>OX579680.1:54786700-60228328 GCA_951230905.1 Cheilosia variabilis | reverse complement strand
CTTATATATCCACTATCATCCCACAAACCTAACCAATAACCTACCTATATATCCACTATCATCCTACAAACCTAACCAATAACCTACCTATATATCCACTATCATCGTAAAAACCTAACCAACAACCTGCCTCTCCATCCATTATGATCATAAAAACCTAACCAATAATCTACTTATATGTCCACTACCATCCTACAAACCTAACCAATAACCTACCTATATATCCACTATCATCCCACAAACCTAACCAATAAACTACCTATATATCCACTATCATCCTACAAACCTAACCAATAACCTACCTATATATCCACTATCATCATAAAAACCTAACCAACAACCTGCCTCTCCATCCATTATGATCATAAAAACCTAACCAATAATCTACTTATATACTCACTATCATCCTATGAACCTAACCAACAACCACAACCTGCCTGTCCATCCATTATCATCCTACATACCTAACCAATAATCTACTATTTACCCACTACCATCCTACAATATCCCATTGATGCTGGCACCTAATGATGACATGCCTGTTGGCTCATTCCAATTGCGTCTTAGTCCATCATATAGCTTACCTACTGTCTGCCACCGTCCATCATATCATCTATCTTATCCATTAAAGACATATTAACTTACCTTGCATTCTTCCAAAACACCTGAAAAATACGAAAATCTTCCCCCTAATCAATGGATGCGGCGATGATTAAAACACCACATATATAAAAGTTCAACAATAACTTCTTTTATTTTATAATAGTTTAACAACTACATATTATATCATATAAATATATCTACTTAAAATAATATAATTGTTAAGCAACTACATCATAGAAATATATCTACTTAAAATAAAATAAACAGCAACTTCATAGTCCGTCTTCATTATATGTACCTCATGCGCAATTCTGAAATAAAAAGACAAATAAAACACATTAAAATATCACATACAAGTCAGCATAAATATTAAAAAATACATCACCAGTATTCCATCCATTCGGGGGTATTAATTTGGGAACATCTTCCTCATTAGTCTCATAAAAAAAAACAAATGTAAATTAAAATATCAAAAAAGTACTTCATTTACCTACCTATCAAACCGTAGCACACCCCTGCCTGCTTCGCCATGCTGTTAATCATGTAATTTATCTTGTCCTTTATGTCTCTGAAAATATAAAACAATAAAATTAATTATACTTACCTGAACCACAATAAATATCGGCAACGAAACGTAAGAATTCAATTAAATTCACAAAAAACTTTAAATGTCATCTTGACATCTTCAAACGTCAAACCAACTTAACGAAAAACGGCCAAATGGTTGCATTCAGTAGACTAACCGATGTACCTTGTTAACATCTAGAGTGGGAAAAAAAAATTATAGCAAATATATTTTTGATTGCTTTATTCTTTTAATATCTTCAAGAAAGAAAATAGTAGAATGCGTATCTACAAAGTACAACTGCAGACAGGATGGCACAATGGAGATAATGCGAATTATTATGTGTTGTGTACTTAGTTTTAATTATTCATTACAGATGCTGGATGCTGTAACACGTATCAGGAATATTAAATCCAATACAGACTTAGATTTATATTTATTGTTGTTTTTATTTTAACTAGTTATATTATCCACTATCATCCCACAAACCTAACCAATAACCTACCTATATATCCACTATCATCGTAAAAACCTAACCAATAAACTACCTATATATCCACTATCATCCTACAAACCTAACCAATAACCTGCTTATATATCCACTATCATCCCACAAACCTAACCAATAACCTACCTATATATCCACTATCATCCTACAAACCTAACCAATAACCTACCTATATATCCACTATCATCGTAAAAACCTAACCAACAACCTGCCTCTCCATCCATTATGATCATAAAAACCTAACCAATAATCTACTTATATGTCCACTACCATCCTACAAACCTAACCAATAACCTACCTATATATCCACTATCATCCCACAAACCTAACCAATAAACTACCTATATATCCACTATCATCCTACAAACCTAACCAATAACCTACCTATATATCCACTATCATCATAAAAACCTAACCAACAACCTGCCTCTCCATCCATTATGATCATAAAAACCTAACCAATAATCTACTTATATACTCACTATCATCCTATGAACCTAACCAACAACCACAACCTGCCTGTCCATCCATTATCATCCTACATACCTAACCAATAATCTACTATTTACCCACTACCATCCTACAATATCCCATTGATGCTGGCACCTAATGATGACATGCCTGTTGGCTCATTCCAATTGCGTCTTAGTCCATCATATAGCTTACCTACTGTCTGCCACCGTCCATCATATCATCTATCTTATCCATTAAAGACATATTAACTTACCTTGCATTCTTCCAAAACACCTGAAAAATACGAAAATCTTCCCCCTAATCAATGGATGCGGCGATGATTAAAACACCACATATATAAAAGTTCAACAATAACTTCTTTTATTTTATAATAGTTTAACAACTACATATTATATCATATAAATATATCTACTTAAAATAATATAATTGTTAAGCAACTACATCATAGAAATATATCTACTTAAAATAAAATAAACAGCAACTTCATAGTCCGTCTTCATTATATGTACCTCATGCGCAATTCTGAAATAAAAAGACAAATAAAACACATTAAAATATCACATACAAGTCAGCATAAATATTAAAAAATACATCACCAGTATTCCATCCATTCGGGGGTATTAATTTGGGAACATCTTCCTCATTAGTCTCATAAAAAAAAACAAATGTAAATTAAAATATCAAAAAAGTACTTCATTTACCTACCTATCAAACCGTAGCACACCCCTGCCTGCTTCGCCATGCTGTTAATCATGTAATTTATCTTGTCCTTTATGTCTCTGAAAATATAAAACAATAAAATTAATTATACTTACCTGAACCACAATAAATATCGGCAACGAAACGTAAGAATTCAATTAAATTCACAAAAAACTTTAAATGTCATCTTGACATCTTCAAACGTCAAACCAACTTAACGAAAAACGGCCAAATGGTTGCATTCAGTAGACTAACCGATGTACCTTGTTAACATCTAGAGTGGGAAAAAAAAATTATAGCAAATATATTTTTGATTGCTTTATTCTTTTAATATCTTCAAGAAAGAAAATAGTAGAATGCGTATCTACAAAGTACAACTGCAGACAGGATGGCACAATGGAGATAATGCGAATTATTATGTGTTGTGTACTTAGTTTTAATTATTCATTACAGATGCTGGATGCTGTAACACGTATCAGGAATATTAAATCCAATACAGACTTAGATTTATATTTATTGTTGTTTTTATTTTAACTAGTTATATTATCCACTATCATCCCACAAACCTAACCAATAACCTACCTATATATCCACTATCATCGTAAAAACCTAACCAATAAACTACCTATATATCCACTATCATCCTACAAACCTAACCAATAACCTGCTTATATATCCACTATCATCCCACAAACCTAACCAATAACCTACCTATATATCCACTATCATCCTACAAACCTAACCAATAACCTACCTATATATCCACTATCATCGTAAAAACCTAACCAACAACCTGCCTCTCCATCCATTATGATCATAAAAACCTAACCAATAATCTACTTATATGTCCACTACCATCCTACAAACCTAACCAATAACCTACCTATATATCCACTATCATCCCACAAACCTAACCAATAAACTACCTATATATCCACTATCATCCTACAAACCTAACCAATAACCTACCTATATATCCACTATCATCATAAAAACCTAACCAACAACCTGCCTCTCCATCCATTATGATCATAAAAACCTAACCAATAATCTACTTATATACTCACTATCATCCTATGAACCTAACCAACAACCACAACCTGCCTGTCCATCCATTATCATCCTACATACCTAACCAATAATCTACTATTTACCCACTACCATCCTACAATATCCCATTGATGCTGGCACCTAATGATGACATGCCTGTTGGCTCATTCCAATTGCGTCTTAGTCCATCATATAGCTTACCTACTGTCTGCCACCGTCCATCATATCATCTATCTTATCCATTAAAGACATATTAACTTACCTTGCATTCTTCCAAAACACCTGAAAAATACGAAAATCTTCCCCCTAATCAATGGATGCGGCGATGATTAAAACACCACATATATAAAAGTTCAACAATAACTTCTTTTATTTTATAATAGTTTAACAACTACATATTATATCATATAAATATATCTACTTAAAATAATATAATTGTTAAGCAACTACATCATAGAAATATATCTACTTAAAATAAAATAAACAGCAACTTCATAGTCCGTCTTCATTATATGTACCTCATGCGCAATTCTGAAATAAAAAGACAAATAAAACACATTAAAATATCACATACAAGTCAGCATAAATATTAAAAAATACATCACCAGTATTCCATCCATTCGGGGGTATTAATTTGGGAACATCTTCCTCATTAGTCTCATAAAAAAAAACAAATGTAAATTAAAATATCAAAAAAGTACTTCATTTACCTACCTATCAAACCGTAGCACACCCCTGCCTGCTTCGCCATGCTGTTAATCATGTAATTTATCTTGTCCTTTATGTCTCTGAAAATATAAAACAATAAAATTAATTATACTTACCTGAACCACAATAAATATCGGCAACGAAACGTAAGAATTCAATTAAATTCACAAAAAACTTTAAATGTCATCTTGACATCTTCAAACGTCAAACCAACTTAACGAAAAACGGCCAAATGGTTGCATTCAGTAGACTAACCGATGTACCTTGTTAACATCTAGAGTGGGAAAAAAAAATTATAGCAAATATATTTTTGATTGCTTTATTCTTTTAATATCTTCAAGAAAGAAAATAGTAGAATGCGTATCTACAAAGTACAACTGCAGACAGGATGGCACAATGGAGATAATGCGAATTATTATGTGTTGTGTACTTAGTTTTAATTATTCATTACAGATGCTGGATGCTGTAACACGTATCAGGAATATTAAATCCAATACAGACTTAGATTTATATTTATTGTTGTTTTTATTTTAACTAGTTATATTATCCACTATCATCCCACAAACCTAACCAATAACCTACCTATATATCCACTATCATCGTAAAAACCTAACCAATAAACTACCTATATATCCACTATCATCCTACAAACCTAACCAATAACCTGCTTATATATCCACTATCATCCCACAAACCTAACCAATAACCTACCTATATATCCACTATCATCCTACAAACCTAACCAATAACCTACCTATATATCCACTATCATCGTAAAAACCTAACCAACAACCTGCCTCTCCATCCATTATGATCATAAAAACCTAACCAATAATCTACTTATATGTCCACTACCATCCTACAAACCTAACCAATAACCTACCTATATATCCACTATCATCCCACAAACCTAACCAATAAACTACCTATATATCCACTATCATCCTACAAACCTAACCAATAACCTACCTATATATCCACTATCATCATAAAAACCTAACCAACAACCTGCCTCTCCATCCATTATGATCATAAAAACCTAACCAATAATCTACTTATATACTCACTATCATCCTATGAACCTAACCAACAACCACAACCTGCCTGTCCATCCATTATCATCCTACATACCTAACCAATAATCTACTATTTACCCACTACCATCCTACAATATCCCATTGATGCTGGCACCTAATGATGACATGCCTGTTGGCTCATTCCAATTGCGTCTTAGTCCATCATATAGCTTACCTACTGTCTGCCACCGTCCATCATATCATCTATCTTATCCATTAAAGACATATTAACTTACCTTGCATTCTTCCAAAACACCTGAAAAATACGAAAATCTTCCCCCTAATCAATGGATGCGGCGATGATTAAAACACCACATATATAAAAGTTCAACAATAACTTCTTTTATTTTATAATAGTTTAACAACTACATATTATATCATATAAATATATCTACTTAAAATAATATAATTGTTAAGCAACTACATCATAGAAATATATCTACTTAAAATAAAATAAACAGCAACTTCATAGTCCGTCTTCATTATATGTACCTCATGCGCAATTCTGAAATAAAAAGACAAATAAAACACATTAAAATATCACATACAAGTCAGCATAAATATTAAAAAATACATCACCAGTATTCCATCCATTCGGGGGTATTAATTTGGGAACATCTTCCTCATTAGTCTCATAAAAAAAAACAAATGTAAATTAAAATATCAAAAAAGTACTTCATTTACCTACCTATCAAACCGTAGCACACCCCTGCCTGCTTCGCCATGCTGTTAATCATGTAATTTATCTTGTCCTTTATGTCTCTGAAAATATAAAACAATAAAATTAATTATACTTACCTGAACCACAATAAATATCGGCAACGAAACGTAAGAATTCAATTAAATTCACAAAAAACTTTAAATGTCATCTTGACATCTTCAAACGTCAAACCAACTTAACGAAAAACGGCCAAATGGTTGCATTCAGTAGACTAACCGATGTACCTTGTTAACATCTAGAGTGGGAAAAAAAAATTATAGCAAATATATTTTTGATTGCTTTATTCTTTTAATATCTTCAAGAAAGAAAATAGTAGAATGCGTATCTACAAAGTACAACTGCAGACAGGATGGCACAATGGAGATAATGCGAATTATTATGTGTTGTGTACTTAGTTTTAATTATTCATTACAGATGCTGGATGCTGTAACACGTATCAGGAATATTAAATCCAATACAGACTTAGATTTATATTTATTGTTGTTTTTATTTTAACTAGTTATATTATCCACTATCATCCCACAAACCTAACCAATAACCTACCTATATATCCACTATCATCGTAAAAACCTAACCAATAAACTACCTATATATCCACTATCATCCTACAAACCTAACCAATAACCTGCTTATATATCCACTATCATCCCACAAACCTAACCAATAACCTACCTATATATCCACTATCATCCTACAAACCTAACCAATAACCTACCTATATATCCACTATCATCGTAAAAACCTAACCAACAACCTGCCTCTCCATCCATTATGATCATAAAAACCTAACCAATAATCTACTTATATGTCCACTACCATCCTACAAACCTAACCAATAACCTACCTATATATCCACTATCATCCCACAAACCTAACCAATAAACTACCTATATATCCACTATCATCCTACAAACCTAACCAATAACCTACCTATATATCCACTATCATCATAAAAACCTAACCAACAACCTGCCTCTCCATCCATTATGATCATAAAAACCTAACCAATAATCTACTTATATACTCACTATCATCCTATGAACCTAACCAACAACCACAACCTGCCTGTCCATCCATTATCATCCTACATACCTAACCAATAATCTACTATTTACCCACTACCATCCTACAATATCCCATTGATGCTGGCACCTAATGATGACATGCCTGTTGGCTCATTCCAATTGCGTCTTAGTCCATCATATAGCTTACCTACTGTCTGCCACCGTCCATCATATCATCTATCTTATCCATTAAAGACATATTAACTTACCTTGCATTCTTCCAAAACACCTGAAAAATACGAAAATCTTCCCCCTAATCAATGGATGCGGCGATGATTAAAACACCACATATATAAAAGTTCAACAATAACTTCTTTTATTTTATAATAGTTTAACAACTACATATTATATCATATAAATATATCTACTTAAAATAATATAATTGTTAAGCAACTACATCATAGAAATATATCTACTTAAAATAAAATAAACAGCAACTTCATAGTCCGTCTTCATTATATGTACCTCATGCGCAATTCTGAAATAAAAAGACAAATAAAACACATTAAAATATCACATACAAGTCAGCATAAATATTAAAAAATACATCACCAGTATTCCATCCATTCGGGGGTATTAATTTGGGAACATCTTCCTCATTAGTCTCATAAAAAAAAACAAATGTAAATTAAAATATCAAAAAAGTACTTCATTTACCTACCTATCAAACCGTAGCACACCCCTGCCTGCTTCGCCATGCTGTTAATCATGTAATTTATCTTGTCCTTTATGTCTCTGAAAATATAAAACAATAAAATTAATTATACTTACCTGAACCACAATAAATATCGGCAACGAAACGTAAGAATTCAATTAAATTCACAAAAAACTTTAAATGTCATCTTGACATCTTCAAACGTCAAACCAACTTAACGAAAAACGGCCAAATGGTTGCATTCAGTAGACTAACCGATGTACCTTGTTAACATCTAGAGTGGGAAAAAAAAATTATAGCAAATATATTTTTGATTGCTTTATTCTTTTAATATCTTCAAGAAAGAAAATAGTAGAATGCGTATCTACAAAGTACAACTGCAGACAGGATGGCACAATGGAGATAATGCGAATTATTATGTGTTGTGTACTTAGTTTTAATTATTCATTACAGATGCTGGATGCTGTAACACGTATCAGGAATATTAAATCCAATACAGACTTAGATTTATATTTATTGTTGTTTTTATTTTAACTAGTTATATTATCCACTATCATCCCACAAACCTAACCAATAACCTACCTATATATCCACTATCATCGTAAAAACCTAACCAATAAACTACCTATATATCCACTATCATCCTACAAACCTAACCAATAACCTGCTTATATATCCACTATCATCCCACAAACCTAACCAATAACCTACCTATATATCCACTATCATCCTACAAACCTAACCAATAACCTACCTATATATCCACTATCATCGTAAAAACCTAACCAACAACCTGCCTCTCCATCCATTATGATCATAAAAACCTAACCAATAATCTACTTATATGTCCACTACCATCCTACAAACCTAACCAATAACCTACCTATATATCCACTATCATCCCACAAACCTAACCAATAAACTACCTATATATCCACTATCATCCTACAAACCTAACCAATAACCTACCTATATATCCACTATCATCATAAAAACCTAACCAACAACCTGCCTCTCCATCCATTATGATCATAAAAACCTAACCAATAATCTACTTATATACTCACTATCATCCTATGAACCTAACCAACAACCACAACCTGCCTGTCCATCCATTATCATCCTACATACCTAACCAATAATCTACTATTTACCCACTACCATCCTACAATATCCCATTGATGCTGGCACCTAATGATGACATGCCTGTTGGCTCATTCCAATTGCGTCTTAGTCCATCATATAGCTTACCTACTGTCTGCCACCGTCCATCATATCATCTATCTTATCCATTAAAGACATATTAACTTACCTTGCATTCTTCCAAAACACCTGAAAAATACGAAAATCTTCCCCCTAATCAATGGATGCGGCGATGATTAAAACACCACATATATAAAAGTTCAACAATAACTTCTTTTATTTTATAATAGTTTAACAACTACATATTATATCATATAAATATATCTACTTAAAATAATATAATTGTTAAGCAACTACATCATAGAAATATATCTACTTAAAATAAAATAAACAGCAACTTCATAGTCCGTCTTCATTATATGTACCTCATGCGCAATTCTGAAATAAAAAGACAAATAAAACACATTAAAATATCACATACAAGTCAGCATAAATATTAAAAAATACATCACCAGTATTCCATCCATTCGGGGGTATTAATTTGGGAACATCTTCCTCATTAGTCTCATAAAAAAAAACAAATGTAAATTAAAATATCAAAAAAGTACTTCATTTACCTACCTATCAAACCGTAGCACACCCCTGCCTGCTTCGCCATGCTGTTAATCATGTAATTTATCTTGTCCTTTATGTCTCTGAAAATATAAAACAATAAAATTAATTATACTTACCTGAACCACAATAAATATCGGCAACGAAACGTAAGAATTCAATTAAATTCACAAAAAACTTTAAATGTCATCTTGACATCTTCAAACGTCAAACCAACTTAACGAAAAACGGCCAAATGGTTGCATTCAGTAGACTAACCGATGTACCTTGTTAACATCTAGAGTGGGAAAAAAAAATTATAGCAAATATATTTTTGATTGCTTTATTCTTTTAATATCTTCAAGAAAGAAAATAGTAGAATGCGTATCTACAAAGTACAACTGCAGACAGGATGGCACAATGGAGATAATGCGAATTATTATGTGTTGTGTACTTAGTTTTAATTATTCATTACAGATGCTGGATGCTGTAACACGTATCAGGAATATTAAATCCAATACAGACTTAGATTTATATTTATTGTTGTTTTTATTTTAACTAGTTATATTATCCACTATCATCCCACAAACCTAACCAATAACCTACCTATATATCCACTATCATCGTAAAAACCTAACCAATAAACTACCTATATATCCACTATCATCCTACAAACCTAACCAATAACCTGCTTATATATCCACTATCATCCCACAAACCTAACCAATAACCTACCTATATATCCACTATCATCCTACAAACCTAACCAATAACCTACCTATATATCCACTATCATCGTAAAAACCTAACCAACAACCTGCCTCTCCATCCATTATGATCATAAAAACCTAACCAATAATCTACTTATATGTCCACTACCATCCTACAAACCTAACCAATAACCTACCTATATATCCACTATCATCCCACAAACCTAACCAATAAACTACCTATATATCCACTATCATCCTACAAACCTAACCAATAACCTACCTATATATCCACTATCATCATAAAAACCTAACCAACAACCTGCCTCTCCATCCATTATGATCATAAAAACCTAACCAATAATCTACTTATATACTCACTATCATCCTATGAACCTAACCAACAACCACAACCTGCCTGTCCATCCATTATCATCCTACATACCTAACCAATAATCTACTATTTACCCACTACCATCCTACAATATCCCATTGATGCTGGCACCTAATGATGACATGCCTGTTGGCTCATTCCAATTGCGTCTTAGTCCATCATATAGCTTACCTACTGTCTGCCACCGTCCATCATATCATCTATCTTATCCATTAAAGACATATTAACTTACCTTGCATTCTTCCAAAACACCTGAAAAATACGAAAATCTTCCCCCTAATCAATGGATGCGGCGATGATTAAAACACCACATATATAAAAGTTCAACAATAACTTCTTTTATTTTATAATAGTTTAACAACTACATATTATATCATATAAATATATCTACTTAAAATAATATAATTGTTAAGCAACTACATCATAGAAATATATCTACTTAAAATAAAATAAACAGCAACTTCATAGTCCGTCTTCATTATATGTACCTCATGCGCAATTCTGAAATAAAAAGACAAATAAAACACATTAAAATATCACATACAAGTCAGCATAAATATTAAAAAATACATCACCAGTATTCCATCCATTCGGGGGTATTAATTTGGGAACATCTTCCTCATTAGTCTCATAAAAAAAAACAAATGTAAATTAAAATATCAAAAAAGTACTTCATTTACCTACCTATCAAACCGTAGCACACCCCTGCCTGCTTCGCCATGCTGTTAATCATGTAATTTATCTTGTCCTTTATGTCTCTGAAAATATAAAACAATAAAATTAATTATACTTACCTGAACCACAATAAATATCGGCAACGAAACGTAAGAATTCAATTAAATTCACAAAAAACTTTAAATGTCATCTTGACATCTTCAAACGTCAAACCAACTTAACGAAAAACGGCCAAATGGTTGCATTCAGTAGACTAACCGATGTACCTTGTTAACATCTAGAGTGGGAAAAAAAAATTATAGCAAATATATTTTTGATTGCTTTATTCTTTTAATATCTTCAAGAAAGAAAATAGTAGAATGCGTATCTACAAAGTACAACTGCAGACAGGATGGCACAATGGAGATAATGCGAATTATTATGTGTTGTGTACTTAGTTTTAATTATTCATTACAGATGCTGGATGCTGTAACACGTATCAGGAATATTAAATCCAATACAGACTTAGATTTATATTTATTGTTGTTTTTATTTTAACTAGTTATATTATCCACTATCATCCCACAAACCTAACCAATAACCTACCTATATATCCACTATCATCGTAAAAACCTAACCAATAAACTACCTATATATCCACTATCATCCTACAAACCTAACCAATAACCTGCTTATATATCCACTATCATCCCACAAACCTAACCAATAACCTACCTATATATCCACTATCATCCTACAAACCTAACCAATAACCTACCTATATATCCACTATCATCGTAAAAACCTAACCAACAACCTGCCTCTCCATCCATTATGATCATAAAAACCTAACCAATAATCTACTTATATGTCCACTACCATCCTACAAACCTAACCAATAACCTACCTATATATCCACTATCATCCCACAAACCTAACCAATAAACTACCTATATATCCACTATCATCCTACAAACCTAACCAATAACCTACCTATATATCCACTATCATCATAAAAACCTAACCAACAACCTGCCTCTCCATCCATTATGATCATAAAAACCTAACCAATAATCTACTTATATACTCACTATCATCCTATGAACCTAACCAACAACCACAACCTGCCTGTCCATCCATTATCATCCTACATACCTAACCAATAATCTACTATTTACCCACTACCATCCTACAATATCCCATTGATGCTGGCACCTAATGATGACATGCCTGTTGGCTCATTCCAATTGCGTCTTAGTCCATCATATAGCTTACCTACTGTCTGCCACCGTCCATCATATCATCTATCTTATCCATTAAAGACATATTAACTTACCTTGCATTCTTCCAAAACACCTGAAAAATACGAAAATCTTCCCCCTAATCAATGGATGCGGCGATGATTAAAACACCACATATATAAAAGTTCAACAATAACTTCTTTTATTTTATAATAGTTTAACAACTACATATTATATCATATAAATATATCTACTTAAAATAATATAATTGTTAAGCAACTACATCATAGAAATATATCTACTTAAAATAAAATAAACAGCAACTTCATAGTCCGTCTTCATTATATGTACCTCATGCGCAATTCTGAAATAAAAAGACAAATAAAACACATTAAAATATCACATACAAGTCAGCATAAATATTAAAAAATACATCACCAGTATTCCATCCATTCGGGGGTATTAATTTGGGAACATCTTCCTCATTAGTCTCATAAAAAAAAACAAATGTAAATTAAAATATCAAAAAAGTACTTCATTTACCTACCTATCAAACCGTAGCACACCCCTGCCTGCTTCGCCATGCTGTTAATCATGTAATTTATCTTGTCCTTTATGTCTCTGAAAATATAAAACAATAAAATTAATTATACTTACCTGAACCACAATAAATATCGGCAACGAAACGTAAGAATTCAATTAAATTCACAAAAAACTTTAAATGTCATCTTGACATCTTCAAACGTCAAACCAACTTAACGAAAAACGGCCAAATGGTTGCATTCAGTAGACTAACCGATGTACCTTGTTAACATCTAGAGTGGGAAAAAAAAATTATAGCAAATATATTTTTGATTGCTTTATTCTTTTAATATCTTCAAGAAAGAAAATAGTAGAATGCGTATCTACAAAGTACAACTGCAGACAGGATGGCACAATGGAGATAATGCGAATTATTATGTGTTGTGTACTTAGTTTTAATTATTCATTACAGATGCTGGATGCTGTAACACGTATCAGGAATATTAAATCCAATACAGACTTAGATTTATATTTATTGTTGTTTTTATTTTAACTAGTTATATTATCCACTATCATCCCACAAACCTAACCAATAACCTACCTATATATCCACTATCATCGTAAAAACCTAACCAATAAACTACCTATATATCCACTATCATCCTACAAACCTAACCAATAACCTGCTTATATATCCACTATCATCCCACAAACCTAACCAATAACCTACCTATATATCCACTATCATCCTACAAACCTAACCAATAACCTACCTATATATCCACTATCATCGTAAAAACCTAACCAACAACCTGCCTCTCCATCCATTATGATCATAAAAACCTAACCAATAATCTACTTATATGTCCACTACCATCCTACAAACCTAACCAATAACCTACCTATATATCCACTATCATCCCACAAACCTAACCAATAAACTACCTATATATCCACTATCATCCTACAAACCTAACCAATAACCTACCTATATATCCACTATCATCATAAAAACCTAACCAACAACCTGCCTCTCCATCCATTATGATCATAAAAACCTAACCAATAATCTACTTATATACTCACTATCATCCTATGAACCTAACCAACAACCACAACCTGCCTGTCCATCCATTATCATCCTACATACCTAACCAATAATCTACTATTTACCCACTACCATCCTACAATATCCCATTGATGCTGGCACCTAATGATGACATGCCTGTTGGCTCATTCCAATTGCGTCTTAGTCCATCATATAGCTTACCTACTGTCTGCCACCGTCCATCATATCATCTATCTTATCCATTAAAGACATATTAACTTACCTTGCATTCTTCCAAAACACCTGAAAAATACGAAAATCTTCCCCCTAATCAATGGATGCGGCGATGATTAAAACACCACATATATAAAAGTTCAACAATAACTTCTTTTATTTTATAATAGTTTAACAACTACATATTATATCATATAAATATATCTACTTAAAATAATATAATTGTTAAGCAACTACATCATAGAAATATATCTACTTAAAATAAAATAAACAGCAACTTCATAGTCCGTCTTCATTATATGTACCTCATGCGCAATTCTGAAATAAAAAGACAAATAAAACACATTAAAATATCACATACAAGTCAGCATAAATATTAAAAAATACATCACCAGTATTCCATCCATTCGGGGGTATTAATTTGGGAACATCTTCCTCATTAGTCTCATAAAAAAAAACAAATGTAAATTAAAATATCAAAAAAGTACTTCATTTACCTACCTATCAAACCGTAGCACACCCCTGCCTGCTTCGCCATGCTGTTAATCATGTAATTTATCTTGTCCTTTATGTCTCTGAAAATATAAAACAATAAAATTAATTATACTTACCTGAACCACAATAAATATCGGCAACGAAACGTAAGAATTCAATTAAATTCACAAAAAACTTTAAATGTCATCTTGACATCTTCAAACGTCAAACCAACTTAACGAAAAACGGCCAAATGGTTGCATTCAGTAGACTAACCGATGTACCTTGTTAACATCTAGAGTGGGAAAAAAAAATTATAGCAAATATATTTTTGATTGCTTTATTCTTTTAATATCTTCAAGAAAGAAAATAGTAGAATGCGTATCTACAAAGTACAACTGCAGACAGGATGGCACAATGGAGATAATGCGAATTATTATGTGTTGTGTACTTAGTTTTAATTATTCATTACAGATGCTGGATGCTGTAACACGTATCAGGAATATTAAATCCAATACAGACTTAGATTTATATTTATTGTTGTTTTTATTTTAACTAGTTATATTATCCACTATCATCCCACAAACCTAACCAATAACCTACCTATATATCCACTATCATCGTAAAAACCTAACCAATAAACTACCTATATATCCACTATCATCCTACAAACCTAACCAATAACCTGCTTATATATCCACTATCATCCCACAAACCTAACCAATAACCTACCTATATATCCACTATCATCCTACAAACCTAACCAATAACCTACCTATATATCCACTATCATCGTAAAAACCTAACCAACAACCTGCCTCTCCATCCATTATGATCATAAAAACCTAACCAATAATCTACTTATATGTCCACTACCATCCTACAAACCTAACCAATAACCTACCTATATATCCACTATCATCCCACAAACCTAACCAATAAACTACCTATATATCCACTATCATCCTACAAACCTAACCAATAACCTACCTATATATCCACTATCATCATAAAAACCTAACCAACAACCTGCCTCTCCATCCATTATGATCATAAAAACCTAACCAATAATCTACTTATATACTCACTATCATCCTATGAACCTAACCAACAACCACAACCTGCCTGTCCATCCATTATCATCCTACATACCTAACCAATAATCTACTATTTACCCACTACCATCCTACAATATCCCATTGATGCTGGCACCTAATGATGACATGCCTGTTGGCTCATTCCAATTGCGTCTTAGTCCATCATATAGCTTACCTACTGTCTGCCACCGTCCATCATATCATCTATCTTATCCATTAAAGACATATTAACTTACCTTGCATTCTTCCAAAACACCTGAAAAATACGAAAATCTTCCCCCTAATCATATATAAAAGTTCAACAATAACTTCTTTTATTTTATAATAGTTTAACAACTACATATTATATCATATAAATATATCTACTTAAAATAATATAATTGTTAAGCAACTACATCATAGAAATATATCTACTTAAAATAAAATAAACAGCAACTTCATAGTCCGTCTTCATTATATGTACCTCATGCGCAATTCTGAAATAAAAAGACAAATAAAACACATTAAAATATCACATACAAGTCAGCATAAATATTAAAAAATACATCACCAGTATTCCATCCATTCGGGGGTATTAATTTGGGAACATCTTCCTCATTAGTCTCATAAAAAAAAACAAATGTAAATTAAAATATCAAAAAAGTACTTCATTTACCTACCTATCAAACCGTAGCACACCCCTGCCTGCTTCGCCATGCTGTTAATCATGTAATTTATCTTGTCCTTTATGTCTCTGAAAATATAAAACAATAAAATTAATTATACTTACCTGAACCACAATAAATATCGGCAACGAAACGTAAGAATTCAATTAAATTCACAAAAAACTTTAAATGTCATCTTGACATCTTCAAACGTCAAACCAACTTAACGAAAAACGGCCAAATGGTTGCATTCAGTAGACTAACCGATGTACCTTGTTAACATCTAGAGTGGGAAAAAAAAATTATAGCAAATATATTTTTGATTGCTTTATTCTTTTAATATCTTCAAGAAAGAAAATAGTAGAATGCGTATCTACAAAGTACAACTGCAGACAGGATGGCACAATGGAGATAATGCGAATTATTATGTGTTGTGTACTTAGTTTTAATTATTCATTACAGATGCTGGATGCTGTAACACGTATCAGGAATATTAAATCCAATACAGACTTAGATTTATATTTATTGTTGTTTTTATTTTAACTAGTTATATTATCCACTATCATCCCACAAACCTACCTATATATCCACTATCATCCTACAAACCTAACCAATAACCTGCTTATATATCCACTATCATCCCACAAACCTAACCAATAACCTACCTATATATCCACTATCATCCTACAAACCTAACCAATAACCTACCTATATATCCACTATCATCGTAAAAACCTAACCAACAACCTGCCTCTCCATCCATTATGATCATAAAAAGCTAACCAATAATCTACTTATATGTCCACTACCATCCTACAAACCTAACCAATAACCTACCTATATATCCACTATCATCCCACAAACCTAACCAATAAACTACCTATATATCCACTATCATCCTACAAACCTACCTATATATCCACTATCATCATAAAAACCTAACCAACAACCTGCCTCTCCATCCATTATGATCATAAAAACCTAACCAATAATCTACTAATAAACCTACCTATATATCCACTATCATCGTAAAAACCTAACCAACAACCTGCCTCTCCATCCATTATGATCATAAAAACCTAACCAATAATCTACTTATATGTCCACTACCATCCTACAAACCTAACCAATAACCTACCTATATATCCACTATCATCCCACAAACCTAACCAATAAACTACCTATATATCCACTACCATCCTACAAACCTAACCAATAACCTACCTATATATCCACTATCATCGTTAAAACCTAACCAACAACCTGCCTCTCCATCCATTATGATCATAAAAACCTAACCAATAATCTACTTATATGTCCACTACCATCCTACAAACCTAACCAATAACCTACCTATATATCCGCTACCATCCCACAAACCTAACCAATAACCTACCTATATATCTACTATCATCCCACAAACCTAACCAATAAACTACCTATATATCCACTACCATCCTACAAACCTAACCAATAACCTACCTATATATCCACTATCATCGTAAAAACCTAACCAACAACCTGCCTCTCCATCCATTATGATCATAAAAACCTAACCAATAATCTACTTATATGTCCACTACCATCCTACAAACCTAACCTACCTATATATCCACTATCATAATAAAAACCATAATAACCTAAGCAACAACATGCCTCTCCATCCGTTATCCTTCCACTTCATTATTATCATACATATTGTACATATTTTTATACAACATTGAAAAAATACCCCCACTTTACACGACTATGTTTGTCGTGCCCGGAACAGGCACAACAAACATACTTACCTCGCGCCCAATTTACGCCTATGCACATGAGACAGTATGTACGTGAATCATGCACATTACATATGGTGATGGGGGCCCAATTCTCTTCTTCGGATTTGCTACTTATGCTGCCACCTAACGAAAAAACTCTTACGAATCGTAATCGAATAAAACTTATTAACTCTTCGCCAAAGGATTTTGTATAACGATTCTGAAACACAAAATGAATTAAGTGGTTTGGCGCAGTGTGTCATACTACAGGACGACAAACTAAAGTACCTGATTTCGTACCTCGTTCGGGGCAACATTATTTTTTTTTAATTCGTCATCTCATTCAAACAATAATACAATAAGTATTAAATAATAATAACTTCTCTTATGTTTCCATTAAATTCCTTCAAGACCTACCTCTCTGTTGGATCCAGATGCATCTTAGTCCATCATTTTAATTAATTTAGCTCACCTGGCTGCCTGCCATTGTCCACTAAAGCAATACCTATCACATCCTCCAGGGATCTTTACTTACCTTTCATTACCTGAAAATCGATCTGAAATATACAAAACTTCCCTTTTCAATCAGCAAATATAGATGCAGCGATGATTGGACCACACACATAAAAGATTCCTTAATCAATTCTTGTTTTATATCTTTATTAATTCTAACTACTATACTTCATTACATATCTAAGTAGTTAAAATAAAAACAACTTGCATCCTTCTTGGTAAATATAAATGTGAGTCTGTACTGGAACTCTTCTTGCCCGTCCCGTCACCGGTGTCTTGATTTAATATAATATTCCTGATAGGTGTTACAGCATCTGAAATGAATAATTAAAACAAATGAAAACTAAGTACACAACACATACAATTACCATTATCTCCATTGCGCCATCCTGTCTGCGGTTGTTTGTACTTTTTGTAGATACATCTTGAACAAAAAACATCCGGCGGCATTCTATTTTCCTTCTTGAAATTATCTAAAGAAAACAATGATGAATTAAAATAACAAAAATGCTTGATTTATCTAATTACCTTTATCATAACACGCAGTGTTTCGTTTCTAAATATATATCCTCATATAATAAAATCTTTAATAAGGTATCCAAACACAGAAGAAATTATTTACATTTTCACTAAAAATATACGACGAATGGAATGTCAGATTCTGACCAATGGATGCATTCAGGAAAATTCCAAGGGCTGGTGGGTCGTCAATTTTTTATGACGATTATGGATGATAGACTTAGGTCCATAGATAATGTGGAGGAAGTACAGGTACTCGGTTGTTTGTACTTTTTGTAGATACATCTTGAACAAAAAACATCCGGCGGCATTCTACTATTTTCCTTCTTGAAATTATCTAAAGAAAACAATGATGAATTAAAATAACAAAACTTGTGTACTTACTTTTAATTATTCATTACAGATGCTGGATGCTGTAACACGTATCCGTATCAGGAATATTAAATCCAATACAGACTTAGATTTATTGTTGTTTTTATTTTAACTAGTTATATTATCCACTATCATCCCACAAACCTACCTATATATCCACTATCATCCTACAAACCTAACCAATAACCTGCTTATATATCCACTATCATCCCACAAACCTAACCAATAACCTACCTATATATCCACTATCATCGTAAAAACCTAACCAACAACCTGCCTCTCCATCCATTATGATCATAAAAACCTAACCAATAATCTACTTATATGTCCACTACCATCCTACAAACCTAACCAATAACCTACCTATATATCCACTATCATCCTACAAACCTAACCAATAACCTGCCTATATATCCACTATCATCCCACAAACCTAACCAATAACCTACCTATATATCCACTATCATCCTACAAACCTAACCAATAACCTACCTATATATCCACTATCATCGTAAAAACCTAACCAACAACCTGCCTCTCCATCCATTATGATCATAAAAACCTAACCAATAATCTACTTATAAATCCAC
This sequence comes from Cheilosia variabilis, assembly GCA_951230905.1. Classification (NCBI taxonomy): domain Eukaryota; kingdom Metazoa; phylum Arthropoda; class Insecta; order Diptera; family Syrphidae; genus Cheilosia; species Cheilosia variabilis. The sequence goes on along the minus strand of OX579680.1, from coordinate 60,207,699 downwards.
TACCATCCTACAAACCTAACCAATAACCTACTTATATGTTCACTACCATCCTACAAACCTAACCAACAACCTGCCTGTCTATCCATTACCATCCTAAAAACCTAACCAATAATCTACTTATATACTCACTATCATCCTACAAACCTAACCTACCTATATATCCACTATCATAATAAAAACCTAAGCAACATTGCCTCTCCATCCGTTATCCTTCCGCTTCATTATTATCATACATAATTGTACATATTTTTATACAACATTGAAAAAATACCCCCACTTTACACGACTATGTTTGTCGTGCCCGGAACAGGCACAACAAATATACTTACCTCGCGCCCAATTTACGCCTATGCACATGAGACAGTATGTACGTGAATCATGCACATTACATATGGTGATAGGGGCCTTTTGGGTAATTTGGAACAACATTTTCCTCGTTAGTTTCCTAAAGAAAACAAAGGTTATTATTATGCTAACTGTATGTGTTGTGAATTTAGTTTTAATTTCTTTTAGTTATTCATTTCAACTGCTGTAACACGTATCAGGAATATTAAATCATCACATAAGGTTACAAGGCACCGGTGATGAGACTGGTCATAAAGAGTTGCTCATCCGTACTTCGATAAGATAATTGGAAGTGAAGATTACCAAAATCCACCCACCAAACTCCATCATCCACTACTTTTAATACCTTATGTACACGATCAGATCATAAACAAACATCTTCGATTTACCTCAAGAACTCTTCTTAGTTTGATTCAACCATCATGGTGCCTTACATTATTATAATTACAACAGTAAATTACCTACCTTTTTCACTATTGTTAAAAGCTGTCCCTTTTCATAAATAAACAACACCACGTACAGTCTTGCGACGTACTAAATTAACTTATAGGAAACTTCTAACTTCTGCCTTCCTTGCCTTTTTCACGAGCTTTTTCATTACTAAACCCTACCCTAACCTTCTCTTGTATGAGTACTTTGGACGGAGAATTCAAGATTATGATTTGGTGCAGTGTAACATACAACAGGACCACAATCTGTAAGATTTTTTTTTTTAAATTCATATCTATCCATACATTATTTATTCCCATAAGAACATATCAAAGGTTACTTTCTCAAACTCAAATAGAAACAAACGGACATAACTGATATAATCAAATATCGGCACACAATCACACCACTTAAAACTTCCTCTTAAGAGCAGATTTGAAAGCTATAGTTATTAAACAATCAGAGTCCACGTCCACGGATAAAGCGGATTCGATCACTCTTGCACAAACGGAAATTAATTAATAAAAGCACAACACTTTATTTACTTTCTTGTCTTTATTTATTTTGTATTTTTTGTTTATACAAACTTTTTTGTTTTCTACAAAAAAGAAAACACTGTTCTCTCTTTAGTTTAATTATAATACACCAAAAGAAAAAGAGAATGTCGATTGAACGTACATAAATGTCCTATTATGTTTCAAGTGTTCTTTTCTAGTACTTGAAAATAGTTTTTTTTTACAGAAAGAAAAACCCAACAAAAAAGTTGATCGTATTTTTGTGAAGATATAAGGTATTTATTGCTCATTTTTATATAGAGCAAAAGCTTCAAAAATACGTATCTTACGTATTCAAATGTTTGGTTTTATAAACACTTGTTTTTGTATGAAAAAAATAAAATAAAAAATGATTCATTATATATTTCAAGTGCGAACAACCAAAATTCAATCCGCTTGTTTATTTAGGTTTCTTTTTGTTTTTAAACTAGAGATAAATAATCCTGAGTGTTGTTTTGTACTTCGGATTCATATTTTCGTTTTATATTAATTAAAATGTTATTTAACTTTTTTTTTACAAATGCATCCTATCGAGTTGCTTTGGAATGATATAATAAAACAAAAATCATGGTGTTTAAAGTACAAGTCGAGAGTGCTTGCATTTTGTTGATCTTTTCTTTAAATTTACAAGTAAATGCAGGAAGAGAGCTGTTAACTTAATTGATTTGTTAAATAAAAGATGCCAATTGTACTTTGATTAATTTTAAAGAGATTTCAAATGCTCTCCCTAAAAAAAAGGAAATTAACTTACGATAAAACAATTTTCCTTTGAATAATATTATTTATATATACTACCATCAGAAGTCTAAAACTTTTTCTTCCATTGCGCGCAATTACTATTCCTTGAAAGCATAAAAATTGTCTCTCGCCTCTTCAATCTTCCGCCCTTCTCTTTTTCTCTTTAAATTAATAATTAATTATATTAATATTATTATAAAATTAATTAAACAATCATGTTTATGAGTTCAAAGAGTTTTTTGTTTAAGTATTTTGTATTTTTTTAAATTTTTTTTTTATTTTTTAAATATTTTTTTTTATATTAAGACGATGAGACATGAGATGTAAGGGAAAGTGATTAATTATTTAGTCGCTCTCATCATCATCGTCGTCATCGGATGCCTCCTTCTTATTCTTTTTCGGCGCCTTTTTACTTTGTTTGCCGCGTTTTTTGCCAGCACCATTTGCCGTTGAGCCACCATTAGCTTCAAATTCGCGGACAGCTTCTTCGTAATCTTCCTTGCATTTGGCAGCTTTGGCTTCCCATTCCTTAATAAAGATAAGACAAAGATAGAATGTGGAAGGAACTGTTTAGGGAATATGATAGTACTTACAGACTTGTCCTTCATGGCCCTCCACAGCTCACCGCCTTTTTTGGCGACTTCTGTAACTTTAATGCCGGGATTTTCTTTTTTGATATTTTCACGGGCACTGTTGAGCCATAGCATATATGCGGATAAAGGACGTTTTGGTTTATCTGCCATTTTTATAATTGGGTTTATTTGCGTTATTTGATTAAACTGAAATCAAAAGAAAATATTTTGTAATGAAAGGAATACACAAATATAAAACTGAATTATTTCCATTTAAAATATAGAAAAGATCTTCCAACATGTTTCTGAACACGAATATAGTTAACTTAAAATAAATAACCTCCCGTATAAAATCTTAAATTCCACAAAAGATATATTAACTTAGAGTTGAAGATGGATGTAATAGTCAGGCTGTATTTATTGAAGCGGACCTTACAGATGTAGGTACCTAATGTATTAAAAAAATGATTAACTGAAATGAAACATATGTATATAAAATCATTTATTTCTAATCTACTTTAAGAGTTATTTAAATCTTGCATACGGGAGCTTTGTGCATTTATTGGAGCCAGAAAATAATTGTGTAACATTTTATTAAAATATTTTGGTAACAACCACTAATCATTTACTTTTTTGGCTCAGTTTATTTTTTATTTCGTCCTCAATAATGACTACTGACACTTTTTTCTTATAGCAGTACACATTTGTAAGATAATTCCATAAAACTAGGACAATTTAAATTATTGTCTTGTTGAATTGATGGCGAAATGTATATTAGCAAATACAAAACTTTTAAACTAGCCTAAAAACAATTTGTTTTTAAGTCACGTAGCTCTAAAAGCAACTTGGTTAAAGTAAGATTGTTGTTTATAAGCCTTTTTTTTCCTTGTCAAAGAGCATCCTTAGTTAGAAAGGCTACTAATGTTTACAAATAGTAGGGCTTTTTGTTTACAAAAATTTGTTCAGCTATCGTTATGTGAATAGGTACGTACCCAAATAAAAAAAGTAATGCCGCCATGCAAACTTTAATTAATATTTAGGCGCCAAAATAATATGCTAGCGCATTCTCAAAACTAACGTTCGCTTAGTGACAGAAATTCTACCATTAGGTAGGTATAGTAAGCTGACTTATAAACAGCATTGCATCTCTGCACATTCTTTCCAATATAAGAAAAATTAAGAGAATATGTTGTGTTTAAGGCAGTGAAAGTGCTTCTTTCCTATTTGCCTTCGCCTATTAATATAGATAGATAAGGAATAGTAGGCAACACATAAAAGCAAGAAAAGGCACATTTTATCCAAATAATAAAAAAAAGAATGAACTGCACAAGTGTCCGTCTTTTTTTTTTTTACTATAAAAACAATTAAAAAGCACACTATATAATATTTGAACTGAACAAATAGATCACCCTGTTCATCGAAGAAAAAAAAAAACAAGCGTTTCTCGATGGGAGCGCGCACATCTGTCATTTATTCAGGCACAGGCACATTACTACCGCCGCCACATTCAGTACAAAAAAATGGCGCCAAATTAGTTTCTATTTACGTTTTGATTATGAAAACTTTATTGTAAATGTTAACAGTAAATGAAAACGATATAGTCGTTTTTTTTTAACAAAACTGTTCAATACCAATGAATTCCAACTAAAGAAAATTACGAAAAATTTCGTACATTTTGTTAGAGGTACATACTGTACTGTACCTGGTATATGCGAACGAAGCCAAGCTGCCACCATCATCAACTCTCTATATGAGAGGGAAGATGACCGAGTAGAGAAAAATGGGTTCAAGAAAAATGTGGAAAAAACTGGATAATTTCAATGGAAACCAATTAAGCGGTATACGAAACATAAATCTAAAATTGAATTTTATAATAGAAAAATGTATTTTTTTTAGTTAAAGTCGCAGTAAATACATAAATATTTAATAAAATCTAATATGCATGGCTATGCGTCGTTCCGGTTTTTGTTCGACCATTTTGGTTCTTCGTTGGCTTGTATAGAGAAAGCCAGCAAGGTATACGAGTTTTGAGCAATTTTTTCGATTGATATTTGTGAAAAATATTAATTACTGCAATAAAAAATGTAGTATTCGAATTAAAACTTTACAATTTGGTTGATCTTTTTGCAATTCAAAGAGTACTTTGCAAGATATTGCGGAAAATCTGACGAATTTTCAATCGTAAAACAAACCGAGATGTAGAGGGAAAAATATGGAAACAGCGCAGAACATATATTATGTACATAGAAAAAAAGTATGCTTACATTGAATTTATTTGTTTCTCACTGTTTTCCAGTAATTTAAACAAATTTAGGCAGTTCTTTAAGAAGGTTTCACAAAACAACACTTATTTTAAAACAAACTTTTTGTTAATTTAAACTTTGTGCAAGAGAACAAGATTATTTCCTTCCTTTGCCGGCGAGCGATGAACAAAACTGAACTGTAGTCAACGAATGTAAAATAATCGTTGGCAAAGTATGGATAAGAAACTCGCTTGGTTCTTGGTTGACGGCGACGGTGCGGTGCGGTGACTCTTTTTTTATGTTTGTGTGCTGCTTCATTCTCTCCTATGTGACTGATCTGCTGAGTGCTGACTGCTGGTGAAGTGGAACTGGAAACGGAGAGCTGTTGGTTCTTGGTTGTATCTCGTATCAAAGCGGCGGAATTGGTGTGCGTGAGAGGGAAAGTGTTTATATTTTATGGCAGCTGCATTCAATAATGAAGAGAATGTGGTCCGTGGTGTGTGTGCAATTAACTGCGCGGAATTAAGAGTTGTTTGTTTGGAGACTTTGTAAAGCGCGCATTTCTACCAAAACTATATGAATATTTTTCTCCTCTTTGCGGTTGTTCGGTCTGTTTCATCCGGTAGGAATAATGCGTTGGTAGCATCGATGCTGCGACAGCAAGCATATGCGTCGGAAATCCGTATAGGTTCTGTAGCTCTGGTGAAATAAAATTTTGCTGAGAAGTGTTTGATTTGGATAGACCTGTTCTGTTTTGAAGCTTTTGTTTTGATCATTTTCGTTGGTGAAAATGGCAGACTGTTTAGGGTTGAATGCAACGGGGAAATGTATTTTGTTTACCGGCAATGATAGATAAAGATAAAAAACAATAAACAAATAAAGCGAAAAAACTGTTGTTAATTTTACTCTTCCAAAAAGAATATTTCTGATGTAGGTAGGTTGAAATTCGAAAACAAATTATTTGCGAATGCTCCTTCAGGTTTCGTTTCTTTTGTTTTTTACTTAAGATTCACTTATTCAATTTCAAATTTAGTTTACACCACACATGAAATAAAAAGGAATTTGTTTGCAGAAAATATAAAATGTTAAGGTATAGTAGGTAAGTACCTATCGCTAAGCCAATTTTTTTTATCAAGGTACTTAGGTACTTTCACTGGCACATAGAGCTTAATGATAGTCCGTTGATTTGTTATGTTAAGATTTACAAGGAGGTGTGGATATGGAGCATAGCGCATAGTTAGGTACCCAATAGCGGCAAGGGAAAAAATAATTATTGGAATTAGGTAGATAGGTACCTACTTGAAACTTAGTACATAATAGTGTGGATTATGTGTATTTACCTATTACCTATATCGTAAAACATCAGACTGGTAAAATAAAATAAAAGCAAATAAATTTCCAGTAGGTAGGTACCTATATACATAATCTCAAGCGCTTTAAATTCGACTAACATGTAAGAAGGCGAGTTTTTCCGATATTCGAGAAGGCACTTCATTTTGCTCCAGTCGGCTGCAATCGAATTTTTCTAGATAAAATCAAAGTCTACAATGCAGTTCTGCTAAACTGCTTACCGCTGGGTATTCTTTCAAGATTTTTATCAAAGCAGACATAACCACCATTTAGCAGGTGCTGCTGTATTTTGTGAACTCAAAAAAACCTAAATAATAAATAACCTGATTAGCCCCTATTACTGAAGTTTTAGCCCAGGCGTTGAAGGTGGCTCACATTTTACACAAAGCCACGCACTATTATGCGACTTCTCCAATAAATGTGTGAAACTCACAGCAATACACTTGTGTGTGCTTATTTAAAACGCTCTTAGAAAAATATTCTTCGTAATAAAAACTACAACAATTTAAATATAATTTGTAAAGTCGAATGAGTGATTACGGCGTGATTTTCTTAAAAAAAAAACAAGAATTCAAGTAAGTTTTATTTAAATTCTATTTATTCATTATTACACGGAAAATGTTTTTTCTGCTTGACATTTTTTACACGTAACTTACATATGAAGATTTTTTTAAATTTTCATTCCATTAAAATTGAATAAAAGTTTAATGAAAAACAGAAACCAAAACGCATTCATACACCTACATCAAAGATAATAATTAGGCATATTATAATGTTTTGCTTTTTATAAGAAAAATAAAATAAATGGCTTAACATCATATCTACCTTATTATATCCCTACGTAAATATATATTTTCTTTATTTAAGAAATTCGTTTGGGTCTTCACTTTTAATTACATATTTGTTTAGTAAAATAGATTTAGAGTTATATATATATGTATATATATACATGCATATATATATTATTTTTTTTCTGAAAAACTCAACAGTTGTAATTACAGCATTTTACACAAATTGAATTAATTTTGTTCTCCTCTATACCTACAAGCAAAGGCCCCGTGATTTTGTTTTCTCATCTTTAAAGATTTTATATTCAAAGTTATAAATAAACTTTATGTAGGGTAAAATTAAATTAAGAGTTTTCATTTTGCAATGTGCTCATACTTCTTTATTATACGAAATTTTGCGGACTTTTCTGATTATCTTGTTTTTTTGTTTGTATTCTCTTTGGTTTATCAGAAGAAGAATACATTGTAATCTTAACTATTTTTTGTTGGGTGTTTATTGTGTTAAAATAAAGAAATGTTTGTGTCATTTTTGTTTTATTTGTTCACTATTTTAAATACACATAAAATATTTATATTTATTTAGTTTTACAATCTAAAGGAAAAAAGATATAGGTATATAAAGACCTACTTCGTTCTTTAATTAATATTATTTTTTCCGATAATTTAAACTGTAACTTGTATCTTTTGTATTTTGCTTTGCAAAACCAGCAGAATACAATAAGATGTCACTACACAAATATGTTTTGCATTTGTTTTGTTTCATTCCATACATGTATGAATAAATGAAAATGAAATAGAAAATAGTACAAGTACAAATTATGAAATCATTTAAACAATGTAAAAATTAAAAAAAAAATTAATTTTAAACGATCTAATCGCTTTCATCCTCGCCACTTTCTTCCTCTGATGTCTCCTTCTTTTTTATCTTTTTGGCTGGCTTGGCTGCCTTTGTCTTTCGCTTCTTGGCACCTGTGTCAGTTCCACCATTTGCTTCATACTCCTTCAACTCTTTTGTGTACTTTTCTTTCATCGCAATTGCTTTTGCTTCCCATTCCTAAATTAGAAAAAATAAATCAAATTCAAAATCAAGCGTCTATTGTATAACTGAATCTAATAAAATTTACAGTTTTGTCCTTCATTGCGCGCCATAATTCACCACCACGTTTTGCAATGTCAGTGACTTTACTGCCTGGATTCTCTTTTTTAAGCTGCTCACGGTTTTCATTCAACCATAGCATATATGCTGATAGTGGACGTTTTGGCCTTTCAGTAGTCATTTTTCTTGTTGTTTTTGGTTCTAAGGAAATTACTTTAATAAAAGGGAAACAATTAAATTGAATTGATGGCTAAATTGATTAAAATAGAGCTATATCAATAAGTAAATATACCTAATATAAACCAAAACCATGTGCTTAGTACATTAATTAAAGTATAAACATACTAAAGGGTGATTTTTTAGCTGGTTTGGTTTTGGCAACACTGGTTTTGACAGCTGACGTGTGTTTAGTACCTTGTGTCACTGTCAAACAGCTTCAGTTTGGTTTGCAATTTAACCATGGATCGTCTTACAAATGAACAACGCTTGCAAATTATTGAATTTTACTATCAAAATTCGTGCTCGGTTCGAAATGTTCATCGCGCGCTGCTTCCATTTTATGATCGGCATTCTCGACCTTCTGAGCAGTCTATTCGGAAGATTGTGACCAAATTTCGCACCAAATTTACTTTGTTGGACATTAAACCACCAACACGTTTACGTACTGTGCGTAGTGAAGAAAATATTGCGGCCGTATCAGCTAGTGTGACAGAAGACCGCGAAATGTCGATTCGGCGCCGTTCCCAGCAGTTAGGCCTTTGTTACAGCACTACGTGGAAAATTTTGCGGAAGGATTTGGGCGTAAAGCCTTTTAAGATACAGCTGGTGCAAGAACTAAAGCCAGCCGACCTACCACAACGCCGAATTTTTGGTGAATGGGCTCTTGGAAAGCTGGCCGAGGATCCGCTTTTTTATCGAAAAATTGTGTTCAGCGATGAGGCTCATTTTTGGTTGAATGGGTACGTAAATAAGCAAAATTGCCGCATTTGGAGTGAAGATCAGCCAGAAGCATTGCAACAGCTACCAATGCATCCCGAAAAAGCCACTGTTTGGTGCGGTTTATGGGCCGGCGGCATTATTGGGCCATATTTCTTCAAAGATGATGCGAATCGCAGCGTTACTGTCAATGGTGAACGCTACCGAGCGATGATAACAAACTTTTTTTTGCCCGAAATGGAAGTTCTTGACTTGCATGATATGTGGTTTCAACAAGACGGTGCCACATGCCACACAGCACGCGAAACAATGACGCAATTGCGAGGCGAGTTTGGTGAACAGTTAATTTCACGTTTCGGGCCGGTCAATTGGCCGCCTAGATCGTGCGATTTGACACCATTAGATTATTTTTTGTGGGGGTATGCCAAGGCTAATGTGTATAGGGACAAGCCCGCTTCGATTGACGCACTGGAAGCCAACATCCATGCATTCATTCGTGAGATACCGGCCGATATGTGTGAAAGAGTATGCCAAAATTGGACTCAGCGGATGGGCTACCTGAGACGCAGCCGCGGTCAACATTTGCATGAAATTATCTTTAAACATTAAATTGCAAGGTTCAAACTATCGATTCAAATAAATATTTCATACATTTTTTCGAATTTTTTGTGTTTTTTTTTTAAAAAAAGTTCTAAACCTCTTAAAAAATCACCCTTTACTACTGTTGTTTTTTCGTAAAACATAACTTGCCTGTTCGTTGTTTGGCTTGAGTGCTCGTTACTTATTTATGGTTAAAACAAAGCGCTACAGGAACTGCAATCGCTTGTCAAAGTCAAGAGATTGTAAAAATAAGGGACGAATATAATACGTCTGCAAAATAGATAGCACAGTTCGCTAGCAAATCTTAAACGCCAAAAGAATAAACATATTATAAATGTTATTGACCTCAAAAACATGAAAAGGGGAAGAGCGGATCGCAACCACGATTGTTTTCACCAGAAGCAAAATTTATCAGTTCAGAGTTTCTTAAGGCTGTTTTTTGTAAGTCAGGTAGGACTTGTTCAAAATAATTGTTTTGCATGTTCTATAGACCGTAGTATACCCAGAACTCTTAGTAATACTGCAGGTGCAAGCATCGGAAACCATAAGATGTAATGGTATTTTAAGGCCGAGGGAGCTGTGCTTCGCTTTTCTGAAAACGTAGTGAAAGCCCAAAGCAATCTCCGGACATTTTTGTTCAGTCCGGTGATAAATTTCATTAGTCTGGCAATGGTACCTGTTCTAAGTCTTAAGGGTCCGTTGTATCTTTTATGTTGCAGCTTTAGAAATATTAGCTAGATATATAAAATAGGAATAAAAAGCTTCTTTCGTATCTAACGCCCGAAGTCCAACTTGCTTATATTTTCTACGAAATGATTTGAACAGGAAATACAATTAAAGAAGAGTGAAAATCACTAATAATAGTTATATATACCTATTAATATATTTTACTGACAATTTTGTAATGTAAGTAACTTCGAAAGTTTCTTAAATGGTTCGGCCATGGACAACATTTTTCAGGCAGGGTCCACTCTTGGGTCGGATGTCCGCAAAGCAAATCCAACTCGCAAAAAGGTTCAGGATAAATCAAATTGCAAGACACTTTGAAAGAAAACGACGATTGACAGCTAAATATCTTTGCCAGCTTGCAGCCAACTCATTACCTACCAACCTAACCCTTCAAGTAAGTCCTATGTCCTATCCCAGTTTTATCCACCCCGTAATTTGAATTATGAACAGAAAATACGAAAACGACTTGATACGTATTAAACATCTGTGTCTCTTTGTCTGAGAGCGAGAGATACATTTCATTCTCACAGTGGATACGCTACGGAGCAGAAAACTTCGACGCCTGGCCTGACCCGCTTTTTCAACTACCTATCTACATTATACCGTTGTAAAGTAGCAACAGTCCAAAAGAACCGAAACAGACCTATAGCTGCGAGAACAAAAAAGTCACCACCAAACATCGTGAAAAAAAGCAATGTGAATGGAACATGACTCCATCTATCCTTTAAACAACAAAAACAACTTCATACTAAGGGTTAATGCTATGATGGGATGAAAAGATATTTTTGTGGGTGGCACATTGATAGCAGTGTAGTGTTGAGTAATTTTTCCAGGGGTTGTTGGTTAATGCATACACTTACTATGTTTACTCCATAGCCCGACATTCTGGTTATAGCATTTATAAAAATGAACAAGATGTAGCAAATTGGCTCTCCTAATAAAAATATAACTTGATTGCGTTTTCACGAAACCAATACGTTTCCCATAGGCGATAAGCTATAGAAAAAAAATTGCAAATATTATAAACGAACAGCACGACGAATGAAGAGAAAAGGTAATTAAGAGAAATATTATTAGAAGGTAGTTAGTTGCGTGTGAGCTGTTCGAATAACTTTTGGCGCTATTTTGTGAGCGCAAAGAGTATGTACGATAAATAATGTACATGCACTACTACTACCGGACAGACATTTACTTCTCCATCGTACAATCGTACTAACCCCATTATAATCAGAAGCACGCGTAACTCGCTACAAAATATAAAAACAATTGATAAGAATTTTTAATAAAAACAATATCTTCCGAAATTCTAAAATATTAGCGAAAACAGAAAATAAGCTGGTTATTTGTGTCACAAGCCTTACATATTTCATAAGAATTCAATTTAAAAAAAAATAGGGAAAAGGGAAGCTTGAAGCATTAATAGAATACATTGTTGTTCTTATCTGCCTAGTATAACAAGTTAAAGGCATGTTTCGAAGAAAGCCACTAAAACAAACTCTCTAACATAGCTCAGACAAAACTACATACCTACATAATATGAAATTGTGCGCATGACACAAAATCTCGTGAACGATCGGTTTCGGTAATTTATTTTTAAAATACAGGGTGCTTAAAATATTAAATGGTATATCTTATATTTTTTCCGAAAATAATTTAATTACTAATAACAGATTATTTATAAATTAGAGAGAATTTTCTGCACATACGGTCGTGCAACATAAATAGAAGAAATTCTGTCTGTTTTCTTAAAAAACAAAAAAAAACAATCAAAATGGAGTTATTGACATAGATAAATTTCTTTTTATCGACATTGCTTTTCATGTTTGATTTGAAATTTAAATTTTTTTTTGATCTGGCGCAATTTTGAAAAATCTCAATATTTTCCAGGATTTACACATACTTTCACTAATACCAATGTGTATGTTTATCGCTCGAAGGATTGCTTTTTTAACTGAAATGCGAGTTATAAATGTGCAATTTTCAGTGCTGGATTTTGTGTCAGTTATATTATTGTGCTGCGCACATAAATCAAAAACAATGGTTGAACATCACATTGATGTTTTGGTATATAAGTTTTTGTTCTTAATGATTATGATTTTGTCTTCGATGAGTACCTACAAAAAATAGTTGCCTAAATGAAATGTTACATATTGTGTGTTGTACTATGTTTCAATTTTTAATTTTGTACACACAATGTAACTGTGAGCATTACCTTTTCATGATCACTTTCCTTTTCTAATTTTAATTTAATTCCTTTTTTACCAAAATAATTTTGACCTTATAGCCAGATATCTAGGCTTTCTTGTACCTGTTTGGATATACATATACCTAAATGCAATCGATTTGTTATTTTCGGTACCTGCTTCAACTGGCAATTTGTGTAAAGCTCAATACTTATACACTCGATCCATAACTATAAATCCGTTTAAAGGCGTTTTAGTGAAATCTAAGAAGAAAGAGCTTAGATTTTCCAAGCCAAAGACTTAAGGACTTCTTTGGCTTTGTTGGTTATAAGATAACTGAGAGATATATGACCTCTTCCCAATATTAGTCCTGTGTTGATATTCACGATTTTGTGTTTTCGGTAGGTATTTCGTTAATTTTTTGTCCAACTTGCAAATTCAAAATGTCCTTCTTAAGTAGGTATATACCTAATTAACGAACAATCAAAACAAAAGAGCCAGAATCAGGTTCTAAGTGTCGAATTCGATACACTAAATATATTTTCAGATACCTATCATTTTTTTAACATTCGTATTTTTTGTAAATACCTAGTTATTCTTAAATATGTTATGTTCTTTTTTTTAAATGTGATTATACCTACCTTCCTTATTACGAACTAAAAGGATGCATATTTTCAAAATGTTAAGAACACCCAGTGTTGCAATATCTCGTGGGAACGATTTTTCAATTGTTACAAAATGGCTACTTGTAACGAATTTTAAAGTTATTTTCATGAATTATACTTGCACAAAGTGACAAGTTTTTGAAATCTGAATTAAATTATATGTAATTTACTGCAAGGTAGACAAGCTTAAAACATAGGTATAAGAAAAAAGTAGGTAGGTATCAACAAACAATTTTTTTTTCAAGACAACAAAATATAAATAAAAAGCGCGCGCGGAAGGTAGCCATTTGAAAAAAGCAAATCCGATTTATTTATTTGATAGGTTCTCTCTCTTTTTGGTGTATCTACACCATGGCTGTCTGATGTTTTTTTTACTGGTTTATCAGTTCGATTGAAGGCTTGTTGGCCAAACTCTTGACAATAAAATTAAACACACCACTATCTGCTGTGTATATTCGTTATTTTGCCCCCTATCAACACCTTAACAAACACTCATAAAGGTTACACTAGTTTTTAAGTAAAAATGCGCTCTTTTCAGCGCGCCGCCATGATGGTTTAAATCAAATCAAAGAAGAAAATTACCAGAATAAATGCGAAAACAGAATAATTAACAAAACGGAATACAATTTATCTGAAAGAAATTTTAACCTAAAATATACCTTAAGTTCAGTCCTAAGTACCTAATTCTCTACTAATACTGGCACTGTTGTGTTGCTCAGTAGAAGTGTTTCTTTCCCCTGCCGTATACAATATGTTCGTGGCTTCAACAACCCCCCTTCAGTCTATCAATGGAGTAGTGAGTGTCCCCTACCGTGTCGCATTCCCCCCTGGATGAACCCATCAACATCATCATCGTCGTTCGTTGTCAGTGTCGCCTTCACCACTGCGGCTCCTACCGTCGCCCCCTTTACGACACGCTCGTAAAGAGCAACCGCCGACTATAGCAAGCAAGCAAACCAACCCACTATATGAAACGAATACACATATAATTCGTGTTCGAGTTTTTTTTTCGAATTTTTTGAGAATTTTTTTTATGATGACGAAAACGTTTTTGAGACGTAATTTTTTTATCAAATAATTATTAAATAATCTTATTACTAGAATATGTTATTTGCCCGCTTCAACACTGCCACCAATTTTATATATTTCGTAAAAACACGCCGAAGCGATAAGTGCGACCATTTTCAGTACAAATTATATGAAATCGCCATGGAATTGGATGAAAAGAAATTTTCATAGAAACCCACGCCAAAATGGGTCGATGATTTTTCAAATTTTTATATAATAAAACGCCATTAATTTTAGCGGATTTGGAAAAATAAAATACCTGCAGGTTTTACCGATAAATTGTAGAACAACAAATTTCACTCACCTGAATAATTTAAATTAGTAATTTATATTTGAATATGGACACTAAAAATTTATTTTGACCGAGAAATTTGTATGGAATAAAACTCTTCTCTCAGATGTAAGGAAAACGACCAAGCAAAGCACAGCAAGCAAGCAGTACGAGATACTTCCACCACACACAGTATAGAAAACGTTGCTTGAAAATTTGTACTGTTGGATTTTTGCTCTTCTTTCGTTGAATATTATTCGTTCGTATTCGTAGTCGACGTTATTCTTACACGGTGGTACTATACAATACAGAGTACACAGCGACAACGGCGTTGGTAGAATTTGTTGTATGGGAAAGCCGAAGTCAGAGCAGCCAGCAACGAACGAACGAACAGGGAACAAACAGCCAAGCAAAATTGAATGTATTTCGTTCGTATCTCTATGCTGCTTGCCTGCCAGCGCCACAGTACAAATATTCTTCTTTCCCTTTTACCCCCTTGATGGATATGAATATACCTATGAGCTATGAGCTGTGAGTGGTTGATAGGTGGTAGATGAGAAATAGAGGGGTTGGTTGTGACAGGGGGGCAGATGTGAAGCACACATACAATGTTACACGCAGATTTTGCATGGCCGAGCCGCCATAGAGCAGAAGCAGATAGTGCTGCGAATATTCGGTATTATAGAGGAGTAGATAGCAGGCCAAACAGCATAAACCAGCAAAGTCGGGCATGCAACCTACTATTAAAGGCATACATACGTACGGCGATTTTTTTTTCTGTTCATGGATTTGCTGTACTACGGCTTTTTATACGGATAGTGTATAAGCGAAGAGCTGTTCTCTCGCATGGGGTCTTTTTCGTTTTATATAGCAATGTATGGAAGCCAAAGCGAAGCGTATTGCTGTGTGTTACTTCTTCTGCCGGCTGTGGTGCTGCTTGCTGCAGTTTAAACTGTGGAAGAGAATGGTCTTCACTTCAGGGGAATGCTTAGGGTATACGATGTGAAAAATGTATTGAGTTTGAAAATTGGATGTAATTTGTTGTTGCACATGTAGCGTGGTCGTGGTGCTGAAACGTATCCGTCGAATACAGAAACAGAACAAACAACTCGGTGTTGCCAGTTAAATTTAAATGTGCTACACGTAGGGTTACCACGCGACCGGGACTTGCCGGGATTGTCCAGAAATTTATACCCGTATAAAGCGTTCGGGTTAAAAACAATTTGCCTAGTCCAAGAGCTCAAAGGTTTCGGCAAAACATATTTTTTTAAATTCCTAAAACTTTTAAATGTTTTTAATTTAAAAAGGTAAGAATTTGACTCATCCACTTAATGAAACTTGGAACGGAACTGAAATCAAACCAGGCTATCCGATACGTTAATGTCCTTCAATTGCTGTTTTTCGAGGTTTATTTCTGCTAATCCATAGTACCTATTTAAATAACAAAAACAAGTTCACATGAAAATACGAGTATTCTAAAACTAGACGGTTACATTTTGCCTGCAATTACAGCTCAGTATACCTTGGTTACGGTTTATACAGCTTTTACTGCTGTTTCCGGGAAGCTTTTATTCATCTACCAAAAACCGTGTTGAACAAATACAGTCTTCCCTCATGAAGAATTCTTCCGATATGAGTCGAAAAACTGAAAGATAATTAGGGAAGGGTCGCCTAATTCCGAACACTGCCAGTAGTCGAACACTTTTTGTAAAAAGCTACACAGCTGTATATTTTTAAGATTTTTAACTCACAAACGCAAAATGCTACATTGTGGTATTATCTTTAATCGTTTTTGTGCGTTCGAGTGCGGGTTCAGTATAAAAAAACAACTGTTGCGAGTGTCGGAGGAAAGTGTTTTTTTTTGTTTGAAAATGCAGGTAAATGTTTATTTTCAATGCTTGTTTTATTAGTTTGTATATTTTATGTCTTTTTAGTAAAGTTTTTATCTGAAATCATAATAATTTTATTATTTTTTGACCGTTCGATCATAGGGAACCAAACTTCTTCGAGTTTCCTATTCGAATACTAGTGCATTCAAGACTGAAATAATGTACAAATTTTATTTTTAATTTCTTGTGAATTCTATTTATTTATTTCCTTTTAAGTTGTTTTTATGTTTTAAATAAAAACAAAAATATGGATTCTTCTCATTTCCTTAATTGGAAATATATACTAAATCTAGCGTTCGAAGCAAGGAAACTTTATGTTCGGGCTTAGGAAGCTAGTGTTCGACTACTGGGGAATAATGCTTTTTTTATTTTTTTATAAAAAAACAATAATAATTACAGAGAAAAACTTAACTTTATTTTAAAATATTTGAGTTATGGCAGCTCATGAATTTTTCGTGACATATTAAATTCAACGGTTCTCTCACAGTTAGTGATTATTTTACAATGAACCACTAAGCATAGACAAACCATACTGAGACCCCCAACTCACAATCCTCTTGCCGCTGGGCCCCTCAATTTTTTTTCAAATTCGCCATTTTGTATTCCTATCGGTGTTATGTCAAAAAAGAATCAGTGTGACATGCAAAAACACACAAAAACTACAAAAATAAATGCTGCCAACCGCGGCAACCGTGGGGAAATGTGACAGAATTCGGGAATTCAACAATTTTACATAACTGAATGCCATTGGTTATTTATTATTAATTGTTAAAAGGCGAATAATTTGATTTGTTTGGTTAGTAAAACTATCTAAAGTTGATGTTCTATATAATAGAAACATATTGGGACAAACATGGTTGTGTATTTTCCGCTTTTGGATATCAGTAACTTCGATTTCGTGTGTAAATTTTTCTTAAATAATGAAGAAAATTTGCTCAAAATGTTTTCATTTTCCCTCAACCAATCTACATTGTTAATTTTTCATGAACATTTTAAGCAAATGTGCACTTATTCCTAAAAAAAATATTATCCAAACGTAACGAACAATTTCAAATTTAACGGATAAAACTCTATGAACTCTGCCAGCAACTTTGCCCACAGCGGAAGTGTCTCATATCTGCTGGGAGTGTGTTGGTGAGCCGGAATTTTTGAAGTTTCGTGACATTTGTCAATACGATTTTCTACGTAACAATACTAGCGCACCAGATGTGTACACTCCATAAAAAATATAGCTTGTAGGCTAAGTAACGGGAAATCGGCCGGAGTTGGTGGTCTCAGTATTGTCTCTGCCACTAAGTGTTCGACTACTGGAGACATGACCCTATCTCAATTGTAGTTTAAGATTAAACTTGTAAATTCCAATGTTAAATGTTTGTTTGGCTGGTCTTTTATGACCTGAGGTGTCAGCACGTAACTTGATACAATCGAGCTCTGGCAGCACCTAATTTGTCTCAATCGAAGATAATTGATGGAGGATAATCGATTGAATCAAATAAGATGCAGCCAGAGCTCGATTGTATCAAGTTACGTGCTGACACCCCTGGTCTAAAAAACCATCGGTCAATGTAAATAAGTAATTGAAAAGAATGGTGAATTTATTTTTTTTTATTTTTTTTTTTTAAATTCTCCATTATTTTTTAAGAATCTATTATTATTTAAAACTTGAAGGAGACGAGTCCCGGAATAGCAACATAATGTCCAGATGATTTTTTCTATTTTGAACTGGCCACCCTAGCTATGAGGCCTGGGTTGTCAGCAAGTAGCTTCATACAATCGAGTTCAGTCGATACAATCGCGCTTTGGCAGCACCTAATTTGTCTCAATCGAGGATAATCGACCGTTAAAACCAGAGACAATACTGAGACTACCAACTCCGGCCGATTTCCCGTTACTTAGCCTACAAGCTATATTTTTTATGGAGTGTACGCATCTGGTGCGCTAGTATTGTTACATAGAAAATCGTATTGACAAATGTCACGAAACTTCAAAAATTCCGGCTCACCAACACACTCCCAGCAGATATGAGACACTTCCGCTGTGGGCAAAGTTGCTGGCAGAGTTCATAGAGTTTTATCCGTTAAATTTGAAATTGTTCATTACGTTTGGATAATATTTTTTTTTAGGAATAAGTGCACATTTGCATAAAATGTTCATGAAAAATTAACAATGTAGATTGGTTGAGGGAAAATGAAAACATTTTGAGCAAATTTTCTTCATTATTTAAGAAAAATTTACACACGAAATCGAAGTTACTGATATCCAAAAGCGGAAAATACACGACCATGTTTGTCCCAATATGTTTCTATTATATAGAACATCAACTTTAGATACTTTTACTAAACAAACAAATCAAATTATTCGCTTTTTAACAATTTATAATAACTAACCAATGGCGTTCAGTAATGAAAAAATGTGGTATTCCCGAACTCTTTCACATTTCCTCACGGTTGCCGAGGTTGGCAGCATTTATTTTTGCATTTTTTGTATGTTTTTGCATGTCACACGGATTCTTTTTTGACATAACACCGATAGGAAAACAAAATGGCGAATTTGAAAAAAAACTGAGGGGGCCAGCGGCAAGAGGATTGTGAGTTGGGGGTCTCAGTATGGTTTGTCTATGGTTAAAACCATGATAGACAAACTATACTGATGTAAAATGTAAATGCATGTAAAAATGTTGTGTTCCATTACTCTATCATATTACATTACATTGTTTTTGCATGTCACACGGATTCTTATTGACATGACACCGATAGGAAAACAGATTTTGAGTTATGGGTCTTAGTAAGATAATTTATCTATGGTTAAAGTCGTATCCAGCGATATACCTAGTATCGATCCAGTTGGTGTAAACTAAGATAATAAATAAATAAGTAGTTGACGTGACGCACCAGGTCTGCATAGGACCTTAAGTCTAGTTTCTCACAACCATTCTTTTTTATTTTTGGTACCTAACTACAATATTTTAAGCTGACACCGAAGGGCTGCATTGAGAAGCGTCTCTAGGAATGTTAGATGTAGAAAAAAACTAACAATAAACATACAAGTACCTATTTTTTTTTATCGGGAATTGAACCCGAAATGAGGCTCGGTAGTTCAGCACTTTAACTACTGAGCTACTGCTCAGACTCAGAGATATCAGAAAGTTACACAATAGCCTTGGACTATGGTTTCCACAAGCGACTTTTGCTTTAATGGTACCACTATTGGCAGGTAAGTTTTATAGGTTTCACCAGTGTTTTCAATTTAGAAGTCTCAGTGGCTGAATGACTTGTGCTTTGTACTAACAAGTAAGGGATCTCAGGTTCGATTTCCGCAAAAACACGTATAACATCTGTAATTTCCCTTGCGCCACATCCGGTGAACGTCTGAGCAAAATGCGAGAGAATAAATTTGGTCGGCTTATACCTGTCCACATCTTTGTACAACTCATAAAGTTTGCGGAAGTACCTATAAGGATTGATTTGTGCGTAGATTGTCTAATGCCAAAAAACGCATATGCTTTTCTCTTGAGAAGCTATATGAATACAGGCAATCTTATTTGTTGCTTGACAGGTCATAAATGAAAAGTCATCAAATTATTGTTATTATAAATATTAGTTTGGCTTTATTAATTTGTACGAGCCAGAATCTTTAATTTTTGGCAAAGCATTTAAGAACGGTTTTATAAGCAGCATTTGCAATAGCTATATGCTGTGTTGATTATCTAAATATTTGGCACATATGTGAGGGTAGCCTCTTATTATATGCTTATTATGATTGTTATTAAGGAAAACTACGCTTAAAGCATACAAATCGAAATTTTCAATTCACTTGCCACTTGACGAAATTGAAATGATGACCAAGTATATATACTCAAGGTAAGATTATACTGCATGTCGAGTGGTCATAAATTGTCCATTTTTGACAGACAGTGACAAACGAGGTCGTGTAGGTGATTTTGACAAACAGTGTAATCTGACAACAAGCACGAATACCGGTACATTGCTCGTATTGCCATAAAACTGGGCATAATCATTTCCATCCAGTTAGCACTGTGTTTGCCTTCAGATATAAATAGTTGGAGCAGCAGTTCCCGTAGAACCTTGGGCCTTTTTATAACCATTCGTTTTTGGGAGTTTTTATTTTTGGGCCGAATGGATGGGACCTTCCTACAACTTTTTACGCAGAGTCCGACGGCCTGAATTAGCAGCTTTGTCAGGACAATTAGGTAGAATTTCTGTTGGTTGTCAGATGAGCGCGAGAAGAGATGCAGTAAGAAAAAAAAAAAAAACAATAAATTGACTGGGATTGAACCTCAGAACCTTTGGCACGGTATGCAAAAAATGTTTTCGCCTCAAAGGTAGGTATACCTACCTACCTAGATATTTTTCGATTCGTACCTTTCGACTACACTTTATGTCTAATCAAGTGTTAATTTTTGAATTATAGGTATTATGTCACATTATTGAGTTCTGTCTGTCGGTAGATAAAAGAAAATGTACAAATATGTAGGTATACCTAAAATTCATTTCAGTAATTTTATTCATCTTTCTGTAAATATTTTGTTTTGATGACTACTTATCTAACTGTAGGTACTTGGGTATAAAAGAACTTAATGGGTATACATAAGACTTACAAAAAAAAGTATGTAAATATTACATAAACAAGGAATCAGACTTGTCAATACTTATCAAAACAAAATAAACACCTCTTCTGGGATCAGCTCAGTACCAGAAAAACATCAATTTTCTATACCATTTCAACATTACACAATACAAAGCCAAATCTAACGACCTATTCCGAAGTCAAATTCACTGCTCAACGAGAAACACGTAAGTATTTCCTATTGAGATCCGCAACACAAAGAATACCCTGCCTGTAACGCACTTGATGGTTCCTTTTCTCACGCACATCTGCTCTCTTAGCAAAAATTCATGAGGTACCACATGGATATACCTAGGTACAAAAACTCGTGATAGTGCGTATCAACGCAAAAGGATCTGTATCTGACAAATGTGAAAATTGTGAAATTTTTCTCGAATACAATGCCCAGTCAAAGCCGAAGTTTGCCATTTGCCAAGCTACGCGTCAGTGAGTACATGTGCACCAAATACTATGAAATGTTATGTAGGTATCGATGAACGGACTTTCTAACGCACCCAGATGCGTTTC
This sequence comes from Cheilosia variabilis, assembly GCA_951230905.1. NCBI lineage: Eukaryota > Metazoa > Arthropoda > Insecta > Diptera > Syrphidae > Cheilosia > Cheilosia variabilis. Next base: position 60,186,089 of record OX579680.1, on the reverse strand, counting down.
TATTTTGATGGTAATTGTAGGTAATTATTTCATATTGTTTTTCTTGATTATATTTAGTAAGCTCACCTTTTCTATGTTTTTTAGTATTAAAACTCATCACTGGAAAAGTCGAAATGCAATCGGCTGTCATGTACCTAGGTAGGTAAAGAAAATGGTGAGGTGATAAGACATTTTAGGAACGGCGCAGTTGTGTGAAATTTCTTTACGTTTGAAAGGTATGTTTGTATTTATTTATAGTTTTGTGCGTTGTCCTAAGGTGGACGCTATATTTTAGATTTGATTTTGATTTAAAGTAATGTACCTAGTTTGAATGCAAGCAAACATAAGGGCAACACATAGGTACCTGCCTATGCTATGGGATGAATAGGTAGGCATGCGAACTCCACAATGCATTCAGCGTTTTTTCTATTCCTTGGATTATATCTACGTATGTATTTGACTAAGGTGGTAACTGTAATCGACCTACAAAGGTTAAGAACATAAAAGCACGTATAAAAACTCAAACCAACTGCCTAAACTAAAAAAAAAAAAACAGTGGCCCAAGATATTGGGCCTTACCAAAATAAACGTTTTTAGTTTAGTTTTAGTGAGCTTCCGTAAATTTAAAGTCGTGACTTAAATTTGTTATTGGTATCCACATTATAAACAAAGTCAACTCTTTCTACCGGTTATATAGTTATTGTAATAGGTATCACGTTTTCGCTGTTGAAATTTTGAGACAAGTAAAAGAAGGAGTAGTTGGTAATAGTGACGGAAACTTTTTAAGGTAGAAATTGGCAACTTAAGTCGTTAAAATATCAAAATAAATATTTTGTTTATCTATGGAAATAGTCATTTATCAAATTGCTAAATGGTGTCAGTGTATTGCATATTCGATCCCTAATATGTTTTCTTTTGAGCTTCAAAAGGTAACTACTGTATTGAGTTACTGTTCCTTCAGTACAGTTGTGACATACTCCAAGTAACGTCTAGGTATATATATTTTCTTGGTTGCCATGTGGATTTATGAACAAATAGAAAAAGGTCCTGCGAAAGGATGGCATTTCGTTTTCCATTAATGTGTGTTTACCTATACTAGGTGTACAAAAGTTGGTATAGGATTTTCACCTTTGTAGGCATTAGGTATAGTTCATAGATAGGTACCTTTCCCTTGTTATGCATGGCATGCTATAGGGATGCGAACGATGCATCGATGTTTTGAAAAATCGATGTATTGTCCATAAACATCTATGTCTTAACATCGATTTTGAGACCCATCGTTCTTGGTGAACCGTGCTTTGTTGTAGTGCTATGTGTGCAGTGTGTCGAAGGCCCTTTTATTAAATTTTTAACCTCTAAATATGTTTTTCTGAGCGATGTTGCAGCCCTAGGTATGTCGTGTTTTCAGAGACTTTATTTATTTGTAATATGTTTCTATGAGGCTGTGCGTTAATCAACAGTCGGACTTGAACACCCTGAGGTCAACTAAGACAGCGAGAATTAATCCTAAAAAACAGCTGTAAGTTTATGTGTAAAGAAAAAAAAAACATTGTATATCGTTGGGCCCCTGTTGTTGAACAAAGACATATCAATATTAATTTTTCACCACCATTTGTTACCTAGCCTTAAGTCAAATTGTCTATACAAAAAAAAAAATAATACAAGCAAATGTAAAATGTAATAAGGTTGTGCATGCATTTGGTTTAAATAGGCAGCACCAAAAACTTTCTTTTGATAAAGGTATCTACCAGAATATTATTAAAATCACTTAAGAAAAAAATTTAAATTGACGTGTTCGGAATTTTGTTTGCATTATGTAGGCATATTTATAGGAGTGATTGAAAATGTATTGTTCTGCAATGCAAAAACATGCATGTGAAAACTTTTTTTACTGATCGCATTTCTCTTTTATTATTTCTCTTCTAAACGTGGCCGCGTGACCTAAAATATGTACTGTGGCAAATAGTCAGCAAATATTTAGGCCAACAAAGCCTCTAAACTCTTTATAAGGCCAAATAATTTCTTCGAAAACCAGTTGTTGAATGAAAACAATTTTAATTCTTCAAAGTGCTTGTGTATTTTCCAGCTTTTACATCTTCTTTCGTAGCCACAAGTCAATTAAATAATTTTTTAAGGTAATATCATAAACTGGAGGGACTCCGGATTGGTAAATCAGAGTCTCTACTTTAGCATACATGGATTATCTAATGTCGTTTTCAATTTGACTTTTCAGTTTTTGATCTGAGACTTCAGATTTCTGCATAAAATCCGAATTTTATTGGTTCTTGTGTGGATTCAGTTGGCCGCAAAAAATATTTTTTTTCACTTGCACTGGAAATCCATTTCAATTGATTTTTACACATTTATAACAACGCATTTCGAAGCAATTTAATATAAAGAATCGTTTCCATACTCGAGAAATTAATAATTCAGTTAAAAAAGCAATCCTTCCAACGATAGACAATTCGTAACCGCCAGCTGTGTGTCATACACATTGGTATTAGTGTAAGCATGTGTGAAATCTGAGAAAAAAATCGAGATTTCTCTAAAGAGAGTCAGATCAAAAAAAGATTGATTTTTTGGCAAATCGAACATGAAAAGCAATCTCAATCAAAAAAATATTGATTTTTTCTCAAAAAAAGGTTTTTTTTTTTTGGTAAATCGAAAACGACATAGAAATAGTTTCAATTACCATTTGGAGAATCTATTAAAAAAGTCAACAAAAACTGTTATAGGGCAAACTCAAGGCTGATTGCGAAACAGAATAACAGACTACTTTTTCAGGAGCAGCCGGTTCAATATACCTATATGTAGGTACATATGTACGCAATAGAAATAAAGTCCAAATCAGCAAGTTAAGTCTTATATTCGGGGAATAAGATCCGTCAAACAATTCTTTAATTGTGGTATCTTCAGTGATACCTACCGATTTACTCGCTTAAGAACTGGAAACTCTTAAGATTAAGTTTTTTCGAAAGGGTCTGATAGACAAATACTATCAATTCATATGTGAGCATTAAAACATGTCAATCTGTAAGCACTGCAAAGAATCATGCTGGAGCACTTTCTATACCCGACCTAACACGCCTCAAAATAAATCGAATCAGGGGATATTATCTATGAAAAAAAATAATTTATCAAAAAGCGATTATATTGTTCTTTGAATCAAAATAAATATACATATATTTAATAAATACATAAATTTAATTAACAAAATAGGAAAAAAAACATAAAACTGCGAATGGCTGATTGCAATTTTATACCGTAAAAGTTGTAACAAAATATTGCTCTTTAAAAATCTCTGCAAATGGCTGCTTGCAAATATGTTTAAAAAACGTTTATAAAATATCTAAATCTACTTTTATAAAAAAATAACCCTCGGATAAACACTTATTTCATAACATTTGGTTTAAAATAAAACGTAGTACAAGAGTATTTTTTCATTCACATTCTATATCAAAATTAACAATTATATTTTATTTAAATATGGCAACATGTAAATATATGTACATAATGTACTTTTAAATTTAATTTATATATATATATAATTATTTAGAAACATATCAAATTTTGTATTTGTATATTGTTTCAGTTTATCCTATATATCCAAAGCACTTTTTAATTTAAAATTTTGTTAGTTACATACTATTTTTGACTGTTTTTAGTTTGTATCCACACAAATAGATATAACAATAACTTAATAACACATTTTAGTTCATCTTAACTTTCTAGATTTTATTGAAAAGCATTAGGTACTATTAAGCCTTGAACATTTTAGTAAAGTACTTTAATTTGTAAATTTGCAGTTGTATATCTGTGGCAACAAGGAAAAACAGCATAAGTCATTTTTACCCACTTTTCAGGAGCGAAGGTTAAAAGTTTGAATTCAGATATGCCTTTATGCGTTTTTTCCTGATCCATAACACTGCAACCGTAAAAGATATTTGAATGAAAAAAATATAACGTATAGAACAGGGTACGGTGATCAACTCAATTTTGACATAAGTCGACTTATGCTGTTCTTCATTGTTGCCACAGATATATTAATTCGCCTTGGAAGGTTATGTAGGACTTCGTAAAACCTAAGCCGGCGAACGGTTTGAGGAATTTGTTTCGCGACGTAAGAAGAGTAGGTAAAAACTAAATTTGGAGATTCTTTCATTATTCCTGATATGATATGACGACTGCACCAAGGCTAAGAAATTGTTACTTGGAATATCAAACTCTTGTCATAAAATAGTGAAACGTTTTTTTGACAATCTCGATTTTACTTGTGAAAAAAATGAATAATTACATTAATTTGTACAAAATAAAGTATACAGTATACACTTATGCACTATTATAACTCTACTGTTATGTCCATTAAAAATGAATAACTACCAAATTGTCTGTAATCACGTTCAATCTAAACGAGCCACTCACTTGCAAATGAAAATTGTAATGGCTTACAACTGCTGAGTATTAAATAGTTATTGTCCTCAGCTCTATCAGCAGATATTGACTTATCTGTAGTGCTTTGATTAAAATGAATAGCACTACTACTATGATGTATAGAATTAGTATAGAGTTCTTGTTCATTACTGTTGTATAGGCTAGAATAATTCAAACAATTTTTTTTTATTTGATTATTATCTGTAATATGTATTGTTGTTGTTGGTGAAGCAAATGGTTGTTGGTGAATGCTACTTAAGATATTTTGATGCTTTTCGACATTATTATGTCACACTGCAGTTCCTTGTTGGCCGGGTAAAGCGGACACTATACCCGTTTCCGGTCTAAATGCCGTATGCATTCGTTGTCTACAATTTCCTTTGCTTGAAAGAACCTTGTAGATCATGTAAATTGGAATGCAGAAGACAGATGAGGCAGTTAGTGCCCAACCGACAGCAATGCTCCATTCTGGGTATTGGTACTCGTCGCCGAGCATGTCCTCGTAGCCAAGAAATGAGAATATGAAAATGAACTGTAAAATAAATGATTAGTCTGTTGTATAGTTTGCAGAATCATAGTATACTTACCAATAAGAAAATTGGACTAATGTACGCCCAGCAAATGCGCCAAAAAATACCTGGCTTTTCCCCTAACATCTGTTCCACGTCCGAAGAGAAATTGTCTACACCATAAAACCAAAATACACCAGCTGCCTCGACAAAAACAACGAATAGTATTGCTAATCCAGGTCCGTATACGTTGAGAAAGTTCACTAGATAAACGCCACCCTGAAAAGAAACAAAAATATATAACAAATTAAATATGATGTACGTTGTTTGTTTGTTTTATTACAAAAACTAAAATTCATAACCTTTCGCTAAAACTCAGGAAGACAGCTGCGGAATTCTGAAAAGTCGCCAAAAAAGAGTGAAATAAAAAAGTGTCATTCTTGAAGTAACTCTGCAAATTTAGAACTTTCGCACATATTTAACAGGCATTGTCTCGCTTATCACTATAATAGTGTTGTGATAAGCTACCGCGTTACATTTTCAAATGTGTTTATTTATGGAAATAACATTTTTTTTTTAAATTTCCGAAGTGCATTTTTCCAACTAAAAAAATGACAAAGTAGCAAAACCATCACCGGTCGCTCTGTATGTCAGTTGTTGTTATCCGACATCCTCGGATGTCACAACCTAAATACGTTGCGTAAGGGAAAACTGGCATTAAACAAACCGTCAAACAAGCCTAGTTGTTTTTTTGAGGTCCAAATAGAGTTCGTATTCGTACCATTTTTAAAGGCTCAGACGTACTCCCGGGATAGCATTGACCAGCTAATTTCTAACGCTATTGGAGAACAATTTCTGGCATACAATTCTATACGGAAAGCTTTGTATGTTTTACAATTCCATAAAATTCAACCCAGACGTTAAAATGAATTTGTACGTAAATATTGTCTTTTTTTAACTGGGGTTTCGCTTCGATGTATGCGAAATCTATTAAAAGGTATATAGTAAAACTATCAGTATCTTACCTGGATTCAAAATTTAACTTTATCCCCATGTTACCCTCAATGAGTTACAAAGTTAAATTATTCTTAAATATTTAAAGTTGCCACGAAATCGTACTATGCAGAAAATGCAGATCCATTACACGAAGGATTTGCCTCCGCAAATCAAAATTGGACTAAGCACTCTATTATATTCTACTGTCGTACTCTGTGCCACCAGTACTATAGATTTAACTCCCTTCATAGAAAATTCATCCCTTTTACATATTCGAATTTTTTTGGAGTTTCTACCTTCTATTCTTCGATCGACCTACCCACCGAATGAGAAGAATGTGTGACATACTCATACAAGCCTCCGCACTTTATATCCGGACTCACTTCATAGGAGAATAGACTTAACTTCACTTCATCGCCAGGCGATTCGCAAGAAAATTATATTCTTGTACAGTCCAACGAATTCCACAAACAGTTCGCAATTTGGAAAAGCTGTCAAAAAGCATTTCTTTCCTTTTTAAAACATAACAAAGAAAGAAAATCAGTAAAACGAAACGGACTCATCCACATATTTCCATTCATGTTCATCATTACATCGTATATATTTTCCAAGAAACGCTCGTACTCAAATGGTGCCTTTGGCTTGATTCCTGTTTATCGTAAAAGGAAAAATTATAATTTCTAATTTAATCAAACATAGTGAAAATCCATTATGCCACTTGCATCACAAATCACTTTCCAGGTGAGATAGAACGCTTAAGTGATGTGTGGTACTTGTTGAGAACCACCATGTCCATATCCGATTTATTAGCGAAAGGCAACATCAAAGTGGTTGACTTGAAATGTTTATCTTAACACGCCTCGCTCCCCTCTTAAAGGTTAAGAGATTATTTTCTCACACATGTCGGTAAGTGTTTATACCATATCAGCAACTGCAATTCGTTTAAAACCAAGGATCGAAGGAAGTACACATTCAGTCTATACTATGCATATAGGACCTATACCATCTGCTGAATGATACCAATCTCATGAATATTATATAAGAAAATACCACTGACAAAGTTAATGAACCATTTGATTTAATGGCTTGATCTGGCATATTTTTCGCACAGACAAACAGATAACCACAGTGTGGGCAAGCTAATGGACTTCTAATGCTGTACACAGTCGCCGATAATTAATTAATTGATTACTTCACTCGAAACAGTTAAATAGAAAAAGTAAACTTACATAAGTCATGGTTGGCAATGCGCATAAATAGATGCCAGCCAATAGGAGCAGCACGAAGAGTTCTCGCCGCCTTCCAATTGCGCGCGGATATTCATCACAAAGCGCTGTTATCATTGCCTCTAAACCACCAAAAGTACTGTCGAGACCAAGTGTTATCAACATTAGGAAGAAGATGATTGACCAAAATACCGAGCCACTCATTGTTGCTATTGCTTCTGGGTACACGATGAAGACTAAACCAGGTCCTTCCAAACCAACCTGATCAATTGATGTTTTTTGAACGTGCGCCATGTACCTATAACAGGTGTGTTAGAGCTTAAGTTCTTGGGTGGTATATCTAATAGACTTACCCCAAAACAGAAAATATCACGAAACCGGCTAAAAAGCTCGTGAGACAGTTGATACTGCTTGTTATCAAGGCATCGCGATAACAGTTGTTGTTAAATTTGTTGTAACTGGATAGAGCCAGAAGCGTTCCAAAGCCTGGTCCAAGCGAAAAAAATATTTGAGACGCTGCGTCTATCCAAACCTAAGAATACAAATGTTTTTGTTAAATTCGTGAATTTGAATTAAAAAGCTGAGCTAGTTAAGTCTTCTTGCGCAAGGATATATATACATACATATACATATATTATAAGATGTTGATGTTAATATATCTGTTTGAGATTAATAAACTACGAAACCGTTCGACCGATCACCACTTTCATTGGCACGTTTTTATGATGTACACTTTGTTGTTACTCAACCTCGACACTGTTTGATCTATCACTCTAAAAATTAACAGTTTTATGTGGAGACGAATAATTGGGTTGGGGTCAGAATCCCGAGAATCAATATCCCGAAAATCCAAATCCAATGAAAATTACAATAACGCACTACAAATTCAAACACCCACTTTTTACTCACCTTAGAATTCTTAAGTTTGTGCCATTCTGGAGTAAGATAATATTTAATACCCTCATCGGCACCAGGTAGTGACACTCCACGTATTAACAGTATGATGAGCACTACATAAGGTGCTAATGCAGTTACCCAAACCACTTTACCAGCGCTTCGAACACCCTTCCAAAGTGAAAAATAAACCAAAACAAATACTCCAAAGACACATAGCGCCAGCGTTGGCTTAACTGGACCCATAAAATCCAATCCATCGGATTTATACTGTTCGAGTACATTTCGTCTATTTGTGGGAAGAAGTAAAGGAAAAAAAGAAATGTTTTACAATACGGTAGCGAAATAAAAAGAATACAATGAAATGTGTACTCTTGGAGGTAATGGAATATGGAAGACATCGTTGACCGTTGTTGACGCCTGCCATTTACAAAAAAAAACACACTTCAATTTCTGCATCAATTTGCTTGCATGCGATCCCAGTTGCCTAGTTGTTGTTTTTTCAATAAGGGTAACAATAATATAAAGACTCACTCAAAGAACTCTCGAGCTGGTGTGGTAGCTAGGTTTGTAAAATTTGACGAGGTGACGGGCATACAGTTTTCCGTGTTCCATGGATTCTCACACGATGTCCATGGCAGTTTTGATGTAAACGATGCGAATAAGTAATAAACGGCCCATCCAATGACTGTGTTATAGTACATTCCCATATAAATGTCGATCAAGCAAATTGCATAGCCGACACCTGTAAAAAAATAATTGGATTTTAGCTAATGAATTTATATTAAAGGAGAATGGACAATGCACATTTTTGTATTCGTAGATCGTAGCTATTGCTTTCCCTTCCTATGAGTATATAAGTATGCGTTCATATCTCTTTTAGATTTATTATTTCATATATCTATACTGTTATTTCCTGAAGCGAGTTCCTTAATTGATTTAAGTCGATTCAAGAAACAGCACTCAATCTATGAATCATTATATTAATACGTGAACATCAAAAGTTTCCGTACACTTTTTAAGTATTTATTATGAAATGAGGAGAATGAAACTTATATCATTCGAAAGTTACTGTGCCATAGATGTGCAAATATGTCGCCAATAAGGCCAATCAGTTAACTGAAAGCATTTTTGTGACATCCATTGTCGCTGCAATGTTACCATAGTAGGTAACTCTTTCAAAAATAAGTCATCTAAGATTAGAACCTGTTTTCGATGGAGCGAATCATTTACTTTTCTATTTTATTTCTATTTATTTTTCTATTGTTTTTTAAAATTCAGTATTACAATTGCATATGACCATGCGGCTATATCTTCATTGGCATGACTATTATTCCAATCCACGACTTGGCTACACACAAAAAAAGACGTTTAATCTAGAGTTTTATACATACTTACATACTTATTTTTCTATTGTTTCTTTTTTTTTAATTCGATATTACAATTGCATATGACCATGGCTACATCTTCATTGGCATGACTATTATACCTATTATACATAAAACATACCCTTAATAGTTTTCTTTTTTTTCAAGATGAAACAAGTTAAATCTTAAGACACTCATAAAGCCTGCCAATCCTCTTCATAAGTAGCTACATCACTACCTATATTTGAAAATATCGCAATTATTTCTGCATTCAAAAACTTTCTATGCGACACCCGATTCCTTTCAAAAAACGTCTTTCATAACATTGTGCGATTAATTTTTCATAATTAAATTCCAAATTTTAAAATACGAAAGACATACAACTTGTACAGAACCAACTAACGAAGTGAGAAACTCACTTAAATGACATTCAGAAGTCAGCACAGTAGCAGGATGATGGCGACGACGACGATGACGACGACATATTCTAAGAAGTTTATCGGTATTAAATTGATTATGCCGAGCAAACAAATTGACTTCTTGGTTTCAAGTTTAAATGTGCGGTGATTGCCTTTATGTGTGCAACACATATCTATCCTGTGAAACATTTAAATTTGTATTTTAGTTGTTATTGAAGAGGCTGTTTCTTCTTAAAGAAAGTTAATCAAACTGAATTCAAACGGTCGCATAAAGGCTACTACACTACCACTATATTAACTTGAAGCGTCGAATTTAAACTTTAATAGTCACAGAGAAAACAAAAGTGCTCAAAGTTCTACAGTTTTAATCGCTGAACCCCCTTAAGGGAATTGAATGGAAAGTTAAAGTGTGTTTACACACTGGATCGTATGCACCGCAAGCGAAGAGAGTTCTTATATCAACCATTATAGTTACTTCAAAGATGTTTGTAGCCAAGAAAAATCCATATAAGAAATGTCGTGCTATATTTTTTTATTATGTAGGTTCCTACGAGTATACTGTAACGTGCAGGTATAATGAAAAGTTTGACTTATTTCTTTGCTATGGTATTAATCCATTAGCTAATAAGCAAAGTGTATTATTATACAGATGCGAAGAATTTTCCATTAAATGACTTATCAAGAAAGCACCACCAATCATCACAAACTCACTGAACCAGAAATTATCAATGACTTGAACTGCCATTTATACGAAAGGCTGATAGAAGTTTAAACTTGAACTCTAATTTTCAACACATACTTTTAAGATTTTCATAATTTTCGCTCATTGATTTATACCAAAATGTTACATTTTACACTTTCTTTCACAACAATCATGACAACGTGACAGATATCACCTTAGTCTTTAGTTAGACTGTGACAATTCTTATTGACTTTGGCGTACCAAGGAACGCCAGGACGATTGCTGACGTGGCTAGGCTGAAAAACTGAACTCATCCTGGAATGTGGCGCCAATGAGCATAACACAGTGTGGGGCGGCACCGACATCAAGGCCGGTGCAGATGACGTCTATCGGCGTCTCAGGGAAACACTTTAAATAGTCTAGGGACCTTATACAGAATGCCCCTCAAGGTACTTCTGAAATTAAATATTTTTCAGCTGTCAAACTCCTTAACATAATCTAAGCCTGTTTCATGGAGTTTATAGGCGGATGGCCACCGTGTGAGGCTATAAATTTGGGTGTTTATTGATTTTCATCAAGTCATTATGAAAGACGTAATTACAAATACTAATCCTAAATAATTGCGAGATATTGCATTGTTTTCGGAAGGCGAGAGCAAATAATAATAAATAGAACTGTTAAGATTTATTTTTATTATAAATTGTGATAACTCTATCGTCGGTTTTCGAATTAGATAGAAGTGGATTGCAATTTTTTTCTATATCTTTAATTTGTGTTCATTTTCCGTAATATATTTATATGCAAAGGTATGCAGAATAGAGTGCCCGTGTGTTTTTTATTGTTAATATGTTAGTAGATAAAGTCAACATTTTATTATATGCTCTAAAAAAATGGTTAAGGATATTACAGAAATCACATATATATTTCACAATACGTATATTCGCTACTGCTTTTACTATTCTTAAAACTTCTACGGGACATTGAGACACATGACAAATTTTCTGGTCCATACCCAGAACCACCCTTTTACGAGTTTTGGAAAGTCAACACACCTTCACGAAACTTATCAACATTATGCCCTTATACGAAAACGTATAGACAAAGGCTCCTATACTTGGTACATATTTTTAAATATATTGACATTATATTCACGAATATGTGCACGTGTTCAAGTATTGGCATAGTGTCCTGCTACTGCATAACATTCCTTTTTGGATTTCGGTCACCAACATTGGTTGTAACGAATTTTATTTGAACAAAATTCAATGTGCAAACACAAAAATGGATGGAGGAAATGATTGACATACCCTTTGATATGTTACACCAAATGGCAATTACAAAGTATATCCTACAACCTACATATCTCTTCGAGTAAATGTCTTTATATGACATATTTTTAACTCCTTAAATGTATGAAATCTCGGTTGCCACCCGCATCAATCGCAAGTGCAAAAGACGTTATCAATAAAGCCCCAAGAGTACTTTGCCTTCCAGTAAAAGAAGCTGGTGTCCTTGTTCAGAACCATAAAAAAGAGTATTTATCAGAATCCGTTTACATTTTTAATGTCGCAATATTTTTTTTTATATAAGTACATACATACATATATCTTAAAGGAAAAGAGACAAATCCAAATAAAAAAATAAGAAGACGTAAAACACAGGTATAGAAAAACACTTTTAACGTGCCTTATTGGCATTATCATTTCACACATTCTGTTTCCACACGCTTTTAAACTAGTTGCAGAAGAATCACGTTCAGTGTTTCAGTGTAGTAAGTACATAACAACCTATATAACGATCAAATTACAAACCACCCTCTAGGGACAAAACTAAAGGTAAACGCATTTGAGCAGATGGATGATAAATAGGACGAATATTTATTGGAAACAATAATTTTTTTTGAATTGAAAAAAAAATTGCGAGACACCTGGGATTAATTATCTTAAATAAATCGAGAGCTGAAAAAGGAAATTACAACAAAACTCACCTTTTAACGCCGGACAGATACGTTTCCAAATACTTAAGCAACCACACCTGTGAAATTGTCCCAATGCGAGTTCCATATAAAACAGGGGTAATCCGCCAAATACCAACATCACACAGTATGGAATGAGAAATGCCCCACCACCGTTTTGATAACAAATGTATGGAAATCGCCAGACATTGCCTAAATCGACAGCAAAGCCGACAACGGCCAACAGGAATTCTGCTTTTTGACCCCACGTCTCGCGTCGTCGTTCGGTAATGGACACAACAATGACCCGCTGCAAATGGAGGAACATACAAATTATATTTATTTGATGAAAAGCAAGGAGGCGATGATGGTAGGGCGTTTAATAACGTTTGTATACTAGATCGTTCGGTTTGTAACTTTTCTAACGGATCTCAAACGTTTTTAGGTATCTCGTATTGAAAAAATACTTGTTTTTTGTGTATTTATTTTTGAGAGATCAAATGCCAGCCGGGCAAATTAAAGAAACAATACAACAGACGGAAATGTTGGTTGGTTGGTTTAATCTGTAACATTTGGTTAAATCTGTAACATTGTATGTGTTAGTACAATTAATTTTAAAATTATAAATAATCAGTTCTTACTATCCCATATAAACATTTTCAATGCAAATTTGTCGCAAATTATAATATATGTACAATTGTACATATACATAAATATAAAATAATAATTTATTATTATTATCATATAGTTGTGTCACATTGTGAATCCACACCTGTCACCTATTGCACTTCTCAATTTGTATGAAATAGTGAATCTTGCCAACTTTTTTCCAAAGAGGATGCTGTATTTCCGAAAATATATTGCAATATCTTGAGGTTACCAGTTACTCATTTCAGTAGTTACATCCCAGCAGCACACTTTCAACGGTGTTAACTATTTATTTAATATCAATTAATTGTTAAATCAAATATTAAAGAAAGCTGCAGATAACCCACCCTTTACATCAAAAGTAATAGCAGCATCACATCACTCACTTTAATAAAATTAAAAATTTTAAAGGTTGTTCCATATTTATATTTCAAGGAAATACACAAACATTTTAACGTGCTGTACTGTTCATGTTGTTTTTGTTTCTTAAATCTATACCATATATCTAGCTACTTTAAAAAAATATATATATAATATGTTCAGATAACTTTCTTTTCAAAGACATAATTCTAAACATACCTATTACTCTTTAGGTACACGTGGAGCCCCAAATATATTATTTGAACCTTATTACAAAAAAAGGATTTTGCCTTCTTGTCTGTGAGCATATCGAATTAAAAGCTTTGCTACCACAAAGACCACTGGTAATTGAATATGTACTGTTCATGTTGTTTTTGTTTCTTAAATCTATACCATATATCTAGCTACTTTAAAAAAATATATATATAATATGTTCAGATAACTTTCTTTTCAAAGACATAATTCTAAACATACCTATTACTCTTTAGGTACACGTGGAGCCCCAAATATATTATTTGAACCTTATTACAAAAAAAGGATTTTGCCTTCTTGTCTGTGAGCATATCGAATTAAAAGCTTTGCTACCACAAAGACCACTGGTAATTGAATATTGACTCGGACAATTGAAATAAAAAAATAGATCGTATGTGATCGACCATCAATGATAATGACATAAACTGAAATATGTAGCAGATCGTGGATTACTGCTTTGATGATAATAATCATTAAACTGACCGGACTCCGTCAACTGTTTTATCTCGGCGCAATCGCCAGTTATGTCATTTAAATAATATGTAGCTTATATTCATACATTTTATTTTTAAAAATAACTTACTTCATTATTAATGAACTTGGGTGCCAATAGGTTTGTAACCTTCGTTGCTGTCTCATCATTTTTATCCTCATTTGACTCATCCGCTCTCTCAGCATTCCTTGGCGACGTGGTTGCCTTATTCCATTGACCGTTGTTATCAACATCATTGCTATTGTGCTCACTATGTCTATCGTTTGTTAACTCTTCATTCGTCATTTTTAGCACCGCCCGTTGCACTATTCGTGTTAGACAGGTGCAAGTGTATCTATTACTAGTTACACCCTCTCTCGTCGACAACAAAAATGCAGCCCACAAAGCCTACAGCAATGTTTCTGGAATTGGCCACATACAAGTTCTGTTGCATTCACATCAGCAAACAAACAAGAAATGAATATTTATTGGAACATCCTGTAACGAAAATAGAAAAACAAAACGATTAGAGTATATGTTTGGTAGTCTAGGACAATTTTTGTTTAACTAAATTTACATTTTTTCCGACCGCCCTAACGATGTAGCCATGCGGCCCTTTCAATGTCATGGGCAATCAACAAACTGCATAAACCTATATACGAAGTGCACATTGTAAACGATACATTGCTGTATGAGAATGAATTCTATGACGGAGAAATAACGTGTGAGGGTGCCCTCACAAAATCTGTACAGGGTAGGTACAATCTGTTTTGATCTAAACATTAAGCAAAAATATTCCCGAAATATATATTTAAATTGAATTAGATGATTTTTCGGTGAATTAGAAAGCATGTGGATACATTACCGTAAATCAATTTATAATTATTTGGAACATTTTGTGGGTGACTATTTGATTAAGAATTTTGTTTACATCAAGGGTAATTAAAAACCCATCTTACTTGTACGTATGGCGTAAGATTAATACAGCGTTATGGCAAATGTAAAATAATTGGATGAAAAACTTTGAGTTACATTATATTTTGTGTGTATGTTGACAAAAATTTCAAAGAGTATGTGAAATGTCACAGCAAAGGGGCGTACAAATTTTATTTAAGACTTAAATACGATCGCACACCGCGGTACAGTGATTTGATTTTAAGGAGCTTGCGGTTGCCGTATTCAAATTGTACTCATATAATGAAGCATTTTATCATGCAGATTCGCGTTGATCGTAGGTCGCTCTTTATACAATAATTAGCTAAAATGGTTGGCTTTTATATACCTATTTGCTTTTATTTTGTTCATTTCGTAAGGACAGGGTGGTAGGTAGCCTACAACTGTACTTTCGCATTTCTAATATAAGAACAAATGATAGAAATTGTGTTAATTTTTATTTAATTTAATTTATATTTTTCTTGTCTTCAATGGGGTGGGTATATTGCGAGCTGTCTTCATTTCCATTTAGTGTTGATAGCACGAAATTAAAAAAATTGAGATTTGTTTGAACGTTTTCACTGTTAAAGCGGTATACAATTCTGCATTGTTATTGCATCAAACTTTGTTTTTTTTTGTGTCAGCAGTGATAGAATTTGCTTTTCGTTTTCTATTTGGAAATGTAATATTTCCGTGACGCTAAAAATAAATGTAAATTTTTTCTAGTAGCTAATGAATGTAAAGGGTTTTGGAATCAATGTATTTTCCTAATTGTTGGTTGCCTTTAATGTTTTTCCACAGATAGTTGAAGCAATAGATTTCACTTAAATTCGGATAGGTACATTAACTTAAATTTGGCTTGTAAGAATTCTCTATTACAGGATGAAAGGTGGAAAAATCCTCTAAGCTATAAAAAGATATAAATCATTTTGTTGTCCTTAGCCTTTGCAAAATTGACAGAATATAGAGATGTTTGAAATCACGATCAACATATGCCACCAGATGAGCTCGTTATAGTCGTATCATGTTTATGGTTATTTATAGACAAACATGTTAATTGATCTCAAAACCACCGACTGCTTTTAAATTGAACGCGTTTTTTTTTTACATAAAAAGTGAGTTATTGCTTTATTTTTATTAGAACATATTATTAAATGTATAGTATGATTCACAACCCACGTCAACATTAATTTTTCTTAGTTTTAAAAGAAGAACCTATTTATACCTATTTCATTTATTGTTTTTGAAATGAAATGATAGTCGGATGTGATAGACTTATGTCCTACACCTTCTATTTTTAAACCTACACAATATATAAAATTATTTTATTCCATGAATACGTATTGATTCATTGGTATTTTTGCACACGAGCCCGATATGGCTTATACTTCTTACTGGTAAATATAATCTAAGCCCAAAATAGTAAAGTATGGAAAACAATGCGGTTTTACCCTTTTTATTGAAGAAAAATTTCAAAGTAATCGAAAAATACATTCTATACGAATCCAATTCTGAATTTTTTTCTTACTTTCAAATATTCTACACTACACGCTATTCTGAAGAACTTTGCGGATTTTACACAAACGTGACTAATTTTTTTAGCATTTTCTAAATCTTTGGTTATTATAAAAAAATCAAAATTTTCAATATAAACTGGCACCAGGAAAAGCACTTATCAATGTCAAAACCATTTTGGAAAACAAAAAACATAAACTCATTACAAAAAGCGTAACATTCACTACGAACAATACGAACATTTTCGCAAAACTGTCTTGAAAAATAATATTGTAATAGCCTCTCTAATTGTTTTTCATTATTAAAAACAACCAGTTAATTAAATGCAGAATACTAGAAAACTAGAAATAACACAAATTGCCAGCACCACATTATTTTTATTTTTTTTTTTTTTTAAATGTAATTTAATGATTAATTAAACGAAACCGAAATTACAGTAAAAGGAAGCGATAAAAAGAATCCTTAACGAATTTCCTGTTTCACTTACACTTTTTCACTGCTCACTGTTTTTTTTTTCTCTTTTAACCGATTTTAAGGACAACGTTTAAATAACTGACGAAATCGAAACAGTTTCAGCCTTTTTATATCAAATCCCACTTGTAGAGATCATACACGAAATTGAAGAAACTACACTGCGCATTTCACAAATTCATCACAAGGACATCGTACACAGGACACATGTTGCTGGATTGTTATTGCTCTCTGATTCGCCAGAAAAGATGATGTTTTTCCAATACCAAATGCATTGGAATTTGGATATTCGGTATTCATTTATCATGGCCCTAAACTGACTTATCCAATCGAAGGGCAGAGGTGTGCTTGCAATCAATACCAATCACGATTGGTAGAACTGTTTTGCATACATTTGTTATTTCGCGTTTTGTTCATTTTCATATAAACTCAAATAAAAAATATCAAGTTATTATTATTCATTGATGGCAATTTAACAGTGAGCTTCAACGCGCTAGTGGAGCGTGTGCTTACCGCAAGAACAACAATGTAATTGCTATCCACCTTTACGATTTTGTGTGTAAAACCCCTGTTAGGTATACGATTGCATGCTCTAGGTTACTAAGAGGATTTTGTACACTCAATTGGTTTTGCTATCATCTTAAAAAGAAATGTTCTAGTGTTATCAAATTTTAAATATCTATTGCTAGTACAATTGCTATATAAGAAATATAAAAGCAACTAATTAATTCAATAATATTGAATTGATTTTAGAAAGCTTTTACAATGTGACACTAAGGTTACCTGCCAACTTTAATAAAAA
Source organism: Cheilosia variabilis (assembly GCA_951230905.1). NCBI lineage: Eukaryota > Metazoa > Arthropoda > Insecta > Diptera > Syrphidae > Cheilosia > Cheilosia variabilis. The sequence continues at coordinate 60,168,179 of OX579680.1, read as the reverse complement.
ACACCATAAAAGTAAATAGCACAGAAATTTTAACATTTTGCAAAGAGTCCCGAAATATGTAAGTATGTACTACGTTTTTTTACACTATTTTTTATTAAATAAAAGTCAACTCTTGCAGAAAGGAAAACCACTGTTATTATGTGAACAACGAAAAGTAACACAACTCACAAGCATTTTTTATTTTGTTTATTTGTCTTCTCCTTTATCAGTCAAATTTCTGTTCATTATTTTGTCTTTGAATAATTCAATAGTTGTACCTTTGTTTATCCATCCATCAGAAATGAGTACATATTATGAGTACAGGAGTGGATACATACAGATTGCTCACTGATCGCTGACAAGTCACTTTAAATTTGTTTGATAAAGTATAATGTACTAAGTGAAAGTCTCCAATTTATATGTTTTCATTAGGTTAGGTTAGGTTAGGTTGAAGTGTCTGTCGGCTAGCCGACACACTTAGACCATTATAAGGTCCCTTATGATACCCCATGTCTTCTCCTTTATCAGTCAAATGCTAACAATTTCTGTTCATTATACTATTGAATAATTCAATAGTTGTACCTTTGTTTATCCATCCAACAGAAATGAGTACATATTATGAGTACAGAAGTGGATACATACAGATTGCTCACTGATCGCTGATAAGTCACTTTAAATTTGTTTGATAAAGTATAGGTACTAAGTGATATTAACGAAATATTTTTTATTCAAATTACGTTTTGCCTTGGCGCTTACGGTCACTTCTGTACTATGGATGTAAATAACTTCGCATCCGAACTGTTTATGTAAGAACATTTATTTACTACTATTATTCAAGTAATCAATCGTTATTATAATTATTATGTAGAGCTTATAAGTATTAGATTTGAATACGATCCCATCGCTTGATATGATCTATCAAATTCAATTAATGAACTGGCGAAAGTGACGTAGATTGTAGCTATTATCATTGGACTTAGCGTTTAGATTTAAATAGTGATGAAGGTTGTTGTGCAAAGGAGTGAAAATGATTGCATGACAATGTTCATAATGGCACTAAATAGACCGTCAGCTCAGCCAAGCTGTTTTCCGTGTTACTATGTGTGAAAGCATGTGTGCTATGTTTAAATACTTAGCTTATGGTCGAAGGCTACACATATTCAAATCCCACGAATATCAACAAAAAAGAGACCAAGTGACGTTTTTATCATAGACAAATCATACTGAGACAGACAGATCCATTTCTAAACATTTGTACATTATTAACAAAATATAGATCAGTTGAAAAATTTCACGAAAACCTAAACAAACTCCACTAGTTGTCAAACTTTGATAAATCTGAAGAAAATCTGAGAAAAAAATCCAGACTCGTAAAAGTGGTCTGAAATCTGAAAAAGATTGCTTTTTTTGTACCAAACGAACATAGGTTAGGCTAGGTACGTGGGTTGGCGTGGAGCGCTCCGTGCCACACTCAGGTCAATACTGACCCATTGTGATGCCCATTAGGGGAAGAGGTTGTCCCTTACCCATAATAACCCTGAGACTAAGTACACACTGTGCTGTTGCATACAAACCATCCTGTGGATTTGATGAAGCCCATTATCTTGTCTATATGTGTGCTGGAAAGCTCTTCTAGGTCGTGGAAGAAGTGTCTCCCTAGGAACCTGTGCCTGTAGTGTTGGAGACCTGGGCAGTGACATAGGAAGTGGGTTGTGTCCTCAAGAGCTTCATCACCGCAGCCCCTACACAGTTCTTCTTCAGTCAAGCGTAGTTTGTTCATGTGATACCGTAGAGTATTGTGCCCCGTTATAATTCCTACGAGGGTGGAAAGAGATTTTCTATCCTTTCGCATGAGACTCTCGGTTCTGGCTTCATTGAAAGTTGGCCATAGCATTTTTGTGGTATGACAAGTTTCTAGTGCAGTCCATCTAGCGTTCGCCTCTCTTGTGGCTTTTCTTCCTGCTTCAAGCTTGAGTGCGCAAGGCGGGATTTTCACAGAGGGGTCAGTTTGTTCTGATACAGCTGCCGAACCTAGTTTTGCTAATTCGTCAGCTTTCTCGTTGCCTGGAATGCCTTCATGTCCCGGAACCCAGCAGAGCAATATCTTATGCTGAGTGCCAAGAACCCTGAGTTCTTCGCGACAGCATTTCACAAGCTTTGATTTTATTTCTAAACCAAACGAACATAAAAAGTGCTCTGAGAGCAGCGCTGCCAACAAATAAAATAATGCCTAAAATATTTTTTTTAAGTAAACTGGAACAAAAAAAATTAAACATAAATATAAAAAATTAACCAAAACAATTTTATTTATTGTCTGCGAGCAAAAAAGAGTGCTCTGAGAGCGCCCAATCGAAAACCACATAATTGTCATTACCTACTATAGCTACACCGATAGGAAAACAAAATGGTGGTATTTGAAAAAAAATTAGGGGGCCAGCGGCAAGAAGATTGCGAGTTGGCGGCAAAAATAATGGAATACAGAGATATATAACTTTCCAGTGGAAAGGCGGCTGCCTACAAGCTGTTTTCCAGAAATGAATGAATAAAAAAGATGGATATCTTTCGTACGTCTATCCCCCCCAAAACCCATTTGTTTACATTATAATAATTATATAATTGTGTTATGTTTGCGTTTCAATATTTGTATTTTGCACTTAGTCTTAAGTTTATTCGATTGTTAGTTTTTTTTTTTTTTTTTATATACGCTTGTATTAAGCAATAAATAAATAAATAAATATATTTAGTTAGGACACATTGTTTTAATCGAAGCCTTAACAAAAACCAAGCAAGTTCAATACGAAACACAAAACAATTGAATGGCCATAAAAGCAAAGGGAATGGTGGCCGGCCGTTAGCAACATGATTTTTTTTTAATCACTCGTATTCAGGCAAGGATTGAAATTACAAAAACAACAATGTAAACAAATGGCTTTTGGGGGGATAGACGTACGAAACATATTCATCTCTTTTAATCATTCATCTCTGGTTTTTATGTTCGATTACACAATACAAACAAGAAATCTGAAATCAGATAGCAGAATCTGAGAAGTCCAATCGAATACCATATTAGTTAGCAACGGGGACAACTTGGAACTCGCACTTGCAGTAGTGCTGCCAGTGCATTTTGTCATACGATTACGTACAATCCCAAAGAAAATTCTTCCTCGCTTGACTCGAAAAAGTACCTGCCAGATAATAAAAAATAAAGCTTCTAACGTCGTGGTAACTTTTATGTGGTTTTCGATTTGGCGTTCTCAGAGCACTTTTTTTTTTAGCTCTCAGAGCACTTTTTATGTTCGTTTGGTACAAAAAAATCAATCTTTTCCAGATTTTAGAGCACATTTGCGAATCTGGATTTGTTCTCAGTCTGCTTCAGATTTACCAATAAAAGTACGTTTGAGTTAGTTTAGTGAAGTTTGTTTACGTTTTCGTGAAATTTTTCAACTGAAAAGAAACAAATTGGATCGGGTTCATCTATTTATGTACAAATGTTTAGAAATCAATCTGGGCGAGCATTTTGAATGTTTTCATATAAAATTTAACCAGTGAATGGAAAACGCTTAGAAAAGTGTCGAAGGTGACACATATTCCAATCGCCCAACGCAAAAAAGAGCAAGTGACGTTTTTATGTTCGATTAGACACACGAAATCTGAGATCTGAGAGCGAATCTGAAGAAGCCCAATCGAAAACCACATTAAATTCAGAGGTCCAGTTCTGATTTTTTTTTTAACTAACGCAAGTTGTATGGGGTCATAGAAAATCATTTATGTTTTTGTTAGACTTGGCAGTATTGTGACATTAAAATCACCTTTGACAATTCACTCACAACAAACATTTTGCATAACATCGTAGTGTACATCAAGTTATATTGATGCACCAATATGGCAATATTATTTCATAAATCCCTACAATTAACTCTTAGTGGAGTTAGATCAAAATATCCTAAATGTTTATTACTCATAGATTCCAAACGATTTTCGATGACTGCCGTTTCACGCAATGATAGCGAAAAAATAAAAAACCAACAGATGTGCCTTCACGTTGCAGTTATCGGTGTGCCAAATGCCGGAAAGAGTACCGTAATTAACAGTCTTATTCAGCAAAGAGTATGCATTGAATATAAAAAAAACTTTTAATAACATTTAATATTTCCTCTTTGTTTTAAGGTATGTCCAACTTCTACTAAAGTCCACACAACTCGTAAGTCCAACAAGGCAATCTTTACAACAGGAAACATCCAATTGGTATTTTATGATACTCCTGGCCTAGTGACTCAAAAAGAAATCAATAAACACAACTTGGAACAGAGTTTTAAGAGTTCCTATCGCTATGCAATCCAACATGCTGATATTATTGCCGTAATGCACGATGTTTCTAATTCTTGGACAAGGAATGAACTTCATGCTACTGTCTTGGACACCTTAAAGGCATATCCAGCGCTACAAAGCTTTCTGATTCTTAATAAAATTGATGCACTTAAGTCGAAGAGGATTTTGCTAGACTTGGTAAAGAAATTGTCAAATGATACACTGTCAGGAACAAGAAAGCCTAAAAAGATTAATGGCAAGGGAGGTGATGGGCCACAGATAGTAGATTTAAAAACTCGTCAAGCCGGTTGGAGTCATTTTTCGGATATCTTTATGGTTTCCTCTATAATTGGTGATGGGCTTAGTGAAATAATGGTAAGCAATTATTGTCAATTCGTACGAAGGAGTTTCTCAAGTGCTTCCTTTTGCAGAGTTATCTGTTGCGTCAGGCCAAGCCTAAGCCGTGGATTTACGCAAGGGATGTATTTACAGATGAGCCAACCGTTGACTTGATAGTTGAAAGTGTTCGTGCGAGGTTATTGGATTATCTGCCGCAGGAGATACCATATAATTTGAAGAGTCAGATGGAGTACTACAATGAAGAGAAAAGTAGCATTCCATGAGGTTAATAAGTTATGGCAAGAGTTATAAACATTATTTTTTCTTTAAGATACAATCTATGCATCAGTACAAGTTATTTGCCCGACGGCTCGTATAGAGCGCCTGATATGTGGCCAAGGCAATGGCAAATTGAAGCAAATTACTGAAAGAGTCACATCGGACTTAGTTGAGACATTTGGCAAACCAATATCGCTAACAATATCAACAACCTCTAAAGAATCACATAGCAGAAAATGAAATGTTTTATGTATATGTACTTTGTTTTAAGATAAAAATATGTAGAGATATAAATCCTTGCATTATAAGCGATCCTTTAATTTCGTTATTTATGAAACTTGTTATTCCTTCTGAACACAAGATCAAAAACAGTCGGACAATTTCAAAATTTAAATGTCTTCTCGTGGAACCGTATTCTGAGTGAAAAATTCTTTGGAAGACAAGCGATGGATGATGATTTTTGCTATCCAAAATTTTCGAATTCGGCTTTTGGACGATTCAAAATTCTGAGAGGATTTTTTATGGAGTTTTTCAAATCGTGTAAAAAAATAAATAAAATAAAAAATCTATTAATTTAAAGTTATCACCAAACTGCGCTGCTAAATTACTATCTTTTAATCACTTAAAACACAACAGATTAAAATTAGTTACATATTTCCATAATATCTACTATTTACAGGAACCTTACAACTATCATCAAATTATATAAAAATTGTTGCAAAATCCTTTCCAATACTTTTTGCTCCGGTGATGTGCATCTAAACTTAAATAAATTACTTGAACGTGAGAGTTAATTTGCAATTGGATTACAAAAACTACATTAACGAGGGAAATAGCTCAGATATACTACTGTTCCAAACCATTTCATCAAATGTTGATATCGTGCTGTCAATGTCACTCTGTGGTGAACCAATAGACTCGTACCCCGGATCAGAATACGAGTGTATCGACAAAGGACTTCTCATACTATTTCTTTTTCCAGGGGTAGGAATAGACAAACAATTTTCCATTGGATCAAAATCCTCGTCGTCATTGTTAACATCATCGGACGTCATGCCACACTCTATAATCTCATCGTGTTGTGGTTCCTCTCCCTCACAGTACACCTCTTCGACTGCTTCGTTTATTGCAATTGAATCATCGCCGACAACTATTGTAATGGAATTAGATTTCTCGTCATAGGTCCCGTATATAGTTTCACCTGTGTCCAACGGTGCTTCTGTTGTGTTTACCGTATTTGTCTTCACGTTGATATTGTTGCTGCTTGTATGTTGGCTGGATTCCAAGACTTTTGGTGTGGTCCCCACCATTGATCTAGACAATCGCTCTGCGATGCCTGCATCTTGGGTAGCATCTGGATGGCCTTTTGTATGGCTTCTTTCCATGTCTGCAGTGATATCTGCGAGTAGACTTTCGGCAAGCTCTTCCAGCTTAGTGGCGTCGAAATCTTCGAGCATGTCTTGTATAGAAGGCAAAGCGCTACAGTCTGCCAGAGCGCTGCAGCTGAACTCCCGCTCAAGGGTGTATGGTATTTGCTCCGGCACTGCTGTTGGTTGTTTTGTGTAATCGATTGAGATTCCATCATTCCCTGCGGCAGAGGGTTAAAAGTGGATACTGCAGATCCTTTGAGAATGGAATCAAAATCAACACAATTCTCCGACTGATGTTGGTGTCGCTGTTGTGCGCTTTGTAATAGCTCGAGCTGTTGTTTCAAACATTCGACTTTTTTGTCCAGTTTCTGGTTCTTTTCCAGAAGCGATTCATTTATGGCTTGAAGGCTATCGCATTTGTTTTGTAGAATTTCTGTTTTCTCAGTGAGTTCAGTGATATGCTGCTCCATATCTTCCATGCGCGCTTTCTTTCGATCGCGGGAAGTCTGTGCTGCTACACGGTTTTTTAGTTTTCTATGAAAGAGGTTGCCTCATGAGTCATCTTTTTATTTGGAATATACTAGCCATACTTACTTTCTTTGAAGTTTTTCCTCCCATGATAAATGATCCAATCGACGTTTTTTTCCACGCAAGCAAACCGTAGATTCATCTGAAGATGATGCTCCACAATTGGAGCTCGTTGCCATAGTTGGTGTTGTTGTCGCTGATAGTGGGTTTGGTGAAATAGCAACGTACCTTGGAACGGTTATGATAACTGACGTAGACATTGTGAATTGTTATTATTTTCGAAAACACTTCACTTTTAAAAGAGTAGCTATTTGTCGTTTAAATATTTATTGAATGATTATATACATTCTCTGTTCCAAGGTGTTATTGATCTAAGGTTACCCAGAGATGCCTATAGCTGAAGTAGTTTTATCCAAAATAATTTGGTATGCTTGTTTCTTTTCATTTCCAACAATTGCGAAAAAATGTTACCGATAAATATCTCACAGATTTAGTACGATTTTTTTTTTACTTCTTTGTTCTTTCCGTAGAGAGAATTTAATTGAACGCAGCATTATTTCAATATTTCCCTCCTCTTCCTTTATTAATGATTTGGTCGTTTTTGATTGGCCAAATATTATTATGTGCTGACGTGGCCTAATGACAGTTCGTATAATGTAGAGTTACCGCGTATTCGAGTTTATAGTTTAGAATAAAGTAGCAATGCAAAAGTACAAGAAGGAATTAAATGTATGCTAAAGGTACGGTGATATTGAAGCAAGATATTCATTAATCATAATGTCTTTCTTGATTTGGCAAACAGATTAAACTATTTTTTCGATTTGCAAAATAATACTTTTTTTTATCCATGGCAATTTTGAGAAATCTCAGGTCATAGCTGGCGGTTACGAATTGTTTATCGTTGGATGGATACGGAAACGAGTATTTATTAATTTGTATATATCCAAATGCGCTGGTTAATATTTTGTGTGAAAATCAATTTCAATGGATTTCCAGTTCAAGTGTTTTTTGCTGCCAACGCAATAACAAAGTTATATTTGACAGCAGAAATCAAAATCTGAAATGCCAAATCCAAAGCGAAATTTACATGATTCCTTGTTTTGGTTGTAAAGTTTCCCAGTTGTTCGATACCGAAATGTATGGGATGTTCTATTTGGGTTGTTTTATTGAACATATATCTCAACAAAACAAAATAAAGCAGAATCTTCAGCAAATACACTCTGATTTAATGTTAATTATTTATATATAAATATTTGGTAATCAACCTGGGTGCAAATTTCGCATGATTTAATATAAAATTTAACATATTCCAAACTCACTAATATCCGAATCAGATCACGAAAATAAAACAAAACGGATCATTGAAAAGTTTAATTTTGGAATTGTGGCAACAGTTGCTTTCAAAAACAAAACATATAATACAGGGTATTACGAACATCATATTGCCACCAGCCATATTGCAAATATTCTTCTCAACGTGACGTCACACAAGGCACATGTCATTTCACTTGCAAAGTCGGGGGTGCTACCATATTTGAATCAAATTTGCATAATTTTTCTTTTCAAATATATTTTTGTGAAACAAATTTAGTATTCTATGTTCAAATATGCAACACATGAACAATATTTGCTGCTACCGCTTCAGTTTATCTTGACATATTAAGGTGTGTCCAGACCACCGACACATTTCAGAAATGGTTATGAAATGTGTCTGAAGCAAATCAGACAGATTTTATAAACATTTATAAAAGATTTCTGTAATTTATTTACTATCCCCCGTATTAATAAACACTGCGTAAGAGTTATCAACTCGTTACTCAGCAGTTACGTCAAATTTGTGTATACTTATTTGTTTATTAATAAATGTTTCAACTTTATCCTGTTTTGGACTAGAAGAAAATAATGTGGTGGGATTATAAGCAGGGAGTAAAGTTTTTATTTTTGTAATTTTGGTCTTGGCAACCACGCGACACGCGATTTAATTCAAATAATCGTATTAAATGAATCACTTTCTCATTAGGTATTCAAAGCTTTTATGGACATTTTTATTTTATTTAAAAAAAAATAATAATCGAAAAACAGCGCTCACTTTCTGCAAGGATACTTGTAAAACAAAAATTATTTCCCATCATGATTGGGTAACTGTGAAACATTTCATAAAAAAAAATCAATTGATTTTTTGTGTTCCATTTTTTAGTCTGGCAACGTGATTGTGTGGCTATCGTTTACAGACACACCAACATTTAAAAATAAAACAAGCCACCTAGTCGGAAATAGTAGAAATAATTTTCAGATCATGATTCGTGATCTCGATGAGAAGCAGGATCATGTGCTGTTGTTGTAAATGCATGTAAATCGATGATCTATATGGATCATAGCTGATAATAAAAAAACGGCTATTAACAAGAGCAAATCGCGTTTTTATGTTTAGACAAACGAAATCTGAGAAGCCCAATCGAAGAAGAAAAAAAGTCCTTTCCTTTTTTCAGTCATTAACTTATGATTATTTGCTCTTCGAAGTTCAGTTGGCTTTTGAAGAATTGATTCGTTAATAACTAAGCCTTCTGTGCCTTTCTCACTGTATTCATTCATTCTATTAATTGGGCCTTTAAATGTCAGCTCAGAATCGAATCGTAATCCTGCGCCAAACTTTGAGGGATGGTAGCCAGTAAAACGCTTAGTACTTACCGTGATAAATACAATAAATTTCATGTTGGTTATTAGAGATATAATTCCGCAACAAATGTTATGGAAGTAATACTCGTAGTCTTAATGTCTTAATATGAAATTGTGCAGTGAAAATCTACAAATAGAATTTACACCCAGCTGAAAATAATGTTTGCTGCAAATGCCGAAATAGCAGGAACATCTGTTACAAATTCTCTACAGAAAAATTAAGAATTTGACATAAATTGAAATATGTGTCTCAAATTTCGTACACGTTTTTGTATTTTTAAGTTTATTCATTCCCATTTTAAAATATCGACAGCAATTTACATTCATAAAGGTATTTTTTGTTTTGTTAGTTAAAATTACTGTGATCTATTTTTTTTCGCTGATATTGTTTTTTCTTAGATTTTGCATAGAGAAGATTAAATATTCCATTCGATATATTTTATTATTACACTGGTAAGATTTATGTCAGGTTTGTTAAGTAGTACTACTTCTTTAGTTAGGTACGTAGAAAATATTCGAGCTGTTCTTACAATTTACTGAGAGTTTTTGTAGTTGTTTAATAATTTTATTAGCTATGTAATAATATTCATTTAGGTTAAGGTTTACGTCGAACAATCAAGTTTTTATTATTTAATTATTCCTAATTGTTTAATTATAATACATTGAAAAACATTTATGCACATTAAATATTTTGTTTTTTGTAGTTACTGAATTTTTTTTATGAACACAATTTTAGTTTTAGTAATATAATTTATATTTACCAGCTTGTTGTTGTTCTTTCATTTATTTGTTAAGAACTTGTCAGCAGATTATTTTGTTAAAACATGTTCAGTTTGTGCTTAAGTCTTTATTAGTAAATTTCTCTCTTATTGGTATCTTCATTAAAACTTAAAATTAATGGTACAAAAAAAATATATATTACATATATCAAAAACCTACAAACTAAACAAAGTGTTAACTTTTTTTAATTGAAACAAAAAAACATCCAACAAGAAAGTTATAAACAAAAGTACAAAATAAAGCAATGCATACAAAGATGTTCTTAATCAGGCAAATATTTTGTAAATATATTCATATATATGTATTATAAAAAAGATCACATGTTGTCAATTTTGTTCTTGTTATAAATCCAAGTCTAAAATTCCTAACTCAATTTTTATATACAGCAGACTCTAAAAAAAATGCATGACATGGTTTTAAATTCAGCTTTTAAAATCGGAAGCACAAAAACAGGAAACTATGACAGTAATAATATTCAAAAACTTGGCTGTCGATTTTAAGTTAATTGAGAATAAGCATTAAGTAACTTTTGTATCATGTAGGACAATGCCAGAAAACTCCAATATATCAGGTAGTAGAGAAAAGGCAGCGCCTGTCTGCGTCCAGTTGAGCTGTAAGTCATGCCCGCTTAAACGATATACATACTAGAAGTCCCGAATACGTTTCAACAGTATCAAAAAAATATACTGGATCCAAATGAAAATCAACAAATAACTCTTGTAGAGACGGCGGCTAGATGTCTAGCGGTCAATGGAACACTGCTTTGAGCACTGAAAATACTTGTCTGAAGTCTGTAATAGATCCGGTGGTACAATGCAACGCATAGCGTTCTTCCTGCAAAATCTGATTCGGTCTATTTTGACAGATAACAATAAATAAATAACAAATAACGGTTATAGAAGAATACTAGGAGCTCAAGCTTTAAAGAAAGTCAAAAATTAAATATGAGAGCCACAACTATTACATTATGACATTACATTGACAGTACAATCAACTCCTGATAACAGAACCAAAACTATTATAATTATTCTTCCAAACCACAGAGTTGAACAAATAGGCAACTACGGAAATGCTATGAGGTTTGATTTTACCAAATTTTCATGTCACCCGCATTCAGTCGAAAGGGGTGTGAAATTGAAGACTGAAGCAGTATTTTTTGTGGCTAATTACTCGAACCTGATGATCAAAAATAAATGTGTAGGTAATTAATTTTTTTTTATATTTAGTTTAATTAATTTCCACGAGCCTACTGCATTAAATTTTGTCTTAGTTCTTAAACGAATAAAATGGCATTACAAGTTTTCTTTATAACTAGTTAATTATTGGTTTTTCTAAGTTTTACATTCAACTAACTACAAAAACATATCGTAGCTAGTAGAATTCTTAATTTTATTTGATCTAACTATTAACGGAATATGTACGTTAAATTGTTGTCATATTTCCTATTATATATTCATATTACTATTATGTATTCAATTTTGTAATTTTAATGTTATAAATTTATCCGATTTCACAACTATTTATTCAAGCTAATATACATATATGTTTTCTAAATTCTTTCAAAGAATATTGCAGCTAGCAAATGTAACTCACAAAAAGTTTGCCATTTGTGCCATTTCCTATGACAATAAAATGCATATTATGTCATTGGAGATTTGTATGATATACAAAATATGTATAAGTAACAATATTTATTTAAAAATGTAACGAAAAATTAATAAAAATGTCTTAAGTACATTGATTAAATGTTTTATTGTGTTAAGGCAACTATTGTCACAATTAGCTGCCGGTGTCTTTTGAGAAGAATCATAGCCAATACAAAAAAAAGAAAACAAGTTACACTTCGTGTCGTTTTTAAGGGCTATATAGTGATATCTCACACATCTTTTTTTGGAAAGAAATGGGAAGTCTTTGGCTTTTACTCTAAAGGCTTAAATATAGCTTGGTAGTTTTTTGATGAATATGGTCGAACCAGCGATCCTAGCATAGGAGTTCCGCAAACTGACAACCAAGCCACAGTGACCTAAATTATTTAATCGCTCAAATATACTACATAATATGCGATAAAGACATCCGACTGTAAACTCATAAATTCATCATTATATGTAATGAAGCACCAAACATTGATAGAGACAATGATGGCTATGCCGCACATGCTAAGAATTTTATATTTAAAAGTTTAGGGCACGATTGTCATTTTATTTGTAAGTCGAACCTCCAACGGCGAAGCACTTAAGACAAATTTTGAAATAAGAACAAAAATTATTTAAGGTGGGATACATTTTAAAAAAAAAATTTAAAAAATCGAACATTACATTGGCAATTTTTCTTAAGAACTCTCTTAATAACGAATCATATAACATAAAAAAAATTATATATCAGGCTCCACAAAGGAAGCTGGAAACAAACCCGATTTATGAGTTCGGGAATGGGTTCCTTTGTACCAACCGTTCTTTTGTTTTCTGTGCACATAAATAATGTCACCAACGTTCAGTTCCAATTCAAGTTCACTGTTCGGTGGGTACGACACTATACATCGGAACCTGCTAAAAGAGTCGCCAAACCAAACCAAAACCAAATCCGAATAACGATTAGAATTCCTGAAAGAACTGCAAAGTTTTAGTTTTATGAACTAACCTCTCTCGAATGTGTGCTGATCCTTTTGCAGCTCCTTGTTGTAGATTGTTGGACAGTTGAGTTGATATCGTATTTGCATCAAGACTCTGAGATTTTCTGTGATGTATGAGGGCTGGTTGTTGAGTTTTATTTAGAGGAATATTATTTGATGGGGTGGACGATGATGTGCTAATAAGGAGTGAAGTTCCTCCTCCTGGTGCGGTTAGCCGGAAAGTTCCATCAATCTGTTGGCGTAAGCTGGGGATAAAATATTTACACTTTTGTTACGAACGACATAAAAAATGACAAACTCACCCTTGCAGTTGTGGTCGTTCTTTGTTCCCTTTAAGTCGCTGTGAACCGAATGATGATTGGTTTGATTCATTTGAAATGTATACACCACTCAAGTCAGCTGGGAGGCTTTGAAGTAATTGGCTTGGACAAGAACCAGATCTGAAAGGAAATAGTCAATTGATTGGTATGCGGATGCAATTTAAAAGATTCCTATTACCTCACGTGAACAGGATGCAATGTCACATTAGTGTTCGACATATTGTCATTAGGTGCGTTTGGCGATTGTTGAGTTATTGGCTGCTGCGTAGTTGTAGGTTGGTTAACTGGTGCTGCACTATCCTCGAATGAAGGATTATCCATGGAATACGAGTTCACTGGGATACTGCTGGTGGCGTGGTTCGAGCTGGGTGACTTGGATCTTTTAATATTTGTAAGTCGTTTCATCAAACTCACCGCAGACGAAGATGATGAGGCATGCAGGTCTTTCGTTTTTTCTTTTTCTTGACCGGCACTGTGTTTTTCTTTTGAGTCCTTGTTGACCAGCCTTTTGACTGTTTGAGCCCCTGACAGAGTAGCTGCATTCTGTTTGTGTTGCTGAAGCTGTTGCACTTGTTGTTGTCCGTTTGCACATTTACGGCCGAAAAATGTTTCCATATGATAGCCTAATGGCTTCGCCCATACGGAAGACGACGATGATGCTGATGAAGGACCGCCAGCAGCACTTCGTGGCGGTAATTCTGGTGGTTGGTGTGGAACACTCGACATTTGACATAGTCGAATGTTAATGTTCTCCAAAATATTAATGCCATTGGCAGTCGGAGCGACAATTGCACTTTTGTTGCTGTTTGGGCTTTGAATTTGCGGCGACGAAGGTTGACTACTTTGAACGAACTTCCATTGATGCATAAGTTGTTGCTGATCTCGACTTCGGAGTGGTGTTACATAATTTCCGGGAAACACTCCAGACATATCCTGCCAATTCTTCCCTTTGAACCATCCGTCTAGGCATCGCTCTGTAACAATGTATACACAACCCTTCTTCAACTCAAGTTCGTCGCTTTTACGAGGCTTGTATGGATACAGAGCTAGATAACCCCACGGCAAGGTTGTTGGAACATTCTGTTGACCTCCAGTCTTAAGCACATTCACTCGACTTGGAGCTGAGCTTTGATCACGCGTAGGCGTTCCTACTTCGGTTTGTGGCCTAGTCGTGCTTGAACTTTGAGCTGCTGCACCGTTTTGGCTTTGATTTGAATTGGACTCTTGTCCCGCGCAAATGGGAACACTAAGTATTTCTGCTGAGTGCCGATTAGATTGAATAATGCTCAAATTTGCGCCAGATGTGAGAACGTTCAGCGAATGTCTCTTTTCCTTGTAGTCGCGATACTTAACTGCTGAATTATTGTTTTGAGGCGATGTTGGATTTGATCCAGGGCTACTTGGGATTGAATTCGAACTAGAATTACTACTGCAAGTCGAATTGGGGCTTGTTGTGGTGACAGTCGAGGAACTACTGGTCGATTCATTTGCGCTCGACTCAAATGGTATCGGGGGAAGATTTCTTGGCGTCGCATTGGCAATTTGCTGCTGATGATTTGTTATTTGAACCATACTTCCATCTAGGAGCTGTTCGGCTAGGGCGTTCATTTCGACAAAAGCAATCGGAAAGATTCCTATACACGAACCAATTCTGCCTTCGGCCCAATTGTGATCAACACGGCGTAACACATGGATCATCGTGCCTCTTTTGAAGGTAAGACATCCTTCTTCTTCGTTCGGTCCCATTTTAAAGTCATATAATGCTATGCACTGTGGCACGGGAAGGGGGACGATAATCTGAACGTAGTTTATTGGAAATGTACCTTCGCGGCCGTTCAGTTCACCAACAAACCAATTAGCGTCGACCTTTCCTTTTAAAAGGATGACATCCCCTTTTTTGAAACTCAAGTCTTGGGGTTCTTTCGACAAGAAATCGTATAGAGCAAAAACTCGTGGAACGTATCCTCTTTCATTGGTAACAGATATGTTTAACTGCTGCTGTTGTTGTGGTTGTGCTAATTGTTGCAGATTTGGTGGAAATGATTGATGTAGTTGCTGCTGATGCTGTAAGTCATTAATAGTGAGATTTTTAGACTGCTGCAGCTGACAAGGCACTGATTGCAACATCCGATCCGTGGCAGGACATTTTATAAATTTATCTTTTTGATTCACATTTGTATTAGGTAGACGTTGCTCAATGACGTTAATGATGGAAACACCACCAACGACTCCGCCACCTCCACTTAAAACAGCGCTAACAACTTGTCCCTCGGTTGATGGAAGGTTTATGATTTTGGGCGATTTATTTATGTTATGTTGGTTTGCGGCAGCATTTTTCATACCTTAAATAAGAGGATATAGTGTTTTAAAAATAGGAATAGAATAAAAAACACATACTTAATTATTTTTGTATAAAATCAAGCATTTGCTATGCAAGATACTTACTACTTATTTCAATGGATCGTTTTTTTTTATGGATACCTACTCAAAATATAATTTAAAATATGTATACTATATTATCTATCAAAAAGGGAAATTGATGTGCAATGAGACGTTTTCAAAAGAAACAAAGGACCCCTCTGCCAAGATTTCACCAAAGAATTTTTTTAAGTTTACTCACTAGAAAATAATTTTAATTAATCAATTAAATTTTATTTTATAATATACATACATATTTAAATAATACTAAAAAATAATTCAACATTAGAATAAAATAAAAGAATTCACACGTCTACTCGTCGTTGTTTGAAAATGTTAACTGCTTTGTGGCCTTTACTTTACAATGCATTAATGACTTACAATAACATTACACACAAGATAAAACTCTCTCTTATTATAAAGTTTTTAATTAACCACTTCCAAAAGACATTTTGTTTAATATGAACTATGAAAACTAAATTTCGTAAGAATTGGCTAGCCAAGCAGACAGTTCGTAACCGAGCCATAATGGGTACGCGTAGATCTTACAAAAATATTTAAGGAATAATGTATGCACACAAGTACTTTTCAAGATTTAGCAATAACCATTCGTTACCCATTTTTACAGCAGATATAATACTACCACCAACGAATTAACGAACACTGAATACCTAGTATTGACGATGGTACTGGATTTTATTCCATAAGACTCACAAACCATAGGAATATTTCCTAAGATAATCAAATCTAGACTTGTTAGAGTCTGTTGCAAAGGGCTTCAGGTTCCTGGCGCACAGCACAGTTGGATCCCCACTGGCAGTGGTTTGCTGGAAAATTAAATAGCTGATAAGCCGGGTAGAGAAATATTAAAATATCGTTTAATTTGGCTGACTTTCTTGAACAAATCCGTACAAAACTTCAACGACACTCACCGCCTGAAACTTCGCCAAAATGTCACTCTGGACAATTCTAAAAAAAATTGTGAAACTATGTGCGCAATAAGATATTCAAATCTGACAATATATCAAAGTCAACGTAATTGGTTATGCGCTACACATGTAATGAACATAGCCCCAAAAGCATTTATTAAAATCCTACAAATAAGTATTTCTTTGCAAACAGAAAAGAACAGTTAACATTCGCATTATACCAACCGCATTCCGGAGAATAAATTAATAAAATAATACCTGATCAAAAGATAACAGTAAATAGTAGGTATGTATGTATAGTCATTCATTTATGCTGTTCAATAGAATTTCCTAGCAAATATCCATTCAACTTATTGATCTTGAAGATTAATTACATTAAACGCAGAAGCATATTCAAAAACCCACCTTCCAAAATTCTCATTAGCAAAACATTGGGTGGCAAATCGTCTATTTTTGTATCGACTAGCACACGACACTCTGGACAACGAAGTTCCTGGCGACTTGCGACAATCACCTAAGAAGCCAAATATAGATACATATTCTTCTTTAAAGATGTAAAATGAAATTGATCACCTCAAGGCATTTGCGACAGAAGGTATGTTGACATGGCAGCACCTTGGAAGACGTATCAAGCCGTTCCAAACACACAGAACATTCAAGTAAATCGTTTAATGTCCTTTCATCCATTTTACCGACAAATTATTTCTATTCCCTCTAATTACAGAATTTTTTTTAAATTCCTCAAACCATGTATTCAAAAAATAAAGAAAAAGAATGCAAATTTTATTAAAAAAAACAACTTGAATATGGTCAGAATTATTTTTGTTTTCACTTGTTTTTCACTAAAGCCACCCACACTTATTGTGTTCGATTTTATTTGCAATATCTTAACGTAGAGGTTTTCACATTTTTATTATAATTTACTTGGCGTTTTTTAAGTTAAATGGATAAATTACTTTTACATCCAGGATGCAAAATAGGAAGCCATTACAGAATTTGCATCCAATTGGAAAAAAAAAAAACCAATTGAACCCTTCTTTTTTTTTCTTTGGTGAATGGGGCTTTTTCACTTCTTTGAATTGGTCAGAATATTATCACCAGTTCACAATTGTAAAGCGAAGAGAAGAATTCCTTGAGCGTGCGCTACATTTATTGTAAGTATATTCTATAAGTGAATACGAATAGGTAGTAAGACCTAAAGATTTAGATCTTTGGGATCCAGCACAAATATGCAACAACATGCAATATATTTATTTTTAAATAAAATTTTTTATTTCAGAATTAAACGGACAAAAGTATACAGGCCTAGTAAAATTGAAAAATTTAATTTATTTTTATCAGACACACTTTTTCAAATCTCTAGCAACACCGAAGCAAAGCTATGGACAGTCAGTAACACTGACATTTGGCGAACTGTCAAAAAGACAAGGGCACACTTTACTCTGTTGCAATAGGGTCAGAAAATAGATATAAAACATTGTTTCTGTACTCGAAAAATTAATAATTCAGTTAAAAAAGCAATCCTTCCAACGATAAACAATTCGTAACCTCCATCTGTGTGTCATACACTTTGGTATTAGTGAAATTATGTTTAAAAATGAGAAAAAATCGAGATTTCTCAAAAGTGCCTCGGATAAAATATAAGATGGATTTTTTTGGCAAATCGAACATGAAAAGCAATCTCGATAAAAAAAAACACATTGATTTTTTTCCCAACGACATAAAAGACAAAAAATTTAAAAATAAACAAAGATACCCGAAAACATAGGTACCTAATTCGCCTATCTTGGCCCTCATTTAAGCTTAGAAGAAGCTCCTGAACGCACTCATTTGTGTTCCTTTTATTTTTCATAGCGAAATAAGCCCATACAGGTTACAGGTTAAAGGAAGTTTAAGCACGTTCAGGCAGAAAAATATTCCTAAACTGTTTGGACTTTCTAGTTTGTACAAAATTTATCGAACCGGCGACTTTATTGCTATATTTTTCTTGCTAAAATCTACATTAGGTGGTGGCAAGGACGCTCCCTGTAAGTCGATGTATGTATTTCTTTTGTGATATTTAATTTCTCCGACACGTGCCTTCATATCGCCACTTAATAAAATTATCTACTTGTGCTACTTGCCTGGACGCACCAATATCCCACTCTTGTCAGAAATTCTGTTCCTTCGTCGTCGTAATCTTCTGCCCCCCGTGCGATAGCTTTATATAGCCCGTAAAAGGTATACAATTTTAAATTCTAATTCTATGGTTGTAACCTGTCAGGTCTGGAGCACGCGGGTTTGTAGCACGTGTATTGTAAAATATTTCGTGTCAAGTTGCACAACGTGTTAACATAAACTTCTGCGAGTGAAAATAATACCTAAAACAACTAATTTGCACTTAAACCATTTTCCAAACGTTTTAATTTGAGCGCACACTCCAAAGATACGCAAGAGAACAACGCAATGCCGCAGACTTCTAATAGTGCTCCTCAAGCAAATGGTTATTCTACCCGCAATGATGGTAAATATGATATGGAGGACGGCCAATCTTTCCTCTTTACCTCGGAGTCGGTAGGTGAAGGACATCCCGATAAAATGTGCGACCAGATAAGTGATGCAATTCTCGATGCACATTTGCAGCAGGATCCCAACGCCAAAGTGGCTTGCGAGACGGTTACAAAGACTGGTATGGTTCTACTTTGTGGTGAAATAACATCGACCGCATGCATTGACTACCAGAAAGTCGTGAGAGACACAATCCAACACATTGGCTACGATGATTCATCAAAGGGCTTTGACTACAAGACTTGCAATGTACTTTTAGCACTGGCGCAACAATCTCCAGATATAGCAGCGGGAGTTCACATCAATCGTTCTGAAGATGAGATTGGGGCAGGCGATCAAGGTATAATGTTTGGATACGCAACAGACGAAACAGAGGAATGCATGCCGCTGACAGTTGTTTTGGCCCACAAATTGAACGAGAAAATAGCTGAATTGCGACGTGCGGGTGATTTTTGGTGGGCTAGACCTGACTCGAAAACCCAAGTTACTTGCGAATATATTCTTAATCGAGGATCAACCGTGCCGAAACGTGTACACACGGTAGTGGTGTCATTACAACATTCAGAAAAGATAACAATCGAGGATCTTCGGAAGGAAGTCATGGAGAAGGTCATCAAAATGGTTATACCAGAAGAGTACTTCGATGCAAACACTATTGTTCACATTAACCCATGCGGATTGTTCATTATTGGTGGTCCGATGGGAGATGCAGGTCTAACAGGACGCAAAATCATTGTCGACACATACGGTGGATGGGGGGCTCACGGAGGTGGCGCATTTTCGGGTAAGGATTTCACTAAAGTAGATCGTTCGGGAGCGTATGCAGCGCGCTGGGTCGCCAAATCACTGGTCAAAGCAGGGATTTGCAAACGTTGTTTGGTACAAGTTTCATACGCCATTGGTGTAGCGGAACCACTCTCTATAACAGTTTTTGACTATGGCACATCGCATAAAACACAACGCGAGCTTTTGCACATCATCAAAGCTAACTTTGACCTGAGACCAGGCAGAATAGTCAAGGATCTCAACTTACGTCAAGCAATCTACCAACGCACGAGTACTTATGGCCATTTCGGGCGCGACTGCTTCTCATGGGAACAACCAAAACATTTGGAATTCAATTGACTAGAGGACGAAGAGCCATATGCTAAAAAATTTAAAATCGATTAATAACAGTTTATTAATGACGTAGCGTGAGTGTAAACAATTTTTAAAGTAAAAATGCATAAATTAGTATGGGATGCAATGGAAAACCATTTTATAAGAGAGCAATCAAATTAAGTTATAACCATGATGTTCTCTTGTTGTTTTAATTTTTATTTTGCACTAAAAATAAATAAATAAAAGATATGTTTAAAATATTGGAAATCGTTTGGGTTTTTATTTGTTCATACGACTTTGGAGAATAGCTTAGGCAGTGACACTTGAAGGTTTTCTTTTTAGCTTTTTTGTGTGCGATGTCTTCGCACGCACACAATCTATAATGTAGGTGCCTATAGACAGGAAATGGTATTTCAGCTCTGCAATCTAAAGATGATAAAGAAATGCTGGCGAACTTTTACTTATAAACAAGAACGAGAATTGGTTAAAATACATGTAACAGGTTGGTGACTAGACGGTCGCCCAAGTGAGAGTTCTGACGAAGCGATTTAAAAGCGTGAATTAAAGCGAAAGAATACATTTTTTAATGGCTATAAAAAGAAATAGCTCTTATCTGACAAAGAAATACAAACATGTATTTGGAAGTACAAGAAATACGAATTATAGTTCCCTAACTGCATCGCCTCTTTCCTTGCAGTTCAAAAATATGGTTTGTAAACTTATGATATCTCATCAGACAAGATGCGTTGATTGCTGAATGACATACTTTACATGCTAAGAATAAAATACAAAGCTCTCGCAACCTGTTTCGGACATTCGGATTTATTTGGCGTTACAGCATTTCTCAGTGCTTTGTTTTGTCTATAATACATTGCTGTAATTTTTTATAACTTTTTGCCAATTAAATAGTAGAGTAATTAAAAGGATTAAACTCCTCAATACAATAACAAATGATAAACTGAATTTTTTTTTGTTGTAGATAGATAGAGAGGCTGATCAAAATTTGATTTTACAAGAAATGTGGATCTGGAAATGTGTAACTCAAGATATATTACTACTTGATAGCTCTATCAGCTTCAATGGGTGCCAACCACAGCTCTTGTAAATGCGAGTCTAATATACCTACCTCAGTAATTTGATTTATTCAGAAACATCGGCTTTAGCATAATTTTGCATTTCCTCTTAAGCTCACATCATTGAGCCTATCTTTGTGGATCTACATAGAATGCAATAAAATCATAAAATGCTGATGGCAACATAACTAATCTTATGAGTCTTTTTGAAATTACGTGATCCAGTCTAAGTAAGAAAAAAAAACGTGCTATAGGTACTTATCAAGGAATAACGCCGTACTGCAGAATCAAATTATTTTAACAAAGATTGTTGACACTTGACACTACTGAATTGACTGAATCTGAGGCCACCTGCAAAGTGCGAGCTGCAAATAAACCCGCCAACTACTATAAAAAGATCAAAGTTTATGTAAACAAATCCACATATAATAATTATTAACAATGCGACGTCAGGCATACATAGGTATATATGACACACTACAGCGGTACTATGCGCAGCGTAGACAGTCTAGAGCTGTTACTTTGGTTTAATGATAACGCTGTCGTATTTTGTTTTCTGCATCGGGTTCTGCCTTTTGTGTTTATAGTTTAGGTATATTTTATTTATACCTACTGACAGACAAAATATCATTCATAGAATTGCTTTTTTATCTCCTCCTCTCGGATTACTCACAGTAAAGTTGCTTGCACAAGTTCGGAATTCGAATACGATACTCATATCAGTCTGCGCACTTTACAAAAGGGCAATGCCTTCGTTAAACTTTTTGACGTTAACCCTCAGAAATGTTCTATTTAAAGAAGTGCTTACGCGAAAACGACTCGACGAAGTTATATTGATGTTTAGAGAGAATCGCCTCATAGGCATCAACACATATTAGAAAACCCCATCGCTCTCTAATAAAATCATTTAAATCTCATCAAATCTTACGGCGCTAAAAACGAAAGCGTTAAACAATGCTTGCCTTGCTTGTTTAGGGAACTTTTCCTAAATAAATAATTCATTGCTTTATTTTAGACAAATAGGTGGTTTATAATGTTTTTGTGAAGTTCAAGATCAAAGTCGGCTATTCGTATGTATACAAGGAATCTTGTGTGAATTTTGACTTTGGACTGCGCTGGAAATAAAGTATGCCTAATAAATGATACTTCAGCATCCTCCGATTCACAATAATAGGTATGAAAACAAATGTGAAAAACATTTTATTTTTAATGCGTGTTACAGTCACCTCTGTAGCTTATTTATCTGTAAAGGTATATATTATAATATAAAATAAGGAATTCAAATGTACGTACCTTAATTTCTACCGAGAACACACTGTTGTCCTTTCAATGTTTTGTGTTTAAATTAAAGCGAATTAATTGACGTTCATTGAACCTCATTCGTGTGCTATTGCGGATAGAAAATAAATACTCAGTTTATATAAGCAGAGATGTTCAGTTCCCATATTATGCTTCTCTCTTCTATAATGGTCATTTGGATTGTCGTCCTTTTGATTCCTGGGCGAAATTATCGTTCGTTGGATCTTGTGTGACGTTTTTAACTTTTAACTATCGAGCTCAATCTGTTATAAGCAGTCAGTGTTTTTCACTACTACCTAATAGCTATTGATTCTGTTTTGTATAATGCGAAGGACAACGAGTTTCTAGAGGGATTTATATAGGGTGATGCCTCGCTCTTTACGAGTTGACACTGACTCTATGCTACCAAAATAATTAACTTACACATCTCAGACTTTAAACATTTTTATTATTATATTTTTGATTTACATTCTGTTTCTACTCTTCGGTCTTTTCGAATTTAGATCCATAGTATGGAACATATTGAAGAACAAGCTTCCAATCTGTGAAGTAAAGAACCCCAAGTGAAGCGGCTCCTCCAAAACCAATTAGGGATGGGATGCTAGAAAAATAAAGATAATAAGATTATCGATACCTTTTCACAATGTACCTATAGGTACAGGTAGTTACAATTGTCAATAGCTGATGTATTTAACGTTTAAATGATAAAGGTTGAAGTTTAAAATAGAAACACACAGCGAGTATACAAAGTTATTTTTAATTTCCATCAAAATCAGTTGACATTATCTAAACAGAGTTGTGACCCTAATCAGCATTTAAATAAATTTCCTCTACAGATGAATGAATACCAATCGCCATTTTTAGTTCCTAAAAAATTGTTTGCTTTTGTTCCATTCAAATTATTCTAAATAATCGTATACATCTTCTGCAGTATTAAAATATTACATGTTTGCATAAGGTCACATGTTTAAAATATTGGGCCATCGATCTGGAGATGAACTTAAGCGAAATATTATAAATAATGATTTCTATATCTATTTCAGTTCCTTTCAAGCAGTCCTCTAAGCGTATATTATGCGATGCTGATAATGTAAAATAACTAAATAAATGAAATGTAATACAGAAATATTATTGAGTTGGATACTAATGTGAAAAGACCTTGTTCTTGCGAAACATTCGCAAACTTCTGACATTTTCAAAATATGTAAATAAAACGAAATATTTAACTATTAAATAGATCGAAAGAAATGCTGGGGAAAAGCACTATGTAAAACTGTTGTTTCCAGTAGGAAAATCATAGACGGTTGCATAACTATGGTATGGAAATGGTTTATTTTCTAAGAATGGCATAACGTTAAACCAAATGTCTTCTATACTACAATACTCACAAGGATGTGGCGATCTCAGCATGTCGTTTCCCAAATGGAATTCTCATTTTGTTAAGAATAATTTATATTTTCTGTTCGGTTAATAAATTAAAGAAAATCACTTCTTGTTTCGAGAAAAAAAATCGACAGCTTAAATCGTTCGAATGTCAAATTTCTCTACGCAGTGACAAGCCAACTCAAATCTCTACGAAAACAAATGGACACATTCAATGAACACACTAAAAAATCTGGTTATAGTTAAGAAATTCGTGGCTGACTCAGTGATAACTTAAAAAAAAAAAACCTACCCCGGGTCCAAAAATTCCCTACCGACGTAAGATTTCCACTACAAAGCTGCTTGCCTACATAATATTTGAAAAAAATTAAGACAAAAGTGTTCAAATGCTGTATTTATTTTATTTAATTTTTATTTTTTTATTTAGAAAAGTTCGTTATTTATATAAAGTTAGTATGAAACAATAAGTTAATGTTAATATTATGAAAAAAGGATGTTATATTTACAAATATGAAGGCAAAACAATAAATTAGTAGGTTATTTATAGAAAGTAATAAAAATAGAGACGCAAAAGAAATTGTAGGCATAAATTTATTAAATTAAATTAGTTTATTTAAATAATTCAAATTGCTCGGCCATTTTGTCTTTAAAAGTTAAAAGAGAGTAAATACATAAATACAAAATATAGGTATTGAAAAATCATATAACGTGTTAATGTGATGATCATATACCTATCTATACATCTTTTGAACTCATTTTGTTAATATGTGTGTCTTAGCACTTAAAAGACAAAAAAGGCGCAAACGAATGCCTTTTGATAATGACATTTTAAGAAGAGTATACTTGGGCGAAAAACGTTAAGGTGGAAATAGAATTGTGGATTCAGGGTACGATGTATGTAGCAAGATCTCAAACCTGGTTTCTCTATAGAAATACGAAAACATTGGAAATTAAAAATAAAACATACATGTTCTCGTTTATTCCAAAATTTCCCTACCGACGTAAGATTTCCCCTACAAAGCTGCTTGCCTACATAATATTTTGTTAATATGTGTGTCTTAGCACTTAAAAGACAAAAAAGGCGCAAACGAATGCCTTTTGATAATGACATTTAAAGAAGAGTATACTTGGGCGAAAAACGTTAAGGTGGAAATAGAATTGTGAATTCAGGGTATGATGTATGTAGCAAGATCTCAAACCTGGTTTCTCTATAGAAATACGAAAACATTGGAAATTAAAAATAAAACATACATGTTCTCGTTTATCAGGCATTTTTTATAAAATATAAAAAATAATTACGTTTACAGCAAACGGTTTTAAATATTAAAAATCTGTCCTTTTTCCCCTACGGAGCAATTATTTAGTCGAAAATACCTACATGTAGGGATTTTTCCCTACGTGTACAAGCACTGGGCTGACTACTAATTTAACAGTTTGTATAAATGTGGCTGACGTAGGAAAACTGACGTTATCGATCAATCTAGTTTATGCGTTCGCTGTAAATTTATTTCAGAGCAATCTAGTCTTATGTCGTTTTCGATTTGGCTTTTCAGATTTTGATCTGAGACTTCAGATTTCTGCTGTCAAATTGAACAAAATCCGAATTTTATTGATTCTTGGGTTAGATTAGATTAGATTAGATTAGATTGTAGAGCGGGAGAACCTTCAAGGAGGGCTCTGGCACTGCGGCTTCTTAAAGGAGCCTATTGTGCCTACCCTGGTAGATTCCTAGAGCCATCTTTTCACTCCAGAGGCGGTCAGGAAGACAATAATCTTCTCTGGGTGTATGTCAGAAAGGGTTACTGATTTGACAATTTCATCGCCAAGGATGCTTTTTCTGAGACGACATAGAGCCGGACATTCTGTGAGTATGTGAAGAGAGGTTTCATCACTCTCAAGACAGAGTCTACATATAGGGTCCGGTGAGACGCCAATGCGGTGGAGATATTTTTTCACGAGGCCATGGCCGCTGATTATTCCTGTTAGGATTCTCAGGTTGTTTTTGTCCAGATTAATCAGAAAGAGTGGTTTTCTGGGGGAGAACTTGGGGAAAAATTGTCTGGTACAGTTTTGCCCAGTTGTGCTGTGCCAGATCTCATTTGACTCGGTACGAGAAAGGTTTTAAATATAGTTCCTAAATTGGTTTTTTGCTGACTCCGCAGAATGGTTCAGGTCCGATAAGTGGAGTGGTTGCTCCGATTTTAGCCAGTGAGTCAGCTGATTCGTTACCCTCAAATCCTCTATGGGCTGGAATCCAGTGGAGGATGACTAGGTTTTTTTTAGAAAGTTCATAGATTGTTGTGAATGTTTCTAAGATAAGTTTAGATTTTATGACAGATGAGTCAAGGGCTTTGAGAGCTGCTTGGCTATCTGAAAAGATAAATATGGTTTTTCCACGTGTGTTAGAACTTAGATTTATTCTAGCGCAATGGTTGATTGCGAGGACTTCAGCCTGAAATATGGATAAGTTTTTCCCAAGGCTGACTGACAAGTTCACCTGGGGCGACTCACCGTAAATTCCAGAGCCAGTCCCCGACTCCATCTTAGAGCCATCTGTATACCAGATGACGTCAAGTCGTGAAGGATTGGGTTTATATTTTTCCCAGTCATCCCTAGGGGAGATAATAATGGAGAAGTTTTTATGGTGGCCATATTCAGGTAGCATGTCATCAAGAGGCATGCTAAATGGGCTTGAAGGCTCCATAGTGTCGAGCAGAGACAATACTGAGACCACCAACTTCGGCCGATTTCCCGTTACTTGCCTACAAGCTATATTTTCATGGGGTGCGTTAGTATTGTTACATAGAAATTCGTATTGACAAATGTCACGTAACTTCAAAAATTCCAGCTCACCAACACACTCGCACCTTGCATATGCCACTTCCGCTGTGGGCAAAGCTGCTGACAGCGTTCATAAAATTGTGTCCGTTAAATTTGAAATTATTTATATACGTGCGGATAGTATTTTTTTTTTGGGAATAAGTGTACATTTGCTTAAAATATTTATGAAAAATTGTCAATGCAGAATGGTTGCATGAAAATAAAAACATTTTGAGAAAGTTTTCTTCAGTTATTAAAGAAAAATTCACACAATAAATCTATCTTAATGATATCCAAAAGCGGAAAATACGCAGCCATGTTTGTCCTAATATGTTCTAGTATATAAAACATATATTTAAGATAATTTTACTAACCAACCAAATCAAATTATTCGCCTTTTAACAATTTATAATAACCAACCAATGGCATTCAGTAATATAAAAATGTGGAATTCCCGAACTCTTTCACATTTCCCCACGGTTGCCGCGGTTGGCAGCATTTATTTTTGTAGTTTTTGTGTGTTTTTGCATGTCACACTGATTCTTTTTTGACATAACACCGATAGGAATACAAAATGGCGAATTTGAAAAAAAATTGAGGGGCCCACCGGCAAGAGGATTGTGAGTTGGGGGTCTCAGTATGGTTTGTCTATGGTGTCGAGTAAAGACAAATGACCTCCCTGAAATGCAAAAGGTTCAAAGTTATTCGAATGGTACAGTGCTGTCAAGGATAATTCCCAGATATTTGGCTTCCCGAGAGAAGTCAATGGTTTCGCCAAACATGGTGGGGCGAATAAGGAGATCTAGTTTTCTCCGTTTCGTAAAAGGGACAATAGTTGTCTTCTTCGGATTAACGGAAAGTCCTTCTTTATTACACCATCTCTGAACAACAGATAAAGCGTATTGCAGTATCTCTGAGACCGTGCTTTCGAATTTGCCACTGACGACGATTGCTACGTCATCGGCATATCCAACGGCATGTATCCCCAGATCTTCTAAGGATTGGAGCAGGTCGTCAATTACTAGGGACCATAAGAGGGGCGAGAGGACACCCCCCTGAGGACACCCTCTAGTTGTGGTTGCCGTGATTTCCACATCTTCGATGCGGGTCTGAATAATTCTGTCATTCAGCATTGACATTATCCATTTTCCTATGATAGGAGATAGATTCATTGTTGAGAGCCCTGTTGGTGGACACAAAAGATGTGTAGTTGAAAGCTCCTTCAACGTCTAGGAAAGCGACAAGACAGATTTCCTTACGTTGATGGAGGATTCAATTTTGGTTACTAAGTCATTAAGCGCTGACACGGTGGATTTACCTGGTTGATAGGCATGTTGAAACTTGCTGAGCGGAAAGTTCTTCAGATCTACATCTCTAATATGTCTATCAATTAGTTTTTCCATGCTTTTAAGAATAAAAGACATGAGACTGATGGGGCGAAAGGATTTCGGGCTAGAATCCAAATTTCTTCCTGCCTTGGGTAGGTATCTAACTGTGACCTTTCGCCAGGATTCCGGTATGTAACCGTAGACCAGACTACAGCTAAATAGTTTGGAGAAGATGGGTGCCAGTGTGTCAGCTCCCTGCTGTAGAAGTGCCGGAAATATGCCGTCTTCCCCTGCTGCTTTGTAAGGCTTCAGGGAGGTTATGGCCCATCTAACGGCATTGGTACTACAGATTTCTTTCGCAATTTTCCAGTCCCCTCTCGTCGGCAGACAGATCCGCTCAATTCGGAGGGATAGGTTTGATGTGAGGGGACTAATTATGGTTGATCCAGGAAAGTGTGTTCTAAGTAAGAGTTGAAGTGTCTCTTTCTTATTTTGTGTCAGATGGCCGTTCTCATCGATAAGTGTACCTAAAGGTAAAGATCTATCAGACGCAAGAACTTTATGTAGTCGGCAGCTGGAAGGAATATCAGAAATATCTTTATTGTAGTTGGTTAGAGCACTGGAGTAGGTTTGCCAATCATCATTGCGTTTTGAATAGTTTCCTTACTCTAGATCTGTGCTTTTCGAGATCTTTGCTCCACCAGGTGGTTACTCTTTTAAACTTTTTAGTCTTGAGGGGGCAATTTTCCTCAAAGGCAGATATAATAGAAGTTCTTACCATTTCGGCAGAGTGTTCTAGTTTATCTTGGGTGTCAATTCGAGGTATTTTACCATTGAGAGTCTGATTTAGGTGCTCTTTATAGGACGCCCAGTCAGTGTTTCTCTTTGGACGGTACAACGCAGTTGTAATGGTGGGTTCGTTTAATTCAAATCTGATGTGTCTATGGTCTGAAGATGACGGTTCGGTAGACACGTACCAGTTGGAGATTAGGTCTTTAGATAAAGAAGTAGATATGGTAATATCTAGGACTTCTTTTCTAATAGCATTGATGAAGGTTGGTTCCCTCCCGATATTGCATATGTATAAATTATTGCATGTAATAAAATCAATTAAGGACTCACCTCTATTGTTTATGTCCGAGCTGGCCCAGATGGTATGATGTGCATTTGCATCGCATCCAATAACAATCTCTGTCTTGGAGCGTTGCGAAAACCGGAGTAGGTTCTCTATTTCTGGAGGTGGGCATGCGGTTGAGTCACCGGGGAAATAGGCGGATGCTATTATGATCTCCTTGGTGTTGTTGATCTTCACAATGGCTGCCGTGAAGTCACTGGAAATGAACTCTGTCAGTGGGAAGAGTCCTAGAATTTTACCGTCTGTGCTAGTCCATGGTTCCTGCACAAGGGCAACATTAAGACCATCCGAGATGAGGGTCTTGGTTAAGACTGCCGAGGCGGCCTTAGAGCGGTGAAGGTTGATCTGGACAACCTTCATATTTTTTTGTTGATTGGGGGGATCCTTTTATGTGGGTCCCCTCTTTTTCCGCCGTCTCGGGCCTGTGGAGGCCGACTTTTGTCAGGAGGACTGCGAGCAGAACCAGACAATGTCTGTCTGAAGCCTGAATGAGCCGGTTTTCGAGCCGGATCGGGGTAGTTGGGTCTGGCAGAAGAGGTGGAGGCTGATGTTTTGTCTCCTTTGTCTGTCTGAAGTGGTTTGGCGAGCAGGGCAGGTGAGGGAACGGGCTTGACCGTTTCTTCAGCCGGCTGAGCAACTGTTTGGGCTGTGGCCACAGAGGTGGTAACAACGGTGCTGGCGGGAAGCGATTGAACAGCCTCCTTGGACGCCTGCTCGTTTTTGTTTGGCTCTTTAGTGCTGGATGATGTACGAGAGTAGGGATTCTTCTTGATCCTGAACTGAACCCGGTTCATGTTATAGAACGGCTGACAGTTCAGGTCTTCAAGAAGTTTAACCGAACACTCATCCATCGATAAGGTCAAGGCAAGACCCTGAGCATTCGCCACTTTCCTCAGAACTTTCCAGTCCTTGGTGGGGAGAACTCTATTTTGCAGCCTAAGTGACCGCAAAATGTCGTGGAGGTTCCAGGGAAGTATGCCGTTGCCACACAGGGTTTAGGAAGGTCGTCTCCTTCAACCAGTCGCAGCTTAGCGTTTCCCCATGGTGATATTTTGTCGACGATACTGGCTAGCCAGTCTCTGGTGCTAACGTCTGCACAGTTAACCGTCAACCACCCTGGCTTATATGAGCAGAAAACGAATCTGTGGGCCATCGTGGGGGAGCTTATTCACCTCCCTGACGATGGTATCTTCCACTGCTTTTTAGTGTATAGGCTCAAGGTGGCCATCCGGAAAATTGTCCAGAAGGAGTCCTACTTTGACGGCTCCTATTACTTCAGCGAACAATGGAGCATTAGGTCTTGCCTTCTTACTCGGTCCGGCAGGTGAGTTGGTGCTAGACCTAGGACGTTTGTTGGCTGCAAAGGCTTCGTTGTTCGAAGGTTCGTTGAGGACTTTCTCCAGCGCCTCATTGTATGGAAGACCATCTGCAAGAAGGCGTCGTAATTTCTTCTTGTTAGAGGTGGTCAAACGTTTTCTTTGAATGGAGAGTTTTTCTATCCCTAGATTTTTAATGGATTCGGTCTCAGGAGCGTCTGAGCAGCTCCTGTAGGCCTCCTCCGTGAGCACGGAGCTCACCGTGTCGATGGATTCTAGATCACTGTCGACGAACTGTCTATCAGGGCGGTCTGTCCGTCCATCATGACTGGGTTCAGCAGTTGGCTGACAGACAGAGATAAGTTCATCCTTATCTCCATCAGAAGAGGTTTTTTTGATTAGGTTTTCTATTTTGATCCCACGAGAAGCTAGGGAAAAACCGTCCATCCACACAGAGCCCCGCATGCGCAGATAAGGCTAAATTGAAACCGGAGGACGCCTGGTATCCGGAGTACACCGTTAGCGACTGAGCTATTTTATTGGGGCCCCCAGCCTGGGCGGTCCTGGTACGGTGCGGTTGACGCCACTAACCCAGCCCCAGATTTAATGCTTTACTCCAACCTCAAACTAAATGGATCACAACAAACGATTGAAGCGTTAGCGTAGATCCTTAGCTGACACTAACCAGTTTAACTGGTTAGCCATTTTCAGGCGGGCGCCCACGTGAAGGACTATAGAATGAGGATTTGTGCCCTGGCCCATTTTAATTGATTTTCATACTATTTTAATAACGCATTTCAAAATAATTTAATATAAAAACTCGTTTCCATACGCATAAATTGTATAATTAAGTTTAAAAAAAAAAAAAAAACTTTTCTAACTATAAACAAACCGTAACCTCCAGCTATGTGTCATACATGGACACATTCAATGAACACACTAAAAAATCTGGTTATAGTTAAGTACATATTAGTGAAAAAATCGAGATTTCTCAAGTGCCTCAGATCCAAAAAAAAATATAAATTTTTTTGCAAAGCAATCTCGATAAAAAAAAATTTATATTTTCGCAAACAATTGATCTTTTTGCCAAATCGAAAACGACATTACCCCGATTTTTTAGATGTTCCAATATCGATAGACATTACCACATAGTCATACTAAACATCTAGTTGAATTATATTAGTTTTGTATAATAATCTACATATAATAATAAAAAAGTTAGATACCTACCTAATGAAAACATCAGATCTGAGATGTATTTGCATCCGTTTGAACGGTCGTTTAATATAAAAACTTTATTAGTATAGGTGGAATCACATTAATTTTCCCTAAATTCTCAATAATGTATTTAAAGACCGTATTTTGAATTCTGCTTTACATTTTATTTTCCTTTTGTAAGCCCTTTGCATAAAGAATAAAATCAAATTAGAAGAATTGAATTTTCTTTTAATAAAAAAAGACTGAATCCGAATCACTGAATTAATAAAAGAATAATAATTTTATTTAAAGAAATATTAGTACATAATAATCACGTCGATTACATTCAACCGAATGTTCCTAAGAGTATATATTTATAATGATGTATTGCATTCGCTTATGCCGCACCTAGAGCCTACTACCACTCTACGGTCACTGTATCACCCTCCTGAATGGAATAAAAGTCCAAATTTTTCGAGGAATTTTCCAATTCAACTACCAATTCTGGATGATTGGCATCTACATACGATAGCTTTGGCATTGTATTCTCAAGCTTAAAATGTTTAATTATCAATCCCTGTAAAGTTTGAACGGAGATTTTGCGAGGTACTTTTTTCTCCCACACATCACCGGTGATTTTGTTTTGAATGCGAAGCTTTATCAAAGCTGACACCTTTTTTATATTCTGTGGAATAAAATCAGCCGGAGATCCATATTCTGAAAAAAAAGAAACAAACATGAAAGTGAAGGAAATCAAAATATGCGTCTCAAGTTACTTTTAACCAACAATGAGTATGACCGATGCTTCTTGTGGAACATCAATTTTAAATTCGCATTTTTCTCACTCTGTAACCAATCCAGGGCGTATTTCTTCCAAATATCATACTCTGCTCCGCGTCGGTCTTCTTTTGTGATCTCAATTTTATTAATGACTTTTAATTGGGGAACAGTTGCAATTGCCTTGGAAAACATTTCATCAAAATCACTTTTCAAATGTGGAGTCATGCTAAGATTTATTAGAACTGGTAGTTTGTCGAGCTCATTAAATGTATTAATCTATGGGGAAGATCATGTAAGATAACTAGCTTGTCAGATAATTACCATAAAATTAACTTACTTCATCGTAAATCGGATTATAGTACAGATTCAATTTTTGGAGACCAACGAACATATTTAATTTCATATGGGGTTCACAATCGGGTAGCTTAACTTGATCAATGCCATTTTCCATTAAATTCAAAGAGTTTAGGGTTTTTATATTGCCAAGTTTAACAATCTGATCGAAGTCGAAGAGTTTTGTACGATGCAAGTCTAGTTCACTGAAAAGACGAAATATGTATATACTTCAACGCTGATATGCCCCTTAAATATATTTTCAACACATTCTACTACATTCGTATTTTGCGACTACATATTCAATAGTACGGTTTATGGTTAAACTTTCGTGCTTGCTGTTTACTGTTCACAAGGATATTAGTTCAACATTTTAGAATCATCACAGATTTCTGCCTATTGTCGCACATAATAAGATTGTGAGACAAATATGTTGGATTTACTGCCAATTTAACCGAAATTAATGTTGTTTTCTATTGGGACACAAAATCAATTTTGTTTATCTAAGTTACTTCATTCTTCATTGGAGAAACCACGTATCGAAATAATAAAATTGCAAGACCTCTCACCAAAAATCTGAGATCTGAAATAAAAACCTCTCAATGAAAAACGACATAATACCAACCGCATAAACTACTTCCCGGAAAAATTTTGAATAGACTGCTAACAGAAAACAGTTGGGAGGACTATTAAGTATCACACTGCACGATGTAGAGAAGGCCATCATAAGTAATTATTTTATAGAACTCGTTTTCAAACGAATAGGTAGATGAAAAGTAAGATACAAAAAATGTCTCTTTTTTATTCAAATGAAGCTTAAAGCAATAGTTGAAATTCATGAGATAAGAGAGTTAGCAGTACCTAATTTCAAAAAACACGTTCTTACCGTAAATTCCTGAATATCTCCATACAATCGACGGGTGTAAGTTCAGAAATATCATTTTCCTGCAATCCAAGTGATACAATATTTGGCCAAAGCTTTGCAGTCATTTTAACATCGTTCCAATTCGTAAACCCACAGTTCCCTAAGTTAATATGCTCCAAATTTCGAAAAGAAAATTCCAAAGCAACGATTTGTTCATTTGTAGGCACTTTCATGCGATTGCAACTGTTAAAATAAATTAAATTACTTAAAAACCGTCCTCTGTACACTTCAACAACGTACCTCAAATTCAAGTTGACAAGCGTAGGTACTTGTGACGTTATATCCGCAACAGTCTGCCAATTCCATATTAAAGTACGACTCAGATTAACAGTTGTCAAATTAACAAACTCCATTAAATAGCCAGCTGAGTTCACATTCGATCCATCCACACTAATTTCCGTCAGCTGTTCGAATTTACTCTGCTTTCTGGCAATTTTGTCCATGCCGACAATTTCCATTAGAGACGCCTGCATATGCATTTGAGTTTCACGTAACAACTCCTTGTCCAAAATAACTCCAGACGAGTTAAGATAACGATCTTTAGAGGCTTCCTCTAGAGATTCACATGTAGCCACTTTACCGAGGCGTATAAAACTTCCGGATGTAGGATGTCCGGTCTGAAAGTATCTTTGTCCTTTTATGATGCCGTTGTGTTTACCACGATTGGGGTCATCCCACTCAACACCGAGCCACATACCCACATAACCATTTACCTGTGGTACAGAATAATTAAAATGTATTTTATTTTTGGAAAAATCTAATTACCTCTCCAACATATTTAATAGTGCCACTATTATCATTCACCCGTATACGGGAATTAATTGGAAATTTCACAAACGACTCGTCAATAATACCAACCATAATAATCGATTTGTTTTTTCGTTTTACTGTTTTCCTCTAAAATGTTTAGGCTTTTTTTTAAGATAAACTAATGATTTTGGTTTCTATGAAGAAGTTTAAAATGTTTTCGTTTAGATTTAAATAATATTTTCAGCTAATACAACGATTATTTAAACATTTGTTTTTGTGTAAAACCTAAATCCACAATAAGTTAAAAACACAAAAATAAATAATCAAATGTCAAATGACTAATGGTGGAAGTGACAGTTTGCGAAAGTTCTTGCTTAATGAAGCTCTAGATCGGAATGTTGTTAAACAATTATTGGCTACGTTCAGTATGAATAGGTTTAAAGGTAAATTAATAAATGTTGAAATATGTCATAATTTAATATAAATTTTTGTTTGTAAATTATCTTTCTGTATGAAATACGTGCAAAATAATCTTTTCATTGTAACATAGGAGTTTAATTTGAATGATGGATTTTATATAATATTTACATTGTAACATTGTATTGTATTTTAATTTGAACGACGGATTCTATTATTATTCTAGAATATTTCAACAATATTAGGCGTGTTTTTTTTAGCTTCGATCTCAGCAAAGCAAAGTAAAGTAGGATTTTCAGCACGCGATTACAACAACTACGCTCTACTTGACACTTCGAGACTCGGTTGTAGTTGTTGTTATCGCGTGCTGAAAATCCTACTTTACTTTGCTTTGCTGAGATCGAAGCTCAAAAAAACACGCCGAATGCAACAAGAACGAGCAGCAAACAATGCTTCGCCACCTGTTCAAAAGCCACAGTCAAACGAAAAACTGCTTTGTGAATTGGGTTTATAGAAGGATGAGTAAGTAGGGAAGTACCTATGAGTATTGGGGCTTAACGAACGTGTTTAATTGGTTATTGAAAGTGTATTCTAACATGTCCTTAAGAGTACCTACCCAAGATTTTACTCATAGACAAATCATACTCTGATGTCTCTGATGTTACTTTTGTTACATTTTTATTTATGGCTTTTCTGCACCATCCATAACGTAAGTCAAACGAAAAAGTGCTTTGTGAATTGGGTTTATAGAAGGATGAGTAAGTAGGGAAGTACCTATGAGTATTGGGGCTTAACGAACGTGTTTAATTGGTTATTGAAAGTGTATTCTAACATGTCCTTAAGAGTACCTACCCAAGATTTTACTCATAGACAAATCATACTCTGATGTCTCTGATGTTACTTTTGTTACATTTTTATTTATGGCTTTTCTGCACCATCCATAACGTATTCTTTTTTTCAAAAAGTTCAATCACCGGTTTATTTTTGTCTGGTCCGTTGACAACATGCGTAACGTCAACATTACTCGTATTGCTCGTGTACACAGCTTCTGACAGCTGTAAGAACATCGAATTCAACATGTCCGAAGTTAGCACCAATTGATTTTTATAATATGGTTGCATCTTTTGTTAAATTTTAAAATCACTAATATTTTCTTCTAAAAATATCACACCATTGTAATTTAGCATCAGTTACTTAAGAGCATTCTTTACTTATCTAAGTAAAAGTAGAGTCTTTTAAACATTCTGCAGTTTCTTACAAAATGTAATTTCTGTTCCGCGCCATCTACTTACCAATTCTCTGCATCCGGCTTATTAAATGCCAACTTCACGGCACTCCCGAAAATAGCGGCCGCAGTATGTGATGCGTGTTTTCGTCGTTTGGCGCGCGCTTCGACATTCGCCTACAAAATCGAATCAGCTGCTTGCCCAAAGTTAGTAGTTTTGCATTAAAATATCATAAGTTTCACCGATGTATATCTCGGTTATTTCTAAAGCCATGTGAAATCAAATCTGCTCAGCAGATTCTTGAATTTTTTCTAAAGATTTTAATATCGAATTAATAAAAAGTTTGTCCCATCTAGTACGTAAAATACTTGCGAAAAAAATTGTATGCACACCGATTTTACTCGCCATTTTGACTTACGCGCTGTGTGGTGGGCTTTCGAGTTTTTTTTTCATTCTCTTTTTCGGAAATTTATTTCCCCCTGAATTTTTTTTCTTTGAATGATTTGTATGATTTTCAAGATCATAGCTGGTCTAGTAAAAAATAATATTTCGTGCAATTGTTTAAGGCTGCAGTGGCGGTAAGGTGTATTTTGGAAACGTAGGTAGTCTCAGTGAAAAATATTCGGGCGGCAGGAATTACACGAGATACAATTGTTATGGCACATACGGTGGCAGATGAAGTAAATTATTTTGTCCAGGATGAGCATGGTAAGTTTGAGTATGAAATGCCGCATGCAATGTGCATTTTTCTTTGAGGACAGTGATTTTCCCAATTGGAGCAAAATGCATTTCTAGTATATTGGACATAGTGCGTCAGCATAATATATCTAGCCATCCACATAGGCAAGAATTGCTGAAACGAAGATGATATGAATGATCGCGCTTTTTTCTAATACGTTTTAGTCAGGAGGTCGTGGGAAAATCACAGAAATTTTTTGACAGTCTTCTTTTTATTTTGCGTTTTAACAAATTATATTTTGATATATCTGATTAGGAAAAATTTTGAAGATTTTAAAGAATGGCGAAATCAAACAGGAACATGAACCGATGAGCTCGACTAGTAGTGTATACACAACACACGGTTCAAGTATGGGAGGTTACACCCAACTGGTAAGTTTTGGAGACAAGTTTTCAATATTACTTTTTGTATTCTTTTAATTTTTGAAGGTGTATTTAATTTTTGTTTTTATTGTTTTGCTTGCGTTGTGTCTTTTGCAGGATGGATCGAATCAAGCACACTTTGTGAAAATGCAGCACAGCTACAATACACAATCATCGGATAGTGAGTTGAATAATACATTTTCAAGCATTTTGTAAGCCGACCAACGTACAATTTGCAGATGAATTAACGTATACAGTGATAACAGCACAAGGAGCTTCTGACCGCCAGACCTCAATAAAATATGAAACACCAAGTCCTATCATAAAATATGAGACACCCCATTCTGTGAGTTGATTTAATTTAAGGCTAAAAAAAACCGTTGCTTTTCGGAGGCAAATTGTTAATTAGTTTTACTAGCAAGTAATTTAGCGTAAGTTAGAACATTGTCAGAAGCTGTCATGTAGAAAAATATTTGGGAAATAAGACCACCATACAGGTCTGACTTCCTAAACATTTGTTTGTCCTTCTTTCTGAGAAGGACATACCACCGGTACTCATCAATCCATACTAATTTTTAAATATTTTTTTGTATATGCTTATTGGGAAACATGCATAAAATGTTTGGTTAGCTGTGTTATCCGTCATACTACCAAAGAAGTCGTTTGCATTTTTAAAACAAATATTGTTTGTTTCACATTTTTCGTGGTATTTTGGACTACATAAATAATTGCTTTAATTTTGGACTAGGTACCTATATAAATATAAACTGATGTGAAATAGATACATACTACGAGTAACTTTTGTAATAATAGATACTAAAAGGCTTTCGTTTTTTTTCAAGGGGATTATAAATTAAGCATAATTCCTTCCGAGGGACAATGACTCAATGTTTTTTTTTTGTCGATTTCGAGAGCCTGAGAAGACGGAGAATGAGGAAAATGTCTGCATCTCTGTGTTTCTCAAGGGTATTCTGATAAATGAGTTTAAAACGGTCTTGATAGGGAGGTACCATTAAAGGATCGTTTCAAAATATAAATGCTAGGGGAGTGGCAACGGTACGGAGCTTAGAATCATTGCAAAACTTAAACCACCGTCTATAAAGGGGAAGGAATTATGGAAGAGACAAAAAAAGCAATGTAGGATTTATCAGCTGGCTTTAATACTCAATGTACAAATTG
This sequence comes from Cheilosia variabilis, assembly GCA_951230905.1. Taxonomy (NCBI): domain Eukaryota; kingdom Metazoa; phylum Arthropoda; class Insecta; order Diptera; family Syrphidae; genus Cheilosia; species Cheilosia variabilis. The sequence goes on along the minus strand of OX579680.1, from coordinate 60,129,714 downwards.
GCATATTCTGGACCTTGATAGCTTTGTTTTGCAGTCCTTATCGTACTTAGAAATAATTAAAGACCGTTATTAATATTATAAATTGCGCCACTTTTTCGATTGTGCACTAAGCAACAGAACTGCAAAGCATTCGAGTGTCAATACTTTAACTAAGTTATTAACGTGTCATTTCATTTTTCCTTAGCAACCGGTTATCAAGACCGAAAGAAAGAATCAGAAATTTCTTGTTAATAGTAGTCAGCCCACACATTATAAATCAAAAGCGTAAGTTTAGCTAACAAAAACAAATTAAATAGTCCAATTACAATTTCGTTTTATTTTAGTCACACGAGCGCACAGTCAGTACAAAGAAAACGAAAACCAGAAAAAACGGGTAAAGGACTAAAGCATTTCTCAATGAAGGTTTGTGAAAAGGTCAAAGAGAAGGGCACAACCACTTACAATGAGGTGGCCGATGAACTTGTGGCCGAAGAGGTAAAAAATCAATCCTACGACTCGGCAAACTGTGATCAGAAGAATATCCGACGTCGGGTATACGATGCCTTAAATGTACTGATGGCTATGGATATTATAGCTAAAGATAAAAAGGAAATACGTTGGATTGGTCTGCCGAAAAACTCCGTGGAGGTTTGATTTTATTTTTTTTTTATTATGCGATTGATAATTTGTTTGAAATTAAATATTTACATTTTCGGTGCAGCAATGTACAGCGCTAGAAAAGGAAAACGCTGAAACGCGTGAACGAATAGAAGCAAAGAAGCAACAGCTACAGGAGTTACTTTTGCAACAAGTTTCATTTAAAAGTCTAGTGGAACGCAATAAAGAGGCTGAGCGGCAAGGAATCATTCCAACACCGAACTCTTCAATTCAGTTGCCCTTCATCATAGTGAATACGCACAAATCAACGAAAATCAATTGCAGCGTTACAAATGATAAGTAAGTGGTTGAGAGTGTCACAGGCGTTTCTAGATATGGTTTAATTTTTTTCTTACAGATCTGAGTATATCTTCAAATTTAATGATGAATTTGAAATGCATGACGATGCAGAGGTACTGAAGCAGATGGGCTTACTGTTAGGTAACGCTTGAACATATTAGTTTTGGCGAATTGTGAAGGTAAAGCTAACGTTTTTTTAGATCTTGATAAGGGCACCTGTTCGTACGAAGATATTGAGAAAGCCAAGACATTAGTGCCACCCAATTTTGGGAAATACATAGAAGGTATGTTTCGTTTTTCGCCTATATTATTTCCTGTTTGTTGTTTGTTTGGCTTTCTTGTTTATGATTAATATTTTAGTTTATTTATTTGCTATAATAGTAGCTTAAAATAATTTCTACAAAATAACAGTAAAATACACAAAAATGTAAGTGTAGAATAGCGATACTTGTAATTATTTGTGAGAATTTACGTGTTGCGAATTTTGCAATAATAAGTTCAAAGCATTATTTCATAGGGTTTCTATTTCTTCAAATATACATGAACTCTTTTACCTCCTTCCCTTGTTTCTCTTATTCTATAACGTACCGCAGTATGTTTTTCGTGATTTGATAATTTATCTCACAGGGAAATCCACTAAAAAATCCATAAGATTTCGTCCTTATAAAATGTTTCGGATTAAAAGAAACATTATCACAGTTGAGTCCGAAATTCTGGTAAAACTTACCCATTTCTATAAATTTCATATTAATGGCAAAAATTAATACTTTCACTTCCCTTAAATTTCCTTAGATCCTCCTTACTCTGACGGTTTTCGAAGCGTTTTTCTCGAAATGTTTCGAATTTTTGGGGCGATTTTTTGAAACGTTTTTGTTTCTGCGACAATTGTTGACGCGCTTTGTCATAACGACCTCTTCCTGTAGTAGATTCTTTGTTCGTCTCATGTAAAAAACAACGGGCCGAATTACCGCATCCATGATCGCGTATTACATGAGGAAATTTGTTATTATGTTACATGTAAGATTAGTTTAATTCAGTTATATGGCTGGAATCACCGATGTGGTAATTCAACCCGAGAATCGGGAAACATGCAATATTTAAATCATTCATTGTAAGGACAATTCAGCATGCTACCAGGACTTTATCTAACAAAAACCCATGGCTTACACTTTTTTTTATATTGTCTACATTTAAATCAAATAAAAATAATTATCCCGCAGCGTACGGTCGTGGAAATCCAATTGACTGTGATTCGGATGACGACATGCGATATATCGAGGTAACCAACGATTCCCTTGGCCTATCAAGAACTAGAGACCAGTCTCCCGATTTGGACGATGATGATCTCATAGAAACTAGCGATATTGACTAAATATGCAATTACGCATTGCTTGCGTGTATTGCGTTGTGTCTTGTGTGCAGCGAGAAAATGTTTAAATGGTCACAGACCGATAGAACACGATGACAAACTTTCTCAAGTGTTTGCAAGCATTGATACAAATAGCGTTCAATTAAACATTACATAAGGGTAACGCAATGTTTGCAAATTTATATTATATTTAATGAAAACAAAGTAAAATAAGAATAATAATTAACCGCATAGTTATTGTATCTAGACTTTATTGCAGTAAATATTTTATTTTGTTGTTAACCTGTTGCATTCGCAAAATTATTTATCAGATAAGGACTTGTGTCCCGCGTCACCGTGTTATTTTTAATTTTTTTATTCGCTTTCATTTGCAGAGGACTAACACTTTGTTTTTCTAAATAAATAATAATAGTTCTACTGATACAAAACAAAGAATGACCTCTCAGCCCTGCATATATATTATGTGCAGACTATTTTATTTTTGCTATAATATCCTTTAAAATGAGTTTTCCAATGTATATGTTTATACAGTTAATTTTATAAATACTAGAAAAATTTCGTTTTATTTTGGAGTTGTGCATTATTATTACTCTTCATCTATTTATTGGGCAGTTATTTACAGAAAGATGTTTGTATAATATATACAATATGCAATTCTAAAATAAATTAAAGACAGTTCGGTATGTACTCCCAAGGAACATTTTCACGAATTTTCCCATTTTATAATTTGGTTGAAAATTTTAAAGAATACAAGAAATATATGAGAAAATAAAACTTAAAAATTATATTGTAGTTATACAAATTTTATATAAATACTTATATTTATATATAAGACACTTTTTATATACATAACATGTGTAAATGTTTGTTTGTATACTATAACTGACTAGTATTCATAAGCATAGCTAGAATTATAACTGTAATTACTTTACGAAACACGTGTTTTTTTGTTTAATTTTATTCGCTTTGAGTTTTGTTTTCTTAAAAAAAAGAATAATATTACTGCATACAAACAAGATGAATAATAAATTTAAACAACAATGTAGAATGTAAATAAAAATATAACAAACTCATAATAATTGATGAAAAAAAAAATGAACATTTAGATTGATATTTTAATTAATTATTTTTAAGAAACGAAACAAATGAAAACATACAAATGTGAATTAAAATTTAGCAGAAAATAAAATCCATTGTGTTTCCTTTTTAATTGAGAATTGCATCAGCTGACGTTGGAAAGGCAAACAGTCTTGCCAATTAATGCTTATGGGAGCAAAGAAATGTCATCATTCCTAGTTTGGTAGACTGATGCTTACGAAAATGTTTGTCTGTTTTCGTAAAATACTTAACATATCGTGAACTATTTAAAAAGGAGAGTCATCGTATAACTATAATGGCCGCTTGAACATTTCGGAACACCCTGTAACAATATACATAAATATTGCAGATTGTTTATTTAATTTTATTTATTTCTCGAAACGCCCTTTGTCGAGCACGGTTACCTTGTATGTAGTCCCTTTGATGTCATGTTGTCTGGGATGAGGCTATTATAAAAATTCTTCACCAACTGATTTCAAATATTTTTGCTGCCTGAGTACGACATATATCAGGTTTTCGATTCAAGGGCCGTGGCTTCTCATTTGAATTTGAATGATTTTACTTGTGAAACAAAAGCAAATTCCGTAACGTAACGACGCGATTCGACCCCTGATATAGCGTGTTGAAACGAGTTCGAGATGGAACCCGTTAATCTCGTCATTATATGGTTAACGGTCGTCCTTCAAGGTATCGTATAAATTCTAAGCGACAACGACCCGGCCCTATTATTTCATCATTTATCTAGTATGGTTGACTGGATACATATTACTCTACGACCGCCGAAGTTATCATTCTAGGTGACATTAATGCCCACGACATGTTTTGAGTACGATTTTCAAATACAACAGACGAGGATGAGAAAGAATCTGGGGTGTCAGCACGTTACTTGATACAATCGGGTTGCAGTCGATACAATCGAGCTCTGGCAGCACCTAATTTGTCTCAATCGAGGATAATCGATTGAAACAAATTATGTAGAGACCTAAATATATAAATAAGTAAACATGGATCACATGCAGAGCGAATGGACACCAACGCTCCGGCCCGAAGAGTCTTCGATTCCAACCCGGAGGGACAACGCAGTAGAGGAAGACCTCGCCTTAGGTGGCGCGCGCAAGTGGAAGGGGACCTCAACCGACTTGGAGTGCATAACTGGAGGCAGTTAGCCAAAGATCGCTCTAACTGGAGAGGCGTATTGGTTGTGGCCCAGGTCCACTCCGGACTGTAGCGCCACCTAAGTAAGTAAGTAAGCATGGAACACTATGTCTAGCTTCTCACAACCAATCGTTTTGTTTTTTTTGCGTTTTTGGGTTTGCGAGAGATGTAATTTGTATTTTTCCGAGGGTTCGGCCTGACACCCCTCGCTCAGTGGTCCAAAAATATAACCAATAAGCCAATGCTCCGACATTAGGCGTGTTTTTTGAGCTTCGATCTCAGCAAAGCAAAGTAAAGTAGGATTTTCAGCACGCGAAATTTCCTTAGATCCTCCTTACTCTGACGGTTTTCGAAGCGTTTTTCTCGAAATGTTTCGAATTTTTGGGGCGATTTTTTGAAACGTTTTTGTTTCTGCGACAATTGTTGACGCGCTTTGTCATAACGACCTCTTCCTGTAGTAGATTCTTTGTTCGTCTCATGTAAAAAACAACGGGCCGAATTACCGCATCCATGATCGCGTATTACATGAGGAAATTTGTTATTATGTTACATGTAAGATTAGTTTAATTCAGTTATATGGCTGGAATCACCGATGTGGTAATTCAACCCGAGAATCGGGAAACATGCAATATTTAAATCATTCATTGTAAGGACAATTCACCATGCTACCAGGACTTTATCTAACAAAAACCCATGGCTTACACTTTTTTTTATATTGTCTACATTTAAATCAAATAAAAATAATTATCCCGCAGCGTACGGTCGTGGAAATCCAATTGACTGTGATTCGGATGACGACATGCGATATATCGAGGTAACCAACGATTCCCTTGGCCTATCAAGAACTAGAGACCAGTCTCCCGATTTGGACGATGATGATCTCATAGAAACTAGCGATATTGACTAAATATGCAATTACGCATTGCTTGCGTGTATTGCGTTCTGTCTTGTGTGCAGCGAGAAAATGTTTAAATGGTCACAGACCGATAGAACACGATGACAAACTTTCTCAAGTGTTTGCAAGCATTGATACAAATAGCGTTCAATTAAACATTACATAAGGGTAACGCAATGTTTGCAAATTTATATTATATTTAATGAAAACAAAGTAAAATAAGAATAATAATTAACCGCATAGTTATTGTATCTAGACTTTATTGCAGTAAATATTTTATTTTGTTGTTAACCTGTTGCATTCGCAAAATTATTTATCAGATAAGGACTTGTGTCCCGCGTCACCGTGTTATTTTTAATTTTTTTATTCGCTTTCATTTGCAGAGGACTAACACTTTGTTTTTCTAAATAAATAATAATAGTTCTACTGATACAAAACAAAGAATGACCTCTCAGCCCTGCATATATATTATGTGCAGACTATTTTATTTTTGCTATAATATCCTTTAAAATGAGTTTTCCAATGTATATGTTTATACAGTTAATTTTATAAATACTAGAAAAATTTCGTTTTATTTTGGAGTTGTGCATTATTATTACTCTTCATCTATTTATTGGGCAGTTATTTACAGAAAGATGTTTGTATAATATATACAATATGCAATTCTAAAATAAATTAAAGACAGTTCGGTATGTACTCCCAAGGAACATTTTCACGAATTTTCCCATTTTATAATTTGGTTGAAAATTTTAAAGAATACAAGAAATATATGAGAAAATAAAACTTAAAAATTATATTGTAGTTATACAAATTTTATATAAATACTTATATTTATATATAAGACACTTTTTATATACATAACATGTGTAAATGTTTGTTTGTATACTATAACTGACTAGTATTCATAAGCATAGCTAGAATTATAACTGTAATTACTTTACGAAACACGTGTTTTTTTGTTTAATTTTATTCGCTTTGAGTTTTGTTTTCTTAAAAAAAAGAATAATATTACTGCATACAAACAAGATGAATAATAAATTTAAACAACAATGTAGAATGTAAATAAAAATATAACAAACTCATAATAATTGATGAAAAAAAAAATGAACATTTAGATTGATATTTTAATTAATTATTTTTAAGAAACGAAACAAATGAAAACATACAAATGTGAATTAAAATTTAGCAGAAAATAAAATCCATTGTGTTTCCTTTTTAATTGAGAATTGCATCAGCTGACGTTGGAAAGGCAAACAGTCTTGCCAATTAATGCTTATGGGAGCAAAGAAATGTCATCATTCCTAGTTTGGTAGACTGATGCTTACGAAAATGTTTGTCTGTTTTCGTAAAATACTTAACATATCGTGAACTATTTAAAAAGGAGAGTCATCGTATAACTATAATGGCCGCTTGAACATTTCGGAACACCCTGTAACAATATACATAAATATTGCAGATTGTTTATTTAATTTTATTTATTTCTCGAAACGCCCTTTGTCGAGCACGGTTACCTTGTATGTAGTCCCTTTGATGTCATGTTGTCTGGGATGAGGCTATTATAAAAATTCTTCACCAACTGATTTCAAATATTTTTGCTGCCTGAGTACGACATATATCAGGTTTTCGATTCAAGGGCCGTGGCTTCTCATTTGAATTTGAATGATTTTACTTGTGAAACAAAAGCAAATTCCGTAACGTAACGACGCGATTCGACCCCTGATATAGCGTGTTGAAACGAGTTCGAGATGGAACCCGTTAATCTCGTCATTATATGGTTAACGGTCGTCCTTCAAGGTATCGTATAAATTCTAAGCGACAACGACCCGGCCCTATTATTTCATCATTTATCTAGTATGGTTGACTGGATACATATTACTCTACGACCGCCGAAGTTATCATTCTAGGTGACATTAATGCCCACGACATTTTTTGAGTACGATTTTCAAATACAACAGACGAGGATGAGAAAGAATCTGGGGTGTCAGCACGTTACTTGATACAATCGGGTTGCAGTCGATACAATCGAGCTCTGGCAGCACCTAATTTGTCTCAATCGAGGATAATCGATTGAAACAAATTATGTAGAGACCTAAATATATAAATAAGTAAACATGGATCACATGCAGAGCGAATGGACACCAACGCTCCGGCCCGAAGAGTCTTCGATTCCAACCCGGAGGGACAACGCAGTAGAGGAAGACCTCGCCTTAGGTGGCGCGCGCAAGTGGAAGGGGACCTCAACCGACTTGGAGTGCATAACTGGAGGCAGTTAGCCAAAGATCGCTCTAACTGGAGAGGCGTATTGGTTGTGGCCCAGGTCCACTCCGGACTGTAGCGCCACCTAAGTAAGTAAGTAAGCATGGAACACTATGTCTAGCTTCTCACAACCAATCGTTTTGTTTTTTTTGCGTTTTTGGGTTTGCGAGAGATGTAATTTGTATTTTTCCGAGGGTTCGGCCTGACACCCCTCGCTCAGTGGTCCAAAAATATAACCAATAAGCCAATGCTCCGACATTAGGCGTGTTTTTTGAGCTTCGATCTCAGCAAAGCAAAGTAAAGTAGGATTTTCAGCACGCGAAATTTCCTTAGATCCTCCTTACTCTGACGGTTTTCGAAGCGTTTTTCTCGAAATGTTTCGAATTTTTGGGGCGATTTTTTGAAACGTTTTTGTTTCTGCGACAATTGTTGACGCGCTTTGTCATAACGACCTCTTCCTGTAGTAGATTCTTTGTTCGTCTCATGTAAAAAACAACGGGCCGAATTACCGCATCCATGATCGCGTATTACATGAGGAAATTTGTTATTATGTTACATGTAAGATTAGTTTAATTCAGTTATATGGCTGGAATCACCGATGTGGTAATTCAACCCGAGAATCGGGAAACATGCAATATTTAAATCATTCATTGTAAGGACAATTCAGCATGCTACCAGGACTTTATCTAACAAAAACCCATGGCTTACACTTTTTTTTATATTGTCTACATTTAAATCAAATAAAAATAATTATCCCGCAGCGTACGGTCGTGGAAATCCAATTGACTGTGATTCGGATGACGACATGCGATATATCGAGGTAACCAACGATTCCCTTGGCCTATCAAGAACTAGAGACCAGTCTCCCGATTTGGACGATGATGATCTCATAGAAACTAGCGATATTGACTAAATATGCAATTACGCATTGCTTGCGTGTATTGCGTTGTGTCTTGTGTGCAGCGAGAAAATGTTTAAATGGTCACAGACCGATAGAACACGATGACAAACTTTCTCAAGTGTTTGCAAGCATTGATACAAATAGCGTTCAATTAAACATTACATAAGGGTAACGCAATGTTTGCAAATTTATATTATATTTAATGAAAACAAAGTAAAATAAGAATAATAATTAACCGCATAGTTATTGTATCTAGACTTTATTGCAGTAAATATTTTATTTTGTTGTTAACCTGTTGCATTCGCAAAATTATTTATCAGATAAGGACTTGTGTCCCGCGTCACCGTGTTATTTTTAATTTTTTTATTCGCTTTCATTTGCAGAGGACTAACACTTTGTTTTTCTAAATAAATAATAATAGTTCTACTGATACAAAACAAAGAATGACCTCTCAGCCCTGCATATATATTATGTGCAGACTATTTTATTTTTGCTATAATATCCTTTAAAATGAGTTTTCCAATGTATATGTTTATACAGTTAATTTTATAAATACTAGAAAAATTTCGTTTTATTTTGGAGTTGTGCATTATTATTACTCTTCATCTATTTATTGGGCAGTTATTTACAGAAAGATGTTTGTATAATATATACAATATGCAATTCTAAAATAAATTAAAGACAGTTCGGTATGTACTCCCAAGGAACATTTTCACGAATTTTCCCATTTTATAATTTGGTTGAAAATTTTAAAGAATACAAGAAATATATGAGAAAATAAAACTTAAAAATTATATTGTAGTTATACAAATTTTATATAAATACTTATATTTATATATAAGACACTTTTTATATACATAACATGTGTAAATGTTTGTTTGTATACTATAACTGACTAGTATTCATAAGCATAGCTAGAATTATAACTGTAATTACTTTACGAAACACGTGTTTTTTTGTTTAATTTTATTCGCTTTGAGTTTTGTTTTCTTAAAAAAAAGAATAATATTACTGCATACAAACAAGATGAATAATAAATTTAAACAACAATGTAGAATGTAAATAAAAATATAACAAACTCATAATAATTGATGAAAAAAAAAATGAACATTTAGATTGATATTTTAATTAATTATTTTTAAGAAACGAAACAAATGAAAACATACAAATGTGAATTAAAATTTAGCAGAAAATAAAATCCATTGTGTTTCCTTTTTAATTGAGAATTGCATCAGCTGACGTTGGAAAGGCAAACAGTCTTGCCAATTAATGCTTATGGGAGCAAAGAAATGTCATCATTCCTAGTTTGGTAGACTGATGCTTACGAAAATGTTTGTCTGTTTTCGTAAAATACTTAACATATCGTGAACTATTTAAAAAGGAGAGTCATCGTATAACTATAATGGCCGCTTGAACATTTCGGAACACCCTGTAACAATATACATAAATATTGCAGATTGTTTATTTAATTTTATTTATTTCTCGAAACGCCCTTTGTCGAGCACGGTTACCTTGTATGTAGTCCCTTTGATGTCATGTTGTCTGGGATGAGGCTATTATAAAAATTCTTCACCAACTGATTTCAAATATTTTTGCTGCCTGAGTACGACATATATCAGGTTTTCGATTCAAGGGCCGTGGCTTCTCATTTGAATTTGAATGATTTTACTTGTGAAACAAAAGCAAATTCCGTAACGTAACGACGCGATTCGACCCCTGATATAGCGTGTTGAAACGAGTTCGAGATGGAACCCGTTAATCTCGTCATTATATGGTTAACGGTCGTCCTTCAAGGTATCGTATAAATTCTAAGCGACAACGACCCGGCCCTATTATTTCATCATTTATCTAGTATGGTTGACTGGATACATATTACTCTACGACCGCCGAAGTTATCATTCTAGGTGACATTAATGCCCACGACATGTTTTGAGTACGATTTTCAAATACAACAGACGAGGATGAGAAAGAATCTGGGGTGTCAGCACGTTACTTGATACAATCGGGTTGCAGTCGATACAATCGAGCTCTGGCAGCACCTAATTTGTCTCAATCGAGGATAATCGATTGAAACAAATTATGTAGAGACCTAAATATATAAATAAGTAAACATGGATCACATGCAGAGCGAATGGACACCAACGCTCCGGCCCGAAGAGTCTTCGATTCCAACCCGGAGGGACAACGCAGTAGAGGAAGACCTCGCCTTAGGTGGCGCGCGCAAGTGGAAGGGGACCTCAACCGACTTGGAGTGCATAACTGGAGGCAGTTAGCCAAAGATCGCTCTAACTGGAGAGGCGTATTGGTTGTGGCCCAGGTCCACTCCGGACTGTAGCGCCACCTAAGTAAGTAAGTAAGCATGGAACACTATGTCTAGCTTCTCACAACCAATCGTTTTGTTTTTTTTGCGTTTTTGGGTTTGCGAGAGATGTAATTTGTATTTTTCCGAGGGTTCGGCCTGACACCCCTCGCTCAGTGGTCCAAAAATATAACCAATAAGCCAATGCTCCGACATTAGGCGTGTTTTTTGAGCTTCGATCTCAGCAAAGCAAAGTAAAGTAGGATTTTCAGCACGCGATTACAACAACTACAACCGAGTCTCGAAGTGTCAAGTAGAGCGTAGTCGTTGTAATTGCATGATGAAAATCCTACTTTACTTTGCTTTGCTGAAATCGAAGCTCAAAAAACACGGCTATTGTCATTCATGTTCCTAGATAAAGTATTTATGGAAATAAGAGCAACAATTAGTTACTTACCCTCTCCTCACCCAGCTAGTATTTGAAGAAGAAAATGGATTATTTAGCTATTTTTTTTTGTCTTTTTTTAAACTTGTTTTGTTTTTAATATTTTTTCAATAAAGCACTGACAGAAGTGGAGGTAACGGTTACCCCCTCAATCGGAGATTACTGGTTTTAACTAAAATAGGGTCTTTCATAGAGCCCTACTAAGCACGTTGGCGTCTAATTGATTGCCATTATAACTCTGTAGATGCAAACCAATGTATTTTTCTGTGCAATACGAATCATAATTATATTATATTATATTATCTGATTTATTTGCTAAAAACGCAGACGTGGCCCAAGCCCTCAAGGATCTATACTTCCCCCAACTATTTTTCTTCTTTCCATTTTTGGCCTGTTTGAGTTGAAAAATGCAAATATTTACAGCTTTGCTGATGACAGCTCCTTATAACTTTTTTCCTATAGTAGTAGTAGATTTTCTCATATTTACTATTTTTCTAATCTTTGTTCCATTGTCCATAATTTCATACACAATGTTAAATTTTGATTACCGTGTCTTGAATAAAAGACATCGCTGGAGAGATTTTTCTTAATATTATTTTATTGCTTGTAATGAAATACATATTGGTTTTATAAAAGTTAAAAAATCGCCAAAATTCATGTTGATAGATAACGCGTACTGTTTATGGTACTTTATTTTTTTAAAGCATTTTTCTTGAATCAAATATTTAATTATTGCGTCTATGATAAATATTTTCGGTAAAAGCTTGGGGAAAAAAATAGAAACCAATGTTACAGTTTTAATTGAGTACAGCATAAGAATTTATTCTTTTTTTTTTTGTAAAATTTTTGTGTTGCATTTTTAGGTTTTATAAAAAAATTAAATCTAATTATTTGTCTTTTGGTGTTTTATTGATAGTTTTTTTTCTTTATGAATATTTTACAATCACAATTTTGAAATTCTTGCTGCTCTCTCTAATTTTTCATGTGCTGTTAAGAAATACTTTTTTTATACACAGTGTACCTATGCTTGCTTAGTTTTATTGAATGTGTACACGAAATCAAAGTTAATCCTAGAATACCCCGACCCTTAGATTATTAATACTTTTCACTCTAATAGGCATTCGAATCTTTTAAAATAAATATCTATGATCTTAGTTGAAACTATATAATAAAGATACGATTTACAACATTAATTGTAGTATCTATAATTGTTTTATTGTAGATATACTAATCAATTTTGGTAGTCGGTATTGTATTTTCGAGTGTTTCCACTCCTTGTGTCTTATTTTGCACGTTCTTTATAACACGCAAGTCTAGTGAAGGCTTCTCATCGGACTTCGCGAACATTAGAACAGTCATTTTGTTGAGGAACGGGCATAGAATTGACTCATGTACCACAGCAGCTACTCGATAGTTATTACCTTGAAAAGGATCAGCTACGGCTGCACAAAGCATATGATTGAGGTTTATTCCGGTGAGCTATTGAGCATACGATATTTAACGTTGAAACTAATAATATCCTGTAAACGAACTTACCACAGACATAAAAGTCAAAAAATTAAAATGATAAAGATACATAATCGCCGCTCCGATTGCGGCCCAATAATAATCACTCAGCTTTTCCGCCTTATAAGCGCCTGCATATGAATATATGCATATATATATAATTAAATACAATTTTAGTGAATGGTCTTTTAAATCTTACCACTTCTTAATATATACACGGGAATAATATACAGCAAGGCATGTTGTATCCAGTAGGTACACTGTTCGAATGCATACGTTCTGGTTTCGACTTCAGGAAACAAAGACGCTAGTAGTGGTCCATTCGCATAATTCATTTGTATCCTAAATAAGGCTATTGTAAATTTACTCGGCTTCGCTGCCAAAAGGTATATCTAAAACAACGAACAATGTAGATTTGGAAACAAATTACAGCGGGTGAAACATACTTGCATTATTGTTTGGATATGACATGGGTTCAGGGCAAATATCACAGATTCTCCGGCAAACTTAAAGCCAATCTCAACTCCAAATATGAAGCACATAAGTATCAAAAGGAATAATCTCATGGTCGAATGTGGTTGATGAGGTTCGGTTGGCACTTCGATCGGATCCATACATTTGCAGGACCATCGTATGACCAGGAGGCATAAAATTGTCATCACCACCGATTCAATAATACGACGTCGGTTCGTCATATAATCAATGCAGTCCGGACCGGCAATTCGTGGTATTTCATCGGTAATTCCGCCAATCGCCCAATTCCAGTCCATAGTAAATCTTATTTTGTTTACTTAAGTTAAATAAGGTTAACGATATGAAAAGTAAATCGTAAGCATCAAGCGGAGTAAAAGTATTATAAGAAGAATGTGAACTGAAAAAAAAACAAATATTATTTAGGTACATTAGTAAAGTTGCTAACGCATTATCAAATTAAACCGGGCACTAAGCAAACTTAATTAAAAAAAAATACAGAAAATCCGAATTCCTTAATAATATACACGAGTACGCCTTTTCAAAATTTACAATCACATTATAAATAATAATATTTTTTTTTTAGGAACAAGTGTACAAGTGTTTTTTTTAGTACATTTGCTTAAAATATTTATGAAAAATGAACAATGTAGATTGGTTGAGGGAAAATAAAAACATTTTGAGCAAATTTTCTTCATTATTTAAGAAAAATTTACACACTAAATCGAAGTTAATGATATCCAAAAGCGGAAAATACACAACCATGTTTGTCCCAATATGTTTCTAGTATATAGAACATCAACTTTAGATAATTTTACTAACCAACCAAATCAAATTATTCGCCTTTTAACAATTTATAATAACTAACCAATGGCATTCAGTCATATAAAAATGTGGAATTCCCGAACTCTTTCACATTTCCCCACGGTTGCCGAGGTTGGCAGCATCTATTTTTGCATTTTTTGTATGTTTTTGCATGTCACACCGATAGGAAAACAAAATGGCGAATTTGAAAAAAAACTGAGGGGGCCAGCGGCAAGAGGATTGTGAATTTGGGGGTCTCAGTATGGTTTGTCTATGCTATCGATATTCTGACATTAACAAGAAGTAAGCAAGAACTACCTACCAAAAAAATATGTAGGTAACGACCTCATAATGTGATTTAAATGTCAGCTAAATATAAACCGCTTTAACAGCAGACTGACACATTATTGTTTCAACCATCAGAACCATTACCATAATTGGTGATTTAAATCAACTTACACTTTTAGATTTAATGCTCCTGACTATTACGTGTGAAATTCCGACGGACATTCTCGCATGTTTTTAGGTCACGTATACTCTCAAATACTGACATTATTATTAGTTGGTATATTATGGTGTCTGTGTAAAACTGCTGACGTTGATCAAGCCTGGGCCAATCAATAGAGCCCAATTACCAATAGAGTTTGAGAATTGCTTTTTTAACACAAATGATTCGTAAGTAGGTACAATTATTTATGGCAGAGACAATAAATATGGTTTGTCTATGATTTATGGTATCTGAAAAAGGAGAGTTGTTATAACGTTGTCACGCAATATTAAATTAAAGGGCGTGTTTCGTTGAAATTAACTTAATGGTCCTCTGTACTGTACCTACTCTTTTTTAATATTTTAATGGATTGTTTTAAATTTTAAGGAAAAACATGTTGACCAGATAAAGCATTCCATGAAATTACAGAGGCAACAGGTCTTAGGAAAAATAGCAATTCCTTCAACGTCAGAAACCAAACCTCATCCTTGTTTTACCAAACTTAATCGATTATTGTAAACGAAACCAAAGCAAATAATGTCGACGTCTTTTATATACCTTACTTTATGACCTACATTCAATAACACTTCTTATATCAATATGCCCTGATCGGTACCTGTATCTATTTCTTTCCAATTCAAGTTGTTCGTGTAACTGGCATAGATTTATTTGGCATTAACATCTTTTTCCACACATCATATAACGAATTTTTTTTTTTTATATAACGAATTTATTGTAATGATTATTTAGGAGTTATATATTATATTGCTATTTATTTTTTAAACAAAGTGCCTATCAAACCAAAAATACAAATAAGGGTTCAATAATAGCTTGAAAGGTTGAAAGTCTATTATTGGGCAAATGTACAACGTCCATTATGCAGAGCTGGGGCCGAAATTCAAAATTGTTTCACCAAATAGAAGAATTCAATAACATAGAGCTTAAAAGACCACCTACTTTTTTCATTCTAAGAAACAAACAAAAAAAAAGAGGTTGGAATCGTAGGTTGGAATCACCTATACTTAAACATGTGCATAGGTACCTTGAATCTATTAAGCTTATTTATATTTCGCTTTCAAAATTTCCAGTCTATTTCAAATCTTAAAGGCGTAAAATGTATATGTTTTTTTTTTTATTTTTCTCAAGTTTTTTAAACTTTGTCGGCCTCTAACAAGTGGCAAGATGCTGGTGCATGCTGACTCATTTCACCCCATATACACCCCATACGGCTCCAAGACCCAAACAGAGACCTGTGTAAAGATGAGGTGTACTGAGGCTGGAGGATATGAGCTCTTCTGCAGACTGTTTACCGCAAAGGACGACCCAAATTCATTCAAACTGATAGCCAAGACTTCAGGTCGACCCGACCAAAATGAATATCTTAACTCAAGGTAAACAAAGCTGGACAACACGGCCTGACGACCGACATCGACAAATCGATGAATTACCACCAATGGGGTAGATGCTTAGACGTTACCTAATAGAGGCAGATGAAGATTTTCGTAGTTGTTTCAAACGCATTCCTGAATAGATTAGAGCCATTTAAAATATTTGGATCTATTAATTCGCAGTGGTTCTTGGCTACTATTTGCGTTGCATAGCTTTAAGTCGTATGGGGTAGTTTATGAAAAATTATTATAGTTTGCCTAATAGAACTAAATATATTCATTGGCTTCCTACATTAAAACTAAAACCGTCGACAACGGATTTATGCCGCAGTTTTACACTGGACTGAATTGTGTTTATTTTTCGTGACAGCGTCATATGTCAGATTAGACTGCACTCTTAAGAATCGATGTGGGGTTGTAAGAGATTTTTATTTTACAGCTAGGTACTGAAGTTGTGCCAATTGCGTGTCATAACGATTTAAGTATACTACATTATACAAATCGCCTCAGGACAAAATGATAGTATAGAAAAAAACACAAAAACAAACTGGCAGCATTCCATTCAGGGAAATCTCATAGTCACGTTTAAATAAATGGGAAAATAACCACTAATGTGCAATTAATTACTGAGGTAACAACTTTAATGAACAGGTTAACGTATCGGGTGCGAGTAAGGCACCATTACCTAACCTAGTATAGATAATTTCCCCTGTCCTACAATTTAAATGCATTTCAAATCTTCGATGTTTAATGCAAACTCGAAAAAAGAGTTCTGGTGCGAACAAAAAATGGATGCCGTGAACATTTTTGCAGTCCACGTGCAGTCCACTTTATATGGAATGGAAGGGCCAGATGGAGTTTTGAGAAGGAGGTACTCAGGAAGAGTGGTGATGAAGCAAACCATTGCACATTGCAGTTTACAGCAAAAGCCTCTCTCTGACAGCGTTACTCTTTCTCTCTTCGCAAGTTGTGCCTTGCAAGACTAATGATAATCTTTTGCAATGAGGCATTTGCGAATGCAGCACGGACACGTGTTAAAATACCAACATGAGCTGCCATGTTAACGATGAGAATGTACCTATGTTTCCTTCAGTAGATTAGTAGTATGTAGTTATATTAGTACCTACAGCTAAGCAAATAATAAATGAAAAGATACTTGGGGAAACATATTCAAAAATTACTGGGTCCGATGATTATTCACCTTGGGCGCAGGTGGAATTGAGACTTGTCTGCATGATCTCAGTGGGAGGAAGGCACTGGGCATTCCTCCTTATCAAAACCTTTTATGTGGAAGATATAACCGTCTACAGCGCTGGACTAATAAGCGAGCTTTTTTTCCACTGCGTACCTCTTGCAAACGTCTTGTTAACGCCTAATCATCCGAGAATATAAATAGAAATAAATATCCGTCCTAGGTATAAAATTATAAGGGTCTTCAAATTGCCCCAGTGTACGCCTCACAAAAAGGAACACACAATCATATTTATGCAGAACTTTAATCGCTATTAGCCGTACCAGCAAACTGCTCTTAATTCATAAAAGAACGGATTTTTGGGCTAAAGACTGCTTTATTGCCAGCTTCTGGAAACTTAAGTTTTGACCCTGCCAGTCTTGCTAATGGCGTTTTTCATTGAAAATATAATGTTCCCAAGAAGCGACTTGTTTCCCTTGTTCTTCTCCTTGAAAATTGAATGTTAAATAAAAAAAATCACAGTTGAATTCGGAGCTGAAAAATGGTTAGGTATAGACCTATGTCCACTAAACACAATCCTCAAAAAATTGATATAAACGAATTTTGCTACCAATCCAAACTCATAAGCATTAAACTCTATAACAGAGTAGGTACTATGTGTGTTAACGGAAATCGGCTCGATAATACTGCCTAAGTATTAAAAAACAAAGAGATAAATGGGCCAATTTCGCTTTCGCCATAGCTAGATTTTGTGATTACACAAGCATAACATTCTAAACGTACCTTAATTCCTTTTAATTTTATTCCTATCTACGGACAAAGCTGTTCCAGTCGCCACCAATAAAAAAAATACTTCCATTTAAAAATGAAGTCGCATAACATTCATACCGGAATGACTGATGCGGTTGGTGTTGCAATAATTAATTGACTTTTATTTTTCTATACAATCTACGACAGAAGCAGCGTTAAAAAGGTGAAGAGATGTTTCACGTAGTTTTCACCGCAACGTACACTATGAATTAATAAAATTCTGCCCATGTGACAACATTGTTGGCTTCCGACCTCGGTAACTGGGACAAAACCAACCACTAGCACACAGATGCTTCTTAAAAAGCATAAAACGATAAAGAACGTTCGCACATTCGAACAAAATCACGGATAGTGTACGCTTAGATTCTTTCATTGCTCTTAGAGTTGATGAATTAAATTCATGTGTCGGTCTTATTTCATCGCATCGACATCACATTTTTAATGGACACCTGTCCTGGTAGTCCTCATTTTTGGCACTAACTTCTAATCACATCATTTTGTTTTCTTTTTTAAGCAGTCATACCTACAAAGATTACGAACATTGTTTCAGTATTTTTTTTCCGAATCAGGGATACACGGATATATTTTTAGACACAGCAAATAAAGTGTCAATGTTGACAGCGTATAAATTTAAATAACCTTTCCCAGTGGAGAAGCGAAATGTGGAACTAAAATGTCCTTGGCAGTTCCTGACGTATTATGTTCATAGTTATAACATAAAACCACTTCTTTACGTGTTCTCATTTACGTAAAATGGTAATACTAATCGACTGGCAACTTCGAGTAAAATAAAATGAAAACAAACATTTTCCCAAGCGTTTAAGCTAAAAAGCGGTAGTAGTGGAAAAGGACGAAACACGAAAAACTAAAACAAACGAGTAAATACCGCGGAGCCCAACAGCCCGACTGGCGACTGGCGTGTTGGGATTTTGATTTCTCATTTGCGACGACCTGCACCTGCACGACAAGAAAGTCCTTTTAGAATATTCAATAAGCCGCGGCGTGACGGTGAACTTTTATTTTGAGCGACTGAGCTTTATTATGGTTCGTTTCTCTTTTATTTCTTACTAATGACAAAGAGAAAATTATAAAATATAAATCTTTTATAGGCAGGTATATTGTATTTTGTATATTCCATTAAATCATTTGCTTTACTTGCAAGTTGCAACTCGATATCATATGATGATTTAGGAAAATAGTCCCAATGTTTACAAAAAATCGTTTGCGTGGGTTTTTTTAGGACGCGAAGAAAAAAAAACGCAGCACTCCATGTGAAATAAAACATCCCAAAGCTATTTGTTAAACAAAATTCATATTTTCAGGTGCAATTGGAGGAATAGATTGGAGTATTTCTCATTTTTTAACTTCGTTCAAAATTTCAAAAATTGAAATATACTGTTTAGGTTTGACAGCAATTGCAAGGCAAGTTCACGTCACAACAGCGAAGTTATAATGTTATGTTCGAATATAAAAATAGTATTTTTGTTTTATTTTTTGTATGTTTTTGCACGCTAGACGGATATTGACATAGCACCGAGAGGAAAATAATATGGAATTGAAGCTGCTAGCGGCAAGAGGATTGCTAGTAGGACTTCAGTATGATTTGTCTGTCTGAAGCTTTGAAAAATTTGTTATAGGTACTTTGGTTAACTTTGCCTATAATCGAATCAAGGCTTTTTTGTCAACAAACAGATTGCGCAACTTCATGATGCTTTGGATCGGACACGTGAATTCTGTATCTGACACTGTGCAGATACCAACGCATTAATTAAATATCAGTAGGACGGTTGCTTTATTAATCATATAAGAAGATTAATTAGGTATATTTCGTAATTGCAGATTATTTATTTTCACAGTGATACTGAGAAGTGTTTTCAGAGAACCTGCTAATTTTTTAGGTATGGATTGCTTGTTTCAAACTTCAGTAGCAACGCATAGAACACAATACTGATGTAAATTCCGCACATGAAGTGGTACGCATCAATTGTTATAAGAAAATACAGCTTACAGAACTGTGTTTTGCGTGGATTTTATCGCTCGAAAATAAAGTTAATAAAACACACACAGCGATACATTTTTGATGAAAATTTTATTTCATTATAAAGTTTTGACTTTGCCATTAAGTGTGAAAGCCAATATCTTTCAAATGGCTGCCTCGGGAAGATTCGCAGCATGCGATTCTTTTGAGGTAATTTTTAACCACTTTTTCGCACATTTCGGGCGGTATCTCGGCCGTAACTTGAGTAATGTTGGTTTTTAATGCGTTTAGAGTTTGGGGGATTATTCACGTGACCAGGAAACTTCTCACGCAATAATGTCATAATTGGTCGTGTTGTGTGGCTTGTCGCCCCGTCTTGTTGGAACCACATATCGTCCAAGTCATGATCTTCAATCGCCGGCCAAAAAAATCGGTTATCGTCTGCCCATTGGCATCTTCGAAGAAATACGGACCATAATGACACCTTTCGACCATAGAGCACACCAAACAGTCACTTTGTCTGGATGCAACGGCACCTCTTCAATCACTTGTGGGTTTCTCTGAGGCCCATATGCGGCAATTTTGTTTGTTGTGAATGGTCAGCAGGCTTCAATTCTTGCGGAATTTGGCCTTTATAAGGATGGAGATACTATACTAAATGCAAAATACGCCATAGTGAGGTGTCAAATGCCAGCGCTACTAACTTGAAACCACGAAATGAATGACGCTGTATTATCCTTATTTCATGTAACAGGTAAGTATTGACCGGACTATCGGCCCGTCCACCGACAGACATGTTTCAGAGCGCTGGTCTTTTCCAATGCTGTAAAGCAAACGGTAGGTCTGCTTGATTGTTTTTTTTTTTTTTTATATCTTATTCTGTTCGACATCATATGGAAACACCCATTTATCTTAGCTATTAAATATTCGTAAATACAGCCATTGCTGATCATAAACTAAGGCCGTCAGCTCTATATTTTCTAAATGAGAGGTACCTATAATAAAAGAAAAATGTATGTGCAAGTGTATGCGTGCGGCTTATTTACTTTAACATGACACACATACTTTCCCACATATTTACACGGAAAACAGCTTGTAGGCAGTTTCTCTTAAGTTGGCTGAGCTGACGGTCTATTCAATACTTATGTCGTTTTCCATTGGGACCACCAAAAATCTTTTTTAGATCTCACATTTATCGCGGCCATGGAACATGCAACGAAATTGATCTGCTTTTGTAAATGGATTAGTGCGTTATTTGACAGCAATATCAGCTGTTCAATTTGCATTCGTTTTTGGCAAAATCAACTATGGATATTAACTTGAAAAATGTTTCCCCTGTTGTAGATATAAATCGAGTAGTTTCGGCGATTCGTTGTCGTCAGGTGATGAGGAAGACGATGAAGATAATAATTCCCGCAAAGATATATCCATTGCTATTTATGTTTATCTTTATATTACTTTTCACGAAACTTTGCGCATTTGTTTTGAAAGCAAACTTCATAAGATGACGGAAAACAGCTGTGCAAAGTATATTGGTATTTGTGGTAGGATGTGTAAATCTGAAAAAATATCGAGATCTGCAAAAAGTGATCCGAATCGAAAAAAAAAATTGATTGTTTTTGCCCAATGCTGGGACCATCCCAGCAGTGATCCTTTTCGGACTAACTTGCCACAATTAATTAAACTACATATAAAAAGCATAAAACTTAACAAAAATATTATAGAAGAGTCTCTCTTTTTATTGAATTCGAATGGTTTTTCTTCAAATTCAGTATTTAAAATGCCTTTAGCTTATTTTGATAATATGCAAAATACCCACGAAATGGGTAATTACCTATGATCTGGTATCACTGCGTCTCAGTTTGTAAAGTTGTGACTCTAGCTCTCTAGCCTCTATTTTTCTCTTAAGTTGATCCCATAAGCTCTCATCTCAGTAGGATTTGCCAAGGGATGACAGAAACTTTTTAATAACGAAAGACGAAACCAATCTTTCACAAGACTCGTTTGGATCGCAACCAGAGGTAAGTATGAATGGTTTTTTAAAACTGCTAAAATTTTTATTTGAAATAACAATGAGAGGAACAGAGGAGAAATCAAAAACCGTGATAAAACCGATATAATAAAGAATGACAGCATGTCAATCTAATTCTGGGTCACTCTTTCCAGCAACTTAGCTTTTTTAAATTCTGTTCTGCGGAATCGAGCTAGTTAAAAAACCGCGCAATAAGGAATGCGCGTAAGAAATGGGGATGCAATTTAGTTTGTTATTTGCGTTAAGTCCACCAGTTTAATTCTTCCGAATACGAAATAAGGTTATATAAATATATTTGTGGTGTATCAAAAGGCAAATGAATGTTTAACATCTACTCTTTATCCACATCTCACTTATAAAAACACTTATACCTGCATATGTCGTTTTCAAATGGTAAAAACCATCGGAAATTATCCAAATTTAAAGTCATTAACGATAATCACTATCTTTGCTTATAGTTAATGACTGAAAAACCATCAAGATGCCACCGACGATGATATGCATACTTACATTAAAATTGGAAAAGGTAGCACAAAGTTCAATTTAAACTAATAAATGGGACAACCGAAACGGAAAACAAAAGCAAAATCGTAAACAAAGCCCGGAAAATGTACAAATAAGACTGAAAAGCTAATAAATTGAAATTTTCCTTTTCACCTCAGTCTGATTGTGGAACTGAAAGCCCACAAGTATAGATTGTTATGTGGCGGGTGGCTGGAAAAGCTTGAGTGCATAATAAGGGAGCCCATAGCACATGCTTCCCAATCTCTTTGGACCTTGAGATTCCTTTTTTATTAATTTGTTTTGAAAGTGTTTTCCTTGAGGACTTGGATTGTAACTGCAAGCAAATACGACTAAGGAAATCGATAGTTATGTTGTATTCGTATTTTTCGCCTGTGTGACCCTTGTTTATTGTAATTGCAGTATAAGATACCAGTTAATACCTATATTTAAGTATCTGCATATGGTGTTCTTATTGATGCAGGCTTGGAGAATGACTTTGGGAGCCAAGTCAGGTTGTTAATACGACAATCCAGTATAGTTAGCAGTTTTTAGAAGCAAAGGTTGCTGTAAAGCTATGCTATTGAAAAATGTGTGTGTAAGGGTGGCCTCTTAAGCCACAGTGGCGGTCATCATACAGCAAACACGATAATCAATAAATAGAAACGAACGCCCGCAACAAGGTATGTCAATTGGAAGGAAATAAAAATTAGAATATATATCACGAGTGTGTGTAAGGGTGGCCTCTTAAGCCACAGTGGCGGTCATCATACAGCAAACACGATAATCAATAAATAGAAACGAACGCCCGCAACAAGGTATGTCAATTGGAAGGAAATAAAAATTAGAATATATATCACGCTATATTGATTAAGTTCGGTAGAGGAATACTGTAGATTACTGAAGGGTAACCATGAAATGCTGGTCACTTATTGATTTATTAATTAGGTTCTACATAATTTATGAGGATATATGCATTTCAAGGTTAGAAGCAATTATTGTATGAGTATAGGCATTTGTGTCTTGTGTTCGTACATTTGTTTGACTCGCGAGTGGCGACTTGCACATATAGTTTCGTTTTCCATCTGTATGCAGTAAACGTGCTCACTTTTCGAGGTCTAATCTATGAAAAGTCCGATGCCGGAATTTCTTCGAGCCTTTGAGTTATAGTTATAACTTATAACCGATGCTTTTAAATCTCTAAAAATTTCTATCTGAAGCCTGAAGAAAACGGCATTCGAGTTTAAAAAAAACGAAAAAACTTACTTTTTGTATAGCACAATTGAAAGCTTAGTTCTCCGTAAAACGCCATCTCTATCCGAAAATGTAATTACAGCAACCAACAGGTGGTTTATGATTTTAGTATTAGATAATATTATACAGAGACATACAGAGTATGGTTTGTCTATGATATTATATACGATTAATCTTTATTTTACGTGTTTTTCCATTGTGACAAAAAATCTATCTTTTTATTTGATCGAAAACATTCCATTGGGCAAAAAATCAATTTTTTTTATTCGGATCACTAGCTGTTTCACGTCATTTTAAGAACTTTGCTTTCAAAAAAAATGCCCAAAGTTTCGTAAAAACCAAAATGAAGAAATACATAAATAGCAATGGATATAACTTTGGAGGAATTATTATCTTCATCGTCTCCCTCGTCATCTGAAGACTACGAATCACCGAAACTACTCCATTTGTATCTACAACAGTGGAAACATTTTTCAAGTCGATATCCATAGTTGACTTTTCCAAAAACGAATGCAATTTGAACAGCTGATATTGCTGTCAAATAGCGCACTAATCCATTTACAAAAGCAGATCAATTTCGTTGCATGGATCTGAAAACAATTTTTGGTGGTCCCAATGGAAAACGACATTAGTTATGTCGTTTTCGATTTGGCAAAAAGAAATTTTGAGAAATAATCAATTTTCTTTTTTGATCGAGATTGATTTATATGTTCGACCGTGGAGGCCAATCAACATCACCATTTCTTGAAATAACTTGTTGTGGAAAGAGGTCTCGCAGTAATTCCAATGTAATCCTGGCTGTATGCGATGTGGCACCGTCTTGTTGATACCACATGTTAATCAAGCATAAAGCATGAAGTTGTTGCGTTAAAAATGTTTCAATCATATCACGATATCGCTCCCAATTCACAGTTACCGTTACGCCGCTTTCATTTTCAAAGAAGTAAGGTCCAATGATCCCTCCTGACCAAATTGCACACCAGACTGTAACTTTTAATGAATGCAAAGGTGACTGATGAATAATTTGAGGGTTTTCCATTGCCCAGAACCTACTATTCTGTTTATTCACATATCCATTCAAATGAAAATGTGCGTCCCGAAAATTTCACGTAACTTTATCATCGTCACAGTAATCGATGATTGACTTTGATAAAATGTTTTAACGATTAAAACACGTTGGTTTATCGAATATTTTTCCACAATATGCCACGTGTCTACTTCACGACTGCCTAATATGAACTGTCAAGACTAATGTTTACCAAAATGGCGGCAAAACAAAGTAGTATACCTTCCCGGCGGACACCCTGTATTAAAGGACCAGCGGGGATGAGCAACTTCTTATTAATTTCAGTTGCACGTTCAAACTCACGCTCATAGAGTAACCAAACTAGAGGGCCAACTGAGAGCAGAAACGGTATATTTGCCTACAAGCTGTCTGCCATACATTATATTGCATAAGTATTCGTGCCTGTACAAATCGTTCGTTGCTGCCGCACGAATACTTATACAATATAATGTATGGCACTTCATGCCATCGGGCGGCCATTTTCTGGTGGGATTTTAAGTTTACACGGCGTTCACATCACAGTTGAATTTAATGTCGTTTTCGATTTGACTTTTCAGATTTTGATCTGAGATTTCAGATTTTTGCTGACAAATCGAACATTAAATTCGAATTTTATTAGTTCTTGTGTGTATTGAGTTGGCAGCAAAAATATTTTTTTTCACTTGCACTGTAAATCCATTCCAATTGGTTTTTACACATTTACATTCGAAATAATTTAATATAAAAAATCGTTTCCATAGGTACTCGAAAAATGAATAATTCAATTAAAAAAGCAATCCTTTCAACGATAAACAATTCGTAACCGACAGCTGTGTATCATATACATTGATATTAGTAAAAGTATGTGTGAAATCTGAGAAAAAAATCGAGATTTCTCAGAGTGTCAGATTTTTGGCAAATCTATGTTCGATTTTTGGCAATCTCGATCAAAAAAAAAATTTATCTTTTTGCCAAATCGAAAACGACATAAGAGTTTATAAAGTTTATGAACTTTATAAAATGAACTAACACGTTTTTTTTTTACTTTTGTTAAAAGAGATTTTGTAACTTGAAGCTTTTTTTTTTGTAGGTATTTTAAAGACAATACACTTTTTCTAGTTGATTTTAATGGTTTAAGTTTCGAAATCATACTGAAACAAAATGTTTTAACGCCGTTTAGGGAAAACATTTTTTTTTATGTCGTGGCGAAAAATATTTTTTAATTTTAGCATAAATTATAATCTGTAATTAATACGTAAAATGAACAATAACATATCAAATATGCGTTTGTTTAATTCCAAAAATGAATTCGATATTTTTATTGCTGTCAAATTTGTATGCATTTGGCTAATTCTGGTAAAGGCCATAATACAAAAATGCCGAATATGAATAGAGAACAAGTTATGTTATCTAAAAAACCATAATCAACATTTACTTTTTGTGCATTTATTGTTATAAATCCATTTACAAATTGTTTGTAATTGAGAAATAGTGCCACCCGGCGACTCTGTATATCTTGCTATTAATATTAAAGAACAAATTCAAAAACTTAATAAAATTATTCCGTAAGAAAGCAAATCTATTCCTAAAAAAAAAGAAATTCCTGTTCAATAATTCGTAAAATAATTATAAATAATTAACACAAATATAATTAAAAATAATAATTCAAAAACTTAATAAAATTATTCCGTAAGAAAGCAAATCTATTCCTAAAAAATATGAAATTCTTATACACGTATTCACAGACAGGAAAAAAAGAGCGCGCGAGAGAGGGCTGTTATTCAAAATTTGCGGGGAAAATCGGGTAGATGCACGGAAAGTTGGCTCTCTAGTTTGGTTACTCTATGCTCACGCTGGTCACAGCGCGCGGCTCACCCACACATTCGGAAAGTCTAGCGACATTGCACAAAATCAAGGCACATCTTGTAGGCATCCGCCTTTCAACTGGAAAGTTATATATCTCTGTAATTCCATTACCTTTGATAATTCGCATGTTCGCCGCGAAGAGAAATGAATGAATCGCAAATCATGCCATTCGCTGCGAGGTGCATAGCATAGACAAATCATATGGTGGTAAATAGTTAGCCATAATGATATGATAGTGAACCATATGGTTTGTGTATGGTGAATAGTTAGCCCTTAGAGTAGGATAATTAGATTTTTTAATGATTCTTCCTAAATAGGGTAGAGGTAGCTCTGCTAAAACAAATGATATAATTCTTACATAAAGTGGTAAGTTTTTAATTAGGTATACATTCTAAAGTAACAAAAAAATTGTCTGCTCTGCATTCCTTATCAAATTAATGTACAAAATAAAACGATTTTTCATAAAATCTTTTTCTTTATTAATAAATATGTTTTTTTTTTTGTAGACAAATGTATATCACCCGATTACATAATAAATAGTGTAAAACCACATATTCTTTAGCCGTATTACATAATATAAATATGTAAGATGTAAGTTGTATATTATATATATAGTATAATGTGTTGTAAGCTTGAGAATCAATAATTAAATATCAATTATAAAAAAAAAACAAGAAATATACATTTAAAAAGCCTAATTTTGCATTACAAAGTAAATGTGGTGTATATAAATAGCGATCATTTGAAATGAAATAATAATAAAAGCAGTGCAGCTGCAGTAACATACGCGAGAGTTAAAATACAAATCACAAGAAAACGCACATTTTAAGCTCCCTTTAGCAACTGATCCAAATGCCGAATACAATGCTTGGAGCCATCCATTGCTTCACTTGAAAGCTGCAAAAAGACGTTACTTATTGTTAGTAGACAGAAAAGCTATTTAAACCGCAATGCTTACCATTGTGAAATTTAGAAAACCGTGAGGTAAACCCTTAAGTATGTCCAACGATACTGGTCTACCAAGTTTTTTTAGTTTTTTTGCAAACATAACGCAATCGTCTAGGCATGGATCCATGTCTAACGTCTGGAAATGTAACAACAAAAACAATAATTATTTAAATACAAAAAAATGCATTTTCTAAGAATTAAGTTAGGTACTTTAAATTAAAGAAACCAAAAAACTCTCAGCGAGTTACAATTTACTGACTTAATTAAAACGAAGACCCTTTCCCCTATAGCACTGTTTCTCGAATATTTGGTGCTCGTCGTTCGTTTTTCTGTGACAAATGTAACGAAAAGATCATGGTTCCCCAATTCATTGTTGAAAACAACTTCGCAAACGAGTTGTTGTTAGTCAATCGGCAGTAACTTTTTTTTACTTTTTGACTAGGCCAAAGCCTACAACCAGAAGAGCTAAATGTGGATTACACCGAACTAAAGTTCCTCATAAAAACACCTTCGTAACTGTATTTAACAAAAAAAATCGTGCGATTAAGGATGTTTCTTGATACGAAGCGAGTTGAGTTCATCATAAGTTGATATTATTTGACAGTTTATGCCTTTAAAAATTTAAAAATCAAACACAACACCATGAGCCAAACATGGTCGCGAAACGTAGTTTGATGTCATAGACAACAAATAATTATTTTTCAATGATCATGAATATGGATAAAGTAGCTATAAAAATAATAAACCAAAAGCGGGTATCCGTAAACGTTACTACAGTCAATAGTGAAATAAAGCTTTCATAATTAATGCGGTTTTTTTGGTAGACACTTCTTATAACTCAGCCCGTAGCAAAAAGTAGAATTATTAGTCAAACGTTACATTAACCGGTTTGAGTAAATTGAATATATGTACCTACATATAATTCATTTTGAACTTTGCACTTCGAAGGTCCCCCATACAGACGAATAAATATTTACCTATATTTATATCCAGTTAATAATAATTAGACGCTTATGAGAATTATAAATTTGATTCGCGTTATAAATACCCCAAAAACATTAGTACTATAAATCTGCTGGAACGAAAATTGTTAATAACAATCACAGGAATATCACACGTGCATATAGTACAAGGCGACAATGCTAAAGCTGATGGGTAAATAATAAAATGTTCAACCCGTTTCAAAGCATGAGCTTGACAACCTTCATACAAGCAGTACAACATACACAGGTATTGTTATGAGTCTAAGGTATCCGCCGGCTTAAACGCACACGAGCGAATGAAAAATGATGACGTATTTTAAAGCAAAAGAAATTTAATGTATTTTGTCATTACGTTATCTTATTATGTAATAGAAACAAAATGAAGTCACATTCTGTTGGCAAATCGGTATTTTGAACAGTAGTTCTCCTGAACTTGCTTATAAGGTCAGTGTGGAATGCCAATGTCAAGAATTTTTGCAAGCTTGTATTTAAAGAAAAACAGAATACAGTGGTATGGATTCGTTGTTTCTGTGCAATTTGTTTGTTCAGGTTGCGATTGCGACCTTGAGCCGTAACCAATTATTTTTACATAAAGTAAATCCGCTTTGAAAACTCTTAAATTTGAGAAATTGGAACCCTTTGTCTAAACCAAATCTCTATAAGTCTTCGTATATCATCTATAATTGTCAATAAAAATAATTAAAGTCTACAAATAAACAAAATAAAAACCCACCAGAATCTTAGTTTGTGGAAACTTTGCCAGCCAATCGTCCTTTGCCCAATATGGTGACAAAAACGGATCTTTCGGCACTTCAAATTGAAGCTCGACGCTCGGACTCCTTGCTATCAACGCGTCCATGTTCCTTAAGTCTTGAATACAATGCTTGTTATGACCACTTTTGATCTCGCTCGATGTTATATATTTATTTAGAGTTGAAGAAATACTGTTAACGGCATTGTTTAGTCTTCCATGAATACTGTCAATTGCGATTACTTCCCTTCCCGTCTCTATAAAGAGATTCTCCTCGGAAGTTGTTTTGGCTAAGCTCTTCATCAGCACAGGAAGTCCATTCTCCTTAGCTTCTATACTATTTGTATCTACAACGTACTTGTCAATAAAACGATCAATGTAATGTTCAGAGTCCGATTTTTCAATATTCAGAGCAGTGATGATTTCCTTTCCGTTCTCCGTTGGCATGTGCACTATAGGTTGGGAATCGGATTCAAAGGAAACACAAGAGCTGTTGTCCTCTGGCGATAGCAGATCTGTTCGCTCAACAGTCTGACTATGGTAGGATGCACTGGCAAAGGTGTCACTGCTGTCATCCACTGCGGAAGCTTCCATCAGAACTCCATCGCGAATTTCTCCAGCTTTCAGGTTTTCCCAATTAGAATTTTCGGCAGGCGATGAAACTGGACTTTTTGTTGCAGAGGTACGGCGACTACTCTGCGTACTGGCGTAAGGGTTGACGCTGCTGTCTAAGTAGTAGGACATGTTATTAAGTGATGCGTTTGTGATGCTGTTGAGAGTTTCTTGTTTTTTTTTGTTTTCTTGGATAAATTCCTTACTGGGACATGCATATGCTTGAAGACAGCGCATCATAAAGCCAAATGGAAGGAGGGGATCCATTAGGCACAGCAATCTTGCCGGGCTTGGTACAAAACTAACCAAAGTTGGAGAATACGCGAGGAACACGCCATCTGGACTTCTGATTCCGTACTCAATACATTTAAGAGCTATTCCGATGCAGAGATTCGCACCCGCTGAATCACCTGCACATACTATTCGCTCTGCCGTTGTACCAAGTGCAGAGGCATTTTTAACCATCCAACAGTAGGCATAAAAAACTTCTTCTAAAGCCCGTGGAAATGGTGCCTCAGGAGCTAAACTGTAGTCCACAGACAATATAGGTGTATCAAGGTTTACAGCCCAGTCACGCAAGTACAATTCATGGGATTTTGAGCTCTGTGAGACAAATCCCCCGCCATGGCAGTGGAAAAGGATACTTTTGCTGGGGGGGAGTAACTTCCTCCAGCGTGCTCCCTCACCAATCATCCCTTCACGGCGGTTATAGCTTAGCAGACGCACGGAAACCGTTCCCGGTCCAACATGACTCTTAGGCACTGGTATTTCGATGAGTTCTTCTTCTACTTCAATTTCCTCCTTGTTGCAATTCTGCACCGATGGCAGTTTCAAGGGTTCTGATGGGATTTCGATCATTTTGTTAACCTTAATTGAGCTGCCAACAATACTAGGAATCTTGTGCATAAGTTCACTCTCTGCCAAGAACCAGAACGATTTACAAAAGTCAATGTTGGCATTCTGCGAGATATTCACTATTCGACGGGCTCTCAACTCAGGGTTTAAGAAATATTTTCCGCCCGTCCACACAGACCTCGTCGTCTTGGCAATAGGACCATCGGCGTCCTGGCAATAAAATGACTCAGAAAACCCTGCCATTCCTATAGAAATGAACCTCAAAACACCTCTAATCGAATCTGTATACTGAAACCCAAGACAGCGACCATAGAAACAATACTGGTTAATTGTGTCGCCCATATCAAATAACTCCTCCGCCGAATGTTCCCCTTTTGCAAAGAGATCTCCATCTGGTGACCATTCGCGAAGAATAAGCAAATACTTGAGGCACGTACAAAGACTCGACAGCAGTTGACTACACGACTCTACCTCTTTCATATAAAATTTCTTACGAAAAAACATTGCGTTTCGTGTCGCAGTGAGGTTTTGAACGATTTTTAAGCCATATTCAACACAAGCATTGGTCACGGTGACAAAACTTCTGTAGCCATTACCCGGAGTGTGCTCATCAAAATCATATTCCTGCACAAATAGCTTTATCTTTTCTACCAGGTCCTTAGCCAATTTTATCCAATCCACCCATGCAACCAATGCAGCATGCAGCCGTTGGCCTATATCTGAGGGATCATCCTTAAAATACTGACTATTTTCCAAACAGAGATTCTCCAGATCATGGTATGACTTGTAATCATTATCGATTGATGAACTAATTATTAAGTCTGAAGTAGATTTGATTGTTGTATCACTATCCGCGATAACGAAGGTGGGTTCGTTGCATTGCATTGCTCAATTTGGTTCAGGAAAAAGGGACAGCAAACTAATTTAATAAACACACAATTTTAATAACCAATAAAAACTTTCACTTTAAATATTTTTTACGGACGAATACATTTTTCGTTTTGAGGAAGTGTTTTCAATAGCTAATGACGCTTTTACTAGAGTTTCAATTGGAACAGGAACCTCTCACAATTATTCGAGCTGAAGTTCTGATGTGACTTGTTGTGTATTGTGCTTAGGATTCGAAGGAATTTTAAATTCATGAATAAAACATTTTTTTTTTTTAATTCTTTTATGTACTGAGGAGCAAGGTAAGGAACCAATAACAATTGTAAAATTGTAAAGTGACTGAGAAGCAAGAGGGAATCGGCGTTGACTTTTGCCATTCGCTCTTTTGGCTGACAGATGAAAAAAGTTTTTTTTTATTTCAATTTCTTCTCTATTGAACTCATCCACTGGGGGCGTGTTCGTAACCAACTCAGGTTGAACTAAATAGGTGAGTTCGTAAAAGAAAATTACTAGAAATGGAATATTTTTATTTCTTCAATGAAAAGAAAACTGTAGGTTATGGTTAGGTACCTGAGTTCATAAAACTTGCGGTTCAACACGTTCCCATACTTAAGGGTTATTCCCGAAAGCAAATTTTGATTTTAAAAGAAAAGTATGGATGTACCGTTAGTGCATTTAATATAACGAATCAGATTTAAAAATGTACACGTTAAAATGTATGATTATGATTGCAGATTGGTTCGGCTTAATTAACCAGTGCCAGTTTGTAGTATTTTATAGACATATCATGGTTTGTCTATTGTGCATTGAGCACACCGAGCGAAACAGGGCATTGACAAATCGGTACACGTGTAGGTACTAGACTGTAGTTTCGAAGGTAAACCAAAGACTATCCACATTGGAGTCTTAGGTTTTTGATTTGGATGAATATATATATATATATATATATATTTCGAGAGATAATCGAATCAGACCACCATTGTCGGGTCTCTTTTCGTCTCTCTACCACTGTAAATCTTACTCAGAGAGACTCTCTGGATTTCTCCACAGTTCTTCTCTGGGCTCAATTCCTAGTGTTAACGCTAGCATCTGTTTATGGGAGATCCGTTTCATCGACTGGGTCTCGACCCATTGATGTCCCAAGATCCTCATTCTTCTGCCAGCCAATGCCGGGCATTGACACAGTATATGTGCCGCTGTCTCAGATTCCTCCAGGCATAGTCTACAAGTATCATCCTCTATAAGGCCCATTTTCCTTAAGTGATACCTGAAATTACCATGTCCTGTAGACAAAGCCACCACCCATTTCAATGTTCCTCGACTCATGCTTAGAACTCTTCTTTGAGTGGAGCAGGTCGGCCACTTTATTGCCATTTTAGCTTGTCTACATTGTTCCACGGTTGACCACCTTCTCAGGTGTTCTGCCGTGATCCATTTGTGGACAAGCTGTTCAACCATTCCTCTGCCAATTGAAGAGAATGGTTCTGGTCCCAGCAACTTTTCAGTTGACCCCTGTTTTGCAAGGGAGTCCGCCTTTTCATTGCCTTCGATCCCTATGTGTCCTCGTACCCAAGTCAGTGTTACTTCATTTTTAGATGAACACTTATTGAGTTTAAGTACGCATTCCAGTGCCAGTGATGTTGTGATGTTTGTTTGTTCCATGCATCTGATCACCGCCTGATTGTCCAGTGCTATGAGGATATTTCTTCCTTCCACCTGACACTCAAGCAGGTAGTCCAACGCATAAAGCAAGGCAATCATCTCAGCCTGGTATACTGAAGTGTATTTCCCGAGGCTAATGTGACGGGCAAGTTCCAGCTCTTCTGAATAGATACCGGCCCCCGCCCCGCCATCCATCATGGATCCATCCGTGAAAATCACTATTTCACCATTTCTTTTTTCTGGAAGTAATCCGTTCTCAATACGAGTTTTATGATTTCTTTCCATAATACGCACCCTTGTTATTCGATCCATAGGCATGTTTAGCTCCCTAATCTCGTCTTTAACAAGTTCCAGGATCTTCCTATGTCCATAGATCGTACCACGATGGTGCCATTTCGCATCTCGATGCAAGCGAAGTGCCGTTTGGGCCGCTGTTTTCTTAATAAATAAGTCTAGCGGTAATATCCCCATGATGACTTCCAATGCGCATGTTGGGGTTGTACGTATTGCACCTGTAATTCCCATACATGCTAAACGCTGAACCCTATCCAGGTGCTTCCTCACAGTTTTCTGAGAGGCTTTCGCCCACCATACAACCGAGGCGTACGTGATAATGGGTCTAGTTATCATCGTATACATCCAGTATGCTGACCTAGGCGAGAGTCCCCACCTTTGTCCACATACACGTTTGCACTGATGTAGTACCCTCTTTGCCTTCCGGACCTTCTCCTCAACATGGTAATTCCAAGTAAGTCCAGTATCTAGATAGACTCCCAGATACTTAACCTTCTTAGTCATTGTTAGTTCCGATCCGAAAAGTGTTAAGGGCCGAAATTCCAGATTTTTCCTCTTCCTAGTGAAGACTATTAGATCTGTTTTCGCCGCATTAATGGAGAGCCCTTGTTCCAGACACCACCGCTCAACCACTCTGAGTGCATTCCTCATGATATCTGCTGTGACGTCCATGAATTTGCCTCTGGCCATTATTGCTATGTCGTCGGCATATCCCACTGTGTGAATGCCCGTCGCCTCGAGTCTGTCGAGAAGAGAGTCCACAGTGATATTCCACAGTGTAGGTGAGAGAACACCTCCTTGTGGGCAACCTCTGCTAACCCTTCCTCTGAGTTTTGAGGTTCCCGTCTGAATATTAATCGCCCTCGTATTCAACATATTGTCCACCCATCTTACCACCAGTGGGTTAACCCTACGTTTTTCCAAGGCTTGTTTCAGACTTTCAAAGCATATCTTATCGAAGGCACCTTCAATGTCCATTATAGTGGTCATCGCAATGCCCCCGGTATTTAGCTCTTCCTCCGCAACGCGTACTACTTGGTGTAGCGCTGTTTCTGTAGACATACCTACCCTGTATGCATGCTGTCTACTATTTAAAGGATACATCTTAAGCGCAGTACTCTCCATATAGTCCACCATCACCCTTTCCATTATTTTTAACAGGAAGGATGTTAGGCTGACTGGTCTGAATGACTTTGCCTCGGTGTAGTCCTTTTTTCCCGGTTTTGGAAGGAAGACCACATTTGCTTCCCTCCATGTTATCGGGATATAGCCTATTGCTAGGCATGCAACGTATATATTCCTGAGCCTTGGTGCAATTAGGTCTATACCCCATTGCATTAGACCTGGAAATATACCATCCGGCCCCGCAGTTTTGAAGGGTGAGAATGTTGCTATCGCACCCTTGACCGCTTTTGGTGTCACGATCCGTTCTGCTTCCGTCCTATCCATCCTGTTCGCTCCTTGTTTCCTTGGAGCCCAGGGCTGAGCTGACTTATAGCTTCCTGGAAAGTGTACCTCCATTAGGACCTCATTTGTGTGATCCAGTGTTTCCACCATCTCCCCCGCTCTATTACGAATGAGTCCGATCTTAGAAACTGGATCTCTCGAGACAATCTTTTGTAGTCTACTGACTTCAGATGTACTCCTCATACTCGAGCAAAAGTCCCTCCATGACTCCCTTTTACGTCGTCGCAGAGTAACGTTTAGCTCTTTCTTTTTCGCCTTATATTCATCCCATGCTTCGGGTTCTCCCCTCCTCATGGCGTGATTGAAGGCCTTCCTCGCAGCCTTTTTTAGCTTTTCAAGTTCCCGGCACCACCAAGGCGCAGGATCTTGTTTTTCCACTAAAGTAGGTGTACAAGCCACTCGGTACGCAACTTCAACAGCTGATTGCAGATGCTTCAGCTGTGATTCTACATGCCAAGTATTTTTCGGTATTCCGAATGTCATTACATTCAGTTTTTCCTCCAACACTTCAAGGTATTTTATCCTATCTGTGTTCTTCGGAATTCTGATGTATTTCCGATCTTTTTTCCTTTTAGATCCATAGCGAACATCAAATGAAATGGCTCTGTGATCCGACAATGTAGCCTGATCCATTACCCTCCAATTTGATATTCTTTCAATTATCTGGCTACTGCACAGGGTAACATCGATCACTTCCATTCGTCTCACATCGACGAAGGTTGGCTCTGTTCCCCGGTTTAAGATAGCTAGATCCTTGCATGATACAAATTCGAATAAGGCTTCTCCTCTGTAATTATCGTTGGTGCTGCCCCACACTGTATTATGTGCATTGGCATCACAACCAATTATTAGATCCTCGTTCCTGTTCCTGCATGCATTCACCAAAGACTCTAACTCTCTTGTCGGAGGAGGTTCTGGAGAATCATACGGCAGGTATGCAGATGCTATGACAAAACTTCCCGCACCTGATCCTACTCGTACTGTTGCAAGGTCTGGGGCACACAGATCCGGCAATTTATATGCTTGAACTCCGTGCCTCACCAAGATACAGGACCTAATTCTTCCGCTAGTTTGTGCATAATGCAACTCAGCCATGCTATTTGGGAGTCCTCTAATCTTTCCTCTAAAGATCCAAGGCTCCTGTATCAGGGCTATATCAAACGAATCCTCATCAAAACACTTAGTCATCATTGCCGATGCTGCTTTGCTGTGATGAAGGTTCAATTGAATCACCCTCAGCTTTTCCCGGTACGGGCCCACCTCCCGCCCGACTTGTGTTGATCCCATCCCATGATTTGGATGAAAACGTCGTTTAGATTGATATGTCTCATTTTGTTGAAACAATTTTTTTTAAAAGCAGCCATACCGAAATATTGCAAACCTATATTTACTTGCAAAATCATACATACCACTATTACAGAGTACTACCTATAAAAATTTAACAAAATTGTTTTACAAAAAAAAAAAAACAATAACATTGGGCATATCTCCACTAAACAGATTCCTGAGCCTGGCGATACTCAAAGACACTTCCTCGCTCTACATACTGCTGATCATCCCCGATCAGGTTGTTGCTTGTATTTGCATTTTCCACCGCAACTCCATAGCCACCTCCGCCAGGCGTCTTCATTGAGAAAATATCCTAAAACACCAACAAATTTATGTATATATGAATCGTACTCGAAATTATAAATTCTTACCCCTGTGTTCACGTCCACAGCAGTTTTTCCGCCAAGGCAGACAGTTCTTCCATTAGTCTTCAGTAATAAATTCAGTCCCCTCTTAGCAGGTTCCCCGCCATTTAGACCATACGGCTGCAGAGTACGACGCTCTGTCAGCACCGACAGAGTCAAAGGTTTTCTGAAGAGTAACTCCCGATGTACACCTTCACCGCCTCGAAATGCGCCATCGCCTCCTGACCTGTCATCTCTTAAACAAAATTTATTTAAAATCATAGGGTAGCGCAATTCTAATATCTCTGGATCAGTGATGCGCGTATTGGTCATGTGCGTATGAACTCCACCCGTCCCATGCCAGTTCGGCCCAGCTCCACTGCCCCCAGCAACAGTTTCATAGTAGCCCCAATCCTTATCGCCAACGGTTACGTTATTCATGCATCCCTGAGAAGCAGCGCACACTCGGAATGCTCTTAGAACTGTATCAACTACACGTTGGGAGGTCAATACATTCCCACCAACAACAGCGGCGCCATCGGATGGATCTAGGATAGAGTTCTTTGGAATAATAATCTGGATGGGCGCCAAACACCCCTGATTCAAGGGAACATCATGCCCTACCATGCAGCGGAGACAATATATCAGAGCTGAAAGTGTAACAGCTCTGGGAGCATTGCAGTTGCCCCAAACTTCATAGCCCGACCCAGAAAAGTCACACAACGCAGAACCCTCAATTTCATCGATGGTAACACAGAGTTTTATCGGCGATCCATCATCCATGCGTTCTTCGGCTGTAAGAATGGTTGAACCAGTTCGTGCCTTAGTGTCCCTTGCAATTTGTTTCAGCATGTCCCGTACAGCAAGTTCAGCGTTTTGTTGGATAAAGTTCATGTAGGCTTGGACCACTTGCAACCCATATGAATCTATCAACTCCAAAACCAATTGGATGCCTTTCTGGTTGGCCGCGATTTGAGCCTTTAGATCAGATATGTTATCAGAAAGGTTGCGAGTACCGGTAGCGTCCTTGGCACCAGTTGGTGTGGTAAATCGCTTTACCACCTTTTCTTCTTGAAAATCATGGTTTTCAACAATCAGAAATGATTTGAAGGCAGCGCCCTCCTGCGCTAGTGAGGTAGAGTGCGGTGGCATGGATCCTGGTGTGATGCCTCCAATATCTGCGTGATGACCCCTCGATGCAACAAAAAAGACTGGCTTTGGTTCACTCCTTAAAAAACGATACGAAAAATTCACAGAACTTGACGTTTGTTAAGGAAATTCACCGCTTACTTGTAAAAAACCGGAGTAATAACAGTCAAATCCGGAAGATGTGACCCTCCCGCTTGGGGATGATTAGAGAGCAACACGTCACCATCCTTTAAGGTGTCTCCTCTCACTTTGAGCTGATATTGAACAGTCTCTTGCATGGCGCCAAGATGAACTGGTATGTGTGGAGCATTGCTGACTAATCCACCATCGGGACCGAAGAGGGCGCATGAGAAATCCAAACGCTCTTTAATATTGGTGGAAATCGATGTACGTTGAAGGACTCTGTGAAGATACAAAGTTACAAATCAATAACGTAACGTACTACAAGTTATGCATTAAAATACCTTCCCATTTGCTCCGCAATGCTCATAAACCTATGACTAAAGATACTTAGCTGAACAGCATCCAATTTGGTACCCACTTCTTTTTTTGACCCCGATCCAACGTCTATAATCAAATCGCCACTTTGAGTTACCTTAGCTTTGCAATTGGGCTCCAAGAGTATCGTGGAGAGCTTATCTATGAGGATTGCTGGCCCATCCACTGTATGTCCAGCGAGAAAAAGTGATGTTAGGAAAATGGGTGCGTCGAAAGCACCCTGTTCGAAGAAAATTCTCGTTTTTCCTTGCGGCACAGGAGCTACACTTTTTGCCTTGGGAACCTCTAACTCTGGTGGAGTTTTATTTTTACCTGACCCCCTCATACGAATGTCATCGATAATGATCTTTCGATTTTGCAGGACAAAGCCAAACTCGGTTTTGTAGCGTTCAACAAACGTTGCATAAAAGTCGCCGTAGGAGGCGAGAAGAATGTCGATCGTGTCGCTAGTTTCGTCGCGCTTTGTAGCAGAGCACATTAAAGCGCAATCAGTGCCATCATATCGGATATGAAGAAATGATTCCAAAACAATCTCCTCAAAGCCTTGAGCCTGTAAGTTTGCTCGACATCTCAGAGCAAGAGCATCCAATCTTTCCTTTAGAATAGCAGAGTTTTCCGCACAGAACTGAAGTCCACAAGGCTCCTGGACATCTTGAACGACATCAGCTAAAGCCATGCCATATGCAGAGAGAATGCCGGCATACTTGTGAATAAGAACCTTCGACATTCCTAATTCTCGAGCAATGCTGCAGGCATGTTGTCCTCCGGCACCACCGAAGCAAGCTAATACATGCAAGGACGTATCCAAACCTCGGGATTGAGTCAGTGCGCGGATTGGTCGACACATGGCTTCGTTTGCAACTCGAATGAATCCCAAAGCTATTTCTTCCAGACTCAGTGACTTGTGGAGGTTGCAGTTAATCTCTTCCTGCAGTTCTTCAAATTTACTCTTCGTTGCTTCAAAGTCGAGAGCTTCGTTCTCGTAAGGCCCGAAGATTTTAGGGAAATATTGCGGCAGCAACCTGCCTAGTATTAGATTCGCGTCCGTTACCGTGAGAGGCCCACCTTTTTTATAGCATGTAGGCCCTGGGTGAGCTCCAGCAGACTCTGGACCTACAACAAACAATCCCGAACGAAAGAATAACCGTGAACCACCTCCAGCAGCCACAGTATTAATATCTAGCTGTGGTGCTTGAATGGTGACTCCTCCGGTTGTGGATTCGATGACATGTTCATAGGAGCCTGCAAAACGGGAGACATCTGTGGATGTGCCACCCATGTCGAAGCCAATCAATGCTTGGCCAGTTTCCCTTGCTCCGGTGACTGCATAGCCGACTACACCGCCAGCTGGACCGCTAAGAATTGCTCGGGCGCCTCGAAAATTCTCCATTTGCGTAAGTCCACCATCGCTTTGCATGAACAACACATCAACGCCTCTCAGTTGGTTCTCGAAACCTGATTTAAAGCTGGGGGCAAGTTTCGTTGTTTTTATTTTTGTTTGTTTATAAAGTAGTAGTTACCTTGCAAGATATCGCTCAACGTGGGGCGTAAGATAAGCCTCCGCACATGCGGTATACCCCCGCGCAACTAGCCGGCACATTGGCATCGCTTGGTGGGAAAGTGTTATGTGTGTGAATCCCAGATCCTTGGCAATAGCGCCGATTTTCAGCTCATGCTCAGGACATGAATAGCTATGAGCAAGAACCACTGCGACCGATGAGATACCTTCTGCGAGGACCTTTTCTAAATCCGCCCTAACTGTGTTTTCATCGATGGAAGACATTTCTAGGTACTTAGCTCCAGCAGCACCTTCGAGAACTTTCCAAGATTTGCCTTAAAGCAGAAAAATAAGAAACAGAAAAAATCATAGACAAATTAAAGCCCTTACTTAACTGACAACGCCCCCTCTGCTCTGGCACAATACGACAATCGACATCAACGACAGTTTTGTACAAATTCGTTGGCTTGCGTATGTTCAAATCAAAAATCTTGGGCCTTGCTTGATTCCCGATATACAATAGGTCTCTAAATCCACGATTGACTACTAGAGCAACTGGATCTCCCTTTCTCTCCAAAAGGGCATTCGTAGCAACGGTTGTTCCCATGCGAACCCATCCTATCAGTGAAGTATCGACGAGTCCAGAAGCAGTAAGCTCGTTACCTGTCTCCTAGAATTGTTAAATAACACTTTTTAGCCACATTGCTGATTTTCTCAAGCCTACCTGCTTTAAAATGCGGCGAATTCCCTCTCTCGGTGCGTCAGTGTATCTGGCTGGATCCTCCGAAAGTAGTTTTAGCGTCTTCACTTCACCATTGGGACAAACACAGAGAACATCAGTAAATGTACCACCTCGGTCAATAGCAAAGCAGTATTTTCCACTGTACGACATTTTTGGAAGTGTAAGATAAACAACTACGACTGATTTAACAGGTGAACTTTTTTCTCGAAATATGCGCGTAGAACCTTGTTTGCGATTGTGAGAATGGAAGTAGTTCGTGTTTCAATAAGTAGATGGTGGACGACGAGCGGGTTGGAATTTTATCAACGAAATTAGAGCAATAAAAGCACTAAGCAAATTGTATGAATACCAATAAAGATGTTGATAAGAGACTAATTTGAAGTGTCACATCACACACGGAAAAATTAAGTCTATTGTAAACACAAAACTTGATATGAATATGAGTACCGGTACTAGCGACAGCTAGATGGCAGAGTCTGCAATAGCAAAGACACGAATCACAATTATCTCTATTATTTTATATGATTTCGTTCCGTTGCTCTGGGGGGTCGGGTCGGTTGCAACTCATCCCCTGACAACTCATCCCCAGCCAAATTTCGCACCTAGCGCCATTTACATCTCAACTCAACAACTAAAATCCAATAATCGCATCACTCACCTTTAGTGGATTTTTTTTTTTTTAAAAGTCCCATGCCCAATTGGCTGACACTGCGACTTGAAAGATTTATATTATATAAATGGGGAAAGGTTAATCTAAGAGACGTACAGCCTCCCTGATGAAGGTGGTTAATAAGTCCTTCGTGGCAGAGTGCACAATATCTGCTGGTATACGAGTCTCTCGATTAAGGACACGTTTTTTCACACCTTTAGTGGATAGTGTTAAGTGTAGTACGCTGTTCGAGCTAAACTAAATTTTATCTGGTCTCCAACTTTTCTCTCCAAACATCAGCTAAAGTCCTAGCTAAATTTTGACATAGAGTACGCATAACACTATCCACTAAAGGTGTGAAAAAACGTGTCTTTAATCGAGAGACTAGTACACCAGCAGATATTGTGCACTCTGCCACCAAGGACTTATTAACCTTCATCAGGGAGGTTGTATGTCTCTTATGTCATTTTCGATTTGGCTTTTCAGATTTTGATCTGAGATTTCTTGTGTGTATTGAGTTGACCGCAAAAAAATTTGTCTTCACTTGCCCTGGAAATCGATTTCAATTGATTTTTACACATTTGTAAT
Source organism: Cheilosia variabilis (assembly GCA_951230905.1). Taxonomy (NCBI): domain Eukaryota; kingdom Metazoa; phylum Arthropoda; class Insecta; order Diptera; family Syrphidae; genus Cheilosia; species Cheilosia variabilis. Next base: position 60,087,769 of record OX579680.1, on the reverse strand, counting down.
AACTCATTTCGAAATATTTTAATATAAAACATCGTTTCCATACTCGAAAAATTAATAATTCATTAAAAAAGCAATCCTTCTAACGATAAACAATTCGGAACCGCCAGCTGTGTGTCACACACATTGGCATTACTGAAAGTATGTGTAAAATCTGATAAAAAATCGAGATTTCTCTAAAGAGAGTCAGATCAAAAAAAGATTGATTTTTTGGCAAATCGAACATCAAAAACAATCTCAATAAAAAAAAATAGATTTTTTCTAAAAACAAATGATTTTTTTGCCAAATTGAAAACGACATTAGATTAACCTTTCCCCATTGATACAATAGAGCTCCTACTCTATTCCACAAAATTGTTTCCAAAAACAATTAACCACCATCAACTTTGAACACAAATTGTCTTGTAATATGGGAGCACTTACTTCCCACAATAAATACCATAGACTACAACTCAAACGATAAGGGTGAGTATTGAGAAGGTAAGTGTCCAGTTGCAGAGTGCAGAGGTGCGAAATTTGGCTTGGGATGAGTTGTCCGGGGATGAGTTGCGCCCGAACCAAGTGAGGATGAGAAACAGGCGGCAAAGCATCCGCTTGAAAAAAAGCTTCCAGTTCACTTACAGTACATGGCCACCATGCGCAAATTGAGCAGTCCCACGAAGTAATTAAGCTTTCAAGAAGACTTTTCAAGTAGACACCGCACACCGGTTAGCAAAATTGACCGATTCATCAAGAGTGCACAGCACACTGCACCATAGCACAGCCGACAGCGATAGCGAAATTGAACCGAGGAAGAAAAGTAAACTTTTCGCTCTAAAAGGATTACGGTGTTGACATTATCATACACCATCGCCCCTTTTGACACCGTTCCTGACATTTAGTTGATGACATTATTTGCATAGAAACAAAAGGAACATTTTAAATATGCAAAAAGAAATGGTGGTGACACAAAAAAAAAATTGTTTGCGTAGTTTCTCGAGTCCTTTGTATGGATTCTATGAAGGGACAGCCGGTTATTCGTTGCTGTAAATGCTTTACACATCCACCACTGTTGATTGTTGCTTTATTGATATGATACAAGGTGGCGCAAAAATAACCTTCCGATGTTTTTTGGCTGTAATTTAAAAAAAAAATTAAAAACTTTGATTCTTCTTGTGGATTATTTTTATTTGGTCTTTTAATTTTTTTTACATCAAGTCGAGAATATGATGTCATGTAAATGGCCGCCGTCACAGTTGATTGTCATTTGAGCCCTTTTTATGGCATTTTCCATCACTTTGGCCAAAACTTCCGGCGATAGGTCCTCACATTCTTGACGGATATTGTCTTTAAGAGCTGCAAGAGTCTGAGCCTTGTTGACATAAACCCGCGACTTCAAAAAGCCCCACAAAAAGAAGTCTGGAGCGGTCAAATCAGGCAATCTTGCTGGCTAGTGCAAATCGCCAAAACGGGAGATTAGGCGCCCGGGAAATGCATCCTTCAGCATATCGGTTGTGGCACGTGCAGTGTGTGCCGTTGCACCGTCCTGTTGGAACCACATGTTTTCCAATCCCAATTCATCAAGTTGCGGCAAAAAGAACTCGTTGATCATTGCTCTGTAGCGCTCACCATTCACAGTAACCGTTTGGCCCGCGACCTCTTCGAAGAAAAAAGGTCCGATGACTCAATAGCAATATTCTCTGCAGAACGGCTACTCCGGGGTCTGGCAGCATCTCGTGTTGTGCCAGTCTCTTCGAGGCGAGCGGCTAAACGTCGCAGTGTTTCACCAGTAGGCGTTGGACGGCTAGGAAATCTGCGACGAAATTCACGTTGTGGCAAAGTCACCGACCGATTACTGCTCAAATAAATAGTCACCAATATTCCGCGTTCTGGAGCAGTGTAGCGTAACATTGTTTATTAACGTGTATTTCGCATGTGTTTACTACACAACTTTCAAAACAGAACTGACATTAGGGGCCAATCGCAAAATTTATAGCATTTTCTGATAGGAGGATTACTTTTGCGCCACCTTGTATATACTCGTATCAATATGTCCTTCGCCTTCGCTCCTGAACATAAGCATCCCTTTGAACGGTTTGCATTTTCACCACATATTGGTATATATGTTGAGTACGCGAACAATTTCTTGCCGATTACATGCAGAGTCTTGGATGATTGCTTTGAAGAAATATATCATATCTTCGCATTCCCAGCAAACCGGCTGAAAAGTCCCTCAGGTCTTCTGGTGCAAATCAGTTATTCAGTTCTCTTTTCTCTCTTTTTCCTACACATGAACATACATGCGAGATGCTGCTCCATGACATGGTTACATTATCCTTGTATCACACCATAGAGTAACCAAACTCTATGGTATCACACAGACTCTCAAGTAGGTCGGACGGTTGGTTGGTTAAATTCTCACATCCTCCAAGTGGATTAAACCTGGTCCGCCCTCTCTGTATTTTTTTACTGTGACTACTGCTATCATCTAGTGATCCCTTTTCAAGCATCCGAGTAATGTATGAAAATGCAAAAAGCACTAACAATGGCTCTTATTTCCCTCTATCCATATGGAAGGATAAATGCTGGTGTGTTATCCTTAATAATTCCCAAAAGAAAGGCAAGCAGGACAGAGGGAAGGCATAACCAAAGTAAAAACTCTTGGTGAATGTCGCTCTAACAAAATTGTAGCAAATAAAAAATTCATTTGTTGACTACTGCTGTTCTCTTTCATCATCGACTCCAGCCGTCATTTCTAAGAAGCTCGAAGCACTGATTTTCATATTGGTCGAGTGGAGTGCGATAACAGACTATGTTGTAAAAGGATTATTATTGAACATATTATTTTCAAGCAAAGTCTTGGGGCAAGGACATGGGCTAACTTTTTTCCGTTAAAAAGTCGAAAATATACAGGATATATTTGCCCTTCTAAGATTGTATTTTCTTCTTACTTATGTAGGTAAATGTTAAAAAATGTTTACAGTTAGAAGATGCTTCACTGATTATATGATTGATTAAAGGAAAATTGTTTTCTGTATATTTGATTGTGGGAAGATTTTGTTAAATAGTACAGACAGAATCTTATGATTGTTTTTGTTTTGTCATATCGCTGACAGTTGGACATGGTGAGCTAAATAACAACTACAATAAGATATAGGGAACTTAGTTCCCTATGTAGCAACAATAAATGTTTTCATATATAGATTAGCTCAACACAAATTGGGGGCGACTTTCTGAATATTTCCCGAAAATTTGAATTTCTAAGTGAAGTTAAGAATTTATACACACTTTCACCTTTCTCTCTTTTTTTAACCTGTTTTTAATCTTCAAGTATCTTCCTTTACTTCATCCTAAGCGGAGGAGTTCGATCTACGCCTTCACAACAATGCTCCGTCCAGTTGTTCGCAAAGTCAGTATTGCGTTTCGACTTAACGTTACGGAATCTAAAACTAAAGACAAAATATATATAGATTTCGTTCGTGCATTCCACTAACAATATAAAAGCGGGAGTACCGAAAATTTCAATTTATGAATTGAGTTGTTCCTTTTATATACCAATGAACAGCTAAAAATTGCGAATTTACTTTCGCTACAATATTTATTCTTTTTTTGACATATACAGTAAAGAAACTTAGCATAGTATAATCTTTTTTACAAGTGAGCTGCTTTTCCAAAAGTTTCTATCTCAACAGTCTTCGCCTTCGCGAAAATTAATTGTATTTATTTTCTTAACTTAACAGTAACGATAAAGCTCTCCAACCTATTATCCAAAAACAAATAAAACGTAAACAAATAATTAAGAAATCCGGCAACTGATATTTATTCCTAATCATCGTAAAGATATAATTATGGTTACAAAAGACCCTTTGGCAAAAGCGATGGTTATATTTGATACTCATACGAACAGCAACTATGATGATGATAAACATAAAAAAGAATTGTTCGCCAGACAGTATCTTTGGTCCCCGTTTCAAGGAGTTGCGTTGACCTTAATTTGAGGTTTTATTTCAGCTGTCCATCCAATTATTCTGGCGAACAATTAATGCAACCCAATACAAAGTTTCGCCGAGCAACATCTAATACTTTGTATCTCATTCGGTTCTCTGGTAAGTTGAGACCAGAATAAGGGTCGACGCCGAGAACCCACTCTCAATAATTAGTGATGGGTCTGGGCGGTCTCCGAAGTTCGCTGAGAAAGGTGTACTTTAACTTTTGTGTAATCTATGTCGATGTAAATTAATCATTTGCTAATCTCCTTCTGCTCCAATGACGTAAACCCACAGCTGAACGACTTTGCGTGTAGCTACATATTTTGTTTGTGTCGAAGATGTGAAGAAATTTTGGTCAAAACATAATCCTGGAGGCAATCCCATACGACATCCTTTGAACTTTGAATAATGTTATCGGATGCTTTCTGAAAAAAATATGCAGAATCATTCTCTTATTTTTCTTTCCTCTTTCTGCCTGTTGAAGTCTTAATATTGTACAGCTAGTGTATGGTGTTTTTTTGCATGACAATTGTGTTCATTTTGGAACTGACAATAAACAAAAACTATATGTGTACCATTTCAGAGATTAATGTGTAGGTCGGTAAGGTTTTCCAAAAGGAATCCGTGTGCCGGATTGTGACAGAGTGCGAAGCAACTGATAAGAAACAAATAAATCGAGTTATTTATTATTTTTTCCCGCCAGCATTTGGATGGTTTAACTGTACAGTAGGCCCCATTTGAAACTCAATGTGTTGGCATGTGATTTAAACCGCCAGAATCCGCCAGGGGCTGGATTTTTTAAATTTAATTTCAGTTCTATTGACGTACGATTATGTGCATTTTTGAGAATTTAGTACCTATATTTTTCCATAGCGGGAAACTAAAAAGGCTTCAGGCTTAGCTCGAAGTTGAAACCATATGAATTAATTTAGTCACATATCTAAAATTCAATCATAAACATAGTCAGCCTTATTTATAAGCTCACCGTAGAGTCTGCTTATCTGTACGCACCCTCTAAAATGTCGTTACGCAGGAAAACGTGATTAATAAACAAAAAGCACTTTCCGTAAACCCTGCGTAACTTTAAACGCAAAAAATTGCGTTTAGAGGTTGCGCAAAGCTTTCATATTTTTATTTTCGTTTTTGAAATGTCATATTTTTATTTTCGTTTTTGAAATGTCATTTTGTTTACATCTTTTTCGGAGTAGATTTGAAAATTGAAAAAGGAAATAAAAATTGAATTAAAAATGCCATTCAGCTTCATGAATTTTGTTAACGACATTGATATGTATGATCGACTTAATAAATTAACGTTTAATTCCAAGAAGGCGAAAATTATATAAAACCAGGCTCAACCCCAATTTTCCGACCGTTTTCTTTTTATTTGCTGCTCCATTTTTGTTTAAAAACAAAATAAATCTCACAAGAGAGATGTCCAGTTTCTATATAGAAACAGCTGATATCATTCCGCAGGGAAAAAGTAAGAGATTTATGTTTTTTGTAATAGTTTCCTACTTATTTAGACACCAACCTTGCGTAGTAAACAGTCAGGGGACATTTTTTTATAAATACTAATTTCAGCAAAGCCACATAGAGGCTGCCTAAATTTGTACACGATGTTTAACTAAACAACATCGTAGAGGCGTCGTAGCGGAATCTAATAAATACGGCTGAGTGTGTTTTAACATTTGTTTAATATTTTTTAAATATGGCTTACGGATCTAATTTTTTTGTTCTACAGGGAATGACGTAAGAGTTTAACAAGCAATTACTAGAACTTAATTATTTCCGTAGTCCTTTCTGGGCTCGGAATACCCGGATATCTAATTTAGTCAAAGTCACTAGATCGAGTTGCCTTACGATGTTCTAATCACGAAGACCCCTATTATTGTCGAGGTGCAGAAACTGCCGTTTATTCTTTGGGCCCAGCCCATAACTACTGTGTACTGCATCAAATGCAATAGGATATATCCCTTCTATTAGTCTTCCATCTTTCTTCCAATAGATACTAAAATCATATGGTAGCAATAACCTACCACCATAAACATCTTCATTCACTGTGATCCGTCAATCACCGCAAAATAAAGGTAACTTAAGAAGAAGCAATAATACTACGACCTGTCCTCTTCCAGATGAATTAACATCAAGGCGAACAATTAGCCCCCAGCAATCTTTGAGAGAATAATAATAAAATAACAACAACAACAGAAAGCAAGCTGCCTAGTCACGTTATTAACGAAGAAATAAAGCAACGAAGAAATAAAGCAACGCAGGAAGCGGAAAGAAATACAAAAAAAATATACAAGAATTGAAAAATGAAAACGCAGGGAAAAATAAAACAGAACCACTCCATAATGACCCATAAGAACAGTAAGCCTTCTATCGACACCAGTTCAACCAAGCACCACTCCACCTGATAGCCCACCTTTATGGTGCTATTAACATTTCACTTAAGTCACTCTCGCGCAAAGAGTCATAAGTCTGCCCCACAACCTTACCATATAGTAAAATCCTTAAAGTAGAACAAGTGAAAGTGGAAATCCGTTTCCTTTATATTCAAGCTTTGTATTTGCTAGCTCTTCATGTGAGATAATTATGTGCTGATAATTGTTATCAAGATACATAGGTATGTATAATCCTGTCTGAGATACTTAAGCTCATATATCATCAGGTTGTAGGATGATATGATTGCTAAGAGCTAACACCAGGATTGACCAATGTATATAGATGGTTGTGTTCTTCAAAAAAGGGTAAAAAATGGAGGAGGAAAAGGATGCAGTTCAAAGGATACAAAAAGTAGGAAGTATGCTATTATCCTACTCCTACTTCCTGTAAACGCTGGGATAAATATGATACTAATTGCACTTACTTTGATGAACAGCCCCCGAAAAAAAAACATTCAAATGTGGTAGTAGAATGGTGGGTAAAGGGATATTTTCTTGTCTTGTATTACGCAGTACAATTTATTTAATGGAGGGGGAAAAGTATTTTTCCAACCTGCCACTTGGTATTCAGATTCTTCGGAGATTAATGATAAATTTTGTTGGTTAATAACTGTTTCCAAGGCTGAAATTATTCGGTTTAGGTATGTTTCTTAATTTAAGTGAGGTGTGGGTAGTATCTTCCTATTCCGCAAAGTGGGATATTATTCATTACCTAATAACCCGACGTGGGCATTTTTTTACACGTATTGATTAAGTGAATTTTATTTTAAAATTCGTGTGGAAAGTCTTGTGGGTGCACGGATGGTTAAAAAAAAAATAGTTAGCGCAACAGGTCCTTAGGGACACGTGGCCTAGTTATTCATTTTTGGGACGAATGGAAGGGATGTACAGTTTTATGCCGAGTCCAAACGGCAAATTGAGCTTTTATGACAGTTATACTCTTGATGTCAGACATCAGACGATTGCGAGAGGTGGCGCAGTTTAAAAAATCTACAGTTGGAACGGAAATGCACGGAAGGTGGTGGTCGATTTCTGCCAGAAATGCCAGAGCACTTTTGTACCTCTACTCCTATGCTGGATAGTATGAACTTCATATCATAAACAAATGTAGGCAAGTAACGGAAAATCGGCCGAAGTTGGTGATCTCAGTATGGTTTGTCTATGCTACATATAATCGACCACCACCTTCCGTGCATTTCCGTTCCAACTGTAGATTTTTTAAACTGCGCCACCTCTCGCTTCGGAAAAAAATATGTCGTGAAGCCAGTGTTTCCAGACTTTAAAGACTTTTTCCCCTTTTTTATATGCAAAGGCATTCGTTTTCCCCGAAATTCAAAAAAAAGTTTCCCTTTTTTCGCCTAAATGAAATTTGCATTTATTTTCATACTAACAAAATTAAAAAAATGTAAGCCGTTTCTATAAACACAAACATACAAATAGATACACATTAGGTATACAATAATTTTCTTTTCGATTAGACATAATATAATATAATATATAATATATAATATTATCAAAACGAGTGAATACATTTGGATACACAATAATGTTTTTTTTTTTTTCATATTTAGTATGAACACAGTGATTTCATTCTGAGTAAACTTTGAAATTTGTTTGTAATGAAAATGCGTTTTAATTTAACTTTTAATCAATTTTAATCAGTTTCGATTTTTTCATCTAAAAGTAAGTGACATAACGCGATACAACGCAGTGCGGCAAGGTGCGCTATATATGTTTCGTGAGTAGTATCGGAACGGATATCTCGATCTCGAATGGAATTTCTCCTCTTTCGTACGAAATTCCGTTCCGATCGGATATCTCAATGTAGGGGTAATTACGTCGACTCGAAAATTTACTCTAGTACGAGTTTAATTCTTTGATCGAAAACAATATCTTTAATCACACGGATTATCTACGATTTCCCCAAACTGACAACCCGTTTCATTGGTACTGTCATTGTAGGGTTCATAAGCTCATTTGAATGGGACAACTGCATCCATAACTCATTGACCGCATGACAATGGTAAATGATTGTTGATGATTGGTTTCATGGTGCTTATGCATTCCCCATTTCAGCAAAACGATAATTTTTCATAGAATTTTGATCCCGTGAAATTTTCAATCCTCAACGATATCTATTGAGTTCAATTATTGTACGCCGCAGTCAATCGCGTTACGTATTCGTGCTTACTGACACTTTTTAGTCGATAAATCTAAAATCCTTTATACCTTCATATACCAACAACCAACATAGCTTACCGAAAATGCTTTCCTGCCCTGTGCCTGCCATATGTATCTACATCAGTATTCACGTTCCATCTCCTTCGATAGCCATCAATGAATCAATCACATTCTTAAATGCTCACATTACAGGGAGTGGTAGTGTAAAGCTGTCAATTAAAATCTTCATATTTAGGGAAACGCATTTCTCTTAAACATGTCGACGTCCATGTGCTGAAATTGAGACTATTTGTGGCTTATAGATGGCATCTTATCGAATGCCATGAGCACTATCAATGTCTCTAAGGTTTTTGTTTTATGTAAGTGACACAAGGCACTTGAGAATATTTGAAGGAGATGTTTTTTCACCAATATTAAAATTAGTCTTCAGTGCAATTCAACTAAAGCGAAATAAACTAAAGTACACGAAGCTTTTTACCCGACTGGATACAGAAGGAAAGTACCATATGTGTTTCGCGCGTATGTATGTTTCGATGTGACCTTCTGTTACCTGAACGACTTGGCCGATTTTGAAGAGTGAAGTATCATATATCATTAGATTCGTATTCTTCCCCGGAGTGTTAGGTATAGCGTATAGGTAAAACAAAATTCAAGTGAAAAATTGAATTTAAAAAAAAGACAAAAAAAAATTAATTTAAAAAACCAAAAAACCCGACTGACTGTAAAAAAAGAATTAAAAATATATATACCTAACTAATTGACATTCGGAGACAGTCTAACAAATACATGTATGAGTATTGAGTACGTTCCGACTGCCAAATAGCTAGTTATAGGTTTCAATGCGTCTTGTTCATATATTTTTAATTCTTTTTTTTTAGTCAGTCGGGTTTTTTGGTTTTTTAAATTAATTTTTTTTATTTTTATCTTTTTAGCCTATCATACTCCGAGGAAGAATACGAATATTATGATACCTCACTCTTCAAAATCGGTCGAGCCGTTTAGGCTACAGGGCGTCCCGTAGGAACGTACATAGGATACGCGCGAAACACATAACCCTCCCTGTGTCCAGTCGGGTAAAAACCAAACAGACTATAAAAAAAAAAATATAAAAAGATATGAACAAGATTCATTCGAGTACCTATACCTAATATTTGAAAATTGGATGGCACGCAAATTTTTGTTAGTGTGTGTGGGTAGGTACCTAGGACGTCTCCGATTGTCAATTAGTTCGCTATACTTGAATGTGTATTGTTAACATCTTTTCAGTTTTTTTTTTACAATCAGTGGGGTTTTTAATGTAAATATTCTGTGTGTCACAATACTTAGTACCTACCGTAGATTTCTTTTACTCAATACGGCCTAGCCCTGAATTTAGTACATACTGAATATTTATGCAAAAGTTTCAACCTCGTCATTTTCATATCGATATTAACAGGTTGGGTTTTGAGAGCATGTCCTCGGTGGATATCGCCGCTGAAATGATAAGAAAAACAATTCTCCGTGGTGTGAGATCCGTTATTCCCAACAGAATAAAGAGTATCGAACTATAGCAGAATACCTACTTGGTGCGACTCCAGCGGGAATGAGGACATCAGGCTTAGAGGTTTGCATTTTCGGAGTAATACAGAAATACAACCAAAGAAAGTGGGCAAAGTGATTTGTCTTACCGCAACGAAATAATACAGTGTCTGTTATGTTAGTTGGAAAACGCTATACACATTTAACCGTCTTCTGTTTTTATTGTTACTGAATGCCAATATTGGCGTTTATGGGTAATTGTACAGATTTTAATAGTTTTCACTTCCCACTACTTTAAGCTCGAATGTATTTATCTCTAAGCACTGGAGTGTGTCCTCAGTATTTCTAAGTTAAAAAAAATATCTTGAAATTACTGTTTCGAGGCGAAAACAAGCAAACAAAAAAGCTTTTGTAGTCCTGTAGTTGCTTATGTATCGCTTGCAAAGCAAGAGTCAAAAGATGCATCGTTAAGAAATCATTAAAATACCAGGATTATGTATGCCCGGTGAGATTTGTTGCTTTCACATTATCAACGAGTATATATCCATCTGCATTCTCTTCCGGCAATGCACAGAAGCATGAGGCCAAAAACAAGATAAACACGACTTGTGTACTCTTATACCTTTATGTTTGTATCCGCAAATATACACTGTTGAGTGGTTTGTTATTTCAGGCGATTAGAAATATTTAAATTGAGCGAAAACAAGTGTTTTCCAAGCTTGTTGAGCAAGTAAACTACCGCAGAAAGATAGAGATACATAATTTCGGGAGACAGCAACCGTAAGTATTGTGTGTGATATGTGATATCATTGTCAGCACTTTATTATGCGTGAGCTGGATGGATTGTTATTTAATGAAGTTTAAGTAAGATTGATTGTAATGTATTAAAGATTAAGCAAACGTTAAAGCGATTATAATATAGTATCACCTGCGAGCACGTTTATGGTATGTACAACTTTTGACGGAAAACGAAGTCTTAGATACTTACTTGTTTCTGAAACCATGTAGTCTAGTCACTCGGATAAGTTTGGAGAAAGTGAAGTGGTTAAAATTAAAAACCAATCAGCTTTTAGGCGAGAAAATTGTTTTATAAAAAATCTATATTACCTGGGGAAACTCTAGTAAAGACAGTAGTTTGAAACTCCTTTAACTATCAAACTAAATCATCACTAAAATAAAGGTAGATAGATGAAGTTTTTGATATAGAATTCGACAGCTGCAGCTATTATCTTCTTATCTTGGTTTGTCATTTAACTTACCTAGTCTTACGATACCTACATGGCACCATCTACTTTAAAGTCGATGGTATGTTTTCAAATGGCACTTTATGTGACCCAGCCGCGACAACTTAATGCTCGAAATCATAATTAAACATTGGTGGCATAAAATAATCTTTATAGTAAAATCAATACCAGGTATTACTTTGATTTGCAAGTGTTTTATTTAATTTTCAAGTTTTATATCGTTGTTGCGCTGTGCGAATCCAATAAAAAGCTTGCACTTGATCAACCTTATCCATTTCTGACCCGTGAGTAATGCAGAACAAGCTCTATGATAAGGAAAAAGATTGCTTAAGTTCCCTATCTGAAACGGATCAATATAAATATAACATTCCCCACGAAATATAAATAGAAAAAAATATGAATTAGTATGCGATTTAAATTTTTTAGTAGATGCAAATTGCACATTTGTTATTTTGCGGTGGACGTTCCAATATGTACATAATTTTTAAAACTGAAGTATTTTTTTATGTCAATTTATGACACATCCTGGAGCTGGTAATTTAAAAAAGTGATTACCTTTTGTGGTCATGTCATTTTGCCACGATAATAAGTAATGAAGTGCTGGGCTTGATAAATTAGCTGTCAATGTGTACCTGCAAATAAGTTATGAGAAGTAGATACAAACCTTTAAATAAACTGCCATTTAAGGATGTAAAAAATTGCGCTCCAAACATGTTTAATTAATTCCAAAAAAGGTTATATAATTAAATAAATACATTTATCTCAATTGATGTCATGAAATAAAGGTATTGTATATCAATGGTTACGCTGTATGGGCATCTCTCGCATCGAATGGTCACAATCATTCCCTCATTGGTGAGGAACTAATAATTTTCGTATATATATTTTATTACAAAAAGAAATGTATACCTACTAATTTACCAAAATAAAGTGTTTTGTTACCAGTAGTAAATGACGACAATCGTTTTTTAATCAACATACCTATGGATGAAGGAAAATGAGAAAACTGTGTAGGGGTAGTCTATTAAGCTAAAGTGGGTATGTACATTTTCCTTCAGCATCTGCACCATAATGTCCACCACGATCCTTGGTTAAATCAAAAGAGAGGAATAAGTTTTACTTTAAAGAGCCAAATTTCCCTGCATAATCAAAAAAACTAATGAGCACGTCAGTTCGACTAACAAAGAACCTTACAAAAAATTAAAATCAAACGGATAAAAAGTATACCAAAAATGTTTTCACTTGTAAATTTTCCTTTTATTTATGATGTTTCTGTTTTTGAATTTCTTTAAATTTTTATTTACCACTTTAGTTTAACATCGAATAAATTTAATATGCATTTGTTTAATACTTATTGATTAATTTAAATATACTTTGTTGTTTTGTTTTTTTGGTTTTATTTAATTTCTTTTTAATTTAACAACATATTTAACTTACATCCAGTATTTTAAAATGTATTTTTGTCGGGTGTGTATTTAAGTAGGTTTATAATCTATGCGGGATTGGGAATTTAATATGCTACTACTTTCTGTTTTTATACTAAGTGGGATTTATAAAGGGTGATTTTTTAGCTGGTTTGGTTTTGGCAACACTGGTTTTGACAGCTGACGTGTGTTTAGTACCTTGTGTCACTGTCAAACAGCTTCAGTTTGGTTTGCAATTTAACCATGGATCGTCTTACAAATGAACAACGCTTGCAAATTATTGAATTTTACTATCAAAATTCGTGCTCGGTTCGAAATGTTCATCGCGCGCTGCTTCCATTTTATGATCGGCATTCTCGACCTTCTGAGCAGTCTATTCGGAAGACTGTGACCAAATTTCGCACCAAATTTACTTTGTTGGACATTTAACCACCAACACGTTTACGTACTGTGCGTAGTGAAGAAAATATTGCGGCCGTATCAGCTAGTGTGACAGAAGACCGCGAAATGTCGATTCGGCGCCGTTCCCAGCAGTTAGGCCTTTGTTACAGCACTACGTGGAAAATTTTGCGGAAGGATTTGGGCGTAAAGCCTTTTAAGATACAGCTGGTGCAAGAACTAAAGCCAGCCGACCTACCACAACGCCGAATTTTTGGTGAATGGGCTCTCGGAAAGCTGGCCGAGGATCCGCTTTTTTATCGAAAAATTGTGTTCAAATTGGTTGAATGGGTACGTAAATAAGCAAAATTGCCGCATTTGGAGTGAAGATCAGCCAGAAGCATTGCAACAGCTACCAATGCATCCCGAAAAAGCCACTGTTTGGTGCGGTTTATGGGCCGGCGGCATTATTGGGCCATATTTCTTCAAAGATGATGCGAATCGCAGCGTTACTGTCAATGGTGAACGCTACCGAGCGATGATAACAAACTTTTTTTTTCCCGAAATGGAAGTTCTTGACTTGCATGATATGTGGTTTCAACAAGACGGTGCCACATGCCACACAGCACGCGAAACAATGGCGCAATTGCGAGGCGAGTTTGGTGAACGTTTCGGGCCGGTCAATTGGCCGCCTAGATCGTGCGATTTGACAGCATTCGATTATTTTTTGTGGGGGTATGCCAAGGCTAATGTGTATAGGGACAAGCCCGCTTCGATTGACGCACTGGAAGCCAACATCCATGCATTCATTCGTGAGATACCGGCCGATATGTGTGAAAGAGTATGCCAAAATTGGACTCAGCTGATGGGCTACCTGAGACGCAGCCGCGGTCAACATTTGCATGAAATTATCTTTAAACATTAAATTGCAAGGTTCAAACTATCAACTATCAAATAAATATTTCATTCATTTTTTCGAATTTTTTGTGTTTTTTTTTTAAAAAAAGTTCTAAACCTCTTAAAAAATCACCCTTTATTATACTTATTTAATTCAATTATAATGCTGCTTCTTTTAATAATAAATTGTTTTTTTTTTTTTAAATATGTATATATATATACTTTCTAAAAGACTTTTTTTATTTTCTTTTTGAAAAATGTTAACAATTTGTTTCATACATTTTAAATAGTTAGTACACATTTAACATGCGATATAATTTTGCTTTTGCCATTCTGTTTTGCTTTATTTATTTTTTTATATTTAACTTTGTTTGATTTTATATTACATACAGTTTTACTTTATAAGGTTATGCTTATACCCTTTTAAATATTTAACGGTGTAAAGTCCGGTTTTTAATCTTTTTTTTATTTGATTTCTATAAAAAAAAACATGAGAACAAAAAAAAAAATTGTTGAACGAATATCTAGTTATTAAGCGATAAATTAATTTTATGAATTAAGGTTTATTACATTTATGATAAACAACAAACACTCTGGTCCAGGATAAATCCATTAATTTAAGTTTTAAGTTTCGTTCGTTTCAGATCTGTAGCTATTTGCTTCGGTTTGAGTTGCAGTTACATCAATTCGTTTTAAAATTTACTTATTTATTTATTAATTGTTTGTTAAATCATGCAATTTTATATATAGTTATTTTATCTTGTTGTTTTCAGTATAATATTTCATATTAGCAAACAGCGATTTTACTTACATCATCATTCTTCTATTTCCGCCTTCTTGCTTGTTTTTTGCTATGAATTTGTGCTTATTATCCTTTCTAGATATATGCATTTTTTTCTCGCTAAAGGTACGTTTAGACATAGTTTCATTTGTTTTCTTTGTTTAAATATTTGTTTTTAAATATGACATCTAATGGCTCAATTGCAATTTTTTGCGCTTAGATAGAGTGAAACTGAAACCAATAAAAAGCTCTTTGTCATTTATTTGTTTTGTGTTGGTGTGGGTTTAGCAATATGTATATTTATTTTCCATTTACTTATTTAGTATGCAATTGAAATTTAACTCTAATGCAATTTGTTTATTATTTGCTTTATTGGGTTTTATGTACACATATTTTGTTATAATTGACGTTTTTTAAACACTATTCAAACATTTGTCCCAAAGAAAATAAAAATAATAACACCAGGATATTCAGTGTTACCGAAAATACACATTTGTGATTCTATAACTTAATAAAATTCGCCAGTATGTTGTTTGAAACCAATTTGTAAAAGAAAAGATAAAAAAGAAAGTTATTTTATCATTACATGCGGTTATATTTTTAATTGTCTCTGAATTACTGTCAGTTTTTAGATACTCATATAGCTATTAGTAATTGGTGAAATAGATTTTTTTTCGTAGAGAAATTTACTACCGCATTTGAGTATGGCATTTCCAATTTCGCAACATGGAATAGTTTACTATTTACTATAAAGCTTTTAAAGAAATAACGAAATTTATTAGAAATTCCACATATTCTCACACCCTGGATAGGTCTTGCTCGAAATTGCGAAGCATGCCCAAGTTTGAAGCACATAGAGCTATATATTCCACGCGCGAGCGAATTTGGAAAATCACGAAACTAATTTCATACGGGTTTCTGAGTGCAAGATATTGGTTTGCGGGACTTTAGATATGTGAAATTTAAAAGCAAGTCTTTTTTGTATGGGCTTAATAGTTTTAGTTTGCGTCCTTAAGTGTACATTTCTTTTGTGGCTATTTTAACGTAGTCGTAGTATTCACCAAATATTCACAAAAAGAGAAAACTCTGCATCCCCTCTGTTTTTTTTTATATAACTAGGGGTGGATATGAGACACTGCAAATTGACATAGTTAAATAAATTAATAAACAGTCGGATCATAATTTCTGCTTAATGCGTCTCGTGTTTTTTTTTCCACTTTGTAAATGAAGAATATTTCTGTAAAATTCAACAGTCATATTCAGTCCTTAAAGAAGTAAATAATATTACTTCAAGTACTCAACTCATATATTTAAATTATCATTTAAAATTAAGTCAATTTTCTTGTGGATTTTTATGAATTGAGAATCAAGTAAGGTAAGGTAAGGAAGTTGGGTAAATTCACCCATGCAGAACAAGTTAATTGGAGCGCGTAGAAATCCCAGTGTGTTTGAGCAATTTGTGGGACATACATAATATACATACAAAGGTACATAGTTGGCGCAACAGGTCTGTAGGGACCCTAGGCCTAGCTTCTCACAACCATTCGTTTCGTGTGAGTTTTTCATTTTTGGGACGAATGGAAGGGATCTACAATTTTATGCCGTGTCCAAACGGCTAATTGAGAAGTTCCTTCATGACAGTTATACTCTCGGATGTTTGTCAGACGTTCGCGAGAGGTGGCGCAGCGGAAAAAAAACCATAAGTTGGAATTCGGTTTTTTTCGGGATTCGAACTTGGGACCCCTCGCTTAGTAGTCCAACACACTAACCACTAAGCCACTGCCCCTACAATTTGTGGGACAGTGTGGTAAATAGAACACATATTAACTCATCAATGGGTTAAGGACTAAAATGTGTTTTGGTTTATCAATATCCTTTTGCGTTAGACGTTTTAGAATATTCGAAGAAAAGTCCTATGTGCCTTTTTAGACGTTCGATAACATGAATAGGATTCTAAAGCAAGCATCATAGAAAGTAAAGTTATTAAATATTTCGCTTAACCAATGCGTGAGGTCCATGACAGAATAATAATTATTATTTCCTTATCTGGAGGAGTCCCGTTGTCTCAGCTGTCCCAAAGATGGTGCTCATATCAATTTATGATGTAGAACATCCTATCTTTAATCAGACTAAATTCATTAAAAAAAAAATCGAATGGACCATAGAAGTCACTGCATAAAGCTAGAAATGCTAAGCTTATTACTTGAAAATTTAAATGTAAAACATTATATTTGGAGTAAAACACGAATTGATAACTCTGGGTGCTCTGGTGTAATCTTGTTTCATTTACCCATATATTATGCCTAGGAGGACTTACGCGCACGTTCAATCAATTGTTTTACTGGAGACTAACACCGCTTCTGGAAAATCACTCCGGAAACATCCTCATTAAATATCCTTTTGAATTTCCGGGGAGTGCAATTTGGTTTCCAACAATCTCCAGAAGTATTTGCATTGAGAAGCCATCTTAACTAGAGTGCTCGGTTTATAGACTTGTACACACAGTGTGTGAAGCGATTTAAAAATGGGCGCGTAGTAAAATTCAAAAACCACATCAATTCACTGCACAATTTCGATAAAGTGTTTTGCTATATAACAGATCCAAACGTACACTCAACCTCAGCCCAGTCAAGCTATCCTTTGATGCGAAAATACATTCTATGTCCTCTTGAGCCACTACATCAATATATATGTTTGAATACATATATGCAGACAGAATACTTGTGCATCGCATGTTCGGCAAAGGTTGTTAAACACTTTTACGGTTCACCGAGAAAAGGACCCTCATCTCCTTTTGCAACATCTAGTCATCATCATATGTGAGTCAGAAGTACAATAGTAAAAGGTATGTTTGAATATAGGTATGCAATGAATGCTGCAATGATTAGGATTAGGACATTTTCAACGTCATTTTGCCTACCACGGATGGTTCTTTGTGTCAAAAAATGTGTGTGTTGAACAGTAGGTAAGCTGATGTAGTTTGCAAAAAAGGGAGGGAGACACAACGGCTGTAAAAGGTGGGTGTCGGAGGTTTATGCAATTTTATTTAGGATTTATGTCAATAGTACACGAGTGACATTGCCGGAGATTGATGGGTGAGTGCAGGTAGCCCTCCAGCAGGTGTACGCGCTTTATAATTTGTGTTTTTAGTTTTTGGTTCCCCATAGACCCGTATTTTTTTATAAAAAGGCTTCATTGATGGCTCCATACCTATACATAGGTATTTCGTTGAGGGGTGCAAATTTATGAGATGTTATTAAAGTGGAATTGGAGTGTCACTCTGGGTTTTATAAATGAAATGCTGGCACATTAAACATACATACGCTTGTTACGTGTACTCACGCTGCCACTAGCGCTATAGTGTATTTCACATTGATAGATGAGAGGATCAACTATGCAATTTATTTTAAGAGAGCTCTTCTGGCTTCTGGGTTGTGTATTTCCCTATATATGGGTAGGACTTCATTTTTTTTTGTTGTGTTTGTATTTTGTTTCCGTTGTTCTTAATTGGTGCTGGAACTGGGGTACTTTTTCACATTCATGGAGAGGAAATTGTTAGTTGGTCTTAGGAGTATGAAATGTGCCTTTGTGCACAGTTATATTAATAGAATTGATTTATGTTTCATTACGGGTAAAAGTGAAATGGGCAATTTAGAGGAAAAGTTGTTCCTATAGGTTAAATATAAGAGTATATTTCCATTATTACAGATATACTGAGCGTAGTATATTTAACTAATCGAGAGGTATATAAGATTTACCTATTTTTTTTCAGATCAGAAGTAATTAACCACATATGGGTATGACTACACTCGACGATAAAGAATGCTCTAATGTATACACTAATGAAACTAATGTCATTGCAGAGCTCAGGCGAGCTGTTACCGTTTTTTGACCTGGTCGTAAAATTGTTAACTAAATGGGTAAGACATGTAGAAAAAATGTACCAAAAAATCCCCCACTCCAATCCAGAGGTACAGTAGAGGAAGACTTCCAGCGCGATACTACAGGCAGTGTCTCAGGTCCACCCCTTACTATGTAAGTAACAAATGCAAAACAATGGGCCCTACTAATAATCATTTGTAATATCGCAATAAATATTTTGTAAGTCACAATATGCACTTTTATATGGAAGATTTCGCAATTGTAAGTTCGAAAAAATAAGCCTGGACACTAAAAATGTTTATTGGTATCGCGGAATGAAAACAAACGTTTTTTATTAGCAGTACAAATATTTATTTCCTAAAGTTGTAGATCTTTTCCATTCAAATACTAAAAATAAAAGAATCAAGCTTTTGATTCTCCTGCCATAGTAGAATCAGAATTTTTTAGTACTATTTTCGAAATGTTGTTCGAAAGCAGTATCTTTCTTTTATCCTATGCATTTACAAGACCCTCTTTATACCGTTCCAGTTGCGTGACGAAAACACATGGATCCTCTCAACTGTGAACAAAACTGCATTACCTTACCGAAAGCTGAACCTGTCGTAAGGTGTGGCAGATGTATATTATACTCCGAAAAAAATACCCGATTGTTTAATAATTTCTATGAACATATAGAAAAAAATGTAATTAATGCTTCCTCTGCCATTTAGGCTTCAAATATGAACATAGGATAAGAAACAGAAAACGAAAAAAGAAATAATGACAAACCGTTTGTATAAAGTCTTCCAATTATGTTTAATGTAAAAATGAAATTAAGCATATCAAAAATAAATTAAGACAACTTTTTCAATTAAAATGGCTTCACATTGATTTATTTGATGGTGCAAGAAGAATCCTGTTTTTTTTTACAAGCAACGAAAACTGTTGTTGTTATATTTGCGAAAAGTCATATCAAAAAATAATCTTCCATGTTTTCGTATAATGTAGACCTACATTATACCCTGGTGCATGATAATCTTATGAAAGACAGAATCCAGAAGAGAGCAACCCCTGGATGTATAAACTTTGTGCGATTTACTCGAAAAGTTCGAAGGCAATTAATTCCAACCAATTTTAATTAAAAAACGTGTTTCCCAGAAGGGAAAAACGAAAATGAAGAACACAGTGACAATATTAATATTTGACGGGAGTAAAACAGTAATTTCCTCGGATAATGCAATTTCACATCAAAAATTAATATATTTGAGCTAAGAGAAAAAAGCGACATTTTGTTTTCTACAAATAGGATAATAATGCTGCACAGGGAATTCAGTATACCAAACAATCAAGGGATGTCCCAGGGACACTACAGAGTGAAAAGGCCCTGCACTGAGACTAAGAAAACAGAGCTATTGAAAATCAGGTGCCCGTTCTGCGCGAGTGCAATTTATTGTTCGTTGTCCAAGTGACTTCATGAAAACACATTTTAACATTTTTTTCTTATAGCATCCGCGGTCTAACTAAAGGATAATATTTATAAAAAAAGTCTACAAAATATTTAAAAACTCGCAAGGCACCAACAGGAAGGTAAAACACAAATTTCACTATGAGGTTTTTTACACTGAGAATCCTCTCCGAAACGTCTAAAAAATATCGGAGAGTATAACTGTGCTAACTGCTAAGAAAGCTTATTAATTCAGTCGTTTGAACTAAAATAATAACTTAAATAAACGAATGGTTTTAAGAAGCCAGGGCCTTTGCGCTGTGTATACCATACCCGTTGCGCTAACTACATATTTATCTAACTCAGATAGAACTTTAAGCATAATGGGCTTAAAATATTTCCTTTTTAAATCCGTAAGACGTGTATTATCATCTACTAACAGCGCTCCTGTTTTTGGATACCTACCTGACCTAACTTTAAACTTAAAAGAGCCCACTGTGGCATCGCCATTTCACTGGTTGCTGTAAGGACTATCTTTCAACCTATCCCAATCATTCTCAAGTTTGAAAAACAGTTTTCAGAATGTTGGTGATACATCGTAGTGTAATTAAAAATGCGAAGTGTTGCAACAATTTGATGATAATATGCTTGACACTTTGCTGCAGTATCTATCTCATTCATACAGTCCAACATTTTGTTCATCTAACAGGAAATTATATGCACAATGCGGGAATCTTCGACATACTCCTTTGAGCCATTGTCTTATCTTATGCTCTACTTGTGTATCCGTATGCACATTCCTGAGGGTTTTTACACGTTATTGTTGTGCAAAACATGTAACACAAGTGTTTCTGGCTGGCAGGCAGACATATTTACTACATGCAACATATGTGCGCCGCACGAAGCGATTCTGGATATCACTTCTGTAGAAATGCTCATTTCTACAGAAGCTTCTAACTTATGGATGAACTGGTGGAAGAATGCATCTGGAAAATACCATGCAATATCGGTTTTTGTTTTATCTCTGAAAGGAATGTTTGGAAGTGAACTTTGTAAATGCCCGCAATGAATGCTATTCACAAGCAAGCGACAGGCTTCATATATATATGATGGATGTGATGTATAAGCAGCAAGAACGATTTATTAACTATTCAGGATTAATTCAGGATATAATGCTAGTGTTTGCCTTAAATCATTTATTTCTTTATTTCTATGGCTGGTAAGTAATTGATCAGGCATACATCACTACATACTTAAGGAAATAAAAAGAGGCTCATCAAATTCACTGCACGATAAAATATGCAAGTCTTTATCAAGAAGTATCTTCACCTCAACATCTATTAAATACTAGCTCATCCGGTGAACTTCGTTCCGCCCAAATTCGTGCACTAACATAATTTTGAAAATTTAAAAAATTTTTTCTTGAATTTGACGCTCCCCGTTTTCCTATCAAGTTTATTTTTAAAGTTTAGCTTTCGCGACAAAAAGTAGCTTATGCCCGTCCTATATGTTCCTTTTATGAATATAGATCTCATAAGTCGCAAGATATAGAGCGAGTTGAAACTGTGATCCCTCGCTTAGAAGTCTTGCGCGCTAACCAGTGATCCACTGCGCCATACGATAACCAAATATGTTCTACAGACAATTTATAGAGAACCATTTTGAGATTGAGTGAAGTGTCCTTTGATTAAATGCAGCCCCTCCCGGGATGGGTTTGTCGAACAGCCCAAATGAATGGAATAGTGTAGTAAGATACCATTCCACCGGCTGGATATCGCGGTGGTATCTTACTATTATTATTTTGACAAGTAAATAAATAGTGTGAAATAAAAAAGTATGGGAGATTAAAGCTGCTGTAGTGACTGGCAAACATCCAAGACTACTTGGATTACTGTCCTAGAAAGATTCTATATTGCGACGTTCACACAAACAAAGGGGTTGAAAAAGAAAACAAAATTGTCGAAAAAAAATAATTTTTTTTTTATTATTTCACACAAAATCGCAATTGCTGTTAAAATCGTATTCATATTGAAACGGTAAGTTAATCAGTTTTAAGCAGCAACCCCAACTGCACGCTTTGTTGCGACCATTTTGTTACGATCTCTGCCACGACCAGTTTTCCAAACGAAAACCTAATAATTATTACAGGGGATTTCAATTGGTTTATATAGCCAAACGAAACTTTAAAAGTGTCTTTGTCTAATCTGAGCCATATCCCCAAACAGCGGATGGAATGACTTCGGTCTATCAGCTGTATCGTATTAAAATAAATGTATACCTAAATTTAATTTGCACCACTAAAATATCCAATCCGTTAAACCATTAACCTATTCCTTAAGCAACTTCTTCTGGCTTACAATCCTTCCTATACAGCATCCATTTAAAATAACTAACGACCCTATTACGAAATTCCCATTTACGGTTGGCCCTCTCCATGGTTCTCTATATCAGATAAATAATGAAAATGCCAAACTTTATTATCATGACTACTTAAAATGCCTACCTAACCACTAAGCACATAAAATGGTATGCAAACATCGATATCCGTCGGGTTAAATGAACCATAATCTGCTCAAAAGTCAAAAGTCTAACATTAGCAGAGGCCAGTAGGTATACATACACATGAATACCATGGCTATTATTCTTGTGTAGGTGGATGAGATAAGGAAAAAAAACATTTGCTACACTACCTATGGAGTGCAATAAATACCATCGTGCTATGTCTGCGCTCCTTTTTCTGACATCTGTGAGAAACTTCTTCAAAGATCATTGCCCATTTGGAAAGTTCTTAAGGATATCCATTTGCATGTGAGTATTAAACTTAGATAATTCAAAAATATAAATTGCTTGGTGTTGAGCATTTTTTAAAGATTCCTTTAATTTTAACAGGAATTTTGTGTTACAATTTTTAAAAACATCTTGCGTAATAAGTGCAGCTTATAATCCTTTGAAAGAGCTGAAGTCATTTGTAAAATAAAGTCTAATCTATGGCCACGGATTTGATTAATATCCAATACTTTTGGATTTGCCTCAAGTTCCGCAAGAAGATTGAAGTTTATTTAATATCGAATCAACGCGATTCGAATACATTTTACGTTAGGACGAATTCTCCTTTAGGTCGAGTGGCAATATGTTTTGGGAATTGAATTTTATTTCATCCGGCACAGCTTAGTATTTTTCCTTGCGGTGGGTAAAATTTATACTAAAACTAAGCCGTTCAACGAAAGGGTTTAATTTAAAAACCTTTGACCCTTATAGCTAAGGGCGGACTTTGTTTTTCTGTTTGATTTTGTTGGCTGTAGCGATTACAGCTACTTGAAAAGAGATTTTGTTGGAATTAGTTTCGGAGCCGCATTAAATAGGGAACACAATTCCCAGACAAATTTTATTGCTACTTAAGTCGCTCTCTTCCGGGGGTGGAGTTATTGAATTCGGTGAATGAATATATATATGACAGAAGTTTCCTTCGCGACCTTGATGCTGGAAAGATAAACAAATTCTAGGGTTCTGCATAACTAAGAAATTTGTGAGCTCAGAACCTTTGTTCACCCAGTCAGAACTCTAAAATATTATTTAATTTATAAAGCTCAACCACATGTTATAGTAAAACGGTCGTTAAAATATTTCCAATGGTATACTAATTAATAATTAATAGGATTTAAGTCACATCCAAAACTATGCATATTCTCGTCTCGCAACAACAATTTAAAAACGAATCAAGCTCGTCAGCGTCACAACTCACAAAGATTCGGCGAAATTATAAAAACAAAATATGTATTAACATCGATAATTTCATCAAGTCAATGTTTAATTCAGCTCATTTATTTAAATAATTTATTTAGGATATTTTGGCCAAAAAAATTCTTTTTTAAATTATTAAACAAAAAATGTCCTCACTTTCTTTTGATTTTTGTTTTGCTAACTTTCGAAATGTGCACATTTGAAATACTTGTAGTGTAAATTTCGCTACAAATTAGTTATATGTTTTTAATAAATAATTTTATTTATGAGATTTTCTATGTGTTTGATTTTGTTTGTAGTTTAAATTAATTTAATCACTTATGCTCTAGTGTTGAGTTAGTTTTAATTTGATGAAATTTTCGTTAAATTTTACCATTTAGATTAAACCCTTTTAAGTATTTGTTTTAAAATATTTAAATTATTATTTTTTGTTTAAATTTTTGAAGGAGGAGTGGGATTATGCGACTAAGATTTACTTGTGGTGGCTGCTATATCTTTTAATTTTTTGTTATTCTGCTTCATAAGTATAAAAAAAGAAAATCACAAAAAAATATATATAAATATATTCATTTCTTTCCGAGTTTATATTTATTTTAATTTTTAATGTAAAAAAATTTCGTGTTCATCGTTTGGGAAATTAATGATTATTTGATCATTTATTTATCCTTGTTTGCATTGTTTAATTTAAATATATTTTTTTTCTTTAATAAATTTAAAAATATACCTCATTGTGTTTATTTTTTTATGATTTGTGTTTTAGTCCCTAAAAATTATGTTAAATATAAATTTGTTTTCCTTTTTATGTTTAATTTGGCATCGATTGGGCTTTTTTCAGTTGTGTTTTTCTAAGAAATAGAAAGAGGGGATTTTGGGGAGATTTTGTGATTCTTTTGTTGGGCGGTAGTGTTTATGTTGTTGGTGGTGGTTAATTAAAAAGTTGTGTCTTCTACTCAACTGTGTGACATTTTTAAACACCCTGTGCCAGACTCTCCTTTTGTATGGCAACCATTGATTGATCCATTGGTTGTGGCAGAATAAAGGGTGAGGCTAACATCTGTAGTGGACTGCTTGATAGAATCGAGAATTGGGGCGATGTCCTGTGATTTAGCATTAACAGAAGGAAGGTAGATCTAGATAACTGTTGAAAGTCGAACACATTTTGAGGGTACTTACTCAGTGAAACCGGATGCTGCTGCTGGATTTCGGACAGAGTGAATGGCTTGAGAGTTTTTGGCACGCGCTAAAAGTGTCATCACTGTGCGTTTGGTAGGATTCATTCCGGAACGCGGCACACCGAGGAGGGGTCTTTTGCGTCCAAGCTGGCCAGCTTTAGGTTGAAAATAATGAGAAAGAGTGCATATGTAAAAAGTGTGCTTGTAGAACCTATATATGACTTACCAATATTGATTGCCTTAACACCACGCAATGCTGGGTGCAATAGGGCACCAGGTGGATCAAGCAGTGCCAGTGTAGATGTTGTCGTTTCAGCTTCACTGGGCATAGCTAGTGTTGATTGTGCTTGCGGTAGACCTGTTATAGCTGCAACGCCCGTAGATGGCTTTAGGATACCGGCCATTCCGACCGCGGTCAGTTGCTGTTGAATTGCTACAGCCATCGCTGATGGGTGAACTAAAATCATGGAATATTGAAAACAAATTCTCTGGATAAGTATTTATCTCGACGTTTAATGAAATTTAATGCAACAATATCCATTATAATAACGCTAAAACGTATGCGGTCTATATATTAATGGAATACGTAGTAATGGTTTGAATAATTGTATCTTGCTTAAGGATAACATTTCGTTTGCTGTATATTGCTATAAAGAGTTGGTCTTCGAGCACTCTATTCATGTCAAAACTAAACTAAACACCCGACACATGATAGCCAAATTCTGCTAAGAAAATTAATACAACATGCTAAAATACTAAAAAAAAAACACATGAAGATATGATAGATGCAAATAAAAGTGATTACTATTGTACGCTAACATACTTTGTAAACTAACGCGTATCAACACCCGAATCTGAAAATGTTCACGCAAAGACCTCTTTCGTATCCAACCACTTTCTGTAAATCCATACCACAAGTAATTCGTTTCTCTTTTTCATTACAGAACTGATTATTAAACAAGGTAGTTTGAGCAAAACTGCTAAATATTTGTACATGGCAAAACATACAGATAAAACTCTGTGATTAATTCTTTAGAGGCCCAATTCAACCAGGCATAGTTGAAAATTACCAAGTCCTGTAGATCCGCCACCCATTTCAATGTTCCTCTACTCATACTTAGAACACTTCTTTGAGTTGAGCAGGTCGACCACTTTATAACCATTTTAGTCATTCTAAATTGTTCCACGGTTGACCACTTTCTCAGGTATTCTGACCTGTTATCAGCTAAAAGTTAGCTTTAAGCATCAATTTCCCGAAAACTACAGTTTTCTATACAGAAAAAAAAAAAAACAAAACAGAACTCAGGCGACGCGTTGTTCCGCCAGACAGAACCCATTTTGATACATTTATATTTTTATATATTTTGAAATTGATTTTTTTTTATTTTTCGTAGATATGTTATGAAACTGCCAAAATTGAATTATTGTCCTTACTTGATTTCGAGTAAGAATAACTTAAACTGTCATTAATCCAGCATACAATGCCTTATTAGTTTTGCTCACAATTTATGACATCAATTACGTCCATTAATCCACTTAAATCAGTAAATCAATTGGTCCTTCACTCCATCCCAAAATGTTACCAGCATATAAATTAATCCCCATCGCTGCTGTGGGCAATAAAGTACTCCCCCACGAGCATTTGCGTCAAATTCAACTCGCATTTACAAAACATCCAGTCCGCACTCACCTGACGTCGTATTTGTCGCCGATATGCTATCTGCACTCGATACTGTGGTATGATGGTGACTGTCATTATTCGTACTCGATTGGTTGCTATCACTTTTATCTGCTGTGCCTGAGCAATCCATGCCTAATGCATCCAGGTCCGTTCGCTCATCGTTTGATGTGTCCATGTCGGTGACGCCATTCGGGCTACTCTGATCTCCCGCTGGTCCTTGTGTTGGAGTGGATGTTAGAGCTTGCATTTCCCACATTTGTTCCTGCCTGATATCATCGTGATAGTCCTGCAAGTAAAAATAAACAAGTGCAAAAAAATAAATTTCCAACATTGAAATTTCAAATCTAACGCAAACAGCATACGTATACATGCATACATACACAATACACATACATTGTGAATCAAATCAAATTACATATTCCCAAGGGAAAAGTTTTTGCGCATACGGACGTATTTTGATAGCCGCAGGAAGTGCTACAGCAGAATTATCCATGCGAAATATAAACAAATTTCGCTTTATTCTCTTCCCTATTCCAGAGGAACATTGGTTAAGGGTGTAAAAAAGATGGCAGTGAAAACATTTTTGTTTATCCAAGAGCATATCAGAATTCGCAATGAGAATCAGTTTGGCTTCAGGAAAAGTTGTAGGATAACACAAAATGAAATGGAGTTGAAACAAAGAACAAATCACGAAAAGGACACGAAATAGGAAACAAATGAATTACGACTCCTTCTTCGTTTACTTTAGCTATTGTAAACTGGCCGATACTAGTCCTCCGTTGGACAGGTTAGTGTACAGCGGGGATTTAGTATTTTTTGTTATTGCTTTTCTGTGGGTAAAGCAAAGTATCATCACGATATGGTTGCAAAATATTTACCAACACACAATGGGCGGGATGAAATGGAGCGTCTGTATGGAAGAGTTAGTGAACGTAAATGGACTATTTATGTGGAAAATATGGACATAAATCAATTCAACTACTTTAAAGTGAATTCACAGTTAGTGAGTTAATGGAGGGCAGTGTGTTTGCTTTGAAGTATAGAAATCTGCGAAAAAGACTGAATGCATTTGAGTTTAAAACTGTTTCCTTTTGAAAGTAACTATCTAGATTTCAGTATCGGAATAGTGTTGGAGACTGAGTTGGCAAGAATTTTGAATTGACCATTTGCTGAAAATAAAAAAAACATAGGCTGTGCTGGAGATAAATGGAAGGAACCTACAATTTTGCTCTTTTTAAATCTTTAAAAAAAACGCACCTCAGTCCCGCATTTTCCTTGTTTCCATTTCCGAGCAATACATTGGCCTTAGGCAGGTTAAACGTTGAATCAAACATGAAATTATTCTTTTTTCAACACATAAAGAGACATGCGTTCGATGTTCACTCTTACGGTCACTATCAATCGCTACAGGCCATTAGTCGTGCTTTAGCGAAGCACATGAAAAAAAAGACAGCACACAAAACGCTTTAAGTGTATTTCTCAATAAATATAGAATTATGTCGCTGAGGCTATGCCTCTATGCACATACAGCTCCCTTATCACATCCAGCGGAGCAGAGTACCTACTACTTTGTACTGACCCGATGAAACACACGATCGAGATTTGTTTTCCATCGTCGCGTTGAGGATTTCATTTTGTACATTCTCCTTTTGCATCTGTTTCTGCACTCTGATGATGATGGTTGGTGGTCTGGATACCTAGCATGTTACTCGTATGTGGCCAGAGTACAGAAAATATCCTGGGGGCTGCAACAGTTTCAAATGATTTTGCTGTTAAAAAAGCTCAAAACGGGAAAGGGCACACAGGGGACGGAAGACTTTGATGTGTAGATCTCTCAGTGGGTAAAAAGTGCTGATGGCCAGGTAGGTAGGTATATACCATCAGGGAGTTTTTGTTTGTATCCTGTTTTGTAGACATAAATAAAAATGTAAAGATTGTAGGTTTTGATGTAGATGACCTTTTTGATATACATATACTTATCGATTATTGCAAGCAAATTGATTTCAAATCAGATGGACTTTTCAAAATGCTAACAAAAATGAAAGTGAGTTGGAGGATTCTGGAATTGTGTTTGTTTTATGCCGTTAATTATATATACTAACTTTTGTATTCCTGATATCTTTAAGTAGGTATTTAATTTTTTGGTGGCAGTTAAAAGTTCCGTTCGATATTGCAGCGAACGATTTAAGAAAAACTAAGGATGATGTTTTGGATCATACATATGTATGTGTATATGTATATTCACATATTTGATGGTATAATTGTTATTTAAATTTAATTTTAAATATGTATCGTATTGAAAAAAACACAAATACTTTCAACCAAAACTTCTTTCTTTTTCAACTGCTGCCACAATGTACAGCTTTCGCTGATTTTCCCAAATCTGAATTTTCAGAAATTGAATGCTTTTAATGCTTAAAGTTTTCCATTTGGATATGGCAAGTCCAGGCAGCTATATGTAGCTATACATAACAAATTGAGAATTCCAAACCTCTTTAAAGACTTATGAAAAACAAATACCCATTTATATAACATTTTTGGTAGAAAATCCGTAGAAAATAAATTCTTTGCCATTACCACCCACTAACAAACATTAACAATATTAGTCTGGCAAACAATAGATGCATATAACACTTTTGCGAATAAAATCTTTATATCCCTCTTTACTCAAATACAAAGCGCACATAAAAATTTATTTAAAAATATTCATCCTTATCATAATCATAAAGATTTACATTTCTGTGGCTTCTTCGCCAAGATACATTTTCATGGCTTGTATCGATATTTTTAGCACCCACTCTAGGGTGTACCTACATAAACTGAGTCGACCCTCTACTTTTACTGTTGTATTACTTCCCTAACTCAGCTCATTTAATTCCAAGAAAAGGCAAATAAAAGGCAGATACACCAGATTACTCATCGATGCACACAGTCCGATAAATACAAGTCGAAAAATATTTCTATTTTTTCTATTCTATATTTCTACATGGCCATAACTTTTTCCCGAAAAGAAATTGCATTACCGATAAATTCGAGAGGGGAAATATCCTATAAAGAGCTCAACTACCGTGAAGGACATTCTCGAGAGAACTCATTTCATTATCATTTCATTATCATTTCATTAAGTATCGTGTGGAAGTATTTAAAAAAAACTCTCTCTAAGGCAACTGCCGGCCTCTTTTCTGAACTGGATATAAATTATTTGAATGTATTTCTGACGGCCAGCGAACTGGAAGAATATAAAGGATTAATGTCGCATGGAAATGGGGAAAAAGTCAGGTTAATACATGCCTCATCGAATTTAAATGATATAGTCTTCAGCGACATAACTGCGAGGTGTAGATTTTGGGAAAATATTTAGCTAAATTCAATTTTCTATTGGATATTTCGTGCTAAGATAAATAGTTGTTGCAACAGGTATAACTATACAAAACCTATATGCTAAAAACCATTTGTTTTATTACACATACGAAATGATGAATTGTTGAAGCTTTTTCGCGTGAGTACTAGTTACCTGTGGAAAAAACAACCATTCCAACAGAAGACAGCACAACAATACTGAGTTGCCCACGAAAATAAAAGTATGTAAAACATAGATTAACTGTTTATCGTCATTTGTAATATTTCCCTACTGCCGTTTCTTTATGGCTTAAATGTCTCTGATTCTTATCCGATCACGAGCTCAAAAAAGTGCTACAAAACTGAGCTACTTCAACCCCAATATTTGTATCGAAAATGCATATTGCACACTCATCTGCTTCAAACGTGGCAGCAAGTAAACTAGCTCAAAAGGAAGTTGGCGATCTCACAAAATAGATGCACATATGATTGAGTTTCCGGCTATTGGATATACGCATACGAGCATCTACATTATGCTATGCTCGCTATCGTCGTATGACCCACTACAAGCAATACAAGACCCACTCATGCATGCATGGGTGGGAAAATTAAGGTCATTGCTTGACATCACCTATGCGCTATGCCTCCAGGCAGGACATTTGCCAGCTGCAACAGGAAGCTGCAAGTATAACTACTTTGGTAATCGAGTCGAGAAAGTGAAAAGCAACGATTTCGCCGATTGTCCATGTAATTTGGTTTTCACTTCATAGCAGTTTGCTAATGGAAAAAGAATTAAAATGGATTGGTGTCTGTTTTTCTGTTTCTTGCAAAGCGGAGTTCTGCGTTGTTTGGGTTTTCCATGTTTCTATACTAAATGAACGTTTGTAATCAGCTAGATGCAATTACATTTGGTGAAAGTTGTAGTACCTTGGGCCGAATTCGGATTCGAATTCGAGATAAAACTAACATTTTTCTAATACGTAGATATGTATATCTTGGGAATTGATATTGTGGTAGATGATTCTCTTTGGTGTTTAATCTTTATGATGTTTAAATTGTTTAAAGCAATTGGGGTTAATGGGCGAAGTTTGTTTTTCTTGTACCCTTCTGTGGATATGCGAACCGAAAGATTTATATAAAATTGGGAGGCTGTTGAAATAAAGAGGAAAATTGTCCGCCAAATTGTATTCATTGGAAAGTTGTTTTGTACGTAGTTGTTTTGTACTCATACTCATATTCGAACTTTATAACTTATAAGTACACATTATATACACACAGCAAACGTTTGATATGCACACACTAATTCTGTTTCTGCCTATTGTAATGGTAGGTTAAGTCAGTGTGCTTCCTGTAAAAAATGAACCAACCAAACGATAACGGATACGGAGAAAAGGGAGCACAAACTTTTTCGAAGAACAAGGAGGGAATACAGGAACTACGTAGCTGAGTCGATAAATAGATGTCACTTACGAAAATAGGCTCGAAAGTTAAAATGACTAGGTCAAAGCTATAAGGTACAAACAAATTCCAATTCTTCCGCAATTTTCATCCTCAACAAAGCCGCCGCGCCCTGACAGTCTTGTCACCATCATTTAACGTGAATTAAAATGAAAAGCACTTAAAGAAGATACTCGAATGTTGATACATATATGTGGGCATATATATTTTTCTGTGTCATAACATTTTGGTTTTTGCGCGTCGCACCTGCACTTGAGTATTAAGTACTCCAGCTGTGTTTAATAAACATGGTGACTCGTCAAACCATTGCGCGAGTGAGAGGAAGCGAGAAAGCCATCATAAAATTCCCGTCAACCACCAACCGACACAAAGTGTGCGCCTGAGTTTTGCCTTGGGTGGAAAGTCAAACATGATACTTTAATTATGTAGTGCAGGAAGTAAACGTGTAATAGTATGGTGGCAAATGGGAGCGGGGAGTTAAAACAAGGACATAGGTAACCCAACGTACTTTAGTTTCATTGCAACCCACAGACACTACAATGAACCAGTGGCAGTGGAGCATGTGGACTGGGGAAGATCCAGCTCAACATTAACTTAATATATGAAAGTCTGCTAATGTTTTCCATTAAATACTGGTAGGGGGATATGGATTTTTTCCCAACTCGCCTATTAGTGTCAAGGTGTGGTTTGGCGTGCGCGTGTGTGTGTATGATTGACGATGATAACGATGTCAATCCAATGATCAGGAGAGAAACTATAAGCTTTTTAATGGGGATTCTGTTTGGTACACATTAAATATTAGCGAATTTCTAAAGAGGTATTTCGTGTATAAGAACACTTTGCTGTTTCACCATTTCTCTGTGTACAAGCTCTGAAAAAACCTAAGAAAATAACTATTATGTATGAAGTGAATTATAATTGCCTGCGGAATATGAGGAGAGAAATATTCATACTTCGATTAAGAGTTGAGCTATAAGTTCTCCCCATATTAATGGAAACTTGGGAGTACAAGTCGCATATACGTTTAAGTGAGGAGGTGCAAATTTTTGGCTGGAAATATCTCTCGTTTTCTCAATACCTACGTAATTGATGCATTTTTGATGTGGGGAAAGTGGGTGTGCAATTATAGCACTAATTGATTTTCGAATAAACAGAGGCTAATTTTACGTTATGCTATGTTTATGTTATATAATATCGTGAAATAGTAAAATGTTTTTAAATTTTACAGGTTGCTTTGGTCGTTTGCCATAACTTATCTATTTTTCTGTTACGTTGTATAAGTAGATATGTGTAATTGAAATTAATACTTTCCGTCAACTCGGAGACCCTGTAGAAAATGAAATTCAACAATAAAAAAAAAACATCAACTCATCGAGTATCTGGCCGGCTTATGAACCAGTTGAAAGCATATTAACTCTGCATGTGAAGAACATGCATCATATAGGTATAGGTATATAATACTCAGGCGTCGTTCTTGTAAAGCTGGGCAGTGCCAAGGTGGACCAGGTAAGTGTATTCCCAAACACTGCATGGTGGATACAATCCTAAGGTTGTTCGTAAATGTGAACTATGTTTGGTTTAACAGCTATAGGACTCTTACTACTTTGTATTGCCAACATAAGTTGAGTACAAAGAATTAAATGGCAGAGGAGGTGTTGGTTTAAATATGAAATTGAAAAGATAGGAAATAAACTTTTTTCCAATAGGAAAATATGGAATAAAGGGTACGTTCAATCCAGTCGTATACATATTTTTATAATGAAAAAAAAAAAACAAAATCTGTTGAGTAAAATCAAAGATGGTTAATTTTCATAACAGGAAAAATATTTCTATACAGAAAATGGCAGTACCAACAACTTATTTTACAGTCTTTAATCAACCAGGCTAATAAAATTGTCGTAGATACAAAAATTTGATAATGGTGTATCAAGTCAAACATGCTTCACTTAGAGTTGTTTTATGGGACTCCCTTTCTTTTAATAACTAAAAAAAAAAACAAAAAACGCGACTGACAAAAAAAAGAAGAAGAAAGGAACTTAAAATGAACAAGACACATTCAAATATACCTAACTAATTGATAATCGGAGACTATACCTACACAGCCTAGCAAAAATACGAGTACCCTCCGGTTGCCAAATGGTTAGGTAAACTTGAATGTGTCTTGTTCATTTTAAGTTCCTTTTTATTGGTCAGTCGGGCTTTTTGGTTTTTTAAATATTTTTTTTTCACTTTATCTTTTAAGCCTATGACACTCCGGGGAAGAATACGAATCTAATGATACCTCACTCTTCAAAATCGGTCAAGCCGTTTAGGCTACAGGGCGTCACGTAGGAACAAACATAGGATACGCGCGTAACACATAACACAAAACGAGCTCTGCTCTGACGTATTCAAAGATAAAATAAAAGTTAAAGGAATTATTTGAAGACCCTTAAGATACTGCATATGTTCAAGACAAGCTGGAGTATAGATATTTAAACAATTTGTGTGAACTACGATCGCAATTCGTCTTCCCCAAGGAAATGTTTTTTTACCCCTACATCCATTGAGAGTAAAATAAGTTCATCCTGGACATAGATAGAGTGCAAAAAAAAGCCGGGACACCACAATACTCTTTCTAGCTGGGAAGTGGAATGCGAAGAAAAAAACAACAAAAAAACCGAAAAACCAGCGAATCTAGCAATTTTTTCAATCATGCACACATTTGTGGAGAGAAGTAAAATAGGATATACTTCGACTAACAGCTGCAATAATCCCCACAGAATGGGTTTCGCAAATTTGTCCGCCACAAACAATGTCCCAAAACCATAGCTACACATCGCTTGTATGGGAATTTAAACATTTTCTCTGGAAAAAACGAAGCAGTCACAAACACACTTGCAACGGGTCAACTGCAGTTTTTGTCTCCCAAACACGCACTCATAGATAGACAGTTTTTGGGGCAGAAAAATATATCTACTCACCGGGACTAAAAATCGTCGTACCTCGGCCAGCGCATAGGCAATTCTAGCATGTGCTTCGGCCGGTGCAGCAAATGTCGATATTTCCACATGTAGGTCCTCGAAGAGATGTGCATATCGACTATCACCGCTCGCACGCAGCTCCTCTTCTTTTTTTCGATCTCTCATTGAGCCGCGCCCAAGAACTGCCATTTTGCACATTGTATCCTCCTGGAGTCGTTTCATAGAATTGCCTTTCGGACCGAGCAGCTTACCAACGAAATTGAACTGCAAGTATATGCATATTGAAAAGTCAGGATTCCTCAAATTAAATGGATTTTTGTTTCTCGGTTAGAATGAACTCACCTTTGGATGGTCACGAACAGGAACGGCAACTTTGACGGCAATTTTTACTGGTTTATCACGGGTTATGTCGAGCATTTTGAGTTTCTCTGCAAAAGAAAGAAAGAAAAGCAATTTAAATAACAAAACCGAATTGAGTTGGCAATCCAATGAAGATCTTTTCCCTGTTGTGGTGGGTGACAATCAATAGATAACTTGAACGGTAAAAGATACAATCACATATTGAGAAAAATGTGCAAACATACATATTCGGCGACCGAATTTGTGAATTAAGAGGAAATGTCTCCCCGGATTTTAAGAATATTTATTCGCAAACCTAATTAAAAACGAAGCTCGGCTTTTTACAATTGTGTCAGCTGACAGCCAAAGCCTACGCTACGTTAAAAAAAACATGACTAGAACGCATTGCAGCGTAACAAAAATACTAGAAAAACGACATAAAACGACCCGCTCTATTAAAAGCAAATAAATAACCTGGGATATTTATGATAGTTAGGTATACGTCCTGTAAAGAGAAAAGTATTACCTCCGGAATACTGTATCACCAAATGGGCGTTGATACAAACAAATCTTTATAAGCATTACAAATATATACAAATATTTGTTTTTCAACAAACTGTAGTCTATTATTTTTTTGTCGATTCTTTCGCCAAAAACGTATGTTCATATTATGTACAGTACATCGCTTTATGATATAAAATTGATTTTATTTTCTTGACGTAAAAAAGACAAACCAAGGTATAAAAAACAAAAACTTAAGTTCTTATTAAGTTCATAAAACCGCCGATGGATTTCGGCAGTCAAAGTCATTAAACAAAATTTCATTGCATTTTGACACTATCGCAACCCTAGACAACCTTCATAAGGTTTGAAAAGTTAAAACTATTTTTTTTAGTCATTCATAATGCACTACAAATTGAGCTTTCTAATATTAAAAAAAACCTTCATCAGTTGACGTCCTCTGCAAGCAACCCCAAAATTTGACACAAATTATAACCATTGACTGTTCTAAGTGATATAACTTTAGTGGCCAGGAATTTCCAGCACAAGCGAAAAGTTTCATAATTAAGCGATGTTCTCCTGCGCCCACCCCTTCAAAAACGATGGTGCTCTCCTATCTTGTGGTTTGTTGTGAAAAAAAATAAATCTGCGTCTTAGCGCACATTTGTGAGACCGCCTTTCCAATTAGTGTTTGCTTTTTCTCGTTATTTTGGAAGGGTTACTCTTTTGCATAATTTTTGCTTTTCGTACGGATTTTGTGTATCATTTTATTTTTAAAAAAAGTTGAAGCAACTAGTTCAGGGTCAACATTAAAGTCGGTAGTCAACCGCACGCTCTTTTGGTTTTAAGGTTAATCGCAGTCCTTTCTTTAAATACTAGAGGATGGAAAAAGGAATATGAAATTTTAGATATGAAAATATTTGTGGTAGGTAATCGAGAATGCCTAATTATTTTAATTATCGAACCACCAAGACGAGGGGCTTAAACATATTTAAAGCTAAATTTAGTTGCCAGCGGTTGGTATCCAACATAAAGTCTAGACCTAATTAGGATGGTGGTTTGTAGTATTTAATTAAAAATCGTTTTCTTTTTGATTTCCATTTCGAATTTGAGTGACCTTCCCCAGAGAGATGGAGAAAACGAGTTTTAAAATTTATTGATACAAATGCAGGTGATGTTTTTGTTCGGATGTGTATCTGAAAGTTTGACATAAGTATACCTACAAGAAATGAGTGTTGGTATATGGAATATTTGCTTAAATAAATACACGTGGATATTTCGGTCGAATATGCAACCGTATGCATTGGTTCCTCTGATGGCATTGATTGGTGTGCTCTGTTCCAAGCCAATATTTGTTTGATATTAAGAGGCAAGAGTATATACCAAACGTAATCCAATTTCTATAGCGCAAGAGCATCGCTCTAATATTTTGTATTCATTTTCAATTTACAATAGTTCCTATAGCTACGACCTAGAGTAAGCGGGAGAAACCGAGTTTAAGGTTTGATTAAATAAATGTTTCTCTTCTTTCAATTTCAAATGTTAGAAATTTTTCATGTGCAAGAAAAAGATTTATGTCGGTCTGTAACGCTTTCAAATTGTGAACATTTATTTCAAAATTCAAGATTCTCAGACTTTAAGTGTGCTGCAATTGCAATAACTCCAAGTAACTCGCCTAGTTTGACAGCTTTACTCAAATCGGTTATTTAATTAGGACATCAACAATACGAAACACCACCCGCTATCACCAAAGCATAATAGATATACCCTACGCCAAGCGCCTAAAAATTGCACTCACACAATTCTGCTACGAATTGTTATTGTGAAATATTACAGTCATCAGAAGTAATGTAACGTCAAAACAGCATGAGTTTCC
Source organism: Cheilosia variabilis (assembly GCA_951230905.1). NCBI lineage: Eukaryota > Metazoa > Arthropoda > Insecta > Diptera > Syrphidae > Cheilosia > Cheilosia variabilis. The sequence continues at coordinate 60,050,562 of OX579680.1, read as the reverse complement.
ACTGCTTAAAATGTCATATGAATATGTGTATGCGTACAAGCTGTTTTAGCTTTTCATATAAGCTAAGTGCCAAACATGAGTTTTCCTTTCCCTCGTGAAGAAACAACAACAGCACTGGTTAATAATTAAACAATGAAGCACAAAAGACCGAATGGTTTTTGCGTTATAATCTACGCCCGCACATCGTCATCATATGCTAGTCATTGAGGCAAAGCACCCCATCGAACATCAACAAGTGTAGCGAAACTCAAACAAAATAACACTTAAGGACTCATTAATGTTTCATTATATGGTTCAAGAGAAAGGAGAATCTAATTAAAAAAATAATTGCGTGCAGGATGTAGAATTTCTTATTATGATTCATTTTGCTTGGTTGAAGGATGGAGATAAAGTTAAGGATGACGAACAGAGAACAAAGCAGAAGCCTGTGGCTTGTTTAAGGGGTGAGATTACGGTTAATCGGGGATAAACGTTGCTTGGTTAAGGGTGCAAGACAGAAAGGCATTGCTATGTGAAGCAATCACTTTGAGCCCATATTCCAAAGTATTTTTCCTAACTTATCCTTTTTTTGTTGTCTCAAATGGTCTTGGAAATGAACACGGTGGATAAAGAAAGTAAGAGCACTTTTAAGGCTTAGGATTATAAACATCATTTGGAGAATAACCTTTCCGTTGGGATTTTCCTATGAAATGGGCTGTGTAGTTGTTTAGTTGCAATGACTTAACAATTCGAGAACCTTTCCCGCGCGATGAAAAACTAAAACTGAATGTATTGATATGTCCGTTCGCCTCTAAAATGAAGGCTCACACAAACGAATGATCGTTCGATGTTTGGAGAATGACTTGGTTAGTCCAAATTTAGACGATAGCAAATTTCATTTGATTCCACAGGGAATTCTATACGAATTTCTCTCTTGTCCATACTGATCTAGATAGTTTATCTCCTAATGCGTAAGTTCGCATTATATGATTGGTGAGGACAAGGAATTAATTACTTCGCAATAAGAAAGGTATGTACATATTTTCTTCCACCCCCTCTCACACAATTGTTTTCCTGCCATGAACCAGAAATAATTCCGGGTTTTTGTCATCTTTTTACGAAGCATAACCTTTGATCCACCCATCATAGTCTATAAACCTTTGAAATAAATTTTTGTGTGTTTAAGTAAAACAGAATAGGTCCAGTTCCATGGATACTTTTCAAACAAACTGTTCTCTGAACATAATGTACAAGTATTGACACACCAGGAAAGGTATCCAAATTTATCTCGGCAGCCATTATTTATCTTTTGCATGCAGATTACTCTGATTAATTGTAACTTATTCCTTTCTTCTTTAAAAGTCTAAGCTATCTGCAGTCCCCCAGCATAAAACTCGAACTCATTTAGTGAAATGAATTTGTTTTAATATCGCGATGACCCGGATAATGGGTGATTTACCAAAGATCATCCTTATAAATGGGTTGGCTTTCCAATGGATAAACAAAGGCGAGAGTAGATATGCCAATTTACCTTTCCTTGTTCTTCTTAAGCCGACATCCTTTGGGTATTCCTTCCAAATGCATTAAATGATTGGTACATAAGAAAACTTGAAAGAATACCCCATTTTATATACCCTGGTACCCAATGCTTGAAAAAGGCGAAATGTTAGAACACCACACCCACGCGTATAATATCAAAATAAAGCCACCTCTGCAAAACATTTTCCTTCTATTAGTTTTGGTTAAGTTGCCTTTACCCTCCAAAAACGAAACAGAAAAATTGAAACAACTTTGTAATACAAATTTACGGTCCTTTTCGGTGGCGGTTTTATTTCAAGCGTAAAAATGTGGTATAGGTTTTTTTTGCTCGGAGTTGTCGAGAGTTAAAAATCACGAGGGGAAATTAATTATACGATGTGCACGAAGTAAGCGGGAAAAGTGTGCCGCATACATAGTCAACTTTTCCATCCAAACACTATTCCTTCATAGGGGAGCAGAGTGGAATAATAAACTGTTCGCACAAAGTTATTGCTTGTTTATACGAGCGCGAACTCGCAGATGAAATAGACATTTCAGCTGAAGTGTCATATTTTAATATATTTGAAGGAGTCGCGTCCTTTTTTGGAAATTATATTCCTTAGTTTCTACCTATAGCAAACATTCAGTTGATGCGGTGGAGTTGATGAAATTTCATGGGCAAAACTGTGAGTTCTCACACAAGGGGCAGTTTAATGAGTGCAACTGAGTTGCCTGCAAGGATATATGTATATGCTGCTGTTGGGCTATAAAAAAGGACGATAAAGTTGATTGAAGTGGGCATAAAATGAATCCGAGTAATAGAAGCAAAGGGAAATGGAGAAGCTTTGGAAATTATTCATGCGATGCTGGAAGAAGCCAGCAAAAAAAAAATGCGCATTTCATTTCGCAGAAGCAACACACTTAACTAAGTTGAAAAGAGGCGGTGACTGGAGAGAAAGATTTAATGAGTGATTATGGTGTGGGGTCAAATAAAATTACAATAGGCAAGTAAGATCCTACTCCAAAATGGAATCTTAATTGGGCAATAACAATGAAGATCGAATTTAATAAGTTTATATGTTTTGATTCTTTTATTACTCGTGTTAAAGTTTGAGAGGTAGGTATATTACTCAGTGTAAGTTGGGGATTTACGTATTTAACGTATTTTAAAACGAAAAATATGATTTCTTTAATTTCTAAGTTCTTCTGACTGATACAACAATAGAGCTGACGTTGGTCCGTTCAACTCGTGGTTATGTGCATATTTATGTTTTAGCGCTTTGACAACTAGGCTGTAACATTCGAATCATCAATTCTTTTGTAATGGATGGTGGAACTGATTCTTAATTGACTCGATGTAAGTTTTCTTTTTCTCTCTCTAAATGACGCCGATCAAGCAGCTGCTGGAAATGCTGTCCAAACAAATCTACTGTCTCCCTTGCTTCGGTGAATACGTTTCCTTCTCTGTTTGGAAAAGCTTGGGCTACGTTGCTTAGCTTCCTTATAAAAAATATCATCGATCAATTAGTCGGTAGCCGTTTTCCGTTGTCATATTCGCGCTCAACAACTAACTCGCCGCGAATATTTTCCTTTCCAATCTTAGAACTGAACTTCACAGGCAAGAATTTTGGAATCATACTCCTTGCAGACTTCGTAGGCTCCGCACAGGAGGACATAAAACTAATCATTACAATGGGTTTAATACTCTTTGATCTTTTTCATAACATTTGTTCCCCTTTGACGTTGTCGTTACGTTACTCAACCGATGACACATCCCGTAACATGAAGAAACATGTCATACCCTTAAAGCAAAATGCCGAATTTAACGGTATCAGTATTTCAGATACGTCTTGCTAGTCACTCGAAAACACTGATCCAGTCTGTATTATTGCCCTATGTATACTTTTTAGCTATTGTTTTCATCATCAGTTAAGCTCCCCCCCCCCCCTCCCTGTCACACCCACATGCATTTTACTGTCAAACCGCTAGCACTTAAGACCACAAAATTACTTTCAGTTTCATGAAACACAATGACAAATCAAAACTGTCAACCTGCCTCTATCATTTTTAAGAAAAAAACAATTTCATGTCACTTTCATCATCACCCAGTTGGTGTGTACTTTTGTGCCGCTCTCTCCCTGATTAAATAGTCACGGCTGAACATCTAAAACGCTGCGTAACCCCAAAGCCAATGGGGAAGCAACACTAAAAACTTAAAAAAACACAAACAGTCCTGCGGTAAATATTTGCTGGAAAAAGCCCCAGACACACAAGGCCACCATTGGTTAAACTTTCTATTATCAGCATCGCCTTTAGGCCACTTCATAGAAGAGTAGGGGAATGTAATGAAAAAACAAAACGAAGAAACCCTCAGATGAAAAAGCATTTACAAAAGGTTAACAACATACTGGCATGTGTCTACTTCACTGATGGAGGACATCATGTTCATCACCACCACCATACTAACGCAGATAACTGACAAAAAAGGATGATCGTTTAAGACAAAAATGTCCCTCTCAAGTCTGACACCGTCACTTGTACCTTTCATTTTCTTTAGCCTGGTTAACATCGTAGGTAAAAATAACTTTAACCGAAAACATTAAACAATTGTGCTGCTAACCCCCGTACTGGGTGTGAGAGTGGCAGGCATTGTACGAAACAACTCCTCCAGTCATCTGCAACAATATACGAAGTAAAAGCTGCAAAACAAATATCAACAGAGAAAAAGTTCCCTTTCTGGGAAACTTTCCTAATTAGGAATGATAGCTCACTGGCCCATGGCAACATGTCTCAGCTGATTAAGGCCGGTGAGAAAGAACTGGTAAATAACATGACGTTGCGATGTTAGAGTAGGAGGGTGGAATTCATATGTGAATGTGTACACAAGTTCAGTGAACAGCTTACTTGAGTTAAAAATAATTCCCAAAACAGGACGATGACAAACTGAAAACTATAGGTAGGTACTTCTCGTTGGTTGTCAAATATGAGGTAGTGATTATTTTTAGTGAAAAAAAAGAAAGGGACACATCTGCATCGAACTTAAATTTATGGTACCAAGATTGCTTTGGTCTGTGCATGTGTGCATGCATACGTATATTTGGAACATACTAGTCTGCAAACATAAATATACATGCAACAGACGTTTATAAACTATGTGACCATTGAACATTGTAAAGGGTGATTTTTTAAGAGGTTTAGAACTTTTTTTAAAAAAAAAACACAAAAAATTCGAAAAAATGAATGAAATATTTATTTGAATCGATAGTTTGAACCTTGCAATTTAATGTTTAAAGATAATTTCATGCAAATGTTGACCGCGGCTGCGTCTCAGGTAGCCCATCCGCTGAGTCCAATTTTGGCATACTCTTTCACACATAATGGCCGGTATCTCACGAATGAATGCATGGATGTTGGCTTCCAGTGCGTCAATCGAAGCGGGCTTGTCCCTATACACATTAGCCTTGGCATACCCCCACAAAAAATAATCTAATGGTGTCAAATCGCACGATCTAGGCGGCCAATTGACCGGCCCGAAACGTGAAATTAACTGTTCACCAAACTCGCCTCGCAATTGCGCCATTGTTTCGCGTGCTGTGTGGCATGTGGCACCGTCTTGTTGAAACCACATATCATGCAAGTCAAGAACTTCCATTTCGGGCAAAAAAAAAGTTTGTTATCATCGCTCGGTAGCGTTCACCATTGACAGTAACGCTGCGATTCGCATCATCTTTGAAGAAATATGGCCCAATAATGCCGCCGGCCCATAAACCGCACCAAACAGTGGCTTTTTCGGGATGCATTGGTAGCTGTTGCAATGCTTCTGGCTGATCTTCACTCCAAATGCGGCAATTTTGCTTATTTACGTACCCATTCAACCAAAAATGAGCCTCATCGCTGAACACAATTTTTCGATAAAAAAGCGGATCCTCGGCCAGCTTTCCGAGAGCCCATTCACCAAAAATTCGGCGTTGTGGTAGGCCGGCTGGCTTTAGTTCTTGCACCAGCTGTATCTTAAAAGGCTTTACGCCCAAATCCTTCCGCAAAATTTTCCACGTAGTGCTGTAACAAAGGCCTAACTGCTGGGAACGGCGCCGAATCGACATTTCGCGGTCTTCTGTCACACTAGCTGATACGGCCGCAATATTTTCTTCACTACGCACAGTACGTAAACGTGTTGGTGGTTTAATGTCCAACAAAGTAAATTTGGTGCGAAATTTGGTCACAATCTTCCGAATAGACTGCTCAGAAGGTCGAGAATGCCGATCATAAAATGGAAGCAGCGCGCGATGAACATTTCGAACCGAGCACGAATTTTGATAGTAAAATTCAATAATTTGCAAGCGTTGTTCATTTGTAAGACGATCCATGGTTAAATTGCAAACCAAACTGAAGCTGTTTGACAGTGACACAAGGTACTAAACACACGTCAGCTGTCAAAACCAGTGTTGCCAAAACCAAACCAGCTAAAAAATCACCCTTTATATTCGAAATGACGCGAAAAAATAAAACCTTTCATTCAAAATTAAATAAAGCAACTTTTTGATTCACTCTCTCTCTACTATCATTCATTTGGATCCTCATAGCATTCCTGCCTTTCGAACATTTTGATCTTGTATCCGCACATTTTGTGTGCCTGCGCTTGAATGCATTATGCGTCCGCATCCTGTCCACTCAGTGCAGTGTGCTGAAAGTAAATTCCGTATACACACACATTATTACCCGCATGAATCCAGAATCCTGATGTGCTTCCTCCAGTTTGACCCTTGTTCTGCTGCTCAATTATAATTAAACCTGATGGTGCGAACACATTACATACACACTGTGGAGAAAGGAAATTGTAATTTACATACTGTGTCACCATAATTACGAAAATGGACCCCAACGAGCGATGTCCTTCGCAAATGGAAAACAAACAAAAGAATTTCGAAGAAAAGCAGCAAATTTCATTCAATTGACAACCACATCATGGCACAGGCGATGACAACAAACCGACGCGCACGAGTTCGCCCTGCCAACGAGGCAAAAATCATTGCCAGCCAGAATGACGATCGCAAGATGTAGATTTACGTGATAGATTGAGGGGTGGTTCGTCGTTGCCATCCTTTTTCACTATCATCATCGCCATCGCCATACGGCAGACAGATTTTGTGTGTTTTTTTCGCCTCGCGCATAAATTATGCAATTAATTCCGACCGCGGGTGTCACTTTGGGGTATATTGAGTTCCATTGCTTGTGCTGTGTAGTGATGTCCTATGGAAGCTTACCGTGGGGGATTTTCTATGGATTATGATGAATCAGAAAGCTGATGTTCGAGTTGTTTTAACAAATTTGTTGGTGTGTTTTGTACTATGGGTAAATGCTTCCTGTGAAAAAATGTCCCTAATCGCTGTATGTTTGTCTTTAAGGAAAAGACTATGGATGGAGTTTCGGTTGAAATGTGATTTGAATATTTAGTAGCAGGGATTACTTAGAATACAAATCCCTTATTGACAATCGCTTCGACTGGATGTGGGGACAGTTGATATTATTAGTTTGGAAATAAGTTAGTCTATGAAAGTGAATAGCATCAGCCATGAAACTAATAATAAGTGTCACAATTTCTTCGAACGCATTTAGTTCATTTTAGGATCAATTTGCGACTTATTGGAATATTTTTGGTGCTATTATAGGCCTTTTTTATTATGCTCAAATGATCTATATAGATCATGGATTTCCATGGTTTACAACAACAGTTGGATCACGTACTTTTGTTGTAAACCGTGGAAATCAATGATCTATTAGATCATTTGGGCATAATAAAAAACGCCTTATGTTGATGGTTTTCATTATAAGTCAACTGTTACCAAATTGATGGTGAAGTTGTGAGTTGTCATAACAACGGAGATAGTGATTAAGAAAAGAACATAAAACATACATGCAAACTTAATTCTAGATGGGCAATAATTGATTTGGCGCACTTAATACTACTGCTTTACAGATATTAACTAAAATTTCATAATCTAGTACAACGATTTAGATTAAGCTGGCCAATTTAAAACGATCCTCAAATTTGAATAAGTTTTACCTTATGTGCATTCCTTTGTTCTTTTTTACCTTGTCATTGAACACACTTTATCATACCGTATTAGCCAACCCTTTCCCTAAAATAATCAATCGAAAACAATTAACAATCGATTTTCATTTGCAAATACAAGTTCTTAGAATATTTTTTAGGAATTTGGATGCATTTTTCGAAAGTCAGCAAAAGGAGAATATAAATTGCTTATCAAAGACTAGAAATTTGAATCTCCGTATTCGCAGAACACAGGCATTTTTATCTTATTTTTGGAAAGGGAGGGATCATTGATGTGAAGGTCGGCCAAAGGGTTACCAGTTACCACAAATACAAAACCTATTTGTTTAAAATATATGTATTTATGTTTATCCATATTCTACGCATTTGTAGTTTGGTTATAAACGAACACGACAAACGCTTAGACCACAAATAGCAGTTCGTAGGTCGACTGAAATCTTTTTTGAATCACTTATATTACTATAGGCGTGTTCGATATCAGCAAAGCAAAGTAAAGTAGGATTTTCAGCACGCGATTACAACAACTACAACCTAGTCTCGAAGTGTCACTTAGAGTGTAGTTGTTGTAATTGCATGATGAAAATCCTACTTTACTTTGCTTTGCTGAGATCGAAGCTCAAAAAAACACGGCTTATATTTAGTTCATAGTTGATAGTAACAAATACACGTCCAAAAAACAGATCGCTTACCACAGATAAGCATCCATGGCGATGGTGTAAATATGTTTCCCACAAATAGGCACAAATTTAATATATCTACTTTGTTACGTCCGGATTTCTTCCGCCAAGGAGAAATAAGGGTGCAAGACAATCTAAAATGATTCCGAAAGGAACTATAATATGAGGGGAACTCTTATGAGGGAATACACCTCCCAGCGGCATAAGCCCTTTCAAATAATAATAGTATCTCCGCATCGTTCCAATTGGTATGACTACTAATAAATTTTAAAATCCGACATTGCGAGTCTGTCGCTGGGGGGAATATCAGCCACCCAATACCGCCACCACCAAAAACACTCAAGAAACTGATAGATAGTGCCGAAGAAGAGACACACGAAGAACAATAAATTGAAATGAAACCTCTCTGAACAAGAAAACAACGACCAAGTTTATACCCTGATGACACCTGCTGCATTAACTTAATTAAAACTGCAGACGAGTAAGAGACAAAAATCGTGATGCACTAAATTAAAAAAAAATATAAAAGTATGTACCTTTAACAAAACTTTGTAATTTAATCCCACAGGACTAACGACAGTAATTGGTATTGGATACAGTTTGCTTTTATATAACTTTGTAAAAGTACTGTGAAAATAACTTACTCATATTACTTTTGGAGTTCACAGTACAATCAATGATACATCGACCTCACATCTACATGCGCTCATTAAAATCACAGTTATACCCAAGCTTTTGACAGTTCGTCAACATAGATATCATATTTTTATATTTGTTTGCGCGCTTGCCAAGCATGCTGGAGAGTTTGTATTTTGCATTGTTATACATACTTGTAGTAAGAAGACAATATTTTAGTTCATGTAGGTATTTGATATTTCACCGTCATCCTTACTGATCTCAATTCATATTAAAATTAATTAATCTTATAATTAATTCATGAAGAAAGCTTCAATTACCTCTGAAACATAGAAAACCGCATGCAAGACGAAATGAATCGTCGATGATGTCAGACGAGAATGTCCTAAATTCGGTATACCCTGTGCCAGCTCTGAAGATACATGATGCAAACAAATAGCCACTTGGTTGGTTGAGTTTACCATTGCTTTTTGGGTTACAGCAGCGGGTCAACATTTATGACACTATATTCATCCTTTAACCGGTATAGATATCCAAATGAGAGACGTCAGTAGGTACAGTTACTTAAAAAAATTAATTAATTTAAAATTTATATATGCTATTATTTATCTCTCACCAACACCCCAAGGTGTTCCTAGTTACAAACAGTTCTTATTGAAAAGCAAAAGACATTAATTCCCAAGTTCTGCCACCCCCTACCATTTTCCACAGTTCGCTTTTTGCTATGGATCGTATTTTCTTAAAAAGTTTTTCATAAATTTAACTTCCACTTCGATGCACTGGAGGAAAACCTTTGCAAATTCAATTAATGGATGAGGCTTCGGCTGCACATCTACGCCATAGCAACCAATGGGGAAAGTTTCTCACACTGGTTTTGCAGCAAAGAAAACTGAATTTTCTTACACATCGACATCCCATACGAGTACGAGTACACTTCAATCGAAAGTAATTTTGCTAAAAAAAGTTGTTTCTCAATTTTTTTTCTTTCCCATTCTGAGAATTTTCTTAGTTTTATTTCGTCTTTGGTTTATTTCTGTGTTTGTGTGCCTGTGCAGAACCATTATTTAGTTTAAAAGATTTTAAATTGTTCCAATTTCCCCTTTTACAGCATCATATCTTGTAAAAGGGTTTAAAAAGTGCATTTGATGTGTTTTTGTTTCATTTTCTTTTCAAACACCACAATGCAAAACTATGATTTTTTGTTCGTTTTCGAAGTGGAAAATTAAAAAAAAGAGGAAAAAAACGTTTGATTCTCCTGGTCAAGAAATATTTAATTGGAGAGCTTGTTTTGGAATCATCCTCCTTGTGTTCATGCTGGAATATGCAATTAGCATCCCAATGTAAAATTTATTTTAATTGCTGCAGTTGGAATGCAGATGAGATTCGTTAGAGGGCGTCTGAAATATTATACAAGCCCCATAGCATGCATATTTATCTGATAATTGTTTCACTAGTGGGTAAATGTATATCAAAATAATAGCTGAAGGGAGTTCACAATCATTTAATACTCAGTCGAATCTTAAAAAAGTAACAAAAGTACAGCGTGTTTTTGTGTGTATTCACAGAAGTAATTTCTGCGAAATTGTATGAATTTAGAAGACAGGGCTTCGCAGATTAATGCCTTAGTACACCAAGATCGATAGTGCAATATAAAACACGTGGCATCATGTTGTCGGCATTGCGAACAATCGATACCTACCTAAAATGCAAATCCCATTGAACAATAAATTTAAACTTTACCGAGAGCTGCACACTAGAAAGAATGAGAAAAGCTTCTATGTGCTACCAGATCATTGCTTTTTTGCTACCCTCTGTAGAATATAATTCAACCTATGCGCCATTTACTATTCAAAATGAATAGCACGACGATGTACGAGTATCTTCAATTTAATTCTCCTTTATGACCTGAAACCATTATTAAGTTAAACTCATCCACATTGCTATAAAAAAGAAGAACTCGACCAACGGTTATACAAGATTGCTTTTATGCACACTTGCTGGTTACATTCAAGAGATCGGTGAGCCACCTTTCCGATACGTAGCATCAATTGTGTCTATCCCCTTTCCTCATGCGGAGGTATATAATAACGTCAAGGCTCAAGACGCAATATGCACATTGCACACCCAGAGTGCTACTTGCATATAACGAATGCTGCACCTCAACATCCTTACTACAGACATATGTACAGTTGCGCGTAATGGTGATCAATTTCTTAGAAAAAAGAGGAAAAAATAAACATAAAAATGGAAAATAACAAGAAATTGGACCAGTAACCGAGAGCAGTGCTTGGTAACGACAGCCATAAAAAAAATTCTAAATAAAAATAACTCGGGTTGGCTATAAGTATGTGTATCTACAGTAAAAGTCTCATTGAAAATGATGGATTGAAGAAATCTATTCAGAATTTAATTTCGTTTCCCCCAAGGACTGCAATCAAATTGCTACGTAAAGGAATTCAATTTTAATATATTATCTTTCTTGCTCTCCAATGATACGTGATGGAAGTATCACACCAGAAAAATAGAATGAAAGCGTAGTCCGGCCGTTAAGTGATGCATCCTTAACAAATCATATATACAAACTCTATGCTAACAGTCATAAGGCTGTATATTCTAATCTTCTGCAATTCCCGGCGCAGAAAATCGGCAAAGATTTACACGACGGTGGTGCATTACATTGTAAACATTTGGCAAATAGCCATATATCTTTTTGGATACACAGACACTGATGAAAGAAATGGAACTTGTTTCACTGTTTTTATTTTCTATTGTTTATTTTTTATCTCTGGATATGCAAGGTCTATTATGTTAGTCTATATAAACAAAAAAGGACTCGGGTAATGTTTTTCTTACATGGCCCAGAGGAAAAAATAGGAGAAGAAAACACAAGAATTTGCCTCTACCTCTTTCGCTGAGATGAAAAAGTCCTTAGAAAACCTGTGCATTTTGATTTCAATGAAATACTATGAAATCTGCGTTTCTGAAAAAGAGAGAGAGAGAGAGAGAGTTTATACTTTAATGTTGACATTGGCGGAAACAAACGTTATTTGACGCAGAGCAACCTACTTTGTTAAGCTTTCGGGCTTAGGGTATAGTCGCATCCAGTCAAACTGTTTGCCCACTTTAATATAGAAGATACAGCTCCATGTTGCTTAAGTCCATTTGTTTACCTAAGTGAAGAAATGGTCTTGTTCGCGAATATTATTTTGGGACCCAATTGATCGTTCATGACTGAGGAGTGAGTTAATTACGACACAAGCCCGACACCCATTTGCGAGTATAATCGACCTTATATGTAGGACATTTTTACATAAAGCTTAATTTACTCGACAATGAAAAGTCGCTAGTGAAAGCACAGTCATCGATAGTTAACCAATCCTTCTCAAACTCGTTCGCTACTTAAATTTTTGTATATCCAATATGATAGGTTCATTTTTTCATCGAAAGCTTAAGTTAACTTAACTTGGGCAACTACTGCTATGGATGCCTTAAAGTAAACAATATTTGACTTACCAGTACTCTTTGATGTACGTTCTTCGGAAGATGGTAAATTATTTTTTGATATTACATCCATTATCCGGTTCTTGGTTTTGTACTTTCAGTTTTGAAAACCTGCAAACATAAAAGAAGTGTTAGAAATATATATCATATATTTTGACAATTTTTCACTAAAGAGATATTAAAATTCATGGATTTCTCAATGATATTATATTTAATTTAGAATTAAAAAAAAAAACACTAAAATTCAAATAAAACAAATTTCAGTTTAATAAAGAAAAATCTTTGTGAAAAAGTTTGAAAGAAAATTGGAATCCGTAATTTTGTGGAACTAGCTTGTAAGAAATCATGAAATCAAGCTAAAGACAGACATTTAAAAACAAATAAACAAAGGTGATGAGGCCGACTTCCTCAATGTAAACTGGTCACTCTTGTTTCGCTTACCACTTGATTTCTAGTTGTTCTTAGAAAGACAAATAAGGGCAAATGTGTACTATGTTTTTATTTCGATTCCCATCAAAGACGCATAGAAAATGCCATTGAACAAAAAGACAGGACTAATGCACTGCCGTCAACAAACAACAAACAAGTAAGAACGATAATAGCCCTACTGACAATGCGCAGAAGGTGTCAACGATTAGGCAATAGGCCTGGAAAAGGCAACTTAATAGAACGGACCCGGTTCTACAATCTCAATGCTGTATGTTGCTTAATAAATGGATCCGCAAAGACTTTGTTTGTGGTTAGCAAATAATGCACAGTCACATCAATATTTCAGAGACACAATTTACCTACTATACATCAAGCAAAAACTGCTTAACAAAAAATCAGAGAAAATTCCAAACAGAGTTCTCCTAAAACTATTTCTTTTAAGGATATCAACTACCAACTCTAAACAACCATCATACACCGGAAGAGTGCAAGAAAATAGCATTTTCTATGTAGCGACTTGTTATGCCACCAAATTCTGCCATTTTCCATGATTTCCTCAGTAGTTTACTTGTGTGCACACTGAGTGTATAGTATATACAAAATTCAATAAGGAAACTTGCATTGTTTATTTTCATGGTTTCCTTTGCATTTTCTGTGCTGTGTGTTAGATGTGCTCTCGAAAGAACTAGCTACCCATCGTCATTATTATCAGCATCATATTCGTGCGGGTCACGACTACGAACCAAATACGACCACACCGGCAGGAAAACCTAAAACAGCAACAACAATGTTGTGCACGATTTTTCTTTGTTGTTTGTTATACACATTCAAAAGTACAAAGGGTTGCAGTGGAACTCAACTAAATAGCGTGCTTCAAGATAGCACCTAAGCTAAGTGCACCAAAGCAACATCGTGCACTTCAAGTACAGGAGGAAGTTCTTTTCACCCTCGTTCGACTTAAAATTCATTCCAAATAAAAAAGTTTACAGTGAAATAATAATTAGCAAAGAAGGAAGAGGACGAAAAAAAGAATTTGGGTAGCAGAAGCGAAACTTGAATTTCTCACTGCCCCAGTTAACCAATTTTTGCTCGACGTCTTACCCATGAAATAAAGTTTTCACAGCGAATTCCCTTGCAGGAATCGTCGAAGTGAATATCTTTAAGTTTTCATCTCTGATTTTTATTTCTCTTTGTATTTTTTTTTCACTTTGCTGTTGACTTAAATCATAAGAAGGCAATAAAAGAAGTCTTATCTTGGCTGGAAGAAAACGTGTTATCTGCTAAAGATATCCGTATCTTTTCAAACAGTCAAGCTGCTATTAAGTGCTTGTAGTCAGTCTCTACAAACTCTATAAAAGCCCAAAACTGTCGTTCGTCTCTCAGAGAGACTGCGGAGCAGTTCAATATTCACCTCTGTTCAGTGCTGGGGCATAAAGACATCCCAGTTATATCTCGCCAAACACGGAACTACACTACCTATGCTTCCAGTTAAGGATTCCTTAGGTGTTCTTAGGCATGCAACAAGGCTTGGCGTATTTTCAAATGATTTTTGCAGAAGCTGTTTTGACGAGGAGGAAGAAGAAACTATTCTCCACCTTCTCTGTACTTATCCGGCTCTCTCGCAAAGACGAAAACTCCATTTGGGAGCGTTCTACTATATTGATCTATAAAACACAGACATTCGAAATCTCCTATGTCTCATCAGAAGCTCCAACTGGATCAACGAGTAGGAAGAATAACCACATAGATTAATATGTGGTGTCACAAAGGACTTTCTAATGGTCTAAGTGTGTCGACTAGCCAACGCAATCAGCGCTTGAGCTCCATTTTAAATCGAGTCCCGTATCTATAGATGTGAGCAATTCAGCCAATATTCGTGTGATCTCTGTCCTGCGCCAATAAATTAAAATAAAACGAACTTGAAAGCAAACAGCATTGACTTATTATATATGGACTGCTAGTGAAATATCACTTCCATACAATCTCTGCCCAGAAAATGACGCCAACATAACTAGCGCTCGTGGTTCTATGCCAAAAATAAGTGAAACAAAATGACAACCATCTTGGATTTCTCCATAGAATGCTAGAGCCACCCATTGGGCGTGAGTGGATTTGCCAAGTGAAACGGTTGAAATTCAAATTGTTGCGGCATTGTTTACAATAGATGTCATCTCGAAATTGTGCTTGTTTAAATAATTAATAATAGATGGAACCAACAAAATTTTAATAAAAAATCGTTTTTCATTGTCCCATAAATTGCACAATTTTCGTATATTTATTGCGAATAAGTGTTTTATGTTGTTTTTCATTATTAATTTTAGAAATATGATGTAATAACACTTTAGCGTATATTTCAATCACATTTCAGATCAATAAATACTTATGATTGTCAAGAATATCACATTCAAGTACATGAGAATTTAATTCATCATATAAATTGCTTAGATCTATATTTCTCAAAGTACTTATATCTGCAACGAAATGGAAACTTCTGATGTGAGTTTCCAATTTATTCCGCTCCGAACCACGAGAGCTAGCGCTTATGTTGGAACCAACGCGAAGTTGTCTACTAGCAGTCCATATAATAATAAGTCAATGGCAAACAGATAATAAAACGGACAGACATGATATTATTATTTTTTATATACGTAGGTACTTTCGAATGACAATACCAAGCGTAAGCTAAATTAAAGTAGAAAAAAAAACAAATCGCTACAGTTAAAGGTAGTTTATTATAACACCTTTGCGCTAGAATAACATTTTTCGTTCTTAATTGAAAAAAATGAAAATTTCCATAACAAACGGTGCCTGTATTAGTGAGCCGTTTTCTTGTGAATATAGCTTCTCATTGTGTATTCTTATTCTCATTCAAATTCATTTGCTTTCTCGTCGTTGCTCGAAGTAAAAAACACATAAAAATACGAAAAATCATCTGCAATGGAAATGTAATCATCCGATTGTGATTGTCGTGCCTAATTAGGTCGTTACGATCATATTGCCTTGCCAGTGCTGCTGGCAACATCAGCATCAGTAAGTGTAGATATCTGTTATTTACGATTAAAGATACCTACACAGATTGGCCTTGGATCACTACATTAATGAAGAAAGTAATTTCTCAACAAGTAAATTGGTTGAGAGGAGAGGGGCCATTAAATTAAATGAGGGGGTCTTTCCCGAGCATGGAATCAGTTTTGGCAGTAATGTTGACTAATTTCAAGCGACAGTGCCTTAAAAAGTAAGTATACATGCAAACGATGATTTTGTACTTTGATTGATTATCCG
The DNA here is from genome assembly GCA_951230905.1 of Cheilosia variabilis. Classification (NCBI taxonomy): domain Eukaryota; kingdom Metazoa; phylum Arthropoda; class Insecta; order Diptera; family Syrphidae; genus Cheilosia; species Cheilosia variabilis. The sequence continues at coordinate 60,034,467 of OX579680.1, read as the reverse complement.
CAAGAAAACTGAGGTACACGGTGAACTTGTAGATATAAGGAAGATAGTCATATTTTAGTCAAAAATGCCAGCGCAAAATATTGTGCCAATTTAATTTTTTTTATGTACATTGTATATACTCCTATGTATGTACATTGTGCATTCACTCTCTATGTCACCCCATATTAATTATTATATTGCTCTCAAAACTCTTGCTACCATAATCCATTTATTCTACCATGCTCAATACATTGCACACATCAACGTGGACATTTTTTGCAATTGCCATCAATTTACGCCATTTCCCATTCCAAAACACTTCTAATGATAAATGGCAGCGAAAATCTCAAAATCACCTCGCAAATCCCTATTGAAAACAAAACTCACATAAACCAGCTTGAAATGAAAAATTCTCAATCAAAACAATTTATCTTTTAAAGACGAAACCTGAGTACAATGATCACAACCATCCGCCCAAGTAGTGACAGAGACATCCGCCTTCCGAAACACACCAAATTCACCATACCTCTGACAAAAAGGATCATATAAAAACGCAAAAGGCTTTAGGGATAAATGTAAAAACATTTCTCTTTTTGGCTCACGAGCCATCATCGCCGTCACCCTCATCCAAGCTTTTTCTGCTCCCAATTCAATTGAGTGAACGACTTTCTTTTAAACTCCCCAATCCGAATCCCCATTTTCTTATATCGAAGGCTTGAGAGCATCCATCATAAAAATCTGCGACCAATTTCACAATAAAGACATTTTTCTTTCTTTCATAAATAATCCAAAGGATTTATCCTGCTTCTGAGTGCATGGGAAGCTATTCACAAAGAGGGAGAGCAAGGCCAAATAAATTCATTTTCGTTCACGAAAAAAAAAAACACGGCGTCAAACGTTTACCTAAATAGAAATCAATGTCAGGATGGAAGTAAAGGCATCAGTCAACAGGCTTAAATGAGCCCGAATTCGCCCTCGGCAGTAATGTGCTGCGGCACTTTTGTGTAAAAATATTCACATTATCCACACTATGCGTGCGTGTGCTTGTGCATATAGCCAATGTTCTGCTCAAGTAGGCCCTGTTACTAAAGACTGAAAACGGATAAAATTCTCAATGTTTATCCAAATGCTTATGCGATTTCCTTGCTATAAACTAGGAGGTGTGCGGCATTGCCGGCATGTCAATTCGTGAAACGAAAAAGGAGAGAACGTTTTTCATGATTTATTCAATACTACCGGTGAATTTGAATTCAAAGATAAACACACACGGGCACCCATTTGAAATGTGGGAATAGGGATCGGGGGCGGTATCCTTGATATCACATGCAAACCATTTCCATTTCGAATTGAAATTCCACCGAAAATATTGGAATATATATTGAAAAATCATACAAAACTCAGATATGTCTGCCTACTCTGGAAGGGGGCAAATGATATTGGCAAAAGGGTGCGTAATGGAAAGTGCATCCGCTTCTTGTTTATGGGGTTTATAGTGTTCTAGTTTTTTTTTTGTAGTTGTTTGTGTTGCACTAAACGAGCACGAGTGAGGGGAGCGAAATAGATTGCAAACATTTTCAATTTCCTACTCAATTATTAGGCATGCAATTGCAAATGCGATGGTCGAGCAAAGAGATCCATTGAAACAAATTAATCAATTTTCGTCGGATGCAGTGAGCTAATTAAAAACTTCATTCGCATCGAGTGCACGACGAACCTAATTGGCCAAATAAATTAACGGACGAGATATCACACGACTTCGTAAACTGATACGAAAAATAATGATGTTGCCTAGGTAGGGGTGCATAATTATGCACATAAAAATTGCTATTTGATCATTTTATTTAGCACATTTATATAATCCGAAATCAGTACTATTTATGGAAAATAGTGCACCATGTATTCGATGTTTGTTCTTATTTTCTTTATTAACGAAATATGTCAGCCAAGTTATTTAGCAGGTGTGACAATAAACTGAAATCATATCACTAAGCTAGGCTCGCACGTCAATCAAACAACTTTATGGTTCTAGATCTCAGTTAAGGTTAATGTAGAACTTGAGTGTTGAGATCGCTTAAAATGAACATTCAAAACTTCTCCGACCCCATGAATGTTAAAACTCACTTTTACATTTTGACAATAGCACGTGCCAAAAATGACGGCTTCTTTGCTGTTTAAATTTAAATATATCAATTAAGGACTGCCTCATTGGAAAAACAGCTTGTCAAAGTCTTTTTTTTACCAGAAACAAAACACTTTCAACTTTTTTGATAACCTCAAGATGACCCTACAGTAAATTTGAAGCTTAAACTTTTGTAATTTCAAAGTTACAATAACATTATTAGGCATAGAATAACGCCAACGGAACACAATAAATATCCCCTCCAAAAATTGTCTCATCCTTATCCTTTTATCACGTTTAATCAATCTGGAATTAATGCCCTTAGACAGACATGTTATCCGCTCTTGGGGAAGAAAGTTTTATTTTCTATTTACTTTTATTCGAAATATCTGAGTTCTTTGAAGTGACCTTCTGCGAACATAAGACACATATATATATATACAACAATGACCATACCCTTCAAGGAGTGTATTGTGTGTTCGTTTCTCTTTGTCGATATTCTTAAGAGAAAAAGTAAATAAATTTCCTATTTGCATAAGTAGATCACGTTCATGCGAAAAAACAACACAGAGCAAAAACACAATGACAGCGCTACAAAAACGCGCATAAAGTCGTCTTTGACGCCAGTTAAACTTCAATGTGAATCCTCTTTGGCACAAAAAGTAACAAAACCGAGCGAAGCATTCACAGGCGAAATTTTTTTTGCTGCTAAGAATTCCGATAATGAAAAGATTTCTTGTCGAAGATAAATGCTTTTGTATATATATATTGTCAATTGAGATTTTTGTCTAGTTCTTCCGAACACACTGAACAAAGTAAGGAATTCTAAAGATAATATTTTTTTTCCCAACGACATCGTTATCAAGTGTCTTCACTCGCCTGGAGGAACTTTTGCTCGTTCACTCTCTGGGGCGACAGTCAACTCCTTTACCTAATGGTTTGTCATTGAAGACAATTGAAAACTTACAAATGGTCCTGGGAATATGCCATACAGGACAGTGTTTATGACCCTTTGCTTTCGATGTCAAATGGTTTAGGAACATGAGTAGATGGAAATTGAATCTATTGGGAAGTCTATTATGTAGTTGAACATTATTATTATTATCTTTTGAGAAGGAATCACTTAAGGCAAAAATAATAAACATATACAGTCCTGGAGCCACATTTATTTCTATGAAATCATTTTGAGGTTCGTCTTTTGGATGGAAAATATACCCTAATGTAGCGCACAATATGCGATACTTTGCATGGAACATTCATTCATTGCTTGCAATGGATTCGGGATTGTTTATGAGAAATCAAAATAAAAACAGGAGTGAGTAAAACTGCTCACGTGGCAGGGATACAACAAACTATTTACTGCTCAGAGTTGTACTGCTATTGTTTAAAATATTTCTAAAATTTCGGTCGTGTTCAATGAAGCATGACGTGTGGTGTGGATACGCTACTTGTAATGAAAGAGGAGCTATCCAGAAAATACAGTAACCGAACTTCTAAAGTCAAAGAAGAAATAACTGCCAAAGTTCCTTTATCGGTATTAGATCTAAGATCTCCATATTGCTAAACATAACATAGCCGCAAATTTATCTAACCATTTAAATTAGTTTATTGATTGATCAGACTTCATGAGTAAACTCCAACAATGGGGACATCCCAATAGACCCAATTAATGGCGTAAAAAGTCCAACCAAATCTTATACAAACTTATCAAGCAAAGACTGACGATAATTATTCAAGTGTTTATTTTTGAATGCAGCCCTCCATTCTTGTACCAATAACAACCAAACAAGCACAATACAAAAATACAAACGACCTCTTATCTTACAAATTAAATAAAAATAAAAACCGCTACGCCCCACAGCATTCGCCTTATTACTATACCGCAAATATTTACATATCTTTGGGGCGAATAATTAATGTTCCCAAAGTCGAACTAATTAGACAGGCATCCACAATTCGGGTCCAACATTTCCTTATTTTATTGGGGTCAAGTACAATTTTTTAATTCTTTTGATTCGCTCACAAAATTATAATCAATTATCAACATCAATTCAATTCGTGGCTCGAATTTCTTAAATTATTGCGTTTCCTTATCAAAATAATTTCTTTAGCTTTTCTTCGTCTACTTAATTGAGACATCTGACACACACACTTTCGGAGTTTTAAACGAAAAGCGAAATTTAATTGCTTAAAATGTTAAATCAGAAAATGCTGCCGGATATGTCCCTTTCATGATGCGACTCATAATTAAATAGATTATTCATTTAAAGCTATCATCAGTATTGCGTTTTAAACCAGCAACATAACCATGGATTTTAAACATGCAGCTCTTTGGCTTTTAAGTCCGCCTATAAAGAGAATGTTTGCCCATGGTCAGTCAAGCGGTTGGACACGATATAAATTGGAAGGTCGCCTCTATTTCTAGACCCAGGGCACCAAATTTTCAAAAGTTTTTGAAACAAGTTTATCCGGAAATGCCCCACTCCGCATGTAGACCACATTTCAAAAAATAAAAAAGTTTTATTCCCCTTTTTTTCCTATTGTAACTGACATTAATAAATGAAATACACCGAGTGGGGATGATTGATGAAATACGTAGGCTAGTGTGAGATGGTGGCAAACTCTTTTCCTGTTGGTCTCAAATATACCATTTTGTTGCTTTGTCGTCTCTTTAGTGAAATGTGGCTAATGGACCGCAGTGGATGAAACCCCGTTGTGTAGTTTTTTTGTTTTTGTTAAATAAAACAAAATTAAATGAACGAACACGGTATCTGTAATAATAATGGATTTTGTGGTATCGTGGTGGATATACAATTTGTTTTTTGATAGGAACAAAGCCTCGGGATATTATGCTTTATTCTATAATTCGGTGGTGTTTGCGCAACAAACTTTCTCCGACCAGTATATAATCAATCCCTAACTTGATACCACTATTTGAGCACTGATATTATTAGTTGGCAGCAGAGCCTAGGTAGAACATTTTTGTTAGTTGATTTCGTTAGAAAAAAATTTAATTTCTACTACTCAGACCAACTTGTGACCGAGAAAATCTCATGCGACAAGTCGTTTTGTTTTTATTTTGACGTCGCATTTTTTGTTCCTCCTTAACAAAATCACTGATTAAGTGATAAAATTATTTCAGAAATATTTTTTGTGATATTTTTCGCTAATTTTGTACTTCAATATCATTCGAACAACCAAATCGAATAAAAAATTCTCCTTGCTAAGTTAAATTACCAAGAGTAGGTAGATCTTTTCAGTGTACTCGTATGTATATCTATATTTTTCTAAATACTGAAGAATTTGTTTCATACATAAATGCGGAAAAGTTCAACTCCCTGAGGCGTTTGGGTTTATCTTGACACATTAAAAACAACCATTTTAAGCATGTGGGAATAATTATCCTAAAAACTCGCCATTGTTTGTGTTTTTCGCTGAAGAAAACTAATATGTGGCATGTCCTGAGAGATCACGTGCCAAAAAGTTACGACCTGTCACTCAGTACCATAAATCACATGTTTGATGCCTGCAATTGCTACTATTTTGTTATCTTTCCTGCCGTCATCATTTTCACTTCGTTTGCCTTATCTAAAATATGAGTTTAATCAAGAAAATAACCGCCAAGCCAAGAAGAAAATGATAAGGTTGTCGAAGCAGATATTTAAAGGAGAACATTACATTAAAATGTGAAAAGTGTATGTGCGCTTTTCCCCAGCGCCCTGTGGCCTCTCTCAAACTTATGACAAAGATGCGTGAAATAAGTTGTGTTAGTCATGATTTGATGGAAGTACGCATACCGAAAAGAGAATAGTATTTTTCTCCTCCTGATATCGGCCTATCTTTTAATAACAGAGTTTCCATTATTTCATTCTTTTTTTGTTCAGTCTGATTCACTGCTCCCTTGTTTTGCTTATTTACGACGAGCAAGTCAATGAGTTCGATTGACTAGCAAAAGCAAACAAAAAAATTTTCCTTTTATTCATGAAAAAGATGAAGTAGAGATTTGTCTTCCTTTTAAGATTTATTGTGTTTGTCAGTTCAAAGAGTATACTGGAGTGGGACTTAACCCTTTTGGGTAGACATAAAAAAGGGTCAATTGACATGCATGGACTTGCGTGTGAAGTTTTATACGTCGAAGGCTCTTTAGATCAGGTATCTTTTGAGAATTTTCTTTTAAATATTTGATATCATATACCTATCAGTCCCTTTCTACAGACTCTGGATTTTGTGACTTTGACATATGCCGAGGTTGAAAGTTGGTTGAGAGCAAACCATTCGAACAAAGTGTGTCAATATATTGTGAAAGAGTGTGTTAAAAATAATTGAGTGGGCGACAAAGCGATGTAATGTAATCGGTTTACATTTTTTGTATCTTTACATATGTATTTGGTATTTTTCTTTCTATTTTATTTGCACTTCACGCAATTCCAAAATCATGTGGTCACACATTTGAGTTGATCAGTTAAACTTCTTATAGTCCCCTACAGGTATATAGGTGCTACGATTTGGATCGAAACGGAACTTAATACTCTCCCCCGACGGGTGCGCTGGTGTCCTAGCCATTTGCAACTCTTTCTACACAAGTTGTACAAATATTCTTAGTTTTTATATAACTCATCAAAACGGTCGCAAATTGCCAGTCAAAATGAACCCTAACGATAATCACTAGGTCAGCTATTGAGCAATATCTAAATATCATCTCAAACGCCCAATACGCATGTGTGATCTTTCCGAAATTGGTAGCGAGAACTAAAATATATGGTCGTATACATAAGAGTACTTAGCATATTCAGTTTTTTACTTTATTGCACTAATTCTCATTAAAGTTTACAATGCAAGGAGACTCTTCAATTTTTTTTCTACAATAAGTGGTTAAATTAATAATTTCCAATTGAATGTACTGTTGAATGCCTTTTAATTAATTGACTCTAAAGCTTAACACACAGATATTTACGAATAAAAAAATACTCCACTCCATTAACCTGTAAATTAAAAACGTTCATCGAACCAACTTTTCATTCTCACTAATTGTACTTTCATAAACAATGAGAGTTCCATGCCCTGTTCGCAGGGCATGTAGGTACCTCTACATTGTTTTCGATAGGGGAAGTAAGCAAAAAAGTTGTATCTGGCTATATACTGAGATATGATAATCATCACCTGCTGGTTGTCGTTGCTGCTGCTGACTAACATACTTACTAAACTTTTGGTGGCGCTTACAGTCCGAGGTGGACCACGGCCTCAACTGCCTACTGATATACTTAATAAACCAATTTCCCACAATCATTTGCAGCTGAATCGCAACTATAGAACAACATCTGTGCATTTGTTTTTGTTGAGGAGCTCTTTGGACTTTATCGCTAGCACCACGCAGTTATTGAAACTCCCCTTCGAAAGCGTATATTTCACTGCTATTTGTTCTAAATATTTAAAGGATTTGGTGAACTCCATAAATGATGGGTGAATGCGGAAACTAAGTTTTTGCATTTCCATATTTACCGAAGTCGAAGAGTTCTGTGTTTAAACCATTAATGATAGTTATTAAGTTCTAATGAACTCAAACAGCATTGAACAATCGACAGGCATCTGGCATCGTTACCAAAAATCTATACTTTAGAAATGCTCACAAATTGAAACCACACTATTCTGCATTACCTACCATGCATGAACATTTTAAGGAACCGCAATTGGCATGCTGCATTTCGATACTCGATTTCACCAACAAAAGCCTTTGTACAAGTGCGGCCTGCACAAATTCTGCGAGGAAAAGTCCTTGTTTCCCATTTCATCGAATTCAAATATTTTTATATATTGCACCCACTGATTTCAACACCACTTAGTAGACCATGGGAGGGAGTACAATAGTATATGCTCTCAATAATTCAGAAAACCAATTTGCCATTCCTCAAACGAAATCTCTTGCTTGCTTATCCAACCGTGTGTAGGTGTACGTGTGTACACACACAGTGCTTGCGTTGACGTCGCAATCCTCTATATGTGACCAATGGCAGGTATTTGTTTTTGCATTGCTTTCAAGAAAATCCTATTTTGAAAGACGAACAAAATCCTGGATAACAAACAGCTCACAACTCTCCAGGAATACACGTTGCATTGCAAAAGGAAAATCTATTTAATATCATCAAAGGCAAATTAAATATAAATAGAAAGAAATGTGAAATAGATTTATGCAGACACAAAGCTTCAATTACTCATCCAGCCTCCCGGAACAATGATCATTAAAATGTAATAAACTCTGAAAATCGTTTTGTTATTCATTAAGCAAATGCTAAGGGATGTCTGGTGCGTACGAGGAATATGTGCAAGTATGTAAGTACATACCTTTCGGTTAGGACGTGTCCTGAATTACGTGCAAATTATATCCAAACTACCTTTAGACTCCAAGATCCTACCCGTACGAGGATTTTTCGATATATACCAATTGCGAAATTATTCTATTTTCGAACACGTTTACGTTTCTCTTTTTCACTTAGTCTTCCCACAAATAATACGTTGCACGTATACACGTTTTCAATTGTTGACACTTTCTTTCTATGCTTTTGTTGAAAATTTATCTTTTCCTCTTTTAAATATTTTAAAACTTTTTTGTTGTTGTCGACACACAATGGAACAAGGATATTTCGCAATCACAACAAATGTGTAAACACTTCAAAGCGCAAACGAGAGAGCAAGCTAGCGAGAGGTTGAATGACTACACAAAGATGCCGATGGTGGTCGGCGGATGGAGAGGAGACGCTTTAGTCCGGGGGTGGTGAACTTTTTTTTTCTATAATTTTGATATCCTCTTTTTTCTTCAATTGCAAACACTTTTCTAAAATATAAAATTACACGGGAACGAAAACAGCGAAAGGATGTGCTATCCTAAATTTTGTTTTGTATAGAGCAACGTTTTGAAGATGAATTATCCGCTAAGAGCAACTCCTACGCACCATCTAATTCGAATGGATAGCCGAGAATAACTGAAGATGTTATACGGATGAGTTTAACTTTAAAAGATATTTGTTGAATCTGTTTGGGCAGCATCCCTTACCTGATGGAAAGTTAGAGAGCCAGGGATATAGAGAGAAAGTTCAAATATTTGTGAATGAGTGAGAAGAATGAATATAATGAGAAAAAAGCTCAGCCGGAAACTTTTACCTCAGTCTCACTCTCATTTCTCATAGCGAATAAAAGAGGCAAAATACTGGGAAATAACACCGAAGAGAGCTTTTACTCATTGATGGTGAGGGAGATTATTCTTGACCTATTGTACATAAATGTCCAACTATTCGATGTATATAGGAGAAAGTTCAGAATTTTTTAACTAAGTTCAGAGTTTTTTTTATAATATACCTTCAAAATCATATTAAACTACCCAGTTTAACCACAAATAGGGGGAAAGAAAAAAATCTGTCGTAGGGCCGTTGGTAAGCAAAGCCTATACGACAATGTGTCTGGTAGCAGGCTCAGGCTTCGGCCACGCGATGATAAAGCGATGAGCGACGGAGCGATTGACCTACGGATTATAGGCGTATTATAGGCAGAGCGCTCAATCGCTCAGTCGCTCACTACGTGGCTGCAGCCGTAGGCTAATTGACAGATCCGCGGAGGAAAATATAACTATAATGAGCTCAAACTAACAATGAAATTCTGTGAAAAAGCAAGCACTACGAGGAAATTGAAATAACATTGGCTTCTCCGAAAAAAATTAAGGATACGAGAAGTAACCGAGGTTTCACCCGAACAAAACTTCCTTCGATGAAGAGTGCCGGCAAGCACATGCTATAAACAACAAATGGAAATAAATCGACAAGGATTTGAATTCAGTTCTGAGCTCAGACAAATTCTATTCCGGCAAGCATCCAAATGTTGAGTTTAAAGTTCAGCCATAATGCAGCATAGCCCACCTCATTGCAAAGTGAGTGCATGCAAATCAAGCATTATGTACCTATCTACACCAAAATTTGTTACTTAAGCACTTGTGCTCAACCATTCCATCTTTATCAGTAACAACCTTCTACAAAACCCTCTATTTATTAACTTTGAGTTTCCTGAGTTTACATTTTCACAATTATTCATATAAAAATGTTCAGAGCTACTTGCAAATATTTTCAAATTGCTCAAAATTATAGGAGCTGTATTTTTACTGACTTTGTACTAGACACATACCAACTTACGTTGAGCTCTTTACTACAATTTCACAAAAAAAAAAAATACTAAAACATTTTATGGATGTGTACAGTGTACACTGTAGGTACACGTGCAAAGAAACGAAATGGATGTAGATTAATTTATTTTTGGCAATTGTTTTCTTTTTATCCTTAATCCTAACAAAAATCCGATTGTTTTATGCTTCCCAGCCCAATTGTCCTCTCAATATGCTATGCAGTAAGGAATTTCAAATTTATAAGAGGTAGGAGCTCAACTACAACAAAACCTCTCCCTCTGCTATGCGACTCCTCCTCCGTTCTCCAGTTCTTCTCCGCATTGAAACAACTATTCAGGTTGTTTGCGTCCAGCAAAAAAAAAAATAACCTCCGACACCCTTATACCCTTATATAAATCTCTGAATTACTGTGGCAAGTTAGTAAACATGAAAGCTCTAGGACATACAACACAAAAAAAGAAAACATTTTTTTTTGTGAAGTAGTGTACAAAGTGAAGGAAAGTAGCGGAATCGTGGCAAATTGGAATTCATTTCTGCGGTAAAGGACAAAGAGGAATCACATCCTCTTGTTCTCTCCTTGTGCAACTTTGCAACCCTTAACAATAATTATTTTGTATGCCTTTAGTTGTTGTATACAGCTGTCCGTGAGAGACTGCTCTGTGCCGCCACCCACAATACCGCGACTCGCAGGACGCAGAAGGAGAATAACTGTCTGAAAAATTGAATTAAGAGGATTCACTGGCAGCTAACTTAACTGCGAAACGATTTTGTCTGGTATTTCACTTGTTAAAGTAGAGAAGAGCTTTAAAGGGTGGAATTGGAATATCCTTTTTAGGAATTCAGGAACAGTTCGATGCAGCCCTTTTACTACATCATTTGCGATTAGTATTGTAAGTACAGATGAATGCCCTGTAATTAATAGAGTTAAGGATTAGAGCGGATACTTTAAGTAGATTCCTGGAGCTTAGAACGTAGCCGTTCGCATATGCGCAGTTACAAACGTATTATGGAAGCTTATAGCCAGCTTTCTATTCGCATTCGTTTAATCTCATTAATTTGCAAGACCATTTTGTAAGGTCTTGTAACTGACAAGACATTTGTTACATTAAAGCGGGAGCGCTGTTGAACCTTTGCACCGTCATCAGACTGATTGCCTTGTACATCAAACTCATCGCCTCATCCTCTCTCGGATTAACATGTAATTAATGAAAATACAGACAGGTGCATAAGCATATTACTCGAGATTAGGTGGAAGTCGCTTACTTAAACGGAGTTATCATTGTCGATGGTCTCGGACTAAAAGTCGATTAGCTTTTTAAACTATATCCCCTTGCTATCGATTTATCTTAAGGCTGTGAGAAAACTTGCGCGAGTATGTGAGCTAGGTCAATATAAATTGACATCCGCAAATGTCATCCAGCGGCTGATGGTGCAAAGAAATTGTGGCAAACGTTGTTAGCTAAAACATTGAATGCATTTGGGGCGGGTCTCCTGAGAGAGTTCTTCAACATTGAATGGGTGGGTTTGCAGATTTGCAAAAGAAATGGATTTACTTTCCATTTTATTTTGTTTGCTCTGCCATCCACTTTATTCATGAATCAAGGAATTACCTAGATGGGTGCAGCTCCGGTGAGGAAATGAAGAACTGCAGTAATTAATTCAGATGGAGAACTGGGAAGTAATAAAAACAAGTGAAAAGGAATTGCTAATGGGAAGGGCATGGAATAAAAAAAAAAGAATTTTTAATTTATTTAACACTTTTCCTGCTGTTGGTTAAAGGTGGTGTTGTCTAATAGTTTTCTCTTTTCAGTAAAGTGGTGTTAAATGAGAAGAGGACAAGTTGCACGAAAATACAATAATAAATATTGTTTCAACACAGAGCTGCTGATAATAAATAGTTGGCTTAAGAACTACGTATGTTAATATTTGTGCTTAAGTTCTTAGATTTGATGATATAGCTAAGAAACTGTAATTTTGTAGTAAAACCAATTGATAAAAAAAGCACTACCACCATCACTGAAACAAAAGAACAATGAATATCGCGTACATTCTTTATGTTGTGAGTTTGAACTCTCTTCAACAGTCAATTACATTCACACACACATATGTCTGTTTCTGTTTGAAATGACATAAATAGTAAAACGAACTTTTTAATGATATGCAAACAATTAACATTTCCTTCAGCACCTTTTCTCATGCAAAAAGAAACTATAAAGAAATGAGCTGCGGAAACGGGAAGTAAGAAACTTAGGAGCTAGGAGCACAAAATAATTTAATGACCCTCCATATATTGTGCTAACGTATGTACTCTTATTCATCTCAACACGCCAAGTACAAAACAACTCTAATTAGTGTTTAATGTTTCTCCTCTTCTTGCCACTATGCGCAGAAACGAGTGTGAGCAATGAAATATAATACAGAACTTTCTCTTCCCTTACCGGCGGCGCCATCCCTTATGCATGCAGATTCACAAAACAACTGTGCCGGCAATTGACATTCCAAATGGATTCCACTCTCATAACCGATATAGAACATTTCTAAGTGTGCTGTACTTGCAGGCGTTCGTGCATCAAATAGTGGGTGGATGAAGGCGTGCTTGAGAGTTTGTCTGTCTGATCTTCTCGTCCATCATCGATGTCTCGAGAAGGTGCACAGGAAAACACACACCTGGGAAAATAAAACCAAAAACTTTGAGGGCAAGTTCTTGTCTTACATCTTCGTAGTAAAGGGATTGTCAACTCAACTACTGACTACTGCCATCCATGAGGCATGATGTAAAGAAAACTCTTCAGAAGTTTACTCACGATTATTCATTAAAAAGTCCACCCCAAGCATGGGTGGGCGGTATAGGTCATCAATAATGTTGATCTGTAGTAAGTTTAACACCTGGTTTCGAATGAGTGATGTGACTTGTTTCCATTCGTCCTTCGTATGCCAATACGCTTCCCTAATCATGTAGTGACTGTGCACTTCTGCAGAACTATCCGAGCAGAAGAAAATGCAGCAAATTGAGTTTGTTTGTTTCGCCTGATTTATTGCCAGAAGAAGAATAGAGACGAAGAGGATTAACAGTTTCCAGTTGAATTTATGTTCGAAAGTAGAAAAAAGATTTCAAAGTGAAGTTTGTTATCTGAGATTCGAGAAGCGACAAAAGATAAATTGCACTTTTAGCATGAGGTATACCATTTTATTTGCTATCATCCTATTTAACGATAAATTCGACTTTGTAATGTCCGTTTAAAGCATGAAAGGCGGGCATATAAATATATAAAATTGAGCTTGTTACACATTGCGAGAGCCACACTTTCCATACATTGTTCTTACTCGCATACTGATTATTTTTGAAAATGCAGTGGCTCAGTCGTGTGTGGGCTGCGCTATTACTGCGTCTCATACAGATGTAACTCCTCCTTATATAATAATTGGTAGAGGGCTATAGGAAATTTTATAAATTGTCTGCAATTTAACTTATCCGAAATAATAATATTAATACCTACCCAAAATAGGAATCTTTTAGGCTCAAAGTCTGCCTTTTCCTTTGAAAGAATATCGCTGATAGTTTCCAAACGATTACACAAATATTGAGTTCCATTCGCGTCATTCAGGCGAGACTCTCTTTGTACCGTTTATGAAGGCTTACAAACATAATCAGTCTTTGAATTACCTCTAAGTGCTTAGATATACGCGTCTAGTCGCTATTTGTTGTAAAAGAAATTGAAATTTCAACCAATCGCTCAAAATGATCGTGACACACGCATGATTTGCATATGAACGAACTGAAAAGTAATGACAAAAGTTAAAAGCCAATTTCACATGAACTTTTTATGTCAGTGAAATCTGTCAAGTGTGCTTGACAAATTACCCAAGTACCAGCACACACAAACCCACTTCCATGGCGCACTTTCAACAAAAAAGTGATATGCTACCCCTTTTACATCAAAAAGTTCATTACAATTCATTAATATATGCAACGTTTGCGTGAAATGCGTAAATTTCCCAATCTTTCCGCGTATAGGCTGCCGCATGCTCTCGACGGGTCGTCTGTGTGTCATCACTGTGCTGTGCCCATGTTTAATTGCAAAAGGGCCCTGTGTACACATATTCTGCTGTCAGTATTATAAAATGTTCTCCCATCATTCATCTAACACAAAATTTTGTTCATACACACGGAGGTTTATTCCAAATGATTTACTTGCAAGGTGAACTTTATGCACAAAGACGCGACCAAAACCGCTCTGTGTGTAGTAATTCAAAAGGGATTTCTCTTAAATTTCCCGCACCCGCAACTTGCCGCTTCTTTCTACATAATTTATATGTTTTGATTTCGAGAGCAAATCGATAATTTTCGCATGGTTCACATCGTAAATCCTTTTTGCTGGCAGTCAGGAATTTTCGTGAAGAAGGGGGTGGTAGAGTCGGTGGCGCCAGTATTATATTTTCGCTTCCTTTCGTGCTGCTGGTTGTAGCTACTGTAATAATATTTGGAGAAACAAATTTACTGCTTTGGTTTATTGGGTGATGCTCTATGCGAAAAGTTGACGCTCATCTATTTTGACGTATTTTCTTTTGGTGTGAGGGACCGCATTCGTGTTTGCGCTGGAATGATGTGGAGAAACTACTCAGGTGTAAGTGCTTTAGACAGCATCATTTGTGCACACTTGATGCTTCTCGTGCGTTCTACTGCGTTGTAAGACAGCGTTTTATTTATCTTTTAGCGCTTGTGTAGACATTTTTATGAATAACGGTATAGAATAGATTTTATTGCGTTCAACATTTGTGTACAATTTCTGGTCATTCTGGCTAGAGAAATAAATAGCCCCTCAAGATCATCATAGAAAATTGATTGTTAAAATTAAAGATCAATCCAACACTGGCACAGAACGTTTGATACCCATTCTGGATTTTTTTGGACACCATCTTTCGTCTGTTAACCGTTCACTTATTTGTTCCATTGGAAGTGGAGTTTTTCCGATAGTGTGAGCATCATGGCTTTTTCCCCTATTACTGTGTAATAAATTTCCTATTGCAACGAAGGCATGATTAATGCCGTACAGATATTTTGCAGCAGATTTAGGTATCGAAGATAAGTGCAGGAAAGGTGACAGCAAAGGCGACTAATGTGTAAAACTAATATCGGCTTTAAAAGAAGCCGTTGCTTTTAACATCTAGTGCTGACTTCTTGTTAGTTTAAATTCAATTCACTTAAAACAACAATCCTGCAAACCCTTTGATTTTCGACTATTCCACAATCCACATGATCGGTGCTTTGAAGTTCTCTGTGTCCTATTGCCACATAGAACTTCATGTAAATGCAATGGCTTTTCATTGTGTATATCCTTCTACTTCTATCATTAAACATTTCCACAAGGACGCCTGCAATGAATACATTTGCATCTCTGTATATGCACATTGCACAAGCATAATATAACATTATACGGACGGAGTATTTGGGTTGACGGTAGTCGTGATGATATGCTCATCAGAGCACAACACTTGT
Organism: Cheilosia variabilis; assembly: GCA_951230905.1. Lineage (NCBI taxonomy): Eukaryota > Metazoa > Arthropoda > Insecta > Diptera > Syrphidae > Cheilosia > Cheilosia variabilis. The sequence continues at coordinate 60,018,708 of OX579680.1, read as the reverse complement.
CATGTCCTCATACTTGTAGACGGATGTCATTATTTAGTCAGATAACGGTAGAGTCTTGGACAAATGTAGAGAGATCCCACTTTCAAGACAGACAAACATATGCGTACAAAAGTGAAGAGAGTACAATATTTTTGTACTTATAGCCGCACCTTACGTTTAAAAACACACCAAGCACGAAAGAAACAATATAAGTTGTTGCCTCCATTCTGCCCAACCTGACACGAAGCCGAAATGCAATGAGGACGAGTCCCAATGGCTAAATTAATACACTAAATATCATACATTAAAAAAGGGCATGTTGGGCATGGGCAATCCATTGAATGATATTTTCTTTCAATCGCTGACTTCGTTGTTGCAGCTCCTGTCAATATTTCGATTGATGATTAAAAAGTTAAAAAAGTTCATCCTCATCCCGTCATTCGAGTGCTAGTTTTTGACTTTCGGAATGGCTTGCAAAGTTTTTTTTTCACAATGCCTTCTTCACTACTTATCCTCGTCCTGAGGTTTCAGAATCAGGTTACCCGCTTCTTTTCTTCCCCTTTCTATGTATTTATTGTTTGGATTTTTTCAGACCAACAGTGTGGTAGAACATTGGTTGGGAATGGGAAGGATGTTAAAGTTTTAAAAGAGTTTACGGCGCTGAAGAGGTCAGTGCCCACGAGGATTCAAAGTTTTTTCTCTTCGTGTGCCAAAAAGGTAGGAAAGTCGGATTATTGGAAACGCCTTAAGTATACTTATGGAGGTTTTGGCTACTTAAGAGGCATCATTTTTGCCGACTTATGGTATCTCGGGAAGGAAGTATTTTATTTTTTGTTAGTTATCCTTAAGGAAACGAATTTTTCATTTTCTATGCAATGGTGTTTAATATTAAAAAAGTTATTAGCCATAAAGTTCAAAATTAAAAGCAAACCTTGGAAATAATAGTTCGGTTACTAAACGGAGACTTTTGGAACAAAAAAAGGATGTCGGCAGTATTGACTCACTCCTGATTATTGTTCCAAATAAAAGGATAAGTTTTGTTTAAATAGATATTGCATAGCCTTATAAAGAAATTAATTATTCTACATAGGTAAATAATCTTACATTTTTGGCTGCCCGGACCTTAAGTTGAAGCAGTCCATCTAATGCGGCGTTGTGGCAAATTGCGTCAATATCGCCGGTGTGCATATTACTGATCACATCTTTGAAAGATCGTGCCTTTTGTGTTGCCTTGTGAGTTTGCCACCAACTCTTTGAAATACGACATTAAATATGTGAAATGAATGCGTGTCTTCCTGTCGGTGTTTTTTTTATGAAATGAAAGGTGCTGTTTACATCGTTTTTGACTTTGCCTCAGCGTAAAGTTTTCAGTGCTCACCGAAATTTCCATTGGGAATTTGTTCATTCCAATCACGAGAAAGTCATAGAGTGCCAATGGCTGAAAGCTAAAGCATTTCACTCCCAATATTGACGGAAAAGACAGATACAAACAAAACATATGGGTATCCTTTAGAGACTCGGCTACGAACACCACCGCCGATTGCTGCACTCGTTGCGAATCGAATCAATTCCGTTGATAGTGAAACGCAATGCATTTTCAACTATACAAATCCCAATGAGCCAATGCATGTGTTTGTGCTATATACTTGGGGTCACAATCGATTTGATATTGCAGTGGCTGCCACTGATATCATTTCGTGCAAAATATTACATTGAACTTTCTCTGGCGGGAAATGTATTACTGCCAAACACTATCTTTCCTTGGATGCTCGATGAAATTTTAATTTCAAGCGTAAAAAATCCCAAACCTTTCAAATAACTGGCATTGACATCGCTTTCTCAACAGGGGGAAATAATGACACGACAGCTTGTGTGGAGAGTCAAAGTTGCATGTGCTGCGACAACGATATGTATATATTTGAGCGTAGAGCTGGAATTCAAATGGATTAGTCTACTACAGAATACAAAGCATTGCAAAGCGATGCAACTGAATATTCGGCTAGCTTGGATTTTCGCGTTTACATTTGTCACTATATAAATTCAGCGTCAACTATAGCAGTTGTACTCTGTCACGGCAATGAGAAACATGTATCCACAGCCACGAATCGAACGACTTTCAATGGTAAGTAGGTCAGAAGAAATTGTCTCTACTGCTACGTAAGCCCTAAGCAGTATCATGCCCGAAAACAAACGATGTGCTGGCTGTAAATCTGAATTTTGCCAGTGGCTTATCACATGGATTGGACGACAGGGAATAAATAGCTCGATTTATTTTTATCATTTTTCTTTTTTCCAGAAATCGTTAGGAAAGCCATTGAAATCATATATATTTAACTGAAGGTCTAATCCCAAATCCCAACGTATTTGAAAGCCGAATATAAACATAAACCATACAGCTTCACGAGTTTGCTTATAAAAATGGTTTACAGAAAACAAGTTTCACTTTAAATATTACTGGGCTCATATAATTAATCATAAAAGCGCATAATTTGTTTAAAACATTCAGCCACCTTAACATGAAGCGTGCCGATTAAAATATCCTTTTCAATACGACCGACTACTTGAGAAATGACTTGCAGAAAGGACTCTTAGGCACTCTACAGAAGAAAAAGTAGAAAATTCACATAACTGTACTGCACCTATGTATCGTTAATAAAGTTTCAATGTACTCGTATCCCAAGATTAATCAGTTTTCCTTTCGACTGTCTATGGTCTATGCTGTTTGAAGCAATACAAATAACCTTCTCATTAAGTATTACTGGGCATCACTGGGTGGCTGCATGTATCACACCTCTCATTGCGCACAGCAAACTAAAGTTACCCACAGAAGTTGCATATTCCTGGTTACTAAAATTTAATAGCGAATTTATCCGGAATTTAAACTGCATTTCAATACAAACAGTAACCAGCAATTAGCAAAATGACTTACGGCAATAAATTCAAATTACATTGCGCAATTAGTGGCTATTACTCACTTTATACCTACAGAGACGGTAATGTTGATTCTATAGGATTTTTTCTTTGATTTTGCCGATGAAGCAAAATGAAAGTCTTTCCTTATTATAATTATTTGTAATTTGAAATCAAACCAAATCAACGAAGGGAATTAAGTGTTGTGGTGGATTTTCTGTAATCAGTCTGTAATGTCAGAAATCCCTCTTTATATTATTAAACCGTATCACATAAGCGGTCTGACTAACGTACCAAAAAGACATAAGTTATGCAAACACTCCTACCTTCCTTATTTAACGTTATCCAATCAGCATCGAATGGCGCATGGATGTCTACATTAATTACGTATTTGGATTCAATCACTTTGTTACTAAAGCATAACAAAAGATTAGATGATATCCAGTTCGAGTTTCGAGGCATTGAAGGGTCAACTATAATAGTATTGCATGGCAGTAAGCCTGTGTAGGCCACTATGATATTATTATTATTCAGACTTTGTGATACTTAACGTATATTCGATTTGTTACTCGCTGGATTTCATTTATTCAATTGGCAGTGGATGCTTTTTTTTATTTGAATTAGTAATTGACACGTTTTTACATGCTAGCCTCAACCTTAAGGCTTTGATTATATTTTTTAGTTTACTTTACTCTAAGTATATTTTATATTCGGTGAAGTTTCCACCCCAGCAATGGAAAATCTATTCTGAAGGCCGGTCTTTGTTAGCGGTACTAGTTTTTACGCTTAAATACAAAACAGCGATACGACATATTAAAAAATAACTTCTGTATCACTCATGTCATCTTAATTTTCGATTAATCATCAGCCACTAATTCCGCATCAGGTTCAGGACTTCGCTTCCAGCAACATTGATCTTGATTAATCGCACAAAAACAACCCGAGGATAACTAATGTTATAAACCAATCAGCAACTAGCAAGCAAATATCAGCGTTTTAGAAAACTTCAAAAAACTGTGCTTTGTGTCGGTTATTTTTTTCGAAAAGCAAATATTTCAGCAAACTTCAGTGCCACTAAACAATAGTGATAATATGCTATACATGCTCGAATTAAATCCCAGGGAAATGAAAGTTCTATGCACAAGCTCAAATTAGCACACCTTTTTTATTCAACCCCACAACAATATCCTTTAAAAGAAATTTAAATTCGTAACTCGATACCAAGAAGCAAACTCATCCAAAAAGCACATCTTCCCGTGCTCTTTAAGTGGGTTAATTCTTCATCCAAAGAAAAGTCTGCTGTACACTCTATACACTTAACGCCTGGCCCATGAAAAGTGCAAAGTACCCAGAAGACGCAGCATACCACCGCTTTGTGAACATTTACCAGACTCGCAGGTGCAAGTATTTTGCTGCAGGGTAAAAATATTTCACAAAATTCTTAAGATTTTCAACTTGGATATGAATTCGCCAGCAGTTGCGCTGAAAACTCAAGTAGGGACTGTATATGGAATACCTTTGCGTTCACGCCTTTCCTTGAAGCCGGAAATTATGCATGGGAGTTATTTTTCTGGAATTTCACACCAGTTCATGGAGTACCAGTAAGCATTTGCAAATTATATGGAAGGCACCTTCATCAACAAATATTGGGATCATTTTCTTTAGACTAGTTTGACAATCAAAGGTTGTACATACCACCCTGACAAGCTCTATAAATGCATCTAGTTGACTGATCCATGCATCCTGTCAGCTGTCATTTAGGCAAACACCATGGTGAAGGACATAGAAATTTAGTTTCACAGTGTATCAACAATGCGTTGTGCTACGATGCGCGCTTATGACTTGGTCTGAGATTGGGTTGGGGGCCTATGAGCGCTTCGGGCTGAATTGCACAAATAAAAATATGAATTTATGATGGCAAACGAAATTGGACATGAAGAGCAAGCACTCCCTAGAGATAGTTCAGAATATGTTAAACATACTTTCATTTGGCAGCAATAAAACCAAATTGCTGCGCTGAAGGCGTTTACGTCGTCGTGCGTGTTATAATAAATAAAATTATCCCGAATTCCAACCGAGGAGGGGTCGAATCAGATTGAGACATAAATTCCTTGTTACTTTTGGAATTTAATTTGATATTTTTTAATGCTATCCGAAAATTGTTTCGATTTATGAGATTTATGTGCTGGTGCTGGGTGGAGTCCATAATCATTATTTATGCGTTGTGTTTGTTAGGAAATTAGAAAAAAAACTTTAAAGCACTTCGATATGGTCACCAGTAGATATTAAGGGGCTGTTCACAAATTACGTAACGCTTTTTTTGCCGTTTTTGGAATATAATATCTCGAGAGCAAACGGGATATGTTCTATCTTTAGCACGAATCGGCCAATTGGCAGCTCTCCGTCAAAAGTACGGTAGGTAAGTCTCGATTGGGAGGGTTGTTTTTTTTTGTAAAACGAGATAGAATTATTTTATGAGTATGTATTTAAGTGATCCGATTTTAATTTTCTATTATTTCGTTCAATTGAAGATACCGATTAACAATAGGAGAATTCAATTGAGTTGCCTGCTAGTGCTATATATTTTATATATTTAATCGTTCACCCACATGGGATATATTTAAAAAATCAAATCAGAACAAACGCTGATTAATTGAATTTTAATTAGCTTAGGCTTGATGAAGGTGCGCATATAGGGTAGGTACCTAAACATGCTTTAATGTCTTGCGGCAGTATTTTCACACATCAACGCGGCTTGTACCCAACAACCAATTGAGTTCATATTTATAAAATTTAAATATAAACATAATTTTTTTTTTAACTATACGCCTTACTGTGTGCCATGTGAATATTGTGTGGGTAGCTGGAGGATGCTTGTTGACATGCTTTGACTGATTTCGAAATACGCATATTGAATTTACAATAATTTAGCTCAGGAATGTGGGGGAAATTTGATTAAAATTGTGCCATACCTATATTTTACTGTTTGCCCGCATAAATATTGTTGGAATTGAATTTTCATTTAAATTGGATAAGCGCGGATCCGCGAATAACGGAAAAAGCTTTTAGGATGGAGGGCGGATTCCAATCACAATTGTGTATTTAAGAGATCCTCGGAATTATTTCAAAAATTGAATTTTGTTATTTCGGTATATTACTTATTAAGAAAATGATTTAGGTTACTCAGTGGATAAGGAACTGAGTAACCTTGGCTGGTGGAGTATGCCTGGCGAAACGAAGACTATTGCTTTACGGTAAGTATGAACTACTTAATCACTTACGCAACCCCACCAAATATGCATTTCGTATGTATTTCCGCAACTTTACTTCTGGTTTGTATTGTACCAATGAAATGGCAATAAGAAAGGAGTTACTCCACGTTCTCTCAATAAAAAATTGAGAACTGCTATTCTTCGTATGCCTGCCTAGACAAAGCGGTAGAGAATAAATCAATACTGCGCCTTCAACGGAACTGAATCACCTTGCCTGACAAATCCTCATTTTCTGGTCTCTGAATATGCAAGTGCAATATACTTGTAGATGCAATAAAAACTCCTTTTTTCACTTTGATCTGAACTTTATTAAAATATTTATTGGCTCATGAAAATCATTTTTGGTCAAGTAAAACTTAATTACTCACTATTTACGTACTGCGATGTACTATTTGGCAGCACACGGATTATATGCCCCTTTTTCAGTTACTAACTAACTTGAGGCTTGGAAAATTACATGTGAGTTCGCATAGAACGAGCTTGAATTAAAGAAAATTGTGAAAATAGATTGATTCTTAATTTTTTCTATAACTATTAATAGTATTCCAGATTTACGAATTTTTGACACGTAAATTTCAAAACGGCAGCCGTATTCATTTAGCATATTATTTAACAGTTTTATATAATTAAATTAAATGGTAGTGCCAACAACTTATAAATTATATAAAACTTGGGGTATATGTTATATGATAGCTCAAATGGTTAAATGATATCAACATGAGCTTGGGAACTTAACACTGCAATGCTTGCTAATCCCTAATTGCAATTTCGCCCAGCCGACTTATTCTTATTCTTTAATCTCTGCTTTGGTCATATTATTCAACACGAGTGCCGAAGGATGCTATTAACCAATTGTATTTATTATGTTTTATAAGGCCCAGAAATTACGAAACATTATATTTCACCGCAACAGGATAAAGCCGCTGTCAGCTTTATTGCGTTTTTTTTTTGATATTCCATTCATGCATTTTGACTTCAATGCAGAATAAATGAGTACAACTTATATGATTAACGTAAGAAAACCAGAGAGGAGTAAACAATAAAAGGGAAGAGGAACCAAAAACTGAAGCACCCGTGTTCATTGGTACATAATTTCCAACAGAATTGCTTTCCAAAATGGAGGCAGCGCATTAAGAAAAAATGCAAATGAGGTGAAAAGTTGTGTCGGCTGATGAATGTATCCTTCACTGCCTCTATCTGCAGCAAAACTGAAAATAAAAGAAATGAAAGAAAGAAAACAAATTTCCCTTTCGTTTTTCCTTTTATTTGTTTCAGTCTTAAGCTGCGGCGGCCGGCAGCAGCGGTAAGTGAAAGAGGCGCAGAGTTGAAAAGTGTTACAAGACGAATGGGTTTCTGTTTTTAATTCATTATGTCAATCTGTCATTGTGCCGTGTTTCGTAGTTTTAGTTTCGAAATACAATCCCGGTAGAGTGCGCGAATATGGCATTCGATTCTACATGTGTGAAATGTGACCCAGGTTCTATTTCTGACCACTTAAATATGATGAGATCTGAATAGATATGAATATTTATTTTAAATACAAAATGTGGTGAAGTAATTTTGAATTCCTCTATAAATTGACGAGCTTAGAGCTACCTTCTTTTCTTCAATTTCCTGTTTGTATAATGGATAAAAGTTCCTCCGAGAAGAATCAGCTTTGGTTTTGGCATGCCAGTTTCAGCTTTTGCCTTTGAGGAAGAAATATTGGATTGTTTTATTCTTTTCCATATCCCTTATGACATTGGGTTGTAGCCATTTTAGATCATTGTTCAAATTCAAATCACGTTATAATATTTTATATTCGAAACAAAAAATCCAGCATTTTATGCAGTCCAAGCCTATCTTTACATAACGCAGAAGGTAATCCCGAAAAGACTAGGGTGGATACACATTAGAATTCCATCCACAATCACCAGTACTAGCTACTGAATAAGTTATAAGATAACCAATGCACTTATAAACAAAATCAGTTGCACATAATTTGCATCTATTCATTGCGTCAATTTTATGCATGCCACCCATGTGAACGATATTAAGTGCAAGGATCTTCTTAGATTTACACACATGGGCATCCACACTCAATTCATCTGTCATCCGGTATATCCCAGTGCCCTTGATAGGAAATGCTGCTCAGCTTTTTCACCAAAGGATAAGGAAGAATCCTCCCACAAACGAAGATTCCATTTAATGCGTGGTGTATGCTGCCGCACCGTCATCATCATCTGTCATTTTCGCAGCATCCCTGCTGCTTTAGACAAAGGAAAACTTTGAGGTATCACCTCACAGGCCGCCCACATCTTATATGGTTTCTTTATCATTCTTTCTATTGTCGGTTATAAAATTTTATGAGATACTTTTTATGAGTTTAAAAAGATTTTCAGAGAAAATTTTGTTCAGGATGTGAGTCTCGGGTTGAGTGTGTGCTTGTGCGCTGATTTCATATCTGTAACGTCCTTCTTCCTGCCATTGTAACTGAGGCAGCGACAATGGAGGAAACAAAATGCTATTCGGAATATGTCGACAACATGGATGTGACTGCCAATCAGTATCTGTAGGTACTCGCAACACCGTGTACGCGGCGGCGATATGTCTGCATCATTTCTAGTCACAGGAGAAGATAATATAAATGTCACCCTTTTTATGGATGCTGTTTGGTATTAAATTGAACGAGAAAAACAACTATCGCCATAGGTGCAGAGATCGTATTTAATGTTGCTCTATACCTCGTGCGCTAACTGAGTCACGCTACGTAACATCCTGCTCAAAAAATAAAACGAACACGAACGGGTTTCTTAAACGATACTGGATGTGACATCGTTATGGGCTTGCGTTGCGTTTAAAAACTTGGGTAAAGTTTCTCGAGACACAACCCCATGTTGGCTGGTCCTAAATAATTAATCACTTGAATTTATTACAAGGTACAGGATTAACGACAGGATAATTAAGCATACTGCAGCTAAAATTTGACTATAGCTATACGGAGTGTAGGTGGGTTTCCCTTTTCGAGTTTTCTGGAATAAGTAAGTGCAACAGGGTATGGAAATATGGCAACGCTGCAGAAGACTTACGAGCAAAAGCATGCCATAATCGTTGGTAATTGCGATGTTAATTATGTAAAGTGTAAATGCTAAGCGGGATGACATTATTTCCTTTGGCGGAGATGTGGCTATAATATCAATATAGGCGGATATGGAAGTTGATAGGGGTTTTAATGGGTTTTTGGCACCCGATAAGTTGTTATGTGAATGGGTGTGGGTTTCTTGTTAATGAATCGAATTTATGTGATAGGCGTTTAGATTAAAGGGAATGAAGGTTGTCAATGTTGTACAATGCTTCGCTATTTTAAGTGGCTTCTAAGTTTATCATTAGTAGAATATATCTTACCCATTCTTAATCCTTTTATAGATTTTTAAATATTTATCAGCAATCGCTCATTTGTCAATTGACTTATTCCTTAAGCGGAATTGTGATGGCCCATTATCATTGATTGGTAATTTATATCTCGCATCGATTTTTGAAAATAAAACAAAAAGTAAGTAAAAGGAAAACAGTTTAAAACTTAACTGCCATGGTTTGCCATACAACTTTTATTGAAAATATTTAACGCACAGTTAAGCATATTAAAAATTGTTGTATTTTATATTTAATAAAATTGTATAATAAGCAAAGAAAAAGATATTATATAAAACCCAATAGTTGCGTTATTTTTTCATTGTCGAATTACATTTTTTTATTTTGAGTATTTGTCTCAGAAAACAAACCGAAACGGATTAGAAGCCGTGCGGGTCAAATTTTACATCGCAACCTACACCTATCTGTGAAAACTATATTTACGAGAAGCAAGAATATGCTTCTGTCCGATGATTCCTCGTGTTACCACACAAAGTTGCATACTTCCACATAACCAAAGAGGAAACTAGCAACAATTCCCTCTTAGGATAATGACAGATCCCCTATCGAGCTGGCTTCCTACAGAAATTTGTAATTTAACCAGGCTATTTCCATAAGCCCGTAGTCATACAGTATTTGTTACAAAATGTGATACCTACAATGCTGTGGTATAATGGTGTCATAGCCTTTCCCAATTCAAAATTCTCAGTCTTGCGAAATATATATGAAATGTGTAGGAGAAGGTAAATACCCCCTCTCTGTAACTGTCACAGCTGTCGCCCGGCGGAAAAGAGCACAAGTGTTCATTTACATGGAAGAGTGCGGAATCTCAAAGGAACATTTCCTGTGTGTCATAAACTGAAAGTTGAATTCTGGATTTAAAGGGAAAAGCCAAAGCCCGATATTCACATCCACCATCTATGCAGAATTTACAAAGGCTTTATGCATAAATTCGTTGAACAAAGTTAACTAAAGAACTCAAAGAACAATCTTAATGACTCCATTTTTAGAGTCGCACACACTCAGCAAAATGTAAGCCATTGACAATGCGATTAATTTATGATTTTTACAACATCTAAATATATAAATCAAGAGTGGATACCATTAGGGAAAGAGCGGTGATGTTAAGCTTAAGTGAAACGGCTAGGCATAGCGCTGATGGAGATAAATGAACGACGTGGCTTAAAACGCCAGGAATTCAAGAAGCCATCAATGTAGAGATGGGGCTAGCACTTCTCGGAGTTGATCAATCCAGGACAAGACCTTGCCGAGTCTGCTGGAGTGAACGAAATCCATGTGCCATTCGACTTCTTTACACTTCCTGTTCCAACTGATGTGTGTATGATATGTAGTTATCACTGTACTTACATTTATTTTCATTATTATCACTTAATCCTTTAAGCATGTTCCACCAACCAACGTCCATGTAGCGACATATAATGCACCATCAAAATGCCATAAGCATCGCCCTAAATCCTATTAATCGGATTTTTATTAACTCTAATATAACTACTTGTCGCTTTCACTCAATGTAAAAACTTTCGTCCGTACTTTTGCTGTGTACAGGCAACTGCCAAAACCCAGCCATTTCGTCGTTTGAAAACGGACATGATCCACCACTTCACTGAATGCACAGGTCATATCACACAATGTAGTATTCATTTGTGTCAGCGGCTGGGCTATCTTGCTACCCACCATGTACATAGATGTTTTATCACATATTCGGTAGGTTTTCTTTCTCCCGGAAATTCTATTTTATCGTCTCTTTTTTAGACCAGTGGTGGTCTTTATGAAAATAATAGAAAATGCGTGACAATGTTAAATGGATTGCCCTCTTAAAGTAGGTACGTACGTAATCATTTCAGTAGTAGGTCGAAAATGGGTATTTTTTTTGGAGTATGGGTAATGAAGCTTTCGTGACTGCGTTACTGGGTATATGCTAGTGAATGAGAAGTTAATTGCAATTCTTATATTGGGCATTAAACTGGAATTCTAGAATATTCAGAAAATTTATTTGGATGTCTTTTGATGTGATGATCTATATTGCCTCAATACAATGCTACGCAAAGTTTTTCATATACAAAGACAAGCAATGTACCTACTTGTTTTTTTATGCTTATATTTGCGTAAGTATTCCAATTCCAATTCAGATTTTTTTGGAATTCCGGTTCCGATGCATAAAAATTACATCTTTTCTACAACTCATAAAAACAGAATAATTATCCTACTCATCTAATAGATAAACTGACTTCAAATTTTAGGGGAATAGGTAACGCTCTTTCCCTAAAACCATCTAACAAATATATTGAGCAACTAATAATAGACTGTTTCCATTCCGTTATATACCGAACGAAACCAATAAATCACATATTATCTACAATCACCACCATCTGGCGAAGAAATCATTATATTGTGTGTAGGTATACCAAGGAGTCGGAATTCAGGGATTCCTTTCCTTTTGAAATTCATGATTCAGTAGGAAATTGATGTTTTGGAAAATTTACCCAAATTCGCTCGTGAGGAACAAATAAATGCCAATTAGTCTCTGAAAGCGTAAGATGCATGTATATCGTGAATCAATCAAATTAATTTAATAAATAATAAAGGATCTAAGTATTGTGATATGTAATTTTGTGTAAGTAAATAGGATTTTATTGAATGCACTTGAATTCGGTATTTTATTTATAGTAATAGTAGGTATGTCTGCTACACAATTAGGATAATTCATTCAAAATATTATATAAAAAGGAAACCAACTACATAACATATTCACATTGGACAATTTTAGCAATCAATGTCTAATGGTATAGTGACCCAGTTTAAAACAAAATTTTCGAGACAAAGACATCTCGCATGTTTCTGGCAGCTTCTAGGCTTTATATTGCTCAATTTTCTTATAAAGGAAGGATCTTTTATTTATACTGGTTTTCACAATCCAGTGTAGTTTCAGGAAACTGTCAAAAATTTCCAAAAAGAAAACTGTAATCAACAAACAGAAACACAAGTTCTTTTTAAGAATCGACGCACACAATATAAAAATATCCATAATTGCATTCACTAAGGGACAATAAGCCTTTAGATCAAACAAACGATTTGAGCCCTGATCTCTATGACTCCATCGGTTTTGTTCGACCCCAGACAATAGCAAATAATGTCGAACATAAGCCAAAATGAAACGGTAGGTTCCTCCCAAATCCACTGTCTCAACCATTTCTATTCTCCTGCCTTGGGCCATTCATTGTCCTCCATCCTGTGTTTCGTGATGATCAACAATTTTATTGTCATCTTTACGAGATTTTGATAGACACAACTGTCTGTGGGGCAGTAGAAACCGTTAACTCATCTACCGCAAAGTATCAGACAGCATCAAATCTCAACCATTCACACACTTCACTAAGGGCAATTAAGCTTCACAAAATTTAATATCCAACACTGCTCTAGGTATACGAGCAAATATAATTAAAATTGCGAGACAAAGCAGACGCTCAAATTGTGCTTACGGTTTGCGCTTCACTAAAAAATATGAGCTCATAAAATCATCTTTAGTGCTTCCTTCTAACTTCTATCATCGGCACATTCAAACAGACACAGTCTCACAAGAGTCCATTCAGAAAGTTATGAGGACAATAATTGCAATCCCCACAGAGAGAGGGAGAACAGCAAAATGCAACTTTAATTACCAGTTTTACTTCTAACCCTTTCCCCTGGTTTGGCAGTGATTCCCGCAGATATATCAAGAGAGATATCCAAGCAAACAACATCACAACCAACCAACATTACCATTCAACCACATTGTTAAAAGTTTAACTATGTACATTTTGTGGTTTAACTGTATACGTTGATGGAAGGCGAATGGTTGAAAAAAGGACTTATGCCGGATGTACCCTCGGTCGCAAAGTTAGCGGTAATGTTTTTTGGAACATCAAACCACCGAACTGCAAGAATTTCAAATTAGTTGAAAGTTCCCTTTTCACAACTGTTATCGATTCCATGCCGAAAATCGTGAAAAACGAACACAGAAAAGGATCTAAGAAAAAACCGTCATTTTAACCCAAATGCACCCCGTGCGATACATTTGAACAGAGTTTGGTCGGGCGTGTGCTTAAGCAACATAACACAGAGCTTCATCGCTGAGTTGGAACTAAAAATCGTTCAATAGGTGGTTTTATGCTATAGTGCCGACGAAGGCCCCATAAAAAGGATATCCTTGCACCGCAAGATAAAAATTGTATAGCTCTGTGGGCAAAGACACAAGTTGAAAGTTTTGAAAATGTGATAACAAGGCGAAGAGCGGTGTTCCTTCTCCCAAGGTACTTGGTAGGGTAAACCTCTTTCTCTTGTGTGTAAAAAACATAACACTGGGAAGGAGGTGGGCGATAAAGCCAGTCGCGTGCAGGCAATATACACACATACACATACTTTTATATCACAGATGATTTGAAGAAAATTGTTTTCTTTTGGCAAACAAAAGTAGGTACAATACCACGTTAATAGCATAGCGTCAAACGACTAGGTGTTATTTATCTCTGGAGCGGTTAGGGAGCTCGATATTTAGAGGATACGATATGCTATTCTGACCAATGCGAAACCTCTGTCACATTAAATTGAATTATGTGGAGTTTTTGCGGCTGATTCTTAGCAAAACAGGAGGTGACAGGAAGCTTGCTATATATGGGAAATCAATATATCCATGGTTCCTTAGGTGAAAATTCGGTTAAACTTTAACAGTCAACCTCATGTCACAATGTACAAATAAAGCCAAATTCAAATTTATAGAACCCAATGGGACCTCGAAATGAGAGTCCAAATATGGCGATTAGTACAGTATTTTGTATATTGTTCAACTTGGACACTGAACATTAATTTTTATTTTTGAGACCAAATACCATTTGAATGAAGCCCACTTTCCTATTTCCTATATTAATTATTTTCTACCCACAACATCATCCTTACACCGAATTCTAGCTCCCAAAAATGATAGGGAAATTACAACGATGTCAATGATTATTGAAATTTATCGGCCGACAGCGTATATTTGTAGCGTGCTCTTAATTGCTGCGTTGATTGTGTGGGATGAGGTACATGCGCGATTCTGAACCATACTAGGTACTATCAAATTGAATTGTGTGACGCAAGTATATATTTGATTTGGGGAAAGCAGACGCATAGCTTAACATAAACAAAAGCCAATCGAGTTTAAGTAGGCAGCTATCTAAACCACCCACTGTCACCTGACCCTTGTACGCACATTTCTCCACACATATTAAGCCATATTACGGTTAATTGGATACTAAGATCACTTTGTTTGTATGGTTATGGTTATGTAATCAAATTAAATTGTAATATTTATGAATTATGTGTTCTGTTGTTGTAACAACATGCTAGCGCAAGGTGCTGGTTTGTCTCTTTGAATAATTTATGTGAAGTAATGCTTTACCTAATTTATTTGGGGACATTCGTACGTCACTGTGTGGGCAAGTATAATTAAGTCATCAAGCCAAGGAAGAATGAACATTGTGTGAAGGAATTAGAATTTGGTTATATTCTTGGTTAGGTTCTTAGATCAGAGGTAATTAAAGAAATTCCCATATCAGGGAGAGTCCAGTGATGTGGAAAAAAATCAACTTGCAGGCCATGTTCGCCACCTCAACCTACTTAGTGGAAAAATATAATTTTATCTGATCTAATAATGTGAAGCAAAAAAAGGTCAATTTAAGTTTTAGTTTATATTCTAATCATGTATTCGCCGACACGAAGGAAAACTGCGATTATGGGATGGTAAAAGTTTCAGCTGTCACCATAAGCATCGAACACTCCCCTGAGTAATCATCTTTTCCATAAATGGCTGGAAAAAATTCGCAAAGTCTAGCAGAAGAAAACAACAACAAAAAAGAATGTGAAGGAAGAAAAGCAGCCTAATACATGTTGTGAGTGACAACAATATCCCAAAAAAAACTATACTGAAACTCAGAGAAGAAAATTTGTCTCTCGAGCTAAGATAAGAACATTTTTCTATTATTTCCGCCAGAAGTTAACTTTGAATGTGTTCTAGCCCGTCCACCGCCCACGAATTACTCGTGATTTGCTACTATGTAAAAGTATTTTGTTGGTAAACTAAATGACGATGACATGCACTGAAAGTTTCACCCATAAAATTAATCGCGATGCCATTAAATTATGAGCTTCGTAAAACTTTGTCGTAGCGCATCGTTGCTACAAATACGAAAATGAAATAGCCCTCACTTATGTCTTTTTCTTGCTTACTACGTAGATGTTTTATGGGACCGAAGGACTTAGGCGGGAGTAGGTACTACATTGAGGTAGATATTGTTATGCTATGCAGTATGCACTAGTAGGAAATTGTATTTTTATATCATAAAGTTGTTGTATGAGGCGTTACCATTAAGTGATTATATTGCAGGCGTAAAACAGCCGCTAAAGTGGAGCTACACTATACAGAGTGGGGTGTTTGGCAAAAGATAATTCCATCTAGCTATTCCAAATCATAGGGTGCTTAGTTTAGGTTTATGACCGCCACCAGTAGATTACACTTGAGAAAGTTCGCAGTTGTATTTTTTTCTTTTTGGCACAGTGGACCGACTATTCAGCAAAGGACTTATCTCTAGACAAAGTTAAATATTTAAATTATTAACCAGAAAGGTTTGTGTTCCGCAGAGGTATATTTCGCCTTCCGAGCCTTAAACAAACCTCTTTCACAATTGGAGTAGCTTTGTTTGAAAGTCTAACCGATAACTTCAACACCACTAGAGGTCAATCACTTTCATGCAGTTTCTTCAAACTGGAATCTCACGTAAACGAATTAGGTTTTACTCTTCAGAAATCCTTACAACTATACATGAAGCAGCTACGAAAAATTAGCTACAAAATAAATGATGTTTCTAATATCGGTAGCAGTTTCTGTAAGAGAACTTGCAGTAATCCTTCATAAACCACAGTCGTAGTTCGCATTCTTTCACACTTCTTGGGTGATATTGATAGGTGGAGGGAAATAACTTCACTGGCAATAACTACACATGATAAATAACTTCAGCTTGAAAGGGAAATAATTTCACTTTTTGATGTGAAGTTATTTCCCCCCATACATTTTCTATTGTTTATGAATTGTGAGCATAAACGTCGTCGCGTGTTAAGAAAAATGATTTCCCACAAAAAAGTAGTTATTGCTCTCTTTCAGTGGGAAATAACTTCACATAAAATAAGTGAAACTATTTTCCACTCCATGTGAAGTTGTTTTCCATGTGAAGTTATTGCCCGTGGAGTTATTTCCCTGCACCATACTGATATCCGCCTTTGTCAAATAAGGAAAAGTTTATGCACCTGTCTTAGCATGGGTGTATTAACTTTTCCAAACTGAACGCTTATTACGAAGACCTTTCATTTCTTATGAAACTAGAGAAAATAAATAAATGTCCATTTCCCTTTCATTCATCTCTTATGGGCGTCTATTGTGGTGGCATCGATTGGCTTACGTGTATTATCGCACCAGGAATTCTCTATTCAATTCAATTGACTGACCAAGTGCCTACCACTTGTAGTAGCAAAATTGATAGCTTTTAACGCATGACATACGGGACATACGGATGTCCTGCTAGTAAAATAAATTCCTTATCTTCACCATTAGTACAATATATACTTTTCTCACAACTTGTCAAGCGTAATGTATTTGACAACGCTTCTGGAATTAGTTAGGAGTTCGTATAGGGAACAATTGCACAAGTACATTTCCTTTGCATTCTTTGATACCGAAGCAAGGGTTTTATTGAATTTCAATCAGCTGCCAACGTAATACTATTACAAATGGCACGTATTTTCATTTCCACGCCGTTCGGTGGTGTATCATTTATGTACACATACCTCGACCATTGGCAGAGGGCTCTATCGTCTTTTTTTGTGACATTTTGCTCCCGAAAAACAGAATTGTAATGTGCCATTTTCGTCGCAACATTTACCCAGCCAAGCATAACGAAAGCTAACGATTTGTAAAACGTTTGCCAATGACGAGGATTTTCTCTTTGCCCGCCTAGTACCTCTTTGGCATCGTTTGTGATACGAATTCGAAATAGGAAAAGTCATCGATTCAGTGAAAAAGAGTTTATCTGAAGTTTCCAATTGTGCATTTGGTAAAGGTATGGAAATGAGTAAAAGGCAAATACGAGAAGATTCCGATTCCAGTCTGCGAAAATTCTTTTAAAGTCGTTTTAATTATCCGCCATACAGATTCGACTTACGTGCAAATTGCATGGGAGCATTTTTAAAACCATTCTCCAGAGATAAAATAAGATACGTAGAGAAGATTTACGCTTCAAGTATCAAAGCCCCTTGACACAATTATCGGTTTCAGTCCGCTAACCTCAGACATTTCTGAAGATTTCTGCTCAGAGGTTGATTTTTTTCAGATATGGCTCGGTATTGCCATAGTAAATAGTAGGCGAAGGCGATTATTTGTAGGCGCAGTGGCTTAGTGGTTAGTGTGTTGGACTACTAAGCGAGGGGTCCCAGGTTCGAATCCCGAAAAAACCCAAATTCCAACTAATGATTTTTTCCACTGCGCCACCTCTCGCGAACGTCTGACAAACATCCGAGAGTATAACTGTCATGAAGGAGCTTTTCAATTAGCCGTTTGGACCCGGAATCAAATTGTAGATCCCTTCCATTCGTCCCCAAACGAATGGTTGTGAGAAGCTAGGCCTTGGGTCTCTACAGACCTGTTGCGCCAACTATTTATTTATTTATTTTTAAGGCGATTATGATATTCTAGTGGACCGCCTAGTGAAATGGTGATAATTCGCCGTACCTACGATTCGGTTTCAAAACTGGAAATGGAAACTCCCACAGTAGCAGAAATCAGTGCAAAGAATTTAACACCCAATCAAACTAACTCTCGTCAAGAGATTTTTCAGAACTGGGAAAGCACAAACACATACCCACAAAAGTAAATAGTTAATAGCTTAAATGCATACACTTCTAATAGCTTAAATGACACTTCTTATACACCACCTGTAACGAAGGCATGTGCAGATGTTACATCATAAGATCGTGATCTAAATAGGCAACTTAACTCCAGACGATACCAAAAATGAATCGAAAATATTTTTAAAATGTGTGTGGATAAACCTCACCCACTCTAAAGTCGTTATGCATCAAATCCGTACCTGAAGTACGCATAAGAGCACGTAACCAATCGTGCCTAATTCATGTCCATCAAATGTAAACAAAACTTTTCGTGTTATACCGTATGTTTTACGAGCTTTATCATATACCACTAGTTCAAAATGTTCGGAAGTCGGCGAAGCAGAAGGATCTATCTATTCAATTAAAGTCAATGCCCTATCTTCGTGTTTGCCAACGTCATTGGTGCAAGCATAGGATACATGCACTTCGGGTGCATTAAACTTTAAGCGGTTAGGACGCATCAGTGTCTAGCGTGGTTAAACTATATCTTCCTATTTTGCTTGAATCCTTTAAATAGTTTCAGAGCACGTTCACTTCTTGATATTCGTTTCCCCATTTTCACAATTTTTTGTTATGCTCCAGAAATTTTACAAAGATATATATCCACCAAGAAAATAACCACCCAAACGGGATAGTCGGAAACCTTTACTAAGAAGGATAGGTTGTGAGAGAGCATTAATCCATGTGATGTAGAAATCTCATACGAATCTATCGGATTCCAGCTATCATTCGTTGTGAAGAGGACAAAGCAGAGTGGAATTTGGTTGCCACAGGGTAATGTCACTTTGAAATTTCTTCGGTTAAAACGGGTTCCCACTTCGCACTTGTGGTCGTATGTATCCAGCACTTGAATAAAATAAGTTTCAAGAATTTCCTTCTCTGTGGACATTTTATTTTAATGTGGAGAAAGACTGTGGATTGGTATTTTTATTATTAATCGATTAATATTAATAATGGTGCACATGATACCAGTTTGAAGCCGACAGCAAACCACGATCACTGGTTAAAAAAGATTTATTAGTAGAGAAACAGATTGTCTGATCCTAAATAAACCGTTTAGTCGCGCCTCCTATTTTGTTTCAGGCCATTTCTTACACTCCGATATAGTTCCATAATCTTTCCATGACGCAACGCCTAAAACGATTTTGATTACTCATCTTTACCCATCCCCGCAGCTTAGTATTCCTCAAATTTCACGCTTATTTCGATTCCAATCTCTAATTAACAACACGGTAATTCCGCAACTAACTTTGACGGTGCCGCATTCATTTCACAGTCAAATGAAGATGTGGCAGTTGAAATGATTCCACTTTGATAAATATCAAAGTTGTTCAACATTCATAATGATAACGATTTCGCCTTTCAATGGATTTTCCAATTAGAGGCTCATTAGACTTTGCTTACAATCTGAACAATCCACCCGCATCCCTCGATTAGGGGTAGCTTTATCGATTCAAGGGCAACTTATTCATATTTCTATGAATGCTTGAGTGTGCTTTGAAGTAATGAGTCAATGAGTGGCCTCTCCCTATCAACACAGGGATTACGTGAGATTTAGTTCTCGAGCGCTGAAAGTTTAGAAATGTACGTGATCAGAATCAGGAGTGAATATTAAGAACTTTGCTAATGCAATTCAGTTTTACACGAGCCAAGTTGTTTAAGTTGATTTTTCAATAATAAAGTTTGTATTGATAATGGTCAGTAAGTTATTTGATGCAAGCAATACTTTAAGGAATAAAATTATGGATTAAGGCCAAAGTCGATGTAAGAACTATTATTGAAGCTCTTTTTTAACTATGCATAAAAAAATATTAATTGAAATTGGCATAATCCTTATATTAGCTTGGGTCCTAGATATAGGGACAGACCCGCCCAGGTTCGTAGTTTGTGGTCTGATACACTATCATGTTGAGCACATTTTTTTTAAAGCGTACAGTTTTCTATTATTAAGTTATATTGTTAATTTATTAATCATTTGGAAGAAATCGATAATAATCAAATTACAATAATACCACCGTTAACAGAATCTAATTATGTTTTAATTTATCTATAGCATTATTTACTGACAGATATTCAATTTGTTAACATATTTAAAGCATCACCGGCTACAATTATAATGATTTATGCAATTATAATAAGTTTTAACCAGACGAAGGATAAAGTGTTTATAAAACATAATGTATTTATAAATGTTGTAATGTATATTCTTTAAAATAAATGATATGACATAAGTGTACAGGAGAACAACTATAGGGTAGTTTACCATGGGATTAACTTTCAATCATGTGCGAAATTCGAAATCAGAACTCATTTTTTAAAGTTAATGCTTTTTTTATACCTGTTTGTATGAAATTGGTATACCGAAATTCAACGAGCGGTTTACTTTTATTAAATTTTTTTAATGCGTTTTTTTGTTCCCATATTTCCATGATTCGTCGTTATAAATTAAATTTTATACTTTACGTGACGCTGAACAGCATCTCTGCAACTAATTGATATATAATGATTAAATTATTTCCCCATTTGTGTAAAAGTTGAATTTTGTTTCCAGCAAATTACAAATATTTCATTTCACTTTACTGGTGTGTGTAACTGTCATGCGAACTGTCAGAATTTATTGGGTGGATTCCAATGGTTGATCGCAATTTAATTAGGGGATGAAATTAATGTAATGAAAAACGGATTCTTGTCGAGTAAATTTATAAAGCGTTGACAGTTTATACTCACTACCTTTCCCTAAGGCTCCTGAAAAGCAATAAATCTTTAGGTGTGTGCAGACTGTGGACTGTTTTTCATGGTATGACGTCTGAAGGTTGGGTGCTATTTTACCCTTTATCATTTCGCTTTAATATTTGTTTTTATCTGAATTGTACAGAAGGACTAAGATATAATGACGATATTATGTAAAGCGTCGTTGTTCTTTAAGGGAAATAACTGTTCTTCTTGACAATATAACATTTTGTGTGGTATTAGCCCTACCGGTGGTTGGGTGATGTTGATATAGAAAGAAATAAAATTAGCCAGTTGGATGATATATATAAGAACGTCTGAAACCAATCTCTAATACAGTTATTTTCACGATTTATTTGTCCTTAAATACATATCATTTCGCAGCTGAATGCGCAATATTTCACTTAACCGATATAGATCTTGCATGCCCCATGCTATACTGACGTTTCTCTTTGCATTGTCTTCCATCCTTGTACCACTAGTTTCTACCTGTCGGGGTATATGGACTACGATAATATGTCACTTTAATGGTTGCTAGGAAATAGCGCAAACGTCCTGGACCCAATAAAAACAAATAAATTTCTTGTTAATATTTTCTAGACACCTGAACTGAAATAATTTATGACAACCACAAAGAGGGTTGAAGAAAGTTGTTTACCCTTTTTCAAATCCGGACTTTATTCTGAGAACCACATAAAGACAAGCCAAAGGATAAAGTTGTTCCTTCGAACGGATTTAATTTTTTTAGAAAACACTTTAATGGATTCATGTGCACATTTGTTATGAGAAATGAGGGAGAATTCTTTTGTGGACACAGAAGGATTTATTTGAAAAGTGTTCCCAGTTTTAAATATTCATAAGAGAAACATTGTTGTATATTATACCATGTGGGGAGCATATGATGGAAGGACCAACCGCATTTATAAAATCTAAGACAAGTACACATTTTAAATAAATCCATTAAGCTGTGACATGAATTTATTCGAGTTCCCAAGGATTATCTATTGTTTGACAGCTGACTAAAAATGTTTAGAAAATGGAATATGAAGGTCGTCCAATTGATTTAAAACTATGAATAAGTAAGACCCAGGATGAAATGGTTGGATCAGTGTATCATATCATATCTCCCTGAGAATGATAATGACGCAAGGAAACATAAAAAACAATAATATTTCCGTGCTTTACAAATCCAACCAAATGTTCAAAATTTTGTTATTGTTTTCCTCTCGCCATTGATTCATTTCAAATACCTTCTTATGGTATTATTAAGGTTCCTAATCAACAGTGCTATACAACAGCTCGGACTCCTACAACCACATCCACAAACTCATTATACAGCGAGAAAGGAATCCCCACAAAATGCATGGCTTAAATAGAATTTGCAATAACAAGTGAGTGAGCAAATTATAACAAAGAAATAAGCCTGAGGACAATAGCACACTTTATTCTCTTCACATTTGAGTTTTCACCCCCAATCCTCTGCTTTGACAAACACTTGCGCTTATGCTAATCTATCGCGGTAATAATGGCGAATAGTCTCATGGCCAGTGGCGCTCCCTTTTGTTACCGCCAAGTGTTCATTTTTAATGGAAAATATGATGTTTCCAATAAAAACGAGCATGGCTAGTGTGGTAAAAGATCTGACAGAAGCCATTCTAAAGAAACAAAAAAGCATAGCTGCTTCTCTCCATCTAAAATTTCGTTTGAATTTGCGTACAACTTTGACTCTCACATCATTACCCGCAAGGAGAATTTTATTAAATCCTTTTGTAATCGCTTTAAAATTGTTTCAAAATTCTCAAAAGCATACACGAAAACCCTTTTTCATTTCTGAATAGTCGGCATCACTCAACACAACCATCACCAGATAGGTGATCATACCCACAAGCAATTACATTCAACACTCATAGCACTTTGCATGCAAAGGTTTTTGGGTTGATTAAGGGGGATATATAGATGTTCATTGAATGCAGTAGCAGAAGTGAAATTCCTTGGACAAAAAAAAAACAAATCCTTATCCTGACCGCAATTTACATATACCTACCGAGCAACCAACCGAATAGGATTTTCTGTTACCTCCACTAACGCTTCCATGCAAACACTATCTGGAGCTCAAAGCAATTACATTTTATATTTTCCTCGCTCTCTATGCTGAGAGAAACCGAGGTGGACTAAAAGGCAGTTGGAAGCATCTCCTGCATGCAATAACAACAACAACGAAAAAACGATACAGAATAAAAAAGATTTTTTCTTTTTCATAATCGGTTAAATTGCGGTGCGGTGTACAGCGGCGCTAACCTAAATTTACTGAATACAATTGAATTCCCTCTCCATTCCACTTTAAATTTTAATATTTTCAAGTGCAGAGAACTCATTGGCGACTTAAGTACAAGGGCTTAAGGAGGGCGAGGTGGGTAAGTGAATTGAGCTTCGGTCATTGAGGAATGGAGGTGCTCCAAGATGCAAACGAAAACTAATCACATTAAATATTCATCAGTTCGTGGTGGCAAATTGTGGTAAATTTTCTCAAAAGTCTTTTTGCGTACCAGATTGAAAACATTTGCAAAGTTTCGAACAATATCCAAAAGGCTTAAGGTAGCCGAAATTTATATTGGAAGTGTGGTACGTTGTGCAGCAGACTTCAATATCACAGCATCCCCAGAGCCCAGAGATTATGAGTGTTCTCTTCCTAACGCGTGTTGTATTCAGGAGATTTACCATTCTGATGCTTATAGTTATCTATAATATTCTCATTTTAAAAATTAAAGGTCTAACGCTTTTTTCAGCACTCAAACGGTTTATCTGGCTTCTCTGTTTGTTCAAGGAACTGTTTCTTTTTTGTCAGTCCTTATGAAAAATGTTGATACTTCTGCTGGCACAGCATCTGGATGCGAGGTGACCCCCCACTTTTAAACATTGAGACTGCATTTCTTCTCTGAAATACAAGTACAATAATATTCAATATGTAGCCATTGTGCTGCTGGCTTTAAGTTTTAAGAACCAAGACCTGCTATAATTATAGTGTATAGGACATTCTATAAATGAAAGACAAGACATTTTTACAGCTCTTCAAGAGAAAAATTTAAGCAAAGCACATTCAAAAGTTAAGCTACGAACTTACTGTCTTCTGTCAAAACCAATTCCAGATTTATGAATGTTATTCAATTGGCAAGGAAGTTTCTTGTTCTTCTCATCCGCAAGTGGAAGAAAATCCTCCAAACAAACAAATTCACCGAAGAATGCAAGGAAATCTCTTGAAATTGAATTAGTACACAAAAACAGAAATGCCCTGTCCAATCAGGTGCAATGGTTTCTCCCTAAGGTAAACTTTCTTCATCACGTTTTACGGCATTGCTGGATTCTATGAATACACACATACAAACACGTACACTTCTTGACAGGTGATACGAAGCGGTTGAAAAGTTTCTTCAAATGGGAACTCGAAAGAAAACCATAAAATGTTCCTTCTTATTTTCTTTTCGTCTATCTTACCTCTCCGAGCTCCGAGGATTCGTCGTCGCTGTCACTCCGGTTGGAATATTTCCCGTCCTGCTAAGTAGATATGTGAATGTGACATTTAATTTAAATCATAAGTAGTTGACAAAGGGACACTTGCGTCTAATCATGACATTCTGTTACATTAATGTCCACTTGGTATCTAAATGAAAGAGAGAGGGGTGAGAGTTCCAAATTGTATTTTGAAGACATCTCAAGAATTATTTATCCATAACTTTTCCACACACCGGCTTATAGAAATGAACATGCCAATTTCAGGAAGAAGAAAAAACATTCAATATTTCCCAACACCAGTTGATTGCTCCAAAAAATCGGACCTAATCCATTGACAAAAGCTTATCAATTCATTATGCGGATTTTTTAACTCATTCTGCTTTTTTGAAATTGATTTGAATAAGTCATAAATGTACTTGTCCGCTTCTGCTAAGTCTGTGGCCGCATTCAGCGCGATCAGTTTTTTTTTTAATGGGAATGATAGTTAAGGATTTATATTTTCTTTTTTGAAGATCGAGGATCATACACGAAAACATAAACATGCTTCCACTTTCAAAAATGGTATGAAAAGAAGTTCGTCAACTTTTCGAACATACTATACAAAGTAATGTGATATCCAAAAGAGGGGTTCTATTCTTTGTAGTTTCCATCTGTGCTTTTAGTTGTGTCATCCCTCTTCACCAGCAACATATAAATTATCAAGTCACGTCCATTTTGCAATGACGACCAGATGGACCAACACTGGTCTCACATTTAAATTTTCATTTCATCCCTGTGAGGGGCCTCTTTGTATCACACCTTGACCAGAAACACTCACTAACTCGCAAATATGACAAAGAAAAGGGATGATCTCCTTTGGGGTCCGAAGGGTAATATATATTCGATTAAATTGTATCCCCGTTATTGAATCAATATTTTTCTCAAAAACACAATTTACGAGTATTTGGGATATAATGTGAGGGTTGTTCTATGAGCTGGTGTGCTGCCTGCCCCTATATAATATACCACTCTCTTCATAGCTACGTGAGATGTTTGAGTAAGTCCATCGTCTGGTTTGTCCTTTTTCAAGATAATGGTCGAAGGGATTTGAGAATTCCATCCATGAAAGGAAGCGATGCTTTTTAATCGAACGCCAGCAGTGTAGGTGCGGTATTGAGTTACGAACATACTCATCCGGATAAACCGTGTTGGGTTGATTTGTTCAATTTATCGAATTTTAACAAAGTTATTCGTTTCCGCCCAACGACGAAGTATACTGTGGGTGTTTGGTTAGTGTGAAAATAAAATTCAATACTAGAACAAATTTCATTGTATCTAGTATTTTACTTGCGTATCTTTCTCGGAATGCCAGAACTGAGCGAGAAGATTGCCAATGATTTATGAACTGCGAATTGGAAGATTATTAATTTTGTATGCTTCATGATATCAGATAATGAATTATGGAGATTAATTTGCGGCTATACAATTCATGAGGACATTCAGTCAACAGTCGAACCCGCTGATACGTGCTCTTATGAACTTCTAAAAGCGCGAGTCCACTGTTTGCATTTTTCTTAAGAAATTTAGGTGGGTGATACAAATTAAGTATTGTGCACAATAAATCACTTGTCATCTTCAAGGAAAGGAGCCATTTTTACGGCGTACGACCGAATAATAATCGATTATAAAGTAATATTTTTTATATAAGTGGGTACTGTCAGTTTGAACAATAGATGTTGCATTAAACGTTGGAAGTTTTGGAGAATTTCGTTAGTCGACAACTCAGAAAAATTCCGCTCTATGATTACATAATGAAAAGAAATAATGTTTTACACTCATTTGCGTCAAGGAAGCTTCGGTCAAGCCCGCTAATAAAAGTGTTGTTCTACATTTTAAGACTTACATTCAACCGCATTTGTTTTTGGGACATTTTTTGTGTTGCATGGTCGAGTTTCAATATTCTTAGTAGATTAATTCAAGTTTTCAGTCGACCTCAGAAAACTCAACTTATTTGAAAGGTGAGATAATTATTGTTGACATACTCACAACTATGTACAATTGACGCATTGCATCACGGAGCAACGTATTCGGAAGCTATGACACCAATCATTACCCTCAACAGCTTGGTAGTCCTGCCAACCCGTAACGGTCATGAGTTTTCATGCACAGCCACTATTCCCAAATCAAATGCCAGAGTATATACCAAAGAAGAGCTTTCTTACTGACCCACAAACAACCGCATCACATCTCTGCCAAATCCAGAGGGTATTTTCCTCCTCCACATCACGACTTTATGCATCTTCATTGAATCTCCTAATTCCATGGCTGTCAACATTGTGCGGAATACTGTTGATGCTCTTGCTCATCCTTCGGTGCACGCTTGTTCCGACCCGATGCATTGAGAGATGATAATGGATTTTTGGGGTGCAGCAATCCTGCAATCGCTGGTAGTTTATGTTGTCCTGTCCTCATTCGTTCTGGTGTCGCCGTGATCTACACATACGTAAAGCAGACGTATTCAGGAAAGGTCACGAAGGATTTGGTGTAGTCGCCATGCACTGGCAGGGTAAACTGCGGATGAAAATTGAATTGTCACCAGCAGGGAATAGTCGAACTTGTGCTGTTACTTTGCACTTTTGCAGTTCGAATCCACCGAAACTTGCCAACTGTGTATACTTTGGATGATTAAGCAAAGAATGCGTTTTTTACGACTTTGTTTACTGCTGTTCTGCGTGGTTAAGTCCTACCGCCTCAAAGAAAACAGCGAATGTGGAAATTTCCGTTTTTGTTATTTGTGAGAAATAACTTCCCCGTTACTACAGGCTTTAACATTATTTATTACCTGATTACAAAATTGTGTGTCAACATGTATATAATAGAAGAGTAAACATTTTATATCTAAGCCCTGAGATGATTTTCAATGAAGTTAGTTCGTTCTGTCTGGTTGTTATTTGTAAATCGAAAGTTCGTAGCCTCAATCATAATGTCTTAACAATTTCTTCTATTTTCGGTTGCCTTTGGTTCTCGGAATGAGCCCGCAAAGTTTTCACTCAATTATTATGCCACAACCACGTAAGTACGTAAGCACCCATCGCAAAATAAAATAAATTACCTCAATCGGTTAGGACAGTCACAGACTTCACAATCACATCTGTAAGTATGCACTACGAAACACAACTCCTAAGTGCCAATCGCATTAAAACCACACAAAATTTTTTTTGCAGTGCATAACTGGCACACCCACATCGTTTAGTGAAAACTAAAACAACCAACTAACTCCATTACCGAAACTAGTTATTGAGTTTGAAAGATGCAATTAAAGTTCAGGCATCTCGTGCCCCATTACAACCCAAACAGGTGTTTCGTTCAGACCAGGGAAGACGGATAATCACGGTTCGTGTGTTTCTCAACAACATACAGCATCCAGTGCGGAGTTGCAATACTAAATTCAATTGTTTAATTGCATGCAATTCTAGTTGCTAGTTTATTTTCAACACTTGAATTCAATTCACTTCACCTGTCGGGTGTTCCTCGATTTTCTTTTTCCCTCACGATTTAGTTACTAATTGCAGTTTGTTGCGGGAGGGGCTTCGTGGTGGATACGGCACGAAATGTGTCGGTTGAGAATATCCTTTGGCAGTTCGTGCACACTTGAGATCTTTCACATTAGTTTCGGTTTAAATTAAAGAACTGAATTGGATTTCATACTTTGCGATACTTTTAAAAAAGTCATTCCAGGTGGGACGTAGAATGTGTGGGTGTTTCTGCACCCGCCGGTGCATAGCATTTATGATGAATGTGCAAAAATTGTCACAGGATTTTATTCGAGTGGATAAATTTCGTGTGTAATTCGGAATATTATTTGCATGCCAATTTGAGCAAAAGTAGCACTACAAAGCATTACCATTATCATATGACCTATGGGAATTGACCCAATTAGATGTGCGGTGATAAATTCATCAATTAATCCCGGAATCGGTTATCTGTGCGGTACTAAAAGCATTCAGAGATGCTGCATAAAAGGTGTGCAGGTGGTAACCATATGCGGGCTTGGTTGGCTGCACCCAGGGGCTAAATTAAATCTAAAACAAAGGAGCATTATGCCCTGCAAACTGCATAGTAATTAAGTAAATTGGCGTGGGAAAACAGACAGTCCGCAGGGCTTTGCACGGTGGTGTAAGCGTATTCATTCGAACGCACTCTTATAGGGATGGCATTACAGGTTAATAAACACTTCAACCTAAATTTAATGTCACCCGAGAAATGAATTTTGAGTTCGAAAATTGTGGCAAAAGGTAAGAAGAACATTTACAAGCGTATGAAGCCCGATTCCATTAAGCTTGCATAAATAGCAATAACGAAACATTGTAGAAGACTCACAAAGGTTCACAGTAATTGCTGATAATTTGTAATTTGTACAGACCTCTTAGTGGCGATTAGCATCAAGATCCCGCTGTCAGGCACCCTGCGGGATTACGGTGCTTGTCACAGGCTGAGGCTCTTATGTCTGTGTCACAGGCATTAGAAACTTGACGACGCCATCAGAGGTTAGTAAAACATTTTCTTTCTTATATCTCGAAAGATTTGGTTACATGTTTACATAGTTGAAAAAATAATGAATTTTCAATATGCGTATGTATTCCACATGTCTTTGGAAAAAACTTTTCCAAACAAAACACTTGAGCACGAACAATTTGTTCCTCATAGCAATTTTAGGAAAAGTTCCAGAATTCTTAAAACTTGTCTCATCAGTTTCGAATTTCTCAATGTTACTCAACAAGCATAAACAGAACAGAAAAGACACGTATGCAAACGAAGAACAGCTCCACCCCAACTCGTGTATATCCTTGTCAACATACGGTTGAATATGATTTTAACCAAAAACCTTTTTCTATTGAAAACCCACTTCATAGCGGCATGATTTTTATATTTGGGCATATAGGCTTATTGTTGTAAATTTGGCCGTAAAAAACAGCCTTACTCCTTGAAAATGATTACACACGCACCTAGCTGCGTCAATCTTGAAGAAATCCTCCACCGGGCATTGACATTTAAATTCGAAATTTAATCGAATACTGATCAGAAGAAATAAGTACAAAAATAACAAAGGAAAATAGAAACCGCACAAATTAATTGAAACATGCAAGGGGATACCGTAAGCATAAGGATATTTCAAAACAACACCATAGGTGGGTGTTGAATTTCATTGGGTTTGAGTTTGTGTGTTTTACCCTTAAAAAGGATGCTGTGTTTCTTGGGTAGAGGTTTACAAAGGAAACACAAATTAACACATCGTCGTCGTCGTGTCAATAGCAAATTGGCAAAAGGATAATTTCGTTTTCTTGTCTTTGAAGGTCGTATTGATCCATTTACCGGCTGTTGTTTGTTGTTGAAATTATTACCCAATATGATGTCTACAAAGGAAACTGTACGGGCTCAGCAAGAAACTCAATCACTCGATTTTAATGAATTGATAACAAGAAAAACAGGTTCAATGATTTAATTTCAAGAAAGTATGTAGGTACAAGAGTGTGTATAGCCTATGGCGATGAAAGGCATTTCCAGGTGAAAGCGTCTAGCGGTTTTCGCTGGAAACATAGAAACCAGACGCACCGGCACGTGATATGAATAGAATTTCGAGGGATATAGGTTATGGTCTACTAGATGGTGTAGTTAATGTTTAAAAAAGTTAAAGGCACGAAATTGCTTGAAAGAGATTAAGAGAACGATTATCGCCAAGTAAGATGTGGCAAAAGTGTAACGCGGTTGAGTAGGGGCCGACAATTTGACAGAATTGTAACACAGAAACAGAACTGGGAGACGGGCGATATTTTGAAATGTTTTTAGACGGCATATACCTAGATTGGATGTATTTAAGTGCTATTCAAAAGGATTTCTTCTTCAGACGTTTACCAATCAATGTTGGGGGTGAGTTCAAATGTTTGCATGGTGGCTTAAAAATATACTATAAGAGACTGAAGAACTACCGAGTCGTTGCGTTTAAAGACTTGAAAGAATTGAGCAGAGAAATGTAAAAATGAAACGTGCATTAGTTTTCGTTTTTATATTATTTCTGCGGAATATATATATATTTTTCTGCGTCTTATGTTAAATCGTATTTTTGTGCTAGATTAAATAGATTAAATTTATACTCATAAGTGAGATTTGTTGAAAAATTCTTATCTAGTACAACTTCATAACTCAGATATCACCTGAGGCTAATGCCACTTTTAACGGAGTCCTTCCAGTTGCAAGGTTTTATTATTTATTACATTTTTCTGAACTGTGTGTTTAATCCTATTGCTGCACTATATTAAATAGAGGGATAAATAATTCTTTTAGACCAGCTTAATGACAACAAATGTCATAATGCTGCTACTAACACGATAATACCAACCATCCTTCGAAACAATAAGTTTAGCGTAGTCTTAAGTAAGTAATCGTACATCCTAGTGCATGTGCAGTGCGCATCATTTCCGCAACACAGAAAGGAAACGCAATATCTTCACTAGATAAATTGTGTATTCAAAATCCAATTTGCAATACAAAAGCCACAGAAACCAGGGCACTACTGTTCATAACCGTAGATATGAGTACTATGTAATCCAGTTACTGTTACTTCAGTCTTTGAAATAGCAAGAAGAAAAATCCAGCTGCATTTTTGAAGAATGCAATAGCATCCCACAGAACGTCGTAGTTTCCTTTACTGCAGATTTACCACAGATAGAACACTGGGGACCATTAGGCAAACTAATTCGCCTTAATCCACCCACACACAGACACTGCGACGCACACAAAAATACACTCGAAATGGTTGTCTTCTTTCTTGTCCTTCTCGTCAATTGTCTACAACGTCGCTGTTCAATTTTTGGAATAAAATATAAGAACAAATTTAAATTGAATATCTCCGTTTTTTAGTTTAACAACGAGTCGTGTGGTATAACAGTCCTTGTCGCAGTGGTATTGTTGTTTCTGCAAGTTTATCTGTGCAGACAAAACCAAAACGGAAGAGGAGATTCGTGCATCGTTATTTCGATTGTAGATGTTGGCAAGGATGAAGTTCATAATGTCCCGAGACCTATATTTTTCTGGGGAATCTTCTTCCGTTTATTGCCCTGTTGAATGTACCATCGAAAGCGAAATTCGTTCATATTTATGCTCCAATTTCCTCTTTCTCGGGATACGAAAGGAACGAAATAATATACTGTTCATCGAATACGTTCAGATGGCTAAAGCCACAAATGCCAATTTCCCATGTATAAAGCTTTCGCGAATTTTGATTACATCCAGCGAGCATAGAAGTAGCCAAGCCAGAGCCATAGAGAACTGGTCGGATCGGCGCCAAAGCTATGAATGTTGCATTATTATTTCACTTTCATTTCAGGAACACGTTGGTGCGAAATTTTAAGGGCGGTTGCTCGAATATAGAATGAGTGCAATTATTTTTGAAGTAAGTGGAAATATTCCCAAGTTACGGTTCGTTTCATCCACACTAACGATTATTCAAGCTATTATAGGATGAAGTCATCATAAATGTGATCACATTCACGTATACATACCTGCGCACGTTCTATAGAAGTCAAGCACGTCAGCTACATACATATTCTGTGGAATACATGTGGCTGTGGCTGCGTTGCATGTGGTATTGTGCTTTATTCTCTAAGAACGACAAAAGCGAATATATTTGAAGATATCTGAAAATTTTAATTAGAGGCTATACCACCTGTAGCAATGGATTCCGTATTCTGAAAATCGTATTAAAGCTGTGGTTATAGTGGTTTATGTATCGGTATATTGATCTATGGGCCGAAGTTGCTAACGAAATTCTGGAACCTATCAACACTTATTAGTTCCAAAAGAAAAAAGTACCTGGAAGTAATTTAATGAGTATTGAAATTAAACCTGCATAACATATTACCAATTTCTTATCAACTATTAAGAAAAAAGTAAGTTGTCTCAAAACACAATTGAAGGGTGTTATTTTCGCCTGCGCATTCGTCCCATATTAGACATTGGCATCTGGTCACTTTACTTAAGTGGCATATGCATTATGCATGCCAGAGACAATACTGAGACCACCAACAACTTATATTTTTACGGAGTGGTCACGATTTGCTGCGCTAGTATTGTTACATAGAAATTCGTATTGACAAATGTCACGAAAAAAATTCCGGCTCACCAACACACTCCCAAAAAATAGGAGCCACTTCCGCTGTGGGGAAATTTGCTGGCATCCGTTTAATTTGAAATTGTTCGTTACGTGTGAATTATATTTTTTTTTAGGATTAAGTGTACATTTGCTTAAAATATTCATGAAAAATTAACAATGTAGATTAGTTGAGGAAAAATAAAAACATTTTGAGCAAATTTTCTCCATAATTTAAGAAAAATTTACACACGAAATCGAAGTTCCAAAAGCGGAAAATACATAACCATGTTTGTCCTAATATGTTTCTAGTATATAAAACATATATTTTAGATAGTTTTACTAACCAAACAAATCAAATTATTCGACTTTTAAAAATTTATAATAACACCAATGGCATTCAGTAATGTAAAAATGTGGAATTCCCGAACTCCTTCACATTTCCCCACGGTTGCCGCGGTTGGCAGCATTTATTTTTGTATGTTTTTGTATGTCACACGGATTCTTAATTGCCATAACACCGATAGGAAAACAAAATGGCGAATTTGGAAAAAAAAACTGAGGGGGCCAGCGCCAGCAGCAAGAGGATTGTAAGTTGGGGGTCTCAGTATGATTTGTCTATGATGCATGCAACCTGTGAAATAAAGGGTGATTTTTTAGCTGGTTTGGTTTTGGCAACACTGGTTTTGACAGCTGACGTGTGTTTAGTACCTTGTGTCACTGTCAAACAGCTTCAGTTTGGTTTGCAATTTAACCATGGATCGTCTTAAAAATGAACAACGCTTGCAAATTATTGAATTTTACTATCAAAATTCGTGCTCGGTTCGAAATGTTCATCGCGCGCTGCTTCCATTTTATGATCGGCATTCTCGACCTTCTGAGCAGTCTATTCGGAAGATTGTGACCAAATTTCGCACCAAATTTACTTTGTTGGACATTAAACCACCAACACGTTTACGTACTGTGCGTAGTGAAGAATATATTGCGGCCGTATCAGCTAGTGTGACAGAAGACCGCGAAATGTCGATTCGGCGCCGTTCCCAGCAGTTAGGCCTTTGTTACAGCACTACGTGGAAAATTTTGCGGAAGGATTTGGGCGTAAAGCCTTTTAAGATACAGCTGGTGCAAGAACTAAAGCCAGCCGACCTACCACAACGCCGAGTTTTTGGTGAATGGGCTCTTGGAAAGCTGGCCGAGGATCCGCTTTTTTATCGAAAAATTGTGTTCAGCGATGAGGCTCATTTTTGGTTGAATGGGTACGTAAATAAGCAAAATTGCCGCATTTGGAGTGAAGATCAGCCAGAAGCATTGCAACAGCTACCAATGCATCCCGAAAAAGCCACTGTTTGGTGCGGTTTATGGGCCGGCGGCATTATTGGGCCATATTTCTTCAAAGATGATGCGAATCGCAGCGTTACTGTCAAT
This sequence comes from Cheilosia variabilis, assembly GCA_951230905.1. Classification (NCBI taxonomy): domain Eukaryota; kingdom Metazoa; phylum Arthropoda; class Insecta; order Diptera; family Syrphidae; genus Cheilosia; species Cheilosia variabilis. Next base: position 59,984,394 of record OX579680.1, on the reverse strand, counting down.
GGTGAACGCTACCGAGCGATGATAACAAACTTTTTTTTGCCCGAAATGGAAGTTCTTGACTTGCATGATATGTGGTTTCAACAAGACGGTGCCACATGCCACACAGCACGCGAAACAATGGCGCAATTGCGAGGCGAGTTTGGTGAACAGTTAATTTCACGTTTCGGGCCGGTCAATTGGCCGCCTAGATCGTGCGATTTGACACCATTAGATTATTTTTTGTGGGGGTATGCCAAGGCTAATGTATATAGGGACAAGCCCGCTTCGATTGACGCACTGGAAGCCAACATCCATGCATTCATTCGTGAGATACCGGCCGATATGTGTGAAAGAGTATGCCAAAATTGGACTCAGCGGATGGGCTACCTGAGACGCAGCCGCGGTCAACATTTGCATGAAATTATCTTTAAACATTAAATTGCAAGGTTCAAACTATCGATTCAAATAAATATTTCATTCATTTTTTCGAATTTTTTGTGTTTTTTTTTTAAAAAAAGTTCTAAACCTCTTAAAAATGCACCCTTTATATTCACTATCATCTGAAAAATGGAATTGTATTTGCTAGTTATAATGACATCGTGTTGAGACTTTTCAAAGTTTTTTTTCGAAAGTTTGATTGGTGAAGTTAGAGATAAAAGGCGATTATAAAAAAACTCTTTACCTTTATCCATTGCACCATAATGTTAAGATATATCAATTTTCAACAACCAAAATAAGCTCACAGGCTGACCAGTATAATATTCCATCGGGTAACTGGATAGATTGGACTAATAGTGCAAAACACTTGCGATTTCATGCAATAAATACACACATTTTAAAATGAATCCTGTTATTGAGAGATTCCAGTTTTGTTTGCTGTTAAATGATGTACATATTACAATAAATTTCTGAATTTGTCATCGCAAAATAAAACATTGCGATAAAATCGTCTGCCGACAACCACGCAGATTTTTTGTTGACCCTAATTTTTAGATTTACGATATTAGGCCCAAGTCTGATCCCTGCCCAAACTCATTGATTATAAAAGTGCCTCATGGCGCCACTTAAGCACTTAAGACTTCCGAACGAAAATTCGTTTGAAGCAAACAAAACAAAAGAAAAAAAAAATGACAATTTTACTTCTATTCGGCTGCCTCCGAACCGCCGGTGTTGTTTTGCTTGGTTACTTTTCTGGTTGTTGTTATTCACCCGAAACAATCGATGAAATTTATGTGCGACAATTACTTGGGTAATTGTATTTGCCGAAAGAATCAACAGCAAAACAACAAAAATAAATTTTCCAGTGAAAACAATGAGAAGTTAAGAAAGTAGTACGACGCCAAAATAAAGTGCTAAACTTTCTCATTGCCCTGCGGGACCGCTACTGAACCTGCAAGCGATACGATACGCGCCTTTTGGTAGAGATCTTGCGCTGACTTTTGTTAACAAAAAAACAAAAGAAGTCAACAGAAAGCGAGGTGACAACTTGCCAATAGATTACAAAGTGTGTGTAATCACTTCCTTGCTGGTTAGCAACCGAAGCCCTTGCACGGATATAATACCAGGATAAGTTTCGTCGTGCGGTGCTTGAAAACAAATATGTGTATACGGAGCGAGAAAGAGTTTTTGTTTTGCTTGAACGATTTTTTTTATTAAATTTTGCTCTGTGCTGCGGGGACCTGAAACTGAGAATGAAATTGAAGTGTTGAAGTGGGAAAAACTATGTTTCATGCAAGAGAAAAACAGTCAAAGGCAGAAGTTTTTGGATATTTGTAACTTGTAAGTATAGTTAAGTTGAGGCGCCCGAATAGCTTTGTAAGAAGTTCAAGGAAAGTCAGTAAATTGTGCGATTACGACCCCATTTAGCTTGATTCGTCTTCAGTTACAAAGCTGGAGCAATTTGTCCCTAAAAAAAACTATGTATTCAACTGTCAAAAAATTACATCTGACTCGCGGTTGTCTTGAATAAAGAGAAACGTCCCTTGTGAGATGAGTCGGTTGGAAATTGTACATAAGAAAAAAAAAAAACATATCGAATATGACATCATGACGGTTGCTTTCTCTTTAATTTGTTAGTCCTCTCTGTTCTCCAAATCCCTCGGTACAGCTCTGTATCTGCAGCCTACGCAAAACGGGCACTTAACAAAATTTAATATTTCCTCGACGAAGCAAGCCAGGGGAAAAAGTGTCACCAGACACGCATGTCTTTTTATAATAATGGCATCTCCTCTGATTGTCAATCAATTATGGAAAATAAGACCCAAAAAATATTCTCAACAACCAACACAGTGGGAGGGAAGAAAACTTTTCAACATATCATTATGAGCTGCAGTGGGATGAGTTTTTATTCTCACAATTCCATTACATTTCCCACTTCTGAGGAGATGGAACTGTTCGCACTCACTCAACGCTTCATTATTCATTTGGCAGTGATTTATGTATGACTGCTCATACCCCAGTTCCTGCTTCTTGCTATAAGATCCCAGAAGATCCACTCTAAGGCGGACGGCTCGAATAGGATTTTCGAACGAGGGTCGCGGCAGAGCTCGAAATGCACTTGGGTATATAACATTTTTTTTTTTTGTTCAATTCACTTTTCCATTTCTTCGTTGGTGTTTTTTTTTCTCGCTTTGCTTCTTCGTGTTGTTTGCCAAGAGTAATAATGGAGTTTGAAGTTCCTATTCACTGGGAGTACGGCAGAAATGGAGAAGGACTACGAAGGACTGCTGGGAATATTTGAATTGAAGTTCATTTGGATGACGGAATGATTGGCGACACACATAGACGAAAGGAACCACTACTACTGTGGCAAGAGTGGATGGCGGATAAAGACCTGAAGGTGTACCAATAAAAGTTAGAATATTTGTAAAGAGTACTTTGTATTGTGTGTGACGGCGTGCGTTTGTCAATAAGAGGGAATTTGTAGTTTTGGTGTAGCTTTTCTTTATAAGACCCGTCGAAAATATTTTGTCAGTGGAGGGGTATTTGGTAGGTATGTACATCATTTGTCATCGACTTTAAGTGGACATGCTTGACGTGTTTGAAATGTTTTCTAAAAAGCGGTAACCTTCGTGGGAAGAAAAATTATCGCTTAGAACAAGATATCGGCCAGTAGTGAACGACATATGCCGTAGATAATTTAATTTCAAAAATCCTTAAACAACTCAAATTTCTTAACTTTATTCTTTTTTTAAGTTAGTGTTTTGCACATTTTAAAATACCTTCAAATGCCGTTTACACAAGTGTTCAAACTAATGGAAAATAACTTGCCCATACGGCTTTGAAACGAAATGTGTAGGTATATCTGTATTTGCTAAGTAATAGTAAACACGAAGTGGTTCCACCGTTAGTACTTAAGTCTTACTTCATCTCGAAGCCAATCACATAAACATCCGTTGTTTTAATACTAGGCTCCACGTGCGAGCCATTTTACAAATTGGTTGTAACAAAAAAAAAACAATCGCAGAAAAATGAATAAAAAATATTTGCAAACCATCACACAATTTTATTTGAACAGACTGCCATTAATCTTGAAAAGTTTTTCCTATAAATACTAAATTTTGCCACAGAACCTTTAGTGTGTTCAACGACTTGTAGATATCTGTACCTAAATTACAAAGCCTTCGATAATCTAAAATGTCACCAAGAAAGATTTTCTTCACTCTCTTCATTGCTATGTTGGTTGTACTTCAGCAAGCTAGCGGCACTTTCTTTCTACTGAGGAATAGAAATTTGAATGCCACACAATTTATTAACAGGCCATTAATGCAATTAAGACTTTGCCTTTTGAACTCACCTTTGTGTAACTTAGCAGGGTAGTGCGACCTGTCAATCTTTGAAACTAAATAAATAAATAAAATATGAAGCACCTAATAAGGGTTTTATTCGTCATCAATATCTAAATGTCTAAATGTACAATATACAATTGAAAAATAAAAAGATAGCTTTATGCATCCTAGCATGTAAGGATTTTCAAGTTTTTAGTCCTCGTAAAATTCTCTCTCTAATAAAGTTAGCCAAGTTATTCACGTCGTCCTTAATCTAGTGCAGCTATACTATTGTTCGCTATAAAACTATCAATGCAAACACTTAGTTAAGCAACCTCATTCCAAATCGGCTTACCGAAGGTTCACATAATTTTAAAATTTCCCAAAATAAACTAACACACAAGTGCAAATATTTTAAAATGTCTCTCTCAGTCGCTGTGCATTCCACTCCGTAACCCCTCTTATGCACACTCTACACGTGTAGTTGTAGCGCTAAAAGTACTCTCTTGGTGGCTTACTGCTACGCGAGCGATTTTATTGAAAAATTTCATTGATACACTTTGAAAGTGTTGCTTTTGGCAATTTTTCCGAAAGCTTATTTTTATTCAACTTTACAGCTCGTCCCAATACCCAGCCAACGCTATTTGCCGAAGGAATGCAAACGAGCCACTATTGCTTGCTTTAAGCAAATAACCTCAACCGTGGGTATACCCATCCCAGAACTTGTTGCGGAACTATCCGTGCATGTGTAAATTTCAGAAATAAAAATCAGAGAACGACCGACGGGGGTTAGATGGTAAAATAAGGATACATCCGCACATAAAAAACCATTCATTCCTTATGCAAGGAGTACTGAATGAGTTTCTTCAGTGGCCAGTGCAGACGATCTTGTAGTATTCAACCTTGCGAATTTCTCAATTCTAGGCAGAAAGGACATGCTGCTGTGGTACCAACATTTTACTATTATGCTATCGTTTTACATTTACACGGATATAAAATGGCACTACCGCTGTTTGCAATTTTCAAAAGAGAAATTTTCTGGCTTTGAAGCATAAAATGCTGCAAGGAATTATTACTTTTTTGTTTTTGGTTGCATTTTGTCTGTCCCTATAAGTATGCAATGGGAGGTGGTGCTCATATGTATGGTTATTCACTCCAAGAATCGCGGGACTATTCATGCAATCCGGAGTGTCGCGTTTTGGAGAATTTAATTAAATATGAGTTTAGAGTTTTCTCCTATAAGAGCGCAAAATGGGCAGAAGCTTATGGCTGTGGAATGTTTAACTATTCATTTAGATGATACATAAAGTTAAAGTGATGCGCATTACTAAAGTTATGTGATGTTTTAGTGCTTCAGTGAATTTAAGTGCAGTTTCATTAATTTTTTGTGCGGCACCGAATTTCAGTTAGAATTTCCTGTGCACTTTCGTGTGGCTGGCCGTACAACTTAGAGTCTAAATATTAGACAGTGAGAGATTCATTCCTCATCTGTGCTGGGCCTAAGATAAATGTTTTAGTAACAAAATAAGTGCTACTAATCTGACTCTGATCTCGCACTGTTTTTGACAAAAATGTTCTGATCGATAATAAATACACAAACATCGCAAACTTTCGTGAATGTTTTTAATTTATTGAATTTAGATGAGAAAAATCTGCCACCATTGAATTATGAGGTTCTAAAATAGATGACTCGTTCCATGTCCATAGATTTAGGCAATATCTGCACCGGAAATGTTATCAATTTCCTCGGCAGACATATCATCTAGCGGAAGTTGCAGCATGTCCTTCAATTTTCCTGATGAAAGTTGTGCTAAATCGTCCTCGGAAAGTGGTTTATCATCTGAATCATCTCCACTTTGATCATCCCGCTCTTCCCCATCCTCGTCAATATTCAAGATAATTGGTTCTGATCCGTTGTAAAGTAAGGAAAAGTCCAAACCGTCAGCAGTAGTTGCGATTATGTTCTGACAAATGTCTGATCCTTTTAGGCAAATCTTGAATGGTACCCACGGCCTATCGGCTAGATCAATTTCCGCAGCTTCTCCTAACAGCGATATAGAAGCCGCTGTAGCTTGTTGGTGAAAAACCGAGAATGTAGCTACGGCTAAGATTGAGAGAGTAAACTTTGATGCCATTGTAAAGTATTATAAGCCAAAATTAGATTTGAATCAGTTTACGAAGTGTATAACGTATTTATACCAAACATATTGGAAAGTATTTTTCGTTTTTCTGGAGATTCCTGCAGCATGAACTTGAACATTTTGTCAATGCCTGTAAAATGTAAAACCACTGTATTAACATTGTGAAATTATGACATAAATTTGGTACATGCGTTTGGGGATGTTTAAACAGATGTATAACGTAATGTAATGTATGATGGAATAATATTGTGAAAGTTCTGAAATTGGAATTTGTAATTTTGTATAGTAGCTCTGGGCCGAGTTCGACGTCATCTGGGTAAATTGAATCTCTATTTAATTGAATATACCGGGTAGCATAATTTGCAAGACAGGGGTAAGAAAGAGGGAAGAAAAGATGAGTTTTGTGTTTTTGTGGAGACTACCCTGGAAAACCATAGAATCCGCAAGGCACAAGGTAACTACGCGATGAGATGGGCAAAATAAATGTGAGGAATATCCAATACCGACTGAAGTTCTGCAGAGATGGAAGCGAGATCAATTAGAGATATATATAGATACCTGCCTTAATGTACGCTGATAATATTGCATTTTTGTCTGAGACCATGACCAGTATGCCAAATAAAGGGATTAAAACTAAAATGTGGCGGCAAGATATGTATCAATCAGAAAAAAAAATTTTAATGCCAACAATTTTCGTTGGTTAAAGTGAACCCAAATATCAAAATCTTTGATTTAAGAATGAAATTGTTGGCAATGATGTAATAAAATACTTATGGAGAGTATATCATTCTTACGCTGAATACCTCATTCTTGAAAACTTAAAAACGAGTTATTGTTAACAAAAATAATATTTGAACCAAGAACTTTTAACTTACAATTTTTTAAAAATCTCAAAATTCTTCGCTTAACAATCTTTTTGTTTTCTGAGTGTATATATATATATAATATATATGTGAAAAGAAAAATTATAAGACTTGTAAGATTTTTTATATAACTAGGAGTATTATTAATCACAGCAATAAGCAAGTTATCAGAAATGCTACGTATGGGAGAGTTGTGTTCAAAACACACTGCTACATTACAGATCGCAACTGCACGTCTATATCTAATATTAAACGGAGCTCGCGTATTTTCATTCACACGCCTATATAAATAAAGTGCACGGCTGGGTCGCATGAAACTTTCTCGTTTAATGGGAGTTTATTTTAGGGTTTTATCGAAATCGAAAATGGGGTTTTCGAGATATGAGCAGTTTTTAACCCAAATATCAAAATCTTTGATTTAAGAATGAAATTGTTGGCAATGATGTAATAAAATACTTATGGAGAGTATATCATTCTTACGCTGAATACCTCATTCTTGAAAACTTAAAAACGAGTTATTGTTAACAAAAATAATATTTGAACCAAGAACTTTTAACTTACAATTTTTTAAAAATCTCAAAATTCTTCGCTTAACAATCTTTTTGTTTTCTGAGTGTATATATATATATAATATATATGTGAAAAGAAAAATTATAAGACTTGTAAGATTTTTTATATAACTAGGAGTATTATTAATCACAGCAATAAGCAAGTTATCAGAAATGCTACGTATGGGAGAGTTGTGTTCAAAACACACTGCTACATTACAGATCGCAACTGCACGTCTATATCTAATATTAAACGGAGCTCGCGTATTTTCATTCACACGCCTATATAAATAAAGTGCACGGCTGGGTCGCATGAAACTTTCTCGTTTAATGGGAGTTTATTTTAGGGTTTTATCGAAATCGAAAATGGGGTTTTCGAGATATGAGCAGTTTTTAAAGTGAGCGTTTCCAGTGATTCGAATTGAGAATTAAGGACGCAATAATTTTGAAAACATCAATTTTACTGTAAGTTTGCATTTTGGTCAAAATCATGCCGTTTTGAGGTAAACTAGGGAAAACTATATTTTTTTCAAAAATCCATTTTACGATAATACAGAGAAAAACTCAGTTTTCCATTAAGTTAGAAATGACCATATTACCATAGAAATGCATTTTTGTTACAATCGTATGGACCTTTTTCGAGATATGTCCAAATTTCAAAAGTACCGTTACTCGATTTTTTAGCGGAAAACTGAGTATGCAGTTATGTTTACCTCACCAACTTAAGCTTATCAATTTTTGTTGAAATCGTTAGAGCCGTTTTCGAACAAATCAAACTGGTATGAACATTTTTTTGGGAGGTACCATTAATATTGAGGTTACCATGCAAAAAAAAAAAACCCGAACTGTAAGCCCCCAAACTTTAAATCCGAAGTTTGAACGAAATCCGTTCAGCCGCTTAGGCTGTAGGCCTCGGGACATACAGACAGACGGACAGAATTTTGCGACCCACTTTTTTGAGTTCGCCTATCATCGTAATTTCAGAATTGATTAACATCTCGAGTTCGAAATTTTGTACAAATACAATATCTTTCTCTTATTACGTAATGGAGAAAGTTAAAAATTTTCTTCGGGAAGACTAGTTTCACAAAATTCTTGAAAATAGCACATGAGGAGTCGAAAGGACACGAGATGTTTGTTACACTGCTACAATTTTTAAATTTTATGTTTTAAGCATTTGCATTTTTCACACTTGAAGCTGTTATTGAGTAACAATAATCTCGAAATTTGGCCTTATGTCGCTTTGTGAAAGTGACACAAAGCCAAATTCTAGCATTTGGTATTATGACACTTTGAGAAAGCGTCATAAAGCCAAATCCGGAAAGTGACATAAAGCCAAATTTTTGAATCAAGTCGATATTTTAATTTATCCGTAACTGTACCGCATATGAACGTATACATGTACTTGTACTTATTTTTTTTTTATCTACTTGAAGTCCTTATTATATTTAAAATTGGTAGCGTCATGGATACATTTGGTATGTCCAGATACCAAAATAGCGATCCTTTTTATAGGAGTACAGTACTGGAGGAAAACTTAAGTTACTCCATATTCTTGTCCCCCGCTATTGCGACCACAATCCAAAATCTATCCGACACATCGCAACGAAACTATCTTTTGGATGGTACTTTCAATGTGGTGACCTCTTGCGATTATAAGCAATTATTAATTGTACACTTTTCTCACAATGACAATGTAAGTAAAAAAAACTAATTATGTGTCGTGAGAGTTTCTTTTCAGTTTCCCATAGCTTTCTAAGGCTCTGTAATAAAAAAATTTACCTTTTTATTTTATAAGAAAATATATTGTTTTCGAAATCGATTGTTTGGGCATTTTGTTCTGTAATAAAAAAAATTAGACTGTCATTTGCTCAAAGAAAAAGTCAAAATACAGTAAGTACATTTTTTTTTTACAGAACAAAATGCCCAAACAATCGAGTAGATATATTTTCATATAGATTAAAAAAGGACCTTACACCATTTCTAAAATTCTCACGAGTTTTACGAATGATTACCCATTGTACTAATCCATTTTAATTTCAGGTTTTTCCGTTCATTTATATACTTATGAGTCATAAATCCGAACTAATGTATCGTCATGTATTTCAGTACCATTTCGAGATTTGGCCTTATGACGCTTGGCCTTATGTCACGGCACCACTTTTGTTTATTTAGAAGAAAACTTTTAGGTGGATTGTAATTAATCAGCCTACCACTATCTCTATTCAAAATGCAATTAATTAATTTGCTTTCTCTATTTTAAGAACAAACTTTAACACTATTCAAGTATTACAAAACTACTCGCCGAAAATATTGTCAATTTGTTCGGGAGTCATTTTATCAATCGGAAGATCCGTTAAATTTCTCAAGTCTAGAGTTGAATTTTCTGACAAGTCGTCGTTATTTAAACCGTACTCATCATCATATTCATCTTCGTCTTCATTTTCATCCTCATCATCATCCATTTCATCTTCATCTTCTTCAACATTCAAGGTAATTGGTCCCAAACCGTTATTGTCGTCGCCCAAGTCGTCAGAAGCAGTTGCGATTACTTTCTGGCACTTGTCTGATCCTTTTGCACAAATTAGTAATGGCAGCCAGGATCTATTCTGTAGATCTATGTCAATTTCCGCAGATCTTCCTACCAGCGAAATGGACGTTGCTGTAGCATGCTGGTATACACCCGCGAATATAGCTACAACAAAGATTGCAAGAGCAAGCTTTGAAGCCATTGTGAAATTTTCTAAGTTGGAGTCGTTTTGCGAAGCGAATAACGTATTTATACCCAAACATTGTTTGAAATACGGCTGGTTCTACTTGGGTTTCATGCCAAATAAACATTGTAAAATTATTTTTGAATATGCGTATGAGGATGTTTGAACAGATGTAGGTATAGTAATAATAATATTCTCCGTTTGCCAATCAATAAGATGTTATTTGCAAATGTGGTAATGTGATGACAGAGCCAATGCGCAAGTAGGCCTCTATTGTGACGTTCTTCTACCAATTCGTCGATGTTTAGTGATCCTCTTCTTACATTGAATGCATTTTATTCGCATGTCGTCCTCATGGGCAAGTACTTGAACCGCTGCAAACACCAAGCATGTATAGATGCCAGAACATTCATACACCAGGAATCGTATATGTACTACAGAACTCTGCAGCTAGCCAGGTGGATAGGATCAGAGTTGAGTTCGCTTCCTACCTGTACCACATAATTAATTCTGAACATATAAACTGACAATTTATACACATAGACTTGTTAGGTCCACATGCGGTGGCTCTAAAAACGTATATTGACTGTGTACTGTAGTTGATTTAACAAAAATTTGTATGCACATCTTAAACAGAGCACATATGCAAAGTCTTAGCTACTCTGCAGATTGATGAATTTTAAAAGCCTCCATTATCCTAGGCTGGTGAATAATTCATCAGCGTGCCACCATTTCACCACCAGCCAAGCGAATTGTCATTTTCAGTTTCACTTTTTCTTTTCAATTAACTTGTTCGGTCAGCTTAATCTTTAGCCTGTTTAAATATTTACAGTTAATACAAAAACTTAATTAAAATTGCATAACAACATAATATAATGAACAGCCAGCATTGGTGAAGAGAGCGTGTCGAGTGCACAAGAGTATTGTAGTGGTGGTAATAAAGAATGCTTCCATTGTGGTAGCGTACATCAATAAAATTCCTCCAGGAGGAGTATCGATTTGATTGCATTGTTTCAATATGGAAATTTTAAATCAACAACCGTGCAACTGTACAACCCGGGCTTGCAATTTCTACAAACTGTTCCATGAGGTTTGGAGTGCTTGCTTAAAAGGTGAAATCCCTGTTTACTTATTGCGACATACGACTCATTTGTTTGTGCGCTAATTAAAGAACACGCGTTTGTGATGAAATTGACTCTACGAAGTTTTATTGGCAATGGTTTAATCGATAGTAAAAATGCAGGAGAGTGCAGATTAATTTCTGAATTATTTGACTTAATTGGCATAAGAAAATGTATGCCGCATGCAGTGAACTGTTATAATAAAGTTTAACGCAACTGAGAGCTAACAGCTCTGGGACGGGATCAACCAACTCCACATATCTTTTTTGGGATGTGATAAATGAGTTAAAACGTGGATTGTGGTAACTGAAAATATAGCCAGCATTCTATAGCTTGTGCACGACTTTCATTCCAAATTTTCCTGCTGCTTAAATTTAGCACCATCGAGGCAGTTTTTTCTTTCTTTCTCTCTCTCTCTCTCTTTCCCTATAAAACTTCAATGGTAAATCAGTTTCAAGTATCCAGCATCTATTCCAATTTCTATGGGTACCAAACTTTTAATTAAGTTATCATACAAACTAACAGGAAGCAACGCCTGAGTTGCTCGCGCTTATGGCTCATCTTTATAGATTTGATACTCCTAAAGTGAGTGCGCTTAAATCCCCGTGCTCAATAAAGTTAATTGCATTCGTAATATCCTTCCTTTCCGTCTTCCATTTACCAAACAAGCAGAACAACAATGTTGTGAATTAAATCTACCTCGCTCTCTTCATACGCGCATAAACCCACGAGACCTTTACCCTTACCAAGGAACCAAAACAAAACTTTCTAACCGTACTCGGCCACATCCTTGCCGTGCCGGGGTCCTTTTCCTTTGTTGCAGTTCAGCTTGCTTTAGCATTAATCCACTGCCCCTTCTTCAAGAGTATACAGGAAAATTCAAATTTCTTGGTTGACTCACTCACTCAGATCTCAGAGTGTAATTTCATTTCTACAGGAATTGATTAAAATTGAGTAAAACGCTCACTTCAAGCAAGATTGTATTATGATTTGTATTTCGATACTGGACAATAAATTTCTTCCTCGGAAAATTAAAGCCATTGACACAAAACTTTGTTGTAATAATTTTAATTATATTCAAAAGGTGTTTTGCATCTGTGCAGTGTGCACATCAGACCCTATTTGCCCAGTAAAAATTACAAAAACAAATGTCTTGCTGAGCATTTTGGGACAAGTAAACACACATTGTGTAGTTATTGTACCATTAGAATGTACGTTTACCCAGGTGGTGAAAGGTTGTTTGTAGTGTGAGTATGACGCCGTTTCCATTTCGGTTTATAAAGTTTAACGGATGAGATCAGACATCAGAAAGCTTAAGGTGTACGTATTTCATAGTCGAATCATGTTCATAAAGTTTGGTTTAACAATCTTGCTTCTAGAATTTACTCTGTCAGTAGGTATAGTTGGTATAGGATGTGTTTCAGTGCGCCGCGATGATATTGTTATGACTTGCCCCTGCATTTCATCCGATTCGAGCGAGGTCAAGACAGTTGTTGTTGCTGATTATAGAGACGCGGATGATGAGGAGGAGGAATCTCAAATTGAATCACCATTGGACTCATCTGTTTGGGAGACTACAACTTATTCAATGAATCTTATAGTACCGTAAGATAGTGCAGTACTTTTACTGTTTTGAATGTGATCATCTGACACCATTCAATTGAACGCGAAATCAACCATCATTCTGCGGAATAGATAAACACAGTGGTCCCGAAGGTGTTAACACAAACACTAGCAACTGAGGCAATAGGAATTGGAATCCGAATTAGTTATGTTAGTGGTAGTGACTAAGTGCGTCATTTCAAAAATAAATAATGGGTGCAAACCAAAACCTAACACAATCATGAGTTTGCGTTTTATAATATTAATATATATAACTTTTTAGGTGAACGAAAGCAACATAAGGTTTCGCAGGTCCACACCGGACGGCTGTATCGAATGGTAGAGCTCTTGGCTACTTGATAGCCTGATCTTTGTGCGCGTTTCAACCAATTTATATGTCATGCCACGTAGCGTGAAAGCGACTACTGTTGCAATGGGCATTATCATGTTTTGACTGTCGTGCTTGTTATTCGAACTACTACCCACAATAAACATAACCATCGCTTGAACATGATTGAAGTGAACTTGAAGATCTCACTTCGAAATGGGAACTTTTAATACCTTTCAAGATGTCTGGATGAACGTCTGTATAAAGTTCATACTTGCACACATCGGCACAATCTACTAAAGATATTCAGTTTCAATATAAAATTCTGTTTACGAACTTCTACTGGCATTGTGTTACATCTTCCGTTCAATTGAATATCCCATGAATGTCCTGTCAGGCCCATTGATTGTCGACTATAAAATAAACAATGTTTCGACTATTTGCTCAAAAACATTATGTTATATTTGTACTATTGACGTTGTGAGTGTCCTCTCAATTCGTATTTGACACAGAATGCTCCCGCATTCTGCTTTGCCGCTGTCCAGAGGAGGTTTACGTTTCTCTCTCTCTCATATAATATAAATGAAAATAAATTAACTTTGTACATTATGAAATCCGTTTTAATAACATTCCTGATTTTATCGAGCAATCCAATGCCGCCAACATTAACAGCAGTACGGAAGACCAGCACATACTCCAATAATAGCCCAACCATAAACCATAAAATTTAATTTTGAATCTTTTACCAGATAAGCAGTCTATATAGAGTACGCATAGTTGAGCATCCAGCGGAATGGATGAGGAGTATCCAAGCCATAAGCCAAAGTCAAAAGCTAAAGGCCACCACAAACCATACATAAAAATGTACTCTCCAATCCAAGAGTATGTTGACAACAACTTTGGGGAGAGTTTAATTTTGCGATGCAGTTCATATTTGCTTATGCAATATTTCCTGTCCATGATCCAAAGGATTATATGTGAAATTCGTTTTAATTTAAGCTCCAACACACAGTAGGATTCCTTTATAACTTGGAAGCATTAATTAAATGGGCGAATTGCTCATCACTTTCAAAAATATGTATATGAAATCTATTTTAGAAGATTTTTTGTTGAAGATAAATTATACACAGATCCATCTGCTCATCTCCATAGCACAGTTACGAAGCCATTACCTATCACCTATCCATTGTTGGCATTTTTGTACACTTCTACATTCATGTGCAGCAATCTTTATGGACCCGTAATAGTCGCCTTGATACATAAAATCGCAAACACCATAATAGTGATAGCCGCATAATATATATGTTTCTGAAAAGCCTGATTATACCTGCACATAACACCTGCAAGCACAATCAACACACATGTATTATAAATGTTCGAGAAAAACCTCCGTTTTGTAAGCACATGAAGCCAAAACTAATCCACTCCACAAAATGTCCCATTTAGATAAAATAAACTCCCAGGTGCATGAAAGCTACACATATATCCTTCATAAGAAACACCTGCAGCAGCATTGCTGTGTCGCAGCTTCCCCAGAGCAACAAAGTAAAATGAATCCTAAAAGCCATAGTCGACCAAACATACAAAAGTACAACACCTCATCTGTTATACTGGTTTATGGGTTACAATCTGGTTAATGCCTTATGTATATAGGTAGGAGAGAAACTGAGCATAAGGAATTCCTTTCGAAATGTGCTTATAAGAAAGGATACAGCTGGGGTAAAGTAAAGAGATTGTAATACAATTATGATGTACAAAGAAACCATTCGTTATTGAATAGAAAGTTCGATTATACATTTAAAACCAGTTGCTTTCGGAAATGAGAATTTTATACGTGAATGGCTAGCGTACATTATTGGAAGATGCATATATGAGTTTCAAAACCAAAGTTTCAAACCAATCGGTTGAACCATTTGTTGGTATGGCGATATCAAAAACATACACATACATACATACACAAGATAGCCGCACTAAACTTGAAACTTGAAGCTGGACGGACTTAGTAAAGCGTTAGCGTAATTGCTTGGTAAGTGGAAGGCTACGTGTTCCATTCCGACCGAACAAATAAAAATAAATACAAAGCCAAGTTCTGCGTTCAACAATAGTTGTATAACTGAAGTAGATCGCCCTTCAGAAAAATATTCATTTCAACGCAAACGTTTTTAATTTTCGTGGTGAATAACAGCTCGTCATAAATGACACCATTCCATCCATAGACCCTATCACCCAGGCTGCAATAAAACCCTCCCCCAGCCACAGTTATTATTAAAAAACTCGCCCATTGGGAGTTCCCCATTATCACTCGGGAAACTCTGAAGCGAACGAATGCTTTTCACATTTAATATTTTTGTTTAATTTTTTTATCCATCACCCCCAAACAGATATTCGACCCATTTTGACAAAACTTAGCAACTAGCCTCCGGCGAGTCCGAAATTCATCGTTTTCATATTTAAAATTTTCTTGTCAGACCCTACTCCCTACCGCCTAGTGTTTGATACACTATTTATAACTAGAATCTCATAAATCCAAGTAAGTATGATTTTCATCCTCGCTTGGACCCACGGCACATCGCACATGTACCCAAAGCAGCTGGCTATACAGAAAAATAAGAAGAAGTACCCTGGTCCCTTTCTCTCGGGGGAGTTATTAAAGTTCACCATGTTGAACATGGATAGGTCGGTGTCACAGCCGGTTCCAACACTCGTTGGTGTTAACAGATACAAAGCGCTTGCTCCACTTCGTCTTCTTCTTTTCATTTTATTTGCGAATTTAACAATTTTTTATTGCGTTTTTTTATTGTATATAAATCTGGCAGTAGACGGATGGGCATTTCTTAGACCAATTACCATCTCAAAGGATGAGGTTGCTGCAGGACAAGGATAAGTTCTCGTTGCGACTAAAAGCGCTCGGATGGATGGATGTCTGTTTTATGTTTCCTTGTTGACTGTTGTTTTTTTTATTTGAAGCCCCCTTGGCTCTAAGTGAAAGTTTGCACCCTTAAAGTGAATTAAATTCCTTGCGACTGATGTCTTTGAGAGGTGATTTAAAACCTTTAAGTTATTTCTATCGGACACTCATTTGCATCCTCTAAACACTGCGTGGCCCCCAGGCGTTAAAATATTTACGGACTAATATTAAATCGTTGATGAAAAGCCTTGGGATGTTTTGCTAGTACATTGGTATGGGTGTATTGAAACAATGGAGAGGAGGCTCCTTTCAGCTTTGTAAAGAGAATTGCGTTTGTCCCACGCACTTAAAACGTGAATCCAGATAAATTCCAATTAAATCATTGACGAACAAGATGCCATCGGGACAAGACATTTGTTATACTTATCTGTGCGGTAAATGATTAAATGCTAGCTGCGCCCTTGTTAAGGAGAGACAATGTCACCGGAACTAGATGCATTACATTGTTTGATTGGGGTTTGGTTGGTTGAGGCAATGTCTTAAGATAACGTGATTATGTGATTAATATCACACGAATTTGAGAATTTGATTAAAGTGAAAGCTTGCGTTGGGTTGGAGCTAATACAATTGCTTTCTGGTGAATAGTGAACGTGTGTGTCTGTTTGTTGCGCGCTGAATTGAAATTTAATTAAACTAGTGAGCGATTACTCCGCCATAGAGTGAACAGCGCTCAAGTGTGTGATATAATTAGAAGCCGTAGTTTCAGGACATGATTTATAGTAATTAGAGAAATCATCAAACACAAGGACATATGTCATGAATGGAGATAATATTACCCCTGCCAGTGATGTTACTTAAAGGCATTTCTTTTTTTCGTTTTGAATAGAGCCCTGAACAGATCTTCAGCACGAGGAGCGATCTGATCTTTTCAAAAAACACATCTAACTCTCATATATGATTAAAAAAATAAATCGTTTCACTATTGCATTTCTCCGAACGATCCCTGTCGACTACAATTCACGTGCTACCCAAAAAGGACATCAACATCTATGCGTTTAACGCCAATGAAGATTTCATTATTCCCATTCATCGGAAAATTACTTCTTGAATGCTGATGAATCTGAATGATTGCTTTCAATCCTTTCTACAAATTTCCCATCATCAAGGACATCCCCACTGATTGCAATACCATCCACATTTTCGCCACTGGCAGTCACCTTTGCCGAATTGAAACTAAACAATGAGCAAAGGAAGAAATTAACTTTTGTTATCCCCTTCTCCTTCATCAGCTTGTTGCACTTATAATTACAAGAACAAGTGAGCTTTTCTTTTTCGAGATGATGATGCTTCATTTTCATTTCATTGTCTGTTAAGATGACTTAACCAAGCGCTTGCATGAATGAATAATTCAATAATTCATTCGAGCTTGTAGAACATTCAATTTATTGTTTAAATTAAAGTCTGAAACTTTAGACGCCCGATATGAAGTTACATGTAGAACTCTTCTTAACATCACAATGTGGTCTGTAATCCTATTTCCCTTTGTTCAATGTTCAAGGTGGTAAATTGGGTAGGGGAAAAATAACAGAATGGAGGTGCTTTTCGACAAATTACCTTTGTGGCGTAACAAGTTATCAAAGTTTCTGCACTAAATGTACTATTAGGCGGGTGAAGTACCTGTGTGATTGGATCCAATAAAGTTGGGCAGCTACCCACATGGAAGGAGCGAAACTTGAATTCAAGTCTCAGGCTGTGTCACGGATGGTGGCGTTAAGACAATTTATGTTATTAGTGTTCAAAGTATATATGTATAAACTTGAGTAGCTATCAGGAAGGGATAGGTGCATGACTTTGTGTCGTAGACTCTGGAAAGTTTTCGGTAGCAATGGCTTGCCTGATGGAACGAACTTTCAAAAAGTTTTACAAACGAACGGCTATATTTAGTAAATGCCTCTAGCATAATGCCTTGTGGAGTTCTTTTGGTTTCGAGGCATGTTTCGTCGGCAACAATGATCGCAAAAAATACTATTACTTAATAAAGGTCCCCTTGAGTTTGTAAATGTAACCTGGATATAATAAATGCGAGTCCTGTGGCTGATAAATCGACCAATTCAAGTAAGTATCGGGAATACGAACATTAGCTCCACCTGGCTGTCATTTTTGGATGCAAGTTTTTAATTTGATAACAATGTTTGCTTTGGCGTGGTTGGTTGAAAAATTCAGGGGCAGTTGTAAAGACTAAAAGGCAAATGGTTCAGGTCTACATGTTGTTCAGACATTTTCTTCAGAAATAGGATTTGTTAATCAAAGATTTGACCACTCAAGCTCAATGTCATTTAACCGATCGCAATCGCCCAATAATTCGTTAAACACTCTTAACGAAAAGACACCCATCACTTCGATAATTGTACAAATAAATCGCACGTGCCACCCATCCATATAAGCCGCTTAAACACTACATAAAGTACACAACAAGTGCAGTTGAGATGTGTACGCGACCATCCAGGCTTGTAAATCAAATACCACACGGCCACAGCAAAACGGTTACCATTATTAGTTTTCGGTGCTATAATTTGACGACAAATGGGTATCCTCGAAAACGCACATGCGAAGGACCCTCATTACAATCATGGTGTTCACAAATACCCGCTCTCACCGCAAATAAAACCCAATAAACTGTTTAAAAGTTTTAGAGCCACTGTAATCATTTTACTAGTTGGTAAAAGGAACTGCCGCTTGTGCGGTGTCATATATTTTCATTAGAACACATCGAGAGGCGGGCAGAGGCACTTAATGAAGTGGCACAAGGGCGCCCACTGCAGAACAGTGTGTGCAGCAGCAGAGTTATGTAAACAATTTTCAATTAAATTCCTTCAACACACGGACGAATTGTGTGGGAATTGCAATGCGTGTTATAGGCGCCCACTTTACGTTCGCGGAAATTGCTTCCACATATTTTGTTGGCAGTAATGCCGATGTAACCTTAAAATCAGCGGAGAATAAATAACCATTTGGAGTGCCTTAGTGGTTTTTGGCCCTAGAACGGTTTCAAGTGCATGTGCATTTGTATCGACCGTCAATCAACATATTAGCGGTGGGGTAGTGACTAATTCACTGTATGCGGTGCCACCCAACATTTCAACAATTTGACGCAAATTACCATACAAATAGGTTATTCGTTGAACTAGGAGGTTGTCTAATTGATGTCGGTTAGTTGGGAATATCTACGAGAATGTGTTAACGTGATAGAAGTAGATCGCTGGCAGATGGGCAGTACATCTGGCAGTCACATTTTATTCTGGCCTAGTTAAAAGTGACGTGCCATTTTGAAAATGCAACAGATGTACGACCAAGGGGCGGACCGGTCTCTGGCGATGACTATTTACGGTTTATATCAGGAGTTGAAGTACCGCATCCGAGATCGAGTGCTACATGACTGCATTTTGTATTGTTTTGCATGTAAAATCCAAAAAACTCAGTCACGTATTGCTCGCTCACGGATGCGGTAATTCGACACCAAAATAGTACAAGTCCCTATCGGTAAAAAGCCAAATAAAGGGTTTGATCCAAAGATTTGTATTACTAATGAAGACCTCGATATTATACAGTATCCCTGTTTCACTTCTTGTCTTCTATTTTAATTTTACTTAACATTCAATTTTTGTTGGTTTTGAGTTTCTTTATAAATAAAATAAAACTAAAAAAAAACATTTCCTCAAAGGAATGCCTGGTAAAGCAATAATCCACCCCTTCGAATAATGTAACACATTTCCTCATTATATTATGTGGTAGCAACAATTTCTTCTGCACCGCACAAGTCATTAATATTAATCTGATTACATATTACGTGCGGCCTTAAGCTTCCAAGTCCATATATTTGCCCGTCTTCCTCATAAGCCTAATGAAGCACGATTTTACTGAACTCCATCGACTGGAAAAAAGGGCAGCATCGAGGAACAAATCACATGGCTAACATTTCGAATCCACACAGAAGAACATCAATTAATTCACATTTGCTCAACGGATTTGGGTTTTGTGTGCGGTTTCGTCTCCATCGGCGTCTTTTCGCTAACAAAAAACCAAAGTGTAATAATTCTTCCTCCGCCCGCAAAAGTAGTGATTCGTATTTTCATGCCATAGCTGGCAGTCGAGTCGGTTAGATTTAATCAGAAGATTCGACTACGCCCGCACGTTCAATTTCATTCGCTAGGTAGCGAGCATTAACTTTTGCGCGTCGTGAATCATTTCGAGCACGTAACTAATTACTATCTCTCCAGCCCGTGCGACACTATGCTCAGGTACGCTGTAATCCACCACATGGTAACGGCAGTCAAGATATGGTGGCTCTGGTCCATAACCATTAAAGATGATAAGGATGACGGTGTCTAGCAAAATACGAATGAATTCTCGTGGAATTGAAGGATGATAGACGAACGAACAAGCGTATTAATTGGGACAAGGGATCAAATAACGCATACAAGCAAACTCTTCGAAACTTTTCAGGCATAGCTGAATCTTATTGAAGGAGTTTTGACAAAGGTTTCGGATTGCCATTGCCGTCATAAGTCATTAGTGACACTAAAGGAGGGCTTTATGCGGGTGCGGTCAGTTATTGAAGGTGGTTATGAAATTAATGAGAAGGATGGTGCATTGACTCACTATTATATGGGGACGAAGTTAATTATTCACTCTTATGGCGGTAAAAGTGAGATATTAAAAGTTAATAGGTTTGGTCTGGTGAACGGTGAAAGTTTATGACTTTGGGGACATCTTGATTACTTTGAATGTGTTTCTTCGTAATTGCCTTGCGATGCGGGTCCACAGCCGCAAAGTCAATTAGAAAACGAATTGAAAAACTTTTCGAAGATGTCTTCTTTTGCATAGCGACTTTGGGATCTCGTTGACTGCGGATTCAGTATTGATTAAATGCATCACACTTATTTCTTTAAGGGCTGGAGAATTTATTTTTTATCACATATCACATACTTATCAAAGGATCGCGGGAAAACTGTGTTAGTATTAAAATCAGTAGGTATACATTAGAATATCTCACAGCTGAGTTCCAAAAGGGATGAGAAGCTGAAAAATAAGCATCTGAATGTGCTTCTATTGCATTGTCAGAATTTGAAATATTCAAAACAAAAACAAAAACAAATGCTACTTTACATTCGGTTTTCGAAGTAACTACCAATCACATTTTGGTGTTATACCTACTACCTAATACTAGGCATCATCTGGCGCCACTATAAACCGACGGGAAATTGAATTTTCGGCATAAATATTGCGGTTTTTCTACCACAAATATTTCGTGGATGCGAATGTGCTATACGAGTACAGCTGCACTCAAATGTGTGTGTACAAATATTGTGTTATTTGTTGTGATAACGATTTGAAACGAAATTGGTTCGTTAATGACGGTCTGTGGCGGAAATGTGTTATGTGTCGACAACTGTGTCTGACAATAGTTGCAAAAGGTATATATACCATGTCGACGCCGACGGTGAGTAATTCCGACCGTAGGTAATTTTATAATTTATTTATTTTTGCTGCCATATTTGATGGATCGGTTGACGCATATTTATGAATTTAGATTGAATCTTGCTGGTTGGTAATTTATTATTGCGGACGACCGACGTACGTGCCTATCTGTGAATAAATATCTAATTAATAAGTAATTGTGGAATTTGAACGCTTTGTTTGAAATCATAATTTTTTTTTACAATGGGATTTTTACTTATGGATTAAATTACGTGCTCCGTTTTCATTTAATGTATGAAATATGTGAGCGCAGTTTTTTCTGTGTTTGACTACTAAGAGTGGCATCCGAGGTTACAACTTACAAGAACTTTTCACTGTCGGATAATTCTGCAACTCTGAGCAGTCAACTAAAGCGGTCATAAACCGATGCTTAAATTGTTCTCATAGCAGAGGAACTTTCTCATTTCCATTATTTTTTATCTAGGACAAATAAAATAAATAGCAGTAATGCGTTGATCCAATTGCAGTTCTCAAATAATTCCGAAATGTACCTTCGTCTTGAGTAACTTTTGCGTGATATCTAGATAGACCTCAACTTGTATTTAAAAAGGACGACTTTGAAAGAAATTTAAATGTGGCTTAGAGTTTTCTGGAACGTTTCCAAATCAGAAAAAAAACAGCAAATCATTTGTTCCAGTTTCTGTTTCTGTTTTAATAAATTTCGCAGGGGAAGCTACAAAAACTGTATCTATATAATGTAAAATTGTATACATCTTCGGCCAAGCATACTCGTTTCGGTGGTAGTGATGAATTTTAATGGCTTTTTCTATTCAGACTTGTATAGCCTTTTATATAAGTTAACCAGTTTGTTTTACGATAAATTTATTTTATCCAAGTAGACAGCTTCCCGCATCTCGATGGTCATACTAATATTTTAGAGATGATGGTTGGTTCAAAAAAGTTTTCGCAGTTTCTCTCTCAAGTAAATGATTTTAATTTGCGAAAGTTCTTCAATATAAATGGAAAGAATGTGATTGATGTGAGAAGATTATGATAAAACTGACATTTATTATGGCTCGATGTGAAAATAAATGAGTCCATATCCAGTGTAGGAAGGAAAAT
This sequence comes from Cheilosia variabilis, assembly GCA_951230905.1. Taxonomy (NCBI): domain Eukaryota; kingdom Metazoa; phylum Arthropoda; class Insecta; order Diptera; family Syrphidae; genus Cheilosia; species Cheilosia variabilis. Next base: position 59,961,823 of record OX579680.1, on the reverse strand, counting down.
GATTCGGTACTTAAATATAATGGTTATTTTTCTGAAGATTGGGATTTTTTTACAAAAACCTTCGATAAAGTTCGGTGAAGGTTGTCAAACAAAAGTGACATTGTCAAATTGGATAGGCAGTTTCCAAACATCCCGATTCCCTATCCTCAAACACATGGTCAATCAACTGAATCGACCGAAAAAGAAAGCTTCGACACCTTGTCATTCCAATCCTAGATCTTCTTGAATGTTAGAAGAAAACTCCAACTAATCTGACAGGCATCATCGTCTTAGCTCCTAACAAATCCATTTGGAAGGCATTAGACGTCATCTTACCCAATTATTCCCCTAAGTTAAGTGTCCAAACAAGCAAAACAAGTTACAATGTCCTTCTCGCATATATGCATGCTCTGTGGGTCCCTCTTAATATAACACGCCAATCATGTTTTCCGCTCGAATACCCACAAATCTTTTAATAAGGAAAATTGGCTTCCATTCCTTACAAAGACGACGGCTAAGGAAAAATCACTTTCCCTCATTTGGCCAATAATAACTTTGGATGACCCTAAGTTTGGGTTAATTGAATTTAATTAATACCCAATGCCAAATGGAAAGACATGCGAAAGAGTATCAAGAAATTCTGAATCGTTGTCCGCCTACACAGCTCGCACCCTTTCCTCTCACGGAAAAATATCTTTTTGTGGTACGAAAAGTTTTTTCTTTCTCTCCTCCAAATGATTTTATTAATTCCCTGCGATTAGATCGACAGTTTCAGAATTTATCCCCCACTCCAAAGTATTGTCAGAAATCGCTTTCATATTAGATTCGCTCCAAGGCCCAACCATTCCATAGAGCACTTGAGAAAAACCGCTGAGCTCTATGAAACGAAAATATGTACATAGTATACAAAGGGAAAGGAGAGCCCAAAAAGATGGAAACAAAAAACGTTTTTTGTGTAAGCGTTTCCTCTCGCATGACTAAGTCGATGTGTGTGTATTTGTCGAAAGGATAACAAGGCAAACTTTAGTGCTCAGCATTTGCACACTGGTCTGGGAATAGTGATTTAAGTGAGTCATAATTATGCTGCTACCAGGGCAAGAGTAACCGTTTTTGACATTTTAATTACACACAAAGGGCAAAGAGCGCGTTTTGCAAGAGCAAGAGTAGAGTAATCCGTGCCAAGGATGAGTGAGCGCATTTTCCTCGGACAAGAGTGCTTCAATACACCAAGCACAAGTTATCGTCCTGGAAGTACAAGGGCGAACACAATTACGCAGCGTAGGTATTTTCCGAGGATTGACGGTCTCAATCAACGGAAAATATTTACCTACATACATTAATTATATGCGAATTACCTGATACAATGACGAGAATTAGTGTAAGCCAACAGCACACTTTTGTACTCCTGAGTACCATGAAATGGTGAGTCCAGTCCCAACTTTATCGTACTACAGGCAGGTTAATTGTATTTACTGTAAAAGGTAGGTATGTATTTCTGAAACCCTGTTCCTCCAAATATACTAAGGGCCTGTTCAAATTCTGTTGTGAATATTGTATGGCAAACTGCCCCAATCCTTTTGTCTGTTTGATATCAAAAAATTCTTTAATCTTCTTTAACCCGCTGGTCTATTCTTGCATCGTAAAAACACCAAGAAAAATTTATTTGAATAAAATCCACCCAAAATATTATATTATATTGTACAACAAAAAAAAAACCAACCACAAACATCTTAAGCTCCTTTTACCTCCTAATCTGCTTTTCTTTACTGTACCTATCAATTTTACGGTTTTCCATTTACAATACACATTAACCTAACCGGGATTAGTGTCTGGAATAGTTTATAAAGCAACGGCAACAAAGAGATAAGAGACTCACGCAAGCCAACAAATCCCTTCTTATACTTTATTCATTGCGATTGAGGTTCGGTACTCTTTAAACTGTTTACCTTCGCTCTCCGCCCGTATATGGTAGTTTCTAGCTATAACCATTTTCGAAAGAAGCAATGAACGACCAGGCATAATCGTTAATGTTATATGGGTTTTACCTAGGGTTGGGTGTCTTGGAAATTTCATTCAACAATGTAAGAAAAAGAAAGGCAAAGAAAGACATTCGCAACCCTTTTCTGTTTATTAAATATGCATACTAAGCGTATAGATAAACTCCTCATAATTCTTATCGGTTATGCAAATTAGAGAAGTATACATATCAGAGCCCATAAATCTTGTAAAATAATAACCATGAAGTATTTGGTGATTTCGCAATGATCTCCAGTGAAGGAAATTGTTTTCAAAATGGAAAGTAAAAGTATTCAGATCGATTGCTTCTGGATCCTTAATTCGGCATGTGGTATGTGCAGAGTGTACAACTGATAACCTTCCTACCATTCGTCTCTAGAGAAAAGGAAAATCAAACAAACGAATGACAAAATGACCTCGTTAAAAATGTCTGTGACTCTACTCTCTCATCCTTAACAAAGAAGACGGACATTTTTGGTATAATTTATTTCCACAATGAATCTCAAGAAATGATTTCCGAAAAAATGTTAACTACACAAATGTATATGCAAATAAATGTCTGCCTGTCGAAAATGGTTCACTACGCTGCTGCTAAATATAAATTTCGTCTGCAAATAAAATTTAAAACCAAATTGGAGCCCCACCGCATTCACAAAATTGCCTGAATATTTTATGTTGACTATGGAACCAGATGTATCCTTCACTTCGTAGTCCTTTAGAAAAATCTTGCTACACAAGAAACAATGCAACAACGTTGTTTATGTTTATACACCACTTGACTACTTAAGTGCTCGCCGGCCTTTAATCAATCGGAAATTGGTTCCAAACAGCAAAAGGCATATCCAAGACCGCACTCGATTTGGTTATTTTAAAATGCACGACCTCGAGATTTGCACTCGCTCAAGCTCTCTCAGTTGCAAAGCTCATATAGATTGTAAATATATACCGACTCACTGACTTCAGGGATCGGAAAAAGACGATATTTTCCACAATATATATCTCAACTTACATCAAAGTCAGTTGATTTTATGGCCAACCTGAAAGCCAAAACAGTATTGGATATGTAACAGGTAAATATGCGCCACGCCGCAAGGAGATAGATCGGAAGTGCTTCTTACTTATTTATTGCTCTAGTTGTTGTGATGGTGTTGGATCTGTAGTTTATATACTGATGCCGTGTGTTATATGAGTTGAATTCATAATGAGTTTGAAGCACTCGAAGAATATAGGACAATTTTATTACTTCTACTCACTCGGTTGGCTCGTTGCATTGTCGTCCTTTCTCGGTTTCTTACCCCTCAGTCAAGCCAAAACATCGCTTCGCATAAATTGATTTTGCTCATCAATCGGATTGTTGTAGCTACCTTTATTTGTTGGTAGATATATGGCCTGGGCAATAAAAATTCTCAGCAGATATCTTGGAAGTTAGAACATTCAGTGCACAGGAAATTGAACATTCTGACGTAAGAAAGAGCAGTACTTTGTTCTAGTTTATTTATTCGCATTCGCTTCGTTCTGTATACGAATTTATTTAAATCGGAAGCGGTGTAGATTTCAAGAACGACAGAAGTGACGAAGAGGATAGGATTTTCAATACTTTTCATGTGCATGATTCACGACTTCTGCTGCTGAGCGATTAAGGCACATATGGGTTGGCTGATGTATTCACACCAAAGTGAGTCAAATAATAAATTAAATTATGTTAGAGAATTAAGTAAGCAGTTGTAGCTTTTTAATTGGTGACTGGAATTCGATAAAATCTAAAACTAAATAATACACAATATCAGTATTTCGGAAGCAATGTTCGAACAGCAATAGTTACTGCCGGCTACCACCTGTAGTGATGACAATCGATTTACATTTTCGACTACCAAACTCACTCCGTTAACGGTAGTTTCTCGATTTGCTTATCCGATATCCTTCTTTGGTTGCAAGTTAAACCTAAACCTCGAAATGAACTTCCTCCTTAGGATGGTAGGGGTACTGATATCTACGGATTGTGTTACTATATGTTTATGCATGCCTAATACACTCAAAACCACAATGGGGTTATTTTCCAAGGCTACAACTCCTATTTACAGTGGCTGCGTAAAGGAAATTTAAGTTTGATTTCCATCGATTGATATATAAGTTTCCGAATCCGAAAAGCATTTCATCGACCACGACAATGCCTGGCAGCTGCCACAATCTTTTTAGAGAAATACCTAACAACTTCTCTGCAGTGTTGTGCACTTGTTCCTGGAACTGGATGTGTGTAATCCGATTTGGTTTGCTTGGAATTGGTCAGTGTCATTAGTTGTTGGTCGTTGCTATTCGATTGATCGAAGCGCAATTTAAGATGTGGACAGTTTGAAGAAGTTTTTAGTTCACAGAAAGGGCTTTACGAAAAGTTTATATTGGTTAGCCAAAAACTGGTCAATATATCTCGGATATACTTGGAGATTTTCTAGTAACTGTAATGAAACTTTATAATATTTTTTGAATAAGTTCTAAAGAAACAATCAACTTTTCAAGGCAGCATTCAGAACTTTCATCTTCCGATGATGGCAACAGTAGTGTAATCGTGCAATTCACGCGCAGCACCATGACCCTCAAGACAATAAGAGGGGTACGTTTGTGTGGATGGGTGATGGATGGGTGCATTGTGGGCGGGCGCATCCACACAAGTTTATTAACCACATCCTTCCATTTACATGTGCCTAAATCCACTCACGACGCACTCGTAATCTAATTATGTACACCGATACATTAATACCAAGTTAGTTACCCGTATCGGCGAGAAACTTGTCAGACCATGTCCAAGTGAGACGGCGTATCCCAAAACCTCACACACCTAAGAACAGCAAGATGTAGAAGTGGAGCTTCTCTCTACGCAAATGAAACAAATAAGAGGTAAAGTGCTAAAATGGCTTAAAAGACTACATTGTCAGCACTGTTTTGTTTTATATGGTTCTCAGTCCACTGCCTAGAATAAATATATCGCCGTCCAGAAATACTTAAATATGCAACCAAGCATAATCAATTAATCATATACAAACATACGCATGAGCCATTGTGTTTATACTACCCAAAATTGCAAAAAGTCTGAGAGTTCATAAAAATCGATTTATTCCAACTACAAGATTCTCCCACGTACCTTTTGAACTTCAGGCAAATCTTATTATTACTACTCCTTGTATCCCACTACATCCATACACCACTAACATGCCACAAAGTTTCCTAACACAATATAACTTAGGCTGCGAGAGCGCTTGCCATCATACCATTAAGTAGGAGCCCCGCCACTCCAAAGTTATTCATGCCCGTCCACATATGTATACCAAGAAAAAAACATAGCCTTGCAATAATAGCAAAGTCTAGATGAATCCTTTTTATTTGCCATGAGAAAAAAAAATATAAAAGGAATCCATGAGTATCCATGCAACAACTATGTAGTACATATACCAAACCCATGATATCATTACTATACAGACCGTGGTAGGCTTATGCGGTACTAGAGCAAAATGTTAAAGTCAACATAAATCTCTGGGGAATCCTTTTCTTGCTAAATCGTCCTTTTTTGTTGCAGATTTTGTTCATCCCCTTTCTTGAGCATCGTCTTGCGCTATTCATTTTCCGCTTTTGTTATCGTCATCGTCGTCATTATAGTCCTTTTTGATAGCTTAAATTTAAAATAGGCAACATTTTGTTCCGCTTCGTTGCGGATTTACACATGTGCGCCATCGTATCATGGTTCATGGGCATGTACGAGTTTCTATGTTTATTACTTAAACAAATAGAGGCGAAGCAAAAAAGTACAATGTGGGAGAACACGAAAAACAAGATATTGAGATAGGAATCCGTTTCGGGATTGTTCTACCAGCAGGATGTCGATTTATCGATTGCATTTTCGATGTTGACAGTTTAATTCAATTTTCATAGCAAGTTGTTTACGTTTTGTCTCTTTCTTGGCACGCTGTGGCTCTTTTTGTCCCATATATCTATCATTGGTTTAGTGCTTCTTTTTTTTACTGCTTCCTCGTTGTTTGACCTTGTTTTCGTTTACGGTTGGTGTAACGTGTGATCGGACATGGCCTTTCGCTTTCGATGTGTAAAAAGTGATAATTGAAATTCAATTTGTTTTTCTTTTCTTTTCTTCATTTTAACCATTTGAATTTATACGCTTTTTTGTTGATTGTTTTTTTAGGGTGAAGTTTGGGTTGAAATTGAAAATGAAGTGCCGTTGAAATTGCCCCATTATTAGCAGTTGGAAGGACTGCATTAAAAGTGTTTTTTTATCAAAGGTTTCACAAATAGCATCACTTCAAAAATAGCAAAAACTAAGCTTTTCTATTTAGGCCCGTATGACACAAATTTTTTTTTGCATTTTTTCTGCTTTTAAAATGAAACTAGAGCAGTACGAAAAACTAGAACGATTAGATTCCCGAGAGGAGTGAGTGCGTACTCACCAAATTTATAAATGTAGACACGACAAAAAAAAATGCATTAAAAGTGATTTGAATATCACATTTTTCACCTGCTAGCAGCTTATTTTTGACATTTCAAGATTATTTGAAAATAAATTCGATTGAAAATTTTCGGTTGCTTTGCAAACAATTGCTACCCCATTCGTAATACTTTTATTCTCTTCTACACACCGCTGACTTTTCAGCAGTATAAAAATGTGGAAAAAAATGTAGTGTCGTACGGGCTTTATCAAGGCTTATTAATTAAACAACCAAAAAAGTATTAAAGTTTAAATTCAGGTTATTTAGTTTAAGTCTACGTACCCAAGGTCAGAGCTTTCTGGAATATCTTATATTTAGTTGGTACTTGGTAGTATATTCACTGTCAAAACTCGTTATACGTATATTTGCGATGCAGAGGTATGTAACTATAATCCCAAACTGGCCCAGTTTGCTAACAATATTCCTACAGCTATGATATGCGTTTTGTCAGGCGAGGACATTTGTTTATTGCCATTTTGGAAAAACCAATAATTGTCTTCATCAGAGTCCAGCTTTTGTTAAAGCTCTTAGTCAATTTGTATATTCGAGGTCTGCCTCAGAATTCACAGTTTGCAAGGTTAACTTTCGTTACACTCTTATTAGTTAGGACATATTCCCATGCCACTGTCCATATGATGTGGGTAATAAACCGATTACATTACTTTCCAATATGAACGGCAAATACGAATTCAATTTATGTTTGCTTCAGACCGAGCCGAGGCAATATTCTTCTGATGTGTGCATAAGCCCCATCGTCTATGTTCAACTATTTCCACATGGTTGTGCCGAAAATTCACCACAATCGTGCAAAATCCGACTCAGCCCCATGCAAACCACTCAAATGCATCATCTGTTAGATATAAATACATCATATCTCTAGCCCAAAATCAACATTCAACATGCACTGGGGTAGAACAATGTTAAGCTTTGTCTTTATAATAGACATAGTAGGTATGTGTTAATATATTCCTTTTTGTTTTATGAAAGAACCCAGAAGCAGATGCGAATTAGAGAAATTTCCAGTTTTGCTGGCCTCTCCGGGGATATTGAATGCGAAATACTTCTGCTAGTCTATGTATCTAATCCCAAAATAACCATCCTCCTTATATTTTGTATATAATACATTCCTGTTTAATGATGTGCACGCAAATACCCAGGGATTTAATATCGAGAGCAACAAATTCTCAATTGACAAATTGAGTACGTGCAAGACTTGAAATCATTTTTTGGGCTCAAAACACAAACTTTTCTAGGCGAATCAATGAGGATTTTATTTGCCAGGAAGAAAATGTTCTTCCAAGTTTTTGCCACATAATATAGCCAAACAAGCGTATGTTTTAATAGGAAATAAAAAAAAAAACCAATTGATGGATATTGGACTCTTATTTCTCGGCGAAGCATAGCCCACTGGAAGGGAAATTGATCACTGCCTATGGGAAGTTGTAAAGAAGAAATATTCGCTTTATTTATTCTGCCATCAATCAAAAAAATCAAAATTCAAAGGACGTATTAGTTTCATTAGTGGTTACAGGCGACGCGTGGGTTGTATTGACTTAAATATGACACTTTCCAGAAAAATGAAGACGGAGTTAAAGTCCAAAGACGCGTAATAGGGTTTCAAGCCGAAGATACATTTAATATAATACAAATTATTTATTCGTACACTTTGAACATTCTATGTTTTCACTACCTTTTATTCAAATCGCTTGGGGAATAAATCGATATGAAAATAAGCTTTCCGATTACACATTCCACTCACTCGCTAAGTGGTACGAATTCCTCCCATCATTCTGAAAGTGATTCTGACACCCTGCGTAGTTGTCAAACTAATGTAATCAACGTCTTCCAACTTCGTACGAAAATTGAGTTTCAAATTATCTGCTAAGGACATTTAATCAGCGTGCTATCCAAAAAACAAAAATAAAGGACAAAATCTAAATAAAAATGGCCCATTCGCTTTTATGAATTCATCACGTCACCATTTCGATGTCTCATACTGTCAAATTGATTCTCCAGACGGCAAACGAATCAATTGATTCAATGGTTTCAGATGGTGGGGAGTCTTCCCAACCAAGAAAAAGGCGATATTGTTTTTTTATTTTTATTTTTTATAAGCTTTAGTCTTTTTGTTTTTTAAATCAAAAGTCAGCTTATTTTCCCAGACAATTTCATCACCCTGATATCTTATCACAGACAATATTGGTTAAAAACAACGCAAGTTGATGGTAAATACTGAAAACTAGCTAGCTACTAGCATTTGTGGATTGCGATATGTTGTACCCTATAAGTGTACCAGTATCGCGTCGGTTGGTTTGGTTTATGATTAATAATGGTACTTCAGATAAATTTTTACATAAATAAGTACAAAAATAAGTTGTGGGGTGGCGGGATGAAACCCTTAATGGATGTTACGGGTTGATAGGTGTTATCGAAGCTTTTCAACCTGCCCACCACCTTTCCACGAGATATTTGGTTGACCATGTACATCAATGAGTTGTCGAGATCATGATATATCAGGTTCCCATTCTTGAATAAAATTAGTTTCAATTTCTTAACAAACGCAAATATGTAGGTATAATATATATGTAGGAATCATTCTTTTCTTCTCTGTTTTAAAGATAATGCGCGAAACTAGTATCACCCTATGTGACTAACTAAATACACAAAGAAAAAAAAATCAAGAAGTCTGTGTGGGTGCTGTGGAAAAGCATACGTATATCTAAAATTCGTATCATGCTATTTATCGATTCAAAGAAAATTACTGAAGATAAGGTAGGTAGGTAATCCTCTCAAAACGGCATCAGAAAGTTTTCCATTTAATCCACTTTGATGATGTGAGTGCCGCTTGAATGTGTCTTTGGTTATGAATCTGTGTTTATCGTATTCTTTTTCCTGAGAGACTATATATATATGTATAAAAAAGGACACCCCAAGAATAGGTTTCATTTTGTAAGGGCAAGTAGTAATCAATGGTAATCCTTTGGCTTGAGGATGTCCCCAAAAAAATCAGTTTTATTTTCCCTTATTGTAGTTTATCCTATTTTTTATTGAAGCACAAACAATTTGTCGTATGAATTTGAGAAGACTACCAGAGATACAAATCTATTACAACTGGATATAATAATTTGTGAGTTATTGGCAATGTGATTTATGGCTCTTCTCTATTTCGTTCAGAATATGAAAAAGAAAAAGGCGCCAGAAGAGTTTATAGCCATAGAGCAAGAAGTATTAAAGTTTTTATTGATTCATACTTGGCTTGCCTGATTGTTTTGGTTTATTAGGCATGCAAATTAGATTTCAAAATGATTTAAATTTGTAACTGGGATAAAGTTGTAAACAGACAGATAAACTGAAGACAACAAGAAATTGGAAATAATAACACTACTACTGTATGCGACTTGAAAAAATATGTGACAGTATCTGCCACAAATATAAAGACTATGGCAGACAAGGAATGAATAATGCTATTCTAACACCCTTTTTTCCCTTTCTTTGTAACCATTAAATAAAATATAAATATATACTTTGGTTTACTTTTATGCCTACAAGGGTAGGTAGTTGTGGATAGGTTGTGGTCCGTTTCAATTGTAAGATCCGTTTACGTTTTCGTGCAGTGTTTTATTTTATTATTATTATTATTCTTTATTCTCAATTCATTATACATTTATTTATTTTTTTATTTTTTAGGTTATTCTAAATAAATATCTAAAATTCAGAGAATAGCTAGTGACATTCCTATTAATTTATATAAATAGAGATGAATGCCACTTCAAAATTTACAATGTGGGGTGAAAATAATATAAGTATTTACGTTTTAGTACTTTAACAATTCAAATGTGAGGAAAAAAAAGAAAAAAAAAAAAATCAAGTGTGGCGCAATTCTATGCTTCGCTCGTTGTAAGCTTGAATGACACAAGTCAGTTTGGGGTTTTTGTATTGGGTTTTCTGAACGCAGAATGGGTTTTCCGTGGTGGAGTTTTTTTTTCAATCAAGCAGAGAAAGACAATTTCCTAAGGCGTCGATTAATGGGAGATCGACATTAGACAAGTTTGGTGTGTGTCACTAGAAGCAGTATATGTACTAGAAACTAATTGGAGGGGCCATGCGTTTTCTACACCGGAATGTGTCCTGTTTTGAACGGATTGTGTGCTTGGTATTATAATGAGGATTAAAATTTCACCGGACCCAATCTCATTATAGCCAACTCATTGATATCAGCCTGCTCTGCTTAATCCAATTTATTAATTATTTCCATTCAATATGTGCTCTGCCAGGAGATTCGCTTCATTCTGAGAAATATGTACTTCTGCTGTGGATGTTTATGTGTGGCGCGACCGTTTCGAAATGAAATTGCAGTCAAGTTTCATTACAACACCTTTTTGTTCAGGACGTGATCCAATCACGAATAAAATGCGCACGGTGCACGGAAAATTTAATGAATTACGCCCGACTCATAGCAAATCGAGGAATTCGAACCCACTCCCGTCTCTTTATACGAATGCAAAAACCCGATTTCATTCAATCCACTTAACCTAAAAAACGAAAGGCTTCACAAGGAGGTAGTGCCAGTGGTACTACAAAGCGTATTTTCGCAAGTACCTATATATATATATTTTTTTTAAAACGTCCGATAGGCTACTTTCTTTTGTTGACAAACAAACACGAAGGCATTTTTAAAATGAATGAGAGACCTTTTTTTGCAAAGGGTTGCTGTTTTCGATTGAGAAAAAACATCATTGACGCGAACACTTCACTTCTGGCGCTGAAAGAACACTCCGATGATTAATCAACGGCTTCGACGATGACTTGAAGAGGCAAACTTTTCATGCAACCCACTTAGCTTTATTTGTGTGTAAATTTCGCCGCTGCGCTGTCAGGGTGATTGGAAATGTTGGAAACGCGCGAAAAAGTTGAAAAGTGAGACTTCAATAAAAATTGCAGAAATCCCTTTAGCAAAAGTAGTTGATATGTCAAGCAGGGAGCCACTATAAAAAGTGCTTGAATGCAAACAGAAAAAAATCATGACAAAAGTAACAGAGGCATTCTAAAGAGCATGCTAGTGGGTGTCAACAACTCATTTTACTGAAATTTGTTGCTAAGGATATTACAACAAATGAACCCAACATTTAAATAGGTGAAGATAACTGAATAGAAAGTTTCGGAAGTTAAACTTTTGAATTTAAAAGAGCCGACACTAAAATTGGACTCCATTCAAATGTAAAATAACTCAATTCGACACGAAATTAAAAAAATCCCCCCATTGAAATTGGTTCCAGCTTAAATTTTAATTTATTCAATACGACACTCCTGTTCGAAATCGGTCAAGCAAAAATTGGATTCAGCTAAAATTCAAACGAGTTACTGCAATGTTGATTATGCGAATGAATATAAAAGAATGTGACCTGTTATCCTTTTTCATGTCAGCTTCCCGATATTTTAGCTCAAACAACTCATGTTGGAAGATGTAGTGGGAACTGGGAATATGACCCCTAAAAGGAAGTTCATTGTGCTGTAGCAGCTGTTTTTGTGGAGTAAACTGCGACCACGGAACGGTACATCAGTTTTTGCGTTACACATTGCGTGTTCATACAAACCAAATCCGTGCAAACAGTTCTGCAAAAGCTCATCTTCTAAATGCTGCCTGTTTGCTGAAAGTTTTCGCTTTAATCTTTTTAAATTCCGCAACTCTCCATTTTATAAAAATCAGTTTATAAATATATTAATGCAAGCGTGAGCGAGAAGTGTTCTCATCGTTATTCGAGTGCGGAGTTGCAAAATAAATCAATTTGCATGTTCATTTAAAATTTTAAGAGATAGCTGCCAACACAAAAAAAAATCATTCTTTCCCGTTGTCCAGTGTGCTGTCATTGTGACATGCCAGTGGTGGCCGATTGCAAATGAAAAGTAATTTTGTACGAAAAATAGTCGATTTTATTTCGCTTGTAAACTCATGCGGATTTCACCCCCATCAGCCTTTGAAACGAAACAGCTCGACTAAACCTTTTTATATTTCCATACACGGACACTGACTCCTTTTTGAAATGCGCAATGGAAAATGAGAAAAAATAAATAAGCAGCCAGTTGCACCTGTAGGCTCATAGCGAAATTCACACTTCACGTAAATATTACAGACCCAGGGGTATACATTGTTTTTGTTGCATTCTGAATGAATTCTGCTGGTGGTACCGAGGGTAGCCCTCGCAACTTTAGCAAACATTTTCTTTCTGTTAATTGAATGTTCGGTTAATGCGGAAATTAAGGTAGACTGTCAAAGGTGAAATTCCGCTTTATGAGGAAACATTTAGTTTTGGTCGCTGAAGGGTCAACGCACACACTAAATCAGTGTTGTTAGCACTCTCTCTTCATTTATCCCACGAAGCGTGGTCAATTTCCCTTTTCTCCCTTTTCACCATACTGAAATTGCCTTTAAAAACCCATGGTACTTTTTTGCGTCAAAATAGAGTTTTTAAAAGTAAAATTTGTATTACACGGAAAGAAAATCACGTTAAATTAACCTTTAGTATAAAAAGCGCAGTTTGTAACACTGCAATGATTATTTTTTGGTACTAGAAAATGTTGATAAAAGACGATTTACATGAGCTGTTTTTTATGGACATTCAGTGTGTTGATAATCATGGTGAAATACAGGTGTTTTTATAGAATTTCACCAAAAATTTATAGTTTGAATGTTTTTTGTCAGATTTCTGAAATTCCCACGATTTGGTGCTTTTTCCCTTTATCCCACGGAAGGCTTTTCGGACATCGAAATTCCCACAAAAACGGTTAAATCCCACGATATAACAACACTGCACTAAATCATCATGTTAATTATACAACGTTTAAGAAATGAAACAAAGGGAGGTAGACAATTAGTCGAAAAAGAGAAATGAATTCGAAATGAAAGGCACCTCCTTAAAAACAGCTCAAACTGCGCAGGGTGATTCTTAAAAATCTTCAAATGAACGCAATCATTAAATAGCTTGATTTATATTTGCGAATAGAGAAGAGACAGTTTATAAATAAACTTTTAGTCTCTGTTTCCACGTCGGTAAGGCCAGTGGGGTCATGTAAACTGCACGACTGAATATTACGAAATTTTCCATTTCATTGCATGTTTTTAATAAGTTTAAGCCGTTTTTGTAGACACCAAAATCTGTCAGTATTAGGGTAGAAAAATCGAATTGACAGATCACTTCTTATTAGAAAAAATGGCTTTCTCAGCGAAAAACTTTTTAGATTTTTTAACCAATCTGCAAACCACTTAATATAGTACAAAGTTATCCAGTGACACAACGAAGAACTAGAGTTGATTGTTGTGCTAACCAAGTCTCAAGCAGTCAATAGCTTCCCAATCAGTTGCATTCCAAAGCAGTCACTTACTGCAACAATTTCATTCCAGAGACAAAAACGTACATACCGCAATGCAATCAGTATCCACAGCTTTGCAGCTCTTCCTTTCCACTTTTCATGTCGTATATCTGAACGCGACAAATGAACTCGTTTCCCATTAAATCCTGTCCCTACGGGGGCCGCTGGCGATGAATGGTGGTCGACGTGCAGCTTTTACTGCTATCATTTTTCTGTTCACAACGCTTACATATGTTTATTTTATGAGTACGATTCCGCAACTGGATGAGGCACACTCGTGCTTCTACTTAAATCGACATAAAATAGGATTCATTTTATATTTTTCGTATGTCACTATTATTCTGGGCTCTAGAGTTATCCATCGACACAATAATTAAGAATCCTTCCATTGGTGCGCGTCAGGAGATTCTTTATTACACATGTTTACGCTTCGATTTGACAATAAATCGATGATGGCTCGTTCGGCTCCAGCATGACCATATACTCGGTAGACTTTGCTGGCATGGTATTTCGCTCGTCCGGATTGACTTCACGTTGTTATGGTAATCGGTTTATCTTTGTTTTACCAGTAAACGGGATTACCGAGTACAAAGGCAATAATATGACCTACTGTGTGTATAGACATTCGTTTCCTATTCATGTCGTATTGTGATGTTTGTTTGCCCTTTTTAGGGTTTATAAATACAAGGTGGCGCAAAAGTAATCCTCCTATCAGAAAATGCTATAAATTTTGCGATTGGCCCCTAATGTCTGTTCTGTTTTGACATTTGTGTAGTAAACACATGCGAAATACACGTTAATAAACAATGTTACTCTACAGTGCTCCAGAACGCGGAATATTGGTGACTATTTATTTGAGCAATAATCGGTCGGTGACTTTGGCACAACGTGAATTTCGTCGCAGATTTCCTAGCCGTCCAACGCCTACTGGTGAAACACTGCGACGTTTAGCCGCTCGCCTCGAAGAGACTGGCACAACACGAGATGAAGAGCCATTACACCTGCTCAAAGTCACTGTATGGTGTGCTGTTTTCGCTGGAGAAGTCATCGGAACTTTTTTCTTCGAAGACGTTGCGGGCCAAACGGTTACTGAGAATGGTGAGCGCTACAGAGCAATGATCAACGAGTTCTTTTTGCCGCAACTTGATGAATTGGGATTGGAAAACATGTGGTTCCAACAGGACGGTGCAACGGCACACACTGCACGTGCCACAACCGATATGCTGAAGGATGCATTTCCCGGGCGCCTAATCTCCCGTTTTGGCGATTTGCACTGGCCAGCAAGATCGCCTGATTTGACCGCTCCAGACTTCTTTTTGTGGGGCTTTTTGAAGTCGCGGTTTTATGTCAACAAGCCTCAGACTCTTGCAGCTCTTAAAGACAATATCCGTCAAGAATGTGAGGACCTATCGCCGGAAGTTTTGGCCAAAGTGATGGAAAATGCCATAAAAAGGGCTCAAATGACAACCAACTCTGGCGGCGGCCATTTACATGACATCATATTCTCGACTTGATGTAAAAAAAATTAAAAGACCAAATAAAAATAATCCACAAGAAGAATCAAAGTTTTTCATTTTTTTTTTAAATTACAGCCAAAAAACATCGGAAGGTTATTTTTTGCGCCACCTTGTATAAACGGAACGGATATATGTTTTCTTTTATTGAACTATTATTCTAAACGATTTAGCTGTAAGAACGCTTTTTTTATCCGAGCGTGTAACAAATTGTAGCCCTCTTTAAGACGGACAATCGGCACCTGATATTGATATCCAATTAAGCGATTTAATGACACGAATGACATCCACATATTCTGACGCAAATTGTCTGTTCTTAAAGGGAGACTCAAAGGAGCACTTTGGAAACTTCTAGTGAGCGGCTTCCAATTTACCCCTACGAACGAACTTGTGCTTCAACGTGACACCTTTCACAGCACAGAACAACAACATCATTTTGTGGACAAAAAAAAAGAACTAACGAAAACTTTCCTCTTACAGTTTTAATCCTCTGAAAACCGATAAGTGACCAACCTCTGCATCCTTAATGGCCGCTCCTGCTCCACAGAATAAGTAATTAAGGGTTATGAGACAAAAGATATACCATCGCCTGTTGTTGATGCTTGAGAAAATGGGAGTCCCAATAGTACATGTTGCAGTATGTGACCACGATGTGGTAAGGCAGGCAGTCTATGTAAAATTGTTGCTCCAATCGGTGTGCTTCATTTCGCCTCGTCCCTGATTCTGTGGAAATCATAGCAGTTAGTGGAATATTGCCAGGCACGTCACGTGCAGCCCCTTATTATCTTTTGCTAATGAAAAGAAGGTTGGTTAAACATTTTTGTGCTCGCTGTAGTCGGGAAGATCAAAGAAGACCGCCACTACCTGACCTAATTTCCCGGCATCTCTGGTTCACACTTAATTTTCATTTTTGCACTTAAGTTCCAGTTCACTTTGGGGCTGCCTTCATTGCCATTTAACACCGCCCCAATGTTGGGATGCTGAGAATGTCGCATTTGCATTTGGCTTTGGGAAGTGGTGTGATCCCAAAAAAAATATAAAAATTATAAAGCCCAACGCACAACACTATTATGTCAGTCAGCAGGGAGTAACAAGTAGGCGAGGTATCTTTAGAAGCCTGACACAGTAATGAGCGGTCATTAGAGAATATTTGGCGTTGTGCTTCGACCAAATTTCGCGTAGGACAGTCCTTACACGTTACCTCTGAGAGTGAAGGACATTTGCATATTTGCAGGGAGTCATGGTATCCAAATAATGGCTAAATCGTGCCAGCTACCGAGCAGACATATTTATCAGTGGTAGCTGGTGTTGGGAGTATCTTAAAACTGAAAACTTTGACCTTTTTGCAACGGAGCCGGAGGTGGTATATATTGCTCCGTCAGACGGCGCGTACAATTTAAGCCGAAATACGTGAGTGCAGCGCCAGTCACGTTGTGGTCACGTTTAACGTATTTTTAAGCCATGGGCATTGACTTCAACCATAAAGGATTTTGTCACGAAGTTTCCTTTTCTTTTAAGAAAATATTGTTGGTATTAAAATGTGATTTTTGTAAAACGAGTCTGGGGAGAATTATGCGACGTGTTCTGCTTGCCACATCTTGAGACATTTGATACGGCTTTAACGGCCCAATTCAAGGAGCTGATGTTTGTGCCCTCCAATAAAGTTAAATCTGATTCTGTCCTATAGAACAGTGAGGTGCGTAATTTGCATTTAAACTGGTTTAAAGTGGGTTTAATGAGGTATTTCATCTGAATGAACATAAACATTTGGGAGGTCACTTGTAGCTGCAGTGCTTTCTCAGAAAAATTCATTTTAAAAATGAAAACGGTTATTGCAGCGATACAAAATGTCTTTTTAAACGAGGGCAAATTAAATGCACTTATCCTGTCGACTAATGTGCAATTAAATCAATATGTTTTGCATTGAAAGACAATTTCCCCTTTTCACGCGCAAACGATTCTAATCAGTGTTTACAAATTTAACCAATTATTACTACTAAACCCCACAGCCAACCACATACACAATAATTACTTGATTATATGGACAAGTTCTAATTAACCGCAAAGACGAGGTGTAGTGAGATGGTACGAGGTTTGCTTTACGCATTCACCCCGAATCAAAGGATGACGGCAACCAATTCTTGCGTCGCAATCAGTGGCATGGATACTTTGCCGACTTCCGGTGCTTGCAATCAACGGAAAACGCTTCTTCTACTCTGCGACAGGCACCAGCGCCTTGTTAGTGTCAGCAAAGTGACCGCTTATTAATTGAACACCGGCCAGTTTAATTAGTGCACAACGTGCACTGTCCAGTGCCCACTGTTAAGTGCAGAAGCAAACAGTCCTACACCCTACATCCTGCATCAGATAAGTGATGGGTGGTGTGCGAATCCAATATATGCAAAGGTAAACTCATGCAAACATTTCCTTCTATTGGTGGGTTGTTCACAATTCCCACCGCTTTTTGCTTTCACTGGTAATTATCTACCGACATGCATGTAGCGCTTCGTATTTTACAAGATTGTTGTGTAGTTTCTCTATTATTACTACGTACAACCAAGGTGCACAACACCATACCCAGAATCAGGCAGAAGCTAACTAGAGCAGCAAGATAGAAAAAAACAAGCAAAGAGCGCTGCCATTAGCGCTAAGTTCCGTAATTAAAATTTGAATTGTTAATTTGGGGGGTATTTTGGCAGGAAGCAGCTACGGATCCTTGAGCTATGTGTTCGCCTCCTTGAAGTGTTGCAAATTAGAATTTCTTAGCATAACAATGTCGTTAAAAGGCAATTGGCTTCCGCTTAAGTGGAAGATTGCTCGTGTGTACGTGGGACTATGTATAGCAAATGCATACCAAACATCTTGTAGGATGTTTATCTTTAACTTTTAATGTTCCATGGGCATCCCAGTGTGGGGTATTAGCATTAGGTAGCATGTCTACTACAGCTACCTGTCAGATGATGTTGTTTATATGCACACAGCCCTCACGAGACTTAATTCATTTCTTATTAAATATGTCGGTCAGAATGTTGCTCGGATTTCGGATGACACTATGTTGCGAGTGATATTAATTTTGGCTACACAACACATACATGTGTCTGACGGAAGTAAAATGAAAAGTTTTTAATGGAATTTTCACTTTTCTCTGACAGATTTCATAGATTTCCTTCCCTCGGGGTACATGAATACTTTGCCCAAAGCAAGCACATGGATCAAACTGTAATAAAAAGAAACTTTTTATTTTATAATCACACACACAGTATCTTGCATCGTTGGTAAATCCATCGCAGAAGGAAACAGTGGTGGAGAATGAAGATGAATTAAACTTTTACTGCGCTATACTTTCATTGAAAACTTAAAAGTTCTAAGGTTTCGAAGGTGTCGTATACTTGTACGAAGTACAACAGAGTTACATAGTAAGGTGGATGCGAGCACTTTAGTGCAGAAGGAATTGCTCCTTCCTGCATCCTGTAGACAACCACCGCCTTGGATTGATTTATTCAATCTGGCTTTAACACAAGCAGTTACAAAAATCAGTTATTTCGTCAAATTTGTGGGTCTTTATTTACTTAATTTCTGAAACTCTTCTTAAGACTCGTTGGTTTCATTTCACATTTGTTGACTGGTAATGGCCTAGAGGAGGGATATGTTCCCTATTTTACTTGTATAATATATACGTTCAGTTTGGCCGAGACTCAGAAGTCAGAACTGGCGTGTTCTGCGATTGCCGAAGCGATGCAATAGAGTCGTTTTCAAGCTGACGTCATAGGTTCACTATTATTAGATTTAAATTCATTATAAACTCATAAACGAAGCATATTTTTAATGGCAACCGTGTTGATGAAAAACAACGCAATTGGTTACAAACAATATCCTGACAACCTACCATGAAATGCAGAAGCTTCAAATTACACCAGTCCCACTGACAGTGCCGACATTGAACGAAACGACAAGAGAATAAAGCCAAGTAAAGCAATTAACAAAATTGAATTTAAAAAGGAATGCCATACCGAAAAACTGAAATAGCAGTAACAAGACAACTACGAAATGAAAAATTAAAACTTTTTACAAACTGCTTGCTGCCCAAGTAACTAACTTTCGTTTTAATTGCATTGGATGGTTTCTACTGTCGAATCTTCTTTTTTTTTTGTTGTCGAAAAGGTCACAGAAGATTTTCAAAGTAGAAACTCTTCTTTCTAGGATTCGACCATGATGACAATTAACCTCTAAACCGGTGCACTGGAAATCTTATAATTTATTTAAATTTTAATTACGAAACTTTTCAGCTCAGCAAATGGAAGGACCCACTCTAAGCATATGTGCATGTCAAAATTGAGTTGAACTGCTCGATTGCAATGAAG
This sequence comes from Cheilosia variabilis, assembly GCA_951230905.1. Taxonomy (NCBI): domain Eukaryota; kingdom Metazoa; phylum Arthropoda; class Insecta; order Diptera; family Syrphidae; genus Cheilosia; species Cheilosia variabilis. The sequence continues at coordinate 59,942,098 of OX579680.1, read as the reverse complement.
GGCACGAGTCATTGTTGATAAGGATTGCTGATTAATGGAAGAGGAAAAAGATTGTAGTTTCATAATATTTTTTTTGTGCTTAAACGTTGTCTTTTTTTTAATAAATAAAGAGATGAAGAGAGAGAAATTTATTTGTGAAAAAAACACTTCTCTAAAGGCGGTCGAGATAGAAACTAATCGATAGGCTTCTGCAGTCTCCACCAGGGATGGAAAAGTCGACACAATTGTATCGACTTCGATACAAATGAGTTTGCTCGAGTACAAAAGTACAATTTGCTTTAATTCGATACAATTTATCCATCTGTATCTTTCGAATTATCTTGCAATTTGTAAGCTTTTCCTAAGAAAACAATTAAAATAATCGAGATGATGATATCTTTGTCGTTTTGGAAGACATAAACAAGAAAATTAATATTCAAAATCCCTTCCTAAATTTTCTGTATCAGGACAATCTAATTCTATATTGAAATTTGTTTTTGAATTTGTTCCTAATGAAAAAAAGAATATTCAACAAATTAACAATGAATATAGAGCACATCCCGACTGCTAAAAAATTCAGCAATTTAAATATTATTCAATTTGAGAATTTTGGGCCGAAGTAAGTTCAATTAAAAACGAGTGTAATGAGCTGATGTTTGAAAATATTTATAAAATTGCTCAAGCCGTTCTCGGTATTCCTCACTCATCGGCAAAGTCCAAATGTGGAAACCGATTTCAAGTCGACACTTGCTGGGCTTTGACTGAAACAAAAAAAATTATTAGATACTCATCCTGTTCTGAGTTTCAAGTTCAGGGAAATATTTTCAAGTTGAATGAGCGAATTGAGAGTATAAAGCCTGGAGCGCCTCATAGATTAAAAATATAAACAATTTTTTTGTATGTATGTATAGTTTTGCTATGAAGTCATTAATGTTTATTTATGTTAATGTTTTGTTAATTGATTTTGGTTTATGTTTTTGAAAATAAAATATTTTGAATTCACTTCTGTATACGAAAAACAGTTTTCAATACAACTGGCTCCATTTCAGTACGATCTTACAACAGTTTTCAGTAGAAATCGAAAATGGAATTTTCCATCCCCTCCACTGCCTTAGTTACGCTTATGGCGGAATTGTTTAGCGACACGATTCTGTTGATAGCTTAGTAGGCAGATTATATATATTTCAATAAGCAAACATTTTAAACCTTCATCCAAGAAGCTGTGCCTCTAGAGGTCTGCAGCTATTCACTTTAACAGCAGCGTCCTTCTATTATATAATAAAAGGGCATATTTCGCATTAGTTCTAAATATAAATAGACAGAAAATTCAAACAAATTGGAGCACTCAAGTTCGCTATTTAAAATTACGGATTTTTCCATTTCTATCCTACTGAGACATAAACAAAACGATCGAAACACTTTATATAACCATCATATGGGGAATTGCCGACTTAGCTATCATATTTCATTCTGGCTTCGCTGCCACTGCGGGGCACTTAATCGGCTCCCATCATCAGGTCGTAATATAAAAAATAATTTTCCCTCGTTGTGTGTTATATAAATCATCGCTGAGAGTTTCGCGAGAGCAACACTCTCTAGAATAAATCACCTCGTTGTTCACCGCACAAGGATGATGTGACGGGAACGGGATGGTGATAATGACCAGAGGGTTATACCGCGCGAATAGGGATGGAAAAATAATTTCACACAATTGTATACTTTGCAGATTCCAACAGTAGTGATGGCGGCTTTTGAAACGATGGGTAAACATTAACATAATTAATATACCTTTCATGAAGTAGATCCGGGAGAAATTACTAAACCACATATATACGCACAGGCACATTAGTTGTATGTAACGCCCAACTTCAATTGAAGTCGAATTAAATCAATTACATTCTCCAATCACTGATGGATCTCGTTCACAGATTTTTAAGATAATCATATTGTGGATCCCTGTTAACAAAGGGCACCTTGCTCAGTAGCAAGTCGTGAACAGTCTCTCTTGCCTGAAGAGGTAAAACGTGGCAGCCAATAACCTGAAAGCTAAATCTGACATCTGCGAGGAATCGTTTCGAGTACCTACCTGCTTCTGCAAAAAATTCCTTCTGTCGCATTGTAAGCAAAACAAAATCATTTAGCGTCCTATCTTGTTATCTTTCAACATTTGGGTGTATATTTATTCCTGGACTTGTAATCATAAAACCCATACGCTATCTGTTCCCGCTCCCCATCTCCTTCCAAAGATCCTTGTTGAAATTGAAAATTGTTCCTATAAATTGAGTACCTAACCGAAAATTCTATAAAACAATCTCTTATCGTAATTTAATAACACTGCACCCAAGGAGGGAGATACTTGGATATGTGTTGCCCTTGCGATAGTCCTTCCCAATGTTCTTGATTCCCTTTTCTTGTTTAACATCCCCCTTTTCGCGGATAAGCACAATGTTTTTTTCTTTGCGGACGAATGGCATGGGAACGGGACAATCTGCTTCGCAATAATTCAATGAAAAGGCTATAACGCGCTTGGAGTGAACTTTTGATGTTTGGGTTTGCTTTTGTGTATACAAGAGAATGGTAATAAATGAAAAGATGTGTATGTGCCTTAAGGATTTACTGATTTCTGTATCGGCTGCGAACTGTCAAAAGGTGAAAGGGATTCTTATTCGAGCCAGAAGCAATTCCACTAATGACATGGCACAGAGTACTTTTTTTTGTGCCCTGTTTCATGGATTTACTGACTTCAAAATGAATTATCGTGCGGTGTAGACCGCTTGGTAAATTGCGTACGTGTCATATGGGTTGGTTTGCAAGTGCTGCCGAACGGTCACGTATTCTTCGGAGACGAAAAAATGCCAAAAAAAGGTAAATAATGCGGTTTGTAAGCCGTTGTTACTACCATAGATAGGTACATTGATTGTGACCATTGTTCGGTGATTAGTTAGTGCTTTCGTTTTTTTTGTACATACAAGTAGGCTAGTGTATGTGCAAGTGCAAGTGTGATTTATGTGGTGTACGTGATTAAATATAGATTACTGGGGATTAGGGTTGAACAACGTGTGTTGTTAGGAATGCATATGGGAATTTGCTGCCGGGTACCGTGTATGGTCATGGTCAATCATTATAGCTGTGATTTTGTGAATGTGATGAAGTATTTTTGATTCGAATACAAATACTACAAGGTTATTGGCGTGACCGTGGAAACTCTGTCTATTGCCCTATATTTCTGGGTTCTATCATTCATAAGTTAGCTGTGTCCGTGAATTCGCACCCGCAGACCACTTAAAAATGCCCCAAAGTAGTTTTTCTATTATTTTCTTCTTAAAGGTAAAGTGAAACGTCAGACCGCTATTGATTTTCAGTCTGCCGGTTGCCGTCAGTGTTATCATTTGTTCTCTGCACATAATGCTGTTAATGGTTTGATTCACGCTCGCTCATATTCAAAGAAATAAATCTTAAAGTGAATTGCAACAAAGGCCACTTTAACAAAGATATTCACCTCTTTGTTGCGAATTCCAAACCGCAATCAGCACACCTAACCATAATCACCGTAAAATGATTTACAAACTGTACAGTTCAATTAAAATTAAAGTCGTTTGTCGAAAATCGCCCAAGGGAAAGGATGTTATATTCCACAAAAGCGTTACCATTTCCTCTCTTCCCATAGAAACAACCTCAAAAGAAGAATTCCTTCCGCTTGCCTCCTTCTTTGAATGTTCTACTTTATGCACACACAAATATTTTTAATGAGGAAAGACAAGCTCTTCGCCTCTTCGTCTTGACAACTCAACCAAATGACCTTTTGTTTCGAGAAGCATATACATGACAAAAAGAAAGGGGAAGAGGTGAATTCCATTGCTTTGTCTTAAAGGCGCCGTTTCTTGTGGTTATACAAGATTGCTTTGAGGTGTTTTCTTGACCTGACATATCTAAAATGCCACACATGACTTCCACACGAAAGGTGCGGCTGAATTATATTTTAAATCCTTTTTTTAAGTCTTTTCCTTTTTCGAGAAGTACGAGATACTTACATGACACACAAATATAAATGCTACCGCTTTTCCACATTCTATTTGCGTGGGGCTGTGGGGTCATTTGTAGCTATTAGCTGTTTGTGTGTTAATATTTGTTCACGTTTTTGTACACAAATCTAGTCAAAAGTTTTATGAAAACTGTTGGCCTTGCTGCTTGCACACGACTATTTTTCTCTATTAAGTGGGGCGACACGTCTACCAATATACCCTCTTGCAAAAGACATTAATATGGATATTTAAAGCTTCGTTTTTCTTGGCCCCTCGGCTGTGGTACAAACTCCCTATGGTGTTGATAGAAAATTTCTAAAACAACGGTTCTAAACAAATTCTTCATCTTCGGGGGAAAAAGAAAGAAAAATAAGATTGGAAACACGAGAGGAAACTGGCAGAGAAAAGTTTATGGAAAGATCGCGGGAACTCTCCTAATTCGTCCTTTTTTTCTCCTCGAGAGGGTGTTTCTTCTTGAGTAGACTTTTTTGTCCTCAATTGAGCAGCAAAAGTTTTATAATTAAAGTGAAAATAATTCGAATAAATGAGGGCCGTGGCAAAAACAGCACCGGATGTATGCGAAAAAGAAATGGCACTCGCCCGTCACTAACACCTCGAACAATTTAAAGATAACGAGAAAAATTCAGAAACAACCCTTGTGCTGATAATAAATGGAATGGAAAGTTATTTCGGGGGCTGCATTCAAATTACCTGATTGACGATAAATTCGAATTGATTTTCGGTTTGTTTTTCTATTAACTAAGGATGGAAGACGGTACAAGAATTAATAAAAAAAATGTATTCGGTATACATTTGGCATATAGGAAACATTTGGATTTCAATTAAATATTTGAAATAACACCAAAAAGGAGGTGAAACGATGGAGCCATTGCAACTATTAGCAAAGACAACGTTTTATTACCAGCATGGTCTGATCATTATTATAAAAATAAAAAAATTAAAATAAATTACTTCTTATTGCAGCAAAGTTCAAAGGGATGTAAGGTCAATAAGCGACTCTGAGACTTGCGCTCTTGGAATTTTCTGAAAACAGATTTTTAGACCGTTAAATTGTATTTCCATTCCTTTTGGTAGCAATAAATGGTTTATGTTATTTCCACCGAAAATCACTCTGAACATTATCCATTACCCACAACCTAAAAGTGCTTTGCTTTCTTTATTCGTAACATCTGGTGTTTGAAACAATCATGAACAACGCAAAAACAAACCAGTAGGCTGCTCTTACAACGTTTTCCAGACAATAGAATAATGTAGGTGCTCGTACATTTTGCTTTCTGATTAATTAAGCCAAAGAGAAACCCTACAATGATTACGATTGCGGAAAATCCTTAATGGGAGACCTTCGTTATTACCAAAATAAACATCCACTCCATTCATTTAGACAGAAAGCAAGCGACAGTATGTATTATCAGTGCTATGTTCTCGACGAACTGTGAATGTTGGTGATTGTTCTTAATGTGGCCACATTAGTTATCCGTTCCAACCATTCCACAGCTGGCTCACGAGAGCTTTGTAACTCAAATTATACAACTAAAAATTAATTAAGTTCTAAGTACTACACACAGGCAATTACTAAATTCGGTCAAGAACCTAATACATATTTTATTTTGTAACCATATTGACTAGAGTGGCTAGAGTGAAGGTTTACGAACTACAAGCACAGTCTCAAATATCATTGCCGTCCAGCCACCAACAACGACTGCTAAGCCTCCAGCAACACTAAATTGCTGTGAAGATTACGGACGACTTAGATGGTGTCATACCATAGCCATCATCACCACTTGGCGGTATGATTTATTGTGAGAGTCTCCCAATTGCACACATTAGTTAGGTATCGTCTTTTTTCGTCGAGGACCATTAATCAATTAAAAAACCTCATAATGTTGGGTGAAAAAACATCTTATCACAGAATTATAATTCCATCGTCAGCTCTCTGTACGGTCGAAATAAAAAGAAATATACGCATTGGGTACATATTTGTATAGACGTTGTTTGCCGGCTAGAATATTCATCAAATGGCCCATATTTACGAATTTTTCCAAGAGAGAGAGACTGAGAGTTGAACAAGCTAAACTTTGGCCTAATTCCCGATCCGGATAGACAAAGATGAAGTTTCTTCTACAACAAATAGCTAATAAATTATAAGAGAGAACCAATAAAAGTTTTGGTTATCAAAGTAAGGACAAAGTGAACTGAAAGCTTCCGTCCGGCCTCTCTATTTATCTCAGAAAAGCTGCAGGTGAAAATTTCCCAGTTTTATATGCTTTTTCGCGCTCATTTTGTTTATTCAGGTTTCGGTATAGACTATGAGTTTGCTATGAGTTTGTTGGTTAAAATGAATATGTTGGAAGTATGATTAACAGAAAAGTATAAAACCTTTTAGGCTGCAGTGTAGATGATCGTTCATGTGATCAAAAAACAAAAGAAAAGGTACTTGTCTAGTTAGTAATAAGTTAAGCTGCCAAGGCAATGTCCAGGTAAAAATGGTTGCTTTCATAAGCACTGCCATACTTCCGTTTGTCTATTCCTTAATTGAAAACAACCTACAACGCACCCATACAGGGGATAAAATTAGCTGATTGCTTATGCCTTTGCAGCAAATGAATAATCTACGCAATAAATCAATTGAACGTAAAATCGAACACAGTCGCACTTGCAAACTACCCAGTGGCTGGGTTTGAGCTGAGTCTTTCATAATTATGAGCAAACTATTCTGGAGGTACTTAAAGGTTGAAAAGTTAGAAAAAAAAAACAAAATTAGCTATTTGTCCATGTGTCCTGTTATCAAAAGGAAGACACATAATATTCCCGAAAAAAAATATCGTGCGAAGAACGAAAAGTTATCGCAACAAATCATACAAAAGATGGGGCCGAGAAAATAAAATTCACCACTACGCACAATTACTACATATCGAACGAGGAAGAAAGAAGTCCCCAGAAAACAGCATACAACACAGACACCTATGAATAATTCATAACTTATCATATCACCATAAATGTGCTCAGATGCTTTTAGTGTAATTTAACATAAAAAAAACACCATTTCAATTCAGCTTAATTAAACTCCGAAAAACTATCCGTCTATTAGTACCTTAGTAGTTACAACCGACCGGTACACAATGGTCAATAAATTTAATCGCACGGATATAATATCGCCTTTCGTACTCAAAGCTGTGTGTTTCTACGCCATAGCAGTTGGTAAGTTAGTCTTTACAGTCACCGTAGGTTTCGTTTCGGATAAAATTCCTTTCAATCGGCTTCCGCATATCAAGTCTCATTCTGTACATTACGTTTTTGCCAGTGGAGATAAATAGGATAATGCAATTGACAACTCACAGGGCGTTCCAGAATTATTCATTGACTGTCTGCACATTTCAGTTCATTCCCCTCACTGCGTTCACAGTAGGTATTTCTTATAATTTAATTTTTCACGTTGTGCATTTCAAGCACTTGACCAAATTGATCAATAGAGCTATTAATGTGTTCGTTCGAATAATGAAGTTGAGACAAAACCACAAGGTGTTCACTTCAGATTTATACATAATTGCACTGCTTATATCCGCTCTAAACATACATGTGTCCGCAATAAACGTCCGTCATCTTTATAGTGCAATGCAACATGGACAGTATATGTTTTCCTTGCAGTTGATTAGTGAGATTTATTTGTGGATTGGAACCATTATGGTGCTGGACGGATGTTATATGTGCTACGAAGCAATTGCTGATATGTACGTAAATATATTCGACTTTATGATGTAACTGGAGGAACGTTTTGAAGATGCATATCTGCAGACTTTGAGCAGGTCTTGTCGAAGACGATTCATTAGGACTGAAGAGGTGGATGAATGTACACTCGTATGTTCGGAAATTCACAATATTATCAGGATATATTATATTATATTAGGACTTTGTTTATATTATCATTCTGCTGCACAAAAGAATTTAGGTATATCTGATGAACAAGCAGATACTTTCATACCTGTTGATAAACAGCGGCATTAGAGCAACCGAAATCATTATTTTGTTACTATTTAGTATCTGACAGAGTGGTGCGAAAATCGGGAATCCCTGAACTTCTCAACTGGAATACGATGTGCTCGGATGAAGACAAGCGCTGGGATAAAACGGTGAGTGGCAAAATAGTAATTACATGCACTATACGAGCAACAAGTGTTTTTTTTTCCAAGTTGATGCCTTTTTAAATGCTTTTTAAAATTTCAGAACTTGAAGCTTGAGGTCTTTGGATTGTTCCAAATGAACAATAGATTTCCGTTTCGATTTCTCTCAGACATTGGTGCGTACTTGACAGTACTCGTTCAATTTACGTTGCTGGGATATTTTCGCGATTAGGCTTTTAAAGGGTTTTTCAACAGGGGCGCTACAAAATTAGAGCGACAGGGACAGCAAACGACGCCGAATTTCTTATCGCTCTTTTGACATTTCTCTTCAGTTTGCCATTTCATGATGGAAAGATATACGAGCCAACAACGAGTCGAAATTATTATAAATTACTACCGAAATTCGGAGTCAGTGGCCTCAACGTTAAGAGCGCTACGTCCAATTTATGGTCGTCATAATCGTCCTAGCAGATCAACAATTGAGCGTCTAGTGGAAAAATTTGAATCCACAGGCACATACAAAATGTTCCCGTGCCAGTGAGACAAAGAAGTGCCCGTAGTGTCGAGAATATTGCTGCCGGTGAGGCTTCAGTTGAAGAAAGCCCAAATGTGTCTCTCACACGTCGTTCTCAAGCGTTGGGCATCTCTGTGACGTCGTTGTGGCGAATTTTGCGAAAAGATCTTGGCCTACATCCTTACAAGATTAAATTGACGCAAGAACTGAAGCCGCTTGACCACCAGAAGCGTCGTATGTTCGTGAATTGGGCTGAGCAACAACTTGAAAATGATTTGGATTTTCATCGAAAAATCATCTTCAGCGATGAAGCTCATTTCTGGCTGAATGGCTTCGTCAATAAACAAAATATGCGGTATTGGTCAGGCAGCAATCCACACGTACTCCACGAGTCATCATTGAATCCCGAAAAAATTACTGTTTGGTGTGGTTTATGGGCCGGCGGCGTCATTGGGCCGTACTTCTTCCGTGTTGATCAAGACCGGCACGTTACTCTGAATGGGAATCGCTACCGTTCAATGATAACCGAATATGTTTGGCCCCAATTGGATGATATGGACTTGGAGGACATGTGGTTCCAACAGGACGGCGCCACAAGCCACAATAAATTTTTTGGAAACCAAGTTTGGAGAACGTGTTATCTCACGATATGGTCCAGTCGCTTGGCCGCCTTGGTCGTGCGATTTGACGCCGTTAGACTATTTCCTGTTGGGCTACGTCAAGTCTATGGTCTATGCCAACAAGCCAGCGACGATTGATGAACTTCGTACGAATATCGAACGTGAAATTGCAGCAGTATCGGCCGATTTATGCTGGAAAACCGTCGAAAATTGGGTTCAGCGTCTGGACTTCTGCAAGCGTGCCCGTGGTGGCCATGCAAAAGAGATCGAGTTCCATATATAATGGCATCGAACGTACTTTCACAGGAATAAAGAATTTCATTGATATCCAAAACCGTTTTCGTAGTGCTCTTATTGAAAAACCCTTTATTTTCCTGTTGATTACTACAGTACCTACTGAATCAATGCATGAAGGATTGTGTGAAAGAAATTTGTTTGTTTTGAATGATTAACAATCGGAATAAAAATAAGCTTGCTATCACAACCCTCAGACACAAACTAAATGAAATGAACCGCCCAATATCCGAACTCCTACCCGATTTAAATATCAAATTTTGCAATAAAATACATATCTGTTAAAAGCATTATGGTCTCGTGGTGTAATTTTTCAGCTGTCATCTCACTGATGCGATGTGATCAATTGGCAATATTTTCCATAGTTGGCCATTTTGAATTATGAGAATATAATTCACAATTATGTCGCAAGTTGGTGGTTGTAAAATTATTCAACTGTATCGTCAAGGGAGATCGCCGATGATGGGCGGCTAAAACAACCTGTCAATCCGATTTGCAGAAGATTTATGATGTCTGAACCGTTGCTGGATTGTTAGCCTTACTTCGTCCACTTTTTTTTTATAATTTTCAACTTAATGCCATTATCGCTCACGTTATATTAAATGGCCGAATTACTGGACAATTGGTTCTTATTTCTTAGAAATTATGGACGACTTTAGTCCGGAAAATATGTGCAACGTGGCTCAAATAGTTCTTATAAAACTCTAGTTTACGGATTTCATTTTACAAAAGGCTACCTACAACCTCATCACGCAACAGGTGCTAAATAGAGTTGCTTCTTTTATTCGGTTTCGATTTCGCAAACCAATAACTTTTAAACTACAGCTGATTAAAATTACAACAATACAGTTGCTTAAATGCAGCAGTATGATGATATTTACGAAGTCGAGATAGAAAGTGAAACAAATAATGAACTGAAAGGATTTCTGGAAGCCACCGGTGATATTGTGAATTTCCGAGTATATGAGAGTATATTCCTCCAGCTGTTCGCAAAAAGACCGAAAGAGCCGTCTTCGACACGACCTACTCAAAATCTGCGGACAAGTCTGTTCGAAATATGCTTCGAATTCAACCAGGAAGTCGGTTATATTTTCGTACATATTAGCAAACGCTACGTAGCACACATAACAACCGTCGACCACAATGAGTGTTCCGATCCCCAAATAAATTTCACTTAAGCACTGCATGACCAACAAGTAATTTTCATGACTTACTTCAATGAATAGCCGTGGGGCATACACTGCGGACACATGTAGGGTGAAGGCGAATCTGCATATGATAATCATATAAAAATCGACTGTGCAGAACTTGTGGTTTCGTCTTAACTTCTTAATTCGAACCATGACATTGATAGCTCTATTGATCAATTTCACCCACTGATTGAAGTGCAAAGCGTGGAAAAATAATAAGAATATCGTAAACCCAGTGACGGAGATGAACTTGATGACGAAGACAAATATTGCGAAATTGGATAGGGTTGTCAATTGTATTAACTTCTTTATCTCGGCAGGCATAAATTGAACGTACAGAATGAGACATAAAGTGCGGAACCCGATTGAAATGTATTTAATTCGAATCGAGTATCTCACATGCGGTTTGTCACCTATGGTGACAGTAAAGAGCAGAACGCCAAATGCTGTTGCATAAAAGTACATCACTTTTAGCCAGAAAAATGATATTGTTTCCGTCTGATTTAATTGATTAGCCATTTTGGGCATATGCTTTGTGGCAACTAAATTATCGCCTAGAAGTTGTCTTGCTGAGCTGAAACGAAATGTTTCTTATTCGTGTGTAATTACGTAGAAAGCATTTGATTGTTTTTTCGTTATAAATTATAAATTTTCTTAGGTCACATTAGATGATTTTGTTGACTATTTGTTATGTTTACTATAGCTCTCTTTCCTTATGCAATGACAGTGCTGCAGTTACTTTTGATGTCTTTTTGTGAATTAATTCAGGCTGGCCTTTTATTTTATGCAATTCGTTTATTATTTTCTATGCTAAAACTTCGCGTCGATTTTTTAAAAGTTTGTTCTCTCAGTTTTTCTGAACGCAGAAGTCAGAAATAAATAATTGTCAACGGTTGCATTTTCGCCAGGAAAAAAAAACATTACTGCAGGCAAACTACACTCAACTCAGTAGAACTAAGTAAGAAAATAAATACAGGACAGAAAGTCGTGCGTAGCTTTTTTAAGAATATCGTATGCATGCTACTTTTGACAACTCCAAGTCGAATATTTAATTAAGGATAAGCTGTAAATTATGATATTTTTCTCTCGATATAATAACTTAAGATGCAAACATAAAGTTTGAGTTGCAGGTGCAGCCGACGATATAACTCTAAAGATTAAAAGTTCCTAGTAAAGCAATACGCCGTCTAAGATAACATATACAAGTTTTTACTTAATACAATTTTCAAATACTCATACTTCCCACAACCATATCGAAAAATGCGTGATGGTAGAGAACTTTGCACTTCTGTTAGGAGATATAGTTTTTAAAAGTAGCCTTTGGTTATACATTGACCTCGATCATCAAGAGAATTGGTTGATAGAAGTATTAGAAATTCAAATGCACCATGGGGAGCCAGCGGTACAAAGCTCTATAACGCATCCCTAAAGGATATTCGAGAAAAAAAAAAAAGATACATATTTGCATAATTCCCACTTCGTTTGGATTGGAGTATATACTACAGACCTACCGTACGTACTAATATGAACGTTATATGAACAATTGTTTGTATTCACTGCATAAATTGTATGCAAATTGGCTTAAAAGGGTTACAAGGAAGATTTATGTGCTTCGCATAATTTACACACCGGGCCTCAGATTTGCATTGTTATGTGTCAGTAAAGGGATTTTGCTTGTTCTGGGTCGACCTTCATAGCTCGAAGAAGTGCTTGCCAAATGCTCATTTTGAATATTGTTTTAACTGGGTCAGGTGGTAGATATTTTAAAATAAACGTGGTGCTCTATTATGACAGTGAACTCGACGAATTATGCAACTATAGAAGGTCGAGAAAATATGTACATCAATACTTATGTTGCCCGATTACCATTAATTAAGGGATGAGGGGATACAATATTTGCTCAAAATTCGTTCCCTTTTGCATGTTAAGTCGTCTCATCAGTTTCTATCAAAATTACTTCTGGTTAACTAAAGGCGAAAGGATATTGGATAACGACCCCAGTACCAGTAAAGACTATCTACAAAAAGTCAACTCGAGCCTCTGTAATTAAAATGCTGCTGGCCCCCTTTTATTCGGTCCTCCATTTCTGCGAAGGGAAAAGTTTTGCCGGGCAATGTTTACATAAAGACTTGCCTGGGGTATCGGACTCGAAGTTTGTCGACGATACTTTCTCCTCTCGCTCTAATGAATATTAGGAGTTCGCCAGAGGATTTTATTATTTAATGAGATGTTGCAATTAGCTAGTAAGTACTATTTTGTCTGGTTATTTAGTGATGGAGGGTTACTGATCAAAGCTCCGGAAGAAGTTGTTTGTACAAATTTGAGGTTATCAATTACTGCTTTTGCACTTGTTTAAACATTTACATCGTTAGAGAGCTAAATTGGTAAATTGGTGCCAAGTTCACGAACCGTAAAAAAATTTATTATACACGTACATTGTGACGCGTGATGCAACAAAGATCGATATGAGAGAGGCGGTTTACTATTCTTCTGAACAATGCAAGACAGCGCACACAAAATCAATCTTGTAACCATCTATTATGGTGTAGTAAAAAACCGGCTATCACTGCGTTTCAGACAGTAGACACAGCGATAGTTTAACGTCCTGCGATGGTAAATTTCAATGGTTGCGTTAAACGTTACCCAGGAAAACTATAAGTTGAAAGCAAATAACTAGCTAAGTGTTCTTGTGTGCACAGTTTTTTTTCTCTTGTCGTGGTACTGCTGTCAGCTTTATTTGGATTTATTGCTGAATGCAATTTGCTTTTGAGGTTAAATGGTCAGGATTATCCTGAACACAGATAGGCAAAGAGTCAGACAACTCCAGTTTGTATTGATGGGTAATGTTTTTCGTTATATGCTATCGATTCTGGTGTAGTAAGCCATTAATCTACTGGCTGGTTACACTAGGTGGAGAATGTCGGTTCATTGGATAGTGTGCGGTCTGCTGAAACCACATCAATTGTTTTGAGGAAATGCTTCGTTGGAAATTGCTTTTGCGGAGAGCGTGTCAGAATTAATGATGGTAGTCATACGTCACGCAGAACGGAGATTTCGAAAGCAGAATAACAAAAATTGCAGAGCGTGCATGTTTTCACTATATATAGTGGATTGAAGCAATAATATAAAGGGTTTTCCAATAAGAGGTGTTATTGTGAATGACCCGCTATTACTGTCACTTTTGTAGCTTTTATTCTTTGGCATTTGACAAGTAGAAACTACGCCATTACTAAAAATGCAACGATACCCGCTTCAACAACGCATTGAAATTATTAAAATTCACTACAAAAATGGTGAAAATCTTGCAGTCACAGTTCGCAAAACTAAAGCATTTTTTGGTCGTCGATGATTAATAAATTTTTATGGTCGGAGTTGGATGGTATTGATCTGGACAACGTTTACTTTCAACAAGACGGCGCTACGTGCCACACAAGCAACGAAACCATTGATCTTTTACGGGAAAAGTTTCCGGACCGTGTTATCTCTCGAAGAGGTGATCACAATTGGCCACCGACATCTTGTGATTTAACACCTTGCGACTTCTTCCTTTGGGGCCACGTGAAAGATAAGGTCTACGCCAACAGCCCAGCGTCGATTCAAGACCTAAAAGATAAAATTCGTAAGGCTATCGAGGACATAGGGCAGCCACTTTGCGATTTGGTTATGGAAAATTTCATGAAAAGGATATGGTCTGTATGCGTGCTCGTGGTGGCCATTTGGCTGATGTTGTTTTTCATTATTAACGGCATACCTTCCTCTTTATTATGAAATAAACATCCGATCATTTATCTCAAAAAATGGAATTTTTCTTTGAATACCAAAATAACACCTCTTATTGGAAATCCCTTTATAAAGGACAGCAAGCATTTATACCACCGAAGTATCGATCCTTTGTTAATGCAACTATGGGCAACCGCAGAAATTAATATAAGCCCAACAAAATCTGTGGGGTATATCTTCCCCAACTGCCCCGCTGAACGCTAACCTAAACGAACAACTTAACGCATTATCATCAGGGCCGGACCAACCATATGTGCAAGATGTGCAAATGCACAGGGCGCCAAGTGGGCGCTTCGCTAGAAAAGAAAAAATATTTTTATCTCGTGCGAACAAATACTGCCCTTTGCATTTTAAACAGAAAGCCTGTTCAAATAAGCCCAAAATAACAACATCCATCACACCTGTACTGAATTATTTCTTTCACATTAACTCACATCACTTGCAATGTTGGAACTTAAAGGAGCATCTACCTCAAAAAATCGCAAAATAAAAAACCCCACTAGACCTATGCAAGTTCACTTCTTACCTAAATAATCTCAAAATATTCCACCCTGTTCCTTGCACATCCACTTACATTTTACAAGAGTCTAGTTCAAAAATCTCAAAACAAAAAATACCTCAATAAAAAAAAACGCATTGAAAGTCAACCTCCTGGGTGATGTGGAAAAGACTTATGCATGTGTGCAAATATGAAAAAAGGGCGCGTTCTGTAAATCTTGCACAGGGCGCTAGTTTGGCTGGAGCCGGCACTGATTATCATTAAAGTAAGACCCACTCAAGGTCAGTTTGATGCGAAAACATGCACAAATAAAGCGCGAAAACTATCAAATAAAAAATTCCAACTGTCACAAACGATGACAGTAACTCATCGCAAAGTTGTGAAAAAAATGGTCTGTACAAATATTTGTATTATGCTTCAGCAGCACTAATCGCTGACTAACGATAGTTTTAACTTCCACCTCGTATTTGTTATTTGTTTTGATGTTTGTGCACAACAGCTGTATTAATTCAATAATTTAATAATTCAATAGCGCGCAACTTTGTCGTCTTTCAAAAAACTTTAAAATACATCCCTGGGCGTATACGTATATACATTTGTCGTCACTGTATAGATTTAATATATTATTTCCGTGATAAAAGTCGAGATTCATTTCATTTCGATCGGGTTCGCGTTGTCGGATTTCCAATCTCATGTCCGTTAATTTATTTCGTGGCGCTCTCGGCGCCAATGGCGTTTTTAATTAGCCGGGTGCATGCGAGTTGATGAATTTATTTGAATGGATTTCATTCGTTTTTCCTTTAGGAAATTACAAAAAAAAAATGCAACATATATCTGCAGTTATAATCCATGAATTTTTTTTTTCAAAATTCACAAATGAAACAACGTGACTTCTATTTTTCAACAAAAAGCACAGCATTGCCAAAAAAAAAAACGATTACTGTGCAAAATCTATATATCACTGTTTTGTGTTGAATTTCAATTCGAAAAATAGATGCGACTTCCATGCCATTGCCAGGCGTACCGCGCGCCGTCTATCTAAGGTTTTATTGAATAAATCATGAATGTAGATATTTTTTCTAGTTGTTTTTCAGTTGACATTTCGGCACTGTGCAGTGAAAAGTCGCCTGGCTTAGCAGCGGAATCGCATGAGGCTTCATATAAAAATTGAGATTTTTATCTACCACATTCACACACTGACAGTGAGTATGCATATGAATAGGATTTCGTTTCCTTGAGCAGTATGGGTGATATGAATATCTTTGCTCAGTCGTGAGGTTGCATACATTTCCAAAAGGAGATACTAGACCATTTAAGCTTGTTGATAGATGCCTTTTCTCTCATGTTGACATTGATTTCTATTAGTTGAGCGTTTGAGGGCGTGTATATTTATTTTATTTTATTTTTTAACAAACCAGACATGAATTTCTTGTTGTACCCTCAACCTGTCTGCGATAAAGTTGCCACACTCACTTGAGTGAGTGAAGGATTATTTATGGAAGCAAGAGAAATGTCTTCATTTTGAAATTGGTCGCAGATATTTTTGATGGATGGTGGGACGTGAAATGGAAAGGGGCTACATTCAATGAATTGATGGGAGATCGGCAGAGCTTTGGGTTAGGGTGACAGTGATGACGGCTCGCCAAAAAGAGAAATGTTCTCACATTTATCCCTTGTTAGCCTTGGGAATTCTTATCTTTGGGTAGTGTGTATCCAGTTACTAGACCTACAAGTGCGAATGGATCTGTCACTACTTAATGCGCTAAAGGTTATGACTGTGCTCAGTTTTATCTCACAGTGATAAATGGCATGGATAACGAATTTTCTATTCAGATTTGTATGTGTTTATTTTATTTTTGCCACTTTTGCGATGGAATGTTCCTGATGGGTCGTCAGCATATTTCAATCAATCTCCACCACCAGGCGTGTTCGCAAGGAAATCGCTGTTGCTTCGGTGTGGCAAAATAAATCCGTTCCACACTTCCAACTCAGAAGGCGAAATGCATACTTTTCCGCTTCGGGGAATAATGTGACTTACTAATAAATAATGCGTTTTTTTCCTTTGTCAGTCCCTACAACAAAAATGCATGTTCTTCAAACATTGTTTTTGCACATTCAAACAATAAAAGAAAGGATTTTTTTCTACAGATTAAAGCGGCTGTTCATGCCGGTAGTTGTATAAAAAGCATTTGCAAAATTTCTAATTAAGGAACAGGCAAATGTTTAATAACGTTTGAAACTCTTCAAGTATTGATGTCATTCCTATCGCGTTTCCACGGAAGCCTCACATTTTTGAAACGTTCTGTCACACGTCAGTTTCACAAAATAAACTTAGTACTTTACGGTATCTTTTGCAACCTAAAAGTTTTTCTTTGTTTAAGAATTGACTTGAATATCAAAACAATTTCGATTTGTGAATTAAACAAGACACTATGGCATCTCAACGTCAGAACGTGACAGGCTGACGAGTATACAATAGTGGAAACCATTAAGATTTTAATTTAAATACTCAATTTCATCCATTCATTCAGTGTAAAAGGACCTTTGAGTTAAGTAAGAAACTTTTTGAACTTTGTTAGAATAACATCTGAACACCGATCCCCTTCCATTGCACAATCTTCAGTAAAATGATAACCTCTTAAAGTTTTAATTTATTTTTAATGTCAAAGTAGCAGTCATTCAATAGAAAGGGCATACTAGGTTGATTAAATATTCTTTTATATGTGCCTTCGTGCTATAGAAATGCATGTGCTCCTCCTTATAATTCAATCGGAATTAATTAAATTTACGTAAATCGTATCAGATAACGATAGCACATGTTTCTTCCCATGTCAGATTTTGTTCAAAGGCCTTTGAAGTGACCTATATAGGACATTCTGGTGTTCTCAGGATTTCTAGGTCTCGTGAAAGTATGTACGAATTCCTTTTCCATTTGCATAACAAGATCACGTTTATACAGTAAAAGAGAAGAACTTTGTTTAGACAAAGTAGAAGTTCACAAATCCACTGTGGACCATAGACTTTAATGGAAGTCCTCTTTTGAAGACCCAAAGTAGCAAACAATGGGTGACATTTTATTCAATGCACATCAAATTTTATAAATGATCTTAGATTTTTCTTGAAGTAAAGTTTTTTTAAACAAGAATTCTGAGAAAAACATGTCCGGAGTAAGAATATCAAGATGAAGACCAAATAAAAGTGATTTTTAACCTTTGAACGACACTCGTTTCATCTCTTCCATCAGCAACACAAAAGCTATCTCAAACTATATTAATTGCGGATGGCTTTACAAGTAGAAACCTGTTAACACACGTAATTGTTTTCTCCAAGTTGAACCCTCAAAACTGTCTTCATACGATGGGTAAACAAATAAGATATACCTACGCACACGTAATTTCGTCTTTTTGTCATCTCTCGCAAAAATTTTGCGATTCAAGCGATAAGTGAAGCATCCTCCAGAAAGTTGTTTTAAAAAAAAAACACTTGTCTTCTTCTGAAAAGCAGTTAATGCCTTTCCAGGCGCTCAACTTTATCTCGATACAATTAAAAAGCACTTTCTCTGCTCATGATGTATGGGTATAATCTAACAGTCCTGGCGTCGAATTACTTTCTAAAATTGGAAAGTAAAGTGTGGCATACCCTGTGGGAGAACGCGTTAACAGAATTAAGACCTGCGATACAGTATCACTGAATGGAATAATTATGTAAGTATAGGTATGCGTATGCTGCTATACAAACAACTTTCTTCCTACCATAGCTTTGGTCGATTTTTTGCTTTGCTTGAGGTCCATCCATTGTCACAATTTTAATGGAAAACACATCACGCACCAGAATGAAGTGATGCATTTGCTCAGGAGGATATCATTTGTAAGGGGGAAAGTGGAAACAACAAGTGGGTAAGCTTATTTAATATGGAAAGTATGTCAACCATGATCGCTTGAGGTGTTAAACCCATGACTTATCCTCTTCCTCGACTCATTACCAATGACAAGGGTGAAGTCTGTAGTGTTATACATTTTTCCCGTAGGGTATTGACCGCCAAGTCAATCCTTGATATTTTCCATCCATCGAGACAATATTTTAGTTTCTGGTACAACAAAAATAAGAGGTCTTTACGATATTAGGTATATTTTAATTTTTTGTATTCTTTAAACCAATGCATCTAAAGGAGCCACTTAAAGTCATCCTTTCCTGGAAATCGGTGAGAGAATTTAATATCTGAGAGACTGAAACTGAATGCATCTAGGGCGGAGTTCGTTGAAGATTTTTTAACATCGAATGGGTGGTTTGTAGATTTACGAAAGAATTGCCTTTCTTCAGTAAGCAGTCAACTTGATGAAGTCCAGGGGGTAAATAAATTGCTGTGGTAATTAATTCAATGGGATCGGATGACGAAAAGGAAACAGAGTAATATTTCTTGCTAGCCAATTCATATGAGGAAAGCGGGGCGAGACTTTACCTTCTTTGCCCGCGAGCATCGTCAATTGTGCATTTTTAAGCAATGCAAGAAACAAACGCAGTGGCATGGTAATTGGCTTCACTTTCACATCGGATATGGAGAATAGTGCTTCTACTTTGCATCAGTCAGTATATACCTGTTAGTCAAAAGCTTGAGCGTTTTTCTCTCTGTCTGTGCTCATCAATCAGCAAAAATGCCTGGAACTAAGGTAGATGTCCACCAGCAAAGCACACACCTGCACAAAACACCTTGGACAGAAGATTTTGTCTTTTATCTTTGTTGTAAATGCTGTCAACTGCATGCTTTGGCGAAGAAGGACATCTTTTTAGTATTTGTCTCCCGATTATTCATTCCAAATGCCACCCTACAGATTGGAGGCGGTGGGTGATCAATATTGTGAAGCATGTGCAGCACCTGACGTGAGTCTTGTTAAATTGGGATGAATGATGTGACTTTGCAAAATAAATTTGGCGGATTTCATGATCAGGCCACAGTGAGTCGGAAAATTTGAAAAATGTATTTAATTTGTTGGGAGAAGAAGCTAACAGGATTAATGGCCTTTGCGGGATCAGGAAGAAAGGCACATAGTCGTTTGTAAATTGTACTTTTATTAGAAGCAAATAGAGATCAAATTAAGTAACACAGCTTCCCAGCTAACTAGGTTAAAGTTTTCGAGACCAAATTCATCTCAAAATCCAAGGCGTTACGTGATTCGTGTGAAATAATTAAAGCACTAACTAAGCCTACTTATAGTTTTTAATTCATGATTGTTCTTCAGTGTTCTCCCCTGCCCACTATCCTACAGTCAGTGTGTATCTTTTATCCATGAGGCCAATACCTACCGGGCAGCACTGTATTGAATAATTAGTTCAACTAAAAGTATATCCATGCGGAACCAACGAAGTAAATGATATTTGTCTTAATTGATGAACATTATACGTGAGTAATAGAATGCCAGTGCATGTAGCACACCCGCAGCTTTATATGAACATTTTGAACAGCAGCAAGAAGGATATATGTGTGAGCTATGGATTTGCTCTTGTAGATTGCAAATTTATTATATCCATGAAGCGAAAACACAGAAACTCAACCTGAGAATATTCCATTTTAATTAGTGCAGGTTCAGATATGGTGGTGCTTGCACCCTCGTCTTTGTGCACAAAGCTTCACTAACAAGTAAATTGCTTGAAATAAGAGTGCATTAGAAGTTCTATGTGTTGGACAAATCGAGTGATAGAACTGAGTCAAGGAATGAGTCTGACTATTCCGAATGATTGACTACCTACATTCCAATAACAGAGAGAGAGAGAGAAGGTTAAATTTATATGCAATTCGTGTGTATTGCGTGCATTTAATTGAATTATCGTATTAGGTATTTCTGTCAGACTTCTGTGGCATTCAAAGTTTCTGCATTTTGAGACTCTTCATTTATTGAATGTGTTATGTGTTTATGCATATGTTTCTTGACTCACTCAGTCGATAACTGCAATAAGAGCATATGAACTACATAACTTGATTGCGGGTGTTTTCAGTGTCCTTGCTGAAACAACATCCGGTTGCAAAGCGACAAATATTTAACCACGAAATGAGCATTACCATCGCATCCAATAACACCCGTATGTCCTCCAACATCAATGCATATTATCACCCTAAAAGCTATCTTAATCTGTTCATTTCTATTCAATGATTGCAGCGCCAGGGCACATGCGGCACCAAAAAATAAAACTATTTCCGTTGACTTTGTATGCTCTTTCAAAATAGAAATGCAGTCAAGTTTGATTACAACACCTTTCCTCGTAGAACGTGATCCAATTACGAATAGAATGCGCGTGGCGCAAACAAAAAAGGAACTTACACCATCGCGTCCATGGCAATTTGAAAAAATGCTGGACTCGGCTGAAATGGGCGTCTGTTTGCGAATGCAAATGAGATATCATTCGATCCACTTAGAATAGAAGTGAAAAGCCCTACAAACAGGTAGTGGTAGTCCTCTGTGAATAAAGCTGCTGCAAAATGATTGAACATTTTGCCGGAACGAGCGATAGCCAAATTGGCAAAGAATGCCTTTTCTCATTATCACAGAGACATTCCAAGCGAACGTGGGAAAACAAACTGTGTGCACTCCTTTTCGATTCAGAAGTATTGCATCCACACCTACAGTTTAAGAGAACTAGCAGTCCATTGCACGCCAACCATTTTGGTAATGAGATAAAGTTGTGTATCCTTTGTGCAAGGATTTTTTTACACGTTCTTAACTAAAGCGTTTGATTAGAAGTTAGCACCAAACTTGAAATGGGAGGATTTGCACACTTTTATCAGATCGCCTGCAAATTTGGTGGACTGCCATTTGAGTAAATGAAAGAAATTCGTTTAAAATTTTCAAAGGAGCGCGCAAATTTCTCTCAATTTTTATTGAACTCGTTGGTAAAATACGACTTTCACTGAAATAAATGCATTTTAGGGCTGCCACTGACACTGTGCTGCAGACTTCAACTTTTATCAGGCGAGTCCTGTTGAATAGTTCGATCTCTTAATGTTTGAGGCAATAACAAAGCACTGTAACGCCTTTAGAAACAACCATGGCATTTCTATCAACAGAAAAAAAACCGAAAAATCGATAGCTGTTTAGAAGCATTATATAAAATTGGGTAGTGCGAGAGTCCTCCTATTATAAACTAATCTGAGCTGAGTGGGGGTACGGTAGCCAAAAACTCATCGGCGTGTAATATGTCCCTTAGAGTCTCCGTCTTCTTGGCCCAGAGCTCGAAACCTAGGTGCGTAATATAAGAACAATTTATTCGCAGACCGATATGAGTGCCAACTGGATCGCAGACTGGGTTGTTTCCAAATCACTCCACATAAAGCAGATACACTCTATGGATGAATGAATTCGTAAAAGACTGGGTTTCGTATAACACTCGACTTGTAGTTTGCATGCTTATTTCCGACAAGTGAACACAATTTCGCTACCAAAATAAAAACCATTTCCCTGCAGAGTAGGCAGACTTTCAGAAACCCCATCGCAGGCTAATCCATTTCAACAAAATTATATTCTACTCGTTCGACTCAATCGCATCCTCCGGATATGTGTTTGAATACATAATCTTGTTTCGTCCCAGTATTGTGCTAAGCATTATTCTTATTGGTTTTGCCAAAACTAAAATGTGAATGAGAGTATAAGTTGGAAATGTTCGGCCTCTCTGGGGATGTTGGCAACGAAGTTTTTATACCAGTAGCTCAAGTAGATACGTTCCTCGTTCCATCATCTTGTCTATTCAATGGCGAGCATGCAATTGCACTGGGATTTGCCAGGGAGAACAACATTTTCCCCAATGGCTCACTGAGAACGTGCAAGACTTGAGAATTATTATTTTGTTTATCCACAAATGGAAACTTTCTTGGACCAATCAATCAGAGTATCAGCAGATAGATATGTGTGGCAAGTTGTTTATAATGAACAAACTGGAAGATGCTTGAATACAAAATAATACAAACAACACCAATGAAGAAGAACTGTTACGATTGAATTCATCCCACATACGTAGCCAAAGAACTTCAAATTCTTAGTTTTTGGATTCGTTGTGAAACATTATAACTCTTTAAGGACTTCATAATTTGACAAGTGTTTGCTGAATCAGCTCTTCTTTTGCAGGTGTATTGCGGACCCAGTATAAAGAGGCCGCCATAGAAAGTTCGCTAAATCTATATTGACGAAAGAAGTTTGCAATAACTTCTTCCAAGTGTTTAAGGTAGTGAAAGTGGTTCTTAACTTCGCCCATTTATATATAAGAAATGTGTAAATATATATTAAAAAAAAGTAGGTACAATAGAATATGCAAACTGGAAACAAGTTCAAACAACCAACCATCCAAAGCAATTAAAAACTAATCATCATTTGATAATAATCAAATGAAATCCAAAAACAATTTTATAAGTAAAGCCATTACCATTCCAGTTATGCATCACAATGCTCGATTTGTCTGTCGGAAAGGAGTCACCTTTACTTTATTCATAGCTATCCATTGAATTTTATGTTTGTTGTTGAGCTTTTGCTAAAAGACCTTCATTGGCACGCATCCTTCCCTTGTTCGTTGAAATCTTGAGATGCTTCCTTCCAGAGCATAGAACAACTTTTTCGACTAAAACTTTTGTGAGAAATGTTTCTACGGTGAGTTAACGACTGACAATCGTAAAACTCTTAGCAGAAAAATAAAAGAACAGAAAACCCATTTAAATTCGTCAAACTAAATTGAGGATGCTTCACCTAAGACAGTATTTCCGTAGCTGCAATTGCTTTTATGGATTTCTCTTTCGTATCCCAAGAATTATTAAAATCTGTATGTGTTCATTAACGAAACGTTTTTCTTTCGATTGATTTTTTTCAATTTCAAAATATGTCATTACTGAACTACGAGTGCCTACTGAGATTTGCAAATTAAAATTGAACGAATAGCGATTTCTTGTAAAGAGCATCGCTTAGCCAGTGAAAAGATTTGCTTAAAGCTTCAACCATTTACCCATAGTATGGAACCAGAATAAATTGGTTATTATTATTACAGAAAAAATTTCGAATTTTGTCCATCTAGCAAAAAAGTATTGATGGAGCTCATAAAACTTCAATGCGCGGTTATTGACTGGGTCATTAAGTGTTTGTTCTGCTAACTTGTAGGCATGACAACAAAACTTTATCTCCCCCTAATTCGGCGAACTGTACGCAGAGATTATACAGAAGAAATTTGTAGGAATATAAAACTAATTGAGCGGAAAATAGAAATGTGAATTCTTTCGATGCTATCTGATAGTTGTTGAAGGCTGACTAGTCAATTCATTCATGTCTGTTTAATAAAATTTGTGTATGTCCAGAATTGTATCCTGACAAGTTTCCATTTACGAATGAAGAAAACATATTTACTGGTACTGAAATGGCTTCTCCAGGCAGCTCAACCTATGGCCAGCTGCCTCTGCGTTGGTTAAGAACAGCTTTCCTTTCTAGAGAATTGAAGTACATACATACAACGCTCCATACATCCCAGCCTTCTTAGCCGCGTAATTTGAAGAGTAAAGTATTGGCGCAGAAGGATTACATATCCGAAGTTAGATTGTGGTGAGTTTGGCATTATTCGGGAAACGAAGTCACTTCTTCCGGTACGTCGACTTAATCATTCATTGCCGTACAGTCATCAATCGGCTCTTATCGATTTTCTTAAGCCGATTTAAAACTTTGATTGATTTCGTTCACGGTGTACTTCTAAAGTTTCCAATCAATGACTTTCTGATTGCCTTTTCCCATGATATAACACCATCTTCACCAACGAGTATGGTGTCGGTTTACATTGCGCAACCGATTGTATGGAGTAGAGTTCCTCTTCACGCCATACAACAAATCGAAGGATTGTTGCATAACTTAGGTAAAGGTTAGACTTGATGGGAAAGATGATACTATCCGTTGATTGCACAAAGTTTGACTTTCAACATTAATACAGACGTAATCGAAAAAATCGTTGCCTTTTCTCATTAATGCTGTGACCTTTCAGGACTAACAATAAGTTGTTGGCAAGTTCATTTACGACATGAAAAAAAAATGTTAACGCCACGGTATAGCTTAGATGTCTATAGGTTTTTATAGGTTCCACTATATGGAAGCCGGCCCAAAGTATAACCTATTAATATTAATCGGATTACAAGTAAGTACCTGTTACAAGCCAACAAACTTCCCACCTAATTAGGCACTATGCTCATTATATATTTATATATAAGATATCTATGTCGTTCGTATGTGATGCATGGTGTGGATTTTTATATTTACTATACCCAAACAAGACGCCAATCGGCTTTCTTCGCAGCACTTGTGGTCGTAAGTATATGGGAGCCCAGCGGCCTGAATGTAATCTATAAATTGGGCACATTCTATATTGTATAATTCCATTACTGTAACAAAGTGATTCCTATTGCGTGCATGTATCTAATCATATTCATCTTGTCAATCGCATAAATCCGTCAGCCTCCGGAGTGTAACCAAGTGATACATAGTCACGACGGCGAAAATATGAATGGCTTTGGGGTGTTGTACTTGAAGATGATAGAGAGAGGTGAACGATGATTGAATATCGATTCTCGCGAATACCATTGGATAAACAATTCCATGTTTTTTTTTCAATGATTAAAAAGGGTTTTCAACCTGAAATTCATTTTTTACTTTAGTCAGAAACAACTCCCTGAGGTTTCGTAAGAAAGCCAAGCAACTGGCAAAGTGGCTAAGTGGCCTTTGCTCTGGGTCGGCATTCTGTAAGGCGAAATGATCAAACGTTTTCGTGCGCACGAATGCTTTGCCCTATGTTAGACAAACAAATTTTTTCGTGCAAACGAAAACATTTGAACGTTTCGCCTTACAGAACGCCGTCCCAGGTAAAATGAAGTCGTTATCGTATAGTCCTTAAGTATGTTTCTTGTTTTGAGAGAGGTCGACGATAAAGAACGATATTGAACCAAAGTTCAGTGTTGGGGCAACCCTAAGCCGGGGTAAACACAACCGCGCAATATCAATTCATGGCAAATAAAGCAAATTTCTTACAAATTAAATAAACACGACCACCAGAAATTTCCACCACCTAACTCGTTGTATACTCTTCAATGCCCCAATGGAATGTAAGCAGAGCACAACATAAAATGCATTGCACCCTCAATGCCAAAGGACCGAAGGGCAACTGTATTCAAATTCAAATTTAGTAACAATCTCTATTTCTCTATCCGTAGGATAGTACAAATTGCGAGCTTTCCCCAAGACAGAAACTAAAATACAACTTTGTCCGGGATTTTCTTTCTGAAATATTGATATCCGTTTGAAATTTCCGTTGCATAGACTCTCTTCGCACTTCCTGTTGTCATTTGATGCCTTGAAATATTATCCATCTGCTGAAGGTTCTGATGGCTAGATTCAAATTTCATTTAAGTGTTATCCGCAATGCCGCAGCGCCCAGCGCTCAAAATGTAATTAAATTTCTACCAACCTATAGAAGTTAATTAATGTTGAGTGAAAATATTCTAATTTCATTCCGAGTTTGTATCTCACTTCGTGTTCGGTGCGGAAATGCCCTAGAGGTCGTGGGTCTTGCGTAAGATAAGCGGATTAAGGTGCAATGGGAAAATCAAGGGTGAGGAGGGTTTGACACAATTTATGGGAATTGCAATATATACCACATAGGCCGCTATTGAATAAAAGGATATAACTTGTAGATTGCTGAAGTTGTGTTGGCAATTTTGGAGTGAAATACTCCGATGAACTCATACAGCTCGTTCAAACGTTCAGTGAATGGCTTTATAATATGAAATGGCATCTCTATGCTAATATGCATTCTAGATTTATTTGAATTTTATTTTGGACCGTACGAGTAATTTTTGATACATTTCTAGAATGAAAAAGCGAACTGAAAAACATTTACTTACAAAATGCTGCTGTCTATTTGAATGCTAAGTTATAGCTGCCTTCTCTGTTCTGCGATGTCAACTGTGTTCGTGATGGCGTGTAAAACGTAAAAAGGATGCCAACAAGGTATTTTCGATTTTTTTTCAATTGAGTCATGAACCAATAGTTTCATGGAGCAGAGGGAACAATTTTATACATGCAGCTATGCGGAAAATATGTGGGTTTATTATTTAAATCAATTTGCCGGGAAAAAAGTCCACTCAATTTACAATGTAAACAATAATGTAAAATTCAATGGGTTTTTCTGTAAATAAAATGCTTACTTCGTTGTTGACAATCGATAAGCTTTGTAGCACATTGAGCATGGGATATTTAATTGTCCGAAAGGCGTAATCCAAGGCCAGTAAAATGTCGCATTTAGATTATTCAAATTGAGCAGATTGTACTGTGCCGAATCGATTGTTGAAATTAAATATATTTCAGCCGCACTTATCCTGGTAAATCTGCGTTCGATACGCTGCTGTGTAACATCCTTGTATAGCTATCGCTTGACCGTGCACATAAATAAGGTTAGTAATGATATGCATGCAACAGTATAGGGTATCTTTCATTTAAAAATATCAGTTATGTAGGGTTATGTAGAATTATTTGTATTCGATCATTCACACTACCTTTTTGTAAAACATTTTATGAGCAACATAACTTGCATGTATCCCAAATACTATAGAAATATGTTTCTTCTTCGAAGTTCTCATGAGTTCTTGTTATCGATCTGAAAAGTACGCAAGGACAGATCTTTACCCAGGGTTGACAAATGTGTTACGATCGTAACTTTTTAGTTACAATGGACTTTGAAAAAATACACAATACAAATCGCCCCGAAAAAGTTACACTCAAAGAGTATTTTTTTTTTTATTTCGAATTTTTATTTATACTCATTGGATGTTAGCAATAAAACATTTTAGTTACGACTCTTGCAAAAAATCAACTCTTAGTCTAAATTATAAGAAATAAAGCATTCAATTTGACTTTAAGTTCGGAAATAGTTAGCAATTTTCAAAAATCTCAACATTTTCGCAGATTTAAATGTTATGTACCTACATGATTCGTTTTCATTTATAACAATTACGCGTATCGAAAACAGTTTCAATTACAATATATTTATAACAGTGCAAGTAAACAAAAAGGGCCTCACCAATAACCATTTTTAATTTGGACTCTAAATTTTAGTAGTTCACAGTGGCTATATTTTCCATAAAAATTTCGCAATTGTGAGCTTCCGTAAATTTCCGTACGGCGCAGTGTTTTTTGTGGCCTTCTTAATACACACGAGAACCGAAAAAATACGGATTTAATGTTGGATTTAGCAGCAGAAATCTGAAATTTCAGCTCAAAATATGAAGTACCAAAAATTCGAAAACCACGTAGGTCAAATCAAAAGTGGCATCCGTCAAATCCAATTAGTTGAAATTCAGACTGGGGCGAGTTCCAATTTCCAAATTAGTAAAGTAAATTAATATTTACTTTGGGAACTTAGGGCTTGCCACTCCATGTGCATGCACATGAATTTTTTCTGAATATCTAAAGTGTGGCGCGTTCATTTATTACGGCAGTCGAATAGCGGTAGGGTTGTATGTAAAGGGTTTTTCAACAGGGACGCTACAAAAGTAGAGCGACAGGGACAGCGACAGCAAATGACGCCGAATTTCTTGCCGCTCTTTTGACATTTCTCTTCAGAGAATTTGATGATGGAAAGATATACGAGCCAACAACGAGTCGAAATTATTAAAATTTACTACCGAAATTCGGAGTCAGTGGCCTCAACGTTAAGAGCGCTACGTCCAATTTATGGTCGTCATAATCGTCCTAGCAGATCAACAATTGAGCGTCTAGTGGAAAAATTTGAATCCACAGGCACAGTACAAAATGTTCCCGTGCCAGTGAGACAAAGAAGTGCCCGTAGTGTCGAGAATATTGCTGCCGGTGAGGCTTCAGTTGAAGAAAGCCCAAATGTGTCTCTCACACGTCGTTCTCAAGCGTTGGGCATCTTTGTGACGTCGTTGTAGCGAATTTTGCGAAAAGATCCTGGCCTACATCCTTACAAGATTAAATTGACGCAAGAACTGAAGCCGCTTGACCACCAGAAGCGTCGTATGTTCGTGGATTGGGCTGAGCAACAACTTGAAAAAGATTCGGATTTTCATTGAAAAATCATCTTCAGCGATGAGGCTCATTTCTGGCTGAATGGCTTCGTCAATAAACAAAATATGCGGTATTGGTCAGGCAGCAATCCACACGTACTCCATGAGTCATCATTGCATCCCGAAAAAATTACGGTTTGGTGTGGTTTGTGGGCCGGCGGCGTCATTGGGCCGTACTTCTTCCATGAATGGGAACCGCTACCGTTCAATGATAACCGAATATTTTTGGCCCCAATTGGATGATATAGACTTGGAGGACATATGGTTCCAACAGGACGGCGCCACAAGCCACACAGCGAATGTCACAATCAATTTATTGGAAATCAAGTTTGGAGAACGTGTTATCTCACGAAATGGTCCAGTCGCTTGGCCGCCTCGGTCGTGCGATTTGACGCCGTTAGACTATTTCCTGTGGGGCTGCGTCAAGTCTATGCCAACAAGCCAGCGACGGTTGATGAACTTCGTACGAATATCGAACGTGAAATTGCAGCAGTATCGGCCGATTTATGCTTGAAAACCGTCGAAAATTGGGTTCAGCGTCTGGACTTCTGCAAGCGTGCCCGTGGTGGCCATGCAAAAGAAATCGAGTTCCATACATAATGGCATCCAACGTACTTTCACAGGAATAAATAATTTCATTGATATCCAAAACCGTTTTTGTTTTATTTATTTATTTTGTAGCGCTCTTATTGAAAAACCCTTTATTAACAACTCCTTACACAAATGACATGAGCTTTTACTTTTTTTAAATTTCTGATTGCAATCTAATACAGTTTTGGTTCATATGGTTCACAACAGTGACAACTTGAAGGTTGAAGCTCGCCTGTGGTGGAACAACAAAATTTAGTCACAATAGCTAACAGAAGTTGGCTTGAATTGAATTGCATTAATCTGAACCATATTACCTTTAAACTACATTTTTGTCCACTTATTGCATATATCGTTTTCGAGAAAGATCAAAATTTTGAAATCGCAGTGCAAAATAAAAAATGGTACCGAACTTAAGGCCCACAAGCTCTCAAAACGAAGTTTGAAACAAATGCGCCTAGCTGTAGGCCTCAGAAGCTGACGGACGGAATTGAGTGATATTACATAAAAGTAATAAACATCACGAAATCATTCGAAATTTTGTACGAAAACGATATCTTCCTCCTATTCGTATAAGAAAATAAAAAATACAATAATTGAGCCCGAAAAAATACAACTGGAACTAAGATTTGCTTACAGTCCACACAATTAATTTTTCATCCCTGATCTTTACTGACAGACGCATCTTCGAGTTCTCATTTTATTTTTCGCAAAGTGTTACCTACAAGAATTGCTTTAGTTGTATAGTCTGCCACTGTCGACCGATTTCCTCTATCGAGTTGCTTAACGACAGAACACAACCCGAGCTCATGTGGTCTACATAGTTTCACACATACGTCGCCTCTGACAAAATGGGACTGCTTGTTAGCACTGCAGGCCATAATATTATATGGCACTGCTATAGCACTTTGCTACGAACAATTTTTATTCAAATAATGTACCATGGTCCATGGCGCATATTTTACGATATTTAATGCAAATTTAATTAAATTTGCATTTTAAGTGCAAATATTTCCACAAGGTAGTCCATAGCTTCTATGGACAGCACAACTCAATTTGGTTTAATTGAAATAGAAAATACGAAACTGAGTGCTCTTCCTTGACTGATGCTAGTCCGTTCATGAATTATGTAACAACGCGGGACAATGAAGGACGCTCGAAATTCACCGATCTGTAGAGTATCTAGAACTTGTCAAGTGAATGTGCATAAAAAATGCTGTTAAATGGACAAACATTGGCCTGCTGTAGGACTACCGCGTACCTACTGAGAGAATGCATAAATTTCGGACTTTCCTCTCCCTAGTTGCTGACTAAAGAACTTTATGAATCTGAATTTGCATCTCAGTTGGGTTTCGAATTTAAGGCGACTCACTTGATGCAAGGTACCATTAACATTTGATTGAAGTCCGAATAAAGAGTCAATCGGAAGTGGGGATTGCACAAAGGCGCATGTACGATTGGCTACTACCTAGCAAAATTTCGTAGACCCTGCAGTACAATCAATATATCATGAACGACTTTCAAAGAAATTAAGAAACGACCAATTGAATACGAGTTCCAAACATCGTCTGCAGGCGACTAAAAACTTCAAAACTTCATTAATAATTTTGCAAACATCATGGACGATCAAAGACAACCCAGTTCTGAAATTCTGCTTTAAGATTGGAGCTCCCCGCCTTCAATTGAGGTAGCAGGATTCGCACATAAATCACTGTCAAATGAATATTGAATCACCGAGGGAGTGCGAACAGCACCATCATAGGTGAACCATTTTATGAATCATAATAATATGTTTGAAAGTTTCCCTTGTTTCAAATGCAAATTTTTGTTTTCATTTTCCCTTATTGAATGACAGTGCAAAAAGTTACCATAAATCATAATTTTTGTACGACGTTCCCGTCATACAGGCAATCGGCGTTCATCCAAAGCGCACTTTAAGTGACATATCGATTCAATCGGAAATAAATCTATTGTGTGCGGTGATTAAATGTGTGATATTAATATAACATCTAAACTAGTTTTCAATCGCAGAAGAAAATTGGTCAATTGGGGAATAAACGGGACCCATTAAAATGGCATGTTTGAAGCTTTTCCGTCCATCAACATGTAATTTTGTTGGTGGTGCGGACAACCCATCAACTAGTGGGTCATTACGTTCCCTGGTTAACGATTATCAATTTCCTTTAATAATTTTTACAAAATTTACATAAACTGAAATTCGAAATGGCAATCGGTATCATTATAGATGCGAGCTTTGTTGAAGTGTCACAGTCGCTTAGTGATAAACGCATGACGCTTGTCATTTATCGGTTCGAATAACCGCTTCCGTAAGCGTAATACTCCTCGGATTATTCATTCTGGTACCTACACTGGCATTTTTTAGCTATCCGTCTTTCAAAGTTCGACTTGCGTTTCTTAATTACAAATCATCGCAAACCATTTACTACTTGGCAACATTTTTAAAATCATGTAGGCACTAGGGTAAAACTAAGTCCACTAATAGTTGTCTCATACAGATCACAATATGGCGCCACTGAACTATCTTCAAATTCCTTAGCAAAAAAAAAATCAATTTCAAGAACAACACAATAAAATTACATACTTCCAATTTTGCTATCCTCACTGCCATCGCAACCGCTCCATTGGATGTCTTTACTTTCCTAGTTCTTTTTATGTTATTCAACCGACGAAACTACAAATGAGAGTTATGTACAGCAATTACTTGAGTAATTGTTCTTGTGTACCCAAAAAGTCGAAATTGGAACAACAAAAATAAAATTTCCAGCGAAAACAAGTGGAAGTTAAGAAAGTAGGTAGAACCTACGACGCCACAATAAAGTTGTGAACTTTATAAAATGCCCAAAGGGGCAGATATTGAACAGGGTAGCTATACGAGGTGTCCCTAGCTTGTGTTATTCGATGCGCTATTTTAAAACCAGAAAGACTTTTTTGAACGAAATGAAGAGAGCTGTCATTTTCACATGTAGTGAGGTGTTACCTTGCAAATACGTACAAAGCACGCTTGGATTGTGTAATCACATTTGTGATTTCAAACTTGCACCAAACTCGGGAGTCGGAATAAGTTTCAACATATGGTGCTAGAAAAGTTGTTCTGGTTGCATGGTATACTTTATATAATTTGTAAGCCCTGGGGTGAAGAAGAAGCTCGTTTTATTATATGATCGGATAAGGACGTCTTTTTGGAAGCTAAATTTAATAATCACAACCAGAACACAAGCGTCTTCACTCTAGCCTCCATTATCAACCCCTTAAAGTGATGATTGGCGTGGTAAAGCTGCATAACTTTAAATGGGATATCTTTAATGATATCGAAAGGAATCAGACGCCTTAGCGACATATTGACATGAAAGCACTTGTTGAGAAATATTAAATTTTTTGTTACTGATTGGTTGTTAATTTTAATTTATGTTTTTTATTCATTTATTGTTTATTAATTTTCTATTTGTTAAAATTTCTGTAAAAAACTATCTTTTGCCTCACTGTACTTAGTACAACCAAAACCAATGTCTGAGATTTTCTCTTGTCGCAACAACACTTTTACGCACTACACGAACAATTGGCATGGCACGCTCAGTTGCTCTACCTGCATTGTGCGAATTGTTTCTGTATTCCGCTTTGTGCTGTTGTTCGTCATCGTGCTGGTGCGCTTGAAATAAGAGAAAATCTTTGAATTGGATTTGGTATAATCCACTATATTAATCGCCGACCCAATTTCTTTCAGAACATATTTACCCTATTTAATGAAGTAAAATTGAATTTTTTTTTTACCAAATTAAAGCGTACAGCTCATAGATCGGTCGAAAAGAATTATAATTTCAAAAAAGTTATTGCAAAATAGGTAAAATAATGTTTTTAAATTACCTTGGTTACAACAACAACATTGTAAACATACAAAGAAAGAGAGTGTCACGTTTGAATGATGGGAGTTAAGCAAAGAAAGAGAGAAAAGTATATGCGCAGGGGTGGGTATGGGTAATTGGATAAGTCACATTTTTCTTTCGCTCAGTCGAAGTCCTGTGACTGTCTTCTTCTATTGTATGAATCAGAAATTAAAAAAAGAGAATCATACACAGAGAACGTTTCTATATGCGTATGCGTTGCTATTATTATTGACCTTATTTGTATAGTGTAGCACTATAAATAGAGCAGCCACTGAGCCACCTCACCGAAACGAAAGTGTTTGGCGTGTGGGGGCGTGGCGGCTGAATGTGTGTCGTGTTCGTTTGTGTTAAGCAAATGAGGGAGAGAAGTTATGCGCAGGTGTGGTTGCATTAGTCTGATTTGGCTTCCGGTCATTCGAAGTCGGTTGTATCCTACACGAATTATTAGATAGCCATCCTACAATAATTGTGGTTTCACTGTGCTCTGATCCTGGTTTTGGTCAATTATTACATATTCTTTTGTAAGTCATTTTGATTTCTTTTTTTTATACAATTTATAAGAGTTTATTTATTGTGAATGCTTATTTATTGATTTCTTTTTTTTCGATGGAATATTAGGTAGATATGCCTCGGCAAAGAACTTTGACGGGTAGGCGTGAGAGGGAAAGAAATAGAGTTGATTATTTGTTACGTCGCGAAAAAAAAAGTTACCATAGTTATGACAAAATTATTTCTGATAATGAAAACGATATCAATCATTATCCAGTTGAGTTTTTGAACTCAATAACTGTGAGTGGCTTGCCACCACATATATTGGAATTGAAAGTTAATTCCATCGTACTTTTGATTCGCAGTTTAAATACATCACAAGCATTGGTTAATGGTACCAGAATGCGTGTTAAGGCTTTGCATAATAATGCTCTCGATTGCGAATTTTTAACTGGCACAGCACGCAATAAGCGAATTTTGATACCACGAATAAATTTGACATATAGTGGTACTATTTTGCCTTTTGACTTTCAACGAACGCAATTCCCAGTCATTCCTGCATTCGCAATGACAATAAACAAGTCACAAGGTCAAACTTTTGATAGAGTTGGGATTTTATTGAAAAGACCAGTTTTCACGCATGGTCAGTTATACGTTGCTGCGAGTAGAGTTCGATCATTCGACGGTTTAACATTTTTCGTTTGTGAACATAGTGGTCGAGGTAAATTGGCAGGTGATCAACGAGTTTTTACCAAGAACATAGTCTATAGGGAAATTTTGAATCCTAATACGTAAATACGTAAATTTTGAATATGTTAATTTTAATTGTTTTTGTTCTTTTTTGTATCCATTTTAACTATTATCATCATTCGTTTTTTTAGATTAAGTTAGGCAGAGTTCTTATCTCATTTTAGTGCCAATGTCTTTCTCTCTTTCCTTCTCATTGCCTTGCTCAGCAAGTTTATCGTAGCGGTGAACTACGCTGGATAATTTGAAGAAGGGCGGTAACTTCGGACCGTTCCTTGCAATCGTTCGAAATTTCAAATCGGAAAGGGATGGCCTTCGTAGGAATGTTTTAGCAGTGAGCAGTGGCATGAAGATATTTTGTTTTCAAATTTAAAAATTATTTTTTACTCTTTTTGGTCGCAGGTACCTAACCTTTTCTGCCACATCTGGACTGGACTGGAAGAAGAATGCTATTATTTTATTACTCTTCTATTGTGTGCATTTTGTTATCTCATAGCAAAAAATTAAAAATATTATTGAATAAGAAATATAAAAGTACAGCATGAAAAAAAAATTAATGCAATTTGTTTCATTTCAGTGCTATTTTTGTTTTTTCAACGTTATAGAAGTTAATAACAATATTAGTTAGTTACTATCTATTCCAGAACTGACACGAATACCTACCTACGATCAGTAATTTTTAAGATTTCTTTATTTAAAGACCGACATTCAAATTCGCTTCAAATCAAACAGAGCTACACCAATTTTATTTATCTTATAGTAATGATATAAAAAAAAAATGTGTGGTCGATTTTCGAGCACTGGGCGAACCTAGTATAACTTAATCGGTATCGTATAACTTAAAGATTAATTTGTTGAATTTGCCTTTGTCTGCTGTTTCCTCTAAAGAAAATCGGTGAAGTCATCGCTTAAGGTTTCTTCTAAACCGATCCATTCGTCAACAGCACTGAAAATAAAATCGACTTCTAAAATTATTGTTCAGCCTTTTGAAATTGGAGTGTTTTCGATTTCTAAAAATCGACTAAAATCCTCTAACAGCGTATCACCCGTCAGGGAGTTAATGACTGAGGACGGCAACTCCTATAGTTTTTTTCCCAAGAGAGAAACGAACAAACTTTTACAGGAGACATCGCACCTGCATGTGCAGGACATTTTGCTGTTCCATTGTTTGTTTCTAATTTTCAATTCAATTTAAAGAGATTTTCTTCCTTCTACCTTCTTGTGTATCTATTTATTTGGATTTTCTCTCACCTGGAGCACTTTGATATAAAAGAAAAGGATACACATTGCATTCGCAGTTGCAAACTTTGTGGGAAACCATAGAGTTTTCATAAATCTGGAATTTGGTTCCTCGGAAGACGACAAATTTTGGATAAAGTTTTAAAAGTGGTTGAATAGTCTAGCAGAACTGTTGCTGAGATGCGCCCGAAGCGTCAAGTTTAAATATATGCAACGCAAAATTGTCAGAAAAATGTTTTGAGAAAACTAAAGACAAACTTTACCCTTATCCGTTTGTGTATATATATACAAATGTATAAATATGTTACGGATTTTTTTTTTTTGATTTGATAACAAATTTTAATAGAGGATACCTGCTTCCACGGAAAATTATGACACATCAAGAAAGTCTAATAGTACTTAATTATATTTGTAGCTAAAGATGAACATAGAGGCACATGGGCTTTGTATAAAAAAAAATTTAAATTTTTTCACTAGCAATTTGATTTGATTTGAAGCTAAGGATATAACATAAATAAATAAAACTAGTATTCCACCAATAAAAATCAAAAATAAAATATAAGAAAATCAAAATCTTTTTGTTATTAATCCTGAAATACAACAAATTATAACATGGATAACATAGTCACCTTTGTTGTTCCGTGGCTTTCCAACCATCACTCAAGGGACACCCAGCTCCAGAATAATATGATTATCCAGCTCTTCTAGCAACATTTTACCGGCGTAATTTAAAAGTATCCGCAACACTCTTGCCACAAGTCTTAAATCAATTCCGATAGCAACCTTTTGGATCTTTTGATCTTTTTAAAATCCTCTATACACACGCTACCCAGTTAAACACCCAATTCACTTAACAATTTCTATCCTCTAAGGTAATTCATTTGTCCGATCAAATCCATATATACATCCTAAGAGCTTTGCTTTGCCTGTACTTGTAGGTATTTAAGTTCAACATTAAAATGAGAATATAAATCCAATTGTGTCCAGAAAATGTAGGTTAACGTCGGCAATAGACCGCACCGCACCTTGGACGATTATGAAAAGCCCCCCGAAGCTGTATCTCCTTTTTTTGATTGTGCCAGAGATGCATATACCTCAGTAGTAAGCCTGGGAAATATAAAATATAATTGCTTCAAGCACAGATAGTGCTTGCATGGTTACGAGGGTAGAGCTAGGGATAATCCTTTGCGAGTGGTTGCCCTGTGTATGGAAAATTGCAGTCAGAATTATGCTGGCACTGCGAAGGTATTTTATAGCGACTACGCTGAATTTAATAAACATCTATCCTTGCTCCCATAAATCAACCCAAAGACTACTTACAAAGCTATGAGTGATGAGTGCCAAGGGTAATTGCTTGTGGTTCCGAATACGGAATACGGAATACCGTTTACCCATAGCTGGTGATGCCGAATATTTAGCTATGCAGGTTTGAAGCAGTTTTATAGCAATACTACGATTGGTATGGATTACCTATTCCACAGTAACAGGCAATTTGAGGCGGTATATATGGAAACAGACCAAATATGAGGCAAATATCCTTCAGACAGTAGATAGATATGATGTTTTCAAGTAGATATGAAATTTATCACAGATTTGCCAGCGACTAAGAGATGTACACTACTCAATCTCATCGCACATCGATTTCCACCCTACAGCCAGCAAATTTCGTAGGAATACATTAAATAGGTCAACCTAATGGCCTGCTCCTTCCTTTCCTGTATTTGGTCTTTCAACAAAATTCGCCACCAACGCCTGAAACTAATTTCCACCACAACTATCTTAGGACGAAGTTTTATTTTCTAATGTATCATACTTGTACCTTGACTCATTGGTAGTCCAAAAGTTTTGTTTGTGTATGCATGTACTCGTACAAAAAATGTATAGTTATAGCATTTTCCCATGCGCTCTGAAATCATATACAGAACCAGACATATTGGCGCGCCACGACAAACAAGTAAACTGTTGTCAGCGAATTTTTTTATTAACTCTTCCTAAGTATATTTTGATTTCTTCGCCGAGGTTTCATTGTTCTCTATTACATTGACAGGATGAAGGGCATTTAAGAGGTGCACATACGCACCAACACGTTTCAAAGAATATTTTCTGTTGAAAGCCACTTTGTGTTTTTGAACTCGTAAAAAGTATGTCATCAAATTTTATAGCCACACGATAGAATAGGATAAAGTGACATTTGCTTCTTATCTTCGAAGCAGTTGGGATGCCAAGTAGAAAGATGGTGTGGCATTTGCTTTAGTCAATGGACATGCTGATTCAGTAGCTGTGCATTAAATATCTGCGGAAAGACTTGCTATAGATACAGCTGCCTGTTACAGTCCCAAGACAGACCAGTGCAAATTTGAGAATTTCAACATTTATTGACCGCTAAAACGGAAAGCAAAAATAAGATTTTAAAATTTAAAAATAGCTAAATAAAAAGTTAATCGGCCTTACTAACAACCAAATTTAGACTCGACATTAGGGCGATAGTCGAAATTAAAATAAACTGTGTATACCAATAATCAAGTTATCTTTGACTTCAAGATAATCGAGATCGAGACTGTAATTTTCGATCCGAAGAAAGTCGAGTCTTGTTTAACTGATTATTTAAGTTTAAACGTCAGTCTTTGTAATAAATAAATATGAAATATGAAATGGACAGCAAATAAAGAGAAGCCGCAGCTTAAATTGAACGCAGGCAATGCGACACTGTTAGTTGACTGTGTCAAACCATTGGCTGATATCATTGATAGCAAAATTAACAATGCTGCAATGATACAGTCAAAAAACCAAGCATGGGAAACAGTTGCTTCTATATTTTACTCAAAATACAACCAACTGCCAATTCCAACAAATTATTTGAAAGCTCAGAAAAGAATTATAACGCTTCTTAGTTATACTGCAATAATTTTGCTATAAAGTCAGATGAAGTTAAAGTTCCGATTACTTTGATTGTTGGTAGGTACCTACAAATTAAAAGTCGAAACTATAGTTAGTTTCGAAATTAGTTAAACTCGAGTTTACGGTTTGGTTGTTGGTAAGCCCCAATGTGTACTTAAACAAGTAAAAGTGTTATCATCGGCCTGGCCGATGCTTTGATACCCTCCACTGCATACAAGTCATGCAGTTTTACATTGAACAACAGACAGAGAGACACATGGGCCTAATATTGATTTTGTATGGGAGGTACCAGAACTACTTGACCGACATAGCCCATTTTTAATACCAACTTGACGACAATAAAAATAAGTCCTC
The DNA here is from genome assembly GCA_951230905.1 of Cheilosia variabilis. NCBI lineage: Eukaryota > Metazoa > Arthropoda > Insecta > Diptera > Syrphidae > Cheilosia > Cheilosia variabilis. Next base: position 59,902,761 of record OX579680.1, on the reverse strand, counting down.
TCACAAAATTTAACTAACCTAGGTAGATTCTTTCCGACGCTATCGTACTTTCAACATGTGTTTTCTAATATTGGTTTTGTATGGGAGATCCAGAACTACTTGACCGACAAAGCCCATTTTTAATACCAACATAACGACGATATGAAGAAATCCTTTCACCAAACTTGATTCATCTAGGTTGATTCCTTTGGACGCTATCGTATTTTCAACAGACAGAGAGACACATGGGTCTAATATTGATTTTGTATGGCAGGTACCAGAAATACTTGACCGACATAGCCCATTTTCAATACCAACCTGACGACGATCAAAAGAAGTCCTTTCACAAAATTTCATTCGCCTATGTCAATTCCTTTGGGCGCCATCGTGCTTTCAACAGACAGACAGACAGACAGACAGACGGACATGGCTAAATCGATTCAGAATGTGATCCTGATTCAGAATATATATGCTTTATGAGGTCTCCGGTGACTCCTTGGCGTTACAAATGTAATGGGAGGGTATAAAAACTTGTCAGGTTTAGTCCGCAATTCACTTCATTTAATAATAAATTGAAGTAAAAACCAAAACGCCAACATTTGCGGCTAAACAATGTAATGCTTCTTGATTTTTCTATTTATTCACGACTGTTAAACAATATTGTTCGAGTGATTGGCTTAACGGCTTACCGCAAACTTCGGTTCTGTCACCGTCACTGACGTTGCCCTCTTTTTATTGGGTACACTTTCATTTTCATCGCCAATATATCTGATATCCTTTCAAAAGCTCAACTGTAGAATAAACTCGCAATTTTGTCTACCTTTATTTATTTGGATCAGATGGTAAATTGAAAAATTCCTTTCTTTTCACTATTGAATTCATTGATACAATGCCATACAAGTTTTCCACATACCTGAATTCAATAACTGAAATGGTCAATAAATACACGGCCCCTGAGAAGGTAGAGCAAAATCGAAAGATTATTATTAACTTATGCCCTGCGCCAATGGAAACCACCTTTGAGCTTTGGGGTATGGGTAGATGTATACTTTTTTCTCCGAACTCCTTTCTTTCGGCATCATAAATTTTATATAGTGACCGTTGGCTTACAAATAAAGGACGATATCTATCTTACTTGACTTTGTAGAAGGTTTACCAATTTCGTTCATGCTTGAAGGAAAAGGGATGAACAAAATGAATTAAAAAACATAAAACATTCGCAGTACTTAAGCCTGTTCGTTGCCGAAATTGAAGCAATAAAGGAGGATATTTAAACATCAAGCTATTTGATTTATCATAGTTTGAGAACATAATTTTTGGAAGTGCTATTAATGTCTCATAAACTTTTCACTTCGGCGCTTTTAATGACTTTAAAAAGAAAAATCTGTATACATATATGTAATAAGGGCTTTTGGAAATTGCAAAACCAATTGGAGAATATTTGAATGTATGATAAAGTTGTTCAAATATTGATCATCTCTTAAAATGGATGTGCAGAATTTACTGCGTACCAAGATAAAATAGTCAGACAACTTATTTAGGTATGTAAAAATGGTACAAACATCAGGTTCAGAAAATCGGTTTCCGTGAAATCTGAATTCACTCTTAGAAGCCTAGCGCTTATTTTTGCCGTGTCAGCGCTTTGCTGTGCTTCTTATTTCCACGAAAGTATTGCAATCCAATTATTATATTTATTTGCCTGGAATACAAGCCCACTTCACCAGTATCTATTTAATTAAAAACTACCACAGCAGTGTATACTCAAAATTGTAATTCACCTCAGCATTTATGTCCTAGAACCGAATGAATTTATAATATACGGCAATAAATTATAATTATCACCTGACACACATCTCCACCCCATCCTGTTTTAATGCCGTAATTAGTTGCCGCAAATAGGGAATACCGACGCCAAGCAAATTAACAAAGTCCCGACTTCAAATAAATTATGCAAAGAAACTCAGCTACCAAAAACTTTCTGCACAGAATGTTCTCCGATTGCCCAAGAAAACAATTACCAAGCATTCAATTAGCTGCGTGAGGATATGCAACACACAAAGTCAAGTCGATGGTTATCCCGAAATAAATTGCGGTTTTCAATATTCCCTTATTTATATTTCAACTTCTTTTGTATCTACCGCACATTCACCCATCAAAACAAATATTCGCTGAAGTGCAATAAATTTGCATAGAACTGACAATGTTTTAATTTGTGAGTAACTTTCAAAAGGTAATGGCATTTTCATGGAATAGAAATTTGCTCCTATCCTTACCCAACAACGACGACTCGCTCTAATGACAATTTTGTGTGTACACAAAAGGATCACAAGAAGAAAATATTGTGTTGTTGATTTTATATTCACAAGTGTGATGGAAAATTGCTTCTCTTCTACGCCTTTGATATATGTTTTATAGGCAATTTAAAAAGATAAATTGCACTGTGAGCACATTGTCTGTATAACACAGAGTAACGTAAAGGAAATGTCTTTGCGAAAGAAACATAATATTGTTCTAAGTTTGAAAAGGAAACATCATTAGGACATGCGATGTACATAATACGGAAAAGTAAACCTTCTGCCAAATCAACAAACGATTTTTTTCAATCTAACTTTTTCTTTAGATCGTATGAAGGTTAAATATGTGTGCTAAAACCAGTGGCGGATTAGACACGTAGCTAGAATAACACATGCTACGGGCCCCGCGCTGGCTTTAGCCACTTCCATTTTTATGGAAAGCAAGGTAAGGAAACGCAAGCAAAGAAGCGAATCAAACAATTTTAACGCAACGAAACATCCTGTTGTCCTGACAGAAAGAACCTAATTCATCTGGCAAAACTTTAGTGACATCGAAAACGTCTGGGGTCTTTATGTCCTAAGCTCCAGGAAATTAATCAAAAATTGTAATATTCAAATGTTGTGAACGAATTTCCAACTATCGATAGTTTTATCAATTGACTCCTCTATGCTTCTGCATCTACAGACAAAGGGAGACTGCAGCCACACAACGATTAGCAATTGTCTCGATCCAGTTAGTTTCAGGCTCACTTTGTTTGCTCTACTTCCGACCATACCACGGCTGACATATACTCATATGTACTCTACACTTTACTTTAACGGAGATATTACTAATATATTCTTAAACATAAATATTGAAATTACTTTTAGTTGTCATCTAAAAGAGAGAAAAATTGTTTAATTAAATAGCAAATCACTATGGCACATAAGAACGTATATCTCAAAAATTAAGCAGTCGCTCAATGAATAGGCTACTTAAATTAAGTTTATTTAAATAAAAATGAGTTCACCCATCCAACATGGACACAGAAGGCCCAATGTGGTTCGACAATGAATATCTCCTAGAGTACTTGCATTTAATTTATTAACAAGCATCCGTAAAATCATTCCTTGTAGCAGAGAACCTGTAGCTTCTCTTGTGTCCCTAGAGCACAGTTATTTATAGTCCTCTATGTCGTAAATGCAAGTATCATGGTCACCCCAAAAAAAAAAAAAAAAAACTAAAGTATCCTTTAAAAGAAAGCCCCACTGGTATTGACATAAACATTATTTTCGGTATTCTTATTTTTATACTGCAGCTGTAAAAGTGCCTTCATCGCACAGTACACATTGATCGTCCCCGATAAATTCGGTAAAGTGGTCATGTCCACATCCACACCACAGCTATCCAACTTGGGATAGTTTTATGTTTGGCGGTTTATGTCGAACAAAATTACTGACGGAAAACAGATTATGCTAGAGCGGTTTCCTAATATGACGCTAATTGGACTGCTGGTAGTTGGTCATGCTTTGTGGTGTTAAAAGAACTCGCTTGAACTCACTGGCTACGATATTTTTGTAGAAAAATAAATAAGGAATATTTGCGTACCAACAAAAAAAGAACTACCTACATTAAAAATAGTGGTGCAAAACTATTACTCGGTTACGGGTCCCATAAATGTTTCAAATTTTCCACCACAATGAACGTGAGAGGATCATAAATCAACATTCAACCACAACGTCCGACGGGTATTCATTTTCTGGTTTTTGAGCAACTGCCAACAATATTTCGCGCAACAGCATCTTGATGCAATAAAATTTCGATTTATCCTCTTCCCGCTGAATTGAATTTTATTGAATTATTTAATGATCCATGAAAATCATGGTTTTTTTTTTTTGTTGCCCTGTGAACAAAATATTTATTTTGGCATCCTAGAATGTGGCGTTTTTATTCATCATCAGAGGAGCCCCGAGGTATTAGAAAGGCAGCCGATTGCACGACTGCTTATACTACGTATACGTACTAAAAGGTTCAGGAGAGTGTCAACATTTATGGCGAATTGATTGATTGCTTTGTGGCGCTTTCAACAGTGTAAAATACAGATTTATACGATTTTCGGTACCAATAATTTCAAAACTTATGGGTAACAACTTTGTTTATATCGCTCTCGCGTCACTTGGGGTTTTATTCTTAAATGCAGTGCACAATTTTAACAGATATGTTATGTATAGGTACATGCATTGAGAGTTCACAAAACTAAAGCTCGTTTATATTACAAGCGCTATAATTTAAATTCAACGTGTTTATTGATAGTATCTCTTGACTAGTATTTGTACTGTGGAGGGTAGCGCCCACGGTAGCATGATGTATGCGCTACCTTTACTTCCTTGCTTTAAATATTGCATATACTACATCCATGTTGGTGCCAAGTCAAAAGAGGAAAAGGAAAAATTACGGCTTGCAGTCATGGAACAAAGAAATGAAGGCGAACGGCTACGTCAAACGTTCTGGTCTTTTGGTCTGATATATTATATGACTTATAGCTTTTCAGTTTGATCGTGGACGCTTATACTTGTAGCAGTGCATAGAGCATAGTTTTGCCAAATGGAAGCTTTATAAGAGGTTCTAATTGAACGACACCTATTGGTAGTGGAGGGTTATTATTTTTTTCAACGGACAAGGTATGGTTCGATTTTAATCTGCTGCCCATTGGACCGTCATGTATTTCTTCAAGTCTTCAAGTGCCCATACTAAGGTTTGTGGTTGACCCGTTTCTTCATTGTTATCAGGCTTGTTGCACTGGATATTTTTCATAGCAATTTCGTTCCATCGGTTGACAGATTTACTACTTTTACTTTCGCATTTGGCTATTTGTGTGAAACCACTATCTGGCCTGACAGAAGTTCAGGCGAGCCCTTGCTTTCATTGGCAATGTCCTCACCGAGCTTTTCCTCATACTTCTATTACCAGAACTAAAGACACTACTTTAAGAAGGAAGTGCAAATGAGGTAACAACCTGTGGCGACAGATAAAGGTTTTGTGTCTTGCTGTGCCTGAAGAATACTTTTCAGTTTCCCTGTCCACAACTGAAAAACAGGAAACATAAAGAAATTTTCTTTTTATTTCGTTTGGACTTTTGCCGAGGTGGTGAAGAGACGAGACAACTCAGACTCACTGGATGAATAATTGGTCTTTCCGTTTTTCATTCCCCTTGGTGCTGTTGTTCTGTGTAAAGGATGTTGTGTATACCTACTTGTATATCATCGTAGCGTAAATGTGACAACGAGCACTCTGCCCACTTTAGAATGATGAGGACGTACGTGGTACGTCTCCAAGTGCCTGCCACAGGATCAGAGGATGTATGTCGTACCAAGTTATTTTCTTAATGCTGTGCTGAGCTATTGCTGATGTTTTTCCTCACTCGATGCATATTTATTGCTGTTTCATTCTTTCTTACGCTTGAGTGCATTATGGCTAAGGTGACACGATATTTTGTGTCGAAAAATAAAGGCTTCCATTTCCAGCAGGTAATTTTTAACTGAAAAATACTGGACCTGGCAGAGTGGATACTCTATTGAATGCAAGGACAAACATCATTTCGACTTTATTACTATTATGTTTAGTCACTAATTTAGCCTTAACTATTCGACTGTGGTCATTCGATTGTGAAGGCCGTACATGAGTTTGTTTTCAACTTTAGAGCAAACTAAAAATAATTAACATTTAATTCGATACAAATAAAACTAAATGGCACGCACAGCTGCATCCGCATTAAAGTTTAAATAAAACTAAACGACACGCACTGCTGCAGATGCATTAAAGTTGAAAAGTCTTTCAATAAGCTAATTGTTTCAGGATATAATTAATTTATTAATTCAATTCCCAGCTCGTGAGTGCTTTGTTCAGCTTGTTAGGGTTTGAATGTATATGCAGATAATACAAATGCGCTTTTATTGAATTATAGAATTAAGTTCGCTACTCGGTGTATTGCCGCTATGGAGCAATTTAGCAAACTTTTGAACAAATGCATTTTTTACAAAGGGAAGCAGCTAAGTCGTCCTTTTTGCATTTAATTACGGAGTGGATGAACATATACTCGTGCGGCATATACGCAGGAGGCTGTGGGGCTATAATTATGTTGTTATTGTCAGTATTTGACTGAATATCTATACAAAATGAAAAAAAATAGACTAACAAAACCATTTTTGCCGGTTTTTGTACAAATTTATCCAAACAAGCCAGTGCAACATCAAAGCCAGTTAAAAAGTTCTCAAATTTTGATTCAGACAACATTTTTAAGGTATTTAATTCTATCGCTCCTACCTTATGTCAGCCAATTAGTGCCTCTGCTTGTGCAACCTTTAAACTGCTATCAAACATAGGTATACTTACTGCCAACTGTTTAGCATATTATTAAGCGAAACATTACCATCTCCAGATAATGGTGAATAAAAAAAAATAAAAACTTTTTCTATTATGTACCGCATTTCGACCTAATGAAGTCACAAACAAATTTTTAATATTCTCAAGCACGTCACGTCGCATCAGTGGAAATTGCGGCATAAGGCATTATGCTAATGTGAACAGGACGATCATTAAATTCAATTTAAATCCAACATTAAATTGGCTCACAAAATGGATACAAAAATGCAAATTTACATTTTGCACCATGGAAACATTTTTTTGGGTGGGACAAATTCACAGATATTGCCTTATTTTCATTTACTTATTATTTTAGAGTGAACATTTTAGGCATGTGAGGTAGTACGTAATAACATTGAATAGGCACAGGTCAACAAATAATAAAAATCAGCTTTTGAGTAATCTAATTACAATTGTACCTGTTGTTACCTGTTCAAAGGTAACATTATATAGCTTTTTAGGACATTTTTGAGGTCTTCTTACATTTTTTTATTACTTATTGACTATTATAACCCTTCCGTAATTTTTGTAGGTTTTCTTAAAATTTTATGACCTAGGTACGGGTAATCATTTATATTGCGCAAAATTCTGGAAAGTACTTAGTTTAAAATTGACCCGAAATGGTTTTTAATTTTTTGCCATAAGGCCGAATTCATAGAAAAAAAGTGATAGAAAAAACATTGGTTGACTAATAGCATATGCGTTGTCTCTTGAGATATTTTCATTGAAAATATGAGAGAGTCTAAGCTAATACAAATAATTGAATAGACGTTATCGTCTAATATTGGTTTCGTCTACCAACCAGAATTACCAGAACTACTTGACCGACATAGCCCAATTTTAATACCAACCTGACGACGATCAAAAGAAGTCCTTTCACAAAATTTGACTTGCCTAGGTCGGCTTGTTTCGACGCTATCGTGTTTTCAAAATGTGTTTTCTAATATTGGTTTTATATGGGAGGTACCAGAACTACTTGACCGACATAGCCCATTTTCAATACCAACCGGACGACGATAAAAATAAGTCCTTTCACCAAATTTCATTCGCATATGTCAATTCCTTTGGACGCTATCGTGTTTTAAACAGACAGGCGGACAGACAGATGGACCGACAGACAGACGGACAGACAGACATGGCTAAATCGATTCAGAATGTGATCCTGATTCAGAATATATACACTTTATGAGGTCTCCGGTGACTCCTTCTTGGCGTTACAAATGTAATGACAAAGTGAATATACCTTCCTGTGGAGGGTATAAAAATCATAAGAAATGTGGTCTTCCTCTGAGATTTACTACGCAGGCAACATCTACTTGTATAACTCTAGAAACCATGGATGACAATGAAGGTTCCTTCGTTCCTTTAATGATGCTGTGACAAAATATATAATGATAAAATGTAGACCCAAATATCAAGTAGTGATGGAAGTTAACGTCTCATGGCACTATATGTGCCTAAAAGAGTGAGAAAAATGGTAAATGGAAGCACCGAGCGTATACAAAATGTCAGGGGACTCAGATTTTCGAAATAAAGTTAGAAAATATTTCTTTTTGTTATCGATATTGAGCCTCATCGAATTAGTATGTTCATACAAAGATTACATTAAAAAAAAAAAATGAACTGTGATAACAGACATTCAATATTATATCAGTGTCATAATAATACATATTGACGAGCTGGTGAATTTATTTCTAGCGCAACCAATAGGCCTTTTTTTCTTTCTTTGGATGTGGAAAGATAAGATAGTCTATTGCTGGGAGTAACCCTATTAATAGTCGATTATATTAGCAAATATTGCACATTACATACTAACTTCACACCCATACAGGCGATAAAGCGATAAGAATGCAATTCCGTTTCATATTCTGGCCTGCGCATTTTTCCCGACCTCTAGCATTATCATTTCGCAACAGAATCAATTATCACTGCTTACATACGATCAGAGCTAGTATAAGCTTGCAAAATGTTCTCAACTAGTACGGTTTGTGTGTACCTTGTGGTCGGAGTTTTGCTACTGTCAAGTTTGACAGCATCACACTTAATAGTTCCTCAGGATAATACAAATGGTACCATAAGAACTGGGACACGTCTTTTGATTGAGATGGCCGAGAGATGCAGTCTAGACCATACGGGAAAGTGTCGTGTTAGTGCTGATGATGATGATTAGCGCCGAGTTGTTACAGCAATTTTAAGAATAATCAGTGAATAAAATATGTTAACGAAGTATTGGTTTGTTTCGGTTGCTTTTATGCCTTTATAATTATTCGTTGTTTTAGGGCATAACTTTGAAGATTCTTCGGTGTAGATTTTGGTATATGTTTGAGGTATTATTTGCGATTTTTGGAGATATTTTTCGGCGTCTTTGGAATATATTTGGATAAACTCACTAGTTTTATAAGTCGGTTTTGGAAATTTCAACAAGCATTTACGTAACTCAGTTTCTAATAATATTGCTTAAGCGAAGATATAGAACAATGACCGCCAAAAACCAACTTGTAATCTTATAAACTGCTCATCGAAAGGGAACACAATGAGATTAGAGTGAGTGATCAGGAAGACTTTGTGTGCTGCGAGGTACTATGCATATACTTGATATACAAGGGGCGTGCTTCCTTGCAGTAAAGAGCAACTACTTCAAAACTCACAAACAAACCAAAAAGACAAAAATCCGTATATCCCCTGCGACATGCAACCTCATACTACGAATCGTTTTCAATCCGGTTAAACTTTGAAGTGACATTACCCTGTGCATATGGCAACAAGTTCCTTGGAAACAGTCGTACTCGTTTTTCGTCTCATGTTCAACAACCGATATATCCGGCTACTTCTTCCGTAGTTTCCCCGCACCTCCTGGGTTAGCGTTCCTACTTCGCAGTAAATGTAGGTATACTCTTCACATTTTCACTAAATAAGTATTTAAGGTTTTTGACTCTTGTGCTTGTGCGATTATTCGTTTGGCATCTTTGGAATATTTTCAAAGCACATACTTGATGCTGAACAAAAGCGCACGTGCACTGAAACATCTTAAGAAAGCCATTGAGTTTACCTACGTGAAATGGGTAACAAAGGTAGGGCAAAATGGCTTGAATTTGTGACTTATTATCGTTGGGATAACGTCGGAACAAGATGTCCAAATTTGGTAAAAGTTTGGCACGTCGCATTGCATTTTAACATGTGATTGCTTATGAAACAGAATACTTCCCTGGATCAATCTGTTTGAAGTGTCTATTCGTCTTACTTCTCCTGAAATCGGACATCATGCAGATATTAAATGTTACGCCGTTCTTTCGAATGATGTCGCAATATGGCTTTCTACATAAATACCCAAGATGATTTCTTCCGATTGATGTTGATATTGAAGTCCCAGATAAGATTCTATACTCCTTGCGGTAGTTCTCTCAATTTCGCCCTATTTCCAGGGTTGCCAGAATTTTGTTTGCTTTAAGCGCCCAAACCTTAAAAAAATGTAGCCCAAAGTCGTTGCCCAGGAAGAAGCCCAAAAATCGTTGAAAATCTTCCCAATTCCTAAAGTACTTTTTTATTTGTATTTTTCCCACAACCTTCTGCAACTGGCCTTTGTGGTTGTGTGCTTGTGTCAAATCAAAGGGCCTGCAAAATAAATTGGTGTGCCTGCAAATTAAACGAATGTTCGATGTCACTTGAATGCAAAAGTGCTGCAAGTTTTAAAATTGCGGGCTTGTTCGAAAATATTTCCTTTTTGTAGTTTTGCGAAGAAATAAAACAAACAAAATTTACACAAAACTTGTTAAACGATATATAGCCCAAATTTGTGTTGGGCGCTCATTGAAGAAATTTCCATCGTTTTTTAAGAAAAGATATACGACAAAGCGCCCAATCTGGCAGCACTGCCTGGTTCGCCTGAATAATTAACTTAAGGACTGTCACAAAATATGGCTGTCATTAGCTCATTAGAAAACTAATTCCGACACAACTCAAAAGCCGCTAAATAAATTTTCTGCAGACCCGATTTCAAAATAACAAAATTTATGAATTTTGAAGCAATGCATTTTAAAGTAACCTCGCGAACCTCAACACTCTGATTGGTGAGTCATTAATTATACCATGCCCTGCGATTAGAATGCCTGAATAAATCCTTTACCCCAGCATTCAATGGAAAAGTCTGTGAAAACTTAGTTAGGCCTTCGCTGCCGCTTAAATAATAAATAATGAGCGAACTAACGAAAGAACGAAAGGGGTGATTTATCATGTAAGCCCTTTTGAATAATTGTTACTTAACCAATGAGGATTTGCCTTACAATAGAAAAGGGGATATTCAATTTGTGTTGAATTTCTAAAATGGTAAAATGGCAGTGATTAGATGAACCTGACGTCTCATCAGGTAAAATCAGGATGGTTACTGATCCAATAGTGGCAGGATATTGAAAAGGTTTACTTCTGATAATCCTGCTCATTCAGTGTGTTATTTGCAGTGAAATTTATAATCACAATATGGTGCTTCCAAATTAATATTTAAATATCTGTTTGATGTTCAAAAATATTTATTCATATATACATTCCATTTTGACAGAGTTTAAGCCATGGTGATGTGCGTGGTTATTTGTTTTGTATAGTTCGCACTGAGCGTAACTCTGATGTAGTCTATTGATTTGTGGTACGTTATATTCGAGGAAAACAGTTTTTGGTAGTGAACACCTCATGTTGTATTCCATTTTTTTAATGCGAATATGCAACTCCATTCCTATGCTGCAAAACCTCTTCCATAGATTTTTTCATATGTGATGAGTCGACCCAAAAATGTGTGTACATGTCAGCAAGGTTTAAGCGAATATTTTCGACCATAACAAATAAATCAATTTTACGATACCCTCCGCCTTCATCACAGAGATGAAAATTGTTCGCCAGAGAAAAATGCCATGCAAATTAGAAATTATTCTAGAACGATATTAATCACCAGTTTGAATTATAACGGACGAGCTACAAACGAAAATAAGGTACACATTCAGCGACGAGCTGCTGCGAGTTTCCAGTTTTGTGTGGAGCCATTAATCAATTAGAAAACGGCCTATCGCCGGCCGGTGATAAATTGCATTAGGAATGGGATTACATTGTGTTTGAAAAAACAACAACACATGATTCATAGGCAGGTGCAAGGATTGTTCGTTATATGTTAGCCCTTTTTATATACGCGTATTAAAAAATGTATTTCGTTCAAGTCGAAACCGACAATGGTAGTGTGTGTACGTCCTTGCATCCCGAGAGATTTTACTGTTCATTCAGCCTTAGTGCAGAGAGCATAGTCAACTTCTTTAGCTTGTTTATATGTTTCCGAATTTTCATAACCTCCTGATCCAATTAAAACAATGCACCAATTCAATACACAGTAACAAACATCCTTACAATCGAAGTTAGAAAATGCATTGTGTGGCTTGGAGAGAACATCAGTTCCCCTCTTTAAGTCGATTTACATACTCCTTTCACAAACGAAAGATGTAGCAAAAAGGTGTTGACACTTCCGACTACACAAACTACGCCACTTTGCTAGTACCGAGTGTGCATTAGTGTTCTAACGGGGTGCAAATTATGTAAATATTATCAAAACAAAAAATTCGTCTGTTTCTTCATGTTATATTCAACAAAACTTGCTGAAATTTGAATTTCTAGCACATGCAACTAACAAGAAAGAAGTTTTTCCAAACTGAACAAAGTTTTTCATAAACAGGTTAAAGAGCACCAAGGAAAGAGTTAGGGAACCACGACCTACAAATTTCATCATTTATTTTTCTTCCAGTATCTTTAAGTGGAATTTTCGTACAAACTTAAAAGAGTCACAATTGGAAGGACTACCAAACATTTTCTAAGCAAACACAATAAGCATTCAGATAACATCCGTTTTCAATCCGACAGCCTACCCATTTCAAATGGTAAGTGTGTATATAACAAACACACAATTTCGCTCCTTTGAACACGGTGTTGATAAATATTTTTACAACAGCCCACAGCAGAATATTGCCGAAGATTGAATTGGGACAATTTAAGCCTGGTGACTGATGACTTCCCTTCCATTCTGATCCTGACATTGATTTTTATTTTTATTTAGTTTAACAATTCCTTTTTTGTGCATATGGATATTTGCTCCTGCTCACTTCATCTCTGTCGGCGAATGAGATATGCCCCCACTACAGCAACCAGCAACTACAGAAATTCTGTGGGGAGACAGAAAAAATGTCTGTATTTCGAAGTGGGTAGCAGACTTTTATGACGGATGCTTTATGTGTAACTAGTGGTTTGGGGAGAGTCTTCAAAGGGATTTGTTGTCTCAATTGTTGCGGGATTTTCTATAGCTCGTGGTTGGTGGCGATAACTCGCCAGTCGGAAGCATACATTTTTTTTTCATTTAAGCCTTTTGAAGTTGTTTTCAGATTGGTGCATCGGAAGGCGTTCAAATGCGAATAGCTTAGTTACTACTTTTATGGTTCGTTGTGATTACACTTAATTTCATATCGTTAAATTGAATCGAATGGAATTGTATCTTCTCTGATAGAATATAAGTAAGTGTTATTGATGAATTAGCTCAGAGACCTTTGAACGCTATGAACCATTAAAAAGAAGAAATCGTTGACAAGAATGTTACCAACTCCAGTTTGTAAATGGAAGGGGTATGAGCACGTATACACATGTATTGTGCTCATACATGTGTATACGTGCATATCTGATTAGACCATAAGGCAAGTCTATTCCATCGGTCCTTACTCTGTGCCTTAGATTTTAGCTACAATTAAACTTTCCGAACTTGCCTCCGAAAAGCCAAAACCAGTGGAACGTTTAAGTTATGACATCAAATATTACACAAGCAATTGTCCAAGTAGATAGTAAAAGAAAAGTCCATCAGATTTTGTGTAATTAAAATGTTGTTCTTTCGGTCTTTCTCAATCCACAAATTCCGCAATGGCACAAAGTTTTGCCAAACAAATTTTACATAAATGCTTATCCAGGGGGTATTGGACTTAAAGTTTGCCGGGAAAGTCTTTATCGCACACAGTAATTAAAATGAGGAATTTGGTAGGGAATTTTACAAGCTAATTAGTTAATGCAATTAGGAAGTGATATTTGGATACTTTATCCTGGGAAAAGTTCAACTCGAAAACTTTAAGAAATAGCCTAACAGTGTATTTATTTCAACATAAAAAAAATGCTTTTAGAGAATAAACGTGCTGTCAATATACTATACAATTTGTTTAAAATAATATTAAGTACCTAAATCAATGAAACAGAAACCGAATGCCATTGAATTCTGCATACCTTATGCATGATTTTTTGACTCTAGGTCCTCCAATTCTTCAAAGAAAAAATGTTACGTATACACCACCTAAAAAGTTACAACTATGGGGAGTATATTGTTCGTGAAGGAAGTGGACTTTTGCAGCCTAGAAATATACGTCCTTCAATATGATAGCATTGCATAAAGAAATTTGAAGATTTTTCAAATTAAAAACTTTTTGTTCAATCGAAAATAAAGTTACGTATGTGCCACCATACATTCCGAATGTTAAACCTGTGGCATATATCAAACATTTTCAATATTCACAGTTCCCTGTATACTTCGAGTCATCAACACGAGTAAGTAGATTTTTCAAGATATTCTTGGTCCCATTTTCCAGTACACTGCGTGCTCATAGGTAAAAGAGCAGCGTTTCTCTTGAAAGGAGAAATTATGCATCAAGCTGACAGATATTACTTCATTATGCAAATCGCTTTAGTTTTTCTTTCCGCTTATATCTGCAGCAGTGCCACCCTGCAGCGCAATTTATCACATCAAATATTCTCTTACATCCTAATCTGAGTAGCATATGCACCATGATATGAAGTATGCACAAGCGACGCTGTCAAAAGCGCTTACCTGAAGAATTCCTTCATTTCATGTACACCCATATACACAGAGTCCTTAGAAGCATATGTCAGAATTGATGAACATCATCCTTCAACCATGAAACAGAGCCACCACAAGAAACAAAAGCAGTAAATTTGTTTCTCGGAATATTTTGCAGACAGGAAGTCAGTTCCCTGCTTTTCCCGAGCTACATATTCTGTAAATTGCTTGCTCACAGGAAAACGGATTTACGATGTCAACCATGCGGAAATTATCGATCCGTTTCTCGAAATCAAAACATATAAATTACCCGCAAGAAAGACACTGCTTTTTGGCAGTGGGGATGGGGGTTGATTTCATGAGAAATCGTTCTTGAATTACCACAGTCGGGAAATGGCGTTATGATACTTGAGATTGTAATGTGCATAAAGTGCTGCTTAAGCCAATTATTTCGAATCAACATGAACGCAGCAATGTCTTGAACATTACGCGAAATTACATCTGATTGAGTTGATGCGTGAAAAAAGAGAATTTTGTCACTTACGTCTTGGATGGGTTCGTAGTATTTACAGTTCGCATGATGAATATGAAAATAGATCACAGCGTCTCCAATGACTGGACTCGTTGCGAGTATGCGAGTGATGTAGTTCAAAAGAAGAAACAGATAAATACTCAGAAAACCCGATTTAGCTGACAGACCTCCCAAACAATTAATCTAGTTTTTTACTTCAGAACATTATCAGCCACCCAGTCTTTTGCTGCAACTGAAATACGTTCTCATAAATTAAACCTGTCTCACTCACAAAAAAATTTTCCAAAACAATCTATTACCGTAATTTAATAACACGTCGATCGCACGCAAGTCAGATGAGTATGTGGTCTGAGGTGGGATACCGATAGTCCCTCTGTTCCTCAAATTGAATCCGTATCCTCGTACACTTCCTTCTCTGCGTGGAGGATTTTAATCAATTTTTGTATGTGGACCAGGCAATTTTAGGCCAAGGCACGAATGTAAGGACTAAAGTATTGTTTGTCTACATTTTGAATTAACTTGAATCTACATACCTTAAATGGACATGCTGGTACATCCATATTACCATGCATTTTTGAACGATTTTATTATTTAAAAGGATTTTAAAGTCGTAATGGACGTTTTATTCAGATGAAAGGCCAACAGGAATCGCAAGCGTTGCTTTTGCATAGTGCTTTCTTCGAATTATTGTGGTAATTATGTTTGTATAGTAACTGCAGTGGTTTTCAAGTTGGTATGCCTCGGGTTAAGGAAGTTGTGCAGTCTACCATTAAGATCTGAACCTTAACTGGAATATTAAGCAAGCAGTTCTGCGGAATTTCAGTTTGAAAGTGTTTTAGGCGAAACCGCTATATTCATGACCTAAATATAGTGCTTCATGAGAGTGTTTCCAATTTGAACAGCAGTTTTGTTAAGACACAAATGGCTTCTGCTGTCCTTTGTAATTACCAAGTGTAGGCAGTGATGCCAGATTACAAGATATATCTTATTTTTTTCAAGATTTTTGAGCTCCAAAATATGTACAAGACTTTTACCTCGAAATCATCAAATTTCAAGATTTTCGATATCAAGAACTTTTTAAATCAAGCACATTAAAAGAACCTTTTCTATTGAAGAAAAACGTTTTCTATTAATTCCATTATTATTATTATATAGGTATAATGTGAGTCGAACAGAGCCCATGCACAATTTCTGTCTCACCAAAGCTTTCATCAACTCTAAGGAAACATGAATTTTAACGAATTTGATAAAATAACTGATGTAACGTGTTTTTGGAAAATGGTTTAGTTTGTACTGAAACGGTTGTTGAAATTTTTAGCTTTACAAAGGATTTGTTGAGCTTAATGAACCGAAATTCTATGATCTTGATATAGGTAAGCAATGCAATTCTAAATCAATTTAATTGAAATATGTTCCAAAATCTCAAAAAGCATTAACATTAATTTATGACCAACGTTTTTTTCTATAGACTGATATTTAGGTGATTTATGTATTAGTAGTAAAATACTTTAAGATTGTATTTTAAATTTCGCTCTTTTTATATTTTGAGCAAAGTCTTGAAAAAAAGATTTTTTGTTTCGGAAAAACAAGATTTTCGGATTTTTTATCTGGCAGCACTGAGTGTAGGTATGTTCATATTTTAAGAGTTGTAAAATAAAAGTATATTTTATATAGTCTGTAACCCGTAAAGGAACATTAGGTCTAGCTGATTTGTGTGTTTTTATTCTGGTAACACTGAAAATTTATTTTGAATTTATAAAGAAAATCATTTCGTAAAACTTACCATGCACTTAGTCCCATGTTAGGTCAACGAAATCGCCCATCCGGGTCAGTTATTCGGAAAATCCTATAGTTTTCGCGCAGCGTACAATTTGGGGAACCTTTGTTGAGACGTCGTTCGTTACTCGTACATCCACTAATGGCGTTTTCGATTGAAGAAAAGAATTGCCCTTTCTATGAAAAGAGCAAATCTAGAAGTACTCTTTCCATGTATCCTATGTTTCATTGAAAAATAAAAAGGCACTTTCAGGTCAATTCTTAACACGACAGAAGTGTCCGGAATATTTTTAGAGAATTGCCCTGAACTCACCAACACATACTAACGAAATGTCAGATTGAAGTGTTTCTTGTGTTATTAGAAACAAATTTTTCGCTATATGATCCGAAAATATATAATTATGCGTGCAAAATGTAAACTTAAATTGAAATACATATATTGATTTGGCTGTATTTATTACTGCAGAAAACAAAAAAAAAGTAGTCACAGAAAACCAAATCTCTCATATATGGTGTCTACCACTATTACAAAAGTGCTGAAACGAATTTCATTGAAAAGAGCAATTCTGAATTTCGGGGCAATTCTCTCGGATCTTCAATCGAAAACGCCATAAAAAAAGTCACAGGAGAGTCATTTAAGGAAATTATCTTGAGTAGTATCGCCGTGCATAGTAGGTAGGCATAATGCAATTCAGCTTCACATTTCAACAATTTATGCATTGCGATCTAAAACAAAAAATTTATTTAAAAAGTTAGAGGTGATTTTCTCGTGAGGAGGCCCCTTTAATGAACACGTAATTTTTCTTATTTGCCTTCGACTAATATCCATAATAATCACCTATGTACAACAATGGCCTACCTACGATGACTAAACGCCTAGAGATATTTGAATGATATTTACGAGTGGATAAATTATTAAATCGGCTGTTAGGTTCCTACGCCGACATTATGCAAATGACGACTTAGTCATTGCTTTGCTCGAAATCAAATTGAGGCCCTAATTAATCTATTCGTTTAGCAAATAATTATTATTCATAAACGAGATGCCAGTGGGACATGAAATTATACTTGTGGCAGATGATTAATTGCTTTGATATTTGCACTTTATAAGGAAGAGAATGCCAACCGAACTAGATGCATTGTGAAGGGGTGGTTTGATTCATGACTATGGTCGTACCGAGTTACTCCTACGACGGGAGTAATATAATCCTCCTGCAAATCAATTTGAATTGGTGACCTAATTTAAATGTCAACGACGATTCTTCGAAGCTCATATTTCAATTGTTAGATAAACTTTCCCATGGCGATATTGTTGGTGCGGCGAAACGTGAAATACGTTTAAAGTAAAGTTTTCCCATTTCTTCGCATCGGTTTTATGCAGATATACTTCACACCCGACAACTAAAACAGCGTTAGAAATATTGTGTCATGAATATACGCCATGAATAGTTAATTAAAATTTAACAGAACCCATCCATAACTTTGTGTCAATTTTGATTGATATCTTACATATGATAAATTAATTGAGGGCAGTGTATAGAGTGTAAGATTGATCCATGGCGAAGCTACTCGCGGCAATTCTATAAGCTATACCGAAATGAGGCAACATTCTTTATCTTTCTAAGAATCTTTAAATGTCCCGCACTATGTCACTTCTCCACTTCAGACCAAAGCACCGAGTGCGATTAGTCAAAACCACATATCCATTACAGACGCATCAATCACCCAAAAGTCTCACATCACAAGTACACTCGTACCCAAAATTCAATAGAATACCATACATCAGCACCTACTCCCATTATAGTTTTTCTCATAGATTTATTTAAGAGATCGCCACTCAAAAAACTCCCAATCAAACACACAACAAAAAGCCATCCAAGAGGGGCGTAAATTATATTGAAACATCGGCCGGAATTTATGGGTTTGTTTTGGCTCTTCCCGGAGTAAATACTTCTGTTTCTATTTTTTTTTTGTTGGTCCTTTGACAAATGTCTTGCCTAATATTCAGCTAAAATGGATTTTCTGATTTTAAGCTTCATTAGTTTTCTGTCTTAACGTAATTTATGCAAATGGCCTGTTTGTGAGCAAGAGCAAGTCATTGTTTTTTTTTTTCCCGTGTAGCTATTATATTCTATTGGCGAACAAATGCCCTCTTATTTGAATTCAATTCGAAATTACGCTCTGATATTGGCCCAAGACAGGCAGGCAAAATGATTTAAGCGATTAGTTGACTTGTGGTCGTGGGGTTTCGTATCAGTGTTTTTTGAGACAATGAGAAAGAAAAAGTAGTTCTCGTTGTGGATGATTGTTGAAATTATGAATTGTAGCGGCAGTCAGTACCTGCGAGTTGGTAATGACAAATTTGCAGCAGTTGAGATTATAAATTCGAAATGATTCCAAATCAATATGAGCTGTAGTTTGATAAAAGCGAGGTTGTTGAATTATGTGGAGTGGTGTCTATATAAAGCGAAAAGAAATGCAAACATACTGCAAGCTATTTGAACAACTAATCTGTTTGTGATTCACTCTGCGTTGGTGGAGTAAATATGTAAACAGATAAGGTAGTATTGGATATGGGCATCTTTGAAATCGCAGACCATTCGCATTCAGAAAGTACAGAAAAATCTGCTCACAACCAGATCCAAGTGGATTTAATCCATCTCTCTGTTTATCTGTATATTTTTCCCGACACATGGAATTCAAAACAATTTCATCAATTTATGCAGACAATCTGCATAATTTAATTCGCGTATTTTTAGAATAAAGTACGACAGGGTACTTTATGATAATAACTGTTTCTCTATGGCACGGGCAGGCGGTTTAGTCCTGCGTCTAAATTTGAATATTTTTTTAATTATTTTTTATACGAGTATGTATGGATGTATCGCCAATTAAATTGGCATGAAGGGTTCCAAATGTACGGGATATTTCATTTTTCTTTTTGCAACGTTTGAATTCGAGTAACGGCAAACTGGGTGGCATACATTTAATTGCGTTGACGGTGTAAGGTAGATGAATTTCGAAGTAAAATTGGTCATTCGAGTGTGGGTATTGTTTGACTTGTAGAATAAATGTTCAAGCCCGGTTTTCTAACATATAAACGGAATGGAAATGAATCATAAAATGTTCTCAAAAACCCCGCGCCTTCTGTTCGTCATAGAATTTCCCAATATGCTGCAGAAATAAGGAAAAATTAAAAAAAAATTTTTGTTTTTAATGATGGATATTGTCCAAGACACGGATTTATTATAACAGTAAGTTAAATACAATATGTAATAGATAAAACAAAAAAAAATGGTCTCCTGTCCTAAGAGGCCGCTCCCTCGGTCTTCATAATCACCGACTTTCCAGCGTTGTTTCTTAATACTTTATAATAACCATTAATCCTTCCCAACATCGAAATAAAATTCTCGTCGTGAGTTATGACAATTAACATGAAATTACTTTGCGTCCTTCGCTCATCCACGATTCTATTAAGCGCCTCACACAGCGACAGAATATTTGTTTGGTCCAGGTTAGTAGTGGGCTCGTCCAATGCCAATACCCCACAATTACAGCTAAACGTTTCCGCGAGCGCCATTCGAATGATCAAAGACGCCAACACTCTTTGTCCGGCACTGCAACGTCCTCGCATTTCGATCTCTGAATTGTTCTTCGACTGAATCACACGATAGTTGTAACTTCTTTTCCGATCGGCTGATGCGTCCATCTTCATTTCATCTGTTTGAATTTGAATGTAATCGATATCATTGCCACGATAAATTTGCCGCCAGTACTCGCGAATTAAACGATTGATTTTGTCCATTTTGTCCGCATGAAATTTCAGCAGAGCCCACTCGAGGGCAATCCTGTACTGTCCTAGATCGGCAATGACACGTTTTGTGACTTCTACGTCGTAGAAGCTTCTACGATAGTTTTGTACGGAATCCTTGAACTTGGGCTCATCGATTTCACGTTTCAGTTTGTTGATCTGGTTGTTGATTTCACCCATCTGGCCGAGAAGCTCACCTTTGTGTACGGTTGACTGATCGCGTTTTTTAATAAGCTCTTCCTTTTCTTTGGCAACTCGCCGGAAATCCAAATCAACTAAGACTTTGGAGAGTTCGATCTGTTCGTCGTCAAGTTTGGTGGCTAATTGTTGGAGTTCTTTAAGTTCACGATTGTCGTTGAGGTCTCGTTCTATGCCGTCTTGATTGTGCACTTCGATCTTAACAGCTTCTAAGGCTTGGGAGGTTTTCGTGATCTCATTTGACTATGGGAAGGATGGATATAAAATGTGTGGGGTTAAAAAAATGTGAAAACCTTACCTTGGCAGTGGATTCGTCTTTATAGCGTTTTCTTGAATTCTTCAGACGCTCAATCTCTTCACCTAGATTGAGCTTAGCTAATTCCAGCAGTTCACGGTTGAGTCTAGGGGAATGATAAAAACGCAGTTCTAGTTTTATATTTATAAGCAACAAACTACAAGCCAAACGTGTTCACTGGAACTTTCACTTTCACTACAGCCGTTACCAGCCTTACACATTGAAAGTAAAGATCACTCTGCCAAGAACTCACAATGACTTTATGAAGAGTGTGTTTAACTCTATTAAAATTATAAGGAAAGCCATATGAAGCGATGCGTACACCCGTCCTCTGAGAGACGAAGATGATCATTTTTCGCACACGCTTAAGATCTGCAATTGATGCATAGAGTACCCCATATTTCGAAGCGATGTATGAAAGATTTTACTACCTTAGATTTATGTCGTGTCATGAACCTACACCGTATTTTTCAATAAGGTGAAATGAAACAAGAGCTCTTCTAGCGGCAGCTATTTAACAGAAGAAACCATAGCTGCGCTACTACTATCCCCAACTATGTTATAGCTGAAGAAAAACGGCTTCGGTTGTCGAAATTGAAGCAGGAAAATATGTTTACTAACTAAAGAAACTAGCATCAGTATAGAACGCTAACTAGAGACAAAATGCAAGCTGCATTTACATAATGTGATACTGAAAGTTTACCTCTGCGTATCATGATCCAAGTTCTTCAACGAATCCAATTTGGCTTGCATTTGCACAACGATCTTGCGGTTCGCGTCCTTGACACTTTGTTTCTCTTCAATAGTGTTCGTCAGCAGCTGCTTCAGCGGTTGCAATTGCTGTTGCAGCATAGCAATTTCAGCGGCATTCGCATCAATTTGCTTATTCAACTCAGCCTTTCGTTCCTTCAGCTGTGGCAATGATTGAACACCTTCCTGAAGTTTGATTGTTGCATCCTTTAACCTGCAAAATGGGCGAACAATCAGACAATGCGGAGCAAATACGTTCCGTTTTGACTTGAACACACTTATTGCGCTCCTCTCTCAAATTGTTAAGTGTATCGTTGCCCCTCTCATAGTCAGTTTGTTTCTTCTCCAACACACTTCGCTCGTTTTCCAACTCCGCTGATACAGTCGTCTTCTCTAATTGAACCTCGTCAATCGATTCACTGGCACCTCCTTCCGGGAGTTTGCTCTACAAAGGGCTACGGTAAATCACAGTAATAGAAATGTTTCGTAATAAATTCTTACCTTCAGCTTACCCAAGTCACCTTGAAGTCTTGCAACCTCTTTGATTGCTTCATCAAGTAAACTCATATCGCCCAGCATGGAGTTGACGACATCCAAATTACCACTTGGTTCGATTTGAAGCATTTGACAGGATTCTGCATCATTAGCAATTTCAGCCAGCTTATCTTCAAGTAATTTCAGTTCCGCTTTACGCAATGGAATGTCCTTTTCGAGGCGTTGCACTTTGTCAATTACTGGACGCAATTGTATCAGTGCTTCGTATTTCTTCTGTTCACCCTTAAGCTGTTTCTCTATTCGATTTATGTTGTCCGGAAGACGATGGATTTCATCTAACAGTTCCGTGGTGAGGAGAGACGCCTACAAAACTAAAGTTTAGTCAAAGAAACTCGCTGGCTATAAAATACTTACCTCGCCTTCGGACATTCCATTGTGGCACAATGGACATTGAGGATCTTCCTCGATTTTTTTAATATACCTGCAAGCAACAGTTTGTAACAACCACAGCAACAATGGGATTACAACTTACTTTTTGTACATCGCCTCAGATGACTTGAACGCACCATGTTCTAATTGATACTTGGAAACGTTCTCCTTGCTTTTAGCCAACAGCTCCTCATATGGGGTGGAATGACATTTTTCGTAGATGCTATCATTGCCATCGGCAAGCTCCTTCTCCCAACGACTCAATTCGTCTTTTTGTGTCTTTCGTTTTATTTCCAGGCCTTGCTCCTTCAATTTCAGACTATTTATCTTCGCGGTAAGTTCCTTGATCTGACGCTGCAACTTCTCATAGGCAATTTGAACGGTTCTCTTGTAATTCGATTCTATTGGGCCTTCAAGGACCTTTTTCAAGTTGTCATTCTGTTTGCCTTTGATGCGACGCACTTCTAATTCCTTTTTCTCGAGCTCTTTTTCTTTCAAATTGATTTCTGCCACCAGTTTCGAGATCGAGTTGAGGAATGTTAGTTGTGTGTCAAGCGTGCGAAAACGATTTTGTAAACATGCTACGTTCGCTTTTTTCTCGGTTATGAAATTCTTCAGCTCCTCTTGCTTTAGAGCTTGCAATGTTTTTTCATACACCTCATCGATACTGGCAATTCTTTCGTTAAATCCTTTCAGCTGGTGCATTGAGGCTTCCACGTCCATGATTTCCTTTCCGATTTTTTGCAAATTTTTCTCATTTTGGTTTTTCTAATCGGGAAAATAAATGAACTATATAAGGTTAGCAGACGTTGTTTAATTGGGAACAGATGCGCAATAAAACCCCTAAAGATCCACTAAATTAACAATATTTTGTTTAATTTATAAGATAACCACAAAATGTCGTTTCGTAATTATTCTACTTACTTAAGGAAAGCACATCTTACCTGCTTTCGCATTGCCTCAACATCGCTCTCGATTTTTGCCTTTTTTACGCGCAGCTCATCGATTTGCACCTGCTTTTCGTAGTCGGCCTTATCATGTCCCACCTGAGTGTCTTTGATTTTTTTCTCCTCCGCCTGCATAGACAGCTTGATCTTTCCCAAAAATTCGGGTACCCTTTCCACGGCTTCTTCCAAGTCAACATCCACATGAATGCCCAAATCTCCGCAAAGTGTACGCATCATTTCAGCCCTTTCGGCGGTACTCTCTTGCTCTTTCTGTCGCCGTTGGATCAGTGTACATCCCCTACGATCCAATTCCGACAATGTAGTTTGAAGTTTCTTTTCCTGACTGACCAAAGAAGCTAGATTATCCTCTAGTTCTTGTTTCTCCAAACGCTTTTCGGACATTTTCTCACAAAATGTCCGTATTTCCCGATCCAATTGCTGAATAGTACCCTCGAAAGGTTTCTTGATTTTTTTTGTTAGCTTAGAGATTTGGTCGTGACAGTTTTTTTGTCTGAGAGAGATGACATGATAAAATTCTATTTACCATAGGGCATGAAATACTCACTTGGTTTCGACTTCGACTTTCATAGCCTGTTGCTTCCCGACTTCGTACTCCACTTTTCTGATCGCAAGCAAACGATCGTCGATAGGTTTCATTTCTTCGTCGAATTTTGCGCATTGGGTCTTAGCTTTAAGGTACTTCGCGTGCGCATTCTGGAGATCAATTGTTCTGTCCTCCATTTCTTTTTTCAAATGACTGAGATACTTGAGATTACTTTCTACAAGGACACGGTTAAGACCTTGCTAATGATTCACTCACAGACTTACCTTTGACTTTCAGTTTATTCATTTCATCTTTTCGCATTTTCATAAACTTATCGATCGCTTTGTTGTATTCGGTAATGCCAAATATCGCATCAAACTTTTCCTTGAGCTTCTTGGGCTCGTCCAGTGGCCAACTGGAATCCTCTTGATGGCAAAAGAGTACATTATTTATGATCGCCTTTGATACACCCATAAACTCGCTCATAGCCAAGTCAACATCAATACATCTCTTGCTAATCGACTCTCCTCCGTAGCTTATGGTACCGTCCAAAGTCGCGAAAACCAATTTTCCACGTCTATAACTCAGTTTCATTGAACGGGATACAGTTTGTTCTTCGCCGCGGATATTTTTCACCTAAAGTTGCACACTAGGTTAGGCTCACTACAGTGGCTTTTAATTTTATTACCTACCCGAAGTTTGATTTGCCCTAAACTCTCGGAGAAATCGAAAATTTTCGGATCATGTACAAAGTGCTGCCCGCGGCTACTACCCGGTGGTGCCTCTCCAATCAGTGCATACTTAATACATTCAATTATTGTTGTTTTTCCACAGCCGTTTTCTCCTATAATAAGTGTAACTGGCGAGGAGAACTTTATTAGCTGGAACCAGGATCAACATTAGATTAGTGGATTAAGAGAACTGTACAAAATACAGGATAGCGGCGTACCTGCATATCTTCGGATTTAGTGCCGAAGCTCCTGATGCCTTGGATTGTTAGTTCCGCAATTGTTGACATCCTTTATTTTATTAACTCTTGTGAAATGCAAAACATGGAATACCTAATATGAAAATGCGTATTTTAGCGGCAGCAATTTTTGCAAGCGAATGACGGTTGACATGACACATTCGAATTGTTGTCAATATCAAGCCACCAGCTGTAAGCGATTTATTTTGCCGTTAAACAGTTCCACAAATTATTTAAACAGTTAAGGGAAGTAGCAGAGATACATAACAGCAGTTGACTCACAATTCACGAAAAATTGCACGTTTTGAAAAATAAGCAGTGAACTTCCTTCATTTCCCTCATTTGCGACAGATATTACACAAGAAGTGGATAATTTAACTTGTACAGGTATCTTTCTGTTATTTTTCGATGGATTTTTCAATTTGCTTCAGCAATAAATAAAAAGTAGAGCAGTTTTTAAGGTGGTTATTTATTAAAAGAGATGCTTAAATACAAAATAAAAAATAGGCAAAACAAAAAATTGGTCTCCTGTCCTATAGGTAAGAAGCAAAAAAGGGCCCCTGTCAAAAGGGACAACAAAAAAAAAAAACAAAGTAAAAAATAAATGGTCTCCTGTCCTAAGCTTTCGCCGGCACCACCTCTGTCTTCCTAATCACAGACTTTCCAGCGTTGTTTCTTAATACTTTATAATAACCATTCTTTCCCAACAGCGAAATAAATTTCTCGTCATGCGTAATGACGATTAACATGAAACTACTTTGCGTCTGTCGCTCATCCACGATTCTATTCAGCGCATCACACAGCGACAGAATATTTGCTTCGTCCAGGTTAGTAGTGGGCTCGTCCAAAGCAAATACTCCGCAATTCAAACTAAACGTTTCTGCGAGCGCCATTCGAATGATCAAAGACGCCAACACTCTTTGTCCGGCACTGCAACGTCCTCGCATTTCGATCTCTGAATTGTTCTTCGACTGAATCACACAATAGTTGTAACTTCTTTTCCGATCGGCTGATGCGTCCATCTTCATTTCATCTGTTCGAATTTGAATGTAATCGATATCATTGCCACGATAGATTTGCCGCCAGTACTCGCGAATTAAACGATTAATTTTGTCCATTTTCTCCGCATGAAATTTCAGCAGAGCCCACTCGAGGGCAATCCTGTACTGTCCTAGATCGGCAATGACACGTTTTGTGACTTCTACGTCGTAGAAGCATTTACGATAGTTTTGTACGGAATTCTTCAACTTGGGCTCATCGATTTCACGTTTCAGTTTGTTGATCTGGTTGTTGATTTCACCCATCTGGCCGAGAAGCTCACCTTTGTGTACGGTTGACTGATCGCGTTTTTTAATGAGCTCTTCCTTTTCTTCGGCAACTCGCCCGAAATCCAAATCAACTAAGACTTTGGATAGTTCGATCTGTTCGTCGTCAAGTTTGGTGGCTAATTGTTGGAGTTCTTTAAGTTCACGATTGTCGTTGAGGTCTCGTTCTATGGCGTCTTGATTGTGCACTTCGATCTTAGCAGCTTCTAACTCTTGGGAGGTTTTCGCAATCTCATTTGACTATGAAAAGGATAGATATAAAATGTGTGGGGTTAAAAAAAAATGTGAAAAGCTTACCTTGGCAGAAAATTCGTCTTTGTAGCGATTCTTTAAATTATTTAAACGCTCAATCTCTTCCACCAGATTGAGTTTAGCTAATTCGAGCAGTTCTCGGTTGAGTCTGTGAATGACAAAAAACGAAACTGCATTTACATAATGTAATACTGAAAGTTTACCTCTGCGTATCATGATCCAAGTTCTTCAACGAATCCAATTTGGCTTGCATTTGCACAACGATCTTGCGGTTCGCGTCCTTGACACTTTGTTTCTCTTCAATAGTGTTCGTCAGCAGCTGCTTCAGCGGTTGCAATTGCTGTTGCAGCATAGCAATTTCAGCGGCATTCGCATCAATTTGCTTATTCAACTCAGCCTTTCGTTCCTTCAGCTGTGGCAATGATTGAACACCTTCCTGAAGTTTGATTGTTGCATCCTTTAACCTGCAAAATGGGCGAACAATCAGACAATGCGGAGCAAATACGTTCCGTTTTGACTTGAACACACTTATTGCGCTCCTCTCTCAAATTGTTAAGTGTATCGTTGCCCCTCTCATAGTCAGTTTGTTTCTTCTCCAACACACTTCGCTCGTTTTCCAACTCCGCTGATACAGTCGTCTTCTCTAATTGAACCTCGTCAATCGATTCACTGGCACCTCCTTCCGGGAGTTTGCTCTACAAAGGGCTACGGTAAATCACAGTAATAGAAATGTTTCGTAATAAATTCTTACCTTCAGCTTACCCAAGTCACCTTGAAGTCTTGCAACCTCTTTGATTGCTTCATCAAGTAAACTCATATCGCCCAGCATGGAGTTGACGACATCCAAATTACCACTTGGTTCGATTTGAAGCATTTGACAGGATTCTGAATCATTAGCAATTTCAGCCAGCTTATCTTCAAGTAATTTCAGTTCCGCTTTACGCAATGGAATGTCCTTTTCGAGGCGTTGCACTTTGTCAATTACTGGACGCAATTGTATCAGTGCTTCGTATTTCTTCTGTTCACCCTTAAGCTGTTTCTCTATTCGATTTATGTTGTCCGGAAGACGATGGATTTCATCTAACAGTTCCGTGGTGAGGAGAGACGCCTACAAAACTAAAGTTTAGTCAAAGAAACTCGCTGGCTATAAAATACTTACCTCGCCTTCGGACATTCCATTGTGGCACAAGGGACATTGAGGATCTTCCTCGATTTTTTTAATATACCTGCAAGCAACAGTTTGTAACAACCACAGCAACAATGGGATTACAACTTACTTTTTGTACATCGCCTCAGATGACTTGAACGCACCATGTTCTAATTGATACTTGGAAACGTTCTCCTTGCTTTTAGCCAACAGCTCCTCATATGGGGTGGAATGACATTTTTCGTAGATGCTATCATTGCCATCGGCAAGCTCCTTCTCCCAACGACTCAATTCGTCTTTTTGTGTCTTTCGTTTTATTTCCAGGCCTTGCTCCTTCAATTTCAGACTATTTATCTTCGCGGTAAGTTCCTTGATCTGACGCTGCAACTTCTCATAGGCAATTTGAACGGTTCTCTTGTAATTCGATTCTATTGGGCCTTCAAGGACCTTTTTCAAGTTGTCATTCTGTTTGCCTTTGATGCGACGCACTTCTAATTCCTTTTTCTCGAGCTCTTTTTCTTTCAAATTGATTTCTGCCACCAGTTTCGAGATCGAGTTGAGGAATGTTAGTTGTGTGTCAAGCGTGCGAAAACGATTTTGTAAACATGCTACGTTCGCTTTTTTCTCGGTTATGAAATTCTTCAGCTCCTCTTGCTTTAGAGCTTGCAATGTTTTTTCATACACCTCATCGATACTGGCAATTCTTTCGTTAAATCCTTTCAGCTGGTGCATTGAGGCTTCCACGTCCATGATTTCCTTTCCGATTTTTTGCAAATTTTTCTCATTTTGGTTTTTCTAATCGGGAAAATAAATGAACTATATAAGGTTAGCAGACGTTGTTTAATTGGGAACAGATGCGCAATAAAACCCCTAAAGATCCACTAAATTAACAATATTTTGTTTAATTTATAAGATAACCACAAAATGTCGTTTCGTAATTATTCTACTTACTTAAGGAAAGCACATCTTACCTGCTTTCGCATTGCCTCAACATCGCTCTCGATTTTTGCCTTTTTTACGCGCAGCTCATCGATTTGCACCTGCTTTTCGTAGTCGGCCTTATCATGTCCCACCTGAGTGTCTTTGATTTTTTTCTCCTCCGCCTGCATAGACAGCTTGATCTTTCCCAAAAATTCGGGTACCCTTTCCACGGCTTCTTCCAAGTCAATATCCACATGAATGCCCAAATCTCCGCAAAGTGTACGCATCATTTCAGCCCTTTCGGCGGTACTCTCTTGCTCTTTCTGTCGCCGTTGGATCAGTGTACATCCCCTACGATCCAATTCCGACAATGTAGTTTGAAGTTTCTTTTCCTGACTGACCAAAGAAGCTAGATTATCCTCTAGTTCTTGTTTCTCCAAACGCTTTTCGGACATTTTCTCACAAAATGTCCGTATTTCCCGATCCAATTGCTGAATAGTACCCTCGAAAGGTTTCTTGATTTTTTTTGTTAGCTTAGAGATTTGGTCGTGACAGTTTTTTTGTCTGAGAGAGATGACATGATAAAATTCTATTTACCATAGGGCATGAAATACTCACTTGGTTTCGACTTCGACTTTCATAGCCTGTTGCTTCCCGACTTCGTACTCCACTTTTCTGATCGCAAGCAAACGATCGTCGATAGGTTTCATTTCTTCGTCGAATTTTGCGCATTGGGTCTTAGCTTTAAGGTACTTCGCGTGCGCATTCTGGAGATCAATTGTTCTGTCCTCCATTTCTTTTTTCAAATGACTGAGATACTTGAGATTACTTTCTACAAGGACACGGTTAAGACCTTGCTAATGATTCACTCACAGACTTACCTTTGACTTTCAGTTTATTCATTTCATCTTTTCGCATTTTCATAAACTTATCGATCGCTTTGTTGTATTCGGTAATGCCAAATATCGCATCAAACTTTTCCTTGAGCTTCTTGGGCTCGTCCAGTGGCCAACTGGAATCCTCTTGATGGCAAAAGAGTACATTATTTACGATCGCCTTTGATACACCCATAAACTCGCTCATAGCCAAGTCAACATCAATACATCTCTTGCTAATCGACTCTCCTCCGTAGCTTATGGTAGCGTCCAATGTCGCGAAAACCAATTTTCCACGTCTATAACTCAGTTTCATTGAACGGGATACTGTTCGTTCTTCGCCGCGGATATTTTTCACCTAAAGTTGCACACTAGGTTAGGCTCACTACAGTGGCTTTTAATTGTATTACCTACCCGAAGTTTGATTTGCCCTAAACTCTCGGAGAAATCGAAAATTTTCGGATCATGTACAAAGTGCTGTCCGCGGCTACTACCCGGTGGTGCCTCTCCAATCAGTGCATACTTAATACATTCAATTATTGTTGTTTTTCCACAGCCGTTTTCTCCTATAAAAAGTGTAATTGGTGACGAAAACTCTATTTGCTGCAAAAAGGACTCAAATTTGATTAGTGGATACAGACAGCTGAAAAAAGAAAAGATTTTGAGGCATGCCTGCATATCCTTGGCTCTAGTGCCGAAGCTCCTGATGCCTTGGATTGTTAGTTCCAAAATTGTTGACATCTTTAACTTTTATCAACTTTTGTGAAATGATAAAACATGAAATAATATGAGAAAATGCGTATTTGTTGAGCCCCAATTTTTGTAAGCGAGTTACGGTATACGGTTGACAGGATCTATTCAAATATCGAGCCGCTAGCTGTCAGCTATTTATTATGCCGTTAAATACAGTTCACACAGTTTCACAAACTGTGCTCGGAACTCGGAAGTTCACAAAAAAACCGTATATTTATAAATTATAAGCTATGAGAGAAACCCAGGTAAACTCACGATCATAGAGTAACCAAACTCAAACAAAACCAAAGTTTGGTTAGGTACTCTATGCTGTAGGCTGTAGCTGTAGGCAGAGAAATTCACCATATTTTTTTTGGTTTGCTTTTTTTTGTTGATGCTCACACGGATTCTAATTGACATAACATCGATAGGAAAACAAAATGGCGAATTGAAAAAAAAAATTGACGGGGCCAGCGGCAAGAGGATTGTGAGTTGGGGGTCTCAGTAGGGTTTGTCCTCGGGTTTGTCTATGGCTGTAGGTACCCATATCATTTTCGGATTGAGTGCTTGCCAATGGGGAAATAGAACCGGTTGTGATGTTATTTGCTTTGCAACCGCTCGTCATAACCCTGTGAGCCTCACGAACTTTGAGTAACTAATTGACGCAACACAGACCTCTAGGGCTAGCTGTGTTCGGAAACTTGACAACTGTTGAATCGTCCTTAACCCCATTCTTAATACGCAGGTCAAATTCAAAATAGCCCAATTTTCCACACAAAATTATTCTCTTCCTACTGCGACATACAATACAATTTAAGAAGGTTGAAAAAGCTTACAAATAGGACCGGATGTTCTTGCCACTGGGCCTTACTAATATCATTTTTTAACATTAACCTTAAATAGTTGGTACGTCACAACAGATAACCTCATAATGGAGCTTCCCCACTTCAGTATGGATGGAAATGACAGTAGTAGCACTTTCTGTCTGCTCAGGCGAGAGTGGGGATACGCACAAGACCGAGGCTGAGAAAATAAAAGGCAAATAACAACGCGTTTGTTTCTTTCATTGCATGATCATCATCTTTTTATTTTATTTTACAATGAATAATATTTATTTTTGTGTTATATGTTTATATTGGATTAACTGTTTATTATTATTATTTACCATTCTGAGTATTTTTATTTTGTCCAACTGTTGTTCTTTTCTAGAATGTTGCTTGATTATAGGAAATTAATTTAGGCACTATACATTATTAAACATTCTCATAAACTTACCTCATGTTAGTTGACATGCCTCAAAATCGAGAGTTTTATAACTGATATATATATATATTTTTTTTTTTTTGTTAAATCAAATATAAGCGAAGAATGTGATGCCATTTCCAGTATTCAACCCATGATCGTTGCATCTCTTTCCATTCCATCCCAGACTGAAGAACATCGAGTCTCAAAGACGTTATGTGCGTCGATTGTTCGGATTGTAGCTCCTCGAATTGGCTATAAATGCAAGAGAAATGTTAGTGTAAAGCGATGGGTTTTTCATTTATGTTTATAGAATGATCCTGCACGATCATGCGTATTATGCTGGTTGGGCAGGATAGGAAAGTTTCGGGATAAGAATTCATCTACGCACGTAGTCTTTTCTAATCGATTGATCATGCTTTACGATGCTAACCTGTTGAAGAAGCTAAAGTCACAAGATCGGATAACAGATGGATAGATATGATGGATATCAATTATAATGAATGAAGATGACTAGTGACGGTGCCTTGTATACTAACTTTGACCATACGTAAGCACTTCGCCGTGGTTCGCATCGTCGCCGATAACCCGTTATCATGATTGCAACCGCTTTTATTAAAAGAGCAATTCAATTTTTTAACATTATTTGTTTTTCTTTTATTACATGATTGTTTCCATATTATATCTGAGGGCTTTTCATTTTAGATTAATCGAGTTACATGTGGTTTTATTTAACGTGTTAAGATAGTATTATTGGAACGGTCTGATTAGTGATTAGTATTGTTCCAACAATTGTTTTGATTGATTAGTATGAATCGAATGTGCGCGAAATAAATTAAGAAAGACATATACAAAATGCACAAAAATACAGGGGTGATAGAAGGGGACGCGTAACGTTGCCAACGGCTAACCACAAAAAAAAAAAAAAAAGGAAGTTAAGCAATGTATTTAGTTCTGGTGGAAAACTGATACGGTGAAGTACGTTGGCGCGCGCCCCCGCCGCGTACATTGTAATTGTATGATGTTGCTTGGTGTGATGGTGCGTGCTGGTTAGCTACAATGATTTTCATTATTATAACTGTATAGTGGCATTTTTTTTGTTGGTTTTTTTTATATAGTTGGGCTCTTTGAATTGTGGGAACGTAAATGATTTTCTTTTTGATTGAATTTACCTGATGCGTAGGGTTTTTGTTGATAGCCACCGCCAAAGTACTGCTGCTGCTGCTGCTGCTGGTGGGGTTGCTGCTGTTTGGGATATCCGCTGCTGCCGCCATTTTCGTTGCTGTTGTATCGAGGCCTAATAAAATTTGTAACTTTTATTTAAATAAAAACATTTGCCCTAGGGACCACAGGTTATTACTTACTTATTGTAGTTCTGATGCATAGGCTGTTGGTACTGCGGCTTAGGGTTGGCAGCTGCCATTTGGGCACGTTGGGCTATTTTCTTCGCGGCTTCAGGATCTTCCATTAGTTCGCGTAGCTGCTCTTGACGGATGTCGTCATGTTTATCTGGGATGAGATATTTGCGAATCTCGGCCAGGGCATAGGCAACGCGAGCATAGGCTTCAGCTGGTGGCGCTATTGTAGAGATCTCCACGTGGAGCGGGAGATTCAAGTGGGCATACTTGGTGTCTGTTGAATTGCGAAGTTCTTCTTCGCGAGCGCGATCCTTCATTGAGAAACGTCCTAGAATCACAATTTTACACTGGGTCTCCTCCTGCAGACGACGCAACGAGTTACCCTTAGGACCGAGCAATTTACCAACATAATTGAACTGCAAGAATAAGATGAGCGTTTTCAGTGGGATTATTATATCGCTGAATTAAAATGTTGCTATAATTGTCTGTTGTGGTGCAATATGCATTTATCTTTTCACAAAAGGCACAACTATGTTGTTGGACTTAGTACAATGACATGAAAACAAAGATACAGTACTGATTTGTATCTTTTAACGTTTTTGTCATTACCGCTAATGCGTAGTAAAACAAAAAGCAACAGCGTAAGCAATTCTTTTCCGTTTTACCTACAAAGGGAAGTGTTGTTTTTATCAGTAAATTAGTTCGCGAGCGTAATTATAGTTTTTTTAAGCAGGTATTTTAAGTAAAATAATGGGAGCAGATTCATAACGAAAATAAAAAACAAATAAAACACAAATTATCTGCGTACATACTAGATTGACCCAATAAACTCGGATACAATTTCAAGTACATATGTAGTACAATAATCCAAATAATAGACACCAATGACTAGCAATAAAGGAAAAATATCCC
This sequence comes from Cheilosia variabilis, assembly GCA_951230905.1. Lineage (NCBI taxonomy): Eukaryota > Metazoa > Arthropoda > Insecta > Diptera > Syrphidae > Cheilosia > Cheilosia variabilis. The sequence goes on along the minus strand of OX579680.1, from coordinate 59,868,726 downwards.
TTTTCTCTTTCAAAGGGTTACAGAACTACCATTTCCATTTTTTAAGATGTTTTGATATATAACCAAATATTTGCGACCATCAATTAATTAACTCACCTTCTTGTCTTTAATGGGCACATGCACTTTTTGTGAGAGTTTTATTGTCTTTTGTTGGTAGACATCAGCGTATTGCTCACGTGTAGGTATCCTTCCAGTTGTATGAACTTTTTCAAGTGCTATTGAGAAATATAGGTATATATAAAAATGTTTGCAATGTAAATTTCTGGCAAAATTTTATTTTTTTCAACAAATTTAGGTTTACCGTCATCAATTAGCTTTTGAGCAAGTGGATATTGATTTTCCATACGAGATTTTTCCGCTAACAAATCTTGAATGTACTTCGTAGCCATTTCATTCAATCGCACTCTACCATTTTCATTATGTTCTTCCATACCATTGGTTTCCATTTCCATGTCGCTCATGTTTCTTTGGGTTTAATTAAAGTTTTTAGTCTTTATTGGGGAAAATGATTTTGAGACTCAATGTGCTTTTTCAGTAGGAAAATTACGTTTTTCACCGAAATTCACGAATGGAAGAACCAGCTGCAATGGCGACGACAATTAAACTTTTGCGTTGTTGCACGTTGCTGGCTTGGAGGTGCCAGTGCGGCGAAAATGCCGGTAATATCGATAAGGTAGGTTTATGAGAAGTCACAATAGTAGAAAAAGTGTTTTTAGTTGGTTTTTTAATATATATATATTTATATAGAAGTTTTGGCGAAATAATTTGACTTCACATCAATTCGTCAAGAATGTTGCTAAAATAATGTTTATTAAATCACGACACAAGTTTTATTTAATTGTATAACTCTTTTTCCTGGACAAAAGCAAGCACTTGTCCGTATCAAAAAAAATCACAGATTTAATGGTTTTACCTTTGAAGAACAAACAACTGAAACATTATCCAAAAGGATCCTTGGAATCAACTACATATCGATGGTGTTGCGCAAAAAGGGTCAATCTGATATTTTCAATCAGGTTTGTAAGATTGCTCATTTGTAATGGTGTAAATTTAGTGGTTTAAGGCAACGAAAATGTTGGACCTGATAGATTAACATAATCTAGTAAAATATTTGAATGGCATTGAAACGAACTGCTAATCGCTTCTACTGTGATTAATAAGTAGGTAGGTACCGTGCTTATTGTGTTGACTGCCATACATATTCTGGGCTAGTTAAGTTTGACACGTTCTGCATTACCGACTTTGAAAAAGCGAACAACTTTGGCTTCGTGAAAAAAAACACCATTTTGCTTTGAAAATTGATTTTCTTTGCATCGATAAAAATCATAGTCCTCAAATTGTAGAATAAAGTGTGTTATTTTATTTACTTAATACTGAAAAAGCACACAAAATGCCTAGGTCATATGATAGAAATGAATACAACGATGATATTGACTACAATAAGAGGAAACATCGTGATGAAGAGGTCAGCCATCATCCCCAGCAGCAAGACACTGTGCCGCTAAATGATAAAACCAATGAATACTTACAAGATTGTCTTTCTGAAAAGAAATCGGTGGACAAAAAGTACCCGATTTGTAAAAAACTCTTGGACACTGGTAAGTGCTTATCAGCGAAAGCCGTAAGCTGCCTATAATTTTTTGTGCACATTATTTACCTTTATTATTTTTTTTTTTTTCAAGAAATTGAAAAAGTGCTTGTTAGTGCACGAATTCCTCGTGCCGAAACTTTCGCTAATGTTTACAGTGAAAAGCCGATTCGAATCGCACAAAAAGTTATCTTTCCCATCCGAGACTACCCAAAAGTAAGTTTTATATGCCATAATTAGATGTCACAAATGTGTAATCGCTAATTTTCATTCGATTTGCAGTTCAACTTTGTTGGCAAAATCCTTGGTCCTAAGGGCAACACCCTTCGACAGCTGCAAGAGCACACACAATGTAAAATGATAATTTTGGGTAGAAATTCAATGCGTGATCACGACAAGGAAGAAGAACTGAGAACGTCGGGTGATCCAAAGTATAATCACTTGAATCGCGATCTTCACGTGGAGATATCTACAGTAGCACCTCCATCAGAGGCTTATGCTCGATTGGCATATGCGCTTACAGAGATCAGGAAGTTTCTTGTTCCTGATAGCAATGATGAGATCCGTCAGGAGCAAATGCGTGTAATGGACATTGGAAAGGAGAAGCCCTACAAACATCCAATTTCTAGGTCGTACGGTGCACCTTATGGTGGTAGTCGGTAAGTTGAATAAGATTTCCGTTTAAACTTTGTCATCCAGCTGCCGGACGATGCCTAAATGCAAGTTTCAGTAGTGTCACCTTAAAAGCATTTTTCGTATGTATTTCATTTGCAGGAGCCCACCACCACCGCCTTCATTTGATAAGCAAACTAAGCCAAAAGTTTATAGCATTCTAGAAAAGGCGCGTTACGCAATGGATGATGCTTACCCAGTCAGCAAGTCGCAAAGGTATAAGTTGAACATGATTTTATCTTGTATTTGATTTGTTATACAAAGCCATTTTGTAAAATTCATTACACGTTTTGTGAGAAGTGTTCTGTGCAATATTGTTGCGAATTTACATTTTAGTCAATGTACTCGTTTTAAGAATACAATAACGCACTTCCACGGTTGTAAACTTAACATTTTCCGAGTAGTATCACTCTACGACATAAGATTATAATGTACTAGTGACTTTTTTCCATTTCAGACCACGAGAACATGAAGTCTATGATCACCATGAATACGGTAGGTACTCTCCACCGCCAAAACATTCCTCGACACATGGGCATTATGAAAGTTCATCCTACGAAAGAGGAGATTACCGCCGTGAGCACCCATCGTCGTACTCGCACAGTGGCTACCCAAGTAAGTTGTATTCTTCTATTTGTTCGTATTCTTAGTACAGTGTGTGTGTGTGTTGTGTGTGATCGAGCATGACTGTGCTTTGATTCCATTTATAAATGCAAATCCAACAACCGAAAATAAATAATTCATCATACGCTCGGTTTTGTTCTCGGTGTATAAAATACAACAAATGTGTTTTAATATATCGCACAATCGGTCAACTCTTAACCAGCAATAAATAAAAAAAAAAGTCAACCAACAATTAATATACATTTATATTCATGTATATATAAATAAATTAAATGCAAAATTTGAAGAAAACCAAACCAAAAACAACCACCACCCAAATATCTTTCAAATACAAAAATCCATCAAAATATCTTTAAATACAAATTGAAATCTAAAATTTATAGAAACAAGCAACGGTCGTTCATCAGCATACCGACCAGCAAGTTCAAATCACTACGAATCTGGATCGACACGCTCCCGTGAGAATGTACGCTATAGAGCTGCACCATATCCGAGAGTTCGCTAACAATTCGACAGAAAGACAAATAAAAAAAAAAAATAACAAGTTCTTCTACGTGTTCATGACGCAGCGAGTAATAACACAAATCATAGAAATTAATTATACAAATAAACATTTTATTACAAAAAGAAAAAGAAAAACAAGTAAATAAAAAATCAAACAAATTATATTCATGTAACCCAATTATAAACAAATGCGATATCCTTTTCTTTCTAAAAAAAAAAAAAAAACACAAACTATTGTTAAATCTCCAACAAAATTATTAAGAAGAAAAATAAATTAAAAGGCACAAGGCAATCCGACGACGGATAAATGTATTGTTTAAAAACAAAAACACAAAATTAAAGTTAAACCTTAATCGTCCTTTCAGTTAATAAATATGCAGTTTCAAGACACGGTATACAATTTTTAGAAGCAGATTAAAAAATATTAATAATCTATAACTTTAATTCAGAAAAAAAGATATGTCCACGTAGATATAAAGGCGTTTGAATTACAAAGGTTGAATTTGTGTTTTTCTTTGCATTTGTTTTTTTTTTTTTTTTTTTTTTTTTCAACTTTGTAGGTCAACATTGGAGAACAAACTTAAAATCGATTTTAAATGAAAACATTTAAATACAATAATAGACGCCGAATGGAGCAACCTCATTGGACATAATTCGGCTAAGTCACAACGAGCTTAAAAATATAACATTTTCGGCTAAAAGTTGAATAGTGCTAATTCGAGACGAGTTGGTAAATTGTCTGAAGCGAGAAACGGAATAACGCAGAAACAAAAGAACTCCCTCAATATTGCTGCGTTGATCTGTTTCTCACATTACGTGTACAGTGTACGGCACAGAAAATGAGTTCGCTGTAGGCATTTCTTTAGATCTAAGTGGAACACTGGACCGTTTTTCAGCGGAATCAATCGCACTTTAGTTATATTCAGTGCGCACAATCGCCCTTCGACTTAATTCTTCAATCGAGTCGGTTGCGATTCCAAAATGGGAATGGGGTCATTACATCAAATATATAGTTTTTATATTTTAGTTCACCGACGAGTTTTGTTAACAACAAATTAATATGAAAGTAATAAAAAAAAACAACATTCAGAATTTAAAAGTCTTGCACACTTTAAACCAAATTAAAATGAAAGTAACAAGAATCTAGGAAATGTCGCAGTTAAACAAGTAAAACTGAAACTAAAAAAATGTTAAATAACCTAAGCGTGAGTATGAAATAATAAAATACTATACAAATATCGAAAACAGTTTATATTGTTCTATTCCTATACCCAAACGAAGTACGCAATATTTAAAACCTTAAACAAAAGCAATATATAGAAAAGTAAGGAAATAAAATGGCCGAAATAAAAATTGTATGCGCAACTAATTGAATATTAACTTAAAATTAATGCCCTGTTTATTTTTGCTACACAATAACTTAATAACGCAATTAAAAAAAAAAAAACCTGTAAGAAATTTCATATCTTGATCAATAATAGTTTTTACCATCCTAGGTTTAAACAAACTGCAATAAAAACATTTTGTATTAATAAAAATAAGTAAAAAAAAAACTAGTAAATCATGTTGCCGACGAGAGACGGATGTGTTTGTTTAATTTTATTTTTCTCATCAAAAGCTGGAGAAAATAGGTCCTGCACATACACGAATTAAGCTATCGCTGCAAGTAAGTATATTTAAACAACAACAATATTATCAGTGGCAGATAAATTTCAATATAACCTCCAGAAATAATAACAAATAGCGACACACATCGCTTAATTTTGGAACAAATAAAGTTAGAACGCAATAAAAGTAGTGTTAAACGGAATTTCAAGTAATGGAATTGATCAAATTACATCAAATTTTACATGCTTTGCCGAGATCTGTTCAATAAAACGAGCCTTTTAGGACTAAGCGATGGAATAAACGATGTGTGCCCTCTACGTAGGCAACTATGCTGATACCTATTCTTCTTATTCTCGCATGCGGTTCGTTTGCTTTAATTTGTTCAGTAATTATTTATCATTTAGGATTATTTTATTTTTTTGATAAGGTCACCTGCGAAAATCAATTTAATAATAATCCCAAAACTCGAGTCAAATGACTCGAAGTAACACTATCAAAAAAAAAAGCCGGCGATTTATTATGAACATAATTAAACAGGTAGGCATTTGCAAATCAAAACAAACCCTGTGGCATTTATTTCCAATGCAGGTAAATAATCTAGTAACGATTGTTGAACTCACCATCGCCATAAGGGGAAATAACTCGTTTGAATAGAAACGCCTCTGGAATGTTATATACATCTCCCACACCGCAACACCACCTCGACCTCATATAAGAAATCAGCCAGCATTAGAGAAATGTACTAGAATAGCCACCTCAGAAGTCGGTGTGGTGGTGTATATGAATGAATGTGATTATTGGAATTTATTTTATTCTGTGAATTTCATCCGTGTGCGTTGGTTGTCGCTCGATAAAGTGATACCAGAAACTATAAAATACATAAGCGGTTTCTTGTGGATCAAAACAAACAATAAAGCTGATAATCGGAATAAAAAGCAGTGTGTTAATTTTTATTTCACCTTTTCTATAGTTTTATTCAGAGTTCATTTTGTAAAAGTAGTATTGCCTGTGCTGCCATTTTGCTCGTGACTATAATATTTGTTTTTTTTTTTTTTCCCCGAGTTATTCTGGTTCAGTTAATCTAAATATTTGCATTTTGAAATGGTGTTCTATTGCACAATTTTGGATTTCTGTCACCATTTGAGTTGAGCTGCTAGAAATAGATATCGATTGGACATGTAAAGTGGACCAGACCGATGAAACAGTGTACATAATTTTATCTGGTGTCTGCTTCGGAAAAATAAATGCATACATACCGAATTTTCGTTTGCAGTACGCACGACGCACATCATTTCCTTCACTTGAAGTCGGGATTTGTTGTAACTCAATTGATAAAAAAGAACACTATATTCGTTCTTTTTGGAATCGAGAGCCCTTACTGAATACCGACTTCTTCTTGGAGTTGGTCACGACATTTTTTAATTATTGATTAAAAAATATTTATTAATTAATTTGAAAGTTCAATGACATGGCGACAGACGACTACCAACAATAAAATTTACATTTTTTGTTTCAGAACAAAACAGTTTACAAAATGGAAAAAGTCGCAAATCCAGCAAGCACTGAAGCCGTCGAGGAGGGATACGCACCACGTCTGAACGAAATCTCAAAGAAGTTTATAAGCGATTGTATTACTGAGAAAGAACGCCTCGGCGGCGATTTCCCTCTAGCTGCCATGTTGATCAATGAAGCAATTGACAGGGTACAAACAACCGGTCGCATTCCTGGCCGTGATATGCATGCGGATGTCTTCAAACAAAAACCCATGAAGGTAACGCAAAAGGTGTTTGTGCCAGTGAAGCAGTTTCCAAAATTCAATTTCAATGGAAAGATTCTGGGGCCAAAAGGCAACTCACTGCGTCGCCTGCAAGATGAGACCATGTGCAAAATCGGCATTAAAGGTCGCAACTCAATGCGTGACAGCACAAAGGAGGAAGAGCTGCGCCAATCTGGTGATCCACGGCACGCCCACTTGCACAAAGACCTGTACGTGGAGATTTCCACCGTGGCCCCACCAGCAGAAGGCTATGCCCGTGTTGCATACGCCTTGGCCGAAATTCGTAAGTACTTAATTCCCGATAAGAACGATGAAGTTAGTCAGGGTCAATTGAAGGAGATCTTGGCCGACCCCGAGTCTGCGCAAAAAGCAGCTAAATTCGCCGCTAGAATCAACGGAAGGTAGGATGATCTTAAATGCATTGTTCAATACGCGTTTGTGTAATGTTTACCTTCTGCAGATTGTCATTCAGGGGAAACTACGAGCACAAGGGAGGAGTGAGTATTTTGCAGAAAATCACTAGTCAACCATATGAGACCCACCATGAGCATGAGGATGTCCATGAGTATGAGACCGGGCACCACAGCTACAGCTCATATTCGCCGGGTAAGTACGCACAAATTAGTCTCGCTTCACTCATGTCCATGATTGTATGTGGTACTTGAATAATAGCAATTATAACGTGAACAGGTTTATAATCTTTTGGCAAATATAACCCAAAGAAAAGCAATAAAACACAAAAGCCTTTCAAAGGCAGAAAAGAAAAGAAAAAATAATAGTCTCTCCTGTCTTATATAACAGCATTTATGCATAAATTAATAAAATAATAAATAAATAATTAACTTTATAGTGCGACACATGTCGCAAAGGGCACCACTGAAGCGGCCGCCTCCACCGCAATCACCACCACCAACCCACAGATACCAGATGGTCCCCAAGCGTCCACGTGACACATTAAGCGGTGGCTCATCGAAATCGTCTCCATTTGCGTTTTTCCAAAAATATCAATAAGCAAAAACGATAAAGAAAATATATTCATAATGATTCTCATCTCTAAATATATAAAAAAAATTTTTTTCCGTAAAACAAACAGGACTAACAAAAATTAATTTTAATTTTATAAAGTAATAAAAAAACTGTTGCTATAAAGAATACATATTTATAATTTCAAAATGATTTACCTATGCACGTATAGCGATAATCCGTAAGGAAATATAATAAACAGAAATTTAAGTCTAAACAAGTAACTGCAAAGACGAAGAGTCTATAACTCGTTTCATTATAATTTTTGTTAGTATGGTAGCGGTAGGTAGTGCCAACTATAAATGAAGTAGAACCCATAAATCAATAAAAGTACCACTTTCCAGGGTCCGAAGGTAAGTGCGTCATGTTTCACTTTTCGTATTAATTCTTCCAGACTGTTTTAGAGATGCAATTTAGTTATATAATAGGAAAAGTGTTGTATTCGAATAAATATAAATGAATAAAGTTCAAAGAGTGCGTTTGTTATTTGGCGGAGAATTGCAGCTACGGGAAACCCAATAGGGTAAGTACATTTGAAGAGAAAGATTTCAACTACACTGGTAGCATTAAATACTTACTTCCCATGCGAAGATTCTAAACACCAGAATGGTTTCTGTAAACAAAAACTGCTTGAGTAACATGTCGACAAGCTCACCGATCAACAACAGTAACAACACAATAAAATCTACATGTGAATTGATATATTTCCTTATCTACTACTTAATCCAAGTGCAACATGTTCGCTTTAAGCAACATTCGCTTTTCTACAGATCTTTGATCCAGTCTGTCCGACGACAACACCTCATTCAAAGCATCGTAGCTAAACATCGTTCCCAAAGTAGCAAACGAAGACAATGGTGTGTTGTATTTAAGAAAAACCTTTTTGATTTCGGCAAAGTTATTTAAACTGTCGAGGCCTTTGCTCGAGTGACTGAAAAAATTCGACACTTGGCACGCAACCGAAGCCACTGATTGCGTTTGTTCGGTAGCTTCGTCTTCTGTTCCAAAATCAAAGAATTCATGATGTGACACCTCAAACTTGACCACCTCTGGTTTTATTGGTACTAATAGTGCTGCAACAGCTTCTTTGAATGCTTGCAAAAGTTGTGCATGGTACTTGCTCTCCACACAGGAAAGCCAAAGATTTTTGAATTCTGGATGTGAGAATGATGCTATTGCTGCATTCACAGACTGCGGAGTGGTAAAGTTGTAGAAATCTTTGAATCGCTCGTTAATAATGCGAACGTTTTCCTCAGCTATAGGTCGACAATAGACCCATTCCCGAGAGAGTAGTTTGTTCAGCTTCCGACGCAATGCCAACAAAGTGGGTAGAAGCGCTCCAAATAGAGTGTAATTCGTGTCCTGTAAGATTGTCAGTGCGTCGGCAATGGGCTTTGTACATGTTAAGTGTTCTTCGATGTAGAGCAATTCGGCTTCATCTAGGCCCTTCATGTCAACAGATTGGAAGACCTCGACACACTTGTCCTTGACTGTTAAAATTTCTCTGAGCGAGTTGTAGATGGACGTCCAGTTTTTCACATTTGGTCTTGTTAAAGTCAGTCCTGTTAAGCTGCTAACAAGCTCATCCGATTGCAAATGATTCCAGATAATGCTGCACTTTTTCATTGTCCGCTGATGCATCTTTGATAACTGTGTGCAGCTTGAGATCGTACGAGCCACGTCAACCGAAGCACACGTGATCAGCATCTGTGCAGAACATTTAAGCTGTTTGAATGGTTGCGTTGCGAGGAGTATTTCATTGTCTAGGTAAACCCATTCCGGTTGGTTATGGTTCTCGTCGTCTTCATCATGTCCGTCCACAGATTTGTTCTCTATGCCAAGTACATTGAAGGCCTTTAAAAAATTACACGAGTACTCACCGATGATAGTTGCTATATCCGCGCCTCGCACACCGAATTCCTTCAGAACCTCGTCAAGGTTATATTTTACCTTTTCAGCGTGAAAGTTACGACCCATTTTTCGAAACCCAACTGCGGCTGACTTTCTCTTCATATCTGAATCGATCCAATGTGTCGTAATGGCCAGATAGCTTCTTTCTTCTCCTTTCCAAATGTTGGCGGTGCAGAAAACATGTTCAGCCTCTCGTAGCTCCTTGTTTATTTGCCCGTTGTTCTTTTCTGATAGCTGTTCTATTTTCAACGTTAGATTCTCACTGTTAAGAACTTTCAAATCACTCTCAGGAACGTTAAAGGCTTGCAGGAGGGCACAAAATGAAGGACTTACAACAGTCTGCAGCGGAACCATAGTCGAGATAACGAATTTTAAGACTTTACTCTCCAAGCGTTCTTGGGACACCATAGCGCTCGCGCTGGCTCTTGCCTGTCGAGTTGATCCATCACTGGCGTGACGCCGAGGACGTTTTTTTGAACGCAAATACTCGGTGTATTCTTCGACCGCCTCCTTGCCGTGCCTCCGTTTGAGGTGGCAGAGAAAATTCGATGATGAATTGACGGTGCCTTTGATTTCAATATATCCCGGTTCACATTTAACACAAGTCGCTACGGTACTGTTGTAGATGCATTTCTCTGGGACTCGTTTAAAAAACCGCCCGTCGGTTATTGTCATTGATCTGTACCCTAGAACAGAATTATCAGCGTCTGAGAACTCATTGTTCTCTGCCTTTGCCTCCACATCCGATCCCGTTGTTGATGAGGATGGTAAGCATGCGGACCACTCACTGGATTTGTCCGCAGATTGGCTTGTGTCCAGAATTTCTTCTTTTATCATATTATCCCAATGTATACCTATCACTAAAATTATACATAAATTTGTAAAATTTATTTCAGAATAGGTAAATAATAATTTCACAGAACGAAAATAACTCACAATAATTTATATCAAAGCTCAACTAGGAACAGATTACAAGTTGCGACTGCAAAACGAAGGAAAAGAATGAATAATGAATATACATTTTATTTCTTTCCCTTTCCTACTTGTGTAGTTAATAATTCTATGAATTTTTTCTTTCGTTTGAGAAAAGAAAATAACTACAAATATTCACATACAAATACAAATGGGCTGCAAACAGAATGGACCAGCCTCCACTCTATTCACGAGAGCCAAACGAATAACGAATAATGAGTACCATCTAGCATTCAGCCGCATTCGCACACCCACATAAATACTATGTTGCCGTGTCGTGTCAGGGCTACTGAGTACTTCTATTATGATACTTTCAGGCTGTAGGTAGGTAAGTACCATGCTGTTTTCCGTTGGGAAAAAAAGAGGCCTTTCACGTAATGGGAATTCTAGATAATAAGCGTCAGTTGTTATACTGAAGGGATTCTGTTGTGTATATTTGTATGATTTGTCTATGGTTTTTACTACAGTAACTCTCCCCTTTAAACCTTTTTTTAAAGGCCCCCTGACATCATACATTGTTTTCGTTAAATTCACTCCATGAGGATGTTGAAAGTACTGAGTAAATTAATTCACCACACTAATGTACTAGATCGTTAGACGTTAATAATAACGAATGGTACCTACCTAAAATTTGCGAGCTTTGCAATTAGCAAAAAATAGAACGTGAAAAGTTTAGTTGACATAAAACATAACATGTTTTATTAAGGAATCTTCTTTCTAAGTTAGTTTTTTGTATTTTTTTTGTAATCCATTCAACCTCAACTCCACTCCCATAGTCTCATCTCTATGAAGTTCAACGTCTGTTGAATTTTATATACACAAAAAGAAATTACAAAATGGAAAACAAATTTTGAGTATATCTACACTTCACCTGCATTGAGTGAGAAACAGAGAAATGATGAATGAACCGACGAGAAGGGAAACAAACAAAAGAAAACTATCTACCACACCACAGCACACTGCTTGGAGTTTGCGTGCCATTTCATTTGGCTGGCTTTCTCCCTCTGTCAAGTGCAATCATTTCGAGTTTTCGTGTGTTTTCCTTTTACTTTATTTTTTGTTCGGTTGCACTGCAAATGGTCACTTTGCCACACTCCGGCTGCAACTCAAACTCAAACGTTCGCATTTTGTTTCGTCATCAAATCATCAAATGAATTTAATTCGGAGAAATAGTCGGAGAATCACGACTGCAGCCTAATAAAATGGAATTTAAAGGAAAATCTTAGTTTTCTAAAGCTTAAACTGCAACTTGTCTCCTACGACTTTTCCTCTTTACTTTCGCGCGTGTGTGTGTGTGAACGGCGAAATTTGCGAAAAAGAGATATACATTGGTTTGAATTCAGTTTCAGTATCAAGCCGAGTGAGTACAGAGAGCAGTAGACTTGACGAGTTGTATGCGTCCCACTCGCTGTCGGTGTGTGTCTCTTTTATTTCCCTTTATTTTATTTTAAATGAAAATCAATTCATCCAGAGTTCGCCGAGTTCATTTCGCAAATCGCGTAGTTTTGTGGAAATTTCTCTCGGGGAGGAAAAAATTCGCAGTTTCCACGCTAGGAAGTTTTCTTTTTTCGTTTGCCTTATAATTTCGCTGGGTTTTTAAGGGTTTTACGTTTGAATTCTTTGCAAATTTCGGTGCAGCGTCTTGGAATTTGAAAGTCGACGACGACGACGACGACGGTGCAACAAGAAAATGACTGAAGCATACGATGGCAATGGCGACTATTCCTCGTACAACGACGACGACAGTGATTATAAGCGTAAAGGTGGAGGAGTTGGTGGGAACGCTGGCGGCGGAGGACCACATCCATCACATAATGGGGACAACTCCAATCATGATCACCATCCGGGCGATGGACCCCAGCTGAACGACAAGGCGAACGAGTACATTCGCGATTGTCTGACGGAGAAGAATCGTATGGACAAGAAGTATCCCATCGCTGAAAAGTTACTCGAGAGCGGTAAGTACTGTTGTACCTGGGTTCCTTTTGTAAATGCTGCACAATTCGGTACCTATATGTGGTTTTAAAAAACCCACATTTGTGGGCGAAGAGTAGGGGGCTGAAAATCAATGCATTGGTCGGCATTTTTCAGGATTACTCCTCTTGTATTGTCATTCAGACCTGAGACGGGTCTTGTTTGTTATTTCTCATTTCAAACAGAGCTCTTTAGCGATTTCACGGTGGCAGAATTTGTATAATTACGTACTCACTTTTTCCAATATGCAGTAATCTTGTTGGAAAAATTAGAAAATTCCATTTTTTCTTTGAACAGATTTCATGATCCTTTTGGTTTTCTTTCATTTGCCTGATATGTGTTGGTATCTCATTTGTTTTTTGTTTTCTGCGGTGGAATGTCAGTTTGAGCGAGACAGATACTTAAATGTAGAATGGTGTACATAAAGTGTGGTAAAATATAGCCACGACAAAAAAAACAATGACAAAAGTGGCAAAAGGAATAACCGGCAATTAATTGGAAAACTCGCAAAATACCTACCCAGGGTACCCAAAACAGTTCAAATAAATTAAATGACCTTGTTTCGAAAGTAGCCAAGCAGAAAGCATTTCATTTAAATCAGAAGGCATTCTGTGACAGAAACGTATGAAATAGCCAAATTTATCGGTCATTCATCTCGATGTTAGGCGTTCTATTTTTTGCGTCATGTGCGGTTTGAAGTGGGCTCGATGTTGTGAACTTAGCTGCCACTGGTACAGGTGAGCGGCACTGTCCGCTGCTACCCGTTTACTGTTGAACTCACTTATATTATGCTTATAACAATTTTATTCATTCTTACGTTTTTTATGCGCACGCTATCCATTCCAGAAATCGAAAAAGTCCAATCAACAGGCCGAATCCCATCGCGCGATCAAAAATATGCAGATATCTACCGTGAGAAGCCTCTCCGGGTATCACAAAAAGTACTTGTGCCTATACGTGAGCATCCAAAAGTAAGTTTGTTTTGCTTTTCAAATAAATTGGCTTTGAACAATGAACTTTTTTTTATTTGCAACTGCAGTTCAATTTTGTGGGTAAACTCCTTGGTCCCAAGGGTAACTCACTGCGACGCCTTCAAGAGGAAACGCTCTGCAAAATGACGGTACTCGGCCGAAACTCAATGCGGGATCGTGCCAAAGAAGAAGAGTTACGTGCCTCAATGGATCCAAAGTATGCCCATCTAAATAGCGATCTACATGTCGAGATTTCCACAATAGCACCGCCAGCTGAAGCGTATGCGCGAATAGCATACGCAATGGCGGAATTGAGAAAATATTTAATACCAGATAGCAATGATGTTATCCGACAAGAGCAATTGCGTGAACTAATGGACAATACTGGAATTTCGGATCACGATCCGAAACCGTACAACAAGAAGTCATCGGCTGTGAGTGGTGGCATAGGAGTTGGTGGTGGAGGTGGAGGTGGCGGTGGCGGAAGTAGCAGCAGCGGTGGCTCACATATGGCATCTAAATCAAACGCTTCACATCATGGATATAGGTGGAGTGTACAACCACAGAATAATCATCTGCTCCCCAAGTATGGGGCGGCGGCGGTGTCTGCAAACAATTTCAATTTATCATCTTCTCTTCCCGCTTTTTCCAGGCAACAACCTCCGCAACAGCAACAAACACAACAGCAGCAACCGTCCTTTGCAAAGAACTCAATTCCCCCAAAGCAGAAAGTGATGTCGATATTGGAGAAGGCTCGCAGTGCTATGGACGAGTCATATAGGTGAGTGTTGACGCTTAAATACGTTTTGTTTATTGTTATTTTTTGCAACTGAAATGTCTCTTTCGCAGTCGTGGATATGACGAACAAACAGCCTATGAACCGCAGGCTTATGACAGCTACAATTATGGCCATGCGCAAACGCATGGGCCACCACATGGCCAAACATCGCGGACACCATACGAGACACAGGAATACGAACCGGAATACAATCGAAGAGATTACTATCAACATTCACCGAATTATGGAGGTAGTGTTGACGTATTATCTACTGCACAGTTCATCAAGGTTGGAGGGATTTTTGTTTATTTTTAGGACCTGGTGGCTCAGCTCAACACTCTGGCAATACAAATCAAACGGGTGGCCTCAATCCAAATCACAATCGCAGCCACGTAAATAGGTGAAACATGTTTGCAGCTGGCCATGTTAGTAATTCGGGAGGAGTAAAGGTAGCCGCTGGCACTAATACAACAGCTATTACAGTATCATCAGCAACGCCGCAGCTGTCCCAATCACAGCAACACCAACAACAGCCACAATTACAACACCAACAACAACCCCCACCACCTAACTTAAGTACGACAACAGTAACAACAACAATAAACAACAATAACAATAATGAAACTGGCAATTCAAATTCAAAACATCAACATCAACAACAAAACAATAACCGAATTCAGGGTCCAGCTGCTGCAACAAATTTACTATTTGTAAGGTACTAACAACTTTGATCCCATCTTAACCAATTTATGAGTATTTTTGAAAAAGAAAGCAGGCAAATTACGAGAAATTGCAATGAAGCTGTCCAATTGATTTCTGTCCCGCACTACGTTCTTGATTATGTTATAGAGAGACGAGTCAATTATTCTGAAGGAAAACCGAACAAAAACTGTGATAAACCTACAGCTCACAGTCTTTAAGGAGGAAATAAGTTCTAGCTGTGCTAGTGTTTGCTTTAATTACCTAATTGAGAGGTTGCTTGTGCTTCTGCACGAACAAAAGCGGCACTGTTCACATCCCAACCTTGACTCGAGCACTGATCTGTTACGTGCTTCCAATGTGCTTGCTAATAGCTGGTACAACCCTTATCCATTATATTTTAAAAAGGAGCACAATCATAAATAGTGCTCAAAACTAATAGCGGCATATTGCCCATTTCACAATTAAACCTCATTAGAGGAGCAGATATTTCCACCAGTTACCGTATACCGGTTCTGTCCGCCAAAGGTTTAAACGCAGATTTACAACATACAATCATTTGAAACGAACTCTCTCCTATAACATAGCAAGTTGTTCTGTGCTTCGATAATCCACTCAATAATTCGAACATTCCACAGCTAAAATCTCTAACCGCTAACCAAAGAACACCACTACTCGTCATCATCACACCACCTTCAAAAAAGCCACTTCATTTCATTTTCAAAACAATCTATATATAAAAAATAAATTTACTATAATATAATATATAAATATATCTAAACAACAACAACATTTACTACATATTTACTTTACCCTAACGACTATTTACAGACCGGCAAATGCTTCGCTTCACGTCGGTAAATTACCATTTCTGCCTGTGCAGTTTCTATAAACCTTGACAAATTTTATTATTATTATTGAACAAAACAAAATCTATCTATATATATATATTATACATATTATATATATATATTATTATATCATTATTATTTATTGCTAAATTTAATTTATGAAAAAAAAAACAACACACCTTTACATAAGGAAAAAAAAAACAAAAAAACAATTGAAACAACAAAAGAAAAAGTGAAATTTATATAAAAATAGACTAAACAAGAAATTATATAGAAGTACAGTTTAATGAAATAAGAAGGGCACATGCAAACGAAACAAAAAACAACAAAGAGAAACTCTTAAAAAACAAAACAAAAAAAATTTAAAATAAATATTTTTGCCAACATAAAACACAATGAAAGAAGAACAAGATGATGAAACAAAAACAACAAGAGAAAATTATATATACATTAATTAATAATCTTTAAATAATATTACGTTTTGCAAAACAAAGAAGGACATAGTATATTAACAATATTATATATTCTATAAAATAATAACACAAACAAAAAATATATTAAAAGAAAAAAAAAAAAAAAAACTCTTAAAACAAATAATATAACCACAAGTTAAAAAGAAAATAACAATTATTATTAAATACACTATAATTGCAATGAAAAGTAAATGAAACAAAACGAAATATTACTTATTAAAGAAAAAAATAATACTAACCTTTATTATTATAAACTCTTAAATGCATTAATCCATTAATTATTCTTAAAAGAAAAACAAAAATAAATTTAAATACATAATACTATTATTAATTTAATTAAAGACAAAGCAAAACAAATTTAAAATATAATTAAATTGTCTTAAAGATAAAATGATTGTTTAACAAAGGAAAAGAAGAGATTAAGATTAACACCATGACAGCCAATGAATGTGATTAAATGCGAACGACCAGTGTTGCCCATTAATTAGTAAAAAGTGTTTTTTTTTTTTTTAACTTTCAAGTTGACATTGACAGATGCAATTTAAATGAGTCAAATCAAATTCTTAGCAGCGATAGGGCAGCGCATTTTCAAAGCCCCTGGTGTGCCCCAAAGCGTCCACGGATTGTGGTGCCCCGAATAAATAAACACTTACACCCCTATTGCGAGTGTCAAATATCACTATTGACGATTGACAAACTTGTCAATCAAAACAATTTTTGGTCTGGTGTAACTCATTCGATAAAATTTATGGTTATTGTGAATAAATTGATTGTTGTGAATGCGGCATGATATTTGACAGTTGCCAAGAGCAAACAATTGTGTTTGTTATTTTACCGAAAATGAGTTCCGTAGAATTGTTTTTTGACGATGATGAACAATCCTCTGCTTATTTGGAAATTTTCAGGAGAAAATTGCCATTTTTGCCATTCGCGCCGTGGAGGACCTAAGCCGTTCAACTCTAATGAAAAAAGCTTCCATTTTTGTTGCAAGATTGTTTTTGAACAAATCTCTTTTGCAATGTTCTCATTTTCTACCATTAGTTGAACCAACCGCTCTAATTGTTTGTTATTGCTTACAACTTTTGCCCTAAAACCAAACACTTTTAATATAGGCATATTTTACAATTGCTACAAAAAACATACATTGTTCTTTTGGAGCGTCTGATTTTGTCGTCCACAACAATCCAACTGACTAGACAATTGACATTTATCAAAAAAATTGATCACAATTGACAATCGCAATACCACTTTGGCTCCATTCAAAATGGAAATTTAACACGAGTTGATGACGGTCAATTATTCATTGATAATTGACAATCATAATACCAACGATTACAATTGTTTGACAAGCATCGTTTATCATTTATTTTTTGACACTCACAATAGGGGTCAAAGTTAGCCCCGTGATAACCTCGCCTGGGGGAGAACGACAAATTTTGAATGAGTTGCCAAAACAGTGGCGGCACCACACTTGTACTTGTAAAACATGATGATGCATGAAAGGTCGACCGAGTTTTGGAATTCATTTATAAAACAATTGCACATTAATTCTATTCATTTGCGTTGGAATTTCATCCCAGGGCCCCTACTATGAAACTCGATCCTACTATTGATTCTATACGAAAGATATTTGCGATTCTACTTTCAAATGGTACTCTATGAAAGTAGAATCGAATGCCGGTAATGCCAAACTATTTGTCAACAATTTTGCGATTTTCGAACGATTCTCGCAATTGTTTGACATAACCCAAATGAGTCTCGATTTTGTTCGGCATTTCCCAAAAAAATGATCGTGAAACAATTAAATAATAATAAATAAACATGGGCTGTGTCGCAATTTGGTTGGAGTCTGAAGGAAATCCGGATCAAATTCAACAAGCTGAACGAAGGCGGATTAGACATAAATCTAACATAATGGAGCTTGGCAAGAACAAGTTTTTCTATTCAGTATTTATTTAAAGGCATTTTTAATCCAAAAATAAAATAAACTAAAATAACTTTATTCAGCTTTGTTTAAAACTACCGCCTTTCGAAAGATGCCTTTATGTACTTGTTGAACAATATTTCAACAGAACTAAGTGTTCGCAAAAAACAGACTTTTGTTCCCAACATTATAAAGGCTGTTTTTAAATACCCCTTGGACAAATCTGGATACCGGGTCATATATTGCACCTTTTCAAACTGTGACACTTTTGTGTTTGGACTTTTAGATGATTACTATGTTTATGATTACTATGTTTATGAAAATTCATGAATTATTAAATTAAAAAATGTATTTACTTACATTATGAGAAAAAAAACTTCATAAATCGACCTTCTCCGCAAGCACATTTGATGTAGAATGATTATTTGCGAATTCGAACGAATTTGACATTAACTTTCGGAAAAGGTAGTACCAATTTTGTACCAAGAAAACAAAAAAAAGTTGGCAGTACTGGAGATGTTCGAATTTCGCTTTCATAACTTACTTATAGAATTACAGAGTTGCGATTTTGCGAATTCGAACAGTTTCACTTTAGAATCGAGTTTGATATTAGGGCCCCAGTCTGGCATGATTTCTCATGAATGCAGGCTGGCTATCGATCTATCGTTATCATATCATATATTAGGTATCGTTATCACTCTCTACAATCAAAAAGAGGCATCACGCTGTGGCTGATGACCTAGCCTTACAACTGTCATTCAAATCGACCATTCACGTGTGGCCGGTTTGACTGATGACCGACTATCAGCTCCGTATGTCAATTGAGGTATATCCCTTTAAAACGTCTAATATAAGAACCAAAAACAAACAAATGATTCCTGACTTGACGTATGGAATGTATGCTCTACTAAAACCGTACCCTACCAATTCTGCTCTATGGCTTATTCGAATTACCGATTTGATAGCGTCTACGCCTATGGTCTGTCGTTGGGCGCCAATTGAATTATTGTCTTATTGCCGAATACCTTACAACAAAACGATTTCAGTACAGTCTAGTAATGAAATATGCTGCCGCCCGAATAGATGGGTGCATATATTGCGCGTGTGTAAGTTAAAGAAGCTCCATAGCACACGTAGACTTGAATAATCCAGTCCAAGTTACAGAAGTCGGATCTGTGCGTACAGTTTTAGGTTCTCTCATCCGGCATTCAAAACCGACCGCCATTGCCAGCCATATAAAACTCGAGAATCAAAACGGTAAGTGTTTTAAAATGTCTTAAAGGATCTAGTCCTACGTTTGTTTAATAAAATCTTTCCAAGAATAAAAGCGAACTTGTTGTCCGACGTGCATATTAGCAGTGAACGGCATTCACAAAATCACATTCATTGCCGTGAAGTGTGTTGAAAACCTGAGTTAAAATAATAAAAAGTATTCATACATACCTATGAAAACTATTACATAATAATATCTAACGAGAACCATTTAATAAATAATGTTATATTTAAAAAAAAGAAAAAACAGAAACAAAGAATAATCAACAACAAATACCCGCCCTCACTCAAAGAAAAATAAATCTATATATACATCTTAAAGATAATTCGAGAAAGACAAAACAAAAGCAATTGTTTAATATACAAATTTATTAAAATATATTTAAATATTAAAAATTATTAACAAGGAAAAAAAAAATTTTAAATAATTATGTTTGCGTTCTTTTAACAAAATATAGATAATATAAAAAAAAGGCAACATTTAAATTCACAAACAAAATAATCTTAAAGATGACAAAAGAAACAAATTAAGGGAATTAAAAGTAATTAATACATATATGAATATATATTTAATTATTGAACAAAAACAAAGAAGAAAAACACAAATAAAGAAAGAAAAAGCATTACAAGGAAATAAAACATTTTTCCAAAGCAATTTTGTTTTCTATCTTTCACACCATCCGCTTATTAGGAACAGAGCGTTCTCCTGCCTGGGCGACTTGTCGCAGAGAAAAGGGGCCGAGCTTTATTCGAGGCCTAATTTTACTTTTTAGAGAGAGTTTGCTCTAAATATGGAACTGTACTTTGTGCTACGATATTGGTTATGCAGTTCGGCCGTTGTTACTACCGAATTGGCGTATTGCTCGGTTGCGGAGGCGGTAATTCGACCCCAAGTTCTAGCCTATATGCCGCCGCTGCAAGGAACAACATTTTACATCAACCTGTCACTAAAAAGCTGGAATCGAAACGCCTCACCCATAAACAAGCAACATGTGACGGAGCCTCTTTTCAAATAGGTACCTTCTTGAACATCATCTTTATTAAAAAGGATCCCAGCAATGTGTTCCTATATTTTGTCGGAAACTGCTGCTGTGATCTCTTTAATTTTCCACAGCTTCTTGTTTTATTTTCTGAAATACACTAAAGAAAAATTCTTCTACGCTACACGAATCGTAAAAGGTAAATCCCTGCAAATCCTTAAAACAAGTCATTCCTTCCACAAACCAAGTCTCTGTGAACACCTGTTTCTTTGTTGTCCTGTTCCTTTTAGTCGCACCTTTCCGTTCATCTTTCCCTAAGTCCCAACAAATTTTTTTCAAAAATTGATCAGAACAAAAGCCGCAGCATCCAATGTCTCAAATGCCCATTGTGCTTGTTGTGTTGAAAAAAATCCTTTCTACACGAAATCTGGTTTACTTTGTTCGAAATCTACTGCCCTTCCTTTGGCAGCTTTGCTGAAATAAAAACCAAATACAATACGTGGTATATTCCTTGCTGAAACGTAGGAGATCTAAGGACTGAAACCATTCAGTTTTGCACACAAAAGGGCGAGGAGATGAAGGATCGTGCGAAACGTGTAATTTTTCGATTTCCCGTACGAGAAGATCCTTTTGCTAGAGCGAGAGAAAAAACTGAATAAGACAAAATAGATTTCTTTGATTTTCGATAATTTATTCATCTATCGCATCACATTGCTATATTTTTTTTTAGAAAGTAATCAGGTTTCTCTTTTATTGGTAATTAAATTTTAAATAATTTCACTAAAACACTAACTAGAAGTTATTTGTATTTGTTTTATGTACATATTTGGCTAAAAACTAACTATACTTAAAGTTTGACTGTTAAATGTCTAGACGAGGTTTTTGTCTTCTTTTTGTTTGGTGGCCGAAGGAGACGAGGTACGAAGGAACAGTTGAACTTCAAATAAATGACAGTAGTTGGAGACGAGGTTTGACAGTTATAGAGCTTGAATATGACAAGATTTTGTCCATGACTGTAGAGCATTTACTCCAATCGCACCTACTTACATCTTGGTAACTGGCGATGGTTATGTAATTGTTGTCCTCGAAGATGAACTCGCCTTAAAAAGTACCTACTCTGCAGCAGCGGGAGGATGATCGTAGATGATGATCTTCAGCTGTTTGTGGGAGATGGCGCCTCCAATTCTGTTGAAGGTTGATTCTTATTTTGGGTGGTGTTCACTGAACAAAGTCACAGTCGTGAAAACGTTAATCCCAATGCTGCGGAAAATCCTCAATTTATCCTCAATGATAAGCAAATGTCGCTTGCTTAGCAACTTCCAAAACAACATTGAATTTGACGAAAGAAACGATGATGGCATTTATTGCATAAAATAAATCGTAACAACGTGTGACCCGTCGTTTTTAATGGTCGCCTCCAGTTAACCTCAAAAAGCATAAGAAAAAACATCGAGACGATGCTAGATTTTTTTTTCGAATAATTTGACATTTAACAGCACGCCACTCTTCAACGCCTTCAGTTTCATCAGCAATTCGTGTAAATCCCATTTGTGTAATATAACTCCATCACCCTCTCCGGCAGAGTGCTGTACAAGTTTTGTATAAAATGTAACGGCAATTGTGTCCATGCTGTTTGTATTGCTGACACCAAATCATCTTTTCGCGAGTACCTCCTCCCTCCGTCGTACACCTCGCGAATCAACCAACCCCATACATTCTCTGTAATGTCCACATCGTGTGACAGGTTCGGCCACTGTTGTGCCTTGATTCCCTTCACATCATTCCAGTTCTGATACGTCTGAAACGTATTCATGTGATCCTGGAGAATAAAGTCCGCACAACCATCCATTTTCGTGGTGATACTAGTCCGTTCGCTCTGCAAAAACTCCACAAACGCGTCCGACTTAAATTTGGTAGTCGAAACCTCACACCGAATCGGACCACCGTAGGATATGGCAAACCAAATGAAGACCGAACCACCACGAGGTCGTTGCGAAAGCGTGCGCTCATAGTTTCGCATGTCGTGATAGTAGTGTGTAAAGCCGTCTGGACCGTCGAGGTTAAACTTACGGTCACCATGGAAGACAACTCTGCGCCAGTGTATCTCACTCCAGTTTAGATACACAGTGGCAAATGCTAGCCTCTCTTTTTGAAGGTACTCCTGCATGGGGGGCTCTGTTTTTGGCCGTTTCGCTGAGGCGGTCTTTGTCGTTGTTGTAACAGTGATAGGAGATGTTCGTTTTTCCCTTTCCTTCGACGAATATGAACCTGAACCACCCACCATCTTTCCTGGGGGCGGGTAGTTATCACGATGCTTTAGATAATAGTGGAGGGCCATCAGACTTCGACCGATTTTCGCCGCAACCTCACGCACTGGCTTTTCCCATATAAGATTGTTAACAATTGCTATTTCGTCGTTTGTCAAAAGGATATTTGTATTCCGCATCACAGGGGCTTATGGATAGATTTTAAATCGAATTAAGGTTTACACAGGGGTTAGGTTGAACAAAAAAAAAAAAAAAACAAGACTACAAACGAAAAAAAGTAAATCACAGAATACACGGATTCACACACAAGGACGAGCCCCGACACAAGTCCTCGGCCAAACAACGTACAAAGCAGACTGACAGCAGCACAGGCGAAGGATATCGAATTCTTCAAATGTTTTCCTTTTCTTCTCCTCTTGAATTTTGGTGTTCGGTCTCACGCTCCTTATATACTCGATTCGGTACACTATGCGAGCGAAAAAGTGATTATTAGAATGTTTTAGTTATCCTTGCCTTATGCCTTCTCTAGAGATTGCGGACTAGGTATACGATACGCTCTGATGATGGGGCTTTTACACTGTCCTATCCCGTTACGATTTCACAGACTTTATGGAGTTAGGACCACGAAATAGCTGTATCGAACAGCAGTTGGTAAGTATATAGGAAAAAGCATTAAGCGGAAAGAAGTAAATTCAGGGCTGGAGGACCATATGTGTGCAGACGGTTCGCCCGTGTTTTTTTTTAGGTAGACGTCAATCGTTATTTTTCTGCCTCTTTTTGAGACAAAACGGGGCAAGGGGGTTATACTATTTTTTTGTTTCCTTTTCATCCGACATACATAATATACACAACGCAAGTTCATAAAAAGGGATGGGAAGGATAAATAGAGGTTATATACCCAAGTATGGATTTCTGAGGAACATATTATATAGAAAATACGGTCGGTACATGCAGCAGGTGGGGACTTTTAGGTTTTTCTTAGTTCAGCATTCGTTGGAAGTGGGATTTTGTGTTTATGAGACGAACTGTCTTCCAGGTACACAGCTGATGATTTTGAATTGGTTCGATGGTTGGATGGTGTGCTTTGAGTTCTATTATCATGTGAGTGGTTTTGATTTATCTTCTGTTGAGTGAGACTGACTGCAATGGTAAAAGTTGCGTCACAGTGAAGAGAGAAAGTAGAGTTTCTGTGTGTCCATTTGATATATTTGCATTTCTTGATAAGTAGGTACCTACATGAATGGCCGTGTTTCATTAGCGGCTAAATGATGGCATAAGGAAAAATGGTAAAATGTTAAAATTCGTGCTACTGAATTTTTTGTCTAGCGCAGGATATCCCGTCGAAAAAAAGACACATCAATTGAATTAAAAAGAAAATAAGTTCGATCCCAGCTACAGGGTTTACGACACTTGGAAAAATCTTGTATATTGTTAAAGTTCTGCGGCAGTCTATTTTGCTAAGGTAAACCGGAATTCTCAAGATGTATTTTTATTGCAGTAATTAAGGGAAATTAAAGTTGACAAGTTTATACTTTTACTGTGTGATAAAAGTGACACCAATTACGCCGTGCCCTTGAGTTATATTACACCCCAAATGGACTACGTATTGCGATACAGATAATTAAAGAACCTTACACATTATTTCTTTGAAGGTATACTGCACAACTGCAGGTACCTGGCAATAAATGGTTGTTGACCCCTGCTAAGTAATAACAGCTGCACAACGCTTTAAATTCTCACTCAAACGAGAATTACTCGAATTCTAAAATGCGAACATATGTTCGTTTTCAGTTACGACTGTGCTCCTTATATACAACGCCAACTACCCAGGAAAACTTGGCCGTTTTGGTACACAGAGGGAAATGCTTTTTCTAAGTGTAAATATGTGCGATGCACTTTTTTCCATCAAACAACCCCAAAGTTCAGTAAATACATACATAGGTATATGTTTTCCTTCGCTATCACTATGTAATGTGGAAGTGTATATATTTTCTTTCTCGTATATGAATACTACAGTATAAATAAAAAAGTGCTTCTATAATAATTTTTATCAATACAATGCAATTTAAGTAAGGAAAAGTTCTTGCAATATTTTATAACATTTCCTTTGCTTAGACACAGTGCAAAACTTGAATTTATGCAACACAAAATCTTGAAATTAAATTTAGAACAAGGATCTAATCAGTTGGATTCTGTATAACTATCAAAATGAAGTCCTTGTCGGGTGCTACCATGATCTCATGCTTCTTGGAACGTACACGTAGAAAAGTTAAATCATTGGAAGGATCCAAATCACGAACAACACTGCGTGCTTTGTCAGCCAGTTGGCTCATTAGTCCAGCGTACTGGACGGTTGTTGTGTTGTCCAGTGTACTTTTTACAGGAATTCCTGTGCACAAAAATAAAATGTAAACAAAATGTTGTATCCTTAGCGATGAATTGTTAAATCAATAAATTGTTAGGCGGAATGGAAAATTCACTATTAGTAATATAATATTCATGTTATATTTACCATGTTATGCCGACAATTTTATTGAAAACAACTGTTTTGGTAGAATAATATATGATTTATTTAAATTTCACATTTACCCACCTTCATTGTTCACAACAATAGTTCCGACTACACCCTTATGGGACTGGAGGCGTTTCAGAGTTTCTTCCACTTCTTGTGACTGTTATTGAAGAGAGAAATTTCAATATGTTAATGAATATGAAGATGTTATAATTATTTACCATTTTTTAAATATTTCTTCCAAATAAAATTCCAATTTATGATGAATCAACCAGCCCACTTTTGACATCTGCCAAATAAGTGAAATGTCAATGTCGATGCCGTCATTCGACCAAACTAAAACGAGTAAAAAGTGGTGCCAAGTTCGGGTGTTTGTGTTTCAGTGAAAGGAAAAAAATGAGGCTATAATAAATATAAAGGTAGGTAGAGATGATTGTTGGAGTTGGACATATTTTATCGGATCTGCTATTTGTCATTAAATACATGCTATAATTTTTTTTTTATCGTTTTGATTTTCTACGAACATTGGCATTGATCCGTGAGTGTTTATTAGATGATGTGGACAGGGTATACAAAAAATAAAAAAAAGGAAGTGCATTTTTATTATGTTTGCAACTGCATAATTGTACATAATATTAGAATTTTATTGCATTACGACGATGGTAAACTCCGTCTCAGGAGCAATTAGAAATTCATGCTTTTTAGTCTGAATCCGCAGGAACGACAAATCATCTGTGGAATCCAAGTCGCGTAACGCACTTC
The DNA here is from genome assembly GCA_951230905.1 of Cheilosia variabilis. NCBI lineage: Eukaryota > Metazoa > Arthropoda > Insecta > Diptera > Syrphidae > Cheilosia > Cheilosia variabilis. The sequence continues at coordinate 59,842,584 of OX579680.1, read as the reverse complement.
TAGCGGAAAATACAAGTGGCCCAGCTATTTGCTTAATAATACCTTGGGTGACTGAATTGTCAGCAGTCGTTTTCACTGCTACACCATTGCGATTGTTGATGACTACATATCCACGGCACTTTTCCACGATTCTGTCGGATGTAGCTTCATTTTTGCGTACTATCTCCTCAAAGCTGGACTGCAAGATTGTGGTTAATATGGAGGAGAATGCTTTCTATCTGATATCTAGAATTACCATCATTAGCTTACAAATTTTCTAGTTGATAATAGTCGGATTGAAAACTCAGTGTGAGCTTTTAAAAGCAAAAGCAATGCCAGTTGTTTTAGCATTTTAGACAGTAAACTATTCTTATAACATGTTGAAGTGAACCAATAGGGCAAAGAGGACACGGCTTATACTTATTATAGCCCGCCTTTCAAAATAATTCTAAGAAACAGCGACCGCCTTGACAATAATTCTAAAGAATAAAAAAAGCATTGCGTAGGAGAAGGCATCCGCTGAGATAAAGACCAATCTTGCTCGTCCTTGAAATTAACCTTTTATGTGTTGGCTGCGATGTTAAATAGATCAGAATGACGAATTTTCAATTTGCTTATATTTCATTTTATTATAATTTTGACATACACATAAAAACCAACTAATTTCCCTAACTGTCTTGTACTTTCCCTCTGCATGACTGTATCATATCGTTCGCGCTTTGTACAACCATTATTGTGATTTTGCCATCTTCCGATACAAGAGTTTCGTCCCATTTAGTGCGCACTCGCAGCCCCAAAAGCTCGTCATCCGGATCAATTTGTTGCAAAATATAGCGAACCTTTTGATAGAGCATGTCGTAATAACCACAATATTCCACGGCACGTGTTTGTGGCATAGTCGTTCGAACTGGATTTGCCGACTGATTAAGGATTATAACATCTTTAACACCTGGTTGATCTTGGAGCAAGCGAAATGCCTCATCCACATAAGATTTAGTCCTTTTTTCCACCTGCAAAAAACGAATTTACGATTACATACTAATTTATTTGTCCGTCCTTTACTTACCTTCATCTGTTTTGTCATAATTCCCAATCTTTTTATAGATTCTCGAAGGAAGCGAATAACAGTCAATGAACTGAGCTGTGAGTTTTAATATTTCTGAAAACTCCTAGTGAACTAATTGGAATTGATTAAAAGGACTGCGGGGTACAATGAGCACTCACATTTCATACATGCTCAGCGAAGAGAGGCAAGCGTGCGTTATTACTTCCTTCCAACAGGTTTATAAGTTTCCGACTGAATCAATGCAAAAGGGAATACTCATCCTCAGTTCTCAGTGTTCGTCCCCTGTTTGCCTTCAGCCATCCTGTTCATTTGTTAACTGGGTCACTAGGGATATTGCAAAAGGACTACTGCTCGTGTTGTTTTTGTTCTTGTTGATGAATAGCAATAACGGTGACGGCAAAGCGCAGTTGAACGGAAGTGCATGTAGATATATGGAAATAGAATGGAAATCAATTTTTGTTTACTCAAACGAAGCCATGCCGACCAAACACAGGAATGTGTTCTGGTGACAACGGTGCTGTCAAGGAATGCTAAGGGTGTGAAAGGGGTCAATGAGCTCCGTTAACCATACTAATTAGTCATCAGCAGACTTGGATAAGAATAGATTACTAGTTTCGAGAACTCTTTACGCATCGGATAAAGGAGAACGATGATCGAATTTGCACGTGGGAAGTCCGCGTGCTGGCGAACTATTAGCGGAGGACCTGGGTACTAGGACTCTAAATGCCATAACCGTTCAAAAGGCGAGTCTGCCTGTCGCTTAGGTATTAATTGATGACGTTCGAGGAATATTTAATTACTTCTTCATTTCGTGGCCTGGTCGAATAAAGTTAAAAGTTCTGAAGTCAAATTTTCGACCAGCATGGGCCGTGTTTCGTATTCATATGTGCACTTACGGTGAAATGGCAGACCAAAATTAAAATGGATGGCCTCTGTAAAAAGTGCTGCCAATTCAAAAAGTCTGCCTGTCGCTTAGGTATTGGGTCGTATGAATAAAACGTAGCAATTGCTTTTACTCAAGAGAAATGTCAAAATCGAAGCATTTGCTACATTTCGTATGAATAAAAACCAATTTGAGTTAGTTCCAACTTTTGACATGTTCGAAAAACGGCGGCACTGACCTTTTACTCAGATCGATATGAATAAAACTTATCAGACAAAGCAAATGCTATGCAAATTCTGAGTCTGCTATTTAGTTGACTCAGACCTTTTGCTAAATATTTTGTACGCACATTTTTATGTAAAATAAAGCAATCTAAGCATTGGGAATTTTCGACGTTTTATTTATAAATAGTTGAATTAAGTTTTGTTCGTGCAGGAAAACCAAACAAAACATGAATGCGATAAGTTTTCACATTATACTTGTTTTACCTCTTTTTGTAAACGTTAAAAAACAGTATAAACAAAGAAGAATTGGTGACGATAATAACTTCAAGCAATTGTGTCGTTTCACGCGTGAAAATGTGAACATTTTGGCTAATTATTTTTTAAATGATAATTTTGAGACACGTGGTGGTGCTCTTTCAAATATACAGAAAATTAAATCTTTCCTAAAGTATTAAGGAGATCCGGGCTTTCAGGTAAACATTTAAAAATTCATGGCTTACAAGTGAAAAATTTATGTGTTTAGTGTTGGAGAAGATCTTGGTGTTCATCAACCGTTTCGTTAACTAATTGGTATGTGTGCCAAAAAATAGTTCAACAAGCCGATGATTGGATACATTTTCCGACAACTGAGGAATAAATCAAACATCACCAAGCGATTTGGAAAATAAAATTTATGTTTCCAGGTGCGATTGGAGCTATAGATTGCTTTTGATAATTTTCCCACAAACATTTTGTAAATAAATTCAAAATAAACAAACCACCGGACAGTTGTCACTTGTCAAGTTTGACAGAAATTGCAAGGCAAGGACATGTACAGCGAAGTAAATGCTATGTTCGAATTTTCGAACTTACTTTAGCAAACTAGGTTTTTATTCATACCGATTCAAAGCATTTGCTAAGGGCTTTTACTTTGCTAAAAACTTTTACTCAAAGCAAATGCTAGTTTTTATTCATACGACCCATTGTGTCGTATGAATAAAAAGTAGCATTTGCTTTGAGTAAAAGGTTTAAGCAAAGTAAAAGCCCTTAGCAAATGCTTTGAATCGGTATGAATAAAAACCTAGTTTGCTAAAGTAAGTTCGAAAATTCGAACATAGCATTTACTTCGCTGTACATGTCCTTGCCTTGAAATTATGTACTGTCAAACTTGACAAAAATATACAACTGTCCGGTGGTTTGTTCTTTTTTTTATTAAAAGCAATCTATAGCTCCAATTGCACCTGGAAACATACATTTTATTTGCCAAATCGCTTGGTGATGTTTGATTTCTTCCTCAGTTGTCGGAAAATGTATCCAATCTTCGGCTGGTTGCACTATATTTTGACACACATACCAATTAGTTAACGAAACGGTTGACTGATGAAGACCAAGATCTTCTCTTTAACAAGAACCTAAGCACATTCATTTTTCACTTGTTAAGCCTTGAATTTTGAAATGTTTACCTGAAAACCCGGATCTCCTAAATGGGTAGGTACCTTAGGAAAGATTTAACTTTCTGGTTATTTGAAAGAGCACCACCACGCGTCTCAAAATTATCATTTAAAAAAATATTAGCCGAAATGTCCACATTTTCACGTGTGAAACGAAACAATTGCTTGAAGTTATTATCGTCACCAATTTTTCTTTATTTATACTGTTTTTTATTAGCACGAACGTTAACAACAAGAGATAAAACAGGTATAATGTGAAAACTTATCGCATCCATGTTTTGTTTGGTTTTCCTGCACGAACAAAACCTAATTTAACTATTTATAAACAAGACATCGAAAATTCACAATTCACAATACAAAATATTTAGCAAAAGGTCCGAGTCAACTAAATAGCAGACTCAGAATTTGCATATCATTTGCTTTGTCTGATAAGTTTTATTCATACCGATCTGAGTAAAAGGTCAGTGTCGCCGCTTTTCGAACATGTCAAGGGTTGGAACTAACTCAAATTGGTTTTTATTCATACGAAATGTAGCAAATGCTTCGATTTTGACATTTCTCTTGAGTAAAAGCAATAGCTACGTTTTATTCATACGACCCATTGGGTCGTATGAATAAAAACTAGCATTTGCTTTGAGTAAAAGTTTCTAGCAAAGTAAAAGCCCTTAGCAAATGCTTTGAATCGGTATGAATAAAAACCTAGTTTGCTAAAGTAAGTTCGAAAATTCGAACATAGCATTTACTTCGCTGTATATGTCCTTGCCTTGCATTTTCTGTCAAACTGGACAAGTGACCACTGTCCGGTGGTTTGTTTATTTTGAATTTATTTTCAAATTTTTGTGGGAAAATTATCAAAAGCAATCTATAGCTCCAATTGCACCTGCAAACATAAATTTCATTTGCCAAATCGCTTGGTGATGTTTGATTTCTTCCTCAGTTATCGGAAGATGTATCCAATCATCGGCTTGTTGAACTATTTTTTGACACACATACCAATTAGTTAACGAAACGCTTGACTGATGAGCACCAAGCCCTTCTCCTACAACAACCTAAACCCATAAATTTTTCACTTGTTAAGCGATCAATTTTGAAATGTATACCCGAAAGCCCGGATCTCCTAAATACCTTGGGAAAGATTTATATTTCTGGATATTTGAGAGAAAATATCCACTAAAAAAAAGTATTAGCCAAAAAGTCCACATTTTCACGCGTGAAACAAAACAATTGCTTGAAGTTATTATCGTCAAAAATTTTTCTTTGTTAATACTGTTTTTTATTAGCACGGACGTTAACAACAAGAGGTAAAACAGGTATAATGTGAAAACTCATCGCATCCATGCTTTGTTTGATTTTCCTGCACGAACAAAACTTAATTTAGGTAACTATTTATAAACAATACATCGAAAATTCACAATGCTTAGATTGTTTTATGTTCAAAATGTGCGTACAAAATATTTAGCAAAAGGTCTGGGCCAACTAAATAGCAGACTCAGAATTTGCATAGCATTTGCTTTGTCTGATAAGTTTTATTCATACCGATCTGAGTAAAAGGTCTGTGCCGCCGCTTTTCGAACATGTCAAAAGTTGGAACTAACTCAAATTGAATTTTATTCATACGAAATGTAGCAAATGCTTTGATTTTGACATTTCTTTTGAGTAAAAGCAATTGCTACGTTTTATTCATAGGACCCATTAAGTGATGACGTTCGAGGAATATTTAATTACTTCTTCATTTCGTGGCCTGGTCGAATAAAGTAAAGAGTCTGAAGTCTAATTTTCGAGCAGCAAGGGTCGTGTTTCGTGTATCGTATTCATATGTGCATTTACGGTGAAATGGCAAACAAAAATTAAAATGGATGGCCTCTGTAAAAAGTGATGCCAATTCAAAAAACCTCCTAAGACCGCACCCTTTATGTCTACAGTTTGGTATTTCATTGTACCAAAATACGAAAAGGAAAAGTATAAGAACCAACGTGCGTATGCACAAAAAAACTAGTCAGTTTTAAATGAGAATTACAGCAAGGGCAATGATGACAGGCGAAAGACAAGCTGTTGCTGAAAAATATGATAATTGAAAATTCGTAAATACCAATTTATTGAATGGCACTTTTAGAAATAGTAGTTTTATTAAAATACTATCTCTTGGCAATTCATCCCATCTCGTATACGATATACCACTACATAATCAATACAAAAAAATTACAAACATTGCGCATGAAATTCTCTTAAATTTTACGCATCAGCCAGCATTTTCAATTGGAATTCCTCTCACGTTTGACAGAGACAAACCGACTTTGACAAGTCACCTGCTGTCATTTGTATTGATATACACCGCCGTCAGAATGAGATAGCAGCTAACCATGCCGCATACCGTGTTTGTGTACTTAAGAGTGTTGTACCAAAATAACCATTCAACTTTGAACTTATTTTCCGGTTTTCTAGCCGACATTTTCTGTTCCTCTTAGAAACGGTAATTTTTTGAACTAGGGAATCCACATTTTTTATTCAATTCGTCTTCTATGGCTTTTCGAGCGCCAGCGCCAACATTTGCACTTGGCCGTTTACCTACCCCCGCCTTTGCTTTGTGAATCTGTGTTCGGGTTCGAGTTTCTTCTTTCGCGGCGAGTAAAATGTAGTAAGAGAACTAATGTCGTACGTTTTAGAACGTAGATAGATGTAGATTTCGTTTCGTTCGTTCATCGTTCCATTCATCAGTTGCTGTCATTTTATTTCTCATTCGTTTTCTTCCATTCGGTGGTGTATGATGTGTGTGTGGTTTTTCTGCAAAAATTAAATCGCTTAACTTTTTTGTTATTTCTTTCGGTTAAAATTTGTTTTTTTCTTTTCTCGTGGCTTCGCGCAAGAAGGCGGTTCTTTTGATTAAATTATTGCTACAACTTTGGAATTATAAGCAGAGCACCGCTGCAGGTGTAACAGTGAAGAATATTGTATTCCACAGAACGTGTCGTTAAATGGAGTTTGAGGCTCTTTGAAGTGTTTTAAGTTCCGCAGTGAATTTCTCAAGTGGACAGTGCAAAAAGTCAAAGCAAGCGGATTTTACTTTTAAACGTAGAAAAATAAAATTTCCGGAATTTCATTCATCATTTCGATTGTGAAAAGCGAGAAAAGAAGCGGCGCCGTAAAATCCGATTTTCTATGTTCGTCGGAATAATTTTTCTGCTTTTCAAATTAGTAGTTGTGCGTTGTAATTGCAACCAACGATTTTTGCGAGTGTGTGTGTCCTCCAAAGGTACCGTGTAAATTACTAACTTTTGTTATTGTTTAAACACAAGATTTATTAGTAAATAAACAGTAAACAAGCCAAGGAGTATAGTTGCTGAATAACATTTAAGGTTATCTGCTTAATATCAGGTGAGTTAAATTTAAGATTTTCTAAAAATATTTCGTCCGTCTGTCATTTGGTTTTGCGGGAGAAAAAAAAATCGAATTCCTCATTCGACTCCCAGTTTCACGCCCCTCCACAGTAGGATTGCAAAGGGCCATTCAGGTAGACAGAGTTGCCATATCAGAGTTGTTAGGAAAAAAAGGAGTAGGTAAATATTTCCACCATCAAACCACTTCACAATCAAAATTGACATCCACCACATAATGGTAAGGGCCCCATTTTTCTTTAGATTGGCCTAAATACAAAGTCATCCAGCGGTCAAGAGAACGTGTGAAATATTCTGGCATAAACTGGCTTAAGCCAATGTTCGTTTAGGGTAGAAGAGTATGCCGTCGCCAATTTGACACAACTTTAGAGGATTTTCGTGCATTTTGACAGCTTAAACCCGTGTAATGACATTTTATTCATGACTCTTTTTACGTTTTTATTTGTATATTTGAATTGGAGAACTCTATTGGTTATTGATTACTGTCTAATTATGCAACTGCTTATGTAATGTGCGTTGTGATCTTTCGGTGCCAGCTTTTTTAGTTGTAGGTAGGCGAAAATCTTTTACAGCGATCATTAGCTTGCACAAGTCTGCTAGTAGTCCTACCTATTAAGTTTTTTTTCGGATCAAGCAAATCGTGACTACCTTTACGTTTCTGAAAACTCATAGGTACATCAAACATTACCCAACAGTACTGTTCCCCAATAAAAACATGGGAGGCCTGTTAATTGTAAAATCTGTCGATAATAACTACCCATAAATAAAAGTCCTCAGTAGAGGGTTTCCACGACTGTTTTTAATCCATCATAGTGCACTTCTAACAAATAATACCCTCGCACGTTTAAGAACCTGTCAGCATGTGCGGGAGCTGGTATTCCTTCTATCAGCTATCCTAGATCGTTTTCGAATATCTACAGGTCTCAAGCTACTGACAAATGTTTTCCCTGTGACTACGTGACTTTCCTGACGTTCTTCACTTTTTTTGTGCACAAACTGACAAGTTCGGCAGGAATGCCAAAACTAGACAGGTCTTAGTATAATTCGTCTCGATCGACAAATGGCACTTGACTCGTTGGGTTTTCTATAGGTTCTGCCCTCGTTTGAATACATGTTTGGTCAATTATGGACTAACCAAACCTTAGATGGCACTAGTAGGGACCAATCAGTTCGCTGACAAGTGCTTTCAGGCGTTCACATAGTACAGTCAGCAGAAAGCGTCTTGTACAGTGATGCTAGACTTTACGGACTGAATTGCCCACGATACACGTCAAAAACACCCCAAATGCCCTTTTTGCCATGCCGACGTTAAAAAAAAAACAAAATACACTATTTTTTCTTGTTCCAAGAGATAAAAAAAAAAGCCCTTTTAGCTCATTTTGAAAGGCGATCTGGCATCACTGGCTCTTGTATGCTTGCCCAAAGGGAATGCATCTACCTATAATTGACGCAGCTAGAAATGCTATCGACGGCGGCTCATTTTCTAAATTAAAACCCTTTATAACCTGGTAACGTCATCACGAAATATTTTCAGTCTCCACTTCAATTCCAATATGCGGGTGACTGCGAGCAAAAAAAAATTTATCTTAACTGCAGTGCGCAAAAGTGATACTGACTGCCGCTTTCGCAGGAAGAGTTTTCTCCCTGTTTTTTGTTTATTATGATATTTGAGGATTACGATGAAGGCACTAGAAGGGGAGCGCGGGCGACACCAGCACGACAAATAGAGAAGACACGCGCCCTAACCGGAACAGGGTGCAGCGTGTCAGAGGAGGGTGCCGTCTAGTCCTTTTTACAGTAGATTGTCTTACTTTTTATTCTCATATGGTTTTTTCGCATTTACTCGACAAATGTAAATGTAAACATATGTGCGAATGCCTTTAGGCGTAAACGTATAGTTTTCTTTTTGTTGGCTGTGTGGTGTTGTTATTGGAGAACTGCGCCAACGACAAGCGGTAGCAGCATATTGATAAGCGAAAGTGGTCGACAAGCTATTATGGACATGTGCGAGGTTTAACTTTGAATAGGAAAGGTGGATGGTATTTATTTTTCAATGAATTAACAATTTTCTCTGTCGCGTAAATGGTTGGTGGCGTCGAGATTTGGAGAGCCGATGGCGAGTGTGGGAATTGCCGAATATGCCTTCGGATTTGGACGCGCTTATTAGTTGACTGTCAGTTTTCAACCTTTCCACAGCGTGCACCAATAAATAATTGTCAACATATGGACAAAACGAACAATTGACAACAATCAAGTTATTTTGAGTGAATAGAAAGGGATATGCTTCTATCGTATGGTTTGTAGATGTCATAAGACGTAGATTCCATGAGTATAGACAACCGCTGGGAATTAAGGCAGACGTTTCACCCGAAGAAATCTCTCAAAGCTTCCACTTTTAATAAGAGCCACGCTTCTGCATCACAAAGCGGAACCAGAACGATTACGGTCTCCGCTGACTCAGATCACCATTACTAACACGCGCAATGCCATGTCATGTCAGTTTATAATTTTACATCATCATCGCCTTGATTGACACATTCCCAGACCGTGACTTACTTCCATCGACTGCGACAGCACGGAATCGGCTTTGTTATCAGCAAAGCATTATGATGTTCTCATGACACTTGCGTCAAGTGCAAATCGCATATAAATTGTCCAAACAAACAGTTCCGTTGTTAGGGCGTCTCTCGCACGTCAATGTTTACCAGCAATTACGTTCCATGTGCCACTGGTGCTAAGCATGCAAAGCTCCTTGACTAATGATGAAAAATGCATTTCAATCGTTTTTCCTATACTCATACACGTTCTTTGGGATTTCTTGGCAGTTGTACCGCCCTTCCGCATCCACAGAGCTAACGCTCCAGTGCTATAACGGTGTGATAAGAATCGTCGGCACATAGCTTTTGATGCATTGGATTGTGGTAATTTCCACACTATGCAAGTACGACAGACAGAGAACAGAGCGAACGACAAAAATACATCCGCAATACAGTAACTCATCTTGAATCCCTTTTTTGTTCCATCGTTGCCTCTTCCTGAAACAAGGCGAATAAAAGTGGGCAAAGGAGGAAAAATCCAAAGGCAAGCGCGCAAGTAGAATTTTAAGTTTTTTTTTTACTTTGCTTCCCTTTCAAAACAAATAGCAAGCAACTAAACAGAGTCGGATCGGGAACAACACTATGGAAAAGGATGTGGTGTGCGTCGTAGTTCGGAAGGATATTTGTTTGCCCACCCACCGTACCTACCACCTTTTGTATTATAGGTGTGCGCTTCGAACGAATACGGGTCGAATACAAAGTAGTCGTAGATTTCCCTTCTACAGTTCGTTTCGGTTTCGGTTTGTTTTCGTTCCGATTACTTGTAAGTTTTGTTGTTGTTTCCGTTTGGAAATAAGTACAACTTGGAAAATGCATGAAAAATGAGCAAATTACTTGGGAGCAAGGACCTGCTTTTGTGTATCATCAGTTGCAACAAAAGGCAACTGAAAAATCCCTTCCAGACCTACATGGGTTCATTTTGCAAATGAAGAACGTAAAATGCTGAAGGGTTTGATTTGGAAATTAACAATGACTTGTGTTTAACTATGGGGCCCGGCTTTATCTATGAAGTTAGTTTCGGTATACATTTATGTAATGGGATTTTTTCTTTTTAATCAGGGAATGGTTTTAATGAATTTCTTGGAAGGAATAGCAATTTTAAATGGGACAAACATCCTGAATTGGTCATCATGTTAACCTACATTCGAGGGGCGCCAGTATTTACAAAAGAAATCGACCGTTGTTAAGGAGCAGAAATGGGTGAACAAGATTACAATGGGCTGTTGTAATATTTAAGCTGAGCTCTTTAGAGCTGCTTGCAGAGATTGCGCTTTCCAAGACAACATCTGAATTTTAATTCTTTGACTGACGAATGGCGTCATCATAAGTGGCACATCGTGTGATCGCCTAAAACCAGTGTTGTTAGCACTCTCTCTTAATTTATCCCACGAAGCGTAGTTTCCCTTTTCAGCATACTCAAATTCCCTTTTAAAATCCCACGATACTTTTTTGCGTCAGAATCCAGTTTTTAAAAGTAAAATTTGTATTACACGGAAAGAAAATCACGTTAAATTAACCTTTAGTATAAAAACCGCAGTTTGTAACACTGCTGCGATTATTTTTTGGTACTAGAAAATTTTGATAAAAGAGCTGTTTTTTATGGACATTCAGTGTGTTGATAATCGTGGTGTTTTGATCATAGTTTGAATGTTCTTTGTCAGATTTCTGAAATTCCCACGAATTGGTGCTTTATCCCACGGAAGGCTTTTCGGACATCGAAATTCCCACAAAAAGTTATAAATCCCACGATATAAAAACACTGCCTGAAACCCTTTGTAAACAACTTAAGTAGCTCTGTTTAGTGCGCGGTTCTCGCTCGCACTAACGTTCAATGCATACGGGAAGACCTTTTGGGTTCAAGATCTAGTATTCTTCTGTTTGTAAGCGAGCTAATTTCCCCGGTCCACTAGCATCGTGCACCTCTGTTGTTGCTGGTTTTTGTGGCTTTTGTGCTTGTGTCAAATCAAAAGGCCTGCAAAATTAATTGGTGTGATTGCAAGTTAAACGAATGTTCGATGTCACATGACTGCAAAAGTGCTGCCAAGTTTTAAAATTGCGGGTTTGTTCGAAAAATTTTTCTTTTTTGTAGTTTTGTGAAGAAATAAAACAAACAAAATTTACACAAAACTTGTTAAACGATATGTAGCCCAAATTTGTGTTGGGCGCTCATTGAAGAAATTTCCATCGTTTTTTAAGAAAAAAGATAGCCCAAAATACGGCAATGCGCCCAATCTGGCAACACTGTGCCTGAGATGCATGAAACGATTGGAAAGCGAAAGCCGTAAGACGATCTCCAAACGAAAGATGAACTTTTCAAAGTAAACAATACCTTTGGCCGGTCTCCTACCCTAGCCTATATCCCTCGCCATTACCTAATAAAGTCGTCGTGCCGGTAATAATCATTTTTTTCCAGTCATATTTGTATTCTCTCACATGTTTTATAACGTTTCTAGTGCAAAACACGGGTGCGCCCATTAAAATGAGTTATTGTTGCCATAATTGGTCTGTTCTATGATTGTGCCAGAATCATAGAAACCTCCGAGTCAACGTGTGCGCTCGCTCTTCTTGTGAATTGCATTTCACAGAGACTTACACCAGCCATCTGAGGGAATGTGTTGTGCCGCTTCGGTGCTTCCGCGCTACAACTGCCACTACAATATGCTATTGTTGGCCAATGTCTCTCGCAACTGCATCAGATACTGAACTGTGCTCGACCGGGGTTATTGTTCCAATTTTCTAAGTGGAAATCTTTTTTTTTTGTTGAAACGCCTTTGAAAATTTGTTAATAAAATGTCGTGTGTGCACAGCACATAAATATGGACGAACACAGGAAGTCGATCCCATAAACGGAGTACGTTCGACATCATTTAACTGTCTGCTTGAATGAAGCTTTCCACGTGTGACTTTGAAGTGGAGTCCACTCCTTCGGCAGCCGTCAAACACGAAAAGTCGCTAATCCTTGAGTAGTTTTCTTGATAGCTCGTGTGGGCTAACCTAATTCGGGAGGGGGCTAATTCAACACCTCCTACTTGGGATTTGTTCGGCTTTGTGCGCTGTGTTTATGCGGCGGAAGTGGAAAGTGGGCTGTTTTACACACAGAATTCCCTCTTCAATGATTGATATTGTCAGAGGAAAAAGCGCTTAGGTTGCTGTTATTCGCTTCTTCCGCATAAACGAATGTACCTGCGAAAGGCAAATCGACGGAAAGAGGATTATGGGGGAATTGGTAATTTTAAGAAGCCCTATGGGGTTATGGGACTTTTTCTTATATTGTACCTTGTTACTTGGAAGCAGTCATGACGACGTGTTGGGGTTAGATAGAGAATTTGCATTTTATTTCCGGAGGATTTTCCAAGTCGATTAAGTAATTTATTTTATAAATTGGGCGCGTCTCAGAAGGGGGTGGTTATTACTGAGGGAAAAGTGCAAATGCGTGGGCTTGTAAAGAATTTTGACACAAACAAATAATGGCATTGACTTATTGTTCGATTGAGTCGACAGCTTTTCGGCAGTTCTGACAGATGGAAACAGTATGCGCAAAAATATTGTCATTTCGACTGGTTATAAATGGTGTATTTTATACTCTCAGTAAGATTCGTCTATCGGCCACCTTTCATTTGACCAGCCTCCGTAAAAATAGACTAAAAATCGACGTTATGATGAACTTTTGATCTACATCGACTTAAACTTCAAAAAACATTGAGCATCCCTTCTCTATGGCGCCCTTACATTGTTTGTTATCATTATAGACGTTGCAAAGTGCTTTCCACTTATTTTACACTCAGAATAGAAAAAAAAGTAACTCAAGACCATAAAACACAAAGTAACGCCATTGTGTGACCCACTGCGGTTGACAACAATGCACTTCTTCCACTAATGATATCGAGAGCCCATTGTTCACTGGAGAATGGATGCCTGGAACCAACCTCATAAACACCGAAACAGACTATGACAACATTCTTTTAATTATTGATTTTAAGAGATACGTCCTGTAAGGAAAAATACAGACACGCATAGTATCGCACTCCCCATAGTGTCGGTGTGAGTACCACCACTTTTAAATCCAAATTCTCCAAGTGCAGTCAGTCATTTAATGACAGGGGCAGCCCTTGATAATCAGCTTAAAAAGTTTATAATACGAAAATCAATAGCCACCCAAGCGTTTTGCCATTGGATTGGATTACTTCGACATGACAATGAACTGTCGTTCGCTGCGTTGCATGTGATGCAGTTTATAAAATGGAAATAAATATTTTTAAGGATATATGGAGAAGGTGCAAATAAAAGCCAATATCAAGATCGAATTACTAACATGCTGTAATTGACATTCAGACTGTGAGGTATTTAGCGCGGGAGCTGTCATAATCTGGGATTGAAAGACTGCCATCAAGATTGGGATTTACAGTGGTGCCAAATTCGCATTTATTAGAAAGGGTTTTCCAATAAGAGGTGTTATTTTGGTATTCAAAGAAAAATGCCATTTTTTGAGATAAATGATCGGATGTTTATTTCATAATAAAGAGGAAGGTATGCCGTTAATAATGAAAAACAACATCAGCCAAATGGCCACCACGAGCACGCATACGATATCCTTTTCATGAAATTTTCCATAACCAAATCGCAAAGTGGCTGCCCTATGTCCTCGATAGCCTTACGAATTTTATCTTTTAGGTCTTGAATCGACGCTGGGCTGTTGGCGTAGACCTTATCTTTCACGTGGCCCCAAAGGAAGAAGTCGCAAGGTGTTAAATCACAAGATGTCGGTGGCCAATTGTGATCACCTCTTCGAGAGATAACACGGTCCGGAAACTTTTCCCGTAAAAGATCAATGGTTTCGTTGCTTGTGTGGCACGTAGCGCCGTCTTGTTGAAAGTAAACGTTGTCCAGATCAATACCATCCAACTCCGACCATAAAAAATCATTAATCATCGACGACCAAAAAATGATTTAGTTTTGCGAACTGTGACGGCAAGATTTTCACCATTTTTGTTGTGAATTTTAATAATTTCAATGCGTTGTTGAAGCGGGTATCGTTCCATTTTTAGTAATGGCGTAGTTTCTACTTGTCAAATGTCAAAGAATAAAAGCTTCAAAAGTGACAGCTACCGAAATAGCGGGTCATTCACAATAACACATCTTATTGGAAAACCCTTTATAATAGTAAATGGAGACAGAAGCAACATTAAAACAGGCGGAATGCTCACAGGCCACGAGCAAGGCAATGCAGCAAAAACCTTTAGCCTTGCTCAGAACTAACACCAACAGCTTATAAACCCATGATAATAATCACATCAGATCCACAAGGACCTAAGTTCGATTTTAATCTGCCCACATAGCAAACCTCACCAAGATATACTTTTATTTCTTCGATGACACCGGGTTAGACTGTAGGTAATTCAATTCACTAAGTACATGCATGTATTTGTCACTTGGGGACAAAAACGATGTACAGTCCTCGGTCTACTGTTTTCAAATCAACCAAAACACATTATGGCCTGCCCGCTGGCCTGATTTTTCTACTTAATTCTCCACACGCCTCGACAGACTAATGCTTGTTCTCCCTTGTGCGCAGTTACCCTGTTGGTAATTATATTTTCCACCAAATGCAGTGTCAATGCTAAAAATAGACTAAAGAGACACAGAAAATTAAATAAAACCATAATAAGTAGGTACAGCTACTTTTGAAAAACAAAGAAGGCCAGACCAGACCACCTTGTTGCCGCAAGGGCGCCCATTTAATCGCATTATGTGGTTACATTGTCACACTCTATCGATTGGTGTAGCAATAGTGCCACAAAACACTCACCACCGTCCGTGGGTAATGGGCTCCAGCAAAAAGGGCTAATGGTGTAACCATAGACTGAATGAAAGTGATATTTATAACTTTTAAATAATGTTAAACAATACCTGAAAATGATATCCCCTGACAGCTGCTGTCTATCACTGGCACTTCCACTAGAAAGGTGTGAAACACTCGCTGACTCCCAATGGTGTTAACTGTTAAGTGCATTTTGGTCTTTTACTCTCACCAAAGGGACGCGTCCAGCTGCATTGTTTTCGTTTGAGTGATAAGAAAAATGTCATCAGTACAATACGCAGGTACATTCAGTTTTGACAAGCACGTGTGGCTTTTGACTCCCAGTCGCATGTCGTTCTATATGTAGCGTTAGTATTTGGCAACCAAAACAAATAATTTACTTTTTTTATACATATTTTCTTTTTCTCGTTTCTCGTAGACCGCAGTAGACTTCTTGTTATTGTTGTTGTCATTTGAATTCTGATTTGGGTGATGTCATCGAGTTATTTTGATTCCGACAAAAAAATGTTTGTTCTGCTTTAGTGCTTCTTGGTGTCAAGGTATATAGACGAGTATACTCGTACGTTATGCCGCTGTCATCTCAGTATTTTGAGTTCTAAATTCTTGAATGTGTTGTTCTCTTTTTTTGTCTGTATATCTTCGACTGCAGTAAGAATGAGACAAGCTTGAAATTCTCCATTTAATTTGACCTAATGACATATTGGTTTTTATAGAATGTTTTACTTTTTTGCTGATTTTGCGCCAATTTGGCTTAAGGTGGAATGTTGTTTTTGGTCGAGTGGCGCGGTGATGTCACAGATGAATGACTGGCCGAAGAGAATGCGCTGTCAGAATGGTAAAATGAGTTGCTTTCTTTTTTAGCAACAAGAACTCTGTTTCCACCATCGATCCTTAGGGTGTCGTATTTATCATTGCGAGACATTAACTTTGTTTTTAACTAACTTGGGGTCACTTCCTGGGGCGAAGTCGTAATTATACCCTCCACAGGAAGGTATACACCAAAACCCCGATTTGCGTCGTTAATTGGGACCAGAAAAAACACGACGCAAATCGAAACGACTCAAATTGAAATAACGATTCTTAACCTTAATTATCTTAATATTTATTTCTCCAAAATGATTGACTTCACGTAAAGTGTAAACTCGTTAGCCTTAATCTTGGGCAATCCCCTTTTTACAAAAAAAAATGAACCAAAAGGAATAACAAAAAAGCAAACTGAAATAAAATCGTCCCAACTTCGAAACCAGGATCATTTTTAAATGACGCAACTTCGGAACAGACGCAAATCGGAACGACGCAAAGCGAGGTTTTGGTGTATTCACTTTGTCATTACATTTGTAACGCCAAGAAGGAGTCACCTCATAAAGTATATTATATTCTAAATCAGGATCACATTCTGAATCGATTTAGCAAAGTCCTTCTGTCTGTCTGTCTGTCTGAAAGCACGATAGCGCCCAAAGGATTTTGTTGGTGAAAGGACTTCTTCTTATCGTCGTTAGGTTGGTATTAAAAATGGGCTATATCGGTCAAGTAGTTCTGGTACCTCCCATACAAAAGTAATATTAGAAAACACATGTTGAAAACACGATAGCGTCGAAAAGAATCTACCTAGGCAAGTGAAATTTTGTGAGACGACCTATTTTTATTGTCGCCAAGTTGGTATTAAAAATGGGCTATTTCGGCAAGGTAGTTCTGGTGCCTCTCATACAAAATCAATATAAACCCCATGTGTCTCTTTCTCTGTTGTTCAATGTAATTACGTACTACCTCACATGCCTAAAACTTTGCATGACTTGTTTGCAGTGGACGGTATCAAAGCATCGGCCAGGCCGAAGATAACACTTTTACTTGTTTAAAACTAAAACTATTCAAATGGAAATTCGCTTAACTCATATTACAAAATCGAACAACGTTTTGTGTACTGATTAGGTCCCCTCACTTTGTACATGCGATTTCTAGTTCCAAACAACCTGTAACAACTCATAAGCAAAATCCATTAGGAGAATATGACAACCCTTCGTTTTCAGACTAAGATTCCGTAGACATTTTGAGCAGCTATTGACCTTTTTAATTTCGAAATTTCATGTTTCTCTTATTTAAATTAATCAACTTTAGTGGTCACGGTCACATGATGTATTTATGTTTTCATCACAACATTATAAATATGACAAACTCACTCGAACAAATATGAATTTCTGGTGACAACCCGTCCAAAAATAAAAGAATAATTTCCAAATAAATTCACCGAATCGATGAATATATTATTAGTCTTAACAAAAAATGACTAATGATAGTTTTAAAAAGATTTGAATTTTCGTCGTTTCCCTCGTAAATCTATGCATTGGAAAATTATTCCATTCGTTTGTGTATTTGTCTGAAATGGCGACCATAATAAATCACCTCCGCTAATGTTGATGGAAATAATGCACAGCTCGCAAGATATTGTTTTGTATAATTTCATTCTAAAACACATCATCGTCAAAATTATACTCGCCGACGTTTATTCGCGAGGATGATGATGTGCGGCCGGTTTCGCAAGCGCTATCAGCTAATGTCAACAGATCGCCATCTTAACGATAAAGAGCGAGAGAGAGAGAGAGTACATTGAGCACACCGTTAATGGCGGCAGGTGATATTTAACAATTTGTCTTTCATGTTTATGGAAATTTTTTTGTAAGAGGATTCATCTTGAATCGAGTTAATCAAATGGACAATTTGTTGTCAGATGAATGCCAAGTGGCGTTCAATTTTATGATTTCATCTGTCGATTAGAAGGGATTGTTTGAATAGCTGAGACAAACATTCTGACGCGATTATTTGAATCTATTTAAATGCGGTTGCGTACAGGCGTATAGCCAGTGGGTAGACAATCAATCATCGATCATGACAGGGAAGCGGAGAAAACATTTCATGCTCGCTGTAGTTTAAAACTGTTATAGCGAGTTCATTGTAGTTCGTACAAAGGCCCAACACTGGTTGATGTGCTTAATTACGCATTGAAGTTTAAATGTTTTGATCCGTGGTAATCCATTTGCGTCGGTGATTGCGGCTTTTTTTATTTATAGATGTTTTTTTTCTGTGGCCCAACAGCACAAGCTTCATATGAGCATTTAGGTCGTCTAATTGAATACGCTAATATTTCGTGCTCATCGTTGTATGTGTTTTAAAATGGACGTGTGGATACGATTTTGCGAAGTGAAAGGAAAGTCAAAGTCTGTCTTTAACAAAGCACAACAGAATAAGTAGAGTTGCACCTGGCTATGAACTATGAAGTTACTAAAGGTGATTCACAAGTGATGCTATCCGCATTGTTAAGTTACAATTCACTCACCCACACCCATTCGTTCCATCGCATAAGAACAACCTATATTTATAAGATTAAATCACCGACCACGCATTTCGTTCGTAGTCTTAACTTTTTCTAGATCATGCTCTGCTTTAACATACTCGTACTCACTTGTTAATTATATGTATAGTACAGGTAGATTCCCACCTCCACCCATGTATTTGTTACTCTATATATGCTAATTGTAAATCCTCTCAGGTGCGATAACGAGAAAATACTTGAAATACCTTAGATAGTAAAGTTGTTTTTGTTTTGAGCATTTTTAAGCGATTGCATTAGTTTTCTATATTTAATGTGTCACACCAGAGAATGCATGTGGCCACCGCGCCGACTATACCTACCATCGCACCAACAACCCACTCCATAGGCGATTCTCAAAATAGCTGCTGTTGTATTGCAACCGCCACCCAGCCCACACTGAGCTGGGTATCTCTCGGCTGGTCTTAGCCAAGGGGATAACAAAAACAACGCATCTCCGCCCACAGGATTTAACTGAGCATTGACCTTATATGGAGATTAATTTTCTGTTTCTTCTCAAATGAGGTTTATTGCCAGCCCATATATTTGAGTGGGTCGGCTACCATCAGTGAGAGTAACCAGTTTACCAATTACCCGATATTTGATGAAACGAGATATAAATTGAGAATAATCCAATTCAGATGCGAGGGGCGCACGCACTGATTGAGATTAATTACTATTTTGTGGGACAAAACTTAAGGACGGTTTGGCTAATTAATTGATTCACAATTAAATTGAAAACTGAGCGAGAAACAACTCTTTTTGGACTCTCATGACTCTCTGGACTCATTTTTAGAAAATTCACGTGGGTTGACGTTATCTTATCGCGTAATCGGTTATCTTGCGCCTGTGTCGGATGAAGCTATCCGCAGTTTATGTATTTATTTCGTCAGCAGAGTGGTGTTATCAGAAATAGATAAAATAGGAATGTGCAACAACTTTCAGTTTCGTTCATAGATTCTACCAAGTTTCACCCTTTCAAGTGCAATTCAATGGGTTGGATCATTCCTCCGTTCGAAGAGCTTCGCACTGAGCTTAGGTACCTCGTGTGTTCTGTTGCCATTAAACCCTTTTCCATTCACCCCGGCAACAACGAAGGAATTTCACAACGGCAGCTGGGCCCTATTTCACCGAGTGGTTCACTTTGCACTTTGCAATTTTGCAAAAAAAAAATTCCTTCAAAGTACAAGTGCGATGTGTTTCACCAAAAATGCAAAGTTCTCACGACTTTGCATTTTGCACTTATTCAGACTTTTTTGCAAAGTGAAAAGTATAAGTGTTTTACCAATTAGAAAGAGAACTTTGCATTTATAATCGTGCTTTGTAAATTTGCAAAGTGAAAAACATATGCGTGTATGTTTGTATATTCAATTGCATCCAACACGTAATATAAAAAAATTGTTTGTTGGGCTTAAAAAAATTGTTTTCTTATACTCTATGAATTTCGATTCAGACTGAAATTTGAGCAATATTTAACAAAATATCCAAAAATAAAGCGTCCAAGTTCAGAACAATTAAGACAAGTAAAAAACACTGCATACAAGTCATACGCAAAATGTTAGACATGGTATAAAAATAAATACTATGTAATAACTTAAAACTTATTCATTTCTAACTATATAGCAGCAAGTACATAGGTACTTATGTTCACCCAGTCATGTACTTTTTTTTTGGCATCGGCCTACTTAACGTTTCACTCCTTCATTTGAACTCTGTACTAACTGTAATTTACTATAAATAACTAAACAAAAAACCGTCAACGCATCCAGCTACACAAGGGAATCCACCTTGAGCAAAAAATTGGGTAGCTATTTCCGAAGTATTTTGTGGCCAGCAAATGGTGGTTGCAAGCAATTTCTCGATTACTGCGTTCGAAACTCGTTGTAGTACTCTGCAGACTGTAGCTTTACTTATTCCGTGCATAGCAACGACTCCATGATATTGCCCTCCATTTCCAATCCAACGTAGTGTGCTGTTGCAAGCAATTATTTCGTTCGCTGTCAAACCTTAGCCTATGTCCAATTGTTGACAAAACACGTTCAATACTCGTCTTGGTTAAACGAAAGCTTTCCAGGGTTGAAAAATTATCTCCAATTTCAAAATTTTTCCTTAATATTACAATTTTGTATCCTCTTCGTCTTCAAAAGTGCTTCGAAACGGTTCATTATATATTTTTTTTAATTATATCACCAACTGTTCACAACAAAAGGTCAACTGCAAATGATTTTTTTTCTTTGCATATTATTGATAAACTTTTCACGATTTTAAATGTAAAGTGCAAATCTAATTTGTTTTTGGTGAAACGAAATGGACGAATTATTTGCAAATTGACAAAACTTTGAAATTTGCAAAAAACATGCTTTGCACTTTGAAAATTTGAGTTTGGTGAAACGAATTTTGCAAAGATAAAGTGAAAAATTGCAAAATGCAAAGTGAAAAGTGGTTGGTGAAATAGGGCCCTGGGTATCCGTATAAATGTCTTATTCTATTAAGTAGCAAACACCGACTTTAGGATGAATATCCAAGTTCTAACAACAAGTTCAATCCCCCGATAACAGGTTGACTTACCTGCCTCAAAGCTGACCAATCCTGACCAATCCTGACCAATCCTTCATAAAAACCGAGCACTGCTCCTTCCCAAAATTGATTTTTGCCAAGAAAAAACCTGCTTAATGGAATTGTCGAAAGCCCCTCGTGCCCTCGTATTTCCCAAAATAGACATCGAAATATTACCAACCCCACTTAGGCATCCATCGTGACCACCGAGCCGTGTAATGGATAACACTTTGATGGCTCACAAAAAAATGCTACACCTCCGTACAAAACGCCTAAAGAAGTCATCCTTTCTGCCGAGTTATATTTTACCTCGCCCTCCCATCGATAATCCTGATAGTGTCATCTCAACGAATCCATTTAAATCAATCGACTCCATGCCACCGTCCTTGTCATTTCCTACATCATAATGCATACGTAATCTGTCAAGTCAAGCTGCTTCTTTTATTAACCGAGAAGTAGTGCGCCCACCTCCTCCGCCGCCAGCACACGCATGTCCTGCTATCCCTTGTAGTCGATTTAACACAGCCCACCGTGTCACCCAATCCATTTGCTATGTCCACCACCAGAGTGCTGGATTTCTTGAATACACAAACAAAATTATCCGTCTTAGCAGGATGCCACAAAGCGAATCCGACTGTCTGCCTATGAGAGTGTGGGTCAGTCGATACGTATGCGAAAACTTCGTTTGTTTGCCGGCGGATAGACCATTGAAAGTGACAATTTATGGCCCAAGGACCAAGGAGAACGTTGTACCAGTGATTATGATTGAATCACGTTTTCGCAACCTTGACACTGTCAATCTGGGGTCGGGCAAAATTGTCCTACCTCGCCATTAACAAGGGAAGTGCTTTTTTTCTTCGATTGAAATAGTTGGATTACGGACAGCGCTGCTTTTATATAAAATTAATACCCATAATTGAGTTGTCTGCTCATATTATGTAGCGAGCGGCTTGTCGCTGGAAAATTCCTTTCCAATGAACATTAAGAATTACGAATGGGATATTTTTGGATACACACATCAGCGGGATGGTCGTTATTGTTGAGAGTGATGGCTACGCAAAAATTGCCGCACAAGGACCCCTCTCGGTGTGCGGTTGACTTTTTATCCGGATTCAATCAATAAGTTGGGCGCGCAGGAAAGGGGTGAAGTTATTTTTGGAATATTTTCGGAATACTTTTGCGGATTATGGGCTTTGTGTGGTTTTTTTCTAGCTTGTGTTGGAAACGTGATGATTTCTAGTTATTCCGTGGGGACGAGGACTTTTTTTTTGCCTGCAAATAGTTTGGATTAATAATCTCAATGTTTATAGAGATGAAAGGATTCGCTTGATGTGGGCTTGCTTTTTAATGGGTTTTTTATTTTCAGATCCTGAATGCGGTTGGCGTCATTCTAACAATATTGTGGGCAAATAGCGCTTAAGGTGAGTGGTTTTGAAAATTAAAGTCCATTTTGTGGCTTACCAAATGTGGTAGTCTATCGCTGTTAGAGGGGTTAGTTGAATGCAAGCGTCATCTTCTGTGTATTCCGCATTGAAATATGCTTTGCTATGGCTCCTAAAAGCTGTTGGTTCCGTAAACATGGTACCAGGGGTAGCTTTCTTGTGTGTTTTTATTTTAGGGACGAATTGGTTGGCCCTAAAATTTGTGTACCAAACGGTTGAGAAAGCCTTTTCAGGACAATTATGCTGCCGGATGTTTACCAGCACTAGCCACTGGGACTCCTTAAAAATAACAAAAGATAACTACTTCCCTGTAACGGATTTTCCGAAACTAGCTCATCTCGATGCCGACTTTAGAACTGCGGCGATGTTCGCATCTAGTATCATACTCGGATAGTCTATACTTTGACCAATCTCTGACAGCCCCAAACAGCGTTGCCAGACGGTTGAAATATTTCCCCCCCAGGAAAATCTGAAAAACTCCCAGATTTAGCTATTTTCTAAAAAAAAAACACGAATTTTTTTTTTAAATTACGTATTTAAAAGCAAAGAGTAATTTTATGACTACATACAAAGACACGAATTTACAGAACTAAAAAGATTTTTTAATGTAGGTATATGTATTTAAAAACAAAGTAAAATGAATTCAGATTTCAAGATTTAATAAGAACAATTTAGCTAATAAGTCCAAATAGTCAACTTTCATAAAAAAGTCCTAAAATATAGTTCTCGTTGTCTTCATCATTTGATTTTAGCGTCCCTAGTCTCCACTTCGTTTCTCCACACCAAAGATAAATACTCGCTAAATTATTTAACATCATATAGATCGGACAAAAACCATATGTTCATATGGCGTATGTCAGTAAACGTAATTTTAATTATACGCATAATTATTAAGCAGTAGCTTAAATAATTTCTGTAGAAGGAAGTAGAAGACGACACGTTCCTTACTGTCGGGTAGATCCCTATTTTCAGTGGAATTTTTCTGCAATTTCCATATTGCTGATCGTTCCTCCACAAGCCCCGCATTTTTTTCTTATGAAATTCATCGCATGAAAAGGAATTTTTGTTTTTGCGTTTTCTTTTATTTATCAGGCAAGTGTTTTCTGCGGTTTCCTCCAAAAAATCCATAACAATCACAGCACAAACATTTTTTCCTTTGACTTCTGACAAAATTTGTCTTCGATTTAATGTACCGGACATTTATTTCGCGAGCTAAATGAGTGAAGACTTGTCATTGGCCCATCTATATGAAGTTAAGAATTTAGCGAGCGAACAGGATACAGCTTTGCTAAAGTACTTAGCTTAATGTTATCTTTGTAGACATTTTTGTATGGGAGATAAAATTTAGCGCGAGCAGGATACTAAGCTGAATGGGTAAAATTGATACAGGAACAATCACAAATTGGCTTTGGCAAGGGACAAAATACAAAGAAGGAATTGCTCTATTTATTGCTTCTCATATGATTTTTAACTTTTCGCAAATGCAGTGTGTGATGTATGTAGTATTATATAGGGGTTTATTAATACACTGGCACGAATGAATATTGGAATGCGTTGGAATGGAATTGGCATAAATGGAACATACATTGATTTGATTTGTTGGTGTTGCGTTGCTTTATAGCTTTCAATGTTCACTTACGATACTTTTTTGAAAGAAGAAAAAAAATAATTGCACGCAATTACACAAAAAAAAAACAGATTTGTCCCTAAATAATGTCTCCCCCCAGATTTCCCCCCGTCGCGTCGGTCAAAAAAACCCCTAGATCTGGGGAGAAAACCCCCAAACTGGCAACGCTGGCCCCAAACATGACATTGCCTCTCAGCTTGTGAATAATTCCTGCACTTCGAAGCCGCATTTCACTTGGTGCATTTCCGCACACATCTGATGCGGTGGCTGGCAGAAAATAAACATTTTTATTGCCATTGCCGTTCAGCAAAGTTATTAAAACTAAGCGAGTAGAAAAAAAAGACTCACAAAATTATGCTAATTGCCATTTATTGCATGCTCCCACAATGTGTTCATCCACCAGCACCCGACCATAGAGCACAACCAACCACCAATATTTCCCACCATCACTACGAAGTCCTTTCTAAATGGTGCACGCGAATTTTATGACCGGCACGGATTTTACGAGCGCGCGCTGTGTTTTTATGACTAAAAACCAATAAAAACCGACCAGCCCCCTTCAGCTAATCCCATTCAAAGCTCTTTTTCCAATCGTGCTGCTGACATTGTAACGTCAAAACAATGTTGACAACTTCATCTGTTTATAGAATCAACGAACACAAAACGATTCGCGTCGTCATGTCAGTGAATCATTTCGATTTCCTATAGCCAATTAAATTGTCTGTCATGTCGAAATGCAATTTCGCAGACATCACTAACAAAGAACAAAATCAATTTAATTCACTATATCAATCTGTATTTTTATCCAATCATGCAAAGCGCCGACCGCCCGCAATCTCAAGTGGGTCAACCGATAATAATAATCATCTCGACTACATCGTACATACCACTTAACAGATATATGCCGAGCATCAGCGCAAAAGAACACATCTTGTAGTCGATGATGTTTATTTACACTCAATCAACCACATGTGTGATGGTCGGCCTCACGATGGTTGGTAGTACCCTCATCATATGGCTGCGTGCGGCATATATCTTTCAATCAAACGATCGAATAATAAAGTAGCTTTGGCGGCCGAGAGGGATCTATTTTGGGTACTTCTGAGGAGTGTTTGGCGCGTACCGATCATTGATCCCTCTGTTGCGAGTGTAATAGGTTTTGATTTCTATTCGTAAGGAGGATGAGTGAACTGGATTTTGACGAACCGACTGGAGCCGCAATTGATTTTGTTTGTATTCTATGGCACGGTGACAGGTGGCACAAGGTGGCGTTAAGTTAACATTTGCCGGGGTCTGGCTTCGGCGACTGAATTTAAATGTTGACATATGTAACAGATAGAAGACATGAATGCTAATTGATTTCTTACTAAATTTTCGGTTGCCAGTAATTAAAATTCTACAGGGGACTCAGCTATTAAGAGGGTAGTGATATCTGTCTGCGTCTGGCTGCAGAGTATTCCATATAAATCTGTGGGTGTCTGTGGAAAAGGAGAGTGAGTGGTTTGGTTTGAAGAATACACTTCCAAATGGGGGCTTTCTCAAGCAGTTCTTGTTATACCGCCCACAGGAAGGTATATTCATTTTGTCATTACATTTGTAACGCCAAGAAGGAATCACGTCATAAAGTATAACATATTCTAAATCAGGATCACATTCTGAATCGATTTAGCCATGTCCGTCTGTCTGTCTGTCCGTCTGTCTGTTGAAAGCACGATAGCGCCCAAAGGAATTGACATAGGTGAATGAAATTTGGTGAAAGGACTTCTTTTTATTGTCGTCAAGTTGGTATTAAAAATGGGCTATGTCGGTCAACTAGTTCTGGTACCTCCCATACAAAATCAATATTAGACCCAGGTGTCTCTCTGTCTGTTGAAAACACGATGGCGTTCAAAGGAATTAACGTAGGCAAATAAAGTTTGGTGAAAGGACTTCTTTTTATCGTCGTCAGGTTAGTATTAAAAATGGGCTATGTCGGTCAACTAGTTCTGGTACCTCCCATACAAAATCAATATTAGATCTCTGTCTGTTGAAAACACGATAGCGTTACTTGTTTTTTGTTTTACTTGCTTCGTGTGTATCAAACTGGCAGTTTCAACTTCTGCTTTTAAATGGCTAAGCTACGCCACTCATTGTGCCTGCTAGTGCGCCTTTCTCTTGACAGGCTGCGCGATTTTCGGATAAACTGTTGAGTGGGCACAGTCCTTCCCCCGTTCCATTCCACGAGCTATGGCGGTAGGCAGTGTGACTCCTGTAATTTTTTGGCTGTATAGACATAAAGGCTAATCCCTCTTACTTAAATGGCGCTACGGTCCGTTGTGCACCCCACTTAAGTCTAGGAATTTCTCTTTTGACAGCTTCGATGTCCAATCGGTCTTATACCGCAGCTACCTCAAATGATCAATCCCTTTTTAACACTCTGTAGTTGTCGCTAGTTAATCTAACTCAGGAAACAAGTCCTTTCTTGTTCTCAAAATTGGTAATAACTATGTGCCACAATTTCATCAGCATGTGCTCTTACCTCTACCCTACCTCAATCACGTATTCTGAGCAGTCTTTCGACTGTCATGTCATTTTGACATATTGACAGACATGATAATCTTCCGAAAAACTCACATTATAACCCCAATGACACTTTTTTTTGGGTCAACCACCCCCAAACAGCATAAATTCCAAATTCCTATTCGCATGTCCATCTCCAAAAGATACTCCAAGGAAGCCAAGAAACTACTAAAACTATTTACATCCAAAATTATGACACAAAACTGTGACAGTGCCGTCGGTACACAACGTATATATTATTTATACAAGGCAACCTCATAGCATCGCGTTTTGACATTTGTCTACTCCGACCATAGGCGCAGTGCCACCAGAGAGAAAGAGAGTGTCACCGTGCAGCCACAATTTTGTTGGCACTCGCCCAAAACGAAATCCGCAGTCTTTTTTAGGCATTTTTTCTACATCCCATTTTTTTCTTTTCCTTTCTGTGTTACAACATGCAGTGGAAATCGAATTTCGAACGTGCTTCCCCCGAACACAGCCCGATTGTGGATCCGTCTCACTACGTGCGCTGTTTAATTAAGTACACTAGACACTGTGTGTCATTCACTAGGTACCACTGTTCTCACAAATGGGTGTTGGTCATTAGCCTAATGGCTGGGGGGGGTATTTTTGTTCGCGCCAATATTTGCGCATCCATTTAGTGGCGACAAAAAAAATTGTTTTGATTCAAATCAATAATAATCATCGTATCACCAGGGTGCCACCTATTTATGGATGTTGCTGTAACGACAGTAGAATTTCACTGTTGACTGTTCACACTCGTCCAATGCGGGTTGCACCTCCTCTATACAGATTTATTAGTATAAGTTACAACTTCCGAGGCATGTCAATTGATTGTGCACTTTGGCCATTAATGGCGCATTTTTCACTGTCAATGGACACATAAAAGAGTCGGCGATAGGTAACAAGAGAGTGATTTGCATTTAAATGATGGCAAATGAAAAATTCATAATTAATCCAATCGTTTCGTTTGTTGTGCTATTAGCAACAATTAATTGCGGCAATTATGTAATTGAAAGTCATGTTCGCGTTGTTTCGAGTGGTCACCACTCTGCTGACGTATTTTTTTCATTAACCTGTTGCGATAATGACACATCACGCAGGGGCTCAGATTAACCTGTCAATATGTTTGAATATTTATTGAAGGACGCCGACGCACGGTTGGAGAAGTGACGTTTTGTTATTGTGATGATGGTTGATTCGGAGTCTTTTGGAAAAGAGCGTTTAAGAACAGCCGCCAGCTGTTCAATGGAGGTTTCTTCTTCAAGAAAGTGTGAAACAAAGCGTGCCCAAAGACTGCACTATCAGCTCAGTTTGTTGCACACAAAAAGGCCGATCATGTCTTGCAACAACCATCGAGGTATAAAGTCTGTCATAGTTCAACACTCTTGCCTTCGCCCGATTGTCGTTTTGTGGTGGTAAGTCATTTTTGTCCATTACCACGGATAGTTGCGAAAATTGTGATTTTTAGTTGCATTCCTATCTAGAAAATTTAGCTTAGACAAACGAAGGCGTGCTTCGATTTGTGTAGCGCGAGAGGCCTCCAGCAATAACAATCATTGGTGACACAATTAATATCTGTCCCTTATTCGTTTGGGCCAACAAATTAAATGTCCTCATTTGAGGTAATAATAAACTTGCCTCGCAGGCCGGGGAGTACAATTAATTTGACACATTCCCCACAGCCACCCTCGAGGAATCCTGCCAAGAGTTCCAAAACATTTTCCTCGCCCATCGCAGCGGTGCCATATCTCAGGAAGTTGTGTCGCTAAGAAGTCAAATGACTTCTCCTAAGGGAGCCGGAAAAATGCCTCATTTCGTGAAAATCTTTTTTTTTTTTTTTTTAAGACGAACGAGGAGGAACCTCAGTGGCATTGCCACCTTTTTCTGAACTCCACACGAGCATACGTAGTATACTCCCGCACTGAACGAACAAATACCGATGGCTTCTCTGACAAAAGTCAAACGATAAAGAACACTTTTCCCCAGTGATGCCGTAGGATAGCTCTTCCTCTACTTCCTTCTTTATTTTGGCAGCGAGTTTTCGCCTCAAAGTGTGCGTGATTTGGCTCATATACACGCTAGAATGAAAGGCCCAAGATGCAAGAAGAAACATATACGTTACACGTAGGTTTTGCCGAAACGATAAACTTTCGTGGCAAAATGTGCAATCGGTTATTTGAAGTTGAAGTTGAGAGTTCAGGAAGTTTGTTACAAACTAAACAGCCTTTAGGTTGACGTGACGTTGTGTGCCCTTTTCGAATATGTGCATGCAAATATGGGAGCCCGGCTAACAGCCATTAAAGTTTTTTCTTTTCTGCCGCTCTTTTGTTTGGTCTCAGACTTAACTTCCGTTTGTGTGTGCCATATGGATATGGAGCTAGTCCCCCAGCGATTTTGGTGTCGCCTTTTCGAGGATAATTACTCCGTGGAAGAATGTTGAAAGTATAATGTTTGCATGTTGCATTGTTAGTTAAATGTTTATAATGCGCACTTATGGGCCATTTCAAAGTGGAATGTGCCATCGTACATGGGAGTGGGTTATCGATCTCTCGAATGGGGTGGGATTTGCACAGTTATTTCGATGGAGATGGGTTGGCATGGCATGTCCCTACGGCAGTCTTGGAGAAGGGCTTTTAGTTGGGAATTTGTGGCTAAAATGGTTAGATGTTGTTGGTGCAGTTGACTTCTTAGGCGTTGCGGAGGAACTTCTTAAAATGGTCTAAGAATAAACCATTTTCATAGTTTTCAGATGAACAAATGTGAAGGACTTTTACTGCTGTTGATGTTCAAAGGTATTTGAATGCAAAATCCGACTTATTAAAGTACTTGTTACAGTAACGGTCTCTGTCAATGCAACTTAGCTTTGTCGACTTATTGCATAGTTGCAGTGGCTTCTTGGTTGCATCTTCTGCTGTTTTTGAAGAACGGATTCCATTGAATTGTGCTTACCGGCTTTTTTAGTGAAAGAGTTAAGGAGTAGGATCGGTTCAGTGGTTCCAGAGATTACCCGCTAGCCGCTGTAGAATACCTGTCCGCCCACCATCTTTCTAAAGCAAATCTACAATCGAAATCAATTGTTTTAACATTTTCTCGAATCTGATTAAACAAGATCAGAATGCTGAATGATAGCTCAAAATATTTCTTATTCTTGAAATCCCGAGATTACGCCTTGAATCCGTCGCCCTTCTGCTCTGGCGGTTCATGGCTAGGGATCAAATTTAACGTTTTTCAACATCAAAGGAACTATGAGCTGTTTTTTATTATCAGCGTGATCTGATCCGGATCAGATTAAGATAAAACAAGACGGATAATTGAAAAGTTTAATTTTGGAATTGAGGCAACAGTTGCTTTCAAAAACAAAACAGATAATACAGCGGCCCTACTATGAAACTCGATTCTACTATTGATTCTATTCGAAAGATATTTGCGATTCTACTTCCAAATGGCACTCTCTATGAAAGTAGAATCGAATGACGGTAATGCCAAACTATTTGCCAACAAATTTGCGATTTTCGAACGATTCTCGCAATTGTTTGACATAACCCAAATGAGTCTCGATTTTGTTCGGCATTTCCCAAAAAAATGATCGTGAAACAATTAAATAATAATAAATAAACATGGGCTGTGTCGCAATTTGGTTGGAGTCTGAAGGAAATCCGGATCAAATTCAACAAGCTGAACGAAGGCGGATTAGACATAAATCTAACATAATGGAGCTTGGCAAGAACAAGTTTTTCTATTCAGTATTTATTTAAAGGCATTTTTAATCCAAAAATAAAATAAACTAAAATAACTTTATTCAGCTTTGTTTAAAACTACCGCCTTTCGAAAGATGCCTTTATGTACTTGTTGAACAATATTTCAACAGAACTAAGTGTTCGCAAAAAACAAACTTTTGTTCCCAACATTATAAAGGCTGTTTTTAAATACCCCTTGGACAAATCTGGATACCGGGTCATATATTGCACCTTTTCAAACTGTGACACTTTTGTGTTTGGACTTTTAGATGATTACTATGTTTATGGTTACTATGTTTATGAAAATTCATGAATTATTAAATTAAAAAATTTATTTACTTACATTATGAGAAAAAAAACTTCATAAATCGACCTTCTCCGCAAGCACATTTGATGTAGAATGATTATTTGCGAATTTTAACGAATTTGACATTAACTTTCGGAAAATGTAGTACCAATTTTGTACCAAGAAAAAAAAAAAAAGTTGGCAGTACTTATAGAATTACAGAGTTGCGATTTTGCGAATTCGAACAGTTTCACTTTATAATCGAGTTTCGTAATAGTAGGGCCCCAGGGTATTACAAACTTCATATTGCCGCCAGCCATATTACAAGTATTCTGCTCAACGTGACGTCACACAAGGCACATGTCATTTCACTTGCAATGTCGGGGGTGTTACCATATTTGAATCAAATTTGCATAATTTTTCCTTTCAAATATATTTTTGTGAAGCAAATTTCGTATTTTATGTTCAAATATACAACACATGAACAATATTTTGCTGCTAGCAATCTTGGCATATTAAGGTGTGTCCAGATCAGCGAAACTTTTCAGAAATGTTTCTGAAGCAAATCGGACCCCATTCATAAACACTTTTAAAAGATTTCTGAACTTTATTTACTAAACGTTGATGAAATTTTTCAATTTTATCCTTTTTTGGACCAGAAGAAAATAATGCGGTAGGATTATAAGCAGCGAGTAGTTTTTACCCGACTGGCCGCAGGGAGGGTTATGTGTTTCGCGCGTATCCTATGTACGTTCCTACGGGACGCCCTGTAGCCTAAACGGCTTGACCGATTTTGAAGAGTGAGGTATCATAATATTCGTATTCTTCCCCGGAGTGTCATAGGCTAAAAAGATAAAAATAAAAAAAGTACTTAAATGCGTCTTGTTCATATATTTTTAATTATTTTTTTTTACAGTAAGTCGGGTTTTTTGTTTTTTTAATTATTTTTGTAATTTTGGTCTCGGGAATCACGCGACATGCGGTTTAATTCAAATAATCGTATTAAATGAATCACTTTGTCATTAGGTACTCTAAGCTTTTTTGGACATTTTTATTTTACTTACAAAAAAATAATAATCGAAAAACAGCGCTCACTTTCTGCAGGGAATCTTGCAAAACAAAAATTATTTCCCATCAAGATTGGGCAAGTGTGAAACATTTCAAAAATGTTTTTTTGGTGTCCAGATCCAAATCAGCAAAACATTTCATAAAAATTGTTTTGTTTAATAAATGTTTTAGAAATATTTATGAAACATGTTGTTATTTAATTGTTTATCAAATGATTATCTTTATAGAACGAGAAAAAAACAAAATAACTCGGGGAGTTCATTCGAATGCGAAAGAATCAATTGATTTTTTGTGTTCCATTTTTTAGCCTGGCAACGTGATTGTGTGGCTTTCGTTTACAGGCACACCAACATTTAAAAATAAAGCAAGCCACCTAGTGGGAAATAGTACAAATAATTTTCAGATCTTGATTCGTGATCTCGATGAGAAGCAGGATCATGTGCTGTTGTTGTAAGTGCATGTAAATCGATGATCTATTCGGATCATAGGTGATCCAAGGATGGATCCAATATTTCTTATTGTCACAACTTGATGGGAGGTATTTGCCTCGCTACTCTAAGTCCTGCTTTCTACATATACACACGACCATTCATCACACATTTGCTACATTTGTAGGCGCAGTGGCTTAGTGGTTAGTGTGTTGGACTACTAAGCGAGGGGTCCCAGGTGCGAATCCCGAAAAAACCCAAATTCCAACTTATGGCTTTTTTCCGCTGCGCCACCTCTCGCGAACGTCTGACAAACATCCGAGAGTATAACTGTCATGAAGAAGCTTCTCAATTAGCCGTTTGGACCCGGCATAAAATTGTAGATCCCTTCCATTCGTCCCAAAAATTAAAAACTCACACAAACGAATGGTTGTGAGAAGCTAGGCATAGGGTCCCTACAGACCTGTTGCGCCAACTATTTATTTATTTTTATTCTAACATTTGAATTACAACTGCCAGAAAGACATCTTTACAAAAGGCGCAAACACTTATCCACACAACCCAACCTCAATCATCCCACAAGGCTACGTGCGGTTAAATGAATGTCTGGATTTGTTTTCGACCAAATTATTGGGGCACAAATCCCTTGTCTATCCAGGTGTCCCTCCCCAAATGATTTCAAAGGACGACATCCTACGATTCTGTACGGCGCTCTGTGTTCCATAATGCACTATTGCTTTAATTCGAAAATCGTCTAATAATATGCACACAAGACAGGATACCCTCCCTTACATATATAATCTCTATGTAGAGTAGGTCACATGAGACAAAGCCGGAGAGAGGAAAAAGAATTCCAAATCGGGGTCACACCTAAGAAAAGAACAATCGACAATGAAAAGCATCACAATGTACACAGAGAGGAAGCGACACAGTTGCGCATCGACAAAGGAAAAAAAAGACAACAAAATATGAATTAAAGGACGACATTTGACAGAAATTATTGCAACGTAAAAATAAATAAAAACCCATCAACGGACCAATTGAACAGAACAGGAAACTCCGTTGCCTTAAATTATATTCCATAGGAAAACTGCATATATTCCTTCCTCCTGCATCAGGCAGTAGTGAAAATAAATATTTATTCAGGATGTAATTTCGCATTGTTACAATCCGGAATATTGTACTCGTATGTGGATCTTGTTCCTTCCTATACATAATGGAAAACTAAATTCCCCCGGAAGACGATAAAACATCGAGAGACGTTAAATTCAATTTTTCTTCTTAACCACTTGACAGACACCAGGGTTGTGCAACGTTGTCGTGCACACATCCTTGTGGAACACGAAATAGCTTCAAGTTTTTGCGGCTTTGCAACCGATGCCGTTTGCGGTTGCGGATTTTTGTATTTTCTTTGCCTGTGGTGAGATCAGATGTGTAGATGTTTTTATTTCATCAATACATTGAAATTCCCTCCGAGTGCGAGTGTTGTCCTGAATGATGATGTCAGTTTATGAAAAAAAAAAAAACATCAAGTTTCAGTGCAAAATATTCGGGGCGTTGGTTTTACGTTTTGAGTGAGAAAATGTTGTTTGTAAACCCCTTTGGCTATGGACATGTGGTTGACAGGATGATGGGACTAGATGGTGCTGTAGTTTTTGGAAATTGCTCCCCCAAGCAACTGATACGTATACAACTGAAGATACGAATTTTAAAAGCCTGTTGCAAGAACTGAGTGCAGAAACTTTAATATATAAATAAAACGTAGCAATTGCTTTTACTCAAGAGAAATGTCAAAAGCGAATCATTTGCTACATTTCGTATGAATAAAAACCAATTTGAGTTAGTTCCAACATTTGACATGTTCGAAAAGCGGCGGCACTGACCTTTTACTCAGATCGGTATGAATAAAACTTATCAGGCAAAGCAAATGCTATGTAAATTCTGAGTCTGCTATTGAGTTGACTCAGACCTTTTGCTAAATATTTTCTACGCACCTTTTTTTACATAAAACAATCTAAGCATTGTGAATTTTCGATGTTTTGTTTATAGATACAGTAGAAGTCGGCTATAACGACGGTGAAGGGACCGAGGAAATAAGGTCGTTATAACCGGCGGTCGCTATATCCGACTGCCTTCCACAAATAGCTTAATATATTATGAAACTAACCAAATGAAAGGAAAGTGGACGTTTTAAGCGACTGATCGTTATAAGCGAGGTCGTTATAAGCGACTTCCACTGTAGTTAAATTAGATTTTGTTCGTGCAGGAAAACCAAACAAAACATGGATGCGATACGTTTTCACATTATACCTGTTTTACTTCTTGTTGTTAACGTTCGTGCTAATAAAAAACAGTATAAACAAAGAAGAATTGGTGACGATATATATATAAATACTTCTAACAATTGTTTCGTTTCACGCGTGAAAATGTGGACATTTTGGCTACTACTTTTTGAAATGATAATTTTGAAACGCGTGGTGGTGCTCTTTCAAATATCCAGAAAATTAAATCTTTCGTAATGTATTTAGGGCCGTTTTATTCACTATAGTTCAACTTCCGGATAACTCCGAGGTTGACCAACTTCGGAGTTGATTTGAAAGAGAGAGTTGAGCGGCTAGTTGAAAATTGCGTTTATTCACTACTTTAATTCTCAACTCCTCAGTTGAAATTCAAAAGTTGGCTGACTTGCTGTTTCAGGAATATCCCTGGGATATTTGTGACAGATGACACAAAATATGGTAGTTTCAACTTTGGATTTGGATTTCGCCCGTCATTTTCGTTACGGGCAAAACATACTTTGATTATATTTTATTTGTTGTCTATAGTTTTCGCTTTAAAGAGTACATATCCATATAAAAATTAAATTGGTTCGAGGAAATTTTGCATTCGCGAAAAAGTTATGTGCTGTTTTGTTACTTTGTTACTGAAATTACGAACTTAATAAAATATACAATAAATTCCAACTCTTTGCGATGCACAATACCTTCTCCAGATGCCCGGCAACGAATTCATAATAATATGGAGCACCATCATTGTCGTCCGCTTTGAGAGACGGAAACTATAGATAAAGTCATGGTCGTCCCATTTTTCAAGTCCGTCACCGTGGTATTATCTTGTATTGCCGTCTCTCACAGACCAAATTCTCCTCCTCTCCATCCTCTTCACAGCTCGAATCAGGCTATGGCCAGTTCTCGCAACAATAATTTAAACGAAATATTATTTCAAATTGTAATTAATAATAATTACTTTCGTCACAAGATTTGAAGAGCTATCAGTCAATGCTATCATTAAATCCCAAGTTTGCTCTCAAAACTTCTACTATTTCGGGGAGTTGAGCGAACTCAAAGTTGAGCAACTTTCGATTTTCTCAACTCCGGACGGAATATCCAAAGTTGAGCGAATCAACTTTGAGTGAATAAAAGCAAATTCTCAAGTTGAAAATAAAAATCCCCAAGTTGAGTTCAACTTTGAGTGAATAAAACCGGCCTTAGGACTCCGGGCTTTCAGGTAAACATTTTAAAATGCATGGCATAACAAGTGAAGAATTTATGTGTTTAGGTTGGTGTTGGAGAAGATCTTGGTGTTCATCAGTAAACTAATTGGTATGTGTGTCAAAAAATAGTTCAAAAAGCCGCTACATTTTCCGAAAACTGAGGAATAAATCAAACATCACCAAGCGATTTGGCAAATACAATTTTTGTTTCCAGGTATAATTGGAGCTATAGATTGCTTTTGATAATTTTCCCACAAAAATTTTAAAATAAATTCAAAATAAACAAACCACCGGACAGTTGTCACTTGTCAAGTTCGCCAGAAATTGCAAGACAAGGACATGTACAGCGAAGTAAATGCTATGTTCGAGTTTTCGAACTTTCTTTAGCAAACTAGGTTTTTATTCATACCGATTTAAAGCATTTGCTAAGGGCTTTTACTTTGCTAAAACCCAATGACACCGTCACTAACGACGTATGCTCGACATTGTACAATAGTTTCCCCATTAAATACACGAACAATAAACTCCCAGTGCAATTCCCTCCACTAAGCTACGCACTTAGGATCGTGATTTCACATAATAACATTTAAAACTTAAACTATACGCAACTGCACTTAGAGATTACTCCCAAGCACATCTCAACACTTGGTCCCTCGAATCCCATTTCATTCGCAGATCGCAGTATGGCCGCTCCAAGCCCACTTTGCCATTTAAATTCATATTGCTCACAGAATAAAATGCTCAACGACGCGCACCGGAAGCTTATCGCGAAATGCGGGTCAACGAAAATCTCTTCTCTCGGATTTATTTCTGTGGAAAATCCCATAAACGAGAATATGAATTTCCCAGTAAAAAAAAAAAGGAACCAAAAACCGCGTCAGTAATTAAAGTTCCGCACCTCGTACCCTTTGAACCACTTCATAGGGCACGATAGGAAACAATTACCCCAGTTCATTCATCTCCATCCCATCTAGTTGGCTCCGCACTAATTTCTCTTGACGTCTAATCCAGGACAATGGGACAATTTATTAAGTGTCATCGCGAGTTTATTATCGCATCAGTGGGTTTTTTGCTACTGTTGTTTCTGTTAATCGTTGCTCGGGCTCGGCTATTGTCCCCATTATGTCTCAGTGTGCCGGTGCTAATCCGTAATGTGTATCCTGTAAGAGATAGGCAACTGAAAACAAAGAGCCCGCTGCACAAGAGTTAGTTTTACATGCAAGTGTATATTAGACATCATCTAACTCTTCCTGTGTGCCCGTACTCGAAAATGTATTCCTCGCGTTTGTGATGCAGGCTTGTGAGCTTCAGTTTGTTGGAAGGCACTCGCCCCGTTGACAGACAGGACTGTGTTAGTAGTGTCAGCCTCTTTATCGAACAAAAAGATGTTCCGCCCCTCTGGGGCCCGGCCTAACTGTCACAAGAGCTCGGCCTCATCTTATCTGCTTTTGTTTAAAGCTCACAGTGGCTGGTGCTTCGAGATTATCCTTCGCAATCCTATTATGCGATGGGATTCTGTGCACGAAGTTTAGTTTATCTGTCTCCTGATTGTCGTCCCATATTCCCAACGAATTGATTGCAGAGCAAACACAGGAAAAAGTCCAGAGCTGGAGAGGAGACACGACGCATCAGCAGCCAGCCCACCAGGGTCCGGAAATTAAGTCTATTTGTACAGGAAAAATGAAGCAGCCACTTTGTGTAATTAACTCTGTGTCTTCGTCCTTGCGAAATGTAAACTGTTAGACTCCACACATACTCTGGGGTTGAATGTCCTTGCATAATAATTGCTTTTTGAATATTCCATTCTACTGTACGAAACTGTACCATCCAGCAACGGGAGGGGTGAGTCCTTAATTAATGGGCGCTAAGCTGAAAGCTTAGATTAGCATTTGAAGTGCGGAAATGTAAAGTGGTTTTCCTTATTCAATTTGTGCGTTTGATTGTTGGTGGGGGGGGGGGGGGGGGGGGGGGGGGTCGGGCTCGTGTTGCCTGCATGGATGATGATACTCGAAGCGGATGTGCCGCATATGGAAATGGCTTGACCTGCTTGCAATATTTCCATATAGATAAGGAGAGCAGGGACACTTGTTTAGTTTGTTTTGGCTCCAGGCATCGCCGAGATCAATTGGTTAGTTTTGGGTGGCTTTTCATTGTTTGGGGTGTCACTGATTGACCTTATTGTAAAAGGGCATTTCCAATGAACCGCCAGAGCGCTGAGAGGAATGCGGAATCTCACTCAGACCTTTGTGCCCATTAAACCGAAGGTCTGCGTAAGGCATCATGTAGAATGATCCCCCAAGTACGAGGTTTTAGACAATGGAAATGGATATGGAGGAGCTAGTTCGCGAACTTGATGATTGCAAATCTGTATTGGCATTTCGATGAAGAGTTCAGCACCTACTGCCGCAGAAATACCCTAATTTCATGATGCTCCTAAGTCCTCCTTTGTGCGGCAGATCTGAGGGAAAATTCGAACTCCGCAATTCCCAAAATCTCTCAAACGTCATTCCTTTTGACGCCGGATACTGAGTGCTCTTTCAGGGCTGCACTTTAATATACCAAGGAGCCAATTGAAGGCCTGATACGTGGCGAACAAGGGCGAATAATGTTATCCCCTGAGAATATCTTTCAAACGCCAGACTACCAACGATTATCTACCTAAACCTATCATCAAATTTATTCAAATCACCATCCTCCCATAGGCGTCCTTAAAAGGAGGTATGTGTAGTGCATTTCCGAAAATAAATCGAAAACAAAATGAAAACCGATTCATCTTCATCCCCATCGAATCCCGATTTGTTCGTCCATAAATCGACTCGGTTTTCCGAAGTAAATCCCCATCCAATAGTTTCAATTGAAATTTATAAACGATTCCAAGTTGGAGTAGGAGGATCCTGCCTACACATACATCTAACCTGACCTTCCTGCTGCTCGCAAACGAAGCCATATCGATATATCATTTCAGTGAGTCATCCCAACCGCAGCTCGTATTCGATTTGAATTTTTGTAACCTTTCCAACCCTTGGCAGCGGTGGGTGGTTCGTCCTCCAGATCTCTCGAATCAATACGCCACCCGGCATAATGGTGGCAAACAAATGAGATCATATGAGAACATGTTCTGCCAAAAAATAGATGACATCAGTGCGGACTTGTGTGTAACCACCTCACTGCCGCCCAATTGCTATTCCACTCGTAGGTTCACACGACTCGGACACTTCGCTTTTGATTTCGGTATATTGCGCGTCAATTTCCCCTTCTAACAGGGATGATCGAAGCTTTAGTCTAGCACAGATAATGTCATCGTCGCAAATAGTCTGAGGAGCGATTTGTGTATCTAAGGAAATTGCTTCAACGGCGACAACATGTCTGTTTGGGGATTTAGCGTATTTTTTTTTGTCACATTTCACCATGATTCATCGTCGCCAGCTATTTTGCGCAGTGGGCGAGTATTGCTACCCCATATATGGGTGCACACAGAGCAGGCGAAAACAAAATCAGATTTCGCAAACTTCATGGTTGTATGACTCATTGTCTGGTCGTTGTAAGGTATCAGATACATTTTTAGACAGACGACGGTTGCCAAACGGGTAGAGATCCGCATGTGTTGAAAGGAAGGATGGCAGCGAACGAAGAATTGGTGTAGGTCGGGCCCAGGAGATCGATGAGATATGTTTTCTTTTTTTCCCTCCTTCCCGCCTTTTGTTCGGATTTTAATTAGCTTCCTTACAAATTACAATGGAAATGTAATTTTCGATAAAACTGGGTGCTCTTGTCGGGCTGACAGGTTTTCTGGCATTTTTATAATTTCTTGTCGGAAGTTTTATGAACTTAAGATGTATAGAGGTAGATGTTAAAATCAGATGGGAATTATTGAAAGGGACGCACATGTGAAAGTGAATGGCTGTCATGTTGATATCGGTTGTTATATCTGCATTGTGGTGGAACTCTTTTTTTTCAAGATTTCTTGACATTTGCTGTTATTTTTGGTTTTTATTTCATTTTTACAAGTCTCCTTGATGGTATACTTTTGAAATTCGGTGGTGTTTAGTAGAACGAGGGCTACCAGGGCTCTCATCGCGTAACTTTTAAGACGATCGTCGTCCAAACGATTGTATTACACGACGTCGTCAAAAGTTTGCTTCGTGTATCATCACAATCGCATCGTTCGGTCGTGTCGTTCATCGTTTTTATTTAAAACAGTTTGAACATGACTGTAAACAAACTCTGACACCTAAAAAAATTAAAAATGTATGGAAATTGTTTTTTTTTTTTTGAATCTGTTTATTTTTCTTCGTTGCCATTGATTGACATGGAATTGGGCATATAATGCAAAAATAGAAACGATAGAAATACGGTAGTAGAATCTTTATTGCTAAGGGGCGAATTCTAATAATTGCATTTTTTTCTGATTGCATTAAAAATGTATGAAATTATGGAACAAATAAATGAAATTCATTTCATATCCCAAAAAAGTGCAATTACCATTTTTTTTTTTTTTGCAAAGAGTGCATTCTTTTACAATTTGGATGAGAGTGAGTCGCCTTCTTTAATTATTTTTTTATACTTCTCTCAGACCTAATTAAAACTGAAAAATGCACCAAAAACGATGAAACGATTGTAAAATAGCAATCGTTCAATCGCTATCGTTCAATCGTCTGTATTTGACAGTTCAATGAGTTATACGAAGCATTAGTGAATCGTCCAAAACGACGTCGTCCAGACGATTCAACCATTTTAGTGATACACGAAGCAATACAATCGTCGAAACGACGTCGTTAGACGATCGTCGTCTTACGCGATGAGAGCCCAGGTTCGACTCCCGGGCTTGGCTGTGGACTGCGCCGATTGAAAATTGCCCGCGGTAATTTGAAAAAGCATTGCGTAGCTAAAGAGTCCGCCAAATAACTTTTTTTTTTTTGAAAATGCTATAAAATAAAAACTACTGAATATTTTCTCAAATTTCTTTTTTTATTTGAAAGTACAATCCTTCCGGTTAATAATGGAAAATAATTTCATTCAAAAGGTTGCCTCGGCTGGCCATGCAGTAGCCTACACGATCGGTCCAATTTTTAAGCACATTATCGATTGTGTGCAGCTGTATTTCACCAATGGCTTCACGAATATTGCCCTTTAAAGCGTCAATTGCCTCTGGCTTGTCGGCGTAACACTTATCTTTTACGGCACACCACAAATAATAGTCCAACGGTGTCAAATCGCAGCTCCGAGGTGGCCAAACGACATCAGCTCTGCGGCTGATAATGCGATCTTCAAAAACAGGGCGCAAAACATCGAGTGTAGCTTCGGCTGTGTGGCACGTAGCGCCGTCCTGTTGAAACCAAATGTTACCAATATCCTCCTCTTCAATTTTTGTGAACAAAAATTCGTTCAACATGGCCCGATAACGATCGCCATTGACTGTGACTGTCACTCCTTGCTCATTTTCGAAGAAAAATATCCCAATTATGCATCTGGACCAAATTCCGCACCAAACAGTGACTCGTTTTGGGTATATCGGCTTTTCAATGTATGCGTGCGGGTTTTCTGTGCCCCAAATGCGACAATTTTGCTTGTTTACATACCCGCCAAGATAAAAATGAGCTTCATCTGAAAAGATGATTTTTTTGGCAAAATCGGCTTCTTCGTGTGGGCTACGCATGGCCAGCCGAGGCAGCCATTTGAATGAAATTATTTTCCATTATTAACCGGAAGGATTGTACTTTCAAATAAAAAAAGAAATTAGAGAAAATATTCAGTAGTTTTTTTTTATAGCATTTTCAAAAAAAAAAAAG
Organism: Cheilosia variabilis; assembly: GCA_951230905.1. NCBI lineage: Eukaryota > Metazoa > Arthropoda > Insecta > Diptera > Syrphidae > Cheilosia > Cheilosia variabilis. The sequence goes on along the minus strand of OX579680.1, from coordinate 59,800,843 downwards.
TTATTTGGCGGACCCTGTATAAGGCAAAAAAGGGAAAGGATTTATAGATCATATGAATTTGGGATGGGTTTGCTAAAAGCATAATTTTCCGTTATCGTTGAGTTTGAGCTGTGCAAACACGTGCCGCCATTTTCTGGTGGGATTTCAAGTGTGAGCGACTATGTTCGGCATATTTTGTGCCCATTAGTTACACGGCGGCATTCACATCACAGTTGATTTTAATGTCGTTTTCGATTTAGCCTTTCAGATTTTGATCAGAGATTTCAGATTTTTGCTGCCAAATTGAACATTAAATTCGAATTTTATTGGCTCTTGTGTGTATTGAGTTGGCCTCAAAAATATTTTTTTTCACCTGCACTGGAAATCAATTTGAATTGATTTTTACACATTCATAATAATGCATTTCGAAATAATTTAATATAAAAAATCGTTTTCCATTCTCGAAAAATTAATAATTCAGTTAAAAAAGCAATCCTTCCAAAGATAAACAATTCGTAACCGCCAGCTGTGTGTCATACACATAAGAGTTTATGAAGTTTATGAACTTTGAACTAACACGTTTTTTTTTACTTTTGTTAAAAGAGATTTTGTAACTTAAAGCTTTTTTTGTATATTTTAAAGAAAACACACTTTTTTTGTTGATTTTGTTGATGCTTTAAGTTTCGAACTCATATTGAAAAAAATGTTTTAACACCGTTTAGGGAAAACATTTTTTTTTGATGTCTCGGCGAACATTTGTTTTAGTTTTAGCATAAATAATAATCTGTAATTAGTACGTAAAATGAACAATAACATATCAAGTATGCATTTGTTAAATTAAAAAAATTAATTGCTGTCAAATTTGTATGCATTTTTCTGGTAAAGGCCATAATACAAAAAACCTTGTTAAATATCGGAACAATAAAAAACTTTTTTGGTCACATATTGTATCCCAAAAGCACAAAGAGCGCACTTGTTTTTGTCAATTAATAATTTATATTGCCTTTTTGATAGGAGTTTAAAAATTTTTTTTTTGCTTTCGGGTATTAATACTTTTTTTTTTTAAATATGAATAGCATTTGCATTTTTACTGTTCCTAAGTAACATTATTCAACACTGTTATTAAAAAAGAGAATTTCGAATCATATTTTGATTTTGTACAAATATGGGGTTAAAAAACCGAATTTGAAAACATTCACCAAGGGTAATAGAAATTTATTCAATGTTCATGAAAATTTTCATAAATTCACTTATGTCCTCGTGGAAGCTGGGTTTAACTTGCATGTTGCTAACTCATTTTTGGAACAACCCCCTACGGATTTCATTTATGCAGCTGCATGAATTTTGCTGTCTAAAATAGAATTCATACAAATAAAACTAAAAAACAACTGAAATGTGAATGGATGAACAGTTTTTGGTGCAGAATATGGGTAGAGAACAAGTTATGCTACCTAAAAAAACCATAATCAACATTTACTTTTTGTACATTTATTGTTATAAATCCATTTACAAATTGTTTGTTATTGAAATAGCGCCACCCGGCGGCCATTAATACACGTATTCACAGACAGGAAAAAGAAGAGAGCGCGAGAGAGGGCTCTCATTCAGAATTGGCGGTGAAAATCGGGTAGGTGCACGGGAAGTTGGCTGTCTAGCTTGGTTAGTCTATGGCCCAGCTCCTATTTATAGATAGAATTAATTTCCAGATGCATAAAACATCCCGAAAACTGCAGACAATAACAGTGAAAATAGCATTCAAATTTGTTTATTATTTTTCGGGATCAACACGAACATACAGACAGACGCATTTGGGGGATTTCCTTTTATACTTTGAAGCGGGAGCTTTTTCCAAATCCTCAATTGAAATTCAACCTTTCGGTGCATGGGGGGCTCATACCTAAATGAGTAAAGTTTCTCCTTCAATAGCGGCTGTAAATGCGTAGCAAGTCTTAACCGAAAACGCACCAGTTCTTCATCCTTATCGCCAAACTGTCCAAAGAACTAATTTAGTTAACAGAACTGCATACAGCTCCGTCAACATTTTACGGCCCTTAGTTTTAAATCGGTTCAACATTTCGTTCGCACATTTACCATTCTCCCTTACCTGCACTATTTTTACAAGAATCCAAATTATATACAGCCACATTAACATACTTTTGTTTATTCTCTCCTTCCAGATACCCGAACATAAATCATGTAAGTACCTCTGACTCCATTCTACCTGTTTAAATGCTAAAATATGTAGCACAACCCAGTTCACTCCGGCGTAGGTGGAATGTTTTTTTTTTTTTCAGGTGAGATGATACCTTGACGTCAGCACTGTCATTAACATTATACGAATGAAATTAAAAATGAACATCCTTCTGCGATGTGAGATCACTAAGTGCCACTCAGCGCATCCGTGGTGATTGCCTTACACTGCGATGGGCATGTAAAAGTCGCATGTGGACAAAGGCTTAGTTGGCGTGATATTTTCGCCTTTAATTGGCTTGCAAATCGGCCAAGTGTCACTAGAGAAATCAACAGTTCTGACAGCTGATTGTGGCTGGTGATGTACTATTCATTTGGTATCACAAACCGAACTACACTCATGTCGGTGTGTCTTCCTGCCGTTGGCGCAGAACTGTTTTCGAGCCCAGGAGGTGTGGGTGCTTATAGCGTGGTGGCAAATTGAGAACAGGACTTTTATTTTGTTTTTTTCTGTGCCTCCTCTCATTTGGAAAATGACGAAAAACCGATTTCCACATGACTACTTCTGTATTCGGTGTGCATTTCCTGTTTATTTTGCACATTGCATATGTTTTTGCACTTCTCATCCTGTTTGTTGTGCAAATGTAAGGGAGCAGTCAACAAAGAGAAAAAAGCAAAGGGAAACATGGAATTTCGCTTTTGCGGCAGATATGCCATTTAGTTAACAGGTTACGCTTTGGAGTCCTGTGTACAAGGATGTGGAGAGGTTTGTTCTCTTTTTTTTAATAGCACGGCTCTGTTTAGTTAAGAACGCTCTCCAATTGTATGTCAAAAGGGTGTTGCTTGTTATTATTGTTTGGCCATTTGAAGGAATTTCTTTTTAAAAAAAAAAAAGGTATACAACTGCCACGGTCCATAAATATTGCCTCAGTTGGTTTGGACGCATAATGCGACTGCCAGCAGAAGAATAGGAATGAGGGAACGATACCCTGAACTGAACAAATTCTGCGAGGGGAAGCTTAGAAAGATGAATAGGGACCTAATAACGTGTTCGATCCGTATATCAAGCTTGCGGATTCCGGTCATCTAATCAGTCTTGCTAACGCGGGCACAATTCTGTGCTAAATAAGAACATTGATTCTATTTTTGTTTAAGTTTATATATATACATAAAAGCGGGAATGAACGACCATCAGTTGGCGCACGCGGACGCCATAAAAATGCCATAGTTGGTATGTCAAAAAATACCGGTCTACTAATCCGATAGATCTAAATCCTCTTCCAAATTGAGGACACACGGTCCAATATCCTGCAGTTAGAATCGAAAGCGTTATCTAATCCGCAGTAGTTGTTCCTGCCGGCTCTGCGAAATAAGGCCCCAATGAAATATCCCCATAAATAAAATGAAAAAATGTACAGGAAATAACAACCACGATTTTTAATAAAATTTGGGGTTTAGTTCCTTTTTTGGGACCTTATTTTTTCATAATGAAATAAGACCCCAAAAGAAGGAAAACTAATTTTTGGGGCCTTATTTCATTTTTGAAGACCAAAAACATGCTTTTTCTATATTTTCGTCTTTAAAAATAATAACCGAAATAAAGAAAAATATAATTTTGCCACTTGCAAAAAAATTAGCTCCCAAAATTAGAAAAAAAGGTACCAAACCAAGATAAAATATACCAAAAGTCTGGAGACGTTGATAAAACATTTTTAAAACATATATCCTTTAAAATATTCAATTTGGTACATTAGGTTTGTAGGATCTTAGTCAGTCTTTAAGTAGTTAAACAACGACTACTTTATAAAATAAAAAAAAAATAAGACTTAACTTACTAATGTAATAGTAATTAGATATTAAATACTTTTTTGCTGACCAAAAGCATGATTTTCTAAACTCAAATTATTTTATTTGATTTTTAAAATTGCTTGTTTAAGAACAAACATTTATAAAACAGAAGACTCAGTAAGGAACGTAGTAGGAACTTTGTCAGTCTAAACAATTAAACAACGTCAACAGCGTTGTGCACAAAATTACCAGCTCTTAGAAGGCATGGGATCATCTACCATTTCCGAGTCTTTTTCTTATAACTTTAACAAATTAGGGTTTTATGTCTGCAAATAAACAATATACATATTTAACTAACATATCCATATCTAAATGTAGTTATAAACAGAAAATATTTCGAAGCTCAACATCTGTCAAAAGAAGAAAATGAGTGAATTCAGTATTTTTTTGAACAAAATAGGTTTACATGGGGGGTGCTGACTGGTGAAAAAAAAATTACCAAAGTGGCAACCGTGACCACCGACGAATAGAAGATATTTAATGGAGAGAACTCTTAAAATAGTTCCCAAACGTTGCTTTAACCAGCTCCTAGTCATCTATATTCAATATTTTGACGAGGTAGTAACCTGCATTATTTTAACTAAAAAAATTGTTTCAATCTTAGCGCCGCAGGTGAAAATTTGGTACAAAAAATCGCGCGATTTTCATTATTTCTTAATGTTATAGTTTATTTTACTTAAAATCCAAATTTAAAAATACTTACAAATTTGTTTTTAGGTACTTCCGTTATTTTTCACTTTAATGATTAAAAAAACGAGAAAATGTTACGAAGAAATGTTGCAATATTAAAATATAAAAAAATACATATATAATAGAATGTAAATTTATTTCTAAGAAGACAAAATATTGAATAAAAAAGCAATGAAATACACAAAAAAAAAACAAAAACAAAATGTAGCCTTGAATTTCTTCCTTGTCGGAAAAAAAATAAAGAGGTCGTGGGTATTTTGCTCAAATTTTAACGATTTTAATTTTTATTTGAAAAGAAACTATATATATGGCAGTACAAAGGGATAAAAAACAAACTAAAGAGCATCGATGTTAATAATACTTCGGAGGAAGACTGAGGAAATGGCCTTGTCTGTCCACCAAATCATTATTTACAGTGTAAATGCAATCACTGAGAACGTCCTAGGAATGGCCTTAGAGAATTCGGAGTTCTTACCTAGTCGCTGGTCGAAAGGATTATATATCAAAAACATTTCGGCTGTCCTTTTATACTGCCGAAATGAAGCTTTTACATTTAAATTTTTAAAAAAATTATACGCAGTTTGAATTTTTGCAAAGAAAGTTTGGCATTCAAATTTTTCATAGGCAAAGCGATTAAGATTTTTTTAAAAATTTCAAAAATTATTAATTAATTTGTTATGTGATTTGATAAGTAACATAGATAAAATATTTTAGAATTAAAAAAAAAATTAGTATACAAAAGTTGTACTGCTACAAAAGGAAATTGGGGTGTTATTTCATTTTTGAAATAATTTGGGACCCTATTTCATATTTTTGGAGCCTTATTTCATGGCAGTGGGGCCTTATTTCATATTTGAAATTGGGGTATTATTTCATTATGAAATAAAACCCCAAATTTTGGGCCTTCTTTCATTTTCTCTTTTTGGGGCCTTGTTTCCTGCATAAAAATTAATTTCAAGAACGAAACGCTATCCGTCACACGAATTTATTTTGATATTTAGAGCTAACCACTTGCAGAGAAAAAGTCCCAATCAACTAATCCCTCACACCTCACTAGCTCGCGTTGCTTGTTTAAATTAATTTCTATATTCATCGCATTGTAGAGCACAAGGTTCCCCCAAAAACACAAATGCGGTTGCACGTATAGCTCAAGCGAATATCTCCGAAACTAAAATCCTCCAAAATGGAGTGCTGTTCCATATACCCCTACATCCGTTGCCATTGCCAGAGGAATACGAACAGGAAATACCACCAAATTGAAATGCAGAACAGAAATATTTTCCACCTGCGTTTTGTGGGCACCAGCCCCCACCAACCACCAACTACCGCCCACTCGCACACTACATCAGTTTGAATTTTATGCGAATTAAATTTGCACCGCACCACAGGGACACACTGCGAGGAAGGACATTCAGCTGCAGCATCGAAAATCTGCAAAATCTGTGAATTTGTTTTCATTTAATTACTCCATAAGCTCATAATTAAGGTTTATATAGAACAAAATTCGACTGCACAGTGCGCATTCATGTTGGAGTACATTCGCACGCACCCCGTTGGTGTGTTTGGGGATTTATGCAATCGGAAAGTTAGGATTATTATTTAATTTTGACACTCCACCATTGGATTACGGTGTTTTCCCAGAGAGAAATTATTGCATTTGAGTTGAAATTAATTTCGAGCTTGAGGTGAATTTGGCTCGGTTTCCGCGGCGATTGTTGCATTTTAAGTTTGGTTATTGAATGGCCACGGACAGAGTCCTTCGATCCATTTGGATAGTGTCCAAAATTGATTGGTAATGGATGTGGGGACAACAAGTCTCAAGTGACTTTTTGGCCGTTTCATTGATTTGGAACTTAAACGATGCACGAGTATTCGGACTGAAGGCTGCTGTGCCAACTTCAGGGAAGAACATTGTGTACGGTTTATTGATTTTGGCAGAGCGCTTACTTGGAATGTATTTTGGGTATTTTATTACTATGTCAACGGTGTTGAATGCCATAATTGATTTTGTTTGCCTTCCATGGTCAAGTAGGTCTGACAAACATTGTGGTGGCGCACACCAGTGAGTACATGCAATGAAGCCGTTGGTATGTTCTGCCGTTTTTGTCTTTGAGTTGTTTGTATTTTTATACAATGCTTGCGTCAGCGAATAAATTCCTTTTTCCGCTGAGACCCTTTGTTGTTTATGCCGAAGTGATATGCATGAGGAAAGAGACCTTGGATCTCTCCGTCTTACAGCACGAACTGTCCTATTGTCTAGTTTGTTCAAATGATGTCTGCAAGACGTTGTACAACAATGGAGCGTTATTATCGACATCATTAGTTGCAATGTTTGCGGGTGCACAGGTTGCATAGGGTGGCAGCTCATGACGGTAGATTTTTCGTTTTAAAATCAGTCGGAATAGTCAGCTCTGCCATTTAAAGAACTACCTATCGGTGGGGTTTTTTTTGTAAATAAAAATTGTACAAAAGTCGCTTCAGAGGCTTAAAACCGATATAGGATATAAACTGTTTTGCCAACGGACTATGGCATTTTTTCCATCTAAGAAGAAAAGACATGCAAACATGCATCATTATTAAGGACATTCTACAGTTGAACTATCCCTTGGGCATTTCAAACACGCTTTACACATAATTAACCTAAATCAAACCTCACTCCTGACCTAGTATACTATCCCTTTTGCAGAAAAAGCCCTGTCATACAGTAAATGAGAACAGTGCCATCTTTTCAAACGCAAATACACCATTCAATTCAGAATTTCAAACAACATCCTGTGAGTCCGTCCCCAGCAAAGTAACAAATGTAAAAATAATGTCAGGTTTACTCCCATTTAACGCTGTTCCTGCCTATTACTGTGATCCTATCTAGGCTGAACCTAGTTCTTATATATTTTATTCACCACTCTTGCCTATACCTATACCATTTGGTATGTCAGCCGATATACAGAATTTGCATTTTTTTTTTCGCCCTTACAGGAACAGGAGAAAAGTAAAGTGCACTTTCCATTTCATATCCGGAGTTTCCGTTGCCAGCGTGCGCACATACAAGTTCGGTTTGAAAGCCACAACTTTGAGAATAGAAAAAAGAATAAAATGCTTTCCCACTAGAATTTTTGCGATGAAAATTAAAAAGCACAACAGCGATAAAAAAAAAAGGGGGGAAATGAGAATGTAGTAATAAAAAAGTAAAAAAAAAATTAATCAAAAGAATTTCTTTTATTTCTTTTTTCGTTGGTTTTCCGTTTTGTGAGACTTTTGCGGTTTAGATTTGTCCCAGATACGTAGATTGCTTTGTAAAATGAATGTTTTCTCGTCTTTATGTGGAACGCGAACGATTATGGTGGCGGAGAAAAACTTTCAAACAAAAGAAATGCAAATTTTCGGTTGTTTTATACTGGAACAAATTATTCATGTTCAACTGTAGGTATTAGGAATTAGGTGGGACACTGTTGGGTAATTTGCTTAACTGTCTGTATGCAATCTTTGGAAGGAAAACGCGTTTCAAAATGGCTTTGAGTAGATACCCCCGCAATTAGGTAAAGACCATGATTTCTAATCAGTGCGGGCTGTTATCTGTCACGAGTTGGCTTTGACGGACGTGTAACTCATATTGAGATGTCCCGCTGACCACTTCAAAGGATTCTTGAAAAAAATTACCCTGTTACCAAGCACAGTCGCATGCATAATTGCAATGAAAATTTCCAAATAAGTTGATTGCCAGGAACTGCACATTATGTTTCAAGACCTTGGTGCACCCCGTTTTTTTTTCTGTGCATTGGTGTGTTCTGCAGTCGGGGTTTAAGCCCGAATCTCTCACTCTGTGGTCCAATATCCCCTGAACCAAGGAAATATATGTGACCATTAGTCCAAAAGTAGCTAGATAACAAAGTCATAAATAGTTTCCTTTCTTTTTCCAGCTTCTCTACTTTTTTATAAATAAATCTCGTCGGTTTAGCCGAGTCAGCTTCAGTCTCGCACATTTTTCAATCGATACAAAAACAAAGCTCTTTTAATTACTTTCAATGGTTCCTTTCGTGCGGGGGCACACATTTGTACGTTTCCACAGACCGTCTTTACTGCAAATCGCATGTCGAAACTCCATCGATTGTAAACCACCATTGACGTCATACCGCAGACATAATAAAATTACGCGTAACAAAGTAGTCAATGACCCAACACCAAACGGCTAACCTGGTAGTCAACGCAGTCCCCAATGATTCTGATGTCATGACCAGAAACCAGAACCACGCAACGTTTTTATCAAAAAATCGACCAACCCCATTTGCCTTGCACGCACTTTTTCCCTATACGAAATTAAGAAACCCCCCACACGCATCATCATCATCTAAAATCGAAAGTTCGCTGAGCACAAAGTGTTCCTCATTTGCCTCGCACATCACAGATTGGTGTAAGCTCTTGCCAAGAAAAAAAAAAAACAAACAAATTATCTCACTTTATTACCCGCGTCAAGTCGTAAAAAAAATTCAAGTAAACATCGACAAAGTCAAACCAAACAACATGACATTTATCTTGTTACATCGCAGGTGATGAAGATGTGCGATAGAAACCCCACGATTGAGATGTTAGTCGAATTTTATTTTATTTCCGACACATGTGGGTTGTGACACTTTAATTGACACATTTATTCGGAAATATCACAAACTGACCTCCGATTTACATGCAAAATCCAACAGGACATTCAAATTTAGACGCCTTGAGGCTGACAATTCAATTCAAGCGAGACGAACACTTTTAATTGGGTTTCGGGAGGTGGTTGATTTGTTTTCGTGATGTTTCGAGTTCATAAGATACAAGTGGTTCTGTCAAATCGGTTCGATTTTTCAAAAAATCTCAGCAAACTTATTCGGCATCGCTTTGGATGGTGGGTGCGCCAAATGCAAATTATTATCGATTGAAAATTCTACTGTAATGGTGTCATCGTTAAGTTTGTATACAAGGAAACTATTTTCGTTGTTGTTCGGTTTTATTGCAGTTTTGTGATTGCTATTCAGAGCTGAATTCTTCCTAGTTCTACAGTCCAGAAATATATACAAATGTGTTGTGTTGGTGCCTTATGAATTCACTGAGAAATTCGCTCGTCTTCGTCCTTGTGAAAGCAATGTTTGGACTTGTATCACCTAATTTTATGGTATGGACGAACGGACAAACGAATATTTCTTGAATTCTATGGTTGAATGAATGTTTACAGCTTTTCAGAGATGAACGACTTCTTCCAGTAGAATTACTGGAGCAATTTTCTTAATTTTCTAGTACATGATTTTCTTGCTGAGGCTCAGGAGACCCTGTTGAATTTGAGATTAGGTCTTACATACTGTCGAAAATATATGCGAGGACAACCGATCGACTGTGTGGAGCGAGACCGAAACATCAGAATGGTTTGAAACCACTATGGGAGAAAGACAGGGATGTACACTAAGCCCATATCTCTTCGCTTTGTACATCGATAACCGATTTTTTACCCGGAGGAATAAAGATTGCAGGACACTTAATAAAGGCACTTTTATTTGCAGACGATGTGGTTCTATTTGCATACTCACCAGAGTCCTTACAATTAATGATTAACCGTCTTGATTTGTACTGCCAATTATGGATAACCTAACAAAATCAAAAATTATGATTTTTAAGAAGGGAGCTGGTAGAGAGTGCAGAAATGAAAATTGTCATCTCAACGGACAGCCCATTGAAATTGTGAAAACCTATAGATATCTCGGGGTGACACTAGCTAGTAATCTCAGTATGCAACCTCATCTAAAGGAAAGACTAATAAAAGCTAAAAGTGTCATATCGGCTGCATGGAAAAAATGTTTTTCAAATCAACTGCGCAAAGTACAAAATGTTTCAAGCTGTATCAGAAACTGTTATGATGTACGCAGCGCAATCTTGGGGATATTGCCAATATCAAACAGTAGAGAAACTCCTTAAATACAACAGGGTGTCCGCCGGGAAGGTATACGACTTTGTTTTGCCGCCATTTTGGTAAAAATTAGTCTTGACAGTTCGTATTTGGCAGTCGTGAAGTAGACACGTGGCAAATTTATTATGGAAAAATATTCGATAAACCAACGTGTTTTAATCGTTAAAACATTTTATCAAAATCAATCATCGATTACTGTGACGATGACAAAGTTACGTGCAATTTTTGGGAGGAAACATTTTCATTTGAATGGATATGTGAATAAACAGAATAGTCGGTTCTGGGCAATGGAAAACCCTCAAATTATTCATCAGTCACCTTTGCATCCATTAAAAGTTACAGTCTGGTGTGCAATTTGGTCAGGAGGAATCATTGGACCTTACTTCTTTGAAAATTAAAACGGCGTAACGGTAACCATGAATGGGGAGCGATATCGTTATGATTGAAAACTTTTTAACGCAACAACTTCATGATTAACCTGTGGTATCAACAAAACGGTGCCACATCGCATGCAGCCAGGATTACAATGGAATTACTGCGAGACCTCTTTCCACAACAAGTTATTTCAAGAAATGGTGATGTTGATTGGCCTCCACAGTCGCCTGATTTGACTGCTCCGGACTTCTTTTTGTGGGGATATCTGAAAGCAAGGTTTATGCAAACCAACCAGAAACGCTTGGGCAACTCAAACAAAATATTCGTGATGAAATTAATGAAATACCGCGTGAAATGTGTGAGAATGTAATGAAAAATGTGCCCAAAAGGGCTCGCATTTGTGAGACTAACAGAGGCGGACATTTACCTGATATTGTATTCCATACATAATTGCCGACATTAAATAAAACATTTATCAATATAAGATCCATTCTCTTTCATTTAATCCAAAATTATAAACAAACAAAGTAGTATACCTTCCCGGCGGACACCCTGTACATAAAACGATGCTTTAGCTTACCAAGTACAACACCAAACTATATGATCAATATCGAAACAGGACTGTCACAGCTTTTCATTAAATCATCAAAATTGCATGTAGATTATGTAATGAAAGTTTTAGAACTGTCAGACGATAGACTTCCAAAAATAATAGCGAAGAAGGTAGCAGAAAGGAATACGCACTGGTATAAAAAAAACTCGAAAGCTAGCAACGTACTGAAGATTCGAAGGTAATTAAGCTTATGGAAACGAAAGACACCGTAAGGAGGTGCTTGAAAATCTGATTGCCAAAGTAGATGAACAATACAATGCTGATTGCGTAAATATGGCTTCATCGTCTCTTCACCTAGCTACATACAGCGTTTAAAAAAAAAAACAATCTGTCTGAAAAAAATTATTTCCACAATGACAACAGCAAAGAACTAATTTCGGCTGTTTCTAAGATGAGAGGTGAACTAATACGCCTTAATTATATCCCACATCGTCCAGATCTAGCAATTTATTCCAGTCTTTGCAACTTATCTGAGAGAGAAGACGCTATACACTTCATCGGAAGATGTCCCATCCTTAAAGAAATAAGAAGATATTTTCTAGGAAACGACACAAAATCTGAAGAAGAAGTTATAGCCTATCTACACTGCGAAAGCGATGTAAAAAAACTTTTTACTTCTATAAAGCAGCAATCAATTACCGTAGTAAAATTATTACTCAGAACTTTTAACCTTGTAAATAATACAAATTTAGTATAAGTATACAGTCTTTTATTTTTTGCACTTTTACATATCTTTAAATGTTTTTATATTCAAGAATTGATAATACACTAAAACAAACTTGTTACTTGTTATCAAATTTTTAATTCCATGTCAATCAGGCAGACGCCAAAGCCATGCTTAATGATTTTTTTGTAACATAAATTTGTAGTTTAAACAAGAAAACAATAAATCTAATCTAATGTAATCTAAGTGATTGCTGTACCAATTACTTTCGACCTCTTTTTGGATTGTTAGTAAACATCTCAGACCCACCTCGTATGGAGGAAAATCTGTTCTGAAAAATGAAGCACATCCTCACTCCAATTACCATAATGGAGGCTCCCATGATTAATATTCCGCCATCTTATTGCATTCTCTGACATAAGGCCTTCCACCGAACTTTTAAGGCAAACCAGAACGGTGTCGACCTAAATTCTCTGCCATTCAGCCAGTGTTTGGCGCGTTCCACTTTCCTTTTCCTAGTGCATACTTTCTTTCTTTTTTTTTAAAAAAAAGGAGCAACCCTTCCACAAGTCTAATTTCATTACTTGACGTCGAAGCATATACAGGGAAAATTCCCCAGCAGAAGAATTTTTCCTTGGCAAATTCTTTCAGTTCACTCCAACGCTTCAAAAGCTGAAATGCGACAACGAAGACGTAGATGACGATTGACGACACAACGACACAACGACACAACGACACAACGACACAACGACATAAGTGCCAACAATGCTTTCACACGTAGTCCGCTCTCTTATTTTCACCGCATTTTCATCTAAGAGACGGAATTCCTCAATGCAAAGGGATTCAAAGGATTTCAAGTGGTTAAATGTTTACGCCACGATATTTTTCTGCCACAAGAAAAAAAGGATTTCAGACCAAACCAAATGCGCAACGACTATAAATAAGAAATTTGTTGTGTGGTTCCATTTTTCCGTTACCTGCATACCGGGTAAAAGGTACATATTCAGTTGTCATCGTCCGCGTTCGAATCCACACCAGACAGTGATGTCACAGCGGCACTGGAGACAGATTACTCGCACAGAGCATACTCTAAAGAACAGCCCTGAAGGGATCATTTCCAATTTGGATATGTCTTCTGAAGGATTTCAAACAAGGCAGAGCGCTGGTGCCCGAGTAAGGGTTGCTTTCAAAATTAATTAAAAAAGTTGACAATGCATCGGGAACTGGGTCACTTAATTGACAGGCGCCAGGAGTTGGGGAGCGAGCGGGTGATACTCTTCCTTCGTCGCAAATGGTAGATTTAATTATGCGGATGTAGCCTTGTTGTGGAAGCCTCACATAAACTGTGTGTCGGATGATCTGAAAGATACTTTTCAAATGCACTTAGCAAGGAAAACTTTGTCTTGTTGGTAATTGAAAGTGTTTTTGAATATTCTGCCTGCTGGCTGGAGCAGTGTGGGTTTTCAATATTTTTTTCTAGTAGCGAATGGGACAGGTTTCTCACCACCAGATCCACTTATTTCTTAAGCTGATTACGGTCAAGAGGGGTGTCTAGTGCATACGTATAGCACAATCAATATTTGCCAGTTAATTGGATCGAACAGTGACAGTGACCTTTTTATATTTCCGCCAGTAAATCATATTTATTATTATCGATTGCATTACTGCTGGAAAAAGTGGTAGCAAAAACAAAAGTGCTTCATCCAAATAATCACTTTTCCACCACACTTGTGATTCTCCCATGTGTACCTCATGATGCTATACCCTTTTTAATTTTAAAATTAAATGCAAATATGAGCGTCCATAAACGCGCATACATACAGTCCACCGCGGATGCAGATTAAATCACTGATTCGCGTGGCTAACCACGTGAAGAGCACCCGAAATGAACCTGTCCCTAACAATTTATGTGTTCTCCGACTCACACAGCTCCAGTCTATGAATCCAATCCACTGTTGCACACTCAAATTTAATTAAAAGATATTTTTGCATATTTATTTAATGCATATTGAACTTTTTTCGGTAAACAGTATACACCCGTAACTTTTGTTCGTTGTTGGAATATTTATTTATTTATTTTTTGCCAGGAAAGGATATTCGCCAGCTGACGGCAAATACCAATTTTATTAAAATTTTCTTGAGAAAATGCACACGACGCACCGCACTTGAGAGGGGTTTGTGCGTTTTCTTCGTCAGTTCTGCGTTTTTTTTTTAGTTTTGCCTGCGAAGCAAATAAGAAAAGAGTTTCCTGGTAAAAAATGAATTGGTATCTTGGGTATTTTGTTTTAAATTTTATTTCACTGGACTTTAAATGAGCAGAAAACTACGCAAATCAAAAATGAAAAATGGTCCACGGCTAGACGGAGAAGTGTTTTTTTTTATTATTTTCCCTAACAAAGGATAACTTGACAGTGATTGCAGAAAAGGGCTGTTCTCTGAAGCGGAAGTAATGTACAAGGGACTCGGAATGAATAATAGCAGAATGTCTTACTTTGAATTGGTGAAACAAAAAAACAGACACACACATTGGCAGTGTTAAATTTTAACACAGGAACAGTGTCGGCAGATGTCTGGTAGTGGGATCTTTCTTTTTATTATCTGACCACGTCCTTAAGCTATTCAAGTTCAGGGGTTCTCCCTCACGCTTCGTCTAGCAGTCAAGACTTTTAACAGAGGTTAACAACAAAGACATGAACTCGAAGATCTACAATATGTAAACCCAGATATTTTTTGGTACAAACTAATATTTAACTTTCTCCATTACGTAGTAAGAGAAAGATATTGTATTCGTACAAAATTTCGAACTCGAAATGTTAATCAATTCTGACATTACGATGATAGGCGAACTCAAAGAAGGGGGTCGCAAAATTCTGTCCGTCTGTCTGTCTGTCTGTCCCGAGGCCTACAGCCTAAGCGGCTGAACGGATTTCGTTCAAACTTCGGATTTAAAGTTTGGGGGCTTACCGTTCGGGGCCGTTTTTTTTTTTTGCATGGTAACCTCAATATTAATGGTTCTTCCCATCCAAATTTTCATACCAGTTTGATTTGTTCGAAAATGGCTCTAACGATTTCAACAAAAATTGATATATAAGCTTAAGTAGGTGAGGTAAACATAACTGCATACTCAGTTTTCCGCTAAAAAAATCGAGTAACGGTGCTTTTGAAATTTGGACATATCTCGAAAACGGTCCATACGATTGTAACAAAAATTCATTTCTAAGGTAATATGGTCATTTGTAACTTAATGGAAAATTCAGTTTTTCTCTGTATTATCGAAAAATGGATTTTTGAAAAAAGTCATTTTTGAAAAATATAGTTTTCCCTAGTTTACCTCAAAACGGCATGATTTTGACCAAAATGCAAACTTACCGTAAAATCGATGTTTTCAAAATTATTGCGTCCTTAATTTTCAATTCGAATCACTGGAAACGCTCACTTAAAAAACTGCTCATATCTCGAAAACCACATTTTCGATTTCGAAAAAACCCTAAAAACCAAGTAATGCTTACATCCCGAACAATAACTTGTACTCGGTTTTCAGCTAAATAGATAAGCAATAGTATTTTTCAAATTAGACAATATTTGGTACTATTTTGTCTGCGAAATTTTTCAAAAACCGCTCTAACGATTTTGATCCAAATACATATTAAAGATTAAATCAGTATTCGAAATAAGATACGTACTTAGTTTTTCTCAAAAAATTCGAAAAAAAAACATTTTTTTTTTAATTACTCTATTTTCACATATCTATGCTAAATTTTGTGTTATAATCTCCCTCACTTCCGATAAAAATGCAATAACAGCTACGCAAAACTTCATTTTAGCAAATGTTACCCTGTTTTCAACCTTGTTGAATATGCACCTTAAAATAATTGCAGCCACTTCCTTTCACAATTAGAAACTCCCACTTCATTTGCACCCATTTCTTTTATCTAGCATCGGTTCTCAGATCTTTACCTACCTTCTTAATAACATAAGAAAACAACCAACCAAACTTTTGATGAACGAGAAAGTTACGTTCGACTTAGTCGTGCACTTTATTTTTTTAAACTGTTGGTAGTGATTTTATAACAATTTTTTATTCTTAATGGGTGAGGTTAGGTTGGGTGGCCCAGTCGTGCACTTTATTTCTTTAAACTGTTTGTAGTGATTTTATAACAATTTTTGATTCTTAATGGGTGAGCTTAGGTTAGGTGGCAGCGATCTTGGTTTTAGAATGAGTAAATGTTATGAGTTGGACAACCAAGTGTTCTGTCATAAGTCACAAGCTACTGTATAAACTTTTCTGTGGTATTACCGCTTCCACGATTGTCAGTATGTCTGCGTGGACAGACACTGCCTGATTGAGCTGCGTGCATGATTAACTCCTCCACAATTAAATCCATCTCTATAGAAAAAACTTCGCCATATATCTCCAAAAAGCAAGATAACCTTATTCTGCATCCATAATACAGTAATCGAAATTTCATTTGACACAAATCGACTTATCGATTGCGATTTACTTATTCGTACATGCACAAGGTCTATACTCGCACCCATAAAGTAGCAAACCTAATTTAAATAAACATTTCAGGCAATAAATCAAAACGAGAGAACCAAATCTAATCTAGAACAATACATCCTGCCGCTCCCCCCTTTGCATTGTTATTCTGTTATCGCACTGCTTTATTGCATTCAAATTCAGTTTCAATCGAAACTTTCGATTGCTGTTCTGAATAACTCAAAACACAAGTAGAGTAGAGTACACTCAATTTTGGGATGGTGACAAATGTCAGTCGTTGTCGTTTCACTGGCCCAGATTACGGCAAGCGACACTCGAGTTCGCATTATTGTTTGTGGCAAATGATGGGAGTATGTAGGTACTCGTATACGCTTCTTATCACCGCTGAATGGCGTGCGTTGATCGTCGTCGTCGTCGCATTCTTATTTTCAAGCTCGCAACGTTGCGACCATCGACTCAAACGTCAAAAAGGGGTTCCCGAATGCCTCGCATATATGGAAATCGTTATGATTATGGCACCGACCGTAGTTGGTTAACTTTTGAATGGGCTTGCTAGTAATAAAGCGAAGGATTTAGGGGCGTATTATAATAGTGCTCTGCGTCGTAGATTGCACTAAACACTGGGAGTTTGGTAAAATGGGCGAGATTTGTGCTTTCGATTGAGGAGGGTTAATGCGATGGAAAAGTATTGAATGTGTGGGATAACAACGCACAATTGTTTTGTATTCTACCAACGCATTTATGAAAAAGTTTTCCAATTGCGGTGCGTACTTAGTTTTAAGGGAGATCCTGACTTGAATGAACTCGCATTGCATTGCGGTTGCTATTATTTGGAGTGTGAAACTTGGCAATGGGTTCGTTTTTCACTCGTAATTATGTCATCAGCTAGAGAGTGAATGGGTATCTGATTAAATTCCCCCGCCACTGTATGTAAAACGAGGATGTAGAGGGAAAACGATTACTGCAATAAACGCAGGAAACGTGTTTCCAATGATAATCGCTGTAATGCTCCGTAAATGTACGCAGAAAATGTGCCTGCATTCATTTACAAAATCTGTGTAAATTTTCCCGTAATGAGTGCGTCCTTTCACGCATTAGAATATAAACGATGTGGCAATTACCTTGACGTATTTTCTAATTTATCCATTGTCAGCAAAGTCGAATATTAAAAAAAAGAAACAGAAATGCAGCCTTGGAAAATTTAAAGAATTCGCCATTAATGACGAGATTTCCTGACTAATTTACTGAGCGTAATAGAAGGTTCGTGTTGCTTCGGAATTAAATCGACTACTATTTGAACTGCTGCGGAAATTCGAAACACAGATAACACAGAGGTTTACTTATATCGCCGTCGGGCTTGCTTTATCCCTTGTAAATAAGGACCAAGGGTGGCCTCATACCGTGCACCTCTCTGCGGACAGCTTATCTATATTTATGTCCGAAGGAGCGTTGCTAAACCAAAGAAAGTTAATTGAAAAATTCATCTTTGAGCGTTTAGATGGAATGAGAGCTGTATGAAAGACTTTTCGGACTGAATTGCCCACGATTCACGTCAAAAACACCCAAAAACGGCCGACGTTAAAAAACAACAAAAACACTGTTTTTACTTGTTCTGCGAGATAAAAATGCCCTTTTAGCTCATTTTGAAAGGCAAAATGCCCACGAAATGGGTAATTACACTGTATAAACTACACATGGCTACTTAGAGTCTACAGGGTAAGTGAGTATGTGATTTCAACGTCCACTCATCGAAAATGAAGCTTGTTTTATTCACATCAACGACCAAGTCGATTTCAGTTGCTCCCCCCAAACTGACCGGCTCGACTCGACTTCGTTGATAGCTATGCGAACAGAAAATATTGACGAACCTGCTTGGAGGACCCTATACTGTGGCTGTCATTGACTTATTATATATGGACTGCTAGTAGACAACTTCGCGTTGGTTCCAACATAAGCGTAAGCTCTCGTGGTTCGGAGCGGAATAAATTGGAAACTCACATCTGACGTTTCCATTTCGTTGCAGATAGTTTTGCTTAAGACTGTGTTATTGCGATTAATTGAATAAAGATTTAAAATCAAAAAATGATTTGTTGGTCTTTAGATGAGTTGAAACCAAGTTTTAAACATGAACAACACATTTCATAGACGCTTGCCATTGTCTTAAATTAATTCGTAATACATAGGGAGACCATTAAGTAATTTACGATGAGAATGGGAAGGCAATAAAGTTGGAGTATATTGAAAAATTGGTCAATTTTCAACATAAGTTGGGCTTCACTTTGCAAACAATTTAAATAACATATTAACTGGCATTCTAAAATCATGAATGTCAGTCTTGCTGCCCAGACTTGGAGTGAAAGCACCGCAAATTCTCGGCTTTTCCTCTTGAATAGTGGAGAAACTGAGTTTGAAGGATGTGAATTAGAACAATAAACAATATTTTGGATTGCTTAAACACAAGTCAAAGTTTGGGTGCAACAACAAAGAACAAATTTCTTGTTTCTTTAATAACGCAATAAAATATCTTAGCGGCTTAGCAATAAATAACCGACAAATCGTAAAAAGCAGAAATAAAGTCGGTTCTATGGGCTTTATTATTTGCACACGGAATTTAAAAATAACTTTTTTAAAATTCTCATGTACTTGAATGTGATAGTCTTGACAATTATAAGTATTTATTGATCAGAAATGTGATTGAAATATACGCTTAAGTGTTATTACATCATATTTCTAAAATTAATAATGAAAAACTAATTCGCAATAAATATACGAAAATTGTGCAATTGATGGGACAATGAAAAACGATTTTTTATTCAAATTTTGTTGGTTCCATCTATTATTAATTATTTAAACTAGCACAATTTCGAGATGACATCTATTATAAACAATGCCGCAACAATTTGAATTTCAACCGTTTCACTTGGCAAATCTACTCACGCCCAATAGGTGGCTCTAGCATTCTATGGAGGAATCCAAGATGGTTGTCATTTTGTTTCACTTATTTTTCGCATAGAACCACGAGCGCTAGTTATGTTGGCGTCATTTTCTGGGCAGAGATTGTATGGAAGTGACATTTCACTAGCAGTCCATATAATATAATAAGTCAATGGTGGCTGTATACTCACAAAAAAGGCCTTACGGCTTCAAATGGGGCTTATGTATATAATACTATACGACATTGGAACTATAAAGAAGTCAAAATTAGGTAGTCTGAGGAGGGACTTACCTACAATTTCAAGCTGCCTAAGGCCAGTTCCACACAATTTTTTTCCGTAATTGGTGTTTTTCCTTAGGTTCAACCTGATTCCTTATATCTGCGACATATCAGGTCTGTTCCTTTACTTTTAAATCTTACGAATTTTTACTCAATGCTGTTCCTTAACTCGAAAAATTTTTAAAAGAGAGCGGCATCGAGAGAGCAAGAAATTACCCCGCCACTGAGCCACTGAGAATCTTACGAATTTTTACTCAACAAATTTCTTGGTGTAAGAATTGAAAAAGTAGGCGCAGTGGCTTAGTGGTTAGTGTGTTGGACTACTAAGCGAGGGGTCCCAGGTTCGAATCCCGAAAAAAACCAAATTCCAACTAATGGTTTTTTTCCGCTGCGCCACCTCTCGAGAACGTCTGACAAACATCCGAGAGTATAACTGTCATGAAGGAGCTTCTCAATTAGCCGTTTGGACCCGGCATAAAATTGTAGATCCCTTCGTCCCATTCGTCCCAAAAATGAAAAACGCACACAAACGAATGGTTGTGAGAAGCTAGGCCTTGGGTCTCTACAGACCTGTTGCGCCAACTATTTATTTATTTTATTTTTAAGAATTAAAAAAGCTGTCAATTAACAGCTGATTCGAAATTTGTTGTCCCATTTGACATTTGTTTTGATTTCTTGTATATTAAAATGGTATCAACAGGCGGAAAAATAAATTGAATGTTCTCCTTAAATTCTTTTGATGGAGACGAAATTCTTCCTCGCTGGAAGGATAAAGAAAGGACAGTCTCCTCCAGGTTAATTTTAGCGCTGTGCCGCTTTTTCCTCTTCTCGAATGCTTGCAGTTCAATCAGTACAAACCCTTCCACATTCTCGGATTCATGAATTCGATCAATTCCGAATCACTTTCATCGCTAGGTAGATAATTCAACTAATGTTGTTTGTAAATTAGCAAATTCTTTGAGCTTATCAGATATTTTAACGACTTTTCGTACCACTTTTTTGAATTTTTGAATTATAGATTACTACAAAAGCGTTTTTCGTAAGTGTCTCTCTCTGTGAGAGAATCCATCCCCACCACTGCCATTTTGACAGTATTTTCCATTCATACTACAAAAGTAAGGGAACAGAGACCTATCATGCTTAGAAACATATTTGAAATCTGTCATTTCAGATCAACGACAACGGCCTGATGTGCCAGACTGTCTCGAACTCATTGCATCAAACGTCACGTTCATGGTACAGCGTCCGCTGACTATAATTAACTACTGCTTCATATAATCTTATCATCGATGCAAATGCCACCCCATCCTTTCAGCTGCTTACGTAAATCTGAATCCGCACTGGCATCACACCACCATTCAATTAATTTCTACCCTTAATTTACCTTTCGCTGCTCTCCGCCATAATTAAAATGCAAAAACATATTTAAAGCAGAATCGAGGGAAAAAAATCTTCATTTAAGTCGCTTCTATTATCCTTTCCCCCGCTCCATTGTTCACACATTTATCTTCGTCGCGAATTTATCGATTTCAGTCCTGCTCCCCGACAACCCACTGCCACCCGTTGGAAGACAAATGATAGACTCACAGTCGTGATGGTGTGATGTTACGTCTGACCTTTCTGGCGTCATCACTATTTAATTAACATTTATTTATAGCAACACAATACAAGAGGTTCTTTGCTTCATTTGTTTTGCAGGATAATTGCATAGAAAAAGGGGTCAAAGCATGTCCTTGATGTCCATTCATAATGACGTCAAGACAATATGGCCAAACTAATTCGCTTTACACATCACATCTGCCCCGGATCACTGTCCACAGTCAGACAGTGTGATATTGGACTCTCATGTGTCCTTACACCATGCAATTTAATGTGATTCAAAGGAAAAATTACCGTCATGAGAGTACAGACAGTTTGCTACCAAACGAATTCTAATGATGACAACAATGCAAAGCAATTGGGTCGTTTGGTAATTTGTTGAAAGTTTTTCCATCCAGCATCGGCGACGACGACGACGAAAGGATAAAATTAAAATGAAAACTTTCATTCCGAATCGTGGAGGAATTTTTAACGACAAACTACCAAGTTATTCACTGAGGAGGCGGCGGATATCCAATGCTGTGGGTGTCCTTTTTCCATGATGCGTTATGAATATAATGACATTTTTGCTCCAGTCCACTGAATGTGTAAAGGATAACTACCACTCAGAGAAACAGGCTTAGGGGGCTGCGATCGGGTGTTTCAATCCAACCTAATCGCATAAACCTCTAATGGAATTTGCCGAGCAACTACGGATGAGGATGGGAAAAGTTTCAGTGCGTTGTTGTTTCTCGTTGAAAAGTGTCATTTGTTGAAATAAATCAGAAAGATTCGGGGAGGACTTTCCAGAAAGTGGTGCGAGTTCCTGGCCTCAACTGATTTTCCATCATGGGGTGCGTGTGTCTGATTTTTAAAGTAATACCATAAACTAACTACTAAATAGACAGACAGCTTCAGTCAAAAAGGAGAAATTGCCTACAAGCTGAATTTGACCTTGGATGTAGCCCAGTTTGAATTTATGTATTTGTGCCTATGTTAATCGAAGGGGCTCACTCATTCTTCAAAAAAACCAGCCTACACTCTTCCGGTTTAAACCGGATGTCGGTAGCCTAAGGTGGGCTTTCATTTCGTTATCGTGTTGCGGCTGTGTTGGGCAAATAACAATTGTTCTCATGTCGTTTTCGATTTGGCTTTTCAGATTTCTGCTGCCAAGGCGAACATTATATCTGAATTTGATTGGTTCTTGCACTTGCCCACCAATTTGAATTGATTTGTACACATTTATAATAACTCATTTCGAAATAATTTAATATAAAAATCGTTTCCATTCTCGAAAAATTAATAATTCAGTTAAAAAAGCAATCCTTCCAAAGATAAACAATTCGTAACCGCCAGCTGTGTGTCATACACATAAGAGTTTATAAAGTTTATGAACTTTGAACTAACACGTTTTTTTTTACTTTTGTTAAAAGAGATTTTGTAACTTAAGCTTTTTTTGTATATTTTAAAGAAAACACACTTTTTTTTGTTGATTTTGTTGATGCTTTAAGTTTCGAAATCATATTGAAAAAAATGTTTTAACACCGTTTAGGGAAAACATTTTTTTTTGATGTCTCGGCGAACATTTGTTTTAGTTTTAGCATAAATAATAATCTGTAATTAGTACGTAAAAAGAACAATAACATATCAAGTATGCATTTGTTAAATTAAAAAAATTAATTGCTGTCAAATTTGTATGCATTTTTCTGGTAAAGGCCATAATATAAAAAACCTCGTAGATCGCCCTATATTTATGTTAAATATCGGAACAATAAAAAACTTTTTTGGTCACATATTGTATCCCAAAAGCACAAAGAGCGCACTTGTTTTTGTCAATTAATAATTTATATTGTCTTTTTGTTAGGAGCTTAATCACTTTTTTTAGCTTTCCGATATTAATACTTTTTTTTTTTAAATATGAATAGCATTTGCATTTTTACTGTTCCTATAAGTAACATTATTCAACGCTGTTCAGTGTAATTAAACTACGGGATTACCAATCATATTTAGATTTTGTACAAATATGGGGTTAAATAAACGAATTTGGAAACATTCACCAAGCCTAATAGAAATGTATTTAATGTTCATGAAAATTTTCCTAAATTCACTTATGTCCTCGTGGAAGCTGGGTTTAACTTGCATGTTGCTAACTCATTTTTGGAACACCCCCCTAAGGATTTAATTTATGCAGCTGCATGAATTTTGCTGTCTAAAATAGAATTCATACAAATAAAACTAAAAAACAACTGAAATGTGAATGGATGAACAGTTTTTGGTGCAGAATATGGGTAGAGAACAAGTTATGCTACCTAAAAAAACCATAATCAACATTTACTTTTTGTACATTTATTGTTATAAATCCATTTACAAATTGTTTGTTATTGAAATAGCGCCACCCGGCGGCCATTAATACACGTATTCACAGACAGGAAAAAGAAGAGAGCGCGAGAGAGGGCTCTCATTTGAAATTTGCGGGGTAAATCGGGTAGGGGCACGGAAGCTGTCAGTCTATTTAGTAGTTGGTTTATGCTTAATACTTAAAGTTCCTTTTTGTACTTGCAATTAATAGCGAGCACGAAAAATCTATGAATTTCCTCTCTCGCCCTATTGTATGGCTGACATGATTCAAGTTTTTCAATGCATTTGATTTTATATCTCTCATTCCATTCAATTGAGTTCCTGTGACCTTCCTCCGACAAAGCAAATAGGAAGCAGAAAGCCCACTTTCATACTGATAGGGATAACTTATTGCCTCAGACACCTGCTAGCAGTTTGAAGGCGGATTACATAAGGCAGTGGTGACGGTGTTGCCGCTTAACCCTTGTCCCTCTGTTGGTTGAACTGACAACCATTTATACAGTCAACAACCTTCCTCCATGCACTGATACAATTTGCCCAGACTTAATAAGTATATTATATTAAAATAACTTCAATTGTAATGCTTCTCTTCAATCTCACAAAAGTAAAAGGGGCCCTGCGGAAACTATTTCCTTATTCATAACATAATTTACAATGCCATCTGCAGTTCATTAACCAAACATAACGTGGTCCTGGTGGCTGGTTCTCTCAACTCCCAGGCACATTTACGAAGAACCTGCAATTCGGTCCGAAAATGAAATTTAAAAATAAAAAAAGAAACAGAAATATGCTTTCTGTCGCATATCCTGAGGGCATATCCAGCCAGACAGACATCAGGTAAAGCATTTTGCCGCCGTAAAGATAACCACTCGAGTATATGCTCTCAATATTGGAATTTTCTTTCCATTTCCGTCGTCTTAATTTCTTCATTTTATTTCCAACGTCCTCTGCTCAGTTGCTGTGTATTCAAAAGGAATCGCCACCCTTTAAGGATGTACAGGTACACTTATTCTTTTTTTTTGGACAACGATGATGATGATGATGATGAGAAGATGACACACATGATACACATAAAACGAGGAAGGGGTAGTGAACAAAAAATCACTCTTATGCAGGCCATATCCTGGGATTGATTTTTTTTCTACCTTTGCCTCATGAAAATATCTGCATCAGCAGCAGCAGTACATTCAACACTCCATAGTTCGGTTACCCACATATATGGGGCCTCTCTGCATGCATCGGCGAGAGAGAATGCTGATGTTGGTGCCGCAACTACAATCTGTATACTGGGAATGTAAACCAGGTCCACTATCGAGGGTTGGGTGGATGGGTGTGCTTCAGCGAAGGAGGCTCCAATGGGTTTTCCTTTTCATCTTCTAGCAAATATTTATGAAACCTAATTCGCTGGCACTTTGCTTGTGGAGGGTGGATAGTGTAGTGTTGGTGCATGCTCTTCAAAAGCTGCACTTGGGGATAAAGTATGCCACCACACCGTTATCATCATAGTCAGCCATTTCAGTTGGTATAGTTGTTCGCTCGTATTTTCGGTTGAATATTTCATATTGTAGAGTCCTGTTTTTTTTTTTTTTTGTTGGCGGGTGAACTGACTCCGGGGTGAGAGAAATTCGTTGGGAGAAATAAATTTTTGGCGAAATTTCCTCCTATGCATCCACAAGAGGATGCTAATGCAAGTGCTTACGAGGTTTGGAGAAGGTTTCGCTGGCTTTTCTTGGATGAATTAGGGATGGCAGTGTAAATTAATTTGTTCGTCGTCGTTCAAGCTGCTTTGTTATACTTCACTGTGAACGATTAGACAATTTATTCATAGTTCTTACCTTTGGCGTATATTTTCAACGATAGGAGAGAGGTCGGCATCCGTTTTAAGGGGTTTTAATGCATTTTTAATGTGCAGTAACGGGTTCATTGATTTAAGGTGGAAGGTTGTGTCCCACTGGTAGTGGTAATCCGTGTGGGCGTGAGTAATAATTAACCAAGTTGATGTGAGAGGTGAAACTGGTCTAAAATAACCTGGATAGTTAGTAATAACAATATAACTTTGTCCACATCTACATTTACATCTTTGGGGCAACTTCCCTCGGAAATGTCCCAACCACGACTGCCAGTTCTTGATTTCTGTGTTCGGTTGAATACATAAGGTCCATTCGCGTACTTTTACGAGCCAAGCACTAAAAATCTGTCAAACTCGAAAAATTGAGCGAAAGTCTCTCAGAAAGCTGAAAATATACTCCAAAGTACGTGGGTACACTTCGAGCTACTTTAAGCCACTTACATCGTTGAAATCTAATCCATATCACGAAAAAAATGTATAACTTACCTTTTTGCAACATATGAAACGTTCTAGGAGAACATTCGACCACCACCGAATTTTCTTTATTTTCCGATATTTTATTTTTGTGTACAATTGATTTTTAAAACGGATTTTGAATTTGTTTCCTGTCAATTTTGCGCATTTGACATTCTTATCAGTACTTGCCGGTTGAAATTCTCTGAGCTGTTTCGAGCCAAGAGAGGAACTGCTAGTTACTCGTTATTTTGCTAATTTTCTCTTTTTCTGTCATTTTTGATGTGTACATGTGTAGACTTTGTGCGTTGCGATCGATTTATATCGATTGCGTTTCAATTAAATTTTTTGTAATTTTGCCCATGTGAACGCTATTTAACTTGTCAAAATTAAGTCTACACTTTTTGTCTGTCACTTTAATGACATTTAATTCTGAATTTTTGTTGGTTACAATAAAACCTTATACATACTTAAAAAGAAGTGGTTTTGAGCAGTGTTGCCATTCTGACCGGAATCCGGTCATATTTGACCGAAATGTTTTCACTCTGACCGGAGAAAATTTTGAAATCCGGTCTAACCGATTTTTGACCGAAACGAAAAAATTCTTTAACCGGAAAAACCTATTTTGACCTGGAAAATAATATTGTTCTAGAACACACTCACAATTTCTTGCAGAAACCAATTTATTGTGAATAATTTTAGAATACAGTGGCTATTCGCGGCAGTCTCATTTGAATGCTCCCGCAAACTGTGACTCGGTGTGAGCATTCAAACAGACCCGAAGTGAATACGATTTAGCATATTTTGCAATTCCGGTGTTGGTTTTACCAATTTCAAACGCCGAAGTGGAGTGGAAAGCTCGTTTTTCTTCAAAACTTGTGATAAGCTTTCCAAAGAATTGTTTTATTAGATTTAAGTTTAGTTTAGAAAAATAAAGTAACTATACATACATATAATATAATATCATTTTGTTTTCTATTTTTAGTTAAAATATGCTACCTACTATATTCCATTTTTGAACGGACTTCTGGTCAAAAATTCTTATTTTATCTCTTGACCGGATTTTCTGACTGAATTTAAAAAAAAATAAAATCGGTCGTACGGTCAGATTTGACCGGATTCATTTATTTTTAGTGGCAACACTGGCTTTTGAGTTGTTCTTTAGAAATAAAGGAAAAATGAAGAAGGGGAGTGTGAGAGCCAGGGTCAGAGAAACGGAGAAATAAAAGGAAAACAGCCTCCACTACTTCTTCTGCTTCTTCGATGCATGGCTTTAATGGAGATGGAAGGGTATATTAGCTACAGACTGTAATTGGGCTTCGGAAAAAGAATAACCAACGTACGTGAATTATTTGTAAGTCTCAGGTCTTGTTGTACAATTTCCTACAAGCTGAACGTCTTTGTGCAACAAGACCTGCAACTATCACACTAACTTTGAATTGCTGATCCATATGGTAGTGGTTGAGAACTTGTTGGAGGGACGGACAGACCCACCCTCTGACATGCCATGAAATAGAAACCCAACGTTTCTCCTCAATTTATGTCCATCATAATTTCCCATTCATATCGAAAATCACACTTCGTTTCATAGTTTGCCGACATCATCTGATAATCATTAACCCAGTTTGACCGACTGTAAGAGGACGTGAGTCTATATGCAAATGATCTGTAATTTGAGAAACCACAGGCATTACGTTCGGTTGATATCCTCTTGCGAAAAAGCCTTTGCTCACCCCCCCATGGGCATTGACCGAGTTAACTCTCATGAGCAAGTTCATTTTCTATTCGTAGCAAGAGTACACAGGTCCGCCTCTCGGTATCTTGTAGTAAATTCTCGGCGAACTATGTTTTTATCCTACGAGAACGCCCTAAAGGGCTGCCCTGCCTCGACATCAACCCCAAAATAATGGTCGCCATCTATCGCCTTTAATATTTCCATATACCCGCAGCTTCGTGTATGAGAGCGCAGTGATGGCACAAAAATGTGAATCTACATCGCTGCGGGAAGTGTCGGGACACTCTTTGCGAAAGGATGTACTGGCTAACCAAGGAATTCCGATTTTTATGATTGCTCTAGCCAATGGCCAGTGCTCATGGGAAAAAAAACTGTCGAAATTATTTTTCCTCTTTACGTCGCGTCGTCGCTTTGTTTTCCGTTCCCTGTGGCAAGGAATTTCCTTTATTGGCGCTTTCCCTTTTACCACGCGAAAGAGCTCCCCCCCATTCATCCAGGATATAATGGATAATTCCCAAAGTCATTATTATTAATGTTATTATTATATTCATTTGATGTGCTCTGCTGATGGCTGGTATATAGCTGGCGAGATTTAGGACAAACTAGAGAAAGCGCTCTTGGGGTGGGTTAGCGTTAGAGTTTATGCGCGATTTGTTTGATGGATCTATTAATGTCTGACATTTAATGTGGCGTTCCAGTAACGGTTTACTTGCCAGTTTTATTTGACAATTAGACATGCATACATGGTTTGTCTGGATATTGACTTCTTGCGTTTTGTTTCTCTTACAGAATATCGCAAAGCTGAGCAGCAAAGATGATGGAACTAGAACCGCGAGTTGCTATTCTCCAGGATCTGCGACTACAGACATTCGATTCGATACGGTTTGCGTCATATCGCACGGCTTCCAAGCTGCGGTACATACAGAAATCAACAAATCTACATCTAGTCGATATATGGAATGTGATTGAGGCGTTTCGAGAGAATGGCCTCAACACACTCGAGCCACAGAGCGAGGTCAGTGTGGCCCGGCTAGAGACACTCGTTTCATCGCTCTACCATAATCTGAATAAGCGTCTTCCAACTGCACAGCAAGTTCCTGTCGATTCAAAAGCTGGACTTTTATTGAACTGGCTCTTAGCTGCATATACTAGGTAAGTAAAGTGTTTGAAAAAATCGTTTATCTTTCAGTTACAAGCTCTGAAAAATCAGGAAATAGCCAGACGAAAGCCTTGTTGAATTCTGGCCAATATCCACGATTCATAGGCTCAGCTAGTAGTTTGGCTATTTAACCTCAAATCGGGCAACAATCTTCGATATCACTTACACAAAATGGATGTCACTCTAGAGATCGTCTTTTTATTTCCTTTACGTTAGAAAAGGTGTCTGCAGACTTCCTTATCTCGATTTCCGCTTTGTTAAATGTTGCCAGAGTCATTTTGTCACATATGGCATTTCAATTTATATTAGCCTGCTCCAAGCTATAATTGTAATCTTTGCTATACCGCAGACATCTCACGATCGTGTCTTCCAATGATCTCATTTTCCGCTGGTTTTTCCACGACGCACAATGAATTTCATTCTATTTCTATCTACTTATTTTCCTAAAAAATGAAGAAAATCTCATAAAAGGGAAGTGGGCGATGGATTGCTTCTTTTTTTTTATAGAAGTCTGTCATCGATGTCCCAAGTATCACTTAAGTTGAACGAACTTTTAATTGGATTTCGTTTGGAGTTTGAGGAATTTTGCTTTCCTTCGTTTTATCGATAATGAGTTGGTGTATGTAATTACGGACGTCGGAGCCAGGAAGGAGCCATTTCACTTAACATTGTGGCGATAGTGTTAGACACTAATTATTGCTAATGGTGAAACGTCTAGGAAGGAGCTGATGTCGAACGCTCGTGCTGTTTTATGATGATGAATGTGGAATGTAATTATTATCACTTCATTGGCGATACGCCATTTTGGTGGTGGAAATCCAACACAAACGCGATAGACGTTTATTGGAAGACAACATAAGCGACACCGTTTAAATAATGTAACGCACTCCGCCGCCAAATTTTAATTCACAAGCTTGCGTGGGTTATTTTCTTAGAGTCTTTTCATACTTTTCACCTCCGACTGATCAGTTAAAATTTCCTTGCAAGATTACAGCTTTCTTTATCAATTTTTTGTATAAAAACAGCTTTTACGATTCGCTTTAAAGTAGGAAATTTTTACTCTATAACTTGGCAGTAAGATTGCTTCAGAACATAATAAATTCTTTACTTTTGTTTGCAGTGATAACTCAGGGAAAATTCGAGTCTTCTCCATTAAAGTCGCGCTGGCCACCATGTGTTCAGGCAAACTTGTCGACAAACTACGATGTAAGCATAACCTGAAATAAATTTGAATTGCATTCTCAAAAACTTTATGCTTTACAGATATCTTTTCTCAAATCTCCGATGGTGCCGGCCAACTGGTCCCGTGGAAACTTGGCGAATTCCTGCGTGAAGTTCTCGCTCTGCCCGCAGCCGTATACGAATCGCCCACATTCCACTATAAGGAGGGCCTGGAAGAGGAGATCTTCCCAGCCGAGAACAAAGTCACCGTCAATGATTTTATGGCAATACTTATGTCTGAACCAGGACCATCGTGCCTCGTCTGGTTGCCCTTGCTTCATCGCTTGGCCACGGTCGAGACAATCGTCCATCCGACTATCTGTTCTGTTTGTCATAAAGAAAATTTCACTGGGTTTCGTTATCGATGTCAGCGGTGTCACGCCTACCAATTGTGCCAGGAGTGCTTTTGGCATGGCAAGACATCGTTGAATCACCAAAACGATCACGAAGTCAAGGAATACTCGAGCTACAAGTCTCCCAGCAAACAGATCGGACATTCGTTAAGGAAGAGTTTTCGATGTGTTCCTGAAAAGACTGCACAAGTGTTGCCACGATTCCCCGAGCAGCCGGAGAAAACGTTAAATTTGTCGCATATAGTGCCGCCCTCGCCATTGCCATCGCATAATGGCTTCTCCGATCCGAGCATGCTGCACGGCTACGATAGGAGTAGTACATTGGATTCGCGAGCTACAGGCAGAAGCTTGGACAGTGCCGGTGGGACTTCGATATCGCGAGTAGCAGCAGCGTCGGCTAACGACGAGGAACACAGATTGATTGCCAGATATGCAGCCCGGCTTGCACAGGAGAACAGAGCCGTATTTAGCACAGACTTTTACCTCTTGTACGAATTTGCTTGAAATGTATTTTTATTTTTATTTTCTAGCCCTCTGGAATGGCGACTGAGAACTCCACCATCACCACAGACAACTCTCGAGCACAGCGTGAGTTGATCGCGCAGCTAGAGTCGAAAAATAAAGAAATCATGCGGGAAATTGCACGCCTGCGTAGACAGCAAGAAGCCGAACAAATGACACCCGAGAATCCGGCGCTAATAAACGAGCTGCGAGCGTTGAGGCAGCGCAAAGGTGAACTTGAGGGGCACTTGGGTGCCCTCCAGGACTCCAGGCGACAGTTGATGGATCAATTGGAGGGCCTCATGCGAATGCTTAAGAACCAACAGACTGCAAGTCCACGTTCGACACCAAACTCTAGTCCACGTTCGGGTAAATCACCACCGATGCCCGGAAACCAACAAAATTCCGTTCAGCAGCAGCAACAACAGCAGCAACAGCTGTTGCGGTCGTCGGCAGCATCCCAGCAACATCACCAGATTCCGCCCAATTGCCAGGCTCAATCGATGCACAATGCGAATTCATTGGAACAGCAGACACTGAATCAGCTGAATGAGGTGCGAGCTGCATTCCACTCAAATGGCACTGCAAGTGAGTACCGAAGACAGTTTAACTTTTTCTTTCTTAAACTAGTCAATGAGATTGAGGGGGTTGCTGGATAGTAAGGAACAAATAGGAAGGGAGAGATATGATTTGACAATGATGAAGGTTTTTAGTTTATTTTTTATTTATTTACAAAATTGAAAGTGTCCTCCCAAATGTGTAATTGGATGTTTCCTCTTTTAGATGTCTACGTGCAGAATTTGATATTATTTTTATCATTGATCTATTAGTTTGTTAATGAGAGCATGGCTGTATGCCTATTTTATTGTTAGCTCTTCGAATTTATACGAACGGCGTCGTTTTGGGGAAAAAACAGTCATTACAATAACACCGAGAGTTTGTCATTCGCGATGATGTCGCCAATGCTTCTAACCAAAAGCATGGTCATAGTGTTGTCCTCAGTCTCAAAAGGAAATTTACATTAATTTGTTCTGCTATACACGCTGACGGTTATATGCACAAGAGGCACGTTTTGTGGACATATTAATTGCACGGTTGTGGGTCAGCGCACGGCATATCGTATGTATGTGTTGAAAACCCCGAATTATAGAAAATTAAGAGTACTCTATCTGTCAAAGAAGTACTCCATCACAAAGCATAATAAAAAAGCAGTATACAGTAAATGAGTACCTAAGCTGCTGATTGCTTCCACTTCCTGCAAAAGGTGTTTCTCTAATTGTTGGCACACCGAGGAGATTTTAAGGTGGACTCAAAGGCACCACTAATCCATCATACAACTTCACGAAACTAATAGCAAGAAGCTTATTCCATTCGTTTTTTTTACTTCTACTACTGTCCCAAGGCAATTCCATAATAACTTTGGGTTGCGTGGTGCAGTGTTTTCAAAAATGTACTTTTATAGTTGATTGATGGAAAAAAAAGTATCAAATTCTGCCCAACATTTGTGTTACTACTTGTTTTACTTTCGTTGAAATAAACTCCCCTGTGTAAAAATTATACTGTCGACTTGTCGTGCCCCTTCCCGTCTCCCTGGGTAGTCCTTGCCTACTCCCCTTCTTAAATTAAATTTACCTGAAGTAGAAGCCGACACGTTTTGTTCTGATTTTTATTTCTATAAAATAAAAAGTGAAGCAACAAACAATTATATTTTTGTATAATTTAATTTTTATATTACGTATCAACTTTATAAAACTAAAAACCACACAAATCCCATAAAAAAAAAACCAACAACAATTGAACCCGCATCCAGATGAGGACCCTTCACATGACCTGTACTATGCAGCTGATACAGTTTCATCGGCAATGTCCTCGCTAGTCCGTGAACTAAATACAGGTAAACTGATCTTGTTCTGTTTTGTTTATTTTTTTTAATTTATTTCTCTGAAAGTTGCGTTTGTTGTATGTATTATTTTACATTTGTTTTTTATTTCTCCATCATCTTTGATATTTATGATGTTTCTCTGGAATTTAATATTCTCCTCTTGCGCACCGAGATTGATGTTTAATTTATATTTTATGTTGTAGAAATGAATATTTTCCTAATTGTTATTTGCTAGATGCATATTTCATGTTTCTTTTTTATATGTATATTATTTTTGTTAACAAAAAAAGAAACGCAAAATATGTACATAGTTGCTTCGTGGATGTTTTGCAGTTATTTTGTTTAACTTTTATTTGTTTAACAGTACAAACCAAACAAGTACAGGGTGAGCTATTAGCTGATATTTTTGTGCAAACGAATACGAGATAAATATTCATTGTTTTCCGATTTAATTTCCAACCGCACCTAACAGAATTCTAAGGCCACAACTATCTCAAAGCGCTACTAAAATGAGTTGGATTGGGGTCGACTTCATTGCCACTTTGAGAGGCTGAGGGGAAAAAAGATACGACGTTTTAGGTATAGTTGATCTTGATATATCTTCGTTCGTAACGATGATCTCCTCTCCTAAACGTCTTCTTCAGAAAATTATTGTCCCTTCTGTGGTCTAATAAGTTCCATGCTTCTGTGTCATAAATCAGGAAAGCAGCTTTTCTTCTCTATCGCTTTCTTAGGCCACTTAAACAGCAAATGGCAGCCGCAGTTTTTCGATTGATCACGTATAGTTTCCCGCAGGCGGTTCCAACGTCCTTCAATATCTCATATTTTATACCTGCTTACTGTGACATTTTTCACAAGACTCCGATGTTCTGTGTTTATGTTCTCTTGCCTTCTTTTGAGCAAAATTGTTTCGCTCCGCAAAGGTCTTGTGACCATTTGCATTATTCTCCGTTTAACGATTGCTATTTCTAAGAGATTATGGTGTAGAGGTAGCTTTCTAGACCTAGAGCACTACATGGACATTTTGCACCAACTATTCATTTTCTCATCTCGTTCATGTAAGGAAAGAGAATAAAACACCGCCTCACCCTGTACTTATCCAACCACAAGGTGAAAACAACACACAAATTATTATTATTTTAGTGAATTATTATACAAAAGAGCCCGAGACAGAGAAAATGGAGCCAACGTTCATAAAACCTCTTGGTAAGTTTTTGTTTGTTTCTCAAATCTTTTATTCGCTAACACAAGCTACCACAATGAAAGACTAAGTTACAGCTACGCACAAAGAAAAACTCGTTCGCTCCTCCCTAATTTATTACTATTATTATTGTTTTTACCTCTTTTAGATTATTTTCCAAATAGAAAGAACAGAAACAAATCAGTTTAATTTATTTTTTATGTGTACAATTATGTTGTTGGTCCCCGGCTACATCCCTACAACTAAAAATAAATACTACTTCCTCTCTCATCCACCTGAACAACCCACCCTTCCACCAAAACAATGTAAATAACTATATAAACTTAAAACAAATAAAAAAGCAGACGATTTTCCCAAAATCCATGAGATCGGCGAGTCAATCGACGAGATGCATCTTATAATGTATGCGCACATTTTGAAGTATTGCATAAATTGCTAATCCTCCAAAAAAGAAGGTAAATTGCAATTTTTCAAATTTGATGTTATTTTAAATTATACTTTTACATATTTTTAATATTGGTATTTTCTCAATGCAGCACTCACAAAATATTATTATATACATAAACTATTGATTAAGACAATTTTTTGAAATGGAGATACTAATGTAATCATCTTTAAATCTACTGTATGCTAAATATATATATTATATATAAAAACCAGATAAACCTTCACAGTAAATTTTTCTAGTATGTAGTTGTTCCAACGGCACCTATATCAAAACTAGCATACGTTCTTCTTCATCTACACATTGTTTTGACAAGCATTTTTGTCATGTAAAATGTTCATATTTCAGAATTTTCTATACAAAACTGTTACAATATATATTTTTATTTGATTTAAAAAGAATACAAAAATCAATCCCATCTTTGAGTATGTTATATAGAATGCATTAGTTTATTTTGAACACCAGCAACCCCTATTTCGAAGTTTATAATACCTCTACCTGTTGTGTACTGTCTTATTCATACATTCATTTTTTATTTTAAATATTACTTTTCGTTTCTGATTTGTTATAATTTTTGGGGGGATTTTTTTGAATTTGTGGGGACATTAAATATATGTGCTAAATATAACATTGAGACCTCCATTGGCATATATAAAACAAGAAACACTAGAAACACAGTTATTTTGTACATAAAAACAGATTCTATATAACTCTAAAACACATTTACAGTGCAAATAGATGAGGACGATTGGTTTGGCCAAACTTCGTACATATAGTGATAAAGCAACAGATGTGATCCTTCTTCGAGTTGCGAATGAATTCGAATGTACCCACTTGCACTAGAGACACTTTGATTGGTAAAAATTGTAGTGGCCCTTAATTGCGTTGTAAACAAATAGACGTTTTTTTTCTAAATCTTTATCTATGAACCGGGCTGTAATTTTTGATAGTACTTGGGCTAACTTTTTAAGAAATCTTCTTTCTTCGACAAAAAAAAACATCTTCAACTTTGAGTTCATAAAAGTTTAAGGTTATCAGAATGACATTCATAACGACACAGCTATTTTGCTCTTATTACTGTTAGCAAAAACAAAAAAAATGTGGAAGTGGTGTACATTTAAAATATATACTCGCAATTATAGCCCCAAAGTCCATAATTCATTGTCTAAAATGTGTACGTATTTTTTATAGACTAGAATGAATTTTCTCGTATTTCTATTTCTATGTCAAGCAACATTTATTAAATCTTTGGTAAACCCCTAAGCTCCTTAATGTTCCGCAATCATAACGTTGAGTTTCTCTCAACAATTTCTGTGTGATTGTCTTCTCTCCCCCACACATTTGCATTTGAAGGCATCTTCGCAGTGAGCTTCGATATAACTTCCCTTTTTCGTTTGTGGTCTCATTAAATCTCACGCCGAGCAGCTATTTCTTAATTTCGCTTGCAACAAATCATATTTAGAGCGAATAATTCATAAACATTGTTGTGTGAGTTTACAAGCGCCTATTGTATTTGTTCTAGAGCTAACAATGCTGGCATTAGCTTTGCGTTTGATTATGGTTAGTCGTACATCTTAACATCCATACTTAGCCTGTGCATTGTCCTTTACGACTTTCATGCAATAATTTGAATAAAAAAAAACCGTATGCATAAACAATTGTGGCCTTTTTATGTTCGCGTTTCATCGTTTGAGTTTTGAAGCTAAAGTGTAGGACTTAGGAGACATATCTACAAGTTATATGTGTAGTAGTGTAGACGACTCAAATGACATTATTTGGACGACACTACTGTCGTTTTCCATTGGTTTCACTCGGGGATCGACTCATTCTGAAATCCAATGGAACAACAAAACTGCTTCTGAAAGAATTCACAAAAGTATTGGTGAAAATACATAAACTACACTTGTGTGGATTCTGGCTTCAAATCGAGAAGCGAAATTCTCTTCTCAGAATCACCAGAAGAGTATTTCTTGTGCCAATGGAACGGTTTCAGAAGTGATTTTTTCGATTCCGGACTCTCCCGGGGAACGCTTCTTTTTCCCCAATGGAAAACGACATACGTCTTGGTGGATCCGTTCCGTTGAAAACATATTTCTCTTCATAAAACCCGTGAATGCTGATTGCATTCACTGAATGACACCGCTCACAAAACTCGGCAGTCGCCATTTTATGTAGGAAACATTTTTCCCGCTATTTTTACTCAACATTTTAAGCAGTTAAACTGACAGCAATTGTAATTTTTTTTTTTTGATAAGGAATCGAATCGTATGTGGTTTTCGATTGGGCTTCTTCAAATTCGCTCTCAGATTTCAGATTTCGTGTGTCTAATAGAACACAAGAACGTCACTTGCTCTTTTATGTGTTGATATTTGTGCGATTGGAATATGTGTAGCCTTCGACACTCTTCTAAGCGTTTTCCATTCACTGGTTAAATTTTATATGAACATTCCAAATGCTCGCCCAGATTGATTTCTTAACATTTGTACATAAATAATTAACAAAAAATAGATCAACCCGATGCAATTCGTTTCTTTTCAATTGAAAAATTTCACGAAAATGTAAATAAACTCCAGTAGTTGTCAAATTCAAACGTACTTGTATTGGTAAATCTGAAAACGATGGTTTTTTTTGAACCAAACGAACATGAAAAGTGCTCTGAGAGCGCCCAATCGAAAACCACATTATTTTGACCATTCTATGATTTGATCGTCATAACTAGTTCGGTACTGCCTAATAAACTATGCAATATTTCGCATTGGCATTGCTCGCTGTCACACTTTTATAAAGCTCTGGTCAATGAAACAAAATACACTTTGTATGAGTATCCGATGTGTACCTGGTTTTTCGTCTTATTGTCCTTCCATGCTTCCAAAATGAAGTCGATTGACACTTTATAATCTGTTTGGGTCTGTCTACACTATAACGACACTCGAGTCATTAAACAAAAAATCAGTTAAAAGTATAAAATTTCAATTGAATATTTTTAGTTCCATTTTGTGTATTTTTATATTACAAAAGAAAAAAAAATATAAAAAAACAACGCGTACATTTTACGGAAATTTTCAAAAACATTCATATGCCATTACAGATTTCGATGAATCGCAATCTTATAATCCAGACTGGAATGAAAAGGTAAACTATATGCATGAAGTTGAATTTCCCAAATAATGTAGTTTGAAAATGTCCCCTTACGTATTTGCAGAAATATGTAACCGGAAATATAGCAGGGAAATTAATGCACATCCATGCTGTTTCATAAATCTAGAAAGTTTAGGTTAAGCTTCTCACTACTAGTAGTTTGTGTGCGTTCTTATTTTTGAGAGGAGTAGAGGGATCCTACTATTTTTTGCTTGAACCAAATAGCTTATTGTAGAAGATTTCTCAAGCTACTATTGCACTTTTTATTTTTTCGTGGCAAATTTTGTCAGAATGTCACAAAAATTCAACGAGTCACCACCAGACTCGTGTGTTTTTCGTGCGCTGCGACAGCCCGCGTGACAAGCGATCACACGTAGTGACAAATTTAGGACGATGTCAATGTTTATGTCATAATGACGTCGGCATGTCAAAATTTGACATAAAAAGTGACATATGTAATCGTAGCCTCAGCATCGGTTGACTCTTGGATGTTTTTCAAACATTTACTAGAAATGGCTCAGTGGAAAAAGGAAAATTCTTTAAGATGTAAAGTCTGGATTTCCGGCAATTGAACCTGAAACCCCCAACTC
The DNA here is from genome assembly GCA_951230905.1 of Cheilosia variabilis. Taxonomy (NCBI): domain Eukaryota; kingdom Metazoa; phylum Arthropoda; class Insecta; order Diptera; family Syrphidae; genus Cheilosia; species Cheilosia variabilis. The sequence goes on along the minus strand of OX579680.1, from coordinate 59,762,371 downwards.
CAGCATATGTACTACTAAGGAACTGCGTTTTATTAATTTTTAATTATTCAGTTTTTCTCTACTGGAGGCGAAAGCGGCATACTTTATGCAAGCATATCTGATCAGCTGGAATAAACTGGCATATTTGGTGAATGGCTTTGTATATTTGGTGGAAAAATACACCATCACATTTTGAATAAACTGTTTTACGATGTAGTAGTTTCACGAAACCATCTACATGACAAGGTGACAAAGTTTTATTTAAATATCGCATAATTGAGTTTTGCTCCCAACTTACTCCTTTACTCCTGCTTTGGTTGACAACGTAGCCTGAATCTCAGAAGTGTCAAATAGTAACAGTTGTTGTAATTCCATGTTGAAGATTCCTCTGTTTTTTGCAAGCTCGTCTTCTATTACATTTAGCGTTCTTCTGCATATTCCCCATTTAATCATCACCGCAAGAATATCTCTCCAAGTTAACATATTTTTCTTCTTCTTCCAGGCAAATGCGAATAATCAGTGGCAAGAGCAATTCGCCCAATGGAATTTGAACACGCAAAATCCGTAGATGTGTTTAATCTTACTTCTAAATAATGTACTTAATTTCTAAGCAAAAGTTATTTCAAAAACATTTTTTTTTAACAAAACGCAGAGAAAAGCAAACAATAAAGTACTAAAAATCGCAATTTAATCAAACAAACGCGCAGGCATTTTATAAAAATAAACACTTCAATAAAACAAAGAAATTAGAACAAAACTGAATAAATAAATAAAAAAACGATAGTAGCAATAAGTTCTTATACAGTTTTCAAGTAAACAAGTTTTTAACAAACAACAAAAGGTACTCTCAACAGAAACGTACTTTTCCAAGCCAGTCAAACGTAAATTATTATTATTTAAAAAATCAACTTAATAAGCCACTAAAAATACGGAAATACATGTAGAAAGTAGTTTTAATAACAAAATAATGGAATTTTACCAATAAAAGACTTAAACAAAGTAAAAATAAATAAATAACTAATCAATCTATAAAAGGAAAACAAGAAATTGAAATTAATACAACTATTTACTTTAGCTTTTAGAATGAATCTCTTTGATGAACATTTTTATTATTATTAAACATTCTGCTATGTATTTATTTTGGTGAGATGATAAAATGAAAACGTTGAAAATTTGTTAAACATTTGTTTGATAATTTTATGCTTAAGTGTGTTTAATGTTTGTTTTTGAGAAGCAAATCTATTTATTAAATCAATTGACAATTCTTTTATTCGTTTTTGAGTTTTTATTTTATTTTATTTGGAAAACAGACAAGAAATTTTAAGAAAACATGAGATATGTAATTATTAATTATTATTATTGATGATATTATAATGTTATTGTATGGATATTTCATTCGTACGTTTTAATATACAATATTTGCATAATATTTATTATAATATATTAGATGCTATATACATATATTTAACAATTAATTATATAAAACCATATTAAATGAAATTGTAATAATAATAAAGTAACTTATAAAAATGAGCAAAAACAAAATGAAAAATATTATTTAAAAAATATATATTATACATATTATAATTTTAAAATATTGCAAACTGGTGTTTTAATTTTATTTATTTGATGAGCTGCATGGTTTGCAAGAAAAGAGTGAGCACGACCGAGCTGTAGGTCCCTGAAAACCTGAACCCTTCTTTTGAATTGATATAGCTGGAAAGAGGGCAACTCAAAGATGCAGCGATGGAAACTGGCTTTATTTTAATTAAAATGACGGTTTCAATCGGTTAAGCACTCAACGAACAAGCCCATCTAGACGACTCGTTGGTTTTGCCCACATAAAGTGGGTTGAGCTGATGTTTTTCTCTGCCGGTGCAGGAAACTCTACCTATTACGTATTAAGTTATTAGAACACGAATCATCTACCTTGAGCGAGAATAAAGATCGATAAAACGAAGTATTCACATTGAACTAGAGTTAACTACATGTTGGCCCTCTACGGGCTGTAGATTCTGTCCAATTATAGACTTGATGATTTTCATTTACAGGGAGTTTACAATTTTAAGTAAATAAAACAGCACATTCTTAGTGTTTATTCTTTTATTAACAATTAGCAAAAATAAAATAAACTTTTAAAATTTAACTCTTTTAATCTGAGATTCATTAATTTACATTCAGTAAGTCATTGCATTAGCTGTGTGTGATTTGATCTTGCAATATTCAGTTGATTACGAAAAAGGCACTACGATGAGATTCATTACTTTAGTTTACAATAAGACCAACATGTGAGCGTGTGTACTGTACGTTGCTGCTTACATTTAATTGACACGGCCAAATAGATGTTAGAAAAGCTAACAAAGCGTAGCGCCATCTATTACATTTAGTTTATGCGTTTTTAATAATTTATTGTTCTATTCTCTAGGTAATTTGAGTGCTCATTTAGTTGCTCACAAAGATCTCGTAGTCCGAGTAGGCCAACTCCTCGCCACCATATGGAATGTAGCAGCATCCATGCGATGGTTGTACCTTGCCAACGACAATACATCCATTATGAGTGGCGCGGCCAATGAACAATGGTTCACCGGTCTCACTTTCGCCAGCCGGCAGCGCGTTTGGTGGAATATTTGCACCAGATACTGGCACCCACATACCGCCACCAGCGCACAAGACCTCGTACTCGTTGTGGGCGTGTTCACTACCACCCCATGCGATATAGGTTACTCCATGTGATGGATGGAGTTTGCCGGGAATAAGTGCGCCTTCATGAGCGGCACGAGCAATGTACAACTGCTCGGAACCATCGAAACCACCTTCCATGGAGCCAGGTGGAACTGTGCCATCAGCAGCTGGCACCCAACAGCCAGGTCCACTGCCAGTCGGAGGCTTGAATCCCATAGGAGCAGCGCATTGATCTGGAAACGAATTAGTTCCAACATTAGTCATGTCCGATATGAATTGCATAAAAAAAACTCACCTTCATCGATCAACCATGTTCCGGTGGCACCCCAACCGGTGCAGATACCAACATAGTTGATTGGGAACAGACCGGGCTCCTGCCACGACAAAAAGGCGGCTGCCTCACCTTCACGTCCGACTGTGATCGCGTTGTCGTACCAACGCAGCCAGAATCCGCGGAATTCGCCAGCATTCAAGATGCCAGGGGTGTTGACCTCAACAACGTCGGGCTTGGTGCGATTCTTGCGGATCACCGACTTGCTGTTCGACCAGCCACCGAGGAAAATTTCGAACATGGGGTCCGACTCATTCGGTCCGCTGGTCAATGCCAAATGGGCATCATTAGCCGTACGGATTTTGAATGTGAAGCAACCACCTGGAGCTGGGTAGAAGACATATTCCAATTTGTCTGGAGTGTTGACTTCTGTAAGTATAACAAGGATGGTAATGTTAGTCATTAAAATTGTCACATTCGCAAATTTTATACGAAATACATCTCTAAATATATCAAACAATGATCTAACCTTAACTTTCTAGATAGTTCCCGTAAATGAAAGCTGTTTTAGTCATAATATGAGTCATTCGCTTAACTACAATAATTGTGAGAGAGGATCCCATACTAAATATTATAATTATTTCACATAACATGCAATTACTCGTGTAACGACAAAAGCGGAGGCTTTTTGAGGTGATGGCCGTCGGACAGCTCGTTGACAGGAACTATGTATATGAAAACGCACGCCGAGAAATTGTTTAATGGCGAGCAGCTAAGATGCTTGAGATTATAAATTGCAACTGAGGTCTAAAGATTGAGCCTTGACTTCATGAATATATTCATGTTGCTTGAATCATTTTGAGAAATTAATACGGTGGAACATTCTTCGTTGAAGCAGAACCAACTACCGCCCATGCTGCACCTTAGTCATTAAAATAAAACTGTATGCAATTCAGTTATACCCCAGTCGACATTATGCGCTTTTTGAATCGGAATATAACTTGTCAGTGAAGTGTGCACCCATTCGTAACTATGAATTCGCAAACGATATTTCTTGATCATTTGAACTGCAACAATTTCTTTAAAATTTGTTTATTAAACAGAACTTTACCCTATCTTTCTTTATTAATATTCAACTCTTTGCTTTGCATAAAATAAACCTGAAATTGGCATCACTTTAAATATCGATCGCATTCCCTTTGGTCAATAACCCTGCTTCTCGTTTTTTTGAGAACAATATAATTATACCTCCTTGCGTTGAAATATTAAAACTTCCACAGCCAACAGAATTATAATTTACGACTTGTCCTTCATTCACCTTGTACTCTACTCTAATGACAAATTAACACCTTCCCCATGACCAACTTTACCAAATTGAAAAAATGAAAACAGTTTCGCTCCAACGTGGAGTACTGTACACCAAACTAAAGCTGGTTACATAAGACGTAGGTAGAACAAGTAGCCAAACAGAAAAAATAAAAACGCAAACGAATAACTATCCGTTTTGTAGCCACAACAAATCGCAAAATGACATCATCGCTAGAGAACTTTGAACGAAAAAACTTTGGATTGGAATAGGTACACATAATCGCTTGTACCCGCCGAACATATTTTGTAGACATAGACATCTTAAAGCGCTGTATTGCTTCATTTTCTTGTGCGGAATTTCAGTGAATACCACATACGTGTCTTCAAAAGAAGAATGATACCTTTTACTTTAATTTGAATGCTGCCAACGTAAAAGCATGAAATCATATATTATTCTGTCAGTTGATTTATCATCAATTTAGACGAATGACTCAAATGACTGCTGCTGTTGTTAACCCTGCTCAAGCGAGCTGATTATTATTATTCTTGACACTGAGAAGTAAAAGATTTCCAATGGTAACCCCTTGATACGTAGGTTAGCAAGAACGATAAACGTCATTCATGATGTCATTTGAGAACCAAGTTGTCATCAATTGATGACCTCGAAAGTTCTTCAACTATGAATCAAGCTATGAGTCAAAATTATGATCATGTTGATATTGATATTCATGTGGAAACATTTACGCTACCAAGGTGTTTATTACTAATAAATATATTTATGACGTGGTAGCGACGCTGAGGTTCAAATTTTAAGAAGAAATGTTGTCATGCTCGTATTTACAGCATACTTGGGGCGATCTTAAACAGACCATACCTTGGTCGTGTTTTTTCGGCACGTATTCATAATTCACATTCATGTGATAATACCCGAAAGTTAATTAGAGCCGATCACTCATTTGAAATAGTGCATTACTTTGCGAAAGAGACAACCACTTGCGGGGTCTTATGAGGTGCTCGTGCATCAAAAATATGGATTTTAATTGCGCCAGCTAAAAATAAATAAGCATGTCTGACTTGTTTAGTTCTAAACAAACAAATTTCAATGATTAAGAAAATTAGCGTGCTTCTGATACAAACAGGTGAGCTGTTACGTCTACTGCGCAATCGAAACAAAAGAAATTTGAAATTGACCTGTGCACTTGCACAAGTATTTTGTTTAAAATTATAAAATTATAATTTATGCAAACATTCCTACAGATTTATACATTTCTTAATCAAATTTAGATAATTGACGGTCTTTTTGAACGCAAGCAAACATAATATAGGATGGATAACTGTTCGTATATTTTTTTCTGGAAATTGCTTATACTCGCAATGAATTTGGAACACATCCAATAAATATTGTCTTTTCACACTTAAGTGACGTGAAACCATCGTTTGAAATTATTATTTTCGCTGTGATGTGGGAAAATGTTTTACATATTTTTTAAGAACAAGAAAAAAAAATAGGGGGATTCAGTAAGTTCATTGCAAGGTTGCTTGACCGCAATAGAAATGCATTCGAAAAGATATGAAAAAATGAGAAAATTTGAGCTTCTTCGGAAAGACTTTGATACACCGCTTCTTTGACATGCTTAGTAGATATTTTTTGTGCGGGCGCTTCCGCTTGTGGTCAGTTATTACCCTTCCCCGTTAAAAGCAATATTTCAACCTTAAAATAGCAACCAATTTTAGTCAAGAAAAACTCTAATTTTAGTCAGTTTTGACAGTTTTGACCTTAAATTTACGGAAACTCACAATTGCGGAATTTGTGTGGAAGCAATACAAAATTGTGAGCTCCTTAAATTCAAGGTAAAAGCAAAAATTAGTTACGACTTAAGTCATAATTGGGCAGATGAGGATTAATACCAGCAAATTTTCGAAAGACTCAACCTGCCTTCGCCTCTTTGTCTCAAAACTTTTGAAGAGAGGACACCAACGCCAGCTCTGTAAACTGTGTTCTCAGTCAAAATTTAACAAAATCAAAATGTCAAAGAAGATGCATATTTGTCGCCTGAAAAGGAAACGTTCCACGTGATCAATCTAGGCCAATCAAAACTCGAACATGTCGGACTAAGTAAACTAGTACTTCGAACGAATAGGCGCACCAGACCTAAGAGAAGGCATCGATTAGGGGAATCTGTCACGTAGCACCAGTGAAATCGATTTACCCTAAATACAAACACAAGTCGAAAGCACATGCTTTAGATAATGTCTGCAGTATTCCGCATAATTTACTGCAGTTGGGTTGGTGGAAATACACTGCATTCTGTCTTCAGTCAAAAATAAGCAAAATGTTCTAACCAGCTAAATATTCAGTCCTATCCACTCCACATTCTTCTTATTCTTATGGGTTGTGGAAGCACTCTAAACGAATACATTTAAAGTCATGCCATGCAGCTGGAAGTCATTTGTATTCAGTTGTCCGCACACCATCGGCAAAAAGTGCCACGAAAATGATTGCGCGTTGACCTGAACTGAATATACGATTTGGGATACGTAGTTAACTGAAATAAATTCTTATGCTTAACTGCGTTGTTATTAGCTACAGTCCCGCAACATCTATTAAATATTAGACAACAGTAGCAGAGTTAGCCAGTCAACCCTGTGAACACTCAGAACCAGTTACTGTTAGCAATATAATTTAACAACAATGACCGAATATCCCGCACTATACATACCTACCGACCGGCATTTTCATTGCAAACACGACAAAAAAAAACTACGCTCCACAAAATTCTTAGCTTTCCAAGGCAAAGCTTGATGACACCACAGCCACGACGTGGCCTATAGCGAAATCAAGTGGAATTTTATTATTCAAAAACCCATCCCATCCAACGAATTGAATTAAAAATCGGTGCGGAGCGGCGGTAGCGGTGAAAGAAAAATATGTAAAAGAATCACCAACGCAGAACGACGCTACACGATGCAATAAATTCTATCACAACAACGAACTTATATTCTACTCTGTAATCTGTATATATTTACGTTAGATTACGTCATGATAGCCGTTTAGATTCAGTTAAATACAGTGTAGTCAATGCTGGGAGAACCATGTCAACTGTCATAGAACGATGCAAGATGCACTGACATCGGTTTAAATTGATTAGACATTCTTTTGTGTAATGCCACACCTTAAAATATTTAACACAAAATTGAAAATTTCACTCAGCGTATAAAAGATTTTCTATTTTGGAAAATGTCCAAAAATATACTTTTCTTGTTTTGACAGGAGTTGTGGGATGGACAGGATGAGAAATAATCAAAATAGTTCCAATTTATGTTGACAAACTCTACTTACCAGTTGGCATGTTGATTTATTTTATTGTAGAAAAAACACTTGAATATAAAAATAGTAAAAAATTAGATATATATATCTATTTATTAGCTGAACAAAACTCGCGACGTTCCTTAATCGAAGAACTTCTGGGAAACACTGATTTTCGTTTGACAGAATTTCAAAGTTCTACCGTCGCAATATAGGCAAAAAGCTTTTCGTATGTTAAGCGTTTTGTTTGACAGTATCCGGTTTTCCGGGAGCTTTCCAACAGCAGTTGATGTCATCACATCATGTGCTATTTATATTGTGACAGCTACGAATGCGATGAGAAATAATCGTACGTAACGTTGAGTGTGTATTGTAATTGTAACGTGGGGAAAGGTACACTTTGATTCGAAACTATGTAATGATGTTTTTCTAGAAAATGACGATTTGATTTTGATTAATTTGTATAGTGAAATATGCAACGTGGCCAAAATACCTTCTCCTTATAGATGGTTGCTTTTAAACCCACACCCGCAAGGACAGTGAATTTTGCATCCGACTTTTTATTATTAACAAAAGCTGTCCCGGATTCCAAAAAGTAATTAAATAAATAGCAGTGGGTCCTTTACAATCACAAACAGTAGGTCGTCAGTCTAGTTTCATCATTTAAGCGATCACCGATCATGGTTGAACGGAGCCATTTCTTAGGCATCCAGAGAAAAACGATGATGGGAAGATAGTTGTATATTGCTGGATATTATACAAGTATGTAAAACTTGGTTATATTGGTGCTGGAATGTCTATGCAGTGATGCCAGACTTTTCGGACTGAATTGCCCACGATACACGTCAAAAACACCCAAAAATGCCCTTTTTGCCCATGCCGACGTTAAACAAAAACAAAATACATTTTTTTTCTTGTTCCAAGAGATCAAAAAACGCTCTTTTTCGCCCTTTTAGCTCATTTTGAAAGGCAAAATGCCCACGAAATGGGTAATTACCCAGGATCTGGCATCACTGTATCTATGTATTATTTACCGCCCCTTCCCAGTTTTGTTTAAATTAACCATAAGAGAGTTTGCGAATTTACTCTCTAAAAACCTTATTACGATTACAATAGTTTTGCGAAAACAAAAAAAAAACAAGTATACGACACCCACTCGGATTTTTTGCCTTTATTTTTTTTAATTTACAACATTAATGTACATAGTGTTTGTTTGCAAATAATATAATTAAAATTAAAAGGAAGTCTCGTATTATAAACACTTTTTTTAAGCAAGGTTGACTAATTGGCCTCTACTGTATAAAAGTAACTGTCTACGGTATGCAACAGATTTCATAGTGCATTGGTTGCTCATTTATAACTTATGTTAACTAGTTTTAGGCGAATGTCACGTTGAAGGTACGAAAAATAGAAACGCTTTGGGTTGTTAAGCAATTAATCGTTCTCGTTTGAAAATCTGAAACAAATATGCCCACTTGTTAAGCCTAAAGCAACTAAAATCACACGGACTACGAGACTCACTCTTGCGCTCGGCTATCAATCATATTTTATATATTTTGGGTTCGAAATTGTTACCAAAAAGTCCCAATCTAACAACAATAATAATGTTCTCAACTCATACCAACACTTTGTTCGATTCAAACTCAAACACATTTCAGACTTCAGTTAACGAAGAGATTTTACCACGGGAGGGTGTACTCATGTACTGCACAGTTTTCCGCATTTTCGCGAGGCCCCATATGGGTGTTTCTGTTTACTCACATTCACTATAAGTGCACTTGCACAGAATTTTCGTTAATCACTTAGTTTTCTTAAGTTTGTTCAGCTGAATGTTTCATTCATTGAAACGTGTTATTTGGAGCAATAGTTTTCAGTTTTATTATCGCAAAGAAGCCTCCCGTCGGTTTTTCTGTTCAAGTGAGTTCATTTCATATTCCCCTGCATAGCACATGAAGTTGCGGATGTTTTTGTTTGTCCAGTATTTGAAAATAGTTTTCAATACGGAAGTGGAACTGTGCGAGATATCTTGATATAATTCATGCGAACAGTCAGTTTCTTGGTCATACATGGTGCAATTAACGTTAGAGCAGGAGCGGCTAAATTCGCTAGAAAAGAGAAAGCAATACAAGGCTAGTGTGGCTGTATGATTATGTCGATGTGTGTTTCCAGAAAAGCGTGACTAGATATAAAAATATAAAGACATTTGATTCGTCTGTATAAAACAGCAAACCCCACTGACACCACATACCAAATCTAAGAGTGTAGCTATGGCAATTCAATTGCATGCGTGTGTGTTGGACTATGCGTGAGGCTGAAAATAAAAATAAATCGTCTGCTGAAACATGTTGGTGGGAGCAGAAATACCTCCTCCTCAGTCCTCGTTCACATATAGTTTTGTCAACTGAGATGTTTATAAACAAGTGGAAGTGATGTTGTTAATGGGCAAATTCAAGAATCTAGTTATCTTCATCTCAAGTCGACTAGATTGGTCTGGATGAGACGTCAGCCACATATGAGAACTGTCAACTTAGTACTCAGTCACGAATTTCTCGACTAGATTCGTCGGCTACCCCTCCATAAACGTCAACTGAAACATCTCCTCTCACTACCGATTTCCCCCAATCAAAACCGAAATACATCTAGTGAGAGAGCTGTCAGACTTACTAAACTAGATACTTGAATGTCCCCAATGGCTCGAGGAGCAGGATCTGTAACCAGCGCAGTAAACAGAAATATTATTTTGTAGAGAAGAGAATAGTTTTTGAAAAATAAGAATAAGATTGAACATAAGTATCAGAAATACTTAGAACTATTTTTTTTTGTGCAATTTTCATTGCAATTTTGGGTGACAACCTGAAATGACGTCTATCGATAATTTGCTGTCTAATTGAGAAGTGCCGCAGCTTTGGGCAGTCCCGTAAAGTTCTCTATTTGAAGGGTGTTTTTGTTTTGGTTTGTTTTTCGATTTGCAAAGATTTTTCAGCGATAATCAATTAGTTGAAAGCTGATTCGTGCCTTTAGAAAACCTGTGTTAAATTAGACTTCAAGATTGCGCTTCGTTGCACTCTCACACCACTACTAAGATCTACTTTTAGTCTATTTTTAGTACCATTTATCCTAGTACTAGAGTAGTGGTAGGTGTGCCCGTAGAAATCGGGCTTTAACATATTTAACTACCGACACCAAACATAAATTAAACAAAAAGAGTAACAAGTTAAAAGTAACGGGTAGCGAGCAAGTCTCATATTGCCAGTAAAAGGCTTGGAGAGCTTCTTACAGCTTACATTAATAAATCCTTCATAAACGGATTAAGTTGGTATGTAAAAAATATAATATATTTCTATTTGTTGATTATTCTACCTACGCCTTAAAAAGCAGAAAAAAATCTGTTACTGACCGCTTCCACAACAACACAAATTGAATTACTGCACAAACTAAAACGCAAAGCCCAGTTTACCTGTCTGTAAGCGTAGTGAGGCAATTTACAAATGAAAGGAAATCTCAATTGAGAAGCGTGCATGATTCCAATTGGATAAACCAAACCTCGCGCTAAATCATCAACACAGATCCATTTGCGCTTGACGTACGTATCTGCCACTACAGAATATGGGAGTCCGTTGGTTGAAACAATCTTTAATTAAGTCAGACACCAATTGATGTTGTCAGGAAACTGAAATTGATTCCAACGCTAAATCAATTTGCGCAGTAAATCTACTCTCAAATTGTTAAACAATTTTGTTTTCTTTTCGATTTTTTTCTTTTATTTAAATTTCGGCCATTAAAGCCAATTTAACGCTGCCAAAAATCAATTATGCTTCAATTAAATAAATTATTAGCAATCTTTTGAAGGACTGTATTGAACTGACTATGAATACGTGCACAGTGGGCTGATGTAATAGTAATCGTAATAGGTACAATCGCCATTCAAATAAATAGTATCTACCTATACGTATCCAGATAGCGTATAGTAGATCATATTTGTGGCGTGGAATTAAAAGGGGGGCTCGTCTTCGTACACTGTGAAGCGGATTTATCTAGTCAGCTCACGAATTTATTAGATGTAGAGTCATCAGCTTTCGTACGTACTGCTTTCCCTTTCTGCCATTAGCCTTTCATTTTGAGAGCAAGTTTACAGAAGAGAGCCAGCTATTAATATTGACGTCACTGTTTCCTCATATTTTTCGGTTAACTTTCTCGTTTTATATCGGATCTGTGTGTATTCAGTATCCACACATTAATTTGGTTCAGCCAAACAATTACCGAAGAGAAAAATTATATCGTTTCGACCTTCCCAATGTCATAAGCTATGCCATGCGGAATGGGGTCTGGCTGTAAACATGTGCAAGTTATTTACTGAAACAACCAGTCGGGTAAAAACAAAGAGCAGACGCCTTTAAATCAGCTACAAAGGTAGACCATTTTTACACTTGTTTTACAGAAAGAAAAACATGATCTAAGGCCATTAAGCAGAAGATTGATTTCTGATGCAAAAATATACGCCCGCCCAAGTATTTGCTTGCCATGCTCAGATCTTAGTAAGATAATTCTTAACTGTTATAACATGATACTAAAACTCATACTTTAATAAACTTTTAAAATTTAAATCATTGGTATATGAATAATTGATCCATTATTAATGATTAAAAAATTAGGTTACTTTATGTTTCATTTACACGGTCACACATTCCTCACACGGAAGATTAAAGGGATGCTAAATACTAAATAGCCGTGTGACTGAAAGAGACGGCATTACCTAACACTCAAAAAAACTGGACACGTTTTTTGGTCGGCCATCTTGTTTACGTGTTAGGAATTATGGGAAAGCTATGCATTTTGATATTTTTACAGCGATGGCTTACGAATTCTCGCTTTCCTATAAAACAAAATGGCTTCGGAAGTGATGAACAGACAATTATTTATTTATTTCGTATAACTGATTGATGAATTGTTGGTTTAATTAACTGAAATTAATAACCACTTTTATTTCACATGTTTTAAATCAGAAATAGAAATGTTTTCAAGTGATTGTAGAGATGTTGTTCGCCGGAAATTGTGTTTATTTCCGTTTTACTGTCTGATTTGTGATCTCATTCTTACGCCTTTATTAGCATTGACTGCTGACAAACGGATCTCTCTGTCCCGTCTCGTGCAAAAATGCGCGTGCGTGATGGTAAATGCAACATTAAGGATAGCAGCGTAATTTTGTTGGAATGCTCATATTGATAAAAAAGATTGCGACCTCGATGTTGGATTAAGATATAATTTTAGGTGTAGCGCGTTTAAATTTAAAGTCTTTTCGACTTTTAAAATCTTACATGATCTGAGTTCAAAACGGTGTAAGCCAGGTTGGTTGCTATCTTTAATAGATTTTTATATTTTAGTTCGAAAGGATTAAATATTTAAATAATTTATTTTATAAATAAGAATATTATTAATATTTATACTATTTGTTTATATGGATTTCAAGACAATGGATTTTTAGTAGTCACATTTAAGGTCCAGGCTAGATTTTAGTTTAGCTATCCATTTGTTAGAAGATTTTCTAGAATTTTCATTTTGCTGACGAACATGCATTGTTTCTAGTATCTGGTGATTTTTTAGCTGGTTTGGTTTTGGCAACACTGGTTTTGACAGCTGACGTGTGTTTATTACCTTGTGTCACTGTCAAACAGCTTCAGTTTGGTTTGCAATTGAACAACGCTTGCAAATTATTGAATTTTACTATCAAAATTCGTGCTCGGTTCGAAATGTTCATCGCGCGCTGCTTCCATTTTATGATCAGCATTCTCGACCTTCTGAGCAGTCTATTCGGAAGATTGTGACCAAATTTCGCACCAAATTTACTTTGTTGGACATTAAACCACCAACACGTTTACGTACTGTGCGTAGTGAAGAAAATATTGCGGCCGTATCAGCTAGTGTGACAGAAGACCGCGAAATGTCGATTCGGCGCCGTTCCCAGCAGTTAGGCCTTTGTTACAGCACTACGTGGAAAATTTTGCGGAAGGATTTGGGCGTAAAGCCTTTTAAGATACAGCTGGTGCCGAATTTTTGGTGAATGGGCTCTTGGAAAGCTGGCCGAGGATCCGCTTTTTTATCGAAAAATTGTGTTCAGCGATGAGGCTCATTTTTGGTTGAATGGGTACGTAAATAAGCAAAATTGCCGCATTTGGAGTGAAGATCAGCCAGAAGCATTGCTACAGCTACCAATGCATCCCGAAAAAGCCACTGTTTGGTGCGGTTTATGGGCCGGCGGCATTATTGGGCCATATTTCTTCAAAGATGATGCGAATCGCAGCGTTACTGTCAATGGTGAACGCTACCGAGCGATGATAACAAACTTTTTTTTGCCCGAAATGGAAGTTCTTGACTTGCATGATATGTGGTTTCAACAAGACGGTGCCACATGCCACACAGCACGCTAAACAATGGCGCAATTGCGAGGCGAGTTTGGTGAACAGGTAATTTCACGTTTCGGGCCGGTCAATTGGCCGCCTAGATCGTGCGATTTGACACCATTAGATTATTTTTTGTGGGGGTATGCCAAGGCTAATGTGTACAGGGACAAGCCCGCTTCGATTGACGCACTGGAAGCCAACATCCATGCATTCATTCGTGAGATACCGGCCGATATGTGTGAAAGAGTATGCCAAAATTGGACTCAGCGGATGGGCTACCTGAGACGCAGCCGCGGTCAACATTTGCATGAAATTATCTTTAAACATTAAATTGCAAGGTTCAAACTATCGATTCAAATAAATATTTCATTCATTTTTTCGAATTTTTTGTGTTTTTTTTTTAAAAAAGTTCTAAACCTCTTAAAAAATCACCCTTTAGTTTCCTCTGACGACTTTCAGTGTGAACCAAATTACCATTGTCTTATTAAATGACCATAGGACAGGCAAAAGTTGCACTCTGTGACATCAATTTCGGCTGTTTACTGTCATATTTCAGTGTTCGTTTTTACGCTTGCATTCTAATTAAGTTTGTCAGGTGCGGTAGTATACTTATGACTTTTTCTCATAACATTAAATATTGTTGTGCAATTATAGGACCATCACGAGCCTAAGCTCTCAACCTATCATGAGTCGAGTACATCATCAAGAAGCTCGTCGATTGTAAATCTTTTTGTTCTGTTTAATAAAAGTGCTTGTCTTTATGATGCACCTAATGCCATAATTGAAATGTTTTCCCCATTAAATTGTTTGCAAACTATTAATTCTGTACGAGCAATATTTACGACGATTTTTATTCATCAATTGGACACGAAACCAAATACACCCGTCGGGAGAGAAAAATGCGCCTCAACTTCAGTCAAGAATAAATAAATGCATATGACAAAAAGCACAAGTACTACCTTCTTGCATAAATAGATGTATTTTCAGGAGGAGTCTCGTGCGGAAATAATCCGTTGAGTAACACTGGGTCTGTTTTAATAAACGTTTTTATTTTCCCGAAAAGTAAACTTTACTTTATTTGACGACTTCTGAGTTAAGTTGTTATTTATAGGGAATTTTAATTAATAGTTCATGTAGACACCTTTGTGGTGTTGCAACTACTGCTTAACACAATTTATTCAATTGATTTTAAATAAACAACAAAAACTGTCGACACCTACTTTAAAATTATGAACAACTTACACCACTTTATCACGAATGCTTGCAGACTTTTAGGTTGATTGGACCCATCTGGTATGGAACAAGTGACTCTCTGTAGTTTCTTTAAACATGTGTTGAATGAAACGAGCATATTTAACAGAGTGGTTCAGTATAAAATGCCGGAGCTGAGTCCTGGTAAAAAACTAGTAACAAACATCCCATGAACGATGGCTGATACTATTTTTATTAAGTCTTCCAAACACACGGACATTTTGTTTGTCGGAATTATAGCTAGGAGTTGTTAGGCTTTTGAAGGTTTTTCATAATTTTCCAATTCACAAAAAGCTAGTTAACAGGGTGACAATAAACTACTTTAGTGGTTCAAGTGTTTACTTATCTAGTGCTTAGCAGCTCACATATCCACCTTCAGGGGCCTGGCTGAAATTGTAATGCTCTCATGGTCAGAGGCCCTTTGGTTCTGGCATCTGATTTGTTGATAAATGTTGTAACATCTTCTTCGAGTATCTTATATCACGGCCTTGTGTAGCCTGACCACCCTGGAAAAGCTTGATATAATCCCACCAAATTTCCTTAAGCTATTTCTTTTTCAGTTGAAGGTTGTTATAATCTCACAATATGCCCTAAAGCTACTTCTTTTCCAGTTTGTCATATACATATTTCCTTGTTAAAGGTTGTTAGATCCCATTGTGTAGCCTCGCACTTCTCCGTTTTACTTTACGGTACCAAACAGTTGCCTTTTCAAACGAACTTGCAATGAATGCGAATGTTTTGTGGAACCAGTCGTCCACTTTATTTCCTTATGCGATTGATACCGAACGAGTGTGTTGTGAAATTATCTCTCTCTCGACAGGTGTAAATATATAACGCCGAAAACAACAAGTAAACAGAATGGGAAACAGGTGAACTAAGAAACTCATCAGATCTTTTGCTTGAACGGCAAGCAGCACACATTCGCAGGCATTTTGACAGAGCCTCTGTCTATGCACGTAGAACGTCTTTCAAGAATGGCAATTGAACAGCACTTCGCCCAAACACAAACAAAATGTGATAAATGCCAACAACTTGTTCTGTCCATTTGCCCTTGAAATGACATGTCTGCCGATAAAAACTGCTGAAACTATAAGAGATCAGACATCAGACCATACTTGTTGTTCTCTCACTCTCGCAGCCCTAAACATAACAAATTATATCTTGCAGAGATATATAGCATATAGATACACTCACACCACGTGCGTTACCAACTGAATGTGCAGACGTCATCAACGCTGAAACACACCCATTCTAAAGAATTTCTTTATCAAAGACGTGGAGCATGAGTTCTAGTTACTTCAAATAGTTACCTGACTAGCTAGGTCCACTCGGGCTGTTTTTAAATTTAAATTTGCTTTCAAATTCATTTAGAACAGTGCGTCGTCTATTGACCAAAGTGCATAGTTCGACGTAAGAAGTTGGATATACCAGTACGGTATACACATACGTGTACGGCCGGTGCCCCCAAATCTCTAGTCTGCTCACTCATACGCCAAAGAAGCCAGCTGCTCGTCGCTTTCCTCTGTTTGCCGATCGCGTTTTACAGAAAGAGAGCTGCAAGCGTTAAACGTGTATAACGATATTTTTTAAGTGAAAAAAGCTATTTATTCCCGTGCCAGCTGTGTTGGCGGTGTGTATCTTTTCAATTCATCGAGTCGAGAGAGCTGCAGCGATCGGTTTTAACCTTAGCTCGTTCAGATATCCCTCTGTTTCAGACGTCTTCGGTAGAGAGGACCTTCGGTCGACATAAACCGGTCTCTGTATTAAAATACTTGAAGAATTCTCTGCCAAAGTGAAAAGTAAGCAAATTTGACAAAAACCCCGCAACAAATTCAAAGTGAAAGTGCGCGCGTATATGAGATTTACCTGTGTTAATACAGCAAACGAGAAGTTTACCTATCTGTTTGTTTGTTTGATTGCTCTTTTCTTGTCAGGAATAACCACATTGATAACCACCACAACAACAAAGAAAGTCAACCAACAATCACCAGAACCAGACACCAACATGAGTTTCGGCGGGTGAGTAGTTTATTTTTTTTTTTCTAATTCTTTTTTATCTAAATTTATAAAACCCCCCGTCGTATGCGAAAAATTAGAAACAGCAAAAATAGAGAATTTTTCTTTTTGTGTTGAAAACGATCTGTGATCTGACACATATATTGCGTAAGTTTGTTGTAACGAATGAGTGGATATTTTTTTTTCTGTTGTGTATTTTGATTTTCAAATATGAAACCTACGTCGCGTTATTTAATCGTTTCATTGACTCTGACGGTTAGGACGGTCTATCATGCAATTTGAGTAGAGGTAAAAACGATTATAAATAAGGTATATTAACTGCAAACGCCGCGCCGCCGCATCTAATTGCATAGCTTCGCATATAATTTTGTTTACCCACGTATAATACCCGCTGTCGTTGTGTTTCGAATTGCAATCCAATATACTTAGTGCGAAGAAGGAAAATGAAATATGAATGAGGACTGGAGGGGTCTGGTTTCAATTGAATTAAAACTGCAGCGGCAGGAAATGGAAGTGACAATAATGCTTCAGTGATATATTAAGTGGCATGCAGGGGAGGACAATCTTTAAGTATTTGAATGGGTCTAAACTGGAGAATCAAATAGTTTCTTTATAGAAGCTGATTTCGACAGAAAATGAGCCCAAAAATGAGTAATTTGCGCTTGAAGGGAGAGCAAGGAGAGTGTCAGGAGTTTCCACTGACAATTTTTGTTGGGAAATTGTTACCACAAGGACACTGTTCAAATTGAACCACTGATTCTGCAGTCGGATGACGATTAAGTGATTGTTATTTAACATTTGAACTCTGACAGTCTCTGACATTTTTGTTCCATCCATCTGTTACTGGAAAACGTTGCATTTCGTAACCAATTTACAAAGCGCCAACCACGAGCGATAAGCGCAACACCCCAAACTAGTTACAAGAGCGGAGGAGAAGACCAACCCACCGACGACGACGGAGTATTTTTCTTTACTCCTGGTTCTGTATAACAAGTATCCTCGTTGTTATAGAAGTAGAGTTAATTAAATAGTTTCTTTAAAAATGCGAACTTAACTTCGGGGTGTGAACATAAAGTTGGCTGAAATAGAGGTTGATGCAAATCCGTTTAGGCTGTACCTCTGTGCTTGGGCTTATATTGGTAGAGTTCCTTTTTTGGGAACCAAGCTGATAGGTGCGATCTGGTTTATTTTGCAACAATTTTGTTTCATATTAGTGACTCAGATTTGAGCACGTTTGGAAAATCTCCAATTAGAATTGATGTGTTAAAAAGTATTTTTATTAATATCAGAGAGATAATTTATCTCATGTATAGCGACCTCATTTGATAGCACTTAAGCACATTACACGTGCTGAGCGGAAGACAAATAAAACTCATCGTGTTGATTAACAAATTGGCAACAATTGAGCGCTCGCACTGCACCATCATTATGGCACACTTGCCCGATGTGTCCAATGGTGTTTTCAAACGGAAGCAGCTAGTTCATCAGTCGTCAATCCCGTTTAAGTGTTCGGCAGTTAATCTAACTCTTATGATTGGCAAGTACCCACCCTCTTCATTAAATTCATATAAATAATTAGTCGTCCATAGTGAAGGGGAGTCCGCCATACTATCTTATCGCTGTAAATATATGAATCAGTCATGACTACGGAAAGTAAACTTCACTACCATTATTTCTGATGAAATCAGCACTGACGTTCATTTCAAGATTCACTTCTAATGCAAATAGATTCGCTGCCAATTTGTCGCCATGTGTTTGCTGCTGCTGCTGCTGATTGCAACAGGTGCGGTTTACTGGCAATGACCTCTCGTCACCCTTTCTTCAGTGACCGCCAATAAAGTTGGTTTATTCGAAGAGGTACCAAAATAAAAGCTGCCATTTTGTTTGGTAACACACAAGCACAACTGACAGCTAACATCCATAACAACAAACTCGAGTCTTTCTGTAAAAATAGACTCACGGTTCTCTGACGACGGCTCGAAGTGATTTTCTTCCATTTTTGTTTGAATCTGCGAGTATATTTAGATTGCCTTGCCAGACCCACACTGGTTTTGCGAATGATCACGTTTAATTCTTTGCATATTTGCATAATGAAAAGGTGAGTTGAACACGTTTCTCTGTAATTGAGTTTTGGTCGTATTGCGCAATTTTGGGTGGCATTTTAGAAATCATTTGCAATCTTGCTATGATCGAAATTTTGTACCACATTTGTGAGATGTGAGTTGTTTTTTAGTGATGAGTTTCTTGAGCTTGATACCCTTTTTGCCAACAGCAAGTATAGTAGGTGCCTTCTGCCTTGTTTGTAAGAAGATACTGTCGGCAAACTGTCAGGTTACTGACACTGGAGCGGCGCAAAGCAGTAAAATATCTCTTTATACATTTTCAAAGAAAATCTGGAGTAGGAATAACGTCGCTTGTATCCGTAATGATTAAACCGATTCGATGCAAGTTTTACGCGATTGCATTGCTTTTATTAGGGTTCCGTAGCCAAATGGCACAAAACGGAACTCTTATGTCTGTCTGTCTGTCCGTCCGAATGTCACAGCCACTTTTTTCTGAAACTATAAGAACTATACTGTTGAAACTTGGTAAGTAGATGTATTCTGTAAACCGCATTAAGATTCGCACAAAAATAGAAAAAAAAACAATAAATTTTGGGGGTTCCCCCAACTGAAATTCAAAAATTTTTCTATGGATTGGTCTTCAAAAATGATATTAAGGTTACTAATATAATTTTTTTCTAAACTAAATAGTTTGCGCGAGAGACACTTCCAGAGTGGTAAAATGTGTACCCCCCCCCCCCCCCCGTAACTTCTAAAATAAGAGAATGATAAAACTTAAAAATGATGTACATTACCATGCAAACCTCCACCGAAAATTGGTTTGAGAGATCTAGTAAGCCGTTTTTTTAAATACGTTATAAATCGTAAACCGCAATTTACCTTTCATTCAATCAACTCAAATATAAAAATAAAAAAAGGGGCCAAGTGCGAGTCGGACTCGCACATGAAGGGTTACGTAGCAGCCTATATGGGCTCGCATATAGTTAGATCTAAATCCCATCATTTAGGTACCTAATTATAATGTTTACTTATCAATAACTTAATTTAAAAAAAATACACTATTAATTATTAAAACATCGATCAAAGTTACAACGAACTACAAGAACTTTTATATTATGTTACTTGCTGCTACGGAAACCTTCATTGGCGAGTCCGACTCGCACCTGGCCGCTTTTTTTATGTCATTGGGTGTTTGTATATTTTATGTACGTCTAATGCTAAAGTAGTTTCATTGTTCATAATATTCCAAACACAGTGTTTTTGCAACTATTTCAAAAATTGTTTACTTAAGTTTTTGCTTCAACGTACTTATTCTACCTTGATTGACTTAGATTCCCCATCACACGACTAATGTGGCGAACAGCGACAATCGATACAGTCCAAGTGGTAAAAAGAGCGGCATTCAAGAAAAAGTCATTTGCCTCTCCAGATGAGTTGTCGACACAAGTTGTGACCAGGGATGGAAAATGCCATTTTCGATTTGTACTGAAAACTGTTGTAAGATCGTACTGAAATGGAGCCAGTTGTATTGAAAACTTTTTTTCGTATACAGAATTGAGTTCAAAATATTTCATTTTCAAAAACATAAACAAAAATAAATTAACAGGCTCACAATACTCTCAATTTGCAAATTCATCTTCAAAATGTCGCCCTGAACTTGAAACTCGGAACAGGATGAGTTTCTAATCAAATTTGTTATTGCAATCAAAGCCCAGCAAGTGTCGACTTGAAGTCGGTTTAGACATTTAGACTTTATTAATGTTTGGCAAGAAAAAATCCTTTCGACATTTGCTGATGAGTGAGGAATAGCGAGAACGGCTTGAGCAATTTTGTAAATATTTTCAAACATCAGCCCATTAGACTCGTTTATAATTGAATGTACTTCAGCCCAAAATTCTGAAATTGAAAAATATTTAAATTGCTGAATTATTTAGCAGTCGGCTCTATATTCATTGTTAATTTGTTGAATATTCTTTTTTTTCATTAGGGAAAAAATTCAAAAAACAAAATTCAATATAAACTTAGATTTTTCTGATACAACTGCTTCTGATATAAAATACCCCCGAAAATTTAGAAAGGGATTTTGAATATTAATTTTCTTGTTTATGTCTTCCAAAATGACATAAAGACATCATCATCTCCATCTCGATTATTTTAATTGTTTTCTTAGGAACAGCTTTACAAATTGCAAGAGAATTCGAAAGATACAGATGGATAAATTGTATCGAATTAAGGCAAATTGTACTTTTGTACTCGAGCACACTCATTTGTATCGAATTCGATACAATTGTATCGACTTTTCCATCCCTGGTTGTGACTTCATATATTTTCATACAACAAAAATAAATTTAAGACTCTTTAAACTTAGAATTAAAAAAAAAGATGACGCAACCATCTCAGTCTGAGGATGAAATTTGCGATAAATTGCTTAATTCCATTGATTTTATTTAAAATTACCAACGAAAGGATTTTTCCACACGCTCACAAACTGCAACTAATTTTATTGACTAGCTCTTCCTCTAAGAAAAAATATAAATTATGTAGCAACTCATCAAGAAAACTTCCCTCTATTCTAGCTAAATTTTTCACTCAAATGAAACCCACTGAAAATATAACAAACAACCATACAACGCCAGGCAACAGACGCTTTCCCGAGCTAATAATTTTTGATCACCAACTTATACAAGCCTATAACTCCATTTTCAGTATTTGAGTATGAATTTTACAATACACCTAAATAGTTTAAATCATATAATGAAAATTGGCTTCCAGATAGGGATAAATTTGTATTTTGTGATGTTGATAACTTAGCACAGTGAATAACAATGCCAAAACAACGCAAGTCTCAAGGTATGCATATAAATACAAATTGTAATGTTGTGAATTTTATCTCCAGAGAAATTTTCAAGTGTAACTTTGTTGTGGTTGCGATCCTTTTGCAAAGTCTCTTGTACAGGAAAAATTGCAGCATGTCTATAATTCATCGTGCACCCCTTTGTCTTATCTGACGTCATCTATCAAAGACATAAGACACTTTCCATTAATGTGCCGAACCATGTTTATCATAAAGCACCGATTGAATAATAAACTAACCTTTTATGGTACAAACAACCTGTTAATTTGAAGAAAAAGACGTCCCAAATAGTATGCAACAAAAAAAGCAAGTTCAAGATTATTACCTCCTAAAAGCATGCGTCAGAAACTAGCAGATCGAACGTTTATTTTTCGAATTTCAGTGCTTCTTTTGGGGGTCTTCTTCAGCCCAGAACCTGGAAAAATCCTAAGGTCCGACTTCACCAGGAAACGAGCAATTTCGCAGCAGAAAGATTTTCCCAAAATTGAGAAAGGCAAAAACCCGACTGAAACACCCAAGAAGCTTGAAATTTCAGACTGCCTCGGAGGAAGTGAGATTGATTTGTTGTTTGTACATCCCTTTGGCTGAGATGAACGTCTGGTTTAAGAGTTTACAACAAAACAAACAAAAAAGGACAAATCTCTAAAATTTTGTTATTTCTGTCGGTTAAGGGATTGGAATCTTAACTTAAACATGGACCAAAGTGGAAAAAACGGAGCGCCCATCAGAAATAAAAAAAAACAAACGTAAAATTTCAGAAATTCACCAGGAATTTTTCGCGACTCACGTAATTTTCTTGGTGGATCGACAGGTTCACTTGATTTTGCCAAGTTTTTTTGCTGGTTTTTAGGGCGTAGGTTACATTTTTTATTTGTTTTTGTTTTTATTGCTTTTGTGCATTATAAATAAATCCCGCAAATCGTTAAGGCCCTGCTGCGCTTTATGTCACAATTAACTTTTTTATTTATTCTGCGCAAATTATGTGATCAGAGGATCAGAGGCTCCTTCTTTGTTTCGCTTATAGATAAGAGTATATTGCTACAGTATTTTTGATGGTTCTTCATCCCTAATATTTATTTTTCTTGAGGGGCTGTCTCAAAAGAAGCTCATTCAAGTGGACACTCTAGTTTTTGACCACTCACTGCTCCCGCTGCTTCCAGTTGCGGTATATAAATAGATTTTTAAATTATGACACCACTTCTGGTTGTTTTTCCTATTTTTATTGGGCCTTATACATAAACATTTTAGTTTTAGTAGTTCACAGTGGCTTGGCTTCCGTAAACTTAGAGTTGAGACTAAAATTTGTTATTAGTACGGCGGATTGAAATCAATTTCAGGCCTAAACTAAACTCCAGTATCACTCCAGACCTCACCTACATCGCATTTGATATTATTTCCTTTTTCCATTTCAATATGCCAGCAAATATCCCAACCACATAATCATTTCAATGACATTAAGCAACACCTTCCATCGAAACCGTTGAAGTAAATCTGAAAAGTAATTACCAACAAACCGCATTAACTTCACACCATCTAGACACCAGTTGAACAACGAAAAAAGAATACTACCGTCACAACTACTGTAACCACAAAAGCGAGCCCATCCGCTGAGTTTCCCAAGGTCACGTTCAAACACCACCACACCTCCAACTCCCCGCCACAGGTGAGCTCCCCATTGCTCTCTTCTCTCTGTACTGTGTACTAAATCTCGTGCAGCAAAAACTGCATCAACTACAGCAAACAGTACTAGGTTGACGTATACCTCTCTATACATCTACTTGTCGTCGTCCTGCTTTCTCATTGGTCACGATCAGGCGGTGTGTCGCCTTAGCACGTGTTTACTTCAAATATCAAGATCCAGCAGCGCTGATATATCAGACGATTACAATTCATTCATTTTGCCAACCACCCGTCGCCTCTAGCTCTCCCGCCATTGTGAAGTTACAATTAAATTCTAATTGTATGTGAATATGTTAGCAGCGCTAGAAACCTTGGAATGGTTTTCAATCGTACCCTCACATGGAACGACCACCTAATTAAAGCAATTGGTAAAGTATATGGTAGCCTCCGTGTTCTCCAAGTCACTCGAAGCTACATCCCCACAAAAACCAAACTTCTTCTTGCCAAAACGCTTCTACTACCCATTGTGTTATATGGATGTGAAATTTTTTGCAACTTGGACTCTGCCATGGCCACGTGATAAGGATGGAGCCACTTGCCGTACTTGAAACGTGTGTTCGTTCAAGTAACTAGTTTAGTAAGTCTGACAGCTCTCTCACTAGATGAAACTCGGCTCTGATTGGGGGGAAAGCGGTCGTGAGAGCAGATGTTTCAGTTGACGTTTATGGAGGGGTAGCCGACGAATCTAGTCGAGAAATTCGTGACTGCGTACTAAGTTGACAGTTCTCATATGTGGCTGACGTAGAAAACGTGACGTTCCCGACCAATCTAGTTTTTGCGTTCAGGTTCCCGACCAATCTAGTCGACTTAAAATGACTTTATTCTTGAATGTGGCCAATGTTCCCTCGTATGGGTGACATTTAATGGCCTCCGTGCGGAGTACAAATTTAACTCGACGATATTTATTTGATTTGAAAATATAACAAATTCTTACTCCGATCAAAGGCTTTCTCTGGCTGAAAATAAGAATTAAGTATCGAAACAACTGGTATAATGTATTACTAAAGTTGCGGTTTCATGATCTAATGGGCAATTGTCAATGTCAAATGACGAAAATAATGCAAATTTTCGGTCAGCCATTAATAAAATAATGTAATACCGATTCATACTACGCTTGAGTGGGTCTAAATGATTCAAAATAAACTGTACTAAGTCGAAAATAGAAAACAAGTCGAATGAGCTTTTCGTGCTGTTTGGTTTTCGTGAACTTTACAATAGTTGGTTGGTCAGTTGGTCCGTATATGGCCTGTCTTCAAGGCATATTCAGCAGTAATTATCCTTTGGAAGTCCAGTACATTCAAATTAAAGAAATACGTGATGTTGTTTGAAGTTGCCGTAAATCCAATAAAAAGTTAAAAGAAATTGGACAGAATTTTTCTAAAAGAAGTATTTTTTACACAATGGAATTTAATGCAACAAAACATAAGAATTGGCGGCTTAAAAGAGACCCTGTGCAGTCTTGTTCGATGACTAAAATAATTTTACGGTTAGGTCGGTGCCAACTTTGAAAAAAAGAAAAATTTGAAGAATTTCCAATTCGGTGTTTGAAAACGTAAGCTTCAAATTCCCTGCAATAATTATTAGTTTATAGATTACATGGTTCATTAGAATAAAAAAGGTGCAAATATTACTTTTAGTTTCTCTATAAATCACAAAATTATTTTCCTTTCTTTCTTCCCCTATCTCCACTATTTGGCTTTGCATTTTATAATTACCTATCCCCCCTCTTTTCCATCTGTCACCGGCAGATGGTCACTGCTTGTTGTAGGGATGTCCTTGGCTTGAGATGGGGTAACATCAGTGTTGTTGACAGTCTGTTTGAATAAACATTTTTCCAGTGAAGTGAAGTAAAATTGTCATCAGTATACCAATTTATAAGAAATGCTTGCAGACCTTCAGCAAGTCACCCTACTTTGCTGAAAAAGACGTTCCAAGACTTTAGGGTCTACCCATATAACATGCACATAGGACATAGCACATAGCAACCACGAGGCAAATACGGCCCGTATCTGGAACAATAAACTCATTCTAACAGCAAACTGCGGAACTGCGTATATCAAATAAACGCTTCACCTTCGAGTTTATATTCGTAGAACAGCTATTTTTATTATTTCATTTGCCAGATACCTCGTGCATACCTTCCTCTATTTGATCTGGTAAAGTCTGTTCCACGTTAACCTTCACATTGATCAAACTCTAATATCGCTATCAGACCTTGTCTTATCATCTTTTTTTTTGTAACAGCTGCTGCCTCCTCGCCCTGAACTTCAACTGAACTTGGGGGGCACATTCCATTTGTGGAAATGTGTCAAACTCATATCGCTTTATTACACACTTTGTCAACAAAAACTTAGGAAAACAAAGCTCAGCTTCTCATTGGATATGCACGCAATCTCACTTCCTGACCTTATCCCGAACACAATACACAACCATTCGAATGAGTTATCGCGAATTCAGCTTCAACTGCAAATCTCTCAAAGCCACCGTAACACTTTTACCCATTTTCCATATCAAATGGTTGCAGTCGCCGCCGCTGTCTTGGTGTTATTTCTTAAGATTTCGTGCAGCCCACACGAAACTCTCTCAAGCCCAAAGTCTACATAGCACCGTCGTCGCTCGGGGCATAAGGGAAGTTAAGGCTTCCAGTGGCCATAGTGTGAATTTAGCTTTAGTTCTCCGTCTGACTTTGGCCGGCTTACACCGACTAAACGGATTGCGCGCGCACATGTCATCGAGAACTTCGTCTCGTGTGTGTCTCTGCTTTCAATTCGAACGTACTTAAGTCGCGCAACGACAACATATATATACAAATACAGAGCGGTACCGAGTATACAAATATACATAAACAATTTGCTGTTTTTCTTTTTTATTTTCATTTAATTTGCGATTGTAATTGTTGTACCTAATTTTCATTTTCGTTTGTTTGAGTTAAATGATAACGATCCGTTTGTGAAATTGAGTTATAAACAAAGAAAAAAAAAACTTTTGTGTGTCATTAGTAGTTTTTGCGAAATGTTACAGCGATGATAGCTATCTGTCATGACACGAATGTTATGTTGACTGATTTATACAAAAAAAAAACCTGCACTCGGCTCGGTGTGGTGTGGTGAAATCAATAGACAGCCCTATAAAGTGTCACATATGTGTCGCGTGGAAAATGCAAGAATAACAAAACACTCTAGGAAAACAGTACACATCTCAAAGTACGCACTGATTAATGAAGAAAGTACTTAAACAAATGGTTGTAGATAAGGATCGATGATAGCTGTGACCTTTGATCACTTTTCCGCTGATAAAAATCGTTTTATTTTGTTTAACTTTAAGTAGGTGTTCGACGCGTGACATGTATCCAGATGTGAAATATGTCATTACCCTCGCTCTTATCTTTCTCTGTCTAATCAAGTGTCAAATGAGAAAGTAGGCATCATTTATTTCTGCTGTACAAGGATTATTACGAGTTTATTAAATAGGTCGTCGACAAATTTATGTATGAACCTGGGTATCATGTTTAGTAGGTTTTGCTATATTTACCAGAATACATTTTTACGTACGATGTCACTCATTTGACCGGTAGAAGAAGGGGGAACGCGTTGCAGCGATATCAGTGGTATTTTGCCTTAAGCGTTGTAATCAGAGCTTTTTCATTGGCACTCACCACTCGCATTGTCACCATGAATGGCATGGGTGTCAATTTTGTTCGGTTACCCAAACAATCAGCACTTCACAGAGTGGATAATTTTTTTATATTCGAGTGCATTGTTGGCATTTGTGTAACGTACGAGTATATGATAAACAGTATCTGTAACTGATATTGCTGTAATCAGGGAGGAAGTCTGACTGACTAATATCAGAAAATTACATTTTCACAAGTTTAGGTTTTTTTGCTGTATTTTCATCAATCTAAACTGATTTGCTTTTGAATAAACCCTTCTCCTTATGGCTGACACTGTAAAAAAGGGAGATTCCGGCCAATAGTTTCAGAGTATTCATCCTTGTCCAGACTGCAAGCGGGCACAAAGTGAAATTGTCAAGCTTGCCTCGAAGAGGGCTGCTCTCTTGTCTATTTTGGTCACTTTTTGTCAGTAAACTGCTATGCAATCAGTAGTTGTTTTTTTATTATCAGCTATGATCCGTATAGATCATCGATTTACATGCACTTCCAACAACAGCACATGATCCTGCTTCTCATCGAGATCATGAATCAAGATCTGAAAATTATTTCCACTATTTCCCACTAGGTGGCTTGCTTTATTTTTAAATCCTGTAAACGAAAGCCACACAATCACGTTGCCAGGCTAAAAAATGGAACACAAAAAATCAATTGATTTTTTCGCATTCGAATGAATACGGAGTTATTTTGTTTTTCTCGTTCTATAAAGGTAATCATTTGATAAACAATTAAATACCAACGTGTTTCATAAGTATCCCTTAAACATTTATCAAACAAAACAATTTTTATGAAATGTTTATGAAATGTTTTGCTGGTTTGGATCTGGACACCAAAAAAACATTTATGAAATGTTTCACAATTTTTGTTTTGCAAGATTCCCCGCAGAAAGTGAGCGCTGTTTTTCGATTATTATTTTTTTGTAAGTAAAATAAAAATGTCCAAAAAAGCTTAGAGTACCTAATGACAAAGTGATTCATTTAATACGATTATTTGAATTAAAACGCGTGTCGCGTGATTCCCGAGACCAAAATTACAAAAATAATTAAAAAACCAATAAACCGACTCACCGTAAAAAAAAAGAATTAAAAATACATGAACAAGACGCATTTAAGTACTTTTTTTATTTTTATCTTTTTACCCTATGACCCTCCGGGGAAGAACACGAATATTATGATACCTCACTCTTCAAAATTGGTCAAGCCGTTTAGGCTACAGGGCGTCCCGTAGGAATCGTACATAGACAAACTCAAGTGCTAGCAGCAAAATATTGTTCACGTGTTGCATATTTGAACATGAAATACGAAATTTGCTTCATAAAAGTATATTTGAAAGGAAAAATTATGCAAATTTATTTATTTATTTATTTATTTACGTCTAACAAGAACATTATCTTTCATAGACTTAATTTACAGAAGTAAAATAAAATGCAATAACATTATGCATAAATTATTAATATAATATATGTACATAATTTCTCACATCAAAAACATTATAAAGCTTTTGTAATATAATCTGTTCATGTTAAAATCAATAAAATTATCATAACGGTTATAAAAAATACATGCAGAAGATATAGGTTCGCTTAATCCATAGTTTGTATAATGTCTAGGAACATAAAAGAAATCCTGGTCTCTTGGACGCAAAGTACGAGACGGAGCATAAACATAAAACAAAGAAAGCAGGTGTGGACAATCAGTGTGTCCAGTTAGAACATCCTGCGCAAATAAGACCGCATAATAAATTCGCCTTTTATATAGGGGCTTAATACCTAATAAGGTGCATCTAGCTTCATAGACTGGCAAATCACCGTTCCAATTCATCCTTCGTAGAGCAAATTTTGTAAACCGTTTCTGAATCTTTTCAATACGTGAAATGTTATTTTGGCAATATGGATTCCATATAATACTGCAATATTCAAGCCTTGATCTTATCAAAGAATTAAACAAGGTCTTCAATGTGCATGGATCTTGAAATTCTTTGGTATTGCGACGCATGAAACCAAATAATGAATTTGCACGTGATATGATGTAATCATAGTGCATTGAAAAATTCAGCTTGTGGTCAAAGACTACACCAAGATCCTTATGACTTTCCACTCTTGTTAGAATTTCATTTTGGATCGAATACTGGAAATTTACCGTCGAGAGAATTCTGTAAAATGTAAGAACTGAGCATTTGCTTATATTCATTTGCAGACCATTAAGATTACACCAATGTGTGATATTATTAATATCATCTTGTAGGTCATAAGCATCAGATACAGAAGCAATGCATTTAAATAATTTAAGATCGTCTGCGAACAAAAGAAAATTTGAGTGTTTAATAAAGGAAGGTAGATCATTGATGAAGAGTAAGAATAATAGAGGACCAAGATGGCTGCCTTGAGGAACACCAGAGTAGTTATAGACAGCAGTAGATATAGAAGAACCAATCTTTACGTATTGTATACGATTTTCTAAATAGCTGCGAATCCATTTCAACATATTTGAATGAAAACCGAAGCGTTCTAGCTTGCTAACTAGAACTGAGTGTTGAACACGATCGAAAGCTTTAGCAAAATCAGTAAAGATTGTGTCAACTTGTTGACGTGATTCCATTGTTTTAAGGCAATAGTTTGCAAAAATGGCGAGATTTGTAGCTGTTGACCTCCCAGAAACAAAGCCGTGTTGAAATTCAGATATATAATTCCGGACGATTTCATAAATTTTATTTTTAACTATAGCTTCGAATACCTTGGGTATTAGTTGCAATTTAGCTATAGGTCTGTAATTATTTATCTGGTCCTTGCAACCAGCCTTGTGTATTGGAGTTATTAAAGAGGTTTTCCAACAATCTAAAAATTCGCCATTGGCCAATGATTTATTGAAAATTATGCTAAGAGGTTTAGCTAAACTAGTTCTGCAGGATTTGAGAAGAATTGGTGGCAGATTATCTGGAGCTAATTTAACACTTTGATCTAAGGTTGACAACATTGAAAGAACTTCTTCTTCAGTAATGCTAAGACAACCTAAATCAACACTTGACGCAAGAGTCAATGTAGATTTATAAACAAGAGATTTGTCCTCATAGTTTGACTGAAAATAAGAAGCAAACATATTACATATCTGCTGCATATCATTGGCAGTAACACCATTGTGAACCATATACGCCGGAATACCAAAAGATTTACGTTTCTCATTAATATAAGACCAGAAAGACTTAGAATTTTGTTTAATTTTTGATTCGATTGTCCAAACATATTGTCTAAAGATAAATTTTTTCAAAAATTCATATTCAGACCTTAGTTGACGAAATTTGCCGTGTAAAGATGGAATTGTCTTGCTTTTTTTGTGCATTTTAAGCATGGCATTTTTCAGCCTTAATAAACTTTTGTTAAACCAAATGGGCTTACTATTTTGAGGCTTTAATTTTTTTAGTGGTACATACCTAGAGACCGCATTATCTAATATGCTCCTAAATAACACAAAAATAGAATTTAAGTTGTCAGAATTTAAACATAATTGCCAATCAAATTCATTAAAAAAATTACACATTAATTCATAATCAGCATTAATAAAATCAAATTTATATTCATTATTTTTGGCATCTGAATTCCAAGAATATGCAACATTTAAACTTAGAGAAACATCTAAAGCCGTATGGTGTGTATTATTATCTAACAATGGGAATGCAGATTCAACAACAGAAGCACCAATATCATTATCAAGAAAAACTAAATCTAATATTCTACCGAGTGAGTTAGGAACAAGATTTCTTTGCTGTAAATTAATTGATGCCATAGCATCAACGACTTGGAATTCTACATTGCTAGTTACATTAAATGGCATTATACACTTATCTGGTTCAAAGAAAATCCAATTTAAATAAGGTAAATTAAAATCACCCAACGTAATTACAAAAGAGTTCTTATCTAAATTATCAACTAAGCTTTTAACATTCGATATATGAGTTTCATAAATTTCAATATCAGACTTAGGTGGAATGTATGACAAAAAGAAATAAATATGAAATGCATTTGAAATAAAACCATTACTAGCACGACCTTGATGATAATCCAAACATACGCAAATTTGATCGATGTCGCTTGTAGATGTGGGAAGTGTTAACTGCTTTGTTTTGTAACACGAACGAAAAGCTAGTAAAACTCCACCTCCCCTTTCACAACCAGTTTGAATCGAACACCGATCTTTACGATAGACCTCAAAGTCAGCTGTAAACAATTCAGACGAGGAAATACCATTGTGCAACCAGGTTTCAGTCAGCGCAACAACATCATATGCACAATCGGCAACGGCAAGAAGAAATTCTGTTACTTTTGTTCTCATTCCACCAACATTGTGATAGAACAAGGCGAGAGAACGAAAACGATTTGCAAACGCAACGTCATCGGCATGAGCATGCGCAGTATTTAAAGTGGAGGCTGTGTCGGCATCTGTTGATTTGTTGTTGGAAATAGTTTCGGCATTAGCGGTGGATTTTTTGATTGCAAAGGCGGTGGCTGAGGCGTATGCGGGCAAAATATTAATTTGAAGGTGTTGATCTATGTTTGTAATAGTTGATGTGGGCTCTTTTCGTTTTTTGCATGAAAGACAAAAGTGCGCACACGAACTCCTTGGGGCCAATTTTCCGATTGCAAAAGAGGTGGTAGCAATTCTTCAGCTATACCCAGCTTAAAATTTATATGTTTAAGCAGGGATTCATCGGCATCACTCTTTAGTAAACGAAATTTGATTCAAATATGGTAACACCCCCGACATATCAAGTGAAATGACATGTGCCTTGTGTGACGTCACGTTGAGCAGAATATTTGCAATATGGCTGGCGGCAATATGAAGTTTGTAATAGCCTGTATTATCTGTTTTGTTATACCCGCCACTGGAAGGTATATGCACTTTGTCATTACATTTGTAACGCCAAGAAGGAGTCACCGGAGACCTCATAAAGTATATATATTCTGAATCGATTAAGCCATGTCCGTCTGTCTGTTGAAAGCACGATAGTGCCCAAAGGAATTGACATAGGTGAATGAAATTTGGTGAAATGACTTCTTTTGATCGTCGTCAGGTTGGTATTGAAAATGGGCTATGTCGGTCAAGTAGTTCTGGTACCTCCCATACAAAATCAATATTAGGCCCATGTGTCTCTCTGTCTGTTGTTCAATGTAATTACGTACTACCTCAAACGCCTAAAACTTTGCATGGCTTGTATGCAGTGGAGGGTATCAAAGCATCGGCCAGGCCGATGATAACACTTTTACTTGTTTTTGAAAGCAACTGTTGCTACAATTCGAAAATTAGACTTTTCAATTATCCGTCTTGTTTTATCTTGATCTGATCGGGATCAGATCACGCTGATAATAAAAAACAGCTAGTGCAAGTTATACAAGGGCAATAACAATAAGAAACAGGAACAACTAATATTCTTGCTTTACTGCCTTTTAAAAGATCGTATTTTGAACAATGGATGGGTGCATCCAATTTCCGCGACTGAATTGTTTGCTACTAAAACTTTATCGACTTTTTGAGACTTTTATCATCCAGTTTGACAGTCATCTTCGTTGTAAGCTGTTTTTACCAACTAATTTGCTAATTTAAAAATTCCAATTTTCAAATCGGTGAGTCAACGTAAGGTACCCGGAAACAAAGCTTAATACACGTCAATTGCCAAGCAGCCCCTTTTTCTTTGTCTCTAACTAAAACCTCGATACCGACGTAGTTTGAAAAAAACAAAATAATCTTTAGGAGCAATTAAATTAAAGATGTACATTCTACATTTTCTATTTAAACTCAAGCAAATAAAGTCTTACTTTCAGATTTTAAAGCCTAACATTGCATAATGTTCATTTTCAGACTTCAGACACATCTAAGCTGTGTTATCAACCTTTAGATCACACACTATTATGATTCTTCTTCTTCCAACTGTCGATCATCTCTAATGCGACTTATAAGCCATTCACAGTTCGTGTCCATTTCCATTTGTTCTTACCTGTTCGCGTGCTCTGCAGATTGAGTAACAAACAAACACTTGACAAGTTGTCACGACTTAAGCGTTTGAACTTCTTCAAACAATTGTAATACGATCCTACAACACTTTTTTCTTATTTTATTACATACTTCTTAACCAATCAGATACGCAAATAACTTTAAGGGTAATAACATTTCCCAGCAACAACCGCAGCAGCTACCTGTTTGTCATTTGAATGCACTTACACTTTACATTCAATAAATCGAATACTCAAGTGTTTCAAGGTTGAACATCAGAAAAGAAGTCACGTTTATTTTGTTTTCTCGTTTGGGTTCACTTCCCTCTCGTGGTTTGGTTACGTGTGAAAAATGATTACCTGCTATAACCTTTAACAGTTTTAATAATTTTATATAACGAACGACTCACTTTGATGTTTACACTGCAAAATTTTATGCTACACATGGAAATGTATATGTCCGCTGGCGGCGGCCCATGTTTGACTGATCTGCTATTGACTCATATCGGAAACGGAATTAGCGAGACTAACCGTGTGTGCTGCATAAATCTATATGCGCGTTATGCTTACTTAATTAGCTGTTTTGTGTGTTTTTCTTCTTTTTATTTCAGAGAAAGGGTTGAATAAATATTAATCTAGCGAATAGATTAATGAAGCGGATATGCTACAAAATTATTTGTTTACTGTCGAATAAATTATTTCAATTTTTGGCAATAAATAACTCAACCAATTTGTAATAAAATTTCTGTGATAAGTTTATTAGCTATGATATTTGTATGAGGATTAAAATCTGAATTTTGCAGAACGTAAAACAACTGCAAAAGCTAAAGTTGTATTTTTAGTATTTATTAGATTGATTTACCGCATGCCCGATCGATTGTAATCGTGTGCTCACTCGGTAGGTGGCTTTCGTGCGTAAGTCCAATCCGTCGTAATCATTATATACTAACTTCTACAGTCGATTGGCAGTGGTAAAGATATGCATATGACAAAAATAAATGTACATTCTTCATTTTGCAACATTTTGTTTGTCGAAATGTACATGAACAGTTGGTGCACTTTACGACTTCCTTTAAATGTCCGAATTCATTTCAACGTTTCACTTGTTAAATAGGCAATTGACTGATTTTCAAATGATTTCTAAAAAATCAACCTTTAATACAGCGAATCCGAGACTGAAAAATACTTACAAAGGTTTTCTAATGAGCAGGGGACGCCAAAATAGCAGCAACCTTCCACCGAAACGGCAAATACAGAACCAGAAATAAGAAAGACGAATGATTGAACGTCATTCGCGCAAACCAAACGGAACCCTCTTATATACTTTGCCACCGTTTACTGGTGGCAACAACGGGATCGTTATGAAGTATGTGAAATTGCGAAAGGCAAAGAGGTATAAAAAGTCTACATAAATTTGTTCACCTTTACAATAAAAACTTAGCCTCAAGAGGACAGCTATAAAAAAATAACTTTGTAATTATGAAAATAAAGCAGGAATAATAATTGAAAGTTTCTAAACCGCTCGCTGACAATGTTCTTTCCATATCCGTTATATTTGACTGTACGCAATGAAAAGTCTACACTTTTAGGTTTATGATACAGAAAGCTAGAAATTCTTTAATTCCAATCCCAATTGTAAGAGTTTTCTGCGCATATGAATATTTATAATCTGAAATAAACTACTTGCGGGTTTTTGGTATGATTTTCCTCTTCCGAAGGAAAGTAAATCAAGAGTAATACTAGAAAAATCCAATCGAATGGGCTCTATTCAAGCCGTCGTTGGAGAAACCGGAAAATGATAAATAAGAAGAAAAAAATGTAAATAACATCAAAAAGACCAGCACCCGACAAACTCATACCCAGCAATTAATTCACTTGCACACAGACAGGTCACGGGGACTCCCAAGACAAGCCTACAATTAATAACTGCTCTTCCAATGCAGAATTGCTAACGAATTTTGTACCAAAGGCAATGTACTCACATAAATTCTGGGTATTTGTCATACCCAAGCCTAAAACTAACTGTCACCTTGGACAATGTCGAACTGGAAACGGAAATATTCCGTGGAAATGTCGTGCAAATAATACCTAATGAGAATTGCTCATAAATATATTTTTAGTTTGGCATAAATAAATGCAAAGTACGTTTACAAATGTAAACTTGAAATATTTGCTTAGTACATGTGCGGAAATGTTTTTAAACTAAGTGAGTAGTGTAAGTTATTAACCTTACGTCCAAGAGTAGGATTTATCGTTGAACTGCATGCAGTTGAACAGACTTTTCCGACGACCGACATAAAAGTATCGATAACATTTGTTAATACTCAATTAACAGACAAGTACGTGGTGTACGTCAAATGTGGTATGAATTATCGTGAGAATAACAATTAAGAAACATTACTTACAGATCGAGTTTTATTAATAGAAATCGGACTGTAGGAAATGTGAAGATATATGTTACGTATACGACACAGTGGCTGGGGATACTTTTTCGTTTTTTATTGTTATTTTTGTAATTTGCTTTGTTTTAGTAGTTGCTGACTGTTTGAGAGAATAATAAATCTTCAGTTTCATCATTTTAGGGAAGCGTATCCAAGTTCGATGTTCAATGAAGTGCGTGTTGGCAAATTATTTGGTCTTTCACCACAGTGCCTGAGTGAACCTCTGGCTGTAGCTGTTGCCGATTGAGGGAAAAGCGGAGTGCGGGGTCCCAATCCAATCCAAATTTAACTCTCTTAGAAATTATTCCCAAACAGGTTTTGTTTTGTGGACACCTTACGTATCTAAAGACGTAGTACTGCATAACCTATGCCAATACAATTCGACACCCATTTAAAGCGCAATTAGGAGGCGCGAACAAGTCTGCAACAACTTTCCAGCATGTGCCTGTGTTGAATGGAACTACTTTGTTTTCCTATCGGAATCCGTTGAACCACTGAAGTAGATGCATTCAATTATACATACGACTTTTATAAATATTCAAATAATCCAGTCTTCGTCAGAAATATACATTCAGCAAAAAGACCCTCGATGTATTTATATATTTTTTTATAATGGCTCACTATCTATGCTAAATATAAGCAGATTATTTGCATTTGCGAAACTATTAACATATGCAATGATTTGTTTCTTTAAAAAGAAACAACCAGCTCAACTGATTATGCACATAAATTATTGAATTCCTTATTTCCAGCAGGCGACAGCTTTAATGTTACGTCTGGCAAATAAAATGTCAATTGTTGCCCTATCAAACTCAGAAAATATGATTTGTTGTGACTCTAAATGGTATTTAACTAAATATGTAGCAAACAATTTTTATTTGCAGGTCCTTTCACTTGCATTTAACGTAATCAGTTAAACTGGTTGTAAAAAAAATATTCACATCAAAATAACCCATCAAATAGCGAGTTTCGGACGGCTTCGATTAAGCACACATTGGACCTTCAAAATACAATTTAGATTATTTTTTTAGCACACATTTACATTTGCATTTTAATGCAAATGTTTATTTCTTTTTTATTACCTATATTACCATTAATTAAAATAGGAATATTAAACAGTTCAAAAAGTCCATGAAAAAACGAAGAACTTTCTTTTTTGAGAACGGTAAGAGTTTCTTAAATTTTTGGTGCAAAACTGGTACTTTTGTCTGCCAGAAATATCTGCATTTGTTTCTTTTTGAAAGCTACTCCCTGATTAGGACTACTACTTCCAAATCGTCACTACCCATTCCATGTGAAATTAACCAACAAAAATGGAGATTTCCAAACTTATCGCAATTTTTGGAGCATCGCATTAGCTTGAACGTGACCGAAACTTCTCAATTGGCAAAGCATAGTCCATGACATATAACTGTCATCATTTGTTTGTTATTTTCCTTCTTAATAATGAAAACACAGGGTGATGTCGCGCAACGCCCTGCCCGGATACAATAATTATCCAATTATTATCATCACACTTATTTATAGTGAAAATCTAAAATAACTCTTCAAATTACCTAAATTCACAACAAAAATTCGCATCAATTTATTGTAGAGTTCACGGTCCATGCGGCTGGTTTGACATATTTTTCGCAATTACAATGTGACAGCTCTGACTTGCAAGCTGTTTCAATTTAACAAAACATGAAGCGTTAATTTGTTAAAATCTTTAGTCACTTGGTTATAAAAGGAATATATATCGTTTGTGTTTGTTTTTGTTTTCTTTTCGGTTTGGGCTTATTTTGGTTGGAGGATTTCTTTTGTCTGTATTTTCCTTTCTGAGATAAATTGGTTAATTGCGGTTTTTCGGGTAATTATCAATTTGTACGCTGAACTTTATTTTTGGATCTATATAGGCATAATTTGATGGTTTAGACATTCAAATGTTGACGTTTCCTGTGAAAGTGGATAAGCGTATTAGCAAATCCATTTCATTTCTGGCTAATACGAGTTTTTGTGTTTAGAATTAGAATGTGTTCTGAATGCTAAGAGCGATAGAATTTGAGGCAATGTTTCGGTAGATAATAAATAATTTATTGTCTGTTGCGTCACTGAAAATACCGGTAAAACAAGAAGAGGCAATAAGCAATTCTGCGGTGTTCAAGCAGGCCAATTAACTTAGCTGCCTTCTTGGGATAGACCTTGAGGAACAAGACGCAATTCAGTTGCTGACAAATGTTGTTTGTTTGCTCGTTACATCTGAAGTGACTATAAATAGTGGCAACAAGTACTTCTATTTTAGAAATACTTCAAATCATTCGATATTGAGGTTAGGGATAGTCCTTGTTGTGGCAGTTGACAACTCTGAATTCGTCCACATACTTTTGCCATGACACCAATGGATAGGTTCATCGAACTCCGACTGCATTAATATTTGGCCATTAGCAACGAATTGGCGGCTGACAGCTAAAATTGTTACCGTCTTCGCGGCGCATGCTAAAGGAAGACATTTTTCAAAGTTTTTGACGCAGCGTGACTTGAAACTGACGAATATTGAGGTAGTTTGCCATCCAATCAGCCATTTTATTTCCAATTGTGACTCTTTTAGCGGCATCCAATCATATTCTGTGATTAATCATATCGAATTGGACGGGTTTCTTGTAAGTTGAGTCTTATAATAAGTATGTCTGGTTATGGATTAAGTAGGGTTAAGAACTCATTGAACCAGCAGGCGTCTGACAATTAACTGCGGCAGAGTTTCAACGAATAAATCAGTAGAAATATAAATAAGTATCTTAACATGTTTATTGTTTAATAGAAAATACTTACAAGGACTTGCATCGATCTCAATTACATTACGAAATAAGCTCCCCCTTTTTCAAATGCATTGTTACTCAAGAACCCGAACGGTCTTAAGGGCTGAAAGGTATCTAAAACAAATTCCATTCGATGTCACAACTAAACAACCCCTATTCACAATATGTGCAGACCTCTTGAGAATTCAG
Organism: Cheilosia variabilis; assembly: GCA_951230905.1. Taxonomy (NCBI): domain Eukaryota; kingdom Metazoa; phylum Arthropoda; class Insecta; order Diptera; family Syrphidae; genus Cheilosia; species Cheilosia variabilis. Next base: position 59,723,487 of record OX579680.1, on the reverse strand, counting down.
GAACATAAGATACACTTTTACATTTTCTTTTATCTTGCGCACTTCACTCTGCTAGACCTTACTTCTTACACAGTCCAGACTTGTGATGTAATTGTATTCGCGAAGCTAAGAAACAACAAAACCCCACAACAGCCAATGCAATCAAAAAATTCCAAAGGAACAAAAATGAGTATACAAAAACTTTTATCTTTTCTAGTCGGATGTCGTATTTATATTCGTTTGAATTGTTGACGCGCGTACACTCTATGCCGCTGATTAAATTAATCTCACATGTATGTCTTAAGGACGGTGGTCATATTCGTTTTTTATCACACAATGATGTTACGAGTCTGAATTGAAGGAATTGCGTTGCAAAAATAATTCAATTTAACTTCTATAGTAAGTCTATAAATAGATTTCTATTTCGTTATTAGTGTAATTGCACTTTAGAGTGTGTGTAGTCTAAGTTGCTGCGAATAAAGACGAGAGCAAGATCGTAGTAAATCATAAAAAAGGCTACCTATAAAAAGCTGTTCTTTTGAACGGTCATTCATTTTGAAGATTACCGACGCGTCGTGTATGCGCGTGGCTCTAGATTAAATTAAGTATAATAGGTAATCTCGTAGTTGGTTTTTGTGGATGAAAATGTTATCTAGGGGTAGTAGGGGGTCTTTTGTGTGGCGACAGTAAATCTAAAAGCGACAACATCTCTTTTATAACGTGTGTTATGCAATTTTTGAGTTGTAAGTTGGTTTTAATAACTAACTCCAATTAAAGGAGTAATCATGAAATTATTTGAGGAATGATTACTGAGAATTACAAGGGTTAATGACAGCGCATTCAGTTGGGCAAGTTAAGTGAGAGGTATGCCTATCTGTAAACAATTAATTGCGATTGTGTGTTCATAGATATCCCCGAAAACAGTGCAGGTTTAAATTATCCATTGAAATCGACTTGCGCTCGGTAGCAACCTATGAGGTTAAGGCCGTCAATGTTTTTGAACGAATTTTTGGCTAGGAATATGAAACGGCATTGATCTTGCGATTATTTTTTACGTATTCTAATTTTTCGCAAATGCCGGGGTTATTTTCAATATTCAGATTTCATTTATTAACTTTTTACAATACTATTCTTCTCATTTTAGTACATCGTCAAATCAATCTAACGAGTAAGTATAAAAGCCTCCATGTTACTGGTCTGTTTACCAAATATTTGGCATAAAAATGGATCGGCTTTTGGTTTTGGGTAACGTCTCAATAAAGAGTAATGTGGACATGGGATTTTGGTTCTTTTGCGCCTTATAAAGAAAGGTACTTCAGGAAGCAAAACAGATAAAGACCTATAAAAGACTTTACAGGTTTGAAATATAAAATATTGGAACCTGATACTATTTTATAGTCTGGGCAATCTTATCCCGTTACTGCTTTAGGGTAATAAATGTTTCTCATTACTGAAATTTTAATGGCGTCAATGGCGAATTTACGGGTGTCCGCCGGGAAGGTATACGACTTTGTTTTGCCGCCATTTTGGTAAAAATTAGTCTTGACAGTTCGTATTTGGCAGTCGTTAAGTAGACACGTGGCAAATTTATTATGGAAAAATATTCGATAAACCAACGTGTTTTAATCGTTAAAACATTTTATCAAAATCAATCATCGATTACTGTGACGATGACAAAGTTACGTGCAATTTTTGGGAGGCACATTTTCATTTGAATGGATATGTGAATAAACAGAATAGTCGGTTCTAGGCAATGGAAAATCCTCAAATTATTCATCAGTCACCTTTGCATCCATTAAAAGTTACAGTCTGGTGTGCAATTTGGTCAGGAGGAATCATTGGACCTTACTTCTTTGAAAATTAAAACGGCGTAACGGTAACCATGAATGGGGAGCGATATCGTTATGATTGAAAACTTTTTAACGCAACAACTTCATGATTAACCTGTGGTATCAACAAGACGGTGCCACATCGCATACAGCCAGGATTACAATGGAATTACTGCGAGACCTCTTTCCACAACAAGTTATTTCAAGAAATGGTGATGTTTATTGGGATCCACGGTCGCCTGATTTGACTGTTCCGGACTTCTTTTTGTGGGGATATCTGAAAGCAAGGTTTATGCAAACCAACCAGAAACGCTTGGGCAACTCAAACAAAATATTCGTGACGAAATTAATGAAATACCGCGTGAAATGTGTGAGAATGTAATGAAAAATGTGCCCAAAAGGGCTCGCATTTGTGAGACTAACAGAGGCGGACATTTACCTGATATTGTATTCCATACATAATTGCCGACATTAAATAAAACACTTTCTCTTTCATTTAATCAACAATTATAAACAAACAAAGAAGTATACCTTCCCGGCGGACACCCTGTATTACAATCCTTCTCCCAATATTTTTTTCGCTCATCTTTGTTTAATTCGTAGTAAATTATATTAAGCCATTGGTTTCTCCAGAGCCTTTTGGAAGAGTTTCGCCAAAATTTGATGACGGAGCTGATACCCGGCATTTTTAAGGAAACGTTTTTTGAGGACTGTTGTAAGTTTATTCCAAAAATTGGGCCAGTTTTTTTTATTGTTTGCCCTCAAACAATGGAAAGACGTAGTCAAAGTTTTCAAATACCACTTTTTCGGTATAAGAAACGTCGCTCCATTCAAAAGCACATCAAAACCTTGTGTACAAACTCATTTTGTTGTTCCGCTGGTTTCCCTTAAATCGTAGTTCCGCACATGGCCAATCATTTTCCCATCTGACCCAATTTGACCCAATTTGACCCTATTTTGCACAGATTCACACTCAAAAAATGTACAGAAAACTGGCCAACCGGTCGCCCAAGCCCGATATGTTTATCATCTACTACTTTATCACTCTAACTCCCAATTAGAGACGAATTAGAAACTTTAAATCAATACACTTCACTTATATCAAGAAGAAAAATGATCGCCATTAGTTTAATGATTTCTTCCACTAGCCCAACCACGTTACAGCTGATTTAGCCGGTCCATTTTCTTGGAGCGGGGGAAACTTATTAAATAGCTCGAAGCAAAGTAAAAATAATAATGTTCCAATGGTGATTTGCCTTAGCCAAACAGATGAAAAATTTAATTTCATTAGTCAGTTAATCAAACTTAAATAAGTAAAGAAATAAACGAAGTAAGTCGCAGTGTTTTGCGTCAAACAATGCATCAGCAGCCTAACTTGATCCACAGCTAGTACAACCTATCCGATAGGACACGTTTTCGGCAAAAAAAAAACCCGTTCCCACACTTCTCACTTAACCAGTTGTATGAGCTTTAAGAACACGACAAGTTGAAGTTCCTTGGTTTATTTAAAAAAAAAAAAATTCAAATGCCATTTTTTTCACATCAAGAAGGTGTACTAAAAGATTAAGAAACATGTATAGAAACGACAGGAGACCCTCTACAATCGCGCTGCTGAATTAATTTTGAACTCAACCCTCTCTGTGTAGAGGCGACACAGGCGCTTGCATTAACATAAGCGCCCCATTCCAACAGAGTCAAAGCAATCACTTAATAAAAGCTTTATCTGTATCTGTATGGCATAGTCAGAGCGTATAGTAGCCTGTAACAGTAGTCGGTGGGGCAGGTTATAAATATAAATAACATTGCCAGTTCCGAGACCAGAAGCATTCTCAAGCTGATCGTGTGTCAGCGCGATCGCGAACATTTTTTTGTGATAATGATTCGAGTGTAGAGGGTGGACTTCTACCTTTATATTTTTTTTCCTAAACTCGTTTACGATTTCAGTGATATATTAGTTCTATTGAGCGTGTACTTAAAAAGTGTTTTGTTATTTTTGCGCTGTCCTATATAAAAATATTATTTAAATTTTATTCAAATTGTTGTGCAATATTAAGTTTCTGTAAAGCGAAATAGTTTAAACTAAAAATAATAGTACCAAATTGTATAAAATAAAGAAATCATGATTAGTTTGCGATCGCTCCCCTTGGGTGTGTTGTGTGTTTTACAATTGATTTCAAAACCTCAAACGCTGCGGGCTTTTTCTGTAAGTAAGCCTCTGGCCACTTTTGAGATTCCCGTCTTTCCTGAGCCACTTACAGATCTACCATCTTGGTAAGTTTTTTTAATAAATTCTGTTTATTGTAATTATTTTTTTTCCAAATATGTAGTTGTGTAGCGTTTTTTAGATTGACTGCATTTTCGAACAGCAATGGGTTTTTTAACCCAAAACCAACATGTCAAGGAGGTGATTTTGGGTGGTCTAAAGCGATCCTTGATTGTAAATACGAAATTTTCCGCAGTCACATTTAATATTCTTGCAGTTTTCAAGTGAAGTCATGGGGACTTACCAATAAACATTTTTAGTTTCGACTTTTAATTTTAGTAGTTCACAGTGGCTATATTTTGCATATAAATTTCGCAATTGTGAACTTCCGTAAATTTAAAGTCGAGACTAAAATTTGTTATTAGTACGGCGCATAGTTTAGAAGCGACGACATATTTTGAGTTTATCCGCCATTATTTTGCAGACTGCCTTACCGACTTAAATAAGTGAAGTGACATCTTTAAGTGAAAGTTAAATCTATAATGTGCACTTTGAAAATGTATTAAGTTTAAAATCTGGATGAGGTATTGTTCTTGGTTTGTGCCTGATAAAGGTCACACCGTGAAAATAATCAATCAGCCGACATGTGAAATATTTTTCAAGCAGAACGGACATTTTCTGAAAGTGATTGAAAGATCACCGCAAATACAATAAGTCATGAATCACTTAAGTTTAATGCTTAAAACGCTGCGTATACCTTGAGGCGTACTCGTATACATCCACTGAGGAAGCTAAAGAAACTATTACCACCTCAAGAAACACTACTTATGCGTGCTTTCTAAATAAAGTTGTAGTTGACTATAAAGCTCTGTATACTGCCGGTAGTATGCCATCTGTGTTACATCTAAATATCCGGATATTAAGTTAAGTAGTCCGCTAACGTACCTTAAAAATAGCGTTAATTTGTATCACGAATTAGTTTTGAACGGTGGGTTGTTGTGGGTACGGGCAGAGGTACTTGCAATTGAAATGCACAACTAACGAACTTCCGTTGACTGTTTTTTCTCTAGCAAGAGAAGTGTGCAATTCCAGTATGCTGATGAATTGAACTAACCACACCAGCTGTCGTTTGTGATTTTATAAAAACGAGGAATTGCTTTCGTTTCGGTACGTTCTAAGGGTTGTTCGTTTCAAATGCAAACGTAGCTATAGGCGTCGGTAATGTCAATTGTTGGCAATGTTATTTTCCCCACCATCGATCTTGGTTTGATATTTAAGCAGAAGAGGTATAACTACGACTCTGTAAAATGAAAGGAACGAGGCTATAGGGAATAGTTTGAAATTCAAAGTGGTGTCCAACACTGCAGAGTATTCCAAACGATGTGTTTCTTAACAAGATCTAGGAGACTCTACGCTAAATTCAACGTGGCAGTAAGACGACTGGAATTTTTTGAAATACGTTCACACGCAAAACATGCACAGACTCGCTGCTGTAATATGCCGATTTTATTCTCATTCTAGTGAAATCTACTGTCATGGCAAACTCTTGCACACGGTCCAAATGGCGAACATCTTCAAAGACTCAAAGACTTTCGTGGACATGAAACTGAAATTCCCACCAAATGTCACGAATCAAAAGTTCGACGAGTTTATGACGAGCAAAAACGATGAGCCCACCAAAGAGGACCTGGAGAAATTCGTCAGCGTAAGTGAAAAATTAAATTTTGTGTTCCCTTTGTACAGCAGATATCCCATCACTTGCAGGAATACTTCGACGACCTTGGTAAGGAGTTCGTCGATTGGAATCCTGATGATTGGAAAGAAAAACCACGTTATCTCGATCTGATTCGTGATCCCGATCTCAAGCAATGGGGCAACGATCTCAATGGGATTTGGAAAGAGCTCGGGCGTAAAATGATCGACGACGTGCACAAAAATCCTGATTACTATTCCATCATTCCGGTCGAAAATCCAGTCATTGTACCTGGTGGACGATTCATTGAGTTCTACTACTGGGACTCATATTGGATTATTCGTGGCCTGCTGTACTCTGAAATGTACCACACAGCACGTGGTATGCTGTTGAACTTCCTGTCGATTGTACAGCGGTTTGGTTTCATTCCGAACGGTGGACGGGTTTACTACTCAAAACGGTCTCAACCACCGCTATTGGCCGCTATGATCAAGTCGTATGTTGACTTTACCAAGGACGAGCAGTTTGCGCTGGACGCCGTGGAAACGCTGGAACATGAGTTTGAATTTTGGATGAATAACCATTCGGTGAATGCACAGGGCCATAACTTGTTCGCCTATGGTGATAGGTCGACAGGGCCCAGGCCAGAGTCCTACCGGGAGGATATTATAACATCAACGGCTTTCCCCACTCCGGAGATGAAGGAAGAGCACTATTCGGAGCTAAAGGCCGCCGCAGAGTCCGGAATGGACTTCAGCAGTCGTTGGTTTATCAGTGACAACGGAACCAATGATGGCGATTTAACAAATCTCAAGTGCCGCTCAATAATTCCAGTCGAACTGAACGCCATTTTGTATTGGAATGCGAAGATTATCGCACAGTTCTATCTATTGGGCAACAATGTGGCAAAAACCACCGAATATGAGGCCAAAGCTGAACAGATTCTTAAGGTAAGTCATCCATTGATATAGAATTGTTAAATATTTGACAACATTCCTCTTCAGGCTATTCAAGCGGTCCTGTGGAATGAAGAAGCCGGTGTATGGCTAGACTATGATCTGATCAATAACAAACCTAGAAACTACTTTTCACCAACCAACCTATCCCCGCTGTGGGTGAAAGCGTTCAAAACCTCTGACTCTGAGAAGATCTCAAAATCTGTCCTGAAGTACATAAATGAATTGAATCTTGACAAGTATCCCGGCGGAGTGCCGAATACCTTGCAACACAGTGGCGAGCAGTGGGACTTCCCCAATGTATGGCCACCAATGCAGTATATCCTAGTCGAGGGTCTGGACAACCTGAGAACCCCAGAGGCTAGAAATCTGTCAAAAACCTGGGGCCACCGATGGGTTCGGTCGAACTTTGAGGCCTACAGAGACGCGCAAGCTATGTTTGAGAAGGTAATTATTAACATACTATACATATTCTCAAAACTTGCAAATCAATTCTCTTCTTCTAGTATGATGCTGAAGTTTTTGGAGGACACGGTGGCGGTGGCGAATATGAAGTTCAAAAGGGCTTCGGTTGGTCCAACGGCGTCATAATTGAGTTACTAACGAAATACGGTGACGAAATTACCCCAGTGCATCCATCAAAAGGTGAAAATGAAACCAATGAAAAAAAATAGAAAACCTAAAACACACACAAACTTTGCTGACGTCCTTTAAATGTGTTTTGTCCAACGTCCAAATACCAAAAAAAAAAAAAATTAAATTATACACACGTACGAATTTTGCAACACACCTCGATAAACATTAACAAAAACAAACAAATAATAATGAAAAACATGTGATAATGCAGAGACATAATGCTATATGTAGAAACCTAAGGAACATGGAGGACCAATATTGTTAACTGTCTTTTTTTTCGCAAAAACAAAACAAAACAATGTTATGTGTTATACAGAGGTGCTGGTACACCAAAACTATCTATCTATATGTAGCTTTAGTCAACACTCACCACCAATCAACCAGACACACAATATAATTTATAAATGTCCTGTTGCGTGTGCAACAAAATCTTCACTGTATTTGTTCAACCCATTATTGTTCACAATTTTTAACCGACAGCTGCTGGCTGACAAAACTTGGCAACGTAAGTGTTTGTTTCGTTAATTTATATGTTTCATTGTTCTTTCTTTTGCATTTGTTTACGTATGATTTAAACATTTAATTTACCTTTAATGTGCTTATGCTGTTTGTTACTTTAAAGAGAAACCTTTAAGCTGCTTATTTCTTTTAACTAAATATTATTGCTAATTTCACCAAGCCGGGCGATCATTTTTTTTTACTTTCGAATACACTGACACACACAAAATTAGTTATCTGAATTTGTGAAGTGAAGACCAATTTCTGAATTATCTATTTGTTCTTCTTATATATTTTGTCACAATAGACAATTAAAGTTAATTAAAGTAAAGCGTCTTAAGTTGAGATTTTTTCCGCAGTTTAGGTAGTGAATTTTACAATTCCTTACCAATAATCATTTTTAACCTTCAGCTTTGTATGGAAAATTTCGCAATTGTGAGTTCGAACAACTTGGACACTTAAAATGATTATTAGTATCGCGGATAAACTTCTACCGATTCGTACTCACTTATTTCTTCTTTAAACTACTATGGGTGGGCCTTGCCACTCTAAATTCGACTCTAAATTTTAGCAATTCACAGTGGCAATATTTTCCATACAAATGTCGCAATTGTGAGCTTCCGTAGTTTTAATTGATGACTTAAATTGATTATTAGTACGGCGATAAACCTACAGCTTGCTTGTAACCTTTTTTACAATTCTACTTATCAATAACTTTTTTAAACACATTTCCAGGACTGGCCAGCTCAAAAACAGTTGTAAGCCTCGTTGCGGTAGCTGCTATTGCAATTATTGCGACAACCGTTGGCCGATTCCTATGGTGAGGTGAGTACAAAACATTTCTCAAACTATGTACAACCAATTTCAATGAAGATGTTTCACCTTTTTATTGCAGACAACCGATCCAGAGAGTCCATCATTTCTGTGGCTAATTTCATCCTAACGATTTATTAGTTTTCTAATTGTCAACCAAAATTTCCTCTCATTTCCTTATTCGTTTAATATCAAGCATGTTGTGTTATTGTTACAACTATGAGTACCTTTAGGGTTTCGCTTTGCTCAGTTATCGTTAAAAGAACTTGTAATTGATAATAACTTAAGTAATTTAAATATTACATTTATATTATTTCAGTATTAGATTTACAAATAAAAAAAAAAGAAGAAGATAGAACCAACATAGTTGTACAACAGACTATGTTGATCCTCGCTATTGATTGCCCTCAGTTGAATAGATAGGTAGATTTATTATTGACTATTACTTAATTTGAAGATATATACCTACAAAAGAGTCAATATAGAAAAAAATAAAATAAAAAGGAAACAAATATCGTGACAGATTTAACACCTAGTTAAGTGCTATTTAGTAATATTAGTTTAAATTAAAGCAAATACCAATAAATATTTAATTGAAAATATAAAATGCCCTAGAATAATTTGATAAAACACTTAAAGTTCTAGAAAAGGTTAGATTTTTATAGGATGTTCGCATTTTCGGAAAATATAAATTATTTGAATATGAAAATATGTTTGTAGTGTTTCTTGTATTGTGTATACATACTGTTTGAATGACTAATGCTGGCATCACTTTTCTGTGAGAGTTGCAAAGGTAGTTAATTCTTTTCAATTTCTTTATAGGAAATCATGGAGCGGATAAAGGATGAAATTAAATGATTATTTTTAATCATTGTGCGAGTGTATACAACTATACATACTTCCAATTTTTATTATAGAATAAAACAGTGAAATAAATTATTCCAATTTTTAAGAAAATGGTTTTGTTTTTTATTTTTGATTTGTGAAACAAAAAGTGTATTCACTTCAGGATCTGCCGGCGTGAAGAGGGCATGCAGTGACGACTTAACGGTGGGGTAAGAAGGGCGCCATGCCGGTGAGTAGATATACCAGCGTGATAATCAAGAAGAAAATCATGCATACCCTTGCGAGCCAGTCACTGATTATTTGTTCATGGGTAGTGATTTCCTGTAATGCATAAAATACGCCCAGTACACACTTGTTTTTAGAGAATTCTTCATTTTATTTCAGCTTGCCGAATTCATACAACTTACAGACGACCCTTAAACATACAAAAATTAATAACACATCTCTACAGAATCTTGTTGCCCTGGATATTGTTTTGATTGTTGATTTTGATGTGAGTCTGTCTCTTCTTTTCCTCTTTGAAGGCCTCTGCGTTGGCCTTCCGTTCAATGCGTCTTTCCGTTCGGTATTCTTTGAGCAGCCGCTTCCTCTCCTTCTTTTCCTCTGGTGTCTCATCCTTGGGACGAATCGAAAGGACACTTAGTGTAGACATCACAGATTTGGCACACAGTGACTTAGGTCCGTCACTTGGAACGTTGCCAATGTCCAGTTTGGCCAGAGCCTTTGCAGTCAATTTATCATTGTCGGCACCACGCAGCACGTTCACTGGCAAACCAGTCTTAGGGTCAATCTCGATTTTCTTCGCCTTCCTCGGTTCATCGATAAGTTTCGGATGATTGTAGATATTCGAATAGGTTGATAGTATACTCTCGCAATCCCACTTCTTCTTCGGATCGTCTACCTCAACCTCAACCAGGTCGTCATCGTCGTTATCATCGACGACAGTTCTATACTTCTCTAGGCGGTCTTTGTCCCATTCTTTGTTGTAATCCTCGACCGTTTTTGACTTCTTGAAGAGCTTATAACAGCCCAACACGTATGGATGCTTCTGACCCCATGTACCTTCAATATCTTCCATGTCAAGTGGACCCATTTCGGGATCGTCATATGAGGCGTAGAACTTATCGAAACGGTCGTCCAAAAGCGTTAACTGTTCATTGCGACGAATCACGCTGCTGGACATCGAGTATTCTGTGAAGCGAGATTTAGTTTCTTCGTCATCAAAGCGACGTTCTCTCATGAGTGGCCCCAAGCGGTCCCTCAGTTCTTCGTCGTCCTCGCTACCAGACATAAGGTTGTCAGAGTCGAAATCTTCTTCGTCCTCTTCACCCAAATACTCATCATCGTCATCATCGTCATCCTCATCGGCCATGGCTTGCATCACGAAATCATCTTCCATTTGGTTGTTTTCATCGTCAAAGTTAAAATCGTCATCCAATGCGGCAACAACATCTGGATCCAAATCGGGTCTTGGACCAGGCCTAGGGGCTGCTTTGTTTAACATGCCTTCTTCCTCCTCGAACTCACTGGCAAACACAGAGCTGGGCAGCTGCAATTTCGGTTCTGCATCCTTGTTCTTCTTTGCTTGGTTCGGATTTTCCACATACTCCCAGACGACTTCGTCGCCAGGTTTCTTTAAATGCTGAAGATAATCGTAATCATCGTCAAATTGAATGCCGTATTTCTTCAGTTCCTCACGACGCTTGGCTGGGTCAACCTCTTGTTTGGCTGGAGTTGCCTCGACGAGTACGCGTTGTGGAGCGTTTTCATCGACAACCAGCGGATCGTGTTGACTTCTATGCACAAGATGAAATGTGACGGATTTTTTTCGATCGATGAATACTTTTTTGCCTTTACCCTGTCAATGAAAAATATTATCAACTATTTTTTAGCGGAGCGCAGGATATAGTTTTTACCATTTTTTTTATGATGTAGTTTTTGTTTGCACTTGGAATTTGATATTTTGTAAAAGTTTTTGTTTTTCAGCAAAATCAAAACATGTGGCAGAAGTAAACACGAAATGTCAAAGGAGCAAAAATGACAACTGTCAGTTGTCACTTTCATATCAAGGTGAAGTTGAGTTCAGTGGCGTACTTCTTTTTCAGAGATGCCATTGAAGGCATTTGCTCCTATTTAATAGCGACAGGATTTTTAGGTACAATCATATTGAAAATTCAATTATCCTAGGTATACTGATTAACATTCGTACAGCATTACAAGCAGAAAATACTCGAAACGTCTGCTTTGACAGCAATTTACCAGCTCATCTGGTTACCTAGCAACGCTTGCCCTTCGATCTACGGACGCAGGTATATAACTAAGCGAAAAAATAACCATAACAAAACAATCAACGAATTACTCTCTCACACATAATTATGTAACTTTTTTTTTATTTAAATTCCAATTAAAATGTTTCGTAGTTTCCACATTGACAGAAAAAATAAAATAAAAATAAAAACACGTAAAAAAGAACAGATAAACATTACTAAAACTTAAATCGATTTGAATGGATAAACCGTGCGCACAGGCAAAGACATAAAATTAGTTTAGGGACCTTACCCAACTTAAAAAAAATACCCGTATTAACTTACATTTAACTATGCTTCTAGCAATGACGCCTCTTCTACACTACTGTCAGTCAGAGTTGGACGTGCTAGGTTGCTAAAGTCTGTACCATTCCCAATTAAATGGGGTGCCGGAGCAAAATTACCCGCTCCCAAATCTGGTAACTGTGGTTGCGGCAGCATTGATTCTACCAGAGGCGGGGAAATACTGTTGTCTGGCATTATTTGATTGGCCTGCTGTCGCATTTGTAATGGACTCTTGAGGTATGTGATTGGGACAAGGCCCGATGTCTGGCCATCCATGGTAGCAAGACCCCAGCCGGTGTTCATGAGTTGGTGAGTGTTTTGAACTTCCTTCGGTGCGACTAGAATCCGTTGACCGGCTCGGAATGATAACTCTGTGGGATTCCTTGCTTGGAAATCATAGGAGGCTGATGTTTCAATTGGATTTACCCACTTTTCGGGGTTTCGAGCTGAAAGAAATTAAGTAAATATGTAATAATTAGGAGCTGTCAAAGTTAACGACAACGGAAATATATTGCAACAAATAAATTAAGGCAATATGGTCGACTTTGCCAACGCTGAATAGACCGTCCAATGGAAAAATCATACATCATTCTATTGTATGGAATGTAGTTCAATCGTTAGCAGTTTTAGCCGAAGCCGCACCGCAACACAAACAGGGGCTAACATATAACAGCAGATAGGGCATTATTGATGCAATCGTTTACCCCACACGAGGTTAAACTGAGAGCGAGCTGATAACAAGACAAGGTTATAGAGTTGTTTAATTGTCAGCGCATTCGTTTTTATTTTGTTTTTGTTTACCCATTGTTTAGATCATTGAGCACAGCACGCAACTCTGTTTGCTGCATCACCTACTGCGTTTCTAATTTACTAGTATAGTTAAGGATTTATAGTCTCCACTCAATCTAAATCCAGGAATCGCCTTTGCTGAACACATCACCCAACTGAGTAGCTGTATACCTCTATAGCTCAACTCAAATACTAATACTAATGAAGTTATTTTTAAAGTAAACAGGGGAAAAATCTTATCTAACTGATCAGAGATTATGAACAAATTAAAATAGCAGATAATACGGAAATTAAGTAAAATGGAAGTTCACAATGAAGCAAAATAACAACTTACTTTCTTCGAGTGCGGTATCCGCTACAGTTCCAATAAGCTTCATAATCAGATATGGAGCCGTGAAAATAAAACTAATGAAAGCCAACACCGGCCATGGCGAAGCTCCCTTCCTAGGGAGAGCTGGACCCGGTTTTCCAGACTGTTCTGACAAGGCCGCAGCAAAGGCTTCTTTGAAAGCTATTGACGAGGGATCCATATTAGACATTCGAAGCCAGTAGAGCATCCTAGAAAAATCAATTTATTTTTAATCTCACACCCATCGTAATCAGTCTGAACTTACTTTCTATAAATCCACTTGATGCCACGAAAAATGGCAAATGTCTGCCAGAACTGAGCGAATACCGTCCTTAGTCGTCCAAAGTTCGCGGCAACACCAAGAATCGCTCGAAACGAGCTGGTGAGTGCGAAGAATGTCGAATCCAGCATTGATGCGATATTTCCAATTGCCGATACAAGAGATTCAATACTTTGAAAAGCTGGACGAGAACTATTCTCAGCCAGCTGAATGAATCTCTGTTCCGGATCGGCAGCGTTCATTCCATATCTTCCATACGAACCGCCATATCCTCCGTAACCACCGCCGTATCCTCCACCAAATCCACTTCCAAATCCGCCACCAAATCCACCACCAAACCCGCCATATCCTGCTCCACCCATAAAGGGATTGGTATTATAACCGAATGAGTTGTTTTGTCCGTACCCATTGGTGTAACCTCCTCCTACTGCCATAACTGGTGGTGGCGGTATAGTCGGTGGTCCTAGTGATCTAACATTGCCAAACGGAGTACGCATGACACTCGGGGTGGGACCACCTGCAATTACGGGCTCATTAAGTACAGCGCTGCGAAAATTCCCAGCGTTATCAGCCATGGTAGGTAGTTGAACTTTGTTCTGCCCTATTATGTCCAGGCACTCATGAAAATCAAAATTTCTGTTACAAACGATTAATTGTCTTTATGAATTATTAATTTACAACGCGTGTTGAGCGATATGTCGTAAAAAAACAACAGAAACAAATAATAACTTCTGTTTTTTGCTAACTAATTCCACTGCTGTTTCACCGCTGTCGTCACTGGTCGTCACAAAAATCAAATTTCTCTTTTTTCCCCGTTTGACATTGACGTGAGGTTTCCGAAGCTAAACATGGGTGTGTTCCATAAGTAAGGAAATGTCTTGTCATTTACCCACCTGCCTGAGTACAAAGTAAAATTATATAAAATGCATTTATACAAATTAATGTTTTAATTTATATACGAACAATACTGTAAAGGCACCAAGTGACAAAGAACAGAAACAGAAACTGAAACAGAACAGAAAGTTTTTTCGTTGTTTAGTAAATTCTGGTTCTGTTTACTTTGCTCGCTCAGCTTCACAAAACTGAAACAGAAACAGACCCATAAAAACATGTCGCTGTCGCAAAATATTGGGTGACGGTCATTATACATTATTTGGTGATTTCTCACGAAATCTATTATACTCTCCTCTTCGTTTACTAAAAACTTTTTTTCCATTTTTCGTTTGTTATTCATACATGGTCATCACAATAAACAGCCAGATTACAGATGCAGAAAAATGCAAACAAAAAAACATCTCCCTCACTTTAAATTAGCTAGCAGCAACAGAAACAATCAATGTAGACTTGTTCACATTCTGTCGTCAAACAGCCATTTTTCTGTCGCTAAATTCTGTTGTCGAAAAAATTATGTTCTGTTCCTATTTCTGCTTCTGTTGCAAATGTATGGGATTCTGTTTCTGTTCTTTGTCACTTGGTGCCTTTAGAAGTATGTATTGTTTTGCTGTCACAAAAATCCCTACTCTATGAAAAAATGAACTAAAGAAAAAAGTAGAACTCCAACCCACATCCTAGTATACTATCTCACTACCATTTAATTTTCTGTCGCTTAAGTCGCTAAATAAATTTTTGAACACGGACTTCTCGCAGCTGTGTTGTTGTTGAACGCCATCGTCTTTCATCAGCGGCAAATGACGTTTATATAGTGGGCGAAAGAAGTGCGAAAAGTTATTTATGAAAAAAGAACACTTGTATATTGTTTAAATTAACTAAAAGTAATACAATCCGCACAAGCAGGGTGGTCAAAAATATTTCTGCTTCTCCATGGAAAAGAACCATGAAATCTATTCCCTACGCGAATGGGCACCGCTGACGGAGATTATCGAGAAAATCCCCCATCGGGTACAAAAGGGCCTTTTTCCTTCCGATCTGGGAATTACATGCATCGATGTGGTGCAAGAGTTCATTGCACTTGGTAGCGATGCCGGAATCGTTTTCTGGTACAACCGATTCAATGGCGATGTGCAAAAACTCCGTGCTGAGGTAAGACATTCATGGCAATAGCCACTGTGCTTAAGTGGGCGCGACCGGTTCGCTCTCAATTAAGCTGTGTTTTTCATATTTCGTAGGTTTCCTCTTCAATAACTTGTGTGAAAATAGTTTCTTCTGTTGAATACATGGTGGCTGCTGGCTCAGCCAGTGGCCAAGTGAGTGTGTTCCAAATTCAGAAGGAACTCCCAACCGATTTGAATCTCGTTGCTCCATTTACCAAGGCAAAACCAGTCGAAAGATACACCATTCGTGATTTGCATCACTGCACCATCACATGCTGTGAATGGTCGAAAAACGGAATGAAGCTGTTCTCGGGCGATAAGCAGGGAGTCATTGTTCTGACCGAATTTGACTATCAAACTGTAAGTGAATAAAGAAATCACCATATCTATAGAAGTACTATATGAGTTTTGCATTCTTTTACAGCACTTGAGCAAATCTGTCGAAATACTTAACGAAGCGTATGAAATCGTCCAACTCAGCTTGAATCAGAGCCATCTACTCGTATCTACTCTTTATCGTTCGATAATTTGCCAGCGAAACCCGAGAAACAATCAATGGCAATTGTCGCAGGTGGGTAAGAAGGACCGAAAACTACTTTCGGACATTGGAGGCACAATTTTTAAGAGAGACCCCGTATCGAAATTAGTTTGCGGCAGACCCGGTTTGAGGCTGTGGATAGCAGATCTTGATGGAAATGTAGAAAAGACTTTGTTATTCAAGGACGCTCTGAGTAAAGTTAATGCTGCATGGGAGATACCTATCTTGAATCCCTGTCGCAGTGTGACTAATTCGATTACGAATTTTCGATCAATTGACGTTTTCCTAAACAAGTATGTGGTGACTCATGACGATTCGGTGCTGTATATCCTCAACTTGGATCAGCTGAAAGTCGAAGCGGTGGCTACGGGCTTCAGGAAGATTATCGACTTTTGTGTGTGCAACAAGGAGATTTTTATACTAGAAGGTTCGAGAAGTCTGCTGAGATTGGCCAGCAGCCCGGAGCCGCCAAGTAAATCAGGTAAATTCTTTCATTTTTTATCGTTCCTCCACAAGAATGCCTCTTTTCCCATCACAACGACTGTTAATCGTCCTTTAACCTATCTCTTTTTGCAGCAAAAATTATTTTCAATCCACTGCTGCCTCCACCAGTTCCTGTGCTCGGCACCTCCCTCTTCGAGTCTCCAATCGAATTCGAGGCTGAAGATGAGGCCATCATTAACGCCGAGGAATGCTTCGAGCTGCCACCAATCGAAGAAATCAGCTTGGACATTTCGATTGAACTTGCTGTGGAGTCCCCACACGCTGAACAGTCACGTCGCATGGAGATCTTTAGTCAAATTGGCGAAAAAGAATTCGAGGAGTCCATCCTCCATCATCGAGGGGTGAACAGTAATAAAAAGGAAGAGAAGCCGAAGAAAAAGAAGAAACCAAAAACCGAGGGAATTGTTGAGATTGGTCAAGCTATCGCCGAAAGCACCAGAGTTTCGAAGGGCGAGTCAACCTCAAAACCAGAAAAGCCGACAACCTTGGAATTCACAGCAAAGCCGACCGTTATGGACGCAAGCTTCTGCACAGATCCGAGGTGAGTTGGCTCACCTGGCACTTACCCAAAAACACACACCACCAGCACAATCTAGAATACTAACTCTGTATTTTGTATCTTCAAGTTCTTCTTTTATTCCTTCCTCGTCGAAACCGTCTTCCTCTCTACCGCCATCCTTTAAGAATTTCCTTCCCGAGGCCCTAACGCCCAACTCTCTACAGCAGGCAATCGAGATTAAGGAGAAGGCACTAGCCGAGAAACTTCACTTGGAACCAGTTGAACTGTCCGAGATCTCCGATGAGCAACTCAAAAAGTCTCAATCTGAGCTCAAGTCGCAAATGCACTCGCAGAGCGAGTCCACCACATGGCAGTTTACCGCACTGAATCAGTATCCCGTGACACGACTAGAAGACGCCGAAGTACAGACCACTCCGCGTAAGAAAATCCACTTCATCAACGACGAAGACGAGTGCGAGGACGAGTGTGATTCAGCGACAACTGTACACAAATCTCTGCAATTCATTCCAACACAGCCAATAGCTGATATCGAGTCCAATGAAATGATGCCGACCGTGGTCAAGATGCCAGAGAGTATGAGGATACCATCGTTGTGGAACATATCTGTGGAGAATGTGGGTGGTCGTTCGAGCCCCGAGCCGACCAGCTCAAATTCACACACATCAAGCGAGTGGGAATTTTTAGATAATTGATTTTCAGCCCTGAGAATGCATATTTTCTTCTCTTCCTCTTATTTTCTTAATTTTTTGTTCGATAATAGAGCGAAGCATCTGAGAGAGGAAGCAACGAAAGATTGAGCGATTGTATCTCTGCCTTGTGTGTGATTTTGGTTTTTTGTCGTAAATTCAGCTTAGCGTCAGCATTTTACCTCTGCGCTGCCGGCTCTGAACATAAAAATGGATATACTTAACAATATGTGATGCACTCGTGTTAGTTAGTTAGACTTTAATTTTATTTACTTTTGTATATTTATTTCTTCTTCTTCTGTTCTGTATTTGTGTAAATTTATTGCAACAACCCCATTCGAATATGTACGCGTTAAGACGCACTTGTGTAAATTATTTAGAAAATTAATTGAGTCTTGATTTCTTTTTTTTGGTTTCTTCTTCTATTGAAGGAAATTCTCCGAAAAACACTTGTTTTATGTATTTATGTTTAGTCAGGAGCTTATTCTTTTCTTTTTAAACAAAATAAAAGATTTTCATTTCGAATAACACATAAGCATTGGTGTTTTAATTAATGGGCTTGGGGTTCTAGTGGATCAAGGCAGACGGTACCTTGAATGGAAGTGATGAGTGGCATTTATATGACCAGATAGATGGGGCACTCCTTTGCGGGCAAGAAGATATACCACGCAGCATCATTGTTTTGAGACACTCGAACTTAAGTTGTTGATTTTGATTTTGCGGCAGTTCTGGGACCTTCAGGGGTTCTTGCCTTCTTCTCAGCATCTTCTACAATGCTTGCATAGGTTGTGCTTGCTCTTTCAGCAGCGCGCTTAGATGTGAATGCACGCCAAGTAACCCAATTTATTTCAATTTCAATCAGTGTTATATTTCCATTCCATTTCGCCTGCCTCCGACTTTTACCATGACAATTCCGTCGTGCACTGATTTGGTGAAGACAATTTCAGCGAACCTTACACTTATTAACGTCCAATCAAAGAATCATAATTTTTCAATTACGACCTCATGCACAAAGCGATTTCAATTAGATTCCTATTCCTACTTAACCCAGTACTTGTCCAGAATTCCTGTGAATCAACCACTACCGACCAGATCAGCATAGTCGTGCGCTGGCCGGTTATTTTCCATCATGGGAACAAACGAATTACAAAAGAAGACATCTCCGCTTTGTCAGCGATTGGATCGCCAATCTGCTCTCGCAAAATAAATTCAAGAAATGTGGAGATGTCTATACAGCGAGTATGCACTGTGTGAAAACTTAAACCCGTGGCCTCGTTTCACGTGGCATAAGCGAACACTTAAAACGCCGAGCTTCGGTATATTGTTTACGAGCGCACCCCCAATCAGATTTGCTTGTGCTGCAGTCACCCTTTTCTGTAGATTGGCCAGTCCATACAGTTCGAATTCAATCAGCCTCTCCGTATAATTGAACGCTATTTGCTATTATGTACGAACTGCAAGTGAATTGTATTAGAAGTGGAATTTTCCACTCGAAATTCAAAGTTTTCCGCAAGTAGTTATACAAATTTCGTTTTGCTTCTGTCCAATTGTGAAAAACAGAACAATCTAGCCGGCCGGCCGGCTCTTGCCTTCTTTTATTGGTTGGAGAAGGTCAATCTACTCGTACAATCGTACGCAACGCATGATACCCAAGTGCTTTAAGCTTTTCGGGATTGTTTATGTGCGTGATTTCTCATAAGACTTCCCTCAAAAGTCTGCAAGTGCCAGCACAAATAGAAATCCTTCACAAAGTTGGTCACCAGAAGTGTCTCACTCTTATTATTATTTTGCGGGTGGGTTCGAGGACAATAATTTCAAATAAGTAGGTCCGCCATTGCATAGCTTCGTATAAACATATGTTTTTTTTTTTTGACCAATAGAAGGGACCCGCAATTTTTTTGCAGAATCCTAAAGTCCGAATTGAGAAGCATTTACAGTCTCGGAAGTGGAGGTGGAATTTGTGCTTTTCCGGGGATCCTGATCCTGAGACTGAGGCCCCTCGCACATTAACCACTTATCCACTGTGCTCAGCCCACCATTTAACATTTAACAGAATCGAAAACGCAAAAAAACATACCATCAAATGTTGCCCCACTACCTCGCTCTCCCGTGCTTTTTTTGACATGCACAAACAAAATGATCAAGAACAAACAACAAACAACAAAAAAAAAAACCGCCAACTAAAATCCAGAAATGAAATACAAAACAAACAACGCATGTTGTTCCCTACATATGAGCGGTGCCCTATGCTGGCAACAAGCGATTCCATTCAATTCCTCTCTAGATTTCTTTGTATGGGATATGCACATTGCACACATCATTACACCTGCTACATGCTTCTGTCCAATTTAACATCGACCCAGCACAGTGCCAGAGGCAGAGCCGTGCGTCGTATGCCGTACCAGCAACAGTAACTTATTGCCTGTCTGTGCTCAGCTGTTCCACACTTAAAACATGCGCTTTCCACATCTCCACAAATAAATAGATCCGCCGGCTGCCGAAGAAAGCTCATAAGTTTGAGATAGCTCAAGCCGTTAACACCGCAACCAGAGGTTGTTCCACCGACAAAAATAAGGCTACTGCATTTCGTTTGACTCTTCCCATGTGAAGGATTTTTTTTGCTTGTGTTTGACAACCAGTTTTCTAATTAAATTTACCTTGTGATTTGTAAAGAAGTGGATAATTTAATTGTTACTTGTTTTGTGCTAGGACTTGAAAGGAGCAATCGAAAAGAAACTGTGAAAACTAAAGACTGTTTTTTTTTTCTATACACCGAAAGATTTATAACTTTTTGAAATCCTTTACAATGAGTGCTTCAAATTTGGAAATCCTTTCGCCGAATGTAAAAATCGATGAAAAGCATATTGTCGTCGATTATGAGTACCAAATTTCCTCAGTGAAGAAGCAAGGAAATAAGATTCAGGTGAGTTGGAGAAAAATAAGGTTATGCCATGTGGCATGTTTCTAGTCCTTAATATGGTTACATCATTTGGGAATGGGGTGATTTGTTTGCTTTCGCCTTTATTTGAATACACTCAGATAATCGATAAATAAAATGTCTCGACCTTGAAATGGGTGAGGGTGGTGCGCTGTTGACAACCAGTGCTCTCTAGAACGTTCCGTTCAGGATTTCTATTCACCATTTGATGTATACAAAGCCAGCGCAACCTACACACCGATGCATTGTGTAATGCGTGGGGGAGTGGCGCATCATTGTTTACTGATTTCGTTAAGAGGGTGAAGTCGTCGTCATTGTTGGCGCAGTTGGGTGCATTTATCGATTTTAAGTTTTCAAATGGGATGCGGGATCAAATGAGAACGTTTTTCACGTTCACTTCACATTTTTGTTTTAATATTTACTTATAAAAAAAAATATAAATAAAATACGAGTAGTTGGAAGCATTTAGAAGACTGGAAAGCTTTAGTTTTTTATTAATTTGGGCTAAAACGGAAGCGAATAAGGGAACTAGGTATTGGTAAAATATGCCTATACATTCGCAATTCGCATTCGTGCTTAGCTGCATTGGAGGGAAATCCTTTTTCTTATTAAAACCACACAGCAAATTGTTGATGGGCAAAACTGTTAAAACCAGTGTTCCATGTAGTTAGAGGCCTACCA
Source organism: Cheilosia variabilis (assembly GCA_951230905.1). Taxonomy (NCBI): domain Eukaryota; kingdom Metazoa; phylum Arthropoda; class Insecta; order Diptera; family Syrphidae; genus Cheilosia; species Cheilosia variabilis. The sequence continues at coordinate 59,702,107 of OX579680.1, read as the reverse complement.
CCACCAAAAAATGGGATGGCAACTGAGGGCAATTTTTATTTCTTTTGAGAAATACACGTCAGAACAAGACGCACTTGGTGTTGGGCAAAGTAACAGTACTACCTCCTAAATGTAGCTATAGTCATCGTGCATACGTAGACATACGAATCTAGTTAGTAACATTTATTAGATCAAACAGAAACAATTAATTCCCTTACTTTTTGAAAATTTATCGTCCGTAATCAGCACAAGCTTTAAAATTCATTTTTTGTATGGAATTCTACGGAGACTGGCTCTAATTTAAATGGCGTGATATATTTAACAAAGAGCACGTTTTTTTTCGCTTTTATAAGTTGACAGCAGTTCATATTTTTTGGAGCGATTAATTATTTAAATGGCTTAACAATGCATTCACAAATTAATTGCATCTATTATCCAGCATTTCTCTTCAGTACTTCTGAACTGATTTGCTGAAGTGATGTGCAGCTGCTGCTACTAAGTCGAATTTATATTTTGAATGCATTTGAAGTAGAATAAGTTATCTTTTAATGGAAAAATAAATGTCAGACACTATAATTTAATTCTATAATGCGACGCCTTACTAACTATCGAACTTATGCAAATTGGTTAACAAAAAGGGGATTTCGAGTCTCTTCTATGACATTTTAAATGCGAGCTATTATTTTTCACAATCCTATAAAGGTATCGACGAAAAACTGACATAAATTCGTGGTGCTCGACGCTTTTTTTTGGAATATCCATTCACATCCATTTTTACAATAGGCCTGTTTTTTGTTTGCTTTGCTTCGATCTCAGCAAAGCAAAGTAAAGTAGAATTCTCAGGACGCAATAACAACAACTACGCTCTACTTGACACTTCGAGGACTCACAGTATGGGGCAATTGTCTCGGATCTTCAATGAGAAACGCCATTACAAAAGCTTGGAAAGCTACACGAAAATCAGCAAAAAAAAAAGAAGAGCAAATGACGTTCTTATGTTCGATAAGACACACGAAACTTGCAATCTGCGAAGCGCAATCAAATACCACCACAAGTAAAAGTCATTCAATTGCGCAATCAACCAAGTCCCTCTTTAAATAGCACCCAAGTGGACGCCTATTCAGTATGCCATATGCATTATATTCCTCGCCATAATGCTGAGAATGTAAATAAACAATAAACCAGAGAATTGAATAACAATAGCCTCAGTTCAGTCACATGCAACAGCCTTAAACTTGACCAGTTTTATAATCATTACAGTCGGCGAAATAACACTGTTCAGTGCTGACGGCGATGTCCGATTTTTTTTTTCTCTCCGAAAATGATAAACAAAAAATAGATTTCAGTGCTAGAATCACACCACTATACGAATTTCCATAGCGAAGAAGAAAAATAGACCTGTTGAAGAGTTTATTTATCCGTCGTAATTTTTATCTGACAGCCAGGTGTAATTTCGGTGCTTTTTCGAATATCAAACCCACGTGTCATGTAGCAACAACGCATCAAAAAAGAACGGCACCATTTTCAGGTGTGCATTATTAATTGGCAGCACAAAAAAAAAAACAGCAGACAATTACAGATAATTCAGACAATGATCGAGCCACGTAATATTTTCGGCGGTTTTAATTAATGATATATGATTCATTTTATCTGCTTTATTGACTTTGGGTTTAGAGGCTTATTGGAGGACTTTTTTCGTTGCGACAATATTTCGTTTGTTAGCCTCTGCCGGTAAATATAACCGGACCCATCATTAGCATGCAGAAAAACAAATTCCGAAGCGGGAAGTAATAAAATTTGGGACACACCTATCATTTGCAATATAAATAATTCAAACGTGTTTGAAGTGCGCCCATGTGTGGCCCACAAAAAGTCCGGCCGGCATAGTCCTTTGTATATAGTATAGATCGATCTGAAGCCTGGCGTCGTTTTATGCAAGCACAAGCAACCTTGTAACTTGTTTGGGCGGATTTTATTGTTTACAGACGAAAATATGCCCGCATGTGTATTATTCTGTTTGGCTAAAGAAACACATTTTGCTCTTTAAATATTTATTAAAACAATATCGCCAGACAGACATGTCTAACAATCGGGGAATTTGTCTATTGTCGATGACATGCAGAAATTCTTCAGTGGCTAGGTACGACATATAACCATTTGAACAGGTTTTTTAACCGAATTCACGTACAGACCTACGTAGGTAAGCCAGTGAATTTGACATTGAAATAAGTTTATTTTTTTCTTGCGTTTGCACAGTTGGTTTGCCCAGTTGGTTTGCACAGTTGGTTTCAACAGTAGTTTTAGAGAACTGGCTGCCCGAATTCAACTGATCAAAGAAATATTTTAGAATATCTGCGACGAATTTTATTATGCTTCCTCATATGTAATGTTGACGTTTCTGCGCCGTATTAATAACAAATTTCAGTATTGACTTTAAATTTACGGAAGCGAAATTTGTATGGAAATATGGCCACTGTGAACTACTAAAATTTAGAGTCGAAACTGAAAATGGTTATTGGTAAGGCCCTTTGTCTCCAATTGCTAAACCTCTGCTAAACTGCAGACTTAGTAAGCCGTAGCTTCAACTGAATGTAAAGCTATTTAATTGAACCCTTTTAGTTGCTTATTTGACAATCTAGACCAGGGATGGCGAACCTTTATAGAGCTTCGTGCCATTTAAAAAAAATAAATAATTTGAAGTGCCTTTGGCGTGCCATAGAGTCTTGATCTAGTTCTTTAGTTACTACTAGGTACTAAAATAAATAATTTTACACTGCGCAGCATTTCATTTGTAAACATATACAGCCTTATTTATTAGAATATGCTAAACACGCCTAAGCTCCTGTATAGTTATGCAGTGTATAAGTATTTATACAGCCTTTATACTGCGTCAAAAAAGGTACTGAAAAAGAGAAATCTATTACATTTATCTTTACGAAAAGATAATAAAAACTATGCAGCTTGTGAGAAAAGCAAAATTCAAATAGAAATAGGAAAAGGAATTAAAAAATTGAAAAGTAAAAAGAAAATGAATGATTTGGGACTCCCAAGAAACGGTAGTCTTATATAAATTAAAACGAATTTTTAAAACAATTTCTCACTATCGAGGACACTTGTAGAATCTTGAAAATTGAAAATAAAATTTAATTTAAAACAAAATGTGACAGATTTTTTAAGTCAAAATGACATTAAAAGTTTTCAATTAATTTTAAATAAAAGAAACAAATTTCAGATTAACAAAAAACAGAGAAACAAACAAAAACAATAAATAATGAACGAACTTTTTTAGCGTGCATTTTGTTGTTGCAAACTTGATGCCAAGTAGTTTATATCAGGGCTGTATTTTGTCACTTTAAGCAAAATGCAGGCTAAACTGGAATCATCTGACAAATGGTTTCTAAGCGAATCTTTAATGTTTTTAATTTCTGAAAATAAGGATTCGCACGCATACGTAGACGAAAATATTGTCAATACAGGAAATGCCAACTTTTTGAAGCAGCTATATGTGTCGGGAATTGAATTCCAAGTTTCCATTAATTTTAAATTGCCATTCTTCGTCGTATTGCCTAACAGACTTCCTAGCTCGATTTATTGCATCGCATATGAAATGCGCTGACCCCGGATAACGCCGAAAAGAGAATTTAAAGAGGCAAAAAAGAAAAAAACTTAGCTCTGTATAGACAGCTAATGCTGTCGCTCAAAGGTGCAGTCGGATTTCTCAATTTGTAACGTGCCAGGTGCCAATAACATTTCGTCGCGTGCCATGAGCTCGCCATCGCTGATCTAGACTATTCTCTCGGGAAGACTGTTCTGTTTTTCTATGTTTGAGGCGCTACCTTTTCTTGATCCAATTGCACTCATTTATTCCAGGTCAAACCAAATTCAATGACGATCAAAATCCGCACTGATAAACAGGTGCCAAAATTGGGTCTTATGCTTGTTGGTTGGGGTGGCAATAACGGTTCGACTTTAACTGCCGCCTTAGAAGCTAATCGGCGTCAGCTGCAGTGGAGGAGGAAAACTGGTGTACAGGAAGCAAACTGGTTTGGATCGATTACACAAGCATCCACAGTCTACTTGGGCAACGACGAACAGGGCAAGGATGTCTTTATTCCAATGAAGGATCTCGTGCCGATGGTTAATCCTGATGATATTGGTTGGTATTACGCGGAATTTCATGCCCTTATCTAAGTCAGTAATGCCTTTATTATTTTAGTTGTTGATGGTTGGGACATCAGCTCACTTAACATCGGCGAATCGATGCGTCGCGCAGAGGTTCTCGATGTAGAGCTGCAAGATCAACTGTATAAAGACCTCTCACAGATGAAGCCACGTCCATCGATCTACGATCCTGACTTTATTGCCGCCAACCAATCGACACGTGCTGACAATCTTATTGTCGGAACCAAGTACGAGCAATTTGAACAGATTCGCAAGGACATTCAAGATTTCAAGGCGTCTTCTGGAGTGGACAAGGTTCTTATTATCTGGACAGCTAATACAGAGCGTTTCTGCGATCTTGCCGAGGGTTTGAATGGAACTATGGCTGAATTGGAAGCATCACTAAAGGCAAACAAGGCTGAGGTCTCACCGTCGACGATTTTCGCAATGGCCAGCATTGTTGAGGGGGTGAGTAGTTCCTATTGATGTGTTCCGCATGGCACTGCCCCTAACCTAACCTATCATACATGAGAGTGCTTTTAAATTGGAAATGAGTGTGTTTCTTAATTGGATTTTTACTTTACAGTGCACTTACATCAATGGATCCCCACAAAACACGTTCGTGCCTGGTCTGCTTGAAATGGCCGAGCATCACGGAGTTTTCATAGCTGGAGATGACTTCAAATCCGGTCAGACCAAGCTCAAATCGGTCTTGGTTGACTTCTTGGTCGGTGCGGGAATTAAGCCGACGTCAATTGTCAGCTACAACCATTTGGGCAACAATGACGGCAAGAACTTGTCAGCACCCAAACAGTTCCGGTCCAAAGAGGTACACCTGAGGGACCTCAGCTTATCGAATCGGTATTTAAAACCAATTTTTTTTCTAGATATCCAAGAGCAACGTTGTCGACGATATGGTTGAGTCAAATAGTATTCTCTATAAGCCGAACGAGCATCCCGATCATGTTGTTGTCATCAAGTACGTGCCATATGTCGGCGACAGTAAGCGCGCCATGGATGAGTACACCAGTGAGATAATGATGGGCGGACACAACACCTTGGTTATTCACAATACGTGTGAAGATTCCCTCCTGGCGTCGCCGCTGATCCTTGATTTGGCAATTATTGGCGAACTCTGCTCCAGGATACACCTCAAGAGCAATACCGTAGCTAGCGCTCCGTGGGTCGCTTTCAAACCAGTGCTATCGATACTTAGTTACTTGTGCAAGGCTCCGCTAGTGCCAAAGGGAACTCCGGTGGTGAATTCGCTCTTCAGTCAGAGGGCAGCAATTGAGAATATTCTGCGGGCCTGTGTTGGTCTCCCACCAATCTCACACATGGCCCTGGAGCAAAGGGTAGGTCACACACAACCCTTGGCTAAATAAACGTGTTTCATTAAAAAAAAAAATTTACTCTCCCCACAGTTTAACTTCGCAACCATCGCAACTGAACCACCCTACAAGAAGCTAAAGACAGCTTCAGCCGAAGCCAAGAAAGTAAGTGGCCACTTAAACGGCCACGCCAATGGACGTGCCACCGAAGTTACAAATGGCTACCATTAAAGGCCGAAACTCTTAACAGAAAACCCATACATCATTTGAATTCTACCAGATAGATACATTTCATCTTTCACCATATTCAAAGCTTTGATCATACTAAAAGTATCCGGTGTAAGCGTCCTTAGAAAATGTTTCAGTAATTCAAAGCGTGTCCCATATTTAATCAATCCAATACCATCTTCCAAAAAGTACCAGATCACAGATGCAAGGAGACGCAGCTTGTTCGTGTATGAATGTTTGATTTATTAACATTTCTTAAGGAAACGCATGGAACAACAATATTTTTTCTATATTTTATCAATAATTGATTGTATAATGTGCGCATAACATAATATTATCATTATGTATAGTTTGTTGCTAAAATAACAAAACTAAAATTGATGTAATGTTGTATTTATGTATACATGTGCTATTATTAGAGTCTTATGATAAATATACCATAATGGAACTATTCAAACGTCTTTTATTGGAGAAACTTCTTGCGAGTGTGTGACAAATATCCAAAAGTGCAACTGTTTTGAGAAAGCTTCTCCATTCAGCCGCTTGGATGTAGAAACAAATTGTAGTAGCCCTCCGTTAGTCTCGAAAATAAAACCCACGCAAACGAATGGTTGTCAGAAGCTATTGAAAGTTTTCAGCTATTTTGTTTTTTTAACAAACACATCGTGTAAATTCAGTAACGCATCACTTGCATCATGATGCTCATGATGCTTTGCAAAATGTCTATTAATGCAACTATTGGCATCACTTTCAACGTCAAGTGTGCGTTATTGCAAATTTGATCAAACTGGTGCGCAAACTTAACGAAAAAAAGCATCACAGAAATACCTGATGCGCTGTTGATTCGCCGGCAAAAAAGTAAGAAAAATGTCGGAAGCGAAAGAAAAGAAAGCAAATAAACATTTTTGTCAATAGGTACATAAGCGTTTGACGGAAAAATTTATAAATTTTTGTTGAATTCTTTATTTTAATTTTTCTGACAAACATTTATTTTTTTTACATTGAGTAATTCAGCGCGGCGGAGGTTAAACTTTTAATAACGACATGACTAAAGCATGAAAACAAATTTGACGTCTTTTACAAAACTTCCGTCTTGACATTAAAATGTTTGATGTGAACAAAGCGTTCTAGAACTCAAGCGTCATATTCAATCAGCAACGCATCAGCATAAACTGATGCCGCATCACTGCGCAAATGTTTGACGTTTCTCAATTTACACAAATATCCAAAAGTGCAACTGTCTTGAGAAAGCTTCTCCATTCAGTCGACTGAAAATAAACTCTCGAAAATAAAACCCACGCAAACGAATGGTTGTGTTTTTTTTTTTTTTTTTTTAACAAACACATATTTTGACCACCGGACGTTGAACATAATAAGAAACCACTTAAATGAATCAAGTACCCACTCTCTTGTTGTAAGTGATAAACGGACATATGTCAATTGAATCATTTCGACAAAATGTTTTGACAGTTTAATTTTAAAACGATGATCGTCCAATTATGTGGGAGGAGAAAACGCATCGTCGAAACAGAATCGTTTGATAATTTTTCGTCTTCCGCCATTAGAGGTCGGTTCAATCTCCAGAGAAAATAGTTTATTATCTGTCAAGTGTCAATATTATAAAAAAAAGTATTTGAGAAACCATTCTTTTTTTTTTAAAACTAAGCCGTCAAGAAGACCTTTTGAAATAGAACAATCTGAAAACAACGTTTTATGGAACAACCTCTTAATTTGAAGACAACGGCCAAATAGTGCAACTTTAAAAAGCTACACTGTTCTTTGGGACTATAACATCCAAGAAAATTATAATAGCGAAGTGGAAACTTGATGGAGAACAGAAAGTTCGGGAACCTGATTTTGATTTTTTCCAATAGCCCATTCTAGAGAGTATGCAACAAAATAAAAGTTCAAGATTGTCGCATCCTAAAAGCATGCGTCAAAAATTAGCCGATAGAACGTTTATTTTTCGAATTCAAGCTACATACTTATAATCTGTGACCAGTTAACTCAAGCAGTAAGAAAAACGTACTGAGCCTTACTAATGTCGTTTTCCATTGGGCAAAAAGAAGCGTCCGGGAGAGTCCGGAATCGAAAAAATCACTTCTGAAACCGTTCCATTGGCACAAAAAATACTCTTCTGGTGATTCTGAGAAGAGAATTTCGCTTCTCGATTTGAAGTCAGAATCCACTCAAGAAGCACTCACACAGGTGTAATTTATGTATTTTATACAGTCAGCTGACAGCAGCCGTAGATTATTTTTTGGCATTTCACCAATACTTTTGTGGATTCTTTCAGAAGCAGTTTTGTTGTTCCATTGGGTTTCAGAATGAGTGGATCCCCGAGTAAAACCAATGGAAAACGACATAATAATCATTTTTAACCTTCAAGATTAGTACGCCGCTCGAGCTAAACTTTCGCTCCCATACAAAATTCTCTCCAAAACCCATTTAGTTCAGTGGTACGCAGCTCGAGCTAAATAATCAAACTTTTGTTTCAGAATGTACTACATGTGTCTCTCAAAATTTTGCGTGCCCATTTAATGAGTCGGCACATTTTCTCAAGCTGAATTGTGTAACGGAGGTATTACTTTGGGGTGGAAGGGGGGATGAAGGAGACGTCTAGTGGAGGAGGGATAGGAAGGTTGAAAAATGTTGGAAGGGATAAGGGAAGGACCAATTTATGAATGACGTGATTGCGATTGCGCATGCCTAGCGTATTGCTCTGTAACTAGCTCGTCGGGGAGGTGTGGATCCTTGCAATCAGTCGAACATGTGTACCCATACATAAAATTATTGCACGCGCAAAATGACCGGTAAAAAAAAAAAAAAAAATGGAAGAAAGAGAAAAAAACATACGAGAAAGTAACGAAAAACTAATAAATAAAACAAAGGAAAATATTGCCCAGGTTGACAATAATCCTCCACAACCAATCACATCCGGAGGAAAAGATATTATATCCTCCAAGCGGTTCCATGCCCACCCATCCGTGTGCCGAGGTTCGCTGAAAAATAAATGAACGGCACCCTTAGGAGCCTGATGCCCCTTCAACAAAAAACAGCAACCCTTAACCCATCACCCCGAAATGAGACGCTTCAACAAAATTGTTTTTTTTTTTTTTTAGAAATCCATTATCAGGAATTTATTCGAAAGAGAAAAAAAAACATAATGATAAATTACTGCATAGGTAGTAACAAAACTATTTAAACGGAAGGTTGGCAAAGAAAACTATCAAGCAACTTATCTTTCACATAATCGTAACGTTTTATTAAGTGGGTAAATAGAGGACGAGAGAAAAAAAAATGGTAACATATATGTAAAACGATTGATTGAATATACGTACACGTCTATATTTTGTTTAATGTTTGTTTTAGTATTTAGTATAATTAAGTTTTAAGAAAAAGTAACCAAATCTTCGTCGAAGTATCTATAATCTTTTTTTTTTTTTTTAACATCATTACAAAGAAAAAAAGAAAGACTTACTGTTATTCCGGGTATCCACGTCGACAGGCCTGATGATCTGGATGCAAGTTAGTCAATTTGCTAACGTTGTAATTCGTACACTTGCTGAAAATAGACACTTCACAAAAAAAAAGAATTGGTTTCGCGTTAGGTATAAATCAACACCTTTTTATTTTCGCGCCATAATTCACCAAAAAAAATTCAAATAAAAAAGAAAGGTTATCCCGTTCTTTTTTTTTTTTTTTTTTTTTTCTCTCTCTCTATCTATCTAGGTATATATGACTTATTCAAATATTTATTTTTAGGAATTAGGTATTATTATTATTTGCTTTAAGATATTTAATTACTCTACGGTTTATTAAATAAAAACGAAAAAAAAGGAGTATGAAGCAGAACGGGATCAAAGCACGACCAATTGCTGGAGAACTGGAACAGCATCATCAGAGGTTGTCATTGGATTTCACTGTCTTGAGTTTCGATTATTTTTTTTTTCTTTTCGTAAGGTCTTAATTGGTTTATTGTTTCATTTTTGATATTTTTTTTTTTTCCTTTTTGTGTAGCGGAATTAACAATCGCGCACATTTTGCTCGCGTAGATAAACAAAGGCCTTAGGCTTTATATTTTAGCTTCCATCTTTGGTTCTTTTTATTTTGGTTTCAGGGAACACAAAATAATACTAAGATACACTTTTTCGCCCGTGGGTATGTGTTGTGGCTTAGCTCTTCTTTCGCATTTGCGTTCAGTTCAAAAAAACAATTCGATAAACTCGGTTTACTTTTAATTTCAGTTTTTTTTTTTTTTGTATGTCGCACTGGTTCTATTTAAATTGGTTACCGAGAAACCGAAACTCAAAACTCCGCACACTTGACCGAAAAACGCAATTAATTCGTAGTCTCGCTTTTACGGACCGCTGCTGCCCTTTTCAAATCTTCCGTCCAACTGACCCACTCCATTCTGTTCTAGCCCTTTTTATTCTTTTCTTTCCTCCTTTGCCGCCACCCACTGTTATATATACCCGAAATGGGTTACCAAGCAGTGAACTGTGTGACACCCACACAATCACCGGAGAGAGCAAGTGCACTTGCAAAAAAAAACATCGCAAATAGCTGAGCGTTTGTAAGCTACCCGAGCTAGCGGGTCAGCTCTCATGTCAGCGCATGCATACATGTCACAGGTATAGCAGTTCACGGCGGTATATAGATCTGTGCTGTGATCAAGGTTGAGAGAAAAAACTGATGTTTCCCACGCTCGTACATTACATATGCAATGGCCCTACGGTAAAGCCTAATTGACTTAACAACCAGAGGTGGTGTGATGTACATAACCATCGGTTCTGTTAGCGAAATGCGGTATTGGATCATGCGATCATAGAATATCTTTCTAGACGAACAAAAGAAAGATGTACTTGCCAGTCCCACTTAACAAAAGAGAGGTGCCATTACAATTGTGACAGATCGTTGTATATTTGTTGTTCTGTTGCGGAAAAATATGCAAGGATGAGCTCTTTTAATTATTACATGGACGAGAAGTACCTAGAATCCGACATGGTTGAAATAAGAGAGAATTCAATTTTTGAAGGTAGTTTTTTCAAAGAACAGCTGTTTTCTGTGACACTTATCCACGGCGTACTCGATGTCACAATTTAGCTAGAACTTTAGCTGATGTTTGGAGAGAAAAGTTGGAGACCCGATAAAATCTATGTGGTATTCGATTTATGTGGCTTCTTCAGATTCGCTCTTAGATTTCAGATTTTGTGTGTCTAATCGAACATAAAAACCTCACTTGTTCTTTTCTTTGTTGATATTTGTGTGATTGGATTATGTGTAACCTTCGACACTTTTCCAAGCGTTTTCCATTCACTGGTTAAATTTTATATGAAAACATTCAAAATGCTCGCCCAGATTGATTTTTTGACATTTGTACATAAATAATTAACAAAAAATAGATCAACCCGATGAAATTCGTTTCATTTCAGTTGAACAATTTCACGAAAATGTAAACAAACTCCACTAGTTGTCAAGCTCAAAGGTACTTGTATTGGTAAATCTGAAGCAAATCTGAGAAAAGAATCCAGATTCGCAAAAGTGCTCTGAAATCTGAAAAAGATTGCTTATTTTTTGTACCAAACGAACATAAAAAGTGCTCTATATGGCTTTTATACCTTTGCAAAACTGCAAAGAAATTCCTCAGCTATGCCATGGTTCAATCTTCACACCTACCTAAGCACACTTTATGATTTATTGTCTTCGATAAACGTAGTTTTGTGTCCCCTAGCCACTTCTGGTAAAGGAGGTGATAGAGTGCCATGTATAACACATTCAGCGCTCATTCAAGATTAATTAGAGCCGCCATTGATGGTATCGTTTGTAGTAGCAGTACTACGTAATTTGACAAATTATTCTAATTAGCTAGATATTCTTAAAACCACTTTATTGGTTATAATAATAATAATTAAAGTGCTCAATTAAGTATATGGTGAATATTAACACATCTTACCAAAATCGATATCAAAACAAAAACATTAATTACCATAAAATGTGTTATCGTATGGACAACCCTTTCGTCATCGATCAAATATGCAGTTTGTACCCTATATGTCAACTTCAACCTAAAACAAATTATTAATCATTCTTCTTTACCTTTAACGGTTGGTTAGGTACATATCTGTGGGGTGTTGAATGAGTAATGATAAATTGCACCACTGATAGTGGACTTATCACCTGGGGTACCCACTCGGTACTTTATAACCTGACTCATTGGCCGTTATCTCTTTTCTTCAGCCGGTGCACTTATTTTATTGGGAAGAACGTCATAATCAACTCATATTAAGGTGAGTTAAATAGTCTGACCTGATATTCTCACTGATAAGACTGATTATCAATCGATATCGTTTACTTATTGACATAAGGGTGACATAGTTAAAGGGAGCATTTCCGAAAACACGTTCTGTGATTTGTTTTTGGAATTGCGTTAGATTTGCTCAACAGTGTGCCAATGACAGTTGGCTTTCATGTGTAATTTTGAAAATGTGCGATGATATAGAAAACGTCATATTTTTCAATGAGAATTTGTATTTGTTCATTCATGTTTAAAGTTCGATGCATTAACTGCTGCTCTATCTCTATTCATGCGAGTAATACGTTGTTGAACTTTGCCCTGTTGCGGCGATAAAGCCCTACATTTCTATGCATGCAGGTAAATGAATGACAAAATCCATTACTGCTGTCAACCTCTCTGTTGTTATTATAATAATTTGTGACACGTACTAATCGCATAGTATCGCATTATCGCAATTGATATGCTGAAATCAAACTGTACAAACAATCAGCTAAAGGAGTCTGATGATAAAGAAGTGCTAGGTACAGCAAGTTTTTCAATCGAAATTATTTATAAACAACTTTTTGTTCTCCCAAAATAACACAAAAGAAAATGTTCGCGCCTAGAGAAATAACGTCAGGTGACGTCTTCACTTAGTTTTGGACATAGGACTTTCTGATGTCATTAATATATATCATTGGATAAAAGAAAACCCCCTCACATATTTCTCATAAATATTATTTGTCATAATGGATCGCTGGACTGCACCATATTGGCGTATCGTACAACTATACTTCGATTTTACGATTGCCTTCTAATATTTTGACACAAACAAGCGAAACAGTTTGCTAATATGACTTAGATAATGATAATGACGAATATTTTGGTGATTCATACGAGTGGTTAGCCGCCAGTAGACGCTATATAATTGTTTCAGTATCAGCCTACAAACAATATAACCTAATTTATTTATAAACAAACTTTTTAATAAGGTAGCAATACGATCATCTTGTTATGTTATCAATACATTTTCTACAACTACAAACTTGCTGCTCGCGCTTAAATTAAGCACAAATACAAAAATGTCACCAAAGATAAAATTAAGCAAAGCAGTTGAGAAAAGCAGTACCTACGCAGTTCAAGCTAATTTTTTTTGCCGCTTTACGAAAAATCTCTACAGAATTTAAGTAGGCGTATTAATGCAAAATATATTTTTCCACGGCTAAATTTTGACAGATGAAGGAAAATATCGGTATTTCAAACGAAATCAAAAAAACAGCATGGAGAATGGTTAGTTCAACACAAAAAAATTCGTTGTTGTTTGTTTATGGCGTTTTCGATTGAAGATTTGAGAGAATTGCCCCGAAATTCAGAATTACTCTTTTCAATGAAATTCGTTGGAGCACTTTTGTAATAGTGGTAGACACAATATGAGAGATTTGGTTTTCTGTTGCTACTTTTTTTTTATTTTCTGCAGTAATAAATACAGCCAAATCAAAATATTTCAATTTTAGTTTACATTTTGCAAGCATAATTGTATATTTTCGGATCACATAGCGAAAAATTTGTTTCTAATAACACAACAAACACTTTAATCTGACATTTTGTTGGTATGTGTTGGTGAGTTCAGGGCAATTCTCTAAAAATATTCCGGACACATCGGATAAATTTTTAATACCTACTTTTATTTTCGGAATATTTCACATATTTCTCTTGTTTGACAGTTTTCTATTTATTGACAGTTCTAATAATACCGCACTTGACATAGTTATAAAAAAAAACAAAAGAAACATACATTCAACCTGGAACTGATAATTTGACAATTAACTTCCTCAATGGGCGCACTGGCTCAGTGGTTATTGGTGACTAAACTACTGACCTAGGGGTTTAGGTTCACAATTTACGTCTTAAGGTTTTTTCCACTGTGCCACCTCTCGCGAACGTCTGAACATCCGAGAGTAGAACTGTCATGAAATTTCAAGATTTTAGATATCAAGAGGTTTTTAAATCTAGTACATTAAAAGAACCTTTTCCATTCCATGCACAACTTCTGCAACTCTAAGGAAACATGAATTTTAACGAATTTGATAAAATAGCTGATGATACATGTTTTTGGTAAAAAGGTTAAGTATGTACTGAAAAAGTTGTTTTATTTTGTTGAGCTTTAATGAACCAAAATTCTATGATCTATTTATACAAAATTTGGAAAAAATAGATTTTTTGTTTCGGAAAAACAAGTTTTTCAGATTTTCAATCTGGCAGCACTGCTCGGCATTTGTTCCAAAAATAAAAACGAATTGTGATTGTGAGAAGCTAGGCCTTGGGTACCAAAATATAACCTACCTCATATCCAAAATGTTCGTGTATAATCATAAAAGAGTCAATTTAAGCTCACTCGGCATTACTCTCCTCATTTATACTCACTCTCCATATCCACCGTAAAACTCGATTTTCTTCACCTCTGTCCCTAGCTTGAAGTTCAAGTTTTAAGTCTTACTTTTGTTCATAGACATACTAAATATGGACTGCTAGCGAAATACTTCTGCGAGAAAATATGTTCCAAAACAGCACAGGCGCTACTGTTTTACAGCGGATTAGCAAAGAAGCACATGCCGCCGTCAAGTTTAAATTTCCATAGTACCTAACGTAAACAAAACAGCGAAATCCTCTAAAAAAAAAATTCGTTTCCATAGAAACATGTAAACAAAAGAGCGACATCTTGTCCGAAGAGATTCATTTCCATAGTTATGTGTAAACAAAAGAGCGCCACCTATTGAAAAGAAGCAAAGCTACATAGAGTGACTTCAAATAAATTCCTGTTTATTATTTTGAAAAAGAAATCGAAAACAACAATAGTTTTCTACCCATAAACTAAAACAAAAAACTTACTTTAAAAGGTACCTTCCAGGTATAGTTCAATCCCATTAATACTAATACTGATAATTAATATCGCTGGATTCACCTTCGGTAGAGTTTAAATTAGTCAATTGTACCGACGTATTTCGTTTTAACTTCATCCCACTGAATGTGCTTCCTTATGGCCATTATGAGATATGCGACTATTTTCTTATTTTTTCTTTCTAAGGATGTAGTTTTAAGATCTAATACATATAATGACTAATGATCTAAGCTTTTTTTATTTGAATAAAATAAGCGTGAACAACTAGCTAAACAAAGATAGAAATAAATATATAAAAAAATAAATATTTAACGCAACGAATTCATGTAGGTACCCCAGGCCTAGCTTCCTGCAACCATTAGTTTTGTGACGAATGGAAGAGACCTATAATTACTTTATGGAGATTATTTATTTAAGTCCGAACGGCTCAATTGCGAATCTCTCCCTGGACTGTTGTTTTATAATTTCAATTCCTGTCTGTAAATTCTTGTGAACTACAAAAAAGCATGTTGCTAATGGCCGGCCACCAATCCTCTAGCTTTTATGGGCATATAGGCAGCTGTTCTCTTGTTTTGCGTTTCGTATTGAGTTCGTTTGTGTTAAGCGATTGATTAAATTCAAATAACAGTAGTAAAATATAATTTATTGTTGCCACCACCAAAATTTATTAATTTGGGCAGTCTGCACACTGAAATAAAAGCCAAATTGTAATATATATGTTGTCCGAGTGCTGCGGCAAGAATTTTTAATGTTCAATTATTACATGTAACTGTCAACTCTATATCAGTACACACGTGGTAATTCCGAACACATTTATTCCACAAGTATATTTCTATATCTCGACTTCACAAAGTCATAATCATAACCACATCATACCAAAATGCCTGTTCAATTTCTATGTGTGTGTGTGTGACTCCTGACCATTAAAATTTTCCTGCCAAGAAGTTTGATTTACAATAAATTAGCAGAAACCAGTTCTGCTTTGCCATATGTCCATCAATAAATTGCGTGAGGTGTGTCAGCTCTACATGCGGGGCTTGGAATTTTCATTTTCAAATAACAACACATACCGCCGGGAAATATTTTCCAAATCAATTGCCTGTCACACGCCATAATAATTCACAATTTTCCGCACTAAAGTCCTTGAACTACTTATGTCCTGTCTCAAACTCAATCCAATGCGGAATCCAATCAATGATTCATATTGGCATGCACCGTAGTAAACGATACACCTGTAAAAAAGCTAAAGAATCCCACATGCTGGTGTAGTTAGTATGTAGTAGGTAGAGAGACGCACCCCCAATCACCCTGCTCCACCTGCACTCGCCCAGCACAACCTTAATAGTAAATTGAAAGCCAACAACAACCATGGGTGATGATATCAGTCATATTACTGATAAACTCTGATAAGCCAGCACCGTGCGGCCGACTGGTTAGGTTCTGTCGAATCGGCTATGAAACATGTTGGCTTAGTAGTTTACCGACAACTATTTGGAGACACGGTTCGGGTTGAAAAGTACACTTACAGTTATTCTTGTTAAACGACAGAGAGGTAAGCATATTGCCCAGAAATAATTCCTTGCATGGCTGGTTCAAGGAATAGCCTCTGCCTGATATCCTTCCTTCATGTGTGTCTTGTAGCTAAAGAATAGTTTTCACTGCACCGCCCAACGGGAAAGACGTCGTTATCTTTAGGTTCGCCTGCACACCACTTATTGTGGTACACGAATACGTCGCTCTTGCACCTGACATTACAGGTTGTAACATTTCGGATACCTACATACTCAGTGAAAGCGGTAATTAGTGTAAAAAGTTTTACAACTTCCGGTAATGACTATAGGCTACATGCTACTCGTGATAACAATCGGCTAACTATATTTTAACAAAAGTGCATGCAGAAATTGTGTTGGCGATATAGTTTGATAAGTTGTAACGCGAGTTGAATTCACATGATCGGGAACATTTCGATTGTTTTGCTACCGCGTAATTAAATCGACAAGACCTAGCTAAAGGAGTGATGTAAATTTGTTGGTATTTTTCGAAATAAAAGTGATCGAGCGATTTTTTTCTATTAACTATTATTAGATTGCGGTAATACTATGTGGTATTATAAGCTCTAATAAGTTGTGAAATTGATATTGATTAACGGTCTCTGATAAACAAGTGTGTGAACAGTGTCTGCGCCAAATGTTGTGATACTCACCAAAGGAAGGCGACTTTTACTAGTTACTTACACTATGGGTATATTTTAGTTATCAAAGAGTGATAACTAAAATATGAGCAAAGTTCATTGATTATTGAATAGATAAGTCATACACTTAAACCACTTTCAACAAACTATCTTGTGATTAGACAAATTACAAAAAGGCACATTATCCTTACAAATTGTTTTTTATCAGCGCACATTTATAGAGAGAAGATAGGAAGTTTCATTGAAAGCGGCCTTTCTCATTCGGCTTCGATTCATTTTTTTATCTTCATTTAATGCTTGATTTGAGTCCATAACAAATCAATTTTATAAATTTTAGTTAACAAAAGTCATTTGAAATGGGTGGACCTTCAACAGCAACACCATCATCCCCATCAAACGCCGCTGCCAACCACGAATTTATCGTAAGGTATAAACAAAATTACTATGACATCACGAACTTTTTAAAAAACCATCCTGGTGGCATTACCACACTTAACGGACTGAAGGACAGCGATATGACAGAAAGATTTATGAAGGCACCGCCACATTCGGACGCCGCAATGTATCTTATGAATGAGTATAAGGTCGGAAGTGTCAAACATGGTAAACGTAGCAAAACAGAGGCCAATGGTGACAGTAATAACAATTCGTTGAACGTCAAACTGGATGACAGTATGGAGGTAAGTTTTCTTCGATGTATATTTATGAACTCTCTTACTATTTGGAAGGGTGATTGTTTTATGATATCAGCTAGACCTGGACCTAGCTTCAGTAAGATGTTATTGTCTGAAATTTGCCCAATGTTATTTGTTAAAAACTCAATTGATTAATTTGTGCCAGCAATGCACTTCAAACTATTGATAAGGTGTGCGTCTTCAAACAAGTACACAGGAACTTGACATTGTCAGTGAAGGAGAATTAAACCTGAGTCGAGAGTACACCACGGCGTATGTGGAACATATAAATATATTTTTTTTGTGAATTCGACATTCTGGTTTAACTGGGGTGCAGATTCCGTATAACGACGATCGTCTAAACGATATCGTCTTTGAAACTTTGATCACCAAAATAGTCATATTCTGTTCGAATTTTTTTGACAAACGTCAGCTTTCGTTATACTTTTGGAAAATGAACTGGATTAAACTCTCAAACTTGTAATTTCAGCACTTAGTTGCTGGTTTTGGAGGTCTATCGTTTCGACGATAACCGTCTGAAAAGTTACTGAATGAGTGGCCTGGTTGCTCTTGTTTCGTTCGCATTAATTAAATTTCGCACTTTTACATTAGTGGAATGAATAAAGTATCAACTTTGGTTGCGTCAAGGAAAGCTGTCGTTACAACAGACAAAACTACTAAAAGCTGCATGTTACACGTTAGTGTCAGTTCAGAAACAGCAAAAACCTACCAACTGAAATTTGTTGGTTAAAGATCGGCAACGGGAGGATATTTATGCGCTCTCAAAAAATGACGGTTCTGATAAACGGATTTAATCAAACTTCTTAAAACGTATCCTATACTGTTGTTGCAATTGTGTTAAAATATTACCCTCGGATAATTTTCAGACACTTTTGCAAGCATGGGACAGAAGTTTCAAACTTCAAAGCGGCATTACTCGCAGCTTTACGTAGAAATTGCATGCTTGTACTTTATACAATGTTGTTATCTGTCACGGCGGTAATTTGATACTTAGGTTAATTAATTTAATGAGTTTTGATTGTGTCTGTACGGGGTATCTTGATTGAAACAAAAGATAAAGTATAGACTTCCATCTGTGAATATGTTGTGGGAGTTCTGATTTTTAAATCGCTAAAAGCAAAGAGTTTGATCAATGCTCTAGGATGATTTTTAGCGGAGCGGTTTGTTCTACTGAAACTATGTCATAGACGAAGTGTCAGTCATCGGGTCTGACATAATTGTCGAAAAATTCTTCAATCGCTTGGTTATTCCACGTCAATAAGAACTCAGACAAGAGGCGGCAATAATCTGTGCACAGCAGTCCCCGAGTTCCATATCCCAGATTTAAAGCTGGCGGCAAGGCGGCAACCAACTGTCAGACTTTGCACACAAGTCCTCGAGTTCCATAAAAAAATAATTTTCGAAGTCCAAATCCTTCTACTAGCAAGCCCATGCGCAAAACTATTCAAAACAATACAAAAATTAAAATTCGATATTAGTGTAGTGTTCAATTTGTTCGCATATCTTCCTTAATTAGTAGAATGTAGAGATAAGCGGTATGATTTCAATAGAATTGATGTTTTATAGTGCTATTTTTTTTATATTATCATCGCAGAAGATAATGTTGTTAGGTTACTATAACTGTTCTTATCGGCACTTGTGTTATCTTTCTATATATAGCTTTCTTCCGCGGCTTCTTGTTTTCTGTCTATACATATAAATGGAGAACAATCGAAGATTTTGATCTACAGTACTTAGGTAGGTGCTTGTAGAACATATCTTACATCAAATTTAGATTACGAGAACGTTTATTTTTTTAGACACCTGTTAGACAAGAATGTTAACGAGCTTTTTTAGAAATCTACAACCATCTTGGGGTCGTATTTGAGTATGAGTAATCGAACATGAATGTGGGGTTATTCTACTTGTGTTCAAGATATGTACTGCAAGTTGTCTAAATGATGCATAAAATGGTGTAATGGTTGAAGAAGCCTGATGACAATATGGAATTTTGCGGAATCGTCTCAACCACTGATTGCGTTGGGTGCGTTACAAGAAGCACCTCATTTTGCTTACCTCTTGTCGTGACTTATAAAATTGCAGGCAGCTAAAATGAACTTGCGTTCAATCACGTTCGATGGTATACTCACTCGAAAAGTTGCTTATCTTCTTATAACAAGCTAAAAACGCTCTTATAACAAGTGCTCAATAACAATAACAATAACAAAGTTCAACACCATTTCCTACGCAAATAGTTCTGCCATTACAGAATAAGTTGTCGTAAATAAAAATGATGCAATGAATCACAAGAATGTGATAAGATAAAGCTCCCCCACATGTATATCTTCGACAAAACGAAATAAACGCTTTGCAGAGCCTTCTTTTTTGTTTGTGTCCGATAAAATCGTGCGGACATGTATTTATCTACTGAAAACTTTAAAAAAATAAAGCCTTCTCAACTCACAATCCTCTGTTTGTCAATTCACAAGATAAAATAGTTTTGGGAAATGTTATCAAAAATTTTATTAAGCTTTACAGTGGACTTTCGGTAGGAGGGGGATCACAGTAAATTGACATTGCATAAGGTCAACGAAAGCGTCTCCCTTTCAGTACATCCCAATCCCATTTGCCTTCACATAGACTTTAGGTTTCGAAAATATTCGAATATCGTTCTCGAGTTCGACTAGTTCACGTTCGATTTCCATTTTTCGGTTACGCATTCGTAGAGTTTCAGTTGTCATTGGCATGTGATTCAGTTCACCGATGAGGGCTTGGAATTCTAAAAAAGAAGAATAAAAATGAAATGAACGTATATTAAAGGTACATAAATGAAGATGCGAGTATTTACTTTTTTGAGCGGTATTAAGAGAACTTTGTCGTTCGTCTTCCGTGAGTGGCTCATAACCAGATGGACAGTGAGGATCTCGCTCGAGGTCTCTTTGCTTTTGAATTTCTTTTTCTCGTTTTTCCCGCTCTAGGTACTTTGGTAGGCGAACGTCTTGGCGATCTGCAAAAGAAGGATCTACCTTTGAGTAGCGCACTATCAGTGAAGGGTCGCTTGGCGGAAGCAATTCCAACCGTTAGGGCACAGGTGCTTCCGAACATAGCTTTTTTTAAATATTGGATTATGAATCCAGAATATTTTAAATGGACTCTGTTTCTAACATTGTCGACCCCGGCTCCAGCAGAAAAGGATGACTTTGTGACAACCTACTCTTTCACGGTCCAAAATGTACTAAATCCATGTAATGAAATATGGTACTAACCTCCCAGTTCATGTATCTTCCTAGTCGTACGCTTTGTACTCAACTGCGTACTGCTTTTACTTGGTGGAAGCCTATCCGTATCTATTGCTAAGTTATGGAAATTAATATTAAAGTTTGAACCAGCCTCGTTAACGTGGAATTGATCATCCAGTGTTGGTTGAGTCAAATTGTTAGCAACTAGATTATATGCCTCCTCCTCCTCCCCAACATCCGTCGATGAACATCTGAAAGATTCGCACACTTCTAACAAATGCGTGGAAAACTTAAAAACTTTACAACCTCTTCAAAGCTTGATAAAGGAACTCTTCGTCGATAATATCATCGGTTTGTACTTCTTGGTTGCATGTCTCGACTTTTCTCAGTTCAATATTCGTAGCTGACGACACCGATCTAGCGCATTGTCCCGTTTGCATGGTATTAATACAATCACAAGAGCACCCAGAACTGGGCCTCCTTCGCGATAGTAGAAAAGGTCGAGTGTCCAATGACTTGTGTCGCTGCCGCCTTCTTAATTCGGCTAATTTTTCTTCCTCCTCTGCCTTTTGCAATTGCTGTCGGCTAGAATTCCTTTGCAAGTCTTTCAAGTGTAGTTTGTTTTCACGAAGAAAATCGCGTTTATGTTGAAGTTCTTATAGGAAATAGAAAAAAACAAAAAAAATCAATGTAAAAGGATTTTTTTGTTTCTTTGGCAACTAGCAGTCACTCACTTGGTTGGGGAAAAACTCCTTTTAATGTTGGCAACATATTTATTTTATTAATAACTTAAGTGACGGGAGTAAATTGTGCAGACTTTTGAAAGAAATTGGTTTTAAAACAAACAACAGAAATATTTTATTCACGTAAATTGAAAATTGAAAGCGGCAAACATATGACTTGTTGTTGTTGCGAGCAAAACAAAAATCATTTCAAATAAGGAGGTGTTCCGAAATCGAAGTGGCATTTCTTATTGTGAATTGGACTTGCGAATGTGTTGCAGTTAAAGTGTACTGTCTTGGAAAAACAAGTTTAATACGTTATTTTCAAATATTTTTTTTGTACCCAACATCATTTTAAATTGTTTGTCAGGAATTTTAAAATAAATAAATAAATGTTTTTTTTTTTTTTTCAGCACCTAGTCGATTGGAACAAGGCCATGCTTCCGCAGATCTCAAACATCATCCCATACTACGATGAATGGGTGCATAAGCCAGTCGATCGTCCATTGCGTCTGTTCGGGCCTTGGTACCTAGAAATGTGCACAAAAACCCCTTGGTGGGCTGTACCAACCTTTTGGGTGCCAGTCATTCTCTACTGTATATTTGATCGATTTTCCGGTAGCTGGCATCGCTCTCAGTATGGAACGGTAAGATTATCTGCATCCCCACAGTGGCCTCTCGCTATACTTATTTGTCTCTTCTCTTTTAGCTCTTTGGCCTTGCACTCTATTTCGCAGTTGGCATCCTTTTTTGGACTCTCCTCGAGTACAGCCTCCATCGTTGGCTTTTCCATATGAAAACAGATGGCATAAAGAGCGCCAGTGTTTGCACTCTCCACTTCATGATTCATGGGCTGCATCACAAAGTGCCTTTCGATCCTCAACGATTAGTTTTTCCGCCCTTTCCTGGGGCGGTTCTTGCTTCGATTATCTACTTACCTGTAAGCTATTTGCTGCCCAATCCAAGAGTGATATTAGGAGGAGCACTATTTGGATATTTGTGCTATGATCTGATGCATTACTACTTGCACTATGGAAGCCCAACGTTTAAGCACATGTACCACATGAAACGGTATCACTATCAACATCACTTTGCACATCAGGATCTTGGCTACGGCATCAGCAGCCCTTTGTGGGATTTCGTCTTCAACACAGCGATACATTTGAGAAAGTTGCGATACAATTTGAAATGGAAGTGATCACCTCGCTTGTGGACTTTCGCAGGATAAGTTATTTTATTTATATCAACACATTTATGGAAAGACCATCTTTGGACAATTGTTGTTCCAATGTTTGAAAGAGGCTTATTTATGATTATATGCAGATGGTTGTGTACTTGTGTGTTCTTTTGTCATTTCTTGTAGAAATAAATTTGTACGAAATATATAGGGGAATCTGTGTGATTTTATTCGCGACAATCGTATATTTATTACTCCGAGCTGTTTGAGACGAGCAACATGTATAAATTGGCGTTAAACTAAAGGTATTAGCTCACAAAACTTCGCCTTGAGGATTAAACTCTTCTCCTCTGGTTCTACCTACTACTGTTCCATGTAGTTCTTGCACGCAGAGCAGCCCTACGACTATCCCCCGGTAAAGGACAAACTTTTAATGAAACTACAACAGTTCTCATTGACAAAATATAATTAGTTTACTTTTTAATAAATATATCCTCACAATTTACAACAAAATAAGTACAACTTGGTTTAATCCAAAGAACTCCGTTTGAACAGAGCGCCTATTTGTCTAATATTCGAAAAAAAAATAACACGTACATGTGCGTAGGCGTGCTATAGATAATTACTAAGCGAAAAGTAAAACCAACGAACTAGCCAGTAATATAGGACACCGTGTGCGATTTGAATACAAACAAAAACAATGGTTTTCTTACGGAATAGCTTAATTTGTTTTAAAATAAAAGAATACTATGGATTCGTTAATACAAAATGAATGGATGTAGTTGTTCTGTTAAATACTTTCAGTGCACACCTCGTCCAGGGGCTGATCCCTACTCTTATTCTATTCATGCCGATTGGTGGGCTCTGTCAATACTATTCGTCTGGCAGCTGCGGGAACAGACAACATCATACATCACTCTTTTGTGTTTTCTGCATAACCTGACGCAGCTGTGGGAATGAGCTCTTTGGCTGTGGCGGGTGCAAGCGTGCACAGAGATTGATAAACGGCTCATACAGCGATGCACGTTCCATTGCATTCACTGTGTAGTGCTTTATTCGTTCGCGAGCACACCAACTATTCGCCCGACTAAGAATTGCATCTATTGGATCTGGTGACGATGGCGGAGATTCTAATCGTTTTCCATTGCCATTTCTCGAACGCATGTTGGCAAGCACAATTATAGCTACCTCTTTCTTCTCTTTATTCTTATCGATATCCATTTTAATATCGTCCAACATATCCAAACTTGAAGGATCACTTGGATCATAGACCAACACAAATCCATCAGGGAAATACAGATAGTGACGTGGTAGCTGTGCTTTGCCCTGAAAGTTGAGAGTGAAAGTAACTTTCTATAGTTTGTTGAATGAATTGTGCACCTGTAGGCCAGCTGTATCGTATATTCGGAGAGATTCTCTGGGTCCTCTGCCAGTGTCAACACTTGCTACATAGATATCTTCGATGGTTGAGTGGATTTCCTAAATTTATTGTGCTAAATAACTAAATAAATACATACGGGTTAGTAAGATATTTACAGATTCTGCTGTAATATTCCCATAGATAAGTTGTTCGACTAAAGCAGTTTTTCCAACGCCTTTCATTCCACAGACAAGGACTTTACCGACTTTTCCCACTTTTGTTGTCAGCATTTTTGTTAGCAATAACAAATATGATATTTTTGTGTATTTCTACTATTTAAAATAGTATTTTAAATTGTTTTTAAAGTAAACAATTCGCTTTTCGATTGTTTTTCTCTGTGATAGAAGTCAGATAGGCTGACAGATAGAATAAAGTCACATTAGTGATTGCAGCGACACCTAGAAGCTAGAACGCCTGTGAAAACAATAGTTAGTTAAAGGTGGAAGTGCATGCAATACTTTTTTTTAACCTGGGAATGAGTTTCCTCAGATGCTGTCTTTACACGACCAAAGACTCTCTAAGGGACAAAACAAAACAATTTATTATAATTCAAATGTTTCAATATATTTTTGGCACCTAATTACGACATTTGGGAACAAATCTGATCTCTGCTCGGCCACTTTTTTAATAGTTTCAATGGCACACAATAATTGTATATTCTGATATGGCTTTCATTTTAAATTCTGAAAGCACCCTATGTTCCACAACAGCACACAGCTCAACAGTACTAGTTATCTCTGTCCTTCTAAAACGTCATACTCATCCCGATTCCCGGCACAAGCGTGGTTTCACAAGCAAAGATTAAGAAGTTTTCTTCATTCTATTAAACACAATAATATGAGTGACGAAAGTAAATATAAAGCCTTCGATAAAAAAATGCACAGTGGTGGCAGACAGTTCGACAGACGACCTCCATTCAAGAATAATGGCAATGGCAACCGATTCAACAAACGCAACAAGAAAAGTACTGGCAGCCGCTTTCTGTCGAATGCGAAAGGTTTTGCAAAAAAGGGCAATTTCGGGCGCGGTACTCACATTGAAGAGGATCAATTTAAATATTTTCTCGGCATCCTTACCGCTTTAAACAAGCCATGCACCTCCACTGAGGAAAGAGGTAAGTTGAAAGAATTTTTAAAATGAAATAAATCAAATCTCATTGTCTTCCCTTACAGTTTCGATGGCCAACAACGTGTTGGAACAAACTAAGGAACAGGAGATTAATCTCGCTTCGAATCAAATCGTATGCAAAGTTCTTGAGAGCCTCATTGGCTTCTCCGACCACGAGCATCTCGAGCGATTCTTTGAAGCTTTTGGTGAAAATTTGCGTCCATTATGTTCTGATCCATTCGCTTCGCATGTGCTGCAGAAAATGGTGGGGACTGCACTCATTCGAGCCTTTAGTGGAAATCCAGCTGACGACGAAGACGAGGAGGAGGAGGAGGAGGAAGAAGATGAGGCTCCGTATAAGAAACCCAAAACAGACTTTGTCACTGATCTCAAATTCAACTTGACCACAGAGTTCGCTGAGGACCATCGTACAAAGTGCTCTGAGTTTGTATTGCGTGTGAGCAAGTTCCTGCTTAACAATTTGGAGGATTTTGTTTGGGACAATTGTGGCAGTTATCTCATCCGTACTTGCATATTTAGCCTCTCTGGAATGCACGCACCCAAGGTTCAATTTGTTAAAGGCAAGCATGTAAGCACCAGTGCATCCAAGACTGCTGGACCGTTGGACGATAAGACCACATTCGATGTGCCCAGTGAGTGGACCGACTTGATGAAAGAGTTCGTGTCACGGCTGGAAATGTGGCCACAATTTAAAGAATTGCCGTATAAAGTACAATCCGCCGGCTTGGTTGGAGTTATTTGCGTCGCCCTTTCGCAAGTGGACAAGAAAGGTCTAAAGCACTTGGGAAAGAAACTTCTTACCGAAGCTTTTGTTAACGTGTCGGAAAGCCTTTTGGAACAGGAAAACGAAGAAGAGGCTAGGAATGAAGCGAAGGAGGACGTTGCCAATGAGGATGAAGAACAAAAGGAAGCAGAAGACGATTTTAAGGCCAATTTACCATCGGTTTTCAAGGTAAAAAGCAGCGCGCGCCTCTTGGAAACTCTCATGTCTGTAGCAGAGTCCAAGCTCCTCGGAAATATCTACACAACTCTCTTTGCTGGACGTGTTTTGAATCTTGCGAAGGGTCGACACACCAATTTTTCGGTACAAAAGCTATTGATCAACATAACTGACAAGACTGTATTTGAGGAAGTGTTCGATGAGCTCGTCGACCACTTGGAAAAAATCATTGAGATCGGCAACACCGGTGTGGTCAGCTCCCTTTCCAGCGCCTGTCTACGTCTGAGCAGCAAACAGGCGGCATTCGTTACAGGGCTTCAGAAGACGCTTCATTGCACCACCGAAAATGGAGCGGATCGTCCAAAGTCATTCTTCGCCTGCATGCTTAAAATGAAACCAGCCGAGGTTCTCCCCTACGACAAGAATAACAACGTTGTCCTGTTTGGCTCTCTGATTATTCAAGACATTCTGCAGTTCAACAAGCCGATTTTCTTGGTTAACTGCATTTTGGAGACCCCACCCAAAGACCTGGCTGCCACACTTCAGCTGCCCAATGGGTGTTTCATTGCCGACGCATTCCTGAAGAGCAAATTTATCGGCGAGAAGTCGCGCGAGAAGCTGATCAAATTGCTCGAAGGATTCTATATGGATCTGGCATTGGGAAGATGCGGATCAAGAGTGTTGGAGAAATTTTTTGATGCCTCCAACGAAGCACAGAAACTGCGAATAGCCAATGAACTGTCGACTAAGGAGAACAAGTTGAAGGGGACAATCTTTGGGCGTATCATTTATAACGCTCTGCGTTTGGAAACCTATAAACTTAGCCCAGAACAATGGAAGGCATCGTGGACAGCGAAAGGCAACAAGGGCGAGGAGATGCTCAATCAGATAGCTCCGAAGAAACGACCCGCTACTTAGATTGTATAATTAGATTTTTTTTCTATTAGTAATATATGTGTAACAAAACAAACGACTTGTCTTATGGCGTTCCTTGTTGTTGGCGATTTACAGGTTGGATATTTGGCTAGGTAAGTTAATAGGAACAAGAAGTATGCGATGGTTGAAATGTGAGAGTGTTGTTCGGAAAGAACATAATGAGAATATTTTATTGCCATAATTTTTTTACATACATTGAGAAATCGCAATGGCACACATAGCAAAGGATGTTAGTCAACAGATGCATCTGCGAACTTGTTTTTTTTTTCTGGAAAGTCCAATAGTATATAAATTGACAAGGGATACAAAACGCACCATGGCATCTTTCAGTGGCTATAGTTTGGTAGACTACTGGGTGGGGAGGCTTATGGCGTTTTCGATTAAAGAAAAGAATCGCCCTTTCTATAAAAAGAGCAAATCTAAAAGTGCTCTTTCGATGTGGTATTCTATGTTTCATTGAAAAAATAAGTGCACTTCCAGGTCAATTCTTAAAATGACAGAAGTGTCCGGAATATTTTTGGAGAATTGCCCTGAACTCACCAACACATACCAACAAAATGTCAGATTAAAGTGTTTGTTGTGTTATTAGAAACAAATTTTTCGCTATATGATCCGAAAATATACAATTATGCTTGCAAAATGTAAACTAAAATTGAAATATTTTGATTTGGCTGTATTTATTACTGCAGAAAATAAAAAAAAAGTAGCAACAGAAAACCAAATCTCTCATATTGTGTCTACCACTATTAAAAAGTGCTGCAACGAATTTCATTGAAAAGATCAATTCTGAATTTCGAGGGAATTCTCTCGGATCTTCAATCGAAAACGCCATTAGGTTCGATTTTCGAAAGCTTATGTCGTTTTTATGTTGCTTTTTCAGATTTCGGATTCCAAACATACTTTCACTAATACCAATGTGTAGGACACACAGCTGGCGGTTACGAATTGTTCATCGTTGGTATGATTCTTTTTTTAACTGAACTATTAATTTTTCGAGTATGGAAACGATTTTTTATATTAATTTCGAAATGAGTTATAAATGTGTAAAATCAGCTGCAAGTGAAAAAAAATATTTTTGCGGCCGACTCAATACACACAAGAACCAATCAAATTCGGATTTTATGTTCGATTTGGCAGCAGAAATCTGAAATCTCAGATCAAAATCTGAAAATCAAAATCGAAAACGACATAAAATTACATCTTAGGCTAATTTACTCAGTGTTATTGCGACGATAGAGAAAATCGAAAAAGTGTGTCTCGCAAATTCTGTCGCTTTAATCTTAAGACGCACTTGCAATGAATGAGGACGTTTAAGCAACAAATTTTCGTGTGCTTAAGCAACAAACAAATTTAAGGAGAAGAATTGATAAAGAATATTACGGTTTAAAAGTTTGCGATCGCGGACACAGCTGAGGTATCAACATGCAAACAGAGAGAGGTCAAAGGACGTGTTTGTCGCCCTATGCTGCAGTAGGAATTAAAGTGTTTCTGTCAATAGCAGCTTCCGGAACAGAGGAAGAAGAAGAAGATTTAAAATAAATTGGGGTTCTGGAGAGAAATAGGAACACTTCTGAGTGGGTATGATTTTTGTGTTAAAAAGTCTTAATAAAAGGCGTTTTTCTTTTTTAGTTCAGAGCTGAACGAAAAAAGAAACACATATTCTGAGCTCTGATGTATCTGAGCTAAAAAAGAAACACGAACTTTTTGTATAACAGTTCAGGTTGTGCTCTGAACTAAAAAAGAAAAACGCCTAAAGATTCCGCGTAGTAACGGAAAACAACAAAAACCACACTTAACTATTTGTATTCAATTCATAACTATTTATGTTAAAACTGGGGCCCTACTCTGTATCTCGTTCCGAAAGTACAATTTTTCGAAAACGATTTTTTTCTGCTCTGTATTTCGAAAGTGGAATGAAATGTACTTATGTCTCATTTAGAATTACGAAATTATTACAGAGTAGGTACCTACTAAAAAGCGGAAGGGGATAACTTTTTCGAATGGGACGAAATAGAGAGTAGGGCCCCTGAATGGTTTGAATACCGTATCTCTTACATTATCATATCGTATACAGTTCATAAGTAGGTATTTCAATTCAACACACTTAAACTCAATTAAAACATTCATTTGAAAATTTTAATTTAGCGCCAATAAACCAAGTTTCGCCACATTTTTTCTATTTAATTTAGTACTGAAGGAGCAAATTCTTGTACTGAACGATGTAACTTTTCTAGAAATGCATATTCAATAAATTCATTCGACGTTATACTCCTGAGCAAGAAGAGCTTTCGCTTGTTTTTTTTTTCACATATTGCAAGTGTTCGTAATAAATGAACACAGCCTATTCAACCGACGGAATTTTCCTCCAAAAAAGAAAAAGTAAATTTCCCTGAGGAGCAGCCAGAAAACGTTCTGACTGTACAGCCACCATAGATCGTACACCCTCCTTGGCCAATAGACTAACAAATTTATTGACGATTTCTCGTTCATCAGACTTATTGATTATTCGACCCGACGGCAAGGCATAAAGTTTCTCAAGTCAATGCGCGAGTCTTCTTTTTTTATCTTATATACTTATTTTTCCCTTTTCCCAATTCGATGAGAATTTATGATCATCTCGAGTATCCTGTTTCATAAAAATTAAGACAGACTACTCGCGGGTGAAACGGGCAGCGTGTATCTACACACCAAGAAGAAGCAAGGCGCAGCCAAACCAACAACAAAAGCCTTGTACAATAAATAAATAATTTACGATGGTCCAACGAAGTGTCATGTGCGACGCCGTACCGTATTCCTAAAAATGAGCCACCAAAAGAGTATCCAGTCTCACATGGGGATATCGTGCGCGCATTCCATCTGGCATGCGTTTGCCAATGCGTACGCAGGCGCAGTGTACCCTTCGCTTTCAAGTCGCAGTAATCGTTCGTGCATGGCGATCGTGTTTCGCGACTCGACACACACTCCGCAGTCTGCAGAAACATACGCGATTCAAGAAAAAAGCTCAACAATCGGTAGACAAATTGTTATCGCAAAACATTTCTGCAGGATTATTATTTAAACGGTGGTGATCCTCATGATTCAAGCCGTTTGTGTGCGGAGCTACACTAGTTAATTGCACTTTATGGGATATAAGGGTTGGATTACTGTGCGAGGTGTCTCTCAACATTTTTCCACTGCGACACCTTAAGAAACGAGTAACGATATTTTCCGTTATGTATATAGTTGGCTCAACAGGCCCACAGAATCCTCCACACACTACCATTCGTTCGTGGGAGTTTTTATTTTCTGAGCGAATGGAACGGACCCACAAATAATTTCATGCCGAATCCAAAACAGAAGACCCCAGCTCAGTAATCAAACACACTATAACCACTTTGAACCACGTAAAACTGCGACGTAAACACCCCCAGCTGAAATATCTTCTTCACAACTTGTGCGGTGGTGAATGGAACAGCAGGCATGTACCATCGTTTGTTCGACGCGATGTTCAAATCGTCACCAAATGAAATGCCATTTCAACTGCTGGTACCATACACGACGTGTTATGACAACGGTCCCAACAGGCTATTTCCAATGTTCCACGAAGTAATCGCTTGGTTAATACCTTCACAGATATACTTTTCCTCAAGTCCAAAAGATTATCGCCAGATCGAGATATACGTTCGAGATACAAATCTCATCTTTCACTTGATTCCACCCCACAGAGCATACCTATGGGTGTAACAACAACAAGATGGAAAAACTAAACTCTTCGTCATCCACCTGGAGGTCTTGAGAAGATCGGCCGTGAACGACGACATATTACCAGGACATTCATTCGTGATGTTGTGCCACATTACAGCGTGTTGTTGGCGCATTGGGTGTGCACTATGTGCATCCGTGTGTCTTCCACTTGCCCTACCGTGATATGAGATACACACTGGTAATGAATTATGGGGGAACTGGTCACCAGATTATCGTTGTCGGTTTCAACTTCTGGTCCAGCTGACACTATCCCACAAATGGTCGCATTAATAAGGCAACACAATATCGCTGGGGGGGACACAGCTCTCAGTCGGGCAATGAAGGAAGCTAAACCAGTGACAGTCATTTGCACCGCGCTGCAGTTGAAATAGACATTGAACCGCAATGTCCTATGTGCGAGTCAGTTGTGCGAGCAGGTATGTATATTGTATGCGTATAGGATCTCCGTTTACCACATGGCGTGCAAGTGATAAATCCTACAGGCGCTCGCGCTCTCAGATAATATCATCTCCCTTCTTTTATTGGTTTGGATTATTATTTTTATTATTTTCTATTTGTTGGGTCCCATTTGTGATGTCAGTTTGACAGGCTTTTGAAGAAATGAAAGGGTTGCCCTAACAGTTGACAAATATGGATAACCGAAAAGTGTTGGATGACACATTGCGATGATGGTGGAGATTAGTTTTGGTTTTTATTTGTTTTTGTACACGGAAACATTGAGGATGGACGTAATGAAGGCGCCACAGACAGATTGGGACACGAATTAAAAGTGGCAGCAGTGTATTTTTCTTTTCCTGTGCTGAGAACTGAACAGAGCTCAACCGAACGTGTTTCCCTTTCCAGCGATCTGATTTATTTAATAAACAGCACTAGCTCTCAAATGACTTTTAAAATACAACAGGTGAACAGGGTTGTCAGCAGTGTTGCCAGAAATTTTCTAACGAAAAATGCTAAACTAAGAAATAAATATGCTAAATTATAAGGAGGAATAAAAGGAAATATGCTAAAGTTTAAAACAACGACTTTATCAAAAAAGAGTAAAAAAAAACAATAAGCCATAAAAATACATAATTATTTACTTGTCAATTTGCAAAGAGGCTTAAACTTGGCAACACGAAAATCAGTTTGGTGACACACCCAAAAACGTTTTTCATTATCGAACTAAAATCTTAATAAAATTCTGTTTTCCCAATAATTTTCAAGAAAAAAAAAACCGAAAAGGTATCGGCTCGCAAAGAAATTATCGCTTCTCAAATTGTAAATTGAATTAGTCGAGGTAAATCCCTAAAATTAATGACATGTGTCAATGTCAAACTGAAAGATTCTGTCAATTTCCAAACTTGGCCATTTGATTGTGTAAATATAAAATCATTTAATTTTAACGTTGTTTTTGTTTTCCTTTTGTTTTATTAATAATATTAGTTAAAGTTTCTTTCAAATGAATTGTTGTCGTTTTCTTTTTTTAATAAATGTGTTATATTTTGTATTTTAAATAATAGATTCTATTTTACAAAACTTTTAATTTGGCGATTTATGGCAACGGGGATTTACTAATTTTGCGCTTTTTGGCGATTTTCAATTTAAGATTGGCGATTTCGATTTTAATAATCTGACAACCCTGCAGGTTAACAGTAAAGGGCCCAGCCCATAGAATCCGTCGCATCCGTTGCTTCGACGGATCCGTCAATATTGACGGATTAGACGGAACGAGCAGTCCCATCCCTATATAGAATCCCTCGCATACGGTGACAGCAGTGATGCCAATCAAGGCTTTTTCATATCTTTTAGGCATTATTTCATTAGCCAAGCTTTAAGGCTTGTTTTTTTCAAAAAGGCATCTTTTTTTATTTCAAATATTTTTCTAATTTTATTTTTTTGATCCAACATATTGACTTCTTAATTTTTTAATGTATGATATTAATTACCAAGACGATCTGATGGACTAAAACTACGTTTGTTTTGCTCAAACCTTGAACCTACTTATGAAACTGAAATGTCATGAATTTTGTTCCTATTAAGCATTTTTTCTGTGATTTATTATTAAAATTTTGTTTTGGAATTAAGTTTTACTATGTTATTTTTTTTATATTTATGTTTAATTTTTGATTTACCTAAAAAAATTATTTTCGGCATTATTTTGTTGGAAAAGGCATCTTTTTTTCTCAAGTTAGGCATTTTTTAGTCAAAATTGGTTGGCAACGCTGCTTGACAGCCAGTGGTTTAAGTACTCTGTCCTAATACTTTCCATGAAACGTAATAATATTTCCCTATTCACTGTACTCAAATTCCCTTCTAAATAATTACTTTGAAAGGTACTTTTTGTGAATAAATCTTTCTTTTAAAAGTAAAATTTATATTTTACGGAAATATAATCACATGAAATTATCTCTTTTTTTCAGTCGCAGTTTTTTAATATTTATAATGATTACCTTTTTGTACTACAAAATTTTGATACAAGAAAATCTTGCTAAAATTTGATTTACATAAGCTCTTTTTATGTACAATCAGTGTGTTAATAGTCGTGGTGAAATTCAGATACCAATTTTGATGAAATTTCGGCAAAAATTTAGTATTTTTTGCAGCTTTTTATTTTTTCCCATGGAAGGCTTTTCAGAAATCGAAATTCCCACAAAAAGAAAGAAATCCCACCATAAAAGAATACTGTCTACAGCCAATGACAGTTTCTCTCATACTCTCAATATTTCCACCAATGAAAGTGCTGCCTCTCTCGCTGTGCCAACTTTCAACGGATGCGACGGACAGGAAAGTGGAAAGTAAACCTACTTTATCCGTCGCACCCGGCACGTGCGCTGCTTATGGGTCACCTCTCACCTTCCATAATCTACTGCGTATTCTATAAACTTGTCAGTCGAAAACGTTGCCGCAACGGAGGCGACGGATTCTATGGGTTGGGCCCTTAAATCTTTCATTTCGTTGTACTTTTTACGATCAGCTTTCATTTTCTCTACCACCTCCTGATCTTAGACAAAGCATACCGATTACCGAAGTTGGGGCTTCTGAACAGTAATTAAAATTGGCTGTCAAAAATGACGTGTTTTTAATTTGTACTTAGACCATGCTCTATTGTGACCTCAAAGAGTGCGCTCTGGTCGTATTTCGAACGAAAATAGAAACACAAATTCCGAACTCTAAAATGTCGTAGCTAAAACGGAAATACCAACTTTTTTGACAGTTCTGAGACTGGAAAAGAAAAACAACTGGTCGCCCATAATTTACTTTCTTGCAGGTTTCCTTTAACACACAAAAGAGTTGAGTTAAAAGCAGTGGGCCTTAATAATAATCATTTTTAACCTTCATGCTAAATATTTTCTAGGTCACAATATGCAATTTTGTATGGAAAATTATGCCATTGTGAGTTCGAGTAGCCTGGAAACTAAAAATGCCGCGGAATGTCTTTAAAAAATCATAGATTGTTGGTTTTCGTCAAAAATAATATGATCTGTCCCCAAATCACCCAAAATCACTTTTGGGCCACTATTTAATTTCGCTGTTCATTTGTTATCAATTGTTATCCTACTACCACTTTTTTTGTGTTTGTGTGTCCATTACCTGTACCATATCCGATTTCCAAAGCAAACATCTCCGCCAATTACCGCCCAAAATACAACAAACACAATCCTAGTCTGAGATCCTAGTTTTTGCGGTGATTATTATCGTAAACAAGTACACCTTACATCCTGCGATGCGAATGGAAAATGAAAATGAGTCTTTTGCTGGGATTGCAATTCCCTTTTCGAAAGACAATGAGAGAATCCCTTATTTAATCGGATGAAATCATCCTTTTTGGCATTTTTGATCGTTATCCTTGCGAGTTTTAGCGATGCAACTGATATCGGGTAAACATATTTTCAAGTTCCCACTGACGAGTCTTTTCCGATGTGGAATAGACAACTCTGCCCTGAAATAGATACGTTTAATCCCATAATCGCGGAGGCGCCCACATCTGCGCAGAACCTTCTTAAGCCAGGTAGCACCAAGTACCAACTGAAGCCAGATACAAACCCGAACCGAACCCTTATCAATTGTCGTGCATCACTGTAGTAAGAGGTTCCACATTCCACAGGTCATACGCAAAAGTATGATTGCATTCGGTTAAAGGGTGTTGGCACATTTTAAACAAATTAGCGATATTTTTCATTCCTCTGCCAACATTTAATTGCAATGTGAGCCTGGTGGACTTCAGATATGCTCCCGCAACTACTGCTGGCGGCGATTAATTCTCCTTTCACATTTGCTCTGCGCGAAGGCAGAGACATATCTCAGACTCAGACGCGAAATCTTGTTGAAGGATAATTTATTGCACACAATGTCTGAGGTCTAATTGAATATTAACACCTTCGATCTGGTGGGTTGTGTTACTGGTGTGGCTGCACCTTGAATCGCCCTCGGGATATCGATTTCACAGAAGCGCGCCAACTTTAAATTGAATGAAAATTAAAATTGATTTAGGATTTTCGATTTCAGAGCAGTTGCGCTCTGCGTATGGTCTTATGTTTGGTCAGCATTCTTCTCGCGGCGAATAGCTGTCAAAATCGATAAGGATGAACGCAAGAGACAAGTGATGTAGTGTGGCAATTTGGCAAACAATGCTGGAGGACATTTTGGCCTGTCTTGGGCCAAATCAATTATTTTCAAATTCTGAACAAGTTGGACTTTGTTCTTATAGGCACTGGGAGTAAGACTGACTGACATATCAACCTCCAGATCCCTCTTCTAGGTGCTGCTGGGACTAGTTCTTTCTGTTAAAACTATAAATTCTATACTCGGTAGGAATCGAGTTATATGGACGCCACGCCACTGATAGATAGACCATTTGAATGTTATAAATCAAGTTTATTGGGAGAAAAATGCAGCTCGATAGATTGAGAGTCTGACAGGTCCTTACTGACGTCTTAGATCGTGCAGTGACGTTTCGTAATTCAGGCAGAATTCTCTTACCGCTTGAAACACTATACACATATGAGGACTGTTCCTTTACTTTTGTAGTAAGAATGGAAAAGAAAAAGACTGTCAAAATGTCAGTGGTGGGGATAAATTCTCTCACAGAGAGAGACACTTACGAAAAAGTTAGGGAACGTTTTTGTAGTAATCTATGAAAAACGACAAACGTTAAAATATCTGATAAACTCGATGAATTTTCTAATTTACGAACAACATTAGTTGATTTATCTACCTAGCGAGTATATGGAAGAGTTTGTACTGATTGAACTACAAGCATCCGAGAAGAGGAAAAAGCGGCACAGCGTTAAAACTTACGTGGACGAGTTTGTCTATTCTTACTCCTTAGATGGAGGAAGAATCTCGTCGCCACCAAAAGAATCTCAGGAGAATTCAATTTTATTTTTCCGCCTGTTGATACCAGTTTAATATACAAGAAATCAAAACAAATGTCAAATAGGACAACAAATTTCGAATCAGCTGTTAATTGACAGCTTGTTCAAAACTTACAATAAGAAATGTGTTGAGTAAAAATTCGTAAGATTCAAAAGTAAAGGAACAGACCTGATATGTCGCTGTAAATTGACGGCTTTTTCAATTCTTACACCAAGAAATTTGTTGCGTAAAAATTCGTAAGATTCTCAGTGGAGGTGGAGGGGTAATTTCTTGCTCTCTCGATGCCGCTCTCTTTTACGAATTTTTCGAGTTAAGGAACAGCATTGAGTAAAAATTCGTAAAAACTCGTAAGAATTAGTAAAAATTCGTAAGATTTAAAAGTAAAGGAACAGACCTATGGTCTTGGAATTGTCCTACTTTGACGGACTTCTTTGATGGCGGAATAAACAAAAGTTATAGAGAGATTTTATCTGTCTGAGCGCCATCTTTAAAAAATGTTATCCCACAACAATTACCACCAAAACGATAAAATCGCAACCACCCAGCATCTTCGCCGACCCCCAACGATGCCAAACTGTACCTTCCCGCTGACCGGTGACAGCTCTCGCGCCCACCTATAATTTTGGTGTTAACAAAACTTTCAACAGATTATCTCTGATTCGCTGTCAAAACTGAAAGGCCGACTTGACACATGATTTACACTCGTGCGAGAGCAAACATCACAAGTCCCTGGATGATGATTGCAACATAACACCCAGGTGGAACCACCCATGGGTCCAGACACGATCCGAGTGTGCGCCGCATGTCGAACAAAACAAATAAACTCCTCTTCTCACCTGAAATGTATATCCATCAATTAAATTGACAGCCGATCATAAATCCACAGTGATTAAGCTGCAAGCATAAATCCCACCAGAGTCGGAGATGCGTGCGTTTGTCGTCCGTGCTCTACGGGTACTTGATTAATTTTATCACCTCCACTGGGCCAACAGGATATCACTCCATCATCCAATAACAATCGCGCGCTAATTATAGGACCCGGAGAGATGCGCAGACTTTCTATCGCTACGTTTAGGTATCCAGCAACAGGAAGTCGACGATGCACCTTTCTCTTTGATTCGATTCCAGTTCAAGAGGCCGTCCTCCAGCGCTCGCATAAATCATGCAAATATTTCGACCAACTCTGACTGCATCGCACGAGCATACACACACACACATTAAATTCAATTAATAAACCATCGAGGCGAGGAAATTGTGCGAGAGTGATTAATGGCGATAATAAAACCTCATTTCTTCTGACAAATATCCTCAATCACGTGGTCATAAATCAGCACCACCTGTCAAGATTCACACAATAACAAGGCCCGGCCTTACACTTTGGCTGCGGCTCTGACACGGTGTTCTCTCGAAATAAGTGAATGGAGCGAAGGAAAACGGAATCCCTGCCGATCGGTCATATATCTCGACTCTCGATACACCGCATACATACGAGTGCTTGAATTGGCCGCGATTACGCGAGGAGAATTTCAATTAAATTCCACCAAGAACCCAGGCGTTAGAGAGATTGATTGGAGTCAGCCCCAAGGGGGAGTCGCCGTCGTCGGTGCACGAACTATACCACCAACCACGTCTCGGATACCGCTTGCAACGAGGCATTATCACTAATTGATGCTAATTACAGAGTTGCCGTGTAATTGTGATGTATCACGAATGCGAGTACGTGTGGCAATATGTACGAGACTGTAGGAGGGAAGGTGCCTCGCAGCACACTATACTCGGAGGTATATAGGTATAGGGACGACGACAACGACCCCTTTGAGGTCCGCATGTGTGTTAATAGTTAATAATCTTTAGCCGCATCGTTAATCATTCAATTTTCACGTCTCTTTGGCCGACCAGCGGGGGAGCCGAGCTGTGTGTTCAGCGGGCAGCGGCTATAGTGCGCTGAGCGCACGTTCTGTAAGTTTGCTCTTTGTGTGTGCTACGACGTTAGTATCTTGCGTTTGTTCGGCTGGAGCCGGTGGGTTGGTTAACGAGAGAGAGAGATTCGAAGTCACCAGCGTCTCCTCATTACGGTTGCCACTTGCAAAAAAAATTAGCTACCAAAATTGAAAAAAAAAAACAAAGTTAAAATTTACCAAAAATCTGGAGACGTTTATAAAACACAAAGAGAACAAATTTACTGTCCAAAAACATGATTTCCTAAATTCAAATTATTATATTTGATTTTTAAACTCGAATTGGCTATTCGCACATAATTTGTTTACTGACTGACGTTTGCCTGGCGTAGGGACACGGCTACGTATTTGATGTAACGTAACGGTACTTTCATTAAAAATGAAATACTGGAGCTTAGAGTCCTTTTAGCGAGCGAAGCGAACCACATTACGATATTTGCCGCGGTTTAACTTTGACATTTCGTTACGTAGCCGTATTCCGAACGACGTGCGAATATAGCAACAGCCATTAAAAATAGAACATTTACAAATGAGATGATGTTGAGTTCGTATTTTTGGTGCTCCTGCTCAAAATGTTACCATAACCAGATAAAAACTACCAAATTACCAAAACTTAAAAGCAAAAAAAAATTTACCAAAGTGGCAACCGTGCTCCTCGGGTAATCTTCTCCTCGATAGGGTAAATCTGATGAGATTCCCGTTGGAGAGCAAACGTTTTGTCGAAATCGGAATCGAAAAAGATGTCCTTAAGGGGTTGAACTAGAGTGATAACTTTGAGGAACGAATCGACTTTCTCTACGAATAAATTCATGAGAGTTTACCCAGCTGTCAGCTGTCACTCTCGTCTTTGCTAATATTGGGACAGAAGCAACAAAAAATCTCTCTGCAGTCTTCCTAAAAATGTCTATAGCAAGGATTTTTCCTACGCACGCGGTTCAAGTCTCAGGGTATAGCACCCTATAGGCTATAGGCTATAAAGGGCATAATGCGACTTTATAATCCCGCCTCGCATACCCTATATTCCGCCTCACATATCCTCTGCGACCTATACCCCCCACTGTGCTCGACCCAGAAGCACTTGCACACGTCAGTGCGCGCTCAGCATCTCCCCATCGCTGGACTCTCGCTCAAGAATACCTCGAAACCAAGGGAGCTGAAAGACCTCACACTAGCAATCGTTTGGTGTTAATTCGTGTTCGTCCCGCACCAGAGCCGCACACTCACTTTACCGCGCACCGAAAAGGAGCGACGACTTTAGCACCAAGAACCGCACTCCGTTTTCCTTTTATTTATTGACACCCAATGCTCGCCACGAAAGAAGTTAACATTTGATTTATGTCCTCGTAATTGTTGGTTTTCGCTTAACAATTTGCAGCAATTTGCCAGTGAAAAAAATAAAATAACAAAAAAAAAACCCTCAAAGTATTCACAGATACCTGCACACACATGTGACCGCACAACGTTAAAGGGAAATACATGAGTGAATGTGAGTAATAAAACAGAAATCGCGCAGCACACATTAAAAACAAGAATCTATACGGTGTTTCATGGCTGTCAATAAATTTCAATAAAAAAAACGTGTTCGTCGCGTTAAATTGATTTAAATGGCTCGTGAGCGAAGCAGATAATTCTCAGTTGTCAAAAGGAGCACATTACCTTGCGCCGCCATGCCATTATTATCTGGACGAGTCGGTTTTTTTATAGGTGCTGGTGTATAACTTATCGACTGCAATCACAGACACCTTTGCGGAACGCTTAAATTGCTGCTTTAATTATGAGGAATGTGCTGGGTGGATTTAAAAACTAGCTCCACTCGTGACGTGTGGTAGTTTATTACTTTGGATGTCCCTAAAGAGTGTGATTAGCTAGGATTAGATAAATTGAATGTTTTAAGCGGTTGCACCCATGAATGAAGGAAATTTATTAGATCGTCAAACGCAAAAGAGATAACACGTACATGACGTTTTCTTGTGTTAAAAATTCCGCCACAAGCGCTTTCCAGTTTCTCCGACCGTACATATTTCATTTTCTTTGCCGACGCCAGGCTTTAGCTGAAGCAAGGTATCATAGACTCAGAGCCATTCCTTGATGACCTCTCGGACGTCTTACAAATGAATTTTGAAAAACATAATAGCCTTTCTCAACTAGGTATAAAAGGTAGCTCAAAAGTTGTCACCCGATGTTCTTTGGCTGTGGCTTTTTTCATGAAAAACATTGGTTCTGCTTTTGGATTGTGTTTATTTGAAGTCTTATTTTTTTTTTCTTTTAAATGGAGTTAACGACAT
This sequence comes from Cheilosia variabilis, assembly GCA_951230905.1. Classification (NCBI taxonomy): domain Eukaryota; kingdom Metazoa; phylum Arthropoda; class Insecta; order Diptera; family Syrphidae; genus Cheilosia; species Cheilosia variabilis. Next base: position 59,661,463 of record OX579680.1, on the reverse strand, counting down.
CGGTTAAGTGGTGGCCGCCACAATTAAAGACCATCTGGCTCTGATTTACATCATTTTCCATAACTCTTGCCAGAATTTCCGGCGTTAGGTCTTGAACGATATCCTCCTTCAGGGCTTCAAGAGCCTGCGACTTGCTGGCATAGACTCGTGAGTCGTGACTTCAAAAAACCCCACAAAAATAAATGTGGAGTAGTTCCACAGAGATGGAAATGGGACCCCTTCGCAAATGATGATTTTCGAGTTGGTGTCGGACGACCGAGAAATTATCACCCAAATTCAGGCTGCTCCAATTTTCGGCGAAAAAAAGTTGAATCAATTATTCCCCGTTGCTTAGGAGTATATGTTTTCATATTTTGTTGACGTGCACATTTTTTATCGCTTTACTTCACAACTTTCTACTTTGACAGAATTGACATATGCCGCCATTTGCAAAAATTATAGCATCTTCCGATAGGATGATGACTTTTGCCCCACATTAGGCTTGTTTTTTTGATTCTTCGATCTCAGCAAAGCAAAGTAAACTTGAATTTTCAGCACGCAATTACAACAACTACTGCGAGTCCTCGAAGTGTCAAGTAGAGCGTAGTTGTTGTAATTGCGTGATGAAAATCCTACTTTACTTTGCTTTGCTGAGATCGAAGCTGAAAAAAACCGACCTATTGTCGGTTGCAGTGTTCACAGACTTTGACATTTTTCCCTTTTTTTTTAACACCAAAGGCAATAGCTTTCCCCTTAATTCTAGAATAGTTCCCCTTTCCCCCTAAGTGGGATTTACATTTATTTTGAGTTTTAAGTTTAAGTTTGCTCCTATCATACCGAATCTTCTCTGTTCGGTCATGTCTTGCTTAAAAATAATTTTTTTTGAATCTTTAACAATCAAATGTCACATCATTATAATCCCTACGTCAAAATATAAGATCTTTATGTCGGTGGCGACAAGCTGTCAAAATGGACATAGAAACAAAGAATCATCTGAATCATAGACAAATCATAAACCTACTCACAATCCTCTTGCAGCTGGTCTACTCAATTTCTTTTTTAAATTCCGCCATTTTGTTTTCCTATCGGTGTTATGTCGATTAGAATCAGTGTGATATGCAAAAACATACAAAAAATACAAAAATAATTGCTGCTTAGGCGGAAAGTTGCGCAAATCACAAATGTCAAACTTTGACAGACAGCTGTCTGTTGTTTGTTTGTTTCCAGAGTTTTTTTTTTAGGAAGATCTCAAAATGGTAAAGCCTAGCCTAGCCCCCAAACAAAAATGTCTCCAAAGATAAAATTAAGCAAAGCAGTATACGCAGTTCAAGCTAAATTTGGTAGCCACTGTACGAAAAAACTCTACAGAATTTAAGGAGGTGTATTTATGCAAAATACATTTTTCCACAGTTAAATTTTGACAGATCAGGGAAAATATCGGTACTTCAAACGAAAGCAAAAAAAAAGTATGGAGAATGGTTAGTTCAACACAAAAATGGAATATTTTAACGGTAACGGAGTACCTCGAAGAGGTTTTTAAGGAAGTACAAATAAAAAAACGAAAAAAAAATTCCAACACAGTTTTATTTTTTCTTTTACCGAACCTACACTGTCATAATTAAGCTAACATTAAGCGAGGCGGTAGAGAGCAACATTGGAGAGGCGCTTTTTGTTAGCCTTCCTGGAACAGCACACTAGGCAATAGAAATGAAAATGTTTATGGTTTGCAGCAAAACGAACAAAAATTAATTCAAACGCACTCGCTTGAGCTCCACACATCGTTGGTCAGAAGCAGAGACATTTTGATAATTTGCAAATAATTTGAACAGCTGAGTGTGACAACCGACTTGACAGTCGATTTACGCGATCTACGCAATGACATTTCCGAGGGGTATTCACATAAAGCACCGCAGAAATTTATACATTTACGAGCTGCATAAATTTATTAGGTTAAGCGATTTCGTGTGTAATTTTTTTTTAAATAATGAAGAAAATTTGCTCAAAATGTTTTTATTTTCCCCGCAACCAATCTACATTGTTAACTTTTTATTAATATTTTAAGCAAATGTACACTTATTCATAAAAAAAACGAACAATTTAAAATTAAGCGGATAAAATTCTATGAACGCTGCCAGCAACTTTGCCCACAGCGGAAGTGGCTCATATTTTTTGCAAGTGTGTTGGTGAGCTGGAACTTTTGAAGTTGATCGTTTCTATGATCCGAATGGCTTCAACTTCCCATGGGTATGGGCTACACCTATATACGTAGAAGTAGAAGAGAACCCCGTTGTCAAAATGACGTTTTATTCATAAAGTAGACACATTCAAGAATCTAATCGACTAGATTGGTCTGCACTAGATGCAACCTGAACTAGATTGGTCGGGAACGTCACTTTTTCTACGCCAGCCACATATGAGAACTGGCAACTCAGTACTCAGTCACGAAACATCTGATCTCACGACCGATTTCCCCCAATCAGAGCCGAGTTTCATCTAGTGAGAGAGCTGTCAGACCTAACCTAGATACTTGAACGTCCCCACTGCAATGAATTCGCAATAAAATAATAATCAATTAAAAGCAGGCAAACAGTTAAGGCTATCAATGAACGAAAGGTAGACAAATTGTCCAGCAAAAAAAAAAGTGTTTTCGTCCTCAACTAACATCGGTTACAATACAACTTGTCCATAGACGATTCAAATAAATTTTAAATTAAAAGAGCACCTGTGCGCTTATTATTATTTTTTGTTATTACCTGCACAACCTCCACGATTCATTGCAAATGTTCTTCGTACTACGAAATGCGCAGCACAAATTGTTTCCTTAGGGGTAATTTGGCTGCTTTCCTAATTTGAAAAGTTCTTATCAAATAATGAGATCAAAACCAATAACCAAACTCGATACAACTTTGGCAATTCAAAGAGTGCTGCGCGGTTCCATTCCATGTTATCCACATTCAAAACCTACATAACTATCTCATGCCGAAGGACGAACTGCGATGTTCATTTGGGTGAAGCTTCTCTGCGCGACGGCATGGCAGCTGCTTTCACAATCGAATTGCCCTCTGCCATGTGAATATCCACTCGGAATATTGCACTTTTGCATGCGATTGCCATTTGGGGTTGCATAGTCGCGTACACCACACAATACAACACCAACGGAATTTCCTTGTTAAAAGTTTTGATTCGCATTCGTGCAGTTCGGAAATCCATACATACAATGACAATGACGGCTAATTTTGAGACAAAACAAATTGGATCAACCTCAAGACCAGGGCCCGACCTAGCTATTTCGCCGCTCTGGGCAAAAATAGTTTTTGCCGCCCTTAAGCCGCGGCTGTAAGTCATAACTTACAAGTAGTTATAAAAAGAAAAAAGATTATAGGTAAACCAACTAAAAAAACATGTGGTTAAGATTAATGTAACATAAACAATACCTTCAGAATTTTTTAATGTTTAGGTATTTACCTTTTATTTCTCCTTCCGCTCAATGAAAAACATCAATTGTTTATTTTTTCAATTTAATTCAATTATATTCATTTAAACATTTATTTTTTAATATGATTAAAAAGACGTTAAAGCAAACATAAAGTAATTATAGTTAAAGGTATATTTAGACTCATGGAGCATGTAGGTAGGTATTCTTAAATATAAACTAATTGAATAAAATCATTTTTTTTTAGAATATCACACTCTAACTAGGTTCGCAGCTACTCTAAAACAATTTTTTTCGTACCTTTTGTTCTGATCATCATCATGTAATTTATCTAGGAACCAATAACAAGTTTTAAGTGTCATTGGATAGGTATTCTATTTAGTTTATACCACTGTGTTAAAAAAAATTTATTCTCTAAAAACGTATCTATCACGGTATGTTTTTTCATGAGTTTGTCGGTTAGGGTAACTTTCACAGAAAAATTTTCAAACACGATAATATAGTTTTAAAATTATTATAGATAAATTAACTTTTAAATAACATATAACTTTTCTTCGTGGGAGGAACCATTTTGGAAATATTTTGATGCAAATATATCGAACCCCAGTGTCGATTGTATTGTTTAGCATAAGTGATGAAAAAGAAAGCTTAAATTTTGTAAACTAAAATATCTCGGAAACGGCTACTCTCATGAAGAAAAGCTACCGATTTAAATTTTTTTGTATAGAAAATTATTAAAGCTTCATATTTTTTGTACAAGAACAAGAAAGTCTTTTGTTAGGTTTACAATTACTGAGACACTTATTTAAAACTGTTATCGGTGACTTGTGACCAAGTGCAGGATCTTTTGGTATACCTCAGTTACTTTTTTTCACACAGCAATTCAAGGTGAGCCATCACACAATTTTTATGTAAAAAAAAACATCCCTACCTTTCCAATGACATATAATACACCGTTATTAATATTGTAGATTGTCTCACCATCCTTTATAAGCAATTAATGCAAGTAAAAATAATTTCTTATACACTTACTAGAAATTTATAGATAGGTTAAGCACTTACTTTGCAAATTCACAGGAACAGTCTTCTATTTTAAAAATTACTCTGCCACTGCCACCAGTATTTACTAATCAGTTTCAGTAAAACACTTTATATTTTTCGCATGAACTTCACTTATATACGATTTTTCGTTTGCTTGTATATTTACTGTATATTAACTGTTTTGAATTAAATTTTTCCTTCACTGTGTGTATACACTTCAATTATTAAAAATAGACAAAAACTTTAATTATTTCACTTTATAAATATGGCTACTAATTAGATTTTTTTCATCACTTAGGTACACAAGAGCAGAACACTGTTTACAAACTGTAATGTGACTGAAATGATTGGGGGTGGGGGCATTCTTACGTCGAGTTTCAGGATAAAAGGGTATTCCCCAAAATATGCTTTATATTCGGAGTCAATTTTAATGTAAAATTTGAAAAGCGACACCTGTATAACAGTATAAGTCAAACATTCGGAGTACTGGATGTGCAAACGGATGCGACAGGGCGACAGCTGGTGTCAAGCATAAGTAAAGAAAATTGTCATACGTTCAGAGTAAGCCAGCCTGCAGTCGTCATTTCATTCTGGGGAACCCCCGTGAAACGTACATTATGTGAAACGAAGAGTGTTACCAATTCAGAAATTAAAAACCGGCGTAAACTACCTTTTTAGTAGGTAGCAAATTTGCCGCCCCTCATTTTTGCCGCTCTGGGCAATTGCCCAGCTTGCCCCCCCGTAGATCGGGCCCTGCTCAAGACGACTGTCACATGTGACAGTGTGTTTCTCAGAAGGGAAGAAATTTGTTAACCATTCTTGTTATCTCATCAGAGGCGAACGACTGACCTCCTATTATCCTTTGTCCGTCAACAGCATCGGCATTAACATCAAACTTCATTATCATCTCTATTGTTTTGCCGAAGAATACGTCTCACTTCCGGAAGACACAACATTGTAGCTCCAGGTATACGGTATACCCGATAAAAATGTCACAAAACCTACAGAGGACAGCAGCTAAGGACTCAAAGTCAATAGACCGTGCATGGGTTTGATTTGTTCTCATAAGAGTTTTCTCATTCCCTGGAAATTAATCGTCTCGTCATTATCAATTTTATTATAATTTTCGTGTGTTCCTTTGTTTTCGCCTTTCTCATATATAGACAAAGGAATGACGATGATCGAGGGAACGAGACGAACAGCACGGCTCCCTTATGCTGTGTATCTATATAGTGAGCGTGACGGAAGGGCGCACCGCACATTGAATTCATCTTAGCGAAGGACTTCTGACTGATTAGAGATTCTATTTTATGAAATTCGATACTTTTATTCATAGGTAGTTGTTGGACGAAGGATGAACAGCACAAAAAAAAAAAAAGAAAACAGGACAATAGTTGGATGCAATGGAATAGGTATATGAACCTCTACCTCTTATTCTTGAAGGTTTGGTGTAGGACTTTGTTGGAGGGACCTAAATGGTGCCCACTTTTAGGAGCTTGCTATTTACTTCGAAAGAGTCACAGAAAGCGAAGCGTGTTTCTCTTTCAAATAAAACGGAACAAATTTGTTAATGTTGCATTTACAGCATCACGCACGCGCATTTTTGCACAATACGGGACAGAGAGATCCGTTTGTCCGCAGTTAATGCTAATAAAGGCGTGAGAATGAGATCACAAATGAGACGCCTAAAGTGTCGTGGATGTTTTACCCATAATTATAGATACGTAAAACGGAAACAAACACAAGTTCCGGCGAACAGCATCTCTACAATCACTTGAAAACATTTTTATTTCTGATTTAAAACATGTGAAATAAGAGTGGTTATTAATTTCAGTTAATTAAACCAACAATTCCTCAATCAGTTATACGAAATAAATAAATAATTGTCTGTTCATCACTTCCGGAAGCCATTTTGTTTTATAAGAAAGCGAAATTTCGTAAGTCATCGCTATAAAAATATTAGGTTCGTTCGTGTACTTTCAGCATAGAAAAATGAAAAATGTCAAATATCAAAAATCGAGAGAGAAATCTCTCAATTTGAAGAGAAGTACGTGACCGGTTTTCTTACAGAAAGTTTAAGAAATGTCATCTTGACATTCTCGTAAAATGCAGCATCTACAAAATAAGTTGGAATTGAATTTTTAATAAGCTAAATACCTATTAAACTTACCATTTTGTATGCGCTGATATGTTCTAGGAGAACATTCAATTACAACTTCTTTCTCCGACATCAGGCGTGTTTTTTTGAGCTTCGATCTCAGCAAAGCAAAGTAAAGTAGGATTTTCATCATGCAATTACAACAACTACCTACGCTCTACTTGACACTTCGAGACTCGCTTAGTTTTTGTGATTGCGTGCTGAAAATCCTACTCTACTTTGCTTTGCTGAGATTGAAGCTCAAAGAAACAGGCCTATCGTTGAAGACGGAAATAAATAGAGTTTTACTTGTCAAACTTTTGAGCTGTAACTTAGTTGTCCGTTATCATTTTTCATTTTTCAGTAAGTCGAAATTCGGCGAGTAGAAAATTACGAAAAAATGAAAAGAGGGGAAATGGATTTCTCTATCATTTTTTTCAGTTCTCTCAGTACGTAGTCGCATTCGCACAGTTTGTTAGCAAATTTTTAATAATTTTACGTTTGCAAAAAAGTACCCGAACGAACCTATAAGCAGTGATTGACGACGACTGAAGCTAATAATTCCAAATGACGTTAGAATAGCTGTCATATAATGAAATATATTTATAATTGTAAAAACTCAATTATAACATTGGCCACATTCAAGAATCTAGTTATCTTAAGTCGACTAGATTGGTCTGGACTAAATAGTTCTGTTCCTTTACTTTTGTAGTAAGAATGGAAAAGACTGTCAAAATGGCAGTGGTGGGGATAAATTCTCTCACCGAGAGAGACACCTACGAAAAAGTTAGGGCACGCTTTTGTAGTAGTCTATGAAAACGACAGATACATTATTCAAAAATTCAAAAACTGCAAAAATATCCCAGATTACTTGTTTATTAGGTAGGTATACGGTTCATTGTAAAAACATCCTAAAAAAAACTTACCAATGACTTTTCTCTTTTGTAAGTTTCTTTATTTAAAATAAAATAAAAAAATAGTTGGCGCAACAGGTCTGTAGAGAACCAAGGCCTAGCTTCTCACAACCATTCGTTTGTGTGCGTTTTTCATTTTTGGGACGAATGGAAGGGATCTACAATTTTATGCCGGGTCCAAACGGCTAATTGAGAAGCTCCTTCATGACAGTTATACTCTCGGATGTTTGTCAGACCTCAGACGTTCGCGAGAGGTGGCGCAGCGGAAAAAACCATTAGTTGGAATTTGGGTTTTTTCGGGATTCGAACCTGGGACCCCTCGCTTAGTAGTCCAACACGCTAACCACTAAGCCACTGCGCCTATATTTTCTTTATTTACCTATATAAAATTCTGTAAATGTAATTTGTACAAATTATAAACTTTACGACTTTTGGTTGTAATTAAGTTACTTCGTTGTTAAGATTCTGCTATAGGGTATAGATGTACCAGTAACCAGCCACCTAACACTTACGTACATTGATCCGTGATAACTATAATTAACCTGGCCATTTAAACAAGTTTTTTCTTTCTTTTTGTACTTCAAAGGCAATTTTGGTTTAAAGAACAAATACTTGAATATAATTGGGTTCTTGCATCTAAATTTTAAATTAATTTGTTGAAAGAAGTTAAATTTCACCAATCCCGGCCAGCAAAATTCATTAGTCGGCCACTTTTGCACCAGTATCCGGCCGGGTTATTTTTCCTTTTGAAAAACTTCAATTACAAAGTAAATTAAACAAATAAACCCGCTTGAAATCGATTATTTAATAAAAATACATTTTTATTTTGGTGTCATATATATTATATACATACAGCCTTATTTATAAACGTATTATAAAGAATGTATAAAGTTATGCACCCTTTATAATCAGGGCCGTCTTTAACCTATAGGAGGCCCTGGGCATATTAGGATAATGGGGCCCCTAAGACTTTGACAGAACACTATTTTGTTAGAATAGACAAAGAAAGTAGATAAACAAGGTAAAGTATTTATTTTTATTAACAATCACATGAAACGAATAGATAAATGTAATATAGTCCACAAAAGTAACTGATTTTTCTTTAAAATGTGTGTGTTTAGTAAGGATGCTGAAGTCGGAAAGCCTAACTTTTGGGCGAGAGTAGAATAGCTTCGCGAATGTAAAAGCTAGTAAGTTGGTATTGTAGTCAGTAATTTAGGTTCGATTTCTTCGAATTACATAAGGTTTTTGGTAATAAATATTGGTTATCGTTTGGTGATCTGACAGGAACTAGGGTCTTTGTATTTGACCCTATCGATCGCGGGGCCCTGGGCACTTGCCCAAAGTGCCCAATGGGAAAGAGGGGTCTGTTTATAATGCCTCTATATGCAAAAACCTTATTTATAAAAATTTGTCGACGTTGTATAGAGCTTGTATAAGCTAAACGCGCTTAGACGTTGTTTAGAGCTTGTATAGAGGTGGAATAGTATCGAAATGTCATTTTGACTTAAATCTGTCACATTTTGTTTAAATTAAAAATAAATTGTATAGATTGTATTGACATTTTTATTTTCAATTTTCAAGATTCTACAAGTGTCCTCGATAAGAAATATGTGCAGAGATGAGATATTTAAAATTGTTTTAAAAATTCGTTTTAATTTGCATAAGACTACCGTTTCTTAGGAATCCCAAATCATTCTTTTTCTTTTTACTTTTCAATTTTTTAATTCCTATCCTATTTGTATTTGAATTTTTCATTTCTCACAAGCTGCTTAGTTTCTTTTATCTTTTCGGACAGATAAATGTAATAGATTTCTCCTTTTCAGTACTTTTTTTGACGCAAGCCCTCTGTCTAACTACTTATAGTATGAATGGAAAAATGTTTTATAAATAAGAATTTTTGGAAGGGTGTATAAAGGCTGTATAAATACTTAAACACTGCATAACTATACAGGTGTTTAGGAGCGTTTAGCAAATTCTAATAAATAAGGCTGATAACGTACACAATATAGGTAGGTACCTACCTAGAAAAGTTTCAATATGTTTTTAGTTGGAAGTGTCCAAAATGAAAGTTTACTCAACGTATCTGTAATTTATTACCAACCTTTTTAAAACGCTAACCTATGAACTTTTATAAAACTATTTTCAAACAAATTTGTGAACAAGTTTAAAACCTTAAAAAACGTATTTACAACATTTCGAATAACAAAGTTATAAATAGTTCCCCCTTAAAAACGAATAAGTATAACAGATATAGAACGGATTTTGTTAAAGATTTCTTAAATATAACAGAAATACAATCAAAGTTTTGTTGCAAATCACAATCTGTCCTATTCGAGTACCTACCTAGGTACCTACCTATAGATATTTTTGTGTTGAGAATCCATAAATGATTTTTACCTACGAATCTCAACCCCCACAACCTTAGGCGGTGGCTTCCTATATATTCTCTACCAAAATAAACAGGTATACTTTTGTCTGTAAACCTATCTATCGTTGGTTCATTACAAAACTGTTAATTATTTAAATATAAACATATTTACCCTCACTCCATCCATTTGGAAGACTCCTTCACACCCAGTGAAGGCAAACACCTTTACCTACCCACTGACTGCATGCGAAGAGAAACAAAACAAAAAAAAAATCAGTTCAAGTGCTAACCACAAAAACCACACCGAATCATAATAATCTAACAAATAATTCAGCAGGTGCCTCGCACCCTTGGTATCACTTACAGTCTCATTCATTAACAAGCGCAAAAATAGAATAACAACACAAGTCCTCTACACAACCCCTACACCCCGAAATCCAAAATCTCACCAAACCCAGCCCAGCACAGCATCCCCGGCAACGATACCTATAATTTTGTTTATCACTTCAGCCTCTAAAAACATGAGAAGATACAAATGGCACCGACTACCTGAGAGTACAGCCATCGCGCAAGTCGATAACACACCATGCATCTTCCCAACCAACCAACCACCGCATTGTACTTCAACACAACAATACTGCATCTCACACGCGATACTCTGGCGCACGCCCCTTTAGATATTAGATTCTGATTGCAGGGAGGGGTCTCACTGGCACTGTTGCCGAGACAATAGTCTCTCAGGGGAACAGGTTTTTCTCGCTTGTGAAAATGGCAGTTTCGCACCAGGAGGAGAGTTCGTGTTCGACTGCGAGTCCTTCTTACGGCGATGGACCTTCATTCGTGTGGGTGTACGTTCCAGGGGGAACTGGCTTTAAAGCACGAAAAGTTCAGCCCAAGGTACCTTCCCACCCCAATCCAACATGAACTCTAATTCAACTCCTATAACCCCACGAACACACACTGACACTACACACACACCTCAATTTGTACAGTGTTGGTGCGCCATCTCACTCACAAGTCGCATTCTTATTGGATCTACCCACACTAGCCCGTTCACAGTTTGACAGCCGCTGGTGGCGTTCCGTTTTGCTCGGCTGTCGCTGTCCATTCATCTGCGCCCTCACCCAACACAGATGAAATTCTATTCCTGATCGTATCGTATTCAGTTTCATCATTGGTTTTCAGTTTATCGTGCAACGTCTTGGCGTGAGGTCGGATTCTTATTGTGTATCTTTCGAGGCGAAAACAAAAAGTATATATCGCTCTTTCGGTGGCATTTTGTTGTTGTTCCTTTGTATATTTCGAAATATTATTATTTATTTGGTGGTATGTCCTGCCTTGTCTTCGTTTACGGCATGTGATGATGATATTCGTCGGGTTCCTTTAAGCAAAATAATAAAAATTATGGTCATCGAATTTTCATGATCTTGACGTCATATGTTCGTTCTTTTGTTCCTCGATCGCCGACGCCGTGTGTTTGTTTTATAAATACGAAGAAGAAGAAGAAAAAAAATGCATAATCGCGAGGAATAAAGATAAAACGGAATTTGTGCTGTCGCGAAATCCGAAAGTAATCCGTATCAATAAGATAAATATACACATACCTATAAAAGTTGTTGTGATTTTTTTCCCTTTCGTTTTGTTGGGCGGATCATTTTTGGTTTGCACGTGTTAGTTAAAAAAAAAAAAGAAAAGAAAAACCTGAAGCTTACATAATAATTGACCGGCGCGGAGAAGGATTACTTGCGACTCTGTGCGGAAAGAGATTTAAAAAAGAAAAAACATTTTTCACTTGGACAACAATTTGGATACTAAACAACCACAGCAAGGGCGGCGGTGATTCAGCGATCAAAATGTAAACATTTAGCACATAAGCCATAAGAGCATGCCTTAGAACAGTCATTAGATATAGGTACCTATTTTAGAGGAGGTTTTCAAATGTCAACTGGCATCCCTAGGGCTTTTAACTGAGTTTGCTGTTTATGAATGCGAAATGGCTGCAAAAATAAAGAGAGTATCGAATTACGGCCAGATACCTATCCGGAATCTATATATGTGTTCTGTTTGTATAGATTCCATGATCTTTCACCTTTGAATCAGATGTTAAAAGGTACATATTTCCATTTATGATTTAAATGGAAATATGTGCCCATAGGACTGATCCTTATCAGTGCTGTCGAGTGTGCTCAGATCGCATGCATCATTTTAAATTCCAACAAAGTTTTTAAGGACCATGTGCATTACATTTCAAGGAAGTAGTAGGTCTTAACCTGTGCCTAAGCAAAGTAAAGTACAGAACCTCAAGTTCGACATACTTCTATCCCTATAAAGGGTGTTTTTTTTTTTAGCCTATTCAACTTCGAAATGGAATAAAACGAAGATGATTTTTTTAAATTGACATGAAATTTGCTTTATTAGAAATATAAATTTTACGGATTAGTCTTTTCTGGAGGTCCAATTTTCAATGACTTTTTCCAACATTTGTGGCCGTATATCGGCAATAACGCGGCGAATGTTGTCCTCCAAGTGGTCAATCGTTTCGGGCTTATCGGCGACCTCACATATCCCCACAGAAAATAGTCAAGCGGCGTTAAATCGCACGATCTTGGAGGCCAATTCACGGGTCCGCAACGTGAAACTATGCGGTAGCCAAACGTTTCCTTCAATAAATCAATTGTGGCACGAGCTGTGTGACATGTTGCGCCGCCTTGTTGAAACCACAGCTCCTGCACATCATGGTTGTTCAATTGGAACAATTGGAAAAAAGTCAGTAATCATGGCTCTATAGCGGTCACAATTGACTGTAACGTTCTGGCCATCATCGTTTTTAAAGAAGTACGCACCAATTATTCCACACCAAACTGTCAGTTTTTGTGGATGTAACGGTTTCTCAACATACACTTGAGGATTATCATCACTTCAAATACGGCAGTTTTTGAAGTATCCATTCAACCAAGAGTGAGCTTCATCGCTAAACAGAATTCGCTTATGAAATTGGGATACGTATTTCGAACAGAACCATAATTTTCAAAATAAATTGTGCACAATTTGGAAGCGTTGTTCAGACATCAGTCTATTCATGTTGAAATCAGTGTTGTTACCACTCTCTCTTCGTTTATCCCACGAAGCGTGGTAATTTTTCCCTTTTCAACGTACTCAAATTCCCTCTTAAAATCACACAATACTTTTTTGCGTCAAAATCCAGTTTTTAAAAGTTAAATTTCTATTATACACGGAAAGAAAATCACGTTAAATTAACCTTTAGTATAAAAACCGCAGCTTGTAGCACTGCTATGATTATTTTTTGGTACTAGAAAATTTTGATGAAAGACGTTTTACAAGAGCGGTTTTTTATGGACATTCAGTCTCAGTGTGTTGATAATCGTGGTGAAATACAGGTGCTATGATATTATTTCACCAAAAATTTATAGTTTGAATGTTTTTTTTGTTAGATTTCTGAAATTCCCGCGATTTGGTGCTTTTTCCCTTTATCCCACAGAAGACTTTTCGGACATTGAAATTCCCACACAAAAAGGGATAGATCCCACGATATAATAACACTGGTTGAAATGCCAAACCAAACTAAAAATAAATCACTTGACAGCTGACAAAATGGCCGCCAGTTAAAATAGTGTTGCCAACTTAAAGTTCAAATAAAACACCCTTTAGTAGTCGACCTGTGTCTAAGCAAATTAAAGTACAGAACCTTAAGTTCAACATACTTCTATCCCTTGTAGAAGTGACTTGAGTTCATGTTGACACCTTTCTAAAGCTAAGTCTTCCAAGTCTTCATGACAGTGCCAGAAAATAGCTTTTAAATTCATTCATTCATTTTCAGCGAGAGGATACTCGAATCACGTTGATTGAAACCAAGAGTCGGGACATACAACGAATATCCCAATCTGTACCTACATAGGTGTCACTTTATCACAAATGTCACTTTGAGATGTTTGATTGATCAAGCCTTAACTTTTTATTGACATATTACCAAAGCCTTTCGATGTATGGTGGACCAATCATTGCTCCTCCAAAAACTTTATAAAGGACTGGTTTTCGAAAGTTTGGCTTGCATCTCAACTAAGCTGCCGCAACAAAGGACAGTTTTCAATCACTTCTTCTCGTCCTATCTATATCCATTATGTCCGCAACGGACTCTAAATGATAAAATAGGCCCTATACGGTCTGAGAAGAGATGCCTGACTGGAAATTCGTCCGACAATGTATACTGAAGTTCCGCCTCCAGGAAAGATTCACTTAGAAGAGGCTAGTCCTCATAATTTCGGATCGAGGATCGGTGCGTACGGTGACTCTGTCCGATTAGCAAATGGCGAGTCTGGGCTACCTCTAGATGCATCTCTTTTTCTACTATATCTGTATTAATTATGACTCCCACTTTATTCGACTGAAGGCTACCGAGGTCATAAGGAATTGAAACCTGGGTCGGCATTCTGTAAGACGAAACGTTCAAACGTTTTCGTGTGCACGAAGAAATTTGCTTGTATAACATAGGGCAAATCATTCGTGCACACGAAATCGTGTGCCTTACAGAATCCCGACCCTGTTCACAAGCAGGCAATTAAGCTTCTTCGGAACCATGCATCCCGAGGAGTTATTCTGATCCATCTCGGACTTGGAGCTCCCCGGTGGATATGTTTATTGTCTGTGTCGCTGAATATTGAGTGTTTTTTTAGGCGATTTGCCTAGGCCACTATATCTACCGACGGGATTAGGTATTGCGTTTGGTGTTACACTCTATCTAATAACGATTTCTTGTTGTATTTAGTAAAGGACCAATGCCAACGTGCGCCCCACCTTACCGACACTTTTCTTCTGAGATGAAAACGTGCCAACATTCCGTTTCCTGATAGCAACCCCAACCTTAAATAAAGTGCACGACTGGGTCGAACGTAACTTTCTCGTTCATCAAAAGTTTAGTTGGTTGTTTTCTTATATTATTAAGTACGTAGGTGAGAATCGATGCTAGATAAAAGAAATGGGTGCAAATGAAGTGGGAGTTTCTAAAAGTGGCTGCAATTATTTTAAGGTGCATATTCAACAAGGTTGAAAACAGGGTAACATTTGCTAAAATGAAGTTTTGCGTAGCTGTTGTTGCATTTTTATCGGAAGTGGGGGAGATTATAACAAAAATTTAGCATATATGTGAAAATAGATTGGGAAGTATAAGTAATTAAAAAAAATGATTTTTTCGAATTTTTTGAGAAAAACTTACTTCGAATACTGATTTTATCTTTAATATGTATTTGGATCAAAATCGTTAGAGCGGTTTTTGTAAAATTTGGCAGACAAAATAGTACCAAATATTGTCTAGTTTGAAAAATACTATTGCTTATCTATTTAGCTGAAAACCGAGTACAAGTTATTGTTCGGGATGTAAGCATTACTTGGTTTTTAGGGTTTTATCGAAATCGAAAATGTGGTTTTCGAGATATGAGCAGTTTTTAAAGTGAGCGTTTCCAGTGATTCGAATTGAAAATTAAGGACGCAATAATTTTGAAAACATCAATTTTACTCTAAGTTTGCATTTTGGTCAAAATCATGCCGTTTTGAGGTAAACTAGGGAAAACTATATTTTTCAAAAATGACATTTTTCAAAAATCCATTTTACGATAATACAGAGAAAAACTGAGTTTTCCATTAAATTAAAAATTACGATATTACCTTAGAAATGCATTTTTGTTACAGTCGTGTTACAATTTTCTATGGGAAACCGCCCCGAGCTGTAAGCCCCCAAACTTTAAATCCGAAGTTTAAACGAAATCCGTTCAGCCGCTTAGGCTGTAGGCCTCGGGACATACAGACAGACAGACAGACGGACAGAATTTTGCGACCCACTTTTTTGAGTTCGTCTATCATCGTAATGTCAGAATTGATTAACATCTCGAGTTCGAAATTATGTACGAATACAATATCTTTCTCTTACTATACGTAATGGAGAAAGTTGAAAATATGAAAAACTTGTTTTTCCAAAACAAACAAATTTTTTTCCAAGATTTTGTTCAAAATATAAAAATAGCAAAATTTAAAATACAATTTTCACCTAAATATCTATAAAAAAAAACTTTTGTCACAAATTAATGCTTGAAATTTTGGAACATATTTGAATTAAATTGACTTAAAATTGTATTGCATTAAAGCTCAACAAATCGTTTTTAAAGATACAAATTTCAACAACCGTTTTAGTACATACTAAACCAGTTTTCCAAAAACACGTTACATCACTTATTTTATCAAATTCGTTAAAATTCTCCTCAGAGTTGATGAAAACGTTAGTGAGACAGAAATTGTGCATGGGATCTGTTCGACTCACATTTCACATAATAATGAAATTAATAGAAAACGTTTTTCTTCAATAGAAAAGGTTATTTTAATGTGCTAGACTTAAAAAGTTCTTGAAATTTTATGATTTCGAGTTAAAAAGTCTTGTACGTATTTTGGAACTCAAAAATCTTGAATAAAATAAAGATATATCTTGAAATCTGGCATCACTGGTCTAGGCGAGCTTCTGAAAAAGGTCGACTTTCCGAGAGATGGTTTTCAAACGAAACGGTTACAAGCCTACCATCAATAGGATTAAGGGACATAGGTGGACTAAAAACCGACTGACTTACAGAGCTGGAGCTTGTTGAAAACGGTATTACATTTATTTATTTATTTATTTTTAAATAGTTTACAAAAAAGGGCTTACATATTGACAGATATACCTGGACATAGTTTAAAGTGCACCTTAACATTTCTCTCCACTGTCCCACCGACTGCTTGACAAACTGATATCGTGAGAAGACTTCGCAGTTCAGCTGTTCAGAAGCAGCATACAATTGGACACAAATGGTCAAAAAAATAAGCCACCAGAAGGTGGATTCAATTTTTTCAATTTAAAACTGTTGCGGCCACAATATTTTTTTAATTTTTAGGCTCTTCACACTGTCCAAACATACCTTATAAGTGCAACAATACTCGATTGGAGTACTGCAAACAACTATTGCGCAATTTCCATCCACGGTCATGAGCAGGGCTTAGACCTCTAAACGCCGACCGCACCACCACCCGATTTGCATAACAATAAAACAACAATCCCGCTTAACACTGAAGACAAAATTGAAAGAATTCCCATCACTCCTTCTGTACAACATAAGCTCCCTTGGACCGATCTCATCGTGTTCGACAACATTGTAGATTGGATACTCATTCAAATTCATTCATTCACACTTCTGCGTCGTTTCCCGCAGCTTCATTTAGAGATGCATGTCTGAACGGTGTAACAAATTTCGAAAAGGATTTCACGCGCGCCAGCATCGCCATTTACCATCAGCGCATATAATGCCAGCAAAAATTCGAAATGACAAATGTTGATCAAATGCCAAAATGACAGCGTCAGCGTGTGCATAATTTGTACCTCACTCTAATATTATACGCAGAGATATGCGTCGGTAATTAAATAAATATTACAGCTGCGGAGCCATTGTTTACGGAGGGATTCGAGTACGCGTCGTATCCAATTTATTATTGGTACACCAAATCTGCGCACCGGACACTTAAAATTAATACCACGTCACCGCCGCGCAGTGAAATTAAATGAATGAAACAAGTGCCATTGTGTTAGATAACGATACACAAACAAACTAAAAGGAGACACGTTTTCGATTTTTGTTGCTCCTCTGGCAGATATTTTCGTGTCTATGGTAGTTTTTTTTTGAATGAATTTGGATGGATGCTGGGCTTAATTGAAATTAGCAAATGTTTAATGGATCTCACTTGTTCGTGCTGGGATAAAATATTATATTTCAGGAATATTTTCGTGATGTGTCGCCAGCGATAAATTATTTTTGTGGCGACGCATTTAAATTAATGAAAAAAAAAAATATACACGCGTTTCCCTCTTAGCATGGATTCTTAGATTTTTAGATTTTTATTTTGGTGTAGTTTTAAAAAATAGATCAGATTTATCGGGGACATTGGGCTTTTACAACATGAGTAAAAATTGGAAGATACAAGACTGTTTGTATATTGTATCAAAGCCAACGGAGGATAAAGTTTAAAAATAAAGCGAGATGGCGTTGAGGTCAAAGTAATACGTATGTTAAAACGTTTCAGTAATTGATTGGGTTGTAATAGAGGAATTCTCTGTTTGGAAGAGGCGTGATGTAGATTAATGTTGTCGATTCATTTGTACAGAAAGATATGTTAATTTTGTTCAGATACAAGTATTTTCTTATCTCAATTCAAGGAAATGTAATTTGTTGAATGGTATCTACTTCTTTGTGTTCAACATTCGGTAGCTTAATTTTTATCAGCGATTGTCAGGCCTAAGACCTTTGTCTTTGGGATCAATTGTTTCTTTTTTTTATTTTTATTATGTATCAGTTGGCTGACAATTTTAATTAAAGTGTACACAGCGGCATTGACAAGATACCTCCAATGAGCACCTCGAGAACTCTAGTTTACTAAGATCTGTTCTAGATCTCTAGATTCATAACTTTGACAAATATTTGTTACATTGACAGAACATTTTTACAGCGGCATTGACAAGATACCTCCAATGAGCACCTCGAGAACTCTAGTTTACTAAGATCTGTTCTAGATCTCTAGATTCATAACTTTGACAAATATTTGTTACATTGACAGAACATTTTTACAGCGGCATTGACAAGATACCTCCAATGAGCGCCTCGAGAACTCTAGTTTACTAAGAACTCTAGTTTATTAAGATCTGATCTAGATCTCTAGATTCATAACTTTTGACAAATATTTGCCACATTGACAGGATATTTTCACAGCGGCATTGACAAGATACCTCCAATGAGCACCTCGAGAACTCTAGTTTACTAAGATCTGATCTAGATCTCTAGATTCATAACTTTGACAAATATTTGTTACATTGACAGAACATTTTTACAGCGGCATTGACAAGATACCTCCAATGAGCACCTCGAGAACTCTAGTTTACTAAGATCTGATCTAGATCTGTAGATTCATAACTTTGACAAAAATTTGTTACATTGACAGAACATTTTTACAGCGGCATTGACAAGATACCTCCAATGAGCACCTCGAGAACTCTAGTTTACTAAGATCTGATCTAGATCTGTAGATTCATAACTTTGACAAAAATTTGTTACATTGACAGAACATTTTCACAGCGGCATTGACAAGATACCTCCAATGAGCGCCTCGAGAACTCTAGTTTACTAAGAACTCTAGTTTATTAAGATCTGATCTAGATCTCTAGATTCATAACTTTTGACAAATATTTGCCACATTGACAGGATATTTTCACAGCGGCATTGACAAGATACCTCCAATGAGCACCTCGAGAACTCTAGTTTACTAAGATCTGATCTAGATCTCTAGATTCATAACTTTGACAAATATTTGTTACATTGACAGAACATTTTTACAGCGGCATTGACAAGATACCTCCAATGAGCACCTCGAGAACTCTAGTTTACTAAGATCTGATCTAGATCTCTAGATTCATAACTTTGACAAATATTTGTGACATTGACAGGATATTTTCACAGCGGCACTGACAAGATACCTCCAATGAGCACCTCGAGAACTCTAGTTTACTAAGATCTGATCTAGATCTCTAGATTCATAACTTTGACAAATATTTGTCACATTGACAGGATATTTTCACAGCGGCATTGACAAGATACCTCCAATGAGCACCTCGAGAACTCTAGTTTACTAAGATCTGATCTAGATCTCTAGATTCATAACTTTGACAAATATTTGTCACATTGACAGGATATTTTCACAGCGGCATTGACAAGATACCTACCAATGAGCACGTAGAGAACTCTAGTTTACTAAGATCTGATCTAGATCTCTAGATTCATAACTTTGACAAATATTTGTCACATTGACAGGATATTTTCACAGCGGCATTGACAAGATACCTCCAATGAGCACCTCGAGAACTCTAGTTTACTAAGATCTGATCTAGATCTCTAGATTCATAACTTTGACAAATATTTGTCACATTGACAGGATATTTTCACAGCGGCATTGACAAGATACCTCCAATGAGCACCTCGAGAACTCTAGTTTACTAAGATCTGATCTAGATCTCTAGATTCATAACTTTGACAAATATTTGTTACATTGACAGAACATTTTTACAGCGGCATTGACAAGATACCTCCAATGAGCACCTCGAGAACTCTAGTTTACTAAGATCTGATCTAGATCTCTAGATTCATAACTTTGACAAATATTTGTCACATTGACAGGATATTTTCACAGCGGCATTGACAAGATACCTCCAATGAGCACCTCGAGAACTCTAGTTTACTAAGATCTGATCTAGATCTCTAGATTCATAACTTTGACAAATATTTGTCACATTGACAGGATATTTTCACAGCGGCATTGACAAGATACCTCCAATGAGCACCTCGAGAACTCTAGTTTACTAAGATCTGTTCTAGATCTCTAGATTCATAACTTTGACAAATATTTGTTACATTGACAGAACATTTTTACAGCGGCATTGACAAGATACCTCCAATGAGCACCTCGAGAACTCTAGTTTACTAAGATCTGTTCTAGATCTCTAGATTCATAACTTTGACAAATATTTGTTACATTGACAGAACATTTTTACAGCGGCATTGACAAGATACCTCCAATGAGCGCCTCGAGAACTCTAGTTTACTAAGAACTCTAGTTTATTAAGATCTGATCTAGATCTCTAGATTCATAACTTTTGACAAATATTTGCCACATTGACAGGATATTTTCACAGCGGCATTGACAAGATACCTCCAATGAGCACCTCGAGAACTCTAGTTTACTAAGATCTGATCTAGATCTCTAGATTCATAACTTTGACAAATATTTGTTACATTGACAGAACATTTTTACAGCGGCATTGACAAGATACCTCCAATGAGCACCTCGAGAACTCTAGTTTACTAAGATCTGATCTAGATCTGTAGATTCATAACTTTGACAAAAATTTGTTACATTGACAGAACATTTTTACAGCGGCATTGACAAGATACCTCCAATGAGCACCTCGAGAACTCTAGTTTACTAAGATCTGATCTAGATCTGTAGATTCATAACTTTGACAAAAATTTGTTACATTGACAGAACATTTTCACAGCGGCATTGACAAGATACCTCCAATGAGCGCCTCGAGAACTCTAGTTTACTAAGAACTCTAGTTTATTAAGATCTGATCTAGATCTCTAGATTCATAACTTTTGACAAATATTTGCCACATTGACAGGATATTTTCACAGCGGCATTGACAAGATACCTCCAATGAGCACCTCGAGAACTCTAGTTTACTAAGATCTGATCTAGATCTCTAGATTCATAACTTTGACAAATATTTGTTACATTGACAGAACATTTTTACAGCGGCATTGACAAGATACCTCCAATGAGCACCTCGAGAACTCTAGTTTACTAAGATCTGATCTAGATCTCTAGATTCATAACTTTGACAAATATTTGTGACATTGACAGGATATTTTCACAGCGGCACTGACAAGATACCTCCAATGAGCACCTCGAGAACTCTAGTTTACTAAGATCTGATCTAGATCTCTAGATTCATAACTTTGACAAATATTTGTCACATTGACAGGATATTTTCACAGCGGCATTGACAAGATACCTCCAATGAGCACCTCGAGAACTCTAGTTTACTAAGATCTGATCTAGATCTCTAGATTCATAACTTTGACAAATATTTGTCACATTGACAGGATATTTTCACAGCGGCATTGACAAGATACCTACCAATGAGCACGTAGAGAACTCTAGTTTACTAAGATCTGATCTAGATCTCTAGATTCATAACTTTGACAAATATTTGTCACATTGACAGGATATTTTCACAGCGGCATTGACAAGATACCTCCAATGAGCACCTCGAGAACTCTAGTTTACTAAGATCTGATCTAGATCTCTAGATTCATAACTTTGACAAATATTTGTCACATTGACAGGATATTTTCACAGCGGCATTGACAAGATACCTCCAATGAGCACCTCGAGAACTCTAGTTTACTAAGATCTGATCTAGATCTCTAGATTCATAACTTTGACAAATATTTGTTACATTGACAGAACATTTTTACAGCGGCATTGACAAGATACCTCCAATGAGCACCTCGAGAACTCTAGTTTACTAAGATCTGATCTAGATCTCTAGATTCATAACTTTGACAAATATTTGTCACATTGACAGGATATTTTCACAGCGGCATTGACAAGATACCTCCAATGAGCACCTCGAGAACTCTAGTTTACTAAGATCTGATCTAGATCTCTAGATTCATAACTTTGACAAATATTTGTCACATTGACAGGATATTTTCACAGCGGCATTGACAAGATACCTCCAATGAGCACCTCGAGAACTCTAGTTTACTAAGATCTGATCTAGATCTCTAGATTCATAACTTTGACAAATATTTGTCACATTGACAGGATATTTTCACAGCGGCATTGACAAGATACCTCCAATGAGCACCTCGAGAACTCTAGTTTACTAAGATCTGATCTAGATCTCTAGATTCATAACTTTGACAAATATTTGTTACATTGACAGAACATTTTTACAGCGGCATTGACAAGATACCTCCAATGAGCACCTCGAGAACTCTAGTTTACTAAGATCTGATCTAGATCTCTAGATTCATAACTTTGACAAATATTTGTCACATTGACAGGATATTTTCACAGCGGCATTGACAAGATACCTCCAATGAGCACCTCGAGAACTCTAGTTTACTAAGATCTGATCTAGATCTCTAGATTCATAACTTTGACAAATATTTGTGACATTGACAGGATATTTTCACAGCGGTACTGACAAGATACCTCCAATGAGCACCTCGAGAACTCTAGTTTACTAAGATCTGATCTAGATCTCTAGATTCATAACTTTGACAAATATTTGTCACATTGACAGGATATTTTCACAGCGGCATTGACAAGATACCTACCAATGAGCACGTAGAGAACTCTAGTTTACTAAGATCTGATCTAGATCTCTAGATTCATAACTTTGACAAATATTTGTCACATTGACAGGATATTTTCACAGCGGCATTGACAAGATACCTCCAATGAGCACCTCGAGAACTCTAGTTTACTAAGATCTGATCTAGATCTCTAGATTCATAACTTTGACAAATATTTGTGACATTGACAGGATATTTTCACAGCGGCACTGACAAGATACCTCCAATGAGCACCTCGAGAACTCTAGTTTACTAAGATCTGATCTAGATCTCTAGATTCATAACTTTGACAAATATTTGTCACATTGACAGGATATTTTCACAGCGGCATTGACAAGATACCTACCAATGAGCACGTAGAGAACTCTAGTTTACTAAGATCTGATCTAGATCTCTAGATTCATAACTTTGACAAATATTTGTCACATTGACAGGATATTTTCACAGCGGCATTGACAAGATACCTCCAATGAGCACCTCGAGAACTCTAGTTTACTAAGATCTGATCTAGATCTCTAGATTCATAACTTTGACAAATATTTGTCACATTGACAGGATATTTTCACAGCGGCATTGACAAGATACCTCCAATGAGCACCTCGAGAACTCTAGTTTACTAAGATCTGATCTAGATCTCTAGATTCATAACTTTGACAAATATTTGTCACATTGACAGGATATTTTCACAGCGGCATTGACAAGATACCTCCAATGAGCACCTCGAGAACTCTAGTTTACTAAGATCTGATCTAGATCTCTAGATTCATAACTTTGACAAATATTTGTCACATTGACAGGATATTTTCACAGCGGCATTGACAAGATACCTACCAATGAGCACGTAGAGAACTCTAGTTTACTAAAATCTGGTCTAGATCTGTAGATTCATAACTTTGACAAATATTTGTCACATTGACAGGATATTTTCACAGCGGCATTGACAAGATACCTACCAATGAGCACGTAGAGAACTCTAGTTTACTAAGATCTGATCTAGATCTCTAGATTCATAACTTTGACAAATATTTGTCACATTGACAGGATATTTTCACAGCGGCATTGACAAAATACCTACCAATGAGCACCTCGAGAACTCTAGTTTACTAAAATCTGGTCTAGATCTCTAGATTCATAACTTTGACAAATATTTGTCACATTGACAGGATATTTTCACAGCGGCATTGACAAGATACCTACCAATGAGCACGTAGAGAACTCTAGTTTACTAAAATCTGGTCTAGATCTGTAGATTCATAACTTTGACAAATATTTGTCACATTGACAGGATATTTTCACAGCGGCATTGACAAGATACCTACCAATGAGCACGTAGAGAACTCTAGTTTACTAAGATCTGATCTAGATCTCTAGATTCATAACTTTGACAAATATTTGTCACATTGACAGGATATTTTCACAGCGGCATTGACAAAATACCTACCAATGAGCACCTCGAGAACTCTAGTTTACTAAAATCTGGTCTAGATCTCTGGATTCATAACACATTTACTGGGAATTTTCCTAGGACACGGCTCCGTATTTTTTCTAATTTTGTGAATATTCTTAAAACATATAAGAATTTGCTCAAGTTAATGAAACATACAAAAACAAGCAGCCCGTACACTCAGAAAAATATCGCAAGCTAAATTCTAGTCCGATCAGGCTTATTCTTAATTTTATGCATTCTTACGTGCTCAATCTAAAAATAATTAAACTAAGCAGGACAAACCTGAGAATAGCGATAGGGATACTGTTTTCTCCAAAACTAACTAAATCTGGGAAACTTCTTTAATAGCATAGAAGAAGTGGGGTTCATCGACCAAACGAAGGTATTTCAATTTTGTAGGGAAATAAAATACTTCTTGGAAAGTTCCTGCGTTTTTCCACCTCCTAAATAAAGATGGACGGTTCAAAATCTCGCACTTTAAAGGTTGACCTTAATTGTGGGCAAAATGAGAAAAATAAACCCTTAGCAGTAAACAAATGATGAAAGTGAAACCAAACCAATAAAAATGAATAAAATTTAAAAAATAAAGATTCTCGCAGAGATCGCGATGGGTCCACTAGGGGAAATAGTTTCTTGTGACGGTTCTTCTCGCAACCCTGCGTCGAACCTAACCTTACTTACAACTTATTCAAGTTCAAGGTCCACTTATTATTTTTGACCCATAACCTGTACATTACAACTTTATATTCCCTTCGTCAATGGATGTGCGTCACAATCAACAGGCGGCTTCATCCAGAAGGAAATTCTCGTCGCGTCATGGAGATTGGAGTTGATGCCGCCTTTAAAAATGCTTTGCTACATAGTGAAACTTTCTTAAATGTTATAATAACTATCTGCGAAGCCTATGAACCAATTTGAGTTCCATTTCCACTGCCATGAGACCCTGACCCACTTAAATGTGGACCTTCTAAACAAATTAGGCGATCGACAATCGTAAAGATCCCTTAAAGCCCCATTCGTATCATATAAACAT
The DNA here is from genome assembly GCA_951230905.1 of Cheilosia variabilis. Taxonomy (NCBI): domain Eukaryota; kingdom Metazoa; phylum Arthropoda; class Insecta; order Diptera; family Syrphidae; genus Cheilosia; species Cheilosia variabilis. The sequence goes on along the minus strand of OX579680.1, from coordinate 59,636,104 downwards.
ACACATGACAGTCCCACTTAATGTATACAAAGAATAGCTATGCCCCTGTTCAAACTTCGGGTTGTATTATGACTCTCGAGTCTTTGTTTCTTAATTACTTTTTGGGTTGAGGACAAGATAAACAGAAAGATTCGTAATAGCGGTGGATACTTAGTAGGTACAATATTGTATTGTTGACACTTAAGTTTGCTACATCAGTGTATAGATTGTCAGAAGATGAATGCATGCAGCAGCAGGTATAGTACTCGGGCTGAATTATAGCAGTCTTCAAAGAAGAAGGACAGTGGGAGATGTGATTTTTTTAACTTTCTCCATTACGTAGAAAGAGAAAGATATTGTATTCGCACAAAATTTCGAACTCAAAAACGTGGGTCGCAAAATTCTGTCCGTCTGTCTGTCTGTCTGTCTGTCCGTATGTCCCGAGGCCTACAGCATAAGTGGCTTAACGGATTTCGTTCAAACTTCGGATTTAAAGTTTGGGGGCTTACAGTTCGGGGCCGTTTTTTTTTTTGCATGGTAACCTCAATATTAATGGTACTTCCCATAAAAAATGTTCATACCAGTTTGATTTGTTCGAAAACGGCTGCAACGATTTCAACAAAAATTTATATTTAAGCTTAAGTAGGTGAGGTAAACATAACTGCATACTCAGTTTTCTGCTAAAAGATCGAGTAACGGTACTTTGTAAATTTGGACATATCTCGAAAACGGTCCATACGATTGCAACGAAAACTCATTTCTAGGGTAATATGGTCATTTCTAACTTAATGGAAAAGTCAGTTTTTCTCGGTATTATCGTAAAATCGATTTTTGAAAAAAGTCATTTTTGAAAAATATAGTTTTCCCTAGTTTACCTCAAAACGGCATGATTTTGACCAAAATGCAAACTTAGAGTAAAATTGATGTTTTCAAAATTATTGCGTCCTTAATTTTCAATTTCGAATCACTGGAAACGCTCGCTTTAAAAACTGCTCATATCTCGAAAACCCCATTTTCGATTTCAATAAAACCCTAAAAACCAAGTAATGCTTACATCCCGAACAATAACATGTTTTTTTTTTTATTCATATTGAATATGCACCCTAAAAATAAATCTAACAATTCATTTGCACCAAAAATGTTGATGGTTATTTTATCTGGGAACAAGGGCGCAGACTGGCACCCTTATTATGCCCGGCTCAAAAGCGCACTCTAATTTCACAGGCTTGTCAATATTCTAGGCTCGATATTTCCGTGAAAATCAAGTTGCTCGGTAATATGATCGAAGTCGTTACAAATGCTTTCGAGCTGCCTTCATCCTGATTGCGTCAACAGTTGCCTGCATCTTGACAGACATTCACTGGCAACAGTGACAGTCCCTCTAAATTACCCATTTAACATAATTTCACAGAAAATAGTCCAAAGCAGTGTTAACAGATCGGGGGATTCGTCCCTTTTTGCGGGATTTTCTCACTTAAAATAAGCTAAACGGGTCAAAGGGATTTTTCATACCTCATAGTAAAAGAAAAATGGATTTTACTATTTGGTCAATTTTTGTTCCTAATTGCTAATTTCATTAAGAATAAAAAAATTACTACTACGATCAAATTAAATATTTTAATGTTTACAAAAAAGTCATTCAAAATATCTGAATGCGTACATTTTCGTTTTTTTTTTATTTCCCAAAACTGTTTCATAAACTGACATAACTGTGGTGAAAATCTCAACTCACCGCACACAGACTAATGAGATAATAATAAAAAAGACTGAATTTAATGAAATACATGTTTTTTTTTTTGTTAATTTAATATTTCGTGGGATTTTTTATATTTTGCCGAAGGATAAAAGGAATTTTTTGGGTATAACCGTGGGATAACCTGCTTCTAAAGTCTGGCATCACTGGTCCAAAGGTGTGTAATCACATGATCTTCGAAGCTATGGCTGCACAAAATGTTGTGCTAAGAGTGGGGATCAAAAGTAGTCTTCATTTCAGGTACCTTGTACAATTTGCAAGCGTTGTGCTGACACACGTCAATATTGGCAAATGGCAACCAAAATGAGCACAAATCAGCTAGAAACAGCTCGAAAAATACGCTCTACGAACCTCTTTTTCTTTGGGGCCACTTGGTATTGTTATGATACAGAAAACAAGGCGGTCTCTGATCCTAGCGCCCCACACGACCGCCCGCGCTGGTCCACCCTAAGTCCGGCACTGGCAATTAGACACAAATAACAGAAGTTGAATCAGGAAAAAATGCAGGATCCAAGCGTGAGACTTAGAAAAAAGATCCAGCTTAAGAGGAATTGATAGAATTCCTTAAACTCCTTAATTATTATATTATAACTGTCGAAATAGCAACAAAAAAGCTTCAAACAGCAATAAACAATATTTCAGAATGGACTAAGAAATGGCAGATTAGATTAAGAAATATTCCCCCGCGAATAGATATGAGAAACCCAACACATGTTGCTATAAAGCTTTCGTCTAAGTTACGACAATATCTGACTTTGTACGATTTGTAAAAATATTTCTTGCGCCACACAAAATCGTGCTAAAATGTTAATAAATAAAATACTAAATCGGGCGCATTGTCCCCGTTGTTTTGACAGCAAAATTAAAAAACAACAAATGGCCATTGCTACCATTCAATAATTTTCTTTTTGAATATTGCATGTCCTCTAGCGGATTTTCTGTTCCAAAGTAAATATTCAATAAATTAAGACAAGTCCGAAATTCGCCAAAGCAATTTATTAGCGGTAGGAAATTCATACAAGGACTAGGATTATTATTATACCATTCCACCTATGCGTCTGCAAACGAACACCAAACGGATATTTTTACTCGCGTGCTCTCACATGAAAATGAAATCAAGAACTCGGACGAATACATTTGGCGCCCAGCCAAATCGTATAATTCGCCCGCGCGCAGTTAAAAAATGAAAATACATGCACATAGGAATTTCCTTTGGTTTTTGGGATTCTTGATATTTCGACTTTTTGGATATTTGTTTGAAATGGCATCGTATCTCGTATGTAAGAAAAAAGCGAACAGCGAATTTTTCATCTATCACCGCACGCAAAGCAATTGATGGCGCATACCGGCATACAGCTCATGTTTTGCCTGAAGTGAAATTTATCTAATTACGCGAATTCAGCGTAAATCATTTAATTATTTATTTATTTTTGTGTGTTGTTTTCTCAAAAAAAAAAAAAGAAAGAGAAAATAACAACAAATCCGAATCGCAGAGTTCATTTGTTACTGTGAATCTGATGGTTTGTGGGAAAATTTATCGCTTCAGATATACAGATCGTCAGAGACTACCAGCAGTTGTTGGCCATTTATCATACGCGTATCATTCGAAGTGTTTTGAGTTTACATTTCAGACGTGGGTGGATATGAAAGTTTATCTTGGGCACAGCCATTCAGATCTATCCGTTCGTCACCTACCGCAAACAGTAAAATTGAATTAAAGCGAATATCGCTCAGTTATCTCGTCGTATGTGAAACGTCAGTTTATATGCATTAATTGCACATCTCATGTGCGAGGGAAAAAACACACAAATAGTAAATTGACATAATTAAGCCAAACAGCTAGAGATCAACGCTGGCAAGTGTTGATACACACAAGATACTTTGCTCTCATGTAGATACATTTTATTATAATTTCATTTTTTCCCCCTTTCGCCCGCCATCTTCCATCTTCGCCCTGTGTGAGTATTTTAAGTGCATGCACTGCACACACATCATGAGAATGATGAACCATCAAATGGATGCGTGAATGCAAATAGATCGGGTATTCTGTAATCTTGCGGTGTTTTCTGTTTTTTTAAGGGCCATCATCAGCAGATCTCGGCGAGTGACATTTTTCGATTGGCATTTAACGCGCAGGAGCTGGCTTTGGGATACTTATTTGCACCTCGTTGTCGGTAAGGCAGTGCAGATTTAGACGGAGTAGAGACTGTTTTCGATATAGCATGGACTGGTTGTAATCGTGTGTCCCGTTATTTTCGGTCAGACGTTGATATTTTGATGGACATAAGGTTCTGCGGTGGTTATCGATTTCTTACCAGTCAGCTCCTGTTGCTTAAGTGAAAATGATCTGGAATCTGCTAAGGATATATAGGTACTATTGAATTCTTGTTTTTGAGCCAGGATTTTCTTTCCTGGAGGACTTGCTTCCAAATCTTACGAGGAATTCTTTAAACAAAAAACTATATATGTATATTCCAACTCATTGAGTTTTATTAGTTTTTTAATCGTATACGCAGTGCCGGGTCCAGCTAAACTAGCGCTCTGTACAAGATTTACAGAAAGCGCCCTTTTTTCATATTTGCACACATGCATAAGTCTTTTCCACATCACCCAGGAGGTAGACTTTCAATGCGTTTTTTTTATTGAGGTATTTTTTGTTTTGAGATTTTTTAACTAGATTATTTTGTAAAATGTTAGTGGATGTGCAAGAAATAAACCTACAGATTAGGTAGGTAAAAAGCGAACTTGCATAGGGCTTAATCTTGCATTCCCCATAACACTTCGGGACACTGTTTAAATCCCATTCATAGCTGAAAAGGTTCTTTCAACACATAGGTGTGGTCACTGGAAGCGTGGTCAAAACCGTAAGCAAGAAGTTTATACCTCTAAAGTAAGTCTTGTCACATATATCACCAAAGAATGTACTCAGCTTTCATAGCTGACAACGAAATTATTGCTTTATCAAAGTGACATGTTAGCTTTTCCACTTCGTTCACTCGCTCAGCTGCAACAAAACCCATGGCAGAAGAGCTTGAAACGACTGTAGAACGTCTTCGTTGATCATGAATCTGTCCGTAAGATTTTGTATTAACGAATCTGTGCAAGGAATCAGTATAGACACTCTGAAATAGGCTTCAGTCGAAGAGGTTTCTGGATTGGAACGCGTTGTTTGTTTCAATGAAGTTCTTGGAGCTCTTAATTCAACCTCAAATAAGTCCTTCGCAAGTTGGGATGCGGATTGAAAAGCCTCTCTGAAAAAATCGTTTGCACTTTCTCTGATGTTCTTAAGTGAATTCGATTGTTCGAAGTGCGGTCGATTGCAGAAACGAAATCTAAGGATTTTTTCTGTAGGAAAACTGATTAGAACAGCGCTATAAGCTGAATAGTTTTTCGCGTACAATGAGGCTTACGAGGAAATCCCTTTTTTTGACCGCTGCTTTCGAAGACGCCGTAAACCGATAATTTCTCAAACCGATTTAAAAAACCAGTTTAGAATTGAACAAACCGAGTTGCAAACCGAGTTAGCCCACTCGTTTTTCAAGTTGCAACTCAGTAAGAAAACGAACCAAAGATAGTGATATTGAGGTTGCTGCAACTCGTTTTGGTTCGGGTTAACTCGGTTTGTACGGGTACGGTTCATTTAAACCGATTTACCCATAGACTCACTCAATTGATAAAAACAAAAACCACCCTCATGACTGATTAGAGAAAACAGGAGTAAAGAGCACAGCTTTCCAATTGGACTGGATGTTCTTTAATGTGTTTGTTCATTGTGTTTATAGGTACTTATCTAGCCAACCGAAACCGAGTCGTGTGTTGAATTCGGTTTAATGCGGTGACATTTTATTATTCGGTTTTCGGTCAATTCGTTTCGTTCCACCGGTTTTCTCCAAATCGGTTCGACACAAATGCAACTCGGTTTAACGCGGTTTAGTTGTAAGTGTAACTCGTACAAAGCGGCAGAGTTTTTGTTACTATTTCGACTAATTTATTCGTTTATTTAACTTTAGTGCCTTTCTTACTACAAATGGAATATTATTATTTTAGAAAGGTACATGGGGCGACGGAAATAAAGTGGCCTACACTCATAAAAAATATAAATCCGCCACTTTAGAACACTAGAATGAATGAGAAAAGAATGACAAAAACTACCCGACCGACTAACGCACTTATATATATGTGGATGTGAATCTGTCATGAATGAATCGAAAAAAAGATGGCTAAATGGGTAGTTTTAGTCATCAATGAAAATGAAGTCAATGATCGCTCTCTCTGTCGCTTTGTGTCTTGTGGAACAAAACGGCGTACCTATTGTGGAAAAGCCACATGTTCACAGCACCATCTAGGGGCAAGAGCCTAAGGCCGAAAATGAGTTAAGCTCATGTGAACATTTACTATTAGAGAAATATCGTCTAACGCTTCTGTTGGATTGTCTCGAAATCAACAAATCAGGGATGCGACTTGAACCCAGATCTTCAACGAACGTCGATTTAAGCATTGAATCAGAGCTTTTCGTCAAACCGCAGCCTGACTGTCGATGAATATGGTATCGAAGAGGGGTTTTGTCATAAGCATGCCATACGTACCTGATATCCCATCTTCCATCTTAAATAAATAAGATCTCTAAAGGACCATTCACATGAGAGCGACCAACTACCTACGAACGAACGAATATTCGCAAATTTTGACAGTCCATTCACAAGATACATTTTATTTGATCGCAGATGCCCGCGAATCCATGACAGTCGCTGTCATTTGTCTCTATTTTTTCGAATAAAAAAAAACTCGAAAATGGGAGGTAGCCGCATTCTATTAAGGAAAAAAATAATATTGTTGGCCTATTTGTGGTGGAAACAAATTAAAACACAGCAATTAATGCATGCACATCCGCTTAACTGAACACGAAAAGAAAAAGGAGAATATTTTACTTTGATAAACATGCTTATCTGTTGATTCAGTTATATTTCTTTTATTTTCCATTCGGACCAAAACAAAACAACACCACAAAATGAAATATGTACAAAAAAAAAATGCAAATGATATTTCAAGTTTGAGGTTAAGTTCGAACGAATGTTTTATTCGCTAGTTTGTGGAACGCGAATTGAATGATGTGGATTGTGAATAAACTTTGACAATTCGCGCCAAAGGTGTATTTGTTCGCGGCAAAAAGTTTGGAATTTGAAATTTCGTTATTTAAACTGTTTTTTTAATACACCAAATTTTCGCTTTGCGTCGTTCCGATTTGCGTCTTTTAAAAATGATCGTGGTTTCGAAGTTGGGACGATTTTATTTCAGTTTGCTTTTTTGTTATTCCTTTTTGTTAATTTTCTTTTTTGTAAAAAGGGGATTGCCCAAGATTAAGGCTAACGAATTTACACTTTACGTGAAGTCAATCATTTCGGAGAAATAAATATTAAAATTAAGGTTAAGAATCGTTATTTCGATTTGAGTCGTTTCGATTTGCGTCGTGTTTTTTCTGGTCCCAATTAACGACTCAAATCGGGGTTTTGGTGTACATTGTGATGGAATAATTAATTATCCTCCTCTTGGAATAGTAAAATGTGCAATTTTCTGTTCATAAATGCATCAAAAGTGGTGTGTTCGCTCGCTCTCATGTGAATAGTCCATAAGACTGTGGTAGATTACCGCGTATCTCACAGGATACAGCTGTAAATAATCAACCTCTTCACTGGGTTGCAGGTTACTGTGTAGGTATAGAGTCCGAGAATTGTAAAGCGGACGTACTTGCTACACCTGACCCTTCTTAAAAGACCCTTTTAAACGTCAAACTTGATCCAACCATCTCATATACCCAGGATGATTCGATCAGCTTATAAAACAAACGAAAAGCTTTTCCCATTCCAAATGTGCTTCAATTTCCTGTTCCCATTACTCAGATAAATATTCTCCTGATGTGAGTACCCCGTGAGTACCCGCCCGGCAACAACTGTATAAATTCCTTCCAGTTTTCGTTGCCAAAATATTTTTTTAATATTTTACTTCACTAACTCAATCATTTGGCCATCTCGCTATCACTCGCACAGTACTTATTTAGGCACCCAACTGATAAAACACCACATCCTACGTAAGCAACTTGGGAAATTCCAAGCATGTTGTACAAATCCGCCAAGGAAATGACTCATTTATACGAGCCCCCATAACCAATAAACACAAAAAATAAATCCATACCGCATTAAATGAAATAATTATGAGTATCGAGCATAACATTTGTTTATTTATACCAACAAAGCGCACGGAAGAAAGCACCCTACAAAAATCAGTTCCTCAATCATGTTCCCCGGAATTATGGTCCACTCTGCAACGCACACGAAATGCATTCGAATATTTAAAGGAAAACGATTTAAATGTGTAAACAACTCGCCGGGAGGCTGATGGTTATTACCAATAATTTCGAAAGATTTATTACAATGGAATTTTATTTATAATTAACATTCTCCAGCATGTGACCTCCCAGTGTCCCCTAGAAGAAGGCGAGAAATTTCCCAATCGCAGACGGTAAGCGAGCTGTTTTCGAAATTATACACCCAACACCTAATCATAATTCAGGCCGCTTCCAAGTTGGATGTGTGGTGGATATATTCAAACAGAGTCTCGTTTACGTGTATAGCGAGCGCTGCGCTGAAACAAAGTTGTTTTCGAAAAGATATATATTTTTTAAAAATAAAACTTCCCATATTACCAAGAATTCTAAAATTACACGAGAACAACATACGAATACGATCTGTGCGAGAGACTCGGTTCAGTCTCATCGGAGCACACTCGATATTCTTTGTACTCCCGCTGAAAGTGTGCAACGTTGGAGATTATATACTTGGTCGTCGTTTTCGAGATATATACATTTTCTCACTCAGGCGGTTGTCGTAAATTCTTTTCGAGGGTAGAATTTTCAACAAAAAAAAAATAAAAGAAGGAAAGGAAATTTTATACACGCCGGGACCGCCGCCGCCTCACACACTCGATACCGTTGGGGATTTTATTACAAAATTAGATATTGTGTCGGATGGAGAGGGTGATGGGTTGGAGGTGTTTTTTCTGTCAGAGAAATGTTAAAAGTTTCACAGATCGCAATCTACTTGGAATGGGAGCGAAATTGAGGTGCTTCCTGTTGAGATTTTATACGGGATAAGGTGTTGCTATTTTTGGGTTCTCGAAAATGAGATCAGATCGAAATTGACAAAGTAGAGACATATGGCTTGGCAGAGATTCTGAACTGAAGCAGTTCTAGTTTGGGGAAAAATATATATTTATTGTTTCCATTAAATGGTTCTGTTACTCAGATTGAATAGAAAAGCTGGTAGTCGGAAACTGAGTACCCCTAAGTTGCAATTCTAAGTCTAAGCTTGCCTTGCAAAAATGTCAACTCAACCTATTTTGCAATCTTTCATAAAACTGTCACTTTGTCCTCAAGAACAAGCCTTAATAAAAGCCTGAACATCATCACCTTTTATAAAAACCGATGGGAAATGTGACTAAAATTAGTTATTCTCAAAATGTAACTCCAACTTCTGAAGCAAAAGTGCTGCCACTCACCGCCGTTTTCGAAGCATTTTCAGCTAGTTTGGGTTACACGTCAAACTAAACGTCAAAAAGCTCCTAAAAATTAAATTACGGTTCAGTTATTTCCCCTTGTTTCAAAACCCCCCTTTTCGAAAGCCGCACCATTCCATTTTACAGTCAAACGTCACAATAATTGTTTTTTTTTTTTGTGTTTCGTGTGTAACTATTTACTGTAAATTGTTGGTGCACTTGACGCAGCAAATAAACACATGTCAGATAGAAATCTGTCCAACGACAATTAACGTTTGAAAACTCATTCGAAATATTTTTAGTTCAATGACAGGAAAAAAAAATTCCACACGTCAAAAATGTATTAAAAATCTGATGTAAAATATCTGCCATCGTGAAAAATGAATTGCGCAAATGATACTCGCAACATACGCCAACAACTGATAGCTCAAGCGAGTGGGCATTCATTTTGTGACAAGGTAGCATTATCGACTTCGAATCGCATAGTGCGCAAAAATTCGAAAAGGTCATCACGGCACCGCACATCTCTGACGTCTGATGTGCATCAAATGTGACATATCTCAAATTAAACGATCCGTTCAATATGTTTGTGTATATACGTTGGATATTTGTAGTTTTAAATTAGTTTTGAAAATATTTTTTAATTCTTTTGCTAAATAAGAAATTTTTCTTTTATTTCTATTTTCAGAAAATGGCATCACTGTGTTGGCGACAAAAAGTACCATCTGTCGAGTGAGAAATGTGTTTGTTTGAACAAATCGAAAAAGTATTAGTTTAAAGAGTTACAAAGTTCATTTATTTACAAAAACAAACAACAAGAAAAAATGCTCCAGCATCCCGCGACAGATTTCTACGACCTAGCAGCAGCTAACGCGGCCGTGATAAGCAGTCGACAGACACCGCCATACAGTCCGACGGGGTTGTCAATTGCAGCACAGCACAATAACAACAATAACAGCACAAGCAATAACAACAATAACAATACAAGCAACAATAATAACCACACTGGCGGCGGTGGTGGTGGATTAGACATTTTAAATCAAAACGGATCGGTGGGCGGTGGACTAATTGGCAGCGGCACAAATGGTAGTGGCGGCAACAGTTCTGGCGGAGGTCGTGAATCGTTGCCCAGTTTTGGGTTTACACAGGAGCAAGTGGCGTGCGTTTGTGAGGTAAGCTATTTTCCTCTGTTCGAGTATATGATTCTATGGGGAGGACGAAGCATGATTGTTTAATTTTAGGTTTTGTGTTTGTTGCGGTACTATTTTTATTGGTGATTTAATTGAGACTAGTCGAGTCGAGTGGTCGATGTCAAGGTGTTCGGAATAGCTTATCTTCGAGTCGATTGCAATTAGAAAGCTAGATCTTGTGACTTTGCGAGTGGATATTTATTTTTGCCGTCAACTTTACTCGGCACAAAGTTTGGTCATTCCATGTGAGTCATTTCGGTGATGGTAGGTACTAGGTAGTGCCAAAGGTTTTAGTTCACAATTGTGGTCTTTAAAAACGAAGAGGGAAGTTTCACATCTACCTAGTTGATCAATTACTGTATACCCTATTGGAGATTGAAATTTTGAGTACTATTCAGAGAAGGCTTAGACATTATGAAAATTAAGGGCATCTACTAACTTTTGACAAGTAACTTGCTGCAAAAATTGCATGGAAAGTCAGAATTTGGGCCCAGAATATAAGCTTATTCATAACAAGCCTTAGAAACTTTTAGCGCACGATTGCAGCTACTTCAAACTGCTTCCAATGCCAACTAAGAAAACACATGCCGATCAAAAACTATAAAGGGAACATTCCACCGCTAAATATCCCGTCTTCCTTTTTCCTCCTTTCTGTCGTTATTCCATGGAGATAATTAAACAAAAAACTTTTCGGAAGTGATTCCCTCTTGTAACCCCGTTAGCTTTTAGCATGTGACAAGTTGATCGGTGAAAGTCGTAACAAATTCTCTGAGCAGTGTTGGCATATTGTGGGAAATTTTCCATTTCAATGGAAGTTCGGATAAAAAATAGTGGGAAGGTAAAAAATAAGAATCCTTGTCCACTTTGAATCCTTTTTGATACATCGCAGCATTCATATCTGTTCTCTTCAATTAATTGTTACACCTAAATTTCTATCGCTTCGAAAAAGGTCCTCCAACAAGCTGGTAATATTGAAAGACTGGGACGATTTCTATGGTCATTGCCACAATGTGATAAATTGCAGCTGAACGAGTCTGTGCTGAAAGCGAAGGCAGTCGTTGCATTCCATCGGGGACAATACAAGGAGCTCTATAGGCTATTGGAACACCATCAGTTCTCACCGCACAATCATGCCAAATTGCAAGCGTTATGGTTGAAAGGTAAATATAATTTTAAACAAATAAAATACACCTGAGATATTACCGAAAAAAAAAATATACCCTTGGTGAATAATTTTCTTGTTGCCTTTTCCTCCCCTTCTGTGTAGCGCATTACGTTGAAGCCGAAAAACTGCGCGGAAGACCTCTAGGTGCTGTTGGTAAATATCGCGTCCGTCGTAAATTTCCACTTCCACGCACAATTTGGGACGGCGAAGAGACGAGCTATTGCTTTAAGGTGAGTTCAGTGCTAAAATCATTCGGGGTAAGGGATGTGAAAACCTATGAATGTTTCTCTGGGTTGTATTACGTTTAAGTCCTGGGAAAATTCGGGTTAAATTGGGTAAGGGATGTGGCTGTGAAATTGCACAGCACCCTCTGCTGTTAAAAAAAAAAAAAAAAACGGGGAACTGTTTACACACATGAGTTGAAGTTGGCAAACAAATACAAGAAGGGCTTCCCATTGGAGAAGTTTTTGAAGGTCTTGATTTGTGGAACTTGAACTTGCGCTGGGGTTGTCTATGCGGGCTTTCTTCAGGTGTTTTCTGAAGCAAATGTGAGCAGAGAGACCGAAAACTACTGAGCGAGGAAGTCTCGGTTGAACCGCCGGAAAGACACCAATAAAATCTTCAGTTGTAGGGTACCTCCTCTCGCAAACGTCGGACAAGTACAACTTCGAGAGTACAACTGAGAAAGCTTAAAATTGTAGGCCCCTTTCAGGTTTGCCAGATTTTTATAAGCCTATATCGCAATTTTTAGTTATTTTTTTCGCAAAAAACCGCAAAATTACAAAAAAGTCCTCGCAAAAATCGGAAAATGCTTAAAAATAAAAAAATAACACATCAAACTTGATTTTTAATATTTTTGGCTAGGAACAAAAAACAATAACAAAGAAAAAAGAACAAATTTTTGATAAAGCAATAATGGTTGTATTCAGTGTTTTCAAACGGAAAGAGTTTTATTGCATTAGTATTTTGTTTTGTTTTAATGATTAATAAAACAAAATATCACAAGCATCGCAAAATATAAGAGATATCGCAAATTCCAATTTTACAGCGCAAAATAGAAAAAAATTCCGCGCGTTTTGCGATATATCGCACAATCTGGCAAGCCTGCCCTTTCATTCGTCGCGAAAATAGAAGGACTAGTTGTGAGCAGCAGAGCTCACATTCTATTCTTTCCCATTTTCTGTTTAGCAAACATTCAACAATATTATTTCCGAGATTTAAAACAAACCCGTCAGCTGTCACTTACCTACCAACGAACAGAAGCGAAGTGCGCTGGGCTTGTGAATCATGACGTTGCCAAGTTCACGTTTGCACTAATTTTATTCACCATCTCGTATCTCACCACCGGCAATAAACGAAAAATGCAAACTAATCGCTTTTGCGGCAGACATTCAGGTAACGCGATTTTAATTTCATTCCAAACACGGTACTGGTACCGAAACGTCATCGCACAGGTGCAATGACATTTCAGTCGTGTCTTCGGTGGAATTCCCCTAAACGACGCGGACGACTGGAGTCAGAGTGGCTTGGGGCGGCTTCGCAGTCGTCGTCCAAATCGCAATTAATCCACGATTAACGGTCTTTCAATTCTGGACTGAGGTGAAGATTTATATTCTCCTCTTCGCCTCGTGGTGGACTTTGGTTTACGTTATTTCTCACTCCCATTTCGTCACAATATTATCCAAAAAGTGACACATCGAGCATGAGAGTGTTGTTAAGCCTAAGCTCGTTCGCTCGTTCGATTTCATTTCAGTTTCCGGTTCCATAATTTTCAGCGTTTTATTGTGTGGGACATTTTGTCTCTTATTGTTTTGGTTGTCTCCTTTCCCTGATGTCATGGATGCAGTTTATGGCTGCATTAAGCCTTGTTAATCACACGATCGTTATGTTGGTGTTGGAGTTGTTTTTATCTTCCTCTGTTTTAATTAAAGACACTGTAGCAGTGTGTTAATGACGGGCAATGAATGTTTCCAGTTGGCGGGAGTGAGAATTTAAATATAGCGACTTGGAAATTTGATATTTTTTTATATTCGACGGAGGCAAACGGACTTGATATATTTTTGTAACTGTGTAAAGTGTTTGGTTTACTATTAATTTTTTATTTTTCTCATATTTGTGTGTACAGGAAAAATCAAGATCGGTTCTACGAGACTGGTATGCACACAATCCATATCCATCACCGCGGGAGAAACGAGAGCTGGCAGAGGCTACTGGACTGACAACGACACAGGTGAGTTTTCTTTCCGGAAAATTGTAAATCATATGGTCGGAGATCGGAATCGGAGTGGGTATGAAATAATTGAGAGAAATTTTAGTGGGGTTCTTTTTTTAAATACCTACTGTAGAAATAAATCTCATAAAAAAAAATATTAAACCAAACTGACCACAACTCAGCTGCCAGGAGGAATTGGAAGAAGATGTGCGAATTTTATAAACACCTACCACAGGAGTTTTTCTCAATTCAGTCGATCGAATGCGGAATCAAATTGAAGGGACAGGTTCCTTCCCGAAAAGTAACGTAAAATCCACTATAGTTGTTTACGTCATAGACAAATCATACTGAGATCCCCAATTCACAATCTTCTTGCCGCTGGTCCCCTCAGTTTGTTTTCAAATTCGCCATTTTGTATTCCTATCGGTGTTATGTCAATAGAGTGTTTCGCGAAGCCCATCCTTTCACAGATGGGCTATCTATTTGGTTCAAACGTCAAAAAAACTTGTAGGATAACAAAGCCGTTTTGTAATGGCCAGAGTAGTGTTTTGTTCAAATATTGCCAAAAAGCGCACAAATCGCATTACTTTAACCTCTCTTCTTTTACCTTATACTTGTGATAAACATCAGTTTTCAATTCCAAAATGTTTTTATTCTGTTTTTTTTTTATTTTTTAGTAATTTTTAGTAATTTTTGAACAAAATCATGCTACAGCCATATAAATTCAGTTTTTCTACAAGTTTTTTAGCTGTCACTTGGTTTTTTCTTCTTCATATTTGACTTCTTACCCTATTAAGAATCCATGTGACATGCAAAAACATACAAGAAATGCAAAAATAAATGCTGCCAACCGCGGCAACCGTGCGGAAATGTGAAAGAGTTCGCGAATACCACATTTTTACATAACTGAATGCCTTTGGTTAGTTATTATAAATTGTTAAAAGGCGAATAATTTGATTTGTTTTATATACTAGAAACATATTATGACAAACATGGTGGTGTATTTTCCGCTTTTGGATATCATCAACCTCGATTTCGTGTGTAAATTTTTCTTAAATAATGAAGAAAATTTGTTTGAAATGTTTTCATTTTCCCTCAACCAATCGACATTGTTAATTTTTCATGAACATTTTAAGCAAATGTGCACTTATTCCTTAAAAAAAACTATTCACGAATAGTTTCAAATTGAACGGACACAATTCTATGAACACTGCCAGCAACTTTGCCCACAGCGGAAGTGGCTCATATTTTTTGGAAGTGTGCTGGAATTTTTGACGTTTCGTGACATTTGTCAATACGAATTTCTATAGCTGTTTTTTATTATCAGCTATGACCTATATAGATCATCGATTTACATGCATTTACAACAACAGCACATGATCCTGCTTCTCATCGAGATCACGAATCATGATCTGAAAATTATTATTTCTACTATTTCCGACTAGGTGGCTTGTTTTATTTTTAAATGTTGGTGTGCCTGTAAAAGATAGCCACACAATCACGCTGCCAGACTAAAAAATGGCACACAAAAAAATCAATTGATTTATTTCGCATTCGAATAAACTCCCTGTCCGTATTCCGAGTTATGTTGTTTTTTCTCGTTCTATAAAGGTATGTCCAGACCAGCCAAACATTTGATAAACAATTAAATACCTACATGTTCCATATTTATTGCTAAAACACTTATTAAACAAAACAATTTTTTTGAAATGTTTAAAAATGTTTTGCTGGTTTGGATCTGGACACCAAAAAAACATTTATGAAATGTTTCACAGTTACCCAATCATGATGGGAATTAATTTTTGTTTTACAGGTATCCTTGCAGAAAGTGAGCGCTGTTTTTCGATTATTATTTCTTTTCAAATAAAATAAAAATGCCCAGAAAAGCTTTGAATACCTAATGAGAAAGTGATTGAATTAAATCGCGTGTCGCGTGATTGCCGAGACCAAAATTACAAAAATAAAAACTTTACTCGTTGCTAAATATCCCACCACATTATTTTCTTCTAGTTCAAAACAGGATAAAGTTGAAACACTTCATAAACCTTTACCCCCGTATTAATAAACAAATATGCAAAATGTAAGTTAGCTAGTAGACGTCAGATAGCATACACAAATTTGACGTCACTGCTGAGTAACGAGTTGATAACTTTTACGCAGTGTTTATTAATACGGGGGTTAATAAATAAATTTTAGAAATCTTTTATAAATGTTTAAAAAATCTGTCCGATTTGCTTCAGAAACATTTCATAAACATTTCTGAAATGTTTCGCTGATCTGGACACAGCTTAATATGCCAAGACAAACACAAATATTGTTCATGTGTTGCATATTTGAACATAAAATACTAAATTTGTTTCACAAAAATATATTTGAAAAGAAAAATTGTGCAAATTTGATTCAAATATGGTAACACCCCCGACATTGCAAGTGAAATGACATCTGCCTTGTGTGACGTCACGTTGAGAAGAATATTTGCAAGATGGTGGCAATATGAAGTTTGAAATACCCTGTATTATCTGTTTTGCTTTTGAAAGCAACTGTTGCCACAATTCCAAAATTAAACTTTTCAATGATCCGTTCTGTTTTATTTTCGTGATGAATAAAAAAACAGCTTATGTAACAATACTAGCGCACCAAATCGTGACCATTCCGTAAAAATATTGCTTGTAGGCTAAGTAACGGGAAATCGGCCGGAGTTGGTGGTCTCAGTATTGTCTCTGGTTTACGTTTTACGTTTACGTACGCAAAAGTGGGATCTGACGAGTGAAAAGTTTTCGTGATTCTTTGACTCGGTAGTCCATTCCATGGGGGTTTTACGTATACTTGAGAGATGTGTTGACACCTTAAGAATGAGTGGACAGAGTCGTCTCTTTCTAATTGACTTATCTGCCTTTTAATAAGTTCGTTGAATTGAATTTTTGGAATGTGCTAGACACAATTTTTTTAGTTTTAGCTTTTTCTTTCTTGGCATACGTCAATAATAAATTTAAATACTCAGAAAGGTGTTTTTTTTCATTGCTAGAAGAAATATTCATGTTTATCTGCAGACAAACGTCATCCGAACTGAATCTATATAAACGACACAGTTCTATTTGACCGTTTTCTATTATTCGCTGAATATTTTTGTTATAAAACTGCTTATTTAACAGACATCCATCATTTTTAATTCCAGGTTTCTAATTGGTTTAAAAATCGACGACAGCGAGACCGTGCGGCCGAGCACAAAGAGTGAGTATTTCATTTTAATTTCTTATTACAATTTGCTATACAAAATATTCGTAAGTGCGCATATGGCTCTGATTATCTTTATAAATATTCGTTCACATGTGTTTGTGAGAAAGTTCACCGAGTGATTTATTTGTTTAAATTTGTGCAAACACATGGTTTTAGTTGCAAACAAAAATTCACGAAAATAAAAACAAAATTCAATACATGAAACAAAGAAAAGCTAAAAAAAAAATACAAATATAAATGTAGATCCTCAGTATTGATGTCAAGGCTTCTTATATGATATCTCCCACATGCATATAAATGCAGATACACTTTGGCAAAAAAAAAAAAAAAATATTTTATTCTTTATGAGCAATATTTAGAAAATAGATACAAATCATTTGGAACGAAACGTTTCTACAGAAATACGATGTACGCTCGGCAAAGCGACGACCTTTCTCAATTCGTCAGCCGTCAGCGTCACTGTGTATATCCTTGACTGAGTGGCCGCTAAATAAATAATAATTCTCATACGAAACATGTGCATATAAAAATGTGTGTTGTCAGCAACTTTGTGAATGCTGTCGCTCATGGCCTGATGTGGATTTCCTTCTGTTGCACATTATATTCCCATCTGTATCTTGAATAAACATTATTAAGATATCGGCCAGTGATAAGTGGCGGTTTCATATTGAAAACCAAAGGATATACACGCACACATATTCGGGGCGAAAAAAGTCTCGAAAAACAAAAGCAAAAGTCAATATGATGATGATGATGAAGATGGTTGGCTGTGTCGTAGTCGAAAACTGAAGAGGATACAGATGACTGACTGCTGCAGTGCGAGCATACATCCTGATTGATATGGAGAGAATTTTTATGAGCGGCTGCTTTGTGCATCCTTTCTTCCACTTTGTTTTGGTTTTGGCTAACAGGGAAAGCATTGTTTGTCGTGTTTTTTAAAGGTCCGCTTATTAACATAAAACTTTTCTGTTCAAGGATGCACGCACGCGCATCCGGTCAAAGTTGAGATGCGTGACTGTCAAGGAAACAGCAAGTTTGTTGAGCTTTTTTATCACTCAGGTAAAATAAAATAAAACTGAAATGTCTTTACCAGGAAGGAGTGTATTTTTATTTTCGATACTAGTTCGATACACGTTAGCCACTTGCATAAAAAATTAGCTACCAAAATTGGAAAAAAAAGTTACCAAACCCAGATAAAATTTACCAAAAATCTTTAGACGTTGATAAAACATTTTTAAAACATAAAAAAAAAACATATGTCTTTTAAAATATTCAATTTGGTACATTAGCGTTATAGGAACTTAGTCAGTCTTTAAGGAGTTAAACAACGACTACTCTATAAATGAAAAAACATAAGACTTAACTTACTAATGTAATAGTAATATGTATTTTAAATACTTTTGCTGAAAAAAGCACGATTTTCTAAACTCAAATTATTTTATTTGATTTTTAAAACTGCTTGTTTAAAAACAATTATTTATAATGCCGAATTCACAATGTCGCTTTATCGAATCTTTACGATTTTAAATGCCAAAGCGTGCGAGCAAAAAGTTTGTAAAACGAAATGCTGCTTTGAAGCGAATGCGCGTTGATAGAGTAGAGCATGAGAGGTTAAAAGTTCGGTTTGGTTTTAACTAATGTACACAAATAGAGAGCAGAATTCAAATTTCAAGTCTACTCTCTTTTTGTCTGTAGCTGTCATTCGATAAAAAAAATCATTCGTAAGGAACAAGCTTAACAAAGATACAAAACCAATGTTTAATATTTTTTTTTATCCATAAGAAAAAAAGTTATTCGTCATTTTCGCTAACTAAATTAATTAATTTGCATTGAAAAAACATCATATTGCTCTTTAAAATTTGTGTATGAAAAACATTCTGTGCCACTCCAACTAAGAATGACAGATCCCATGACATCAAATCAAACAATTCAATATTCTTAAGTTGTCAAACGCGCGTGAGAATCGAGAGTAGGTCTACTCAGGCGTCGCGTTGAACTTTACGATATTTTTCTCTTATAACTTTAACAAATTAGAGTTTTACGTCTGCAAATATAATAATATGATTAAAAAACCTATCCATATCTAAATGTAGTTATAAACAGAAAATATTTCGAAGTCCACCACCTGTCAAAAGAAGAAAATGAGTGCATTAAGTAATTTTTGAATAAAATAATAAAAATGCAATGCTTTCACTCACAATAAGGCAGCATTTAAATGAATTGATATCGAGTTCGTATTTTTGGTGTTCCTGCTCAAAAAGTAAACAAAACTCAAAAGGCAAATTTGGTAAAAGATTACCAAAGTGGGAACCGTGGTTCGATATAATCGCTCGGTCAGGGCTTGCCTTCATTTGCATTCGAGGCCGAACTGCTTATAAAATGTGAATTCATTCCTGTTTTAATTTTTCTAGAAACTTCATTGTTCTTACTCTTTTTTAATGATAAACAGATTTTTTTAAGTGACGCACATTGCCTCCTTAAAAAGTTGGCAGCACTGGGCTCTAATCGCGTAATTTATGAAACGATACTCGTTGATACGATTGAACAAAACGACATCGTCAATCGAATCGTTTATCGTTCTCGTTTTTAACAGTTTGAACATGACTGTAAACAAACTTTGATAAAAATCGAAAAATGAATGGAAATTGTTTATTTTTTATTTTGTGACTTGTTCATTTTTCTCCATTGTCATTGATGGATATGAAATTGGGAACTCAACGCAAAAATGGATAGTTAGCATGGAATATGGCTTCAAGTATGCAAACACTTTACCTACGAACCCAAACAGCTAGTAGCGTGAAAAGGCAAGATTTTCCCAAGAAGGGTGGAATGTTTTATGAAAGTTCACATTAAACGGATACACAAGAGTGTTTTAAAAAGTTGTATTGCTAAGGATCGAGCCGTAACAAAGAATTCAATGAATGCTATTTTATGATTATATTACTGCATGCAATTAAAAAAATCAAACAAATAAAATTAACTAAATATTCAAAAAAGAAATGCAACCACCATCTTTTTCCAAAGAATGCGTTCTAAATTTCCAATGAGTGTTATTGTGAATGACCCGCTATTTCGGTAGCTGTCACTTTTAAAGCTTTTATTCTTTGACATTTGACAAATAGAAACCACGCCATTACTAAATAAAAATGGAACGATACACGCTTCAACAACGCATTGAAATTATTAAAATTCACTACAAAAATGGTGAAAATCTTGCAGTGCACAGTTCGCAAAACTAAAGCATTTTTTGGTCGTCGATGATTAATGATTTTTTTATGGTCGGAGTTGGATGGTATTGATCTGGACTACGTTTACTTCCAACAAGACGGCGCTACGTGCCACACAAGCACGGGAAAAGTTTCCGGACCGTGTTATCTCTCGAAGAGGTGAACACAATTGGCCACCGAGATGTTGTGATTTAACACCTTGCGACTTCTTCCTTCGGGGCCACGTGAAAGATAAGGTCTACGCCAACAGCCCAGCGTCGATTCAAGACCTCAAAGATAAAATTCGTGGGGCTATCGAGGACATAGGGCAGCCACTTTGCGATTTGGTTATGAAAAATTTCATGAAAAGGATATGCGTGCTCGTGGTGGCCATTTGGCTGATGTTGTTTTTCATTATTAACGGTATACCTTCCTCTTTATTATGAAATAAACATCCCATCATTTATCTCAAAAAATGACATTTTTCTTTGAATACGAAAATAACACCTCTTACTGGAAAACCCTTTATTACAACTTCGATAAAAGAGAACATAAGTTCCGAAAAATATCGTTTCACTTCTCTAAAAACTAACTAAAACTGAAAAGAAATTCTCCAAAAAACGATGAAACGATTGCAGAATAGACATCGTTCAATCGAATCGTTTCGACGATAGTATTTGGCAGTTGAATGAGTAACGTGAAGTAACATTAAACGATGATCGTCCAATCGTTTCAACGGCTATCGTTTTTTGGTTGTTACACAAAGTAGAAGCATCGTCGAGACGATGTCGTTCGATCGTTTTCTGCTTACGCGATTAGAGCCTGGCCTTTAAATACGCAGCAACCTAAGCCAAGATCACTTTTTCTCCATCGAATTCATACATCTTTTATTCCTACAATCGGACAAAGCCTATCTTCAAAAATCCATAAAGTAGTTTCGACTCACTTTAACCGACCAGCTTCTTCCATTTGTCAGTCACCACGAAAACTGTCAAAGAAATTTGATATACTGCCGGTGAGCATTAAAAATTAAATACAAAATCACATTTGTGATCATAAAAACAAATCGCCCTAAAACTCCACGACAATAAAACCAATCTTAACAAAAATAAAGACCACAACTTTATGACCTTGCAACAAATTGTTGTTGTTAGTTTAATGTCAGCAGTAAACAACAGCCCATAAAGATCAATCGATCCACAGACACAATTTCAATATTCAACTTTGGGGTCCATAAAACTATATAGAAACCGATGATAAAATGTAACGGACTAGAAGCTAGGCGCCATATTAAATTTCGTTTCTAAAAAACGGTTTTTTCTATTTCGAATAAAAATAACAAAACCCAATCGACTGAACAAAGGAAGAAGGAAAGTGTAATAATCTAATCCGATCAAGCCTGAAAGGAACCTTTTTCATAATTTGGTCCACTGAACTTATTGCAGTTTCTTCTTCAGGTGTTTGTACACAAAAAAAAATGTGTTGTCCGTTGCCATTCACCACCACCCGCATTGGGAAAAAAAATAATAAAGGGATGAGTGAACAAGAAACCCCAAAACAAACTCCGGCTCAAGCCAATGCCAAAAGGCATGGCATAAAATGAACTCCACTGTGTTGATGGGTAATATGACACTTTTGTTCTGGATCCCCCCGCATGTGAGCCAACGGAAAATATTCAAGAAATTAAGATACCCTAATGTGCACACAAGATACACTCCGAAACAATGGAACGTGTCATGATGAGCTAGAGCCATGGCAACGGAGCGTACATACAGACTGAAATAGGGGATTCGATGGTGGTTCGGTTCGGCTTGGGGCGATGGGCAGGAACAGCAGCAGTCAGCAGACGATGATGTAGGTTTTCGGAGAAAGATAGATAAAACAAAACAAATGCAATCATTATCACATTTTCACTTTTTCGATGGAATGGAAATAAAATTCGTAACCGGATATCATTTGATTGTCAAGTAAAGTGCAAAAAGTGGATGCGGCGTGTAAATTAAATTCGCCATGATGATATAAGGAAGGGAAAGGATTTTTTGAAACAAACAAAAATGTGCTTGGGTGTTGCTAAGCTGATGGAATTTGGTCAGGCGCCTGTCCCAAAGAGGGTCCACAACGAGGTTGCTATTTTATAGTTTTAAACCGCTCACTTCTGCGAGTAGGTATTAAGCTAAAATGGCGGTTTTGTAAACTGTAGATATGTCACATTTTATGGTAGCCTTGCGAAACCTGTACGTGGAATGCAAGAAATTATTTCCATTTGCCAAATAATTCAGTGCCAAAAACTCTGCCATCTTTCGGAATTCCAACGCACTGAATTCCAACGGAACTGCTTTAATTGTCTGTCAAAGATGGCATCCTTCACAAGTTTATATCATATTTTCTTCGCAACACTTTTGGAATGTGGAAGGTGTAGGTGGTAGGTGGTAGGTGGTAGGTGGTAGGTTTCAAACTGTCAAGTTAGGGTCGCCTGCAAAAAAGATCTGTTTCTATATATACGGATTTATACGACTTTTGACAATTTTTTCCTGAACGCCGTTCCCAAGACCGGAAAATTCGTAAAATAGAGCTACATCCCGTTCGAACTTTGTTACCATTAGATAAGCGTCTTAGGCTACGATTACACTTTTCATGTCAAACTTCGACCTACCGACGTCATTATGACGTTTACATTTGTCCTAAATTTGACACTACGTGTGATCGCCTATCAAGCAACTGGTCACGAGGGCTATCGCGCCGCACTCTCACGAAATACACACGAGTGACCACTGAACGGCCGAATTTTTGTGACCTCAGTACGTCAAAATTAACACGTGTAATCGTAGCCTTACTACTTCCACTCAACAAAGTTTGTGTAGTCAGAGTTGAAAGAACTGTCAAATGTCCGACAGTCAACAAATAGATCGAGATCGCGTTTTTTTTACTCGTATGTAGGAGGGAATCAGAAGGCGTTTTCTTGTTTTTGCAATCCAAAGCAGAATTTGAACTGTCAAAATAAAGGTCCTTTGACATATTAGAGCTTTGAATTTGTGTTTTTTTTTCAGTTCGGACTATGATCAGAGCACGTTGACTTCGCAGTTTGAGTAAAAATCTGAGCAAAGCTTATTTTGACAGCTAATCTGAAAAGCGCATACTTTGTAACAGAAAATACAGTAAATCCACGTAAGGCGTTTACACTGCGTATTTTTATAGTCACAAAATGAGACCCAGTGCTCAAACTTATTGTTGTAACAGAAAAGACAATAAATCCACATAAGGTGTTTACACTGCGTATTTTTTCACAAAATGAGACCCAGTGCTCAAACTTATTTTATAAACAAATCATATCGCTCTGGACGTACTTATCGGAGAGTTCATTCGGTTTAAGTAGTAATCAGATTTTATTTTAAATAAACTGACAAAATCTTTGCGTTTTTCAGACAAGTTAAGGAATTTTGTTCACCTACACGCTCAAAAATTGGCTCTAACCGAGTGCAATTTTTGCTCGGTTAAAAAAAATGGATTAAAATTAACTAAGTCTCTGTTGAGAAAAAACGCGTATTCGTTGTTAAAAACTACCGAGATGAAAAGGTTAAATGCATACTGTTAAAAAAACTCACTTTATTAGTTGTTCTCAATCAAGTTTCTTGATTAATATCAACCAGTTGGTTAAAAGCTACAGAGCTAGTTTGTTATTAACGAACGAGAAAATTTGAAGGAAATTGAAAAATCGGTTATTTTCAACCCTGTTTCCTTAAGCAAGTTGAATCGGTAATTTGTAATCCAATAACTCTGTAGGACAGTATTACTTCGTAGTTTTTAACCGAAAGTTGGTTAATTTTAAATAAGTGATTTTTCTGCGTGTACCACTGCAAGTAGTGAAAAATGAACTTCTGCCAATTTTTTACAACTCGCAACGACTTTATTCTGACAGTCTTTTAAATTATTACTGCCAAACTAAAGGAACAGTCCTATTAATAAAGTTTAAATTAGAACTGGAACTGACACCATTTCATATTTTGACAGAAGTCAGCTGTCACTGTTTGTTTCGCCATACAACTACACTCGTACTTATTACTTCGGAAGTAAAACAACCACCGCTTCCAATTTGAAACTTGAAACTGCAGCACTGACAACTGACTATAAGGGATTTGTGGAACGAACCCCTTTTCAGTGCTTTCCGTCTCAGTTTTAAATTTCACAACAAACAGTGTGGCGTCGGCGGCGTTAATTATTTACTTTTATTTCGTTGTGTATTTATTACAATTCTTTTGATTTCGTCGTTATCCGCACTTGCGGACATAGTTTTCAACAAGTTCACCTTATATGCACAGTATATACGCTCTTCAGCCTTAAAGAGCACAGCAAAACAGAAGAGCAATATTACCGATGTAATGTGATCTTTTTGACTAAATACGAGTACCATGACAGCTATTTTGAATTATAGTAGATGTATTACATTCTGAAGAATGAAAGGATATCAATGTCCGGTTGAAAGATGAATGAC
Source organism: Cheilosia variabilis (assembly GCA_951230905.1). Taxonomy (NCBI): domain Eukaryota; kingdom Metazoa; phylum Arthropoda; class Insecta; order Diptera; family Syrphidae; genus Cheilosia; species Cheilosia variabilis. The sequence goes on along the minus strand of OX579680.1, from coordinate 59,611,325 downwards.
TTGCGGAACGAGCTTTTGTGACGTAAGCACGCGCGTAATATTTACTTGTGGCGAACGCTGCAATAAAATAATTGGGATAAAATTGGAGTTGCCGATTGAAGGAAAGCGAATGGTGTTGATCTATTTAACTTTCTCCATTACGAAGTAAGAGACAGATATTGTTTTCGGGATTCGGGACCCAAATTTATGAGCGTCCGTACCTCTGGTTGTTTCTTTATAATCAAACGAAACCTTATTTTGGCACGAAGTGCTATAAAAACTTTATTAGAGATAAAAAGTAATTATAATGCATATTAGTTACAAAAAAAAGAAGCAACTCACTTTTGGTTTCCCGCCTGGCTCTACCTCAAATGTCAATAAAATAAAATCTTTTGCGTCTTATTACTTTAGGTGCACTAAGAAAGGTGCTGCCAAAACCATTTAATAATTCAATTTGGATAATGAGTGCGTTCAGAAAGGACTTGACAAAAGGTATTCGTACAAAATTTTGAACTCGAGATGTTAATCAATTCTGACATTACGATGATAGGCGAACTCAAAAAAGTGGGTCGCAAAATTCTGTCCGTCTGTCTGTCTGTCTGTCTGTATGTCACGAGGCCTACAGCCTAAGCGGCAGAACGGATTTCTTTAAAACTTCGGATTTAAAGTTTGGGGGCTTACAGCTCGGGGCCGTTGTTTTTTTTTGCATGGTAACCTCAATGTTAATGGTACTTCCCATACAAAATTTTCATACCAGTTTGATTTGTTCGAAAACGGCTCTAAAGATTTCAACAAAAATTCATATTTAAGCTTAAGTAGGTGAGGTAAACATAGCTGCATACTCAGTTTTCCGCTAAAGATCGAGTAACGGTACTTTGGACATATATCGAAAACGGTCCATACGATTGTAACAAAAATTCATTTCTAAGGTAAAATGGTCATTTCTAACTTAATGGAAAAGTCAGTTTTTCTCGGTATTATCGTAAAATGGATTTTTGAAAAAAGTCATTTTTGAAAAATATAGTTTTCCCTAGTTTACCTCAAAGCGGCATGATTTTGACCAAAATGCAAACTTAGAGTAAAATTGATGTTTTCAAAATGATTGCGTCCATAATTTTCAATTCGAATCACTGGAAACGCTCACTTTAAAAACTGCTCATATCTCGAAAACCCCATTTTCGATTTCGATAAAACCCTAAAAACCAAGTAATGCTTACATCCCGAACAATAACTTGTACTCGGTTTTCAGCTAAATAGTTAAACAATAGTATTTTTCAAACTAGACAATGATTGGTACTGTTTTGTCTGCCAAATTTTACAAGAACCGCTCTAACGATTTTGACCAAAATACATATTAAAGATAATACAAGTATTCTAAATAAAATCCCGTACTTAGCTTTTCTCAAAAAATTCGACCAAATCAATTTCTTAAACATTTATCAGAAATTACTACCCAAATTCGGATCTGTATTCACATATTTTCGGTATAATTTTGAAATAATAACAATGCCCCAACTTCTTTTTACCAAATATTACCAACTTGAACTTTTTTTCAACCATATTGAATGTGCACCCTAAAAATTTTTCCAACAACTTGGAGCTTACACAATCAGCAGCTCCCACTTCATTTACGCATTAAAACTTTTGATGAACGAGAAAGTTACGTTCGACCCAGTCGTGCACTTTATTTTTAAAGGTCACAAGGGGTATTGGTTTACATTTGAATGGATATTTCGCTCGATATGGTACGGATTCGGAGTGGACTTTGAGGTTGCCCATGACACAATAGAACCTTCTTAAAAAACTTGCGAATCTTGACGTTTTTTAGACTTTTTTTAGACTTTTTTTTTATAGCCAGTTGGCCTGTTAGAAGATAGGGTACGAGTAACCCTTTAAACGGTGTGGATTTGTTGGTAGCAAACAGAACAGAAACATGTCATACGCAACAATATCTGCTTCTGTTTCATGTGCTTAAGTTCTCAGTGAAGTAATCCCAATTCACATCGGAAAATCGCAACAACAATTGCAAAGATTACGTCTATCCATATGCGATTCAGTCTAAAACAGCTGTCGTAATTCGGTGTCTCCGATTACCAGTTCATTCCACTTGGATTGTTCAATTCCAAGCGAGTTTCGTACTCTAAATCGCCTTAGCTGATGGCCCGCGATAATCGCTTCGATTAATTGCACATATAAAACAATTTGCACGCGCATTTGCAGTGGTGGATTGCAATTTCCTCCTTGTATTTGCATGGCTCTTGTTTTCATTTTGGTCTTCAAATATTTTGCTGGTACAATTTGCAAAACACATTCTCCGGACCATGTTCCTCGCTTGTTTAGCAAAATTCCACACCCAACACTTCGACTCCATATGGTGTTCTGTAAATCTGCATGCAGTGTGTGCGTTTTGGTCTTGAATTCTGCCTGCCATGGCCTCCTTTGGCCCCGTCATATGACACAGAAACGACAACGAAGACAACGGCGACGACGACCGACGACGACCGACGACGACCGACGACTCCACTCCAGAAAGTCACTAATGCGATTAATGTGACTTTTTAGTAACCTCTTCGTTGGGACTGCCCATAGTCCAGTGCCCAGTGCCAAAGATCCACATCAGAGCATGGTGAACGCGGCTGGTGGTGCTAGCTGGAAGAGTGTTTTGTTTTAATTTGTTCCCTTCTGGACCGAAGTGTGTACTTATTAGCGCGTTGATCATTGTTTTTGTTTTTTTTTATATATATGGGTTTTGTTTTTCTTATTCCGCATCCGCATCCATGTGCGCCAGAGAGAGAGACAAGTTCTCTACAACTGCGACCACATTGCCCTGCTTTGGTTGAGCTATTAAACGAGCGTCGGATTCGAAAGACGCGCCATATACGTATCGTATATGCAGACAGAAAGGAACGATAAGCTGGATTTTAATCGTCTTCGGGTAGATAAATATTGAAAGAGGGTGCTGCGATGGGTCGGCAGGCTGCGGGGCATACAGCCAAGGAGCCGGGATTGTTTTTATGATGAGTATTTAATTTTATAATCCTATAAACAATTGGATTATGGTGGTGCTGCATTTTATATCGCACATTGTTCCAGAGATTGGGCTAATTGCAATGATGTGTCTGATTGAGAGATTTTTTATTGTTCGCAGCACAATTGGGGGTATACGTATCTTTGTGTGGATCTATACACGTAGGAGCAGGAGGTTCTCTGAATTTTAATCAAGCGCAGTACCAGCATCTGATTTAAATGTATGCCATGTTTAACCGCGTTTATAAATATATGGACTCGACTGTGATTTATCGAAGTATGGAACGCACTTTACTAACTCGAATTTAGAGCAAAAAATGTAACTCAATTTGGTTTGCTTTTGTATGCGTAAATTAAGGTTTAGATTGCTGGCTGTTTGTTTATCTAACTCCAGACCTAGGAACATAAAATTTGACAGGAGGTTTATTGTGTGATCAAGACGCTGGAAAACTCAAGTTATTCCAGACAATAAGAAAAGTCTACTCTGCTCTGTCACTTGACACTATAGTTCCATAAGTTCCATAATATCCTAGACACGAAAATAATTGTCACAAACCTCCACCGCCAGCTGATACTCCATCAACTCCATTCTAAGAAGGAAGCCCCCCAGGCATCACACACCAGCAGGCCATTAAATGACAAACTGTGCGGGATGCCGAAAACAACCGTCATCATTACCAGCCTGGTGGTTTCTCTACAAACTGCAGTTGTCATTGTCACCCATTTAATCCAACTCACTCGTTTGTCCGCGCTGCCGTTGTACTGTAGACACGCGCATTCCCCTCCTGTTGCGATTGCGCACACGCGATCCCAGTCCCGAGGAAACCCCGATAATTTGTCAAAAAATGCTATCTCGGAATTCCGATCGCGGAGATTTTTTCGTCTCTTCACATCTTGCGCCCCTCTGCCGGAGCAGAGAGAAACATTTTTATCTGGCTGATGGAACTGCGCTAACACAGGTGGAAGCGATCTTAACGTTTGTTCATTTGAAATCGGTCTTGGATCGGGTAATAAAATACCCGTATAACACGTACAAATGAGGCTCGCTGACACTGTACGCTATATTTGCTCGGTGGAGGGGCGGATTGTCCTCCAGAGAGGTGCCTTACGAACGATTGAATTAAATACAATAAAAATGGGACAAATAAGGGGTCCACACAGGTGGTTGTAGGGAGGGGGCGGCCAGCACACACGTTTCTGGGTAGTGCGTGAGGGACAGGGATGTGCATGTGATACGCTGACGACCTACCTATCCTTGTTGTGATTAAATTTTGTTCGTTGGCTTTTTTTTTATCTCATCATCATCTCATAGGTGTTGATCATAAATTTCCATTTGATTATAGTCTGGGGTTGTGTGCGAGCAGCAGCGCAAAACGCACAATTCATTGCGCGATGTGCACGGACAGACTGGACCAAGGCAGGAGATGACTTCTGCTGGTTTGGTTAGCCTACCTGGGATGTTTACGCTTAACCTTTGTTTTTATCGGAATATCGGGACTGGAATCAGTTAAAATCTGAGCGAGAGAAACTAGGGAATAAATATAAACAAAATGAGAAGCGACGGAGACGCAGACGCAGACGCAGACGACTGGTGTAAGAGGCTTAAATGTTGGATAATAAGTTATAAGCCAAACGACGAGACGCGCGAGAGATTTGTGGTTGCATTTCACTGCGACGATCACAATAATTTCAAATTGGAATTTATTACTGACATTTACAGATGCAGTGAGGTGTTTCGTTGTCGTTTGGTTTCTTGTTTATTTATTTATTTTTTTATGGATAACGTAAAGGGGGTAATTAAAATTAGAAAACGCTATACTTTTATTTTAAGCCGAGGGCTCTCTTGATTTTATGTTAAGGTTGACAGGGGGGTTTTGGTTGACAAGGGTGTACGGTATAACTGAGTTGGAATTGGAATTGGTGGGGTATTTTTGTAATGACCGGGTGTAAACTTTTTTTAACGCGAAACGGGACGAACGATTGAAAGGTCAGTTATCGGAAAACCCTAAGACGCATTATTATGATTGTTGGGTATAATCACTCCATACGGACATCACATAGTTCTGTTCGACGTCAGGGTCGAAGTTAGGCAGAAATATACTCTGCACGAGTATTCGTATAGCAAAGGTTGTATATACCTGTAGAGCATCTGTTCAGGAGAATATTATGAGCCCTCGTAGAAAATGTTTACGAACAGTCTCGGCGCACGTATTTTACGGCGGACTATTGTGTTCCCTCGGCAAAGCATTATTTTTTGACAAATTCAGGCGAACAACTAACAGCGACTTAGGGCTCTTATGGACTATTCACATGAGAGCGAGCGAACGAATTTCTGAAATACGAACAAACCACTTTTGATGCATTTATGAACAGAAAATTGCACATTTTACTATTCCAAGAGGAGGATAATTAATTATTCCATCACAATGTATTAAAAAAACAAGTTAATAAACAGTTTAAATAACGAAATTTCAAATTCCAAACTTTTTGCCGCGAACAAATACACCCTTGGCGCGAATTGTCAAAGTTTATTCACAATCCACATCATTCAATACGCGTTCCACAAACTAGCGAATAAAACATTCGTTCGAACTTAACCTCAAACTTGAAATATCATTTGCATTTTTTTTTGTACATATTTCATTTTGTGGTGTTGTTTTGTTTTGGTCCGAATGGAAAATAAAACAAATATAACTGAATCAACAGATAAGCATGTTTATCAAAGTAAAATATTCTCCTTTTTCTTTTCGTGTTCAGTTAAGCGGATGTGCATGCATTAATTGCTGTGTTTTAATTTGTTTCCACCACAAATAGGCCAACAATATTCTTTTTTTCCTTAATAGAATGCGGCTACCTCCCATTTTCGAGTTTTTTTTTATTCGAAAAAATAGAGACAAATGACAGCGACTGTCATTGGATTCGCGGATATCTGCGACCAAATAAAATGTAACACGTGAATGGACTGTCAAAATCTCTCTCTCATGTGAATGGTTCTTTAGGCATAACTGTCATCTATATAAAGAGCGGTTTAACGGGTGAAAAACATGACTTTACGGCAGGGTGCCATTTTTTATGCTAAATCTAGTATATTTTAATTTTAAATTGCATATAAGTCTAGCATATTTTAAATTTTTAACATAAAAACCCATCATAAGAAATATTTTCGTGGTATATTTTGCTATACAAATATTACGAATGCATCCATCAAAATTTTCTGTATTTGGCATTACTGAAGATTTGTATGACAATTTGTCAATGTCAATGCATCAGCGGTCAAAGTGTTAAACCATAAAAACAAAAATCAAATTAAAAGTCAACTACCCGTGAGCCGCGAATTGCTGCTCCATTAAAATAAAGTCTCTTTCTAAATTGACAGGTAAATATATATGTATGTATTTTTATGGCTTATTGTTTTTTTTTAAACTTTTTTTTGATAAAATCGTTGTTTTAAACTTTAGCATTTTTTTTTTTATTCCTCCATATAATTTAGCATATTCTGTTATAAAATTTTTGGCAAAACTGCTCGCTTTATAAAGAACATCGATGGAGTTAATTTTGTTTTTTTTTTATATCTAATTTGTCAACATAAGCCTACCTAGGACAGTTTTTACGAGCGATTGCCAGAAACCGTCAGAAAATTTGCCGATTGCGCTCTCCGATGTCCCACAAGCATATCACAAGAGGTCAGTGGAAACACTTTGCTGGCAGTGTTGCCACTGCCCCTCATAAGCTGAGGGATCCACGACGTTTTCTTTTGTAGTTGTATTTCATCAAAAATAAGTTCGAATAATTCAGAATCACTTTCATCATTTAATGAATCAACATTAATATTGTTTATAAATTAGTAAACTCTTCGACTTTATAAGACATTTTAACGACTTTTCTTACCACTTTTTTGAATTTTTGAATAATATAATCTGTCATTTTTCATAGATTAGTACAAAGGCGTTCCCTAACATATTCGTAAGTGTCTCTCTCTCTCTCTCTCTCTCTCTCTGGGAGGGAATTTATCCCCACCTCTGCCATTTTGACAGTCTTTTCCACTCTTACTACAAAAGTAAAGGAACAAACCTATTATCTTTGTAAAAATTTCATCTGACCATTAAAGGAAGGCGGAGTTGACAGTTCAGCCTAAGGCCCATTACTAATAACCACGCACTGACATTTATACCTAACCTGTAAATATTTTCGAAACAAACCAACTTACTGTACCTACACAAAGTCTATTTATATGCTAGGTGCCAGACCAAGTAATAAGAAAGAAGCCATCTAAGTTCTGATTCTCTCCCTCCCTAAGAATCACTTCTTCTCTCCACGTTGTTGCGATCATCTTAGTTTTATGCACTGCACAAATTCAGATTAATATTCACCTTAACTTGGTGTTGTGTTCTCTGTTTTTGTTTTTGTTTTTTTTTTCTTTTCTGGAAAGAAGCCCTCATTCTTTCATAATTCTGTATGTGCCTAGCTGTCAATGCGTTTAAGCAAAGCGCGCAGTAATATTATAAAAAAACGAAGAACAGCCAAACAAAGCGAATAAAAATAATGATAAAAAAAATGTATTAAAACCGTTTGCAAGCTTCTATTGAAGAGGTATTTATCCATCTAAAAGGGTAGGTATATAGACTACGAACGAGCTAACGACTGACGGTTGGAAAAAAAAGAACAATTTTTTTTTGAAATTTGATACCTTCACGGGATTCTCTTCACTATACCATAATAATGGGGTATTAATGCATATGTATATGCCTACGTCGATGAAGGCAGCGACAGCGACAACGTTGACGATGACGACACAAACCACCGACACCATAGGCATGAGTGAGTGAGCAGTACAGAACAGGGAACCTCTATATGAGCAACTTTGTGGTGGTGCAAAATAAACCGTATCTTTGTGGAGTGTCTGTAGCGTTATTTCGCTAGGTTTGCGCCCCAACCTTTCCCCCAACAGTAGAGGTACTGCTTGTACTACTCGACACTCGTGCGTGTGTGAATAATACCACACAAGAGGGATTGACAGATGGGAGCGCAATGTCAAAATGGGCACTACCAAGAATCCACATCGAATTCCTGGCTGAAAAGAATGTTTGCATAGCCATTTCCTCTATAACTGTTTATTTTGTGTTAAAAACAAAAGGCAACCAAGTTCACAACCCTTCTTTCTTCTCTGTTATAGAGGGGGTGGTGAAAGAGCACATCCGGGACTGGGACTGGCTTGGATTATGCGCTGGTAGTGGTGATAGTGATAATTGTGAAATGACTTTCACATTGAGAAGCGGTTAGATGTAGATTGAGAAGCACTTGAATTGTGTGGCTTCGTTTGGTTTGTTGCGCTTCTTACCTTATTAAAAGGGTGTCATTGTACGTCTCGAGTTTTTATTTTTTTATTTTTACTTTGCCAATGTCAAGTACGGAATCGCTTATTAAGGGTTGTTGATATGCGAGGTGTTTTAAGAGCATTGGTCTTATTTTTGAAATGTTGTAACTTGAGTGTCAATTAAGTGGTGACGATTGGGAGGGTGTTGACAGCTTGACGGATCAGAGTTTTTGCTTAGTGTTCCGTTTGTTTTGAAGTAAATTTGCAACACGGCGGCGAAAATTATAAAAACCATTTGAATATCATTGAACACACTCATCTGATCCCATCTGTCACTGTGACATTTGGAGCTTGAAAACCCCTCACGTTTAGGCAAATTAATGCACCTTATTTAAAATACCAGCGATAGAATTGCGTAACTCATATTTTAAATAAAATCCACTGTCTGAGTTTTTATTTTCTGCTTCACTTTTGTTACTACCTATATCGTTCGTGATAATGATGATAGGGCTCCCGCTATAAATATTTTCATTATGACTTCGGTATGTGGGTATATCTGTGCCGTTCTGTGAATATATAGGTACATATTCGTATGCCAGGAGACCGCTTCATTCAATTTTACAAGTTTTAATGGCGTATCGAATATCAAATTACCGACACAGTCCAGGGAGGCCAACAGCGCGCGATGATGGTACACCAGTGCCTTTTCGCTGGTTGTATATTATATAGGTATAGCTGTGGTAGCCCAGCAATGGTATAGTGCAGTGCTGGTGTGGCCACAATTTTGCGGTGCGGTTTGTACGGAGGCCATCTTCATCATCGACATGTTTACCGTCGGTGGTGGTCGATTTGAGTTTACTATCTACACATATCTTCTTGCCACCATCATTATTGCAATAAAACAACGTATATCCACACAGAATACCCCATACAAGCGAAGACAAACTGACAGCGTGTGTGCGAGGAGAATAATAATTATAAAATTATGTTTTTTTTTGTACTTTCAATTCGAACCTTGTTAAGAAGCGTATATCCTTCTGTCGTGTATAATAGTAAAGTGGGCGCTTCTCATTTCAAACCGTTTTGACGCGCGCAACTGTCACGCGAATGAGATATTATCGTGGCTCGTGTTGTACAGCATTTTGCTTATGACATTTTGAAAGTAATGACCACGATAATAGAATTGCACTTGTTATATGCGATAGAAAATGGAGACTGAACTGCGTGAAGTGGCCATTTACTTAAGCGAATATTTCTATTCTTTTAAATGTCTGACAGAAGCCACGGTCCCTATCTCACGAAAATGTTAATAGACTTTTGTGCTTTTGTGCATTTTTTGGGCTATTTCGATTTAAAATTAAATCTACAACAAAAACGGAGAAAAATGTCAAACAGTGTCAACTTGACAGCGCGATGTTCCATTCTGCTACAGCAATAAACTTCAAAATAGATATCCACACCGATCAGTAATGCCAAGTTTGTTTCGAATTCTTCTCAATTTCTTGGAACGTTTTTCAACTCTAACCCCAAAACCGACTGTCACTTCCAACCAAAAATTGTCCACATCAATTAGGCAAGCAACTGTTGCGCCCTTACAGGTCCCTAGGGAGAGACCGGGCAGCCCCTCTATTACTTCTTACAACCAATAAACGACATCTCAATTTATTTCACATAAAAGTATAGGTACCTACTCAATCCCAAGAATATTCTCTCAATAATCTTAACCACTTAAATACAAATTTATTGACACCAACAGAAGCAGCACACTTTGGGTATAATTCAAATTATCAAATGTCATCGCTGTGTCGGAATATTCCCCAAAGTGGAATATCGTAAAATCCTCTTGTGAATCGACATCCCCTTGGAAAGGGCGTACGGCCAACCGCAACCGGATATCTTACCCTTATGGGTGAAATGGAAATTATTGTAAAATCCCAATGGGATTTTCATCACCCGCCAATTTGCATCCATTACCCAGGATAATGAAATGTTTTACCCAACAGGATTTATTAAATTAATCAAAAGGCTGGTTTTGACACACCTCCTTTTTTATCGCTGACCCTCTGTCAAGAAAGCCGTGAAAAGAGAAGAAAAGCGGAAGCCAACCAATTGTACGGAAGTATTTCGCCGTCGGTAAAATTTAACGACACGGAGAGCCGTCAAAAATGAAGTACACGCACGCACAATCTCTGCCGCAAAACAGTGAAAGCGCACGCATGCACACACACCGACACCACTGTCATTTGCCGCAAACATTTGGCAATAATCATCTTTTTGTGGACTAAAAGTCGCCACGACAGATACCTACCGTCTGCCTGTCAGTTTGTCAAACGGCAGTGGATGTGTGTATGTTCGAGAGGCGTAATTTGATACTTTGTTCATACAAACGAGGGGCAGCACTGTCGTAATAGCTTCTACTTCATCTTCTCCGCGTTTGTGTTGTTTTTGCTGTCTTCATTGCCAGCAACGGGCAAAGTACGAGAGCGCAAAGGGAGTTTTTTTTTTTTTACTAATGTCAAAATGTGTGTAAGTAGCCAGCCAAGGGTACACACAGCTTGTGTTTGTAGAGCGGGGAAAGCAAATAAACACAGATCCAGTGAAAATGGGAACGCACACAAATAAACGGGGTGCAGTGTGTAGTTGTGAACAGTTTGAAAAGCCGTGAGTAGTTTTTTGTTTTAAATTGCTATTTTGAATTAGGTATCCGTATCGCGAGTTTTGCAAAGAATGAAATGGGATATTATGATTCCATGTTTTCTGGGTCAAATTAACGACAGAGGCACGCGTACTGAAGTTCAAAGGCATGCGATATGCAAAGGGTCGTTAGCCCATGAACGCCGATATAATTCGCTTTCAAACCGATGGCTACAAGGCGGTTTGCTGTCAGTGGTGATAGCCATTTAATTTTGATTGAAACAATGTCCTTATTTCACAGCGGTACTCTAAGATTTAAAATAGACAAAGAGATCTTTATTGGAATATCAAAGTTCTCAAACTGACAGCTAAATTTTCGGCTTCAGTTGCCCAGCAAAAGAAATACTTGAGCAATGTTAGTATATTATTCGCTGCTTAAAAAAAAATGCAAATAAACAAATAAAAGTAAGTTATAAAAATTCAATCAATCCTGAAACTTTGTATATGGAAATGACAACCAGGGGGCATAGATTTCGTAAAACAATAAGTAATCGTCTGGACGATATGGTTTTTGGAACTTTGATGACCAAAATGAGATATATTCTGGCCGAATTTGTTTGACTTTGGCATCAGCTTTCATTGATTTGTGGAAAAAGAACTGGATTAAGCTTTCGAACTCGTAATTTTTGCACTTAGTTGCTCAGAGGTCTATCGTTTCGACGATAATCTTTTGAAAAGTTACGGAATGAGTGGCCAGAACTTTTTTTTAAGTTTTTAAATGTCAAAGACCTACGAAAACCTCTGTATAACAGACGCCACTTTCTGAAGACTTGACTAGTTTGTCGGAGCTTGTTCGATTTTGTCACAGGTCGATCTGACTACAGTGGAAGTCGCACGTCGTCGTATATAACGACCAATTTTCGGAAAAATGTCAATCATTGTCGTCGGTTATAACGACGGAATGGGAGAAAATACTATTGCGAATTGCTGGACTGCTGTCATTATAACCTAAAATTGGCGACTCAGATTTTATTGAATAGGACTATATTCCTTTAAACGAACTAGCGCGTAGAATCATAAACTGAGTACCGGCCGAAGAATGGGAGCAATACGTTCAGATTGACGACATGGTATTGACATCTCTGATGGAAACTGACGATGACATTGCGCGGGGGGCACATTTTACACAAGAAGAAGATGAAGACAGTGAAGCAGATGATGAAGAGCTCGAAGAAAACTTCACACCTCCTACAGCCTTGGAAGCAATAAAAGCTACTCAATTGTTCCGGACTTTTGTCGCTTTAACTGAGTTTGGTGAGAATACAATAAAAAGCCTTTCTTCTTTACAAGCAGATTTAAACTCTACGTATTTAAATTGCCTCTATAAAAAACAAACAAAAATTGATGTGAATTAATTTAATTTAAAAACAAAATGAATTCCTTTCGATCGTAAATGTTTTTTTTTTTATTTTTTCCTGAATATTTGTGGAAGGCAGTCGTACATATCATAACGACCTTACTTCCACGGTGCCTCCACCGTCGTTATGACCGACTTCTACTGTATATGCAACTTTATTTCAAATCGTACTGTACTACTATGCGCAACAGATTTCTTGTGTTCTAAACAAAATGTCAAAGAGTCAAGATGTGTTGAATGTTACTGTCAAACATATAAGCCGCATTCTTTGAATAAATAATTCATTTATGAGACTAAACAATTAATATTTGAATCAGTAAATGTTTCTATTTTCTGTCTCTCTCTCATAATTATCCGATCCTAACAAAATCTTTTGGTTTCCGTTTCCTTGCAGTGGCACCTCGGATAAACAGCACTTGGACTCGTCCAGTGACTCGGACATGGAAGGACCCGGTTCAATGTTGCAACAACACTCACAGTCCACCGCACAGTCTTCACAGCACAACACAACGAATCACCACCAGCAGCAGCAGCAACAGCACCATCAGCAGCAACAACTATCGCCAGCGAACCATCATCATACAACGACAGCCCATCACGGCCACAGCCTCCACTCGAGTGCCGGGTCCGCAGGTGCTGGTAGTAGTGGTGGCGCTGGCTCAACAGGCTCCTCTGCAGACCTCCACCAGCAACACCATCATCATCACCATCATCACGGAGGTGGCAGTGGTGGTCACTCGAACAACAACCTGTCAGCGATCAGTAATCTAAATGCATCGCTGGTGGGTGTGGCGTCCAGTGGCGGCGCGTTGTCAGCCGCTGCGGCGGCTGCAGCCGGAGGAGGCTTGTCCCTATCGTCGCAGAAACCGGGAGTGGGCCATCAAATGGCGCCCCTGTCGGTGGCGTACTCGCATCTGCACAGTGTGATGGGCTCGATGCCGCTGTACGATATCAGCGAGTATCAGCACTTATGATTTTAAGTTCAATTTTTTTGTTTACTTGTTCTAAAATTAATCATTATTTATATATCGTGTAAATATATTAAGATGATGGATATTTATTTTCTAAACTTAGAATATTTTTATGTTTTATTTTGTTTTGCAATATTTAAAAACACTATAGCGAGTAAACCTAGTTGTAAGCGTTTTATTCTGAATCAGTGCACATTTTTATCGAACTTAGTTAAATGCAGTAATTGAAATAGCAATAATGAATTAGCGAGGAATTATATATCAATTACATATGAAGGAGAACAATTTAAAAGAATTCAACTGCGAATTCGTGTAAATATGGTGACACAATTCTTCGATGGAAAGTTGTTGATGCATCAAGATGGAAACTGGAAACCGGAAACTTATGATATTAAAAATAAGCGCTGAGCAGAGCGCTGTATTTGAAACTTTGCAATGTAAAAAGTATACTATTACTGAGTCTAAACTAAGGTATTAAATTATTTTCAAAAAAAAAAGAGTATATCTGAAAAATGCATATAATAAATCATTAGAAGAAAACTTTCAAAATAAATGGGCCTTTTCTATGTGGACAGGAATTTCTTTGGTTAAGTTTAGCCAGCCATTTGCATTTTGACCTGAGACGTCAAAATGCACTCAGAGAGAGGGACAACCGGTATCTCTTCGAACTGCATTGCCTGATGCTTATTGAAAGCTAATTCTCATGAAGCTGATGTTATCGGTAGATGTACAGGTCTCACTTGTCGTTGAGGTCATTCAATAAGTCCGTAGGATAAGTAAGAAAAAAACAAAATTTTGAGGAAACGTCCGTAGGATAAGCAAGAAAAAAACAAAATTTGGACAAACTCGATTCATAGTCACATATCAACGATAGAATTCGATTTTATTGCGGTTTAACAGCGCCAAAAAGTCCTCTGAAGCATCCATTCGTTTTTGTTTTTGGTCGACTGTGAGCTCACGCGGCACCCACTTTGCACAGAGATGGTAAAAACACTACCATCTGATAGCTTTACAATGCCAGCTAGCAATTGCGAGCCTTCATAGCCAATTTGTGGATTTTTTTATATGTTTTCTGGAATAACAGCCTCATTTGGGCGTCCACTGCGCTCTGCATCATTTGTGCTGGTACGACCACGTTTAAATTCAGCAATCCACTTCCCTATACCATTTGTCTCGATGGAGCAGAGTCCGGATAATGTTCATCAAGCCATTGTAAGGTTTTTTTTTATCAAAAAGCAATGCTTTATCAAAACTCGAAATTCACTTTTTTTTTTTTTTTTTTGTTTCAATAACAAAAGTTGCTTCACAAAAAATGCTATAACTCGCGAATCAATAGTCAGATTGCTGTCAAATCTATACACTTATCGTTTGAAGGCTAGTACTAAATAAAAATCTTATGGAAACAATTCTAGTAACGCCATTTTGAATGACGTAATATATGCGGTATGCGATTGGGCTTCTTCTGAACATCGAAACGTCACTTGATCTTCTTTTTTTTAATGATGTTCGAGCGATTGGAAATTGTACATAAATAATTAACAAAAACAGATCCACCCGATGCAATGCTTTTCTTTTCTCTGCAGTTGAAAAAAGCCACTAAAATTTAAACAAACTCCACTAGTTGTCAAACTCAAACGCGATTCGCACATTCTGAACATAAAAAGTGGCCTAGAGCAAAAATAAAGTGCTCTGTCCAATCGAATTCCACATTAGGTCTGTTCCTTTACTAACGAATTTTTACGAATTTTTACTCAATGCCGTTCCTTAACTCGAAAAATTCGTAAAAGAGAGTGTCAGCGAGAGATATTAAGTCCTCCACTGAGAATCTTTTTGTTTTTGCTTTACTTTTTACTCAACAAATTTCTTGGTGTAAGAATTGAAAAGCTGTCACTGTCAGTCACCTTAAAATTAACAGCTGATTTGAAATTTGTTGTCCTATTTGACATATGAGCGCATTTGTTTTTATTTCTTGCGGATCAACAGGCGGAAAAATAAAATGTATTGAATTTCAAAAGTGTCGAAGAAATTCTTCCTTTCTGTAAGGAGTAAGAAAGGACAGTCGCATCCATGTAATTTTCAGTGCCGTGTCGCTTTTCCTCTTCTCGAATGCTTGTAAATAGTTCAATCAGTACAAACTCATCCATATTGGATTCATGAAGAAGAAGTTCAATTAATTCCGAATCACTTTCATCGCTAGGTAGATGAATCAACTAATTTTGTTTGTAAATAAGCAAATTCTTCGAGTTTATCAGATATTTGAACGACTTTTCGTACCACTTTTTAAATTTTTTTAATTATATATCTGTCATTTTTCATAGATTACTATACAAAAGCGTTCCCTAACTTTTTCGTGTGTGTATCTCTCTGTGAGAGAATCTATCCCCACCACTGCCATTTTGGACAGTCTTTTCCATTGTTACAGAAAGAGCACTTTTTTCAGATTCAGAACACTTTTTCTGCTCTCGAAATCAGCTGGCTGTCAAAATCATGTTCCATTGGCCGCAAGAAAAAAACACTTTTTTCAGAGTCAGATAAATTTGGCGAACCTCGATATTTACAGCTATAGAACATTTGACATTTGTCAAACGTCAAAGGGTGTTATTATTTAAGTTCTTAGACGACGAGTCTGTGAAAAATAGAGAAAAATTTGCATTCGGAGGCTGCAATGGATATCAACATAATAAAATTGATTTTTATAACTGTGGAGATGCGTTGACATTCCATTAATCGCTTTATTTCTAATTATTTTTCTACATGAACGAAATTGCGGCCACCTATCCCCGCCATCTATCTCCAACATTCCCTTCCATGTGAAGTTCTGCAAAAGATTGCCCGGTATTTTGAAAAATCAACCACAAAATTTCTGTCAAATTCTTCCAATTCGTGTTTAAATTTATCAACAAAGGGATCAGAGATGAATTTCAATGAACATTTGCACGATTACGATGGCAAAAACCTTTCCAAGAAAATTTGTATCCTTTACGAAGAGATTTGGAAAAAGGCGAGCACCATTTGTGGGTTAATCAGATTTTAAAATGTCCAAGTCGACAGAGAGACCTATTCAGCCAGCGGCATTTCCCGTACTCATTCATATGTCAATGTCATAAAGAAAGCAACATTGTCCTCTCAATGAGATTAATATCTTTTCAATTTAAGGAGCGCAAAAAAAAAAATGGGCACTCTTCCACCCTCACACCTTTACTTGCGGCAAAATATTTTTAGAAACTCAAACCGAGTGCCTGTTTTACCTGTTCATTTAACAAAATCACACGATCTCTCCTGACAGGTAGCACACGTCCATGCACACGTGCTTTTGCCAAAGTACACTCATATTTCCATATCAACAAAGCTGCGGGTGGTGGTAGCAGCGTACGCACAAGAAATAAAATGCAACCCTCGACGGATTACCTCATTAAAATTGCAGAGCCTGGTGTACACTGGGCTCGCGGTTGGTCCATTGCTATGCTATACCCACCATGACAAGAAAATTACTAGTGTAGCATAGCCATTGATAGCAGGGATGGATAGCACATCTAATGATGTGGTGGCGTTAGTAACCTGTGCTTAGAGGATGGTGTAGGTACAACACGCTTGTTATCATAATTGAAAGGATAATAGGTGGGCGAGGTCTAATTCAATTAGTTTTGGAAGCAATTTCTCGCGGAGATGTTAATGATGAAATTTGAAACTTCAAGAGAGACGATGATTATCTTTGGCTCGTTAATTAATTTAGTCGTTTGTCGATTGTTTTTGTAACTAAAAGTAGTAGTAGTAGCTCCGAATTTCAGCATTCGGGCACCCCACTCCCCCCCAGATGTCGTTCAGCGCACTTTGAATATAGTTACCTCGAAATATAAGGCCTACCCTAAGGCGGCTTTGGGATCTCATATTTCATGAGAAAACTTCTCACTGACAGTCAATTAGGCAGGGATAGGGCACATTCAAGAATGTAGTTATCTTAAGTCGACTAGATTGGTCTGTATGAGATGTAACCTGAACGCAAAAACTAAATCGGTCGGGAACGTCACTTTTTCTACGTCAGTCACATATGAGAACCGTCAACTAGGTACTCAGTCACGAATTTCTTGACTAGATTTATCGGCTACAAACGTCAACTGAAAGAGCTGCTCACATGACCAATTTCGACCAATCAAAACCGAGATACATCTAGTGAGAGAGCTGTCAGACTTACTAAACTAGAAACTTTAACGTCCCCATATAGTTGCAGTACCGGCGCAATAAATAGCGGAGTCCTTAAAATCATGTCTACTTTTTTTTAGAACTCAAATATTTGGTTTTTCAATAATGCTTACTGCGTAAAGATTTCAGAACTTGGCAGCACTTTTCAAATATCGTAAATTCAAATCTGGTTTGTGTATTTACTTTTCTATATACAGTTGAGAAGCTAGTACTACTTCGATGAATGAAGTCAGCCGAAATGGAAATCGGAATATAGAGAGATACATAACAGCGCTGTCACAACCTCTTGTAGCGGACAAGTAAAGGACTCTTCTGCGAGTCAGCGTATGACATTTCATTCACATGAACATTTTTTAATCGCATATACCCGAGATTCAGTTTCATTTTTAAAGGGTAGGTTTGAACGAATTTTTCATACGTGAGTTTGTGAGTCACCAATGTATTTTGTGAGTAGAGAGTGTGACAGTTTCAATTTGCTAAAAAATTGCTAAAAAATTGCTTGTATTTAAATCAATTGATTTATTCAGATGAGATGAGAAGTTATATTAATTAAATACAATAATTGCATGGTACCTAGAACAAATAGTAATTTTCGCTCTTTTGTGAATAGTCCTTCCAAGTTCACAACGTTGTTAACTGAATGAACAGAAATTGTTGGGATTTGACAGATAAAGGAAGGAATATTTTGAAAAATTAGAAACGCGTGTAAGTTAATGTGTTTTGGATGATAAAAGATGCACTTAAAGTAGTTCCAAAACAGTTTACATTCAGTTTAATTTCAGTTTTTTAAGCCAACGTAGTCAAATTTCGAATGAAATGACATTTACCATTTATGTGGTATATCCCATCAATTTAATTAACGAATGAATTCTCTAAAATGAATGTACAGTAAACGACTGACGACTTTATAAATCGTTGATAGACCACAAGCAAAATATGTCAAAACGTCCTTTTTTAGTGTGAGTCGGGAAGCTGAAAAGCCTCTTCTGGGGGAAATATAAAACTGTTTAACATGTAGTGGATTTCTCAGTTTGAGCGCGCCTATAATTTTTCAAAATTCCTCTTCAGTCTGACATTCGTTATGAACTTTTCGCCACCAGTAGCACCAACCGCGCCCCACTAAATTCAAATCCACCCCACAGATCCATTTGTCTGTCTCGCTCCATTCAATGCGCAATCAGCAACAACCATCTATCTGTCCACCACTGCCATCGTCGTCGTCGCCGTAACTGCCTGCTCTCAGGTGGTAGTACTACATCTCATTTCCCCTATACATACAGGCCGTGGAAAATATCGTTCGTGTCCACCGTGTCGTCGGAGAGCAAAAGAAAAAATAAGCCAACAATGGCCCCAAATCGTGCGAGAAACTAACCGAGTTATAAAACTTCGTCCGCATACGGTTCCGTAAAATCCGTCGAAATCTGAAAATATATTCCACCACACAACTGTGATCGGGAAAAGTGAATTTCCAAAAAAAGTGAATAATTTCTTAGGGAAAATTCCAAAAAAAACGTCTAGAATTTTTATTCTTCTTTTTTTACCTACACACGCACGCACATAGGCATTCGTTCCGTTGTGTGCAAGGTTTTTGACATTTTTCTTTGGTTTTTTTTACGTGACGACACGACGAAATCTCACCAAGAAGAAAAAAAAGTCAAATATTGCAAAAAAAAACAAGGAACCAAAATCAGTTGAATTTAAGAAATAATTTCTCTCCATCCAATCGCATTCGTTGCATTTTAATTTTACATAGTGCTTTTGTTTTTTTTTTTATTCTGTAGAAAATTGTTTGCCACAATTCATTGTTTACGACACGGAAATTCGTGGGGCGAATAGTGAGTGAGGGAATACTGAAATTTCGTCCCATCAAACTGGTGGTTGTTGTGTGTAAATAAAGTTTATTAACGCGAAAATGTGTAAAGTTTTTGAATCGGATGCAATATAATTAGAAGAAGAATAATTAATATAAATTTTTTGGAGGTTAGGTGTCTTGTGAAAGTTTTTCGCCTTCCCTCCTCTCCATATTATCCGCACGCATACACACATGTAGAGCGAGCGAGCGCATGCAGTGGCACTGGCAGCAATAATATAGCAATATATACGCACACAAATAGTCTAGTCGTCGTCGCCGTTGTTTTTTTCACACAAAGCTGTGGGGGGAACGACAATTCTCGCCGTGCATATACACGCAACATATGTTAGCTTTCCCTGGTAGTGGTACAAGTGGTGGTGGTGATTATTACTCCTGCTGTCAGCCTGCGTCAACGTTGCATCCAACAACAAGAAATACACTAGCAAAAGCAACTACAACGAGAGTAGAAGAAGCAGTAGCAGCAGCAGCAACACCACTAGCATCTAGCCAAGCAACAGAAGAAACGCAAAAGACTAGCGAATTGGAGTTGAAAAGGCCACAGCAAGATCCGCGACTTACGAAAACCTTCCTTCGCCAGCATCGGGACTATGTTATACTAGTGATCGCGTTGATATTTTTTACCCTAAACAGTGAGAATAGCGAAAGCTTTGGCAGTGATCTCTGTCTTTGCCAACGTCGCAGCAGTCAACAGCAGTTGGAGCAATTCCTACTGAAAGTCCTTAAGGCACACAAGTCGTCTCACACCCCAAAGTCGTTTCCCTTTACGAAAATTCCCCGCAAATCAGCAACAACGAATCCGTCAACGTCGAGGAACTATTATCTGAACCGTGGTTCCACTGGTTCTGCGTCGTCGGCCGGTGGTGGAGGTGGTGGTGGTGGTGGTGGACCAAGCGGTTCCAGTGGCAACAGTGGGGCTGGCTACCACAACAGCTATAATCAACAACAGCAATATTCAGCAGCTAGCAGCAATCAGAACAACAGCAACAACAATAACAGTACGACGGCGATGATGATGACGAAACAGAAGGCCACCATGGCCGATCGATTGAATATCGGAAGCGAAGTCAGAGAGCTGAAATTGGGCTGCACATTTAATTCAAAGAATACAACGACTGCATTTCATACGATAAAATGTAAGCCATAGTGGTTCGCTCTAAAGGTTCACGTGACGATGAGACGCACGATGGTCGGCAAGCTGGCGATGCGCCTGTTTGTTGGTCCAGTTGCTGCGTCCTGTCTGTTGTGGTGGACTTTTGGGTGCAAAAATGATGGATGGTCATGTGATGACGATATGTTTTCTGCTTTTAGATGATTTTAAGCCAGCTAGTGTGGATGTTAACAGGGTAGCTGACGTTGATATCGGCTCAAATAATCAAGTTACTGTTACCGTGCCAAATTTAGGTAAGTACCTGCAAAGTTCTTCCTTTTATATTGTTTGTCCAACTTGAATGAGATTGAGAAGCTGTCATTTGAATGTAAACATAGCAAGATAAGATAAGCGTTTGAGGGGATGTCGTGGGCTTAGTAGGCGCACTTTATGACATGCACTGCATTTGGTGTGTGCCTTTTTCTCATACAGATAGCTGACGCGAAGCGTTTGATGCCAGTGCAATCAAACCTTGGGCGGAGTCGCCGCGCCTCTGAATAGCAATACCTACGTGACTGCAGTTGCTTTTGTTTTGCATGCAAAATACACGTACTTCTGTCGTGTATGACTTGTGCATAAATGCGCTGATTCGACCTCTGGGTTCTATATCTCTGGAAGCGGCACTTCAAGAAATGTTTCTTCACGCATTTTATGGCAGTTTTCACAGTTCACAATTCTTGTCAGTCTTTCTCTTTTTGTTTTTCATGGAGTTGTGCTTAGCAACTGCCCAGATGATGTCACTATTTAGAAGTCTTTTGGCAATTCCATACTAGACCTAATCGAATAAATAGGTCCAGGTGTAGCAAGTCTAGACACAGCTCCTCACAACTCCTCACAACCTACAAAATACTTTAAACCCTTGAATGCTCAAAACAGTTTGAAACCCCATTGCGTCCCTGTTTCTATCGATCATCCCAAAAGTTAACTTCTTGAATAGTTACTGACCGCGCTAACAGTTCGCAAGCAACACATGCATGAACACAAGACGCTGAATTCTAAATCTTATCTTTGGACTTTGAATTCTCATCGTACGCATGTTTAGCTTCCCCTACCAATATAAGAATTTATCACGTGCCATGCCAATTTGTGACACTTACTCGGTTTACTGACAAAGCACCTATTTTTGGATTACGGTTACTTTGAAGAATATTATCCCTCGTCTTGACGGGGCACGAGTATCGCTTTGTGTTCCCATTCTCGATCATCATTGCACACTAGTCAAACTGCATCTATTCAAACCTGTCCGCGCTCACCGACAGGTTTTCAATTGTTGTTCCGTCGAACTCAATTTTGTTTCCGTTGCATATAATTATTTCGAATCAACTCGATTATTAGCGCGTCAACGAAAAATCAAGAAAAATAAGGCATTATTGTTGATTAAGAATTACGAAACTAACTCCAAGGTCACCTGTTGAATGTATTTCAGTAATTTATACTCCATGGTCAGACCACACTTGGGCGAGGTCTGCACTCTTCATGCACAAATGCACAAATTGCATCGGAGTGAGTTTTTCGTTAGCAACTTTCATGGTTGCGTTAGGTTTCTATCGCGTCATTGGTTGTGCTGCATTTGAAACAGTAAATGGAAATTTGTAATAAAAATTGGCTTCTTTTCTTTGGAATTCTGTGTTCATCCTGGTTGTCAAAGGGAATCCCCCAGGCGACGGACAAGTGTGATTTTTTCTTTCTTTCACAAAATAGAAACAAATAGGTAGATATTGTTATTGTGACTCACAATGGTTGGCATGGCGTATGGCAGGGAGAGCGTGCATTTTTGATTTTTTTTTTCTGTGAGATGAAAAATAAAAGTGGACTTATAATGTCAATGCATTTACTGTAAGTGTGTATCACGTATCAGCATTCACCATTGAGATAAGAATGCCGGAGTGCAACATGTTATCGGATAAAGAGTGCAGAATAGATAACTTCGTGGAAATAATCGCTCGACTTACGCGGAGAACTTCATATGTGGCCTGGCTGGGAGTTTATGTGTGCTGATAAGACTTTCAAGTTATGTTGAAATAAATATCGCTCGCTACCCCAAATTGCACGGCGAACAGCTGTCTATATTGAAATATGCGCTAAAATTCTTGGAAATAATCCGGCTTTGTTTTTTTTTTTTCTGTTCGTAGGAAAGATTACGATTTGTGGTTCACTTCAGTTCACCGGACTAAGGTTGCTTTTTTATTCACTGTCACTAGCTACTTGGACGCAGAGGCTTCGCCTTCATGTCTACAGAAATAAAGTCCAAAACAGTAAAATTACAATACTCTTTCGATTCTGTTAAAAGGTTTTTTGCAAAAACTGAACAGCAGAAATCGGGGCCCTAATCACGTAACTTTTAAGAGGATTGTCGTCGAAACGATAGACCCCCAGGCTAGCAACTGAGTGTTAAAAATTGCGATTTTTAAAGCTTCAACCAGTTCATTCTCTTCAAATGTAATGAAAACTGACACTGAAAACACAAAAAATTCATCCAGAAAATAACTTATTAAGGTCATCAAAATTTAAAAAATGACGTCGTCCCAGGCGATCATCGGTCATATGTGATCTGCGGCCAGGACAATAACATGTAGTTTGCCGACTTGCAGCGCCGCTCAGGCCTAGTACATTAAAATAGCAGGACACTTGGTGTGCCAGCCACCCGTGAACTTTATTTATCGCAACTACTGACCTCGGAGCCATCCGGGAATCAGTATTTGCCTTATATCAAGGTGGTGGCGTTTGTATTTAAAAAGGTAACCTAGAAGTCCAGTGCTAGACCGTTTACTCTTCGTTTGTTGACCTCTTCAACTCCTCCTTTAATGATCTATGACCCTGATCTAGGTGGACCCAAGCACATTACTTTCCTAATCACTACTTTCAGTTGCGCAAGTTGACTGCTAGCGCATCACTCTCGTAAAAAGTAGAATAAAATATTTCTCGGGCCTTAGCACTGATGTCCATTCGGTGCAAAACCCTCCGCCATTAACTTCCGCAGCAGGTCACAGCAGGCACAGTTGTCACGCCAGTGGAACAAATGAACTAGTTGCACCTGTCTCCACAGTTTGTTAATCTATTGCACTCAGTAAAAATTTGAAACCCTCCAAATGTCAAGCCACATCAGAAATGACACTTTCAAGTGCCTTGATTGACCCCTTTGCTGGATCGTTCGCTTCCTTAATATTCGTGCCAAGTCTGCTTTCCCACCACATAACTCTGTCTACGACAGCGTCTTGTTGTTGTAATTTATATTCGCGCCCCCCTCCACAACAACTTTCGAACTAGTGAAAGGCATCCACCTATCTTTTAGGTATATCTATCCATTCGACAACAAAAAAAAAAAAAAATCATAATAAGCGGTTGTCGGCTTTTACGTCACCCAACACACTTCCGATTCGTTCACCCAAAATCGCCAAGAGCACTATTACCAAATGCGGTTTTCGCCTAGCGACCGCTTGCCTAAGAAAGCATAAAACAAAAGGAAAATATCTCAAATGCATTCGCTGTGCGGTAATCGTTCAGTCCGACTGCGGAAGAATGAATGTCACGACAGAGCGATTGACAATTGATTGTAAAGTAGATGTTGGGTATGAGTGCGAGCAGCTCGAGTATTATTTTTATTTATAGCCGCAAAACGTTCTGATTACAAGCACTTGATAAACAAAAATTGATAAACAGAGTTGCTGTCCATATCGACTTTTGTCTGTTAAATTGCAGCGGTCGCAGTGAAAATCATTCAAACTGTATAAAGATTCATGCCCTAAATAGCATTTTCTATGGGAAACAAAACACCTCTACGAGCACGTCCGGATGGCTTTCGCGGTTTCAGTGAAGACCACGCGATAAGCTGTTCCAGTGAGCGCGCACATGACCAATTGCCCCTGTCCAGGAATGGGAAATTCAAATTCGTGAATGCTGTCTCGATTCGGTGGTGTAATGTGCGGTTTTTCGTACTCAAAATGACTCAAGGAACATGGCACCTTTTAGAATGTAAAACATAAATTTATTGAATCATGAAAGCACAATATGAATCAGATGCAGGGTGATTATACGTACGACATGTCCACTTGATTCAACGTTGAAGTTGGATTTGTCCGGTTCCCGTAGTTTGCTGTGATAAAATGTTTGAACAGTTTGTTACACGGTCTTGTGAAACACTTTATGAAGACGGATTTAAGAAAAAGTCGGTTTATTTGTTTTATTTGACAGATTTACGGTTCCTTGCCGTACCCCTTAGAGTACCTACCTAAAAATCAGCTAATTTGTATTATTTGACAGATTTGCCTACACCTGAAGGTTGCATACATTCACCATTGAGACCACTTTCTACAGCCGTGCAAGATTTTGGTAGAGCTCAGAAGCATTTAAATGTAATAAACATGACAGAACCCAGTTTTTATCAAATTTCATCCCTGGATAATGAGAGACTATCCACAATTTTGCCCTCACGTGTATTTCCAAAACACAATACATGAATCTACCAACTCACCTTGGTGTGGTGCATATGGTGCCAACTCAACAAAGCAGTAGCAAAAAATGAAGGCCTAAATTTCCACCCGCATCTATGTCTACCTACTCCCACTTTGCGAGTGGCCGATGACATAATAATCGCATGTAAGTACATCGCACACTCATAACTCAACGGAGCGTTAAGTGGAATATACCCATTTCGTTCGGGTGAGGAGAGTCCAGAGAGTCTTGTATTTTTTTTTTTTTTACTTCTACTTCTTCGCCATAGAAAACCGCATAAACCGAGTAAAAGTCATTTAATTTATCGCATTTCTCCTCAGAAATCTTGATCTCAGCCGAGATTCTTTGAGACGGAACTCCTTGAAACTCCACAGCGGTGTGTCTAAAGTCTAGACGTCGTCGTGAGCCATTGTGAAAGAGACTTAACATTTCCCCACTAATTAAGTGCGCCAATGAGGGTTTAATTTAATTGCCAATTGCCACACGGAAGAGGGGAGGAAAATGGCGAGAAGCCAGGTGGACGAACCTCTCTGTCATAATTAATAAAATTATTTGTTTTATAAAAAAAGAGGCACATTTTGTTTATGTTCGGATAATTGTGTTGTATCGAGTACCTACACAAATGCGTAGTTACGTTTGTTCGATTGGAGGTGTAAACAAAACAACAACCACACCGTTTGACGTTCTAGTTTAGTTTTCTTTTGCCTTGCAATAAATTGTTGCCTTTTTTAATGGCGTCTGCTTCGCCTGTTATTCAATTGCAAAAGTTGAACAACTATTGGCAGCACGAATGGAAAATTCAGGTACACTGGAAGTGAGCGCATGATATTTCGATTCGGTTGCAAAGCGCCGATGACATTATGCGGGCGTTTTCCAATTAATTCAATAACAAGGTTGGCACTCGTATTTAATAAAATAAAAAAATAAAAAATAAAAGCTAGTTATACTTGCTGGAAAACGGTCTGTCAATTGTCAATCAAGTGTCGTGGTTAGAACTACATATTCGCGGGACATAATTCATGTCATGAATATATTCTTCTTGCGAGTCATCAATCCGCTGCATTAAAATGTTGTCTATTCTACACGCGCATTAATGTTGCAGTTAGAAAAAAAATAGTTCTACATTGCTGCACGAAATCTCAGCGAATTCATTGACATGTCGCTGAATTGCAGTTGTGTAGGATGAACATGCATTTTGCGACATTTTACGTGGCCGAGTTTGTAAATGAAGCTTGAAGGTTTTTCAAAAACAGGATAAGTTAAAAAAAAAAACTTCCACTGCTATTTAGATGTATGAACGAACTGCACTAGCTCTTCACGTCCACCGCGCCGAAAATAAGCAACACACAACTGTCATTCGGTGGAATAATAAAGGGTCTTCCATTAAGCGCTTCCCATCTTCTTTGTTTTATTCGTTTGAAATTCTTATCGATGCCATTATATGTGGAATATAGCATAGTTTAAATGTCCGCCGCCGGCTTCCCTGTCGCGCATCCGAAATGTGCAATTTTCCATGACTCTGGCGCATAAATGAGGCTGAATTTGACCGGTGGCATTAAATTAAGTTCGTACGCCATCTGTTGCCGAAAACATGAAGTTATTAAATTTTTCTAGATGTTTTGGATTTCTACACTGAATAGTACTGAATGATTTATATTGCATTTACACCATCACGCACGCGCATTTTTGTACGAAACGGGACAGAGAGATCCGTTTTTCCGCAGTCAATGCTAATAAAGGAGTAAGAATCAGATCACAAATCAGACGCCTAAAGTGGCATGCCCATAATGTAAAATGGAAATAAACACAAGTTCCGGAGAACAACATTTCTGTAATCACTTGAAAACATTTCTATTTCTGATTTAAAATATGTGAACTGAGAGCGGTTTTAAGTTTCAGTAAATTAAACCAAAAATTCATCAATAAGTTATACGAAATAAATAAATAACTGTCCGTTCATCACTTCCGGAAGGCATTTAAAGAATAGGAAAGCGAAATTTCGTAAGCCATCGCTATAAAAATATAAACATGCATAGCTTTCCCATAATTCCTACCACGGAAACAAAATGGCCGACCAAAAAAACGTGTCCCGTGCTAGGTAATGCCGTCCCTTTCAGTCACACGGCTATTTAGTATTTAGCATACCTTTAATCTTCCCTGTTAGGAATGTGTGACCGTGTAAATGCGGCATTAAGGGAATTAATGGCTAGCTTCGTTAAACTTAAGAGCTAGTTCGCATTATATTCAAGTCTTAATGGGTGTGTTCAAAAAACCATCAGAAACCATTGGTCATACTTGACGCGGGGCCATACGGCATGATTCCTTCTCAAAAATTCTACAAAAGTACTTCCAGAAACTTGAGCATGGCGTCAGGACCTTCATTATTAAATAGGGCGTGCTTTGCGTATATAGTGAGTCTTTAGTCTCTACGCCAACTATCAGGACAATGACAATGAGCTATTTTTTCCCCAAAAAGACGAAGTACTGTCTTCCCCGTCCAACTAAGCTGCCACCAGTGGCCTTCTAAATTGGTTGGTTATTCAATCTTCGATCAAGGTGATATGATAAGTAAGCAAAGCCCATTGACGCGCAGATAAGTATACGAGTTGCAAGTCAGAGACTAGAGCCAAGTTATGAATGGCCTCCTAAAACCAATGAAATTATTGTTAATACGAGTGGGACTAGTCTTTAGGAGCCCTTAGAATCGATAATAGCCCTATTGAATTGTTCATACGCACGACAATGACAGTCACCAATTCACCACACCTGAATCCCCTCGCACTGCATCCTCACTCCCAACTTGAACAGTGACACCTGACAGCCAATAGATTCCAGGGCACTCATTCCGTGACTTTTCAAACGATTATCGTAGAAACGATAGACCTCCAAAACTATCAACTAAGTGTTAAAATTACAAGTTTGAGAGCTTAATCCAGTTTATTTTCCACAAATATAATGAAAGCTGACGTCTGTCAAAAAATTCGAGCAGAATATGGCTTATTTTGGTGATCAAAGTTGCAAAAACGATATCGTTTAGACGATCGTTGATATACGGAACCTGCCCCCAGGGCAATACGCGAACGTGGGAACATTCCAAGCAAAAGATTGGTGAGCAGGAGTGACAATCACGCATTCACCAGTCTGTACTCAAATTGAGAAACATCCCCTTTACTGTCAATATCCGTTGCAATATCATTATCCTCATTGTGTTAAAAAGAAAGGCCACTTAAAATTTGTGAGCGTGGTGAGTGGTGACTCACAAATTTCACAATCGACATGCAGGTGATACAAACATCAGAATGCCGACTTGGGATTTGCCACGTGGTGGGCATATGAAAATAGAAAATGCGCAAAATGTGAAACGGATTGCACGGAAAAACCGCTGTGCTTGCGGCTGACAGTTGACAATTGATTGCGAAGAATAAAATTCCCTCTACAATGTCCGCGTGGGCGTTTTATTCGAGTCTCGTACGGAAGTGAATCAGAGCATTAAAGCAATTAACCTTGCCGACGTGCTATTTTCGTCTCGAACGGATTTGCTATACTCCTTTTGACACCTTTACACCAACAACGTGTCAAAGTAGTAACCATCCGGGCACTTTCTATGCAGAAAATTTCACAAGCTTAACGGCCAACAGCAACAACTAAAATGCAAACGATTTTATTGAAAATGTCTTTTTCATGCACGCGGTGATACATTTTTTTGTAAATGCCTTGAAAATGTCTTCTTCCTCCGGTTGGTAGCTTCGTCATGTCGCACATTGTGCGCCTCTGTAAAAATGTTGTCCCAACGCTGTGCTGCTGAGTTGCTTTTCGTTTCGTCGTCGTTGTCGTTGTCGTTGTTTTTTAATTATTGCTGATGGTATGCTAAGCTATTATTATTTGTTGTTGCTATATAGCTGGTTGTCCCATTTCTCTCTGATGTTATACTTGCTCTTTATCTATATCTCGGTGTTTTTGCCTATTTTTAAAAGATCTATTATTACACAATAAAATCGAATAACTTCACCACGAGCGATAGACAGACAGAGAGAGAGAGAGAGAGAGAAAGAAAGAGAGGCACACCAACATATTTCACCTGAAGCAGATACTCATCATCGGATGAGATTTTCTGTCGACGAAAAGAGGGCGGTAATGATGATGCGGTTAGGGTTGTGGCGAGGGTGGTATTCGGGGAGCGAGGGGCAGATAATGCGGTGTCAGAGGTGGAGGTCGTTCGTACTTTGTATCATGAAGCACTCTGGTTTTGTTTGCGGCTAAAGCATATTTTTTGCAGGTTGATAGCAGTTTTGACGATGCCAGGGCTGGTTGTGCCTGTGGAGTTACACTTGCATTTCAGTGTGGACAGATAATTATGGACATTTTTTTATTTATTAAGACGGATAGGCGTTGAGTGAGCGGCACTATTGCCCTGGTGTCGTGTGCGTACTTGTGATTCATATTCATAAGCGAAGGAAGTATTTTCTTTGTCTTCGCACTTCCTGAATGTGTCAAGACTTTTTGTTTGAGTTGGGGCATGTGCGAAATGCTGCGTTTTGCTGGTGGAGGTGGCCTTTTAGTTTATTCAAAGGAACGCTGAATTTTTTTTAGATCAAATGAAATGGTGGGCCCCTCTAGCTTTTTATTTATAGCGCCGGTAGACCACAAATGGCATTTGTTTTGTTTACGCTTCTTTTCACTCCAGAAATAAACCAACTCACCAAGCTAAATGACAACTAACAGCTCTAGGTTCAGAACATACCCGACCGATATGAGGTCCTTTCAATGGTCGACCCTGGAACATAACCCCTTAAAGAGTAATCGAAGTTTATATCGTTTTTTTTATTCCACGATTCGATAACTGACTTCGTACATTTTATCAGCACTTTTCGGCTAATTCGCACATATGCTGAGCACCTAATATCGGTAATCGAACAAAGCAGTTAATTGGACGGAAAATATATTCGAATAGCAAATCGCTGTCAATTATACACAACAGCTGTCACCTGTCAGACTGTTATCTAACAAAGTCTGATTGCCACCGGCCGCACCGCCGACATTGCCACCGTTGCAAAGCGAAATGACAACTAGCACAAAATACACACACAATTCAATTGACTTTCTACTCTCAACTCGACTCAATCTGAACTCAATCAATTTACCACGGCTGGTGTGTAAATGTAAAGTAGAAACAAAATCAACCTCTAAACGCCAAATGCGCACAACTATCAACGAAAATTGGCAGCACACAAGTTGTGTACATGTGCGATGTGACACAATCACCACAACTATGGCGATTTGTAGATTGATCCGTGTCAGAGTCAGAGGAGCTGTCAGCTCACCTGGCGAGCAGGTTTTGCCCTAAAAACGTGGTTTCCATGAGTGCGATGGGCTGGTCGTTTGGAGACGCTGTATATCCACTCGTATCGGACAGTTAATTTAGATCCAATCGTGTGTACAATTCAGATCCGTGGAAAATAATTAAATAGTCTGCGTGCGACAAGTTGCATTGAAATGCAACCCAACCCACCCCTCCCCCGACCAGTAAATGCCATTGACTCCGACGAGGTTTTAAATAGTACAGATCCAGATCCAGACAGATGTACATATACTCTTTTAACGGGGAGTGGGTGTGGAGCGGACAAGGCCGTTATTTCCGTTTCCATCGCACAGCACTCGATATCTCTGTTTGAAGTTTGATTTCTGTTTGCTTTTGTTATTGTATTGATATTTTAATATTCTGCGATAAAAAGGTAATTAAGTGGAACCCGTAAACAACTCCCTGGAGTCGCGCCGAGAGGGTGGGCGTGGGGTGTGTCGTGTGTGTATGTGAGCGTTTGGAAGTTTGGTTGAATTGTTATCGCATGAAATTCGATTCGAGTCGATTGTCGGTCGGCTGTTTTCGTTTTCACACCCCGATGGAGAGTTTATTGCCAAGTTTAAGGCGATCTGATTGTAGAATATTATTACATAACAGTTAGATAGGCGCTATTTGCTATTTAATTGCGTAGTTGGCGTATATCACTTTCGCAAACAATGTTACATTCTATCGTTTGTCTCAATGTTTGTTGATTAATTTGTAACAATCTACACTTACAATTCAGAGGGGGGAACTTTAGGTTCGTGTAGGTTAGCACTTGTTCCATTTGAAGTAACCTCGTGTCTTCCTACTGATTAGTTTTGACTATATTTGGAAACAACAGAGGGTCGGCAGTAATTAACAGATGAAGGATTGTCATTCGGAGACATTTGTGCAAGACGTCTTAGAAATGGGCGCGTTGTATTTACATTCATTTTTATGCAGTCAATAAACTAATTAAAAATGTGGAATTATAATTTTACCGCATGTCACTTTGTTCTGAATGTTTTTGACGTCCATTTCCATATCTGTTTGTTTTACAAATTTCGTGTAATTACATTGACAGCTGTTTTTATTTTTTTGTACTTTTTGTCGTGCCAATATTGGTTGGCATTAATATCACGGGTCCACAGATGTGATTTGTTATAAATCACGTACAGCCATCGCGACAATCATGAGCAATAATCGCGAACGCAACTATTATGAAATTCAGCACGTGATTCAGCCCGAACAGAACATCAAATGTGGGAGCCTGTGAATTTTAATTTACACGAATGCTTCATGCCATGTTTACGTTGTTATTGGTTCTAACTGAAAGCTGTTCTATTATAACAGCAAATAGGGAACGTAAAATCAGAAAGTGGCGGAAACTTTCGTCAATTTATAATGTCAGAACCTTTGTAAAATAATTGACATCTTACCATTTGAGCTGCAGCTTTCATTTGTGTTAAGTCGACTTGATCCGGATAAGATGTAACCTGAACGCAAAAACCAGATTGGTCGTGAACGTCACTTTTCCTACGTCAGCCACATACACGAACTGTCAACTTAGTACTCAGTCACGAATTTCTTGACTAGATTCGTCGGCTACCCCTCCATAGACGTCAACTGAAACAGCTGTTCATATGACTGATCTAAGCCAATCGAAACCAAAATACATCTGGTCAGCTGTCACACTTTCTAAACTAGACCCTCGAAGTTAGTTTGACGTATCGCAAGGCGACAATGTCATTGGAAACGTCAAAATAAATGTATTCTCATTCAATAGGAGCTTAATATGAGCTTAATGAACGGAACAAGTATTTTTAAATTAATATGCCCATACTTGGAAACAATTGGAATCGACACGAGCTGCCGAAATGGCATTTCTTTGTTGCATTGCTGGGGTGAGGTAAGAAACGTCGTGACGCGTCGATCACCACTATGACCCATTCTTTTAAACCGGACGTAACTATGTGGAATGTAACGAACGGAGATCAATCTCCGGATCGTTGTGACGAGTTATTTTTTCCATCACGTATCCATTCTAACCTAAAACCTATAAACAATAGATCGAAGTGAGGTTTTTATCTCACTGTCTTGGGTTTTTTTCTGTGTGAGTCCGCAGACGTATCAATTATAATATAACGGCAATTGTGACCCAAATTATGTCTCGTGCTAACTTGTCGCAAGACTATTAACACTTGTCCTTCACTTTGCGGATCTCCTAATTGGCTGCACTCACCTTCGATCCATAAGTTACTAAGAACAACACTTCCATCATTACTTTCGAGTTACTGCAACTATCGGGGCGCGTCAAAAAACCTGATAGAAATGCTTCGGTGACGCACTAGGTAGGTATACAACCACTTAACAGCTTGCAAATTAAAATAATCCCCTTGGTATATTTTACCTTCTACTTCTCGCTAATTAGGCAGGGCTTGCGGTTGAGTTCATTTCATTTTTGCTGTTTCACTTTCATTCATCGCTCCATTTTGTAGAACAGAAAACAACAACGTGCCCATTTATTTTATTGACTTACGTGTGCAAAAAATACGTGTCACATTGAATTGTTAACAACCGGAGCCAACAGATATTCCACAGTCTGCAGATACATGTTTCTCTTTCTTTTTCTGGATCTAGAGCGCACAAAAATATTTACATTCCACCGAAAAAAAAAAAGGAAAAGAAAACCACACCTGGCTGCACCTATTGTTGTCGATTACTTCTTCTCCATCGTGTTGTCTATTCTCGATTCGATTCTTTGTTGCCTCTCTGACTGTTTTCGGAGAGGAATTTCGCAATCTTGTACTTGTACTTGTCCATTGTTGGCGGTTGACCGTTCGCCATCCTTCATTGAGTTTTGAAAAAAAAAAGATTATAAAATCGCCCCATACCACTGCAATCATTGTGTACAACGACAGACAGAAATCAATTATCAAATATAGATCCGCAGCCATAGAGAGTAGCAGTATTATAAAGACTGAACTGACACACTCTTGTGTATTAAGCTCTGAAACTGATAAAAGGAGGTAAAGTAATCAAATTAATCGCAGGGTCTGCTGCTGCTGTTGCTGTTTGCTTGCTTGCTCACTCTTAGCCGCGTTTTTCGATTTCGATTTCGACATTATCTCTTGGAATACAAAGTGTCGTGTCTGTATGGTGGTGTACAAAGTATAACCAAACGAAGCAACGAGCTTCCCATAAAAGTATACGTGAGTAGAACAGTATTTGTACAAGTAAATATATTTGAAAACAGTGTCAGTATGTCAGAGAATTATTCGGCACTGACATTCCTCCCGTTGTCTACCTGTTGAGTTAATCTGGAGGATGAAATGTTATATAGGAAATAAAATCGGTTACGACATCTTACGCCTTGAACGAGATAAAGATATGTCAATTGACAAATAGCCTCTCCTAGATTTTTGTTTGCTGCCAAATTGGACAGAAACAAACCGGACGCTTGAGTAACCGATTAAATGTCAGTGAACCGTTGATGACTTGGGTTGAATTGGCGAATATTTGAACAGGAATCGCACTCGAATGGAGCAATGACTTGTGCAATTTCATTTATGAGTGGATAAGCAGCCGAATTAGCTTGGAATTGTGTTTTTCTCAATTTAATTTGTAGCCCAGCCTTATCACCACAAATGGGTGTAGGAATCTATTTGTTTCGCACTGGTTCAAGGTCTGAATAGAACCGGAACTCAACGGGTAAGCTGCTTGAGTGGTTTTACTTGTCAAGACGATAAACGATTAATAGTAGTTTGTCCATGAGATGTCCTGGGGGCTTCCTGTTGAGTCTCAAGGACAAGTCGACATTTTTGTAAGAAAAGCAAAACAAAATTTTGCGTCCGCAGTGTGAGATCTTCATACTAACTAGAGCTTGACCAGTGGTAGAAATTGTTCCATTTCAGTAGGCTGGCTTATACGCAAAATATTGGAAAACAAATTACACACAGCATTGCTTCTCTGTACAATCTTTGAAACCAAAATGGCAGGTGCCACCCGCCCTAACCCAAAACCTTTGGTGTAGCCCTTTCTATACCTTCGGCAACAGTTCACGGGGCTGTAAGATCAGACAAAGAACAAGCAGTCAAACAGTCAAGCAGACATATTGCATTCAGTACTGCCAGATGGGGCGTCGTATTTTGGGCTATATTTTTTCTTAAAAAACGGTAGAAATTCCTTCCATTGACGCCACACAATTTTTGGCTATATATCGTTGAAAAAAATGTGTGTTTTTTTTTTGTTTTATTCCTTCACAAAACTACAAAAAATAAATATTTTCGAACAAACCCGCACTTTTAAAACTTGGCAGCACTCTTGCAGTCAAGTGACATCGAACAGTCGTTCAACTTGCAGGCACACCAATTTATTCTGCAGGCCTTCTGATTTGACACAAGTACACAAGCCACAAAGGCCAATTGCAGAAGACAGTAATTGGGATAAAATACAAAAAAGGGACTTCTTTTGGGCTAAATTTTTTTTATGTTTGGGAACTTAAAGCAAACTAAATTCTGGCAACCCTGATTGCATTTGCTATGTAAATACACAGTAGAAAAGGGCAAACATACGTAGTGAATCTATACATGCAGTCGTTGCCTGAGCAAGTCGCTCTCCGTATAAAAATACCTAATTGTGATTATTTTCACAGCTGAGCTCGAAACGTTTCCAATATACGTATATACCAAACCAACCAACCATCGTATATACAACAAAAAAAAATAATGTTGCCCTCAAGGCGTAGAAATGTGTTATTTGTTTAAAACAAAGTCATCTTCTGCCAGCAATTCCCTTAATGACACAGCCTGCGGGTTCACCTATCTTCGACTCCTACACATTTTCGTGACTCAAGTCACGTATGCAACCATTTACTCTCACAAGAATCGTTATTTTCAAATTTTGCCTCACGAGCAAAAGTTTTTAATGGGCAACGAAAATAAGTACAAAAATCTGTTCAGCTTGACGGAAAGATTCCATTTGACCTATTTCTGTGTGTTTCTCAAGCTCCAAGCCATGATGATCCTCAATTCGTCTATAAATCATCTGACTTCTGATACTGACAGCCTCGCAAATCAACAAGCTGAGATTTCTCCTTCTGAGCACACCTTATATCGAAAGTTAATTAAGAAATACTTGTTTGCAGCGAAATAAAATTCAAATTCCCCCCATTTGTGCATTCATTTCGCGCGAACCCAATGAGAGACCTTATTAATCAATCCGCTTCCTCGTGTCCCTTGCTCTCGAAATGCATGCGAAGCGATGCGATGCACCTTCATGAACAACCTTCCTTTGGGCTGACGAATATAACACACCGCACACACAGCGAGAAAGAGAGAGCGAGAGAGAAAATTACAAAAAAAAAATACTAAATCAAGTGAAATCGAGTTCGAAGACCAGCAACAACAACAATAAACAGCACATAACCTCAAGGCCGAGAATTCTTTCGGTCGTGCTCTTTACGCATATTCAACACTTTACGCTTTTCGCCAGAAAGACGGGAGAAAAACGCGACCGCGAGTAAAACAACAAATACCTGAATTAAATAATAAGTACAAAAAAATGAAAACCTGGCCAATAAAAAGCCAAAAACTCTCTCATGGCAGTATAGATGTACACCGCAATCACCAACAGCGTTCACAAAATTCCGAAACTGTAATAGCGCAGCAAGTTACAGTCTTCTTCTGCGGGTTTACAACTCTGCGACCAGGGGTTGGCGGTAGACAGTGTAAGCCGGTAATAAAACCTCCAAATGGGGAAAACCCTCTCTCGGCACATTAATGCGCGTATATACGAAGCAACTCTGCTTTATTATGTTGCACTGCGGGCCACCGCTCTGATGGCGGGGGACGTTTCAAAGAGTCAATTAATTCGTGACTTAAGCAGACAGATTGGGCAAGTGGAGCCCAGTGCTCATTAGGCGCGCACCAATAGCGTTGTTACCCAGGTGTGCCGCGCCGATGACGAGGCCAAGTGAAACTCAAAATTAGATCAGAGGGCACAGAAATGATTGGCAACACGAAATAGTTTGAATGCGAATGTAATTAACCAAGGTTTGCACGGAATTACTACTGTCGAGTGGTGGTTTGGTACAGGGGTCCTAAATATCATAGACAAATCATACTGAGAACCCCAACTCTTGCCGCTGGCCCCCTCAGTTTTTTTTTCAAATTCGCCATTTTGTTTTCCTATCGGTGTTATGTCAATTCAGCCGTGTGACATGCAAAAACATTCAAAAAATGCAAAAATAAATGCTGCCAACCGCGGGGCAATGTGAAAGAGTTCGGGAATACCACTTTTTTTTTATTACTGAATGTCATTGGTTAGTTATTATAAATTGTTAAAAGGCCAATAATTTCATTTGTTTGGTTAGCAAAACTATCTTAAATATATGTTTTATGTACTAGAAACATATTCTGTCAAACATGGTTGTGTATTTTCCGCTTTTGGATATCATTAACTTCGATTTCGTGTGTAAATTTTTCTTAAATAATGAAGAAAATTTGCTCAAAATGTTTTTGTTTTCCCTCAACCAATCTACATAGTTAATTTTTCATGAATATTTTAAGCAAATGTACACTTATTTCTTAGAAAAAATACTATTCACGAATAATTTCAAATTTAACGGACACAATTCTATGAACACTGCCAGCAACTTTGCCCACAGCGGAAGTGGCTCATATTTTTTGGAAGTGTGTTGGAATTTTTGAAGTTTCGTGACATTTGTCAATAAAAATTCACATTCAAGAATCTAGTTATCTTAAGTCGACTAAATTGGTCTGGATGAGATGTAACCTGAACGCAAAAACTAGATTGGTCGGGAACGTCACTTTTTCTGCGTCAGCCACATATGCGAACTGTCATCTTAGTACTCAGTCACGAATTTCTTGACTAGATTCGTCGGCTGCCCCTCCATAAACGTCAACTGAAACAGCTGCTCTCATGACCGATTTCCCCCAATCAGAGCCGAGTTTCATCTAGTGAGAGAGCTGTCAGACTTACTAAACTAGGTACTTGAACGTCCCCAATACTAGCGCACCAAATCGTGACCACTCCGTAAAAATATAGCTTGTAGGCTAAGTAACGGCAAATCGGCCGGAGTTGGTGGTCTCAGTATTTTCTCTGCTAAATAGTGAAGGAAATACCGACTTCGTTAATGTAGAAGTAGGTCCTGGCTTTTAAAATACACAATATCGCACGGTAAGGGTAATAAAAGCGCAAAACTTTTTTTGTAAAGTTGGAATGACAGAAATTTTCGTTAAAAACTATATTTTATACATATATCCTTTTCGCTGAATACTTTTGCCAACTCAAGCTCACTAATTTTCATTGTGGGGATTTGTTTTTTTTTTTCAGTGATGGGGAATTTAAACTATGCTAGCAAAGGATCAGTGGGTATGTTAGTTTACGTTTTTATTGTTTTGCACAAACAGAAGGAACTTGCAATTATCTATGTATTTTTATCCGAAAAGCTTTTTTTAGATGTCTAACAGACGTTCGCGGGAGTTGTGTCCGTTGTCCAGCGAACTGTCCTTGAATGAATAAAAAGTTGCCGCAAGAGGTCCTTATTGGATGCTACGCCCGTTTGAAAGGGCTTTAACCGACGAAAAAAAATTTATTTTTAACGGGGTTAAATGTCAAACGAGCTGTCTTAATGAACACTTACGGGTAGTAAACGGGCAGATTATTAAGAATTTATGTTGTACACTCCACCCCATCGTCTGCTTCACATCAATTTGTCCCAATTATTTGGGAAGACCTTCGACTAAATCCCAGTAGTTACAAAAGTGGCACAGCAACTACGATTTGACACTGATGTCGTGGCAGGTGTTAGTGTTGTATAATTGTAACGAAGTACGTTTGTGACTAAAGAGCGACCAGTCATTCATAACCTCTCTGTATGAATATGAACAAATGCAAAACCGAGTGTCTCTTACAATAAATGAGCAAACTAATTCTGCATGCGGTTTGCGACAATTTGTGGAGCATTTATCATTCGTCTGGAACGTGCTTCTGTGTTGTGTCACTGCAAGTTGACTCATATGTTTACATTGGATCGAAAGAAGTTCCATTTTGTGTGTCACTGCGAACGCTGTCAGGTCACAGGGGAATAAACCTTGTCTTGAACTTTTCAGCAACTGAAACTTTTGGTAATAACTTACTTTGGGTTGACCCTTTATTTTCCTAGCTGACCTTGGAGAGAAACATGTTGATTCTTCGTAGAACGTAAGATTCACGAATAAAATAAATCTCAACCTATTGCAACTATAAATTGACTGTTCCCGCTCTTGTATGAGAAACTGGTATTCATATCCGCATATTTTGACACATGGCTTGTTTTTCTAATGTGACTATTCCGGAAGTAGGGTGTTCGTTCGCTCATTGGTCGCGTTTAATGCGTTGTGCGGTACATAGCCGACTACCTCTTACGATTACTGGAAAGTTTGACAAGTTTCGTGTGTGTCATGACTTGAAAGCGGATTAAGGCCCTCTAAGCCACTGAACGCGGCCATTATTTGCCAGTCAATGGATCGCTGCAATCGCTATAGTTCTGCTGCAAATCAATAAGGCGGCATTGGTGACGTTTAAATATCTAGTTCAGTTAGTCTGACAGCTGTCTGACTTGATGTATCTCGGTTTTGATTGGATTAGATCGATCACATGAATGGGTGTTTCAGTTGACGCTTATGGAATGGTAGCCGACGAATCTAGTCAAGAAATTCATGACTGAGTACTAAGTTGACAGTTCTCATATGTGGCTGACTTAGGGCCGGTTTGTTCAATCTTGATGGTTATCTTTAATCATCGGTTATTCCAGCTGGTAATCATCGAATGTGTTTGTTTAGCAAAATATTAACCAGAGAATCTACGGTTTGGTTAATTAACCCAAGAAATCGATAACCAGCCAAATTCGCAATCTTGTGCGAAAAAAAAAACAAATAATAAAATGAATAAACTTATATATAACGCAAGATGGAGCGAAGGCCCTGACCAATAAAATCTGTTCGGTTAAGTTAACGTTTGCCACTGACACATTCCCAACGTCAGCCGGATGAATTAAGATTACTTTCAACATTTTTGTCCTTTGACAGTTCTCATAAATTGAGGAAATATTGCGAGAATGAGAAAATTATTGCGACGTTTGAAGACGTAATCATCGGTTAAACCAAATCGATGGTAACCTAACCAAGGATTTGACCAGCTGTGAACAGACCGGCCCATAGAAAAAGTGACGTTTAAGACCAATCTAGTTTTTGCGTTGAGGTTACATCTAGTCCAGACCAATCTAGTCCACTTAATATAACTATAGATGAACTGCCTACATGCGAAAACGTTAACCTTAATGTCACTTGAGTAACTAGCAGATAAATCCTTGACTGTCTAAACGTCAACTGAAAAAAATTGCTCCCGTGATCAATCAAGGTCAATTTAAACACAGATTCACTACCTCAGCCAGCTGTCAGACTTAGTAAATTCGAGCTTTGACCGTCCCGTATCTTTTTAAACAAGTGCGGGCTCTATATCCTTTATTCAAACGTCAACAGAACTCGTCCGAAAATTAATTTTGTATGGCCGGGACATGGTTTTGTTCAAAAATGTTTGCAAAGTTAATAATAAAGTGAAAAATGTCAGAAGCGAACCTTGGTCTTTCTTAAAAGTACATTTTTGTTATGGGACTGTGCACTGTTTCACAATTTTTACACATACCGCTTTCCTGGACTATAAAACAGCTTCTTACAGTTTGGTTGACGTTTTCACAAAAGACAAAGCCCACTTGTGGTGCCATATTGATCTCGGCGCCAATTTTTGCTAAATTAGTCGCCCAAATCAATTGAAAACAAATTTACTATTTATGTAGATCGCTTAAAAGTTATTATAAATTTCAAAATGTACACAAAAAAAATTGTACCCCAACCGAGTGTTTATCACAAGAGGCAATCAAATTCAAAATTCAAAACACCTTCTCAAGCACTTCTCTCACAGAGTAGCACTTCAATTTATGTATTTATATTTGCATATATGTATTTTTTGTGGTTTTCTTATTTCGAAATGTAGTCTAGCAACACACCCCTTTTTTGGTTCCATTTTGATCCCCCTCTTCCTGGTCTATGGGATACGACGCGTCGCAAGACCGGTTTCGAAAAAGACTCTCTGTGCTCTGTGCAAGATCTAAAATAACAACAATAAAAAAGCAAATTTCAACTGTTTCGACATTAAAAACGGGGGTAGGGAAAAACACATCACAGCAACCAACCAGTCAACCGAACGAAACCACACACCGACCGCGCACCACCCAAATTACGTAAATCGACACAAAACAAGTAAAAGATCGTTTTTTTTTTTTTGTTTGCCTTTTCTGTTGCTATACTACATTTGAATTTGTTTTAAATTAATTTTTGATGGAAACACCATCACCGACGATCGGTTGGTTTGTTTTCGTTAAGAAATTGGCGCCGCACGTCAGCCTAGGCTTGGGCACAGAAAACTCCACACGACCTTACGGCCGTAACCAGAACAGCGAAATAGCATCGTACAAGTGTACAGCTACAGGTATCGAGCAGATTATGCCCAACATTGGCTCGATATAACCGTAAGAAATGTGCGAATATCTACGGCTCGATTAGTTGCTGATTCAAAAGTGTCACGCGCTACGCATCTGTCCCAATTTCTTTTGATCGTCGTCATCATGCGCGCAGGCAACAGGTTCACGTTTATCAATTATAAAGTGGCGTCCACTCGATCCGACTAATGAACATGATCACACATTAAAATAAAAAGAAAAATAGTAAAAAAAAAAATACTATTCTAAGAAATTGGAGAAAGTTTTTTTTTGTTTTTTCCGTTCCGTCAAACAAGAAAGAGCAGTCCGACGACGCGACGACTGGACTTGGCTCTCAGTCAGAATGGCCAGTATTTGAGTTTGCAATTGTTTTGTATTGTGTTGGTACACGACAATGTGTTTGCCGCTGGCTGTGTGTACCTATACAGAAGTTGAGGGGGGAACTGGGTGATCAAGCGACTGTTGATTAATGTACGAGTGCGGGGAATCCAGTTTGATAGGCAAATGACCGGTTAGTAAGTTGGTTATTTGTGGATTGCTCAAACTTCTACGGCCTTGTTTTTGTCGTTGTTGTTTTGAAACGTCAACTGTTGGCCACCTCCATGTCAGACAAGCGGTTATTTTAGTCAATCTATCTGTCGCCCTAAAAGGTGTTATGCAACATTAAAGGGAGGGACTTTGAAAGGTCTAGGGATCTGAATCAGTGTTGTTATATCGTGGGATTTTTGTTTGAATTTCGTTGTCCGAAAAGCCTTCCATGGGGTAAAGGGAAAAAGCACCAAATCGTTGGAATTTCAGAAATCTGACAAAAAAAATTCAAACTATACATTTTTGGTGAAAAACCTGTATTTCACCACGATTATCAACACACTGAATGTCCATACAAAAACAGCTCATGTAAATCGTCTTTTATCAAAATTTTCTAGTACCACAAATTAATCATAGCAGTGTTACAAACTGCGGGTTTTATACTAAAGGTTAATTTAACGTGATTTTCTTTCCATGTATAATACAAATTAAACTTTTAAAAACTAGATTTTGACGCATACAAGTATCGTCGGATTTTAAAAGGGAATTTGAGTATGGTCAAGAGGGAAAAATGACCAAGCTTCGTCATTCGATAAATGAAGAGAGAGTGCTAACAACACTGATCTGCATGTGAGCTACAGGGTGTTATTTTTTAGAGGTATAGAACTTTAAGTTGGCAACACTATTTTAACTG
The DNA here is from genome assembly GCA_951230905.1 of Cheilosia variabilis. Lineage (NCBI taxonomy): Eukaryota > Metazoa > Arthropoda > Insecta > Diptera > Syrphidae > Cheilosia > Cheilosia variabilis. The sequence goes on along the minus strand of OX579680.1, from coordinate 59,569,208 downwards.
CCGGCCATTTTGTCAGTGATTTATTTTTAGTTTGGTTTACCATTTCATCATGAACAAGTTGACAAATGAACAACGCTTGCAAATCGTGCAAATTTATTTCGAAAATAATGGTAAAATTGCCGCATTTAGAGTGAAGAGAATCCACATGAGACCCTTGAGACGCCATTACATCCACAAAAACTGACTGTTTGGTGTGCTCTAGGGGCTGGTAGATTCATTGGGCCATACTTCTTCCGAAATGATGTTGGAGAGTCAGTTGCCGTTAATGGAGACCGGTATAGAGCCATGATATCCGACTATTTTCTTCCCGAATTGGATGGCATGAATGTGGATGAGATGTGGTTCCAACAAGTCGGCGCTGCATGCCACACAGCGCACGTCACAATCGATTTATTGAAGGAAACATTCGATGAGCGCATAATTTCGCGGAATGGACCTGTCAATTGGCCACCAAGATCGTGTGATTTGACACCATTGGATAATTTTCTTTGGGGATATGTGAAGTCGCTCGCCTACGCCAACAAACCAGAAATGTTAGGGGACTTGGAAGCCAACATTCATGGCGTTATTGCCGACATACAGCCCCAAATGCTCGAAAAAGTGGTTGAAAATTGGACCTCTAGACTTGGCTTTATTTGAAGCAGCCGCGGCGGCCACATGCCCGAAATCATATTTAAACATTAATGGCATAAAATTATCCTTCCAATAAAGCCAAATTGATGGACATTAAAACGATTTTTTTGTGTTTTATTTGAATTCGAAGTTCTATACCTCTAAAAAAAAAAACACCCTTTATAATTGGGAGACTTTCCAGGACAGTTTCGACTAGGTTACTACTCAATAAGTACGACCATTTTATCTAGATCTATCCTCCTTTGATATTTTAAAACATTATGTGTAATGGAAATGGAAAATTTAACGTGTTGTATTTGTTTTTCTTTGCAGAAAGTTCCGGTGTGCCTCATACAGTTTATAAGGGAAATCACAAAAAATATACAAAAGAATGCTTAATTATATTCGATAAAAAGACAGGTGATATGACATTAGAGAAATTAAATCACAATATACAGGTTAAGAAAACGCGGTTAGTACAACGTTCCTTTACCTCTTTAGTTAAAAGAGTTTTACTTGTGAACCACTCACACCTCCACAAGTAAGGGCCGCAATTTATTTGCATTTTTCTGTTTGTTTTTCAGGAGCGAAATGACAAGCAAATCAGTTGTTGGACCAGCTCCGAAATTAGAAAATAGCACAATGAGAGTATCCTCGAAAACAAAAGTTTCTACCGGCAGTCGAAAGAATCATATAAGTAATAATTTGACATATAATCATCCAAATAGCTCAGAACTAAATTCGAGTCAAAATTTTGTAGTTGGTTTTGTCCCACGCAACTCACCAATGCAACAAGGTTCATCGCCATCGGCCGCCCCTGTCCATAAAAGTCCACAATCAGCTCCAGCGTGAGTATTTATTTTTTTGTAATTTGGTGGTGGGATTGTATACCATTGTGACTGTGTTTCTCTGATTTTAGATGGAATGCTAATAACGCTCAGGCAACACTACCAAGCATTCCAATGATAATTGACGATGATGATGCGGGTCCAATGTTCCAAGGCGCTGGAAGCGGCGGAAGCAGTGGAGCTGGCTCTGTTAATAACCTGTCATCCTCATCGTCAGCGTCTAGCCACAACAATTCAGCTGACTTCCATATGCCCCAACAACAGCAGCAGCAGCAGCAGCAAAAGCAACCGAAAACTCAATCGCACTACAGTCACCAACCGCCTCAGCAGCCGCAGCAGCAGCAACAAAAGCACCACAATCAACGACACCAGCAGCAGCAGCAACAACAATCACAACAACAGCAATGGCATCAACAACTGCAGCATCAGCAGCAGCAGCAGCAACAATTGCAACAGCCAAGTCCATCACAGCAACAGCAGCAATATCAGAATCAAAACAACCGAATGTACCATAATTCTAGCAGTAATAATTCCAACGCGATTGGCGGCATGGGCGGCATTGGTAGCAACAGTAGCAATAACTTCAGGCCGAGCAGTAGCATGAGCAGTTTAGGAGCAGATCAGACTGCATCGCAGGTGTTGGCTAGTTCTACGGCGGCGCTAGAGCAGGTAAGATTTATTTCTATTTAGTGTTATGAAATACATAGTTGTGCTAAATAAGGGCATTTGTGGTTGCTGATGCCGTCACATGATGATAGGCTATGTAGGTGGTTGATTTGATAATTATTTTCCCAGTAATTGATTGCGTGCAGTTGGTAACTTATCTGGGTGTGATGCTCAGTTGAGTTTCTTTTGCGCGGCATAGAGGGACTTGCTCTGTAAGTCGCCACTTTAGATTGGTTATGCCATTTAAACTGTGTTTGTTATTCGAGCGTAGTTTCATTAAGAGAATAATCTATGCCCTTCGGGGAGTACCCTCAATCATTACTTTGTAAGCGGATGCATTACCTTGTCTAAATCCCCTTCTGACATCAAAGGTATTGGTGAGGATGTTTCCGACTTCAGTGTTGTGAATGTTTGATGTGCAGTTGAAGGGAAACGCAAATTTATTTAGGCGTTCAGAGGACGTCACACAGGATCCTACAGTATCTTATATGCAGTATGAAAGTGGCTGATGGTTCTACAGATGATGCCGATTAGGAATTCTTTCTTTCTTTGCATTGGGAAAACGATGCTGAGCTACATTTTTTGAAACTACTTCTAGTTGAGTTAGCATCTTCGTTGTAATCAGGAGTATTCTCCATCAATCTTTATTATTTTTTTTATTAAAAACAGCCACATTTACTGGACAGCCAAAATGGACTTGAAATTTACTATTGTTTGTTTGTTTTGTATTTGCAGGAAATCGGTGTCCTCAGCTCCTCCGACTCAAGTACGGACACCGATTCGAGCGGCAGTGATAGCGGCTCGGAATCCGATGACAGCATCGAAGACTATTCTCAAAATGCACAGCCCCTGCAGCAGCAATCAATGCAACACCAACTTCCAATTCTACAACCTACCATACCGCCACAACAACAGCAAACGCAACAGCAATCCAGCGGCTATGCGAACGGTAGCTTTACAAATGTCCTACACGATGACCTACAACTATCCGAATCCAATTCATCTGATCATTCAGACGATGATGATGATTGAAATTCAAATCAAAAACTTGTGTACTATTACTCTAACCGACCACTATTAACTAACCGCATCCACTACGGGGTAAACAAACAAAACGAAACAAACTGCAACAGAAAAACTAATATGAAATATTTATATATATATTTGTAAAAAGAATCAAAAAGCAAGTATCCCTTTTTATCTCTATCTCTCTCTATATATATATATTTCTCTCTCTCGCTGTCTCTGAATATCTCCTCCTCTCATTTTGTTTGTACAAAAAAAAAGGAAAGAAAGAGCACATTCAATATTGTAGTGAAATGGAAGAAACACTCGTCTTCTTGATTAATTTTAGTTACCTAAATGATAGAATTTATTTTTCCCTAAAACCTATATATAAATATATGTAATAGAGAATATGCCCTTACGAAATATGCCTTTTTAAATTCATAAAGCAAACATGTTTAGATATAATACACACGATGAATTAAAAACAAAAACAAAAGAAGAAGTAACTCACTCACAGTAGTAAGCAAACAAAATAGTGGTTTCTTGTATAGAAAACAAATGGAACAAATTTGTTTTTTTTGTTTAAACTGAAAGTAAAACCAGAAACGAAAAAGTTACTTTGTAAATTTTATTCTCATTCGCACGCGTAGGTCGTTCCAATTCACTTAGAAAACTAATCGCATGACTGGAAACTATAGTTTTTTTCTTTTGGTGATTTCGAACGAGTTAGGCATTTAGCCAGATGAATTATTTTGTACATTTCTTTTCAATTGTATACGTTTAGGCAAGGGTTTGTTCAGAATCGTCGTACTTTTGAATGGCAGCTACAGCCAAGATACGCTGGCAATTGCGGTAGTAATGAGCAGATGTCTGCAGATTGCAGTGAATAGCAAAGCAATGGGTAAGTCTGCACTGTGTTTCTTTGACAATTGAGTTTAGCTACTGGTCTTGCCAACCTTCGGTTCTCCGATTGACGAAAGTTGGTATGTTTCGGAATGAGCGCGGAACAAAGACACGCTTTAGATGGTGCTCTAGTGAGGAGTGAACCTCGGGCTCAGCCAACATGCCTCTCTAGTCAGCACGGTCCACTCCTCAGCTAGCTTAGCGGTCATGCATTCGTCGGACCATATCTAAGAGTTAAACTCATGCATGTTCCGTACTAAGGCGTTCCCAGGTCGATTTTTGTTTGCTAAAGCACTCGCAATAATTGGCAGTACTACAAATTAAGACTGTTAGTTTATTTGGCTATCGTTGTGCCGTGTATAAGTCTATCACGGCGACTTCGGCCCTATGTGGTCTACCTGTCTCTGTTTCTCGTTTCTTTCGTTTCTCCGTTTTGACTACTAGGGATAATAAAATTAATTTGTTTATTTCAGCAGCTCCACGCAAAACTTAGTGCAAATTCGTTCATCCTCGACTGATGTATGTATTTCGTCCGCTACACAACTTTGTAAAGATGTAGTTTGCGATTCTTATATTTATTTGCCCTTTTAAAATATCGAATATGGTTGTTTAACAGTGCGACAAATATTGCTAACAGCCTATGGATGCATAGAAGCAAGTTGTGTGCGTTCCTAGGACAACTTTTTAGCCCCCATTTGAGTTTAATTTTCCTTTGCAGATCATGGCAAGTAAGTCGATAAAACTCGCCTTCATTCTGCAATATCCTCTCTAATCAGAAAGAATTTTGCATTTTACTCACTTCGCTCTACTGTTGTAAACATTATTTCCACCCAATTACCACAGATATTGGAAATTTTATAGCGGACGGAAAAAGCGAGTCGAGTCGACGAGCCCGAACCACACAATGGCAACACTGCACGACACCCAATCGACGTTAGATTTGGCAACGATCCATCAATTTGAACTTGCTAGCTTGGGAAAATTGGGGTTAAAATTTGCAGGTTAAACTTGCGGAAAATAAACAGAAATCGCCGCAAACGATTTTTGTCGCAGTCGCATGGGTGGGGAGGAGAAAGAGCGTCCTTCACTTACTCTGTAACTGCCCGGCACTATCCTCGCTAAAAAATTAATCCTTACAAGAGTATTTCTTCAAGAAACTTACAGATACTGGAGATACGGTTAGCGGAAAAAGACGAAAATTCGTCCATCCGAAGTGGTTCCGTCGGTAACTGTCTTTTTCGTTAGATTAAAAAAACAGACCTAAATTGAACCAGTCATTCCTATTCCCACTGTCATTTGTTGTAAAGGACTCCTGCTTTTTCTTGTTGTTGCAAGAACCCTTTAATTACGGATCTATATCTTCGTCCGTGTTTCAGTGCAATTTGAAAACAAGAGTTAGTAAAACCACCTTAAAAACGTTATCAAATATTAGGCGTTTGCGACCTTATATTTTTGGGCACCAACCATCTGTTCTGATTCCCACCCAATGCTGAAGCGTCTGTGTGACTTTACTCGCATAGCGCATACGTTTTTCTCCGACTTCCACCCTCTTTCACATTCTACGTTCATTTTTTGTGTCGGCATTTGCATTCCTGATCAACTTATGTCACCTGCCAAAATATTCTGTGCTCAGATTTTTACTCAGACTGCCCAGACAATTTGTTTTGACCTCATAGAATGTGTTGTTAACGGAAAAGGAAAAGGAAAGGAAAATCGGCGTTCTAATGTTTCTCTATTACCACGATGTTTGTTTGGACAAAAAACGGCTTCTGACTACATTAATAGAGTGCACCGCCTTTTAAAACCAATAATTTATGTTACCTTTTGACCAGTGGCCTATCACACCTAACCTAAAAAAATGTTAACCAAAAATTCGAATTTGTAGAGATCCCGAATAGTTGTTCTAGCAAGAGCCTCCACCTCAAGAATAAAAGTAGATTCATATTGGAAGCAGCGCGCTTCGTTTCCTCGAAGCACACATTTAGCCCAGTGCACCCCATCAATTCGCCCCTCTGTTTGTTCAACCAATTTGTACAAAGTTTTGTAGAATAGTATACAAAATAAGCGATGATTTTGAGTAAGTTGAACTTACTAGAACCCCCTCCTCATTCCCATCTAGAAATCAAAGAAGAAACCATAAAAACTGAATGCAAAGCAAATAAAAAAGAAAGCTTACATATAAACGAAATGAAATTCTGAAAAATTGTGCCTAAAATTATAAATAAATAAATGAAAAATTAAAAAAAAAAAAAAAAAAAAAAAAAAAAAAAAAAAACAAAAACCAAGCCTGAAGTTTGCTCACAAAGAAAAACCTTGTGTCCAATAAAATTGTAAGACAAACCCCCTACCCCCCCTTCAAAAAGAAAATTCACACAAATGACAACTCTTGCATGACTCATTCGGACAATGGACCTGGATTTTTTTCTTAAATTATATGAATAATTAAACGAAAAATACACTAAACGTAATTATAAAATAAAATACAAAAAATGTTAGTTTAAAACTTTTGTTTTGTATCATTTAGTTGCGATATAATTTTAGCGCAATATATAGTTTTACTTTATTTTTCCTCCTTTACTATCTCTCTCTCTCTCTCTCCCTCTCTCTTTCTCTCTCTCACTCTCTGTTTGAGTTGACTTTTAGTTAGTTTTTTTCTTGTGTTTGTTGATTTTAGAACAATTTCGAAGGGAAAGAGGAAACAATCTTACTAAATATAAACAAACATAATTATAAATAAACAAAATAAAAAAAAAAAACTATTTTTTTATTAGCCAATACTCTTGTGTATTTATATATATATATATATATTATATATAAATGAATTGATTAAAATATATAAATATTAATTAGAAGCAAAACAAAGGTCAAGCAACCAATGGAGACGCCAATACCATAAAGAAAACAAACAAAAAACCTATAGAGAATCGAAAGAGAAGAACGAAAGAAATGTAAAGAGATATTTAGCAATTGCAACCGGAATATGTGTAATTTTTTCTTTAGTTTGTTACCCTTTTCTGAAAGCTGGAAAAGAACACTACGAGCAAACGAGAAACCTGTCATAACAATTTCTTTCTTCGTGACTGTGAATATTTTTGTAATTGAATTGATCTAATAATTTAAAGAAAAGAAAAACAACAAAGTTACTCTTTTCGTTTCTATTAACACACCTACATTTAACTATTGACTAAAACTATGCCTTTCTATATTAGGTATATTCTTGGTTACTGTAATCTTCCTCTGGAAATAATTTCGTTTAATTTAATTTTTTTTGTTTTGTAAAGAAATTACTATGAGAATATAAACAAAGAGATGAATATAAAGAAAATAAAAGATCTAGGTTAATTCAATTTATTATATATGTATATGTATATGTAAATGTACTATTATTATATTATTATTAATTAATTATTTTTTTCTTGTTTGTTTTTTATTTTTATTTTTATTGCTGATTATTATTATTCTAATAATGAATATATGTTAATATGATTATAATTAAAAGAACTATGCATAAAGAAACTGATAACAGACAAAAACCTTAGAAAAATAATATATTATTGTAAAAATATGAAAAAAGCAAAAAAAAAAAAAATGAAAGTGAAAATGAAAATGAAAAAATACAAAAATATTTGATGCAAATTAAAAAAAAATATATGAAAAAAATGCAATTTTGTTTTTACTTAACATTGGGAAAGCTCCATTGCTTTGACGCAGGGAACCTAGGCCTCAAACAACATGCCCATTCGGCCAGCTCGACCTATTTGCGCCCGCCATTTTGGATATGGTTCGCCTTCAACTCAGTGCGTCACTGGTAATGTTGTTTGACTTACCGCGATGAAAGGTGTGGGAAAATAAAAGCAAAAGTCTCTGGTGCGGTCGTCCTCTACTGCGCTGTCAATCGGAGTAGAATTACTGAAGGCGAATTTATGTCTATCCTCTAGCATCTTAGCCGATATATTCGAATCTCTTTGAAAGGGTATACGTCGCTCCTTTTAATTTAAAATTCGACCAAAGGCCGTAAAACACAACTAACGTTATTTTCAAGACCAAAGCCGGAAATAAACTGAAAATATCCGCCTATGATAGGACACGCATGCCATACTTCTGGTTAGTGGTGAGGAGGGCAGTGTTACTCAATTGCCCTGTGAGCCCGTAGAGCGTTGACACAGAGATTGGCTAAAGTAACTGGTAGCTTTTATTCAGCGGACTTCACAGCACGAGCTATACTCTCACGTTCAAAAAACGCCAATCTAAATGGATAATACTTGTCATATGAAGCCTCAACACAAACAAGAACCTACAAAATTCGGACTTCATGTTCGATTTGGTAGCAGAAATCTGAAATCTCTATCTCAGATCAAAATCTGAAAGGCCAAATCGAAAACGACATTAAACAGTCATAAACGAAACCTACCAGAAAATGAGTGCGACCATTCACTCGACTACGCGTCATTCATTTTTTACTGACAGCTCAATTTTTCAGGAGTGCATACGATTTTTGGTACGCAGAAATGAAAATTTATTTGGTTGGTATAACAGCGCATCCGCACCAATTTTTTCCCGATATTTAGGCAAACTAAAAAGGTGTTTCCTTAAAACAGTATTTCAGTCAGATGACAGACATTAATGTCAGCGATTCCATCCTTAAAGCGTGTTTTGGCTAACGATTGCAGCGCAAATTCCTGTGAAATGAGCCGTCTCTATTGAGATTCTCCCACCACCATTAAACTGCAGAGTTAAAACAAAGGACTGGCAACGTGGCAAAAATATGGCTGCTTGTAGGCTCAACCATTTTTCAAAATTTTATATAAATTGAAAACCGAAAGGGGAAATAAAACAATGAAGCCAATCCCCTGGAATGTGCTCTCACTACCATTGGGTTCTTGACTAAACTAGAAAATAATTACCCGCGGTACATTTAAATGACTATGACGTCAGAACAACTGGAAACAGCGTCTGCGTCAGGTGCAGGTCAGCATCAGTCAGAGTGAAAGGGAAATTTATTCGTTCTGGAAAATTATGCGGCTTCCAACAAATGTACTGTCACTTTTTCGCAAAATATTACAAAGCACTGTGGGAGCTTCTACAAATATAAATAATACTACAAAAGTCGGCCCAAAAAATACGCAAAACCCATCTACAATCATGGCTGAGGTAACCGGTCTAACCAATTCCGAAGCAAATGAATTATGCAAGTCGGCAGATCCTGCAACAAAGGTAAGTTGCAAAGCGAAAGCAGCTGGAATATTCTCGACCCTGTCGTGTTTATTTTAGGACTTCCTCTTTCAACAAACGATGTATCGCATCAAGGATCCACGTAAATCGTTGCCATTCTACACTGGAGTTCTCGGTATGACTCTGCTGCAGAAATTGGACTTTCCCGATGCCCAATTTTCGCTGTATTTCATGGGGTAAGTTGGCACTATCAGCAGGGGTACACTTGATTGCTTGAAATCTAATTGATTCCAGATACGAAAGCCCAACTGACGTTCCTTCTGATAATAAGCAGCGAACCCAGTGGGCGATGAGCCGCAAGGCAACCTTGGAGTTAACACAGTAAGTGTAAGCCGTTTGAGATAAGAAGTGTGTCTAATCGCGGCTGTTATCTACTTGTAGCAACTGGGGCACCGAGAGTGACCCAGATCAAAAGTATCACACTGGTAATACCGATCCCAGAGGTTATGGTCACATCGGCTTAATGGTACCAGATGTTAATGCCGCTTGCAAGAAGTAATTATTACAACGCGAGCTTATAACTGGAATGCTGAATTATGTTGTATTTCAGATTCGAAGAACAGGGCGTCGAGTTCGTAAAGAAGCCCGACGACGGCCGCATGAAGGGATTGGCTTTCATCAAGGACCCCGATGGTTATTGGATCGAGATCTTCAATGCCAAAACTGTTTGTTAAGCTGTATGTGACAATGCTGTGTCATCTCTTAAAGTGTACTTTTGGAAGTTTGTAAATGTTTTTGTTTTATTTAAAAAGAATGCACAAAGAATCCCCCCTGTTAATGTACCTATGCTCAAGGCTCAAGGGCATACTTAGAAGGTGAATAAGCAAGTTTCAGATTCCGCTTATCTTTTATTGTCTACTCAATTATACTACAACACTACCACTTCTTCTCTGTCTGCTTCTGTGCCAAACACGTACATATCTCGCTTCCTTGCTAAGAGTAATTTGTTTCCCGACGGATGTGTTGCCAGTGAATGAACCACTCCACCATTTGAACCTGCAAATACAAAAACCTCAGACCCAATGTTCTTTTGTATTAAGCCCAGCTTACTTATGAGGACCTTCTGCAGAACGTTGCCCTCCAACAGGTCCCAGACAACGGCATGCCCTTCACACGATCCCGACACAATGTGCAAATCATTCGACATGATGCCGCACTCGATGTGATACTGCTCCGCATTGTGGGCTTCATATTCGGACAACAGCGATCCATCGTTATTGTCCAGCAGGCGAACACTTCCGTCCAAACAGGCAGCCACAATGCAGTTGGACTTTTTCGTTTGAACCATATACGTGACGGGCACCCCCAAATCATCGCAGACCATCTCGCCGGCTCTTATATCGTAATACCGAATGCAACCGTCAAGAGACGAAGCAAGAATCTTGTGGTCATCAATAACGATCGACGTTATGCAATCCTTGGCATCCTTCATTGTCTGCACGGGTTCCAGCTTACGAGCTCTGATATCCCAGCACATTACTGTGTTGTCCCTAGAACCAGAGACTGCTATGGACGAGTCCTCATTAAATCGGACACATTTCACGCCGCCAGCGTGCACCCGCAGACGACGAAGCTGCTGTGCTGTGGTCACGTCCCAGTAAATGATGCTTTTGTCCAAGCTGGCGGTCACTATGTGACAGCTGTCACAGCTGCCGGCTACATCGGTGACTTCGTCTGCATGTCCGCCGTATGTTTTTAGCATAAGTCCGCTGGTGGGATTCCACAGTTTGACTTTCTTATCTGATCCACAGGATAGGCAATAGGAGCCATCAACTAAGAACAGGTACGCCTTTTACATATATTTTCAGTTTCGTTGATGCGGAGATCTTACCATTGAAGCGGATGGCACGCACAGCCCCCTGATTGCAATCGATCGTCTTCAGATGAATTAGCTCCTCGTAGGTTTTGTCGAATAGAGACTGGCATTTGGGGAATGAGAATTTTTACTACCAAAGTTAAGTGTTGGGCTCTTGATTGAACTCACCATTTTTTAAGGGGATTTTATCACAGTTTAAGGTGGCTATGCATCGATGTGGGTAGGAAGCCGGTGTGTAGAGGAAACAAACAATTTTTTGTCATTCGAAATAGGTAATTCAACGCAGCTTCAGAGATACAAACAAAAAGACACGAAACTTCATTTGTCAAACTGATGTAAACCAGTGCTGCCAATTTTGAGGTTAATTCGTGCCATCGGTGAAAACGTTTTCCAATTTCTGCCACCGAAACAAAACAACTCGTTTTAAGATGAGGAATTCCCCCGGTAATGGAAGTCTTCTTCCAGAGCTATCAGTGACAGCTGTTAATTCAACACACAAATGAAATAGCGCCACCACTCCGTTTGAATGTCTTTATTTATGTAGAATTCTTAGCATATACAAATTGTAGTTCTACGCAATTCGAAATGTTTTACTACTGGGCTCGCTTATAGAAATTCTAAAATACAATAATAATAAAGTGAAGCAGAAACCAAAGAAACTAACAAACAAAACAGTGCTTGAAACACGTCGCTCGAATCCTACCCCCTTTTCTTTTGTTATTTGACTAAAAACAAATAATGAATTCCCTCTTAGACAAACTGTTGTGTGGCATAACAAGTTTTGACCTTAAAACTAAAACTTCTGGTATTGTTTTGACTCCAATCGATTCTGCAGCAATTCCAGTTGTCGTCGCGCCTCGCAAGGTGGGAAATTGTTCATGTCGTAATATTGGGGAGCGTGCGTCAGTAACCACTCGGCTGTGAATGAAGAAACAAAATTGATTACTCTCAAAATGTTTTTTTTTCTTGGCGACAAGTTCGAGCTCACGTTTGACATCTGTCACAGTACGAATGTAGTTCTTTGTAGTCAACACAAATTCATTGTAAATGACCCAATCGGGCTTATGGTCCAAACATGTAGACGGATGTAACTGCACAATTTGGTTATCTTTTATCGTAAGATACTGTCCGGTGCGCTCCAAGTGTGCCACTTGCATAAAGAATCCCTGCACGAGTGCCTTTCGGATGTTCATGTAGTAGTCCTTGGACGTGAACTCTGTGCTGGTGCGCTTCAAGTTGAAGCGATCCATGATGCGTGCAAGTTGTTGGCGTACATTGTCAGCGGACTTGAGCGAACGGAAGTTGATGAAGTTCTCGTAACACCAGTTGGGATCCTCGTTACCTAGTTGAAAAAAAAGACACATCTTCCGTTAGAGAAAATCCCTTTGTGAGAATGGGGGCCGTGGGCGTACTTACTCTGTTTGAAGGCGTGATACACGTTCAGCAATGTCAGATGATCTCCATCGATATGGGCGAAACGCATTTTGGCCTCGTCAGCCGCCTTTTTGGCCTCATTTGGTCGAACGAAACACTGAGGGACTAAATACATTTTTTTGGGGCACATTTACGTCCCACAAATATAGTTGATTTGTCTTTTTTGGATTGGTTTGTGTGTGTTTATGAAGGAAGAGTAGTAAAGACACCTAGGGGCTATGGTTTTGTTCAGTTTCATGTGCGATGGGGCTAACAATTGTTTTATTTAAATGTTTACTGCTTACAACGCAATAGATTGGCTTTGACTTAACTTGTACACCACTACGTGCTGTTTTCACTGAGAATCAACTGTTATGAGAAAGCTGGTCTTGTTTGATTCAAAATGAAAATCACTCGCATGTAGTGGGCGTGGAAATCGCACATGAAACTTTATGCTGCTCGAAAAACATGTACAGCAGCATTCTTTGTATACAGCTTGGTTGTCAGATTGGAATTTCTACTTACGCAATGATGGAAGGAGGATGGGCTAAGGTGAGCTACGTGGACAAAAATGAGCGGAAGCTTGTGACAGCATAGTGTCAAAAATCCTGTTGCCAATTTCAGTTTGTATGGGGCCATGTCAAAGACGGTGGTTATGTGAGGCCAATTAATAGGCACTGCTTCTAAAAGGGATTGCTCTTTTCATAGGGGCGCATGTACAGCACTTTAAATTTCCCCCATTTTAAGGTTAGGGGACGAACAGCGCGGAACCGACCAGCTATTTACCATTAGAATGAAACTCTGAGAGACTTGTGAGTATGCCACATCTGCCAAAACCGGTTTTGCAGGTGTGGATTGAAGGAGAGCATTTTAGTGCCACGCACAAATGAAAGAAGACCTCATTTTCCGCGCAAGACATTGCCAGCCCAATCGACAAGCGTTCTTTTCCATTTTGAAGCAGATTTCTAGGGGCCTGCAAATGTCTCTGGATGCTGGTTGCACGCCAACGAAACTGAATCGACTCTCAACCACTTTCTTCACCATCAAAGCAATAAATACATAAAACATAAACAAAGAAATCGTAATCAAAATTAAAGGCCTCACCCGACAACATTGCCGTTATGGATAGGATCTCATTCGAGCAGTTGTGTTGACAACTGGCTATCAGCATCTTGGCCAGCTGTGGATCTAGGGGGAATTCCGACATGATAGCCCCCAGCTCTGTTAGATTTCCGTCATCATCAAGGGCGGCTAAATAGTTGAGCAATTCCAAGGCACGCATCAAGGTCTCCGGTGCTGGGGGATCCATGAAATCGAAATGGACCAAATCGTCGATACCGAGTTTCTTCAGCTGAAGCACAACGGTTCCTGCGGAGAGATAATTGCCGATTAGTGTCAGAAAAGAAGAGATGAACATCGAGAGGGTACCTAAATTCGATCGCAGAATCTCAGCGTACGTGTTGTCCTGCATTTCATTGTTGAAGGCTTTTTCGGTGTACAAACGGAAGCACTTGCCAGGTCTTGTGCGACCAGCACGGCCGGCTCTTTGCTGTGCGGACGCTTTACTAATTGGCGACACCAGTAAACTCTCCAATCGGATGCGTGGGTTGTACACCTTCTGCTTGGCGAAACCGGGATCAATCACGAACACCACGCCGTCAATGGTCAGCGAAGTTTCGGCAATATTCGTTGATACGACCACTTTGCGGCCCACAGCTCCGTTGGCCTTTTTCGGTGGTGCTGGCTCGAAAATTCTCTGCTGGAGATTCGGTGGCAACGTCGAATACAAGGGAATGCATTTCAATTCGCCGACTTCTGGTCCGAGATTGTCGGCGTCACGCTTGATTCTCTTGCAGGCTTCTTCAATTTCCTCCTGACCGGTGAGGAACATCAGAATATCGCCTTCGATGTCTTCGCAGAGATGTATTTGGATGACCGTGCGAATGGCAGCTTCGAGGTAGTCTCGTTCCGGTTCGGGGGTGTAGAAAATCTCCACGGGGTGTGTGCGGCCCGGCACGTTCATCAGAGGGGCATTGTCGAAGTATTGCTGGAATTTACCAGCATCAAGTGTAGCAGACATGACGACCAGTTTGAGGTCCCGTCGCTGCCGGATGACCTCCTTTAGGACGCCCATTAAAATGTCTGTAGCCAGAGTCCTTTCGTGAGCCTCGTCGAGCAGGATCACTTGGTAAGATTCAAGCATGGGATCGGACATAGCTTCACGCAGCAACATACCATCTGTCATGTATTTGAGGAGAGTCTTCGCCGAAGAGCAGTCCTCGAAACGGATGCTATAACCAACTTCTTCGCCAAGAACTACGTCCATTTCTTCAGAGACACGTTGCGCCACAGACATTGCTGCCACTCGACGGGGTTGGGTACATGCCACTGCCTTGCCGCCCCTTGATATAGCGAATTCGACACACCATTGAGGGATTTGTGTAGTTTTTCCTGATCCAGTTTCACCAACCAACACGATACTCTGATGGTCCGTGAGAAGTCTCATGAAATCTGCTTGATATTCAAATACGGGCAGCGTAATGCGCTTCTTGAATAGATTGAAGTAACGCTGCGAGTAAGCTTTTTTGTTGTACGGGTTGATTGTCGAGTTCTTGTTCGCCAGGGCAGCAACATTGCTGGTGCCGGCGGTGACAATGTTGTCTGCCGGTATTCTGAAAGGAAAGCGAAAGATGAGTTATCCGTGCAATGGGTCGTGTTACCACACGCTTTGTAAAACAATTGTGATTTATGTTTGATAGGGCACCCACACCTCTACGTTAAGTCTCACAAAGCCTCCGTTAAAAACACACTTCAAACACATACAAACTGCGTAAGATAGCTCACTCCCATTTATTTATAATGGTTTGCCTTAAAAATCGTACTTTACGGAAGCCCTATTTATTGGTTTGACAATTGAACAACGAGGTGAAGAACTAAAAAAATTGCAAATGGATCTCCAACTGGCCTGGGTGAACTTACTTTTTTGGTTTGTTGTACGTTTCGCCAACTTCGATTCTTCGTTTCGACATGTTTTTTATTTGTTTAAAAGTTATATGACGTACGAGCGGTGAAAATGGGCCAAAAACTTAATTATTTCTAGAAAAAAACAACAAACGCGAAAAAATAATCACGATACCGCCGCCGTGAATCAAAGGAAAATGTGTTTTTTCATCGACTAGTGAAGTTGGTTGTAGTTAAAAAATTTCAACTGTAATACGGGTTGGTTCAAAAATTCTTTTGAGGCGGATAGATGAGGTAGGTCTAGTTACATAAGTTCTTAAAAATTGCTTAAAACAATTTTTATTTTTATTCATTTTATTTATTTTTATTTTTATTCATTGGATTGTCAGATTTGTTTTCAGATTTTTATTTCCCTCGTCCAATCAAACCCAAAAGTCAAAGTTTTTCTCTTAATTGTTCGTATTCGTATGTTTGGAATATGTGAAGCCCAACATATATCCTTTTAAGTATATAAAACTTGCAATTAATCATTCCAAAATAATTATTAGCAACAATAAGTTTACCTGATGCAAACTCACAAACAACACCCCAAAGTCCTGTTTCATATAATACTCTTTGAAAGTACCCGCTGTGGACTAAAAATTTCCCAAATATAGCCGGCATCGCAGTTGTATAACAGTTTGGTTTGTAAATGTACTAAATTTATTTACATTTATCATATTCCCCACAGATGTGGTGATTAGGTTGCAAAAAATATCGATTTGACAGCCAAATCGGAAAACCGAGCAAAACTTTTATATTTCCTTGAAAAAAATCTTCCGTACACCCAAAAAAACATCCATAAATTATCCGAAAAGTGAATCGATTCTGTTAGTACGCATTTAACTATGTGTAGATTGTGGAATTAGCCTCGGAGAGCATATATTGAATCATGGAGATCCCAATACAAGTTGCCGTCCGTGTTTATCCCTGTGTTACCGAAGAAGCACCATGCGTCCAATCCATTCCAATGGGCCCGAACGGGGGCATCGGAGGTATTGCAACCGGAGTCATCCAGGTTGGACCACACTCGTTTCCGGTAACCCATTCGCTGCCTTTCGAATGCTCTCAAGCACAGCTATATCATCAGACGGTGTACCCACTGATGAGTTTGTTTCTTGAAGGGTTCGACGCTTCGGTGGTCACCTATGGACAGAGGGGAACAGGTAAGAGTTACACACTGTTTGGGCGAGGATTTGATTGTGTTTACGGCGAAGCTGAGCAAGGATTAGTTCAGAGATGCGTTCGAGAGATATTTACGCAAATGGCTACGCATCAAGAGCGTACATTTGCTGTGAATGTGGGGTGGGTTGAGATATTGGACGACGATATACGGGATCTGCTAGAAGCGGGCAATGTATCCTGTGCAAGTGTCAGCGAGGTTTTCCATTGGGTGGAAATCGGCTTGAATAACCGAACTGGCGTCGAGACGCTGTCGCACAGTTTGTTTACCATAACTTTGGAGCAACAGTGGGTGTCGAAGGAGGGTCTGATTCAGCACCGCCTGTCGACGGCAAGCTTTAGTGATCTCTGCGGCACTGAGCGCATGTACATGCTCAACAGCATGGACCAGCACACAAGTATTCCAAAAGATCTTGGTCTACAGTCTCTCGAACGAATTGTAGCCACACTCACAGATCCAGTTCTGATGTACAATGGAAATGGGAACATTCAGTACAATCAGACCACTCTCACCACTCTTCTGAAGGACTCGTTCGGGGGAAGAGCTCAAACTCTGCTGATATTGTGCGTGTCGCCTCTCGAGCGAGATGTGAACGAAACGATCTACAACCTCCAGTTCGCCTTCAAAGTTCAGTGTGTAAGGAACTACGTTATAATGAACACGTTCTCCGACAACAACACACCGATTTCACCGGAGGTTGCGTCGGAGCATATGGTCGGCAACCCTGGCGACAGTTTCGGATTGCAATTCGCCGCTTCTCAGTGGTTCAAATTGGTCTCAAATGCAGAGGGACTGTTTGCCAAGTGAGTATGCAATAGCATAGTGAGTGGAAGTCGTTTCTAAATTACTTTCTTTTCGCAGACTTGTTTCGTCGAATGCAATCTCCGAGTTGGACAAAGAACAAATCGAAGAATGGCTCTTTCTCAAGCAGGAATGTGAGGAGTGCTTGAGTTCCAGTGAAGTTGTACGTTCGCAAAAGCAATTGGTACCGATACAAGAAGCCGAGGAGCCCGACGAAACTGTCAGTGAACCAGAAACGTCATGCCAGCAGAACTCGGACAATGAAAGCGACTCCGAATCGCAGCGTCCTGACCTCGCAGAGAAACTCGAATCTCTAATGGATGAGCTCAAAATTAAGACTGATAGTCTAGTGAATGACAAGTACACGGACTTCATCAAAAACCAACCCAAGGCTGTTATGGAGAGCAACGAGAGCTTCCGCCAAGACGAACGAAGGGCATCTTCCTCGGTGGGAGGTAAGCAACACTCTTTTAATCATTCCCTCTCGCTTTTTCTTTAAATACTAATTAATAAACGTAACTCTCCACAGGTCGCCGTCGATCCATCCAGCCCGGCGCCAGCCTGAGCAGTGCCGAGATCGCCATGCTCAATCGAGTAGCTTCCCGCGAGCAGGTGACAAAATCTCAAGATGACTTCCTCGACAGCTCAGCCGATCTCAACCATCCAATGCGTGCGGCAATCAATTCGCCTGTCGAAACGATCCAGAAGAAGCTTCGAAAAATCGTCACAGACATCGAAGCAAAGCAGAGGCAGATCAAGGAAGTCGAACACACAATCTCGCTGAAGCAAAACATCATCATGGAGCTGGTGAAGAACAACGACACCCGGACCACGGCCAAACATCGATTCAACAAGAAAAAGGGAAAACTTGAGGGCGAGTACGAGAAGACCAAGAAACAGCTGTCCAAGGCGGTGGTCAGTGGCAAGGACAAATCAGATATCGACCGTTTGAAGGCTCTCACCTCGCACATCGAACAAAGGCTCCAGGATCTGGCTTCTATTAAGCACATTGCCGGCGAAAGTGGCCAGAAGGTGAAGAAGCTCCAGCAGTCTGTTCAGGAATCCAAGCGTCTAGTCGACGACTTGCAGAAGAAAATGAAGAAGGAGAAAAAACTCAAGGAGCAACTTGAAACCGAGCTGAAAGCGATTACAGAGAAGGAGAACACCAAGCAGACTGCTGTCGAGGAGAAGGGAAAGAATTTGAAGGAAGTGCAGGCGAGGATCTCGCACCTGGATCACGTGCTCAAGGAGAAGTCTGATAATTTGGAACACTTTGGCGAGGGCGAGGAAAAGGAGTCGCTCCGACACGAAATACGAAACTTGCGCCGCACCAGAGATCACCTTCTCGAGCAGCGGTGCAGTCTGGACCGGAAGCTGAAGAAGGAGAAAATGCTGTCGCACAAGGAGGAGAGAAAACTCCTCGAATGTGACGAGGCGATCGAAGCGATCGACGCCGCAATTGAGTTCAAGAACGAGTTGATTTGTGGCCGCAAATCAATCGACACTAGTGAGAGGCTGCAACGCGAAAAAGGCGAACAAATGCTGATGGCGCGCCTGAACAAGCTCTCACCAGAAGAGATGCGAACTCTTCTCTACAAGTACTTTACAAAAGTCATCGATCTGCGTGACTCCAGCCGAAAACTCGAAATTCAACTGATGAATTTGGAACGCGAGAAGGACGCCTGGGAATGGAAAGAGCGTGTCCTCAGCAACGCTGTTCGTCAGGCTAGACTAGAAGGTGAACGCAACGCCGTCCTGCTGCAGCGTCAACATGAAACCAAACTCACGCTCATGCTCCGCCACTTGGCCGAAGAGACCAGTGCCAGTTCAAGTTTCAACGACCGATTCATACACCCAGCAGCGGCAGCCGCTGCCCTCACCCATCACCCCCATCACCATCCTCCGAGTCCCTCCAGTCCATCGACGTATTCAGCTGAATCCGACTTCGATATGGACTTCTACAAGCAGGCCAACAAAAGCTTGCTAAAACCGAAGGCGGGCGATATGGAAATATGCCCCCTACCCGATGCGCTGACCAAGTACAAGCCACTGGATAAAATCAAGGAAAAGGAGAGGGAGACCAAAAACAAGTTGTTTGCGAAATTCCAAGTGCTCACGAGGTACCACGCTGGTAGCAGTGGCGCTGTTGCATCCACCAGTGCTGCCAACGACAAGAAGAAGGCTCAGTCCGAACAAGCGGCGATACCGCAGGAGAACCTAAGGCGGCTATTGTCCGCCCCACCTTCAACCAAGGTCACCCGACAGAAGAATAAGATTATTATTCAGGATTCGTCGCGAAAGAACTAGAAATAGTGTTCACTTTTCTTTTACTGTACATTTTCTCACACAAAATACTCGGAGCTTAATCCTCTTTTAATTTATCATAGAAATACTAATCTTAGAATACTCAAGAAAACAACTGAAACAAATATTTATAAAGTAATCCAACATTTAGTCTGAAATGAAATTGAGCGAGAAAATTGCTAAACAAAAAGACACAAGAGCTCAGAACTGAAGTAGGCTTCCCTTGCAAGCTTAGTAGCGAAACCTAAAAGATATTAATACTCACTTGGGTTGGAGCAATGCATCGGACTGGGAAATAAATTATATTTTGTAAGGCGATATTGGGTGCTCAGCTGCATTTGAATGACCCAATCAGTTGTGTTGTTTATGAGACATTTTTATGTTGCAAACAGTTCAGAGTGCCGTCCAATTGTGGATAATGCGAACAGGATTTTTTTTTATGAATCAACAGAGTGTCCGAGTCTGATAAGTCTACTAAAACGCAGTCCATTGGCTAAACGGTCCGATGCATTTCTCTGCCCTCAAAAAACTCAAACAAATAACACTGCAAACGTCAGCTGCACCAATTTTCCTACTCAACAATAACCCCAACCGGGCGTTGGCACTGCTATCTGTTTGACACCTGAACACGATGCGCTCTCAAAGTAAAAGTATTCTTATGATTTCTCAAATTTGCCAAATGAAAGCAATAACTTTGCCCAATGTCTCGCATATTTTAGGGATAATTGTTCTCTTTCAATTTCTTTCAATAAACTCTTCCATTATGTATAGAAGCAATATTCATAGAATATTTTATTATAAAATAATAGTAGTTGAAACATACTTAAGTTGAGTGATATATAATTAGTTGATAAGTTTACCTATTTTGAAGTTCATATTATGCACAAGGCATACTTGTTTCTCTTTCAGTAGTAGGTACCTACCAAATTATGTTTGTTATAAGAGAATAACATTTGAATTTCCTTTTTTCTTTTTTCTTTTTTTTAAGGCTACTCTAAAACATTCTCCATTTTGATTCTTTTCTATTAAGGTAGTCGTATACAAATGCAAAATAATAGAACAAAAATATTGTAAGCATTCATAAAATATTCTATATACTCAATATATAATAAATGTTTTAGATAATAACATAAAACATGCATGAGTTTTTGTTTATGAAGCGTTTACAGCCGACACATGGTTTCAGAGATGATTGGACCGCTAAAACCTGAGAGGTTACGGCGATTTAATGAAATTAGATCTAACCTCATTTTAGGATGCAACATTTTGACAGATGCAGTCATTTATGATAAACCAGACTTGATTGGTCTGGACCAGATGAACTTTGAACGTAAAATCAAACGATAACAAAACGTCACTTTTCCTACGTCAGCCAAATATGTCAACCAGAGACAATACTGAGACCACCAACAACGGCCGATTTCCCGTTACTTGCCTACAAGCTATATTTTCATGGGATGGCAAACGCTAAGTGCGTTAGTAGGTATTGTTACATAGAAATTCGTATGGTTGTCTATGATGTCAACTGTTAACTAAGTACTGAGTCACGAATTTCTTGATTAGATTCGTCGGCACCCTTCCATAAACGTCAACTGAAACATCAGCTCCCACGACCGATTTCCCCCAATCAAAATCGAGATACATCTAGTGGAAGAGCTGTCAGAATTACTAAACTAGATACTTGAACGTCGTCCCCACTGTCAGATTTTTTTAACTAGACACTTATGTGGTTTTCGATTGGGTTTCTTTAGATTCGCACTCAGATTTCAAATTTTGTGTCTAATCGAACATAAAAACGTCACTTGCTCTTTTCTTTGTTGATATTCGTGCGATTGGAATATGTGTAGCCTTCCATACTTTTCTAAGCGTTTTCCAAAATTAAATTTTATATGAAAACATTCAAAATGCTCGCCCAGATTGATATCTAAACTTTTCTACATAAATAATTAACAAAAAATAGATCAACCCGATGCAATTCGTTTCTTTTCAGTTGAAAAAATTCACAAAACGTAAACAAACTCCACTAGCTGTCAAACTCAAACGTACCTACTTGTATTGGTAAATCTGAAGCAAATCTGAGAAAAAATACAGATTCGCAAAAGTGCTGTGAAATCTAAAAACGATTGTTGTTTTGTTTTTAACCAAACGAACATAAAATGTGTTCTCTGTGTGAGAGCAAAAAAAAGGGCTTTGAGAGCGCCCAATCGAATACCACATTAGTGGCGTTTTCGATTGAAGAAACGAATTGCCTTTGCCCTATCTATCGAAAGAGTAAATCTAATGTCGTTTTCCATTGGGACCACCAAAAATCTTTTTCAGATCTCAGATTTAATGCGGCTAATGGAACATGCAACGAAATTGAACTGCTTTTGTAAATGGACTAGTGCGTTATTTGACAGCAATATCAGCTATACAAATTGCACTCGTTTTTGTAAAAATCAACTATGGATATCGCCTTGAAAAATGTATTCCCTGTTGTAGATATAAATGGAGTAGTTTCGGTGATTCGCAGTCTTCAGATGATGAGGAAGACGATGAAGATAATAATTCCTCCAAAGTTATATCTATTGCTATTTATGTTTATCTGTATTTTACTTTTCACGAAACTTTGCGCATTTGTTTTGAAAGCAAACTTCTTAAGATGACGTAAAACAGCTGTGCAAAGTAAATTGGTATTTGTGGTAGTATGTGTAAATCTGAAAAAATATCGAGATCTGCAAAAAGTGATTTAAATCAAAAAAAAGATTGATTTTTTGTCCCAATGGAAAACGACATAAAAGTGCTGTTTCTATTCTCATTGAAGAAAAAAGGTCACGTTCAGATCAATTCTGAATTTCGGGGCAATTCTTTCGGACCTTCAATGAAAAACGCCATAAATATCCCCACTCATTTGACGTTGGCCCACTGAATGTGCTCAGCTGACATTTGATTTGTATGCCTGAGAATCATTCAGTAATCGAGCTTTTGCGTTCAAGAAAAATGATAACACCGATAGATACACGAAAAGGGATCAAATTGGAAAGAAACTAATTGTCGCCCAAGCTAAACGACCTCGTACGAAATCCTACCCTCAAGCTTTATTTACGCTAACCAACTTAGTAATTAAACTGCAGAACCCGTTTCTGATTAAGACACGGCCTTCCTAACACTAACCAATACCTCTTTATAAAAGGTACATCAATTATACACTAATCTTGCCAGCTTCCATACTCTTCATCCTAAAAAAGACGGTCCAAAGGACTACAACCCTCACGGAACGAGATCTCGTCATGCTGGCTGTTGACAGCACCGTTGACTGAATCACGAGAAGTTAAGCTACGATTACACGTGTCATATTTCGTGGTACATGACGTGCTAACGTCACAAAAATTCGGCTATTCGGTGGTCACTCGTGTGCTTTACGTGAGAGTGCGCTGCGACAGCCCGCTTGACAGGCGATCGCACATAATTGACAAATTTTTACGTCATACTGACGTCGGCATGTCAAAATTTGACTTGAAAAGTGGCGTGTGTAGTCTCAGCTTCCAACTCATTCGTAACATATCATACTTCCTTTTTGCTATTTTATTTACCACTCACCACTTCAACTTTAGCATAGCAATTCTATAGCGACCCCCTATTCCTATAAGACACCGATTATTCTAAACTCACTATTCCAACATTAGAAATCGGCGAACCAAAAAACGTCTTTTAAGGTAACTGCTACCTACTGTTGGAGTTTAGGATTGCATCTTTGAAGTGGATGGAAAAGACGTTTTTTCATTCTTTTAGTTAACATTACACTAACAAAAGCCCTCCCTTTTATTTGCCGCCAAAACACTTGTCCTAAAACAGACGCAAGAGCGAAAGATCCGATCAAAACAAAAACCGAAAAGTCCTCTCAACATAACTCACCAATCTTAAGAGAATCAGGTTTCCCCTTCGCGCGCAGGGGAAACGGGAAACCCGTTCGACTGTCACATTTCTCTGACAGTAGCATCGAATATATCTGTGCAAGATTTTCCATTTCAGTCATCGTCGAGGCGTCGTCGGGCAGTTTTGTTTGAGGTAAATCTGCACGCGAATTTGTTCTTCCGGTTCGTGTACACTCAAGTGTTTAAAAACCACCCTTGTGGATAAATTATTAATAAAATAAATTAATTCACCATCCATCTACTAGTATTTGGATTACACATTGGATATAATTGTGGATTATACAACACCCAGAATACCTTTGGATACCAGCAGTTTCTCAACGGTAAGGAATAGGAACAAAAAAGAACCGTCGCCACCCTAAACGCAAAGAAAAAAAAACCCATCAGACTTTTGATCGCCGCAGCCCATCCATTTGCATAATCAGTAGCGAAACAATTGCGTTTGCGGGCACTTTTCTGCCGATTAACTCTTCGCCGTAATTGTACTATTAGTAATTGTTTTGTGCAAAAAATTGAGAATTTATTGATTTTTCGCAGAAAAAATAACTATCCGCGGTGGTAGGCTTGGTAACTAACTTTGGGTGTGTACATGTGTTTAGGTTTTTTTTTTTTTTCATCTCGCAAAACGTCCTGTGGGTGGGTCACTTTTTTCGATTGAAAAAAAATCGTTTTTTCGCAGGAAATGTCTACGGCAATGGTGCGCTCAATGAAAGGATGACATCGTAGGGGATGCGTTTTCGGGATGAATTCGAGGATTTTTGTGAATTTTAATTGAAAAATGCTTAAATGAAAATCGGGTTTCATTGTCGGTTGCGTTTTGCATTTGCGCAGGATCTAAATTGGGTGTAGATTTGTGTGGATGTCCCTTTCGCACTTGTGCGATTTACTATGCCAAGGATGTAATTTGCGAGTATAGTTAGTTCTTTCTAGAGCGTAAAGTATCCCAGATGTACCAGCACCAGTGGCAGTATGAGTATCATCATCATCCCTTTGTGCTAGGAAAAAGATGGCGAGGTGGTGTTTTCTGTTTTCTTCTATTTTGTGTCGTTCGAGTTCGAGTCTGAAAGGATGTTCACCCTGAGCGATGGATGGGATAGTGGTTGGTGGTAGTAGTTTTTCAATGTTGTTGGTGTTCTTGTTGATGATTTAAGGGCATTTCATTAGTGCTTTTTACAGGCCAGAACCGAGAGATAATCCATCGCTATTGATGATGCGTCTACGGTTTTTCTTTTTGTTTTTGTTTTGCGCCTGTTTGCAGGTATAAAGAAGGATGTTCGCAGAAGTAGGGAGAAGAAGGAAGAGGGATGCAGAGGCACCTAACTACTTTCTAAGTAGGTAGGCATAGTATTTTTGTATGGATATCAATATTTGTTTTAATTGTGTTGACGGCTGTGGTGGGGGAAGTGGATGAGATGCCAAGTGACGTTATGGTCTAGGGAAATACGCAAGCAGATGGAACTTTCGGAGGCGTGAGGAAGAATTAATTGCGAGAGATATTTACGCAAGAAACGTTCTTCAACATTTTTAGGACACTGTCAAACTCATTCCCTTGACAAATCTGACTTATGTACATGCTCCTTGACAGAAAGCGAAGCAAAGTAGAGCAGAACGTCCAGCAGGCAGTTAGGTGTTCAATAAAACAGACCTTTAGATGGCTCCTAACAGTGCCGGCTCCAGCCAAACTAGCGCCCTGAGCAAGATTTACAGAATGCGCCCTTTTTCATATTTGCACACATGCATAAGTCTTTTACACATCACTCAGGAGGTAGACTTTCAATGCGTTTTTTTATTTATTGAGATTTTTGAACTGTTTCTTTTGTAAAATGTTAGTGGATGTGCAAGAAATATACCTACCTACCTATTTTGAGATAAGAATTGAACTTGCATAGGGCTTGTGGGATTTTTTATTTTGCGATATTTTGAGTTAGATTCTCCTTGAAGTTGCAACATTGAAAGTGATGTGAGTTAATGTGCAAGAAATAATTCAGCACAAGTGTGATGGATGTTGTTATTTTGGGCTTGCACGGCTGTATTATTCTTCGAAAACCACAGATTGTTCAGATCGGTTTGGTTAGGATCATAAGTCGCTCAGAGTTTTGGACTGTTTAAAAACTCTGTCCACAGATGGATTGCCTAACTTTGACTAAGTACCGACCACAAGTGGATAAAATAAGGGCAATTTGGGAATAAATTCATGCGGCATCTAAAGAAGATTCGGTTCCGAGGTAGTGTCTGGGTAGGGTGCCACACTTTCCCATTGTGATTGCCCACTCATGCACTCCTTTTTATCATTGGATCATGTCAATCTCTCAGCCAAGTAAAGGATAATCTCACCCGTGGAAAACTGTCCAGTCATAGGTTTTTGTACTGCGTGTTACTCCGTAAAGGATCCTATACCTCATCTTTGCGTATGGTTCGCTGTAGCTATAAAAAGCTTTTACCTAAGAAGAGGAAGAAACGTTTTTGTTGAGTTAAAAACTCGTCGAAAGCCCAACCAAGTGTTTGGTTGGTTAAAAGTGGCCTTAGATAGAGCAGAGGGCTGGGATGTATAGGTGAATGTGGGATCAGACTTACTGGTAGCCCACATTACGCACTTTAAACCGACTTTTTTGTTTTTTTTTTTAATGAGAAGAAGAGCGACTAAACATGCAACGCTAACCGATCTCTAGTAGATAGCGTGGTGACCGACTACAAAGATGGTCAGTTCCACACTGAATTTGGAATCCTTTGTTCCAACAGAAGTTTCTTCAGTCGCCTGAAAAGTATAAGCATGAGAAACTGCCTCAACCAAGTCGAGTCCAGCTCCTCTGCGATAGAAATAAATAAAGTGGACGACTTTCTCGTTCATCAAAAGTTTGGTTGGTTGTTTTCTTGTTTGAGAACCGATGCTAGATAAAAGAAACGGTGAATAGAAAACAGGAAAAAGAATATGTTAAATAAAATTCACTTTTGGGAAGTGGTTGCAATTATTTTCAACAAGGTAAAAAAAGGGGAAATATTTGCTGAAATGCAGTTTTGCGTTGCTGTTATTGCATTTTTATCGGAAGTGGGGAGATTATAACAAAAATATAGCACAGATATGTGAAAATAGATCGGGAAATATAAATGATTATGAAAACAAATTTTTTCTTATCTTTTGAATAAAACTAAGTACGGGATCTTATTTTGAATACTAATTTTATCTTTAATTCGTATTTTGGTCAAAATCGTTAGAGCCATTTTTGTAAAATGTGGCAGACGAAACACTACCAAATGTTTCGTTTGAAAAATACTATTGCTTAACTATTTGGCTGAAAACCGAGTAAAAATTATAGTTCGGGATGTAAGAATTCCTTTAAAGTTCTTAAATCAAAAATGGGGTTTTCGAGATATGAGCAGTTTTTAAAATTAGCGTTTTCGGTGATTCCAACTCACAATTAAGGACGCAATCATTTTGAAAACATCAATTTTACTCTAAGTATGCATTTTGGTCAAAATCGTTATTGCCCTATTTAGGTAAACTTAAGAAAACCAAATTTTTTAAAAATTCCTTTTTTCAAAAATACATTTGACGGCAATACAGAGAAAAAGTGATCTTGCCATGAAGTTAGAAATGACCATATTACCTTAGAAATACATTTCTTTTAAAGTCGTATGGACCGTTTTCGAGATACATAAATGTCCAAATTTCAAAAGTACCGTTATTCACATTCATAACAGAAAACTGAGTATGCAGTTATGTTTACCTCACCTACATAAGCTTAAATATCAATTTTGGTTAAAATCGT
Organism: Cheilosia variabilis; assembly: GCA_951230905.1. Lineage (NCBI taxonomy): Eukaryota > Metazoa > Arthropoda > Insecta > Diptera > Syrphidae > Cheilosia > Cheilosia variabilis. The sequence goes on along the minus strand of OX579680.1, from coordinate 59,541,741 downwards.
TAGAGCCGTTTTGGAAAAAATCAAAATGGTAGGAAAATTTTGTATGGGAAGTACCATAAATATTGAGGTTACCATGCAAAAAGAAAAACGGCTGCGAACTGTAAGCCACAAACTTTAAATCCGAAGTTTGAACGAAATCCGGGCAGCCATTTAGTCTGTAGGACATACAGACAGACAGAATTTCGCGACCCACTTTTTTCAGTTCCTCTATCTTCGTAATGTCAGAACTGATTAACATCTCGAGTTCGAAGTTTTGTTCGAATACAATAGGTCTGCCTTTACTTTTAAATCTTACAAATTTTTACTAGTTCTTACGAATTTTTACGAATTTTTACTCAATGCCGTTCCTTAACTCAAAAAATTTGTAAAACAGAGCGGCATCGAGAGAGCAAGATATTACCCCTCCAGCCTCCACTGAGAATCTTACGAATTTTTACTCAACAAATTTCTTGGTGTAAGAATTGAAAAAGCTGTCAGTCAGCTTCAAATGTGTTGTCCTATTTGACATATGAGTGCATTTGCTTTGATTTCTTGCGTATTAAAATGGTATCGACAGGCGGAAAAATAAAATTGAATGTTCTCCTTGGATTATTTTCGAAAGTCGCGACGAAATCCTTCCTCGCTGTAAGGAGTAAGAAAGGACAATCTCCTCCACGTAATTTTTAGTGCCGTGTCGCTTTTCCATCTTCTCGAATGCTTGTAGCTTATACTACGTTTCCACCGGACACTAATCGCGAGATTTAACGCAAGAGATTACAAACAAATCCTGAGGTGTTTCTACAAAAAAAAAACAAGATTAATTTGACGTTTCACCAGATGTTATCAACTACTGTCTAATCGAACAACCCAAAATTGTGATAATTGAAAAAAAAAATTAACCAATTCAAAAGTTTAAAGTAATAAACCTGAATTCCAGAAATCTTCAAATATTATTGGCTTCATTTTAAAAAATAAAATTAAAGTTTTGATGGTTGCTTTGGCTAGGAGAAGTCTCTCAGAAATATTTTCGTTTTTTTTATGGCACAATGTCAAATACAGCTCTGTTCGCTTTGTTTTTTTTTTGACATCTCGAGCTGTGGAAAGTGTGTTCACAAACCCGACTGTACATGCAAACCTGGTTGATAATTGAGATTTATTTCTAACCTCTCTTTTCATGAGATTAACTTTTGTATGATAAATCCCGAGATTTACAGAAATTTTTCTAAATCTCGCAGCTAATCTCCAGTGGAAACGTAGTATTAGTCAGTACAAACTCTTCCATATACTCGGATTTATGAAGAAGAAGTTCGATTAATTCCGAATCACTTTCACCGCTGGGTAGATTTAAATCAACTGATTGTTTTGGTAAACTAGCAAATTATTCGAGTTTTTACGATATTTCAACGACTTTTCGCAGCATTTTTTTTAATTTTTCAATTTTTTATCTGTCATTTTCACAGATTACTACAAAAGCGTTCCCTAAAATTTTCGTAAGTGTCTCTCTCCGTGAGAGAATTTATCCCCACCACTACCATTTTGACTGTCTTTTCCATTCTCACAACAAAAGTAAAGGAACAGACCTAATATCTTTCTCTTGCTACGTAATGGAGGAAGTTAAAAATGCGTCTTGTTTAAAATAATTATTAAGGTTCAAACCATATTGTTCCGCAAACGCGCATCTGTTCAAGCAAACGCATTTGAAAAGTTATTGCTTTCATCCACAAACGTCCCGAAAATTCAAAATTAGAATCCAAGATCCAAAGCGAAGCAATAATACGTTCAACATATAATTAAGAGTCTTTCTAAATGTCTCCCTTCCTCGCCCTTGTTCTCAGGAAATATCCAAAAGAATCTATCCACTCAGCACGCAATTGTATAGGCCTATGCCGTACACTTTAACCATCAAGGGCATGATCCCTTTTTTTTCCCTTGGAATCCTCTTACTGTGAAGTATCTTTGTTTTGCTTTGTCTTTCGGCTTTTTGTGTGCACGCTATTTATAGCAAAACCAAAGGCGATGAATATTATTTCGAAAAGATGCCTCCGCTTCTTCGTATCACAAAGAAGACTCGTTTCATTTCGGTTCACACTTGGGTGAAGGAAGTGGGTGATGATTATTGTACGCGTGATTTATGCGTCCTTATAATTAGAAAGTTTGATTTGTTCTCGTTGTTTACGTCTAAATATCCGTGACGAGTCCCGTATGGAATTTATCTTTCTTGTACACCCTGCATGGGTGAACCTAATCGATATTTGCTCCGTGGGACACTAATTTATGCCGAAAACCATCAAATCCACCACTCAAACTGCAACCTTAATTAAAAAAATAAACCCGTCTGAACTACCACTGTTTGGCTGACATATTCCCTTCGCTCTTCACTCGACTAATGTTTGCATTTGCAGTTTGTTGACTTTTTCCCTCGACTGTTGTCTTAGCACACGATAATGAGAGGGGAGGGGACGACGGGCGACCAACAAGAACAACCACCCTTCTCTCCAGTCAGCGAACTGGAAAGTGTACCTCCGGTAGGTTTTTGTCTGCATCGTGTTTCTGAGCGCTTATTTCTAAAAACGCTTGACCCACTTTCGCGTGCCTGAAGTTGGTGGAGGTTTTTTTTTTATTTTTATTTGAGCTAGTAGCGACCCTTTTTTTAGCGTGCGCCAAAGTTGGCTTAGGATAGAAGGAGCAAAAAAAAAAACCTTGTTTTTCTTTGTCTGGAGCATGGAACTTAGCATAATATTGAGCATACTTTTGAAGAGGGTGTGTTTTTATGTTCCCAGCTAGGGGTTGTTATCCTGCATATTGAAATAATTCATTTTTACGATGTAAGGATTATTGTAACTTTTTTTTTTGTAATGCTTGGCCAGTGACCAACCCGTTTCGTTGCGAAGCGAGTCTTTCGGGGTCTGATTTACAAAATTTTATGGTGCGCTCATGTGATTTCGAGAAAGCCTTAAGAAGAATGAGGGAGATGTTGTTAAATCCGGTCTGTCAAAACCCGTTTATGTTAAAAATATTCTGACTTTTAGTTTAACAGCAAGTAAACCCTATTACGACTTATGATTTCCATTTTGCGAGATATTTTCAGTGATTTTTACAAAAGAAATCAAGCAGCGCAGAAAACAACTGACAGCTTTGATATTGAGGAAGATCGGATACCTAGTTCGCATGCTAAACGTCAAATAGATTTGTCTGGACTACGTCTATATACGAACGCGTCAACTTGAATTGTTTTTATAAAAGCAGTGAATATATATATTCATTAGCTATATTTTTTTATGTTTTTGTATTCTCGCGGTTTACTTTGAATTTTGACACTTCGAAATGTCAACTGAGTAGGTATGCAGGCGGGATTTTCTTGTCCGCTACCCCTCCATAAACGTCAAGTGAAAACAAAGCTTTTCACGTGACTAATCAACACCAGTTAGAACTGAAATAAACAAAATCAGTCAGCTGTCAGACTTACTGCACTAGAAATCCGAACGTGCCCAACAAGAAAGTAACAAGTGACAGTTTGAACTGGTCAACAATTAAGATTGACAGGAGATAGATAGCCTTGAAAAAAGCTGCAATTTAACTAACTCACATTTGACAGTCGAATGATTTCCCATGAACGGAAAAACCAGATTGGCCGGTAACGTCACTTTTACTCATTCAGCCATACAATTTAAACGTCAACTTAGTATGTACTGCGTCTATAAATTCGTGGCTGAATTGTTAGCTACAGCACTCCATATAAACGTCAACTGTGAAAACTGTTCACGTGGGAAAAATGCAGATGTCAACCTGCTGTCAGATTTATTAAATACGAATTTTGAACGCCCCCACTAAAATTGGATGTAGCTGAGCCGTTCATAATGAATTTCGCTTCAAAATTGTGTCTCTGTCAATGACAACGAAAAAATGTATTAATTTCCACCACAAAAAAACAGTCCCCCAAGGACACTTTATCCCCCTTAAGATGGTAACGAAGTGGAAAACAACTCACACACAACGAACAGCAAAAAAAAAATGTGCAGTAGTAATTCAATCTATCTGTCAAACAATATTACAATACTAATACCAATAACGAGGGAGGACAAATTTCATCCCTCTAGCAGAGACTCGCATGCATAAATGCACAGCAACCGCTCACGGTTCGAGTAGGTATATATTCCGATACCGGTTTTCATGGCTTTGATTGAGCGCTATATACGTAGGGGTATATTTTTAGCTCAATTACGTTAGCACATCGTTTCAGTGGAATTCTTGTGTGGTTTGTAATTAATTTAAATTACTCAAGAGCCCGTACTCATGCGATTCCTTTCGTCATCTAAGTGCGGAAGGAGTTCATGTTGTAGGTATTCCTTTCCTACTCGTGCATCAACGACCTCTGAAGTATGCCCATCCAAACACAATGCGTGCGCGTTGCGTCAGCAGACCCGAGACGAGAGAATTCTGCCAGGCTGAGCCGTTGGCAGACAAGATTCATTTCGTGACTTCCGCTTAATGTCTTAGATTAATCCTAAAAACGGGAGCGGGAGGATTGGGCATGGATAACAATTAGCTTAAAGGAGCAGCGTTTTATTACGAAGTGTTCTTCCAAGAAGACAGCTACTTGCTCAAATTTAAACCCACTCAATGATAAATGAGTCATCAGGTGAGCAATATCTGTAAGCCATCTGTCAGTTGAGTATTGCAACCCTCTAATCAAATATGTGTTCCCTCTCTGTCTAACTTTGATTCACATTCGAGAAGGGCGACGGAGTTTCAGTTCCATTCAGCATACCAAGTTGTAGTTTATAGTGATGGCGTCGATTTTTTGTTCCTCTCTTTTTTTCTGCCTCTGGATGGAGGGAAAGGGAACCCTTAATTAAAAAAAAAAAAAAAAACAGCGCGTTGCGAGAATTTATCGTTTGAATTTATTCGGTTTCAGAGGGAGAATAATGCTCGCTAAATGATGATAGACAGGATGAATGAAATTGATAAAATGTGAATGTGCTCGTCGATGTGAAACGTCGCACTGGTCATGACACATAACCGTCAATTTGCTCTTTGAATAGGAGTGGTTTTGGTTTGTCAAAAAACCGGGTGTGCTTAAAAAAATAAATCTCTAAGCTGAGCTCAGCGAAAGTGATGCTTTATTTGACAATTCACGCTACTAGCTGTCAAAATTGCAGTTGAAAATAGGTCTGTTCCTTTACTTTTGTAGTAAGAATGGAAAAGTCAGTCAAAATGGTAGTGGTGGGGATAAATTCTCTCACGGAGAGAGACACTTACGAACATTTTAGGGAACGCTTTTGTAGTAATCTATGAAAATGACAGATAAAAAATTGAAAAATTCAAAAAAATGCTGCGAAAAGTCGGTGAAATATCGTAAAAACTCGAATCATTTGCTAGTTTACCAAAACAATCAGTTGATTTAAATCTACCCAGCGTTGAAAGTGATTCGGAATTAATCGAACTTCTTCTTCATAAATCCGAGTATATGGAAGAGTTTGTACTGACTAATACTACGTTTCCACTGGAGATTAGCTGCGAGATTTAGAAAAATTTCTGTAAATCTCGGGATTTATCATACAAAAGTTAATCTCATGAAAAGAGAGGTTAGAAATAAATCTCAATTATCAACCAGGTTTGCATGTACAGTCGGGTTTGTGAACACACTTTCCACAGCTCGATATGTCAAAAAAAAAAAACAAAGCGAACAGAGCTGTATTTGACATTGTGCCCTAAAAAAAACGAAAATATTTCTGAGAGACTTCTCCTAGCCAAAGCAACCATCAAAACTTTCATTTTATTTTGTAAAATGAAGCCAATAATATTTGAAGATTTCTGGAATTCAGGTTTATTACTTTAAACTTTTGAATTGGTTAATTTTTTTTTTTTTCAATTATCACAATTTTGGGTTGTTCGATTAGACAGTAGTTGATAACATCTGGTGAAACGTCAAATTAATCTTGTTTTTTTTTTTGTGGAAACACCTCAGGATTTGTTTGTAATCTCTTGCGTTAAATCTCGCGATTAGTGTCCGGTGGAAACGTAGTATAAGCTACAAGCATTAGAGAAGATGGAAAAGCGACACGGCACTAAAAATTACGTGGAGGAGATTGTCCTTTCTTACTCCTTACAGCGAGGAAGGATTTCGTCGCGACTTTCGAAAATAATCCAAGGAGAACATTCAATTTTATTTTTCCGCCTGTCGATACCATTTTAATACGCAAGAAATCAAAGCAAATGCACTCGTATGTCTATGTCTTGCTCTCTCGATGCCGCTCTCTTTTACAAATTTTTCGAGTTAAGGAACGGCATTGAGTTGAAATTCGTAAAAATTCGTAAAAATTAAAAGTAAATGAACAGACCCAATTTTTAATATGTTTTGTAATTCACTTGGAGCTTATTAACAACGGAGACAGATATTGGGTCGAAGAAAATGTCCTCCAACTCACCTTGCCATGGCGAATAATCCTTTTCCCAAAGAAGCCAGTTAAACCTCATCAAATCGATAATCGAAACGGATTACATACGAAATGTGTTCTGATACCTACATATAAAAAAAAACAAAACATTTTACACAACGAAGGGCGGAAACTTGTCATTGAAAACGCTATTCAAATTACTTGATTAAATGCTCAAATGAACAAAGTTGTTTGCTGTTCAAGTGACACCTGAAACTATCCTGGAAACGTCTTGGAACATTAATTTTTGAAATGGGGGGATGTCTGAATGTTGTTGAAGGAGGGTTCTTTGGATAGAGTGAACTTTCAAGTAATTCTACCCAGTTCAAGGGTGTGTCTAAGTACAATTTAAATTGGAAAGGATTAAGTAACAAAAAGGCACACAGTGGAAAAGTATTAGACAGCAAAATACTCCAACTAGTGATTATTGCGATTTGGGGAGGGCGGGCATGATGGCCACGATGAGTTATGATAAAAATGGTCGTGCAGCAGTTCGTGTTGACAACTTTTTGGTGATGTGCTCATGGCAAACTGCTCTCTGCACTACATTCTTTAAGGGAAAGGTCGAATCAAACTAAAAGTCAATACAAAATATACCAGTTTATACCACTTTATAATAGACGGCACTCTGAACTGTTTTATTGTGCATTCGTCTTCTCTGCAGTTTGCTTTACTTCTCTGAGATGGGTGTCTAAAAAAATAGGACTTATATTCAACTGAGCTACATTGCCATTTGCAAGTCCGGCGATATAGGTAGATTTTTAGTGAGTTAAGTATGACACTACATTTTTTTTTTGCATTTTTTCTGCGTTTAAAATGAAACTAGAGCAGTACGAAACATTAGAACGATAATTCCCGATTGGAGTGAGTGCGTACACACCAACTTTATTAATGTAGACCAGTGTTGTTAGCACTCTCTCTTCATTTATCCCGCGAAGCGTGGTCGTTTTTCCCTTTATTCCCCTTTCACCACACTCAAATTTAAAATCCCACTTTTTCACTCAAAATCCAGTTTCTAAAAGTTAAATTTGTATTACACGGAAAGAAAATCACGTTGAAATCGCAGTTTGGTACTAGAAAATGTTGTTAAAAGACGATTTACATGAGTTGTTTCAGTGTGTTGATAATCGTTTTGAAATACATTTGTTTTGATAGAATTTCACCAAAAATTTATAGTTTTGATGTTTCTGGTCAGATTTCTGAAAAACCCACGATTTGGTGCTTTTTCCCTTTATCCCACAGAAGACTTTTCGGACATCGAAACTCCCACAAAAAGGGATAAATCCCACGATATAAGAACACTGATGTAGACACGTCAAAAAAAATGCATTAAAAACATATTCAAATCACATTTTTCAGCTGCTGGCAGCTTTTTTTTTTAATTTCAAGATTATTTGAGAATAAATTCGATTGAACATTTGCGGTTGCCAAAAATTGCTACCTCTTTCGCAAAACACTTTTAGTCTCTTTTACACACCGCTGCCTTTTCAACATTATAAAAAATGAGGACAAAATTTAGTGTCATACGGGCTTTAGGAAAGGGGAAAGGGTAGATGACATAAAACTGTCCGCTTCGACTTAACCATACGATTTGCTTGTGTTTTCTATTCCACTATTTCGCTTTCTGACGAAATGTTCCTTGTTTTGGTTGTGTTTTCTATTCCACTATTTCGCTTTCTGACGAATTCAATAATCGTAAAAATTATCTACTTTGTTCAAAACCATCTAAAAACCCTCAGTGAAGCCTTCGACTCTATATTTTCAAACTCCTTAAAAAATATTAAAATTTTCAAAACTAATAAATTTATTCACCTTTTTTCTCCTTCCAGTTCGCAACAACAACCCGCGTTTAATCGCGTGCGTTCGCGGCGTTCCGCATCATCCGAAAATCCCGTGTTCGTCCGGGTCGTTCATATTCGGCAAACAGCGATCTTCGGTAAAAGATCCATCGATCGAGTGTGTAAGTGTTCTCCCAAAAAAATTGTGAAGTGTTATAAAAATAAAATAAAAATATCAAAAGTGTTACAAAGAGAGTTCTTAGAAAAAAGTTAAAAAAAAAAAATCAGTGAAATCAAGTGCAGAAAAATTTCCTTGGATTACTACACAACTCAAAAAAGCATCACCATCAACATGGGATACTCTATAATTAAGTGGATTACGTTAATAGCCGCATTTATTGCACTCGGTAAGTTTAAAGACAGTTTTTGTTGTGTTTTTCTTTGGTATAATCCATCAGAATCCGACTTCGAGTCCAATTCGTTGGTATAAATTCAATTAGTGCGAGCAGATCGCCCGCCAATTGCGCGCCTGAAAGTTGTAAACACATGCGAACCGAATTCAATTGAGTCATTGTTCAGTTTTTAAAAAGCATGGGGGACGGCGACGACGATATGATATTAGTCACGGAATGACGGAACCAGACTTATCAGTTGTGCCCTCGCTTCTGCTGAATGTCAAACGGGAAGAACCGAAGAGAAATTGAATGGAAAAACAACCGCGCGTAACAGAAGCGAATAAATTTGAATCAAAATCAAAGTGTCTGAAACTTAAACTGAATCACTAGTTATTCAAATGAGGGCTCAAGTTTGCAGAGACTTTGTGCGGTCGATAGTTGAAGGCTAAGCCGTTTAATTGCGTTGATTAGGCCACGTTTGATCTTTCGGATTGAAGCTGTTTAATAGAGCGGCAACTTTGTCGAATAGAGTAAGTTTATGAATAGAATTAAATACTGTTGCATTCAATTTTCAAATCGTCGGCATGACGTTTGTATTTTCAAATCAAAACTGAAGTGATCGATGTGGGAAAATAGTGATAAGAGAATCGGAAAAGCACAAAAGCCGGATGAAGTTTCTAAGTGAAATTACCAGAGTTGGAAGCTTGGTAAAGCAAAAAAATGGGAACGCAAACCCTTTTTCTTCAGAAAAACAAGTCGAAGTCGCGTTTAAAGTAGACGCACGGTTTTTGTTTTTGAAATACGATTGTACTTTTGAGTTTTGGGAAGGTGTGTCTAGTTCCTATTCAAGATGTTCATCTAAATCGCGGCCTAGAAGTTCCTCTCAAAGGCGTAAATCTTGGTTCACCAAATTTTACAAAAATACAGGAAATATGTTTGATTTCGATCTTATACCTCATAAAACATGCCACAGGGAGTAAAGGTCTACGATAAAAGAAGTGATCGTGTGATTCTCAACTTAGGGATACCTCAAGGTTCTGCTCTAGGCTCGATTCTCTTTCTTATCTACACAAGCACCTTTTTTACACTTAACTTTGAAGGTGATGACGGTTTCGCAAATGGTTCAGAAAGTCACCCTTCTCTGGTTTTCTTCCAAGAAAATCAGGAGCAGCTATTTAACTTCAGTCTAAAATAAACCATCGATCCAATAGCTCGTTCACCCAAAAAAAATTGTCGTAGAAATGTTGAAAACCGCTGTTAAATCGACTGCATTCACCCGACATCCAACGCTTTCAATTTAACAGAGCATTTGTTGTAGATATTACAACTAGAAAAATTGTAAATAAAACAGCATTCGTTGTTGAATGTACAGCAAATTTTGTAAAATACGCAATACTTATGTGTATAAACTAAGGATTTTGATTGTATTATTCACAATTTCTGTCGTAAAATCTACAACTCGATTTCTAGAAACGATTACCCTTTGCTTTCATTTTTACAGCTCGTTGGCCTCATATACACAATTTTTTTCTGTAAAATCCATGCTCCAATATAAAAAAAAAGTAAAAAACAAAAAAAAAAAAACACCAAATAATTTGAAATTCTTTTTACTGAAGTAAATAATATTAAAGAATCCATAAATGGCGTAGCTACATTATGTTTGGTTATATTTACAAAAAAAAATCATATTTTAAATAGGTACACTTATTTCGAAAAACTTTTGTCCCATCCATTAATTTATTTAAGTGAATAGGTGCACTTGTAAACTTATTAACGTTTAAAATAATATAGTCATGAAGTATTTTTGTTAAATCAACCACATAGCAACTATAATGAAAATTAAAATACACAATTTTATATTTAAACGGCACAACACTTTTTGACAATGTGAAATTGGCCACCACTTCAAAAATTTCCACGTCTTATATTTAGTAATGTTTTTTCGGTAGCCGCGTTTCCTATGACGGGATTATTCTGAACTGTATCCTTATTTAAATTGCTGGCTTCCACATCCTCAGCATTTTCAGACAAAAAAAAAAAAAAAACAAATCAGAAATCAACAAATTTGCACTCTAATAATTCGTCTTGTTTAGACTTGATGATTAAATGAACAAAGGAATGTACATAAACCATGAAAATGTTCTGGCTGGACGAGTGGGTTACGGTAAATGCAGCTGTCATATTCACAACTCAATGTAGGTACAAGGTGGCGCAAAAATAACCTTCCGATGTAATTTAAAAAAAAAAAAGTGAAAAACTTTGATTCTTCTTGTGGATTATTTTTATTTGGTCTTTTAATTTTTTTTACATCAAGTCGAGAATATGATGTTATGTAAATGGCCGCCGCCACAGTTGATTGTCATTTGAGCCCTTTTTATGGCATTTTCCATCACTTTGGCCAAAACTTCCGGCGATAGGTCCTCACATTCTTGATGGTTATTGTCTTTAAGAGCTGCAAGAGTCTGAGGCTTGTTGACATAAACCCGCGACTTCAAAAAGCCCCACAAAAAGAAGTCTGGAGCGGTCAAATCAGGCGATCTTGCTGGCCAGTGCAAATCGCCAAAACGGGAGATTAGGCGCCCGGGAAATGCATCCTTCAGCATATCGATTGTGGCACGTGCAGTATGTGCCGTTGCACCGTCCTGGTGGAACCACATGTTTTCCAATCCCAATTCATCAAGTTGCGGCAAAAGGAACTCGTTGATCATTGCTCTGTAGCGCTCACCATTCACAGTAACCGTTTGGCCCGCGACGTCTTCGAAGAAAAAAGGTCCGATGACTCCTCCAGCGAAAACAGCACACCATACATACTCCGGTGTCTGCCACGCCTGGCAGCATCTCGTGTTGTGCCAGTCTCTTCGAGGCGAGCGGCTTAACGTCGCAGTGTTTCACCAGTAGGCGTTGGACGGCTAGGAAATCTGCGACGAAATTCACGTTGTGCCAAAGTCACCGACCGAATATTGCTCAAATAAATAGTCACCAATATTCCGCGTTCTGGAGCAGTGTAGCGTAACATTGTTTATTAACGTGTATTTCGCATGTGTTTACTACACAAAAATGTCAAAACAGAACTGAAATTAGGGGCCAATCGCAAAATTTATAGCATTTTCTGGTAGGAGGATTACTTTTGCGCCACCTTGTAGTATCAACTGAAAATGGTTGTGGATTTGAATGCATATGCTGTGCATTTTACAAGTTGTACTTACTTTCTACAGCATTTTGTATGGGCATTTTGCAGTTTGGTTGTAGATTTGACCAATGAATTGGTACATTTAACAATTTTCAATGTCAATTTTACAACAAGAAATTGCGATCCATTTAACAATTTTATTGCTGAAATGAAAGCAAACGCTGTAAAAGTTACAATTAATTGTGAATATGAACGCATTTGCTGTCAAATACACAAATATGCAACTTATTGTAAATTTGACTGCCACATGTTGTAAAATTTACAGCGGAAATTTGTTTGGTCGTTCAAATTTCGACAACGACATCGTCCAGCTGGCTACTATACCGACGTACAAAAGTCGACATTTCTTCCACATTTTCTCAATCTACGCCGATGTGTGCCCCAGAAAGTCGCAATCCCCTAATCACTAGCTAGTCTGGAAAAAGTTCAACCACCCCCAAGCTACTTTCCATACATATAGTTCATATTCCCGATGTACTTATTCGACCAAGCTCTGCGACAACAAAAATGCCTTTTATCAGCGGAACTTCTTTTGAAACTTGTGCTGCGGCGAAAGGAAGAACAAAATATGAAATTGTTCCAATTTGTACATAACAAACAATGGCGCGGAAAGCCCTTCTCCATTTATCCCCTTAAACTGCTCTAACAAGTCCTTGCTTAGGCCACCAAATTAAACCGCTTTGCAAACATTGCCAGAGTGCCAACAAAAATGTCAGATAGAAACTCCAGCAGCGGCTCCTCATTAAGCGGTTGAACTTTTTTTTGTTTTATCTTCGGTCGCTATTGTGTCGTCTCCTTCTGTTTGATAATGGGCGCTGCACTCCATTTCAAAATACGTATATGATATTCGGTGCAAGCGCAATGTATATGGGACCAAAGTTTATTTGCTCGTCGTTAAGGGCTTCCGTCGTTAATGGTGCGCACACAGAACTATATGTGCTGTGGGATTAAGTGGATTGTACATGAATGCAGCTGTACCGCGGGGATGGTGGGGCGCTGTGGGCGTGCATATATCTTTAATGGACGCATGTGAAACATTTATTCAGAGCGAAGCAGTATTTTAGCCCATTATTTGTCGTAAAAAGAGCTGCGTCCTCCGGGTGAAGGGAGAGCTATGGTTGACCTTATTTTTATTTTATTTATTTTTTTTTGTAATGAAAGCGAGAAGAGTTCTCTTGCGGTTTAAATAGGTAAAGTGTGTCAAACCGATGGAGCTGTTAAATATAGATACAATTTTGTACCATAACCATAACCGACAGCAAGTGCGGCTTTTCAAAGTGACATTATAATGAGCAACGGTTTGAGTAGAAGTAGCCTGATTGGTCGATGCAAAGTATAGCACTTTTTAATTATTGTGAGCAATTTTGTACAACTGTACGAATTGACTGAAATATTTAAAAAGAATGACTGCTGAAGTTTGGAAGGCCAAGTGCTTGCTTCGAAGGCCAAGTGCTTGCTTCTTATTAACGAATCAAGCTTAACGCAACTGGGGTGGAATTCTGTAAGATGAAATCCAGAGCCAATACTGAGACCACCAACTCCGACCGATTTCCCGTTACTTAGCCTACAAGCTATATTTTTACGTGGTCACGATTTGATGCTCTAGTATTGTTACATAGAAATTCGTCAAATGTCACGAAACTTCAAAAATTCCAACACACTTCCAAAAAATATGAGCCACTTCCGCTGTGGGCAAGTTGCTGGCAGTGTTCATAGAATTGTGTCCGTTAAATTTGAAATTATTCGTGAATAGTATTTTTTTTAAGGAATAACTGTACATTTGCTTAAAATATTTATGAAAAATGAACAATTTAGATTGGTTGAGGGAAAATAAAAACATTTTGAACAAATTTTCTTCATTATTAAAGAAAAATTTACACACGAAATCGAAGTTAATGATATCCAAAAGCGGAAAATACACAACCATGTTTGACATAATATGTTTCTAGTATATAAAACATGTCATACCAAACAAATCAAATTATTCGCCTTTTAACAATTTATAATAACTAACCAATGACATTCAGTAATAAAAAAATGTGGTATTCCCGAACTCTTTCACATTGCCCCACGGTTGCCGCGGTTGGCAGCATTTATTTTTGCATTTTTTGTATGTTTTTTCATGTCACACTGATTCTTTGTTGACATAACACCGATAGAAATACAAAATGGCGAATTTGAAAAAAAAAAACTGAGGGGGCCAGCGGCAAGAGGATTGTGAGTTGGGGGTCTCAGTGTGGTTTGTCTATGATGAACGTTATAACGTTAAATGGTTTTCCTTCAAACGAACGTTTTGTTTCATGTGACTTTGAAAACGAAGGCAAGTTTCATTTGCGTGAAAGCAAAAAAGCGAAAGCTATCGACGTTTTCTTTGCTTCATGTAACTCAAAAAACGAAAGACGTTTTCGTTTCGTGCGAAAGGAATACAGCGAATGCTATTTGTTTGACGTTTCTCATTATTTTTGGTTGTTTAATGGTTGTGACTAATTTTTATTTCACAAAAAAATAGGCTTATGGTATTCGCACGACTCTAACGGCCAGCGTTAGAGGATCCGATGAAAGGTTTCTTTATTAAATTGATGTGCATTGAAACTGTCAGTTTTGTTTTCGCCCGGTGCTTAAAATCAGCCCATCTCTAAAAACGTGACTATCAATTTCAACATACGTGCGTATAACAAACAATAAGACATTTGTCCATCCAGTATTTTTTTTATGGACACTTTCATTTAATATTTTACACAACTGTTCCCATTTTTCGGCGGCTTTATCTCTTCCCTGAGCAGAGCATTGTCCTGTGTTTTTTTTTTGCTAGAAAGGGATACTTCTCCGTCCACTCGACCATAATATTTTGTTGCGTTTGTGTTGTTGTTGACGTCCTTAAGAATTTATTTAATTAAAATAAACAGTTTGTATGTCGGTAATTGTTGCATTATTATTCGAATGTTCATCTTTTGTTACGACCAGAATATCAACAAACGAAATATTTACATTGAAAACAGTCAGCTGTTAGCAGTCAAAACAACAACAGGTTCTCAGACTTAAACCTTTTTGTCACACCGTTTCTTAAACCCTTGCGAACGAGGCGAACCAAAAGCAGTTACATGAAGCAAATTTTCGTTTTCACGTAATTTCATTCGTTTTTTAAACGCGAAAGTGGTTTTCGTTTCGGTTTTTACAGAATCCCACACCTGAATTCGAAATTTGGAAGTGCTTTATTTATTTAAAGCTCAATATCATAAATCAACCCTCAGTTACACCTTTGTCAAGTTGTTGGTGATTTCATTTTAGGAACTTGGTACGAAAACCTGTATTGTCCACCATTCTTTGTAGGAATGAAACTTCCGCTACTTTAAAAATGTACAAAAAGCCAAAGACATTCAAAAAAAAAACACCCAAAAACGAAACTGAAAGCCGAGATAAATCCGTAAAACGCTACACAAGGTGACGGCGTATTTATTTCCATCGCTACGAGCCATCATTTAAATGCAGTGTCAATCTGCACTCTATTGTGGTTGACACCCAAAGTGTTCGACCGAAAAGCAAAACCGAGTGCAAACTAAACCCCCTCTCGTTCAGACACTCCACTCCAATCGCATCCTTCAATATTGGGAAAACTGAAACTTTGTCTCTATGCACCAGCTCCGGAGAACGAAATGAAAAGGAAGCTATCAGCACGAGAGGGATTTCCCGAGAGCGCAGAAAAAAAAAAAGATCGCACTCCCCAAGTTGAGTCAAAAGAATCCATTTCTATGAAAACACACACGGGATGAAAACCACACAAAGTGTTGATGACAAGTTATACCCCATTTCTAACCGAGGGGATGGTATCTGTTCCACATGTTGTGGTTCACTTAATTACACCCGAAGAAGAGAGAAAAAGGTTATGAAAATATCATTCACCCACACGACGACCACTGGCAAAAAAAATGCATTCCTTTGCGTTACCTGAAAAATGTACCAGAACTGTAACCACCCTCCTTTGATGTGGGATTCGGTTTTTTTTTCTCCGTGACGGAGCAAACGTTGCTACAAAAACACAGAAAAAGACCAGGGAAACGCGTTTCCTTGCCGTTCGTATTCGAATCGAACGTGTTCAGTGTGTTTTCCCAAAACCTATGCGGGCCTGAGTAAGGAGGGTTGGAAAACGTGTTCGGTGTGTGGGGGTGGGAGGAGTGTGTGTGCGCATCCTATTGTGGAAATTGTGTAGGGTTAGTAAGAAGTTTTCCGATAAATATTCCCTTCTTGGTTCGCTCGTGTGCTGCCTTGTGTTCACAGCGAGTCACGTTTTCTATGCAGAGGGGGAGAGTGGGTGAGCACTCATTTTGTCATTTTCACGAGTAAGCTGGGATACGATGTTGCCACGTTTCAATGGGGTTTGCGGGGGCGTTTTTCAGTTAGCAAACGCAGGTTATGTAGGTAGGAAATTAGTGTCACATGCATTTCACCCCTGCAGCGCATAGGAAATAAAGTTTTTTCTGGGTTAGCGAGCATCCAGTCTTTGGGCCTTACTGATAAACATTTTTCACCTTCACACTAAATTATTTCTTAGTCACAATATGCAATTTTGAAAGGAAAATGAGTTCGAAAAATTTAGCCTGAACACTAAAAATGTAATCGCGGTTTAACTCAGAATTGATAGTCATGAACTCTGAATCAGGGGTCGAATCGTCTCTTCCGTGAACGAGCAAAACGTGAAGGAATTTGCTTTTGTTTCGCGTGCAAAATGGGCACCGTTTCTATCTCATTCACGAATGTGGCGACCGCAGTTGTGTCCTGCCCGAAAACCGCTTCGAAGAACAGAACCCACTTTTAGTGGGCTTTCTCTGTTATCCCAGGAAGGTTAAAAAGACGACGGAATCGCTGGCAATTTTAGAAAATAAATTTTGTGAACAAGAACTGATCCACCGCTCTAGATCAACTTTTCTAAATCACATGGCCTTATGTGGCCTCAATAGCATTTTCGATCCATAACATGTTTTGCCGCCGTCAAGCCGCGCTCTGCATACAAATCAGCAGATTACCGCGATTTATCAGTCCACTCGTGGTACGCCATACGCCGCACTAAAGTTTAAACAGAGAGAGAGCCATGCGTGATCTGATCAGTATAAACATGGTTTACATGGGTCAGTTTCACTCTTTGATGTCAAGATGGGTTAATGCTGATGGGGCTTTCCAATGCATCTGACATTCGTCATCTGATTGCTTACCAAACAGTAAAATCATTTTTGACAGATGCCTGATGGAAAAGCGTACATTTTACACGAGCGAGGAATTTTCCATCGCACGGAAATCCACATACGAAGCGAATGTTTCTGACTTTTGTAGTTGAAGGAGTTAGTTGCGTGGATATTTTTTGTTATTGATCATTCGACACCTGAATCAGAGACGCTTTGTGGGAAATTCCACAAATTGTGTCTGAAAATCCAAACACCGAAAGCAGTTCAAATCGAATTCACATGGAATTCCTTCTTCGTTGACCTTTTGACCACCGACCAACAACTCCGTGTAACCGAAACCACTGCCACATCAATCTAGAAACCATTTAAATAAAAATTTGATGGCCAACAACAAACTAATAACAATTTCAAGAACCTCTCAATTAATCTGGAAATCAATCAAGAGCGAGAGAGAGAGACCACCATCGACGTAAGTTTCAATAAAGTGCAACGGCAGTCTCCAATGGAAATTGATTTTCAATTCAAGCTGAGCAAGACGCCACAATCGCACAACAAGAGGTCATTGCCGTTGGGAATGGTTGGCGTTTTTCCTTTGTAACAAAAGGAACATTTTTTGTTCAACAGACAGTTTGATGCACCTTGACGATGATGTGGAGTTGACAACCAATTTTTTCATAAATGGCCGACTGGTTTTATGATAAATTTTCGAAAGAGACGTAGAAAACAGCTGCCAAGTGGTGGATTATTGCACAGCAAAAACCAAATTTGAAAATTTATTTAAATAAAATTCTCCCAGTCTGGCACTTTGCATAAGTGAAACTGAAGTTGAATTTGAAGAATAAGAATATGAAGGTACCCAGTTCGCGAGTGGAATGCTAATGCGCGGTTGGAAACGTCAAAAAGTGAAAGATGTTCTCGATATGTGCGCATTTTTTAGTAGGTATTCGGCATGACTCGGACGAAAGGAGTTTCCTTATATGTGAAGTTCGACGAAGAGCTAAAAATGGCGCATAACTTCAGTACTGTCTATAAAAGTTGTTGGCCAAATGCGAGAAGTCACGCATGCATATAAATTCAAATTGAATTGTGTTCTTTTGCTGAGGCAGGAAATTAAGTACATTTTTGATGAGGTGATTAATTACCGCCGGGAGAGATATGCATTTTTGGCTACCGAACTGGCAATTGATTTGATTGTGAATTCAGTTGTACGGAGTATAATAGCAAAGTTTAGGGATCAGATTCTGTAAGTCGAACGTTAAAAAAACGTTTTCGCCGGCGCACGAATAATTTGCAGAAGTTCGTGAGCACGAAAACGCTTGAACGTTTTCCACTAACAGATTTTCGACCCAGATTTTGAGGGAATTTGCTCTGAAATTTTGGTAACTTGAGCACACAGAGGCTCAGTGGTTATAGTGTGATGAAATCCTTGGGTACAAACGATATTTCTTTCTGCTATAAGTCTTCCTATCCGGACTTTTATAGAGCCTTCCCTTGAATGGGCCTCAAATTCTGGTCATCCTATCCGGACTTTTATAGAGCTTTTCTCTTAAATGGGACTCAGATTAATCCCTAAAAACATCACCATCTACGAGAGTTATTGGCCACAATTTATCATTTTCGACATCTTCTGCAAGGTGGGGAATTTTCTGTATTCACCGACCGAAAGCCGCTAATTTTTGCATTTCGCCAGAAAGGTGATAAAGAGTCACCTAAGCTCTACAACAAGACTTCATGAGCCGGTTTTCGACCGACATACGGACACGTAGCATGATTAAAGATGGACTGTGGGACCGGCGGCCGTTTATTCTAACAGAAACTTAAAATGCACTGCTTAATCTTCTTGAGTCTATAAGTGCCTTCGCAGCAAAGGTTTTGGCAGTCGCGGAAGCGGCCCGTTTGTGGTGTTAATTTTGGTGGAACTTCGCAACACTATCGCCATTTTTATTGACACCCTAGCAGCCATACAAACTGAGCTCCTGAAACCATAAAAAAAAAACATAACCTATAAAATTAACCTTGAGACAATTACATTTTTAGTTTTTATCTGTTAACATTATTATTTCGTAGATCTAAATAAATAAATAAATACAAACCTTCGCAGACTTAAGATTTCAAAAAAGGTAGAGAAATTCCAAATCGACACCCATCTTTGACAGCGTATATAGAGGCACGCTTCTCCAAGACTGGCTTTGGCATTTAATCATTTTTTCTCGACCTAAGGCACAACATTTCGTGGACTTTTTTCAGCTCACAGTCAGTGGTCCCACAGCCCAGACTGTGAAGACAGTTTTCCCCTTTTTTTGTAATCAGCAAAGGCAATTCCTCTAAATTCGAAAAAAGTTCCCCTTATTTTTCTCCTAAGTGAAATTTTCCTTTATTTTTATATGAAAAAATTAAAAAATTTTAACTCGTGTCATAACTGTCTTTATTAACAAGCTATAACATAAAAAAATACTGCAAGGATCAGTTAGCTATTTCTTTAAACCTAAAACCTTAAATTCTGGTAAACTTTCCCACTGTTTGATGTATTTACTTCGTTTTTTTTTTGTGTTTGGATCATCTGCGCCTGAGCTACTGGAATAGGAATACAGTCTTCTTCTTTTATCTATAGAGTTATTCATATAAGGTAAACAAGTCAAAAACATTTGGCTGCTATTCAGTTTGAAATTTGAATGTGAAATGATTTTCTTTTCTATTAGACAAAACGTCAAATCGAGTGAATGCATTCAGATACACAAAAAATCTTACGCAGCCGTTCGATGGGCTGTTTTCTTTCATATTTAGTGTGACCATTTCATTCTGAGTAAACTTTTAAATTTATTTGTAATGGAAATGCGTTTAAAATTTACTTTTAAGCAATTTAAGTTTTAAAGAGATTTTTGATTTTTTCCCCCTTTTTTTAAGCTTTCCCCTCGTTTTCCCCTTTTTTCATTGAAAAAGAGACAAAATTGGCCAAAATTGCCGCTTTTCCCCTCAATCTAAGACCACTGCTAAGACTCTGCGCCGTCTTTATCAGAAGTGCTAGTCTCGACTTTAAATTTGCGCAGACTCAGTGATGCCAGATCGTGGGTAATTACCCATTTCGTGGGCAAAATCCTTTCAAAATGAGCTTTTGTTGTTTTTTAACCTCGGCATGGGCAAAAAGGGCATTTTTGTGCGTTTTTGACGTGTATAGACGAATGGAGGCTAACCCCTGGCGGTAAATTTTTGCATCGTTAGGTTGCTATAGATTTTGACAGCTGGTATGTATTTCTATGAAAAATCAAGAAGTTATTGTGAGAAATTGTGTATTTATTTATAACTATACATTTAATATAAGAAAAAAACTCATTTTATAACAGAAGAATAATATCTTAAAAGTGAGTGCGATAAGTGTTGATATAAAAGCGAATACTAAGTTTTTATTTGTGTAGAAAATGCAGAAAATAATTGGAGCTCAGCATTGTGGCGTTCCTCAACGCAATTGATATCATAAGGAGGGAATTATATTGTACCATCTTCCAAAAGAAGATCTAAAGTTATTTTGATTAAATGGGGTATTGGCTTAGGATGGGGTAAACATTTCCCAAATAGTTTTGCAGTCTTCACTTTAGAGATAAAGACATTTTGCGACCGAATACACGGGATGGTTTTCAGTATAGATCCAAGCTTGTGAAAGGAGCCTTTCCCAGCCTCCTCCATCATCAAAACAAGCAAATCTGTAAAAATCATAATTAGCACACTTTTTATAAGATAAAAAGCAACCAAAATATATAAACAAAAGCAAATTTATTATTTGTTTACATTAAATTCAACAATACATACTTTGAACAGACTTTTGTGCTAGTTTTCCAAGATGAATTGACTCACACTACAAATTTCGGACAAGTAGTACTTAGACTTGCAAATTAAGTTTGTTTTCAATTAGTTGGTTAACTTTTTAATAGATAAAAAACTATTTTTTTTTTCCACGAAAATTAACGTATTCCTTATCCAAGTCCCTTGCAAAACAAATAGACGTCAAAGTTCTATAGGTCTCTACATATTCCTTTTTTATCCACCAGGTGTCGCAGGAAAACTTTTCCCCTCGTCAATAGTGGGCAATTGAGTCCGAAAAGTCTGGCCTCACTCAGACTCAGAATTGCTATTGTCGATACGAAATTAAAAATTTAGGTATATAAATTAGGTTTGGAATGTGCATCTCTATTTCGTGGTGCTTAACTGGTTTACGCATTAAAATCTACAGACATTCATTTATGTAAATTATTAGCTGTGAATTAAAAATAACAAACAAAAGTAAAAGTTGGAAGACGACACGTCTTCAGTATTATTATGTCAACTTCAGTTAAGAGTTGAGTCGTGTTGAGTGCCAGCGAAAGGGGATTACGGACTTCGTTAAGATAAAAAACCCAGTAAATGTGAGGTTATACACAAAAGAATAAAAATTACGGAAGAAAATCTCTTTAAGAACATCGAAAAATCATCAGACGTCAGAGTTCCCAGCTGACATTTTAAAACTGAAAAATATTCAATTCTGCGCCGCTGAGGACAACCTGCCAGTGGAATATGGATGTGCAAGCAAATTTTCCACAAACTATCACAGTTTGAATTAGCAAAAATACCTAACAACTCGAGGTCAAATATAAAGAGTAACTCTGTGCAATAGTGGAAATTGAAGGTATATTTCATTTTCAATGTTAAAAGCATGTATCTGTTCAACCGGTTTCCACTTGAGGGTATCATAAAACTCAAACAGAGTGGAGGAAGTCGCGTCCGTGTGTATAGAGTACCAACATCAGTCACAGACTGCACAGAGATCACCTGTCGAACAGGTTTTCGCTTTGCAAATCGCACAACAAAGCGAAAAGATAAACTATCTGACTACCTACCTACTCGGGCAGAGTGAATATTTCCAAAAATGGCAGGTGACAATATCGCTGAGGCTCTGAGGTTTTTTTTTGTTGTTTTTGTGAGTCGCTTTGGTTTGTTTTTCTGACCGGTCGCCGGTGGGACATGTGAAGCGCATAAATAAAGTCGTGCGGGCATGTTTACAACGCAACGGTTAAGATGCGCCCACTGGTATTTTTTTTTTTGGATTTTCGCAGGAAAATCTAGGTTGGACGGAGGAGTTGCTGTTTGTCTATACTCAGCTTGTGCCAGTGGGTGTCGGTGATGGTGAATGTGGGACTTCGTTTGACATTTTCGAAAGTTGATTCCAAGTGGCAAAGTGACGAGAGGACACCTCCTCTAACCATTAGACACACGACAAGACTGTGCTTATCGAAACAGGTGGACGGGAGTCCGTGTCGACACGCATGACATTCGAACCGTGTGTGCGTGCCAAGAATCAATCACAAATCAAAACTATTAGACGGCTAATTTTTATTTCTTCATGCGGCATAAGTTTTTCTATACCGGGAGGTGTGGACGGGTGTGACTCAACAAACTGACGCCCTCCCCCGTGTTGCATGTCAAAGGAGAAGGTGTGAGGCTGATGTTACACTACATGTGACAATACCTCCGTGAAAACAATAATCTGGTTCACTTTCCGGTCTCCATTAATAAGCCCATGCCACTCATGAGGTTGCCGAACCCTGCGAAAAGCATAAAAAAACTACACAAAATAAAGCGATTTATCATTCGAGTGTGCGTGTGCTGCAGAAGAGGTGGGGATTATGACATAATCTGCCTTTAATATGTTTCCAGTTTTGCGCACATTTTCCCTCAGATCCACACTCGTGTCCCCTGTCCAGACGGCATTTATTTTGAATGGTCGCTGCTCAGCATCCGAGGGGAAGTTGGCTTCTTCACACAAATCTCATATTTCTCCGGCAGCTTTGTGGACAATGACCACCATTACTATTATTAGCACAGACTGTACTGGGGCCATTGCGATGCTTGCCTATGGGTATATCGACATAGAAGTGCAATCTTGGCATAATGCCCGTCTGTACAGAGTCTGGTGTGGTCTGGATCTGGACGAATTCGAGTCATTTGGGCGTAATTAAATGTGTACTCGCGCAGACGACTGTGCCACCGAGTGGAAGTCACTGTTAAGTGCTCCGCGAGGAGTGGATGGGGTTTTTTTTTTTTTTGTGATATCAAGGTCTCTTGGGAGTTTTTCTTTTTAGAACTTTTTGAAGCGTCTTTTGTTTGTAGGGCGACATGGAGTGACCCTTAAAAAATATATAGAAAACTGGGAATGAGTTCGATTTTAAGAGCCGTTCCACCGTTTGCAAGCTTGCAAGTTTTTCCGGTCCGTCAATGTCTCAGGAATACAAGTTTTTTTCTTAATTGTGCGACGTTGTTACGTCATTTTTTGCGACCTAGCTCTTTAGAATTACATTGGCAGTTTATTTTAAAAATGACAGTCAGCTGTTAACGATGAACCAACAAAATGGTGGACCTGAGTTTCAAATAGATGTGGACGGACTTGTGTGTTGAAGGAAGCAAGACTTCTGCAAGGAAACTTTGGAACTAATTTTAAAAACTTCGCGTTTAAAATAGTTTTTTTTTTGCCGAACTGGGTTCCCTTGACATTTTTCAAGTTGATTGTCTAGACCGCTTTATTGTCTGTTTTAAAAAAAATAATACAAAAGTAGCGAGAGTAAAAATAAATAAACAAATTGCTGTTGCAACAGGTCCGTAGGGACCCTCGGCCTAGCTTCTTACAACCATTCGTTTTGTGAGTGTTTTTTTTTATTTTTGGAAAGAATGGAAGGGATCTGCAATTTAGGCCAAGCCCAAGCGGCTAATTGAGAAGATCTTTCATGACAGTTAAGTACTCTCGGATGTTTGTCAGACGTTCGCGGGAGATGGCGCTGTGGAAAAAATCTTAAGATGAATTTATGTTTTTTTTCTTTCGGCGATCGAATCTGGGACCCCTCTCTTAGTAGTCAAACACACTAACCAATAAGCCACTGCTTCATTTACTTCATTTACGTACCACTAAAGGAAAAAATTATGTACAAATCGATGCTCCTGTGAGTGCTCCTACATTTTTTATAGCAACAACTTAGTTTGTCAAATTTTGTGAGACTTAAAACATATAGTTCGCATGATGCGCATTCAAATAGTAGCACAATTACTACACGAATTTGTGGTACAACCCTGTCACACAAAGCTACAAATTCACGTGTGCGGGGACCACAAATTGTAGCTTACTGCAATATGCACATAAAAACATGTAGCTTTCGGTTTTGCCACCTTGCTTTTGTAGTAAAATGTAAAGCTGGCGAAAGGTTACATAAATGCAATCGCTAAGCCTGTCTGTAAGTTAGAAAAGACGCCGCAAGGGTATCTAAACGTTAGGTAGCTGCCACGCATTAAGCGACAGAGCGATCGAGCGACCTCGCTCTGCCTACAACAAAATCGCTAATCCCTCAGGGCTTACGTCCAGGGTTGTCAGATGTGGCGATTTCAAGTCTCATTTGGCGACACAAAAATCAGTTTGGCGACATACCCAAAAACGTGCGATTTTTGGCGATTTTTCATTTTCGAATTAAAATCTTAATATATTTCTATTTCCCACTAATTACAAAAAAAAAAAAAACCGAAAAGGTATCGTCTTCGCAAAGAATTTATCGATTTCTGATTTTCAAATTGTAAATCGAATTAATCGAAGTAAATTGCACATCCCTAAAATTAAGGTTCAGAAGACGACAAATGCCTTGGGACAACCAGAGTTCGTGGAGGAATTTCAATATATGAATGCGATAAAAACAAAAAGTAAGTCGAGGATGCAAATCGATTCTTTAAATGCAACTTTCATTCAAAGGTTAAAGAAATTCGCTGCAATAATTTTGAGACTTCTGCTGAAATGCTTTTTTAATGCCAAGATTTATGAAGATGCTGATCACGATGCAATAGATGAGTACATTGAGTGCAAGACTGATCTTTTGATTTTTACGTTGTTTTTGTTTTAATTTTGTTTTATTAATAATATTAGCTGAAGTTTTGTGTCAAATGAAAAACAATTCGTTTTCCTTTTTTAATAAACGCGTTATTTTTGGTATTTTAAATAATAATTTGCAATACTTTTAATTTGGCCATTTATTTTTTATTTTATTTATTTATTAATTTGCCGATTTTTAATTTAAGATTGGCGATTTCTCTTTTAATAACCTGACAACCCTGCTTACGTCGTGGCCATCGCCATACGATTTAACAGGTTTTACATTTTTTTAGAGCGAAGTCGCTTACTCGCTCCGTCGCTCACTTGCTCTGTCGCTTGTCGCTCACTGCGTGGCTGCAACTTCAAACTGAATGCGGCAACGCAACAACTTGCTTTAATTTTTAAACGTGTGACACATTTCGTGCCAAAATAAAAATGTACACCATCAATGGTCAACGGTATCCATAAGTTCGCCTTAGCGACATAAATAAACCTATTGCGTCGTTCAATATTTATTCGTACGTCTATTTTGCGAGTCCGCCACCAGTGTAGCGTATTTTGTACCACTTTTCGAATCAGTTAATGAGATCAGAATTCCCTGCAGTCGTTTGAGCGAAAATCAGTTACAGAGAATAGAGCCAAGGTTATCTGCAATAAATACGCTCTGCCTCTACACTCGTGTGGCGTGTCCGTCTCCGCGTGTCAATTCTCTGTCAATTAAAAAACGAATCTAGATCATCAGATAACCACAGATCTTCATGTCTGTATGACATAAACAGATTGACTCGGAAAATAATAAACAATTCCGCCACCAACTGCGGTTAAAATTGATCGCACGCACATATCATGTTCATCTACACATAAATTTATTCGTCATCGCAGTAGACAGCTGAAGTGAATCTATTTCATTGGACTCTTGGTTCTCGCTTCTCGAATCAGCAACGTATCTTCAACTTTATTTATTTATCTTGAATTGTCGCTCGTTTAATCAATTATTATGAGCTGGCAATTTGTTTACATTTACACTGCCGAATGGAGTCAATTTAAAATTAGCTCACCGCATGTTCAATAACACGACGCGATGCGAGAGATGCGTTTGCATAATACCCCCGGCGGAATAGTCGACTGTCGGCCGCAAAACTCAATTTTGCAAATTGTTGCACACGTTTTGGCGCATCCCACAGCGGGAGTTGTATCAGTTTACCATATGGAATGGCTGACCTTCCAGATGCTGCGGTGGGTATCGTACGTAGGTATCCGCGCTGCGAAAGTGTCGAGAGACGACTATCCCAGCATGGGGAAACCTGAGAACCGCTTTGGCAACAAATCTTTTGTCACAATTCTTCAAACACAATTCTTCTTACTCATTTAAATATGGAAGCCAGTTGAACGCAATAATAGCGTTGGGAAGCTGCTGGGTTGGTTCTGCGTGTGCGTCGTGATTCTAATGAAATAGAATGCTGAACGTTTTGCCGTGGGCAGGGTATGGCTATGTGAGTTGGTCACAGTGGTGGGTGACAGTTGTGGGTACTTTTAAGAAAATATTCCGTCTTTGGCACAGCTTATATCATTAACAGAAGCAAAAGCTGTAATGTCAACGTGAATAAAGGCATTCTGCACCTTTCCCCCTAGCGGTAGGATCAAACAACTGGATGTAATTGTGGATTAAAGCAAGCTTCACGTAAGAATTATACAGTCTGTCATACTTTTCCTGTAGCGTAAGGACGAAGTCAAAAAATAAGCTTTGCTGGGCCTTAAATCAGTTTATCGTAGACCAAAGAGAGACAGTTTGTTTAAGTTTGAATACTGCGTTGTCCATCGGGCTCTTTATGCCTACACAAAAAAAAGATTGTCAAGCTAAGAATTTACAGATTTAATAAAAATTGTGAGTTAAAAGTACTTGGTTCAAATATTATTTTTGTTGGCAAGAACTCGTTTTTAAGTTTTCAAAAATCAGGTATTCAGCGTAAGAATAATATACTCTCCATACGAATTTTATTACATCTTTGCCAACAATTTCATTCTTTAATCAAAGATTTTGATATTTGGGCTCATTTTAACCAACGAAAATTGTTGGCATTACAATTTTTTTTCTGAGTGTCTTCGACAACTGATCGGTAACGCACACTTTTCTCACCAGTAGATGTCGCTGTGGGAATTATAGAGTTCCGTGTTAAATTTAGCCTTCTAATTGTACTTCTAAAATGTCCGTCTTTACCCTGTTCTGGCTGTAAAATCACAGACGTCCATCGGGCTCTTTATGCCTATAACCATCTTCGACAAATGATCGGTAATGCACACTTTTCTCACCAGTAGATGTCGCTGTGGGAATTATAGAGTTCCGTGTTAAATTTAGCTTTCTAATTGTACTTCTAAAATGTCCGTCTTTACCCTGTTCTGGCTGTAAAATCACAGACGTCCATCGGGCTCTTTATGCCTATAACCATCTTCGACAAATGATCGGTAATGCACACTTTTCTCACCAGTAGATGTCGCTGTGGGAATTATAGAGTTCCGTGTTAAATTTAGCTTTCTAATTGTTTTTCTAAAGATGTACGTCTTAACCCTGTTCTGGCTGTAAAATCACAGACGTCCATCGGGCTCTTTATGCCTATAACCATCTTCGACAACTGATCGCTAATGCACACTTTCTCACCAGTAGATGTCGCTATAAGCTTTATAGAGTTCCGTGTTAAATTTAGCTTTCTAATTGTACTTCTAAAATGTCCGTCTTTACCCTGTTCTGGCTGTAAAATCACAGACGTCCATCGGGCTCTTTATGCCTATAACCATCTTCGACAAATGATCGGTAATGCACACTTTTCTCACCAGTAGATGTCGCTGTGGGAATTATAGAGTTCCGTGTTAAATTTAGCTTTCTAATTGTACTTCTAAAATGTCCGTCTTTACCCTGTTCTGGCTGTAAAATCACAGACGATGCCTTTTATGCCGTATACTTCGTACTCACTTTGAGATGGTCTTTGGTATAGCGTCGTCTTTAGCCTCAATGGCCCCTCAGCGTATGCCACACGTTAAAATTCACCTCAGTTACGTAGCGCTCTACAAAAACAAACTTCACCCTAAAGCATGTGTCGGGGAATTCCCTCTCTACGGCGACACTGACTCTCAACTCCTGCCCACAACTGTTCGACCGTTCCGTTCCGCAAGTGACACTAACACAATGGCCACTCGTTCGTTTGTGATCCACATCAAATGATGCAAGCATAATTTCGCATGTCATTTATGCGATCCTCGCAAGATTCCATAAATACCAGCTGTGCGCATCGTGCGATATACCTATTACGAGAGTACGTTACGAAAAGGAAGTTGTGCAATTTATGAGAGATGTGTGTCGGGCATTCGTTTGGGCTAAATCTGTAACCTGAGGAGGTGGGAAAACGTTTAAGTTGTATCTTGAGGTTTGAGAGCGTTGAGATTTGTATTGCCCCATGCGGGCTTGGTTGCAGGTTTAGTTCGTGCTGAGGATGGGGTTTCTCCAGAAAGCGGCAGATGAAATTTCATCTTATGTAGGGCTTTTCGAAAGAGGTCTTAGCGCAGTAGAAGTTGTGAGCATTTTTAAAAGGCGTACGCGGTGTTCCTCTTTGACACTTTAGACCTCACGAAAGCTAGCCTTTCATTATGGGGAAATGTGTGGAGCTATATCGTCCTTAAGTTGGACTAAAATTTATATTAAACCTCTAAAACCTTTGATTTCGAAAGACGTCATTTTTAGGGCTGTGAACAGTTTCAAAAATTGGATCTTCTTTAAAATTTGACAGTTTACAATTTTAATTGCGTTTGGACATGACTGTGACTGACTCAAGGCTTTGAACAGCCCTTTAAAATTTGACAGTTTAGAATTTTAATTGCGTTTTGACATTTTTTCGTCCGCTCAAAATAGGCTCTCGTTCTTAGGAGACTGACAGACAGCCCTGTCCCGCCATTAAGCGTTTAGTTTATCAACCCTGTTTACCATTCATCAGCCATATATGCCATTAATGGTCGCTAATTGAATGATGACCTACTCAATCAGAGCAAAGAGTGTTCATCGCGCCGCCACAGCAGTTTCTACACTGAAAAATTGCGACCTTTCGCCGTATATATCGCGCGTATAATTCAACTGTCTCGTCCATACCCCATTTGTCTCACAACAACGGATGGCGGTTATTTTCATCGAGCATCCATGCCGCGCTGGACGAGTTCCTCTATAGCTAAGTAGACTAAGCACGCGGTTGGAATGCAAAAGATTAAATTTGAAATTGTTTCGCCACGACATGAAAACTGCATTTGCTAGGATTTTTTTTTTTTTTAGCTGACAAAAAACTAGGTCGACATCCTATTAATTGACGGTAAAATTCTTTTGTCCGTATTCACGACTTTTATTCGTTCAACAGAGTGATCGCGAAAGGAATGTGGAAAAGGAATCGCCAGGAAGGTCTCTAGGGACAAATGCAGTTCTATTTTTAGCCAGCGACCGTAGAAAGCTATTTATACCTTCGAATGTTTGCGTTCGGGTTGCGTGTGTTTTGGCTTTGTAAGTTTTCCGTGTCGAATTAGTGAAATAATTTACTAGATGATATTTTTACAAAAGATGTGATATATTCCAGGTATTTGTATCGTGCTACAGAAATATGAAAAAAATATCCCATTAAGTAGGATGCTTAACAAATCAAAAAGTGTTTTTAATTACCCTGTGAGCTAGCGATGACATAAGGTTAAGTATCATGAGGAAAAGGCTGGAAAAGCCGGTGCTGATGAAAGGAAATTCATAATTTATGGAGCTTCCATTTTGAGAAAAGCTACTTATAACTCCCTCGGTTGACTTTGACTATTTTTGAGGTTGTATATAGGACAACGCCGATAAAATATTGAAACTTAATATTTTGCATCTATTCAAATTAAACAACTAACAAACGATTTATTAATTTTAAACAATGTCTGATATGCCTGAAATATTAAGTTTTAATATTGCGGAAGATGGGTTTCAATGCAAAAATATTTAAATCAAACCCATATTTATATTTAAAAATTAAAGAATTTTAATACATTTGTATTCGAATTAAATAAGCTGCAGAAACTTTTACATCAAATTCAATACTTCTTTTGCTTTTTATAAACCCATGAAATATTATTATATTTTAATATTTCTTTAGATTTTATTTAAATATCTATTTCCACACCGAAAATATTTTATTTTAATACTAATTTTTATCGGTTTTAAATATTACAATACATATAGAAAATTGTCAAGCGTAGGCAAATTCCCGTGTTCTTTTATCACCTTTGAAAATAATCCTATAGAGTGCCGCTGTGCTTCCTTTAGAAGGTATATTTATTTTTCTAGGCATTTAAATGAAGGAGAACTATATGTATGAATTATCTTACTCTATTATCAGTCAATTACTTACTTTGTGGAATGTAGTCGAGTATATTTCAGATGCAATGAACTTGAATTTCTAAATTAGTAAAATGGGAACATCTCCGCACTTCACAACATAAGGAAAAAAGCAAATACAATAACCTCTTACAAAAATACTTTAAAACTTAATTTACTACTTGTAAGAAGTACATTCTCAGCGGATATCAATTTAACTCCGTTTTCAGCATGACTTTCACTTGTTTGTATTTTTAAAACATTTTCCTTTTTAAAAAAAAACTTTATCCAAACCTAAACAAACACTAAATTCTTAACCAAGCTTAAGAATATATTTCGGTTCAAAAGTAATACCGCTATATTTAAATCTAATCACTTTGGTTCGTGTTCTGTATTAAAACCAAATGCAAATGTATTGAAGTTGATGGCTTTTATAAGTTTGTATTCAAATGTAACCAGAGTAGATATTATATTTCAGGTCCACTAAAACTTAATTGTAATAAGTTCTTGATTGAAATATTATTTTAATATAGACCGGGTTAGATTGTTGAACAAAAATACTGGATTTTAATTTTTAGATTAGTTAGTTAGTTCAGAAAATTCGTATTAAAATGAGAATATTAATGAAAAAATTGTATAAGTTTACAAAAAAAGTTTAATAAATTGGAAATATTGAAAACCAATACTGCGAATGTATTAAATATTTTTAACCGTGTACACATCGGGCTTATAATTTTCGGCATATGGCTTTCGTACAACCAATTTTTTTTAAGCTTCCCTTCCACAATCTTCACCGATGTACAAACCCTCCCGAAAATCACTAGACAAATTTTGTCAATCAGAACTGAGTTTAAAATAATTTAACAGGAATGTATAGAAAAAAGATGGGCTCTGTACTGTACAGTACAGCTCTACTTTTGTTGCTGCATCGATTTTTGTTGGCTTTTTTGTTCTTAAACCTAGTATCCTGCTCGCGCTAAATTTTATCTCCCATACAAAAAATGTCTACAAAAGATAAAACTAAGCGAGTCAGTTTAGCCAAGCAGTGTCCTGTTCGCACGCTAAATTCCAAACTTCACATAGATGGGCCGACAAAAAGTCTCCACTCATTTAGCTCGTGAAATAAATGTCCGGTACATTAAATCGAAGATAAATTTGGACATAACAAACGGAGGAAAAAATTTGTGTTGTGTTTACTTTGGATTGTTTTTGGAGGAAACCGCAGAAAACATTTGCGTTATAAATAAAAGAAAACGCAAAAACAAAAATTCCTTTACTTGCGATGAAAAAAAAAGAAAAATTGCGGGGCTTGTGGAGGAACGATCAGCAATATGGAAATTACAGGAAAAATCCACTGCAAATAGGGATTTACCCGACACGAAGGAACGTGTGGTCTTTATCTTGCCACTACAGAAATTATTTAATCTGCTGCAGCATTGATAATAGTTTTCTTGCATCCATTGTCTGGGAGATATTCTAATATTGCGACTTATTTCGAGATATATTTGCGGTCTGAATTTCGAAATTCTAATCATGCGTATAATTAAAATTGCGTTTACTGACATCTGCCATATGAACATATGGTTTTTGTCCCATCTATAATGATTGATAATTTGGCGACCATTTATCTTTGGTGTGGAGAAACGAAGCGGAGACTAGAGACGCTAAAATTGTACTAGGCTTTACTCTCTACTTTTGAGAAGAACTTTTTTGGGACATTGCTTTCATTGCTTCCCCAAAGTGTAAGTTCCAGTGGTCCCAGTCTGTTTTCCCATTTTTTTTTATCAGCAAAATCAATCATTTTTCCCTAAATTCGAAAAAAGTTCCCCTTATTTTTCCCCCTAAGTGAAATTTGCCTTTATTTTTATATGAAAAAATTAAAAAAATTTAAGTCGTTTTATAACTGTCTATATTAACAACCTATAACATAAAAATATACTGCAAGAATCAGTTAGCTAATTCTTTAAACCTAAAACCTTAAATTCTGGTAAACTTTCCCAGTGTTTGAGGTATTTACTTCGGTTTTTTTTGTGTTTGGATCATCTGCGCCTGAGCTACTGGAATAGGAATACAGTCTTCTTCTTTTATCTATAGAGTTATTCATATAAGGTAAACAAATCAAATTTTGATGATTTTCTTTTCTATTAGACAAACGTCAAATCGAGTGAATGCAGTCAGATACACAAAAAATCTTACGCAGACGTTCGATGGGCTGTTTTCTTTCATATTTAGTGTGACCATTTCATTCTGAGTAAACTTTGAAATTTATTTATAATGGAAATGCGTTTGAATTTTACTTTTAAGCAATTTAAGTTTCAGAGATTTTTGATTTTTATCCCCTTTTTTTAAGCTTTCCCCTCGTTTTCCCCTTTTTCATTGAAAAAGAGACAAAATTGGCGCGTTTCCCCCTCAATCTGGGACCACTGGTACGCAGTGTTGCCACTTAAAAAAATTGGGTCAAAAGATAAAATAAGAATTTTTGACCAGAAGTCCGGTCAAAATGGAATATAGTAATATATTTTAACTAGAAATATAAAATATATATGATATATTAAATGTATGTAGTTTCTTTATTTATCTAAACTAATCTTAAGTCTAATAAAACAAAAAAGGAACAAACAGTTCATTGAAAACATTTGCATCGCAAGTTTTGCAGAAAAACTAACTTTCCACTCCACTTCGGCGTTTGACATTGGTAAAACCAACACCGAAATTGCAAAAATATGTTAAATCGTGTTCACTTCAGTCTTGTTCGAATGCACACACCCAGTCGCAGTTGAGGAGAGCATTCAAATGAGACTGCCGCGAGGAGACGCTGTACTGAAGGATTATTCACAATGAATTGGTTTCTGTATGAAATTGTGAATGTGTCCGTTAAGTATGGCCAAGTATCATTCAAATTATAGAAATCTATCCTTTATACAATTTTATTTTTCAGGTCAAAAAAGGTTTTTCCGGTTAAAGAATTTTTTCGTTCCGGTTAAAAATCGGTTAGACCGGATTTCAAAGTGTTCTCCGTTCAGATTGAAGATATTTCGGTCAGATGTGACCGGAATCCCGTCAGAATGACAGCACTGGGTACGTTCACATTCTATTGCAGCGCTCTTAAGCTCCTACGGTGGTTTTTCAAATTAATTGCACATGAACTACGGTCCCAAAAGTAAAATGTTGCATTCAGCCACACGAAACCTTTTATTACAGGGATTTTTTGATTTTCTTGACTTTTTCTGCAGTTGCAGAAAATGTTGCCTGCCTCTCGTTCTAAAAATAATAACCCGCACCAACGAATGGTTGTGGAAAGTGATGCATGGGGTTCTGTATTGAACTGTTCACCTTTTTTTACATTTATAAGCTCGACTTGTGGTAATTTTCCTTCAAGTTTAAGAATTTTTCGCCCTGATTCATCATTGACAGTTCTTCGCCCTTTTCTTCTTCTCTCTCGTTAAAACCAGCGAGCCCTAAAAATCTTAAAACATTTTAAAAGACGAGAAAAATAAAAAAAAACTTCGATTTCCAGAATGATTTTGAGCTCTCACGGCTCTCAAATCACCACCAAAATTAAAAGAAACCAATTTTTCTCCGAACCAACTCTTCATAATTATTTATGGAAATTTGGCCAATTGCGGTCCCAAAGCCCAACCACAAAGGTCTAAGCTCTAAGCCCTTATCTCAGATCCTGCTTTTGCTTCATTGAAGCGACTCAATGAATTCGAATGAGACCGAGAAGGTGCAGGCGTGCAGGCTATCTGAAAGAAGATCTTAATGAAGACGAGGAGGAATTTTCCCAAACTCAGCTTATAGATTTTGGTTACAAATCAGAAATCACCTTTATTTACATGAACACGGTCGTTGTGGTAATGCGATTGTTATGAGTCACGTTTGGTTTCCCTGAAACAAAGCCAACGAGACCGAGAACCGAGTCATGACAACATTTATCGTAGCCCCGCATCTGTCCCTCATGTTTCTGTTTCATTTCTAAAAGAGGAATAAAAGAAAATTGTGAACATTGCTCATAGAGCGAGCATATATACCCATACTCGTATGAGAGAGGGTGACACTCGGTTCGTATCTGTGGGTAATTCTGCGATTAAAATTCAAACGGCGTACACATTGAGTGAATATTTATGATGAAATGGTACAAAATGCTACCATCGCCAGTGGTGGACTGGACAGAGAGTATCTGTGCGCAAATGAAGATTTCATTTCATTCAGGTGTGCACGAAATAAATTCTTCAACAGGAATTTGAATAATTGGACTGTATTGTTGTAAAATGTGGGCTTTTGCAGACTTGGCGCTGTGCAGAGTCGTGTTCGAGCATGATTTAAACAAAGAGTTACGAAATGACTTCCTCTTAACGTTTGATTTGCATATTTCGATTGAGGGTCGCTTTGTTATCTGCAAGTAAATGCGGGGGACTTTGCGTAGGACTCTTATCTGTTAGTCACAGTCCTGGCGAGGGTGTTACAAGTACTCTTGCGTTAGGAATAGAGCTTAGCCATTTCAAAGGGATTAACATCTTTGGTTAATTTTAAGGGCTTTGTGCGTATAGTTGTGGAGGGCCTACTACTTATAATTGGACGTACTAAAGACCGTATTTATCCAAGCACGTGATTACGTGATGTCAATAACAGTGGCGAAGAGGGTTTTTCGAATTTGTTTGTATTTAGGTTTTGTGTTTATTAAAAAATAAATCTCAATGTTGGAGCAATACAATTTTTTCATTTTTTATCAATGAAATAACAATAAAATTCCGTTACCAACAGTGCAGTTTTCCTAATGTTTTGGACGATATAACTTAAAATGTCGCCCAAACTCTGAAATCCTGTCATTTTCGTAACGGCCTTAATAATTGATAAAAACATCGAATAAACGTCTAATTTTATTGTAATGTGTTACACATACTCTCTTTATCAGATAAAATGCAACTTGAGTCTATTTAAATTTGGAAATGATAAGAATAATTTTTGAATTTTTATAAGATTTGAATGTCTTTTGTCTCTGTCTCTGGTACTTTTTTGCAAACGTAAAATTATTAAAAATTTGCTAAGAAACTGTGCGAATGCGACCACTTACTGAGAAAATTTTAAAAAATGAGAGAGAAATTTCCCATTTCCCCTCTTTTCATTTGTTCGTAATTTTCTACTCGCCGAATTCCGACTTACTGAAAAATGAAAAATGAAAACTGACAACTAAGTGACAGCTCAAAAGTTCGACAAGTAAAACTCTATTAATTTTTGTCTTCAACGATGTCGGAGGAAGAAGTTGTAATTGAATGCTCTCCTAGAACATATCAGCATTCAAAATGTCGAGTTTAAGTTAAGTTTTAGCTTATAAAAAATTCAATTCCAACTTATTTCGTAGATGCTGCATTTTACGATATTGTCACAATGACATTTCTTAAACTTTTTGTAAGAAAACCGGTCACGTACTTCTCTTGAAATTGAGAGTTTTCTCTCTCGATTTTTGATATTTGACATTTGACATTTTTCTATGCTGAAAGTACACGAACGAACCTATTATAAAAAAAATGCTAGTTAAATTTATTTCCACCTAAAAGAATTTCATTGCCAAGTCGATCCCGATTTCAAGAAAAATTATATAATATTGCAAAATCAAATCCTTTGTTTGTTTTCTGGGGGACAAAGTGTGACGAAAATGACAAAAAAGTGACGCGGTAGACCTTTTTTAGAATATTTGCCAAAATTAATTTATTTCGCAATAAAAACTTGAAAGATATTTCTTTAAACATCTGAATTTATTTAACAAAATATTACAAAAACGAAAAGCATTCAAAAAGGGACTTTTTATGTCCAAACTATGTCCATTTATAGGCTTTGAAAAACAAAAAACATAGAAAACCCGACTTCCATTTATTTTTATATTGGAATTTGGAAGTTTCACTTTTTCCTTCTGTTTGAAATACTTCTAAACAGTTTTAACAATGATTTGATTTAAAAAACATCGTGACATCTTTCACCAGCTTTGATCTAACTGACTGTTTTCCTTCATTTGAGTTTTTTGGCTACGCTTACTGCATGCAATTTTTTCTGAGAAATATAG
The DNA here is from genome assembly GCA_951230905.1 of Cheilosia variabilis. Lineage (NCBI taxonomy): Eukaryota > Metazoa > Arthropoda > Insecta > Diptera > Syrphidae > Cheilosia > Cheilosia variabilis. The sequence continues at coordinate 59,505,477 of OX579680.1, read as the reverse complement.
AACAGTCAACATTTGCAAAATAGTGCGAATTTCAAATTCAAAATTTTAACGGAAATCAGTTGCATGAGGCGAATGACGAAAAAAAAATACAAGGTAATATTATTCTTAAATATTGATTAGTATTATACTATTAAAGAACACATAAATCTTGTCTATAAGCTGTGCCAGCGTTTTTAAACTGATCCAGAAGCTATTGATATTTAATCGGGAAATTTAAACAACTGCGTTGCGGACAAACCCCTTTTGGTACAAAACTATTTGTAGTGCTGGACGATATTTCAAAATTTTTGAAATATAAGTAAAATAATTCAATTTCAAGCTATGATAATTATTTGCCAATAAATACAGGTTCCAAGCAGTGTTTCACACATAAAAAGTGTTAAATAAATGTGGTTTTATAAAGCAAATAAACATCTTATTGCAACATTTAGAAAAACTGCCCATTTATATTTATTTTTACTACGCAGTAAGGTAAATAAAATAAAATGTAAGTCTCTTTATAGCGCATTTACACCATCACGCACACGCATTTTTGCACGAGACGGGACAGAGAGATCCGTTTGTCCGCAGTCAATGCTAATAAAGGAGTAAGAATGAGATCACAAATCAGATGCCTAAAGTGGCATGCCCATAATGTAAAACGGAAATAAACACAAGTTCCGTCGAACAACATTTCTGTAATCATTTGAAACCATTTCTATTTCTGATTTAAAATATGTGAACTGAGAGCGGTTTTAAATTTCAGTAAATCAAACCAAAAACTCATCAATCAGTTATACGCAATAAATAAATGTCCGTTCATCACTTCCGGATGCCATTTTGTTCGAAACTTCGTAAGCCATCGCTATAAAAATATCAACATGCATTGTTTTCCCATAATTCCTAACACGTAAACAAGATGGCCGACCAAAAAACGTGTCACGTTTTCTTGCGTGTTAGGTAATGCAGTCCCTTTCAGTCACACGGCTATTTTGTATTTAGCATCCCTCTAATCTTCCGTCTTAGGATTGTGTGACCGTGTAAATGCGGCATTATTTAGTTTCCCATCAGAAACGTTTTTTTCCAAATCATTCCGATTCATTTTTCAGTGTTTCGCACTGCACACAGCATGTTAACGCTTAGCATTTAGTTAACATTCCCTTTCAAGTTTCCTCACGAATAGCGGCCATTTTTCAAAAGTCTCTGGTCAATTTGGGGTCGAATCGCATCACCCGTGAGCGGGCAACAAGTGACGAAATTTGTTTCTGTTTCCGTAAACGTATAGCTCGTTCACAGATATGGCGATTCGACCCCTGATTTCTTAGAAGGAAGCTCTACTTAATAAGTGCCTTGTAAAAAATCTCAAATAGCTTGGGAACCCCTAAAGCTTCCAAAATCCAGCATTTAGCATATCTGAAATGGGGAACAGACGCACAGAGCTCCGTAAATAATACTAACCAATAAGAAGCTTAGAAAAATGCCTTCCTTTACTCCCTTGTCCCTCTTGTGAGATTCGAAGACTCTACGGGCTGGATCATTGAGGGCTATTCGCTGTACCTGTTCTAGTTCTAGCCAACTCAAACCACCAATGTCTTTAGTTTCACAGACTCTTGAAATCATGACTAAATCATCGGCGAGACCTATTGTGTTAAATATATATAGCAAGTTGTTTATTTTATGAAGGAGGTCTTCACATAATGATGAGCAAAAGTACACACAGACCCCTAGAGAACTTGGATCTTACGAAGTGGTTCTTGCGACTTTTCACAGAGGGTCACCTGTCTCTCAAAACATGCGGCAAAACTTATCAACGTCTTTCTGTCTAATAAAACACATATAACGAATTTTACGATCGTCGTTAATTGGGCCGCCACTGTAATGGAATCGGCGACAACTTCAGGCCATTCTCGTTCTATTTCTGTAGTAGATGAACATTTTCCTTGTTGGTGTTGCTAGAAATATGTAAGCATAAAAGGAAAACATAGACCGCGCCTCATAAATCTATTAATGCGCAGGAGAATTTATTTTCATGCTCGAAGGTTACACAATTAAAACACACACGCTTGGAAGCCACTTCCCATAATTGACTACTTGCCGCTTAATTGGCGCGCAATTTGAATTTCGCTCCATCCCAAGTTCAAACTCAATTATTTTGAGGCACACCCGTGATCAATTTTCTTCTTTCGAAAATGTACAACTTATCGCGCTAGACAGTGTTACATATTCGTGCAGTTAAAATCCAATGGGCGGCAGCGGACATCCAGTCCATAGTCTCTACACTTTGTAAAGCAATTTCCGGCTATAGCTCCAGCTCCAGTTTCGCCATCGCCATATGTTGGCATTCTCGCACATTCTCCCTTATTTCTCGTGATTTTCTTTTAAATTTTGTTTTTATTTTATTTTATTGCTCAACTATGTATTTTTGTGGAGGCAAATGTTTGGGCGTTTGTCTTAAGATTTGTTTTGCCGCCGTCCACCGCGAAAGAGATCGGACCGACGAAGATGAGTTGCTAACAAAAAGTTATCTAACCTTAAGAATTTTCCTTGCTGCCTTTTTTAATTAAGAAAAATCCAGCAGAAGCGTACAGAATGGATGTGAATAGGCAACAAAAAAGAGACACATGGCGTGGCAACGCTAACGCACTTGCCTTTCAACAGATATCCGCACAAAAATCACGAAGAAGATGAATTTCTCGGAGCGAGGAAAAAATTGCAGCTGCCAAACATCTGCTGTTTTTTATCTACATTCGCTTTGGCATCGTGTACTGTTCATATCGATAGCTATACGTTATATCCATCGAAATGCTGCTCTTGCTGGTGGAGAGAGAGAATATATTCTGCGGCGTTCTTCGCCCCTAGCCCCGCAGTAAACAAAAGACGATTTTCAGACAGTGAATCTGTTTTGGAGGAGTCTCTTCTGGTTCTGGGGAAGGGCGAGGACTGAGAGGGACGCCATCGACTGCATGGCTGCGTTCTTTTTACGTCATTCGGTGAATGAAAATCGAAAAAGGAACATTGCGTTTGGACAAGAAATTGAAGGACCGGTGCAGGTATATGCAAGTTTGATGGAATAAATTTGTGAAGAGTTCGAACATGGGCGCAGGCAGATGTGGCCCTTTCAACAAGTAGTTTGCGGTGCCCAGATTTAATTGTCAAATGACAGCAGGCTTTCACTGAGAAAAATGTTTGAGGAAACGGGCCTATAATTATTACCTATACCTAAGTTTCCTCTGGGGGTAGATTTCGTATGATTTGTGAAAAATGAACTGGATTAAGGTCTCAAACTCGTAATTTTTGCTGTTTTTAGAGCTCTATCGTTTCGAATATAATCGTCTGAAAAGTTACGGAATGAGTGACCAGGTCATCGACGTTTGAATCATCCTCAGTAAGTGAGGATTGCCGTTGTGTTGTAACAGACATTTTTTTTTAGTAAAAAAAGAAGTTGGGCAAGCCGCTCCTGTTGTAAGTTGTCATATCGCATCCATTCCAATTCATTCGTTTCATTTTGACTGGTGCACAGTGAATCAGGGATGTTAGTGAGTGAAATAATTCACAAAATTTTGTGTAGGCCAGTCCTTTAAGACGAAAGTTTGTAGTTTTGTAAGCTGTCCTGGTATTCCAACAGTTTGCTTAAGGAATCTTATTTTTTTCTAGATTTTTGGTTGTCGGATCTGGCCTATTGTGAGGCTGCTTCAATCATTTTTAAGTTTGGGGAAAATCCTGTTCTTGGCTGGTATTATAAAGGAATACTGCGAGTAAAGAACGCTTTACATCGACCAAAAGTGCTGTGGTTATAAGAAAATCCTGGTCTTTGGTTGTGTAAGGAAGGGGTACCGCGAATAAAGACCGCTTTACATGGACCGAAAGAGTTGTGGTTCTGTAAGGGTAGCCCTGGACACGATGAGCTTATATCAGCACCATTATAAAAGTTCTCTTTTTGGTTCATACCTGGCTCGTTTGTAGATAAAAAGTGCTGCCCCTTGCATTATACATTTTACCCAGAGTTTCCAGTTAAACACCACCTACTGCTAACCGATTCCAAAAGCATCATTTGATCAATCGACTTTTACAGACCGCTCCTACCCGCTGTAGCTATTCCCATCAGTCCAATTTCGGTCTTGAAATTCCATAGAGAATAGGGAAGATGCGGCTATACGTTAATTCCCCATAAATGTCGCACTCATCAGTTCCAATGTTGCATTCCTCAATCCTACATCCTCAAAACGCATTGAAATCCATATTGCATGCGACGCGACGGGCGCCCAGAATGACAACTGCCAAAAGGCATTTTCCAATTTGGCTCCACAATAAAGAAATTATACATAAAAATTCTCCTCCTCTGCCAGACGGCCAAGAATCTCAATTGCATGTTCCCCTCGGGAGTTATTTTTAGTTAGCGAGACTGAAAATGTTTTTATTTTTTTCCCCACTCCATCGCATCCCATTCCAGGTCTTTCCATCTTCACACCCTTGCTAGATCTCTTTCTGTATACGTCCTATATGGATTGGATTCGTGCAATGACATTTTGTCGCTTCAAAGTGGCAGAGACCAAGCTTAGCATGCATAAAGTGCTAGTTAGTGCATAGCCATAGGGCGGGTGTGCTGTTGTTTGGCGTCGTAAATAAAATCAAAACGATAAATCCGTTTCACTTCCAATCTGATGAATACTACAGCGATTCTGATGGAACTTCAAACTTGTGAAAAAAAAAAAAACCAAACACTACCACATCGATTTGTTGCGACTTGGCCAAGGAAGGAAGAGAAGAAAATTCTATTCTCGTCTGCTTTTGCTTTATTTTTCCTTGTTCTATTCCATTTGCCGCAAATGGTCTTTTAATGAATATTTATGTATCAGAGTGCAATAGTTTTATTGACTCTGTTACGGTTACCAATTTCCTCTTTGTAGATAATAATAGTTTAATGCATTTGTGTGCGACATCGGGAGTATTGTTGGTTTTATTGCAACGACAATCGCATTTGACAAACGCATTAACTCCGGTGACATTGATGGATGTCTTTCGGCTGTCAAAATTAATGTCTAAGGGCTCTAAAATGTCAACTGTCATTATTCATCAGGGTTAATCCGAATACCTGTTGACAAAGGAAACAATAAATTCACTCGACGTTTGTTTTAGCAAATTGTCCCCTGGCAATGCCTATTTTGACATTCCTGTTGCTTTTTAACCGAAAAATGTAATAGATTCTCGCAAGTCATTAAAGATAGAGTTTAAACTGGGTAATCGTCTTAAAATCTTATTTGAACATCACCTGGCTGTATGAAACATCAAATAACTCCTCTCTCTGTTCCATGATAAGGGAAATGTGTGAACGAAATTCCTTTATTCAGCATCGTTAGCTATTCGTGTGAGTGTTTTTTAATGACCATGTATTGTTTATTACCGTCAACTACTTTGTAAGCCGGCAATGTTCCGGAACCCATCTAGTTGAAGTCTAATCAAGTTGACGTTTATAGCGTTTTGATTGGAGCGCATATTTAAAAATTTCCATTCACAAATGACCCAAAAAAGAAACATAAACTCGTAAAATTGAATCTGTTTAAATAGAACCTCGCATTTGACTTGCATTTTTATGCATTTGCCGCGAAATTCTGTATTCATGAGATACAGCGACGGATGGGAAAATATTTACGCGCCAATGTTCGAGTAGACTGTTTATTTGTATATTTGTAAACAATTAGTGTGAGATGTTTTTGTTTAGAATACATTCTCCGAATTTGATGAATGATTACGTCCGATTTTAGAAGAATTTGCGCAGATTCGAAAGTGGAAGGTGATTGACCGGAAAAATGTTACAAAGGCGAATGGAATTAAAAATAAAATTGCTTACAATATAAATTTGAGTTGAGTTGCCAAGCCGCAGGCAAATTGTTAGAAAGAAGGTCCACTGGGCAATGATCAGTTATAGCGCCATCTTTGGTGAAGTATATTTACTTGCCTTGCCACAATTATTTTGTCGGCACTAAAAATAAATACTAGCCTCGCATACCCACCCTGGTTAAATTTTACGAAAAATAGAATAACCCATTGTGACCTAAAACAAACTCAAGATGAACGTTAAACATGATTGGCAGTCGCCCCTGCTTTAGTTCCCAACCATCTGCGCATACCCGTCAATTAATCCATAAGCAGTGACTCAGACATGCATATGCGAATGATATGCAAAATAGCCAACCAAACTGAGTCGACTCTGTATTATGTTAATAAGCACCCTCTCCGCATTTCGTGACAGACCATACGACATTCATTAACTCATGCGTACAACGAACAAAAGGGAATAACTTAACAAATTCCACCATACAATCAAAACGGAAGTTGCAGCCGCCATGGTCGATATGCATTTCCAGTCGATGACACTTGTGCTGCTTTTATGCGTTGTTAACGACAAATCAAGCCACCAAACCGTAAACTCCGACTTATGGGCGAACGACGAGCGGGAACGGAACACCACTTTACCCTTCAATTTCATTAATGAGTCAATTTTGTGTGTCCAACTTTTTGTCGGATGTCGGATAGGAACGGTCCGCTTAGCCGGCTTTGTCATTTCGATGTGTGAGTAGAAATTTCTATGGTTACGCGTTTGAGTTGTAATTTCTTTGTTTGGATGAGTTTGAAACTTCAGATCGAATTGCATGTCAATTGAGTTGATGTCATACGTCATGAAATGTCAAAAATAATAACGGTTTCAGTATGGTCGTGATGGAATTTTGGGTATGGAGCATAAATGTCGTGTATTGTTGCGTAATTTTTAATAATGCGTTTGGACCGTAAAGCGCACATTGATATTTATGAGATATAACGAAAATATTGCGCAAAGTGGGCTGTAAAAAAATTTTCACACATAACTGGCACTTTATTTTTAGATGTGGTTTGGAAACTTGTTCTGCGCACACTTAAAAAAGTACGATTTCGTATATCGCACACGGAATGTGCGCAATGGTTTTATACTTAATTTAAATAATTGAAAGTACGAATTGTGGAGCGTTTTAAGGATAGAATCTCTTCATCAGAGGCAAGGTATACTAAGGTGTTCAAGTTGCCTAAAATTTTGCCGAAATCCGCCATTTTGACGTTTCGAACATTTTGTTCATTAGGTGAAACGCATTTCAAAGTGAATGCCACTGAAATGTTCAAGATTTTAAGCCCAACACTTCAAAGTATTACTTGCGAATGTCTTTTGACGTAAAAGTGTTGCCACTTTGAATTTCCCTGCGCAGAAATAAAGGGTGATTTTTTAAGAGGTTTAGAACTTTTTTTAAAAAAAAAACACAAAAAATTCGAAAAAATTAATGAAATATTTATTTGAATCGATAGTTTGAACCTTGCAATTTAATGTTTAAAGATAATTTCATGCAAATGTTGACCGCGGCTGCGTCTCAGGTAGCCCATCCGCTGAGTCCAATTTTGGCATACTCTTTCACACATATCGGCCGGTATCTCACGAATGATTGCATGGATGTTGGCTTCCAGTGCGTCAATCGAAGCGGGCTTGTCCCTATACACATAAGCCTTGGCATACCCCCACAAAAAATAATCTAATGGTGTCAAATCGCACGATCTAGGCAGCCAATTGACCGGCCCGAAACGTGAAATTAACTGTTCACCAAACTCGCCTCGCAATTGCGCCATTGTTTCGCGTGCTGTGTGGCATGTGGCACCGTCTTGTTGAAACCACATATCATGCAAGTCCAGAACTTCCATTTCGGGCAAAAAAAGTTTGTTATCATCGCTCGGTAGCGTTCACCATTGACAGTAACGCTGCGATTCGCATCATCTTTGAAGAAATATGACCCAATAATGCCGCCGGCCCATAAACCGCACCAAACAGTGGCTTTTTCGGGATGCATTGGTAGCTGTTGCAATGCTTCTGGCTGATCTTCACTCCAAATGCGGCAATTTTGCTTATTTACGTACCCATTCAACCAAAAATGAGCCTCATCGCTGAACACAGTTTTTCGATAAAAAAGCGGATCCTTGGCCAGCTTTCCAAGAGCCCATTCACCAAAAATTCGGCGTTGTGGTAGGTCGGCTGGCTTTAGTTCTTGCACCAGCTGTATCTTAAAAGGCTTTACGCCCAAATCCTTCCGCAAAATTTTCCACGTAGTGCTGTAACAAAGGCCTAACTGCTGGGAACGGCGCCGAATCGACATGTCGCGGTCTTCTGTCACACTAGCTGATACGGCCGCAATATTTTCTTCACTACGCACAGTACGTAAACGTGTTGGTGGTTTAATGTCCAACAAAGTAAATTGGGTGCGAAATTTGGTCACAATCTTCCGAATAGACTGCTCAGAAGGTCGAGAATGCCGATCATAAAATGGAAGCAGCGCGCGATGAACATTTCGAACCGAGCACGAATTTTGATAGTAAAATTCAATAATTTGCAAGCGTTGTTCATTTGTAAGACGATCCATGGTTAAATTGCAAACCAAACTGAAGCTGTTTGACAGTGACACGAGGTACTAAACACACGTCAGCTGTCAAAACCAGTGTTGCCAAAACCAAACCAGCTAAAAAATCACCCTTTATTAACGCACATAATAATTTGATGACTGCTTAAAATAATATTTAATAAAATAATAAAAATTACCTTTTTCTTCAAAGTTGGGGGTCCAACAATCAGTCAAACTATAATCTTGAGTATATGAACTGTGTTGATAGGTATATAAGACAAGCGCACACACAAAATGTGCGTTTAATTGTTTGTGAGACAATCGAGTGCGCTTTTGAGTAGACTTGTTTGGATCTTTCTAAAATGGATGTTTTTGAAAGAAAATTTTTTTAGGAATGCTTTCAATTCGTCGTCAGCGTTGTGCGGAACTGAGCACAGTGCAATTACTTACGCGCTGCATACCTCTGATGGTATCTATGTACATAACACAGAATAGTGTCACGCAAAACGGGTAACGGTGTTATAATTCCAAACTCGTAAAAAAAATTCCAAACCGTTAAATTAATTACATCCGCCGTCAGAATGACAGAAACAGAAACAGTGTACTTACACTCCCTCTTCGATCTGATTTGGTGTCCGCACCCAATCCGTACACGAATTGGCACATCAAGTAAGTCATACGCACGATTCTCTGTCCCAGTCTAGGTCAGACTATATCTACTCATAAATTTGATTTACAACCACTTGACGTTAAATTAATCACTCCTTTTGTTTCTTTCGCAGGTAACGCTGGCAATCCCCCAGATGCCGACCAAAAAGGACCCGTCTTCAATAAGGAACCAACCAACCGAATCGACTTCTCCAACTCTACCGGTGCCGAAGTGGAATGCAAAGCCAGCGGTAACCCTCTACCCGAAATTATTTGGATTCGCAGCGATGGTACAGCGGTCGGCGACGTTCCCGGATTGCGGCAAGTGTCATCCGATGGCAAGCTCGTATTCCCACCGTTCCGCGCTGAAGACTACCGCCAGGAAGTTCATGCCCAGGTCTATGCATGCTTGGCTAGAAATCAATTTGGATCGATTATCTCACGGGATGTTCATGTTCGAGCCGGTAAGTTGTCATTGTTCTAGAGAGCGACGGGCAAACTGATTCATTTGGACGAGTTCAGATCCAAATCGAATGCAAATGTGTAATTTTTTTTTATTCCAGAACCCATCATCGTTGGGCTTCCGATTGTATTCGGTCGTGTTCCGTCTCCTCTGTCTGTCGTTGAAATTAAATTGATTTTTTGCCCTATACCGATGTGGCGTTGGCGGCGAAACAATACCCTGCACTTTTCGATCCAATTAAGAAGAATTAAGCGACACCACAAGCGATGACAGATGTGTAGCTCGGTTTCTATACTTTTGCACAGTAGGCCATGATTGTGTTTCCCATGCGGCTCTTTGTGCTCTGCTGATGGTTGTGGTCGTCGTTGGTGTGTTTTATTTCACTTTTTCCCATCTTTGTTCGAGCGGCTTTTTATTGGTTCTTTTTACGTTTAATTTTTTTTCTACTGCACAACTTCCTTGTTTGGTTGAGATGGATGATACACTTTTTTTTTTTTTTTTCATATTTACACTCATCCATCAGTCCGCGATGTTGGGCTAATTGGGGTACTTGCTGTTAATGTAGGGAAAATAACTGAACTGAAGGGGAAAAGCTGTACGCGAACTTGTTTTCAACGTAATGCAGCCGAAGTGACATCTATCCAGGCTGGAAGGCTTTGCTTGTGATCCACGAATTGTGGCGGGTTTTTGAGGCTTTTTCTATGGCCCAGTGTTGAAATCGCAAGTGGCCTCCATGTACCTGGGGTTTTACCATGAATAATCCTCTGTAGCTCTCCCATTTTCTGACATATTTTGTCTTTTAGATATCATTCAATGTTTTCTTTTCTACTTTGCGTTCCTTGAACCTTTTAAAACTTAACTTAAAGGCTCATCGGCCCTCACTAAAAAGGAGCACAGTAGTTGCACACTTCCACAATTTCCTTTGAAACTCTCCTCGCAAACTCACCTCTAGAGATTAGCACAACAGCTTTCCACAGGTACCGCCACACATTCCTACGAAACTGACCTCTGGAGATGCATCTTTCAACCTCCAACAAAACATTTATGATTTCGTTGAACTTTGTAATGAAAGCGCTGCACATGCGAGCCAATTAAAACTAAATCACTTGCCACTTGCATCTCGCGTCATCATCATTATCACGCTACCGCTGCCTGTGCATCTTCATTTTAATTCACAGCCAGCGTAGACTCTCCATTTCGAAATACCAGCCAGCCACACTCACATGCGAACCAGCTTCAGCCGCATTCTTCCCCGATCACGTAACATTCATAAACCTGCCGCGCCGGCAAGGGCTAATTAAAAATTAACATTAAACTATGTTTAATCATTCTTTACTCGCGGAAGTAACTCCGCACTCCCTGCCGTCGCCGTTTGCCAGAGTCCTGTAGATAAATTTTGCAAAAATGACAGAAAACACAGTTTTTCTTTTTTGGGTGGCCCACAGCTCGAAAATTAGGTGCCTTTCCCGGAAAAGGCCATCCCGCCCATTTAAAACTTGGCTAAGTACCGCCGAAACATGGCTCCCCAGCAGCGGGAAAGAACTAAGTAATAGTCTATCGTAAATGTCGTGACATGTAACAATGTTGATGGGTTTTTTGTTTCTTTGTCAAATTACCATTCATTAAGACTGAACAAGTTGAAAGAATATTAGGCTGGCGGCGTTCACATTCGTCTAATAGGACTTGGCGCAGAAAGGTTATTAGATGACACTTTGGTTATGGGGCTTGTTTGAGTTGTTAGAGAATGTTTTATGCCCGGTTAGTGTGGGGCGTGGTGGATGACGGAATTGGGCTAATTTATGTGATTAGATGAGAAGTGAATATTTTTTTTTTTTTATTGCCATCCAAATTGATGGGTTGATTTTTTGAAAACGAAAGAAAGTGTCAAACCGATTATAGATATTCAAGAGGCAAAGCGGAAATAAGAGGATAGGCTTTAAAAGGAAGTCGTGAAAGGTGGCGGATCTAATTCTATACTCCTCTCCATAAATTGTTGACTTAGTTCTACTTTTGGCAGTTCGGCCTCAACCTATAACTCTGAGAAGCAAGTTTATTCCTTGATAGGCTATTTCCATGCCCAGTTGGTTGTGGTGGCTCTCTATACAAGCGTTTTCTCTCCTACGTTGTCCCACAGATTGGATTCAAGACTCGTCGGCCCTTTGAGAAATTAAATATACCCCTTGTAAGTTTCATAAAATTGACAGTTGGTCACATTTGGAAATACCTAGTATAGCGAAGCTTTTGAAGCACATGCCGTCATTAGAACTTCTGTCAATTGGCTGTCAGTTGTCCGTAAAATATTTTTTTAGGGGTGGTTACAATGTACCACTACCACTAGCGCCGCCACAAAAGAGGTACAATAATTGATTTTAAAAACGATTAAGAAAAGACCACCAAGCGATTCTAGATAAAGCAAAAGAAAAAAGAATGAATGTAACCGAGCAGTGTTGTTATATCGTAGGATTTATCCCTTTTTGTGGAAATTTCGATGTCCGAAAAGCCTTCCGTGGGATAAAGGTTTCCCTTTATTAGCACCAAATCGTGGTATTTGCAGAAATCTAGCAAAAAATCATTCCAAACTATAAATTTTTGGTGAAATTCTATCAAAACACATGTATTTCAAAACGATTATCAACACACTGAATGTCCATAAAAGAACAGCTAATGTAAATCGTCTTTTATCAAAATGTTCCAGTACCAAAAAATAATCATAGCAGTGTTACAAACGTGACTTTCTTTCCGTGTATTACAAATTTTACTTTTAAAAAATGGATTTTGACGAAAAAAAGTCTCGTGGGATCTTAAAAGGGAATTTGAGTACGGTGAAAAGGAACAAAGGGAAAAATTACCACGCTTCGTGGGATAAATGAAGAGAGAGTGCTACAACACTGTAACCGAGTCAAAATGAAAAGAAAACAACTGTTGGAAAAATAACCAGGAAATGTATGCAAGGAAAGTTGTAATTGCAAGCTCAGTGCAGTGGCTTACGGCTAACAAAAAGTACTAGATTATTAGGGGCTGAAGGCCCAAGTTACATTATACATAGATTATAGTTAAAGGCTGAAATTAATGAATAAAAGAGATGGATATCTTTCGTACACATTGTTGTTTTTGTAATTTTTGTGCGTGTGACTTTAAAAAAAGCATGTTGCTAATGGCCGGCCACCATGCCTTTTGTCTTTATGGGTATCGCGCTGTTCAATTGTTTTGTGTTTCGCATTGAACTTGTTGATAGTGTAAAATAGTGAATTACACATTTCGGAATAGAAAAGAAATGAGCATTTGTGCGTGACTACATGCATTTTTCGGGAAAACAGCTTGTAGGCAGCCCCCTTTCCACTGGAAAGTTATACATATCTCTCTGTATTCCATTATCTTTGGTTAAAGGCTGGTACGCATCTATTCCGGAACGAAAAATCCCATACAAAAATGGCACAACGAAATCATGAACGAAAATTTCGCTCTTCTTTTCTTTTTGCAGTACGCAGCTGCTGCGAAATGATGGCGGAAATGTGGATAATTGTAGTAGATTGCTTGGTACGATTCTCCGCTCTCTTTTCCGCTCACGTTTATTGTCCGGGAAATTATTTGCTTGCGAAAATTTAACATTTGTAGTGCAGTGTTACCAGGTTCTATGAGGTAGGGAGCCAAATTTTAAAAATTTTGGATCCAAAAAAATACAAACTCAAATATAAAGATCAAAAGTGCGAATTTTTTTTTTCAAGTCTTTAGGGCTTCTTATTCTGTTTACATTGTTTTTAAAGACCACAATTTTAAATTAAAAATAAAAGCAACACAACACATCAGCGATTGAGGGATTTTTCCCATTTTTCGGGACTATTTGACCATAAAGGGAAAAATCGAAAACTAACCCTGAAAACGGGAAAATAAGTCACCCCAAAAACTTTCACGTTTGAATACCAAAACTTATTTTTACAACGTTCACAAACCGGACATAATTTTTTATTCCAGTTTCCAGTCTATTTACCTTTAAGTTTAACAGATTTGTCATTTGTGGGTGGAAAAAAGTCGAAAGTAAAATCTTGTCTCTTGTTTGTGGTTGTAAATATTTTTGATATTTTTCAATTAAATAAATTAAATACATGGATTTTAATGTTGTATGTATGTATGCGTATCATAAAAAATTTACTTTTTCCTTTCTGAGAAGTCTGCCAACGCTGCAACACATACTCATAATTGAGAGACTTTTCTAGTTTCCATTTTTCAATGCTAAAAATGTTAAAAAAAAGAAACGCCTATGGAAACGAGTTTGTAAATTAAATTATTTCGAAATGGACCTCCAGTGCAAGTGAAAAAAAAAATTGTTTGCTTTATACAATACTTAATACAAACAAGAACCCATAAAATTCGAAATTAATGTTCGATTTGGCAGCAGAAATCTGAAAAGCCAAATCGAAAAGGACATTAGTATACGAAATGAGTACGTTCACAATAGAAGTATGTATTTAATAAATTCCTAGGGAGCCTAAAAATCGACAAACTTAAAAGTGAATAGCGTAAATTAGGATAAATCCCAAATGACAATTTGAAGGAGCCAGTTAAAAAAGTTCTAGCAGCCAAATCAGAGATAAACAGCCGGTGATGGCAACACTGCTAATTTTATATCAGCTTCAGCTGATGGAACTCTCCACAAATTATTTTCCGCCGCCTTTTCGCAGACGTTTCGCGGTCCATTTGGAGACCACCGGAAAATTTCGTTCCGGAACAGCTATAATTTATGCTATAATTTTTATTTTCACCTGAAGAATATTGCTCGCTCGGGTCGTCGACATTCTCGTATGAAACTTCTATCCGTACTTTCCCATTTGAAACATTTCCAACCATTGCCGTCTTCTTAATTGGATCGAATCCTGACATCCCGTCGTCTATACTTCTCTTGATCCTGGTGCCATATTCTTCTCTTCTGTGACACAAAAGTTGCTCCATCTAATACCGCCCGCTGTTTTCTTTTTGTTTGATAAAAAAAAAATCGTCCTTAGTTGTTGCACAGTACTACGAGGCCGACGTCAATAAGGAGCATGTTATTCGCGGTAATTCGGCTGTAATTAAATGCCTGATCCCATCTTTTGTCGCTGACTTCGTTGAAGTTGTATCCTGGCACACGGACAGCGATGAGAACTACTTTCCTGGCGCTGAATACGGTTCGACACAGCAACACATATACACACTTCTGTATTTGTAGGGCGACGTCATGCTTGTTAGAGTTTTTTTTTTAAAGTGCATGTCCCCATCCCGCCATCATACATCCCCTATCCAAGTGTAACATTTTGTTTTCATCCTGTTCCTTTTGTCCATTTTCATTTTGTATTATGTAATAAAAAATATCCCCCGCACCCGCCATTCACGTCCTTTTCTACGACATGTTATCGATATTGTTGCAGTTGTCTCGCAGCACTACGAGGAGGACATTCACAAGGCATTTGTGATTCGAGGCAATTCAGCGATACTTAAATGTGATATCCCATCGTTTGTAGCGGACTTTGTCACTGTTGTGTCCTGGCACACAGATCAGGAAGAGAATTTCTATCCTGGAACTGAATACGGTTTGTGGTGGCCGATGCCGTGCTTTTGTATATAATAAATATCGCTGTGAATGCCAATTCCCACCATCCCTTACACTGATATCCTGCAAAATATTCCTTTATCGTTGGGTTTTCGTCTTTTACTTATTTTTACTATTTGATTCGACGGGGGGGAGGACTCTTGTTCATTATTTCTCGTTTATTGACTCTCACATCTCGAATGGGCGGGGGTTTGGAATTTATTTCTTCTCTTCTAGTGGTGTCGCAAAACTACGATACGGATGTGAACAAGGCCTATGTCATTCGTGGAAATTCGGCCGTTTTGAAGTGTGAAATTCCGTCGTTTGTGGCGGACTTTGTCGGTGTGGTGTCCTGGCATACCGATCAGAATGAGAATTTCCTACCGGGAACTGAATATGGTTTGTTTTTGTTTTGGTTTTGGTTTTTTATTTTTTCGTTAAGTTGTTGTTAGTAAATGAAGGTGGGATATCCGTAAAAAAATCCTGTGTGTCCTTACAATTTTTTTTTTCGATCAGATTTTGTTTTTTGTTTTTTTTTTCTTAATTTTAGGGGTTTTTCTGAAAGGATTTAATTTTTCTACATTTAGAGGGAAATAGGTAACTTTTCAGACATATCCTCTTTACATTTGTTCTATGAGTGGAAGGGTTTCCTTCAAGGGAAGCATGGGTTCATTCAGTGAACCATCAGTTTTAGTTTTACTTCCATAAAAATGTCCGTCCTATCCGAAAAAGGAACCTTTTCTTCACTTCGTCGAGTATTTGTTTCCAAAGACTTCCTTTGACGCGAAGGACCAAACTCACAAAAGATTTGTTAAATAGTAAGTCCCTATTTCGGAATTGCTGTCACTGATTGTAAGACAGGTCATTTGAAATTGTTTTTGTCACTAGGCTGCTAGTTCATTGTTCAAAAAGTGAAGTACTGCCACAGGACCTTCTCGATGCTTTACGATTTTTTTCTTTAAACTTCTTCAACTTCGCTCCCACAGCCGCCTAAAACCACAATTCCCACCGTCAGCGTTCCCATAACTCGAGCGTCTAAATTCTTTTTAGAAAACAGAAGCTGAGAGCTGTGCGGAGTTAAAATTGACGTTGATGTAGAAATGCTGTATACCTTTTCCACTGCGGGCTGCCAGCTTAG
Organism: Cheilosia variabilis; assembly: GCA_951230905.1. Lineage (NCBI taxonomy): Eukaryota > Metazoa > Arthropoda > Insecta > Diptera > Syrphidae > Cheilosia > Cheilosia variabilis. The sequence goes on along the minus strand of OX579680.1, from coordinate 59,489,275 downwards.
ACTATATCCGCATGCACTCAAGTTTAGCTATGGCCTCAGTTTGATCCATTTGCGAGCTCCTTGTACCCAGAAGCTCGATGATGATGATCACACGAGGTAAGGATCCCATGTCGATTTTGCTCCTTTCTACATCTTTTGCAGAGATTTGGAGGAAAATCTAAGTCGAAAATTATGTCCCATTAGTTGCTTCTCAAAGCGAGTGTGAATTGCGAACAAATACTTAAAATTTCCGTGCTGTCAAAATATCAGTTGCCCAGCTAATAGACGGTGAGAGGTTTCCTTGTAAAGCCCGTAGACATTTTGTGCTGCCACAAATTTATCCAAAAGACCCTTGGTGACAGCCGCAGTGGAGGCGATCAAGGGCCAACTGACAACTGACAACTGACATTTTTAAAAGTCCAGAAAAGTGATGCGCATGTTGTATAAATGACGCTTAGTGGAACAAATTGGTTTTGGATTTTTTGTTGGATTCTTAGACCGGCTTGCAGTTTTTGCTTTTCTTTCAAAAACACTTTTTCTAGAACTATCCCCGCTCTAAACGACGAATTCTACAAAATAACAAAACACCAGCGATTGCTTTAGAGCCACCTTACAGCCAGTGTTGCCAGATAAAAAAATCTGAAAATCCGGCTTTGCAGTTTTTGCTTTTCTTTCAAAAACACTTTTTCTAGAACTATCCCCGCTCTAAACGACGAATTCTACAAAATTACAAAACACCAGCGATTGCTTTAGAGCCACCTTACAGCCAGTGTTGCCAGATAAAAAATCTGAAAATCTTGTTTTACCGAAACAACCGAACCGAATCTTTTTTTCAAGATTTTGTTCAAAATATAAAAAGAGCGAAATTTAAAATGCAATTTTGAAGTACTTTACTACTAAAACATTTTTCCAAAAACACGTTACATCAGTTATTTTATCAAATTCGTTAAAATTCTCCTTAGAGTTGATGAAAACGTTAGTTAGACAGAAATTGTGCATGGGCTCTGTTCGACTCACATTTCATATAATAATGGAATTAATAGAAAACGTTTTCCTTCAATAGAAAAGGTTATTTTAATGTGCTAGATTTAAAAAAGTTGTTGATATCAAAACTCTTGAAATTTTATGATTTCGAGGTAAAAAGTCTTGTACATGTTTTGGAGCTCAAAAATCTTGAAAAAGAAGATATATCTTGTAATCTGGCATCACTGCTTACACCAGAACAAAATAAAAGCGGTTCCCGTTCCGGTCCCTCTCTATTACGTAAGAAACACACAGCAAACTGCATCCCATTTGAGTAAGGAAACAAAAAGAAAAAAGAAACAACAAGAAGTAAAAACGCCTCCACACTTCAATAGCATCGTCCCCCCTCCTCCGTCCATGAGGGTTCAACTTTCGTGCAGTTCACACTCCCATTTATTATGCGCTTCCACTTTTGATGCATTCTCTCGTTTATACACATTGTGTCAGTTCTCGTTGCAGTTCATTGCCACTGACTGTCGCCGGCAACAATGAACCTCGTCTGCGTGACAAGACACATTCACCGACCATTCAGCTGACAATACGTCGTGTAGCCCTTTGAGCCATTTACCTTCAGACTGCTGTTGAGATTCTAATTGAAATTTACAAGAGTGAACGCGCCCCCCCATCTGTCAAAGACCGCATCACACCAACAATTTGATTAAAGTTTAAATATTTTGGGACTTTGCTAATTTATGGGAAAAAAGAGTGAAACCACCACACACCGCCGAGACCTCATCACACGGTTGGCTAGGTTACTCTCACACATTCGTTGCCCCTCTCCGGCTGAAAGTGACTTCTTGTTGTTTCACAATTACTTCTTGTCAATTAGGTGGTATGGACTCTGCCACTAATTGCAGTTGCTGTCATAATAGTCGGGAGATATTAATTACAAAAAAATGCTCTACTCTGGTCCGTTGTAGTTGTGCAGCAGCATTACGAGTCCGAGGTGAACAACGAGTACGTGATTAGGGGCAATTCGGCCGTCTTGAAGTGTTCCATTCCATCGTTTGTCGCTGACTTTGTTCAAGTGATCTCATGGCAAGACGAGACGGGATCTTTGTACGCGACAATGGAGGATCAGGGGCAGGGAAAGGGTATTTAAATACATTTACTAATCGATTGGTTGTGATCCCTGGAACTCCTTTTCCCTATCCCTCATTTTTAATATTGTTTCTTTTAGTTCAGGTTTAGGGAAAGGTGCATTTTATATATATAAATTTAGGAACAGGAAAATATTTTTTTAAATAATTTTCTTGCAGTTGTCAACCAGTACTACGAAGCCGAAGTTGTGTCAGAGTATGTGATCAGGGGGAACACAGCTGTGCTCAAGTGTACCATTCCAAGTTTTGTAGCGGACTTTGTGAAGGTCGAAGCTTGGGTGGGCAGTGATGGATCTGAATTTCTACCCGAAGAAAGCTTTGGTACTAACCACAAAAATTCATGAACCTATTCTAGTTATAAGTTGTGAAGGGGGAGTCCTGCTTTTCCCTTTTATTGTTTATTAAATTATTTTACATTCGAGGGGGGGCTTACGTTTTAGACAGACACCTACCGCGGACATGTTTTATTTTTTACAAAGCTGCTGTCCAAAAGTAAATGTCAGTAGAACAAAGGAAAGGCTTCGGCTGACAAAGTTTCTGTTTGTAACCGTTTTTTATATAGCAGAGCCTTTGAATTTTGGAACTGCGTTGATTTTATTACAGTCTTTCAATTGTTTGTACCTGCCAGTCTTGAAATCGCTTTATTGTTGAGAAGATAAAGACCAGCGACTGCGACGATATTCACTCTTGCGGAATCCTTCCTCCGAGGTGTATGAATTTCTCCTTCAGTAGAAGAGCTGTTGAGGTATGGCGTCTTTAGCTCCAGCAAGGCAGACTTATCGAAGGTTTTTATAGGGATAACTATAAATTCAGGCTCAAGATAGGCTTAGACTGTCTTAAAACTTTGGCTGCTGATATGTATCTACTGCGATTTTAGGCCGAGTTTTGTCAGACAACTGGCAACAGTCTTGCGGGTGCCATCTTTAACCTTTGTTTTTTTTAAGGCATTTTTTAGTTCTAAAATTCTGTATAGTTTTATGGTTCCGATGTTGTTTTATCTAACTCTCCTCTAGCTCCTTCTTTTGTCTATATTTTTAAGTCACAGGTAATCGAAAGCCATGACCTTTTGATCACCCAAAGGTGGCTGAGTTCGTAAACTCAATATTCAACCTCACATTGCGTGCCACAGGGCGTTCGGTCCTTTAGTTCACACCAATGGCAACAAAAGCTACTTGCGTGACAAGCACCGACTCGTGCTCGTCGATTTTCTTTTTAATGTTTCCATTTACGCTTGGCATTTAATTTACGTGCCCATTTAAAATTCTTCTAGTTGTCAATCAGTACTACGGCGCTGATATCCTGATGGAATATGTCATAAAGGGTAACGCGGCCGTGTTGAAGTGCTCCATACCGTCGTTCGTGGCTGATTTCGTTCGCGTCGAATCATGGATCGACGAAGAGGGCAACGAGCTGCGGCACTCCGATAACTACGGTTCGACACTTGATTGGTTTAACATTCTCAGTAGTTAGTTCAGAAATGATCCTTTCCCAGTTACATTTATATTTTCCTTGTTTTTTATTTTTTTATTATAATTTTTGGGAATACCCGTTACTCGTATCGCGTTTTAAAGTTAGGGGTGTAAACTGTACGCTCTCATTTATTTGCTTGCAGTTGTAAATCAATTCTACGAGGCTGAGATAATGACCGAGTATGTCATCAAAGGCAATTCGGCGGTCCTCAAGTGTTCGATTCCGTCGTTTGTTGCTGATTTTGTCCGCGTCGAGTCTTGGATCGATGAGAATGGCGACGTTCTGACGTTTTCCGACAACTACGGTTTGGGTCTTTGATAAATGCTTGTTAATTCTTACCCAAAACTCCTCCGTATCCCAGTCCTTTTTTTGTTGGTTTTATTTTATTCACATTCTGCTGTTTGGTATATTTTCCAGTTGTTTCGCAATTTTACATAACCGAAGCCGAGAACGAATATGTGATCAAGGGCAATTCGGCGGTCGTCAAATGCAAGATACCCTCGTTTGTAACGGATTTCGTTCAAATCGAGGCATGGGTCGACGAGGAGGGTATCGAATTGTGGCGGGAAAACTCATCGCAGGCTTACGGTACAACTTCTTTTGGGGATTTCCTAAAGCCTCCACTTCCTCGTCCTTATTGATTTGTTTGTTTCATTTTGTTTTCACTGCGATTTTATTTGCTCTCTTTGATTTCTGTTTCTCTCCCTCTCAGTCGTTATACAGACCTATGAATCTGAGGCTGATAATGAATACGTGATACGTGGCAATTCGGTTGTCATGAAATGTGAAATACCCTCGTATGTGGCCGACTTTGTTTATGTCGATTTGTGGACGGACTCGGATGGAACTACCTACTATCCTGAGAATGAGAAGGAGACCGGTTTGAGTTCTTTCATGTTTGGTCTTGACTTGTTCCTATAACAGCCCGCAATAAACATCCCCTTGCTCTTTGAGTTGAGTTTCATTTTGTTTTCTTATTTCTTTAGTTGTTCATCAGTTCTATCAGACTCGGGTTATTGACGAATTTGTGCTGCGGGGTAATTCGGCGACGTTAAAGTGTTTAGTTCCATCGTTTGTTGCGGATTTCATCGACGTCGAGGCATGGATCGATGAGGAGGGTGTCGAAATGTACCGCAGTGGAAATGAGACTGGTAAACAACTGACACGAGGCGAAATGCGTTTTTTTTTTTTTTTTAGAATTTAGGGTAGGCTCCTTAAGTCCTTTCCATAAGAGTTTTTCCTGCTCCTTTATTGTGTGAACTTATTTCGAGGGTTTTCCCGTTTTTGCGTTTTTGTCCTTTCAGTTGTGAGTCAGTACTTCGAGTCGCAGGTCTACGACGAGTATGTTATTAAGGGCAATTCAGCGATTTTCAAATGTCAGACACCGTCCTTTGTTGCCGATCATGTTGACATCACCGATTGGGTGGACACAGAAGGAGGGACTTACATTAAAAATGGCTCTTCGGGTACACGATTTTCTGTAATTTTTATAAGCTTTTTACAAGTCCCTTTCCTTTATACCAATGATCCTGATTTGAAATTGAAATTTTAAGGGGTGTATTTGTATTTTAGATTTAAATAAAATCCAAAAGATGGCGTTAGGTGTTAAAAATGTCTTTTATTTCTCAGGCGGTAATACTTTTCATCTTGGGGTATTTATTCTTTGTCATTTTTATAATTCAGCAGCTCATTTTCTATTCCTTGTTCATACTTTCCCCCAATGAAGAGAACGTGTCTCTATACAGATGACAGCCACCGCCTTGAGTGGTCTTTCAGTCTTGCTTCAGTCTTCCTTGGCATTTATTCTAAAGAACCCAGTTTCTATGACGGGGAAAATATACGAGTGAATGTAAAACCCATCACCGTTCAACTGATATTCAAAAATATGATCGGCGGCCTTCCGAATTCGCACTCGCGACGTAGCACAGCCTTGGGTGATCGATACGAGTCTTTTCGACTAAAATTAGGGTCACTGTAGCTACCTTACAGCTTTCTATCCAACAAAAACAGATCCAACGAACCTTCGATTTGTAAAATTTAATCCATAGCATTCCTGGAAAGTGAGAAAAACTCACACAAACGAATGGTTGTGAGAAGCTAGGCCTATGGTCCCTACAGACCTGTTGCTGGTCGGGACGTTCGTCGCTGTCATCTGTCTTCAGACGCACTTTTGTATGTCCATAGGCGCTATTTACGAACCTTAGAAGGATGTTGCTGACGTACCGTGTGCTTCAAAAACGTCTGGGTAAATTATTTCTATGAGGTTTATTGTTGGGCGCCATTTTGTTTGCACACGTTGCTAGTTATTCAGTTTTTGATAGAGATTGTTTTATTGGGGTTGCATTCTTTGCTTTATAAATGTCTTTTTTACAAAGTCCCATCAGGTTTATTTTTTTGAGCGTCAGCCCGACATTAGGAGCCATTCAATTTGCACTCTTTGATGCCCATTTCGCACTCATCATTTACTACCTGTCAACGTGTATACTCATTTTCTGCTGAACGATAAAAATCTGTTGTCTATCCAACGTTGGGTGTCATTTAAGTTGACACTTTTCTGCCGAGTTTTTCCGTCTACCAGTATATTTTTTTTACTTTTACTTTAAAACAAAGCCAGTTAAAAAAATACTTGATTAATGTGTTGTAGGTCGCTCCATTTTGAATTTACTTGTAAAAATAAAAATAAATATAAATATTTCCCCTCTTTGAAAACACACACAGTTGTTCCCCAATCGTACACCGTTAACGTGATGGACGAGGCTGTACTTCGTGGCAATAGTGCCATTCTGAAATGTCATATACCGAGTTTTGTTGGTGATTTTATATCCGTTGCATCATGGGTTGAGGACGAAGAAAGAGAGATCTTTGCCACAAATGATGCGGGACAATTTCCAATTGGTAAATTGTTAAAAGAATTTGTTTAATTTTTTATTTGGTTTTAATTTTCATATTCCTAATTTCCTTTCGTTGATTTTTTTTTGTTTTTGTTCCTTACCTTTTCGGAATTGGTAAACGTTTTGTTTTCAAAATTTGTTTGGATAGGTTTCGGATTAGGCTTTTTATTGCAGGGACTTAATATTTTTGTTTAGTTATTCGTTTCTTTTTCTTTGTCATCAGTTTTGTTCTGACGTCCTTATCCTAGTAATCCTATGATCCGCAAATGTCCATAAGCCTGACGGCTTTCCTTATCCTTAATAATCCCCCTTCACTTAGATTAAGCGTAGAAATAAAATTTTTGGGAAAACTTTAAACAGAGTAGATTGTAAATATAAAGAATAAAACAAATTAGTGACGTTTAAAATTTTCTCAAAATTGCATGTGGAAATAATTCGGCAACTTGTGGCATATAAAAGAACTAAATTTACTTGGAATGAATTTATTTGGGTAAAAGATGTCTTCCATCAGCTTGAAAATGAATAAACTCTGAGTTCGGGATCCTGAAAATAAAGCAATTTGTGGCAACTTAAGTCAATTAAAGTCGAATAAAGTCAATTTAAGTCATTTTGAAACCATGTAAGTCAACTTAAGTCAGTGTAAATCAATTTGTTTTGACAAAACTTGAAACTTTAAGTGAATTCAAGTTAAAATCGGAGCTTTTATTGTATTTTCTGGGCATCATTGAGTACCTATTTCAGGCATAGACGACTTCAATGGCCACTCTATAGGCGAGATCTTTTCCTTTCCTCACGTGGTCGCGATTTATTACGGTCCTGCTTCAAAAATCGTGACATGCCTTGAGAATTTCTGTTTAATTTTAAATAAAGTGTGTTTTTTCTAGTTTTTTTTTTATCTTCAATTGGCAACACTCTTTTTACCGGACACTGAAGCTCAATTGTCTCCTATTTCGTAAATAAACTACAACCAAAAATGTTGCCTTACTAAATATGTAAATACAATTGAAAACAAAACCAATGCCACAAGGCCTCTCCATAATAAAACTGCCGCAAGTTGCCATTTTTTTTCCAAAGAAAACTTGATTTCAAATTGCAATCGTTAAAAGAGCACTCAAAAAAAAATTGCAGTAAATGTTTTTATGCCCAAATTACATCTAAAAATTAATTTGGAATTAAGTTTGACTAATCTTACGCATTTTATTCTTCAAAAATGGTTTATTCTTAAATTCATGGTTTAATATTTCACGAATGAAAATCAAAAAGTTAAGTAGAGTTTTTGTAAATTGTAAATTTTCTAGTATAAAAAAAAAAAATTGCAACATCTAACATTTAGATCATTTGAAGAATAAAACACTGCATGCCTTATAGCAATAAATTAAAAGCATGACGTCTTACAAATTTCATTGTAAATGCAAGTGAAAGTAAATTAAAAAATAAAAAATAAAATACTTTATTAGTAAAAATACAAAATCTGTACACAAACCGTACTTGCATTTAAAATAAAATTTGTAGAAAAAAAAAAAACACAATCCCCTCGAATATAAACTAATGAATTTTTTTCTCTGTTTTCTTAATATTTCCAAACCCACCAAAATCACAGATGGAAAATATCTAGTTCTGCCATCTGGTGAATTGCATATTCGCGAAGTTGGACCTGAAGATGGCTACAAGAGCTACCAATGTCGCACCAAACATCGTTTAACTGGCGAAACTAGATTGAGTGCTACTAAGGGTCGCTTGGTCATCACAGGTAAGTTGGATTAATATATGAAAAAATTGTTTATTTAAATGTAATGAATAGTGAAACATGTCAGCAGTTTAAAAATCTTTTTAAAACCTATATAAAATTTCATATAATGATTTTAAGTGTCCATATTCGATTTTAAGGAATCGCGGCGATATTTTACATGAAAAATTCGTCGTGGAGAGCTTTTTTAAATTTAAGGTGGACACTTGAAGTGGTTATTTGTTCAAGTGCAGTAAATGTTAATTAAAATTAAAATAAATGCATTAAAATTGTATACGTGTACAATCCATTTTTGACTGCGTTATGCCTTCAGCTATCTAAGACGACCACATTGCATTACCCAAAGTCAAATAAAACGTCAATTTTACAGAAATTGAAAACGCGACACGAATTGAACCTTCAAAAATAGTTAAAATAAAAAATTAACACCATTGACTTGAAATTAGTAACGCTATACGACTCAGATATAAGTGGCGATGAGTTGATTTAAAATTATGTAGCCGTCTCCGCTGATAATTGATTGCTAATTTGCTAATAAACTGTGTTAATATTTGTTTTAAAACTCACCCATTCAGTGAGGCAATGGGATATTTATTTTCGGTCACGTCAAACTCTATTGGTGTTAATATTTCTGAGTGCGGATTTCTCATAGCAATTATGTTTACAAAATCTGAAATGACAAACAGGAAAACTGCTGACATGTTAACAAAGCGAAAATGTCATAAGTATTCAAAAAAATGTTGAGGCTTTAAAAATGAATATTTTAAGTGGTAAATTTAATTTTAAATTCTATGAAATTTAATATGTTTATTCGTTTGATGAACTATATCCTAAATTGCGTAACTTTGTAACCTGCTGAGCTCTGTTATTATAGTTATAGAGGAGGTTGTCAACAACTAATTCTATACAAAAGAAAAAAAAAGATCGCCTTATGAAAGTCTTTAAAACTAAAGCCAAACATTTCTTAAAATTTATTTGTATAAATCTAAAAATAATAAAGACAAACATTTCTTAAAATAACTATATGAATAAAAATTATTATTTGAATAAAATTAATAAATAGTATGACATTTTCGCCCATCAAAATTTCAACTGAAAATATTTATTTCACATCAAAATTTCATTTGTACTTATTTTTGTTTTCAAAATTTCCATTTCTTACAGTAAAATTACTATCAAAATTATAAGTTCTAATGTCTCAAAAATTGTACTTAAACTTCTACACAATGTACGAAATAAAAAATTTAACTTTTAACTGACCCTTAACAATTCCTTCTCTGGGTCATTGGAAAGTCGAACTATTTCTGGTGAATCGGGCATTAATTTAATTATTTTCTTTAAATGCATTTTGTGTATAAAATGCTCTAAATGTACTAAAAAATAAATATTTTCAGTTAAACAATTACATATATATTAAATATCATATAAATACATAACCAAAAACAACAATATTTTGATGGAATTTATTTAAAAATAAAATCAAAATAACCTACCAAATTCGTAGCAGTTGCGATCAAAAGCATTTTTCACTTAAAATGCCTTTCTTTGCTCTTGGCTTTTTCAAAGAACGTCAAAGAATTGTTGTTAAAATATTAAAAAAAAAAAACTGCCTGAATGTTGGGATAGGGTACCCTGTTGCGCGTCCGTGTAATGATAATAATACTTTTTTCATAAAAAAAATCACATAAAAGTGATAGCAGACAGAAAGACTGCTTTTTGTACAAAATGATACTAATGAAATATTAAAGCTTTTTAAACAAAATATAAAACTGTAAAAATATACTTAAATACCAAATCCGAAATGCTTGACTTGAGCTTGAGAAACAACGCAATTGTATAACTTAAATATTCATATCCACCGCGGTGTTACCGATAAACTGTTTTATTGGCTTAAGGTAAGTCCGTAATGTTTTCTTTTAGCAAATAGTATTTTTTTTTACTATACAAACATGAATTTAAAACAAAGCAAAAAAAATGTGATGAAATTCCAGAACCAGTTGGCAGGGTTTCACCGAAATTCCCAACAACACTTACCAGTAGCAGTTTTAAATCCGCATCAAACGAGAGCCTGACCCTGCTTTGCCCGGCACAGGCATATCCAGCACCGAGTTTTAGGTAGGCATTGTACTTTTGAACCTATCTCAACATTTGGGTTGGTTTAGTTGGGTTTTCCGCTGCGATTTACTGAAATTCCATTTCTTCCTAATTTAAAGAACCCGTGGGAAGTGTCGGTCCTCGGCTAACAACTGGCAATGATATTAAAGTCATTTCTATTGAATTGGCGGATTCTATAACCCTGATTTGTCCTGCTCAAGCATATCCTGTACCGGTGTTTAGGTAAGCAGTTGTAGAGCGAGCTGAATGCATGTTTAACCCACTCTCAACAATGGACAGTTTTTTTTTGTAGGGCGATTCTTTGGCAAAATATTTTAGAAAACATTTTTGTTAACTTTCCCAGAGCCTGTTGGAAGTGTCAGCCCCAAATTAACCTCAGGAGATGAGTCACGAATTGTGAAAATTCGCTACCAGCGCAACGCCACGTTGTTGTGTCCCGCACAGGCTTACCCTGTCCCGTTTTTTAGGTAAAAAATAGGTTTCAAACTTATCTGCTGTTTAGTAATCGCTTCTGAAAAATGTATCAACTACTTAGCAAATTTTGTATAGTTTTGTGGGAGCTTTCCCTTGGAAATTAGCTTTGACATAGGCAGCAAGCTGTTTTTCCTATTCCGTTTTTTTTTAAGGTTAGGCCTTAGGGTATAGATACGTTTTTTAATAGCCAGCAAGGTAAACCTTGGAATATGTAGACATCTCCTTTAGGAAAAGTTACAACTTCAATATTGATCTTAAAAACACTTCGACAGGCAGATATTCAAAATAGATTTTTGGATCTTCCATCCGTGACTCACGTTTGATGACATAAACGGACTTTAAAGTGGCTTTTTGGTTTCTATCTCCTACTTCCCAGCATCTCAGCGGTTTTTTTTGGTAAAATCAATTACATCCTACAGCTTGTCTCAAGACTTAATTTGGAAAATTCTACAGAACCTGTTGGAAGTGTAAGCCCCAAACTTACTGCTGGTGATGAGTCCATAAAAATTCCTCGTGTTCGAAGTAGTCACAGCGCTTCGTTGATGTGTCCAGCTCAAGCTTATCCAGTGCCATTTTATAGGTAAATTTTCAAAAACTTTCAAAAACCGGTTGTCTTACAGTACCCTATCCCAAAAGTTAGAAAGAGGTATATATCCCATCAAACACTTTTACTATAACCAAACAATGTTGTTGACAAATTTGTTTTCCACTCAAGAGCCTGTCGGAAGTGTCGCTCCAAAGCTGACATCTGGTGACGATTCGCGAACAATCAAAATCCAACAGAATCGAAATGTGACGCTCTTGTGTCCAGCTCAGGCTTATCCGGTGCCAGTTTTTAGGTAAATTTAACAGTTGAATGGTGGTTTGATTGGCGGATGAGATCAGGGTCCCAATCAAGATGATTTCCAAAGGATTATATCCTAGATCAGAGCTAATTTAAGTTTGCAATGAGGTTGATCCGCTGTTAAACCTTGTTTTAAGGTTCAGCGACTGCTAGGTATATTTGGAACTGCTTCGGACCTGATCAGTTATTGAGGATGCTTGGTATATAAACCTTGTCAATGGAAGTTTATTGTGCTTACAGACATTCTAGACTGAGACCCTATTCCAATTGGCAGTTTATTTGTCTGTTTTTTACTCACCACTCTCTCTTTTTTTAACCTTTTTAGAGCCCGTTGGGAGCGTTAGTCCGAAAATTACAATCGGTGAAGAGTTCAAAGTGCTCAAGGCCAGACTTGGCCACAGCTTTAATATACTCTGTCCAGCTCAGTCTTATCCAACTCCCGCGTTCAGGTACTTGAAAACTGGTTACTTGTCAAACTGTTCCAACATTCGGCAGCAAATTTGTCCATCATTTAGAACCATCTGTCATATTTCTAGAACCCGTTGGCAGCGTTAGTCCAAAAATCACCGTCGGCGATGAGCTAAAAATGATCAAATCCAGAATTGGACAAAATTTTAACCTGCTCTGTCCAGCTCAGTCTTATCCAACTCCCGCGTTCAGGTACTTGAAAACTGGTTACTTGTCACTGTTCCAACATTCGGCAGGGAATTTGTTCAGAAAAGTTCAGAATTTGAAACCGTCTATCGTGTTTTTTAGAGCCCGTTGGCAGTGTAGCTCCGAAAATTGCCTTTCTGGAACGATTCAAAATGATGCAGGCTGCAAGTGGAGAGAGTTTTACGATTCTCTGCCCCGGACAATCGTATCCAGTGCCGGTTTTTAGGTGAATTTTTGTAAAACAGCTTCGGCTCTATCCCTTCATTCAAAAGTTTGCACAAATATATCAGGCGCCACTGTGAATAAAGCCCTTAAATCGGTTTCTATGTTTCAGAGCCCCTCGGTAGCGAAGCGCCTAAAATTGCGTTTCTCGACAAACTCAAAATGATGCAGTTTCCGGCGGGAGAGAGTTTTGCGATTCTCTGCCCTGGACAGTCGTATCCAGTGCCGGTTTTTAGGTTAATTTAATTTTTATTTTTAAGGTCCTAAGCAAAAATTTGAGTTCGAGCTATTTTGAGAGACTACTTTTCATCGTGACACTTCTTGAACTTCGACAAGCGTTTGACCTGTCTTAATTCGCCAACTTTTGCTAAGATTAGTTACGCGAAAATCGTGTTTCAAAAACCCCCTATCCCAACAACTTCAGGAGGCTTTAACTACCGCTGAAATTTGACCCTCGACTGAGCATACTCCTTTCCAGAGCCCGTTGGAAGTGTCGCCCCGAAGATCACCATCCAAGACAAACATCAATTTGTCGATGTTCGCCGCGGACAGTCATATTCGCTGCTCTGTCCAGCCCAATCGTACCCAGTGCCAGCGTTTAGGTAATCATTTTATTTTTAGCTCCATATTTATCGCTAAATGATAAGACTTGTGTTGCGCACCGACTATCCCAACGTTTAGGTATGTTGCTTATGTAATGCTTAACAACTTGGCATTTTGTTCCAGAGCCCGTTGGCAGTGTGAAGCCCAAGATCAATGTCCAAGATAAGCTGCAAACACGCGAAATATCGACGGGAACGAGTCTCGCACTGCTCTGTCCCGCACAATCGTACCCAATGCCCGCACATAGGTAAACAGCGTTTTATTTAATTCTCCAATAAAGGGGCGCATTGTTATGGGCAATAATTGATTGTCGATAAGAAAGCAACATTCAGGCACTTAAAATAGTAACCATCATCGATGCAATCTACTGATAGGATGACATTTGCTTTACTTTTTTGTAGAACCCATAGGGAGTGTCCCACCCAAAGTCGGCATAGCCGATGAGCTGTCAAATGCACGTGCGAAGTCGGGAAAAGATTTAAATCTCATGTGCCCAGCGCAGTCGTATCCGATTCCAGCTTACAGGTTGGTAATAAATATAAGAGGGACACCGGAAGCCGCACATTCAGAGCAGTTGTAGGCAGTAGAAGCGCGTGAGGTTGTAATCAATTTCTTCTAGAGCCCGTTGGAAGTGTTGCCCCGAAAATCAATTTACTTGAAAAATTCCGAAACATGGAGGTGAGAGCTGGCGAAAATTACGCCATGTTGTGCCCGGGACAAGCGTATCCTGTACCAGTTGTGAGGTAGATACAAATTTTTCCCAAAAATTTTAGAAAAAATAAGGTCAGGGGTTGATTTTGGTATTTTTGGGGTCTTCCACGCTTCTACCACTTGATTCTGTCAAAGCTCCAAGCCAAACCACACATTTTGGACAGTCTTACCGCGCATGCCACCACCCTACACCAACATTTTTACTTTTAAGGCTTAACCTCATTTAAAGACAAAAATATATCGCATCTTGATTCTCTCCTCTAACACAGAGCCAGTTGGAAGTGTGCCACCCAAAATAAATCTCCACGACCAGTATCAAGTCGTCCATGTGGCTTTGGGTAATGAATACGCAATGTTATGCCCCGGCCAGTCGTATCCCGTTCCTGCTTTTCGGTAGGCTTTATATTTAAACACACTTAAAATGCATGTAATAAATTCTCTAGATTATTTAGCGTTTAAGTGCGAATTTATTGCAAGCCTTATCCCAACATTATCGGCCGTCGTTGTTTCAATTGCTTTTAGCCATTCGTTTTTTTTTCACCAGAGCCCGTTGGAAGCGTTTCGCCAAAAGTCGACGACAGAGATGAGTTCACTCATTCGAAAACCCGTTTGCATTCGGACAAAGCGTTGATTTGCCCTGCGCAGTCGTATCCCGTGCCGGCTTTTAGGTAAACAGACTTTTTTTTTAGCTGTTAGCTTATTCCAACTTTGGGGCAGTCTTTTTTTTTTTTTTTGAATTTGACGTCCTACAAAATTATTTATTTTGGCATTTCAGAGCCCGTTGGTAGTGTCCCTCCGAAAGTTGACATTAAAGACGAGATAAACTATGCTCGGACTAAAGTTCATCAGAGCTTTGCGTTGATTTGTCCGGCGCAGTCGTATCCCGTGCCGGCTTTTAGGTGAGCAAAAATGAGAGATTACGTCTTAAGTGAGTTTAAAAGGCTGGAAGACTAGATTGGACTCAATTTTTTTGAGGAGCAAGTGAATAATGCCCAACGAGAGGCATGAGTTCTAACTTTCGAAGCTTTCAGATCGAAAAGTCCCAGTTGTAAGCCATACTTAATTCATGCCGCTTTGTAGTGCTTGTCGAGCTATAAGCTTAAGGCAAAAGAGGGTTTCAAACAATCTTTTTATAGACTGCTTTTATTTTTCAAGTAAAAGGCGCCTTGAAAAAAATTTCCAAATGCAGCCGCCAACATTCAGGTAGTTTCTGACTTGTCTCTTGGTTCTAACGACCCTCCATGCATTTTTTTTTTTTGTCATAGAACCCGTTGGAAGTGTAGCTCCCAAAGTCGATGCCAAGGATCGCATCAACTACGTTGACAATTGGAATGGAGAAGATATCAGTTTGACGTGCCCGGCACAGTCCTACCCAATGCCTGCTTTTCGGTAAACTTTCAAGTCGTTTATTTTTTGAACTTGTGCTCATTTGTTAGTTATTTTTATATGTTAGACTTTTAAATAAAATAAAATGTAGTTGTCGCTTCTGTTTAAAGAAAACTCAGTGGGGTACCGTTTCCAACATCATTTTCGAACCGCGTTGGTTAATATTTTCAAATTTTCAGAGCCTGTCGGATCAGTTGCACCCAAAGTTGATATGAACGACAAAATGGGCTTCTCCATACGCCAAGCGGGTAATGATTTGAGTCTTTTATGCCCGGCTCAGTCTTATCCAATGCCAGCCTTTAGGTGAGGTCAATATTTTCAATAGGCTACGAAATACCTACTTTCGACGAAGGTCATCGTATCTAGTTTTCTGAATTTAAGAAAACTCATCCCTTTGGTTGTATCTGAGAAAGCTTTCCCTGGCTCTGAAGACGTTCGTTTTTGAGGGCCGTTTGCTCATACGACTCTTAACGATTGAAGTTCTACTTAAATACTTATAGTCTACTTTTTTTAGGGAATAAACTGTCACATAAGAGCTTATGTGGCACTTAACTCGCTATGAGTCGTATCAGCAAACGCCAAGTTGCAAGTTAGAAAAGAACAACAAAATAGCTGCTTCAAAATCAAATGGAAAGTTGAAAGCAAATACCAACATTATTTCCTTAACAACGATCTCAAAATGGTCAAATTTTGAGATTAAATGAATAAAGGTTCATCCTTATAAGAAATTGCGCCTTTTTTCGGTCGAATTTGTGCCAAAATTGAGTCAGCAACATGTTTCGTACCTGTTCCCAACATGTTCAGTTCAGACGTTTATTTAAAACCCTCTTTTTTATGTAAAATATGTTCACGAACTGTTTCAGAACCGGTAGGATCTGTTGCCCCAAAGGTTGAGATAAAGGATAAAATGAGCTTTTCTGGTGGTCAATTAGGACGTCACTTGAACCTCTTATGTCCATCGCAGTCTTATCCAATGCCAGCTTTTAGGTAAGACACGTACTTTCAAATCTGTTGAACCTATTCCAATTTTTTTTTTAGAGCGAAAGAGGCCTATCCCACCCAACATTCAGTTTCGCACACCTTCTCAATAAATATTGTACTATTCTAGAGCCGGTTGGAAGTGTTGCTCCCAGGGTTAGTAAAAAAGACGAATTCATGCACGACAGAGTCCAGCTCGGTCTAGCAATCGCCATACAGTGTCCTGCGCAGTCATTTCCCGTGCCAGCTTATAGGTATTGAATATTTTAAAGCCTATCTCTAAGGGTGGCCCAAACTTCTCAACATTCAGACACACTTAAGTAAATCAATTGAAGTAGGTAGCCAATGATACAGATACCCAGCGATCAAGGTGGAGAAAAGCTCACTTAAAAGCTTTGAAAAGCTTCTTAGCTGACATGGACGTGAACAACAATTTTTGTCGGCTGCAAAAATGCCCACCATCGCATTTGTCTTTCTTCGTCCCTGTTGGAGATCTGCGACTTATTATGTCTAAAAAGCTTAAGAAAAAGTAAAAAATTGTTCCTTGTTTGCAGAGCCAATGGGAAGTGTTGCACCGAAAGTCAGCATCACCAGTCAACTGCAAAACGCCGGAGTTCAAAGCGGATTGCCTGTACCCTTGTTTTGTCCGGCGCAGTCTTTTCCAGTTCCGTCTTATAGGTATGACATTGTTTACCTTTCCAATGGGTTTCCACTTGACAACCTTCCCAACATTCAGTCGATTTTTTACCTTGCAAAAAAAATTGTGCCTCCGTTCTACGATAAAACTCTTCCACAGAGCCCATGGGAAGCGTTGCTCCAAAAGTCAGCGTTGCTGATCAACTACAAAATGCTGCAGTTAGGCGAGAGCTATCCGTTGCCTTGTTCTGTCCGGCACAGTCTTTTCCAGTACCGGCGCATAGGTTGGTTTTGTTAGTTCGAGCTTTGAAATTGAACCCCCAAAAGAGAGGGTTTTACGATTTTGAACATAGTTTTATATTTCCACCTTTAAGCTTTTAACCTACGCATTTAAAAGAGGAGTACACCCAGTACTTCAAGACTGATTTTCGTACAGTGAGTGCCGGTGTGATTAGTAAAAGCCAAGTAAGTGGGAATAAGGGATTTTGATACGGACGAGGGTACTTTTGATCTCAATATTCAGGCAGGCTCTTTCAAAAAGCAAAACTTGAAATGGTTTCCTTATTCTTGTAAACAGAGCCCGTTGGAAGTGTGCAACCAAAAATAAGTGTCGCCGATCGTCGCAAAGATGCAGAGGCAGTGATAGGCGAAAGCCTTACTATTTTCTGCCCTGCGCAAGCCTATCCTGTGCCAGCGTTTAGGTAACTTTACCATTTTAAAAAGCAAAAGACTCAAACTTGTTTCTTTCGTGACTTTCCCCATGGTCCCCTATAGCACTGCGTCAGACATGTTGTTTTTAAAAATGATTGTGAAGGTGCCAATGTGTAGTAAGAGAAATTTTTGTGATAGTTGTCCATTTTTTTAATTAACTTAAGCTGGTAGGCCATAAACTGTTCTTTGATTTGACATCAGGGTACTCCCGCCTCAACATTCGCTTTCAATTTCAACCAGATTCAAGCATTTTTCTCATAAACAGAACCCGTTGGCAGTGTGGCGCCTAAAATAAATTTAGCCAATCGCCGAAATGACGCCGAAGCTGCTATAAGTGCGACATTGAGCTTGTTTTGTCCCGCTCAGTCGTATCCGATACCATTTTATAGGTAAATTTATATGTGAACATGTTTTTAGTCTAAGCGCAGATTTCGTGTCAGCATGGTACCCAATTTCATGTTCCAAAGCATTCGCTGTTTAATTATTTAAAACAATTTTTGCATTCTTAACTAATAGAACCCGTTGGCAGTGTTGCGCCGACCATCAGCATTGGCGAGCGTCTTCGTGATGCCGGAGCTAAAATTGAAAGCAAATTTGCACTTTTTTGCCCCGCACAGTCATATCCCGTGCCGCATTATAGGTTGGTAATGGGCACGTTTATCTAGTTTAGTAAGTCTGACAGCTCTCTCACTAGATGTATATCGGTTTTGATTGGGGGAAATCGGTCGTGAGAGCAGCTGTTTCAGTTGACGTTTATGGACGGCTAGTCGACGAATCTAGTCAAGAAATTCGTGACTGAATACTAAGTTGACAGTTCTCATATGTGGCTGACGCAGAAAAAGTGACGTTCCCGACCAATCTAGTTCAGGTTACACCTCATACAGACCAATCTAGTCGACTTGAGATAACTAGATTCTTGAATGTGGCCAATACCACAGGAAATACGGTATTTTTTATACCATAAATAGCTATCATTGAAAGTACTAGATTAGTTGGTATGAACTACTTTTTATATTCGCTCATAGATGGCGGCTAGATTTGGGAAAACTTCGTGAATGTCGGTAACTCGCGATAAAATCTTAAGGTCATGTGGTTGCTGCTTTATCCATTTAGCTCGTTACTCCAACATTCAGCCATTTTCTTTTTGACACTTTTGGTACAAACTAATTTCTGTTATCTCATTCAGAACCTGTCGGCAGTGTCGCACCAAAAGTTAGTGTTGAAAACCGCCTGAAAAATGCAGAATCCAGACTTGGCAGCACCTATAGTTTATTTTGTCCAGCACAGTCGTACCCAGTGCCAGCTTACAGGTATCTCAAATACAATTTCCGGTCAAGTATTTTTCCAACCAAACCGTCGGTAAAAATCCGTCTTAAAATAATAAACTAATGTACAGTTGTACAGACAAACCGGAGCTGAATGCGCCTACCCACAATTTTAAATAGAATTTCAAATTATCCGGAGAAGCCAATCTAAATACTACGTTTCCACCGGACACTAATCGCGAGATTTAGGGCAAGAGATTACAAACAAATCCTGAGGTGTTTCCACCAAAAAAAAACAAGATTAATTTGACGTTTCACCAGATGTTGTCAACTACTGTCGAATCGAACAACCCAAAACTCTGATAATTGAAAAAAAAAAACCAATTCAAAAGTTTAAACTTTAAAGTAATAAAACATGAGTTCCAGAAATCTTAAAATATTATTGGCTTAATTCTAATAATAAAATGAAAGTTTTTAATGGTTGCTTTGGCTAGGAGAAGTCTCTCAGAAATAAATTCGTTTTTTTAATGACACAATAGGTCCATTCGCATACTCTCACGAGCCAAGCACTAAAAATCTGTCAAACTCGAAAAATTGAGCGAAACTCTCTCAGAAAGCTGAAAATATACTAAAAAGTACGTGGATACACTTCGAGCTACTTTGGGCTACTTAAATCTTTGAAATCGAATCCATATCACGAAAAAATGTATAACTTACCTTTTTGCAGAATATGAAACGTTCTAGGAGAACATTCGACCACCACCGAATTTTCTTTATTTTATTTTTGTGTACAATTGATTTTTAAAACGGATTTGGAATGTGTTTCCTGTCAATTTTGCGCATTTGACATTTTTATCAGTACTTGCCGGTTGAAATTCTCTGAGCTGTTTTGAGCCAAGAGAGGAACTGCTCGTTACTCGTTATTTTGCTAATTTTCTCTTTTCTGTCATTTTTGATGAGTACGTGTATAGACTTTGTGCGATTGCGTTCGATTCAAACCGCGTACGCGAACGAACCTAATGTCAAATACAGCTCTGTTCGCTTTGTATTTTTGACATCTCGAGCTGTGGAAAGTGTGTTCACAAACCCGACTGTACATGCAAACCTGGTTGATAATCGAGATTTATTTCTAACCTTCCTTTTCATGAGATTCATTTTTGTACGATAAATCATGAGATTTATGCGGGATTGATAGAAATTTTTCTAAATCTCGCAGTTAATCTCCACTGGAAACGTAGTAGGCGTTATTACAACGCTACCGCTCTAATTGTGGTTAAGTTTTTATGAAGACGATAACTGACCGCACACGAAGAAGTCGTAAATATTAACGACTGCGTCGATTTGTTAAAGTATATCCGCACAGCAACTTTGAAGGTTGTCAAGCCCACCACTATCTCAACATTAGGTGAATGTTTTTTAATGGTTTTTAATGTTTTCCTAAGAATGAAATATATTTTTCTTCAATTCAGAACCAGTGGGAAGCGTAAGTCCGCGTCTTACTTCTGGCGATAAGACTCGAAATGTCGATGTTAGACAGCATCAAAGTACAACACTCCTGTGTCCGGCTCAGTCGTTTCCAGTGCCAGCTTTTAGGTAAATCTCATAGGCTCCTTTTGGGGTTTGGTTCATTTTAGTGGGCCTGAGAAACTGGGATGCAAAAATTCCTCTTACTTCTACGTCGGACCGGTCTTATTCAGTCGGTTAAAATATTTATTCGGGGCGAACAAAACCCACTTCTGTTGCATTTCTTAGAAGTTAACAGCCATTTTGAATTACGTCAGCCATTTTTAATTAGCTTCTTCCAACATTCAGTGCAATTGTTAAGTTAAACCAATCAAACAGCTGAAATCCACTCTCAACAGAGCCCATTGGCAGTGCCGCTCCTCGCGTGGCGCTGATTCAAAAGGTCGGAATCGAGTTCGTGGAACTTGGTGGAACATTAGGCATTTTATGCCCAGCCCAAGGATACCCGGTGCCCAGTTTTCGGTGAGATTCTACAGTACCAATTCGCCAGAGCCCATAAGGCGTCCTCAAAATGTATATATTCAGCCCTCTCAACCTTTTTAACTTTCTCCATTACGTAGTAAGAGAAAGATATTGTGTTCGTACAAAATTTCGAACTCGAGAAGTTAATCAATTCTGACATAACGATGATAGGCGAACTCAAAAAAGTGTGTCGCAAAATTATGTCCGTCTGTCTGTCTGTGTGTCTTTCCGTCTGTCCGTCAGTTCGTCTGTCTGTCTTACTGTCTATCTGTCTATCTGTATGTCCCGAGGCCTACAGCCTAAGCGGCTGAACGGATTTCGTTCAAACTTCGGACTTAAAGTTTGGGGGCTTACAGTTCGGGGCCGTTTTTTTTTGCATACAAAATTTTCCTACCAGTTTGATTTGTTCGAAAACGGCTCTAACGATTTCAACAAAAATTGATATTTAAGCTTAAGTAGGTGAGGTTAACATAACTGCATACTCAATTTTCCGCTAAAAAATCGAGTAACGGTACTTTCGGAATTTGGAGATATGTATATCTCGAAAACGGTCCAAACGATTGTAGCAAACGTACATTTCTAAGGTAATATGGTAATTTCTAACTTAATGGAAAACTCAGTTTTTCTCTGTATTATCGTAAAATGGATTTTTGAAAAAATTCATTTTTGAAAAATATATTATTCCCTAGTTTACCTTAAAACGGCATGATTTTGACCAAAATGCAAACTTAGAGTAAAATTGATGTTTTCAAAATTATTGCGTCCTTAATTTTCAATTCGAATCACTGGAAACGCTCACTTTAAAATCTGCTCATATCTCGAAAACCCCATTTTCGATTTCGATAAAACATTAAAAACCAAGTAATGCGTACATCCCGAAAAAAAGATTTGCTTAAATGACTTTGAATTTCAGTCAGACTCGCACTTTACGAGAAAGTTTCGTGCGACCCAGTCGTGCACTTTATGTTTAATTGCATGAACGAATTCTCTGTAAATAAGTCTTTTACGGTCCAGTTTGTTTATAGATTGGCTGATTAAAGCACTAGAATAGGTTTAATAACTTCTGGTAGATTGTTTAGAAGAGAAGGTGAACACCATCTTGCGGAGAGTCGCGAGCAGGGAAGAGTTCTGACAGTATCTACCCTAAAAGTGGTCCACCAACGTACGGCCTACTTCGGTGTAGGTATTAGGCACATTTTTTATAGCTCAGTGACCACTCTAGTCCGACTTGTTAATATTTTGAAATGTCAAATCCAGGTCCACTGGTTCGGTTTTGTGTATCAATTTTGTAAATTTCGCTGCAAAATCCTATCCCACCATCAGAAAGCTCTAATAAACAAAATTAGCCAACGAACATATTATCATCACTACAAATTTATTTCAGAGCCGGTTAGTAGCGCCACGCCGAGGGTGTCGTCTCTCTCGAAATTCGACGTGAAAACGTACCCGGAAAAGTCGACAATTGCTATTTTGTGCCCGGCGCAAGGCTTCCCTGTGCCGGTTTTTAGGTACGTCTTTAAAAAAAAAATACCCCTATCCCAACAATAAGGCACCTCTTTGCAACCAACCCCATAAACCTGTCTCGTTTAGAGCCCGTTTCGAGTACTGCACCAAAAGTGCCATCAGTCAGTGCCAGACCCATATTGATCAGTCAGCTTAGCGCCATTTCGATTCTCTGTCCAGCTCAAGGTTATCCGGCTCCGAATTTCAGGTTTGTGGAAGATATATAAAAATGTTAGACAAACGTATGAGAGCCCGTTAACCCGACATTCAGTTGCAGCGGATTCTAGCCTTCCATATAACAGCTTTTTGAACTTTTACAGAGCCTGTATCGAGTAGCCCGCCGTCAATAAACGCCTTGACCTACAAACCGAATGTCATAAAGCAGAACATGAGTTCGGCTATTTTATGTCCGGCTCAGGGCTATCCAGCGCCCGGTTTTAGGTTAGTTTGAAATGTTTCTCTCAATTTTGTGCCACGACTTCAGAGTTGAAATAAAAAAAATTCTAACGAAATTCGCTTATCCCTCAGTTTGGAGGTCTTATTTTCGTTTAGTTTTTCGAACAACTGGGGCTCTGTATCGTAGGTAAAACATAAAACAGGCTGGCAGGTCTCTGTTTGAGAAAAGTGCTGCCAATTCGATAAAAAAAATGCACCACCTCTTCTTATAAAACTGTGAAAAATCTTAGTTCAAATAAAAAGAGTAGCAAAACTCCATCCCAACACTCGCTTCTAATGCCACATTTAACTTAATTCTTAAAATCCCCCTAGAACCAGTCTCGACCTCCGGCGTCTCAGTCTCAGTCTCCCGGCGCTAATTCAAAAACCTCTGGAGCTTCGAAAATCCCGTGCTATATCGCTTTTGTGTCCGGCGCAAGGGTACCCGGCTCCCGCTTTTCGGTCAGTACTTTATTTATTAATCATCCAAATTTATTAACATTTACAGAACCGGTTGGAGCTAAAGCCCCATCGCTCTCCAACAACGATATAAAACGCTCGTGGTTCGAACGCGAGCTGAATAAGAGTTTTGTCCTCTTCTGTCCGGCGCAGGCATTTCCCGTTCCAGCATTCAGGTTATTTCACTCTTTTAGATATTCCATCACTGATTCGAGTTATTATTATGAAATTCCATAGAACCGGTTGGGGCAAAGGCGCCTACACTCGCGGTCGACACAAAGTGGTCGGGCATTGAACGGCGTCATGGTTTGGATTTTGCCATACTGTGTCCGGCGCAAGCATTTCCGGTACCGGCATTTAGGTAGTGAAGTTGTTGTTTTTCCATTTTATCGGCTTAAATGTGTGCCAGTTGCCAGATAATTAATAGTACTAGAGTAAACAAAGATACCTACCAATACCACCCCATCGGCTGAAGTAACAGACAACTTCATTCATAACCTCGGAATGTGTTCATCTCTTTCTTTTCGGCTATGCAAAATAAAAGAAAACAACTTTGTTTTCTTGCCATTTCCGTCACTCAGCCGAAGGTGCATCCCTGTATTTGTCTCACTTGCACAGCCGACTGTTGCGCATGACTGTTGAGAGGAGCCAACCTGGGGAAATGACTCTCTTAAACGAAGTGTCAAACTTGGCAACTTGTTGCCTAATCCGATCTCTTCGAAAGAGACGAATGTCGTGATCAAAACAGAACTAGAAAAATTCAAACTTGGGAATTTCCGCTCAGAGAGCCATCACGGAGGGGTTTGTTTACATCGTTCTATCCCTCTCGGAGAAAGAGGAGGGATATTTTCTCGCTTTGTTTATGTTTACAACTGGCGTGTCACGTTTGTAGGTCGACTTTCGATTACCGACCGCGACCGGTTTAGCGCAACATGTGGTTGGTGGTTGCATTCATTCTTGCGGAGGCTTTACCACTACAGTGACACAGAAACTGACAGGCACTTTCGTTTGCTCGAGTTGTTTGTAAACGAACGATAGAGACGGATGATGTAGCCTACCCCAACCGGCAGCGAAGGTCGTCGTGCTGGTTTGGGTCAAGCAACTTGTTGCAACTTGACGGCTATGAAAGTGATTTTCTTGCCGTCTTCTTCTGCCGGCTATGGTTGTCGCGAGTGGGGTTTTTGTTTTCATGTGCCAAGTGCACGTGTGCAAAAAGACTTTTTTTTTGCATTTGCGAGTATCCTTGAAAAGAGTGACCTGCATTTTTATTTTTTATCATAAAGGAAGAGGAGTAAAAGAGGCAGGCTAGGAACATGGCCGCTAAGGGTATGTTTACATTTCAGCCAGAGAGGTGAATGTTCTTGTACGAGCACGGGGCCAAGGTTAATTTCTGTCGAGTGTGTAGGTAGTGTTGACTGGCATCGACTAGAGTTTCGTTTGGAAACAGCGAGTGCTTCTCGTGATTGTGTGCGGAAAATGCTGGTAAACACATGACAGCGGCATTGATGATGATGGTGACACCGAAGTGACATTTGAATGGGGTTTATTGAAATAGTGGGTACCTACCTACACCTGTTGATTACAATTAATCGAAAGGGAGTTGGGATAGAAGGAAGAAGTTTTTATTCTGAATTATGAATGTCACCGTCTCTGCTGTGAGTTATTCAGTGTATAGGGTCAAATATGGACGTCTACTGAGAAGTTCTGTCAAATATTTGATTTGTTTAAATAGGTCCTGCTGCTACTGGATGAATAGGTTACTCAATTTTTAATGTTAGGCTATCACGGATTACACTGAACCCTTTGGACTGCACACCCGTTCCAACATTCAAGCAGTACCTAGTCCACAAGTTTAAACTTTGTGAATGCGATTTTCATTTATGAACTATCCAATTTAGAACCTGTTGGAGCAAAGCCACCTTCATTCTCTTTGGAATACAAGCTCATACAAGTGCAAAAAGTACTGAGTACAAGCTTTGCACTCTTATGTCAAGCTCAAGCATATCCGGTGCCATTAATCAGGTAACTGCGTTCCTTACATTCATTCAGGTTTCAAATCGTACTTCATACTTACTTCATTGTGTCAGAGAGTTGAATGGATCAATTTCAAGATCGGCGCAGGTTACCCTAACCCTAAACAACTCGCAATAAATTTAATTTAGCATTTTTTGTAAGATTTTTAATTTTCAGAGCCCATGGGCTCGAAGGCGCCTGCCTTTTCCGGAGAAGTTGCTACGTTTTCTCACCGCTCAGGCATTGGATCTACGTTTGCTCTCGTTTGTCAAGCTCAGGCGTTTCCCGTGCCAATATTTAGGTATAAAATTAGAAACTCAAAGCAGGACTTATAGAAAGGCGAGCTACATTTTTCGTTTAACCCTTCCAAGTGACAAGACTTGATATCCATTTCAATCATTTTGCGACTTCTCTGTTCACGGCTTATTACGCGAAGAGGTTTCTCTATCCCAGTATTCAAAATTGCAGTGCCTTTTATTAGTATTTATGTTTTCCCAGAACCTGTTGGCTTCAAGGCTCCATCATTTCCAAGTGTTGCCTCAACGTTTACAATTAGTACGCGCCAACATAAAGCGCTGGCATTAACGTGCGAAGCGCAATCCTATCCAGTTCCAGTTTTTAGGTAAACTATTGATTCAAAATTACGGTACTTCTGAATTAAAAATATTACTTTGTTTGAACTTATGAGGGAACTTGCTAATTCAGCTATGAAATATTTAGCTGAATTGAATTCAAAAGGCTTCTTATGGAGTAAAAGCGGTTTTTACTGGATTAGAATAAGCGCTGAATGCGATTTTTAACTCCCATTTGTAATCATCTGTTTGTAAGCACTTTGTCTGTACGCTGTAGCGCCTATGAAATTTGTAGCTGAATTGAATCTAAAATGCTTCTTATGGAGTAAAAGCGGTTTTTACTAGAATAGAATAAGCGCTGAATGCGATTTTTTACTCCCATTTGTAATCATCTGTTTGTAAGCACTTTGTCTGTACGCTGTAGCGCCTATGAAATTTGTAGCTGAATTGAATCTAAAATGCTTCTTATGGAGTAAAAGCGGTTTTTACTGGATTAGAATAAGCGCTGAATGCGATTTTTTTCTCCCATTTGTAATCATCTGTTTGTAAGCACTTTGTCTGTACGCTGTAGCGGCTTAAGAAATACATGATGGCATTTGGTATTTTCGCAACAATGTTCACAGTCGTCCGTTTTATTGGTTAGAGTTGATCATGTCCTCTTAAAAACCTATTTATGGTTACTGTCGAGAAGGTTCCATTTTGACACATAACTAGATTATAAAAATGGACGCACAGGTTCATCCTCATTCCAACATTCAGCGGATATGTTAATACACAATTCACATATTTAAAACCAAAAAATTCGATTTATTAACAAATCTTAAACTAGAACCTGTTGGATATAAAAAGCCATCGTTCCCCAGCGATGCAACATCATTTGGCAGTCATACTCCAGAACACTCTACCATAGCACTGCCTTGTGAGGCACAAGGTTATCCGGTACCGGTTTTTAGGTAAACGCACTTTTAATTGAAAGCATTTAAAAGGATTGAGTAGAAGACATGGTTAACAGGTTTTTCTTAATTGCTTCGAAAGGGGACCTATCTCAACAAACGGGCAAATTTAGAAATAAAAATTTAAATAAACTCCTCTTGCAGAACCCGTTGGAGCTAAGGCACCAACTTTCTCCTCCGACTCAAAGGGTAGCATATTCATCCGCTCAGTCGATTCAAGTTTTGCTCTCCTCTGTCAAGCTCAAGCATTTCCGGTTCCTCTAATAAGGTAACGGTCTTCGTAACGCAACATAAGTTTCTAAATTTGTGGTAGCTTTCTATCTGAACATTGTGCAGTACATTTTTCACCTTTAACCTATCGATTAACAATTTATAACTTTGAAAATCATTTCAAGAACCCGTCGGCGCTAAGGCTCCCACATTCGCGACCGCCTCCAAAACGAGTAGTTTCCTTGAACACTCTGGTAGTGATTTGGTGTTGCTATGCCAAGCTCAAGCTTTTCCCGTTCCTCTGTTTAGGTAAAATTAGTCAGAGAATATTTTATATCTAATTTTCTTAAGAGTCTTGCAAGTTTTTATAAAGGTCGCGTCTATAAAATGATGTTCTAAATATTCTATCCTTGCCCATTCAAGCAGTAAACACTTTCCGCGATACCAATAATCATTTTTAGTGTCCCGGCTAAATTTTTCAAATTCACAATTTTGCATATTGTGACCTGAAAAATATTTTGTGTGGAGGTTTAAAATGATTTTTAGTGTGGCCTTTTGTTGGCTTATGAAAATATTCTTAAAATGTTATTTCGTTCTCATTTGTTGAATTCACAGAACCGGTTGGATCTAAGGCTCCAACTTTTGCTTCAGTGTCCAAAATCAGCAGTTTTTCTCAAACACAAGGACACGATCTAGCTCTTTTGTGTCAAGCTCAAGCATTTCCAGTTCCTTTGATAAGGTATTACTATTAAAAGCAAAGAAAATAAGTAGCTATAGAACTGCCAAAAAAGACCGTTGGTCTTTCCTTATTTCAGTGACGACATCCTGACGAGTCTTACGAGCAAATCCTAAAACCGCCCAACATTCTGACACTTAAACTAAGCAAAAGCTCTTCAAAGGGATATTTAAAAATAAATTTCAGAACCTGTGGGCGCCAAGGCTCCGACATTTTCAACCGATTCCGTTGTATTTTCCTACATTCGATCTGTAAAGCAAAGTTTTGCTCTGCTCTGTCAAGCTCAAGCATTTCCAGTTCCGTTAATTAGGTAAGCAAATTTATAAGCGCAAGCCCCATAGCCAACAATTCAGCGGTTTATTTTAGGAAACTAAATTTAATTCTCACACATACTTCCACATTTTAGAACCCGTCGGTGCTAAGGCTCCAACATTTTCGACTGATTCGAGTTCGTTTACCTACACTCGGTCTGTGAATCAGAGTTTCTCGTTGCTCTGTCAAGCTCAAGCGTTTCCGGTTCCCTTAATAAGGTAGGGTACTTAAAGCCATGCAAGTTAGAAAAGGCATATCCCAACAATTCAGCAGATCGGACTGTGTAGATAAATTTAATCAAATGTTCTAAGCTTTTTCTGTATTTTAGAACCGGTCGGTGCTAAGGCTCCAACATTTTCCACCGATTCCAACATATTTTCGTACACGCGCTCGGAAAATCAGAGCTTCGCGTTACTCTGCCTAGCTCAGGCTTATCCAGTTCCTTTGATTAGGTAAATTTACGAACCCTTTGTATACCTTTGGGTTACATTTGATGTAATTTAGCTCTATCTAGCTTGGTGACGCACTTCCAACTCGGTTCTGAGCAGGTAGCTTTTTAAAAATCTAATCTTTTCAATATCCCTATTTTCCACAGAGCCCGTTGGTGCCAAGGCGCCGACATTCTCCACGGACTTTAAGAGTTTTTCGCTTACCCGCCATGTCGGACAAAGTTTTGCGTTGTTGTGTCAAGCTCAAGCATTTCCTGTCCCACTCATAAGGTAGTTTTTATGAAACCTTACTTAACCTCACATTTTTTTGTTTGTTTTAACTTAGAACCAGTTGGTGCAAAGGCTCCAACGTTTTCCAACGACGTAACCAGTCTGTCATTCAAACGTCGTTCCGGTGAAAGTTTCGGTGTTCTATGTCAGGCGCAGGCTTTTCCGGTGCCAATTTTTAGGTAAGGTCGAGTCAAGCAATCGGATATTTATCGCAATATTCGGGCAGAGTATTTTCAGCTGAACTAACAAGTAATTCCCCTCGTTTAGAACCTGTAGGCACGAAGGCTCCGAGCTTCTCTTCCGATCTTACTTTGCAGGCGTTCAAACGTCCTGTGGGTGAGAGTTTCGCTCTTCTGTGTCAGGCTCAAGCATTTCCCGTACCAATAATAAGGTGAACATCTCAAGTCAAGCATTTTATTTTTTATTCGGGCATTTTTTTCGCGTGAAATATCTGGTAAACTGGGTTTTAAATGAGTTTCTACTTCGCAGAACCTGTTGGTGCAAAGGCGCCAACCTTTTCTGCGGAATCGAAGAGTTTCACATTTGTGAAAGCGATTGGGCAGAGTTTTGCGTTACTCTGTCAGGCTCAGGCGTTTCCTGTCCCACTGATAAGGTTTGTACATTAAAGTTATTTTTTATTTTTGTAGAGCCTGTTGGATCTAAGGCACCGACGTTTTCGAATGCCGCTAAAAGCACAACCTTTGGCTATGCGACGAATAAAAGCTTCGGGCTGCTTTGTCAGGCTCAGGCTTATCCCGTACCGTTGATAAGGTGAGGTTAGGTGGCTGTTTGGGAAAGATTCGAGATAGGACACAATGATAGGTTTGGGGGTTAGGCTAAAGCGTCTTGGTTTAGAAATGTGAGTCTTGTGAAGATGGAAATGGCGAAGGGAAAAGCAACAGACCCTCAAAAAATACTGTCAAACCCAGGTTCCCTTTTCTCGCATTTCACTATTTCGTCGGGACTTACCTGGCTTAGAAAATAAAACTGGATTAAGAAGTCTTTTAACTGAATTTACAAACGACTTATGATATAAAACTCTAAACAGAACTACCAGAAAAAAATCCATTCCAAAGTCATTGTCAAGTCAAGCCGTCGTTGCCATTCCAACATTTTAGCGTTTTTTTTTATATTTAACTATTTATAACTCGATTAAAAATTATTGAGATGCGTTTTCTCTACCCCAGAACCTGTTGGCGCCAAGGCACCAACGTTTTCGACGGAAGCAAAGAGCTCGACCTTTGTCAAAGCCAATGGGCAGAGTTTTGCATTACTTTGTCAAGCTCAAGCGTTTCCCGTCCCATTAATAAGGTTTGTACAAGTCCCAGCCCTTTTCAACTTTCTCCATTTCATTCAAACTTCGGATTTAAAGTTTGGGGCTTACAGTTCGGGGCCGTTTTTTTTTTCTTGCATGGTAACATCAATATTAATGGTACTTCCCATACAAAATTTTCATACCAGTTTGATTTGTTCGAAAACGGCTCTAACGATTTCAACATAAATTGATATTTAAGCTTAAGTAGGTGGGGTAAACATAACTGCGTACTCAGTTTTCCGCTAAAGATCGATTAACGGTACTTTTGAAATTTGGACATATCTCGAAAACGGTCCATACGATTGCAATAAAAACTCATTTCTAAGGTAATATGGTCATTTCTAACTTAATGGCAAACTCAGTTTTTCTCCGTATTATCGTAAAATGTTTTTTTTTGAAAAAATCATTTTTTAAAAATTTAGTTTTCTTTAGTTTACTTGAAAACGGCATTAACGATTTTGACCAAAATGCAAACTTAGAGTGAAATTAATGTTTTCAAAGTTATTGCGTCCTTAAATTTCAATTCGAATCTGAATTAAAAACTGCTCATATCTCGAAAATCCCATTTTCGACTTCGATAAAACTTTAAAAACCAAGTAATGCTTACATCCCAAACATTAACTTGTACTCGGCTTTCAGCTCAATAGTTAAGCAATAGCATTTTTCAAACTCATTGCAATATTTGGTACTGGTTTGTCTGCCAAATTTTACAAAACCGCTCTAACGATTTTGATCAAAATACATATTAAAGATAATTTAAGAAGTTTTTCCCCAAAAAATTCTAATATTGAAATATTTCTCAAAAATGTGTACCCAAATCTGGATCTGTGTTCACATTTCTACGGTATATTTTTGAAATCATTACAATGGCCCACTTGCAATGAAAGTAAAATAAAAGCTACGCAAAACTTATTTTTAGCTAATGTTTAATATTTATTTATTATCTATTCAATAAATAGGCACCCTAAAAACAAATCCAACAACTTGAAATTAATACAAACAGCAACTCATTTGAACCGAAAATGTTGATGAACGAGAAAGTTACGTTCGACCCAGTCGTGCACTTTATTTATTTAAGATTCCTGACTGTTTCCGTTAGTAACGAACTATTGTTTTCGAAAGACGTCTTTCGTACCTGCTGTCACTCAGACTTTGCGGATGGTTTCGAAAAACTCCCAAAAAATTGAAAAAAGACCTGGTCCCTTTACAAGTTCTGTTCAAAGTCTTTCGACTGATGAAATGATTAATACAAAAAGGCGCCGGTAGCTTCTAATACTAAATTAATTAAATGGTTAAGGAGCTTTGAATTTCACTCTTAATCACTAAAAGTCATTAACAGACAACAGACAGTTTATTTAACATATTTTGCTAAATAGAAACAAATCTACATACTCACTGATGGTATTTTTCTTTCTCTCTTTTCCTTTTTTACTTCATATTTTTTATAGTTGTTAAAGCTAACAATAAATGAACGAGAGTGAGCGAAAGTTTACCCAGTTTAAAATGCAACCACAATCACAATTGCGATGCCATGGACCTGCTACTGACGGACGGATCAATGACAGATCATCCACGGTAGCAGGTAAGTTGGTTTTATTTGTTTTTTTTTTTTTATTATTATTCAAATCGAACACAGTTTTTTATGTCACCACTTTCATTCAGAATATTTTTCGCACTTTATTTTTTGTTGCTATAATTTTAGCTTGTGCTTCGTAATTTTATTTTCAATTTTGACACTGGCAATGCTTTTGTTGTTCGAAAGCGATTCGCATTCGTTGTGTTGGTGCTTTTATCTGGAATTCTTGCTTTTTATTCATTGATTGTTGGCTTTAAGATCTATTTCTGTTTGGTGTATGTTTGTTTGTTTGTTTGTTTGTCTCGATCATTCAGTGTGCAGGGTGCCCATCTCAATGTTAGTTGTAAGGACCTAATTTAAAAAAAAAATTGTTTAAATCTCACTAGAACCGGTGGGAAGTGTCCCACCCAGAGTATCCGGTGGCCGCTTACAAGAGCTGACAATTGGGAAAGGTGTTGATGCCTCAATTCCTTGTTTGGGACAGTCATTTCCGACGCCGGCTTTTAGGTAATCCGATGAAACTTTGCCAGCTGACGAATCATTTGTAGCCCATTCCAACATTCATGGAAGTTGTAGTTTTACTGAAACACTGTTAAATATTTATCCATGTTTGTCCGACACGCAGAGCCGGTAGGAAGTGTATCCCCAACGGTGTCCGGTGACCGCTTGCAAGAACTCACTATCGAGACTCGCAGGAGTTTCGCCATACTTTGCCTCGGCCAAGCGTACCCAATGCCAGCGTTTAGGTAAAAAATGTTTTGTTTTTCCAACATTTCTTTAGCTGTATGGGTATAGTAAGAAATATAAATATTTGTAGAGCCCATTGGACATGTCAAACCGCGAGTGTCGTCCAAGAGCATTGATCTGAAAGAGGTCCCAGCGAATGGAAGCTTTGTGGGGCTGTGTCCCGGACAGGCGTACCCAGTTCCGGTTTACAGGTCTTTCGTTCTAAAGTGCTTTCAATTTTGCCCAATTTGAATAGGCCTTTTCGTCGATAACTATGCATGACGGAGTTTCAAGCAAGCCGAAGAGATCTAAGTCCAACTTGCGCATGCATTATTGAATATAACTTATCCTTAGCTTAACTACGACCTTCGTGTGACCGTACGCTCTGCGACAGAAAGGATCCCTCTTAAATAGTCTCGTAGCTTTTGATTGTCTCCGTGTCTGCTTAGGTTGCCGTCGAATAAACACACGAAAAAGCTCTGGGAAAATGAAATGCTGTTTGTTAAAATATTTGCTTGCTTAATACTGCTGTCGGCAAAACGTCTTTTACCGTTTTCTTTAGTTTGCATGGCTCGTTTAAATTTTTCAAGCCAGCAAATTCGACGTTAGATGTCAAAAATAGCTGCGCGCTTACAAAATTCCATCAGAAAGTTCGATCCGCTGAATTTAAAATATCTATGTAGATCCATCGCTCGCATTTCATTTTCTCATCTTCACACACCACCGACAAATCTCTGCATTTGCTAAACTTTTCATTTAATCTACTTGCAGATGGTATAAATTTATCGAGGGGACCACCCGCAAACAAGCTGTCGTTTTGAACGATCGTGTGAAACAAGTTTCCGGTACCCTAATCATCAAAGACGCAGTTGTCGAGGACTCTGGCAAATACCTGTGCGTTGTTAACAATTCCGTTGGTGGGGAAAGTGTTGAAACTGTCCTCACTGTGACCGCACCGTTGGCGGCTAAAATCGACCCACCCACTCAGACTGTTGACTTTGGACGTCCAGCCGTTTTCACCTGCCAATACACGGGAAATCCAATCAAAACCGTAAGCTGGCTTAAGGATGGAAAGAAGATCGGACACAGCGACCCAGTGCTGCGAATTGAGTCGGTCAAGAAGGAAGACAAGGGAATGTATCAGTGTTTCGTTCGCAACGACCAGGAAAGTGCTGAAGCCAGTGCTGAGTTGAAGTTGGGCGGCCGTTTTGATCCACCTGTCATCCGTCAAGCTTTCCAAGAGGAAACCATGCATCCCGGACCAAGTGTGTTCCTGAAGTGTATCGCCGGCGGTAATCCCACACCCGAAATCTCATGGGAATTAGACGGCAAGAAGATCGCTAACAATGACAGGTATCAAGTTGGACAGTATGTGACAGTTAACGGAGATGTCGTTTCGTATTTGAATATTACCTCGGTGCACGCCAACGACGGCGGCTTGTACAAGTGTATCGCGAGCAGCAAAGTCGGCATTGCTGAGCATTCGGCAAAGTTGAACGTTTATGGACTGCCCTACATCAGGCAAATGGAGAAGAAGGCTATCGTTGCTGGCGAGAATTTGATTGTCACTTGCCCGGTTGCGGGTTACCCGATTGACTCAATTGTTTGGGAAAGAGGTAACATTTTTGCTGACTACACGCAAAAAAGAAACAAATTTAACAAAGATTGTGTTCTCCACAGACAACCGTCCACTGCCAATCAACCGCAAACAGAAGGTCTTCCCCAATGGAACTCTCATCATTGAAAATGTCGAACGCAACTCGGATCAGGCTACCTATACATGCGTTGCCAAAAATGCCGAAGGCTACTCCGCACGCGGATCACTCGAAGTACAAGTCATGGGTAAGTCTTACTAGTTCTCTCTCTTTCCCGGCTTTGAAAAAAAGTCCGGCTTCTTACAAAAGCTGACATCATCATCCGTCTGTCCGTCTGTCCGTCTGCCCGTCTGCCGTATATCAGCCAATCACCTCACCTTGAACAACTGATGATGTCAGCTGAAATATCTTTGGGGAAATATACTCGCATATGTCAAAAACACCGTTGGAAGTATATTCAGCCGGGTGCTTACAAACATCGTTGGTAATTTTCACACAGTTCCACCGCAAATTGTCGCCTTCGACTTCGGCGAGGAGACAATAAACATGCACGACATGGTCTCGGCCACATGCACAGCCAACAAAGGTGACATGCCACTCGAACTCTATTGGACAACCGCGCCGTCGCCGAATTCAGGACGCAAACTGTCAACCAACGATGGAATTCTTATCACAAAGACCACCCATCGGATAACCATGTTGAGTATTGAGTCGGTGCATGCCCGTCATCGGGCCAACTACACTTGTGTCGCTAGGAATGCAGCTGGGGTTGCTTTTCACACAGCTGAATTGAGAGTTAACGGTCTCTTTTGCATAGTTTTGTTTGATTTTTATGTTTCGAGTAGTTGTTGGGTTTTGTTACGTTTTGTTTTTTCTTTCCATCACCACCCTCTGATAAGTTTTGCCACAAATAATGCCCTTTGACTTTGGCGCGGAGCGCATCAACGAGCTGGACATGGTGTCCGCCTACTGCACTGTCAACAAGGGAGATCTGCCAATTGACGTGATTTGGACGAAGAACGGCGGAAAGGTGTTCACCAACGATGGCGTGGTTATCACTCGGACTAGTCAGCGTATTAGCGTTTTAAGTATTGAGTCGGTTAGAGCGAGGCATGCTGGAAGCTATTCGTGCGTGGCAACAAATATCGCGGGGGTTGTTAGAGTCTCAGCGATGTTGGCCGTTAATGGTTAACAATTTGAATGCATTTTTTTATTAATTGGATATGCGTTTGTTCTTTTTGTTTCAAAACCACAATTCCCTGCCCGAAAACCTTTGCAACAAAAACGTCTCAATCAGTTCTGCCGCAAATCCTTCCGTTCGAGTTTGGGGAGCCTGTGGACGCTTTGGATATGGCCACGGTTAACTGCGCCGTCACCAAGGGTGATCTGCCCGTTGAGGTTTTCTGGAAGTTCAATGGTTACCGTGTATTCGGTTCGAATGACGGTATCCTCATCAGCCGCAGCGGGCAACGAATAAGCGTGCTGAGTATTGAATCGGCCAGATCACGCCACAGTGGTACTTACACATGCGTGGCCTCGAATTCAGCTGGAACCGTCGAACATACCGCCGAGTTGCATGTTAATGGTATTTGCGAAACGGGTTTATGTGTTTAGAAAATTAGCAGTTTGAGTTTTTTTTTCGAGTTTTTGTTCACTTCCCAACACCCTCTAGTTCCGCCATCAATTCTGCCCTTCACGTTTGGTGACGATCCAACCAACACTGGAGAGAGCGCCGGCGTGCAGTGTATGATCCTCAAAGGGGACGTTCCCATTGCCATCAAATGGACCTTGAATTCGCGGCCAATTGTTACGGGCGAAGAGGGAATTACAATTCTGAAGCTGTCAGCAAAGACGAGTGTGCTGAACATAGCCTCGGTTGAGCAAGGTCATCGTGGGGTGTTCAAGTGCATCGCAGAAAATGCCGCCGGATTCACTGAGTACAGCTCTGAGCTGAAAGTTAACGGTTGCTGAATAGATTAAAAAATAGATAAAAATTTGTTGTCGTAGCGATTTTCGTTTGATTATGGTTTTGTGTTTCGTTTCGTTTTGTTTTTCTATCCAAAGTACCCCCGCAGATAATGCAGTTCAGCTTCGGAGATGAGGCGATGAACACCGGCGAAATGGCCGGGGTTCAATGTATGGTCTCGAAAGGAGATATACCGCTGAATATTCACTGGACTTTGAATTCGGCACCTGTTGTTTCGGGCGAAGAAGGTTTCACTCTGTTCCGCATGAATCCTCGCACCAGTTCATTGAATATAAACGCGCTCGAGGCCAAACATCGCGGCACTTATAAATGCATTGCGAACAACAAGGCGGGATTCGCTGAACTTTCAGCTGAGTTACAAGTTAATGGTTAGGATTGGAGTTTTCTTTTTGCGTTTCTGTTTACTTTTAAGTTTTCCCTCCGCATACTGCCCTGAATGATATACCCAACTGACATATTTTAGTTGCTCCCCACGTCATGGCGTTTACTTTTGGTGATGAAATCTTAAATATGGGCGACGTTGCCAGCATTAATTGTGTAGTGCCCAAAGGTGACTTGCCGCTTGACATTTACTGGACCCTCAATTCAGCACCCGTCGTTACTGGTGAAGATGGGTTCACTGTCATGAAAATGAATGCTCGCACTAGTTACCTGAGTGTCGACTATCTAGAAGCGAAGCACAGAGGGATCTACAAGTGCATCGCCATCAATTTGGCTGGAATGGCTGAATACGAAGCTGAATTACAAGTCAATGGTTCGTTGTAGAGTTAATCAGGGTCAACAAAGTGTTTCGCTTCTTCCTATCGCTCCTAAGCCGCTGTTTCGCCATTTTTTTTAAAGCGTTGTAAACTGTTTTTATTTAAGTGCCGCCGCAACTGTTGCCATTCGGGTTCGGTGAGGATCCCTTGAACCGTGGGGATGCTGCCAATGTCATTTGCACGGTGTCGAAAGGAGATCTTCCTCTTGATATCCATTGGACAATCAATTCAGCTGCCATTGTGTCGGGTGAAGATGGATTTAGAGTGTTGAAAATGAATCCTCGAACTAGCTACCTGAATATCGATTCTTTAGAAGCAAATCATCGGGGAATTGTCAAGTGCATTGCTATAAACTTGGCTGGATTGGCTGAACACGCAGCTGAATTGCGTGTTAATGGTTTGTTTAAGTTAATTGCTCGCAAAGAGGATTGCGCTTACTACTTCTTCCACCTTTCCGTTCTGTGCTGTTTCGCCATTTTCTTTTTACAGTTTTCGAAATATTTCTATTTAAGTGTCACCACAAGTGTCGCCATTTTCGTTTGGTGAGGATCCGTTGAATCGCGGCGAAACGGCAAACGTCATTTGTACCGTGCCCAAAGGTGATTTGCCACTTGATATCCACTGGACAATCAATTCAGCGCCAATTGTCTCCGGTGAAGATGGTTTTACAGTGATAAAAATGAATTCGCGAACAAGTTACTTGAATATTGATGCATTAGAGGCCAAACACCGCGGAGTTTACAAATGTATTGCTATTAACTTGGCTGGATTGGCTGAACACGCGGCTGAATTGCGTGTTAATGGTTTGTTTTAGTTAATTTACCACAAGTGACAACATACAGAACTTTGCTTAGTGCTTCTCTATCCATTCATCGCTGTTTCGCCACTCATACAAATGAAATTATTTCTTTAAAGTTCCGCCACAGGTGTCACCGTTCTCCTTCGGCGAGGAGCCCCTGAATCGTGGTGAAATAGCGAGTGCGATTTGCATGGTTCCGAAAGGGGACCTACCACTCGACATATATTGGACAATCAATTCCGCGCTAATTGTAAGCGGCGAAAACGGGTTCAATGTCTTCAAGATGAACAAACGGTCCAGCGTACTAAACATTGATTCGCTCGAATCAATGCACAGGGGGCTGTACAAATGCATAGCCAACAACTCAGCGGGCTCCTCCGAGCATATCGCTGAATTAAGAGTGAATGGTTCGTCTTGGTTAGATATAAGATCTCTGTAGCATGTAATTTGGTAGTAAAATTTCCACTTGATTTGCTGTTTCGCCATTTTTCAACAACCAACGTTTGTAGTCGCCCCTCAGGTAACGCCCTTCACATTTGGTGAAGAGCCGCTGAATCGTGGAGAAATCGCCAGCGTCACGTGTATGGTGCCGAAAGGAGATCTACCATTAGACATTTATTGGACACTCAACTCGGCACTTATTGTCAACGGAGAGAACGGATTTAACTTGCTGAAAATGAACAAACGTGCTAGCGTTCTGAACATCGACTTCCTTGACAGTGGCCATAGGGGTGTCTACAAGTGCATTGCGAACAACTCGGCGGGCTATTCCGAATTTACTTCGGAGCTGCAAGTCAACAGTTTGTTTTCTTTATATACACATAAAAAACACGTTTTCAGTTTTATTTTGATTTTGAGTTGCCCGTCACCCACATCCTTGATTTGTTTACAGTTCCACCCCAAATCCAGCCATTTTCCTTCAGCGAGGAACCCTCGAACACGGGAGAGATGGCCGCTGTATTTTGCCTAGTTCACAAAGGCGATTTGCCAATAGAAATCCGCTGGACACTCAATTCAGCACCGATTATAACCGGTGAACACGGCTTCGCGTTGTCGCGAATGAACGCTCGAACGAGTTCCCTCAACATCGATTCGTTGGGCTCCGTACATCGAGGAGTTTACAAGTGCATTGCCAAAAATAAAGCGGGCACAAATGAAGTTTCCGCTGAATTGCATGTCAATGGTTTGTCATTAGCTGAAATGTGTTTATTTTTGTAGACATTCGTTTGATTTTGAAATTTCAGTTTTTCATTCAGTTTTTGTTTTTGTTTTGTTTTGTCCCAAGTTCCGCCCCAAATTCAGCCATTTAACTTTGGAGATGAGCCCTTAAATACGGGAGAAGTTTCGGGAGTATTTTGCATGATTACCAAGGGCGATTTACCAATTGAAATCCGATGGACTCTCAATTCAGCTCCGATAATTTCTGGCGAACAGCGGCTTTCTTTGTCGCGAGTTAATCCACGTACCAGCTCGTTAAGTATTGAATCTCTTGAAGCTCAACATCGCGGCAGTTACAAATGCATTGCGAAAAATGTCGCAGGAACCACTGAATACTCAGCTGAATTGCATGTTAACGGTTTGTGACGGACTGAACAGTACAACCATTACGCTTTTATGTATTTGATGTAGTTTTGCTTTTGGTAACTTTTAATTGTGTCCACTTTCCAAAGTCCCACCCCAAATTCAGCCGTTTTCCTTTGGCGATGAACCTGCAAATACCGGCGAGGTAGCCGGTATTCAATGTATGATACCCAAGGGTGATCTACCTATGGACATCCACTGGACGTTAAACTCGGCGCCAGTTATATCTGGCGAACATGGATTCACTCTCTTTCGAATGAATGCGCGTACAAGCTCGCTGAATATAGATTCTCTAGATGCTAGGCATCGGGGGGCTTACAAGTGCATTGCCAGAAATAAAGCAGGCAGCCATGAACACCTGACTGAGTTGCAAGTCAATGGTTCGTTTTTCTTTGTAATTTGTTATCTAGCAACAAGTGTTTTTTTTTGTGCTTTAATTTTTGGTTTGTGTCCTTTTTTAGTTCCTCCCCAAGTGCTGCCCTTTAACTTTGGTGAAGACACCGCCGACATTGGCGATATTGCGAGCACAAGCTGTGTTGTGCCGAAAGGAGATCTGCCGATCGAAATTCGCTGGACATTGAATTCGGCGCCAATCATTAATGGCGAGCACGGCTTCAGTTTAGTTCGTTTGAATAAGCGAACTAGTTCGTTGAACGTAGACTCCCTCGAGGCAATTCATCGTGGGGTTTACAAATGCATTGCCACCAACAGCGCCGGAAGCAGCGAATTCGCTTCCGATTTGCAAGTTAATGGTTGGTTCGTAGATGCGTTACATTTTTAAGCGCTTTGTTTTTAGTTTAGTAACATCCTGACTCTTCGCCCAACGCTGTTTCGCCATTTCGCTCAGTATTTGTCTTCGTTTTTGTTTC
Source organism: Cheilosia variabilis (assembly GCA_951230905.1). Lineage (NCBI taxonomy): Eukaryota > Metazoa > Arthropoda > Insecta > Diptera > Syrphidae > Cheilosia > Cheilosia variabilis. The sequence continues at coordinate 59,449,362 of OX579680.1, read as the reverse complement.
CTTCCGCCGCTACTGAAGTTCGGCAAATTCGTAATCGTTGCCAGAATTTTATCCAGCTCGGGCTTAATTATTATTTACATTACATTTTTACACAGTGCCGCCACAAATAATGCCAATCATGTTCGGCGAAGAACCTTCCAATTTCGGTGACAGTACTGCTGTTCAATGCATGATTATGAAAGGCGACCTTCCGCTAAAAATCGAGTGGTCGCTCAATGGCAAGGTAATAACCAACGAACTAGACGGCATTCGCATAATGAAAATGTCCCAGAAACTGAGCTCTCTGAGTATCGACTCGATCACCGATCACCATCGTGGGATTTTTAAGTGCATCGCCATTAACAAAGCTGGATCGGCGGAACAATCTGCTGAATTGCTTGTGAATGGTAGCAACCATTATTTTTTAAACTTGTCTTGCGTAGTTGTTAGTTTAACAAATTTTTGTTTCAACCTTTTGCTTTCTCTAATCCATGGCCTGGCCAGTCCCACCCCAAATCCTTCCGTTCTCATTTGGAGATGAATCAACAAACTCCGGCGACAGCATTGGAGTACAGTGTTCGGTGACAAAGGGTGATCTACCCATCAATATCGCCTGGACACACAACAATAAAACACTTATATCTGGTGATTCTGACATCATTCTGGGAAGAATGTCATCAAAGTCGAGTACGCTGAATATTGATTACATATCCGGCGGCCATCGTGGAGTTTATGCTTGCATCGCGTCAAATGTTGCCGGGCAAAGTGTCTTTCAAGCTGAATTACAAGTCAATGGTGAAAGAGTGTTTTCTTGCTGTGTTAACATACTTTTTGTCTTTTTATTTCTTCCTCCCAAACCTATCCGAGCACAGTACTTCCCTCCATACATCCGTTCAGCTTTGACGGTGAAGCGAACTCCGGCGACAATGTTCAGCTGACGTGTCACGTTTCAAAGGGTGACTTGCCGCTGAAAATCCGCTGGACACATAATAATTTAACGATTTTCTCACACATGGGTTTGATGGCCAGTAAGATTGGGGATCGTATCAGCTTGCTCACTGTGGAGTCTGTGAAGGCGGACAACAGTGGCAACTATACGTGTATTGCGAAAAATAGCGCCGGCGAGGCTTCGTACAGCGCTGAACTGTTTGTGAATGGTTCGAGTTTTTATTTTCGTTACTTAAATGTGTCTGTGTATGTCTAAGTGTTTTTCAATGTTTTCTTTTGGTTCTGTCATATCCCACATTCTACACACTGAATCTCCTACACACAGACAGACGTTATTTTTCTTTATGAACACACGTGGAAGTGATTTTTATACAATAAATCGAATTTGTTTACTATTCAGCTCGATTCAGCGCATAAAATAGTTTGAACAAAAAGTTTGGTACACCAATTTAATTCTATTCAGCTGGATTAAAATGAATTCAGCTGAGCAAATACTTCAGAAATATATTTAAATACTTGTTTTTTCATAGTTGCGCCTCATTTATATAATAAATCGATTTGTTTTACTATTCAGCTCGATTCAGCGCATAAAATAGTTTGAACAAAAAGTTTGTTACACCAATTTAATCCTATTCAGCTGCATGAAAATGAATTCAGCCGAGCAAATACTTCAGAAATATATTTAAACACTTGTTTTCTCATAGTTGCGCCTCATTTATATAATAAATCGATTTTTTTTACTATTCAGCTCGATTCAGCTCGATTCAGCGCATAACATAGTTTGAACAAAAAGTTTGTTACACCAATTTAATCCTATTCAGCTGGATTAAAATGAATTCAGCTGAGCAAATACTTCAGAAATATATTTAAATACTTGTTTTCTCGTAGTTGCGCCTCAAATTATACCCTTCACCTACGACGACATTATCAATACTGGCGATTCGGTCGACCTGATTTGTCAAATATCCAAAGGCGATCGTCCTTTACAGATCAACTGGAGTTTTCAGCGATATGCCGGCGATTCACGGCTCAACGAAATGCAACCGGTAATGCGAACAAATCGTATTAGCAGCAAATCAAGTGCTCTAACTATTTCGAAAGCAACACCCGGCCACACTGGCACATATATTTGTACTGCAACAAACTTTGCCGGGCAAGCGTCGTACAGTACAAATTTAACGGTCAATGGTATTTAAATTTATAGCTTTCTAACAACATCACGGGTGGCATGGATTTACTTGTAATTTTACCCAGCTTTGAACTAATTTGACTAGAACACCACCTACCTGTAGCTTTACTGACTAATAACAACTTTGTGTACACCCAGTTCCACCACGCATAACATCATTTCAATTTGGCGACGAACCGATGAATTTTGGTGAGCCAGCATCGATACAATGCACCATTGCGGGCGGCGATTGGCCAATGCAAGTTAACTGGCAGCTGAATGGATATAATTTACCAGAACATTTACATATCGCTACAACTAAATTCACACGTCATACATACGCTTTAGCCATCGAGGCTGTGAGTGCTGATCATGCGGGGAATTATACGTGCTTGGCTAAGAATGGGGCTGGGGCGGCTGAATCGACTGCAGCATTGGTTGTGAATGGTTTGAAGCTTTGCTGAATAATTTTACTGTCATTTCATTTTTCCCCTATTGTTTTTAACTGCCTGTGATTCGAAAATGTGTGGGAGTTCAGCTGGGTTTTCTTTTAATTTGGTTTTAGCTCTGTTTTTTTAAGTTTTAAGTAGACCGTCAGCTCTTACAACTTAAGAGAATTTCCCTACAAGCTGTTTTCCGTGTTACTATGTGCACTCGAACCTGACAGATGCCTGACAGTTCATTCTGTGGTAACATTGGAAAAAAATACAAAAAGTTCAAATAATTATAGTACGGGATGCTTACATTTTTGTTGTAAACAATGGAAATCTATAAACTACCTATATTGACAAAAAAAAGGCTTATTAATATAAAATATATTTGATTAGTAAAAATTATGAATCGACTGAATTAAAAGAAAATTGTAAGCAGCAAAACTTAAATGCGTGAGACATATCAGGGTACAAATCAGTAAACCTGTTTATTTCCAGTTTTGCTTATTTACATTTTGAGTTTCGTTCTTTCCCGTACATTTCAAAGAAAATAAATTTTTGTTGATTGTTTCTAAATAGACTTTTTCTTTTTATTTTAAATGAACATTATTCATATTCTCGGCTGACGCAATTGATTTCAAATGCAATTTCATTAATTATCACCTCTATTCTGAAATTCGAATCGAGTCGAAAGTTATTCGATTTCCTCCAACTGACTTTCGATTTCAATAGGGATTCATTTTTTGTTCATTTCTCCCCGCATTCTCAGTTTCGACTGCATTGAGTTAAATGTCAAAATTTATTCGAGCGGAAATTTGTGGCCGAAACCTGTATTTAAAAATAAAAGTTAAATTTTTTTAAGTAAATCGAATGAAATGTTGCTTAATTTTATCACAAAATGTATATAAAAGGCATATTATGAGCCAGGAAGCAACATTTGTTCGTTTTATGAAAAAAAAAAAAAATTAATTGTAATAACCGCAGGTCGCAATCCGAGTGGACTACCCACAGGCAATTTGAAATGCTGATTAAGTTGTTGGAGACTGATCCGTATATTGCAAAGGGTTTCAGCAGCAACAAAATTCGTTTTCGAAAGACGCAAATGAAAAATTAAATAGTTTGGGACCTCTATTTATTGAGCCGAAAACTTCCAACAATTCTTAAAGTTAAAAGAATTTGTATGATGTCCAAGCGGAACAATACAAACTTACATGTCGTCCGGCAGATTGAATGGATTCGATTTGTCCCGCAGTATTTTTCGATTCAATTTGACCGATTCCTCCTCCAAAAATACATATAAAGCCATATTTATTTAATAAAAGCAAAACAAATAATTTGCAATCTGACAGCTAAAACTTAAAGCAGCTGATTTCGAAAATCAAGTTCATCCAGTGAAGTCATTCGATAATGAAGCTTTCCCTCGAAACTAGAATGTGAGGAGTTCATTCGAGTGCAAGTTATAAATTCGAGGAATACTCGATTCGATCGAATCTCAGAATTTGCGTCTGTCAATTGTTACAAATTTTCTAATAAATCTAATTTTTTTTTAATAAACGAAATCTTCATGAAAATATTAGGTTCGTTCGTGTACTTTCAGCATTGGAAAATGAAAAACGTCAAATATCAAAAATCGAGAGTGAAATCTCTCAATTTCAAGAGAAGTACCTGACCGGTTTTCTTACAAAAAGTTTAAGAAATGTCATCTTGACCTTATCGTAAAATGCAGCATCTACAAAATAAGTTGGAATTGAATTTTTAATAAGCTAAATACCTATTAAACTTACCATTTTGAATGCGCTGATATGTTCTAGGAGAACATTCAATTACAACTTCTTCCTCCGACATCGTTGAAGACGAAAATAAATAGAGTTTTACTTGTCAAACTTCTGAGCTGTCACTTAGTGTCGGCTTTCATTTTTCATTTTTCAGTAAGTCGAAGTTCGGCGAGTAGAAAATTACGAAAATATTAAAAGAGTTGAAATTGATCTCTCTCTAATTTTTTTTTAATTTCCCAGTCCGTGGTCGCATTCGCACAGTTTCTTAGCAAAATTTTAATAATTTGACGTTTGCAAAAAAGTACCCGAACGAACCTATTATAACTAAGAACTCATATTATTTAAAATCTTAATATTCGTAATCAATTCTTCTCTTTAAATTCTTTGCCGTTTTTCTGTGGACATTCACGGTGAAATAATTTTTCGCCAAAAACAGCAAACGAAAACAGACACAATAATTATAGGAACAAAATATCTTCTTTTATTTCCCACATTATTCCTTTGTTTATTTATGTTGATTACATTTGCTATTTTACATTTACATTTTGAGAATATCTACATGTTTTCGTGGTGAAATAAAACAACGAATTTAAACTCTCAGAACGCATCCATCAGCTGACAGAAACTCACCAAATACACTAACTGTCAGTGTCAGTCAGTGTTATTAGCACTGTCTCTTTACTTTTCACACGAAGCGTGTTCATTTTTCCCTTTTCATTAAACTAAAATTTTTATGGAAGAAAAAGTAAAATTTGTATTGTTCGGAGAGAGTGTTTCGCGAAGCCCATCCCTTCACAGATGGGCTATCTTTTTGGTTCAAACGTCAAAAAAACTTGTAGGATAACAAAGCCGTTTTGTAATGGCCAGAGTAGTGTTTTGTTCAAATATTGCCAAAAAGCGCACAATTCCCATTACTCTAACCTCTCTTATTTTACCTGATACATGTGATAAACCTCAGTTCTCAATTTTAAAATGTTTTTATTCTGTTTTTTGGACTTTATTATAAACTTTTTAGCAATTTTTTTAACAAAATCATGCTACAGCCATATAAATTCTATTTTGTTTTCCTACAAGTTTTTTAGCTGTCACTTGGTTTCTTCTTCTTCATATTTGACACTGACGTTGTCGCGAACTACCTTATCGTATAAAAATCGCAGTTTGCTAACATTTTAATGATTATTTCTTGGTAATAGAAATTTTTGCTTAAAGCAAATCTCTTTTTTATGTACATTTAGTGCGTTGATATTCATGGTGAAATGTAGTTTGAATGTTTTTCTGACAGATTATTGATATTGATAGTCCAACAATCCTTTTACGCAGGAAAGTTTTTCAAAGATTTAAATTCATACAAAAAGGTAGATATACCACAATGCAGGAACACTGCTGAGTGGCAGTATTTTATTACACCTCCCGGCAGTGATGCCAGAATTTTCGGACTGAATTGCCCAAAAATGCCAAAAAGAAAATACACTATTTTTTCTTGTTCCAAGTGATAAAAAACGCCCTTTTTCGCCCTTTTAGTTCATTTTGAAAGGCAAAATGCCCACGAAATGAGTAATTACCCACGATCTGGTATCACTGCCTCCCGCCATTTGGAATTTCTTTTTTTGCTGCTCACCCGCATTCATTTTAGGAATTTTAAGAGAGAATTTTCTTTTCAAAATTTGCGGTGGGAATCGGGTAGGAGCTGACGGTCTATTTGATACTTAGTTTATGGTTTATGGTCTGAGTTCGGCTGTTTGAACGAAATTATTTAGCCGAATTAATTTTTGTGTTCAAATAACAAGGTAAATGTGGTTTTTTAACAGGGAATTAAATTCTGTTTAGCTGAGTAAGAGCTCATTAAATTTTGGGTCGACTATTTTAGGTCATTGAATTAAATTGAAATCAGAGAAAGAGTCAAATTTTAATTGTAGCTCCAGAGCAATATTTTAAATGTTCTTCTAAACAATAAAAAAAAGTAGTTCCTATTGAAATCGGCGCACCTCCGCTTGCTTTTGACTTTTTGAAACAGTTGCACCAAAAATAGCGCCATTCGACTTCGGCGAAGAACCCCTGAATTTCGGCGAACCGGCATCGGTTCAGTGTACCATTCTCGGTGGAGACCTACCCATCAACGTCAACTGGATGCTGAATAACGCCACGATCGACTCCTTCCATGATATCTCAATGTCGCGCATCGGAAAGCGAGTCAACGTCCTGACCATCGAATCAGTAGCCGGCCATCATTCAGGAGTTTACTCCTGTCATGCGCAGAATAAGGCCGGCATTACCCATCACTCAGCTCGACTTGTTGTTAATGGTTTGCAGCAGTTTTATGAAGTAGTAATTGTTTCTTTTGTTTGTTTTTTTTTTTTAATTTTTTAAGTCCCTCCAAAAATTACCCCATTCTCCTTCGGCGATGAGCCGATGAACTTTGGCGAACCCGTCTCCGTTCATTGTACAATATCTGGTGGAGATCTGCCCGTTTCGGTTATGTGGACGCTCAACAAACATCCATTGGTTCCGGAATTGGGAATTCTCACCGAAAAACGCGGCCAAAGGATACACAGTTTAATGATTGATGCAATCGAAGCAAAGCACGCGGGCAACTATTCGTGTATTGCCAGCAACTCGGCGGGATCCGCTGATCATTCAGCTGAACTAATTGTCGATGGTTTGTTTGAAGCAAAGCAAAAGAAATAAACGTTTTTTTTTCCTGTCCCACCCCAAACTCTACTGTTTCGCCATTTTTAGATGTTTTTTTTTTTTTGTTTACACAACTAATTGAGAAAAAATGTTTTAGTTCTCCCGAAAATATCCCCCTTCTCCTTCGGAGAGGAATCCATAAGTTATGGCGAGTTCGTGTCGGTTCAATGTACGATTGCTGGTGGCGACCTGCCAGTGAACGTCACGTGGAAGCTGAATGACAACGATTTTGAACCTTATCTCGAAATCGTGTCCACTCATCGGGGCAAGCGAATCCATGAGCTGACAATTGAGTCAGTGTCAGCAAAGCATGCCGGAAACTACACCTGTATCGCTGAGAACAGAGCTGGATGGGTTGATCATACAGCTGAATTAAAAGTCGACGGTTTGTCATGTTATAGATGTGTTCGTTAAAATTGTTTTCCCCTTTCTTCTATCCCATCCTCGTGTACAAAGTTCCTCCAAAAATCGCCCATTTCGACTTCGGTGCTGAACCAACTAACTTTGGTGAGTCAACGAGTGTGCAGTGCTTGCTTACATCTGGGGACTTTCCGGTTGATTTTGTGTGGCTCTTCAATGGCCAGGGGATTGAAGAACGCATGGACTTGTCAGCGACCAAACTGGGAAAGAAAGCGTTCGCCCTAACGATTGACTATGTAAGAGCGAATCACGCGGGGAACTACACATGTGTGGCATCGAATGATGCCGCGTCAGTGAATTACACCGCTGAATTGAATGTTAAGGGTATTTGGTTAAGCCATTTTTTGATGTGTGATTTTTTACGTTTTTCTTATTTGTCTTAACGTCTTTTTTTTTTTTTCTATTAGTTCCTCCCAAAATAGCTCCCTTTGCCTTTGGCGATCACGCTGTCAATTTTGAAGAATCTGTTTCGGTTAATTGTCTGATATACCTCGGGGATTTGCCAATGGATATTGGATGGCTTTTTAACAGCCAGCCAATTAACGCTTACACTGGAATAACTATCGTGAAGGGTGGCAAAAAGATCAGCGTGCTGTCCATTGACTCGGTTCATGGTGGCCATGCTGGGAATTATACTTGTACTGCGAAAAATGAAGCAGATACGGCTTCGTATACAGCCGAACTGATCGTGAATGGTATTTTTTGAAGAATTTTTGCGATTTTCCTTGAGTTCGATAAGTTTTGCTTACTCCCGCTTAAGCGCTTACAAATTACACACACAAGTTGTCACATACACTACAAACATTACACTAAACTGGGCGTTAAAGGGCTTTTACAAATTTCCAACTTCTTAACGTCTTCTATCTCATTATTACCAATAAGTTTTGTATGAGAGTCGCCTGTACAAAACACTTCGTCTGCTTACTAAATTCAGCTCCACCCAAAATTGCGCACTTCGATTTCGGCCAAGCGCCGGTAAACTTTGAAGATTCAGTCTCTGTGAATTGTCTCATATCATCTGGCGACTTACCAATTGACATTTATTGGTTATTCAACGGGGAAGCTGTCAATGTTTATGCTGGAATCTCTGTAATGCGCAACGGGAAACGAACAAGTGTGCTGACCATCGATTCGGTGCACGGAGGACACGCCGGAAACTACACTTGCAAAGCGAAAAATAAGGCCGACTCAACTGAGTATTCAGCTGAATTAGTTGTTAATGGTTAAATTTGTTTCAAAGCTTTTTTAATAGTTTTTTTTTGTCAGTTTGTTAATTTGTTGTTTTTTTTTTTCTACCACTCCTTAAAAGTACCTCCGAAAATCGCCCATTTTACGTTTGGTGAAGAGCCGGCGAATTTCGGTGAATCAACTAGTGTTCAGTGTTTGGTTACGTCTGGTGATTTCCCGATCAACTTTGTTTGGTTACTTAATGGTCGTGCAATTGATGAACAGATGGACATATCGACGGCTAAATTTGGCAAACGAACGTACGCCTTGACAATAGATTATGTCAGAGCTAATCATGCGGGGAATTATACGTGTGTAGCTTCAAACTCCGCTGAATCGGCGAATTATACCGCTGAATTGGTGGTCAAGGGTATTTTTTTTTTTTTTTAATTTTGTAGTGTTTTATGTTTTGATTGTCTTCCTCCAACTTTTTATTTACATTCCTCCCAAAGTGATCCTGTATAAATGCTCCATCGAATTCGGCGAATGTCCTTCTTTAAGCTGATAGATTACTGTTGCTGAATTGCCTCTAAATGGAATAAGATTTGGAATTTTTTTCGTTTATGGTCGCAGTTGGTGCGGGGTTTGTTTTATCTTGCTAAAGAAATCCTGGCTACCTTTGTTTTTTGTTCTTTGCATCATCATCTTAAATGACAACTAAATTTAAAATTTATGCAGCGCCACCTCATCTCGCTCCCTTCGACTTCGGCGCCGAACCTGCGAACTTTGAAGAATCCGTGTCAGTGAATTGCTTGATAACATCTGGGGACCTTCCCATCGACATCGAATGGTTATTCAACGGAAAGCCGGTCAATATCTTCGCTGGAGTATCTGTTCTGCGAGGCGGGAAGCGAACAAGTCTGCTTACAATTGATTCAGTTCATGCAGGACACGCAGGACAATATACATGCAAAGCGAAGAACGTTGCTGCGTATAGTGAATACTCCGCTGAATTGATAGTTAATGGTTAACAACTGGACTTACTTGCATTTTTCGTTGTAGAACTTTTAGTTTGTTGAAATTAATAATTAATATTCCTAAAAACTCCCAAAAAGAAAATACTTCCTTTAGAAAAACTTTGTGAGCCTGCTCTTTTCATCAGCTAAAAAAACTCCGCCTCTTCATAAATTTCAATTTCAACTAACTTTCGCTTGTGGTTTTCTTCTATTCAGTCCCTCCCAACATAGTTCCCTTCAACTTTGGCGACGAACCGGCGAACTTCGAAGATTCCGTCTCTGTCACCTGTCTTATATCGTCCGGCGACCAGCCGATCGACATTGAATGGCTATTCAACGATTATCCAATTAATTCCTACTCGGGTGTAACTGTCGTCAAGGGGGGCAAGCGAACCAGCATTCTAACCATAGACAACGTTCACGCGCGCCATGTTGGAAATTATTCCTGCAAAGCGAAAAATCTGGCTGATTCAGCAACGCAATCGGCACAACTTGTAGTAAATGGTTTGACATTTCTTAGTTTCAGTTTAATTTATGATTTTCTGTTGAATCCACCACCGAATTTCTTTGAAAAATACAATCCTCCAATTGGACTCCGGTGCGGAACAGCTCTAAAATTGGTTATCTATGGAATTCAGCGCACATTCATCACATTCAGCGCATGCGGAATTTGCTTTTCATTTCATATTTTTTCAGTTCCTTTACCTTCGCACACTCCATACACTCACACAAACCAAATCCAATTCTTTACAGTTGCACCGAAAATAGCCCACTTCGATTTCGGTGACGAACTGGCCAATTTCGAAGATTCTGTTTCGGTCAATTGTCTTGTCTCAAGTGGTGATCTGCCACTCGACATTGAATGGCTTTTCAATGATTACCCAATCAACTCGTACTCGGGTGTGTCCACATCGAAAATGGGCAAACGTTTGAGTGTCCTTATGATTGATTCGGTCCATGCGGGACATGTGGGGAACTACACGTGCAAAGCGAAAAATCATGCGGCTGCTGTTAATTATACCGCGGCGCTGATTGTCAACGGTACTTATGTGGATTAGATAACGAAATTTGTTTTGTGTTTATTTTTACTGTTGTGTTTGTCGATCCGATGAAGTCGAATACCCTCAAAATTCCTGACAAGTTGCATGAGATGCTTTCACCGAAATAAAACGCTTTGATGCTCAACGCTGCTGCGAGCTACTCACCACAAGTGTGTGTGACGCTTTTGTTATTGCTTAATAGGCTTAGATTAGTGAGCTTTTGTCAGTTAACGCTTAATGTTGTCGGATGTGTTTTTTGTTTGGATTTTTTAGTTTTTCAGCCTCCGGGGATCGGGTTTTCTGCTCCTACTGTTTTCAGGTTTCAAAGGGACGCTGCAGCTTTATTTCTTTCATCTTTTTTTTCTCTTTAAATGGTTTTGTTTTTATTTGTCTGCATTTTTTCTTACCTTTGAATATTTTGCTGGCACCACTTCTGTTTCAAATGTACAGGGTCATTCATTTCGTGGTTTCAAGTTGGCAACGTTGGCATTTGACACCTGTCAAACTCAGCTGTCATTTGAAGTGTCACAATATTAGTTGAATGTTTGCCATTTATGATAATGGATGGCTTAACATTCGAACAACGCGTTAAAATTATTAAAACTTGCTACAAAAGTGGTGATTCAAACTTGGCCCCTTTTCGCGCGTCGCCCGATGATTATGGTCGTCATAATCCACCGACTACGCAAGCAAAATAAAATTGTGAGGAAATTTGAAGAGGAAATATATTTCGATATTTCAGTCGAAAATATTGCTGCTGCAAGTGCAGGTGTTGCTGATGATCCGAATTTATCGATTTCGATGTGATCGAATGATAACAGATTTTTTCGCGTAATTTCACATTTTGGCGGCGTCAATTGGCCACCAAGATCATGCCATTTGACAGTGTTAGCTTTTTTTCTGTGAGACTACAGTGCTTACGCGAATAATCCCCGAACTCTAGAAGCATTAAAAACGAAAATTACTCAAGTTATGGCCAAGATACCGCCCGAAATGTGCGAAAAAGTGGTTAAAAATTACCTTAAAAGAATCGCCTGCTGCGAATGTTCCCAAGGCGGCCATTTGAATGATTTTGTATTTCCTTTACCAGCAATTTCAGTCAAGATTTTCTACGATTTTAACCATCCAAAGTAGGCAGTATCAGCCCTATTCTGCTGTTCACGTGAATCGTAGATTCGATTCACCCATTCGATTCCCTTTCACTCTGCCTTTCCATTCTGCTATCCATCGGGTGAACTACATTATCCAAACGAATTTGACATTCAAGTTAATTGCTGTTCATGTGAAATCCATAAGAAGTTTGATTTTTTTTTTTAAATTGAAATTCATGTACTCAATTTGATCTCTATTTATGAAAATCCTTGGAAAATTATCCAACTTTGGTTAATTATTTTAAATAAAGCAAAAAATGTAAACAAACCAGTGCGGAAATTAAAGCAGTGAACTGGTCTCTGTTTGTTTGTTCTACCCCTAAAAATGAATAATATTTATTTACAAACAAATAATCAAGCAATAAATTAGTTATTACTTACATTTTATTAACCACCAACCAGAAAAACGATCCATTTAATTCCAAATCCGCTTCTGAATTGTATAGAATGGATGAGTTCACGTGAATTAGAGAACACCGCACAGTATTACCGACGTTACCGACACTAACGAGGTGAATCCACATTCGATTCGAATGAATAGTAAAGGGTTTTCCAATAAGAGGTGTTATTGTGAGTGACCCGCTATTTCGGTAGCTGTCACTTTTGAAGCTTTTACTCTTTGACATTTGACAAGTAGAAACTACGCCATTACTAAAAATGGAACGATACACACTTCAACAACGCATTGAAATTATTAAAATTCACTACAAAAATGGTGAAAATCTTGCAGTCAAAGCATTTTTTGGTCGTCGATGATTAATGATTTTTTATGGTCGGAGTTGGATGGTATTGATCTGGACAACGTTTACTTTCAACAAGACGGCGCTACGTGCCACACAAGCAACGAAACCATTGATCTTTCACGGGAAAAGTTTCCGGATCGTGTTATCTCTCGAAGAGGTGATCACAATTGGCCACCGAGATCTTGTGATTTAACACCTTTCGACTTCTTCCTTTGGGGCCACGTGAAATATAAGGTCTACGCCAACAGCCCAGCGTCGATTCAAGACCTCAATGATAAAATTCGTGAGGCTATCGAGGACATAGGGCAGCCACTTTGCGATTTGGTTATGGAAAATTTCATGAAAAGGATATGGTCCTGTATGCGTGCTCGTGGCGGCCATTTGGCTGATGTTGTTTTTCATTATTAACGGCATATCTTCCTCTTTATTATGAAATAAACATCCGATTATTTATCTCAAAAAATGGCATTTTTCTTTGAATACCAAAATAACACCTCTTATTGGAAAACCCTTTAGAATAGTGTTCAGTGAAAATTGAAGAAAAATTCCCCCGATGGAAAGCAGAATAGGGTTGGATTTTATTGTCAACATTCTTTTCCACTTTGATGTTACTATTTTTCGGTTATGACATTATGCGATGGAACAACGATTGGCGTACAAAATTGCTGGCGTCCATTAACCGACTGTTTTCGAATGCTTTCAGTCACGCAATTCAGCAAACGTCATGCGGTTTGTCGGTAATTTTCCCATCTATACAAATTTTTGATTAATCTCACAACGTTCCGCAGATTTTACATAACCACGTTCATTTTGCTTGCACTTTTTGTGGTTACAAAATTTAGTAACGATGAACTTTCATTTCATTTCCGCTTCTAAATTATTCCATTCAGCTACACCGAAAGTAGTTGCATTCGATTTTGGCGATCAGCCAGCCAGCTTCGAGGACACCGTCTCGGTAAACTGTATCATTTCGTCGGGTGATACGCCAATCGACATCGAATGGCTGCTTAATAATGCAACAATGGGTTCTTCCCATTTCGGTGTAACAATCTTGAGAAATGGCAAACGTGCCAGTGTACTTACAATTGACGCAGTTCACGGCGGGCACGCGGGCAATTATACGTGCCGGGCACGTAATTCAGCTGGCAGTGCAACACACACAGCTGAGCTGATTGTTAATGGTATTTACATCGCGCATTTGCAATTTAATTTATACTTATTATATCACAGTTCTTTGTTCCGATTGTGTTTTCCTGTTTTTATTGTTCCTCTTCTGTCCGACTTTACACAGTTCCCCCAAAAATTACACCATTTGACTTTGGAGATGAGCCCGCCAATTTTGGAGATTCTGTTACAGTGCAGTGCACCATTTCGAAGGGAGATTTACCCGTCGACATTGTTTGGTTATTCAACGATTATCCGCTGAACACATTTTCCGGCACAACAACATCGAAGATTGGCAAGAAAGTCAGCGTGCTGACAATCGATTCGGTTAATGGCAACAATGCTGGCAACTATACCTGCAAAGCGAAAAATCAAGCTGCATCGAACACGTACACCGCTGAATTAGTTGTCAATGGTTATTGCAGATTTATTATTTTACAGATTTTCCGTTTGAGTTTGTCGTTTTGTAAGTCTTTGTTTAACACCTCCCGTCCGCAGTTCCGCCCCAAATCTCACCATTTTCCTCTGGCAATCAGCCAGTCCATCTGGGACAGTACATCACCTATCAGTGCACCATCACTGAGGGCGATCTGCCGCTGAATATCCTTTGGACGTTCAATAAGCAGCCAATCATTTCGGATGATATGGATTTGGTTATTGCAAAGATGGGACGTCGCAGTAGTGTGCTGACAATTGAGAGTGTAACCGATCGACACGCTGGCAGTTACACGTGTCAAGGATCAAATGAGGCCGGCAGGGCTAGTTACACTACTCAGTTGAAAGTGATAGGTTGAGCGAAGTTTTTTCAATTTACTTATGCTATGTTTTTGTTTCTCTTTTGTTTTTTTTTTTTTCGTTAATGACCCCACAGTCCTTCCCCGAATAATCCCGTTCGCCTTTGAAAAGGGACCAGCACAGACTGGTCAGTATCTGACTTTACAATGTTCCGTTCCCGATGGTGATCTACCACTGATCATTCGATGGACCCTAAACGATCAGCTCGTTAGTGAGAATCTAGGCATAACAACAATTAAAGCTGGCCAAAGGAGTAGTCTACTCACAATTGACTCGGTCGATGATCATCACGCGGGAAACTTTACGTGTCATGCGAAAAATCGCGCCGGAAGACAGACGTTCACAACCGAACTCAGTGTTTACGGTTAGAGATGGAGAAGTTGATTGCTAAACTAATGCCTAAGTAGTTTGCTTACTAAATTTTATTTGTAGTTTTGTTCCTCTCTCTCTTGAATGAAAATAAACTTAAAAATTAATCTAAATGCTGAATTGGCTTGTGGGTACTTCACACAGTTGGAAATGCATGAATGGAAAATGAAACGCAAAGCTTTGCGCAGCCAAATTGCATGCAGACGCACTAAATTACAAAAAAAAAAACATTTTCGCACACACTTGATACAGGGAACAGTTTCCGAAATTGTTCACACGAAGCGGGTCATATTTCGGTCAAATATTTTGAGGTACAACAGAAATTTCTTCAAAAATTTGTTTTGCGACAGAAAATTGCCTGAAAAGTGGGCATAGACCTATCTCCTGCAGCCCATTCGGGTTTGATTGTGGTATTTAGTCGACCACTGATAATTCTTTGGCTAAAATGGTGCTTGAGAACTCTTTTGGCAGCTTTTCAGAAGCCCGACATCAAAGACACGTATCAGACAAATTTCTTGCACAAAAGAGCTGCTCGAAAAAGAAAGCACTTCCACCATTTCTTTATTTTGTCACAAAAATAAATTCGTTTCGACCACCCAGCTACATTTACATTCAGCAAATCAAACTCCTTCTAGTTCTGCCCAAAATCGCGCCCTTCTCTCCCGGCGCTGATGCGTTCTACCCCGGCGACTACTTCACTCTGCAATGTTCGATCATTCACGGAGATCATCCGCTGCTGATCTACTGGTTCTACAACGACATTCGTCTCAACGAAACCACCGCCGAGGCAATGGACATAGCCGTCTCGAAAATGGGGTCTCGCAGTAGCGTTCTAACAATCGAATCGGTGCAAGGATCGCACGCTGGAAACTACACATGCCACGGAAAGAATGCTGCCGGCATTTCAAGCTACGCCGCTCAGCTCGTGGTCAACGGTAGCGTGGATACTCGATAAACCCCTTCTAGTTTTAAGTTTTCTTTTTTTTCACACATCCCACTTAAAATTTTATTTAATTTCCCCCCCCCCTAACATTCCCTCTTTTTCCAATTCCACATTTAGTTCCACCTAAGCTCGCTCCCCTACCAACGAACGCCGATGAACCCCTCTACGTCGGTGACTACTTTCAATTAACCTGCGCCGTGGTACATGGCGACTTCCCATTCAATATCACGTGGTATTACAATGATCAGCTGGCCCAAACTGTCAACGGCATACAGATTCTGATGCACGGCAAACGTAGCAGTTCGCTGAATATCGAAAGTGTTCATGGAAATCACGCGGGCAACTATACATGCGTGGGCGCAAATCGCGCCGGCGATGCTGAAGTTTCCACAACACTTTCCGTTAAGGGTTGGTCCTATACAAACATATTTTTTCAGTTGCTTACAAGTTTGTTCTTTTTAATTTAGCTTAGATTAACTTGTTCCCGAACAAAATTAACCGTTGGTGCATTGGGCTCTGTTTACTACCAAAAAGAAACAAAAAAATATTTAATAATCACGACAATATATCAAATAATTCACTTTATTAACAACAAATTCGTTTGTACAGCTTCTGCTTATAACATTTTCTTGTATACATTTGTTTTTTGTGAAAAGAGTTACCACAAATCGATCAGTTCCACTTCAATGCGAACGGTGTCAATGGCGGTCAGTCGGTGAGGGTAATGTGTATGGTAACCACCGGTGATTTGCCAATCGATTTGTACTGGCTGAAAGATGATCAGCCGCTGCTTCGATCGATTTATCACAAGATCGACGAGTACACACTGATGCTGTCGATACGACAAGCGACGATTACTGATTCGGGAAATTATACGTGCGTAGCGAAGAATTTGGCCGGTGAAGGTCGCAAGACAGCTGCCCTTAAAGTGAAGGGTGGGCAGGTTTATTTTCATTACATAGTTGTATGTTTCAGTGATTTGTGAATGTGCGTTTTTTGTATTTGTCTGACTGAGGGTGGTGGCGTTTACTGGCTGTTTGTCTCGTTTGTTTGCTTGTAACTATTGAATCACTTTATCAAAATTTGAAGGAACTTCTGAAATGGTTTTAGTGCATTTGCTTGCATCTCTTAGTTGAACCTTTTATTTTTTAGACGGAGCTGAATATGGAAATCAAGCTTTCAGCGCTTTTGTTTGGCGACAAGCCTTCCTATTTACCATTTGCTGTACACCAAAAGGCCTGCCGTTGCTATTCAGCATACGTTGTAGTAACTAGAAAAGTAAATAGTACTTTTTACTTATTTTCCTTTTAGAAAGGACTTCTACTGCCATCTATCATGATTTTTGTTGAACCCGCACTCTGTATAAAATGAGGCGTTTTCATAAATTGTAACAAACAGTTGTTTCATGCTTTTGAAAGAGTAGATCACAGAGTTTCCGCTTCTTTGGTTCCAAGAAAATGATGCAAGCACGTTGTAAGCAGTGAAAAAAATTCCTTAATTATTCATAAGCTCGAGGATATTTTAGGAAAACATTGAAATTTCCTGTAAGCACCCTGCTGTTGTAACCATCTGTGACCACAGCCACATACCATTACCCGCCGCTTCCAGACAGACGTGCAAAAATGCGTAGTGATTTTTTCGAAATATTTGATTTGTTTCCCTCCCATTTACTTTTATTTTTTGTTAAAGAAATTCCCACCCTGGCTCCACTATCACTGTCCGCTGATGTCAGCCAAGAGAGTGACTACGTCCAATTGACTTGCATTGCCACAAAGGGTGACTTGCCACTCACTTTCGTATGGCATCTGAATGGGAAAGTTGTTACATCGTCTGTGGCTACACTAATGAGTGTTGGTCGTCAGACAAGTTTACTTATCATTCAGCACGTTGCATCATATCACGCTGGACGCTATATGTGTTCGGTAACAAATGCCGCCGGAACCGCAAATCAAACGGCTCAACTTGCTGTGAAGGGTATTTAATTTTTCATAAATACAACTTCGCTTTCTCTTATTATTCCGCTTCCTCTTTGCAAAATTTATTTTCAATTCTTCTCCATACCCAGTGACAGGTGGAAATTCTTCTCTCTTTTTATTAAATTTTATTCATTTTAAAGATTACAAAAATTACTAGACTAGCTGAACTGCTGAATTGATAGGAATACCCTCATTCAGCTGAAGGTATTTGCTTATTTTTATTTTAATTCGACATCACCAAACAGCTGAATACGCTCAACATTTCACGATGTAGTGAAATCGAACCTTGTACATATTTATACATAGACCTACGCAATTGTTGTTATTTAATTTGTTTTCTGTTATCATTTTCGTTATCAAGATGTGATGAGTAACAATAAAAAAATGCAAATCATCTTACGGCATAGCATCAGATCGAAATCCTTAACCAAACTAAAGTGATTGAACAATATTTTGTTGATTAATTTTTTTTTTACAAAGAAATAAATGTGTGAAATGGCGAAACAGCGGAACTCCCATACAAATAACCCAAAACAAGCACTCCACACTCTCATCATCACCCCCATAACACTGAAAATAAAAATAAAATTACATAATTGCACACAACTTGCACCAATTGGCAGATGAAATTCACAACTACACTAAAAACAGCATTATCTGCTTTTTTATGATTTAATTTGCAATTTGTGCGCATTAAAAATAAATTGTATTTGTAAAAAAAAGCAATGTGTCGTGCATTCCATAAAAAAGAAAATATTCACAAGACAATTTATCGCAGATATAAAAAAATAAACCAAACAGCAAAATACTCCCAGAAAAAAAAAACACAGTATCCCATATCATTCCTTCCCAACTCTTGTTCCTTCTCAATGCTTCCGACATCCTTGTCCATCCTTCCCGCCCTGACTATTCCTTCACTTTCATTTACGACTAATTTTTGATCGAAGACTACTTGCGAATTGGTTGAAGGGGATTTGACAAATTTTTCAATCAGTTCTCACTTCGAGTGCATGCTTTTTTTAATTTTGCTTCTTTTGTTTTCGTTCTTAATCCTCTTATGTTGTCCACATCTTTTTTTACTATTACTAGTACTTTTTAGTTGAATTTTCATTTAAATAGACTTAAGCTCTAAGAAGATCTACACGAATATTGAAGGAGTTTCCGTTGGCATTCGACTTAAAAAGAAAAAGAAATCGCTTTAAATTTAGTTTTATTCTGTGCAAATTTTTGTTTATCGTTGTGCGCTGTTTGGGGAATTTTTCTGAGAAAACGCAGGCAGTGTTGCCCGCTCTTATTCATGCCTGCATATTTTATGTAGAGCCTCTGCTAAAGCTTAGTACGCTGCTCGAGCTAAACTAAATTTTATCTGGTCTCCAACTTTTCTCTCCAAACATCAGCTAAAGTCCTATCTAAATTTTGACATAGGTTGCGCCGTGGATAAGTGTCACAGAAAACAGCTGTTCCTTGAAAAAACTTCCTTCAAAAATGTAATTCTCTCTTATTTCAG
Source organism: Cheilosia variabilis (assembly GCA_951230905.1). Taxonomy (NCBI): domain Eukaryota; kingdom Metazoa; phylum Arthropoda; class Insecta; order Diptera; family Syrphidae; genus Cheilosia; species Cheilosia variabilis. Next base: position 59,430,082 of record OX579680.1, on the reverse strand, counting down.
CTATGTCTGATTCTAGGTACTTCCCGTCCATGTAATAATTAAAAGAACTCATCCTTGCATACTTTTCCGCAACAGAACAACAAACACACAACGATCTGTCACAATTTAGCTTGAGAAAATGTGACGACCCATTAAATGGGCACGCTAAATTTTGACAGACACATGAAGTACATTCTGAAACTAAAGTTTGATTATTTACCTCGAGCTGCGTACCACTCAGCTAAATGGGTTCGCTTAGATTTAGCTCAGCTAAATTTTGGAGAGAATTTTGTATGGGAGCGAAAATTTAGCTCGAGCTGTTCTACTTCTCTCTCTGCTCTGCTTCTTTACAATTTTATAAAAAGAAACACAATTTCACCGAAGGAATTTAGGCGGAATAAAGCAGGGGATGCGCTTGCACTTAATTATTCACTGAACTCCTCTTCCGTTTCGCTCCATCAACGAAAACGTCACACAGACGGGGTCAGGGGAATCTTCAATAAATTCCGATTGAAGTGGAAATGTTCCCCTTGTCAGCAATGAGTAGCAGACTGCTGAATTTGTTGATTTGATAAAATTACTTTAATTTAATCGGGTTAGTGCAAATTTTGGCAAGTGCAAACAAAAATAAGAAAATCCATGGCTGCCAGAATGACAGACAGTTCAGAAAGGCACCGTAAGTTTGCTTTCTTGGTTTTTAGCTGTTTATAAAATAAGTGTGTGCAGGAAATTCCTGAGTTTTTGCAAAAAATAAATCTCCAGATTCCCGTCTGTATTTTAAATCCTTCTGTCAGGTGTCCCTATGCCAATTGTAGCATTCAGAGATTGTGACCTTGGCTGAATTCCAAAACGTCAAAAAAGTGCGCATTGTGAATGCACACTGCTTTTCTGATGCCAGGTTATGAATGCTTTTGCGCTGCTTTGCATTTTTTATGCATTTGTTACTGCAAACCAAAGTAAAATTGGCAAATTGTTACAAAATATATTATTTTACTTACTGCTCAGGCCATCAATCAATTTTATTTGGGGGTTCAAATTGAAATGTCAAATGTCATTTGCATCATAATCATTACTGATGCTCTGTTTGCCTTTTTTTGCGCAGTTGATGCGTTCACAATGCGTTTTAGAAAAGTATGCATTGTATCATAGTAATCCGTTTGCGTTTTGGAACGCTTGATTAAGCAGTAATGCAGAAGTACTGCGTTTTGGAATTCAGCCCTTTCTTATGCTAAATCAGTCTGTTTCATTCGAAAAACTAACCTCAAACACATGAAACCATTTGAGACACTAGGACTTGTTTTAAAATTCAAGTTTTTCAGTCCAAGACTGTCTCCAAATTTGTCTTTTTTTCTAAACTGTCATTTGGCTGGAAGTAAATTAAATTAGTACTCAGCTCATCCGCAACGATAAACAATATTTGCACATTAGGGTAAGAACCGGCGTTAAGAAATTATGTAAACATTAACCCCCATATTAATAAACAAATGTTCACATGTAAGTTAGCTAGTAGACGTCAGATAGCACACAAAAATTTGACGTAACTGCTGAGTAACGAGCTGATAACTTTTACGCAGTGTTTATTAATACGGGGGTAAATTTCTAGTCCAAATTGCCGCGTAAGTAATGAACAAAGTTTTTCCAGTTTTCTAACCTTCAATATTTTTGTAGAATTATCACTGAAATGGTTTCGAAAACATTAGACCAACTTTAAAACTTGATTAGCACAATTGCCTTGTAAAAAAACGCATTAACTGTAATATACTAAACAAATTAGAACGTAAAAATGAAATCCATTTCACGTGATTCTGTCCGTGCCGTCCGCTCAAAAGAAGTACACTTCTATTCCGCATGCTTTTTGTTCTAAAAATCATTCAGTCATTTGTCAAAAAGTCTAATGTATCATTTTTCTCATCCAAAATTAAAAAAAAAACCTGTAAACAGTACCACCAAGATGGATTTTGGAACCAACCGATAAAGCTTTCGCCCAGGGATCTGACGCTAAAGTTGAATGCAAAGCCGATGGATTCCCCAAGCCATCTGTCACATGGAAGAAGGCTGTTGGTAAGTAGTATAAATTCGCGACTACAAAAACGAAGAAGAAATTTAATTTTAATTGATTTTTCTAGGCGACACACCTGGAGAGTACAAGGACCTCAAGAAGAACGATAACATTCGCGTGGAAGAGGGCACACTCCTCATCGACAACATCCAGAAGAACAACGAAGGGTACTATCTGTGTGAAGCTATCAATGGAATAGGTTCAGGACTTTCCGCTGTTATCATGATCAGCGTTCAGGCTCCACCCGAATTTACCGAGAAACTCCGCAATCAAACTGCCCGACGAGGTGAACCAGCCGTGTTGCAATGCGAAGCCAAGGGAGAGAAGCCCATTGGAATCTTGTGGAACATGAATAACATGCGACTGGACCCCAAGACCGACAACCGATACACCATTCGCGAAGAGATCCTGTCCACCGGTGTTATGTCCAGTCTTTCGATTAAACGTACTGAACGCTCCGACTCGGCTCTCTTCACTTGTGTCGCAACAAACGCCTTTGGAAGTGACGATGCCAGTATCAACATGATTATTCAAGAAGTCCCCGAGATGCCATATGCCCTGAAGGTGCTCGACAAATCCGGACGATCAGTACAACTCAGTTGGGCGCAACCCTACGACGGCAACTCTCCTCTCAATCGTTACATCATTGAATTCAAGAGATCACGTGCGTCATGGGATGAAATCGACAGAGTCATGGTACCTGGACACACCACCGAAGCACAAGTACAGAAACTGAGCCCAGCTACAACGTACAATATCCGCATTGTGGCCGAGAACGCCATTGGAACATCACAGTCTAGCGAAGCTGTCACAATTATCACCGCCGAAGAGGCCCCATCTGGCAAGCCGCAGAACATTAAAGTCGAACCAGTTAACCAGACAACACTCCGAGTAACATGGAAGCCACCAGCACGCACCGAATGGAATGGCGAGATCTTGGGCTACTATGTCGGCTACAAACTATCGAACACCAACAGCTCGTACGTTTTCGAGACAGTAAACTTCTTAACTGAAGAGGGCAAGGAACACAGCTTGGAATTGAATAACCTGAGAGTGTACACCCAGTACTCGGTTGTCATTCAGGCTTTCAACAAAATCGGCGCCGGACCAATGAGCGACGAAGAGAAACAATTCACTGCCGAAGGCACACCAAGCCAACCACCCAGTGACACTGCCTGCACCACATTAACTTCGCAAACAATTCGCGTTTCATGGGTCAGCCCACCACTCGAATCCGCAAACGGAGTCATCAAGACTTACAAGGTTGTGTATTCACCCAGCGACTTGTGGTATGGTGAGTATTTTTGGTGCTTTCTTCACTTCTGAGTAGACTGCGAACCCTTATCCATAACCACTATTCCATATCCCTCAATTTAATTCACTTTAGATGAGACCAAACGCCACTACAAAAAGACTGCATCCTCGGACACCGTTCTCCATGGCTTGAAGAAGTACACCAACTATACCATGCAAGTTTTGGCCACCACCGCCGGAGGTGATGGAGTCCGAAGCGCTGCCATCCATTGTCAAACCGAACCAGATGGTGAGTTTGAGCTCTTTCCACACTTTTCAACTACATACGACAATATTTTTTCTTGCGAACAGTTCCTGAAGCACCCACCGATGTAAAAGCTCTAGTCATGGGACACGAAGCCATTCTCGTGTCATGGCGGCCACCAGCACAACCCAACGGTGTCATCCAACAGTACACAGTCTACTCGAAAGTTGAAGGAGCCGAAGGTGAACCAAAGAGCAAGAAAATCCCCCACTATCAGATGAGCCTGGAGGCCACCGAGCTCGAAAAGAACAAGCCATACGAATTCTGGGTCACAGCTAGCACCAACATTGGCGAAGGACAACCCTCAAAGAGTATTATAGCCATGCCAAGTGATCAAGTTCCTGCTAAGATTGCCTCATTCGACGACACCTTCACTGCCACATTCAAGGAAGACGCCAAGATGCCTTGCCTCGCTGTTGGATCACCTACTCCCGACATAACATGGAAGATCAAGGGTGTTGAGTTCACTCCAAATGATCGTATGCGCCTGTTGCCCGACGGATCGTTGTTGATAAAGTCTGCCACTCGTCAGGATGCCGGAGAGTATTCCTGTCATGCTGAGAACTCCATCGCTAAGGACTCGATTACCCACAAGCTTATTGTCCTGGCTCCACCCCAATCACCACAGGTTACACTTTCGGCGACTACCACCGATGCGTTGACTGTTAAATTGAAGCCCCATGAAGGAGACTCTGCTCCCCTCCATGGATACACTCTCCACTACAAACCAGGTTAGTAGACGGGTCGGGCTCATTTGTTTCGCAGTCGTAAAGCTGTTGTTCCTCTTCCAGAATTCGGCGAGTGGGAAACAGCTGAAGTGTCTGTCGAAGCTCAAAAGTCTACAATTGAAAATCTCTTCTGCGGATCAAGATACCAAGTCTATGCCACCGGATTCAACAAGTAAGTGGTTACATTGCGCACAAAATTCTTCCAGCACACAACTGACTGGTGTCTGCCCCACAGTATTGGCGCTGGAGAAGCCTCCGACATTCTGAACACACGCACAAAGGGCTACAAGCCAAAACTGCCAGAGAAGTCACGATTCATTGAAGTCTCCTCCAACTCGGTTAGCCTGCACTTCAAGGCGTGGAAAGATGGCGGCTGCCCAATGTCACATTTCGTCGTTGAAAACAAGAAGAGGTAAGTGTCATCCAACTTCGCCATACACCCCACTCATCCACTTGTTGTGCAACAGGGACCAAACTGAGTGGAATCAAATCTCGAACAATGTCAAGCCAGATAACAACTACGTCGTGCTAGATCTTGAGCCAGCTACATGGTACAACCTGCGTATAACTGCACACAATTCAGCTGGCTTTACAGTTGCTGAATACGATTTTGCCACATTGACTGTTACTGGAGGTAAGTGGTCTTGTAAATGCTTCCTGTAAATAACAATGAAAATAGATTTGAAATTGCTTTTGTATATACGTACTATATTGATGATGGAAAAGGATTCAAATAACTCTCTGTTTAAAATATTGCTATTCCTGTAAGCACTGTTACTGCCATGCACACCAGCTGTCAAACTTATTTGTTTTACAATTTTTTTTAAAAATTACTCGAAGGACCAAGTTCACATTTTAATACATTAGTGGTTTATTGTGTCTCTCATCGTTTCTATTTATGCGGCTTGGGAGGCTTACTTTGTTATCAAGGCAGTCGGGGAGACTTGCAACTTGCACGCTGAATTGTACTATTTTTGCGGATGAACTGTAATGCGTGACGGATCTATGCTGATTTTTTCTTAGCTATGGAAAGGAACTTATTAGCAGGTGGCTTGCAATGCTTAAGCTTAAAAACTTGGCATCACTGTGAATAATTGTGTGGAACTTGTTGGACATAGTTTTACGTCGCGTTAAGCCTTGCTACTGCTGGTGTTTTTGTAGTTACTCCTGTAAACTACTTTATTTGATAATTTTTTTAATGGCGTACAAAGCCTCGTGTCTGTTCTCTTTCTTTTTTCTTTTTCAAAGTGAAGTTAGCCACGGCTACTTCGTTTTTCCTCATCACTTAAAAGTAGAGGGGACAACTAGGTGGCGCAACTCGAGCTACAGAGATTAATTGCGTTCACCAAGTATCGGTGGTTATGGTTACATTATATTCTTATACTACAAAGCGCTTTCAAGAGTATCAGAAAGTGGTCAAAAATCCCACCAAACAAGGCTTTAAAAATCGCACCAGAAACACCCCCAAAAACCTTTCAGAAAAGGCTCTCAAAAAACTCACTGTAAGCGCTAAATAAAACGCTTTCGATGCCCATGTCATGACTCTCAATGTCCGATAACTTCCATCGTTCTCTCTGTCGCATATCTGTTACATTTCACCTCTTTAACTTTAAATTTCGGGCTCCCATATACTGACGTACTGCACCCCAGGACTACATTTTCTTTCAAGGCAAACTTTCTGAATAGAATGAGCGTTAAATGAGAGAAAAAGCGTCAAACTCATAAACTCAAAAAGCCCTCCACAGCCACACAATATTATATAAATATTTCCACTGTCATAATCATAAGCTTGTATAATATTCCTTACTTATATGAATCCCTTTCCATCAGTATACAAATAACAACAATACATATTTTTTGGATACATTTGTTTTAAAAATAATTTTCGTTCGACCTGCTTTAAAGTAGAAATCATTGCTTTTTCATATTAAATATTATTTCTCCACTGTTCTAAGTTGACTTGCTTATTTTTGTTCTTATTTCCATTCGATTACAAACAATTTTTGCTTTAAAACACAACAAATTCGCTTTTTTTCCGAATTACAATTTAATTTCTGTTCCGTTTCATAAATGTTGTTTTTTTTTTCGTTTTGAATCAAAATTTTGTATAGAAAACAAAATTGTTTTGTAAATATGATGAAACATGAAATTGGCAAAGATTTATGTTCTCCCGTTAACAAAAAATATAAAAAAAACAAAATGACGAACTTTTATTTTTGAAATGTATTTTGATTGCGTAAATGCAATTTGTTTTTCCCACATCAAATGTAAAGAAATGTGAAAACTTGAAACTGAAATAGTTAAATGTGAACGAAAGCATACAATAGATATTTATTTTGAATTTTTCTTTTATTTATTTTATATATGATTTATTATTTGTTTTTAATTTAAAGAAACCAAAACGAAGAGTATATAGAAATGCTCCGTATTTTTTTTGGATTGACCCCACTTTTGTATTAGCTAGTGTTGTAAAAGTAAAACTCAATATTTCGTTTGTTTTGTGTTTGTTTTTATTATTTTGTCAAATGCACATGAACTAACATAGAAAATGTAATGTGCCTATTAGAGTCGTATTTGGTTTGCCCCACTGTAAAATAAAAGAATTGTGTGTAACTTGCAAGTACCACTGTGTACATAATATTGTTTTGTAAAGAAAATGATTAATAATTTGGAACACTCCGAAAAGATGGTGTCAATATGAACGGAGAGCATTTGTAGGTGAAACTCTAAATTGAAACTTGAAGGTGGTTTGTAATTTGTGTGAAATGGGACACGATAAACTGAGCTAAGTTTATAAAATTTTTATTTGAACCTGAAATGCTGGAGAAACACGATTTTTTTCATGATCCCGAAGACACTGCTTCGCTTCGTTTGATTTAAATGGACACGATCTTGTTGGTCTTAACCCTTGAACAGGAAAAGTAAGCGCATTCTCTTATTTGAAGTGCATGCTTCAAAAAGACTGGCTTCCCCGGTCCTGGCTTTGAGACGTGCTATGGAATGGTATGATATGACTTGATAAAGTCCCCTGCCACTGTGAGTGTTGGCGTTTTTGAGTCGGTGATGAAAGGATGAAAGTTTAAAAAGGCCTGCTTCCCATCCTGTTCCCGGGACATTACAAATAAGTGCAATAATTTGCTGTATTTAACAAAACTCTTATCAGTAGATTTATTTTGTTATCGATGTTGAAAAGCACAGTACTATGTCCTAATTCCAAAAAAACATATTTGCACGATGCGTGAAAATCAAGAATTAAAGTAAAAAGCGAAAGGAAATCCTAAGTTTCGTAGCTTCTTTCTCGCAATATTGGCGGCGATTTTCCAGGACCTGTTCCAAAGCCCCATTTTGGCATTAGAGCTGTAAAGAAGCAGCTTGGTTTTTAAGTGGTTTGCACTGCTTCCTTAAATATTAATATAAACAGCCTTTCCTTTTCTTATTCGGTACACTAATGTACCACCTTCCTGTAGCGTTTAATTGATTTGCACAGACATCTTGTTAAACTTTGATTTGTCGTCTTTGCTTGTCAAATTTACATAGTTTATGTCGTCTAGCTATCAAATCAAGTTGACCTCGCGTTCTACTGATGGACCTAAATCATTTTCTGACCAAACAATTTTCGGAGTCAATTTCTGTTCCCCAGAAGGTTAAGCCTGGGTCGGCATTCTGTAAGGCGAAAGGTTAAAAATTAAATAGGGCAAATCATTCGTGCGCACGAAAACGTTTGATCGTTTCGCCTTACAGAATCTGACCCCTGCTGTACAAATTCGTGAGTCTGTATTACTGGCGCGATAGATCTTCTAGGTCGACGTGCCTAATCTTCGTTTTGGCGAGTCAGAAGTTTTTTGTGGGTCTGTAAAACAGACTTTAGTTTTCCAAATTGCACAATAAAGTATATCGTCAAACAAAACCAAAGTTTTTTGTTTGCTGAATTTGTTTGTGCATAAACGCAGATAGTCAACCAACAATTTTAAATGCTTTGCATATTTCTATGAAAAATATCAGATAGGCAGTTTTGGCAGAATTTTCTACATACTTAATAATACAAAATAGAATTTTTGGCAGTTGGTCAGTTTTGCTTGTTAGCCGACGATCGATTGCGTTCTCTTCCTCTTCCGATTTAACAATAGTGAGATTGAATATTTTCGTAAGATTCGCTGACAAAACTCATTCATTCAGCACTCAAAAACTTTGTTTATAAAAATAATCATGTTCATTGTGGAAACCATAGAAAATCAGCCCAACAATTCAGGCATTTGCACGTGTCAACTAAAGGGTGTTTTTTTTTAGAGGTATACAACTTTGAAATGGAATAAAATAAAGAGTTTTTTTTTAAATTGACATGAAATTTGCTTTATTCGAAAGATAATCTTCTGGCATTATAATTTAAATATGATTTCTGGCTGACTCGGACGTAGTCTAATCTGGAGTTCCAATTTTCAATGACTTTTTCCAACATTTGTGGCCGTATATCGGCAATAACGCGGCGAATGTTCTCCTCCAAGTGGTCAATCGTTTCAGTCTTATCGGCGTAGACTAGCAACTTTACATATCCCCACAGAAAATAGTCAAGCGGCGTTAAATCGCACGATCTTGGAGGCCAATTCACGGGTCCGCAACGTGAAACTATACGGTTACCAAACGTTTCCTTCAACAAATCAATTGTGGCACGAGCTGCGTGACATGTTGCGCCGTCCTGTTGAAACCACAGCTCCTGCAGATCATGGTTGTTGAATTGATGAACGAAAAAGTCAGAAATCATGGCTCTATAGCGGTCACCATTGACTGTAACGTTCTGCCCAGCATCGTTTTAAAAGAAGTACGGACCAATTATTCCACACCAAACAGTCAGTTTTTGTGGATGTAACGGTGTCTCAACATACACTTAAGGATTATCAATACTCCAAATACGGCAGTTTTTGACGTATCCATTCAACCAAAAGTGAGCTTCATCGCTAAAACAAAATTCGCTTATGAAATTGGGATACGTATTTCGAACAGAACCATGATTTTCAAAATAAATTTGCACAATTTGCAAGCGTTGTTCAGGCGTCAGTCTATTCATGTTGAAATGCCAAACCAAACTATAAACAAATCACTTGACAGCTGACAAAATGGCCGCCAGTTAAAATAGTGCTGCCAACTTAAAGTTCTATACCTCTAAAAAAAACACCCTTTATTACAAAAATCTTCGACCGTATTCAGCTATGTAAAGCATTTCAGAACTTTAAGAACAATTGTTAAAAAAAAACTCTTTCAAGTTATCAAGCAAATCCGCTTGACATAGAAATGTTCAACAGTATTTGACAGCTAATAAAAATTAAAGAACATGTCAAAGGGGCATCAAATTGAGAGCCATGTGTGTAAAATTCACACTTTTAAGTGTTAAGTTATAAGATAACCCTGCTCCCCTCTCAGAAAACTTCTGTTTCATATGCGGTATAGAACAATAAATCAATCTCCCCGCACAAAACTTCAATTTTAACGATATAATTTCAGTACGACCCCTCTACTTATCAATTAGCAGCACTATTATTAAAAAGAGTATCCCCCACAAATTCACAAATCATCTTCAAAGCATAGAAAAACGTTTTTTAAGTCGAAAACAAATAAATATAATTTCTCTATAGCATTGTTTTTTTTTTAACTGATTTTAATTAGAAAGCATTATTTATTATTTCCAAAACCTAAAACACTTAATTTACTTGAGTTTATTTCTATTGAATTGCCATTAAAAGTACTAAAGCATATTGATTTTAATTTCTTTCCTTTAAATTATAATGGGGAATTTTAACAATTAGAAAACATTTGTTCCTGAAACAACCAAAGTTATTTAAAAAAATAAGTTAACAAAAAATACAAAACAAACTCTGCTAAATAATAAAATCTCTATTGAATTAGCATTTATTTAAATTCTTTAAATTTAGTTACGTTTCATATTAAAAGTTTACGTTTAAAGTATTGATTTCGTTATGAAATGTTGTGTTAGGGCCAACCCTATACAGTATATTTTCCTTTTAATTTATTTCAAATAAACCATTGTTAACGCTGTTCTCATTAGCAGTATATTAATTTTTCGTTAAACTGTAGTTAAATTGTCTTGAAGTTTAAAATTACAAAAAAACAAAAAAAAAAACATTTTACTTGAAAGAAAAACAAATTGCATTAAGTAACAAACAAGAAAAATATATTTTACATATACAATCTTTGTTTTCTATAACAATATTACAACTTTAGTGCCTGAGAGTTCAAAGTACGTTACCGTTACATCCATTTTATCATTACTCGTTACTCATAGCAATTTATGTTCCTAAACAAACAAAATCGTTCACGTTTTTCAAAGTTTTCAATTAAACAAAAAAAAAAATGTTTATTATTGTTATTGTGTATGTATAAAAAAAAAAAACAAATGGTACATAAAAATAGACCAACAAAACAAACAAAATTACCTTTGGTTGTTACAGGGACAATCGCCCCCTCGCGTGATTTACCCGAATTAACCGCCGAGGATACTATTCGCATCATCTTGTCGAATTTAAATTTAATTGTACCGGTGGTAGCTGCCCTACTTGTTATTATCATTGCCATTATTGTTATTTGTATCCTACGTAGCAAAGGCAATCATCACAAAGGTATTACAAAAACAACAATAATTAATTCGATATTTTTTCTTCTCTTTCTCGTTTCGTTTATTTCTTTCTTCTTCAACTGTGTTCAATGGTTTATGTTTAAATACAAAATTTTATATATATATATAAACACAATACAAAACAACTACAAATATTAAAAAAAAAAAAAAACTTACCAATGCATCGTGGTAAAATAAAATAAAATTGAATGTGTGCCTGTTGTACGATATAAAACCGATAAAACACAATCTCTGGCAATTTATGGTACGTATCTAGGCACTGTTGCCCCCTTGGACGATGGCATTGGTTCGGGTAACATGAATACCAGGATCAGGATGCCAGCATGGATGCCAGAATGGTTAGATTTGAATTTTATGGTGCCATTGATTGCGACATGCATTGTTGTTGCGGTGGGTATACTAGTTGTGTGTGTAGCGCTATCAAGACGAAGAGCTGATGACTTACGTGGCGGACAAAAGGATGTTTACTGTAGGTGTTATGCATTGCAGCTTAAAATGATTTATTTATATGTTTTTCTTTTACATATTGATTTTTATTTTCGATTTATTTTACTCAATATTTAACAGAAATTTAACTTGAACATTTTATTCTTCTGTTTTTGTTGAGTTTTTTGTTTCTTTTATTTTTCGTATACACTTTTCAGCGGTGGTGTCAGTTTTTTTTTTTTTTTGTAATAATTTGTACGCGGTATTCATACATCAGGTAGGGATCTGTGATTCCCTGCTGATTGAAAATAATTGAATTCTTATGAAATATAATCATTTGATTGGTGAAACCGATGTTTTAGAAATAGTTCAAAGGGACGACAGACTCAAATTTCCTTCGGTGACTTTACTTTATGCAATACGCGATTTTAAGACCCTTTGGTTCGCAGAGAAGTCCCTCTTGACATTGTTAAAAGTCTTCGCAAATCTACGAAGTGGCAGTCTAAATTCGGCACTTTTTTCAATTATAATTTAGGATTGTTAACGGAGTTAATTAGTGCAGGTAGATCCACTTAAAAATACTTTCTGATCGGCATCAAGTGCGGCTTGACTTGACTTCTAAATGGTCCGACAGTTGCTGACAAAATGAAGGCTCCTCATAGATCTTATATTAATAAAGCAGCTTCCTTCATTCACATGAAACCTATCTATGTCGGGAGATAAAAGCTAAAGGCCGTCCTGGTGTAGGACTTTCAATTTGAATTTATTAAGTCTTGCAGTAGGAAATATCACTCATACGCCACCAGTTCCACATCCATTTCCGCCTTCAAGCTTCATAGTTTATAACGAATGCCTGCAGATCTTTTAACCATCTTGGTTTATTATTCGGCGAAGGGCATAAAAGAGTGAGTTTCATATTTTTATTAAACAAGTTTTGGTTACCTAGACTCTGGGTCCTTAAGTTTTTGTTTGAGGGCTTTCTAAGAATATCCCCTTTTCTTATTAAACCGTTCAAAACTCAGTGATAGGTAAGTATAATCGTTTCATTTTCTTCTGACACCATCGTTAATATAAACAAACAACTTTTACTTTAATTAAACAAACAAAAAAAAATAAAAACCAGTCGATTGGCATAATACAACTTGAAATATAAAATCCAAAGAAACAAATAAGTATCACAAGATCTTTTTTACAAATGATTTACTTTTGGTGTTCGTTCTATTACTTAAAAACAAAAAAAAAATATTGAAATAGCTTTATGGCTTCGATAATATTAAACGTTTTGTTTTTGCATCAAACATAATAATAATCAAAAGTTAGATGTTCAATGTTATCTTTTATCTTTAAGTGTAAATATATTTAAACAAAATAATAATAATAATTAGAGCATGTTTGTTAAGCGTGAAATATCTGATTATCTATTTTAATCTAAACTTCTGACACATACACATTACACACTGAACAACATGAAACATTATCTTCTATTACATTTGTTTTTCTTTTCGAAATTTGGTTGGTTAATTCAATGTTCTTGGTGTCTTTCCGTAAGCGTATTGTGTTTAATGCTTTAATGTGTTTTTTTTTTGTTATTTAGCTTAAATTTTTAACAAATAAAACTTGCGTAAGTATTTTAAGTGTGAAACGTGAAATGGACATAATTTTTGTCAAAATTGATGGAGTATGTCAACTGGTTACAAACTCGGGTGTTTATAACCTTCAAATCGATAGAAATAAAGTCGCCCAACCTTTTAGTTGTAATTGGAGCTCATTTTGATGTGAATAGCTGTATTAACTTGCTCTTGTTCTTTAGCTTAATTCAAGGTTGTACTATTTCCCGCTGAGAGCAGTGCTCTTAAGTTGGCTGCGATGATAGCACTCCTACTGTTGGGTGGGAAGCACAATGAATAAAACTTATTTAATATTTACAACTCGTAGAAAAGAAGAAAGAAGAAGGCTGATATATATATACTAATAGGAGGGGAAAACTTTTAACCTTTTAAACAATTAAAATCAATTTCTGACCAAAACTTATGTCTATTTCATGTGTAAAATCATCTACCTCATCCTCATCAAACAATTGGCAAATCTCGAATTGCGATAGTAAAGAGAAAAGAAACAAATAAAAAAATTAACCAACCAAACGACAAAAGATCCCCCTCTCCCTACACAATAATCGGATAAAGTGCGTTTAGAACCCTAGTTTCATGTGTGTAAACTGTCATTCTATTTTCTTTCATCTATCTTCTATTCAAAACAAAACCAATCTTTCTTTCTTTCTTTATTAATCCAATTTATTTATTTTAGAAGATTTTTCCCCATTCCCATGGGGAAGATATAACCTCTTCTAACACAGCAAAGATGCTTTCATTATCGCAAAAACAAACAAAACAAAAAATATATTGATGAAGAAATCAAAAAGTAAATCATAGCACCATCATCAATTATTCATAAATTAAGTAATTAACAATTAAATTTCCAATGCACCAAAGTAAAAGCAATTGCAAAAGATTTAAGTGACAGAGCAAATGTCAAAAATTTATATATCTAGTCTGTTCTATTGAATGTAAGTGCACCGAAAATCTTGATTCCAAAATATATTTGCACAGTTATTTTTTTTCTATTGTTCTGAATCTAAATTTCGTGATTTAAAATGAAACGATGGATTTTCAAAATGTAAGACAAAAACAGAAAAGTAAAAGAATTTGAGTAAAAACAGTAACAAAATGGTAACAAAAGCATCTTCAGCCACATATTGAGAATTCGATATCATATATTAATTCTAGACGATGTAGTTTACAATCAGACAATGGGACCCGGCGCTACCTTGGACAAGAGGCGACCAGACCTTCGGGACGAACTGGGATATATTGCACCACCAAACAGGAAGTTGCCACCCGTGCCAGGCTCGAACTACAACACCTGCGACCGGATTAAGCGAGGTACAGTCATAAGTAAGCATCTAATCGCCAAATTTAATCAAATCTGAAGGACAATATCTACAAATTGTTTTTGTTTCTTTTTTTTATTTATTGCATTTGTTTTAACACGGGAAATAACATCCACTTGGGGAGTTACCTAATGGAATTTTGTATTTTCCGATTTTTAAAGTCTAAATTTTTATTTTTCACTTTTTTCCCGATTTTTTATATCGATTTGTATAAACTAGAGGGTGTCTTTTAATATTCTCCTAGATGTGACATCTGATTTAAATTAAATTTTTGTACATTCAATATTTTAATAGATGTGTGTCCTTTCGATATAAATGTGCTTGCTTTTTGTGTGGTATAGTTGTATAGAGTAGCCACCTTAAAGAAGTGCTAAATGTCAGTTTAATATGTTTTTATAAAAGCCCCTAATTTGTTAAAAACCACTCACTCCAAGTGATGAAAATTCCTGATTAAGACCCCAAAAAATGCACCTTGTCACTGAGGAGGATGTGTTGCTGTGCAAATTTTTTGAATTAAGCTCCGATTTTGGAAATAAAATTCTAAGAATTGCAAAATACAGAATAAATTGAATGGAGTTGCAATTTTGAGCGCGAAGGCTAACTCAACTCATTTAAACAATTTTAAAAGCCTGCACAAAACCAGACCAAGACTGAGTTGCTTTCAAAATTCCCCGCTTTTCACTAAAAACTAATAGAGACAAAGCCTCAAAAGATGGACCAGAATCCACATTGGAAGGCAGTGTTTTTTGCACACCTTAGAAACGACCCTGCCAGAGAGTCTTAAAACTGAGCACGCAAAAAAACACTTAAAAGTCGAGGCCTTCGTCTTCTGCGTTTCACATTCCAACTAACGAGCTTATAAGTAAGTCTCCAAAATCGGACGACATTCTTCGGATTCCGTTGCAAGCCGGACAAACAAAAATTTGGTCACTATGAAACTCGATTCTAAAGTGAAACTTTTCGAATTCGCGAAATCGCAAATCTGTAATTCCATACCTAATTAAGTTATGAAAGCGAAATTCGAACAGCTCTAGTACTGCCAACAATTTTTTGTTTTCTTGGTACAAAATTGGTACTACCTTTTCCGAAAGTTAATGTCAAATTCGTTCGAATTCGCAAATTATCATTCTACATCAAATGTGCTTGCGGAGAAGGTCGATTTAAGAAGTTTTTTTTCTAATGTATGTAAATACATTTTATAAATTAATAATTCATGAATATTTCATAAACATAGTAATATGTAAAATGTTTGTCTTTTTTTTTGTCCCAGGGAATCATCTAAAAGTCCAAACACAAAAGTGTCACAGTTTGAAAAGGTGCAATATATGACCCGGCATTCAGATTCAGAGCCTTTATAATGTTGGGAACGAAAGTTTGTCTTTTGCGAACACTTAGTTTTGTTGAAATATTGTTCAACATGTACATAAAGGCCATTGACTTATTATAAAGGGTTTTCCAATAAGAGGTGTTATTTTGGTATTCAAAGAAAAATGCCATTTTTTGAGATAAATAATCGGATGTTTATTTCATAATAAAGAGGAAGGTATGCCGTTAATAATGAAAAACAACATCAGTCAAATGGCCACCACGAGCACGCACACGGGACCATATCCTTTTCATGAAATTTTCCATAACCAAATCGCAAAGTGGCTGCCCTATGTCCTCGATAGCCCCACGAATTTTATCTTTGAGGTCTTGAATCGACGCTGGGCTGTTGGCGTAGACCTTATCTTTCACGTGGCCCCAAAGGAAGAAGTCGCAAGGTGTTAAATCACAAGATCTCGGTGGCCAATTGTGATCACCGCTGCGAGAGATAACACGGTCCGGAAACTTTTCCCATAAAAGATCAATGGTTTCGTTGCTTGTGTGGCACGTAGCGCCGTCTTGTTGAAAGTAAACGTTGTCCAGATCAATACCATCCAACTCCGACCATAAAAAATCATTAATCATCGCCGACCCAAAAAATGCTTTAGTTTTGCGAACTGTGACTGCAAGATTTTCACCATTTTTGTAGTGAATTTTAACAATTTCAATGCGTTGTTGAAGCGTGTATCGTTCCATTTTTAGTAATGGCGTAGCTTCTACTTGTCAAATGTCAAAGAATAAAAGCTTCAAAAGTGAAAGCTACCGAAATAACAATAACACCTCTTATTGGAAAACCCTTTATATGGACTGCTAGTGAAATGTCACTTCCATACAATCTCTGCCCAGAAAATGACGCCAACATAACTAGCGCTCGTGGTTCTATGCGAAAAATAAATGAAACAAAATGACAACCATGTTGGATTTCTCCATAGAATGCTAGAGCCACCTATTGGGCGTGAGTGGATTTGCCAAGTGAAACGGTTGAAATTCACATTGTTGCGGCATTGTTTACAATAGATGTCATTTCGAAATTGTGCTAGTTTAAATAATTAATGATAGATGGAACCAACAAAATTTGAATAAAAAATCGTTTTTCATTGACCCATAAATTGCACAATTTTCGTATATTTACTGCGAATTAGTTTTTTATATTGTTTTTCATTATTCATTTTAGAATTATGATGTAATAACACTTTAGCGTATATTTCAATCACATTTCTGATCAATAAATACTTATGATTGTCAAGAATATCACATTCAAATACATGCGAATTTAATTCATCATATAAATTGCAGGCTATAAATCTTATTGCACCCTAATTTATTTTGTAATTCATACGAAGACACAGTTTTCTGGACAGTTTTACAAATGACCCTATCTGCAACGAAATGGAAACGTCAGATGTGAGTTTCCAATTTATTCCGCTCCGAGCCACGAGAGCTAGCGCTTATGTTGGAAACAACGCGAAGTTGTCTACTAGCAGTCCATATATAATAAGTCAATGATTAAGGCATCTTTCGAAAGGCGGTTTTTTTTTAACAAAGCTGAATAAAGCTATTTTAGTTTATTTTATTTTTGGATTAAAAATGCCCTTAAAAAAATACTGAATAGAAAAACTTGTTCTTCAAGTTCGTCAAGTTCCATTATGTTAGATTTATGTCTAATCCGCCTTCGTTCAATTTGTTGAATTTGTTCCGGATTTCCTTCAGACTCCAACCTAATTGCGGCACAGTCCGTGTTTATTTATTATTATTTAATTGTTTCACGATCAATTTTTTGGGAAATGTCAAACATAAAGCGAGACTCATTTGGGTTATGTCAAACACACTGCGAGAATCGTTCGAAAATCGCAAATTTTTTGGCAAATAGTTTGGCATTACCGATCATTCGATTCTACTTTCATAGAGAGTGTCATATGAAAGTAGAATCGCAAATATCTTTCGAATAGAATCAATAGTAGAATCGAGTTTCCTGGTAGGGCCCCTGATACACTTGCCTTCTTCACTAACTGCCCGCTGCCGACTTCATTCCTGGCCACAATAATTTTTGGTGGCAGAAAAAGCACTCCTACAGAGAATAGACAGACTTTAGCACTTCTATGAAAGGTTTAGATCGTAGCAATAAATCGTAACATATTTTACTGATCTCCAAGAATTCGTTCCTTCCACAACTCGCTTTATTTTAATTTTGCGCTTTTGCCTTTTTTTATTTTTCAAATTTGCAACTCGCCCCTTTTTGAATCCATCAAAAACTAAATTTTTATAAATGTTATGTGTAAAAATAAATAAGTAGGCCGTGGCATGCGTTCAAACCACTCTACATGGGATCCTCGTCGACCAATCTACGAGGAATTGAAGCCACCACCAGTGCCCAGGCATTATGGCCACAGTCATGGTGCTGAAGAATGTTACCACAGGCATCCAGGTAGGATTGAGTTTAAACTTTTTTGTTCCTTATTTTTTTTTTTTTTTGGTTAAAAATTGAATTTAATAATTTGTTTACGCGCTACTAATGGCCTTTTTTTCTGTTATACTACTAACCGCCCATTAAGTTTGTCCCAGTTAACTGATTTTTTGTTTGAATTTAAATTGGTTTTATTTAAATGATTTAAAACGTAGTCTATCTCTTGGTCTGTCTATAACTTTTGGGACTTGCGTGATCATTACTAACATTCTGTAACAAAGGTAACCGATGTGTGTGTAAAAAGTGGTTGTAGTCGCACGTTTGCTCTCTAATTTGCATAAAACGCTGAACAATAAACAAGCGCCAGTTGGTGACGTCCTGTTAATCTAATTCCTCTTGTTAAAATGATTCCCCCACGAAGGTATGGAAGATGAGATCTGTCCCTATGCCACTTTCCACTTGCTCGGCTTCCGCGAAGAAATGGACCCCACCAAGGCAATGAACTTCCAGACTTTCCCACACCAGAATGGCCACGGAGCACCCGGACACGCCGGCACCATGGGACCACCAGGACATCCAGGCCATGTGCACTCACGATCTGGCTCGCAGTCTATGCCGCGTGCTAACCGATACGCTCGCAAGAACAGCCAAGGCGGACAGAGCTCCATCTACACTCCGGCTCCCGAATACGACGACCCTGCCAACTGCGCCGAAGAGGATCAATATGTAGGTTGGCTGTTTCAAATGAAGGGTCACTTTGACGAATGTTTGTTTTCTTTTGTAGCGCCGTTACACCCGTGTCAACTCGCAAGGCGGAAGCTTGTACAGTGGCCCCGGACCCGAATACGATGACCCAGCCAATTGCGCACCCGAAGAAGACCAATACGGATCACAATACGGCGGACCATACGGCACACCTTACGATCACTACGGCTCACGTGGATCTGTAGGTCGCCGCAGCGTCGGTAAGTGACTCAGAAGCGAAAAACCCCCGGTCCCACTTTTCACTTTTATTTGCACCACTGAAACTTTTACAATTAAAAGGATCATCTCGTAATATGCCAGGTAACGGATCCCCCGAACCACCACCACCACCACCACGCAACCATGACATGAGCAATTCCTCCTTCAACGACTCCAAGGAGAGCAATGAGATCTCAGAGGCCGAATGCGACCGCGATCATGGACCACGAGGCAACTATGGCGGTAAGCGACAAAAATCTCTTTCGAACGGGAAAATCTTTCGTGTAAATAATCGTTTGTCAGAATAGGGTTCTTTTCATTTCTATTTGTTTGTGTTCCCCCAAAACAATTTTACATGTGTAACAGCAACCTTAACAAAATTAATATTTCCTTTTGTCTTCTCATCGAACTCGCATAGAAGACTCCAAGGAGGGTGAGTGATTGACTAAGCATCTCTTTTCGAACATCACTTTTATTTCTGTTCGTAAAATAAAGTGGCATTTCTGTTTGGTTGGTTTTTCGTTCGAAAATAATCGTTTTCGAAATGAACACTCTGTTTGTAGATGGATGTGTGCATTTTATTGTTTGAAATTAAATGAAATATCCACTCAACTTCATCAATCATCATTCTCACTCATTTCACATGAATGCAATCATTCCCTCTGGTTGAATCGAAGCTCGAAACTTGGAAGTTCGAAAATATTTTATTTGTTTGGAATGCTCGAATCATTCTCATGGGTCATACATAAGTCTTGTTGTTAGGGTTTTTCATGGGAAATTAATTTTTTTTTATTTTCAATTTGTTGTAAGGAATATCAGTAAATTTATTGTGACAGTTGATTGGATTTGATTTGGGTGGGAAATTTAAAAATGCATCCATCTGGCGGGGTCTCTTTGGAGATGTGTCTGACAGTAGATGATCCGTCATAGCCTTGAATGACAATCCCGCCGCAATCTGTATGAAGATGGGCTTGTCATAGACGGACTTTGAATAAAATTCTCCTAAAATGGCATTTGAAGTAAATTTTACGTAAGAACAGAATGGATGACATACAGTGGTTCTTCGGGGCTACAGTTTTTTTTTGCTGGTTCGAGTACTTGGTTTCTTTTCGGTTTTATGTCATACAAATCGCGTTTATTTGATCACAATTAAACAAAAATTGCTTAAAATACAAGAAAACCGTGGCGTTCCTAGAAACAAAAGAAAAGAAACGTAAAAACGCGGTCACGTCGTCGTATAAAGCAGAAACATTTTAAACGCTTGCCTGAAAGTGAGAGCTTAACAAATATTGAATTATGAAACTCGTTCCACTGCTCGGAAGCTCCATGTGGGGCAGGGTTGCCAGAATTTAGTTTGCTTTAAGCGCCAAAACCTTAAAAAATTTAGCACAAAATCTTTGCCCAGAAAGAAGCCCAAAAATCGTTGAAGATTTTCCCAATTTCTTAAGTGCATTTTTGGTATTTCTACCACTTACCCATCTCACTTATGCACGCCGCAAATTTTATTTAACTTCTATCTTCTGCAATTGGCTTTTGGAGTTTGTATCAAATCAAAAGGCCTGCAAAGTAAATTGGTGTGCCTGCCAGTTGAATGACTGTTCGATGTCACTTGACTGTTGGAGTGCTACCAAGTTTTAAAAGTGCGGGTTTGTTTGAAAATATTTCTTTTTTGTAGTTTTGTGAAGGAATAAAACAAACAAAATTCACACAAGATTTGTTCAACGATATATAGCCAAAAATTGTTTTGGGCCCTCATGGAACAAATTTCTATCGTTTTTAAAGAAAAAGGGATGCCCAAAATACGACAAAGCGCCCAACCTGGCAGCACTGATGAGGGGTACAGCATTCGATTGCGTTTCGCTTTTCGTTACGCTCCGATTTGCCGATGCAGAAAATGTCCCTATCTGATTCACATTTCATTCCTGTTAATTTTCTTTTTAACTTTTTAACTTTCATCCTGTTAATCTTCAGCAAAAAGTCTCCCTGTATGAAAATTGCCTCTACAACTCATTCGAATCGCAGCTCCTTTTCAAATCCAATCGATGTCACCTTAACAAGTCTCGTTATATTATTATATACGTTTTTTTTTTCATATTTAATAATCATCACTGTGTTTTGCTAAAAATTCATTCAAAGCCCTACACAAAATTTTGTAAAAAAAAATATTTATTTTCGTTTTTGTTTAAGTTCTCTGTCACTTTTTCACTTTGTTTGCGTGTGTGAATTTAAAATTTCTGTTTTCCAAAATTACGGTCATTTGGGTACACTCATTGTAAATTGTATTACAGACTTTATGTAACTAACTTAATGTTTATATTCATTCATTTTCATGTGGATTGCATGGGATTTCTTTTTTTTTTAGGCAAATTTTATTAGAAAGTGTTTTTTTTTTAATTAGAAATACAAATTCTTTTTTAAAACTTTATTTAGGTGTTAATAAAATGCTTGTCAATTTGTTTATTGGTTCTTAAGTTATATATTCTTTATGCACTTTTGAATCATGTATAAAACTATAAAACTAGTCTCCAAACGATATCTACAAAACCAATAGAGATTTTTCATATTCATTTTCACTTATACAATAGGAGAACGAATTATTTTTCATTTTTAACATTTTTTATTGACTGTTTTTTTGTTTTTCTTTTATAATTTCACATTTAACTCTGGAAATATCTCTTAAAAACTTAACATAAAAAAAATATTACGCAAAAAATACTTGAAATTTGAAATGAACCAAAAAAAAAAAAACAAACAAACAAAAAATGCAGCTAAACGATCCCCGCATCAAAAGGATCAACGTACCACTGAAGAAATGCGAAAATTAATCGAAAGGTAATGTATCTTTGTTGGTTAGGTTATAATGTAAAAAAAAAATTGACACAAAGAATGATTAATCAAAAAGAAAATAATAGAATGTTAACAGTTCGTACTAATCTCGGAGTAAAGTCTTCAAAATTGATTGAAACTTGCAACAATTATTCGAATGCGTAAAGTTTAAATAGAAATTCTAGTTTTATTGGCAGAATTTAGTAAACTACTAGTTTGGTTAGGTATTGGAAGAGATGGATAAACACGATTGTGTTTTATTGAGATGTAGACATGTTTGAAAATGACGTTGAAGCAAAAGTTTATCATCACAATGGGTTCGTTCGTGTACTTTCAGCACAGAAAAATTAAAAATGTCAAATATCAAAAATCGAGAGATAAATCTCCGGTTTTCCCACAAAAAGCTTAAGAAATGTCATTTTGACATTATCGTAAAATGCAGCATCTACAAAATAAGTTGGAATTTAATTTTTTATAAGTTAAATACCTATAAAACTTACCATTTTGAATGCGCTGATATGTTCTAGGAGAATACTCGATTACAACTTCTTCCTCCGACATCGTTGAAGACGAAAATAAATAGAGTTTAACTTGTCAAACTTTTGAGCTGTCACTCAGTTGTCAGTTTCCATTTTTCATTTTTCAGTAAGTCGAATTTCGGCGAGTAGAAAATTACGAAGAAATGAAAAGAGGGAAAATGGATTTCTTTCTCAATTTTTTCAATTTTCTCAGTAAGTGGTCGCACAATTTTTTAGCAAATTTTTAATAAATGTACCCGAACGAACCTAATGTTGGCTTTTGATGCTTGAGAGTTTGTAAAATCGGAATGTAGTCGATCCTATACTTCTTTCTAGTTTGCTCCCAACAACCTATCGCCTTTTATTTCATAAGCCAAACATGTCAGAACTCAGCTGCTTCGGTCGGCATGTAAAACACAAGTATTCGGAGTCATGAGTTGGTGATGGCTTTCCAATTCGATGGCAGCTTACCGCTTATCCGACATTTGTCTAACATTGTATAGAGAGGCGCAGTGTTATGTAGGAATTGTGTTCAATTGTTAAGTGAATAACTCATATAAGTAACATTAATACAAATGGCAGCCGAAATTGAACACTAATGTCGTTTTCCGTTGGTTTCACTCGGGGATGCACTCATTCTGAAATCCAATGGAACAACAAAGACACAAGCTTGCTTTCTCTACAATTTTGACATGATTGAATGTCACAAATTGCTCTGCATAGTGATGCAGCTTGACCCTCCTTTCTTAAGCATTTTTCCTGACTTTAAGGCTCTCGTAGAAGATTTCAGTAAGCCATTACGCAGCTCGAGCTGAGGTATTTATGAAACACACTAGCTGTCATTTGTTGTAAATATTTATGTATAAATTGAATATTTATTAATTGTTATTTATTAAATTGGTTAATATTCAGTTCCAGAGCAACAAGGTTCGTCCGCCATTTCAACTATTTTGCTTATCCTGTTTTTTTTTTTCTGTCAAATGTGACTGGAAGTGTGTAATCAGCTTTTCGCTCAGGATGCTCAGTCAATTTATTCTGAGCTCATAGAGCGCGCTGTGATGGTGCTCTGAACGAAAAAAGAAACACAAATTCTGAGCTCTGATGTATCTGAGCTAAAAAAGAAACACGGACTTTTTTATAACAGTTTAGGTTGTGCTCTGAACTAAAAAAGAAAAACGCCTAATGGAGTTAAATAATCATCCTCAGGGTAAAGCTTTCTTAGAGCTGAATATTAAGCGGCTTTATTAGTGATTTGTTGACAAGATTTCATTAAACAAAATCTTGTATGTTGGAAATTCTCCAAAAATGATTCCTGTACCTGCAAACTATAAACGAATTGTGTAAAAGACTTTTGCGTGACGGCATATTCAAACACTTTACAACCCGATTACATTCTCATAACTGTAACAATGAATAGCATTTCTAGTAAAATGAACATCTTAAACTATTTTCCAAAAAGAAAAAGAAAATCAATACATATATTGTAAATATTTTGTAATAATTTTTTGTTTTTATTAAACTACTGTCTGCTCTATTAACAAAATGGTATTTTCTTACCGCTAGCCGAAAACAGTAAGTTTTGCATGCACATTGTTGTACTAACATTATTGTAAATAAATACTAAAACATGTACCTAATCGATTATGTTGCTATTTCTATTTTATGGTTTTTAGTTTCTGTGCGCATGGTTATGTTGAGATTTATTTTATCTTATTTTTTATTATTTTCAAACTAACTTTCGAAAATGCTAACAACAATAATTTATTTTTGATAGCAAAACAACAGTAATCTATTTCTATAGTCTGTGGCCGACATAATATTGTTTAATTATTTTTTTTTTCCCCCCAAATATACATATTAACATTTATTTTGCTGTCATCAAAAATAATTACACTATATAGGAACATAATGTGGTTAAGCACATTTGCGAAGAATTATTATTAACAAATTTTTTAATGTAAAATCTGTCAATACGTTCGTACAATCCCAAATACAAATTTTAGTAATCTGCTTGGATATTGTATCCTTGGTTGGTTCCATTACAGTTGCAAAATAAAAACAACAAAATTTAATTGGTAAAATTTGAATATATATACACTACATGAACATTTTTTAGCAAGCTTATATTTCTGTCATTGTAGTGGAAAGTGAAGGAGTCTTAAGTGTGGGTGGCTTTATTGTTGTACTTTAGGTTTATTTTTTTAGTTCACAGTTGTATATTTTCTGGAGGCATTGAAACAAATTATTTAGCATTCAAACGGCATCGATAAAGACTGTTTCTGATGACGAAAGGAAGGAAGACATCGACAGTATAAACAAAAAGCCACATCTCGCTTTTTTAAGAACAAGATATGGTTTTTATTGACGTGGAGCTGGAAAAGCTCCTTCCAGAACTTTTAAGGCTTGGACCTCTTTTTTTAATGGAACTCGACTTCTTCACGTTTATTTTAATACAAAGCTCCTTCCAGAACTTTTAAGACTTTGGCTTTAATGGGACTCGATTTCTTACATTTACTTTAACACAAAGGGCTATAAACGTCTTGCAAATAAAGTCGCCATAGACGGAATGTGAACATACGGGGCCCGACACGGTGGAACTTCTTGATTTTTGTCAAGACTGGAAATCCTTTTTTTCGGGCACTTGCTGCAAAACAATAGGAGGGTCTTTCTAGTAATCATTTTGAAAGTTTGCCTTAAATTTATTGTAGGTCACAATAGATTATGAAATATATAAAGTTGCCATTGTGACTCTTTAAAATTCTGCCTGTAAATGGTTACTGAATGTCTTATCTTTGATGTAGCTATGACAGAGTTTTCTATATCTCCAAGAAAACATTTATTACATTGAGGTAACCGGTCAACCTATTCTTCACTAAATTTTAAAGCACTTAAGCTTATCGATGGACCTATAACGTGACACCATTTAAGACTTATACGTTCGATGAGTGTAAATATAATCGGAAACCTTCCACTCAAATATTTTACAGGTCACAAAAGACGATTTCCTGTTTCGCAATTGTGATTAAACTGAACGCTACAAATTATGATTAATACAGCTTCCACACTTCCGAATAAAAATTCCAAAAACTAATCTGATTAAATGCCACACACTTTAGACTCTGCTTTCTAACACTTCCATCAAAACAACAAAACATACTTTCGAGAACGCTGCTTCTTGTTTCAGTAAACTATGCTCCCCTAAAAACTCATCCAGTTAAGCTTGCTTCTAATTCTTCCATAAATGTTATACATAAAAACAAAAACCACCCAACTATTTATTTTACATTTATTTTTTTTTAATAAAATTTCTAATAGAAACGAAGCCGGCGCAAAACAATTCCAACAACAAAGCGGCGCAGGATTCACAGCCTACGATACTATGGCAGTGTAATTTGTAAACTCGCATAAAGAATACAGCATTACAGCAGCAACCGTAAAGAAAACAGAAAATCGACTAAAATTAAAAGGAAATCATTTTTAATTATCATTATTATTACGATATTATGCATAAAACAAACAAAAAAAATATAATATTTGCTAAGCTATACATACACACAATATATATACAGACAACTTAAGCAGAACAGCAAATTTCGTAACCCAAATATTATTACATGACAACAACAACTATAGTAAATTGTTTTCTAAAAAAAATAATAATATTATAATTTAACAATACGTAGCCTGTGTGTTTTTGGAAATTTTATTAGACTAGATGCATAATATTAGTTTGCCATTTCTTTTAAAGTGTATTTTGCTTATTAATTTTGTTCGCAATCTTTGTTTAAACAAAAAGAAAATATGAAAGAAACAGAGATAACATTGCTAAATAGGTTCTTACGTTTCTTTTTCCGTTGTGATTTGTATTAGTTTTATTTAAGGGGAAGAAGTGATAAAACAAAGAAAAAAAAATTAAGAAGAAGGTACTAAGAGATAAAAAATTAAGAAACAATATCTTCGTAATTATAGTTTTTTTTTTATGTATGTATTACGAAAAAGAAAATATACAACTTTTTAGTCATTTGTATTTTGTAGTCGTTTTAGTCATGTAAGTTTAAAAGGAAAAAAAAAAAGAACAAAAACGAAACAGAAATCTGCACAATTATTCTTTAGGTGTGTTTATGTTTATTTAATTCTGTAACAAACAACAGCATGTTTTAATTTCGTACATTTTCTATATTAATATTTATAAAGAAGAACAATATTTATATACCTATTCGTGTTTTGTGTCAAATTTGTGTGTTCTTTAAATTACTGCAAAGAATATTATATATACAGATAAAATTTTTTCTTATTTTGTAATTTATTAACTGATCTTCCATACACACTTTACACACACACACACACACATATATTTTCACTGAGATTATTCTTAAATTTTATACATATGAGTGATAGCTTTAGTTTGCTTTACATATTTTTTGTTGTTTTCTTTTTACAAAATGGAAGAGATACACACGAAAACTCTGTATTATACAATACAATTTATTTGTAAATTTAATGAGATAAAGAGAAATCTTACTGGAAAATGTTTTCATTTGCATTTAGCTTTAATTTGTAATTTTTAAGTTTGACTTTGAAGGAAAAGTGGAAATCACTGCTTTGATAATTCTGTATGAGTGATTTTATTCGTTTTTTCTCTTTTTGTTTTAATTTTGTGCATACATTTTAACTACCAAATAAACCTACCTATGATTTTTAAACACCAATTTTTGTTCTTTGGTTGTGTTTTTATTTTAGTTTGGTTGTAGTTTTAAATTTTGTTAAATTTTTATTAATTTGTTTGTTGATAAACATTTTACATTTTACTACAATCTGTCATCGGAGACCACATAATATAGGATTGTGATCATAATAGTCTGGATCAACTTAAGAGCGGCAATACACTCTCCATGGTGCCAGCTTTAATATTTTAGGCTGACGTCTGTTTGACAGTCATTATTGGACCTTACCAATTATCAGTTCGAAGCTTAATCTTAAATATTTGTTAGGTTACAATGCATCTTTTTCTATGAAAAGTTTCGCCATTGGGAGTTGTCGAAATAACGTAAACAGTGATTTACAGATTAACAGTGATTAACGCGCATTGTTTTTGACATACAGGCATGAAACACTAGTTGCCGATGAGATGTATGACTTTGGTAGTGCGTCACTCTCGGTTTCGCCATTAGTCGCTCTTGCTTAGTAATTTATCTGATTATGAGCAATGTTAGGGAGTAAAATTCGCACTTTTCTTAGAGGCCAGTCTACGTTGAACATCATTAGCTGTTATGTGGTGGAATGGAAAGCAATTTTCAAAAATTTGTTAAGACGTCTATTTCGAAGTCTTCTTGAAAGTTCGACTTGCACTTTTCTATTTCCCAATTCAGTTTTAGTGCGCAACAATCCACTGGAGCACCGTAAATTTCACAGACCTGCTGATCATTTAAACATTTATGTAGCAACCGTCAAAACTACGTGTCTGCATTATTTTAACCATTATCTTATGTTTGTAATATTTTAATTTCTATAGTTCCTTTAAACGTTAATTCTTTAAGTTAATTTCAACAAGTTATCTTTATAAGACTGATAAACGCAAAGTAAATAAAATGATTGCTCATTTTAGAATGTGGTTATGTTTATGTTTCTTTTTATTCTTTAAATTTTTTTGATTGTGTTTCGCTATTCAGTTACATTTTGAATTGTTCACTTAATCTCTTTCCAAAAAGCACACTTAATTAATTTTTGTTAAATCACACACACAATAGCGAGAAGTAATATCTTACCTATAACAAAATCGATCCTAAACTTTATATATAAATAAAAGAAAGCCAACAAGAAAACAATTCCAAATATCGTGAAAAATATGTTTTTCTTTTATAAAATATTGAAAACAAATTTAACCACCTACTACCAACAACAATTTAAATTCGAAGTAAAAAATGTAACAAAATTATCTGTAACGTTATAATTATTACAAGAAAAAGAAAATTTAAATAAAACATCTTAATGGAATCTCTATTATATATTATATTATGTACTTATAATATTATAAAAAAAAAAACAAAAAAATATCATTCAAAAGTGGATAAAATTCAAACTAAGTGCGGAACAAAATGAATGAATGGATGAATGCACTCATCAAATTGTGAGCGTCAAAATCTCACTCCCTCTAATTAAAGTTGAGAATTAAAAAGAACATTTTGAACGAATTTTGCAATTAACAGTAACAGAGGGACATCTTGAGTGAAAGAAAGAAAGTGATAATTTGTTAAAATTCTACCCGAAGAATTTACAGACCAATAAGTGGATACTAGATTTTCCCATTGACAAAAATTAACTGACGGAGGTGGGTTTATTTTAACTGTCCTACACGCAAACCCCGTATGCCTGTGAACTACTGTCGCTTTTCTCACCTAACCCCACATAGCATACCTCCTTAGCAAGATAGCATTTGGCAGAAAATTGTAAAAAAAATATATTCCTCGCTCTGACTTACCGACACCAAAAAGTCGAGAACATTTTGTCAAGAAGTACCAACAGGCACCCAGAAATCTCAGCACGTAGCGGAAAATTCCACCAAATGCGTTTTTATGGCAGTTCCCTTCACAATTTAGCACAGTTGTATTTGCAATATCGTAGCACAGTTGCAGGTGCCAAGGCGATGCATCTAGTACAAATATTCGCTCTACTCCAATTCGAATTGGAATTTCTCATAAATGGGTTGGATACCTGCTGCAATTTCTGGGCGACTAGTATTTCTGGACAAATTTTCAATGGATCTCGGATTTGTGGTGTCGATACGTCAGTGAGTGGAATATTTTTTTGTGATGATTCTGTTTTGCTCTCAATGGGTAGGTAAAGTTGGGTTAGGTTTTTTTTCTCAGTACGATTTATCGAGGCCTGGAACATTTTTCTAAAACTCTCTAGGTTCCTAATGTCTGTGGGCCTGAGCAGTTGTGCCCTCCGCAAAACAGAGTTACCATTTGGTTTCTAAAAATTCGTGTTGCTCAGAATCTATTTTAAGGTTGCAGTGATCGCAGAGCAATAATGTCAGCCGCATTTAGACTTCTTTGTGAATGGTTTGAGCCACTGCTTCCCTAGAAACTTTGGGGTTTCACTCCTCGAGGTGATGTCACTCCCTCTCGACTTTGGAAATTGATTTAACTACCTATTTCCATGCGCATTTAGAAAGTCTCTTGAACCGCTGCGAGTTCGAAGTCGCTACCACAAGCAGACGTCACACTGCCCTGTGTAGACCTTTTAGCTCTGTGATTGGATATGAAGATGTTCGGGTGATTCGTTTTAGGCTCATTTGAAGGCCGTTTTCTTAATCGGGACTTGGATTAGAAAGTCAACGCTCAAATTAAATGGCTACGACGTCCACTTCTAAGTGGTTGGTCCGTTGGTCTGTTGGTCGTCCACTAGACTTCTCACTTAACAGAAGTGCACCAACTAACTCTTGAGAGATGAAGCAGGCTTAGGGGCTAGTCGACGAAAATGCTCGACATATTCTTCTCAAGCTCGTTGCTTATTCATTTCCTCAGCTTGCTTCGCTGCGAATTTTAGATGGTTTCTAAAGGAAATTCAACAATCGTTTTTTAAACAGCGTTCCATCCAGAGCTTTTATTTCCGAATGGAACTTGGAGCGGGCAATCACGAGGGAGAGTTCTTACCGTTCTGTTCGGCACTTGAGATCTAAATATTTCATTCATTTCCAGTTTCCACTTTGCATGTCATATACATTTATATCACACCAAATTACCTACCTATTAAAATTTTTAAGCGTAGTTGAACAAAATTTAAATTTAAAAAATCTTATTCATAAATTTTACAAACAAACAAAAAATATATATATTATTATACATAAACTTGAATGTAGTGTTGTGATTTGATTGCTTAATTTAAATTGAATATAGCTTCTAAATAAATACAAAATTATGCTGTACTTATATAACGTAACTAGTGACAGTTAATACAAAACAAAAAAGTACATAAAACAAAAATCAAAATCAAAAATTTGGAAAATATCTTTCGACAAAAATTAAATATTTCAATTTTGAAAAAAAAAAAAAATTAAATGCTTTCAGCAAAGTTAATTAAATTTAAAAGGAATATACTATAAGAAGCAAAACAGAAAAAGAAAATAATGAAATGAAAAATACCATTCGCTTTTTGTGTTTTTTTTTTCTTTTCGTATATTTTCCAACTACGCACACACATCTGCCATCACTAAAAAAATAAAATTGAATGGTTAAACGAAAAAAAAAAACGGACAACCTCCATTTTATTAAAAAAATATTTTTTACAAATAAAATAAATTTAGTAATTTTACTTATGATGTATGTGAATGTATAAAAAAAAAGAAAACACTTTTGTACACAATATCAAACAAAATTATTTAAATTAATAATACTTACTATTATTACGATATAAGATGAAATGACTTTCAGGATCCCATATAGATTTGTCGATTGATTTAGTAACGGTTTTCGTTTCGTTTTCACAACTAACTTAAGATTTATACTTAGCAAACTGATAAGAAAACAAAACAGAAAGGAACAGCAATAAGGATGGAGTATGAATAACAATTTTCTATACAGAACTCTCAAGTAAACAAAAAAAAAAATACACCATCATTATGAAAATCAATAACAACCAAATAATAGACGAAAATAGTGATTTAGTTTGTAACACTTGAACCATTTTTAATGTCAGGAAATCGAATGGGAAATTCATTAAATAAAAGGAAAAAAAATATAGAAAATCACCAATTTATTGGAAGGAATTGTGTTTTAATTCGAGGTGTCCTTTCAAGCAGTCGCGGGAGATTCAACAGTTCGCTCCTTGGTTTACTTACTGTAACTGTAGGCGCGAACATTCGATTCTCTGAAGACCCCTATTGTGAGTGTCAAAAAATAAACGTGATTGTCAATTATCAATGAATATATTGACTGTCATCAACTCGTGTTAAATTTCCATTTTGAATGGAGGCAAAGTGGTATTGCGATTGTCAATTGTGATCAATTTTTTTGATAAATGTCAATTGTCTAGTCAGTTGGAATGTTGTGGACGACAAAATCAGACGCTCCAAGAGAAAAATGTATGTTTTTTGTAGCAATTGTAACATATGCCTATATTGAAAGTGTTTGGTTTTAGGGCAAAAGTTGTAAGCAATAACAAACAATTAGAGCGGTTGGTTCAACTAATGGTAGAAAATGAGAACATTGCAAAAGGGATTTGTTCAAAAACAATCTTGAAACAAAAATGGAAGCTTTTTTCATAAGAGTTGAACGGCTTAGGTCCTCCACGGCGCGAATGGCAAAAATGGCAATTTTCTTCTCAAAATTTCCAAATAAGCAGAGGATTGTTCATCATCGTCAAAAAAAAATTCTACGGATTTCGGTAAAATAACAAATACAATTGTGTGCTTTTGACAACTGTCAAATATCATGCCGCATTCACAACAGTCAATTTATTCACAATAACCATAAATTTTATCAAATGATTAAACACAATACCAAAAATTGTTTTGATTGACAAATTTGTCAATCGTCAATAGATTGATATTTGACACTCGCAATAGGGGTGTGAGGGTGCAAAAAATCGTAGACACTACAGGAAATGAGTGTGTGGCGACGGTGGTTTTGCATTTTTTTAATCGACAGGACAACAAAACACATGGCTTCTACTACTAGTGCGCGCATGCGAAACTAATAGCCGCTTTTGAATTGAGCTCTCATTTTGTGAAGCGATGAGTTTGAAGCTTGATTTTTAAGGATTTGGGAGACGTAACAAAACAAACGAACTTTCCGAAAGAGAAACTCCTGATTATGATTTAAATTCTGTTCCATTGCCAAGTCAAGGTTCTATAGAGTTCTGCGATTAACAAAACAGTTGGCAGACTGATCTTTTGTGTTAAGCCCGCATTTGTAAGACCGGAGGTCGAATGGTCTCTTCCGTGAACGAGCAATACGTGACGGAATTTGTTTTTGTTTCGTGTGTAAAACCGGCATAATTCCGTGAACGTGTTTACTGATCAGTGATGAGACTTCTACAACTTAAGCGGTCTTTCTACCACTTTTTACACTTTCGGAAATTCCACCAACCTGAACTCGAAGTCTACCACCTTTTACTCATCGCTATTAACTAAAAGTAGTTGTTTTCCATCATTGTATTAAATACACACTCAGCTATCAGTATTCTCTCTGAGAATTGCATCAGAAAAAACATCCAGTCCAGTACACTATTTACTGCGCTAATATTTTATTATTTGACTGTATTTTTGCTATGCCTTGACTTTTTGGGCCTTACCAATAAACATTTTTAGCTTCGACTCTAAATTTTAGAAGTTCACAGTGCCTCTATTTTCCATACAAATTTCGCAGTCGTGAGCTTCCGTAAATTTAAAGTCGAGACAAAATTTTGTTATTAGTACGGCGCTTTGTGTTTAATGAGGAGTTGAATCTATGGCGTTTTTTCTGTATTTGTTTTTTATTCTGATGCACACTTAATTTTTAAATAATATCAATAGCTATAGAAGTTGAAGATGCGTAAATTTTTGGTTCCTACAACAAGTAAAAGGTAAATTAAATTAAGGATGATCTTATGTAGCTGCCAAGGAACTTCTGGGGAACGGGAAAGATTTTAAGCCCCCGGAATTATTGGTAAGATATGCTTCAAAATGTATTGTTTGTTTTGAACGACAAATGTGATTTTTGAAGAGTATTTAAATAAATAATAAGAAATGACTGATTTATGTTTATTTTATTTCCCTGTTTTTTTTTTTTTTTACTATTTTATTGGTATAAATAAATGAATTACGTACCATGGAAAATTTAGTTTTCTACCATCTTTCGATCACCTTTTTTAAGGCTATCTACCACAGCTTAGCTTTTCTTAAGTCCCATCAATGTTACGGATGTGGCGATTCGACCCCGGGTTTTAATAGGTTTTCTGAAATACGCATTCGTGCTTTTCAGTGCATACTTTCGCACGTAGGGTCTTTTTCTTGAGGATCTCTTGTTGCGACATAAGACTCGCGACGCGTGGGATCTGAAACCCACAATCTTGCTCTGACTCGTCACTCTATGCGAATCGTGCATCTGAAGATTAGGGGAGACTAATTAGCTATCATACACTCACTGCCTTAGATGCAGTAACTGCGTTCATCGTTTCACAAGCATATTCCTTACCACGGCTGTTTTTCATTACCATCAGTCGGTTGCTGTTTGTTAGCACCCGTTAACCGTATATGGCTTGGCACAGAGCGTTTATCCACTTAGAGGACGATTGAAATAGGATGAGCTTCGAGGTTTTGGGCTTGCATCACTCATTTTAAAGAGCACCGTGAACTCTTTTCATTATATTGTAGGTTATGTTGCACCTAGATTGGCCACTAGTTTAAGTAAAAGAAAAACACTTACGACCTAGATATAAAAACCTAGAAATACTCATAGTTTATTTAGGTGAAGGTATACCTCACAAATTTACATAACTTTTACGACTAAGCAACAGCTTTAGGAAAATAACGTCTACCAGCCGTTCGTGCCGTTTTTACCATCGATCTCTGGACATATGGAGCTCAGGTTAAAGTTCGTGAGGTTCCCTGAAACATTTGCGTTTTGCTGGCAAGCCGGCTCCGCTGCACCGTACAACTGACCTTGGTTGTAGCTATTCACAGGCGGACCCTTCCAGTTTGCTGTCGGATGGTTGTAGTTGCTGCTGGGAAAGTACGTCGGATCATACGGATCGTTGGTGTTCGACGAGATCGTGTGCGCAAAGTAGTTGCCCGTCGATGAAGCTGCGGTCGCATCAAAAGCTGGTATCACAGCAGCCGTTGACGGAAGCATTGAGGTAGTTTTCACAGTGGAAACGGACGACGAGTAACCGCTCGCACTCAGGTAGTCATTGTCCAGGCAGTTCTGAGTGTTGGCGTAGTTGTAGAAGTAGTTGGTCGTGTTGTGGAAGTCCGATTGGGTGTTTGTGGCATCGGTATTGCAGTAGTTGTTGACATTTGTCATGTGGTGGGTGTCCTTCTTCGCTATCAGCGACTCAGCGGAGTAGATGTTGGAAAAGGTTTGCTTCACTGGAGCGGACTTTTGTGTAGCAGGCTTGGCCTTCTTCAAGGGAGCGGTGTCCTGATCAACAAGTTGACTGACGGAGAAGATTTGTTTGACGGTTTTGTTGGGAGGTGCTTCATTGGAGCCGAAGTTCTCGTAGCTGTAGGCGTTGGAGAAGTCCGCGCTAAGAGGCTTTGTCGGTGACCAATTGATGAACTGGTTGTCATCGTCGTAGGAGTCCTTTCGGCAGCTGAAGTTGTAGTCAAAGCTCGCTGAAGCGGGAAACTGGTTACCGAAGTCGATCGGAGGCAGCGGTAGAGCGGCCGGAGCTGGGGTAAAGTCCGTGGTTGGCGATGTCATCCAGTTGACATGTGACTTTTGCTGCGGTCTGCTCTGTTCACAGTCGTAGAAGATTTGATCGGAAATGTCTTTGGCCTTGGCGCTTGGGTAGACTTGGTTATCGGTCGGCTTCATGTACTGCGTCTCCTCGTAGGGCAGGAACAGATTCATTTGATTGCATTTGTTGGATGAGCTCTGTTTGTTTCCAGCTTCGACTACAACTGGCTCGGAGGGCTTTGCTGTGGCCGGGGAAAATGTGAAACTCGTCGAAGTAAGCGACTCGCAGACAATGGATGCCAAGTCAAATGGAGTAAAGCTCGTGTTTAGACTGCAGCCAGTTGCCGTTGTTGTTACTGTTGTCGGTGTGGAGGGCGCGGTGAATGAGTTTGTGTTTGGCACAAGCCACGGGAATTCCGTCTTAATCGAGGGGAAGGCGAGGGGCTTTGCTGCTGTTACCGACGAAATCAAAGGATCGGCGCCAGGACTCTGTGTGGAAAAGTCATGAAAGAAACTCTTGGTAGGAGAATAGAACAAGTTGGGCGATGGTTTGGCTTTAGTTGTTGAGGGAGAAGGGATACATTTCGAAGACATCTTGCAGTTTGCAGTCGACAGCACATTTTTGGGAAGTAGACCTTCTTGACTTGGGATCGCTGCGCAGCCGGATGTTGCTGCTTTTGAAGTGACTGTTGTTGCTACATGCGGATCAGCGGGAATTGATGATTTCTGCACTGCAAAGGGGTTTATCGCCACATTGGGTGCCTTTGGTGTCGATTCGGTTATATTAGGAGTCGACATCGTGCTGGAGTGGTTGTAGCGAGGAAAGAATTGGCCCGTTGAATTGGATTTACTCGAACCGGGAGCACAATTCGATGGTTCTAGTTTGACTGATGCTACCTGTTCGGCAGTTGGTGCTGAAAAACGGCCGATGGAGCACTTGTTTGTTGATGTTTGCTGCGGCGGTGAGATCTGAAAAGAAAAGAGGAAGTGATTCGAAATAGTAGGGAGAATAAAATACTCCACACCTGTTGAATCGTGGGACTCATCATCGTACTCAGATTCGTAAAATTGTTGCAGGTTTCGAAGAAAGGAGCAGGAATACTCCGAATGAAATTGTTCCCCACTATCCACGAATCATTGTTGACTCGTTTGCTCGCCACTTGGTCGCACTGTGCCATCGGTTTCTTTGGCGAACTCGGTCGTGTTATAGCCGAAACAGTAAAGGCCGTCATTGGTTTGCCCCTGCTCATCGGCTTAACCGCGCTCTCTATAGGGATCGGCGCTGAGGACTTCTCCTCAGCTACTGTGTTCTGATCACAGAATTTGCTGTACTCGTCGGTGGTAAAGAAGTTGTTAAGATTCTCCAAACTGACTGCGCTTTCGGCATTTTCGACGTTCTTGCCGCCTAGCATCGATGACGTGACCACAGGGAATGAGAGGAGAAAGGCTGCAGTAGGAGAAACCGACTGCTCTCGAATGGGCTCCACTTTGAGCCGCGCTGTTGGCTTTATTTTGCGCAAATGCTTCCTCTTAGGGCGGCGCCGTAGTTTCGGGGG
Source organism: Cheilosia variabilis (assembly GCA_951230905.1). Classification (NCBI taxonomy): domain Eukaryota; kingdom Metazoa; phylum Arthropoda; class Insecta; order Diptera; family Syrphidae; genus Cheilosia; species Cheilosia variabilis. The sequence continues at coordinate 59,393,730 of OX579680.1, read as the reverse complement.
ACACTTAAGAAGCGATGGTCCATCCATAGCCCATCGGATCATCCTATCTGGATGAGGGTAGCACTTTCGAAAGGTTGGTTTGGGGATCATTTTCAGTCTGCGATGGGAAGGCTTTCGTAGAAGGATGAACGGTTTGGCGGGTACAAGGGGGGTTGGTGGAGGTTGTGTAGTAATCGGATCTTCACGGGGAGCTTCGCGAGTCAGTGCTGTGATGAATGCTGTAGGTTTTGCTGCTACCTCCGCGGGAGCCAAAAGTGAGTTGGGTACACCTGAAATCGGAAGAATATAAGTGGTTGCAACATCTGTAATACAAAAGACATACTCTCATTAAGAGCTTTCTTTGGAGAACTTTCATCTTCTTTCTTCGTCGCACTTTCGACCGTGTTATTAACATCTGGAGCAGTTTTCTTCGGCCTGTTTCGCTTTCTTTTCGGTTTTGGTGCCAGAACAGTACTTGCATTCTCTTCTTTTGGCAGTAGGTCTGGCTTATCGACAAGCAACTGCGGCAGCACCACAGGTGGCAGAGCCACCTTTGCCTTCTTCAGCAACTCAGTCAGCTGTGCATTGCGTTCCTGGTAGAACTTGAGACAGTCCACAAACTGCTCATAGGCCTCTGTAAGCATTAATTATCGAATAAACATCCAAACAACCAAATGTACGCATCCATTCATCCACCGAACCACAACTCACTGAATAGCTCCGGATCCTTGGACTTTAGGTAGTCACCCTGTTTCTTTTGTAGGTCCGCAATTAAGGTAATGGCTTTTTGGATAATCTCAATCTTGCTCCATACCACAGATGGGTCGTATTTGGGTAGAAGCTTTGCTAGCTCATCGAAGGTTTTGTTAAGACGATCCCGTCGTTCTTTTTCCCAAGCTTTATTTTTCCTGCAAGGAATTTAAAACATTACTTTAGTTTTTTGCCCTTCTGAGGGGTTGCCTTACTCAGATGGCTTTTTAGTCATAGCTTTGTGCGTCGCATTTTATGTTAATCTTTCTATTAGTTAGTTAAGTTAGTTGTTTTGTAAATTTAGAGTGCAGAAAAAGAATAATAATTTATTGTTTACAAGTGCAAATTGTCAAGTGAACTGACGTTGTGTGTCAAAAAGGTAAAATCATATGGCGTCGGTAGTGTAGTTCAGCGGCATGTGGTATCGTTGAAAGAGAGATGGCGCTGAGGCAACGGCGAAATATTGGTCGTTACTGGTTTGAATTACGAGTGTTTTTTTTATCAAATTGGTACGCTCGACTGCTAAAAGCGAACAAAATATGGAAAACTGAAACTGCTTGCTTTGATCCTGTCAGAAAGACAATATACGGAGGTCGATGTTATACCGGGGATATCCTTTAAAAATTGCGAAGCTTGCAAACTGCTCTAGTAACAATTGGATAACAGCTCCTCATTTATTCCTCCAGTCAAAAACGTCGAAAGATAGCGAAATCACATATTTGGTTCGAACACCATTATGCCGTCTTCACATTTTTCACTTCTGACCACCTTTCGATGAGTTCAGACCAATCTGTAGCTCTCAGCCGAGGAACTGTCATTCGTTTGCCTTTGTGGCAATATCTACCAATCATATTGCAAAGGATTACAACGCGAATTTTGTATTCAAACACCGACAGAGTATAAGGCTATAAAACCAGTGCCCAAACCTGTCCACCTCTTACCTCACCCATTTACAATGTTCACTCCCCGAACGTATACATTCTTAGAATCTAAAATCAGATACGAAAACCACCAGTTCAACTTAGTAACCCTAATCATGTACGTAAGCTCGTAAAGCCAGGTACCTCCATGTATTTACGATGCAGTGCGCACATTCAGATGATCAGCTCTCCGCACTAGAGGAGCTTCATCAGCTAAATCGGAATCTGAATGTATTATGATGGGCACACATGACAACATCTTGACTCTATGCACTGTGCCCCTCCCGTAATAATACATGCAATCACATTGAACCCTCTACAGCGCCGATGCGGTGCTGCTAAAGTACGTTAATTTATTTGCTCCCCTCATTAACCATAATTACACACTCTCAGGGGAATTAATGCACACAGCACATATATACGAGTTCGAGTAGGTTTCCCCATTAAAGCGGCTCAAATATTTATCCAAGCTCTATTTGTATGACAAACGACTGACAGCGACGATCACGAAAGAAAGACAGATATAGAGAAGCCGAAAATAAACCAGGTGAAGAGGTCACTTTGTTGAATGTCAACCTACTCTAGAGCCGAGCTATTACCGGGTCTAGACCATGAAAGATGTATGCGTGCGAGTGCGATCTCTGACACCTTTGATCCCTGAGCATCGCTGGTAACCGATTGGGAAACAGGATGTAGTCCCCAGCGACTATTGTGAATGTATTCAGCGGCCAATTGCTTGACCGCATATTCTGATTTTCGAAAATTGTCATTCGTCAACGACTGCACGGCCGGCCCATAAATATTCAATGAGTGGGTTAACCAAGGCAGTCCCCGAGTGCTGAGTATATGTAAGCATGTCGTCAGCGCGGCCGGCGTACCCCTATACAATTGTAATTCGAAAAATGCATAATGAATCGATCGCGTAACGATCTACGGACAACGTGTCTATGGTGTGGATGGATGGATGAACGGACGGCCGCCACTAAGGAAGGGAATGCATAACAATATTAGGCACAGCACAGCCCCCCCAGTGACGGGCGGGTTGTAGGCTGGGTTAGGAGTCAAATATGTAGTTATTCCGAAAGGTGCTATAGTTTCGAATAATGCATTTTCGATTTTCTGTTTTCGTGGAGCCTAAATTGCTTAAACAAAAAATGGAGGCTTGCGGTGCCAGTGAATAATTGAATAGGAATAGCATCGCTTAAAAAACAAGGCTGCACGACATCAGACATGTAAAATTGGGAACCGTATGCGAGCACGTTGCTCGGGAGATATTTCCAGAACTCTTGGTATTCTCTTGAAATGCATTGTGGTCTGGACTTTGGATCGAGTTGGCTTCTTCACATGTTCGAAGGTTCCTCGTGCCGACCTTACTCTGATGCAAGTTAAAATCGTCCATTTAGGTTATTTTTATGAACTTAGGAACGTCCAGACGCGTTATTTCGGCGTCAAATGTTATTGGACGTCAAATGCGCGTTCAATTCCACTGATAGTCCTCCCTCATTTCCCAAGTGGGCTATAAAAGATACACAACCTCCACTGCGATGTGCCCCAATCACTTGCAAACACTGTCCGAGGGTGAGGAAGCGCCACCGCATTACAATGTCCACTTCAGCACATCTTAATCATCCCAGTATCTTGCGGCCTAGCAACACAGGGCAGCAAAAATGCGCAAAAATAAAAATTACATTCCTATCTCTCGCTGGACTAATTATTCCTTTATTCACCCTCAATCATCTCAAGTTGAATCCATAAGACTCCCATTCTTATTCGAATTCGGAATCTTATATGAATCTCGGTGCCCTGCACATGATTGGCTTCACTCTCCACGATGGCCTACATCCACACACACTCTCCGACAGAATGATAACCTCTGGCACGATGTGGAAATCAAATTTATAAATAAATTGCTTCCACAAGCAGTAACTGCGCCGAGTCAGAGTCAGAGGCTCATCATTAGCTTCGAAACGCTTATCAATATCAGTATACATCTATAGAGCGTGTTGCCTCCATACATACACTCCGATGTTGGGTCATCTGTCATCACCAGCGACTTGAGACGTTCATATAAAAAAGATTAACTTTATTTTCGTGCCGTTACAGTCTTGTTGAAATTGTTAGCATTATGCAAGCGGAGCAGAGTTTATCAAGGAGAAAAATGTTTTCTAATTCCAAAGCTTATATGGGTTAGCCATTTGTAGGACAAGCTCTGTGGGGACCTATTGACCAAAGCTCCGCGAAAGTAGAACTCATGGCAACATGATTTTCTGTCTCGTGTTACCTTTTCTAGAATATTCCGATTTTATGTTAATGTATTCTTTTGTCTATATAATTACGAGAGTAGCGGTCTTGGAATTTGAATGCATAAATAATAATCAGGCGAGTGATTTACGAATTCTTTTGTTAAGACACGCAGTGGATCGATTTTGGGGCAGCTCATTTGGACCGAGATCATTGGAAGACATTTATTTTACCGAACTAGTGGGGTATTGTGTACTGGGCCAACTTAAGCCTTGTCATTCGTTAAAAGATTGCTGGTCTTTTGTAAGAATTTGTGTAACAATATCAATTCATTCGAAATCTAACCTCACTTTCGCTCATAAATAAAGCGCCACAAAAAAGCCTACAAATGTCGTTTTCCATTGGGCAAAAAGAAGCGTCCGGGAGAGTCCGGATCCGGAATCGAAAAAATCACCCCTGAAACCATTCCATTGGCACAAAAAATACTCTTCTGGTGATTCTGAGGAGAGAATTTCGCTTCTCGATTTGAAGTCAGAATCCACTCAAGAAGCACTCATACAAGTGTACTTTATGTATTTTATACAAGTCAGCTGACAGCAGCCGTAGACTATTTTTTGGCATACTGCGTTTACGTGATTTATCATACATTTTCGTGATTTATACGTGTTTAGATTTTAATGACGTATCTGTCAAAGCAAATACACACAAAATAAAATCAAACATACCTGTTATTCAGCACTTTAATCAGTAAGAAAAAATAAAAATAAACTGTCAAAAAAAATTATTTCAAATTCAATTTTCTAAATTTGTTCGTGTTTCGGCGAGTTTTCGATATATTTATTAATTACATACAATCAAAAATTGTTTTATTCTTGGCAGGTATGGCAACAAAACAGAAACAACCGAAAAAAGAACTAATCTTACAATATTGAAAGTTGGACACAGAATGTCAAAGTTGACAAAAATGTCACACTAATGTTAACACTAACACGGTCACACATTCGTAACACGGAAGATTAAAGGGATGCTAAATACTAAATAGCTGTGTGACTGAAAGGGACGGCATTACCTAACACAAAAACGTGACACGTATTTTGGGCGGCCATCTTGTTTGCGTGGTAGGTATTATGGGAAAGCTATGCTATATTTTTATAGCGATGGCTTACGAAATTTCGCTTTCCTATAAAACAAAAGTGATGAAAAGACAATTATTTAGTTATTTCGTAAAACTGATTGATGTATTGTTGGTTTAATTTACTGAAACTAATTACCACTCTTATTTCACATGTTTTAAATCAGAAATAGAAATGTTTTCAAGTGATTGTAGAGATGCTGTTCGCCGGAACTTCTGTTTGTTTCCGTTGTACGTATCTATAATTATGGGTAGAACATCCATGATAATTTAGGCGTCCAATTTGTGATCTCATTCTTACGCCTTTATTAGCATTGACAGCGGACAAACGGATCTCTCTGTCCCGTCTAGTGCAAAAATGAGCGTGCGTGATGTTGTAAATGCAACATAAATCACGTAAAGTTCGGTGGAGACGCCTTTCGTGATTTATAAATCACTTTGGCTAACTACGTTTGTGGGAACATAGTATTAAGTCGACTAGATTGGTCTGGATAAGATGTAACCTGAACGCAAAATATAGATTCGTCGACTACCCCTCCATAAACGTCAACTGAAACAGCTGCTCATATAACAGATTTCAACAAATCAAAATCGAGATACATGTAATCAGACAGCTGTAAGACTTACTAAACTAGATACTTGAGAGTCCCCACAGTCTCCCAAACATCTTTGGATTGCAAAAAGGGGCTTAGACAAGGTTATGCACTATTATGTCAATCCGCCTGTGACAGCTAAATAAGTTCTGTTGCAAATTTCCTCCGCGGAAGCAAGTTAATGTATTTGCCCCTAACGTTGGCTTGAGACTTTCGCACAATTATTCACAAGTCTGTGCAGGCATATACATATATTTATTAGAGCTCAACCAGCTGTCAGCTGTCACTGTCACTGGCGCGTTTGGAAATAGAAATATTTGGACAGGTGCGGCGCAAAAATGGGTATCATCGTGAATGAGAACAGAACCGAGTATACTCTGTTGAAAAATAGGGAACGCACTACGTTGGTGAGTCCAACGAAACGTCATAATAATGGGCAGCTATTATTTTGAAGTAATTTTGCAGTAGTTAAAGGTTTCGGGGCTTACTTAATAACCATTTGTAACTTTAGCACTGAATATTTCGAAAATGTTGCCATCGTGAGTTCGAAAAATCAACTCTGGACACTAAAAATGGTTATTAGTACCGCGCTTAGTCTACCTCGGCTACACTATAAACTCTAATAATGACATCACATCAGAATTGAAGCGAAAAATCACGCTTTTTGTTACTCTGAACTAAATTGGTGAGTAAAGACCTTTTCAAGACATACTAAGAATAATCTTCGAAAGATCCAGTCTTGCTACATACTCGTATCTCAGATGCATGGCCATTGAAGGCACATTTGGTCGCTCTACATTCTACATTCTTGCAGTGATTTCCGGTCACTTTGGGACTGAGAGTGGGAGGTTCAATAGCGCCGTCTAAGATGGCTGCGACTTTTAAAGCGAATGGAAAAAAACTCCAACTCCAGAGGCAGTGCAGTTCAATAAATATAATTCGAGTATCCATGAACGCACCCAACGCCAACCGTCAGTTGACTACACTGCTCGCTTATATAACCTTCCCTCTCAAAAATTCGAACAATGCTCCACCTGCCGCCTCAATTTGTGTGGAAAGCATTTATGCAAATCGGATGCACTGTGTGTCCCATTGGAATCGATTAATAAATACTAAATCGAAACTCGATATTTTATCTGTGTTGAGCTTTAAAAGAGAAATACAGTTCCATTTGCATAATTAAGGAATCCATCCATAACATCAACATCACAAGGGTAACCCCATACTAAACCGAACCGAACATTATTTTGTTTCCCCATATTTTACGACCGCCATCGAGGGGCTCATTATCAATATATTTGATTAAAATTTTATTTCGTCGTGATTTTAATTATCTTGCATTTTTATGACCCACAAAATATATAAACACCGAAAATTCACTAAACAGATAAACCTACATAAATATTGGTTTATGTATTCCTTGTGTGGCTGCGCGGCCTGCGGGGTTAATTGTTTCGTTTTTCGAATAGGCACGAGTTCACTTCACATTAAAATGGCCAAAGGGGAAATTTATTTAAATGCCTGACTGACTGTTGGTGCCTACCAATTTAACGAAATGCAATGACCCCGGTAATAGTACGAGCATATGTATGAGAGTAATGGGCTGCATTAGGCAATGAACTTAAAAAGTTGACAGCGATTGACAGTAGGTGCAAGGCAGACGACGGGTGCAATGTCATTTTGTGTAGTCATGACTAATCAGTTGGAGATACAATACGCTACGCGTGGAGGGTCGATGTGTCAATTGTTGCTCAGCTCACACCTCTAGCTAGTAGGAGTCTTTTGAGGCCCGCACATTTGGCAACATTCTCGAAGGCGCATGGCTTAGAGGGCTTCCCCTGTTCAATAGGTTCATTCGGGTACTTTTTTGCAAACGTAAAATTATTAAAAATTTGCTAAGAAACTGTGCGAATACGACCACGTACTGAGAAAATTTAAAAAAATGAGAGAGAAATCCATTTCCCCTCTTTTCATTTTTTCGTAATTTTCTACTCGCCGAATTTCGACTTACTGAAAAATGAAAAATAAAAACTGACAACTAAGTGACAGCTCAGAAGTTTGGCCAGTAAAACTCTATTTATTTTCGTCTTCAACGATGTCGGAGGAAGAAGTTGTAATCGAATATTCCCCTAGAACATATCAGAATGATAGGTTTAATAGGTATTTACCTTATAAAAAATTCAATTGCAACTCATTTTGTAGATTCTGCATTTTACGATAATGTCAAAATGACATTTCTTAAACTTTTTGTAACAAAACCGATCAGTTACTTCCCATGAAATTGAGAGATTTCTCTCTCGTTTTTGATTTTTGACGTTTTTCATTTTTCTATGTTGAAAGTACACGAACGAACCTAATGTCGGCCCGCTTTGACACGCTTTATCGAATCTTTACGATTTTAAATGCCAAAGCGCTAAGCAAAAATTCTGTAAAACGAAATGCTGCTTTGAAGCGAATGCACGTTAAGAGAGTAGAGCATGACAGATTAGAAGTTCGGTTTGGTTTTAACTAATGTTCACAAATCTCTTTTTGTCTGCAGCTGTAGTTTTTGTGCAAGAATTAAAAAAGGATTCTCCAAAATTGATAAAAAAAATCATTCATAATTATAATGTAAAGAACAACGTCAACAAAGATACAAAACTAATGATTAATATTTTTTTTTATCCAAGAAAATCTGAAGAAATAAGTATTAGCTCACCAAAAAAAAGGTATTCGTCATTTTCACTAACTAAATTAATTAATTTGCATTAAAAAAGCATCATATTGCTTTTTAAAATTTGTGTATAATAAACATTAGTGATTCTGTGCCACTCCAACTAAGAACGGCACCCCCATCAAATCAAACAATTCAAAATTCTAAAGTTGTCAAACTCGCGTGAGCGTAGAGAGTAGGTCTACTCAGGCGTCGCGTTGAACTTTACGATATTTACGATCTAAAGTCGATCCAACGCCTAAAGTTGTATTTTGTGTGGCAGCTTTGTTTCTACATAATCTGTCAACGCACGCGCGAGTCAACGCGACATTGTGAATTGGCCATAAAGAGACTGTCAGATCAAACCTTTCTCACATCTGCAGGGCTCTGTTTCCACACTCTAGACGTGTTTTATATATCGTGGGATTTATCCATTTTTGATGTCCGAAAAGCCTTTGTTAGAAATTATTTATTGAATGTAAACACTTCCTAAGATTTATCTATGTGAACACCTTTAAGCACTGAACTCTTTCAGTTTACTGTCTGTCATATTTGAATTAATAAATCACTCTTGTTCCTAACGACGTAGAATCGTAAAGCACTTTTTGTTAATTCTTTTTAATTCACTGCGTTGCCTATTTTATATCAACAGCCTTCCGTGGGATAAAGGGAAAAAGCACCAAATGGTGGGAATTTCAGAAATCTGACAAAAAACATTGAAACTATAAGTTTTTGGTGAAATTCTATCAAAACACCTGTATTTCACCATGATTATCAACACACTGAATGTCCATAAAGAACAGCTCATGTAAATCGTCTTTTATCGAAATTTTCCAGTATCAAAAAATAATCATAGCAGTGTTACAAACTGCGGTTTTTAATTTAATTTTACCGTGATTTTCTTTCCGTGTAATACAAATTTTATATTAAAAACTAGATTTTGACGCAAAAAAGTATCGTGGGATTTTAAAAGGGAATTTGAAAAGGAAAAAAAAGGGAAAAATTACCAAGCTTCGTGGGATAAATAGAATAGAGAGATTGCTAACAACACTGAAGTAGAGTATTTGGGCATTCGGCATCGTTATCGATGATCCTTGATAATTTTTGTGTTTGTCGAGTAACTTATTTCCAGGGGATAGTGATGTAACACACTTTTTATTTTGCCAATCTTCGTCATTAGGTCCACAAAATAAAAGCCCCCCAAGCCTCAAGCTTGAAATAGGCCTTCCCCTGCACGTAAATCAAATTATTTTATAAAAAAAATAATTTCGCTGAGCGGCATGGGGCGACAATTTTAAAAATAGACATGCTTTTGGGAGGGCCCAGCTTCCAAAAAAACAGACCAACATCGACATGTCGATGTGGAAATACCTACCACTTGGATGGTCCTCCGAAAAGTGTTAGCATTTTGTCATTTCCATCATTCACGACATCCGACATCGCTAATCGTCATGATTATTTCGAAACAAAAAAATAAATGTCCCTCCAACATAGATTTCAAAATTTTTTTTTATTATATTTTTTTTTTTTTTAAACAAATGAGCAACATTTTTTAAATATTTCAGCTCCGAAAATACCTTTGTTATTTATTATTTTCCACACAAATTTTCGAGCATAAAAAAAAACCGCCAGAATCATCGGATCGAATGCAAAGACACTGCAGCTGTTCACAATAGATTTCCAATGTCAAAAAAGAGCGTCTCCTTCACTAAAAAAAAAAAAAAAATGTAAAAATAAAATTAAGTACTCGAAAAAGTCCTAAAGCTTACAAATAAAAATTACATTTTTATATGTGTAGTTTGTTTTTAAATAAAGAAATGTTTACGATAAATATTTATAAGAAAACAAAATTTATTTGTCACCCGTCAGTCAATATTATTTGACCCAACACATTCAGTCTCGCAAACATTACGACCCACGTCGAAAAAATAGAAAAAAAAAAAAAAAAAAACAAGCCCAATGTACTTGCTGCTGGCGCTTGTGTTTGAAATTTTCAAAAAGTTGAGAAGATTTTTTCCTTTTTTTTAAACAAAAACAAATAAAAAGAAAATCCATAAATTAATTGCTCTGTGAAAATTCTGTCAATTTGAAGGTCCACTGAGTGACCGCTCATTCACGTAAATGTGAATGTGAAACAGTCAACCAGAGTTCTGAAGTCGCCACACGCAAATTAATGGCCGATCTCTTTGGATTTTTATGGCTTTTTTGTGTTGGCTTTTTGTAAAGTTTTCTATCTCTGAGTTTCTAAATTTAGAATAGCCAACCAGAGGCACACGTGAAAGATGGTTCTCCAAGTTGTTCGGTTTTTTTTTATTATTTGCTGTGGATGCTTCTATACCGTTCCATGACGATACTTTGGGGAAATGTTTTTTTTTTTTTCTGTTTTTTTTTTTTTTTGGTGTGACAGAGGTGGGATGAGCCGAAATAAAGGAGAAATATTTTAAAATAATTTTTTGTTTCTTTCAACATGGACAGCAATAAAGTGGTGACACTTTTATTTTGTATAAGCGAAGAAGAAGGTGGGAAGGATGGTAGAATGGTGTTGGTTGGCTGTTTCGGAGAGAAGAAGGTGATTATCGTAGTCCGCTGGGAATGTTAAATATAAAACAATAAATTATATTAATTTATAACAAAGTCTGTTCTTTAATTAATCCATACGAAAACGAGTCTTTTGTTGTTGCTGGTGCTGGTGGTGGTGCTGGTGGGATACAGTGTCATTCGATTTGGATTACATCCAAGAGAAATTAAAATGAATGGTTGAGGAATTTACATTTTACAGGGTTAACGCGGCTTTCAAGGAGATCCGTTTGTAATTGTTAGTCAGCAGCGGAATATGTTCGGCAGGCACGTAGCCAGGGAGGAGGGGGGGGGACAAAAAACTAAAAACTTAAACTTTCCTAGATCTCTTAACTCTTATCGACCGCACAAAAGAAGTTCTGAATTCTGTTAAGAACATCAGACAAAATGCCGACGATTTTTTCTGAGAGGCTTTTCAATACGCATCCCAACTTGCCGAGGACTTATTTGAAGTTGAATAAAGAGCTCCAGAACTTCATTGAAACAGACAATGCGTTCCAATCCAGAAACCTCTTCTTCGGAAGCCTATTTTAGAGTGTCTAATACTGATTCCTCGCATAGATTCATTAATACAAAATTTAACGGACAGATTCATGGTCAACAAAGACGTTCTACCATCGTCTCAAGCCCTTCTCCCAGCTTTTGCTGCAATTGAGCGAGTGAACGAAATCGAAAAGCTAACATGTTACTTTGATAATGCAATTTAGTTGTCAGGTGTGAAAGCTGAGTACATTCTTTGGTGCGAAAAAATATCGTCGAGTGATCCTCTACTGAAGTTTTGAAATTGCTTGATACTTGTATGTGACAAGACTTACTTAAGACGTATTAACTTCGTGCTTACGGCTTTGGCCACGCTTCCAGTGACCACAGCTAGTGTTGAAAGAACCTTTTCAACTATGAAATTGATTAAAACAGTTTCCCAAAGCGTTATGCAAGATTAAGCTCACTTGCTATGATATCTGTTCATTCGGATATTAATGTGGATCCAGATAAGGTGATCATGTCAAAAAAAAACCAAGACGTCTGCTTTTAAAAAAGGCGTGTAAAAAAATAAAATAAGTATGTTCGTTTAAGTACATACGATTTAAAAACTAATAAAGAATCAGTGAATTGGAATATAAGGCGTATTCACGATCCGATGCAACTGGCTGCGAAAGTGCGAAGGTGCGACTAAAATTTCGCTACACTTTTGCACTTTATCTATACCCTGATCCTATTGTAACCGAAAAATACAACAGAGTAAAGTGTAGCTTTGTAAAGTTGACAATTCGCTAAATTGTTAATCTTGGTGTGTAGCTCTCGGAAAAAAATAAAGAAAAAGCTAAATAACTTAAGCGCAACAGAAGGAAAAATCCAGTCAAAAAATGGACAGAAAAATAAGTTTTCATGATATCATCTTCGTGTTTACTCTCTCCATTATCTAAAACAATTTTTCTTTTTCGCTTTTTCCGGCATAATAAACAATTAAAAGCCAATTTTTCAGTTTCAGAATTAAAAGTATTTTCACAACATAATGTCAGTTGTCAAACTGGCTCTGTCATTTGTTTCAGTTTTGCAAGAGACGAGGTAAAGAGTAAAGTGTGTTCACGATCTGACAAAAAAAAAATAAAATTTCGCAATTTTACTACGCCTGTTACACCGAATCGCGAATACCTACCCCTATAGTTCTTTTGTTTAGAGAATTCCTCGTAAGATTTGGAAGCAAGCCCTACCGGAAACAAAATCCTGGCTACGGTACTGATGTTGGGCTGTGTCATGGAGGACAACTAGTTTCCCGATATCACCAATCACCTTCTCGCCGATAAACATTATTGGGTACGTTCAACGTTCAAGTACCTAGTTTAGTAAGTCTGACAGCTCTCTCACTAGATTTATCTTAGTTTTGATTGGGGGAAATCGGTCGTGTTTCAGTTTCAGTTGACGTTTATGGAGGGGTAGCCGTCGAGAAATTCGTCACTGAGTACTAAGTTGACAGTTCTCATATGTGGCTGACGTAGAAAAAGTGACGTTCCCGACCAATCTAGTTTTTGCGTTCAGGTTACATCTCATCCAGAGCAATCTAGTCGACTTAAGATAACTAGATTCTTGAATGTGCCCATTAACTGGCATTAGTAGCGTGCAGCGGTTGCCTCTCTCCGTCTTTGCAAAAATGCTTCAAAACTAATGTAGGTGCGAAAATGCAAATGCCTACATTCCTTCTGTCATCGAACCGATGAATTATTTATCTCAGTCTCTTGTAATAACTTTTGTAATCTAATAGCCTGAACTTGTGCGGCAAATTGAGACTTCTCGTGGTACCTTTGTCTCTTTCTTTTAACTTAACGAAGGAAAAATGTCATTTTGCATTAAGATTAAAACGCGTTGCCGGCGAGGTTAGCTGGCCATTTTTGATTCTCACAATTCGAGAAAAGCAGAACCACGATAAGTTTCAAGTGTCGCACGAGTTTGTGTAGATAAGGAAGTGTCAGTATTTGTAAGTTCTTATTAGAAAAGTTTATTATCATAACTATTTTCAGCAAATAAAATCGCATCAAGATATTTATCCTCCTGTTCTTCCCCAAACTACGGCGCCACAACACCTTCTTTTGTCGAATTTCAGAACCAACAAGTTATGCAAATGCGACTTACTGCAGATAAACAATACTTTCTCAAAAAAAAAATCAGTTCAGATTGTTGTGCTAAAAATGAAACCATAAACCTTATCGCTACCATTCGTAGATGTCAATCCCTAACCTTAGAACGTTTCATAAATCGCATTTGTCGTACATTGTACCATAAAATAAAATTGTACCATAAAACGTTTCACTCCGTTATGCAACCGCATTGAACAATCGAGTCAGTTATTTGTAAACAGGGACAACTAGCAGTGATGCAACTAATGCTGACGTGATCCAAATGCATTTGATTACGAAATTGCGAAGAGAGGTTGCGAACTTTGATAAGAAAGCTTCGGCCAATTGCGAAGCATCGAAATGGATGAGCAAATAACTGAGACACGGGTCGGGTTCATAATATACAGTTTTTTCTTTTCAGTTGAAATGAACAAACGCAAACGGAATTGATACTAGAGATCTGGCAGATTTCATTAGTTGTTATGAAAGACATCTTTAGACTCTCGAGCGGTGTGCATTTTAGACGCATGCAGGCAGTTGGAATGCATGCAATTTAAATTTAGAAAGTGTAACAGACAGTTGCGCCAACATCTTCGTTTTCTTTGTCCAAAACTGGCTGCTAAAATTACAAATTAAAATTTAAATTAAATTATCATAAAAAGTTAAAAAAAAACGGTTGGAAAAAGTGTTTGAGATAAAGAATTTCAGTTTTTTATTTCCAGTACAGAATGGGGTGTGGCATTCGTCAAAAAAAATTGCTCTGAAGTCCGTCCAAAAAACAGTTTAAATAGCCTCAAAAGTCAGCGGGAGAAATATCCAAAAAAGCTACTTCACAAATTACCAAAAGTCAATGAAAGATTTAATCAAATGTAACACTCAAAATCGCTTACAAAATCAATCAAATAGTTGTGAAAACTGTTTCAAAAAAAAAATTGCGAAAGTAATCTCGAAGAGAGCTGAAAACTAAAAATCGCCTGAAAAGCCGTCCAGAAAATGCCTTAGAAATAACCAACGAATCACCTGGAAAGAGCTCCCATAGGTGGCATGGCAATCCACCCAATTACGGCGCCAAAAATTGATAAAAACACTACTTCAAATAGCAGCAATAAAAATTTAGGGATCTCTTCAAAAACCACATGAGAAATCGTCCTTTTTAATGCTTTTAATATATTTTTCGCGGAAAGTGCAGTAGATCTACTGCTGTTGCAGCAAAGTGGCACCGCTGGACAGGACAGGCAGCTTGTAGAAAAATCTACCATTTCTGTTCTCAGTTGACCATTTAGTTTGTATCATTTTTGGTTGGAATAGTAACTAAGAAGTGGGGTATCCAACCACATTTCATTTTTAGTTCCAATAGAATTTCCCCAATATCGAATAAAGATTTATCATGTGAAGTGGGGCTATCTATTGCGTTTCACTCTTCGTTACGCTCTTGTTTCCCCAATATATGAAATTAACTTACTCCGATGTAGCAAATGAGCGGTATGAATATAAAAATTTGAGATTTACCTTCTTATTTATCTGATAGTAAAGATTCGACGGGGTTCTTCAATAACGTTTCACTTTTCGTTACGGGCTTCTCTTAGGATGCCAATCAAATCTTTTTCAATAAAAAAAGCGAACGTTAGGAATTCTAAAACACTGGAAAACCACTCCTGTCTAGGGTGGCTGCCAGTGGAGTAGATATGCCATTACGTTTCGCTGCTAAAAAAGTTGTTTTTGTTGGTGTTTGATCCCTAAAGAGCTGTTGGTGCAGAAAACTCAAAAATCAACGCCAGTTGATTGGTGGCCGCGCTGATCAAGCTAACCAAGAGCTGCAGACTGTTAAAAGTATTTGTACAAACGTTGCAAGTGAAGCAGAAACTCCCCCTACAGTTTTGCGAAAGACAGCAACCCTATCACCTGCGAAAAAAACAACTCCTTCGAATAAACACCAAGAAATCAAATATCTCTAAATATATATGTGCAAATAAAAAAATCAAACAGTCCTAAAAACCGCTCCAAAATCGATTCAAAAATTGCTCAATAATATGTTATTTTCAAATTCAGTTGAAAATTCTTCTAGTTGCCCTCGTTTGTGGGGCAGTTCACATTTGAATCAATTCAAATCGTATGGGATATCCGTTCCGCAAATCATTTCAAAAAGCTACCGCAAATAGCATAAAGGGGAACTATAGAAATCGCTCGCAAACTGAGTTTGAAATCGGTCTAAAAATAACACTAAAGCTACGATTACACATGACGTAAATATTTGTCCTAAATCTGTCACTACGTGTGATCGCCTGTCAAGCGTCTGGTCAGGCTGTCGCATTGCACTCTCACAAAAGACACACGAGTGACCGCATTTTTATGTCAGAATGTCAAAATTTGCCACGAAAAAGGCACGCGTAATCGTAGATTGAGAACCTCTTACGAAATTGCTGTAAAAGTCGCTCCCAAATGATCTACCAATTGAACTTACAAGAACTCCAAAGAACTATCAAAAGACGAATCAAAATTGTCAGCGGATGGAAAAGTTGCTTCGTAAATTACCTCAAAACAGACCCTAAACTCCTCCGAAAGTTGCCCCACAAATGACCCTAAAGCTCCACCCTAAATAACCCCAAAAATGACCGTAAAACTCCACCAAAAACTACCCCACAAATGACCCTAAAACTTTACTCAAAATTACCCCAAAAATTGGCCAAAAACTCCACCCAAAAATACCCCAAAAATAGTTCTACAACTCCACCCAAAATTACCCCACAAATTACCCTAAAACTCGACCCAAAACTACCCCATATCTGACCCTGAAACTCCACTCAAAATGACCCAACAAATGACCCTAAAACTCCACCCAAAATTACCCCACAAATGACCCTGAAACTCCACCCAAAATTACCCCACAAATGACCCTAAGACTTCACCCAAAATTAGCCCAAAAATCGCCCAAAAACTTCACCCAAAAATACCCCAAAAATAGTTCTACAACTCCACCCAAAATTACCCCACAAAATACCCTAAAACTCGACCCAAAACTACACCAAATCTGACCCTGAAACTCCACTCAAAATGACCCAACAAATGACCCTAAAACTCCACCCAAAATTACCCCAAAAATAGTTCCACAACTCCACCCAAAATTACCCCATAAATGACCCTAAAACTCCACCCAAAACCAGTCTTAAAAATAACCACCGAAGTTCCATTCAAAATACGCTTCAAATCGCTCATGGGTCATGTTGAAAATCTACCCAAAAACATTCGAAAATCCACCACAAACCGCACAAAAAGTCAAGTTACAACAGGACTAATACAAATGGACTTAAGATCGCACCAGCTTTCGCCCAAAAATCACATAAAAAAACAAATAGATCGACTTTTAGATCTTCCCAAGTTACTGCCCTTGAAACTCTGGACAAAAACAAAAATCTCACAAAAATGCTCCAAAAATTGTCTCAAAAGCGGCCTCAAAACCAAAAAACTGTCTTGAATTAGGCACTTAAACTTTTAAAGTATGTTACACCAACCGACTAAGTTCGATGCAGGTTCCGGTAAATCTGTTTCACAGAACTGCAAAACCTGAACAAAAATCAATTCCCACTAAATTCATAGAAACGCCGTGCACTGATAACCGATCAGCGGTGTCCTAGTTATGGACCCGCACTACCATTGCCGATTAAAAATAATGTCTCCTGCCACAATCTGACAACCTGTTCCATCGATTATCATATTCATTATGACTTTTGTCCGAATTTAACTAGTTTTACCCCTCAATGCGCAACCGGCCCAATCGTTAACATAATCTCCAACCATCCACGCAACTAATTGCTTTCGAGATGGAAAAAAATGCATAAAATGCGATCGGCATCCAACACACACACACAAAAAAAAAAACAGTCCCACTGTCAAAACTCGGAACTGGTTCCCGACTTACCTACTCGCCGTTGCCATGTATCTCGTTAGTTTGTCAACTTTTACCCCACCCCCTTCCTCATACCGATGCTGAAGGGTAATAAATTTCCAAACTTATGATGCGATTGTTACTGTACAGAAACAAAAAAAAAACGAACGATCCGAGATCGAGAACACCGCGCGTCACCATCCAAGCGGGACAAACGAGCATCGAATCGAAATCAAAAATGCACTCAGCCCCGCAAAAGGTGGGCATTCACCGCCAGCAGACCCACCATCGGAATTGGGTCAACGTCACCGTTTCACAGGTCGTAAATTTGCTGCTTGTGGAGGGATCCAACCCAAAATTATGGTTCTGCCGCAACTGATTGAACACCAATCAGATGGTCACAAAAATGCTGCAGTTGGACCAGATGTTCGAAAAGCAAATCGAACAGAATCTAAAATTTATTAAGAGGTGAGAACTTACAACGGAATTTCCATTTGTAAAACAAGGATACGATGACCCCGGACTCGCAGAGAGTACATGTGCACCACCACAGCGAGGGAGGTATCGAATTACGAAAAGGGACAGCGGACGAAGGGAGCACTACAATAGAACAAATGTGGTCGCGTCATCCTATCGCCTGTCGAAATACATTTCATTATTATTCCGCTCACATATCGCGACTGTTTCCATATCCTTTAGCACTGCACACGCACTGGGCTGCCTTGTGGCTCTTTCGGCTGCTACCACTCCCTATGGCCTGGCCCCAGCTATCCGTATAGCGATGGCAATGTTCTTTATAATACACATTCCAACTTATGCTTGAGTAGAGATAGGCTATGAAAAGCGGAGTTGGAGAAATGTATTACCAGGGTCCCCGGGGGCCTCTTGGAATAGCATTAGTTGAAGGCCGCTCTTCAGGAGTGGGAGTTGTTGTGTGTTATTGGATAAATATGGTCGCATAATGAGCGTCTGAGTGGAGTGAATACGACTACGCTAATAAGGAGTGGGGGATCCACTAAGAATTAAGATCTGTCTGTTGTTTTAATAAAGAACCTTGAAGAAAGTAGCAGAATAAAAAGAAATTGAAAGATCTCTCTCCAGAAAGAACTTCGATCTAAAAATAATAAATATTCGGTGCAACGGGTCCGTACAGGATCAAGTGCAAAAAAAATAAAGCAAAATATATTACTCACGTTTACTAAAACCCTGAAAACGCTTCCCTGAGGCTGAGGATCTAGCTTCTTGGTCACCCAAATAGCTTCATTAGTGAACTATGATACCAGGCACTTAGGCATCAAAATAGGCACGCTGCTCGAGCTAAACTAAATTTTATCTGGTCTCCAACTTTTCTCTCCAAACATCAGCTAAAGTCCTAGCTAAATTTTGACATCGAATACGCCGTGGATAAGTGTCACAGAAAACAGCTGTTCTTTGAAAAAACTGCCTTTAAAAATTGAATTCTCTCTTATTTCAACTATCAGAATCAGTTCTTGGTACTTCCCGTCCATGTAATAATTCAAATAATTAAAAGAGCTCATCCTTGCATACTTTTCCGCAACAGAACAAAAAAACACACAACGATCTGTCACAATTTAGCTTGAGAAAATGTGCCGACCCATTAATGCCGCATTTACACGATCACACATTCCTAGCCCGGAAGATTAAATAGCAGTGTGACTGAAAGGGACAGCACCACCTACCACGCAAATAAACGTGGCATGTTTTTTGGTCGGCCATCTTGTTTGCGTGGTAGGAATTATGGGAAAGCTATGCATATTCATATTTTTATAGCGACGGTTTACGAAATTTCGCTTTCCTATAAAACAAAATGCCTGCCGGAAGTGATGAACGGACAATTATTTATTTATTTCGTATAACTGATTGATGTATTGTTGGCTTAATTTACTGAAACTAATTACCACTCTTATTTGTCATGTTTTAAATAAGAAATATAAATGTTTTCAGGTGATTGCAGAGATGTTGTTCCCCGGAACTTGTGTTTGTTTCCGTTTTACTGATCCATAATTATGGGTAGAACACTTGACAAATGACACTTTAGGCATCTGATTTGTGATCTCATTCTTACACCTTTATTAGCATTGACTGCGGACAAACGGATCTATCTGTCTCGTGCAAAAATGCGCGTGCGTGATGGTGTAAATGCACTATAAATGGGCACGCTAAATTTTGACAGACACATGAAGTACATTCTGAAACAAAAGTTTGATTATTAAGCTCGAGCTGCGTACAACTCAGCTAAATGGGTTCGCTTAGATTTAGCTCAGCTAAATTTTGGAGAGAATTTTGTTTTGAATAGGCCTTCTCTAATAAATGTAAAGTAAACAAAGCGAGGGGTCCCAGGTTGCAATCCCGAAAAAGCCCAAATACCAACTTAAGGTTTTTTTTATCGACTGCGCCACCTCTCGCGAACGTCTGGCAAACATCCGAGAGTATAACTGTCATGAAAGAGCTTCTAAATTAGCCGTTTGGACTCGGCCTAAATTTTAGATCCCAGTATTCAGGTTTAAAATTTAAATTTACGCCATTTGTGCGGAAAGGTGCTGCCAACGCAATACAACAAAAATGACAGCGTTACAACTGTCATTCCAGGGCTGTTCAAAACGGACCGCTCCGCGCACAATCAACGCATTTTCATTGTTGAGAAATATTTTAAAAATGTCTTAAAATTGGTAGCTACACTTCCGTCTTGTTAGCCGTCAAAACTGTCGAATTTGTGATTCAGAAAATCCACCTCCAGCTAGATTAATTTTTTCCCACTTAAAAATTCAACTACATTGCCAACGCTGACTATAATCTGACTGAACAATCGAATATATTCATCTACTCCACCAGGAGTTTTTCACATTCCTGACGAGTAGCAAGTCTCAGCCCCCGCCATATCTAATCGTCTACCGAAAAACACTTGTTTACATCACACCTGCGGTCTATTACAATTATTACTTAAACTATATCAATTTGTGGCAACTCACTCTCTAATCGGCCATACGGCCGATACGGCATAGACGCACATTCAATCCGGCCCGATACGGATAACGTATCAGAGATTAAACATCAGAAGTGAATTTCGACAAGAAATTTGTTATTGCAAAGCTTGCCCGAACGTGCAGCGCTTGTCAACAACTCGTGGCTCATGTGTTCAATATTTGCCTTCCCTGGAAATTATGACAAGACTGCTCGTCTCTAAGTACTCTCAAGTTCATCCAGCCATTAGTTATTGCAATCCGCTGTGTGTCAGAAACCGAAAAGATGCAGCGAAAGCTAAATAGCATTCCTTGCTAATGAGTATCATTTGACAGGATGAAAGTTACTGAGAAATTTCTACTGAAAGTCCCATTGGTTTGTATGCGGTTGTTCTTGAATGCCGTTTGAACCGGTCGGTCTCGATGAACACGTTTTTATTTTTTCTTTTTGGAAAAAAGATCGCCATGCTATAGGGTGCCCCACAATTCATTCAAAAAGTAATTTTGATAGAAATTAAAGATTTTTAATTAAAAAGCTTAAATTTTGTATTGATTCATAGGGAATACAGATTGAGGTTATGTACGGAATAACACATCGGATAAATGGCCGCCACGGTTTTGCTGGCAAGTACGTACTCTTTTATTGAAATTTTCTATTACCGTTTCGCTTAAATGTGGCTGAATTTCATTAGTTCGCCTACCGATTTCCTCTTTCAAGGCGTTGCTGGTGGTGGGCCTATTTGCATAGACCCTTGGCTTCAAAAAACTCCAAAGAAAAAAGTCCAATGGCGTTAAGTCGCAAGATCTGGATGGCCAATTCTGATCGGATTACACGATTAGGAAATGACTCGTGCAGTAATTGAATAGTTTCTCTGGCTGTATGGCATGAAACCACACGTTGGTCACATCCATATCTTGTAAATTAGGCACTAAAAACTGGGTTATCATGTCACGATAACGAAAACCATTAATTGTTACTGCCTGACCAGAAGCATTTTCGAAGAAGAGTGGTGCCTCCATCCCAAAATCCGCACCAAACTGTCACTGTCAAACTGCTGTGGATGCATTTGTTTCTCAACGTCTCCTGAACCCCAAATGCGACAATTTTGACGATTAACTAAGCCATCAAGATGAAAATTACGGCCAAATTTTGCGGACTGTAGCTAACAAACCTTCATTATTTTTAAAATATTGCTCAGTAATGAAAATGCGTTGTTCTTTCGTATAGCGCTCCATTTTTACTAACCCCGAACTGTCAGCTGTCACATTGTTATTTTTTTTTGCGTTGGCATCACTGTACTATTAAATGGAGCAAAATAAAAAATGTTCTTGAATTATGGGACACCCTTTATATCAGACGTAACTGGTATTCGATTGATTTGGAACTGACTGGGATCGAGACAGGCAATGAATGGTGTAATCGACACTCCCTATTAATATTTTAAAATGCGACGGCCGTTATTTGTCATAACACCAACATTAGCAGCGGGTCGCGGTCGTTTGCTATATGCATAAAGAAATCTTTTGTGTGCGGCCATCAGGGATTTATGAGGTTTGGCAATTTCGTCGCACCCGGGTATTCTCCACGAGTCTATGGGATTGGCAGATCATAGAGAGGTGACTGGCTTGAACTTTGGTGGACCTTCCCAAGAGACAGAGGGTAAACAGGGTGAGGATCTTTATGCACAGACGCAAACGTTGCGCCATCTTTTGGTCAATTCTAAACATACTATGGCGGATTGAAAATGACAAAAAGACAAAAAATTACAAAAAGGTAACAGCAGAGACTTGGCCCAGTCTGTGTGCTTGCATTTAACAAGCAGACAGAACTTAGCACGATTGTGATCGACCGATCGGCCTTGGCTGTGACCAGAATTTGTACGGCTTATTTTAGTCTATTACCATCTGAAAAAGGACGTTTACTTTCCTGGAAGAACTAAAAGAAATCAAACAGACCTCTAATGCGATCAAGTCCAACTAAAGAGCTGATCTGCAGACGGCACCTCTAATGCCTGCTGGTAGTGTTCGTGCTAGTCATTTGTGCTTGCTGTTACAGCTTGTGGCTTTCCCAGGATCTACGGTTTGGTTGCCATCAGCGTTGCCACAATGATACAAGTGTAACAACTTTTAAATTATTTTATAACTTTGTTACAATGTTACTTTTTTCGATTTGTTACACTTTTTCCCATTAAAATCTTTTTTTGTTTTTCTCGTTAAAAAATATTGAAAAGTGGAACTGGCAGCACTTTTTTCTTTCGAACAAACTTCTACCAATTTCTGTCAATGTATTTGTTTACACAGAGCACAAGTTGTGCAAAACGTCAAACTGCGAGTGCGAATGGGAATGGGAGGGAACGAGAAAATACAACAATATTTTCCTGACTCGCCGCGTCGCCGTTGACAAAGTTCTACATCTCGTGGTAAATAAAGTTTGTGAAATAGAAATTGAAATCTACTTCGATGGTCAATCATTTTGCTTCTTTTTTTTTATTTGTTAAACACAAAATGGATTTTTTTGAGTTGACGCTTTTATTATTAAAATTTTTTTTCAGTTTGTTACATTTTTTTTCCATTTGTTACACTTTTTGAAAAAAATTGTTACACTTTTAAAAAAAGCTGCGGCAACATTGGTTGCCATTACATATTCCATTACTTTTGTTTTCAGAGGTCTTAGAAATAAATAAATACTCGGCGCAACAGGCCCGTAGGAACTTTTATAGGCCGAGCTTCTCATAACCATTCGTTTTGTGTTTTTCTAATTTTTGGGACGAATGTAAGGGATCTACAATTTTTTTGCCGAGTCCAAACGACTAATTGAGAAGCTCTTTCATGACAGTCACACGCTTTCATGTTTGTCAGACGTTCGCGCAGTGGAAAAAAAAACTTAAGATGGGATTTGGTCGTACCGGGAACCCCTTGCTTTGTAGTCCAACACCCTAACCACTAAGCCACTGCTCCTACAAGAGTTCATACTAACTAAATACGTCCTCCTTTCAGAAGTTGACGATAAATTTTTCATGGGCAATTTTAAAGTGACAGCTCGGACATTGCAGGAATAGATTTCTTCGAGGAGATCGTAGAAAAACTATTTGGTGGCAACTCGCCCTTCCTCTGATTTTCTGGAGCTGTGAACTGACACCAATAATGATTACTCGCCGACTCACATATTAGGTTCGTTCGGGTACTTTTTTGCAAACGTAAAATTATAAAAAAATTGCTAAAAAACTGCGAATGCGAAGACGTACTGAGAAAATTGAAAAAATTGAGAGAGAAATCCATTTCCCCTCTTTTCATTTTTTCGTAATTTGCTACTCGCCGAGCTTCGACTTAAGCCTAGTATGCTGCTCGCGCTTAAATTAAGCCCCCATACAAAAATGTCTCCCAAGATAAAATTAAGCAAAGCAGTACGCAGTTCAAGCTAAATTTGTTAGCCACTGTACGAAAAATCTCTACAGAACTTAAGTAGGCGTATAAATGCAAAATACATTTTTCCACAGCTAAATTTTGACAGATCAAAGTAAATATCGGTATTTCAAACGAAAGCAAAAAAAAAAGAATGGAGAATGGTAAGTTGAACACCAAAAAATTCGTTCTTGTTAATTTAATTTCTTTTAGAAATGTAATATTCTAACGAGGAGTACCTGGAAAAGGTTTTTAAAGAAGTAGAAAAAAAAAAATTACAACACAGTTTTTTTTTTGACCTAAATTGTCAAAATTAAGCGAACATTAAGCGAAGCGGTGGAGAGAAACATTGGAGAGGCGCTTAATTTTAGGTTTCCTGGAACAGCATACAAGGCATTACTGAAAATTGGAAAATGGAAACTGACAACTTAGTGACAGCTCAAAAGTTTGACAAGGGAAACTCTATCAGCCTTATTTATTAGGATTTGCTAAACGCGCCTAAACACCTGTACAGTTATGCAGTGTATAAGCATTTAAACAGCCTTTATGCACCCTTCCAAAAATTCTTATTTATAAAACATTTTTCCATGCATACTAGTTATACAGGGCTTGCGTCAAAAAAAGGTACTGAAAAGGAGAACTCTACTACATTTATCTGTCCGAAAAGATAAAAAAAACTAAGCAGCTTGTGAGAAATGCAAAATTCAAATACAAATAGGAAAAGGAATTACAAAATTTAAAAGTAAAAAAAAAAGAATGATTTGGGACTCCTAAGAAACGGTGGTTTATGAAAATTAAAAGCAATTTTTGAAACAATTTGAAATATCTCATTTCTGCACATATTTCTTATCGAGGACACTACTTGTAGAACCTTTAAAATTGAAAGTAAAAATTTCTATACAATCTATCCAATTTATTTTTGATTTCATTTAAAATAGAATGTGAAAGATTTTTTTAAGTCAAAATGACATTTTGATACTATTCCACCTCTATTGACGAATGGAGGCTAACCCCTGGCGGTAAATTTTCGCATCGGTAGGTTGCTATAGATTTTGACAGCTGGTATGTATTTCTATGAAAAATCAAGAAGTTATTCTGAGAAATTAAGAATATAAATATAAGAAAAAAAATCATTTTATAACAGAAAAATAATATCTTAAAAGTGAGTGCGATAAGTGTTGATATAAAAGTGAATACTAAGTTTTTATTTTTGTTTAGAAAATGCAGAAGAGGGAAATACATTGTACCATCTTCCAAAAGAAGTTCGGAACTCTAAAGTTCTTTTCATTAAACGGGGTATTGTGCTTAGGATCGGGAAAAAAATTCCCAAATGTTTTTCCAATTCAAGTCTTCACTTTAGAGATAAAGACATTTTGCGACCGAATACACAGGATGGTTTTCAGTATAGAACCAAACTTGTGAAAGGAGCCTTTCCCAGCTTAAGCCTTCCGAATTCATCAATTCCTTCAAAGAAATCAGGCATAATACGTTCAAGGCGGTTACTATGACGTTCAGCTGCTTTAATGAGAAGAAGGTACTACAAGTTGCTACATCTACCTCTACATC
The DNA here is from genome assembly GCA_951230905.1 of Cheilosia variabilis. Lineage (NCBI taxonomy): Eukaryota > Metazoa > Arthropoda > Insecta > Diptera > Syrphidae > Cheilosia > Cheilosia variabilis. The sequence continues at coordinate 59,368,402 of OX579680.1, read as the reverse complement.
TACTCAAGAATATATGACACATCGACCCACATGTTTGGCGGAGAATCCTACTGATACCCAAGGACCATCCAACAATTGTACTGAGAGTTTTCGTACCATAGGGGAGCGGGCATGCTTAAGCTCGTTCACTAGCTTCACTGCAGTATGGGCTGCAAGCAAATTTGTAAAAATCATAATTATCACGCTTTTCATAAGATAAAAAGCAAATTTATTATTTGTTTACATTAAATTCAACAATACATACTTTGAACAGACTTTTGTGCTAGTTTTACAAGATGAATTGACTCACACTACAAATTTCGGACAAGTAGTACTTAGAATTGCAAATTAAGTTTGTTTTCAATTAGTTGGTTAATTTTTTAATAGATAAACAATTAATTTTCTTACACGAAAACACACGTTTTCTTTATCCACGTCCTTTGCAAAACAAACAGACGTCAAAATTCTATATTATCTATATGTAACTTATTTATCCACCAGGTGTCGCAGGAAAACTTTTTCACTCGTCAATACAAGCTCCAAACAACGTCCAAGCGCGTTTAGCTTATACAAGCTCTATACAACGTCGAACAATTTTTATAAATAAGGTTTATGCGTTTAGAGGCATTTTAGAGTGTGCATAACTTTATACGTTTATAAATAAGGTCCCTATTGCAATTGTCAATTATCAATTGGTATTTGGTATTTATCAACCAATTTCTTTAATCGGTATTGTGATTGTCAATTGGCAGTGAATTGTTGATTCATTGTCAATTTCTATTGATTTTTGATTGTGAATACAAAAATCGGTATTGCGAGTGTCAATTGTCATTGACTTTTCTGTCATTTCCTATCTGTTTCTTTTAACCGGAAAAAACTGATTGCTAAAATTAATTTGTACGGGACTGCAATAAAATGTACGGTTTTTATGTAAAGTTTATAGTTTATTTAACTGATTTGAACAATTTTTTACAGGGCTAAAATAGTAAGCAACAAAATATAAGAAAAAGCATGACAAATTGAATATTATTCAAAGGAAAAATATGAAACAAAAAGAAGAAATAATAGAAATCAAGAGGGAAAAATAAATAGCTTCAAGAAAAACAAAACAAATTAAGACGGAGACCGAATTTTGTTTTATTCTATTCTAATTTAAATAAAATATATCCACAGTAAACCAATAATTGTCAATAGCAAATGTCAACGAGCGTATTTTATTCACAACAGTCAATTTCAGTCACAATGATCATAACCTTTATCAACTTTTTACGATAATGTCAAAATGACATTTCTTAAACTTTTTGTGAGAAAACCGGTCACGTACTTCTCTTGAAACTGAGAGATTTCTCTCTCGATTTTTCATATTTCATATTTTTAATTTTTCTCAACTTCTGACAGGAAAACCGTATCCTTTAGTCAAAAGAACGTTCGCCGTTAGTGGTTTGGACAGTATAACGACTCATTATCGCCACAACATCGTGGGCAAGTTCCCAAGCAAGTGCGACCATTTGAAAGGTTGTTTGCAATTTCCTGCTCATCCAAAACAAGTTATCTCCCATCGTATTTGCATATTTAATAAACACATCCACCCAGAAACCAACCAACAACTGAGTATGACTCAACCTGTGTTCCAAAAAAGACGTATGCCACAACGGATGGATGCATCATCGGTCCAAAAAAGAGGTCAGAGATCCCCAAAGTGACAGAAGGAATTAAAACCACGCACACTATTATAAATATTTAACCAACAAAAAAAAACAAAAAAACAGCAGACACCACATCATCCAATTTAATGTCCATTTTCCATTTCCCTCTGATTATTGCCATCATCCCACTTAACTCTAAACTGAACCAAATGTGTAAACTAAGACCGAACCCAACCCACTTGAGCCAGCCCGCGATGTAAGCCAACTTCACCTGTGTGCTGTGTCGCCGCAGCCAAAACAACGAACGACAGAGCAACAGCAACATCCAGCAACAGTGCGTGCGTGTTACCCCAGTGTTGTCACAACGCGACGCCGGAATTTCTTATTTGTGTGCACAATACTCGAGGAACCGGCCAAAGCCGAAGCGCCGAGCGAGAGAGGGAAACAAACGGAGATAGCAAAACCTGTCCCCAGTTGAAACGACCAAAAAGATCAAGTTGCCTGGACCATATTTTGTTGTGTGGCAGCACTCTGCCGTCGCTGCCACACTATCTTGGACAAGTGTCTCAACTCTCAAGAAGGCGCGACGAGAGAAGACGCGCCAAAGACGACTGTTGTCGACTATCCAAATCCATGATGTGCCATCAAGACAAAAGGAGGCAATAAAAAAATTTATTTTATTACTATGACTGACAAATTTCCAGTGATTTTGTTGTCGTCTGTGTTGAGTAGTCAATGTGGACATGATGATCGGTTTAGAAGGTGCAGGAGGAGGAGGAGGAGGAGGATGTTGGATTGTAATTGTGAGGCGCGTGAACTATTGAGATGTTCCATATAACTGTCAGGAGGAGTTGTTTTTGTTGTGTGAGTTTGCTTCCTGCTTTTCCTTGCTAAATCATCGGCCAGCGGTAACTGCACAGTGAGCTTGCTAAAACAATGTATGCGGTGATTGGAATTGGAGTTGGTTTCGTGTTTTTTTGTTTCCAAGACTATTAGTGGAGAATACTCATAAAGACAGGATTTCGGTCTGCTACTTTCAGCACTCCTAAACTCACTCTAACTTGAAAGCTTTTGTCAAAGTCAGTTGCTTACCTTCTTTACTCCTGATGCAGTCTGGGGTGGAACTGGACCCACAGAAAGAGTGTGGCTCTCCAGTTAGCTCGATCCGCAGCTAGCTAGTTCTGTTCCAAATGAAGTGAAAGCTTAGGGAAGGTCGTCCTCAGCCTCAGAGGAAGACTTTCCTACATTTCCATGTCTCAATCAGGAACAGCAACGGTTTTTGCGTATGTCCGGATGTTGAAAACGGGTGCTTGCTAAAACGACGTTTCATTTTCTGAAAGTATTTTCCAAAAATCCGTTTCCTTTACAGGGTTGCACAAAAATATTTTCCAAACCGGCTGTTTCGTCTGACCCCAAACACATGTTCTTGACCTGTTGTGGAATTTCGGTGATTCCTTTTTTTTTTCTTAACAACCACAAAAACAATCAACCGCAGCATGTCACCAAACGAAAAATTGTTCGCCCGAATTCATTCAAATTATGAGCGCGGAGTTTCAGGACCCTTCTCATCTGCATCAGTGTGCGATCCCAAGAATTTCCAAAGTGCAATCACCTATGAAGCAGAAAAAAATTTAAAAAAAAAATACAAAGTTCCAAAAAAAAAGAAAAGTGAATGCCTCCCCGGGACGATAACGTCTGGAGTAGCGCGCCCGAAGACCGAGACTCCCAAGAAACGAACAAATTAAGAATGAATCAAATCGGAATGTTGTCGTATGCATCAGACGCAGCGAACGCACGATGGATCCAGGCGCATGGTGGACGTGGATGAGACCTTACTGCTGAATTTGGATGTGATGGGAAATTTTAATGAGGTTTCGAGGAACCCAACGAGTACTCGTTGGTAACGCGCCAATGATTGCGGTCCGAACGCGAACGATAATGATGACGATTGGTGGTGGGCTAGTGGTGGTCGGTTATGTGAGAGACGTGACATTTCTCCCGGTTCTACATGGTTTGTTGGAGTTTTTTTTGTTTTTTTTTTTTTTGACAGGAGTCACATATGCCTATTCCGTATGTAGATTTTGTGATTTTATTCAATGGATCGTGTAGGACTTGTAGCACTCAATAGATGCGTTCAGATTTTTTTTTCTTTTCTAAAGGCAAACCTCTCTGGCGTCCATCAATTGGAGGAATGGTAAGTGGCTGTGTGCCTAGAATGTGGTTTGAGACTACCTATTCCGTTGGAGGTGTTTGTCCCGAAGACAGACAACGATTTCTGTGGAACTCTGACCGAAATTTCGTATAACAATTTCTGGGAGTGTCCTTAAGCGATCGCCATCCGACGACGTCCATTGAGAACCATACAGAATTTAATGGAAGTTATCCAGCTTAAGCCAGAGTGCGTTCGCAATGAAGTTGTGCATCGTGACAGCTTGGCGTCAGGCATTTGACTCAATTTCTGTGTATTTGCGGTCTTCTTAACTTTCTCCATTACGTAGTAAAAGAAAGATTGTGTATTCGTACAAAATTTCGGAATCGAGATGGTAATCAATTCTGACATTACGATGATAGGCGAACTCAAAAAAGTGGGTCGCAAAATTGTGTCCGTCTGTCCGTCTGTCTGTCTGTATGTCCCGAGGCCTACAGCCTAAGCGGCTGAACGGACTTCGTTCAAACTTCGGATTTAAAGTTTGGGGGCTTACAGTTCGGGGCCGTTTTTTTTTTGCACGGTAACCTCAATATCAATGGTACTTCCCATACAACATTTTCATACCAGTTTGATTTGTTCGAAAACGGCTCTAACGATTTCAATAAAAATTGATAATTAAGCTTAAGTAGGTGAGGTAAACATAACTGCATACTCAGTTTTCCGCTAAGAAATCGAGTAACAGTACTTTTGAAATTTGGACATATCTCGAAAACGGTCCATACGATTGCAACAAAAACTCATTTCTAAGGTAATATGGTCATTTCTAACTTAATGGAAAACTCAGTTTCTCTCTGTATTATCGTAGAATGGATTTTTGAAAAAAGTCATTCTTGAATAATATAGTTTTCCCTAGTTTACCCCAAGACGGCATGATTTTGACCAAAATGCAAACTTAGAGTAAAATTGATGTTTTCAAAATTATTGCGTCCTTAAATTTCATTCGAATCACCGAAAACGCTAATTTTAAAAACTGCTCATATCTCGAAAATCCCATATTCGATTTCGATAAAACCCTAAAAACCAAGTAATGCTTACATCCCGAACAATAACTTGTACTCAGTTTTCAGCTAAATAGTTAAACAATAGTATTATTCAAAGTAGACAATATTTCGTATTGTTTTGTCTGCCAAATTTTACAAAAACCGCTCTAACGATTTTTATCAAAATACATATAAAAAGATAAAATCAGTATTCGAAATAAGATCCCGTACGTAGTTTTTCTCAACAAATTGGAATAAATTAGATTATTCATTTTTTCTGAAAAATGATTGCACAAATCCCGATATATTTTCCAGAATCTATGCTATATTTTTGTTATAATCTCCCCACTTCCGATAAAAATTCAATAACAGCTACGCAAAACTTCATTTGAGCAAATATTTCCCTTTTTTTCAGTCTTGTTGAATGCTTTTGTTGAAACTTTTGACGAATGAGAAAGTTTTGTTCGACCCAGTCGTGCACTTTATTTTATACTGGCTTAAGCCGGCTGGAGGAGAAGCTACATTTAATTCGAATTATTTATCAAAAGAGATGTGAACGTGCGAACCAGAGACAAACCATACTCCCAACTCGCAATAGGGTTGTTCGCGACAACGTCAGCGTCAAATATGAAGAAGAAAATACCAAGTGACAGCTAAAAAACTAGAACTTATATGGCTGTAGCATGATTTTGTTAAAAAATTACTGAAAAGTTTATAATAAAATCCAAAAAAACAGAAAAAAACATTTTAGAATTGAAAACATGTATCAGGTTAAATAAGAGAGGTCAAAGTAATGGGAATTGTTGCGCTTTTTGGCAATATTTGAACAAAACACTACTCTGGCCATTACAAAACGGCTTTGTTATCCTACAAGTTTTTTTGACGTTTGAACCAAAAAGATAGCCCATCTGTGAAAGGATGGGCTTCGCGAAACAATCTATCCTCTGCCGCTGACCCCCTCATTTTTTTTCAAATTCGCTATTTTGTGTGTGACATGCAAAAACATACAAGAAATACAAAAATAAATGCTGCCAACCACGGCAACCGTGGGGAAATGTGAAAGAGTTCGGGAATACCACATTTTTTCATTACTGAACGCCATTGGTTAGTTGTTATAAATTGCTAAAAGGCGAATAATTTGATTTGTTTGGTTAGTAAAACTATCTAAAGTTGATGTTCTATATACTAGAAACATATTAGGACAAACATGGTTGTGTATTTTCCGCTTTTGGTTATCATTAACTTCGATTTCGTGTGTAAATTTTTCTTAAATAACGAAAAAAATTTGCTCAAAATGTTTTTATTTTCCCTCAATCAATCTACATTGTTAAATATTGATGAATATTTTAAGCAAATGAACACTTATTCCTTAAACAAATATTATTCACATGTAACCAACAATTTCAAATTAAACCGATAAAATTCTAACGCTGCCAGCAACTTTGCCCAACGCGGAAGTGAGCCGGAATTTTTGAAGTTACGTGACATTTGTCAATATGAGTTTCTATGTAACAAAACAAGCATTTGCCACCCCATGAAAATATGTGGGAACTTCGTCTATTCATTCGACATATGACTATCAGCAGTAAGCCCAAGTTTGTTGACTCAAAAATGACGACTAAACTTCACTTAAACCTTCAAAAGACCAAGACGTAGCTGTGAAATTAAAAAACTGAATATGTTTGAGGTTTTAACCACTAAAACACTTCGCTGGACATTCCTTATAGCTCGCCGCAAATTGCCGAGTTCGAAAGGACGCTTAAAACGCTCTTCCCATTGCAAAAGTTCCTTTAAGATTATTGACAAGAAGCGACCAAACTTCACTTTAACCTTTAAAAGACCAAGACTTAGAAGTGAAATTAAAGAACTGAATATGTTTAAAGTTTTAACCACTGAAACGCTGGACATTCTTTATAGCTCGCCACAAATTGCCGATTTCGAAATGACGCTTAAAATGCTCTTTCCATTACAAACATTCCCTCAAACACAAGTCAACTTTTGATAGCACATTTTACCGACTTTAATGCGTTTTTGAACAGCGCTGCTCTTCTGTGAAAAATGACAGCCCAATGACGGCGAAAAATTTGTTCAAATATGGCCGCAGTCGGCTGTCAAAGTTCTATCAAAGTCACCGAATGACAATAAGAATTTATCCCCATAAGCCGGCCTCCTTCCATTCTTGGAATTCGTCAAACGCTGGCTTTGAAACAATAATTGCCTCGTTTGAATATTTATGCGGTTGCTCGCTACGATGAATACGCATGTGTATCGAATCAAGTTATGAATTTACTCAAGTACACTTGCGCAGGTGTGCTTCCACCGTTTACCTGCTCACATCCGACTGATTGCCGCCCCTCTAATACACCGCATTACTCACACCGCTCATGTATAATGCCAGCATCCACAATGACTGACACCCGTTCCACAATGCAGCCAATCATCATTTCACACCTCGCGCCGTTATCATCCGTTCCGCGGCGACGGCACCAACCTATGCTGGTTCGATCACAGATCGACCCACGCTCTGAAACCGAGAGTGGGTGGTGTTGGAACTCCACTTCGAATGCGATTAATTTTCAAATCATTCAAATGTTAATTGCCCACTTATGGATGCAGTTCTGTGCTGCCCACCTGTTGGGGATATAGTCATCCACATCCACCAGCATGATTGTAGTTGCTTCCTTCCCCAGTACCCGGTAGTTGGTCATCTGCATCTCATAACACTGGAGCTTCCCCTCTCAAAATCAAAGTGCAATTGATCAAAGAGATACATGGTGTATCTGCAACTATTAATTAGCGTATAGCGAGAGAGAGCAAGTTGGGCAAGCACATGAGCGGCAGCTCAGCACGGGCGGTGGCTCGGGAACCTGTCCATTTAACTTGGCGCGCTGGGGGCAACAAGAGAGCACGGTTCAAAGAGCATCAACAACTTGTGGCTTTAATTAGCTATAAACGACTCTAGGTACGAGTACACGTACACCGATTCTGAAGTGATTTACAAACAAGTGAGGTAACAGGAACTGCTGTTAATGAAGTTTTAATTTTAACCACTTTGGGGAGTCGTAAACACACTCGTACGTTTTGAATTTTAATAGCAACTGCAGCATAGGAAATCGATGAAGGCACCGGACTATGACGCACTTTTGTGGGGAGAAATGCGCCATGACAGCTCGTGCGTTGAAAGTCGTCGTCGATCGGTGTTTTGAAAGGAGTATTTTTTATTTCCGTGGCAGGCGTACGAATAGTTGAGACTAGAGATTGTCATGGCAAGGTGGATGCGATTCAAGCGATTGAAGTACTGAAAGCCAGGTATAAAACCGAAAGATTGCCTACCTCATCCGGAGAGTGAAAAATTCACATATCAATTGAGAGCTAGGGATCTATAGGACTACAAGCACCAAATACGTTTCAACCGACGTAGAGCCAGTGGTCCCAGATTGAGGGGAAAAGCGCCAATTTTGTCGCTTTTTCAATGGAAAAGGGGAAAACGAGGGGAAACCTTAAAAAAGGGGGAACAAAAAAAATATAATCTCTTAAACTTAAATTGCTTATAAGTAAAATTTAAACGCGTTTCCATTACAAGTAAGTTTCAAACTTTACTCAGAATGAAATGGTCACACTAAATATGAAAGAAAACAGCCCATCGAACGTCTACGTAAGAGTTTTTGTGCATCTGAATGCATTCACTCGATTTGACGTTTTGTTTGATAGAAAATAAAATGGACACATTCAAGAATCTAGTTATTTTAAGTCGACTAGCTTGGTCTGGATAAGATGTAACCTGAACGAAAAAACTAGATTGGTCGGGAACGTCACTTTTTCTACATCAGCCACATATGAGAACTGTCAACTTAGTATTCAGTCACGAATTTCTCGACTAGATTCGTCGGCTACCCCTCCATAAACGTCAACTGAAACAGCTGCTCTCATGACCGATTTCGACCAATCAAAACCGAGATACATCTAGTGAGAGAGAGCTGTCAGACTTACTAAACTTCAAATTCAAATTTCATATAAAAATAAAGGCAAATATCACTTAGGGGGGAAAAGGGAACCTCTTTTCGAATTTAGGGGAAAATTATTGCCTTTGCTGATAAAAAAAAAGGTCACAGTCTGGGAACACTGCGTCGAGGAATTATTATTATTATTATTTTCCAACTATAGCGTACCGCTTTCTAGCTCTTGGGTACCTTACATCATACGAATTTAAAAGAAAACCATTAGCCAAAACCTGCAGAAAACGAGGCAGCTTCGTTCGACCCAGTCATGCAGTTTTCTACAGTTACTGCCTAAACGGGTTTATGGATTTGCTTGAAACTTCGTACACCGGGTTTGCGGGCTTATACCTCGAGATGGTATGGGATTTTTTTGTGTTAGCTCCAGAATAAACGGTACTTCTCATGCAATCATTGAGCAAAGTGCTTTGTTTGTCGTTATCCGCTTTAGACTCAGCTGCAGCTTGCTTGGCTTGCGTCAAACTTCGTACCTGACTAACGTAGATCACACACCGATTAAAGTCGGCATTTTTTGTATCTAGCTCTCGAATTAATAGTACTTGTCGTATAACAAGTATGTGTGGTATTTCGTAAGATTTTTTCGCGGACATCCAATTTTTGCATTCAGTTTTCAGCGCCACTTCTCTGGGTCGGTCACAGCAAGTACTACTCCACTCAGTGATGCCAGATCGTGGGTGATTACCCATTTCGTGGTCGTTTTGCATTTGGAAATAAGCTCAAAGGGCGAAGAAAAAACTGAATCTGAAGCAAGTAACGTGCGACCCAGTCGTGCATAAGTACTCTCGGCTCTAAGTCCTTTTACATCTTCAGTCCTATTCCCAATATGAAATGCTAAATATCTATCGCCCTTAAAAATTCCTACAACATCGAAAGTTCAATATTAATAGTTTCACCCACCTCCGCCCAAAGAAGAAAAAACCTTGTAACCGTTTTTCTATATTCACTTTTGAACGAAATTCTATTTTTATTACTCCTAACCGATCTAATCTGGAATACAGTAAACCTCTTAGGTACACTTCATCGACGAAACGAATTGACAGAGTGCTTATCGCTCGCTTGAATGCTTTTTTTCCATACCTCTGGCGTTTTACCGACTATCTACATAATTAAAAAATTAGATTAAAAAAAACCCACAGGCCCAAGACTGCTTCCAAAGTGGTAGTTGAACTTGTGAGGAAATGATTTCGTTTACCGGAATAAGAATTCAACCGCAACAACACAGAGAGAGAGAGAAAGGGAATAGGCAAAAGCCTACTCCCCGATCGAAGTAGGTCTCAAAGTCTAGATCGAAAGTAGGTAACAACCGCGCACTTACCAATGGGAGTTATTACTCTTGATGGAGGCCCGCGTATGCGATAACTACTAATTGACTGTAATTGCCGATCGATTGTAGTAATGAAATTCAAATAACAAGGGATAGCACAAAGCGCGAAAAAACCGCTCAAGATATTTAGGTTATGGCGGAGAGTAATCATTAGGGAGCAAAAAACAATTTACCATCTTTTTTTTTCGAACACACACTGTTAGTGTTGTGTACATACCTTAATTGGTTTACGTATTCGATTAATAATAAATTAATGGCGCTGATAGATTTAAATACGTACTTCCGATACACAGTCGGGTCTGTGCCTGAGGTTAGTCAACTTAATTCCAAGGTAAACAGTATTTGGAGCCGCAAAAAGTGGTTTCCAATTAATTTTGCTAGCAACATGAACACCGGTTAATCTATGAATTATGTCTTTGGAGCTGTCAGAGAGATATACTGACACTTTGGGCAGCGAACCGTATCGGGGTAAATGCGTTCGAGGCAAGTTGTTGTGCAGCCGACATAAAGCGCTTCTGACACGAAGGACAATAGAGCGATGTGGGGACTTGTGCAACATGGTACTAGACACGCATTCGAAAGTAAATTTAATTACTTGAGGAATATTGAGAGCGAATAGCAGCGTCCGTGAGCGAGTTATTATAACAAATTTCGTCTTCAGAAGAGTATTTTGATTTTTCGAATTTCGAAAATTAGAATTAAAGCCGTTCGAATATAAAAAACATCGAAACAAAAAGAGTTTGCTCCAGTAATCGAATATTCGTATCTATGCATTTCAATTTCGAACATTAATGGTCACTCTTTAAAAAGTATGTAGCTGATATTTTGATTAAAATATACCTATTAAAATTTTGAAAATGAGGTAGATGCATGTTTCTATTGAAAAGCTGTCACATTTTCGTAAACGATTCGATAAAAAATATTATCGCTTCCACTGATTAATGTTTCTATTCAAAAGCTGTCACATTTTCGAATACGCTTCGGTATATTTCGCTAGCAAATATAATCATTTCCACTGCAGTTTAGTGCAGGAGAGCTTATTTTAATCTTAGAAGCTCTCCGATGATAGCAGTTAAATCGACTTGTCCAATAATAGCTGTCACTTTTTCGAAAATATGTGCATACGAATTTCGGTGAGATATTACTTCCGCTCTCAAAAATGTGAACGTTACGAATGTTTTTATATGTCTAAGTATGGGAAAAGCGACATTGGCTTATTTCATTCGTGGAAAAGGTGAAGGAGTTCGTCTTTTTTTATGTAGTGGTTGTCACATTTTCGAATGTGACAAGGAATTTCGATTTCAAACAAAGCGTTTTACTATTTTTAGCGATGATTGTCTGTAAGAATTTCGAATGTTCAATGATTTATTTGTAAAAGTAGCATATTGAGCAGAATTTTCGATCCAAAGCTGTCACATTTTCGAATATGACAAGGAATTTCGATTTCAAACAGAGCGTTTTACTATTTTTAGCGATGATTGTCTAAAGAAGAAGAATTTCGAATGTTCAATGATTCATTTGTGAAAGTAGCATATCGGGTCGAATTTTTGATCCAAAGCTGTCACATTTTCGAATATGACAAGGAATTTCAAACTCAAAAAGAGCGTCTTACTATTTTTAGCGATGATTGTCTTTAAGAATTAGGAATGTTCGAAATTTTTAGTTTTTTGAAAGTGTCAAATTGAATTGAATTTTCGAGCTATCTAATCTTCGAATACGACTACGAATTATTGATGTTCTTTAAATATACAACGAAAACGATATTTCTTATTTTAGGAGTAAATTTGTTCCATTGGTAAAAAATATAAAGCTTAATCGAATTTTCGATCAATAGTCGTTCGAAATAAATGCTGACATTTGGGAATAAACCGTTTCTTTCATATATCCCTAAGAGATTGATTTAGGAGGTGAATCCCAACATTCTTAACTGATGACTGAAAGTTGTGAAACAGATGTTAACCTGTTCCACTTTAATGTGACATTTGAAGGTATGTTATCTGACATTTACCAGCTTGAATTGAACAAATTTCGAAATCGAATTGTCAAGCTGTCAATGAAGACTGAAATTCATTTTTTTTAAAAGAAATAACACGTTTAGAACTTATAAACGTCATACTTAATACATACTTAAAATATACATATATTCGAATTCAGCTGCCATTTCTACCTGGTTTCATCGACGAAAAGGTGTCCGAAACCGCATTTTAATTTATTCTCGTAAAACAATTTCAAAAAAAATATTTCTTCCACACAAGTAGATATAAAAAATCATTATATAACAAAATTCTTACCGCTTGAATCGCCTTTTATCTAAAATAATATATTTGTTTTGGGGAAATGTACAAATTTGTTCAAATTAAATATGCATGCAAATATCCGTCGGCAAGATACATGTGTAACGAATCTCGTTTGTTGTATAAGGACTCGGGCGACATCTTTACCTGACAGTATTAGAGTTAAGAACACACGTCTAATGCTGCCCGGTAAGATGTGAACAGACGTCCTTCAAGAAACATTAGCATGATGACTTCCATGTGCTTGTAATCCATTTTTTTAAATTTTTAAATACGGACAAACTTGAACGCATTCAAATCCCTTTAAATGTCACTGTCACTGTCACAAATCAATCAAATAGTTCACTTTTTTTGTCTCCATTGTTATTGATCCTCCAATTCAAATATAGTTGCACCATTTATTTTTATTTTTTTCGAACACAAATATGGCCGATTTTTTCCAAACTGATCCGTCACACCGTCACACTGTGGGCAATATCAACCGATTCGAATGATCGCATCAGGACAAATGAATCAAAAAACCTACACAACATTCGATCTACATAATTTCTGTATGCAAATTTTTTTTTTAAATGTATACACACTATTTTATATATATTTTAATGGGATGAAGAGATTTTTTTTCTTCCGTTGGTCGCACGAGGCGAACACTATATCCGACCGCAACGTTGTTCACACACTGAGTCCCGGAATCCGTATAAAAATCTCGCGCGATCCGTTGTCGTTGTCGCGCGCTATTCTGCTGGCCTGGCCCGAGTCAGCGCCACCATCAAATGAACGAGTGTGGAGAAGAACGAAGTGAATATCGGTCGGCTGCCGGTTCGTTGGGGCTTCTAGTTCTGGTGTCGGTCGTCGCTATGCGCAATGCGCTCTTCTGCTGGGACCCAAAGATGATAGTGTGCGGTAGCAGCAACATTGTATACATTTCCCTTGACGAATGTGGAAGCGATAATCGATATCAAAAGTCAAAATCGCGGCCATCTATTGGTTAACAACAAATACCGAACGATGTTAGACACATGGATACAGTGCACGCATACAGTGTCAGTGGAGTGTGCTCCTCTCAGTATAACTTTTTCTGTTCCGGGGAGCTTCTTGAGGAGATAACTCTTAGCAGTGTTTCGTTTCAAGAATGTTCCACCAATTGAGAAACAGAGAGAGAGAAAACAGTAAAGAAAGTGTGGTACTGCTACTGGATTTGTGTGAGGTTGTATTGACGAATGGACTTTATAAATTTATAATCACTTTCTAGAAGCGAAGAGCCCTTAGTTTGCAACGGGAAATGTGTAACGATGAACTTCTGTCTATTTTCGGACTGAATGAGTAGACATTTCGATCGAAAGCTGTCACACATTTCGATATCGAAAATTATTATTATTATTATTATTTTTTTTAACATCACATTATCTAATAAGTTCGGAATAGCTGCATAAACCTTTTTTTGAAGTTCTACTACCTGCAGCTGTCACATTTTAGATTTAGTTCGAAATAACCAAATTTACAACTGAATTTAGTACGATTTAAAATTATGATATATGTGGGTATTATCTTCGGTGATTTTAACGCCAGAAAAAATCAATTGGCATTACATTTGGCAACGCCAAACCTATAGAGGTTACTTGGAGTGATAACAGTCAACGTTTTTACTTTATTAACAACCAACTTAACGAACCCTATGTTCCAAATTCTAACCCCATTCACCTACGTCATTACAAAACTCAGCTCGGATGAGTTCAGCTATTAAATAAATTATAAATCCCAAAGCTCAGTTACATTCAAAAACTATTAAAAAAAGAATATTTTGGCTTAAATATTCAACTCACCCTGTACATTCTACTTTCGCAAAAGCCCTAAGGGAAATTTTAAACTAAACAATATTTTTATTGACATTTGACCTACAATTTGCCATATTGAACTTTACTAACGAGTTCCCTGTGAACGTACCCGCGAAACTCGCCATTAAAAGGAACACACGTAGGTCGAAAACAAATAAATAAAATGTATGTTTGGGTGTTTTGTTGAGGTTATAAACGAAGCTGTAATATTTTAAGCGTATCACGAGAAGTTGTCATCATTTATGCAGACCAATAAGTTATAAGTCAAGTTTTGGAAGCAGGTTTTTTTTTAATTTTAAGTGTAGCCGAGGTAGGGAATAGTGATAGAAGCTTCTAGATAATTTGTACTGTTTTTTTTTATTTAAAATGTAACCAACATTGAATAGGGAAAAGCGACAAATCTTCCTCGCCCAAATTGGGAAACATCCCTTGACTATTTCTGTTGCAATTTTCTTGCCGAATTCTCATTTGACACTTCAAATGTCGATAGAACAACAACTGTAACAAAAACTCTGGTTGGAATTTGAGCTACTGCAAGCCTCTTGGAAGGACATAATACTTCTCCCCTGTCAGGAAGTGAACTTCGCAGTTTGCTTAGCGGAGAGAATGGAAACCGAAACACAATTTTCGTGCACTTACAACGTTTCTGTGGGACTCTCGATACGTATTTCCTCATTTAACGTAAGCCGTAATAAATCTACCGTCATATACGAGGAAGACACCTACTGTCAGAGGCAGAGGAGAACTATTTTTAAGCCTTAATAACTGATACCAATAAGTAAATAAATGCACACTCAATGGGGACGTTCGTATACCTAACCCAGTTCATATAAAACGTCAGCTAAATGTCTGGACTATGCATTGAATGTCAACTTGAATTGTTTTTATGTTCTCGAGGTTCATTTCGAATTTTGACACTTAAAAATGTCAA
Organism: Cheilosia variabilis; assembly: GCA_951230905.1. Lineage (NCBI taxonomy): Eukaryota > Metazoa > Arthropoda > Insecta > Diptera > Syrphidae > Cheilosia > Cheilosia variabilis. The sequence goes on along the minus strand of OX579680.1, from coordinate 59,353,188 downwards.
CAGGCTACTCCTCCATAAACGTCAACTGAAAAAAAACATTCACATTCTTGCCCATTAAAACTGAAATACATCAAATCAGTCAGCTGTCAGACTTACTAAAAATGGAAATCCGAATATCCCCAATGTGCCTTCATTTTGGACACAACATTTATATCTGTCATAAACGACCTCGTGGAAGGTCCCTAATACTCCATCAGCATCCCACTTTAAACAGTAAAAATATGAAGCCTTATGCGAGAAACAGATCGCCACAGCAATGTCAAAAATAACTTTGACAGCCACTCAGCGATTTTAAGAGCAACTGGTTTTTAATGACTTATGACTTATGTCCGTCGTTAGGAAAGTTGCTGTCGCTGCTTTCAATATAATTTAAAACGACTTCTGTTGATATTGCTGGGCTCATCTGTTTCCACCTTTCCAAAGTAAGACCACCCAAAGGTTCAAGTAGACAAATTTCGAAAATAGATCATTTTGTATGTTGGAAAAAAAAATGTAGAAACGTCAACAACACATTCCTCTATCTGATGTTGCAGGCTTATCACGACAGACTGTGGGGTTATCAGCGGGCAGACTCCCTCAAAACAGAATATGATTCAGATTTTCCCAACCCAAGCTCTTGTTGTTTTTTAGTCCTCTCAAATTTGTGTTCGCACTTAACACTGTTACACAGGCCTTGTTGCTCTGCATCGCACTTATCCAACTCTTCCCCGGTCGCGTTACAAGGGATCGAAGTTCGATATCTCCGTCCGTGTCCGAACGACGTACACGGTACACGATCAACTGTAACGGAAAAGTGAAATCCGAAGACTGACTTAACGAATTCGAACCAAGTCGCAGTTAAGTCAGAACATTAGCCCGCTAACGCTGATGACTTTTCCGAGTATGTGCATTTCATTCTCATTATTCTGTTCGTTCCTTATCGTTCTTCGCTGTACACTTTTCTCCTTTGGTCGTTCGTTCGTTCCTTTTCTTCTCCTTCTTTTATCGTAATCGTTATTCATTTGCGCAGGTTGATTATTATGGTGTGTGTGTTTTTTTTTTTTTTTTGTAGTATATCCATATGTGGCCGTCCGTTAACTCTACCGAAAAAAAGGCATATTATGCGTTTACTTTGCATAAGTTATGGCCCCCGTGCGTGACAGGTAAACGGAGGGCCTATGCCCAGTGCATGTCCAGTTATTAAGCGGTGATAGTATTTTTTTTTTTTTTTTTGTTTGGTCAGACTGGGAAGAATACAATTTCAACTTACACACAGCGCGATATATATACCCCATCGCCAGTTTAGCTTAGCCGCCCCTTTTGCCTTTGGCCCGCTGAATAGGAATGTCACACAATCATCATCAATTCCATCTCACTCTCGTTCTCATTCGTGGTTCTCTTCGGCGATCATTGTCGCTGTCGAGGATGTCTCGCTCGATCGCTTGTCATTTTATTACTTCGACGAGTGTGTGGATATAAAAATTCAAATTTTTATTCTGGCTCTTTCGGTTCGAGATCGAGATACACGTAGAGCCACAGATACAGATAATTTTGTTGGTTTCTTTTTGTAGGTACTTCATTAAGAGTGCGGGCCGGTCCGGTTCCTATTCTTTTTCTGTATTTTTCACAGTGTCTGCATTATTTTTGTGATTGACAAAAATGTTCACCGTGGGTATTTGGATTTTTTGTTTTAATTAAATTTGAATGTATTCGGTGGGTATATTGGTTGTGGTGGGACGGTTTTTTTTTTTTTAATTTCCTACCGAAGAAGACGAATGAAACTTTGAAAATACCTGAATTACTCGGATTGCTTGGAATGGGAGGTAGAAGTTGCAGGGAAGAGGGAACGAGTGTCAATCACGTTTCTATGAATTGAGTCGGTCTAACGTGATAATTTCGACTAATGATGCTGTTAATTGGCTTTAAGGGCATGGAATTGTTCAGATTGGTTAATGGGATTTGTTAAGTAGCGCTTAAAGCATTGTTACTTGTAGTGTTCGTTTGGCGGAAGAGTGCCATGCGACTATAGTTTTGCGGGAATGTAGGCATGGCCAGCTGGGGATTTTTAAACTTAATTAAGTAGGTGGGTGTAGCGACTTATGTCGATTTTTTTTTACTGCTTATATCAATGGGGCAGGTAACTCGAAGATGATTTAAAATTAACATTTTGCGAACAAACTTCTTTACTGAAAAGAGAAAACAGTGAGAGCTGGCAGTTTGCCAGTTGCAAGCGATTATCATTCCGGAATCTGTTTGTCGGGCTCAGCTAGGCGAATGAAACTAGCAAACTCCAACTCAAAGAGGTCATTTCCATGATGGAATGGTTTTTGTCTAGGATAGAAGAAAAAAGGTCGCGAAATTGAGCTATTTTTTTTACAAATACTGCGATCTAAATAAGGTAAACAAATACTCATTGATCAATTGAGCCGTCCAATGAAACAAGCATTCGCAATTCGAAAAAGCAAATCTCTACAGAATGCACTTTTTAAATGGTACCTATATAATTTTCGAGTAGTTTTTCGAGCACTTGCGACCGTCGTGTGTCCCAAGTCTGCTAGTGGTGAAATGACAAGCCAAAATGAGCGCAAATCGGCTGTCAGCTGTCAAACTAACTGCTGCTTGGAAATCTGTTTCGAATAATGCCGAAAGACTGCCAGAAACATGGAGTTATATTTTGAAAATGGATCACGCTTGTCCGAGCTAATGCGAAACCAATTTGCCCGATGTCGAAGCTTAAGAAGCGACTGTTGCCATCCCAGCATTCACATATCCCTGGCTTTTCTGATGTACCCCTTAGCCTTCATAAAAATAAGCGCGTCCCACATTTCGAAATACATTTCATCACTCAAAACACTGCATTCACAAAAAAAAAATGACTAAAAATCTGAAGGGTCATCTAGAGTCAGATAACCGCAACCCTAATCTCTGCCAGATAAACAGTTTTTAATATGAAATCGAAAATATTCGAAATAAAAACAAATATCAAAAACACTTCATACAATTTAAGTTCAAAATGACCTATGACTTGCGACAAACTATCAGCGTCACTATCAGTAGAACGAAATTCATACACCCCGATAATGAAAATATTAAGTAAAATATTCAATTAAGGAAAATTTAAAAAATCATGCTTTGCTATCAGTTGAACTCTACCCATGGTGCACATCAATTTCGGAGCTCTTATCGCCCGGGGGCTGCCAGTGAAGTAATTTATTATTATAGACATAGTACATTCGAATTTGATACATGGAACTGTCACAATTCCATTCAGTCTTTAATGAGACGTTGGTTCCTGATAAAGATTGCCTTTTTTTTAACCGTACTAAAGCTTATGATGTGACTTTTAGTGACGGAGAGTGGCTGTGGCCAGTGAATCGCGTCTTAAGATCGACGAGGTCATTGAAAATCATTCCGACGAATAAATTTAATTTTCGTTCCGAAGATTTGAAAAGGAAACAATTTAAAAAAAAACTGATAAATGTGAGGGGTTTTGGTTTTTAAGTGATTTTTGAGAGTTTTGGTGTGGTGGCTGTCAAACGGTGTCACAGGTTTGTTTTTAGAGGGGAGTGGAGGTTGTATACAGTTCCTTAGATAGTTGGAAAACTTCAGTCTCACAGCTCTTCTTCCTTACTTACATCTCTCCGCCTATGGAAAAATTCACTGCTCTTTTACGTCAAAAAATGTCACAGAATTTATGAGGCTTTCTTTGTTTCAAAATTTAAAAGTTACCCTCCGTCTGGCGTGGGCTTCCTTATCAAAACAAGATAGCTCCTACAAACCATACATAAACCTCTTTTAAAAATGCGACTAAAAAAAGAGACAAACACAAAGTGTTAAAAAATCCTCCTTAAAACGCTTCAAAAGAGGCGACTTGAAACTCTCATCAAAACGTTTTGGAAAACAAAAATAAAACCGAGACAACAAACTCTCCGGAAACCCGTCGAGAACTCGTCAAAAACACCTCCTAAATCGTAGCTAAAACCACTGAAAAAAGCATCAAAACACAGTGTTAAAAAATCCTCCTTAAAACGCTTCAAAAGAGGCGACTCGAAACTCTCATCAAAACGTTTTGAAAAACAGAAATAAAACCGAGACAACAAACTCTCCGGAAACCCGTCGAGAACTTGTCAAAAACACCTCCTAAAACGTAGCTAAGAACCACTGAAAAAAGCATCAAAACACAGTGTTAAAAAGTCCTCCTTAAAACGCTTTAAAAGAGGCGACTCGAAACTCTCATCAAAACGTTTTAGAAAACAGAAATAAAACCGAGACAACAAACTCTCCGGAAACCCGTCGAGAACTCGTCAAAAACACCGCCTAAATCGTAGCTAAAACCACTGAAAAAGCATCAAAACACAAAGTGTTAAAAAGTCCTCCCTAAAACGCTTCAAAAGATGCGACTTGAAACTCTCATCAAAACGTTTTGGAAAACAGAAATAAAACCGAGACAACAAACTCTCCGGAAACCCATCGAGAACTCGTCAAAAACACCGTCTTGAATGTAGATAAAAACCTACAAAAAAAACAGACTGAAAAAAAATCTTCAAAATATACCAAAGGCTGTCCCAAATGCAAACGAAAGTACAATCTCAAACCTTCCTGAGACCTTGCCAAAAATCGCCGCAAACTGTTAGACAAACCCATAAACAAACCGCACAAACAAAATTTTATATAAAAACCAATTCCAAACGGTTTGGATCTGTAAGAAACCAAATCTACCAAAAAGACGCATCAAAAACCTTGCAACTACGCGTGGAAAAGAGCTTTTGAAAGCCCGTCAAGAAGTGGAAACACTTGATACCTCTTCATTAAACTACAACGGTTTAACTGTGTTTGGGTTTCGTCAATAACCAACTACTTAAAATAATCAGAGGTTTATGTATGAACAGCGTTAAAGTTCCACTGGGGCCTTACCAATAAACATTTTTATTTTCGACTCTGAATTTAAGTAGTTCACAGTGGGCCTTACTAAAAATCATTTTTAACCTTCACAATAAATATTTTTTAGGTCACAATATGCAATTTTGTATGGAAAATTTCGCCAAAAATTTAGGCCGGACACTAAAAATGATTATTGATATCGCGGAGAGGGTAAATTTCGCAATTGTGAGCTTCCGGAAATTTAAAGGAGACACTAAAATTTCTTATTGACAATTGGAAACCGCAATTGTTGTTGAACACATGAGTTCTGACCAAAATCTTCCAACCCACCAATTTCAAGCTGATAAACATTGCACATCGGAGTCAGTGCAGCTTTTATGAAGCCTTGCTTCGCTCCCAGCTAAGTTTAACTACGTCTTTTTTTTTTTTTTTTGAATCGTAGGAAACCGTACTGGTAAATTTCCCCCTATAGTGCTGCTCCGTCGAGGGATTTTCAAGCGAATTTTGCACAGTCTCCCCGTGGCACTCGTGGAATTAGTATGAAACAACGCAAGGCCTGCCTGGAATTACTAATAGACAAGTCCCCCATCAACGCAACTTCGCTCAGCAAGCCTTCTTCACTACGCCAGGTACCTCTACAACACATTTGGTATTGCTGACAAGACAAGTTGGCTTGTCATATTCGCTTTATCGCCGTCAGCCGAATCGCAGCAAGCCCAGTAGCAAGGACCGGAAAACTTCAATGTTTGCACCTCGTGTGCCTCCCCGTTGGAGTTGCTTTTGTAGTTTTCTCTTTGCTCGATTTGATTTTATTGCATTCTAGCAGAACTCTATTTTCGTTCATGTGTGCGGAGTGGCCTGTGGCAAAGGGGGACGAAAGTAGTTTAATACACACACTCAAACACTCGTTTGTTGTTTCATTTTTATCTCGTCGAGTCATTAGATACTTTTTGTATAGATATCGATCGAAAGTATGGCGATATTCAATACCCGCCGTGCCGTGGGTATTTGGCGGACCGGCCACCGGTTTTGAGGTTAATGAGCACCGCACACTGGTTGGAGAATTGTGGACGGATTGCGGCAAGGATGTTTTAGGGGTCGGAATTCAGCATTGGTAACGATGCGAGGAAGATGACGGGTTTGTCGTCAACGCTGTGCTCTGCGTAATGATATGGATGACAACTTGAAAGACCGTAAAGGCGTGACATGCCTTCGCATGGACAGCTATGTGGTATTCTTTCCATGTTTACTGCGACTATATACGACTGTATATGATGGAATGCCGTGCCTCAAATGCGGATGGCCAACATTGGCGGTTTTTTTTTTATTGAAAATTAATCAAACGCAACCCACACGGGTGCGGACTGCGGAGTGTGTGTAATTATTGAAATGATATCGTGTTCTATGTTCATCCAGCTCGGAGCTGACTATGGACACCTGTTGCCTTAAACGCTGCCTTCCTCGTCGCACAGTTATACTGAGATACTAGTTTCACTGGTTTCTTCTTTTTTTCCGCTCCTACAAAGTAAATTGATTCCGAATTAAAATATGGCGCCGTTGTGCGAAGTATGCGATTTGCATATGGAAATTCAACTTGGATAGTAAGTAGGTAGGTTCCTATGTACATAAATGTGGAGACTAATGACGAGCTCAGAACAGCAAGCGTATTTTCGATAGGAACGAGGTTGTGGATACATGTATCTATAGAGGCGATATATGGCTTTATGTGTTTGACTGCGGGAAACAGGTGTTTGCGATTTGGATTTCCATATCCATTTGATCGGGAGGAGGTAATTAATTGAGATTATGACTGCTGATTTGTGTAGATCTGGATTTGAATGTAATTATCGTTAGATCGGAATCTAAATGATTTGTTTAGCAGCGGATATGTTGGTTCTAATTAAATGGAGACAATTCGTTTGGAGGGAGATTTTGTTTCAGGGACGACCTGCGATTTTCTGCCGAGTTACACAGCAGGAAAAACTTGAAGATGTGATTTGTGTCTTTCCGGGGATCGAATCGGTGAACTCTTGCTCAGTTATCCAGTCCAAGGACAGTTTGTGCAGAGAAATCTGGGAATTGTCGACAAGTTAGCTCAGAAGGCGCATATACAAGACGATTCTTCCTACCACCGGTAAATGAGATTCGAATTTTTGGGTGGAGTGGGGATCCTATAGAAATTCTGCTTTCAAAATTCTGCTTTGCAAAATTCTGTCTTTTCACACAAAAATTCTGCTTAACTAAATTCAGCTTTTTTACCCAACTGGACACAGGGAGGGTTATGTGTTTCGCTCGTATCCTATGCACGTTCCTACGGGACGCCCTGTAGTCTAAACGGCTTGACCGATTTTGAAGAGTGAGGTGTCATAATATTCGTATTCTTCCCCGGAGAGTCCTAGGCTAAAAAGATAAAAATAAAATAAGTTAATTTGAAAAAAAAAAAAAGAATTAAAAATATATGAACAAGACGCATTTAAGTACCTAACAAATATATGCATGAGTATTGAGTACCCTCCTACTGCCAAATACTTAGTTATATGTACTTAATCTTGTTCAAATCTTTTTTAATTCTTTTTTCTTTTACAGTCAGTCGGGTTTTTTGGTTTTTTGAATAAAATTTTTTTATTTAATTCTGATTTTCAAATTTAAAGCAATAAAATTCAGCTTATTTAGCTTTTTTCCAACTAACAAATGTAAACGACGAAAAAAACAAAGCAGATTATAAAAAAAAAACAATTTTAAATTTATAAAACATTAAAAATTATTTACTTTTAATTTTTAAATAAAAATAAAATTAAAATTTAAAAGAAATTCCTAAGAAAAAATATATTAAATATTGACAAAAAATTTGAATAAAAAAAACAATATCTATTAAAAAAATAAATACCTAATGCGAAATTTAATTAAAAATAGATGTGAAGCAGTCAGAAATTACAACTTTTATTTATTATATTATAATTTCACGGTGAGGAGATGTCATGTTGGTCGCTCGAAGAAGCGCGGGAAGAAAGTATCACGTTAGTATCAAGTAAGTTGACTAAAAGACCTATAACACGTATAGCCAATACACATACAAAGACCGTATATATATACAAACCTTGGTATTGGCGTCACCTTTCATTTGAAGTTTCCAGAAACAAAATCGGTTCACGCATTAAGAGAACATCAATTCAAACACAATCCGACTTATTTTGATAAATATAAAAGAAGGAGATAGATGAAACACGAAATCTGCCTACAGCGCCACCTGTTTCATTTTTCCCAAACTATCCCTGATTCAAGACAAACCCTTAAAAAAAAAAAACATTCAAGTCCGAATTACCCGATTATATAGACGTTAATGTGTGGAAAAATATATGAATTTCATTTGTTTTTTCACACACTCACAACACAAACATACGTTTTCCGATTTAAACCAAACTTCACAAAAACCATATATGGACCAATTCCAAAGATTTGTGAAAGTTTTGTTAAAATCGGTAAATGCGTTAAGGCGTGAATCGGCGACAAACGAACAGAATTTTAAGGCTCAATTTTTATATATATAGATTTCGGCAGTATAAAAGGACAGCCGAAATGATGTTTAATCAAAATAAAATTCCTTCGACAATCGACTCGGTAGGATCTTCGAATACCCTAAGACCATTTTCCTAGGAGGTTCGTTGTCATTACTGTTACGCTGCGATTGATGGTTTAGTGGGCAGACAAAGACTTTTCCTCCTTCCTAAAAAATATCAATAGCAGTGTCGCTTCTGTTGTTTACTTTCGTATTTCTATAATAAAAATAAAATAAATTCGTATTTTTTAAAAATACGAAGGACATTTTTTATTTTCCTCCCAGGAGGAAATAAAAGGAAATAAAATAAAAATTAAGGAAAGAGGATAAAAAATTAGAAAAAAAAAATGTTCTCTCCATCTCTGCTTTACAAAATTCTGCAAACAATAAAAAAAGGTTTGGAAAATGTTAAAAAGCGCGCGATTTTGAACATTTTCCAAACCTTTTTTTACTGTTCGCAGAATTTTGTAAAGCAGTATATTTTGAAAAGCAGAATTTTGTAAAAAGAATTTTGACTCATCCAGAATTTTGACCCCAACTCAGTATAGTGTATCCTAGATCACTGCGGGCAGGTGACGTCCCCCGTTTAGAGCTCATCCGCATGATGCCGCAGTTTGTCAGAAAAGAGGCTAACTCTTTGGGTGAGCTGGCTGGCAACCATAAGTCTCTCTTCCTCTCTCTATTTATTAAAAGTCCATAGCCTCGGCGATCTGAATTCTTTGAAGATCCCTTTCATTGGACTGGCTAATGTTCAAACGTTGTTCACGACAGTCCATGTCCATCCGGAAACTATATTCTATTCTTAAACTTCTTCCCGGATTCTCTGTACACGTTGTTTTAATAAATCTTCCTCAAAATAGTGTTGCCACTCATGTAGGTAGTGTCCAAAGCACTGGGAGACGTACAAATACTTAACTCCAGCCCACGCAATGCACACAGCCGTCTGTCGACACCCACCACACACTGTAATACAGAAATACAAATTCACTCGAAACAAAGAACACATTCCGCATACACATAAATAAAAACACAAATAAACATCATGCAATAATGTTCCCAGTGCCTTGCAATGTCGTATATGAACGTAACCCTCAGAGTAGCGTGTTTAATTATTTTTTCAGAAACAACCATTATCGCTAGAACATCAATCAATGAGGTGATCAATCATCTTCTGCCCAGCAGTGCAATTTTGCAATCCGGGAAATGAGAAAAATATGTAGCTTAACACACAACATCTGTTTACTGGAAACCTGTCCAATGCTGGATCGGCACTTAAGGTCGAGTTTTAAGGCTAATTTGCAATAAAAGTAGACCTGACCTGATGCGTCTTTCTCTATTTCACAATTCGGGCAGATTCCGTATGTCAACGATCATCTAAAGTCTAAACGATATCGTTTTTGAAAATTTGAACACCAAAATAAGTCATATTCTGCTCGAGGTCATATTATAGGTTTGACAAATGTCAGCTTTCATTATATTTTTGGAAAATGAACTGGATTAAGCTCGCAAACTTGTATTTTTAGCATTTTGTTGCTAGTTTTGGAGGTGTATCGTTTCGGCGATAATCGTCTGAAAAGTTACGGAATGGGTGCATTCTGTAAGGCGAAACGTTCAAACGTTTTCGTCCGCACGCTTGATTTGCCCTATGTTACACAAGCAAATTTCTTCGTGCACACGAAAACGTTTGAACGTTTCGCCATACAGAATGCCGACCCAGATGTTCTTTAAGTCATCGTAGATATATTATTTGATTGCAATAGTGGTGAATAATAGTAGGTGAACATATCCAGCGTGCGCAGTCCATAGGGTTCGTAGAATGCCGTAAGTTTTCCCTACTATTGTATTTATGTGGTTATTCCATGTTAAGGTTCTATTAAAGACAAGACCAAGATTTTTTGAAGACTCAACAAATTCAATTTCAAAGTCGTTTAGCATTAAATGAGGGAAATAAGACAGATCTAATTTCTTTTTAGAAATAACTAAACACTTACACTTCGTTGGGTTAAGTATCAGGCCGCATTTGGATGCCCAATTAGAAATTCGTTTCAGATCCTCATTTAATTGGAATAATATGAAAATTTCGTAGGGGAAATTTCGCCATTGTGAGTTCGAAAAATTTAGCCTGGACACTAAAAATGATTATTAGTATCGCGGAGTAAATACGACTTTGTTTTTAGTTCAGACAGTGTTCAGAGAGTTGTTTCGATGAAATCTGACAGGTGGCGCTGTAGATTTCACAGGGCTGGCTGCCAAACAGGAGAACTAAATCAAAAACCTTTCTTTAAAAAGGATTACACAGCCCTAACTCAGCGTGCGATACTAAAATTATATTTAGTGTCTAGGATAGAATTTTCGAACTCAGAATGGTTCAATTTTCGAACTCACAATGGTTAAATTTTCTCACAATGGTTCAATTTTCCATATAAAACTACTTCCATGTAACCTACAACATATTTTGTGTGAAGCTTAGTACACTGCTCGAGCTAAATTCTCGCTCGCATACAAAATTCTCTCCAAAATTTAGCTGAGCTAAATCTAAGCGAACCCATTTAGCTGAGTGGTACGCAGCTCGAGCTAAATCATCAAACTTTTGTTTCAGAATGTACTTCATGTGTCTGTCAAAATTTAGCGTGCCCATTTAATGGGTCGGCACATTTTCTCAAGCTAAATTGTAACAGATCGTGTGTATTTGTTGTTCTGTTGCGGAAAAGTATGCAAGGATGAGTTCTTTTAATTATTACATGGACGGGAAGTACCTAGAATCAGACATAGCTGAAATAAGAGAGAATTACATTTTTGAAGGAAGTTTTTTCAAGGAACAGCTGTTTTCTGTGACACTTATCCACGGCGCAACCTATGTCAAAATTTAGATAGGACTTTAGCTGATGTTTGGAGAGAAAAGTTGGAGACCAGATACAATTTAGTTTAGCTCGAGCAGCGTACTACGCTAGGTTTAAATTGAATTTAGTAAGGCCCAGAAAGTTTCGTGGATAAACCAGTCTTACAGCCCCTTTTCCAAAATCGTTGGTTCGAAATATTTCCAGTGGCAGCTGTTAAAAAATACATTTTTCTTGTTTTATATTCAAAAATAACGTCATGGAAAAATTATGGAATTTTTTAAAAACGTGCCGAGGGAAAAACTCTGCCAAAAGCATAACAACACTGGTTGGCTACCTATTCTACTCTTATCTGCTATTTCCTTAGCTATTAAGCTGGAACTATATTTTTAGGAAGCGCTTTTGGTTTGTAATTAACATCATTTTGAAACTAGCTTCAAGGATTACCCCATATTCCTCATTAACAACTCTGTTCGTTGATCGATTGCGTTATTTCCTTTTCCAGATCGATTAATCACAGACTCTCATTAATATGTTTGCTCGAGTTGACAGCAATCGATTTCCTTCAACAAACAACAAACGTTTAATCATGTAACCTTCCCAGTTTCACTTTAAAAGACTCACCCGAGTCTCTGTACCGTTCCTCTGAACCCCCTTAAGTCATCTTAAACCACCTTGCACTATTCATGCAGTTAATATGTCAACTCGAAGACACGTACACATCACTCTTCGATGGATCGTTTCTACTCAATTATGGTCGTGTTCGCAGCACCGATCGCTTCAAAGATACCACCCGACTTTGATTTATGTATCGCTACAAAGTTACGTCTACGATCAGTGATCCTAATTATGCTAGTGCGCCCGCTTATCAGACAGAAAACACATTACGATCTTACCAGCCGCAGATACTGTCAGTTTAGTTCTGCTGGAATTTTTCCGCCCGAGGTCAATGGTTCTGGCGATCTTCGAGCAAACGGTTATTGCAAATCAAGTGATCTTCACACGCCCACATCTGAAACAAACAAAAAACAGCATAATCAGAAAGGAGTTAAGAATTATAAATAAAATAGGCGACCGCAAAGAGATGGGACGACGTCTACATCGAAACAAAGGGGGAGCTTCTATATGTGTCTCTAGTTGTCGCGATCAGCGTATACACGCAAAATGAGATCTTCGGTCTATAAATAGCTCAAAGAAACCATTAAAATGTTGATCGTCGGCGGCAGCACACTCCACCCGCCTGGCCGATTAAAAAGCCTAACAACAACCGCTATACAGATGATCGCTGCTGATCATGATCATATTAATTGTTCGCAAAGATCAGTTGCATGATTTGAATTCAAATGCGGTACGAGTACTCGTAATTGGCTAAAAAGAAGAGACCGTTGATTTTGAACTTGGCTTCGCAGCGGCATACGCACGATCATGAGTACCGATCGTGGGACACACCCCTCTTATGGCGCACACACACTCTCCTCGGCCAGCAACACAAACTTTATGTTAATCTGAAAATGACATAATGCGATGGCATTACATGACACATTTCGAGATACTCGCACTCTATGAGATGGATCCACCACATCAACGTACTTTGCGCAGCGGGTAAAGTATCTGACAATGCGTGTCTGGTCCGCCAAATGTAATCAGGTTCTTCTTCTTCTTCGTCGTCGTCGTTGTCGTCGTCATCATCATGATCATCAAGATCATGAAACATCATCACAACGATCCGACTATGATGCTCGGCTGTGTAATGAGTTCTTGAGTATCTGCTCAAGTACGCTGTGAAGTAACGAGTGGCGCGCAAACATCGAGTTTTGTATCTTTTTATTTCATTTCGCCAAATGAATACATTTTTGAATTTGAATTCCGTTGGTTCCTTTTTTTCGTTCGTTTAATTTTTGTCTGTCGCTTTGGTTGAACAGAATTCCGAACACGAGTTATGAAGTTTTTATGAGAGAGAGATGGAGAATTTCGCTTCCGGAATATACGTTCTCAAAAGTGAGGAATTCTTTTTTTTTCTGCTTTTTTCTGTTTTTTTTTTTGTTGGTGTGTCAGTCAGGGTTTGTGCTTGAGGAGCAGCGCGGAACGTGGGGGGATTTATGGTGATTGTGTGGGACTTTATGGTTTCTTGTTGACTTTTTTTTGTTTTTTGTTTTTTTACTTGCTTCTTGCTGAAGCGGAATGGGGCTAAGTGTTGTAGTGTAGACGACATTTTGATCGTGTAGATGTTTTTGGCGGTGATGAGTTTCAATTTTATTTTCAGCATTCTTTTACAGAGGTTGGGTTTTTTTTTTTTTTTTTTTAAATGTGTTTGCAAAGTGCAGGAAATGAAAAGTTGGTGCGTATGATTTGGATGTGGAGTTTTAGAAGTAAAGTGGTCAACAAATAAAAAACAATGAAATTTCTTGGTAAAAATTAAGTCGGATTTGCTACAAAATTCAGCAAACTTGCAATAACATATTTTGCCTCAAGACCTAGGGATCGCAGAGGTGGTTATTTTACAAAGCTTGAGAGAGGACGTGATCCGCTGATACTTCATTTTCGATTGATATTGATCCGGGTTACTTTCTTAAATTAAGCAGTTAATTTGCTTAAGTTCATCAGTTTGTGCTTTTAGTTCGAGTGTATTAATACAGTAGCTCGCTTCTATTAAGAAAAAGACGGTCTCTGATTTTTTTTTTCTTAATTTAAGCAGTCGAAGCTAGAGATTCGAATTTGGATTTTCACATTTTTTTTCATGTGGCAGACGTTCTTTATAACAAACTAGCGCTTGATGCAATATTCGTCAACTACGGCGACCGAACGCGACCATGAACTAAGTCATGTCACGTCAAAAGATTGTTTTGTCGAAACCGAATGAGAGGTGAGAAACAAAAGCCAAGTATCTGCGGTTTGATCTGACCCCTCATTATCACACAAATGCCTCGATTGCCTTGTTTGATTCCCTACGTCAAAACCACTTTTATGACCTACATGTGTGCCACAAACAGTAGTGCTTCTCTCGATGACGCACAGAGGCGTCCGTGTCACTTGACTCTTTGTTTTAGATCCACTTTTGATGACACACTTGCGTTGTTATAACTGGGCACTGTTTTTCGAAGTTTGTGTCATAAGTAAGTGTTAAGTACGTGACACTAGGTCAGTGCTATGTCGTTTTTTTCTTGAACGTTAGCGAGGAATGGGCAAGGATTGTGTTGGCATTGCGTGTGAGGACAAGGGTCCCTGTCCTTTTTTACTGAGGTTGGGATGTTGAGAGTCTTTGAAAAATGTCAAGAATCCTCCATGAATAACACGTGCCTATGTGATCTTCTGCTGAATAAAGCTGTAGTTTGTGTTTTCACAAGTTAAGCCTGCAGCTTTTGGTCCAGGAGACTAGATTACTGCGAATTGTGAGTTTTGAAAACGTTTCTAGAGGCTTCCCCGAAGCTGAAGTAAGTCAATGTCACTGAGAATATGACCGCCGATTGCTGCATGAGGTCGGAAGTTCAATGCCACTTCCTCCTGACATCGGAACCGCACACAAACTGCACAAATCTTGCATTAGACCCGGGTTACTATCGCCTAACCTCAATGAAAGCTATTTCCCATGTTCCCACTTCATATCTGACTCCCAGACTAGTTGTGTCCAGATCCGAAATTCCCACACTATATATATAAACTTATCCGCTGCTCAAACCAAAACACCAAAGAGCAACAACAACACCACCACTGGGCAGCGAGTGCTCTTTTCCCACTGGGTGTAATTCCTTATCGCCCAACAAGGTTGTGGTTTTCAATCGCAAATCAAATTTCACCGTAACAACACCGTCTGGCAGAGTTACTCACCCAGACCTATAACTAACCCATTTCCATAGCCACCCTAACCTAAAAAAACAAAAAAAAAAACAATCCAAACAATTTTCTCACACTGCGAAATTTTATCGCGCCCAGTGTGCTCACCACCCGGCCCCCGAACTGAAATATCTCAAAAATGCTGATAGCGAGCAACAAAACGACCGCCGCAAAAAGGGCGCACCACAAAGTCGAGTACGGGTATCTTCGTCTTGTCGCTGTCGGACTTCCCTTCTCCGCACAGCGAAGTCAATGTAGCGTCAAATGAAATATGCTTTTTGGTAAAACATACAATTACTAATATCCACTTTGATGTGCACTGGTATGGGAAGGAATCGACAGAACCCGGACCCGGACCCGGACCCGGACATTTTAATTGATTTCAACAAAATCTCACACAGTTGTGAAGAATTTCACAAAATTTCATCTCGACAAGTGCATCGCCCGACTGGCGAGGATAGTTCTACACTCTCTCATATCTTTCAGTACACCCCAGTCCAATGGCGCAAATGCTCTTCGCGCCAGTGGAGAATTCCCATTCAATTAGCGAAACATGTTGTCGGAACGAATCACGTTCTCCGATGCTGGAGAATTAAGTGATGTAGTTAGCACGCTAGCGCGCAACACTCATGTTGAGCCACCGACAAATTTATGAATGCGGACTGAGATTCATTGAAGAAAAATCTTTTTGCGCGCACAGATTAAAAAATCAGCGACGCTTTCATAATTTTGTGTAGCCCGAACCGCTCCGCACCCGTATGTACTTGGGTCTTGGATATGGCACACAAAGGAGAAATAAATAGATTCAGTGTAAGACTGCGAAACACGTGGTATGAATTTGAAAGATCAGTATTCCTTGCTCCGCAGTGAAATGATACATCGCGATTACTGTTTGAGCATTAGTTGTGACTTGTCAAACGAGTGTAGATATACATCGAGTTGAAGGTGGGTTTAATGAACATTCATAGGAAGCCCTTTGTTTGATTAAAACTGGCGATAAGTACATGCTGCAAAATAACCGTCAATTTATTCAACCATCTTCGTAAGTATTGTCACCCGCAGTTTGCAGCAAACAATTATTGAATTAAATGACTGAGTAGTGACTCACCACGTGTGAGTTTCGATTAAAAACCCAAAAATCCTAAAATATCCATAGACACCACGACGATTCTTATTATACAGAAGAGTACTACATTTGAAGACATTGGGGACGTTCAAGTATCTAGTTTAGTAAGTCTGACAGCTCTCTCACTAGATTTATCTCGGTTTTGATTGGGGGAAATCGGTCGTGTTTCAGTTTCAGTTGACGTTTATGGAGGGGTAGCCGTCGATGTCGATAAATTCGTCACTGAGTACTAAGTTGACAGTTCTCATATGTGGCTGACGTAGGAAAAGTGACGTTTCCGACCAATCTAGTTTTTGCGTTCAGGTTACATCTCATCCAGAGCAATATAGTCGACTTAAGATAACTAGATTCTTGAATGTGCCCATTGTTCTGGACGATTTATATCTTAATACAAAACATATAATAATATTTTGTGTTTTGACAAGTGTTCTGTATTTGCCTGAACCCCATAATGAGTAGCTGAACCAAGATTCAACAATAAAAAGAAAGAAAAACTGCAAACCAGGTGGAATAATTAATGTAAACGTGCCCTAAAGAGAAAACCGCTGGCAATTGACGAATGGAGGCTAACCCCTGGCGGTAAATTTTCGCATCGGTATGTTGCTATAGATTTTGTCAGCTGGTATGTATTTCTATGAAAAATCGAGCAGTTATTGTGAGAAATTGAGTACTAAATTCAAAATATACATTTAATATAAGAAAAAAACTCATTTTATAACAGAAAAATAATATCTTAAAAGTGAGTGCGCTAAGTATTGATATAAAAGTGAATACTAAGTTTTTTTTTTTTAATATTGAAGACAATTCATATCGTAAAGAGGGAAAAACATTGTACCACCTTCCAAAAGGAGTTATTTTCATTAAACGGGGTATTGTGCTTAGGATCGGGAAAAAAATTCCCAAATGTTTTTCCAATTCAAGTCTTCACTTTAGAGATAAAGACATTTTGCGACCGAATACACAGGATGGTTTTCAGTATAGAACCAACTTGTGAAAGGAGCTTTTCCCAGCCTAAACAATGAATGTAAATTGCAGAAAATTTAATGAAATTGATGATGCAGCTACCACCAGCTCAATAACTTCATCTACGGATGGAGGTGGGGAGAGGCCAATCTTATGTATCCAGCCAGCTTTCACTATTTCTTCGAGTTCCCGGATAGAGCTTTTAACACCACTGAAATAGTCAAGTACTTCACAGAGCGATATTGTGACAACCTTAGAAACTTCTAAGCTGGCTGGATCCTCCATCATCAAAGCAAGCAAATCCGTAAAAATCATAATCAACACACTTTTTATAAGATAAAAAGCAACCAAAATATATAAACAAAAGCAAATTTATTATTTGTTTACATTAAGTTCAACACTACTTTGAACAGACTTTTCGGACAAGTACAGGTTTTTTTTAGAGGTATAGAACTTTAAGTTGGCAACACTATTTTAACTGCCGGCCATTTTGTCAGCTGTCAAGTGATTTATTTTTAGTTTGGTTTGCCATTTCATCATGAACAAGTTGACAAATGAACAACGCTTGCAAATCGTGCAAATTTATTTCGAAAATAATGGTTCAGTTCGCGAAGTTTACCGCAAGCTCCGTTCATTTTGTGGTCGACATAATCGTCCATCAGAGCAATTAATTCGGTTAACCATGGATCGTTTTCGCACTACGTTTACTCTATGTGATAATAAACAGTGCGCACCGAAGAAACAATTGCCGCTGTAGAGCAAAGTGTTGAAGAGGACCCGGATGAATCGATTCGCCACCGTGCACAGCAATTGGAGCTTTGTCCATCAACTTTATGGAAGATTTTGCGCAAAGACCTTAGCTTACGACCTTACAAGATCCAGCTTGTGCAAGAATTAAAGCCGCGAGACCATGCAATGCGTCGTGATTTTGGTGTATGGACCGAAAATGAGATTGATATCCATTCTGATTTTCATCGCAAAATCTTGTTCAGTGATGAGGCTCATTTTTGGTTGAATGGCTACGTCAACAAGCAAAATTGCCGCATTTGGAGTGAAGAGAATCCACATGAGACCCTTGAGACGCCATTCCATCCACAAAAACTGACTGTTTGGTGTGCTCTAGGGGCTGGTGGAGTCATTGGGCCATACTTCTTCCGAAATGATGCTGGAGAGTCAGTTACCGTTAATGGAGACCGGTATAGAGCCATGATATCCGACTATTTTGTTCCCGAATTGGATGGCATGAATGTGGATGCGATGTGGTTCTATGTTTGTTTTAAATTAGTTGGTTAACTTTTTAATAGATAAACAATTAATTTTCTTACACGAAAACACACGTATTCCTTATCCAAGTCTTATGCAAAACAAACAGACGTCAACATTCTATAGGTCTCTACATATTCCTTTTTTATCCACCAGGTGTCGCAGGAAAACTTTTCCGCTCGTCAATTAAGCAATTTTATTTCTGACAGTTAAGAAGACAGATGCACACGAATAATGGGTGTATTCAGGAAAACTCACCAGGTGTTTAATCACCGCTCTCCACGTCCAGCGTTGCTACTTATGGGCAATAGTATTTGCTCCACGTCCATGAATGCGTTGCTACATCTGGGCAATAGTATTTGAAGTTTTGACACATTTTAACATACATTGACTTTGACAGTAGCTTGATTTTAAAAGCATCAACGTTTAATAGTCGGCAATGACAACTATTTTTTAGTTACAATCCCCAACTGATGTGTATAAGTAGTTTGCTGTCAAATTGAAAAGTTTGGCATTTTTTGACAGACCCGCGAAGCTCTGCATTTCAACAATACTTTTGTCAGTTCAACCAGAAGCTGTTTTTTTATTTCACTTGATTTCAGAATGAGTGGATCCCTGAGTGAAACCATTGGAAAAGAACATAACATTCCAGATGGAGAAACGCCCGCTAGAGCGGAAGAGAAATGTCACTTTACTTGAGTTTGTTTCTTTCCATTCGACAAATAAAATGATTTCCCGAAAGATTCAATTTTATTTTCTCAAATTTATTTAACATTAAACGAATCAAATTGACAGCTCGTTTTTTTTTCTCTCTCTTTTTTCTCCGTCTAGAATGTCATTTTTCGCAATATTAAGAAAATTTCCCATGAATTAAAATCGTTTGTGCTGAAGCACTAGAGCGAATGGATGAATGTAAATATTTATTGAGTTTGACACACCGCTAGTTATCTAGCGCTCACTGGAACACTGCCATTGGCTTTGTTTCCAGGGGAATAAACTTCTATTTATCTAAACTTCGGTTCTGTATTTTAATTCAAATATGATAACCACTACAGCCGACTTGGTGCCTACTTAAATTTACTCACCGGCCCAATGTCTCCTACGGCACATGTCAGTTAAAAACCCTGTCATCAGACTAGTTACCCCCGACAAATATCAAACGAACAATACAAACATCCATCATCGAATTCCATTGTGAATTCCCCCCACAAAAATATCTAGAAACAATTTTTTATTTTTATCATTCAGTTAAGATAATTAAATTATTTTCACATAATCAATCAATTTGCCGCTCGGCTGTCAGATTATTAAAATACGAAACTTATCAACAACTTTGCATACCTAAGGAGTACAACAGTGTTTTTTTATTGAAAAAGAAAACAACAGCCCACTCGCCGAAGTCAACTTCAAATGAAAGCGAAACCAAAGAATTTGAGCCTCGCGTCCGTCGTCGCTTGGTGTGGTGTCATTAAACTCGCACCATACCAGCGCGAGCAACGAGCACTCATTCCCGGTTAACATTGACATTTCAAACACTCTTACCCACTGAAGGTGGGTGTATGTATTGATATAATCTAGTCAGCAAAACAAAAGCGGCCTGTCAGCCGCGAACGGTGAATGGAAATGGCTCACCTCAGAAGTACGAGTACTTGCAACTTCTGGAATAGAGATAACGAAGGTTTTTTGTTGTTCTTCTTCTTTGACATCTCTCCTCATGGCGCACCTGAATGGAGTGTCTATAGAGTTCGGTTGTCAAAATATTGCTGCGAGTATTGTGAATGCGATTGATATACGCACGCAGAACATGGAAACAGCTGTTGTCGTCAGTTGTTTTTTGTTTTTTTTTTTAAAGAAGCATATAGGAACACCGTACAGTTCACCCGTGTGTGCACAGTTTGCCTAACAACGTTTTCAAGTGTTTGACAAGCTGTTAAACAGTCGTATCTGCTCGCAGGGTGATCGGGAATGTTTATTAAGCACATCGATAGATGTGTCATTTCAGTCAGCAATCACACGATAATAATCGGGAAAATTCAATGACACTGACGATATCCAATACAGAGGGAAGCCAAATACATTTGTAGGTGCAAAGCGCCGTGTGAAATAATTGAGCCGTCGACAGACGGGTTAATCGATGCGGTAGCAGGGTGCGATTTGACAGGAGCATCGTCTTGTTTTGACGACTGACGAACGATTAACACGATTGGCGTGCAGTAGCAGGGGGAAAATGGATTCCTTTCCAAGTAATTGCATAAATAAAAGTTATTTTTACTGCGCAGATAAACGATCTCAGGCGGTTCTATGACGTATCGCATGAGATAATCTCTGAGGAATATGCATTGCACAATATTAGTACCTAGCGGAGCTTGCTTGAAGAAATCGCGTCTCAAAAGAGAGAGAGAGAGAGAGCAACGGGCGGTGTCTTTAAGTTGAGTTGTCTCTGGATAAGTTGAAATGACAGTCATATCGGCTTTGAAAATGTCCAAGATCTCTGCTTTTTAAGGTCCGGACACTAAACAGCTCCGAAGCCCCATTTCTTAAAATGGGATCGTTAATAGTTATAAAAATTTAGACCTGAGGCTTTCTGTTCTCGCTTAACGTCTTTTTTACGCCGAAGCTCTAGTTAGACAACTGGCCATTGTGTGGAATAAATAATTTCCCGCCAGCCTCAATCACGGTTGCCACTTTGGTAATTTGGTAATTTTTATCTGGTTTTGGTAGCTTTTTGAGCAGAAGCACCAAAAATACGAACTCGATATCAATTTATTTAAGTGCTGCCTTACTGTTTCTGAGTGAAAGCATTGCATTTGCATAAATGCGTCAGCACCACCCATGTATAAACCTACTTTGTTCAAAAAATTACTGAATGCACTCATTTTCTTCTTTTGACAGATGGTCAAAATATTTTCTGTTTATAACTACATTTAGATATGAATAGGTTAGTTAATCATATTATTTATTTGCAGACCTAAAACTCTAATTTGTTAAAGTTATATGAAAAAAGGCTCGGAAATGGTAGATGATCCCATGCCTTCTAGCAGCTGGTGTTGACGTTGTTTAATTGCTTAGACTGACAAAGTTCCTACTACGCTCCTTACTGAGTCTTATGTTTTATAAATGTTTTTGTTTTTAAACAAGCAATTTTAAAAATCAAATAAAATCATTCGAGTTTAGAAAATCATGCTTTTGGTCAGCAAAAGTTTTTTAAAGTAAATTAGTAAGTTAAATCTTATATTTTGTATTTTATAAAGTAGTCGTCGTTTAACTACATAAAGTTCCTACAAACCTAATGTACCAAATTGAATTTTTTAAAAGACATATGTTTTAAAAATGTTTTGTCAACGTCTCCAGATTTTTGGTAAATTTTATCTTGGTTTGGTAACTTTTTTTCCCAATTTTGGTACCTAATTTTTTATGCAAGTGGCAACCGTGGCCTCATTACCTACTAATTTTATTGCACAACATTTTTAGCAAAAGCTTCTGAATATTTCCATCGGCATAACCATCCCAGGAGAAGACCAACTTGACCCCGGTTAACAATATACAGTCGAACTTTTATTAGGGCCAACGCTGATAGTCAGCCGCACCTGATTGCCACTAACTGTGACATTATTCAATATATTTAAATACAAAATCAGATCAATCGCGTGATTAAACAGAATGCGCAAGCTATGCTCGCGTTCGCATTAATAATAAATTTGCCATTCCCGCTCTTGGCACTTTCAAAAACTTGCGAGTCACAAAGCTAAATTAATATTCACAGTCAAACGACAGAACCTCAATTCTATGTAAATCCAATGGCATTACTGTTAATTTCCATTCATTCATATGTATTTAATTCGGTCGCATGAATAATCAAGTGTGAATAATTTTCCTATTCACTGTTAGCTTGTCATTAGTTAAACGCTGTGTGTGTGCTATAATTTCATTCATTTTGCTAATTTGACAGAACCATTGGCATGTGTGAAGGAATCCCACAACTGAAATACATTTGTTTAATGAAAACCCGATTCGATTAGTTATTCACTTGTTAGTTTCATCTATTCTCTGGGCGGGGTACCATGCGATGTATGGATGTGGGTTATGCATGGAGAAAGTTCCGATAAAAATCTGTCAAAATTCGGATAAGCTCATCGCGGTCTAAGGAATGCGCATTTTAATTGTCTCTTGCCAGGCCATTTGAATATGGTTTAAATCGTAAAGCTAAATTAGTGGTTTCACTTTTATTTCGAAATTGGGTAACTTTTACCAATAAAGATCGTCGAGACCTACTGTAACCGGCTGTATAAATTTATATAGTTGAGAAATTTGAAAAAATTCAAAGAAAGCTTTGATGTGACAACTTTACAGTCATGAAAATTTATTTCAAATTTTTTACAAGACTCCGAGGGGTCATATTTTTTGAGAGGGCTCTTGAACATTTTTCCCGACCTAACCGCCTAGAACTTGCGATTAGTCAAATAATTATAACAGTCACAATAAATATTGATGAAGGGAGCCAACGATTCCTTAAATATTTTAAACTTTGAGCTGTGAGTTAGCAACTTCTGTTGAATATTACAAAAACAACTTGTATTCCTTTTAAATAGTTGTTTATCTATTTTTTTTTTTTTATTTTTTATTTATTTGTCATAAAAATTCAAAGACTTTCTTAGGCATTATTTACAAATTATTAACAACAAGAAATTATTAACATCACAAAGCCAATTGGTATCATTTTCCAGTGCTGCCAGAAGGTCCGCTTTGCAGGGCACGTTTTGGCATTCAAGAAGCAACTACAGCGAACAGAAGGAGCATTGGATTTATTAAAATCAGCGGCCTTATACTACTTTCCACCGGAGATTAACTGCGTGATTTAGAAAAATGTCTGTTAATCCCGCTTTAATCTCGGGATTTATCATTCAAAAATTAGTCTCATGAAAAGGGAGATTAAAACTAAATCTCAATTATCAACCAGGTTTGCATGTACAGTCGGGTTTGTGAACACATTTTCCACAGCTCGAGATGTCAAAAATACAAAGCTGTATTTGACATTGTGTCATAAAAAATAAACGAATTTATTTGAAATCTTATTTCAAACTTTCTTTTTATTTTGTGGAATTAAATTATAAACCTAAAAAAAAAGATTTCTGGAACTCATGTTTTATTACTTTAAACTTTTGAATTGCTTATTTTTTTTTTCAACTATCACATTAGTGTCCGGTGGAAACGTAGTATTAGGCGGCAAACTAAATTGATTAACTTCAGTCTGCAATGCGAACACGCCCTCACAGAGAAAATAAAAAATGCTGCCAAATTTTCTGTTTTTCTCCAAAAAATATGAAAGCTGTGTCTCGAGCATGACGTTTAGAACGCTTTATGTATTTTCAACACCATTGAGGAAGAAAGGACACTTTTGGTAGAACAATCAAAAATACGACCCCACGTCTGGTGAGAGACTTCAGCTATTTCGCTTTACTGCAAACCAATTTATAACTATAGCAATCACGGTTTCCACCTCTCAATAGAAATGAGTCCGAATCAACAAACTGTCAACCAAATTGACCATCGCTTTACCATCGACGAAAGGCACGTCTCCAGTATTTCGGTCTTTCGAACCTCTTTGGTCCTGCTAGGAGCCACTTTAGTCTCACCGATGCCGAGTGACCAGAGCAGGTGTCAAGCTTGCCAATGAACTAGCTATAGCTGTCTTAGAATACGAGTTACTAGGACGAGAATAACCATCTCTCTTGGGACTGATTGGAACGAGGTGTAGCTAAGTTGAGTGCCTATAAATCGTCCTCAGAAACGCAAGTTCTCTTATGAGTATGTAGTTGGACGCAGCCGATCATCCTGTGGTTATCAGCTTTCTTCGAATTTTTACGACGACCTGACAATTTTAGACGTCTTAAAAGACTGAATGGACATTGCCCGGAGTTAAAATCTCAAAACCTCACCAGTTTGACTGCCTCTCAAGCTATCTCCAAAAACTTATTGAGTAAAAAAATTCATAAATGACATTTTCACTTCGTTGGCCCACAAATTTACTACCTTTTTAATAGCCGCCATAAAATCCTCCAAGAAGGCCTTAATTTAATCAAGTTCCACACCCGAAACCCAAACTAGTCGCCTAAGAAAATCCATCTCATGGCTAAATTTATAGCACGACGTGATTTTTGTAACAATAACACCAAAATCAGGCCTTTCCCGACGACCATCTTAGGAGACCACTTAAGCATTCTAACGCGGCATTTCAAAGAATACGCATTTAAAAACAAATATATATACGACGGTTCTTGAATTTCCAATCCTGCGTGTTCCGTGTTCCCAAAATAGACTAACTATGCCGCGACACAAAACGTGTTCCGTTTACATATGAGAACGCGAAGTGTAAACCCCTCTGTCTCTTGCGGGCCAGAAAATTGTTGTGTTGTCCTTAACCAGAATCGAATCGAATACTCAATTTCCTCTAGCAATTAGCACATGGTGTATCGGTACCGAGAAAAACAAGACAATTTTCATTTTCCGTCGACCGCGCGCCGATTGATTCCCGAGAACAGCGCGCAAAGCCAAAAAGTTGTCGCGTCCCGATAGATTGACGCTGCCGCGCCGTCAAAATGTCAAATAATTGAGTTCCCCAGCAAAACGGCAACGACGACGAAACGAATCCCTTTATTTGTGCTCTGTTGTGCTCTGTTTGACTTAAATGCCTGTCAATACGGGGAGTGTGTGTATATCTATCTATCATAGACTTGAGACGGAGAATGTCAGTTTGGGCCGCCAGGGGGGAAGTAATCGGTTGACGCCCGTTTCTTTTTTCTTTTTTAGAATGGAAAGTGATTTTTCCTTTCTTCGTCTCTTATGGGATTTGCATGGCATAGCCGCCACACAGACTTTGCTTTCGCTAGAATGTCAACTAATCCGTCTACAAAGGAAACAACGTGTAAGCGTATGTGCGACGTCTTACCTAATGGCTCGGCATTTTCCCTTTCGTTCTGTCCTTCACTTCTGGCTGTTGGCAATGATGATGATGAAAATGCTTTGTTTTGCCCGTGCGATGCTCACTCGTGATTTTGTTGTTCTTACGAAATTAATTCATTTTGTTGTCGATCAATAACCCCGATTGGAGCATGTCTGTGAATTTTCGAGCGAAAGCATCCACCACATGCGATGGATGCGACAATGAATTCCTGAGCTGTGGACAAATTGAGACATACAGCAAGAAAACAGAAACGAAATCCGGGATACGCTCTGCAGAAGTTAATGAATTCGAATTCGAATTCGATCGATCGATAGATCGATAGATATGCACATGTATCGATGCGATCTGTGCGGACTTCGGGCAATGATCTTTGGGATGACAAATGGAAGGCGACACAAAATGGAGGAGAGAAAGCGAGGGAATGCCTACTCCATTTAGCACAGAATGAGGAGAGCCGTTTGCGAGTTCAATGATCGCGGTGCAAGTGCTGCCACTTTTTTTGTGATCGTCAGCAATTTGGGGAAAATTATTTTTCCATTGAGGAGTTTTCTAAAATGTCGAAGTAGGTCTGTATTGTATATTTTTATTTTAATAAGGCAGTGGCAGCACTCAAGCTTTTTTTTTGAGCTTCAATCTCACAAAAAGCAAAGTAGAGTAGGATTTTCAACGCGTAATTACAGCAACTACAACTGAGTCTCGAAGTGTCAAGTAGAGCGAAGTTGTTGTAATTGCATGATGAAAATCCTACTTTACTTTGCTTTGCTGAGATCGAAGCTCAAAAAAAGATGGCTATAGCTGAAAAAACACGCCTTATGATCTACTCAGGGCAAGGCAGAGAAACTGTCAAAGAAGTGGTACTGGGATTATATATATGGATGATTGTGAAGACCTTACAAATCAACAACAGTGACACAATTTTTTACATAAGGTTTGTTCGCGTACGCGGTTTGAATCAAACGCAATCGATATAAATCGATCGCAATCGCACAAAGTCTATACACGTACTCATCAAAAATGACAGATAAAGAGAAAATTAGCAAAGTAACGAGTAATGAGCTCGTTGGCTCGAAACAGCTCAGAGAATTTCAATCAGCAAATACTGATAAAAATGTCAAATGCGCGAAATTGACAGGAAACACATTCAAAATCCGTTTTAAAAATCAATTGTACACAAAAATAAAATATCTGAAAATAAGGAAAATTCGGTGGTGGTCGAATGTTCTCCTACAACGTTTCATATCTTTCAAAAACGTAAGTTATAAATTTATTCGTGATATGGATTAGATTTCAAAGATGTAAGTGGCTCAAAGTTGTTCGAAGTGTGTCCACGTACTTTGGAGTATATTTTCAGCTCTCTGAGAGTGTTGCGCTCAATTTTTCGAGCTTGACAGATTTTTAGTGCTTGGCTCGTGAAAGTACGCGAATGGACCTATTAGTTCTAAATGACGCGACGACAAATTTACGAAATGCAAGTGAATATTCCTCGCAGCTTTAAAGCGTTCGAATCGAAATTTGTTTAATTTATTTTCTTACGTAGTTAGAAATATTGACTTCAGTCCAAAAATTTCGAACTCAAGGTATTTATCAACTCTAACAACAGTGCTCCTGATATAGAGGGACTCCAGTAACTCAACCTCACTCTACCCTTCCATTTGGCCGTGGGTTTTCTGTGCCGACGGGTAAAATAGGTCGACGGTTTTTTTTTATTTATGTGGTTGAACTAATTAAGCGATTTGAAAAAGACTCGATATTTAAATTCAGATGGGTATGTCCAGCAGAACTGCGTAGCCAATTTTTCGCCAGGTCATACAAATTTTCTTTAAAAAATCGTCGCCTTTTTCAAAACAATATTTGTTAAGGCAAGAAACAAAATTCATAGCTAGACTCAAAAATTTCATGGCTTTCTCCCTCCTTTCCCCATTCTTCTATCTTCTTCTTTCTTTCTTATCCACGATGACAGCCTCCAGCCACGAAGTCGTTTTAGGAATTCGTTTGTTTTAGTTGTCGTAAGATGTCGTTGTCGACAACAGCTAGAGTAGGTATTTTGATCGTTTTGAACTCGTAACGAACCTGCGCTGAGCGAGAACGTTTCGACTCGAAGGTGCACTTTATTTAGTTAAGTCAACATTGAAAATGTCTTTCGTTTTTTCAGGAAAGTACTTAAAGTTACTAAAACGAAAACGTTTCTTTTGTAATTTCACATAAACGAAAATTCCTTTCGTTTTCAAAGTTACATGGAGTAAAACGTACATGCCAGTGGAAGCGATTGAAATTTGTTCTCTACAGAGTCAAACAAGAGATTTGACAAGAAGCAATCTCGTTTTATCTGGACAAATAAAACTAAGAGTAATCCTGGGTTGGCACCCTGTAAGGCGAAAACGTTCAAACGATTTCGTTTACATGCACGATTTCCTTCTGGCACATTTTTGAACGTTTGAACGTTTGAACGTTTGAACGTTTTCGCTTTACAAAATGAAGCCCTGATCTTCAAATGTTACTGACGAAATACTAAAGATCTTATTTAAATATTTTAGACAGGAGAACTTTTTCATACAAATAGAGGAAATCGTTTCACTGAAATGTGTTACTATTCCATCCATCAGACTGTGTATATGCTGTCAACAAGAAGGAACTCACAGCATCCACAAAACGTCATAAGAGAGAGCTGCAACTTTGGGATAAATAGCCAGAGAGACCCCGGCTACAAAATAATGTCGGAAAATGCTATCACATCAGAAACACAGCGAAGAATTACGCTTCCCAATCGCTTCCCTATTGTGGCCTAAAAAGAATATAAGGTAGAGAGACCCCGTCAAGAAATACTATTTAAAATAGGCCTCATCAACCCAGGCCCCCTTTAATACCCCGTTCCTTTACGTGGAAGAGCAAAAGCTGCTCCCATTTATTCCCATTTCATGTTTTTCTCTGAAGAAAACGCCTCCAAAGTGGGCGTGGATCAAGACAACTTCTATAGACGAAGTGAAGGTACAAGAAACTCCACATAATTCACACCTATTTAAGTTTCACTCGGTTTCTAAAAGCAAATTGTCGAAAAAGACTCAAGTCTTGATCTCCCTTTTAGGGAAAGGCTTTCTAAGTGGTAAATGCGATGGGACTTGTTACATAGAAATGACATGTACAATTGAAGGAACTCACCAGAAAGAATGCTGCCCTTAACTGTATCCACTGACAGAAATAAGTCTCTGGGTAGTTCAAGTGATTGACAAGCAGGGAAAGTCCAAAATTCCACCAAATATAGGGCGGAACCTGCAAAGAAACATAAGTTGTTAATATCCTGAAACAAAATGGTTGACTTGAACTATATATTTAAATTTTCAAATTCAAATGACCTAAACCAACAAACACCTCCGACCTCTCCAAAAGATCTTCTGACATGTGATTTGATCTCGTTACAAAACCAAACCAAGTTCACAATAAAGTTCCAAAAACGCTTCCCGACTTTTTGTTTTGTTTCCACTTTTATTTTTACGTATTTTTTCTGTAAGCAAAATAATGGGCTACTCGAAGACGTCGCGTCGCGTCGATCTCACTGAAACAAGTGTTTGACGCTGGCAAACCAGTGGAACTTGTTTCATCTGCAAACGAGAAACAGATCTCGTACCCGTATCTCTTCGATTTTTAGCTTCTTCATCGAACTCCCTGGAGATACACATCGTTCCTCCGGTTGGAAGTTCACTTCCTTAACACGCCACAACGATGAACGAAACCAGGCTGTCACGCCTTCAAAGATCTCCTGCCGTTGCATGTACGTCCTTTTGGTCGTTGCCGGCAGTGCACTCCACTAAAGCCTGAGTACACACGAACTTTGTGCGCACGAAAAAAGAGGTTAAAATCATAAATTACTGTAGCTGGGTAAATTAAAAACGAAAGAAGGACAAACACCTGTTGGTAATTACATCGTTTCGGAGCTCCTCTCCCTCACTCTCTTTTGCGCAAATATGCAAATTAGAGTTTTCCACTTCGGTTGGTTATATAATGCACGAAGCACGACGCCAAGCTACAGCCACTGTGCCAATGCCGGTCGACCGCCGCCGCCACTACCGCCACTTGCCAGATAAGAGTTATTAATAAAAGATTGAAGTCGAAGCTCACATGCAGGCAGGCATTGTGCGGTTTAAGTTGCACGTAATGTTGTTCCTACCCCCCGCACACATGCAAACAGAGATGAATCATAAAGCAATCAATTCTTGTCACTGTTTTGTATTGTGTGCGGGGCTTAATATTAATATTGTGGTTTCTCTTTTTGTTCGCCTCTCATTTAAGGAGAAATAAATTTCAATTTTTATTCCTATTTATAAGGGAAATTTAAGGTGATAATGGTCTTCAGAAGCGCACTCGAGTGCGGCTAAAGTGCACGCAACGTTTTCCCGCCTCACCCGAGGGCTGCCACTTTGGAGTCTATCTATCGAACTGTGTGCACAAGATGAGTTGGAGTATGGGCTTTTGGAAAATGCATAGAACTGCATGGGAGGGGGATACCTACCGCTGAGTTTGTCTGTCTGGGAGGGTGTAGCTTCGATTTTTATAGAAATGCCAGCGGAATGAATTCACGATGAGGTATGGTGCCTCTGGTGGAATGTTGTCTCGACGGATTTCTTTGGTAGGAGCTTGAAGACATGTTTCCGGTCGGCCCCTGCGTGCAAAAGTAAGTGACCCCTGAGTGTAGGAGAGAGGTGAGCAGCAGACAGAAGGCGCCCCGACAGGAAAGACAGCGTTAAGCAGCAAATCCACATATTTCTCTATTAAAAACCGCGTTTACATCAATGCATCAGCTTCATCGCTCGCAAAATAATTCGGAGCGGCTTTTCCGGTGGAAGTGATTGAACAGAGAGCGAAGGAGTGCGTTCAGTAAGCAGGCACCCAACAGGTAAATAACGCACAGCAGTAACGCGAAAATTTCTGATCAAGATTAACTTTTACCATTTAATTTATTCAGTTACCCAACAATGCTAGTATTACGCTATTCCATTTCATTTCATTCCGGAATTGGATCTGTCACTTTGGCAGACTAGTTTCTTTCTTTTTTTATTCTATTCTAACCACGACCCGATCAACATGTTTAAATTAAAGTTAGGTACTTAAATTTAAACATGTTGATCGGATCGTGGTTAAAATAGAATAAAAAAAGAAATAAAAGTACCTAACTTTAATTTAAACATGTTGATCGGGTTTAAGTTAAGTTTAACTTAATAACTTCTGTTAATAAAGAACAAGTTGGACACAAAGTTCCAACAACCGCCTTAAAATGAAATACACACATGCAAAACACACAACAATCTCCGTTAAAGATTAATTGCCTTTCCGCTGCCATCATAAAAAAAAAAACAACTACACACAGGAGGAGTTGCAATCTGTCAGAATTTATAGAGTGCTGTCCCAAGCCACGTGTGTGTATTGTGTACAGTAACGCGCACTCCATCTTCACACTTCAAGCCGCACTCCAACTGCAATCACGTTGACCAACTTTTAGTTTTTTCCTCGTTTTCTCTCTTGCTTGGAAAAATGTTTTCTAATTAGCAATAAAAACCAAAAAGCAAGCAAAAGGAAAAGTCAACGCAAGGCACGTACGGTATACCTTCTTCAGCAATTCATATTTCCTCACTCAGCGCGTCAGCTAAAATTTGCCTTCGCTGCCAAAGTGGAGTCTTGCGTAAAAATGCAAACGAAAAGCCAAACGAAAGCCGCACACACTGATGCGGGCTAAGTGAATATACACAACCTTGCATTGCGGCTGGGTAAATAAGAGAGCCGGGCCAGGCAGTCGTAGGCCGCGCACTTTTCAAACAGTTGTAGAAGTGTACTCGGGCAGACGTACGTGTGGAGTCTCCTTGTCCGTCGGCTTTCTGTCGAAACGAAGACATCAGGCCAGACCGGATGCAAATTATGAATACCTGTTGGCTGAGGTGGCCTGCACGAGCGACCGGACCATCAGGACGAACCAGCGAGTTCCCCATATCTTCGCAATAATTTGCGTGGATTTGTTACACTCATCCTGTTACCGGTTGTCTGGGGAGATAGGCGCAGCGGTCAACGGCTGCATAGCTAATGCACATGCGCGGCCATCAAATACAAATGTGCAAAGTTGCGCATTATACCGCCGCGTATTTGCTTAAGACAGTAGCCGGACTTAACTGATGGGGTATATTAATTTTAATTTCATCTCTGTGACAGTGAAATATAAGGGAAGTGCACCGACACAGGAGGCGGGCCAGGAGCAGTATGAAAAGTTGCCGCAATTAGGGCTTGTTCTAACGGCTTTTGATAAATTTAACTTGAGTGCGAGCATACGTTATCGATGTGGCAACATTGTGCTGAGTTGAGCAATTGAATGGGCAACGTGTGTCGTCCACTAATCGGCTTAAATGCGCCTGAGTGGTGTACTCGGAGTACGTTCGTCTTTGAGATGTCATATGGCGAGCAGATAATCACTTCTCAGAAACAAATACAGGGAAAAGAACGAAAGTTGCTGACAACTTAAAGGCAGTAAAAAAAAAAGAAATCCACTAATTTTTAGAGCAACAGGTTTCTAATTTTATTTTTTTATTTTATTTTCAATCAAATGAAACTTAATACAAAAATATTCTTAAAAACGACCACCAAAGCTTAACAACAGAATTAATTTATTCCCAAATGAATCCCTTCTAAAATGAAAATCGAGTAAACTACTATCTTTATTGGATTCCCTAAGGCATCTAGAAATTGGTTCATTGTATCCATAATTAACTCTGATAAGGTACATAAAATAAAAGACGATTTCTAAGAGCTGTCGAAGGAGCATAAAATCCAATTAATGATAATAGGAAAGGGCAATCGATATGGTCATTTATTAAATCTCGAATAGACATAATAGAAACATATTGCCTCCGTTTAAAGAGAGGTAAGATACCAAGGAATTTCCACCTCGTATCGTAAGATGGCACTTCAATATTCCATCGCAGTCTACGAACTACTACTACTCCAGTAAGACGCTTTTGGATCCTCTCTATTCTAATTGAATGAACTTCATAAAACGGATTCCATATTATATTTATTGCAGTACTCAAGATGAGATCGGACAAATGCAAAAAATAAACATTTAAGAGTATGTGGATTAAAGATTAAAGTCTTTCGAATTCCGCAATACGAAACCTAACATCTGATTACCTTTGGCAACCAAAGACTCAATGTGCTTGCAAAAGCTAAGTTTTACGTCAAAGGTAACTCCAAGATCTTTTTTGGATGAAATAATGGACAGCGGGGTACGTAAAGTGAATTGGGGAGAGGTTACGATAAAAAGAAAGGCTTTGACATTTATTTATTTATTTATTTATTTATTTCGTCTACCGAATACAAAATTCTTACAGACTACGCTTATAGTACAATAGTAACTTATATCTAAATTGATTTTGAGCTATGCAATATTAATTAATTGCCTTTTTACAGCATCTCTGGTATCAGACAAATCAATTACATTACATGATTTGCAACAACGATTTATTGGCTCATTTTGACCGTAAGCTGTTCTGTGTGTTTCAATATACAGTAAGGGTCTATCGCGTAGTGATCTCTGCGGAGCATAAACACCAAAATTCAGTAGAAGCTCTGGGCAAATAATTTTATTACTAAGAATATCTCTTACGAAGAGAATTTCGAGATTTTTCCGTCTAACTGACAACATTTTTAAATCGATGAGAAGACATCTTTGCTTGTAAGAGGGTAAAAATCCTCCCCAATGAAATTTACGTAACATGTATCTAGTAAAAGATTTCTGGACTTTCTCAATTCTTAAGATGTGAATGTTGTAGTGTGGATTAAATATGACAACACAGTATTCCAGAATTGGTCGCACAAGAGATATATACAAAGACTTGAGAGCATAAGGGTCTGAAAATTCTTTGCAAGTTCTTTTAATAAATCCCATCATTGAGCAAGCTTTCCGAATGATTTGATCAATGTGCATATTGAAGTTAAGTTTTTCTTCAAACGTTATACCCAAGTCATTAACATATTTACATATAGTAAGAGCATAATTTTGAAAGAGATATTGAGTTTGAAGAGGGGAGCAATTTTTGTAAAAGGAAATTTGCTTGCACTTTTTAAGGTTTAGCAGTAACTGATTTTTACCGCACCATATAAAAAATGCGTTTAAGTCATTTTGAAATAAGACTGCATCGACGGGAGATTTAATTATGGCAAATAACTTAATGTCATCCGCGAAAAGTAAATACTTACAGTATGATAAGGAAGTTACTATGTCATTTATAAAAAGAAGGAACAGAAGCGGTCCAAGGTGGCTTCCTTGGGGAACGCCAGATTTGACATCAAAATATCTGGAGCAGATTCCATTTATTGCGACACATTGTTTTCTATTCGAAAGATAGGATTTCAGCCAATCCAGCATCCTCGCGTGAAACCCAAAGGATTTTAATTTATGGGTCAATAAACAAATATTGACTTTATCGAAAGCTTTTGAGAAGTCAGTGTAAACCGTGTCGACTTGATACCCGGCTTCTATATTACAATGCAGAAAGCTAGAAAATTGCATCAAATTAGTAGAAGTTGATTTTCCTCTTAAGAACCCATGCTGTTCTGGTAAAATCAGTTCTTTAACAAGAAAAAATAGTTTGTCTTTGACGATGGACTCAAATAATTTTGGAATTTTAGGGATCTTTGAGATGCCCCTGTAATTTTCAACGTCGAGCTTGGAAGCATTTTTGTGAATAGGTGAAATTTATGACAACTTCCATCTATCGAGGAAGATGCCTTTCCTAAGTGAGGCATTAAACACAATTGTGAGAGGCACAGATAGCACACAAGAGCAATGCTTCAGAAATGAATCAGATATGCAATCCGAATCCTGCGATGGGTTATCAACCAGTTTACTTAAAGCAGAAAAGACATCCGATTCAGTTAATTCCAGAGAGTCTATGGTTATACCATTGGAATTAACACTGGAAAAACTGCTTGGATCAATGCTGTTTGAATTGTAAACCGACTCAAAAAAGCTTGCAAACAACTCCAGATTACCTTCTAAAGTCTTCGATACAGTTCCCTTATAAATCATAGAATTAGGGATACCGGTTGTTTTTCTTTTATTATTTAAGTAAACCCAAAATTGTTTACTATTCAACTTTATCTGGCATTCAATGTCAAATATATATTTATTGTATAAAAAATTGTGAAGAGTCTCGAAATCATTCCTTAGCTTTTCAAATTTGATCCTATTTTCATGATTTTTCAATTTCATATAAGTTTTATGAGCTTTATTTCTTGCATTTTTTAAATTTAGAAGCGTTTTATTAAACCATGGATAATGTTTTCTCATCGTTTTTTTCAGTGGGACATTGAGATGAACTTCATTACTGTGACATATGGACAGTCGTTTAAGATCCTCTTGTAAAAGAATACAATCGTGAACTGAACATATATAGGCCGGAACACTTTGAAATCCTCGGCAAATATAAGACACTGGAAACTCAAAAACAAGTCAGGAATGTCATTAATAAACAAAAGGAAGAGCAGAGGACCTAAATGACTACCTTGAGGTACTCCAGAGGTAACGTAAACTGGTGACGAGAAAGTGTCATTTATGCGAACATACTGGATACGATCCGTTAAGTAGGAATGAATCCACATTAGGAAATTAGAGTGAAGTCCCAAGCCAGTTAGTTTAGAAATTAATATATTGTGGTTAACGCGATCAGACGCTTTGGCAAAATCAGTATATATGACATTACATTGCAAGCCCTTCTCAAGGTAATTCACGACGGAATTACAAAAAATTGAGAGATTTGTGGTAGTAGATCTGCCTGCGACGAAGCCATGTTGAAACGGAGAGATAAATCTCTTTAAGAGGGGTGTTTGTCAAGTTTCTCACAAACTAGTTTTTCAAACAACTTTAGAATAGTTGAAATCTTACAAATTGGACGATAGTTATAGTAATATCATGTCTCGATCCAGATTTATATATGTGCGTTAAAAATGAGCTCTTACAATTTTTCCAAAAATTTCCGCACCGGAGAGACAAATTAAATACTAAACACAGAGGTACAGAAAACGCGAAGGAGCACTTTTGAAGTAAATTTGGCGGGATGCCATCCTGTAGGACAAGCTTCGTTTGTGTGAGTTTATTTTTGGAACGAATGGAAGGGACCTACAGTATTTGGCGAATCGAAACAAGTGAATTGAGAAGCTTTTTTAACTCAGTTAAAAAGAGTTGAAGCAGTGGACAATTCTCAAGACGTCATTTTGGTTTTGAACCTCGCTCAGTAGTCCACTACAACAGCCACTGCGTCAACTAATTTTCCGTCTAGCTACCAAAAAATTACTGACCGGCTTTTATATTGCACTAGAACAGGGCTCCACATTTTCTGATTACTCTACGACAAGATAAAATACCCTCCGTGGACCAACAGGGCAGAGAGAAAAACATTGTTTATCAACCCAAGTAACAATTTGACTTCGGTAAGGTGTTATCGAAACTATTTCACCTCCCACAATATCAACTGAATAAGGCCTAATGGAAACACATTTGCCGCACTTTAATGCAGGTATTTACTTGTTTAATTCTTTCTGAACAGCTTGAAAACACAACTTCTTCGTCTGAAAGGCAATTAACATCCACGGTAGGCTATTGCTTCGCAAAAGAAGCATCTCAGATTTATCAGCAGTAGGTTATTACTTTGGTAGGGCCTTACCGAAACTTTATGGAAGCTTTATAGAGGCTCAAAAATAAACAAGAAAAATATGTATGTTTTTTATTACATTTTTCAATTTTCCATTTTCTTATTTTATTTATTTTTAACTTTCTCCATTACGTACTAAGAGAAATATATTATTCGTACACAATTTCGAACTCGAGATGTTAATCAATTCTGACATTACGATGATAGGCGAACTCAAAAAAGTGGGTCGCAAAATGCTGTCCGTCTGTCTGTCTGTCTGTATGTCCCGAGGCCTACAGCCTAAGCGGCTGAACGGATTTCGTTCAAACTTCGGATTTAAAGTTTGGGGGCTTACAGTTCGGGGTCGTTTTTTTTTTTGCACGGTAACCTCAATATCAATGGTACTTCCCATACAAAATTTTCATACCAGTTTGATTTGTTCGAAAACGGCTCTAATGATTTCAACAAAAATTGATAGTTAAGCTTAAGTAGGTGAGGTAAACATAACTGCATACTCAGTTTTTCGCTAAAAAATCGAGTAGCGGTACTTTTGAAATTTGGACATATCTCGAAAACGGTCCATTCGATTGTAACTAAAATGCATTTCTAAGGTAATATGGTCATTTCTAACTTAATGGAAAACTCAGTTTTTCTCTGTATTATCGTAAAATGGATTTTTGAAAAAAGCCATTTTTGAAAAATATAGTTTTCCCTAGTTTACCTCAAAACGGCATGATTTTGACCAAAATGCAAACTCAGAGTAAAATTGATGTTTTTAAAATTATTGCGTCCTTAATTTTCAATTCGAATCACTGGAAACGCTCACTTTAAAAACTGCTCATATATCGAAAAACCCATTTTCGATTTCGATAAAACCCTAAAAACCAAGTAATGCTTTCATTCATATTGAATATGCACCCTAAAAATAAATCTAACAATTCATCTGCACCAAAAATGTTGATGAACGAGAAAGTTACGTTCGACCCAGTCGTGCACTTTATTTTATCTTATTGACAAATATTTCCAAAGACTTTTTGCAATTTTCATGGAGTTTACATTTACGTACTCGTTATAATTTGCATTTTACTTACATGCGTCGCACTGAGAATCGAACATGGGTCCTGCTGCGTAGTAGTCCAATACACTACCCCCTAGCCTACTTCGTCATAATGCTGTAGCAGTGGTAAATCTGAACTCCTTGATGCATTTTAAAGTTTCGTTAACATTTGCAATAAACTTGCAGCTTACTCGACCAAAGTTGTAAGCAAGACATTTATTGGTACCCAATTTATTTATGGGCGAAAAGTGTTTATTTAGAATCACATTACTGACATATTTTTCACTGTGCTAAAAGTGTTTTATTTTCTGACATTTTTCCCCGATTAAATAATTAAATTATTCATTTCATATGAAATTAATTTTTACCTCTATAAAGCCTCCATATGTAAGTGAGGAGCTATAATTAGCTTAATTAATCCAATTGGCAACACAATTGCCATACGACACTTAGCCATACGACACTTAACCACAAACAATTAAGACAACTTGCTCAATAGGCACAGGCAAACTGCACAAATGTCAGGCACGTTTTTTTAGCGCCCACATACTCGTATTGTGAACGCACTATTTAACAAGATTGCGTCGCATTATCTCATTAACGGGAGTAGCTGTAAACAAAAGCGCTTCTCAGTCTCAGACAGATGTTCGATCCAAAGTAAGCAACAACTGTTACAAGCGAGTGAGCAATCAAACTGACCACTCAGCGGCGATAATGTGTGTAAACTTGCCTAAGCGCTTTAGGTGTGGGGGCGTATGCGTAACATTTTTTTTTTTTTTATTATTATTTTGCATTTCGCAAAGCGACTATGAGGTCAGCTCTGATGGTGTAGCCACATGCAGTCGATTGTAAATAGCTGTACAACACTTTTTCATTGTTTACACTGGAATCGCTATGACAACACGATTATTAATACTCGCATGATGGTGTGCGGGGATGCATGTAACATTTCTAAGATTTCATTTCAGAAGAGCCTTCTCGCTGTTTTTACCTCTTCTCGGTTTTTTCTTTGTATGGTCTGTCACATTAAATGGCGTCGATGCAGTCATGCGTAATGTGGGACAACCCTGTGTGTTGTTTTTCGTCTGCTGGAGGGAGAATTTGTTAAACCTCTTACGGTCGGATGTAGTTTTGCCTCATTGGGCGCTTTTTCGTATTTTTAGATATCTTTCTTTGTTAAAAAACGATAGAAATTTCTTCAATGAGGTCCCAACACAATTTTGGGTTTTATATCGTTTTACAAATTTTGTTTGTTTTATTCCTCCACAAAACTACAAAAACGAAGTATTTTCGAACAAACCCGCATTTTTAAAACTTGGCAGCACTGTTGCAGTCAAATGACATCGAACAGTCGTTCAACTTGCAGGCGCACGAATTTATTTTGCCTTCCTTTTGATTTGACACAAGCCACAAAAGCCAATTGCAGAAGGTAGAAGTCAAATGAAATTCGCGGCGCGCATAAGTGAGATGGCTAAGTGGAAAAAACCCAAAAAAAAGTACTCAAGGAATTGGGAAAATTTTCAACGACTTTTGGGGCTTTTTTCTGGGCAACGATTTTGGGTTACATTTTTTTTAAGGTGTGAGTGCTTAAAGCAAACTTAATTCTGGCAACCCTGGTCGGACATATGCTCTTATTGCGTTTTTAACCAAGAGGAACCACAAACGTGGTCATGCGAAAATTGCCAACAAATATGTTGTCAAACCATTTACAAAATTAAGACCAATTCAAAACATTTAATTTAACGTCTTACGTCGATGACATATGTCAGAGCGGGTAGAACTAATGGTTGCGTTCACAAGTCGATTGCCTAGTGAGCCATCTGCCGGTTTTCTTTTAAAATACATGCAATTTCCTGAACTTTAAATGGGGCTTTGCATTAACAAAGAGTAATATTCGTCAGACTGGGTCGCCCATCATCGCTTTCCACGGTAGAAGGCGCATCGGGATTTTCAAATACCCGCTGTCAAAAGTCCATCGCTTTTGAGATTTTTTTTCTTTCAAGTTCACTTAGTTTAGAGTTGGATCTAATCGAATCTTTGCCATTTCCATAAAATAGAACATTTGTTAAAATTGACGAAAGGTTAGGTTAGGCTGAAGTGGCAACAATTTCAAAACCTCCAAGTCCAAGATAAATGTGGGCGCCATCTTCAACGTTTTTTTTCATTACGTTACGATTTTCTACCGCACACAACAACTTTCCCAGATTTGTTTCCATTTGTTAAAGTTGACGAAAGGTTAGGTTAGGTTGAAGTGGCAACAATTTCGAAACCTCCAAGTCCAAGTCAAATGTGGGCGCCATCTTCAACTTTTCTTTTCATTACGTTACGATTTTCTACCGCACACAACAACTTTCCGAGATTTGTTTCCATTTGTTAAAGTTGACGAAAGGTTAGGTTAGGTTGAAGTGGCAACAATTTCCAAACCTCCAAGTCCAAGACAAATGTGGGCGCCATCTTCAACGTTTTCTTTCCATTACGTTACGATTTTCTACCGCACACAACAACTTTCCGAGATTTGTTTCCATTTGTTAAAGTTGACGAAAGGTTAGGTTAGGTTGGAGTGGCAACAATTTCAAAACCTCCAAGTCCAAGACAAATGTGGGCGCCATCTTCAACTTTTCTTTTCATTACGTTACGATTTTCTACCGCATACAACTACTTTCCGAGATTTGTTTCCATTTGTTAAAATTGACGAAAGGTTAGGTTAGGTTGAAGTGGCAACAATTTCCAAACCTCCAAGTCCAAGACAAATGTGGGCGCCATCTTCAACGTTTTCTTTCCATTACGTTACGATTTTCTACCGCACACAACAACTTTCCGAGATTTGTTTCCATTTGTTAAAGTTGACGAAAGGTTAGGTTAGGTTGGAGTGGCAACAATTTCAAAACCTCCAAGTCCAAGACAAATGTGGGCGCCATCTTCAACGTTTTCTTTCCATTACGTTACGATTTTCTACCGCACACAACAACTTTCCGAGATTTGTTTACATTTGTTAAAGTTGACGAAAGGTTAGGTTAGGTTGGAGTGGCAACAATTTCAAAACCTCCAAGTCCAAGACAAATGTGGGCGCCATCTTCAACGTTTTCTTCCCATTACGTTGCGATTTTCTACCGCACACAACAACTTTCCGAGATTTGTTTCCATTTGTTAAAGTTGACGAAAGGTTAGGTTAGGTTGAAGTGGCAACAATTTCGAAACCTCCAAGTCCAAGACAAATGTGGGCGCCATCTTCAACGTTTTCTTTCCATTACGTTACGATTTTCTACCGCACACAACAACTTTCCGAGATTTGTTTCCATTTGTTAAAGTTGACGAAAGGTTAGGTTAGGTTGAAGTGGCAACAATTTCCAAACCTCCAAGTCCAAGACAAAAGTGAGCGCCATCTTCAACTTTTCTTTTCATTACGTTACGATTTTCTACCGCACACAACAACTTTCCGAGATTTGTTTCCATTTGTTAAAGTTGACGAAAGGTTAGGTTAGGTTGAAGTGGCAACAATTTCGAAACCTCCAAGTCCAAGACAAATGTGGGCGCCATCTTCAACTTTTCTTTTCATTACGTTACGATTTTCTACCGCACACAACTACTTTCCGAGATTTGTTTTCATTTTGCTCACAGACAAACGTCAGTCGGTGCGTCGCAGATAGTTTCCCCAATGAAATCCAAGTCATTCGATTCAAATAAGGTTTCCTCGCATAGCATGGCTCGTGCATTGCCAGCCCCAGCCCCCTATCAGCTTACATACAGATACAATTCAATATATTTCAAATAGAATAAACTCATCATAGACACATGTCATTGGTAAGAAGCTAAAGGCATTCAAAACCCCCCATTGAGGTCGGACTATCGAATTTCGTGTATCAATTGCAACCATTGAAACATAATTTTCTAACAATTTTCAAACAAACATGGATCGTTGTCATCGTCGTCGCTGTTGTTGTCAACTCAGCTTTGTGTGGTTGCACATATGCAGTGTGTCTGTGTGGGTTTGTGGTCTGCATTTGCAGTTGAAAGCACTTCCCTTCTTGCGACGGAAATGTGGTGTCGTTTTGGCCCCGTTTTGCAATTGGAACAAAGTTTCTGTTTCTGAAGTGGAAACACAGCGCCAGGACTATGCAGGGATATAAAAATGTGTATGGGAATTGCAGTGGAGACTGTCACCAGAACAAAAACAAGGGGCACCGTCGATGGAGGAGTCGTATTCAACATGAGCATAAGACAGACTGCCAGGAGTGTGAGCCTTTTTGTTGCACTGTAGTTGTATGCACAACTTTGATGACAGAAATTGCGTTTCCACTAAGTTACGTGGAGATATTTCCAGTTTTAGGCCGTGTTTCCGTTTATGTTAATTTCGCGATAAAACGAGGTCTGAATTGGTGAAACTATTGCATGACAGGACGGCTTACCCCACTGGCTGACGGCGGATAGAAAAATGCGCAAAATAAGTGGAAATTCTCTGCATGTGTGTAGCCAGGGCACTGTGGAAGTTTTAATTACTTGGCAAAGTTGTGTCGGGGTTAAGGGTTCACTTGGATTAATTAGCAAATCACAGAAAGGAAATGGAAAAAGTGACGCAGTCATGTCTTTTGATGGGACACGCAAAGGAGTTTTTTTTTAAATACAGTTGTTTGTCGCTTTGTATGTGGACTTGTTGTGGCATCATGTTGAAACTGCGTAGGCTATTCGAATTGCTCGGAAGAACTCAGAATGAAGCGGGGCTTAGTGTTTTTCATGGCCGATTCATCGTCTCGTGTCGGGGATGTCTCTCATTGGGGAATGTATTCCAAATGGAGTCCTTGAAATCGGTATTAAAAAAGTAGCCGACGTATTTGCGGCGCAATATTTAACGCGTGTCTTCAAGGACGATCTAGCGGATACCTTAATTGGTCCTTAACCCGCAGTATATTTAAGAAGGGGCGCTAGAAAGTCACTTTGAAAGGTTAAGATTTGACAGCTTTCGGGGGACTAGATATGATTTAGCATCTTTTGCAATCGCAATCG
The DNA here is from genome assembly GCA_951230905.1 of Cheilosia variabilis. Lineage (NCBI taxonomy): Eukaryota > Metazoa > Arthropoda > Insecta > Diptera > Syrphidae > Cheilosia > Cheilosia variabilis. Next base: position 59,311,069 of record OX579680.1, on the reverse strand, counting down.
CAGAAAATCTGTCAGAATGTCTACCAAAAACGACATAAAAAGAGAAAAAATTGCAAAATGTCAGCTTTGTCAGCAGACTGTCATCCGTTTAAAAAAATCCCAATTCATTGCCCTTCACTCGCTTACACCATCTACCTCAAACGTGATGTAACCAAGAACACACATCACTCGTCAGCATATCCATGACTCATGCCGTGTCACAGATAAAAGGGGAAAACTCGTCAATCCCACAACATTTTCAATGTTAGACATTCTTTACGATCGCATAAATCAAAAATCAAAATATCTCTTGCGAAAAAGGTGCCTCTACGAATAGGTTCCCATTTTCTTTTCTCGACAAATTAAATTATCCATAACAAATCATTTTTTTAAATTATAAAAATATATGTCACACTCGTGCTCATTAAAAAGAAAAAACAAAAACTACTCATCTCCATCTAATTTTATCAACGACGCCCACTTACCGAAAATGAAACGAAACGAATTTCTAGAAACTCCAAGATGGTGATGTGTCCAAAAAATCTCTTGTGGTGGTCTTTGTCTGTTAAAACACCTGCGACACGATGGAAAATTTCTCTCCTTCTCACCCGAAGCACCAACGCGTCACACACATTTTTTTTTTTATATATACGAGATGCGACTCTATGGTATTTGTTTTTTTTTTTTTTTATAATTTATGGAACTCGTTGTAAGAGAAAAAAAGAAATATTTAAATATGTTTGTCAAGTTGTGGAGCGAATAGAATTTCTTTTCTTAAGAGTGTCATAAATATGTCGGAAAATATTACGAAATAAAAGAAAAAATATATTCGATTGGGTTTTACAAGGAAATTATTTTTTCTAATTAATTGTTGCACGTTAGCTGGAACGAATTGGCGGTGTAGTCTGCTTGACAACCGGTAAATAACTGACTGATAATATTTTGAGGTCGGAAAAAACCTGAAGTGACGGCGTTTTGCTGTAGAAAAATGTAAAAGCGGGCCTAAGGGTTCGGAAGACCGCAGTACACCACACCACGCGAGATGATCACAGAATTTTCACCATTCGGCGGGTTTTTTTTGGTTTTTTATTCGCTAAAGCTTAAACGGGACATTTATGCTTCGTTCCATCGTTCAAAAACCGATGGAGTTCTCAACTACCAGTACATTTCTGTGTTAACGTTTATCGTCTACCCGCACGCAATTGTTAAGGGTGTAGTACAGCACAGCTGGTGTACACTGTTGTTATCCTTAAAATAGTGAAATTGGGCTTAATAATCGTAGTTTGTGTTGAATTTGTTTGTTCACCACGCAGACTTGTCGGCGAGCTTTAGTTATATCCCTGTTGCAGGCGATGATGAGTGTCACTGTCACCAGGTGCAGTTTTTGAATATTTTTTTCCGAAACTCAACAGAGGGCGGTTTTTTCCGATTACATGCGGGGGGATGTGTATTTTTTTAATGTAAGCCCGCAACACCCTCGGTTTATGTCTAATTAATTATTAGAGACATATGTTAGCACAGTTTTGGGTAGCTGTAGATGCAGACACGTGGCAGTAGTGTGTGTCAGGCGAAGGCAAACCAGCAGAATTTCGGTCAGGGGTGGGGTCGCTGGCTATGGCTAAATGGGGGTAATTTTATATTGCGGGGGCAATCGATTAAAGTTGAGAGATCAAGGCATTTATGGACGAATTGTGAGCCGTGTGCGATTAATAGGGTTGTTATGACTATAACCGGATGGGTGGAAACAAATGAATTGGATTTGGGATTAATTGTGTTAATAGGTGAGTTGTTTGTGGGGAGGAATCGACTGTCTTTGGTTGAACGTGAGTTTGTGAAGAGAGAGTGCCCAGAACCAAGGGGGACGCAACAAATGTCGGCGGATATTCCTTTTCGCTTATGGGAATTCAAATGGCTGCCGTAGGTGATGAGATAAACGCACATCGACCATCGGTTCTTCCCGAGAGTGGTATTCGGAGTATTCAGTCTTTCCCAAGCTGGAATTCCACAAGTATTGGCCGGTTTAGGATTACCGTGTAAGGTTAAAAATGTCTTTGGTAAAAATAAAACTGTCCATCGTAGAGGATATGATCCTCGGGCAGTGTTTTAGATTCAAGATGCCCTTTTGGGATAAGAAATTGGGCGGGGACTGTTTAAAGTCAGCCGCTATTGTGTTAGCTCCACAGCGACATCGACTTCGTGGACAAAATTATCATGCGTTTGATATGAAGAAAGAATGGACATCATGCAGAGTCTTCGGTTCAAACTTAGAGGGTACATTTTATGGAGGAAGACCTCGCTTACGAGTGGAAAAGTGGAAAAGGTAGGATAAAGGCCTTCGGGCTCTGTAAACGAGGGTTGTAAGATTCAGTTGTGTTGCATCACCACTTCAACATAAATCTTCCTTCGCTTTAAAGCTAATTGCTTCGTATTTAAGTGAAAGGCAGCAGGCAGCAGTGTTCTATCAGAGTTTCTTCCCTTATCGCGAGGCGTTCCCCAAGGGTCGATTTTGGGACCTTATCTTATTCTCATTTATGATATTAATTCTGAAATTTTGCATTTATCAAAACACTTTTATGCCGATGACATTCAAATCTATCGAAGTTGTCCTCTAGGCCTTATCGAAAGCTGCGCCAATGACGTAAACGAGGTTCTTCAACGAATTTCGAATTGGTTATGGAAAAACAGTTTGGTGCTTAATCCAAACAAGTGAAAATGTTTAGTCATTTCGAAAAAAACGGTATTTTCCATCAATTATGCTAAATAAATGCCCATTTTTTTTTTTTTTTTTTATATTTATATATTTATTCATTATCACTATAAACTAGTTTACAATAGTAATTCTGCTTAATAATATAAAGTGACTATAATAAATTCATTATCATTCTTAACTTAACAGTTAGTGTTGAATGATAGCTTATAAAAAAAACAATTTGCATACAAAGGAATAACTGACGTGGGGTACCATCAGTTGATCTTTTTTTAAGGACAGATATTGAGAAAAATTTAAAGTATGTGAAGAATCTTATTGCCTTTTTTGTATTAAGTTCTTACTTCATAAGTATCTCCAGGTTAAGAGGGTTCACAGTAAAAAGATAGTCTTTAAGTGATTTCAAGAATGAGTGAAAGTTTTGTTTTGATCGTATGGATAAAGGGAGTTTATTAAACATTCTAATCGAGGAAACTAAGTAAAAGTTCATAAAATGGGATTTGTGCACGCGTGGAATGTCAAATAAAGCCATGTTATTAACTCGTAAGCTGTAGATTGAAGAATTTCTAGAAGGAACATTACCGCTTCGTTTAAAAAACTCTTTCAGTACCTTAAAAACGTAGAGATTTCTCAGTGAAAATATTCGCAAATTGATAAAAAGAGGCCAACTTTCCGCATAACGATTTTTTCCACACATAATTCGAATTATATGCTTTTGGGCAATCAATAGTGGTCTTAAAGTATTCATGTATGCACCTCCCCAGCTAACGATTCCATATTGGAGTTTCGAATGAACTAATCCGTAATAGAACATTGAAAGAACTCTTTTCGAGCAGTATGGTTTTAAATGATACATTTTACGTGTTACTAACGCCATATGAGATTTTAAATTTTGAGTTTGGACCTTCCAATTAAGTTTGTTGTCAATGAACACACCGAGATATTTGTAGGAATCGACTAATTCAACTTTGAAACAACTAGTTGTACATTGTCCGTTTACGTTGAAGTTGTGCCTCCCACAGGTATGTAGTGGTAAGATAAATTTCTGACAAATGCTTGAGTGAAAAATGAACTCGAAATTTTCTAAGACATCTTGTGAGAGCTTGAAGTTCATTATTTTTGTTTTTTGACTGATAAGAAGCTTGTGGGCATTAAACCAGACCCGAAGTAATTGAAGATCTGAGCTAACTTTTGAGACGCATTCATGGAGCGAAAGGTCAGTGTACGTGAAAGCAATGTCATCTGCAAATGCACTACGATTGCCATGAAAGCTTTGAATGAAAAGAGAGTTAATGTAGATAAGGAACATTATGGGACCTAGCACGGAACCTTGTGGTACACCATTTTTAAGATTGAGTGAGAGACTGTAAGACCCATTTACGAAAACTCTTTGTTCCCTTTCCAACAAATATGACCTTAACCATTCATGTGTCATACCTCTAAAACCAGCCCTATATAGCTTATCCAGTAATATTTGCAGATCTACCATGTCAAATGCTTTGGTCATGTCAATGAAGAGAGCCATAGTTGACTGACTTTTGTTAATACCATTAAACAGATCGCAACAGACTTTTAAGATGGCGTCTTCCGTGGATCTACCTGCCCTAAAACCATATTGGTCTACCGAAAAAAAAAATATTAGTTTCAATTCAATTAGTTTCAATTCGTGGACTCTTCAAAAAATATTGGCGTGGTATTCAATAGAACACTCACGTGGAATAACCATATAAATTTAATTGCGGGGAGGGCTTCGTACTTTGTGAACTGCTCAGAAGTGTACACCCTTTAAAAAACAAGGCTAATACTTGCCAAAGCTCTGGTTATCCCTGTTCTTATCTATGGCTGTGAAATCTTTTATGATAGTGATGCAAATAGTAAAATAAAGCTACAAGTAGTATTTAATAGTACTATCCGCTATGTCTAGGGCCTTAGAAGATATGATCACGTTTCACATCTAGCTAAAAGCTTGTTGGATATGTCTTTTCAGGATTATGTCAAATTTCGTACAAGCCATCCATCGTATCTTTACAGTAAAATCCAGTTTTCAACATCCAACGGATCTGCTTGCTTAATTCTTCCACGTTTCTCTTGCTTAACATCTGAGAGACAGTTTTTCATTGCTGCCATCCGCCTCTGGAACTCACTTCCGCGCAATCTAAGAGAGCTGATTGATACACGTCGATTCAGAATCGAATTAAGGCTTTTCCTGACAAATCAGAGCAAGTAGTTTTCGTTTTTGTTTTTTTTTTTTCAAGCAAATTCAAATTGATTTTATTTCTTATTTTAATTCTTTTATTTTAATCATGTAAATATTAGTAAAGTTATTTTCCAAGTCTTGTTTACTTTCGAATTTTATTTTATTATCAACGTGATTATACTGTTTAACTATCACAGAATTATAAGTAATGTACTCTCCTGTGTCAGCATGTACTCAATAAACTTCAAACTTCAAACTTCAAACTACTATTGGGAATGTGAGTATCTAAGTATCTAAAGTATTTCTCTATAAATCTAGTCCCATAAAGGTACGCTAATAAAGAAATTTTTCTAGAACCTTCAATCTCTAAAAAGCTTCCTCATTATTGGGAGCCTTGGACTTGGTCTCTGTGTTTTTATTTTTACTACCAATGTCTCGTCTCTTAATTTCCAGTTGTTGAACGATTTAAACAAAATATTTTTAATTATGCAAGGTGGGCCCAAAGAAGTCATCCGATGTTGTTTGGCTGTCATTGTTTTTCTAAATGAAAAACTTCGATTCTGTTTTTTGATTATGTTTATTTGAACCTTTAGAATTTTACTGGTCAAGTCGAGAAGATGATATCGGCGAAATGGGCGCCGTCACAATTGATTGCCATACGGGCTCGTTTTATGGCATTTTTCATCACTTCGGCGAGAACTTCGGGCGACAGATTCTCGCACTCGTGTCGAATGTTGTCCTTGAGGGCTTCTAGGGTCTCGGGCTTGTTCACGTAAACACGGGACTTCAAAAAAAACCCACAAAAAAAAGTCTGGAACGGTTAAATCGGGCGATCTTGCGGGCCAGTGCAAATCGCCAAAACGAGAGATGAGACGACCCGGGAACGCCGCCTTCATAGTATCGGTTGTGGCTCGCGCAGTGTGGCGGTAGCTCCGTCCAGTTGGAACCACATGTCCTCCAGTCCTAATTCGTCCAATTGCGGCAGAAAAAACTCGGTTAACATAGTCCTATAGTGCGCACCGTCCACTGTTGTCGTTTGACCAGCTGCGTTTTCGAAAAAAAAAATGGCCCGATGACTCCTCCAGCGTGAACAGCGCACCATGCAGTAACTTTGAGCGGGTGTAATGGCTCCTCGTGCATTACTCGTGGATTTTCGGTGCCCCAGAAGCGATAGTTTTGCTTGTTCACGTACCCGCTGAGGTGGAAATGAGCCTCATCGCTCATTATGATTTTGGTCGAAAAATCGTCCACTTCGTCCTCGAGATTGAGGATGGCATTTGGCGGTCGACAGGCAGCAGCTGATGCACGGACTGCACTTTGTACGGTAACATGCGCAAGTCTTTGACCAAAATTCCTTAGGGACGACCGGCTGATGCCTAATTGCGAGGCACGGCGTCTGGTCGATGTTTCCGGCGACAGCTCGACATCCTCGTCAACAGCGGCGATATTCTCGGCACAGCGGGCGCTCCGGGGCCGGCCACTCTTGGCAACGTTTCGTGTGGTCCCATACTCTTCAAGGTTGGTGGCCAAACGGCGCAGTGTTTGCGCAGTCGGTGTCGGACGGCCGTGGAATCGGCGACGGAATTCGCGCTGCGCCAACACTACAGACGAATTGTTACGCAAAAAAATAGACACGATTATTCCGCGTTCTTGTGGAGTGTATCGCTCCATCGCTTGTTCACTTGTATTCTAAATCTGTCTAGTCCACAAATGTCAAAACAGATTTGACATTGGCGGCCATTTGCAAAAATAAGAGCATCTTTCAATAGGGTGATCTCTTTTGGCCCACCTTGTATTAAGACAAATAATATAAAAATAATAAAATATGTATAAAAGTCTTGTTTTTCATATTTATTTTAATTTGTATGAAAAAACTAGCTGACCCGCGAACTACTTACCACCTAAAATTGATTAAATTATTAACATCCCTTTTGATAGTTGAGCCTCTTTATTGAACGACTTCATAGATTTCCGGGTCGTCTTCTTGATCGTTTTTTTTCGCGCTAATGATCGAATCGAGCTGGTCCGGTCAGATTTTCTCAATCAACCAAAGCAGAATGTGAGCAGTTTGGGAAGTTTGCGTGGGAAGTAAGAATCACTGTTCGGATATTTTCCTTCCACTTCACATTCGATAAAGGTGCTTTAGAACATTAAACAGCGTTAGTTGCGACTTCTGAACACGGTGGCTCAGTGGTTGGTATTCTGGACTACTTGGGCGAGTGGTCAATTTGTTAAAATGATAGTATACGAATAACCAACACAACATACCTCCCCTTCTTTGTACCAAGCGATATGCGCCGTACGGCCTACGCACGTGGACGATTTGCGCCCACCACCCCAAAGCAGAGCAACCCCAGAATTATCGGGTCAACCATCAACCATCCACAAAATTTCATAGAGTAGAGTGGTTTCGGTGATCGACCACAGCGCCACCTATCGGGTCAAAAACTATCATATCTTCCAAGCTGGAACCAAACATACCCATCCACAAAATTCCCTTGAAATTAATTGAATGGTGCCATAGGTCGACAACACAGAGGTATGTTCCCTAAAATACCGATACCTCGTATAACCAATACCATACAAAGACCGTATGTACATAAATACAAACCTTGGTATTGACGTCACCTTTCGTTTGAATTTTCCAGAGACAAAATCGGTTCATACATTAAGAGAACATCAATTCAAACACAATCCCACTTATTTTGCTAAATATATACAAGGTGGCGCAAAAGTAATCCTCCTATCAAAAAATGCTATAAATTTTGCGATTGGCCCCTAATGTCAATTCTGTTTTGACATTTGTGTAGTAAACACATGCGAAATACACGTTAATAAACAATGTTACGCTACACTGCTCCAGAACGCGGAATATTGGTGACTATTTATTTGAGCAATAATCGGTCGGTGACTTTGGCACAACGTGAATTTCGTGATGAGGCCCATTTCCATCTTAGCGGGTATGTAAATTAGCAAAATTTACGCTTCTGGGGCACTGAAAATCCGCGTGTAACCCACGAAGAGCCATTACACCCGCTCAAAGTCACTGTATGGTGTGCTGTTTTCGCTGGAGGAGTCATCGGACCTTTTTTCTTCGAAGACGTCGCGGGCCAAACGGTTACTGTGAATGGTGAGTGTTACAGAGCAATGATCAACGAGTTCTTTTTGCCGCAACTTGATGAATTGGGATTGGAAAACATGTGGTTCCAACAGGACGGTGCAACGGCACACACTGCACGTGCCACAACCGATATGCTGAAGGATGCATTTCCCGGGCACCTAATCTCCCGTTTTGGCGATTCGCACTGGCCAGCAAGATCGCCTGATTTGACCGCTCCAGACTTCTTTTTGTGGGGCTTTTTGAAGTCGCGGGTTTATGTCAACAAGCCTCAGACTCTTGCAGCTCTTAAAGACAATATCCGTCAAGAATATGAGGACCTATCGCCGGAAGTTTTGGCCAAAGTGATGGAAAATGCCATTAAAAGGGCTCAAATGACAATCAACTGTGGCGGCGGCCATTTACATGACATCATATTCTCGACTTGATGTAAAAAAAATTAAAAGACCAAATAAAAATAATCCACAAAAAGAATCAAAGTTTTTCATTTTTTTTTTAAATTACAGCCAAAAAACATCGGAAGGTTATTTTTGCGCCACCTTGTAGAAGAAGATAGATGAAAAAAGAAATGTGCCTACAGCGCCACCTTTTGCGAATTTTTCGAGTTTTAATTTTTCCCAAACCATCCCTGATTTAAGCCAAACAAAATAAAAAAAAATCTTTCAAATCCGTCGAGCCATCGACCAAAATGTACAGAAATTCATGTGTTTTTTTACGCACGCACAGCACACACATACATTTTCCGATTTCAACCAAACTTCACACAACCCATATGCAGACCAATACCAAAGATGTGTGAAAGTTTTGTTAAAATCGGAAAATGCGTTAAGGCGTGAATCGGCGACAAACGAACACAATTTTAAGCCTCAATTTTTACACATATACCGTTGTTAATGTAGCTAATTTGTTGCTAAATAAAGTAGTACAATACAAATTGCACTTACTGGCAAGAGTCACATTTTCATAAGCACCTTCGATATAAATGAAAATGTCGAGCGGATAGTTCCTCCGTGGGCATTTGAAAAGCAACTTTGCGAACGTATCCAAGTGCAAGCATCTTTCTCAACTCTTTGGCAGGAAAAATTCGAAATTTGAATGACCGCAGTTGACTTTGAGTAGTCTTCTTTAAAAAATGTTTGCTTGGAAACCACAAACCACATTGTAGGGGAGTGGTTCCTCCTTGTACCTCTGCCAGTCCACGTCTAGACATGCAAGTATTTGTCGAAGAACAAAATACTTGCACCAAAAGTTCTTCCGCACTGCGCGAAAGGTATATCTACACCCAAGACTGGAGGCAACTGAAGTTAATATCATCATTGGGCACCCAGAGTGGTATACCAATTTGAGGCGAAATAAATGTGCCCTCCCACGCACAACGTAACGTACAAAATTCCGTACTAAAAGAAGTTCAAAAAATAAATAATTATAGCAACCATAAAACGGCTAAATATTCATTAACCACTATACCAAGCTGCCATAAATTATACGCGCACAAACTCCCAACCACACCGATTAGATCCTTTTATTAGGTTAGTCAAAAGTTCAAGCAAGTTCAAAAAATAAATCCCAAACTGAATTATTAATTAAAGTTTCCCAGAGTCTTACACGACATACGACCTTCAATCGCGATACCGAGTATACCGTCGAAGTAAATATTTAACCCAAGTATTCCAAAACAAACTCACTTCAGTTGATTGCTTTCGGAGGTTGATGGAGGTGGTGTGGACGCCTGTTGAAATTGAAACTTATCCCTGCCAGCGAGTGTGGGTGTTTAGGGGAGGGAAACAAAACCAGAAAAAATAACCTCAAACTCAACAATCCATCACCAGCAAGGAATGAACTAACAATAGTTCCACTAAGGGCTGAGTGACACACCCTTAGTCGGCGGGGCAGCGAAACAATGCAGGAGGAGGAAACGGATGCGCTGTATATCATTTCCCTTCTTGTCATTTTTATTGACCATTGTCGCGCAAATTCTGTAGTGAAGTACCGTTGGCCGCCGCCACCCCGCCATTTGCCAATATAATACGCTATAACCATCCCCAAAGTATGGCGCCGGCGCTGTTCTGCTCCATTTTCCCAGCCACAAGCATCGTTATGATAATCTTTGCAAATGCGAAGGTCTGCACCCAGAGAAGTGGCGCCAAACCTATAGGTGGTGTGGTGAAAAGCTTTTCTCTCACCCCCCCGCTTAAGGGTGGGGCTGGCTCTGCAAATAGGAAAATAATAATTTAGTGTAAGAGAAAAAGGAAACAAAACAGCCGCACAACAAACAAGAAATGATAAGTAAACCTTAATCTTGTTAGCGTGTGGTTTATAGCCCGGGCTTACACATAACGTTTGATATTTTATGTGGAAATATGTGTAGGTACATCGTTAATTTGAATGAATGTAACTGGCCGTCGTCCTTCGTTGTGCTTATCATTTGCGTTTTAGTTTTAATTATTTTTTAATTATCACGGAGTGTGAACCGATTGATATACGTAGAGACAGGGACGAGAGCAACGTCCAGGACACAGCAATCGATTTTGGAGGTTCGAAGTCAAGGGTTACTCGGTGTTGTAAGTGATTGGGGGTTTTGGGTGTAACAGGCACGACACAGAAAACCAGTTCGGAAGTCAATCAAGAGAAGCTGCTGCTGGAGATTTAAAGATTATTGGCTTAGATTTTGTGGCCATTGTACTTGATGTTAGTCAAGGCTGCAGTCGTTGCTTATGGGCTTCTAAATTGTTGATTTTTAAGCCGGTGAGGGTTCAGAAGTCGTGCGCCTTTATAGCCAGGACAGTAAAATTGTCGCTGAGTATTACCTATTACCTTCTGTTTATTTAATTAAATCGGTAATCGGTTCAGCCCGAGCTGGACCTCAACCAACACACTTCTGCAGTCGGCGAAGTCTTTGGCTAACTGCCTCTATTTATGCACTGAAAGATGTCCCCTTCCAATTATGGGCGCCAATTAAGCTGTTAGCCAAAGACTGCGCTAACTGCCTCCATTTGTGAACTCCAACTTTGTTTAGGTCCCCTTCTAACAGTTAGCTCCACTTAAGCTGGACCCTGGGGTCCGTCTGGAGTCAGGGACTCTTCCGGCTAGAGCTTTAGTTATTGTTCCCTCTTCATTCTGGCCATGTAAGCTGACCACTTTTCTTTAACAGATATTGCAGATGGCTCTAGTTCATTGTTTTGTGTACAACTGGGCCACTGAGTAAGTCCTTTCCACTGCGTTACCCACAGCGAACGTCTGATAAGCACTACAGCATGCAACACAGGGTTGAAAAACGTGCTACAATCGTTACTTTTAAGTTACAATGGACTTTGAAAAAATACACAATACAATCGCCTCGAAAAAGTTAGACTCTAAGTGTTTTTTTTTTTATTTTGAACAACAAAACATTTTAGATACGGAAAACAGCCAAATCTGAAATACCAACTCGAAATCCAATTATAGTTGAAATTCACACTGGGGCGAGTTCCCAATAGCTTATCATCATATAAATAAAATTGGTGTGGTTCTGTTTGACTAAGATTGAATTTGACTGCATGTCTTTAAATGCAAAAATCTTAGAAACTATTGAATATATTCTGATGCATTTTTATCAGTCCTATAGAGGATAAATAGGCCCACAATATCCACTTTGTTTCAACTCTATATCGCTATAAATTCCGGAAAAAAATTGACAATAGTAATTTTATCGTTTGGTTTCGCTTTTTTCTTTGTCACGCTTTCCGTTCGAAAATACTGGGAGCATTTAAATATAGTAAACACCAGCTTATAGAGGACATCTGCGGTTGCATTTTAGGATATCCATGAATTCGATAACTTAAAAAGTTTTTAAATAAATAGGCAAAATTTGAAACATTTCTACTTTTTTCACTTGGGTGAGTGGATATGCATTTCATTCTCAAATCAAACACACTAACCGCGCAATATATTCACATCTCTTTTAACCTTATTTTATTCCTGTGGCGGAGAGGGAGACAGACAGAGGCAGTATGCTGTTTTGTTTGCAAAGAAAAAAAAAACCCATAAAAGAAATGTCAAATATGTAGGAAAAATATGTTTACCTCTGTTTTGCTTACAAAAAAAAAAAAATTCTATGAAAGAAATATCAGATAGGTATAGCTTTCAGTGATACCAGATCGTGGGTAATTACCCATTTCGTTTTTTATAGAGTAGAGTTTTTAAATAGCGTTTTTAACAGCCCATGGCCTCAATGCTCATAAAATGGTATTAAAAGTTGGAGTTCCCATAACATAAGCAACATAATGCTTGACATGAGGCTTTAACTGGGTGTGGTAAAGGAGATGCGGTGTTTATACCAAGAATACAAATAATTCACAGTAATTATTAATTTCAGTTTAAACCGATTCGATTGCCTATTAATGTTTGTTTTGAAATGACAATCCATAAGTCACAGGATCAAACTTTAAGAAATGCGGGAGTTGATTTAAGCAAGAATTGCTTCAAGCATGGGCAGTTATATGTAAAGTGCTCCAGGGTAAGTAATGCAGCAAATATCACTATCTTAGTCGATAGAAACAAAACAGCCAAAAAAATTTGTCCCCAACAAGACAGCAAATTTCTTAATTTTGTTTCCATCAACTGTTCTGAAACCACATTTTACACGGGCGAAGCCGGGTGGGTACAGCTATTTACATATAACAAAACTGTAGCCGTTTTGATGTGTCAACGGTTGGCGTGAAAACTACTGCACAGATTTCGATGAAACTTTTTTTGAAAAGTCCCTTAAGATCATGAGAAGGACATAGGCTATTCCTTTCATTCCAATGCCTATTTTTTGCGAGCGTTTTTGACCAAAATGTGTTTTTTTTTTCTGACTTTTCTTGACGAAATTACTCCAACAATTCTTAATCAATACAAACTAAACGAAATACTTAACAGCACCAGCACTTCCATAATTATTTGAAGCCATCAATCAGCTTTCTGTGTCATCTAGAAGCTGAGCTACAGTCATAGGAAATCTAAGAGAGAACTTTCAAAATTTGCGGGGGAATCGGGGTTGAAAAACGTGTTACAATCGCAACTTTTAAGTTACAATGGACTTTGAAAAAATACACAATACAATCACCTCGAAAAAGTTACACTCTAAGAATATTTTTTTTATTTTGAACAACAAAACATTTTAGATACGGAAAACAGCCAAATCTGAAATACCAACTCGAAATCCAATTATAGTTGAAATTCACACTGGGGCTTATTGTTAGATAAATTAGTAAAGTAAAGTAAGTTTTACTTCGGAAACTTAGGGCTTGCTTGCAGGGATATGAATTTTTCCTGAATGTAGAAAGTGTCGCGCGTTCATTTATTAGGGCAGTCGAATATTGCTACGGTTGTAGGTATAAACAACTAAAAGTTACACAAATTTCAAAGGTTTTTACTTTTTTAAATCTCTCATTTGGTTCACATCAACGACAATTTGAAGATCGAAGCTCGCCTCTGGTGGAACAAAAAAATTGAGTCATAATAGCTAGCAGAAGTTGACTTTTGTTAAATCTATTTCATTTCTATGCAATTCTAGGTGGGATTTCGAGTTTACTACCTACCAAAAGAGGACTTAACAGTCGAATTTAATTTTTTTTATTTCTAAGGTCTTTTTTTTATTTGTGTATCCATAATTAGTGCTTATATCCAATATTCGGAAGATTCGGTTTGAATGTTTTGCAGGTTCTCTGTGTATATACTTTTTTAAGCGTTTACATCTTTCAAGATTGTTGAGTGAAATTGTTAATCTTTTCGGAAATGTTTTTGAAATATGTAATTGGAATTGATTTGGAGATCGTGAAAGTTCATTATTACACAGATAAAGAAGTTGAAAGGCAAATTCAGGGCTTTTAGTGAACTTACAATTTGATATCCTTAAAAAAACAATTTAAGAAATCTAAATTTTAGAATTGCAGTGCAAAATAAAAAATAACCCAGACGGAATTGGAATCGGAAACATCTCGAAATCATTTGAAATTTTCTACGAAAACTATATCATTTTCCTATTCGTATACAAAAGTAATAAAAAATACAATTGAGCCCGAAAAAATACAATCGGAACTAAGATTTGCTTACAGTGCACACAGTTCATTTTTCATCCCTGATGCAACAGTCCTTACAAAGTTTCTTAATTCAGCAGCCAATTTGTAGGTCCCATTGACTCGAAAATAAATGAAAAAAATCGCACGAAACGAATATGCTTATGAGAAGCTTGGTCCGGGATGGTAATGAACCAGTTGCGCAACTTTTTTGGCCGACTGGTTTAGGTATTGAGTAATGTGACACATCTTTTGGTAACAAGTTCACAAACGCTTGCAAATCGTGCAAATTTATTTCGAAAATAATGGTTCAGTTCGCGAAGTTTACCGCAAGCTCCGTTCATTTTATGGTCGACATAATCGTCCATCAGAGCAATTAATTCGGTTAACCATGGATCGTTTTCGCACTACGTTTACTCTATGTGATAATAAACCGTGCGCACCGAAGAAACAATTGCCGCTGTAGAGCAAAGTGTTGAAGAGGACCCGGATGAATCGATTCGCCACCGTGCACAGCAATTGGAGCTTTGTCCATCAACTTTATGGAAGATTTTGCGCAAAGACCTTAGCTTACGACCTTACAAGATGAGTCTCATTTTTGGTTGAATGGCTACGTCAACAAGCAAAATTGGCGCATTTGGAGTGAAGAGAATCCACATGAGACCCTTGAGACGCCATTACATCCACAAAAACTGACTGTTTGGTGTGCTCTAGGGGCTGGTGGAGTCATTGGGCCATACTTCTTCCGAAATGATGCTGGAGAGTCAGTTACCGTTAATGGAGACCGGTATAGAGCCATGATATCCGACTATTTTCTTCCCGAATTGGATGGCATGAATGTGGATGAGATGTGGTTCCAACAAGTCGGCGCTACATGCCACACAGCGCACGTCACAATCGATTTATTGAAGGAAACATTCGATGAGCGCATAATTTCGCGGAATGGACCTGTCAATTGGCCACCAAGATCGTGTGATTTGACACCATTGGATTATTTCCTTTAGGGATATGTGAAGTCGCTCGCCTACGCCAACAAACCAGAAACGTTAGGGGACTTGGAAGCCAACATTCGTGGCGTTATTGCCGACATACAGCCCCAAATGCTCGAAAAAGTGGTTGAAAATTGGACCTCTAGACTTGGCTTTATTTGAAGCAGCCGCAGCGGCCACATGCCCGAAATCAGATTTAAACATTAATGGCATAAAATTATCCTTCCAATAAAGCCAAATTGACTTCAAAACGATTTTTTGTGTTTTATTTCAATTTGAAGTTCTATACCTCTAAAAAAAACATTAAGGGTGTTTTTTTTAGTAATTTATGTTGTTCTCTTTAAGGGAAGCAAAAGTCTGACTGCCCTGCCGTAACTAGCTGTGCAAGTCGTATCCTTAAAGCCCTTTGACGTGTTCCTATTCATCTAGTTACACAACAACTTCACGACCAAGCTCAAAGTTTGCTTATTCCATGGGTTATAAAGTTATCATAACACGCAGATTCCCAGTAACAATTAGCCCCCGCAGGGCACTGTGTGCAGGGTATCTAATTATACTTTTATCCTGTCAATAAAATGGACTTTGCGTCCATAACGCAATACAATGCCCATCGGTAAATTTTGCTAAAATTTTGCAACTAAAATCCCAACCTATACCTGTGAGTGTGAGTGTCACAAAGAAAAAACCCACAATTACGCCAAATTAGCTCAGAAAAGGAAATTTTGTTTAATAACCCCTCTTAGGTTGACATTAACGACTGCGGTGCTGGCAGTTGCCTCTTTAATGTTACATCGTTCGCACAAAAAGGTTCATTTGCCTTCCGCCTGTATGCCAACTGCCACACCCCGCAGTGTCAGTTAGCCGACCCATAAGGAAAACCAACACTTTATAGCTGACATCAAGCACACGCATACACTGTGAAAACAAACCGAAGAGAGAGTGAAACTTTTAATAATGCTAATAAAGTACAAATTACGTACAAACACAACCGCCCTTTGGAGGGTTGACATTTGACAAGCAGAAGCAATGCGACACAACTGTCCGCGGGTATGCGCGGATGTCTGTACTGCATGTTCTCCCCAAGGGGGTGCTCAAAAAAAAACAAAAGAACGTACACACGAGCCCATGTGTGTAGGCGCAGTCTATACCTGATGGGCATGGGCATATATCTAGCGAAACAGGTCATATTTACACAGGTGCCACTGAAAAAAGGACAGCGACGACCGCATATGATCTCGAGCGTGGTCTATATCCATGTTGACTTGTTGGAGTAATGTTGGGTTTGAAATTAACTCCTGCAATTTTTAAAAGGGATCAGAAAGTGGATATGAGTATGAAGAGAGTTGGAACAGAGCTTGTAAATATTTTAAATATTTTTTTCCACAATAAATCCACACTCAGGACTCAGCGTTCCCGCCCGTGCTACAATTGTAGTGTATCCACCGCGTACTACTTTTTGTTAATTGTAAATAATCAATAGGTAACTCATTTCTTATTTTTCCAAAATAGTTTGTCGGTTATTTCAGCTGGTAATCATCGAATGTGTTTGTTCAGCAAAATACTAACTAGAGACTCGTTGGGTTGGTTAGTTAACCAGAGAAATCGATAACCAGCCGATTTTGCGCGGTTAATGAGATTTAACGAATGGAATTTCGTTTGTTCAAGTCGTTTGGACTGCGTAGGTATTAATTTTGACGTTGCTGCTTTACACAACAATACTTTGTGGGGAAAAATACAAATAATACAATAAACGTATATATAACTCAAGATGTAGTGAACTGAACTAATAAAATCTGTCTCGTCAGTTTCGTAGACGTTTTAAAGTGACAGATGTACAGAATACGGTACACGCCAGTCGCGCCAGTCTATTGAAGGTAAGAGTAACAGTCTCCAAGACAATAATGGATGCGAAGGAAGGAAGTAAGAATATTTTCAACATATTTAGCCAATTACAGTTGACAGCTCTCAAAGATTGAGATAAAGCGCACTCATTGGAGCAAACATTGAAAGAACGAGAAAATTGCGACAGTCGTTGAATAAATCGAGATGATCCATTTGTAAAATTTTATTGGTTTTGTTTTTAAAAAATTGTTTAATGTCTCACAACAACAAGATTTAATTATTCAGTTTTCAAAAAACGCCTGTATCATTTGATTGTGACATTTCTGTGCTAAACAAATTTTGCGTTTAGTTAGATTACTGAAAATAAATACATTAAGCCCGGATGACACTACGTTTTTTCCTCATTTTTATAATGTTGAAAAGTCAGCGGTGTGTAAAAGAGACTAATGGACCATTCACATGAGAGCGACCAACTACCTACGAACGAACGAATATTCGCAAATTTTGACAGTCCATTCACTTGATACATTTTATTTGGTCGCAGATACCCGCGAATCCAATGACAGTAGCTGTCATTTGTCTCTATTTTTTTGAATAAAAAAAAAACTCGAAAATGGGAGGTAGCCGCATTCTATTAAGGAGAAAAAAAATATTGTTGGCCTATTTGTGGTGAAAAAAATGTAAAACACAGCAATTAATGCATGTACATCCTCTTAACCGAACACGAAAAGAAAAAGGAGAATATTTTACTTTGATAAACATGCTTATCTGTTGATTCAGTCGTATTTCTTTTATTTTCCATTCGGACCAAAGCAAAAGAACACCACAAAATGAAATATGTACAAAAAAAATGCCAATGATATTTCAAGTTTGAGCTTAAGTTCGAACGAATGTTTTATTCGCTAGTTTGTGGAACGCGAATTGAATGATGTGGATTGTGAATAAACTTTGACAATTCGCGCCAAGGGTGTATTCGTTCGCGGCAAAAAGTTTGGAATTTGTAATTTCGTTATTTAAACTGTTTAAAAGCTTGTTTTTTTAATACATTGTGATGGAATAATTTATTATCCTCCTCTTGGAATAGTAAAATGTGCAATTTTCTGTTCATAAATGCATCAAAAGTGGTTTGTTCGCATTTCAGAAATTCGTTCGCTCGCTCTCATGTGAATGTGAATAGTCCATAAAAGTGTATTACGAAAGGGATAGCAATTGCTTGCAAAGCAAACGCAAATTTTCAATCGAATTTATTTTCAAATAATCATGAAATGTCAAAAAATGTGATTTGAATACATTTTTAATGCATTTTTTTCTGATGTTTCTACATTAATAAAGTTGGTGTGTGCACACTCACTCGTATCGGGAATTTTCGATCTAATTTTTCGTACTACTCTAGTTTCATTTTAAAAGCAGAATAAATGCAAAAAAATGTAGTGTCACCCGGGCTTTAATAAAAAACCTTAACAAATTACTTATCAAAAAGAAACGAAACCGGTAAACAAAAAAATGTAACTATAGATTCAGTCAATCACTGAATTGCCAAATAAACTGGAAAAGTGGAACGATTTGTCGCAAAGCTATGGTTTGTTGACCAAAGTCAAAAATCGTTCAACAAACACTCATCGGTTATCACCGATTTAAAATCATGGGTTCATCTAAATCTTTAGTAACCTAAACACGGATTTAACCAGCTGTGAACAGACCAGCCCTCAAACTACAAGATAAATATTCGAATTCCTATTCTCGGGCAGGATACAACTCGTTTATTTTTATATATTTATAACTGAACTGAAATAATTTGTTGAATTATAAGCTTTTGTTTGTGATTTTTTTTTTTATGAATGAAAAATGTGTTCAAATAAAATAGAACTTTTGAAAATGTATAGTATACCTAAATGTGAATTTTGTATAAACAAAATTCCGATTCTAATTGAAAAATACCATAAAGCCGTTTTAGGTACATTTTTGCGTACTACCTACAGACCCATTTGAGTACAATTTTGGACCGCAATGAGAACTCTGGCTAACGACAAGGGAGGGAACGCCACACTGCGTCAAAAAGAGTACTTTGTGATTGAACTGCCATCTGTGGTTCAAAGTTTCCACTAAAACTCAATTTGTCTGGAGTAAGTTTCTCCTGAATGTAAAAACCCAGACTGGTAGGCAACGTCACTTTTACTGTGTCAGCCAGACAGTCAGAATGTAAACTTAGTGCTTAGGTAAATTCCTGACTATGTTTGTCGGCCAGACCTCTGTAAATGTCAACTGAAAAGACTGTCAATCTGGGCCACTAAAAATACAGGCATTATAGGCCGCCTGATGTAAACTAGAGTTTTGACGTTTGAGCTGTCCACAGATTAAACAGGTAGAAAAATAGAAAATAAACCTTCTTTATCCGTCACAACCCGCAAATGAGTTGGCTGGATGCGTTACCTTACATAAGCTGACGTGTGTTCTATCCATCTGTCACTAAGCGCATCGAACACGACGATTTATATACGTGAGTAGTTGTCAACAGGTAGACATTAAAGAAGCAGACGCTCCCGACGTAATTTTTGGCCAAAATAACGAGTAATTATACCGCCTGATTCATAAAATTTCTTTCGTCTGATTACTGATACACCTGTCACTAGCAAAGCAAACAGTTGATATGTAAACAAAAAGGAATTGGTGTTTGGAATGTTACATACTTCTTTGATGAATACATCAAGGACTCGAACGCGTAAAATTGCAAAAGATAACTTTTTCGCTGGAATATTATTCTATAATTTTTGACAGTTTTGTTCATTCTCTAGCTGAAAATGGCCAAATGCCACAAATGAAAAAAAAAAACATATCCACAAGACAAGCAAAAGTTGGTTCTTTAAAAAAAATGTTGATGAAGTAAATGGACATGCATAGAGCACTACCAGTCACTAGTAACTTTGACAGCATGTGATAAATACCTCGATAAATATGGGGACGTTCAAGTATCTAGTTTAGTAAGTCTGACAGCTCTCTCACTAGATGAAACTCGGCTCTGATTGGGGGAAATCGGTCGTGAGAGCAGATGTTTCAGTTGACGTTTATGGAGGGGTAGCCGACGAATCTAGTCAAGAAATTCGTGACTGAGTACTAAGTTGACAGTTCTCATATGTGGCTGACGTAGAAAACGTGACGTTCCCGACCAATCTAGTTTTTGCGTTCAGGTTAAATCTCATCCAGACCAATCTAGTCGACTTAAGATAACTAGATTCTTGAATGTGGCCACTGACTTTGTCCGCTCAATACTAGTACTAGTTTTACGGTTCTTTTTCTAGTGTTTCGCAAGTTTCGCAAAGAGTTGAAGTCATTTCCCTTAGATATGTTTCCACTTGTTAGCCAAAGCGTTTAATTTTCTCCAAAAAAGCATGGCAAAACTGTCACCACTCTGGTTAATTAATTTATCAAAGAGAAGTGGCTCATATTTGTTCTTTCGTTTAAATGTGACATTTTGCCAATTTTATTTCAAAAGCATAAATCTTTAAGATTAAAAAATGTTTGCACAAACGATTGTGAAACAAAATAAAGAAATCAAATTGAATAAATTATTATTTAAATCGTTCGTTTTAATTTCTAAATACAAAGAACTACAATAAACGCGTAGCCTATCAAAGTGATAAATAAGGTCAATATAAACAATCTTAATGAGATTCTCTTTTGTTTTTGACTTGATTTATATTTACTTTCAGGCTAACCTTCTTAAAAGAGTTCTTTCTAGTTCGAAACGACGATGCGTAGAAGAATTTCGATGCCGTGTCGAAGGAATTCCATGACATTTATAAAAAGATTTTTCTCTATTCACAAATATAAATTAGCGGCGCGATAAATTAATGTGAGGTCGCTGTTATTTTTCATTAATAAATAGTAATAGTTCCACTTAAAAGAAACGCTTGAGTTTCATAAAAATGGTGACGGAATTTATGCCTTCCATAATCGAACTGGAAGGCGTCGCCATTACGATTATAGGGATGCTGTTCGAAAGGGTGGTTATGCGTCATCTACGCATGTACCAAATTCTCCGAAAGGGATGCTGCCGAATTGCTAGCACCTCATCCCTGCGAAAATATTTCCGCCAATGGAATCTTCCGACGGGGGAGATTTGCCATTTTGAAAAGACACGAAACTCTCCTTTATATTCAATGACTGTCAGTTTTAAAAGCGACCAAACTGCACCCAGTTTCTTTTATGGCTGCCCCTCACTTATACTTTTAGGTACACCAATTTTATGAAAATAATTATAATCAAGGATGACATTACACCCTGCTCGCTGCATGTCATTATTTCGGTCACTAATTAAATTGGCCTATCTCACAATGAATCCCACCCAAAATGAGAATTTAACTAGAACGTCACGACTGGACGAATTATTGAGGCCTTTCATTACACTAATTGTATACCAGCCGGGGACTCGTGTGTAGTGTTTGTGTATTCAACTCATTCACACCCTTCAATGCGGAAGGAGGAAATTTGTGCGGCGCTGTATACTACTGCGCTGAAAGAAGGATATATCTCACGAACGAGCAGGATTAATGTTTCCTAGAGGAAATCATTTATATTGTGCACATAATACAAGTCGATGCATGTAGAGAAGCGTTGAAGCAGCTTTTAATTAAATTCAGTTTTTTGTTGGTTGTTCGGGAATCGGGAGGGTTAAGTGGAGTAATTTAGGATGGTTTTGAGTTAACGGCAGGTTGAAGTCCTTCCTTAGTTTGTTAATGGTGGGTTAAGTATGAAATTATAATTGCAAAAGGTGCGAGTCCTGCTGGGCAGATAATTTATTAGGCGATGTTACTTTGGGCGATTTTGAATACCTAATTTGTTTTTACTAGTTAAACCGGTAAGCGATATGTTTCAAATATCGCGATTGCCTACGGGGTTAATGCAAATCTAGTACTCACATGAAAACTTTCGTTAAGCTTTGCCAAACAAAAGACTGAGCATTCCAGGTAACAATTAAAGTTAAAGGTCTGTTCCTTAACTTTTAAATCTTACGAATTTTTACGAACGTTTACTCAATGCTATTCCTTAGCTCGAAAAATTCGTAAAAGAGAGCGGCATCGAGAGAGCAAGATATTACCCCTCCACTGCGAATTTTACGAATTTTTACTCAACAAATTTCTTGGTGTTAGAATTGAAATAGCTGTCAGTCAGCTTGAAATGTGTTATCCTATTTGACATATGAGTGCATTTGCTTTGATTTCTTGCGTATTAAAATGGTATCGACAGGCGGAAAAATAAAATTGAATGTTCGCCTTAAATTCTTTTAGAAACTGGCGGTGAAATTCTTCCTCGTTGTAAGGAGTAAGAAAGGAAAATCTCCTCCACGTAAATTTTAATGTCGTGTCATTTTTTCCTCTCCTCGAATGCTTGTAGTTCAACCAGTACAAAATCTTCCACATAGGTACTCGGATTCATGAAGAAGAATTTGGATTAATTGCGAATCACTTTCATCGCTAGGTAGATGAATCAACTAATTTTGTTCGTAAATTACCCAATTCTTCTATTTTAACAAGTTTTCGTAGCTCCTTTTTGAATTTTTGAATTATGTATCTGTCATTTTCATAGATTACTACCAACCAAAGCGTTCCCTAACTCGCAAGTGTCTCTATCTGTGAGAGAATTTATCACCAACACTGCCATTTTGACAGTCTTCTCCATTCTTACTACAAAAGTTAAGGAACAGACCTACCAACTTATTTACAGAATCATCTCACCCTTACGTGAACTACCTGAAACTACCCCTTAAGACAACATATGTGTCAAATAAGAGAAAAAAAAATGGAGTGACAGCTAAAAGCAGTTGTAGGAAAACGGAAGAAAATTGTAGGTCCATTCGCGTACTTTCACGAGCCAAGCACTAAAAATCTGTCAAACTCGAAAAATTGAGCGAAACTCTCTCAGAAAGCTGAAAATATACTAAAAAGTACATGGATACACTTCGAGCTACTTTGGGCTACTTAAATCTTTGAAATCGAATCCATATCACGAAAAAATGTATAACTTACCTTTTTGCAACATATGAAACGTTCTAGGAGAACATTCGACCACCACCGAATTTTCTTTATTTTCAGATATTTTATTTTTTTGTACAATTGATTTTTAAAACGGATTTTGAATTTGTTTCCTGTCAATTTTTTTGAAATTTTTATCAGTACTTGCCGGTCGAAATTCTCCGAGCTGTTTCGAGCCAAGAGAGGAACTGCTCGTTACTCGTTATTTTGCTAATTTTCTCTTTTTCTGTCATTTTTGATGAGTACGTGTATAGACTTTGTGCGATTGCTATCGATTTATTTCAATTGCGCTCGATTCAATACCCGTACGCGAACGAACCTTGTATGTGACTGGAGTATAATTGTGTGTAAAACGTATCCAACTAAAATGTAGTCCACCCATTACACTTTAAGCAAGTTGAGTTGGCAACGCGAGGCTGTCATACATCTGACATTTCCATAGCCGCCTTCTGTCACTGGATTGTGTTTTTAATTTCCATTTTCATAACTTTCTGCTGCAGTCAAAACAAAAATTAACTTTTAAACAATTTTGCCAGACAAATATCGCAAATATTTATTAAAAAATGGACGATCCACTTCGTCCCAAAGCTATTCCATTAGCAGCCGAAACGGTGTTGTGGTTTGAATTTCTCCTCGATCCCAATTTACTTACCAAACACCTTCGCAAGCCGAATGCCGGTAAGGAAACAGAATTTATTAGCATTTACCAAAATAAAACAATGTGTGTTCCCTTAGAGCCCAGTCCCATGGAACTGATAAACCAATTTATCGCCATGTCACCAGAAATGCAGATTATTGCACAAGTAGATCTAGTTGGTGACACGGAGATTATTCGTGGAATTCCCACGACACCAGGAACTGGAACTATTATTCCTACAGGTGATGCCCTAAGGATGACAAGGAAGCAGTACGCATTGAAAATACTGACTCTGAAAGTTGCCACTTTCCTTCGGTGGGATTTGGGTAAGTACGAAGCGAAAGTGTGCCGGTAGATGAAAGTGCTTCTTCCACAGATCTCTTGGAGAAGAATCTTACAAATCCGAGGCAGGTGTCGCTATTGAGGGACTTGTGCACTATAACCTTTGGAAAACCAGTACCCATTCCCATTCCAGCGGACTTCAATGTACAAATTGGTAAGTGACGAACACTTTGGAATCTTGTGAGTATTCCATTTTTTGTTTCAGCACCCGAGGGAAATGAGATTGCGGCGAAATTCGCTCTGGCCATCTACCACCGGTGGGTGCTACGCTTGCAGATCATCAAGGACATCGCGGTGAAGGCTATTCGGCCACCTTTGCCAAACAAGTAAGCCAAAGAACTATTTGTTTCAGTTACTAGCTGTAACGAATTCCCCTTGTTAGCTTCGTTCCCATGGAACCGATAAATCCCATCTTCGGTGCCGACATACCCACCCAGCCGAGCATTGACTACCTCAATGAGCTGTGCAAATCCTTGGAACCGTTCCATGTGTGCACCAGCGATACCTTTGTGTTGATCCACCCCAATTCAGAGTCAACGGCTCAGAACTTCGAAGGAATGAAGCAGATCTCTTCGGCGGAACTAAGGACGCAAATCTACTTCGACTTTGTAAACTTCTACTTGTACTCGAAGCAGTATCGCAAGGCGCAGGAAGCGGTTATCGAATGCCAGAAGAACCTCCAAGAGATGAAGGCGGAATACAAACAGCAGGCAAGCTCGGAATTCATTTTCTGTCACCTGGACGAGGCCGAGTTGGAAGGCTTTTTGATGGCCTGTGGCGTCAGCGACAGATTGGTATCACTAAAGGAAAAGTTTAGTGCCTCCGTGTTGAATCAGTACAAGGTATGACTGTTCGCTTACGCTTAATCGCTTGCGACCTGCTCTCTTGACTTGCTTTCTTTGCAGGACATTTTGGAAATACTGAAAGCCGACAACAAGTTTCGCGACATTCCACTGGTCAACCGAAGAATACTGGAGCTGGACATTGAGGCTGCTATTTCGCAGGGTATTCTCAAGGAACCGCGAGAGCTGGAGATGAAAGTCGCTGCGCTGAATGTCGTGCGCTGCATCTTTGAGGAGGGGAACATCTTTGCAAGTGTGGATTTCTTCGAGAAGTATAGGAACTTTAACTGTTTCGCTGCCGTTGCCGAGGTAATAGCCAATGGACAATGTCCTAGAAGCAGGAAATTCTCCAATCAATACCTATTTGCAGGGAATCTACGACGTGCTGCCGCACTGTTCACTGCGCGAGCGCAACAAGATTAAGGAGTATCTCGTGGACTGCATTCTGAAGAGTTCAAATGGAAAAGTTTTCATTCAAATGATCGAGGCGATTGGTTTGTTCTCGAGTCTCGAGTTGGAAGACCTTAAACGGCAGATCGCTGACGGCGAGGTCTTCCTTCCGATGCTGGCGATACAAACCGATTGGAAACTAACAACCAAGAGTAAGTTGAACAATTCCGCCTGCACCCACCTTTCCCTAATCTTGCGTTAGTTCCAGCACGAGTTGACCCCGCTGCGGTGGATCGCATTGAAGTGGGCTCTCTCGAGCGCCAGCTGATTTCATGTACAAACGCCAACAGCGTGCGGAAGCTTCTAGTGAAACTCGCAGCGACAATCCCAACAAAACCGCTTTTCACCGTGAACCCCAGTTGGCAGATCCCGACCCCCATTAATTCGCTGCTGATGTCGATGCAACGCGGCTTCATGCAGGACTTTGCCTATGTCCTGCTGGGCAAGGCGAGGGAGATGGCTGCAAAGAATGTAAGTCTGTCAGGATGGCGTCCATCAAGTCGTGTACATGAAGCGTTCTCTGATTTCAGGACTACGTTGGTGCGGTGTCGATGTTGAGTGTGCTCAAGTCGGAGACCCAACGCCAAGAGCTGTCCAACACCTCGTCCGTTTCGAAGCTGGGAAAGCTGGTCAATTGGGAGATTCTTCTCATACAAATCTGCCAGTGCCTCGAGGAGTGGAACAAGAAAACTCTGGACCTGCAGTCGCTGGGCAATCGATGCAAGCAGTGCCTCAGCTCGCTACAGAGCGGGGAAGCCATCATTCCCAGGATTGAAGTAAGTCAACTGTCACTAGGGTCTACCTGGCTAATTCTGTGAAACCCCCTAGATCATTGAACACTGCGCCATCATGTTGTTGAATCTCAACGATTGGACTGCACTAATGTTCCTCGACAAGCGGCTGCCACAGCTGGAGCTGCCGCTCTCCTTTGCCTCAACGTTCCTCGACATGGAAAAGATGAAGGGTTCGAAGAAAGTCTGCCGTGATGCTTGGGACATTGTTCTGCCCATGTTCAGCAACCAGACCAAACGGGGAGGCGGAGGCAATTCAAGGAACTCCCCCAGTTTGGCTGTCTCCTCTGGTTTGCATCCGTTTTTGAAGCGAATTCGCGATCAGGGATTGTTCTCGTTAGTCATATCTCTGCTGGGGAAGATTCACAACATCCTCAAGGACGATTCGAACTACGAGCTGAATGGCGAGTACATCCAGCTCTGGCCGACAAGTATTAGCAAGTAAATTCGTGTCAAGTTCGATCCATCCCGAGTGTCACTCATTTGCTTTTTCAGTCCATTAGCATACAGCAACCGCTCCGTGTCGGAAACCCTCAACTGGCTGCTGAAGGAAGCCCTCAAGTACTATCCGCAGCATTTGACCTGGTTGAAGATGAAGGGTGACGTCGAGTTAGGTATAAGTTGGCAATTTCCGCGTCCTACTTTTCGGCTTACTTGCGTGGTTGTGTTCATTTGCAGCGATTGGCAACAACGAAGCAGCCATGAGGTGCTACGTCAACGCCCTCATCACCGGCACAGAGTACTGCACCATGCCGCTGCAGCGAATGGTGGCCGATGACTATGTCATTAGGAAGATGATCCGATGCTGCTCGAATCTGGGGTGCTACATGCAAGCTGCTGTCCTGTGCCAGGTGAGACGGTCCAAAGCCGTTGCTGTTGGTGTTAATTGATTTCTTGCAGTTCCTCGACGAGGTCGACTACAGTCTGGCGTTCAAAAACCTCACGGAGAAGTCGTCAAACTTCACTGACGCAATGGACGCGTACTACGGCTGCATTTGGGACACAACTCTGCTGGAATTCATTGTCAATTTGCACGCAAAGAAGGGCGAAAACACGAGGAAACTCGAAGCGGTGAGTCGTCTGGTTGCTGTTTCCCCTTTTTATGCTGACTACCCCTCAATTGCAGATTGCCATCATGAGCGCACTGGAACTGAACTCGAACAACAACGATGAAATCAAGAGGGAAGCTGCGGCGATACGAAAATCCAGGTTCCTGCGGGCACTGGCCAAGCAGTATTTAGTTTAAGTGGACGTGTGTTTTGCTTCCCAATGTTATTCAGGAAATAAAACGGAAGCCAGGTTTGAATCTCTCTTTTTTCTGAGATGTTTGGAAAATATCGGACGCAGAATCAAAAAATTTCGCACCCATTCCCACTAACGAATAAAAGACAACAAGAACTGCCAGGCGTTAATAGCACGACCAGTGTATTCCTATATAAAACTTCCAACAAATGCAACTCTCAAGCCAACTTATAGCTTACTTTGGTTTCTTTCCGCGAGGTGTTGATGGCTTAGCTTTCTTGGCAATGCCCTTCTTAGAGTCTTCGGACTTGCGCTTGGGCGTGACCGTGGATGGGAGGACCTAAAAACAGTGATTAGAACCAAGAATGCTCACTTTTCCTATCCGCCTACCTTAAAGAAGCTGTCCAGCCGTCCCTGGGTGGATGTGTTCTTCGATTTCACAATCTTTTTGGTTCCCGAACGAACACGATCCTCGCTGAACTGACGATCGCCGCATAGGAACTTCACCAAACCCTCCTCATCGGGATCGGTCCATTTCAGCTGAAAGAGGTAAGCCAACTCGTCACAAATGCAAATGCAGTTGCAATGCAAGCAAACTTACATCCACCTCCTCGGGGTCGGCAACGTCGGGGGTGACAAACAACTGCCTGGCAACCTCAAAGTTCCAATTCTCCGGGATGGTGTACTTCTTGCGATCGATGTTCTCGAGAATTGTCTCAATGTCTCTGTACGTGTTGATCATCTCAATGGCTCTCTTAGGTCCAACGCCTTTAATGCTGTCGCAGTAATCGCATCCCAGCAGGATGCACAAATCTATAAACTGAAAGTTCACCTATATAACCTTGTTCAGGGAAAGAGTTAGGTTTCGTACCTCCTTAGAACTCAGTTCAAATCCCTTCAAGACCTTGTCGTAGCTGTATTCCTTGACTGGCATCTTTCTCGCCTCGCTGAACGTCAAGTGTCTTAGCATAATCGACGAGCCAAATGTGAGGGCATCCATATCCTCTGTGGCTGTTGCGTAAACCTTGCCCGCCTTCACTAGTGCGGCGCACTGTGCCTCAGCTTCACATGGCGCGTCTACATACGGCACCCCCATCAACTTTAACAATTCCTTCGCTTCGGCCGCATGCTCTTTCGTTACGCGAACCAATCTGCGATTGAATTTATCCATATCCGCCTCGTCGCCAGCTTCTGTGGCCTTATCGAGCGCTTTCTGTGCTTCCTCACGACGTTCGGCACGCTTGGCCAATTCCCCCGACTTAAGATCTGGCGGCTTGCCATCGAACACGTAAACTGGCTTGATGCCATTCTCCAAAAGCCGAATGGTCCTGTAGAACATACCCATAAGATGAGACGTGGTCTCGCCGTCCACCGTAGTCAGCTGGGCACCTAAGGACGGTCTTTAAATAAGTTTCACTGGTCACTGTAGCACTAGCAGGCTCTTACCTTCACTTCGCACAGCGATAAGGAACTGGTACAGGCACATAGAAGCATCGATAGCTATTTTGCGTCCTAGTTTCAACAATTAATCTCGAGATCTAGTAGAACGAATGATGTAGACTCACCAAAGAAGTTTTTGATTTCGCCTTCTTTTATCGCAAATGGTGCAATGTCGGCGATTAGTTTCGATAACCCTAGAATTCCCATGATGGTGTGAACGCTTAAAACAGGACGAATTTAAAAAATAAAAAACAAATAACAAAATGTGAGCAAGAACCGGCAGATTCTGTATTGTCTCTGGTTTAACCGCCAATAACGGGGAGTCGGAGTTGGGATATGCCAAAAAAAAAATTGAAAACACACTTCCAAAAGTTCAGTGTTGCCAGCTTAGCAGAGTGCCGCCGGTATTTTATGGGACATTTGATTAGGGTGCAGCTGTAATTCGTTAAAGGGAACACAATTCGACCAAAGTGAAACTTCCCCTTCGTCCTTCTCTTCGTGTTGCCATCTAGTGCGCACCAATATCCTTACCGTTCAAAATATCCCAAAAGAGACCTTCGAGTGTCAAATTCTTTCCGAAGAGTTGCATTTTTGTATTTCATGTACAGCGATCAGATCGGGAAAATATTAAATATTACCAAAAAAGAAATTGGACCCGAAAATGAAGAAACACTCCTGTTTTTTATATATCTGCTTTAACAACACGATTTCAAGTGCCCGGCTAGCTCAGTCGGTAGAGCATGAGACTCTTAATCTCAGGGTCGTGGGTTCGAGCCCCACGTTGGGCGAAAAATATTTTTTTTTTCTTTTTCTGTTAAGAGGGTTAGAAATTCCGCCTTTTTGCTGCAAGTTCGGCAATCAGGAGCGGCATTCGTAATTATTTTAACTTGCTGTTATCAGCGTTAGAGGGTGGGTCCTTCTGAGTAAAAACGCACACAGGCGGTTAAAGTATTCGATGCTATCAGTATATTCTTATATTAAAGTTTTAACAATTACAACTACTGTTAAACACACAATCAGCAAGACATTCCATGCACAATTGGAGTCCGTGGAAGAGCCGTGATGACTTTCCTTCCCCGTCAAACTCAGTCCTGTAGATAAGAATAAGTACCTACAATAAAATAAATCGATTAGTACCAAGAATGAGTACGAATTAACCGCATTTCTAACAGTGTAAAAGTTGCCCAGCCTGACAAACTCAACGACTCAATTTTTTAGGTTACTTTTCCGGGTCAAGAACGTCAATTTCTCAATGCGAGCTCTATAACATTACTTAGTACTTGTTAGTGCCCTAACATTACTTTCATCTCATACAACAATCTGGATGCAATGGACTTTTGTCCACGGAATCATTCGTATCTTGACCTGTATCAATCTGACCATAATCGTGGAAAACTATATCCGCTGTTGCTCCTGAATGAACCAACCGTTGTCAATTGACAATATGTGACATTGTGCGCCTGCTTTATAAGTGGCATTTGCTTTAATGGCATCCCAAAAACTTGCCAAAACGCAAAAACTGTTGACTCCAATTCAATGCAATTATAATATTAAACCGCCAATAATAGAGATGCCAAAATCAAGAAAAAAGTTCAACTGCCAAATTCAGAGCTGCCAGCAGTGCAGAAGTCTCGCTGACAACGTGCTATTCAAGGGATATTTGCTTAGGGTGTAGCTATAGTTCATCAAAGGGAAATTAATTAGACCAAAGCTAAATTTCCCCATTTTATGCGCATGATGTTGAAAATATCGACTACAAAATGCATGGGATTTTTGTCCACTGATAAAACTATGCGCAAAAGGTACTCATTGGTGGTAAATATTAGAATGTTTGTGATCCTTTCCGATGACACAACTGTCGAAAGATGAAAAAGTTTAAAAAAGTATTATACAAAATTTTAAAGTATGTTTCTGCAACTTAACTGTTTTATGCTAAGTATTGAGCTCGTTAGTTTTCAAAATACGTAAAAGGGGGAATTTTACAATTGGTAACCTGTCACTCGCATGTATTCCATATGTCAATACAGATATCGTCACGTGCCTCTTATTTTGAAGGTAGGTATTTTAAGCAAAATACACAGTAAAAAAAAAACACAGCAGTCGAATAAGGAAATACAATGTGGCAATAAGACAGAGTAGCTTGTGTTAAAAAGTGTTAATGAGATGTTGACGTTTTTGTCAAAATTTGTTATTTATGAACTTTTTTAATTATTTTTACAAATTAAACGAAAATATAACTGTATTCTGTACGTACTTTGTATTTGAGCATTAAAAAAAATTAAAAAAGTTCATAAATAACAAATTTAGACAAAAACGTCAACATCTCATAAACACTTTTTTTAACATAAGCTACTCTGTCTTATTGCCACAATAATTCATCAAGAGTGTCAAACAATTTTCTCCAATTTATATAATATAAAAATATTGATGCTGGTCGATGCATTATTTGAAAAGAAACAATTTTCTCTTCTCAGTGTTTTTCCCATTTATTTAAGAAAGACTTTATTCTATTTTGGTTGGAAAATGGTAAAAGAAATGTTTTCAAACGAAAATATCCCAATTGCATCTGTGAAAAATATTCCCTATTCGACCATTCGACATCTAAGTAGCATTACCACACCGAAAACATTTTGCGTGTCACAATTTCGGTTGCTGTTACTGTTTTATTAGAAATTTCCCTGATACTGGACAAATACAAGTTTTTCCAAAAGCATGTCGGCTGACGGTGAAAAAGATAAATCCATTGAAAATATGGTATGTACATTTTACAAAAGTGATTCAAAACCAACATTAACATCTACTTTGTGCACCCAAGTAAAAATTTCATGAAATATTTGTGCATTTTCGTGCAAAAGTTAAAAAATAAGTTTCGAGCGCGTCACAATTTATAAACATGGCGTCAGTTTATGTTGTCAAAAAAAAGAGTTCACGTATTTACTTCGGGGCGAAAAAAATCGTAAACTATTGCGGGTCTGAGCGAGAGCGAATTTCGTTTCGCTCACCGCGGTTTCCAAAATAATTATTTCATTTTGTAATTTCGGTTTTTTGGGGAAAATATTTTCCAATAAAATTTAATTCAAGTGCATGCGGGTGTGTTGCTACGAGTGACAACGTAATAAGTCGCATGTTTTTTTTTTTAATTTTGTTTTGCTTGTTTTTTTTCTTTTTGCAGGAAAAAGAGAAAGCAGGAGATGATACAGCATCGGTTTCTGTACCAGCAGCCACAGTTACAGCAGCTAAATCTGCCGATGAAAAATCTGAAAAAGAAAAAAAATCCACCTCAAGTGCTGCGTCCACAGAAGATAAAAAATCCGATGTCGAGGAATCAGGTAAATAGAGCACACTTCATACGTATTGGGAATGGCATGGTTTGGTGGGAGTTGGGAAAAAGCGTTTTTGTTTTTATTTAGTGTTAGTTGACATGGAATGCGATACCGGCTTGGCGCTGTGAGTCTGCGGCTTGGTCGATAGTTCGAAAGTGTTCTGGGTTCGAATCCCACTGAAGATTGTTATTTATTTATTTGTTTGTGTTACCCTTGAATTGTTCATATCAAACCCTGAACAATATGGTTTTATATAGTAATGTTCAAGGAATAGAAAATGTCAAGTTTTTCATTGTTTCATCGCCTGTTGTGGCAATGAAACATTCCAGACTTGAAAACATGCATTATTTTTTGGATTAAAGAAAGTTGCAGTGCATCACCTTCGACGCATGCTGTGGGAGAGCAATTTGCGCAAGTGTTTCTTTAAACTGTGCAGCAAGGGCGTGCACTTGATCGCCTGTATTGCTAAAGTAGGAATTTGTTGGTCTAGTAGGAAAATACAAACACGTGAATGTGAAATGTTGGTATTCACTGCAATGGTGGCACAGCTCACAGTCATTGTCCACATTGATAATGATAAATAAAAAAAAAATGCCAAATTTGAACCCGAGTGCAGACGATAACGTCAATAATTGTTTTCCTCGTGCCTACACCAGCAATGGAAACACATTCTCACTGTTGGGTATATGAAGAATGCTTGCTACACGTTCAAAACAAGTGTGACACATCAACATCGATATTCGCGATCCACATTGTCCAAATTCTTTGGACAATCAATGAGCGATGATCAGTGTTGCCTTCGAAATGCATTTACCTACTTCCTGAGACTTGTTTTCGCATGTTCGCCTTGTGGGTTTTAGGCCCTCTATTACACCCTACTCGCCATCGTGTGCGGTTTCTCAATTTCGTCCCAAAAAGATTAGGTACCGATTGCCACTAGTTGCAAATTGTACAGTAGCAACCATTATTGAAAAAATCATTTCAATTGAACCATTACAGTTGACGATGACAAAGTTGACGGTGGCAGCATTTCCACGAAAGATATTGCCTCCACTAACACCGACAAAGTAGTAGCTGTAGAAGATGACGACGAAGATGATGTTGAGGAAGTTGAAGATGTCCCCGATAAGAAGAAGAAAAAAACCGATGAAGTCGCAAAAGATAATAGCGAGGCTGAAGAAGACGACGACGAAGAAGAGGAAGAAGAAGATGAGGAGGAGGCGGCTGACAAGAAAGACGACAAGAAGGACGACAAGAAAGATGATAAGAAGGAGGCCAAAAAAGAAGTGAAAAAGGACACTAAGAAAGATTCAAAAAAGACTGACGCAAAAGAGGAAAACGGCACCGACACCGCGTCAGAAGATAAAAAGAAACCGAAGGACGACAAAGATACCGACGATGGCAAGGACGACGACGAGAACAATGAAGAAGGCACATCACTGGCAGATATTGCCAAAATATTCGACAACATCTACAAAACCAGAGTGGATGGACTGCAGACATTGCACACGGTACGCCAATAAGTGAAAGGCTCAAAGTGGGCGAGGTTTTAACGCGGTATCTTGTATATTTCTTGCAGATTTGCTTTGGTTCGCAAGGCAAAAACAACGTGGTCAAGAAGAATCTTCGAACATTTGCTGGCTTCGAATTCGAACCCGACACCAGCGAGTATAAAAAGAAATTCGAGTCGATTAAGAAGGTCGACACGAAGACTTTGAAGGGTATTTGCGATGTGTTGGCGTTGGAACGCAAAGGTAAGCACTAGTTGCATGTGGTCGTAGGAGATTGTAAAAAAATCTGACTGTTTTCGCAGGCACCAAGGAGGAGATCGCAGAGAGAATTTTGAAATTTCTAATGGACCCGAATGAGGCGGCAATCATTGAGGACCCCATCGAGGATGAAGAAGAAGACGAGGATGATGAGGAAGAGGCCGCCGAGGAGGAGGAAGAGGAAGAGATCAGCGAGGAGGAGGACAAGCGCAAACGTAAACGACCGAACCAACGCAGCTCCAAAAATTCCACAGGACGTCCCAGGCGTGCCACAGCTGGCAAAAGTAAGTCAACTCTCATAAGAATCTTTAACTGATCCAATCTACTTATCTATGTGGTTTTTTTCGAAGAAATGTCGGCCTATGTGGACTTTTCAAGCTCCGAGGAAAGTGTCCAGAAAGCGCCTGTCTCGAAGCGCCGACGAAGGAATGACGATTCAGAGTCGGGCTCGGACGTAAGTTCACTTGAATTCATAACCAAACCCACTTTTGTTTGACAAAATTGAATTCGTTTCAGTATAATCCGTCTGGTAACAATTCCGAGTCGGAAGGAGGTCGCAAACGCCAGGCAACTCGTACAGTCGGCCGAGGACGTCCCGGCACAAGAAAGGGTCGAAGAAGAGGATCAGATTCCGAGGAAGAATCGGAACTATCAGAAGCAGATAGCGATGTAGGTTTTCCCATCCGTGCAACCATATTGTAGCTAATTGAAAACAAAAACATTCACTTACAGGCGGCACCTAAAAAGAAACGTTCAGCACCTGCTGTCAAGCCTTCGAGAGGTCGGCCCTCTGGTAGATCCGCCAGACGCAGTGCTGCCAAAAAGCGCAATAATTCCGAAAGCGAAGACGAACCCTCCGAAGAGGATTTATCGGATTTGGGGAGCGATAAAAGTGAGGTAAGAATTGTCGTAATTTCGCAAGTTCCTGGAGTGTCCTGACGTAATGTCTCACCCACGTAGGATGAATCAAAGAAGAAGAAGCCCAAAAAGTCACCAGCACCCGTCGCAGTAGCCGCAGCAGCGAAAAATAACAAAACAAATAACAAAGCAAAAACACCTGTGAAACGTAAGCACCTCTTGACAGTTTCGAATACAGATTTGACAGCAGTTGTTTCTCTTGCAGCTACAGCAAAGCCCAGGAAGTCGAAGAAAGACTCATCGGGCGATGAGGATGACAAAAATGAATCAGAAGATGAACCTCTAACAAAGAAGGGCAAACCACCAACTTTTCCAACGGTAGGTTGTTCTTTTTAGCCGTGTAGAGTTCGGAGAGTTTGCTTGTGCGGAACTTGCTACAGCTGCTAAGATGAGTCGGTGGTAGTTAGTCCGTTCTTTGCTGGTCCAAACCGTAGTGTTCAGTTAGGGAATGCTGTATGCACCACCTTTTTGCAGATTTATTCGTGCACCCGTGTATACCAAGAGGGAAACGTAGGGAAAAGTCGTGCGTTTATCATACAGTTTCTATTTTATAAACGATGACAGGAGGCAATGATGATTTTGCCTGTTAAAAATCACAAATCCGGTCGTCTGAGCGCAGCAGAATGTTATACTCATGAAAACAAAAGAGAATTACCCTTCAAAGCTGAATCGAGAAGGTATAAATAGCTGCCAGGGCAGGCCAAAGCTCTTCTATTAGATCAGGTTTCATACTTTGACGTAGCACGCGTATTTTACGCACTGCCTTACCGGTTTAAGAACGTTTTTATTTTGAGAAAAATAATTTATAACAATTTACTCATCGGCTGTCACTTATTGGGACAACGTCATGTGCCAACTACTTTTCGTGTGACGTGTCCTTACGATGGGCTTTGTGCTGTACACATGCAGCTGGTTGCATAAGTGTACCTGCAAAAATAAGGTTGTTGCAAGATTGTCGTGCAAAACCATCTCAATTCAGCCGTAGGGAAACTGAATAAAATTGCACACACAATTGTAGGTCACTTCCATTCGTCACAAAAAAAGAAAAATACGCCAATGAACATTATGCAGACCTGCTGCTCCAACAATTTGTTTAAATATTGGGCGTCTCTTTTAGGTAGTTCTATTGCTCGAATTTATACCGAAAAAACCGCACTTGGCTATATAAACTCTCCGCCTGATTTTTCCAGTTAGGTTAGGTTGGGTGGCAAAAATGTCCGACAGCCGACACATTCGGATTTATCGGCAATTATCCGACTTATCTGGATGAATTTCCGTATTTTGGTGATATCCGATTTGGCAATATCTGTAAGTTCCTCGAAAAGTACTCCCCTGGAGTTTGCTTTCTAATCAAGGATAGCGCCGGGCAGTCACATAGCCAGGTGGTCAGAGATGTCTCGATGCCAGGGAAATTCCCAAAGGATTCTAATTCAGGGAATATTTTTTTGTTGATCGAGTCTGACTTTGGCAAATAATAACAGACCCATCTATATACAGCTTCCAATTTGATGTCTGCCTCTGCAGCACAATTTATTTTGCCAACACAGGATCTATTGAGATCATTGATTTCCTCCAACTGATGTTGTAAACCATGGAAATAAATGATCTAAATAAACCATTACATGGTTGCCACTGGACTGGAAAGTCAGGGATAGTCAGAGAACGAACATTTGGTTAGGGAATTTTGAAAATAGTCAGGGAAAATTCACTCTGTATTTTTTTATATATAATTTAAAAAAAAAATTATTTATGTCGAGATCTGAGGTCTACAAACACGTTTACGCAAAACTATAAAAATCAATGCACCTGAACACTCCCATTTGTTTCAAACAAATAAATAAACCCTTACTACATATATAACTTGTTGATCTCAAGGACTAGTGTTTAAATGCGTTGTTATTTTTTGGTATATTTGCAAAATTTGTATGGGAAAACTTCAAAACTGGTCAGGGAAAGTCAGGGAATTTTTTTTTGTAATAATAGTGGCAACAATGCATTAAATCGGAGACCCTCCATTTAGTTACCGCGCGCAGTTTTACCTCCTCAAATATTGTTCCAAAATCGACCTCCTTATATTAACAAACTCAACGGCCAGCCATCTATGGAGTCAACTCGGATGACATCAGTTACACTCGCAGTCGCATTCTATTAAAGTTCTTCTCTTTGCAGGACGATCAAATAAAGAATTACGTTAAAGAAATTCTAGACAAAGCCAATCTGGAAGAAATCACAATGAAAACAGTATGCAAGCAAGTGTACGCTAAATATCCAGACTTTGATCTAACGGATAAGAAAGATTTTATCAAGGCCACTGTCAAAGCGGTAAGTCTGTTACTCAAACCCCCACTCTAAGCCCGAAATAAAATCAAAAACTCCTCTTCCAGCTGATTGCGGCATAAAATCAAAAGTTTAATATTTTTACTTCATAAAAAAAACAACACTTCCTCTTTCTATATGTGTTTTTTTTTTTTTTATATATAAATGGAATCGTTTCTTTGAATGCTTGTACACGCATGCAAAAATCAAGCGAATCACCAATAATTTGTATTAGAAGGCAAAAATAAAATCAACTTTCTTCATTCGTAAACCCTTTTTGTTTTTCTCTCTGGCCAGTACAAAAAAAAAGAAAAGAAAAAATGAAGAAAAAAAAAACCAAAATATATATTTTTAATATTTCGACACACACACACACATGCCAGAGATAAAAAGTAAAAAAGAAACATTTTTATATAAACAAATGAGAATCAATTTAGTTTTTTTCTATAATTTTGAAGAGTACATATATAAATTTATATTGTTTGAATGCTTAGATTTAAAAGAACAAGAAATCACTGGAGAAACAAATTTTAATAGAAAAGAAAGCATACACTTTAGATATTTATAACTTAAAAGAAAAACAAAACAAAATATGTAATAATAATATTAAATATGAGATGTTTAAAGAAGGAAAGATGTTTATTGTATAAAAAAATCACACATTTGACACGTAGATGTAGGTTTGAGATGGACTGGCTTTTTGGAGTTTCCACCAGACACCGCGCTTTTGAATGTGGTTGGTTGTTGCATGATTGGAGAGTAGGTTTCATTAGCCAAAATACGGTTGGACACGTTTCTTTTAAAAGAAAGTAGTCCCATCCTTCGCTCTGTACTAAATTATGAAAGAAAACATGTATACAGCGCTGCATTTCGGCCCAAAAACTCTGCCCAATGTGCGAAGTTTTCTCCCCCCAGCTTCGGAAGTACTTATTCATTTTCGGGGAGAGAGAGTCTTCCTTCTGTTGCCAATTACAGTCCACAGCCGGATATAACAATCACTCATATAAGAAAAAATCGCTTATGTAGAGCTGCGATTACACATGCCACTTTTGCTGTCAAATTTTGCCGACGTCATTATGACATTTGTCCTTAATTTGTCACTACCTCTGATCGCCTGTCACAGTGCACTTTCACGAAAGACACACGAGTGACCACCGAATAGGCGAATTCATGTCAAAATTTGCCACAAAAAATGACACGTGTAATCGTAGCTTTAGAACCACCGTAGACTTTATTTCTTTTATACGTTTTTTTTTCATGTTTTTACAAGAACAACTCGGGTATAAGACACGAAATTCTCGCATTTTACACTTTTCCTACATCCGCCATGGACTGCAGACAGACTTTCCACGTAAACACTCGCACTTCGCACAAAGAGCAAGTCTAACTGACAAGAAAGGAAATTCCAAAAATCTAGCTAAGTCAAATTGAATGTTTGTTATGTTACATGGATATATAATATACCTAATTATTTTTAACGAAACATTTCTTTTTGGTAAAAAGTATTTTATTTTCTCATTCAAAAAAAAGGAACTCTTTGGTGGTGCTTGTTTTGCTCCTTCAGTGTGTCTGTCAAAGTACGGCAAAGAAGTTTGCTAGTAGTCTTAACAAGTTAGGTTTATAAAATAATTACATCTCTTTTTTTTCAATTGCAATAGAATGTATAAAGAAAGGCAAAATACAACAATTAAACAATCTACAATACACACACTGTAATAGTCGTAGTAGTTGATGATTCTTTTTCAAAAAAGGAATATTTGATAAAAAAAAAAAAAATGAAAAAGCCATAGGTTTTTTGTTGAAGATTTTTTTTTTTTAATTTCGCAAGAGAAAGAATATAAATGTACGGCATCATCGTCGTGTTGATCAATCTAAACACAACAAACTATTGTTTAAATATAAAAAAAATGATGTAAACATCGGTCTGTATTCGTTTTTAAGAATCCTTTTATGTTTCTGAAATAAAATGGATATTATACAAAATTAGAAGTGGCATTTTGTTTTATTTGTTTGTCTGCGGTTGCAAATGAGCCACAAGCGAAAAGTGTCGGCACTACCAGTAGTAGGGTGGGGTAAGGCCCTTTCGGACTCCTTCCGAACTCCAATGAAACGAGAAAGCGGCAGGAAACGGGGGGTAGAGCGTGAGTGGTAAGGTAGCTCTGGCAGACGCTCATGATGCTTTGCAAAATGTTCATTAATGCAACTATTGGCATCACTTCCAACGTCATGTGTTCATTATTGCAAATTTGATCAAACTGATGCGCAAACATAACGAAAAAAAGCATCACAGAAATACCTGATGCGTAAGAAAAATGTCGGAAGCGAAAGAAAAGAAAGTTAATAAACATTTTTATCAATAGATACACACTTTTGACAGAGAAATTTATAAATTTTTGTTGTATTTTTTTTATTTATATTTTCTCACAAACATTTTTTTACATGAGTATTTTAACGCAGCGGAGGTAAAGCTTTTAATAACGACAAGACTTAAGGCATGAAAATAAATTTATCGTCTTTTAGATCATAGTAATCGAATAAAACTTTAATTAGCAAAACCTTCATCTTGATTCATGACATTAAAATGTTTGATGTACCTAAACAATGCTTTCTAAAACTCAAGCTTCATTTTCAATCAGCATAAACTGCGCATCGCATCAGCATCGCAAATAAGCAGTGATGCCGCATCACTGCGCAAATGTTTGACGTTTCTGAATTTACTCATAGTACAGGTAACGCGGGTGTTTAAACACTGAGTCATTCACGAACCCTTTTAAAATACTTGTGGTCTGAAGTGAGTATCCTCTTTTTCACTATTTATCAGCTTCATTTCCATCGCCTTTCTCTAGGCCGCGCGTACAGTGGCGCAAGAAAGCGATGCGATTCGAGATGAGAGGGGGAAAGCGATACGAGAAACAGTGCGAGATGCGACAAGGTGCGCACAGTAAAAGCTTTCCTGTGCTGTGGTTTTCCTTCACGAGACAAGATGGACTCCTCTTCAGAAGAAGAATTTTTAACGGAAAATTTATATTTTACATTTTTTAAAAACTGAAAATGAGCGAAAGTTCACAAAATATATTTAAAAAGAGAAGAATTAGTGATGAAGAATTAGTGATGAAACTCCACTAATTCTTCTCTTTTTAAATATATTTTGTGAACTTTCGCTCATTTTCAGTTTTAAAAAAATGTAAAGCGAAAGTTCACAAAATATATTTAAAAAGAGAAGAATTAGTGGAGTTTCATCACTTGTATCCCCAATTAAGAAAGGATGAAAAAAAAATTGTTTGAGGATGTCGTTCAAAGCGTTCGATTACAATATAGAAAAAAATTGAGCATCAGATATAAGAAACCTGGACCAATTTTGTAAGTTCCTATAACTCCACAGCGACCTCATTCCATTTCTTTCCAACAACAATTCTGTTGTGATAATTTTTATAATAATATTTTACTTTGATAAACATGCTTATCTGTTGATTCAGTCGTATTTCTTTTATTTTCCATTCGGACCAAAACAAAACAACACCACAAAATGAAATATGTAAAGGGTGATTTTTTAGCTGGTTTGGTTTTGGCAACACTGGTTTTGACAGCTGACGTGTGTTTAGTACCTTGTGTCACTGTCAAACAGCTTCAGTTTGGTTTGCAATTTAACCATGGATCGTCTTACAAATGAACAACGCTTGCAAATTATTGAATTTTACTATCAAAATTCGTGCTCGGTTCGAAATGTTCATCGCGCGCTGCTTCCATTTTATGATCGGCATTCTCGACCTTCTGAGCAGTCTATTCGGAAGATTGTGACCAAATTTCGCACCAAATTTACTTTGTTGGACATTAAACCACCAACACGTTTACGTACTGTGCGTAGTGAAGAAAATATTGCGGCCGTATCAGCTAGTGTGACAGAAGACCGCGAAATGTCGATTCGGCGCCGTTCCCAGCAGTTAGGCCTTTGTTACAGCACTACGTGGAAAATTTTGCGGAAGGATTTGGGCGTAAAGCCTTTTAAGATACAGCTGGTGCAAGAACTAAAGCCAGCCGACCTACCACAACGCCGAATTTTTGGTGAATGGGCTCTTGGAAAGCTGGCCGAGGATCCGCTTTTTTATCGAAAAATTGTGTTCAGCGATGAGGCTCATTTTTGGTTGAATGGGTACGTAAATAAGCAAAATTGCCGCATTTGGAGTGAAGATCAGCCAGAAGCATTGCAACAGCTACCAATGCATCCCGAAAAAGCCACTGTTTGGTGCGGTTTATGGGCCGGCGGCATTATTGGGCCATATTTCTTCAAAGATGATGCGAATCGCAGCGTTACTGTCAATGGTGAACGCTACCGAGCGATGATAACAAACTTTTTTTTGCCCGAAATGGAAGTTCTTGACTTGCATGATATGTGGTTTCAACAAGACGGTGCCACATGCCACACAGCACGCGAAACAATGGCGCAATTGCGAAGCGAGTTTGGTGAACAGTTAATTTCACGTTTCGGGCCGGTCAATTGGCCGCCTAGATCGTGCGATTTGACACCATTAAATTATTTTTTGTTGGGGTATGCCAAGGCTAATGTGTATAGGGACAAGCCCGCTTCGATTGACGCACTGGAAGCCAACATCCATGCATTCATTCGTGAGATACCGGCCGATATGTGTGAAAGAGTATGCCAAAATTGGACTCAGCGGATGGGCTACCTGAGACGCAGCCGCGGTCAACATTTGCATGAAATTATCTTTAAACATTAAATTGCAAGGTTCAAACTATCGATTCATATAAATATTTCATTCATTTTTTCGAATTTTTTGTGTTTTTTTTTTAAAAAAAGTTCTAAACCTCTTAAAAAATTACCCTTTACAAAAAAAAATGCCAATGATATTTCAAGTTTGAGCTTAAGTTCGAACGAATGTTTTATTCGCTAGTTTGTGGAACGCGAATTGAATGCTGTGGATTGTGAATAAACTTTGACAATTCGCGCCAAGGGTGTATTTGTTCGCGGCAAAAAGTTTGGAATTTGTAATTTCGTTATTTAAACTGTGTATCAACTTGTTTTTTTAATACATTGTGATGGAATAATTAATTATCCTCCTCTTGGAAAAGTAAAATGTGCAATTTTCTGTTCATAAATGCATCAAAAGTGGTTTGTTCGCATTTCAGAAATTCGTTCGCTCGCTCTCATGTGAATAGTCCATAAAAGTCACTTTTCGAAGATTAATCTGCCTCATCAACCTACACGGCCACTTTCTTAATACTTTCACTGATTCAGTTTCATTTTGTCAGAAAACGAGGTTCGACGTTCGTCTTTATAGCTTTGCCATCCCTATACACCCAGTTGATGAAACCATTCGAAGTTGCGCAATGATTTGATGCACGTGTTGATACCCTCGCTTAAACCAAGCATCGAACGTTGAACAACGCATTAGGTGCACTCCGTTGCTCAGCACTGCCACCATTGACTTATTATATATGGACTGCTAGTGAAATGTCACTTCCATACAATCTCTTCCCAGAAAATGACGCCAACATAACTAGCGCTCGTGGTTCTATGCGAAAAATAAGTGAAACAAAATGACAACCATGTTGGATTTCTCCATAGAATGCTAGAGCCACCTATTGGGCGTGAGTGGATTTGCCAAGTGAAACGGTTGAAATTCAAATTGTTGCGGCATTGTTTACAGTAGATGTCATCTCGAAATTGTGCTAGTTTAAATAATTAATAATAGATGGAACCAACAAAATTTGAATAAAAAATCGTTTTTCATTGACCCATAAATTGCACAATTTTCGTATATTTATTGCGAATTAGTTTTTTTGTTTTTCATTACTCATTTTAGAATTATGATGTAATAACACTTTAGCGTATATTTCAATCACATTTCTGATCAATAAATACTTATGATTGTCAAGAATATCACATTCAAGTACACGAGAATTTAATTCATCATATAAATTGCTTACATCTATATTTCTTAAAGTACTTACCTGCAACGAAATGG
Source organism: Cheilosia variabilis (assembly GCA_951230905.1). Taxonomy (NCBI): domain Eukaryota; kingdom Metazoa; phylum Arthropoda; class Insecta; order Diptera; family Syrphidae; genus Cheilosia; species Cheilosia variabilis. Next base: position 59,268,116 of record OX579680.1, on the reverse strand, counting down.
AAACGTCAGATGTGAGTTTCCAATTTATTCCGCTCCGAACCACGAGAGCTAGCGCTTATGTTGGAACCAACCCGAAGTTGTCTACTAGCAGTCCATATAATAAGTCAATGACTGCCACTATCGCGTCTAGTGATGTGCATAATCGAATGATTTCAATAATCGAGATGTTAGTATTCGAGTGATCTGAATAATCGAATGATCATTCGAATGAAATATTCCATACTCCATTCTACATTTGCTCTGAAAATTAGAGTGAGTAAGATTTAGATTTTTTTTTATTTCATGCTTACAAAAAATACAATAAGAAAATTAATAAATTACCTACCATCAAAAATATAAATCCGAACTTAGTTAAAAACACTACGAAAAAGCGAACATAAACATCCAAAAACCCAAAAGGAAAGGAAGCAATACTAAGCCAAACGAAAATTCATTCGAACAGGTAAACGGCTAATGCACACATCGCATACGCATGTGAGTGAATCACTCGAATTAAAGTTCTCGATTCTTTCAAAGAGTAGTAATAGTAACATCAAAGTAGTACTGTTTTATTTCACTCGAGAGCTCATGCATCGAATCATGTATGTATACATACCTACCAGAAACGAGCGATGAGCGATATCATCATTCGAATGAAACTACAAACATCCAAGGAAAGAGAAGAGGCAAAACGCAAAAGCATGCCATGAGAATGAGATATTATTATTCATACAATCATACATCATACTTCATGTTCATACTTCATACAGGTATTCTTTTCGCACACAAGTCACGACTCACAAGCATCTAAGTAGATATCGTTTGTTTTATGGATGTTGGTTTTCTACTTTCTAGAGGTTGTGTATTGTGGTTTTGTGTTCGGGTTGTGTATAAAAATTGAGAGAAAGAGAATTATGAAATCATTCGAATGATTTGAAATCAAGAATCGAGACATCTCGAGATATTGCGAGAATCGATTATAATCGATTATTTCACTCGAATGCGCCCATCACTTTCGCGTCTCTCTATTTGACAGGTTACGCACTGAAAGTGAATAAAACGCGGACGACATAGCTCCGTGCATTGTCAGAACTTGAACCCACTCATATTGACGTCTTTTCGGTAACCATAAAAAGCCAGATTCGAGTTTGAAAGCTTCACTAGCTTTGTAAAATCTGTCGTACAATCTCGCTACTTTTTGAATTAAATTTATTTTTTAATCAGTTTATTGGAATTTTTTTTAAATTTAAAATGCCTGTTGGCGCGCACATCCGGAGTTATCACACGCACTTTCGCGGCAAACAAATCTCGAATGGAGAAAACACCGCAAAAGGCCGCACAAACGACGAAGCCATCATCCGGCAGTTTATGAATGAACGAAATTTCCCGGACTGGTTTCGAGGACTGTCACAGTTTCAAATGAATGCTGCCGATTCACTGCTCAATAGCATCCGTGACGACAGCGAACAAGGAACCTCACACCGCGTGCGAGATGCTCTCATAAAGCTCGGCATAGAGCCGCTGGTTAGCCGCCGAAGAATTAAGCTCGCCATGAGACTGAGTCGTGGAAACGACATGGCGTTCTTGTGGTTCCTGATGGAGCTGTACTACCAGCGAGCCTGCGACGAGTGTGACCATGGCATGACGGGCTATACACTCAATGAGCAGTTGATTATGTCGGCGATTGCACATTTGGATACGATTCCGACTTTGAGGGAATTGGATAGACTGCTGCCGCAGCAGCCGCCACACCGGGTGGTGGAAAAAGAGCGGAGAAAGAGAGCAGCAAGACCGGCTTACATCCTGCCCTATTTTGAGAGGCAACAGAGGCCAAAGTCGTACGGCAAGAGTTTAACTCTCAGCGAAGCGGATAGGATAGCCTATTTTGGAGACTACGACAGGCACAACAATCCGAACTATGTAGTGCACAATGATGGCAATCGGTGGTTTGCTGAATATGAACTGAACAAGGGAAAGAGGATTGCCAGGCGGATTATAGAGGAACAGATTGAAGGGATTTTCGCAGAAGAAAACGCTGGTGTTCTGGGGGATGATGGCGGAAGTCCGGTTCTTTGTGCACACCACGTGACAATGGAGGCTATGAAAAAGTCTATGGCCAATGAGCTGGAAGTTCTGAGGAAGAGCGCTTGTGAGAGGTACTTTGATCTGGACGGGCGCTTGAAAGATGTAAGTCGTTTGTTTTCCATTGTGCCGGGTTCTACTTTGGCGTCCAACTGTGATGTTTGAGCTATCTTTGGTTTTAAAGCCGGTGCGACGATGTCGCAGTTCTTTATAACCTTAGTTTTGCTCACTTTTGTACTTGACTACAGCCCCTTTTACCATCTTCCGACAACGAGCACATTTTCTCTGTAAAGAACTTTACTTTTCTTTTTTTAAGCCGCATGTGGCATTTGCACAGTCGTCTAGGATCTAAAACGTTTCCATGTCGATTTCCATAAACCGCGTTGTTGCTCACCTACCAAGTTCTAATGACCTTCTCCTCTGACCCCCAGCAATCGTACAAACGCGTCATGAGCCAACTGAACAATGAAATCACCAAAGCCAAGGTTTATCTGGAGAAATTAACCAGCTACAGTTTGATGCAAAAGTCAAACCGCCAACCCGATGAAACTGAACGACCTTCTAACAAAAGCATTGTCTCAAAAGAAATCTTCTACGATGGGTACTTTAGAAAGTATGACTTTGGACACGCCGCAGCCTCCACTGCTAAGAGCACATTTTTTCAAGCTCCCACCTGTCATAAGCCCTACGTGTTTAACTACAGCAAAATCTTCAACCTTGGACCCAAAAATCCGATTAAAGAAGCCGTGGCCGCGGCTTTAGACGCAGGCAGCAGTTGTGCCATGTCAATCGACTACAATAGAGCGGTCCGACAATGCTGCCAGGATATTTGGAAAACCGAAGTCGAGAAACGCAACGTCGAGCTTGCAGACAGGGCCAAAAGGAAGCCAACAAAAGGCTCTGACGTCCAATTCGACCTGGCTTATTATGATCCCCGCGATAATGAGCTGATGGAGTCGATGCTGCTCAGAGCTATGCAGGAAATGAAACGAAGTAAGAAGTTCGTGCTGGTGTCACTGCCTGATGCGCATAAAATTCCGTTGTTAAGGGAATGGATTAAGAGACGCTACGGAATGGTTTACACAAGGAAGGAGAGGGAAGAGTCCTATAGAATGTCGAAGAAGGTATTTCACGTGCTGAAAAACGACGAGATTCATGTGAGAATTCCCCAGCTGAGTGACTTGACATCGAAGCGCGTCGTTAGCTATGGATGCAAGGAGTATTTGCTTAGAAAGGTAAGGCGACTACATGTTGCCATGTGTTTTAACTAAAAGAAGATAAATTTCAGACCAACCACCTGAAGGAGAGATACCATCACAACTTTAAGGTGTCTCTTTTGGATGATACCCGGATTTACTGGGGAGCTATGCGACCCTATCAGTGTACGAAAGGCCCCCCAAGAAATGAGTTTTTCGCATACTTACCAGCCCGGGAAAATGACGTTCATATGTTTAAACCGTGGAAGATTAGTGAATACATTCCTGCCAAAGAGGAGTGGAATAGAAGACGGCAAAAACAGAAAGTGGATCTCCTGTAGTTATGTCAACAATACTTAAACAAACTTTTATGTACTTCTTTTCGTGGGAAATCTTTTGCTTAAGTTTGATTATGTAGTATTTAGTGTTTTTTTTCTTAACAAATTAAATACCCACACCAATTAGTAGAACAGTTTCAGTTTAGTTTTGCAGACACCCCTTACACATTATGGCTGAACACTTCCATTCTCCATTAATGTCTGAATGCTGCTATTTATCAACTGACATTTCGCCACAAAGGTGGTTTTGTTTCTTTCGATTTCTAGTTATTTCGTAAAGTTTTGTAAATTATTCCAAAGAATGGACACCGTGAGTAAAATAATAAGCCATTCACAACGCATGTGAACCTAATTCAACGTATTTCATTAGGAACTTCGTGGTAAAGTGGAGTCATGCTGCCGAACAGCGGAAGATTTTACCAAGCTGTACTACCAAAGTTTCGACAAACGCCGGCATGTAAGCTCAAATTGCATTTGCTTCCCAACTCTCTAACTGAATGAGCATTCCCTTTTGTTTATAGCAAATGAACAGACTCTACTTGGATACGGGGATCTTTGTGTGGAATGGCAGTGGCGCCACCGGCAAGGACAATATCAAGAAACTTCTCATTGAACTGCCGTCGTCGGAACACACCATCTACACGCTCGACGCACAACCGATCATTGACGAAGCTGTAGCCGGTCAGTTGACCTATGCCATACAAGCTGGTGGCACTGTCAAGTACCAGGACAATCCAGTGAAGCAGTTCCAACAGACGTTCATAATCACGGCACAAGACGACAAGTGGAAAATCGCCAGCGATAGTTATCGGCTGCAGGATGCCATCGCTACAGCCGATAGCAAGTGATACGGCTTAGGATTTCTGTTACTTTATTACATACAAATACACGGGACACATGCACATTCAGGATTGACTAGTCTCTATTCAGTTTTTGGCTTCTTGGCTTCGGGTTCTTCGGAGAAAATCGGCTTCGGCTGAGTCTTGTTATACGCGGGGGCCACCCAGTAGGGGTTTTCTGCGGCATCCTTGGCGTACTTTAGAATGGCTTCACGCGGGTCTTGGTCATCGTCTACTCGCTTGCTGAGACCCAGGTTGCGAATGACGTAGGAACTGAGAGTTCCTCCCGAGGAAGCCACACGACCACCCTGTCCACTGGTGATGGGCAGGTCGGGTCTCTTCGACTTGACCGGATCCAAACGATCCTTTTCTAGCTTCTTGCGGCTGGACTTTGACTTTTCCTGTCGGAACATGGGCAGGGCGTGTGGGGTAATAATCTGGGTCACACCCATCATCTCCGTGTGTTTTTTCTTGCGGTAGGTCTTAACGACGCACAGCTTGGCTCCGCGGAAGCTTCGTCGCTCGTCGTAGAAGCACTTGACCACGCCATTGCCACAGCCGACAAATATCTGATTGAGCTTGGGATGCCACAGGGTTTTAATGATGTGTGAGGTGGTCACTGGAATGGTTTTGACGGCTGCGAACGTCTGAGCGTCGAAGAAGTGCAGGTTTGCCTCCTTTTGGCCCTTTGGTAGGGATTCCCCCGTGACAAGCATGCGGTCGTCGGGGCTGAAGCAGCAGTCAGTTGTGTCGTAGCGCGAGAATAGCCCATCCCACGAGTGCAAGCACGTCTTAAGGGACCTCAAGTCCCAGAGTTTCAGGGTTTCATCGCAAGACCTTGTCGCTATTTGATGGCCCAAATAGGAGAAGACCACCGATGAGATCTCGCTTCCCTTCTGGTGGGCGTTGCGCACGCAGTGCGTTGTATTCACGAACATCTTCCTCGTGTCCCACGTCTGTATGGATCCGTCGACACAGCCAGCTGCAATTAGAGTCGCATCGCGGTTGAATGTGCACGAAGACGGCACGGTTTTGAGCCCACCTTGGGCGCGAGTCTTGATCACCACCTTTTGCTCCTTCGAACGAAAGTTGTTCCAAATCCTCACCGTCGCATCCATAGATGAGGTGAGAAACTCCTCACGGGTGAACGGATGCCAGCACCCGGCCGTCAACTGAGCTGTGTGCCCCTTGGTCTTGGACATGTCGGTTATGTACTGATCGCCTTTGACGCACTCCATCTTTTCGAATCCATCACGATCGAGTATCTTCGCCTGAGAGTTTCCCGACACAACGAGAATCATGTCTCCCGTAACTGAGTAGTGCAGAGCCCGAATCGGGTAGTTCTCACACGGCTGTATGGTGCGGAAGCTGCGCATCGACGAATCCATTCCGGCAAAGTCCCAAAAGCACATGTCGTAGTCGATAGAACCAGACACCACCCGGCCTCCAGATGGATCTCCAGCAAGCGCCAACACTGCACGACTACCGTGCTGCATTTGGACCTCATGGGAGTCCGGAATCCGGTTCTCCAAGTTATCGTACTCGTCATCAGAGTCGTTCTCCTCTTCTTCGCCATCCGAGTTGAGTTTCTTCTTTGTTACGTCGGACGGCGGTGGCAGTGGGCCGATGGTGTCGTCATCCTCTCCTTCGTTGGGCCCATCGTCATCGTTGGTGTCAGGAAGAGCGGGTGCAATTTGCTTAGCCTTCTCAATTTCTGCCTGCACATCGGGAAAGAAAACATCTCAAAATACAATAAACCAGAATGAACCCTTTCACTTACAATGATGTCGAACGTTTTAGCCTTCCTGCCAAAGCCGGAGATTCCCATGATCTCCTTTAAATGCTGACTCTCGAGATCATCGGTAACGTCTTCGATCTGCTTAATCATTTGCTCTTTGCCGATCTTTTTAAAGCCTGAAAGGAACTTGTTAACATCACTGTCTGCCGCAGACGCTCGTCAAAACATGGCGCATACCTTGGCTGGTAGACTGGATTTCATTAGCATCTTTAGAAGGTTCTGGCGGCACAATTGGCTTGGTTAGGTTTAAATTTATTTTCCCAAATGTTATCTTGGAACGATTCATTTTAGGTAGTAAGGGACTCTTAACTGGTTTCACTTAAAATTAAACAATTTTCTTCAACAGCATCGCCGTAGAAAAGTTTGTATATAGCTTTACAGCTGATTTTGACATCGGCAGCAGTCGTAGCGTGTGTGTTCAGCGAATTATAGAATTGACGATTGCACTTTGAACCGCTGTTAGGGGGATGTGTTATAACAGAAAATTTATCGTACCTGCAAGATAGGTATGCCATTTGTTGTTCATTTTTGCCTTTCATAACCACTGCAGTTAAGTGGTTTTCGTACGCTTACAAAAGTTTAAAGCGTTGTTTAATCCCCGCTAGAACCATTTGCAGCACCTTTTTAATTTTCAAATTTCTGTTATACCGAACGGCATCTTTTAATCTTCACTGTCCACATCAACCTCGCACCTCGATAGATGTCAAAAAGTCTGCACAAACATAACCTACAGCTTCAGTTATCCGCCGCATTTGTTTGACGTAAAACCGCGAAAAGTTTGTTGTTTTCTTTATCTATTCCATAGAGTGTTTGATTTGTAGAAGTCTCTCGTTTATTTAATAAGTTGGTGAAATTCAATTCCCACAAAATGGAAGCGCTAGAGTACAGTGATATCCAATCAGAAGTCCGTGGAGTTATGGTAAGTCCACTAAAAAGCCACAAGAACCACATGAACACGCTTCTCCCTTTCAGACTCCTGGACGCCTCAAACTCGGCGAATCGAGTATTGTCTTCAAGAACAGCAAAACGGGAAAAGTCGAACAAATCAACTCGTCCGACATCGACGTGGTGAATTCGCAGAAATTCGTCGGTTCCTGGGGTATCCGTGTGTTCACAAAAAACGGAGTTCTCCATCGCTTCACTGGCTTCAAGGACAGTGAAAACGAGAAAATTGCAAAATTTTTCAAGAAACAGTACAGCATCGATATGCTGGAGAAGGAGTTGTGTGTCCGCGGCTGGAACTGGGGCACCGCCAAATTCAATGGGTCAGTGCTTAGCTTCGACATGGATGTGAAGACATCCTTTGAGATTCCACTGAATCATGTGTCGCAGTGCAACACGGGCAAGAATGAGGTTACTTTGGAATTTCATCAGAATGATGATGCACCCGTGGGGCTGATGGAGATGCGTTTCCATATACCGACAAGTGAGTCAGCGGAGAACGATCCAGTTGAGAACTTCCATAACAACGTGATGAACAAGGCGTCGGTTATATCGGTTTCGGGCGATGCTATATCTATATTCAGGGAGATCCATTGCTTGACCCCTCGTGGTCGGTACGACATAAAAATATTCTCGACGTTCTTCCAATTGCATGGTAAGACTTTCGACTACAAGATTCCCATGTCGACGGTTTTGAGATTGTTCCTGCTGCCGCACAAGGACAACCGGCAGATGTTCTTTGTGTTGTCGCTGGATCCGCCGATTAAGCAGGGTCAGACGAGATATCACTTTTTGGTGTTGCTCTTCGGGCCGGAGGAGGATATTACGATTGAACTGCCGTTCACCGACGAGGAGCTGAAGGAGAAATACGACAACAAGATCACAAGGGAGCTGTCTGGGCCGGTGTACGAGGTAATGGGCAAGATCATGAAGGTGTTGATCAACAGGAAGATCACCGGACCGGGCAACTTTATGGGGTAAGTTGGGTGAACAATATTTTTTCGATCTATTTATGGGTCTAGGTAGATTAAGTCGTACACATGGTATTCCCGTCCCCAAAAGTCGTACGCTCTGGTTTAGGACTTGTAGTTCACATTTCAAAGTTATTTTTGCCTTCAGAACTCTGAATAATCTTGCGTTTTCAATTAAACTCTGGCCCGATGCGTTATGTTCTTATCATATCCCTTGTTTCGCAGTCACTCAGGCACTCCAGCAGTTGGCTGTTCGTTTAAGGCCGCCGCTGGCTATCTCTATCCGCTGGAACGTGGCTTTATCTATGTTCACAAGCCGCCAATCCACATTCGGTTCGAGGAGATTGCAACTGTGAATTTTGCTCGTAGCGGCGGGTCGACTCGTAGCTTTGATTTCGAAATCGAACTCAAATCGGGTACAGTGCACACGTTCAGTTCAATTGAGAAGGAGGAATACGCCAAACTGTTCGATTTTATTCAAAAGAAGAAGCTGCACGTGAAGAACACAGGCAAGAATGACAAAGGCGCCTACAAAGACGACTTTGGCGATTCGGACAACGAGAACGAACCGGACGCGTACCTGGCTCGTGTCAAAGCGGAGGCTCGCGAGAAGGACTCTGATTTGGACGACGATGAGGGCTCAGAGGAGGAATCCACCGACGAGGACTTCAAGCCTAATGAGAACGAATCGGATGTCGCCGAGGAGTACGACAGTAATGCGCAAAGTGAATCGTCCGATGAGAGTGATGCTAGTGGCGGAGGCGGCGGCGGGGTTGGCACTGATGCTGAAATCGCCGAGCGAAAGGAGAAGAAAAAAGAAAAGAAGGATAAAAAAGAAAAGGAGAGGAAGGAGCGAAAGGAGAAGGTGGTTAAGCGGACCAAAAAGAAGGATAAGGACTCCAACAAGCCGAAGCGTGCCACAACGGCGTTCATGATCTGGCTGAACGAAGTTCGAGAGCAAATCAGGAAAGACAACCCCGGCATCAAGATTACAGAAATCGCCAAAAAGGCCGGCGAGATGTGGCGTGAGCTGAAGGACAAAACCAAGTGGGAAGAGAAGGCCAACGAGGACAAGTTGCGATATGCCAACGAAATGAAGCAGTACAACGAGTCTGGTGGCGCGGCCAAAGGCGGCAGCGACGATGAGGGCGGCAAATCAATGAAGAGGAAGAAGGAATCACCCACAAAGAAGGCAGCCAACACTTCAAGTGGTTCCTTCAAGAGCAAGGAGTACATCTCAGAAGATGAATCATCGTCGGATGGTTCCCGCGGGGGCGACAAGAAAAAACCGAAGAAAGACACGAAAAAGAAGTCCGAATCCGAGGGCGAGGATGAAGAAATACCCGAATCAGGCGGTGAATCTGAAGATGAGAAGAAAAAGGCCAAGGCAGCGGTGGGTTTAGGGAGTTTTATGTTTTTCTCAGCTTATTGTTGATTTGGTTTCCATTTCCACAGCCGATCAGGACCAAACCCGACGCAAAGGCGGCGTCGAAAAAGAAGGACAAATCTGATGAGGACGAGGCGGTAGCTGATCCGGTAGTGTCCGTCGATGATAAGACCAAGAGCAAGGTAGTTGTGTAGATTTTAAATTGGTTACCTTCATTTAATCGCTTTCCTCTCTCCACAGGCGGCAAAGGCAAAACCAGCGTCCAAGGCCAGACCCGGACCCAAATCAAAAACGCACAGCAAACCTAAGGCGGATGATGACGACGACGAAGATGAGGAGGATGAGGAAGAAGACACCGATATCGAGGACAGCGATTAAAACCATCATCCACCGACAGCGCCCACTCATTTACATATTCGTTTTTGTTTAATTATAATTCCATACCCTTAGTTGTATCTATTCTTAAATGGTTATCTTATTACATTTCTCTTTGAATTATAAATTGAAACAGATATCTGTTCGTATTGCATGGGGTTTTATTTCTAAAACTTTTGTTGCTGTTTCTGATTGTGTGCTGTTTCTCCGATTCTAGTAGGCAAACGTTGACTCCGATAATTTTCTTGTACCAGTCCGATTCAGTTTGACACTCTAACGCGAAGAAAATACCGCCAACAGTCAGAGAAATATATATTAAAGCACCGGAAGCGTCCGAGATCTGACTTACTTTGCCAGCTACAAGCGTCAATCATCAGTGGAATCTGTATCGACTCTGACTCTGAAGGAATCGAAAACAGGAGAAGCCTGTCGAGCGAAGAAAGAATGTGTAGAAAGACAAGGACAATCCCTCAGTTCAAGAAAATCGAAACAGCCTGTTAACTTGAAACACTTCCCACGAAGCTTATTCCGTCGCAGAAATTAGAACACATAACTCGCAATATTAACAAGCGCACATTACACGTAGCATTCGCAATGCTGAAGCGCGATTGTTCGTATTTTTAGTCCCATAGTGTCGTGTGAGGAAAAGCATTTTGCATCTCTAAGGCGACCTTCGCCAGCTTGGACAAATGATCCCAAAAGCATTTCGTCCTACACTGTTAAGGTGAAACTTTTCAAGATCACTCTACTTCCTTAGACCTTAAGAAGCCACCTTCCTTATACAGAGACAGACCTTACAACGAATGACCTCACAGCACAGATGCAAATAGTTTAATGACAAAACGTTGCGTGTCCCGAGAACCATTAAAATCCTACCGCTTCCGGTTAGATGAGGAAATTCACACCACCCTCTCAGCCATCAGAAATACATGCGACATACCTGCAACTGCAATATACCGCTAAATTATTCCACCAACGCAATGCCACAACTGCTGAACTATCTGTCAATATTCCCCTCAATGATATTTGCACAATTAGCACTTTATTATTTAGCCGAACGATCTTGGTCTTGACATTTAATTTGTGTACTCGTGGTGATGCGCGATTAAATTTTGATCTAATGACCAGTCCAGCCGCTAGAGGAACAGCATATGTCATGTCTGGCGCTAAGGCTGGGCGCATCTCGTAATTTATTCCGATGTTTTAACAGCTTAATTGCCAACTACTACATCCTGCTAAGTAATGATCTTGATAACCTGACACGTATGGATAGTTGGGGGTGATTTTAAAGGCGCGCTATGCATTGCGTGTGGTTAGAGGAAGCGAGGTAAGCGATACCTACTTCCGAGGTGTTCAGATCTATGGGCGTGTGTCTGTTTAACATCAGTTGTCGATGTTTGCGGCCATTTATGGGGAGGTTACTCCATTCAATGGCTAGCAACCAGAATTGGCATGTTTTGAATGGATCTTGACCCCAAACATCGAGTTTTTCAAAGTGCCGATTAATAACTGTCTGCGCTTCTGCCAGTGGTCAGTGTCAGCCATTGATGAGCACGATTTGCGAGACAGGGAGTTATTGGCAGTCAGAGGCGAGACTGGCTGTCACTGCTCAAGGAGTAGGTCACCAGGAAGGATTTGATCGGTCAATTGCGGCAGAGTGAGGTTAGTTATGCTGCTAACTGACAGCACACGGCGCCCATAAAAGGAAATGGGAGGTCATTCAGTGATAAACGAAAAATTGAACTTGTGGAGAGTTTTAGGACTCCGGGTGTTATAGGTCGGCAGTGAAATACCTAACTGATCTTGAATTTAGTCTCAAGAATCGTAGTTTTTAGGGCGGCGGAAATAGGTCGGCAGTCAGTAATTGCTGCTTGAAGTGTGGATGGCGCATTGCACGCAAATTGCGTTATATTTTTAAACAGCTGTCCAAACAGGGCACCATTCTGAAATTTTATGTAAATTCATTCAACTATTCCTTCTAATAACCTGCTCCCGAACTGGTTAAAACTTGTACTTAACACGATAACCAAAAGCCATTAAGACCTGCCAATATTCACAGAAGTTAGATTCGAACAGGTTATGCACTTTTAAAAAACAACTCACCCTAAAGCAAGTTCATCAGTCATCACGCATGAGCTCTTAATTGACAGATATAGTTACTTACCATAAATTTTATGGTTTGCGTGACATTAGTAAATCAGCTCCTTATTAACGACTTCTTTTAAAAAATATATATTATAAACTACGATCGTAAAATTGGAACTAAGAGCGCGCGTATTTTTATATTTTTCTTTTTAACCAAACTTTTTTGAGAACATCAAAGTTGGACCCTACCCCACTGGATCTTCAGTGAATATATTTAAATGAAATTCAAGCTTATGTCGTTTTCCATAGGTTTCACTCGGGGATCCACTCATTCTGAAACCAATGGAACAACAAAACTGCTTCTGAAAGAATCCACAGAAGTATTTGTGAAATGCCAAAAAATATCTACGACTGCTGTCAGCTGACTTGTATAAAATACATCAATTACACTTGTGTGAGTGCTTCTTGAGTGGATTCTGACTTCAAATCGAGAAGCGAAATTCTCTCCTCAGAATCACCAGAAGAGTATTTTTTGTGCCAATGGAACGGTTTCAGGAGTGATTTTTTCGATTCCGGACAATTCCGGACTCCGGAACGACATAAGCTTCCGAGTTAGGTTACTCTATTTGTTTCCAAATTTTTGCATAAAAATCCACTCAAGGTTTCTAGAAATAAAACTAATTACCTACTTCCAATTACTATCAAAAGAAATATTTCCACACTGCACGCATTGTTGTTTAATTCATCAATCATTTGACCATTAGTGGTCGGTAAACGTGATCAAGTTTTTCACATAATGACATTTTCGACGAACCCAAGCGAGAAGAAAATTAAGTACGTAATTAATATTCATGTTGGAGCTGAGAAATCTATTATAATACCGCATCCATCCAACGGGAAGTGTGTCAGTGTAGTTGATAAAACAATAAACTTGCGTTGCTTTCAAATGGTAACATAATAATAGATAAAGGTGCGTTTATGTACAATGGGGTGAAGACTGGCCTTCAGTTGGGAGTAAATTACCCACCATGTTTGACTTAAGTAACTTCTGTATTAGGTTTGGTTTATTTAACGCGTATCTGATCAAAGAAATGTCGACAAATGTTCAATAAAACAGTTCCCAGTCACATTTCTGATAAAGTGGTATAAATTGGTATATTTTACTGGTATACTGGTCTCCATCTATAGTTTGATTCAACATCCTCGCCACTCGCTAAAAATCATTAACGCAGTTTGACAGCAGTGTCATGGACGCAACATCACCGGACTTTGTGTCACCATGAACTGCTGCTGTCAAATTACTTCTCCTTGGGCTTAGTTTCTTATGTTTTAATTTCGAAGGTATCAAGAAGAATGTAGTCATTGGACTAGTAGGAGTGTTCGGATTCCTAGTTAAGCAAGTCTGACAGCTGACTGACTTGATGTATTTCATGTTTTATTGACCCAGATTGGACACGTGAATAGTGCTTTACAGTTGACGTTGACATTTATGGAGGTGTATCTGGCAAATCTAGTCAACAAAATCCTATCAACATACTAGGTCTGTTCCTTTACTTTTAAATCTTGCGAATTACTAACACTTTTTTGATCTAAATCACTTTTCATGTTCCATTGGGCAAAAAACTTAATCTTTTTTTTGATTCGGAGCACTTTTTGCAGATCTCGAATTTTTTAAAGATTTATGGCGTTTTCGATTGAAGAAAAAAATTGCCTTTTCTAAGACAAGAGCAAATCTAGAAGTGCACTTTCATTGAAAAAAAAAGTGCACTTCCAGGTCAATTCTTAACAAGACAGAAGTGTCCGGAATATTTTTACAGAATTGCCCTGAACTAACCAACACCTACTAACAAAATGTCAGATTTAAGTGCTTGTTGTGGTATTAGAAGCAAATTTTTCGCTCTGTAATCCGAAAATATACAATTATGCGTGCAAAATGTAAACTTAAATTGAAATATATTGATTTGGCTGTATTTATTACTGCAGAAAACAAAAAAACAGTAGCAACAGAAAACCAAATCTCATATGGTGTCTACCACTATTACAAAAGTGTTCCAACGAATTTCATTGAAAGGAGCAATTCTGAATTTCGGGGCAATTCTCTCGGATCTTCAATCGAAAACGCCATAACACCTACTACAACAAATACCAACTAACCTTGCACAGCTGTTTTACGCCATTGTAAGAATTTTGTTTTAAACCGAATGCGCAAAGTTTCGTGAAAAGCAAAATAAAGAAATACTACATAAATAGCAATGGATATAACTTTGGAGGAATTATTATCTTCATCGTCTTCCCCAATCACCAAAACTACTCCATTTATATCTACAACAGGGGAATCATTTTTCAAGTCGATATCCATAGTTGATTTTTCCAAAAACGAATGCAATTTGAACAGCTGATATTGCTGTCAATAACGCACTAATCCATTTACAAAAAGCAGATCAATTTCGTTGCATGTTCCATGAGCCGCGTTAAATCTGAGATCTGAAAAAGCTTTTTGGCGGTCCCAATGGAAAACGACATTAGTTGACATTTCGAACTGTAAAAATTCAAAATAAACCGCGAGAATAAAAAAACAATTCGTATACTACCTAGTCCAGACAAATCAAGTTGACGTTTTACATAAGGAGTTTATCTTTTTTAGTTCAGAACTGAGCTCGAGCATTATAAGTGCGCTCTAAAGCGAGTGTGCTCAGATTGTTCAGAGGTATTTATCAAACACACTAGCTGTCATTTGTTGTAAATATTTATGTATAAATTGAATATTTATTGATTGTTATTTATTATATTGGTTAATATTCAGTTCCAAAACAACAAGGTTCGTCCGCCATTTCACTTATTTTGTTTATCCTGTTTTTTTTTCCGTCAAATGTGACTGGAAGTGTGTAATCAGCTTTTCATTCAAGATGCTCAGTCAATTTATCCTGAGCTCATGGAGCGCGCTCTGATCATGCTCTGATGAATGAAAAAAGAAACACAAATTCTGAGCTCTGATGTATCTGAGCTAAAGAAGAAACACGGACTTTTTGTATAACAGTTCAGGTTGTGCTCTGAACTGAAAAAGGAAAACGCCTTTAGTAGGAGTGTTCGGATTCCTAGTTTAGCAAGTCTGACAGCTGACTGACTTGATGTATTTCATGTTTTATTGACCCAGATTGGACACGTGAATAGTGTTTTACAGTTGACGTTGACGTTTATGGAGGGGTAGCCGACAAATCTAGTTAAGAAAATCGTATCTGAACATACTTAGTAGACATTTCGAACTGTCAAAATTCAAAATAGAAGAAGAGAATTTACATAACCTGGTCCCCATTGTAATTGCGTACTGAACATTCTCCTTCACACTTGTTTACGGAAGAAAATGTTCAATAAAACAGGGTGCGCTTTGATTGGTCATTTGTCATGTCTAAATAGGCAGTCTTAAGTCTTTTTATTGTAAAATATCTAAGGCCCCAAATATGCCCAAAATACTCTTCAAAATATTGTTGAAATAACACCCAACTGCATCACAGTCAGAGGCGACTACTTAACCGATTTAAAATAAACCTTGCTCTACACCCAATTAGCCGGTTAATTAGAACCGAGTAAATATTTTAACTTAATTTCGACTGGAAATTGAAAATACCTGTCCACCCACAACGAGCAAAATCGTCTGGCCAAAAACAATCAAGTTTCTGTTAAAAATAACCAAGTGGCAAGTGATACTGTATACGAGATCTTCTGGCGAGTTCATTATTGTCTAAATTGACACGGTCAATTTGTTTCAGTAAATTGTTTAAAAAGAAACGATTAATTAATTCTACTAAATAATCGGTTTGCAGTGTAATTTTTGACAGAGTGTTTTGCTGACAAAATTAATGTCTGCACTGACGTCGAAGTTGAATGCACTCATCGGCAGTCGCTCATCATCCACTAGAATGATCGTCGCTGAACTTTTTTGCTCTTTTTGAACTTAACGAGCCACGGGGGACACCGCCAATAGTCGGTGTTAAGCGAAAAATCCAATTATACTTACTTACAATCGTTACGAACTTTATGGTAGCTCTATAGAGTCTAATGTCACTTTTAGTCAGACGTAAAAGGTCAATAATCGCCTTTGCTGTGTGCGGGAAAGAGAAAGAGAGAAGTCCCAGGGTATTTTACGGCTAATGAGTCCACCAAATGTAGAACTTCACTACCTCTTCTACCGGATAAAGGTGCCTGCCTTAGGTAGACCGATCGCTAGACCAAGCATTAGGTAGAGCAAGCATTAGGTGGACAATTGACCTCTAAGTAATTGGTTTGATCACTTAAAACGGTCTTCGAGGCGAGCTTGTAACAAGGTTTGCCTTTTTTATAAGCTGGGAGAGGCTCTTGCCCGGTTTTCTGCCCAAAAATCCACCCTTGAGCGATCTAAACGATTTAATAAGCTTCAACCTAACCTAACTTACCTAGTTACTTAGGAGGCGCCACAGTCTTGTGCTTCAACCAATGTGCCTCTCCAGATAACGCGGTCCTTTCAAGTGCGCATTTCAAGTCAGTTGAGGACCCCGTTCACTAAAGCGATGGCTTCCTCTACTGCAAGGTTTTAGGGCGATGTACTTTCAACTGTTCGGCAAGATCGGCCCCCGATCTGAAAATTTATTTCTATCAACAAGAAAGCAGTCCATTTATCAAAGACCCAAGCCCAAGGCAGGTAATGTTCCATCGAACTCTCTTCTGAGATCATCCTATTTAAAACCTACTCACATCAAGTCCGATTTGTCTTCGCACAAAGGGACACCATTTTTTAATAACAAAAACAAAATACCGATTAATCCTGATTATTATTACTTCGAATGCAACCACCTCTTTGCGTCCCCCCCTCTCTAACCATCTCCGTCATAATAATAAATGCGCAGATCTTATTGAACCGCGCAGCCGCATCCGGTCACTGACACGTCTCGCAACTGTCAATTGTTCTTTCAAACAAATAATGCAAATGGCAAAAAAATAGACCGGCCGATGTTTCGCCCCCCCCACCCACACTCTGACCTCGATAAATCGACTCTCAAAGCGATGACGCATGACCAAAATCCTACTAATCCTGTTGCGATAAGTTTATCGAGGCCAGGACCTTGTGCGACCTCGAAAAAGTCTAATGACTCGGATGGCGGCGATTGTCTCCTCGCGCCCGAACCGACATAACAAATTATAAAGTTTGACACTTTAAAAGCGACTCCTTGCAAACAAACGAATTCCAATTTGTGTCCCACTTAATGGCGGATAATTTATTTCGACTTCGATTTTATGGTAATTAGGTCAGGAGCGATTCTGAATTCTGCCCATTCAGGTCATATGATTTAGCTGATGGCGACGCCGCCGAGTATTCCTCTCGTTTCTTTTGTGATATAACAAGTTGATTGGCCATTTTTATGGTGCACATATCGGCGAGATCGAATTTGAATTGATTAGCATTGCTTTTGCTGTCAACCGGGCGGGAATAAAAAAAGCTTTTCGCTAATTAAAATTACTTGCGTAGAAGTTCTTTGACACCTGATTTGATGTGTAAATTAAGTCTTTGTTTATTTTTTTTGCGCGTTTATTGCAAATTTATGTGAATATTAAATTTCTTTGTAATACAAGAAGTATTTTATTTTGCATTCGAGTTCCAGGAAATCGGTGGTAAAGTTGGTTTATCTGTTGAAGCATGACAGATGGGCTGAGGAGGGCGCATTTTTATTTGATTGATCGTTAAATTTAAACAAAGGGTGACTCATAATGCAAATGGTATGAAATTTGAATCGAAATTACATAGAAAGAATGGGCACATTCAAGAATCTTTTGGTCTGGATGTAACCTGAACTGAATTGGTCGGAAACGTCACTTTTTTTTACGTCAGCCACATATGCGAACTGTCAACTTAGTACTCAGTCACGAATTTCATGAGTAGATTCGTCGACTACCCTTTCATAAACGTTAATTGAAATCGATTTCAGCCAATCAAAACCGACATCCAGTCAGACAGCTGTCAAACTTACTAAACTAGATACCCGAACTTCCCCAATATTATGCTGACGAAGCTAGAGCTGGGCTGATGTAATATTTTGTATTGGGGATGATGCTAGAAATGCCGAGTTTGTGGCCGTTTGAACTGATTTCAAAGACGCATTTACAAAAATATCCAATGACACCATTCAGAGCGCAAATATCAGCAAGCAAATTTTGTTCACTCAAAGTCAATAGGTCAACTATTTATATCCCAGTGCTATCTGCTTTGTTTGCGTACTACAACTGAACAAAAAAAAAAAAACCTGCAGATGAAAACCTCAGGCAGGTGCAAGTTTGTGTTCAAATTATTTTAGTTTTGCGATGAATTCAAGCAAAACCAACAAACCCAACAATCCAAGACTGTATAGGTATATGTACTGGGGTAATGTTAAAATTAACATGTCCGCCGGTTATGCAATAGCGGCCATTGTCTTTTCAAGAGAACTCAATTTAGCAACACGAGTTTGCATAATTATTCTGTCTGTCTAAGACCAATAGAGGCAGAAAGTCACTCTACTTCTACAGCTGTCGTGTTTCCAAGTCGCAAATAGTTGATGATATTGTGCGTTTGTTGTGTACGTTATTGATGAATGCGCGTCATTGTTTTAGTGTTATGACATAAAGTTTCAGCTGGGTTTTTAAAAGAAGCGACCTTGAAAGAGGGCTTACAGGTGGAACAAGTTGTAATAGATGTGGAACTTGTGCACTTGTGTTTTATATTATCTGCCTGCAAATACAGTAGGAGCTCTAAAAAGCTGACACTCATAGTCATCACAATATTTTGGAGAGGCGAACCTAAAGCCACAAACAGTGAGACACTGTCTTTTAATAGGGCCCAGCAAAGCTCTTATTCATAAACGAAACCTGCTTGTCATACAAATCATCTACGGGACAACTGAAGTTAAGAGCAACTCATCTGTCAGGCAGTTAGTTAATCGATCGCTTTGAATTTTTGTATACAAAAGTGCTAAAAATCATGCTAAATATCTTTTTAAAATCAAAACCTGCCCAAAAACCCCAAAAAAATAGCAAAAAATCAGTTTTTCATGAAAAATAAGATATATTTCACAAAAATATTATTAAATAAAAAAATAACTTCGTGACGATTGCTATGTATTCCTTAAAAAATATTCTGTTGGTTCGTTGAATAAAAATAATAATAATAAGTGAACATCAAAAGTTTCCGTACACTTTTTAAGTATTTATTTTGAAATGAGGAAAATGAAACTTGTATCATTCGAAAGGTACGGTGCCATAGATGTGCAGTGCACAAACAAAAAATTATGCGTTTATGTCGCCAATAAGGCTGGTGAAATTGAGCTAAGAAGTCTCCGTGTCTCATTTTGTCGCCGCAATGTTACCATAGTAGTGTTTCATTTACACGGTCACACATTCCTAACACGGAAAATTAAAGGGATGCTAAATACTAAATAGCCGTATGACTGAAAGGGACGGCATTACCTAACACGCAAAAAAACGTGACACCTTTTTTGGTCGGCCATCTTGTTTACGTGTTAGGAATTGTGAGAAAGCTATGCATGTGCAGCGATGGCTTACGAAATTTCGCTTTCCTATAACACAAAATGGCATCCGGAAGTGATGAACAGACAATTATTTATTTATTTCGTATAACTGATTGATGTATTGTTGGTTTAATTTACTGAAACTAATTACCGCTCTTATTTCACATGTTTTAAATCAGAAATAGAAATGTTTTCAAGTGATTGTAGAGATGCTGTTCGCCGGAACTTGTGCTTGTTTCCGTTTTACGTATCTATAATTATGGGTAGAACATCCATGACACTTTAGGCGTCTGATTTGTGATCTCATTCTTACGCCTTAATTAGCATTGACTGCGGACAAACGGATCGCTCTGTCCCGTCTCGTGCAAAAATGCGCGTGCGTGATGGTGTAAATGCAACATAACTCTTTCAAAAATAAGTCATCTAAGGTTACAACCTGTTTTCCATGGACCGAATCGTTTAACCCATAAAGGAATGCAATTTACGTAACCCCTAAATGTGAGCAATTGTTTAATTTAAATTCAGGGCATATAGAATCATTCACCCCTATCGAAGTATCCGTTTCGGAACAAAAAAAAAAATTCAAATAACATAATTCTGCAGCAATTAGTTACCGGAGAGCAAAGATAATAGGAGCGTCGCAAAATTACCGACGCAGGTAGAAACTTAAAAGGGAAATGGGTTTTCCAATAAGAGGTGTTATTTTGGTATTCAAAGAAAAGTGACATTTTTTTAAAGATAAATGATTGGATGTTTATTTCATAATAAAGAGGAAGGTATGCCGTTAATAATGAAAAACAACATCAGCCAAATGGCCACCACGAGCACGCATACAGGACCATATCCTTTTCATGAAATTTTCCATAACCAAATCGCAAAGTGGCTGCCCCATGTCCTCGATAGCCTCACGAATTTTATCTTTGAGGTCTTGAATCGACGCTGGGCTGTTGGCGTAGACCTTATCTTTCACGTGGCCCCAAAGGAAGAAGTCGCAAGGTGTTAAATCACAAGATCTTGGTGGCCAATTGTGATCACCTCTTCGAGAGATAACACGGTCCGGAAACTTTTCCCGTAAAAGGTCTATGGTTTCGTTGTTGATGATCGGCCGGCTTGAGTTCTTGTGTTAACTGAACTTTATAAGCCTTAAGACCCAAGTCTTTATGCAAAATACGGTGTAATGACGTTTGTGGAATGCCAAATTCCAAAGAACGACGAGGAAAGGACAAACCTGGGTTTTCTTCAACAGTTTGGGCTACATCAGCAATTCTCAGTTGTTCTTGAGCGACGTGCACGGGTTTTATTCTTCACATCACTAACTTGTCCCAACAGCTCGAGTTTTTCCACCAATTTCTGTATTGCGGTCCGACAAGGTGCTTCACGACGATCAAAAAATGCTTTAGTTTTGCGAACTGTGACTGCAAGATTTTCACCATTGTGAAATTCACATGTAGTGAATTTTAATAATTTCAATGCGTTGTTGAAGCGTGTATCGTTCCATTTTTAGTAATGGCGTAGTTTCTACTTGTCAAATGTCAAAGAATAAAAGCTTCAAAAGTGACAGCTACCGAAATAGCGGGTCATTCACAATAACACCTCTTATTGGAAAACCCTTTAGAATACTTTCCAGTGGAAAAGCGGCTGTTTTCCCGAGAAATTCATGAAGGCACGCACCCATGCTCTTTTCTTTTCAAGGATATGTGAGTTCATGAATTTGACTTAAATGCGTATTTAACTAATTTTTAAATTTAATCAAACAAACAAAAAAAACAAAAACTAAACAAGTTCAATACGAAACACAAAACAATTAATTACCGCGATGCCCATAAAAGCAAGACGATTGGCGGCCGGCCATTAGCAACATGCTTTTTTGTAGCTCACACGTATTCACTCACAGACGGGGGTTGAAATTACAAAAACAACATTGTAAACAAATTGGTTTTGGGGCAATAGACGTACGAAATATATCCATCTCTTTTATTCATTCATCTCTGTCGGAGAGCTTCGGAAAAAATGTCACGTGTAGTTGTCAAAAGTAAGTGGTATAACGGGGTTCCTTCCACGCAATGCGACAAGCAGGGTTGCCTGAATTTAGTTTGCTTTAAGTGCCCAAACCTCAAAAAAATGTTGCACAAAATCATCGCCCAGGAAGAAGCCCAAAAATAGTTGAAAATTTTCACAATTTCTTAAGTATTTTCTTTTTTTTTTTTGTATTTTTTTCTACTTATCTACCCATCTCACGTATGCGTCGCGAATTTCATTTGACTTCTACCTTCTTTTATTGGCTTTTGTGGCTTTTGTGGCTTGTGTCAAATCAAAAGGCCTGCAAAATAAATTCGTGTGCCTGCAAGTTGAACAACTGTTCGATGTCACTTGACTGCAAGAGTGCTGCCGAGTTTTGTTCGAAAATATTTCTTTTTTGTAGTTTTGTGAAGAAATAAAACAAACAAAATTTACACAAATTTAAACGATATTTAGCAGAAATTTGTGTTGGGCGCTCATTGAAGAAATTTCCATCGTTTATTATGAAAAAAGATAGCCAAAAATACGACAAAGTGCCCAATCTGACAACACTGGCGACAAGGTGCGCTAAAATATCTCGAATGGAATTTCTCCGATTTCGTAAAACTCGAAGAATAGAATATTTCATTCCGAACGGATACCTCGATAGGGGGGTGATTATCAGAAAAGTGTTTTTCGGTATTAATTATTTGAGCATCCAAAGATTCCGTACACTTTTTTAGTACAAATTATAAAAGAAAGGGAATAAAACGAATACATTTTTAATAATAAATTATTATAGTCCGTCCAAAAGGAGTTGAAACTTTTCTAAATATGCAGTAGCAATTTCCTAAAGTGGATATTTTCTCTTAGGCCCATTTTTGATCAAATGAAATTGTTTAAGCTTTTTTCCATTTAATCTCTTTGCCATTTGAAATTTGTTGTTATAAATAAATATAGATTTTTTTGTTGTTATTTTTTTTTTGTGGTCCTATACAAGTATTTTATGTGGAGGTCCATTTTTCGGCTCGGTTCTCTTTTGATTCCCATTTAAAAAAAATTGTTTGCGACAACGCTGCTCTGTGACTTGTTCTTCTTGCTTGATTTGTTGTTGCAAGACTCTTTTGAGAGTAAAATATCTGATGTAAAGGTACCTGTGCGTGAAATTTACAATTAAGTCAAATGAGAAATGCAATGGCTTGTTCACACTAATGTGGTATTCGATTGGGCGATTTCAGAGCAATTTTTATGTTCGTTTGGCAATCTTTTTCAGATTTCAGAGCACTTTTGCGAATCTGGATTTTTTCTCAGATTTGCCTCAGATTTACCAATACAAGTACGTTTGAGTTTGACAACTAGTTGGGTTTGTTTACATTTTCGTGAAATTTTTCAACTGAAAAGAAACGAATTGCATCGGGTGGATCTGTTTTTGTTAATTATTTATGTAAAAACGTTTAGAAATCAATCTGGGCGAGCATTTTGAATGTTTTCATATAAAATTTAACCAGTGAATGGAAAACGCTTAGAAAACTATCGAAGGCTACACATATTCCAATCGCTCAAATATCAACACAAAAAAGAAGAAGTGACACACAATATCTGAAATCTGAGAGCGAATCTGAAGATGCCCAATCGAATACCACATAAGGTTCGTCTGCTTTGATTTTATTTCATTATTTTCAATTATAATTTGGCTAAACCAAAATCCTGCTTATTTTTCCTGCTACAGCATGAAATCATGCTAAAAAAAATGCTGCCAAGGTTTGAAAAAAAAGAGGCTAAAAGTAAAATAATCCTGCTAAATTTGTTGTCATTTGCCAATAAAGGAGCAGTTGTCAGTGCAGCGTTTTAGAGCGAATACCAGATCCTAAGTCAAGAATCCTCAACAGTGGAACTTCCGTTCGACCATTCGTTGATGTGCATTTTTATTTATGTAATTGGTCAGTCCTCGTTGACAACAGCCCCACTTCTGCTGCTTCCGATTTTGAATTTAAAGAAAAAGCCGCAAGACAGAAACCTCACCTAGATTTGACAACTTTCTATAAAGAACCTGACTATAAAAAAAAAAAAACACCTCTTCTAGCTAGACTCCGGATACCACGTCGAACTTTAGACCGTAATCTAGACATACAACTATCATAAAATCGACCACAACCCGTATGCTAATCGATATTGCGCAAGCTGAACTCCACCCTACAGGTAACGAGTAGGTACCTAAGCCATAAAACCCCCAAGAAACGGTTTCCATCTTACGCAACCGATCGAAAGTGATCTGGTAAAAATTACAACTCCCATGAATGGAAAGACTATCTAAGTCGCTGCAGGTGCAGGGTCTCCAGCTTGACTTCTTTCAAAAACAAACATCGGACAGCCTTGACTCAACAGGAGGCGAGTGTTCTGGCGCACGCCACACTCGTATCTTATTACTCACTACCCAGAACTTCCATTAATTAGACACTCCGCAACAGAAACCGATCCATATCTCGGTTTCAGTTCTCTCTCGATGATCTGTTGACCTTCACGTGATTCAAAAACATAATGACTGAGCTGAGAGATCGATTATACTTTATACTGGCCGCCCAAAGCCTCGACTGCCCATTCGGAACGTTTCGAACGCAAATGACACCGATCCGCGAGAGATCTTTCGAGATTTTGAATAAAATCCACATCTTAATAGTTTTTAATTAGTTCCGCTGCATTTAGAGTTACCCGCGATGAAGGTGCTGTTCTTGCCCGAGCTGTGCAGCCGGACTTTTGTTTATTAACCTCAGGGGTTACACACAGTAATGTGCGGCACAACCTCGCACTGTTCACGGTCCAGGTTGGGTATTATTTTTGGAATCAATCTGCGCCTTCGATTAGATTTTGTTAATATTTTGTTTACATGAACTTAGGATGGCATTTTGTGGGAATTTTGTTTCTTTTCTCTGGCTGACCTACGGGGGTTATTCTGAGGAATTCCAATTTGCATTTGTGAAAGACTGCTTGCATAATGTTTGGCCAAGAAATATGTGTACGAGTATATCATAAAACAGGACAGACCGCGCGCGATTGGAACTGTAAGTGTCGAATGGTGTGTTACATATTGGCGCAATAAAAGGTTGCGGCGGTCTTAAATCAAACGCTCTTGGCAGTTGGCTAGAAATGTTTTTTATATGGTGGCTTACATAATTCTTGCGATTCTTGGAATGGAAAAGTACTCGCTGCATTCTTGAGAGGTATTTCATTTTTTCTATCAAATTAGTAATTGATTTCTAAGGCGATAAAGTTGCTGCCAGCCTTATAAGGACTGCTGACAAAAGTGCGAAGCTGAATGGAATGGGATTTTTCAAAACCTCTCGGTTATATTTTCGATTCCTTTTTTCAAAGTAAACATAAATACAAAACCCCCACTCGCTGTCAGGAGACATTTTGAATTTTTATTTCAAAGCAGAACCTGACCTGTCAAACTTAAGTTTGTAATTCTTTTTTTAGCTAAGACACATCTGAGCTTTGAATTTTTGTATTTTCCTTGCTTCAGAGTATGACTACAGTGCAGTTTATGAGCTCAGAACAAATTGATTGAACAGTTACTGTCAGTCTGAGTAGGTGAGTGGGGCCGTTTGGATTTCTAGCTTAGTAAATCTGACAGCTGACTGACTTGATGGTTTTTCGTTTTTATTGGCCGTCACGTGAATACTTTTTTTTCAGTTGACGTTTATGTATCAATAAAATCCTGCCTGCATACTCAGTTGACAGTTCGAAGTGTCAAAATTAAAAATAAACAGCGAGAATACAAAAAACAACCGAAGTTGACAAGTCAACGCGTTCATTTACCTATTCCAGACAAATCTAGTTGACGTTTTACATGAATTAGGTATCCCAACTCTATTCCGAAATAGAGCCTGACCTGTCAAACTTAAGTGTGTAATTTTTTCTTTAGCTCGGTAGAGAGTAGATCCTAAAAAGCGTAGCTGACTAAAGAATTAGAAGAAATACTGTCATATGACAACAATTGTTGAAATGTGGTTCATAAATAAATAAGTTCAGAGCATTTTTGAACTGCTCGAGTTCTGTTCAGTGCTCTACTCTGAATGAGAAAAGACAAAAGTCTAAAAATCTTCTATGTGTTTACACACAAATTTCTCTGGGTGGCAATGGCGAGTTTAAGGAAAGACTATTGCTAAGTTTGACAGTAGACAGGCGACGCATCGTACGTCTGAATGTTTATTGGCCTAGAATAATAATGTAAACAGCTTTTTTAGTATACGTTTATAGAGGGATAGCCGACAAATCTTGTCACGTACTTCTTGACTGAACAATTGTTTGGCTGACGTAGCAAATTTGACATTCCCGACCAATCTAGTTCTTACGTTCGGGACAAAAAATCTACTCCAGACAAATCCATCCGGCTTGAGAGACGACAATGCCACACATGTTGCCAGTTTCTCAAAAAAAGTCATAAAATCACAATAATCATCAAAGCTGATTATTATAATTAATACATTTAATTTACAGAATAAAATACTCACTGAATGTGAACACTTTATGACCTTTTAAAGGAGCCTCTAATGCAAAGTCATAAATGAATCGTACACACTCATTTTTATATCTCACGCATGGGTTTCATTGCTAAGTTTATTTATCACTCAGACCGGACGCTTTTTAATCCCACTATAAAGTAAAAAAAAAAAAAAAAGATTACATTTTTCTTAGATGAAAATAGTGTGAACGTTAATTCAAGGAAATCAGCTATTTCAAGATTCACACAGTCCCAAAAGTGCACATTAGCTCCGATGGCGAAAATCAATTCTGTCAGATGTTAGTTGAGGTTAGTCGCAGGGTTGTGAGGTGAACCGACACAAGACACAAGGCACCTTTTGGGGGTACATCGCGTTCCAAGCCGGCGTTGCCACAATGATACAAGTGTAACAAAAGTGTTGCACTTTTTAATTATTTTATAATTTTGTTACAATGTTACTTCTTTTTTTCGCTTTGTTACACTTTTTCCCATTAAAATCTTTTTTTATTTTTCTCGTTAAAAAATATTGAAAAGTTTAACTGGCAGCACTTTTTTCCTTGGAACAAACGTCTACCAATTTCTGTCAATGTATTTGTTTGTTAACACAGAGCACAAGTTGTGCAAAACGTCAAAGTGCGAGTGGGAATTCCCACTGGGAATGGAGAGAATGGAGGGATCGAGAAAATACAACAATATTTTTCTGTCTCGCCGCGTCGCTGTTGAAAATACATATTTGTGAAATAGAAATGAAAATTTACTTCGATGGTCAATAATTTTGTTTATTTGTTTGTTCTTTTTATTTGTTAAACACAAAATGGACAGGTAGGTCCATAAGGAGCTTTTTTTCTGTAAAATTATAAAATTTGTTTTCAGTTTGTTACATATTTTTCCATTTTTTACACTTTTTGCAAAAAATTGTTACACTTTAAAAAAGAACTGCGGCAACATTGTCAACTGCTCATTAACTCATTATTAATATTAAAATTTAAGTTTGCAATGGACCCCATTTCTGTATTATAACTTTCATCAAGTAATTTAGAATTTTGACAGTTCACCTGTTTTTTATAACTAAAACTATAACGATAACTATTAGTTTAGCGTGGCCAACTTTGTGAAATTACGACTGCAATATTCCATCAACTTCTTGAAACTCTGTGACATTGGACGAACTGTCAAACTATGCTGAAAATGTCACATAAAATACGCTCTTTTGATTTGACATTTTCAGGATAGCTTGACATTTCGCCCAATGTCACTGCACCCCATAAATAATATCAATTACCAATTCGGTTAGCCGGAATTCTGCACGTCCAGCCACCACCTGCTACGCAAAAGCTGTCAATAAAATTCAAACGAAAAACACTAAACTCATTTATTCTAATAGATCCACTAATGGCCCGATTATAAATACAATCTTCCCTATGGAAGCTGACATACACGAACCCAGGCGTAACAAAAAATTCTTTTCAAACTATATGATTCAATGCAGAAAATTGATATGCTAATGGGACTCGTTGGACTTGTGTGCGTGCAATCAATCAGCGGTCCCGAGTTTTGGTTTTATGTCAAAAAACTTAAAACTTCGTTTTTGCTGCCTTAATCCCTTTCACCTGTCCGTCAGAGATTTTAGGATTAAAAAATCGATTTGAAGATTATATCTTAGGGTGGGCGCACATTGGCGGTTTTTTTTTTTTGTACAACTGAATACATCCATTTAGAGAATTTATTGAATGAAATATTTCTGAAACTGAAAACTAAGAGAATTTTGATCTTCGTTAAAATGTTTGTCTCCCAAGGTAGAAATTGTCCCTCCTAAAATGGGGGATTCTCGCTTTTCAATCTGGTAACCCTTCATAGAGACACGTTTTGTCCCGTGGCTTTTTTTTTTACCAAATTATGTGACATATATATATATATATATATATGTGACACAATGTGACCTTAGGGTCGCTTTTTAAGCTCTGCAGAACAGTTCCGTAACAAAGAAGTCACCGTTGGAAGAGGAAAGTTACAGATGTTCGCGGTATAAATATTCGTCGCAATGTTCTACACAAAAGAAATCACTTTTAGGTAGAGTGACAGTCACTGTTTCATTGCAGAAAATTCATATAAAGAAATAGTTTGTGTTTCGTAAATAGAACAAAGACCAAATTGAGTTATCCCTGAACAAGGAATATTTCCCAAATCATAGGATTAGAGTAGTTTGCCAGCTGCGCGACAAATAATCAAACGTGTGCAGTGTGCAGTGTGCACCCACCCTTAGCAAACCCTCAACGGCTGCCACATTCAACAAAACAATCAAATCGACGACATCGCGTCTGTTATGTATTTCGGCCATCGACTTCAAGACTGGTTTCGCGGATGATGTGTCCAACTGTGAGCCATTATAGTTTAACTGTTCCATTGGAGGATTAAAATTATTCATAGATTCTCAAGTCTGAATCTGATTCTGCTGGAGGATTGTGTTTTGTGTTTGCTTTTTGTTTGCCGCTTTTAATGGTCGCGTTTCGCGATCGAGAAGCGTGTATTAATTTGTCATCATTAGGATGTTTAGCTTAGTCATTTTTGTGCTGTTTCTGTTACGTGACTTTCGCATAGAATTTGAATATGTTCCCTCGGGTGTTAATTGGCTAAGTCATTTCTTATGACTTTTCTAATAAGAGTTTCGTTTTAAACTGTCAGCTGCTTGGACAGTAATAACCATCGAATTAAAGTCAGTTTGTCACTGCAGTCTACTTATTTCGTAAATTGCTCACTCACACTTATGTATCATGCGGGCCTAGAGCTTCCACTGGAACCTTAAAATAAAGCAATCCACTTAATAAAGCCGAATTGAATTTGTTTAGCTTGTTTTGGGTCTATTTCTATGTGGATTTGACCACGCATAACGTCTAAACTACTCCCCCAATCCGTATGGATTTTTCCGAAAAATGTAGGTCCTAACTTGGGGCAGGTTTAAGTTTATATTTCATCGCAATAGCAAATTTATTTAGGTAGAAGATTTACCAAGACAAAGTTCTCCGAGCCATCTAGATCGAGAGCAAAAAAAAAATACTCGTTACTCGTTACTTTGCGATTTGTCTCTTTTTCTGTCATTTTTTATCAGAACGAGTATGGACTTTGTGCAAGTGCAAATGATGCAATTATTATGTCCATTCGCGTACTTTCACGAGTCAAGCACTAAAAATCTGTCAAACTCGAAAAATTGAGCGAAGCTCTCTCAGAGAGCTGAAAATATATTCCAATGTACGTGGATACACTTCGAGCTACTTTGAGCCACTTACATATTTGAAATCTAATCCATATGACGAATAAATTTATAACTTACCTTTTTGCAACATATGAAACGTTCTAGGAGAACATTCGACCACCACCGAATTTTCTTTATTTTATTTTTGTGTACAATTGATTTTTAAAACGGATTTGGAATGTGTTTCCTGTCAATTTTGCGCATTTGACATTTTTATCAGTACTTGCTGGTTGAAATTCTCTGAGCTGTTTCGAGCCAAGAGAGGAGCTGCTCGTTACTCTTTATTTTGCTAATTTTCTCTTTTTCTGTCATTTTTGATGAGTACGTGTATAGACTTTGTGCGATTGCGATCGAATTATATTTATATGTGTATGTCTATTGGACCTATTGTTTTATGTGTCTTCTTTTCCATAAAGGCCTTGATTTTTATAGGACGTCGGGGGCTTTATTTTTCCCCGTCTTTTCTTTCTCAAAATCCCCACACGTGGCCTTTGAATGATGGACTTTGTGCGACTGTGATCTCTATTGAAAGCGAGGGCCCGAATGGACCTATTGTTTCATGTGTCTTGTTTTCCATAAAGGCCTTGGTTTTTATAGGACGTCGAGGGCTTTACTTTTCGCTCTTTTCTTTCTCAAAATCCCCACACGTGGCCTTTGAATGATGGACTTTGTGCGACTGTGATCTCTATTGAAAGCGAGGGCCCGAATGGACCTATTGCTTCATGTGTCTTGTTTTCCATAAAGGCCTTGGTTTTTATAGGACGTCGAGGGCTTTACTTTTCGCTCTTTTCTTTCTCAAACTCTCCACACGTGGCCTTTGAATGATGGACTTTGTGCGACTGTGATCTCTATTGAAAGCGAGGGCCCGAATGGACCTATTGTTTCATGTGTCTTGTTTTCCATAAAGGCCTTGATTTTTATAGGACGTCGAGGGGTTTATTTTTCGCTGTCTTTTCTTTCTCAAAATCTCCACACGTGGCCTTTGAATGATGGACTTTGTGCGACTGTGATCTCTATTGAAAGCGAGGGCCCGAATGGACCTATTGTTTCATGTGTCTTGTTTTCCATAAAGGCCTTGGTTTTTATAGGAGGTCGAGGGCTTTACTTTTCGCTCTTTTCTTTCTCAAACTCTCCACACGTGGCCTTTGAATGATGGACTTTGTGCGACTGTGATCTCTATTGAAAGCGAGGGCCCGAATGGACCTATTGTTTCATGTGTCTTGTTTTCCATAAAGGCCTTGGTTTTTATAGGACGTCGAGGGCTTTACTTTTCGCTCTTTTCTTTCTCAAACTCTCCACACGTGGCCTTTGAATGATGGACTTTGTGCGACTGTGATCTCTATTGAAAGCGAGGGCCCGAATGGACCTATTGTTTCATGTGTCTTGTTTTCCATAAAGGCCTTGATTTTTATAGGACGTCGAGGGGTTTATTTTTCGCTGTCTTTTCTTTCTCAAAATCTCCACACGTGGCCTTTGAATGATGGACTTTGTGCGACTGTGATCTCTATTGAAAGCGAGGGCCCGAATGGACCTATTGTTTCATGTGTCTTGTTTTCCATAAAGGCCTTGGTTTTTGTAGGACGTCGAGGGCTTTACTTTTCGCTCTTTTCTTTCTCAAACTCTCCACACGTGGCCTTTGAATGATGGACTTTGTGCGACTGTGATCGATTGAAAGCGAGGGCCTGGATGGACCTATTGTTTCATATGTCTTGTTTCCATAAAGGCCTTGATTTTTATAGGACGTCGGGGGGTTTATTTTTCGCTGTCTTTTCTTTCTTAAAATCTCCACACGTGTGCTATTAATGATCCGACCATCGGACCCGTGCAGATCGAAAGGTTATTGTCATCGTCAACAGGGACACGATGGCACGCAACAAACCACACCGCAGGCTCTTTTTTCTCGTTTGAATCAAAAGGTTTAGTAACGTATTAATGACACCGAATGATATATGGATTCTTTCATTAGCCCGTCGATGAATATTCAGCAGTTCATCTCGTTGGAATATTTCCATTCGATGGGAAGCACCTTCTGCCATCAGTCATGCGTACCAAACCAATCCCCAAATGCCATTGGCCATTCCCTGATACCAATCCATCGCACGACATTCGTATATGCCACCTCAAATTGTTCACATTCTACTTCTGGCAGTTGAGAACTATTAAAAAATTTCATACGCCCAAGTGATAGGATCTGGCGTCATGTCGTCTGGCCGTGACAGAAAAAAAAAAAATACAAAATAAATCTTTCTTGCTTCGCGAAAATGATTTATGGCTCCCGGCTACTGCCTTCTAATTCGATATTAATTTATAGTAAACGGCATAAATGAAATCCATTTCTGATTTCAGATATCTACTGACAGAGATCAAGTTTTTGGCGCGCGGTTAACCGAACGGATTTTTTTTTGTCTATATTTTCTTGAGGAGCTTTAAATATTTTGCACGCGCCTCATTATCAAGATGTCTCTAATATAATTCTTAGATCTTGGATCAGCAGGGGGTACAAAAAAAAACAAAAACTGGGATAGCCATTCTCCAATCTCATTTTTCTACGGGTGGAGATTTATTATTTCCGACAGTTTGGGACATCTGTTGTGGCCCGGGCGAATTTTTTTAAAAAAATAGAACAAAAAAATTATTAATCGATCTCATGCGAGCTTAATAAATATGCAAATAGGGCCTTTCTTCGGTTTTTTGTGTTATGCAAAGCTTGGATTATGCGTGAAAGGATGCTCATGGGAATCTAACTGGATCTTACTAGACCAGGTGCATGGAGAATATGCAAATTTTTGGCAAAAGTATGGAGATAATAATAATTTTTATACAGGTTACATCACAAAGTCGGTTACAGAATGAATTTATGAAACTGCCAGAGAGGTATAGAACCCACTGGCGGCGGAGCCACTCCCCTGTTTGGCCGGCGAACGGAGCATTTAATGTCTGGGGTATTCGAAAGGATTATATAACCCGCGAGTTCTTGTTGCATATGCTTAACTGGAATTGTATGAATTTGCTGAGTGGCCATTTGTCTATCCCTCGCCACTAACTTGCGCATATACAATGGAGATGGAATAAAGTGGGATTAGTATTGAGAATTATATTGTTTATGGGCATGTTGTTGCTTGGGTAATAAAAGAAAGTCTAGAACGTTGAATTCGTAATGGGCTGTAGTGGAGCCATTTTTTATGGGGCATATGTTGCCTGCGAAGGGACTTTGCGTTGGCATGGGGAAGTCATACGATTTTTGCATAGATTATTGTCGATCGTTTGAAGTAGAGAATGATACTCAGATTTTGAGTAGAAATGTGCTGGTTTAAATGCCATACAAATTGTTAACAATTTAGATGACCTGACCCTTCGTTTGCTGTACTGCTAGGTGATTTTAATTTGCGTCATTTGGTTGTTTTCTCACGATGTAAAATGTATTATCCCATTTAATGTTTACAAAGCTAATGAAGTTGAAGTAGTAGACGCTATGTCAGCTGGTAATTTCCGTCGACTAAATGAAGTTCGCAACTCTTTGGCAAATGTTTTGGATTCAGTTTTTGTCAGTGAAGAGCTTGAAGCTACTGTCACTGACGCCGATTTCCCCTTAATTGTTAACAGCATTCACCACAATGCATTGCAAATTTCATTTAATCTGTCGGTACTGAACAAATTGAAGAAAATACAAAATTTAATTTTTTTAAATGCGGATTATAATGCGATGAATAATTTTCTTAATGGTGTTGAATGGGCAAATATCATTGATTCCCGTAATTTAAATAATGCGTTCTTGCAATTTAAAAAAATACTTGAACGCGCGATTTATATGCTTGTACCAATTAAACATGTAAAAAGATCTAAAAAACCGGCATGGTTTAATAGGAGCTTATCTAGATTGAAGAACTATGCGTATAAGATGTGTAAACAAAGTAAAAACGATCCATCTCTGCGTCAGGAATTTTTGCGTTCGAAAAAAGGATATGATTTTTTAAAGAAGTTCGCATACAAGAACTATGTTACCAATGGTTGTAAACTAATATAAAACGTGATTCTAAAGCTTTCTGGTCGTTTCTTAACACTAAAAGGAAATCTTAAGGAATACCTTCTTGCATGTCACTGAACGGAATTTCTAGTAGTAATGTAAACGAAATTTGTAACATGTTTGCAAAATGTTTCCAGTCGAATTTTGTTAGTGAGCATATTAATTGCAGATTCTCGGGTCAAATAAAAGGTTGTTGTTAAAAAAAGGTTGTACTCAGTTGTTCGCAACTTTATTTCTGAACTTCAGTACGGGTTTGTAAGTGCTAGGTCAACCGCTACAAACTTGCTTATTCTTACCAAGTACTGTCTTGAAAATACTGAAAAACGTTTCCAAGTAGATTGGGTATATACTGATTTTTCAAAAGCCTTTGATCGTGTGCAGCACAATGTTCTTTTAAATAAACTTAAACTTTTTGGAATTCATTCTAGTATTTTAAAATGGATTGGCAATTATTTGACCAATGGCAAACAATTTGTTAAAATTGGTTCCGCGTTTTTGAATGAAATTCGAAATTTTTCCGGTGTTCCCACAAGGAAGTCATATTGGTCCTCTTCTATTTCTGCTTTTTATCAATGACTTACCCTCTTTCGTATCAAGCTCAAAATGTCTTTTGTACGCAGATGATCTAAAAATCCACAAGACAAACAACTGTATGTCAGATGTCTTAGCGTTACAAAATGATTTAAACCGTTTAAATAATTGGTGTGTTCTTAATGGCCTTCATTTTAATATTAAGAAATGTTCGGTTCTTACTTTTAGTAGAAAAACGTTCCCTATATTTTTTAATTATAAAATACAAAACACAACACTGAGTAGAGTTTCAGACCAAAAAGACTTGGGGGTCATTTTTGACGCTCGACTAAACTTTTCTTTGCATATTGACTACATTGTTGGCAGAGCTAATCAAATGCTAGGTTTCATTGTTCGAAACTCTAATGATTTTAATGATCCATATACACTTAAAACTCTCTATAATACTTTGATTCGTTCGATATTGGAATACTGCTGTGTTGTTTGGAATCCTTTTTACCGCAATGCCGAATCTCGCATAGAGCAAATTCAAAGAAGGTTTACTAGGTATGCTCTACGAAATTTCGACTGGAATAATAATCTTCCAACCTACGACGATTTCCTTATTAAATTGGAAACCTCTTTCTAAAAGAAGGATATATTATTCCGCAATGCTTGCCAATGGCGTCTTAACTGGCCACATTGATTGTTCGTTTTTGCTGTCATTATTTAATATATTATGCTCCTTCTCGTGTTCTTCGACCTGGGGAAATTTGTTCTTTATGCCAACTAGACACAAAACTAATTATGGTCTGAATGATCCTATCACTATGGCTTTTGTAAATTACAATAAATACAAAAACCTAATTGATTTCAATATGAGTAGAGTACATTGTAAATCTGTTGTTTTAAGTAAATTATAATTTCTAGCAATGATCGCATTCTTTTATAAATTATTGCAAAGTAATCTAAAATAAGTTGTACTTATAAGATGAGATAAATAAATAAATAAATAAACTTATCCATCTGTATCTTTCGAATTCTCTTGCAATATATAAAGCTTTTCCTAAGAAAACAATTAAAATAATCGAGATGGAGATTATGATGTCTTTATGTCATTTTGGAAGACATAAACAAGAAAATGAATATTCAAAATGCCTTTCTAAGTTTTCTGGAGTATTTTACACCAGAAGCAGTTGTATCAAGAAAATCTAATTCTATATTGAAATTTGTTTTTGAATTTGTTCCTAATGAAAAAAAGAATATTCAACAAATTAACAATGAATATAGAGCACTTGCCGATTGCTAAATAGTTCAGCAATTTAAATATTATTCAATTTGAGAAAACGAGTTTAATGAGTGATGTTTGAAAATATTTACAAAATTGCTCAAGCCGTTCTCGCTATTCCTCACTCATCAGCAAATGTGGAAAGGATTTTTTCTTACCAGGCATAAATAAAGCCCAACTGTCGAAACCGACTTCAAGTCGACACTTGCTGGGCTTTGATTGAAACAAAAAAATTTGATTAGAAACTCATCCTGTTCTGAGTTTCAAGTTCAGGGCAATATTTTGAAGATGAATGAGCAAATTGAGAGTAGAAAGCCTGAAGAGCTCATAGATTAAAAATATGAACTATTTTTTTTGTAGGTTTGTATAGTTTTTTAATGTTTTATTAATTTATTTTTGTTTATGTTTTTGAAAATAAAATATGTTGCGCCCTGGACTACGTCCACCTTGGTCAAGAATCCAAAAATAAATATCCTGGTAAAGTTGATTTTATTTTCTAAAAAAAACATACTTTAAAACAACGAAAACAAAATCTTAAAAACTTACAAAGGTTTTCTAAGAGCAGGGGACACCAATTGGCAGCAACCTTCCACCGAAATGCGAACTAAGAAACAAGAACGAAAGATTGAACATCAATCGCGCGAACCGAACGGAACCTCTTATATACTTGTCACCGTTTACTAGCAAAAAAACAACAACGGGATTGTTGTGAAGTATGCGAGGAAAATTGCGAAAGGCAAAACGAAAGGAAAAAGTCTACACAAGTATGACATTGAATTCAATTTGGTGCTGCCAAATTGGTTTACCTTTACAACAAGAACTTAGCCTCAAGAGAGAGGACAGCTATAAAAAATAGCTTTGTAAATATGAAAATAACGCAGAAATAATAATAATAAATTTCTAAACCGCTCGCTGACAAAATATGTATTTTGAATTCATTTATGTATACGAAAAAATGTTTTCAATACAACTGGCTCAATTTCACTACGATCTTAAGCTGCGATTACACGGCCATTTTTTTTTTTGCGTCATTTAAATGACACTTTGACGTCAAAATCGCGTCACAAAATCGACATTTAAGTGTCGTTGTGTGTGATCGCCATTTTCGGCGTCATTTAAATGACTAGGGAAATGGCAGACAAATGAAATGACATGATTTTTGTGCCATTAAAATGACGGAAAAAAATTACCCTGTGATCGCTCTTTAAGGACGTCTAGGACAAATGACCAACATTTTTGGCTGTTGCGTCATTTAAATGCCAGCCACCAAAAAATGACTATACACGAAATTCATGGCATGATATCTGTGCTTTCAATTGGTGTTTTTCTCGTGCCGAAAATTTGGACTATTCCGTCAACTATGTTGTGAATTTGAATACAAAAAGTACGACAAAATCCACTCTTCTCGCGACGGCTCAACCACTTCTTTTGCCAAATACTCCGCTGCCAAATATGCCGTCTCCGCAATTTCCACCATCATCGCAATCGTTCTTCTCGCCATTTTTTACTGTATTGTAATAGTTTTTTTTTCTTTCTACTGTAATTTAATTTAATTAAAAAAGCCGTATGACACGTATGCGTCTTTGCCGAGGGTGTTTCCCTCAATATGACACTAAATGACAGTAGCTATATTTTTCTCATCGGTCATTACCGTGTGATCGTCATTTTTTCGCTCGTCATTTAATGGCATCCCAACCGAAAATTCTAAATGACGCGCAGTGTCCGTCATTTTATTTTGGGACAAAAATGACGATGATGGTCTTTTCGTGTGGTCGCCATTTTTTCGCAAATGACCAATGACGAATCGGAGCTAGAAAATTACTCTGATGCGACATTTTTTCCTGACGTCACAGCGTCATTTAAATGACTCGAAAAAATGGCCGTGTAATCGCACCTTTACAACCGTTTTCAGTACAAATCGAAAATGGCATTTTCCATCCCTGCTTGGGGCTACCTTGGTAACCTTGAATATTAAAATAAATAAAAATAGATAGTTCGTCGCTTAACCAGGGGTTTTCTTATAAATTGGGGAAGCAGTAGAGGCAAATCCTCCCATGGAACGTAGAAAATTGTATACCTACACTTTATGTACCTACACTTACAACTTGAAAGCTGCATTTAGTGGCCTTACTTGTGCAATGGAACTTCTGTGAAATGAGCAAATATTAGATGGAACGATTTTCTTTAGATCTACATAATAGCTGTTTCTGATCCGGATCAGATCACGAAAATAAAGCAAGACGGATCATTGAAAATTTTAGTTAATTTTTGAATTGTGGCAGCAGTTGCTTTCGAAAACAAAACATATAAACGGGGTATTTGAAAATGCATATTGCCACCGGCCATATTGCAAATATTCTTCTCAACGTGACGTCACACAAGGCACATGTCATTTCACTTGCAAAGTCGGGGGTGTTACCATATTTGAATCAAATTTGCATAATTTTTCTTCTGAAAAATAGTTTCGTGAAACAAATTTCGTATTTTTTTTTCAAATATGCAACACATGAACGATATTTTGCTGCTAGCAGTTGAGTTTATCTTGGCATATTAAGGTGTGTCCAGACCAGCGAAACATTTCAAAAATGTTTATGAAATGTTTCTGAAGCAAATCGGACAGATTTTATAAACATTTATAAAAGATTTCTGAAATTTATTCATTAAATGTTTATGAAATGTTTCAACTTTATACTCTCATCGCGTAAGACGAAGATCGTCTGGACGACGTCGTTTTGGACGATTCACTAATGCTTCGTATAACTCATTGAACTGTCAAATACAGACGATTGAACGATTGCTATTTTACAATCGTTTCATCGTTTTTGGTGTATTTTTTCAGTTTTAATAAGATCCGAGAAAAGTATAAAAAATAATTAAAGGAAGACACATACTTATGTTCTCTTTGCAGGCGACTCGCTCTCATCCAAATTGTAAAAGAATGCACTCTTTGCAAACAAAAAAATAAATAAAATGGTAATTGCATTTTTTTTGATTATCAAATGAATTTCATTTATTTGTTCTATAATTTCATACATTTTTCGTCATCAGAAAAAAATGCAATCATAAAATTGCATTCATTGATTTTTTTAGAATTCGCTCCTTAGCAATAGAGATTTTTCTATCTAGCGATATATTTTTCCATTAAATGCCCAATTCCATGTCAATCAATGCCACCGAAGAAATAAAGGGTTTTTCAGCAGGGACGCTACAAAAGTAGAGCGACAGGGACAGCAAACGACGCCGAATTTCTTGCCGCTCTTTTGACATTTCTCTTCAGTAAGGTTTGCCATTTCATGATGGAAAGATATACGAGCCAACAACGAGTCGAAATTATTAAAATTTACTACCGAAATTCGGAATCAGTGGCGTCAACGTTAAGAGCGCTACGTCCAATTTATGGTCGTCATAATCGTCCTAGCAGATCAACAATTGAGCGTCTAGTGGAGAAATTTGAATCCACAGGCACAGTACAAAATGTTCCCGTGCCGGTGAGACAAAGAAGTGCCCGTAGTGTCGAGAATATTGCTGCCGCTGAGGCTTCAGTTGAAGAAAGCCCAAATGTGTCTCTCACACGTCGTTCTCAAGCGTTGGGCATCTCTGTGACGTCGTTGAGGCGAATTTTGCGAAAAGATCTTGGCCTACATCCTTACAAGATTAAATTGACGCAAGAACTGAAGCCACTTGACCACCAGAAGCGTCGTATGTTCGTGAATTGGGCTGAGCAACAACTTGAAAATGATTCGGATTTTCATCGAAAAATCATCTTCAGCGATGAGGCTCTTTTCTGGCTGAATGGCTTCGTCAATAAACAAAATATGCGGTATTGGTCAGGCAGCAATCCACACGTACTCCAAAAGTCATCATTGCATGCCGAAAAAATTACGGTTTGGTGTGGTTTATGGGCCGGCGGCGTCATTACTTCCGTGATGATCAAGACCGGCACGTTACTGTGAATGGGAATCGCTACCGTTCAATGATAACCGAATATTTTCGGCCCCAATTGGATGATATGGACTTGGAGGACATGTCAGCTCAATTCACGCCACACAGCGAATGTCACAATCAATTTATTGGAAACCAAGTTTGGAGAACGTGTTACCTCACGAAATGGTCCAGTCGCTTGGCCGCTTCGGTCGTGCGGTTCGACGCCGTTAGACTATTTCCCGTGGGGCTACGTCAAGTCTATGGTCTACGCCAACAAGCCAGCGACGATTGATGAACTTCGTACGAATATCGAACGTGAAATTGCAGCAGTATCGGCCGATTTATGCTTGAAAACCGTCGAAAATTGGGCTCAGCGTCTGGACTTCTGCAAGCGTGCCCGTGGTGGCCATGCAAAAGAAATCGAGTTCCATACATAATGGCATCGAACGTAGGTACTTTCACAGGAATAAAGAATTTCATTGATATCCAAAACCGTTTTTGTTTGTAGCGCTCTTATTGAAAAACCCTTTATAAACAGATTCAAAAAAAAATAAAATAATTTCCATACAATTTTAGTTTTTTTAGGTGTCAGAGTTTGTTTACAGTCATGTTCAAACTGTTTAAAATAAAAACGATGAACGATGCGATTGTGATGATACACGAAGCAGACTTTTGACGACGTCGTTTGGTACAATCGTTTGGATGATGATCGTCTTAAAAGTTACGCGATGAGAGCCCTGTTTTGGACTAGAAGAAAATAATGTGTTGGGATTATTAGCAGCGAGTAAAGTTTTTATTTTTGGTAATTTCGGTCTCCGGAATCACGCGACAGGCGATTTAATTCAAATAATCGTATTAAATGAATCACTTTCCCATTAGGTATTCCAAGCTTTTCTGGACATTTTGATTTTATTTAAAAATAATAATAATCGAAAAACAGCGCTCACTTTCTGCAGGAAAACTTGTAAAACAAAAATTATTTCCCATCACGATTGGGTAGCTGTGAAACATTTCATAAATGTTTTTTTGGTGTCCAGATTCAAAGCGGCAAAACATTTCTAAACATTTCATACAAATTATTTTGTTTAATAAGTGTTTTACATATAAATATGGAACATGTAGGTATTTAATTGTTTATGAAATGATTACCTTTATAGAACGATAAAAAACAAAATAACTCGGAATACGGACGGGGAGTTCATTCGAATGCGAAAAAATTAATTGATTTTTTGTGTTCCATTTTTTAGTCTGGCAACGTTATTGTGTGGCTATGGTTTACAGGTACACCAAGATTTAAAAATAAAACAAACCACCTAGTGGGAAATATAGTAGAAATAATTTTCAGATCATGATTCGTGATCTCGATGAGAAGCAGGATCATGTAATCGATGATCTATATCGATCATATCTGATAATAAAAAACAAAATCGATTGCAAGTCGAGTCAATTCACCCTCCTAATTAAGAGCATATTCCCTTACTTAATGCACTTTAACTGCCTCAGCCATTTTATTAACCAAATGCAAGACTCTTATATAACCGCACGGATGTTTGGCTCAACTGTTGTTTGTTGTTTTATCTTTTGATTGCTAAAACAATGGCCAGCGTACCCACAAACAATAAACCGAATTTTATTAGAGCAACAAATCAAAAGGCAAAATGTCCGCACAAGGTGAATGGCATAAAAAAAGTATAATTAGAGTGGGACCCGAAGAAATACACCTTTAATAAATTGCGCCTCTCTTTCAACAGACCAAGATAATGTTATTGAGTGTTACACATATAAAATCTATTGACTTACCTTGTGGCAACTGGCAGATAGCAGCGATAACCACACGCTGTGCGTGACAAATTCACTCAGCTTCAGCGGCGTATCACCTGCCAGCATCACAATGTGTGCTGGGAAACAAGAAGTGTGTGCAACAACGTGTACCTGCACCACCAATCGATATCAATGCTGCGAGGTGATTAAAGACAAAATCTGCAAAGCAGTTTTGACCGGTTGAGCCGCGGGCAATAAAAATGATAAAACTCCACTCGATTAGCATAAAACAGTTTTATCTGACGGAAGACAAACAAATTTCCACGGCTGAAAACAAAAGAGTCCAACCGAAAACTTGGGTTTGCGTTTTTTCTGTTTTTCTGTTTCACCATTCGAAAGGAGCGCACACTCTTGTGTTCGATGCATTGACCATTAAATTGAGCACCTAAAACTAAAGCGAACTGCAATACAAATTAGCCAATCGACGGGCAGAGAACATAGCACACCGTGCAATGGGCGCACACGAAGACTGCATTTGTGTCTGGTTATTGTGCACCCGGTTAATAATCTGTTGTGAATATGGATATT
The DNA here is from genome assembly GCA_951230905.1 of Cheilosia variabilis. Classification (NCBI taxonomy): domain Eukaryota; kingdom Metazoa; phylum Arthropoda; class Insecta; order Diptera; family Syrphidae; genus Cheilosia; species Cheilosia variabilis. The sequence goes on along the minus strand of OX579680.1, from coordinate 59,226,748 downwards.
ACGTTGGTAATAAAGGGCGCGACTGGGTCGCAAGAAACTTTGGCGGTTTTGAGATAGTTTCCACAAATTTTGTCTGATTTAGTGAGTGCTTACAAAAATTAAAGAATAACTTGATTCGGAAAGACATGGGACCAGATTTCCCACAATTAGTGTCCTTAAAGTTACCTTACATCAATCAGAAAAAAAAAAAAAATTGTTAAGCGAAGAATTTTGAGATTCTTAAAAAATTGTAAGCTAAAAGTTCATGGTTCAAATATTATTTTTGTTAATAAGAACTCATTTTTAAGTTTTCAAGAATCAGGTACTCAGAGTAAGAGTAATATACTCTCTATAAGTACTTTATCACATCATCGCCAACAATTTCATTCTTAAATCAAAGATTTCGATATTTGGGTTCATTTTAACCAACAAAAATTGGTGGCATTACAATTTATTTTTCTGTGTGTACGAGTTTTTAGAGGAAAGAACATTCCAGTGGAACTTGGGCCTCAACAGTTGTTGCTGGTTTCTTCGCGTAAGCCAGCGCTTTAACATATTCGCACAAGGAAAATGATCAAAGGGTTGTTAATGGTTGTGACAGATATACTCGTACATTTCATGTGATAAGGCTTTGCCGAAAATCGCCGGTCTCAGCAGCAGCACCGGTCGCTTACAGACTGAATAAATAGCAAGACCGGTTTGGACTCAAATTTGAATATAAAATAATATCACGAGCTTTGAAAAGGGACCCACTAAACTATGACTTTTTTTGAACTAGGATACGTGATGAAAATTAAAAAAAAAAATACTCTAAACTATTTGACTTTTGAACTAGAATAACTAGAATTAAAAAAAAATCTAAACCAACGATTGCCTTGAAATTTAATTCTACAAAATTTCTTTTTTCATGTAGAACGAAATGGAAAAGAAAAGAAAATCAGTATCAGACATGAAGAAAGAAGAAACAACATCCACAGCATGGGGAAGATTTCAAGTTCACTTAGCGTAGAATCAAAGATCCAATGTTCAGTTTTGAAGATGAACCAAGATGGCGTTGCTAGTACAAAGTACCAAAAAAGTGAGTCTTTTGATTATATTCTTGCATTTTTGTTGCATTTGTTTGTAAATTTATGCATAATTGGGAAGTTTCCAACAAGTTTTAGTAGACCAGTCATGGTTTTGGTGAAGACGGTCTTTAAACGCATTCATGCATTTCTGTCAAATGTTGTCCACAAAACGACTGTCAAGAGTGCAGATAGTTGGTGGTCCTTTTCTGACAATTTTCGCCTTAAAAAATGTTTCGTTTAGGACTTGTATTTTGAGTTGGTAGCCCGGTAATTGCTTACAGCCATTAAAGAAGGAAATGTACCTAATATTGGTAAATATTACAACGTCCCTACTTACATTTTGAACTTACTTCCTTTTTTAAGGTTACGCTACAGTCCGGGCTAAACCTGGGCCTCCAACCAGCACGATCTTTTGCCAGCTGTCTCCAGTTTCACACTTTACGTTGGTTAAGGCCCCCTTCTACTAGCGTAAGCCATCTGAGTAGCGGTCTTCCCTTCGAAGCCTACGTCCAAAGAAAACTTACGTATGACGTTGCCTTGTGTGCAGATTCCGCCACTAGTTTTAAGCATTTGCTCTTACCCTATGCAGTTACGTCACAATATTCAAAATAGCTACGACGCAATATAAGACCCGTATTTGTGGATTTCGGTTACGACAAGGCCTCAAATTTAATTACCGAAAAGCAAGGAATCAAGCGAATGTCGTATAATCATTTATTTCTTTGACTTAAACGCCTTGCTAGGTATTGGTCTTTTTTTTGCCAGCGAATAAATATGAAACCCATCGTTGTCCAAACTACCACCGCTATAGTGTCAAATCACGTGAAAGCATTTAAGCAGTCATTTATCACCATCCGTATACTTTCTGTGTAAAGGTCAAATACCAGATCTTTAAAGCTCTGTAGAACCAGCATAATGACTTTTTTTTTTTGTGGGGACATTGTCGTGATGAATCCTAGTAGAGCTTTGATTGGGCTGACAGATATGTACGTCCTCTGCCTCAAGGCGGAAGGTAGAACCTACCGAGGTGGTGATGACGCATTAGGCAGTTACAGTGACACAGGAAGTTTTCTGTTGACTCTTCGTCCTCGTTGCATAGGGATGGTCCATTAGATTAGATTCAAGGGGCCTATTGAGGCTTCCATGATAGGTTCCTAGAGCCATCTTTTCACTCCGAAAGCAGTCAGGAAAACAAGGATATTCTTTGGGTGTATGTCACCAATAGTAGCTGAATTGAATTAGTTCATCACCAAGGATGTTTTCGTATTTTCGTAATTTTTGCACTTCGTTGATAGTTTTGGAGGTCTATCGTTCGAAGGATAACCGTGCCCTGTCTGTAGCCAGTTAAAATGTCATTCCATTTACCTTATACAAATAAAAACAATAGCCAAAAAGGTGGGTGTGAAAACCAAGATCATTCTTGCCCACTTACCTATTATGCAGACAAATCTTCTACACTTTCCGACACGTAGACGTAGAAGGGAAATGCTGTAAAGAAAAACTCCACAGCGCCATCTTTTGGATTTTCGATTTTTCAAGAAAGTTTATTTTTATTTATAATAATCTCGAAACCGTGCTGGAAGAACAAGGACCAAACTTTTGAACGTTTAGCGAAGCGTTTTTAAGTCACATCCTTTTTTTCATATGTACAGTCAAAATCGGTTATAACGAACTCGATGGGACTGGAGAATTTGTTCGTTATAACCGATTTTCCATTTTTTGTTCTTTTTTAAAAAGTACACAACCTTTTTTCATTTTAATAAATCTTTTATTTTATTTATTGAATTTATAGATTTTTAATTGTAAAAAGTGTACGTTTTGAACTCAGTTTCAAAAAAACTAACACTTAACTTTCGTTGATATAAGAAATGACTATTCCAATTCCTTTCAAAAACAGAATGCGAAACTCGCATGAAAAAAAAACACAAAATGCACAAAATTTGCAACGCCTACTTATTTATTTTTTGTACTGTTCGTTTTATAAGCGATAGGTTTTTAAATATTTCATTTAAAAATGTTGGTAATATGCGATAAATCGTTATAGGCGATATCGTTAAGAGCGATATTCGTCTAGTACAATTTGTATGAACCTCTGCCGTGACTTCAGGATAAGTTTGCAGTAACCGATATTTCGTTATAGCCGGTTTTGACTTTATATATAGTTGAAAGTCCCCCTCTAAAGCTTTTTTTTGTACTGCGCCACCTGTAGCAAACGTCTGCCAAACAGATTCAGATTCGGCATAAAATTCTAAAAAAATTCTAAAAATTAAAACTCACACAAAACGAATGCGGTTGCGAGTGGCTTGGCCTGGGGCTCTGCGCAATTATTAATTCGCATGCCACCAATACCTTTCACTTGGACGAGATCGCCATAACTAAAACTGATTCAATTGAATCTTTGTTTCAATACTGACTGGGAATGGTTTTGTGCACTACAAAACCCGTGATTGGATTGTGAGTTCGTTTTTTTTTTATATCTATTATGCTGCTCTCATGATACTCGGATCACAAATCACATCGAGATCAACCTGATACTTATCGTATTATTGTAATCGTGTTGTTGACGCGGTTTATTTATATCGGTTGAAGTGACAGGCGAAATTATGTTAATTTGCTTCTCTTTTCTGTCAAAGGGAAGTTCCTTTTGCCCTGTCTTATTTTTGATTTAATAATTGCCAATCTGTTTGTGTATTATGTCACACGACTTGCATACATAAGTAGGTATTGCGAAATTTGATTTTTATAAATAAAAACGGAAATAGATTGATTGAAAAGCGTCAATTTGTATTATTGGCATCTAAAGCAGGCATTTTCTTTCACTTTCGTATTTAAATTTTGGCCAAACCATGTATGGCAATTCGTTTCCAGACAACTTCATCGTCGGAATGGCGAATAGGTAACTACGTACTGAAGCTGGGTTCATAGTCTCATGTTGGAAATAGATTTTGACGAAAGTGTGGTTCGATGAACTTAGCTCACTTTGAATAGCTTGCACTGGCAGATTTATTTTTGACTTTGAATAACAGTTAATGTTATTCGGTATTTTTTTAAGTTTCTAAATGTATTTTTATTTTATACTGCTGTCAAACTCAGACATTGAGTGCCAATTTTTTGTCATGACAGGGGACCATTTTAAAATAATAAACCCGCTTATCTGAAACACTTTTTTCATACCCGAGTATTTGTCGACTAATTACCTATAAAACACTCCGCTTAAGTGAAACAAATGTTGAATCGAACAGAACCAAAAGTTAGCTGAACGCTTTCTTTCACTTCTCTTTTCTCGAAGATGACATTTGAGTTTCTGATATGTCACAAGCGTTTATTTTCCAGGCCAATGCAAAAGATAAATACAAATTTTTCTAGCTTTAAATTTACGCTTAATGGAATTTTTAAACCCTCTTAGGTGACATTTTGTTTTCACTTATCCGGTTTAAGTGAAAAACCCGATTAAGGGAAAGAAAGACTGTGACATTTTGCTGTTTCTCTTAAGCGGGATTTACTGTACTATATATGAGTAAGAAGTATTTAAAAAATGTTTTATTTAAGAAAAAGTTTTATAAATATTTTGAAGTCGAAATATTTCATAGTAGGTGCATTATTACAGCAATTGAAATGCACATGAAACAAGAAGCTTGATGAACTGATATCGCGGGCCGAAGGTAATTGTCTCGAGGACCGGTCATGGCCCGAGGGCCGTTTCTTTGACATGCCTGCATTAAATAGCTCAGCTTCAAAGCCATAATTGTGTTCAGGAGTATTGCAGCTGCTTCAGTTTCGGCACCGACGCTGCGGAAGCTGGCAATAATGTAGGAAAAAATTATAAGACTGCATTGAAGCGGAATTTCAGTCTTTTGTTGCCGTTGCACAGAAGACCTTTTAGACTTTCAGTACCCTTCACATAATAACTATGGTATTTCCGTCTTACAGACATCTTGACGGAGCGTGGGAGGATAAACCTTAGGTAGCTTAGCTTTGGCTTGCCCTTTCTTTCCTTTTCGTATAGAAATTCAAGGTTTTTCTCTCTCTCTCTCTGTGAAAAGCTGTTTATCGTTCCATCTTTCTTAATTGTAGAACTGCCAAGCGATTCTTGGCATTTCACTATGCTTAGGGCCGGTTCGTTCAAAGCTGGTTAAATCCGTGTTTAGGTTACTAAAGATTTAGATGAACCCATGATTTTAAGTCGGTGATAACCGATGAGTGTTTCTTGAACGATTTTCGACTTTGGTCACCAAACCATAGCTTTGCTACAAATCGTTCCACTTTTCCAGTTTATTTGGCAATTCACTGATTGACTGAATCTATAGTTACATTTTTTTGTTTTCCGGTTTCGTTTCTTTTTGATAAGTAATTTGTTAAGGTTTTTTATTAAAGCCCGGGTGACACTAAATTTTTTTTGCATTTATTCTGCTTTTAAAATGAAACCAGAGCAGTACGAAAAATTAGATCGAAAATTCCGGATAGGAGTGAGTGCGCACACACCAACTTTATTAATGTAGAAACATCAGAAAAAAATGCATTAAAAATGTATTCAAATCACATTTTTAGCCTTTTTTTTTTGACATTTCAAGATTATTTAAAAATAAATTGGATTGAAAATTTGCGTTTGCTTTGCAAACAATTGCTACCCCTTTCGTAATACACTTTTATGAACTATTCACATTCACATGAGAGCGAGCGAACGGATTTCTGAAATGCGAACAAACCACTTTTGATGCATTTATGAACAGAAAATTGCACATTTTACTATTCCAAGAGGAGGATAATAAATTATACCATCACAATGTATTAAAAAAACAAGTTATTAAACAGTTTAAATAACGAAATTTCAAATTCCAAAATTTTTGCCGCGAACGAATACACCCTTGGCGCGAATTGTCAAAGTTTATTCACAATCCCCATCATTCAATTCGCGTTCCACAAACTACCGAATAAAACATTCGTTCGAACCTAACCTCAAACTTGAAATATCATTGGCATTTTTTTTTTGTACATATTTCATTTTGTGGTGTTGTTTTGTTTTGGCCCGAATGGAAAATAAAAGAAATACGACTGAATCAACAGATAAGCATGTTTATCAAAGTAAAATATTCTCCTTTTTCTTTTCGTGTTCGGTTAAGCGGATGTACAGTACATGTATTAATTGCTGTGTTTTACATTTTTTTCACCACAAATAGGCCAACAATATTTGTTTTCTCCTTAATAGAATGCGGCTACCTCCCATTATCGAGTTTTTTTTTTATTCAAAAAAAAATAGAGACAAATGACAGCTACTGTCATTGGATTCGCGGCTATCTGCGACCAAATAAAATGTATCAAGTGAATGGACTGTCAAAATTTGCGAATATTCGTTCGTTCGTAGGTAGTTGGTCGCTCTCATGTGAATGGTCCATTAGTCTCTTTTACACACCGCTGACTTTTCAACATTATAAAAATGAGGAAAAAACGTACCTAGTGTCATCCGGGCTTAATGTATTTATTTTCAGTAATCTAACTAAACGCAAAATTTGTTTAGCACAGAAATGTCACAATCAAATGATACAGGCGTTTTTTGAAAACTGAATAATTAAATCTTGTTGTTGTGAGACATTCAACAATTTTTTAAAAACAAAACCAATAAAATTTTACAAATGGATCATCTCAATTTATTCAACGACTGTCGCAATTTTCTCATTCTTTCAAAATTTGCTCCAATGAGTGCGCTTTATCTCAATTTTTGAGAGCTGGTCAACTGTCATCGGCTAAAAATGTTGAAAATAATCTTACTTCATCCTTCGCATCCATTAATTATTTTGTTAGGGACCGTTACTCTTACGTTCAATGCGTGTACCGCAATCTATACATCTGACAGTTTAAAACGTCCACGAAACTGACGAAACCGATTTTATTGGTTCAGTTCACTACATATTGAGTTATATATACGTTAATTGTATTATTTGTATTTTTTCCCCACAATATTGTACAAAGAAAAGTTGTGTTTAGCAGCAACGTCAAAATTAATACCTACGTTAATACCAGTTCTTAAGAAAACGAAATTCCAGAAAATCGTTGCTTAAGTCTCATTCGGCCTTACTTACAATCATTCTTAACCTTCACCTTATATGTTTTGTATGCAATTTTGTGTTGGAAAATGTCTCCACTGTGAGTTCGAAAAATTTAGCCTGGACACTAAAAATCATTTCCGGATTGTTGACACCACAAAAAAAAAGTCCAAAGGGGTCAAATCGCAGCTCCAAGGCGGCCAATTGACATCGCCAAGACGGCTGATAACATGATTTGGGGATTTGCTGCGCAAAAGATCGATTGTGGCATGGGCTGTTTGGGCTGTTTGGGCTACACAGCACTCACTTTGGAAATAAGTTTTCAATATTTCCCAACGTTGTTCAGGCGCAAAGCGACTCATTTCGTGCCGCGGAGGTATGATACTGACTTTCTGTCAAGATTTCGATCGGGAAACAGCTGTCAGTGTCAAAGTAACCTATGATTTCAAAAGAAACTACTAGATGGCCCACCTTTTCGCACGCACGTCTCAAATATTCCGCCTCATTAAATAACATGTCCACTACTCGTGAACTTTGCAAACCTCCTCTACCTTTTCCAAAAGAAACCCTTCAAACCGACGCAAGTACTCCCGAGACAAACTCCCATTTTATACGACGACAAGCTCAAAACTTAATCCACTCCAATCGGCGCCAAGCCACTCAATCGCCATCCTAGCCACCCCCCTCCTTATCATGCCGCCATTAAAGCTTATCGGAAAAGTTATCAGGGTTTTATTTCGATTTTTGCAACGCGCTGCCCAGCAGAGAGTCTCTAAAACTCAAGACACCACCAAAGCCAAGCTTTGCACTCACTTAAGCTCCTCTCAATCTCCTCAACTAGTCGTCATCGTCATAGTCAACCAACTGGCAACTGTCTGTGTATGGTTTTTTTCATTTTTTTTCTCTCTATACCTGTTATGAGGACGGCCTCTCTTGCATGCAAAACTGAAAACTTAACTTAAGCTTTCATTTCTTTTTCGAAGCGCATTTGAATAATAAAGTCTTCGGCTTTGGATTTTGTAAGACTTAACTTTTAGTGTGCGCCGACCAGTTTAGGTAGACGGCCACAAATCGGTTGACGTTTCGTATCGATTCGTAAAATTGTGTTTAAATTAGTTTTCCATGTACCTATCTATACATCCCTCGGTTGATAATAGTTAAAAAAAAAAAGAAGCAAAATTTAAATCAAATTCAAGCAACTATTCGTTAAAGGTGTGTGTGCATTTTGAAGAAATCCTCGAGACAAAAACAGAAATATTGCGAATCAGACAACAGCAACAACAACAGTACATTCTTGTATCTTTTACACTACTTTTAACTGCAACAGACTGTCTCTACGTATATGCATTGTGTAGTGCTGCACACACGTATCTACGATATACAGTACTCGTTACTCGTCGTATCTCTCAAGTATCTTTTTGAGGTTTTGTAATAATTTGATCGCGTTTTCGCTTTTATTTCACCTTCTCCGTTGTCCGCTGCCCCCCGCAGCCGCGACCGGAGACCACTCTTCGTTCGTGGTCTTCGTGAAAAGAAAAGTGAGACTATACTCTGCGAGTACCCGATCGCTATAAAACACACTCGGGCGAGCTTGAAATCAAAAGTGATTCGTTTTTGTCGAAATACATCCACAAGATACAAAATACAATAAGACATTCTTTCTTTTGTTGCATAGTTGGTGTTGCTGTTGTGGCCTGTTGGTGGTTTTGTTTTGTAAATTAAATAAGCAACCGTCGTCTGCCGTCTGCGTTCGTGTTTCTTGCCCGCTCCACCTGGGTGGGGTGCACAGCTCACAGCATAAACGACAGTCGACACGGCACAAAACCTTGAGAATTCGCTTTGCATGTTGAAAACAGAACCGAAATAAAACAACCTACTAATTAAACTTCCGAATTTTTGTTAATTCCTCTTTCATTTCTGATTGTATCTCATTTTCAACCGCAGACCGTGACAAAATACTAAATTCAAATCAAAACCATCTGCAATCTGTGCAGAAAAGTCAAGAGAAACAAAAAACAAAAAAAAAAAAACTCCATAAATTGTGTGTGTGCTTTTTACGCTATATAAATTTTCTATGCCTTGTGAGAGAGTGATATATACTTGTTTCTTCGTTTCCTCTATTGCACACTTTAACTATTTGTCTTAGAAAAAAAAAAAAATCGCTCACTTATAGAGAAAAAAAAAATGTATCTCCATCTTCTGCTGGTGTCTGTTGTGGTTGGGCTTTGGTTTTCTTGAATTGGCCGGTGTTGTTTCTTCTCTCGATCGCCCCTCTCCTTCATCCATCCGCTATATCGCTTGCATCGCTTGGCCATAAGCAATCATAATAATTTGTCGGTGCGCGCCGTGGCGGCTTAAAGGTGTTTCTCCGTCAAGAGAAAGTGAATTTTCATAAAGCTTAAATACGAAAAAAAAAATTAACTAATTTTCATCATAACAACAACAAAAAAAATGGAAAAAACATAAAAAATCATGACACTTTGAAGACACATTTCCTAATAACTCAACTGAATTCTTTTCGTTTTCTTTTATCCCTCGACGCATCACCAAAAGCGAGGATATATTCATAGCATACACGAAAAGAGAAATACGCAACAACAAAAAAAAAAGAAACCAACTCCGTTTCGTAACAGATATTCGCGAATATAACTGTGCGAAAAGCTATCCGAAAAAAGGTCATCATCCACCAGCGCATCATCATTATCAAACCGAAGGTATATACATTTGGGGAGAGATAAAAGGAAACATCTGATCGACCTGATCGAGGTGTGTGAATATTTGTGTTGTGGTGAATTTTTCGTCGCGCGGTATAGTGTGAATTGTGATCGCGGTTTTAGTCAGATTTGTTCGAGAATCAAAGTGAATTCGGGCGAAAAAAAATCGTTTGTCTCCTGTGGATATCAACTCGACTTTTTATTGGATTATTGCTGAAGTACTTTCAAACAATTTGCCGAGCGATTACACGGGAAAAGTGGTGAGTTTGGTCTGTCTCTTATATTTATAACCTTCTCGTCGAACTCTATTTTGTGGTCGATCGTTCTTGATAATTTTTTACTTATAAACACGGGGATGTTACACAGCTTAGTAAGCTCCTTGAATTAACTAATATCGAATCAAAATCAGGTTTTTAGCCGACTTTTAAGGGGCAGAATAGTGCAATAGGAACGAGCAAGAAAATGCAAATTCGACTCCTTTTCTGCTGGACTGAAAAATATTCCAAGGAACTGTTGTCCGACTTAATTTCTGTAAAAAATCTTGGGCGCTCTTGCGGCAACAGTGTTCCCTCAGTTACAAAAAAATTTAAAAAATCAGTTTTTCTCGGTTAGACTGCTTTAAAAAATCTTGGAGTTTGCTAAAAAAAGAACAACTTGGCGAGAACTTTGAAGAAAGTATCATTGCATCGGACTTTTTGGCTGTAGAAATATTGGCAAAAAAATAAAAAAAATATTTTTCTCGGTAGACCCCTTCCAAAATCTTGGAGATTGCTAAAAAAGAACAACTTGACGAGAACTTTGAAGAAAGTATCATTGCATCGGACTTTTTGGCTGTAGAAATATTGGGCGCTCTTGCGGTAACAGTGTTCCCAAAGTTGCAAAAAAATTTAAAAAATCAGTTTTTCTCGGTTAGACTGCTTTAAAATATCTTGGAGTTTGCTAAAAAAGAATAACTTGACGAGAACTTTGAAGAAAGTATCATTGCATCGGACTTTTTGGGTGTAGAAATATTGGGCGCTCTTGCGGCAACAGTGTTCCCACAGTTGCAAAAAAATAAAAAAAATATTTTTCTCGGTAGACCCCTTCCAAAATCTTGGAGATTGCTAAAAAAGAACAACTTGACGAGAACTTTGAAGAAAGTATCATTGCATCGGACTTTTTGGCTGTAGAAATATTGGGCGCTCTTGCGGTAACAGTGTTCCCAAAGTTGCAAAAAAATTTAAAAAATCAGTTTTTCTCGGTTAGACTGCTTTAAAAAATCTTGGAGTTTGCTAAAAAAAGAACAACTTGGCGAGAACTTTGAAGAAAGTATCATTGTATCGGACTTTTTGGCTGTAGAAATATTGGCAAAAAAGAAAAAAAAATATTTTTCTCGGTAGACCCCTTCCAAAATCTTGAAAATTACTAAAAAAGAACAACTTGGCGAGAATTTCGAGAAAAGTATCATTGCATCCGACTTTTTGGCTGTAAAACTCTGGCGCTTAATAACAGTGTTCCCATAGTTACAAAAATAAAACTAAACATTTATCGGTTAGAGTGCTTTCCAAAATCTTGGAATTTTTTTTTCTTAAATTATAATACGAAGAAACCATTTTTTTTATAGTTAGTGATTTAAAACTGCAATAATAAACTGTTTTGTAAGGACTCAATAGAAAATCTGTATAAAGGGAGCTTTATATTGCGAATTGGCAATACTTTCTGAAGCGACAAGTAATTTGACTGCTGACAGCTGATTTCTACTCATTTTGATTTGCCATTTAAACGTGAGTATCGTTTTACAATACTCATGCCCTAGCTACTCAGAAATTGGTCGCAAATAAGTAACCATATAAAGGGTGTTCTTCTTATAGTCTTGCTGCAAGAATTGACAGCACTGTTGCCAGGTACAACTAAAAGTGATGCAATATCGTAGGAATTACCCATTTTGTGGGCATGCCTTTCAAAATAAACTAAAAGGGCGAAAAAGGGAATTTTTTATCTCTCAAAACAAAAAAAAAGTTGAGTATTTTGTTGTTTTTTATCGTCGGAATAGGCAAAAAGGGCATTTTTGGGTGTTTTTGATAATCGCCGTAGGCAATTTAGTCCGAAAAGTCTGGCATCACTTCAACTACTGTTCATTTTAACCTAATTTTTTAGTGCCATTTCATCATGAATAGATCCAGGATCTAACTTGTAGACCTTGAGAGGGTTTTTAGCTCTTCCAAAAATGTTCTTCGAGGTTTATTTACATCAGGTAATCAAAGAAGGGTCTAACTGCAAAACCGCTGTCTGCTCCTTGCTGAACAGGTGCTGAGGTATTGAGTGTTCTCCTCTCTATTGCGTCATTTCGAAGGGATCTGTTAAAGAACAAATCACTGTGGTGGGGATCGCTGTTATTTTGGCGATGGCTTTTCACAGTTTGCTTCGAATGTGGGTTGCATTATCCTAGCTGTAGTTTGGCCACATCCAGACACGGTTCGTCATGAATTCCATTTAAATCTGAGGGGGTTTTTGCGTTGACTGCCCCGAACGAAACGTGAACAGAATGAAGGGTTGAGTCTTCTTCTATTTTATGGAACTCGAGTCTTAAATATTGGCCATTTTAATTGGGCTATTCCTATACACACCAGATTTTCCTTATCCGTGGATATCGAAACCTCAGCGTTCCTGGTACTGCCTTCTGGTGAGCACATTTCTCTCCTCAGCTGCAGCTTCTACTTCAATTTTTACCTCTTCGTCGTAGACGTACCTCCTTTCGGTAGGAGTCAGTTGTGCTACAAGAAGAACAGTTCGTTCGGAAGTAGTTTTGTCATCTGTTTTCGTCGAAGCGGATCTACGAAAATCCTTAACAGTTCAGTATTTGACATAAGAAAACTGGTTACTTATGTCAAGTAACCATCAGTATCTAGAGGCTGCTTTTGTCGAACAGCGGTCTTTGTAGTACTTGAAGTTCCCTTCTACGCGGACTTTATGAGCTTCATATTGAGATCTTCCCTGCTTCCTATGACTTCAGGCGCTATTTGGAAGTGAACAATCTTCGGAATCTTCTTCTAGGTCAGAAGGGCAATCTCTGTGTCGGAACATAAAACGTATCAGGTGCTAAAATCGATCCCTAAGCTGATCTGGTGGTAGTGAAAATTATTTAAGAGCCTGCTCTGGTGTTTTTACTTCGATCCTGGGTTCTTTACCAACCTCAGGAGACAATTTGAAATTTTTAACGCATTTCTAACCGCTGGGGTTCCTCCAACTTCTCTAGAAGCTTTACTGCAGTTTAAATCAAAGGCAGCTTCACTAAGTTAACCAGTTGCATCAAGAAATGCGTCAATATTTGTCACAGATTAATCACATTTTATTGTGACTCGTCGTAGTTTCACTGGGCATCAGATAAACCGAGTAGTTGTTGCAAGAGCCGTGAAATATTTTAATTTATTTATTGTGAATTGAGCAAAGAAAATGTATTTCCTTATCAGCTTTTCTGCGCCTTTCTAAAATGTTCCGTAAAAGTTCTATCCCAACAGAACGTTCTCTATTGACTTGAAACTCGCTCCAGCCATCAGCGAACCACTTGGACTTTCAACAACAACCCATTGACCCAATTACTCCTCCATTGAATTCACTTTCATTGAGCGTCCTTTGTACTCAGCTTCTCAAGTGACCCTCGACAAACTCGCCCGGTCTTTCAGTAAACACCGTCATAAGACAACACCTTGTCGAAACAAAAAATAATGCTTAATCACACAAGAATTTCCGACTTAATTAATATTAGCCGAAACCACTCAACTCGCACTGGGTCAACGTCTGCTGCCAATGTCCTGGTTTCAAATCAAACAGTCACTACGCAGTTGGATTTTGTTTTTCTTGTCGTTGGACGGAAATTCTTCACCCATTTCAAAGAGGGGGAAAAATTGTCAAAAATAAATATATCTCAATCTCAATCTCGAATCGTAACCAACTCTTGACCGCGAATTCGGAGTTATTGAACTGAATCTTAACCTCGTAAATAAAATCAAGGGCTTTGCCATTGGACAGATAATCAAATTTTTGTTTTATTACTGTGCTTAATAACCACACTTCAACACTTGATTTAATTAGTAACGCAAATTATTTTGGTATGAAATTAATTAGTCTTTCGCTGTTGTCGTCGTCTTGTTCCTTTGTTAGACACTGGACGTGGAATGTCAGTGGCTTGTTGGAATTCGACGGGCATTTTAATTGTCATTGTTTGACCGTCTCTATTGCAAGTGTGACAGTTGAAGTGATGCGTTTTATTGCGAGTCGTTAATTGTGATTGGGAAGGGTAGAATGTGTCAGTAATTAAGAGTGGGACTGTTGCGTTTTCGATTTTCTGGTTAATTTCAATTTTATTCAAAAGTGAAGGACAGCCAAGTTGAGTCAGTTTTTTGTTAGTCATTTGTGGTGCTACACTGTTACAGTTTTGTGGTGTAAATTGAATGAGTAAGACACCTGGTTAGCATCCTGTTGTAAAAAAATCATTTACACCGTAAACCCGGCTGCAGTGGTAAGGACTTTTTTTTACCCACATGAACCAGAGATGCGAACCATATTTGTCATGCAGGAAGCATTTTTCTTCTGCTTTTTATGTATTTTACCAAGTTATATCATTTTTTGGGCAAAAACAGCCTTCGGACTGTGAAGATCCTCTTATAACTTCGTTTTCGAACTGTCTTTCCATTAAATGGCGATCAACTTCCGATCACTAGATTTATACAAAACTCATTCTCCAGCTCAGTGCAGATGGAAATCTATTATATTTTGTTATAAAACATTCAACTGGCTTTTAAAAAAAAACCCAAACAATCTCTGTCCCGTCCAACACCTACATCGTAGAAATTTCTTATCAGTAGGTGCTCAGTGATGCCACTTTTTCGTTGTTTTCTGCGGAAAATGTTGGTCTGTAGTTCAGTTTCTGAATGAAGGCGGTAGCTGATTGATAGTTTAAACAACATGGACTGGAAAGTCAGGGAAAGTCATGGAATTTTGAAAACAGTCAGGGAAAATTCACTGTATTTTTTTTTTATATATACTTTAAAAAAAAATTATTTATGTCGAGCTCTGAAGTCTACCCATACGTTAACGCAAAAATATAAAAATCAATGAGCCTGAACACTCCCGTTTGTTTCAAACAAATAAATAAACCCTTACTACATATATAACTTATTGATCTCAAGGACAAATGTTTAAATGCGTTGATTTTTTTGGTATATTTGCAAAAATTGGTCAGGGAAAACTTCAAAACTGGTCAGGGATTTATTTTTTTAAATAGTGGCAACCATGAACTATTTAAGGAGGTGTTGACTGACTGCCTTAGGTACTCTTTTTTTATGTTAATGAAGAATTATTTGAGTAGCATCAAAGTCAGAAAAAATACATTTTGATTAGAAAAGCTCGAAAAAAATAGGCAGACTTAGTCTATAGTCTTCTGAGGCTCTAAGCAAGCATTTAAAAAAAAGTTCCATCGAAATCTGTCCATTAGTTTTGATGTCAACTGGTAACAAACATGAAAGCTTCACAGTTTTGGAGTCAACACAGGTGATAGGAACAACATAATCGCACAACAAACAGCTGTCAAACTCTCTGTCATATACAAGAATTAGTGGCCCAGTCTTCATCGCTCATTTGGTGCGGGTGACAGCCGCTTGAACAGATTAATGCGAATCGACTTGCAGGTTCACTTCCTGACAGTAGAGGACTGTATACAGATAATTGACCGTCATCAGAATTAAACTATTTAAACAAATCAGTGAGAGGAATCGTAAGATGAAGTAGAGTTCTAGGTAAGTCTGGAACAATTCGTCAATTAAACAGCATTTTTTTCAACTTAGTTTTAGTACATTGGTCTGGCGATGGGCCCGCCATAAGTCTTTTAGAACGATCTCAGACCCCACTCAACCGAACCAAACCTAACCTCGTTCTAGCTCAAATTCGGCAAATTCAAACAGCGGCAGATCGCCGTGGCCTATCGTCCAGGCAAAGCTTTGAGAAAACGAGAAAGAAAAGACCATTCGGTCCAAGAACGGTCTCTAAACCTTGCAGCTACCGATGGTCTCGTTTGCATTTTTATAGCAAGAGCTGTATTAAAAAATTGGAAGGTGATTATTTGGGACTCACAGCAATCAGGAAACATTCGCCCGAGAGCCGTTTAAATTGTTTCACTATCTGATGAAGGTATAGTTCAGTTCTTTGATGGGTCAGGGTTAGATTTCGCTCTTGACTTAAGTCTTCAATGGGTCCATTGGAGAACAGTTCTGTTTAATTTCGTATCTTCTGTCCTAGATGGATAGCCGCGAAATTCTCATTTTCGTTCTTTTGCGAACTCCGCATGCTAACGAACTAAAAAAAAATCTAAGACGCATCTGAGACGAATTTACCAATCAGTTATAGACACTAAAAGCTTTATTTAAGATGCTTCTTCCTTTCCCCGATGTTTTTAATCAGATGTAGCTCTTTCTACAGAGCTACATAGAAGACTTTTGGTTTCAGCAACTATAAGAACCATCGGTGGTGCCAGGGAACACATCTGTGAATTGAATGATGTAACAAAACATCACTCCCAAAAATATAAATGTAAAACTGAAGCCCTGGAAAAGTGTGAAACTAGTCAGCTACGAAAAGTAATAAGATCTAAATGTTCGGCAAGTTCTCAATTTAAGGGCCGTTTGCTCATACGACTCTTAACGAACTAAGTTCCACTTAAATACTTATAGGCTACTTTTTTTAGGGCATAAACTGTCACATAAGAGTTTATGTGGTACTTAATTCGCTGTGTCGTATCAGCAAACGGCCCTAAGCAGGTTAAATGTTCAAAAGTGGGTTAAAAGAGCTCCCAGTTTGAAGTTTTTGGCTCAATTGGTTCAGAAGTTATAGGGTCGATTTCCTGAGCTCCTGTAAAAAGGGTGCAGTGCATTTTCTAGAGATCTTGGCTGGCCACTACTGCGCCCTTTGATTCGACACACGACCCAGGGACCCAAATATATTTTCTTTTAAACTTCAATCAAATATTTTGGGTAGGTACTCAGGAAGTTTGTTTAAACAAAGGTCAGGGTGTTCGTAGGCTGTGAATACTTTCCCACATAAATCTTCAAATATTTCTATTTCACCTCGAATTTCAAATGAAAACTCCCCAAATTCGATACAGCTCTTTTTTTCTGAATACAATTTTGCACGCAGAGTTTCTCAATTACCCCATTCCGTGGTTAAAAGAAGCACTGAAGACCATGTCTGCCTCAAAATGTGGATACTGCCTAACGATTGGGAAACCTCTAACACTGCCTGATGGAATTCCAAACTATACTCGACCGATAAATCTCCATTGAAAGACCATAGTCACTGCTGAAAGACCCTTTATCTGCACCACCACTTAATGCGTCTCACATTTCATCATCCTCGAAAATATGTATCCAAATCATTTCCCTTGGCTAATAACAAGTTTTCACATACAATTACCTCTCGAAACACAGCCCTGTCAAACAATAGCTGTCCATCAAGCTCAAAGTACTTGAGAAAATCATTTCATTGTCATTTGCCATCACCAGCTATGTTCATTTTGAATGCGTTCACTGATAAAAATCAAATTATGATCGCCATAGGCAGTTGCATCATGATTGCACAAAGAAAGCATCGACAGCCAGCATGTCTTTCTTTTCTCGCACTGCAATTCTTAAACTATTTCGTGTTTGATTAATTGCTCAAGTGGACTCTTGAGATAGAGATCAGGTTTTTTTTTTTTTTTAATGACCATTACAATGAAAACAATGAACGAAAAAAAAATAAAAAATTGAAAAATAGCCCCAGAGAAAGTGCATAATTGGGCGCGCGCGCGCATTCAATGGCGACATAGTTGCACTTGTAGTCCACGACGCATTGTATGAGGCTTGCGTCACTACGGAAGGTGACCGCACACAAATTCGGTCATAATTATCATAATTTTAATGGTCTCCCTTTCAGTGGGCTGCATTTTTAATGTGATTTGGGGAGATAAGGTTCCACTGCGAGTGGCCTCGAGCAGTGGTCATGCTGATCTTAGTGAGGTTTCAAGGGAAGTCCCTCAAAAGCTCAGCAAGGTGCGTTGATGAAAAGATGATGATGAGATTCCCTCGGAATTGAGCTATGCAAATGAACTACACAGAGCCAGCGTAGTACCTCAGTTGTTGTTGTGTTGATCTGACCAAGATCTGAGAATATTAAGCTTCAATGCATCCGCTCAAGACCTCGAATATAGACAGAGGTGTCGCCTGCCCCCATCAATATTTTGAATGGTATAGGAGGCCTTACTTTCAGTGGCATTATTGGTACCCTCTTTCGTTGACAGAACTACTGTTTCAATTTATAATAAGAAACCAAGAGCCTTTTAAGCTATAGTCCTTGTGTCTGTCGAAGAATCTGTAAAATGAATTAAGAGCCACCAAAGTTCCGCCACTTAAAAAACCAGAAAAAAAACTAAAATAGCAGAGGAAATATTCCGTCGCTTTTTTAAGCCCCTGAAGACAGCGGTAAGTTGTCTCCAACCCTCCCTCACATATATCGCTATCAACAGATTGAGCGAATAATTTAGAAGCCTTCTGCATTGGGAGCTCTTGTTTGCTTTTCTGAATTGATAATCAAAGTGAGGTCCCACAAGGTTCCATACTGTCCCCGCTGTCTTTTTTTTTTTTTTTTGAGTTTGTTCCTATCGCATTTTGCAGTTTTTTTCCTGTCAAAAGTTGTAGATTTCGTTTATATCGCGTTTCGCAGTTCTTTACCAACGGAAAGTCGTAGAGTTTAGAAAGAACTTTACGCTGGCTTGGGCTAAGAATTTACGCCTACAATCCGCAAGAGACTGTCCCGCAGGAGTCTTGGTATTTATTGCCAGTCAGTTGGTATTTATTTTCTTATTTTATAATGAGCTATCAGCCAGCTATAGGTGAAGTTGGGCTCATGCAAGGCAGTGGTTGACTGCCCCACCACATCAACTCGGGTTAAATGTCAACCAACAGTATATAACGGTCGCAGAAAATACCTTCCGTGTTCAAAAGACCCCACAACCTACTCGTATGTTGAAAGCCCACGTAAATTTGCCAACGGGAAGGGTGAGCAGTCTTTCTTCTGCCTCAAACTAGCACCGTCATCTACTCACTCTCTCCCAACGACATGCTGTCGATACAAATCAATCGATTTACCTTTTCTCCACGAAAATTGATTGCGATCTTTGTAGTTATAAAGTTAGCTTCCCGGCCAAGGTATATGAGTTCGGCAACCCAAGACAATGCGCCTGCGAAACGAAAGCATCTAACAGACCTCCACGAAGCTCCGCACACCGACATGAAATCATGATCTGCTAAACCCAAACACTCCTCAGTGAAAGTGACGTTTTGCTTTTCCTCTTCCCCAGCGCGGTTGCTTTAAATTTGCCGTCTTCCATGCGAATTTCAGGAAGTAAATTGCACCAGACGTACAAAAGTACAAAAAGCAGCAAAGCCAAGCCTCATCAATTTGTCAGATCAAAGTATTCATTTCAAGAGCATTCAGCAACAGGTGGTTGCGTTCCAGCTGTGAGGTCGGATTACAGTTAATTGAAAATGCGCCAGGTTAAGAACATTGTCACCGAGCCGTAAGTACTTCACACGGAAGTGTACGTCCCTCGTGCTGACTACGCCGGTTACAAATGCCAGCTGTTTCAAGTTGCACTTTTTTTTTTCAAATTTCAATTTAGCAAACTTAAGGGTCATTAAAATGATTACCGCATACTGCCAAATGGCATGACGTTGCGTTTCACGGTAGTGCACCGGGCAAAGCGCAGACTGTAAAAAAAAAGACTGAGCATATGACTTTTGATGTAACGTTCGCCCAATTCACGGAAATGTGTGCCATCGTGGGACTGTGGGTTTGAGTATCCCGGTAACGTTAATTACTCTATTACATACTTGGGTTTTAAGACTTTTTAAGCAACCCAAATGTAGCTGTTACCTAAACCTGGGTCTGTGTGAACAGCGTACTAAAAATGACAAATGAAAGTAGTTGGGAGCAGAATATTATGACTGTCACCACGGATTGCTTGCGACGGACACTTGAAGTATCCAAAAAGTCATAAAAATGGAGGTAACCGTTTTGGAAGTTGCCACAACTTATACCCAGATAATTGTATGAACTTTCCAAAGGCAAAATGGCACAAGTTACGTGCGATTCAGTCGCAGACATTTTAATTTTAATTTCTTACCCTAGGTCCTTTTTCTGTTATGAAACAGGTACAAGTTACGTGCGATTCAGTCTTAGAAATTTCTATTTTTAATTTCTTACCCTAGGTCCTTTTTCTGTAATGAAACAGGTACAAGTTCCGTGCGATTCAGTCTCAGAAATTTTTATTTTTAATTTCTTACCCTAGGTCCTATTTCTGTAAGGAAAATCTATTCAAGATGAGTCAAAATCACCTCTTAAATCACTGTTTTGAGGGCTTAAATTAATTTAATCCTTACTTATAACACTTAAACTAATACAGTGTTTTTTTTTGTACTCTTTTGCAGGTAAGCACCTCCAACTCTTGACACAAGCAATATGCGTAAGTTCATTGAAAATATTTATGTGCTGCTCGGAACTTAATCTCCGTAGGTTTTATAAACTGTTTGCACGGACCGATCCTGAACGAATTCGATTCCCGACAGTGTGCTTACAAAATTCCTCCGAAAACAGTCCAGGTGACGTTTCATTCACTTCGTGTGAATACAGAAATCAATTTGAAGTAGATTTTTTCAGATAAAGATGTACCTATCAATCTTCCACGTAAGAGGTCGCTCTAGCTGTTTTCTCCCTTCATGTTTCTCTTATATCAATCCTCCACGAGGTAAGACAAAATCGTCTGAAAAAAACTCTCAAAAATCCAACAAATACGAGAATTTGTAACCAGGATTGGATCACAATAAATGCTCCGGCGCAACCCCTAATGGTTTTGTGAATGGGACTCTTATATTTTGCAACAAATTCTGCACCAAATACCCATTTCCAAGTGTCGGTAACGTAGTCGTCTGTCAAAAAGTCTAGAAATGTGGGTTTACGTAAAAAACAAAACAAAAACCACATTCGCATTTTCAAAAACGAAAGAAGTCTTCCGAAAGCGAATAATTGCTTCATGTGACGCCTTTCGTTTTCCTTTTCCTATTCGCAAACTCTTAAGACGCCGTTTAGTTTAAATTACATTTTGACACCTTTTTTGTTAAATTGGTTGTGCGTCAAAGTCGCTGTCAAAGTTGTCATTGTTATTTGTTTTCCCACAAAGCAGGGATGTCTTTCGTTTTTTTTTTATTTAATTATATTTTTTTATTAATTTTATAGATATTTCAACAATAATTAATTAACATAAAGTCATTTGACATGGCATTGCCGTCTGCAAAAATTAAATCTTAACACTTTTTTTGCTAAATTGGTTGTGTGTCAAAGACGCTGTCAAAGTTGTCGTTGTTATTTTGTTCCCCCACAAAGTAGAGTTGTATACGGAAAAATAAAAAGTAAACCTCAATAAAACAGCTTTCGTTTTTATTACTTTCGCGAATTGCGTTCGTTTTCAAGATACTTGAAGCAAAACAATTGAGCGTTTTTATTAAACAAAATCTGATCCCATGCTTTTGGTTTAAAGACCTCTCGAGTGACTGCTGCTGTGAGAAACCTTGTGAAACAATATGAAATATTTTGCTGAATTAACTAAATAACCGAAGACTTTTGAAGTACGTTGTTCAATTACATAGTTCACTTTTCAGTGCGCCTTTTTGTAACCAGTTCGCCTTTTTCTAACCATGAACTATACAGAAGCGTGCACAAAATATACGCGATTTATTTTAAGAGTGGCTTGATAAATTGTTGCCTTGAAATGTCGGAAACGTTTCAAAAATTTAGACGGCGGAACTACTCGAGTTACGTTTTTTATTTGTGGGTAATTCGGTCGGTTTCCAGATTTTGACATCTTCGGGAGTCACATTCCCAAAGACGTCAAAAACAGTCGCCATTTATCAATTTTTTTTTGTAAAAATAATATCACGATTTTGACGTCTTCGGGAGTCACATTCCCGAAGACGTCAAAAACAGTCGCCATTTATAATTTTTTTTTTAAATAATATCACGCGAGCTAAGATTACACGTGTCATTTTTTGTGGCAAATTTTGACAGGCTTACGTCACAAAAATTCGGCCATTCGGTGGTCACTCGTGTGTCTTTCATGTGAGAGCGCGTTACCATACGCTTCACAGGCGATCACACGTAGTAACAAATTTATGACAAATGCTTACGTCATAATGACGTTGGCATGTCAAAATTTTACATGAAAAGTGGCCTGTGTAATCGTAGCTTCCCAACCAGCACTCCTCCCCGATTTGTCGCATTTTTCTTCACAGGGCTGTAAACAGCACAATTACATAACGCAAGTCACCAGCTCTCTGTAATAGTTGAAAAGTCACCACCGCACCAGTCATTAGCAAGAAAAAAAACCTCCCAACTGGTTGTGAGCTTATTAGAAACATCTTCAACTTCATACGTATAATCAGCGTTACGGCCTCTTTCGATTGCGGTAATAAAATAAGCAAATGTCTACCTACCAAACGTTGTTGGTAGGAAAATTCGCAACGCATCGTTGCCTGTCCTCCAAATGAGCTAGTGATTCCATCGCAATTTTTATTTTTTCATCCAATGCTTAACAAGTGGAACCCAAACTATGACTTAATTGATTTATTTACTGCTGGACTGCAAATGGAGTCAAAATTTTGGCGGACGGTCTTATACAATATTCACACCGCCCCGAAAAAAATGGAATGCGCTAACAGTTGTTCGGCCAATGCACTCGTGGCTGCCCCCGCTGGTGTTGTTGTTGTCTCGCCCGCTCCGTCTGCGGGCACAGACTATATTCCAGCGAGTCAAAACAAACACTCTACTTTTGGGTTAGCTTCTAGTGTAGTTGCAGAAAAAATCGTTATTGTGGATGCTGTTTCAGATTTGGACGTTGTCTCGAATGTGGGCGTTGTTTCTGATGCTGCAAATGCTGTTGATGAAGCTAGATTTGCTGATTGTCTATTGGATACCAATGATGCTGTCTCTGTTCGTGAGTTTAACTCCGCTGATAATGTTGCTGGTGCGGATTGCTTGAATGTTGCAGCTGATGTAGCTCCTTTTTTTGCGAATAATGGAAATACTAACGCTGTTCCTGAAACGACTGCTGCCGGAGTTAGTTCTGCTGTTGGTGAAACTGTGCAGAAAGTTCCCATTAGATACAACGCAGGGACGGAGACAATCGTTGGTACCAGCGAGAATGTTTCTAATCTCCATGTCGTCCGGAAACTGAAGTGGTTTCATATATCAAGTTTCCACCCCGATACATCTACGGACAGTATTACTGCTTATATCTCCAATAAATTGCGGACAAATCATACGGGCTTTTCGTGCTTTAAATTGTTAAAAGCGAATGAAACTAGCCAAAGTCTAAAATTTGTGAATTTTAAAATTGGTGTTCCTGCTAATTTTACAAGCAGTGTTTATGATGCGAGTTTTTGGCCCAATGGGGTGAAAATTCGATCTTTCATCCACAATCCAAAAAACTAAATCGTGCTATTGCTGAGGAAGTGTTTAAGCCACCCTATGACCACCAACTGGCCCAAAACATTGAGGATACTCATCCTATTAAAATATTTTATCATAATGCCAGTGGATGTAGAACGAAAACTCTGGATTTATTTATGGCTTCAAGTCACACAGATTATGATGTAATAATAATCACGGAAACTTGGCTTTATAAAAATATTCTGTCATCTGAAATCTTCGACAGCAATTTATACAATGTATTTCGCCGTGATCGCTGTAAATCGGTTGAGGAACGTGGTGGAGGTGTGCTGATTGCGGTCCGGTCAACATTTTCTTCAGATGAGATAGTTTTGCCGATTTTAGATGTCGAACAGATCTGTGTTTCTGTTAATGTTCTAGGTACTAACGATTTTATTTTCTTTATTGTTAATTACATACCATCACAAAGTAAACTTGATATTTATGAAAAATGCATTGAAAATATTGAATTTATAAATAATCATTGTTCAAATTCAAATTATATATGTGCTCTCGGTGATTTTAATATTGGTGATGTTGTATGGTCCTGGTCTGATGACGATAAAATGCTTATTCCACATAATGTGGTTAAAGACTATGAATTGGCTGTTATTGATTGTTTGTTTTCGCTTAATTTATGTCAAGTTAATGCAATAACGAATTCCCAAAATAGAGCTCTTGATCTTGTATTTGTTAATATTTATGACTTTAAATGTAATGTTCTTGAAGCACCATTTTCTCTTTTAAATAATTCTACTTATCATGAGCAAATTTGTATTGAAATTGAAATGTATAATTATAATAAGAGGAACTCGATTACAGAAAGGCCCTTTAACTTTCTTAAATGTAACTTTACTGGTATGAATTTGCATTTGAATTCGTTTAATTGGGATCGTGAATTTGAAAATCTATGTCTAAGTGAAATGTATAGTCGCTTTAATTTTATCTTAAAATCTAGCTTCTCTATGTTTGTTCCATGTTCGATGAGGAAAAGCACTTTGAAACCCCCATGGTATAATAGGCGCCTTACACATTTAAAGAACTTGAGAAACAAGGCTCACAAAAGATTTAAAATTTCAGGAATCGAATGTGATAAAGAAATGTTTTGTAAGCTACGTAGTCAGTTTAATGTTTTGAGTAAATTTCTTCATAATAACTATATATGTAGTGTAGAAAACAAGTTAAAAAGTGACTCTAAATATTTTTGGTCATTTATAAATCATAAAAGGACCAATACTGGTTTTCCCAAAAAAATGACTTATAAGGATGCTATTTCCAATGATGCTCAAGGTTCAGTTGAGTTATTTGCGAAATTTTTCGAAACCATTTATTCAAATTGTAATGCACCAACGAGTTTCAATTTTAATTCCAGATCGAAAATTGATTTTGGTCTTCTAGTTCTTGATATAAATGATATTCTGTTGGCAGCGCGTAGCATCAAGCCGAATTCTAAGCCTGGAGTGGATGGTATTCCCGCAATTGTATTAAAAAATTGTTGTGAATCTTTGTGTAAGCCTCTGCATACGATTTTTAATGAATCTCTTTCTTCTGGAACTTTTCTCAATGATTGGAAAACGTCATATCTTATTCCTATTTTCAAATCTGGATCTAGGAACAATGTTGAAAATTACCGTGGAATATGCAAACAATCTGCTATACCAAAGCTTTTTGAAAGCATTGTTAAGAACAAATTAGAATTCCATATAAAAGAACATTTATCTGAGTTTCAACACGGTTTCGTCTCAGGTCGCTCGACGTCATCTAATTTAGTTCATTTTACCTCTTATGTAATAAATGCAGTTGAAAGCGGATCCCAGGTTGATGCAATATACACTGACTTCAGTAAAGCCTTTGATTCCGTGAATCATGATGTCTTATTAAGTAAACTCGAACAGTTTGGTTTTCACTCAGCTATGCTTTTGTGGATTTGTTCATTTTTAGTTGGTAGGGTCCAAAAGGTCTACCTGGATGGCTGTTATTCCAGATCAATTTCTTGCATCTCTGGAGTCCCACAAGGTAGTCATTTGGGCCCTCTACTTTTCATAATTTTTATTGACGATATTCTTCAGTGCATACAATTCAGCCAATGCTTATTGTATGCAGATGATCTAAAACTATTTTTAAAGATAAAATGCTCAGAAGATTGTAAAAAGATTCAGTCCGACCTTAATAATCTTCAAAACTGGTGCACACTAAATTGCTTAATGTTAAACAAACAAAAGTGTATGGCTATTTCCTTCTCAAGATCTCAGACGTATTATTCACACGACTATTATCTTGAAATGACGTGCTTAAATAGAGTTAGTCAAATCAAGGATCTTGGTGTCATTATTGATACTAAGCTAACCTACGGTCCTCATGTTGAATACATTATCGCTAAGGCTAACTCACTTGTTGGCTTTATAAAAAGGAACTCGAGAGATTTTACTGATCCACATACTCTGTTATCTTTATTCATATCCCTGGTTAGATCGATCCTTGAATATGCCGATATTATATGGAATCCCATTTATGAAAGTCATTCAGACCGTATTGAGAGAGTCCAGAGGCGTTTTACCAAATTTATATTCTTTAAAATGCGTTGGAACTTTGAACCATCCTATAGTGCGCGATGCAAATTACTCGGTATATTGAAAATTAATGTAAGAAGGTATGCTCATGATATTATATTCGTTAGAGATGTTGTGTGTTACCACATAAAAAGCCCTGCCCTGTTATCTAGAATGCTTTTTTATGCACCAGAAAGGCGTCTAAGGTCTCGTAATGTTTTTTTTCAACCTAGACATAGAACAAACTATGGTTGTAACGAACCAATCTCAAGAGCTCTTGCGGCTTTTAATGATGTAAGTGGACACATAGATTTTCACTGTTCTAGAGACCGCTTTAAAAACATCTTGTTTGCTTTGTTAAGTAACTAAGCTCTGTTATCGTGTTTCTTATTTTCTCATGTACATAAATGAATTGTTGTATTTAAGTATTTTTAGTACGTATTTAATCTTTTTTAATCTGTAAGCTATGCTGTAGATAAATAAATAAATAAATAAATAAATAAATAAATAAATAAATAAATAAAACCGTGTTTTGTCGAAAACTCGTCGAAAACTCGTCGATGCATTCACACCGAACACCAACTAGTTTTCGTTTGACGTTTGAATCAGCTGTGAGGCACTAGTCTCGAAACCTCTGTGTAAACTTATTTTGGTTACAAATTTCGATCGCATAAATTAACAAATAAAACGGATTCGGAGCGTTTAAAACTAATATCAATTAAAAGTGGAAAATGGCTTTAAGTTGTCAGTTGTGACTTCTGTTCGGTCAGCTGTTCTGCTGAATTAGCTGAATATTGCAAAAGGTGTGTTTGTTTCAACAACCCAACGATTGGAAGTCGTTCTCGTGGAAAACTGAAATATGTATGGGAAAACTTCTGTTTTCGATGAAGTTTTATAGGGTTTTTGCGAAAGCCCGGTTTTAGGCTCGATGTGAATGGGGTATTAGAAGTTACACAAATTGCGGTGACTTCAAACTTGGCATAGCGCGCTCCACTCCAGTTGCTTAATGGAAAGCAAAATATTGCACAAGTGGCTCTTCTTTATAAATTGGCATGTAAGTAAATAAAAAAAAATTAAAAAAATCATCCGCCAAACACCTACAGCTACCTATTCAATGTACGATTGCTCTGTCATGGCTCGTTGAACCTGATTGCTTTTCGCAGCAAAGTCTATGCAAAATTTCAACGCACAACTGGCAAGTAAAGTGCTCACGTCATTCCTACAGATACTCATACTCATATTCATATTCACAAAGCCAATGCAATGGTACCCTTTTGCGTCTCGCGCATTTCTGATGGATGTCAAATAACAGCAAACGCACACCAGCCCACCGAAATACAGCCGGTAACGTACACCCGACTCGGCAATGCAACGCGAACGCGACATCAGTAGTCAGTTCTGATGTACGTCGTGTGCGCGTCTTGTTTCGAAAGGGAAATTACAAAAATGCATTCAGCGCAACACAAACACACTCGCACAAGATCCCCATACAAATCCCAGCTAATTGGCAGCCCGTGAACAATTTCCACTTTCGATTTCATTAGCCGCTTAACACGGAATCGGAAGAACACTCCAAATATAATAATTATTATTATAACGTTGGAGTAATTTTTTTTCTCCTCCGTTATTTATGAAATTTATCTGAACGAAAGGAAAAAAAAAATTAAGTACACATTTTCGACCAAACTGGAGTAGGTAGGACTTCAGCTACAGTTTCTGAGCTTGTGCGTGAATATTTTATCTGGCGTCTGGTGTTGAAGTATAATTGCTACACATTTTCCATTAGGCTGCGATGTTGTGATTTTGATCAATGAAAGCGGTTACGGTTATGATGGATATTCGCTGCGCGGCGATTTGATTTGGAAATTCAAAGTGTTTTTTTTTTTGAGCCATTTGTTTAGTCTTTTGCGGATTTAGTGGTTGTTCTGGTTTTGTTTTCGGCCGTTTGACGAGCTGCGCTGCTTCCTGAAGGTAAAAGCTATTCGACGGCAAGCCACTCTGTCTGGGAGAACGAGTCGTGTTATTATAATGTCTGTCCGTCTGCCTTCCTTGTGAAATTTTCGTGATGCCTTGAGCTGGAATTTGAATTTTATTTTTTAGTTTTTTTTTTTTTTATTGGGTGTGGACTGCGGTTGACATGTCTTCCGGTGTCCATGGCTTAGGATAAGCGCTGAAATTGTGAAAGGAACGCTTCCGGATATATATGCAGATAGCGGTTGAAGTGGTCCGGTTGTGAATAGCGACGCTTGCGTGTTCAGTGAAAAAAATTGTCAAGAGGTAATTGAGCTCTGTTTCGTAGAGATTTCGACGGAAGAGTGTTGAGGTCGTGGTATGCCGAACCGGACAGGCGGGAAAGTGCAACAAGTTGTATGAAGGTCTCTCATTCCTAACGGAATCATTTAAGAGGCGTAGGAGTTAAAAACGAGTCTTTTCGATTATAGGCTGTTTTATGGCAGCCGACTGTTTGCCCAGGATGTGCAGTGGCCCAGGTCATCTTATGGGTAATTCTGGGAATCACACTTCAAAAAATACAAGAACTTCTTTGCTGTTCTTTACTGTTCCCCTTTTCTTCCCTAAGTGAAATTTGCCTTTATTTTTATATGAAATTTGAATTTGAAATGATTGGGGATCTAGTTTAGTTGACGAATCTAGTCAAGAAATTCGTGACAGAGTACTAAGTTGACAGTTCTCATATGGGGCTGACGTAGAAAAAGTGACGTTCCCGACCAATCTAGTTTTTGCGTTCAGGTTACATCTTATCCAGACCAATCTAGTCGACTTAAAATAACTAGATTCTTGAATGTGGCCATTTTCTTTTCTATTAGACAATCGTCAAATCGAGTGAATCCATTCAGAAACACAAAAATTCTTACGTAGACGTTCGATGGGCTGTTTTCTTTCATATTTAGTGTGACCATCTCATTCTAAGTAAACTTTTAAGTTTACTTGTAATGGAAACGCGTTTAAATTTTACCTTTAAGCAATTTAAGTTTCAAAGAGATTGTTGATTTTTTCCTCTTTTTTAAGGTTTCTACTCGTTTTCCCCTCTTTCATTGAAAATTGGCGCTTTTCCCCTCGATCTGGGACCAATCGGTCAGACTACAGATTCGAGTATACGTACAGCTATAGTTCAAAATGCGAGGTTGTAAGCCCCACTTCTTATGAACAGTTTCCTTGCAACTATGGAGAGGTGTGTTGGCTTTCTTCGCGTGACCTATTGTGATCTGCCAGCTTATTTGCTATCAAAAATAAGACCCGGGTATAAGGCTTTCTTCCATTCGTCCCAAAAATTAAAAACGCACTCAAAACGAATGGTTATAAGAAGCCAGGGTCCTTACGGACCTGTTGTGCCAACTATTTCTATTCAGCTTTCACAGAGAAGAAGAGAAAGGTACCAACCATTGAGTAAGGAAGTGCCTATCCGAGGCATTTTGTACTTCGTCGTGAAAAAAGTTTGATTTGCATTGACTCCCAGTCCACTTTTATTGACCCATCTAGAGCGAATCGAAAGAAACGCAATGACAAGTTGGAAAGTCAAGGCAGACAAATTCAATTTCGTCGACATTGCTACAGCTTCTACAAGTCGTTATGCAGTATACCCGTCCCGACCACCTAAACCATGTCCAGCCTATCAGCTTGTGCTATACTATCCCAAAAATTCCAGTTGATCATGAATTTCGATTCTTTTTCACGCAACTTTGACCACAGTTCCTTTGTGTGACTGCATGTGTTTAAATTGGCCCAGCGTAGGTTTGTTCTACTGAAGAATTCTATTTCGATCTTCCTTCCAAGAGTACTCGGCGAAGTTTTACAGATTTTAGAAGATGCGTCCTTTTTTGATGTATTTCTTACAAGTTCATCAGTCTCTTCACTACCCGGAATATTAATATACCCTCCTTTGACATATGACAGTTCCCCGGATCTATGTTCCGACTTCATGCCATTTACGACTGACTTGAGGTACAGTGGGATCTTTCTCCAAGTCCCTTCCAACTTCTAAAACTCGGCTTTTCGCCCAAAAAATCATCGTCGATTTTCTTTTCATTTTCGAATCAAATTTAAAAACCATCCCAACAAGAGGATCTCTAACCGATCTCCAACCGACCTCCAACCAATATCGCATTGAAAATGTAAATGCCCAGCCAAAGCTATTATTTTATGAGACATGCGATAAATTTTGAAATAAATCCCCTGAAGTAATCCTTTCTTTATAATCATGATCGATCTTGCGCCATCTGCGCACCTCAATAAACGATCAAAATGAAAGTCACCATCACCTAAATCCGAGCATGTTACATCACATTCGCTCGCACGGCACACCGGAGATCGGTCAGCCGAAATGAGTTCACCTTATGCCTGAGTGGTGAGTAATGCTCTGTCCGCTGCTTGTGGTTCTGGTTCATTTTTCGCCGTTTATTCGTATGCAGTGCAGTAAATATATCAATAATTATCAATTATGCTCTTTATGGTGTGGATCAATTATAGGGTAAACAATATTATGCAAATGTGCGTTGGCACAATGGAGTGCGAAAGGGTAAACTGATTTGCAACAACCCACGGCGAGGTAAATTGGATGTCGGTTGCGCTACCTGTGATGGGTTACCGACGCGTGCATAATTTTTGAGTTTATTGGTCCACCGAGTGAGTAGGTGGTGTGAGTTAAGACAGTAGCATTTAATTTATTTTTTTTAATTTCAACAGGGCCCTGATCGTGTAGCTTTTGAGACGATCATCGTTCAAACTATAGAGCTCCAAAACTGCTAGTTTAAGAACTTAATCTTGTTCATTCTTCACAATAGGGTAGTTCGCGACAACGTCAGTGTCAAATATGAAGAAGAAAAAACCAAGTGACAGCTAAAAAAATTGTAGTTAAAAAAAATACTAAGAACTGAATAAAAACATTTTAGAAATAAAAACTGATGTTTATCACATGTATTAGGTAAAAGAAGAGAGGTTAAAGTAATGGGAATTGTGCGCTTTTTGACAATATTTGAACAAAACACTACTCTGGCCATTAAAACCAGGTTTTGTTATAGTACAAGTTTTTTTGACGTTTGAAGCAAAAAGATGGCCCATCTGTGAAAGGATGGGCTTCGCGATACACTTTATGGTGTTGAAAACTTACGATAATCAAAAACAGCTTACTGTGGTCATCAAAATTTCAAAAACTATACCGTTTAGACGATCATCGTCTTACATGATCTGCCGCCATTTTTTTTTAGTTTATTGCTCTATACCAGTAGCCAAATTTCAAGACTGATCGTATAAGTACAGCCCAACAGTTCGCTCAAAGCTCAAAGCTGTAGCCTCATTATCATACTCGGAACTTTCCAAGGGTATACTTGACCAACTGCCAGCTTTTGGATGAGGAAGAACGACGGCTGTAGTCTTCTGTTTTGATGTCAGCGTCTCATTCATTCAATAACTCGAATGTGTCATGTCTGCGTAGGCCTCAAGTAAGCTAAATGCTTGTTTTGGGTTCAAGCTTCATTATATGTGAGCAATATTAAAGCCTCGGTCTTACCTGAGCTTTATCTAGGAGGTGTTGTAGGTGACTTCACTTTGACGAAGCTGATCCTTTGATGTTCGATAAGAGGGTTCTACTTCCTTGAGATCATGAATGGGGTCGTCCATTTGGATTAGTGGTAGAGCCGGCACATTTTTCCCAGGGATCTTGTATCACTTTGATATTTTGTCCACTGTCCAGATCTTCATTTTGAGGACTGATCTCCTCCTATTTCTGTGACTGTGCGATTGACAGCATTTTGAAAATCCAAATGTTGTTCAACGAGGATTTTAAAATACAAATACTTCGCTTAACCACAGAAGGAGGAGTTGTTTGGACTCAAAGCATTTTAAAAACCCAAATGTTGTTCAACGAGGATTTTAAAATACAAACGCCTCCCTTAACTACAGAAGGAGGAGTTTTTTGGACTCAAAAGATCTGCAGCAAAGTTAGTTTGATAAGTTTTAAGCTTAAGCCTCACGTCGTACGAGTAGATGGAGGAACTTTCGTACTCAGTCAAAGAATAGAGGTGACAAAACCAAAAGCTTTATGTGTAATGAATTCGGGACTTATCTCTGACATATTTTCGAAGAATTTGCCATTCACTGTAACGCGAGCTCATATTTTTAAAAAAAGACCGACCAAATAGGCTCTTGCTCACTCCAGAAACTACAAATTTTCTTTATTCACAAACCGATTGGCCAAAGTGTACATTGACACCAAACAAAGACTGATTTTTGAAATGGGTTAAAATATTGCAAAAAAGTTTATTCTTCGGGTGCAATTTGTCAAACAATTTAGTTCGGCGGAGCATCGATGTTAAAGGACTGTCAGTTATGACAACGAGGTTTAAAAGTTAACCCTATATTGGAGGATGTATTCAAACTTCTAGCCCATCAGCTCAGAGAGCCTTAAAAAATTGTCTTTGATGAATTTATTTACTTATTTATTTATTTATTTAAAATATTGTTTATTTTTATATTATTTATATAAAAAATTGTCTGAATTCCATTGGCAAACATTTCATAACAAAATTAAGTCTTAGCCCCCCATAAAAAAAAAATCCTCCTGGCTATGGTAACCCATAAAACTTGTCAAAATTATGTTTTTTTTACCGCTTTTTAAATTGGCTGCCATTAGTCCTCTCGCCGAGAAGCATTTCTAAAGATGGCTTAAATCCCAAATTGTCACCGCTGGGGGCTAGGAGTGACCTCCATATTAAACATTATTAATTGGTTGCAGCTAAAGGCATTCTTTGTTTTCAAAGATAGACAAAGCAACCTTTTTGTTGGTCTTCCGTTTCTTTTTTTTGCACTGAATCTTCTTAGAAGATGTGTCAAATTTGTTGAACCTTTTTGCAACAAAAATACAAACTTTCCTCAGTCAGATGTTATAAAGTATGCCAAGTTGGTCTGGGAAATTTCTAAATAAAATTCCATCCATCCGGTTGCAACAACCCATCTTATAGCTCGCCCATGATGACCCTTAAGCCCAAATGATTAACTTCAGTATTACTCAAAGTTGCTGTCAAAACAAATACCCCATCTATTGCATAAAATGATTAATAACTAATTTTGTAAAATAGGTATATCCAAATTCACTGTCACGCAATAAACAAAAACAAACAAAAAACATCGTTTAGCTTTTTTCAAATTCGTGCATATTCTCATTTGAGCCAAACGCCATTGTGACATCACCCAAACTCGTATTCCGAATGCAACTTTTAATAAACCAGCCCAAAAAAATATTTGGGTTCATCCATTTGCATAGGAGTGTATTTGTTTTTGTCTAACAAACAAAACATGTTTCTTTGCTGCCAAACAAAACAACAAAAATCTGTTACAAATGGCGTTAATTTTGAATATTTTCGGATGTAACGTTGTGAGTGTTAATTTCCTTTTAGTGTATGGGTCTTCTCTTATGTAAGCGTGCGTCTTTTGTTTTAATCAATTTCATGTTTCGTTTGGAGGGGTAACGATAAATCAGAAATCAACCACCGTTGGCATTGATTCCGAACAAGAAGCCCATGTGACTGCTGTTTGCAAGCATTTAATTTATTAAAAAATGACAATCAAATCGAGAGCAATGGAGTTGTTCTTGGGGAACACCCGTGTGTTCAACAAAAGCGCCTTGGTAACGTGTCACGGTCAGGCGTTTATGATTTTCTTGAGCAAATACTTGGAAATTCATTTTTATCCACAGCTACCTGCGAACCATTATGGATAGCGCCGCGCGCCGGCTTGCCATTGTGGGCTGAGCCTTATTAGCTTTGATTGTGATTAATTAAGTCTATTTTAAGGTAGCGAAGCGTTTTTGTTGTTTCGATGTCAAATATTTGCAAGCAAATTCTCCAAGTGTGTATTTGTTTATTTTTTGCGCGAGACACTATCTGTTACGAATACTATTCAAATGAATGTTGGATCTTAAAAGTTATGCAAGCAAGTTATAAAAACGGGAACAAGTTACATAGTTTTAGTGCGAATAAGTCGCAGAGAAATGTTGTCCATCAATAGAAACGAATTGGAATACGTTTTGGGAGAATCAGTCATGCTGAACTTGGCAGTTTATTTGTGCTTTTGGAGACTTCAAATGTCGCTCTTAGGAAATAAATAGTTGATGTCCTTGGTCCTAACAGACAGAAGTCAATTAGCAGCTTTTGCTCTTCTTTACGGTCGTCTTATAAGTAGCACTAATTTATTAGCTTATTTGCTAAGGCGGCTGAATTTCGATGGGCCCTTATGGCGGCTACAGTACCGCATAAGACCTTACTATCTCATACCCCTTTTTACCTTGCCTAACCTACTTAGGCGGCTCCACAGTTCGAATTGAATCTAGATCAGTGTTGTTATATCGTGCGGCTTATCCCTTTTTGTGGGAATTACGATGTCCGAAAAGCCTTCCGTGGAATAAAGGGAAAAAGGATCAAATCGTGGGAATTTCAGAAATCTAACAAAAAAACATTCAAGCTATAAATTTTTGGTGAAAACATTGATTATCAACACACTAAATGTTCATAAAAAAAGCTCATGTAAATCGTCTTTTATAAAGATATTCTAGTACCAAAAAATAATCATAGCAGTGTTGCCAACTGCAGTTTTTATACTAAAGGTTTATTTAACGTGATTTTCTTTCCGTGTAATACAAATTTTACTTTAAAAAAATGTATTTTGACGCAGAAATGTATCGTGGTCGTGAAAATGGTGAAAATTTGAGTATGGTGAAAAGGGAAAAGGGACCACGCTTCGTGGGATAAATGAAGAAAGAGTGCTAACAACACTGGTCTAGATCTAGACTTCAACTTACAAGCCTCTGATTCTAAGCTAACTGCTTCTAGTTGCACAGTTCAAGACATTTGAGGTCCTGTGATACTTATGCGCCCAAACTACGGCAAGGTTTTTCTATACAGCGGGTTAATAGCTCGCTCGTTTTACGGCTTAGATTATGTGAGGTTATGTTAGGAGACAAGGTTCCCCTTTGTGCAATCTTAACCCCGAAACCGTGGATGAACATTCCGATCACACTCTTAAAATACACGAAGGAAAAACCTGCGACTTACGAAACCCTTCGAATGTGTCAATGAATTTTCTTCAAATTCTTTAATTTAGCTTTGGAATTTTTTTAATTTCCTTAGCAATAGTTATCGAAGAACCCTTCGGCCATGCAAAAGAAGAAGCGTTCCTAGAGGTCTTGGCAAAAGCCTAAGAGATGTTTAAAAGATTCTACTTGCTCTACGTTCCTACAGCTTCTGCAGAATTAGCATTTTTAATTCATAGCTTTTGAACTTTCTCCATTACGTAGTAAGAGAAAGATATTGTATAAGGCGAACTCAAAAAAGTGGGTCGCAAAATTCTGTCCGTCTGTCCGTCTGTCTGTCTGTCTGTCTGTCCGTCTGTCTGTCTGTCTGTCT
Source organism: Cheilosia variabilis (assembly GCA_951230905.1). Taxonomy (NCBI): domain Eukaryota; kingdom Metazoa; phylum Arthropoda; class Insecta; order Diptera; family Syrphidae; genus Cheilosia; species Cheilosia variabilis. The sequence continues at coordinate 59,191,437 of OX579680.1, read as the reverse complement.
GTCTGTCTGTCTGTCTGTCTGTCTGTCTGTCTGTCTGTCTGTCTGTCTGTCTGTCTGTCTGTCTGTCTGTCTGTCTGTCTGTCTGTATGTCCCGAGGCCTACAGCCTAAGCGGCTGAACGGATTTCGTTCAAACTTCGGATTTAAAGTTTGGGGAGTTCGGAGCCGTTTTTTTTTTGCATGGTCACCTCAATATTAATGGTACTTCTCATACAAAATTTTCATACCAGTTTGATTTGTTCGAAAACGGCTCTAACGACTTCAACCAAAATTGATATTTAAGCTTAAGTGCGTGAAGTTACCATAACTGCATACTCAGATTTTAGCTAAAAAATCGAATAACGGTACTTTTGAAATTTGGACATATCTCGAAAACGGTCCATACGATGGTGACAAAAATAAATTTCTAAGGTAATATGGTCATTCATAACTTAAATGACAACTCAGTTTTTCTCTATATTATCGTAAAATGGATTTTTGAAAAAAGACTTTTTTTAAAATTTAGTTTTCTTTAGTTTACCTGAAAACGGCAATAATGATTTTGACCAAAATGCAAACATAGAGTTAAATGGATGTTTTCAAAATTATTGCGTCCTTAATTTTCAATTCGAATCACTGGAAACGCTCACTTTAAAAACTGCTCATATCTCGAAAACCCCATTTTCGATTTCGATAAAACCCTAAAAACCAAGTTTAAGATCTGCTTAAAGGACTTTGAATTTCAGTCAGACTCGCACTAAACGAGAAAGTTTCGTGCGACCCAGTCGTGCACTTTATTTAGAAATGTTCTTGAACGGTGCAAAGTCCGGTTCGTACCCCACCCAGGCATCTTACCGTTTAAACCGTGAACAAGCATTTAATGGCGGAAATTGTTTTTTTTTTCTTCGTATGTAAGGTCGCCTTAATTCGCTTCGTCTTCTGCAGCGATTCTTCCCCAGAAATGCGACTTAAGCTACGATTCCAGGTGGCATTTTTCGTGGCAAATTTGACAGGCTTACGTCACGAAAATTCGGTCATTCGGTGGTCACTTGTGTGTCTTTCGTGAGTGCGCGCAGCCACGGCCCGCTGGACCAGACGCTTCACAAGCGACCACACCTAGTGATAAATTTAGGACGAATTTTTACGTCATAATGACGTCGGCATGTCGAAATTTGGCTTTAGTTTGTAGACTGTCGTCTAACTTGACACGAAGGTTTAATAGTCCAAATCCTCTACATATTTAGGTCTGTCTTTCTGAAATTCAACCACACTTGCTGTACCCATTTGACTTCAAATTTCTCTGAAGCTTAGTTTGATGTAATATTATGCTGGCAATGCTATAAATCTCTTCAAATCTCTTTACAAAACCGATTATTTACTGATTTTCAATAAGTTTTCACTGCCGCACTACAATGTGAATGTTTTTAATCTCAAACAATCGCTAACCTTCAAAACAGTCCAGTTTTCTATCTGACATAGACATCTGACAGTAATCTCGATTGGGGTTGGATTCAAGCTCAAGCGCAAGCAGAACAAAATAATCCAACAAATGCCAATTAATTTACTATCAATTAAATCGTGAACATTTCTATTTGTGTATCTGAAATCTCGTGCCAATTAATGCTTAAGTACCTGCACTGGTTGTACTCTTATTCAACTTTTAAATTAGTCGGCTTTATGGAGGGTTTGGTTTTGTTTTTCCTGTAACCCGATGATGTCAGACGAGGTTGTAAAAAATATTCAGAAAATTGAAGTTTTTATATAATTGAAAATATTCAAATGAGAGGCTAAAAAATTCGAACGTGTTTTCTGATTTATTCAGAAGAAGTTACAGAAATGTTGGGAGTTGCCATAGACAGCTTGAATTGGAAAATCCATTCTGGTTGTAGAATGGCTTTTGGTTTTTCCCTCGAAAAGGACATTTTAAGCAATGGTAATGGTATAAATGATTTTATTTTTTGTCTGTCAGAAAAGGTGTTGTATTGAATGTGCGCCCCAAAAATTGCTTAGGGACAAGTGGTTGACAGACGGCTGTACTGAACTCTGTCTTGTTTTATTTCCGACAAATCGGCGAGTTATTCCCATGCAAAGCTTTTCTTTACAAAGTTTTCGTAAAGATTCATAAAACTTTGTCACTATTTTAAATAAGTTTCAATAATCCTCAAAAGCAATTTTATTTGTCATATAGAAATTCTAAGGAAAATCTTAGGCCGCCCGCACACTGAGGTTCTAAACCGAAACTCCGTAGGAAGTATTAATCTTTCGGAATGTTTCGTTTAGTTAGCTCTTAGAAAATGATTAAAACTCGAACAACTGTTGCTAAGTTGTTCCCTACAAAGACGAGTTCTAGTTGATTAAACTTCGCAAATATTTTACCTACATTTTTAATTGTACTAGATGGCAGTACAGTATTTGCTACACAAATGGGTAAAAATAAACCGCTTTCGTCCGCATTATTGCAGATCGATGTGCTTAAAACGCAAATGGAATGGATTATCTAACTTTTGGTTATCCTCAGTCTGATGGTTTTCTTTATCTGCTATCGGAACAGACACATGTTAAGCGGACGTTTCCTGCCATTCACTGATGTAGGTCAGCTTGCATTCGGACCGTGTTTATCCGACTGCTTTTCAGTATGACTTCAGCCCCAATAAATTAGGAAGCATAGCTTAGAGAGAAGTGAGTTGCTTAGGCAGACGCCCACGAAGGTTTATGAATATATCTCTTACTGGAAAAGGGGCGGGGCACCTCCCATAAAGCCAAGTTATTCAATACACAAAATCTTGACATTTATGGCGGCTTTCGTCTGGAAATTTTGTGGTAAATGGACATCAATAGACTGATGGAAGCAATTTAAAAAAAAAAGTGGGCGGTATTTGCCAATGGGGAGGGCGTGGCATCTCATTTACAACAAAAAATGCATTTAAAACGCTTAAGTTGTCGAAATTTGGATCATGAAATTATTTGAAATTCCAAGAAATTTTCAAAATGTGGGCGGGATTGAGTGCCGGGCGTGGCAATTTTGAAAGTGCAAAGCTGTTTAACGAAAATTGTGGTGGCATTGCTCTGGGCTATCGTTTGGAAAAGCGTTTTTCCTAAATTTTGGATTGTCCCTGTTTCTCACTTCTGTAAGGAAAGTTCAGCAGCTCTAGAAAGGCAAAAAAATGCGAATCAGTGTAAGAAGAGGCTGCAATATTAACAATTGATACGTGCAACATAAAAGTGACAATCCTAACCCCCTATTTATCCAACTCTCGCGAGTCTTGCAACTGATGAATGGATGAGCGATAAATAGGTTCGTGGGTTCCTCATATGCAAAGACCACAGACTGCTTTATCAAGTAGAAGCATTAACGATCGGTTTGCCAATGTGTAAGGGCAACTTACTAAATTTTGAGCACCGTTAGGCCAGTTCGCTGGCTAAAGGTAGGTAAAACAAACGATCGATTGACTTGTACCCATAAAGACGGTCGAATGCGCTTGGTTACCAGTGCCCAACCATTGAACACCATTCAGTGGGTGACTGTCTCAACCAATAAACACATTTCAATATAAATTTCACTAAAAACCCCGTCAAAAATAAACCTTTCGAGCACGAATTTTTTGAAAAAAAAACCCCAGTTCGCTCATCAACTCTTTTGTTTTACATGCCAGCTGACTTTTTCCCACTTCCATCCAAACTTTCCATCTAATTCCTATTTTTTTCTTTTCAGATCCCGAAACAACCTTCAAAATGACACAAATAACTGGACTGCTTTTGACACTCTGGTCAATATACTCCACATGCGTTGCAATGCCAGATGTAAGTACCAACTGCCACCAAGCACATAATCGTTCTTGGAGTACTCGTTACTCGAGAACTTGTTTTTGAAAATAGATCCACAACTTGCCATTAATATTGACCGTGACCAAAAAAATATATATATAAAAATGCGACCACCTCATTATAGCCGGTTGGATTTGAAATTTATTTCTTTATCGCGCCAATTTCAAAGTCTTGTTCAAAATTCAACCTCAGCACGGTGGCATGGCGGAGACTGATTCGAATTCGAATCCAATTACAAAATTTTTACATCGTTTGCATATATTAACATTATGATTATGACCAATCGATGTCACTTGTACTCTGTGTATGCGCACACAATGTGAGTAAGCCAACCGCATGCACACGGGCCTTATAAACAATTTTGATATCTTTACGTGCAGGCGGGGCGGGGTTCCAATTCAATGATCAGCGTCGACATCGAGATTGATTCGGCTACGTGTGAGGTGTGTGTGTGTTTTATTTTTTTTTTTATTTGAAAATTATGGCCAAGGTCGGGTAAGGTTCTTGCGTTATGATACGCGCTGCTTTTCAATATCATTTCGTGGTGGTGACGTTCATTGCGGTTGTAATGGTTGACGCCATATTGACCGGTACACGGTTTTATTTGTTTTTACGGAGTGCAGCGTTTCGACGTGTTGGAGAGTGATAATTGTGCAGTTAGTATGCACATTGCATATGTCATCCGACGATGAAACGTTCGCGAAACGTGCGCTTAATTGGTGGCAGAACTACCTACCCACATTAATTGTCCCACAGCGGACAATTTGAAAGCTCGCAAAGCCCACTAAAAAGCCCTATTGCACAGAGTAATGCAATGGTGACCTACCGAGATGACTAATCGCCTGCTAAAATTGTACCGCACGACAACACTTTTGACCCAATTGGCCATAATCCAATAGAAAACCATATGCCAATTGCAAATCATTTAACAATAGATTACACGAGACTTCACACACAACCGTCAAGCGGGGGGGAAAAAACCTCCCAACATTTAAGTCAGACATTGTACGACTCCGCCATATGTGGCTAAAAGCGGCAACCTTCAATGACCGCACGTACTTTAGCTACATTTATTTGTTTTTCTCGTTTTTTACAAAACACTCAGATTTCATGTAACGATTGGTGGTCATTGTTTTGGCTGCACCACCACAAGATGTGCTTAATTCACAAACCGACGAAAATTCAACTGTCTCTCCGAACAACTTTTCAGTGGCGTGTAAGGCTGGTCATCTGTAAACAGAAGTCGCATTTGAGTTTGCGATGGAAAGGGCATTTAATTCGGTCGACAAAGTCAATTTTAAGTAGCTACCAAAAGGAGTGTTGAACTATTAAAAAGGTCCCTTCTTCGACTTGAACTAGAGCTTCAGAGTTCAGACGGACACCTGTGACTGAAAATTGTGTCCAGAACTAGTTGTCACAACCAAGTCAAGCTCCTGTAATTGTTTTCTGATTTTATCCGTTCGAGGACGCGCTGAAATTAATTTTGGAAGGACATACGCAATACGTATCACTAAGACATCAGGGAAGAGAAAATTCCTCAACTCGTTCGTCTCCTAGTTAAAAATTTTCATCGCCAAAGGTACATGCACACTCTGCAATTTTCTGCAAATTATAACGCCCGATCTAACGTGTCAGATACGTCACGACGCGGTCCACAAAATTATGTCGAACGAATATTTAATCTGGCTACAAGCTGCACCCACAGGCGACCCACAGAAAAATACCGCCGCCTTTTATTGAAGTGAATACTAAGGCTCCTCGCACACGTTAGGTTTCAGTCGGACGACTTTTAAGTCACGTTACTTTCAACAGTTGACATCACTTTTGAAAATACTCTTTTAGTTATAGAACGTGTATCGGTTACGATGTCTGTAAGTCACCACTCCTTAGTCAATCCAAAGAATGTTTAAGGCTTTCAAGACGGAGACATATTGCGGAGCTACTCGTAACACCTATCTGGAAGCATCTTCCTTCGCTGTTGTTCGCCTTTTAAAGCCCTCACAATGCGCTTGTCAATACTGAAAGTTCAATTTCTTGCGGCTTAATAGTTGTGTAACAAAATCCACATACGTGTGCGACTACCCTTAGAATTTTCAGCTTGAATCATCGCTATAGCTTGGTTTTGCTGATGTTCTTTCGACCCTTCAAACTGGTTTTGATTTTCTTTAATATTCTTCGTCATTTGACCGATGATATGTCGAATTTCAAATCTTCTAAACGGCTGCGCAGTGGCTTAGTGGTAAGTGTGCTGGACTACTGAGCGAGGGGTCCCAAAAAACACTAATTCCATTTTAAGGAAATAAATTGTTTCCCCTGCGCCACCTCTCGCGAACGAGTATAATTGTCATGAAACAACTTCTCAATTAGCCATTTGGACTTTGGATCAGTGTTGCCAAAAGTACTCCCATAGGAGTACCTATTGTACTACCTTCAACACGGGGGTTGAACTCCTCCATTCACATTCGTACTCCTTTATTTTTTAAAGACCTAAAAAATCTAACACATGCAGCAAAGTGTAATTCTTCAACCATAAGTTTAATTCACTTCAAATTTAATGCAAATTTGGTAGCACTTTTATCTTCCAAACTGTCGTCAAAAAGTAAATTTCCCTCTTTCTAGTTTGTTTTTGATTTTCGTTGGCTTCATGCAATTTTCATCTGTCAGTTCGGTAAATATTTATTTTATATTTATTTGAAATTGTGGCTTTGTGGTTCCGTGGATTTTAAAGACTAAAAAAGGCCTGTACTACTATTTTTTTTTTTTTTTCAAAATACTCCCCTTGATATTATTTCTCTCCGGCAACACTGCTTGGGATAAAACTGTAGAATCTTTCCAAAAATGAAAAACTCGCTAAAAACGATTGGTTGTGAGAAGCTAGGCCTAGGGTCCCTTCGGAACTGTTGCGCCAAGTATTTATTTTATTTATTTAAACAGCTTAACGTGCTTCGGGAAGATTTGTGAAGCATCAAAAGACGGTTGAGTGAAGGCGATCCATTTGGTGACTTCGTGACTTGAGTGCTACCGACGGCCAATTGAGGGTTCATCCGACGCCAACTGTTTCATTTACTGAAGATCCCTAAAGACTTCAAATTCAGATATGTAGTTGTAGAACCACCTCAGTTTGACTGGAGCTGGAAATAGCTCCATTTAAAAAATTCGTCTGCTCTCACCGTGGATCTAGAAAAATGACAGCTCCTCCCGTGGTTGCTCTAAATCTAAAGTACTATTGTTTTAATAAGTTGAATATAAGTTGAATATGCAGTTTGTCTACCGAAGAAGGTTGGCGTTTATTTTGTGCGTCGGACTTGGAAGCCTTGTTTGAAATGACGAAGTGTTAAATTGCCAACCTCCAAGTTCAAGTCTTCGTGAAAGTCGAAGCATTTACTTATTTTTATTAATTATTTATCAGCAATCGGCCAAAATTGTTCCAATGTTGACAGAGTCAGTGCTTTATACCTTCATTTTTCAATATCAGTTTGTTCCACAGGCGATTTGACAAGTACCAACCTCCAGTGGCCTGAAACAGCTCGCTCAGTAAACTTCTGCAGCTTTGTGCGACTTTTAGTACAGTTCGGGCTCGCCGTGCTCTCCCGTCTCTCCCATCAAATATTACCCAGTTGGAGGTCTCTTCAGCTGCGTCGCGACCACATTTCTCTCAAACGGTCTCCAAGTTTGCTTTGTGCCAACACCTGCACTCATGCTATCGGCAACCTTATTGTCAGCGCAATTATCCATCTCATGAACAGCACTCATTTGCACCAGACATTCTTACAAAGCTGACAGATTTCTTCACATCTCCATAATCGACGACATTGCGTATCTAAAAGGTTGAGCAATTGTCTCGCATTCTCATTTAATCGCTCGCATTTTGCTGTATACAAAGTATGCGCATTCCACTCATTCGTCTCCGACTTTGTGACACTTTCAGCACTTAAAAGTTGCCAGACCAGAATCAATTCATACTGACCTTGATGGTTGAACCCACGAGTCGAATCGATTTACAAAAATTCAGCTCATTAAAATATGAAAAAAAAGTTGAAATTCCACCTCGCAGTTGATAAATCTAAGCCAAAGCAAAAATAAGAAACAAAAAATTAAAAAGACATTCAAGGTGACCAAAATAATATTACCAACGCTAACAAGCCGTAATGAGGTGCCACCGTACGAGTAGTAGTTTCTACAATTTGTACACAGACAGAGCGCACGATCATCAGAGCAGGAAGCAAGGCTGGCTTGTATAGAATTTCGGAGAACTCTCAACGGTGATCTGCTCCACAGCGGCCACGAACGACCTCGCCGGCAGTCATCCGGTCCGAATCGGTTCTTCGCATCTAGAACCGCACACGAGAATACTATAGGCGCTGCAGCAGCCCGAATGCATAATTAAATGCTGCACGCTGTCCGTTCCTCGGATGGGATTACACACAGTCAGGCGGTGGGTCGGTCGGTGGGTGGGTCGGTCTGGGTGTAAGTGTCCGCCTAAATGATATTGTTTTCTAATTGGTTTTCACATTTTTGCTGTTCTTGGCTCGTGGTCCAGATAACAGGCAGCGTGTAACGGCAGCAGAATCGCGGAGAACGAATTTTTACAATTGCGCAAGGGATGGTAATGTCTTTGGCACAGATTCGCAAGATGATGGGTCACGGAGATGCTATGGAGACTTGGGATACAACGGGCCTTACCAATTAACATTTTTGGTTTCGACTTTAAAATTTAATTCATAGTGGCTTTATTTTCAATACAAATTTCGCAATTGTGAGCTTTCGTAAATTTTGAGTCGAGATTTAAATTTGTTGTTTCAGTACGACGCAATGTTTCAAGCTTGAAAGGGTATTCACAGTCGGCCTTACTAATAATCAAACACTAATGTCGACGATTAGCTGGCTGCCAGCTTTAGTAAAAATGTACAGCGGTACCAATAAACAATTACCCCTCCACATTTGCGAGCGCGACAACTTTCTTAGAATCTATTACATTTTTCGTCTTCGCAGAACTCAAATTTAATAATTTCTTTTCGTGAAAAACAAGGTCAATGGTTTATTTCACAACGAGGACTTTATTCTAAAAAAGAGAATATATAAATTGCAAATTAACTTGACCAACAGATATCTCTCAAAGGCTTTTTGAAGCTTATTATAAGCGAAAAACAAAACGGAAAATAGGAAATGCACAAAATATCCGCTGATCTGTCAAATATCGTATGCAAATCAGTGATGCCCTATCGGACACAATTTTCGGTTCTTTTTCTAGTACGCTTTCCGTTGTTTTCTAATACTTCACGATTAATCTGAGCGAATTTATGTCGTAATAAGATCTCCTTAAAATTATTCAATAAACGGAACACAGTTTATTAGAAAGCTTTCATTTATTCGTAGGCTGATGATGCAAATCAGAGCAAAAGGGAGTCTAAAGCAGAGACAAATCATACTGAGACTGGCCCCCTCAATTTTTTTTTTTTAATTCGCCATTTTGTTTTCCTATTGGTGTCATGTCAATAAAGAATCCGTGTGACATGCAAAGACATACAAAAAATACAAAAATAAATGATGCCCTCGCGGCAACCGTGGGGAAATGTGAAAGAGTTCGGGAATACCACATTTTTACATTACTGAATTCCATTGGTTAGTTAGTATAAATTGTTAAAAGGCGAATAATTTTATTTGTTTGATTAGCAAAACTATCTAAAATATATGTTTTATATACCAGAAACTTTTTAGGACAAACGTGGTTGTGTATTTCCCGCTTTTCTTATTCTTAATTCATTCTTAAATAATGAAGAAAATTTGCTCAAAATGTTTTTATTTTCCCTCAACTAATTTACATTGCTAATTTTTCCTGAATATTTCAATCAAATGTACACTTTTTCCTAAAAAAAAATTCTATCCCCACGTAACGAACAATTTCAAATTAAACGGATAAAATTCTATGTACTCTGCCAGCAACTTTGCCCACAGCGGAAGTGGCTCATATTTTTTGCGAGTGTCTTTGTTGGCTAAAGTTACGTGACATTTGTCAATACGAATTTATATGTAACAATACCAACGCACCAAATCGTGACCACTCCGAAAAAATCATTGACTTATTATAAATATATGGACTGCTAGTAGACAACTTCGCGTTGGTTCCAACATAAGCGCTAGCTCTCGTGGCTCGGAGCGGAATAAATTGGAAACTCACATCTGACGTTTCCATTTCGTTGCAGATAGTTTTGCATAAGACTGTGTTATTGCGATTAATTGAATAAAGATTTAAAATTAAAAAAAAAAGTGTTGTATAGTTGGTTACAATTTGCAATATGATTCAAGTTTCTCTGAAAAGGGACAAATCTGTTTCCATAGCTCAGATGAGGCAGAAAACTAATTTTGTTTTATTTAGATTGCGTTAAGCAATGGATTTAACAAGGATTGCCTTGAGGCGATACGTTGTCTTAATGACAAGTACATTGACAAGAATTTGCTCCAAACATTTCGAAGCAAATTGCTACAAAAGAATTGGCTTTGGAATGCAATTGTTTCCCGGTTCAGTGCCGACAATTTTTTCTATTTCTTGTAGAACAGAAAAATCAAATTTTATTAATATAAAAAAAATCTAAAGGTTTTCTGAGAAACCCACGTAAGGACACAATCAAAATTTGTAAAACTGTACCGTGTCTTTGTATGAATTACAAAATAAATTAGGGTGCAATAAGATTTATAGAATGATAATTTCAAGAAATATAGATGTAAGCAATTTATATGATGAATTAAATTCTCATGTACTTGAATGTGATATTCTTGACAATCATAAGTATTTATTGATCAGAAATGTGATTGAAATATACGCTAAAGTGTTATTACATCATATTTCTAAAATGAATAATGAAAAACAACATAAAAAACTAGCTCGCAATAAATATACGAAAATTGTGCAATTTATGGGTCAATGAAAAACGATTTTTTATTCAAATTTTGTTGGTTCCATCTATTATTAATTATTTAAACTAGCACAATTTCGAGATGACATCCATTGTAAACAATGCCGCAACAATGTGAATTTCAACCGTTTCACTTGGCAAATCCACTCACGCCCAATAGGTGGCTCTAGCATTCTATCGAGAAATCCAAGATGGTTGTCATTTTGTTTCATTTATTTTTCGCATAGAACCACGAGCGCTAGTTATGTTGGCGTCTTTTTCTGGGCACAGATTGTATGGAAGTGACATTTCACTAGCAGTACATTTCTAATAAGTCAGCTGGTCAAAAGATCACATTTGAATCATTAGCAAGAGAATATTTTTGAAGGAAAGAAGAGCCGTTTGAATTACAATTATCCAAGCAAATGAACAGTAGTTGCTAAAGCATATGGAAGTGTGAAAATAAATATAATTTAATCTTTTAAAAATTTAAAGCCTTGGACATTCTTTTACTCAAAAGCTGTCATGTGTTCGTGTTCTCCTCAATAAATTCACACCAAATAAAACAGAATTCTGTGTATGGGCCGTTTATTTGCTTTATAAAACCAACATTTTTTATGTCTGAAACACTACTTAGAACTTGCATTTATTGGCAATAAATTAGCATAGCTTGAAATAGATTTATTTTACTTTAATTTTGAAATCACCCCTGTCCCCAACGCAGTAATTCGAATTTGCCGACTAAATATCAATAGCTTCCGGATCAGCTTAACAAAGCTGGCACAGCTAATAAACAAGATTTATGAGTTCTTTGATAGTGAAACTAATCAATATTTAAGAATAATATTATCTTGTATTTTTTTTGATTCAACCTGTCCCCGTAATTCGTCATTCGCGTCATGCAACTGCTTTCCGTTAATTATTTTAATTTGAAATTCGCATTATTTTGCAAATGGTACCTGCTCTACATTTACCAGTAAAAATTTCACGCAGTAAGCGTAGAGAAAGAACTCAGACGGGGAAAACAGTCGGTTAAATCAAAGGTGTTGAATGAATGTGGCCCGTTACGCTTATTGCAAGTCATTAGTGACACGATATTTTTTTTAAATAAAATCATTAAAAAATCAGTTTAGAAGTATTTCAAAAAGAAGGAAAAAGTGAAACGTCAGCTAAATAAATAATTGTGTGTATATATTGTGTTTCCAATAAGTTATTACTGTGATCAGTGTGAATTGTCATTAACGTCACAAGTAATCAGCGTCACATTTTTAAAGTGAAGGTACAAAAACCTCATACAAAACTTATAAAAATGATAAATTTGATGTAAATTGTAATGAAATAATTGCAAGCTTCCAAATCCCAATTAAAAAAATAAAAGGAAGTCGGGTTTTTTTATGTTTTTTTTTTTTCGAAACCTATAAATGGACATAGTTTGGACATAAAAAGTCCCTTTTTGAACGCTTTTCGTTGTTGTAATATTTTGTTAAATAAATTCAGATGTTTTAAGAAATTTTTATTGCGAAATAAATTCGTTTTGGCAAATATTGTCTAGTGCGTCACTTTTTCGTCACACTGTCCCCCAAAAAAGGAACAAAGGATTTGATTTTGCTTTTAAGTGCAATGTTATCTATAAAATTTTTCTTGAAATCAGGATCGACTTGGCAATGAAATTTTTTTAGGTGGAAATAACGATAAGGCACAAGACATTCTTTAACTAGCAGTTTTTATTAAATATAATGTTTTAAATTGGTTTTCGTGACGCAAAAGGCATTCAAATCAGAAAAAAAATCATTCGAATAATTTCGAAATTAAAATAGACTCAAGTTGCATTATATCTAATAAAGAGAGTATGTAACAAATTACAGTAAAATTAGACGTTTATTCGATGTTTTTATCAATTATTAAGTCCGTTGCGAAAATGACAGGATTTTAGAGTTTGGGCGACATTTTAAGTTATATCGTCCAAAACATTAGGAAAACTACACTAACGGAATTTAATTGTTATTTCATTGAAAAAAAAAAAAAAATGATTTTGCTGATGTTTTAAGAAATTTTGCAACATTTTGAAAAACAACCCATATCTTGAATTCATACACACTACCTCCTAGCCCTCCAGCGGTTCCTAAATTTATTATTTCGCGTGTATTTTGCTGAATGGATGCTGACAATTCTTGTATCTATATTTGCCGCAAAGTCAACCTTTTCGCACCAACCATTGATTCATTAGAGATTCTCATTCTCGGCGAACAAACTTCTTTTTCAAAGAGGGTTTGGTTGCAGCCAAATATCTACCTAAGGTACTGAGAACTGCACAAAAAAGGAGGTATTCAGGTATGAGCTGTCCAATCTTGAGTCAACATATATTTTGTTCTCTTTGACACGACTCTTAAGAAAGTATTGGAAAGATCCCAAATTTATATCAAATTTATTTTTTACTAAGTATTCGTTACTTGCTAACTATTAAAAAAGGAAAACCAATCAAAAACCAAGCACAAGTTAAACAAGATAAAGCGGGAAAAGCATCAACCGTTTCATTTAATCAAAATATTCGAAATATATATTTCAAGTGTTCACAGTTAAGAAAAATTCAGTATTTTTCAATTTTGTGCTTACATTTGTACAAATTTGTGTGTTAAAAACCATTTGCATTGAATTAAATAAGAAAACATTTACAATTTACCAAAATTAGTTTATAACAATTATAAACGCTCAGGCTGAACAACAGGGAATTAAAATTCGCTCCTATTACGAAATTCCATACCGCCGTTTTGGATGGTTGGCCAACACTCCTCTTGAAAATGACATTTTGCGAAGATTTATTTACCTACTGCCCGAGATAAACATATGGGTTTCAGTAACATTTAACCACACAGTTAGCGATATTCTGGCAACTATATTTGTTTATTGGTAAAGAAATTTTGGAAAGTTTGGTATACTCTTCGCGTAAACTGAAAGACTAAATTTTATCAATGGCCGAGTGTGATTTGATGAGAACGAGAGCTGATGGAAAAAGTGAGAGAGTCAACTTGACACAAGCTCCACCTATACCCTTTAAGATCTCTCCTGAACCCCTTTCGATGAATGAAAATAGCCAGCGCAAAAGAAAATCATCGTAAAGAGTCACTTTAAAGCCGAGAAAATCGATCCCCTCACAGATAACCAAATTACGATGAACCTTTGTCAAAATTCTAGAGCTAAAAATCAACATGAAACCTTTTTCAAGGGACAACCTTTAAGCGAGCTTTGGGAAGTCCTAAAAACTCGTGCGAAACTTTGTACACATTTTACATATTCACACATTGAAATCATTATCCAAGCCGTCACTTTCCCCAGAGTCATCTAGCAATGTCCACTTGAGCGGTTAGTTACGTGTGAAGGCTGACTTGTGTCCTCACTTGTAAGTCACCAATAAACTAGAAACTAGACGTTGATCCCACTGGCGAATCCCCTTTTTGTTTTCTCACAAACTACTCCCCCTTTGAATACTATTTTACCTTGATCGTTACCGTAGGTACCTTTGAAACTAGAACGCCCGTCTTCCGAACTTTTCCTGAGGCGGACCTGCGCCTGTCTTCCGCCAATCTTTATACCAGACTCTTACCAAGTTCTCTTAATGATATCAACTCTCAATGATTGGTCACAACTCTTCCCAACACCTCTCCCTCAGTCTGTTACGCTTACGACCCGCCAACCTTTGAGCTCCTTCATTAAAGCTGTCTCTGTCCATATCCATACCACTTATCCAATCAAAGCCACCGCCGATAGCCAGCTCCAATTTTCGCAATGAACTGCACTCGATCTGCCGACTATTTCCAAACTGCACTGATAAACGAGTGCATTTGCCAAACTTATCGAACCGATTGATTATTTTATTACGAGATTCGGTCGGCCATGATGACGAAATAAATTCCTTCCCTCGAGCATGCAGTTTGCCAACATTTTTCCACCGATCCACCGATGACTGCGACAATTTTTCCCCCATTAAGTGATTTTCCAGCTGCGTTTAATGCCGGCCAAAGTCATTCGATTCCATTGTAAGTGTAACCGGCTGACCAAAAAAAAAGCGCTTAACTCTTAAACAGCGAAATGAAAGTGACGTTTGTTTTTTGGTCGTAAACAAAAGTTCTCCTCGCTCGGTGTATACGGGACTCATCGACTTGGTCAATTGCAGCAAATTAACTTTATGGCCAGTGTAACTTGATTATCAACTCTAACTCCTGCAAAATGTGGTTTGCCTTGTCTGGCTCGCACACATGCATCTGCGCAGAAGGGTGTGCGCCGCTCGCTGGCCGATTTGACATTTTGCACATTTTTCACTTGTGCGATTTACAATCAGATTGAGATGTCAGTAGTCGATTCGCTTGGGGAGAGAATTTTTCTTGGAAATGTTTGCACGCAATCGATATTGTTTGTGATTTATGGGGCGAGAGTGTTATCCCACCTGTCAAATGCGAGAGTTATTGCCTACGCAATTGAACTGGGGGGCGATTTTTTTTTTTACAACTGTTTTATTGGCGGGTTCTTAGAGCGATTTGTTGGCTCTAATACGATGGGCGAGATCAAGTCAAATCTAATTAACATGTCCAACATGGGTATATGACAGTAACAGCTGCAGACGGAATAATTAAACGCGAGCGTGTTTTATGGTGCAAAATGGTCAAATGGGGCCTAAGTGGTTTTTTTATAGTGGTGGAAGTCTGGCTTGACTTCTCTGGGTTTGGCAACGTCACGCAAAAGCGGAGCAGTTCGAAACAGATCGAATGTTGAGTATATTTTTGACAGATGCAACCTTCGCCAGTCAGGAGCGTTCTCCAAAGTAAAAGCGACCCCCAAATCGGTAGTAAATTTTAATTATTTCTAAACATTGTTCCTTCATACTTCAAAATGATGAAAATGTTGATTTCACTGAATATTTTGACATTGACAGTTCGGTAATTGGTTTAAGGGTGCGTTCACACTGAAAGTTTAAACTTGTCAAGTCGCTAATAAAAAAACCCTAGAACCATCCTCCACCACTGAATTTATTTTTATTAATAAATTGAATACAAATCTTAACCTTAATAAAAAATCAAAGAAAGCATAAGCCGTCCGCCACTGTGATCGCTGCTTTTTCTAAATATGGAAGCCATCTTTCTCTGCAAACGCGAGCACTTTGGAGAGCTGTCAAAGCCTTGTGGCGCCTTTCCCGAGAGCTACTCCTACGTGTGGTATTTTCTTCACCCTTCCAAGGTTACCAAGATTGACGGCCTTTTCTTGCTCTTCACTTTTACACCGAAAATAACCTCAAAAACTGATCAAAGATCCAACTGTCCAACTATTTGTTAAGAAAAATCAGCTAAAACCTTGTGAAACCCCATCTAATGAGATCCAAATTGATTTTCCATTTCAGATCCACAGACAAATGTCCCGCCAACAATTGCAATCAATTTTCCACGCAGACAGCATAGACTCGGTGCCCGACTACGAGCTGGTGCATCTCAACCACCTCGGCACGGAACACAATGGCGAACTACTGCAACGTCGCCGTCGGAGCGTCAACAATAACAATCTACCAATGGCAGATATGCTCGGCACAGCTAGTGCCAAAGAGACACACCACGTAAAAAAGGATCTCAGCAAAAATCCGTACTACAGTGAGATGAAGCTTCGCGCCCAGGCCGGCGAGAACAGCATTAGTGACCTAAGTTATAGTGAAAAGTTAAAAAGTCTAGATTTAAGTGCAATCAAGGAGCACAATGTGTCCTTAAGTGCGTTCGGTGAAGTGTTAAATTTAACGTTACGACCAACCGAGGGTCTGTTCAAGAACGGTCCCGACTCGTTGCGCATGTGGACGGTACGCAGTGAACCAAATGCCACCCATGGCCTGGCACTCGAGGAGGTTCTCAGTGAGGTGAGTCTTATTCAAAGAATTTTATTACCCCCGTCCTACACAGACACACACATCCTACTCGAGATGGTGTTTCGGTGGTGTTTTGGCATTTTCTTGTCGGTTACACGAAGGCGAGTTTTATTGACAAGTTTCGAAACAAATACGAGTACAAATGCCTAGACCTGCGAGTGCACGCTGTACAGTAATTGAATTTGTAATTTATTGCTATTTTATTGTGCATAAATTTGAACTTTGTTGATGGTAGCTATGAAGGCGTGTGGTCTGGTGAGCGGGTCTATTCTGTGCATAATAATTTAATTGGAGGAACAGTTGATTCTGTTTAACCTGGTTGTGTGATAATGGGTTATGTCTGGGATTTTGGGTATCTACATTTTGGGTGAGACGTTTCAATTGAGTAGAAGGAATGTCCTGGGTGTGTTTGGGTAGCTAAACAAGCAACAGAAAATTCCTAAATAATCAAATCAATGAGGATGCATTGTGGGGGAAAATAAGTCGCTCCAAGAAATGGTGACAATGTCTAAAATGCTCCGGATCGGCTTACCAAAATGGACGCCATAAAAACTGAAGTACAATAAACTTTGTGATCTTAAAGAAACCCGAAGTCCGCCTCAAAGTCAAACTACCAACCAAATATACAGACAGGTTAAGGTTTACCCGTCCATGTTTGTTTTCATTGACCTAGGGTCGAACTACCACAGCCGTGACCGAGCAATACGTCACTGAATTTTGTGGATTTTACTTGCGAAACAATAACAAATTCAGTCTCGTAGTACTCGATCACGGATGCGGTGATTCAACTTCAGTTCTTCTGAGACTTTAGACAAGGCGAACATTTTTAAAACGGAAAAGATCAAACTTTTCATATGTAGACAAAGTCGAAAGGGATTTTTAACTCGATTGTTCGATTGAGGTTATGAACTTTCTTGCTTCCCACAAAAATTCATCTTCAACAGACAAAACTAAACGCAAAAAGATTCTCCTCCTTCTTGATCACATCGAGATCTAGATCTAGAGTTGGCCAACTGGCATTTTAGGCCTGAAATCAGTCAACTCAAAAAGATTCTCCTCCTTCTTGATCGCATCGAGATCTAGATCTAGAGTTGGCCAACTGGCAATTTAAGCCTGAAATCAATCCACGCCAAACTGCACATCTATTCAACTCAAACAGATTCTCCTCTTTCGTGATCACATCGAGATCTAGATCTAGATCTAGAGTTGGCCAACTGGCATTTTAGGCCTGAAATCAGTCAACTCAAAAAGATTCTCCTCCTTCTTGATCGCATCGAGATTTAGATCTAGATCTAGAGTTGGCCAACTGGCATTTCAAGACTGAAATCAATCTTCGCCAAACTGCACATCTATTCAACTCAGAAAGATTCTCCTCCTTCTTGATCACATCGAGATCTAGATCTAGATCTAGAGTTGGCCAACTGGCATTTCAAGACTGAAATCAATCTACGCCAAACTGCACATCTATTCAACTCAGAAAGATTCTGCTCCTTCTTGATCACATCGAGATCTAGATCTAGAGTTGGCCAACTGGCATTTCAAGACTAAAATCAATCTACGCCAAACTACACATCTTTTCACAAACAGTCTACCCCAAAGACGCATTCAAAAAGCTTGTCTAGCAAGCTATTGTATTCATATACATTCAGCGGCCATTTTGTTTGTTGCAGTCCTCTTTTAAATGCGTGCTCCAATTTAGAAACCTTTCTTGACTTCTTTTGGGACAGCCTCCCTGAATGGAACCAACGATTCTAATGTTTTAACGTCTGTGAGGCTTTAGATACGAGTCGAAATGTGATAATCGCTGTAGAACTCATCCACAAGCTTGACTTGGGCTTCTAAATGGATTTATTGCGCCAACTATTGATTTTATGAATTCATCCTGGTTTATTGCTCAAACTTCTACACTCCTCATGTCTAAAAATTAAGAAGTAAATCACATGAACTAATTTTCTTTCGAAACAGCTGAGTTTAGCTGAAGGCTCTTAGCTCTTACATATGTTTTAGTCCGAACTACTGCAACGGACAGTGTTGGACACTAAAAAGGTGTTTCTAAATTGAATTCCCATTCCAAACAAACAGCGATTGGTCCCAAGATTGTCCTCTAAAATGTCGTTGGATAGTTTTCGCTCTGTGTGGACTTTTAACGAAATGATTAACTGTGGCTTAAATGTTTAGTAGTTAAATAAATAAATAAATAATAAGTCCAAGGTAATCCGCCATTTTTTTTATTGTTTCTTTTTAAAAGCTTTTTTAAAATTGCCACACCTTTTTGCGATAACTACAGAGGGACTTTCGGTTGAACTCTTCCCATTCAAATGCCGGTCTTTTGTCCCGCCTTTCTTGGACTTTTTTGAAAAAAAAAACGACTTTTCATCGTTGATAGGAAAAGTGAAAGAAGATCGCACTTTGGACAGTTCATAATAGGGACAAGTTGACCAAACTTTGCCAAAACTATACTCAGGCACTGTCAAAAACATCCTCAAATCAATGATTGGCACCGTCCTATCTTACGAAGAAGGCTTCCAAAGTGATAAGCAGATCTGCCTTCATTGGGTACTCTCAACGAAACAGAAAAACGTGACAATTTAAATAAAACTGTGCCACCTCTTACAACCTGCAGACTGATTAAGAAACCGCGCTCAAGACCAATTAATCAGTAAATAGGTACCCAGTGAACCCAGCGTTTGCTGTGAAGTGGATATTACAACGTCGTGTGTCCTTTTACTATGAAACCAGTGTCTACTTTGAACATGAATATATTTAATCGCCATTGACGAACCACTCCTATTAAATATTAATGCAGGCAAATGCCTCTGTGGCGCATGTTGGCAACGCATTCTACTAGTAGACTAATCAATCGATTAGTGTGCTTTGCGATGCGTGACATTTCAATGATTTCCTGCTTTGGCGCGATATTATGATCGGATGGCTTACGGATTAGCTGCAGTCTTTTGCTGTAAGCCCTTAGAAGTGGACTTTGCAATTTAACTGAGAAAAAACTGTGCTCAATGATTGGCGCTATAAATCGAGTGGGCGACAGCTTCAACTGAGTTGAGTGCGTAAAAACAGAGCCGAGTACTGCGAAAATGCCTTTTCGACAATCAACTGGGACTAGCTATGAATATTTATAATGCTTATAGTGCCACTGAGGCTATCAAGTAATTGGATACAGACTTGTGGGTTAATTGTGCCTTGGGGCTGAGTAATTACTTTTAGGTATTTGGAGATAAAAACTAAGCACGAGCTGATTTATTAACCCTGTTTCATAAGGCATTCAATTTTGACGAGGTGACGATATACGCCAAAAATGGAAACCAATTTATGATTGCCATCTGAAGCTTTGTTCATTCAACTACAATCTTAAGTGATCATGTGCAGGCCCCCAGTTTATGATGTCGAGAGAGCGGTTTTGACGTTTTTTTTCTAAGGGCTCGAGGTGGCCTAAGTGTGTAAACAAATAAATGCCGCCCAGATGCTCGTGGAACCATGCTCAGTCAAACGAGTTGTATTTGTTTTTGGACTAGATGAACGTGTCTACAATTTAATGCCATTTGCGAAAGGGTCCACTTGAATGCTTGTCAGACGTTCGAGAGAGGAAGTAAAAGCCTTCAAGTTATAGACTTAGGTTAAGTTAGGTAAAATGCCTGATGGAACGTGAGAATCTTCCACCAGTAAAACTTCAGCCCATAAGTCGACTTTGGGTTACTGAGTTGCGGTTGCCCAGAAATTCCTTAGAGATTCTATGGTCAAGGTATTCATGGTCTTGGAAGCTTCCGAAAAAAAAACGCCACAAATAAAATATCCCAAACGATGCAGTCTGCGACAATTTTGACAAAGTTTTGACTAAATTTTGACTTGAATTTGAAGTCTCCTTTGGGTAACTGAATTGCGGCTGCCCAGAAATTCATTAGAGATTCCAGGGTCTAGGCATTCATGGTTTTGGAAGCTTCCGAAAAAAACGCCACAAATAAAATATCCCAAACGATGCAGTCTGCGACAATTTTGACAAAGTTTTGACTAAATTTTGACTTGAATTTGAAGTCTCCTTTGGGTAACTGAATTGCGGCTGCCCAGAAATTCATTAGAGATTCCAGGGTCTAGGCATTCATGGTTTTGGAAGCTTCCGAAAAAAACGCCACAAATAAAATATCCCAAACGATGCAGTCTGCGACAATTTTGACAAAGTTTTGACTAAATTTTGACTTGAATTTTAAGTCTCCTTTGGGTAACTGAATTGCCGCTGCCCAGAAATTCATTAGAGATTCCAGGGTCTAGGCATTCATGGTCTTGGAAGCTTTCGAAAAAAAAGCCACAAATAAAATATCTTGAAAGGGACAATCGGAACAATTTTGACAAAGTTTTGACTAAATTTTGACTTGAATTTGAAGTTTCCTTTGGGTTACTGAGTTGCGGTTGCCCAGAAATTCCTTAGAGATTCCATGGTCAGGCATTCATGGTCTTGGAAGCTTCCGAAAAAAAAACGCCACAAATAAAATATCCCGAACGATGCAGTCTGCGACAATTTTGACAAAGTTTTGACTAAATTTTGACTTGAATTTGAAGTCTCCTTTGGGTAACTGAATTGCGGCTGCCCAGAAATTCCTTAGAGATTCCAGGGTCTAGGCATTCATGGTATTGGAAGCTTCCGAAAAAAACGCCACAAATAAAGTATCTTGAAAGGACAATCCGAACAATTTCGACAGAGTTTTGACTAAATTTTGACTTGAATTTGAAGTCTCCTTTAGGTAACTGAATTGCGGCTGCCCAGAAATTCATTAGAGATTCCAGTGTCTAGGCATTCATGGTTTTGGAAGCTTCCGAAAAAAACGCCACAAATAAAATATCCCAAACGATGCAGTCTGCGACAATTTTGACAAAGTTTTGACTAAATTTTGACTTGAATTTGAAGTTTCCTTTGGGTTACTGAGTTGCGGTTGCCCAGAAATTCCTTAGAGATTCCATGGTCAGGCATTCATGGTCTTGGAAGCTCCCGAAAAAACCGCCACAAATAAAATATCCCAAACGATGCAGTCTGCGACAATTTTGACAAAGTTTTGACTAAATTTTGACTTGAATTTGAAGTCTCCTTTGGGTAACTGAATTGCGGCTGCCCAGAAATTCCTTAGAGATTCCAGGGTCTAGGCATTCATGGTATTGGAAGCTTCCGAAAAAAACGCCACAAATAAAGTATCTTGAAAGGACAATCCGAACAATTTTGACAAAGTTTTGACTAAATTTTGACTTGAATTTGAAGTCTCCTTTGGGTAACTGAATTGCAGCTGCCCAGAAATTCATTAGAGATTCCAGGGTCTAGGCATTCATGGTCTTGGAAGCTTCCGAAAAAATCGCCAAAAATAAAGTATTCCAAACGATGCAGTCTGCGACAATTTTGACAAAGTTTTGACTAAATTTTGACTTGAATTTGAAGTTTACTCTGGGTAACTGAATTGCGGCTGCCCAGAAATTCCTTAGAGATTCCATGGTCAGGCATTCATGGTCTTGGAAGCTTCCGAAAAAATCGCCACAAATAAAATATCTTGAAAGGGACAATCCGAACAATTTTGACAAAGTTTTGACTAAATTTTGACCGCAATTCAGTAACCCAAAGAAGACTTGAAGTTATTGCAGATTATCTCGTTTGGAAAATTTTTTTTTTGGAAGCTTCCATGACCCGTTGCCATCTCAAAGAATGGGTTACTCCTGGCAGTTACTCGCAGGAGGCCTTCCTTAGCCCTATCATTATGTTGGTCGAATTGAAGGTATTTTTGACGTCGGGGGTAATGGCAGCACATTACTGTCGCCTTTCTCATTTCCACCTGGTTCAAGTCCGCATTATATCGCATGGCCAATTATCCCCAAAGCCGTTATGTCAACTGGAAAAATCGCCTCCTTCAGTGTGCGGCGAAGACTGCCGCGAATAGTTCCTTCCAGCACTTTCATAAGACGACGCGACGGTAGCTCTGGAGCCTTGTCGCCTTCGACTGCTAATACCAGTCTCTGCCATCTCCCTTTAAGTGGAAACTTGCATTCAGCCAGGCAGTTTGTGGATAGAGGTTCGCAAACGCCTATGGTTGAGTTGAAGTTGCCAGCTCAAGACGAAATAAGTGATTCCGTTCGTCCCTCGAGTGTCATTTGTTTTTATTGATCCCGCTGCCAAAGCTTCTTCTTCTGTGACAGGTGGTGTTGCCTCCGTCTGCACTAAATGTTTGAGAGATGGACACTGGCTTTCCTTGGTAATTGGCCACAGCCTATCCTTGAGAATAGGCCACTGACTATAGTTTTCCTCGGGTACCTGGCGCAGAGTTCAACCATCAGTAACTTTTAGGCACCTTCGGCCAGCTTATATTGTAACTCTTATCGTACAGCTTGAAAGGCGTCGCTTTTCCTCGTTTTTATTAGCCTTCGAAGCTCCATTCTTTAAAAATTTGTCCTCATAAGTCATCCAAGTCCTATCGTCTTCCGTTTGACTCACTCGAACAGCACTTTTTGCAGCAAACCTTTGAATGCGCCATCAGCACTTTTGTACTTCTTCTCATAGATCTTAAAAGGCTTCGCTTTTCCTGGTTTATATTAGCCTTCGAAGCTCCCTTCTTTGGAAGTTCTTCTCGTGAGTCTTCAAAGTCCCATCGTCTTCATTTTGTCTTCATGATTCAGTCGAACAGCGCACTCCTTGCAGCTAATTTTTAAATGAAAAGATGGGATTTTAATTCTGTACATCTTCCCTCCCAGCCCTGTGGTAAAAGGTGGCTCCAATGCGGTCCATTTTTTGAACCCTTGTCAAAGTCTTAAGCCAAATGCGCCACAGATTTAAAAAAAAAACATCAAATTCCGTTGTGCAATGCGATCAACAGTTGGGCAAGCGATTTTCGCCCATAACGCAGTAATAACTCATTTTCCACTCACAAGTTAGTCGCCCACCATCCATCAACTGGGGTATAAATTAAATCATTAAACCGCGACCCTCTCGAGCTGTAAAGAACTTATCAATCATCCCAATCGTCGAACTTATTACACCAAACTGGCTGTGCACTGGACCGATCGGAGTAGGAAACTCCTTGCGGTTTGTTGCCGTCAACACCATCTCTCTGTACCCGGCTGTTATTAATTTAATTGAGTTACAGATACACGGATACACGGATACGACGACAATGTGTTAGGTAACTCTCACTTAATTGAGTTGTTGGCCGGAATTGGTGTGCTCAATCAACCCGAAAAGAGCCAGCCTCGCGAATTGACCTTTCAATCTCGGCGGTGAAAGACTGCCCCCGCTCGCATGTAAACAATAAATCTTTTCCTCGCGCGTCCATCTGGTAAGCTAAAGTCCATCCACAGCCGAGAGTCAAAGTCCAATTAAGTAGAGCAAATATTGGCTCTCTCGCATTTTGACCAAGTTAACGGCTTTGTTTCCCTGTTTATCGTTTGATAAATGTGTAACGAAGTAACATTTGAGCCCGCTTTTCAATCACCCACTGAACGGGCCTAAACAGACATTTATTTATCCTTTAAACAAAAGGTGCGCGCACTCACTGTGTATATGTACAATGAAATCACGAACCGAACCACCAGTGGAAAAGAGCCAAGAAAGTCTTATTTACGATTATGCAACAGTGCGGTCTTGGTGGTGGTGGAATTAGCAGCGGAGCGGTGGTGATGGCGGTGGTTGTTGCTGCTGGTCCGGCAGTTTGTGGTTGGCATGACCAGTTGTTTTTTTTTTTTTGTTTTTGTTAGCTCTTCGTCTGAATGTCTAATCGACCAGACAGAACTTTCACTGCTTAAATATGCCAGCCGCAATGTTCCAACAAAAATAGCCTCATGTGAATAAAATTACACAAATATGCGATTCCCTAGTGTGAGGCTACTGGAAAATGCGGCTCTAATGGGTTTTTAATTTGAAATTTTTGTTTATAAATATTGGGCTGGTTTGAGCGCATTTTGATCGAGTTTGAGCCACCAGGTATACTCGTATCTCTTGTGAGCTAATTGAGATGTGAGCGAGGTGGAACGATGGAAGTGGGTTGGCAGTGAGTGATGGCCCGCAGATCCTGGGAATTAAATGTTGTGCTATTCAAGCCGTATGGAGCTGACGACGGGCGAAGAAGTTTGAAAAAATTTAATTCAAATTCGAGTAGTTTTAAAAAGATGACAAAAGGTGGCCAATCAGGGAGGCAGCTTCTCCTGCTCCTCAGTGATTTGACAGGATTTCTACCAGTGTCCTGAGTTGTTCCGTACCTATAGTTTGATAATTTCCTTAGCCCTCTAGCTGTCGAATTACCACTGACCCGAGTTGGTCCCTACTTAGTTTGGGAATTTCCGTAGCCCTTTAGCTGTCAAATGTCCACAGTCCTGAGTTGGTCCCTACTTAGTTTGGGAATTTCCTTAGCCCCTTAGCTGTCAAATTTCCACAGTCCTGAGTTGGTCCCTACTTAGTTTGGGAATTTCCGTAGCCCCTTAGCTGTCAAATGTCCACAGTCCTGAGTTGGTCCCTACTTAGTTTGGGAATTTCCTTAGCCCCTTAGCTGTCAAATTTCCACAGTCCTGAGTTGGTCCCTACTTAGTTTGGGAATTTCCGTAGCCCCTTAGCTGTCAAATTTCCACAGTCCTGAGTTGGTCCCTACTTAGTTTGGGAATTTCCTTAGCCCCTTAGCTGTCAAATTTCCACAGTCCTGAGTTGGTCCCTACTTAGTTTGGGAATTTCCGTAGCCCTTTAGCTGTCAAATGTCCACAGTCCTGAATTGGTCCTACTTAGTTTGGGAATTTCCGTAGCCCCATAGCTGTCGAATTTCCACAGTCCTGAGTTGGTCCCTACTTAGTTTGGGAATTTCAGTAGCCCTATAGCTGTCGAATTTCCACAGTCCTGAGTTGGTCCCTACTTAGTTTGGGAATTTCCGTAGCCCTTTAGCTGTCAAATGTCCACAGTCCTGAGTTGGTCCCTACTTAGTTTGGGAATTTCCTTAGCCCCTTAGCTGTCAAATTTCCACAGTCCTGAGTTGGTCCCTACTTAGTTTGGGAATTTCCGTAGCCCCTTAGCTGTCAAATTTCCACAGTCCTGAGTTGGTCCCTACTTAGTTTGGGAATTTCCTTAGCCCCTTAGCTGTCAAATTTCCACAGTCCTGAGTTGGTCCCTACTTAGTTTGGGAATTTCCGTAGCCCTTTAGCTGTCAAATGTCCACAGTCCTGAGTTGGTCCTAATTAGTTTGGGAATTTCCTTAGCCCCTTAGCTGTCAAATTTCCACAGTCCTGTGTTGGTCCCTACTTAGTTTGGGAATTTCCGTAGCCCTTTAGCTGTCAAATGTCCACAGTCCTGAATGGGTCCTACTTAGTTTGGGAATTTCAGTAGCCCCATAGCTGTCAAATTGCCACAGTCCTGAGTTGGTCCCTACTTAGTTTGGGAATTTCCGTAGCCCCTTAGCTGTCAAATGTCCACAGTCCTGAGTTGGTCCTAATTAGTTTGGGAATTTCCGTAGCCCTTTAGCTGTCAAATGTCCACAGTCCTGAGTTGGTCCTAATTAGTTTGGGAATTTCCTTAGCCCCTTAGCTGTCAAATTTCCACAGTCCTGTGTTGGTCCCTACTTAGTTTGGGAATTTCCGTAGCCCTTTAGCTGTCAAATGTCCACAGTCCTGAATGGGTCCTACTTAGTTTGGGAATTTCAGTAGCCCTATAGCTGTCGAATTTCCACAGTCCTGAGTTGGTCCCTACTTAGTTTGGGAATTTCCGTAGCCCTTTAGCTGTCAAATGTCCACAGTCCTGAGTTGGTCCCTACTTAGTTTGGGAATTTCCTTAGCCCCTTAGCTGTCAAATTTCCACAGTCCTGAGTTGGTCCCTACTTAGTTTGGGAATTTCCGTAGCCCCTTAGCTGTCAAATTTCCACAGTCCTGAGTTGGTCCCTACTTAGTTTGGGAATTTCCTTAGCCCCTTAGCTGTCAAATTTCCACAGTCCTGAGTTGGTCCCTACTTAGTTTGGGAATTTCCGTAGCCCTTTAGCTGTCAAATGTCCACAGTCCTGAGTTGGTCCTAATTAGTTTGGGAATTTCCTTAGCCCCTTAGCTGTCAAATTTCCACAGTCCTGTGTTGGTCCCTACTTAGTTTGGGAATTTCCGTAGCCCTTTAGCTGTCAAATGTCCACAGTCCTGAATGGGTCCTACTTAGTTTGGGAATTTCAGTAGCCCCATAGCTGTCAAATTGCCACAGTCCTGAGTTGGTCCCTACTTAGTTTGGGAATTTCCGTAGCCCCTTAGCTGTCAAATTTCCACAGTCCTGAGTTGGTCCCTACTTAGTTTGGGAATTTCCGTAGCCCTTTAGCTGTCAAATGTCCACAGTCCTGAGTTGGTCCCTACTTAGTTTGGGAATTTCCTTAGCCCTTTAGCTGTCAAATGTCCACAGTCCTGAATTGGTCCTACTTAGTTTGGGAATTTCCTTAGCCCCTTAGCTGTCAAATTTCCACAGTCCTGAGTTGGTCCCTACTTAGTTTGGGAATTTCCGTAGCCCTTTAGCTGTCAAATGTCCACAGTCCTGAATTGGTCCTACTTAGTTTGGGAATTTCCGTAGCCCCATAGCTGTCGAATTACCACTGTCCACGGCCTTCATTGTTATTTGATTTAAGGGATACTATTTCCAAAAACAAAAGGCCAGAAGTATTACTGATGCCGAAGGACCAACAAAAGAAGTCTGCCATCCATAGACAAATTTTGAGTTTGAGTCCCCACTTCCTGTCGAAATGTTTCCTGCACAAACCGTCCCAAGCTGTAGCAAGCTTCCAGTTTAGTTTTAGCATTGAGTTTCTTAACATTTCATTCCAAATTATCCAGAATCCACATTTTTGGATATGAAAATGAGTACGAGTATACTTCTAATAGTAAAGAGCACGGTTTCAGGGGTAATTAGAGGCGCCCTCTAGCGAGGTGTTGACCAACCACTTTCGTTTCGTCAAAGTGGGTCCTCTCTCCGCGATACTAGCAATCTTTTTAGTATCCAGGCAAAATTTTAGAACTCACAATGGCGAAATTTTCCGTACAAAATTGCATATTGTGACCTAAAAAAATATTTGGTGTGGAGGTTAAAAATTGTTATTAGTAAGGCCCCATGTGTACAAACTCAATAGGCCTCACCAATAAATATTTTTTCAGTAGTTCACAGTGGCCATATTTCCCTTACAAATTTCGCAATTGTGAGCTTCCTTAATTTTAAAATCGACATCAAAATTTGTTATTAGTACGGCGCAATGAGTTCTACTAATAATTATTTTTAGCCTTCACATTTTGCAGGTCACAATGAAGTTTTGTATGGAAAATTTCGCCATTGTGAATTCGAAAACTACGCTAAAAATGATTATTGGTAGGCGGAATTGTTTTAGGTTGGAAAAGATTCGTAGAAACCCTGGTGGAGAGTGGAGAGGATTTTTTTTTTCAAGCGGAGTTTGAAAGATTGATGGCCGGTACTGTGGTCTTTCTCAAATTTCTCAGACTCACCACAACAAAGACTCAACTTAATCAGAACCTTTCTCTAGTTTTGCCCGCTTATTTGTCTATTTTGCTGTCACCTCTCTCAAAAACTGTCCAAATTTTGTTGATGACTAAAATCAATAGAAGTGGTGTAGGATAAAATATTTGACACTAATGACACAAAATTCGTAATTTCCGTAAACTACCCGTAGAAAAACAAAGCCCCCCGTTGTTGTAGGTCTGAAAAAATCCCTCCCATTTGACGTCAGTGGAACATTTTCCCCTTCAATAGGCACACACCGATAACCGGCTTAATTGCAAATGTCATTACGTCCATTCAGTTCCATTAAACAATATCCGGACGCAGACTCTAATTGCATGACTTACGGTTGGCGCAAATGGGTGTGATTAAAATAATCTTTGCACCAACGAAGCAACAAAAAAAGAACCCAAGAAAGGAAGTCGACAAAAAAGAAACGCAAATTAATTGTTGCAAGTTGCAACTTAAAAGCTCAGTTTACTTCGTCTTCAACTTCACTTAATTCACTGCGTTTACACTTTCAGGTTGGTTGCGTTATTGCGACAGATTTGATTTTCTGTCCAACCGGAAGGTGGTCATTCTTGTGCGCATGCGTTCCCTTTACAGTCGAAATTGTGAATGTTGGCAACGCCCACCTACTAAAAAATTTGTCGGCAAACTTTTATGGTAGCAAAAACACCAGTAGATCGCGGTGTGTTGTTGTCAAGTCACAGCGCAGGCTGGTGATTTATTGATTAATGGCTGAGAATACTCAATAAGTGAATGTGATTGTGGGCTTTTTGCCAGGAACTAGAGTACACCTGGACGTAGCTTTGCTATACCCGCATTTGATTTGATGGACGTTTCTAAGGGAATGGACTTGAAAGAAATGGCTGTGATAAATTTGTAGCGGCTGCCTTTTTGAAGTCGACGCCCATTAATTGGATCTATAATTGCTGTTGAAAGCACCATACCCAACTGTGAATTGATTGTATTTGTTGCTGAGTGACAGCGTGATCGATTGGTCGAAATTTTTAGTCCCACACTGTGTCCGAATTTGGAATTTTATCTGACGCATGCATCGGCGGATGACAGCAAGGAGTTTCGCCCCGTGGAATGTGTTTTTTATGCGAAGCAGGCGTCAAACAGATGTGGGATGGGTAGGGTATGGCTGACTGGAATTTCAATCATTGGTGGACTCAATGAATGGTCAGATGGACTTACATTTGAAGCCAAAGGGAATGTGCTCAGCAGGATTTTTTCTAAGAGTGGGGTACCCTTTTAAGTTTATAAATTCATTTAATGAGGTAGAGCCTGAGAAAATCAAAGGAGAAAGCTTCGTTTAAGGCCTTTATTGAAGACCTTATAGTAGGTTAGTGCGCTGCCATCTCGTTTTTAATGGCTTTGTCTACATTTTTCGAAGAGCTTCATACAATAAGCCAAATTTTGAAGCCCCCTCCGCTATAAGTGTCAAAGAAAAGGTCATTTAGCCCAAAACCTTTCGTACAGAATCTTCCTCAAAAGACCCATGGACCGTGGATAACGATTTTTGATGTAGTATCAAGTTTGACTAAGCTCTGATTCTCCTAGATTGTTGGCAAAATTCCGACAACTGCCTAAAAACAGTCTTTACTTACTTTACTTTTGGGGGCGCTCACAGCCCAGGGTGGAGCACGGCCTCAACGGACAAAGACCGCCAGCCAGCTCGGTCCCTAAAGCTAGCTGCCTCAAGTTACGCTCAAAGTTGGTTCAGTTTGCAGTCTGTATGACGTTGAGTCTTTAGTGGAGATAAAAGCAACAGAAAGAGACTTCTCTGCCCAGTAAAATGTATATCTCAGTGAGAAGTGCCTTCCTCACTCATTTTAAGCTTCCAAAGCTACTGACCTCGACCTTTTTCTCACGTTTCGTGGCAAGTCACCGCCATAAATTTTGTCATGCTCATGTTGACATTTATTCCTAGCTGCACTCAGTCTACCATCGGCTCAGCTAAGCCCTTCATCCGTCGGCCCACGCTTACCTCTAACAACATGCAAGTTATGAGTCTTTACGCTGGTTTGATAATCTGCATGTATTGAGCAAGCCGACCCAGACATTAGTAGGTCCAATCACCGCCTGACACCGCCTCCCAACTCCTAACCTCACGCACAATAAAACGACACTCAGTCGAAAAAGGAAGGGCCCAACCGAATCGTGCGAACCTTGGCATTGTATACTCCGTCAAATGGTTAGACAGACTGTATGACTGTATGTCGTAGGCCCACTGACAAGTCGCGCTCCTCTTGTCTTCTGCTTTTAGCGAAATTCACTTTCATTTTCGTAGCGCCGCTGCTGGCGCATGGTAAACAGCTTTCCACGTAACATCTCCACCGAGTTTGTGGCCATTTTACGAAAGCCTTCCGGCAAAGGTCGGTGTCTCGGTTTCTCGGCTTAGTTTTCACTCAATCGAAATGCCATAGAATCAAGTCATGCGGACGCCGCCTCTTGGCAATTAATAACAATTGTTCCAGATCCATCCAAAGCCATTTAAAACAAAGTTGCGGGCGTGCGGGCTGCCACTTTCCTTTGTCTTACAGCACAACTACGCCAAGAATAGCACTTTTTTTTATTTTTAGTGTATTTGAGTGCCGCGCAGGGGCACCCCAAGTGCGCTTTTCAATTATACCGACAGACACGCGGAAACGCTGTTGCTGTGTGAATGTTAACGACCGAAACATGGTATCAAACTGTGCAAATGGAAATTAATATCATGTGATTGTGTGTTTGGGGCCGAACAAGGAATTACGCGGCAGTAGCGAGTTTTATGGATTTTTAAGCGGAGGTCTCGAGAAGGTGGCGCGAATGAAAGTTCGACCGAAAATGTCTGTCCGAGTGTGGTGTACCTATACTGGGGCTGTGACTTGACTGTGTTTATCTGGTATTATGCAGGCGAATTCACTTTCTTTTAATATTACATGTGATTTGTTGGGCTTTGTGGTTAATCAAATCGAGAGGTGGCGAAGGCCGTTTTAATATTTTGACCAAATCCGAAAGTGAAATTTTAGCATTTGTACTGAGTTTCGATGGTTGGCTGTGGGGATTTTCGAATGCTAAATGCGGGAAACCGATCAAAGGTTGGGTGGGGTTTATTGGACTGGTTAGCAAGGTCATAACTTAACTGATGACGATAAAGTGACGGGAGGTGCTAGCATTTTAGACAGAATATTGAAAGTGCGGTTTTAATTGAAAATAGTCATGACGGTAACTTTTTTTTGCAGCGGCCTTGGTTTGGGTTGAAGCTGGAAGGCAGACGGATTTATTTTTGCTGTTTTGGACAAACGATCTCCGCATGAAGACTGTCGGCACAAGAAAAAAACACCTCTAGAGGAACTTTCTGACAAGTTCGTTTGTACTTCTGGGGCTCACCGCTTGCCGCTATCGCATGTAGCATGGACAAATTTGCTTTGGGTGTGAAAGGTGATTAATAGCTTCGTCTTTTGTGTCATGTTTTTCAACCGATGGAAGGCTGAAACCTTGCATGAGGGACCATTGAACCGACGTCTATTGGCAGCACCTTTGTTTCCCCACAATCCGATCCGATCTGGTATCCCCCACAAGACCTCTGTAAAAAATGTGAAGCCTCTGAAGCCTATTCGTTTATATATACGAGCTATACCGCTGAATATTTGCACCGTGGCGCTGCTTACAAACGTTCAATTTTTGTCCTTCTTGAGCTTTTAGTTAGCGACATTATTATTCAAATAGTTGTTCTGGGTACAAGTGCATTGCACCCGGAGACCCTAAGAGATTAAGTCCCTTGCTCTATTTCGGACCTTCGGACAGTTTGCGACGGCTTTTTGGTCTTTTTCCGAGTTTGAATGAGCGTCAATAGTCACTCCGCGGTTTGGGAGCCCACTCATGCGCTACTACTCTAAACCTGGATTTTTTTTCGAATTTTTAACTTTCTCCATTCGTGGTAAGAGAAAGATATGGAATTCGTACAAAATTTCGAACTCGAGATGTTAATCAGCTCTGGCATTACGATCATAGGCGAACTCAAAAAAGTGGGTCGCAAAATTCTGTCCGTCTGTCTGTCTGTCTGTCTGTGTGTCTGTTTGTCTGTCTGTCTGTATGTCTGTCTGTCTGTCTGTCTGTCTGTCTGTCTGTCTGTCCGTCTGTCTGTCTGTCTGTCTGTCTGTCTGTCTGTCTGTCTGTCTGTCTGTCTGTCTGTCTGCATGTCCCGAGGCCTATCTGCATGTCCCGAGGCCTACAGCCTAAGCGGCTGAACGGATTTCGTTCAAACTTCGGATTTAAAGTTTGGGGGCTTACAGTTCGGAGCCGTTTTTTTTTTGCATGGTCACCTCAATATTAATGGTACTTCCCATACAAAATTTTCATACCAGTTAGATTTGTTCGAAAACGGCTTTAACGATTTCAACAAAAATTGATATTTAAGCTTAAGTAGGTGAGGTAAACATAACTGCATACTCAGTTTTTCGCTAAAAAATCGAGTAATGGTACTTTTGAAATTTGGACATATCTCGAAAACGGTCCATACGATTGTAACAAAAATTAATTTCTAAGGTAATATGGTCATTTATAACTTAATGGAAATCTCAGTTTTTCTCTGTATTATCGTAAAATGGATTTTTGAAAAAAGTCATTTTTGAAAAATATAGTTTACCTCAAGACGGCATGACTAAAATGCAAACTTAGAGTAAAATTGATGTTTTCAAAATTATTGCATCCTTAATTTTCAATCCGAATCACTAAAAACGCTCACTTTAAAAACTGCTCATATCTCGAAAACCCCATTTTCGATTTCCAAAAAACCCTTAAAACCAACTAATGCTTACATCCCGAAAAAAAAATTTGCTTAAAAGACTTTGAATTTGAGTCAGACTCGCACTAAACGAGAAAGTTTGCGACCCAGTCGTGCACTTTATTTTAATGGTGATAATCACTGCTACCTTTTTATGATTTGCAAGATCCAAAACGGGGATAGCTACCTTTCCTCATGTCGTTGAAACTGCCTCTTAATAGTGCCCATAATTTTTGCAACATCCACCACTGTAAAAGTCGATAAGCGATGCCTGTCTTTGAACCGGTAGGGTGAGAACTTCCTCATATATTACGTCCTAAAGCAGGGGACCTAGGACCGAGCCTTGTGGCACCCCGCCACTTACTGCCTGCTATTGCATCCGCTGGCAAAATTTACATGTCGTTGAAAAGAAACAGAAGCTCTACGAAAAAAGGACATCGCTGTGTGAGACATGGCCAGGAAGACGAGGTTTTTAGAAGGGTACCCCGCGCTTTGAAAGTCCGAGATCAAAGTGCGAACAAAAGTCTTATCAAAAGAAGCTACCCAAAGCAACTTTTTGAATATATAGCTTTCAGACCGAAATAGTTGGAAGAGGCTTGTAGTATGAACCTCTGCAGTTTGAAGATGAAGTCTGTCAAAGTATGTTGTACTCAAACTCCCCTTAGAATTAACCACAGGTCACTGGTTCGTCCCCAGAACAACGAGCTAAAATCGCTCCAATACACCTTTTGGGTGGTAAAATTTCGTTGACCAATATTTTGTCTTCCTTTCGACAGTCTTCTCAAGCAAACCCACCAAAATGCTAAACAAAATAACTTGCAATACCGTTTCATACGATCCCATTGTTCGGCGCAGTAAATCACGAATTCAGCTTCAATTTCGTTCGCATATACTTAACACAACCAAAGAACTGCAATCAGACAAACAGATGGACAAGAAAACCGAAACACATAACAATAGCGTAACGAATTGGTTGCCAACGACCGCGCCGCTCTTGGCAATAACTTCCGACCCAGTTCCGTGGCACTAGCAAAGAACCGCACCACCGAACCCACGCGCTCGCAGAAAACTTCAAACCTATTCTCGGTTTTGTCTGCAAATTCATCAAGGGGACTGCATGTCAATTGTGGGATAGATTCGCAGATCGTGGACCAAATGCGATGACTTAGCACTTAGCAGTGAAAAAGTGGTCCCGTATAGCTCTGAGTGAGTCAGAATGTAGGCCTAAATTCTTTGCATACCTGCACTGCCCAACAAATGCCACCTTCCTGCACGAAACTCAATTAACCGTAAACCGTGTCTTGTTGCAGAGCGAGCTTGTTGGAAATTTCCCAGAACGACGAAATTTTGCGGCACGTTGGCCCGAAGCGAGCCGAACCCAACCAATCAACGGGCGATAAGGATCATTGGCCATAGCATTAAGTAATGATACCGGAACTAAAGTGGTAGCTTTCATTTTCATGTGGCAATCCTTCGCACACACACCAAACAACAGAAGCAAACGGCGCAAAGACAGATCTCTATCTTCTCTTGTGACTTGTGTAGTTAGCAGTGCTTCGCGGTTCACTGAGTCACCCAGTTACCTGGCGAAGAATTTGCCCAACCGACTTACCGGGCTCGAACTTTCATGTCGAGGGTTATGCCAATTCATTCGGGCGATTTTATGGCGTGCTACCAACTATGGTCCGAAGTTTAATGACCAACGCAGTAGCTGTGGAAATGCTTCCTTCTTTTCGATATGTACGGGAATACAACGGCCCAGATAAATGGCTGGGGATTTTATTTTTCGCCAAATTGAGCGAACGTTTAACGAAAATGAATGAGCTCTGTTTGTGGTGGGGGCAATTGATTGTGTTTGATGGAAGGGACTGCCGTTGGTCAGTGTAAACGGGAGTCGTAAGCCGTTTATTTGTTTTAAAACTGACGGGGTGACGTTTCAGTTTTTTCATATTTTTTGCCAATTATGTGATGAAATGAAAAGTGCAGAAGAACCTAGGACTGAAAAACGAAAGAGTTGACCAGGGAACTGTGATTTCAAGCTCACATCTTGGCTCTATTCCACAAAACAAATTAGCAACTTTTCACTTTGCACTCATAGTTTGATGATTTTTTGGCAAAGTGATAAGTGTTTCTGTTCCACAATATTCTTTGCCAATCTCACTTTGCACTAGCAAATTTTTGCAAAGTGAGTGTGCAAAGTGTTCCCCCTTCCATTAAATCACCTTTACATTTCTGTCATATCACTTTTCACTTCGAATTGCTAGATAGAAGTTGTTAAAATGAGCCGCAAAATAAAAATTGAAAACAAAATTGCGGTTTTGCATTTGATCAAAAAAAAAAAATATTTTATTTTCTAGTTTTTTTTTTTTTTAATTATTTCAAATATTTGGAACATATTTAAGTTTACATTTCATTTTGAATGTTAATAGAATAGAGAAAATTTGAGAAAAGCCCAATCCCTGCAACTGGCGTCGGCCCAAAAAACATGGACCTATGCAAGGGATATAAAAAAACTTTTCAGCAATACCCACCACCGACATCATCGGGCCACCGCACTTTGTTTTGAAACAAATCGTTTATTATAACATCCACAACTCTATGGATGGCTCTGCAAACTGTTGATTTTGCAACACCATGGTACTGGCAACCATTTCCGAGCCAATGCAAGCACAGTAGCAGTTGATTTTCAGCCGACAAAGCATGATTGCGCTGTGTATTGTGCTTCAATTTTTCTCCAATTTTATTTAAAAGCAAATCAACTTGAATTTGATTTAAAATTAAAGTTTTGTAGTCCCGAAAAATTAATTCAGTCTCCATAATTTCTTGTTATAACCGCGTCTTCACTATCGTCAAACAAAATTCACGTCTTCACATTTTGAAAGCTTCACTAGTTATAGCAATGTGACAATATGTATACCTTGCAAACTTTGGACAAACTTATCAAAATTTGCTTTGCAAAAATTGAGTTTACAGTTTTTATGGAACGAAACAGCATAATTATTTGGAAATTCCTTGCAAATTACAACTGTCAATTAATAATTGAAATTTATCAATCAATTTTATTAAGTGGTATTGTGACTGTCAACTGTCAATATTGTTGTTACAATGTGATTTAAAAAAAAAAATCGATTGTGAATGAAAAAAATCGGTATTGCGAACAACAATTTTCATCGATTTTCTTGTCAGCTGTCAATTTTTCTTTCAATCGTAAATTTGCAGTTGATGAGTTCGTGCTACCTAAAGAAATAACTGAAAAAAAATGAGAGTTTCGAATTAAATAAGTGATAAATTTTATCAGGATAGCAGGATCATCCAACTTCTCATCTCAATCAAAATATAGTTCAGTTGAAGTCATTTTATATTTCGTTTTTAATTTATTGATTTTCTGAATTTTTTTGAAGGCATTCACAATAGCACAATATTTTTTCAATTAATTTTCGCAATACCGATTTTTATTTGAATTGATAAATTCTATCAAACGTCAATCGGTTGATAGTTGATCTTCGCAAGGGTGATTAACTTTGCACTTTGCACAAGAGAACCTACGTGGAACAGAAATTGCAAAGAGAATATAAAAATCGCAAAGACTTTGTAAATTACACTTTCAATTTCAACTTATCATTGATCAAATTTTATAGTTCTGAGGAACATAAAGTTTTCCAAAATTGACGAGAAATTTAATAAGTACAAAGTGAAAAGTTGATAATTTGTTTTGTGGAATAGGGCTCTGGTTGATCTTCTGAGCACTCATCCCGCAACTTTGCAGATAGACCTCCAAAACTGGCAACTAAGTATGATACGATGACAAGCTTGAGAGCTTCCAGTTCATTTTCCAGAAATATAATGAAAGCTGACGTTTGTTAAAAAAATTCGACTTATTTTGGTGATCAAAGTTCCAAAAACGATACCCTTTAGACGATCGTTGATATACGGAATCTGCCCTCAGTCGACTTCAATTTTAATAGGGATTTATTTAGTCTGGAGTAAATCAGGCTTTGAGGCGGAGCTGTTTCAACGGTGCAGAGAAAGAATTTTTCGCGCGGTAAAAATACAAAATTTTTCCATTTTGTTTGCAAATGTCAAAGGTGGTCGTAGGCAACCTTGTGGTATCCCATTTGCTACCACAAAGTCGCAGAGATTGGTCTGAGTTTGTCTGAAGTTAATGGACAGATAATGTTCTTGATTGCAGTCCCAAAAAGATCTTGAACCAAGCTGCCAGAAGGCTTCTTGAAATCGCAGTTTTAGCGGAGACTTGGACGATTTGTATATTCCTCGATCGACAGAGTCCTAATTCTAACAGAATGGCCTCTATCTTTTATTTTAAGAATTGGTGGGCAAACGCAAATCAGTCCTAGGTCTCTACGTTGGATTTTGTTAGGTTATACCATCTACGGCTGTGTTCGGGATGCACAAGTTTGTCAGGGACAGGAAGGCTCAGACTATAGACACATCTTGTGTCTCATCGTTGAAGCAAAGTAGATCAATTGTAGAAACCCAGGACATCCCACTTAGGTACACTTAACCTCGACCTCCAAGGTGCCAATGACTCAACTCCCAAGCAACCCATTCACTTTTCCAGCTCAATGGTGGCATCCACCTCTCGGAACTACTTACGGACACTTAAATCCAACTTAAGACACAATTTCCTTTCATTATGAGCAAACGTAAATCAATAGCCGGCCCCGAATTATTGTTCTCTGCCCCGGTTATCGGATATAGCCAAGTCAAGGCGCATAAATCAACTCACCGGACATTATCCGCCAAAAATCATCGAATGGGAGCTCCTCGCTCCCCTCGTAGACTTTTACGACTGAGTTTGAAATTCGCAGATCTCTGTGTTTTCCTTCGTGTTCTTTTGACCGCGAATCGTGTGTGCACGAAATACTCGTAGAGGCTTGCAAATTGCTTTGGCAAATATATTTGTCCAGCAGATATCCATTGAATCGTGTTAAGTTGAGAATTTGTTCATTCCCCGCTGAAGAGGTGTAACCTTGAAAGACGAAGGAGCTATTTATTCATGTCAGGCAACAAGTTCTGTTTGCTTTAATTTTGGCCATTTGCATACGTGTGGTTAGACCAGAGCCTTGTGTCAATTATGGGTGTAGAGCTGTTTGCTGTTACTTGACAGGTTTGCAAGTGCAGAAGTGTCGCGAGAACGGTTTGACTAATGGGACTGGCGGGCAGGCTTCAAAGCGTGTGCTTGTGGTAGGTGCTGTAGGTGGTAGATGATTCTCTATATTTAAAAGACAGTTTTACAACTGGAAGATGGTGCTTTTCATGGGCTTCAATTGTTGTAAGACGTTTGGAAGTATGCGAGGCGTGAGTAAATACCTTTCAAACGGTGGTACAAAAATGCAGTGAGTCAGGCGCCCAGCTATTGTTTGCTGAACGTTTTAAGCCCTACCCATGGGCCAACAAGTTTTTGGGTGTTTTTTTTTTCTAAAAAAAAAATGCTCAAACGATTTTTTTAAAACTTGTCAAATATTGCGGCATTTGTGTCAAAATATTTGGGAGATTTTTCCTTGGGAAAAGTTTGTTTCGAGGTTTATTGGTTTTTTCCCATTTAATTAATAATTTCAGGAAAGTCCGTACTACTCTATAAAGAGGTAGAATTATATTCTATGGGGTTATCTTTGGAACTACCTAACCGATTTCAAAAATTCTTTCACTAGTTGAAAGTTAGAAAGTAGCCTGAAGCCATTTGCCATAGGTTGTAACAAAAATTGACATTTAAGCTTAAGTTGGTGAGGTAAACATAACTGCATACTCAGTTTTCCGCTAAAAAAAAAATGAGTAAGGCTACTTTTGAAATTTGGACATATCTCGAAAACGGTCCATATGATTGTAACAAAAATTCATTTCTAAGGTAATATGGTCATTTCTAACTTAATGGAAAACTCAGTTTTTCTCTGTATTATCGTAAAATGGATTTTTGAAAAATATAGTTTTCCCTAGTTCTTTTTTTTTCAACCACATTAAATATGCACCCTAAAAATATATGTCCAACAACTTGAAGCTTACACAATACTCCCACTCCATTTACATTAATACTTTTGATGAACGATAAAGTTACGTTCGACCCAGTCGTGCACTTTATTTTATTTTGCAGTTCAGAGTGGTGTGGTCGGTGACTGAGCTTTGGAAGTTGAAAGTTCCGCATTTGGGTTCTATCTCCCAAAGAAAGTAGGTCTTTAAGTTTGTGAATATAAAACGAGAGCATAAAATACGAGTCAATAGCCAAAACGAACGGAATTGGTCTGATACTAGGTCGAAATTTGAAGTTTGAAGTCGTCCAGATCTGTGTCTTAGATTCTACATTTTAAATGAGCTATTGATCTCAGACTGTTTCCAACTCTGTCATGCCAAAAGTTGGGCAACAGAAAATCGGTTTATCGGCCTTTTTCCATAATTTTGAAGTTCGAAGTCGACCAGATCTGTGTCTTAGATTCTACCTTTTAAATGAGCTATTGATCTCAGACTGTTTCCAACTCTGTCATGCCAAAAGTTGGGCAACAGAAAATCGGTTTATCGGCCTTTTTCCATAATTTTGAAGTTCGAAGTCGACCAGATCTGTGTCTTAGATTCTACCATTTAAATGAGCTATTGATCTCAGACTGTTTCCAACTCGGTCATGCCAAAAGTTGGGCAACAAAAAATCAGTTTATGGACATTTTTTTAAGTTTATTTGAACTAAATTCCGTTCAACTCGTCACAATATTCATAAAACCTCAATCGAAACAAAAGAGCTTAAAACTGGTTATAGGCAACACTTCTCCGAGTATTTTGAGCCATCATCCAACTTTTCCCTGAGCTGCAGTAAATTCAAAACAGATCTTACAACTCTGAATGGGGCAACATTGTGAAAACGATTGACTTCGATTGCAGCTCTGATTTGGGAGTATCGGGCGCTCATCGAAAGCATTATAAACACACGCAACAGATACCCAGTGAATTTTGCGGTGTTTGTGTTCTGAATTATACCGGGTAAACCGTCTCCAACTCAAGCCGAACCACTCTCGGATCTGTATTACTTTTCTACCACCTATGGACCCTACTCTTTTAGGATCTTGGGAGGTACTTTCTTCGATCTTTGAGGGCATTACTTTTGTACCACCTGTGGACCCTACTCTTTTAGGAACTTGGAAGGTGCTTTCTTGGACCTTGGAGGGCACTTTCTCTAATCTAATCGAATCATACTCGGTGGTTTTTGTTCCTGTTCGTTGGGACGAGCCTTTCTCCTGATTGCGTGGGAAATCTTTCTGCCTCGAGGACTCTGATGATTGCTTCGATTTCAATGCCACTTTTGAACTATGTTTGAAAAAATTTTTAAGCCTGTTTGACGTCTACCTGCGTCGATTCTAATCGTCACATTTGAAGCTCTAAATCTACGAAGAAAACATCTCCCACGTTCTTTCTAGAACGATGCTGCCTCCCCCAGTACCCACCGCCCTGCTATTCCCGGCCATCAAGTAGTCCACCCGTCAAAGGATTTGCTGCGACTATTAATTAATAAAAAAACCCGAACAAACGAACAAACATTTTGTGGCTCCATTTCTTTGCCGAAAGCAATGGCAACACCTTTTCAAGCTGTCAACTCGATCGCACTAAAACCGCACAGTCTCATATATCACTCGGAGCTGGACCTCGAAATAAACAAATTTTATCTGGGCATCGATATCTATCCCGCCTCAATTAATTAACTCGATCAAATGCACCTCGAAGTGTTCTAATCGCTCTTAAGCGCCTCAGGTGCATGACCATAAATTTCAGACTTCTCGCACCACACTCTGCTGCTGTTCTTGTTCTTGATCTTATTTATGGCATTCTCGTTCTAATCGCTGACGATTTTTTCTATTTTTGTTCTCGTTCTAGACCAAGCAGGCTCCGGAGGAAATCGGACAAGTGTTTCAGGACGAAGATAACATGGCGGCGATTCTAATGCGTCGCCACATGCAGACCGGCGATCTTATTATGGTAAGCTATTTCAAAGTTACTCTGTTTGGCACCTGTTTGGACAAATGGCGGCCATTCGCCAATTAGAACCGCTATTTACAATGTTTCGATTTTGGTCAACACAAGTCGCATGGTAGGTCGAACACAAATCAATGTCGATGGCTGGCTTTTGACCAAGGTGCACATGCGCCGGCCGAGAGACGTGGGAAGTGCTTGGGTTCTTGTAAGTGGCGGTGTTCGGTAGGCCACCTTGACCGATATACACGTGGGAATATCAACACAGATACAGCCACAGAGTCCAAGAGTGTTTCCATCTTTCAAGGTGACTTCGACGGTTTTGCATTTGGTGGCTCTCAAAGTGCCCATGGAAAGGTAAACAACTTTTCTGGTTCTTTCGTATACGTGTTCTTGAAATGTTGGCCGACGACGACGAGTAATGGGCCACTTGAGGTCTGTTTAGCAGGTTTATGGGGCCTCTTAGTGTCCATTGTTTGACGTGCGGCTGGTAATTATGCGGGTCTAAATTTTCCTATTGTCTTTTTCTGTCGCTGGTGCGGTTCGGTTTAGCACACGGTACGACATCCGCGAGAGAGGTGTTACCTATCTGGGGTGTAATTATATTTAAATTTAAGTGGAAGAATGCT
This sequence comes from Cheilosia variabilis, assembly GCA_951230905.1. Taxonomy (NCBI): domain Eukaryota; kingdom Metazoa; phylum Arthropoda; class Insecta; order Diptera; family Syrphidae; genus Cheilosia; species Cheilosia variabilis. The sequence goes on along the minus strand of OX579680.1, from coordinate 59,149,987 downwards.
GGTGGACGGCGTGTACCTTTCCGCAGGTTGGACAACGACGGCGGCCAGAGAGTTTCAAGGAGAAAACGTTTAAGCAAATCAGTGCAGAACATTAGTTTAATCTGGAGTAAGCTACGGTCTTGTTTTTCAACGTGACATGGCTGCCTGTATGGTTGTAATTGTAATCAATCAAAATACATGGTGACTCAGGACATTGGCTTGCCTCCAGCTAGAGGTTTATATTGCAGCTCAGTGGTGCGGTCGGACACTGCGGACTTCCGAAGCTGAAGGTTCTGCATTAGGGTTAGAATTTGGCGAAGGAAGACTGACTGATTTAAGTGTGTGAAACGAGAGCAGGAAATTCGAGCGAATGGCCCTGCCAATTGTTTTCTCGAAATTTGAAGTTTGAAGTCGACCAGATCTATGATTTGGATTCTAACTTTCAAATCAGCTAGGAATTTCGGACTGTTTCCAACTGTTTTATGTCATAAAGTGGGCAACGGAAAATCGGTTTGCGGACATTTGTCAATAAATTTTAAGTTTGAAGTCGACCCGATCTGTGATTTGGATTCTAACTTTCAAATGAGCTAGGAATCTCGGACTGTTTCCAACTGTTTTATGTCATAAAGTGGGCAACGGAAAATCGGTTTGTGGACATTTTTCAATAAATTTGAAGTTTAAAGTCGACCAGATCTATGATTTGGATTCAGACTGTTTCCAACTGTTTTATGTCATAAAGTGGGCAACGGAAAATCGGTTTGCGGACATTTGTCAATACATTTTAAGTTTGAAGTCGACCTGATCTGTGATTTGGATTCTAACTTTCAAATGAGCTAAGAATTTCGGACGAAATCAGTTTTGCTGACACTTTTTCAAACATTGCAGCGAGTACATTAAATGAAAAAGAACTAAGATGACTTTTCATCTGGGCGACAGATTTTGTTCCTTAAAAGTCAGAGAATATCATTTCAATCGCGTCCGTTAAAACTTCGTAAACTGTTCAACGAATTGCCGTTCGTGTCATTTTGACTCGATTTTTGGATAGATGCCTCTTAAAAGGTTGTTGGGTGTGAGACTTTCCGCAGGTTGACTGCAGTTTTTGTTTGAACGTCGTGGAGTGGCTGCTGAAATTTTTTTCTCGTCTGCACCCTGAATAGTCTTGAAAAGAAGGACGAGTTCTGGAACCAACTTAGCGAATCGAAGCAAGTTTAAAATTTTTCTTCGATGCGTTTTCTTTCAAATTTGTCTACTCCAGTTGGCGTTTCACTACCGAATCGGCAACGTACGCACTTCACTGTGTCAAGAGGACAAGTTGGTTCAATTAATCGGGTAAATGAGGGTCATTACCAGCCGTCTTTAGTTACTGTCCTGAGCTCTGAGCTTAAATGAAGTTTTGACAGCTTTCCCACTAAAGCCCGCCCAGTTCGCCTATCTCAGATTTCTCTTTTCGAGATTCAAAGTCCCTGTGGTCTTACCCCGAACCCTCTTTCCACCTGACAATCGACCTAAAACCTCTTAAAGCTTGTTAATCCGAGTCATAACAGAGAATTGCTTCAGTTTGATTAAACACCCGCTGACATTAAATCCCTAACTCGGCCTTTTCGCTCAAAAAACACTCACAATCGGTCTTGTGAGGCTTTGCAAAAAATCCCACACCCACCATTCAACTCAAATTGATTTGTTTGCAATATAATTTATTTCTTCTTGACACACTGTTTACATAACTCCACATGAGCTACTCGGCACTCAAGACAGCCGATTAGCGATAATAGCTCTCATCTGCTCCATCAATTATAATCGGCTACCACAATTGCGCGCGTATAAGCCGCTTACAAAGAACCCCACTCATCCGTGCTTACCCACTTAACAAATGGTTCTTGCCACTTGAGAGACTACTTACCACGCATTCTGTATTCGTGCCGACAACGAGAGCTCGCCAAAAACTACAAAAAAAAATTTAAAGACAACAATCTAGCCTAGCACTTTGAAGAATCCAATGCTGGTAGTTGGCACGTGATTGATTCTCTCGGCTCCGTCATGTTCAATCAAATTGGACAGATCTATGGAGGTTTTTTTTTGTTTTTGTTTTTTCTCTTTTGCGATCCTCGGGCGCTTCAGCATTTTATTAACACACTTCGAGGCAGAAGACACAGAAGATGGGCAAGAGTGTTGCGAAAATTTAGCGTTTCTTTTATTTTCGCTGAATCGAATTCTTTTGGCATCGGATGTGAGGGAAGGGGAAACCCCATTTGACGACGAAAAGGTTAAAGTCTCAATTTTCCAGTTTCATGGGCCATAACGAGACGGCGCTGTGCTGCCGATGCACAGCATCTCATAAATATTTCAACATATCTTCACAAAGTTGCAAGATGGTGTTGTGTGGTTTTTTTTTTGTTTAAGCCATCCGCGCAAGAGAAATCTTCGTTTTGGTCAAATGTTGTTGGCCTTAACAAATAAAATCGAATAGAGGGACTTGCTCCCTCTTTCGAACGATCATCAACATTGATTAACGTCAATTGCGTAATTAATACATCTGCATATGGAGAGGGTTACAGTGGCGGATAAAAGGTTTCCTACATCTTTAGCACTCGCCCGAGCACTCCCCCGAGGTGCTAAAGATGTAGTCTATGGATATAGATCGGCGCTGGAGATAGAGGTTGCCCTGAGGCAGAGGTTATTGATGGATATTTGCGTTGCGTTGGATAAAATAATTTGACCTTGCTGGTCATTTGTGGTACGCCAAAAGTGTTTCTTCCCTATGGTGGAATCTCGCGGGTTTTTTTTTTTGTAAAATTTTACCAATGCCTGTAGAAAAGACCTCCTCATGGAATAACCACGCAGCTTAGTTTATAAAACTTTACCAAAAAAAAAATGTGCGAAGCACCGCCCTGTGGAACAAGTTCGGAGCTTTTTTTATAATTTTTTTTTTTTTGTAAAAATTTGCCAAAGCCTGTAGAAAAGACCTCCTTTTGGAATAACCACGCAGCTTATTTTATAAAACTTCACCAAAAAAAAATTGTCTGAAACACCCCCCTGTGGAACAACTTCGGAGCTTTTTTTTATAAAAATTTACCAATGCCTGTAGAAAAGACCTCCTCATGGAATAACCACGCAGCTTAGTTTATAAAACTGTACCAAAAAAAAATTGTCTGAAACACCCCCTTGTGGAATAAGTTGGGAGCTTTTTTTACAAATTTTTTTTTTTTTGTAAAAATTTGCCAAAGCCTGTAGAAAAGACCTCCTTTTGGAATAAGCACGCAGCTTATTTTATAAAACTTTACCTAAAAAAAAATTGTGCGAATCACCTGTCGGAGCTTTTTTAAAAATTTTTTTTTTTGTAAAAAATTGCCAAAGCCTGTAGAAAAGACCTCCTCATGGAATAACCACGCAGCTTATTTTATAAAACTTTAGCAAAAAAAAATTGTGGGAAGCACCTCCCCGTGGAACAAGTTGGGAGCTTTTTTATAAAAAATTTTTTTTGTAAAAACTTGCCAAAGCCTGTAGAAAAGACCTCCTTTTGGATTAAGCACGCAGCTTATTTTATAAAACTTTACCAAAAAAAATTGTCTGAAACACCCCCCTGTGGAACAACTTCGGAGCTTTTTTTTATAAAAATTTACCAATGCCTGTAGAAAAGACCTCCTTATGGAATAACCACGCAGTTTAGTTTATAAAACTTCACCAAAAAAAATTTGTCGGAAACACCGCCCTGTGGAACAAGTTCGGAGCTTTTTTTATAATTTTTTTTTTTTGTAAAAATTTGCCAAAGCCTGTAGAAAAGACCTCCTTTTGGAATAAGCACGCAGCTTATTTTATAAAACTTTACCAAAAAAAATTGTCTGAAACACCCCCCTGTGGAATAAGTTGGGAGCTTTTTCTATAAAAATTTTTTTTTTTTAAAATTTGCCAAAGCCTGTAGAAAAGACCTCCTTTTGGAATAAGCACGCAGCTTATTTTATAAAACTTTACCAAATAAAAATTGTGCGAAGCACCTCCCTGTGGAACAACTTCGGAGCTTTTTTTTATAAAAATTGACCAAAGCCTACAGAAAACCGCCCGCAACATACTTCGCCGCACAACTGTAGTACGACTGTGCTGACATTAAGCCGCATCAAAACTCATAAGTAACAACTTGAGCCCAAATAAGCCGACATGTGTTTCTGCCTTTAGTTTTTGTTCAATCAGCTTTGTTCATAATCAGCTCCGAAGCTGGAGCTATAAATAATCTTCTTTTCTTTCCCCTCTGCATAAGTTGACGCGCAATCTGTTGGCAAACCGTGTGGACGGCTAATTGCTGAGATCACGCATTCAGGTTCTAATCATTGGCCAACATGCGGTGTAGTCGTATATGAAGATGCTGCTGCCAGTGTAGCTGATGATTCGCATTTAATGGCGAAGATGAATGATAAATTGTGGCACATCGGTGATATTTGGTAACCGCAAACGACTTTCAAAAATCGTAGCCAGTCGCACGGGATGTGTGCAGTTCTACATGTGTGCGCGGTGTTCTTTAGGATGGCAATGGTTTGTGTGGCATTTGCAGATCATGTTGGATTAATTAAATCTAAATTTGTGGTTATGATGGTCTGATCTCTGGTGTAATGTCTCTCTCGAGAGAGATGTGGTGCTAATTTGATCTTAATTCGAAAGATTGTGGATTGGAGTGGATTGGTAACGAGAGTGGTAAATATCTTTGGCTGGATGGTAGTCTTGGTTCTTGAAAGTGAATGTCAATTTAGAGGTACATGAAGTTTCGATGAGGGCTGATGCAATTTGACGTGACTTTCAGATTTATAAGAAGAACTAGCTTGGTACCCGCGACTTCGTCTGCGTAGAATTAGTACTTCGAGTTACTCAATTAAAATATTTATATCAACAACAGCGCCACTTATCGGGCCCAAAACTATCTTATCTTCCAAGCCAACCAATTAGCCCTACACATCTAAGTTGATTGGTAAAATACACAGTAAATATATTTATTTCTTACCAAATATAGATACTTATGATGAATTTTATTATCCCCAACTTGGAAAATAAGTGGTTCGTCATTTAAACTTGGATCCCCTACTTCATCCCCTTCACGTTTTGTTCTCGAGACAAAAAGTAGCCTATGTCATTCTCAAAGGTCCCACCCCATCCCATCCCATCGGGCTCAATTGTATTTTTTACTTTCGTATACGAATAGGAAAATGATATAGTTTTCGTACAAAATTTCAAATGATTTCGAGATGTTACCGATTCCAATTCCGTCTGGGTTATTTTTTATTTTGCACTGCAATTTTAAAATTTGGATTTCTTAAATTGTTTTTTTAAGGATATCAAATTGTAAGTTCACTAAAAGCCCTGAATTTGCCTTTCAACTTCTTTATCTGTGTAATAATGAACTTTCACGATCTCCAAGTCAATTTCAATTACATATTTCAAAAACATTTCCGAAAAGATTAACAATTTTACTCAACAATCTTGAAAGATGCAAAAGCTTAAAAATGTATATACACAGAGAACCTGCAAAACATTCAAACCGAATCTTCCGAATATTGGATATAAGCACTAATTATGGATACACAAATAAAAAAAGACTTTAGAAACAAAAAGAATTAAATTCGACTGTTAAGTCCTCTTCGAAATCCCACCTAGAATTGCATAGAAATGAAATAGATTTAACAAAAGTCAACTTCTGCTAGCTATTATGACTCAATTTGTTTGTTCCACCAGAGGCGAGCTTCGATCTTCAAATTGTCGTTGATGTGAACCAAATGAGAGATTTAAAAAAGTAAAAACCTTTGAAATTTGTGTAACTTTTAGTTGTTTATACCTACAACCGTAGCAATATTCGACTGCCCCAATAAATGAACGCGCGACACTTTCTACATTCAGGAAAAATTCATATGCCTGCAAGCAAGCCCTAAGTTTCTGAAGTAAAACTTACTTTACTTTACTAATTTATCTAACAATAAGCTATTGGGAACTCGCCCCATTGTGAATTTCAACTATAATTGGATTTCGAGTTGGTATTTCAGATTTGGCTGTTTTCCGTATCTAAAATGTTTTGTTGTTCAAAATAAAAAAAATATTCTTAGAGTGTAACTTTTTCGAGGTGATTGTATTGTGTATTTTTTCAAAGTCCATTGTAACTTAAAAGTTGCGATTGTAACACGTTTTTCAACCCCGATTTACCCGCAAATTTTGAAAGTTCTCTCTTAGATTTCCTATGACTGTAGCTCAGCTTCTAGATGACACAGAAAGCTGATTGATAGCTTCAAATAATTATGGAAGTGCTGGTGCTGTTAAGTATTTCGTTTAGTTTGTATTGATTAAGAATTGTTGGAGTAATTTTGTCAAGAAAAGTCAGAAAAAAAAACACATTTTGGTCAAAAACGCTCGCAAAAAATAGGCATTGGAATGAAAGGAATAGCCTATGTCCTTCTCATGATCTTAAGGGACTTTTCAAAAAAAGGTTCATCGAAATCTGTGCAGTAGTTTTCACGCCAACCGTTGACACATCAAAACGGCTACAGTTTTGTTATATGTATAGATAGATTTTGTTCGCATTGGAAAACCTGGTAAGTGATTTTTTTACTTACTTGGGGAGCGCTCTCTTGTTTGCATCCGCTCTGTACAGGGTGGGCCAAATGCAAGTTTTTTTTTTTTAAATGCAATAAAATGAAGAAAATTTAAATTTTTCCATGTAAGTAAGAGCAAACATTCCCATTAATTATGGAACACAACGTCGTTCAAAAGGCTGGATTCGCAGTGGCCCATTCTGTCACTCCAATCATCCAAGACCTTGTTGATGGTTGCGGGCTGTAGCTCACGGATTGCTTGGATGATATTGGCCTTAAGTGCTTGAATCGTTTCCGGATTGTTGGCACCACATCGGTCCTTCACAGTTCCCCACAAAAAAAAAAATACAAAGGGGTCAAATCGCAGCTCCGGGGCGGCCAATTGGCATCGCCAAGACGGCTGATAGCACGATTCGTTCCGCGGATGTATGATACTGACTTTCTGTCAAGATTTCGAGCGGAAATCGTGCCAAAATATCCTATGATTTCAAAAGAAACCGATAGACGGCCCACCCTTTAAATCGATGCCATCTCTGACGACTTATGCCGGATTTTTTGGCTAGTTCTATGTCGGTCTTCGTGGTTGAATCTCCTCCTCAGCACAGACAAAACCGAAAATCGGTAGCCAATTGATTAATTGCAAAGCAAAATCTGCCCGTAAAGGGTTCTCTGTTGCAATGAGTTTTATTTTCTAGATTGAACTGGCACATTGCTCAAGATGAAAGACACAAAAAGTTCTTTGCGAGTCTTCCGTCCCGGAAATCTCATCAAGCACGTGAAATCTATTTGTTTAGTTTTATAGTTTGAAATGATATTTCATCAGCTCTGCAAAGTTTTACTTAAAATAAAGAAAATTGGAAAAAGGGCGACGAATTAAGTAAAATGTCCAGTTCGCTGTTGGACTCTTTTGTTTTTGTGTCGCCTTTTAAATTGCATTTGCGAAAAAACGAGCGTAAAAGGCTTCTTTTGGGGGATTATGATGGATGACAGTGAATAATATTCAACTAGATGGTCAGAAGAAGTGATTTTCAGAAGCGAGAGGTGCGTAGGAGGGAATGGTGACTGTCACTCAGTGGGACCGTAGACCCCGTACGTGGGTCTTTTAATTTTTAAATAAAAAGTGGTTTTCCAATATTTAGAGCAGTCAGATCTGACTAATAGCCCTTTGTAATACTCAGCAGGTATCCCTTTTGAGCGGTAAAAGCGTGACAATATTTTTTTTTCGAACAAATGCCGCAAGCAAACTCAAACCACCGCCAACAATTTTGAGCACACTAAAAGTGAGTTTGACTGAGAAATAAATCCATTTCTTGCTGAAAACTGATACAGAGTTGGGCCAGGAAAAAAAACCAAAGTAACTCTTTTCATATGAAGCTGGCAGTGGTATCGCCCAAGCTTGAGGGAAGTTGTCATTCACTGTTCGGATGATTAAACTGATCGTCGTTGCGTGACAAGAGCCTACAACTGCAAATCCCGATTGGTCAACTATATCGCTCCACAAACTCGGCAGTCAATTCCATCCGGACATTCTACGACGATTGCTCATACTCATGTAGGTCACCGCAAGCTTGACTGTCCGTTCTCCATAAACTAACCTTCTTCAAAATCCATCGGTTGGTGCGTCCCCCGGCAAGAGGTCTGCACCCTACACGGAATGTATGTACGACTTGCGCGAAAAAAGCCCGACCCGCCATGTTTTCTTTAATGGTATTCATAAGACGACCATTAACACTTCTTTGGCACTCCAAAGTCACTGCTCAGAGGCCTTTTAATGTCTGTATTCCCATAAAAGCGGGAAATTTGTAATTATACACATTTTTCGTAGCTCCATCCAGTAGCAGCAGCCTGCACAGAACGATACTGGTTCCTTGCCACATAATTGTGTTTCTTTCCAACCATCTGTTGTGTGCCTCTCTCTGTGGGTAACACGATTGACGATGATTTTGTTCAGGTTTCGTAATCTTCTGCAGTCGCAGCATCCCAGGCAAAGAAGGAATACACTCCATACCGGATAGCCTTGATATTTAAAGCAGACAAGCAGCATCAATGACGACGAAACGAAGAAGCGCAACCGAGCGCACTCAGGCGCACTCTCTGAGAATGGCGGTGTAACATAAAGTTTCCCATCTAATGGGATTTTAATTGAAATACCGGTGCTACTAATGAATAACAATGCAAATTGCCAATGCGACTGGTTGTGTGTTCGTACAAGTGTGGCGACATTTCACGTAACGCGCCCTCCCACGGCCGGCTTAGAATGGAAAGTGAATGGGAATGGAAATGGAAATGGTTGGAAATGGAAATGGAAATGGAAATGGGTATGGGTCTGTGTTTGGGCATGTGATATTCGGCGGGGGAGAGACCTTTGCGTGTGACATAAGTTTTATTAATGACTGCGCATTCTAATTTAAACATTGTCCGCATACCATACCTGCTGGGGTCACCGCCAAGTTGGGCGGCCAAATATCCCCAGGACAAAGGAGTCGAGTCAACACAAAACTCAGTTTTTCTCTCTCTCTTTCTCTCCGTCAGCCAACTGAACTGAACTGAACCGAACTGGGTTGCATAACACTCCGAATGTCCATACCCTAGGTTACACCTTTTTTTGTTGAGACTCGCCGCCGGTCCCAGATCCCAGTCTAAGCCTCTCTTTCGGCCATTTATCAATTGCTTTGCTTCCATGCTGAAAGATTGCAGAGCAAAGGAAAGGAGACCGAGAAAAAAAGAGTGCAAACTTCTTGTCCGTGTTGGGAAACACGAGTGTCTTGGGCTGTGGCCAAGCCATCATTAGCTCCTTTGGAGAAAGAGGCGGCGGACAACCGGCACCGGCATATCGGCGGTGTGTGTGGCGGCGAATATTCGTGTTGACACGGTGCAGAGTATGGGTGCTCCAGATAGGTTTTTGTCTGCAGTTTTTGTTGTTATTAATTTTTTATGTAATCGTTTACGGCAGCAAGGGAGGTGCTGTTTTTCTTCTTTTTTTTTTCTGCTGTTGTTGTTGCCAGTTTTTGGTATTTAGATGTGGTTTGTTAATTTTGATTATGATATGTACGACGTGCGAGTAGATCGTGTATATCTGTCGTTCATGCCTTGTGAAATGAAAGCACTTTTATCAGCAGGAGTAGCGTTTGTTTGAAAGGCGTCTCGGGGCGTTATTCGGTGGCGAAAACCTGATTAGACGGATTTGCATGCAAGATTGGCATTTGTGATACGTTTTGACGGAGGGAAGAACGTATTTTATAAGCCTCAGCTTATCGACAAAGCTGAGGCTTATAAAATACGTTCTTCCCCGATCTATGGGTCGAGGAATATTTGCGATAAAGTTTGTCAGGGGATTTTATAAAAAATACTTTAACAGCGGCCTGAAATTTTAACAGACTCAGTTTTTCTCTCTTTTGCTTCTTCTGCAATCAGTTGTAGTCTCCTCAAAATATGTCTCCTGACAGGGAGTTCAACCCTCAACCAAGGCTCTGTCAAGTATGTAGTCAGACATTCACAAAGGAAGGGAGTCTGCCGCAGTTGTGACTTCTTAAACTTGGCTGAGCCTTCTTCAAAGACCCATAAAAGTTCCGGCAACGCTATAAGTTTCCTTAGACAGACTTCGCACATTTGCAGAGCCTTCTTTCGACCTATCATTCAATTGTGCAATATTTATACCTAGGTTCCTCAAACAGACTTCGCTCCTTTGAAAGGCCCTCTTCGACGGCTGATCAGAGTTCCGTAATAAAAATTGTGCGACGTTCTTGGTGCTCGAAGTCTTCTTCGACAACCCATCAGAATTTCGTAAAAAAAATTGTACAACGTTTTAAATTTTTCTAATTTGCAGGATAAACTTCTGCCTCCCACCAAACGTCTAAGTCGCTTTAGTTGGGGTGTCGCAATGAGAAGAAGTCCCTCATAGAGCGACAAAATTTCCTTTTCAACTGTCATTTCTCACCCTCATTGATCATTTTAATAACTCGCCTCATGGTCATTGCTCAGTTGGCTCAAGTGCCAGGCGTTTGGCTGATTAACGGCGCACTTCGCTTCCTGAATCCTGACAGGGGAAAACAAAAACGCATTTGGCCTAAAGAATAAACACGTCGAATTGCCCCTGGAATGCAAATATTGAATCAGTTGTACAAATAAGTTGACCGATGAACAACTGTCATAGTTCGAAAAGGCAATATAATTGGAACCACAGTGTTTGCAACCATTTTATTGTTCATCCTGTCAAAATGTTGAAAATCCTTTTGAATTAGAGGAGGACTGCCCAAATTGGTATGCCCAGGCAATCTCCTAAGGGAGTCGGACAATAAACGAATTTGATGTAATTCCAAACGAAGGGTTTCCAAACAAACTTTTTTTCAAACAGCAGATGTGGTTGAAATTGCAAAACTCCGCAACTACCTCGGAGTCGGTCTTTTTATTTTTTCAATGAAAATGGCTCTGTGATTTCAAAATGGTGAAGCAAAATCTCGTCAGCTGTCACTTTGATTGCAAATGATTGGGTTTCAATGAAAATGCCTCTTACTGACTTTGTGACTTTGCACTTTGTTTGGCTTTGGGTACGATCATCTGCTCAACTCGCTCATTTAATATTTATAAAGCTGCGGAGATTCTTCTCCAACTCAGATTTCGGCTTCAAATTGAAGGATGTCAGGGCGCTCTTGAAACTGATCCGAGGCAGACAAAAACTGCAGCGAGAAACCCGACTCCCGGCTTAATAACAAAACCAGAAAAAAAGCTGTCACCTTCCAACCATCAGGTAGGCCAATGAGACCATCTCAAGCCTGGTCCCTAAGGTCACAAGCAATTTCGCTCAAAATGCCATCTGGCTGCCTGCCAAGGCCATTCCCACCGGCGAATTGTTTCAGACAAGTGCCGCCATTTAGAGGCCATATAACCATCAGCCACCGTTGAATTTTTGTCCCTCACGAGACTTTTTCTCCGTATATACCAGCAGCTGACCTTTTAACACCATTAAACATCGACCTACCGCCCCGTCACACACAATCGCGGGCATCAGCATCACTTCAGAAGACACAACTCAACACTCAGTACGTCAGTAGTCCCGCTGGCCTTACGGAACTCACCGCCACCTCACTCGTGTGGCGGACATTAAAATTGCTCTGAAAACAGCGCCGTGCTTAGAATACCAATTCCCCTCGTTGATGATGCTGATCCACGCCAACTGCCATGCAAATTGTCAATTTGGGCGGCTACGTTCATACGAACCACCAGCTCCGTCACATTCTTCAGAGTTGCCAGAGCATCTGCCCTGAATACCAAGTGCGAGTGCTTATTTTCCAAACCGAAAATGTTCCCATAAATTAGCCCGCCGACGACAGTCGCTTGTTTTTCCAAACAGCGAGGACTGGCGCTGCCCACACTATCTATGGCTGCTGTTACATTTCTTCAGCACCGCACCGGAGCGGCGCGGCGGGACAGCGCGATGACGACTCCGCGAACAAAGTTGTAAATATTCAAATGTCGTACAGATCGTGTACATTTAAACAACCGGTGTGAGTACAGAGTACACCAACGGCCAACGACTCGTTGTGGCCAAATGAAACGAAAGTTTGTTTGAGCGTGTTGTGGGACAGTTTTCTTGCGGCTACAATGACTCTTGTTTGGTGGAAGGTCAGTGTTAGGTGGTGTCATCTCTTCTCTGATTTTGACCACCTTTATGGTGAAGCCTCGGCCAACTAATGACGGGTTTTGCCACTGTTTTCACGGTTAACTCGGTTGACAATTTAATTCAATTAAAAAGGCAGGCGCATAAAAAAAAACAGAGAGATGCCCGGCAGCACGGTTGGAAGGAGGCTGGGAAAAGCCATCTGAAGATGCATCCGATGCGATTGCTGATAATCCGGTTGTGTGTCTTTCTTTCTGTTGCTGTTGCTTCTTCTTTGCGGGGACCGAGCGTCGAATTACATTTGCATTATGCAGTGTTATTCAATTGTTGAAAGGAAAAGTGATCCCCTGTGGATGGCGCACTGATATAAACTGAGGTAATGCGAAGTGACAGCATCGAGTGAAGGAAGGAAGCGGGAGTGGAAATTGTCTCGGCGTGTTTTGTTTTAAAGCAACGTTCGTGGAAGTCTTAGAGGTTTCAAAGCTTGGGAGTAGTTTGGTTTTAGAGAAGTTCAGATGGGGTCATACCGCAGTTGATTGTGGAACAGACTCCTAAATGGGTCCAAGAAAGATCAAAAAATGTTCCTCTCTTTGTCGATTTTCAGAAATGCCACTTCTTGCATGAAAAACTAACGCTCATGACGCAAGCAAGGAAATCAACTAAAAATGAGCCCGACTTATGTAACCTTCGTTAACCATGGCTACTAACACACTAAACCTCTAATTGCCGTACAATCAATCAGCCCAAATGCACTTGTCGAAGTTGAGTCGTGTCTGGAAGCCTTCGACGGCCAATCGCCCTATGGCCATCGCCATAATCGCAAGAGGGTCATCGTTCTTCGTCGTTATCGCACCGCTGCTGGTGCTACAAAAATTGAACAACCATACTTAACTACCGTACTGTTTGACTCAATGTCAACTTTATTTTTTTTTGGGTACACTTACAAACTTTGTCTGTTTGTCTTTGGTTTTGTTTTCTCTTTTCTTCGGCTTCTGTTTGCTTATCATTTTTGAGCGCACTCCTTCATCATTCACATCGGCGTCGATCCGTGAGATAAATTTTTTTATTTAAAATCCAATTAATCACACACCGACTGGAGTGGATTGCGATTATGATTTGAATTTTCAATATTCAATTTTGTTAGATTTCTACTCGATGTAAGAGAAAAATTTAGCGAGAGAATTGATTTGCGCTCTAAATGCCATCTTGGTCAAGGTTATCCTAAGAGGTTTTATTTCTCAAATGGGTTGGATTAGAATCGGAATTGCTTTGACGGTTGGCGGAGGGGAAGGGTTCTTTTAGGAGAACCGCGGCTTTGGAACGAGCAGGCATTAAAATTGAATTGATTTGAATTGAGAAAGTGACATTTGGACAAATTTAGCTGATTGTACTCCAGCATTGAGAAGAAGTCTAAATGTTTCTTTATTGGAAGACGAATCAATGTTTTCGTGGACGTATTTGGCTTTTGCGAACATGGATGGACACATCCCTGGGATTGGAGTTGTGGAAACTTGATTTGAGTATCAAATTTACCGAGATGCAACACATTTTCTGTTCACGAAAGGCTCTGTAAGTTCTCGTTAGTCCCCGTTTATTCATCCCCGTTTATTCATCTGCTATGTTTAAAAAATGCTTTCTCAAGTTTTCATACTCAATTCCGGTCTTACGTCATTCGCTTTTATACCTGTAGAGATAAATTTAACCTCAAACAGCTAAATTATTATTATAAATCATTTATTATTATAAATCATTTATTTTTATGGCTGGAGAATAAATTTAGCTGATTGAGGCTAAAATACGTCTCCGGGTATAAAAACAAATGACGTGGCCCAATTTCAAATTAAAAATACCGCCACAGAGTAAATGTTTGCTAGTTCCCCGCTCATACGTCTAGTACAAAAGGCTTTCTCCAGTTTTCTTATTTAATTGCGCCCACGCCGTGCCTAATTTTATACCTGGAGAGATAAATTTGTCTCAAACAAGCGCATGTCGCAATTTTATATGTAAAATACCGCCACAGAGGAAATTTTTGCTAGTTTCCCGTTCCGGAATCTACTAAAAACGGCTGTTTAAAGTGTTATTGTTCAATCGCCCCTACATCGTATTTTTTTTTATACCTGGAGAGATAAATTTGTCTCAAACAAGCGCATGGCGCAATTTTGTACTAAAAATACCGCCACAGAGGAAATTTTTGCTAGTTCCCCGTTAGTGCGTTTACTACAAAAGGCGCAATTTTATATTAAAAATACCGCCACAGAGTAAATTTTTGCTAGTTCCCCGCTCATACGTCTAGTACAAAAGGCTTTCTCAAGTGTTCTAATTTAATCACGCCCACACTGTGCTTAATTTTATACCTGGAGAGATAAATTTGTCTCATAGAAGCGCATGGCGCAATTTTATATTGAAAATATCGCTAGTCCATCTACTACAAAAGACTTCCTCAAGATTTTGTATTAAATCCCGCCCTGTATAAAATACTGTAATAAATACGTGGAGAGATAAATTTGCCTCAAACAAGCGCATGGCGCAATTTTGTATCAAAACTACCGCCACTTGGGTTTTCAAATTTCCTTACATACGTCACAAAATATATCGTCCGATCGAGCTCTGCTCGGTGCTCTCCACCAAACGAGAAAAGGAAAACGCCCCCAGAAACAAACAACTGCCATCTAACCAGTTGCGGTAGTTGTAAATTTATTTTTAAATGGATTTTGACGTTTGCTTGACGTTTCGCTTCAGTCATCTAACTGTCAAAGGCATTGACGTAATCTAAAGAGTTCGACTCTTCGTGGTATGCTTTTGTGAGTTTCGAGGCAGAGGTTGCAAAGATGCGCCCAGAAAATACTGACTTTTCTGACTCCTTTGACAGATGGAATTTTGAGAAACTCTGACAGGCTTTGCCTTTGCCTGTCGGTAACTCCATCAATTACATCAACGAAGAGTCAAATCGAAGTAAAAATGTCGCCGTTTCTGCGGGGCTCAAAAAAACGACGAACAACTGTCATCCTGGACATTTCATCTGGCGTAGAACGCTCTAAAGGCAGATGGAAATCGGTTGAGTACGTTTTTTTGAACGGAAATGGCTCTCATATAAAGAAAGCGAATGTCCCGCTCTGTTTTAAGTAGGGTTTCGAATTTTTCCAACACAAGTCTAGTCCTCTTTTTCTTTTAATGTCATTATTTAGTTTGCTGCCCACTTCACGATGCGAATAATCGGCCACTGCTTAATCGCCGGCTTCCCGCAATCTCATCGTCGTTTCGCAACATTAGTCCCAAAGAAACTTTTCACCAATCGACCTTGCTAAAGTGCTTAACCGAATATGCAATTAGCGAGTAAGTGAGTAGAAAAAATTCCCAAAAGCTGGCCGTGAAGTAACATCTCTCCTCGCCCAGAGTATCTCTAAAGTGTCCTCATTTCAAACTCTGGCGGCAAATTGTGACACACAGTACACGGTTTACCGTATCGTCCGACAAAACGCCATTAGCGAAATTAACTAAATAAATACCTTGATAGCTTAGAGCTTAATGGGATGAGAGAGTTTTTTTTGCTGTACTCCTTGTGTAATTAGTTTAAAAAATTACTTGTCGTTAGTGTGTTGCACGTACACATGATACACAATAAGACGTCTCATCGGGCATTTGTCGGTACTCGATCACCGTATCACGATGACAACAATGAAACTTCAAAGCAACTCGCAGTGACAGGCGAGCGCTGGTGCTTAACTGTAATTGCTATTGGCGTTTGGTATATAAAATGCGCCCTCTGGGTGGATGTAAATCACAAAATGACAGTGGCGGGTTGACACCTGCGATTGGGGAGTGACAGCGCGCGTCAATAGATGGCGCCGTGCCCACTGATCGAGTGTTGCATCATTGCGCATGGTGTGCCCCACAGAACCGAGGTAGAAGCTGCATATGCGCGTTTTTAACTCGAACCAGTTGGTGGCATATACCATTTTTATGCCAAACTAATAACCCAATAAACACATGTCCTTATGCAATCGAGCGGTCGAGTTTATAAATAGCCAGTTGGGTATTTTTAGCGCGCATTTTTGTCTAATTAATTGCGTTTCAGTGTCCAGCAGTTTTAATAAATTTTGCCACAGATTTCTCGCCCGACTAGACGTCACATGGGCAGCACACGGTGTGTGTGTGAAAAAAGTGTCAAATTTTGAGCACAGTTTCGTTGAAGGGAGTTGTGCAATTTCGCGTCCACCCAAGCAAATTGTGCTCTTGTTTCTGTTTTTGGGGCCACACCACGTTGCGCAATCCTGAACAACTTAATTGAACAGTTTTTGCATAGGGGGGCCGGCGGAATGGCTACTGAATTCCTGTCAATCAAGCGTTCGCACATAATCTGTCTGCATATGACATTGTCAAGCCATCGACAGGTTGTCCATGCATGGAGCTCTCCATTACTGACGGGCAATTTGGTGGGCGGTACTGTCCGTAACCAACTCGGCAGTCAGTAGTCAGTGGCAGAGCGGCTGCTCTCAAATGCGTTTCCTAGTTTCGCGGGGCGAGATAGCCTAATTGGCGCATTCAAAACGATTTGTCGTTACAGCTGGCAAAGTGATTAAGTGCTTGGGTTATGCAAGAGATGATAATGGTCGCCAGATGCAAGCCAATTAATCGGACTACAACATCAAATCGTCACATCAGATAATGCATCAATTAGCTGCGAGTATCGCCTGCGGCAACTGAGTGGGCACTCGATTTGGCTTAGGAAATGGCAGAGTTTAGCATTTTTTTTTAACAAGTTTCTGTTTTGTTTTCGTTTACTTTCAGGATGGAAGCATAGGACATGAGATGGTTATAAAACCACTGCCAGCTGAGCTGAATGCCGACCAGGAGAAACCCCATCACGTGATATTCAAAAGAGAAACCAGCCCATTGGAGCATATGAGCGATTTTGGTAAGTGGATTGTCCTAAGCTCCTAAACCCCAAAGAATATTTGCAACAGTCCTTTAAACCTTCGACAGTGTTGAAGATCGTTGGTTTCTAGTCCGCTTCTTAAAACTTTTTTCTATTTTATTTTATTTTATGTTTTCTAATTCGTCCACTTTTTAAAAATGTTGTTTCATGGGTGAAGAGACGAGTTTTGCAAGAGCGAGACAGTTGTCTGGTTTCTCCGGAGGAAGATCCGCTCAAGAGAAGCAACCCGCATCTGTTTTAAATCGTGTTTTTCTCAGGTGATGTTTTTAGAAAACAAATATCCGAGTTAAAGCCTTGAAAACCTGAGAAAATAAAGTGCACGACTGGGTCGAACGTAACTTTCTCGTTCATCAACATTTTTGCTGCAAATGAATTGCGAGTTGCCTGATTGTATAAACTTCAAGTTGCTGGATTTATTTTTAGGGTGCATATTCAATACTATTAAATATTGGCTAAAATGAGGTTTTGCGTAGCTTTTATTTTACTTTCATTGGAAGTGGGCCATTGTTATTATTTCAAAAATATACCGTAGAAATGTGAACACAGATCGAGATTTGGGTACTCGTTTTTGAGAAATATTTCAATATTAGAATTTCTTGAGAAAAACTAAGTATGAGATATTATTTAGAATACTTATACTATCCTTAATATGTATTTTGGTCAAAATCGTTAGAGCGGTTTTGTAAAATTTGGCAGACAAAACAGTACCAAATATTGCAATGTTTAGTTTGAAATATAGTATTGCTTAACTATTTAGCTGAAAACCAAGTACAAGTTATTGTTTGGGTTGTAAGCATTACTTGGTTTTTAAAGTTTTATCGAAATCGAAAATGGGGTTTTCGAGATATGAGCAGATTTTAAAATTAGCGCTTTCGGTGACTCGAATTGAAAATTAAGGACGCAATAATTTTGAAAACATCAATTTTACTCCAAGTCTGCATTTTGGTTAAAATCATTATTGCCGTTTTCAGGTAAACTAAAGAAAACTAAATTTAAAAAAAAATGTCTTATTTCAAAAATCCATTTTATATAATACAGAGAAAAACTGAGTTCGCCATTAAGTTAGAAATGATCATATTACCTTAGGAGTAAACTTTTATTACAATCGTATGGACCGTTTTCGAGATATGTTCAAATTTCAAAAGTACCGTTACTCGATTTTTAGCGGAAAACTGAGTATGCAGTTATGTTTATCTCACCTACTTAAGCTTAAATATCAATTTTTGTTGAAATCGTTAGAGCCGTTTTCGAACCAATCAAACTGGTATGAAAATTTTGTATGAGAAGTACCATTAATATTGAGTTTGCCATGCAAAAAAAAAAACGGCCCCGAACTGTAAGCTCCCAAACTTTAAATCCGAAGTTTGAACGAAATCCGATTAGCCGCTTAGACTGTAGGCCTCGGGACATACAGACAGACAGACGGACAGACGGACAGACGGAAAGAATTTTGCAACCCACTTTTTTGAGTTCGCCTATCATCGTAATGTCAGAATTGATTAACATCTCGAGTTCGAAATTTTGTAAGAATTCAATATCTTTCTCTTACAACGATGGAGAAAGTTAAAAAAAATCAGAGGAAAACTACAAGGAAACAAATATCCGAATTAAAGCCAAACAAAATCCAGACGACCTTTCCGACGAAATTATTCAATCATCACCATTGGCAATGGCAGAGCTTCTGCTTTGTGCACCACCCCTTTAAAGGGAACAGGAGTGCTTTCCTGATAAATGACATTTATTGTCCAGCTTCCTAGAAAGGGCAGCCTTACCGATTGCGAAGCCTTAAGGCCCGTCAAAAGTTACTTATAAAGGGTGTTTTTTTAGATGTATAGAACTTTGAAATGGAATAAAACAGAAATGAATTTTTTTTTTTAAATTGACATGAAATTTACTTTATTCGAAAGATAATCTTCTGGCTTTATAATTTAAATATGATTTCTGGCTGGCTCGGACGTAGTCTAATCTGGAGCTCCAATTTTCGATGACTTTTCCAACTTTTGTGGCCGTATGTCGGCAATAACGCGGCGAATGTTGTCCTCCAAGTGGTCAATCGTTTCGGGCTTATCGGCGTAGACAAGCAAACTTCACATATCCCCACAGAAAATAGTCAAACGGCGTTAAATCGCTCGATCTTGGAGGCTAACTCACAGGTCCGCAATGTGAAACTATGCGGTTACCAAACGTTTCCTTCAGTAAATCAATTGTGGCACGAGCTGTGTGACATGTTGCGCCGTCCTGTTGAAACCACAGCTCCTGCAGATCATGGTTATTCAATTGACGAACGAAAAAGTCAGTAATCATGGCTCTAAAGCGGTAACGTTCCCGCCAGCATCGTTTTTAAAGAAGTACGGACCAATTATTCCACCAAAGCACAAACCACACCAAACAGTCAGTTTTTGTGGATGTAACGGTGTCTGAACATACACTTGAGGATTATCATCACTCCAATAAATACGGCAGTTTTTGACGTATCCATTCAACCAAAAGTGAGCTTCATCGCTAAACAAAATTCGCTTATGAAAATTGGGATACGTATTTCGAACAGAACCATGATTTTCAAAATAAATTTGCACAATTTGGAAGCGTTGTTCAGGCGTCTGTCTATTCATGTTGAAATGCCCAACCAAACTAAAAATAAATCACTTGACAGCTGACAAAATGGCCGCCAGTTAAAATAGTGTTGCCAACTTAAAGTTCTATACCTCTAGAAAAAAAAAACACCCTTTACTTACTCAGGTGGCACTACAGTTCTGCGTGGACCTGGGCCTCAACCAATACGCATCTCCAATTAAGGCGCCCCTTGACTAACTTAACTTAGCCACCAAAGCCTCTTAACAGTTGCCTCCAAAGCTAAAATCTATTTAGCCGCGGATATCTTCGCATCTCCTTTTAAAAGGGTTCACTTCAACTTTGAGTACTAACGTCTTATTCAGAGCCTCTTTAGTTATTCCAAAGACGGTCTTATCTCGCAGCTCTTCAAGCTAAACTATCCCAACGAAATAGGCACCTTTCGTAGTGCTCAGTTCATAAAAATGTGTCAGTCCTGTAGCCGAATCGTCGCATCCGTGAACAAGGTATACGCTACCAGAATCAAGCAGAGTTTACATCCAAAACAGAAACAAATTCCGACGTTTTCAACAAATGAAAATGCTTGTGAAATTATGTGAACTTTAGCTAGTATAAAATTGGGTCAAAGGCTCACTTGAATTACTGCAGAATTTTTTAAATGTTGTTGTTGCTCCATGCCTAACTTTTCTTGTAGTCTTCTCGATTGGAAACCTATCATTTCCCCAATTGTCGTACACACGCTGCTCACAAAAATATCAACACTGTTCTGTAACTAGGTCTACCCTAACCTCTTTCGTAGTCAATCAAATGGTAAATTGTTCAACTTCTTCCGGAGGTTCATTGCGGTTTGATTTTTAGAACCTATTTTCGACGATTACTTTTTTTGAAATCAGACGAACTGATTGCAATTTGCCACCGTCCCATCAACTACTGCCTGGTTTATCCCCGGCTAGTTGAATCCGTCTTTCGAATGGTCTCTCACACTGCTTCTCGTATTTTAAATTCGCCCGAAAAGAGTGCCCTTCTCGTCAACCAAGTTTCCTTCAAATGTGGACATTTACGAGCTCCTACAATCGTAGCCCAATTTCCTGTCCTTTCAGATTAAAACACTCAACACACCCTGTAGCCGCACTCTTAAATCGTAGTACTACACCATCCACTTACTTTTTACACCTCAAACACTTCGGATGCTTCCTACAAACAAGTATCTCACATAACCCGATTCCCGTACAGTACACCAAACTTGACTACACAACTCATTTCGGGTTACATAAGTTCCATTAAAGTTGACACGATATATTCATTACATTTTTAATTGCACTACATTTCTCAATTACTTCTCCCACTTTCACCGCAAAAAACAAAAAAATTTAGTCCAACACCTGTGCGATCCACGCTCAGCACCAGGACCAATTCGTGTTCATCGCATCCCCAACCCATAAGAGGTGTTGTCTTAAGATAAACCAATTAATTTACGTGGATAACACTTGGTCCCGCAAAGATTTAACTGAGAGAAAGTTCATACCGTGTTCAGCTGTCATGCGCATCCTGATTGTGGTTGATGGTTTAATTCAATCCAAACTTAACCGATGTGTTCGGGTATGACGTATGAGCGATAACGAAAATTCAGCTAATTGGCAATGTGCTACTTCGTTTTTATTTTTTTTTGAAGGATTTGGCTGTATTATTTGAGCTTATGACTCTTGAGAACAGTAAATAAATGAAGACGGTCCCAGCTGCGAACCTTAAGGTACTCCAGAGTACGTTCGTTTATTTTTCTTCAATTTGCAACATTTTTTTGAGCTCAGATCTAAGCAAAGTTAAGTGGGACTTTGAGCACGCAATGACAACAACTGCAATGGAAATAAAACTATATTTGATAAAAATGAGGCGCAACAATTTTTTTGTCAATATATGTCCAGCAAAATGCTTCAATCAAATTAACAACATTTTAATAAGTTTTATCTTGTCAATTTGACGTTTATCTTTTTGTTGAGTTCACAAAAAAAAATTTGTTCATTTTGTCATTTTGTTAAATCAACACCAAACATTGTTGGTACCTACCAGAGATAATACTGAGACCACAAACTTCGGCCGATTTCCCGTTACTTGCCTACAAGCTATATTTTCCCGGAGTGGTCACGATTTGGTGCGTTAGTATAGCTACATATAAATTCGTATTGACAAATGTCACGTAACTTCAAAAATTCTGAGTCACCAACAGACTCGCAAAAAATATGAGCCACTTCCGCTGTGGGCAAAGTTGCTGGCAGTGTTCATAGAATTTCATTCGTTAAATTCGTTACGTTTGGATAGAATTTTTTTTAGGAAAAAGTCTACATTTGTTTGAAATATTCATGAAAAATTAACAATGTAGATTAGTTGAGGAAAAATAAAAACATTTTGAGCAAAATTTCTTCATTATTTAAGCAAAATTTGCACACGAAATTAGTTAGTGATATCCAAATCCACAGCCATGTTTGCCCTAATATGTTTCTGGTATATAGAACATCTCCTTTAGGTAGTTTTATTAACCAAACAAATCAAATTATTCGCCTTTTAACAATTTATAATAACTAATCAATGGTTTGAGATTCGTTTTCTTTCCAAAGTGTGTCGAATTTGAAGAATCTGTACTTTGACATTCGAATAGATAGAAAGTTCATTCCATCAATCGAAAGTTCATTTTTCATTCGAATGTTGAGTGTACTCGTATTTTGACTTTCTAATCGTTCGCAACAAGTGTAATTTTTTATTCGTTTGTATTTTCCTAACGCTCAATGATAATTGTTGTTTTTCCACATTAGGGAAAATAAGGGATTTTTTATCCGGAAATGGATTTGAGGCATCCATTATTATATTCGAATGGAATTTTCTCTTTTTTCATCCATAAACAAAACAATCGCCATGTCTGTTATTTGTCAACGATTGTATACAGAAAAACAACTTTCAAATTTTGTTTTAATTTGAACAGTAACCAAATTTGAAAGGTAGTGTGAACAGAATTGAATTAAATAAATGACAGCTAAAAATTGAGGTTTAATATAGCATATACCTAAATTTTTGCATTCTTTACTTGAACAATATGGGTTCGCAATTTAATAACGATAGTCTCATATTTAAATTTCAGACTTTAGAGTGTCAAAATATTACTAATAACACATTTTAATATTCTTACACCTGGTCCCATTTGAGATAATACTACGTTTCCACCGGAGATTAACTGCTAGATTTAGAAAAAATTCTGTAAATCCCGCATAAACCTCGGGATTTATCATACAAAAGTTAAGGGAGATTAGAAATAAATCTCGATTATCAACCAGGTTTGCATGTACAGTCCGGTTTGTGAACACACTTTCCACAGCTCGAAATGTCAAAAATACAAAGCGAACAGAGCTGTATTTGACATTGTGCCATAAAAAAAACCGAACTTATTTCTGAGAGACTTCTCCTAGCCAAAGCAACCATCAAAACTTTCATTTTGTTTTGTGGAATTGAATTATAAACCTAAAAAAAAGTGTAAAGATTTCTAGAACTTTTGAATTTTTTATATTTTTTTCAACTATCACAATTTTGGGTTGTTAGATTCGACAGTAGTTGACAACATCTGATGAAACGTCAAATTAATCTTGTTTTTTATTGGGTGGAAACACCTCAGGATTTATTTTTAATCTATTGACCTAATTCTCGCGATTAGTGTCCGGTGGAAACGTAGTATAAGACTTCTACTTAACATTTTTCTAGATCTTAGCATATATTTCTCAATAAGTAGTTAATATTTTAAATATATATATATTTTTAATAAAACAATGAAAAAAGAGCCTCCATAAAAACATAAAAGTATGTTCACTCTATATAAAATAAAATTGTGAAACAGCTGATTCCGAAAGCTAAATTCATTTGAATTCATTTTATGGCATTCTCGATAGTGAATATTATTCATTCGAATTTCAAAATACACAAAGTTCATTCGAACGAAAAGAGACATTCGTTGGAATTGACTATTCGTTCGAATCTCAAAATAAGCATGATTAACTAACCAACGACATTCAGTAATAAAAAAATGTGGAATTCCCGAACTCTTTCACATTTCCCCACGGTTGCCGCGGTTGGCAGCATTTATTTCTGTTTTTTTTTTGTATGTTTTTTGCATGTCATTCTTTATTGACATTTTCCAATAGGAAAACAAAATGGCGAATTTGAAATTGAATTTGATCCAGCGACAAGAGGATCGTGACTTGGGGGTCTCTGTATAGTTTATCTATGGTTGGTACAACAGAAACAATCTGTCGGTACTACACTTGTCTTTTGTTGAATCTATAAAAAATGTTGCTGGTTCACTCAGTTCCATTATTTAACTATTTTAACTTTATATTTATTAAAAAAAGGAACTATAAACATTAAATAACATTGATTTTACTGGACAATGTAGAAAATATCAAAATATGCATATATAAAATTAAAAAATTAAAAAATTAAAAAAGACATAATGATACCGAATGCTTCTAACTTGAAAATAAAAAGATCCGCTATACCTTAAACACCGACAACAATCTGGATATAATCATATCCTTCACTATTTAAAGTTCCGTCTTATATTTTCGGTTAAAAAATCCGGCAACATAGCGTTCAAGTCAAATTGGATCTATTTAATTAAAGATAATAAAATGCATATTGAACAATCCCATATTACCAATTTATATCTAAGGGGTTGCTTACATTTTTCCATTTTTCCTGTCCTCATCCATAAACGGATTTATTTCCTTTCAAATTGTTGAACTCACTTTTTTAGGGAATATTTATGCACATTAGCAATTAATAAATGACGCCATCAAAAGCATTGCATTGAAATGATTACCCTGTTTAAATTGTATTTTTTTTTTTTCAATAATTCAACAAATGTATGTCAAATCCGCAAACAAAAATGTTCATTTCAACAGAATGTTTGTAGCATTTATGATCTGCATTTTGTTTGGCTAACAAAAATTTTGCATTAGTTTTGTCAATTTCACAAAAGTGATTTTTGGTTCTGTTTTAATGGATATAAGAAAAACCTTGTTAATTCAACAATAAAATTGTTCAATTGATACGATATCGATTTATTAAACTGAAAATTGTTTTTTGCTAATCTGACACAGTAGTTTTGTTTTATCCGTTTGAAAAAATATCGTTCAAATTGATCAAACTTAAGTTGTATTGATAAATTTAATTTATCATTAGAACAATTTTTTTTCAGTTCAAGTTTTGTTAAAATTTTACAATCGAATTTTGTCATTTTACCTGGTTTTTTATTTTCACTTGGCAATTTGATGGTCCACAGCAGTTGTTGTAATTGCGTGCTAAAAATCCTACTTCACTTTGCTGAGATCGAAGCTCCAAAAACTGTCCTATTGACAGACACGAATTGTCGCTGCTAGCCTAGGTATACGTATCCTTTTAAGTAAGGAAAATAATAGAAAATCAAGTCCAACAACCAACATTTTGGTTTTACACGAGCAATGCGTCTTTTCCACTACCAAACGACAAACTATTTCGTATCTTCATATGAACTGCTGTTGTAAGCCTTTAACCAAGATCAGTCCATGTCACAAACCTTGTGGTACTCCACAGTCAATTCGTCCATTTTACAACAACCGTTTGGGGAGTGTTTTGAATATCCACCACAGGTTGTCATTTTAACCAAAGCTCTAAAGTCTAAAGTAATAAAATTGAATCAAAATCGTCCCTAACAACGAACCTTGTTGTACTCCATTAAGAAACCCTGTATTTGCCTCCATCGTTGGCTCTTCTTTTAAACACAGATCGCACTGAATATATTTACCCAGCCAATTGCAATTCACACGTATACCCGCCAGACTCTGTCAATAAACAATCTGCGTCACTCTGGGAATATTTTTTGTCTAAAATCTTTAAACAGTTCTTTTTCCGCAGACGAATAAAATTATAATAAAACTCTTAAATGTTCACAGCTTTTATGGAGCCCGATGACATTGAAGCCGGCTACAGGCAGAAACAATCAAACAGCGCATCAGCATCCGCATCCCATTCGAGTAGAACAAAACGATCTGTCGCTGGAGATGAAACAGAGCAACGTTCGAGTCGGACAAAACGCGAAGCACCTTATATGATCTATCCAGAGATTTTAGTTATCGTCGACTACGATGGATACCGACTGCACGGCGGTGATAATTTACAGGTGTGTCATTCGTTAATTTTTTTGGAAATAAATCATACGCCCGAAGGTGTGTCCGGAATTGTTTATTAAAACGTGTGTCTTTTTTTTTTTTTTTGTAGGTGAAGCGTTATTTCATATCGTTTTGGAATGGAGTCGATTTGCGGTATCGCTTACTGAAGGGACCAAGAATTCGCATTAGCATAGCTGGTATCATCATTTCCAGGGTGAGTTTTTGTTTACAGAAGTAGTTAAGGTCTGCCATAAGCTGGGATTTTTTTTATTTTATTTTCAATCAAATGAGTACATCTACTGTTGTTGCTAGATTACTTTGGAGGGTTTTTCTGTTGCGTTGCAAGTGTGAGGAGTGTGAGGACTTTGAAGAGGGTCTTCGAACCAAAGTTTGTGACAGACTGCTCTTCACCCTTTTGTTGGATCGGAGGTCCTTTCTCAACTTTCCAAGCCATCAATTGGTGGTGAAAAATATCTAAAATATGTCACAAGTGCTTCGCTTGCATTTCAGTTACATCTAAATTCCCACCGACACTTGAATTTCGACGGTCCCACGGCGAATATCTACCTAAAACACTCTTTTGAACTTCTCACTGAGCGTCAGTTGAATCTTAGCAAGAAACGAGTTATGTTCATTTAAGTAGCTAAATTGGTCTTTTCTGGCGCAAGGGACTGGAGGTAGATTGGAGTGGTTTGCCAAAAGATCCAATAACTCAACAACTTTCGACTGTCTTTCGTCAAAATCGAGTCCGATTGGACACAATTTAGGGCAGAACTTGAAAAAGATCTGTCAAAGCCCCTATTCAGCACAGAACAGCAAGGTTGGATGTCCCTTTTAAGCTTAGTGCTTTGAGTATGAAGTCAAACCTTTCACTTCCACTTTCGACATAAAAATAAACAAAACCTAGTGCTCTTTGAGTTTCCTTAATGCAACCCAAAAGCCACAATTAAATGATGGAAATGATTTCCCCTTTCTCAAGCGGCAGCGCAAATTACTTTTACTGTCTTTCATTTGAGACCCAACTTAACCCACTTCATCTATCGCCAAATGGCAGGTGTAAAATTTCCCATTTGACATGCTTATACCGACATAAAACTCGATTACGACTGCCAAATTGCAATCTCCATAGAACGTTGGGCTACATTTGCATGATGGTATCGCTTGCGAGCCCCTTTGACAGTGATAATTGACGCTGAGTATGTATTCATCGAAGCGGATAACGAGTACTTTATTGTCGCATCATAAGCGAAGTGGCGGCACGTATTTGTTGTATAGATACTGTGGATACGTGGGTCAATTCAGTATGTCAGCGATGAACACTAAGAAAAATTATGTAACCGACAAAGACGTTTATGTTTTCCGCTTGGCGCTTTTTTGTTTGCGATTCCTTTGGATGGTTTAATGTCAGGTGCAAGACATTTTAATCACGACGCAGTTGGAAACTGAAGTTGTGCCGGAGATTTGTCTGCAGGTTGATGTCGGACTTTGATTTAACGAAACTTGGGCATTAATGGAGTTGAACCGACGACTGGAAAGCATTTTGTTGGAGTATTTTTATTTAAATTATATAAACAGAAAAAGGAATAAAGCACCAGCTGCCAGGGCTTGAGGCTACAGGAGTATTTTTAAAAGGCCAAGAGTGGTGCAGCTTTCGCTTGTTTTTCGAACATGACCTTTAATTGAAGATTTTTTGGGGGCAGGCGCCAGTGATGCCAGATCGTGGGTAATTATCCATTTCGTGGGCATTTTGCATTTCAAAATTAGCTAAAAGGGCGAAAAGGGGGATTTTTTATCACTCAGAATAAGAAAAATTAGTGTATTTTGGTGTTTTTTAACGCCAGCATGGGCGAAAAGGGCATTTTCGGGTGTTTTTGACGTGTATCGTGGGCAATTCCCTCCGAAAAGTCTGGCATCACTGGGCAGGCCACCGAAATGCATCCAGAACATCGGATAGCTCTTTCAGAATATAAAAAGAAAAATACTCGAGCTTTATACTTATTTTAGTATAAAGTTTGAGTATTTTATTTTAAGACAAACAGGGTGGCCAGTAACCTCTAACAGAATTTATACAAGTTTGCCACTTTTCGCTAACGCAGCACTACAATTTCGTGCTAATCTTAGAAAATCTTCTAAAAATATTCAACATGTGACAGAGTCGCCATCAAGCTCCTTTCTATAGTCACAAAGGTAATGACAGCTACAGAGCTACGCCGTTTCAGTTGGAGTCATTTCATATTTTGTTTTTAATTTTTCTGACATCTGTCAGACGCACATTCACATTCACAATAATAGAATTATTTTGAAGGCATTCACAATAGCACAATATTTTATCAATTCATTTTCGCGATACCGATTTTTATTTGAATTGATAAATTCTATCAAACGTCAGTTGGTTGATAGTTGATCTTCGCAATAAGGGTGAATCTCAAGAATATGCGATATTTTCGTCTCAAATTTATCAAAAAATTGAATTCCGCTCGAGATCTTTGCAACCAAAATTCACCTCCCTACCTACTTTAACAAAACCCATCAGCTCACACACAACTCCCCACTTACCAATGCGGAAATCGTTAAGCTAACCACAGCTAGAAAAAAAAACCCACTGTCACGACCTGTCACGACGCTTTAGGCTATCCCTTTGTATGACAACCAATTCACTTTTGCGAATATTGAATTGTTTGGCAATTTCTTTCGTCTCCTAATTACTTTTCCCATGGCTACACAAGCGATGAGCTTATATTCGCGTCCTAGGACGTCACAAATCCCAGACAGATGTCTATCGTTTCAATAAAAGCGAAAGTGCCTACCGAATACCTCGGAATCTCTTTCTTTGCGCAACACAACGTGGTGCACTCTTTCCAGCTCCAGCTCAGCTCAGCGCCACAGAAAACAATTTGTTGCCGACAAATTTTATTTCACAGATAAAACCGCACGGTTTTGTGGCTTTTGCGACTTCCTTGAAGTGATTTATGTACGAGTACCTACCAGACCAGCAAGCAAGTAGTGTTGATTCGTTTCGGTTTTATTTGTATTTCAAGTGGCAGTTTGTTACAGTTTGTGTTACAAGTCAACACGTCACTGGTACGTTCAATTGCAAATCATCTGTCAAGCAAGAGTGCTCCGAGTCGGCATTTTGTGGTGGTGGTCTTGCTCTGGTATGCGAACGTCATATGGCTTTCAATTTGAGTTATGCACAGCAATTTTTGCTTGAGAGGGGTATACGTATATGTAAATGTGTTAAGTGAAGTGAGTTTCGCTTTTTGACGAATATCCATTGTGCCGAAATTGGTTTCAAATAGTTGAGCCATGTGCACGATTTGTTTGGGTCATTTTCATCAGACATTTCATCCACAGTCGTTGTTCGGATAGGTGGCTCTCTTCGCAAGGACTTTTAACGCTTGGACTGTCAAAACTGACAAGTTAACCCGCAGCCTTACAAGTTTTATCCAATTTTTTTGTAAATTGTTGCCCCTTACAGGAAACTTCCGATCAAAAGATATTCGCAATCATGGCTGACCTCGCTCCGCAATCTTGATTGTGCACCAAAATCCATGCGACACATTCCGTTCAGCCCTAAATTCCACGAAATCTTACTCAATCTCGGCGCACTCTCGAATTATTATCGCCGCCTTCACTGGCAAAAGATTAACGATCTCAAAAAAAGTGTCCCGTGTCCCATGTTCCTTGTCACAATGCACTGGCACTGGGACAGCGTGCTCCCCGTCAAGCTACTGGCGGCTGGTCTCTGGCCAAACATTCACCTTCCACTAGATTAATCCAATCATAATCAGAAAAGAGCTCAAAATTACCAGCAAGGCGGCGGTTTCCTGCTGTCGTCGACGAGGTCACCTTTGGCGTACCCTATTCGATTCAAAACCATGCGGACAATCATATTCCCTCAACCCAGGTGCATAATGAATGCCAATATCCACGGTGGCTTACTTAAAAATGTATCGAACCACACACGAGTGGGTGGCTGTTGGATTGTGTGTGTCTTTTGATGTGCGGGGGCGTTCGGTTCAATTTATCGCCGTCGCATTGTTTGTTCCGCATTGTGGCAGTTGCATTTGATCAAAAGGATATTGTTTCGGACACATATCTGTTATTGTTGTTGGTATCACGCCGATAATTGGGCAATCGCAATGAAATGTGCTACACACGGGGTACTTAGCCTTATCAAAGCCAGCGAACCGACCGCAAACGACTACGCGTGTCACAGGAGACTCAAGTGGACCAACAGCAATTTGAGAGTGGGTTGCATTTCGCAACCGCAAATGGACGAACAGTTTTTTTTACGTATAAGATATATTTCCTTTGGTTAGGGGGGGGGGGGGGTTATTTTTTTTTTTGGGCGCAACCACGGAGCTGGAGATATACGCTGTTTTCCTCGAGGAAAATGTCAGTTAGAAAGGAAACCGGTCGACTGTTTGATTAGCCAAAAAAATAAATTGGGACACGACCGGATAGACGTGTGTGCTTATTGACGCATTGGTTGCAAGTTGGCGCCCCCTAAGAAAAAGCCACACTCTGGATGGTTTTTTTTTTTTTGACAAATTCTAGGAAACCAAATGCAAATACTGTCAAATTGATATATACGGCCACTTAGTTAGTGTCGCTAAATGGTGTAGATACGGCAGTAAAACCCGCGTGCGTAACCGAAAGGCAACTTTCGGAAAAAGGAACTGCCAGCGGGTCACCTTGAAGTTGTCTACAAACGCAGTTTGAGCTGCGATTGTGACACAACCGATTGAGGTTAGGTTTGGAAATTTTTCCCACGGAAAACCGACGCCCATCTGTCAGAAGGTGAAACTTCTCTCGGTCCTTGGGTGTCATCAGTTGCATGGTTGGGTTGCAAAATATCCCAATAGTTAAATGCCAACTTGTAGGGGCTATTAGGGGCATTGCCTATGGCATTTTCAAGTGAGTCGTGCGTGTGCTGTAGCGAAATAACAAATTGATTGCAATGACAGATCTTAATTATGACCATTGATAGGAGGTAGTTGGGCTGCGTGTTTGAAGTCTGTGCTGGCTGAAGGAGTTCTAGTGGAGGGGTGAATGCGACTTTACCTCCCGATCTGCCCATGTTCAGGTTCCAAATTGTCAATCAGTGGTGAAGAATTTACGGGGGCCCTACTATGAAACTCGATTCTACTATTGATTCTATTCGAAAGATATTTGCGATTTTACTTTCAAATTGCACTCTCTATGAAAGTTGAATCGAATGCCGGTAATGCCAAACTATTTGACAAAAAATTTGCGATTTTCGAACGATTCTCGCAATATGTTTGACATAACCCAAAAGAGTCTCGCATTATGTTTGGCATTTCCCAAGAAATTTATCGTGAAACAATTAAATAATAATAAATAAACGTGGACTGTGTCGCAATTAGGTTGGAGTCTGAAGGAATTCCGGAACAAATTCAACAAGTTGAACGAAGACGGATTAGACATAAATCTAACATAATGGAGCTTGGCAAGAAGTAGTTTTTCTATTCAATATATTAAAAATAAACTAAAATAACTTTATTCAGCTTTGTTAAATACTACCGCCTTTCGAAAGATGCTTTTATGTACTTGGTGAACAATATTTCAACAGAACTAACAGCTCGATTCTGCCGTTGTGAGGCCTCACAAGTCACAAGCTCTTGTGAGGTTGATTCCTTGTGAGGTATGCTGTGATTCGATAACATTTTTCGTATTCTCCGATAATGCTCACAGCAAACCTCAACAAATTCACCTCACAATGGTTAGATTACTATCACTTAAATTTTGTGGGATCTGAGAACGAAATATAACATCCACCACACCATTAATTGAATAAAGAAAAACAAATTTATTAAGAAAATATGCGAAATATTGACACTGAAATTTTTTAGAAACGAAGAAAATAAAATATTAATGACATTTGTCACAAATCAAAATTTCCACATTCCTCAGTTTTTTTTATACAAATATTAATTTTCCCTGAAAAGTTAATAAATATAGCGTAAAATGTCAGGTTTGGTTCTTCAAATGCTTGGAAAGAGGGAAACAATGCCATCAAATACAAGTATTGTCATTTGTGAGCGCTTATGACTGGTTTCTTATTTTGTGACCTGCTCCAAAGGAGATCACAATTTCGATTGTTTTTGTGAGCCTCACAACTTGTGAGTGTGCTGCCAGAATACGAAAACCTCACAAAATCAATTTCACCTCACGTTGTGAGTGTTTTGTGACTTGTAAGGTATCAGTGAGGTTTGCCAGAATCGGGCTGTAAGTGTTCGCAAATAACAAACTTTTGTTCTCAACATTATAAAGGCTGTTTTTAAATACCCCTTGGACAAATCTGAATGCCGCGTCATATATTGCACCTTTTCAAACTGTGACACTTTTGTGTGGACTTTTAGATGATTCCCTGGGACAAAAAAAAAACAAACATTATAAATATTACTATGTTTATGAAATATTCATGAATTATTAATTTATAAAATGTATTTACTTACATTATGAGAAAAAAACTTCTTAAATCGACCTTCTCCGCAAGCACATTTGATGTAGAATGATTATTTGCGAATTCGAACGAATTTGACATTAACTTTCGGAAAAGGTAGTACCAATTTTGTACCAAGAAAACAAAAAACAGTTGGCAGTACTAGAGCTGTTCGAATTTCGCTTTCATAACTTACTTATAGAATTACAGAGTTGCGATTTTGCGAATGCGAACAGTTTCACTTTAGAATCGAGTTTCATAGTAGGGCCCCTGAATTGTTACCTTTCACAGTTTATTTGTGATGGGGCTACAGTTTGTCCAAACAATTCCATTCTTGCTGCCTTCAGCGGGTGGACTTCCAGTTGAAGTCGCGAAAAAAGCTTACCTCGGGGGATCTTACTCAAAACAACAGAGTGCGTTGTTATCTGTCTGTCGGTGTCAGGATATTTCTCTTCTTCTCGTCAAAAGATCGCTTTTCTTCTCTCTCTCTCTTACATAGCAAATTGTTCGTTTGTTTGTACATGGACTTGGTTAAAACTGTTAACCCAATCCGTATGGAGTTTTCAGTCATAAAACAGGGCTTGATGGAGCAGCTTTTGCTTTTTATTTCATCCAAATCGGCCAACTCCTTAGGAGATATACGAATTTCAATTTGCTTTAAAGAGATGTCAATAGATGGCGCTTCTCACGACCATTCGTTTGAGTGCAATTTTATTTTTAGGACGCATTGCAGGTCCCAATTTTAAGCAGAATCCGAACTGAAGTGAGACCCTTTCTCAGGACAGTTGCACTCTTGCATTTCTCTCAGACGTTCGCGTTAGGTGACGCAATAAGAAAGGAACATTGTGCTCTTCCGGGCATTGGAACTGAGACCGCTCGTTCTGCAGCCCAGCTAACCACTGAATTACTGATCTTATGCCTTGCTTTTGACAAAATCCAACGACTTGTGCAAGTCCCTAATTCGCCGACATACCTACTAAGGTATTAAATGTGTCCATAATCCATTCCCATTGATCCCCATCACGTATCCCACTCCTCGTATGCACTCAGTATTTATGAGCGCAAATTTGAAAGAACAATAGGTACAACATACACGTCGACTAATACCCGCTTAGGATTAAGTTCGGTAGGTATTTACGGCTTCCCAAGTATGAATTTTACAAATTTGCACTTATTACTTAAGTGTGACGCCAACACCGACCGTCACCGATACTGGTTTAGAAATTAACATTAAACGCTTTGTAGTCGTGTAGATTTGCCGTCGTGAATGAGCAGGTTGATTGGTAATCTTCAGATAGAAAACAAGTTTTGCCAGCCAGAGAAACCGATGAATTAGCATTTGCTGGACAAAAGACTTGTTAACTTGAATTGTTGGTAGATAATTGCGGTTACAAAAAAATATATAAATATAGTAGGTACCCATTGTTGAATGTGATCTCTCGCACAAACAATAAAAACTGCAGAGAGAAATTGATTTGGTACACAAAACACAAGTGACATTCAAATTGTCAATAACTCTGGTCGGTTGTCTTTTGCAGCTTGCAGGAGAAAATAAGGAAACGGAATTTGAACAGTCTCCCAGAGGAGTAATTTATAGCAAATAATTACAGTCTGGGGCACAATATGATCGCGAACATAGTTTCGATTCAAACTGTACCGAATCGCAATTTGCAAATGGCCGAATAGTCACTTTACCGTGCTGGTGATTTACTAAAAAAAAAACAGATTGGCAAAGCAACTTTGAAAGGGACAGTGCACTTGTTTTTATAATACACAATCACAGTAACATTGACATCGAAGTAGACGTCAGATCTAATCCCAAATTCAATGTTGCATTAACTATGAGGGTGGGTCAATAATACTACGTTTCCACCGGAGATTAACTGCGAGATTTAGACAAATTTCTGTGAATCCTGCATAAACCTCGGGATTTATCATACAAAAGTTAATCTCATGAAAAGGGAGATTAGAAATAAATCTCGATTATCAACCAGGTTTGCAGGTACAGTCCGGTTTGTGAACACACTTTCCACAGCTCGAGATGTGAAAAATACAAAGCAAACAGAGCTGTATTTGACATTGTGTCATAAAAAAAAAACGAATTTTTTTCTGAGAGACCAAAGCAACCATCAAAACTTTCATTTTATTTTGTAAAATTAAGCCAATAATATTTTAAGATTTCTGGAACTCATGTTTTTTTCAATTGTTACAATTTTGGGTTGTTCGATTCACAGCAGTTGACAGCATCTGGTGAAACGTCAAATTAATCTTCTTCTTTTTTTGGTGGAAACACCTCAGGATTTGTTTGTAATCTCTTGCCCTAAATCTCGCGATTAGTGTCCGGTGGAAACGTAGTATAAGCCCCTTGACTTAAACACAAATTGTGTCGTTACCTTAAATTTATAATTTTTTTATTTGTCAGGAAACATGTATCAAAAACGCACTCAAATTTTCAGACAGATCTGTCAGTTAGTTTTGTTGTGGCAGCCATTTTATATAGATGCCTACGTAGCTACGGGCGTTAGATATCAATTGTATGATCTTGCGGGCTTAAGCTTGAGTCAAAAATGGACGCCAAGCAGCTTAAGTTAGAAACAAAAATTTACGGTAGAAATGCGCATCGCCTTTCAACTATAAGCGCCCAATCACAGAACTAATGAAGACGCAACGACATACAATTTGAATGCAATCGCAGATTGGCTTAAGTTGGATTACTCTAATGCAACTTAAAGCGTGGCTCTCTCCTCACTGACGGATTTACTAGGTTTAGACGTGAGTTATAAACTCGCTCAATTAAAGCACGCTAATCTGACAGCCAGCTTATAGATAACCCAACAAACTCCAAGTCCAAGGTTCTCCAAGCAAAAGTCCATTTATATCGACTCAATTCAAGCCACTTTAGTAAATGTAATTCTGACAAGTGACTGACGTGTGCAGAAAATATTAATAAATGTTATTTTGACAAGTGATTGTCATGTACAAAAAATGTTCCTTATACTCTATGTAAACAAAAAAAAAAAAAGGAATGCAAACAGTAAAAAGCTTCAACGCCTAGGTAAAAACCCAGCAGCTTCATCCGTCTCCAATCCAATGTCTTCAATCAACTGCTTCTTTGACTTGGGATAGCCCTCTAAAATGGCGTCGATCATGTCCGTGCAGATCCGCTTACGTTTACGATAGTCGGATAAATAGCTCGAATGACGTTTCTCAATTTTTTTGACATCTTCCGCTGAAATCTATTAAAATTCATTTATAAACAAATCCAGCGAAACTTTTAGGAAAACCAACCTTCGTTCCCTGCTTAGCCCTTACATTGCTTAGCTTGGTATTCATTTCATCAATAGCCCCCTGCAGCTCTGCCTTTTGAACGTGCAATGTGTCCAGACTCGGAATCGCTGCGAACGTCTTCAATTTCGCCTCCAATTCACGAACCTTCTCCTGCTTCGATTTCAAAGACGTCTCTAATTGTGCCTTCCTTTGAGTAAGCATTTGCATTTCCGCTTTGATCTCCTTGCGGTCGTAGTCCGTCTGTCGAATGAAGTAGATTTTCTGCTTTCCAAAGGTTTTCTCGACCACCTTCTCACGGAAGAGTAGCGAATCTAACGCCCTAGAAGAGTTCTTTAAATGAAATATGAACTCTCAGGAAATGTGTTTCAAACTCACTTCTGAACCGCGCCCTTTCCGAAGTCCTTGCCGCACTTTTCGAAAATATCGTTCACCGAGAAGGGTTTGTTGCCCTCCTGCAGAAGCTGTAGAACGTCCTTCGTTGCGTCTGCCTTCGACATTCTATATAAAAGAGAACAGAGAGAGAGAGAATGTTTATCAAATCTTTTCACGATTTAAATCAATTAATCTACAAGCGGTCCACATTCAACGAAGACCACCGAAAATCATTAAAACAAATAATTAACCTTCAGCCAACCAGTTCTCTTGTCTAAATCTATTTGCTGCTGGTTGTATCTGTCGAAATGCGGTGGTATTAACCTTGTCGGTCAAATAGTAATGAAAGCAACTAATAACTGAATTATACAACTCACGACTGCCCGCAGTGAGTGATTGATGATTAACATTCATCAGATGGCTCTTTTTTCGTGTCACTATGGTAAAGGTTCTCGGATTCCCAGGATTTAATCGGAGAGAAGCTCTTCAAATTATTCGGCTGTGGTGCTTTAATTTGGCTAGTAAATTGATTTATAGACAGCCAATGGGATAGGTGACAGGTGTCCAATTAAAAACCAGTGAAGTGGTCTTTTGAATGTTGAAATGGCAGACAGAAATGCTGAGGCGAATTTTGAACTGTGCTACCTACCATTATTTTAGTAACACGTGCAGTTTTAGCTGGTGCATGATTTGGGAAATTTTTGCGTTTAGAATTGGTAGAAAGATGTGTTTCTTTTGAGACCTGTCTTACAAAAAATGCTAGTATCTAATTCAGCAGTTTAAGTCGAGTTTTCAGAAATTCCCATTTTCATACCTCAGTCCTTCAAAATGTCCACGATCTGGGTCCAGTTTCCACCGATCTCGAACAGTGTTTAAAAATTATGCAGCACTTTTTTTCGAAAAGAGCTGTTGCCCCGGAGAATGAAAAATTCCTTCTGAGTGGCAGGAAAGAATCCCTCAATTCAACCTAACCTCACGCAAAAGCGAAAAGACATTCTCAGCCTTCTCTTCCATAATTATAAAGCCCCCGGACCTAAAAACTGATCGCCGACAATCGAAAGCAATCGTTTTAACCTGTGTTGTTCGCACTTGATCAAATAAGAGCTGTTTTGAATTTATTGTAGCTCAGTCTCTGAAAGGAGCTCTTCCAAACGGTGACAGTTTCGACTCTGAATGCAACAACAAAATTCGCGAGCCTACCCACAGTGTTTTTGAGGTTTAATTTTTAAATTGGCAACACTTTTCCTAGTGACAGTAAGTTTGACAGATGACAGTTGATTTGTGCTCAGTTTAAGTCTGATAACAAAGCATTGTAGAAATAGAAAATGAACCTGAATTGCAGCCATTTTCATACGAAAATGGTTTCTGAAAACATCATCTGGAAATTGTCCTGTGGTTTTAAGAAAACTCGTAGTTTTTGGAATGTTTCTTGAAATCCTGTTATTTTTTGTCAAAAGAATCTTCCTTTTTCTTTGAATTTTGCTTCTATATCTTCCAGAAATTTTTGCCTGAACACTTTCAAAATTAGATCCATTTAAGTGATTAAGAATCAGTCCTAAAATTATTATTCTAATTGACATTATTAAAGTTTTTATAAATAACAGCCAACTGTCACTGAAAGAAGAAAGATAAATTAAAAATGTCTGTCATTTTCTTTTTACTGCCTATTGCATATATGAACTCTTTTTTGGAAACGCAAAACTACTGCAAACTTGCAGCAGTGTTTCTGTTCATAATTGCATTGATTCAATATTTTTTGCATGGCATGTGCAACAATGTTGCAATTATGAACTCGCCCATATCTAGTCAAGAAATTCGTGACTGAGTACTAAGTTGACAGTTCGCATAAGTGGCTGACGTAGAAAAAATGACGTAAGACCAATCTAGTCGACTTAAATAACTAGATTCTTGAATGTGCCCAATGTTGAAACACTCAAACGACATAAGCTACGATGACACATGGTACTTTTCATGTAAAATTTTGACGTCATTACGACGTAAACGTTTGTCCTAAATTTGTCGCTACGTGTGATCGCCTATCAAGCATCTGGTCACGCGGGCTTACGCAGCGCTCTCTCACGAAAAACACAAGAGTGACCACCGAATGGCCGCATGTCAAAATTTGCCACGAAAAATGACACGTGCTATACGATTTTGGGAAGAATCCTAACTGAGTCGAAAATAATTGTCACTCCAATTATCGATGATGGCTGTTTATAAGAGCTTCGCAAGCTTTGGAAAAGTGGTCATTACTTACCCCTTTTTACCAAGACTCTTCTGACGAATTCGGTCTCATTCATCCGCCACCGCCTTCGTAACAGCACCCACTTTTAACGCGGATGTGTTCCCTTATCAGCGTACATCTCGCCCAGTTTATGGATAATAAAACCCCCCTCCCCGCAAGAGTTTCAAAAAGATCTTCACAAGTCTGCCTTCATAACACGTTTCGCATTAAATTGGAAAACCATACAAACCCAAACGTGCAACTGTGCCCGCCAGAAGTCTAAGGTGAGCGTACCTATACTTTGTATATAGAATCGAAGCGCCAAACATCTTCCAGCTGGGTGTGCAAAAAGCGTTTGAACTTCGAACAACTGGCGGCAATAAAACCGACGAAACGCTACACTAAATAAATTATTACTTTGTTTTGATTGTTGCTCGCGGGCACTCGTATCTTTTGTACTGCTTCTGCAATCCAACTCACGATCGGAATACGTGAGATTTAGTTGCTTCGCGCCTTGGTAGCACGACTCTTCTTCAACTGATCGTGTGCACATTTTGATTATTCTGTCCGAACAATCGGTATCAAGTTTCATTTTCTATTATCTGTCAACCAGCAATCAGCTGTAAAGACTCTTTAGGGTCGTTCATAAAGAAATCTCGCCCTTTCCTTTGGCCAGATACGGGTCCCTTTCTACGGCGCTGCAAAAGTGAAAGGTCGTGTAAATCGCGGTGAAGAATCTTCTTTTTTATGATCCCGATGGTTGTATAAGAAACTAGTTCGTTAATTTATGTCTTTTACTAGCTTCGAAGCAGTTGCTTCTCAAATGAATGTTACGACTTAAAAGTCACTGCGATGATGGCATGCGAACGATTCTGATTTGACTTTGGCTTGACTTCTGGACGAGGTTCTTATGTAACAGTTTTGTTTTTATCGAGAAGACGCGGCTCTGGAATGAGATTTCTTATGCAATACTGTTACGAAACGAGGCGCATGGTAATGTTTGGCCTTTTCTCATGTAGGGACAAGGTCGGTTGTCGTCGGCGATGAGCAGAAAAGCGCTAGAAAGTAGTAATTATTCCGATTCTAGGTAAATCGGTGGCTGGCCAGTTGATTGAGTGTTTATAGCAACGGAACTGATGTTGGCGTAACTCGGGTAACGTTTTTACGTGACCTTCTTAAGCAGGAGTTCGTGAGTGGCTTTGATATGGTTTCGATTATATTTCAAACACGGTCCACAGAGTTTGCTTTTGTATCGAGAATTGGAAAAAAGTGGGGTTAAATCCTACCCTAACGCCCGACACTTTCAAAGTCTTTGTTCTTCAGCTCTTCCATTATTTCTTGCAGGGTTTGTACCCTCAGGGTGAGTGGCGTTACTGGTTGGATTGCTTTAGTAGATCATTGGCGTCTGGCAAAAACAAGACAGGTCCCAACGCACTGCCTTGTGGAATGCCTGATTCAGTATTGAATACCTTCCTTCCAATTTTATTTTAAGCTGGATTTTGCGCGCAGACTTCTGAAATATGCAACGAAATGGAAGTAACCAAGCAAACGGAAACAAAGCAACAAAATAAGCAAAGTTAAGCTTTGGTCAAACGTTTCAAACACTGTTCCTTTTTATAAAAGCTTTATAGATGCAGCTCTAAATTAGGCACATCATAAGCTAGGAGATATGTAACCACTACCAGCTGTCAACATAGCTGAAAGTTCAACGAGGGTTTCGCATCAAACTCCTGGCTAAGGAGCAGTGAAGTAAAATCTGTGGTTGCCTCAAATTAAGGCGATTCGCATTTTGTTCGCTTTGACTTCCCCGAGAGAACCCTTTTTTCGTTGACTAGTTCAGCAAAGAATCCAAGGCAGTACATGTTTCTTGTCAAATGGTTAGGAGGAATCGCCAAAAACCCGCGCGGACGAATAAAACGCGAACGTCTGGAGGAAATGTGTGCAAATTCATAGAAACTTCTTCTATGAATTCGCATATACTTGTCAGTAAATCAAGAAAGAGAACACTTTTCTCACCTGCGAGTTCATCAGAAAATCCAAGGCAATGCATGTTTCGCCGAAAACCCACGCGGAAGAATAAAACGCGAACATTTAGCGGAAAGGTAAATGCAAATGCATAGAAGAAGTGTATGCAAACTTCCTGGGGAAAAGCAAATTTACCATTTCTTAATGTTGAACGTAATTTTGACGCTGACGCTGAACTGAAAGGCTTAAATAAAGGCATTCCACATGCAACTCTAATTCCATAGCCTCGATTTGACATTTTCTGCAGTAACTACACATGAATCGATATTTAATAGATTTCCATGGCGAATTTCCAGAACTTATACCCCCTTTGAGTGGGCCGCCTGCAATTCCAATTTCCAAACACACTGGCCCAGTGTAAAGACAAGTAGCCACTCCTCGCGATTTGGCAACACACTCGTTTGCTTCCCTCTGTAGTTAGTTACAAACTTGCAAAATTTTCCACACCTGAGCCCTGATTACACACCACTTGTGTCTGTGCTTGTATCTCGCTCGCTTATTATGTAAATCAACACAAAATCATTTCACCATCCAGCACCAACCTACAGCCAGTTTGTATTTATGACGTTTGCCCAACGCTAGAATTTGTTTATTTATTACCGTCAGGCGAATTGCAAAGCCGATCCGCAGTATGGCGCGCAAACAGGTGCTAAACGGTAGACAGAAACTTGTCACAAGTTCATTTTTATTAATTTACTATCGCGTATCTGCATCGGGAATAGAATTCGTGCAAAACATGAGTACGCACGAGCACTTTTCATTCGCAGTTGAATTGAATTATTAATTAAATTAAATTGGCGAGTCTGATTTTTGACTTTTTTTCGGTTTCAGGGAAGAGATGCAACTCCATATCTGGAAAGAAATCGTGTCGGCCGCGACGCCATCGACTCAGCAGCGGCTCTAACCGATATGGGCAAATATCTGTTCCGGGAACGTAGGCTGCCTGTGTACGACATTGCGGTGGCGATAACAAAGTGAGTATGAGTAAGCTGCACATCCAAATGGGATGAGTGTGTATGGGATTTGTCGAAAACCGAAATTGCAAACAAATTGCGTAAGTTATATGTTTTCTTTTTTTTTATAAATCAAGAAGACAAAAAATAGTTTTTTTTTTAATTTGAAAATTTGTTCACATCAAAGTACTGTTATATCCTAGGTACGATATGTGCCGGAGACGAAAGGGCGGTCGTTGTACGAAAGGCACTGCGGGTAAACTTTCAAATATCACACTTTAAATCACAAAAGCCACCAACACAAATTGTTACACACAAGCACACACACACACTAAACTTAACAAAATCGCATTTAAAGCACACGAGCATAAATTTACTTATGGGGTCAGGTATTCCGTCAAACATGCACACTCACACACACATATATAATAATTTAACATTTAAAACAAAATAGTTTGCGATTATTTAGGAAAAAAGTAAATTAGTCAATTAATCCAAATAATATTGTGTTTGCGCCTTAAAGCATTTTTTGGGAGATTTGTTTTCGAATGGCGACAAATGTTGGTTGTAGTAACGGTGACGAGGTAACCATTTGAGAGCATTTTCGGTTAACAAGGCGCTTTCGTTGAGGATTTAAGGACGCGCAGTGTGGTGCAAGGGAAGTGATCCGCTTTTTGTGGTAAAGAGGAAGCCTGCGTTGGTTAACTTAGATTCGAAGTCAGCATGAATGCGCTGCCGAATTATGCATAAATCTGTTTACTTTTGTAGCCACTTCATCTACGTTTATTAATTTTATTAAAGTGAAAACAAATAGGAGAAATATAAAACAGGATGGAATACGAATCTGGGGAAATTTCAATTGTTTTGTTTGCCGGACCCATATTTCAAACTCCTTAGTAGATCTTCATATAAATTTTAACTGAAAATCGTCTTCGCACAGAGGCAACTTGAAAAACAAAACATTCGCGAACAGACCCAAAAGTCCCAACCGAAATATAAACTGTCAGGTGGTTTTTTAGAGGTGCACAACTTCAAGACGAAACAAAGCGCGTACCAGACATGGTGATTACGGTGGTATTGACTTTATTACAAAGTTTTTGAACAAATTTTGAACAAACGAGCGCCTAAATTTGAGCAACACAAATTTGACAGTTGATAGGCTGTAAGAACTCAAGGCGTGATAATCGTTTTTGAGAAAATACATTTCATTTGGAAACCGAACGTATTTTTAAATTAATGATTCAGTCAATAGTATTTCACTTAATTTATTAGGTTAGGTTATGTCAATACCCACGTTCAGCGAACTCTATGAAAGGTTAACTGACAGCTGCTTTATTTAGGGCAAAAGCCTATTAAGTATGGAAATTTAATAAGTTACAACTTATTTTACTGGGAGAGACGTCACAAATGTTACTGCGCCGTATTAATAATAGTTATTAATTTAAGTCTCGACTTTAAATCTCACAATTGCGAAAATCGCATAGAAAATTTAGCCATTGTGAATTACTTAAATTTCAAGTTTAACTCAAAATGTTTTTTGGTAAGGCCCATTGTATTTTCACGAGAACGAAAAAAG
Source organism: Cheilosia variabilis (assembly GCA_951230905.1). NCBI lineage: Eukaryota > Metazoa > Arthropoda > Insecta > Diptera > Syrphidae > Cheilosia > Cheilosia variabilis. Next base: position 59,107,229 of record OX579680.1, on the reverse strand, counting down.
GAGTCTTCTTTGAGGCGAAATCAGAAAATACAACGTTCTCTGTAAACCAAGTTGTTTTATGACATTCATAAAAGAGAGTTCACCTTTCATTGGTGCTTTGATAGTCACCACCACCAGAGAAGCATAAGCTATAAACAGTCTGTCACCGACAAGGTGTAAAGGCACCAAGTGACAAAGAACAGAAACAGAAACTGAAACAGACCAGAAAATTTGTTCGTTCTGTAGTAAATTCGTGTTCTATACAAAACTGAAACAGAAACAGAACCATAAAAACAGGCCGCTGTCGCATAATATTGGTGTGACGGTCATTATACATTATTTGGTGATTTCTCACGAAATCTATTATACTCTCCTCTTCGTCTACTAAAAACTTTTTTCCATTTTTCGTTTGTTATTCATACGTGGTCATCACAATATAAAATAGTACGATGCGAAATAAACAGCCATATGACAGATGCAGAAAAATGCAAACAAAAAAAACCTCTCCCCCACTATAAATTGGCATTTCGGTTGCTGGCAGCAGCACAAACAATCAATGTAGACTTGTTTACGTTCTGTCGTCAAACAGCCATTTTTCTGTCGCTAAATTCTGTTGCTGAAAAAATTATGTTCTGTTCCTAATTCTGTTTCTCTTGCAAATGTATGGGATTCTGTTCCATTTCCTGTTTCTGTTCTTTGTCACTTGGTGCCTTAAGTAGTTTTTACCATGTTTGCTGAAAAATAAGAAGACGAATATTTAAACTAAGCCTTAAACAGTGTGACCATTTAGCAGCAATTTCCAGCCCAAGATATAAAGAAACTCGTCCCTCGTGCAGTGCTGAATATCGTTCAGATGTTTTCTTTCTTTTGGGAAGAACTTTTATAACAAAATAATGTACAAAACAACTTCTAAAACAATGTCCTTCTTAAATGAAACTTTGCAGGCTTGATATGTGCAGACGATCACTTCCATATGGTGAATGTAAACGCGGTACCGCAGGTAAATTACAACGACAAAAGCTCCAATGTACTGTCTCTATATACAACTTCTTCGAACAGTCTTCTGGCTATACTCCTCTACTACTTTCTTGTTTTACTTTACATTTTTTTCTCAACATACCTACATATCTACATATGTGTTATTTTCCAGTCTGACTCTGAATCTGAATACTATTTTCGTCTCTGATTGTATAGTTTCGTTGAAAAAAAAAAATATTTATATTCTCTTCTACTAAAGGGTGATTTTTTAAGAGGTTTAGAACTTTTTTTAAAAAAAAAACACAAAAAATTCGAAAAAATGAATGAAATATTTATTTGAATCGATAGTTTGAACCTTGCAATTTAATGTTTAAAGATAATTTCATGAAAATGTTGACCGCGGCTGCGTCTCAGGTAGCCCATCCGCTGAGTCCAATTTTGGCATACTCTTTCACACATATCGGCCGGTATCTCACGAATGAATGCATGGATGTTGGCTTCCAGTGCGTCTATCGAAGCGGGCTTGTCCCTATAGACATTAGCCTTGGCATACCCCCACAAAAAATAATCTAATGGTGGCAAATCGCACGATCTAGGCGGCCAATTGACCGGCCCGAAACGTGAAATTAACTGTTCACCAAACTCGCCTCGCAATTGCGCCATTGTTTCGCGTGCTGTGTGGCATGTGGCACCGTCTTGTTGAAACCACATATCATGCAAGTCAAGAACTTCCATTTCGGGCAAAAAAAAGTTTGTTATCATCGCTCGGTAGCGTTCACCATTGACAGTAACGCTGCGATTCGCATCATCTTTGAAGAAATATGGCCCAATAATGCCGCCGGCCCATAAACCGCACCAAACAGTGGCTTTTTCGGGATGCATTGGTAGCTGTTGCAATGCTTCTGGCTGATCTTCACTCCAAATGCGGCAATTTTGCTTATTTACGTACCCATTCAACCAAAAATGAGCCTCATCGCTGAACACAATTTTTCGATAAAAAAGCGGATCCTCGGCCAGCTTTCCAAGAGCCCATTCACCAAAAATTCGGCGTTGTGGTAGGTCGGCTGGCTTTAGTTCTTGCACCAGCTGTATCTTAAAAGGCTTTACGCCCAAATCCTTCCGCAAAATTTTCCACGTAGTGTTGTAACAAAGGCCTAACTGCTGGGAACGGCGCCGAATCGACATTTCGCGGTCTTCTGTCACACTAGCTGATACGGCCGCAATATTTTCTTCACTACGCACAGTACGTAAACGTGTTGGTGGTTTAATGTCCAACAAAGTAAATTTGGTGCGAAATTTGGTCACAATCTTCCGAATAGACTGCTCAGAAGGTCGAGAATGCCGATCATAAAATGGAAGCAGCGCGCGATGAACATTTCGAACCGAGCACGAATTTTGATAGTAAAATTCAATAATTTGCAAGCGTTGTTCATTTGTAAGACGATCCATGGTTAAATTGCAAACCAAACTGAAGCTGTTTGACAGTGACACAAGGTACTAAACACACGTCAGCTGTCAAAACCAGTGTTGCCAAAACCAAACCAGCTAAAAAATCACCCTTTACTTCAAATATGGATGTAAATATTGGCCACACGAGTACTCGTATGTACGTCACTGGGGTCTGATTTCATTTGAAGGTTCCAACTTTCGAATATCTATCAATGTAAATTTGTTGTTTTTCAGCACCGGATCTTGTTTCGATTTTGTGACTTTTTCTCTTCTTTATTTTTCTGACTATCAGTTTGAGGATTTCAGATAATTGTTTGGCGCTATATATATCCGAATTGATATACACATTCTCTAATTAATTTCTGAACTTATTTACATTTAACTATGGTGATGTGGCTGATTATATTGTTAATAACATTTTTCTTTATTTTAATTTGCTTACATTGGGAAAGGTTTTACTAACATTCTGCTAAAAGGCGAATATTGGGCAGTACGAATAAGGTAATTGATCATTTAGCTTTTGTAGGAAATTTTAAAGTGTATTTAGTTCTTAAATAGTTTGTTTGTTTTGTTTCTTGCATGTCTCGCTTAAAATATTCCTTAATTTGATTTACCCCAATTGGGAGGAGTGTTTATGATTAAAATGTCTGTCTGTGCAAAACAGTTTTTAATTGGGTTGACTTCAGTGACTTCTATGACAGTTTTAAGTCAATTTTTATTTAAGGTTTTCTGTCAACCGATGTTAACTAAACTTTAGAATTGTGATCGCAATGAATCACTTAACAAACTCATCTTTTAATGATTAAGCATTATTTTATTTAAAGAAACAAATAAATAAAATGTGCTGAACTAGGTGTCTTGGGTTCAACCCCCGGAGAAGCATTTTTTACGGAACGTCGGACGAACATCATCATTGATGCATTTAAATAGTAACTTTCTTCGAAAACGAATAAACAACTGAACGAAATGAACTTAAATCTTCCCAAAAGAAGTGATGCCAAATTACAGCACCCGTAAACGATTAAAAACAGTCACAAAACTGTATATAATCGTTTACGGGCGTTTTGATTTGTGCCTGTTTATAATCGTTTACGGGCGCTGTTATTTGGCATCACTTTTTTTTTGGACTAGTTCAGCCCGGTGTGTTCGATGTGTAAATATTCGATGTTTGAGCTCTGATTTTAAGTTGAGTCGCCAGAGATAATTTTTTAACTTTTTCGTTCAACAACCCCACCAGCAACACAGGATTCTATTACGTAAACAAGTTTTCAATGTTTTTCGTTCAAGAACCACATCAGAGACACAGGATTCTATTACAAATACAAGTTTCTACAAACGCTTGTTTTGCGAAAGGCTTTGTCACAATTTGGACATGGAAAAGCTATACCCAAAACGACCATAAGTGCTGTGCTGTAGTTCTGTATACAGTCCTGCAAATTTTATCGAAGCTTGGAACACTGTATAACCCCCTTAAAACCAGGGCACACGCAACCCAAAAAAAGTTCACCGGGCTTGACAGATTGTACAGCAAAAGTCGCTTTTGCCATGGATTTAGCTGGATCAAATTTAACGCCTCCCTATTTTACAAGTTGGAAAGTAACGAGTATTCTCTCGCTCTTATTAAGTGTGCCCGACGAATTACTTTGGAGTTGCCAGCCTTTGTCAGTTGTACACTTCCAGAGTTGCCTGAGAGTAATGACTAATGAGTAATCCAGCTTAAGCCAATGTACTCAATTAACAGGAAATCAAAATGCAGAATGACCACTCTCACAAAAAAGAAATCCCCCTAATTAAGAAATAACTACTAAATAACAAATGACAAGAAGACGTCGTATACGCATAATTTATATCACTTAGTTCCCCCGAGCAAGTGTAAACATCCCAAGTCTGACAGCAATTCAAAACCTTCTTCCTATTTCCCCTAAACTCCCATCACTAACAGCTGTCAAACTCAATGTAACTGCGCTTTTACCTATAGAGCTATGCTTCGCCTCACCTTTCTTAACAACTATATTAACAAAAATCGCATGCACACACAAATACACTTTTTTACACATTTATGTACATATCTATGCAAAGAAAAAAAAAAAAAAAAAAACTCCTGTAATAAGGAAAGAAAAACTCGAGCAAATCTCTTTAACTTTGTTTTTGCCTGTTGACGGTGCCATCACATAAATCATAGGATTTGCATATGTTGGAGGCGCATGCGTGGTCAACAAGCGTCTGGAAAAAGTCAACAGCGTGGCTATCATTGAGGATACCGGTGGTTTCAGTGGAATCATTGTCGCCGCACATGAAGTTGGACATTTGTAAGTGCGATTGGTATAGAAAATCAAATGTCTGCCATAATAAATTGTCACCGTATAAATTTGTTCGAATAGATTGGGAGCCGTGCATGATGGTTCGCCACCACCAAGCTACCTCGGCGGTCCGGGAGCTGAGAGATGCCGCTGGGAAGACGGTTACATCATGTCAGATCTGAGGCACACAGAGAGAGGATTCAGATGGTCGCCGTGTACAGTGCAGAGTTTTCATCATTTCTTGAAGTAAGTATACCCAGTGCAAGTGGACGTGTTGGGATGATGGAATTTGTTTCTCGTTTCAGTGGTGATACTGCTAGCTGCCTGCATAATGCTCCACATGAGGACAACGCGCTGGGTAGATCACTGCCAGGTACTCTGTTGTCACTGGACGCTCAGTGCCGTAGGGATCGCGGTACATACGCGTGCTTCAAGGATGAGCGAGTGTGTGCGCAGCTTTTCTGTTTCGACGCACAGACGGGGTATTGTGTGGCGTACCGGCCGGCGGCAGAAGGCTCCTCGTGCGGTAATGGAGTGGTGAGTGAGCTTTGTAATCAGATATTTTAGAACTCGATTGAAACGGTTGGGTGGACATAAATGCGGGATAGATTCCCATGCTAATCGATTAGGGATTTGAATTTTCTCTTCAAATTCCTGTTTCGCATCGCTAATTACTTTTTTTTTTATAATTTTCAGCACTGCCTGGATGGCAGGTGTACACCACTGCCCACAAACGTTATACAGGACTATGGCACTCAATACCGTGCGGTTTATAAGTAAGTACAACACCCCACCAACACCCCTTCGTATATATGTAAATGTATGTTTTGTCCCAGAAAGAATTTAGAACAAATTTCCCAAATTTGTTCGCCAATTTAAGCTCCTCCCCCAAAGTCTAGCCAAATAAATAAAATATTCAGTTCTACATGCGAGAACGAATTAAACAAGTCCTTGTACAAAATAAGAAAGCTAATTCCCTAAAACATAAAAATAAAACAGAGCAAAACAGATTTTATTTAACAAACTTTATTAAAATAATTAGCAGCGCTGAGCAGGACTTCGACGATGATAATAATAATAACGAAGACTATTATGAAAATAATGATAGTGAAGATGAGGCATCATCGATCGATATCACTGGTGAATTATCTACAACACAGTCACCTACAACAACAACAACAACTATCACAACCACAACAACTACTACAACAACAACAACACCACAACCCGAACCACTTTTATTAAAAACAGTCAGACCATTAAAACTCTATCGCAAAATACGACTCCGAAACATGAGTAACAATAAAACACGAACATATTTGAAACACATAAAAACAACAACAAGTCGCATTGTAAGCATCACAAGCAGTACCAGTAATAGTAGTAGTAGTATTGGCATCAACAGCACCACCACAACCTCCACTCCTATTCCTCCTGCATCGTCGACACCTGCAAATAACTCAGCACTGCGCAAAACCTATGATTTGTATCTAAAAAATATTTTATCCAAAACACATATAAATTCGAATCGTACTAGCCAGAGTCCACATCCTCCAAATTATAGTTTAACAACAACCACACCATCAACAACAACAACACTAAATGCTGCCGATGAAACGACAGAAGAAGCGGACAGTAACGAGACCCTGGACGATTTGCCCCATTCAAAGGTGACCACCACACAACGAAGTTACATCCTCGGAGGACGTTCCACAACTCGAAGTTCCCTCTTTGACACGTACTTTAGAAAACGTACGAACAACTCCAGTGGTAATAGTAGTAAATACCTAAATCAGCAAAATCAACAACCAGCATCGCCCGCATATACAACAAACTATCTCGGCGACAATACGAACAATTTACCAATAAACATTCCCCGAGATAGGAGTAGTAGAAGTGGTTAAATCGTGACACTATCTATTGTATCTCATAGATACAAAACGAGGAAATCACCCACAACGCAGTAATTCTTCTTCCATTTTTCCTAAGCGACATTCTCTCCATAAAATACAAAATAAAATCGAAAAGCTATTGCATCAGCAAAATAACAAAACAAAACAAATGCCCCGGAGTATGTGGTAAGACTAAAGATGTTTCTACAATCAGCATTTAAAAATACAAATAACCCTAAAGCCACAAAATACATAAAGTATCTGGAACATAGAGTATATGCATCATAAGTAAATAAATAAAATGCGTAAATAAACAGGGAATGCGGTTGGTAGCAGTTGAAATCATATTTTTTTATTTTTTTCTGTATCTCATCTTAGACAGTAATTTTAATTTAATTTTAATGATATAGCGACAACAAAAAAAAATTGCAAACTAAAAACCAAACGAATGCATTCACTGAGAAACAAAACAATTGGCTGTACCATTTTATTTTTATTTTTTAGTTTTACTTCATTAGTTTGTTTTCAGTTGTGCATGTGCATTGTCATAGATAAATAATTTAGCATGTTTTAGAAAGAGAGAGAGAGAGAGAGAGAGAGAGAGAATATCAAAAAAATAATTCATTTTCTAATATAAGATAAGGAAATCCATCGCCGCAAACTGATGAGGACACAAAATTTACTAATGGAAGAAGCAGATCTAACAACAAACTGATTTGAAACTAAACGGATGCACTATTGATCGTGTATTGAAAAAGAAAAATATATATTTGTAGAACGATTTGAAGCATCAACATTCATTCAGAGTATATCTTTCCAATTTCCGACTTCTCTTTGAAAGCTGTCTTCAGAGGTCCTTTCATTTCTGTGCGACCACTTTCGATGTCGAAAGGTTTAAGTTTTAAGAACACAAAGCCGTCAATGCTTTGATCTTGGTTCTTAAAAATCTGTTCAACTATTTATTTCATTTTTCGTCCTTTGAACTTTTCCTGTAACTAAGTTTTCAAGTTGTCTACTTTTGTAAACCATCGACAACCTTTTTCTACAAGCATCATTTCTGTACCTCTACACCACAAACGAAAGCTGTAAAGTTAGTACTAAGTTTGCATTTTACCAACTCACAATGGCGAAATTTCCTACGTAAAAATACCCATTGTGAACTACAGTAAATTTGGGGCAAAAACTGATAGCGCTTTGCTAATAACAAATTTTAGTCCCGACTTTAAATTTACGCAAGCTCACAATTGCGAAAATTGTATGGAAAATATATCCACTGTGAACTAATAAAATTTAGAGTCGAAACTAAAAATGTTTATTTGTAAGGCCCATAGTCATCTTCTGTCCGTCTAAATTGATGTTTTCTTTCAGACAACATAGCCAGAGAAATGCAAGGAGCCGGCCCTCATAAACGTCAATCGCAATAAAATCGCCAAAAACCACGTTTTGGTGCTGCCTATAACATGCCACCACATGAACTCGTTCAAAATGGTGCACGTAGCTCTTAAAACAAAACGTTTAAGGGCGGTAATTACCAACGAATAGTAATAATAGGCTAATAGTTTAAAGTCATGACAAAGTATTCACCAACAAAAACAGCAACCCTGTATTAAAAAAACACTGAGTAAAAGTTATCAACTCGTTACCCCGCTGTTACGTCAAATTTTCGCATGCTATCTGACGTCTACTACCTAACTGACTTGTGCACATTTGCTTGTTAATGCGGGGGCTATTATTTAAAATCTGTGTCTTATTTTTGAACTTTCTTTTTCACAACCGCATTTGTATTTGTATACAAACTACTTCCATTGGATAATTTTTCTTAAGCGATTTCGAAATGTTCCCTTTGTTCCCACAGTCTCTAAGATTAAATTACGCCATTTTCTGTTTTTGAGAAAAGACATTGGGGACGTTCGGATTCCTAGTTTAGTAAGTCTGACAGATGACTGACTGGATGTATTTTAGTTTTTATTGGCCCAGAGTGGTCACGTGAACAGTTTTTGCAGTTGACGTCTATGGAGGGGAAGCCGATAAATCTATTCAAGAAAATCATGCCTGCATACTCAGTTGACATTTCGAAAAGCCAAATTTAAAGTAAACAGAGTGGCTGCTGCAGACTTCTGAAACGTCCAAAACTGGTCCGGTGAGAGAAAAAAGTGTCATTTCTGAAGCTAGTCAGCAAATTTAGAATTTTCATACGATTTTCAACAGGCATTAGTTCTCATCACACTTTAATAGTGGTGGCTAGGCAACCGTATTACATTTTAAACGTACTTGTTTGGAGATAACAAATTTTGAAAAATATGCGAAGAGCCTTTTACAAATAAAAAAAGTGACAAATTTCGAGTTTAGTCAAACATTCTCAAAGCGAGAATACAAAAAACATAACAAGTATTCTTCGACATAGCGTTTTGTGTCAACCAAATATTATTCAACTTTCTGAATGGCTTAGCAAAGTCCTCACTGTTTTCCAATGTTCTTTAAGCAAGATTATTGATTCGCAATTTTGAAGTCTTACGCAACAAAATGTATTAGAATCTCGGTATATTTTAGTACATACTTCCCTTTCTGCTGGAATTTGAAAAAAGGGACAAACTTCCACGATACTTAACAATTTTCAACAATAACTTGCAAGACGTTACTCGCTGAAATTGAAAGACGCTGACAGCAGTTTATCGGGTGTCAATAAGTTTATCGGGGCTGTTGTGTTTCTTGAGTCTGCTACACCTTTTGTCGATCTAGTACGTTTTCCTTTTTCTGGCAATAGTATCTGCCCTGCTCGGATTTCACTCTGACTGGTCAGTCAATTTATTCTGAGTCCTTTGACAGAAGTAAAACAGCGGCCATCTTTAAATTAGTACAAAATAACGATAAACTCCAACTACTCGAAACAAAAATGTGTAGAATATCAGTTAAAAGAAACTGCTTGCAACTTCATTACTTTTCTCTGTCATCTTCGGTGCGTAAAGCAAAGCATGCATACATCCAGCTTCGTACAATCTTACGTTCATTCTATCTTCTCTTCTTCATTGCAACATACCTTTAAATGTTTTCAACGTCATCTACTCTATTCATAATCTTGGCTTGCTTCTAAATTACTTCTTCTTTTTCCATTCTATTTACATTTCACTACACTTACATTAGAAAGCCCATTGGTACACAAAATCAAATAAAAGACATATACCAACATGAAAAAATAAAACAAATTAAATCGACAACCATACACAAAACAAATCCACACGAGAAAACATCAAAGTTGCTAAATTAAACCAAACAAATAAACAGAAGAGACGCATGTTAATGCATCCATCTCTCTTTAGCAAATGTGCATGAAATATTATTAAACAATTTGTTTAACAAACAAACAACATTCATTGGTACTTTTATTGCCCTAACCAAATTGTGTTTTGTTCTTCTTTCTTTTTCGACTTGTTTCAGTGGTTAAATGGAATTCGGTAATTTTTGGAGCCAATGATCCTTAGGACAGCCCTTCTCTGCCAACCAAAACGGGACATCAACACAAAACAAGCACCACAATTGCCATTTTAAGAACAAAAATCACAGATAAATAACTTGATATTCAATTGATAGCTAGAATTTATTTTTATTTTTTTATTTTATGTAGATTTGTTTTCTATTTTTTGTTTGTAAAACTACTTTATTCACCCTAACACTGTAAGGACAAATGATACTCCATCTCATTGCAATATCACACTTAAATAGTTATACTTTGACTGCAAACAGAAAATCACACGGAAAATGCGACTCGCCTAGTAGTGATTGCTAAAAATTGTAAAATTATAGTGTATGTATATTTTTATTATTGTATAGAAATGAAAGATAGAAAAAAAATTGTATATGTGATAGTATTAATTTTATTTAATCCTAATTGTTAATGTTTTCTTTCGTATTTACGAGTAGTTGTAAATTTCTGCTTAAATTAGGTTAAACTCGAAAAATGTTATTTAAAACAAAAGAGAAAGCGTATTTAAATTCCTTTGTTTTTGGAGAAAAAAAAAGTAAAACGTCCGCAGTATTACGTTTGGAATTTTTCTTCTTTTTTTTCTGTTTGTATAACACCAATCGAAACTGGAAAATGTATTTTTTTGTGTAATTTATTAATTTTAAGAGAAACAACACTAATGAACGCAACTCCAATATAATTTAATATTTAAATTAAGATTTAGGAGTAGATTTGTACTAGAATAACTATGGCATAATATTCATGAAAAAAAGTAAGCGAAAGAGAAGAACTTTACAATTGTAATAAAGTCATTTGCATTTGTTCGCCGACTTGGAGAAAATAAAATATTTTTGGCTTAGTTTAAGGTTGCATGGCCTTCATCATATGCTTGATGCAAATGCGTACTCAAACTCATAAACTGCCGTCCATTTTAGTTTGTAACAGATTGCGAAATAGAGAGAAAAAAAAACAAAATAAAATAATTTGTATAATGTGCTCAATCGTAAATAAATTCTATTTTTATATTATACACAGTGTATGCAAAGGTGTTATTTTCATTTTGAACTCCAATAATGGGGCCGCAAATCATAACTCAACAATTTGGAATATCTACTACAGATTTAGAAAAGACTAAATGTGTGCTGGCTCAAGGGACCCTTCAAACGGCCAACGCGGTAAGATCCTCTTTGCAGGTTAAATAGGTATAGTTATAGTTAGTTATTTTTCAAGGTTAGTTTTTGCAACACACAGTGACACAGGTGCACTGCGTGCTGGCGCTGCGTGTGCGACATTTCTATCAGAATACATGCATTTTCTTGCACGAGATAGAAAAAGAGAGCGAGAGAGAGAGAGAGCGATGGAGATCATTTTTTTGCGCTCATTCTAATAAGTTCGTTAAAAAGAGATCACAACTCGTTAGTGTCGGACGAACAGCCCGTTACTGTAGACACATCCAGTGTTGCCAGATTGGGCACTTTGTCGTATTTTGGGCTATCTTTTTTCTTAAAAAACGATAGAAATTTCTTCAATGAGCGCCCAACACAAATTTGGGCTACATATCGTTTAACAAGTTTTGTGTAAATTTTGTTTGTTTTATTTCTTCACAAAACTACAAAAAAGATATATTTTCGAACAAGCCCGAAATTTTAAAACTTGGCAGCACTTTTGCAGTCAAGTGATATCGAACAGTCGGAACTTGCAGGCACACCAATTTATTTTGTAGGCCTTTTGATTTGACACAAGCACAAAAGCCAGTTGCAGAAGGTATAGTGGGAAAAATACAAAAAAAAATTGCTTAAGGAATTGGGAACATTTTCAACGATTTTTGGGCTTCTTCCTGGGCAACGACTTTGGGCTACATTTTTTTAAGGTTTGGGCGCTTAAAGCAAATAAAATTCTGGCAACCCTGGACACATCCATAGAGTAACTAAACTAGAGAGCCAACTTCCCGTGCACCTACCCGATTTTCACCGCAAATTTTGAATGACAGCCCTCTCTCGCGCGCTCTTTTTTTCCTGTCTGTGAATACGTGTTTTATTAGTCGCCGGGTGGAACTATTTCTCAATTACAAACAATTTGTAAATGGATTTATAACAATAAATGTACGAAAAGTAAATGTTGATTATGGTTTTTTTTGATAACATAACTTGTTCTCTATCCATATTCGGCACCAAAAATTATTCATCCATTCACATTTCAGTTGTTTTTTAGTTTTATTTGTATGAATTCTATTTTTGACAGCAAAATTCATGCAGTTGCATAAATGAAATCCGTAGGGTGTTGCTTCCGGATCCCCCGCAGTCGAAAAAGCAGGGACGAACAAAAATGCACACCAGCTGAACAAGCTTCTGATGCGCAATGCCCGACGCAAAGTCGAGAGTGCGAAGCGCAAAGTAGAGCAGTTCAGGGGGTGTGACATCAGCTCGCTTAGCGCCTGGGATAGGCAGCAGCTTGAACGGGCCAAGGAAACCATGGCCGCCGAGGCTGCCAAAAAATCGACAGCCGCAGCGGTCCAAGCTAGGGAAAAAATAATGGCGTTCACTAGTGGAATAGCACCGGCCACATCAAATCAGGGTAAGAAGGATGTGGAGGGGTCCGTGTCTGGAGGGGTCAGGGAGTCCCTGCAAAGCAAGAGGGGCAGATCCGACGATGTCGTTGAGCCGAGTGCGGCAAAAAAGGTGAAGGCTGGTACTTCGCCCGTGGTGCACCCGGTTTATGACGCGAAGGACGAGCTCCTCGTAGCTATAGTAAACGAGCAGGAGCCGAGCGGACGCCTGACCATGGAACAGTGGTTAACTGTCGAGGAGAAGTTCCAGGACGCTCTGTGGAAGAAATTGTCTTCCACGGAGGGCGGTGACCTTCTTTTTGACGGCGCTGGATGGGATGGCGGTCGCAAGGTTGTAGCTTGTGGAAACAGGGAGTCCGTTGGCTTCCTCAGGGAGTTTGTGCTGGGGGTTGGCGAGGTGTGGAGCGGGGCTCAACTTAAATGCGTGACTGTGGCGGAGCTGGCAAGGTACTCTCCGCCCAAAGCATGGGTATGGGTTCCGTTGCCATACACGTATCCCGACAAACTACTCGGCCTTCTCCACATCCAGAATAGGGAACTCAAGGCCGACTCATGGAAGGTCATAAAAACAGGGCCTAGAAGGCAATTTGGTCAACACTTCCTGCTGAGCCTGAACAAGGAATCGCTCCAACCCCTTGAAAAGACCAAGGGGATGGTGCGATATAGCATGGGGAAGGTTATGGTCAAGATCGTGACCAAGGGAGCGGAGGTGGAAGAACCCCAAAATGGTGGAGACGATGCAGATAAACCTGCATCACAGTAGGGCTGCGACGGCGTGCTTGATCAACTACATAATCAAGCATGACGCTTCAGCCGTACTGATACAAGAGCCCTGGATCAACAAAAATAATCGCATCCAGGGGCTCTCCATAAGGGATTACACGCTTTACTTCAAAGCTAACGAAGGTAAACTTAGGACTTGCATCCTACTAAAAAACAATATAAGGGCATTTCTTTTGAATAATTTCAGTGACGGAGATCTAACCGCAGTTTCCTGCGAAAAACAGGGAAGCAAACCGGTGTGCCTGATATCTGCCTACCTTCCGTATGAGTCGATGACGGTGCCTTCCGATAACTTAAGGCAGCTGATGGCCAGGGATAAATGGCTCTTCGTCCTAGGATGCGATGCTAATGCGCATCACACGCAGTGGGGTAGCAGCGATACTAACACAAGGGGTGAGTGTCTTTTTGATTTCATCTTATCGACCAAACTCACTATATGTAACAAGGGAAACGCCCCAACTTTTGTGGTACGGAACAGACAGGAGGTGTTAGACATCACTCTCGCATCCTATACTGATTCCCTCACAATCGAGAAATGGAGGGTACTAGAAGAGGCATCCCTATCGGATCATAGGTGGATTCGCTTTCAGATAAGCTTCCGCGGGTCGACCACGAATACTTATCGAAACCCCAGGAATGCCGACTGGAATAGGTACGAATCCATAATTAGGCATCAGCTAGGAAATTGGGTACCATGTCTTGACACTTCAATAGATTTAGACAAGGCAGTAGATAACTTAGGCAAAATTATGAGGGTGGCTTACGAACAAGTTTGCCCGCTCAGGAAACCAACCAAGAGGTCCCAGCCTCAGTGGTGGAACAAGGAGTTAGACTCCAAAAGAAGGCAGGTTAGACATTTCTACAATAGGGCCAAAGTTGTAGGGGACGACATCACATGGGATCTGTACATAGAAAGCAAGAAACAGTTTAAATACCTGATTAGGCAATCTAAGAGAAAATCTTGGAAGCTTTTCTGCGAAGCGATAGCAGATACTAGCGAGACTTCCAGACTCCGCAAAATACTGGCCAAGGACACGGCCGTCCCTAGCTTCATCAAGAAATCGGACGGTTCGTGGGCCGAAAGCAGCGAGGAGGTTCTGGAATCACTTGTGGAAGCCCACTTTCCAGGAAATAGCGCGCCAATGTCTCCGTTACCTAACGATCATAGCATTAGCGCAGGGATAGACGAAAGGGTGGATAAGAACATCATCACTGGAAAAAAACTGCGTTGGGCCATCAAGTCCTTCGCCCCGTTCAAAGCACCTGGCCCTGATGGCATTCTGCCAGTTATGCTTCAAAGGGTGCCAGGTACAGTCACAAATATTATCGGAAATATTTTTATACACTGCCTGAGATTAGGCTATATACCTAGGGCATGGAGAGAAGTACGAGTGGTTTTCATTCCTAAAGCAGGTAAACCAAGTCATACTTCAGCGAAAGATTTCAGACCTATTAGTCTATCGTCATTTCTCCTCAAGACACTTGAAAGGCTTATCGACATTCACATAAGAAGCAAGTGTTGCAGCGGAACTCTAAGTAATGCTCAGCATGCATACTTAAAAGGTAAATCAGTAGAGACGGCTCTACACGAAGTAGTAGGTAAAATAGAGAGCAGCCTCCACCAGAAAGAATTTGCACTAGCTGCCTTTTTGGACATTGAGGGAGCCTTTAATAATGTCAGCAGGGATGCAATCAAAAATGCTTTGGTAAAGGTCAATGTCGAACAGCGCATTACCAATTGGCTATGCGAAATGCTCTCGACGAGAAACATCAATTCCACACTCGGAAATAGTTCAATAAGAAAATCTGTCACTAGAGGCACTCCCCAAGGCGGAGTTATCTCCCCCCTTCTCTGGGTGCTGGTCATAGATGACATACTCAAAGAACTAAATAAGGCAGGATTCAGCGTCACTGCTTACGCAGATGACGTAGTCATCATTGTTCAAGGAAAATTCCTTAATACGTTAAGTGAACTTATGGAAGCAGCCCTCAACAGGCTCAGAACATGGGCCGAAGGGTGTGGACTACGAGTCAACCCGGAGAAAACCGAACTCGTACTATTTAGTACAAAATACAAGATACCGCCATTCAGGCTACCCAGACTTGCTGGGGTGGAACTTTCCCTTTCGGAGAGCGCAAAATATCTTGGTACGGTATTAGACAGGAAACTAAATTGGAAACTTAACGTTCAGGAAAGAGTCCAAAAGGCTCAAAACGCTCTCTTCATCTGTAAGAGGACAGCAGGAAAGAAATGGGGCATTAGGCCATCAATGTTGTATTGGCTATACATAATGGTAGTAAGGCCCATAGTTACATATGGGGCTCTTGTCTGGTGGAAAGCCGCAAACAAGAGGTATGTACGGGATATGTTGACCAGGGTACAAAGAACAGCCTGCATTGCCGTTACGGGTGCTCTACGTACCACACCAACGGCTGCACTGGAAGCATTCTTGCATCTTTTACCACTGGATCTACAATTACAATTTAATGCAGGTAATAGTGCGCTACGGCTCACTAACGCAGGGCTATTTAAAAACAATAGGATAGGACACAGCACTATCTTAAAGGAATCTTTCTCCGAAATCCCGGAAAAAGCGGATGAAAGTCTTGGTACACTTGATTTCGACACTCCATACAATGTGTCGTACCCGGACAGACAAGATTGGCATAGGAAGCTAGTCTCGAAGGAAGATGAGACCTCAGTATATACTGACGGCTCTAAAACCAGGGAGGGTACGGGGTCAGGTATATACTCCAGCGAGTTGGACCTAGAGATGGCCCTGAGACTCCCGGACACATGCAGTGTATTCCAGGCAGAGATTCTGGCTGTACTCAAAGCTGCGGAGGAACTTGAGATGAGATCGATATCCAACAAAGATATCGCCATCTACATTGATAGCCAGGCTGCGCTCAAAGCGCTAGAATCACATACCACCAAATCTGAACTAGTCAGGAATTGCCGCACAATGCTTAAGGCAATATGTTTGCAGAACCGTGTCAGATTGTGTTGGGTGCCTGGGCATTGCGATATCGAGGGTAACGAGAAAGCCGACGTTCTGGCTAAGGAAGGGGCGGAGCTCCCACTAAACACAATGATCATGGGTATCAGACCACCTATGGCTGTTGCTAAAAAGGCTATCTTCGAGAAAACCTCTAATAAAGCAGCCACAAGATGGTCACAACTAGAAGGGCATAGGGTCTCAAAGGCACTCTGGCCCGTACTAAATAGGAAAAAATCTGAAAAACTACTAAATCTCAGTAGAACAAAGTTAAGATCAACGGTAGGAATACTCTCTGGACACTGCCTTCTAAGGAAGCATGCCATGAGACTAGGCTTATCTAACACGGATATATGCAGGTACTGTGAGGACCTACAAGCCACGGAAGATGTCTCCCACCTTCTGTGCGAGTGTCAAGCAATTGCACGGTGTAGAAGGAAGCACCTAGGCAGGTACTTCTTTGACAACTTGGAAGAGGTCGGTTCGTTCAACAATATCGGGACAATAATTAAATTCTGTAGGGAAATTGACTGCTTGGGCGATTTGGTTTAGGTTTTTTTTTTTTTTTGACCATAATTGGTTCCCTGGGGATGGCGATGGGCCCGTATTGGTGCCTGGTCCTTTTGTGATGATCTCACAACCCCGCTCAACCTAACCTAACCTAACCTGTTCCAAAAATGAGTTAGCAACGTGCAAGTTAAACCCAGCTTCCACTAGGGCATAAGTGAATTTTATATAATTTTCATGAAAATTGAATAAATTTCTATTAGGCTTGGTGAATGTTTCCAAATTCGTTTGATGTTGTTTAATAACACTGACCAGTATTCAACAATGTTACTTAGGAACAGTAAAAATGCAAATTCTATTCATATTTAAAAAAAAAAAACAGGAAAAAAAGCAAAAAAAAGAGATTAAACCCCTAACAAAAACAAAAAATATAAATTAAAACAAGTGCAATCATTGTGCTTTTGGGATACAAAATGTGTACCAAAACTTTTTTTTTTGTTCCCAGTATTTCACATAAATATAATGCGATCTACGAAGATTTTTGTATTATGGTTACTCTATGGACACATCGACTGAAAACGTTTCCTTTAATTAGTTTCTATAATTTTAACAACCATCCGTTAGTGAATTCATCGAAAAGAAACGAATAATTGCCCGTTCACTACTTTTGGAAGCCATTTTGTTGGGTAGGAAAGCAGGGCGTCGCTTAAAAGGTATCAGAATGCTTCCCATTCTCATAATTCGTACCTATAACGATAGTACTTACATCCCACTCATCGTACGTGATTGTTACCAGAACGAGGTAAGTGCTAACATTAAAGAATTTATTGCAAAGGTTGTTCCCAGTCGGTAATGACACGGCTACGGAACGAAATGTCAAAGTTATACTACTCAAAATGGGGTATAAGGCAAAACGGACTCCAGTATTTCATTTTTGGACATCTGCCTGTACATTTCAAGGCCCAACGTAGTCTTTAAAACACAGTTCTTAGTGAAAGTATCATAACTTTACATAGATCACATATGGCGTTTTCGATTGAAGATCCGAGAGAATTGCCCAGAAATTCAGAATTGCTCCTTTCAATGAAATTCGTTGGAGCACTTTTGTAATAGTGGTAGACGCCATATGAGAGATTTCGTTTTCTGTTGCTACTTTTTTTTTGTTTTCTGCAGTAATAAATACAGCCAAATCAATATATTTCAATTTAAGTTTACATTTTGCACGCATAATTGTATATTTTCGGATTACAGAGCGAAAAATTTGCTTCTAATACCACAACAAACACTTCAATCTGACATTTTGTTAGTAGGTGTTGGTGAGTTCAGGGCAATTCTCTAAAAATATTCCGGACACTTCTGTCGTGCTAAGAATTGACCTGGAAGTGCACTTTTTCTTTTCAATGAAACATAGAATACATCGAAAGAGCACTTTTAGATTTGCTCTTTTCATAGAAAGGGCAATTCTTTTCTTCAATCGAAAACGCCAATAGTCGTGTCCTGTCCTGACAGTCAGTACTAAAAACACTGTGGAATAGCCACTTTGTATTACAAAATGCAGGACGTAGTGGAAAAGAAGACAAAAGCTGTTACGCTTAAGGCTGTTGCTATACGCACGTCGTTCGGGACACGGCTACGTAACGAAATGTCAAAGTTAATCGCGGCTTAAGGGGTATGTGGCTCGCTTCCCTCGCAAAAAGGACTCTAAACTCCAGTATTTAATTTTCGGTAACGATCCTGTACGTTTTAAGGCACAACTTATTTAAAATACCTACTTTTTTTTAAAGAAGTTACCTACGTTACGTCGAATACGTAGCCGTGTCCCGAAGCCGGACAAACGTCAGTCAGTACAAAAATTATGTGCGAATAGCCACTTCGACAAAAATAACGTACGAATAACCACTTTGTACGTTTAATCAAGCTAGAGATTCGAAATGAAAGATTTTCAGCTCTCATCAGTGTTCCAAGTGCCTTAATTTGTCGGCTGCATCGCGTGAAAATGGCGTCAACGGGTTCGTTGTATATTTTTGTACATGTTTTAACCGAATGCCACATAAAATTGCAGATGAATTAACGAGGAAATTGGGTACGTAGGTACCTACACCCTGAACATGGCACCTGCTCCGCTGCTCACCTTACACCGCAAAAAGAGCCTACCAAAGAAAGCACCACCGATTTCTTATGTAGTCTCCGCCTCACAGAACCACCAGGAAAACAGCTCTTATAATTGCAAAACCCCAAATTAGTAAAAAAAATTCCTCCATTTATTTGTAAAATTGTCTTGGAACATTGCAAACGTGCTATACAATTACATCACCAACCGAAAAAAAATGTAGAAAACAAAATATTAAGTGCAATTACGAAGTTAAGTCCTCTATCGCTTGCCAGGTCAACCAATGAAATTCAAGTCCGCCCCGGTACTGGCAAATACCTATTGTACGTGATAACATTCCGTATGATAGCAGCACAAGAAATCATGCAAATCATTCCGGCTGGCATTAGTTTTCCCGATCGCGACCATCTTGCTCCCATAACGCCAGCTAATAGAATAGAAGTGCCCAGTTGCAGCAATGGCTTGGGCGGACTTTGCGAGTTGAAGTGAGCGCCTAGTCCCAGAATCGCACCGAAAGCCAAGCCAGCTCCCAGTGAGGGAATTGAACCTAAGTCGACAGCGACGTAAGAAAAAGGTTAGATGTAGGTATGTACCATGGAATGCAAAGTGAAAGGGTGCAGAAAATACCTGCTTTTACATAGCCAACTATGCCACCAGCGGCAACTGTTGCTGCGTAAATGTATCCAATTATATCGTTTGCCATTTTGCTGCGTAGAAGCCTTCAAATAGGGTGCGGTTTAATGTAGAAAAAATTCACTTTTGTTAAGTTATATCAATCCAAAAGATTAAATTCGATCAGTAGTGATTTGAGGGAATTCGATTCGATTTCGATTGTCAAATGTCACAAATATATGACAGTCGAATTTGTTTCTTTTGTGTAAACCCAGTTAGAAGAACCGCTTTGTTTACTAACATTATTCCGGGAATTATAGAATTTTTCCCCGCATTTGCAAGTTAAAAAATTATAAATTGGAATTTCACTTACCTCTGATTTGATTTTTTCTGTAATTTTTACCAATAAACGTGTGAAAACAGATAAAACAATGGACCAGAAAATTTCACCCGGTCGAACCGCATAGAAATGTAATAGAACTACTGTCAAAATGGCCGGCTTAAACAGTCTGCAAAAAAAAATATTTTATTAGGTAGGTTAGGTAGTTGTAAGATACATTTGCTAAAGTATCTTCTTTTTGTTTTTTTCATGTCATACAGTTGTAATATGTAAAAACCAATGGCTTATGTAGATAAAGAGAAAAATGAGATAACCTCCTGCATAAAGGTGCATTTAAGATTAGCAAATCGAATTAGTCCTTGCAATCATTAAATGAAAGTAGTTAAGTTGACGTAACTATCTTAAAATAAGACTGGAAAAAGCTGTAATGCTAACATCTTCTTGTAATTGCATGCATAATCGACTTAAAATCGAGTTTCTATTTCATTTAGAATCAACGAATAAAAATATAAACGAATGTCGTGGCTTCAAATTCCACTACTTTTCAGCATAATGCAAATCAATTCCGCTGAACACAACCGAATCGATTGAAACTCTACTACATTTGGGAACCTCGTCAATCTACTACATTTGATAGGTA
Organism: Cheilosia variabilis; assembly: GCA_951230905.1. Lineage (NCBI taxonomy): Eukaryota > Metazoa > Arthropoda > Insecta > Diptera > Syrphidae > Cheilosia > Cheilosia variabilis. Next base: position 59,086,614 of record OX579680.1, on the reverse strand, counting down.
TCTTTTGTCACTTTGTGAAAGTAGTGGTGTAGCGAAAAGATTTGGTTCAAATTCGATTTTATTCCCGTCTTTATACCGCGTCGCCATTTGTAATTCAACGCGTGTGCTCTTTTCGTCGAAGAAATTGCAAAATTTTCTTACTTTTTTTCGTTTTATTTAAAATAAAATGAGTGATTATTCAACTGTAGCCCCGCCACAATCAAATATTAATCAATCCCAGGCATTTGCTGCCGCCCTTCAACGTGCAAAACAGGTAAATGTTCCACTTGAAAAAGTTCAGTCATCAAAATTTTCACCGTCCCCCTTCCTCAGCATACATGCAAAAAAAAAAAAACGCCAATTTTTCACAAACTAATTATTTTTTCATTAATGCAATCCCGTAGATCGCTGCTAAAATCCAACCAACTGGCCAGCAACAACAGTCCCAGCCACAGCAGCAATTGCAAGGAGGCGGTGGATACAAGCGCTCCTTGAACGACGACGACTCCGCTGGACCGGATGCGAAAAAATTCTCCAGCCCAGATTCGTATAACTCACAACAGGGAGGCAACATGTCACAGGCGCTGGCCCAAGCAGCGGCTGTTGCTGCACGTCTTGCTGCAACTGCCGGCAACACAACAGAGGAGCAGCTAAGAATTCCCGAAGCGATTGTCAGCCATTTGGTGATGGGACGAAACAGTAGCGACAATATTTCACACATCCAGGCAGAGTCTGGTTGTAAGATACAACTATCACAGGAATCGGGTAAGTTTTACTCTTTTTTTTCAACATTTCTATAGCAATGTTTGGTCTTGCGCAAAGGGTGGCCACAATCAATTATGTAAGGGCGCCGGTCTTTGTTCAATAAGCGCAGAGACTCGCGCTTGTTGATAGTTGTCGAAAGTAAACTGGAATTTAAACTCCACCTCATGATCTGAATGGAAAGATAAGCTGCACGCCAGCGTGCATCGTGTGGGAGTACTTGTTCTCGGTCATTCTGTACATATTTGCTTTCAAGAGGCCAGCGAAGTTCTGTAAACGAGAAATAATTATGCTAATTTCGATCTGTTTATTGATCGTGCGCCCTTCAATCGAATTTTTTCAAACCACGGGTTGGTTTCGTGTGAATCGTTTTCCACAACCGATTCCTTTCCCTGAATTGTGAACAACCGGCATAAAGTTCTTATTGAAGCGAGATCTTCCCGAATCCCCTCAAAGGACGCAAGCTTCTAGAAATATCTGAACAAAAATAGCCCAATAACCCAATTCCAACTATTCGTCTTTGCAGAACGCACGGTTACAGTTCGTGGCAGTCGTGATGCCGTAACCAAGGGTCGTGAAATGATTCAGCAAATGTCCACGCAGCATGGTGGTGGCACCGTTGAAATTGTTCTTTCAATCACAATGCCACCGCCAGGCCCAACTGGCTACCCGCCGTACCAAGAAATTATGGTACCCGGAGCCAAGGTTGGTTTAGTGATTGGAAAGGGTGGCGAGACAATCAAAATGCTGCAAGAAAAGACCGGCGCAAAGATGGTCATCATTCAGGATGGGCCGAATCAGGAAGTAATTAAGCCCCTGCGAATCTCTGGTGACCCGCAGAAAATCGAACACGCCAAGAATCTCGTCTTCGAACTGATCCAGGACAAAGACAACGTTCGACCGGGCGGTTTCAACAATGCCAACGGGGCCGGTGGCGAATCAGCTGAAGTGTTCGTGCCCAAAGTCGCTGTGGGCGTTGTCATAGGCAAGGGCGGTGACATGATCAAGAAAATCCAGGGAGAAACCGGCTGCAAGCTGCAGTTCATCCAGGGAAAGAATGACGAGCCAGGCGATCGCCGTTGCATCATCCAAGGCAGCCGACAGCAAGTGGAGGACGCGAAGCGCATGATCGAGGGCCTCATCGAGAGTGTAATGGTAAAGATTTATTTTAGACACAATTTTGCTCATGCAATGAGGGATTTTGTTTGCGTTCTATTGGGAATTGTTTCCACAACTTTTTGCTTTGCCTCTATTTAAAGCAGAGGAGTCAGGCGAACAACCGCAACAACAACGCCGGCGGAGGTGGTGGAGGCGGTGGCGGCGGTGGTGGTGCCCAACAGGCGGACAATACCAACTCGAACTATGGCTATGGGTATGGTGTCAATCACACACAACAGGCGCCGCGCGAGGAAGTCACCTTTTCTGTACCTGCCTCGAAATGTGGTGTAAGCTGAGAGTTTTCTTTATAACAGCGGGGGGATGTATTTTATGATGGTGTGCTTGCTTTTAGATTGTCATTGGTCGGGGAGGTGAAACCATCAAATTGATCAATCAACAGACCGGCGCGTACTGCGAGATGGATCGCAGTGCGGTGAATCCACCGTCAGAGAAGATGTTCAAGGCAAAGGGCACCCCCGAGCAGATTGAACACGCCCGCCAAATGATTTCCGAGAAGATCAACATTGACTTGGTGGTGCTGTCCCGCAAGCCCATCGGTAATGCGCCGAACCATCAAAACAGTTACAACAACAACGGCATGCAAAGTGATCCAAATGCAGCTGCCTACCAACAGCAGTGGGCGGGCTATGCCCAACAAGGTGGCTGGGATCAGTCGCAGCAGCAGCAGCAACAACAGCAACAACAACAGCAGCAGCAACAGATGAACCCGATGGCGCAGCCAGGCGCCGCGGGGCAAGCCGACTACTCCACGCAATGGATCGAGTATTACAAGTAAGTTGGTCAACAAAATGATCCGTCTGCAAGTGAAAGTGATTGCAATTCTTATTTCCAGGTCAATGGGCATGCACAGAGAAGCGGAAATGATCGAACAGCAACTGAAAGCGAAACAGGTCATGTCCGGTGTGGGCCCAACAAATCCAGGAATGCCAGCTGCAGCGCCTCAAATGGCACCGCAGCCCCAAGTACAGCCCCAACAGCAGCCACAGCAAGTGCAGCAACAGCAGCAAGGCCAAACGCCCGACTACAGTGCCCAATGGGCGGAGTACTACAGAAGCATAGGCAAGGTCGACGAAGCCGAAGCGATTGAAAAACAAATGGGAAAAGTAAGTTCCACCTGCCCACAGCCACAAGGCACTCGATCTACGAATGGTATTTTGACTTTTTAGGGCATTCCATCGAACGGACAACCTAGTGCCCAGCCAAGTGTAAGCGCCCCCTCACAGCCTGCTGCAGCAGCTGCAGCACCCCAACAACCGGTGGCTGGCGGCTACCCACAAGGTATGACTCCCAGCCAATACGCCCAGTATTCACAATATTATGCTGCAGCAGCTGCAGCCGGCCAACCCGGCGGTTACCCCCAACAAGCATATCCAGGTTATGGCTATCCAGGTGGCCCACAACCTGGAATGCCTGGTGGTCCCCAAGGAGGCGCAGGCGGTCCCCCCAACCCCCAGCAGCAACACAAGCAACAGAACAACAAACCAAACGATAAGAAATAAGGCGGTAAGTCGCATCTATCACCCAACTCCAACTGTTTGCATTTTTACTTACTTCTACTCCTCTTGATTTCTAAATATTTATCCGCACACATTTATTTGTTGTACAAAATTCCTCCTCCCCCATTTTTGCCGTCCCCCTATCGTTCTTTTATTTTAGCCCTAAGTTTGCTCTTACATTTGACTGAATTTTTTCCAACAACAATATGCAATGATTTCTTACAGTGGTGTCACGTGTTTTGATGATTTTATGTGTATGGAGAGAAAGAGATACTTATTATAAAAAAAAAAAAAACAAAACAAACCAATAAAAAAATATGTTTACCTAGCTTCCTCCTTCCTTCGTTCGACGACGCATTGTTCTAGAGAAATTACACCAAATGTCTAACTCAAAACAGATTGCTCTCAGTAATATAGTAATAAGGAGACTTTGCAACCACATCTTTATCATATATATATATATATATATAGAAATTTACTACTAATTATTATATTTAAATAATTAATCTTAAGTATTTCCATCAAAGAGAATTTCTTTCAAAGACAAAAAATGCAATTAAACAAGCGAAACCGTAACCGTAACTGAAACAAAGAGCAAACAAAAACAAACAAACAAACAATCGATTGAAATTATTACTATCACCTATAATATAATATATAGTATTTCGAAACCAAAATAAATATTTAACACGTAGCTGTTGTTACTTTCAAATGAAATAAAATAATTTTAACACTGTCACTGTATTGAAGAGGTACACACTCAGCATGGTCCGCCTGCAACTGTCTCTCTCTCTCTCTCTCTACCTGTGTCGCCCACCACACCGCAGAAGGAAGACGAGGCTTTAGGGGGGACAACCCGAGATTAAATTGACAAGATGTAAGTGATGTGATCTGTTACATATTGATTTGATCTTTTTTTTTTTTTTTTTTCGTTGTTTTTCTCCTCAAATATTATTATATTATCATAATTTTTCTTTTGATTGTAAAACAATTTTATTACTCTATATAAACAACACGGAAAAATATTGTACAATCTCTTGTTTGATCAAACGGAGAAGAATAAAAAAAACTGAATTTGTTTGAACGTGGTATTTTTAAGTCTGTGCCGTGTTGCTGGCGTTTGTAGAAACAAAAAAATATAAACTAAACTGTAACCAAACTGAAATGACTGCGGAATTTATTTGAACCGAAATCGGGGATGAAAGTTGTCTCACCACGATTGAGTCGGAGGATGATGGAGTTGGATACGGGGGCGTTTGAGGGGTGCCTGCTGCCTGTTTCAACAGTCGGGTTGGGCCCAAATCGTCGAACCGAAAATGGGAGGTGTTACATTTTAAATGGAACCGGTTTATATCCAAATTTGTAGAGTAACTCGAAAATGTGTGGGTCATTTGATATTTACCTAGCTAATCCCATCCACGGACAAAGGTTTTTGGGAAGAAGTTGCGTTCTAATCGAATATTTGACTAATTATTGAATACGTAACCTTCAAAAATGACAGATAATGTACTAGAGTTTGTCGCACGCGAAGCGACTATAGCAGTGTTTTTTTGAGCTTCGATCTCAGCAAAGCAAAGTAAAGTAGGATTTTCAGCATGTAAATTACAACAATTACGCTCTACTTGACACTTCGAGACTCGTTTGTAGTTGTTGTAATCGCGTGCTGAAAATCCTACTTTACTTTGCTTTGCTGAGATCGAAGTTCAAAAAAACACACCTTATGTTGAAAAGTGAAAGTGTCTGAAAGGAGTTCAAGAAAAGCGACTAAAGGCCTGTTTTTTGAGCTTCGATCTCAGCAAAGCAATGTAAAGTAGGATTTTCAGCACGCAGTTACAACAACTTCGCTCTACTTGACACTTTGAGGATACTAGTAGTTGTTGTAATTGCTTAAAGTCCTACTTTACTTTGCTTTGCTGAGAAAACACGCCTTATGTTGGTGGGGGAAGTTGTCTGAAATGAGTGCTCGAGTTGGACGTGGATGGGTTGAATAAAGTGAGCTGTACCCGTCGCCGAAAGTTGTGAGTCCATTTGTGTGGCAAATAAATATATCTTTAACTATTAGCAAGGCCCAGTGTATAGCAGTCATACCGGACCGGATTTGCGTCGTATACATTCGTTGTTGTCAGTTCAATAAGTTGTTTTCTCATTGCACAAGTGACTGCGTCGTGTTAAAGCACGGCAAACGAATTCATGCGTTCAAAAATACACCAAATTCACTTGACATTCGGCCTTGGAACGGGAAATATTTTCAATTTTGAACACCTCACCGTTTGTTGCATGGACTTGTTCTTCTTGTACTCGATTGGGTTGGTTATGGTGATTGAACTAAGCACAGGGTTGGATGCGTAGCTACGGTTTAAATAAGCGACAGTTTTGTGTACGTTTTAAAATGGTTGAGAATCTGTTTATATTGTGTACTCCCCCTCGAAAAAGCTTCAAAACATTTTCATTACCACAGCGGGATGCTTATTCAAAGGGGAAATAAGTTCCATTCGAAGTTTGTACCCATAATATTCGCGAAGCAGACAAAATAATCTCCGAAAAGTAGCTGATTCCATTGAAGTAGATGTAGAAATTTATGTGTTTGGAGAGTTTGGCAATGTTTCATAAAACAAATCAACCTTTTCGACTGCCTCAACTCTCGCCAACGTCTGGTTAACACAAGAGAGATCTATTCACGCTTTCAGAGGTTACTATAGCGCTTTAAGTACTAAAATTCTGTTTGCTACTTGTACCCACATTTAAGTCTTCCCAACTTGAAGCCATTTGTGCTTTTTCGGTTTATTTGATCTTCTACTCACCTTTTATGGAAATTATGCGTCCGACTAACAAATTCTTCTAGTTCAATTGACGAAGGCGAGGAGTCACAACGTTTATCGCTTAAATAGGGCTGCGGCTCCTGAAAAATTTCTGTCGAGTTTTTCATTGATTTGCACTGTTCTAGAGAACAACAACTTTGCAGTGAATTATGACAGTCGATTCATTTTTGTTTCCCCCGTGTCAGGCAGTGAACCTGGGGTCGAATCGTGTCTTCCGTGAACGAGCTATAGATACGATTAAATTCACGGAATTAAGTTGATTTTACATTTAAAACAAAAAAAAAAAAAAAAATCCATAACAATCATCGTTCACGGACGACGCTTTTCGACCACCGCATTTAAATCCGCCGACAATTGTCCAAACGACAACCAGTGAGTGATAAGAAATGGGTCATCTTCTCCTTGAATACGCCGGAGAGATTGGCATGCATTTCTGTTGGTTGTACACAAATTTTGGGCGATCTCTCGAGGCTTTTTCTACTTTTTTTCTCTCTCTTTTTTTTTTTGTAGTCTCGACTTGGAATTTACAGAAGCTAACGATGACGACGTTTGTATTGAAAACAGAGTCCTTAAGACGAAACTATAAATGGTTATAACTAAGGCCCTCCGTGTACAATTTCTGACAGGAAAATTGGTTTTATTTCGATTACGAAAGGCGGTTTTAACGTTCGAACACTTCTAAGCGCATATTTTTATAGCAATTTTGTGGCGTACACCTTTTCCTTCAAGGGGACCGTGCGGGCCAGTCGATATCACTACTTTTCGACACTGTCGGGTCTGTAAAAGTTGGTCGCACAGTTTGCGTCGTAGCGCGAGCTGTGTTTTGTTGAAATCCTTTGTTCTGTGGGTCTACTTTTTTCATCCTAATTCTGTGAAATTGCGGCATTGTCATCCTCCACATCCTCAAAGAAATATGTCCCAATTATTCCGCCTGCTTTTAGTCTTCATTGTACCAATTGATGGTGCCAAATCCCGGTTTTTTGTTTTGGTTTGTCCCTTTCCAAAGCTAGAACCGAGTCAAAGTGTGCCCGTAATAATTTTTTTGCCAAAAATCGTGGTCGTCCAAAATGATCTGTAAAAGACCAACTTCAGCCGCTCCATAACAAATTTTACTGACCATTTTAACCGTCAAATGCCACCTGACAAATGTCGAAATGGCGCCCCTACAAAGTCGACCAGGACCATGAATGTCACTCCATAAGTAAGCTCAAAGCTCTTAAAAATACTTCGCAACGCCTTCTCTCCGACCATATAGACCTACCCCTCGAAAACATTTCCCCCCCCCCCCCGCTTAGATGAACTCCAACTCCAGCAACGCGACAGGCAAAAGGTGTTAGGAAATGGTTTTTGTGTTTAGTTTCAGTTTCCTTTGTAGCATTTTTTGGTTTTGCCAACAAGAAAATAACTCTTTTTCTTAACAACAATTTACATGCAGCAGCATAATTGAATTAAATATTCTTTAGCTAGGCTAATATACGTATATATCAAACAAAAAAAAAAGAAGAAGAACAAATTAGAAACATTTTGTATGAAATAATTCAAAAACAAATAGCAATCTTCAAAAAGCAAAAAAAAAATGAAACAAATAAATATTTCTAATGCGAAGGTAAGATAAAGTATGTTTGAATCAAAATAAAATATAATATTTAAAGAATAAATAAAACTATCGTAGGAAACAATATTTGTACATTATATTTGGAAACAAAAAAAAAAAACATAAAAAAAAAAAACAAACAAAATGCGAAAGAAAATTCTGCTAATCTTATTTTGTCAACTATATTTAATATTAAACATTGCAATTATATTACATATTACTAATAATGCGATAAACAAAAAAGAAAAGATGTCTAAAATAACTTTTGCCCATGCAAAATGGTGTCGTTGTGTTTTTATTTTATTTCTTTCTTTAAAGATGGTTTGCCGTCTCTGGGTCGCCTCCTCACACACGCTCAGTTTTTGTACCTACCCCACCTACACCCACCTGAAGCGCGTAAGATGAGCAAACGCAAGTTTGCTCCCAATTTTCTTTTATTTTGTTAAATGATTTTTTTTTTTTTTTATAAATATAAACAAATGATAAAGAAACAACTGCTAGAACTTAGGGTGTTTGGTAAGGTTTCTTAAATTTCTTATTGGATATAAATTTACTTTTACAAACAATTGAACCTCATATGCACTCATACAAAATTACACAAAAGCTCATTCGAAATCCGAAACCGTAGTGTATATGTTACATGTTTGACTATTCTCCCTCATTTGTTGTATCTACTTGTATAAACTACATTTAATATTATATTTCCTCAATCGAATATTAAATATTATCTTCCAGACGGAATAGAAGAATTTGAGAAAATGTCAGACAGAGAGAGAGTGTAAAATGAGGATGAGGGTTGTGTATTTTGGTAGAGAGTTCTCGCCGGGTATGTATTCAAACTTGAAAGTATATTTGGGTGTACTATATCTAATGTCGTTTACATTTTTTATATTGTTGCTGATAAACAGGCGTTGTCATAAAATTTTCTGAAATATTTTATATATTTTATATATTTGCTCTCTCAATACAATATAAATACTACTACACATATTCATAGTTTGTCTATATATATGTTTCTCCATATCTAGCCCTGGGGCAGCGTGAAGCTTGAGTATAGAATCAGAGTCACCCCCAGTGTGTGTGTGTGTTTGTTAAGAATAGTATCAGGCAGTTGATTGGTGCGCCTCTGGACGAAAACGATAACGATAACGATAACGAAAAACGTAATTTTTTTACTTTAAAAGTTTTTTAATATCAAATGAATTTCTTTTTTCAAATATTATTATATTCAACACATATAATATATATCTTTCATTTCTTTTTTTTTTCTGTTGGTTGATTATTCTTTTATAATTTATTCTTTAAAATTACACAAAAAAAAAATCCTTTATTTCATGAAAAAAACGCTGAAAAATCTCATTTACATCGGTTTGCTTATTATTATTACAAAAAATATCTCATAACATCTTGCATTGTATTACAAAAAAAAAAAAAAAAAAAGGGTAACTTCTTCCAAATGATTGCAATGTCAAAGCCTACAGTAAAATATTTATTTTATCCTCATTTCATTTCATTATTGTGTATGACTATTTATTTTCGTTTCTATATTACAAACAAAAGAAAAAAAAACGTTTTCGACAAGAGAGCAGTTGAGAGTTATTTAAAAAAAAATATATATATCTATTTCCCAAGTATCCCCCAATTTTCATGGAAAGGGCTTAACCCATCAGGCCTAGGTTACTATTCGAGTGAATCTTCTTTGAAATTGAATAATCTGTTGGTCCTTTTTGACCCGTGGGCATGAGTAGCATTTTTAGCACAGAATGGCGACTAAAGTTGATTAAATCTGACAGTAGGCGGGCGTTCGTCGTATGTGTGATGTCTGAATTGTTATTGGCCGCGGTAGATCACGTTTTTCAGTTGACGTTTATGAAGCCTGCGTGGGTGGTACGTCTGAATTTTTACTGACCGAGGTTTATCACGTTTTCAGCTGACGTTTCTGAAGCGGTAGCTGACAGATTAAGTCTCGAATTTCTCGACTTTGTCGGACCGGAAAGTTCTCCGTAACTCTGTTTTCGGAAAAATAGCTTCTTTTTTTTTTTTGTATTGCTCTGATAACGTTTTTCAGCTGACGTTTCTGAAGCTGATAGATTTAGTCGGGAAATTCTCCGCAACTCAGTTTTCAGAAAAATATTATTTTTTTTATTGCTCAAATTTATCAGCACTCGGCGATTAATTTTTGTCGGAAGATATCGGGGAAAACTTCACACGAAGCTGTCAAAAATGTCACCCAAAAACCCGGGTTTGACATACACGCCCCTGTCGAGGTATCCGCTCGGAAAAATATCCGAAACGAAAGCCAAATCTGTTAGGAAGTCAGGAGGGTTATACCCAAATGCGCGGCGGATCGCTTTTGAAGGCGGATTTTTATTTTTGTATTTCCCTTCGACCATATGGAAAGCTAAAGCACTTTCCAACGTCATTTTATGATTGCATTGACAGCGATAGGTGTTTGGGTGACGGATTGCTGGCGGATTGTTTGCGGACCTAATAAAAATGTGGTCGAATGGAAATATAGAAATTCAAATCCACCATCAAAAGCGATGGTTGAATTACCGCCTCTGTCATTGAGTTCAACGTGACTGAATTTGTTATTGTTTTGCATGTAAAATCCACAAAATTCAGTTACGTATTGCTCGCTCACGGATGCGGTAATCCGAACCCAGATTGCGTTCGAAGTGTCCGTTACGGAACAAATTAAACGCAGCATAAAAACGCGGTCGTTTGACATTAAAATATTTCGCAGTAGTCTGAAGAAATGTGCGGCATAGCAGTCAAAAGCTAGTGATATAACGCGGTACCGCGCAATGCGACAAAGGCGCTATACGTCATCGGGGAATTTTTCCGACAGTTGTATCGGAAGGGATACCTCGATTTTGTACAAATTGGCTTAGATCGGTCACATGAACAGGGGTCGAATCGCCACATCCGTGATATGCTGGGGTCAGATTCTGTAAGGCGAAAACGTTGAAACCTTTTAACGTTTTCGTACGCACGAATGATTTGCCGTATGTTACACAAGCAAATTTCTTTGTGCACACGAAAACGTTTGAACGTTTCGGCTTACAAAATGCCGACCCTGGTTTTACAAACGAAACGAAAACAAATTCTGTCACGTAAAATATTGCTCATTCACGAAAGACACGAAACGCCCCCAGCATTTTCAGCTGACGTTCATGGTTGGGTAGCCGTCGAATCTAGTCAGGAAGTTGTTACCATGATCCTAAGTTGAGACTTCCCATATGTAGCTGCGGTAGGAAAAGTGACGGTACTTTGAAATCTATTTTTGCGTTCAGGGTACATCAAGTTCAGATTTTTTGATTAAATTTTGAGCCTCGAAGTGAAAATCCTCCGCGTTTATGTATACCCAAGCTTCTTACTTACTCCCTTAGGTGGCGCTACAGCCCGGGGTGGACCTGTCTCAACCTCAACCAATACGCCTCTCCACTTCTTCAGTTAGTGCGAACTTTGGTTAACTGCCTCCGAGTTGTTTGAGGTCCCCTTCCACTTGCATCTAAGTCGAGGTCTTTCTCTACTGCGTTGGCCCTCCGGGTTTTAAGCGAAGACTGTTTGGACCAGTTGGTGTCCATTCGCTTTAGAAACACGTCCTATCCATCTTATACGGCTTATGCGTATTTTTTTCACCAAGTCAATGACACTGTACTTGGTTTCTAGGACTGTGTATTTTTAAAAATCCTTCCCAAAATGCGAGGGGCCTAAAACACATCCCGACAAATGCCTGTAACACACAGTTAAAAGTTACAACGCTAATCTGATCAAACTTGTAGACAAATTCAACAGGCCCTTTTATTTGAACGAGTGATGCCAAACTTTTCGGACTGAATTGCCCACGATACTCGTCAAAAACACCCAAAAATGCCCTTTTTGCCCATTCCGACGTTAAAAAACAACAAAATACGCTATTTTTTCTTGATCCAAGAGTTAAAAAAGGCCCCTTTAGCTCATTTTGAAAGGCGAAATGCCCACGAAATGGGTAATTACCCACTGTGATCTGGCATCACTATTGAACCAAGCGCTCACTCGAATAGTGGAGTAGGTCTAAATATTATATTTTTGTTTAACACCTTTTAAATAAATACACTAACTAATAAACAAACTAACAAGATGTTGTGATAGTTGGTAATAAACCCATTTACAAGGTTAGGTTAAGTCCGTCCAAAGGAAATTCCTCAAAAACTCTACTTAAAATTTAGAAAAATCCTGTGAGATTCGGTACACAAACGCAAGGCCCTCACAACAGACCTCCCCCATCGCGTGATCTTTCATCATCGTCCAAAAAATTTCAAATATCAAACAACCTCATCGAAAGTGTGCTTAGTTAGAACATCATTTGGGCGTGTGTCGTTCCATCTTTTATACTTTTCATTTAGTTGGTCTCATTTAGTGCAAGGTATGGTGTTTCGAATTTTGGCCCCTTTTCTAGTACCAAATTTGTAATTTAGTACCAAGAAACTATGTAGCGACTACCTCATGCAAGAAAAAAATACTCTGCGCACTTCTCTTATAATTTTACTCCCCAAAAACTAACAGCCTTATTTTTTTAGAATTTTCTAAGCTCGCCAAACACCTGGGCCAGATTCCTTATAACAATAATCGTCGGGACGATATCGTTTTTGAAACTTCGATGACCATAAGAAGCTATATTCTGCCCGAATTTGTTTCATCATCATCGTCATCATTTGGATTAACGTCTCAAACTCGTAATTTTGGGCCTTAGTTGCTACTTTCGGAGGTCTATCGTTTCGACGATAATCGTCTGAAAAATTACGGAATTAGCGCCCTGTATAGTTATGCAGTGTATAAGTTTTTATACAGCCTTTATACACCCTTCCAAAAAGTCTTATTTACTAAACATTTTCCGGTGTATATTAGCTGTACAAGGCTTGCGTGAGAAAAGGTACCAAAACGAAGAAATCTATTGCATTTATCCGTCCGAAAAGATAAAAAAAGCTTAGCAGCTTGTTATGAAATAGCTCTGTAGATCATTTCGCATTTTGAGGAGAGCCACTGAAATGAAATGAAAAGGACGAGTAAAACAAGGCTGACTTGTGTGAGTCAGTAGTGAATCAGACTGAAAAGAGAAGCTTGTTTGAATATTTCTACGTTGGAGTTGGTGTAATTTTTGCTCAAACTTGGGACCCATCTTACTCAGTAGTCCAAGACAAGAGACGCTGGTTATTAAAAAAAAAATCTGTCTGTATTTTTATTTTGCTCTAGGAAGGGCACTCATTCCGTAACTTTTAAACGGAAGACCTCCAAAACCAGCAACTGAGTGCAAAAATTACAATTCTGGAACCATAATTGAGTCCATTTTCCACAAATGTAATGAAAACTGACGACAGTCAAAAAAATCCAGGCAGAGTGTGACTTATTACGGTCATCAAAGTTTCAAAAGTGATATAGTCCAGGGGGTCAATTCTGGTTCCGTGAAAAAGTGAAATGAACATTTTTTCACCCTCTCACCGCAATTTCGATTCTCGATCTACGAAAATGTGAAACCAAACATAAAAAATTTTCATTTGAATCATTTTTTTCACGTACTCATTTCCAAATGAATGTTTTTAGTGAGAGATTGAATTGAGAACCTGAAGAAGTCGTACAAAACAGTGAGCGATATTAAATTCACCACGATATTTTCACTTATTGAACGAGAATCGCTTTTTAGTACTGAGTGAATCGAAAAAATGAAAGCGAATGTGAAAACGATTTATTCGATTCACTCTTTCACAAAACCAGAATTGACCCCAAGGTGATTATTGTTAAACGGAATCTGTCCCCGGGTCGTCTCATTCGTGAACGGGGAATACGCCACCGAATTTGTGTTTGTTTTATGTATAAAGTCGGCCTAATTGGTAAACACGGGGGCCTCGATTCGACCCCAGAGGTTCACATCTGGTTAGCTCAATTGCTGTATCGATATGTCCAGGAACCATCAGGAAGCTGTCAGTGCGAAAGAGTGGTCCACTTCTACTTAACTGTCGACGCAAAATGAGTTTTCCATTGCCAGGACATGGGAGTTGCTTTAACCTGGGTCGTAGTTCTGTAATGCGAAACCTTTAAGTCTGATCAACGATTTCGTTAGCTGGGACTGGGTACGGGTGGAGTCTTCACTTAGTTTGGTGGCCTGTTGCTGGCGGTACACTGCACATGTGTTTTCTTTTCACTTATCAAGAGGGAAGCCGTTTCTTTTGCACGGCACGTACAATTGTACCTGTCGATTTCTTTATAGATGCCAACTGGAAGCCACCCACACCAAACAGCAAGCGGTAAGTCATCAAACCAGACGAACACCTACAACAATTTCAATATAAATGGTAACTAGTTTAACATTGAAGATAAAATTATATTTTACTGTATATGGACAGACATCGCAATCAATTTGGAATATGTACTTGCATTTTCCCATCTACTTTTTGTTATGAAAAATATATACAAATTACTAGCATTAAATGTATATAGAGTTGAGTGAGGAATTTCCAATCTTTCAGGTCCATTTCGTGTGGATTTTGATATATCTACTATTATGCCAATCACTCACATAACACACCACATACATATGTACCTATATGCAAATGAATTTTACTAAAAACAAATTTCCTAAACTTATATACCGCTTTTTTAATACTAAAAACAATTTCCTTCAAATTATATTGATCATTTTTAAATTTAAAAATTAATTATAAAGACCATAAAAGATTTTACGTTTTCCAGAAACGCATTTTAGTCCTTCCAGTTAGTTAAACAAAAGAAAAACAAGACACTTTCAGTTTTGTTTAAAGTTTTCTTTATTTTTTTTTTGTTAACGAAAACAGACAAAAAGCATATTTCAAAAGAAAAATTGTGCAAAATCCGAATTCAGGTAAATTTTCTTTACATTCTTGAATATAATCGTGTTTGTCCATTGAACAAAATATTTTCTACAAAATATATATAAAATTTTATCTCTCAAATATCTCATATATTGAAATAGGTTTGTTTTTTTTTTCTTTTTGTAAATTTTTGGTTTTCTCTTTTGTTTTATTGGAAAATAAATGAAATCGTTACAGAAAAGAAGTTTGGTTGTTTTTTTTTTCAGTCCTGGTTTGACTTGGGAATCAATTCCTCCAATTAGCCCGATCTTGGGGTAACTGCCTCCTCAGAGTTGGTTGAGGTCCTGTTGTTTGTTGTGTTGTTTTTTTATTTATTACGAGTCATCCGTTTTAGACGACTGATGTACTTTTTCTGTAGGTACTTGGCTTTCCTGTCCAAGTCGATGGCGCGGTACAGCTGTTAAATCTCCTCCTCCAAAGACCGTCAACGGAAATGGGACCGAAAATAAAAACATTTGAAGAACTCTGCGTTCGAAGGCGGTCTTCATCTCGCTTTGCATGCCTCTGCTCCATAAATCGGGACTGGGATGATGAGGGTCAACTGTGGTGACAAGGAAAACCCACTAAAGTCTGTTTTACTCATTTTTCAGGAGAGCAGTTTAAAGCTTTTGACAAACGCGTGAAATTCCAAGTGACTTTAGTGACTTCAGCTGTTAGGTTTTTTTGAAATTGTGGCCACTTTTTTAAAGATATAAAGTTGAAAAAAAATTACAAAACAGATTAGAGTACGCTGAATCTAATGGCATCAAAATCAATTTCGTCTAAAGTCGACTTTAGCGGTTATGGTTTGTGACCACAGTATAACGCGCGTTTCTTTTTTTACTTCAGAGCATAGCCTGAACTGCTGTACAAAAATGTCGTGTTTCTTTTTTAGCGCAGACTCATCAGAGCTCTGGGGGTCAGCACGTAAGTTGATACAATCGAGCTCTGGCAGCACCTAATTTGACTCAATCGAGGATAATCGATTGAAACAAATTATGTGCTGCCAGAGCTCGATTGTATCGACTGAACTCGATTGTATCAAGTTACGTGCTGACACCCCAGAATTTGTGTTTCTTTTTTCGTTCAGAGCATGATCAGAGCGCGCTCTATGAGCTCAGAATAAATTGACAGCAGGCTGAGTGAAAAGCTGACTACACACTTCCAGTCACGTTTGACAGAAAAAAAAAAAAAACAGAATAAGCAAAATAGTTGAAATGTCGGACGAACCTTGTTGTTTTGGAACTGAAAATAAACCAATTTAATAAATATTCAATTTATACATATATTTATTACAAATGACAGCTGTGTTTCATAAATACATTAGGGGCCCTACTCTCTATTCCGTCCCATTCGAAATTGCTCACCCCTTCCGCTTTTTAGTAGGTAGTCTGTAAAAATTTCGGAATTCGGAATCGGACAGTAGTACATTTCGTGTAAATTCAGAAACGTCCAACATTTGCGCAGTGATGCGGCATCACTGCTTATTTGCGATGCTGATGCGTTGCTGACTGAATATGACCCTTAAGTTTTAGAACGCATTGTTAACGTCAAACATTTATTTCAAGATGAAAGTTTTGTAAAAGACGACACATTTGTTTTCATGCCTCAGTCTTGTCGTTTTTAAAAGATTTAACTCCGCCGCGCTGAAATACTCGATGTAAAAAAAAATAAATGCTTGTGAGAAAAATTAAAGTAAAGAATTCAACTAAAATTTATAAACTTTTCCGTCTTTCTTTTCTTTCGCTTCCGACATTTTGTCCCGACTGGACACATGGAGGGTTATGTTTCGCGCGTATCCTATGTACGTTCCTACGGGAGTCCCTGTAGCCTCAACGGCTTGATCGATTTTGAAAAGTGAGGTGTCATAATATTCGTATTCTTCCCCGGAGTGTCATAGGCTAAAAAGATAAAAATAAAAAAAAAAAAGTTAATTTAAAAAACCAAAAAACTCGACTGACTGTAAAAAAAAGGAATTAAAAAGATTTGAACAAGACGCATTTAAGTACCTATAACTACCTATTTGTCAGTCGGAGGCTACTCAATACTCATACATACATATATTTGTTAGACTGTGTAGGTATATAGTCTCTGATTGTCAATAAGTAGGTATAGGTACTTAAATGCGACTGGTTGAAATTTTTTTAATTCTTTTTTTGACAGTCAGTCGGTTTTTTGGCGAATCAACAGCGCATCAGGTATTTCTGTGATCTAATTTGCAATAATGAACACTTGACGTTGAAAGTGTTGCCAATAGTTGCATTAATGAACATTTTGCAAAGTATCATGAGCATCATGATGCAAGTGATGCGTAACTGAATTTACACTTCATTCCACTTTCGAAATACAGAGTAGAAAAGGTTCGCTTTCGAAAAATTCTACTTTCGGAACGAGATACAGAGTAGGGCCCCAGACGGATCTGAGCATGCTTGGTTCGGAGCGCGCTCATAATGCACGAGAGCTCAGTTCAGTGCTCAGCTCTGAACTAAAAAGGAAAAAACGCCTATAGAGTCTCCTTTTAGTTTCTCAACAAGGCTTTAGTAATCCAGTCAACAATTGGCAAGTGCAACTCTTCGCTTGATTTCAGCTGAGATGTCATTTGCAGATTTGATAGCGGAGCCGAGGTAGACAAAGTTCCTAGAAAGTTAAAGCTGTATCGTGACGTTCTGTCCGATTCGTCGTCGATGTTGTGTGTCCCTTCTTGCCAACCAGATCATATTTTGGTTTGCCCTTTATTTGGACAAATAGAGAAAGGGAAAGCTGTAGCTAATTTGGTTGTCTTTATTTACTGAAGTGCAACTCGCCAAGGGGTCGTAAGCGAGAAGATGAGACCTTGCTGCGGAATCAAAATACCGCAATAAACGATTTTTGCATCACATTCACCCCTATCGAGGTATCCGTTGGGAAAAAAGTCCGATACGAAAGTCAAATTTGATCGGAACCCAAATTGCGTTCGAAGTATCCGTTTCGGAACAAAATAAATGAAGCATATAAACGCGTTCATTTCACATTAAACTATTCCGCAGCAATATTTGTCGGAGAGCCTCGGAAAAATGTGCAGTGTAGCTGTCAAAAGTAAGTGGTATAACGCGGTTCCACGCAATGCAACAAGGTGCGCTATATGTCATCGGAGAATTTTTCCGAAAGTTGTATCGGAACGGATATCTCGAATGGAATTTCTCCGATTTCGTACAAATCGGAGAAAACTTCGTTCCGAACGGATACCTCGATAGGGCCGAATATTTACATGGCGACTCGTCGGACTTTGAACCAACAAAGGACAACCAAATAGATCAGTTGCGTCAGCTGACCTGACAGCTTCAGCATTTTCAAATCAAACTGTGTTTCTTGTATGTAAGTAAAAATAAAGCTTAAAAACGGTTGCAATGAGAAAAAAATCAAATTGTATACCTCCTAGCCCCTACGAATATACAATTCAATTTATATTGCATACTCTATGGAGCTGTGCTTGATGAACATTATTTTGCTCTGTCACTGTGCTACCCACTTCATACTCAAGAGTCTGCAATGCGAAATATATTGCATACTCTCCGGAGGTGTTTGCTGGGAATTTTTTCCATCGCTCTCGCCCTGCTGATATTTCTGGTCGCCTGGTAGAAATTGGAACAAGCGGCACTCGGCAAAACTGAATTAGAGTGGCGTGACGTCACCCCCCAATATTTTCCGTGTTCGAAGCGAATGGAAAGTTCTTAAATAAGTTTTGGACTAGTTTGCTGTAAACGGCTTTTATTAAGTCGGCATTGGAATGGCGAAATGTGACGTCCACCTTTCCAGATTCAAGAACAGAACCTGACAGCCCCACATTTGCCAGAATAAAACGCTAAATTTTTTATAGAAGAAGAAAAATATAATTCTCTCCCGATACATCACTCCTAACCTAACTTATATAAATCTAAACATCAAACAGTCTAAATGTACTGTACCTCTGATGGTTTCTGCAGGAAATAATTTATCACATGTTGAGTTTTGAAGACAACGCACTTTGTGTGTGCGCGCACAGAGCCCCTCAAGCCTTGGCCACCTCAGTTGTCCGGCTGCGAAACCTGTCGCCGCGATTGTGCCAGAACCAGTTCTTCTCATTGAAATAGTCTTCGATGTCGTCTAGGGTGCGTCCCTTCGCCTCCGGCTGCAGCAGGTACGTGAAGATGGCCGCCAGAAAGCTGGCCGTTGCGAAGATTAGGAATACGCCACGGGTCTTTACCGCCTCTCTGATAACAGGAAACGCCTTCGCCAGACAGAACAGAGAAACGTTGGACGCGGCGAAAATAGCCCCCGCAGTGCGACCACGGATCTTTGCGGGGAACAGTTCGCCCACCATAATGCCGGGCATAATCATCATTGGTGTGTTGAACGCAATGTAGCAAGTCAGACATGTCAGGGCCACGTACACGTCCAGCGATGTACTCTGTGTGCCCTGACGGTAGTACATGAAAACACTCATGATCAGGCAGCTCAATCCGGAACCGAGTGCAGAAACGATTGTGAGTAGCCTGCGACGCACCACCAGCAGCACGAAGCATATACCCAGCGTGCAGAGGGTACGGACAACGCTGGTCAGGACGGCAGCGTTCTTGGGATCAATGTCGCTGCCAATCTCGGAGATTATGTCGATCGCATAGAAGACAATGAGGAAGGTGCCAGAGAACATTTGCAGCACGGAGAAGATGATCACAATGGAGAGCGGCTTAATGGCGGCACGTTCGCAGCAGAGCCGGAAGATGTTCTCGTTCGTCTTGGAGGTGGCCTTCTCTTGGTCTATCCGCTCGTGTATGGTGTTCAGTTCCTTTTGGGCGGCTATATCGTTGCTGCGCAGGTATTTCAGCGCCTTCAGTGCTTTCTCCGGGTGGTTGTTGCGCGCCAGCCATGTCGGACTCTCTGGTATGATGAGCAGTGCTATGGCGGCGAGAACAGGAAGGATGTGGCTAAACCAGGCCACTGTCTGCCAGTGCAGGTAGGTGCCTAGGATGTAAACGAACAAGATGCCAACGGTGTACGAGAAGAATGGAGCTCCGATCAGCAGGCTCCGAATGTTTGGCTCTGTGGTTTCGGCTATGTAGACCTGCAAAAGAGAGAAGGCAGGTTTAAGTTTGATTGAGTTATTGGAAATAAAATTGGCGGAATTTGATCAGAGTTGAGGTTCCACTTGGTCTGGACCAAGGCAAGGAACTGGGAATGATAAAAAAAAACTCGTGCAAAAGACTGTGGTTGAACCTCCGAGAGAGTTCCTTTTACTCTACCCCCACTGTACGACTAATGACAACCATCCACTCAAACCTGACCTTGCCCAATTTGATCTAATCAAACGGCGGGAATTTTCCAAATTGCATTTCCACCCAAGGTGACCGCAGCCGAACCTACCCCAATACCCAGCAAACAAAACACTCGAGTCTTACACACGATCTATCTCAATTAAAGTGATTTCCCGTTTATCTTGGTGTAAGACAAGAGACCTTAATCGCGGCGTAGTACCCATTTGCATTTGGCTAAACTTGACACCCATTTAAGCAAGTATCCACTACAAGTATCGAAGTGGAGAAACAACACGACGATCAATGATAATCGCTCAAGTTTAGCAAAATCAAGGCGACCTAATCGCTGGCGTTGTTCCGCGGTCAATAAACGTCCTCCAACAGTACAGCCAATTGGTCGCGTACCGCACATTTTTGAGCATAGGCCACGACAACAGTAACCCCAGCAAAGATGTTTTGGAACATCTCTTTCTCTGGAACCCTGCTCGATCGACTCGGTAGAATTCTTCGTGTCACGTATAAATAAACAGCGCGAGAGCAAAACTGTGTCACGGTCAATTCGCTCGTAAATTATCTTCCGGCAGATTCAATTGGCGGCCCACCAACGAGAACGCACGCGTCTAATCAGAAACGAACAGACGTTCAGCCGGCAGCAGAAGATCAGTCATCAGAAAACATAACAAAGATGATTAAGGCGCCCCCCCCCCCCCCCCCCCCCCCCCCCTATGCGGCTGTGATGGGCTGTGTCATGAAAACAACATCGTCACGGCGAGTTCAAGATGTAGGGGCAAGGCTGTCGAATGCAAATTGCGAGCGCGTTTTATTCCTTAGACCTCGTTGCGGATGGATCGTTTTCGACGAGGGCGGTTTGGAAATAGCTACAAAGTGACGGCGTGATTAGATTAGCGGTCTATTGTGACAGTGGCGTGTGCCTGGGAGTTAGTCCGCAGTGAGTCTTGAACACCCTTGAACTGGTGCGGAGATGGGCGCTGGAGTTCAAGGCGCCACTACTGAGAAAATGAAAATAGATCTATTCGCACCGAATCAGGAACCGCACAGACTTTGATTACCGTCAATTGAGGGTGCCCACTTAACGGAGCTCTAGAGATAGATCACGGTCAATGGCGTTGTAATTCTAGCTTGACCAAGAAAGTGATTTAGTCCGGCTTGTTTAAAGCGTTTCGCCTGTGTGCACACGCGTCAACCGGTTGTGGGTGCGCTGCTGTAGCTGGCACAACAAGATGTTGCGCTTCCTTAGGTGATGATTGGATATAAAAGCTAGCGAAGCCGGATCCGGAAATTTGCATGAACTTGAGCTGGGAATTGCAGGCAGTCGACGCGGGGGAAAAGACTGCATATCTCAATTTTTTAGACGTATGTGGGGAGCCTACTTTCGCACGCGTCTTTCAAGTTCAGAATCTGTATAAAGGTTCGATCAAGAAGGCTTGTGGAAGTTAAGGTTGTGGACATTTATTTCGCTCTAAAGTTCTAAAGTTCTAAAGTTCTCACGACTTTGCATTTTGCACTTTTTCAGACTTTTTTGCAAAGCGAATAGTATAAGTGTTTCACCAATTAGAAAGAGAACTTTGCATTTATAATCGTGTTTTGTAAATTTGCAAAGTGAAAAACATATGCGTGTATGTTCTCCCACGTTGATTGTTCTCTGCATAGACAAAACATACTGAGACCCCCAACAACTCACAATCCTCTTGCCGCTGGCCCCCTCAGTTTTTTTCAAATTCGCCATTTTGTTTTCTCATCGGTGTTATGTCAAAAAAGAATCCGTGTGACATGCAAAAACATACAAAAAATGCAAAAATAAATGCTGCCAACCTCGGCAACCGTGGGGAAATGTGAAAGAGTTCGGGAATTCCACATTTTTTTATTACTGAATGCCATTGGTAAGTTATTATAAATTGTTAAAAGGCGAATAATTTCATTTGTTTGGTTAGTAAAACTATCCAAAATACACTCCGGTTCACTTCAAAAACGGCAACGATGTCATAAAACAATTTTCTTATTTTTTTACAAAGAACCAGGAATCAAAGTGGAACAAAAATAAAGAATTTAGATCTGAAATTTTACAAGACCAAACAATTACAAAAGCTCTTGACAGTGAAAGGAAACCAGACTATAACCCGTTTTTTTTTTTTAAAAACTATCGAAAATGCAAGCAATTAAATCGGTTCACATGAATAAAGGCAAAGACAATAAATAAGAGAAATATACAGTTTTTGCTTTTGTTTATTAATTTTTTTGATAGTTATTATAAAATAAGTATAAATTAAAGAAGTCAGTAATGTGTATGGCCACCTTTTTTGGAAATCACCTCATAGATGCGGTCTGGAAGTGAATCGTACAGTGATTTTATATAATTTATAGAAATTTCGGCCCAAGCTGACTTAATACCCCTGAGAAGTGATTCTTTATCGTTGTACTGCTTTCCGCCTTCGTAAACTTTACGGGTAAGCCAACCCCAAACATTTTATATAATGTTCAAGTCTGGTGAATATGGTGGCCAATTCAATAATTTTACGTTTTGGCTTGCAACAAATGACTTTACTATACGAGCTGTATGGATTGGTGCATTGTCCTGTTGCAGAATCCAAGGCGAAGATCCAAATAACTCGTTAAACTTAGGAAAAGCTGATTCCAATATCCCTTGTAGGTAACTCCCGTCATTTTTGTGCTCTGAACATTTAACTCGAATGCTCCATAGTAGCTGATCGCACCCCAAAAGCATTACTCCACCCTCTCGGCTGTGATGACGGGTTAGAACCCGTTCTTCTTTCCTTAAATCATGAAAGTAGAAGTTATACCCATCCGGTCCATCTAGATTAAACTTTTTTTCATCCGTGAAAATAACCATTCGCCAGTCATTCTTAAGAGTACTTTCTCCTATAGTCCAGGCCATATTTTCTTTAGCAAATTGAAGTCGAAGCTGCTTACGCAAAGCATTGAGAGGAGGTTTTTTCAGCAACTTTAACCGCTTCAGATTGCTGTCACTCGAATGGAACGGAATTTGATTTTTGATATTGAATCACTGGAATTAGAAGCGCAGCGAATGATCTTGCGCCTATCAGCTGCTGAAATCACTGTAGAAATTCTTCCTTTATATTTTTTTCCATAAGAATCCGGATTCTTTAAATAATTATCAACAGAAGTTGGCCTTCGACCAATTTTTTTTCGCGATGTCGCGGTTGGAACAACCTTCAGAGTGGTACGCATCTATTTTTCCTTTTTCGTATGCAGTTAAAGAGTTTCTTTTGCCCATTTTTGATAACAACTGCACAAAACTTAAATAAATTACTTCAAACTTCACTCTACAATAATTTAGCACAGATTTTTCTAACAAAATTTCATGAATGCTTTTAGTTTCGCAACTGCCTTTATTCCAATGAACCAATTTGTTTTCCTGCATTTCCGACTCTGTTTACGAACTTTGATAAAGTCCCGTTAATTTGTACAGTAAAATTATCTTCGTTAACGTATTCTCCTGAGCAATTCTCAATCTGTTATTTTCACTCTCTGTTGATAATTTTATACCAATTTTAGAGTCCAAAATGCTCTGCTTTAGGAAATAAAAGTGTTGCCTTTATTCAAGTGAACCGGAGATGTTTAATATACTAGAAACAATTTACGACAAACATGGCTGTGTATATTCCGCTTTTGAATATCATCAACTTCGATTTAGTGTGTGAATTTTTCTTAAATAATGAAGAAAATTTGCTCAAAATGTTTTTATTTTCCCTCAACCAATCTACGTTGTTCATTTTTCATAAATATTTTAAGCAAATGTACACTTGTTCCTAAGAAAAATATTATCCACACGTAACGAACAATTTCAAATTTAACGGATGAAATTCTATGAATTCTATGAACGCTGGCAGCAACTTTGCCCAAAGCGGAAGTGTGTCTCATATTTTCTGGGATCCATAAAAATATAGCTTGTAGGTGGTCTCAGTATTGTCTCTGGTTTAAACATGGAAACTTTTCCTTCATTCAATATTACTAAAAAAATTAAATGTTTGAGAATGAAAGAAACTCGTACATTTCACATACCAAAACTATTTTCCATGATTCGCCAAGTCTTTTTATGAGCTCGGTTAAAACGCTGTTGCACTGGAACGCCCTGATTTGTTCTTAGTGGTGTTATTAACCATTCACTTAAAGAATAAGCGCTGTCTCCTAAAAGTACTGCATTTGGAAATGGTCGATATCCTGCATTGAAATTCGCAGCCAAACGGGAGTTCCTTAATACCCTTGCATCGTGCACACTACCTGGCCAGCTTACGTTAATCGCATAGAAAGATCGGCCCGGCCCACATACCATCATTGCATTCAATGCATTCTTCCCATGTCTTTGCAGACTGTAGCTTTACTTATTCCGTTTTCCGTGCATAGCAGCGACTCTATGATATTGCCCTCCATTTCCAATCCAAGGTATAGTGTGCATAGAATCCGTTGCAAGGGACTTAAGCAATTGTTGACAAAGCACGTTCAATACTCGTCTTCGTTAAACGAAAGCTTTCCAGGGTTGAAAAATGATCTCCAATTTCAAAATTTGTCCTTAATTTTACAACCCTTTGTACATTATTTGTATCCTCTTCGTCTTCAAAGAGTGCTTCGAAACGGTTCATAATATATTTCACTGTTCACAACAAAAGCTCAACTGCAAATGATTTTTTTTCTTTGCATATTATTGACAAACTTTTCACGATTTTAAATGTAAACTGCAAATCTAATTTATTCGGTGAAACGAAATGGACGAATTCTTTGCAAATTGACAAAACTTTGCACTTTGTAAAGAGGGAACATTTTCAGCTTTGCAAAGGAATAATTTCCTCTTTGCATATTTGCGTTTGGTGAAACGGAATTATAAAGTGAAAAATTGCAAAATGCAAAGTGAAAAGTGGTCGGTGAAATAGGGTACCGTCTAAAAGACGAGTAAGGTCCAATAAACGAACTAGGGTTTTCCAATAAGAGGTGTTATTTTGGTATTCGAAGAAAAATGCCATTTTTTGAGATAAATGATCGGATGTTTATTTCATAATAAAGAGGAAGGTAGCCGTTAATAATGAAAAGCAACATCAGCCAAATGGCCACCACGAGCACGCATACAGGACCATATCCTTTTCGTGAAATTTTCCATAACCAAATCGCAAAGTGGCTGCCCCATGTCCTCGATAGCCTCACGAATTTTATCTTTGAGGTCTTGAATCGACGCTGGGCTGTTGGCGTAGACCTTATCTTTCACGTGGCCCCAAAGGAAGAAGTCGCAAGGTGTTAAATCACAAGATCTCGGTGGCCAATTGTGATCACCTCTTCGAGAGATAACACGGTCCGGAAACTTTTCCCGTAAAAGGTCTATGGTTTCGTTGTTGATGATCGGCCGGCTTGTGTTAACTGAACTTTATAAGCCTTAAGACCCAAGTCTTTATGCAAAATACGGTGTAATGACGTTTGTGGAATGCCCTTCATTTCAGGTGCTTCACGACGATCAAAAAATGCTTTAGTTTTGCGAACTGTGACTGCAAGATTTTCACCATTTTTGTAGTGAATTTTAATAATTTCAATGCGTTGTTGAAGCGTGTATCGTTCCATTTTTAGTAATGGCGTAGTTTCTACTTGTCAAATGTCAAAGAATAAAAGCTTCAAAAGTGACAGCTACCGAAATAGCGGGTCATTCACAATAACAACTCTTATTGGAAAACCCTTTACAACCTTACGCCTTCTTCGAACGCCTAAATTGGGAAGCTCATTCTCCAGACCCTAGTTGCGAAACATTTTGTCAGTCGCCCGCTAAATGCTGCTCCACGTTAAGCTCTACATTTCCCTGAGAACACACGGATTGGCTGATCAGTTCTAACCTCATACCTGAACAAATCCCCAGACAAACTTAACAATTCCATTGAAAGCTTTACGGATCAATCTCTTACCTGAGCTGGTGCACCGAAAATTCCCACCGCAATGCCGATGGTGAATCGTCCCGCCAGGATCATGTGATACGACTGCGACAGGGCAATCAAACACCAGCCAGCTAACATGGGCACCAGCGAGAACAGCAACGTTGTGCGTCGTCCAAACATATCGGCGGCAGGCCCAGACGCGATCGAGCCCAATGGTGTTGCCAGGCTGTGGACACTTGCTAAAGAGACGAAAATCAGCCCGACTGATGTAGAAAACCTATCGAAGGCAAGCTTACCAATCCATGATCCCATTTCGACGTCGATGTGAATGGCTTCGGTGGAGTTGTACAATTGGGGCAGGAGTACCGCTGAGTAGCCGATGGGCATTCCACAGGCGGTCGACAGCAACAAAACAGCACAAGTCGACAGTATCTGAAAGTGAAATGAAACTGTTATTACAACGGAATATTTACACAACACAATTGAGTGACTGTTTGTATATATTATGGTCAATTAAATCTTTGGATACATTCCTGTCGACAGCTGCTTGTTGTTAAAACAAACAATTGGGGTCAATCATTTCGAGTTTAGGGTTCAACGCGGTTTCTCTTACCTAATTGAAGAGTTCCCCAGCTGAACTACTGATGGAGCGAAATTATGTCAAATTGACTTCGTAGGGTAGGGTCAATGAAAAGGAAAATGTGGGGCTTCGCATTTGCATCATATCATATTCATTGGCCTTCATGAGGATGAACTCCTCTGATTGGGATTTTTTCTGAGTCTGTCATGATGAGTCCCATTCGGGTCAACTGGTGGTGTGGAATATTTCACTGGGTCAATTGGAAGTTATCTCTGTCTGCACAGAGTCCATAGTACGAAACAAATGTGGGTCAACAGACTTCATCAGTTGCACTTGGAGTCGGTAGTTTGTAGTCGGTAGATTTGTATCAACAGTGACGGATGGGACAGGAGCAGTAATTTCGTTTAGGTTATGTTTCTTCTTTACAGAAATAAGAAATATATTTGTCAAGAGACAAGGCCAACAGACTTGGGAGCTTTAAATCTGTCAGAATATCTGCCGATCGCGTGGGAGGGACTTGGCCAAGAATTAGAGAAACTCTGTATACGACGGTTCAGAAAAGCAAACTTTTCCAGCTGAAAAGAGGTACGCACTGTCTAGTCCATAGTCCCTACCTCGTATATACAGCTTCTGTGCGAGCTACGGAGGTTAAAAAGGCGAATATTGAGCTGGAGGTCGAAACGAAAGGGCTAAAAGCTGCAGGAGAGGAATGTTCGATTTGGATTAAAGCGATATCACCAACGTTTCAGAAACAAATCAGGGTCGGCATTCTGTAAGGCGAAACGTTCAAACTTTTTGTTTGCACGAATGATTTACTTCTGTAACTTAGAGTAAATTATTCGTGCGACCGAAAACGTGTCGCTTTACAGAATCTGAGCCAAGGCTACTCGTGCTCTGAACCTGAAATCCCAGACACCAGAGAATCGGATTTGTTCCAATTGCTGGATGACACCCTGTCGGACATGCATGTGGAAGACTTTATCAACAGAGTTTCTTTGGCAGAAGACGAACTTATTGGTCCATCTTCGTAATTGAATTCCTAGTCAAAGAAGGCATTTTTAAAGATGTTAGCTCTGAGTACTCTTAGATAGCTGAACTTGATGGGTCAATTAATTTGTTGCTCACTGTGAATTAATAAATCGAATTTGCGTTCGACATTTGTCATAAGAAATCCCAGTTGGGTTACACAGTTTATTTGATTATGTTAAACAGAACCGAACTATTTAAACGTCAGAATAAAAACTTCCTTCTGGGATTTATAACTCATAGCAGACGGTTCGTTTTTAACTTCGCTCTACATGCCACTCAATGCATCTGTCAGAAGAATCGTTGAAAGAGTTACTACCTCCAGTTCGATGATAAAATGCAGTTGTCTGATTTCGTTTGCGTTCAAGATTTCTAGCTGTCACTTTATTTATGTCGTTTTCCATTGGGCAAAAAGAAGCGTCCGGGAGAGTCCGGAATTGAAAAAATCACTTCCGAAACCGTTCCATTGGCACAAAAAATACTCTTCTGGTGATTCTGAGAAGAGAATTTCGCTTCTCGATTTGAAGTCAGAATCCACTCAAGTAGCAACTCACACAAGTGTAATTTATGTATTTTATACAAGTCAGCTGGCAGCAGCCGTAGATTATTTTTTGACATTTCACCAATACTTTTGTGGATTCTTTCAGAAGCAGTTTTGTTGTTCCATTGGATTTCAGAATGTGTGGATCCCCGAGTGAAACCAATGGAAAACGATATTAGTTTAGTCATTTGACAGGCGTTGTCATGACAACCGCTCACACTTGGCCTAACAAGTTTATGCAAAAGCAAAGATGTACATTTTGCAGAGTGAGACAAGTCCACAAGAGACTTATATCATACTCGTTCTGGAGAACGGCTGTTGCAGTTGATTCCAAGGTATAGAAAACAATGGACACATTCAAAAAACCTACTTATCTAGATCGGTTGAGACTAGATGTAGCAAAAACTAGATTGGGGGTAACGTCAATTTTCCTACCTCAGCCATTATGCTAACTGTCAACTTAGTACCCAGTCACGAAATTCTGGACTAGATTCGTCTGCAAACCATCTATAAACGTCAGCTAAAAACGCTGGTCATGCAACCAATCTAGACCAATTAAAACTGAGACACGTCATGTCAGCCCACCTGTCAGACTTACTAAGCTAGACACTTGCAGCCTTATTTATAAACGTATTATAAAGATTGTATAAAGTTATGCACTCTCTAAAATGCCTCTAAACGCATAAACCTTATTTATAAAGATTTTTCGATGTTGTATAGAGCTTAGCTTTAGCTATGAGCTAAACGAGCTTGGACGTTGTTTAGAGCTTGTATAGAGGTGGAATAGTATCGAAATGTCATTTTGACTTAAACAATCTGTCACATTTTATTTTAATTGGATAGATTGTCTCGACAGTAATGAGTCCAGACAGATATGAGTTATTTTAAAATGTTTTACAAATTTTGTTTTAATTTGCATAAGACTACCGTTTCATAGGAATCCCAAATCTCCAAATTTTTTTCTTTTTTTCAATTTTTTAATTCCTATTTGTATTTGAATTTGCATCAGAAGCTGCTTTGTTTTTTTTTTTATCTTTTCGGACACATAAATGTAATAGATTTCTCTTTTTCAGTACCTTTTTTTGACGCAAGCCCTGTACAACTAGTATGCATGGGAACATTTTTTATAAATAAGAATTTTTGGAAGGCTGCATAAATACTTATACGCTGCATAACTATACAGGAGCTTAGGCGTGCTTAGCAAATTCTAATAAATAATGCTGTTAGTCTCTTTAACACACCGCTGAAGTTTAAAAGAACGCCATTAACAAAAAAAATAAAAATAAAAAAACAAGCAATAAGCCATAAATATACGGATATATTTGTCTGTTCATTTAGGAAGAAACTTAAATTTAATTGAGCAGCAATTCACGGCTTTTTTGATTGACTTTTGATTTGATTTTTGTTTTTAAGGTTTAGCACTTTGACAGCTGATACTTCAAATGGACAAATTGTCATACAAATTTCAGTAATGCCAAATACAGAAAATTTTGATCGATGTTTTCGTTATTTGTATAGCAAAATATACTACGAAAATATTTCTTATGATGGGTTTAAAGTCTGCGTTTTTATGTTAAAGATTTTAAATATGCTAGATTGCACATAGCATATTTTATTTATACTTATATGCAATTAAAAGTTTTAATACGCTAGATTTAGCATACAAAATGCTAAAATGGCACCACCGTGTAGAGCTAGTATGCATGGAAAAATGTTTTATAAATAAGAATTTTTGGAAGGGTGTATAAAGGCCGTATAAGTACTTATACACTGCATACCTATACAGGTGTTTAGGCGCGTTTAGCAAATGCTAATAAATATGGCTGTTGAAGTATTAATAACCAAGAGACTGCAACAGGGACATATGGACACAAATCAAATGATACTAATTGTAATAGTCTAACAGAAAAGAAAAAGTGTACCTACCTATTTCGAAAAGCTGTCTTTCAGAGACTGTGTTATGAGATGTGTCAATGGAGTCCATATTTTTTAGCAGTCTGTCATTCACATTTGTTACAGGCAATTTATATTTTTTTCATACTATTTTTATACCGTTTCCCTATCACAAGTCGGTTTTTAATTACAAATTTGCCAATAAAAAGTGAATTTCCCACCTCCTAACACTGCTTGCTACTTCCTATTTCCTAATGAGTGACACCAGACTTTTCGGACTGAATTGCCCACGATACTCGTCAAAAACACCCAAAAATGCCCTTTTTGCCCATGCCGACGTTAAAAAACAACAAATTTTTCTTGTTCCAAGAGTTAAAAAAAACGATCTTTTTCGCCCTTTTAGCTCATTTTGAAAGGCAAAATGCCCACGAGATGGGGTAATTACCCATGATCTGGTATCCCTGTTCCTAATGAAAGTGAAAGCGAGAAATATATGAATGAAAAGAGAGTCTCTCAGAAGCGGAACAAAGGGAATTGGGAAATTAGAAAGAGTACCTAAAAAACAAGTCAATAAAGTTCCAAATCCTCTGCGCTATA
Source organism: Cheilosia variabilis (assembly GCA_951230905.1). Classification (NCBI taxonomy): domain Eukaryota; kingdom Metazoa; phylum Arthropoda; class Insecta; order Diptera; family Syrphidae; genus Cheilosia; species Cheilosia variabilis. The sequence goes on along the minus strand of OX579680.1, from coordinate 59,056,100 downwards.
GCAATTCTCTGCCAGAGTATTTCCCATATCCCATATGGTCTAGTGGCTAGGATATCTGGCTTTCACCCAGAAGGCCCGGGTTCGATTCCCGGTATGGGAAGTGTTTTTTTCTCATTTAATTTTTTTTTTTTCAAGAAATCTTTCGTCTGTCAGTTCTAGTTGTTGAACAAACTCGTTGAAGTCAGACTTACCTGATTAAAAATCGCTCGCCTGCTAGAAGTGGGCACATCATTCCTTTTGTCATTCTCTTCGACTATTTTCGCGCTAGACACCTTTCGCTGGAACAGCTCCTTCTCGGATGTGGGAACGATCTCGTAGTGTGGTTTCTTGTCCACAAATTTGGCATACTCATCGTTGCTGGAAAGATAAGGGTGCTGTTATTTATTTTTTAACAGAAAGCTTTATAGAAAAAAAAGCTAACAAGCTGTTAACAGGTCGATGGAATTTCATCGGCGGTGAATACACAATTTCGCCAAAAACAAACACGCTGTAAACCTTGAGGGAATGTCTTTAGTAAATTCGCCTTCACAAACGTCAAGAACCATTGACAGATAGCAATCGAAATGTTGCAAAAGAACGTCGCGTGTGTTTGTGGTATTTGCAGAGCACATTATTTTTTGGTGTTTTTTTTGACTGGTCTGGTTTATTTGTAGATACATGATGGTGTGTTTAAAATAAAGATTAGATATTTGACAACGGCCCTGATATATTTATTTGCGTAAATAATAACGCCTGCAAATAATGTGTGTCAGAGAAAAATGTCTGCAAATGTGTAGATTCAGTCGATTGAGGTATATATGGTTATGGTTTGAACTTTGTTCGCACTTTTATTGCCCGCGTTTCATTGACAGATAGGTGACTGGCGGAAGTCAAACTCACTTCGGAATTTATGCAAACAATGGGGTAATTCGGATACCTAGTTCATGCAAAACGTCAACCGAGATTTGTCTGGACTAGGTATACGAATGCGTTGACTTGATTTTGTATACTCGCGGTTTATTTTGAATTTTGACACTTCGAAACGTCAGCTGACAGGCAGGCAGGATTTTCTTGACATATACGTCAACTGGAAAAAAAACTATTCACGTGACCAATCTGGGCCAAAGAAAAATTTAAATACATTAAGTCAGCTGTCAGACGTCTTTTATTGCTCTAGCGAAAATGGTTGGATGTAATCTTTTTTTTTAGACGGAAGTTGGCATAACTTTGAAGTTTCTTCTAAACAGTGGACAGTGGAGCCGGTCCGCCAGTGTCCAGTCATAAATCAGCCCAACGGAGATATCGATTGATAAAGTAAAAACTACCAGGAAGCAGTAGATAAGCTATCTTGTTTCATATTTCTATAATGCCTTGAGTTAGTGACAGGACAGTCGTAGTCAAGCGGATGTTTTGGACACGGTACAAAGAGAGGTATGTGACGGTAAGTGGTCATTTTATTAGGTTTCGTGAGACCATTGGGACACTCGTCCTAAAAATCACACAAAACGAATGGTTCTGGAAAGCTAGGGCTAGGGACTAGGCTGGGAGCAAGTTCTAAAAAAGACTGATCGCGGTTTTCAACCTATCTACAAGCGATTGATCTTGACTGCAAAACGCTACGTTGGCAACTTGGTTTTTAATGAGTGGGCCGCTTAATGAAACAGTGTTTGTTGCCCGCCGCTCTTCATGCTCAAAATAGTTTCAAATTTTAATTAACTTGTAGCTTGCTTTAAACATACATGCGTTGTACCTCCATTCACCTTGAACTTGCGCTCCCTGCCGCCAGCCATTAAATTATCGCAAATCATCTTTGATGATTGCCATGCCATCTCAACTGAGGCAATTTGGTGCTGAAAATAATTAACTAGATGGCCAATTATAAGTCGCTTTGTAATCAGAAACCTTTACAGATAAAAGTAATTGAAGATACTACGAGTGGGCGTCGGGATGGTAGGACTTTGTAAGTGTTATTGTGGATGGGTAATCATGACAAAATCAGATTTTAATCGCTAAGGGTTATTATATTGGGCTGGTTATGATGATTGTGATTAAAGAAAACTTTCACGGTAAATTATCGTCAAGGGAAAATGTTGAACCCATTCTCTCCTAAATGATCACATGGTGAAATCGGGTTGGGAATTTTTTTTCATTTCGAGGCAACTTCAAACTTAAGTCTCTATAGATTGCGTTTTTATTATGTAAAGTTGTTGCGCGTAGTTCATTTGACCCAAACGACTTTCTAACAAAGCGGTGGACATTACGGAAATATTTAAAAAAAGAAAAAAGAGTTTTTTCCTTACTGCAGCCATGTTAAAGTGTTTTTTTTTTGTCATAATTTGGTCTTATAATTGAACTGCTTTTGTTTTTAACTTACTAAAGACGATCTGAAGGTTCAGATGTCGGTCAGACGCGACATTCCCATCAATAGCTGTAACTAACATCGCAACGCTTACAAACTTGCATCGTGGGCGGAGGGCCTAAAAAGAACTGTGACTTAACAATAGATGTTGATATGACTTTTGAAATGATTTGACAGATCATTATCTTACATATTGGGCACATTCAAAAAGTCACATTCTTAAGTCGACTAGATTGGTCTGGAATAGATGTAACGTGAACGAAAAAAAAAATAGATTTGTGGGTAACGTCACCACATATGCGAACTGTCAACTTAGTACTTATTCACGAAATTCTTGACTAGATTCGTTGACTACCGCTCCATAAACGTCAACTTAAACAGCTGTTAATATGACCGATCTAAACCAATCAAAACTGAGACACATCAAGCAGACAGCTGTCAGACTTACTAAACTAGATGCTTGAACGTCCCCTGTGTAAACTGTGTAAACTTAAATTGGGATATGACATTCTTGAAGCATTCAAGAATTTCAAACAAGGATAACTTGTTCTTATTTAAATTTTTGTAAGTTTATTTCAAGAGTTATTATTAGAGTTATGCAGTACGGAAATAAAAAGTGAACTTGATTAAAACGAGAACAGCGAAGAAGTAGTTTAATATTTCGTGGAAAAAGGTTTTTGCAGTGGAATAAAAAAGAGAAAAAAGATAGAAAGAGAAAATACATGTTTCATTTCATTTGTGTTAAATTAAGACGTTGATAAAGAGATGGCCCGCAATCAGTGTTGCCAGAGTTTAGTTTGCTTTAAGCGCCCAAACCCTTAAAAAATGTAGCCCAAAATCGTTGCCCAGAAAGAAGCCCAAAAATCGTTGAACATTTTCCCAATTCCTTAAGTACTTTTTTGGTATTAATTCCACTTAAGTTTCTGCAATTGGCCTTTGTGGCTTGTGTGCTTGTGTCAAATCACAGACCTGCAAAATAAATTGGTGTGCTTGCAAGTTGAACGAATGTTCACTTGACTGCAAGAGTGCTGCTAAGTTTTAAAATTGCGGGTTTGTTCGAAAATATTTCTTTTTTGTAGTTTTGTGAAGGATAAAACAAATAAATACAATTTACACAAAATTTGTTAAACTATAAATAGCCCAAAATTGTGTTGGGCGCTCATTGAAGAAATTTCTATCGTTTTTTAAGAAAAAAGATAGCCCAAAATACGACAAAGTACCCAATCTGGCAACACTGCCCGCAATGCGTATGGTGAGTTTCTATAGGTTATGTTACATCTCAGGGTAGTAAATTGTTAATGTCCAACACTTATTATTGTGGGTTTTAGGGAGCATTATTCTTACTGCTGACAAATAGGTGAAAAATAAGGTGATTTTGAGCTTAATTTAAGCTTACACGTTCTTAGTACTTTTATAGAACAATCTAAAAATAAGAATTAAAGGTTAACCAAAAAGCATACTCAAAATAAGATTTTTCTAGCTGGATTAAGAATTTCTCAGCTTAAAAGACTTTCGTCAACGGATAGGCTTTATCTGACACTGATTATCTTGATTTTATCTCGTTTTTACCCTGAGTGTACGTATTCCTGAATTAGTATCCGCGTGCGTCCAAATATTAGGGAATTTCTTTGTCTATACACCCCAATTATAATAACTTAAGCAAATTCAAAGCTTAATCCTAGTACCAACCAGATAATTGAGCGGTGACAACGTATAGATATTTAAGAAGATTTAAGAAACTCATTCGGCCAAGGTTAGAATTATGTAAAACAAACACTGACGGAGGAGCTTATTCTTTTGAAATTAAATTTTAGAATAGGTCCATTCGCGTACTTTCACGAGCCAAGCACTAAAAATCTGTCAAACTCGAAAAATTGAGCGAAACTCTCTCAGAGAGCTGAAAATATACTCCAAAGTACGTGGATACACTTCGAGCTACTTTGAGCCTCTTAAATCTTTGAAATCTAATCCATATCACGAATAAATTTATAACTTACCTTTTTGCAGAATATGAAACGTTCTAGGAGAACATTCGACCACCACCAAATTTTCTTTATTTTCAGATATTTAATTTTTGTGTATAATTGATTTTTAAAACGGATTTTGAATGTGTTTCCTGTCAATTTTGCGCATTTGACATTTTTATCAGTATTTGCTGATTGAAATTCTCTGAGCTGTTTCGAGCCAAGAGAGGATCTGCTCGTTACTCGTTACTTTGCTAATTTTCTCTTTTTCTGTCATTTTTGATGAGTACGTGTGTAGACTTTGTGCGATAGCGATCGATTTATATCGATTGCGTTCGATTCAAACCGCGTACGCGAACGAACCTAATATTATGGCTTTTTTAAACTTTTTGAATATTAATCAATTTCATCAATCATTCTCTTTTATTTCACACGAGTTGCTTACTGCTTTCTAGTGACTTGGCATTTTTTTTTTTTTTTTATCTACTAACACATTCCATCAAAACAAAAAAATTCGATAAGAAATTCGCATGATAGCTGATTGAGGGTGTATCAATTTCAAATGTTGTTTTCAAATACAATTGGTTCGAAGTGGGTAAAGTCGAGTCTAGTACGTTAACCACAACGCGCTGTGAGCTCTATCTGCAGTTTGTTTCGATTTCTGCTTCAAGACCATCCACTGACGATCAACGATGTTTCGTCGTCACTGTTACAATCGCTGCGCATATTTATTGAAATTTCTAAACAGTTGACAGACATTTTAGGCACACGGATCATTCGAAAACGCTCGTGTCTGATCACACGCTGCTATAAGTGTTCCCCTGAATCATTTCTGCACTTTTGCACTCTTTATCAACCCAACAGCGTGAGATACTGATAAGTGCAATATATTGCCAAGTTGTCATTAGTTTTCTTATCAGAATATTGCACAACAAAAGTTTATAGACAGTGTGGTGCATTTGCAAGCCGAATTTATTCTTTAATTCGTCTTGTTTACGCTGAGCTTATAGTTTACGTAAGTGACAGTTGTCTATACAAATTACAAAGCAACAATGTTATGATAGGTACGTGACTAGCCAAGCCGCTTGAATAAATAATTAATTTGGTGACAGACTTTGGCTTATTTATATAGTAAATAGCGTTTGGTACAATTTACTAAAACGCACGGACGGACCTGGGAATCGATGAACTCTGGAGTAATGCCAGATAATTATTGCAATTGAAGAAAGTCTCAATTGTTTTTTGTCCACTAAGAGGATATTAATAAAAGAAATGTCAAGACAAGGGTTTAGCTGTATATTTTCAGAGGTTCGTTCGAGATTGCTTGACGTCGGACTCGACTTTACCAACCTGAACCTGATCTCCAGAGCACATTTAAGAAACAAGTTATCTTAAGTCGACTAGATTGATCTGGACTGGATGTAACCTGAACAAAAAAACTAGATTGGTGGTTAACGTCACTTTTCCTACGTCAGCCACATATGCGAACTGTCAACTTAGTACCCAGTCAAGAAATTCTTGCCTTGATTCGTCGGCTATCCCTTCATGAACGTCTACTGAAAAGCTGTTCATATGACCGATCTAGGCCAATCAAAACTGAGACACATTAAGTCAGTCAGCTGTCAGACTTACTAAACTAGATACATGAATGTCCCCGATTTATTTTAAAATGTTAAAAAAAAAAAAACACTAATCTGACGTTTAATCTGAAGGAATGCGAAAAACTTTCAGTTACTACCGAAAGGCGGAGACAGAGGGTGCACTTAACACTTACACAGCGACTTTGAATGTAGATAATTATACCTACAACCTTTCCACTCACTAATTCATCCAAGGAATAAAAGAACGTGCTCTAGAATTTTATATCTGAACGAGGTGCGACTATAGGCGTGTTTTTTTGAGCTTCGATCTCTACTACTACTTTACTTTGCTTTGCTGAGATCGAAGCTCAAAAAAACACGCCTTATAACTATCGGAGAAGAATTTCGTTGGGACCACTTTTATTTATGGATATCCTTGGGTCGAAGGAAGGCTTTCATAATGAAATCCCCTTAAAGCCAACATCTTCTCCTCCCAATCACGCAGCACCATTCATGTTAAACATCAAAATATAAAAAAAAACAGACCTGTAACCTTTCTTTTCAATGGCTTCATTCAACGCCACAGCTTCTCCTATTCTTAAGAACCAAAATCGAATCACTAGTACTGCATACGAAATAAATTTCAAGGACCCTACTTCAAAAATGAAATAACAATTGTTTTAGATCGTAACTGAAACGCGTAGGTATCAAAAATAAATCCGTAATAGCAACAGTAGCGCTCTGATTGCACGGCATTTAACTAGTTCAAGATCGTGTCTACGACAAGTAGGCTTCTGCGTCACATTTCGCTATATATTTATCAACAACTACTGGAACGTTCTTGCGAACAGCCGTGATGTCATACAAAGATTCACTTTCGATATTTGAATCAAGCTTACATAATAACTTCTATCGTGTGGTTCCACTAAAGGTTGCTTTTTGGGGAATTTTGTAGTAGTTGTCACTATAAGAGTTCGAGATTTAGTTCGATACGTACGAGGTATTTTGAAGTATAAGCGCATCAATAAAATTCCCTATTGTTCTGACACATTTTACATTTCGATAAGCTGTCAAATTTTACAACAAAAAGAAAAAAAAAACATTTCTTTGATTCTCGGCTTACACGTCACATCTGTTTCTGTACTATTTCTCCAACATTTCGCATAGACCATTGGAATGAAACGGATTTACCTATAGCCTTAGCCACAGACGACTGAACTTTGAACCATATTGGCAGAGCGCAGAGTATTACATCAACCATTAAACTCAAAGCATTGTACATTAAAGTTTTAACTTCAGTCAAAAATAGAGCGATTCCCAAACGCCAATGTCTGCATCTCTTTCCTCGCGTTTCAGTTCAGTCAGCCACCATCCAATACCAGAAGTTAAAAAAGCCGGTTATTCGTAAAAAGAAAAATCGCTCAACGTTGTATTAACTTGTTCCTTTGTGAGCTACCACCTCCAACCACACTACTGTCACAATCTGCATAGAAAATTCGTAAATGCTCAAATGAATCGTTGACCCAAGTTATATAATTTCTTCCAACACTATGGTTAATTGTCAATTCATCATAAAAACGTAAGTATAATCTCCACAGCCGTCGGTCGTTAAAACAAAAAGATTTCATAAAAAAAAAAACTGATAACATGGTGATGAACGACGCCTACGGCAACTGCGAAAGTTTGCAAAACGTGAACAACTGTCAACTATTTTGGAATGGCCCTTGAACTGCCAAAATTCAATTTCGCGCTGTCATCATAATTTTCACTAACCCAGTTAACGATTTTGGCCTATCGATTTGGAATAGGCGAGCTAAACAATAACATAACTGAATACAGAAACTGAAAACGACAACGTCAGAATTTCGATTAACATAAGCATTTGTTTAAACATCGGTGAAAGTACCTGTCTTGTGTCATGATGATGGCTTGCGGTTTTGTTATCCCACTTGGCAAAACGATCTAGATTGCAACTGATTTTATTTCACTCAACACTTGTCAGACTATCGCGTGAGGTATCACAAAATATAAAGGTACTTAGTTAGAGATGGTAATCATAATCAACACGAGCGAGAACAGGAAATTTCGTTCTTTGGACTTTTGATTGATAGGGTGCTTGGTTACGCAAACTTAGCCACTAGACACAACACGGTCACTGCGTTAAAATGAGCATTTTTCTGTGCGAGTATTTAAAAGTGAATCACACGTTTTTCAGTATGTTAATGAATTATTTTGCAAACAGCGAGTGAAAGTACCGAATAACTCCGAACGACAAGAAGTCGAAATGCAAACTGCTGGATCGAATTGAATTCGCCAAGTATTTATGTTGTCGTTTGGAAAAAAACACTTGTTTGGATTTTGATTACACTGGAACACTGTGGCAATGGGACTGCGAAGAGAGTACTTAAGGAGATGATCTCTTAAAAGTTGAAGTGTGTTGTGATTTGTGTGATGTGTGGATGGGTTTTTAGGCTGATCAAATTGCAGAGCTTTTGCAAAGCTTTTGAAAGCCGGTTACGCTTTCGCCGGTTGAAATTGAAAATAATTTGTTAGCTTGATTGAAAACAGTGTGGGGCTGATTAAAGCGGTCCGCCAAAACAACAGTAAACCACTCACATGAAGTACGAACTGTGAATAGATAAACAGGGATTTAATGAAAACGAGTTGCGAACTGGGGTATAGACGTCGTACGTTTGACCTCTCACCCACATGAATGTTTGCAATCTGGCAACGCCGAGACCTAATATTCGAGAAATAGAGCCCAACAACGAAGGCAAAGATGTGAAGAGGGAGAATTGGTTGCGGAGCGGAGTCAAAAATTATTTTGCGAGAGATGGATCTTTTGTTTCACAGAGTCCTACAAATTGAAATATCGTCTGAGGTCCGCGCCACGCTGCAAGAACGATTTACAGGAAAGTTTTTCTAGTTCCTACCTTCGGGTGGGGCGAAAACGGCATTAATGACAAGGAAAGATTCCGTAATTCGAAAACTCTGTAACTTCCAACTGAAAATAAACCCAACTTCCAACTAGTTCGTCACATTTATTCCTCAAACACAATCAAACCCCAGTACCCTTCCCCAGAGGGCACTGCTTCTGGAAAAACTCGGGCAAGTCCGCCTCCTGGGTAAAGGCGTTCTCCTTCCCCTTCGGAATGAACAAGTCAATCCGATCGTAGATCACACCGGTTGGTGCGGCACTCTTGAAGAAGTTCACCATTTCGGTGTCGCTGCTGTCGTCGCCCCAAATGAAGATTTTCACGTCCAAGTCAGTGGCCAGCTTCACCGCACCGAGGTCCTTCACAAAGTTTGATGAATGCGGCACGATTCCAAGGTCGAATGCCTGCGCGTTGTTTATCAACTGTTTGAGGCTATTCGACCTTGGATCCAAATAGTAGTTCTCTGAGCTGGGTCCGAGAAACGTCACCGGGTACATGTTCTGCTTGAAGCGCAACAAAGTGCAGATGTCCGCATCGAAGCTGGAAAAGAAACTCAACCGACCGCACCCCTTACGCAGCATAACGTCGAGGATCCGATCGATGAAGAGATTCTTGTCGATGGTCTGGATGCTCTCGTACTTGCCGGTCGAGCGTAGCTGCGGCCACTTGATTTCGATGTCGAAGCCGACGGTGTGGTCGACCTTTGTGAGGAAGTCCTCAAAGAGCGGGAAGAGGCGGTAGTCCTCGCGCGGCTCCTCGTTATGTGCGGGATATTCGATGACTTTCAAGCCGACTACCTGGTACGTCTTGAGGGCCTTCAGCTGGTCGTAGGTGATGTCTTTGATGAGGACTTTGGTCAGCTGCAATACATTGGTTGGCTTTGTATTTGGATGTTTGGCGGCGTACACAAAGAAGTCGTGGTAGATGACAGCTTGAAGATCTCTGGTCAGCTGAACGTCGAACTCAACCATGTCGGTGCCGACGATGCCGGACTTTTTCATGGATGCGACGGTGTTTTCGGTGATCGGTGCACCCCCACTCGAGTATTTCATGCTTCTGCCCAGTCCTCGATGGCCCACGTCGAGGGAGGTCCAATTCTGACGCCAATAATGCGCGAACGAGGTTGCGAAGTTAAGCTGAGGCCTTGGCAGTGGCCTGACTAGGAGATAACCGAGCTTTATAGTTCCAACCGAGGTTTGCCAGTTGGGAGATATAAGAACGAGCTCGGCGTCGCCATTACTCGCTCTAAATGTATCCGGGTAGAGATATTGACTACCAACTGTGTGAATCAACTCGGCATTCGTCTCGTCCTGCACGTAAACGGTGAACTTGTAGGCGGTTTTCTTCAAGTCGCTAGCGGTGATGTGGAGGATGACAACGTCGTCCTTGCTGTAGGGCACTCCATACTCGGGCTGATCGCGAATGATGCTGTTGCCGTACTCCATTCGAACGTATTCCACGGTGGCCCTCGCGGATGGCACAATCGGCGTCAGCAGCTTCTCCTTCGCACTCCAATCGTAATCGACTGGCGTCACTTTGGCGAAGACTTTTCGACCATCACTGAGTCCACTCAGTTTAATCGGGTTCTTGAAGAGTTTCAACTGCAGGATGTATCCACTGCTCAGCCATCCTCGCTTGACCTCCTTCACGCCGTTCACATAGCCAAAGCGATCCGAAGTGCCACCACTTTTGTAGCCCAATTCGACGCTCCTGCCCTCGAAGTGGGTTTCCCACTTCCGAACCTGCACGCCCCCTCTCGAGTCCTCAACTCCAATGAAGTACCGATAGTTTACTGTAGTGTTCGCGGTGAAACGCACCGTTCTCGACCATTTCGTCGCCAACTCTGTGGTATTTAGCTTTAAGGCTCCGCCCACTGACCAATCACCGAGGAAGTCAGCATCGCCGGCGATCCCTATCCATTCGAAAGGTTTCAGTGGCTCGTCCAGCTTTACTCTAAAAGTCCATTCCACCTCGGAGGCTTTTGCACGATTACTGCCGTTAACTGCAGCTACAAGGAGCAACGCGATTACAACTTTCAAATCCATAATGCGCCAGCTAAGACACTGAACTTCAAAGTTGGCCACTGGCAACCTTTTATACTGTGGAAGTCAGGATAGATTGCGCGATTAAATTGTAATCACACACTTGGTTATCGCGTGACGATTATATTTCAAACAGTCGTATACTTCTGGGAGCATTCCTTCGACGATAGCTGTAAATCATTGGAATGATTTTGTTTTGTTAATGTTATCACGGCAGCTACTGACCATAAATAGATTACAGATAGCCAATTCGATTTTATTAGACAAACAAAGTGGCACAAAGATAAACCAGGTGGATTCGGATTTGAGGGTACCAACCCCTAAAGCTGTTTCGGAATGATTAGCGCATAAGGCGCACCACTTCTTGCGGTGGTTTAAGGGGACCGACGACACATTTCAATAGACATCTGTGCACAAAACTGATTTTATTTTCCTCTATTTATTTCCATTCAAAGTATAAATATCAACTTCGGCATTACAATAACCACGATGAGATAAATAGTAAAATGTTCAATGTATTCTCCTTCTTATTTTTTAATGACAGTAAAAATAGTAAAAATACACTTTGAGCAAATGTTGTGAATACTGCTAATGCGTAAATAATACATTTCAATTGTTTGTTCGTTTTCCTACTAGCGATTTCATAAAATACATAAGTTATTAAGAATTCCATACAAATAGTAGTAGTTGTGCTAAAGACCACACGTGAGAGATATACAAATTTAAACTGATTGAGGGCATCCACTAAAAGTACTTTGGAAACTTTCGAAGAACAAACACGATGTGTATTGTAGTCGACGGACTTCTTTTATAAAGAAAAAAACTGTAGCTCCTTATCTACATAGATTTATAAATTGTTCTTGATTTTAAAGTATGTCCTTTCTACGTTTGTTGACGCCATCTTTAGATAAAGTGAATAGACTCAAGTCGGGAATGGCGGGTTTCCAAGAAAAAGCGTTTTTTTTTGTAAAGAGGAGCCGTCTCAACTTCGATTGTCCTTCATAAAACTTTTTAAACGCACTTAAAGGTTATGTTGGTACGATGAACAGGCCGTGAATGGAAGAATAATTTGAAGAGGGTTCAAAGGGCTATGACATCTTTTACGCTAACTGGTATAGAGAAAATGATCTGCTGTCGATTTGTTAATTCGGTAACATAATTTATTTGGTTTGGCCACACGACTACACCCGTTTTGGCAGCTTCTGTGCTTGCAAGTTGCAAAAAATGCATCATTACCGGTTGGCTGAGTGACTGCTAAAGTCGATTAGTTATAAACAAGCGACTTGAGCTATTGATACATTCATGAATGTCGTGTGCACATTAGCAAGAGGAGTAAGATGAAGCGCTACCAAAGATAATAGGTCTGTTCCCTAAAAATAACGCATTCGAGCACATGAGTCAAATGAAGTCAACCTTTTGTCCCATCTACCCGACTTTTGCGTGAGGAAAGGAGTTGTCTTCGAATGCATTTTCCTTAGAAAACAGACTTTATTTCTACGAGATTTTCGGCAAAACTTTGCTCTACGTTTTGCTCTACAACGCTTAAACTGCCCTTAGTCTTTTTAGGGTCAAAATATCCAAGGAGGACAAGTTATCCTTGATTGAGACAAATTTGGTGCTGCCAGAGCTCGATTTTATCGACTGAGCTCGGTTGCATCAAGATACATGCTTACACCCCAGCATTACGTCTCGACACACTTCTGTAATTTGTTCCAACTGGATTCTGTTGACGATTGACTATCGCGACATGAAGCGCTTCTCCATTCAGAACTATTACCAGTGTCAACGCAACAAGACTTAAATACAAATCCATTGGAAATGAAGAAGAAAGCCTTCTAATAGACTCAAAGTCTGTGGGATATAGAAAAACCACTTCTGCAGACGACCTGAATTCCACTGTATCGGGCAGAATAACCTGGAGTAGATTAAAGCGAATGATAAAGACCCCACGACCGAAATAAAGTCCGCAGAGCAATATTTGAAATCATGACCTATGAGGCTGCTGAAATGGGCGGCCTGTCGTTGAACAAGGCAACAAATTAAGGCAGCAACGACTTGGTTTAGAGAGTATACAGTACGAGTAAAAATACGGTATGCCAATTGAATGAAATCGCATCGTCATCTGCTCGAACCCTCTGTCTACCACCTAAGCCCCGCCAGAAATATAGAAACATCAGTCTGCCTAGCATTGCAAACGAAATTCTGTCTGTCGTACTGATTGTTAAAGTCCACAACCGACATAATATTTACACTACGACAGACAGGATCCCGTCTCTTAAAAAGCCAACAGATCCTGTCTGTAAAAAAGACAACAGACAGGATCCTGCCCGTCGCAATGATTTTTGAAGTCCACAACCGACTGAATACACTACGACATAACCTCAAGAAAGTCCAAGCAGTCCTTGGTCGCTTGGAAGGCGTTATTGACTTGGCCAGAAAAGTGTCAATCATTCGTAAAAGATGGCTAGAAGGGGCCTAACCCGGCGACGACTATCTGTGACTTCGCCTCTTGCCTAAAGGCAAAGTACCAACCGACTACAATACACAAAACGTCATCGTTTTTCGAAGAGCTTCTTAAATAACTAAAATCTATAATGCGAGCTCACAAATGGGGCTTCACAACCTCCAAATAATACCATAAAACAATCCAATCGAGAACTGAATAACGACAAACACAAAATGACTAAAGTAATACTCGGGCAATGACTAGATAAATAATATACAAATACAATTTCACCAAATGCTCATATTTACAAATGACAGTTTAAATTTAACAGAGCAAGTGAGTTTGTGTTTCAGTATTTTCTTCTTTAATTTAATAGTGTTTTCTCTTTTCTTTTTGTTTTGTTTGTAACTAGAATTGTTTTTAAACTAAGGCAACCATTTACTTTGTTTAGTTGTTCGACTCCATTTCGTTTTCGCTTGCTCAATAAAATACAAATTTTGATTTCTATGCGACAAAATAAACTTAAATCTAAATTGTTTATGCTTTTGAGCTTTTGTTTGTTTTGTTTTTTAGTTTGATTTTCAATTTTCCTATTCAGTAATATAAAAATTAGAAAATCCCATCTCTGTTCCCTATTCGCAGGCGATTTTCCCGTCGAAACTGCTCAGGGCGATTGCGAATGCCTGCAGAGCGCACAGTGGGTATCGATAGTCCATGGTGAATACGTCCTCAGAGGTGCGACCAAATTGCATGACAATGTAGTCCGGGTCCGAGTCGTGTACGAGTTGGAAATTTTTCACCGACGCCTGGGTGACGCGTCCGTGAAAGTTCAGCACATACGATTGGGTTTCGTCGTTCCAGACGGGCGTTTTATTATGCAGCTCCACTATGTTGTCCATTACCTGGAAAAATTTGAAAATATATATAATTTGAGGGTGGAATGGGTGTGTGCTTACCTTGGATTTCCAGCCGTCCAATAGGCCCTGTTGCCGGGGATCTGCTGAGCTGATTTTCACGCGCTGATCCTCCTCTGTCATTCCGGGTAGGAGGACTGTCATGTTGCGTGGGCCCTTGAAACCTAAGATGTTGGTGTCCTGCAATGGGAGGGAGGTATTTTCAAAGGCACGTGTTTTTGAAAAGAAATAATATGGGAAATAGAAGGGAATTGTTGTTTTTGTTCAAATTCAAGGAATTTAGGAATTTCTAAAGCGATTCAAACCTTGTCAAGCTGATTGCTGGCTGGGACATAAGTAAACAGCGAAAGTTCATCAACTCTGTCACCCGAAGAGTTGAAGACTCCACTCCTCCACTCTAGAGGGACAATGAGATCGAGGTCGACCTTACCTAAGGTTTAGCGTTCGCAATTGCGGGTTTCATCTTTCTATGAATGGGCGTATATTCGTCCAACTTCCGTCTGCTACAAAAATTCACTAGACTTTCTAAGACCGCTCCCGTGATAAAACCAACCGATGGAGGGTGACAAAATGGTGGCTACTCCATTGAATGTAAATCTCGTCGACTCATTTAACACACAAATTGCGCGACAATAAATATTTACTCCTATCTCTTCGGGTATTCGATTAGACCCTCTTGTTCCACAAAGCTAAGTACATATTATATCATTTTTGAGCACGTGCTTCCCCACGTTCGAAACACTTAATCCCAACCGACTACCATACGTGACCACCTCGAGAACTCTTCGATAGCACGCTCAAAACTTATCGATAACAATGATTTATACGCTCTGCTTCGTTTCGCAATCAATTTCTTATCACAAATAACTTAACTCCGTAAGCCATTTGGCCAATCCCACTATGCAGATAGCAAGGCTGTTAATTAATTCATCAAAACCAGGCCCAAGATTAGATTATCGAAGTTGAAACACATTTTTGGGATGCTGTCAACCTCCTCTCCTACGACGCTTATCACTGTGAAACAAATTGTCAGTAACAGATGGAGAGAGAGCAACAAGTGGCAACAGAGGGTGGAAAGTAAAATTCCATCGTTGCCCCAACAGATGAAAAAAAAAAAAAAAAATACCGAAAGAGGGATTACCGCAACAATGGCGGTTATGCGCTCATCATTAATCAAATAAATGGAAGTCGACTTGCAGACTGACACTTTGTCCAAAGATTGGGTTTCGTTGACAGCCGAAGGACCATTAGTTGGGTGTAGCTGTTGTGTCTGGAATATTTGTTTTATCTCGTGTAAGGTTGGTTCTGTTTTTGCAAAAAGATAAATAAGTAGACGGATGTCAACTGTTTTCTTTTTCTTTGACTACGATGAACTGTGAAGATGGCAGCAGTTGGCGCATATCAATGGGAACGTTCAAGTATCTAGTTTAGTAAGTCTGACAGCTGTCTGACTAGATGAATATCCGTTTTGATTGGCTGAAATCGGTCATATGAGCAGCTATTTCAGTTGACGTTTATGGAGGGGTAGCCGACGAATCTAGTCAAGAAATTTGTGACAGAGCACGAATGGCGTTTTCGATTGAAGATCCGAGAGAATTGCCCCGAAATTCAGAATTGCTCTTTTCAATGAAATTCGTTGGAGCACTTTTGTAATAGTGGTAGACGCCATATGAGAGATTTCGTTTTCTGTTGCTACTTTTTTTTTGTTTTCTGCAGTAATAAATACAGCCAAGTCAATATATTTCAATTTAAGTTTACATTTTGCACGCATAATTGTATATTTTCGGATTACAGAGCGAAAAATTTGTTTCTAATACCACAACAAACACCTCAATCTGACATTTTGTTAGTAGGTGTTGGTTAGTTCAGGGCAATTCTCTAAAAATATTCCGGACACTTCTGTCGTGCTAAGAATTGACCTGGAAGTGCACTTTTTCTTTTCAATGAAACATAGAATACATCGAAAGAGCACTTCTAGATTTGCTCTTTTCATAGAAAGGGCAATTATTTTCTTCAATCGAAAACGCCATAAGCTGACAGTTCTCATATGTGTCTGACGTAGGAAGAGTGACGTTAACCACCAATCTAGTTCAGGTTACATCTTATCCAGACCAATCTAGCCGACTTAAGTTAAGCAGGTTCTTGAATGTGCCCGACAGACAAGAGAGTGTTCAAGGAATTAGAGTTTTTTAACATTCTCTGAGAGAGGCATGCTGTCAGAGGCTAAAGGCGGTGGGTTGACCGCTTCAGTTACAGTTTTGCACACATGTCTTACACTAGTAACGTAGTGCCAAACCTCTGGGCCCTCCCCACACAATTGACCTACAGTTCTCTATTACCGACAGCCACTTAACCGAACTTATCCAGCTGCATTACGAAACGCTTTCCAATCTAATCAGTCAAATGTCGCACTAAATTAAAAATACTCACATAAATGACAGCAGCGAGATCCAGCCGCGGGCTCTCTGGGTCGTCCTTGTTGCCCCTGTCGAACACCGAGAACGACGTTCCAAACACATTCGACCGCAGCTTGCCAACAAATCCGTCCGCCTGTCTCGACAGGTCCGTGGGATCACAACTGATTATGTAGTTTGATGTTTTGCTCTTCTTGCGCTTACGCCCTAAAACACACACACACACACACAGAAGATGATTAGCACCACAAAACCCAGTTGGCCGTGACAAAGGCAATTATACTCACCACCCAAGAGGAACATCTTCTTGCCATAGTCTCGCTCTAGGTGCAGATAGTAGATGGGAAACAACCCCCTGTCCATGCCCTTGCGATCCCTGGTGATGCGACATTTGAACAGGACACCCTGCGGGGCGGGTTGCATCACAAATTGATCGATTTGCCCCACAACATCGCCCTCTGGCTCGTTGGACGCACCTTTGGCACCCTCGCCGGCCATCGAAGGCGTAATGGGTGCCGCTCCGGCAACATTTCGATTTGCATAGTCCTCGGAGGTGTCGTCGGATTTCGAAACTGTGATTGCATCAATGGGACTGCTCTCCTCGTCCTCAATCTCGTGCGAGGAGATTTCCTCGATGAGATCTGCAACAGACAGGGGACCAATCAAAGGTGGATGAGAATAAATGCGACCATTCACATACCTTCCTGACGTTTGGGCGATGCGATTGTCCGGATGGAATTGGAGTTGCTCGTTAATATTTGATCGGGATTTTGTGGTGAGCTCATGAACTGCATCGGTCCGTCGTAGCCGTGCATTTCCCTGCTGTTGCTCTTCCGCATACCCGACATGGGACGCATGATTTGCAAGTCACTCGCCTGCACCATGCCGGGGGAGGCTCGTTTCTGTCGGATGTACGCTTCCATCAGTTGTTTCTACACAAAGCCGAGAGAGAGAGAGAGAAAATGTTATTAATAAAATTGGCGTAGGCTATTTCAAAGTGCTCTAGCTAAGTGCGGGAGTGCATCATGGCAGGTTCACGAGAAAATCGTGTCAAGGATTTGTGTTTAGGATTGCCACTTTGGGGATAATTTGTATAGTCAGAGTTTCTGATGTTTTGACACGTTGCACAAACGAATGGAGTGATGGACATTGAGTTGAGTGGTGGCATGTGCACTTGAGGTTGGAATGAAGGTCGTTTATCAGCGTTTTTCGAACTCACTACTTATGATGGACAGCTTGGATTGTTTGTCTTTCTACGACGTGATGTCGTTTTGTGCGGATATGAATTCAGTTTGCGGGGATACGCCGCGGGAAAGTTTCAGGGTAGCTGTCGCACATAAGGTCAAACAAATTTAAATGGAAAAATCCTTGTGAGTAGGTTTGCAACTGACTGGAGTTCGATAGATCTGTAACAGATGGCGTAACACATGCGGCAAATCAATAAGATGGAAAGGACGCTTTGCCTGCAGCGACTTGTGGTGGCAGTCAAGTCTTCCTGAATATTCCTGGCCTCTCCTCGTTGTAGAGTGCCACCTAATTCGAGGAAAATTCGCGTTTGCACTTGCATCCCTCTATCCGTCTGACTTTCGCGAACATTTCTCTCCTCTACCGCTAAGAGATCGACGAAAATTGCTATCGATAAGTCCAACTAGCAGCAACAGGACAAGGCAGTACTATTAAGCTTCTTCAAGCTGACACTACAGAAAATGGTTCCCAGTTCCACACGCTTGGCACATCTTTCCACAAAACCTATAGCCACATGGTCACTTAGGGGGCGTCGACATCATCGGCAGGGAGACTTTTTGAACATTGAATCAGAGGACAGACCTTGTTGTTAATGGGGATGGTTTGGGGTCAAAATTCTTTTCACAAAGTTCTGCTTTCAAAATTCTGCAAACAATAAAAAAGGTTTGGAAAATGTTTAAAAGCGCGCGCTTTTTAACGTTTTAACATTTTCCACTGACACCAGAGATGGAGATCTTTTACTAATTTTGTATCCTATTTTCTTAACTTTTATTTGTAGCCTTTTATTTTATTTACTTCCAGGAGGAAAATAAAACAACACTGCTATTGAAATTTTTTAGGAAAAGTCTTTGTCTATCCAATAAACCATCAATCGCAGCATAACAGTAATTACAACGAACCTCCTAGGAAAATGAGTCTTAGAGTATTCGAAGATCCTACCGAGTCGATTGTCGAAGGAATTTTGATGAAACACCATTTCGGCTGTGCTTTTATACTGCCGAAATGAAGTATAAAAAGAAAACAAATGAACGTAGAATTAGTACTTTGAGTAACTCATTTAAAATATTTATATCAAAAACAGCCAAAACTAACCTATCTTTCAAGCCAACCAATCAGACCCACTCATTTAAATTCATTGGTAAAATACGCGGCAAATGTATTTAGATACCTTTGATGAATTTTATTATCCCTAACTTGAGAAATAATTTAAACTTGCATCCCCAGCTTCATCACCTTCACGTGTTGTTTTCGCAACAAAAAGTAGCCAGTGTCATTCTCAGAGGTCCCATCTACTCCTATAGCAAAATTCATAAAAATTGGTTTTGCGGTCGTTAAAAGGTAAAATTCTTACTTTCGCATTTATAATATTAGGATTATATCAAGGCTACCTTGAATTTTCTGTGCAAAAAATGACAACTGACATCAAAACTATGTTTTGAAATAAAAAAGTGATGCCAAATTTGTATAGTTATTTTGCGATCACCTTACGCAGAAGGATAATGCATTTGACTATCACAAAGGTGACTATCACCTATCACTACGGTGACCAGTTTTTCAATCACATAAAAGAGGGCATTTTTTTTAAGTAAAAATAACTATGCAGTCAAAAATGGTGGAACCACATTTTAACATTTGTCGAAGGTCGCAATCTCGCATATATATTATGGTAGAAAGATTGTCTTTAGGAAAAAATTACAACATTTTAGAAAATTGTTTTCTTTTAGTAAAAAATCAGAGAGGACATATTACTGAAAAGGACGGTCCTCTCAAAAAGAAGACGAATGGTCACCTTACGGGATTCCACCCCTGGTCTGATATGATAGGTAATACGCACACACAAAATGAAGTTAAGTGGACCCCTGTTGTCGCGATAAGTGAAAGACACGTCTTTCTTTCAGACTTCAACAAAAGGAACAGTATTAGATCATAGGAAAGAACTGTTCATAATTCACGAGAGTTTTTATGTTACATAATGTTACAACGAAAAGTGGGCACATAAGAGAATTAAAAAATTGCAGTTTTTCATACAGGGTGGCTATGTATTTTGTTTTAAACAGAATAAACTAATTATTTTAACAATCCCAAATGTTTTGTTCGTACACTAACCCAATTATCCCGCAAATTTTGAAAAAAAAAATCTCTCTAATATTTCCTATCTGTGCTGTGAAGTCTGGCGAGCGGTTTCACACACCAAAACCACACGACTACCGAAACAAACAGCGTAGAGTTGTGGCCATAGAGTAACCAAACTAGAGGGCCAACTGAGAGCAGAAACGGTATATTTGCCTACAAGCTGTCTGCCATACATTATTTTGCATAAGTATTCGTGCCTGTACAAATCAAAGAAGCGCCATTGCTGCCGCACGAATACTTATACAATAATAATGTATGGCACTTCATGCTATCGGGCGGCCATTTTCTGGTGGGATTTCAAGTGGGGGCGACTGTGATCGGCATATTTTGTGCCCATTAGTTGCACGGCGTTCACATCACAGTTGAATTTAATGTGGTTTTCGATTTGGCTTTTCAGATTTTGATCTGAGATTTCAGATTTTTGCAGACAAATCGAACATTAAATTCGAATTTTATTGGTTTTTGTGTGTATTGAATTGGCCGCAAAAATATTTTTTTTCACTTGCACTGTAAATCCATTCCAATTGGTTTTTACACATTTACATTCGAAATAATTTAATATAAAAAATCGTTTCCATACTCGAAAAATGAATAAGTCAGTTAAAAAAGCAATCCTTTCAACGATAAACAATTCGTAACCGACAGCTTGACATACATTGTCATTAGTGAAAGTATGTGTGAAATCTGAGAAAAAATCGAGATTTCTCAGAGTGTCAGATTTTTGGCAAATCTAACATAAAAAGCAATCTCGATCAAAAAAAAAATTTATCTTTTTGCCAAATCGAAAACCACATAAAAGTTTATAAAGCTTTTTTTACTTTTGTAAAAAGAGATTTTGTAAATTGAAGCTTTTTTTTTTGTATATTTTAAAGAAAATACACTTTTTCTAGTTGCTTTAAGTTTCGAAATCATACTGAAACAAAATGTTTTAACGCCGTTTAGGGAAAACATTTTTTTTTTATGTCGTGGCGAAAAATATTTTTTAATTTTACTATAAATTATAATCTGTAACTAGTACGTAAAATGAACAATAACATATCAAGAATGCATGTGTTTAATTCTAAAAATGAATTCGATATTGCTTATAATATTGCTGTCAAATTTGTATGCATTTGGCTTTTTCTGGTAAAGGCCATAATACAAAAATCCACTTTTTGTATCCCAAAAGCATAATGAGTGCACTTGTTTTTGCCAATTAATAATTTATATTTTTTGTTTTTGTTGGGAGTTTAATCACTTTTTTTTGCTTTCCGATACTAATATTTTTTTTTTAAATATGAATAGCATTTGCATTTTTACTGTTCCTAAGTAACATTGTTGAATACTGGTCAGTGTTATTAAAAAACATCAAACGAATTTGGAAACATTCACCAAGCCTAATAGAAATTTATTCAATGTTCATGAAAATTATATAAAATTCACTTATGCCCTAGTGGAAGCTGGGTTTAACTTGCACGTTGCTAACTCATTTTTGGAACAACACCCTACGGATATCATTTATGCAACTGCATGAATTTTGCTGTCAAAAATAGATTTCATACAAATAAAACTAAAAAACAACTGAAATGTGAATGGATGAATAATTTTTGGTGCCGAATATGAATAGAGAACAAGTTATGTTATTTATTTTATTGTTATAAATCCATTTACAAATTGTTTCTAATTGAGAAATAGTGCCACCCGGCGACTAATAATACACGTATTCACAGACAGGAAAAAAAGAGCGCACGAGAGAGGGCTGTCATTCTAAATTTGCGGGGAAAATCGGGTAGGTGCACGGGAAGTTGGCTCTCTAGTTTGGTTACTCGATGGTTGTGGCATGATGTCGTGTGTAGGTACCTAAAATGCTTTCAATGGATGGAGCAGAAAGGTGAGTAGCTCAATATTCGCAGAAGTATTGCCTAAATACGGTTTTAACCTCTTTTTTTATGAATTTAATGGCAAGTTGAATGAAGTAAAGTAAAATTTTAATAGGCTTTCATTGGAATAGGTACAGCTTTTATCACGTAAAAATCAGAAAAATAAAGTAGCCTATCGCAATACTCTATCCCGTAGCTTTCTATTAGTGAAAGAATTTTTGAAATCGGTTCAGTAGTTCTGGAAATTACCTCTTACAAACAAACATTACCTCTTTATATAATAGTGTGATAAAAGTTGTAGTCTCTGTCTAAGAGCCCGAAGTAATTTTTCCGTACTTTGGTCCCGTCTGGCAAGGACTTCGCTGCGTGCAAAACGTCTTGGACCAATATTTTCGTGTTTAAGCTGTTCTACTCTTTTGCTTAGGGCTATAATCAAGTGGTTACACTTATTAAGAACTCTGTTCGATATGTTATCTCGTCTTAAAGAACGTAATTTCTGATTTTGTCCCAGTTGTTCAAATTAAAAATTTTATCAATGGTATTTGTCCTTGGGATAATGATGATACACGTAGACTTCAAATTCTTAAAAATAGAGCCTATAAGAAGTGGCGCTCTAGTATGTCGAATGACGATTGTACTTTATACCGTCAGCTCAGAACCGAGTTTAAAACTTCTATACACCATGCCTACTTAGCCTATATCAATGATGTCGAATCTTGGAATTTTGTTAATTTACAAAAGATGGTTTTCCAGCTTCTTTCTTCTATGATGATCAGTCAATAGATGATCCCCCCATTATCTGCAATAGTTTTGCAACATTTTTCCAATCAGTGTAAGGTAGGTGGTCCAAATAAGGCCCATAACCTAATAAGGCCCAGTGCGCAAAAATTGGCATAACCGTCAATCAACCTGAATTATATTTTAAATGTGCTTTTGGCCACCTATGTTTACACTAAAATCGATGGAATTTTCCGTCTGACGCAATCGTGTTTTTTCTTACAGTCGATACAAGTTAGCAATGTGCGCACTCACACGCTTTTTATAAGAACTTGGTTTTTGTAATTGATTTTATTGCAAATAATAATTCGGGTAAGTCTAGTTTTTACACTAAATATACCACATATAAAACTAAGGTTTAGTATGGTTTAAGTATTATTTTAATTCTTTGAGTAGATTTTCGTTAAAGTTTTTGTAAAGAAAAGTTTTTCATGTTCATAAAAAGGCCCACCAAAAATATTAAAAGGCCTTATTAGGAATATGAAAGATTAAATTGGTTTTTTTGGTTGTTTTTAGATAAAATGTCAAAGGCGAGCAAATTAGGGAACAGAAAGCGGAATTTTAACCTAACATTAAATGTAATTCTTAATAAAAATCTCCTTATTTAAAATTAATTTATTGAAGTCAAATTTATTTATTTTTTTTAAATTTTTCTTTCTAGTCAAGAAGGCTGTGTTTATTTTTTGTTTTGTGTTAATAAATAATATTATAATATATATATAAATAATGAACTAGGTTCTTTTACTTGTTTCATGACAAAATACTTTTTATTTTAGCAGGATAACCAAAGTAACTGAACAAAATTATGTATGGGCCTTATTCGGAACAGGTGTTCGTAATAAGGCCCAACGTAAGGTTCTTACAAATGTTATGAAAATACATTTCAAATTGGGTTTTAAGAAATAAACGTTGTGTTTTTATATAGATAACTGAACTAAGGCTTATGCTAATGTCAATTTAGTAATTTTCTTTTAGGCGTTTGCAAGTTATTAACGAAAAACTATAAGGTGGGCCTTAATTGGGTCACCTACCTTATTCAAATCCCTGTTCAGTTATAGATGAACACTTTTTTTCTTATTTAGGTGCACCCCATTCCTCTATTTTTAGTCACATTTCCTATCCCGAAGATATGATACTGAGTAAACTTGGAAATTTGGCTCTAAATTTCAATCCTGGACCTGATGGTATTCCAGCAGGCTTTTTAAAAATTTGTGCCCTGCCTTTACATTCCATACTTTGCCACTTATTCAATGTATCGTTGAAGACTGGTATCTTTCCTTCCCTATGGAAAAATTCTTTTATTGTCCCAATATTTAAATCCGGTAGGAAAAATAATATTGAAAATTATAGAGGGATCTGTAAACAATCGTCCATTCCTAAAATCAGAGACAATACTGAGACCACCAACTCCGGCCGATTTCCCGTTACTTAGCCTACAAGCTATATTTTTTATGGAGTGTACACATCTGGTGCGCTAGTATTGTTACATAGAAAATCGTATTGACAAATGTCACGAAACTTCAAAAATTCCGGCTCACCAACACACTCCCAGCAGATATGAGACACTTCCGCTGTGGGCAAAGTTGCTGGCAGAGTTCATAGAGTTTTATCCGTTAAATTTGAAATTGTTCGTTACGTGTGGATAATATTTTTTTTGGGAATAAGTGCACATTTGCTAAAAATGTTCATGAAAAATTATCAATGTAGATTGGTTGAGGGAAAATGAAAACATTTTGAGCAAATTTTCGTCATTATTTAAGAAAAATGTACACACGAAATCGAATTTAATGATATCCAAAAGCGGAAAATACACAACCATGTTTGTCCTAATATGTTTCTAGTATATAGAACATCAACTTTAGATAGTTTTACTAACCAAACAAATCAAATTATTCGCCTTTTAACAATTTATAATAACTAACCAATGGCGTTCAGTAATGAAAAAATGTGGTATTCCCGAACTCTTTCACATTTCCCCACGGCTGCCGAGGTTGGCAGAATTTATTTTTGCATTTTTTGTATGTTTTTGCATGTCACACGGATTCTTTTTTGACATAACACCGATAGGAAAACAAAATGGCGAATTTGAAAAAAAACTGAGGGGGCCAGCGGCAAGAGGATTGTGAGTTGGGGGTCTCAGTATGGTTTGTCTATGCCTAAAATGTTTGACGAGTTGGTGACTGACAAGTTAATTTTTTTTGTAAAAACTTAATACGCAATAACCAACATGGTTTTGTAAAAAAACAGATCCACTGTTACTAATCTTATCTTTGATAAAAGATTTAGGGGTTATGTTAGATAGTAAACTATCCTACATTTATCACTATGAATATATATCAAATAAAGCCAATAGAGCATGGGGAATGATTAAACGTTATGCTACGGTGTTCACTGACCCCTACGCGCTAAAAATCTTATATTTGTCGTTTTTTCGATCGTTGTTGGAATATGCGTCCATTGTTTGGTGTCCATACTACAACACTCATGTTGTAAGAATCGAAGCAATACAAAAGAGATTTCTTAGGTTTGCCCTCAGACGTCTTCCTTGGTCTGATTTTAATAGCTTACCCCCTTACTCAGCCCGACTACAACTTATTGGACTCGAGTCCCTTGAGGTTAGGAGAAAGGTGTCAAGAGTTGTTTTTCTCCACAGAATACTTATTGGGGAGATTCACTGTCCTGATATTTTAAGTCTTTTGGGTCTTAATGTTCCATCACTCAATTTGCGTATTAACAGATTTTTTTATATTCCTTATTCTCGTACTAATTACGGTAGATCCTCCTCTTTAAATGGTTTAATGTTATTGTATAATGATTGTGCGTATTTAATTGACATTAATATGACAATACCATTAATAAAATCCATTTTGTTAAATTATTTCCAGTTGTAATTGTATTGCTCAATTTTGTACTTGCATTTTTTTTTTCTGTATTATCTTTATTAACATAATTTTTTGCTCAATTTTGTCTCTTTTTTCATTATTTGTACTATGTTACTAATTAAATTCATATTTTCTCATGTCTAAGGAAGGCCAAGTACTTATTTGACAAACAAATAAATAAATAAATTATTACTATTGTGGATAATGACGCATATTCAACGCGCCGTCACACGCGTCGTCTGCCAGACTGTTATTTTCAATACACTCTCCACTCAGGCTACACAGTAATACAAATATTTTTCTATTACTTCTCAGACCGAAAAATTACTTCGGACTCTTGGCCTGCCTCTTATCTTTTTTTAATTAAATTTCGCATTATTTTTTTTTTGTTCAAATTTTGTCGTCAATATTTAATCAATTTTTTCTTTTTAATTTTAATTTTATTTTTATTAAAAAAGTAAGTAAATAATTTTTGAATGTTTGATAAATTTAAAATTGTTTTTTTTTTATATATCTGTTTTTTTTTTTTCTCGTCGTTTACATTTGTTAGTTGGGAAAAAAGCAGAATAAGCAGAATTTTATTGCTTTAAATTTAAAAATCAGAATTTTGTAACGCAGAATTTTTGTGTGAGAAGACAGACTTTCGACCGGATTCCTAATGGGGACACAATGAAATATAAAAACGTTGCCTATCCGACTACCGCGGTACAAGAAACAACGCCGCCGGCCGACGTTTTCGTCAGTTGTGTAACGAGTTTGTATTTGTGTTCTCAGTATAGTCAAGACTTGTGCGTGCCAGCAAGTCGTTCCCCTTGAATCTACGAGCAACACCTGTTCAGAGTGAGAACACTGACATAAATTAGAGCGATACGAATCTCTTATGTTACATTGGAGCAATTAGGCTGATTGCTGTAGATTTTCTGTGAGCCCTCCTATTAGAAGATGGCATCCATCTCAATTTGAATCAACATCGTTAACAGCGAATTCCTCCCTGGCTTCTCAAGAGCAAGGCCTTCTTTTGAAACCGAAGGCTTCTCCGCGAAAATGTTGAGCAAAAACCTGTAAAAGCTACTGAGACTGGGCTTTCATCTGTTAAAAACTGAAACTTCAACATTTTCGCCCAAAAATACATCTCGGCTTCATTGTTCCGTACTCCAATTTTCAGCAATTTAGTGAAAATCGCAAAAATTCGCAGCAATTCGTTTGGAAAACATCGAAAATTATGAAAACTTTTGGAACCTTTTGAAACCTCTTGAAACCTTTGAGTGAAAAAAATAAAAACCCCCGATCTCCGTCCCAAAATCTGTCGTCACATTTATTTCTCAACAAAAACACAATTAGACTCTTGGCACACCAATCTCAGTGGCATTGCACTGCTTCTGGAAAAACTCTGGCAGGTCCACCTCTTGGCTGAAGGCGTTCTGCTTGCCCTTTGGAATCCACAGGTCAATCCGGTCGTAGATCACGCCGGTTGGTGCGGCACTCTTGAAGAAGTTCACCATTTCTGTGTCGCTGCTGTCGTCGCCCCAGATAAAGATCTTCACGTCCAAGTCCGTGGCCAGCTTCACCGCACCGAGGTCCTTCGCAAAGTTTGACGTATGCGGCACGATTCCAAGGTCGAATGCCTGCGCGTTGCTGATCAGCCGCTTGAGATTGGCCGACCTTGGATCGACGTAGTAGTTCTCGGAGCTGGGTCCGAGGAACGTCACCGGGTACATGTTCTGCTTGAAGCGCAACAAAGTGCAGATGTCCGCATCGAAGCAGGAGAAGAAGCTCAGCCGGCCGCAGCCCTTGCGCAGCATGACCTCCAGAATCCGGTCGATGAAGAGATTCTTGTCGATGGTCTGGATGCTCTCGTACTTGCCGGTGGAGCGTAGCTGCGGCCACTTGATTTCGATGTCGAAGCCGACGGTGTGGTCGACCTTTGTGAGGAAGTCCTCAAAGAGCGGGAAGAGGCGGTAGTCCTCGCGCGGCTCAGAGTTGTGAGCGGGGTATTCGATGACCTTCGAGCCGATCACCTGGTACGTCTTGAGGGCCTTCAGCTGTTCGTAGGTGACGTCTTTGATGAGGATTTCGGTGAGGTCGTCCTTGCTGGTTGGGGTCTTCGGGTCCAAGCACACGTACACCACGAAGTCGTGGTAAATGATGGCTTGAAGGTCGCTGGTCAGCTGGACGTCGAACTCAACCATGTCTGTGCCGACGACGCCGGACTCTTTCATGGATGCGACGGTGTTTTCGGTGATCGGTGCGCCCCCACTCGAGTATTTCATGCTTCTGCCCAGTCCTCGATGGCCGATGTCGAGGGAGGTCCAATTGGGGCGCCAATAATGCACGAAGGAGGTTGCAAAGTTAAGCACAGGCGTTGGCAGTGGCTTGACTAACAGATAACCGATTTTGATAGCCCCCACCGAGGTGAGCCAGTTCGGCGACATGAGCAGCAGTTCGGTGTCGCCACTGCTGGCGTTGAAGGTCTCCGGGTAGAGGTACTGGTATCCTAGGGACCGGATCAGCTCGGGTTTAGTCTCGTCCTGCACGTAAATGGTGAGCATGTAGGCGGTCTTCTTCAAGTCGCTGGTGGTGATGTGGAAGATGACGATTTCGTCGCTGTTGTAGGCCACCCCATACTCGGGCTGATCGCGAATGATGCTGTTGCCGTACTCCATGCGAACGTACTCCACGTTGGCCCTCGCGGAGGGCACAATCGGCGTCAGCAGCTTCTCCTTCGCACTCCAATCGTAGTCGACGGGGCTCACCTTGACGAAGATTTTCCTCTCGGCAACGACCCCGTTGAATTGAATGGGGTTCCTGAACAGCTTCAGCTGCAGGATGTATCCACTATTCAACCATCCGCGCCTGACGTCCTTCACGCCGTTCACACAACCAAAACGATCCACAATGCCTCCGCTTTCGTCGCCCAACTCGATCCTCCTTCCTTCCAGGTGGGTCTCCCACCTCCGAATCTGCACGCCTCCCTTGGCGTCCATGGCGCCGATGAAGTAGCGATAGTTCACCGTGGTATTCGCTACAAAACGCACCGTTCCCGACCACCTTGTCGCCAACTCAGTCGCATTCAGAACTACGGCCCTGTCCACCGACCACTCGCCGAGGAAGTCAGCATCGCCAGCAATGCCAACCCACTCGAATGGCTTCAAAGGCTCGTCCACCTTTACACTGAAAGTCCACTCCAACTTGGCGGATGGCCGCACTCCCGGCATCCGACTCATCATCTTCGAGAAAAACGATTCCGAGCGGTGGCTGTCGACGGTGGGTGGCAGTGCCACCAACTGCGCCGCCAACACCAACACAAGCACCACTTTCGATCCCATAATGCAAGCGACACTGAACTTGAAAGGAGAGCGTTACAAACTTTTTATACTTCCCAAGATGTTGTTGTTCACGCGATTAAATTACAAAAAACAGTCCGTTATCGATTAAACTTCAAGCGTGCGCATAGCGCGAACTGATTTACGACACTCGAAAACGTTTTACTGCCCTCGACACTATCGCCCACCGTTGCTCATGTCGATCCTCGATAACAATTGATTTGCTTTGCGATTGCAAACACTACCGTTTGAAAAATTATTCACTTTTTGAAATATGCTCTGCCGCAGCAGCACACACCGTGACAGCCGATCGAGAAATGTCACTTTGCGGATCCGAATTCCGAAACAATGTAAAAAAAGCTGCAGAGAACACGCGGCCGGAGCTTTTTATTTGTGTGTGACCTATATACGACCCTCTCTCTCGCCGAACGGAATCACAACAGATCACTCAATTGATGTAGGAAATCTTGGCAGGGTATCCGTTTGCCGTATCGTTCGCTGACACTCGT
Organism: Cheilosia variabilis; assembly: GCA_951230905.1. Lineage (NCBI taxonomy): Eukaryota > Metazoa > Arthropoda > Insecta > Diptera > Syrphidae > Cheilosia > Cheilosia variabilis. The sequence continues at coordinate 59,026,738 of OX579680.1, read as the reverse complement.
ACGTCGTACTGTGTGTGGCATGAGTGCTGTTTATTTACGGACCGTTTCCGATTAATTTATTTTTGTTTGTAAATGATTCCGCTTTTGTCTATTGCGTCCGTGATGTGTTGTGTTGTGTTGTGAGTGAACTATGATCTTGAAAACGATGCCGCACGTGAGCGGTAATTAAATTGAGCAATCTGTGTTTGGGGGCCGAGGGACTTGTGCTTTTATTCGACAGAGATACGAGTTTGACGTTGTCGATCGGGGGGAGTGTGTAGCACATTTGAAAGAAATGGAAGGAATTTTTAAGTCGGGATTGATTTATGTGCTACGTATACTAAATCTGTAAAAGAACCTAAATTGGACAGATCCGACAAGTGAAAAGTGTCATCTCAACGCGACAAAGTGCAGCCGACAAGTGAAAAGCGTCATTTCAACTCGACAAAGTGCAGCCTCATACTTTAGCAAATCACTGGGACATTGATCAAATTAAAAGTGCAGTGGAAAAGTGTTCGTTTTGTTGAGTGGAAAAATGTATGTCCATGAATAGAATAAAATAGTCAAGCAGATCCTTGAGGTGAGTCGCTTCGTTTGATAGATTTTTGTTTTCCTATTTCAATCCCCCAAAATGAACGTAAAACTGACTCTATAGCCCTTAACATCTTCAATCTATTAAATTAAAAATGTTTTTTGTAGTTTTTGGTTGAAAAACGCCCTCAAAAAGTGGGCGTGTTAGATTTCCTTGCTTTGGAGGAGAGACTGTTTCCCTTTTTGAAAAAGTTTTTGTTTCTTTTTGTGAAATATTTTGCCAAAAAAGATAGAAACAGGGAGTGGCATTCAGTTGTTTGGAGCTTGATAATCTTCAATCTTTTTATGTCTACTATTTAAGCTTGAGCGCAACGCGTTTTACCTGTTTGGTTTTTATACGTTTCCAGTGACGTGAAATAAAGCCAAACGGAATAAAGTCAAATTCCTCGGATTTTGTTTGTCTTTTATACGTTTCCACGTATAAAAGTCGAATTCCCAAGATTTGGAATTATTCCGCTTGGCTTTATTTCAAGTCACTGGAAACGTAGAAAAGACAAACAAAATCCTGCGAATTTGACTTTATTCCGTTTGGCTTTATTTCACGTCACCATTTCCAGAGTCTTCGTCTCAGTCTTCACTCTTCATCTCTTCATCTCAGTCTTCACGAAGAAAGACCGTCTCTACAAACTGACTGAATTCATCCACAAGAGCCGATTAAAATTGTTTCACAGCATCAGAATTCATACTTTAGTCACAATTGTCACTGCATTCATACATTTGTCACAATTGATCCCCTAAAATCCGCTTGGCATTATAAAATTTACAAATTAATTCGTCCATCTGTGCAAATTCGCATGTAATCCGATTAAGCGCACAATGTGCTCAGTCTCACCCCCTTAATAAAGCACATAATCACTGCTGTAGGTACCTTCATTCCATTGACTAAAATTAAGCTGAACCGACACCGAGTAGATGTCTCTCCTGCATTGTGCATGCATTTTAATGAGTCTGGTGCTGTTTACGGTACGAGTTGTTACCGACAAAATGAATGCGTTGAGAGCGCCCACAAAAGCAACCTTGACCATGTTACCGGTCGAACCAAACAACAACCCACCACCCGGTGCCCACCTTTGAGGGATGTCACTAAATCAATTGACTTGATTCGTAGTTGGAAATAATTAAACTGTGTACGAGCTGTTGGCATAGACGTCCATAGCGGCGTGCGTTTGATTGTGTTACAGCTTCACCGGATCTGTCATAAGTGGGGTATGTGAGCCCAGCATGAAAGCAATTATTCGTCACTTCTTTGATGTGGGAGAGAGCGTGCATGTTAGTGTTATATGGTTTGATATGAATTTTATAAAAAGCTCGTAGCATCGCCTACACTGTGGCTTGAAAGAAAGGCATTTTTGGGATAGTTTTTGGAAGAGGTTTTTGCTGAATTTTAAGGGAGAATTACTAATGGACACATGATGGAAGGCATCACTCTTTTTTGGGTTTGTTTCCACTGCAAAAACGGGTTCAACAGTGGGCCATCCTCTCGATAAGATGGCCTAAAAATTTAGCAAACGTTTTTCAGAATTTTTCTGTCAAAAAATATCTTTTTGCGATCCTTTTTTTGATTTCATATACTGCTAGACGAGACGTATACTCTGCCAGGGCAAGAGTTTGCTGTCGCTCTTTCGTTTCATTTGAGTTTGGAATTACTGAAGAATGAGCCAAATATTCTGACAGATCCAATATCCGAGCCACCTCTTCCCATTTTCTGTCTGTTTGGAATTACTGACAGAGCTTCCCCAACATCCGAGCTACCAGGTCACGTTTTCTGTTTCTTTTTGGTTTTCCGAAATTCGGAGTTCTTTCCCACAAACATGTCACTATTTCGATTCATTTGAGTTTCGAATTACTGAAGAATGAACCAAATATTCTGACAGATTCAATATCCGAGCCACCTCCTCCCATTTTCTATCTCTTTCTAGTTTCTTCGGAGTTCAGAATTCCTGCCCATAGACCTGTCGCTTTTTCGTTTCACCTGAGTTTGAAACTACCTACCAATGAGCCAATTTTGACAGTCCCAATATCCGAGCCACCTCCTCCCATTTTCTATCTCTTTTTAGTTTCTTCGGAGTTCAGAATTCCTGCCGATAGACCGAGCTAGCAGGTCACGTTTTCTGTTTCTTTTTGGTTTTTCGGAGTTCGGAGTTCTTTCCCACAAACATGTCACTATTTCGTTTCATTTGAGTTTGGAATTAGTGAAGAATGAGCCAAATATTCTGACAGAGCTTCCCCAACATCCGAGCTAGCAGGTCACTTTTTCTGTCTCTTTTAAGTTTCCTCGGAGTTCAGAATTCCTGAATCACCGAACTGTCACTTTTTCGCTTTATCAAAATTTTGGAATTATGCACAAACGAGCCATAAAAAGTTTATTTTCAAAAAAAAAAAAATGTAACGAGTCCTAGGTTCATGGTTTAAGGTCGATTTTACGAAAACAATTTCCGTCACGTATTGCTCGTTTAGGAATATGACGTTTCGGCCTCAGAAGTTACTAAGTCTACCGTGAGTATCCCTACTACCACCGATTTCAGTATTCCTTTTGCTCAATTCTAAGAACTCGTTCCTTTACACCAACATTTTCCCACTTCGGACCGCTTCTTTAACATTTTAAGCTCTCTTAGCATAAAAAATATAACCAGTGCAACTTCTGACTGATTTTACAGAAAGCGGCATCCATTTTTCAAAATCTAAGCTGGAGGTGCGGACATAGGGATGGTTGTACCGGAGGTATTTTATAGCAGAAAAAAAAATATCTGTAAGCTGGCTTACTGCCCAAAAATAAGTCCCAATTTATTTCAGTAGCATTTTCTCGAAATTTATTCAACTGAACGGTGTAGGCAGATGTTTTTTCTTCCCAAATCGTTGCATCCGCAACTCCGTCAGACTTCCGTCGACCTAAACACACAGTTCCTCAGCTTTTTCTACCGTATCGTAGCGAGAAATACAAAATCAACTAAATAGGCACCCCAAAGCCGAAATTGCCTCCAGGTGTAGCATCAGCATAAATCACTCCGACGATAGACTGTGTTCGTAACGAGCTGTCAAATGAAATTCCCCCTATCACCATACCATCAGCAGCAGACATATTGCCGGGCATTTACCCGAAAACGGAAGTCACTCAAAGTTGACCAAGTCCCCGTTTATGTGCAGCCCCAACTCATACTCGCCTTCAGACGAAAGTTATGCTAATAGAGGTCGAAATGGACGCACTCAGCCAAAGTTTGTATTATTTGTCAGCAGGACAATCGGGCAAAGGCCATGCACCCATTACTGGACCTCCTGTTGTGCTCTTCTCTCAGCCGAGTTGACAAAACATCTCCATTAACTTTCGTCCCATCGATTGACACACTAAAGTTGAAGAGTCCTCTGCGAGGGTCTTCCGCCTCCCAAGCTGAGGGATACCGAACGTTTGGTTTTTATGCCACCTCTTGGTATACAGTTGCAGACAGAAACTCCTGCGACCTGGCGGTTGTGTCTAATTGGGTTTTTATGTTGATTCAGATTTGTAAGTAGCCAAAGTAATTGTCTAAAGGACAAAGGGAAAGTGATAAATAATTCATAAACTACACAATTAACGTTTCGTACGGTGTACGCACGCACTGAGTGTGTGCTGCTGTCAAAATAAATGGAACACGTGGCAACTTTCTAATGTGTTTCCGAATTTCTGTCCCACCTCGAAATTGATATTTCACAACTCCTGGCGTTTTATTCCCTGGATTCTTTTTATGCCTGCCGTCGAAGGGCAATTTACTGTTGGGAGTTTTCTTCCGGAATATTGCTGCCTGGGGCGGCGAGGAGAAGCTTTTCGTTTTCATTTGGGAAAATGAAAGGTGAATTATAAATCATGTGAAAGGGGAGTGTCCAACATACGGATGGCATCCGAAATGGGCCACTGGGTCAATTTCGAATGCCTTGTCGAAGGAACCTCTTCTGTTATTCATTGACTGTCGTTTTCCCTTCGTCGTTTATGAATGAACTGAAGTCAATAATAAAATTGAGTTTTTGACGTCGAAGTTTCTGTGATGTGATTTATTTTCGAAATAAAAACAAAATGGCATTCGAAATGGGGTCCAGCTTCTTGTGTCAGAATATTCTACGACCGAAGTTGGGCGCAAGTGGCATTTCAATGATGAAAAGCATTACAAAGTTGAGCGATGTTTTCCAAAAGTCTTTTGCAAACCACCATCGTTCTGTTTATTGGGAAAGGTGACATCTCCGCAATGACAACTGAACCCGCATATGATCAGTTCTTTTGTGGATAAAATGCAGGCTTTTAAATTGGAGGTAAGTCTTCCGTGTGACATCAAAAGGGAATTTTGCAAAGAGGAGTTCACCCCAGGGATATATCAAAGAAGTGGTTACACGACCCCCATTGGGAATTTTTCGAAGTAATATTGTTCGCCTTGAATTTATGCGCACACAAGTCATCAAACATCAAACACACACCTGAATCAAAGCGAACTTCCCCAGACAGAAATTTTCCGGATAATCGCCAAAAGGAATCATACAAACTTGTGCGTGCCTTGATCCTGTAAACCCAATTCAGCATCTCAATTATTTCCATCAATGGACGCCGGACGGATTAGTTCAATAACCAACCACACGTTGGTACGGAATTCCGTCTCATATATCAGCAAATCCGTTTCCATTGCGTAGCAAATAAAATAAAATGAAATATTCCTCCTTACGAACGGAAATGAGGATCCCATTCAACATCCTTCCTTCAATTACATTCCACCCACTCGTGTAGATAATCGTGCGTCAGAAGCAATTTATAAACGTCCCTCAAACACCGCTGAATCCATTCAGCGGGAGCACAAGACACCAACGACCCATTTTCAGTGGTTCACCCCTTTTCGCCAGAGGGTGCTCCTGCATTTGAGCATATGTGACGTGAACGTCAATTAACCTGTCAACCTTTCTTATAGCATTTGAGGAAATTCGTGTAATCTCACTTTTCCACTTATCAGGTGATAAATTTGCACTCGCCCGGTCCATGGAAATATCCTTCCCAACCGACTCTCCAAAGTGCAATTACTTTGGGCCGCAAATATTAAGACAGAGTCCCGTCCCGAACAAAAATCAATTATTTACCGGAAATGGTATCCCCCAGCCGTCCCGAGTCAAGGACATCAAAAGAGAGATATTGGTTTCAAAGGGGAAAGCCAGTGTATCCAATTCGGCTTTAATGAACAACCACAGGACGGACGATTTTTATGGGATTCCAAATATTAACGAACGTTAGTTTTGTATACAGGAAATCGTTGCCTTAATGGATCTTACGTCAGCGGGTGTCTTTGCTTAGCCGCCGCTGTTCCCTCGGCCATGAATAATTCCCTTAAAGCAATTAGAATTGAATAAGAGTCGAAATGGAGAATGCTTGCATGTGTGTATGTGCACGCTTGTGTGATTTTGTTTAAATATGCAGTCACCTAACCGCAAGGACATGGTCTTCTTGGATTTTGTTTCCAGTCAAGACCGCGCAGAGGAATTTCAAAAGAGCACAATTTACAATTTCCATGTGCAGGGATATTTTGCGCTTCGGCAAAACAATACCGCAATTCCTTTATGACGTGTGTGATGACAGGAGTGCGCAAAGTGCTCTCGAAATGTGAAGACGTCCTAATTAGATATAAATGTGAGTTGGGTTTGAAAGAAAGCCTTTCTCAACTAGGTTGAGAGGATGAAAAGACTCGAAATGAACTCGAGGTATGGACAAGTTGTGTGTTTTTCATGGATATGATCTTTCGTTGCTTTTACTCTCATAACCCGCTTAGGGAAGTGGCGACAGAAACTGATTATGTCAGTGAATGGTGTTCGGCAACTGCAGAAGGGTTCTCACTCAAACGAATGCTGGGTGGGATTACATGTTCCAGCTGTAAAAATAAAGACTGCGAACGTGTGCAAAACATATCGACAAAAGCAAGCGGCCTTGGTAACAAATACGAACTGATTGCTTTTACGAAAGAAGTCATCTCTTCCGAGGCTTAGCCGGGTATCGAACTTAGTTCAGCGAGTCTTTTTGTTAAGGAATACGATGCGTAACTGGTCCACATTGAACCCTCCCATTCAGATTTCTACGACCAACAACTTAGAATAATTGTTTCGGGAGAAAATTTCGCTTTTTAATTCTCTTGATGATTTTTGAACGCACCCCGCCACTTTCCACACAAAGTCAAACGATAATTGATTTTTTCGTTATAATTAACTTTTCACTTTTATTGAGACAAGAGAAAATGTCGGCCAGTCGCCGCTAAAAGGAAGAAGAAATAAAGTGCACGACTGGGTCGCACGAAACTTTCTCGTTTAGTGCGAGTCTGACTGAAATTCAAAGCAAATTTAAGCAAATCTTTTTTTCGGGATGTATAAGCATTACTTGGTTTTTAGGGTTTTATCAAAATCGAAAATGGGGTTTTCGAGATATGAGCAGTTTTTAAAGTGAGCGTTTCCAGTGATTCGAATTGAAAATTAAAGAAGCAATCATTTTGAAAACATCAATTTTACTCTAAGTTTGCATTTTGGTCAAAATCATGCCGTTTTGAGGTAACTATATTTTTCAAAAATGACTTTTTTCAAAAACCCATTTTACGATAATACAGAGAAAAACTGAGTTTACCATTAGGTTAGAAATGACCATATTACCTTAGAAATGAATTTTTGTTACAATCGTATGGACCGTTTTCGAGATATGTCCAAATTTCAAAAGTACCGTTACTCGATTTTTTAGCGGAAAAGTTAGTATGCAGCTATGTTTACCTTACCTATTTAAGCTTAACTATCAATTTTTGTTGAAATCGTTAGAGCCGTTTTGGAACAAATCAAACTGGTATGAACATTTTGTATGGGAAGTACCATTAATATTGAGGTTGCCATGCAAAAAAAAAAACGGCCCCGAACTGTAAGCCCCCAAACTTTAAATCCGAAGTTTGAACGAAGTCCGTTCAGCCGCTTGGGCTGTAGGCCTCGGGACATACAGACAGACGGCCACAATTTTGCGACCCACTTTTTTGAGTTCGCCTATCATCGTAATGTCAGAATTGATTAACATCTCGAGTTCGTAATTTTGTACGAATACAATATCTCTTTCTCTTACTACGTAATGGAGTAAGTTAAAAACCGAGATGCCGGAAAGTCACCGATTTAACCAATTGAAGGTTGGTTGGGGTTGCCTTCTATGAACGAGTATGATAAACGTACTAGATGAAACAGTGTTTTTAGACTGGTTGGGCTACACGCTCATAAATGGCGTCAACACTTAAAGGCAAACAATTTTTTTTTTCACTCACACTGGAAGTCTATTTCAATTGATTTTCACACATTTTTACAAACCCATTTCGAAATAATTTAATATAAAACCTCGTTTCCATAGGCAGCATTTTTCAACATTTTTAACATTGGAAAATGGAAATGGAAACTAGAAAAGTCTCTCAATTATGACTATGTGTTGTGTTGCTTTTGTTTTCAATTTAATATTGTCGTTTTTAAAAACAATGTTATCAGAATAAGTAACCCCAAAGAATTGCAAACAAAATGCGCACTTTTGATCTTTATATTTGAGTTTGTATTTTTTTTGCTCCAAGATTTTTAAAATTTGGCTCCATACCTCATAAAAGCTGGTAACACTGCAGAAAAAATGTCAAATTTTCGCAAGCAAATAATGTCCCGGACAATAAACGTGTGCGAAAAGAGAGTGGAGAATTGTACCAAGCAATCTACTACAATTACCCACTTTTCCGCCATCATTTCGCAGCAGCTGCGTACTGCGAAACGAAAAGGAGAGCGAAATTTTTCGTTCATGATTTCGTTGTCATTTTTGTATGGGATTTTTCGTTCCGGAACAGCTGCGTACCAGCCTTTATTTTTGGAACGAATGAAAAAGGCCTTAAATTTGATGCTAAATTAAGAAGCTTTGACGGGACTGTTTGAAAAATGGTCGCAGGAGTTAAGACGTTTAAGGAAAATACTCAAGATGTTAATATGTAGTTTATTTCGAGACTCAGTTTTTTCGAGTGAACAATTTTTTGTACGATATTGAATCCCGTGAGCGTTGACAGCTTTTGCTTGACAACGATTGCGATATCCACCTTATCACTGGCGCCTTAGCGGTTTGAGACGGCTTTTATAAATGGAGATCGACTCCCCCGCCCGCAGCATATGCTTCGATTGTAGTTCAAAGCGTTTATGCTGTAAACAAGTAGAACGCGCAACTTGAGGCAGTTGGCCAAGTATTAAATTAACTGAAGAGACTTGTTGCTTGGTGCCCTGGTTCAGCCCGGACTTGAGTTTGTACAGCGTTACCAATGAACCCAGTTTTATAGTGCCGCATTTTTTGTTAGTACTTTCTTTACAGCAGAAGCCTCCGAAGTGGTTTGACAAACAGGTTGAAGTCTTTTTTCAATTGTTTTGAATAGAATAAGTGCGAAAAATGCGAAATAGGTAGAGGGAAGGTTCATTTAGATTCCTATTTCCCACCGCACAACCTCACACTCAGAGTGAATAAATTAATTCAACGGTGAACACTGAATTTGGCAGCAAATTCATCCAAATGCTTGCGCAATCGAAAGAAGACTATGCACGCTCTTAATGCCATCTATGGCCGATTAGAAAACTTGCAACGACTAGTACAATTTCTATAATCGGCCATAGATCGCAACGTCGAACCACCACTAACTTCAGGCACATCTATATAGAGTAGAACGTGTTTCTTCTTGTTCTTTCGTTTTCCGGTTGTGTCTGTCTGTCTGTAGATTTTGTTAACCAGCCATGTTTGTCGCCCTTGCTCGGGGCCATATTTATAAATTAAATTTTAATAAAGTGTTACAAACCTAGTTTTTCGATATACGTGCATCAACAGACGCATTTTTTTGTGTAAATCAAACCGAAGCAGACTTCTGGCATATTACCCACGGAAAGAAACCGCTTTTCCTGTCTTAGCTGATCAGTTTTGTGCCATTGAACGATGGAAGCACGCAGCGTGACCGCGTTTACAATTTCTATATTTAACGCAAGTCCCACCGACCCATAGAACAAAGTGCGTAAACAAGTGACCTACAGGCAGGTCCAGTGAAGTAAGTTTTAAAGCCTGCCTGTAAATTTCTGTACCTTTTTTAAAACTTACCAAGCCCGACCCCCCTGCACGCCACTTATTTATGTCAATTTCGTGTTACACCCTTTAATCTGCTTAGGATGTCGTACATCGACTTCCATTCAAACTCTTTCTACCCATCTTTGCATACAACGCAATTCACCGCAACCCATCCGCTGGCAAAAGTTCTCCCAACTGTCGTTATCGGTTGGGTACCTAGTCCAAAAAAAAAACCGGACCGGATAATGTCCATGAAATCAACAGGGTAAACGAGCTCCCCATTCATTGTGCCTTTCTGTGAAGCATCATTTTTCCTTCCTCGTCTCCATCCGCTGCTGTGTCTAGTGTGCTGCGGCGATAAGCTTATGTTGGGGTTAAGTTAGCACTTCAATTTTGTCCTCCACAATGGCGAATGCTTTATGTAACGACAATAGAAACACGTGACGGCTCGATGAAGTCAAGAAATAAATGCCTCCTCCTGTGTTTGGCACACTGACACAGTGGGCGGATTAGAGTCCTTAACTTTGTAAACAGAATCCCTGACAGACGATGCACGTTTCCCCTCCATCATGAAGGACTCAATTGAATGGGATAAAACAAAATTCAAGAGCGGGAAACTTTTTACACGACAGCAAGAGGACCGGCTTCGCAATTAGTTTCGTTTGACTGTCTGGAGTTGCACGAGGCAATCATTGCCAAAGGGAACAGTTTCCCCACTGTACGCACACTGATGGGAGGGGTTTCCTTTTTTTGGCTTAATTAAATCGAGTTTATTTTAACTTGTTTTGGAATAGGTCACACACTTGTGCTTGCGGCGGAAAGAGATGTTTTAGCCGTCGAATGACATCTGTCAGAAGACAGCAGTGTGGTGTGTGGCTGCAGGGGAATGCCTCCCAATTACAGTAGTCACGTTTCGTTGAATATCCTTGAGAGTTGTTTGGTCGAAATTGGACTTTATTTTGATTCACTTATTCGTGTTGGGTGTATTGGTGTTCAAGGATGTTCGTGATTTGAGCAAAGAAGTCAAAGTTTGTGTCGTGGATTTCGTTTGTCGTTAACTGATGATCGATTTGAAAAGTTTCAATTCGTGGCGATTGAAGGGACTTGGTGGAGTTTTCTTTCCTTTTTTTTTTGAAAACCTTAGAAAAATACTTCAAAGAAAGTTTCATAGAAATTTGTCCACTAAAAGAGATTTCTATGAGACTTTCTTTGAAGTATTTTTCCTAAGACTGCGAGGCGACTTAAGGCGATGTCGTTCATTGCCACGCCTACCTTTTGTTTTGAAAAGTTTCAATTCGTGGCGATTGAAGGGACTTTTTGAGTGGAGTTTTCTTTCCTTTTTTTTTTTTGAAAACCTTAGAAAAATAGTTCAAAGAAATTTTAATAGAAATTGGTCCACTAAAAGAGATTTCTTTGAAGTATTTTTCCTAAGACTGCGAGGCGATTTAATCCCTATTTTTTGGGGCCGTTTTTGACCAAGATATATTTTTCCACGACTTCACTTTTCACTTTTTAACTTGCGATTACTTAAAAAAAAACTCTAGAAGATTAGAACCAGGGTTGACATGTGCTACGAACGTAACTTTTAAGTTACAATTGACTTTGAAAAAATACACATTACAATTTTTTATTTCGAATTTGTATTTATAGGTACTCATTGGCCGTTAGCGATAAAACAATTTAGATACGAATACGACTCTTGGAAAAAATCAACTCTTAGTCTAAATTATAAGAAATAAAGCATTCAATTTGACTTTAAGTTAGGAAATAAAGGGTCCGCCATCTAACTTTTTTTTTTTCAACTAGTGCTTATTTCGCGAATGGTAACACTTAGCTCATGTCTGAATATAGTTGTGTATACGCTTGAGCAACGCTGGGAAATATTGCTACATTACTTTGAAAATCATGGTAATCTGGCAGAATGTGTGCGAAAATTGCGTACGGAATTTGGAAGAAGAGAAGCACCGTCATTATCGTTATCGGGCCATGTTGAACGAATTTTTGTTCACAAAAATTGAAGAGGAGGATATTGGCAACATTTGGTTTCAACAGGACGGCGCTACGTGCCACACAGCCGAAGCTACACTCGATGTTTTGCGCCCTGTTTTTGAAGATCGCATTATCAGCCGCAGAGCTGATGTCGGCCACCTCGGAGCTGCGATTTGACACCGTTGGACTATTATTTGTGGGGTGCCGTAAAAGATTGGTGTTACGCCGACAAGCCAGAGACAATTGACGCTTTAAAGGAGAATATTCGGGAAGCCATTGGTGAAATACAGTTGCACACAGTCGATAATGTGCTTAAAAATTGGAACGATCGTGTAGGCTACTGCATGGCCAGCCGAGACAGCCATGTGAATGAAATTATTTTCCATTATTAACCGGAAGGATTGTACTTTCAAATAAAAAAACAAATTTGAGAAAATATTCAGTAGTTTTTTTTTTATAGCATTTAAAAAAAAAAAAAAGTTATTTGGCGGACCCTGTAGTTAGATTTGAGTCACCGATCCGGGGAAATTTTCCAAAATCTCAACATTTTCCCACATTTGAATGTTGTGTACATGATGTATTTTCACTTCTAACAATTACGCGTATGGAAAACAGTTTCAATTACAATTAGTTGAGATTCACACCGCTGGAGCGAGTTCCAAGTTCCAAATTAGTAACGTAAATTAATATTTGCTTTGGGAACTTAGGGCTTGTGCATGTATATGAATTTTTCTGAATATATAAAGTGTGGCGCGTTCATTTATTACGGCAGCCGAATAGCGGTAGGGTTGTATGTATTAACAACTTGTTACACAAATCACATGAGTTTCACTTTTTCAAATTTCTGATTGCAATTTAAAACAATTTTGGTTCATATGGTTCAAAATAGCGACAACTTGAAGCTGGAACAACAAAATTTAGTCACAATAGCTAAAAGAAGTTGTCTTTTGTTAAATTTATTTTACTTCTATGAAATGCTAAGTGGGATCTAGAGTTCACTGCCTACCGAAAGAGTTCTTTAAATGCGATTCTTTTCCTACTTCTAAAAGCCAAGGCTAAGGTAGTTTCGGTTTGAATTTTTTACAGGTTCTCTATACGATATAAGAGTGCATATTTTTGTAACTTTAGCATCTTAAACGATTTTTGAGTGAAATTGTTAATCCGTTCGGAAATGTTTTTAAAGTAATTGGAATTCAATATCGATCATGAAAGTTTATTATTATGCAGATAAACAAGTTCAAAGTCAAATTGAGGGCTTTTAGTTAACTAACAATTTGATTTCTTTAAAAATGAAAGTATGTGATCGCAAATAAAGTGGGAGGATAACGTTTTCGAGAAAAATCTAAATTTTTGAAATCGCCGTGCAAAATAAAAAATGGTTCCGAACTTTAAGCCCACAAACTCTCAAAACTAATTTGAAATAAATGCGCACAGCTGTAGGCCTCAGAAGCTGACGGACGGAATTGCGTGATATTACATAAAATTAATAAACATCTCGAAATCATTCTAAATTTTGTAGGAAAACGATATATTTCTCCTATTCATATACGAAAATAAAAAATACAATTGAGCCCGAAAAAATACAATTGGAACTAAGATTTGCTTACAGTCCACACAATTCATTTTTCATCCCTGATTATAACCAGTTAATAAGTTTTAAGGGTGAGTAGCTCTGTATAGCTTTGTCCCGTGTAAGGTTATAACCTATAGGTTAGGTTAAGGGTGACAGGGCACATCAAGTGCAGCCTTACTAGTGCTGAAGTAGGCCCATTGTGACACCACAGGATCCAATGAGCTCAGAAATACCAACAGGAGCTAAGAATAAAGCTTCAGAGGCAACTGATACTTGAATTAGCCTGTTCACCGAGATTGCCAAAGAAGTGTTTTCCGAGATGTAGTTTTCTACGAGATGAGAGGGCTGGACAGGTGCAGAGAAAGTGAGGAATAGTCTTCTGTTGTTCTCCAGAAATCGTTTGTAGGGAGGTCCAACCTCCCAACGATGCAGTGTCCCGTAAAGACACCTACCGCGTTAGCAATTGTTAAGTGCTGGTGGCCCCACTTCGGACATTGATTTAAGAGAAGCTCTCTTGTAATGTACTGTACAAAAATAAAACTACAACTGAAAATATAACTTCCGTAGAGAATTTTTCCCTAACCTAACTTATAAGGGTTTTCCAATAAGAGGTGTTATTGTGAATGACCCGCTATTTCGGTAGCTGTCACTTTATAGCTTTGTTGCTTTTATTCTTTGACATTTGACAAGTAGAAACTACGCCATTACTAAAAATGGAACGATACACGCTTCAACAACGCATTGAAATTATTAAAATTCACTACAAAAAATGGTGAAAATCTTGCAGTCACAGTTCGCAAAACTAAAGCATTTTTTGATCGTCGTGAAGCACCTTGTCGGACCGCAATACAGAAATTGGTGGAAAAACTCGAGCTGTTGGGACAAGTTAGTGATGTGAAGAATAAAACCCGTGCACGTCGCTCAAGAACAACTGAGAAATGCTGCTGTAGCCCAAACTGTTGAAGAAAACCCAGGTTTGTCCATTCCTCGTCGTTCTTTGGAATTGGGCATTCCACAAACGTCATTACACCGTATTTTGCATAAAGACTTCGGTCTTAAGGCTTATAAAGTTCAGTTAACACAAGAACTCAAGCCGGCCGATCATCAACAACGAAACCATAGACCTTTTACGGGAAAAGTTTCCGGACCGTGTTATCTCTCGAAGAGGTGATCACAATTGGCCACCGAGATCTTGTGATTTAACAACTTGCGACTCTTTCCTTTGGGGCCACGTGAAAGATAAGGTCTACGCCAACGGCCCAGCGTCGATTCAAGACCTCAAAGATAAAATTCGTGAGGCTATCGAGGACATGGGGCAGCCACTTTGCGATTTGGTTATGGAAAATTTCATGAAAAGGATATGGTCCTGTATGCGTGCTCGTGGTGGCCATTTGGCTGATGTTGTTTTTCATTATTAACGGCATACCTTCCTCTTTATTATGAAATAAACATCCGATCATTTATCTCAAAAAATGGCATTTTTCTTTGAATACGAAAATAGCACATCTTATTGGAAAAAAAAAGCCTTATATCTTGAAACTGCTCCGAGGTGGTATCCTTCTGCTGTCGTTATTCGCTTTGGTTAAATGGTTTTTTGTGCCTTCATGGATTAGCAAACTTCTATCTAAGTATTCACACTCCCTACATCCACTTCTCCTGCCACCAACTTTTCCCACCAACAAGTTAGTAAAAACTTCGACCAATGTGCACACAAGCTTGCGGTCGCTTTGCCAGCTCATCCCAGTTTCTGTTCAGCTCATCACAGGAACAACCGAAGTCCAGTAGATAAGAAAATTCCATTCACTGACCGCAGGGTTCTCTAATAAAAATCATATCTTCGTCGGAAATTGTTCCGAAAACTCATTTATTTCCCTTCACCAGCAGACGACCGTCATACTGCAACTGTGAATGGCAGCCGCAAAACTAACAGTACATCCAGTCTGTTGGTCACTGATAAAGTCCCTCCAAACGCATCACATCCTTGAAAATATCCCCAGCAAAAATAAAGAAGAGTGTAAACTCACCCGCCCCTACGTCGCAAGATTTCTATGAAAATTGAAAAGCGTTCGAGTTATTTTTAACTAGGTTTACGCTCCCCCTCGGTTAGACAACAAAGCACGTATATTTGCACAGCTGCTGAGATATTTTATTTATAGTTTATCTTGCTATAACATCTCCCTAGCGGACGTCTAGTACGTAAACCAAATTTAAAAATTGATCTTACCAACCGGCTTGTGTATCAAGGCCACACAAAGCAGACACGTCGTGCCACAATTTAAAAAAAAAAAAAAAGAGTAAATAAAACAAACCCCATATGTAGGCAACAACTACCGTTGAGTTATATACTCGTACCTTATTCAATGAGCCATGGAAAAAACAAAAATTATTGATAAAACTCGGCGCTCGTACAACCCAAGCCCCCAAGGCTATGACTACAGTCACAGTAACCATAGTTGTCGTCGTGAGCACCCTTCACACCGCTCTCAGAGCAACAAAGGTTCAATTGTTATCGGGTGCCGCTGCCGGTGTACCTACAATCAGCGTCGCATGAAGCTCGAACACATGCAAAACACTACGGCGTACAGTGGTCGATTATGGGTAGTCGGGGGACAAAAATTGTACTAAAATATAAAATATATAAAGGAACATAAAAACTTCCCTCCTAGACTGAAATTTTAATGCATTCTTATGGGTTCAGGCAGAGCTGCTGTTTTCCAAAATGGCGGATCTAATCTACCAGTCGAAGTTTGAAAAAGAACCATTTTTAAGTGGCGCACAAATTACTCCAATCCGATCTGTTGCCAGACAGAAGAGTGCTACTCAAAATGGCTACCTAAGTCTGAAAAGTTCAAGCCTCTAAGCTGAATTTGTGTCCCGTTCCATAATGTTGGTTTAGGGACAGGAAAAGAAGGCCAAATATGCAAAAAAAAAAAACTAAGGAAACACTACAAGAAACAAGAGTTTTATAAAAGACTACCTAACTTTTTAGACGACTGTTCTCCATAATAGACCTCCGAAACTAGCAACGAAGTACAAAAACTTTGAGTTAATTCTCCACAAATGTAATAAAATCTGACGATTATTAAACAAAACTCGGTCAGAAAACAGGGTCGGCATTCTGTAAGGCGAAACGTTCAAACGTTTTCGTGTGCACGAAGAAATTTACTTGTGTAACATAGGGCAAATCATTCGTGCAAACGAAAACGTTCTATCGTTTCGCCTTACAGAACCTGGCCCCAGGTTTTTATGGTCTTCAATATTTCAAGAACGATATCCAGTCGTACATAAACGGCCTCCTGGTTCGTGGAAAAATAAAACTCAAGCGGACTAATGTCTCTGGCGGAGCTAATACTAAATTTTTGTTTTCTGCTCACGGACTTGTACTTGTAGTTGTTTAGAAACCACCCGAAACACTGAAAGTTTTAAAGCTTTCATGTTTTTATGGCCCAGGTTCGTGTGAATGGCAACCGGACTGTGTTTTTGGCAGCTTCAAGGCTTCCAACTTGAAGAAATGCATTTAAGCCTTCCATTTCGAAGAACTGCCACCACTTTTACATTTAATCAGGTCTATCAAATTCGAAGGCGCAGTGGCTTAATGCTTAGTGTGTTGTACTACTAAGCGAGGGGTCCCCGGTTCTCTCCCCGGAAAAACACAAATTTCCAAGGTTTTTTTCCACCTGTCACGAACGTCTGACAAACATCGGAGAGTACAACTGTCATGAAAGAGCTTCTCAAGTTGGCCGTTTGGACTCGGACTAAAATTTTCGATCGCTTCCATTTGTCCCAAAAATTAAAAACTCACTGGGTCCCTAACGGACCGTTGCGCCAACTATTTCTATTTTTTTTATAACAAATATTGCACGACTTTCAGTCAGCCAATTAACCATAACACTCCACTGTGCCTCGTTGCGGGCCAAAGTTGTTTTCATTCACAATTAAGGGTTGTGGCGGTGTACCCGCCCACACCCACTTCCACTCGGTCTTTGACTGTCCCTACGACAGGCAGAAAAAGTTCAAGTTAAATAAACAAATAGGTCGGTCGTCTTTGCTTGTTCATTTCTCTGGCTCCCCCCATCGCAACGACGACGTTGACTTTGCAGGGCTATCTTGGCACAGTAGACACGTCCTCGTCGTGAAGTCACTTTTCCGTTTTCCGTCGACCGTTTGTTACTTCATTACGAGGGGACCTACACTCCTCCTATGGGACTATGCATCTGGCTGAACATGCAAAGTATAGGAACGAGGATGTCACATATGTATGTACACTCGTCCTTTGGGGGGATTTCTATGATAAATGAGCGGCCCGGGTTGGGTTGGGTGCTTCATTCAGTTTACTCGGTTCATTTGCGTCGACTTGTATTGATTTTTCTGTATGTGTTTCTGAATAAAACAATATGGCTGACGTGGGGTAGTAATTAGAACAGATGGGCAACAATCTAATAACGATGTGTTGGTGCGGCAGGCGTCCGTCATGCAATATGTCTATTACGCTCGGAAGGATGCACAGCAATGCTATTGTGTTGGGGGGTTTTCTTCGATTCGTAAGGAATGAGATGCTTTCATGGGCATCAAGGACCCTAGAGATCAAGCTGCTGATTTGTGAAATCCTTTTGAAGAGGCCAAGCACTTGCTGTTGTTGTTTCCACGTTGTTCGGAGTTGAATGGATTTATTACTGAAATGGGTAATTTCGTGTTGCCATAGCTTCTGTGTTTGGATGGGGATCATCATTAACAATAATTCAGTTTGTTTTATGGGGCTCCATGGCGATGGTGTTTTGGCGTCTTGTGCTGAGTAATAAGGAAAAGCGTATAAATTGTACCTAACACTTTGAGATCGGCTTAGTGGTTCAATTGAAAATGGCGGGGAACGGGTAATTGGATGATGAATATATTGCAACAGGACATAAGTCCGCTGACTTGCTGAATTAATACATCTTCGTTGTTTGCCTGGTTTACCGATTATCCTTTGCATTAAATTGTGTTTCCCAGAGCAATATTTAGAAACTTCCAGGAGAGGTAATGTCCACAAATTGATGGTCTTTTTGTCTTACTCGAAGCTAATCGTTGGAGCGTGAAACTTGATCGATTGGGGTCTTATTCATTCATATCTACACCATATTTGTTTGTTCGACGCAACTGTTCAAAGCTTGAAATCGAGAGATGGCGCTGTCTAGCTTTTAACAAGTTCTTTATTTTTCTATGAATATAATTGTTGGTGTGTCTGTTTGTGGCCGTTAACCCTCTGAACGTCTCGCCCATTTGCGGTTATATCCACAGAATACATTCGTTTGTTCAAAGCGAATTTTTATATGTATGTTCGATTCCAAAAGGTGGCGCAATAGTCTAGCTTTTAACAAGTTCCATGTTTTTCCCTAAATATTGTTTGTGTGTCTTTTTCTGGTCGTTAACCCTCTGAACGTCTCGGCCGTTTGAGGTTATATCCACAGAATAAATTTGTCTGTTCAAAGCGAATGTTTATTATGTATGTTTGATTCCAAAAGGTGGCGCTATAGTCGAGCTACAATCAAGTTCTTTATTTTCCTCATGAATACAATTGTTGGTGCGTCCGTTTGTAATCGTGTGACCTCTGAACGTCTCGCCCATTTGCGGTTATATCCACAGAATACATTCGTTTGTTCAAAGCGAATTTTTATATGTATGTTCGATTCCAAAAGGTGGCGCAATAGTCTAGCTTTTAACAAGTTCCGTGTTTTTCCCTAAATATTGTTTGTGTGTCTTTTTGTGGTCGTGTACCCTCTGAACGTTTCACCCGTTTGAGGTTATATCGACGGAATAAGTTTGTTTGTTCGAGGTGCAGGTTTATAGCTATGCCAGAATCCGAAAGATGGCGCTGTAGTCGAGTTGTTAACAAATACTCTACTTGTAGTCCAAATTTACTTGTATTCACAATATATGTTGGTTTGGTGTCAAAAAAATCACAGATTCCGGGCCCGATAGGTGGCGTTGTGATCGAATTATAAGAAAATTCTATATTTCCATAAAATATATACATAAAATATGAATAAAACCCGAGTAAATGGGGAGTAAGTTCGAAGGGGGACATTTTTTTATTTAATTTGCCTAAAAAAATCTAGGATTGATGTTGTTAAATTGCATTTCCACTCATACGCTGGATCCACCTCTAAGTGGAGGTAATAGCAACTAATCATGCTTTTAGCGCGTAGAGGGCGCTTTACTTTTTTCTCTGAGTGAGAGTCTCTCTCACTAGTAACTTTTGACGGTTAATTGAATTCCAGTCTAAAAAATTTTTGGCGGTGGACACAACGCTCCAGAATAAATGTTCAAAATGAAATAATAAAATCTTCTTTTTTTTCTTGTGGCGGCACACGCCATCTGCCCCATTGAACAGCAAAAATCTTTTTCCTTTTCTTTGTGGCGACTTAACCGCAGGCAACCAAACAGATGTTTTACCAAAGACAGTTCCTATTTGGATGAAAATGAAAAGTGCTTCTTTAAATTGGCTGCAAGTTTATTTCCCGTCTCTGAATACGTGCCTTTGGCATTCCCAGGGGGAAACCCGTGACAACAGCTAACATAATTTAAATCTCAGCTCTTCCTAATCCCCTCTCTCCCCTAATAGGAAATAAATTCAGACGTCCATTACCTAGAGAGAAAAAGAAGAAACACAATAAAATACACATTTCCGTGAAAGTTCATCTTAAATTACTCCCCCAGCGGATAAAAAATAAATAAATATCTAGGTTCTTTTCGCCTTTTCGTCAAAGCTTCTTCTAAGCATTAATCTCGCAACTTATATTAAATAGATACCCATACAGTGCATAACTTTGACAAGATATTCGACGAAACTTTTGCCTGCGTGACTTCCCCCTATTAATCCAATTCAAAAAGTTTTAGTTCCAGAAGTTCTAGCCTGTACTGTACTTTAACTATCCGACTTTGCATGTAATAGTTGTTCTGAATTTTTCGACTTCTATTTGGAAAACTTTCCCCATGCCCAGACTGGAATGGTATTGTTTCGGTGCGGTTAACCAGACGACAAAGTTTTGGGTGTGTGTGTCATTGATGCGGTATTTTCCCAATAACGAGGGGTTTCCTTTTTTTATGGGATGTTTCTACGAAATTGGGAAGAGTCCCTCACCGGCGCTGGTGGTGAGTGTGCAAGTTTTCGAATGCAAATGGCGGAGTGGTTTGCATCCAAAGGATATGAGAATTTGAATTTATAGTTCGCTAAATGCTGACAAATTGGTTACGTAGAGAGTGCTCCGGAGTGCACATAGCTTAGCAAGGAAAACTGGACCGCGGGGGATTTGCATTTGTAATGCGTGTGTGGGAAAGTAGAGGAGGAAATTTGTGAGCCTCGGTCGTATTAGTTTGTTCATTTCTGGTAGAGTGTGACTTACAGAGTCCATTTTACTGTCCGCCTGATTAAGACGACCTGGTTTTTCCACACTTCTATCATTTTTAAATGTCGACTGTTGTCTTTTGGTCCCGGGAGTATTTCTAACCGAAGGAGGTTAACGATGGAATCTGTCCTCCATCAGAAGCTTTCCAATTTCTTCAAACGTGTCAACCGATTGCGATGAAGTAAAAGCTAAAAGTTGCTTCTTAAAGGCCTTTACTGCCTGAAAAACTCCTAAGGGTTGGGGAAAGCGGTTTTGACTTGACACGCTTACAAAGCTACATCCACATAACCAACAATGGTAGCATTGGTGGGACAAAAAGGTATTTTTACCTCAGCCTCAGTGTTCTGGTCAGCTGGTGCTAGTCCAACAGACCCCGATTCTGGCAGATTCTATTTGATGTATTTCACTTCAATAACAACTGCGATATCTTCAGCAAATTTGATTGCTTCAACTGTTTATGGGAACAATAGTCGCAGAATTCCCTCACGCAATATTTTCGCACAGAAGAGGTCCAAAAACGGAGCCTTGAGGCACTCGTTCATTTTGTAGGAAGCAACGCCTGCGTCAGTCTAGCTCCTAAAACCATCTTCCATTTTTCTCTTTTATGGTGTTTCCTAGTTCACATCCTGCTAGTCTGACGATAGCCTCTCGTTCTGGCTTTTATCGGGCCCGACAGGTGGCGTTGTAATCGAATTATAAGAAAACGCTACATTCACGTAAAATATGCCTGGAGGCATGTTGCTCCAAGACGATATACGCAACCTTTCCTAGTTAACTTTTGAGGTATTGCGGCATTACTCTAACTTTTGGGGTATTGCGGACTGCATTGGTGATTGAATGCTGCAGTTGCTGGGAGAAGCAGCCTCAACCTGAAACACGCAATCAAAGGCAGCTGGCTATGACCGGTCTAATCTTAGAGAAAATGGACAGAGGTCCAGTTATAGTACTTCCCTCCAAAGTTCAGTGTTAGCGTCTGTCTCAATAAAATGTTAAAAATGCCACTTCCAACTTCCAGCGGTCTTTAAAAAGTGTTCAAAAAGATCCTTCCCCGATCGTATCATCCCCAAAGCCTGTCGCAAGAACTTTGAACAGTCCTAGGACAATTGCAATCACCCATACCCTTGAGAAATGAATTTCGACTCGAAATGCCCAGGAAAGCCCTTCATAATTCAAAAAGTGATTACCCCCACTCCGCACAGTTCACAAGCTCTGAATCGCTACAAAGGATACCGTCGAATACAGTGTTTAACCTCAAAATCAATATTAATGGCTCCCGATGTAACCACTTCATTAGCATTGGCGCGCACCCTTCGAGCGATATGCAAACCTGTAATTAAATTCACATCAATGGTCATGGGAATACACTTGTTATAGTTCCACCGCAGCATTGGGATTGTTCGCCAGAATCTCATTTGCACTCGCACACAATCGCTGCGGAGCAACTTTTTCAATTGAACCAACTGTGAGAGTGCCAATTCATGGAACATCCTTGGCACTTCACATTCGGTGCTGTGCTTCGGCTTCCTCCTATCATGGTATTGAAATTCAAATTAACTTTGAAAGGCAACTTCTCTTCCTTGGAAATATCACAGACGAAGTCGAGCGTCATCATGATCATGACTCATGTATGCTAAAGAGTTTTCAACGCCCTTTCCCTATAGCACATATAGTGGAATGTCCTTGGATATAGCAATGAATCGATTCGATTGAACACCTCTTGTTCAATATTGACTTTCCTCGTGCATGAATGATTGACAGTGAAAAGGAACAGGAGAAGCTTCTCGTTCCCTTTGAACACGAACGATGAGTTTGTATTTTTGAACGCGCGTCCCATCATCGTCGGCTGTTAAATGAGGATGATATGTTTTTTTTTGTTAACTTGGTGAAATATCCTTTCCAGAAAGCGACGGCACTGTCAGTGTCACATGGGACTGGAATTGTTTTCAAGGAAATGAGTTTGAAAATTGGAAAAGTTTCAACGGGATGACAGTGTGTGAGTATAGTGAGAAACCATCACTTGTTACACAAGGATACGCACCTGTTAGTTGGGTCGATTGAATATGCGTATCGCACATGTCTCCGTCTATTTTTAACCCACGACACAAACAATAAATCAATGCGAACACCATAGCCGACCTGCATAGGCGACTCGTGTGTGAGTGCGAATCCAATAAATTGTGAACAAATTGAGTTGGAGGTACTCCTAGCATTTAAAAAAAAAAACCGGCATCCTTGTGCGAACGTTTGTGTTGAACTCTATTGCTAGTCGACCAAAGGGACACAAAGTTTATCTAATCTAATGATTCGGGGGCATTCTAGTGAACTTAATGATAGTTCGGATGACCTATATGGGATATTTTTATGGAGCCATTGGATCACACGAGATTGTGGACTTGTAAGGCGAAAGGGACGTTAAACTGGCAAGGAACTTTTTGGGTTTTTTTTTTCATTTAAGACCGATGTCCTGTTGCTTAAGAATTACGCATTGAAAGGCATGAATTTCTTTCAAATCGCCGGACATTGTCGGATACCACACAATTTGCGACAGCAATTAAATAATTCTAGAACGATAAATATGATAGGGCTTCTGCCCGTACCCGGAAGCTGCAGTCAATTTACGCAACTCTGTAAAAGTTCAGCACAGAAACACCGAAATTTGGGGGAGTTATAGTGATTTTGCAAACACTTTGGTTGGAACTGCAGCAATTGCAAACACATCCACTAATAAAGTGCGAGGAAATCCACATTTTTGACAAGATTCGGTTTGCCTCCGTCGTAAATTTAAGAGTGGAGTTGGTTTTTTAATAGATAACTCGGCGGATAAATTCTAAATAACTGACGCACTATACTGAGGCTGCAACCATCAAGGAAAGATTCTAAATTTTTACCAGGGGCAATTTAACGAATTCTGGCAATGAAAGCACTGCTCATATCAGAAAGTTCCAGTCAATTTATGCAACTCTGTAAAAATTCAGCACAGAAACACCGAAATTTGGGGGAGTTATAGTGATTTTGCAAACACTTTGGTTGGAACTGCAGCAATTGCAAACACATCCACTAATAAAGTGCGAGGAAATCCACATTTTTGACAAGATTCGGTAGGGGTGTTTGCCTCCGTTGTAAATTTAAGAGTGGAGTTGGTTTTTTAATAGATCGGCAGATAACATTTAAATTCTGAGGCTGCAACCATCAAGGAAAGATGTTAAATTTCTACCAGGTGCAATTTAACGAATTCTTGCTCATATCAGAAAGTTCCAGTCAATTTATGCAAGTCTATAAAAATTCAAATCCGAAACACAAGAGTTGAGGGAAATATTTTGATTTTGCAAACACTTTGGTTGGAACTGCAGCAATTGCAAACAAACGCACTAATTAAGTGTGAGGAAATTCCCCTTTTCCACAACATTCGGAGTTGGAGTTGGTTTTTTTTAATATTGCAACTATTCTGAGGCTGCAACCATCGAAATCGACATTAAATTTTCAACCATTGGCAATTCAGAGCCCACAAAACTCCCGCCATGATACTCCAAAACTATGCACCAGAACTTTCACCTGCCAATTCATTTGTCATCCGCTGGAAGTTCCAAACCACCCTAAACAAGCCATTATCTGATAAATCACGCCATGGGCCTCATTAACTTTTCACATCACACCCAAAGCCGAGTACTAAGGAATTCAATACCCATTGCGATAGCCATCCGGCCGCCACAACGATAGGCCTAAGTAGCCTGTATCTGTAACACAATCGGTTGCGTCCCGGTGCCAAAAAAAGGTCAAATACCGTTTACCCAGCGTCCGCATCGTGATTTGATTTTATTAGCCACCATTGCGCGCGTTCGCTTTCAGCCCCATTTACGAATAATTAAATTCGACCGACCCCTACCCTTCGCATCCTCCAAAAAGAGCGATGATATTTATGTAAAATCCACAGCCGATGTTAAACGATTGGTGTTTCTATCCAGCCTCCAGTGCGCCTTTGGCGTTTTATCGATTGATGTAAAAACACCTTCCGCGCCATTACGAGTTGTAATTAATTTATGAGACTCAAAATGCACCTAGACTCGAAGGAATAAATATCCTGACATCGACACAGGACTTCTTTCATTTAAATATATATTTGCCACATCATAATTCTGCCCTGCTGGGTGGTTGTTAAAATAAAAATAATTGAGTTTTACGCCCCAAAAGTTGTGGAAATTTAATTTCCTTGCTGCGAGTTACATTATTCCGTCTGAAAATAATTAAAATGTTCTCCTTGAAGGTGGAGGAATGCGAGTACGCAGAGGGTGTCTCAGTTTCGTAGTGCGGTTGTTGGCGATAAACTTTTGTCGATGTGAGGCAAAAAGTTTGACGCACTACACGGGTAATTTAGTTTCTCACTTAAAAAAAGGTGAAGAAATGTTGCATCAACTCTGTAAAAACATTTTAATACCTCCGACAGAATAAATAGGCAAAGAGTGTCATTGGTGGCAGTCAATTTATGCAAGTCTACAATGAAGAAACACACAAATTCGGCGTTTTGCAAATACTTTGGTTGGAACTGCTGCAATTCCAAACAAGTCCGCTTATAAACTGTGGGTAAGTTCACATTTTGGACAAGATGTTGACCTCTGTCTTTAATTTAAGAGGGGAAGTTTGTTTCTTTTAGAAACACAGATAACTTGTAAATAACTAACTTCTCGAACTTTTCTGAGGCTGCAACCATTGATGTCAGATGTTAAATTTCGACCACGGGCAATTTAATAAGTTCGCGCATGGATAGGCCTGGTCAATTTAAGTATATCTGCAACAATTCCAAACCAAACAACTCAAAATTGGAGGAATAATTGCGATTTTGCGAGCACTTTGGTTGGAACTGTACCATCTGCAAACAAATTGACTATAAATCTGCTGATAACTTTAACTGGAAGGGGGTTATTTATGCAACTAAAAAGGTCGCACTTTCGGGATAGATGACGGCTCGAGTTATGCAAAATTGTGATCTTACAAGCACTTTGGTTGGAACTGTACCATTTGCAAACAAATTCAATATAAATCTACTGATAACTTTAACTGGAAGGGGGTTATTTATGTAACTAAATAAGGTCGCACTTTCGGGATAGATTAAGGCTCAATTTGTGCAAAATCTACAGAAATTCTATATCATTCCTCGTTTCCTATAGATGGACGCACGTATTTACGCCGATCTTCCTTGCAACGGCTTAAATAAAATACGACGATGGCGATTCTGTTGGTTGTTCTTACTTGTGGCGGTACAAATGTAATGTGTGACTGATGCTGCATGATCAGAGTTTTCTAAAGGAGTTTTCGCAAAATCGAAGTTTGTCGGAAATCCGTTTGGCCCGTCATATTCTTGCCACTTTTCCCACCAAACGATGACGTTAAAAAGAGTTGAAATGTTTGCTTCCTGGCAGAAAAATCTCAGAAGAAATTTATACAGAGTAATCACTGTAATAAACTGCTCCAACCAACTACGTAATTGAACCTGATCGTGAATTGATGGTTAAGTTCGAAATAACTATAATTCCAAACAAAGTGTTTCCAATTATTATAATTATAACTCTTTGTATTTTTTTTTTCGAAATCTGCGGATTATAAATCGTAGATTAAATAAATAAATGACATCAAATGAAATGAAAGTTTCTGTTCACTTCATATGAGGAGAACTCGCGAACATTTTCTTAGAAACCTGTCGGAAGACGGTCTCCAATATTTAAATGAGAAAAGTTTGTACTTCTCGCCATTCGAAAGGGATTCCAGTGCTGCCAGGCGCTTTAACCACTCGGAGTCAAAAAAACTTAAAAACAAGCACTAGAACGCTCTAAATTTTTTTTCATGGGAAACTAAATTAAGCGCTAATTGAATAACCACAAAATATTCAGGTTTTTTTTTTTGTTTATTATTTTCATAAGCATTCAAGTCTTTCTTAAATAATACAAAATAATTCAAAAATCTGGGGATTCCAATGGCGCGATACTAACAATCATATTTGAGTTGAGTAGGCCATATTCTGCATCTCATGTGATAACTTTTCGTATCGAAAACTTGGAAATCGATGCGATAATTCCAGAACAGGCTACATTTTACGAACTCACAAATTTTCCATATAAAAATGAGCTACAAAATATTTCGCGTAAAGGTTAAAACTGAGGTTAAATTGAGGCCAATTGCGTAGTGGCTGAAATTAGAAATAGAATTAGAAATAGAAATTTCCAACCAAGTCCTCGCTCGAGGTTCCGAAGTCGACAGTTCCCTTATCCACAGTTCGAGTATAAGTCGCTCAAACTGAACCACCCTGTCCGACTAAGTTCACACGAGTTCACATCCGTAAGAACAGCGAGCATGGTCGCATGGACGAAGTTTTAAGTCGTACAACGCATGCACATAAAAAATATTTGCCCGCTGGAAATTAGTTGCTTGCAGTTTCTGCTTTTGATGAATATTTCTTTTATTTTCACAGTCGAATGGAAGCACTTATTGTGCGCTGAAAATACTATCACATCAGGCGAAATTGGTTCAAAAATGCATGTGCAATGGCTATCCCACTTCAGAACCAGTTATAGCTACAGCTCCACGAAAAGAGTTGAATATGGCGTTCCACAAGGTTGAGTTCTGGCTCCTATCTTGTTTTTAGTTTGTATACTTCAATTCCCTGTTTGTATAACGTCTTAAAGGCAGAATTTTAAGTGTCAGGGATTGTTGAAAATTATACTCTGTGCACCCAAAGCATAGCTACAATCGGAAACGATCGTTCTTACCCTTCTTTCGCCCCTTTCATTGAATAAGTTCAGTTTTGAGTCTCTTTCTTCCGGCAGTTCTTAAATATCCATTCCGGCCAAACTCTTGTTAACCAAACACTCATTACAATCCAATCCATTTATTTTGTTTACTTAACTTTGTTATTCAATTGTCAACCTTCCACACATTTGAAAATGTCAGCGACACACTAAAACCTTGCAGAGATATGAAATATCCAAGGGGACTGAATATGACGCATAAGCCCCCCTCTCTAGCAATTACCTTGTGAATATTTAATAACAACGACAATTGTTGCGAACGTGGAATTGGAAAGTTTGTCCGTCGATGTCTAGTAATAGTCGAAGACATCAATCAGCCCGAAAGCATTACCATGCATTATTCACTCGGTAATTAATTAAAATAAATCGTTAGAGACGTAGGGGCATTTTGCAGTCAAAAGTAGGATAAGATCCTTTGACTTGGCCACCTGATGGGGGATTTTCCACCTGGTTGAACTTCCATTATCCTGATTAGAACCGGATCTGCAATTCATTACTAATAGAAAATTTCGTAAAGCTCCGTCCCAAATCAATACCCAAATTCCGACCAAGACAAAGCGAAACCTTCATCGTCTTCGAATTCCTCACATGCAAATACTGTGTCTTGTGAAAATTCTTGGCATTAATAAAAAAATTCACTCAGCCCTTGGATACACATCCCTAACCTGCATACTCAAAGAGCCATAAACGAGACTCTACCTCTTTCCTTTGTGAATCCTGCCTTATCCACGACAATCAAAAGCACATACCAACACTTCTAGGTGTGAGCGACACACGCACGCATGGCATGAAATAAAAATACGCCCTGTCGCCTCCTCAGATGAATTTGTATTCATTAAATTTTTATTTTTCATTAAAAATAAAGAGAAGAAAATTAATAAATAAATAAATAAAAACATAAATTGAATTTCTGTCACCTGTTTGCTTAGGCGGCCTGAGCTTTGATATTAAGTTTAAACAAGCAACGCGCAGGGGGAATAAAGGCGCACGACTGTGGCGTATACGTAACGTTTTTTGTTTTCTTTTGCTTTCATCATTACCTGGTGTATGGGGCTGGTTATTGTTTCTGGTTTTGGGGGAGTCGTTAGATGCACTTTTCATTTCGGTTCATGTGTTTGTTTTGATTTTTGGGGTAATCCTCAAAGGACCACCTGGTTTCGGGCTATTTAAAGAGACAGAGAGAAAGAGGGAAATTTGCTCTTGCACGTGTGGACTAGGGGACTCCTTTGATTAACACAGTAGGAGTCCTCGCAGTGTATCTATGCTTGGATCTAATCCTCGTCTTGTTCGTACATTTCAAAGCCCTCTCGGGCCTTGGATAAGTACAATAAGGTCGTCCTTTGGTCATCTGGTATAGAACTCTTGTTGGAATATTTTTTCGACAATTTTGGATGATGCAGGGGGCTTTGCACCGCTATTTTTACAGTGAACTATTGAAGAACTTGGATCGTGGATCGGTCTAATGCGCCTTGGATTTATTAGTAAACAAAAACCCGGCAATAAATATTGATGATCGGTACTTGTTCTTCTGATTTCCTATAAAAAACGTTCCCACCGGAGAAATTGCTGTCAACATTTCCGTTTTGGGCCTAAAAATTACCAGACAAACGTGATTTAATTTATTTCATCGATTATCACCCAAAACGCATCTCTCCATTTTGGCAGCTTCCCTTCCAGGACTACTATATTTCGACGGATTTAAGTGCGTAAATAAATCAGGATTATCTCGACTTGATTTAGTTATTCTATCAACCCCATTCTTGCGAAATCTCTACACTCTCCTTACCGAGTGGGACAGGATACAAAAAAAAGTGTCAAATTTTATTCAAACCACTTATTTAAATTTTTTCCCTTATTCCACAGCTCCCGCTGTACAAACTCAGCGAGCATCATCAAATTTCCTTACATCCCCAGGGACCGTTTTAATTTTCCGCCCTCCTCCCTTGTCAAACAGCTTTATTTCATTTTTAACATCCCCTCTGGCCATCGCCGTGCGCGTTTGGAATGTAAATCATTCTGTCATCGACGGTGTCCTTGAATTTCTTAATTATTTACTATATGAGATGACCGCTATACAAAAAGGAAGACTGCCCGAAATAGAAACAACTCCAAAACTACAAATGTCTGCAGTATCCTTTCGAAAGATACACCCATTTCAACTCATTTTTTTTGCACCCAAAACGTGCTGTTTTATTATGACATCCAGCATACGAGTCTTCTACGAGCACAGGACTCAAGTGTGGGAAAGGATGACGACGCTTCGAATAAAAATTCATTTCAATGGAAACCGTATATTTTCTGTCTGCCTTCTGTCGGTCGAATTCGCGCTCTTGTATTCGGATATATCGGCATCACAGCTTGCCACTGCCATTACGAGTATATCCTTCGGCAAACAGAAAAAAAAAATGAGGAAAAGCCTGGATAAGCCGGTAAAAACAATGCGCTCATTTGCTCATTGGAATTGAATGGTTTTGTTTTTATTCCTTTTAGGAATTTGTTGGGGCATTTTTTTTCCAATTTTTTCCTTCTACACACACATATAACTGAATGTCTCACTTGTGGATTAAAGAAGGATACGGCGAAGGCTTTTTTTTTAATACAAGAAGTGCGCGATCGCTACGAACGAAATGGAAAGGATTAGAGAAGCTCACTCTTGGGCTTATTGGGGGGAAAAACCAATCAACCTCTCTGAAATGAACGGCGAGGATATTGCACCATCCAAGGATTCCAAAGGGGGATACAGAATATCTATGAACTTGTGTACTTATGTTGGGAAAGAATTTATGTTTTGTGGCGTTGTGGTCTGTGGAAGGGGAAGGAAACTGGGCACTCCCTTCAGATGTGGATTATAAGTGGTAATTATTAGTTCCACCTAAATCCCCAGAATCTTGCAGCTTTGATTCATAAATTCGGGTCATAACTCGTAGCACTACAAATTCTCTTGTAATGTGGTGCACAGCGCGAGTAGTATTTTCAACTTGCGCCTAAGAGCAGACTCATTTTTTATGCTGAACGTTTCTATGCCTCTTTTTCTATGACACAAGTTGCAGATGAGGAATCTAACCATCGCTCCTTGTTAAGCTCTACATCTGCACAGAAATCCATTCAGATTGGGTGGGTGGCTAAAAGTCGATGAGTGTTTAAATCCAGGTTCAAAAGGACAAGTTCTACAATCGATATATAAAAACTGGATGCCAAAATTGTATGTCCGCAAAAATCGGACGAGCCACTGCACCGATTTACAAATATCTTTCTTTAAAATGTTTGAAATAAATATGTGCAGGTTTTAGGCTGCTTTTTATTAAAAAATGCGGCATTTTACATTTAACAAAACTATGTTCTCGCGCCTCGAAAAGCTGGCGGAAGCTGCTAGTTTCATTCTGCCTTACCAATAATCATCTTTAGTTTTTCGGTTTACGCAAAGGCTCCACACTTTCCAAGATGTCTTAACCAATAAATGTAGTTGCCAGAATATCGCTAGCTGTATGGTTATTGTTGTTGTGCCGCCGTAGTTTGGGAAAGGACAGGAGGATAAATATCTTGATGCGATTTTATTTGCTGAAAATACTTAAAAAATACACTTTTCAGGACAGATAAGAATAAGATCTTACAAATCCTGACACTTCCCTATCTGAACAAACTCGTGCGACAATTGAAACATCTCGTGGTTCTGCTTTTCTGGTATTACGAGAATCAAAAAATGGCCACCTAACCTCGCCGGCACCGTGTTTTAATCTTAAAGCAAAAATGACATTTTTCCTTCGTTAAGTTAAAAGAAAGAGACAAAGGTGCCAGGAGAAGTTTCAATTTGCCGCACAAGTTCAGGCTATTAGATTACAAAAGTTATTACAAGAGACTGAGATCTATAATTCTACGGCTCCATGACAGTTACTGTTGAGAAATCCATGTTTATCTCGGGCATTAGGTAAATAAATCTTCGCTAAATGTCATTTTCAAGAGGAGTGTTGCCCAACCACCCAAAATGGCGGTATGGAATTTCGTAATAGGAGCGAATTTAAGTACCCTCTTGTTCAGCTTGAGCGTTTATAATCAAATCATAAACTAATTTTAGTTAATTGTAAATGTTTTCTGATTTTATTCGTTGCAATACAACAATGCAAGTGGTTTTTAAGTCTAGCAAACACAAATTTGTACAAATGATTGCACAAAATTGAAAAACACTGAATTTTTTTTAACTCTGAACACTTGAAATATATATTTCGAATATTTTGATTTCATGAAATGGTTGATACATTTCTCCGCTTTATCTTGTTTAACTTGTGCTTGTTTTTTGATTGGTTTTCCTTCTTTAATAGTTTGCGAGTAACGAATGCTTAGTAAAAAATAAATTTGATATAAGTCTGGGATATTTGCAATACTTTCTTAAGAGTCGTCGCAAGGAGAACAAAATATCTGTTCACTTAAGATTGGACAGCTCATACCTGCTGGACAGTCATTCCGTAACTTTTCAGACGATTATCGTCGAAACGATAGACCTCCAAAACTAGCAACTAAATGCTAAAATTATAAGTTTGAGTTCCTTTTCCAAAAATATAATGAAAGCTGACGTTTGTCAAAAAAATTCGAGCGGAATATGAGTTATTTTGGTGATCAAAGTTTCAAAAACGATATCGTTTAGACGATCGATGATATATGGAATCTGCCCCCTGAATACCTAATTTTTTTGTACAGTTCTCAGTACCTTGGGCGACTCAGGTAGATATTTGCCTGCAACCAAACCCTCTTTGAAAAAGAAGTTTGTTCCCCGAGAATGAGAATCTCTAATGAATCAATGGTTGGTGCGAAAAGGTTGACTTTGCGGCAAATATAGATACAAGAATTGTCAGCATCCATTCAGCAAAATACACGCGAAATAATAAATTTAGGAACCTCTGGAGGACTAAGACGTTGTTGTGCGAATTCAAGATATACAGAATTCTGTTTTATACCTATTGAGACCACCAACTTCGGCCGATTTCCCGTTACTTGCCGAAAAGCTATATTTTTACGGAGTGGTCACGATTTGGTGCGTTGGTATTGTTACATATAAATTCGTATTGACAAATGTCACGTAACTTCAAAAATTCCGAGTCACCAACAGACTCGCAAAAAAATATGAGCCACTTCCGCTGTGGGCAAAGTTGCTGGCAGAATTCATAGAATTTTAACCGTTTAATTTGAAATTGTTCGTTACGTGTGGATGATATTTTTTTTTAGGAATAAGTGCACATTTGCTTAAAATGTTCATGAAAAATTAACAATGTAGATTGGTTGAGGGAAAATGAAAACATTTTGAGCAAATTTTCTTCATTATTTAAGAAAAATTTACACACGAAATCGAAGTTAATGATATTCAAAAGCGGAAAATACACAACCATGTTTGTTCTAATATGTTTCTAGTATATAGAACATCAACTTTAGATAGTTTTACTAACCAAACAAGTCAAATTATTCGCCTTTTAACAATTTATAATAACTAACCAATGGCGTTCAGTAATGAAAAAATGTGGTATTCCCGAACTCTTTCACATTTCCCCACGGTTGCCGTGGTTGGCAGCATTTATTTTTGTATTTCTTGTATGTTTTTGCATGTCACACGGATTTTTTATTGACATAACACCGATAGGAAAACAAAATGGCGAATTTGAAAAAAAAATTGAGGTGGCCAGCGGCAAGAGGATTGCGCGTTGGGGGTCTCAGTATGATTTGTCTCTGCTTTAGACTACCAATAAGCTTTGATTTGCATCATCAGCCTACGAATAAATCAAAGCCTTCTAATAAACTCTATTCCGTTTATTGAATAATTTAAAGGGGATCTTATTACGACATAAATTCGCTCAGATCAATCGTAAAGTTTTCGAAAACAAAGGAAAGCGTACTAAAAAAAGTACCGAAAATTGTGTCCGATCGGACGATAGGGCATCACTGATTTTCATATGCTATTTGACAGATCAGCGGATATTTTGCGCATTTCCTATTTTCTGTTTTGTTTTTTGCTTAATAAGCTTCAAAAAGGCTTTAAAATATATCTGTTGGTCAAATTAATTTGCAATTCATATATTCCCGTTTTTAGAATAAATTCCTCGTTGTGAAATAAACCATTGACCATGTTTTTGAAGAAAACAAATTATGAAATTTGAATTCAGCGATGACAAAAAATGTAATAGATTCTAAGAAAGTTGTCGCACTAGCTCATGTGGAGGTCTAATTGTTTATTGCTACCGCTGTACATTTTTGCTAAAGCTGGCAACCAGCTAATCGTTGATATATGTAAAGATAGATTTTTTTTCCTTACATGCAGCACCCAACGGCAGTTGACAAAACGCGCCGTCACACAACTCAATTTCCTTCCTAAAAATTGGCATCGTCCCGACGACGATTGTCGCGTGATGGTTTGTTAGCGGTTTTCTCCTTCACATCCTATTCCTCCAGGCAAATTTAATCCAAGCAATCAGTCCCTACAACCAGCATTATCCCTATTACAACGCCGATGGCTTAAACTTTCCTAATAGAATCCAAAGTGTCGGCTTCATATCCTGTTGCAACTTTCTGCTTTCCTTGCATTCGGAAGTGAATGAAAATTCAATTCACTTCCATCTGCTTGCGACCCTCATAACTTAGACCCGCCAGTCGATAGTTTCCTTTGAACGTCTCCCAGTTATCACTCTGGCTTTGCTTTTCGCAATTTCGAGAAACTAATCAATTTCCAAAGGACGTCCCCGCCATTTCGCTTCCGACTTTGTTCGCGGCGCATCCTTATAGCTGATTTACCGGCAGTTAAATTTGCAATGGCGCTGCACAATCTGAGAGCGAAAAAGATGCGAATTTACTATGTTCAGGGTCTTCCCTCTTTTTGTTGATGTTGCCAAGAGGATTGCCATCCTTTCTTATTCTTTGGGTCGTCAGGATCTCATTTTGAACAAAAATTCCTGGGAAGAGGGCTTTAATTGCCACTGTTTGGATAGCGGGCGAACTTAATGTCCGGTGGGGAAGGGAACAAGTTTGTCTAGCAGGATGAAATGGAAAATGGATTTGTAGCCCGGATTGTCTCGGTTGATGGGAGTTCCAACAAAAAGCGGACGTAAAACAGTTTATAGGGCACTTTAGGAAATGTTTTAGGGCGGAAGGGCGGCAATTCACAAAGTACTCAGTTGTAATTCAATATTTTGATTCAAAACACACTCTCGCGGTACAAACTAATTAAATTTAATTATGAAAATTACACCGAGTGGACAAATGGCTGGAGTTGGCAACCGGATTTCATCACAAAATTGAATTTAAAGTGCCACCGCCATCAGTCATTGATGTGGAATGGAAAAGCCCGGGGGCAACATTGCTCCGTTCGTGCGATAAGGGTGGCGGAAAAGTTGATTAATGCGATGCAAGGACGATAAATATTTATTTTTCAACCTAAAACAGACAGTGACGGGCGGCTGGTTGATGGGTTGATGGATTTTTGCGTCGTTTAAAATTATTGCCACTCATCCTCGATGGAACTGTGGTTTTTAACATTTTTCGCAACGACTCCGACTGACATAGTCGGACCAAATCGTTCCATTCTGACGTCAATCCCAACATTAAACTTGTTTTATGGACACGAGCTAACCTCTCACTTAATCCCCTTTGTGGAACTAAACAGAAAATAGGCAAAAAAAAACAACAAATCAATATGAGCCCATGTTTTGTTATCCCCTTGCCAAATTGTCTGGCATAACCCATTTGAATAGTCCCTTAAATGTCTTTCCGACACATCGTGTACAAACATCCTTTACAACCATGAGATTGCTTTTACAACTCTTTCAGGATACTCGCAGTCATAAAGTCGAGATGCGTCACAGTCCCCTCCGGGGGTGATTTGACTTCCCACTCGCTCACATTTGGTACGAGTACACCACGACTCGATGTGGGAAAGTGAAATAAGAGAGACCTAGAAATAATTTACGGACGTCCTTAATCCACTGACAGTGAATTTCGGTCTGTCACAATTTTTATGGTGGCCGCCAGCAAATTGAGTTTCAATTCGTGTCCCAAATAAAATATAAGCGCCTCACAAATCAATTTTGATGTCCATATACAGGTCCAAAGGACTCATTACCGTGTCGTTAATGAGCCCTAAACAACCAAACGCATATGTGCGTGGTTGCGGCCGCCAGCATTAGAAAAATATTGTTTTTAGTCCCAAGCAATCACATTCCATGGTAACAATTAAAGGACACAGAGAGGGGGTCACATAATAGCGGCGTATTTTCCGCGCGATTTCGAATTACAAAAAAAAAAGGACAAACACCTTTATTCAGGTTAGCCAACTAAATGTGAGCAAGTGGCGACGTGGCTAGTTCCCGACTCCTGTCACACGACGACACTTCGAGCGAGAATCAGAAAGGACACGGGATTTTCTATACGAACCGTGGACTGTATGGTGTGCTGCCCCGAAGCAAAAATCGATTCCGAACTAAATAGAGTTCACCGTGCCGCTTGTTGCCAGGGAATGGTAAACGGCATATGGCATTGGGCTTAGTGGCCACCACGGTGGCTTTGTTGGTTTCTCGATTTGACTTAATTGCACGAATAAACAGAGGCATACAGCGCTCCTTGATGGCGAGCATTTTTTTTCGGGAATAATTAGCTGTCGCTATAACTGCTGCGAATGGATAGGCACCCATTCGCAGCAGTTATAGCATGGCGGGGTCTAGAGAATTTTTTTTCAGTTGCTGTGGCATTGCCAGGCATTCAAAACAATTTTTTTATTTTATCGATGAATTGTAAGCAGTGCAGGATGCCACAGGAGTGCGACTGCTTGCAGAATAATCCCTCATTTAAAATCAACCGAATTTCGCTTAAAAACTAGTTCGAAATACTGCACCGTTAATAACAAAACTTTAGTCTCGAATTTAATTTAAGTTGACGGAGGCCAACAATTGCAAAATTTTTATGGAAAACTTAGCTATTTTGATTTCTAAAATGTATAGGCCGATTCTGGCAAACCTCACTGATACCTCACAAGTCACAAAACACTCACAACGTGAGATGAAATTTATTTTGTAAGGTTTTCGAATTCTGGCAGCGAACTCACTAAAACAAACGAAATTCTCATCTCCTATGGAGCAGGTCACAACACTCAAAATCAGTTAAAATTCACAAAGACTGACAAAAAGTGATGATGATATCGCATGTGATGACACTGTTTCCATATTTGCATGTCATTTCCACATTTCCACATTATTTATGGATAATCCTATAACAAAAACGAAGGAACGTGGGCAATTTAATTTCTGCCATATGTCGTTGATATTATAGTACGTCGAAAATTCGCGTATTTTGTCTAAAAAAAAATTGTTTTGAATTATTAAAAAATTGTGTTATAAATTCTCTTTCAAAAAACAAGAATTTTGTTTAATTAAAATCTTACCATTATGAGGTGAATTTCTTGTGAGGTTTGTTGTGTATGTATGTTTATCGCAGAATACGAAAAATGTTATCGAATCACAGCAAACCTCACAAGGAATCAACCTCAGAAGAGCATGTGACTTTTGAGGCCTCACAACGGCAGAATCGGGCTGTTAAAGTCGAAACTAAAAAGTTTTATAGCTGCTACAGAATTATAAATAATCGAGTCAACTTGTTTAAGGAAACTCGTTAAAAACCGACCGATTTATCAATTTCCCCTCCAAATTTTCTCGACAGTATCCATTTAACATTTCAATCTCGGTTGTTTTTAACAACGTGTAAAGTACTTTATAGCGCCACGTAGTGGACGTGTTGAATGTGACGCCACCTTGAGGTGGAATTGTTGTGTTGAACTAAAATAAAAAGACATCCAACTTCAGGTTGGATGTAACTTTGGTCAC
This sequence comes from Cheilosia variabilis, assembly GCA_951230905.1. Taxonomy (NCBI): domain Eukaryota; kingdom Metazoa; phylum Arthropoda; class Insecta; order Diptera; family Syrphidae; genus Cheilosia; species Cheilosia variabilis. The sequence goes on along the minus strand of OX579680.1, from coordinate 58,989,497 downwards.
ATTCAAGAATCTGTCACGAATTTGTTGTCTTTATTTGTCGGCTACCCCTCCATAAACGTCAACTGAAACAGCTGCTCATATCACCGATTTCATATGACATTAGACAGCTGTCAGACTTATGGTGAGTTCAGGGCAGTTCTCTAAAAATATTTCGGACACTTCTGTCGTGTTAAGAATTGACCTGGAAGTGCACTTTTTTTTTTTCAATGAAACATAGAATACATAGAAAGAGCACTTCTAGATTTGCTCTTTTCATAGAAAGGGCAATTCTTTTCTTCAATCGAAAACGCCATTACTAAACTAGATACTTGAACGTCAGCTGTCTTACTAGTTTTTGATTTTAGTAAAAGAAGGTGCTTTTTTAAGGTGTCACTAAAATAAACGTTTAAAAATAAAAATCAAGACTTAATCGGACAATCCATAAAGGATTAGGACCGAATAGTAATTTTTTAACAGAGACTTAGTTAATTTTAACCCATTTTTTTTAACTGAGCAAAAATCGCACCAGGTTAACGACTATTCACATGACAGCGAATTGCAAGTAGGCGAACTGCTACCAAATCAATTGAACTGTATCAATAAATTGAAAATTGCTTATTTTTCTGCCACAAAAGCATTCCGCGCTACTAATAAATCATTTTTAGTGTCCAGGTTAAATTTTTCGAACTCACAATGTTGATATTTTCCATGCAAAATTGCATATTGTGACCCACTAAATATTTAGTGTCAAGGTTAAAAATGACTCTTAGTAAGTAATCTAACATATAATCTAAAAAAAAACCATGAGTCTCAATTGTTTAAATAGCGAAATTAACAATTAAAGCAATTTCCCCGCGAATAAAAAATTCTTGCCTCCAACTGTCACACTTTACTCACAATCCACATAATACAGTCGTGATCCACAAACCCAGGAATGAAAAATTCGTTCGAACTTAACCTTTAAAAATGAAATTGATACGCGAGCATCTGCGAACAGAAAAATGTTTTCATGGGAATGAAATGTCAGAAACTTATTGTTCGCAATTCGTTCTCATGTCAAAAGCCCTTTAGATACAATTTTTGAGCGTGTGTCCTGTCTTTTTAACCCAATTATAATGACTGGTCCGCTTTGTCTGATTTTTGCTGACTTTTATGACAGCCATTCCATAGCACAACACAACAAGTGTAACAAGAACCAAGAGCCAGTAAAAGTTGTCTACAAGACGATGTTCTCATCATCACAGAACTTGTAGCTCTTTCCGTCAAAAATGCGTTACACTTGTAGGAAACCCCTTCTCATACTTGTCAAAAATTTCACCACACATTATAAGAAAAAAACCCGTAATAGAACTCATTTTTTTGTACTAGATTACTTGCTGGCTCGTTCAATAAGTTAGGGCACGTTTGCATTATCATTTCATTCATTGAATTTTGGTTTTCTCAATGCTTAGGTTATATTTTTAAAATACAGAACAAATAATGAACAACTTCCTGAATACAGAACACTTATTTGTTTTTGTGTACAAATAATTCATAATGAACAATGTCTTCAAATCCAGAACTGTTCATTATTATAATGAGCGGATGTCTCTGCAGTCCCCCGATGAGAAGAGCACGACACCGAAAAGCCGTTTATATCCAGACCAAGGTCCCTCCCCATCTAACTATAGCCGATAAGCTCCCAATGAAAGGTGGAAACGAAGACTGATACAAGTCACTGTTCAGTTGACGTTTTCTTAAAGCTTAGAAGAACGGCAGACAAACTTCGAGGTTTGCCTTATTTAAAATCATGTAAATTGGTCTGAATTCTCGCACATATTCCCGCATACAGTCCTGCATCGCAGGCTTCCTAAACGGGTTATCTACATATCCCCTGCTCCAACCCACTTCTCATATCTGGGTTACTTTAGAAACATACTTGGAACACAAATGCCTGGATCTGGGCTCTGAATCTATTTTAAATAAACACTCCAGCATGTAGTCCTGAGACGTTTATTTTTTATTTACGTCGACGCGATTTGCATAACTAAACTAAAAGACGGAACAGCAATATTGAGGGGATAAGGAATTTGTCGAGTTACTTACGGGGCATTTTTTTAGTAGTCCTTGGTTTTTTTTTTTCAACTGATTTTGTCTTAAAACGATGCAGAATGTAAGCGGGAGTAAAATCCATCTCATCATCACTTGGCAAGCAATGTTTCCGATTGGAAATGTATCACACCTGCCACAGGCATGCGAATTAAAATTCTCTTGCTGAACATTTAACTTTGAAGAAGTTTAATTTAAATCAGATGTGAAATTTATTTCAGAGAAAGCCATCAATTAAATGACTTTACGCACAACATCAGGTGTGTGTGGGTGTGCCGTGTGCCTTGTGTTGCAGAAGCATTACACCAACTTGTCCCTTTTTCCACTTGAGGTGCCTTATGGAACGTATACCTTTTTCGTGGTCTGCGCACATTGTAAACGGTTTGTTCTTGTTTTTAATGGGCTTTTCGAGCACAAGTTATAAATTTGTTTGAAATTTTTAAACCGGCAGTTAATTTGTTTGAGTTTGGGTTGCTTACGATTGTGTCACCTTCAGCGGTGTTTTATTGTGAAGACTGGTCGTCGCTAGGTGTGGCGTATAAAAATTGTCAATAAAAACGTACCAGCCCGAAACAAAAAAAGTCGTTTAGATTACAACGTTTGAAATAGGGGTTCTTAAACGAGTTCAACTGGAAAGCTGAAGTCATAATGAAGAAGGCGTGGTGTTGGCTAGCTTTAAATGGTTTCCACTGAGTCATCTTCTGAACTAGCGAACGTTTGAAAAACACGCGAGAGTAAAGCTGTTGTATAGGTCTTTCTATTCCCTTCAAAATTGGTTACCTTTTAAATCGTTTCCAGTGCGTTATACGCCTTTGCAAATATCGAAGAGTTGCTGTCAAAAGAAAGTTTAAGTCTTTCCATTCGCTCCAAATATGGAAGCGAAGTTGGGCCTTTGGTCATCTGAAGACCCGCCTGTTGGTCCAACTATTTATTTTGTTTCTGTTGCTCGTCTGAAGCGATTCGCACGTAGGGCGCTTTTTTTAATAAAACAATTCGTGTTGGGCGCTTTTATAAAGCCAACTGACCGTTCATACTCCGTAGACAGTTTATCTTGTACCGACGTACCAACTTTTTTAAAATAGGATCATCTCAAGGAAGAATGAGTTAGGATCTGTTTTAAACGATTAATATTTCTATCTAAACTTCAGTTTAATTGTCAAATCCTTAGAACCCGTTAATGACCCAAAACCTGGGTGCAGAAATCTATCATGGCCTTGGACGTACACTTTCGTAGTTCTCTATTCAAGGCGACTGTGTGCATAAGCTCGTCGAGGACTGCAGAAAGACCCTGGCCTTCCCTAGCCATCGGTTCAAGATCATCAAGATCACTCTAGTCATGGCTCTCATCAATAGGATAGATGAACATAAAGAGGAATGAAAAAGCCAACAAACTGGCCCTTGAATAAAACTAAAAACACAGAAAACTAACACCAAACTTGAAGCTTTTAATTACAAATGATAGCCCACAGTGGCACAAGGAAAACCTTTCTCATAAGCTTGAGACTAACAGAAGTCTAAAAACAGCAGTAGGGTGCCCTCGCATTGGCGCCATCTTTGATAGCATTAGACTTTTGAGAAATGCTGAGACTTTGGATTATATGTAGTTAGGGCTTAGAAAATCCAAAGTTAGCCGTAGCCAAATGCATCCTTAGCGTAAGACTGTCTTACTTCCTTAAGGTGGCGCAACATTCTGGAGTGGACTGGGCCTCAACTAACAATCTCCTCCAGCCAGCACAATGTTAGGGCAGCTGTCTCTTAGTTTCGCACGCAAAGTTGGTTAAAGTCCCCTTCCACTTGCGTGCGCCACCGGAGTCGCGGTTATCCTCTACTGCTGGTCGTTAACAACGTTTAGGGCTGCTTCGAGAAAAAAAATATCCATTGATTGCAATGGAAAATGCGTAGTCCTTCACTGATGTCAGTTATGTCTATATGCCGCTGCGTTTTCTGACTATTTTCTTCGACTTACAGTTGTCTCACTATTCACTGGAACAGCACAGGATAGCTGAACAAAAAATCACTGCGGTTCAGAGAGACCTGAAGTAAGATTGAGTTCTTGTTATTGGTGCATTTCTATAAGATTCTCTGAGTCTTATAACTGCTTTTGACGCAGCTGATTTTTTTGTAGATGTCAACAGAAAGAAGGGGTAGCAGTATCTCTACTCTGGACCTAAATGGGCCCTGCTGTAACTGAATCCTGATCTTTGTATTCTTGATAGAATTAATATCACATTCCGACTCCTATTCCGTGTAGCAGGATGTGTCTTACTACCGCTGTGTTGAGTCAGATTTTTACTTCTGAGAAGATTGAGTTGATTAAGGAGCAAATATTGAATTTGCTAGCCAAAACTGAAAATTAAAGAAAACATTATTTAAAAATATAAAAATAAAGTTATTTGCAACACTTTGCGCAGAACTATATCCTGTGAAAGGGAACGTTCGGTTACCTAGTACATGTAAAACGTCAACTAGATTTTTCTGGGCTAGAGCGCGTTCACATGTCATCTTTGATCGTTTTTGTATTTCGTTTTGACACTTCGAACTGTCAACTGAGTATGCAGGCAGGATTTTCTTAACTATAGATTTGTCGGCTACCCCTCCACAGACGTCAACTAAAAAAAGAACTATTCACGTGACCAATATGGGCCAATAAAAATTGAAATACATCAATTCTGTCAGCTGTCAGACTTGCTAAACTAGAAATCCGAACGTCTCAGTAATCTAAACTAAGCAAGCAGAAACGGAGCAAATGCTAAACCAATTTCCGTAGTAGAAACATCTGTCCTTAAGTGAACCTCTCGTTTAGCAGCCGTCGAGCAGAGTCGTGGAGGCCACAACGACCTATATTATTCTTAAAACCTAGATAATGGTATCAAGCGGTCTGCTGTACCATTCGGTACTTGTTTTATTTTAGTGAATAATGCCATGTTCCCACCAAACGAAACCGAGGTTGTGCCGTACACTTTTGAAACCCCTCTGAGTTCATCCGTTAGGGGTTATCAAACCGAACAAGCCTACAGTGTGAACTTTGTTTTTTTTTGTGTTCATTTGTGGATGTCAAAATATTAAACGCCAAAAAAAAAACAGTGAAAATCAAAAAAATAATAAAAGAAGAAAAGCATCTGAATCGAAAAAAGAAGTAAGTAATTTATTTAGAAATGCTGCAATTATTTCCTTAATTTCTTCAGAATTAATTTTTAGTAATTCCTCTTTCCAACACAATTTTTTTTGCGTCAACAAACAGATGTTTTGCCAACCCCTTCAAAATTGACAGATTATGACTTTTGAACTCACTTCAACTCGGTGGGAACGACTTACAAGGTTTCGGTAAAAGTTCATCGAAACCTCGCGATTACAGTTCGGTGGGAACATGGCATAAGGCTGAATTCCAGGTTATGAATGCTTTTGTTCTGCTTTGCACTTGTTACGCATTTGTTGCTGCAAATCAAAGTGAACTTTTGGCAAATTATTACAAAATAAATTTATTTCACTTACGACTCCGGTTGAAACTGAAATGTCAAATGTCATTTGCATCATTCATGAAGCTCTGTTTGATTTTGTTTGCACAGTTGATGGGTTCACAATGTTTTTTGGAAAAAAATATGCAATGCATTATAGCAATCAGCTTCCGTTTTGGAACACTTGATTACAATGGAACGCTTCACAATGTCGCCTTGACGCGCGTGTGCGTTGACAGATCGTTCATATATGCTGCCACACAAAATACAACTTCAAGTGTTGGATCGACTTTCGATCATAAATATCTTAAAGCACAACGCGAAGCCTGAGTAGACCTATTCTCTACTATCGCGCGCGTTTGACAGCTTTAGAGTTTTGAATTGTTCGATTTGATGTCATAGGGTGTGCCGTTCTTAGTTCGAGTGGCACAGATCCACTAATGTATATCACACACAAGTTTTAAAAAGCAATATGATGTTTTTTTAATGCAAATTAATTAATTTAGTGTGTGAAAATGACAAATACCTTTTTTTTTTTTTTGAGCTAATACTTATTTCTTTTGATTTTCTTGAATAAAAAAAAATATTAATCATTGGTCTCGGTTCTTTGTTAAGGTTGTTCTTTGCATTACTGTTATGAATGAATTTAGTATCTATTTAGGAAAATCCTTTTTTAATTCTTTCACACAAATTTCAGCTACAAGAAAAAAGAGAGTACACTTGAATTTGCTCCCTATTGGTGTCCATTAGTTAAAAGATAAAACCAAACCGAACTTTTAATCTGTCATACTCTACTCCCTCAAGCATTCGCTTCAAAGCAGCATTTCGTTTTACAAAATTGTTGCTTCGTCTTTCTTTTTTAACTCAGACACATCAGAGCTCAGAATTTGTGTTTCTTTTTTCGTTCAGAGCGTGATCAGAGCGCGCTCTATGAGCTCAGAATAAATTGACTGAGCGGGCTGAGCAAAAGCTGATTACACAATTACAGCCTTATTTATTAGCATTTGCTAAACGCGCCTAAACACCTGTATAGTTATGCAATGTATAAGTATTTATGCAGCCTTTATAAACCCTTCCAAAAATTCTTATTTATAAAACATTTTTCCATGCATACTATAAATACAGGGCTTGCGTCAAAAAAGGTACTGAAAAGGAGAAATCTATTACATTAAGTGTCCGAAAAGATAAAAAAAAAACTAAGCAGCTTGTGAGAAATGCAAATTCAAAAACAAATAGGAATTCAAAAATGGAAAAGTAAAACGAAAAAGTTGGGAGATTTGGGAATCCTTTGAAACGGTAGTTTAAGCAAATTAAAAGTAATTTTTAAAACATTTTAAAATATCTCATTTCTGCACATATTTCTTATCGAAGAAACTTGTAGAATCTTTAAAATTGAAAATAAAAATGTCGACACAATCTATTTAATTTATTTTTGATTTCATTTAAAATAAAATTTGACAGAAGGACGCATAACTTTATACAATCTTTATAATACGTTTATAAATAAGGCTGTTACAGTTCATTTGACAGAGAAAAAAACCCAGGATAAACAAAGTAGTTGAAATGGCGGACGAACCTTGTTGTTCTGGAACTGATGGTTAACCAATTTAATAAATAACAATTAATAAATATTTAATTTATTACAAATGACAGCTATGTGCTCATGTGTTTCATAAACACATCAGAACAATTTGAGCACGCTCGGTTCAGAGCGCGATCATAATACCTAACTGCCTTTTGGAAATCAGCCCAACCCTCTTTTTATCATCATCGTGAAAGCGACTTCCTATTCCTAGTTAGTTTCCCCCTCCCCGGTCCCCGTCTCCCGCATTGGCCAACTACCTCTGAATCAGATGAACAGTGCGTGTGCTATGCATTGCCTATTGAAAAACTCACACAAGCAAACTGCCTCTCAAAAGGACACTCAACAAAGCGCAGTGGAGTGGAATACAAAAAAAAAATCCACTCAAAACCGCGTTGCCCCTAGCAGCAGATGTCGTTTTCGTTTATCGTTTGAACACAAACAAATTGAATTTCTGTTTCCCCTTTTCCATCCCTGTTTTGTTGCCTGTCATTGCTATGGCTATATTCCATCGGGCAATTGTGTTGTCGTCGCTTGTGATAAATAGCAAAACAAACTAGATACCCCCGTCAATCGATTAAAACTGTTTTATCCTTCACAATAGGAGCAGGAATGCTTATGCAAACCATTATGTGACACACAAGTGGAACACCCGTTCCGCTACACATCCGGGTCATCCATCGAAGCACAACAAACGACAGAAACCGCATCTCAACTTACCTGTTGTTCCATCTTCTGGTGACGGCTGCTAATCGCTGACATTTTAGCGCGTACCTTGTGCTGCCGCTCTGTGTAGTAGTTGTGGCTCCTATCACTGTTGCACTTTATTCCACGACGCGATTCACACTTCTTTTTTCGCTGTCCAAAGGTGAGACTTTTCACAATCTCATATTAAATGGCTGGACAGGGGCAGCCAGCAACGAACAACAATAATTTTAGCGGACACACACAGTCACTTTTCGTTGGGTAATTGTGATTCACTGCACCATATCACCACAGCCGGCCCAAACAACAACACCACAGGCAGGGGTAGAGAATGAGATAATGTCGCCGGCAAGAGGACTACAGAAATAGACCTCGACGACACGAATCCGCTTTCACGATACCACGAGGTGCGGTGATTATTACAGAGGGATGCGTAGCGTTTGCTTTTTTTTTATTTGACTCGCGCAGGGGATGACGATGACGAAGTTTTCGCACACGTTCACATTCGAATTGGTCGAAGAACAACAACCGTTCGCGGCGACAGACAGACTGCAATTGGCGACGACAGCTGTGCGAGGACGAAAACAGAGCGATGCAAAGTAAAGAGACAGAGAGTGTCTAGTTTGGTGTGGTGAAAGATAGGTTTTCCTGTGTGTGCGCAGAAAAGAAAAAAAAATACTCTAAATCTAAATTTGTGTTGTGTGGTGAATATAAAAATGGAAGGCGTTGCATATTTTCGGGAGGAGCGACAACAGTTTGGGGGAGAGTGTTTGAATTGAAATTGTGCTTTTGTTTGTGAAAAATCCTGCCGACCCTTGTCCTTTTGTTATGAGGCGGCTACCGCCCTTTGCCATTTTGTTTAAGAGCTCTGTATAAGAAAATAGATTCGCCCGCCATCTAGTGAGGAAATTTCTGTGCGAAAAAAATGTTTATCGCGTCGTCTTGCAAAGTACTATCTTGTTGTTTAAATCTGCGTGGGAAATTCTGTGAATGCAATAACTAAAAGAACATTAGACAGTTCAGTCGCCGTCGACAACCAGCAGCCATTTCGAAGACAAGTCTTTTGAACCCTCTCATCTACATATTTCAGTGGCCACAAGCCATAACCGCTTAACTCGAGTTAGGACAAAATTAAGTTATAGTCACTATCGTGTTCAGCATTTAAATCTACTTCCACTTAATTTTTTATGACCATAATCTTTTATTTAATAAAAGTTTTTCCAACGAAAAAAATAAGCTTAGAAACAAATATCCCTGATTTGAAGTGATGATTTGACACTTTAATCTGCTCTCCTGAAAAGTATGAAAAAAAAAACTTAGGCGGTTATGGCTTGTGGCCACAGATTTATGAGACAAAGTGAAAGTGCCAAGAAGTGCAAATGAATAGACCGCCAATTTCTTTTGCAGTTTGTTTAACAGAATCTCCTTTCGCAGGCCCTTAAAATCTCTAGCTAAGAAATGGAGGATAAGTTGAATACCTAGTAAGTCGTGGAACCCACAACTGTTGTATATATTAGGTCTGTTCCTTTACTTTTAAAACTCGCGTATTTTTACGAATTTTTACTCAATGCCGTTCCTTAACTCGTAAAAAAGAGCATCATCGAGAGCGCTCCACTCCTCCACTGAGAATCTTACGAATTTTGTCTGCTTTTAAAATGAAACTAGAGCAGTACGAAAAATTAGAACGAAAATTAGCGATAGGAATGAGTGCGTGTACACCAACTTTATCAATGTAGACACGTCAAAAAAAAAAATGCATTAAAAATTTATTCAAATCACATTTTTCAGCTGCTGGCCTGACATTTCTTTTGTTTGACATTTCAAGATTATTTGAAAATAAATTCGATTGAAAATTTGCGGTTGCCTTGCAAACAATTGCTACCCCTTTCGTAATACACTTTTAATCTCTTTTACACACCGCTAAAAGAGAAAAAATGAGAAAAAAATGTACTGTCATACGGGCTTAAGAATTGAAAAAGCTGTCAGTCACCTTACAATTAACACCTGATTCAAAATTTGTTGTCCTATTTGACATTTGTTTTGATTTCTTGTATATATATATTCTTGGTATCACCAGGCGGAAAAATAAAATTGAATTTCGAAAGTAGCAGCGAAATTCTTCCTCGCTGTAAGGAGTAAGAAAGGACAATCTCCTCCACGTAATTTTTAATGCTGTGCCGCTTTTTCCTCTTCTCGAATGCTTGTATTTAGTTCAATCAGTACAAACGCTTTCATATACCTACTCGGATTTATGAAGAAGAAGTTCAATTAATTCCGAATCACTTTCATCGCTAGGTAGATGAATCAATTAACTTGTTTAGTAAATTAGCAAATTCTTCGAGTTTATACGATATTTTAACGACTTTTCGTACCACTTTTTTGAATTTTTAAATTATGTTTATTTGTCATTTTTCATAGATTACTACAAAAGCTTTCCCTAACTTTTTCGTAAGTGTCTCTCTCTGTGAGGAAATTTATCCCCACCACGAACACTCGGCTCTCATCGCGTAAGACGACAATCGTCTAACGACGTCGTTTCGACGATTGTATTGCTTCGTGTATCACTAAAATGGTTGAACCGTCTGGACGACGTCGTTTTGGACGATTCACTAATGCTTCGTATAACCCATTGAACTGTCAAATACAGACGATTGAACGATTGCTATTTTACAATCGTTTCATCGTTTTTGGTGCATTTTTTCAGTTTTAGTTAGGTCTGAGAGAAGTATAAATTAAATTAAATAATTAAAGAAAGACACATAAGTATGCTCTCTTTGGAGGCGACTCACTCTCATCCAAATTGTAAAAGAATGCACTTTTTTCCAAAAATAAAAAAAATGGTAATTGCACTTTTTTGGGATATGAAATAAATTTCATTTATTTGTTCCATAATTTCATACATTTTTAATGCAATCAGAAAAAAATGCAATTATTAAATTGCATTCATTGATTTTTTTTAGAATTCGCCCCTTAGCAATAAAGATTCTACTACCTAGCATTTCGTTTCTATTTTTGCATTAAATGCCCAATTCCATGTCAATCAATGGCAACGAAGAAAAATAAACAGATTAAAAAAAAAAAAAACAATTTCCATACATTTTTAATTTTTTTAGGTGTCAGAGTTTGTTTAGGTACAGTCATGTTCAAACTGTTTTAAATAAAAACGATGAACGACACGACCGAACGATGCGATTGTGATACACAAAGCAAACTTTTGACGACGTCGTTTAATACAATCGTTTGGACGATGATCGTCTTAAAAGTTACGCGATGAGAGCCCTCGTGTATTCTTGTTATACCTATATATATATTGTCGTACGTTTTCCATTTTGCCAATCCCAGAAAGATTATTGCAATAAAAAAACTGAATTCTATTCAAACTCCATTGGGTGTGTATCATTTTATAAAATATAAAAACAACGAACTGTCAAAAGCGTCAGGTGTCAGAAAGCCTGAAGGGTTCTCTTCGATGAATCTGCCTCGCCAGTTGCAGAGGGCACTTCGACAAAAACAAACTGGGTAGGCATTCTGTAAGGCGAAACGTTCAAACGTTTTCGTGTGCACAAAGAAATTTGCTTGATAGGGCAAATCATTCGTGCGCACGAAAACGTTCGATCGTTTCGCTTACAGAATCTGACCCCACTGATGACAACAAAATAATTCTTGTTCCATCAAAAAATGCCAGCAATGCCATAACGAAATTTCAATAAAGTGCAGATGGGCTATAGTGCTTTATGCTGGCATTCGTGCTTATTGTCCGATTACACTATATATGCTATTTGGGCATTTTTATCTGTCAAAAAGCATTGCATTGACCAGCACTTAAGTCATTAGAGCATATGAGATATGCCCATTACATTGTATGACCATATTTTGACAGGAGAACTGTCAGAAATTGGCATTTTATGACCACTCGGCATACAGTCTAATCTTACCTTCAGTTTAAGTCACGATCTCCCAAGCATCTTCAAAACACCCTTAAAAAATACCTCTTTGTTTGAGGCGTGTTGCAGTCCCTTAGGAATTTCTGAATTTCTTGTCCTATAACAACGTCTTCAATAAATCTCCACTAAAGTGACATTCGCAGAATTGTTGTCCAAGTGTCACGAAAGCCCTTTGTCCTTGCTGAAGGCGTTGATGCCCTGAGAAAATGAGAAAACGCCTTTCACCTGTTGTCGTAGATCCAGCGCGTAAATTTCCCCATCTCTTTCGACAGAATCACCCATCAAAAACCTAGTGAAAAGCTGTCAAAACCAAAATTGCAACTACTTTGAAAAATGTATTTACATTCCTTAATCAAACAAAACCATGTTTACAAGTACAAGTTGTGCAGAAAGATCTCGCAAGTCTCATTTACAACTTCGTAAGACTTCCACTTCCAAAGACTTTAGAAAATGGCGTTTCTAACCAGAGTTGTATTTAAAAAAGATACGACTAGATTGTCCTCTTGGGCAGAATTGGATGTGGCCTTGCCGCCGAGTGTCCCGCTTCGTGATGGTCCTCGCGTGGGTCCTCCCTAATCGCATCCAACTTCGGTTGCTGATAGTCGCCCGTTGTGAGCCCGATCGTTGCACTAATCTTCGCACTGCCCTTCTTGAACGTATCACTCAGCTTGATCTGCACCACGTTGATGAACATCGAGGTCAGGGCTAGGCCGAAGATCATGTAGGCGATGCTGCACATCATGAAGATGGGGTGGTTCGGTACAACGTCGCCAAAGCCGATTGTGGACATCGAAATGAAGACAAAGTAGAAGGCTTCAGTGTAAGACCAGTCTTCGCGAATGGCGAAGATGAAGGCTCCGATGATGATGTACAGAATCAGGATAACGACGGCCAGCGAGATGGGTAGATTGAATTCATCGTCGATTTGGAAGGCGCCTGTGGTCGATGGGGCCCTGGGTGGGGTGTGATTGTGGACGGCCTTGTCACCGTAGATGTACTGACTAGGTCTGTGTATGGCATAGTCGTACACCTGGTTGATGCCGCTTATCACGCCGAGAACTTGCGGCTGTTTCCGGACCTTGCGGCAGGTGCCCGTGTAATAGAGCCGCCTCACGTAGGCCCACACGAACTTGATCATTCTGGTGAAGAGTTTGCCAAAGTCCGCCAGCAGGATCAGGAACATCGGGATGCCTATGAGGGCGTACACAACTGTCAGTGATCGACCGAGTGCCGTTTGGGGTGTTATGTGCCCGTAGCCTGCAAAGAAACATGAGAACGGTTTGAGAATGCAGAGGTTGGGGATGAAATACAGAAAATGGACTCAATTGAGGGGAGGAAAAAGTTCGGCGGACGGTTTACCTATTGTCGTTATGACGGTCCAGCAGTACAAGACGCAATTGACGAAGTTCCATGATTTCATTCCAGGAAACCGACGAACGCCAAGCTCTTGCATCACGTGCAGCTCCTCTTCGAATTTTCGCAGTCTTGTCCGGGCGGCGGACTTCCAATCGTCTTCTCTATAAAGAACTCAAGTGTTAGTGGAGTGGGGGGAAGGGCCGCCATCGACTGCAACTCACCTCATATTATGACTCACGGTCCACAGGTAGTCGATGAAGTCCCGCTTCACCTTGCGAACCTCGCATTTGTAGATGTTCTCGAAAGATCCCTCCGTGTAGCGGAACATCAGCCCTCCAAAACCGCACAGGAGGACCAGCATGATCATGTGGGTCAGGCACTTGTTTCGTGATTTACGCATCGCATCGAGTTCGGCGGGGTAGTCAGCCTTGAGTTTCGACCATTCGGAGCGCAGGTCCGTAAACATCTCCTTGATGAAGGCTATGGTAAGAAGGCGCTCCGCTGGAGGGACACGCTCGTCCACGGGCGCCTTTGGTCGCTTGAAGTAGGCGATGATTTTGGAAATCACTGTCGGTCCTTTTGGCTTCTTTTTAGCTCCGCCTGGCTGGACCTCGCCGGCGGTGTCGTCCCTGGGCTGTATAGCGGCTTGCAGGCTTCGCTTTCGAACCAGTTTCACTTCGGAGGCTGTGAGGCTCCCCTTTCGTTCCAGGTTCTGTATCTGTTGGTCATCGTAGAGCCGTAGGCTTCTCTTTCGCTCCGAAGTCGGTGTCTCGCCAAAGGATGGCTTATGGAACAGGCTGCTCTTGGGCTCCGAGTTTTGTATAACCTCGCCCTCAATGGAAGACTTGCGCAGGCTTGTTTTCCGCTGCACCTTCTCAGAGGCGGCAGTATCTTCGATTGACGAATTCCTGGCACTCCCGGTATCTGGGGTCTTTGACCGCCTCGCCGGGCGGATGGGCGACAGCGAGTTGTTGCGACTGGCACTCCTTCGAATGGGCGTCGGTGGAGGTGGGGGCAACTTTGCCGGCTCCAGCTTTGGGACAGGTGGTGGTGATCTGTGGTTGCGGTGCTCCTCATACTGAACCACCTCTGATTCCGACGAGGAAAGCTGTGTCGACGACTCGTACCCGGAGGGCTTCACTGGCTTTAGCCTGATTGGGGCCTCCTTCCTGGAAAGCCGTAGACTCTGAACCATTCTGCGGCGGTCCTCAGGGTCCGCGGGAAGCGCTATCCGATCGCTGTTCTTTCGGTAGTTGTCCAGCAACCGTCGACGGTCCTCGCTGTCCAAATACTGTTTATAGCGAACCTTGTGTTCCCGCTTCTCCCGCTCGAACACCTTCTTCTCCAACTCAAACCGCCTGCGTTCGTCCTCGAACCTACGGAGGTTCTGCTCCAAACGACTTAGGTTGTCGTCCTCCTTCGAGGGAAACACAGGATACCTCTCGAGAATCTCCGGCGTCGTGGCAAAGGGCTCCCCCTCGCTAGACTCCTCCTTGTGCCGCGGCGAAGACAGGCTCCGCTTGGCCACACTCCGCAACAGCTCACTAGCCTCGGGCGACGACAAACGTTCCGCCTGTCGCGGCTGAGAGTGACTCCGAGCCGCCGCGCTGGCAAACGTCTTATCGCGCCTCCGCAGGATCTTACTCTCATGGGCGGACTTCGCCCCCGGCGGCCTTAGCTGCATTTTCACAATCTGCACCGACTCGTACGTACTGCTCTCGGAAAACTCATCCGAATGCTTCTGTCGCACCGTCACTGTCGGGTCGGGGGTCTTTTCCTTCGCCGCGCGAGCAATCCTTCGCCGTCGTCGCAGAACCGCCGAGTCAGACGACTCCTGTTCCATAATTCACTACACCTTTCGATGGAAAATACAAATATACGGGACAAACACGCTCTAGATCTCAAACCGTGTCGCAATACCGCGGTCTAATTATAGCTTTTTGCACTGTCTCCTCTACACATCCGACGAAACGGATGGCGACACCGCAGATAGATAGATACACACGCGAACGAGTTATTAAAACGGACGATTTGTGCCAAAAATACGATTATTATTACACATTGGTCGCGTTCCAAGGGAAGGACATTCCAAAAAGAACCTTACTCGAAACAGTTTTTGTATTTTCGCAGCACAAAACCATTCCAGAGACGGAGAGACCTATTCACAATAAAACACTGAAGCAATTCAATTTTTATCTTTTAAATTAAATTAGAAAATAGATTTATTCGAAATCGTGGCGGCGGCGGCAGCGTTGACCCATCGCTCGAGTCTTCGTCTTAAAATACACTACTGCGAAAAATGTTCTCGGCTACGTTCTCTTTGTGTGTTGTTTTTCCCGTGGTTCGCTTTTGCGACCATGAAATTTGGGGGAGGGGGGGATGTGGGAGAACGAAGAAGAACACGAACACAGCTGATTTGAGGTGTGAAAATTGCTCGAGCATGTAAGCCTCAAACGGCATCACCGATGACACAGATTTTTGGTGGAGGTTCAGATTTACGTCACTAATTGAATTAGAGAACTGATGGGGCGACTTTTAATAGGGAAATTTGTGAAAAGCTCTCGAGCTTTGTGTTAGTGGGTTGGAGTCTTGGAAACGTTCTGCCAGCGGATGTCCGGGGGAATATTATTTCCGTTGCAGTGGATGGGGGTGATTTTATGAAGCCTTTGGGATTTAAATGGTGTCTGATCAGCGTTGCCACAATGATACAAGTGTAGCAAAAGTGTAACATGAAGTAAATGAACACAATTTTTCGATAAAAAAGCGGATCCTCGGCCAGCTTTCCAAGAGCCCATTCACCAAAAATTCGGCGTTGTGGTAGGTCGGCTGGCTTTAGTTCTTGCACCAGCTGTATCTTAAAAGGCTTTACGCCCAAATCCTTCCGCAAAATTTTCCACGTAGTGCTGTAACAAAGGCCTAACTGCTGGGAACGGCGCCGAATCGACATTTCGCGGTCTTCTGTCACACTAGCTGATACGGCCGCAATATTTTCTTCACTACGCACAGTACGTAAACGTGTTGGTGGTTTAATGTCCAACAAAGTAAATTTGGTGCGAAATTTGGTCACAATCTTCCGAATACACTGCTCAGAAGGTCGAGAATGCCGATCATAAAATGGAAGCAGCGCGCGATGAACATTTCGAACCGAGCACGAATTTTGATAGTAAAATTCAATAATTTGCAAGCGTTGTTCATTTGTAAGACGATCCATGGTTAAATTGCAAACCAAACTGAAGCTGTTTGACAGTGACACAAGGTACTAAACACACGTCAGCTGTCAAAACCAGTGTTGCCAAAACCAAACCAGCTAAAAAATCACCCTTTATAACTTCTTTAGGCACGCTTGACTTGAGGGGTAAGCTGATGAATGCGTCACGAAAGCGTTACGGAAATTGCGAACGGGAGTTGAGAGGGAGATATAAGTTATTGAAGATAGAAAGAGGGAGAGTTACGTTTCGTTTCGTTTCGTTTCGTATATTACTCTAGGGTCTCAAGAGAGAGGTGTGAGCACACATTTTCTTCCTCTCTTTTTCTCATAGCCAGTTACGTTTCGTATTCGTATATCTAAGACACAGCCCACAGTGCAGCAGTGATACCAGATCGGGGGATTTATCCCTTTTTGCGGGATTTTCTCACTTATAATAAGCTAAAAGGGACAAAGGGATTTTTCAGACCTCATAGTAGGCACAAAAAGGTCAAATTTTGTTCCTAATTGCTCATTTCATTAAGGATACAAAAATTAGTGAACCTACGATCAAATTAAATATTTTCATGTTTAGAAAATGTCATTCAAAATATCTGAATGCTTTCATTTTGTCTTTTTTTATTTCCCTAAACTGTTTCATAAAATGACATATCTGTGAATGAATTCACGAGTATTTTTTATAATAATAAATTTATTTATTTTGTAAACTTTTGAGTGTATGTAAAAAAGCCTTACCTCATTCTCAAATCAAATTTCTGTGTCATATTTTTATGAAAAATCAAGAATAATGAAACTTGAAACCGAGATAAAGTTTCTTGCATACCAGTCATTTATTTTGCATACCAGAATATTATTTTCATTTTAATGCCGAATGCAGTTTTATGTTTCTTTTTGTAACGTCTTAAAAATGTAAATACATATTAAGATATACAAACGTATCTTAATATGTATTTATTTTTGTTAGCTTGCATAGTTAATGTATAATAGGCGTGTTTTTTTGAGCTTCGATCTCAGCAAAGCGTCAAGTAGAGCGTAGTTGTTGTAATTGCACGATGAAAATCCTACTTTACTTTGCTTTGTTCGAAGCTCAAAAAAACTCGGCTAATGTAACTTGTATTTGTTACTAATAAAAAGGCACAATTTAATAAAATACTTGTTTTTTTTTTTTCATTTAATATATCGTGGGATAAACGTAGGATTTTTTTATATTTTGGCGTGGGATAAAGTTGATTTTTTGGGTATAGCCGTGGGATAACCTGCCTCTAAAGTCTGTTATCACGCCTATTGTATCGGTATCACACTGTAGGAGCAAGAGAGAGGTGCGAGCACACGTTTTCTTTCTATCTTCCTCTCATAGCCAGTGTATATAATATCTCAATCAGTATTTCGTTTGCTAGTACATACATATAGAATTATGGGTGGAGCTAAAGAAGTTTTACTTCAGTCGTGTAGTCTAAAGCTTTGTTACACTTTTTCCCATCAAAATCTTTTTTTGTTTTTCTTGTTAAAAAATGTTGAAAAGTAAACTGGCAGCACTTTTTTCTTTGGAACAAACTTCTACCAATTTCTGTCAATTTATTTGTTTGTTTACACAGAGCACAAGTTGTGCAAAACGTCCAACTGCGAGTGGGCATGGGAATGGGAGGGAACGAGAAAATACAACAATATTTTTCTGTCTATCCGCGTTGCCGCTGACAATAGCCGTGTTTTTTTGAGCTTCGATCTCAGCAAAGCAAACCAAAGTAAAGTAGGACTTTCATCACGCAATTACAACAACTACGCTCTACTTGACACTTCGAGACTCAGTTGTAGTTGTTGTAATCGCGTGCTGAAGATCCTACTTTACTTTGCTTTGCTGAGGTCGAAGCTCAATAAAACACGCCTAATGTTCTACATCTCGTGGTAAATAAAGTTTGTGAAATAAAAATTGAAATCTACTTCGATGGTCAGTAATATTGTTTCTTTTTTTGTTCTTTTTTATTTGCTAAACACAAAATGGACAGGTAGGTCAATTAATTTATAAAATTTAATTTTTTTTTTAACATTCTTACATTTTTTTCCATTTGTTAAACTTTTTGAAAAAAATTGTTACACTTTGAAAAAAAGCTGCGGCAACATTGTGTCTGATGGTATTTGAAACGCAGCGTAGCTTATAGGTTTTAAAAAGGCGCACAACATTTTCTATTAAGGGCGCACAACATTCTTAATTGAATGCAGCTTTTCTGTCAGTTTGTGGTTAAGCCTAGTATCCTGCTCGCGCTAAACTTTAGCCTCTCTAGTCTTCACTTCGCTTCTCCACACCAAAGATAAATGGTCGCTAAAGCGTAGTACGCTGCTCGAGCTAAACTTAATTTTATCTGGTCTCCAACTTTTCTCTCTAAACATCAGCTAAAGTCATAGCTAAATTTTGACATAGAGTACGCCGTGGTCAAGTGACACAAAAACGAAACGAAACAGCTGTTATTTGAAAAGAATTCCTTCAAAAATGTAATTCTCTCTTATTTCAACTATGTCTGATTCTAGGTACTTCTCGTCCATGTAATAATCGATCTGTCAGAATTTATCTTGAGAAAATGTGCCGACACATTTAATGGGCACTCTAAATTTTAACAGACACATGAAGTACCTTCTGAAACAAAAGTTTGATTATTTAGCTCGAGCTGCGTACCACTCAGCTAAATGGGTTCACTTAAATTCGCTTTGGAGGGAATTTTGTATGGGATCGAAAATTTAGCTCGAGCAGCGTACTAAGCTTAAATTATCAAACATGATATAGGTGTCAGTAAACGCAATTTTAATTATACGCATAATTCGAATTTAGAAATTCAGACTGCAAATACATCGCAATATTGCATATCTCCAAAACAATGGATGCAAGAAAAGTTAATCAATGCTGCAGCAGCTTAAATAGTTTCTGTAGTGGCAAATAGAAGACGAAACTTTACTTAGTGTCGGGTAAATCCCTATTTGCAGTGGAATTTTTCTGCAATTTCCTATTGCTGATCGTTCCTCCACAAGTAAATTTTTTTTTGGTTTTTCATCACAAGAAAAGGAATTTTATAAACTGAGGAATAAAACGGTTTATTTTTTGAACGATGTGTCCGGATCTTTTTCTTTTTTTCTTTTCTTATTCGTTCCCTTTTCCAAAGTCCCTCCCTTCCTCTTCATATCTTTTCTATTTTGCCTTTAAGTCGGCTGCAGTTAATGCTACATAATGTTCGATTGTAGATGGCGCTCTCTTTTTTTTAAGCTGAAGAGTGAGTTACATTTACAAATATTTGGCGTTACAATTTTTGTTTTCTTTTATTTATTACGCAAAGGTTTTCTGCGGTTTCCTCCAACAAAATCCATAGTAAACACAACACAAACTTTTTCCTCCGTTTTTCATGTCCAAATTTATCTTCGATTTAATGTACCGGACATTTATTTCACTAGCTAAATGAGTGGAGACTTTCCATCGGCCCATCTATGTGAAGTGAAGAATTTAGCGTACGAACAGGATACTGCTTTGCTAAACTGCCTCGCTAAATTTTATCTTTGTAGACATTTTTGTATGGGAGATACAATTTTAGCGCGAGCAGGATACTAGGTTTCACTGGTGATTTTGTTTTATTGTTGAACCTTCGAAACTTTTTTTGACGTTGTGTTCCGTAGCGGTCTTCACTTTTGAGTCAGAAATGAGTTTGACCTTTGAAAATGCTTTCTATCTGCTTCATTTTTGCTTTCTATCAACCTTTGCTTTCCATCAACATTTGCTTTCCATCAACCTTTGCTTTCCATCAGCTTCATTTTGAGCGCTATCCCGAGGACGAACAGTTTTGGCCACTAGGTGGTGGATTTTTCCGACCAGTGCTGCTCGAAGAAGTTGCTTGTGACAGCAGCCTGTCTTCAGATATGGCCCCCTACAAATGATCAGAGTTATGGGCTTGTGAAGTTTCAGATTTGCAATGATCTCTGCTATTTTTGATTGGGCAGATCCAGGGCTTTCTTAGGCTCAGTGGCTTATAAGTTAGTGTGTTGAATTGGGCCCCAAAAAACCGAAACTCCAATTTGAGCTTTTTTTTCCCATGCGCCACCTATTGCGAACGTCTGACAAACATCCGAGAGTACAACTGTCATGAAAGAGCTTCTCAATCAGCCGTTTGGACTCGGCATAAAATTGTAGATCCCTTCCATTCGTCCAAAAAATGAAAAAATCACGCAAAACGAGAGGTTGTGAGAAGCTAGGTTTAGGGTCCGGTTACGGACCTGTTGCGCCAACTAGTTATTTTCTATCCAGGGCTTAAACAAGCTACAGCTGTAGCGACTTATTATGCAGCGTCGGACTCTAAAATGATCCGCTTCTTCATATTTTTCTATCCATTTCTTTTCTTCGTCGCAGAACTTTCGAAGTGTACTGTTTAGAGCTAAGCCTACTGACGGCATCTATCGATATATCAAAGTCTTCTGTATCTGAATTCCAGCTGCATCCTTCTCGAGCGAACAGATTTCGTCTGTGACATATTTTTGTAAAAGCTCCTACCAAATACTGCGGTTAAAATACGACATCCGTGATCGATTACTACGTGACTGAATTTGTTATTGTTTTGCATGTGAAATCCACAGAATTCAGTGACGTATAGCTCGCTGACGGATGCGGTACTTCGACCCCTGTTTGACCAGCACGGACTATATGAAATGCCATTGGAGACTCAGCAGTGTCCCAGTGACACGACTCTGATACGTTTTTGAATGAATTTCCACCCAAAACTGCATCCTCAAAATAGACCATTCCAACAAAAACATAAACAAATTTCAATTCCCCTCATTTATACTCACCAATTGTCGTGTAAACTGTCCCACAGTAGAACATTGCGTTGGAGAACGTCCATTGGCTTTCCGAGCGTTCCAATTCCGCTAAAGTCCGATCTTTCCGAAGCAGCGAGTCGATGGCGTTTTTATGAAGGTACAGAGTCTGAATGAACTCAGCTATGAAACTGTCCGAGTCACCCTGTGTCAAGGAAGTATTTTATTTCTTATTTAATGCTTTAATGCCTCATGCTTACTGCGTCAATTTTAAGATCTTCCATGGCACTGAGGAAATCCTTTTGTGCCTGATGAGCGGGTAGAAATTCTTTTTTAGGCTGTGTACCTGGGTAGTAGATAGGAAGTAGTGCTGAGTATTTTAAAATTAAAAATTTAATTAAAATTCAATAATGTTGCCGCTCTCAGTGGGATGTGTAGAAAACCATCTGAAAATAACCGACACGAGGAAAATGTTTGCTATTGATGGGGTTTGCGGAGACGCCTCCATTCAGGAATACTTGGAGGTACCTAAAGAATTTTTTAAATGGACAGGAATAACGAAACCTAGCGCTACTTTTGACAATCACCAAAGATTACCACGAGTGCCAAAAAGGAAGGCGAATCCAAATGAACCATTTTCCTGTCGTTCTATTTGCTGTTAAATGCATATTTTAAGATCAGAGTACGAAATAACTAGCACAGTGCCACAAGGCTCAGACTAAGGCCCCTACTGTGCAACGTTACATATGAACAAATCACACTCAGCGTCACTTTGAAGGCGACATTTTTGTAGTGGTTTTGGTTAAAACGGACTGCATTTAGAACAGACGTACGCAAATAGTTTTCGCCTTTGACAGCTCGAAAGCCCCGTTGGAACATCGCAGATTATACAACGAAAGCAGCGCTTAACGTGCAGGAAAATTCGAGAAACGATTACTTTTCGAGTGATAGGACTCAAAGTCGTTCCTCAAACGTGGAGTCTGAAGTGATTTTCGATACCCGATTTATTCCTAAATATGAAGTTTTAAGACCGTGAAAACAAATGGTATCCCCGTAGAAGCACAGCTTTCTCTTCTTTCCCAACCATCGGCCATAAATACAAAACTAACTTTCTATGTAAACGTTGCAGTAACTATGCCCGGGAATGATGAGACCACATAATGCATTGCACCAGTCACGACTTAAACACCGAATTTGTATACACTTTCGCACTAAATCGAACAGAAACCACGACTGATCTATTTTGCTCCTAACTTCACAACGACGAAATCTATTACTATTTTCGTGATAAAATCAAAGGGTCTTACCAATAAACATCTTAAGCTTCGACTCTAAATTTAAGCAGTTCACAGTGGATGTATTTTCCACACAAATCTCGCAATTGTGAGCTTGCGCTAAACTTAAAATCGAAATTTAATATTAGCTGTTTTTTATTATCAGCGTGATCTGATCCGGATCAGATCACGAAAATAAAACAAGACGGATCATTGAAGCGTTTAATTTTTGAATTGTGGCAGCAGTTGCTTTCGAAAACAAAACAGATAATACGGGGTATTTGAAACTTCATATTGCCACCAGCCATATTGCAAATATTCGTGTCAGCGTGACGTCACACAAGGAACATGTCATTTCACTTGCAATGTCGGGGGTGTTACCATATTTGAATCCAATTTGCATAATTTTTCCTTTTAAATATATTTTTGTGAAACAAATTTAGTGTTTTATGTTCAAATATGCAACACATGAACAATCTTGGCATATTAAGGTGTGTCCAGACCAGCGAAACATTTCGGAAATGTTTATGAAATATTTCTGAAGCAATTTTTATAAGCATTTATAAAAGATTTCTGAAATTTATTTATTAACCCCCGTATTAATAAACACTGCGTAAAAGTTATCAGCTCGTTACTCAGCAGTTACGTCAAATTTTTGTATGCTATCTGACGTCTACTAGCTCACTTACACTTGCATATTTGTTTATTAATACGGGGGTAAATGTTTATGAGATGTTTCAATTTTATCCTTTTTTGGACTAGGAGAAAATAATGTGGTTGGATTGTTAGCAGCGAGTAAAGTTTTTATTTTTGTAATTTTGGTCTCGGCAATCACGCGACGCGCGATTTAATTCAAATAATCGTATTAAATGAATCACTTTCCCATTAGGTATTCCAAGCTTTTCTGGACATTTTTCTTTTATTTGCAAACAAATAAATATCACCCTTATTCCAGTTGGCGTTAAACGCCAGTAAGCAAAACGACTATAGCCGTGTTTTTTTGAGCTTCGATCTCAGCAAAGCAAAGTAAAGTAGGATTTTCATCATGCAATTACAACAACTACGCTCCACTTGACACTTCGAGACTCGGTTGTAGTTGTTGTTATCGCGTGCTGAAAATCCTACTTTACTTTGCTTTGCTGAGATCGAAGCTCAAAAAAACACGCCTTATGTGAACTCGGCATTACAGGTGGCGTTTTATGAGTCGTTTTACGCCATTAAACGCTAGATGTCGTTTTAGTTCATGTGGAACGTAACGCCATCCTTATTCTAGCAGGCGTATTAGTCTGACATAACGACAAGTTAAACGACATTTATTGGCGTTGGGAAATTTGTAAACGTCAAACAACAAAATCGAATTCAAATGTGAGTTTTGTTAAATTTTCAACTCATTTAGCTTAAATTTCACTTGTTTATTCATTTATTTTTCCTCGAGGGTGAAAATAACAAGTCCAAAACAAATGAAACGACTGGTGGAGTTGATGGAAAAGCATCTTCATCTGGCAACGAATTTCAAAAGAGGTGTTCCACAATCGGAAGAATTTTAAACTGGTGAGAGCATTTTTGTTGGTTTCCACTTCACTCTCATCTTCGCTACTAAACCACAGAAATATTGCAATAGTGTCCATATTTTGTGTTAACTTGTTTTATTTATATACAAAATTAATTTAAGAAGACAAAATAAATCAACAACGAAATAATTGAATGCAGCTAGTTATTCAAATTCAATACACATTTACTTGTCAATAACAGCTGTTGTTGTGGAATCTATGTGGAAGGTAAATGAAAATGACTCTCATGGCGTTTAAGTCGCGGAATACCGATACCAAATCGACAGTAAAGTGACACGACTTCTAAAACGACAATTGTCGTTCAATATAAACGCCACTTGGAATAAGTGTGAATAATCGAAAAACAGCGCTCACTTTCAGCAGGAAAACTTGTAAAACAAAAATTATTTCCCATCACGATTGGGTAGATGTGAAACATTTCATAAATGTTTTTTTGGTGTTCAGATCCAAACCAGCAAAACATTCCATTTCATAGAAATTGTTTTAGAAATAAATATGGAACATGTAGGTATTTAATTGTTTATCAAATGTTTGGCTGGTCTGGACATGCCTTTATAGAACGAAAAAAAAAAAAAAAACTCGGAATACGGACAGGGAGTTTATTCGAATGCGAAAAGATCAATTATTGATTTTTTGTGTTCCATTTTTTAGTCTGGCAACGTGATTGTGTGGCAATCGTTTACAGGCAAACCAACATTTAAAAATAAAACAAGCCACCTAGTCGGAAATAGTAGAAATAATTTTCAGATCATGATTCGTGATCTCGATGAGAAGCAGGATCATGTGCTGTTGTTGTAAGTGTGTGCAAATCGATGATCTATACGGATCATAGCTGATAATAAGAAACAGCTATTAGTAGGCGCAAAATGGCGCGAAAATAAAAAAATCAATTGTTTGTAACGCTTTTAAGGGTGTTTCCTCCACTCCTTGGGTCCTACTAATCATTGTTAACCTTCAAACTTAATGTTTTATACCTAAGTCACAATGGGCGATTTTATATGAGAAAACCAAATTTTGATTATTAGTATCGCGTATAGCAAAATGGCAGCCCTCCTTTAAATTTGGGAACACTGCCAGTCTGTGAGCGAAAAGAAAAGAGCTTAGCTAAATTTGCCGGCCCCAAATCTGCCATGTCTCAACTGATTATCCACTTGTCACACAATAAATTTTCCTGTCACGTTTTCCCTCGAGTGGAATGATTTTGCAAACATTTTCCATCGGCTTTCAATTCAACAAAAATTATTATGCAACCAGAATTTTTAAATGAGTTTCATATTCCATGCGTCGTTTTTTAATAACTTTAACACATAGAAATGTCAACAACTTTAAATGAATATCAATCAATTTAGCCACTGGGTCAGTAAAACAAACTACACCTCTGCACGTGGCCATTTGCTCTCAGCTGGATCTATTAAAAATGCTCCAACGCAGTAGGAAGGAACTTCAAAAAACACAACACTCTTCGACAACCAAAAAAGTTCGAACAACAATGACGTCACGGTGGCGCCAATCCAAGCACTCCCATTCTCACCTTCGACAAGTTGAAACATGACCGCCCCAGCGGCAGTGTACAGCGCCATTATCAGGCACACGAAAACATGTGTCATCCGCTTCTCAGATAATCTGTTACATTTCTCGTACAGCCTGTAGACGAACTTCTCTTCAAAGCTCAGGCCAGCCTTTGTTATGTCTGGCAATTCTCCGTATCCGTGTCCTTTTGCTGCTCGAGTCAAAGGACTCCAATGCGGACGACCGGCCACCCCAACACTTCCAGGCACTGGGGGGGAGTCCACAGTTTTCCGTGACGGCGCATTTGTGTTCTTCGCCGTGTTGGTGTGAATTGGTGTCCTCGGAATGAACTCATACCGCTGAGGCTGCGGACGCCCTGTCGGCGAGGAACGAGTTGTCGTAATTATCCCCGGGGATGATGATACCTCATAATGCATTGCACCAGTCACGATCTATCCACCGAATTTGTATACACTTTCGCACTAAATCGAACAGAAACCACGACTGATCTATTTTGCTCCCAACTTCACACTGCGGCGACATCATGTCAATGGCGACAACTGGGAGATAAAAAAAAAACACAAAAACAAGCAACAATTTATAGAAAAATATGTATTATTTGTTGAGAGGCTTTTTGCTTGCGAATTAACATATAATAAAGTCAAGGAAAAGCACACAACAAGTGTGTGCTGGTGGCGGACACACGTGCTGTTTATTTAGCAATACGTTCTAATAAATTCGTCGAGTTTATGGACCTACTGCTGAAGAAATTTTGATTTACACGAAAATGATGACGAAAATTCAAGGCACATCGCCTTGCACATCCTGACAAATCGTATTGTGCGAAATTGACGCATGGAACGCGTGGGTGAGATTTTATTTACAGAAATTTAAATTTAAGATTTGTTTCGATGTCCAAAGTTATACCTTCTGGTGATGGATTGATCGGCGCAATGTGTCGTTGACCACTCATGTGACTTAGATAAATATACAACTTGCTCGATTTTGGTGGCGCCATAGCGTTTTGGGCCGCACTCACAGCACCTTGTTTAGACAGCTGACTCTAGTTACTTATGCTGGTTGAGGACCTTTTCCTAGGAGCGCACGATAACAACTAAGATAAGGCAGCGTTCTCCCCCTTGTCGTTAGCCAGAGTTCTCGTTGCGGTCGAAAATTGTACTCAAATGGGTCCGAAGGTACTAAAACGGTTTTATGGTATTTTTCAATTAGAATCGGAATTTGTTTATACAAAATTCACATTTAGGT
Source organism: Cheilosia variabilis (assembly GCA_951230905.1). Taxonomy (NCBI): domain Eukaryota; kingdom Metazoa; phylum Arthropoda; class Insecta; order Diptera; family Syrphidae; genus Cheilosia; species Cheilosia variabilis. The sequence goes on along the minus strand of OX579680.1, from coordinate 58,962,778 downwards.
ATACTATACATTTTCAAAAGTTTTTCATTCATTAAAAAAAATCACAAAGAAAAGCTTATAATTCAACTTAAATTAAAAATAAATTATAAGTTTTGTAGTTCAAAGTATATACAAATAAAGGAGTTGTATCCTGGCCGAAAATTTGAATTGGAATATGTATCCTTCAGTTTGAGGGCCAATCTGTTGACAGCTGTTCAAATCCTTGGCCGAATCTATGGTTACATTTTTGTTTTCGGGCTCCTTGTGTTTTTTCTAGGTAATTTATTAATGAATATATTTTCACTGTTGAGTAGTTGACATAAATGTCAAAATCAAATGATACAGGAATTTTTTTTTAAAAACAGGAATGAAATCTTATTTGTGTGAGACAATAAGCTAGTAGTTGAGAACATAACTGAATCACTAAAACAACCAATAAAAAATGTTAGCCCATTATTGGGCCTCATCTCAAATTCGTCCACGAACGTCGCAATCATTTTCTCATTCTCGCAATATTTCCTCAATTTATGAGAACTGTCAAAGGACAAAAATGTTGAAAGTAATCTTAATTCATCCGGCTGAAGTTGGGAAGCAGTTGCCGCATTCAAGAATCTAGTCATCTTAAGTCGACTAGATTGGTCTGGATGAGATGTAACCTGAACGCAAAAGCTAGATTGGTCGGGAACGTCACGTTTTCTACGTCAGACACATATGTGAACTGTCAACTTAGTACTCAGTCACGAATTTCTTGACTAGATTCGTCGGCTACCCCTCCATAAACGTCAACTGAAACATCTGCTCTCACGACCGATTTCCACCAATCAGGGCCGAGTTTCATCTAGTGAGAGAGCTGTCAGACTTACTAAACTAGATACTTGAACGTCCCCAGTCTGTCCCCTCACCTTCCATAGAATGGCGTGCAATGTATTGTATACATCTGTCAGTTGCAAACGTTAACTTAACCGAACAGATTTTATTGGTCAGGGCCTTCGCCCCATCTTGCGTTATAAAATATAATTGAATAAACGAAATTCTAGAAAATCATTGGTTAAATCTCGTTACCCGTGCGAAATTGGCTGGTTTTCGATTTCTTGGGTTAACTAACCAAACCGTAGATTCTCTGGTTAATATTTTGCTGAACAAACCCATTCGGTGATTAAAGATAACCAAGATTGAACAAACCGGCCTTTAGTCTGTTGTTACAAACAATTTTGGAAAAATAAGAAATGAGTTTTTGATATTAATTTACAAAAAGTAGTACGCGGTGGATCCAAAGTAGTACCGTACTCAGTTAGCAGAAATGTACTCAAAAACTAGAAACACTACAATTGTTCTCATCAAGCCAAAGCAGCGATGTTCATCGGCCCGATATTTCCCAGTCGAATCTTCTTTATTACAAGTCTATACCTCTGTGTACTCTTTTCATTGTTGATGCGTTCATTGCGTTGAGATTTCATGAGAGAGTTAAATTAAAATACAAGTCTCCCACGAAATCCGAGGAGGTATCTTACAAATTGTGTGCAATAGATTTGGAGGTAGTACCAGTAGGTGTGCTGGGTTGCGTTGCATTGCGTTGTTCCGTCGTTGATTTATCATCAAATTGTCCATCAAATACCAGGCGCCCAGAAATCATAGCGCGTATCGTTTTCAGATAAAGTCTCTCCTGACTCCTGAGAACGAATTTCAAAATGAAACCGAAGAGTTTTTGGACTTAGTTTGAGCTGCGTTGCACTGCGTTAATAGTTGCGTTGCTATTTAGGATTTGAGGGCGCCGTGCTACAAAAATGTATGGACAAATTCTTCATGAAGTGCATGGTGCTCACAAAATCATGACAGCTATCAAATATTCCACTGAATAGGGATCAAAAGATAGTACTTAGTTACACACAGTAAACTTTTGGTAAATAGTAGCTACTTCCATGATTTGCATTGCATACCCTAAGGTGTTGACATATTATTACATTTGGTGTCATTTTCGGTCCAGGCGAGGTATCCATTCATCGGAATGGAAAATTCTCCGCTGCGCGTTTGTCGGAGACTCAAATTTCATTTGAAGTGTCACTTTTCGAAAAAAAAAAACAAATATTTAAATACGATGACGCGTTGATTTGACGTCCTCGTATTGTTTTGTGCTTCTTTTTTTCGCTTGAAAAAAATGCGTTGCTATATATTGTTTTTTCTTTTTATTGCTCACATTTATCAAGAATTCACACCAAATCGTAAATAAATTTCGCGATTGATTATTGCCGGAGGATATCGGAAACAATTCTTATGAAGCTGTCAAAAATGTTACTCAAAACAGACTCAATCGCACTGCAACGCAAAACCCTGGGATCCGTGACATTTGAATCGGAACAATGATACGAACAGCTGATCGGAAGAGTTATTCGAAGCAAAACTCCTCCGAATCGATTAAAATCGCAGAATTTTCTGTTTCGACGGATACCTCGCTAGGGCCGTTCGTTTATTTGACGTTTATTTGACGCAAACTCAATTACCGGTGGTAAATAAGTGGTCTTAATGTTTCGCGAACACCTTCTTCAGGGTGAAACTCAATGATGTTTTTATTATTCTTTTTTTATTCTGTTCGTGTTACTGTATTGTTTAAGCCCGTATGACACTACATTTTTTTATCATTTTTATAATGTTGAAAAGTCAGCGGTTTGTAAAAGAGACTAAAGGTGTATTGCGAAAGGGGTAGCAATTGTTTGCAAAGCAACCGCAAATTTTCAATAGAATTTATTTTCAAATAATCTTGAAATGTCAAAAAAAATCTGCCAGAAGCTGAAAAATGTGATTTCAAAACATTTTGAATGCAATTTTTTTTGACGTGTCTACATTAATAAAGTTGGTGTGTACGCACCTATCGGGAATCTTCATTTTTCGTACTGCTCTAGTTTAATTTTAAAAGCAGAAAAAATGCAAAAAAAGTTAAAAAATGTTTACGATAGGTGGCGTTGGGGGGTCAACATCTGACAGGCAGACAGTCTCTTCATAAATTGAAATTGTTTGCTAGTACATATTTGAATTTGTTAAAGCATCGCGGTAAAAATGGGTAAGTATTTTTACTAATTTATTAAGTATGAGTGTCGCAGACAGCGCAGGACGATTCGTTCAGAAGATTTTCGAGCTTTAACTTTTCTAAAAAAAAGGCTGATTTCATTGAAAATAAAGGAAAAAGCCGAATTCTTGGATTTTGATAAAGAAAAACTGTTCGGGTCTTCTAAGAAGGCCGGTGATCGATCACTTTTAAGGCTGGTACGCAGCTGTTCCGAAACGAAAAATCCCATACAAAAATGACAACGAAATCATGAACGAAAATTTTCCCTCTCCTTTTCGTTTTGCAGTACGCAGCTGCTGCGAAATGATGGCGGAAAAGTGGGTAATTGTAGTAGATTGCTTGGTACAATTCTCCACTCTCTTTTCGCACACGTTTATTGTCCGGGACATTATTTGCTTGCGAAAATTTGACATTTTTTCTGCAGTGTTACCAGCTTTTAAAAATCTTGGAGCCAAAAAAATACAAACTCAAATATAAAGATCAAATGTGCGCATTTTGTTTGCAATTCTTTGGGGTTACTTATTCTGATCATATTGTTTTTAAAGACGACAATATTAAATTAATATAGAAACAGCACACATACTCATAATTGAGAGACTTTTCTAGTTTCCATTTCCATTTTCAGATTTAGATTTCAGATTTTTATATTATTTATTTTTATTTGCCGCTGCCTTTTCGCAGACGTTTCGCTGTCCATTTGGAGACCACCGGAAAATTTCGTTCCGGAACAGCAGCGTACCAGGCTTTATTGTTGTCATTGTCGATTGAAAATTGTTGTAATAAATGTGGTAGAATGTTGCCCCAGACTATTCCGGCCAAAAGTGAGCCTGTTTTAGAACTCTTCCGGCGCAGAACCATTCGCTGTTTATTATTGAAATTATTTCAGACACGTCTTGTTCTACACCCACAACTTTCAGTTCGTTTTTGACTGAAAACTCCTTTGGAAACAGGCAACAATTTCCCAAAAGTCTATTTACATTGCTTATATTTTACTTTCACAAAAATCGCATACATTATGTAAATTATTTAAGAGACTGAAATAAATAAATAACTTATAAATATCTAACAAATATCGTATCTGTGTAAATAGTTTTTGTTAATAGTCGTGCAATCGTTTGCGTTTAACTCTAGTACATAATTATTTCTCATTTATCATTAAATAGTCGAAATTGTTACAAGCAAACGAAGCTCATTTCTCTTACTCAGGTCTTCAAAACTCTCAAAACTTAACGCTTAATAAATTAATTTTTAAATTTAAGAACTACCGCTAATATTAAAGTGAAACTATAGTGAAAAGCCTCGGCAATTGTCTATAGGCACTGCGTAAACTCTTAAGAAAGGTGCACATCTTTGACTAGGCGGCGACTTGACTTCCATGCGTTACTTGTGGAAAAATCCCTTCTTTTTCTTTGGTTTGCCTTCTGGTTCGACGGGAGCTGTCTTCCTGGGCTGAAGCGGTGGCGGCGCCATCTCGAAGTTCACCTGTTGCGGGGATCGGAAGTTCGGTTTTGGCGAACCAGACTCCTCGTCGAGATCCTCGCCGATCGGATCCAACTTTGACAGGTGCACCGAAACAATGTCGGACGGAGTTTGTATATGCGATTCGCTGCCCTCGGCCGCCGTGAGACCTATTGTTGCTCCAATTTTCGCACTGGCATCCTTGAACGTGTCACTCAGCTTGATTTGGACGACATTGATGAACATGGACGTCAGGGCTAGGCCGAAAATCAGATAGATGATGCTGCACATCATGAAGATGGGATGGTCGGGGACGAGGTCTCCAAAGCCGATGGTAGACATCGAGATGAAGACGAAGTAGAAGGCGTTGAAGTAGGTCCAGTCCTCCCAGCGCGAGTACACAAAGGCTCCGATGAGGATGTACGATATGAGAATGACGCTGGCCAACGAGATGGGCAGGTTGAACTCGTCGTCGACTTCGAATGTTTCGGGGTACGGTGAGATTGGTGTCTCCGGATGGGAGACATGTGTCACATGAGACAGCGGGGTCTGTGGAGTGGGCGCACGTTTGACGTTTGGATCCGGTTGGGCGGCTTCTTCGTCCGTTGGATAGAAGTACTGACTCGGTCGTCGCACCGCAAAGTCGTACATGGTGTTGAAGCCGCTCATCACGTCCATGAATTGTTGCTGCTTTCGCACTTTGCGACACGTGCCCGTGTAGTACAGTCCTCGCACGTAGGCCCATAGGAATTTGATCGCCCTGGTGAAGAGTTTACCGAAGTCAGCCAGCAGGATCAGGAACATCGGGATTCCTATGATCGAGTAGACGACTGTGATCGATCGGCCGAGCACGGTTTTCGGTGTTATGTGCCCGTAACCTGCAAGGAAGAGAAAACGAAGAGTTGAAAAATTGTCCATTAGTAAGAAGAGCATTGAAAGATTGAGTTGCTAGTTCACAAAGGTATTCCAATAATATTTCTAGAGACTTGTTGTCGGTATCCTGCCAAGGCCTTTAAATACCGTGGCTTGACAACAGAAGCGAGGGACTTTAAATCCGCTTTGGGGCGATAAGCTGCATAGCACAGAGAAGGTATTTCTGATTGACAGATGGCGCGAGTAACATCAATGAGTATGCATGCTGGAAGGCCACAAGAAGTTAAGGGAAATGATGCATCTCTAGTTGGTGCGAGCAAACGATGCCCGTTCCATTCATCGGACATACTTTCTTCCGACCGTTTGAACGACTTATTTGCCTCCCTATTTTATTGTTAAATACTCTTTAACTAAGTGCCTTGTTCTATAAAAGTTTTCTCCACTTACCCAAGTAAGTCAATCACAAATCTACTTATATACATTTTTAGCTTTCACCATTACGTAGTAAGAGAAAGATATTGCGCCGTACTAATAACAAATTTTAGTCTCGACTTTAAATTCACGGAAGCTCACAATTTCGAAAATTGTATGGAAATTATAGTAACCGAGAACTACTAAAATTTAGAGTCGAAACTAAAAATGGTTATTGGTAAGGCCCATTGTATTCGTACAAAATTTCGAACTCGAGATGTTAATCAATTCTGACATTACGATGATGAGGCGATCTCAAAAAAGTGGGTCGCAAAATTCTGTCCGTCTGTCTGTCTGTATGTCCCGAGGCCTACAGCCTAAGCGGCTGAACGGATTTCGTTCAAACTTCGGATTTAAAGTTTGGGGGCTTACAGTTCGGGCCCGTTTTTTTTTGCATGGTAACCTCAATAATTATGGTACTTCCCATACAAAACTTTCATACCAGTTTGATTTGTTCGAAAACGGCTCTAACGATTTCAACAAAAATTGATATGTAAGCTTAAGTAGGTGAGGTAAACATAACTGCATACTCAGTTTTCCGCTAAAAAATCGAGTAACGGTACTTTTGAAATTTGAACATATCTCGAAAATGGTCCATACGATTGTAACAAAAATTCATTTCTAAGGTAATACGTTTATTTCTAACTTAATAGCAGTCTCTGTTTGTCTCTGTATTATCGTAAAATAGGTTTTTGAAAAAAGCCATTTTTGAAAAATTTTGTTTTCTTTAGTTCACCTGAAAACGGCGATAAAGATTTTGACCAAAATCCAAAATTAGTGTAAAATGTATGTTTTCAAACTTATTGCGCCCTTAATTTTCAATTCGAATCACTGGAAACGTTCACTTTAAAAACTGCTCATATCTCGAAAACCCCATTTTCGATTTCGATAATCGGCAATAACTTGTACTCCGTTTTCAGTTTAATAGTTAAGCAATAGTATTTTTCAAACTAAACATTGCAATTCTAACGATTTGATCCAAATAAAATCAGTATTCGTACTTACTTTTTCTCAAAAAATTCGAAAAAAATCATTTTTTTTAATTACTTATACTTCCCAATCTATTTTCACATATCTATGCTAAATTTTTGTTATAATCTCCCCCACTTCCGATAAAAATGCAATAACAGCTACGCAAAACTTCATTTCGGCAAATATTACCCTGTTTTCAACCTCGTTGAATATGCACCTTAAATAATTGCAGCCACTTCCCATCACAATTAGAAACTCCCACATCATTTGCACCCATTTCTTTTATCTAGCATCGGTTCTCAGATCTTTACCTACCTACTTAAATAAAATAAGAAAACAACCAACCAAACTTTTGATGAACGAGAAAGTTACGTTCGACCCAGTCGTGCACTTTATTTTTTCAATGATTTTACGTCCCATCCCATTCTGTAATCATTGCCACACCATTCAGTTGTTTTTAATGGCGTGTTACCTATTAAATTTGATTGCCAAATCAATTGGAAAATGCCCCTTAACAACTACCCACGGGACGGCGACAAATTACACACCTACCCGCCGAATTTTCACCGAATAGTTCAATGATTCTGTGGCTTATAGTTTATTTTTGTTTAATTTCAATGTCAATGACGACACATGTGAAAACAACATCCCTTGACGTCACTTCGTTGCGCTGAAATACCGACTTCTTAGAGATTATTTAAAATTTATTTATATTTCTCAGAAATACTTGTAAATTGAAATGATTTTAAAATGAAAGTTATGTTAGTTATTTATGCCAACAATTTGTCTTTCCATAAATCTTTCCGCAATTTTCTGTTCAATTTTCATAAGGCCAAAGCAAGACCACCAGAATAAGCAGAGAATTGAATTTTTGATTCATGATTTATGGACTTAAGTGTTTTTTTTTTTTTAATTAAACATTTGTTGGCACTCAAACGTTTAAAATATATTAAAGAAGGAGGCGATTTTTAGCGTTAAGTTATTGACCCTTTACTGCTAGATTTATGTGGAAAAGGAACCGTCGCTTTTTTAAATCCTTAATCAAAAAAAAAATGTTTCTCTATAATAGAGGACCCATCAGCGCAATAATTTGAGAAGAAGGAACAACAAAAATTCAATAAATTATTGGAATAATTGCTGGAGAGTGCACGTGCAAAACCCACCACACTGAAATGGCCGCCGATTTATACTGCGTAGGCCAGCATCGCATTCTTGACGACGACAACGTGAAGTTTAAAATAACAATTTGGCTCGCCCACATTGAAATGCTTCGACGATATTTTCGTTCGCAAATACCTCGCAAGCAGGTGTCAAACAAGAGAATGTCATAAATAAGGCCGAGAAGACAATAACATTTGGGCAGTCGCGACATTTGGAAACCTGCTGGAAATCATTAAATGATTGCGCCAGGATTAATCTGGCTTAAGTCAATTTGCGATTGCATTGGAGTGGTCTTCGCCGTGTCAATAAAAGCATCAGTGACACATTTGAATCATTTGACATATTTGAGTTGATTTTCATTCACACTTCAGACCAGCTTAAGCCGACTTATGTTTTGCTTTACGGTTGACCGTTGTTGTTGAGACTCAGAAAACCATATTTGTGGTTGGTTCGATTTATGTATAAATCAAATTGATACGACTTTTTATGGTGCAAAAGTAGAACCATTGACAGGATTACCTTGGAGTAATCTAGCTTAAGTCAATCTTTGATTGCATTGCAATTGTATTGCCCATCGCAGTTTGATTAGTGGCCCATTCCAGCTGTATATGACTTTTCGTCCATTTTTGACACTAGCCCAAGTCAGCATAATCACAGTTGACCTTTTATTCGTTCCACAAAGTTTTGCGGCAGCATTCTTAACCCACGATCTATTTGCAACTCACATTTGTATTTGACATTTTGCCCCCATAAAGGAATGTGTCATCCAATTTGTAGAACTTGTCTTCTTCTCCAAATCGGCTGCTCCTTGAAATGTCAATCCAAATGTCGACAACCCCAACTGATCTGAAGCTGAACTACTTCTTCCCACTTTGAGGACAATTTCGTTTGATGATGCTTAGCCTAATCAACTGTCATAAGCAAAGCGACAAGAGTACTTTCGCATTTCGAGAATCCCTCAGAAGTATACCATGCAAATCGCAAATTTGACATACAATTTATAAACATTTCAGTTTCATTTTGAAAACAAACCGCACACTGGCTCTTATTATTCTTTGTGCGCACACAAAGCAAAACAAAAACATACAAAATTCAGTATACGTTTCCGCAATGAACGGTTTTATGTAATACACAACATTTTCTGACAAGGGGGAGAAAGTGTTTTGCGTCGATCTCTATAGCCGGACGCTGCCTTGTCAGTTTGTGTAGTTTATTAAGCCAGGCGTCGAAAGATTCTATCGTTGCGCACTTTAACACAAATAAAATTGTAGCTGTTTGTTTCTGATTTTATTTTTAAACAAAACAAAGGGAGAGCGTAAGTCCACCTCATGCCGTCACGGCTGATCGTGTAATGATCGTGATTTCTTCGAAAACAATGACGTTTGATCGAATTTGTTTCAACGACGACGTGTCGGTATGTGCAAAATCGCCGCACAGCGGTGACTTGTATTTAGCTTTTGACGCAGATTTGTAAACAAACAAAAAGCAAACGCAATAAACATTGGAAATGGAAATGCATTCGAATATCGCCACGGACGACAGGCCAATTTGTTTTCGTAATTAATCCGAGTCGGCTTCTCTTGTGTGTTTTGTGATTTTTGTTTTTGTGTTGGGAGATGTTTTGGAAATCAATATTTACACCATTGGGAAGATTAATCTGTGCATTTCGGGAATAAATTATGATCAAGCAATGGGGCGGAGTATTTTAATTTTGTTTTCGCAATGGAAACGCCGGATGGACTATAGATGAAGATGTCATTTTCCTAGACACTTTATTGACATTTCCCCCCAAAATAAAATAAGGGTTGCGTTCACAATGTTAACGATGGAGGTTTTTATTTTCTCGTTCAGAGTTGGTCGCTGAACAGAGCTCGAGCACCGGGTGTGTTCACAGCCATCTGACCAATTTCAGGCTCTCTATTCGAATGACACTTTATTGACAATTCCCCACAGAACAAAATAAGGGTTACGTTCACAATGCTAAAGATGGAGGTTGTTATTTTCTCGTTCAGAGTTGGTCGCTGAACAGAGCCCGAGCACCGGATGTGTTCACAGCGATCTGATTTGTTTCAGTACTCTGGCTGTCAATTAATTAAAAACGTACAGCCTTATTTATTAACTCACCGTCTGCTTATCTTTACGCACCCTCTATAAACAAAAAGCACTTTGCTTCAAGCCTGCGTAACTTTAAACGCAAAACGAGGTTGCGTAAAGCTTGCATATTTTGTTTGTTTCATTTTGTTTACACATTTTTTCGGGGTAGATTTGAAAATTGAAAAAGAAACTAAAAATTTAATTAAAAATGTCATTCAGCTTCGTGAATTTTGCTAACGATATTGATATGATCGACTTAATTTAATATTTAATTCATCACCTTGTCAGAGGAAATGCAATTTTCTGACCGTTTTCTTTTATTTTTCCTGCTACATTTTTGTTTATAAACAAAATAAATCTCACAAGAGAGATGTCAGTTTTATTTCACAGAAACAGCTGATATCATTCCGCGGGGAAAAAGTAAGAGATTTCGGTTTTTTGTAATAGTTTCGTAATTATTTAGACACCAACCTTGCGTAGTAAAAAGTCAGTGGACATTTTTTTATAAATAAAAATTTCAGAAAAGCCACATAGAGACTGCGTAAATTTTTACGCGATGTTTAACAACATCGTAGAAGCGTCGTAAGGGAATCTAATAAATACGGCTGGTAGTTTTTTGGTTTTCTCTAGACTGCTGAACTCTAAGGTGATCTACTACAATTTATTTATAATCTACTGTCATTATGACGTAGATACTAATAACAAATTTAAGTCTCGACTTCAATTTTAAGGAAGCTCACAGTTGCGAAATTCGTATTGAAAATCATGTGGTTACCTGTCAAAATATACTGTGTTCCTTTTTTTGCTCATCAGACTGCTCAGTCAATTTATTCCAAGATCATAGAGCGCGCTCTGAATGAAAAAGAAACACAAATTCAGAGCTTTATGTCGTTTTCCATTGGGCAAAAAGAAGCGTCCGGGAGAGTCCGGAATCGAAAAAATCACTTCCGAAACCGTTCCATTGGCACAAAAAATACTCTTCCGGTGATTCTGAGAAGAAAATTTCGCTTCTCGATTTCAAGTCAGAATCCACTCAAGTAGCAACTCACACAAGTGTAATTTATGTATTTTATACAAGTCAGCCGTAGATTATTTTTTAGCATTTCACCAATACTTTTGTGGATTCTTTCAGAAGCAGTTTTGTTGTTCATGTGTCTGCCCATAAAAAAAGAAACACTCCATTTTCTGACAGTACTCCCTGAATCCAATGTAAGTGGTGACATTTCGTGTGTCCCACCTGTTAAGGATTTTCTATTTACTAAAGATCCCTTTTTTTCCTTACAGATCAATGGAGGAAGCAACTATCCAATAAGCCAGATCCAACTTATTTCGAAGAACTGCATTTTCGGACGTACCGCACGAAGGAGTTCCTGCCATCCTGGTGATCGCATAACATTTGTAGGTACAGATCCATAATGCTTAGCTGCTTCGTGATTTTCAGCATTCTTAGCGGCGCCATTAGCGTAAAAAAATTAAACAAACCGCTTAGTGCTATTTTCAGAAAATCACTTTAGACATGTTTACTCGTTCCACTTGTACTGACGTGCTTTCCGCATGCACTCAGCACTTTTCTAATGGAATCAAATCATCACGAATGAACAAGACCGTTTTCGTTGATTTCTTTTTTAAATATTCCTACACTGTAACCTCTTGTGTACTTATTTTCAACTCAAAATGTCCATACGTATCAAATCAAAGCCATTTGGGAAAATATAACATTTCCACCCGCCTACGTTCCGTTCTGAAGCCATTTGTTTTCATATAAAATCCCAGTCACAATAATCGTAAACACGTTGTCCCCAAAGCCGACAATGGACGACACGCGCTTCTTTTTTGAAATCTTACTGACAGCCCACCCAATTGTCGAGAGTAGGCGACATCAGATTTATGTCATGCATGTGGATATCTGTTTGTCACAAAGAATTCCAATCTACCCTTTAATTTCGTCACTCGTGACGCATTGGGAGAAAGACTGATCCAACAAATCATAGGCGAAAATTATGAATTCGTCGGTTCTATTTTTAATTAAATAAAATAATTTAAAGACTCCTCCAACGAATGTGCTCGGTGATAAGTGATTTCCTTGAGAAGCTACAAAATTTGCGGTTCAGTGGTGTACTAGATGAAATTATGAATTTTTTTTCATCAAGCGGGTGTATTTTTAAGAAATTCCGCAGAGGAGTGCAGCGCTGAATAAAATATAGAGGAGCGAGTAGGCTGGTCGAACTTTAATTAGGTTTTTGCCGGAAGTAGGTTAGGTGCATACTTTCTGCTAATTTAAAAAGAAAGCGACAGTTCGAATAAGTGACAGAGCTGTCTTATGACATTTGTCTGTTTATTTTGACATGCCGACGTCATTCTGACGCAAACATTTATCCTAAATTTGTCACTACGTGTTATCGTCTGTCAAGTGTTTGGTAAAGCGCACACTCACAAAAGACACACGAGCGTCCACCGAATGGCCGAATTTTTGTGACGTCAGCTTGTCAAAATTTGCCATAAAAAATATCACGTGTAATCGTAGCTTACGAGTTGCGCAGCGAAGTGACAGAAGTGTCAAAAAAGTGAGGCTTAGTCGTTTAAGAGGGTTAGGACAAAAGTTGCCCCAAGTCTTTTACTTAAAGCCAGAGTGACAACGAAGTAGAAGGACTACAGCTCCCACTCAATAACACGTTTTTCATAACCTTGAAAAAAGCTATTTTTACTCACTCCAAATCCAGTCTGCTTCAGAAACCTGAGGAAAAATTTCAGCTCAATTTGTATTCAAATGCGTCCAGGGATCACGGAATTTTTCAGACGACTGTCATCGAAACGATGTAACTTCAAAACTTGCAACGAGTTTGAAGGCTTTTTACAGTTCATTCTACCCAAATTTATGGAAAACTGATGATAATTACTAAAAAATGGGCCTGAAAATAGCTTATTTGGTCATTTTTCATTTTGAAAAACGATATCGTCCTAATAAAAAAAAAAACAGTATAAACAAAGAAGAATTGGTGACGAAAACAATTGTTTCGTTTCACGTGTGAAAATGTGGACATTTTGGCTAAGACTTTCTTAAATGATAATTTTGAGACGCGTGGTGATGCTCTTTCAAATATCCAGAAAATTAAATCTTTCCTAAGGTATTTAGGAGATCCGGGCTTTCAGGTAAACATTTCAAAATTCACGGCTTACCAAGTGCAAAATTTATGTGTTTAGGTTGGTGTTGGAGAAGAGCTTGGTGTTCATTAGTCAACCGTTTCGTTAACTAATTGGTATGTGTGTCAAAAAATAGTTCAACAAGCCGATGAATGGGTACATTTTCCGAAAATTAAAATTTATGTTTGCAGGTGCAATTGGAGCTATAGATTGCCTTTGATAATTTTCCCACAAAAATTTGAAAACAAATTCAAAATAAACAAACCACCGGACAGTTGCCCCTTGTCAAGTTTGACAGAAATTGCAAGACAAGGACATGTAAAGCGAAGTAAATGCTATGTTCGAATTTTCGAAATTACTTCAAAATAAACAAACCACCGGACAGTTGCCCCTTGTCAAGTTTGACAGAAATTGCAAGACAAGGACATGTACAGCGAAGTAAATGCTATGTTCGAATTTTCGAAATTACTTCAAAATAAACAAACCACCGGACAGTTGCCCCTTGTCAAGTTTGACAGAAATTGCAAGACAAGGACATGTACAGCGAAGTAAACGCTATGTTCGAATTTTCGAAATTACTTCAAAATAAACAAACCACCGGACAGTTGTCACTTGTCAAGTTTGACAGAAATTGCAAGGCAAGGACATGTACAGCGAAGTAAATGCTATGTTCGAATTTTCGAACTTACTTTAGCAAACTAGGTTTTTATTCATACGACCCATTGATTGAGATTTATTTGATTAAAGTCGGAAAAAAAAATACATTTTGGTTAGAAACGCCCACAAAAAGTAGGCGTGACAATCAACGACAAGCCCACAGCCTTTCATTTCATTTTTCAATCTACGATTTACAATCCACAGATTTCGAAAAACAATACAATAAGTTATATAAAAATAAGTTAAATATGAATCGAAGTTTTTTCGGAATCTTACGAAACATTTCAAAAGAAAATTTCATCCGTCCAGCAGTTTTTATGTGCACCGGAAAGGGACACGGACGTCCTGCAGTTTTGTTATATATGCATGGCTTGGTGTCCTCTTAAAGCCAATCTTGTATATATTTTATGGAATTCAAAATTGTTGCTCCCCATATTCAGGATTTAAAAGTAAGGAATTTTCGTACAACCAACTTTCAATGCCGACCACTTTATCAGTCGAGTTGAGGCTCTGTTGATGTTCCATTCTCTGTGGGTTGAATGAGTTTTGAGCTTTTTACGGGACTACCTACATTAAGGCGGTATTTATGAACTCATCAACTTCCAGCTCCATAATCCTGTTCAAAAACGAATGAAAGTGTGACAAATCACAGTAGCTTTAGGGAAATTTTTATAAAGTGGGTATAGCAACACTGCATTTGACAACGTCATACCCTAAGTTAGATTAGGTTGGGTGGGGTTGTGAGATCGTCACAAAAGACCAGGCACCAAAACGGACCCATCGCCATCCCCATCATATCCTAAATACAGTTTGAAAGATCTTGTTTGAATATAAGAGAGTTTTTCATCCCCTAAACTTAGATGGTCAGAGGACACTCACGAGCATAACGAATTCATACACCCACTGCATTAATTCGCACAAATAAATCCATCCACCGACACAGACACTCCGCCATCAAACATGACAAAACAAAATAAAAATATAATCGTCCCAAAATAGTTTTTGACAAACGCTCAAAAATACTATAAAATATTAAAAATAAAAATATAATTCGATTCCCACTCACCGATTGTTGTGTAAATTGTACCACAGTAGAACATTGTGTCCCAGAACCTCCAGGGATTCTCGAACTTTTCCATCTCGGCCAAGGTTTTGTTTGTCAGCAATAGCGATTGAACTGCAATCGTGTGATTGCGCAGAGTGGTCAAAATCAGACTCGTGAATTCATCTGGTAGATACTAAAGGAATAAAGAAAAGTATCAGATTGAGAAGGACACGTTTGGATTAAGAATTTGTTACCAGGCTCATGGCGCGTTGCTCTGTAATGTTTTGCATTGCTTTTAGAAATAACTTCTGCGATGCGTAGACGTCTTGGTGGGTTTTTTTCGCGTGTGGTTCTATGGAAAGGAGGCCAACAAATTTTGCACGTTAGTAGAGATTGAAAAAATTGGTAGAATTTAAAAAAAATTGCTGTTGGAAACATTCAAAACGCGTTTTCGGTGAACGAACATTGAAGGAATTGATGGATCGTTCGTTCACTGATAACGCGATTTGGCGAGGGTTTTGAGTGTTTGTTTGACGTTGGTCATGAGACTGGACGGATACATGCAGGTACCTACAAGTCGCGGATGACATCTCCCATCTTCTCTGTGAATGTCAAACAATGGCTCAGAGTAGAAGACAGCACTTTAAAAAGGTAGAGGAGTTTGGCTTCGCAAACTAAATGAAGACTTAAATTCTGTCGGAAAATTGAGTGCAGCGAATCGCTTTGTGTCTTAATTTTAATGCGCATTAAGATTAGGATTAAGTTCTCTGGGGATGCCAATGAGTCCACTATCGCGCCTGCTCTTTTGTGACTCGCTACCCTACTCAACCTAAGCTGAACTAACCTCTTGATATTTGTGCCTCAACAAAAAGTAAATCTTTTGAAATAAATTTCACCCAATAAGTTTCTCTTTTTAAGTTCCTAATTGTTGACGGAAGAGGAAACAACAGTCTGATGGATTTAATAGCAACACATTTCAGTGAAACGATTTCCTTTATTTGTATAAAATAACTGAGCGGATTTAGGGAAAAGTTTTCCTGTCTAAAATATTTAAATAAAATCTTTAGTTAAATTTACAATTCGTCGGTAACATTTGAAGATCAGGGCGGCATTTTGTAAAGCGAAAACGTTCAAACGCTTAGAAATGTTCCAGGAGAAAATCGTGCATGTAAACGAAATCGTTTTCGCCTTACAGAGTGCCAACCCAAGACTACTCTTAGTTAAACAAGTTTTATGTGTCCATTTAACAAGAGATTGCTTCTTGTCAAAGCTCTTGTGTGGGACTCTGTAAGAGAACAAATTTCAATCGTTTCCACTGGCATGTACGTTTTACTCCTTGTAACTTTGAAAACGAAAGGAATTTTCGCTTTCGTGAAATTAAAATAGAAACGTTTTCGTTTTAGTAGCTGTATGCACCTCCCTGAAAAAAGCGAAAGACATTTTCATTATTGGATCGACTAAATAAAGTGTCGAAAAGTCCTCGCTCAGTACAAAGTACGTTACAAGTTCAAAACGATCAAAATACAGACTCTAGCTGTTGACATCTTACGACAACTAAAACAAACAAATTCCTAAAACGACTTCGTGGCTGGAGGCTGTCATCGCGAATAAAAAAGAAGGAAGAAGATAGAAGAATGGAGAAAGGAGTGAGTAAGCCACGACATTTTTGAGTCTAGCTATGAATTTTGTTTCGTGCCTTAAAAAATATTGTTTTGAAACAGGCGAAGATTTTTTAAAGAAAATTTGTATGACTTGGCGAAAAATTGGCCACGCAGTTCTGCTGGACGTACCCATTTGAATTTAAATATCGAGTCTTTGCCAAATCGCTTAAGTAGTTTACTAAGAAAATTTTGTTTGCCCCTCGCCCAACGAAGTAAATAAAAAAAAACCGTTGACCTATTTTATTTAAGAAAATTATATTTTACGGGCCAACCACATAAATAAAAAAAAACCGTCGACCTATTTTACCCGTCGGCACAGAAAACCCACGGTCTATATCAGGAGTTGATTAATACCCTGAGTTTGAAATTGTTGTCCGAAGTCAATATTTCTAACTACGTAAGGAAATAAATAAAAAAATCGACTGCTTTAAAGCTGCGAGGAATATTCACTTGCATTTCGTAAATTTGTCGTCGCGTCATTTTGAACTAAATAATAGGTCCATTCGCGTACTTTCACGAGCCAAGCACTAAAAATCTGTCAGACTCGAAAAATTGAGCGAAACTCTCTCAGAAAGCTGAAAATATACTCCAAAGTACTTGGATACACTTGGATCTACTTTGGGCCACTTACATCTTTGAAATGTAATCCATACCACGAATAAATTTATAACTTACCCTTTTGCAACATTTGAAACGTTCTAGGAGAATATTCGACCACCACCGAATTTTCTTTATTTTATTTTTGTGTACAATTGATTTTTAAAACGGATTTTGAATTTGTTTCCTGTCAATTTTGCGCATTTGACATTTTTATCAGTATTTGCCGGTTGAAATTCTCTGAGCTGTTTCGAGCCAAGAGAGGATCTGCTCGTTACTCGTTATTTTGCTAATTTTCTCTTTTTCTGTCATTTTTGATGAGTACGTGTGTAGACTTTGTGCGATTGCGATCGATTTATATCGATTGCGTTCGATTGAAACCGCGTACGCGAACGAACCTGTGACAGAATATTTCGAATGCGGGTTTTGACTTTTTAATTTTATGACGATTTGTTGGAGAGCTCATCGCGTGCTTTTCAGAACTCCGGTCAGAACTCATCGGAGCTTCAAAAGGTTCACAGTCCTCTAACCTTCTTGTTAACGTTTCTAAAAATTCCTGCTTAGAGCTCTAGAACTACTTGGATTGTTCACTCACTTTGTATTGAAAATTTACGTCTTTTCGAAAATAGTTTTCTAGTGTTTTTTTATCAAAGAAAAAAATGTTTCCATTGAAAAGATCTTTAAAACTATCTGTGCCGGCTTGGGGGTAAGACAAAGAACTTTATGGTTTGAAGCGAGAGGAGAAGAATGTCCTAAGGTGTGGACTTTTTCGGGTGGCTTGGATTCTCGAAACTGTATAGAGGGAGTCGCGGTGAAACAACCTAAGAACGAACTCGGAAAAGTGCTTAACTGTGGCAATAGATTTTTAAGCAAGGTTTTTGGAAAAAGGCGAATTGAATATCGAAAAGCAGTCAAATCCAAAGAGACTGCAACTCTTTCTAATGAGAAGGAATTTTTTGCAAATGGAGCGAGCACTTCTCCATGTCGATTGATCCAGAACATTGCACTCCGGATGACAGATGAACCGCTTTGGGAAGACTGAAAAATAGGCGCAGGATGCAGAAAGTATTTCCTGTTTTATTGTTTTATTGTTTAAAGTTGGCAAATTTCCGAAAAAGCATAAAATCGAGAGGGAAATACTCAAATCCCTAGGTGCAGAGAAAGGCCAATGAAACTCTCTGGTCAGCTAAGTTGTCTGCGAATGCCCGATATACCGAGAAATTGTGGCCTTATTTTCGAGAAAGGTGGTGGAAGAAGAAAAACTCATTTCGGAAAGATTTTTAGATATTTTTCCTGCGGTTGCTCACCCACAAAGGTCAGACGGACTAAAAAAAAACACATTTAGTCGGTGACACAATATTTAAAAATGCACAGGAATATCCAAGGCTGTATTAAATTTTAGAATTTAAATAAAGACCCGCATCAGCCTGCTTGTCTGCATAGTCCATTATTTTCCACCATCCTACGCGTGTTTTATTTAATAAAAATAAAACTCAAATATGCAGGCCGAATTTATATTCAATTGATGGGAGTGGAGCTGTTTGCTGGCACTTTCCTGCTTTTTGTTTATGAGGGATAGATCCATCTTTACTGACTTTTATTGCATTAGTAGAGAAAAACCACTCTGAATCTGATTCATTCAACATCCCTCTGCAGGAGTCGCGCCATTCGAACTGCCGCTGGTGCCGCATTTATGGCGTAACCATTCCCAACGAACTTTCAATGTCAACATCGAACGAAAACAAACAAATCGCCATAGAAATCCAAATCATGACATCATCCTGCGCGTCTGCAGTAACCCAAATGCACTTACCTTCAACAGTCATGAAGAGCAGGGCACCACCAACCGTGTACAGGAGCACGACCAGGAACAGGAATATATGGGTGAACCACTTTTTGGACCATTTACTGAATTTGTTGTACAGGCCGAAGGTGAACTTCTCGCCGAAACTCATGCCCGACTTGGTGAAGTCGCAAAATCCCTCGAAGCCCTTGGACATGAAGTTGCCAGCAGCAAACGGATTCGAATACGCTGGCCAATACGGCTGACCCTGCGACCCAACCATGGCTGGATTTGTCTGCGCCGAGAACGGCGGCATCCCTGTTTGGGGCTGGGGTTGGGGTATCGAATTCAAGGACCCATTGCCAGTGCGGTGGATTTGTATCCGCGGTGGTCGCGGAGCCCGCGCACGACTCATCGGCGGTGTGCCCGACAGCGTTCCGGGAGGCGAATTCGACGGCATTCTGAGGGCAAATGTTTGATTTCTATTTCACTTATACACTATCTGGGGACGGGTAATGGTTTTCACATGAGAAGCACTGCAGTCTGGTGTCCCATCAGTCACATTGCACTACACACACACACTGGATCGCTGTGGCAGATATTCGTCCCGAGTAAGTCACGTCAAGTATCAATGCCGTCTGGTCCGTACCGTGCTTGCTCGCAAGTCACACTGAGCAGTCATTCCGATAGCGACCACCGGAAGAGAATGAAAGATGAAAATCTCCAAAGCGAAAACAACAAGAAAGCTGCCTGCTTGTGAGTCTGCGAATTAAACCGAAAATAACGTCAATGTGGGGGGAGACACGGGACACTCTACACACAAAGATAAAAATGGAAAACTAGTGGAAAAGTCAATTTTCGGTCGAGAAACTCGGCCAAGTGGCTCTCTTGAGAGGGGCGAATTTTCACTGTTGCCGATCGGGTTATTACATGCCACCAATTCGGGGGTGGTTAGTAATTTTATTTCGAATTTTTATTAACGCCGGCCGTTGATCATCATCATTAAGCGGTAAGATGGAATTTTTAATGAGCTGTCGAGGACTATTTTCGGTATGACACGAGGTAAACGAAAATCATCTTTACCGCGAATAAACGAAAGCAAACGAGTCTAGGTGGAGGCGGATGCGGTCAGCCCGAACAAGTGTTTTTAATTTTTAACGACATGTACGAGTGGTTTGGCTTTGACTTTTGAAATGCATGCTTTAGGTGGTTGTACAGCGGTTGTCTTGAGTTACTCGATTGCATTGTGAAGGTTTTTTTTCTGAGACGTTTAGTGGCGAAGAAATTTGAAAACTGTTTTTAAATGTAAAGAAAGACTCTTAAGAAGAAGAAAGTCGAAGCCATTTGAATAGTTTTCCAGCAGTTTTTAAAAATAATCTTTCTTTTAAACAGTAAAATTGTTAACCATTTATATCAAGTCCCAAATGTCTAGTAAACGATGTTAACTGAGACTACTACAGATTAGATTGGAATTTGCATACTGAATGTCGTACTAAAAATGTGAATAGTGATACATCAGGTAAACGCCATCTGTTAGTCAAATATCTATCCATTATATTCAAGATTCAAACCACTGTTCTAAAGGGTTTTTCAATAAGAGCGCTACAAAAGTTTTTTTAAATATAATAAAAACTGTTTTGGATATCAATCAAATTGTTTATTCCTGTGAAAGTGCGTTCGATGCCATTATGTATGGAACTCGATTTTTTCCATGGCCACCACGGGCACGCTTGCAGACGTCCAGACGCTGAACCCAATTTTCGACGGTTTTCAAGCATAAATCGCCCGATACTGCTGCAATTTCACGTTCGATATTCGTACGAAGTTGATCAATCGTCGCTGGCTTGTTGGCATAGACCATAGACTTGACGTAGCCCCACAGGAAATAGTCTAACGGCGTCAAATCGCACGACCGAGGCGGCCAAGCGACTGGACCATTTCGTGAGATAACACGTTCTCCAAACGTGGTTTCCAATAAATTGATTGTGACATTCGCTGTGTGGCTTGTGGCGCCGTCCTGTTGGAACCACATGTCCTCCAAGTCCATATCATCCAATTGGGGCCAAAAATATTCGGTTATCATTGAACGGTAGCGATTCTCATTCACAGTAACGTGCCGGTCTTGATCATCACGGAAGAAGTACGGCCCAATGACGCCGCCGGCCCATAAACCACACCAAACCGTAATTTTTTCGGGATGCAATGATGACTCATGGAGTACGTGTGGATTGCTGCCTGACCAATACCGCATATTTTGTTTATTGACGAAGCCATTCAGCCAGAAATGAGCCTCATCGCTGAAGATGATTTTTCGATGAAAATCCGAATCATTTTCAAGTTGTTGCTCAGCCCAATTCACGAACATACGACGCTTCTGGTGGTCAAGCGGCTTCAGTTCTAGGCCAAGATCTTTTCGCAAAATTCGCCACAACGACGTCACAGAGATGCCCAACGCTTGAGAACGACGTGTGAGAGACACATTTGGGCTTTCTTCAACTGAAGCGTCGGCGGCAGCAATATTCTCGACACTACGGGCACTTCTTTGTCTCACTGGCACGGGAACATTTTGTACTGTGCCTGTGGATTCAAATTTCTCCACTAGACGCTCAATTGTTGATCTGCTAGGACGATTATGACGACCATAAATTGGACGTAGCGCTCTTAACGTTGAGGCCACTGACTCCGAATTTCGGTAGTAAATTTTAATTATTTCGACTCGTTGTTGGCTCGTATATCTTTCCATCATGAAATGGCAAACCTTACTGAAGAGAAATATCAAAAGAGCGGCAAGAAATTCGGCGTCGTTTGCTGTCCCTGTCGCTCTACTTTTGTAGCGTCCCTCTTGAAAAACCCTTTATTTATTAAAATTTGCACATTACGGCAGTAAGCTTCGGGATGGAGCTTGTTTTCGCGACGATAATAGGTTTCAAAAACAAAACTTAAGGTCAGCCAGAAATCCGGCTCGCCAACAGCTTTTTAGATGATTTAAATGTAGCACTAGCTGCGAAAACGTCAATTAGATTTTAAATAAAGGTCGCGGCAAGACAAATCGAACAGACCCTTTGTAAATGAGGAAAGGAACTTTATTTAGAGTCGCAGCTAACGCCATTTAGAAATTTTGCGAAGCGTGCAAGCCTGCCTACTTGAATAATTCTGAGAAGCTTGCAAGCCTGCACCGGGGCTCAAGTTTTCAGAAGCCTGTCTGAAATATGCGGATTATTTAGGCGAAATTATTTGGTGATAATTGTCGACGACGGCGAGAGCAAGGATGACTTTCTTTAGTGAAGAATAAAAGTCAGACCGATAATTCCAATTCAAGACGTATTTTAAATAATGATACATTTGACAACCAGAAGCTTTAATTGTATTTGAATGAAAATGATTGAAAGAAGTTGTAAAAGTTGAGTACAAATGGTGTACTCTTAGAATTACGTCTTTAGACGGATGACATTGACATCTTTGACAGCACTCAGCGGGGAATCAATGACACTTTTGCGAATATTGTAACAGAGGGGCCCAAAATAGGTTAAGTCGTGGTTGATGCCCAAAAGTTGTTAGGGACCAATATGCTGTCAACAAGAAGAGCCACACAAATCGTATGGAACGTCATAAGAGATATAGTTATAACTTTTATGCAGTTTAGGGACCTTGTCTACCTCGGCTTCGCTTTTAGCTCCCAAAGTCTCATTCTATCAGAAATGATGCGACGAATCATGCTTTCTAATCGCTGTTTTTTCGGCCTTAACAGGCAATTGAGTAGTAAAGGAGGACTTGGTGACTTAGGTTCCTTCCCAAGCCCGTACGGAATAAATCCCGTTCCCATCCAAACTTTTGCCTCGTGTACATTTTAACAGTCTTAAGACTTCACCTCTCACAGCTGACACCATTCAAAAATCAGACAGTCAATTCATCCTTATTTTCGAAAACGCTTTGTGGTCATTTCTTTCCTCAGAAACAGAACGATGACCTTCCTCTTAAAAAAAAAATATGTATATATATATATTTGTATGTAAAATCGTGCAAAACCACACACACAAGTGTCGTGTCACTGTAACAAAAAAATAAAAAATAATGCGAATTATGAGGATAACGAACGACATTACTCCGCCGCCACAAATAAGAACGACCGCATTTTTTTTATTTGTTTTTAAACTTGTTTTCCTAAGTAAATGTATTTTTGGACACCAGCGCCAAAAATGATTTATTCCGTTCTACACTAATAACTGACAATTTAAGCTCATTTTTTAATCGCCTAGAAGATTAACAGCATGCCTCAGTTTTTAAGAAGTGAAATAAAATTCTCATCCTTATTTCCGCTAATTGTGTAGTTTAATTACAGAGAAAAAAAATGCAATAAAAATAAAATTGATGTCATTTGAATTTCGTTCGAATGTACTAAGAAGAGAAACACAAAAGCTGTTGACAGACGTGCGTTCCTTTTAAATGGCTGATTTTTATTTTTTTATTAAACGGCTGAATAAAAGGGACGTTTGGTGCCAAATGTTTTTTTTTTTTTTTTTTAGTTTTTATCAAGAATTGTTTTTTAAAAATGTAATGGTCGCTTTTACAACAGAAACAAAGGTGAGTTATTTTAAGCGAGTGTGGATTTGAAATTGTGCGTTTTTAATAACAAATATTTCAGCATTATGAGATTTATTAATTTATCTATTATTATATTGCAATAAGAAAATAGTCAAGAGTATTCGAAACAGTAAACAGCCAGCTTAAGAGAATGATTTTTTGTAAGTTGGCGTGTTCTTACATTCAATTTATTTATTCAAAGATCAAAAACGGCTTAAAAATGGCTTCGGATTTAACAAGGCGACATGTGTTCTAGTACTTAATTTCCATTCGTTCCGAAAATGAAAAAGTCACATAAAACGAATGGTGGTGAGGGTCCCACTGACCTGTTGCGCCAATTATTTATTTATTTAGCACTTATCACTGGTTAATCCCAGATTGAGAGGAAAAGCGACAATTTTGGGGCTTTTTTAATTAAAATGGGGGAAAAGGGGAACTAATACAAAATCTCTGTGAAACGTAAATTGTTTAACAATAAAATTAAAACGTATTTTAATTACGAACAAATTTCAAGGAATGAAATGTTTAATAGAACAAACATGAAATAAAACAGCCCATCGAACGTCTACGTAAAAATTGTTGTTATCTGAATGCATTCACTCGTTTTGATATTCCGCGACAAAGATTCATGAGGTCACGCACTTTTCTCATTCCTTTTCTAGTATATGTGAGTTAAAAAATTGGAATTCGCTATTCCGAAATGTGTATTTCACTATTTTCTTTATTTTAATCGAAGCCTTAACAAAAACCAAACAAGTTAAATAAGAAACATAAAACAATTGAACACCGCGATGCCCATAAAAGCAAGAGGTTTGGTGGCCGGCCATTAGCAACATGTTTTTTTTTAAGTCACACGTATTCACAGACGGGTTGAAATTACAAAAACAACAATGTAAACAAATGGGTTTTGGGGGGATAGAGGTACGAAAGATATTCATCTCTTTCACTCATTCATCTCTGTCCGCGATACTAGTAATCATTTTTAGTTTCCAGGCTAAATTTTTCGAACTCACTTTGGCGACATTTTCCATACAAAATTTCATATTGTGACCCACAAAATATTTCGTGTCAAGGTTAAAAATGATTATTAGTAAGGCCCTCAAGAAAAGGAAGTCATTGTAAAATATTTTTATGTTGCATGCTTTTTTAAGCTTGTTAATAAAACCGGCTAAAAATTGTTCATTTTTTCATATAAAAACAAGTGCAAATTTCACTTAGGGGAAAACTAATGCTTTTGCTGATAAAAAAAAAGGGGAAAACAGTTTTCAAAGTCTGGGAACACTGCTTGTAACCACTGACACGGAAAGAGTACAAGTGGCCACGGTTGCCATTCATATTCAATATATGGTTGAAAAAAATTAGAAGTTTTGCGTAACTGTTATTGGATTTTCATTGGAAGTTGGGGCATTGTTATTAATTCAAAATTATACCGAAAATATAGAATAGTAGTCATTTTTGAGAAATATTTAAGAAATTGATTTTTTGGAATTTTTGAGAAAAACTAAGTACGGGGTCTTCTTGAGAATACTTATTTTATCCTTAATATGTATTTTGATCAAAATCGTTAGAGCGGTTTTGTAAAATTTGCCAGACAAAACAGTACCAACATGTTTAGTTTGAAAAATACTACTGCTTAACTATTTAGCTGAAAACCGAGTACAAGTAATTGTTCGGGATGTAAGAATTACTTGGTTTTTAGGGTTTTATCGAAATCGAAAATGGGGTTTTCGAGATATGAGCAGTTTTTAAAGTGAGCGTTTCCAGTGATTCTAATTGAAAATTAAGGACGCAATAATTTTGAAAGCATCAATTTTACTCTAATTTTGCATTTTGGTCAAAATCATTATAACCGTTTTCAGGTAAACTAAAGAAAACAACATTTTTCAAAAATGGCTTTTTTCAAAAACCCATTTTACGATAATACAGAGAAAAACTGAGTTTTCCATTAGGTTAGAAATGACCATATTACCTTAGAAATGAATTTTTGTTACAATCGTATGGACCGTTTTCGAGATATGTTCAAATTTCAAAAGTACCGTAACTCGATTTTTAAACTGAGTATGCAGTTATGTTTACCTCACCCACTTAAGCTTACATATCAATTTTTGTTGAAATCGTTAGAGCCGTTTTCGAACAAATCAAACTGGTATGAAAATTTTGTATGGGAAGTACCATTAATATTGAGGTAAACATGCAAAAAAAAAACGGGCCCCGAACTGTAAGCCCCCAAACTTTAAATCCGAAGTTTGGACGAAATCCGTTCAGCCGCTTAGGCTGTAGGCCTTGGGACATACAGACAGACAGACAGACAGACAGATGGACAGAATTTTGCGACCCACTTTTTTGAGTTCGCCTATCATCGTAATGGCAATTGATTAACATCTCGAGTTCGAAATTTTGTACGAATTTGTATTCTCTTACTACGTAATGGAGAAAGTTGAAAACCGCATTGCAGTGTAAAAACGTCCATTTGCTTAGTCTTCAGAGAAACTAAAAGAAAAGTGTAGAGTTCCTAGCACTTTTATATAATATATAACACATATTTTTAAAACATAAAAAAGTCTTTCAAAATATTCAATTAGGTACATTAGGTTTGTAGGAACTTAGTCAGTCTGTAAGTAGTTAAACAACGGCTACTTTATAAAATAAAATAAATAAGACTTAACTCACTAATGTTATAGTACTAAACTACTAAAATACTTTTGCTGACAAAAAGCATGATTTTCTTAGCTCAAATTATTGTATTTGATTTAAAATAAAAAAAATAACTTTTCAATTCAATAAGGAACGTAGTAGGCACTTTGTCAATCTTTAAGCCATTAAACATAACATAACTTCAACAACGTGCGCAAAGTACCAGCTGTTAGAAGGCATGGGATTATCTGTCATTTCCGAGCCTTTTTTCTTTAAACAAACCTTCAACAAATTAGAGTTGTATGTCTGCAAATAAATAATAATGATTAACTAACCTTTCTATATCTGAATGTAGTGATAAACAGAAACAGAAAATATTTCGAAGCTCACCATCTGTCAAAAGAAGAAAATGAGTGCATTCAGTAATTTCAGAACAAAACAGGTGATGCATATGCAAATGCAATGCGTTCACTCAGACACAGTAAAGCAGCATTTAAATGAATTATATTTTTCGCGCTCCTGCTCAAAAAGTTACCATAACTAGATAAAAAAAAATTACCAAATTACCAAATTTGGTAAGAAATTACTTAAGTGGCAACCGTGGGAGTGGCCCCTAACAAAAATGCTCTCCGGCCATTAAAAAAAGGAGAAGCAACAGCGAACGACTTCGAGATCATATCGTGGAAATATACGAAATACCTTTGAGATCTCGTAGCTCCATAAATAAAACACCCCCGAGTTCTTGTGGCTCCGAAAGATCCTCTTTAACAACCTTTATGTATCCAGCAACCTTATGACATCTGATGGGAAGTGGACTACTTCAAGTAAGAACTCCATTGGCATACTCACTTCCGTAGTAGCTCCTTAACTGCCACTTAGAACCCAGTCTTACGCAGGCTTACACAACCGCCCGACTTGCAGCACGGTTAAGGCGATAATCACTCAAGATTCGCTGGGGCACAAGTGGCTTACAAATTTTGTAATGTGTTTCGAACCTGATCGTATTTTAATACCAAGGATTTAAATTTAAATAAAACAGAAACTATTTGACACATGAATAAAGTTCTGCCTTTGAAACAGACCGGGAATTGTAATAGAATTGTTCCAATGATTGAACCGTAAGGTACTTTTTTTTTTGGTTTGGACGGAGATAGCAGCAGATGAGCTTTGAAAAATCCAAAACTCAATTTTGAATGCAAATTTAAATGATTGACTGTGGCAAAGGCCTTTAAAAAACTCTAGGAACGTCAAAAGAGTTGTTCTAGTACTGTCAATCGACACTCGTTCGTATCCCATCTGTGCATAGCCCTTGCAAAAAGTATATGGAAACATTTGGTTGAAGCCCCGGATAATTGGATGTTTTCTTTTTCGCAGGTATTGGAATTTTACGCAACTTTTCCGACAGAAAGGGAAACCAAGAGTTTTGGTACTCAAAAATTCTGTGTAAACGGTACGACATATGGAAGTGTGATTTTATTAATCCCATGGCTGCAAAGGCTCGTTGGCTTTTGTGGATCAGATACCTCCATACATCTCTCAACACGACCAACGTTCCAAATAAAAAGCCACTCATAACTCGCCTTGGAAATTGCAATCGAAACTGGCAACAAAATGATCCCGGAAGAGAAATAAAATTGTAACAGGGACACAAAGCAAATAATTGCACAAAGAATGATGTGGGACTAGCCACAAAAATTATTTTTGCGTGTGAATTCGGAAGTATTTTGGGAGACATTCAACAGTGATTCTTATTTACATCGTGGACTAATTGTGTTCTGGCCAAGAGAATGCGTTTTCCACAATCGTTCTCGGTCAAGCTAAATATATCCCGAGTGTTCATAACGATTTTATGGCACCGTTGACAGAGATGGTGACAAACAATTTCCGAGAAGCACTCGTATATCACTGGCACGGGGGGGCGTATGAGCAACGATTTTCTAGCAATTTTTGCATAATTTTACGGCCCTGTTTCGGGGATTGAATTGACAGGTTTTAACTGGCTATAACGAGCAGCTTTCGCTATAAAATGCTTAATAGAGGTGATGAGGGACGACTCTTGCTTGAAACTGAAAGTGAGGTAAGTGGATGACGAATTTTGAATGGAGTCGTTCAAAGAGGGATGCGTCTTCCTGAAAATAGGAACGTTTTCGGTTGAAAGAACATTTTATGTAGATTTGTATAGACATTTTTAGAGCTGTTTCAGAGCAATCAAGCAGCAGAGTACAGAGGACCACATCAGCCATTGGAAAAGCATAAGAAAAGGAGACTCGCGGAGCACTGGCAACAACAGCTGTAGGGAAAAGCAGCATAGTTCTGATGCAGTAAAGCAGCAGCAGGGAAGCAAGGACGCAATTTCGCACCTGGCCCTAAGCAGCTACAATCATTCTATTTCAAATAGTTCTAAGTTAAATCTTCTCAAGGCAGCAGCTGTAAACACCAAGGGCGGACTTCAACCAGTTTTGACTTCCAAATGCTTTCATAGTCGTCAAGTTATAGCTGCGGCTGTGAATGGACACCTGGAAATTGATCCAACAGAGTATTTTCAAATAACTTCGGACTGTGGCAGAAGCAGCTGAAAAGACCCCAACTCCTCCAGCAACCCGTGTAAAAAAAAAAACAACGAACGCTTAGGTAAGCTTAGGTTAGGCAAACGGGAAGGTAGAGCAGGGAAAACCCTTTGAGATTAAGTTTCATTGCGTGGCTTCTTGGGATGTTATGACCAGTTACCCTACTTAGATAGAGGTGACCTGTCAAAATGTAGAAGCTGGTTGCTCCGGCTCCAACGAACGCTTAATTCCCTCGTTTTTCTAATCTATAATGCGAATAGTTCACTCCTTTAACAGTCCTATTTAGGAATATTGACTGTGAAAGCGCCTTCGTCAGTCACCCTTCAAAATTAAGAGCCCACAATAAATTCGTAGACCTTTCTCAGCTAAAGCTACCGATGTTTCAGATTTAAGCTCTCTACCCCGGCCGCACTGAATAATTTTTCAAATCTGACAAGATTTACGGAGGAAAAGCAAACTTTGTTCAAAAGCACAAAATGCACAGGCGCCTAGCTAACCCCCAAGTCCACTCGCCACTCACGTTAGCACGCACGGCAACTCATTCAATTCCATTAAAACAGACCAAAATGCCGCTTGATTAAATAATTTCTTTTCCAGCATTTTCTAGATCGATGGGGAGGTTGCTTATTAGTTTCTTCGATTATGTTTTATTATTTTTTTTTACTTTTCATTGTGAAGATTGTTTATTTTTTTAGGTATAGAACTTTAAGTTGGCAGCACTATTTTAATTGACGTCCATTTTGTCAGCTGTAATTTTTTTTTTTAATTTGGTTTGGCATTTCGACATGAATAGGACTGACGCCTGAACAACGTTTCCAAATTGTGCAAATTTATTTTGACAATCATGGTCCTGTTCGAAATACGTATCCCAATTTTCATAGGCGAATTTTGTTTAGCGATGAAGCTCACTTTTGGTTGAATGGATACGTCAAAAACTGCCGTATTTGGAGTGATGACAATCCTCAAGTGTACGTTGAGACACCGTTACATCCACAAAAACTGACTGTTTGGTGTGGTTTGTGGGTTGGTGGAATAATTGGTCCGTACTTCTTTAGAAACGACGCTGGCCAGAACGTTACCACTTTAGAGCCATGATTACTGACTTTTTTCGTTCGTCAATTGAACAACCATGATGTGCAGGAGCTGTGGTTTCACCAAGACGGCGCAACATGTCACGCAGCTCGTGCAACAATTGATTTATTGAAGAAAACGTTTGGTAACCGCATAGTTTCGCGTTGCGGACCCTTGAATAGGCCTCCAAGATCGTGCGATTTAACGCCACTTGACTGTTTTCTGTGGGAATATGTGATATACGCCTATAAGCCCGAAACGATTGACCACTTCGATGACAACATTCGCCGCGTTATTGCCGACATACGGCCACAAAAGTTGGAAAATGTCATCGAAAATTGGACCTCCAGATTAGACTACGTCCGAGCCAGCCAGAAATCATATTTAAACTATAAAGCCAGAAGATTATCTTTCGAATAAAGTAAATTTTAGGTCAATTTAATAAAATTATCTTTGTTTTCATTCCATTTCAAAGTTCTATACCTCTAAAAAAAACACCCGTGGTTTTTATATTTAAACCCTACTACTTTATTTGTTGTTTGTTTGATTTCTTTAAAAATGTAGTAAACACCAGCAACAAAATGTTAATATTCTTATTGTATATACAAAAGAAAGACGAAGAAGAAGAATAAACCGTGTTAGTTAGGAATTTAAGAGAGCAGAACTCAGCGGAGTAATGCTTAACCCTTTTGTAATTAAATAAAAAATAAAATGTTTTTCGACAAAAATAAAAGTTGTTTTCAATTTAGCAGCGCAATACGCAGCGCGTCAGCTTTTCTAAAATAATACTGGACGTGGACACCAAATACGAAAGAGTACTTGAGCTGCGTTAATAGCATTAGCCCAAGCTGCCTTTTTAGAGGAAAAATGTGCTTTAGGCCAAACCCACCCTCCGTTCCCTGTGAATCACTAAATAAGGTAGACAGCTTCGTGAGATGAGCTAGTACGATTTACGGAGGATCTCACAATAAAAAAAAAGAATTGCCATCGCTGGCGGACATTGTTGTTGACCAGTTGTTGATGTGACATTTAAAATTTGTGTAGAAAGCCACGTACCGTCGACCGATAATTTGTTTGACAGCGCTTGCGAAAAAAGGGTCCAAATCGCCGCTTTTTCGAACGAGTGTCAGCCCACTTCACATACAAAACAAAAACAAAATAAACCCTTTTGTCGGTTAGGGACAATGCAATCGTATCTACTATTCCAATGTAGGGTCCTCATCTTGTTACTTTTTAGCACGTTCAGAAGGCTCCTTCTAAAAATATGTCTGACAGCAAAAAATTCTAAAACTTGTTTAAAAGCTTTGCTTCGCTTCGCAACAAATGATACCATTTGTATATAAACATTTAAAGTACTGTCATTGTATATAAACATTAGGCTCAATACAAAATGCTGGATGACGTCTGATCGGTTTTGCAATTTTTCAGTGCCGCGTTTCAATTTTTCTACCAGGCCACCAGAAATATCAGTAGGGTGGGTGGGTATCACAGTGACAGAAAAAATTCCCAGCAACATACATCCGGAGAATATGCAATCTTCGAGGGCGTGGTGTTAGTAGCACAGTTGCAGAGTTAAATATACCTCTAATTAGAATTGCATATTCTTAGGGGCAAAATTTATTTCACTTTTCCCATGCATTTCATACTGACAAAATCCACACAAAGTCATCAATTTTCGTCCCAAATTTGATTTTTTTTTGCATGATTTCTTTTCTCATACATTTGATGTATGTTAACTGACAAAATCACCAATTTTCCTCACCAAATTTGTTTTATTTTGAATGCTTTCGGCGGCTTTTCATCCCAGAACAAATCTCCAAAAAATCCTAAGGTCCGATTTCGCCAGGAAACTCGCAATTTGGCCGCCGCAAATCGTGCGCTGCAGTCGAAATTTGCTGAAATTTTCCCAAACTTGAGGCAGAAGCAAAACTGGATAAAAAAAAACACCCAAAAAGCTTGAAATTTCAAACTGAATCGAACGGGAAGTCAGATCAGATTGCTTGTATGGACGTCTGGTTTAAGAGTTTCCAACAAAAATGGACAAATCTTTAAAATTTGTTTCGGAGTTTGTGGATCTGAATCTGCAGACCAAAAATGTATTCCTATAGCTGACAGCTCTCGACTGGTTTAAATGGAGATCGTGAAATCAAACTTATCGCGTGTCGGTTCCCTAAAAATAGCGCATTCGACGAACACTTCAAGTCAAACTTCGTTCGCAAAAGCTGGGTAGAAGAGAACGAAGACTAAATTTGACTAATATGTTCGAATGCTTTATCGTTGCAGAGCTACTAACCTGGCTTACCACTCTTGGCTTTCATTTCCGCCCACTTAAAGCGAGCTCCGTGAGTCGCCACCGTGAATCAAAGTCAATTCTGTTCTCATATCGTTTTGTTTAAATGTAATTTTTAGTTTTATTCTGTAATATCATAGTAGTAGTAGTAGTAGTTTTTATAATAATATTTTACATCGGTAAATATTTGCTTTAAACATCTGCTTAGTAAGTATTAGAGAAACTATCATCTAAAGTACAACTAGTACAATTTTTATTTTCTTGTATTCATTTTCTCATTGATAGTGAACAATATTTCTATATATATATCTATATTTCTGTTTGTTGCTAAACATTTATTGGATTTCTTATAACTTGTAAGTTTTATTTTGTTTGTCCAAAAGAATTAAAATTTATTTATAGATAAGATAAATGAAAATATAACAAAACCATTTGTAACAACAAAAATATTTCTTGCATTCTGCTGTAGTTTTCTTTTTTTTTTATTTATTAAGTTTGTAAATATATTTGTATATTTGCTATGTAAATTTAAATATAACGTATTTGTTTTAGAAAACAAAAATAATTTTTGCTTTTGAATTTATTTTTCATCTTCTCACAGTTAGCTTTTCATTAAAATCACTCTCACACACCATGAACAGGAATGAAATTTATAAATTCTTGTCTGGGGAGTTGGTATCTCTTTTTTTTTTGATTTTGGCTTTGTTGCTGCAGTGTAAGTGAGGTCTAAAAGGGAGCGATTTGTTTGCAATTCTATGCGGAATTCGGGACTGTGGAACTACGATGAAATTTGGAAAATTTAACGACAGTTGTAAGACGTATGTTTGCAGATGTTCTTTAAAAAACTGGCTTCAATAATGTGGACGTTAGAAACGTAATACGTAAGTAGAAAAGGAAGAGAGAAGTCAGTTAATTCCAGCTTTTCGAATTTTCTGTTGAAGACATTCCAGCGACAAGCTGAAAACAAATCTAAGCCTGCGTCGGTTATGAATTAGATCGCATGGCTACTGCTGTCGTATTTATACCCCTTGGAGCTCCAGAAGAACTCAGCACAATTATGGACAACAGTCCACATCAGTAAGCACATCCCAAAGCTTCGGCAACTTTTCTTATATTGCTACCACTTATATTGCTACCAATTTGCTCTGAACCAAATTCTGAACACAATTGTCTTCAAACGGAGGATAAGTAACTTTGTATAGAGAACTGAAGTTGCAGTGTCTTCTACCCAAAAACTGACACTCTTAAGCCTTTATAAGGGCTCTTGTGAACCACTCTTCCTGGACCATTAGTTTAAACCACTCCTCGGTCAATTGAATGACAGTCGCCTAAGTCTCTGTCCGAGATATGCAAATAAATCCGACAAAACAAAACAGGCCGCTTAAATCACGCCATCTATTGGCAAAATATAAATAAAACTCGGATTTACTCGGTGGCAGTCTCACTTTTAAAATTGTACAAGTAGTATCGAGTGAAGTCGCTTACAATGTGGTCAAGACTTTGATTTATTAAAACGATATCCAGAAACTACCAAGTTTCATCGAGGTTACAGTCCGGAGGTTATCAAGTTCCGTC
Organism: Cheilosia variabilis; assembly: GCA_951230905.1. Classification (NCBI taxonomy): domain Eukaryota; kingdom Metazoa; phylum Arthropoda; class Insecta; order Diptera; family Syrphidae; genus Cheilosia; species Cheilosia variabilis. Next base: position 58,929,107 of record OX579680.1, on the reverse strand, counting down.
AAAGTAATCGTTTAAATACTCCTGTGGTTGTCCGCAAGATTGTCGCTATTTTCCCCCGTGTTAGATTTTATGCACAGACCGTATAAAAGTAGTAGAGGGTATTTCTAGGATCTAAATCAGATGGTGGAATTTGTGAAAATGTTACAAATAGGAAGAAGGAGCCAATCGTAGGTAAGTCTCTTAAGCAAGATGACAGGAGTATGAAGCCTGACATGGCAGATTCTTTGCAACATTTTTCCAGCTGAATTGCTGCTGAATAACAAACAACCTCTTGGAAATATCTGAGACAGATCAGGTGTGAATTGCCAGAAAATATACCCGTAAAATTGTGCTGAATAGCAAAGGGAACGATCTCTAGTCCACGTTTTCCTGGAATGTCGTTAGTCATAAATGGTCCGCTAAACTAGTAACTCGGTTGCAAGCCTTTAAAGAAACAAATTCTAAACTTTAAAAGGTGACCCCTTTCGAAGCAAAAGACTCCCCCAAAACACTGCTGAACAAACCACTATCGCACAAACTGAATCGCCCCAACACTGCAAAAATTGTCAAACCAATGTTCGGAAAACCCCACTTCACAGACACCTTCAGTTACCTGTCTACCCACAGAGAATGTATCAACTCCATTCAGTTCACTCAGTCAAATCCTTAGTTCCATTTGCGTCCCATTTGCCGTCACCCGCTCATTTCAGAGCTTCTTTGGCCCGTTTCTCCCATTCGGCGCGCCGTTGATGGATCCCCTTGAACTCGTTCTCCACCCGATTCATGCTCGCCATTGTTGCGGATCTCTCGATTGTGGTTTTCGTGATGATGGCTGTCGTCGAGCTGGAATTATGTTCCACCAATGTGCTGCTCGGCACCGACGATGACAACACCACCGGCCCGAGGGACTGTCGTTCCTGCGGTTTCGCCACATTGTTGTTGTTATTTATCAAACTGTTGTTGTTGTTGTTATTCGCCGACGACTCTGACAGGGAGATGCTCTTCGCCAATACGGGCGACCCCTGTGAGGATGTATTTCTGAATGGCCCACTCAACCGGATCGGGGGAAGAAACGCCTTCGTCGGCGTGGCGTTGTTATTCAGCGCCTGCGACTTGTTGTTGCGAAAGTCGGCGAGTGAGTTGCGGTTTTTGGTGACATCCAGCTCGGTCTTGGCTACGCCGTTTTGCTGAGGCTGGATGTTGGGAAGTTTGTCGAGCTTCTCCTCACTAGACGACTGATTTTCTTTGTCGCTGTCCATGCTGGGTGCGAATTTCTTCGCAGAGTTCGTGTCGGGCAGGTCTTCGTCTTTAATTTTGAGAGACCGCCTGGCGAAGACCTTCATAAGCTCGGGTGTGTGATCGTCCTTGTTGTTGTTGGCTGTCGGCTGAATGACGCCGAATGACTTCTTGCGCAGAACTACAACAACGGGCTCCTCTTCGGCGGGGCACTTGCGCACCTCATCGGACATGGACTTCTTTCGCTCGAGCTTCAGCTCTTCCACTTTGCGATCGGTTTTTGACAAATCCTCGCTGAGGAAGAGCTTTCGTCGCTCCTGAAGGGACATGTTGTTGTTGCTGGTGGTGATGTTGATGGGAGGCGTTGATGCTTCGCTATTGCGCAGGATGTTGTTCTCTTCGTCGGGTTGCTTCTTGACCGGACTCTTTGGTGGTGACTCGTCGGATCGCAGTGATCGCGAGCTGCTGCAGCGACCCATGGGGGGTCTCTCCTCCTCGGTTGGGGTGGGAGGCTTCACTTCGGAGATTTCAACACTCTCATTGCTGAAGCGACGTGTAAGATCCTCGCTGCTTTCGCGGGCGTTCTTTGACAGAACCACGTTGCTCTTGGGCCGCACGGGATCAACCCGATTCAGCTGGATCTTCATGAACTCGGGTATGCCCTTGTCCTTGACGTTTTCTGTGGTCTCGATCACCGAGGAACTGCGACGGCTTCGGTTGAAGCTATTCGATTTGGCAAACGTCTGAGGTGAAGAGTTCCTCTCGCAGAGCGACTTGCGATCGCTCTCTGTTGGTATTTTAGACTTTTCCCGCAGTTGCACCTTGTTTGGAGTTGTCGGCGTGCTGGGAGTTGTGGGCGTTGTCGGAGTTGGTGGAGGAGCCAACGGCAGCGGCGGGCTCTCCTCTATATTCAGTATTCTGTCAATCTTGCTCTCCACCTTGGTGATCAAGTCAATTGTCTTGGTTGGCATAGGGCTTATGGTTACGTTGGGCGCCAGTTTAGAAGCCACAGAGTCACTGATCGTGGCAGACTTCCTGAGCACACTCACGAAGGGCGACTTGACCAGCTTGTCTATGTTGTCCTCGATCTCTGAAATGTTCTTGCTGCACGGCGATGTGCTCAACAAAGGGGACTTGCTTCCGATCCGGGGAGCCATCGTCTTCGAAGTGGTCAGTATGATGTTCTTGGTGTATATTCCGTGGGTCAGCGGCAGATCGCTGGGTTTCTGCTTGACCAGGTTGTTGTCATTGATCTCGAAGCCCAGGGAGAGATGTTTTTCATCTTCGAAGTCGTCGTTTTTCTTCGCCGACAGATCTGGCAGGCTGGGCATCTGATTTTTCAGCGGCAGCTCGATCTCCTCTTTCGCGTCTGTGTAGGCTCGAAAGCTCTTCGACTTTTCAACAGATTTGCCGCGCTTCTTAGTATCGCTGCCCAGGAATATCTCCACAGAATCGGTGCTCGAGCTGGTGGCAAAGGAGTCATTCGACCGCGAGATCTTCTGCTGGAACGCACTCAGCCCGATGATCTTTGGTTTTTTCTCAAAGTGTTCCCGTGGCTGCTGCTGCTGCTGGGTCTTATTTGCGGTCACTTCGCGAACGAGTGATGTCGACTGGAAGCTTTCCTCGGTGTAAGACTTGGTGATCTTTGTTATGGAGCGGAACTCCTCGTTCTTCTCTGAGGCTACATCCACATCCATCAGCTGCGGCTGCGACAGATCCTTCGGAATGTATCGCTGCCTAGCAGCGGGACCGGACTTCGGCTTGTTGGCTAGGTTAATGGCCACGTTCTCATTGCTCGCGTGCGTTATCATCTTCTCAGACTCTGGCGAGAGTATAAACGTATTCAGCATCGCGCTCAGAGCGGATTTCCCTTCCGACATGATTTCACGGCGAATTTCCTTGCGGGTCTCCTCGACCTTCTGCGAGTATTCATGGGACTTTTCTGCTGTTTTCGACACCTCTACTGCCGGTGGATTGGATTTCTTCGTCTCCGGCTGACTGTCAAGTTCGTCGCCTTGCGGCTTGGTGTCACCTGTAGCCTTGGAAGCGCCACGCTTCGAATTCCGGTACACAAATCGACGGAAGAAACCGCTCTCGTCGTCTTTATTCCCAGTGGGGGTGCTGTGTGTGTCCATTGACTCGAAAATCGAACTTTTGGTTGCGTTGCTACGCATGGCGTATGTCGAGTTTGGTGAAGGGTCCTTTTCGGTTTTCGAGCGCTTAATGCTGACGCTTTGCTTCATCTCGCTGTTGTGCTGCTCGATGATCTTAGCATTGACCCCAGGTGGCAGGGACCGCGACTTTGCTTTGTCCAATGCGAAGTCTAGAGGAAGATATGTGATTAGAATGTATTTGTGGTGTATTGGGTTTGAGAACAAACCTTTAACTTCCAGGGTAGAGCCAACCACCTTGGACAGGTCCTCATTGACCTCTGGCGTCGAGGGAAGAACTGAAGTCTGAAAAGAAACGCTTTTGCTATGAATTCGGATCGAGCAGGCTTTTTACAATAGAACTCACCTCCAATGTCCGCCGGTGACGACTGGGGCCCTTCTTCTTGATCGGTCTGACAGCCATTTTGTGCTTTGCAGCAGAATGGGAGAGACGTGTCCAATTCGACGAGAACAGCTCCACGTCCTCGGATCGTGCACTATCGGCCGAAAATCGACTCGAAACACTCGACGATGTGCGATCGGCTGCGGACGAGAAGTCACCCGAGTGGTTTGCTGTCGACGAGGGTAGTTCCTCGTCGAAATCCGTGGTACTGCTCATGCTTAGCAGACTTAACGAGGAGACCTCACTTTGATTGGTCGCATTGTTTATCTCACGACGCTGGGGGGTGGTCGGACTGCGTGGAAGTCCCAAATCTTCATCGGATGCATCCGGTCGGTTGCGGCGTTTGCGAAGGACATCGGCAAGCTCAGCCTGGAAGGGAAATAAGAAGTTTTTTCTTAGAGAGTTGCTGAACAGCAGGAGTGAGGAGGGAAAGCAAGGCAAATCTGGTTCTGTACCCATATCTTCCAGGAGAAAACGAGTCGTGCACGAAGGCAACTGCGGCCGATCTTCTCCGTTGTTCCAGAACTTATTTTCATCTTGAATGGATTGCCCTTAAAGTCGATCATCACTGGTATGGAGTGAGACTCTTTTCCAGGTGGATTGTGATAGTTTTTGGAGACCTTTTGGGGCTTTCTGATTGTTTTGGTCTAAGATCTAGAGGTCGGTTAAACTTCAAGCTGTTAGGAAACTTAGAGGGTAAGCGCGAGCTGTTTTTACGCTTAAGGTAATCATTTGCGCCGCAAATAAAGTCCTCAAATGGTTGAAACTAGAACATTTGGTGCGCTATGCAGATGTGGATTGCATTCAATCACATAGGTTCCACTTTTATTCAGCACGAGCTGGGGAAGCTATACTTTTGGTTGATTTATGAGGTTTTAAAGCAACAGCCTTCGTAATAAATAAAATGATTGAAATAAACAAGCTAAGCTAACAACATAACCAGGAACGGACCTATAGCTCGACAAAGAATGCAGCAGAGAAATGCAGTTGAGCAAACAAGTTCCATAGAGTGCGACAAATTAGGAAATATCCCATTTTTGTCGATAATTTAAGTTAGTATTTTCCAGGTCACTATGGAAGAACTAGCTTAATTTTGACGAATTTTGGAAAGCAATCTGAATTTACAGCCGATTTTGACGAGGTTTCTCTCTTTTCTGATTTTTATTGCACAGCTCAGACCAGAAAAACCCAGTCCTGATATTTCCCTACTCTCTTAATATCAAACTAACAGACATCTAGTACTATTTCGACTTAAAACACAGCTAATTTCACAACTTTTCCACTAAACACGTTCACATCTTTGCACACTATAAAAAAACAGACCAAATCTTACCGCAAACGTCAAAGTGACATCCAAAAACATAACTAAAATTACAGTCAACACAATTTCAAAGAATATTCCATCCGCACACTTCAAGAGACAAAAACCAACTGCTGTCAGGTAAGTTCTCAAAAATCGGCTAACGAAACGAAAACATCACTAATCCCGGACCCGGACAAACAGTTTTATCCTATTTCCTCTGTTATCCATCTAAAGAGGGAACATTTACAAACAGCAATAATAAAACACAAGGAACGTGTCAACATTGTTCTTCTGCTCGACAAAGGTGAGAAGGGATTTTCCCCCTCTCCCTAAGGATCTATTTATAAACAAAACATCACAAGGAAGAGCAACAGTGACAAAGCAGAAAGGTATACATCCGAATGAGAATGGCATGTGGGATGCAGTTTTCCTTTCCAATTTGGAACGGAGCTAAATACCTTGGGTTCGGTATGTAGGGCGTTGACATGTGTTGCGGGTAATTTTCTTGAATAAAACATTACAATGGACTGGTACCCGAAAAGGTGAGTGTTTAGGAGGAAAAAGGGAGACTACCTTGAAGTGGATTAGGAGAAAGTGCTAAAAAGAGATTGAGATACGACTTTGTAAGTGGAAGGGGTATTGACAGGTAGAAAAGACGAAACCACGGTGGGTATGGGGAATTTTATTTGACAGCTACAGACACAAAAAAGTTTCAAATTTGAAACAATGTGTGGATTGAGGTTACAATACAGTTCACGAAAACCGAAAACCGAGCGGCTAGCCGTCAATGGGAACAATATTTGACTTTAGAGTAACGAAAATCACCATCAAATATGCCAAACGATTTATAAATAATTCGCTTCGCTACCGAACCAAATCGTTGCATCATTTCCAATTGATATTGGCAGAGATTTAATTTATTTTCACGCGCAAATGTGGCCCCGAAGCGGTTTAATTAAAATGTCTACTTTTCTACACCCCAGTAAATAACAAAAAGTCACCTCCACCTGCGCAAATAAAAGTACACCGGCAACACGCCCAACCCAGCTCAAAATTTGACTATAACTCAAGCGCTTGAAAGGTCTTTTACGCAAATCACGTGATTAAGCCTAAGGCCGGCACAATTGTGCACGAATTGAATTGATTTTAAAATTCATCTGACGACAACCGAATCAGTTCAATGACATTGATAGTTAGAGTTGGGTAATTTTGCTAAGCGCAGCTGTTGTCGCGGCAAATCTATGTCACGGAAGAGGTACAAATGACGTCTATCACGAGCGATGACAGATGGCATTAAAACGATTATGCAACGCAACAAGAAACCAAATGTCACATGAAAATATTAATTACTCGTATATATTGCAGCGAATTTGGCGGAGAGAAACACGTTTTCAGCAGAGATCGCGATCTTTACGATTCGTTAGCTGTTTTCATTGAAATTGGGAACAGGGGTGACACTTTTGAGAATTAAAAAAGGTTAAGGGGAGGCAACAAAGCAGGTGTAACATACTCCTAATCCTAAGCGTAGTCAAATTATACACTGGAACTTACTAATAGATGGCGCCACAGTCCGGTGTGGAGCTAGTAATAATCATTTCAGTTCCTTTTAGGTCACAATGGATAATTTTGTATGCAAAATTTCGCCACTGTGAGTGCGTAAAATGAAATGGACACCAAATGAATGACGCACTGTGAACTATTCACACCCGCTTGTGAGGTGAGTTGTGTTATCAGAACGCCCTGTTCCTATCGCAGATCGAATAGTGAACACACCCATTTTCTGTTTTTTAAGTAAACAAGTTTTCAAAGGGTTACATATTCTGACGTTTAGATCCAATCGATATAAGGATTTGTCACCGAACTAAGAAAGGAATGAGGCAGAACAGAGAATGTCACGCGACACAAAATTGAACACAAACAATATTGACAGCCAGATCAGTGTCAAAGTGGCAACCCCCGCCGATCATATCGTACAGATCGGATACATTGTGCTAAATTTTACGAAATGACACACGCATACAGCACAGAAACGGTCGCTCCACCTCCACATATGGTTTACTTCTCGAATGACGTTCGAATCGCTGTTAAAACACCTCGGGCTTCAGTTAGCCGTAAACACAGTTGTGCGTCCCATTTATGTTGTTTTTCTTCTTATTTTTTTTAGAAACTCGCCATCGGCAGTCGCATCTACTGAAAACCAGTTAAAATGCAGCATACACTCGCAGGTATCTTTCGTGTCATTCGAGTGCAGCTACTCTTATGCAACATTTGAGGTGAGCAGCAGCAGCAGCAGCATATATGCAAATTTTCATATTGCGTCTAATAGTGACTGCATAATCAGCTGTCAAGTTGACAGGCGATTATATCTATCTGAGCTGTGTATAGGTATTACTAGTTGTTGTTTTTTCTGTGAACAATTAAAATGAATTTCATCACGTACTCGTACTAGTTCGGGTTCAGCGATCGTGCGGAGGAAAAACGTTTTTGCTTTCCTCAAAAGTGACACAATCTACCTGCGGCATACAGACACAGTGTCGGCGGAGATTAAGTTGCCCAATTCAGGCACAAACTATCCGCAACAGAAGAGGAAAATTGAATTCATTTAGCTGGCTAGGTTAATCTGATGCCACAAAAAGTAGCAAAGCAGTGTTATGTCACTTAAGTGTGGGTAAATATGGCGAAATGGGTTTTCGGTTAGAAATTTTTGTAATCCCTGATTTTGAGTTTCTGTAAGTGAGGATTAAGTTTTGGAGATGCCTATTATTTGGTATTTTGACAGATATGTGACATAAACATCAGTTGAAAGTTGTTGAGCTTTTACTTTTTTGAGGCTCTCTCTGAAGTGCTAAGGAGCTTTGTTGTGCGATACTGAAGACTTGCGAAGTTTCCATTTAAGACAGTTCATAACCTGGAAAGGAGTATCTGACCAGTTAAAGTGGACTGTCTTGTTCATAACTCACTGTTTATTAGAGCTTTTTAATAAAATCGAACAGGCATCTATTAGAGAGACATCTATTGCAACCACACAAACAACTAAAGCAACCAACGAAATAGGCCGACAGATTCCTACCAGAATGCGGTCCAACATTTTAAAACAAAATCTATACTTTAACTATGGGCAAAAGTACTAGAATCCTTGCTGTAAGGACGAAGTCTATGGACGCCTTAATCTGAGCGGAAGTTTAAGTGAGAAGGTTAACGAAAGCATTCACTCCAGCTACTGTGCCAAAAAAGGCAATTACATTGCTGTCGTTATCGTTAAAATTGTGTTGCCAATGTAGTTCAAAGAGTTAGTTCAGTGTAGTTCACATACAGGTGGCGGATTTAGGGCCTTATTTTGTTGCTAATAATTGCTCCATAAAGCCAAGATAAAGCTGGAATCACTGTGACTGTGACTGTGACAGGGCAAGTTGATTCGATAAATCGGAAAAATCGGATGATGGAAAATGATGTTCAACCAGTTCGCAGTTAGTTCAGTTTAGTTCACATACAGGAGGCGGATTTAGGGCCTAATTTTGTTGCCAATAATTGCTCCATAAAGCCAAGATAAAGATGGAATCACTGTGAATGCGACTGTGACAGGGCATGTTGATTCGATAAATCGGAAAAATCGGACAATGATGTTCAACGAGTTCGCAGTTAGTTCAGTGTAGTTCACATACAGGAGGCGGATTTAGGGCCTAATTTTGTTGCCAATAACTGTTCCACAAAGCCAAGATAAAGATGGAATCACTGTGACTGTGACAGGGCAAGTTGATTCGATAAATCGGAAAAATCGGATGATGGAAAATGATGTTCAACGAGTTCGCAGTTAGTTCAGTTTAGTTCACATACAGGAGGCGGATTTAGGGCCTTATTTTGTTGCTAATAATTGCTCCATAAAGCCAAGATAAAGCTGGAATCACTGTGACTGTGACTGTGACAGGGCAAGTTGATTCGATAAATCGGAAAAATCGGATGATGGAAAATGATGTTCAACGAGTTCGCAGTTAGTTCAGTTTAGTTCACATACAGGAGGCGGGTTTAGGGCCTAATTTTGTCGCCAATAATTGCTCCATAAAGCCAAGATAAAGATGGAATCACTGTGACTGTGACTGTGACAGGGCAAGTTGATTCGATAAATCGGAAAAATCGGACAATGATGTTCAACGAGTTCGCAGTTAGTTCAGTGTAGTTCACACACAGGACGCGGGTTTAGGGCCTAATTTTGTTGCCAATAATTGCTCCATAAAGCCAAGATAAAGATGGAATCACTGTGACTGTGACTGTGACAGGGCAAGTTGATTCGATAAATCCGAAAAATCGGGCAATGATGTTCAAAGAGTTCGCAGTTAGTTCAGTATAAAACTTTGCAAACTATAACCTGGTACAAAATTTACCCCGCATGAATTCGAAAGCAACGAAAGAGCACAACAACTCTTTGACTACGTCGCTGGTATTACGGTGATGACTGTGTAGTTCAACGAGTTCACTCAGATAGTAAAATTCAATTTTACTTTTGATGTCATGGCGGTCCCGAACTCTATTTCAGATCCAATCGCAACAATGGGCAACATAATGACATCAAATCCAAAACCATCCTGCCAATTCAAACACAATTATGTCAGCTGTCCCGGTTCAATCCCATTCGCAATCTAATTCGATTAGTGTTCCTCCCGGGGAGCTTGTTCTATTTACTGTCTATTGAACTGGTCCAACAGGATTGCCAATCTATCCGTCCATTTCCCGAATTAGAACAACCGTGATTGCTCCAATTTTGCTCACCCTCGAGGCACGGGTACCGTAGCGCTCTGCATTCACACAGAGTGATTTCCCTGAATGCAACATCATGAAGCAAGTCTGACTTTATGTGTCACAAATATATCAGGTTTCCTTTCTCTGCGCTGCTGCTGCAATTGGAGACTCTTTCCCAACCTATTTCTCGTCTGATGCTGTTGTTTGACATCACTTACCTAGTTTTGCAGTGCACAAACACACACAAACAACAACTGGTCCTGAAAAATTAAATTAATCAAACAAACAAAGAGCAACAACGCAGATGAAAATACCCAGGAAAAGAGATATCTCTCTCCACAGTCCAGAGGCTGAAAACGTTATGCCCCTCGGGCGTTATGTTACTTCCTTTTCACATGGACATTCAGGAAGTCACAGGAGTTACAGATATGGACTGGTTATTATACAATGACCCCTCTCTTATGTAAACCCTCGCTGGTAACTGGGTTGTGTGCAAATTAGACAAAACCACAAAAGCAGACAGAGACTTGTTGCACTATGCAACAAGTTGATGTTTATCTGTGCCGGGCTAGAGGATGGCGGTGGGATGGCGGCCACCTTACGGAATGGGTAATTGTGCTGTGTGGTGTTTCGACTTCGTGATGTGAAAACTCTGTCTTCCACATGCACTGCCAGCATGGTGGAATGTGCAATTGCAAATGAATGGAGGTATTTGCGCCAGAAATGGACGACTCTGCGCGTCAAAATCGAATGCAAGTTAGTAGGTGCACTTGGGACGTGAGATGCATTACGAGAAATTCAATCAAATTGTGTTTGGCTATGGAATACAGAGGCAATTAGTTGGTATTTGTTGATTGAATAATTTGGGTCTGTTTTGAGTCGGGGTTTGGCAGGATGACAGACTTTTGGAAAGGCTTGATGAATCGGTTACGGAAGAAATGCTTTTTTGGGGGCTCAACCTTGTTTGCCACTTGTCAAGAAAATCGCATTTCAGTTTTAGTAGAAATGGAGTTTTATTCACAGCACATACAAATCTATGGACTGTTGTATGACAGCTGTTTTTTTTTGGGGGCTCAACCCGATGGGTGCAACTGCAATAAACTTTTGCGTGTTAGCCAGTTGATTTGCACGCTGTTATTCGTATTTATTTTAATTTTTCGTCACCAGAAAGTGAATACAGAAAAAGGGTAGCACTGGCAAAATAACGAGTAGCGAGTAGAGCGTCTAAATGAGGGAAATGAGATTTTCCATAGTCTATTTAATTAAATTTAATTAGCACCAATAATAAGAAAACAGCTAGCATTAAGAGAACCAACAAAATGCCGAGTAACGAGTAGTTTTCCTCGAAATAATTAAATCACTTGAAGCACAAGTCAAAGTTAAAAAAAAAGAAACACAAACCACCCTAGAAACGAGTAAAGATTAGCAAGTTCACAAACAATACAAAAGGCGATGAGTAGGAAAGTAACGAGTATTTATTAGTAGTTGGTCTCTGTTGTAGTCGAAGTGAAGGAAGCAAACTTGTATCAAATCAAATGCAACACTACAATCAAAAATGACCAACCAATTGGCCGTTGGCGAAGTATCGAGTAATGACCAGTTAGACGTTAGAGTAAAGAGTAGCAAAGCCAACAACAATAATAACAAAAAGCGAGAAATAATAAAAATAAATAAATAAGAAATGCAACACTACAATCAAAAATGACAAACCAATTGGCCATTGGCGAATTATCGAGTAATGGCCAGACCAGTCAGAGTAAAGAGTAGCAAAGTCAACAACATTACAAAAGGCGAGAGCAAAGTAACGAGGAACTAGTAGTTGGCATCTGTTGTAGTCGAGGTAAAGGAAGCAAACTCAATTCCAAATCAAATGCAACGTTAGAAACATAAAAGAATGAAGAATTGGCCATAGGCAAAGTACCGAGTAATAAACATTCAACCTCCTGGAAAGCAAAAAGTTCCATTCTCCCACGCGCTTCAAATCGGAGTGCACATTAAAATATTATAAAAAAAATAAAACTATTAAAATAACGAGTACCGAGTAGTTTTCCTCGCATTTATATAAATTGGGACATTTTTTTCCTTATTTTTGGCTATACATGATATGCAACTACCTCTATGATTTCAGGAGAAGATGGCTAAAAGGTGGAAAACCCCCAGTCACTTACTTCACTCGCAAGTTATAAAAGTTTGGCATCCGTATACGGAATGCATTTGTTATCTATCTATGCAATCGTTGAGCCTAACTAGGTTATAATGGCGGGTGGAGGTTTTTCTTCAAATTGCCAAAAGGGACATTGCCACTGGAGTATAAAATGGATCTCGATAAACACTCGTAGCCACTCGATTCTTTCATGAAAGTAGCGAAATTTCGCACCACAAGTTTGCTTTTCTCGATTGAGTTATAGAAAAAGCTCACAACGCAGAAGTTTTCCAGTTTCGCATCACAGAACTTGTTCATAGACAGATCCCCGATTTTTCAACAGGCCTTTGTGAACCCTCGTTACTCGATGTCGATTTGACAGATGGCGTTCGAGGTTGAAACAAAGGCAAGGGCTCTTTAAAATTAGTTTCTTAGAAACTGGAGAAAATTAAACTTGCACGCCACATAAGCACAGAAAGCCACAAAACAACAAAACAAAAAAAAAACTGTATTCTAAAACTGGTCAATAAAGGAAATCAGCACAAAGTAGGTCACAGAAATATCTTGCAGCGACACATCGAACAGTATTTCCAACAGAGCTGCAGTCTTGAAACTGCTCGCAGGAACCCTAAATTTCCAAAACAGTGTCACAGCTTTTTGCACTTAGATCTTAGTCCATGAAATACCAAAAACCTTGCAGCTTTTCACAACCAGCACGCACTAGAAACAGTTCACAGCCCGAAACGAAGATGCAAATCGCTGAACTTCTGATAATAATTTTTTTCACAATTTTAAGGCGAAATGGCAGACACGCACGAATAAAAGTCTCAAGGAAAACTAACTGCGGCTACCGGATTAGATGGCTAACTAACTATCGCGAACCGAAGACTTCTTCGTGTCTTACACTGCCTCATCTTCAATAGTGACAACCACGACGAGCGACGACGAGGAGCCAATAGACCAGTTTCCCGGACTGACGTGAGTGGTACGAGTGTTTCTTTCTTTTTGTATCTAATACGCTGCACAGCCAAACGATCTTTTGCAAGTATCTATTGGCGTGTTCCTTTTGTTGTTAGTAACTCTTTTCCGCTACGTCTTGTGGTGTATTTGCGATTTTTTTGCCAGCATTTTGCTTCTTTTTTTTTTTTGCTTGTTCCACTGGGGCGCTATGCCAAAGAGACGAACTGGAAAGTCTGGCAGAGAGGTAGTCGCAGCTCAGAAGTTGGACCCAAAGTATATCATCATGATGGCGGAGAAGAGGAAACAGGTATATCGGCTTGTTGGAGACCCTTCTGACTACCTGCTGAATTCACATCGGCAACTTGACTTGAAGTCTCGTTGCCGAGATGCGGTGCGGCGGTGTTATGTGCAGAAATGCACAAGTCGTGCGCCACCGATTGGTTTGGTCTGTTTAGTGGTTGGAATTTCACCTGGTTCTGGTTTGTGTTCGTTGTTGTTGTTATTGTTCGCTTGTGCAATGAATCGATGTGAAGTGAGATGCATTGCGTACTCTTTGCCTCGTTTTGCCATCATGGAGGAAGTGAGTGAGGCGCGAAATTTGTTTCTCAACCTCTTGGAGGAATAGTTTTATTGGGGCAGCGATGGGTAGTGCTACAAATCTAATCAATGATGTAAAGGTGATGGGATTTTATAGTGAAAGAGCGATACTAGTAACAGATTTTAGCTTAGAAGGAGCAACAAAAGCCAGGCGGGTAAACCGCGAAACCTACTGCTTCTTAGTCTTCAAGCTTTGTAGCGGAACTACACCAAGTGCGTCTTTCTAGACAGCCACTTAACCTAACATACCAGCGAACTGATTCAAGAGAAGGGTTCATTTGTGCGGAACTGGGCCAGCAAGAATCTGATTGTAATTTCACCGATCAAGCAAAAAGTCCTGTAAAATTTCAGCAGGTTAGTATCAGGGATGGAAAAATACGAGTGGGGCGAGATCCACCATCCTGTCGACCATTTTCAATTCCGCTGATAAAGAAGGAAGTCTTCTCATAGGTCAAGAAGCCAAGTGCGAAATAAAGCCCAAGCTGGAAATTTTTAGATGTCACTAAATTGAATTTGGTGCTAAGCACCAATTCTCATAGATGGCGCTGCCTTTTGATCGAACGATTTACTACTCACTGAAAGAGGATACGACATCCAAAGCGAAAGCAGCAAAGAAAATCCTTCACCTAAAGTAGAAAATGAATTCCAGCAATTTGGGGCGCTCAGCCTTACCAACTGTTCACGACTAAAAATTCCCTCATAAGCAGGTAGGTAGGTAAGTCAGCCCTTGAGAAACTTTAAATGCACATAAAAGAAACCAACTGCAGTCATTAGTCATTAAAGCATTACAAAACAGCCCCGACTCGACTCGCATAAACGCCCCTTAAATTTTATAAATAAACCATCGAAAGCCATTAAACAATAAATCAATTTAATGCACCATTTAATCGTGTGCATACCTATTACCCAACCACCCCTCAATTTCGCGCAATTGAAAGTAAAAATCCTGACAAACGAGTGACGCTACTCCGTACATCGTACAGAGACGCGCTACCAACCACGAGAGAAATGAGAGAGATGCAATCACACTGTAGAGTGAAAGACCTCGTAAGTGGGCAACCCCTTTCGGTAGCTCTCCCTCAATTCAACGAAATAGATTAATCTAATTGAACTGATGATGATGATGGTGCTGACAGCATTCCAGACGAATGATGGTAGTTTCAGTGCTTGCACTCGAGACCTCTACTCCAATCAGTCTACCTATATCGGCGAGGGGATGCTCTGCTGAAATGTGGCACGTTATCTCTCGGCAAATGATCGTTTATTGCGACGCCAAATCATGACTAACTCGGCACAGGCACAGTCGATGAGGAGAGTTTTGCTGCAGCTGAATATTTGCAATCATGAATAAATTTAACTCAGAGGAAATAGGGAAAAGGGGGGAAAGTGCTGAGGGACCGACAGAGTGGATGCAAAATTCATACTCTTCGCAACAGAAATAAAAACAGCGGATTGACTGTCAGAATTGAATTATATCTATAATTGACAGCTCAATTACCACTCTATAAACGAGTGTGTCCCCGACTGAATTTGTTTCTGTTTTGAATGCAAAATTCATACTCTTCGCAACAGAAATAAATACAGCAAACTGACTGTCAGAATTCGATCTATGGAACTGACAGCTGAACTGAAACCTCCATAACCAAGTGTGTTTCCGCCTGAATTTACTTCTTTTTTGGATGCAAAATTCACACTCTTCGCAACAGAAATAAAAACAGCGGATTGACTGTCAGAATTGAATCTATGGAACTGACAGCTGAACTGAAACCTCCATAAATGAGTGTGTTTCCGGCTGAATTTACTTCTTTTTTGGATGCAAAATTCACACTCTTCGCAACAGAAATAAAAACCGCGGATTGACTGTCAGAATTCGATCTAT
This sequence comes from Cheilosia variabilis, assembly GCA_951230905.1. NCBI lineage: Eukaryota > Metazoa > Arthropoda > Insecta > Diptera > Syrphidae > Cheilosia > Cheilosia variabilis. Next base: position 58,913,723 of record OX579680.1, on the reverse strand, counting down.
GGAACTGACAGCTGAATTGCCACCTCCATAACCAAGTGTGTTTCCGCCTGAATTTACTTCTTTTTTGGATGCAAAATTCACACTCTTCGCAACAGAAATAAAAACAGCGGATTGACTGTCAGAATTGAATCTATGGAACTGACAGCTGAACTGAAACCTCCATAAATGAGTGTGTTTCCGGCTGAATTTACTTCTTTTTTGGATGCAAAATTCACACTCTTCGCAACAGAAATAAAAACAGCGGATTGACTGTCAGAATTGAATCTATGGAACTGACAGCTGAACTGAAACCTCCATAAATGAGTGTGTTTCCGACTGAATTTGTTTCTGTTTTGAATGCAAAATTCATACTCTTCGCAACAGAAATAAAAACCGCGGATTGACTGTCAGAATTCGATCTATGGAACTGACAGCTGAATTGCCACCTCCATAACCAAGTGTGTTTCCGGCTGAATTTACTTCTTTTTTGGATGCAAAATTCACACTCTTCGCAACAGAAATAAAAACAGCGGATTGACTGTCAGAATTGAATCTATGGAACTGACAGCTGAACTGAAACCTCCATAAATGAGTGTGTTTCCGACTGAATTTGTTTCTGTTTTGAATGCAAAATTCATACTCTTCGCAACAGAAATAAAAACCGCGGATTGACTGTCAGAATTGAATCTATTATATCTATAATTGACAGCTCAATTACCACTCTATAAACGAGTGTGTCCCCGACTGAATTTGTTTCTGTTTTGAATGCAAAATTCATACTCTTCACAGAACAGAAATAAATACAGCAAACTGACTGTCAGAATTCGATCTATGGAACTGACAGCTGAACTGAAACCTCCATAACCAAGTGTGTTTCCGGCTGAATTTACTTCTTTTTTGGATGCAAAATTCACACTCTTCGCAACAGAAATAAAAACAGCGGATTGACTGTCAGAATTGAATCTATGGACCTGACAGCTGAACTGAAACCTCCATAAATGAGTGTGTTTGCGGCTGAATTTATGTCTTTTTTGGATGCAAAATTCACACTCTTCGCAACAGAAATAAAAACAGCGAATTGACTGTCATATTTCTTTTTCACATTGACTTCCCTGATTTGCACCTAGTGTCAGAGAAACTTCTATCAGTAAAACAAAAACCCACCCGAGTGTATCCAAACTCCCGTCGGTGACTGTAATCAACAATATATCGCCCGAGCGTGCTTCAAGTAAATTTGCGCCTCGCAAAGGTGATTCATAGACACTGCGCTGATGCGCATATATCTCGCCATTCTCCCATGAATACACAACAGCTCTGTTCGCTTGTCATTGTCATGTACTGGTAATCAGAATTGATTTTGATTAAAATCAATTTGCCTGCCATTGTGCTGTGTGTGCATTCAATTTTCTGGGTGGCGTTTGCATGACAGAGTTGCATTGAATTAATTTTTTTTTTTTTTGCATTTTAAGGTCGTTAACAAGGCAGAGCAAAAACGGTTTCTCTCTTCAGATTTGTAACAAAGTAATGGCCGACAAGTACGCCCCAGATATGGTTATTGATTTTAATTCGAAAATCATTCAAACTGATTATAGGAACGAGTGCATTAAAACAGAGAAGTGAACTCACCTTAAGTACGATTGATAAGCTGCTGGCGGTTGCTGATTCGGAGAAAACGCTATCGTGCGATTGTGAAAGGACGTCTCGACTGAAATCGCTGCAAAGAAAAAAAAAACAAAGAAAATTAGTCCGACTGTGGCATTATGGGAATGAAAAAGAGAATCAGTCCTGGGACGGGTGCTCGGGTTTGATAAGTTTCAAATCGTATATCTTCGGAAGAAGTCGGCCAATTTAAACGAAATAAGGAGAAATCCAAAGAGGTTTAAAGTGATGTGGTAACAAATGCAAATTTGACAATTAAATAGACAAATAATTGGATTATATGAGGAGTGTCATAAAACACCCGTCAGGAGTCTTATTTATTATTTCAAACCCAACTAAGTCGCATAAAAATGCAGCTCCCTTCCTAAAAGCAGAACTTGTTGCGGTATAGATACACCGAATTAAGTAAATAACAAAATTAGTTACAGATGTCAGTGATAGCACTATCAGTACACGAGTGACACTTCACTGATAATAGCCTTTGAACCATGTAGTAAGTAATTCAAGTGGGAAACGGATACACTATCGGTTGAGGTTACGCAAGCAGTGCAAAGGTCTTGAATTTTCAAGGAGCAGTTCGAGTTTCACTATATCCCAACGGACAGGGGCATTCCAAGTGATGCCAATTTGCGTCGAAAATCTTCACAAATACTACCCATCACTGTCGACTACTGAAACCTTGTAAATGCGAAGCTACAACCCTTCAAGTGGGGTACACTCACTTCAAAAGTTCCCAACAACTTTTTCTTATCACCCCTCGATCATCCACTTCAATTATGAAGCGATTCATTCACCTCCAGCTATTGGTTAGTAATGACAGTTCCCACAAAACCCGTCACAATTTCGTTGTAATGCCAAGCAATCATGTCACCGTTTATTGACAAACTGCAGAATGTTTCCGGTCTAATCGGAGTTCAACTTAATGACTTACAAGATACAAGTTTACAACTTTCACGTATACACAATGTGGCTGCGCATACGATTATCATTAAGAAAACTACTTAAAATGCATGCACAATTAAATAACGTCAACAAAATCGAATGCCACTCTCGAGCTAAAGATACACATCAGTCAGCACAGCATCCGGCGAACGTTTCTATCGCAGAGACTAGGAAGCCGAGCTTTGGATATGCTACGCGTTCGATCACCATCACCATAGTGAGTGAGCGTTTCACTTAAGTTCGTGGCGTGACAATGGCGATTTTTCTCTTCCTCATAAGATAGGAATTAACGTGCGATAAAACTACGAGCAAAAACGAACGAAACACTCGAAACAGCTCCCCCAAAACGTTGCACATTTTGCAGCAGCGCCACCGCCATTCGCCCTCGAAAAAAAGGAAATGAAAAAGTACCTATTCGTCGTCATCAAAAAAGGTTTGGTTACTTGTAGCGCTTCCCTAGTTCGAAAAAAAGGAGCATATTTCTCATTGTTCAAGTGCAAAGGGGGTGAGTGTAATGGCGCAGTATGTACCCGCACATATAGAGTGACAGGCATTAGGGGGATAATAATGCAACACTTAGGTCGTTAATGAGAGAAAGAAGGAAAACAAATGACAAAAAAACGCGCAAACAAAGTCGTTTCTATAGAAACACAGGACCAGCTACGAGCTACGAGCAGGCAAGGTGCCTCTGGAAAGTTTGTGTGGGAGACCCAGTTGCTAGGGACACGTGTAGGAAATTAGGTCAATGGGGGCGATGTAAAAGCGGTGCGTTGAGTAGGTATACAAACATTTTTAAAAGGATAAGGGATTGGGTAAGGAATTTAATAGAGATTTTATGAAAAATCGGTACGTTAACTGAAGGATTAAAGTTATTAAAGTAATAGGTTAGATTTTTATTTGAAAGCTTTTGAAATTCGTTCTCTGAGAGATAGGTTGTCTAAAAGTGAAGTCTCATTAGAGGACCTCTGACAACTGAAAACCACTGGACAAACTCGCTTCTAATTGTCAACAGTTCTTCATCCAGATAACCGAAAGATAAATCTGATTACAATTTAAACATGCTTTCCAGAACAAAAGTCATTGCCATTTAGTACTTATTTGGTACTTTATCTGCCAGATAGCTCTGGTTGAAAATATTTGGTCTTTCTTTGGACTCTCGCTTCAAATTTAAACAAACTTCAACACATATTTTTCATATATCCAAAAGATAAATCTGATTCTGAATGAAACACATTTTCCAGCACTGAACAAGACTTTACTTTATCTGCCAGATAGCTGTGATTGAAAATACTTGTGGGTCAAATATTTAAAATATGTAAAACGTCTTTGTCTGTACTCATTGGACGGTCATTTTGCACCTCTCACAAAGTTCCGGCAAGATTGTCGACTTATTCGCGACTTCATCCGGCAGATAGTAAATTAAACAAATTTATTTAAATGAAAGATGCAGGCATTGTTGCTACTATTTGCTACAATCTTCCTAGGCAATTGAAAGGCCCATTTAAATATAAATGAAGGTCCACGGGTTACTGTGTTGGTCTACTGAGAGATAGACGTCAAGTTCGACGACTGGAAAAACACAAAAGTTATAGCTGATTTAACTCCTTTACATTTATTCCAAGAAAAGAAAGAAAGGTCTTTGAATCAAGGGCAACTGTTTATTTATTTATCTGTCATTTTATCTGGTAGATTGTACTTCAATTCAATTAATTCAATCACTACGCTCTTTGCAAGGCAATTATACGGTCACCACACAAAACTGCATCAACATTTTGCAGCTTATTCCACACTTTAACCGGCAGATAGGTTACCGAAAAATCTATCTGTTGAAATATAAGACCCTTGGTGATCCGTTTAAACTCTTTGGAGGACAGTTTCCGTACATTTTTTGTTAAAAAAAATAATTTTTTGACTTTAACTTTAACCACAAGATGGTCCAGTTACCAGAAAATATTTAATATGGAAAAACGGAAGAGAGTGCCGTTTGATATCACTTTTCAGAAGCGGAGGGAAACTCTTAATAGATAAATTAAGATGATTTTTGAGTTATCTAGGATAGGGTAGTTGAATAAGCTTGGTGTTGCCAAAACACTTCCCGGTTACGGAGCAGTTGCCATAATTTTTAACATTCTCCACACTTTATCTGCCAGATAAGCTGTTCGAAAGCTGTGTTAATGGGAAATTTACTGAGGCAGTTTTTGAAAGACGAATAAGATTGCTTATGCTGTTGAAATCAAAAACCTTTTAAAGTAAACTATCCAATAGTCGTAAAAGCTTATCCTGAGTTCATAATTTTTTTATTTATTCGACACTTAACTGCAAGATAGCAAGGAATCAATTTTATTATTTATTTACGTTGGCGAATTCTCACTAAATTGCTCTATTATCTTTGACTTATTTGCCACTTTATCTGTCAGATAGCATATGTGGAGGTATGTAAGGAAAATTCTTGAGTTTAACTGACACTTTATCCACCAGATAGGCACTGCCCTTAGTTCTCAAAACACCCACAAACTCTAACTCTACTTAAGCATAACTACAAACTCAACTCACCTTTCCATTAATCGTCCCTCGCTGAGACTCCTTTGGCTATCGGTCATCTCACGGCTGCTCTCGAGATCATGTGTTGAGTCCGCGCCTCCAGTGCTCTTAAGTTTCGCCTCGCGCCCCTTCAAACCCACAGTACTGGCTGTTGTATGTTTATCCTTAAAGTAGCCACCACCACTCGACAGTGATGTTCGGCCGTTGAAAGCGCCCGGCAGTACACCGATGCCCAGTCCTCCATATGTGCCTAGGACTCGTCCCGTGCTGGTGGTAGTGCTACTTGTAGAATATTGCTGGTGATGTACTGACGACGTGGACAGTGCCATTGCACTGCTGACGTCCGTGTGATGTTGCGTATAGCTAAAACTGTTATTTGGCGAGGCAGCTTTGTTGGTGGCACAACTCGGACTGCTGGCAGCTAACGCTGCAGATGACAGCGATAGGGGTGATGTAGGCAAAGACGTTGATGATGACGTCCCGGCATAGCCGTGCGCAGGTACGGATAAGGTATTTCCAACAACGGTGGGTGGATTTTTGGTCAAGTGCTGTTGTTGTTGTTGATGTTGCAACGGTGACGATGGTGATGATGCGGACAATTGATTTGTGTCCGCAACAGACGACGCTGTCGAGGAAGGCGATGACAAGTCAACACTGGTTAAGGTGCGACGTCGAAACATTCGACGTAGATTTCGCAGGGGATGAAATCGTCGACGTTTTTGTTGCTCTGGAAAAAAATAGAGAAAAACAGGAAGTTGCAGATTAGTTCGGTTTGCACGGTTATGGCAAAAAAAAAAAAGAAATACAAGGTTGCAGGTGTTGCGATACAAATTGGAACTTGACCAATAGAGATGTGTCATTGATTGGAATGAGAGTGAGTATTGATGGACGGGGAGAGAACTTCAAATTCATGTGAATGTGCGTGTACTGTACACGCCCTTCGGTGAGTTGACGATAACCTTGACCTGGCAGGGAATTGAAACTCTCTCGCAGATCCTTGTTAAGTAGCTTTTAATATGAAATTGTTATTTGACTTATGGCCATGAGGGATCTTCGTCTAGTGGGGTATTCCCTCGTGAGACAGGGGTGGAAATATTTATTGGGTGAGGCACTTCGAAATAGGCCTCCGTTTTGTTATGCAAGTAAATTGCTAGCCCGAAGTCCGAAAAAATGAGGGTGACAGTCGGAGGAACCCAAGCAGGCAAAGAACGATCCTTAAAATATAATTTTTCTATTTGTCCACTTCAAAATAACCAACAGATACCACTTTGCCATGTCTCTAACAAGTGAAATCTCCAACTGTCGCAACTGTCATCAGTGCTTCTGACAGCAGACAGTATTTCAAGCCAATGGGAACATTCAATAATCTAATTTTCTTAAGTCAATTAGATTGGTGTGGATAAGATGTAACCTGAACGTAGAAACTAGATTGGTCGGAAACGTCACTTTTTCTTCGTCAGCCATATATGAGAACTGTCAATTAGGACTCAGTCACGAATTTCTTGACTAGATTCGTCGGCTAACCCTCCATAAACGTCAACTGAAACAGCTGCTCATGTATGACCGATTTCAGCCAATCAAAACCGAGATATATCTAGTCAGACAGCTGTCAGACTTACTAAACTAGATACTTGATCACTTGTCCGACACAGCTCCCTCTATAAATTCACCGTAGCCTATCCATATCTCTCCTCGGCAACCCAATTACAACTGAAAAGAAAAACAAAAACTTTTTATGGCGCAAAATTTACTGCACCCGCTGTCATGAATGTGTCAATTAATTGGAATATCAAAACCATTCTAGACACACATAAATAGAAATAGTAGCTGCGGCGGCCCAATTCCAATTGTGTTCAACGCCTCACCTCAATTATCGCATTGATAATACGCACGAACTCAGTCCATTTAGAGAAACTGTCACACCTCGTTTTGCCAAAGCCGCCAACGTACGAGTTGTGTCTTTATTTCTGCGCCCAAGGTCGCCGTTTGTTTCTATCTATATCAGATAAAGAATTGAAAACCCACTCTCTGGTAAACTGTAATTGCACTTTAGTGCTATCTACGCAGATATACCGATTGTGACATGAGCCGATTTCCCACGCGCGAGAAACAGACAATTTATGACAATTTAGCTTTAAAATAAAATATCCAACGGTATTTTTTTTGAGTCTCTGCATCGCGGAAAGGTTTGCAGGCAATAAGCAAATCCAATTAACGAAAATAAACAATGGAAAGCTGAATTGCAGCAAGTCCGGGGTCTGACTAATTATGTTAGTCACGTTTGGTTATCAAGTACGCTCGTGTATATATGGTTGGGCGGTAGTCTGGGCTCTTTGGTTTCGTATATTTTTAGGTAACGTTCCCATAAGGAGACGGGTTAAATAGAAGCGAATTAGGTGGTCATTAGACGTTATTTGCTCCAAACTGGTAAAGAGGTCTATTAGTTTAATTGCGCAGCACAAATCTAGTACGTTTTATCGGAAAATTGATGCGCAGATTGTGACAGGCATGAAGAGAAATATGTAGAAGTAGCTCAGTGTTTGACCTTTCTCAAGGAGGTTGCCAATGCAAATATTTCCCTCTTCAAGTTTCTGGGCCATCTCTGTCACCTTTCTTTTTGTCACTTTGTTTTGACACATAGGAACTATACATTTATAGTCATTTTTAGTGTCCAGGCTAAATTTTTCAAACTCACAATGTTCCATACAAAGTTACCCATTGTGACCTACAAAATATTTAGTGTTAGGGTTAAGAATAATTAGATTATTAGTGAGGCCGAATTCCAACGTAACGCGTTGATTGCTATTGGAACTATGTTACGAGGTTACGACATTTGACACTTGTCACAGATGTAACTTTGATTGACATTTGCAGAGCTTGTTCTAATATATAGAGACAGTTGACAGATGGCGCTCATTTTTCAGTATGTAAGCCTGCTCCTTCTTCGAGCCTATAAATCAACACAAAAGTGAAACAAAACGATTGTTATAAACTGGAAGTGGAAAGATGGAAATGTCAAACATATTTTTACTTAAGTTTTTGACTAACATCCCAGAGAATAGGTTACTTTATAAAGAGTTTTCTTTTTAGTTTAAGCACTCGAATTGGGATAACTTTCAACTGACATTTTTTGACAGTTCTTTGATTTATGTTCAATATGGTTTGACAAATAATTATTACACATTCGTATGCGGCAAACTAATTTTATAAATCGGTCAGAAAATGTATAGGAAAAGCGTGTTTAACAAACAATCAAAATGGCCGCTTTAATAGTGATACGAATCCACAGGAGACTCACTACTCCCACTGTCAAAATTGACATAAAGTCCAATGTACGTAGCGTACGTTCTTGTCAAATTTTTCTTAAATTTTTCATTTATGACGTCAGTAGTCGTAGTCGTAGCTGTAACAACAGAGATGAAGTGGCGTGATTTTAAATACTGAAATACGTCACTCGAGCATTTTATTTGTGTGCCGCTGTCAAATGTGAATTTTATTACGTCAATTCATGTGGAAAATATTGTAAAAACAATCCTCAGGTAGATTATCCGTGGAATAAGAGTACTTCTGATGATGTTTCTACGAATCTGAGCTGGCTATTTAAAACAATATGTAGCAAAATGTTTCAAGTGAAATATGCTGTAGCCGAGGTATAGTACTAGAGCAACTGCCTTAAGCGGTGTCAGTTGGAGCCTCGGTGGAATCCAAATTTAAATAGCAGAGGAATGACTAACAATGGAAATGGGGAAGGTAGCTATAAACGAGTGGGAAAGAGAAGGGATAGCTTCAAAAGTGCATTCAAAATATAAAAAAAGTCTGATTGTTCCATTTTCAAAGTGTTCCATTTCAACAGAGTTTGTTGCTTGTTTCTGTGAACTGCTTTCGATAGGAAAGAGGTTGAGGAATTGACTGTAGTGAATTAAGTAGAACGACTGTCATTTTAGCGACCATTATTCATGGAAACGACTTCAAAAGAGGTCTGTATCAGAATTTCTATAACCACTTCGGGGTCTCCCATCTAACACTCTCATCCTCGATGACTTCGAACACAATTTCGCCGTTGAACGACTAGCTCCGAAATAAAAACAAACACCCTCCAATGACTTCTGTTAGAAAATGCTTACAACACTCGCTGTGCAAGTGGACATTTGCAAAAAGCTACCCTTGGGACTCAATAGAAACCTGTTGCGCCAACTATTTCCTTATACACTCATTTAACTGTCCTAATTAGCCCATACACTATAAGGGGGAAGCCCCAGACAACCGCCCAGAAATCCAACCGCTGCTATCCACAAATTAAATGCTAAAACGCCCGACCTACACCCCCATTTCAGCCAACTTAAGTCGCAACAGCTTGTTTATCGATAACGCACCGTAGTAGAAGTCATCGATTTCTGTAATCAAATTGTAAAACGTACCCATTGCTAAATAAATGGCGGCGGAAATATACATGTCCCAAGTTTGACGTTGCCGTCATTAATCAATAACCGCTATCGGCCGGTAAATGTTTAGCAATTCAAGATTTCACCATTCACCCTCTCGTAATAACTGTTCGGCTTTCCCTTTATTCACTTGTCAGCTCAAGAGCAGCAGCAGTGCGAGCACGTTGCATATGTACTTCTCTTATCAAACACAACAAGCGTGTGAATGGAGTATCCATCCGTCAATATGCCCGCCCGTCTGTCACAGGCCCGTTAAACATTCTTCAGCCGCGATTAGATAAGCGCGTGAAATGAATTTGTTTCTACTGCTTTTGCAATCAAAATAATAACAACTTTACCGATAAATACGAGTGCTGTACGTACGGAGAATCGAAGAACGCGATTGCCACTCGTTTATGCCTATTTAAGGAAATGTTTGACCGCTCTCGGTGCGCTATCAGTTTAATGAGCCGTTTTTTTTTTGAATAATTCTGGATAGTGAGTTCTGAGCTGGTCCGAAACTACCCCAAGGCCGATGAGATAACCACTCAGCACATGGCAGTTGGATTTTGCAGCGTGATGTCAACGCGGCGGTATGGGAATATCCTGAAGGGATCGGTTTATTATTTTTTTTATGGCGAAATTATCACGTGGGTAGATTAAATTTTGGCACGCAATCCGGCGAACAATGGAAGGAGTTCTTTAACTTTTTGGGTTATCCCTGGATGGGGTTTCAGGATTTACTTATCGCATTTAGAAGGACTTTCCGAAACAAATTAATTAAATTCAGGGTATGCAGGAGCATGTGGGGGAGCATGCCTGTTGTTTTTCTGATTTCAGCGTGACATGCTGCGGTATCTTGTCGCAGAGGAAACGTGTCATTTATGCAGCGTATCGCTAATTGAAGTCGACTCCAAAAATTGGTAGGAGAAACGGTAGCGCGCAGAACATGTGCCAAAATGGTGTCAGATTGGAGCGACACGTAGCGAATTTGCTGGAATTACCTGATACACGTCGTGATAGGTGGTAGAACGCCGACGGATTCGATTTTGGGCATAGATGTGGATTCGTAAGTGGCATAAGTCGCTTAGGGCGGGTGCGAGAATTTTTCTTCCAACTGAAATTTTTTTTTACAGTCAAAGTCAGTGATGCCAGACTTTTCGAACTGAATTGCCCACGTTACACGCCAAAAATGCCCTTTTCGCCCATGCCGACGTTAAAAAACAACAAAATACTCAATTTGTTCTTGTTCCAAGAGATACAAAAACGCCCTTTTTCGCCCTTTTAGCTCATTTTGAAAGGTAAAATGCCCACGAAATGGTAATTACCTACGATCTGGCATCACTGGCTCTACTGTTTGTAAAACTATAGCTGCTCATGATGGAGCAGAGGTCACAGCGTAAATCGGCGCATCCAGAAAACTACAGCACGACCTTGTTCAAGGCATCAATTGATCTATTTTGGCAGCCAAAAACAGCGGTTTAAAATGACGAGGAGTTGTCGCAATCGCAATGGCCGAAGTAGCTGTCAGGTGAAAACCAGGGATGTGCTCTGTTTATTCATTGAACATGTTCAGGGCTATTGTGAACAAAATTTCCCTGAAATATCTCCCATTTGTTCAAAAATAGGTAAAATATCCCCAAATATAAGCTTAATTCACAATTGAATAAATCACAATTGACAACTGTCAATGCATTCGAACACATTTTCGAAAAACTCGTGATAAATAAATTCCGATGGAGTTTCGCGATAGGAGGAATATTTTCCAGGGAACAAAAAATGTTCGGGGGAATTTTTTGTTCCCTCGGAATTGCCTAGAAAACTGCTGCTTAGAAAACTGCAGGATTTTTGGAAGCTTCTTGAAAGACTTAGAAAAAGGGGGAAAAAAACATCATCTCCATCAAAGAACAAAGCTCCTCTGAAGCTGAATATTGAGCTTATTTCTGACTTCGATTATCACAGATGGAGACCAGTTCCGTGACACCTCCCTGTAGATGAACAGAAAACAAAAAGATGTAAATTTCCCAACCACAAGCAAGTTGAAATTGACTTTAGAAAACCATCCGCATTGAAGTAACAAGTATAGGAGCAAACAAACAGCCTTGTGGCATCCCAATTTTTAGCTAGTTCTACTCGTGATTTGTTTGTGCATTTCAATTCTAGTTAAAACTATCAGGAAGTATCTCCGTGCCCATTATCCAATCGAAGCCTACTCAGTTATGCTCTCGAAATCCCTTTCCAATAGCACACAAAATTACGCCCAAGCTCAGACAAACAACGTAGAGGAAAAAACTGTTTCTGCAGCCAAGTGGTTAAATGCGATTAAATTGCGCAAACAATGTAGGTATCGCGAAAACTCCTACATCGCAATACCGCGTGTCGCACACAAAAACCACTTCAAGTGGTATTTCGTTTTTTTTTTTTTAACAACACTTTGACGATCGTTAAGAATTCCAATTGACGACGAATACGATTAAAAATGATGTAAACAATCCATTTATAGAAATTTCGCCTTACCCGCGCAGTGGTGGTTGCTCAATAGATATTGTATCTCGAAGCACTTGTTAAATTGATTTTGTTTCTCCTCAACTACAAGTTGGAATTGAAGAAGAACGTTTTTTCAACAGATGATCTCATGATGACTCATTTGATACACAAGATGCACGAATGACATAATCGAATTGGGGTCTGCCTATATGAATCAGAAGGCAATTGGGCATCTTCCGGATTCATAAATCAGCCTCATACACAAATGATGAGTGTCTGTTGATTGATGGCACTGTCCGATATATGATAAAACGCTGTATGGAGGTCGAAGGCAGACAGTAAGCCAGCAGCAATTTCATAAATTCAACAAATGGAATAAAGTAGGTCTGTGCCAAATTGGGCAAAACGTTTGGTTAGTGGGTTAAAGATACGTCGACTCTCCGAATTCGGACGTAAAATAATTTTAAATAATTTAATTAGAAGTTTATGAGTTCAAAGACTCGCTTGTTGTTGGTGGGGCGGGTTTTACTCCGTTTGGCGATTTTTATGATTGGGAATTCTTGATAAAAACAGAATTTTGTTATGGTCTCTGCACGCGGAGTTGTAAAACGATTTTAACGACCGTCTTCAGATGGACTATCACATGACTTAGATTGGGTACTTGATTGGATGTAGGCACAGTTCGTGTCCGCGACGCAGTACGGGAATGGAGCGGGAAAGCGATCTGTCTGTGCTCAATTCGAGGTCAACCTGAGTTGCATATTGGGTTGCCACAAGTCGGTTGAGGGAATGGCTAAGGTTTTAGTCTTGGAGGTTCCTTTCATGGCGTAAGTCTAATGCGGATGGAGTTGCCGTTATTCCGCGAGCTTCCACCCACAGCAAATGCATTGAAGAAAAAAAAATACAAGGGTTTCATTTAAAAACTTCTGACTTTAAAAGTCGATGTAGAGGCACGTCCTAGAAGATCTTTTGTGCTAGAAGATCTTTTGCGCCGAGAATAGAAGCAAAATACAAGGGTTACGACGGTTTGACTTGTGGCGCCCTCTTTAGTGTAAATATTGACCATCCAGTTAGGACCCCAATTTGAATGCTATTCGTTCCAGGAATTGGTGGACATCTTCAATTAATCAATAAGAGTGGGTTGCATTGGAGTGTGTCAAGGTTTTAGGGTCGTCAAGACATTTTGGAGACTGGGGCTGAGGAATTTTATCGTGGTGGAATGGATTTTTCTATGACTGGTAAGGTTCTGCGAACAATAAATCACCGCAGTAGTGAAATATAACATTCTAGAGTGGCCATGGGGTAAATATTTTATTAAGACCCAGTACCAAGACGGTTTACAAGAGTTAGAAGGTTTCCTAGCAATTTTGGCTGCAAAGACGTGGATCTGTACCTCTTTGTTGTAAATATAAATTTATGTTTCAGTTCCAACCAACAAAGAAGATTAAACCGACCATTTCATCGCGGAAAACTCTTCTAATTAACTGAAACCATGCGGTGCTCGTAATCGCTGCAGAAAATGACAACTTTCTAAGGCAAACTTGTTCCACTTCGTCACTACAACAGAAACTACTAGAGCATCGTTGTCATTCGAGGCCTGTAGGACGAGAATGCAAGCCTACAAGTCCACAGGTGTTATTCAAAGTAGATATGCGGGGCTCGTAATCGGTACAGGAATTCTCTGGCAAGTTTCTAAGGCAAACTTGTTCCGCTTCGTCACTACAACAATGACTTGTAAGACGAGAATACAAACCTACAAGATGTTACAAACTGCCTTTTGAATTGAGCTACAAGTGATGGTGAGGTCCTTCAAGTGCCTCTTTAATTTGGATAAAAGCGAAGCTCTGATCAGTTTCGAACTTGTAAAGCTGTGCTACAAAATATGTTACACTTGTAAAAATTCACCTGTACTTGGCTTCAAGGCCTGGAACTATATGAAAGACCGATTTCCGCAAGTAACTCAGTTTCAAGTTAAAGTTACTTAAAAGGGACTCCGAAAAGTCTGTAGTTTCTTTACCTAAAAGAGGATGAAGATGTCATAAATTCGGTCCCATTTGCGTTCACAGAAAAGGAGATTTAACTTCTAAGGCTAGGGAATGTAAGGCAGGTCGCCAGCAACACGCTTCGATTTTGAGGGTCTTAAATATTGAATGACAAATGCAGGAGGTCAACTTCGAACCCCCTTTCATTAAGCCCACCATTTCTCATGTAAAAGATCCGTATAGTTACCCCAGGGCATTCATTCCCTAACTTTTCAGACGAATTTCGTCGATAGGCCTTAAAAACCAGCAAAAATTACAAGTTTCAGACCTTAATCCGGTTCATTTTCCGCAAATGTAATAAGAGCTGACAGGAGTCGAACAAATTCTACCAGAATACAACTTATTACGGTCATCAAAATTTCTTTCTTTCTATTTAGACGACCATTGTACAGAATCTGCCCGCCAGGCGTAGCTTGTGACAAATGCCAGGGACTTTCAATTTTACTCCGAGTGCGACCGGCTAAATTGAGAAACTTTTTCAAGACAGTTACGCTCTCCGTCCCATTAAGTGCTATGGGATGTGCGTTGAATTGATTTTTAGTAGTAAAGGGGGAATTTGATGGAATTTCGAGATGTCACTCCTGGAAGTATGCAGCGTCTAATAGAAAAATGCTTCTATTGACCACCTCAGTGGAGGTATCTCTCTCTTTCTCGGCACATGCGCTTCTGTGGTTGTTCCTCATCGATTGAGAATCGATATTGAGTAGTAAGGTCAGAATTTGTTACGCTCTCCGTTGGTTGTCAGGCGTTTGCGAGAGGTGGCACAGTGGAAAAAGCCTAAAGATGTGATTTTCGATCGAACCTGAGACCCCTCCCTCAGAAGTCAAGGAGGAAGCATCTTCTTTCACAAATTGACCAGATGCAGATGCGCGAGCTCATTCGACAGAAAGTCTCATAGCCTAAGGTGTTCTTTAGCTTCCTGGCCACTTCCCCTACCTACACAAATATGGTCTAAGTGTGTCTTTCTAGACAGCCGCCTTACCTAACCTAACTTTAGAGTTACCATGTCTATATCCAGTCCGACAGCTGTTGGTAGAGACTCTTCGCCTTTTCGAGCTCATTCGACACTTAGTCTCATAGCTGTAAGTCGTTTTTTTTTAACTTCAAAGTTTTCAGAGCCCTTTTTAATCCACCACTTCGCTGCTGTCAATCTTCACACTATGACGCCACTACTGCCATTGTTTTCGAACAAGTTAGTCGAAGTGACACCTCATTCTAGCGACTAAAACCGGGACTTGCCACTTCAGTTGACCAAGCGTGACTAAGAATGACCTCAGTGATGGGAGATGTCAGAAAGATGTCGACTTGCATATTAAAAGTGACACAAACAAGACCCGAATGAGGTAATAGAGTGACGCATATGAGAGCAAGGACTGTCACCGAATGGATTTGGCTCAAATGCAAGTTGAATACATATTCGAATCGGCATTCAAATCAGCAAACATCTCATGCTCGGCCTTGGCCTCCGCGGCAGCTCTAGCGTCACAACTGTTTCGAGACATGTTTTGTGGGCAAAGCCAAGCTCTTTCTAAACAGAATATTGACTTTCTACTCTTGATTTGCATCTCATTAGCATTAGCGTTCAATTTATTTATCTTTGCGAGTGTATTTTCGCCCATTATGGAGAAATTCCCGCCAGTACTTTCATATACAAAAGCTTACCCTTCGCGTAAATGGTATTCCTTTAACGGCCAGTGCATCGATATCCTGAAAGAGACTCTCTGGCTTTGGGTAGAAAGGTTGCAACTTTAGAAAAACACTTGGATTCCGCGCACTTCACTCCACTTTATCGACCAAACACTGAACCGAAATAGCAGCTCCAAACTGTGCTCGTTTGCGTAACGAGCTGTGATAGCTTTTCTTCTTTTTTTGTAACAAATCTTCCTGCGACCGAATCGATACGAGGTTTATTTATGAAAGAAAAACGAAACAGAAACAGAAACCCGCAGCATCCGCATCTGCATCAGGTGCATCTTCAAACGGGGAGCGACCGAAAGTTGCTCGGCGAGTGTGCCCGACCGGATTGGGAAATTACACAAAAATTCTTCGACAGTTAAAGGGCGTAAACACTAATTTATGCGCGCACATCACTGTATGGGAAATTTGTTGGTACACAAAAATATCTATTGACGAAGGCACACAGTCTGAAGACAGAGTTCAGGCCAGCTGTCTCTCACCTATTCACCAGGTGAAGCAATTCAACTGAATGTTGAATGGAAATCAAAAGCGAATTGGTAGACCTCGCGTTTGGTGTGGCGTGGTACTTGCGTAGCTATCTCTACTGCCCGACAAGAGCGAGAGAGATACGAGTACGTACGACGGGTGTTTGAGTTTGTTAGGATTGGAGTCGTCGGCGTTGTGTTGTTGATTTGTTATTATTTATTTATTTATGTGTTATTCTTTGATTTGGCTTGCACAGGCACCATTGGCATGGCAGTTGAGTTGTTGTTCAATGTTCACAGGCCATCGGGTGTGTAGGTATATGGTTTGGGTATCGATGATGGCAAAAGGCAACAACACCTCATGGGCTGAGAGTGCGAGCTTGACTGCTGGCGTAGGCCAGTAGAACGTAGAACTATGAGAGGGAATTCTTGGCCGATGTAAATGCCAATGGAGGGAATGGATTTAGAACAGTGGAGGTTGAAAGTGCGTTCTAAATACATGGAGGACGAGGGTTTTTTTTTCGAAGGTTGGAGCTTGACGGGTTTGAAGTGAAGATCACTTGTTCAGTGATTGAAAACCGAGCTGAAAACGTGGATGATGAGTTCATCTTCGTCAGCTACGCATGTCTTTCTAGAGAAGTAGCCACCTTTTACCTGTGGCAAGGAAATGTTCGTGAAATGACATTTTTCTTTGAATACCAAAATAACACCTCTTATTGGAAAGCCCTTTAGAAAGAAGGAAGTGCGACTCTTTGAGACAAAAACTAGGAACCAACAGAAGGACAGACTTAAATTTTGGTCCTCCTAGGAATAGATTTATTAAGCTGTCTAAAAAATGATTCCGAATAAGATCTCAAGAGACTTAAACTTCTCTAACCTAACTAAACCGACGTTAAGATTGCTTTTCACGACTTTAACGATGAATTCAGACAGAAGCGGAGGTTGACTTGGCTAACAAATTCGAGGGACCGAAGGCGTCAATGTCACACACACTGATTTAATATCCGTGTGTGTATCTCATTAGGGCTGAGAAATGGGGAAAGACAACTTTCCAACAAGGTCTACGGCAGTGAGACTGGTAGCGCCCTCTTTAGTGTAAATATTGACCATCCAATTAGGTCCCCAATTTGTATGCCATTCGTACCAGGAATTGGTGGACATCTTCAATGGCTCAGTTAGACTGAGAGTTACTTTAGAGGGTGTCAAGGTTTTACGGTCGTCAAGAAATTTTGGAGACTGGGGCTGAGGATTTTTTTAGCAACAGGGACTTGGCGGAATGGATTTTTCTATGACTGGAAAGGTTCTGCGAACAATAAATCACGCAGCAGTGAAATATAAAATTCTAGAGTGGCCATGGGGTAAATATTTTATTAAGTCCCACTGCCAAGACGGTTTACGGAAGTCAGAAGGTTTCCTACAAATTTCGACTGGAAAGTCGTGGATCTGTAACTCTTTTTTTTTTAAGTTTTGTTTTATTCTAAAAGCGGTTTTTGGTTTAAAAAAAAAATACAGAAACTGTTAGCCCCCACTGTGCCCATCAAGGGTACACGATACTGCAGGTACGCCAATACCTTATTAAGTACGTTTATCACATGCACACATATAAAGAAATCCCACACTGCACAGCGCACGATACTTTTCACCGAGGTTTTCCTGTGCGCATTCTTGCAGTCAACAAAGTTCAATCCATCGTGTAAGTGTGGTAAAGTATATCTTGCGAGAGGTTGCGCTGTGCCTAATAAAAACACATTAGCAATGTGGTTCAGGAAAACCATCTGTAAAAAGGAAAAAAAACGTACTAGATACTCTATATCCGTATGTTTGAATTATTTGTGGCGTCTTGCTGTGCCCAGTACTACACGAAACCGCAAGAGGAAGAAATTACCCATCCAACTCAAGTCAATCTGCGAGCATTTGTGTATTCGTATACCCACCGAGTGAATAATTAAGCAGCAGGAAAAAATAAATGCCTTTCATCTTGTTTTGCATAAGAGATACAGTTCCAATTCCATGCACCATTAATGCTGGATTGTTACAGATTCTTCTCCTCGGTTGCTGTTCGTACATCGTTCGGCTGATGTAAGTGGCGAGCTGGTGATTGAAATTTCGAGTTCGTTAAACGGAGAATTTATTGAATCGTTGCCGCTTGCTCCAGCAAAAGGGTTCGATGGTGTACACTGTACAGCATCCAGTGCAGGAGAGTGCGCTTGTTGTGGTTGTTGCGAATTGGAAAACCTGGTATCGGCGGATGGAAATTGATGGGAAGAGGTTTTTGGTAGTTGCAGACCACGAAAGGGTCTTTGGCCTACGGTGCAGTCGAAAGGGAAAACTGAAATTGAATAGATATTGAACTGAACTTGTGGTCTGGTTGATGTATGGCATAGCCAATGTTGGTAGGTTAAGATTATGTGGTTGCTTTGAAAGTTTGAATGACCCGGAGTGGAGCAACGACTGATGGTGATGAGAGGGAAATCCCATTAAGTGCTATGGGATGTGCGTTGAATTGATTTTTAGCAGTAAAGTGGGATTTTTATGGAATTTCGAGAAGTTACTCCTAGAAGTATGCAGCTCATAAGAGAAAACTGCTTCTGTTGACCACCTCAGTGGAGGTATCTCTCTCTTACTCGGCACATGGGCTTCTGTGGTTGTTCCTCGTCGATTGAGAATCGATATTTAGTAGTAAAGTCAGAGTTTCAGGGAATACCGGAAAGTTACCCCTGGAAGTATGCAAAACTGCTTATATTGACCACCTAAGTAGGGGGTATCTCTCTGTAACTTGGCACATGCGCTCCTGTGGTCGTTCCTCGTCGATTGAGAATCGATATTTAGTAGTAGAGTCAAAGTTTGAGGGAATATCGAAAAGTTACCCCTGGAAGTATGCAGCGCATAAGAGGAAACTGCTTCTATTGACCACCTAAGTGGAGGTATCTCTCTGTAACTTGGCACATGCGCTTGGGTGGTTGTTCCTCGTCGATTGAGAATCGATATTTAGTAGTAAAGTCGGAGTTTCAGGGAATATCGGAAAGTTACCCCTGGAAGTATGCAGCGTTTAATAGAAAACTGCTTCTGTTGACCACCTTAGTGGGGGTATATTTCTGTTGCTTGGCACATGCACTTCTGTGGTCGTTCCTCGGCGATTGAGAGCCGATATTTAGTAGAAAGGTCAGAATTTGAGGGAATATCTGAAAGTTACCCCTGGAAGTATGCAAAACTGCTTCTATTGACCACTTAAGTAGGGGGTATCTCTCTGTAACTTGGCACATGCGCTCCTGTGGTCGTTCCTCGTCGATTGAGAATCGATATTTAGTAGTAGAGTCAAAGTTTGAGGGAATATCGAAAAGTTACCCCTGGAAGTATGCAGCGCATAAGAGGAAACTGCTTCTATTGACCACCTAAGTGGAGGTATCTCTCTCTAACTTGGCACATGCGCTTGGGTGGTTGTTCCTCGTCGATTCAAAAGAACATTCGCATTCAGGTCTGCCACAGTTACCCACAGAGCGATGAAATGTCCGATGGGGACATAGCCAATTAATACGCTGCCATCATTTATTTCCTCGTTGGATTCTGGGTGATCGCAGCAATCAAACCTGTAACAGATTTTTAAAGAAAATATTTGCCATCGCTGTGGTATACCCTAGAATAATCACTGGCACAACAAGCGTGAAAACGACTTTCAGGGGCTCAAGTGTTCAAAGTTAATTTGAAAGGTTATTTATCCGACTTATTTAAAACGCTGGCACGTTAAGCTACAATTAAGAACGAATACCCCTATGTAATGCGGAAAGTTAAAATGATAAGATACACTTTGCCTATCAGTTGTTCAATAAAGAGTACGCCTATTTATAGAAAACCATTTTATATCTTAACCCAACAAAGTATATGTATAGGTTCCTACTTAAATCGTTACCAGATACGAGTATGAGGAATAACGTCAGAAACTTAACCAGAGCCAATAAATATTTGATTTATAAGTATTGGGGCGCCCGTAAAACCGAAAGCAAACAAAGATTTAAACATTTTATGGTTTCTACCTCAGAAAAAAACGCATTTTATGATCTTTTAAACGTAATAAACTATGTACAGCGTAGCTTAGGACGGGCGGGACAGGCTATCAAGAAATTCCAACATACTTCGACCAATTTAAGGTCTTTGAGGTATATAGGAATATTTTTATCTGTCTTTCAAAGGTACTTTTCCAAAAGGTTGTTTGAAACTATGTGCGCAAAAGTGGGGCTCTGCGAGCTGGTCATCAGGGCTCAGGACGTGCAGTTGTCCAGCTTGATATCTTTTTAAGAAGACAACTTGGAATTCAAAGGAATACTTCATCTCCATAGATTTATTTCCAAATTTTAAGTCAAGTCGATTTTAAACGAAGTCAGACTCGACGTTAGTTACCACCGACGATTGCAAAACCCACAGCTTTGTGGACCTGTCCTTATATTTAAGTATTCAGCCGACAGCTTGCTAATTTACGATCTATTCAAAACAGACTTGCGCTCCACACAACAATCACATCTCACAAAACAAACCTCGCACGTTATAATCGGTTATAATCGACTTGTGTTGTCGACTGTCATTTGCAGCTCATTTTCAATTCACAACAAAAGTCACCACCAAACGTCATCACACAAGTGAGTTAACATCTTCAAGGACTCCCTTGGATGAGCGTAATAAATCTAAAACAACCGGCACACCTCCTTTCGATCAAAGAGGGGTAAAAACAGTTAACCCAAACTCTTTTGACATGGGAAAGGCTCGACTAGTCTGGTAGTAATTTAATAAAGCCAAAGACAAACTGCCATGGCAGACCTTATCGACCTTTATCCCTTTCTCACTTCAGATGTCTATCAATGTCACTTGAAAAATGTCGCCTTTCCAACACTCACTCCGATAGAAGCACTTATTTCTCGAAAGACAAATTCCACTCACAGGTCCTTGACCTAAGTTCACCTTATTTCTGCATAAATATAGACAGAGAGGACAAGTGTCTTTTGCCTCGACAGTTTGCCGGGTTGACTTTTATTAAAATCCACTTACGGCGCCAAGACGGAGAGGTAGCTATAGATTTATTTTTATTTTTTTTTTTTCTACTCACCAGCTGAAGGAGCATGATTTGGAGATGTTGATACGTCCACCGTTGGCAGCGAAAGAGGTCCCGAATCGTTTTCAGCCATATCCAGGGGTGGAGAATTCTCTCGAACACACGACATCAGGCCGGATGACATTCTGCAACGAGAGGAAATTTAAAAAGAAAAATTAATTAAGAAGGAAAATTGAAAAAATAATATAACAAAAAATATGTTACGTATACGCCAGGGTGGACGGAATTGAAACGACTTCCCCCGGTTTTCATCTCATTTTCCACATGAGGAATGGACATTTCCCAATTATCTTAGAACACAATTCTTTGTACGGAAAAGTGGAACAGCGAATCCCACACAATGGACAGACGAGTGGATTTGTACGGAGGAGGGGTGCCCCAGCGTTGCTGGCATAACAAGATGAATTAAAAAGTGAAACATCCACAACGATAATTCCAATTTATTATCCAGCCATTGACAGCTCATGGGGCAACAATATTTCCAGTCCTGATTTATTATGACGGCTGTGATAATTTCTTAATGCATAAAATATGACAAGAGTGTGAAGACATTTGCATGTAGCTGCAGATGTTGGAGCATTTTTGTCCGAAGACGTCAAGTGGAATGGGACTGACATGTGGAAGCGGGCTCCATGAATCTCCTAGTAGGAATTTCGCATGGCATACTCATCAAGCAACACTGAAGGCGTATGCGGTAGGGGCTTTTGTTTTATTGCAAATAATTTCGCAAATGAATGCTGGCGAGGATCGAGAGGAATTTTCATTTATGAATAATTGAATTTTAAGGAGGGATTAGTGGGGGGGGGGGGGGAGTCGTTAATTTGATGTATGGGCTTTTGTAAATAAATGTCAAAGAGGGTAATAAGTGAAATGAGGTCGGGGGAGTTTTGTGGTTTAAGTTGGAGAATGCAGAGCATGACGGTGACAGGATTGCAGTTGAATGGATCATGACTTTGGTGGTGATAAAGAGGACAATGTTGTAGAAACCCTGTCCCAGTGATTGGAGGGAGTGTTACCATCACCATGCAAGCCTTGTTCGTAAAATGTTCGACATGGATGTACGTGCAATGCAGGAGAAATAAAAACTCCAAACTGGTTTCCTAAAGCCTTTCAGAAGCGGAATGACTCGTATCAGAGAACTGCATCAGCGATTACAGGGGTGATTTATGCGGCAAAGTTTGCTGTCTGTACCAAGAAGCTACCAAGCCACAAGAAGCTGCAGCTTAGACTCAACTAATGCGAACTGGTTTAGAACGAACTTTCTGATATAAGCCGGTTTAGAGTTTAGGATAAAAGTCGTCATAGGGATCACTATGCAGCGAGTCTAGCAGAGTGCGAAGATTGTAACAGCGATCCAGAAGTTCTCCGTCGAAGCAACGTCTATATACAGATGCAATGGAAAAATTGGCGCAGGCATTCCAGAGGAGCAAGAGCAACAGCTCTACTCTGCGAGAAAGCAATTGTAATTACCAGAGCTACTCAAAAGAAAAGGCTCATGAAAAACACAAAAAAAAAAACAGACTCATGCAACATTAAATGATTGGGAAGAATGCAAATAATTGCAGAGAGTTCAAATGATTGGAAGAAGGCAAGTTTTTGGAGATAACAAATGAGTTGAAGAGATTGAAAATGAATGAGAATTATTGCAAGAGATTGGAAAAGAATTCAAATTATTGCAAAAGTTTAGAAATGGTTGGAAACTATTGCAAATGTTCGCAAATAATTTTAAATGGTTGGACATAAATGAAAATGATTGCAGATTGAAATAGAAATGAATAAAAAATGTTGCCGATGATAGAAAATGTTTGAAAAATATTGTAAATAATTAAGAGAGATTTAAAATAGTTGGAAATTGATGCATTATGATTACAGAGTTTTTGGAAATGGTTGAAATTCGAGTTTAAAGATTGCAAATGTTTAAAAATGGGTGCAATTGACTGAAAATTATATCGGGTGATTGAAAATATTTGGAAATGACTGAAAATTTTAACAGATATGATTGAAAATGGTTAAAAATGACTAAAAATTGTTACAGATGATTGAAAATGGTTGAAAATGACTGAAAATTGTTACAGATGATTGAAAATGGTTGGAAATGACTGAGAATTGTTACAGATGATTGAAAATGGTTGGAAATGATTGAACATTTTTACAGATTATTTCAAATGGCTGGAAAAGACTGAAAATTGTTAAAGATGATTGAAAATGGTTGAAAATTACTGAAAATTGTTACAGATGATTGAAAATGACTGAAAATTGTTACAGATGATGGAAAATGGTTGAAAATTGTTACAGATGATTGCAAATGGTTGGAAATGACTGAAAATTTTAACAGATGATTGAAAATAGTTGGAAGTGATTGAAAATTTCTCCAGATAATTTAAAACACTTTGAAAATGAAGCGAATGGTTCCATTCATACCGTTTCGATGACTAGATTGGGGAAACTCTCCCCAAAGCCAATGAAGTAAAAGTGAAATACATTTTTTAATGATCGACAATGTTGAAATCCTCAGACAATTCAAGTCAGTAGCAGCCCTGTGGTGTACAGTGAAAAAGTGAAGTGAAAATACCACCATTTCATAGCCAGACAAGGCAACTGCTTACAAATTGCAAAGTAATTAAATGAGCAGTGGACTCCCAACAGAAAAACCACTTTCGCGAAGTAAAATATTTGATAAGCTCTCATAAGTTCATGGCTGAACTTTTTCAAAAACTCTGTGGTCCCATTTAAAACGAAGTCTCAACTTCCCCATGCAAATTCCTCCTCAGCAAACAACTCAATCCGCAATTCAATTTCATTTCTACGGCTGATAATTGAAAACCCATTTCCATTTGAATCTAAGTTTGTACTCCATCTCGATGAGAACTAAAACAATCAAACTCATCCGATGAGTGGCTGTGCACTTTCAATCACTTAGCACATGTCAGGCACTCAACCCACTCAGGCAATTGTTGAAATATTCCATTTCGAATGGGAGTCCCCATGGAAACATGATACTTTTTAATAAGAAATCCTTTTCCATGTACAAGTACAAGCAAAATGAGAACGCTGACATGTCACGTAGTTGAAGATGCACAAAATAATAATAACTGTGCGTCTGAAGGAAATGCGCCAAGAAAAAGGAGTTTTTGTCCTCAATCTGTGCGCAACCCATTTTCGTGAAAGGACTCAACGATAATTCGCTTCGACCTAATTATGTTTGGCTGGATGTATTCGCTGCTTGTTCTACTTTGTACATCCTTATGAAAGGCACAGTTTAACTTGAAATCCTTTCATCGGGCGCGCATAACTCCTGCCAATTAGTATGGTATAGTGTTGCAGCTTAATTGCGATGTTGGTGTGTTTTCATCACCAGTCAGCTTGAGGGCCAGGGATTACGAGAGAAGGATGTTAATTACTGGTTGAATGGTGAGGGCAATTATCGTCAATTACATGACAAGCCAGCGCACCACTCATGTAACTTTCAGCCCGTGGCTAATGATGTGCAAAGAGGATATCTATCCCTGAGTAGAGAACGGCAGCATTCAGGGCTGACGAGGACGATGACATTGTTCTTTAGAGGGTTTTTCTCTACTTGGCAGTGACAGTGATTGAGGCTCATGAGAATTCCATTCTGGCGATGGTACTTTACATGGAACTAACGTCCTTTTCTGCGTCAAATGAGGCTGAGTCGCAAAATGCGATACGAGATGAAAATTTCCGCTTGAAAGGCAGTTTCTAAAAATAGTTTTCCAGTTGGTAGAGGTCCAGAGGAGAGGAGTGTTTTTTACGTGTACCTACACAAATCTTGTATTCCGTCCTATGGCGGAATTGACACCTGTACCACTAGCGACCTCTAAAAGTTCTCAGGGACTGTGTGCGAGTCCCGGATTCGGAAGAAAATTATTGTACAACAAATGAAACGATTGGACGCGAATGCAAAAAATAATCAAATGGTTGCAAATTTATAAAAAAAAAACAATGCAAATGATAGGGAGTCTATGCAAAATGGCTGCAAAAAAATGCAAATGGTTGCAAAATATATAGAAAAGCACGCATATGGTTACAAATGGCTGCAAAATTAATGGAAAAGAGTGCAAAAGAATGAAAATGGTTGCAAAATGATGAAAAAGAATGCAAATGGTTGCAAAATTATTGGAAAATAATGCAAATGGTTCCAAGATAAATGAAAAAGAATGCAAATGGTTGCAAAATGATGAAAAGGAATTCAAATGGTTGCAAAATTATTGGAAAATAATGCAAATGGTTCCAAGATAAATGAAAAAGAATGCAAAAGGCTGCAAAAGAATGCCAATGGTTGCAAATGGCTACAAAAGATTGTAAATGGTTGCTAAATTGTTGTAAAATAATGCAAATGGTTGGAAATAGCTAGAAAAAAAATGAAAATAGTTGCAAATGTATGGAAAAGTATGCAAATGTATGAAAAAGAATGCAAATGGCTGCAAAATGATGAAAAAGAATGCAAATGGTTGCAAAATTATTGGAAAATAATGCAAATGGTTCCAAGATAAATGAAAAAGAATGCAAATGGTTGCAAAATGATGAAAAGGAATTCAAATGGTTGCAAAATTATAAAAAAGAATGCAAATGGTTGCAAAACTAATTGAAACTAATGCAAATAGTTGCAAATGTATGAACAAGAATGCAAATGGCTGCAGAATCAATGGAAAAGAGTGTAAATGGCTGCAAAAGAATGCCAATGGTTGCAAATGGCTACAAAAGAATGTAAATGGTTGCAAAATTGTTGAAAAATAATGCAAAAATTGTTGAAAAAGGCTGCAAAAGAATGCAAATGGTTGGAAATGGCTAGCAAAATATGCAAATGGTTGCAAAATTAATTGAAAATAATGCAATGGTTGGAAATGGCTGGACAAAATGCAAATAGTTGCAAAATATATGGAAAAGCATGCAAATGTTTACAAATGGCTGGAAAATGATGCAAATGGTTGCGAAAGAATGCCAATGGTTGCATATGGCTACAAAAAAATGTAAATTGTTGAAAAATAATGCAAAAATTGTTGGAAAAGGCTGCAAAAGAATGCAAATGATTGGAAATGGCTAGCAAAAAATGCCAATGGTTGCAAAATTAATTGAAAATAATGCAATGGTTGGAAATCGCTAGCAAAAAATGCAAATAGTTGTAAATGTATGAAAAAGAATGCAAATAGCTGCAGAATTAATGAAACAAAATGCAAATGGTTGTAAATGTATGAAAAATATGCAAATGGTTACAAAATTAATGAAAAAACATGCAACTGGTTAGAAAATAACACAAATGGTTTGTAAATGGCTGTTAAAAGATGCAAATAATTGAAAATAATGAATTGGACGAATTCAGAAGATTGAAAAATGCCAATGATTGCCAAAAAAAGCAGCTTTACATCTTCTAAACAATGAGAAGTGATTGCTCTCTTTGTCTTAAAAATACACTTCCCCTCGATCGGTATGGCGCTACAATTCTGAAACGCAATCTGCCATTCAACTGCAGTCACATAGTTCAGTTCGAAGACCCCACGACAGCAAAAAGTTCGTTACGAAACCTCGACCCAACCGCAATGCGCACCATTTGCTATTATTTGTCATCCAGCATAGAAGGAGTAAATAAGCGTGCAGTTTAATCGCGATCGCGACAGTGACGCCTCTACACAGTCTAATTGCGTCAATTTAACACCCCAGTCAGACAGCGGCGACTTCAACTTGCTGTTGACAGATACATGTCACTCAATTGGATGATGCGTTGATTACGATGTTGATGATGATGGTGGTCATGGAATTCATATGTCGCCACTGCTCACTGCCATCGCCATGACTTCGTTGATTAACTAATTTCCCCTTGGCGCCTCCAGTGTTATAATCTCAATGTTGCTGTTACATGTTTGGACATGGACAGAGATATCTTTTGTTTGCCTTACGAACCCTGACCTTGGGCTCAGATGAATTGTTGTCACATAACTGATAGCGCTGCTCAGTGGCAAATGCTTCAGGGGGTGACTTGTAAGAGCCGACTTTTGAGTAATCAACGTTTTATTATGATTGCTGTGTGTGGATTGTGGATCTGTTTTTCGTTTTATTTTATCATTTTATTTGGTTTATTTTTTTTTATGTGTGTGGGTGGGTTGAGTTTGGCAGTGGATTGGAGACCATCTTCCATCTTCCAACATTATTAACTCCCTGCCCCATATTCCGCGTCATTATTCATTCGAATGCATTATTACGACCCATCGCAAACGTAACCTGCACCACTACACCACACTTCCGATGAAATGTGCACTCTCCAAACAGTCGCAATGCACTTCGCTGCAAAGTCCCTCATTGTCTGACGGACAGAACCCAACAATTATAAGCCCATGGTGTGTGTGGGTAGCTTCCATCGCCCCAGAGGAACAACAATTGAAAACTGGGTTAATCACCTTCGCAGACGTAATTCCATCGAACAAAGGCACCTAGCTCCCACACCTATACAAAGTCAAGCAAACAATAGCCCCTGCCAGTGCAGAGTTCCACTTCGAAAGACCCACCCTCCGTCTAATTCGTATGTATTATGCGATGCACTTACGACATCTCGCCAAGTTAATCCCAAAGCCGACCCATGGACTAGTTCCGTGGCCATCTTGAACTTTCAATTAGACCCTAGACTGCTTCAGCGCTCATTGGTACAGCAGGGCAATTAAAAACCGCCCAACAATTGATGGCTGTCGCAAGCGGAGAGCCAAAGGAAATGCGAACTTGACCCCAACAAAGGCGCACTTCGTCATCGTCGCAACGACAAGCAGACTCGGTTCGTTGAATGAATGTGCGGCCGCATCGGGAATGAATGCGCGGTTAATAGAGATTAAATGCTTCCGTCGTGGCTTCGCAGGGGATATGTGCCGGTGTCCTGTGGAATTTGCTCCACAATTCCAGACGAAGAGAGAATTAATCAAATGATGATGATGACAAACGACAATCGGAATGAAGAGCCATTGAGAGGAGTTCTTTCAATTGACCCGAGATGGAATTCACTTGCAAGAAGTGCGCAATTATCTTGACTCTGGGTAAAAGTGGCAATTTAGAGCACTCCTGGAATGGGAGCGTTTAAGTCATTTTTCGTGGTGGTGGTCGGGATTTCAGATCGAAATCTTTTAGAAAGTGCTTTCTGCTTCGGGGAGGGAAACGAAATGAGCTTCAAATGGATGATTTGTTACAGATTGGGCGGGTGGATCGCTTCGAAAAGATACAACGGCAGTTGAAAAAAAAAGAAAAAGAAAAAAAATAGTCCTTAATGAAGTAACGATAATTAGTTTCCTGTGGCGAGAATTGCAATGAAAGGGTTTTCAATTTATTTCTAATGATTTTTCTTCTTAGTTTCATGGGCTTAAATATTCAGTATAGTTTGCAGTCTTATCAAGCAGCGTTTTACCCTTCCCGACTGTTTGAAAATTATCTTAAAATATAACCAAAGTTGGGTCCATAGGTCACATCGATGTCACGACAAAGCCAACAGACGTGAATTATTGGGCATCAGTGCAGAGGCCACTCCATCAATGATCGGGAATACATTGAAGTTTGAAAATGATTGGAGAATATTGAAAAATATTGAAAAATATTGAAAAATAATTGTAAAATAATGCAAATGATTTCACAGTTTTTAAAAAGACTACGACCCAAGTGGATATGCTCGCAGATGTTTGAAAATGAATCAAAATACTTGGAAGCAGATGCATTGGTTGGAAACACATGCGAAATGGTTGTAAATGATTGGTTATGGTTATAATTGAATAAACACAGTTGCAGATGATTAGAAATGCTTTCCGATGACTCAAAATGGTTCGAAATTGATTATTATTGACTGCAGAATTTTTCAAATGGTTGGAAACACATGCAAAATGGTTGTAAATGATTGGTTATGGTTATAATTGAATAAACACAGTTGCAGATGATTAGAAATGCTTTCCGATGACTCAAAATGGTTGGAAATTGATTATTATTGACTGCAGAATTTTTCAAATGGTTGGAAACACATGTAAAAAGGTTGTAAATGATTGAATGATTAGAAATGCTTTCCGATGACTCAAAATGGTTGGAAATTGTTTATTGACCGCAGAATTTTTTAAATGGTTGGAAACACATGTAAAATGGTTGTAAATGATTGGTTATGGTTATAATTGAATAAACACAGTTGCAGATGATTAGAAATGCTTTCCGATGACTCAAAATGGTTCGAAATTGATTATTATTGACTGCAGAATTTTTCAAATGGTTGGAAACACACGTAAAACGATTGTAGATGGTTTCAAAATGGTTAGAATCGAATAAATGCGGCTGCGGATGAGCATAACTGATAGTTTATGATTCAAAATGGTTGGAAATTGATGTTTGTTAATACAAAAAATTGATAATGGTTCGAAGCACATACACAATGATTCCAAATTATAAAAACGAATACAAATGATAAAGGATGGTTTTAAATGGTTGGAAACGGACGCGTATTGATTGAACATTTTTAAAGTGGTTGGAAACACACGTAAAGTGGTTGTAAATGATTAATAATTGTTAAAATCGGATAAAACCTGTTGCAAATGATTAAAAATTGATTGATTGTTTGGAAATTAATTCATATTGCCTGCAATATTTTTAACATGGTTGGAACCACACGAAAAATGATTGTAGATGATTGAAAATGTTTGTAATCGAATGAACACGGTTGAAGAAGAAGACGATTTAAAACAATTTCTGTTGGTTTGAAATTGATTCATATTGCCTGCAGATTTGTTCAAAATGGTTGGAAACACATAAAAAAAAAATATTATAGAAAATGGTTAGATATGTATCAAAATGAAAGCAGACTGTTGAAAATTATTGAAAAATGTTAGAAACCAATACAAATGATTGAAGATGATTGTAAATGGTTGGAAACTGATCCAAATTGATTGCAGAATTTTTGACATGGTTGGAAACACACGTAACACGATTGTGGATGACTGAAAGTGGTTACAAGGAATTGAAAATTAGTGCAGATGATTGAGAGTAATTGGAAAAAAATCCAAATGATTGCAGATAACTGAGAATTTATTTAATTTATTAAAATTACAAAACAAAAAAAATGATTCCATTCGTACCGTTTTTTATCATTTGGATGGTGAAAATTGACTAAAATTAAGTAAATCCTATGAAATCAGTATTTAAACGTCTTAGTTCTTCAACAAGCCGACAAAACAGCTGCTCGGAGGCAGTCTTTTAATAGCTAATATTAGAGGGCCCAGACAAAATTGACCTAAATTGACTATTTCTGCGAAGGACACTGAAGTGAATTGGCGAGGCGAATTAGGGTCAAAAGCAATGACAATTCAGTCTCACAACAGAGGGAAAAATTCGACGGACGGTGTAAAATAAGCCCACACACGCATCTGTATGTCAAAATACTGAGAAAAAAATGACGCCAGAGGGAGCCACGGTTAACTCAGTCAACAAACAACCCTTTCAGAGAATTCTTTGTTTATTTCTAATGTACAGATAGGCAGGACAAGAGCTGTTTGCAATTTAAACATAAAATACAAATATATATATATATATTTTGAGCAGTACCCCTTCAGATAAGGTCTATTCAAATCGAGTCGCACAGATCTTCCCACAGATTCGTCGTAACCCGCTGTTTGTTAAAAGCAACCACAATTACGTTCCACAACAACTTGGGTCCTCCTCCAGCGCCTATTGCTGCCGTCAAAAGCCCAAGTTTAATTAAATCGAAAAACGCTTCATAACAAGCCTAACCCGCTCAGTGCTAAGCCCTTTTGTTATTCAAATAAACACCGACGACCCACTCAGTCAAAGCTGATTGAATTCATCCGTTTAACAAAAGGCCGCCACAAACTCATCCCCAGGAGACGTTTACATAAGCCGTCGCCTGCCCATTCAGCGTTCATATCTCGTCAGATAAGCGAAATGGATACCAAAGTCGTAACAATTTCGTTTCATTTCTGCCAGCCAGCCTCCTGTCTCAGCAGTTCCATTCATCTTTATCTCGCACTGGGACAGCACTGTCAACGTGAAAGCTTTGTCAACAAATTTTGCTGTCTGTGTTTATGACGACAAACAGCCAACCGCCTACTGTTCGTGTATGCCGTTTAGACTTTCATCTCGTATGTGTAATTACAATGTAAGCCCGACGATGAACTTTGTCGACACAAAGGTCCTCCCATAGTGGCTTTGACAATTTAATTACAAACGTGGTGGCACTTCTATTAATTACACTCCGCATTCCAATTTGACACTTGCACTGCACTGCAGTTGGCGTTGCTGCATGCAAGCATGTTTGGCAACTGACGGATGGATGGAACGGAACGAATGGCGGACTAAAGAAGAGCTGCACGCATATTGGTCGGAGCGTGTCCGAAATCGGACGGCGTAGTTGACGGGCCGGTTAGACATGATGGTATGACGCATGGTTAGTGGGGGGTCCCGCACAAAGTGAGAACCAGAAGATATAGTTTTCCCTCTGTCGATATACCGTCTGGCTGACATAATACAACCGGCAACGTAAATGTAACCAGCTAGATTAATGCCACAATTTTTCACTTTGTAGATGGCTTGGGGGAAGGAAAACGCGTCCCGTTGGTTGGATGTGGTTCGGGTTAGAGGACAAAGCGCCAACAATTATTCAAACCGCGGTCAGGTGTAGCTGGGTTTTTTTGATAAACAAAAATGTCGGTTTGGCGTCATGTTCCAGTTTGTATTCATTTGTATGCCCAGCTTGAGTTCACCACAGGTGGAGTTGTGTGTTTGGCGCAAAAGCTGTCATATTTTTAACTGAATTGAATTGCTTGAATGGGTTTTTGTCTGTCCTCATCTAAAAAAGGACCTGCCTTTGATTTTAAACAAGTTTTAAATAAGTTTCCCTTGTACTTCGACCTTAAACTGGGCACTCATTCCGTAATTTTTTAGACGATTATAACACTGGCGATCACTAGGATGAGGCCATACATTTTGCAATCGATTTTCACTCTTTATACCCGTTGAAATTTGTTTACCCGGAAACTTTTGGTACCTGTGAACAGGTACATATTTTCCCAACAGTAAGTCAGTTCTTTTCCCACAAATGTAATGAAAGCTGAAACAAATTCGTGCAGAATATAACTTCCAATGGTCAGCAAAGTTTCAAAAACGATATCGTCCCGCGGATTATTGTTATACGGAATCTGCCTCCTGATCAGCTTCTATAAACGGTAGGGCAAATTTTTAACAAGCATAAACCTTCCATGAGAAAGTCAGGCAATAACAATGAAAACCGCAACCAAATCCGATGATTGCTTCTCGAAATTAGCGCGGACATACAGACACTTCGTTTTGGAATGGGGTTCATAGACAAGTCCGTGGCAATGAGCAGATAGCTAAGCTACCAACTCGTCAGTTGGAGTTCCCCAAGGGTCAGTTCTATGCCCTCTCCTTTATGGAATATAGCAAATAGAAACTACATTTTGGACTTAAAAGATGCGCGTTTTAGATATCTAAAAACTGGAATTAACTCTATTCAAATAGACGAAGGAGAAGTTCACTTTTTTGTGCTCAAAGTCTAATTATTGAATTTCTTGGACTTCCACAATCAAAACCAAATATTTTTAA
This sequence comes from Cheilosia variabilis, assembly GCA_951230905.1. Classification (NCBI taxonomy): domain Eukaryota; kingdom Metazoa; phylum Arthropoda; class Insecta; order Diptera; family Syrphidae; genus Cheilosia; species Cheilosia variabilis. The sequence continues at coordinate 58,880,788 of OX579680.1, read as the reverse complement.
ATGCACGAACTTGCTCCCCAAAAAAACCTAATAAATAAAAAAAAAAAAATAAAAATCCGTTCATCCGTTTGTTGTGTAGCTTCTTGCAAAAAAAAATTCACTTTGTTAAGTATGGAATATATTGTTTTATCTTTATTTTATTTATTATTTATTTATTTAAATATACTTAATTATGAAAATTATTTTAGAATAGTATTTATAACATTTAGAGAAGGGCTGTGGAGATGGCATTGCCATCGCTACTGTGGCAAAGCATGTCCGCGGGATTCAGACGACAAAAAAAGAAGCGAACGCCTTAAAAGCTGGAGACTACAGGTCTTGGTCTGGTGGAACAGAGAACTGAAGCAGTTCTAATAAACAGTCGGAAAGTACCGCAAAACATGCAAGTGGGCGTGGAAGAAGTCGTAAGGTAGCGAAATACGTTTGAGTAGGCGTGGAAGACCAAGCTACTCTCAGAAAATCAGTGATCCCACCGACAATAGGCTTAGCTTCAGGGCGCACCTTGACCACGACGGTAAGCATCGGTCCTCTAGCCATCACTGATTCTTAGAAGCTTCCAAAAATCGGTGGACCCAAAGACTGTCGTAGATAACTTCTTTCTTTGAGTAGCAAGCTCAGCTCTCCTATACTCTTAAGAGCCTTTCAAAGTTGTCGATGGCGATCCATACTTATACTTAAAGGCAGCTCACCTAAGGACCTAGACACTGAGGCTATAAGTAGCTGCCCCAACTCATCTGCTGCATGAATAATATACCGAATATTAGCACTTTTTGGCCAGTCTTGCTCTACAGTTTGCATTGTTCGATGAACCCCTAAAGTCGATCGTCACATCAGCAGCCTATTGAGGTTTTCAGATCGAGGAGACTGCAAAAAAATGACACACTACTTCCGAAATACCCACGATCGGACCTTCTCCGCCATGGGGCAATTTACAGGTTGCTTTTGGTATCGAATATAAAGCCCTGCTCAGTTAGAAATGGAAAGATGCATGTGGGTATAGGTTAGGCCTTGACTTTCTCAAAAATAATCTCTTTTTGAAAACTAAAGCTTGGTCGCAGCATTTCAGGGTTTAAGGCGCATGTTCTGACGAGCTCTGCAACCTTAAATTTGCAAGCTTTGAGACTCCAAGACTGACAGGAGTCAGTCAGACGGTCCTAGGAGCTATCCTAGACGGCACATTTTCCGACTGTAAAATCGCCCAAAAAAAACTCAAAAAAAAACTCTCAAAACCAGAAGAAAGCGAGCCAAATTAAATCGACTTTACCACTAAACCGGCCGTCGTTGATTTGTTGTTATTGCGCTCTTCGTCCTATCAATATCTTTCACTTGAACAGATCCAATTCGCCTGAATTCCATTCGCTTAATCCGTTTCATGCAATCACAAAAATCCCATTTCCTTCTTCGTATTCGCATTCGCATTCGCAGTCGCTTTTTTCCAATTTTCTTCTATTATCCTTCGCACAAAGTCGTCCCAAGCCACATTCTACCCCGTTTATTGTTCCCATTTGTTCCGTTGGTCCTCGGGAGAACGAGCAACACAAGAAAAAAAAAATTAAATCAATAGCCACCCTCAACACAAACACATGCGATGGTCAGAAGGATGATCTCCTGTATAGCATCATCACATAATGAACACTTATCCCCCTTTGTCCTTTGTCCGTTTTTCGTTCTTTTGGTGCGTTTTGGTTGTATGTACCTTCCGAATTGGAAACAAAATTTGATTAACAGCACCGCACAGAATTAAAATAAACAACTCACTAAGGCCACCACCGACACATATCTAGGAAGATACACTCGCGGGTCGTGTGTATAAAGTAAACAACAACACTGAGAGATGGAATAGATGGGACGAAAATATCGACCCGGATATCAGTTAGTGTGTCACCGCGTTTAACAAGGACGACGACGACAGCAGAAGCAAGTGCCAAACGCAACAGAGAACTCTTCTATCCTGGTTCGCAGTTCACAGTCAGGCCGTGTGTGATGATGGCCATAATCGTCGCATTACAGCTTGATGTGAACTCATTTTGTCACACACACACACACATGAGTGGTAGTGGGAGAGCGCAAAATGTGCAAGCTGGATGCTGGGTCTTCCATTCCCATTCGTCTCAGTTCACCTTTTTGGCGGAGAATGTTGGTTATGGGTTCGCAAGGATTTTATTGTTGTGTTGGGGCGGCCAGCATTCAAGGTCAAAGAAAGAGAGAGAGAGAGAAAAAGAGAGGGAAATGATACACACGCACACTGACAGAGGGGATGTTTTATTTAGGGTTAACCTACCCCAAAACGAAATGCGAATAAATACAGATACAGAATTCAGCGAGTGCGGGTGAAAGGCATTGCGCGGAGTCTGACCTACTCAACTACATTTCCATATAAGGCAAGTCATGGTAAATGTCGGCTTCTTTCTCCCATTGCTCTCTTTTGTTGCGGTTCTGTGGCAAATTCCACTGAGAATAGACGAGGAAAGTGAAAATGACGTGTTTCTAGTGGAAGAAGAGATAAATTGCTGAAGCTGCTTCCAGGGAACCCGCGATGTTGATAGGGATATCCCAAACATTCAATGTTGAGGAAACATTTCATTTGAAAGTTGAAGGACGTGCGCAGAGATGGTCGGTGTTGATGTGAAGCAGATATTTTCATTATTGGGCCATTAATGGGTAAACTGATTCATTTGTAAGTCAAAGTTTTGAAGCGGAGCGAAAGGAGTTTTGATGATGGTTTCCCTAAGGACATGGGAGGACTAACAATATTCGAAGAAATAGGATTTTCAATTGCCTTTATTTAGCTTTGAATTTACATTTCGTTTTTCATCGATAGAGGAAGAGATTTGCCAATTTTTAGCAAACGAGAAGATTCGCATTTCCTTCCCTTTGAGTTCGTCGCAAGAAGATTTCATTTGAGAACTTTAGGCGATCCTTATAAGGTTCTACGAAAAGGTTAGTGTCGCTGCAAATTTTGTCAGAAAAAGCACAAGAGTTCAGCAAAAACCCACAAAGATGAACAAAATGCGAAAGTCTGTGTTTGCATACTCGCGGAAGAACAAAATGCGAACGTTTTTAGAGAAAGTATGTATGAAAATGCGTGGAAGAAGATTACGCAAACCTCCACGGGAACTATATGACGAAACAATTAAGGAAGATCAAAATGCGAGCGTCTTCCTAAAAGAAATATGTCTGCATATTCGCGGAAGAACAAAATGCGAACGTCTTCAGGGAAAGTATGTATGCGAATGGATAGAGGAAAATTATGCAAATCTCCACTGGGAGGATATGCAAACCCACTTCAGGTGGTAATCTTGGTAGATACAAAAAATAAAAACGATATATCTTGGAACCTCTTGCAGTCGGAGTTGCAGAACTTGGCACAGAGATGTTTATTGACTGTTCGAAGCACTTCGCAAAATTGGGGCCCTAATTTGACAACTAAGCGTGTCAATAGAGACATTTGAAAGCCTATATTTTCACATTTAAAGCGTCTTTCGCTTTGACATTTGCTCGTTCACATATAACGCGATTTTGAAGCAGTTTACGAGATTTTAATCAAAATACTTCCATTTTCAGGCCATAGTTCATTGAAAGCACTTTGAAATAGTTCTATTGAACAAATGTCTACTTGACGATGATTTGCTGAGGTTCAATCTACTACAAAAAGTCTCATGGATGTCTTAATAGGTGAATACAAATTAGCAAATCTACTACAAAAGGTCTCATGGATGTCCTAATAAGTGAATTAGAATTAGAAAATCTACTACAAAAATTCTCATGGACGTCTTAATAGGTGAATTAAAATTAGTAAATCTACTACAAAAATTCTCATGGATGTCCTCATAAGTGAATTAGAATTAGCAAATCTACTACAATAGGTCTCATGGATGTCCTAATAAGTGAATTAGAATTAGCAAATCTACTACGAAAAGTCTCATGGATGTCTTAATAGGTGAATACAAATTACCAAATCTACTACAAAAGGTCTCATGGATGACCTAATAAGTGAATTAGAATTAGAAAATCTACTACAAAAATTCTCATGGACGTCTTAATAGGTGAATTAAAATTAGTAAATCTACTACAAAAATTCTCATGGATGTCCTCATAAGTGAATTAGAATTAGCAAATCTACTACAATAGGTCTCATGGATGTCCTAATAAGTGAATTAGAATTAGCAAATCTACTACGAAAAGTCTCATGGATGTCATAAAAGGTGAACTAAAATTGGCAAATCTACTACAAAAAGTCTCATGGATGTCATAATAGGTGAATTAGAATTAGCAAATATACTACAAAAATGCTCATGACTGTCTTAATAGCTGAATAAAAATTAGCGTGTGGCCGCCTCGACCGGAAGAGCTTCATCTGGTCCCCATAATACCTTAGCAAACATGCAGTTATCCTTGCCACCCACTGACCGAGATTGCTCTATCCAGTACAAGTGCAATTACAATTTTAATGTCACTTTCGCCCTACTCTTTTGTAGTAGACCTAGTCCACCGGAAAAAGTACAAAAAGATACCACCATTACTGACGTCCGCCCAACCTCGATCGATCCCATTAAACAATAGCGCTGACCGAATCATTGAACCTCAACGGAAACCTCACAGTAAATGAGGAAAGAACCTGACCAACTTCACCCTTTGTTCAGCACAAATTCTCGTTTGCACAAAAAAGAAATACAACCCGGAAATGCACGCTACACTAAGCACTTTGGACAGGGAAAACTAGTTTCCTCCATCGAGCCAGCAGAGATACTCAACTCATATACAAATAATTTTGGTAAATCCATTTACATAATTGCCCAGTCAAATGGGAGCTGTCATTTTACAAAATATTTCTTTAAATTTCACGGCCATTGAAAAGATAAAAGCACTCGCAGTTCGCAGAGAAGTACAACGATACAGCCAGTCGCACATTTGGGAGTCGTTTGGGAGATTTGTCTATCGACAGATGTGATCAATGGAATTGGTTCGCAAATTAAGAGGATGTCGAGGATTTACTAAGCCCTGGCACAGATAGACCGTGTCGGACAGGTTGAATTGCGTAATGAGCCAATGAACGCGGAGCCGACTGTACGCGTTTTGTGTAAAGTCTCAGGTGAATGGTGCTGGGGGTTCTTTTTTTTCCCATTAAGTAAGAGTCTGTTGTGAAATGCAAATAAACTTTGAAGTTTCAGGAGGGCTTGTTGCGGTAATGAGATGGGAGAGTGAAAGATGTGGGTCCCTGGAGGGGTGGATTCTGCACAAACGTGTAGAAAAGAAATTCGTTGGGTAATAAAATGAGTTTATTGCGTCGATTCATCTTCTGTGCACATACGAGTATATGTGCGACCTCATTTAAGGCGATTTGTGTTGGCACATTTTATTGGAGCATCGTAATTTCTTGGTTATGGCCAAGGACAGTGGCGTACTTGGTGATGAATTGCTCGGTTATTATTCGTAAAGATTATGGCAGCACACACACAGTTTTATTGACAGCTTTTGGGAGAGGGGGAGGTCCGAATTTCATGAATTCTTGGCGACATCAAGTCGTTTTTTACTAAGTGACATTGTGACTGTCATTTGTTATTATTTGGGCAGCAGAATTCAGAACGTGCTTCAGGGCAAATGAGTCTGAGTATATCGGGCGCCACCTTCGACAGATTTGATGCTTTGCTTGCAACTTTTCATAACTCCACAGGGAGTTGGGCTTGGAGACCGTTGGAGGCTTCAGCGGATTGGTTCTTGCATTTAATGTGCTTACCAACTCGCTGATGTAAAGGAGGGTGGTTCGCATTTTCCGACTTTGTCATTGCTGTTTGTCGCAAATGTCCTAGGCCACAGCTCAGGGATTAAATGTGGTACGGTATCGATGGTGCTCAGGTCTTTGCTTATGAATAAAATATCTTTCGATCGGTCTTATACTAGAGGATACAAGTTTTCTAATGCTGGGCTATTTAGTCCTTAGAGAAAAGAAACTTAGAGCTGACCCAGTAGCGTAAGGCGGATTTTTTATAAGGGGAAATCCATCGAATAATTTTTCACATCTCTCTCAGCTGCGTACGAAAATAGTTGGCCCCCTTCAAGCTGAGATCACCCAGAACAAGGTTGTGACAAAGCCATTGATTGAAGTGACATTTTAAAATTATTTGAAGGACAGCTTACAATTTTTTTATGTAGACAGAAATATTCCTGCAATTTTATTTAGCAAACTCAGAGCCGAGCGCTCAATTTCCTGCTCAATTTATCCACTTAGTGCTAAACTTCTAAACGACTGTCAAAAATTTGAATTCAGCGTTGGCGACTTTTGTCCACTTTTTACACTTCACGGCCGCCAGCGACGACATTTTGAAAATTCTCTGTTTTTTGCACCCTTTTACAACACTGGCAACATAAATAGTGGCCATTTAAACAAAAAAAAAAAAAATACTTAAAACAGTTAAACCAACCCCATTTAAGGAAATATTCCCTGCGTCCATAAGTATCAATGGTTTTGTGATTTTTGTTCATTTGTATTAGGCCCCTTTTAAAACTTGCGGGCACTTTTTTGACGACTTTATCATCGGCAACGCTGCTTGAATTTTGCCCTTTTACACCCAGAATTGTTACGGTAGATCTACGCTAATTCCTTATTTTTCTTTATTCTCCCCTTCGTTCATTGCTCTGTTTGTAGTGTGTATGGAACGACTTACAGTTGCGTGTTTGTAGCACTTTTAAATGCTATTGCGAAAAATGTGCTTTGAAAGAATTAAAATGAGAAATGAAGAAGAAGAAGAGTTTTATAAGTTCAGTAAGATTTTTTTACAAATGAATGCAGTGGGTACCAATTATTTCAAGATCCCATTCGTCGCCTTTCACTTATGAGCACGTCTAAAGCTCCGATTACACGTGTCATTTTTCGTGGTAAATTTTGACATGTCGACGTCAGAAAAATTCGGCCATTCGGTGGTCAGTCGTGTGTGCGTTAGAGTGCGCTGCGATAGCCCACGTGACCAAACGCTTGATGGGCGATCACAAGTAGTGACAAATTTTGGACAAATATTTAAGTCATAATGACGTCGGTAAGTCAAAATTTGACAAGAAAACTGCCATGTGTAATCGAAGCTTAAAAGTGCACTGCGACAGCCCGCGATACCAGACACTTGATAGGGGATCACTCGTAGTTAGAACAAATGTATAATGACGTCGGCAAGTCAAAGTTTGGCATGTGTAATCGCAGATTAAGACATGAACATCTTCTGCGTTATTCCTATGGGTTAGAGTCGAACACTTGTGTCACCTTTTTTCGTTATTAATTTAGGAGGACCTGGGTTCCGATTTCGCAAGAATTGTTAGTTATTTTGTTTGTATTTTCAATGACTTTTAATTGAAGTGAAGGGTCATTCATTAAAACACATTTTTGATGAAAATTTTATTTCATTATAAAGTTTGGACTTTGCCATTAAATTTGAAATAAAATATCATTCAAATGGCCTCCTCGGGAAGATTCGCAGCGTGAGATTCTTTTGAGGTAATTTTTAACCACTTTTTCGCACATTTCGGTATCTCGGCCAAAACTTGAGTAATGTTGAGTAATGTTGCGAATCACCACTTTTGTAGTCAGTTTTAATAATTTTACCGCGTTGCACGATTATTAAGCGATCCATTATCGTAATTGGCAAATATTCAACTAATATTATGACACTTTAAATGAAAGGTGTTTGACAGGTGTCAAATGCCAGCGCTACCAAATTGAAACCACGAAATGAATGACCCTGTATAATACAAAAAAAATCAAAGTGGTTCAATGTTTCACTGTAATTTCAAAATCAAAGTCCTATAGATTAAGCTTAGCTAAAGCGTTTGGTCCCCGAAATAGCACTCACCTTAAAAATATTGTTTAACTCCTTTTCATCTGCTTGGATACGTGTTGTGCGTAAAATTCAGCTGCTAACTCCAACAACATCTGTTTACATCTGCTTAAAAGTTGCAAAAATTTGTTTATTCAATTTAAACGTCCGACATTTAACTGAAAAGAAATAGAAAGTTCGCCGTAAGTCTCGCTAAACTCACTTATGTTCGAATCTATTGTTCGAAAATGTTTCTTTTTTTACATATGAGAAACATTAAAAAAAAAAAAAAAATCGCGTGTGCAACGAGCCTAGAAGACGAGGAAGATGCCTAATCACTGGCCCACAATCTGAATAGGAGAAAAACAACATCGCCATGGCAATAATTATACACTTCGCATGAATATCGCACGGTAAATGCAAATTCATCCGAAAGAGCTGCGCGTATAATTAATTGTCGATGCTGTGCGAAGAGGTGTCAGTATTGTTGCATGGTGGATGATCACCATCATCAATTGCGGAACTAACGATACGGGTGAAAAAGAGAAGCCAACGAAAAAAAAAGAAGCGGTTGAACCTTAGGAGGCTCTAATTGGATTATAATGTGCTGTAAGGTGTTTTTCGCATACACAGCCTAAGACTGTTCCATGGAGATAATAAATTTAGTTTATTATATCAGACCAGATGTTGAGCTTGAAAGCCGTCGTTGTGCGCTGCGCTCGAGTTTACATAAATGAAAATGGAAATGGGCACTTTCGGAGATTAGTTTGATTCATTGCTGAATTTTTTTTTTTTGCCGCAGAAATGGACTAGTTGTGTAAGATTTGCATCACATTTCATGGATGAATATTCGAAGCAATCGTTGCGGCCTAGAAGGGAGATTGAGTTGCGTTGGACTGTGGTGATTGGGAATCGGAGGTCTTACGCATGGAAGGTCGCTTGCAATATCGAGATGTTGCTTATCTTCGGGGATAATGACACTAATTCTGGATTTTCTATGGCAGTTTACAGAGTTTAGGCCTAAGCGCACATTAGTGTGCGCTACGAAATTAATTGGTAGCACATAAAATACCGATGCGCACTTTGCTTCTGAATTTTCTATGACAAAGCAGGTCATAAAATTGCGCACATTATACCTGAGGCGAGGAGGCTTTATTTTAATGATGAAGTTTATATAAAGCTATAATCTAAAGAATCTACTAGAACAAACGTGGGTCATACAATTGCGCACATTTTATCTGAGGAGGCTTTATTTATAAAGTTATAATATAGCGACCCGCACTTCGCTCCTAAATCTACTAGGATAAACGTTGGTAATAGAATCACGCACATTATATGATACACGGTAGCAATATGGACACGAATGCTGCAATTTCTATGGCAGTTTACAGAGTTTAGGCCTAAGCGCACATAAGTGTGCGCTAAAAAAATTGTTTGTAGCACATAAAATACCGACCCGCACTTTGCTCCTGAATCTACTAGAACAAACGTGGGTCATACAATTGCGCACATATTACCTGAAGCGAGGAGGCTTTATTTTAATGATGAAGTTTATATAAAGCTATAATATGACGACCCGCACTTCGCTCCTAAATCTACTGAGACAAACGTTGGTAATAGAATCACGCACTTTATATGATACATGGAAGCAATATGGACACGAATGCTGCAATTTCTACGGAAGTTTACAGAGTTTAGGCCTAAGCGCACATTAGTGTGCGCTACGAAATTTGTTTATAGAGCTTATCTTCGGGGATAGTGACACTAATTCTGGATTTTCTATGGCAGTTTACAGAGTTTAGGCCTAAGCGCACATTAGTGTAAACGAAATTTGTTTATAGAAAATATTGTAGTGACGCGCACTTTGCTCCTGAACCTACTAAGCCAAACGCAGGTCATGCAATCACGCACATTATACCTATGGAGGCTTTATTTTGCTGATAGAGTTTTCGCGCACATGAGAATTGAGGCTTTTTCTTGAAGCTTTCTTACAAGTTAAGCCACATAGAAGGTCGATACACTAGAGAGCCAAATTCTTGGCGAATGAAGGTCGTTGCTTATAAATCAGCTCTGCTTAAAGTTCAAGGAGGCAGCTGAACAGCAAACGTTGTTAAAAAACTAAAACTGATTTAAATCTGAAACAGAATAGGACCAGCAAAAGTCCCCTGCGGAACGCCAAATTTATCGTTTAAAGGTTGGTAAGACCAGTTTCTATTTCGACCTTTTGTTATTGATTCAATACGTCGAAGCTTTATATTTACATCCAAATTCGTTCTATTGCCATCGCATTCCACCCCAAAAGCCATGACATACCTACCCAACTCTCCGCAGATACACTTAAAGCCCAGATGAATCAAAAAGCAAGAGTTTTCTCACATCAAACAGCAACCAAAAGTTATGTCACATTAATTTGGTTAAGTAAACACGACATCCTATGCAAGGTATCTTGTAACTTCTCCATAACCTCGTGTTTAACTGTTTTCTACTCTTTTTCGTCATTTTAATTTTGTTAATTGCTTTAAATATTCATACGGGTCGAGCAATTATCCAAACATTCCCTGGCACTCGGCTAGAGCGTATATATACATGATACCTTCGACAGAGTCAACAATGTTTGGGTGCGGCGTCCACATTCTGCAAGCGACAGCAAAGGGTTGAGAGTGTCCCCACGCAATCCATCCAAATACATTCGACTCCCCTAATCGATTCGATTCGTCTTCAGACGGGTCTTTGAACGGTCGTAACAGTGCTGCACACAGGAAGGAAAGTATATATATTCAAAATAACTCTCTCCCTCACATTCCACTTGAAGGCGACGCACGCCATTTCAGCCTTAGTTCTTCTGTAAGGTAAAAGAACATCACGCTAATGAACTTAGCTCTGGTTGAGTGAGTAACCTGTTTCTTTGCATAACGAAAGGAACGAAGAAACAAAAAAGGAAAAATAAACCCTGCCCTCGAACAAGGTAAACAGGGTAGGGAAACACGAGAGCTGCTTATTCGCTTTTTCGTTTTTCTTCCCGTTTATTATGAATGTGCATCGTGCAAGCGAATGCATAACGTTTTCGTTTTCTTTAGATGCAATCTGGCTCTGGCGGAAGGAAAGGTTTTGTTTTCCTGCTTCTAGAGTAAAGAAGCAATCGCCTGAAGAAGGGATTATGTAAGTCTTACTGGCAAATGGAAGGCGACTCAGTCGTCATTTCATATTTTCCTCATAAAATAAATAAATGCAACCTAAGGCCCATCGCACACTGAAGTGCACTTTCAACTGATATAGTTCGAGCTGATAAAACGTGGGAGGATTAAAAATCGTAAATGCAGGGGCTAAAATTCTGGTTCTGTGAAAGAGTGAATCGAATAAATCGTTTTCATATTCGATTTTACACATTGCTTTAATTTTTTCGATTCATTCAGTACTAAAAAGCGATTCTCGTTCAATAAGTGAAAACTGTTTCGTACGACATCAGGTTCTCAATTTTCAAACTCTCACTAAAAACATTCACTTGCAAATGAGAACGTGAAAAAGAAATTATTCATATGAAATTTTTTGAAGTTTGGTTTCACATTTTCGTAGAACGAGAATCGAAATTGCGGTTAATGGCTGAAACCATTTTCGTTTCACTTTTTTACAGAACGAGAATCGACCCCCAGGTGTAAATGAAAATTTGTATTGTTCATCATTTGACAGCCGAAATGACAGATCTAAATATTTGAGGCAAAATAGATTGAGACTCATCAATAATTGTCAATATTCTTGCTGTTGGTGCCCTGACACAAGAGCGTCAGCCATTTTGTTTTGAGAATATATTTCCTGCGAGTGCGTTAGTAAAACAAAATTTTTGGGGTTTTGTGACAGTTAGACTGAGACTCATCAATAATTGTCAATATTTTTGCTGTTGGTGCCCTTAATTGATGTCCAAATAACCCATTTTATTTTATTTATTAATCTTTTATTGATATACGCCATCGTATATGTAATGGAGACACAAGATCGCCAGCCATTTTGTTTTGAGAATATATTTCCTGCGAGTGCGTTAGTAAGACTGAATTTTTGACGTTCCGTGACAGTTCATACGAACAATGCCCGTAGAAATCGAAGTAATTTAAAGAAGGTATATTTGTAGGCAAAATCACTATCGTTTTTCTCGAAAATGGCGGTCACGGTATACCTTGCGTCTAGTGGACAGCAGGCCTTAAGACACTGTGGTCCGAAATGGCCTTTTTTCATTCCAAAAATGCTAGCTCTTTGACAAATGAAGGTATCGCTACGAATTTTGTTTCTCCTGAAAGAAGATTTCCAAGGCTGCATAATCAGTTAATTTTAAGGAAACTACTCCACAGGGTGTTCCACATTTTTTGGCTGAAGTAAGTTTTTCGCAGAAAAGGGGAGTTGACTGAATGTTTTCCTTTGAAAACAGTCCCAGACATTGTAGAGCTCGCAAACAAAATCGTAAGACGTTTTTGTATTGTTAACAGGGTGTTCTTAAATAAGTTTGATCCCAATAGTGGATGTTAATGTTAAACATTTTTTTATAGCATAAAATTTTGTCCCAATACTAAACTTACAGCGTTTTTTTGCAGCGCATCGAAGTATCTTATAAACGGTTGCAGTGAAACATTTCCCATCAAACAGTGTAGGTAAAAAGTAACCAAACCAAACGGATTTTTTTTTACCATTTTTTTAAGCCAAATGTGCGTTAAAAAAAAGTTTAGCCGACATTTTACTGACATAAGAATTGGGGATAGAAACAGAAAAATCAGCTTTTGGAAATATTGATCCATCTGACCGGTAGATTTTTACGTTGATAGCGTACGGAATGCCACGAGTTGGTCCACCGCCTGCGACAGAACGTCATTCCCGAAATATTAACTCAACTCAACTCGTTTGGCAAAATTAGGAGACATATTTCTGGTGAAAGAATTTTTAAAATAAGATGTCTCCTAGAGGTGGATGCGTTTTCGAACCACAAAAACAAACCCCTTCGGCGTTAAAACTGCCAACATTAAATTTTCCGTCATTTTGCGTAGTCACTTGAGTGACTTAAAGAATCCCCCAAAAGGATTAAATTAGCTCTCCTCTTGTGGCACAGGGCTTGACAAATTCACCAGCGTAATGCTGTCACAGGCAATTTAATTATTATCAGAGATACCGTCAATTAGCCTAATGTCTCTAATTATTCGTTAAAAACGGTTTGAGTGCGAGTGGTGCTGCTCCCCTGTTGTAATTATAAAATGGGGGTTGTGCGAGTAATCCTTTTAGCAAACAAAGGCGCACAAAAGTTAGATATATGGCAATTTCAGCGGATCGATTCAAATGAGCAAGGAGGGTCTGTGAGAAAAATAAATAAAATAAAGTGCACGACTGGGTCGAACGTAACTTTCTCGTTCATCAAAAGTTTTAATGTAAATTAAGTGGGAGGTGCTGATTGTGTAAGCTCCAAGTTGTTGGAAATATTTTTAGGGTGCATATTCAATATGGTTGAAAAAAATTGCAAGTTGGTAATATTTGCTAAAAAGAAGTTTTACGTAGCTGTTATTCGAAGTTGGGGCATTGTTATTATTTCAAAATTATACCGAAAATATGAGAATACAGATCGGAATTTGGGTAGTTATTTTTGAGAAATATTTAAGAAATTGATTTGTTTGAATTTTTTGGGAAAAACTAAGTACGGGATCTTAATAAGAATGCTTATATTATCTTTAATATGTGTTTTGGTCAAAATCGTTAGAGCGGTTTTTGTAAAATTTCGCAGACAAAATAGTACCAAATATTGTCTAGTTTGAAAAATACTATTGTTTAACTATTTAGCTGAAAACCGAGTACAAGTTATTGTTCGGGATGTAAGCATTACTTGGTTTTTAGGGTTTTATCGAAATCGAAAATGGTGTTTTCGAGATATGAGCAGTTTTTAAAGTGAGCGTTTCCAGTGATTCGAATTGAAAATTAAGGACGCAATAATTTTGAAAACATCAATTTTACTTTTTAAGTTTGCATTTTGGTAAAAATCATGCCGTTTTGAGGTAACTATATTTTTCAAAAATAACTTTTTTCAAAAACCCATTTTACGATAATACAGAGAAAAACTGAGTTATTAGGTTAGAAATGAACATATTACCTTAGAAATGAATTTTTGCTACAATCGTATGGACCGTTTTCGAGATATGTTCAAATTTCAAAAGTACCGTTACTCGATTTTTTAGCGCAAAACTGAGTATGCAGTTATGTTTACCTCACCTACTTAAGCTTAAATATCAATTTTTGTTGAAATCATTAGAGCCGTTTTCGAACAAATCAAACTGGTATGAACATTTTGTATGGGAAGTACCATTAATATTGAGGTAAACATGCAAAAAAAAACGGGCCCCGAACTGTAAGCCCCCAAACTTTAAATCCGAAGTTTGAACGAAATCCGTTCAGCGGCTTAGGCTGTAGGCCTCGGGACATACAGACAGACAGACGGACAGACGGACAGAATTTTGCGACCCACTTTTTGAGTTCGCCTATCATCGTAATGTCAGAATTGATTAACATCTCGAGCTCGAAATTTTGTACGAATACAATATCTTTCTCTTACTACGTAGTGGAGAAAGTTAAAAACTCACACGAGCGGAAGATTTTCAACAATTTGCTTACAAGTTGGGTGGTCGCACAAAGCTATACCTCCTAAAGAAAGGACGAAGGGTTCTCTCCAGCTAAATTGTACAAATTTCCGGCCCCAGGGTCAACGGGGTCGTTCTCGATACTCGCATTCGTTCACTCCATGCGAAAAAAAAAACACTTTTTCTCTGCCGAGTCACTGCCGCCGGTTGCCTTATCTTCCCGCCAGCTGCCAATCAGTCTACTTCAGTCATGCAAACAGACAACGTACATCCATATGTAGCGATCTTTTGTTGTGTTTTTTTCCAGTAGCCTTGGATAATAATTCTGCATTGTTTCATTCATCAAAAACGCGAACAAGATAAGAGAATGACACTGCGATATGAAAACAAGAAAAAAAAAGGAGAACATTCCTCTCCAGATACAAGTACTTCCTCTATTTGAAGTTGCGATTTATCGTTGGAACTCTTCCAGCGTCTTTGCGACCCTAATCGCGTTAAGAGGCTGAAAATGTAAACTGAGCTCCATAATCCGAGACGATATTATCGACGACAGACAGCCGGAATGAATGAATGAATGGAGACCGCCGGCCAGCACCCATTACCGACGGGTATAGGACACAACACAAAAAGTCCGAAGACCACAACAAAGCAACGACGACGACATAAGAAAGTATCTATGAAATATGTTCATTGTATTCGGATGCGGAATTTGTATCGAGAACATAAGTTACTTTTTGTTCTGTGCTACGACGACGACAATGGCCATCAGCAGCAGGCAAGAACCGCGGACGGAAATTGAAAGCGAAGTGAAGCGAAGCGCGGTGCGGTCATTGCGATAATCGCTGATTCAAATACTCTTGCTCGTATTGTTGGTAAATGAAGCGTAAACTTGTTACAGCAGCGGGTATAGTAATAGTAACAAAAAAAGGAAGAGGCCGCGGTGGGGAGTGGGCCGCTGTGGAAGCAGTAATGAGCTCTGCCCGGCCGCCATGACCATATATGGCGCGGAGATACACCTTCTGTGCGATAGATGGAAGACAATTGACTGGAGGGGCAGGCGAGAGAGCACGACTGTTGGGGTTGGGGTTTGCCTTTGCACTTTTCATGTTCGCGTTAATTGATCGAATGACAGTTTGGTGTGAGAGGTGTTTCTAGGTAGACAGCGGGCAGGTGCAATCGCAGTGGGGATGGACTTGTGGAGCACATTTTTACAAATTTATTTTACGATGCCCCAAAACTTGTTTTTTTCCGACAGTCAAGGGCATAGAATAAGACGCATTGAAATTGTAACGCAGTGCTACGGAAATGTGTAACGCTTGTCAAAATGCACTTATACATCTTCCAAACCATCTTCATCTAAGGAAAGGTGGAAGAAAGGTCTGTAAAGCGCAGATAAACTTATACCACAGGTCGGTCTTCTATGTTACGCCATGCATCTGTTACCAAAGGCGCAATTTTGTCCCTGAAACACACTTGGGTTCAGCTGTTGGGTCTTTGAACATCAACTTCTAGGCCCAAGTCCATTCCAGTCGTTCATGACCTGCAGATAGGTGGCGCTCATCGAACCTGAAGCTATGAATCAGTTTCCAACGTCGTTACCTTCTTTTTTTTTAGAAGATTCAGTCCTCATGAGATATTACTGTCCTAATCCTTCGTAGGACGTCTGCGATAACTGTTTCTTACGAGACAGGCGGTACAAAAGCTCGACTTTTATGAAGGAAAGGCCACTTAAGCTGACATTTAAGTCCCAATCCTTCGCGGTACAAAAGCTCGATTTTTACCAAGGAAAGGCCACTTAAGCTGACATTTAAGTCCCAATCCTTCGTGGGACGTCTGCGATAGAAGTCTTTTACGAGACACGCGGTACAAAAGCTCGATTTTTACCAAGGAAAGGCCACTTAAGCTGACATTTAAGTCCCAATCCTTCGTAGGACGTCTGCGATAGATGCCTTTTACGAGACAGGCGGTTAAAAAGCTCGATTTTTATCAAGGAAAGGCCACTTAAGCTGACATTTAAGTCCCAATCCTTCGTGGGACGTCTGCTACAAATGCCTTTTACGAGACAGGCGGTTAAAAAGCTCGATTTTTATCAAGGAAAGGCCACTTAAGCTGACATTTAAGTCCCAATCCTTCGTAGGACGTCTGCGATAACTGTTTCTTACGAGACAGGCGGTACAAAAGCCCAGTTTTTATCAAGCAAAGAGCTGCTTAAGCTGACATTTAAGTCCCAATCTTTCGTAGGACGTCTGCGACATTTATCCTCGATTTGCGGCGACTACCTAAAGAAGTTGGCATTGCTTTTACTCTACATTGAGTATGGAAGAACTGGTGGTCGACCGCAAGTCCACCCAATTCAAAGGCCGGCAGGTATCCTGATCAACTCTACTTTCGACAGAGCTATAAGAACTCTCCAAGTGACTTATGACACTTTAATCCAGCCCTTCAAATCCTCCCTTATCCAGGATTGGGACCGATGGGTGTATATAAGACTATCAAAAGTCCACGTTCAGGCTTTTAAAGCTCCCACCGAATGGGAGCCATAACTGGAAGGGCTTCCTAATCGATCTTTTAGTGCGACGTGTGCACGATTTTCGCCTTTGTCGTACACATTGAACCTCAAACTCAAACCGACGCCCACATAAAACCTGAGCCGCATCGACCCTGTGATGTTGAAAATCGTTTAAGCCAGTCGAATGCGAATCTGCGGAACCATTTTGTTGCGTGTTTCAGTCGAGTATGATTGAGGACAAAAAATGTCCGCCTCTTGTCAACTTTTGCTTCTGATTTTTGTCTCCACTCTCGAAATCAAACAAATCCAGCCGTTCGCCTTCTCCGATCCACCAATGACTCACCCATCGCGCCCCAATTAGCTGCAAGACGCCAACACCATATCGAGGCAGAACTTCCTTCCTAAATTAACTCCAGCGAAGCACATTCTTCCGACAGCGACGTCGATGGCGACGCCATTCCATCGATTAGTCTATCAGCACATTCAACACTCCATCGAAGCTCGTCCGCCGGCATAGCCAATCCAATTCAAACAAAAAGCCAGCCCAGCTCATTAATTAACACCCAAAAATAGCAGACAGCGCTGCTCTCAGTCTACATGGAAGCGATGGCATACAAATGGGATCCATTCCGACCTATTATTAGACACCACCACCACATGGGGGTGACATGGAAATCCACACACGAAAATTCATGCCCAACTATCTGATGCAGCCGAAAATTCAAGAGGTTAACGAACCAACTGCGTATCGGAGCCTGAATTCGTGACGAAACGCAATTTATTTGTTAAAATAAAATAAATTATGAACTAAAACGCATTCGGATACAGCGGCCATTACGCTGGCCAGATGGTTTCGAAGATTTTTAAACACAACCTTGACACGCAATCAGACCGAGCTTTTGTGTGGAAAATAAATTGGCATCTCCGATCCGTCAGATTGAGCTGAACTTTCTACTTCCCCGCGGGCATGCCTGGAACAAGGTGCAACGCATACAGCTGCCGCCCTTTTTCACAAGCTCTCACCTTCAAAAAGTCATCTCAGACAAGGAAAATTTAATTTCATCCCATCGAGTATCTGTTTCAGTGGCATTCCGTTTGGGGTTTTTGCGGTTAAGATGGTGCAATCACAAAATGGAGACGAAGGTTGGCAGCTCCGATTGCATATGCGGGGATGTTGGATGTAGCCATTCGGATCCACGAGTGTGTGATAATTTAATTAGCAGCTCATGTAGTAAACAGATCTTTAAATTGTGGTGAAATTGTGCCCCGCAGTGCGATGCGCGGGAAGGGAAACGAGTTAATGGCGCATACTTTGATTGCAGTGGGATGGATTTGATTGTTTATTGCTACAAGTCCAAGGAGAGTTCCAGCACGGATTTGGGTAACTGAAAGGCCATTTTTATGGCCAACTTCGCAAGGAAATATGATCGACAGCAGGTTGGTAGGCTTTATAAAAACTACTTGTAGAAGCCACAGGAAGGGCTACTAAATGGGAACGAGCAAAGTGACCCATGAGCCCGAGTTTGTTGTGGATTACAAGTCCATGGATGGCTTGAAAAGGCGCAGTAACCCGAGATTGACAATCGAATGGTGATTTCCCGCATTAATGACTCGAAAAGAAGCTATTGAACTCCGTGTTCAGCTGGGGCCTTGAGAGTTCTCCATAGAAGGCAAGAGACCTCTTCAAACTGCGACCATTTTAGGGGCAAAGTCGACACTGTCCACTTTTAGCAGACTAACCACAAATCGAAGAAAAATTATGTGGCAACCCTAGATTGAGTATAGCTACGTATAGGGTTGCCAATACCGCAAATTGTATTACACCGCCCAATCGAAGCAAAATTTCGGAGTATTGGCAACCAAAGAAATATAACAAGTTTGATAGTGGGTACCACGAAATTTTTCTTCGATCGGGGACAGTCTAATATCCCATCCCAAACCTTCTGGATGCCACAAGGCCTTCTGCAGACTACCTTTAGATTCAGGGAACTTACATTCGACACCACAAACGGATCACGAGGAGAAAAATCTCCTCAGAATTAGCTCAGGACTCTGTCCGGTGAGCGAGCTTGCCCCTAAGATTTCCAGAGGCTGGGGCCCTACTATGAAACTCGATTCTAAAGTGAAACTGTTCGAATTCCCACAATCGCAACTCTGTAATTCTTTAAGTAAGTTATGAAAGCGAAATTCGAACAGCTCTAGTACTGCCAACTTTTTTTTGTTTTCTTGGTACAAAATTGGTACTACCTTTTCCGAAAGTTAATGTCAAATTCGTTCGAATTCGCAAATAATCATTCTACATCAAATGTGCTTGCGAAAAAGGTCGATTTAAGGAGTTTTTTTTTCTCAGAATGGAAGTAAATAAATTTTACAAATTAATGTTTGTTTTTTTTTCGTCCCAGGGAATCATCTAAAAGTCCAAACACAAAACTGTCACAGTTTGAAATAATGGTGCAATAAATGACCCGGCATCCAGATTTGTCCAAGGGGTATTTAAAAACAGCCTTTATAATGTTGAGAACAAAAGTTTGTTATTTGCGAACACTTACAGCCCGATTCTGGCAAACCTCACTGATACCTTACAAGTCACAAAACACTCACAACGTGAGGTGAAATTGATTTTGTGAGATTTTCGTATTCTGGCAGCACACTCACAAGTTGTGAGGCTCACAAAAACAATCGAAATTGTGATCTCCTTTGGAGCAGGTCACAAAATAGAAAACCAGTCATAAGCGCTCACAAATCAGAATATTTGTATTTGATGGCATTGTTTCCCTCTTTCCAAGCATTTGAAGACCCAAGCCTGACATTTTACGCTATATTTATTAACTTTTCAGGGAAAATTAATATTTGTATAAAAAAAACTGAGGAATGTGGAAATTTTGATTTGTGACAAATGTCGTTAATATTTTATTTTCTTCGTTTCTAAAAAATTTCAGTGTCAATATTTCGCATATTTTCTTAATAAATTTGTTTTTCTTTATTCAATTAATGGTGTGGATGTTATATTTCGTTCTCAGATCCCACACAATTTAAGTGATAGTAAAAATAGTGAGGTGAATTTGTTGAGGTTTGCTGTGAGCATTATCGGAGAATACGAAAAACGTTATCGAATCACAGCAAACCTCACAAGGAATCAACCTCACAAGAGCTTGTGACTTGTGAGGCCTCACAACGGCAGAATCGGGCTGTTAGTTCTGTTGAAATATTGTTCAACAAGTACATAAAGGCATCTTTCGAAAGGCGGTAGTTTTTTACAAAGCTGAATAAAGTTATTTTAGTTTATTTTATTTTTGGACTAAAAATAAATACTGGAGTCAGATTCTGTAAGGCGAAACGATCAAACGTTTTCGTGCGCAAGAATGATTTGCCCTATGTTACACAAGCAAATTTCCTCGTCCACACGAAAACGTTTTAAAGTTTCGCCTTAGAGAATGCCGACCCTGAATAGAAAAACTTTTTCTTGCCAAGCTCCATTATGTTAGATTTATCTCTAATCCGCCTTCGTTCAACTTGTTGAATTTGTTCCGGATTTCCTTCAGACTCCAACATAATTGCCAAACAGTCCATGTTTATTTATTATTATTGAATTGTTTCACGATAAATTTCTTGGGAAATGCCAAACATAATGCGAGACTCGTTTGGGTTATGTCAAACATATTGCGAGAATCGTTCGCAAATTTTTTGGCAAATAGTTTGGCATTACCGGCATTCGATTCTACTTTCATAGAGAGTGCCATGTGAATTTTTCACTAAAAAAATGGTGGCACTCGTTCGGTAACTTTTCAGACGATCAAAAACGATAGACCTCCAACTAAGTGGAAAAGTTACGAATTTCATGGCTCAAAGCAGTTTATTTTCCACAAATGCAATAAAAGCATTTAAATATAATATAACATATTTTGGTAATCAAACGTCAAAACGATGTCGTATTCAGGAAACTTCCAACAACGCCCTCTTCCGGAACTTGTAGGAACATTCTTTGCAGTGTTCCACTCAAAACCACTCAAAGATGAACTTAACTACAACGACAAATGAGAATCAACAAGACATATGACAGGTGGACACTTTTGTATAAGAATGACCGCTTCCCACTGACAACAGAAAAATTCCGCCAGTCTGTCTACGTCACTGGAAAAAAACATCAAATCCCCTACCACTCGTATGGTCACGCTTACTCAACATCTCTTGCCGAAAGTCATTTTTGAAATGTGTGCACATATTTTTTAAACAAATATTCTCCGTTATTAAGTCGTTCAAACGCCAGGCGCAACGTCATAAATTTAACGCCGGGACATAGCTAAACCACATAACTTTGAGTGGTGTTTCTTTCGCTCAGAAGTGGCACAAGGAAGCGGCAGTCTAACTAAAGTGAGTGGTTTCGTAAGCACGAAATTCGCCCATTACCCACATGTACGATATTAAAAAAAAAAAAGATGAAAAAATTCCAAAAGAATGAAATAATCTGTTTCACTGACAGCGTGTGACATGACGCGAGGATTGTGCTCGCGGGGTAAAGTTTCGAAAGCAAGAAGAAATTCTCTACGTCGTGTTGGCTATTATTCTGACGGTGGTGATGGGGAAATTTTAAATTTATGGAATGTGTCAGAGAGCATTGTGAAGTACCTCGGTGTGTTTACACTGGCGGTGGACCATTATGACCTTGGTCCGTTGGGAAATGACAGCAGGCGACTGTATAAATTTATGATTTATGCTTTTGAATAGTTTTGAATGGGTATCAGTTTGTAAAGATTGCTTGCTGGCAAATAAGAAATGGAGAGCGAGACATTCCGACATTGGAGGCTTGCAAAACTGACTTGTGACGGACCGGGCGAAGGGTAGACGAACAACAGTGACATCTGCATCAGAGATTGCTACCGGAAAGAGGAGCAGCGTTCGTCTTTCGATGGGGATTTGTAATTGTGAGCAGGCAGTTGTGTAAAACGAACTTTCAGTTTGAGTAGAGAACCGACGCATTGTCACAATCCACATCAAGTCTAAATGCGGTACATTAGCACTCTCACCACGAGAGGGACAAAAAGCGACTGTCACTATTATTTGTTCATTGAAAACTCATAAATTCAGTTCGAGATTATAGAAAGACTTCTTCCGAAGACGATTACTCCAGTCGAAGAAACATGCAGAACCAATTAGTCTGAGAGAGAAATTCGAAACGAACAGAGCACTTGAACTGACAGCTGTCAAAATAAACACAATAATAAATAAATCCGAATTTTTCAGATAGAACGTTGTAGTTTTTTAACGCCCTCATCCGTTTCGATCCTCAGTCTTCCGCAGTCAAATATTTTTGACGTCAAATATTTTTGCCGTCAAAGTCTGCACAGTTATCATTGGCCAAAAAGCGACCCTAACTTTTCAGTTCGTTCGAAGTTATAAAAATACTACTTCTGAAGACTCCAGCAGAAGAAAAAAACAAAACCAATAAGTCAGAGAAAGAAATTCGAAACGAAAAGAACTTTTGAACTGACAGGTGTCAAAATAGTCACAATGATAAATAAATCCGAATTTTTCTGATAGAACGTTGTGGTTTCTAACGCGGTCATCCGTTTCGATCCTCAGTCTTCCGTTGCCAAATATTTTTGCTGTCAAAATCTGCACATTTATCGTTGATGCCGTCATCTTCTTTTTTTGTATAGCTACGGTTGCTCTTTCTGTGTTAACTATGACGTCCACCGTTGAGCGAGATTTTCAATAGCACAGCAGGCGCAGTGGCTTAGTAGTCAGTGTGTTGGGCTACTAAGCGAGGGGTAACAGGTACGACATCCGGAAAAACACAAATTAAGGCTTTTACCACTGCGCCATCTGTTGCGAATGTCTGACAAACATCCCAGAATATATCTGTCATGAAAAAGCTTCTCAAATAAGCCGTTTGGACTCGGAAAAATATTGTAGATCTCTTGCCTTCGTCCCAAAAATGAAAAACTCACTCACACAAAACTAGCGGCCTTACGGAAATGTTGCACCACCTGTTAACTTATTTTTTTTTCTACAACACAGCGCGACAAGTGAATACCAACTTCTCGTTCTCTTTTCAGTCATACTGACAGACTGACACTCTGTTGCTTTGTTTTTCCCAAACCCAACCTCTTCTAATCAAACGGCCGACAAACACTCCACATCCATACACACTCGTAGTGTTTTCTATAATTTTCTCTAAAACAAACGACCATCTTCTCCTCGTTTGTATTTGTGTGTATCCAACGGGCCGGCCCAAGTTCATCGACTCCCAGTAATTAAATGCATGAAATCTTCTCCATCTGAAGAGATCATCGTTTATCTTTTGGAAACCACATCTCGGCTGTTCTCCATTTGAAGCACCACCACGAACTTCACATAGATCTTCACGATTATCGTCTGATGATCGTTTCGCCAAAAGAAGAAATCAAAACGTGTACTCGCTATTTACTGCTGCCCACTTACCTACTTGGGATAGTAGGCACAGGGTGTAGCAGAAGTCTTGATCCGCTTAAGCGATCTTAGCCCACGATTTGAGTCCTTTTGGCTACACCCTATCTTCGTGTACAGTAGTACTTGGTGGTACCGAAACTTTAATTACGACCACAAGTGTATCTATAGGCATATCCATCTCTTGAGCATTCTCTTTGTGAGTTACTCCAACTATGCCGGTGGATGGTTCTGTTACTGGTGCTGTTGCTGTTGCTGTTGCTGTTGCTGTTGCTGGTGTGTTATTCAATCCCTCGTGCTGGGGCATTTGAATTGAATGAGAAATCCAAAAGAGGCTAAGTCCACTCTGCGCACCGATACCCGTTGCGTCTGTCTGTACGTGTGGAGGTGAAATTCGAACCCTTGAGCAACGTTGAAGTGTTTGAGTTGAAGTCGCTGGCAGGGAGAGAGAGAGAGACGGAGAGGATGGGATTGTGTTGGAGCTTGCTGTGACGATGGCGACTGTGTGGTCATCAGTTGTGTGTGGTTTTTGTCGAATTTTGCTCTGCTTGGTCGTTTTGGAAGAAAGAGAGGTGAGAAGTGGAAGGCTGACGTATTTAATCAACAGCGACGCATTTAAACAACAGCGATGCATATTAGTCAATACTGCAGACTGAAATCGGAACTCTTTTGAGGGCTGTTAGTGTTGTACGGGCTTAGATGCATTGAGGAAGCCCCCACTGTGCAGAAATAACTATTTTCGGTGAAGTTAATAAAAGGCAACCGTAAAGGAATCTAAGAAAGTTCTACTAGAAAATCAAACAATCTAAAAAACTCAAACAGAAGTCTCCAAAGATGACTATGGGAATGTAGACTGACCGAAAAGACCTCTTCTACCGGTCAATCTTGACGGTGACAGTCAAACTATCTGCCTACCTGCCCAACTGAGGACAGCGTGCCCCATCTTAAATCCAACAAGTCTTGGTTAACACTGCAAAATCGAACTTCGTTATTTTTTTAGTTCAATACTGTTTATTTATTAATAAATACCATTTTCCAAATGTTTATGATGAAATTATTTACAGACTTTTACAACCCATCGAAAGTCAGTTGAAGTTGCTGTCAAAATAAAATGCCAAAGCACAGCCCCATACGAAGCCAACTTCACTTGCCACTCCATTGTTTACTAAATTGTTAAATTGCTTTCAAAAGCCCTACATAAAAGCTGTACCGCGCCAAGGTGCCAAGGAAACTAATCTAACTGGCCTTGAAAAATACCCGTAACTCACTGTTTACCCAGCCACTCCAGCACCTATCGAACCGAAAAATGTTTAAATACCCCACCCAACCGTGCCCACTATTAGCCACCTGTGCAACTAAACCAAAATCCGACTGCGAGTATAGGCACACAAAGAGTGGGCGTTCAGTTAATTGACAATTGAAAACAGGCTCGGTCAGCCCGATCATCAAAGCTGGCCTAAGTGATCCAAGTCACTTTGCAGTCAAGTCAAGGTTCAAACGACTGGTTTCTTTGCCATTTTTGGAGGTGCCAGATGCCACCCATGCGTTTGGGTTTTGTTTTCATTCTCACATTCGTCATTGTTTGGTTTATTTATCCCGTGATTTGTAGTAAACGCAGCTTTGGTCATGCGATGCGTTACCAAGTTCACAGATGACTAACCACGTTTTGTGGGAACATCGAGTAATCCAAACTATAATAGAAACGCTTTGAAGTGCGATCTGAAATTCGGGCCATCATCAGTATGAATCATAATTAGCGGGCCCACTTTTTTTTTTTTTAGAACAACTCCCGTCTGAATTACAACTTTCACCCCAGCAAGTAGTTACTTCTGTTGTTTTGAACTCTTTTTCATACGCATACCGTGTATATCAATGTGGTAGCGGCCTTAGGCTTGTGGTCAGTTGGAATCGGTATCTGGCATATTTGCATATGATCGGTATAGTGGTAAATTATGCTTTAGGCGCAACCTGGATTTTTATTTAATTCTTTTGCATTTGATATCTCATAAGGTATACTTATTTACAGTCACAGTGTACCGCAGAGAGAATGAGCGACAGCAGGAACGGAATGACTTTGGAATGGAATGGAATCGTAAAGCGTAAACTCGTGATTATCGCCCGCTCTTCGATTTACATTACTCTCATATGTTAATTTAAGCTAAGTCTATGATTAGTTAACTGTCAATTGATTTTAATCTGAATATTTGAGTAATATGTCAAATTGATTAAACTTGGAGGTCAGTAATACAGACTTTTTTGTTCCAATTCGATTTTTAGGGCTGCCATTTCGGTTTAGATGACACTTGTCAGTTGGCATTTGACAGTCGTAGAGAAGGGGGACGTTCGAATAAAATAAGAACGCGTTGACAGTAAACTTGAATTGTCTTTGTATTCTCGCGGTTTAAATTGCATTTTGACACTTCGAAATGTCAACTGAGTATGCAGGCAGGATTTATAGATTGGTCGGCTACCCCTACATAAACGTCAACTGAAAAATCCATTCACCTGACCAATCTAAGCCAATAAAAAATCAAGTACATCAGCTGTCAGACTTACTAACCTAGAAGTCCGAACGTCCCCAGTGACCGATAGATAAAAATGAATTTTCTCGCGGTTTGAAATGAATTTTGACACTCAGTTGAGAGTATGCAGGCAGAATTTTCTTGATTAAAGATTGGTCGGCTACACCTCCATAAATGTCAACTGAAAAACCATTCACGTGACTAATCTAGGCAAAAAAAAAAACTGAAATACGTCAGCTGTCAGACTTGCTAAACTAGAAGTCCGAACGTCCCCAGTGATCGATAGTGATTTACCATGTAGCAAATAGCGTTACAACAAACATTAAAAACATTTTATTCAGCTGCAGGGAAATGACCATAAGCTCAGGATAGACGACCGACCGCCATTTTCTAGCACATTTCTTGGCTGGATTTGTTAATAAACAGAGTAGCCGCTGTTGGGGAACCGAAACCCTTACTCCGTTGAGACTACATTCTTGTAGAGTTACCATTTATGTCGGTGGGCACGTCGTCATCATTTGGCCATGTTTCTTTGAGGATACTAGCGACAATGATGACCCCTATCGGGATATATTGGATATGTTTCTTGAGAACAAGTCAGGTTCCAAAATGTGGTTCCAACAAGAACGAGCCATATCCACTTAGCTCCGAAAAATCGTGTTTCGCCTTAATGAGGTCACTAGTAGATTACCAACATTTCTGATCTAGATGCAGTGTTTGCGAAAAACTGAACAGAGTTGTGTTAACCATCTACTACTATTTTAAAAATCATTCGAGAAGTTTTTGAAAGAAATGAGACTTTTACAAACCGTCACTTATTTAGGAGCTACTATTCAATTTGCACACAGACAAATTTTGACACAAATCCGACTTCTGGAACCCCCTTTTTTTAGGTGTCCCTTTCATCGCAATGTCAGAATTGGCGGTTGACATTTGGGACTCGGAATTTTGCACAAAAACAATATCTCTCTGTTACTTTAAGTTGTAATGTTGTGGCGTTCAAACACCACGGACTGATCAATCATTTTTTTACAACAGGTGGCCCTACTCTGCATCTCGTTCCGAAAGTAACGTTCGTTTTGTACCCTCTATTTCGAAATTGGAATGAAATGTACTACTGTCGGATTTAGAATTTCGAAAGTGGAATTCCTTTTGTTAGGCACTATTTTTTTGCATTTCGAAAGTATTAGAGAGTAAGAAATAAGAATTCACATAAAAGCGGAACTGAATGGAATTTCGAAAAGGATTGACTTTCGAAATAGAGAGCAGGGCCCCAGATCGCATCACAGTTTCGTGTATTATTAATTAAGGAAAGTCTGCCGCTCCACGCTTGCATAAGTCATATTTTAAATACGAACTATTATTACTATTATTACAAACAATCGATGTCTAGTACAATTTACTCCGAAATAAGAACCCCCTTCCGTCCGACCATTTTAGTACAATTTTGGACAAGTAGTGCAAGACAATATTGCTGAAGCGGATGGCCCTTCAACTTGAAATTCCAGTAAACGTAAATATATCCGAAACAGAGTTCAAAATCGAAATGGAGAAAGCTATGTAGGTACTCGAAAGACGAACAGAGCGCACGTAACGTACACTACATGAGACACCGACACGGCGAAGGTGAAAAGAATGTAGAACAAGTGGTTCTATTCTTTTCTTTTCTTTTCCTTCATATTTTTGCTTATTCAAATATTTTTGTTCTGTTTTCATTGTTGCACAAGAGGGAACCAGTGACGATATTTTAAATTTTTTTTTTGTTTATTCAAGTGTCTTTTGTTTTGCTTTCGGTTTTGGGTTGGGTATGGGGTGGATAGATGATTTACTTTGCATTTCGACTTTACCCACTTTACGGAAAGTTTCAAGGAAACTCACATTCTCGTATATACGTACTTGATTTACGGATGGAAAAAGTTGAAATTGAGTACATCTTACCTGGAAAGAAAAGAAAAACGTGTGTAAATAAAAATATAAGTTGAGAATTTGACTGTTAAAATGTGAGATAAAGAAAAGTGCTCAGGCTCTTAAAGGGGGTAGGTCGTAGGTATATCTCACACGATTTATGCAGCAGATCGGAAGATAGCGGAAAAAAAGGGGGATAACTGAAATTCGCATTCAATTGATAGTCTTATACTAGATCGATGGTTCTAGATCTCGATTTATATACTTTTGGTAGGTGTTGGCTAAATAAAAGGCTCTCCTTGTAAATTTGTTGATTGTGGAAAAGTTACGCGATCAGGGCCCTGAAAAACCACAGAGTACAAACTTTATACCCAGAAACGGCTATTACTAGGCTCGTTCGTGTACTTTCAGCATAGAAAAATGAGAAACGTCAAATATCAAAATTCGAAAGAGAAATCTCTCAATCTCGAGAGAAGTACGTGACTGGTTTTCTTACAAAAAGCTTAAGAAATGTCAGTTTGACATTATCGTAAAATGCAGCATCTACAAAATAAGTTGCAATTGAATTTTTTATAAGCTAAATACCATTTTGAGTTTTGAGAGTTCTAGAAGAACATTCAATTACAACTTCTTTCTCCGACATCGTTGAAGACGAAAATAAATAGAGCTTTACTTGTCAAACTTTTGAGCTGTCACTTAGTTGTCAGTTTTCATTTTTCATTTTCCAGTAAGTCGAATTTCGGCGAGTAGAAAATTACGAAAAAATGAAAAGAGGGGAAATGGATTTCTCTCTCATTTTCTTCAATTTTCTCAGTACGTGGTTGCATTCGCACAGTTTCTTAGCAAATTTTTAATAATTTTACGTTTGCAAAAAAGTACCCGAACGAACCTACTGTTAGGGCCTCACGAAAAAGCCTGTGATTGGGTGTCGCACAACGTTTAGTCGTATAGGTCTAGGGAAACCGCAGGATTGGCGTTGGGCTGCTTTTTTCCAACTACAAGAATCGCACTCTTAATCGCATTGGTAACAAGTAGCCTCAGGCTATCCGTTTCGACAGCTTTCTGAAACTTAAAACACGTAACGCTATATAAACCTAGTTTTTAAGTCATGTCTTGAATAAACATCGTACATTTAGCTAAAGCTATATTCTTTCTTTGGGAAACGTCCTGAAATTCTCCAGTTTTACCTCAACTTTATAAAGGTTAAACACAAGATTCGTTGGTAGCACGTTTAAGAGGTAGTTAAGGGAGATGCTACTCGTCGTGTAAATTGCCAACAATATAAAAAATATTGAAGCTTTTTGTATATCTACTTCTTGCTAAGAACTCATTGACATGTTGCTCGAACTTGATATGCTTTTTTGCATACCAATTGAAGACGCATTGGTTAAGTGCTGATGATCTTGGATATTGCGGTCCAAAGACTGTCAACATTTGCACCGAAATCTAACTGACCAATGAAACCCTCTGGGACTTTTTTACTACTTTCAGATTTAGGTAGAAAAATATGGACAAGATCGAGCAGTTTCAAATGTGCTTGAGGTTTCCAAATGAGAAAGTTGATGAATTCAAAGCTAAAACTTCCATTTCCCTTTGAAAAGTTCGAGTTTTATAAAGCGCTGTTGGCAACTTACGCAGCTTTATGGGCCTCAACTAACAAGCCTCTTAGTTAAGCTGTTTAGTCCGAGCCTCAGAGCTATGACTTGCTTTTCTCTTTAAAAAATTTGAGTTTGATAAAGCGCTGTTGGCAACGTTGAACGACGGAGTAGCCGAGCCACTTACTCAGGCAGCTATATAGGCCTCAACCAACAGGCCTCTCAGTTAAGCTGTTTTTAAGTCAAGAGCTACTTGGTTGAGGTCCTTTCGAAGGTCTGCTTTTCGACATAGGCTAGACCCTCCTCTACTCATCTACGCCCTCTAAGTTAAAATTAAAGACTCTGCGGGCAAGAGCGTTAACGTATATTCACTCTACATGTCCCAGCCACCTCAATCGCTCAATCGACGAGGTGGGGGTCTCTTTATAGCAAGTATAATCCATTTTCAAAGAGATTGGGTCAAAACCAAAGGTAAAGGCGCCACTTTTGTTACATTTTAAAGGTTGCAACTCGAACAACCAATAACCTCGTTGAGAAAATCGTGCAACGCACGTTTGGTGGAAGTTTCATTTATTGTCCACTTTCTTAAGTGATACCACTTGAGGGTCCATTTGACGCTGTCTCGAGGCATTTAATTCAAAAATGAATGTCGCTTAGAAGAACAGAGACCAACTTCAGTGCAATGACATAAATTGTGTTGCAGACTCAGTTACGATATGTCAAAGGTGCAGCCAGAGCCACCGGCTCTCAAAAAGAACGACTTTCTGATCTTTGGAAACGTCTTCCTATCTTTAGAAATGACAGCTCCCACCAACACCTGCCACTGTCACTGTCATTCCCCACTCCCCTCTGATTGGTTATTCATCTGTCACATTTAAAGGTCAAAATCAGTTTTGATCTGTCAAAGGTGCAACTGGTTGATGGGCCCCACCTACAGTGAACAGCTCTCAAAAAAGAGCAACTTTCAGAAAAACGTCTACCAAATGACAGCTTTGTCCAACATTGTTGGCGGAGTGCTGGCAAATTTGTATAGATACTGCTTCATCACCCGCAAACACCTGTCACTGTCACTGTCACTGTCACTGGCATTCCCCTCTGCCCTTTGCTTATTCACCTGTCACATTGAAATGTCAAAATCGATCTACCCAACTCATAAAGAGTCACAGCCTTGACTTTTCGATCGCGATTTTAAGGGACAACCTACAAAGTGTGACTGGCAAGTAAAGTAAACACCAATCGCCATATACGTCTATACGTGCATATGTTAATTGGGGAAAAACAAACAAACAACAAAGCGAAAAAGAAAATACAAAGGCACGCCACACCGAAATTACTAACCAGCAATCAAGCAACATTAATTCTCAGCGCCCCTGTTTTAACTTTTAACAAGTCCTCTAACACACGGTGTCTGTCTGTGTGTGTGTTGTTGCTGGTTTCTTTGGGCTTTACTCTCTATAAACTATAAGCCATTGCTAACAGCGGTAACTAAACAAAACAACCAAACATTGAAAATCATAAAGTCGTGCACTGAATCGTAATTGTAACGCAATAACAAAACCGCGAGCACAGCCACTCGCATATGTGTATGGTGGTGTTGCCGCCGCGATACTTTAATAAGTAGGGAATAACCTAGCGTAACGGTGAAACAATTAACTCTTTGAATTCATTATTAAGGTAGGAGAGAAGAAGAAAACCAACAAAAGCGAAGCTGAAGATGGACGAATCATACGAATGGCAGTAGTTAGAGAGTGACTCATCGGAGTAGTTGCAAAATGCACACAGCAACAAAAACAGAAACAGAAACACAAACTGCAGTTGGTTTTGTGGAAAATAAATTCCATTGCGCCGCTGCCCAAGGTGACGATTGAAATATAATCTACCTGCGCATAGACCTGTGCCTAGGAATTGCATCTCTGAGGTTTTAGTGGGTGCTTAGCTATTGCACACCGCACGGGCTTACGTATGTAGATAGCTGCTATTGGGCAAGATGTGCAATTGCACACTGAACGTCAAATAATTAAATTCAGACAGACAGAGTAATTTTTCCACAAAGACACAGCGGCAGACATACATAATGTAATTGTAGTCTTCCTACGTTAACGTCGGCAAGATTGCGTCTCGCAGGGTAGGTGAACACTTGAAGAATATATGCCGCACCGTACTCGAGGTGAAAAAGAACTCGTAATGGAAATTTTGTAATAAAATCATTTATTTCGTTTTTTTTTTGTAGCAAATTTCGCACTTTAACAATCTGGTTTTATGGATTTTTTCTAATTAAATTCGAGTTAGATTTAAGTGCACTAGGTTTCGATTGCTGCCAAAATGGTTGCGAAACATTCGTTGCTGCGTTACTGGCGGAAAGTAAAAGTTGTGAAATTAAAACGAGCACAGTATGTGAAGTTATTTTGATGGTTTAGAACTGGAAAGTTTGTCAGCACTTTTGGAGGTTGATTTGACAGTGTTTTCGGTCTTGCTAGGTGCATCTTGCCAGAAGTAGGGTAGGAAGAAGATGCATCGCGCACTCTGCAAGCACTCGTGGATTCTCTTCGGTCGAAACAAAGTCTGATCAGGGTTGAAAAACGTGTTACAATCGTAACTTTTAAGTAACAATGGACTTTGAAAAAATACCCAATACAATCGCCTCGAAAAAGTTACACTCAAAGGGTATTTTTTTACTTTGAAAAAAATTTATATTTATACTCATTGGCCCTTAGCAACAAAACATTTTATATAAGGAAAACAGCACAATCTGAAATACCAACTCGAAATCCACACAAAAACTAAACTAAAAACTAAAGTGGCATCTGTCAAATCCAATTATAGTTGAAATTCACACTGGGGCGAGTTCCAAGGTGCTTATTGTTAAGCAAATTAGTAAAGTAAAGTAAGTTTTACTTCGGAAACGTAGGGCTTGCTTGCATGGATATGAATTTTTGCTCAATGTAGAAAGTGTGGAGCGTTCATTTATTAGGGCAGTCGAATATTGGTACGGTTGTAGGTATTAACAACTAAAAGTGACACAAATTTCAAACTTTTGGCCTTTTTTTAAATTTCCCATTGCTTTATATGTCCAATCATAACAATTTTTGTTCATTTGGTTAACATCAACGAAAACTTGAAGATTGACAAAAAATTGAGTCACAATAGAGCTAGCTAGCAGAAGTTGACTTTTGATAAATTTATTTCATTTCTATGAAATGCTAGGTGGGATTTCGAGTTCACTACTTACCAAAAGAGGACCTTAGAGTTGAATTTAACTTTTTTTTATTTCTAAGGCCTTTTTTTGTATGTAATTGGAATTGATTTGAAGGCGCAGTGGCTTAGTGGTTAGTGTGTTGGACTACTAAGCGAGCGGTCCCAGGTTCGAATCCCGAAAAAAAACCCAAATTCCAATTTATGGTTTTTTTACGCTGCGCCACCTCTAGCGAACGTCTGACAAACATCCGAGAGTATAACTGTCATGAAGGAGCTTCTCAATTAGCAAAAATCAAAAACTCACACAAACGAATGGTTGTGAGAAGCTAGGCCTAGGGTCCCTACAGACCTTTCGTGCCAACTATTTATTTATTTATTTTTATTGGAATGGATTTGGAGATAGTGAAAGTTCATTATTATGCAGATAAACAAGTTGAAAGGCAAATTCAGGGCTTTAAGTGAACTTACAATTTAACAAATCCAAATATTCAAATTGCAGTGCAAAATAAAAAATGGCCGAGACGGAATTGCGTGATATTACATAGAACTGATAAACACAAAAATTTTGGACGAAAACTATATTATTTTCCTATTTGTATACGAAAGTAAGAAATACTAAAAAATACAATTGGAACTAAGATTTGTTCATAGTTCATTTTTCATCCCTGCGTCTGATGAAGGTTTTATAAGAAAAATCTGCAGAAAGAATGGGATTTTATAAAATTCTGCTCGTGGAGACGCCGTTTTTTACGTAGCTAAGCGAACCTCTTCTATATTGGAAGCTTTAACTGGTTCCTAATTGGCAGTATGAACGTGCGTTCCTTTCCCATTTATCAGCTGCTGAAAATGATCGGTAACAAGGTTTTCTTTGCTGTTTGGAAGAGCTTGCATTCTTCCTTCTGAAGATTTTATAAGAAAAAACATTTTTTCCTCCGAGGAGATTGCTTTCCCGTGTTAAAACCAGCAGCTAGTTGCTTGGCAAGTCTGCAGGCTCGCGGAATCTCCTCGGTCGAGTAAAGCCTTCGAAGGTTTTATAAGAAAGCCGAGCAGCTAAAGGTCCGTCGTAACACCGGAATGTAAACCTACTTACCGAAGCAACATTTTCATCAGCTGCTAAATGGGATTAAACTCAGTTTCGAGTGATGCCAGACTCTTCCGACTTTTTTGGAAATACCGCACGATATTCCCCACGAAAATATAAAAATACATAAATAATGGTTCTATATATAAAAAGCACAAAACTTAACAAAAGCAGTCTTCTCTTTTTATTTAATTCAATAATTAAATTGAATGCGACAGCATTCTTGGCGAACAGAGCTACAACAACACCAAGTTCTGCACTTTGTCAGCCATCTTATTTTCCAGCTGTCACATTGAACTTTTTCCGGTCTCTTCCTTTTGTGACAGCGACGACGAGTAGAGGTGCACACGACACGCGTGTTTTAAAATTATAAAATAAAGTTAAAAAATGATAGTTATTAACTGTAATAAATAAAATAATCGTTAGTTTTAATGCTGCCTTCTTTTTATTACAAATTCGAATGTTTTTTCATCCGATTCAGTATTCGAAATGTCATTTTTGTTGTTCTGAGAGATGTTGAAATGCCCTTTCTTTGCCCGTTTAGCTTATTTTGAAATGCAAAATGCCTACGATCTGGCATCACTCGTTGGCTATAGAGAAAATCTTACCAGGAATATTCAACAAAACGCCATTCTTTCTTTCTGTGAAAATTGACAGATGGCGAGCTATCAAATATTGCTCATAAAAACTCAGTTTTACGAACAATAAGGCCGGCGACACTTTCAGTGGAGCTCTTCAAGACTCGTTCACAAAATTGCTTCACAGTTTGTTTGTGGATTTGTTAAAGAATCACGTTTATGTAAACCAATCATGCAACCATTGTGCCTTTCTCAGAAATAACAAAGCTAATGTAGCAACATTTGGATTTTATTTCACCGCAATCGGCTTACTCATTCAGAAGATAAACGGGCAGATGTCATCATCGGTCGCCAGCGATTGGGCAAATTTAAGAATCTAGTTATCTTAAGTCGACTAGATTGGTCTGGATAAGATGTAACCTAAACGCAAAAACTAGATTGGTTGCGAACGTCACTTTTTCTACGTCAACCACATATGCGAACTGTCAACTTCCATAAACGTCAACTGAAACAGCTTCTCATATGACCGATTTCAGCCAATCAAAACCGAGATAGGTACATCTAGTCAGACAGCTGTCAGATTTACTAAACTAGATACTTGAACGTCCGCATTTTATACGATAAAAGCTTACTTCGATTTTACGCAAACTTCACAGCCTAAGATGTCTGCCAGCTCACAGCGGTCTCTTTTTGGAAAAATGTATGCCCGGCTGTCAGTAATCGTTTTTCACGTTGTTTTCTTTCATTTTTTGATGTTATAACTGGAAATATTCAGCAATGTCACTTCCTTAGAATACAAGCGGTCCCCCGCCTACTTTTATATGCACATAAATGCGCGAAAAAATAATTTTGTTCAATGAAAAATGTTGAATTTTTAAAGCAAAAGTAGCCTAAGACCTGCACACATCTATTTATTACATTTAAAAAAAAATTATTCGTAAATCGGTGCAATAGTTGGTAAGATTTTTGTGGACATCCAATTTTTCCATTCTGTTTTCAGCCAAAAAGTAACGAAGCCTCCGTCAACGAGCCAGCGCCACTTCTCTGGGGCGACATATTGACTGCACCTCTGGTCAGTGTTAGTATATCGTGGGATGTATCCCTTTTTGTGGGAATTTCGAAAGGGAATTTGAGTTTGGACAAAAGTAAGTAATGTTTGAAATTATGATTTTTAACCCAGTGATACAAGATCGGGGGACTTGTCCCTTTTTGTGGGATTTCCTCACTTAAATTAAGTCAAAGGGATTTTTCAAACCTCATATTACAAAAAAAAGATAATTTTACTTTTTGGTCAATTTCTGTCCCTAATTGCTAATTTCATAAAGAATAAAAAAATTAGTCAACCTACGATCAAACGCATATGTAAAGGTTCGTTCGCGTACGCGGTTTGAATCGAACGCAATCGCACAAAGTCTATACGCGTACTCATCAAAACTGACGGAAAAAGAGAAAATTAGCAAAATAACGAGTAACGAGCAGTTCCTCTCTTGGCTCGAAACAGCTTAGAGAATTTCAATCAGCAAATACTGATAAAAATGTCAAATGCGCAAAATTGACAGGAAACAAATTCAAAATCCGTTTTAAAAATCAATTATACACAAAAATTAAATATCTGAAAATAAAGAAAATTCGGTGGTGGTCGAATGTTCTCCTAGAACGTTTCATATGTTTCAAAAAGGTAAGTTCATGATATGGATTAGATTTCAAAGGATGGAAGTGGCTCAAAGTAGCTCGAAGTGTATATTTGGAGTATATTTTCAGCTTTCTGAGAGAGTTTCGCTCAATTTTTCGAGTTTGACAGATCTTTAGTGCTTGGCTCGTGAAAGTACGCGAACGGATATTTATTGTATAATGTAACTTGTATTTGTTAATAATAAAAAAGACGGAATTTAATGAAATACA
This sequence comes from Cheilosia variabilis, assembly GCA_951230905.1. Lineage (NCBI taxonomy): Eukaryota > Metazoa > Arthropoda > Insecta > Diptera > Syrphidae > Cheilosia > Cheilosia variabilis. The sequence continues at coordinate 58,844,674 of OX579680.1, read as the reverse complement.
TACGTTTTTTTTTTGTAATTTAATATTTCGTGGGACAAATGTGGGATTTTTTTATATTTTGGCGAGGGATAAAATGGATTTTTTGGGTATAACCGTGGAATAACCAGCTTCTAACGTCTGGTATCACTGTTTCAACCCTTTCTTGTCGCAAATATTTTGGCGTTTAATATTTTGACATCCACAAATGAACACAAAATAAACCAATGTTCACGCTGTAGGTTTGTCCGGTTTGATAACCTCTCACGGACGGATGAACTCAGAGGGGTTTCAAAGGGGTTTCGCTGAAAACCCAACGTTTCGAAACCTCAAAAATGTATGGCGAAACCTCAGAGGTTTGGAACAATTTTTTTAATGGGAACATAGAACAATTTTTTTTCTTTTGGATTTCGAAATGGATTTAAAAAAGGGCGAAGAAAAAACTTTTTTATTACTGAATCTGAAGTAAAACCTTTCGAATTCAAAATCGTTGAATATCGTGGGGATTTCTCTAAGGCTCCAGTTATACCTTTCAATGACATGCATTATTGAAAATTTTGATTTACGATTTTAAGACGATTAATCAAACAATATTGGCTTTAGTTGGTATAAAAATAAACCTTATCAATTGTGGAATTTTTTAACAAAAAAGAAATAACTTAATTCTGATTAAAACTTTTCTTTAAGTCCACTTTTATTATTTCACTGATTGAAATCGATTTCAATGAACAGCTGATTTTCGTTTCTCCAATTTGGAACCCAATCGTTTCACTGATGTGTTCGATTCTCTTTCTGTTCCCAGCTGTCAGTTTTGCTTTCAATGATCAACTCCAACCTCGAAACCTGGAATTGTTTATTGCAAGTTGTTCTTTTGTTGTGCTTGTTTTGGTTGTCTTTGCTTACCTTTCAGTTTTAAATTGAATAAACATGCAACCACCAAATTTAAAGGAATTTAAAAATCAACAAAAAAGTGATTTGATCGAGTTCGAAACAAAATTAATTTTAGAAGTAAAAAATCCCCCGGAATATAGCAACCGTAGGAGCCGGGAAAATGCATGGGTGGACATTAAAAACGTTTTCGATTTGGCAAAAAAATCGATTTTTTTTTTTGATTGAGATTGCTTTTCATGTTCGATTTGCCAAAAGAAATCAATCTTTTTTTTGATCTGACACTCTTTAGAGAAATCTCGATTTTTTTCTCAGATTTCACACATACTTACACTAATACCAATGTGTATGACACAAAGCTGGCGGCTACGAATTGTTTATCGTTGGAAGGATTGCTTTTTTAACTTTTTCGAGAATGGAAACGATTTTTTATATTAAATTATTCCGAAATGAGTTATTATAAATGTGAACAAATCAATTCAAATGGATTTCCAGTGCAAGTGAAAACAAACATTTTTTGCGGCCAACTGAATACACACAAGAACCAATAAAATTCGGATTTATTATTATTATGTTCGATTTGGCAGCAGAAATCTGAAATCTCAGATCAAAATCTGAAAATCCAAATCGAAAACGACATAACTGTTTAAAGTTTTACCAAACAAAAGTATGTTTTTAGTTGCTGAATGCCCAAAAAAAAATTGAATTCCCTTCGAGACAGCTTTCGCTCAAACTACAAAGAAGAGTCCAACACCCCAAGTGGGTCTGCCTCAAATGCAAAACCGAAGTGGGTGCATTTTGAGGCATTAAAATGTTTAATACCTTATATTAAGGTTCCGGAAGAGTACGTATTTATTAGACATATTATTAAATACATAATGACTTTGAAATGTCTATTTTTGCACAGCGATTGCGGCAACTGTTCCCAGGAAACAGCAGAATTTGAACGGGATTACGTGGACGACCCAACAGATGAGCCAAACAAAACGTTTGGCAAAAGAAACTGTAACTTTTTCATTTTTTTATTAAATTGAGCTTTGTGAAAAATAATAATAACATTTTATTTCTTTTATGCAATCCCATAATTCCGATTATTCAACAGTTTTACTTGTTTTCCGACTTTTCGAGTTTTCTCTGTTTAATTTGACTGACAGGTCCTTCCACTGACAGCAACTTTTCAATGATTGCTATAACTGACTTGTCAAAAAAATGAAACAATTATTCCACTGATTTTTTCCAATGATGCATTTCAATGATAGCTATAACTGGGGCCTAACAACGGCATGAACAAAAAGGGTATTTTTGTCCGAAAAGTCTGGCACCACTGACTCCACTGTTTAAGAATCACAACGCATCCATTTGAATTCCTTAGCATCTTCCGTCGCTATAAATATCCTTCCTTCAAGTCGACATTCTTCCATTCGTCCCAAAAATTAAAACCTCACACAGACGAATGGTTGGGAGAAGCTAGGCCTAGAGTCCCTACAGACCTGTTGCGCCAACTATTTATTTATTTATTTATTTTTAAATGACATTTGATATCCAACACAAATGGCACCACATTGTCGGACATCCTTTCCACAGACAGTAGGACTCGACCTGAAACCAGGCAAACAGCGTACATCCGCCAAATGAATTATTTTTGGTTAAACATTCCCTCGCAGCGCAGGTATCCGAAGCCGAACTGGAGTTGCGCCTGTCCCTGTCTGGCAATCGCATTTATCAAATGCATTCAAATCTAATTGATTTCCATTGTGACAGGCTGCCAGTTGTTGTCTGTTGTGAATGACCTTGTGGGTCGTTTCGGGTTCAATGGGTTTTTATTTCTAATTCCAATAGTTCTCGACACAAGTGCATTATCTATGGCAGAGTTTGTTCGCTTCTTTTGTTTCATTCTCTTCCTCATTTATGGATATGTTGAGTCATCCAATCGGGGTCGTCTGAGAACGGAATGACTGTGCACAACAATGTTGTATGTTGCAGTTCGCCTTGTGGCGACCATGTGGCAGATAGTTATATACGAGCGCATAATCTCCTTGTTTACGACACGGACAAAAGATACAGCACAAAAGAACTGCGATTACACGATGTATGTGCGGGGTTATGAAAATTCATGTTGGTGGTTCTTAATTGTTTGGCATTAATCATGGGGTCGGTAACCTGCTCGTAATTAGTCGGCCGGTGATTGATTCAATTGGGGATGAGAATAAATTCATCATCCCATGGCTGCTCATGACCATAATCAGTTGGTAATTGCATTTATCTGGCCATCATTTGGATGATGGATAGCCGCGAGTGGCACATGATTAGGGTGGCCATCTTCGAACGGGAATAATCGAAAATACTTTCGCTAAAAACACGCTTACATATTCCGTCATTACGACATGGAGAAGGGTTTTGGGTGTCCGAATCTTCTCTTGAGACTAAAGGTTAACAATCGAGGTCGTGTTCAAGTGCGGCCTCATTTTGGTATAGACATCGGACCGGAATGTGTAGAAGCCCTAATGCATTGTGCCGGCCTTAGGTTGTAGGTAACCGGGCAGCCCCAGGGCCAGAAGGCGCCTTATTTTGTGAATTAATCAGAAAAGAAAAATCCGCTCCCAGAGAACAAGATGTGAACCTATTTACCTATATTTGACTTGCGTTTACTTCGACAACTCATAAAATAAGGCTGACTTGTGTTTTGTTGAAGGTCTTCTCTCAGTCTGTAAAAAGCGATGTCCGAGGTCTACCTGACCTGGCGAAAGTTGGTTCAAATTTACTTAAAAGTTTGTTTGTCCGGCTTATACAGCTTATAGCTTTATCCGATCGTGGTGAAATTAGACAAATGGTTGGTTTTTACCACGGAGACGGACTTAGGCTATACGTTTCCATGGAAAGTCTCAAAACGTCAAGTTCTGGATGGATATATTGTTCGCATACAAAAATACAAGGCGTTGAAGAAGATCTCGCTTGAGAGCCTCGTAAATCTAAGGCTGGCACAGCTTATGCATAAAGACTAGGGAAGGACAGACTTGTCTAAAGCTAGGTAAACGGCAACTTGAAGAGGGCAGAGATACAGACCTGCAGAAACCATGCTCTTCAAAAATGCAATGGTCCGGCGGACTAAAAGTTAACCGCTGTCAAGAAGCAAGTAGAATACAACAGAAAAGAAGAGTCACTAAATAAAAATGTGCTGAAAAATATATTTCTCAGAGAATGGCGGTTCGTGGTCCATCATAGACGAATCTTTGATGAGTGCATAACTGACTCCACCAGGTGACAGTTTACTTTTTTCTGGGTTCCTGATGTTCTTAAGGAAACGACGGGATGATCAGCTAGCTCGCAAAGGTTCAAGAACTCGCTTTACTGACTCAAGGGCCCAACCCGTTGAATCCGCCGCGTCTGTTGCGGCAACATATCGGATGCAACGGATAAAGTAGGCTTACTTTTTACTTTTCTGTTCGTTGTCCGTTGCGCCCGTTGACAGTTGGCACAGCGTGAGAGGAGGCACTTTTATTGGTGGAAAGAATGAGCGAATGGCGGAAATAATGAGAATTTGACATTTCACCATTTGCGCTAGACGTCTAGCAGTTTTTGTGAAACATCCATTTCAGGGAAATTTCTCTATCCAGCGCGAAACTACCCGCTGCATTGAGAAAAAAAAAAAACGACTTGTCAAAGGAAATCTTTCAAACGTTTACAAAATAAAAATGAATACGAAGCCGAGCAAGTATAATTGTGATAAAATTGGTAACAAGGTAAAATCGCAATTCAGATATTGGTTTAAGTGTCACTTTGCTGCTGGCGCTCGGGTTCTAGCGCCGGCGTTTTTTTCATCTGGGAGGATACTTTGTGCTAGACGTCTAGCGGGCAATGGAACGCGGCAAATCAGAAAAACTGTCACCGGCTGGCACTATGTGACTGCTCGTTCCGTTGAATACGTCAACATTGACAGATCCGTCGACGCGACGGAAAAAACGGATTCTATGGGCTGGGCCCTAAAGAACCCTCTTGCATGCAGGCAACCCACAGGATCCCTTGGGAGCTCTAAATGGAGCTGCCAAACTGGGTATGTGTCAGCTTAAGAGGCTTAACATTTGTTTTGAAAGATTCAAATACTCTCCTCGAGTAAAAGCAATACAGAAACTATTCCCACCACCTTCAGAAAATCGGCAGAGATTCCAGTGATATTTAAATGTGCAGCCCTTGTCGAGAGAAGAAATAAAGGAAGAAATACCCAAAACGATCGTTAGGTTCTTTGTGGACAGTACTAGTCACAGAACTGCGTTAACAGTTTATGTTCAGCGATCAACCAACTCCCCCCAATCTAGTACATTACATAAAACAAAAGTTTACATAAAGGAAAGAACCAATTAGCACAGTTGCCAAAGCTTCTTCAAGCCAAGTTAGAGCTCTGATACAAGGGCAAAAGAGAACAACAACATTTTCCAAAAAACTTACCTGGGCCAAAAAATCGCTTCCCAAGACTGTGTTGAGTTAGTTTTGAATTTTATTTCGTCGCCAGCGTCATATCCAAAGAGTCGTTCGAGATTTTTTTTTTTTTTTTGTATATAGAACTTCTTTTCACAAATTCGACATTTATTCCAAGGCTTTCCGGTTTCTCGAACAATAAAAACAACACGACAATGAAACGTCAAATCGCAAGGCAAACTATTCAAACGAATTTAATCCACAAGACGGTACTACACAGCTAAGTGGATTTTGCACTACCGATGCCGACCGGGCATTACCTGCACTGCTGCTCTGCTTTGAAACCCAACACTCCGGACAAATATTTAACAGGAAAGCGGCACTGCACTGTCAACCGGAAATTAAACTGCACACAAAGGCAAACGCAGACTTACTTCAACTTTAATCTTTGACTTTAAATTCGAGCACACTTTTACGGGGGCCTCATTACGTAGTCAAAGGACACCAACACCATATGGCAGGAGGACTTTTTTTTCTTTTTTCCTGAGCAAAACTCCCAACAAATCCCTCCTTATCTATCTCTGCCAAATGTTACCTCTGACGATGACTCAACTAAAGTCGGTATATTAATTTGAATTTCGTGTTTTTTTTATTCTGACATCTCCATGGCTTAACTTCTGACACGATGTTGTTTTTTGTGATGATGTTGTTGTTGTTGTTGTTGTTGTTGATATAATTTCTGGTTTGTTGTGTTTCGAGAGCGAGATCAAGAATGGTAGAACAAACCGAAAAACTGGTTTTAATTTATAATTCTCGTTTTATTTCACTTTTTCTGTTGTTATTTTATTTATCCAGCGAAATGCCACGGAAAGCAGAGATAGGAATGCGATTTTCTTAGTAAAAATCCGTTTGGTGGGACACTATTTTGCGCAACAGTTGCTGCCGTTTAAACTGCACTTTAACCTTTAAACTGCGCACTTAAAAAATTGTATTCTTCAGTTTTCAACACCGAACCAATGGTTCCCTTTAGACAGGTCTAAACTGGGCATCCCAATCGAAACAGGACAAACACACCCGAGATGCAGAGAGCAGAACTTCAAATTTAATACTGACAGCGAACGGGGAAAAATCTTCGTATCAGCGGCAGCGGCAGCGCTGCTGTGTGGCTGTGTGCTTGTGTTGTGCCTCTAGCACCAGCACCACTTGTGCACATGAGAAACACTGGGAAAGGCCAGTCTCTGTAGGGAAAAAACTACCAACAAAACACAGAGCAAAATAACCAAACAAAACGAACGAGGAAGAAGCTGAAAAAGGGAAAAGCAAAAATGGCGAGAGGAAAAAGTACATCAAATCATTCTCACGGTGAGGTAACTCACACATGCAGGGTGTGTGCATGTGTTGCTGGCCAAAAAAATGTATCCGAACAGGGATTTTGAAGATTTTTTTTGTCAGTTTTTAATTACTGAAAAATGGAAAGAGAATGTTTTGCTGGACTGGAATACTGGAATGGTATGCATGCAGTGGTTTCGTTTATACTGCATGCGGCAGTGTGTGAGTAGTGTTTTGGATGCAGAAAAATGTAGCCAGTGGAAGATGCAGTCACGACGATGTGGAGTGAAGTTCCTTCCATGTTCCAAGGTTCCAAGTATTTATATTTTGAAATGTTTGAAGATGGCGTTGCCAGATGTTTTGAACTATGCCTCTTTTGTAATGTTAAAAATTGCTAAAAACAACGGAGAAGCTCATGTATCGAGTTTAGTAAGTCTGATAGCTGGCTGACTTGTTGCGCCTCAGTTTTGATTGGCCTAGATCGCTCATTCGCATGAGCAACTGTTTCAGTTGACGTTTATGAAGGGGTATCCGTCAAGAAATTCCTGGCTGAGTACTAGATTTTTAGATTGAATATATCTAGTTCAAATGTTACGTCAATGAGAAGGGGTGAGCCAACATAAGGGCATTACGTAGGCTGTCAACTTATCTGTTTCTCAATTGTACGCAAGGCTAATTGGTTGGACAATTGACAGCGAGATAAGGTTCACTTGATTTTAGAGGAAAAATGTATTTTAAAGAGCGAAGTTATTTTTGTACTGATTAACGTTTGTCTGGCTTCGGGACACGGCTACGGAATTGACGTTATATAATGGAATTTTCTTTAGAAATAGAGTTTTTAGAAATAAGTTGGGTCTTAAAACCTACAGATGCTCGAAAATGGAATACTGGAGCTTAGAATCCCTTTTGCGAGCCACATTTCCCTTTTTGACGCGATTTCAATTTGACGTTTCATTACGTAGCCATGTACGGAATGACAAGTGAATATTTACAGCCTTTAAAAATCACTCCTGAAACCGTTCCATTGGCACAAAAAATACTCTTCTGGTGATTCTGAGGAGAGAATTTCGCTTCTCGATTTGAAGTCAGAATCCACTCAAGAAGCACTCACACAAGTGTAATTTTTGTATTTTATACAAGTCTACAAGTCAGCTGACAGCGGCCGTAGATTATTTTTTTGCATTTCACCAATACTTTTGTGGATTCTTTCAGAAGCAGTTTTGTTGTGCCATTGGATTTCAGAATGAGTGGATCCCCGAGTGAAACCAATGGAAAACGACATTACTTACTTAAATCAAATTTAAAACCGTTTAAGTTTGTATGACACTACATTTTTTCCTCATTTTTATAATGTTGAAAAGTCAGCGGTGTGTAAAAGAGACTAAAAGTGTATTACGAAAGGGGTAGCAATTGTTTGCAAAGCAACCGCAAATTTTCAATCGAATTTATTTTCAAATAATCTTGAATTGTCAAAAAAAGCTGCCAGAAGCTGAAAATGTGATTTGATTACATTTTTAATGCATTTTTTTTTTACGTGTCTACATTAATAAAGTTGGTGCGTACGCACTCACTCCTTTCTTTAATTTTCGTTCTAATTTTTCGTACTGCTCTAGTTTCATTTTAAAAGCGAAAAAAATGCAAAAAAAAATGTTGTGTCATACGTGATTTACAAAAGACTTGCTGACAGATGACTTTTCTTTTGTACAGTTTCTACCATGGCAGATATTCTTAAGAAGAAGCGCAACTAAGGCACATCAGTTAACTTGACATCGGTGAGGACAATAATTTTACAATTTTCCGCGAATTGAAAATTCTTGCCGCGAACTGTCACACTGTTTTCACAATCCAAATAACTCACAGTCGCGATCCACAAACCAAAGAATGAAAAATTCCTTCGAACTTAAAATCTAAAAATTTAACTAAATCGCGGGTATCCCTCGACTTGTAAATGAAGTGTCAGAAACAACGAATATTCGCTTTTTCGCGGTTTGCAGTTACCTCTCATATGATTAGTCCTAAGATGCTTATAATCTGTTGAAGCTGCTGAAGCGTTTATAGATAGAAGCATTTAAAGAAAGAAAAAAGTTGTTGAAAACAACTGTCAACATCTCATTGACATAATGGTGTCAAAGATGAGCTGTTTTACGTCTAGAATGCACCTTAAATAATCAATTCGTTGCCCGTCAGTCTGTCTAATGCCTTCAACTTAAAAAACAAGTCTTATTTGTTACCTGCTTTATGTTGGCAGTTCCATTTTACTTTCCCTGTGCTTGACAGCATTGTAGAGACTTGTGACAGGAAGCCAATGTTTGTTCAACTTGTTGCCGGCAGCTATTGTTTTCTTTCGAATGTGGGTGAAAGGTGCATAAGCAAATATCCATAGCAGTAACGCGCATAATTAAGTTAATTTAAACAAATTTACATAGAAAGACAGGTTGGTACGTTGATTGGTAAACATTTGAATGAACGCTATTGATGGATGATAGGAAACACAAGTGTGCGGACTGCGGAGTATGCCCATCAAATACTTACCTATTGAATGAAATTAACCTCATGAACGTCTCCGTATTTACAATTTACGAGATTTTTAACATTCTTTAATCGGTTGTATATAACCAAATTTGCAAGGGTATTTCGTTGACTGAATGAGATGCGTGTGTGTGTGATGATCTTGTTAGAACGTTAGAAGTAGTTGAGCATTTGAATGCAAACTTACCCGGATATTAGGAAAGACTGCTGCAGATCTTTAGAGCTTGCTGCATATTTATGAATAATGTCAACAACTATGCTAATATTCGTAAGGAACTGACCTTTAAAATTGTGTTTATTTATCAATTCACATAAAGAGATATTAGTTGTTGAATATTAGTAGACAACTTTCTAAATAAATAAGTAAACCATCTGACGTATTTAAGGAGCGCCTACCGTACCTTAAAATTAACTTGTTCTGGCATGGCATTGAGTAGTTGTATGCCGTATATGTGGGCGCAGCGTCTTGGTGGTAAGCGGGTTCTGTCAAAATTACACCACCTCTAGCTAACGCCTGACATACGTTCGAAAGTATGTATTACCGTTGTTCGACAACTTTTCAGTGTACCGATTCGGCTGAAGTTTGATAAGCATTTTCTTTTTTTAACGATCCATTTTAAAGGACAAACGAGGTTAGTTTTTTAATATTGAAAAGAGAGCTGCCACCCGTAGAACCTTAATGCTGTCACATTTGGCAGTTGGACCGAATTTCTCCGCTTTCGTGAGTGCTTTCAGAGTTTGTTTTCTATTCAGATTTTGATAGTAACGAGCACAATTTTTAAAAGGATCCCATATCTGTAATAATCGGTTCTTTGAGCCCAAAACACATCAGGAATTCCGGATATTTGGTTGCAAACAGTTCTGCAGGTAAAACAAATCCAAATGTGTGCGAACATCAATTCCAGAAAATTCACTTTGGTAGATGTCCATGTCAAGAGATGGCAAACAATGTTATCCGTCTTCTGTTGAATACAATTGTCTTCCTTTGTTGCAATTGAGGCTGTCTAACCATTTTATCAAGTCACCGTGCAGATTTCTTATGAAGTTTTCCATTTCGCAATTAGTTCATTTCCTGATTAGTTACTAATACACCTTTGACAGCTGTTTTATGTAGGTGGGACATGCTGAAATAGAGAGATCTTGCAATAAGTACTTCAAACTTTTGCGACTTTATAAGCGAATAAATTTAGGAACATTGGAGGGGCACTTATTTCTTACAAATGGAATACCTTTTCAGCAGAAATACGAAGCAACCATCAAAATTGTACTAGAATTAATTTAAACTGTCAAAATTCTGTCCCTGTTGACATTTAAATGTCAAAAAATGAACCTTAACGTATTTTCCTCCTTGAATTAGAAGTAGAAAACAAAAAAAATGGAAGCACGCATCCCTAAAATGTGTCAGAACTTCAAAAAAGTTCCGCTCATGTTTATTGTACTGTTCTAAAGTATGTGCGTTGTAAAAATATTTGGAAAAAAATTAAATTTTAAAACAAATGCAAACTGCCTTGGATGTTAAAACTCTCCCAAGCTTAGCAATCTGACATGGTACATCTACGGCGCTTAATGGTCCTCTTGGGGCATGGTTGGCCACCGTTCTTAGCCTCACTAATCACGTAGCGATAACGCTCCGAGTAGCCAAGGCCGCAGCGAACATTACAGTCGGACCAATTGGACCACTCAGACATGACACATCCTTCAGGGACTTCTGGTTGTTTTGGATGAACCAGCTTTGGATAGGCTGGAGGTGGCTGTGTTGTCGGGCTGTAGACCTCCTGTTGCGGTGTTCCTAGGGATTGGATTTAATGTCAGTTATTGGAAAACATCATCTGTATTGTAAAACTTACGCAAAAGCCTACACGTATTCATGCAGTCATAATCGCTGAGAAAGTTGTTGCGATTGCCGCGACATCCGCCATAAGAGAACGCTTCGCAGCGCCCAATATCCGTATTAAAGGCGTAGCGAGTGTAAACTCCGCGACAAGGACCAGAGTCTGACTTCTCCCGACAGATTTCTACACCAGCGAAAGTTAGTTTCAGCTTTTGGGCAACAATAAGACCGCTTACCCTTAGCCGTGTCGTAGTTGATGGTGCAATCCTGGCGAACAGAGCACTCCTTTTGTTGGTGTAACTCCAAGCGGGCGGTACAATTCTTGATCAGATCATCCTCAACCAGCACCAAACGTGTGCGAATGGTAACACCACGACCGCAGGTCGCTGAGCAGGGGCTCCAGTCACTCCACTGAGTGGTGGGGCACAGTGGATCGGGTAGCTCCACTTGTTCGTACGTACAATCCGGCTTCATGCATTTCTGCTTCTCCACAATGGTGACGTGTGGACAGCGTTTGCGTCCCAAATGATTGATAAAAGTTCTGGTGCGCATAGTGATGCCAATGCCACAGGTGGCAGAGCACTCTGACCAGTCCGCCCAAGGAGTTGTCTTACAGACTCCTGCACCTTCACCATCCTCGCCCACTAACGACTGACTGTTGGCAAGATTCTCACCTTCGTCGTCGTCGTCACTTCGTTCACTGGAAAGGGGGAGGAGTTACTATAGAAGTTGGGTTAGGTTAAGGTCGCTGTCAGAAGGAGCCGACAACGTAAGGTGTCTTAAGGAAGGTTCTCTGAACTAGCTTATTGAAGACTCAGTGACCCCAGCACTGCATCTACTCACCCGCACTCCGCAATAGCAGCGACACACATCTCCTTGGACACCAATTGCCTGGAGCACTTCACCATCATGGCCTTTTCTTGGTTGAAGTATTCCCTGGTTCTCATCCGCAATCCCTTGCCGCAGCTAACCGAACATGGAGACCACTCGGAGTAGTCTGTCACGCGGCATTCATCTGAAAGAAGACAACTGTCATTCATGCGGCCTATTTTCATGCGCCCTTCTTCCCACTCACGCCTAACGTCTTGATCCTCGGAGTCATCGGACACGTCCAACTGCAGAGCTTGCAAAAAGTCATCATCGCAGTTCCTGGAGATAATCTTTTCCCTGCGGACGAACAACTTGGCCATCGGGGTCATAGTCTTAGAGCTCGGGTTATAAAACGGCGCCCTCGGATCCTCGGGGTACATAGTCGTGATCTTGTGCATTCTCTCTCGGGGAATAGTCTCGATATTGGGGGACATATAGCTTATTCCACCGTCAGTGCCAGCATCCCAGGGGAACAAATCGAAGTCCAACGACTCCTTCCACGAACAGTCTTCCGTGCACAAGTCAATGCCATTGATGCCGACGACCCAGTCAGGGGATGGACCTAGAATGCAAAACTAGTTGAAGGCCGAGTCCAACTTACTCATTCAACTTACCAAACATGGACGCCAGAGACAGCTTGTGGTGCTTCCTATCAACTCTAAAGTTCGAAGAGGTGTTTTGGTTCACATCGGGGTACCACAGACCGGCAGCCTTAATAAGAGTCCTAAGCCTGGGACCTTTGGTACGTAGCTCGGCTTCTAGCAAAGACGGTGAACCGAATTCGGCCAACGACTTGAAACCATCGGTGGCGATGTGATTTTCACCCCAGAACGAGAAGTTCGACTCGTGCGTCGCTCCAACTATGTCCGAGAAATGCGTTAGCCACACGGCAAAGGGATAGTCCTTGGGATGCGTCTCATTGGACCAAATGCCTTGGAAAATAAACTAAAAAAGAGCTCTTCTTAGGAACAAATAAAGGTCCGTTGTCAAAACTTACGCTATACTTGGCCTCATCGCAGGCGCAGCACTCCTTTTTCACGGTGTCCGCTTCGGGTTTCTTCTCGCAAATCACCTGCGTCAGATGTCCGTCATCGGAGAACCAAGCATGCGAGCTTTCGTAAACCATGGCCGAGATGGAAACACAGCCCGACCCGGTTTCCGGAGCAACCCACATAACTTGGATTTCAGTTTTTGGTAGATCGTCAGCCTCGGAGACGGTGTTAATGCATTTTTCGTTGAATTTGGTCAAGGCATCGCTGAAGAGCTGGAAGCGGCCTACGCGTTTCGGATTGGCAACTGTTGGACGTCTGGAGCCATTCGATGCCTCCGCTGTGATGGTGAAGTGAGTGAAATGCTGCACTTTTGTGTGGGTGCGGGAGCCAAGCAGAACGACTGAAAGGGAAGAAATTCAAAGAGGTGCGCAAGGGCAACATTTTAAGAGACAATAACTCCATCTGGTGGCTTTCTACTGTAACTATTTATCCAGTGCGGACATTAGAAGCAGCTTGACTTTACCTAGTGCTCTCTCTCTCTTACCTTTGTATTAGTTAAAAATGTATGCCAATAAAATAATAATAATAAAAATAATAATAGAAGCAGCTTGAGCTCGATTGGAAGCTCTAATAGGGTAGTTCGCGACAACGTCAGTGTCAAATATGAAGAAGAAAAATCAAGTGACAGCTAAAAAACTTGTAGGAAAACAAAACAGAATTTATATGGCTGTAGCATGATTTTGTTAAAAAAATTACTAAAAAGTTTATAATAAAGTCCAAAAAACTGAATAAAAACATTTTAGAATTGAAAACTGATGTGTATCACATGTATTAGGTAAAAGAAGAGAGGTTAAAGTAATGGGTGCGCTTTTTGGCAATATTTGAACAAAACACTACTCTGGCCATTACAAAACGGCTTTGTTATCCTACAATTTTTTTTGACGTTTGAACCAAAAAGATAGCCCATCTGTGAAGGGATGGGCTTCGCGAAACACTCTATTGGTTCAGGGGAAGCACTGACAGCTACTTCAACCTAACCTTACATAAAAATATAAAATTTTACTTTTCCATGCACCGATTTAAGTCGAATTTGGCAGCATCTGACAGCCACTTCAACCTAACCTAACATAAAAATATAAAATTTTACTTTTCCATGCACCGATTTAAGTCGAATTTGGCAGCATCGAATTCGAATATTCTGCCAGAGACGTGCATTCATCGAAGAAAAAATGGCCGACGATTCGCCACAACTATCGCGGATGAACATAAATCGAACTGCGAATGTGTACAGTAGGAATAAACAAATATCTCCTCAAGAAGACCAGCTTTCTGTTCATTTTCTGTAAGGGTTCTTATTATTGATTAACTGTCAAAGTTTGTGACACAAAAAAGAGATACCTCAGGGAATTATCTAATCTTACTCCATCTACTCAAACAACCCCTCGAAACATTATTAGCAACCACATCCACAAATTAACATTCAATTTATAAAAATAAACAAAAATACGCTCATTCCGCTGCACCAAATCGATAAGCTTTCCAGATTAGGACAAGAAATGTCACAAAAGTTATCACAAAAGCTGATAACACGTTAGCCCCGCTGTTCCAATAAATTCGCCTATACATTTCAACAAACACCATTTCCGATTAGGTTCACGCGATAATCAATTTCATACTCACTATTGTATGTCCTTCCCGGCACATATCCACTGGGACCGTCTGCGACAATTAGCTTATATCCATTGTCACCTCGTGTACGCCTACCGTGCGGCAAATGACTTGGCGCTCGAGGACACGCGACGATCAAATTAATTAAACTGAATGCCGCCGCGAGGATAATTACAAAATTCCGCGTACTCATCATCATCATCAACGATGTCGTCTACTTTCGTTCAAAGTGAGACGATACAATGGCGCATACCCCAGTAGTATTCACCCCTCGAAACTAATTACCATATGAAACAATGCTCGGTTGACAGTGAGGCAGGCTGATCTTATCAACTTTCAGCAGATAAACAGACAAATATTAATACAAATAACAGAATCCCGTCCCGAGCCAAGAGAGAGAGTGTATCTCTTGTCTAATTGGCGACTATTTGTAGACTGAATCCAGTAAAGTATCGCACTGGGGTTGTTTCGAGGTACATTTTTGACTCGGAGTCGCTCTATATGTACAAAAACAAAAAATACTGAAGCTGCTTCTGTGGACGATGATGAGATTATAATAATCAAGTGAAATTGAAATGATGTTTCCTTCGGTCTTCTAAGGTTTTTTTTTTTGTTTTGTTTTTCATTTATTTCAGCTTCCGCCCGTTTTGGAAGAGAGAAATCTTCAAACACAGGAAGGGATGAATATTCTATGGTCACGTTTCAATATTTGCTTAAAATGAAGAACACTATCATGGTGGTCGATTTGTGATATATGACGAGTTGTGTGCGGTTCGCATAGCCCAAGATCGCACAACTGGAATGGCAAATATGTCTCTGCTGAGAGCATTCACTGAACGCTTCAAGTTTACTAGCCGTATGCCCCGTGTCACATTTTGTCCATCCAACCAAAAATAGTTGCATTTTGATCAAAATCACAGAAAGTGACAAACCAGGTGTCTTAAAACAATATTTCAACCATCCACAAATTTTTGTATGCTATCTGACGTTTACGAGCTAAATAACTTGTGCACATTTGCTTATTAATAAGGGGGTCAATCTGTAGAAACTGTCAACAGGTTCAATGAATAGAAAGTAAACCTGCAATATTCGTCAAATCGGACGTGATTTCGATCCACCTGTCAGTTAAATACGAGGCGACACGACGGACTCAATGGGGACGATCAAGTATCTAGTTTAGTAAGTCTGACAGCTTGATGTATTTCAATTTTGACTGGCCTAGATGGAGGGGCATAGCCGACGAATCGAGTCAAGAATTTCGTGACTGAGTACCTAATTGAAAGTTCGTATATGGTGCCCAATCATGCGCTTAATCTGGACTTATCAAGCTATAAGTATTTCCAACCAACCAACTCTCAATCTGTAGAAACTTTCAACAGATTCAACGAACAGCAAGTGAACATGCGCTATCCGTCAAATCGGGCGTGTTTTCTTTTCATCTGTCATTTAAATAGGAGACGACAATGTGGTGTTACCGGCCGATCTAGTTTTGCGTTCAGGGTGCATATGGTCCAGACCAATCTAGTCGAATTAATCTAGCAAGGATTTTGAATGTGCCCACTCTCAATTTATTGAAACTGCCCCGAACAGAACAGAAAATACATCTGCTTTATCCGTCAAATAAGGCATTTTCGTACCCACCTGTCATTTAAGTACGACACGACGGACTGTACGTGCTGCTCATTTTCAACCACTCATCGTATAGCAATTTTTTCAGTAGGTTTCACCATGCATAGCCCGCCAAATATTCATAAATCAAAGGACCAACACAATCCATTTCCATTTACACATCATCTCGAACACATGCAATCTTTATTTTTGTATCAAAATCGCATCGGAGATAGAATTTAGAATATTAAAATGTACCCTAAAAAGCTATATTTAACGTGATTCTCCTAAAAAGCATCTCAATTCAACGTTAAGCCAAAAAATGTCTTCCAATAATTACGATTTTGACGATTTTTCACTCCCCTTAGACGATCCAAACACCTCTCAGTCTGGCATCACCGGTGATTGAAATCCACTCAGTTGCGTCAGCTAGTGTCACAAGTCACAAGTCGAGTCGAGTTCGTGCGTAGTCGTGTTAAAGCAGGAATAAAAAATTATTTAAAATTATTAAATTAACAATTTAAACAATAATACGGTGTTTTCCATTATCTGCATGTAGTAGTCTGTGTTTTTAAGTGATTTGCATCCTGGAAAAGTGCTTAATTTGTGCGCAAAGTGAGTTTTTAATTTTTTTCTTTCTTGCTTGCGGTAGTGTTCGATCGTGTGAGGAAAGAGCCGTTATCCAGCGGTTGAAGCAAATTGAAAATTTAAATTTTCTTCTCTTTGGTGAGTCTTTTTTTAGAAACAATTTTTAACAATTTGTAGTTTAGTAGAAATTTATTTTAAAAAAAACATAAACATTTTGTCCGATATGCAATACACCTACGGATTTTAGGCAGAGGAGGTACTAGGGCTGGTTTATAAAAGGAAAGTCCTCGCTGTTCGTTTTTTATCCGTTGAATTTTCTAATCAGACAATTGTAGCAAGTATCCAACTCAATTTGGGTCGTACTGTCTCTGAATAACCATGCTTTCCTATCATGAACGGCAGTTGTAGGACTTTAGTCGTATTGAAAGCGGTCAAAACGTTGTGATATATTTTCAGTGATAGAGCCAAAGCCGATTGCACCGACGATCGTTTAAGAGGTGAATATGGTACATTTTTGCCCATTCAGGCATACACAGAGGCTCATTGGCTCAGGGGTTCCTGTGTTCGACTACTGAACCTGATCTCAGGGTCAATATACACCTTAAAGTTTGTTTTCCACTGCCCCACCTCTTGCCAATGTCCAACAAACACACTTCACTACTAAATGCAGTCTTGGGATTCTTTTTTTTTGGTGGTAATCTAATTCCATTGACTTCCACTCAAGGGTACACGCGTCGCATGATCTTGTTTAGCTTCTTCTGTGAATTTCCAGCTTCCCTTGCGATAATCACTGCTCTTTATTAGCCTTCCGTAAGTTTTACGATTTAACTAATCAGGGTTCACATCGCGACATCCGTGAACGAGCTATACGTTCACGGAATTAAGTCGATTTCACATGCAAAAAAATAACAAATTTCGTCATCTATTGCTCGTTCGACCCCAGTGTCGGACGAACAATTATCTCCCTTTCACTGTGAGAGGTCTTTCTACTCTAATAACATCAGTCCTCCAGAAGAAATGCATTCAAAGACGCTGCCCTCTTCGTAATAGAATCGCCTTCCCGCTGACAACGACAGTCACTTCCATTGCATTCCATTGGTAAAAGTGTTCTGCATATATCACAGGTCCACGAATTGTCCTCCGAGGGGACTATCATCTCCACTGTAACGAAAACTATTAGTAAACTTTTGTTCGCCCTTGTACCTTCTTTATAAAGTCGACAACTATATGCCCTACGCAGAAAACGAAGCTTTCCACTTTGCTCTGTTTATATCCCCTGATGCAAATGCATTCGCCCCTGTCGCCGTTCATCTGTCGGTTTAGCGTGCGTCCGACTTAGATGCGCTTTCGGTTTCCCTTTCTATTGCTACTTTTGTCTTTACTTTTGCTTGCGGCGCTCTTTAGCCGTTCTTAATTGGATTTGACTTCTGTACTCGCACGCATCACTACAGCCGCATCTATATCTGCTTGATAATTTGTATTTTTGCCTGACTGGTTTGTTTGGGCATCTTTTCCATTTCGTTCAATTGAGAAGGACAAAATGTTTATAACTCTTGATTGGAACTAATTTGCACACAAAAACAAAAGACAAACAACACAAGTTTCGTTTTCTTGCAAATTTCAGCTCTGAAGCTGCTTTCTTATTTTATTTATTGTTATTCTAAATAGTTTTGTATACAATATAATATATATATATGTTTCATGGGACCTTGGAAAGTCGGTTTGCGGCCAATTCGATTTTACAAAGATCTCTTTTTGTCTTCACTGTAAAAATGATGCTAGTAGGATGAGGACCTGTTTCTCATAAGAGGATCATCCCTTCAGGAGCCAAGTGTATTTGTCATTTTCGTATTAATGTCATTGTTACAAAAAATGACACATGTTTGGAATTATATCGTTTAAATCGAGAGATAAACAAAAGCAGTTAAATATAATTTATCAAATAAATATCGATAGGATCACATGTAAAATACTATAAAATAGTAACACGAATGCTTGCTAAGAATAAAACTAAACCAAAGACAAACAGAGAGTTAAGAATAAAGTACTAGAACCGATTTAAAAAATATGTGGCTTGTAGGTCAGTTACAAAAAATAATATCAGCGGTTGCTGGTTTAATACTAAAATGTTAATATTGGCGTTTCCCGATGGTCGAGGAGATCTGCAACGAAAGAACGGGATATTGAGTTAGCAATAGAAAAGGAGGTGGTACATCGTGCAAGAGAAATGTTGGAATTTTTGGGACTACATGTCGATCTGTGTGGCATTGCGCCGCAGGGGGAAGACCCGACCTTTAATAAACCGTCACTGGGTCCACTTTAATCAGTTTGTTTAGAGGGATATTGGTTTTCTCCACTTTAATCAGTTTTTTTTTTTTAGATAAATATTGATTTTCCTTTCGTGGGTCCTTTTGTGACCCACTCTACGCACGAGAATGGCATCAAAGTTCAGACATATAGTCGGAAGTGCCATCGTTCGCTATGAGTTTGTTTAAAATCCGTGCTAGGAAGCCTGGGTTCCAGCCCTCTGCTTGGCTTCACCCACTTGTGTCACTTTTTTTCATGCATGCTGTGCGTTTTTATGTGGATATCACTTCGTTCTCATTGCGCTGGTTGTCTCCAGCTCTCTGTCCTCTTTTCATTGATTGGAAATAGGGTTACCCTGTCTGCAGCCTGCCACCAGACTTTGCTCAACTATCGCTACAATTGCCGTCTGACGATCATTCCAGACTTGGCAACCATCCCCTAAGCCACTAAAACAACTCAATTGAACCCACCCTTTGCAATGCTCCACCATGGCAGTGTTACGTAAGTCAGAAACGCATTCAGCGGTGTCGACTGCTGCCTCCGGTTCTCCTTCCAGAAGTGAAATGTTTGTGTGAATCCTCGTGTTGCCCAAAGTGGATTGTATGCGCCGTCATCGAGTTCTGTAAGATATATAAAACACCAATCAATACGCAGTCGCAGCGATGCATTCACAATAGAGGACAACAAGTGTACAACAGTGATTAACAAACGAGAACAACACCGAAAAAGAAACACAAAAGGCAACGGATAACGTGAACAGAAAAAATTAAAACAAATAAAAAACAAATGACAACCTTTCAACGCTTTCTTTGGCAGATCACACCAGTAGTAGATGTCGGTTCCGTCGGGCGTCCTGCGCTTTGGCACCATCCTTAAAGCTTTGTTATAGAAATTCTGATGCACCGATGACTTCTTGGCGGCACGCGGAAGCGTTGAGTTCTTCTCCCCGTCGTTTAGTGTGAGGCCGACTAAAGCTTGTGCTGCTACTCGTTCGTCGTTGTTGCCATTGCAGTCGTTGTTGCCATTGTCTAGCATTGGTGTGCGTTCGGTGGCGTTCTCTTCATCGATGTCGTGGTGGTCATCTTTGCCGAGTGTCGCCGTCGCTGCCGTTGCTGTTGACACCAACTCATCACCGATTGGCTGTTGCAGTGGATGGGTGTCGGTTGATGCGGGAACGCACTTATCGAAAGCATAGGGCTTTTGTGGTCCCTGCTGGACGGGCAGTTCCTCTTTCCCACGCACGCTTATCATTAGTTTGCTTTCCGTTTCGCTGAGGATTGCTATCTTGCCCGACGCCGCCGCCGGGTCGTTCGTGGTGTCCCCATTCAGAGACGTGGCATCGTCGGCGATCTCGTACTCCTGCTGCGCCTTTGTGTTGTTGTTCGAGCCGTTTAATGATGCGTCACAGGATTTGGCTTTTTCGGCGCGACTCTCCCTGGCAGTCTTACTCGACTTTTCCTTCTTCGGACTACTGGCACACTTCTTGCTGTCCTTTTTCGGTCGGGTTTTCTCGCCCGAAGACGACGACGCGACTATCAACTCGCTCTCCACACTCAGGATGGTCTTGTGCTTCGGTTTGGCCTTCTTGTTGGGCATGTTGTTCAGACAGGCCGGCGTGGCGTTTGTCGCCGCATCGTCCTCGCACGCGCGACAATACATGTCGGACATTTGCGCGGAGTCGGTGTCCGACCATCGCTTGCAGCGTGACCCTCTGCCGAAGCAATTGCTACAGCCACCTGTTGGTGAGGTCGCGCTGGCTGCGATCTGCTCGGCCCTGTCCACAGCGGAAGTGGCTGCGGCGTCATCGTCGTCGTCGTCGTTGTTCAATTTTGCCTCCGGTGCCGAGAAAGCAGGACGTAGATCTACAATTAGATCAAAAACACAAAGTGATTTGATTGAACCAAACAAAAACACAAATCAAATGAAAATATATTAAGAGGTGGTTGTTGTTAGTGGGTGGGGGGTGGGGGCTTTGCATTTGGTACAGCGCGCGCATTCGTATGAAAGTTAGTCGTGTTTTATTGTTGTTGTTGTAGTAGTTGTTGTGAGTAAGGAGGGAGACAGAAAGCCGCCTAAAGATTGAGTCCTGCTTTCCCGGCAAAATTGTTATCAGTTTTTGTTTCATTTTTTTTTTTTTTTTGATTATTATTTTCTTGTCGCTCCAAGATCAGAAGCATTATACTTAAATTCGTACAAATAGCAAGCAAGAGAGATAAAGATTAAAACGAGAACCAAAACTGCAGCAAAAAAATGTTTTTTACGTGTTTTCGACATATTCAAAAAAAAAAAAAAACTATGCATGCGCTACAACTGCAGGCAAAAGAGGAATCAAAACGAGGACAAAATCAACGAAAGAAAAAATAACTATGTGAAGTGTAATGAGAGATAAAGACAGAGAGATAGTCAAAAGAAAAACAGGTAGCTGTTTGAAAGGTATTTACCATCACGCAAGTCGCCAGCTTCGATTTCTGACACCTCACTGGCCAGTGAGTCGAGTCCTTCGTTTTCGGAGCGCGCCTTCGAGCCGGCTGTTGTGTCGGTGGCGTTTTTAGCCCGCCATCCGTAGCGTGTGAAGTTGTTGAGATTGGCACTCGGGTCGCTGAGCCGACGCTGATGGCGGTAGTTGTAGTAGTCGTCGGGATCCTCGTCCCAGTCCTCCCACATGTCGGTGGCGCAGAATCTGTAAGAATCAAAGAGTTGTTTTTACTGGGTGTTTCGTAAAACTTCGTAAAACTAACATAAAAGGCGGTTGTGTGGTCGAAGTGTGTGCACATTGACAAGAGAATATTGGACGATTGGGGTATAGAGGGATGGCGAACGTTCAAGGGAAGAGTATTCTTAGGAGTCAAATCTGTAGTGTCCTTTGCATCAACAAGGTAGACTAACTTTGAAAGAACTCATTTTGTGTACAGCAGGGAAAGCTGCTGCACTAGCAAGCACGATGTCGAGTACTGGTAGGTCAAAATACAGACGAGGACCGTTTCCAATAGGAGGTTTCGGCGTCCATAACTATTAATGGGAAGGTGCAAGGAACACCAAAGCATACAGGAAGTAAACGGAGGAGCATCAGCAGGAGAACGACGTCTAACCGATGCGGTGTTTATTGGTTGACAACTAGTTTACTTTGTTTCATTGTCCACTCTCTGTAGGTCCCTTTTCTCTAGGCCGCGGTCATTGTACGCAGTGCGGCGAGATGTGCCGCTTGCTTTGTAGAGCAGGGGCTTCCTAGTGATACTTTCATCATTCCTTTGCACTGAATAGCAGGATAATAGTCAGTGACAGGTTAAAGTGCTGTTCTAGCCATTGACTTACTAAATATGGACTGCAAGTGAAATGTCATAAGCACTTGTCAGTTTTTGACAATATTCAGATCACTTGTCCTCATTGAACCACAGTTCGACAAGTGTGTCTTGACACTTGTCGTGTTCTGTTGCAGAAAGCGGGAAATTATATAATTTCCCACTTGTCATCTTTCATCGCGACAATTGTCGCAGTGCTCGCGGACTTGTCGTTTTGTGTTACACAATCTTTGACAAGTTGTCGAAATTCGCTTGTCCTACAACTACTTGTCGCGTTCTTTTACAGGCCCCAGGCCTAGCTTCTTAAAACCATTCGTTTTGGGTGTTTTTATTTTTGTGACGAGTGGAAGGGACCTAAAATTACTTTATGCAGATTATTATTATTTATTATTTATTAACTACTTAAACATAAATGTTCAGGTTAATCTTAAAACTAACAGCACTAGCTCCAAGGCTTACGGCTGGAATATGCAGATTATTTATTTAAGTCCGAACGCTTTTCCAGGACAGGAAGAATGAATTTAAAGAGATGGGTATCTTTCCTACGTCTACCCACAAAAACTCCAAACATATGAGTTGTAATTAAATTCCTGTCTGTAAATGCTTGTGAACGAATTTTTACTAATTCTTACGAATTTTTACGAATTTTTACTCAATGCCGTTCCTTAACTCAAAAATTCGTAAAAGAGAGCGTCATCGAGAGAGCAAGAAACTACCCCTCCACTGAGAATCTTACGAATTTGTTTACTCAACAAATTTCTTGGTGTAAGAATTGAAAAAACTGTCAATTAACAGCTGATTCGAAATTTGTTGTCCTATTTTACATTTGTTTTGATTTCTTGTGTATTAAAATAGGCGGAAAAATAAAATTGTATGTTCTCCTTAGATTCTTTTGTTGGTGACGAAGTTCTTCCTCGCTGTAAGGAATAAGAAAGGACAATCTCCTCCACGTAAATTTTAATGCTGTGCCGATTTTTCTTCATCTCGAATGCTTGTAGTTCAATCAGTACAAACTCTTCCATATACTCGGATTCATGAATTCAATTAAATCCGAATCACTTTCATCGCTAGGTATATAGCGAATTCTTCGAGTTTATCAGATATTTTAACAACTTTTCGTACAACTTTTTTGAATTTTTGAATTATATATCTGCCGTTTCTCATAGATTACTAAAGGGTGATTTTTTAAGAGGTTTAGAACTTTTTTTAACGAAAAAACACAAAAAATTCGAAAAAATGAATGAAATATTTATTTGAATCGATAGTTTGAACCTTGCAATTTAATGTTTAAAGATAATTTCATGCAAATGTTGACCGCGGCTGCGTCTCAGGTAGCCCATCCGCTGAGTCCAATTTTGGCATACTCTTTCACACATATCGGCCGGTATCTCACGAATGAATGCATGGATGTTGGCTTCCAGTGCGTCAATCGAAGCGGGCTTGTCCCTATACACATTAGCCTTGGCATACCCCCACAAAAAATAATCTAATGGTGTCAAATCGCACGATCTAGGCGGCCAATTGACCGGCCCGAAACGTGAAATTAACTGTTCACCAAACTCGCCTCGCAATTGCGCCATTGTTTCGCGTGCTGTGTGGCATGTGGCACCGTCTTGTTGAAACCACATATCATGCAAGTCAAGAACTTCCATTTCGGGCAAAAAAAAGTTTGTTATCATCGCTCGGTAGCGTTCACCATTGACAGTAACGCTGCGATTCGCATCATCTTTGAAGAAATATGGCCCAATAATGCCGCCGGCCCATAAACCGCACCAAACAGTGGCTTTTTCGGGATGCATTGGTAGCTGTTGCAATGCTTCTGGCTGATGCTTAACTCCAAATGCGGCAATTTTGCTTATTTACGTACCCATTCAACCAAAAATGAGCCTCATCGCTGAACACAATTTTTCGATAAAAAAGCGAAAAAGAACATTTCGAACCGAGCACGAATTTTGATAGTAAAATTCAATAATTTGCAAACGTTGTTCATTTGTAAGACGATCCATGGTTAAATTGCAAACCAAACTGAAGCTGTTTGACAGTGACACAAGGTACTAAACACACGTCAGCTGTCAAAACCAGTGTTGCCAAAACCAAACCAGCTAAAAAATCACCCTTTACAAAAGCGTTCCCTAACTTTTTCGTAGGTGTCTCTCTCTGCGAGAGAATTTATCCCCACCACTGCCGTTTTGACAGTCTTTTCCATTCATACTACAAAAGTAAAGGAACAGACCTATTATATATGGACTGCTAGTGAAATGTCACTTCCATATAATCTCTGCCCAGAAAATGACGCCAACATAACTAGCGCTCGTGGTTCTACGTGAAACAAAACGACAACCATCTTGGATTTCTCCATAGAATGCTAGAGCCATCTATTGGGCGTGAGTGGATTTGCCAAGTGAAACGGTTGAAATTCAAATAGTTGCGGCATTGTATACAATAGATGTCATCTCGAAATTGTGCTAGTTTAAATAATGAATAATAGATGGAAGCAACAAAATTTTAATAAAAAATCGTTTTTCATTGTTTTAGAAATATGATGTAATAACACTTTAGCGTATATTTCAATCACATTTCTGATCAATAAATACTTATGATTGTCAAGAATATCACATTCAAGTACCTACATGAGAATTTAAAAAAAAGTTGTTTTAAATTCCGCATGCAAATAATAAAGCCCATAAAACCCACTTTATTTCTGCTTTTTACGATTTGTCGGTTATTTATTGTGAAGCCGCTAAGATATTTTATTGCGTTATCAAAGAAACAAAAAATTTCTTCTTTGTTCTCTTTACTTAACCCTTTTTTAGAGTTGCACCCAAACTTTGACTTTGTGTTTAAGCAATCAATAATATTGTTTATTAGAACAAATGAACAGAATTGTTGCTTCACATCCCGCAAACTCAGTTTCTCCACTATTGAAGAGGAAAAGCAGAGAATTTGCGGTGCTTTCACTCAAAGTCTGGGCAGCAAGACTGACATTTATGATTTTAGAATGCCAGTTAATATGTTTAACTTGTTAACTTGTTTGCAAAGTGAAGCCCAAGTTTATGTTGAAAATTGACCAATTTTTAAATATACTCCCACTTTATTGCCTTCCCATTCTCATCGTAAATTACTTTATGGGTTCCCATGTATTACGAATCAATTTAACACAATGGCAAGCGTCTAGAAATTTGTTCATCTTTTTTCGAATGTTTAAAACTTGGTTTCAACTCCTCTAAAGACCAACACTTAATTTTTTAATTTTAAATCTTTATTCAATTAATCGCAATAACACAGTCTTATGAAAAACTATCTGCAACGATGAGAGTTTCCAGTTTATTCCGCTCCGAACCACGAGAGCTAGCGCTTATGTTGAAACCAACGCGAAGTTGTCTACCAGCAGTCCATATAAAGGGTGATTTTTTAGCTGGTTTGGTTTTGGCAACACTGGTTTTGACAGCTGACGTGTGTTTAGTACCTTGTGTCACTGTCAAACAGCTTCAGTTTGGTTTGCAATTTAACCATGGATCGTCTTACAAATGAACAACGCTTGCAAATTATTGAATTTTACTATCAAAATTCGTGCTCGGTTCGAAATGTTCATCGCGCGCTGCTTCCATTTTATGATCGGCATTCTCGACCTTCTGAGCAGTCTATTCGGAAGATTGTGACCAAATTTCGCACCAAATTTACTTTGTTGGACATTAAACCACCAACACGTTTACGTACTGTGCGTAGTGAAGAAAATATTGCGGCCGTATCAGCTAGTGTGACAGAAGACCGCGAAATGTCGATTCGGCGCCGTTCCCAGCAGTTAGGCCTTTGTTACAGCACTACGTGGAAAATTTTTCGGAAGGATTTGGGCGTAAAGCCTTTTAAGATACAGCTGGTGCAAGAACTAAAGCCAGCCGACCTACCACAACGCCGAATTTTTGGTGAATGGGCTCTTGGAAAGCTGGCCGAGGATCCGCTTTTTTATCGAAAAATTGTGTTCAGCGATGAGGCTCATTTTTGGTTGAATGGGTACGTAAATAAGCAAAATTGCCGCATTTGGAGTGAAGATCAGCCAGAAGCATTGCAACAGCTACCAATGCATCCCGAAAAAGCCACTGTTTGGTGCGGTTTATGGGCCGGCGGCATTATTGGGCCATATTTCTTCAAAGATGACGCGAATCGCAGCGTTACTGTCAATGGTGAACGCTACCGAGCGATAATAACAAACTTTTTTTTGCCCGAAATGGAAGTTCTTGACTTGCATGATATGTGGTTTCAACAAGACGGTGCCACATGCCACACAGCACGCGAAACAATGGCGCAATTGCGAGGCGAGTTTGGTGAACAGTTAATTTCACGTTTCGGGCCGGTCAATTGGCCGCCTAGATCGTGCGATTTGACACCATTAGATTATTTTTTGTGGGGGTATGCCAAGGCTAATGTGTATAGGGACAAGCCCGCTTCGATTGACGCACTGGAAGCCAACATCCATGCATTCATTCGTGAGATACCGGCCGATATGTGTGAAAGAGTATGCCAAAATTGGACTCAGCGGATGGGCTACCTGAGACGCAGCCGCGGTCAACATTTGCATGAAATTATCTTTAAACATTAAATTGCAAGGTTCAAACTATCGATTCAAATAAATATTTGATTCATTTTTTCGAATTTTTTGTGTTTTTTTTTAAAAAAAAGTTCTAAACCTCTTAAAAAATCACCCTTTATAATAAGTCAATGGTTCTGGCATTCATTTGGCAAAAAAGCCTTTTGACTTCGAACTGTCTTTTTAACATTTTCGGGCACCTTGGCTACTTGGGTAGTTACCCCTGTCAATGATGGCATCTCAGAATGTGAAGACGTCAAAAATACGATCACTAATCAGGTGAATATTACGATGATAAAATGCTGATTGAAGAATCAAGTACTAGTCCCTCGTTTTAATTTGGCATTCGTTGTTTTTTTTGATGAGTTTGCCCAAGGATTTTAAACGACCAAACCGCGGCGGCTATTTTAGGACTAGGGTTGGCTGTGCTTTGTTTTCGCTCTTAGTCGCGGGATAAATATAGTTGCAGAGCTCTACTCAGCCTTGGACATTAAAAATTTAAATTTAAACACAGAATCAAGCGTTCATTTACACACAAGAGAAGAGAATTTGGATAAATGTTTGCCAATCGTTTCTATTAACAAAAGATGGACACGGTTGTAGGGAAAAATTAAAAAAAAAAACGACAAACACCATTGGAACTGAGAAAAGAAAGAACTAGAGACGAAAAGAGCAAGACGCAGCCACACATCAAGAGACAAAGTGCACATAGCATATGACATGCAAAGCATCACTTGTTTTTTTTTTTTTTTTTTAATGTACACATAACTTAACCCGAATTTGCATTACAAAAAATGTCACTACAACTAAAACGAACGTTTTAGTATATACCTCAAGTAATTCCGCATGACGGTTCGTCTAGGCTTGCAAAAAAGAACAGGTTTTAGGTGTTTGTGTGTGCTTTGGTTTTTTCGGTGTGTGTTACGAATGACAACGAAAAACTCAGTCTACTACTGTGAGGAATAATGATGAGAGCAACATGGCAACGAGTGCTGGAAATGAGATGAAAATGAAAACGTACCCCGGTTCGCTGGTGGGTGTTTCCACACCAGATCCCTTTGGTTTGGTGACGGCCATTTCTGCGTGTCCCTTGCCCTGGGGTCCTTTCATGCGGACGAATTCGCATCGCGTCTGAACGCCAGCGCCACTGCTGAACAGGCCAAATGACATTCGTTGGGCGACCTTTGAGCTCAGGCTCGATTGCTGAAAAGGGCGAATAGTTATTATCTCACAGTAGGGATTGCGCGTTTCGTTCTCACCCTGGCGTCGTAGACCTTCTTTAGTGCGTCATAACGTATCGAGCCGAGGAATATGACGCCCTGCACCGAGCCGTCTTTATCGTTGGCCACCAGCTCAACGCAGACCATTTCGCCGTCACGCACTAGGATGTCGCTAAATACCTGCGGGTCGGAAAATTACGTTCAATCGGGCAAGCATAGTGAGAGGCTTGTCACTCACCTCGTCGAAATTGTCGACCATGAAGCAAATGTGCGGATAGGTCATCTCCTCGCCCTCGCCCTTGGTGTCCATTTTTCGTCGACTCGGCGAGGCGTAGACGCGCTGAGAATGCCGCCGCAGCACTTGCAGTTCCTTGGGCGAAGTTCGCGTGCAAATAGCCAAAGTTAGGGTGTAGTCAAACTGATGGATGACCATGTTCAAGTAGACGGTCTCCTCCCAGTCCACATCCGGGTCACCGATGGGAAGTTTTCGCGAATCCTTGCGGAACACATCGACTTCAGTCTGTGAAAATTGATTTTAAAAACAAATTTCGGTCGTAATGGTGGTCCTACCTCATATTTGGGCATATGCCTGGAAGAGCTCTTCACGTGCTTTTTCCGCACGAAAAACAGCAAATCGTCCGAGTCGATGCTGTGCACTGGTTCGGATTGAAAGAGGAAATGCCGCACAAACAGATCTGTCCAGTAGGTTGTTCCTTGCAGCACCACGAAACCGCATTCTGTAAATACAAATGTGTCATGTGATCGTTATTAGTTACGAGCGAGATATCAGTGAAAGGAAGTTTCTGTTGCGAGTGCGAGTGATTGCGAGTGATTTGTCAAACCGCAACACCGCTCATAGACAAGGTCGCTTCTTTGGAAGTGATGCGATCTTCTGCTCTCGGTGTATAACAAATAGACTGTCTGTTTCCGGGAATAGAGTGTGAATTGAGTCATGTTCAATCGTCACGGTTGCATAGTTGTTAACGTTTGATGCCGGTGATAAATTTCTTGCCAAATGATCAGGATTTAACTTAACCTAGAACCCAGAGGCATTTTTGCGTTGCAAATGATTGGGAATTGTGGGAGAATGGTCGCACGCATTGTTGAAACGATGTACAACTTTAATTTCTGACAACCCGGTCGTGTGCAAATCTTAATTTTCGTTGAATATTGTTGTAACCAACACTCCCCCTTCAGTTCTTTGATAACACTTGTTTCTGTTTACTTTTGGATCGTAAATTCGAAAGAAACATGGTAGATACCAGGGCGAATCGTTTGGTGCGACCTCAGTTTTATCATTAGTACATTTTCGGTTCGCTCGCGTGCAGCTACATTTATCAAAACGATTTACAAGCGGAACTGTGTGTGGCTTATCGTTCACTGGGCATGTTTTTGGAGATATGAGGGGACTTAGGGTAGTTGTGATGTTTGCATAATGACAGTAAACAAAATGATTCCCAGTGCAAACCGCGGAAGGGAAAATCACCAGTGATAAAGGTCCATCGGCAGATATGATTGGAATCTTTTTCAAAATGTCCATTTCTGAGTTGTGTGTGTCCGCAATCGATGAAGTAGAAGGAGGCGCACTTTCAAAATGCGATTCGTTTAATCGAAACCCTTCCTCCAAACACAGCAAACGGACCTCTTCCTCACCCTCCAGTCGACCCGCCACCATTCATCAGTCGACACTCAAACAATCGATTGACGAAATTCAGAAAACAGAAAACACACATTGCTGTTATTGGGTGGGTATCATTATAATGCACAAGCTGCAGAGGAGTTGGTATATCCGAATTGATGTATGTACACATACGTGCGTTTCTGCTTCACAATCCCTGTGATAAAATCGATAACCGACTGTGTGTCCTCCGACTTCCATTACGTGGATGAAATATACCTGCCCGATTTTCTTTCGCATGCAAAAATACTCACCGTCCTTAAGCAATTGTCGCATCTCTTTAGTCCTTTGGAAATTAATATCCTCCAATAGCTGCTGCAATGGAGTCTGAGCCTTAAGCAGCGATCCACTTGCCAACGCCATTGTTGGTCTGGTTTCCTGATCCAACTACCTGGGACTGGAAAAAATTACGAAATAGTTTTTGTAAATCCCCCGGGGAATGCTTGAATTAGTTGTGAAATATCAGCAGCCACATGTACAAGATGAGTAATTGGTTTGCGAAAAATTTGTACTATTGTTTTTTAAACATTTTTAAAAGGAGGAAACATCTCCATTACACTTTCTGTTGTCTGTACGATTGTCGCTCCGACATTGTGGCCGTAGAACATCCCTTTGCGAACTGAAGAAACGCTGAGCTTCTAGTTTCTACTCCGTAGCGATGGTAGATTATGGATTTTTTTTTTAGTGTTTATGCATTTTTACTGCGCAAATTCAGAAAACCAAGTTGTTTCACCAAGGTGTAGAAAGAGTAGCAAAAACAATGAGCCAGAACAATACAAAAAAAAAACAAATTAAACAAAAACCGGAGAGCGCTGGCAGCAGCGCACCATATGGAAATCTGGTCCGTTCCGTGTTTGTTTACAGTTGCAATTCCATTAGAGTGGTTGCTACGCAGGGTTGGCAAAGAGATGTTAAACAATTAAATTTGTTAAAGTGAATAGCAAAAATTTCGCGACTATTTTATGTGGTTTTCGATTGGGCTTCTTCAGATTCGCTCTCAGATTTCAGATTTCGTGTGTCAAATCGAACATTAAAACGTTCATTGAGATTTGTGCGATTGGAATGTGTGTAGCCTTCGACACTTTTCTAAGCGTTTTCCATTCACTGGTTAAATTTTATATGAAAACAATCAAAATGCTCGCCGAGATTGATTTCTAAAATCCAGATTCGCGAAAGTGGTCTGAAATCTGAAAAAGATTGTTTTCTTTTTTGTACCAAACGAACATAAAAAGTGCTCTGTGAGCGCCCAATCGAAAACCACATTAGAAATTAGATGAATGCGCAGTAAAACAGTTCAGAGTGCGTTTGAACTTTAAGTTTGAGCTAAATATTCGCTCCCATACTAAATTCTCTCCAAAATTTAGCGAACCCATTTAGCTGAGTGGTACGCAGCTCGAGCTAAATAATCAAACTTTTGTTTCAGAATGTACTTCATGTGTCTGTCAAAATTTAGCGTGCCCATTTAATGGGTCGGCACATTTTCTCAAGCCAAATTGTGACAGCTCGTTGTGTATTTGTTGTTCTGTTGCGGAAAAATATGCAAGGATGAGCTCTTTTAATTATTACATGGACGAGAAGTACCTAGAATCAGACGTAGTTGAAATAAGAGAGAATTACATTTTTGAAGGCAGGACAGCTGTTTTCTGTGACACTTATCCAAGGCGTACTATCACAAAATTTAGCTGATGTTTGGAGAGAAAAGTTGACTACGCTTAATAAGACAGTTGTTCAATAAAATTACATCGGAAGGTTTTCTTATACCTCATGAGTATAACGGCCTCAGAGTGCAAATCAAGTTCATTTTACACCCGACCATTTAATGCGCATTTTTTAAACCCCACAATTTAAATCCATATCCACAATATTCACTCGAAAACGTGCACTAAACCCGCTGGATTAAAGATGGATTTAAACGCGGATTTAAAACAGTTTAAACCGATGGTAAATCGTTCTAAACCTACGTAATGTCAAATTTCAAAAAAATTGCATTTGTTGTTTGTCACCTGAATTTTTTTGTTCACGTGTTTTGTTATATTTTAAGGTTATGCCGGAATTTCTGTCGAATCATCGAATGTAGGTAGCCTCCAAAATGTCTCTTTTTTCAGCCGGAAATATTTCCGAAAATATACAACATCGTAATCTTCGACGCAAGCCCGCTTGTGTATTCGATATATTCGACGACAAGGACGACGTTGATTTAACATCAGCCGCTGTTTCACCAGCTCTTTGACAAATTTGTCTTCTGACGACGAAGACATTAACACAGTGATCTCAGATGAGATTTAAAATAACCCACTAAATTAAAAAAAAAAAACCACCAAATTTGTTCTAGGACGAAAATTGAACCCCATCATTTTTCTACCAATTAATCAAGTAAAATGATTTTATGCTAAGTACGAAAATTGAACGAATATGTACTTATTTCTCCTTTTTTCAACTAAGCAAACTTAAAATTATTCTTATACTACGTTTCCACCGGAGATTAACTGCGAGATTTAGAAAATTTTCTGTAAATCCAGCATAAATCTCGGGATTTATCATACAAAAGTTAATCGCATGAAAAGGGAGTTTACAAACAAATCTCGATTATCAACCAGGTTTGCATGTACAGTCCGGTTTGTGAACACACTTTCCACAGCTCGAGATGTCAAAAATACAAAGCAAACAGAGCTGTATTTGACATTGTGTCATAAAAAAAAACGAATTTATTTCTAAGAGACTTCTCCTACCCAATGTAGCCTTGCCATCCGTCCGGGTTTTCCCGGACATGTACTCTTTTTTGCCTCTGCGGGGAGCGTCCGGTATTGTTTTAATAAAATGTCCGGGATTGTCCGGGATTATATTTTCACTTATCTACTTGGCAGCTTGTCTAAATTTATAATTACATCGAAAAATCAGTCGGAGATCACTAAAATCAAGTAAACGAACAGAAATAATAATTCAGAAATGCAAATTCGAAACGAACAGAACTTTTGAGACGTCAAAACAATTGTGTTGGATTTGCGCTCTCTTAAAGCAAATGTTTTTAATGTGAAAGTAAACAAATTTGGATTAAAACTATTTTGTTTTCTTTTATCCTAGTTTTGTACTCTTTTTCTGATCGTCATTTGTCCAAGAAAGTCCAGGATTTGGAACCCTATGTACTACTTTCATCAAAAACCATCTGGCAACACTAACCCAATGCAACCATCAAAACTTTCACTTTATTTTGTAGAATTTGCCAATAATATTTTAAGATTTCTGGAACTCATGTTTTATTACTTTAAACTTTTTAATTTTTTAATTTTGTTTTCAATTATCACAATTTTGGGTTGTTCGATTCGACGGTAGTTGACAACATCTGGTGAAACGTCGAATTAATCCTGTTTTTTTTTTTGTGGAAACACCTCAGGATTTGTTTGTAATCTCTTTTCCTAAATCTCGCGATTAGTGTCCGGTGGAAACGTAGTATTAAGCTAAAGAACAAAGGTCCTAAAGAAAACCAACACATAAAACATTTTTTGTGAAGATTGGTAATCTGTTCGTTTTTATTATGATGAATTAATTACTTCTTCTTAATCAATTTTTTAATACAATTTTAATCAATAATTTTGTATTATGAAACATTTAAGTCTCATTTAAGTTGCGCGCGACAAAAACAAAGCGAAAGAATAAACCAGATATTAGCCAGTTTGTGGAATTAACGATATCAAGTTGATTAAAGTAACTACTAGTATTGGATATCCGTATTCGAAGAGTCTTATGCAAAGATTCCACCTTTTACTTAGCCATACCCAGCGAACACAGCCTAATTTTATTTTAATTTAGCTGCGCCTGTACTATTGATGAAACTCTGACCATCTCTATCTCGTTAAAAGGCGTTAAAAAAGATAAAAACCTCTCCCTTCATACTACTTTTTCATGCAATGATTCCAGATCGTGGGTAATTACCCATTTCGTGGGCATTTTGCCTTTCAAAATGAGCTAAAAGGGCGTTTTTCTATCTCTTGGAACAAGAAAAAATATAGTATTTTGTTGTTTTTAACATCGGCATGGGCAAAAAGGGCAATTTTGGGTGTTTTTGACGTGTATCGTGGGCAATTCAGTCCGAAAAGTCTCCGATCACTGCTTCCAACTTCCAACTAAAATCGCAGCAATCCCTTCCCTTGCCTTGGCTGGCAAAGTTTTTCCCCCATAATACCCACCATAATTTTATTCCCCCATTCTTCCCACCATAGCGTTGATTTTCCACCATTTCGGTGGGTAAAACCACCAATCTGGGAACACTGCATCAACATCAATTTTGTCCATTCCACGAATGAAATACTTTTTTTTAGCTAGCTTTTTATTTTCTATTTCACTTTTCTACTTTTCTTATTTCTTGCGCCCTGCGAGCGAAAGCATGTCAAAATTATGAAATTAAGTTTTAACCCGAGTTACAGTACTTAAACTGGTCTCGGGAGCGCAGTTTAAATTCAATCCGTCAGTTTAAAAGACTGGGTTTATGTTCGGGTTTAACGATTGAATATTATGGACTTGGATTTCATTTTTGAGTTACTCAATTAATTCCGGGTGTAAACTTTAAACCGGATTAAAGTGAGTGAATAATATGAAACAGCTTCTCGATTAGCCTATTGGACTGGGCATAAAATTGTAGATCCTTCATTCGTTCCCAAAATGAAAAACTCACACAAAACTAATGTTTGTAGGTCTGGGGTCCCTTACGAACCTGTTGCGCCAACTATTTCCTTAGTTTTGTTCAATAAAACACGCCTATTAACCTCAATGTTTCAGAGCAATAACAATCGTAGTAAGGCTCTGTCGGTTGCCTCGCCAAATTTTATTTTTGTAGACAAAAGCCGAGTATCCGAGCAGGATACTCGGCTTAAGCGGCAGCAATCAAAGTAAGTCGCCGGAGACCAGTGCTGCCAGGCCGCTTTAACCACTCGGAGTCAAAAAACTAAACAAAAAGCGCTACAACGCGCTAAATTTTTTATTTCATGGAAAACTAAACTAAGAGCTAAATTAAGCGCTAAATCTGAAATTCCTATAAAACCACAACATATTCAGTTTATTTTTTTGTTTCTTATTTTCATAAGCAATCAAGTATTTATTTTGAATAACAATCTGCAACTGATTTTTGTCTAAAAAGGGCTTGCTACGATCTTTCTGCTGTCCAGAATTGCTATGTCTGTCAATGTCGGAAAGCTTTGCTGAAAAATCATTTCTGCAATAAATGCACATAACTAGTATTTTGTCCTGCAACCGGTTTCAGAAGATTTGTGTATTTGGCCCACTCCACTTTGTAATGTTGCCTATACACTTTCTTTTGCGATGCGACTTCCATAACAGAAATCGTAAAAATTATTAAGAAATTTTTAAAAGGAACCAAACAAAATTTATTTGATTGCTACTATGTACATAGTAGTAAAATTGAACTTTTCTTAATTATTAATATTTTCAAAAAGTAAAAATGTGTAAACCAACTCTCTTGCTTTTGACACTTCATTTGTTAAGATTGATTGAGTGTAAAACCCGCAAAACTACAGAAATAATAGAGGGGATTTGCAAATAAAAAGCGCTAGAAATTCCGCTAGGTGCTAAAACTTTTTAAAGCGTGCTAAATACACTAAAAAAGCGCCAGATCTAGCGCCGAAAGCGCTAAAATGACAGCCCTGCCGGAGACTGCCCGCTTACTATCTCTCAAGTGGCTGCAACAGATGTGCAAAGTTTCACACGACAACCTTCGCAAAACTATTCCTTTCGCACAGATAGCAACATCTAAACTCTATCCCATCAATTAGACACCCTTTCTGCATCATTCAATTAGAATTCTTTATTGCAAACTAAAACAGAACCTCACAGATCAAACGTCAGACCATTTATTTCATAAAACCACACTTTACATTCATGCAGGAATGGCAGAGATGAGGAAAATCCACACGGATAACACGTTATACGGATACGAGTGGACGTGAACGGCCACCGAAAACTCCACCCGCTTGTCGCCGTTCAGGTGAATCCCCGTCGATTTAACTCGCTCGGAAATCGACGACAAATTCGTATACGAAAAGTTGAGTGTGAATCCAAAGAGCTGGAAAAAAAGAGACTGACTTTCTAGTTCGCTCAGAAAAAAACACCCATCAAACTCGCCTTATAGTTTCCGAACTCGGAAAATATCGTTACCGAGTGGTTAGTTGTGGATGGAGCTGACGCAAATGTAGACTCATACTCCATGTCGACAAGGACCTTCAGCATTGTGCTCTGAAAAGCCCTGGAAACACAAAAGATTACAGAAGTTGAAGGTAATGAAGCTGAAAGAGTTTGTTAACCTATTCCAAACAGTCTTCTGCATTGGCCGCCAGGCGCTTATCTTCTTCATGATCTTGCGTTCGATGTTCTTTCGCAGTTCGTTGACGCCATGCGAGCTCTTGAACGCATAGTTGAGCTTCTGAACTCCGCCAAGCGGAGCCGGATTCCTTTTGGTGAACATGGGAAACCAACACGACGCGTCTTCGACATCAAAGTTCATCATCGAAACTCGGTTTTCGGCTTGGATGTTGCAGTAAATCTGAAACAAATCGCATAAGTTACATGACAGTCTGTTGGTGTCAAGCTTACGTTGTCTTGGGAGAAGATTTGAAACACCTTTGTCATTGGACAGAATACGTCTTTCGTGGCGTACTTTTTTCCCGTGCTAGGGTCCACCATAACCAGACCACCATCCGCCGGAAACAAGACGTACGCACTTTCGCCGTATGGGTAGGCTACTCCCAGAACCACCCAACAGCGAATACCGATTGTTAGTAAGAAGTTTGCCAGGAGAACACCCAAGTCCTTGGCGGAACCCCAGCTTGTGTCTAGCAAGGTCTGGAATGAGGAATTCCGATCGCATTACATGGCAGTATAAAAAAAAACTGGTCGAACCTGATTATTCAGCCAAATTCCCCGGAAATGCATACACGGATGAAAATGTTTAAGAACGTTCAGCAGGGAAACGTATCTACAGGCGCTCGCCATGATCTGAAGATCGGTTTCCCCGGCTTCGACTGGTAGTGGTACCGGTTCCAACAGTCGTGTCAAGCACACTCGCTTGCCATCCATCGTGCACGCCAGCGGATCGATGAAGCGACTTGGCTGCATTCCTTTCGCTTCGATGCACCACTCTTGAATGTGACGACGCACCTCCTTCAATTCCGAACAGTCGAAGCTTTTTGTCGTTACTTGGGGCATCTCAAAACTGGGCTCGACACTGACATAGAGCCAAACGTTGACGCGTTCCTTGATTTCGGGAATATTCTCCACTGCCAGAGCTTCGTTGAGTGACGGCGAGCTGTAGCCGAGGAGGATCTTCGGCGAGGCTAACTCAAACACGCCTTCGATCTGAAAAGAGGTGACGGTGCAAACAGGTTGTTTTTAAAAGTGAAACGTTGTACCCTTTGTCGTCCCAGAATCGTGCTGATCGGCAGTCGGTACTCTCCTAACCAATTCGACTGGAACCTTTGGAAGATCTCCATGGAGCGCTCTTCGCTGATGTGGTTCTCCACGTATTCATCGAAAACTGCGATCTTAAGGTCGCCTTTGAGTTCAATGGGGCTTCCTCTGCAAGAAAAATTGGCTTTTAGCTGACAGTCTGGCAAAAGGCTAGACCGCTAGACAACTAGCCGCACGTCAAACTTGTAAATAGAATTTTGACGTGCCGCTGGCTATCCAGCGTCGGCAGTGATGGGCCTTTGCAAAATTGACGCTCTAAAGATTTACGATATTTGTAGAATCAGCTGCTCATTCCAAGTGGGGCTAGACCCATCCGACGTCATCGTCCTGCCGCTTTGATCCATATACGTCGCTGAAACGTATGGCCTCACGTTTGAGTACTTGAATGCTGTAAAGAAAGGTTTTCAGAAATAGGATTGCCTTCGGTACAGATTGGTTGGAGACTCTGGTTTCTTTCATCAGTTTTATGACGGGAGCTCTGCGAAACACCCAACTTCGGTCCCTTTGCGTTACACGTTACATCTCCCACCGATTAAACTGAGGAAAGCCGTCCCATCCAAAATCTTACTCTGCGAGCTGAACATGGACGCGTTGCTGCTGTCCCGTCTGTCCAGAGCCGGTGCCGAAAATGTCCGAACGGGAATACCCGTTGCCCTCACCACATTCACCACGATATTGAACTTTTGAACATTCTGATGGCTCGTCGAAACTGTCGGTTGCGTAATCCTCGCCGGGTTCAACGGTCGACTTGGGCCGAAGATGTTCGCCAGCGATGCAAAGAACGCCTTCAACGTGACTATGCTATTTCCGACCAATAGGTCGTCCGAGCCGCCAGTTATCCGTGACAGGTGATCGCAATGGTTCACCACAACCTCATACAGATTTCGAAGGTACTTCTTCCCGTTGTGCTTGTGCACGTCAATTGGATCCATCCAGTTGCCAATATCGATCACTTTCTCGTCGAATTCCTCCTCCAACTCGTGTTCCATCAGCGAAGCGAATTGGACATTCTTCGCCTTCATTTCGCATCGATAAATGGACGACAGCATGCGAAAGCGTTGGTTGCTGTCAATCTCGTCGCGGGAGCAGAACGCCAAAAGGGTTTCCTGAAATGTGCAAGTGCCTTCCTCTGCGTCATCTTCGTCCTCAGATGTCGGCTCAGGTTTGGGACTATCAGCTGCTTCAATCAGTCGATTTCTTTGCCAACTCTGGAGTAAGTTGTCGGGTATTCGCGTTCTCGGTGTCGGTGGAGGAAAGATTGTGCTGAGGACCTCCTTGGAGTAGACTCCCTCATCGCATTGGAAACTGATGGTCAGACGTCCGGAAATACTCTCCTGCTTGTGGGAGGAGAAATTGATTACCTCTGAGTGTTGAGCACTCTGCCCGATAGATGGCAATGGGATCAGTATGTTGGCAATTTTGAGAGGCACTGAGGGCAGCTTCTTCTTCTCATAGAGCTGGAAGAATGCGATTCTTGTTGGTCAATTGACAAAAGCAGCCGATGCAAACTCACCTTAATTTTGATCTCCTTTGGAATTCTGCGGTCCAGGTAGATGCCAAGAGACTCATTTACGGCCAGAGATAAGTTCGGTTCCAAGCGAAAGCACTTTGTCGATCCCACAAGCTG
Source organism: Cheilosia variabilis (assembly GCA_951230905.1). Taxonomy (NCBI): domain Eukaryota; kingdom Metazoa; phylum Arthropoda; class Insecta; order Diptera; family Syrphidae; genus Cheilosia; species Cheilosia variabilis. The sequence goes on along the minus strand of OX579680.1, from coordinate 58,805,793 downwards.
CCCATCAAAGAACACCCTCATATAGTAGGTCTTGATCTTCCCCAATGGCTGGCACGGAACTGATGATTTCAAGCGTACGATTTCAATCTCGGGCTCTCCAGGAAGTCGAGTGTACTTTTTTAGGGTCAGCTTTAGGTCCTTTTTGATATTTTCAATGGCAGGTTTCTTGGGCTTATCTGCAGCTCTTTCGGGGTCAGACTTGTAAAGTCTTTTGGCTCGGTAGTAGGCTTCGAGCTGCTCGCGGTAGATTTCGTTAAGTTCTGTTTCAAATCGTTTTGTCCACACAGCGGTATCTTGGTCTAGATCGACCTCGTTCAGCTTAATTTTCAATTTCAGCGATGTACAATGGAACTCCTGATATTTCCGCAGGTTCTTCAACTTTATCCACGTGTCTAGAATGTTCCGAAGGAGGTCCTTGCTAATCGCCTCCTCTTCGTGTATTTTACTTCTCAACTGTTTCAGCTTGTTGAGTCTTCCCTGTAAGTTTGAGAGGTTGTCTGGCGTACACTCTTCCAGGAGACTATTGACAGTCGTTCTCAAACCGTCGAGATCGGTCTTCAATTTTGGAATAATCTCACTTTCCTTTCTACTGAAATGCGCATGAAGAAGATCCTCCAACTTGTTGGCCAAAGAATGCTCCTCCTTCTGCAGAGGATGCTCGGTGAATCTCAACTCCTTTATGTTCAGAGTGATCAACTTTCGGCTGGGGATCAGGGTAGACGAACTATCGCCCGGTTTCATGACACAAAAGATCGGCTTGAACTCTTTTTCACAAACAGTTGCATACAGCAGATCGTCCTTGAAGAAATTAGTTTGATTTTTCAGCGTACTGCCGGATGTGATTTGGTGGTCGTTACCTTCTTCGTGGCACCTGTTTACCATTCGGACGTGGTTTGCATTTGACTTCAGCACAGGATCTCCACTTTGCGTGTTCTGAATGTACGGATCCACTAGAGGCGAGGGAGTGAATAAGAGTTTGTCGTCGAAAAGTACTTTTACAGCTGGAACCCATTTTACAGGGTCCTCGTCTTCAATTTGAATAAAGGACGAAACTGTTTGCGTTCTAGGCGTTTCCGATCTTTCACTTTCTTCTTCGGGAGTCAAAATTTTGGGAGACGGTTGTGGTTCAATGTTGTCGCAGAAGAATGCAAGTCCCACTGCCTCGGCATCTTCTTCCATTTGATCTACAGAAAGTTCAGTTCTTTCCAAGATGGCTGCTACCTCCTTTTCTGTTTCCTGAAACTCCTTGGATAGTTTGGGTTTGCGTTTCTTTGGTTTCGATTTGTTTCTGCGCTTTTTGTGGGCCTTTTTCGAACTCGATTCGGGCATCTTGAATCTGTGAATTTTAGAAAATCATTAATTAAACTCCAGACTAAGTCAGAACCAGTTCTGTATGACTTGTTACAAGATCTGTCAGTATAACATATACTAATATATTTATTTTACTTTTCTTTCCTTTACTTTGGCTATTGGGACTTGCTTCACTTCTTTTGCAGTTTTTATTTGAAGATGTTGCTGATTCTCATTGAACGCGCTCAATAAAAATGCACGTTGAATGTTTTTGACGTTTAATATTTTATAAGCTTGTAAAACTAAAACCTAGCTAGAACAATTTGTTTTCTTTTCAGAAGAACAATCTCCATTTGTGCATATTTCTGTTTTGCCAACTTTTGTTTTGATTTTACCGTTGCCATGGATTTTACTTTGTTCTAAATACCAACTTGTTCCTCCTCAGTGTAATCGTTTCCTTAAAAGTGCCGACGTTTCGTTCCCAGCAGTGACATTTCGGAAATGTCACAGTTCTTCTCGCGGCTTTTGTTTACGTTTATAAAGGTTTTTAGTTTTGATTTAGTTATATGTATAGTTAAACAATGTCCAACGATAAGAGGACAATATACGTTGGTGCACTCGCCGATGAAGTAACAGAGAAACTTTTAAATGACGCGTTCATTCCCTTCGGCGATATTGCCGACATCCAAATGCCGGTCGACTATGAATCCCAGAAGCACCGTGGATTTGCTTTCATCGAGTATGAAACGGCAGAGGATGCTGCCGCTGCAATTGATAATATGGTATTGTACTTCTGAAAATATTTGTCCATAAAAGTTATTTGTAAATGTTGTGTAGAACGACTCTGAGCTGTGTGGCCGAACGGTCCGAGTGAACTTGGCCAAACCTGTGCGCGTCAAGGAGGGTAGCTTCAAGCCTGTCTGGGCCGATGATGATTGGTTGCAGAAGCACGCTGGTGCGACACTCACAAACGACGAAGGGGAAACAGTCGAACAGCCAGCCGTCGAAGAAGTAAGAAAAGTTGTAGAGTAACGCTTCAATTATTAAAACCAAACAATTTGTTCTTTAGGTGGAAACTACCACTCCAGTGGTCATTTCGAAGCCAGAAAAGCGCAATCCACAAGTGTTCTTTGATGTTCGTGTCGGCGGCAATGACATTGGACGTATTGTCATGCTCCTAAGGGCGGATGTGGTCCCGAAGACGGCGGAGAACTTTCGCGCTTTGTGCACCCACGAGCAAGGTTTTGGCTATAAGGGGAGCACTTTCCATAGAATTATTCCAGAGTTTGTAAGTTGTAGCCAACGTACTGTAGGAATGCAATTAATTCCTTGATCTTTGTCAGATGTGTCAAGGGGGAGACTTTACCAACAACAACGGCACGGGAGGCAAGTCAATTTATGGAAAGAAGTTCGCCGATGAAAACTTCAATCTGAAGCACAATGGCTTCGGAACGCTCTCGATGGCGAACTCGGGGGCCAACACCAATGGATCACAGTTCTTCATATGCACCACAAAGTAAGAGCGGTTTATGCTTTTTACAACTGATCTTGTCACTCATTGTGTTCCATTCTAGGACGGATTGGTTGGATAACAAGCACGTTGTCTTCGGACACGTCATTAGCGGGGCGGATGTATTGAGAAAGATCGAACGTTGTGGAACGAAAGCTGGCACAACGACGCAGAAGGTTATCATTTATTCATGTGGAGAGTTGAAATAAAGACAATTTAAAAACACAACTCGATTTGGTTTCAGTTCTATGATGTAGTTTTTTATTAAACATTTCTCTTGGTGAAGGCGGACTTTTAATGGTGTCACAGTGGCCTGGGTTGCCCGCAAATAGGTGTCAGGAGTTTGAATTATGTATTTTGAAACCATGAAAGCATGTCCGAGAGTGATGATTTGGTTATTCGGTTTTTTTTTTTAAGCAGCTTAAGTGTTCCTTTCATCGCGCGAGTAACATAAGAGGAGATGAGTGCCAGCTCGGCAACCAATATGGGTTTGTTTAAGTTTCCATTCACTTGTGCTGCTACAAAGATGATAAACTTCTGGCTTCATGCTTCTGTCTGTATAAGTTGGGATTGAATATCCAAAGTGATTTCTAAAAAAGACGTGCAAGAGTTCCGGCACATGTTCTCTGGTTTTCATCTGTTTCGTGTTACTCCCAAGGCGAGAGAATTATTACTCAGCTTTGCTTTTCATTGCGACGTCTGGCTTTCACCATTCCATCGCTTAAGATGTGCATTTCAAAGAAGCAATTTTTAGAAACTCCACTTTTATATGTACTAAATGTGCCTTCAAAGTATTAAAACACAACAAAACTTATCTTATTGTTAATCTCCATGAAACTAACTCTTTATTCAGTGCAGTTTATCATTTAGAACTATTTTATACATTGCAAAATTATTTTAGAATATATTTCGAACATTTGTACTTCATGTGCCGTGTTTTTGGATTTCAAACTTATCCAAAAGTTATTTTCGCTTTTATTACGATTTCATCTATTTTAGATGTTAAATGTTGAATTTGTTTTAAAATGAATCAGGCTCTTTCGATGAATTGACTGGCAGCAGGGATGCCAACAGCAACCAGCCAATATATTGGCTCTATTGTAATTATCATGCGTTTTAGATGGGTCCAAAAAGTGGTCGCGAAATGTCAGATTCGTGTGCAAAGTTGCAACTGCAAGAGAAAGTGAACTAACTCTATCTTTTCGTACGAAATTTATGTAGGTGCGCGGGCATTATTCGGGGCGAGTTAGCTCGTCCGTGAGCGAGGAGTACAGAGAACTACCTACGTGGACAGAATTTGTTATCGTTTTGCATGTTTCCTCGCTCACGGCTGCGGGTATTCAACACCAGGTGTAATTTATGTTGTTCCATAGACACACGTAAGCAGGCCATTGATATACAGTAGAAATAGAGTCGCTTAGAGTTAGATCCTTCGGACATATCTACTGAACTTCTCTATCCTTGCATCTATCTGCTCTGCAGAGTTGTAGAAATCCATATGGTGCCGATTTGATAAGTATGGATCTATCGCAGACCCATTTAAAGACCTTTTAAATGTCCAACGTCACAGTGCTACGCGAACGTGACATGTCATGGCTCAACAGAAGAACGACGAGAAATCTGGTGGACGTGTAGTGCACGTCAATTGAATATAGTTGTATTTTACACTTTTTACACATAACAACAAATTGGACGAATGACGCAAAAACTATATAAAGTACGAAGTGGCTATTCGCACGTTTTTTTTTGTATTAACTTCGAGAAACGGATACGTATTTGACGTAACGTAATGGTACCTATTTTCAATAAAAATAGTGTTTTAAGAAATAAGTTGGGCCTTAAAACGTACAAAATCGTGCCCGAAAATTAATTACTGGAATTAAAGAGTCCTTTTAGCGAGCGAAGCGAGAAACATTTTCCCTACTTGCCGCGATTTAACTTTCACATTTCGTTACGTAGCCATGTCCTCGAGCGACGTGCGAATAGTAACAGCAGTTTTTGATGGCAGTTTGTGTGATTTTGCTTAGCCGGCAACTACACAGATTTCTTTAAATAATTTTCAATAACATTTCATAAACACCCATATTCAAGTATGCAGCGCCATGAAGAAGGCAACGAATCCTCGAAATGTCATATTTGTTTAATGATTGACTAGAACTCTGACTATTTGAATAAATATTTTGTCTACTTACGAGATGCAGTCGTAGGTTAAACCCTTGAGGCTTAAAAATTCATATTGGATTCACATTCAACAGAAGTTCACGATTTTCTTACCCCAATCGTATCCAGCCCTTTTATCCAACCATCTATGCATTACTAGAGTTTCCCAATTGGTAGAAATTCTATCAGTATAGTGACCTGGCACTTTTTTATATATATTGGAATGTAAATTCCACACAGCGTTGCATCTCTGCACAATTTTCCCGACAAAAATGTTTGAGGCATTAAAAGTGGTTGTGGTTCTATCTATCTGCCTTCCTCGGCCTTCGCCCATTTATACGTACAAGATTATTATTTGTTGTCAGCCCAGAGTTGACTTCTGATAAGTTATCTATGCAAAACTAACTTGGTCTAACGTTCACCAATTGCGCTAGTTAACTTTAGTGAGGGCTTGCAATTAGTCAAGATTAAAATAACAGTCAGTTGTCTGTCAAAATACACAAATCCCCAAATCAATGCAAAACGATACCTCCTTAGCTTTCGCGCAAATGCTATCGTCTTGACAATAGTAGTCTGTCGATTGTGCTATGTGAAGCAAAAAATCAAAAAATGTTGCATCGTCGAACAGGTGTCGTCCAGACGAGTGATTTTCAATTTTACGTGGTAAAAGGATCGAAACGATATCGTCAGGCGATTATCCAGTTATATGGAATGAGTGCGAAGGTCTTGACTAACGAGTCAAGTAGTACCACCAGTCGTACTTCCCCATTGACTTCCAATTTGCTCAAGGAAATACCTAACCGCGTTTAAAACCAACCCACAACCCACACCATAAAAGATAAAAACACGAGATTTATTTGCAATTGCAACGAAGTAGAATATTTTATTATTTCCAGAAATTTCTACACTTTTCTCCCGATTCTTCCACGCCTGACGGGATCATCACCCGTAGCACTTCCCACTAGCCCTGCAAGAGAATAAAATAGTTACATTTTAGCAAAACGACCATTTGTAAAGTATTGTTTATTTGATTTGCTGTAGTCAGCTGAAAGTGAACAGCATGGTTTTTATTTGGGTTCGCTCAGTAGAGGGAACCTGAATAGGTAAGGATATCATCATTCAAAGGTTTCTTTTTGAACAGAATGCAGTTCGATGATGCTTACCTTGGGAATTGGCGACAGTGATTTGTCACTCAATTGATTGGTTCAGGCAACAACTATGCGCATCGACTTTCTCCTCTACAACTGCCACTAGAAAAAGAAAAGAAGAAACAAATACTTTAGAACCATTTCAATTGATGACGCACATTCCGCAACAAAAAGAATGCACATTGTCAGCTTTAAATTAACAGCATGGTTTTTTATTTGGGTTCGCTCAGCAGAGGGAACCTGTGAAGGTTAAATATCATCATAAAAAAGACGGAAGTTTAAACCGGTTCGAGTAGACAATAAATAGGTACCAACCTTTGTCGGGCGATTTGGCGACATCTCAGCTAAGAGACATGTGTTCCATAGTTCACCAACTGCAAATGAAAAGAAGACGAATTAGTTGGAACGCTTCTAGAGAACATGAACGGTTAGTGGGTGATTCTGTCAGTGCGAAAATTTGTTACATTTTAATTCAAATGAACTATACTAAAAATGAGTCATCAAAGTATTCTCATAGGTAATAGGGCAGACAGTGACTGGACTTACCCTGTGCTGTGCTGTTCAAACGGCGTCCAGCGACTTATATTGGCACCAAAATCCGGCACTGTAAAGGAAGAAAAAAACTTGTTACCACATTTCAAAGAATCTGTAGGATCTGGCTTCGCCGAGAAGCGTTATCAGTATCCTTTTGGTTTAATAGTGTGGAAATCAGCATAGAACTTGATTTCAGATTGAAGTTATCATCATTAAATGACCGCTTTGCTGCCAAGAGATTCTCGAAAAAAAAAACTCTTGGCAGCAGAGTGTGTTCATCATTTGAAAAAGGTGATTCGACTCTTACCTTATGGTTGTGCAGCTCTTTTCGAACCAAGATTGCACACTATCATTGTCACGCGCCCCTCTGTAAAAATAAAACAAAAAAGACAGAAGTTAGACAGAACTTCACTTCGAATTGCAGAATCAACCATAGAGAATGGTTTTCAGTATCCTTTTGGTTTAATAGTGTGGAAATCAGCATAGAACTTGATTTCAGATTGAAGTTATCATCATTCAAACAACATGCCTGTCTTCTTAAAAATTAAATTATCTTACCTTAGGTGCGCTGTTGAATTCGATCGTGAACGTGATGCATCTGATAACTAGAACCCTGATGCATCCGATGATTTAGTAGGACACCAACTGAAACCAATGAAAATCACCCCATTAGTCTTGATTGAATACATTTTTACAAACTCGAATGTTTTGTTCTTAAAAATCCATCAGTTGGCCGTTCTTATTAATCCGCAAAATTAATGAACAAGTTCATTGTTTTTAGGAAGTGAACACTCATCAGTAGATTATGAAGAACCCTTTTGAACAACTTTATTTTACTCACCATTTTCATCCACGGAAATTCGAGAAATCCTACAGATTTTTCCATCAATTTGCCAAGCAATGCATTTGTTAAAGCTTTCCATTTTGAAATCTTGCGCTATTTTTAAAAGTGTGCGACATTTTGTCACTTAATTTAATTTTAAAGGCTTGTTTCTTGCGACCACTGCCGGCGGAATTTGAAGTAAAAGTGAACGAGTGGAAAGAAATATACAGAAAAGGAAGAAGAAGAAAACTGTAGATGCACGCGAACGATGTGAAGTTCATATCGGTTGGCCCCTAAGTTCCGTTTCTTTTTATATTTGTTCTGTTGCTTGCGGTATGATTACATTGATGGTTCGTTTGCGGAAAATTTTTATAAAAGCTAGTATACTTTTTAAAGAAAGAGTTCGATCGAGAATTTTAATGGAAATTAAAATGTCGTTTTCGATTTGTCTTTTTAGATTTTGATCTGAGATTTCAAAATTCTGCTGACAAATCGAACATAATTTCAATTGATTTTTACAACATTTATAATAACTCATTTCAAAACAATTTAATATAAAAAATCGTTTTCATGCTCGAAAAATTAATAATTCAGTTAAAAAGCAATCCTTCCAAACAATTCGTAACCGTCAGCTGTGTGTCATACACATTAGTGAGAGTATATGTGAAATCTGAGAAAAAAATAGAGATTTCTCAAAAGAGAGTCGATCAAAAAAAAAGATAATGATTGGTTTTTTTGGTAAATTGAACATGAAAAGCAACCTCGATCAACAAAAAATTGATCTTTTTGCCAAATCGAAAATGACATAATATACAAATTATATAGAAAGCCGTCAGTTTTTTGACAGGCGAATATCGTTTGAAAGTCGCCGAATTTCTCTCAATAGTTTGAATTAAATGCAAAACCGAATGGTTGTCGCTTTCGCTCCGTCGTGTCAGTCTGTCAAAATTAAGTTCACATAAAACCAGGTTCTGTCGTACACGATGCGTGTCAAAAAATAGAAGATGTTCAACTAACACGAGTGCCACAACATTATTAAACAAAACTCTATGATGTTTGGTTTTGATTTTGTTTTTCTACAAGTTTTTTGACACTGACATTTCTTTCACTAGGTTTCTTTTTATCTTCTACTCATTTGACACTGACGTTTTTTGGGAACTACTCTGTTCAGGCGATGATTCTTGCTTGTTGTTGGTCGCTGTGATTGATATTTTTTAAATATATTGTTTGCCTACATTTGTTTGTTTAATGAAAAAATGCTAAACACAACAAGGATGAGAGGTAAATAAGTACCTTGCAATCGATTTATGTATCATTTGACAGAATATTGAAATACAAACACAAATTTTCACAATAGATGACAGACGTTAGAGAGCGTTAACAAATTTGACGTTACTATTTGTCTATGGGCACATTCAAGAAACTAGTTATCTTAGCTCGACTAGATTGGTCTGGATAAGATGACCTGAAAACAAAAACTAGATTGGTCGGGAACGTCACTTTTTCTACGTCAGCCACATAATGAGAACTTACAACTTATTTCACAGTCACAAATTTCTTGACCGATTTCCGCTAATCAAAACCGAAATACATCTAGTCAGAGCCGTCTGACAGCTGTCAGACTTACTAAACTATTTCTTTCTAGTTTGTAAATGAAGGGTATGTTTGAGGTGAACACTGGAAAACTGTGTCAATTTCTCATTCCCGATTGAGTAAATGCAGGCATTTTATTAAGCATCTGATTTTATTTAGTAAAAGAGGTGATTTTGAGTTTAACAAACATTTCTATCCCTCTCCTGTATACTTATGCATGAATTTGCATTAATCCTCAACCAAAATCAAGGCTGAAAAAATTAACAATTTCTGAAAATAAGTTTGCAACAGCTGCTAAAAATTCACGAAAAACTCAAGGGCCTTATATTCTGCAGCAATTCCTTCAGGTAGCATATCACGCTCGGATTCTTCAAACGCATATCACTCGCGTCGTTAAAAGTCGATGTAATAAGGTGATTCAGATCCGGATACCACTGCAAAGGCTCCGACATTAGTTTAAGGTTCTTTTTTTCTAAACGTAAGATTTACCTCAATATTCCTCCAGGTGGGAGTGTATTCCAATTCGATAGTCTCCAAGTCGGTGCACAATTCTCTTACATCCACAAACGTGACATCCTCCGGTGTAACTCGAAGTAAATGAAAATCTTCATCCAAATCGCGGAGTTCGCCGAGTTTCAAAACCATGCTTCGTCGGTCTGACAGCTTATTCCAAAGGGAACATCCAAACTGCAGGGACGTTGCGTAGAGGCTTATGCAGTTATAGTTGTGCAACTCGGTAGCTAAGTGTTTCTCAGAAAAGTAACCTAAAGTTTTTATGAAACAGAATTGCTTAAAGTTGGTGGATTGTTTTACCAGTCACATACAAGGCAGCATCACGTTCTGGGAATATGTTGAGGTGCTTTTGTTGGAGCTTCTATGAGAGGAGTCAGAAATTGCTCTAAATTTATATTTTAATCGCTAAGTGCCTACCTCTTTTAAAGTCTTGAAGTCGCTTACTGGCTCTTTGATCTCCAAGTAGACCTTTCGGCTTTTATAGTATTTTGTAAAGTCAGTTACACACGCTTTGTAACCATCCGGTGAGATGTATATTCGAAATACTGCAAACGCACTTTCAACTGTCAGTTGTACTTCCTGAGGGCTGTAATATTTCATTTAATTCATATAATCTATTAACTTGAGGTAGACAATAGGTCCATTCGCGTACTTTCATGAGCCGAGCACTAAAAATCTGTCAAACTCGAAAAATTGAGCGAAACACTCTCAGAGAGTTGAAAATATACTCCAAAGTACGTGGATACACTTCGAGCTACTTTGAGCCACTTACATCTTTGAAATCGAATCCATGGCACGAATAAATTTATAACATACCTTTTTACAATAATGTGGTCAAATGATCTTATTATCTGTCATGTCAAATTAGTGTCAGACTCTCACTATAAGAGTTTGACAATAATTTGACGTTCCGCTAATTATTTAGCAGTCTTTGAACACGGCCATTGAATTTTTACTTTAATGCGCTTGCAATTGGACAGGCAAATAATATATAAACTTCACGATGACAGTAGTTGAGTTTTGATTTGACATAACCACATGGGGAGTACTCACTTTTCTTTGCACGGCTCCAGTGACCAGTGTTTAAATGGAAAATGTTGATAGCGATCGAAAGCAAAGCCAAATGTCCCTAAAAATTCAGTCGCATCAATTGCTGTTCATATTAAACGTCACTTAAAATATTTCGCTCTACAAACCCAAACGATCTGTCCAAATGGTAACCTTTCTATCACTTGCAATAAATTGCGTTTTCAGTATATTCGCAGTTGACCATTTCGAAGATGGTTCTTCCTCTTCACATTTTTTAGCTGTCAAAATATTGTTTAACTAAAATGACGATGTAGACTAATACTACGTTTCCACCGGACACTAATCGCGAGATTTAGGGCAAGAGATTACAAACAAATCCTGAGGTGTTTCCACCAAAAAAAAAAAACAGGATTAATTTGACGTTTCACCAGATGTTGTCAACTACCGTCGAATCGAACAACCCAAAATTGTGATAATTGAAAAAAAAATTAACCAATTCAAAAGTTTAAAGTAATTAAACATGAGTTCCAGAAATCTTAAAATATTATTGGCAAATTCTGCAAAATAAAATTAAAGTTTTTATGGTTGCATTGGGTAGGAAAAGTCTCTCAGAAATAAATTGTTTTTTTTTTTTTATGACACAATGTCAAAAGCAGCTCTGTTTGCTTTGTATTTTTGACATCTCGAGCTGTGGAAAGTGTGTTCACAAACCGGACTATACATGCAAACCTGGTTGATAATCGAGATTTGTTTGAAATCTCCCTTTTCATGAGATTAACTTTTGTATGACAAATCCCGAGATTTATGCGGGATTTACAGAAATTTTTCTAAATCTCGCAGTTAATCTCCGGTGGAAACGTAGTATAAGGTTAGACGCGCACAGGCGATTTCCGTCCCAAGACCATTCGCAGTGGCAAGAATATTCGCAGATCGCAGTCGCAGGACTGTTTTTCAATTCGAAAAGTCGTGTGAAGGAAAATCGCATGTACATGACAGCCCTTAAACAAATTACCTTCTTCGACTTCGCTAACACTTGCCATTTTACTAGCTCTATTGTTCAAGGCCTTTGGATTATCCCCGTCATGATGGACCGACTTTCGGAGAACATCAGCTTCGCTCAGTGACTCCTTGCTAGCAGCTGCAATTAAAGTCCTACCAGTTTTACCATGTACTACCAATTTACTAGTAATCGCATCCTTCTTGTGTCTTCTGACATATTTTTCATATTTGTCTGCCGAAATTTTGATTGGATTTCTACGATTGTCCTTAAAACTCGATCTACAATACGACTCCTTGATCGCCTCTAGTGCTGCTATGAAATCTGAAAAATGCTCATAAGGGTGTACTACCGCCTTTCCATCTTGTTCTTGCGTGGGCAAGATGACAACGGGAAGGACTTTCTTGAACAACGGAAACAGTCTTTCGGGACAGTTCTGAACGTCAAAAGACAACACCTGTCTTTGCATAACGAGTTCTTTTTCCTTGTTCTCGTCCTCGATAGTTGGCTTTGTACGACCCAACGTAGTCTTTGACTTTTTGTCTTCGTCCTCATTGTACAAGTCCTCGGGGAATTCGAACGAGGAAATGACTCGCGGCATGCTGTGCTCGATGAAGTCGTACATCAGCGGCTTCGTGAAAAGCTCGTGCAGGTTGAAGTCATTGATAATGACCGGTGAACTAATGTGCAGCAAATTTGCCGTTTCCCCTGTGTCATTGCTCGATCTGTATGCTGTACTCTCTTCGAATAAACACGGCGTAGGTACACCCCAGTGGCAGAAGTGCTCGGGAAGTTCAAAGGTTATTTGAAAAAACTTCGAAATATCATCAGTCAAGTCCGATTGCACCGACTTATATTGGACGCTATTGCTTGTCCTGTACCACGCTATGATGAGCTTGGGAAAGGAGTCTGCTTTGGGCTTTGAGAGGGAATTCAGCTGGTATACGCCTCCGAGGATCTGATACTTTCTAAGGTTCACCTACATATTATAGAATTTCAAGATTGAGTCGTGCAACAAGAATACTCTCTGTGACAGCATAATTAATCGGATTGAAGTGTCAAACATGCGATTGAGTTGCAGGCAACGTGAGGTATTGCTCTTACCTCTCCGTTCGATAGTCCAAAGGTGTCAGGATGGAACTTTCTCAGGAATTCCTCGTACTCTAAGCGGTCGTGCTTGAGAAAATCTTCACGAATTTGAGGTACTAGGTCTGGTGTGACTATCGGAGGCTCCTTGGGACCTTTCTTGGGTTTTGCTGATGGATCAGGTTTTTTTGGGCGAGCCTTTGCGTCTTTGCCGTCTTTTTGTTTCAGTTGTTTGGCTTTGAGCTCCTCCTCTTCAGCCTTTAAGCTAAAAATTGAAGGGCAAAGGGAATAATTTTTGTTGTAGGCTTTTGAAAATTAAGAACGGGAAGTCCCTACCCAAAATATGAGTACCATCACAATCTTACCGCAAAGCTTCTTCAAAATCCTCCCTCTGTTTGACCATGTTTGCTCTAACTTCAGCTTGGATTTTCTTTTGAGTTTCCCACTCTCTTTGTAAAATTGTTATCAAATCTGAAATGTAAACGCTTTTAAAAGGACCAGTCAACAACTCACTCCTACTTTGGGTGTCTTCATCATTTTCAGGCAGAGCGAAATACCTCGCTATAGCGCTAAAGTGGTCAAAATGGCAGTGCAAACCTCTTATAACCATATTCGCACTCAAAACGCTAAATGGCAACACCAAGTCCACCTTAATTTTGTACAATTCCACTCTTTTTGATGGAGTTCTGCAATTGGTATACCAAAAAATGTAAGCATGCAACGTATCCCCAGCCTGTGAACTTACTCTTCGGGATCTAGACAAATTGGAACATTTTTAAAGGTCCACAGGTGAATGCCAAAGTGTTGAGCTTGATGCGAATATTCTGCTGTGGTGACGTCTATTGAACTGTATAATGTTGGGTGGGTTAGAACTAAATTGACAGCCAACAAAATTTGGTCTGTTCGCGTAGTTGTGGGTAAGAATGTCAAATCATTTTACAAACTGTCAGAAGATGAATAGATATGCATGTTTTAAGAGCCGAAATGCTTAAAAACGGTCATGTTTAAAATGTAGATGCAGAGGCTCTAAGAGAGTGGAAAATATTCCCAAAAATACGTGCGAGAAATCAACTGTCAAAACTGTAAATCGCATTAAAACCCGTATAGCATTTTAAACTTCTACGAATACGCAAACAGACCTCTTATCGTGCGAACCTCATGTAAGCTTCCTCAGAGCACAAAACCCTATACGTTAAATTGTCAATAAAATTGTTAATCTGCTTATAGGCGAGAAACTTCATCTAAAACGAAAGCAGCGTCAAAACTGTCATCAATAACACTGTCCCCTACCTCCTTCACATCATTTAGAATCCTCTCCGACAGCTGTCTAGTTGGCTTTTCCAAAAAGTCTTCAATCCTTCGTGAAACCTAGTACAACGTTCAATTAGTAGAATTCAAAAAACGGTCTCTCTTAACAGGTTTTTACCGCCATAACCTCATTAATTCGAACATCATATAGTTCACCAAAATCACCCCGACCGTCCTGGAGAAACCGTTTTGTCAAATTCACCGAATCTATGTCCTGGCTTAAAATGCTGCGCTCATCCACCCCCAGCAGCCAGTTGATGGTGTGCTCGACCTCTTCGTTTTCGAATTGCGATGTTTTATATATGAAGTTTCGAACTGTCTCAGGTTCGAACGGTTTCGGCAACTTGTCACAGGAAAGGTATGCTTGCCACTAATACAATTTGTTCAATTTGTTCGGTTTACAGATTCGAATTAATAGGGCACAAGGAATAGAATCTGTCGTGTCCATTGTGTCAACGGATCTGTCAAGTAGTGGTCCCATCAAATTGGTCGCATATTTGATATGATTTTAATAATATAATAATAAACTGTCAACGGATTCAACGGGTACAGAAAAGTAGAAACTAAACTACTTTTTCCAGAACATGCATTGCTTATGGTATACCTTCCATAATTTGACGTTTGTTCTATCCATCTGTCAGTTGAAAACGTTGCCACAACGGATACGACAGACTCTATTGCGGTTGTTCCCTTACTTACCTCTGCTTTTTCACGTTTTTCTTTATCTCGTTCTTGAACAGCTTTTTCGGCATCTGTCGGATAATTTCGATGAAAGGTTTCAGCTACTGACAGTTCTATAGCTTCATACAAACCGTTGATGAAAATTGTTGTATTCCGCACGCGCTGAATTAAACTGTCATTTTTCATCTGAAGAGCATGGTTCTGCTCGAGAGTTATCAATGCGTACTCCTTGATTGGTGCGTGGGAATGGGATGGAATTTGAGTACTGGGATCTGGCTTTCCTGCTTTTTGTTTTGACATTTTATTTAGAAAACAATTCAATTAAAATCAAATGTTGACTAGATGAGTGGACTTTAATTTACTGAATTCTTTTCGTTTCAGCATCATTTGTCATTGCAACTGGAGATGTCTCGGTGAGTGGTTGTTTTATTATACTTTAAGGTCCAAGTGCATGCATATAGATTTAATTAAAATACGGTGTTGAGCTAAAATGTTGACCAAAACGATTGTCAAATAAATTATAAACCGAATATAAGGTTCATCCTGTTCTAGCGTTCTTCTCTCTGATGCATCGCAAGGATAGTGGCTGAGTTCCATTGACCGCTAGCGATGTGTCAAATTAATGTCACACTTTAAGTACGCGAGTGCATCTTTTGGATTTGCTTTGACTTTTGGGCAATTGGCTTACATTACATAAAAGACAAACTCAATAAAATGAATAGACACAATGTCCTTTGGATTGTTTAATTGAAATTTTAAGAAATAATTCCTTATCTAAAAAGCAAACAAGCAAAGATGATAAAACTGGAAAAAAAAATTAGGTACATCAGACAGTAAGGGACGGATAGGTACACAGTAAAAGCATTAATTTTGTCGTTTCGTTTCGAAGAGCTTTTTCATCCTCCTCTCTCTTTTTCTCTCTCTTGTTTTTATTTAATGGCGTTGAATCATTCGATGTCGTTTCTTCTCCAAGCCGAGTAGATCGTTTTCGATCAGGAGCTGTCCACTTGATGTCCTTCGCCTGCTGAACATACCCATTTGTTGTAAACTCAAAGCTGGTACGGAGCATCTTCTGGACGAGGGGGTTTCTACAATACAAACACATTACAAACAAAATCGCATTTGAAATAAATGCAGCACTTACCAGAAATGACTAAGCTCTTCGGTCTAAAATTGGATGCAACTGGATTCATAGGCATGACATTATCCTCGACTGGAACTTCCACTAGTATTGGGGTGCTATCCGAACAGCTAGACCGTTCGTCTACAGATGTGTAGGATCTCAATATGGGATAGATGCGTTTGGATCGTTGCAATATTGGTCGATCAACGGATTTCGATCGGGAATTCATGGTGAGCAGGCGGTTTTCTTCAATTTGAGATAGTTTTTGTATCCTTGAACGTTATGGTGCAGAAAAACATTTTGTAACACACATAGAGATACAGAGTAGCGAAAATAGACACAACATTTATAAATATCTAAACTAGTAGAAAAGAAATCAGAAAGACAGATAAAAATAGACGTGATCGAGTTTTACATACCATTTACATTCTGGATGAGCTACAAAAAAGTCCCCAAACAAAATGAAATTTGTGAGGGGTAGCTAAGGCGGGGTTGTGTTTGTTCTTAGAAAGCTTACACTTCTCCAAAATAAACTGTCTATTGTTCGGTAAAGCTACCGAAGTCAATCAATTCGAAGTTAGTCTTCGAAATTTTAATTCATGAAATGAATTTTGTTAAACTTTAATGCCCGTGTTTTTGTCAGTAGTTAGTAGAACTCTCCACGCATAATACTCGTAACTCTCTAATTGTCCGTTGTCTATTCGCAAGTGTTTCGCTGTCGATTTGTAGACCACCGGCAGCTTACTTGGCTGAAATTTGTGTATCTCCCTTGGTGAATTCTGACAGCTTTTCTATGGTACCTGTATTTTGGGTGTATTCGATGATTCTATGTTTTTCGAGTTCTTTCTGAATTTGTGCAATAGACGTCAAACAAACAGGTATGCAAGTGATTTTTTAGGACCTTTGTTTCCGTTGAATACGTTTCGGCGCAACTGCTTCCTTTAGTTTTCTTCTGGTTGTTGTTCTTTATTTTCGTATAATTCACGGAAGTCTCATCCATAGCAGTTTTATATTCATACGGGATTTCTGAAGTTTGGTCAATTGATCTACTACAATCTACATTTGCTTAGACAATTCACTTCTGCACTTAAACAATTTCTTTTGCATAGCTGTGGTAGTCTTTTCAACTGTATCCGTGTTTTTTTGAGCTTCCATCTCAGCAAAGCAAAGTAAAGTAAGAATCTAAAGTCGACTAGATTGGTCTGGATGAGATGTAACCTGAATGCAAAAACTAGATTGGTCGGCAACGTCACTTTTTCTACGTCAGCCACATATGACAACTGTCAACTTAGTTCACAGTCACAAATTTCTTGGCTAGATTCGTCGGCTAGCCCTCCATAAACGTCAACTGAAACAGCTGCTCACATGACCGATTTCGATCAATCAAAATTGAGATACATCTAGTGAGAGAGCTGTCACACTAAACTATATACTTAAACGTCCCCAACTACTGTGAGTCTCGAAGTGTCAAATAGAGCGTGGTTGTTGTAATTGCGTGCTGAAAATCCTACTTTACTTTGTTTTGCTGAGATCGAAGCTCAAAACAACAGGCCTTGTTTTGATTTAAAAAAATGCGATGTGAAAGCTCGAAACTATAAGAAGTGTTTAACGTTTTTGCCGCCAGCTACAGAGCGAGCCACAATCGCTACAAATATTATAACGGGTAAAATGTCTGGGAGGATGTAGGCCGTAGTTCAATGATCACAAGATGAACTTATTTGAGGTGTCAAAATGAAAGAGTACTTATCGTAGCAACGATGAATTGTTCTTTTACGTTAGGAAGGGGAGGATAGATCGTTCGGGTTTTATTTCTGTTGCTCGGGTTTTTCTTTTTCATTTCAGTTGTAGTTTTATTTCTTGATACATACACACATCTTATATTAAAACATTTATTTAAAACATCAAGAATTGCATAAATATAGGATATTACACTTATTCAATGAAAAAGTATTATTAGTTAAAAAAAGGAACGGCATTCCTGTGCGTATAAAGTAAGAGTGTTTTTAAAGGAACTCCAGTGTGCACAATTTAAACGAAAAATGTAAGCGAAAAAAGCGTTTAAACAACTCATCAGCCGAAACGAGGAAAATTTTATACATTAAGCACTTAAAAATAATCTAAAGTTGCTATTCTTGTAGAGTTGGAAACACTGATGTTCATTATAGGTAAGCATTTGCAGGAGTTGTTTTAAAAAAAAGGGGGCCGGGAAGAAAAGAAGAGAAAAAGATACAAAATAAAGACAGAATTTATATATATTTTTTCCAATATATTTACGGAGATAAATACATTTAACAATTAGATGTTTTAATTTCGCATTTACAAGAAATGAATATAATTTCTGTTTAAAATTTAAATTTGAAATATTGCAGGAGATTTTTAAAGGAAATACCTTTGGATGAGCGCCGTTCGTTTTTCATTTGGGCATAAACCTGAAGCGAACATCGGCGATTGTTTCGTTTGTCTCCTTTGGATTGCTAAAAAAAATGATGGAGGGATTTTAGTTATTTTTTTTATTCAAAGGAAAACTAGTTTAAGTGACAGCGAAGTTTCTCACAACAAACAAATGGGTGTAGAAAGCAAGGAATACACTACTACAGCGTTTCTTACTTTTTACCTAGTTTCTGTATTTTTTGGGATAATTTATCTCCACTCTTTCAAATTTAAGACGCAACTGGAAAAGTAAGAATTATTATAACAAGCATCGCCTTAGGATGGTCAGACGTCACAAAGAATCTGCATTCAGCAACTGTCATGTCAAGCAGAAGACAATTTCCGACAGTTTATATGCAATGTGAGTGAACTCAATTTTGAACCATGATGAGTCTGAAAATGAGTGACAGCAGACGAAATGACAGCAAAACTCAGCACTGAATTCTTGTCTCGACAAATTAACTGGGGTCAGTTCAGGGCACAACTAGGGTGCCCTAGAAGTCATGTCAAACACAGGTTTTCACTACCAGGGCGAGTTCAGTGCTATATCCAACGCATTAGGGTTAACATACTGCCCACTAGTGCGCACTAGGGCCCACATCAAACAAACCTAATGAAACACAACTCTTTGCAAAATTGCATTAAATATTTATTAAAACCGCATACAAAATCATTTTTATTCGTCTGAATCTTGGGAACTGTCTTCGTCACTGTCTGATCCCAGCCTTTCCGAAAGACAACCACCAACAGCGCCACCTGCGGCTCCTACAACCGCGCCCACAGGCCCTCCACTTAAACCGGCAAGAGCTCCACCTATAACAGCTCCAGCTAGAGTGCTCAATTTGCATTTTGACATTTCCACCGCTGGTTGAGCCTGATGTTCCATCCATGCCTGACGCATGTTGTGATTCATTCCCAAGTGGGGGTAGTAGCCCATCTGAGGGCTCGACTCGGCGGTGAATATGATTCCACCGATGACAAAAGCTGTCAAGATTTTAACAAAGTTGGCTGACATTCTGGCTGTTTATTGACAAACGAGGTGCTTTGATTACTTGTGAGCTGCAGCGATTGACTGATGCAGGAGTATGCTCGCCGGTGGATTTATATAGGCGAGTTGATTTGATTTCCAATCTGTCGAGATCGCGATTCAGCAGAATTTTCGGACAGATAATGTGTCGCAATTCGTACTTAGTTGCGATTGAACTTGGGTGCATTGAAAAATGACTGGCGTAATCTTGATGTTAATGGTTCTTGCGAAATGTTTTGATTTTTATATGAATAACATTTTCACGATGTCTCCTTTGAAAAGTGAAAATGAAGAGATTGATATTGGAAATGGAATAGTTTCAACAATTTTTTTTTTGTAACCCTGAGTAGGGAGTTTCGGGTCAAAGACTTGGATAAACTACAAGCTTCTTAATTCAACCGTTCTAAGTACGAACGTATATCTGCTGAATCAACGACTGTCACTCGTTTCTTTTACAAAATGGCGGTAGAATTCGTTTCTATTGGTTTGGAACATTGCATTCGATTCTGCTCGCGTTGCAGGTGGTCATTTGGCTTTGTGATTGCTTCAAATTTATTCAGCTTGCTGTAATTCACTTCGGTGATTCGGTACTCATAATTTGGCGCCGGCTCCAGAGGACTAAAAATGTTTCACGCTAATGGCACAGTTCCCCTGCTGAATGACATTATACCTCAATGGTCGCCGGTCAGCCGAGGTCAGTTACCTGACTGGTGAGGTACGAGGGCTTCTAGCATGGATTTATTTAAAGCGCATCCACTTAGCTGAACGACTGCCAACAATGCTGGCAAATCTGTGGAATTTTTCAAACCAAACCAATGAAATTTAATAAATACTAGGAATGCGTTTGTAAAATCGCATTTGTTTCATATTAATGAATTCGTTTTCGCACTTCTGTACACCTGCTCGGTAGTTTCTTTCTGACAGATTATTTGCCATCGAAGAATGAAGAAAAGTGCGCTAAATCGCCAAGAGTTAGGTCTGTGAAAGACGTTGAACGAACTTCAAGGGAGGCAGAGGCATTCCAACAGCTAACGCTTAGCCAAATAAATGCAATCGGTCCAAATAGGACTGTCCTATGCTTAGCAGATATTCCTGTGTAAATATTTTGTCAAAAAACAGATTTCCCACTTCTTCAAATGGTCGCAATGATGAACATAGCCCTCAACCTCAAATACCAAGTAAACCAACAACGAAAAATCACGGGCACAGCTTACTTATCGTATTTTTTCAAGTCAGGGAGCAGCTCACGAGAATATGTCAATCACCCTTCAAACTAAAGAATTTCAACTTAGCACGAAACTAAAAATCAACAAGACCTTTTCACCCCATCTGACTGTGATCGTGTTGTGAGCGGAGGAAGCATCCATTGGCCATAACAACAAGAATATGCCCGTCATTTTTCAATGCAACTAAGTATAAAGTGGTCAAGCTTCAATTAAATACCTTGTTTCAAAATAATCTCACTGTCTCTCCGAAAATTCTGCTGAATTGCGATCTCGACAGATAAGAAATCAAATCAGCTCGTCTATATAAATCCACTGGCGAGCATACTCCTGCATCAGTCAAACGCCGAAGCTCACAAGTAATCAAAGCTCTTGGTTTTCAACAACTCGCCAGAATGTCAGCCAACTTATTTAAAATCTTGACAGCTTTTGTCATCGGCGGAATCATATTCACTGCCGAGTCGAGCCCTCAGATGGGCTACTATCCGCACTTGGGAATGAATCACGACATGCGACAGGCATGGATGGAACACCAGGCTAAGCCAGCGGTCGAACTGTCGAAATGCAAGGCTAGCACTGTTGCTGGGGCTGCGGTAGGTGGAGCAGTCGGTGGCATAACTGGGGGGCCTGCTGGTGCAGCAATAGGCGCAGTAAGTGGCGTTCTAGGGGGCTGTGTGTCGGAGAGACTGGCCGATCAGGTTGAAAATGGCGGTACCACTACACCAGCCAATAATTAAATTAAATGTTTATGGATTTTGGTTAGTAAAATGTTGTTTTGTTGCGGATATATCTGTTTTATTTGGAAAGTGGTCGATTTTGGCAGTTTGTTTTTTATTGAAAGTGGTTTCATTGACAGGGAAAAATAGATGTTGGTCTTTTCTAACAAAAGCGCAAACCTCCAGGGGCTCTGTTCAATTGAAGGTAGAATTCCAATGAGCAGCAAAGTCAGCAATAAGTCGAGGATAATAATTCAAGTGTCTTTAAAGTCATATAAAACGCTTATACTGAGTTACTTGGGATACAAGTTATACGTTACAGCACACTTACCTCCTTGTAATGTTGGGTGATGTCAGATGCTGCCTTCAATAGAAGATATAGAAAGACGAGTACAAATAGATAGATAATTGGTTCGGTTGATTGACCCTTTTTAGTTTGCTGTTGGTTTTTATTCAAATCCTTTTGGCGGTAAGTCTTCTTGTGTTGTTTTAGTGAATTTTGATTGATAGTCAATTGCTGTTGTTGCTGCAGTTGGGTTGGTTCATTTTCTTCCGCATCTTCATCTTCGTAGATGTCGCTAGTAAATATCTGTAAATCATAACAGAAGTGTTGGTGCTCCTTGAATCTGTTGGATATGTCTGCTTGACGCTGGATTTCCTTCTCCGCCAGCTGTTGTCGAATCAGTTGCTGTTGCGCCTTTTCATATTCGAGCAGTCGCTCGGTTTCTTCTTGTCTTAACTGGTTACGCCTGAGGGCGTTTGTTGTGAAATAAAGTGTAACGGTTACTAGCAGTATGGCAACTAATGTGGGCACGGAATTCTGCAGATTATTCAACATTTTAATGCGAAGTGGCTTGAGTTGGCTTGCGTTCGAAGCAAAATTGCAAAAATTGCGAGCTGAAAATTTCGAATAATTAGTTATAAAAGAACGAGTGGAAATGTATAAAATTGTTTAAACCTATTTTTCAAACAAAAACCTATCTGATACAATTTAAATTAAGCCTTTAAGACAAATTATGTATGTATTCATAAATATAAACAGATACATCCTGCAATCAGTTCAAGCCCGATTACTTCCGATAGCAGTCTCGTTTATCACTGATATCACCGGATATTTTAACAGCACCACACCAACCAACCAGCAATCAAAACGAACTTTAATACACATGTATCCACATGTAAACATCACTAAAAACAGGAGTAATAAAAATCCACCCGCTTTCAAGATTGTGTGTTGCCTCAATCTCAGTTTTTGGGTAAAATCAATAACCGCAGGTTTTCTCGGAAATAGGTTAGTAGGTTGAGGAGGATGAAAAATGTAATATTTGCATTATTCTACATTTTGAAAAAATTAAATTCCACAAATACTAGTTGTGTTTCTGTTTAAATATATTTTCCCAATTATTAAGTTGATTTAATTTTGTGTGGTTTTTAAATTTACCCACCTTTCTTTTTTATTCACATTTAAAAGAATTTTATCTGTATATTCTGAAATTGGCCACTAAGCTCTTGCTTTAGCTAAATGAAAAACAAAATCGAACTATATAACAAAATAATTTAATAAATATAAGAACTGTGCGCCGCAGACACTGCAACTCTTCTGTCCTTCAGCTGGCACTGTTGTTATGTATACTGCGAGTCATAATTTTGTGTTGATATGCCTAGCCTATGTTTATATGCGCCTTAGACAAAATAAATGTCTTGAACTTGTTGAAGAGGCGGGAGGACTGCTACGGGCTTTACAGTCAGAGGTGTGTAAATAGGTGAACTATTATTATTGTTATTATGATTTATTTTTATTAATATGTATTTGAAAAAGGTAATCTCGCTTTGTGTGGAAAAGATTTAAAGTCGGACAAGTTCTTAAGGAAAATACTTTTTGTACAGCAATTTAAGGGGCTTTAGTCAATTTTTATCCATAATTTTGACAGCGGCTTAAGCTCACATAATCCTACTATCGCTGTTGCGTCAAGTGTCACCCCTACTTTACTTTCGACAAGAAAGTTATTTTGCTGCCGCTTTAAAATCACTATTAACGGTTTTGCAAATAGAATTTGAGTAAATCTTGGAAAGCTCGATTGTCTAATGAACAAAAATGTCTTTCTAAAATTTGGACAAATTTGATGTAGGTAATATATCTTTATAGATCAATAGGCCGGTTTTTTTAGCTTCGATCTCAGCAATGCAAAGTAAATTAGGATTTTCAGCACGCAATTACAACAACCACGCTCTATTTGACACTTCGAGACTCAAAGTAGTTGTGGCAATCGCGTGTTGAAAATCTTACTTTACTTTGCTTTGCTGAGATCGAAGCTCAAAATAACACGTCTAGATTCAATAAGCTTTCTTTTAAATTTATTTAGTAACTTCATTAAGTAAATTCATTTCATAAGTTATTATTGTTCTTATTGTCTATCAGGACAGTGTTTAATCCTTGAAAACCCTTGTAGAAAATAGTCAGATTGTACTTGTGCGTTGTCACCAAGTGCACTTGAGTTTGACATCTAAGTAGTGGACAGCCTTTTATTTATTAATTACAAATGTTAATGCGGTATTCGATTGGTCACACTCAGAAGACTTTTTTTTTGCTCTAGGTCACTTTTCATGTTCGATTGGTACGAAAAATAGGAATCTTTCTCCGATTTCAGAGCATTTTTGCGAAACTTTTTTTTTTCTCAGAGTTGCTTCAGATTTACCAGTTCAAGTACTCTTGAGTTTGACAACTAGTGGAGTTTGTTTGCCTTTTCGTGAAGTTTTTAAACTGCAAAAGAAACGCATTTCATCGGGTGGATCTATTTCTGTTAATTATTTATGTACAAACGTTTAGAAATCAATCGGGACGCATATTTCGAGTAATTCAATTTAAATTATAGATAGAGTTGTAGAAACGTTGTGCTAAATTTCATAGAATTGTTCTTTGTTTAAGCAGTTTGACTTTTTTTAAATATTATACCCTGAAGAAGGCAGCAATCCCTGCCGAAACGTCGGGAAAAAGCAATGAACTTACAAATTTTCATTCAAACGCCTATGACGAAAAAAGCTGACGGAAAAACCATTTCCACAAATTACATTGATTGAATTTAAAGTTTAACCAGTGAATTAGAAAAGTGTCGAAAACTACAAATATTCGAATCACACGAATATTAAAAAAAGTAACTAGCAAGTGACGTTTTTATGTTCGATGAGACAGCGAATCTGAAGAATCCCAATCAAACACTACATAAGTGTGCAGTAAAGGCACCAAGTGACAAGGAACACAAACAGTAATAGAAACTGAAACAGAACAGAAAGTTTTTTCGTTCTGTAGTAAATTCTGGTTCTGTTTACGTTGCTCGCTCAGCTACACAAAACTGAAACAGAAACAGACCCATAAAAAAAATGTCGCTGTTGCAAAATATTGGCTGACGGTCATTATACATTATTTGGTGATTTCTCACGAAATCTATTATACTCTCCTCTTCGTCTACTAAAAACTTTTTTTTCCATTTTTCGTTTGTTATTCATACGTGGTCATCAGGTAGTACGATGCGAAACAAACAGCCAGATGACAGATGCAGAAAAATCCAAACATAAAAAACCTCTCCCCCACGATAAATTGGCGTTTCAACAATCAACGTAGACTTGTTTACGTTCTGTCGTCAAACAGCAATTTTTCTGTCGCTCAATTCTGTTACTGGAAAAAAATGTTCTGTTCCTAATTCTGTTTCTGTTGCAAATGTATGGGATTCTGTTTCTGTTCCTGTTTCTGTTGTTTGTCACTTGGTGCCTTAAGTAAAAAATAGACATAAATGCCAAACAAACAATTCAAATTTTGAGCTTACATCCGTTCACGGCATTCTGCCGATTATACAAACCTACGAAAAAACAAACTAATTTCGTACCAAAATTACTTGTGACCAATAAATTGTCTACCTAATTTTGTTCCAAAAGGACAGTCCTGCATTTTATACCATCCGATTCAAACGACCAACCGTACAACGGCTCCTTGAATAAATGCACCCAACGAACAATGCCCCACAGCTGTGTGCTGTCAGCTGTCACTTTGATGACGACTTAAAAAAATCAAATTCCCCTACACCGCAGTGCGCAACTCGGACAGAAACATTTCTAAATTGCGTCATCAATTACGTAGACGCCTTCGTTTTGTTTACAATACAACAAATTTAAGTTTTCTCGTCTTTATGATTCATGAATTTGCCTCGAAAATCAGTCGGCAACACATGTTTTCTGTTTATTTACCAAGTCGCTGCCCATTTCATCTCCATTATCGTAGTTACTTGTGTGCGCGCAGAGTCTAAAGAAAAAGCTCAACAAATTTGTTACTCTCCCCTTCAATTGAACAAATAATGGTCTCTCCGACTATATAC
The DNA here is from genome assembly GCA_951230905.1 of Cheilosia variabilis. Classification (NCBI taxonomy): domain Eukaryota; kingdom Metazoa; phylum Arthropoda; class Insecta; order Diptera; family Syrphidae; genus Cheilosia; species Cheilosia variabilis. The sequence continues at coordinate 58,780,235 of OX579680.1, read as the reverse complement.
TTGAGGAAGAACTCTCGAAACGGCGACCTCTCTACGAATGGAGCAGGAAATGGCGCTGCCAGTGGAGGTGTTCGTGTTAGTGATGGCATAGGTTCATCTTTTTTTAATTCATTGTCGCCAGTTCTGAGCAACGGATCAGGTCGGCCAGAACGAATCGTTGCAGCAGGTGAAACAGTTCTCGGCGACCACCCGGTGAAACATCTGAAACACAATCCGCTCAGTTACCACAACAAACACGGTTCGGTGAACACAATCAACTCCAGCTTCCAAGCGCTCTTGATTCTGCTGGCCCTACTTGTGGTTGCATATAAAGTTTGCACGTTATCAAGTAAGTACACATTATTAACAATCGATGTTTATTTGAGCGAGTGACGACAATCATGACCGCGTATATTTATAGAATTCTCGAGCGTGCTCCATGCAATTAATAAAAATATTTCGGATACCATCCAGTTCGTGAAGGCGGAAATCTGTTTTTAGTTCAAGGTTTTACTCTTCCCAAACGGAATTCCATTTTAACTGTGAGTGGGTATACCTCTATCAACCAAGTGCATGTTCAGCAACCAGATAGATAACGAACGAAATTGAAAAAGTGGCCAAAAATAGACAACCTATCGATGATCTCACTGAGGTATTGACACGTTACACTGCGATTAAGCTGTACCGAAGGAATGGTATTTATTTGTTGTTTACCCTTTTCTATTGATCATCGGAATAGCATTTGATGATGAGAGCATAAAGCAACTGCGGCAGACAAATGGGTGTGAAATGACGACATTCATTTGAATACCCCTTTGAAACGGGAAGAGATCGATTTACATCTATAATTATGTATTCAAAGTGGAGATTCGCAATATTGATTGATGTATTTTATGTCGTTTTCTTTAATAGACGGTTGGTTCTATATTGGACGGTGCCGTGATTCCTTCTGGAATTTGTATAAATTAGTTGACGCGTTTTGAATTGGGTTCCTTCAGTGGATGGTTGAAACGTCGCACTGTTTTTATGATGGGTATAAAAAACCCTTCGGAACTGATGGTCGAGGGGGAGACCTACGGCTCAGTCAAGAAGATGTTGGATTTAGGTGACTCTAGCTTCACACGGCTGTTCTATTTATAGTTTCGTGTACCCCATTGAAGAATTTGTTTTTCTCTTCTGCTTTTGCCTTCTAGGTGGTTGCGAAAGTTGATCTAACTAGTTGAACTTATTCTCTTTCCGTACAACAATATACGATGCTGGTCATTGGTCAATTAATCTTGAAATCTCCCAAATGAGCGCCCTAAAAGACGGGAAACCAATGCACCCCATCTATCGTTACGAGGACAACCCTTTCTTAAAGTTCCCCTTTGTACAAGACAAGTAATCTTTGGAACCCGCTTCCTGGGGACCTTTTTCGAACGTTGATTCCGGAAATCAACATGTTTCGAAGAAGCAGTGTGTTGCTTTTCATTCGCGGCCCATCCTAGTTCAATACGATGTTGGATTTGAGTTGGTTGTTTCTCGGTATTCTTACACCATGAACGAGATATTCATAAACCTGGTCGATCTCCAATCGATTATCTGCCTTCATGCTTCCCCTAGGTTGGTCATGAAGTGGCTCTATAGAGGAACATTTTTCGAAGCAGTTGCAAGTTCATCAGCATCCAGATGCTGACAGATAAGTGGGCCAAAATAGGGTTCGGACATAAAGCTTTGTGACAATTTCATCAATTTCTGCGTCCATCCAATTTGTTCTATCTCTTCCGCCATGTTGTATCACTGCCCTATAATTATATCCAACATCTGGTTTCAGTTTTTAATTCAAAACAAAACACTTGACGTCCCACGGTCGAGTGCAATTGTTTGTATGCCAAACACAAGCCTACTCATTTGCATTACGTCACGATTGAAATTCTATACGATGCCCTCATTTGGAATTCGGTTACAATATATGCTCACTGAAGGTCACTGACTCAGAATCCCACTTGATTGCCTTATAAAGATTTGTTTTTATTTGTAGTGCCTTTAGCCAGCACAGACACTCTCTACGACGCTGGAACGAACGTACAGGAAAAGCTCAGCGATGCGCTGGAATGGATTTCGCGCCCCGATGTGCAGAGCAAAATAAATCCCATCCTATGTGGCATTGCATTCTCGGTATTCTCATTAATTCTTGTGTACCTGGATAGCAACGTGCCAGGAGTAAATCCGCCGTCACCGTTCTCCCCACGCTCGAAAATGCTGTAAGTAATACACTTCCCACCGTACCTCAGTCGCACTTCATGTTTTATGTATACCCGCGCTTTCAGCTACCGCCGACAGAAGTCTAGTTCCCTCCATCTGGGATATCTAACGGCCCTGGCCGGTGGGATTGTTGTGGGCGCACTGATGCTGTGGGACTTTTGACTGTCCCAAGAGTGTTCCCTTTCCATTTTTGTTTAGATGTTGACTAACTTCGCTATGCATGTGTGCCTTCTGGGAGCTACGAACGTGGCGATCCAATTGAGAGAACAGAAAAAGTATTATTGTACAAATTGCTATTTATTTTATAAATGAAATGAAACAGAACATATAACTGGTATGTATTCCTCGATGTAAACAATTTATTATTTATCGAATAACACTTAGTTTTTGGTTGTAAACTATATTTTGTAAGATAATTTCATTGGCTGCTGTTGAATTTATATTTTCGCATTTGATTTTTGTAGCTAAACGTAATAAATGTTAAGAAGAGTTTTTTTAAATATAATGATCTTATAGTGGCGTTTCATTTTGGGCCTGGTTAAGAGCGAATGCGGATATATTTTGTATTCGTGTGAGCACTGTTTCCGGCGGCGGTACTGCCAGGTCCTCGATTTTGTGTATGCGGAAGCGGTCCTGTGTAGTGAACTGACCCACACAGCGAATTGAACTGCCTGGAAAGAAATCAAAATGATTCATCAATGGGTCAATGTGAAACCAAGTCTGTAATGGTTAAAGGAGCATGTGTGGCATGCAGTTCTGGTTTTTACTACAACAAACTTGGCCATAGTTCAGTCGACAGTTTTCTTATTCAGATATCGCTTTAAGACAATAAAAAACTCACCAACACGAAATCTCGCCAGCAAGTTCGAAAAGTCAAAGTAGAACCCCTGCAGGACGGGTCCGGATTCCCTTCGTATAAGGATAATGTGCTCGTATTGTATTTTTCCCTTGTGCGTTTTCATTATATTACCTGGAATGACAATCGAATTTTAAATCTCCCTCCCGAGTTCCGTAGATCCTGCAACTAACCATAAACTTCGTACATCGCTCTCAAGTCGGGGTACAGTTTAAAGGTCTTCAACACAAACTGTACTCCTCCAGTGATAACTTGCATCTGCCTGGCCGGAATAGTTCTCGTCTCGACTTTTGGCTGGGTAGATGTCACTGTCGGACCCTTTACCACGGGCATTGGCTTCGCAGTTGGCGGGTTTGGCTTCCGTTTCACATAGTTTTCCTTTTCGAAGATTGGAGCCAGCTTTTGTTGAGGTGCAGGACGTTTCAATGACAATTTGGACAGACTGGTGTTGGGCGCGAGCATATCCTGAGCCTGTAGGAAGTCGCCATCGTTTTTCAGTTGATTGAACTCCCGAACGAACTTGTTCATGGAGTTGGTTTCTTTTGGGGCTGAAATCAAACGAGTTTACTAGTGAATCGACGGGTGTGATTATGTTTTTACCATTTTTGCGCAACCGTCCGTAGTTTTCCATGTTTTTCTTTTTTTTTTTACAAAATTTCACATACCTAACTTGCTTTTTAAAAAATAACTGTAGTCCATTAAACATGATGATTCCATGATGGCAACCAATCGAGAATTGTTTGAACGAGAATCGTTTTATACCAATTGTAAAGTGACACATTTGGCAGTCGGGGAACTCGCGAAGTGTGAAACACGTCCACGCGATTTAAGTTTCTTTTTTGTTGTGCAGTGGAATTTAGTGCTTAATTTGTTGCTAATTTAGCAAATAAATTTAAGAATTTCTTCACTCAAACTGTAAATAATGAGTACGATATTGGAGAAAATCTCCGCGATCGAGGCTGAGGTGAATAAAACGTGAATAAAGTGCAATCGGCCCGAAGATAACCTTTCTCTGTGTACTTTCCTTAGATGGCCCGAACGCAAAAGAACAAGGCAACATCTGGGCATTTGGGCTTACTCAAAGCGAAATTGGCTAAATTGCGACGTGAGCTTATCTCGCCAAAAGGTGGTGGCGGTGCCACCTGTGAAGGTATAAAAAGAAATCCATACATCCGTGCTTCGGTGAACTAAAGTGCTTCTCTCTTTTTAGGTTTCGAAGTAGCGAAGACCGGAGATGCCCGGGTGGGTTTCGTCGGTTTCCCATCGGTGGGCAAGTCAACTTTACTATCCAACCTGGCCGGTGTGTACTCAGAAGTTGCGGCATACGAATTCACAACGCTGACTACCGTGCCCGGGTGTATCAAGTACAAGGGTGCTAAGATTCAGGTGGGTTGTCCACTCCACTGTTTTGTGGTTGTCAATGTTACCTATTTCTTTGCAGCTGCTTGATTTGCCTGGTATTATTGAGGGTGCCAAGGATGGCAAGGGTCGTGGTCGTCAAGTCATCGCCGTTGCGCGTACTTGTAACCTCATCTTCATGGTTCTGGACGTTCTGAAACCGCTCGGTCATAAGAGACTGCTCGAGCATGAATTGGAGGGATTCGGCATTCGATTGAACAAGAAACCCCCAAACATCTACTTCAAGAAGAAGGACAAAGGCGGTGTCAACCTGAACGCCATGGTACCGCAGACCGAATTGGACGGTGACTTGGTGAAGACGATCCTTTCCGAGTACAAAATCCACAATGCCGACATTACACTGCGTTACGATGCCACTAGCGATGACTTGATCGATGTAATCGAAGGGAACCGCATCTACATCCCGTGCATTTATCTCCTGAACAAGATCGATCAAATTTCAATTGAGGAACTGGACGTTATCTATAAAATCCCCCATTGTGTGCCGATTTCCGCACATCACCGATGGAATTTCGACGATTTGCTTGAGCTGATGTGGGAATACCTGAGACTTGTTCGAATGTGAGTTAGAAGCAGCCATTTCCGGGTCTGTATCTGATCTTTCTTTGCAGTTACACCAAACCTAAAGGCCAGCTACCCGACTATTCGTCACCAATTGTCCTGCACAACGAGAGAACTTCTATAGAGGATTTCTGTAACAAGCTGCATCGATCCATTGCTAAGGAGTTCAAATAGTAAGTGCCGAAGGGGCTTTTATAGTTCAGTTTGCTAATGTGTTCCTTCTTGCAGCGGACTTGTGTGGGGCTCATCGGTGAAACATCAGCCGCAAAAGGTTGGCATCGAGCACGTGCTCAACGACGAAGATGTCGTCCAAATTGTTAAGAAAGTGTGAACATTTCCGGGGCGATATAAACTGCAAGAATCGCTTACTGAGTTATGTTTTCAAATTGATATTGGCTTTAGAATTCACGAAATAAATTGTCCATATATAACGGCATAAGATGGTAACATGAAACGGTCTTTTAAATTGTGCTCCTCGCTTGGATGAGTGCATTAAACTTGCTCTATGGTCAACTAAACAAGAAAGTAAGGGCGTCAGTTTGATTTTTCTCGGATTGACGCAGAAACGGCAGATCTTTTTCTGTGATTTTGCGTTTATTTAAGGGAGAAATATACTTGCTACAAAGATAAGCAAGTCTCGTCTGTATTTGCGACTTTCTTGATTGCAATTCTATCGAAGTTGTACAGAATTTGGTCAACAAAAGGTCACAGGCGAAGCGGAACTCTTTCTGTAACTGAAAGATTCTCTTTTTTAAGCATTTGTGGTGCTCTATCTGCAAAGTAAACTCCCAAAACTCAGCTTGAGGAGGAGGTTCCGGAATAGGTTAAGTTGTTGAAAGCTCTTTCTATGTCTAAGAAGATAGCTATACTTCACTCTTAGTTTGATGAATCTGTTTTAAGCATTGTGTGGATCTATGTACACTCAGCCTTCAAAGAACTCCACCCAGCTCGATCCATGACTGGATCCACTTGCGTTGGACACGTTGATTGAGATCCCATTCAAATGGCCGGTGGCCGCCACCTCAGATATGATTTTTCTCTATGGAACTGACTTGGCAACCGCTCCTATCGGGGTTAATATTCCCCCCGGAATGTTTTCTGGGGTCGAATCGCGTTGTCCATGAATGAGCAATAGATGACGGAATTGTTTTTCTTCCACATGTAAAATAAACTTCATTCCATGGAAGCATAGCTCGTTCACGGAAGTTGCGATTCGACCTCTGGTATTGCTGCAAAATGGAACATTTCCATCGAAATTTATTCATGATAGGTACCAATTGATGTCAATTTGCTCGACTATGTTCTGGGAATCCCTGAATGCATATTTAGGGCTAATGGGTGACATATTCCGCCGATTTTACTTGTCAAGTTTGTCAAACTACTTTTGTGCAGATCAGTGCTGCCATCGCGTACTTTGGTTAGGTTAGGTTAACTTATGCGGTATTCGATTGGGCGCTCTCAGAGCACTTTTTATGTTCGTTTGGTACAAAAACAGCAATCTTTTTCAGATTTCAGAGCACTTTTGCGAATCTGTATTTTTTCTCAATATTTTGTATTTACCAAACAAAGTACGTTTGAGTTTGACAAATAGTGAAGTTTGTTTACGTTTTCGTGAAATTTTTCAGGTGAAAAGAAACGAATTGCATCCCTGGACACAGGGAGGGTTATTTGTTAATTTTTTATGTAGGTAAAAATGTTAAGAAATCAATCTGGGCGAGCATTTTGAATGTTTTCTTATAAAATTTAACCAGTGAATGGAAAACTCTTAGAAAAGTGTCGAAGGCTGCACATATTCCAATCACACAAATATCAACACAAAAAAGAGCAAGTGACTTTTTTATGTTCGATTAGACACACGAAATATGAAAACGAATCTGAAGAAGCCCAATCGGAAGCCACATTAGATCGGCTGCCAGCTAAGGAAGCCAGAAAACTCAGACCGTCATACCGTTGGATCAAGAATCCTAAATCCTCACTCGCAAAACTAATTTGCGCTTCTAAGGAAGGAAGAAGACTTCTAAAGTCGGTTTTAACAAGACAGCTAGTGTCATTGAAGTAGAAAGCCCTCAGGTAAAGTTTTCTCCTCTGAGAGAGAGCGGGCCAGGTACAAAGGTATGGGGGATTGTCTCCTACTCCTCCTCATCTCTACAGCTTCTACAGAAAATGTTTGCAGGTACACCGAGCCTCTTTGCGTGGCAGTGTTTAGAGAGAAACTCTGTTTAGAGATCAAGCTCTGTTTAGAGCAGTGGTTCTTAACCGGTGGTCCCTGTAAGCACCCGAAGTGGTCCCGAAACTGGCTTTGCCTTGAAATGCAAAAAATGCTGCGTCAGTTCTGTGAGTCCAAATTTCAAATACGTTTTACATATTCGGTCGATTTTTTCGCACAACTAAATAAGTTGAGCTTACAACTGCAAAGGTCAGGAAATTTTAAGTTGCAAGTTACCAGCAATTTATTTTCATATGAAGATAAAATCAGAGCACTTATTGCTAAAATTGAGCTATGGATCAATAAAGTCGAAAGAGATAACTTTTCTGCGTTTGATACCCTGAGTCCCTGAATGAAATTATTGAGGGGGAGTGTACAGAATAATATTACATATTCATTTGAACAACTTAAAAAGTGAATTCCCCGTCTTTTTTCCTGACTGCGAGGACAGTGGTATTCGGAAACTGATACGTTCCTGACGCGTTTCTTAGGTGCTTGATGAAATTCAAGAAGAAGTGATTGAAACGGAACACAAAAGTAACATAAAAGATACATCTTGAAGATTTTGGGAGCCAAAAGGCAATTTCCTTACCAAAGATCCGAGAAATTGCTATGTTAACTTACTTATTTTTCATCGACATATCTATGAGAGCAGGGGTTTTCGGCGCTTCTGCTAATTGAAACAAACACTGTAATCGTTTGGATTGCCAGTGCCGACATGCTTTTGACTTTAAGTAACAGTGGACCAAGGATCCAGTAGTTGATAAAAAGTATGAGGTCACAAAAATCTCATTAAAAAAATGTACGTACTTATTTCTATTTATAATAGCCGTGTTTTTTTGAACTTCGATCTCAGCAAAGCAAAGTAAAGTAGGATTTTCAGCACGAGATTACAACAACTACAACCGAGTCTCGAAGTGTCAAGTAGAGCGTAGTTGTTGTAATTGCATGATGAAAATCCTACTTTACTTTGCTTTGCTGAGATCGAAGCTCAAAAAAACACGGCTAATGTAAAACTGTCATAAAAACTAAAATACTGTTGGCTTTGAACAATTGTATGAGTGTTCTATTTATAGATAGAACAACCTTTAATTAATTTACTTTTACATTTACTGTATATATGGTCCATGGCAAGACAGAAATTTTGCCAAATGGTCCCTCATCAGTCATCACAAAAGGTTAAGAACAACTGGTTTAGAGAGATCCAACTCTTTGAGTGCTTCAGATCCACCAAATCAGCTTTATCGCTATGCACGTTATACCACTTGCCCACCTTCGATTTGCTTTCTCGAAGGCATCTTGCTTTAATTAAAGTTTACATGTTGCGATTCGTAAATTTATAGCTTGCCTTGCCACACAAATCGCAGATGAAAACTCTCTTGGCTATGGTAGTATTGCTTCTCTTTAACAAAATTTCTTTATTTTACTCTTTTACTCAGTACAATTCAACACTTAAAATAATAAACAAAAACGTTTCAACGAAAGAAAATGAATTAGAACATAACAATTTTGCTTAAAATTAGTTCAGGCTTATAATAGTAATAATAATAATTAACAACAAAATCAGAGCAGAGCAGCGCATGCATTGGAAACCGAGATACATCAAAAGAAAACAATTATTACGGCTAATTGCAGTTGGAATATTTCAAAGTTTAGTGGTATGTTTTCGAATTAAACTACGGCTTCGGCAACTAGATACTATTCCGAGTAAATGCTATCAATGAATACATTAGAAGTAAAACTGGAAATAGGTATAGTATTTGTTTAACTCGGATATGGTATCTATTGGAAATTGTTTACACTATTCTCTGTTTTATTGTCAGCTACCAACTGAATGTAATATTGGAACACATTTCTCAACGCACTACAGATAGTATACAATAATATTCGATAACTTTTAGGTTGGTTCAACGTTTGTTTTTGTTTTTCTTTCTAATTTAATCCGTGTGGGTGTATGAAAAGTAAAGCTGTCTTTATGTAAATATCGATTAGTTTATGAATATATATCTGTATAAACATATTTAAAAAGAAAACAGTAATAGGAAAGGGAATGTAGGTTTTTGAATCGATATTAACTTGGTGGTATAGAGAACGCCTTTTGGCCAGTTCCATGGTCGGGCTTCGAACCAAACCAACTCATTTTCCAATTTAGCGTGTCGTGCAGCAGTTTCTCCTCTTCTTTGCTAAGCTTTAGCAGTGTTGCCACTGCTCGGATTAGATGACGTGCTTCAACCTGAAAATAGTTTGTTGAATTGAATTGAATTATGTTTCGTATAGTATATAGAAATAGTTGCAAATTGCGTGTGTTCTTTGTTCTTCAACCATAATAGGAATGAGCGGGAGAGCTTCTTGGAGAGAAGAAATGGGCACATTCAAGAATCTAGTCTTAAATCCACTAGATTGGTCTGATGAGATGTAACCTGAGCGCAAAAACTAGATTGGTCGGGAACGTCACTTTTTCTACGTCAGCCACATATGCGAACTGTCAACTTAGTACTCAGTCACGAATTTCTTGAGAAGATTCGTCGGCTACCCCTCCATAAACGTCAACTAAAACAGCTGCTCATATGACCGATTTCTCCCAATCAAAACCGAGATACATCTAGTGAGAGGGCTGTCAGACTTACTAAACTAGATACTCGAACGTCCCAAATGTTCTTAGGATATTGAGATATGATATGAGACAATTCAACGACGAACTATACAAGCTGTATAGGAACAGGGACCTAGATAAAACACAGGACTTTATTGGTGTAAGATGGTTAGGGGTTAACGAAGTAGACGAAGACTTCGCTTCAACTGAGCAGTAGAACCTCAGCTACATTGTGTCCAGCTGTTTCCGCCGCAATTAAGAGTTCCAACGTACGCTTTTAAGTCAAACCGACTTCTGAAAATAAACTACGTTGTATCCTCTCATCGTAGACACCGCATACAATACGGTCACGTAGCATATTGTCGAGCTCAGCGAAATTGCAGTTTTTACTGACTTTCGTAGATCATTAACAAATTCCCCAATGGGCTCGTTCTTTCTCTGAACATGTTTGTTGAAGTGAAATCGTTCCACGATTTCATATGGCTTCGAGTTGTAGTACTCCGATAATTTTCCGCACAATTCCTTGAATGAAAAATCACGTGGGGCTTTTGGAGTAATTAGATACAATAGCACATCATATCCTGCTTCGCCTAACTGAACAAGAGAAATTGCCCGTTTCTTCTCGTCCGTGATAGCATTTGCCTCAAAGAAAAACTCCAAACGTTGTAGATAACTAGACCATGACGACTTAACGTCGGAGGAACCCACGTGCCCAATCATCTTAGACATATCAGAAATACTACAAAACCAATTACCAGCAGCAGCAGCAATTTTAATCGTAGAAGTAGTAGAAATAATTGCAGATCTCTTCCTTTAACCAATTGTAGAATCCTTTTTGCCTCGTCGCCAATTTATATTAGATTTTTATTATCTGATATTACAAAGTTTATTACGCAGAAATTAAAAGAAGTACTAATTCAATATAATATATAAAGCCATCTAGTTTTAATTACGGCATTGCCAGATCCTCAGTATCTAACAACGAGGACAAGTAGAAATGCACCTCAGTCAACTTGGATTGCACTTTTGAGCAACCAGATGCAGTTGGCTGAGGAGCAGTCTCTCATTTTCCTCCCATTTTTGTTAACCGCTTAAGCCCGTATGACACTACATTTTTTTTTGCATTTTTTCTACTTTTAAAATGAAACTAGAGCAGTACGAAAAATTAGAATGAAACTTCCCGATAGGAGTGAGGGCGTACACACCAGCTTTATAAATGTAGACACGTCAAAAAAAAAAATGCATTAAAAATGTACCTATTCAAATCCCATTTTTCAGCTGCTGGCATCTTTTTTTGGACATTTCAAGATTATTTGAAAATAAATTCTATTGAAAATTTGCGGTTGCTTTGCAAACAATTGCTACCCCTTTCGTAATACAATTTTAGTCTCTTTTACACACCGCTGACTTTTCAACATTATAAAAATGAGGAAAAAAATGTAGTGTCATACGGGCTTTAGGGTTTATTTCTGGCTTTGGTTTAGTACAAACTGTAGAGCTGTTTAAATAGAAAGGCCGACTTCTTTCCAATATTGACAGTAGGCGTGTTTTTTTGAGTTTCGTTCCCAGCAAAGCAAAGTAAAGTAGGATTTTCAGCACGAGATTACAACAACTACAACCGAGTCTCGAAGTGTCAAGTAGAGCGTAGTTGTTGTAATTGCATGATGAAAATCCTACTTTACTTTGCTTTGCCGAGATCGAAGCTCAAAAAAACACGCCTACTGAGATTACAACAACTATAACCGAGTCTCGAAGTGTCAAGTAGAGCGTAGTTGTTGTAATTGCATGATGAAAATCCTACTTTACTTTGCTTTGCTGAGATCGAAGCTCAAAAAAACACGGCTAGTGTTTCGTGTTTCTGAAAAATGAAAAATGAAAACTGACAACTAAGTGACAGCTCAAAAGTTTGACAAGTAAAACTCTATTTATTTTCGTCTTCAACGATGTCGGAGGAAGAAGTTGTAATTGAATGTTCTCCTAGAACATATCAGCGCACTCAAAATGGTAAGTTTAATAGGTACTTAGCTTATAAAAAATGCAATTCCAACTTATTTTGTAGATGCTGCATTTTACAATAATGTCACATTTTTTAAACTTTCTGTGAGAAAACCGATCAGGTACTTCTCATGAAATTGAGAGATTTCTCTCACGATTTTTGATATTTGATGTTTTTCATTTTTCTTAGCTGAAAGTACACACACGAACGAACCTAAAGCGTAAAATTCTTTAAAAATATTCCGGACTCTTTTGTCGCGCTAAGAATTGACCTGGAAAACGGTTTAATTCAGAAGCTTTTTCTTGACAGTTTTATTCTGGGATGTTTGTCAGACTTTCGCGAGAGGTGGCGCACTGGAAACAACCTAAAGAGGGAATTACAGTTTTTTTTTTCGGGTATCGAACCTAGGACACCTCGCTTAGTAGTCCAGCACACTAAGCCACTGGTCCTACAATTCGGTCTTTTGAGAGAAAAGACAATTCTTTTGTTCAGTCGAAAACGCCAAACTCCTCTGAATATTTTGAAAGGGGTCACAATGGCTTCCGATGAACGATTTGCGCGGAATTTATGTTATAAGACAGTGCTAATGCTGTATGGGAGGGTTGCATACCTTGATAAGTGTCTTAACTGACAGGAAATTCCCAAAAAAATTTCCATCTTTCCATCAATAAATAGTTCTTACCTCTCTGCTGGTTAGAAACTTGACAATCACATGTTTCAGATATTTGAAATTCACTTCATCCATTACGATGCCACCGTCTTGGGTCGCCGTGGAATGCGGATAAATGCCGTTGCCGGTTTGCACATCAAACGGCTGGCCATTGTCGAATGACTTGTTGCTGCTGGTGCTGCCGCGCATCTCCCTTTGAACTGTTTTCTTTATATCCACCAAACGCTGATTGAGGTTCTTTATCGTCTGCAAAAAGGTCAAGACTTTTGTATAACTTGAAAAAGCTTTTATCCAACTCACCTTGTTCTTTTCACTCAGTTCCGTGTTGATCATGTCGATATGCTTCTGTTTCTCTTCCTGACTTTGGATCACAGTTTTCAGCTCACTAACGTCTAGTTTCAGTTTGGAAATTTCTAGATTTCTCCCATTTAAGTCCGCTTGCAGTTGTTCGGCTCTCTCCTGAAGTTCATTCGACTCGTCGCGTTCGATGCGAAGTTCCTTCTTGAGAATCTCTTCGCTTTGAGATATTTCCGCATTGCGCAGTAGCGCTGTGAGTTTCTCCTCCTTTTCCATTTCCAAACAGTTGGAGATCTCAATTAGCTGCGCATGCAATTGGGCGTTCTGTTGACGTAGCGATTGAGCGATTTGCTCAGAGTTTTCCGCGTATTCGGTGAAGCGTTCTTCGGCGGCAGCGAGGCAGGATTGCAGATCGAATTTTTCCTGTTCGAGTGTTTCCTGTGACAGAGAGAGAGAGAGAGAGAGAGAGTTAGAGATTGAGAAAGGGCGGTTGCATCCGAAGGGATAAGAGCGATTTACAGATGTGGCAGTCTGAATAGATACATTTCAGCAGAGCAGAGGGTCCAGGAAGCGTGGCCTTTCGCTGGTTTTGTTTTTACACCGAGAACTGTCTACCACTCCAAGAACTATATCCATTTAAAGAGCTGTTCCCTAACGGCAATGAATTCGAAAACAGTTGGCAATCCTTATGCAAAAGTTGGGTAGAAGGGAACAGAGTTTGACTAAATATCACTGTGTTCGAATGGATTATCGTTAGGGAACAGATCTTATGTGTTAAAAAGGCTTCCATGAAGTCCTTTGCAAGACTTATAGTGACGCATTCATTAACAGCCTTTCTAGTAGATGATTTGGCAACGAACAGGACGAGCTGGTGCGCTACATTGGGCTGGTCGTGGTCGTCCCAGATGGCATGTAGGGCAAATGAGCAAATGATTTTGGGACCTACTTGGCAGTACTGGAGGACGATCTCCCCTCGGGTGTAGTCGTTTACAAGTAGACGTTCACAGACTTGGAGTGCGCAACTGGAGGCATTTTTCTAAGCAGCTGTTTTCATAGAAAGGGCTATCGCTTGAGGGTACGTTTACACTGAGCGGAACCGCCCTTTAGCGAAAAAGAGGCGAGAACATTTATGCACACTGTGCCGTCACAACAGTTTACACAATCAATTTCAATCCTTCCAGATGGAAAACCCAATGAGACCAACTGAAATGTTGCTTTGAAAATGAAGCCACCCTTTGAGAGTTTCGTTGTAAGCCACGTCCACTTAGCTACAAAGCTCACCTGGCAGCTAAAGAGTTTCCTTAGAAGTACGACGCTCAAAAACAAAGTAAACAACGAGACCTACTTGAGAGTTTCTTTAGAAGAACGGCGCTCATTACAACGAGACCTACACAGATGACGTTGTCCCAAACCAGCTACTATTCCCACGCTGGAATAGAGTGAACCAGTTTCGTACCCAATAAAAGTGCCGAAGGACACTGAAACACCCGACATATCCAACTGTCTAAACTGCAACAAAACAAGCCGCATTATCAGTGCGGCATTTCACCGCGTTTTCCACGTTTGTCTATCTGTTTATGTTATACCCTCACAGCAAAGTCGTCGATCAAAAATATTCTCAACTTAATGCGGTCTGCCTGTTAGCCTACACTAAAACGAGGTACGTTTATCAGTTTATTTGTGTGACCACAAATTGTTTCCACCGAACGTATGATAAGCTACTTATCTCTAGGCATAGCTACCACCGCAACAGAATAGGAGAAGAAGAGAAAATAAAACAAAAACAAAGTAAACAGAAACGAAATTTATTGAAAATAATTATAAGGAACAACAAATACATATAAATCCGATAAATCAACCGAAAAGCGTTAAGATACTTTGAAAGTCACTTTTTTGTTAGTCAACATACTAAATGCTACTCTGGTGAATGTTTGTGTGGTTATGTGCGTTTTTCTTTTGTGGTTTTTTTTTTTCTTAGCGAATGAAACAAAGCGAAATACTTAATAAAGAGGAGCTTTTACTGTTGGCAATGAGCTCATTCGTCTGCGAATTTGGTACTCACAAGTTTGTTGCGCACACAGAGAATCTCTTGTTCGCCCTCCTCGCGGCTCTCCTTCAGCGCCAAGTTCAACTCGTCGATCTCCTCCTCGAGGAGTTTGATCTGCAAACAGAAAGAGTGGTTTCGAATTTGTTGGCAAGACCACCTGCGAACTCACCTTTGAATCCCGCTGCTGGAGGTCGTCTCTGACCTTCTCCATGTCGAACTCTAATTGTTTGACCCTTTCGCCGTAGTCGTCTCGGGATTTGAGGGCTTTGCGCTTCTCTGTGGTCTCCTCGGCGACCTGCTTGGAAAGGCGGCTGACTTGCGTTTCCAGGGCGAGATTTTGTCCGCTCCATGAGCTCTTGATGTCGGACAGCTGTAGGTGGGCTTCTTCTAGGTGCTGCTCGAGAAGTTTGCGCTCTTGCACGAGAGCCTGTATCTTCTCGTCCGAACCGAGCGACAGTATAGTGTCCATGCGAGATTGGTCGACAATTTGAAGGCGCATTTTAAGGTGACGATTCTCCTCCTCCACAGCGGCTAGAGTCGTGGTGAGGTTATTCTTGCCCAACTGTGCCGAGTGTCGGAAACTTTCCAGTTCATCCTGTCACAAGAGTGAAAGTCAGAAATGAGGCGCATGAGCGTAAGACCGACATACATACCGAGTGTATAGGTGAAAATAAAACACAACTAAAGCAGAACTAAGCATCTATAACATGTTACTGTCTAGGACAAACATAAAAAGAACACTAAAATGATAACAAAGGTGTGTAAGGTGATCGTGTGTATATGTAAGGTGTACCCCGTGTGCTACCGCAGCCTCTACGAAGAATAGTAAACACAATTCAGTGAGTGAGTTGCACTTACCTGTAAGTCCTCCACCATTGGTTCGAGTTTCTTGAGACGCTCAAGTTCGCCGGTTAGATTCTCGATTTGTTGCTGGTTCTGCTTGATTGCTGCTAGGCGATCGACAGCTTCCTGCTCGCGGAAGAGCAGTAGACTCTTTAGCTTCTCGATTTCGGCCTGTTGGATGTTCTGAATCTTCTCCTGCTCCTCGGAGTAGAGATCCTTTTGCGTTTGCGACACTTTTACCGACTCCAGAAGGATTTCATTCGATTTTTGCATCCGCGACTTCTCCTCTTGCAGCGACTGCAGTGTTTGCGTGAGGTCGGCGATTTTCGATGACAAATCACTGCACTGGCTGCGTAGTGAGTTCACCTCCATCTGAAAGGATGAGGTTGTTGATGAAATTTGTATTAATTTTGGTTTAAAAAAGGCCAAAGGCGTTCCCCAACTGAGTAGATGTAATACAAGAATGAGCTCCCTCTTCTGTCTTAAAGCCGAGTATTCCGAAACGTATCGAACTCAGCGCGTCTACTCCCTATCTATAGCAACAGACAAAACGACGCTAGTCACTAATCCGAAGGGATATAAATTCCACTATCAATCGGCACTCTCCCGTGAACAGTTTCCCTTGTAGATAGTTATCTAGACGCAGCCAGATAACGTGGAAAATAGTTTGTGAATCCCCCAGTATTTGCTTTCGACTGAATCGTCGTTATCAGTGTAAGACATGACAATTCAACCACCACTTATGCCCAGCCGCCCGATAAAGCGTAAAAGTTTACTACCGTCATCCAGCGAACGAAAGTATTCATCAACCAACGCTCAATTTACTTACATGATCACTCCCGTGGGCCGTTTGAGATGCCCCATCGTCCATGGAATTCACACTGATTGTCGACGAGAATCGACTACGCATGCGATTGTTATTCGATACACGAGCCGCAGCTGAACCGGTAGCGGGTAGAGCCGCCACATCGGATCCAGTTTCCTCTTTGATTCTATTCTTTAGCGAGGCGAACATTTTATTCACTTGCACAGCCAGCACAACACAGCACTTAGGTCAACTAATTCGGGGAGAGGCACACAATTATGGCGAAACTACCCAGCGCACTTGACGACTTTGCGGTGCACTGACGAGGGGGTAGGCTTGAATATGAATGACTCAACAGGAGGAGTAATGCGACATTGTCTTCCTACTTTTTTTTCACACTTGCACAGAGCACACACCCGCGCGTTACGCCCGAAGGAAAATTCTTATCGGTTTTGCTGTTCGCTTCTACTTTATGTGAAATTTGCATAGAATTTCAACTAATTAGCGATATGGGGCGAATAAATCTTGTTGGAATGGGTCTCCCGTTGGGTTGGATAATTATTACGCGATGGGAAAAAAATAGGTGATTGCACTTGCATTACATTAGATAGATAGCACTTTGGGGGTAGAACTTCGCCAGCTGGCAAACGAAGTGGTGAAAGCACTTGAATTTAATTTTTCCAGTTGGTGGTTTCGATTTCGTAAAAAAAAAATTAAAAACAACAAATCGTTTTCGGGTGATGCAAAAAGTGTTGACAGCTATTTTTTATTTGCAAAGTGACAGCGATTTGTTGTCGTTTTTTCTCCCATTTTGGGACAAGTCTCGGTGCCAGTGGGATAGACTGACATTGAGATTGTAGTAGAATTGTGGTTTGTCGTATTTGAAGGTTTGTTTTCATTGTGGAAGGAAAAATATAAATATTATTATATGTGCAATGTACATATATATAAATTATGCGAATCACAATCCTCTTTTTAGTCGTTTTCTGCACGTAATAGTCTAATCCTGGAATCGAATCTCCACTTTCGTAAACGAGTTTAAGTCGATTTTATATGTGAAACAAAAACAAATTCCGTCACGCAATTTGACCCCTGTTCTTGCCAGTAACTAATCTTCAATTTCCGATTTCTCCGCGCAGCGTGTATCGGTCTCGGTAAGTTTAGTCCTCTAAGTAAATCCACAGATTGAATTCCTTCGTATTCTCACTGATCGGTTCTTGAAATCCGGACAATTAAAGTTACTAACGGTATACTGCCTTGGAATATGTATATCGATTATTGTAGTAGTCCTAGTTTGTCTTCAATTCAGTGCCCGCAAATCATCATCTATATCATTGAACATTTGTTTGAAGAAAAAACTGACCATTCCTTTTATTTCCGGTCTCTATTCAAATTCGATTTCACAAAATTTCTTGTTAAATTATGCACAGCCAAACACAATTATGTAGCTACAATTAATATCCACACTCTAATGTAACCACAACCCAAACAAGTACTAGATCACCATAACCAGACGTCATCCCCATCCATACAAGCATCGCAACTCGCTTGATTTTTGAGCGGTTATATTTTGAAGTGTAGGTTTTTCAAATTGGACGTTTTGCCCTCAAGTTTTTCGTACGCGATTTGAGTTTTTCCTTTTTTTTGTTTGATTGTGTTTTTGTGCGATTATTACTATTAACTTACCTATTTCATAAACGTTTTTAAGTGTTGATATAAACAAGTGCTTTTAATAATGAGTGACGAAAATAAGAAACCATCCGAAGGCGTCGAATTGAATGAGAAGAATGACGCCGAACGCATTGATGATCCTGTTGCTGTTGCCGGCAAACAAAAGTGAGTGCAATTTTACACGAATTTCTATCCTCAATATTGTTATTTTATTGTTCTTAATCTAAATAGGTATAGTAGATCTGAATTTTTGCCTAAACAGGAGAAGTGGCATCAGTTTTGATTGGTTCCAGCATTTGCATTGATTTGAATGGTCGTATATGTACTTATTCCCTTTCATTAAGCCGTGCAATGCGCAAGTATACATAGATTGGAATAAGTCACTGAGTTGGCATCAAACTAACCCGCTTGTTTGCATTGTAGAAACAGCGGGTTAAGTCAAGGTGCGACTGTTTGTCATCCATGAAAATGTAGTTGCAATGGTTTGATTTTCTGGTTCGGGTAAAACCAAGCCACTCAACTGTTGTTCTTCTCAAGACACGTATTCCCGCTTCTCGAGGTTCTCGTTGGCAGGAGAAATCCGTGAGGAGTCCTACAAAAGACTGCCAAGTCACTTCGGTGAATGCCTGGACAAATTTAAAATTTTGTTAGCTTTTGGCGGCATGTTTGCATCAGCAGTTCTGTTTGTCGTTCCATAAATTGGATTGTCCACGAAAACAACGACTTAACCAATAGGAGCGTCTTAATTTGTCGCTTTTTATTTCGTCGCGCTATCGTTGGGGGACTAACTAAGTTACATACTCTATGCCGAAGTTCTGGCTTCAGGGGAGATGTGCGAACGCTTTAAAAATCTATTGTTCATTGGCAAAAATTGTGTTCAATATTCCTTTTAATATGAATAACTCATGTGCGACTATCTAAGCGCAACGAAACAGATGTCAAAGCGAGACATTGGCACACACATTTCTAAACTCTTGTCGGTGTATGAGCAACCGATCGTGCGCTATCCTTCGGACCTCTCATCGATGGGATTCGATCAATAACAGGGGAAGGGTACAGACGTGTGCTTTCTTTCGTTTGTCAACTGTCGGCGAAAGCAGCAATAAGTGAAATAAACGTTCATATTCTTGGAATCGTTTTCTTTTCGTTTTGTTTAATAGTCCACTTGTAACATCATGCAAGTAAATTAAACAAATTGATTATTAATTATCAACCCGACAATCGTCAGTCCGGTGAGCCAAAGTTCAAAGTCACAACTAAACAAACGCAGATAAAATGGTCTATGATTTCGTTCCGCTGAAAAAGACTCAGGTCAGTAAAATATTTGCCGATCTGTTCTTGATGTCATGTTTTAGCTTCAACATTGCAACTGGAGAGAATTAGGCAACCATCTACCTGGTGTTCATCTATTTTAAATCGAAGAATAGAAGCTTGGGGATGTAATTGTTGCCAGTATATAATTTTTCCTTGCAATATAATGCCCGGGACAGTAGAAAGATAGGACTGCCTGCCTTCAGACAAACGTCTGAAGCATTTACGACTTGTTCTTTTGTTAATTCGTATTGCACTTTACAAAGGGTGGGCCATCTAGTAGTTTCTTTTTAAATCATAGGCTATTTTGACATTGACAGCTGTTTTTCGCTCGAAATCTTGACAGAAAGTCATCATTATACTTCCGCGGAACGAAATGGGAAAATATTGAAAACTTTTTTCCAAAGTGAGAGCTGTGTAGCCCATACTGCGTTTTTTGAAAATAAGTTTTGGCCGATATGAAGCACCCACCGCGCCTGCTGTACGCAACTTTGTGCAAAAAGTGCAAATGGGCTCGGAAAACCCGCACGTTATTGTCGAGAAGCCAGTGCATCCACAGAGAGTGACAGTTTGGTGCGGATTGTGCAGTGGTCACATCATTGGACCATTTTTCTTCGAAAATGAGGCTGAGAACAACGTTTCGGTCAACGATTGGCGTTACAGCGCCATGTTAACCGACTTTTTTTTTACTGAAATTGAAGACATGGAAATGGACGACCTCTGGTTCATGCAGGATGGCGCGCCATGCCACACAGCCCATGCCACAATCGATCTTTTGCGCACCAAATTCCGAAATCGTGTTATCAGCCGTCTTGGCAAGATCAATTGGCCACCTCGGAGCTGCGATTTGACCCCTTTGGACTTTTTTTGTGGGGAACCGTGAAGGACCGATGTTATGCCAAAAATCCGGAAACGAAGCAAGCACTTAAGGCCAATATCATCCAAGCAATCAATGAGCTACAGCCCAAAACCATCAACAAGGTCTTGGAGAAAATTGGAGAAACAGCATGCGCTACTGCGAAGCCAGCCGAGGCAGCCACTTGAACGACTTTTTGTTCCATAATTAATGGGAATGTTTGCTCTTACTAATACATGGAAAAAATTAAATTTTATTCATTTTATTGGATCTTGAAAAAGAAACTTGTATTTGGCCCACCCTGTATACGAGCAAACTACCCTTGCACGCGCTCATCACCACCACTCCCACCCCACCTCCTTCTAAACCGATCCAAATCATTTCGTTTAATCTTCACCATCTTCCATGCCAGAGCCAATAAATTCAAATTCAGCAAATTCTATTGCATTGACTCAGTTCTCCCGATACAATATTCAAACTTGTGTGTGAACTTCTTGAGATTCCACTGCATGCCCTACTCTTTGAGTAGCGCCTTGCAATCCGATACTATTATTTTTGTACGAGTGCCAATTCTACAATAAGAAGAGACATGCAAAAAAAAAAACAAAGGAAAAGAAAAACACGGCACTTCTATTGTCATCGTCAGCGTTTAGGCGTGCCGCAATGTATATTACGTAAAAAGCGGAAATGGCCACTTTTGACGATGAGTACCGCCACGAAACTCTCACACGGGCGGCAAAAATAGCCAGAAGAAAATAAATAAAAAAACCGTCTCAACTCATCAAGAAGGATTGTACACAAGTGCGAAAATTATTTGAAAACTTTTCTGCCACACATCACGATCCGAGAAGCGTGTGGTTCTGTTTCACTGCTGGGTGGATGGTTGTTCGTTTCTACACAGCAGATTTTTAGTTGTTGGGGGTACTTGCACTTGGATGAGTATTGTAGAAGATGTCGGGCGTCGAGAATCACCAGGGGACATACTATGAAACTCGATTCTACTATTGATTCTATTCGAAAGATATTTGCGATTCTACTTTCAAATGCCACTCTCTATGAAAGTAGAATCGAATGCCGGTAATGCCAAACTATTTGCCAAAAAATTTTCGATTTTCGAACGATTCTTGCAATATGTTTGACATAACCCAAACGATTCTCGCAATATGTTTGACATAACCCAAACGAGTCTCGCATTATGTTTGGCATTTCCCAAAAAATTTATCGTGAAACAATTAAATAATAATAAATAAACATGGACTGCCGCCTTTCGAAAGATGCCTTTATGTACTTGTTGAACAATATTTCAGCAGAACAAAGTGTTCGCAAAAAACAAACATTTGTTCCCAACATTATAAAGGCTATTTTTAAATACCCCTTGGACAAATCTGGATGCTGGGTCATATATTGCACCTTTTCAAACTGTGACACTTTTGTGTTTGGACTTTTAGATGATTCCCTGGGACAAAAAAAAACAAACATAAATATTACTATGTTTATGAAATATTCATGAATTATTTATTTATAAAATTTATTTACTTACATTCGAACGAATTTGACATTAACTTTCGGAAAAGGTAGTACCAATTTTGTACCAAGAAAACAAAAAACAGTTGGCAGTACAAGAGCTGTTCGAATTTCGCTTTCATAACTTACTTAAAGAATTACAAAGTTGCGATTGTGGGAATTCGAACAGTTTCACTTTAGAATCGAGTTTCATAGTAGGGCCCCAGGAAAAGGTGTCTCAAAGGAAACCCCTTTTTTAAATACAATATGATTGATGGGCGGGAGTGTTAGGCCGGTTTTATTCACTCAAAGTTGAACACAACTTGGGGATTTTTATTTTCAACTTGAGAATTTGCTTTTATTCACTCAAAATTGATTCGCTCAACTTTGGATATTCCGGAGTTGGGAAAACCGGAAGTTGGTCAACTTTGGATTCGCTCAACTCCCCGAAATAGTAGAAGTTGGGAGAGCAAACTTGGGTTTTTATGTTTAAATTGATTTTTTTGGGGATTTTGACTGATAGCTCTTCAAATCAAGTGGCGAAAGTAATTATTATTAATTACAATTTGAAATAATATATCGCTTAAATTATTGTTGCGAGAATTGGCCATAGCAGTGTTGTTATATCGTGGGAATTTCAGAAATCTGACCAAAAAACATTCAAACTACGAATTTTTGGTGAAATTCTATCAACACACTGAATATCCATAAGAAACAGCTCATGTAAATCGTTTTGAACCAAAAAATAATCATAGCAGTATTACAAACTGCGGTTTTTATACTAAAGGTTAATTTAACGTGATTTTCTTTCCGTATAAAACAAATTTTACTTTTAAAAAATGAATTTTGGCGCCTAAAAGTATTGTGGGATTTTAAAAGGGAATTTGAGTGAAGTGAAAAGGGGAAAAAAGGGAAAAATCACCACGTCGGTATAAATGAAGAGAGAGTGCTAACAACACTGAGAGACGGCAATACAAGATAATACCACTGGGACGACCATGACTTTATCTATAGTTTCCGTCTCTCAAAGCGGACGACAATGACGGAGCTCCATCTTATTATGAATTCGTTGCCGCACATCTGGAGAAGGTATTGTGCATCGCGAAAGAGTTGGAATTTATTGTATTTTTTATTTAGTTCGTAATTCTTGTTCGATAGATCGTGTAAATTAAACCAGTAACGAGGTAACAAAACAGCACATGACTTTTTCGCGAAAGCAAAATTCCCTCGAACCAATTTAATTTTTATGTGGATATCAACTCTTTAAAACCTAGACAAACCATACTGAGACCCCCAACTCACAATCCTCTTGCCGCTGGCCCCCTCAGTTTTTTTTTTCTTCAAATTCGACATTTTGTTTTCCTATGGGTGTTACCTATGTCAAAAAAGAATCCGTGAGACATGCAAAAACATACAAAAAATGCAAAAATAAATGCTGCCAACCTCGGCAACCGTGGGGAAATGTGAAAGAGTTCGGGAATTCCACATTTTTATATTACTGAATGCCATTGGTTAGTTATTATAAATTGTTAAAAGGCGAATAATTTGATTTGTTTCGTTAATAAAACTACGTAAAGGAGATGTTCTATATACTAGAAATATATTAGGACAAACATGGTTGTGTATTTTCCGCTTTTGGATATCAGTAACTTCGATTTCGTGTGTAAATTTTTCTTAAATAATAAAGAAAATTTGCTCAAAATGTTTTTATTTTCCCTCAACCAATCTGCATTGTTAATTTTTCATGAGTATTTTAAGTAAATGTACACTTATTCATAAATTATTCACACGTAACGAACAATTTCAAATTAAACGGATAAAATTCTATGAACTCTGCCAGCAACTTTGGCCACAGCGGAAGTGGCTCATATATCCTGGGAGTGTGTTGGTGAGCCGGAATTTTTGAAGTTTCGTGACATTTGTCAATACGATTTTCTATGTAACAATACTAGCGCACCAAATCGTGACCACTCCGTAAAAATATAGCTTGTAGTCTAAGTAACGGGAAATCGGCCGGAGTTGGTGGTCTCAGTATTGTCTCTGCTTTAAAACTAAAACCATAGACAAAGAATAAAAATTAAACAAAGTATGCGCTGTCCATAACGAAAAAGACGACCGAAATCCAAATCCAAAGTTGAAACTGACATATTTTGTGTCATCTGCCACAAATATCCCAGGGATATTTCTGAAACAGCTAGTAAAAAAATGCGCTTCACAATTTACCCTAACCATTCTCATTTCCTTTTAACTAATGAGTTTTTACATTTATAATTGTGTTATGTTTGCGTTTCAATATTTGTATTTTGCACTTAGTCTTAAGTTTATTCGATTGTTAGTTTTTTTTTTTTTTTTATATACGCTTGTATTAAGCAATAAATAAATAAATAAAGGCACCAAGTGACAAAGAACAGAAACAGAAACAGAATCCCATACATTTGCAGCAGAAACAGAACATATTTTTTCAGCAACATAATTTAGCGCATGAAAAATGGCTGTTTGACGACAGAACGTAAACAAGTCTACATTGTGAAATGCCAATTTATAGTGGGGGGAGGATTTTTTTGTTTGCATTTTTCTGCATCTGTCACCTGGCTGTTTGTTTCGCATCGTACTATTGTATATTGTGATGACCACGAAGAGATGAGACGAAGATGAGAGTATAATATATAAATCACCAATTAATGTATAATGACCGTCACCCAATATTTTGCGACAGCGACATGTTTTCATGGGTCTGTTTCTGTTTCAGTTTTGTGTAGCCGAGCGAGCAACGTAAACAGAACCAGAATTTACTACAGAATGAACAAACTTTCTGTTCTGTTTCAGTTTCTGTTCCTGTTTCTGTTCTATGTCACTTGGTGCCGTAAGCCAACTTTTGAATTTCAACTGAGGAGTTGAGAATTAAAGTAGTGAATAAAAGCAATTTCCAACTTGGCGCTCAACTCTCTCTCTCAAATCAACTCCGAAGTTGGTCAACCTCAAGTTGAACAATAGTGAATAAAACGGCCCTTAGTGTAGAAAATGAGAACAACTCTTTACCAATCGGCATGCTTTTCAAAAATACGCGCTTACCAGTGATGGTCAAACGGTTTGATGCCGTTCAAGTACTTCTTGACGTTTTATGTGGTTCCGATACCCACAAACCGTAGTGGTTAGCGTTTTGGACTTCGCAGCTAGGCATATTTTCATTCATTACTTGCAAGTTAATATTCGGCACGTTTTTAGTGAGATGGCGTTGAATACTGGGCTCGAAATAAGACCGACGGGATGCGCTGCGTCGAAACAGCACAGAAGCTCATATGCCCGGAGTTTTGCAGCCTGAAAAGCTACGCGACCGAAGTGGAACTTCATGAAGCTTGATATTAGGATTCCACTCAGTCTCTTTATTCTTTAGACGACTGACCATTTGTTCAAGTCATGATTTCCAGTTCCAGATGAGCTTCACAGTTGACCAACAGTCTTTTTCATTTCTTTTTAACATCGATTACCTCGACGCAACATTTGTAAACTTGATAAATAACAAATGCTACACGACTGTTGACACGTACTAGTGACACTCTATGGCACGAAGCCAGCCATGCTCGGGTCAAGACAACGGGCATTAGATATGAAGAAGCATCGGTATTTCGCGCGGCCATTGTGCTCTCACCCACAAGACGACGCGGCGCTCCCTTAACCACTTACAGTTTATTTCTCAACACAAACTCGTGCCTTCCCGCACGCTCCCCTTTCTTCGTTTTCATGCTCCAAGTCGCTACGTCGGTCCTCGGCCATTTCTCACAACGTGCACTTCCTCCTCTCGATTGATGTCCTATTCTTTCGTTTCACAGGAGTTTGGAAATACTGCTTAGCGAGCCACAAATCGTGCCCCAGTTGCCGCAACATGCGCGCTACCTGCACCCATTTCTTGTCGCTTTTTAATTTCACCAGACTTTGGGATCACTTCCCCACGGCCTGTCGCTTTTTCAATGCATCGCTTGTTTGTTTTATCTGAGCCAGGAACTCTTGACCAACGAGCTGTATATTCTGCCCAGACGTGCTGCCTTCCCCCGATTTCTGTCGCTCTTGCGTTTCCCTGGAGTTCGGGATTACTTCCCTCTTGCCGTCGCTTTTTCATAGCAAGGCTTGCTTCCTTCATTCGTTTCATCCGAGTTAGAAACTGTTGTCCAACGAGCCTAATAAAGTTTCACGTCAAAATAAAAAAATCTACAGTTCTTAAGAAAACTCCTTTCATTTAACTAAATTCAAGGTGAAGACAAATGCGACTTGGTAGCCATTCACCAGACACCAGAGTGCATGAAGACGAGTATCGTGCCCTCCTGCACGTGCGCAGCTGCTTGACTTCGCCGCCTAAATAATAAAACTGAATGAAAGTATAAAAAAATCCATGAAGTCATCAAAAAGTTTAAAACATAAATTCCGCTTAAATGTCCCATTGAATTTGTGCCGAACAAGCACTCGCTGTAGCCAATTGAAACGAATATCAAATTAGGCACACACACACACAAGGCTACTCTCAGAAGCATTTTGGCCATTGGCCAATATTTAATAATAACATTAAAGAAATAGAAAACTGCAAAGAAAAGTGAGAACAAAAACGCTATAAAGACAGAACAAGACCAAATCATGCATCCAACGGAAATAAAACTCTCAATATACGTGGCTGCATGCAGAGGTGACCAACTGGCAGCCAACTGCCAATTCCCGAAGAACTATTTTAGCCAAAAAGACGACGATCGACGACAGTGCACAGTGGCGGCTCACTCTATTTGATCGTCAACGAACGAGACACGAGCTGCACAAGTAATCAACTCGAGTCCGCATCATTTGCGGTGTCTATTTCCATGCGGAGATTGACTGCCTGCTGCCGGCATGAAACGAGAGAAGATCGACAAAAACCAAACGATGCAGAACGGGCCAGATAACAAGATCGCCCGATCGCCCGATCTATCCGAGCCGACGGAGATGCACTAAACAGTTGGCGCACTTGTTCCCTTTTGCTGTTGGGCGGACTTTTTGAATGGCTTTCTTCCTGGCGGTCGGTGGAGGACCGCTGATGAATGTATCATCGACGGAGTATGCGGCGCGACCAGACGCTCGCTCTGTCCTCTTTCGGTTCTGATTGACAAATTGAATGTTATCGTTTGTTGTTTTCTATTTTTCTCTTCCAACAAAGCAGGTACTCTCAGCGGGTTTTCTATGTCATTGTTCAATGTTCTGCCTGTGCTCACATGGCTCCCCTCCTCTAATAAATCATGGCCTTACCTCCGGCCGGATTCTATGGTGGCAACTGGCAACCCCTCTGTGTGTCAATGTCATGATGAGTGCTCAGTGCTAGTGTTGGGGTGAATAAAGGAAAACCTTCCATTCCAACAATATGTTGGAGAACTTTATTCCGACGCACACGTACATGTTGCAGATTGCTAATGCTCTCGAGAGATGTAACAAACTACGCGCCAAACCAACCCCTACAGCAGCTACAGCACATGCTCAGTGGATGATGGGAGAGAGCAGCGAACTAAAGCGAGAGAGAGGAAGAAGTCAACTGTTACGGATGTTGGACGTTACACATTAGTTTCGAATTTGAATTTGAAAAAAATACTGTCACACCTTGGGAGATGTGGTGCGCCGCCATGTGCTGGACAGATTTTGTTGCGATGCTGTCGAATGTTTTCTATTGCAGTAGAGAGATTTATTTGTCACAGTGAGGCAAATGTTCTGCCTTAGAAAATAGGGAGGCGTTTGTTGTTTGCAGCACTCGGCTTCGAGAAACTTTTTAATCTTTTGATCGAGTACTACGGGACTGAATTTTTGCTTGTAAAATCCAAGGACGCATTGCTCGCTCACTGATGCGATTTTGGGACCCCTGCTTGATTGGCTTAAAGAAGTCATCGATGAGGTCCGGTCTAAGACTACATATTGCTTTTCTCTATGAAGCTGTAAGTGTTCCCTCTTTGCAAAATTCGTTTCACCAAACACAAATTTTCAAAGTGCAAAGTTTTTTCAATTTGCAAAGAATTCGACCATTAAAATTAGATTTGCACTTTCCATTTAAAATCGTGAAAAGTTTGTCAATAATATGCAAAGAAAAAAAAATCATTTGCAGTTGAGCTATTGTTGTGAACCGTTTCGAAGCACTTTTGAAGACGAAGATGATACAAATAATGTAAAGGGTATTTCAATAAGAGCGCAACAAATAAAACAAAATCGGTTTTGGATATCAATGAAAACCACACCAAACCGTAATTTTTTCGGGATGCAATGATGACTCATGGGTACGTTTGGATTGCTGCCTGACCAATACCGCATATTTTGTTTATTGACGAAGCCATTCAGCCAGAAATGAGCCTCATCGCTGAAGATGATTTTTCGATGAAAATCCGAATCATTTTCAAGTTTTTGCTCAGCCCAATTCACGAACATACGACGCTTCTGGTGGTCAAGCGGCTTCAGTTCTTGCGTCAATTTAATCTTGTAAGGATGTAGGCCAAGATCTTTTCGCAAAATTCGCCACAACGACGTCATAGAGATGCCCAACGCTTGAGAACGACGTGTGAGAGACACATTTGGGCTTTCTTCAACTGACGCCTCAGCGGCAGCAATATTCTCGACACTACGGGCACTTCTTTGTCTCACTGGCACGGGAACATTTTGTACTGTGCCTGTGGATTCAAATTTCTCCACTAGACGCTCAATTGTTGATCTGCTAGCACGATTATGACGACCATAAATTGGACGTAGCGCTCTTAACGTTGAGGCCACTGACTCCGAATTTCGGTAGTAAATTTTAATTATTTCGACTCGTTGTTGGCTCGTATATCTTTCCATCATGAAATGGCAAACCTTACTGAAGAGAAATGTCAAAAGAGCGGCAAGAAATTCGGCGTCGTTTGCTGTCCCTGTCGCTCTACTTTTGTAGCGTCCCTGTTGAAAAGCCCTTTACAAAGGGTTGTAAAATTAAGGACAAATTTTGAAATTGGAGATCATTTTTCAACCCTGGAAAGCTTTCGTTTAACGAAGACGAGTATTGAACGTGTTTTGTCAACAATTGGGCATAGGCTAAGGTTTGACAGCGAACGAAATAATTGCTTAAGTCCCCTGCAACTGATTCTATGCACACTACGTTGGATTGGAAATGGAGCGCAATATCATGGAGTCGCTGCTATGCACGGAATAAGTAAAGCTTACAGTTTGCAGAGTAGTACAACGAGTTTCGGACGCAATAATCGAGGAATTGCTTGCAACCACCATTTGCTGGCCACAAAATACTTCGGAAATAGCTAACCAATTTTTTGCTCAAGATGGATTCCCTTTTGCAGCTGGATGCGTTGACGGTACGATGATCAACATTGATGCACCCAGGGAAAATGAAGAGCAGTTTGTTAATAGACATGGGAAGCCTGCATTGAATGCAATGATAGTATGTGGGCCGGATCGATCTTTCTATGCGATTAACGTGAGCTGACCAGGTAGTGTGCACGATGCAAGGGTATTAAATTCCCGTTTGGCGGCGAATTTCAATGCAGGATATCGGCCATTTCCAAATGCAGTACTTTTATCAGACAGCGCTTATTCTTTAAGTGAATGGTTAATAACACCACTAAGAACAAATCAGGACGTTCCAGTGAACAGCTTTTTAACCGAGCTCATAAAAAGACTTGGCGAATCATGGAAAATAGTTTTGGTATGTGAAATGTACGAGTTTCTTTCATTCTCAAACATTTATATTTTTTAGGAATATTGAAGGAAAAGTTTCCATGTTTAAACTATCTCCGCCTGCAGCAAGTAAAATCGTTTTAGCCTGCTGCGTTCTACATAATCTGGAAGTAAACAGAGAACAATCAACGTATTGGAGGTTCGATGTTGAAACCTTCGAAGAACATTAAAAAAAAGTAAATAATTTGCGCAATAGGACCGTTAGGGTCCTTCTTTCGTTTCGCTTCTCTACCATTCGTTTTGGGTGAGTTATCAATTTTTGGGACGAATGGAAGGGATGTACAATTTTTCGCCGGTTAATTTGAGAAGCTCATTCATGACAGTTAATGTCGGATGTTTGTCAGTCGTTCGCGACAGGTGGCGCAGTGGAAAAACGGGTTTTCCAGGGTAACCCTCGCTTAGTAGTCCAACGCACCCTAGAAGAACCTTGCTCCCAAACAAGAGCTCTTGGAGGCCTGGACAGTGATACAGGTTCCACAGATTCCACAGATTCCATAACCTCT
The DNA here is from genome assembly GCA_951230905.1 of Cheilosia variabilis. Classification (NCBI taxonomy): domain Eukaryota; kingdom Metazoa; phylum Arthropoda; class Insecta; order Diptera; family Syrphidae; genus Cheilosia; species Cheilosia variabilis. The sequence continues at coordinate 58,750,159 of OX579680.1, read as the reverse complement.
TCGTTATGTTGTTTTGTTTACAAACAAATCGCGCCGAATCAGACCGAATCAGTCTACCCACTATTTCAGCGCTAAGCCGTTTAAACTTGATGACAAAAGCCTTGAGACTCACGGCCTTATTTATTCAACAAATTTCTGCACTGAGGTTTGTTTAAGTGTAGAAATTTGTTGAATAAATAATTCCTAACCGTTTATCAACTTGGCCTCCTTCAAATCAAACAAAATCAACAACCAACAAACTTGATCGATCTCAATTTGCTGACCCTCTCGGCGGCAGCGCATCTATCGCTCGCCAAATAATGAAAACCTTATTGTCGTGGCTCAGTGACTCACCTAATTGATCATTGTCTAAAATATATTCGCTTAAAGACAAAAGAGCTTATCGCGTCGCTGTAACTCTGCAAGTGTGTCACGCTGTGGCTGTTGCAGCAAAATAATGTTTTTTTTTTTTTTTTTTCGAAACCCCTAACACAAACCGATACTTGACCTAAATTCAAATGAAGAATGAGTTGTCGTCACCGTCACCGTCATTATTTATTCTTCTCACTCTTTCGCAAAGGGTGAGGTGTTTTTGTTTTGCTTAATCAACAGAAGTTGACTCTCTTATCAGTAGGTAGGTCGAAGAAACCGCCATTTCTCAAGCAGGCATGTGTCACTGCGTGTTTTCCGGAAAACATGTTTTCAAAAACACTCCTGGTCATCCTGCAAACAATACCCAAACCTATTGCTATCGTTATCTAACGCCTGCCATAAAATTTAGGACTATAATCTTCAAAAACAACCACCTTAGGTCGGGGCACGCCGCGCCGGCACATCAGCCACCACAGCAGCTGTGAATCAACAAAAAAACTCTCCAATCGAATTTATAGCATGCGTGTGGTTTGTGTAGATTTGACAAGGGAAGCGACAAAAACTACGTTTTCATTTCGATTCGCTCTCTCCGTTGTTGTATTTTGTATATCGCTTCGCAATGAGTTTTATTTTCGAAAACCCCGTGTGCGCTTGTATGGAGGGTGAACAAGCCAACCGTTTATTTTCCATTCCATTGGAGAGCCAGTCAGAACAGAATTAGAATCAGCAACACAGAAAACAGAAACCGAAACCAAAACTGAGCAGGCATCCCAGAGATGCGCTTCTTCCTCTCAGATTCAGTTCTGTTCTCGCTTTTGATTTAACTAGACATTTTGTGTTCTGTTGCAAGGGAGAATAAAGCGCGCGTCTGGCGGTTATTTCTTTTTTTTTTTGTTACAATCTCTGTGTTTATCTCGGTGAAAATGATTTTTACCATCGAGTTCTAATTTTAGACAAAGTTTTTTTTTTTTTGAGATTTACTGTCCGTCGGCGGAATAAATGAATTAAAATCAAAATAAAAATATCTGCTTGACAAAATGTTGTGAAGTTTATTGGAATTCCTTATCAATTGGCAATCCGCTTGTGTGTTCGTGCATGTGTGTCCCTCAATTTGGTTTCATTGAATTCATCATCGTTTGTGCTTTATTAGTGATAAATTTGTTTTTTTTTTCCCAAGAATCGAAAAGTGAGTAAAAAGGAAGAGAAATTTAAATTGAAATTGAGATTCCACCGCAAAAGGAATTCGACTGTGTTTGTGGAAATTTTTGTTTTGTAAAACAAAAAGTGTCACCTGAGTGTGGAAGTGAGCTTTTGCGTCGTTACAGCGCAAGGCAAACAAATCGGAATGTAAACAAACGTTCCAAGGATGAGAGTAGATGAATCATCAGGGAGCATCCTTTGAACAATTAAAAAAAAATACAAGTTGCCCATGGAATAATTTTCAGAAAGGAGGCCGACTTTTGGCGCGATTTTCACGGTTGACAAGTGGGTGGGGTGGGGTTTTTTTTTAGAAACTGAATCAGGGGTCGGATTCTGTAAGGTTTTCGTGCGCACGAATGATTTGCTCGGAGTTGCAGAAGTAAATCATTCGTTTCGGCTTACAGAATGCCAACCCAGGGGTTAATTGTTTTATAAATATTCTGACTTGTTTTGAGAAGTTTTTGGAAGCGCGACAAGAGCGACTATTGCTCTTAGTATTGATGACTGTTTGAAATTCATTATTTTTAGAAATACTTATCCGTGGGTGAGTTGTGGTCTTTCATCTGTGTCTCAAATTTTACAGATCGCGGCCTCACAATAATCCAGGGGCAGATCACCGAAGACGATGATCGTTGAAATTTTTGTGAACAAAATTAATTGTTTTCCGGCCAATTTTCGTTTCGATTATCGTACGTTTTCAATTGATTTGTGTAGAATGAAGATAAAGCTCTAAAAACTCATAAATTTTGCAACAATTTGCTAATTTTGGATGTCGATCGTGTCGAAAATAGTCTCGTCAAAAGCTACGTGATCAGCGCCCAGATAATTTCAACTATTATTTGAGAAGTAGCAACAATCTGCTGTGGGTATTGTGGAGTCAGCAAGGTCTTATTTTTCATTGAGATTGAAAAGGCTACAATTGCACTTAAAATCTGAGCAAACAAAGGTTTTCAAAGACTCAGTTCTGGCTTGGAAGATCACCCTTATCTCCTCAAAAGTAGTTGCGACTGTCCAAAGTATGATTGAAGGTTTTATAGGTTGGATGGTGCCAGGCTTTCGTTGAACTGTCTGAAAGGAGGTCGTAAAAGTAGGTTAGACTAGGGAAAAAGGCTGACGGAACAAAAAAATCTTGAAACCGTGTCTACAGGTCAATGCCTTGCCCTAGGAGTTATGACTTCCATACAGCAGCCATCCCTCGGTGTGCAGTCTTCTCTGAAATCTGATAAAGAAAAAGCCTTCCAAAGTTCTTATTTCTAGTGTCACAAAGTGGATCAAGAAAACGTCAAGTGTCAAAATGTAAATCTTTGTCAACCACATCCTCTGTGCAGATCGTTTCATTTTCTCTGTATGACATATCAGCTGGACAACGAGGGAGGACAATGATCTTTTGTTTGTTGTAGACAACAGTTTTGAGCAGACTTCATCGCTTATTCCCCAATCGTATGTTTTGCTCAAGGGAAGATCCATTTCTTCTCCGCTGTGTCTTACAGTGTTCGGCTCTCCACCTTTCTAACTTTTTCCATTACGTAGTAAGAGAAAGATATTCGTACAAAATTTTGAACTCGAGATTTTAATCAATTCGGACATTAGGATGATAGGCGAACTCAAAAAAGTGGGTCGCAAAATTCTGTCCGTCTGTCTGTATATCCCGAGGCCTACAGCCTAAGCGGCTGAACGGATTTCGTTCAAACTTCGGATTTCAAGTTTGGGGCCTTATAGTTCGGGGCCGTTTTTTTTTTGCATGGTAACCTCAATATTAATGGTACTTCCCAAATAAAATGTTCATACCAGTTTGATTTGTTCGAAAACTGCTCTAACGATTTCAACAAAAATTGATATGTAAGCTTAAGTAGGTGAGGTAAACATAACTGCATACTCAGTTTTCAGTTAAAAAAATCGAGTAACGGTACTTTTGAAATTTGGACATATCTCGAAAACGGTCCATACGATTGTAACAAAAATTCATTTCTAAGGTAATATGGTCATTTCTAGCTTAATGGAAAACTCAGTTTTTCTGTTTTATCGTAAAATGGATTTTTGAAAAAAAGTCATTTTTGAAAAATTTAGTTTACCTGAAAATGTCGATAACGATTTTGACCAAAATGCAAACATAGAGTAAAATTGATGTTTTCAAAATTATTGCGTCCTTAATTTTCAATTCGAATCACGGGAAACGCTCACTTTAAAACTGCCCATATCTCGAAAACCCCATTTTCGATTTCGATAAAACCCTAAAAACCAAGTAATGCTTACATCTCAAACAATAACTTGTACTCGGTTTTCAGCTAAATAGTTAAGCAATAGTATTTTTCAAGCTAAACAATGCAATATTTGGTACTGTTTTGTCTGCCAAATTTTCCAAAAACCGCTCTAACGATTTTGACCAAAATACATATTAGAGATAATATAAGTATTTTCAATAAGATTCCGTACTTAGATTTTCTCAAAAAATTCGAACAAATCAATTTCTTAAATATTTCTCAAATATGACTACCCAAATTCCGATCTGTATTCACATATTTTCGGTAAAATTTTGAAATAATAACAATGCCCCAACTTCGAATAAAAGCTACGTAAAACTTCTTTTTAGCAAATATTACCAACTTCTATTTTTTTTTCAACAATATTGAATATGCACCCTTAAAATATTTCCAAAAATTTGGAGCTAACACAATCAGCAACTCCCACTTCATTTACATTAAAACTTTTGATGAACGAGAAAGTTACGTTCGACCCAGTCGTGCACTTTATTTATTGTCGTACCGTTCACAGCGTTTTTTCAAAACCGATTCTCATGAAACATTGAGTAAATGAAATCCGTAAGTTTGTCACAACTTTTCCCTAGATTGTGGTCAAATTTCTACCATTGGGCTTACGTAGTCTATATATTTTTAAATTGTCTAACAGAGGGCGCTGTAAGATATATCTAATTCAGCTGACTCGCAGTTAAAGCGTCTTTCAATCTTGAAACTGTATTCCACCATCCCAGGTCCAAAGTTGGCTTCTAATCAAAGACTGCAGGACGGATTACCTTTCCTTCTTGAGCATGTAACCTCCTTTCAGAGAGCAAACCACTCTCTACAAATCCTCAACAACACTCGTTTGCATTACAACAGTAAACGGAGAATACAATGACTCACAAACAACATGCAGACCCATACCCTTATGACTGCGGAGGGTGGCTGTACACTGGTGCTCTGTCTAATGATTTACAAGAGTGCTCCTGCTCAGTCATCTTTCGCGGGCGTTGACTCATTTTAGAACTGAAACATGAGTACCTACTCTGTAAAGGACACTGGAGGAATATCAATCGCATAGTAATAATTTAAGTATATTCTTTAGGATTGTGTGCTAATTTTACATGAGGGGATTGTTTTGAAGTTAACATACGGGCGTTATCTTCTTGATTACGTGACATGGAAGTGGTCTTTAAATTCTGTAGACCCCTATTTAATGGTGTGGTAAAATGCAACCTTATATCAGGGTTCTTCGCTTCCCCAGGAGGTACTAGAAGAATGAAAGGAAATAAGTCTTCGTTACACTCTTTTCGGTCCAAATTTCAATCAAAAATCAAGCTCAGTCACCGAGATTTTTCATCATTTCTGTTCAATTCAAAAATGGATTGCCACAAGGTTGTGGAGTGGGCACTCTTGTGTTTAACTCTTGCAAAGATTGTCATCAGTGCCTATGTTCTGTAATTATCGCATCGATATATCTATCACTAGAACGATATAACTATCAAGAGCGATAAAATTATCACTTCAACTGTCGAATTTTATCATGAAACACAAAGCTTGCGGTTATAAAGTACACCAAAACCTCGCTTTGCGTCGTTCCGATTTGCGTCTTTTCGAAGTTGCGTCATTTAAAAATGATCCTGGTTTCGAAGTTGGGACGATTTTATTTCAGTTTTTTTTTTGTTATTCCTTTTTGTTCATTTTGTTTTTGTAAAAAGGTTATTGCCCAAGATTAAGGCTAACGAGTTTACACTTTTTAAGATAATTAAGGTTAAGAATCGTTATTTCAAGTTGAGTCATTTCGATTTGCGTCGTGTTTTTTCTGGTCCCAATTAACGACGCAAATCGGGGTTTTGGTGTATTAAAACAAAAAATTCAAATGGCTAAAAATCAAAAAGGAAGGATTATATAAAAATAACGTAAATAAGAATTTTTTTTTTAGAGCACCTCAAAAATCTCCAAGATTCAGAAGCAAAAGCTTATAGAACTCATGGCTGTTAATTACGAATTTGCCAGACATTTTATTTTTTTTATTGTAATCACATATCTGAAATGTGGGTACGAACATAATTTTTATTGTTAATTATCAGAAATGTCACATTACAATAATTACCAATTGGACATTCTTTGAATGGTAACCCTCACGGTTTAAGTAGCAATTTTCTACATCTTGCTTAGGTCTCTTAATCCCAACGTGGTTACAATCTACTGCTCCAATAATCCCTACGAATCCAGTCATTTCATCTAATTGAATCTAATTGAATTTCGTGAACAATTGATTGATAAAAGATGTAAGCCATGTATTAACTTTTGGTTTATCTCATTGTATTCCTGAGAGGTTGGAAACTTCATGTATTTGTTTTGCAAAACATCAGCCACTTCCGAAACCACTCGAGAAACCATAGTCGTACTAATAGCCACAGAAAAATAATGGCCCACATCTCTCTGAAAGAACCCAGTTGCAAAAAAAAAAATGTAATGCAGCACAGACCCGAATCGGGATTGGAATAAATGTATTCCTTTGCCCTTTGCACAAATGTGGACTTAGCTCGTCAATAAGTATCCGAGTTGAACCACAGGAAAAACGATACAACTCGCGAAATCTTGCTTCCGGCATTTCAAAAGGGTTTGTCCTATCTCTTAGTACATGCCTTTGAATCCGTAACATGTTACGCCTATCGTATTCTTCACCCAAAATTAGTGAAAAGCTAAACATTTTTAAAAACAACGATACTGAAAATCCCTGTGAAATAATTTTCAATTTTTATTGTTTTGTATTGCAGTATTTTGACAGCTTTGGGAAATCTTTCCAAAATTCCCATGAAATTAAAAGTTACTACAGAATACTTTTCGCATAGAGTTAGAGAACTCCAATATTTTCCAGATGCGATACACAGCGGAATGTTTTGATCCTAAGTTTTCGATGCGAAAAGTTATCGCATGAGTTACAGAACATGGGCACAGGTTTCAATTAACAATTTAGCTTCATTTGGTTTTTTAGCTACTTTTTCCCTATACCCCATACGAAAATGGACTCCCACAAGGCTGTAAACTAGGTGCCCAATGTCCAAATTTTACAAAAACTAACAGTAACTGTTATAGTTTATCAACATGGAGGTCTCTCGATCCCGTTGATGTTAGAAATGGAATGCAAACTTTGTAATCAGGTGGCCAACTGTCATAGTTCTTTAATATGCAGGTCTTCTCGATCCCGTTGAGGTTAGAAATGGACTGCCACAGGGTTGCAAACTTGGTAATCAGGTGGCTTACTGGCATAGTTCTTTAATATGCAGGTCTTCTCGATCCCGTTGAGGTTAGAAATGGACTGCCACAGGGTTAAAACTCAGTAATCAGGTGGCCAACTGTCATAGTTCTTAAATATGCTGGTCTTCTCGATCCCGTTGAGGTTAGAAATGGACTGCCACAGGGTTGCAAACTTGGTAATCAGGTGGCTTACTGTCATAGTTCTTTAATATGCAGGTCTTCTCGATCCCGTTGAGGTTAGAAATGGACTGCCACAGGGTTAAAACTCAGTAATCAGGTGGCCAACTGTCATAGTTCTTAAATATGCTGGTCTTCTCGATCCCGTTGAGGTTAGAAATGGACTGCCACAGGGTTAAAACTCAGTAATCAGGTGGCCAACTGTCATAGTTCTTTAATATGCAGGTCTTCTCGATCCCGTTGAGGTTAGAAATGGAATGCAAACTTTGTAATCAGGTGGCCAACTGTCATAGTTCTTAAATATGCAGGTCTTCTCGATCCCGTTGATGTTAGAAATGGAATGCAAACTTTGTAATCAGGTGGCCAACTGTCATAGTTCTTTAATATGCAGGCCTTCTCGATCCCGTTGAGGTTAGAAATGGACTGCCACAGGGTTAAAACTCAGTAATCAGGTGTCCAACTGTCATAGTTCTTTAATATGCAGGCCTTCTCGATCCCGTTGAGGTTAGAAATGGACTGCCACAGGGTTGGAAACTTGGTAATCAGGTGGCCAACTGTCATAGTTCTTTAATATGCAGGTCTTCTCGATCCCGTTGAGGTTAGAAATGGAATGCAAACTTTGTAATCAGGTGGCCAACTGTCATAGTTCTTTAATATGCAGGCCTTCTCGAACTCGTTGAGGTTAGAAATGGACTGCCACAGGGTTGCAAACTTTGTAATCAGGTGGCCAACTGTCATAGTTCTTTAATATGCAGGTCTTCTCGATCCCGTTGAGGTTAGAAATGGACTGCCACAGGGTTGGAAACTTATAGTAATCAGGTGGCTTATTTGTATGTTTGCTAATAGGACCTTTAGATCACGATAAGTCGCGCTTAATTTAAAGTGAAGCTGCAGTAAAGGTCTCTCTAAAAAACGAAAATTAATATTTTTTTTTTATAGTTACCACGGTTGTCACTTAAGATGGACTGCCACAGGGCGGTATACTTACCACTTGACTTGTACGTTCAATTTAATTTCTAAAATATATACTCAACTCTCTGAACAACGCCAACATTCCTTAACTGATTTATTAGACGCCATTCAAAATGGACTTCCACAGGGTGGCGAACCTACTACTTGTTTGTATGTGTTAAAAACAACTAACTTCACACAACTCCGGCTCCCTTTACACTATCAGTATCCAACCTGAAATTAAATGTAAGCCTAAAGAAAACACCTCTTTCTGGTCTATTTATCTCGCGCACCTAATTTAAAATTAAACGTTTATCGCCTTAATTAAAAAATGTTTAACAAAGAATTCGCTAGACTCATATCTATATCCATTCGAGAACTCCGATAAAGTGCGAACGAATTTGTTCCATAAAAGTATCATTTTCTCATACATATCTGCCCAGACGACGACGACGACGACGACGAACACATGGAATTCCAGCACTAGATATAGGGTCTAAGTCTAACTGAGTCCAAGTGGAATTATTCCGCCACTACGCCCAATATGTGGGTGCAAATGATATCTCGATATTTTAACCTCACAAGTCTGTTCCAAAAATACCTATACCCACTTAAGTTGGTTTTTGTTTTTTTCTTTTTGTTTGTTCTACTTTGTAAACAGAAATATTTCTGCTTTTCGAACGGAAATTGGAATCATATTCATAAATTCCTTAGAATTTGCATCACTAGTCAGATAATAGAGAAGAAGGAGCACGGTTTATGGCGAAAGGAAATTTACAGCCGTTTCGGATTTTTCTCCTGCAATCAATCATATTGTGACATTAATTTGAATTGTTTACATGTGTGGAAAAAAAAATGTTACTTACCAGAAGGCGCCGGGGTTGTTAGACAAAAAATAAATAAAACTGGGACACTGCATTTTTGTTTGATGTTGGCTTCACCCCCGAAAATGTATTCTGAAGAGGTTTTCGGGTTTTGCTCTTATTTATGATTAAGTGATGCAGACAGTGTGTCGCTTCATTGATGAGATCAATTGAATGAATTGAAATTCATTTGTATAGACATAGACACTTCAAAGAGTGGTTCTTTGATTGGGGACAAATCGGCTGAATTGCAAGTGTTTTATTTTTAATTGGTATAATTCAAATATTCATAAGGTTGTTGTAAGCAAAATTGAAATGGGAGCTACAGTGTAGCACTTTGTAGTTGCTGGCAAGGGACAGTGAGGTGCAGGTGGTTTTACCACAAATTTGCAATTCTTTTACTGTCTAATTGCATTTAGAATGCAGAAATTAAATTTTCTTTAGCTTTAGTTAAAAACTAACTTGTAGCGCTTTGTAGCACGATGAAATAAACGTCGACTACATTGCGTCGGACGCCGCAATCCATGATTTTACTGTCTGATTATAGTGGTGCCACTGTGGTAGAACTTTAGGGACATGAGGATGCTCCCCACAAGTCTTGTTATTAACTGAATTGAAATCTAAACGAAAATTTCGACGTAAACCACAAAGTAGCACATAGAAATACAATTGTCGCCTTGTGGCTATTGTTTGAATGACAGCCTTCAGATAGCCCTCGTTTTCTGAATTTGTTCGCAAGCTCAAAAATGTAGTATTCCTTGGGTTTCGTGTCAAAACGAAAATTTCGACGTAAACCACAAAGAAGCACATAGAAATACAATTGTCGCCTTGTTGCTATTGTTTGAATGACAGCCTTCAGATAGCCCTCATTTTCTAAAATTGTTCGCAACCTCAAAAATGTAGTATTCCTTGGGTTTCGTGTCAAAAACGGTTGTGCATTGCATATAGTCAACAACTGGCATAAACTTCAACTACATAGAACTACATTTGACTTCTGTCCTTAGCCTATTTGTTTTATTGACTGAGCTCAACAGTGGCGCTGTGGTTGTAGCATTCAGCACTTTCACGTGGAGAGCGGCCTGCTATTTTGAATAATGTCTGTGTCAGCAGCAAAAGGAATCGTATCAGCAAGCGTTGTGTAACTGCCACAACGACATTCTACTCGAGTTGAACTGCATCGTACAAAAGTCTAATTTAACACGACTACAAGAAGACAAAACGTGTCGTAGGCTTTCAAATTAAGTGCGCCACACTATTGTGACCGATGCCAGTGTCAGTAGCGTAGTGAATCTGCCAGCTAGCGTTGTGCTACTTCTACAGCGACACTGCCACATTTCACAGGGTTCAACTACATCTTGAAAAAGTCTAATTCAACACGACTACAAGTAGACAACAAGTGTCCTAGGCTTTCAAATTAAGTGTGCGCTTGACTATTCTGAACGATGCCAGTGTCAGTAGCGTAAAGAAGCTGCCAGCAAGCGCTACTTCTACATCGACACTGCCACATTTCACTAGAGTTGAACTACATCGTTTAAAAAGTGTATTTAGAGACGACTACAAGACGTGTCAAGACAAGACGACACAAGTTGGGCTACACTATTTTAAAGATGCAGTTGCGGCGCGTAGCCCATTATGCGACCAAAACTTTGCAGATTTTCGACTCACAATCAAATAAGGAAAAGCTATTTCATCTTGCGGAATGTTTTCCTTTAAATTTCTTCATACAAAGCCAGATATCACAAATGCCCTCATTTGGCGTAGCAGCGGCTTGCGGGTGCCCACTCCATTCCGATAACAATATCCGGTGCTGGTGGTCTGTTGAACTTAGTCGCAGCGGCTACATCTACACAATCCACTGTTTATATCTCGAATGCGCTCGCATTAATCAATGATCTCCAGCAGGCAGTCTGGTCAAATCATCATCTCAGCAGCCCCCAAAGTTCTTCATATCAAACAAAACGCATCTCCAACGCTCCGCACATCTATCGATCGTTATAGCTAACTTTAGTTGTTACATAAAGAATTCCCCTTAGCCAATTCAGCTGCTCGATGATTATGATGTTGTTGTTTTGTCTGCGCCAGCCTCGCGCCCTGCCCGGGTGGTATCCAAATAACCGCCCACACTAATTAATCTTTTTCCACTTTTCATCTCTTGTATTAATTCACTTGCGCTGCGGGCCGTTGCTACTGCCCAGAAGGATATCCTTCATCTTCTCGTCGCCTATAGGAATGGGAAATTATATTCTGGACTCACGCTGATGAAAATTGCACACGACGTACGTATGAAGTATGATATGTGTGGTTATGTAAGAGATAAACACAATTAGACGTAGTCCGCCCATTTCCCAAACCTTTATCGCGTTCGAATGCACTTTTCTCTACGACGGCGCTTTGTGTAATAGTTGCTAATGCAACATGCATTTTGATGTTTAGATGGGCGTCTGCTTAGCTCCGACACTCTGGCATGAGGAAGTCTTTAGGTTGTGCATGTTGGCGGCGGGCGCGACAAGTGCGAGTGCAGTCATAAAAAATATTTAATTAAGTTTCCAAATGGAAATAATTCGGTTGAAGGCTACAATAAACAGACACGGAGACACGGGGAGGGACAAGTAAATAATAAAAGATTCGAATTGAGAGCATTTAAACATAATTGATGCGATAATCGGAAGAAGAAAGTTCACCAGGAAAGATGTGTGTGTAAATATTCACTTATGGGTGGGAGATAGCAGGTTTTAATTAGGCGCTTTCAAAACAGTTTGGAAGAGTGGAATGTTTCATAATGATTTCGTCATTCTATTCTGATTCCGATGGCACACAGCTTTCTTGGGAAGCAGCTTACAGTGGGGTACCACAAAGTTCCACATTGTGGCCTAGATTAGTTTTATACCTTCTGTGGGACAGAAAACAGAGTCGCTTTATTTTAAAATGGATGGCTTGCTGTCACTAGTGTTTGAAAGTGAACATACACCTTTAGATACAAGCGACCTAAAGTGTGTTGGACTACTTAGCGAGCTGGTTTGGGTTCGATCTCCGGAAAAGCAAAAATTACGTCTTAAGGTCGCGCCACCTCTCGTCTGACAAACATCCGAGAGTATAACTGTCATGAAAGAGCTTCTCAATGAGCCGGCGAAAAATTGTAGATCCCTTCCATTCGTCCCAAAAATTAAATAACTCAACCAAAATGAATGGTTGTGAAAAGCTAACTATTTATTTGTTTATATATTTTCTTAACCGAAACTGCGAGATTAGCTTTTATGAGCCATCTGTGGAGGAGTTGCTTCAGCCTGAATATACGTCTAATGTTTATTTTCTCCTTCTGGACAGATAAGTCATTCAGCTTTCTTTCGTCGGACAGTCCTAACCCTAAGAAGAAAATAGTCAAAATTGACTTTTGACCCTCGACAGTTGGTCACATTTAGAACGTTGGATTCGAGACTCGCATGATCGATTTAGCTGGCGGTCATCGGTAGGGGCGTGTGAACTAATATTAGACTTTGAAATGAAGCTTGAATGCGGATCAAAGCAAGTCGATCACTTTCCGCCTTTAAGTCAATGAACCGCACAAATAATCGTATTTAACCTCAACCCAAAATACGTATGAGTCGAAATTTTGTAACCTAAAGTGATTAGAGATCAGTATTAGTACGGCTGTTCTTGGTGAGCCGATTTGCAACGACGAATGACGGCTATAAAAACTGCAGTTTATTTGCTGTTATACATTTATCTACCTTATACCGCTTGAAGATTGGGGACCAACTTAACGATTTTGAGAGCAAACTTCTGCTCATTGGGTAGTCCATAATTTTAACCTCCGATGAAACGAAACAAAAACAGTCAAGTGAAACGAAAAGGCAACGGATCGTTGGGCAGTACTTTTAGACTCAGATAAAACGCAAAATAAACTGAAAGCGGGAGGTTTTAGCGAGCTTGATAAGTCAGATGAGAGGGAACTCGTTGGGCATCAATTCCGAACTCCTATGAATCGAAAAAAAAAAAAAACATTCAAATGTAACGAAAAAGCGTCGGATCGTTGGGCAGTTATTGCGATCTCGGATAGAACGTAAAATAAACTGAAAGCGGGAGGTTTTAGCGAGCTTGGTAAGTCAGATGAGAGGGAACTCGTTGGGCATCAATTCCGAACTCCTATGAATCGAAAAAAAAAACATTCAAATGTAACGAAAAAGCGTCGGATCGTTGGGAGTTATTGCGAACTCGGATAGAACGTAAAATAAATTGACAGCGATGGCAGTGATTCCGATGGGCAGTAATTCCGAATTCCTATGAATCAAAAAAAAAAAAATTAAATGTAACGAAAAAGCGTCGGATCGTTGGGCAGAAACGGGTAGGGTAAATCATGCCTAATTCAAATGCTCGCAGTCGTGTAATGGATCCAAGGCAGGGTTGCCAGACTTTAGTTTGCTTTAAGCGCCCAAACCTTAAAAAAAATCCAGCACATAATCATTGAAAATTTTCCCAATTCCTTAACTACTTCTTTTTGGTAATTTTTCCACTTACCCATCTCACTACATTTGACTTTTATCTTCGGCAATTGGCTTTGATTGCTTTGTCAAATCAAAAGGCCGGCAAATAAATTGGATTTGCCTGCAACTGCAAGTTGAACGACTGTTCGATGCCACTTGACTGAAAGAGTGCTGCCAAGTTTCAAAAGTTGTTCTTTTATTACTTTTATTTCTTTTTTGAAGCATAAAACAGACAAAATCTACACAAAATTTGTTAAACCATAATGTGGCTCAAAATTATGTTGGGCGCTTGTGGAAGAAATTTCTATCGTTTCTTAAGAAAAAAGACAACCAAAAATATGATAAAGTGCCCAACCTGGCAACACTGATCCAAAGATCGACTGTTTTAAAATATGCATGACCTAGCCCTTTCCCTCCCCGGATTCACGATTGTGAGCTTTTGAATTCTCTCTGCAAATTCAACTGAAATTAATTTACTGGGTTTACACCCGCACCACACAAGTAGTGTGAATTTGTTATAGATTCATTTTCTGTTACATAGTAGGCCTTTGCTCTTTGTTTATGCTTTATCTTTATCTTTCTTTTGAAAAGTATCTGTTGCAAGTGCTACGCTCTATCAACAAAAATTGTTGATATTTCTTCCTATATCCAAGTTTTCAATACATTTTTTGATTTTTATTCTTCGTTAAATGTAAGTTATTAGTTTAGTTTACTTAAAGATTGAAATTTTACAGAAAATTCGTTTTTTTTTTTACATAGATCAATTCGATTTTCACAATCGTGAGCTCCAGTTTTGTCGAAATGTCGAAAAGTAATTTTTTTTATCTGTCTGTTTTTTTTCCGTTTGTATGAATAGTATGGCGCAAAGTTTTCTTGCCGAGCCAGATATTTTTGATATGCTTGTTGCTAGTGATGTTTTGCCTATAGAAGAAGAAGAAGAAAATGACGAATATTTTTGTGATGAGGTGATGATATCGAATCCGATTTTGATTCCGAAGACGAGGTTCCGTTAGCCCTGCATCCTGAACTAACAGGCAACGAAGGTTCTACCAGTGCCATGAGTTCACATAGAGATATCCTTTTGTTATTGTGCAGGAGGGAAAGGGCTAGGGAGAGCATTCCATTTGCCTAGTAATCGAACTGCATGAAGTCTTACTTCCATCGCTTTCTAGGGTGGCTTTTGAATTTTTGTTAAGTATTAACTGGAGTGTTCCGTACTCGATTTTACAAATGCATGCCGATTTAGGGTGCTTATCTCAACTAGCCCAACCTATAGGCCTGCCCCTGTCGAAAAACTCGCAACTTTATTTGCTTCCAAAATAGAAAAATCCCCTTCAACTCGCGAATTAAATATTTTTCTTTGAATCCGCCCAAGAGTGCCACTCAATCCAGGTAAATCGTCCACAGGCGCCAACACATGTTTTCGGTTTCAATTTTATCCCACCCCATCTACCTGTCGGTTGGGCATATTTACCCGACATTGGGCACCCATCCGAGAGTTTCAATAAACAATTTTCGAAATTAATTACGCCGATTGTTCTTTCTTCACACCCGTATGGGGAACCTTTTTAATTTACACCTTTACATTGCAAGATACCAGAGCCAGAGGTTGCTGAAGGCATTTGTTTCCCCTTTTCGTCGGAAGTAGGGCGCTGCGCTCCAGACGAAATTCACATTTGCAGTTCATTAAATTGCCGCAATAAATTGTTCCTCGCCTTAGGTTACCCGATATCAATTAACAGTGATAGTCCCAAACATGCCATATGCGAGAGAGTCTATCGTCTATCGAGTCTATCTGTGTGCGTTGTTTTGATAGTTATTCCGGTCTCTATTTGAATAGCCTACTGACACCCTGACGGCAGGCGCAGGGCGGTCTTATCTGGCGCTTTTTGTTTGGTTTAGTTTTCTGTTTTCGAATTCGAATCAATTTCACTTTCGCTCCCTTTTTGTCTGTCTGCCAGTGTGATTTGCAAGTCTAAACAGTTCAAGAACCCTCTGGGCATATTTAAAGCGTCAATAAAGCGATAACAACGATTGTCATCTAATTGATATTCTAAATAATTCATCGGGGCACAATATATTTCGCATCTCTTTAAACCAATGAAATAATTTGAATACCATAAAAGCCTGCCCGCACGATTGCACAATAGCAAGACGACAGTGTGTTAATAAAAATGCAACAATAACGGCATGACAATGTATAGATATACATTAACTGGCGACGGGGCAGCGCGCTTCAGAACCAGTTTTCGTATTTCCCACACACATGACTTTTCCCTCGACCAGATGCGAAAAGAACGAATGCAATGATGCAGAAATGAAAACAAAAATCAAACACAGATAGAGATAAGCAATCAGCATAGTTGACGCGTTGTGGTGTTATGTGATATGTTGTACATTGTACGTATATGCGCGAGAGTAAATATGGCGTTTCAGTGAAACACTCGATAAACAAATCAATCAGACTTTAATCATTAATTGACTTTGTCACAATAGGGAGCGCAAATCTGTTTGAATTACACGCTCTGACCTTTGCGGGGTCATTTGCGGCAATTTATTCTGATAAAAATGGCGGTGGTTGTTGTCTCTGTTGTTGTTCGAACAAAGCGTATTGAAAAGACGCCATTTTGAAAGGATTTGTCTGCAGCTTCGAGTGGCTGTCAAAGGTCATCGCATCTGTTTGGGGGGCACTCCCATCTTCTTTTAAATTAAATATTTCTGAATGTTTGTACGTAAAAGTTACGAAGGTACCTTTTTTGAATGCCACTTTTTGTCATAAAAAAAAAAAACAATTGTTGGGGGGGACTGTTCATTAGTCGCACAAAAAATGGGCGCGCGAGTTCATTTGAAGGTCTTTGACCGCTGTCATTGCTGTTTCTATTGAAACGCATTGGTCTGTAATTGACAAATGTTGCAGTAGGGTAATGCTGTAAAGAAAAAAAAAGCAAGACATGCAGATGAAAAAGATGAAAAGAAAAAAGAAAAAAAATAACTAAAAAGGGTAAAATGACAAACAAAATATACAACAAGTGAAATAAGCAATCGAGCCAATGAAACACATAACGAATATTAACAAAAATACAAATAACTAAAACAAAACAAATAGATAGCACACAATTTCTGCACAAACAAATTTTCACAACAGGAAAAAGTATATAGTATAGCCACAATTACTGGAAAAGGACAAAACACTAATTAAACCTAAATAAATCACAAAGAAAAGACGCAATTGGATAATTTACACAAAAAGAGAACGAAAATAAATCAAAATCCCACGAACTCAAACAGTCAAATACCGATGACAACAAAATAATTCTTGTTCCGTCAAAAATGACAGCAATCCGGTATAGTGCTTTACGCTGGCATTCGTGCTTATTGCCCGATTACACTATATGCTATTTGGGCATTTTTATCTGTCAAAATCAGCCTGGTCAAATGTTGCATTTAGGTCATTAGATCATATGAGATATGCCCATTACATTGTATGACCATATTTTGACAGGAGAACTGTCAGAAATTGGCATTTTATGACCACTTGGCATACAGTCTAATCTTACCTTTACGCTGTCAAGACCAGACTTGGGTTCAGTGTCATTTGGCAAATATTGCTGTAATCATCAAAACGAAAGCAACCGCAACGACGCCGTCGAATTGTCTAAATATACTTCCAAACTTCCGACAGTTTTACAGAGTACTTCGACTGGCTTGTTGTACCTAAAATATACTTTTAAAGCTTTAAAAAAATATCGCCGCTGTATAAGGACGAGTGTTGTTGACAACGATTCGATGCGGCGCTTTTAAAAACGGTGCTTTAAAACCTTATGATAGGTAGGTAGGTAGAAGTATCGGTTGAGCTTTGAACCCAAGTAGCACTAATGACGTGGCCTTTTTTTTTACCACGGCTCGTGTGACTTGACACCTTATACAAGGTATAGAAGGTTTTAAAAAAATATCTTGGCCTAGGTGAGGTCGGGATAGAAGAGTGAAAGCAGTCGGATTTCAATTCTATCAAAGCATATGAGGGTCCGAGATCGATCTTAAAATAACTACGGCGAGTGTATGGCACAACCGCAAGTGGATTTTCATCGCTCCTTAAGCCAAGTCAAATGTGACACCAGCCATGAAGCTCTTGGATGTGTTTAAACCTGTTAGAGAGGGTCATTCATTAGGAAGGACCCTTTGTTTAGATTTGAGGTAAAACGGATCTTCCTGTTTCAAGTCAAAAGGAGCATTCGATACAAGAAGCAATATCGTTCATATGGCCTTCACGGCTTGCTTGACGGAGGTCATCCGAAAAGTCCACAGAGGTCCACTAAAGGTCCTCAATTTAGTCTTGTAATCGAAAAACCTCATCTTCAAGTCGACAATTATTGCTGGCTTATTGGCTCATAGATTTAACGTAACCCTAAAAGGATTGAGGTCGACTCTTCTTGAACTTACTCTAGCCGGAAAATTTTCTTTTACATGTATAATTCCTTCGGGGTGAAACTCGAAAACCGCTGGGCCGATTTTCATGATTCTTTTTTTATTTTGTTCGTCGTATTGCCGTATTTCAGGTTAAGCCAGAAAGAAAATTCCGGAAAATCGATTTGATCGCATTTTTCGGCCAACTGTTGCTGGCAAAACGGAGTTATGCCGGGTCCAGCTAGTATTCAATATTTATAGCGTTACGTTCAGCGAGTGGTACGTCGCGTCTCTTTTTTAACGCCTTGATCAACGTCAAGATGTATGGTCTACTGATCTAATGGTCTACTACCTAATAACTGAAAACGCAGCTGCAAGCCTGCTTCTTTGGCAAAATCGCACAAGTTGATCAATTTACTCGTCTACGATTCTTTTCAACAATTGAATAAGTTGATCAACGCAGTCATTCAACAATTGATAGAGTTGATCAAGTGTACGAGGCTTTTTAACAATTGATTAATAGGATTGATCAACTAGGTTTACGACCGTCCAAGAATTGAACGGCATGGTCAACTCAGGTCCCTGATCACGCAACTTTTCAGACGATAGACCTCCGAAACTATGACCTAGTGTCAAAATTACGAGTTTGAAAGCTTCATCCAGTTCATTCTACCCAAATGTAATGAAAACTGACGATAATTACAAAAAAGTCTGCCAGAAAATGAATTATTTTGGCCATCAAAATTTCAAAATCGATATCTCCCAGTATACGAGACTCAACAAATGAATGGACCTTAGCAATAAACATTTTTAGTCTCGACTCAAAATTTTCGTATAGTTCACTGTGGCTATATTTTTCATACAAATTTTGGAATTGTGAGCTTTTGTAAATTTAAGTCGAGACAAATTTTTATTGCTAAGGCTGCTCAATGAGTTGATCAACTTGTTGCAAGAGGTTATTAACAATTTCAGTTCACTAGCAACTGTCAAAGCGACAACATTAAGTGTTCTATAAAAATTAATTGAAGTGAAAATCTTCTCTATTTCTATCAAAATTTAATTGAAGTGTATATCTTCTTTATTTCTTTTATAATAATTAAATTAAATAATCTCATTATGTCCTGTTCGTTGTGCAACACAAAAGCTATTAGTGATTTGGTAAACTGTGGTGGTATATGCAGAAAACAATTCTGCAAAACATGTACCAAGCTTTCCGACGGGCAATATCGATTGCTCGGTGAAAGCAAAAACTTGACATGGCGATGTGATTGTTGCTCTGTGGGAAACAATTTCAATCTCCTTTTTGCAAAACTGATCGACCTAGAATCGAAATGTTGCGCGGAGCGGGTATCGAAATTAATAGAGGACGTTTTTGCAAAGAATCTTAAGGAGCTGACCTCAAAAGTTCTTGCAGAGACAGCCAAAATCCAGAAGAGCATCAGTTTAATTGAACATGCTCCCACAAACACCAATGAAACCGGTACATCGAACGACCAAGGTGAGGAAAATAAAACTTTATTTAACAATAATACGGTGGAGAGTAAAATAAACTCCCCAATAGTGGCAGGTACAAGTAAAGACGCCAAAAAATTTAAACAGAAAGATGTGAACAAAACAAACACAGAAAAAAACAAAAACATAAGCCGCCGGCTAACAAAAGAAAAATTGATTAAACCTTCTAATCAATTTGTTATCAAAGCGGCTTCTTCTGTTCGTCACTTTCATCTTTCAAACGCTCATAATACAACAACTACTCAACAAGTTGTAGAGCATGTTGCAAAAGCTATACAAGTACCTCCCACTAATATTAAATGCAAAATGTTAGTCAAAAGCAGTGTTGATATCTCGAAATTACGATTTGTTAATTTCAAAGTAAGCATTATTTCGGATAATGCAGAGGACATTCTTAAGTCCAAGCATTGGCCAGCTAAAATGAAAATAAAAACATTCGTGCAAAAGAAAAAAAACGAAGGGGTCCACTTGCAAATGACGGAAACATGAAACAATTAAATTCTTGTGCTCACCATGGAGAACTTTCTGTTTACTTTCAGAATGTTGGCGGCACAAGAACAAAAATAAATTCTTTATCACTCTCCATTTCGATTAATACTTATAAAATAATATTGCTTGTAGAGACATGGCTTCATACGCACATTTTCTCACAAGAAATTTTCGGCAGCGAATACAATGTCTACCGAATTGATAGAAGTGTTCACACAGGTATGATAAGAGGAGGGGGTGTACTCATAGCAGTGCACCGCTCGCTTGTCTCGTTTGAGAAGCCATTGCCGCTTGTCGATTACTCCATCGAACAGCTAGCGGTGAGTGTGTTGATGAGCAATGCTAATACCAACAACAATTTAAGTGAAATCATTTTTGTACTTTCTTACATTAGGCCAGCGAGTGCATGCAGCATGTATGTTTCACACACAAATAACATTGAATTTCTTGCAAATAATTTGCGAGAAAATCAAATGTTGTTTGTTGCTGGTGATTTCAATTTAAGTCACGTTTGTTGGGAGTGGGATAGAGATGAAAACTGTATGATTCCCTCCCAAGTAAGAACCGATTGCGAAGTGGTGTTTATTGACACACTTTTAAGTTGTGGGCTAATGCAATTGAATCATATTCCAAATTCATTTAATAGGTATTTGGACTTAGTCTTTTCTAGCAAGAACGGAGTTGTAGTTGTGTGTGAAGCACATTCTTTACTTTTGCCCACATCTGTTCACCATAAGGCATATGTTGTTAGTATTACAACTGACAATTATTTGCCACTTCAAAGTGCTCAATATGAGTATAATTTCGCAAAGGCAGATTATAATAATCTGAATTTGTATTTAAATTCAATCTTATGGAATGATATTCTTGATGTTTCAAATTTATCGAGCATGTACAGCACTTTCATTTCAGTTTTAAGGACTGGAATCGAATTACATGTTCCTATAATAAAGCGAAAAGACCATAGAAAGCACCCATGGTTCAATATGCAGCTTTCTAAAATGAAAAACATCAAGAACAAAGCTTTCAAAAAATATAAACTGACCGGTATGTCAGAAGATTTTTCATTGTTTTCTCGTTTTCGTAGAGAATATGAGTTTCTTAATAAATTTTTGTACAAAAATTATATATATTCAGTGGAATCGAGAATAAAAAATAACAGCAAAGCGTTTTGGGTTTTTATAAATTCAAAACGCAAGACTACTGAAATTCCTGTTGGTATTGAATATGAGGGAGTTCGCTCAGATAATGTTCAATCATCTTGCGAACTTTTTGCCTCATATTTTCAGACTGTTTATTTGGATGACGTTTATACTTCTGTTGTAAACCAATACGATGATATTTCTCCTATCACTGATTTGGGAATAATTTCATTGACTGAAATTGAAGTACTGACGTCATCTCAGAAACTTGAGCCCAATTTAAATCCGGGATTTGATGGTATACCATCCATATTAATTTCAAAATGTAGTTCATCTCTCTCGATTCCGCTCACATTGATTTTTAATTTATCCCTTTCGACTGGCAATTTTCTAAACTGTTGGAAATATTCTTTTGTTAAGCCTATTCATAAGTCTGGTAGTAGGAATGTGGTGACAAACTATCGTCCAATTTCGAAGATGTCAACGATTCCGAAATTGTTTGAAAGTTTAGTGAAAGAGAAGATATACTTTTTTGTAAAGGAA
This sequence comes from Cheilosia variabilis, assembly GCA_951230905.1. Taxonomy (NCBI): domain Eukaryota; kingdom Metazoa; phylum Arthropoda; class Insecta; order Diptera; family Syrphidae; genus Cheilosia; species Cheilosia variabilis. The sequence goes on along the minus strand of OX579680.1, from coordinate 58,728,545 downwards.
TCTTTATCCACCAATCAACATGGATTTATGAGAGGCAGGTCCACAGTAACGAATTTAACTGTATTTACTAATTTTGCCTTATCGGCAATAGAAGAAGGTGCACAGGTTGATGTAATTTATACTGATTTCGTTAAGGCATTTGATCGGGTAGACCACAAACTGCTAACAAGAAAATTAGAAGCACTTGGTATCCATTCAATACTTAACAAGTGGATTGCATCCTACCTAAGTAACAGAAAACAGTTAATTAGAATAGGAAATACTTTTTCGAGGCAGTTTGAAGCAAAGTCTGGTGTCCCACAGGGAAGTCACTTGGGACCTTTGTTGTTTGCATTATTTGTGAACGATATAGATTCAAGGGTATCTTTCTGTAAGTGTCTGGGATTTGCTGATGACTGGAAGTTTTTTTGTAGAGTCAAATCTGTAGCCGATTGCGAAAAGCTTCAGGTTGACATAGACGCAATTACGGATTGGTGTAATTGTAATAATTTGCAACTGAACTTAGGGAAATGTAAGGTTTCGTCATTTTTCCACATTAGGTTGCCTATATTCTATGGTTACTCTATAGCTGGGCACTTAATAACTAGATCTGAGGGAATAAAAGACTTGGGCGTTACGTTTGATTCAAAATTAAATTTCAATAAACACATAGACTGCACAATATCCAGAGCTAACTCTCTTCTTGGATTTATTAAAAGGAACAGCAAGGATTTTTCAGATATACAAACTCTTAAAACCTTGCATTGTTCTTTAGTAAGATCTGTTTTAGAATACTGTTCTATTATTTGGTCACCAGCATATCAGGTGCATATAAATCGGATTGAACGTGTACAAAAGTCTTTTTCAAGATATTGCCTTCGTCACTTTAATGGGTCAGTAGAAATGCCCAGTTATGAAGAAAGATGTCGGATAATAAACTTAAAGTCCCTGGAAACGAGAAGACTTATTCAGGACATAACGTTTGTAAAAGACATCGCTTCTGGAAGAATAAACTCAATGTTTTTACTGTCCAAGCTCTCTTTTTACGTTCCGGGAATACCGTTACGTGTGCATGGCTTGTTTTATGAACCTAATCATTCGACAAGCTATGGAATGAATGAGCCTTTAACAAGGTGCATTAGGAGTTTTAATTTAATATGCAACTCCGGTGATTCCAGTGTTGATATTTCGATCAACAGGATTGCATTTAAAAAACGGTTAAATGAATTGTTATAATTGCTCATAGGGTTTTTTAACTTTTGCTTAGAATATTACGAATGTAATTATTAAAAGCACAAGTTTTTCCCTTAGGGTAATTGATTATATTTTTTCTTTCACACTATGTGGAAGTTTTTTTTCCTTATTTCTTTTCGATAAATTTTTAAACTTCATTTTTTTTCTCTTCACTTGAAGAGTTTTTTTTTTTGCTATGTATACATATATTTAGTTATTTATTATTATTTTTTTTTTTTTTTGTTTTTGTTTTTTTTTATTAAATATTTTTTCTCTTATGTTAAGAGTTTTTTTTGCTTTTTTTTTTTTTTTTTTTAAATTATGTAATTATATAGTCTGTAAATTGTAAAATGGTAGACTTAAATAAATAAACAAATAAACAAATAAACAGATTTAGTTGCTTGTTGGGTCTCGTAGCTCTGTTTTTTGTCGCTTCAGCCATGAACCTTGGTAGTGTATACGAGGCACGACTTCGACACCACATTTAAAAAGTAGTCTTTCGTTGGTACCGCTACAAACTTCCGACTGGAGATCATTTTCAGCGTTGCTTTTCCATCGCGGTCTATGTAGAGACCTCCAAGAACTCTGCACGGTTCCGTGATTTTTAAATCGTGCCACGTGCCCTATAACTCTAGCCAATCGTCTTACAACTGAAAATTTAGGAGTCACAGTTTTTGTCAATAATTTCAAGCATAATTTCGGTTTATCTCTAACAAAAAGCTTGTAAAAATTTTATATTTATTATAAATCTCCCCATAATTATGTCTTGAACTCAAATATATGTATCCACCGTTCTAATTAAGTTTTTATCGTTCCCGTGTATTATACAAAACGAATTCTAGCGCCACGAGAATGGGTATGACTTAGTTCCCGCTCTCATTGTGCGCACGAAAAATGGGTCATTATTATTATGGGAAATTTGTATTCCCATGTCGTAATCTAATTAGCCGGGGATGGCATTGTGTGGCAGAATTTTATGACTTTTGGTCATTAATAGGGTTGGCTGTGTGCTACTGCGAAGAACTGAGCATCAGTTGACAGAAAGAAATGCAGCATTTATGACAGGAGAGCTAAATTTGAATTTTAAATTCACAATGAAATAAATTTGTTTGTCCTCCAAAGTTATTTACACAGGCGATTATTTGTTTCAATAAATTTGTATCCTTCACTTGTGCCGGGGCTATGCGGAAATTTATTTGACAGCGCCTAACCTCCTTCGAGTATAAATCCCACAATTACAGCCAAGTCGCATCGCAGTCCATAAACGGCGTAAAATGAGTTGCTGTACGTGCTTTTCACATGCTTTTCTTTGTTTTACACCAAACTGCATTTATAGAACTAATAACAGCAAACACAAGCGACAAATGGAAATGACGTATAACTGCGAAATGAATTCACTAAGCCACACAAAAGCAATTTGCGACTCTATTTGGAAAGTATGTTATTTATAGCCCCCGTCGTCGTATGACGTTTTACAAAATTTTTTCATTTTATTTTGTATTTTTCCATCGCAAACAAGGAGACTTGTTGCATGGACAGAACAAAGCTACGGTCACCATTCCTTATCAGCGGCTATTTGCATAGGGAAACCCTTCCTGTAACCATAGATATTCACCGTTGGCACAACACAAAGGTGCAGTATATACGCTGGGCCGGAAGAAAAATCGTTTCAGTGAAGATATTCTGTTTAACCTCAAGCTGTCAGGGAAGCGCGTTGAGTTTCCTGGGAATAATCCGAGCGCATAAGACATTCCAACAAAATTATCTTGTAAGTTTTGTTAATCTTGAAAGTCCCCATTTTAGAGGGAAATCATTTTCTTCACATGCCTAGCCGACGTAGACACATCAAAGTGTCGGAAAATCAAAATGAAAATGAAAATATTTCGTTGGCTAGAGATGTAGGTACTAATTAATGGCCGAATAAAAAAGTGGCTGCGCTGAGTATGCCACCAGAATATTGTTTTTGTGTTGATGTTTCCGTTCTACTTTTGCGTATGCAAAAATGAAAATATATTTTTGCATTTTGAAGTATTCGTCTGTGCATAGTTTTGTGAGAAAATTCCTCTCGGAAAATAGTGCGTTTCGGTGTTGTATGTTGGGGGGTACCGGTACAGTGGGGGTTAAAAGTTTTGGTAACGGCAGTCATTTTTCTGTCAATTGTTGATACAAATTTTTGTTAGTTCCTGGTGGAAGGCACTGCGACCTTAAATATATTCAGAGGCAGTTTGAAAATTCCAGGGACGTTTTTTATAAAGCACCTTTTGAAATTTTCTTGACAATTTTGACAGGCGCTTTAGAAATTTGACCCAGGGACATTTTTTTTAAAGCGCCTGTAGAAATTTTCTTCACAATTTCGACAGGCGCTTTAGAATTTTCAAAATTGTCAAGGAAATTTTGACCTAGGGACGTGTTTATAAAGCGCTTGTCAACATTTTCTTGACAATTTTGACCGCGGGACCTGTTTTGGAAGGCGCCTGTCAACATTTTCTTGAAAACTTTGACAGGTGCTTAAGAATTTACAAAATTGTCAAGGAAATTTTGACCCAGGGGCGTGTTTATAAAGCGCCTGTCGAAATTTTCTTGACAACTTTGACAGGCGCTTTAGAATTTGGACCCAGGGACCTTTTTTGCAAAGCGCCTTTTAGAATGTTCTTGAAAATTTTGATAGACGCTTAAGAATTTGCAAAATTATCATTGAAATTTTGACCCAGGGACCTGTTTTGTAAAGCGTCTCTAATTTTTCTTGATAAAGGAAAACACGTCCCTGGGGTTCAAATATTTTATGCACAATTTTGCAATGAATAAATCACCTGTAAAAATTGTGAATAAAGTGTTGGCAGAAATAAAAGTTTGTATTATATTTTTAATTAAAATTACTACATCAAAAGGAAAACGTTTCGCAAGTCTCGCGATGTTTTTCCATGTTCATTGAAGATCTTTTTATGGCGGAGATGTAGTTCTTCAGGAACCAGGTCGCTGCAATTCAAGTTTCGCCGTTGTTAACTAGATTAACTACAACACTGACAGTTGTGAGAGTTTAGAAAGGGAAACTCTAAGTAAAAGAATAACAAACGAAAGTGTGGTTGGTTTCGCTGTCAACGCGCACAACGCCTTCGTTGCCAAACTGATTCTTAGAAAAAAGCGACATCTACTGAAAAAAAAATGCGATCCATCGGAAATATGATTCAGCTCGAGATTTTTTATACTATCCATCGGAAATATGGTTCAACTCGAGATGTTTAAATGTTACTCGTAATATATCTCATAAATTTCAAACAAAATATCGATTTTTATAGGTTTACGATATTAGGCGTGTTTTTTAAGCTTGGATCTCAGCAAAGCAATGAAAAGTAGGATTTTCAGAACTCGAAGTGTCAACTAGAGCGTAGTTGTTTTAATTGCGTGCTGAAAATACTACTTTACTTTGCTTTGCTGAGGTCGAAGCTAAAAAAAAAACCGGCCAAATACAGATATTTAAATTTGACGGCTGCATATTTTTCTTCACTTATCTCCTGTCAAAAAGTGGAACTCATGTTGTTGTACAAAACGAGTGAATTTGGTTCATATAAATGATAAGCCAATGTCTCCAGTCTTTTGTTGAAGTTTTCCCATCCGTTTTTATTTTATAAATCTTAACAATAGAGGTCCAACTGAACTCCAATGAGAAACTTACTGTTCAGTTGGAGATCTGCAGCGAATGGGGATTTTTTTTTGCTGAGTTAATCTTTTCTTTCAGATAATTGCTACGGAGAACTTTAGTCTGCGGTTGGGTCTGGCAATCGAGTGGATTTTTGGATTATATCCTCCGAAAACAATCCTCCAAGACACCGTATTTCGATCGGTATGAACAGTGGCGCCATCTTGTTGAAATCACGTTCTGAATAGACAGCTGAATTTCTTAAATGTGACTGCTGAAATATGAAATTTTGGTTTTTATTACAGCCAAGATCAGTTTGTAAATTTGGCTGCATAGTTCTTAATCAAGTTCACACAAAATTGTCTCATCGGGCTCCACAAACAGTTGGAGGGTTGATATTCGCACATGGGATATACAGCCGAATCGTCACTTCCGTGAATTGTTTTTGTTTATCATTTAAAATCGACGTAGTTTCGTTTGAATTTTCCCGCGGATCTACCAAATTCTCACGGGATCAGTTTTCTCTTCTAATTTTGAGCTGTTTTCTCTGCTTGCATCTCAACTTGTCAACCAGTCTGTATTTATGAAATGCGTTACGTATTGTGTGCACATTGCACCGCGGACAACTAAATATTTGGCGCCCAATGCCAATTTTCTTCGAGGTATATATTTTACAGTGTTTTTTTTTTTACAGCAGCACCCGTCCTAAGTGACCCAAATTTAAGACACTTTTAATTGAATCCGACATTTGTCTGCACCGCACCACTCGCGCCTGTCTTCGTTCCTGCCTTCGAGAATTATTCCATTGGCTACACATACAAAAAAAAATTTAATTTTATTTATTTTCTATTCGTATCTTTCTTATTTATCATCAGGTTGCACATTCATTAGATAAAATAGAATCGAAACGGTGTGCTCTGTTGTTTTTTAATCGCACCATCCAAAAACATGACTCATTGCACTATCGTCTGTGCTGTGACAAGGAACCCAAGTGAAGATTACAACAAAAAAGGAGACAACGCAAAAAAAACACCAAACCTAAAGTGACTTTTGTGACTTTTACTGTTGGGAGTTTCTGTGCAATCTTTAGGTAATGCCGACGAGTGAAATGAAGGGAAACGCATAGCGCCGTTTGTCCACAAATGAAGAGAAAGAAAAAAATATAAAAAAAAAATTAAGAAAGGAAGAAATATTTGCAAAAATGTTGTGATAAAGTTTTAGCTTTGTTTTTTTTTTTATAAAAGATCTAAAACCGGAAACGGAACCGGTGGAATTTTGTGTTCAACTGGAAAGAGACTTGGAAACAAATTCAAAGAACTGAAGAGAAGTGGTTTTGGTTTTTTTTTTAGTTCAGTTCTTTTTGTGAAGTTTTTTTTTTTTCTGTTGCAATACACGTGCACCCGCTTTTGAGTTGAGTGAAAAAAAAACAAGTTTTATTAAAATAAAAGTCAGAATGTCTGGAATATTTCGAAGTTACGCAAGCAATGCTACACCAGTTAAACGAACAACATTGAGTCCTTTTTGGTAAGCTTTATTTTTGTTTTTTTAATTTGTATACTTTATACTTACTTTATAATTTATTTGTGTTTGGGAATGTTTTTTGCACGATATTGTTATACAGGGTGGGCCCAAACAAGTTTCTTTTTAAAAATGCAATAAAATGAAAAAAATAAATTTTTTTTTCCATGTTTTATGGCTTAGTAAGAGCAAGCATTCCCATTATTATTATCATTCAAGTGGCTGCCTCGGCTGGCTTCGCAGTTACGCGTTAGGTTCGTCCGCGTACGCGGTTTGAATCGAACGCAATCGATATAAATCGATCGCAATCGCACAAAGTCTACACACGTACTCACCAAAAATGACAGAAAAAGAGAAAATTAGCAAAATAACGAGTAACGAGCAGATCCTCTCTTGGCTCGAAACAGCTCAGAGAATTTCAACCGGCAAGTACTGATAAAAATGTCAAATGCGCAAAATTGACAGGAAACACATTCAAAATCCGTTTTAAAAATCAATTGTACACAAAAATAAAATAAAGAAAATTCGGTGGTGGTCGAATGTTCCCCTATAACGTTTCATATGTTGCAAAAGGGTAAGTTATAAATTTATTCGTGATATGGATTACATTTCAAAGATGTAAGTGGCTCAAAGTAGATCGAAGTGTATACACGTACTTTGGAATATATTTTCAACTCTCTGAGAGACTTTCGCTCAATTTTTCGAGTCTGACAGATTTTTAGTGCTTGGCTCGTGAAAGTACGCGATGGACCTATTCTGTCACTCCAAGCGAATAATCCGAGTGCGTGAAATGTTGAGCTATTGAGATCGATGGCGAGTTGATGTTCGTGAATTGAGTCTCACACACTTGGCTAAAACAGCCACATTCTCGTCTGTGCGCACCGTACGACGACGGGGAAAATGGGTATTGTCCACTAGCGTACCAGTCTCCCGAATTTTTTGTACAATTTTAAGTACAGTAGGTGGGTTCTTAATTTGGGCCAAAACTTCTTTTCAAAAAACGCACTCTTTTGGCTACACAGAACTCACTTTGGAAATAAGTTTTCAATACTTCCCAATGTTGTTCAAGCGTAAAGCGACACATTTCATTCCGCCGAGGTATTATACTGACTATCTGTCAAGATTTCGAGCGGAAAACAGCTGTCAGTGTCAAAATAGCCTACGATTTAAAAAGAAACCACTAGATGGCCCACCCTTTACAAGAAAAAAGGGTGTTTTATATTTATTTTGTTACCCACCCATGGATCTTTGACACCTTCAACTTAAAAACGAATTGGCATTCAACTAACAATTAAATGGAATTTCCAATTGCATGCACCAGACAGACATTTCTCTTACCTCGCGTCTGCTACGTGACTGGGGTTTGCAATGAAGTTTATTAAAAATTTTGCATAACGGCTTACGCCCCCAAATCATAAACACCGCCCGATAGCACTTCGACTTCAATTGAAAAGAAAGTCAGTCTTGGGCGACGTCTTAGCGCGGTCGGTTAAAGTGCAAAAAAAAAAAACAGATAAAACCCTCAAACTGTTGGAAGTTCGTTAAACTCCAACTCCACCATAATCGCTTACAGTTTACTTGATAACTATTTTAATTTCGAGCGCATTACGCTGGTTTCTTATCACAATAGAAGTGGAAGAAGCGCTCCACGCCGCTATCTAAACTGAGTATCCCAATCCCAATCCCAGCCGCAAACAGACATGTAGTTTGTGGAGCGTGATTGAAATGTTTACTTCGTTTAACGAAAGACACAATTTTGTTTGTAAAAGTTGTTCGTGTTGTAAAATGTGGCCAACTGATAACCCTGTCGACTCGTCTATCGGAAATCTAGTGCAAAGTGTAAATAGCGCGTTGGAAAAATGAACATACTCGTTTTTTTAGGAGCCTGCTGAAAGTGTTGACATGTGGGATTAGAAGAAGGGACATGATGTGGTAAGATTACGCGACGGTGGAAGTTTATACAGAGTGACTCTATGTCGTTTATTTGATGGTCGTTGGATGGATGGTACATCTGGAAATGATGATGGTGACAATGAACTCTACACGTTCGTTTTTGAAATTTTGATGATCGAAGAAAGCTCTTAAACTCGTTCTTTTTGCACATAGTTGCTACTTTCGGAGGTCTATCATCGACAAAGCGGTCTTCTCAAAAGTTACGCGATCAGGGTACTGATTTCCATCTCAAGATGACTTTCAAAACTGAGTCCCAAAATTGTCAATTTTTTTGTCCTTTATCTGGGCCAGCTACCAGTGAAATTGTCAGGCACCTATTCCAATCACAATTAATACAATTTCACAAAATCCTTCTGCCGATCGATCTTGTTTTAATTTTTCTATCCCCATTCCCCTTCCCCACTGAGACACATTTTCAATTAAAATGACCGCACCAAAGGAAAAAAGCTTCGCAAGTCTCGCGATCAATGATCTGTCGTTGTTTTCTTTATTTCGTTTATTCAAAGTAAAACGTCAAAAAGTGTTTTTACAAATAACACACACTCTCATTCGCGTCGATATTTAAAACGAATTTGTCCTTCGAATGCGAAACAAATTGTTTTCGCTTTTTGTGTTGTGATTTATCTGAAGTGAGGATCGACCGTGTGCCAGTGTTTCACAATTTTCTTCTTCTTTTTTTGCTGGATAGGGTATGTTTTCTTGAATCGTACTTCTTGCAAGGAAAGAAGAAAAACTAATCTGGTTTCTCTATAAAAGTTGTGCGCCCGATCTGTACTTTTTTCAAAAAGATTATTCAAGTGAATAGCAACGATTCAGCGTTTAAACACAATTACTCGTTACTTTGTTTTTGTTACTTTTGTAGTAACTTTCAGGTATTAATTATCCGCAAAGTAAGCGATTCCAGGATTTTAGGATCCCTTTGGATAGTACAAAAGTTGTGCGCCTGTTCCAAAATTGTGTTTAGTTTGCACAAAGGGAAAATTGTGCAAATGTAGCGAATAAGTTGTTATAAGTTATCTGTTTAAAAAGATAGAAGTAAAGGAAAACGCACGGTAATTTTTATAAGAACGTTGTAACTTTGGGGTTTACTTGAGAGAATGAATTGTAAAGTTTTTGACAAGTGTCAAATAAAAGCTTAGATATTACTTATATTTTTATACGTTACAATTTTACTTCATGTTAAAAAAAAAACAAATAAATTATAATACTCGTAGGATTATTTTGTTGACCAAGTATAATTTTGTGTATGTCTTTTTTTTTGGGCTTCTTGGTTGATTCTTCTAAAAATGCGAATATTTAAACTATTCCATTATTTTCCACCCAAATAGGAAAAAGCCCAAAAAAAGACAAATAAATTATAAGTTTTAATATATTCTATAATCTGTATTCGGAACAGAACCCCATCTCAATTTTCTTAAAACATTATTCGAGTGAATAGCAACGATTCAGCTTTCAAACATAGTTATTCGTTACTTTGTTTTCGTTACTTTTGTAGTATGCGCTACTTCCAAGTTGACATAGGTATTCATTATCTGCAAAGTAAGCAGTACCAAGATTCCAAAATCCCTTCGGAAGTGAATAGTATTCAATCTTTTCGATCGATGTGGCCTTTTTTGGACTATCCAGATCCGCAGTTTGTTAACATTCTCCTGGCACATAGGACCAAAAATCTGCTGATGAACTTCGCATTCAAAGCAGCCGAGTATCAACTGTCCGTCTTTTCATGTATATTTCGGCAGCAGGTATGAAGCCATTTGTCAAGCCAAACCGAAGAACATTCCTAGGATCATTCCTCGCCAGATCCTCACAAGGGTATCACTCGGAGAATTAATGTTCACTCGGATGTAGACGAACTCGTTTTACAAGTGTGTCAACTGAATCCATTGGTCGTTTACAGCTTTTGCTTCAGTGTGGAAATTTGGTCGATGGTCGATATTTCGGGTCAGAAACTACATACACTTGCATCTCTCTCTACACTCAGAAAAAAAATTGTAATGCCAACAATTTTCGTTGGTTAAAATTAACCCAAATATCAAATATATCAAAATCTTTGATTTAAGAATAAAATTGTATTAAAAGTACCTGATTACCTGATTCTTGAAAACTTAAAAACGAGTTCTTGTTAACAAAAATAATATTTGAACCAAGAACTTTTAACTTACAATTTTTTTAAAAATCTCAAAATTCTTCGCTTAACAATCTTTTTTTTTTTTCTGAGTGTATAAGCTGGGAAACCGCGAAGAGGTCCTCTCCTTTCTACGAATGAAATTGGATGCATACCTCGCATCGATTGGCAGACGATCGGTTTAGTTCGCTGTTCGATTATCGGGATAGCGATATATGTAGGTCGGAACCTTGGAAACGCACTGTTTTCCCTATCGTCGTACTTGATTCGGTCTGTCGCTGTTATATCTGTCACATCCCGGACGACGGGCTCCAGTTTCTGAATAACACTTTGTTAGTAGAGCGCCATACGATCCAGGAACATTCTCCATGTCCTGACTCGAAGAAAATCAGAGCAATGACATTTACATGCGATTACTTGATCGTTTTTTAAAATCTGACAGTTTGTCGATACCGAAATGTATGGGGTCTAATGTCGTTGGGCAAAAAGAAGCGTCCGGGAGAGTCCGGAATCGAAAAAATGACTCCTTAAACCGTTCCATTGGCACAAAAAATACCCTTCTGGTGATTCTGAGAAGAGAATTACGCTTCTTGATTTGAAGTCAGAATCCACTCAAGAAGCCCTCACACAAGTGTAATTTATGTATTTTATACAAGTCAGCTGACAGCAGACGTAGATTATTTTTTGGCATTTCACCAGTACTTTTGTGGATTCATTCAGAAGCAGTTTTGTTGTTCCATTGGATTTCAGAATGAGTGGATCCCCGAGTGAAACCAATGGAAAACGACATTATATTGTGACGTATTTGAGTAGAATGCCACAGTTTTGGCGCAAATGTTAGTACAAATCAACGACGTGCACAACTTTGCTGGTTCGTATTTATTTCTTTGATGCTCTAACCTCGTAGTTCGTTCCGTTGGCATTCTGTTTTCAGGAGCGCTTGCCCGTCTACTTTTATATTACGATCCTCGAAAACGCACGTCAGCTTCCTTAAATTATTCCAAAATGTGTGTGGAATCGGCTCGAATGTCAACTGGAATGCACGAAAAATCCGCGATGGAATTTACTCTCATGTCCTGAAACTAGAGCTCTTTTTCAAGGATGCAAGCCCTCAATACTTCTTATCCAAACTGAAGATCGCAACCACTCCAGCATGCATAGCGCAAAGTGTCCTCCATTCCCAATAAATCACCAGTCCCCCATGTGTGTTTTTTTCCGGACTAAAAATAGAGTCCAAATGGAACTACACAAAAAAAAAAACCATGCAACATCTCCCGAAGCCACGTGAATTTGTTTGTCTGTCTCAATTTCCCCACTTCGACAAGGGCAGCATAAAAATTCGAAAAAAAAAAACATTTTCTATTCAAAATTAAATGAAATGTTTATTGTATTCGAAAAAAAATAAAGTACTTTTCGTCAGCGGGTTGTTTACGTTTCTTAATAATCTCCGTTGTCAAACAGGCAGCCAAAGATTCAAAAACAAAAAAAAAATCCCCATACATCTGCGTTGGTTTACATTATTTCGTATTTTCGATTTTATTTTTATTGCGACTCAATTCGACCACCAAACGGGCGAGGGCATTATCCAAACCAAACATTCTATCATTCGAAATTCACGCGTTGGTCATAATTTATCCAATTAATTGAACTGATTTTGTGTTGTTTTTCTTTTGACCCAACTATAAAGACTGAGAGCGGTAGCGGTGTTTGGAGAATGCATTTCGAAGAATGGCAGCCTGGTGGTCAGTGTGTGGTAAACAAAAGTGCATCCCGATAGGGGATTCTATGGTAAACGCATCGCGTAAATAAACAAACGCAATTGTGGCCTGCTTTGATGATTGTTTTGGCGGCAATCTGGTACTTGGGCCTCAAATAATCATCCCTTACTTTGTATGGACTGTTTAGGTGCAATAAAGTGGAGTCATGCGGCAATTAATTTGGTGAGATTTATGTGGTTTCCTATTTAATTGAACATCGATCAGCTAAAGAGGAAGGCCGCGTCTAAAGAAGATCTATCAGCTAAAGAGTTGGATGGCAGGGACTGCGTTTACAGAAGATCTACAGTTTGATGCCAGGACCTGCGGCTATAGAAGATATATAAAGTAAAAAGTTGTCAGTCAGGACCTGCTTCTAAGTTATAGTTCTTTAGCGATTTTCTTTGTGACAGCACTGGCTGACAGCTTTTTTTTGTTTTGCACTTTTTCTGACTTGCGATGAATTTTTTTTTTTTTTTTTTCCGAGGTTAGGTGAAAATCTTCCAAAGACACAATAGAATAGAATAGGAAGCGCGTGCTCATAGTAGTGTCAGATTTTTACTGACTAAAAACACCACCCTTCGATAGATTGTTAGATACTGCGACTAAGATATAACTTATCAAGCAATTTTTCTATTACGATATAAAAATAACTTTTGACAGGTTACTTTCCACTGAAAGATCCTGCATGTTCCGCTATTAAGACGCGGTTAATATTTATCTTGTCAAGTCGAAAGGTTTCGTTCTTTGTAGTCGGCGCAATAAATTATTCTCATCCAAAATTTGTCGGACTGTATTGTTGATATGACCGATTAGACGGTTTCTATGCTTTCGCGCGAAGCTACTAGTTTCAGCTTCGATTGTAGGAATTCCGAGATCCCTGTGGATATCGTCGTTTCTAGTATACCACGGTGCTTGGACAATTTCTCTCTAGCACTGTATTTAAATAATTGGCATTTGATTTCTTGGTACAACCCCAAAGTTGTATACCGTAGGTCCACACCGGTTTTAGTACTTGCTTGTATAAAAGCAGTTTGTTCTCGGTACTGAGCTGGGAATGTTTTCCGAGTAACAAGTACATTTCTCTATATTTGATATCGAGTTCTTTACGTTTCATTTGGCCTCGTTTGCAAAGGGTATTCGCGCCAAGTTTAGAAAAATTGGAAAGTCATTAGTTTTCTTATATGTGAAATTCACGTGAACAGATTTAGTTTCGTTGAGGGCGATGCTTCAGTCCCTCGTCCATTCATTTACTTTATTCAGTGCGGTTTGCAGTTTTGCAGTCGTTTCTTCGATTGTATTACCTACTGCAAGGATAGCGGTGTCGTCGGCGAACGTAGCAAGGGTAGTGCCATCTTCTCTTGGTATATCGCGAGTATATAACAGATAGAGAAGCGGCCCAAGGACGTGCCACACGTGCCACACCTTATCAAAGGCTTGTGAGACTTCGACGTCCAGGAATACGCTTGAGCATATCTTTTTTTCTTCAAATGCTTTCTCGATTACGTCAGTAATTCTATGCACTTGGTCAATCGTCGAATGCTTGGTTCTGAACCCAAATTGGTGGTCAGGGATAAGATTATTATCTTCTATAACCGGTTGTAGACGAATTAGTAATATCCTCTCGAAAACTTTCGATATGACTGGAAGAAGCGAAATTGTTCTATAAGATTTTACTTCTCCGGGTTTTAAAACCATAATGACTTCCGCAACTTTCCATTGGCTCGGCACGTGTTTTAATCTGAGCGCAGCATTTATCATATATAGAAGCTTAATTAATGCTTTTCTAGGTAGAACTTTCAGAACTTTTCCGGTGATCAAATCATAACCAGCTGCTTTCTTAGGTTTAAGAGATTCGATTTAAAATTTTAGTTCCCTTAGCGTTGCATTTGTGAGTGTAAAATCGTCAGATGGCAATTCCGTCCCACTATTGGTACCATCGTGAGCCGCCTCACCATCGTACGGTTTAAAGGTTTCTTCTAAACGTCCGCTTTTTCTTTATCTTCCCTTGCCCATTCATTTTGATTTATTTTTACTGGCGGCGCGGGGATTTAGGGCCTTTTGGTGCCTTTTAATTACTTTTTTTCGAAAGTAATTAATTGGAATCTTTTTTCGCTGTTAAACTTTCAAGGTAAAACCTATCGCACGATTTTTAAAATCCTTAATATCTGTCTTCAACAAATTGCCAAAATAATTCAAATGTGCTTTATGTTGCGGAGCGCGATGAATGTTTCAAAAGACTTGAAAAAATCTTTCATATTGCTGTAGTTTAGGGGAGATTTCGTCAAAAACTACGACAAGGAGAAGACTGAGATTTCTATAGGAGAGCTCATAGTTACGACCGCCTTTTTAGGACACAATTTTCTGTAGACCATTCAGTACGGAGAAGTCTACCTTGCGGCGACGTGGAGTTTGTTCAATGAACCCTAAAGCTGGCAGCTATTTTCGCTACTTCAAGGTTGAATTTACCTGGGCACCTTTGACGTGTTTTGGTTCAATAATTGCAATCCCAATGGGCTCCGGTTCTGTAATTATCGCATCCATAAATTAATCACTGAAACGATGTGAATTGAAACAAAATTTTCTCAGTGTTCTTTGGGAAAATTTATCGAACTTGGGCTCCTTTTCTTAAATATAGGACGAAGCTCGCTTTGTAAAGTAAATGGCCAACCTTATCGGACTACGATTAGTTACTTTTTTCTTCGAAAATATGAACGATATCAATCCAGCCGAAGTATTGTTTCAAGTGCTGAACTTCAAATTGACATTTTAAAAGATCTACCAGAACGAAGAGAAAGACTTCTTTTGTTGCCTGAAGAGGCCGATGAAAACACCATGAGGCTCCGCGATACGTGTTTCACAAATGGTCTACAGTTTCGAAATAATTTTGGCGCTCCCTCCGATTACCCACATCGAAATTAACCTCAAAATTGAATTTACAACTTCTCATTGACTGCGTGACTGATTTCTTGTCAAAGAAATGTAAAACGACTTTCCTGTCGAGCCAACCACATAAACTGGATTGACAGCTCCCTTCGTATGCAACATCAACAAACAACAAGTCATTGTCTCCATTTCATTGCCAATGTGTGTCCGCTGAGTAATATTTGCGTACTAATTGCAATAATTGAATTTTGCATCTCTCCCCAGACGTTGAAGGTTGCAAATTACGCTCATTACTAATTAAGTCTCAAGTGTGGGTGGCTGGTATACGAGTTCAATGCTCATTACGACAAACTACCCGCAATCATCATTTGTAGCGACTCTGCTCGCTCTGCCCCTTCACCAGTGTTTCATAATTTTCTGCGATAATAAACGTTTTATTTTCTTTTGTGTCCATAATTCGTTCTATAAATCTTCCGAAACGACAATAAACATCAGTTTTACGTAAGAGTCTCTTCCCTCTGTCCACACATGCAGAGAAAGAGATACATTCCAGCCAGTCGGCCCCACTCCCAATCGTTCTATTTTTATGTGAAAATCTCTCATCTATTCTCGGCGTTTCTTTGGTCGTAATCATTGCTATATTATCCTCATTTATCCAAAACGTAAATCTTCATATTTGACGATCTATATCTATGACGAGGAGTGCCGATGGCTGGCCGGACCATCTCTTGCGTCACGCCAACTGCGCAGAGTTGCATCTAGTTTTATAAACAAAACCGCGGTCTGTGAGGTCATGACGGACAAGGATTGGTGCGCGCTCTCGACCTCCGTGCGTTATTACGTGTGAATGACGTTTTGTGTGCATTTCAAAAGGATTTCACTCTTTGGCTATTTGTTGATTTTACAATAATTTCTCGACTTAAATATACAAAGGATGGTCCAGCAGAGAGACGGAGGATAATTAGGGACCTGTCATCACATGCAATGTGGTGCTGGGTGTGTGTTTGTTGATGCGTTCTCCCAAGGGTCATTAGAGCAGGGGATTCGTTAAATGTCTGATGTATTTACAAATGGGAATGGGAAACGGGGTGGAGGTGGACCTGTGTACTTCTGGGGGCCGGATGAAGTGACTTTAAAGGGCCCAGCAGAATGGAGGCGTTTTTCCTGTGTCGTTGCCAAATTAAATGTGATTTTTTCGAAAAGACTCCTGTCAAAAGATGAAATAAGGCAGAAAGCTGGTGTCAGATTCTGTAAGGCGAAACGATCAAACGTTTTCGTGCGCACGAATGATTTGCCCTATTTCAAATTTCTTCGTGCACACGATAACGTTTGAACGTTTTGCCTTACAGAATGCCGACCCTGATTCAAAGCATAAAATATTTAAAGAAGTAGTGGCTCTCGTAAGAGTTCCCATTCTTTTCTAATTGAACAAGAATCATTTAAATAATTGCAAGTCAACGGCAGGGAAGCTAGAAAAATATGCATTTGCGTGAAAAACGCCCCCAAAAAGTAGGCGTGTCAAGCAAAGACCTTTGCTTCAGGTGGCGCTACAGTTCGGTGTGAACCAGGGACTCAACCAACAAGCCTTTCCAGTTAGCCGGGTCCTTAGTTAGCACTCCAAGTTGGTTGAGGTCGTTTTCTACTTGTGCGCGCCACTTAAGGCGAGATCTTTCTCTACTGCGTTGACCCTCTGGGCTGGAATCGAAGACTCTGCGGGCCGGAGCGTTGATGTCTATTCGATCTACATCTCAAACGTCCAATGCGCAGTTTTTTTTGACTAGGTCGATGTCGCTGTACAGCTTTTCGTCGTTGAATCGTTTCCTCCAAGACCCGTCAACACAAACGGGACCGAATATCTTACCCAGAATTTTTCTCTCGAAACGACGAAGGATATCTTCATCCGGAAATAGTCCATGCTTCAGATCCATACAGCAGAACTGGGATGATGAGGGTCCTAGACAGAGCCTGCTTAGTCTTTCGAGAGACGGCTCTACTACACAGTTTCCTTCTCAGCCCAAAGAAACAGCGATTGGCAAGAGTTATTCTTCGTTTGATTTCTGGTGAGATGTCATTTTCAAATACCTCAAAGTTATAGCTATCTATTGTGATGTTCTGACCGATTCGTCGATGTTGGTTGTCCCTTCTTGTTGACAGCATATCACGGAAAGAATTTTAGGATCAAATCAAGAAAAATAAGCGCAGAATAACGAAAAGTTTGTCTAGTTTTAGAGCTTAGCTAAGGATTTACTAAGTCACGGCTTTTTATTCGCAATTCTAGAAATTGTACGAAGTAAAGATATTGACCCTCAAAAGTCGTGAATCAACACTTTTCATTATCAATAATGCGATCAAACGAGAAATACATATTAGGTCCATTCGCGTACTTTCACGAGCCAAGCACTAAAAATCTGTCAAACTCGAAAAATTGAGCGAAACTCTCTCAGAAAGCTGAAAATATACTCCAAAGTACTTGGATACACTTGGAGCTACTTTGAGCCACTTACATCTTTGAAATCTAATCCATATCACGAATAAATTTATAACTTACCCTTTTGCAACATTTGAAACGTTCTAGGAGAACATTCGATCACCACCGAATTTTCTTTATTTTATTTTTGTGTACAATTGATTTTTAAAACGGATTTTGAATGTTTTTCCTGTCAATTTTGCGCATTTGACATTTTTATCAGTACTTGCCGGTTGAAATTCTCTGAGCTGTTTCGAGCCAAGAGAGAAACTGCTCGTTACTCGTTATTTTGCTAATTTTCTCTTTTTCTGTCATTTTTGATGAGTACGTGTGTAGACTTTGTGCGATTGCGATCGATTTATATCGATTGCGTTCGAATCAAACCGCGTACGCGAACGAACCTATTGTCATAACCGATCGCAATTTGACACAAATAGTTATCAATTTGATATTACATGGATCGTAAATTACCACTTCTCTGTTGTAAATTACGATTTCCTCCCTTAGCAAATTACAACCATTTAGTCTTGAATTGCAACTCAGTAGTGTTGATTTGCGAACTAACGGGGGTAGATTTACTACTTCAGTAGTTGCAATTTACAAATTCTTAGTGGTAAATTGAAACTTCTTTTTATCAATTTGCAATTCATATTTTGCAATTTACGTTTCTTGAGTAGTGATTTGAGGCATCACCGTATGAAATTGAAAATGTTTGGTCGTGAAATTAGAAAACTTTATTCTTAATTTACAACTTATATCTTGTAATTTACAAATCAGCATTCATAGTTGTATTATTTAAACATAATCGGCCTTACTAACAACCAAAATTAGACTCGACTTTAGGGCAGTAGTCGAAATTAAAATAAATTGTGTACCAATAATCAAGTTATCTTCGACTTTAAGATAATCGAGACTGTAACTTTCAATCCGGAGAAAGTCGGGTCTAACCCATTATTAAAGTTTAAACGTCAATCTTGGTAATAAATAAATATGAAATGGACAGCAAATAAAGAGAAGCCGCAGCTTAAATTGGACGCAGGCAATGCGAGAACTATTACCTAGTTGACTGTGTCAAACCATTGGCTGATATCATTGATAGCAAAATTAACAATGCTGAAATGATACATTCAAAAAACAAGGCATGGGAAACAGTTGCTTTTATATTTCACTCAAAATACAACCGACTGCCAATTTCAGCAAATTATTTGAAAGCTCAGAAAAAAATTATAACGCTTTTGAGTTAAACTGTTATAATTTTGCTTTAAAGTCAGATGTACAAAGTGGCGCAAAAATAACCTTCCGATGTTTTTTGGCTGTAATTTAAAAAAAAAAAATGAAAAACTTTGATTCTTCTTGTGGATTACTTTTATTTGGTCTTTTAATTTTTTTTACATCAAGTCGAGAATATGATGTCATGTAAATGGCCGCCGCCACAGTTGATTGTCATTTGAGCCCTTTTTATGGCATTCTCCATCACTTTGGCCAAAACTTCCGGCGATAGGTCCTCACATTCTTGACGGATATTGTCTTTAAGAGCTGCAAGAGTCTGAGGCTTGTTGACATAAAGCCGCGACTTCAAAAAGCCCCACAAAAAGAAGTCTGGAGCGGTCAAATCAGGCGATCTTGCTGGCCAGTGCAAATCGCCAAAACGGGAGAATAGGCGCCCGGGAAATGCATCCTTCAGCATATCGGTTGTGGCACGTGCAGTGTGTGCCGTTGCACCGTCCTGTTGGAACCACATGTTTTCCAATCCCAATTCATCAAGTTGCGGCAGAAAGAACTCATTGATCATTGCTCTGTAGCGCTCACCATTCACAGTAACCGTTTGGCCCGCGACGTCTTCGAAGAAAAAAGGTCCGATGACTCCTCCAGCGAAAACAGCACACCATACAGTGACTTTGAGCGGGTGTAATGGCTCTTCGTGGGTTACACGCGGATTTTCAGTGCCCCAGAAGCGTAAATTTTGCTTATTTACATACCCGCTAAGATGGAAATGGGCCTCATCACGAAATTCACGTTGTGCCAAAGTCACCGACCGATTATTGCTCAAATAAATAGTCACCAATATTCCGCGTTCTGGAGCAGTGTAGCGCAACATTGTTTATTAACGTGTATTTCGCATGTGTTTACTACACAAATGTCAAAACAGAACTGACATTAGGGGCCAATCGCAAAATTTATAGCATTTTCTGATAGGAGGATTACTTTTGCGCCACCTTGTAGTTAAAGTTCCGATTACTTTGATTGTTGGTACCTAGAAATTAAAAGTCGAAACTTTAGTTAGTTTCGAAATTAGTTAAACTCGAGTTTGCGGTTTGGTTGTTGGTAAGGCCCAATATTTATAGTCGTATTCCTACGGTGACCATCCGTCCTGTATTTAAGAGGATAGTCCTTTCTTTTCACCTTTGCCCTGTATTTTTTTCTTTTTATTAAAGGACGGTTTTTGTCCTTTATTTTTGAGACTGTCCTTTAAAACAATGACAAAAACATGCATGCATCGAGCATTCATTTTTGAGCAGCAAAACAATTTACGTATAACTCATAATGTACGTACAAAAAGGTAAAAAATACCAATGTAAAATACTTGAAAATGTGTTTACACCCTAAGTTTATGCTCAAGCTTATAGAAACACAGTCAACTACTAAATGGAAGCCAATGGAAGAGGTAAAGCAACTTTCCAGTTTTTATGGAAATGATTGTCTTACACACTACTTTTCATTGCTCGTTAGGTTGGCGTTGGAATTTGGATACGTTTGTTGAATGGTGCTGAGAGTTTTGGGTTTTAATAAATACAAAAATAATAATATTTTTTGTCCTTTATTTTGCTTTGAAAAATATGGTCACCGTACGTATTCCTCCTGATATCCAAGAAAATCATGCGGCGCCATATCGTCCGGAAACAACGGGATTTGTCTGGGGTGGTTTTTCGGTTTCGGATGAAATTTAAAATACAAACAAAATATTTAGATGAACTTGACATTGATGCGAACCTTAACAATTCTTTTCGATGACATATTTTAGAATCCATTCCAATTTATGCTTCCTTTCTAATAGCAAGATGTAAATTCTGAAAAAAAAAAAATACTGATTTATATGCATACTTCAGCATTTTTGGAATTATTCAATAGGTACTTACAACATATATTCCAGAATGCTGTATAATTAGAAGTACACAACCTATCAATACGAATTAGTTTTACTTAAACGACTTTAACTCGAGTGCTTAAAGCAAAGATTGAATACCGATTGCCTGTCTCTGCACCAGCGCTGCCCCCTTGCTACAATTGTAGCGTTTGTACTACATTTTGTTGGTCAAAATAGTGAGTACGTACAATTATTAATTGCGTACTTTGTACTACAATTTCTCACACTTCAAAAATAATAATAAAACAATTATTAAACCATATTTTAATATTAAAAAGCGCTAAAAATGTTGAGCAAAAGCCTGCATTTGGAAAAATATAGTTATAGTTTTTGGCTAATAACTTGCAAACGCCTAAAAGAAAATTACTAATTTGACATTAGCATAAGCCTAAGTTCAGTTATCTATATAAAAACACAACGTTTATTTGTTAAAACCCAATTTGAAATATATTTTCATAACATTTTTAAAAACCTTACCTTGGGCCTTATTACGAACACCTGTTCCCAATAAGGCCCATACATTATATTGTTCAGTTACTTTGGTTATCCTGCTAAAATAAGAAGTATTTTGTCATGAAACAAATAAAACAAATTAGTTTATTATTTATATATATATTATGATATTATTTATTAATACTAAACAAAAAACAAACACAGCCTTCTTGACTAGAAAGGAAAATTAAAATAAAAAAAATAAAAAATTTGACTTCAACAAATTAATTTAAAATAAGGCCCTTTCCATGTCATCTGACGACCATTCTGCCCGCTTCCTGTTCTTTAATTTGCTCGCCTTTGACATTTCATCTAAAAACAACCCAAAAGAAAAATTTAATATTTCATATTCCTAATAAGGCCTGTTAATATTTTCGGTGGGCCTTTTTAGGAACATGAAAAACTTTCTTTAACAAAAATTTTAACGAAAATCTACTCAAAGTATTAATATAATACTTAAGCCATACTAAACCTTAGTTTTATATGTATTATATTTAGTGTAAAAACTAAACTTACCCGAATTATTATTTGCAATAAAATTAATTACAAAAAGCACTTTCTTATAAAAAAGCGCGTGCGTGCACATTGACTAACTTGTATCGACTGTAAGAAAAAACACGATTGCGTCAGACGGAAAATTCCATTGATTTTATTGTAGACATAGGAGGCCACAAGCACATTTAAAATATAATTCCGGTTGCTTGTCGGTTATGCCAATTTTTGCACACTGGGCCATATTAGGTTATGGGCCTTATTTGGACCACCTACCTTATATGTTAACATTGTGCGTTCTCCCACATAGCAGTGCCACTGGAGGGCGTTATTTTTCTAGTTTAAATTTAATTAAAAATGACACAAGAAATAGTCCTGCAATACTGCAGTCCAAGGAATTAGTCAGGGATCAGGGAAATGCATATAATCCGCCTGAATCCTTATTAACATATGCAAAAACTTTTTTCTATCACAATGCCAACCGTTATCCAAAATAATTTTTTAAATGCAATATATTTCTTTTTTTTTTCTTTTTTATTGTAGGTAGGTACTATTTAATAT
Source organism: Cheilosia variabilis (assembly GCA_951230905.1). NCBI lineage: Eukaryota > Metazoa > Arthropoda > Insecta > Diptera > Syrphidae > Cheilosia > Cheilosia variabilis. The sequence continues at coordinate 58,706,303 of OX579680.1, read as the reverse complement.
GTAATATTAATTTTAGTTTCTGTGATTATTTTTCGAGCTGTGTTATTGTATGGATTTAATTTTTTCTTAATTGTTTAGTTATGAATTCATGTTTATTTACTTAAAAAAATCGTTATAAAGTAATTATTCGTGTTTTTATTTGTTTTTTTTCAAATTGTACTACAATGTACTATATTTTAAAAGCCCCCGTACTACATTTTTGACCTCTTGGGGGGGCAGCGCTGCTCTGCACCGACACGCAATGTGCACAATGAAGATTTGGCTTCATGATTGCAGCTGTCTAGCAATACCACATACCTATATATACAGGGTCCGCCAAATAACTTTTTTTTTTTTTGAAAATGCTATAAAAAAAAATTACTGAATATTTTCTCAAATTAATTTTTTTATTTGAAAGTACAATCCTTCCGGTTAATAATGGAAAATAATTTCATTCAAATGGCTGCCTCGGCTGGCCATGCAGTAGCCTACACGATCGTTCCAATTTTTAAGCACATTATCGATTGTGTGCAACTGTATTTCACCAATGGCTTCCCGAATATTCTCCTTTAAAGTGTCAATTGTCTCTGGCTTGTCGGCGTAACACCAATCTTTTACGGCACCCCACAAATAGTCCAACGGTGTCAAATCGCAGCTCCGAGGTGGCCAAACGACATCAGCTCTGCGGCTGATAATGCGATCTTCAAAAACAGGGCGCAAAACATCGAGTGTAGCTTCGGCTGTGTGGCACGTAGCGCCGTCCTGTTGAAACCAAATGTTGCCAGTATCCTCCTCTTCAATTTTTGTGAACAAAAATTCGTTCAACATGGCCCGATAACGATCGTCATTGACTGTAACGGCCACTCCTTGCTCATTTTCGAAGCAAAATGGCCCAATTATGCCTCTGGACCAAATTCCGCACCAAACAGTTACTCGTTTTGGGTATATCGGCTTTTAAATGTATGCGTGCGGGTTTTCTGTGCCCCAAATGCGACAATTTTGCTTGTTTACATACCCGCCAAGATGAAAATGAGCTTCATCTGAAAAGATGATTTTTTTTGGCAAAATCGGCATCTTCTCTAAGTCGATCGCAGGCCCACTTAGCGAATATTTCCCAGCGTTGTTCAAGCGTATACAAGTTATGGACTCATAATTCAAGCCAAACTCAAAACGAACAAACTCTCACATTAAATGATATCTACCAGCGGTGTCTATTTATGCTCTTCCTATTGTTATCACTGAGTTATCTCAAATCAAGGTCAACTCAGAGAAGCTCGCGCTTATGTAAAATTCAAGCGGGACTTTGTGGTTGAATGGTGAGAATTGTTAAGATGAAGCTAGTCTCTCTTGGACCGCGTCGTTGGCACATAGAACACAAATTCCTCATAGAGGAAAATAGAAAGTAGCGTGCAGAAAATAAACATTTAATCTAAACACAATAAAATTTATTCAAAAATAAATGTGTGTTTCATTACAAATAATTTACACAACCATATTCGTTCAGCGGAAGGATAAAACTAATTATCTGTCAAATCAGACATGAGCTAAGTGTTACCATTCGCGAAATAAGCACTAGTTGAAAAAAAAAAAAGTTAGATGGCGGACCCTTTACATTCATCCATAAAAAGAAAGGATTTAAAAGGATTTCGATAGGTAAATGGACTGTGCATAAAAAGATTCCACACATCAGGTAGTTGATTCCATTGAAATTACAAAAAGTATTTTGCAATTTACGACTTCTCTACGTCAATATACGTTTTAAGTTTCAAATGCTAAATTATTACAAGATTTTATTGATTCATCATTCAGTGTTGGTAAATCACGAAATATTTTTCGCAATTTCAGATTGTGAAGTGGTGTTTGAGAAATTGACCTATTAGAGTGGTAAATTGCGCCAAACAATCTCGCAAATCACTACAAATAAAAGAAGCTCGAATTGATACTTCTAATCGTAAATTTCAACAAACAGAATTTGGTATTCTCCGCCGTTTTCAATGTCAAATTACCAATTTTTGTATCAATCCATGAAAACTTGGTTGTGATTTGCGAGAAATATATTATAATTCGTAAATTGCACCTCAAAATTTTTCAATTGGTGATTTTCAATTCTTTCCGTGATACTTGGCTTTGCCCTCGTTAACCGCTAAGCCCATTTTAGCCGCGTCTGTTTCTATACTTGCAAACGCGCTAGTGACAGCTGGCTGTGTTCTTCCAATTATGTCAATATCGTCCGCGTATGTAAGTAATTGTACAGACTTTTGAAAGATCGTACCTCGTATGTTGGCTTGTGAGTTTCGCACGATTCGTTCAAATATAATGTTAAAGGAGTCACATGACAGCGCGTCGCCTTGTCTGAATCCTTTTTTGACATCAAAGGTGTCGGTTAGGTCATTACCGACCTTGATGGAGCAGCGAGATTTCTCCATCGTCATCCTACACAGACGGACGAGTTTGGTAGGGATGCCAAAACTAGACATGGCTCTGTATAGCTCGTCTCTATAGATGCTGTCATAGGCGGCTTTGAAATCGATGAAAAGATGGGCAGTATGGATTTGGACTTCTTGGGTTTTTTCCAGGATCTGCCTAAGTGTGAACATTTTATCGACGGTGGACTTTGCTGCCCTAAAACCTTTACACTTACGATTTTGTGGGTCACAATGGGTTGTTATATATTGAAAATGTCGCCATTTTGACATCAAAAAATCTATCCTGGACTTTAGATATGACGATTAGTATTGCGCTTAACCTTCTTGGGTTCTTCGAAACCAATTTAAGGGAAGTTTTGATCAAATAGGCGCAGTGGCTTAGTGGTTAGTGTGTTGGACACCACATGAATGTATGTACTTAATTCTTCCTACTCGTTGAACCAGTTGGAGCTTCTAATGAAGCGCAAGAGACAGCGAATGGCCGTGTCTTTTAGATCGTTAAGATCATTATAGTAGAACTCTCCCAAATGGAGTTTTCGTCTTTGTGAGAGAGCGGGACAAGTGCAGAGGAGATGAAGAATAGTTTCTTCCTCTTCCTCGTCAGGACAGCTTCTGCAAAAATCATTACATAATACGCCAAGCCTTTTTGCATGCCTGCCTATGAGACAGTGTCCTGTGATGACGCCTACTGTATCACTGATATGCTTCCTATCGAGGGAGATCGGATGCCTAGAACGTTTTAGATCCAGCTTTGGCCAGATCTGTTTTGTCGCTAGACATGTCGAGCCGGTTGTCCATCTAAGATTTGCTCTTTCGATAGCACCCAGCTTTATTGTGAGTTTACAAGTAGCGATTGGGATAGCTAAGGAATCATTATTTGGAAGCATAGGTAGTGTTGTTCCGTGTTCGGCGAGTTCATCAGCCTTACATTTACCCGTGATGTCCCTATGCCCCGGCACCCAACAGAGGCGAATATTGAACTGCTCCGCGCCATCTCTCTGAGAGACGAACTACTGTCTTGGGCTGTTATTGAATTTGTAGAGACTGATTCCAGGCACTTTATAGCAGATATCACGTTTTCTTTCAGCCAAGATAAGACTTCTTTTATCGCCATTATTTCCGCCTGAAAAACGCTACAGTGATCAGGAAGTAGGAAGGAGAGACTAAGATTTAGTCTGTCGGAGAAGACACCGCCACCAACACCGTCCACAGTTTTCGAACCATCTGTTAAGAAATGAATCGATTCATCATCCAGGAAAGCTTTCTCCTCCCAGAATGATCTAGGGGGAATGGAGACCTGGAAGTTTCTATCAAATTGTAGTTCCGGTGTAGTGTAATCGATGTTTCCTGGAATGTTTTTAATGTTGTTCAAAATAGCGGCATGGCCAGTTGTTTTCCTGGTCCATTGTGAGGTAGCTTTGAGGCGTACGGCTGCAGAAGCTGCCATTTGCCTGCGGAAGATGTCAATGGGTGTCAGATGAAACAGGATGTCAAGGGCAGCGGAGGGGGTAGTACGAAGAGCTCCGCCGATGCACAAGCAGGCTGTTCCTTGGACTTTGCTTAACTTATCGCGATAAATCGCTTTGTCCAAAGCAGCCCACCAGACAACCACACCGTACGTGAGTATCGGTCTTATGACAGAAACGTATAGCCAGTAAGCGATACGAGGCTGTAAACCCCATTTGTTCCCTATGGCTTTTTTGCAAGAGAAAAGTGGCTTTTTTAACTCTTTCTCGGATGTTAGGTTTCCAGGTTAACTTCCTATCAAAAATGAGACCCTAGAGAAGGGGAGATAGGACGCCACCTTGTGGGGTTCCTCTACTGTCTGATCTTCTGGTAGACTTCTCACCCAGACTTGAGTTGATGATTCGGCTATTAAGCATCAAATTGATCAGCTCGCCAAGTGAGGCATCCACGTTTAGAGCTGCCAGAGCACCAGCGATCGCAGATGAGTCGACGTTGTTGAAAGCGCCTTCTATGTCTAGAAATGCAACCATTGTATACTTCTTATGACGAGCGAATCTTCTATGGAACGTGTTAGCGTGTGTAGGGCCGTTTTTACTGATTTACCCTTAGAGTAAGCGTGTTGCCGTTGCCGTTGCCGTTGACAGAAGTCTTTTGTCAATGCTTTTGCGTAAATGGATTTCAATCAGTCGTTCTAAAGTTTTTAGGAGGAATGATGAAAGACTAATAGGTCTGAGATCTTTCGGACTCACGTGAGAGCATTTACCTGCTTTGGGTATGAAAATCACTTTGACTTCTCTCCATAGGTAATCCCCTACAGTTCTATTCAAATCTTCGAACGTGAACTTAAACTTTCAAAAATATAAAGTCGCAACTTCCGCTGCAATCGGCGCGCCTTTACAGACTTCATTAGCTGCAACCGAAATTACCAACATCAACACCCAAATGGAAAAGATCACACAGAGGTAAAAATAAACCGCCTATGCATCTGTCAGCGGTAGCGTCGTCTAATTAAACAACATTTCACGGATGTAACAGTCTCTGGCCGAAAATAAAACCCCGATTCAATGAACTTTGGCTATAAAATATATCCATCTCGCCATCACGGACTATCCCTCTCCAGAGTTGACATAAACACATGCATCTTTCAAAAACACGCTATATTTGTTAACCTTTTGTCAGTCGCCGATACAAGGTGAATAAATCACACCGACTCCGCTGGAGTTTCGAATTTTATTTATAGAGTTGTCCTCTTCCTGGATCCGTGGTGTGTACCGATGCTTTCATGTAATTGTAACTAATTAACCGTTAGTTATTGGATGAACTCTTTGTTCGCTATATAACGTGGAACGTATTCGCACACTAGACAGCGTGACGTGCATACGGTTTGAAAATAAAGAAAGCATACACACGAAGCAGTTGGAGGAACTCAATTAGGTCTACACTTGGGTCTGGCATTAATTGAAGACGGAGGAATTAAGTTTTGCAGAAAGGCCTAATAAATTCGGGGAGAATATTTCTTTTATGGCGGAGAAGTCGTTAACAGTTTAATTCGGCTATGATTTCATGCACTTGGCTCGCTCTTCAAGTAGCTCGAACATTTTTCATCAATTAGGTCAGATGTAGGATGAGCCGTTCGGACCATGAGATCACTTTGAAGTTTGTTAGCGAATCAAATTTTTGCGTGTGAAAAAGCAACACGTGGCAAAGAGATTTTTGGCGAACTGACACTTTGATTGGATGAGTTGATCATCAGATGACGCGATTAATGAGAATGACATTGAGCAGGTTTAATTGAGTGCGACAGATTTGTGTCTGTGGAGTTGGCAGCGTAAGTGTGGAGGCATTTTAATGTGCGAAATGAGCTAACCAACTGGGAACCAACTTAAGCGGTGTCGTCGTCGTAGCCAGAATGGCCATTTAAAACCCAAACCTCTCGTGAAGTCATCTGCATGAAATTTTACTTACAGAACAGACTTGGAAACGAGCGGTGGATACAATTCGTTTATTCCTTATGAAACACGAGGAGTAATAGGTGTTCGGTCGGGAGCCAGCGTTGCCACAATGATACAAGTGTAACAAAAGTGTTACACTTTTTAATTATTTTACAATTTTGTTACATTGTTACTTTTTTTTCGCTTTGTTACACTTTTACCCATTAAAATCTTTTTTCTTGTTTTTCTCGTTAAAAAATATTGAAAAGTTGGACTGGCAGCACTTGTTTCGTTCGAACAAACTTCTACCAATTTCTGTCAATGTATTTGTTTGTTTACACAGAGAACAAGTTGTGCAAAACGTCAAACTGCGAGTGGGAATGGGAATGGGATAGAAAGGAAATACAACAATATTTTTCTGTCTCGCCGCGTCACCGTTGACAATGTTCTAAATCTCGTGGTAAATAAAGTTTGAGAAACAGAAATTGAAATCGACTTCGAAATGTGATAAAGAGTTCCTAATAAAGATTTTTTTGAGTTCAAAAACGATGTTTTTATTATTAAAATGAAAGGTTATATACACATGTTTATATGGATATAAGGCACACGTAAATTCTGCACTCACAGCAGCACTGCAACATGTATATAAATATTTCTAAATTTGCTGAGAAATTCAAGCCTACCACAATACAAAAGAAATAAATTGCAATTTCAAGTATTTGGCATCATCGGCTTTTGACATTTGCTGATCGTGTTTGTTTTGGCTGCAAACACATCAGCTGCTTAGTCGGCAAATGACAGCAGTCATATTAGCCGATGCAATGCATGTCCAACAATTTTCTGCACATCTGTTTTACTTGCAGCACTGCATTATGTGCTGCGTCCAGAATTTTTGCACATGTGTTTTGGGCACTACATTTTTTTTCCATTACACTTTTAAAAAAAACTGCAGCAACATTGGTCGGGACCCATTTGGCCTCTATCTCTGATAGTGTAGTGATTTTTTAGTTCGAGCCAAAGTTGGCCGCTTCTGTAGAAGTAGAAGTAAAAATGCGAGAAGAACAGTGTTCCCCGTCAGAGAGCGGAAAAGAGATCCAACGAATACAATTTTATTTACCGAACCCGAGCCCTTTCCAAGAATATTCGCAACTTGTCGCAGCTGAACATGTAATTTATGTTTTTCCGGGGGTCGAACCGGGGTTCAATTGCGCATTTTAGCCGCACTGAGAAACCTCCTGAATTTGAACTTGATGTAGGTCCCTTCCATTTGTCAAAAAAAATACCAAAAACCAATATTTGGTCTTTTCTTAGTTGTGTAGGTTCCTTCCATTTGTCTAAAAAAAGACCAAATATTGGTTTTTGGTCTTTTTTTTGACAAATGGAAGGGACCTATGAGAAGCTATACCGTAAGTCCTCTGTGGACGCATACACCCACAATTTATTTTATTTCACAGCAAGCTGCATGCAGTCCTTAGCTGTTTATCTGAATTTGAATGACAACCCCGATGCGGTCATTTTTTCAACTCCACAATCAAAAGGAGCCAATTGAGAGCATGTCTACATCTGATAAATGTTAATAAATCTATTTTTCGTTATGTCTGACCGCAATTGGACTTTGTGCGTACGATAATAAGTGTAATCATCTGGTTTGCAAGCATCTGCCCGTATGCATTAATCTCGATGCAAATTTTCCTCGCATGAAGCATGCTTACAGTGATCAAAATGAATAATTGCATTATTATTTGCATAATGTGTGTGCCGACCTAACGAGTGTTTTTTTTTTTTCTTTTTCGTTTCAGCACTAGTCCTGGACAACTTCAAGATGTTACAATGGATAATTCTTGTAAGTAACCGATACAGTTTTTATTTAAAGATTCAAATGATTTGAAGTAGAGTAGTATTTGGAATGCGGAAAGAGTTTCCGTGGTGGTTTTTGCTTCTGCAAATAGACAGATGACCTTAAGGACTATTCAAATGACAGCGGATTGCGACCGAACCAACAGAAAACATTTTTCTTACTTGTTTCATTGAGATTAGTAATTGCTTTCAGTGAATTTTGCAGGCCACTCTTGATAACCTCAACGGAATGGAGAGCTTCTTGGTTGTTGACCTCTTCTGGAGGCCATTTTGTTTTATAGTTTACTTTCTAAAGAAATGGACACGTTCAAAAATCTTGCTTCCTTAATTCGAATAGATTGGACTGAACTAGATGTACCCTGAACGGAAAAACTGTGTATTGGTTGGTAACGTCACCCACGTATGCCAACTGTCAACTTAGTACTCAGTTGAGAAATTCTTGACCAACTGACTCGTCGGCTAACCCTCGATAAACTTCATCTCAAAAAGCTGTGCATGAGACCGATCTGGGCCAATAAAAACTGAGCTCATGTCAGCCAGCTGTCATGATCAACGTTCAAATGTTTTCGTTTGCACTGACGATTTACCTTTGCAACTAATGTGGTATTCCATTGGGACAAAAAATAAAACTTTTTTTTGATCCAAATCACTTTTCATAAAAATCAATCTTTTTTTTTTTTGATCCAAATCACTTTTTGCAGATCTCGATATTTCTTTCAGATTTACACATACTGCCACAAATACCAATATAATTTGCGCAGCTGTTTTAAGTCATTTTAAGAAGTTTGATTTCAAAAAAAAATTGAAATGAAAACCAAAATAAAGAAATACATAAATAGCAATGGTTATAACTTTGGAGGAATTATTATCTTCATCGTCTTCCTCATCATCTGATGACTACGATTCACCGATACTACTCCATTTGTATCCATACAACAGTGGAAACATTTTTCAAGTCGATATCCATGGCTGATTTTTTCAATAATAAATGCAATTTGAACAGCTGATATTGCTGTCAAATAACGCACTAATCCATTTGCAAAAGCAGATCAATTTCTGTGCATGTTCCATGTGGGCCGTGTTAAATCTGACATCTGAAAAAGATTTTTGGTGGTCCCAATGGAAAATGACATATGAGCAAATCATTTGTGCGCAAGAAAACAGTTCAACGTTTCCGCATTACAGAATCTGACCACTGATCTTTCTCGTAATTTGTGTCACATAAAGAAGATGGCCGACCTAAATACGTGTCACGTAGTTTTGACTGATAGGTAGTGTTGTCTCCTTCACTCAGTCGTTTTTTTTTAGGATTATGCATCCCCTTAATCTTTAGTGCGATAGGTTTGCGTGACGTTGTTAATGTACCATAACCTCAAAGAATAAATAAGTTCTTGGCGTAAAAGGTTCACACAGCAAACGTCAGTTAGCGTACAAAATATTTGACGTAACTGCTATGAAACAAGTTGATTTATTTTACGCAGTTCTTCCAGATGTTTGTTATCTGTTATATGGTAATCAAACTGCCATAATCATTTGACTTGCGTCATGTAATAAACAAAAAAATGCTTAGTGCTGCATTAGCAACATCAAACATTCCTAATAAGGAAGATAAAAGGGATGCTCAATACTAAATAGCCGCCTGATGAATGGAAAGGCATTAAGTAACACGCATAAATACCTGACGCGTATTTAGGTCGGCCATCTTGTTTACGTTGTAGGAATAATGGAAAAGCTCTGCTCTGCTGATATTTTTAAAGCGATGGCTAACGAAATTTGCACTTTCTTATAAAACAAAATGGCTTTCGGAAATGATGAACAGACAATTATTGTTGGTTTAATTTAATGACACTAATGCCCGGTTTGTTCAATCTTGGTTATCTTTAACCATCGGTTATTCCCGCTGATAACCATTGAATGTGTTTGTTCAGCAAAATATTAACCAGAGAATCTACGGTTTGGTTAGTTAACGCAAGAAATCGATAACCAGCCAATTTTGCGCGGGATTTAACCAATGATTTTCTAGAATTTCGTTTATTCAAGATTTTGTAAGGACTGCGTAGGTATTAGTTTTGACGTATCTGCTATACAACAACTTTTTGTAGAACATGGCGAGCAATCTTGTGCGGAAAAAATACAAATAATAAAATGAATTAACTTATATATAACGCAAGATGGAGCGAAGGCCCTGACCAATGAAATCTTTTCGGTTAAGTTAACGTTTTCAACTGACAGATGTTACGCCATTCTATGGAAGGTGAGGGGATAGAGTGGTTCCCAAATTCATCCGGATGAATTAAGATTACTTTCAACATTTTTGTATTTTGACAGTTTACATAAATTGAGGAAATATTGCGAGAATGAGAAAATTATTGCGACGTTCGTGGACGAATTTGAGATGAGGCCCAATAATGGGCTAACAATTTTAATTGGTTGTTGTACTGATTCAGTTTTGTTCTCAATTAGTAGCTTATTGTCTCACACCAAAATGATATTATTCCTCTGTTTTTTTTTTTTATATTCCCGCATCATTTGATTTTGATATTTATGTACTCAACAGTGAAAATATATTCATTAATAAATTACCTAGACAAAACACTAGGAGCCAGGAAAAAGAAATGCAACCATAGATTCGGCTAATAACTGAATTGACAAATGAACTGGGAAAATGGAACGATTTGTTGCAAATCTATGGTTTGGTGACCGATGTGAAAAAACGGTGAACAAACACTCATTTGTAATCATCGGTTAAACCAAATCGATGCCTAACCAAGGATTTGACCAGCTGTGAACAGACCGGCCCGAACTACCGCTATCATTTGACAGGTTTAAAATCCGAAATAGAAACGTTTTCAAGGGATTGCAGAAATGTTGGTCGCCGGATCTTGTGTTTTTTTTTTTTCCGTTAAACACTTTAGGCGTCAGATTTGTGATCTGATTCTTCCTCCTTTATTAGCAGTGACTGCGGACAAATGGATCTCCCTGTCTCGTCTTGTGCAAAAATGCGCGTGTGTGATGTTGTAAATGCAACTTAACGCAACAGTTTTATATAGGACGCTATTATGTAGTTTCTGTTTTTATTTTTAAGAATGTCAGTGACCTACAATGCTATATGAACTTCGATTCCTGAAGTCTCGTGCTGTCCTGTAATTTTGAGCTTTTAAAAAATGGTATCAAACATATTAAGTCGCTTTAGATCTCGATTTCGAACTGAATGTCACTTGTAAACTCTTGACGTCTTTATGCCTCCTTAGAAATGTGTTCTTGCCGATTTTATAGTTGTGAACAACCGGTAAATAGTTCAAAAGTTCCTTGTTTAAAAAAAAAGCGTCCCCTGTTATTATTTATTAGATTTATTTATTTTTAATCTAGTACAACGAGAACGACGCGACGGCCATCTGGCAGCTGGTGGAGGCCTAGCCAGAAACAATTTAATGCAAATTAACAGAACAACGACGTGTCGCACGTCTGATTTAATGTTTATTGCTGTTGGTCAACAGCAGACTTCTAGTTTATGAATTGGAACACAGTTCTCCTCCTTCTGAGTGGAATTCATCAAAGCGTTAACCAAACGGTTGAATCTTTTTAATATTTGAATTAAGAGAAATTTTATCCCCCTAAGATTGTAGTTCAATAAAATTATTCCCAAAGCCTCCTGGCAGAATTCCAATTGGAAACGATTAACAGCGACTTAAATATTACTTACTTTTAAACGATAAAATTAATGAGAGGGAAATAATTTCCCTTTAACTTTTTATTATATTTTTTGTGACTATATTCAATATTTCCTTGAATTCCTAAGAATTTTCCACCCTCGAATGGAGTTCGTATGTCAGCGGCGGGGACAGCTAGAAGTTTACGACTTGGTTCTCAGAAATTCCCATTCCCATTCATAATGTTGTCAACAAGTCGGAGGGAGCTAGACGACATCGATTCTTTTAAAGAGGAAAGCTAACTTGGGGAATGTTTTCGAGTAGGCAAATAATGACACAAAAGTTTGTTAATATGTGGACGTTTTTGGGAGGAGCTGGGGAGGAGATCTCAATAAAATGAGTAGGAATTTCTATTGATTTTTGAGGAAATATTTGGACTTAATGCCACCTATAAAAGTCCCGTTTGAATGCATTTTTTTCTCATTAAAGGAACACGCTATAAGAATGACTTAAATCTGCTTGACACCTTCGTCGCGATGTGTTCATGGCATTGGGCACATTGGGCACATTCAAGAATCTAGTTAGCTTAAGTCGACTAGATTGGTCTGGGTAAAATGTGACCTGAAGGCAAAAACTAGATTGGTCAAGAACGTCACTTTTCATACGTCAGCCACATATGCGAACTGTCAACTTAGTACTCAGTCACGATTTTCTTTGACTAGATTCGTCGGCTACCACTCCATAAACGTCAATTGAAACAGCTGTTTATATGACCGATTTCAGCTAATCAAAACCGGGATACATCTCGTCAGACAGCTGTCAGATTTACTAAACTAGATCCTTGAACGTCCCCATTGCTAGCGAACAGTTTTCAGCGCCATTCTCTCCCAGCAAGTGGGTACTAGGAGAATTAAACCCGTCATACACCTAAACTTCCAGCTTACATCATTTTATCACAAATGCATTCTGATTTGGATCAAGCCACTCTGAGTTGTTCGCAGAAAAATAAGTCCAATTGTTGTATTTGTCAACGCCTTCCCCCCTTTAACTAAACAATTTCCACTGAAACAAATCGTATTTGATATCCACATCTCAGCATTTGAAACGTCAGTACAAATAATCACAACAACTATTTCCAATTTATTGAAACACAAATTTTTTTGTTGATCCCACAATGGAAGGACAGAGCGAATTAAACTTTCGCCGTAAATTTCGTTTGAGGATCGATGTGTCTGAGCAAAATATCAACGGTTTATCTTCAAATCACCGCATAACACATTTTTAAGTAAACTTAATTTCCCTTTTCTCTGTTTCTGTTCCAGATGCCATTGGATACCGATCACCGTGCGTCAGTCTACAGCAGTACACAGGCAGTACGTCGCCCGCTCAAGGTCGTTCCGTACGTGAATTCGAAGAACAAATGGCCACGTTGCGCAAGGAGAATTTCAACCTTAAGTTGCGTCTATATTTCATCGAGGAGAGCATTCCCGGCTACAATCAGCCGAATAATGCCGACGGTCAGGAGACTCTTATGAAACAACTAATCGATACGAAGGTTTGTAGTTGGTTGCATGCACTCATTCGTGGAATCCCATATTCACATACGCATGTACTTGTCTTCCAAATTTAGGTGGAAATGGAAATTCTACGAAAAGAAATCCAAGAGAAACAAGACCTTCTCAAGGAAGCCGCTCAGGCCTTAAATCAAATGGAGAAAATCCAAAAAGATACCGAGCTAAAGAGTCAGGCCATCATCGATGACCTAAATCATAAAATTCAATATCTAGAGGTGAGTTTGGGAAATGTTTCTCCATGGCGGTTGGAGTACTTGTGTGCGAGAGGAGGAAACGATTACGTTCCACATGAGTTAATGATTAATAAAAAAAAAAATTCAAAAATGTGGGTGAACGGTGGCAAATCATCCGCAACGCAATTTGCGGTCAAATTTGACTGCGCGTTTGATGTGTAATGGGTTTCTGGCTGCCTAAACGGAGTAATCGTGATGGCAATTGAGTTTAACGGCGGGGACAGAGGTCTTTCCTAATGTTCCGATCATGCTGCAGTTGTAGTTATGAAATTCTTGGGATATGTTTTATGTGTGCTAGTTATTTCGAGGGAGTTCCCTCAGCCTGAAGGCCATTTGTTGGACTCTGAGGGCAGTAATGACTTTAAGTGTCACATTAGGCATTGAAGGTGACAAAAGAGTTTCAATCCATTGAATGATCTTGACAAGCACCAAAGAAAAGTTTGTGAAGCCAATTACACTATAACTTGGAGCTCTCATGACAGTTTTTTTCTTTTTAGTCGTACTGGTCGTTTTGATCGTGAAAAATTACATTTGAAACCCCTTTTAAAGTTCAGTTTTGGAGGTTAGAATCAGTTTTCTTGTTATCCACGATAGTAACGACCGCAATAAACTGTACTGGTCGTTTTAATCGTGAAAAATTACAAGCTTCTTGCTTTGAAACCCCTTTTAAAGTTCAGTTTTGGAGGTTAGAATCAGTTTTCTTGTTATCCACGATAGTAACGACCGCAATAATCTGTACTGGTCGTTTTAATCGTGAAAAATTACAAGCTCCTTGCTTTGAAACCCATTTTAAAGTTCAGTTTTGGAGGTTAGAATCAAATCTTCAGTTTTTGAAGGACGTTGTACAGCAGATTCCACAATACCACACCATACCACACGTCATAACTTCTGAACAATTCAGATCCAGGTTTGCCCGAAATATAGGGCCACCTGAGTAAGTAAATTGGAAGTCAGTGGTCCGTCGAATAAAGTGGAATTCTTATGCGTACGGCGACGATCGTCTGATCTACATAGTTTTTAAAACTTGCAAAAATACGACCGAAGAGCATCATCTAAAGTCGTTACGTCGATGATCTGTTTTTGAACTGTAACCTCTCTCAACCGATGAATTTCTACCCAATATGACTGGGGGACTATTTGCCTTGATTGACGGTCTACTTGTGACCGTTTTAATGAGTTCCATTGGTGATCCTCTATCCACCCATGTCCCAAAAGTTTGCTGATCAACAAAAAATGTGCTCACTCCTCGTCACAATGCCAGCAATTGTTCCCCCGATCTAATGCACTTAATGAGATTTCCTTTCCTTGCCCTTTTCAGGTTGAAAACAAAGAAATGGAGAAATCCCAAACTGGCCAACTGATGGACGAACTCCTGGGCCACTCTGACGTGTCATCCAACATAAACGCTCTTCAAAAAGTGTGTATACATTTAGTACATTTGTTGTTTAGAATTGTTAGTAAAATAAATTGCATTTTTGAATACAATTCTCTTTCCTTTCTGCACTCCCTTTGCGACTGTTTAGATCCGTGAACTAGAAGGCACCGTCAAGCAATCCGAGGAGAAAATCAACGATTTCCAAAGTCAAATCAAAAAACTGGACGAAATTCTAACACAGCGGGACCAAACCATCCACGAGTGTGAGGACAAAGTCAAAGAGCTGGTATTCCAAAACTCCGAGCTGCTGGAACAGATCGAAAACAACAACAAGGAGATTGCCACCGCTGAGGTGAGTAGCTTTATTAAAATAGAAAAATTCCTGCTTCCTTCGAGTTCCTTGAACTTGTTCTAAAAATAGAAACGAGGGTATGCGACACATGACACTTTAAAATGTGACGAACATATTTCCCTTTTAATTGGTATTTCAACAACATTTTTCTGTGTGTTTTTAACCCGAAAAGAGATCTTTACAAGGCCTTCGCCATTGTAACAAAGATCTGCGCGATGAGAACAAAACCGTCACCGACACTCTTGAGGCATTCAAGACGAATTACATGCGTGAACTGGCGAGTTTGAAAATTTACGAAACGACTATCAAATGTCAACAGGATGCGATTGTGGGTATGCAAGTAAGTTTTCGGTTTCATACATGTGTAAGCTTTTCGTTGTTCATTCTCTTTCTATTCACTGTGTTCTGGTTGTGGGCTCGTCACCTTCATCAATGCACCTCACAAAATTCATCATCGAAGTCGGCACTGATGACAAAAACACAGAATCTGGGCAAACTTCTCGAGCGCATTCAAGACTACGAGCGAAAAGTTCAACAGCTGAACGCCGATAGAAGTGTGACTCTGCGCGAGAATCGGTTCTTCAAGGCGATCATAGGGCGGCTGGAGAAGTCCCAGATGCAGGCGGTGGAAGAGAACAGAAATCTCTCGATCGCGGCGAAGTTGATTCCGAATCTCCTGCTGAATCGATGGGAAAAGAAGAGATATTCGGCCACGAATACGGTCGACTATCGGGCTGTGTATGAGTTAAAGGAGAAACTCTGCTTCAATGTGTCGCATGAAGTGCGTCGATCAAGTGGTGCGACTAGTGAAGCGTTTAGTCTTTGCGGGAGTGATGTCTCAATGCAGCCAAATGTGTCGTCGAATGATTTGGAGGAGTTGCTCCATGCTGTGCCACAGCGGAAGCAGCGATTTTCGAACGATACCGATGTGAGGAGGTGGGTCTTCCTGTGTCCTTGGGAGTGATTAACGTTTTCTGCTTTTAGAAAATGCCATTTAAGTCTAGAGGAATGCAATACGCGTGCGGAAACACACGGCAATTTTACTAAATGGGGCGGTTATGTGGTTTTTTTGGTTCAATATATTTGTTATTATGGAGTTTTGAATAAATTGTTGACTTTTTGCAACTGGATGTCGATTCCTTGATTGGAAAATCACGGTAGGGGGAGCCTTCTTAGCTGGTGGCTCATGGCTGTAGACCTCCGCTTTGCTAAATCAATCATGTCGGAGGTAGATCTTGATTCGATTGGGGTCCAATGTGAAGTGGAGTAAGAATGTCAGTTTGAGGGCGGCCTTTCTGTTTCTTCTATTCGATTGATTAACTCAACAGTTGTTTATACCACGAGTGCAGACTTAGAAAAATATGATTCCTTGCGATGCAGAAGGAACCCAAAACATCTTTGCTCAATTATGCGGCTGCGTGAGACTTCATTTTTATTGCAGATACGCCTTGGAGGGGTTAAGTAAAAGTTGACAGTCAGTTCTTTACCGACTTTCGCTTAGCAAGTTGCTATTTCTCTTTTGCTTTTCACAACCTGTATCCAACGGAGGTGATTGGATAGTAATACCCACGTTAAAAGGGGCAAAACTCGGAGCCCTGGTTCGAAACTATGCGCAGCAAAAACTCGCTTCCGATCTTTTATACCTTTTCGTACCAAAAACTGTGTTTTTTGGATGGTAATGAGGTCGAAAAATTTGGGGGGCTATGTTTTCCGCTGCATTGGGTACTTGGTACTGCCTGCTCGCAGTTGCAAATGGGTTTTATAAGGATCACGTACTAACGCTCACCTCCCTTTCGTCTCTTTTCATTGCACACGACTCTCAAATGAATAAAATTCCATCTAATATCACGTCCTAGGTGTTATTTCTTCAAAAAAATTGTTACTACAACTCTAACTCACGGTGTCGGATACAATATTCCACTTCACATACAGATTTCCCTTATTAAAATACTGCTTCTGTTTCAGTCGCAACGACTCCGCGAAGAACTTCAAGATCAGAAACGACAAATGGCCGATAGGATGTGCATGTTGGCAGACACGGAAGAGAAACTGAATGATCGCACCACACAGCACGAGCAAGCATGCAAGGCCATCCAGAAGCTGATGCTGAACATAAAGAATCTACAAGATGAAATCGATCGACTGAAGAAGGTGAGTGTTGACAGCTTCCGCATTTATAAAGCTCTTTTCCCAGACTGTGTATTCCTTTTTCAGAATAACACCAGTTCATCGTACAACATGAAAGAGATCACCAATGTGAGCGAGTGCTCAGGCCTTTGCCGGTCGCTCAGCGACACCGAGGGCATTGCCGAGTCGTCTAGCTTACGCAATAGAATGGAGAAACTCATCGAACAAAAGGACAGCGAGATTCGTAAACTGAAATCGGAAGTCAAGAAGAAGACCGCCAATCTACAGGTGAGTCTACTTTGGTATTTCGTGAATCATTTGCGTAAAATACGCGTGACCCAAATCCGTGTGGCAAGGGTTGTGTCTTCTGTGCGTACATTAATTTCGTGTTGGCAACGTATTTCGAATTTAATTTTGATTTTCACGGCTGTTCTAGATTCTTTTTATGATGTACACGACAGGAAAACGTGGTATCGTTGTATTGAGTAATGGAAATTAATTGCAATGGCTTGTGTCTTATGACGCACGCTTCTGTTCTGCGTTTCGCAAACGCTGTGTGTCTGAGAGATGTGAGTAAATGCCCGTGCAACGAGTGCACTTGTGCGGTTCTGTCAATTCTTAGCCATAATTACACGAAACGAAAGGTCGTCTGGTTGTTTTTGATACACAAACATGAATAAAATACAGACTTGATTATTGTTGATTTGGCTGCCAAGATTTGAGGTGGCCAACGGCATGTTTCGGTTTAGTAACTGTTGCATGGGACCATTTGGCTTGAAGGGAGGGAAACGATGGCCACCTGTTCGACGGGGTGTTTGTTTCTATTGAAGAATGGTCTGACGGGCTTCAATTCCCAATTACTGATATACGCACCACACTTCAGACCCTTCTGTGTGGTGCTTGGAACTGAGGAGTTGTCTTCTCTTTGCACGCATATCAATGTCGTACACACGCACCTAGGAAATCGTTGAAACCCCACGCTATTTGGATGTTTGGGGCTCGGTTACTAGGACTGTTCGTTCTCCTTGTATTCCATTATCGTTTCTCGAACTAATCCACTCTGATTTGTCTCTTTTAGAACCTGGTCAACAGGGAACTGTGGGAGAAGAATCGCGAAATTGAGCGTCTTACAAAATTGGTTAACAAACCGCACTCTCTGCCAACGAGTCCCAGCAAGGAAGCCGACCAACTCAAGCAGTCCTTTACCGACACCGAGTACGCCCAGGCGATGGAACGCAACAAAGTGTTGCAGAAGAAGGTGGACATCCTAATCCAGAGGCTGGGCGTGCCGCAAGACCGAAATGCCGACTCCGTCATCAGGCAGCTCAAGAACGATGTGCAAGAAGCCAAAGAAGAAGCCGAACGCGCAGACAAATGGCGTAAGGAGTGCGCCGATGTCTGCAGCATTCTAACCGCTCGCTTGGAGGAACTTGCCGGGTTCCTTGATTCCCTGCTGAAGCACAAGGATGTGCTTGGAGCTCTGGCGGCCGACAGACGTCGCGCTATGCGTAAAGCCGTGGACCGCAGTTTGGATTTGTCGAAGAGCTTGAATAACATGTCGCTCTCCATTGCGGGAATGTCGATGATGGGCCAAAGCCTGACTCAGATAAGCAACCTCTCTGAGCTGCTTGATTTGAGCACATCCAATAAGGAGAACAAGACGTTCAACTCGCACGAAGAGCTGCATGGCGACACTATTGAGGCGTTGCAAGCCGAACTAAAGGCGCTCAAGAAGGAGCTCGACAAGACAAAGGGAGCCGACGGCAAGAAGGATCGGCGCAGCCTGCCTATCGCCTTCGAGAACCAATCAGAGTCGGAGGCGTGGTCGGAACCAGACCGAAAAGTCTCACTCGCCAGAATAGGCCTCGAAGAACCGAGGGCAAGTAATGTCTGCAAGGAGGAGCGCAGCACAGATAGTGAAAGCGATCTCAACCAGAGTCGTTCCAAGTCAAAGACGCAAGAAAAGATCGTGCAGCTGGAGAACATGATTTCCCTGAAGGACGGAAGGATTCTTGAGGTGCAATGTGAACTGGTGGAAGCCGATAACCGGCTAAAGAAGGAGAATCTCCGAGTCATCGACATGACCAGAGAGCTCCAAGAGCTCAAAGATCGCAACGAAGACCTTCAGAGCGAGCTGACTGTGTACCGCAACAACCAGGGTGCCGGCTTCGATGCCAACTCACTCGTGAAGCAGTTGGAGGAAAAGAATCGTTCGCTTGTCAAAATCCAAGATGAGCGCGATCGCATCGCCGTGGAAGCGAAAATCGCCGAGCTCCAAATTGAGAGCTTGAAATCCGAGATGGACGACATAAACCAGCGGCATGACGCGGCTATGTCCCGAGCCAGCGAGCACGAAAGACGGCGACTTGATGAACTTCAAGCGCACCTAACCAGCGTTATGGAGCAAAAACTCAAGGAGCAGGAGGAGAAGCATGAGGACACGCTGGCACGTGATTGGATCGCCCGGTGCATGTATGAGGAGCACCTGCGGCAGTTTGAACAGCTGCAGAAGAAGCTCGCCGAAGCCGAGAGCACAATTGACTACCTCACAGAGAACGAGGCTGAAATGAAGCAATCGCTCGTTGATAACGAGCTTTCGATGCGGGCGCTGAAGAAGAACCTAGACGAGACAACTCTGCAAGCTTCCCGAGCTGTACTAGAGCGAACCAAAGCCCTGAACGAGAAGCTGCAGCTAGAGACTCGCACGCAAGACTTGGTCAAGCAAATGCAAACGCTACAGGCGGAGAAAAGCGAACTGGCGGCTAAAATCACCGATCTGGAGCAACAGAAATTGTCGCAGAGAAAATCGTCGAACAATGGAAGCGACGTTTCCCAGTCGGGCTACACGTCAGAGGAGGTGCTCATGGGCACTGGCCGTGCTGCTGTTGGGGGTCAGCGCGTGAACAATTCGTCGCCAGACTTGGGCATCGAGTCGGACGCTGGACGAGTGTCGAGTGTCGAGCTGTCCAATGCGCATCTGTCGAAGTTGAAGACCGTGGAGCTGAATGCCAAGCAAATGATTCAGGAAGGTAAGTTTCACAAATATTTGTATCAATAGAGGTGCCTGGGATCAAAAGGATCTTAGGAGTTTAACTATAGAGCACCGGAAGACTCGGACAGTCACAGTTACTGTCTGTTGTCAGATGAGGTGTCCTTCTTCTTCATAATTATTTGCAAAGTGCTGTAGCTGGTTGGTACATATTTCTTCTCTCTATTTCCAGAATCACTTGAAGTATCACATGGTGTTGACAACGCCGATGGTGCACAGCAGACAGCACCCAACCCAACAGCGACGTCTACACACGACTGCGCCAAGGTAGACCAAGAAAACGCCGAATTGCGTTCAAAACTAATACGCACCAAGCGCGCCTTGCAAGACACATTTAACAAACTGCGTTCGGCTAACCAAAGAAAAGAACAAGTCGAGAAGGAGATCAAAAGTCAAATTCTCAAGACACACAATGTGCTGAAGAATGTCCGTTCGAACATGGAAAACGAACTGTAGTTAGCTGCCAGTGTGCTGCGTCCTACAGTTCGTTTTCGAACGCCAGCATAAAACTGAAACTCACATTTTAATTGTATTAATCGTTGTATTCAGGTTCCTTAAGTTATTTCCTTCTTAAATGTTTGTTAATATATCTTTTTTGTTGGTTTCTTACACATGTATCATATGGCGCACCGTTTTGTTTTATGTTTGACGTTGTATTGTGTCACTGAAGCTGAAGTTGAAGGAGGAACTTTATTGAATTGCCTCACGTAGTATTCGCCGCCCGGGTTGGAGAGGCCTTGACCTTCCATTTGGTTTCAGTGACCGCCTCTACTATTGGTGAATGTACGCAAATTGTGTGATATTGTAGATTTAACAAATAATTAAATAATAAATAAGAGAAGAATCTAACAAAATGTGGTGTCATGTCAGGAAATATTTTATCGTAGTTTAGTTTACGCGCGTGTCTAAAGAGGAGGATTTAACGAATCAAATGGGCAGCATCATTGGCGGAACCTGCCCCCAAATGATGTAGCCCACGATAGTTTGTAGGCTATTTTGTATTTCTAGATCGTTCATATTGAATGACTTATAGAGTTAAGCAGCAGTGTGAATAGTGTCAAGTTTGTTCTAAAGTAATGTGTTCTAGTTTAATTAGTTTGAGGATTAAGTTAATTTTAGTGATTTGTTTGAACTTTTCCATTCATATTTCGTTTGGGTTTATTGATTACGATTGGCTTGTAACAATTTGAAGTTGCATGCGCCTATGGAAGTTTGTTTAGTTTAATTGCAATGCCAATCATCGATCGTGTGCTTTTTCTTTTCTACTTGAACTATATGTGATCCCTTTGATCAAGACTTCGATGGTAGACTTGTACTTTTCATAGAATTGTGTTAGTTCTAAATCAAAAATAATTGGAATTGAGTAAATCCATTCCGGACTGCAGTCATGAGACGGACTAGTGCCTTGTACGCCAACTTATCCTTTATCCCTTTTCAAATGTCGCTTCAGTGCGTTAAAATGGCGGCTGAACTGATTGCGACCATCACTGAATGTTTCGCACATGTATTTCTAAAGTGACACAACTCAGAAAATTACGTGCTCCACAGAAAAGACGGAGAATTGTTTTGATTTTTTCGATTTCGTTTGAGAATTGAGATCCGTAGAATGACATAAGTGCCATCTGCAGGCCTAATAATGAATCTTAGTTTATACACTTTTGATAAATATTTCGGATGGACGTTTAAAGAGTTCTTTTTGAATTGTGTCACTTTTGAAACACGTCTGCGATGTATTCAGAACAATCCTAAAAATCCACCTCCCTCATTTATAAATTCCTTAATGCGTCCCCCTAAATGAGTGAGGTTAACATCACGAAAGGCTCCTGTAAAAACCGTGTTTTCATATGAAGAGTGAGGTTATACATCACGAAAAGTTCCTCTAAAAACCCCGTTCTCATTATGAACACTGTCACATCCTCCATCTCACCCGCCAGGGATGCTATTTAAGGTTGGGATCACTAACAAACCAAAGCTAACCTCCAAATCCACTCACCACGCACGTTAGCACGGCAAATCATCCAATTCCATTAAAACAGACGACATAACCGCTTGATTAAATAATTTCTTTTCCAACATTTTCTAGATCGATGGAGGGGTTGCTATTTAGTTTCTTCGAGTATATTTTATTAATATTTTTTAGATTTCATTGTATATACGACTTAAATTTCATTTCACCCTACTACTCAATTTGTTGTTTGTTTGGTTTCTTTAAAAATGTAATAAATACCAGAAATAAAACGTTAATATGGCGATTGTATAAACAAAAGAAAGACGAAGAAGAAGAATGAACCGTGTTAGTTAGGAATTTAAGAGAGAAGAACTCAGCGGAGTAATGTTTAACCCTTTTGTAATTAAATAAAAAATAAAATGTTTTTCGACAAAAATAAAAGTTGTTTTCAATTTAGCAGCGCGTCAGCTTTTCTAAAATAATACTGGACGGGGGCACAAAATACGAAAGAGTACTTGACAACGACGCTAAGCTGCCTTTTTAGAACAAAAATGTGCTTTAGGCCAAACCCACACTCCGTTCATGAGATGAGCCACAGTACGACTTACTGAGGATCCCACAATAAAAAAGAACCGCGTTCGCTGGCGGACAAAGGACCAACCAGTTGTTGAAGGTGACATTTAAAATTTGTGTAGGAAGCCACGTACCGTCGACCGTTAATTTGTTTAGCAGCGCTTGCGAAAAAATGGTCCAAATCGCCGCTTTTTCAAACGAGTGTCAGCCCACTTTACATACAAAACAAAAACAAAATAAACCCTTTTGTCGTTCAGGGACAATGCAATTGGCCAAGGTGATCTCGGACCATTCCAACGTTGGTTCCTCCCTCATCTTTTTAGCACGTTCAGAAAGAAGACTCCTTCCAAAAATGTTTTACTGCAAAAAAGTCCAAAACTTGTTTAAACATTTTGCTTCGCTTCGCAACACATGGCATTTGTGTATAAACATTATAGCACTGTCATTGTATATAAACATTAGGCTCTATACAAAATGCTCAGGATGACGTCTGAACGGTTTTGCAATTTTTCAGTGCCGCGTTTCAGATTTCCTACCAGGCCACCAGAAATATCAGTAGGGTATCATTCTTCGCAGAGAAGAAAATTCCCAGCAAACCCCTCCGGAGAATATGCAATCTATGTTGCATTACATGCTGTAGGGCGTGGTTTGAATAGCACAATCCAAGAGTTAAAGATAGCTCTTAAGAGTATGCATTCTATATTCCGTTGCCTACTCGTAGGTGTTATATTTATTTTACTTTTTCATTGCATACTTACCTATGAAAATCAACGCACAATTTTCTTCACCAATTTTTGTATGCGTGCTTTCGGGGGATTTTTTTTAGCCCCGAACATCTCCAAAAAATCCTAAGGTCGGATTTCACCAGGAAACGAGCATTCATACTTTACATGATTGTTTTGCATGTAAAATTCGCATATTTCAGTGACGTATTGCTCGTTCCCGTAGGCCTTGAAAAGTGGAAGGAAGCAACAAATAACTACAAAATATGTTTAAATAAATTTATTTACTAATTGTTTAGTCTTTGGCATTATTCTCTATGTAAAATATTTTCTTTTCAAAACTAATGACAAAAGCACAACTGATTTTTGTTTATATTAATTACATACTAATTTATTTATTTATTTTTTTTAACATTTTATTGGTTGGTGTGGTGTAAAAAATAAATATGCAAATATTGTCCTTGTAGTGAGTAAGTGATAGAACGTTAATTTTTTTCTGGAAAATATTTACTTAACAAACACTTTATCGTTTGGTTTTTCTTCTTATTGTTAGTTTATTGCATATTCGTTTTGTTTATCATTTATTTGGTTAACTTTACATGTAAGCCACTACTCTGTAGATTGTTTATCTACAATATATTCGTTTGCTGTCATCAATCCTATTTAAGCAGTCACTGCGTTCCATTGGAATGTCAAACTCTACATAAAAGAAGAACAAAGACGCAAATTGTGACGTCGGGATTTCTAGTTTAGTAAGTCTGACTGACAGCTGACTGACTTGAAGTATTTCCGTTTTCATTTCATGAACTGTGTTTTCAGTTGACGTCTATTCCAAGCAAATACAAGTCGAGCTGACAGTCAACGTGTTCGTATACGCAGTAAAAACAAATCTAGTTGACTTTTCACACGAACTAGGAATCCGAACGTCCCACTTGTTTACACAGAGTTTCACTAGGAACGCGGGCTTTGGATCTTGCGACTCATGACACCTGTCAGAAGCAAGTGAATTCTGGATCATTCCACTTTGCTCAACGAATTTGTTTCCACCCCAAGACTGTGGACAATGAATTCAAAAATAGGAACGTGACAACAATCAATTTCTACCACCACCTTTTTTCCGTCTATCCTCTAACTGTAGCTGCTTTGAATAAAAATGCACAAGTTCTTATGAAATATATAATATTAAGCTACGACGCACCGTTCTAACTAAAAGTAACTACGAAAAAGAGTTGCCCTGTTGACAAATCACTTTTTCCTTACAAAATTAGTTTACATAAACATTTAACGTACATACAGATGTGCATTTAGCAATCAAGCAATAAATGGAAATAATTCAGTCGTTTTGTTATTAAACAATAAATTTCTGTTACAATTCAAAATTTTTTTCCTTGCTAACTAATTCGGCTTTCGATTATTAATTTATTAAATGCAATTAGAAATTGAATTAGTTTTATTTTGGCAAGCATTTTTGTATAAATGGAATGGAAAGGCGTTGGGACTCGGTAAAGTGCTGTCAGCTGTCACTTCTGTGAGTGTCGTTTTCAGCGAGGAGAGCCCTCAATTGGAGATAGACCGAGGAAAACGGTTCTAAGGGTTCTAAATCGCCCACCTGGTCAATGGTTTCGAGTCCCAATCCTGCTAATGTACATGGGATAAGTGAGTCGCTAGGATGATTTCAAATATTTCACGGGAATGTATTCAGAAATGAAAACAAAGGGGGCCCCTAATGACAGCTGATATTTGATTCTGGTATAGCGAATAACGATCCAGATCGATAGTAGTCGGTTGACAATCGTTGTTGTCACTTGTGACTTGCTGTTTGGAACGAATCAAAATTGTTGGTATGAAACAGAAAAGTTGTAAAAATACATTTTTTTAATAAAAATTAATGCGTGCAGCGGACAAATGTATTTGGAAAACAGTTCGTTCAATTAGAAGACATTTTGTCTGTGGAACTTTTCGTAAAAAATATTTGGGCCTTGAGGTAGTATCTAGTTTAGCAAGTCTGACAGCTGTCTGAGTTGAGGTGTCTCAGTTTTTGCCCTTAGACCGATCACATGAGCACTTTTTTCTGTTGACGTTAATGGAGGGGTAGCTGACGAGTCTAGTCAAGAAATTCACGACTGAGTACTAAGTTGACAGTTCGTTTATATGGCTGATGTAGGAAACGTGATGTTACCAACCAGTCTAGTTTTTTTAGTTCAGGTTACATTAGTCCAGAAAAATTGGGATTCACAGGTTTTTCAATGTGCAATTCTGCGCGAGGGATATGCGACGGATTTTATGGCACGTCACGTAGAAATTTTGTCAACCCAACGAATGCGACGGATTTCTAACACAAGGAAAGGGAGTGAGTATGCAAACGACAGAAATCGGACTCGCGTTTGTCAAGAAAACAGGATGAAATGACTTAAAAACCTGTAGAATCCGAGGCGTTTGTTACGGCCACGTATTCAATTGACAGATGGGTAATATAGGTACACAATGCATTTTGATTTTGACGGAGCGACGGACAAATTGGGTTTACTTTTGCGCTCGTTAAATCCGTTGACAAATTGAGATAAAGAAATTCAATGGAGGAAGTATTGAGAGGCAGAAAAGCTGTCACGGGCGTTGAATTAATTGAGATAAAAGCACATTAATTGGTAGAAATACGAGGCGGACGGACAGTGTTACAATCGTGAACATGTGAACGTCGACGCAATGGTTACAATAGGTTTGTTCCTTTACTTTTGTAGTAAGAATGGAAAAGATTGTCAAAAAGGCAGTGGTGGGAATAAATTCCCTTTCAGAGAGAGACACTCACGAAAAAGTTAGGGAACGCTTCTGCAGTAATCTACGAAAAATGACACTTCAAAGGATTAAACTGAGCCAAGGTTACTTAGGTCGGCCAGCATAACCTCACTTTGAACACAATCGAAAGGGTTGCCAAAGGGGAGCTTTACATAATGAAAAAAGTGCTTTCGATGAGAGAAAATCTTGTGCCGGAACTACGCGGGATAAGAACAGTGGGTCTGGGAAGGTAATGTTTTGGGAAATACGGGAATGTGTGATTTAGGTTGGGACCGCCGATGAATTTGAAATTTTATAGAGTATACCACAGTTCTGCACATTCCCCCCGAAAAGGCATCAGATTTGATCTCCAACACTGTAAACGAAAAAAACTCAGAATTTTCGACGGCTTACGGATTTCGGAACTGTCAATTAGCCACTTGGACTCGGCATACAATTGTAGATCCCTTGCAGTTGTCGCAAAACTGAAAAACTCACCAATACGAATGGTTGAGAGAAGATAGGCCTAGGGTCCGATTTCTTTCAAAGTTTCAAAGCAGTGAAGTGGTTTATAAGTCCTTCTGGATGCTGTTTTGAAATAATAAAGCAAAAGACAAGTTTCGAAAAGAAAAAGGAAAGGAAAATAAATTACCACCTTTTGGCATGAACACTTGAGGGAGGCGACAACTAAGAAGTAAAAGGTCTAACCTTCCACCCGAGAATGGGAATGAAAACCTCAGTGCATTAAGTCAAAATGACAGCCCTGCACTAAATTGAGGTTAGGGAGGAATTCTAAAGAATCCCGAAGAAAGCGAAAATGATTGCAGAGACAAAAAGATCCCCAACAAGGCAGTCGGGTTCGGATAGTTTTCATTTAGGTAAAGCATGGTGGAAAGTTTAGAATCTATTTGTGGGACATACATTCTTGTAATCCACTCCAGAAAAGCAAGGTCGATTGGAGCAATACTTGGACGATGAGTGGACCTGGAGAGAAATCTTAACCACCTTGACGTGCGGAATATGAGCCGATTCTAGCTGGTGGTACTGAGTATAGAAAGACGAGACTTTGTGTCCAGAGAGAATAGACTTTGTGTCTCTATTTCAGTAAGCTGCCCACTGCGCCCTTTGTCGACTTTTGATTTACCCTTCTTTTGGACGAGCTGGGTGGGCTTCAGCTCACATAAATGGAGAAGCTCACCAATTATCATCTTCTTTTGGAGTTTTGCTTAGGAACATTTCTATGAGATGAAGCTCACCAAGATCGTCAAAAAGAAGTATGCTTTAACAGAAGGTTTATTCCTTTTAACAACAGAGCCGTAGATGTACAA
This sequence comes from Cheilosia variabilis, assembly GCA_951230905.1. NCBI lineage: Eukaryota > Metazoa > Arthropoda > Insecta > Diptera > Syrphidae > Cheilosia > Cheilosia variabilis. The sequence goes on along the minus strand of OX579680.1, from coordinate 58,678,940 downwards.
AGAATAAATAAAGAATGGTCTTCATTTCGCCGCGTCGTCTCATTGGTTCTTACAGAAGATATGGCAAACCTTGCGCCAGTCAATGCGAGATATGCAAGTTCCTAGACTCAAAAACAGCAAACACCAACAATTTTGGACAAAAATCAAGACGACGCAGATACCAGTCCATTTTTCTAAAGGAACGTCGTGTTATTTATATGTCATTGATGGTGATGGAATAAAATAAAGCAATCTACACATTTTAAGGACTTACCCACTTATCCCATGTACTTGTTATCCCGAACAGCATTAATTTACCAAGCGAGCTCCAAACTGGCAGAGTCTAAACCCATATGCACTACGCAAAACCTAAGCAAAACTTACAAAAAACTCCTTCGCAATTTCATCTAACCTAGGCCACTTAACAAATATTCTCGTAAACACAACTGTGCGCTATTATAATACGAAGTCAATAAAGAATACTGTCACACGAAAAAATGTGCTGCAATTTTTAATACAAGTGTTTTGTAAACTGGTTTTTATCAATGCCGCACAATTTTTTTGAACTGTGGACTCGCCTGTTCGGGAAGCATCTGCTGTGCACTGTCAATGGAATTTCATGTCCTTTGGTGTTCTAAGTCGACAGTAATGACCGCTAGATGACTAAGACAACGTCAAGCGTGCAACCAGCAACAAAATTGATACCTAATCAGATGAACCACAGTTGAAACCGTCTAACTTTAACAAAATGTCAATTCAACATGAATCTGGCGCCGAATTACTTGCTAAAAGGTCTGAAAAGATCAGATAAACCGGTTAAAGTATCAAAAGCAACAGCAGAGGCTTCCCCCAACAAGGAAGACAAGCACCTTCTCCTTTTCCCGGCACAGTTTCAAAATGCTCCAAACGAAAGAAAGAAAAAAATAATACTACCAAGCGACCAACAGTTTGTTTAGCTACCGTTCTATTTACACGCGGGAGGGGGGAGTTTTCGATTAACTCGTGAATATAAAATAGATAGTTCCCTCTTTGTACTACGAAAGGGCAAGTGGTTTGCATTACGTTCGGGTGGGAGATCAAACAATGGAGAAAACAAAAATCCCCCTACTACTATCGAGGATTGTAAAACTGATTGATTCCTAAAGCGTGCTTCTCTTCGTGGTATTTCTGCAGGATATGAGTTATAACCGTCGTCGTGTCGCTGTCGCCACCATATATCCGCACCGAGTTTTCGTTTTCCAATATCGCTAGGAAGGCTGGAACGATCGGAAGCAATCATTAAAAAAACATTCTCAACTTTCTCTGTGACTAAAGAACTCACCAAAAAACACTTTGGGACTGCTCAGGCTCATCTGTACCTTGGGCAGCTCGAGAATCGCCTGCAGTATGGGCGAGTCCTTAGCCAAGCCGTCGCGGAGTTCGATTAGACTGACAGTCCGATTGCCGCATAGGTATTCGCAGGCGGCCGCTTTGTTGTTGCATGTTTTCTTTAAGGCTTTCAGAACTTCTTTTTCGTCGAAACCCATCTCGACCAGCGAAGTGATGGTTTCCGTTGACGGCGGTATCTCACGGTGGCTATAGATACGTACTATTTCCAACAGAGCTTCGGTGTTTGCAATGATATTCTGTGGACGAGGGTCAATTACGTTTATTTGACTCTGCGTGGTAGATGATTTGGAATTTACGTTGTCGAGAGACAGCATTGAGGCGCAGGGGGTAGACCGGTTCATACTTTCCTCGTCGCTGGGCATGTCTTCGCTTTGATGCTGAATAAGCCATTCGAGGGTTTTCGAGTACGATCCGCTGAAAATTACAACGAAATGGTATTCTCACAGCACAAAGGGAAGAAATATCCCAACAATACTCACTTGTGCAACTTGAGGGCGTATTTGGACTTCTCCTTGGAGAATCCCATGTCCATAAGGCACTGCAGTGTGTCGATTTGATTACTTCGTTTGTTGGCCAGCTTCTGCTTCAGTATGGACACCAACTTCGGCGCATATGGCCCTGCTCCGATTGTGCACGCTGATGCCTGCGCCAACGATATGATTACCTTCCGCACATCAAACTGGAGCTAGAAACGAAAACATTGTTACTCTCACTATCGCCGAAAAGCGACTATCTACCCTTACATCAGATTGCTGAAATATTTCATTGATATCCATCAGGTTTGTGTGAGTGTTGGAGTAGGGAACGTTCCTTGTTGCGTTTTCGATTTCTGACGCCCGAGGCGCCTCCATTTGCTTGGGCACAAGCATCTGTTCGGTGGAGAAGCGGCGTTTCTGCAGAACAAACGTGTCCTGGTCGACAATACTCAGTTGGTCTAGGGCAATCTGCTCGTTCATCTCGACGCCTGAAGACTCGGCTTTCAGCAGACGATACCTTGCAGCAAACTGCCAAACATCCGCCACATCAAAGGAGAACTCTCCGCTCTCCTCGTACAGCTCCAGCAGCACTTCCTGTTTTAGTTCTACCAACCGCTTAGTGGGATCGACGAAAAATGCCAGCACCCGACCATTGGGACAGATAATACGTACACGGATCTTTTCTTTTGGCTTCGGCTCCTGTTCAGTGGCAGCTTTGGTTTTCCTGCAACAAAAGGCAATTCAAAATCGCACAGATTAGGGAAAAGTTCCACCAATGAAAACCTTCTATTGAAGATTGCTCGAATTTTTTTCATATTCAGCTGAACGGTCTATACTTGGCTTACTTACAATTTTGAATGTTTCTGTGTGGAATTACTTTGCCCGCTCAGTTGCGATTGGAATTGTGAACTACTGGCTTCGGATGGGGAATGTGGGGTGTCCTTGTCCGAGCGTTTGTTGTGATTACGAGATGCAACCCATTTAGCGCGACGCTCTGCGAATTTCTCCCGCACCCAAGGGATCATGTCTCATTTATGGGTGCTATGGAGCGATGTGTTCCGATGCACTAAGTTCGATTGGAATTTGCCATTTTTACACTTTCGCCGATGCCGAGCAGGGAGACTTTATTTTATACATTTTTTATGGTTTTCTTTCAATAAAAACGATTTTTGTTTTAATCGGTTTTGTTTTCATGCGACTGGGTTATTTTGTTGTCAAAAGAGATGACATTTTCCACGATTGGAAAGAATTTGCCCGCGGCGCTGGAAGTTGTTGAAAAATTTGCAGAGGAATCAAATGGAGTTCCACTAACGCGGGTGCTACATTGTTGTTATATTTCAAAAAAATTTCAGCATTGTATATTTAATGTAATGTTTTAGGTTATGTATCGGCTTTTAATAATCCTACAAGCTCAAAATGCCAATAATTACGAAAGTATTTCCGTAGTTGAAATTTTCAGCAGTTATACGAAATGCAATTATAAAACTGCAATATTTAAGAGGTTTTTGCTTATTCACGTGTTGATAGGCGTTTTTTTTAGCTTCGATATTAGGACTGTTTTTTGAGCTTCAATCTCAGCAAAGCGAAGTAAAGTAGGATTTTCAGCAGCAATTACAACAACTACGCTATACATGACATTTCGAGGACTAGGTTTTGTAATTGCGTGCTGAAAATCCTACTTTACTTTGCTTTATTCGAAGCTAAAAAAACGGGCATAATATTTATATCAAAGTCAATTAAAATTGTCTTCTTAATTGGGCTTTTCAAAAAGAAACCAAATTCTGATAAATTAAATCATCAAAGAGAAGCCATCCGCCCCATTTTGACTACCTAGCTTTGAACACTTATGTCCAAACTTGGCCGCTTCACTTATAACACCCAATAAAAATAACGCAACTGAAAACGACCCTAATTACTGCGAATTAAAAATTACATTTACTTTATGCGGAGAAGGTAGAAGTTCGCCTTGAAAATTCATCTACCTGGCAGTGCCGCGACCACATAAAACATGAACCGTCACGAAAGTGGAACATCTTTCTTCGCGCAGCCATCTTGGTAAGCGGTTAACGTCAAGCGCTTTTGTGTGTGTTTTATTTTTCTCTCGCGATTTATACTCGTTTTTCACAATAAAATTTATCGTTAATACACAGCACGACGCACGCAAATTATTAATTAAAACATTCTAAACGATAAAGTGCGACCGAAACGTCCGTTATGAAATAGTTATTCAATGAAAAATCGCCAAGTGTTGATGCAGATCTATCGAGGAGAAAACGAAGAAAAAGTGCCATCGACCCACGACTACGACGAAATTTTCTCGTCCAAATTGTGAAAAGAAATCAAAAATAAAGTTCGCAGTGCGTTAATACGAAACCAGAGAAAGGCTGTTCCCACAAAGAGGTTTGTTAGATTCTTACGTTTTACCAGTGATTTCGGAGATTTTCCGCTACCACGATGGTGTTTTTTTTCCCCGTTCCCGTAGTTTTAATTTCTTTTCCCTTTTTCTTTTTCTCTTGCCATTTTGTTCATTTTGTATGTGTGCCTCGAAAAAGTGCGTGGTGGAGCGTGCTCCAAAGCAAGACAACAAACCCAAGTTAAACGTTTTTTTTTTTTTTTTTCATCTGCGAGAGTTCCATTTGGATATGTCTCTTCGGGTATTCTTCGCTTTTGTTCTACAAAAAAAAAAAAAAACGGACGTAAACTGACCTGAAAAGGGAGGCTGCCTTGAGAATTTGACGAGTCATCGCTTTTTATGTGTCTGGCTTTTGTTTTAAAAGGAGTTTCGAGAATTCGGTGAGCAGCTCTGCGGTGTGGTCACCTCAGTGTTTGACAACAGCCAAAACAAAAAACCCTTTTTCTGAGGTTTTAAAATAACTTATCAGTGTCAGTGTTATCAGTACGCAGTTCAAACTAGAAATGTTGTTATTCGGGGCAGAAATATGCAAATAGATAAGTTATTGTTTACTTTTTCATTTTTGCGTTCGCCTTCATGTGAGAGCAGCATTGAGATATCGGCATTCGGCGTCTAAATACGGATTTTCGTTCAATGGCCCCGGAATAATTTGAAAGCTTTGTTTCGTTCTGCAGTTGTATTTGAAAGTGCAAAACGATTTGGCTGGCTCTTGTCTAGACACGTGACGTGCTAAACTGTATTTCCAGAGTGCGAGGTACACCCCTCTGCTAGTTGAAGTGAATTTCAGGGTCGTCTAGCTCAGCTGTCGTCGCATAGTTAATTCGACCTCTTAAACGGCGTGTTCTCGTTCTATTATTACAGATTTTCAGAAGAAGAAAAATAAAACCGCAACCAGCAACACATTTGTCAACATGTGGAACGCTGACGCCAAACTCCAAACCACCCAGCAAAATGGTCTCAAATCGTTCTCTGCCAGCTCGACATCGACTGGCGGAGGGTCCTCCTCGGGCAGCAATAAAACACAAGCACCTGCCAAGACACTGGGAATGACCTCGGCAATTAGCTTGGCCGAACCGCGACCCGAAGACATGCAGAAGACAGACGAATTGCGTAAGACACTCGAGCCGTACAAAGTCTTCGAAACACAAGATGAGCTGAATCATCGCATGGAAATCTTAGCCAAATTGAACACCCTCGTCAAGCAATGGGTTAAAGACGTCTCCATTGCAAAGAATATGCCAGAAGTGGCTGCCGAAAAGTTGGGCGGCAAAATCTACACATTTGGGTCGTATCGGTTGGGAGTGCATCACAAAGGCGCCGACATTGACGCGCTGTGTGTCGCCCCCAGGAATATAGAACGCACCGATTATTTTACGTCGTTCTTCGAGCTGCTCAAGAAGCAACCAGAGGTAACTGAATGCCGAGCCGTCGAGGAGGCCTTTGTGCCGGTTATCAAGATGAACTTTGATGGAATTGAAATTGATCTGCTGTTTGCGAGATTGTCGCTGAAGGAGATACCCGACGACTTCGACTTGAGGGACGATAATTTGCTGAAGAATCTGGATCCCCGGTCGGTGAGGAGTTTGAACGGCTGTCGCGTGACCGATGAGATATTGGCTCTGGTGCCGAATATAGAGAATTTCCGACTGGCGTTGCGCTCCATCAAGCTGTGGGCAAAGAGTGAGTAAGCAACACAACACGCTTTACAAGTCTAACAATGTGATCTTGTCTTTTGCAGAACATGGAATCTACTCCAACTCGCTGGGCTACTTTGGTGGTGTCACATGGGCGATGTTGGTCGCACGCACTTGTCAGCTCTATCCAAACGCTGTTGCCGCCACACTGGTGCACAAGTTCTTTTTGGTCTTCTCCAGATGGAAGTGGCCGAATCCAGTGCTGCTTAAGCACCCAGAGAATATTAATCTACGCTTTCCGGTGAGTTGTTTGCGAGTTTACACATCTGAACTATTATTTCAAAAGCAGTAGTCCGTGACTGGTTTAATTTACTTTGGCCAATACTACAACAAAGTGTTTTCTTGAACAAATCCATTTCTAGGTATGGGATCCACGTGTCAATGCCGCAGATCGCTACCACCTGATGCCAATCATCACGCCGGCGTATCCTCAACAGAACTCCACATTCAACGTGTCGGAGTCGACAAAGAAAGTCATTCTCAATGAATTCAACCGCGGGATGTCAACCACAGACGAGATAATGCTGGGGCGAGCCAAGTGGGAGCGCCTCTTCGAAGCGCCCAGTTTCTTCTACACGTAAGCAATCATCTTTTCCTATTCTCGCACAAACTCCAATACTAATTGTTTTGTTTTGCTTTCTGCCCCGCCTAGCTATCGACATTTCATAGTACTACTTGTGAACTCGAAAACCGCAGAGGACCACCTCGAATGGTGTGGCCTGGTCGAGTCAAAGATCCGGCTTCTGATCGGAAATCTAGAGCGCAACCAGCACATATCTCTAGCACACGTTAATCCAAAATGTTTTGAATACAGGAAGGGCGACAGCAAGTGTCAGAACAGCGGCGGCAATACCAACCCATCGCCCGCTTCGACGGAGAAACATCCAGTATCCGACTCGCCGTACTGTTCGATGTGGTTCATTGGGCTGGAGTTTGAACGCACCGAAAACTTGAATGTCGACCTCACCGAGAATATTCAGAACTTCACCGAGCACGTTATATCACATGGGGTAAGTTCGAAAGCAGACTTTCGCGCCAGTTCGTTCGCACCATGCTAACGCAGTCGTTATGCTTTCTCTTTCCAGGTGAATATAAAAATGCTCAAGGAGGGCATGACAATTGAAGCGCGTCATGTCAAACGCAAGCTGCTAAGCTCGTACCTGGACGGAGAGTACTTGCGCCGCGAGCGACGCTCCATGGAGAGTCACAATATATTTAATAATTCGATTTTAGTGAACAGAAAACGCCTCTCCTCCGAGCTGGAGAAGCAACCATCACAGAATAGTATTGGCAGCAGTGGCGGCAGCGGAAAACGCAGTCGAGTCAGTGAATCAGTAAGTCGCGCTTGAGTCTAGCAAAAACAAAAATTCCTACTAACTTTCTCCCCTCCTTCTCAGCAAAACGAAGACAATTCCAATGCATCATCGGCGAACAGCGACATCGCGACCACACCATCCACGCCAACATCCACCACGCAGTCGGCGCCGCAATTCCCCTCATCCAAAACGACTCCATCTCCATTCAAGAACGGCACCGACAAAAGCCCACCACGATCGTTGGACGACTCATCCTCATCGGCGACGGGCGTCAGCAGTACAACAAAAGCTGTTGCCAATTCCAATGCTACCGCCACCGCTGCTGCTACCACAGAGGTCGCTTGCTCGTGACAACAAAAACTGAAACGAACTTCTTCTCAATCCATTAATACTGCTGCCAATGCCGCCACTGCTGCTGTTGCTGTTAACGCCGCCGCCACCGCTGCCAGTAATGAGGGACCGATTTTGACGACAATTACTTGTAAGTTTTCCATTAATCATTTTACACCATTCTCTTCTCTTTTGTTTTAACCCTTTTCGTGTATACAAATTAATTTTTTAGTTTACTTTTGACTAAAGGCAAAATAAAAAAAAAAAAAATATTGAAAAAAAAACGAGAGCAAAAAAAAAGACAAAAAAAACTAAAAAAAAAAAAAGAAACAAAATGATTTTGCAAATAAATCGAAAAATCAAAAACAAACAGCAAATTCTTTATTTTTTTCCACTTATCTTAATCTTTACCATTTTATCTATCAACATTTATCAAAGGGTTGGGGTTGATCAAGTTTAGGCTGATGATAGGTTTTACTTTGCTTTAGTTGAGTTCTTCGCTTATGTTAGGCTTTAGATGAGAGCGTAAACATGAGGGAGAGGTCACTTAAAGGTATTTTTCCGCTGCTAGAGACCTTACTATGAAACTCGATTCTACTATTGATTCTATTCGAAAGATATTTGCGATTCTACTTTCAAATGGCACTCTCTCACCCCTATTGCGAGTGTCAAATATCAATCTATTGACGATTGACAAATTTGTCAATCAAAACAATTTTTGGTATTGTGTAACTCATTTGATAAAATGTATGGTTATTGTGAATAAATTGACTGTTGTGAATGCGGCATGATATTTGACAGTTGTCAAGAGCAAACAATTGTATTTGTTATTTTACCAAATTCCGTAGAATTGTTTTTTGACGATGATGAACAATTCTCTGCTTATTTGGAAATTTTGAGGAGAAAATTGCCATTTTTGCCATTCGCGCCGTGGAGGACCTAAGCCGTTCAACTCTAATGAAAAAAGCTAGCATTTTTGTTTCAAGATTGTTTTTGAACAAATCCCTTTTGCAATGTTCTCATTTTCTACCATTATTTGAACCAACCGCTCTAATTTTTTGTTATTGCTTACAACTTTTGCCCTAAAACCAAACACTTTCAATATAGGCATATGTTACAATTGCTACAAAAAACATATATTTTTCTTTTGGAGCGTCTGATTTTGTCGTCCACAACAATCCAACTGACTAGACAATTGACATTTATCAAAAAAATTAATCACAATTGACAATCGCAATACCACTTTGCCTCCATTCAAAATGGAAATTTAACACGAGTTGATGACAGTCAATTATTCATTGATAATTGACAATCACAAGACCAACGATTACAATTGTTTGACAAACATCGTTTATCGTTTATTTTCTGACACTCACAATAGGGGTCTCTATGAAAGTAGAATCGAATGCCGGTAATGCCAAACTATTTGCCAAAAAATTTGCGATTTTCGAACAATTCTCGCATTATGTTTGACATAACCCAAACGAGTCTCGCATTAAAATTGGCATATTCCAAAAAATTGATCGTGAAACAATTCAATAATAGCCGTGTTTTTTTGAGCTTCGATCTCAGCAAAGCAAAGTAAAGTAGGATTTTCAGCACGCGATTACAACAACTACTAACCGAGTCTCGAAGTGTCAAGTAGAGCGTAGTTGTTGTAATTGCATGATGAAAATCCTACTTTACTTTGCTTTGCTGAGATCGAAGCTCAAAAAAACACGTCTAATAATTAATAAGCATGGACTGTGTGGCAATTATGTTGGAGTCTGAAGGAAATCCGGAACAAATTCAACAAGTTGAACGAAGGCGGATTAGTGATAAATCTAACATAATAAAGCTTGGCAAGAAAAAGTTTTTCTATTCACGTTTTCGTGTGGACGAGGAAATTTGCTTGTGTAACATAGGGCAAATCATCGTTTGATCGTTTCGCCTTACAGAATCTGACTCCAGTATTTATTTAAAGGCATTTTTAGTCCAAAAATAAAATAAAATAATTCAGCTTTGTAAAAAACTACCGCCTTTGGAAAGATGCCTTTATGTACTTGTTGAACAATATTTCAACAGAACTAACAGCTCGATTCTGCCGTTGTGAGGCCTCACAAGTCACAAGCTCTTGTGAGGTTGATTCCTTGTGAGGTTTGCTGTGATTCGATAACATTTTTCGTATTCTCCGATAATGCTCACAGCAAACCTCAACAAATTCACCTCACAATGGTTAGATTACTATCACTTAAATTTTGTGGGATCTGAGAACGAAATATAACATCCACACCATTAATTGAATAAAGAAAAAAAAATGTATTAAGAAAATATGCGAAATATTGACACTGAAATTTTTTAGAAACGAAGAAAATAAAATATTAACGACATTTGTCACAAATCAAAATTTCCACATTCCTCAGTTTTTTTTATACAAATATTAATTTTCCCTGAAATGGACTTTTAGATGATTCCCTGGGACGAAAAAAAAAAACAAACATAAGTATTACTATGTTTATGAAATATTCATGAATTATAAATTTATAAAATTTATTAACTTACATTCTGAGAAAAAAAACTTCTTAAATCGACCTTCTCCGCAAGCACATTTGATGTAGAATGATTATTTGCGAATTCGAATGAATTTGACATTAACTTTCGGAAAAGGTAGTACCAATTTTGTACCAAGAAAACAAAAAAAAGTTGCCAGTACAAGAGCTGTTCGAATTTCGCTTTCATAACTTACTTAAAGAATTACAGAGTTGCGATTTTGCGAATTCGAACAGTTTGACTTTAGAATCGAGTTTCGTAGTACATAGAGTAGTTTGTACTCTTGAGAAGTGATGCTTGCGTATTGCATTGACACTGAAAGACTGAAAGAGTTTGACACAGTTCTTGTAACATTAGATCTACATGACTTTGAGCTCTGTCTGAAACACATTGGCAGGTCATTGAGTTAGTTTCTAAGCGTTCGCGGAACCCCGTTGCTGAATTGCAACAAAGCCATTCCTGAGGCAGTACAATTGCTGCCATGATCAGTGTCGACGGCTTTTGAATGGGCGTCTGTAATAGACTAGCACAGGGTTCTCTAGTTTTTTTCACGACTCTTCAGAGATAGAAGGCCCTGGGGTCCCACTCTGTATCTCGTTCCGAAAGTGATATGCTTCGAAACGGACGTTTTGTACTCTCTATTCCAAAAATGGATGTTCATATTGCTCAATATTCTTATTGCATGTCGAAAGTGTTACAAAGTACCTACTTAAAAGCGGAAGGGGAAAGCTATTTCGAATGGGACGAAATAGAGAGTAGGGCCCCAGTTCTGAATAGGATTGACTTTCCAAACGAAATAGAGAGCAAGTCAACCGATCACGATACTTTTAAGACGACTGTCGTCGAAACCGAAACGATAGACCTCCAAAACTAGCAACGAGTCCAAAAGCTTCATCTAGTTCATTTGTAATGAAAACTGACAGTAATTACAAACAAATTGGCCAGAAAATGACTTATTTTGGTCAGCCAAATTTCAAAAACTTTGTACATTCAGAATTCAAAGTCCGACGAGTCGCCATGTAATATAGTGATGCAAAAATCGTTATTGATCACTGCTTATTTGCGATGCTGATGCGATGCACAGTTTATGCTGATGCGTTGCTGATTGAATATGGCGCTTGAGTTTTAAAACGCATTGTTCACATCAAACATTTTGGATGGAAGTTTTGTAAAAGACGACAAACACGACAACTCCGCGCTCCGCCGCGCTCAAATACTCAATGTAAAAAAAATAAATGTTTGTGAGAAAAATTAAAATAAAGAATTCAACAAAATTTCGTAAATTTTTCTGTCAAAAGCATTATGTATCTATTGATTAAAATGTTTATTAACTTTCTTTTCTTTCGCTTCCGTCATTTTTCTTACTTTTTTTCCGGCGAGTCAACTGTTGAGCATAATGCCAAGCCAGAAGACTATTAGGAACGAATCAAACTAAAGAGACTTCCTTAACGTCATAATTTTATTTGACGACTGAATGCGCTTTAAGTAAATTGATTCATTTTATGTGCTTAGGTAAATAACAATCGTACTTGATAAGTGTTGCTGAGTCATTAATGTATGTATATTCAAATAGTTCTTCAACACCAACAGCGCATCAGGTATTTCGGTGATGCTTTTTTTCGTTGTGTTTGCGCATCAGTTTCATCAAATTTGCAATAATGAACACTTGACGTTAAAAGTGATGCCAATAGTTGCATTAATGAATAATCATGAGCGTCATGATGCCAGTGATGCGTTACTGAATTTACACTATATCTTCCAGACGATCATCGGCATACGTGATCTGCCCCCAGGTTATTTTAAAAATACAGACAAAAAGCGAACATCCCCAGTGCAGTTTTTCAAAGTTTAAGTCCGAAGTATGTATTTGCCGGGCGTGATCCAAGTTGATCGAAATTGTGTATATGCTTATCAAGACCCACGGAGTAACTAGTCCACCCTGTAGGCAAAGCACTGTGTCGGTAGCCCACTTTCAATCAGCGAGTCTTAAAAATGCATGTGAACCTGGGGTGTCAGCACGTAACTTGATACAATCGAGTTCAGTCGATACAATCGAGCTCTGGCAGCACCTAATTTGTTTCAATCGATTATCCTCCATCGATTATCCTCGATTGAGACAAATTAGGTGCTGCCATAGCTTGATTGTATCAAGTTACGTGCTGACCCCCCTGAGTCCCAACATTTCTTCTCAAAAAAAAACAAAATTCATCGCAACCGCTTGCTTTTTTGAACTTCAAAGATGGTAACTTCTATACTCGGGTACCTCTTTGCAGCATTTCATGTTCCGTCTTAAAATGGAAGTACCAAGAAATTCCGGTTTGAAACGTTGTATCAGTGAAAGTGATTGACTCACATGGATTTGTGTCAACGAAACGGACGTTCACAGTTGATCAGGAGGGCACTCTTTCCGTAACTTTTCAGACGACTGTCGTCGAAACGTAGCAAAAATTACAAGTTTGCGAGCTTAATTCAGTTAATTTTCCACAAATGTAAAGAAAGCTGAGGATAGTGTAAAACATTCGGCCAGAATATAACTTATTACGGTCATCAAAGTTGCAAAAACGATATCGCCTAGACGGTTATTGTCATATGGAATCTGCCGCCAGGGTAGAACAAATGAAACTCAAAACAAGTCAGCTAAATTGAAAGTTCTTAGTACCATTGCTGAGCTCTTTTAAACAGATCTTCCTATTCTACTTCTAGGTAGCAATGTGTTCACAAACTTAGTAAAACAAATGACGTCAAATGCGACCTAAAAGCGAAACAATTACCAGCAGATGTTGAAACGTCTGATTTACATATTTCATTGAATTTAAAACCGTTTTCTCTAGAGTTTTTTTTAGACAGTTCATATCCATTTCAGTGAAAGTAAGACCCACTTGCGATTTCCTTTACTAAGTCCAGGTACAAACATCGAAGACTATAAAATTGCCGTGGCATTCAACCTTTGAAACCTTTTTTTTCTGATTTAAGACACATTTTTGGTAGCACTCCGGAAAAAACAAAAAAATCCATTTAAGGTTTATTTGCACCACGCCACCTCTCGCGAACGTTTGACGAACATCCGAGAGTTTAACTGTCATGAAAGAGCTTGTTAAAATAAAATTGAAGACCCAAAAATTAAAAAAAAAAACACACACAAAACTAGAAGCGAGAAGCTAGGCCTAGGGACCTTAGGGATCTGTTGCGCCAAATCTTTATTTATTTTATTCGGTAGCTTGGGCTAAAATTGGGCTTCTTAAACTGACATTACTTCCGACTGAAAAACTCTACTGTATTGAGGGTGACTAAGAGATAAGTAGATAAGTGGGCTGAATAAAGGGAAGGGCCAAGGTTCGATCTAGAAACTACGCCTAAAGAACTTTTCCAGTGCCGCACATCTTCCGAAACTCTGGCAGACATTCGAATGTATAACTGTCCTTCAAATTATAAGTTTAGCTTTTTAAAGTCGGAATTAAATTCTAGCGCAACTCTGCGTAAACGTTATCAACTCAGTTATGGCGTTTTCGATTGAAGATCCGAGAGAATTGCCCCGAAATTCAGAATTGCTCTTTTCAATGAAATTCGTTGAAGAACTTTTGTAATAGTGGTAGACACCATATGAGAGATTTGCTTTTCTGTTGCTACTTTTTTTTTGTTTCCTGCAGTAATAAATACAGCCAAATCAATATATTTCAATTTAAGTTTACATTTTGCACGCATAATTGTATATTTTCGGATCACAGAGCGAAAAATTTGTTTCTAATAAAACAACAAACACTTCAATCTGACATTTTGTTAGTATGTGTTGGTCTGTAGAAATATTTCGGACTTCTGTCGTGTTAAGATTGACCTGGAAGTGCATTTCTTTTTCAATGAAAAATAGAACACATCGAAAGAGCACTTCTAGATTTGCTCTTTTCATAGAAAGGGCAATTCTTTTCTTCAATCGAAAACGGCATTACTCAGCAGTCACGACAAAATGGCGTCTCCTAGCCAACTTTCTTGTGCACATTTGTATATTAATTATGGTGGTAGGTCTATTCCATTCGCCTCATAAAGGAAAACTCGCAAAAATGGTTGTGGAAAGATGGCCAAGCGTTCTATATAAACCTGTTGCCTCATTTATTTTTATTTTTGATTTCTCAACAGGAGGAAAGTTGGACACTGGACAGCCATGTTGGTTATAGCAAAAGCTACTGTTTCTACTATCGCCATCAACAGTAACAGTGGCGGATTAGCCAGAGTAGCAAATGCTACGGGCCCCGCTCATTTGGGGGCCCCGCGCAACGTCTTAATCACGTAACTTTAATGAATATTAAATCAGATTTACTTAGAGAGTTCACAGTGGCTGTATTTTCCATACAAATTTCGCAATTGTGAGCTTCCATAAATTTAGAGTCGAGACTAAAATTTTTTATTGGTATCGCGCAGTATGATTTATAAATTTGCCCAAACTAAATCCAGAAAAATTTGTTTCTAACAGTTTTGTTTTGTTTAACACCATAAACTTGATAACATGAGGGCGCCTTTGTTAGAATTAATTGAATAGTCCCCGCGCTGGCTTAATCCGCCACTGGCCATCAACAAGGTGATAGCAAAATAGTTAAATAAATAGTTGGCGCAACAGGTTCGCTAGGCACAGCTTCTCACAACCCATCGTTTTGTGCGAGTTTTTGTTTTTTTTTTTAATTTTTGGGTCGAATGGAAGGTGAAAGTAGGAACACAAAGATACCAATGCTCCAATTGCACTTAAAATATTTGCAATAGTGCACCAGCCAACCCTCTACCCACTTCTGCCTTTTTTCCCACATTTGTCGGCTATTTCTTCAACAGGACTCGTTTAGCTCCTCGTTGATGACCTCCCAAAACAACACTTGAACTGTTCTATTCAGGTTCCTTCTATCCCCCTCCTCATAATTTACAGAAAACCATTTTTTGTAGGTAAACAAGGTAATCAATGAAACAGAAATTATCCCCCTTCCATACTACCACTCATTGGTAACTTAATTTCTTACAAAACCTTAACCGTACGAACTCAATTCCGATTTTCTTTTCTTCTTTTTTTTTCTCTCTCTCTCTCTCTCTCATTATTTATCCCCACAGTGTAGTAACAAGAAAACTTTATTAAAATCAACAATTTTAAAATTATCCGGAACCCAAACACAGCACCAGCAGCACCAACCACATCTTTAAAACATCTTGTAAATACCAAAACAGTTTGCATTTCCACACACACTAAAAAAAAGAAGGTATAAACGGTGGGCGGAGGTCGTAAGAATTCAACTAACTCTGGAACACCAAGAACTACGTCTCCAGTTGGGTATAAAAAAAAATTTAAAAAAAAACATAAATATATACAATTATTTTTTAATTTGATTTCTACTTTCTTACATATAAAAAAATAATAACGTTATGGAAAAAACAAAAACATATATATAAAAACAATTTTATAAATATATTTTACAGATCTGAAATAATGTGAAAAGGGCTTTCAAACAAATTTGCGAAACCCTCTCTCTGTCTCTGTCTGTCTCTTTATCAACTATCGTTTGACAAAGAAGCAACAAAAAAGTATATAAAACTATAAAAGAATTAACACAAATAAATAAATATTTAAAGAAAACTGAAAAAGAAAAATGAAAATTAAACAAAACCAATATTTATAATGGTTTTGATTTCGAGTTGAATTATTAAGTGAAGTACATTTTTTATTGAACTTGTACATATAGATAAACTGTGTTTTTTTGTATAGTACTGTACCTAATGCTATAGTTAAATAGGGTTTCTAGTAGCTATTAGGAAGATTTTTAGTTTTCGATATATTTTCCTTTTTATGTATGGAGTTTGGTTATTTTCGTTTGGACGAGTAGGTAGGTAGATTTGTTATTTTTTATTCAAGTTTAAATCCACGATTGGGGAGGACAATTCAAAAGTCGAAGGAACCTTTGAATTTTGTACGCATAGTGCAGTCTTTATTTTTTTTTAGTTTGAAATTCTGTATTTTGAGAAGAAAGAAGTATGGTGCCAACCAGAATCGTACCGTTTAAAGTGCGGCAATTTTTGGTACAATACTTCACTCGTCATGCCTAAGTTGTATGCGGGAAAAAGGGGTAGAATCGCCTCCCTTAACGAGCTATACCTTCACTGAATTTAGTCGATTTTACATTGCTACGTATTGCTCGTTGACGGAGAACTCTAGTCCACCCCAGGGGCCCTACTCCGCATCTCGTTCCGAAAGTAACATTTTTCGAAAACGGACCTTTTCTACTCTGTATTTCGAAAGTGTAATGAAATGTTCTTATGTCGCATTTCGAATTCCGAAATTCGGAAGGGGAAGCTATTTCAAATGGGACGAAATAGAGAGTAGGGCCCCAGATTGGCACATTTTTTAGAACCACTGGCCCTTCTTTCTATTGAAATACAAATCGTTTGAAAATCACCACAAGTTTGATTTAGAAGTGTGTATATTTTGAATTAAAGCAGATAGTGCTTACATGAATACAACAAGAGCGTTCTCTTTAGCAATCAAATGAAGGTTCTATTAAATTTCTCTTCGTGGATTTTCCTCGTTCCTCACACTTTGCAATTTCTAAATTTCCATTCGTATTTTATACTAAGATCGTTATTTTTTATAACAATGTAGTTTAAGTAGCACGATGTTATTTCCATGTCGTAATTCTTACAAGAAAATAAACAGAAAAAAGAATAAAAAATCAAAATAAAAATATTTTTATAGTACTCGTAAGTATGTGTATGTGTGTATTTCATTTGTTGGTAACACATGCATCTTTGTTATTATACACGTTACTTATTCATAAACTTAAACAACAAATTAGTATACACCATTAGTGGTTGGGTCACACATTCATGCGCCTAATAAAAATTTCACGTCAAGTTGGGGACGACCGGTAAAATTAACGAAACACTTGTAGAGAATGTGTACATTCCTGCTATTGTGAATTTTCTTCAATTCAATGCATTGCATATAATGTACAGCATCACAGTTTGTGGCAGGTCATTTGTTCACTCAGTTTTTAGGTAATTTTTGGACAGAAATAACTCATTCGGGCATTAAATACTAAAAATTAGATTCTCCAACACAATTTGGTTTACACGGTTTTGTCATTTCCATTCACGATTTGTCATTTCCATTCACGATTTGTCTAAACCATACCACATCCGCTGACCACTAATGTAACCCTGTAAATATCAAATTAAACTAAAAAAAAAAAAATCTAATATACTAGGAGTCACGTAAAAAAAAAAACAAACTAAACATTTAATAATTGAAAATATTTCCAAACATACATTATATACAATATACATTATATCCACGAATTCATTAAAATTTAAGTGTCGGCAAGAATTTGTGAACACACCCACAGACGAGTTTGACTTTGTAAGCAAACAAAAGTTCAATAAAAAATTCAATAAACACAAAATACCGAGTTATATTCAGTTTTCTTAATTTCAAATTGTTTTAACTTTCTTTTTTTTCGTTTGATGCAATTTAAAGGGTACTTAACTAAATTTTTGTTTTGTTTAGATTTTTTTCAGGTAATTTGCCTTCCAATTTAGAAAATTTTATTAATTCTTTTTTTTAAATCAAAAAATATATAAATGGCTATGTAATTTTAATGTAAAGCAAATTTTTCTTTTTTTATTTCAATAAAGGGAAAAAATAAATCAAAAACGAACTCGTCGAACAAAATGTAACGTGTTTTATTTGCTAGATTGTCTAGTAGTGTGGTTTTTACAAGTTTTCAGTGATCAATTTTTAACTCACCGGCGAACTGCCACTTCTGTTAAGTGGTCAACACATTCAATCCGGTGCGTTCGTTGCGGAAACGTATTTGACAGGTTGATATAATAGAAGAGACAGCAGCAGTAGAAAGTAGGTTTGCTTTGTACTTTCTACTTTTCTGTCCGTTGCCCTTGACAGTTGGCACAGGGTGAGATGAAGCACTCCGTGGAAATAAAAAAAATGAGATAAACTGTCATCGGCTGTCTCCGAATGCGGCGGATTCTATGGGACTCCTCGTTCCGTTGAATACGCCAATATTGAAGGCGATTTTATCGACTGTGGCCTTTAGCGATCTATGCGTTGGCAAAAACATACCTATCTACCAGCGAAGTGGCTCTCCGATCGTGGTTTTTGCTCTGACCGACGTTTGTCTGGCTTCACAACACAGCTCGGTACGTAATGTACGTTTTGACAGTTTAACTAAAAATCACCCCTATGAGGTATCCGGTCGGAACGGAATTTTCTCCGAATTGTACGCAATCGAAGAAATTCCATTCGAGATATCCGTTACGATACAACTTTGGCAAAAATTCTCCTATGAAATTAAGCGCACCTTGCCGCATTGCGTTGTTCAACGTTATGTCACTTGCTTTTGACAGCTACACGGGATATTTTTTCCGAAGCTCTCCGACAAACAATTGCAGTGGAATATTTTAATGTAAAATAAATGCGTTTATATGCTTCATTTATTTTGCCGCGAAACGGATCTTAAATCTGAACAGGGGCCCTATTCTGTATCTCGTTCCAAAAGTAACATTTCTCGAAAACGAACCTTTTCTACTCGGTATTTCGTAAGCGGAATGAAATGTACTTATGTCGCATTTAGAATTCCGATGTGATTTTTAATTTTAGGGACGAGGGATCTACAATTTTATGCCGACTCCAAACGGCTAATTTGAGAAACTCTTTCATGACAGTTAAAGTTTGTCAGACGTTCGCGAGAGGTGGCGCAGATGGAATTTGGGTATTGTGAGTGTAAGCGCATCGCGTGGGTCTAGAACTAGCTAGACCAAATTGACACATTAACACATAATCAAGCGAACATGTCATAAAAGCTTATAGCTCACTTGAACACCGATTTAGAAAATCTAATAAATACCTACCTAAATTTATAACAAATTGTAAATTAAAACTACTAACTCACCACAAAAATTGTTCAAAATTCAAATTTTCAAATGAACTCAACGAATGTCGTTTGGTTGAACGAAGCTCTCTCTTTCTCTCTCAACCGATTACTTGCGATAAGCACAAGAACCCTTGGTAGGTATTGCAATTTGAGAATTCAACAAAAACTCACTAATTAGTACCTAAATGGAATCACACCGAAACACATATTAGACTAATCGATTCACCTCACTTTATAAATAAACAGTAATTGTGAAGGAAAAACTGCAAATTGAATTTTAACCGATTAATTTCCACCCGAGATCACCGAACTGAAGTTGTACTTGCACTCTCGCGAGCTGATACTGAACTGCAGTGACAGACAGTGCTGCCAACAGGCTTGCCATATGTGGGGAATTGGGGTTTTAAATCATTTGAGAACGGCTGTACCGAATCGACTCATTTTTTACCTTTTCGTTATATTTCGAATCAGGGGTCGAATTACTACATCAGTGAAAGAGCGATGCCTCACTGAATTTGGGGATTAATGGAAAACTATAAAAGCGTTTAGAATGAGAATATATTGAGTGAACAAATTTAAGTTTCAAGTAAAAAACGTTTAAAATTGTTTGCCCATAAATCTTCCTATAAAAACAGTTGGAGTTCGGTAATACCAAATAAAAGTAAATAGAGAAAATATTAATTTATTAAATGTAATAATAAGCGTCATATTTTTTACAAATTAATGTCCTCAAATTTTCAAAAACATTACTCAACCCCTTCTTATCCTTAACGCTGCAATAGTGAATTCTGTCACGTACGACTCCACAGGTTCCTACTGAAAGAAATATTGAAAAAGTTGCTCGAAAAATTGGAAAATTCGGACTCTTTTCATTCGTGTTTTTCTATGAGCTTGCCGTCATTCGAACGACGGATTCTTTTTTTGTTTTGTCCTTAGATAAAAAGACAAATTCACAAACAAACTGCAAAAGTCAAAATGTTTGCTCTCCGACTATCACTCATCAAGGATAAGGAACAGCATGCTTGATTTTTCTTCGCTTTGTTTGTTATGCTCGCGATAAACCTAAAAAAACTCTAAGGGAAAATAGAAAATGCATAACAGGTGTGTTTTTTTGAGCTTCGATCTCAGCAAAGCAAAGTAAAGTAGGATTTTTAGCACGCAATTACAACAGGTTTGTTCCTTTACTTTTGTAGGAAGAATGGAAAAGACTGTGGTGGGGATAAATTCTCTCGCAGAGAGAGACACTTGCGAAAAAGTTAGGGAACGCTTTTGTAGTAATCTACGAAAATGACAGACAATATAATTCAAAAATTCAAAAAAGTTGTACGAAAAGTCGTTAAAATATAGTATAAACTCAAAAAATTTTCTAATTTACAAACAAAATTAATTGATTCATCTACATAGCGATGAAAGTGATTCGCAATCAATTGAACTTCTTCTTCATGAATCCGAGTATGGAAGAGTTTGTACTGATTAAACTACACGCATTCGAGAAGAGGAAAAAGCGACACGACATTAAGAATTACGTTGAGGAGATTGTCCTTTCTTACTCCTTACAGCGAGGAAGAATTTCATCGCCACTTTCGAAAAGAATCTAAGGAAAACATTCACTTTTATTTTTCCACCTGTTGATACGGTTTTAATATACAAGAAATAAAAACAAATGTCAAATAGGACAACAAATTTCGAATCAGCTGTTAATTGACAGCTTTTTCAACTCTCACACCAAGAAATTTGTTGAGTAAAAATTCGTAAGATTCTCAGTGGAGGGGTAATATCTTGCTCTCTCGATGCCGCTCTCTTTTACGAATTTTTCGAGTTAGGGAACGGCATTGAGTAAAAATTCGTACAAATTCGAAAGAATTAGTAAAAATTCATAAGATTTAAAAGTAAAGGAACAGACCTGACAACTTCTGTGAGTCCTCGAAGTGTCAAGTAGAGCGTAGTTGTTGTAATTGTGTGCTGAAAATCCTACTATACTTTGCTTTGCTGAGTTCGAAGTTAAAAAAACGGACTAATTTTGAATATCTCTTATTGTTTAAAAAAATAATTCAATGTCCGCTGAAATGAAAAATATGGGAAAACACATTTCAGCCAAAACAAAATGTGTTTATT
This sequence comes from Cheilosia variabilis, assembly GCA_951230905.1. Taxonomy (NCBI): domain Eukaryota; kingdom Metazoa; phylum Arthropoda; class Insecta; order Diptera; family Syrphidae; genus Cheilosia; species Cheilosia variabilis. Next base: position 58,657,787 of record OX579680.1, on the reverse strand, counting down.
CGTGATCTGTCATCTGTCCAACAAAGTAATTTAATTTCTACTCTCTTATGGCGTTTTCGATTGAAGAAAAGAATTGCCCTTTCTATGAAAAGAGCAAATCTAGAAGTGCTCTTTCGATGTGTTCTATTTTTCATTGAAAAAGAAATGCACTTCCAGGTCAATCTTAACACGACAGAAGTCCGAAATATTTCTACAGACCAACACATACTAACAAAATGTCAGATTGAAGTGTTTGTTGTTTTATTAGAAACAAATTTTTCGCTCTGTGATCCGAAAATATACAATTATGCGTGCAAAATGTAAACTTAAATTGAAATATATTGATTTGGCTGTATTTATTACTGCAGGAAACAAAAAAAAAAGTAGCAACAGAAAAGCAAATCTCTCATATGGTGTCTACCACTATTACAAAAGTTCTTCAACGAATTTCATTGAAAAGAGCAAATCTGAATTTCGGGGCAATTCTCTCGGATCTTCAATCGAAAACGCCATTGAAAAAACAGAAGCTGAACGTTCTTCGCCTGTCATTTATACGTGAAGAAGTTTTAAACCAGCTCAACTTGTTCTATGAGTGTCGGGCTTTTTAAGAAAACAGTAGAGATTAAGCCGAAATATGCTTTTCATCGCCAGGAATATTGTGAAAACTGAACAAACGTAAAAAATGATTTAGAGATTTAAGTTTACTTGAAACAGGACAACACAAGATTAGGTAGCAAAATATTCGAATTAGAAGGAGTCTGTGTGTACAGGCTTACCCCGGTCGAAAGAAGGATTCTGCTAATGTAAGTTGTAAGCAAGTCTTCTCGATAATCAGCAATTTGAATCCAATCCAAATAAACTATAAGTAGGTACGGGTTGGTCGCTTCGTCTTTGAAAAAGAAAGATGGCATCGGAAACCTTTTTGAAACAAAAAAAAGAACGCTTTCAACGTGTGATTGTGTGGAAAATCAACATTTTATCACATTTTTTGTAAACACGATAACAAGTAAAGCCCGATGAAAACCTTAAAACTTAAAAAGAACAGCCACTGTGATATTGATTTTTTACAAAATGAACAACATCACAAAGACAGTTCCCTTCACTTTTGAAAGGATATTATGTAGGCAAATAGTTATGTTTCACTTAACACTCATCGAAACTACTGCTGTTAACATCGCCTAAAATAAAAAGAACAGCCACTGTGATATAAGGACTTGCAATAAATACATCCCAGCAACAGTTCTTTTACTTGAAACGATGTCTTTGGTTTCTTGTCTTTCACCATTCACACACACGAACTACTAACCATCCTGTTGACTGTGTTCGACCGAAATATAAAGGAAAATCACTGTGATATGCCATCAAAAGCATCCATATCACAACGATCGTTCCTTTGACTTCAGTGGACATTGTAAAATCCCTGGCACATGTTGGAAATACATTTAGGTTGTGTTCCACAACGAACTTCAATGGTTGTCTAGCTTTATGAGACAATCAATCACCTAAGGCTAGGCCACCAATGGAGTTAATTGCTAGGGCTCTTCACTCATCACACTCACAAGCACTCGACACCGAATGTTGGGTATTTTAAAATTATAGCACGAGTGTTCGGTCTAGTCACTTCAGTTGATTGGAAAAAGAGACTATCCCAACAGTCGCTGTTTAATTTTAAAATTGTTTTAAAAATTGTCTTAAAAATCGCTGCTTCATTTCACTGTTCTTTCTGCTGGTGTTCTGTTTGTAACAAAACCATGAGACACACTTTGCCCAGTGATGAGGTGAACCACTGAACATCGAATGGACAAACTATGCCGGATGGTTTTGCAAAGTTTTGCCACTGTTCTTTTTAGCTGTTGCTTTTGGTTGAAAGACCGCGAGACACATTTTACCCAGTGATGAGAGATTCTGATACCATCATACTGAGCAAACTGTGCCGCAAGATCTTCCAGTTAGTGTTGGTTGCACGATACATATTTCACTGTTTTAAAGAAAGCTCTCTTTCTGAAGCACCGTGAGACACATTTAACCCAGTGATGCTTGGAGCGACCACCAAACTGAGCGAACTGCTGTCTTACGGGCCTTCAAAGGCAATCTTTTTCGGAAGACTTTGGTTCTAGGATTTCCTCAACCATTATAAGACAAACTTCACCCAGTGATGAATCTTGAAAAAAACAGTCACCAACTGAACAAGGTTTGTCGAATAATACAAGAGAGAGCGGATGTGATCGATGAGAGTACTGAGCACTGACTGATAATGATCGATCAGCAGCAGAGCCCTTATATACCCACGGAAAAACAATTGCACTAATTACCTTGTATGTTTGAAAATATGCCTACCTGAACGCGGTACCTACTTAGCGTTCGCGATAACGCGAATATGCAATAACTTTCAGTAAGGAAAAAATCCCAAAAATTCCAATGTCCGAACAATGGAACATTTTTCTCATGGATTTGAAAATTTTATTGCCAGGGATTATGAAGGTTTTATGGCCGGGGCAACGTTTTCGCGGAAGGACTAGCGGGGATTTGCGAGTTTTAGTTTTTCAAAAATATTTTCTCAAAAGGTTTATCCTGTGATTTATTGTTTTTAGTTTTAGAAATGTCTTACTAGCGTTTTTCGAAGTCTGTTTTATTACGAGCCATTGTTAGGGGTTTTTCGACGGAGGAAAATGTGTCTACATTGATCGTTTTTGAATGTGGCACGGGGAATATGATTCAAGACACTTTGAACAACTACTGTCGGATGTAGGTACCTGAATAGGTGATTCAAAAATCATTACCAACGCTCCAAGGTCTGAAAGGTTATCAATTCGAAAGGCATTCAACGACAGTCTAATTTTGATTTATGTAAGAGGGAATTTGCTGTCAAATTTGTGGTATTAAATTTGATACATACTCGTAAATCTCGCTTTGACTATATTGCTTGGCGAAACTGTCAAAGAATTGAATGATTTTCTAAGCGAATGATATTTTTTTGTGATGCAAAAATGCGTCAAAAGTTTGACTCATGAATCAAAGAAATAGAAAATTACGACCACCCCATGATTCCTTGTTAATTTTTCACAATTTCAACATTCTTTTTTTAGACCGAAATGCCTTTCCCATTTGAAATATAGATTTTTCATATTTTGTGACGTATCTGCGCAGAGTAGGAGCAAATCCAGAGCACATGTGGCGGAATCGCTAACACATTTCAGCGACATGTAAATGTTTTCTCTTTCCTTAGATTGAACTGAAGGTTTTGTCTTTCAATTTAGAGTTAGAGCTCCTAATGTGTCCCTAGTTTTCTAACCAAACGTTAGTTTTACATACGAGTGGCAACTTTAGTTAGGTGTCAGAAATAGGGGCAGCAGGAGTAGCTCTCTACATCAAATGATTCTCGATCAGAGACGAGCAGACGAGCTCATTGAGAACTCGTCAGCATTATGAACGCATCCTCGAGCTGCGGGAATATTACGGAGCTAATATTTTTCCACAGAACTGTAACAAAATGCGAAAATCTACCACTTTTCCTGCCTGGACAGGTCAGGTTAGGTAAGCGGTTTGGCAAGACAGGGGCAACCTGCATCCGCCACACTTTAATTAATCAAAATTCGTTGTGTTGCCCTTGGGGTTTTAAGGACCTCCATACTGTGGAAACCTATAAAGCCGGGCAGTGGCCAAGAAAGTGTGCAGTGTCCTCATGCACATCCTCATCACCGCATCCTCTGCACAAGTCATCAGTATTGATTGTCATTTTCTTGGTGCGAAATTTTACCCTCTGTCCTCTGATAATACCTACAGGAGAGGATAGCGATTGTTTGCCTATTTGTTGGATTATTGGTGTCCTGGACAGCTCCATTTGACAACTGGTGAAATTTCTGAGAACCCTTCAAGTTCTTCCACTTCCACTTCCAGTGGTCAGATACCTTTTCATTATACGGACTAGAAACCAGCACATCGCGTCTTTCGCCACGTCCAATCACTGAAAATAGGGCCCCATTGAAATAAATTATATTCCATCCAGCATAGTGCCACTGAAATAGTTTCGAATTAAAGCCGATGAGCTTAAAGTTCCCCATGGCAGTTAACGCGATAAACATAAACTTATTACATAAATTTCCATCGCAGAAGACCACCCACCCCAGAGCTTAACTTTTAGCAAATTGTACTCTTTATCTCCATCCTTCTACAATATAAAAAATGGCAGACAAAAATAAATCCAACCATCTCAAGTAGGGGGGAGAAAAAAAACGGAGCAAAAGTTCCCCACAAAGTAGATAAGTATCTCCTGACCACTTGAGCAATATACTGTCCACTTTTATTAGTTTAATTGCAAATTTCCACCAGTCCTCCTCCGCCCAGAAAGGGTCCCACCAAGATTTACATCCATTTTTTACCAGCAATGATTGTGGAAAACTTTCTGCAGGTTTTTTTCCTCCAGAAGTTATGCAAAATTAATTAAACGTACTGTGAGACAATGAACAACTGCTTCCACAAAATGAACAATAAATCCTGGAACGAATTTATATCCCACCTTAACCCCAACTCATAGTCCCGTTTTTGGTGTACTAATGAATTAAAGAGGATCTTCTCACATATATGGCAAACTCATTCACCTTGATGGTCTTTACTTAACCCTCGCATGTCAACCCCAAATCCTAGGTTTCTATTTGGGGCAGTACATTAACATTCACATTTGTGCTATACATCTGTGGAAGGTCAATGGGACTGCTAATATTGTATGAAATTAGACGAGCGAGCTCTGTCAATTCATTAGATTACATATATACCGACGGTTGTCTGGCATGACAGCAGGATGAATATAAAAAAATGTAGCTGACCTTTTTCGGAGACACCGGATGTTTGATAGCGAATGAATCACAAGTGGTCGACCCTTAAAATACAAATTGTCCCCGATATGATTACAAATTGGTATCGCTGTGATGTATGGGAATTTGTGGGTGAATTTAGTTTAAAAGGTCTTGGGGAGTTGGAGGGTGTACACAGAATGTTTTGAGATATGAAGGATGAAGTTGAAGTCATATAAATCTATTTTTTAGTTTTCTTATTTATTACTATTTTTGTTTTACCCAAATGATAAAGATAGGCAATAATGAGTAAACCTTTAAAGGGTTAACCCCCAAGGTAACCTTAAAAAAGGTAGTAGCCCTTCTTTTTTATTTTCCTACCTCTCTCAAAACTAAAGAAAACAAGTAAAAGTGTTATCATCGGCCTGGCCGATTCTTTGATACCCTCCACTGCATACAAGTCATGCAGAGTTTTAGGCATGTGAGGTAGTACGTAATTACATTGAACAACAGACAGAGACACATGGGCCTAATAGCTGTTTTTTATTATCAGCTATGATCCATATAGATCATCGATTTACATGCACCTACAACAACACCACATGATCCTGCTTCTCATCGAGATCTGAAAATTATTTCTACTATTTCCGACTAGGTGGCTTGTTTTATTTTTAAATGTTGGTGTGCCTGTAAACGATAGCCACACAATCACGTTGCCAGACTTAAAAATGGAACACAAAATATCAATTGATTTTTTTCGCGATTTCGATTCGATTTTCGAATTCGAATTCCCCGTCCGTATTCCGAGTTATTTTGTTTTTTCTCGTTCTATAAAGGTGTGTCCAATTAAATATATATATGTCCCATATTTATTTCTAAAACACCTATTAAACAAAACAATTTTTATGAAATGTTGGTTTGGATCTGGACACCAAAAAAACATTTATGAAATGTTTCACAGTTACCCAATCGTGATGGGAAATAATTTTTGTTTTACAAGTATCCCTGCAGAAAGTGAGCGCTGTTCTTCGATTATTATTTGTTTTTAAATAAAAGAAAAATGTCCAGAAAAGCTTTGAATACCCAATGAGAAAGTGATTCATTTAATACGATTATTTGAATTAAATCGCTCGTCGCGTGATTGCCGAGACCAAAATTACAAAAATAAAAACTTTACTCGCTGCTAATCATCATTTTTCTGCACATTATTTTCTTTCTGTCCAAAAAAGGATAAAATTGAATCATTTCATAAACATTTAATAAATAAATTTCAGAGATCTTTTATGAGTGTCTATGAAATGTGTCCGATTTGCTTCAGAGACATTTCTGAAATGTTTCGCTGGTCTGGACACACCTTAATACGTGAAGATAAACTCAAGTGCTAGAAGCAAATTATTGTTCATGTGTTGCATATTTGAACACAAAATACTAAATTTGTTTCCCAAAAAAATGTTGGAAAAGAAAAGTTATGCAAATTTGATTCAAATATGGTAACACCACCCGACATTGCAAGGGAAATGACATCTGCCTTGTGTGACGTCACGTTGAGAAGAATATTTGCAATATGGCTGATGGCAATATGAAGTTTGAAATACCCTGTATTATCTGTTTTGTTTTTGAAAGCAACTGTTGCCACAATTCAAAAATTAAACTTTTAAATGATCCGTCCTGTTTTATTTTCGTGATCTGATTCGGATCAGATCACGCAGATGATAAAAAATAACTATTGTGTTTCTAAAAATATTATGTAGGAGCCCCCTCTAAAGGGGGCAGGGGGCCATATACTCATATCAAACCCCAAACAAATACCCTCTGCGACATTTGTACTTCTCCAAAAGTGAGGAATGTTTCAAATGAATTCAACTGACGGCTCGTGAGTTATTGTGTTTATAAAAATTGTGGAAGAGTCCCTCTAAAGGGGGCAAACACCTCGAACAGACTTCTGATAGAGAAAGGTAATTTGTTAAAAAGAGAAGGAGCTACTACTGTAAAGAATCTTTTGTAGTGAATTTTATTATGCGCTGGGATAATGACCAAATTGACGGAATTTACACGTAAATTATGCAGCGAGTTTCTTCTAACCGAAAGACAGCCACTCCTAAAAAAAAAATGTTTTGGAACTTTAAAGTAGTAGAGATGCCTTAGTGGAAGAACTTTTAGTTCCTGGAACAAAATTAAACTTTTCTTACAATAAATACGCACAATATGTTTTTGCAAAACAAGAAGAGGATTGATCTTGTTCAAATAAGCTCCACCCCAACATGTTATCCCGTTCGAGTGAACGATACCGTTGTAGATCATGGTTAATGACTTTTGTGAGCAATACAAGTTAAGATTATAAAATTGCCTTGTGATCGGACCAGTTCAACTTACTCACCCTTATTGCGAAGATCAACTATCAATTAATAATTGAAATTTATCAATCAATTTTGTTAAATGGTATTGTGACTGTCAACTATCAATATTGTTGTTACATTGTGAGTTTTTTTGAAAAGATCTATTGTGAATGAAAAAAATCGGTATTGCGAACAACAATTTTCATCGATTTTCTTGTCAGCTGTCAATTTTTCTTTCAATCGTAAATTTGCAGTTGATGAGTTTGTGCTACCTAAAGTAATAACTAAAAAATGTGACTTTCGAATAAAATAAGTGATAAATTTTATCAGGATAGTAGGATTATCCAACTCCTCATCTTCATCAAACTATACTTCAGTTGAATTCATTTTATATTCTGTTTTTAATTTTTCTGATTGTACGTTCCTCAAAAAAAAAAAAAAAACGTCTGTCAGACGCACATTCACAATAATATTTAGAATTATTTTGAAAGCATTCACAATAGCACAATATTTTATCAATTCATTTTCGCAATACCGATTTTTTATTGAATTGATAACTTCTAGCAAACGTCAATCGGTTGATAGTTGATCTTCGCAATAAGGGTGTCAAGTATTAATCCAAGGTATTTGAAGGACTGGACAAAATTCACCTTAAAACAATGAACCGAGCTGGGTTCATTGGAAAGAAGTGTATTATTGACATTTAAATTTAATACGAATTTTTGACAGTCAGGGGAATGATAAAATAAATCACAATTAGATAGATAGATTTCTTTATTTAGCATTTCCTTGAGCTATTGTTTTACATTGTTACATTTCACATTAATTGATTAAAATTTAAGTTTTACAAAGTTCATTACACAATTTTAAAATGTGCTTAAATTTGTTATGCTCTTAGCAAAATTAGGCAGTTGATTAAATAAATTAAAGCCTATTTTAAATTAGAGAATTTTGTGCTCTTGCTCTTGTGCTCACACATATTTCTGTGTCAATACGGCTGAATTTCACTAACATGTAATATGTATTTTGATAAATACCTTGGCATTGTACTATATTTAATTTTGAAGACAAACATTAACATATTCATTACAATTCTTTGTTTGACAGACAGCCACTTTAACGAATTCAGCATAAAATTTATTGACGTATATCTATTGCACTTCAAGATTGTTCTCATAGCTCTATTCTGTAGCAATTGGAGCCTGTTTATTAGACTTTCATTACATAAAAACAAAACAGTGGAACAATATTCAAAATGGGGTTTAACAATAACATTATATATATTAATAGAGGTTAGTGTTGTCACATCTTTTCTGATTCTTTTCAAAAAACCAACTTTTTTAGCTATTTTTTTACCTAAATAATCTATGTGACTTTCAAAATTGAGGTCTTTTTCTATAATAATACCAAGGTCTTTTATTTCTTCTACAATTTGTATAGATTGCTGTTCAATACTTAAGTTTACATTAAAGTTTCGTTTGTTATTTAAAATCATACATTTCGTATTTGTTGCATTAAGTTTTGATTTGTTTTGACAAAGCTTTGCTTCCTTTGGATTCGAAAGTTCGCCATTAACTTTAACCCGTTGGTATCGTTTGGTTAGGTACGAGGCACACCAGCTCAGTTCCTGGTTTTTGACCATATGTTTCCAAATTTTTTAGAAGAATATCCCTATCAATTGTTTCGAAAGCTCTTTTAAAGTCGAGAAAAACACTGTATACACATTTTTTGTTTGCTATGTTTTTTTTCCAGTTCATTAAAACGTAATTTAAGGCGGTTTCACATGAGCGTGATTTTCTAAAACCGGAAAAAAATGTTCAGCAACGCATTTTCGGTTGACCTACCAGCACGAAATCCATATTGGGACTCAAAAAAAAAATATTTTTATTTAAGAACGTTAAGACTCTCCTTTTCATCGCCTTCTCAAACATTTTTGAGCAAACAGATAACAGAGATATTGGTCTCTAATTATTCAGATCACAAGGGTTAGACTTTTTGTGGAGAGGAATGACTTCAGCAATCTTAAGCGCGCTTGAGAAAATTCCACCGTATACGCTTTTATTGAAACTTTGTGCAAGCTATCTATGAGAAAGATGTTAAGTTTCCAGAGGACTCCGTTCAATCACGCATCTTCTCAGTCACATCACCCCGAATGCTATAAAGTTGCACTGTGATTTTAAACATTGTCAAAACAATCCCATCGCCGGGTAGCTACTCCTATACAAACATCTCATGTGGTATTACAAAGAACCATCAACCTGCTCTAATTGTCCCTCCCCAGACAGCCACCTAACCTAACCTAACCTACTCCTTTACATTGTAGGAAGTCAAGTATTCCCCAAGTCCATTTATGTATTTAAAGTTCCCGCAGCCACATGCATAAACATTTTCGGTTCTCGCAACCCATCTCGGCCAAATGGCGAAACTCCATTTGGGAAATGATTTAAATTGTGGTACTCTCCGAAGTAACAGTGAAGAATGACTGACATTCAGTTTGAAAGTTGTAACAAGTCTTGGTATTTACCATTCGCTTAGATTATACAAAGCAGCGCCAAAGTGAACTCGCAAGCAGGGCAACTTTAAACAATTTCAAATGATGTTCTACTTGAAGTAGACTTTGTTTGGGAAAGGTCTTTAAATGGAGACTCTATAAGTGTGCAAGTTAAGGCAATTGTTCCAATCGAGATGCAGCTCTGGATGTCCAGGCCTACTTTTGCGGGCTTTCATTTCACTGGAGACTTCTTCAGTTTACCTGTTATAACCTCACTTTTGAACCGAGTTTCAAGGTCGTTTTTAAATTTTGATTTCGATGACGTTTTGTTGGTCGCCAAGGTGTTGTAAGTGACCTACAGCTAGTGCAAAGTGTTGGTTCGGCCAGCCCATACATATGAGTTAAAAATTTGCAACAGGCAACAACGAATGGGGCTCCTTAGTCAGAGCAATTTCGGTTCCCTTGCCCTTTAAAAAAGAGTGGTGGAAGAGCTCGATTCGTCCCAGAAATGAAAACGCAACCAAATGAATTTTTATGGAAAGCTTATCTACGATTTACTTCTTAACAAACTGCTCAATCAATCAGTCCTTTTTGCAGCTAAAGTGTTGATGCCTTCCCTTCCCCTTCAAATTGAGACTACAATGAGAGACTTTAAATGAGGCAACTTTTCGCCGACCTTCATAGAGGTGAGTTTCGCGCTGCCAAACAAAAGACTGTGGTATCTCATTTCATTTTTTTGTTTTTAAAACAAACCAAAACACAAATTAAAAATCCCAGCAGCTTCCATAATTAAACGTCAAAGCACAAGTCCGCCCGCCCAAAACGAAACGAAAAGAAACGAAACCCAGGATAGTGGCTGTTTCCTGTTTACTTTTGTTTTCTGTCCTTTTACATTGTCCGCTTGGATGAAAAAGTACATGTGGCCAGGAATAAGTCTAGCAGGATGCGATTCCACAACTATACCCAATAACAGCACAATCACAGAGCAAGAAGTAGTGATACAAGGAAACCGCATCCAAGACTTTCCAACCCATGTACCATGCTGGTTTAGATGCTATCTATAAAGGCAGCTGATAAAAAAAAATCCTCGAGTGGCTCTTCCATTGCATTTCGAATGTCCTTTTTGTAGTTTTCTATTTTTCGCTTTTGTTTATTCTCGCTCTCGTTCATGGAGAGAGTTTCCGAGTGTTTTTTTGGGAAATTGTTTCGCGAAAACCACAATTTTAAGCTGGGTAAACACAGAAATAACAAACCAAACTCCGACCGGCTCGGAATGACCGACGAGGACGGGCGGTCTGGCGGTCGGGTTGAAGCCACAGAATTATGTTGTCCTCTCAGTTGTTTTCAAAAGTTTTCTTCCTCCTTTTTTTTTTCCAAAAAAGTGGAAAAATAACTGCTTCCTGTGGTTGCAACATAAAGATCTCACAGTGAACTTCATTAAAAACGCACAGCGGGTGTGTACAGTGGGGTTGGCAGGTAAGCATTTAGTATAAAAAAATTCGATTGCGTTGGCATTTTGACTGAGACTGTAAAATAAGATTGAACTATATGTTTTTGGCCTTTCAAAATTATTTTGGTCGTATCAGTGGGCGGCTGCATTTTAAGCTCGGTTTCAATCAGGTAAGCTGTCCCTTGTGTGACTTGGAAGTCAGGAATCGATATTCCTCATCAGCAAACGGCTTGAGCAATTTTATAAATATTTTCAAACATCAGCTCATTAGACTCGTTTTTAATCGAATTTACTTCAGCTCAAAATTCTGAAATTGAATAATATTTAAATTGCTGCATTTTTAAGCATTGTTAATTTGTTGAATATTCTTTTTTTCATTAGGAGAAAATTCAAAAACAAAATTTAATATAAAATATTTCTGGACACAACTGCTTCTGATGTAAAATACTCCAGCAAATTTAGGAAGGGATTTTGAATATTAATTTTCTTGTTTATGTCTTCCAAAATGACATAAAGTCATCATCATCTCGATTATTTTAATTGTTTTCTTAGGAAAAGCTTTAGAAATTGCAAGAGAATCTGAAAGACACAGATGGATAAATTGTATCGAATTAAGGCAAATTGTACTTTTGTACTCGAGCACACTCATTTGTATCGAATTCGATACAATTGTATCGGCTTTTTCATCCCTGGTTGAACAGCGCGAGCAGTATTTTTTAGTCTGCGCCAGTAGAAAGTCTTTGTATGCTCTTTTTATTGCGCAATTATTGCAGTTAAAAAGAAACAGATTCGTGTAGGACCGAAGGCCTCGATTCTTTCAACCATTCATTTGTGTGCTTTTTTTTTGTGCAATGAATGGGTGCGACCTACAATTTTAGTCCGATTTACAACGGCTTCATTTAGAAGCTTCCTCAGGTATTTCATACTCTTGGCAGTTTGTCAGACATTGGCAAGATATGGCACAGAGGAAAAAAAATAAAGTAAAAGAGATATTTGTGTATTTCTGGGGGTCGAACCCGATTATCTGTGGCTTATAATTTTAAGTAAACTAACAAGGGCTTATTTGAGAAGGTTCCTAAGGTCTTTGTAATCTTGAAAGTTTGTCAGACGTTGGCAAGACGTTGCACAGAGTAAAAAATAAAATAAAAGAACTATTTGTGTGTTTCTGGGGGTCGAACCCGATTATCTGTGATTCATAATTTTTAGTCGACTAACTACGGCTTATTTGAAAAGCTGACTCAGGTATTTTGCTCTTTGTGTGTTTCTAGGGGTCGAACCCGATTATCTGTGGTTTATAATTTTAAGTCCATTAACAACGGCTTCATTTAGAAGCTTCCTCAGGTCTTTCATACTCTTGGCAGTTTGTCAGACATTGGCAAGATATGGCACAGAGGAAAAAAAATAAAATAAAAGAACTATTTGTGTGTTTCTGGGGGTCGAACCCGATTATCTGTGGTTTATAATTTGAAGTAAACTAACAACGGCTTATTTGAGAAGGTTCCTAAGGTCTTTGTAATCTTGAAAGTTTGTCAGACGTTGGCAAGACGTTGCACAGAGTAAAACATAAAATAAAAGAACTATTTGTGTGTTTCTGGGGGTCGAACCCGATTATCTGTGGTTTATAATTTTAAGTCGACTAACCGCAGCTTATTTGAAAAGCTTCCTCAGGTCTTTCGCAGTCTTGGAAGTTTGTCAGGCGTTGGCAACACGTGGCGCTGTGGAGAGAAAAAATAAAAATGCTCTGTGTGTGTTTCTGGGGGTCGAACCCGATTATCTGTGGTTTATAATTTTAAGTCCATTAACAACGGCTTATTTGAAAAGTTTCCTCAGGTCTTTTGCAGTCTTGGATGTTTGTGAGACGTTCGTAAGACTTGGCGCTGGGGAAAAAAAACTAAAAATGTCCGGGGGTCGAATCCAATTATCTGTGGTTTTTAATTGAGAAGCTACCACAAGAACTTTTACACCGGCAAATAATTGTCAGTCGTTGGCAAGATGTGCTGCAGTGTAAAAAATCCTTACGATGCTATTTGTGTGTTTCAGGAGGCCAAACCCGATCGTCTGTTGTTGAAACGGACTTAGTGAAAGATAGACCAGTCGTTGGTATTGGGTATACGTCCCCCACGGAAATATAAATTACTAACAGTCGCTGAACGTTCCCATCCAGTAGTTTATAGCCAACTTCCGCTGCTGGACTTCATTCATATGTCCATCTGTTTCTAGCTGATAGTTTAATCGTTCTTGCAATTCGCTTTCTTTCAAATCAAAGCAAAAGGTTCCCCCGTATTTATAAAGCATGCGTAAACGTTGTTTGTTTAAAACGTCAACTAGACTAGTCAACTTGAAATATTTTTGTATTTTCGCTTTCCATTTTTAATTTTGACACTTTGAAATGTCAACTGAGTATGCAGTCACGAAAATCTTGGCTAGATTCAGTGGCTAACCCTCCAAAAATGTCGGCTGAAAAAGCTGTTCTCTGACCGATCTAAGTCAATAAAATCTGAAACACATCAAGTCAGACAGCTGTCAGATTTGCTAAACTTGATACTTGAACGTCCCCGATCGCTTTGACAGTGTTATTCTCATAGAAGATGTTGTGATCCTTCCCCGTATTCATAAACGCTGCTAAAAAGTTACCAACTGTGTATGGACAGTTGGTTGGTTGGCAGTTACGTCAAATTTTTTTAATAGAAACTGACATCTAACTTGCGCTATAAATACGTGGGCCTGTCTTTCAACTCCCACTGTTCGCTTAGCTTGTACATCTACTAAGCTGCCTTTATCATTAGTTATGCGCTTAAAATTGTCTGCAAGGATATTCCATTCCTCATCTTAAAGCACCGACTGCATGAGAACTGTTCGCGTGTGTGAGTGTAGGTTGAAAGACATATTAAGCACATCAATCTCATCCCCCCAGCCGTCAAATAAATTGAAAGGTCAATATTTCGCCATCAGCAGCTCTCGACTTACACATGCGAGATAGTTCGCCCATATTCTGACGAACGTCCACCTCCAACAGCCACTAATGGGGTCCGCCGCCGCCGCCGAAGCGTTTCAAGTGATGAATATTCCGGTGTCAGGATGGTCAGAGGGTTTCATGTTTCACTCTGTCCAAAGTGGATGAGGTTGTTCTACTCCCAGAGAAAGGTTTACTGGATAAATTGTAAGTCATATCGATTGATGGCGGGTCGCATTGTCCGCGGAACATATTTTCCAACTGCGATTGGATATCATAATTCCACTCATAATTGATGCAAACAAATTTTGATGCCACGCCATCGGTATTGGACATGTTCGTATGTTGATGTTGCCAGCATCACATATGAAACTACTCCATTGACGCAGAGGAACAAGGCTTTGACCTGCAAAATGTCAAATGTGACAGCCCAGCCTAGTATTGCTTGACTGCAACGCTCTGCAAGTGTCAATAGTAGCTAAGGACGGAGGGGACGACAGTCCTAAAACTAAAAGTTGTCTCCTCATGTAAAAAGTTCCACTTAACGAAACGATGCGATGTGGGCATTCGTATCCGTATCCGTATCGCACTCGGGAACCGTAGTTCGTAGTTCGAAAGTTTGAATATTTTTCGCAAAGACGTACAAAACAGTTACAAACCACTTTTAATTCTTAAGTAAAAGTTTTTCTGTCAACAGGAAAAGTTAACTGGGTGGATTTGGTGCGAGTGCCAGGGCTTATAGACGGAATGTGTTTGTAATTTGTTTAGAGTAGTGTTTTAATTGAGTTGGAATTTACGAGTTTGAATATGGGAGGATTAGAAAAATAAAGAAAGCGAATGGAAAGATGCTGCGAAAGTTTCTGTTAAGGAGAGGGATAACTGAGTTTTAGTTTGCGCATCTCCTCAGTGATGAGGAATGGATTGGTGAGAATGTGTTTACTGACAAGGAATGTGTGTTGTCTGGAAGTAGTGTTGGCATGGGCGGCTTCAAAAGATGATACGAAGGACTTTCGTATGAAAGGGAAGGAGTTTTTCTCACCAGCGTGTGGTGGAATGTGTTCCTTGTTAATATGTTTCGAAAGTTTTACCAAATTTCAGTAGAATGCACAATTTCTACGGACGCAGCTATTGTTCTCTAGGTGGCGCTGGGCTTTAACTTCATTTATTTTGCATGGAATTCCTCGTTGGTCTACAGACATAATTAAATTGCAGGGGTATCTTACGTCTTTTATCGGCTTGAAATATACTCCAAAGATTAGAAGTCTCCAGATGACTGCAATCATTGACAAACCATACTGAGACCCCCAACTCACAATCCTCTTGCCGCTGGCCCCCTCAGTTTTTTTTTTCTTCAAATTCGCCATTTTGTTTTCCTATCGATGTTATGTCAAAAAAGAATCCGTGAGACATGCAAAAACATACAAAAAATGCAAAAATAAATGCTGCCAACCTCGGCAACCGTGGGGAAATGTGAAAGAGTTCGGGAATACCTCATTTTTACAAAACTGAATGCCATTGGTTAGTTATTATAAATTGTTAAAAGCCGAATAATTTGATTTGTTTCGTTAGTAAAACTACGTAAAGGAGATGTTCTATATACTAGAAATATATTAGGACAAACATGGTTGTGTATTTTCCGCTTTTGGATATCTTTAACTTCGATTTCGTGTGTAAATTTTTCTTAAATAATGAAGAAAATTTGCTCAAAATGTTTTTATTTGTCCTCAACTAATCTACATTGTTAATTTTTCATGAGTATTTTTAATAAATGTACACTTATTCCTAAAAAAAAAATTTTATCCACACGTAACGAACAATTTCAAATTAAACGGATAAAATTCTATGAACTCTGCCAGCAACTTTGCCCACAGCGGAAGTGGCTCATATTTTTTGTGTGTTGATGAGCCGGAATTTTTGAAGTTTCGTGACATTTGTCAATACGATTTTCTATGTAAGCTTGTAGGCTAAGTAACGGGAAATCGGCCGGAGTTGGTGTCTCTGTCTATTAACTTTGATTTGACAACAAAAATGTAATAGATTGCACATAAACTGAAAGCTAACGAAACAAATTCTAAAATGTTCAACTGGCATCACTTTTCTTAACGAAAGTATTAAGAGTTAAGTTGGCAACTAACCATTGCAAGTTTATGCCTCATTTACACGATCACACATTCCTAACACGGAAAATTAAAGGAATGCTAAATACTAAATAGCCGACTGACTGAAAGGGGCGGCGTTACCTAGCACGCAAAAAAACGTGACACGTTTTTGGTCGGCCATCTTGTTTACGTGGTAAGAATTATGAGAAAGCTATGCAAGTTAATTTTTTTATAGCGTTGGGTTACGAAATTTGGCTTTCCTATAAAACAAAATGCCTTCCGGAAGTGATGAACAGACAATTATTTATTTGATCAATTTTTCGTTTAATTTACTGAAACTTAAAACCGCTCTCATTTCACATATTTTAAATGAGAAATAGAAACGTTTTCAAATGATTGCAGAAATGTAGGTCGGCGGAACTTGTGTTTATTTCCGTTTTACGTATCTTATATAATTATGGGCAGCAGATCCATGACACTTTAGGCGTCTGATTTGTGATCTCATTCTCATTCCTTTATTAGCCTTGACTGCGGAAAAACGGATCTCTCTGTCCCGTCTCGTGCAAAAATGCTCGTGCGTGATGGTGTTAATGCAGTATTAAGGTTTGAAACACAACAACAAGCATCGAGGGACGTTCGGATTTCTAATTTAGTGACAGCTGTCTGATTTGATTTTTTACACTTTTTATTGGCCTAGATTGGTCGTTTTTTAGTTGCAGTGTATGTAAAGGTAGCCGACAAATTTAGTCAACAAAATCCTGCCTGCATACTCAGATGACACTGATGACATTGACATTGTCTAAAAATGCTTCAAGTTGAAGGCTAGAAATGATGATCAGTAAGGTCCGGTTCTCATTGCTTTCAACCTATAGTAGGCGGCTCTTATTTTCTCAATCATCAGTCGATTGTGGTTATGTTTGCATTGACAGCTGACAGAAATATGACGTTTGCTGTCGGGCACACACTTCATTTACGATTGATGATGTAAAAGATGCCGGCCCGTACTAATAATCATTTTTAATCTGCACACTAAATGTTTTGAAGGTCACAATGGGTAATTTTATATGAAAAATGTCGCCATTGTGAGTTGTAAAATTTTAGATTGGATTATTAGTATCGCGCGTCGTTTTTAAGTGAAGGAAAGGAAACTTATGAAACTTTCAAAGGAAACTTATGAGAAACTGCATCCTCAAAGGACGTTTTCCGACACGCACGGGTATGCTGTCAAACAGAAGAGAAGTGGGACGCTGTTCGTGATTTAAAAGAAAATTCTTCAGAAAAATTGCAAATAGTAGAAACAGAGATCCAAACGGAAGCAGTAGCAAAACAAAGAATGACCTTAGCTGGGCAAAAGTTGTAGAGAGTTGTGTTTAAGTCAGAACGCCTCGATATATAAGCATTTTCCATCGTACCATGACAGACGATACACCTCTGTTTGAGGACAAGAATTCATAAACTCTGGGTCCACCTAAGTAGGCGTTGGTTTCGATGACACCATCAATAAAAAAAGTCTCTCCTCTCTTTACCGTATTCCACGTCAAGGTCACAAATAGTAAATGTCTTCATTATTTAACTAGAAACATGGACAAACTTTCCTATATAAAAGCAGTACAAGAGGTCGCTTATTAAATCCCCCGTACGCCCCAGACTTTGCGAATCTTACCCAAGGAAACATCAAATGGAGGTAGCTCCTCCGATTCATATTTCAAGTTGGTCAAGTAAAACTTTCATCCATATGAACCACTGTGCTACTTTTAGTGAAACTTTTCAAATAAAATGGTTAAGATGTATTCATTCTCGAAAAGTAGGGACCTACCTACGTACGTTACTATGTGTGCACTTCTTCCAAAACTTAATATCCCCTCCCGAGTGTAGCTACACCCATGATGCAAGCTGAAGCTGAATTTTCATCTCTAAAATGGGCTACCCCGCTCTTGTACTTGTTTCTACAAATTTGTGTGCTTAAATTTTATCCTGTGGAGAGAAAAAGTTTGAAAACTTTTCGACAACGGGATGGACGATTTAATAAATTTACCATATGCCATAGCGATCGATAGTGTATGCCCCGAGAAGGATATCGGCTTGTTTCTGATAAACTGCATGAGATATTTAAAAAGCAAGGTCGCTTTTATTATGTAGAACATAGGACGGTAAAAAGCACCTACCCTCATAAAGAATATTCTACTTGCAACTGCTGGTTTAGAGGAGTCCTTTTCCTGTTAGATAGACGCATTTCCGAAGTATAGAACTTAAGAGAAGATTGACGAGACTTAATCGGGGTGCGACTTTTGAACAGAGACAGAGAACTAATGCACAACTGCAAACGTCGCAGTTTGCTTATTCTTCAACTCCTTGACAGGAATGCGAATGTCCCTCCAAAAACTAAAAAACCAATGGCTCTGAGAGAATCTAGGCCTAGGGTGTATATACGGGCTTGTTGCGACAATTATTTTCTATTTTTCTGTTAACCCATTGGGTATGAATAAAAACTAGCATTTGCTTTTGAGTAAAAGGTTTTAGCAAAGTAAAAGCCCTTAGCAAATGCTCTCAATCGGTATGAATAAGAACCTAGTTTGCTAAAGTAAGTTCGAAAATTCGAACATAGCATTTACTTCGCTGTACATGTCCTTGCCTTGCAATTTCTGTCAAACTTGACAAGGGGCAACTGTCCGGTGGTTTGTTGATTTTGAAGTAAGTTCGAAAATTCGAACATAGCATTTACTTCGCTGTACATGTCCTTGACTTGCAATTTCTGCCAAACTTGCCAAGTGACAACTGTCCGGTGGTTTGTTTATTTTGAGGTAAGTTCGAAAATTCGAACATAGCATTTCCTTTGCTGTACATGTCCTTGCGTTGCAATTTCTGTCAAACTTGCCAAGTGACAACTGTCCGGTGGTTTGTTTATTTTGAATTTGTTATCAATGGGAAAATTATCAAAGGCAATCTCTAGCTCCAATTGCACCTGGAAACATAAATTTTATTTGCCAAATCGCTTGGTGATGTTTGATTTCTTCCTCAGCTGTCGGAAAATGTATCCAATCATCGCATCGGCTTGTTGAACTACTTTTTGACACACATACCAATTAGTTAACAAAACGGTTGACTGAAGAACACCAAGAAATTCTCCAACAACAACATAACACATAAATTTTATATTGGCCATGAATTTTGAAATGAAAAGCCCGGATCTCCTAGGAATGATTTAATTTTCTGGATATTTGAAAGACCACCACCACGCGTCTCAAAATAATCATTTAAAAAAGTATTAGCCAAAATGTCTACATTTTCACGCGTGAAACGAAACAATTGCTTGAAGTTATTATCGTCACCAATTCTTCTTTGTTCATACTGTTATTTTTTATTAGCAAGAACGTTAACAACAAGAGGTAAAACAAGTAAAGGGTTTCCATTAAGAGGTGTTATTTTGGTATTCAAAGAAAAATTACATTTTTTGAGATAAATGATCGGATATTTATTTCATAATAAAGAGGAATGTATGCCGTTAATAATGAAAAGCAACATCAGCCAAATGGCCACCACGAGCACGCATACAGGACCATATCCTTTTCATGAAATTTTCCATAACCCAATCGCAAAGTGGCTGCCCTCTGTCCTCGATAGCCTCACAAATTTTATCTTTGAGGTCTTGAATCTACCTTGGGCTGTTGGCGTAGACCGCAGTCGCAAGGTGTTAAATCACAAGATCTCGGTGGCCAATTGTGATCACCTTTTCGAGAGATAACACGGTCCGGAAACTTTTCCGGTAACAGATCAATGGTTTCGTTGCTTGTGTGGCACGTAGCGCGTCTTGTTGAAAGTAAACTTTGTCCAGATCAATACCATCCAACTCCGACCATAAAAAATCACTAATCATCGACGACCAAAAAATGCTTTAGTTTTGCGAACTGTGACTGCGAGATTTTCACCATTTTTGTAGTGAATTTTAATAATTTCAATGCGTTGTTGAAGCGTGTATCGTAGTAATGGCATAGTTTCTACTTGTCAAATGTCAAAGAATAAAAGCTTCAAAAGTGACAGCTACCGAAATAGCGGGTCATTCACAATAACACCTCTTATTGGAAAGCCCTTTATAATGTGAAAACTTATCGCATCCATGTTTTGTTTGGTTTTCCTGCACGAACAAAACTTAATTTAACTATTTATAAAAAAAAAAAACGAAAATTCACAATGCTTGGATTGTTTTATGAAAAAAATTTGCGTACAAAATATTTAGCAAAAGGTCTGAGTCAACTAAATAGCAGACTCAGAATCACGGTTGCCACTTTGGTAATTTTTTACCAAATTTGGTAATTTTTATCTGGTTTTGGTAACTTTTTGAGCAGGAACACCAAAAATACGAACTAGATATCAATTCATTTAAATGCTGCCTTACTGTTTCTGAGTGAAAGCATTGCATTTGCAAATGCGTCAGCACCATCCATGTAAACCTATTTTGTTAAAAAAATTGAAAAAATTGACAGATGGTCAAAATATTTTCTTTTTATAACTACATTTAGATATGCATAGGTTAGTTAATCATATTATTAGATTGCAGACATAAAACTCTAATTTGTTGTTTCATTGATTAGACTGACAAAGTTCCTACTATGTTTTTTTTTATGTTTTAAAAATGTTTTCTCTAGATTTTTGGTAAATTTTATCTTGGTTTGGTAACTTGGTAGCTAATTTTTTATGCAAGTGGCAACCGTGCACAGAATTTGCATAGCATTTGCTTTGTTTGATAAGTTTTATTCATACCGATCTGAGTAATAGATCAGTGCTGCCGCTTTTCGAACATGTCAAAAGTTGGAACTAACTCAAATTGATTTTTATTCATACGAAATGTGCCAAACGCTTCGATTTTGACATTTCTCTTGAGTAAAAGCAATTGCTACGTTTTATTCATACGACCCATTAGCTCAAACACTCTGAATCCTAAGCCGCTGAGCGTTACCAGACATTTTTCTCCAGGTGTCTTTTTTGCAAAATTAAACAGTCAAAATTAAACAAACTGGCGGTAGTTTCAAAATGCACTTCCGAAGAATTCCAATCGTTACCAAAATAACCCTCGTCCTAGATAAATGTCTACAGTTTCAAATATTTGTCGTTGCCCAGTCAAACTTTGCCGAAAAAACTGCACTCCGTTCACATCTCCACCCAGATGGAGTCGCCTTAAGTGATTACAGTACTCAGGGTACAATCACAAGTCACCAGGCATGCGAGTAACCGAAGCCAACTCATGTGCAAAGTTTCCCCCTATTTGCATGCACCGACAAATACAAAACGAGGACCGGCCTGGTAGTTACAACTATTTACGGTACCTACCGACATTCTCCGGACTATCGATTTCGATACTTTGTCCACTTTGGGCAGAGGATTACTTAAATTTGAATTTCCGGAATTGATTTCATTCCAATATCGAATCGTTTTGGTCCGATTTAACGAAACATCTCTGCGCGCTACAAGGATATTTGGATTAAGGACAGTTATCCAGTGATTTTGAAAAATTACCGGATGATACATATTCCATTACCAGTGTCGTCATCGCATGTGAATCATTTTAAACTTTGATAAGTGCATTTACTTGTATCCTGTGGTGTTTGTGGCATCGGAACGAAACGAAGGAACAGTTGCAGTTTATATTTTTTTACAAACACGTAGCGGGTGACGAGAAAATGTGAAACTTATGTACGAACGAAGATGGTTGGATAGGTTTTTATTTAAAAAAAAAAAAGGGTAAACGTGTTGGTGGGTTGCGGAAATCCTTTAACCTATAACACTTGCGGTTGCAGCACTTTGAGTGGGACATTGCTGTTGAGTGACAGCGAAGATTGGAATTTTTGTAGATTTTTCTTTTGTTAAAGGGAATCGTTTGAATGGCAAAAAAATTAAGTGCACGACTGGGTCGAACGTAACTTTCTCGTTCATCAAAAGTTGTAATGTAAATGAAGTGGGAGTTGCTGATTGTGTAAGCTCCAAGTTGTTGGAAATATTTATTCAATATGGTTGAAAAAAAGTAGATATTTGCTAAAAATAAGTTCTACGTAACTGTTATTGGATTTCCATTGGAAGTTGGGGCATTGTTATTAGTTGAAAATTATACCGAAAATATGTGAATACAGATCGGAATTTGGGTAGTCATATTTGTGAAATATTTAAGAAATTGATTTGTTTTAATTTTTTTTGGAAAAACTAAGCACTAGCTCTTATTTAGAATACTTATATTATCTTTAATATGTGTTTTGGTCAAAATCGTTGGAGCGGTTTTTGTAAAATTTCGCAGACAAAACAGTACCAAATATTGTCTAGTTTGAAAAATACTGTTGCTTAACTATTTAGATGAAAACCGAGTACAAGTTATTGTTCGGGATGTAAGCATTACTTGGTTTTTAGGGTTTCATCGAAATCGAAAATGGGGTTTTCGAGATATGAGCAGTTTTTAATGTGACCGTTTCCAGTGATTCGAATTGAAAATTAAGGACGCAATCATTTTGAAAACATCAATTTTACTCTAAGTTTGCATTTTGTTCAAAATCATGCCGTTTTGAGGTAAACTAAAAACTATATTTTTCAAAAATGACTTTTTTCAAAAATCCATTTTACGATAATACAGAGAAAAACTGAGCTTGTCATTAAGTTAGAAATTACCATTATTAGATTACATTAGAAATGAATTTTTGTCACAATCGTATGGACCGTTTTCGAGATATGTCCAAATTTCAAAAGTAACCTTACTCGATTTTTTAGCGGAAAACTGAGTATGCAGTTATGTTAACCTCACCTACTTAAGCTTAAATATCAATTATTGTTGAAATCATTAGAGCCGTTTTCGAACAAATCAAACTGGTATGAACATTTTGTATGGGAAGTACCATAAATATTGAGGTTACCACGCAAAAAAAAAAACAGCCCCGAACTGTAAGCACCCAAACTTTAAATCCGAAGTTTGAACGAAATCCGTTCAGCCGCTTATGCTGTGGGCCTCGGGACATACAGACAGACAGACAGACGGACAGAATTTTTCGACCCACTTTTTTGAGTTCGCCTATCATCGTAATGTCAGAATTGATTAACATCTCGAGTTTGAAATTTTGTACGAATACAATAAATGGAGAAAGTTATAAAAGAGGGCAACTTTGGCAGGGAACGCACTGACGCAGAAAAATGGACAAAGTTGCCTCGAATTGAGGCGAATAGTTATCCGATTGGAGGAGAAGGTCTGATGAATATCTAAAGGGGCTGTGCTGCGGTGTAAAAGGACCTAAAGTTATAGGTCCTGGGATAGAGTGTATGGACATCAACACTTAGAAAAATGATTGTTAAACGAAGAATTTTGAGATTCTTAAGAAACTATTTATTAGCAACAAGGTCTTGCTTTAAATATTATTTTTAATAACAAGAACTCGTTTTTAAGTTTTCAAGAATCAAGTATTCAATGTAAGAAAAATATACTCCCCGTAATTATTTTCTTACAGCATTGCCAACAGTTTCATTGTTAAATCAAAAATGTTGGCATTAAAATGTTTTTTTCTTAGTGAATGCTGAGGTCCACAGAAGGGCTACAGCTCTGCTTTTTACCCAAGATGCACTCTCACCTACAACAAACATTGCGTTTGCATCCAGGGGGCATCTAAAGTCGCATTGAGGCGGCTGAAGAGGTCATTAAAAGAAAATATATGCCAAGACTGGGGTCGAATAGCGTAGTCGATGAACGAGCATTAAGTGTTGGGATTTGCTTTTGTAAAATCAACTTCATTCCGTGGCCGTATAGCTCGTTCGCGGAAGTGGCGATTCGACCCCTGCTCCGGTTTCACAGGTATATAAGACTCGACTGCAGTTCCTGGACTAGGTACTTAAATGCGTCTTGTTCACATCTTTTTAATTCTTCTTTTTTACAGTCAGTCGGGTTCTTTGATTTTTTTTAATTAATTTTTTTTTTTGATTTTGTTTTCTTCAGATGACAAAATTTAGCTTAGAGGAATATTGAAATAGGTCAAGAATCAAAAGAATATGTTCGAGTTAGAGGGATTTTCCACTTAGAGGATGACTTTTTTGTGCAAAATTGAAGCGAATGCAAAAATTGGGTAGAAAAATATTCGAGTTAGAGGGAAATTCGAGTTGAAGGAGGTTCGACTTAGAGGGATTCGACTATAAGATTTTTTAAAGAACTGAAGGGGCCTGGAAATGTACACCAAGTCCGGCTGTATGAAAAGCTTTCCCCAGGACAATCATGTACTCGGTCACTCGGTTTTTCAGACATTCGCTATGCGGTTACCAAACGTTTCCTTCAATAAATCAATTGTGGCACGTGCTGTGTGACATGTTGCGCCGTCTTGTTGAAGCCACAGCTCCTGCAGATCATGGTTGTTCAATTGATGAACGAAAAAGTCAGTAATCATGGCTCTATAGCGGTCACCATTGTAACGTTTTTAAAGAAGTACGGACCAATTATACAACCAACCCATAAAGCACACCAAACAGTCAGCTTTGTGGATGTAACGGTGTCTCAACATACACTTGAGGATTATCAACAGTCCATATACGGCAGTTTTGTTTATTGACGTATCCATTCAACCAAAAGCGAGCTTCATCGCTAAACAAAATTCGCTTATGAAAATTGGGATACGTATTTCGAAATGCCAAACCAAACTAAAAATAAATCACTTGACAGCTGACAAAATGGCCGCCAGTTAAAATAGTGTTGCCACCCAATATTTGCGATATTTCAAGCACGAAACTTCAAAGACAAAGACACTGAAGTTTTTTTTCCAAATACTTTATGCAGGAAACTTCAAAAATAAGGTGTAAATTCAGTAACGCATCACTGGCATCATGATGCTCGTGATGCTTTGCAAAATGTTCATTAATGCAACTATTGGCATCACTTTTAACGTCAAGTGTTCATTATTGCAAATTTGACAAACTGATGCGCGAACATAACGAAAAAAATCATCACCGAAATACCTGATGCGCTGTTGGCTCGCCGGCAAAAAAGTAAGAAAAATGTCGGAAGCGAAAGAAAAGAAAGTAAATGAACATTTTTATCAATAGGTACAAAGGTTTTTGACGGAAAAATTTATAAATTTGTTGTTGCATTCTTTATTTTAATTTTTCTCACAAACATTTCATTTTTTTATTTTATTTCAGCGCTGCTGAGGTAAAGTCTAATGGATTGTATGCTGTTCCAGGAAAGCTAAAATTAAGCGCCTCTCCAATGTTTCCCTCCACCGCTTCGTTTAATGTTCGCTTAATTTTAACAGTGTATGTTCCGTCAAAAAAAAAAAAATTGTGTTGGATTTTTTTTCGTTTTTCCTTTGTACTTCCTAAAAACCTCTTCCAGGTACTCCTCCTTAATATATTCCATTTCTAAAAGAAATTAAATCAACAATTCAACGATTTTTTTTGTGTTGAACTTACCATACTGTTTTTTTTTTTGCTTTCGTTTGAAATACCGATATTTTCCGTGATCTGTCAAAATTTAGCTGTGGAAAAATGGATTTTGCATAAATACGCCCACTTAAATTCTGTAGAGATTTTTCGCACAGCGGCTAACAAATTTAGCTTGAACTGCGTACTGCTTTGCTAAACTGCTTTGCTTAATTTTATCTTTGGGGACATTTTTGTATGGGGGCTTAATTTAGGGCGAGCAGCATACAAGGCTTAAGGAATGAACATAAATTTATCGTCTTTACGATCATAGTTATCGACTAAAACTTTTATTAGCAAAACTTCCCTCTTGACATTAAAATGTTTGATGTAAACAATGCGTTCTAAAACTCAAGCGCCATATTCAATCAGCAACGCATCAGCATAAACTGCGCATCGCATCAGCATCGCAAATAAGCAGTGATGCCGCATCACTGCGCAAATTTTTGACGTTTCTGAACTTACACAAGAGTTTTTCTTTCATTGAGATTTCAATGAATAGGGAAATATTATTTAATACATTAATCGGGGTGTTCGCAACTGTGTTAAAGAGGAAACAGTACACGCTTGGATATGCTTAGTAAATCTGTTTAAAAAGAGCAGCGTTCATGTTTATTTTTTTGTGGATAATCAAAACCTAGCCTCATCTATACAAAGTTAAAAATAGAAAAGAGCTGGCAATTTAGTTCTCAGATTCATACATTAACACATCATCCCACAAGGAACATCCTATATACCATCTACAGTTTGTATGGAAACTATTAGTAATATTCAACACATCGGCGGGTTTCCATTCTAAAAAAAGGCAGAGGCCTACCTACATAGCTCCACTTTGTTTGCTAATTTCCTCTTTTTTTTTGTTAAGAATCCCAATTATCCTTTGGAAGGAAAAATAAAACTCCACAACACTTGTTTATTTAAGATTTTTATTAAATAATTTTCCTCATTTTTTTCTTGTGGTTTGTTATAGAATTTTCTTCATAATACTTCTTCGCTTACAATTGATCCTTCTTTTTTTTTTTTTAATATTTATTAGTTTGTTTATACTTAATAAATTGTTTTTATTTAATATATTTCTTGTATAATATATTATCGCTGGTATAATTTGCATTTTGTTTCACATATCCATGGAATAATATTTTTTTTATTTTTTAGGTCTTCTACATCGCATTTAGTTACAATACATTTTGTTTTCTTTTGTTCACAATTAATTCCGTCGTCCGTTCATTTTGTAATAATTAAAATGTAGTTCAATTGCTTCGTAAAATTCTTCAATAATGCAACTAACAATTAATATAATTAATATGGATTCATATTTTCATGTATAATAATATAATATCGATTTGTTTTCTCTATAATATGTATTTCTGTTCTCTACTTGAATTCCATTTAAAGCGAGGAAATGAAAATTGTCTTCTTAACAAATTTATATATATATAATTTCTTTTGGTTTTTGTACACAGAGCATATTGAAAAATGTTTACAAATGAAATTAAAATATTTCTTCTCCATTTTGTTTTCTTTAAATATACACAGATGAATTTGATTTTTAGTTTTGTATTTTTCTTATTTGTTGTATTAATTTATTTTTTATTATTTAAAGGCAAAAAATGTCGTCAAACCCAATTTGGAATAATTGGGCTCTTGGTTTTAATTTTATGTTTTTTTTAAGTATACTTAGAACTAAGGAAATAATTGAGTTGTTCTTTCTGGTGGTATAATAAATTCTTAGAAATGAGATAATCGTTTAAAAAAATATAAGAAAAATTGTAGTTTATTTGCGCGGACATCGATTTTGTTGCTATATATGTTTATATAAATATTAATTATTATTTAGGTTTGTATTCAATTTTCTTTTTTCATTAATAAAATATACTTTCTTTTCGTTTTTATTTATTTATTGTTTAAAGTTAAGAGTGATACCGTTACGGCTTGTGTTGTTGGTGGTGGTGGTTGTGGTTGTGGTGGTAGTGGATGATGCACAGTTCAGCAGGAGATATTCGTACTTGTATGGGTATTTTATGTATATATATATGTAGAGGTTGCTATACAGTATATAATAATAATGTATAAGTGTTCCAAAAGTTTAGTTTTACTTATTTTTAAACTGTTAAAAGTTGGTTGTATTTATTGTATATTTTCTTTTGTTTAGCTAATAATTGTATGTTTCATTGTAGCAATTTCTTTGTAAAGTGTCATAAGGGTTAATCGATCGTTTGGTTTTTTCTCTATTTAAGTATGAAAAGCAAGGTCTTGTCAAATGGAGCATGTGTTTTGGTGTTTTGCATTTTGATGGGATTCAATTGAAATCGAGTTGAAAATGCTAAGTGAGTTAAGTCTACCAATACAATAGTCAAAGGTCGAAGTTCAGCTTAGTTGGTGCAAGACTTAAAAGGGGAAAGTGGGTCCTGTTGATTGATTTAAATTCTGCAAAAACTCTTGTGGAACCAGTGTGATATTTAGGGGCTTATCAACGACAATTTTTTTGAGAGGGAAGAGAACCTTCGCTTTTAAGTCCAACATGGATTTAATGACCCAATTGACGGTCTAAAGCTGTGGCAACTGTTTCAAGAGCAACCTTTTTCCCGCCTAAGTTCGACGTGTAAATAAAACCACTTTTTGGGGAACAGAAGTAAAAGATCCCCTGTGTGCCGCAAGGGAACATTTTTCAAAAATTATTTCAGCTTCCTTGAAGATCGCTGTAAAAAGATGGAGAGCTGTAAAAGTTATAAAGAAGTAAATGCCCCTATTTGTTATACAGATTTTATAGCCAAAAACTTCTTCTTTGAATTGGGCTCCAGAAAAATCAAGACTGTAAAAAGATGGAGAGCTCTAATGGATATAAAGAGGGCAGCGCTTCACTCGGATTTTACCGCCAAAAACCTGGTTTTTAAGCCGTGCTCTAGAAAAGTCAAGACTTTCAATTGAAAGAATAAGAAATCTGTACCATTTTGAGGAGCACAGCTGCAGCTAGATCAAGTTATAAAGAAGTAAATGCCCCTTCGAAAAGGCCTATTTGTTATACAGATTTTACCGCCAAAAACTTCTTCTTTGAATTGGGCTCCAGAAAAACCAAGACTGTAAAAAGATGGAGAGCTCTAATGGATATAAAGAGGGCAGCGCTTCACTCGGATTTTACCGCCAAAAACCTGGTTTTTAAGCCGTGCTCTAGAAAAGTCAACACTTTCAATTGAAAGGCAAAGAATTCTGTACCATTTTTAGGAGGGCAACCACAGGAAGCTACCTTGATAATTCTAGGTAGAGAGGTTTGTTTTTTGCGGTCAATATTGTTTTTTAAAAGACAAAACAAGAAGTGACAGAGACTAACCTTTCCGAAAACGCTTTAAATCGGCTCAATCATAAGTCGAACCGAAATAGACTAATACCCGGGCTGAAAATCACTAAAACATGATGAGAGACGTGCATTGCCCACCATCACGTTCAGAAAAAAGTATTAAAGCTATATAAATATGCGCATCTGCATGCGACTAATTTTCTTAGAAGATTTCAAAAAAGGTCTTTATGTACCAACAAAATCCAATCGCAACTTTAAAACTCTCATTATTCTTGGGAATATAAATCCGAAATCGTTTAAAAAATCTCTCAAATGATAAAAGTGCCAAATGTCAAAGGTACCATCCAAGCAAAAGCTGTCGAGACTTGACATTTTGCAAAATATGTATGCTTTCAAATATTTGCAGTGGGTACTTCCAAATTCCAAACACAAAACACATCCCTCCATTTCGCTGTACCACTGGAAACAAAAACAACATTGCATTGTAAAAATCGTGTACAAATTCCCATTTGAACCAATTTTCTATTCAGCTATTAGATATAGTATATAATTTGGTTTAAATTGTATTGTATGTATTTGTTGTGTTTACTTATAGCTTAATATTTATTTTAATCTTTTCTATATTGGCAAGGATTCATATTGAATATTTTTCTGTCTTTTTTGTTTTCTTGGTCTTAAAACGAATACAAATTATGCTAACTAAAGGATATATGTTTTCGCCTATATATCTGCAAACTAAATAGCTCCTAATAATCTATATTGCGTTGTGCGAAAAACTTATAAGAACAAAATTATCCATCAATCTATAGTTTTCTATTAATTGTAAAATAATTAAATTGACTACATTTTCGTGTTTAAAAGTTTTATTTCTTTCATTTTTTTCTTTTTTCGCAAATCACATATTTGTTGTCCCATTATTATCTAAGAAAACTTTTCTCCCTTTTTTGTTGTCTATTTTATTTTTATTTTTGCAAATTTCAATAAATTGTTTTTTTTTTTTTTTTTTATTTATATATAGTATACTTACTCAGCTAGAGGAAAAAAAAACTTTATATATATATATTTTGAGTGCTTAAATATTTATTTATGTATGTTTCTTTATTTAACTACATTTATCGCATTATTTTTTCTTTATTTGCATTAAATTGACGTTAGGATTTTTCATTCACTTTATTTTGAACAATGAAAATAATTAGAAAATTGCAAAATTTTCTCTTTTTTTTGTTTCTTAAAAGCTATGAAATGAGATCAAAATTTAACAGAAAAATGTGCTCAATCGTGGTGAGTTGTTTGGGAAACGACGGGGGATATTTTTGCAAGAAACAAATTGACTGAAGAGAAGGCGGAGAATTGTGTTTTCAGTTGTGCAATTTGATTTGATTTTCTTTAGAACTGAATTTGAAAAATGTGTGGAGCTGGTAAAAATCAACAACTTCCTGTGGTATTTTAAGAGGCAGCCGCTGGTTACAAAATATGAAGCTCACAGTGTTCGTATATCGTGGGAATTTTATTGGCTGAAAGTTGAATTTTTATTGATATCACAATTTAAATTCCCATGATCTGTCACTGTCACATCCAAATCGATGAATAATGCTTGGGACGCGAAAAATCAAGATCACGTCGACGTTTTTAAATTTTTTTTTCCGGGTTTCTGAATTTTTGCGCAGTGGCACGAACTGATTAGAATTCGGGTTAAGTTTATCCCAAAGAAAACGTACCAACTATTTTTCAAAATCCCCCTTCAATTGCCTTGTGATTTTGAATGACTAGCAACAAAATAGGGAGAACAACCTTTCAAGATCTTTGGCTTAAGATTGCGTTTGGTTTGCATTTTTTTTAATAACCTATTGGGAAAAATTCTGGGAATTTCTTCAACATGAGAAGGGAAAAATAATTGCCCATGACTCGTAAAGAAATACGACTTTTAACTAGTAAATTCAAACCGTGCAGTTGAGCTCAATCTGTTTATGTAATAGATGGTTTTTCTGGTGAAATGGGATCAATTCCCAACGAACGTTTTAAAATCCACTGCTGTGATAAAAACTAATCAAACAATTTTCCCCTAGACCCAGCTTGTCAACACCATCCCTGGGTGTTGATTTCTTGAACTAATTAAGTTAAATTAATGAAAAATTATTAATTAGTAGACACCCAAATCATGTGCTAATAAAACAAAAAAAAACAAATCCTCTTCAATTCCCCAAACGACTAACCATGACTTCGTTTTACCTTTACTAACATGTGTATTTATAATTATTCCCTAAAATGTTTCTTACTTGTATACTGTATTATTATTTATTTACTTATGTGTGTTCTTAAATGCCAGCCCCAGTGGGTCCGAAACTCAATTCGAAATTACATAAGTCGGCGATGTAAAAATTCGGAATATCAAATAAAAAAACCATTTCCCCCATCAAATTCTCTCACTCACTCTCGCCAATGCCAAATTGCATTCCAAAAGTTGATATTCCAAAAGTTTCCACAGCCCCTACTGCGTCACGCATCCCATCCTTGCACTATATAATAGGATTTTCATTATATTTATACAAATGTTTCTATATCTTTTTTTGTTTCCAACGAAAAAAACAACAAAATTGTTAAGAAGTTTTGTTTATGCATAATAACTACTATTTTGGCCATTGATATTTGTTTTCTATCGTTTTGTACAGTTATGTAGTGTTTCATTTTTAAGAAAAATAAATACGATTTACAAGTATACTGTTTTTATGTACAAATGTCGTTCTTTTCTGACTCTTTTTGTTCCTGTTTGTAGAGTTCAAATTAAAAAGCGGTTTTTAAAAATTCACTGTATATAGTAATTTATATTGACATGCAAAAAATGCAATATAGAAAAAAATTCATTGTCTTTTGAATTGGATATATATATTTTTTTTATATTTCTTTCGTTATATTTTCTTTTAGACGTCTTATAGTGAAAAAAGCTTCTCTTTAAGAAAAATGATTTTTATTTGATTTTTGTCTTTGTGATAATTTGAGTGTGGCAATTGATAGTCTAAATAAAATGATTTTCTTTGATTGAACAGTTTTCACAAAAAAAAAAAAAAATTAAATAAATTCAGCGGTCTTTTATGAAAGGTTATGATGGCAGGTCTTTGTTTCGCACAGAGTAATTCCCAATGGGGTTGTTCATACAGGACACAAAGGAGTGTAATTTGTTAAGCAGAGATTACAAATTTTAAGCCATAAATTTCGTGGACTACCCCAGAAAAATACCATCAATAATAGAAGTGACCAGCGGCCGTGGAGAGATCAATGCCTTGCTGGCAGATTTTTGAACTAATTTGTAGCCCCCATCAGTGTAACTTGTAACTTTAGATAAGAAAAAGCTATTTTTTTGTTGAAAATAATGGAGCTGGAGAGTACTAAAATGCAATTCCGAAGGCTGTGTAGGAAATTGCAAATAGAGTGATTTTTTATTTTCCTACATGTGACACAAAATTTTCCGAAGGAAGTAGGATTCTTTTTGGATAAATGTGGAAACGAAGTAAGTGGGCACCATATTTTTTTAATAACAATAATAATTATTGTATTGAGTTCCTATGAAGTTGAGAGTCCCTCAAGGTGTCACTAAAAATATCAATTTAGTACTAAACCCCCTATCGGGACTTATACCGTTTATAGAGCCAAAGAGTTGTGGTACACCCTTGTTGCAGTTAAACACATGAATACCTAACTACCAATACCACTCAGCCTAACAGCTCATAAACTCAAATAAAATGTAAAAAGGGTAAAGGCGGTCGTAGAAAAGGACTCATTTCCTGAAATGTCTGAAATGGGTTGGGTTCGATATCCCGCTTTTTATAATACTGATTCTTAAAATCTCTCTATTAAAATCCCGCTTTTTAAAATCCAGCTTTTTTAAAATCCCGCTTTTTAAAATCCCGCCTCTTATAATCCCGTTTTTTATAATCCCGTTTCTTATTATCCCGCTTTTACAATCAAAAGTAGTTGCGGCGATTTTTTAAAATAAAACAACTACTTTTGATTGTAAATGCAGGATGATAAGAAAATTAAAATAAATTAAGCAATGAGTGTTTTTTTTTAAATGCAGTTATTGTTACAGCAGTAAATTTAATTTTTTATGTGCATTATATACTATTTTCGCAATGCGTAAAAACAATGTAGAATATGTAAACAAAAACAAATGTGTGCTTACAGTAAAAACTAAAAACATTCGGATGCATTTTCTTTTTGGTCTTTTTAATATTTTTAAATATATAATAATAATATAATAAAAAAGCAACATCTATTTTTTTGATAACAATGTTTTGTAAAAAAACGGGATTGGCGGGAATTGGCGGGATTTTTAAAAAGCGGGATTATAATAGATCGGGATTTTAGAAGACGGGATTTTAAAAAAGTATTTTAGCAGACGGGATTTTAAAACTTTTTTTTCGGGATTTTTGAAAAGCGGGATTTCATTTCATTTCCCGTCTGAAATATGTGGGAACGGCGACTTATTTTAAAATGACTACTCGCTTCCACAAATAAATCACTGATGGAGTAATGTCCCCAAAATGCTAAATCATTTTTATTTTAATAATTTGTGTAGCCCATCCTTCAGCACAGCACTAACTACGGTTTCATTTAAGTAGTTTATATTTTTTATTCAATAAACAATTCTTTAAGAAGTGATTTTTGTTTTTAAAGTTAAATTTGTATATTGAATTCTGTGTTTCTGATTGTACTTCTCTCAGGGCAGCCCTAAAATAAATAAATAGGAGCCAAAGTCACAACAGTTAGGCTCGTTAAAATTAGTACATATTAACATGCAATTTTAATTACTTTCTAATAAATAGTAATAATAATAATAATAAAAAATAGATAGTCCCCGCTACCAAACCACTGAAATTACTCCACAAAAACCGTCACCGTTTGTATCATTTGTAAAATTAAAACTACTCTACATAGAAACAGTAATTCATTTAACAATAAAACAAAATCTATATACAGTCCAACACGGATATAAGAAACATATAAAAAACAAAGAGATTTGTTTCTTATATCCGAGTTGTTCTTATATGAAAACGACGTTTATAAGAAACAAAGTTTCTTATACGAAAACTACTGATGTAAGAAACAAAATTTCTTATATAAAAACAACCCATATGAAATATGAACGAACAAAAGCAGAAGTCAACACGAAGAGAGTATGTAGGACGATTTGGCGGGCTTTTTCTACTGACAGTAGCACAGCTGTCATTGTCATTGAAAGGTGTATTCGCATCATACCGTAATTCGTTTACATGCATAGTTGAGCTGATTTTGCATTTAAACTGAAATCCAGCTCAACAAAGGAAAAAATAATGTTTCTTATATGTGTAATGATTTCAATAAAATAACAAATTGTGTGAATAAAAATAGGTTTCTTATATCCGAGTTTCTTATATGAAAACTTTTTTATACGTGCATATAGCAAAAAAATCTCCGTGTTTTCACATGCGTTTCTTAAAAGCGAGTTGTTCTTACACGAGTGCTTCTTATATCCGTGTTCGACTGTATATAAAAATTGTGTTCGTTTGTCGCCGATTCACGCCTTAACGCATTTACCGATTTTAACAAAACTTAAACACATCTTTGGTATTGGTTTATATATGGGTTTTGTGAAGTTTGGTTGAAATCGGAAAATGTATGTGTGTGTTGTGCGTTCGTAAAAACACATGAATTTCCATTCATTTTGTTCGACAGCTCGACGGATTTGAAAGATTTTTTTTATTTTGTTTGGCTTAAATCAGGGATGGTTTAGGAAAAATGAAAATTCGAAAAAATTCTCAACAGGTGGCGCTGTAGGCACATTTCGTTTTTCTTCTATTTCCTTCTTTATATATATATATCAAAATTGTGTTTGAATAATTGATGTTCTCCTTATGTGTGAACCGATTTTGTACCTGGAAAAT
The DNA here is from genome assembly GCA_951230905.1 of Cheilosia variabilis. NCBI lineage: Eukaryota > Metazoa > Arthropoda > Insecta > Diptera > Syrphidae > Cheilosia > Cheilosia variabilis. Next base: position 58,623,050 of record OX579680.1, on the reverse strand, counting down.
TCAAACGAAAGGTGACGTCAATACCAAGGTTTGTATGTACATACGGTCTTTGTATGTGTATTGGTTATACGAGTTATCGGCATTTAGTGAACATACCTGTGCTGTCGACCTATGGAACCATTCAATTAATTTCTATGGAATTTTGTGGATGGTTATGGTTGACCCGATAGTTCTGGTCTTGCTCTGCTTTGGGGTGGTGGGCGCAAATCGCTTGGTACAAAGAAGGGGAGGTATATTGTGTTGGTTATTCGTATACAATCATTTTAACAAATTGACCACTCGCCCAAATAGTCCAGCATACCAGCCACTGAGCCACCGTGTTCACAAGTCGCAACTACCGATATTTAATATTCTATAGCACCTTTATCCAATGTGAAGTGGAAAAAAAAATATCTGAACGGTGATTCTTACTTCCCGCGCAAACTTCCCAAACTGCTCACATTCTGCTTTGGTTGATTTGGTTGATTGAGAAAATCCGACCGGAACAACTCGATTCAATCATAAGCGCGGAAAAAACGATCAAAAAATCTATGAAGTCGTTCAATAGAGAGGTTCAACTATCGAAAGGGATGTTAATTTAATAGATTTAAGGCGGTACGAAGTTCGCCGGGTCAGCTAGTATTATAATTAAAATAAATAAATTCCAACTCCTACCATTACATCAAATTCTATGCTCATTTTAGAATCAGCATAGATGAGGGTCATTAATAAACCGCATCCATAGTTTTGTTTTGCATTTCGTTTGTCTACAGGACACAAAAATATTAAAAGCGAAAACCCTCATCCACACAGGACACACGCACACAACGATAGTTTGGTTAATTGCAATAATAATCATAACCACATAATTAATTCGTTGGTTTTGTCTGGCTGGAAAAAGAAACGAGTTGCTAAATTATATAAATGGGCTTTTTCAGTTTGACCGCAAAATGCGACACCCACAACATTTTATAGGACGTATACATATATGGTTTATAAATCAAAAAGAGGAGAATTTTCTTATAATTATAGGCCCACAACAATAAGGATAATTGGAAAGTATTCGTGTGAAAAACAAATATGCGTTTGGCAAACAATAAAATTGAGATTTATTTGCTTTATGCTAAAATCGTTCACTGAACAGTTCAATTAATGAACGGGTGGGCCCGTCTGTTGGATTCCTTTTAAAATAGGTATTGGAAAAAAACCATTTTGAGTTATTTATGGGGAGTAATTTCAGTCGGCCCAGATAAAAAATAATAGACGACTATTTCACGAAAAATAAACTAACCGAGTTATGCATAATCGACTAAAGAGTAATTCAATAGGAAACCAACAGATGGCCCACACTTGTATCAGCAATTTCTGAAATTTATTAGATTCATGTATTTTAAACTTTGTAGTTAAAAACATACCTAAGTTGGTGCTAAAGGAAAGAACCCCTCAGCTTTCAGCATGTGTTTAAATTGCGCCGTACTAATAACAAAATCTTGTTTTGAATCTAAATTTAAGGAAGCACAAAAATGCAACATTTTTATACAAAATATAATAAAATATATATTTAAAGCCGAAGCTCAAATTGTTCATTGGTAAGGCCGATTGTGTACCAAATGACGCAGTTAGATAGATAGTATTTGCTGTCCGCTTGGGTTACAGGTTATTTGACATTTGGCCCAGGGTCTACCCCAACTGTTGCGCAACCTAAGTAAGGCATTCGGACGGAGGCAGTATTTATAAATATGAATAAATATTGTAAATAAATTCAAAGAACAAAATTGCTTCGGATTTGCCTAAAAGTATACTGCGTGGAACAATTTGTCTGAGTTACATTTTGTTATGGCAGAGCAAATTTCGAAATGTACCCAAAAGGTGCACGTTTATGGCAGAATGTACGCGTTTATCGTGGCAAATGGCTGCAGAATTCAAGGCTGACTGCCTCTGTAAGATTAAAGTACTTAACTTGCGCAAAACCTACCCGATTTTCCCCACAAATTATGAAATAAAATCCTATGACTGGCACTCACATCTTCTGCTTGTGCTAAAATACGTTTGAAATCAAAAAAAGATGGCCGCATTTAACAGCTGTCATCATTGTGATTATTGTGGCAATTGAAATCATGCAATTCAATTCAAGTGGCTTTTATGGATGATGTGAAACGTTGGAAATAGTGTGGAGAATTAAGAAGCAGTTTACATTTCATTAAAAAGCATATTAGATGTACCGACCGTCGACATTAAAGCACTGGCTGTCATAGGGCTAAAAATACACCACGTGAACTGTATTTGTTGAACTTCTTTAGCCTGCTACACTTTTCTTTACAATCTACATTGTTTTTCTGCAACAGCAATGGCGTTCCTAACTATCAATCATATTTTTTGGTTATCTGTCAAAAAGAGCTGTGCTCCGATTTCGATTCAGAACGCTCAGTAAATTTATTCTCAGCTTATAGAGTGCTATCCAATTATGATTAAGACGAAAAGAGAAACAAAAATTCAGGGTTGCCATTTTGTAAGGCAAAAACGTTTTCGTGCGCACGAATGAATGAATGATTTGCTCTATATGCAAATCGTTTGTACGCACGAAAAAGGTTTCCGCCTTACAGTATGCCTAAGCATATTTGATAGTTCGGGTTCTGCTCTGAACTGGAAAAGGAACAGCTCTTTTTAGCATTATTTTCAGATTCCATTGTTGGTATATTTTCTTTTGTTAAAAATGAGCGCGAATTGCGAACAAATCAATTTAATTGTAATTATGAACTAAAAATTGCTATTTGTTCTACCAAAAAAGCATTATATTTGATTAATCTAACATCTAATCCAAAAAAAACCTGAGTCTTAACTGATTTAAATAGCGAAATTTACAATTAAAGCAGTTTTCCCGCGAATTTAAAAGTCTTGCATTGAACAAAATTACTCTACAAATTGTTTGAGACCTCAGTTGTTGGTCTCATAAAATTAAATAATTTGTTTTCCCCAAGTAAACCAAGTTATGGTTGAACAGTGTTACCACACCGTGGGAATTTTGTTCGCTTTATTCTAACATTCAAATACTGTTTTATGAGGAAAATGAAACAAATATTAATAAAACAACAAATGGGAGTTAATGTTTTTACTAATCGTCGTTCTTTTACTAAACTATTTCGGCCAAGTCTTAAACCTAAACAAGAACACTATTATTTTGGATAGTGCTCTACAGTCTGAGACCAATAATGGTAAAGCATTAAGAAAATTAAAGTAGGTATACTTTGTTAATGCAAACATGCAAGTTTCATCTGATCAATTTTTAGAGATTTTGGGATCAAAGGGAACAATCAAAGTCACTAAATGTTGACATTGGTATTTTTGTTTTTCGGTTTTCCAAGAAACTATTGCGAAGATATTTCCTCAATAGAAATTCAAAGGAAACGGGGTTTGCCCTCTCTTTACCTCTCTAAACAGATAGCCGGTAATACAAACTTTAGGTATTGAATTTCCCAGAAAGTTGACAAAAAATTTCCTTTTTTTCGCACGCCGCTGTTTGAAAAAAAAACCGCACGTTTCCAATATGTAAAAAAAGAGCTGAGAGATCGACAAATATTTAATCCAAACAAAAAACAAGGAAAAGTGAAATAAATGTATTTAACACGAATTAATTGCATAAAAGCGAGGGTAGCTTTTAAATTCCTTTCAGACTTTGGGCCATACTAATAATGATTTTAACAGTCACACTTAATATTTTGAAGGTCGCAATTGGAAACTTTATATAGAAATTTATTTGGAAAATTGTGATTACGTAAAATCTAGCCGTTATGTGAAAAAGTGAAACGAAAATGTTTCAACCCTTTCACCGCAATTTCGATTCTCCTTCTACGAAATTGTGAAACCAAACTTCAAACATTTTTTCACGTTCTCATTTGAATGTTTTTAGTGAGAGTTTGAAAATTGAGAACCTAATATCCTGCGACACACACACAGTGTGCGATATTGAATTCACCAGAATAGTTTCACTTATTCAACGAGAATCGCTTTTTAGTACCGAGTGAATCGAAAAAATTAAAGCAATGTGTGAGAGCGAATGTGAAAACGATTTATTCGATTCACTCCTTCACTTTCACCTGCAGTGTTTTCAAGAATTGTCCCTGATATCCTTTTTCTGGGTAAATATTTTCTTCAAACCACATACACATGGCTTCCAAGTACTTTCTATTATCTGTCGGTCGCCTGCGATTGCTACCTCCTAACTCTTGACTCATGAGGAAAATGTTTCAGTGGGTGTCCTATTAGCTTCGTTTACTCTGGTCGTGTTTGTATTCTGAGTATCCGCTGCACCTACGCTCCTACCTACATTGACTGTGATGAATTTAATTTTTGTGGCGTTTACCTGACAGCTGATTGTAGGACATTGTTGTGATGGTTAGATCGTCTTCCTTTGGTTGAAAACAAAAATCAAATGAACGCAAAATCAAATAAAAAGATCCAAGTTTCTCAAGTATTCATCAGAGTGAAGGGTTAAAAAGTATATAGAATAAAAATTAAATAAAAATAAAAATAAAAATTTAAGAAGAACTGTTGTTGGCTGTTGTTCTGGACTTGTTGCGGGAGAAATAATAAAACAAAGTATTTTTATGTTGTATAGATATATATATTTGTATTAATTGAATATTCTTTTTTTTTTTTTTCTCTTTATTTTCAAAGTGTGTATGCATGTATGCTGCTTATGAATTATATATATATTTTGTTCTTTCCACATGTATAAGTTCAAGTTAAAAGTTATTTCTAAATATTTACTTTTTGCTTCACATTCATTGATATCTTGTCTTCAAAGTTGTTTAGTTTAATACTTAAAATATAATGTATGTAATGTATTTTCTTTTCTGTTGAATATCGAGTAAGTTTTCTTTCTTTTTTTTTTACTAATGTAGCTTGTAGTGTTTTTTTTGTATTTTTCAATAAAGTTTTTTTTTTCTTTAATGTTTAATCTACACGAATAATTCTAAAAAATGTTTTGTTTCCTCTTTTCGCAAATTGCACAATAATATGTATTTTTTTCGCCTGCTTTTAAAGTTTGCACTTCTACTAATTTTTTTCTAATCACTTTTAAACTGAAAAGTTAAATAAAAATAGAAAAATCTGTAAATGAAAATAATTTTAGTACTACCCATAATTCGTTTCATTTATGTTCGATAAGTTTTTTTGTTTTTTTTTTGAAAATTATCACCAGTAAGTACGACTATTAAATAAATATTTATATTTATAGTGTGATGTTGGTATGTTGTTTATTGTTGTGTGTTGCCGGTATGTTCTTCTTAGTGGTGTTGTGTTTAAGGTGTAGTATTCTTTTTTCTTCTAATTTACATGTAATATTGTGTATGGGTGTTTGTTGTTGTTTTTCTTATTATTAAATTGACACCTTTTTAAGCCTAAGATGTATGTTAATACCTATTTTGTATTTTAAAAGTAATCGGTGTACAATGTAGCAAGAGTCAAGGAAAAATTGTGACATTTAGATAGATTAACATTAAAATACTTATTTCTATAATGTATGTATGTTTGCATGTTATATATGTATGTATATTTTAAATTTCTTCTTTTCTTTACTTTTCTGAGGGCTGTCAAAAGGGAGCCTAAGCATGAGAGTTATGTTAAGGAAATGGGAAACTATTTCCATTGGGGGTTCATTAGGATTAATGTTATTGAATATTGCAGTTCGTTGTTTTAAGAATAAGGAATATATAATAAACTAGCTGGTTGAAAGAACATAATATTCTCCTGGCAGTTGAAATGTTTATTTTGTAAATTTTACTAACTGTTAAGTCACTGTTTGTAGCAGATTTGTTATTGAGTGAGGGGCAGGCAACTGCGTCGTTTTGTTAAATGGTACAGAGATATTCTTGCTATTTGTTCTAGGATTTTAAGGACTGTCGAGTACGCCATCTATACGTATCTGTCATAGAAAACACTCGTGCGGTCGCTATTTTGTGTTAACTATGGGCCAAACCCCTTGTTAGGTAGGTGGGGTGGATTTTCCTTCCTCAACCGGTTGGCCGCTTGGTTCCGTCCTATTTTTGTAGTTTCATTTTTTAGACAGACATATACGAAACGAAAGACATATGAAACGCCCCAAATCCACCTGGGTACGTTGTTAAGCTGAATCTTACAGCCTATATCTGCACTCAATTGTCACGATTGTAATGGTTATATTTACACAGAGCTTTCGACTTTAATCCAAGTGCTTGGAATATTAAATCAGAGCTACGTTTTGCCATACTGCCGGAACACAATAAGTCGCAATCTTGCGAAGCTGCCACAAGGTAAATTTTAAACAAACCGAAGAGTGTTTACACAGTGAGTTGCAACCGCAGACGATGCCTTTTCTAAATGTTCAGCAATCTTGTAACTTTAAGCCCCGTATTAATAAACAAATGTTCACATGTAAGTTAGCTAGTAGACGTCAGATAGCATACACAAATTTGACGTAACTGCTGAGTACCGAGTTGATGACTTTTACGCAGTGTTTATTAATACGGGGGTAACTGTTGTGAGCTTGTTTGACAGCTGGTACGAATAGCCCTGCAATAGCTGTGCATTTTATTTATAAAGCTAGTTTTTCTCGACATATCGCAGTGCTTTTTAGTCTGAATACAACCATCCAACTCATTCGGCGCCATTTTATCCGAGCAGTGGTGCCAGACCGTATTTTCCCTTGATGAGAGAATTTTCTGTAGTTTATTTAAATGAAACACCAGCTTAAATCGGAGGATAATAAAATATCCATTCGAATGTATGTTTGAAAGCACGAAAATTATTCTTAAAAATTGGTGTACCTCAACCCAAACACACACTCGTAAGAAATGCACAGCGCGATTTCAATTTAAAAAAATTATGGTTCGTTATTTAAAAACGTGATTCGATTTTGTATGCTTGAATATTCTTCATCAATTATACAAATACGTACAAATACGATTGGCCGCCACTCAGAGAAAAATATTCAATTTTGAATTACTGACCGGTTTGACCCTTTACCTTTTGGTAGAGCTACGGCCAGAATTTAAATTGTTAGAGAACTGCGCACATACCAAATAACGACAGTCACTGTGACAGTTGTAAAACAAAACAGACCTTTTCTGTATACCCCGGAACAGCAAATTTAATTTAATTTACCCTCGTTTAAAACTGACATAACAGCTAGCTGACTATGAATTTAAAATAAAACAGTCATGCAAGTAAAATTAAATAGTAAATTGTAGCTAATTTGAAAACAAATGCTCAATTCTACTAGTTGTACAACAACATCAACTATTCCGTCTATCCAAACAAACGGAGTACACGAAAAATTATATTACTACCTCAAGCTCCGACCCTGCGAAGCATTTATTCTAAAAACAAACACAAACAACGTTTCATTATTATCATTTCAATAGGAATCCTTTTCTAAAATCAAACAGAAACGAAAACAAAAACCTGACAACCTTTCATGTACGACCTCAAGTATCCGATGGACACTCCATCTGGGTGCCCATCAACACTTTCAGTAAACTCTTCGCAAAAAAAAAAATTCATATAACAAATTCCTAAATACTAATTTTTAACAATAAGAAGAAAATTATCAAACAAAAACCGTATAAAATAAAAACAATTTACACTAAAACAATATTAGGTATGTATATGTCTTGTATTATCATTTTCAATGTGTGTGCATTTTTTTATTATTGTTTCAATTAACTAAGCACTGCTTGTTTAAACTAAATTGTATGAGTTTAAAAAATTTCGATATGTTGATTTTCAGGAATTTTTTCTTCTAAATTTAATCGTTTATTATGTTACAGGGAGAAAAACCAAAGGGAAAATTATACAACAAACTTATTTTATCTCATTATATATATACTTAACAATTCTCCTTGTGCTTGAGTTTTGTTTTATTCAATTCCACCGAATAGGACGCTCTACAAAGTATATACCGAAAATAAAATAAAATCAAACAACCAAATGTAATGTTTTATGAAATCGAAAAAAAATCTTGTCATTTATTCAAATAAAAACAATGAAAATTGTTTTACAAACTAAAGAGTAAAACGAAAAACTTACACAAATCACTAAAATAAATTAAAAACCAATGATTATGTTTTTTAACTGTCATAACTCATAGCTACCATCGATGTTACGTTTCTTCTTCCTTTTTTTTTTTACTTTAAAGTTAAGTACGAATAAGTATCTTACAGTCTAGTATTTTACAAGAAAGAAAAATATAACAATTGTAATAATAAACAACAAAAATGAAAATGCTTCACAAACAACCAAATGAAACACTTAAAATAAGTTTAAATATATTTTTCGCTAAGCATTTGAAGTCCAATGTTTTTTTTTTTTTTTTACAATATAAATAAAATAATTTACAAAATAAAAATGAAATAAACAAAATTTACAGAATGCGTATTCACTAAAATTAATTACGAGATAATTGTAAATTTCTTTATAAATTATTTTGATTTCTTTTTAATTGCACAAAAATAAAATGCTTAAATGTTAATTATAATCTATATTCGTTGATATATTTTTTTTTGTAAGTTTTCTGCTGCAGCTTATACTTTAAGTGAAGGTAGTTTCTTTTTTTCTTGATTTTGCTTGGAGGCGGAGTGTTGTTTTGGGTCGGTAATGCGTGGGAGCTGGTTAAGCGTATTTTACACGAGTATTTGAAGACGATTGGCGGTGGTAGGAAGCGGCTTGAGGATGGTGGTTCGTCGACTGCGTAGTGGCTATGAATGAGTGTCGAAGGGCCTTGATTAATTTTAAAATTTATTTTGGAAAATGCAGCCTGGGTGTCATGGTTCCTTATTGGATCGCGGAAGGTAGAACGATCCATGGCAGTTTCAGAACATTTTTTCCCTCTCCTTAATGAGTCGACGTCCAAAGGAATGATCTGACAATAGAACGTGGTATGTAAGTGTCAGATCAGCACCAAATCTCTGGACAAACGTCTCATCACAGACGAATATGATATGAACTATGCAGTAGCAATGACTGATTTTCAGAGAGTTCTTTTAACAGAACAGGGTCAGATGGATCTGATCTTGATTTCATTGAACTAAATTCTAAACTAGTTGATCTGGCAAAAGGAGGGATCACTCCAGCTTAAAAGCACGATCTTTTACAGTGATCTTTCAACAGAAGGGTGACAGACGAATCTGATCTGGATTCCATTCAGTCAAACTCCAAGCTAGTTGATCCAGCAAAAGAACTGATCACGCCAGCTTTAGAGAACGATCTTCAAAGTGATCTTTCAACAGAACAGTCTCACACGGATCTGATCTCGATTCCATGGAGTCAAAAGGATTGATCAATACAGCTTTAGAGCACGATCTTTAAAAGTGATCTTTCAACAGAACAGCGTCAGGCGGATCTGATCTTGATTTCATTGAACTAAATTCTAAAATAGTTGATCTGGCAAAAGCACGATCTTTTACAGTGATCTTTCAACAGAAGGTTGATGGTTGAAGGGATTCCATTGAGTCAAACTCCAAGCTAGTTGATCCAGCAAAAGATCCAGAACGATCTTTCAACAGAACAGTGTCGGACGGATCTAATTTTGTTTCCATTGATTTAAATTCTAAGCTAGTTGATCTGACAAAAGAACTGATCACGCCAGCTTTAGAGCATGATCGCTAAAAGCCATCTTTCAAAAGAATCAGATCAATGTCAGATGGATCTGTCTTGATTTAATAGTCAAGATACACGCTAGATGATCTAGCAAAAGAACTGATCATGTCAGTCTTAGATCAGTTCCAAATCACACGAAAATTACATTATTCATAACCAATCGTATCTCCCGGAAGCACCAAAGAGTTGAGTACTAGAATACTGCGGCACCGATTGGCCGTATTCGTAGCGTAATTCCATTTTACATATGAAACGCAAACAAATTCCGTCACCGATTGCTCGTTTACGAATGACGCGGCTGAACGCAGAACCAAGTGACAGCACAGAACTGATCCGTTCAGAAAATCTATGCCACAAATTCCACGCAGGAAACACAGTAAATTTAGCCGCACTCTAAAAAATAAGATGAATCCCCGGTCGCAGCAGTTGATACACACACCATCACCTCAATACTATTACTGCCATGCACTTAATACATTGATTCATATTTACTATCAACACTCCCATTAAATTGCCGACCACAACACACAAAGCCTCTGAAAATAAATCTGTACACGTTTTAAAAAAGAAAACCAAACGTTTAGCTGTCTCTAAATTTTTCTCCCTGTCGAAAACTATTATTTTTCTTCTTTTTTTTAAGTCATTTGAATCTAAAAGTTAATTCTAAATTAAGTTTTTAAAATTATTATTATTTCACTTTTTCATATTCTTCTTTTTAGTTTTACTTACTCACATTGATATGGTTGTTTCTGATATTGCTGAATTTCTTGTATTATCTGAATAAATATCTCTTTTTCTTATAAGAACGTAAATTAGCATATTTTTTTCTTTTCTTTTTTTTGTTATGTATACACGGTATCTCCTTGCGGTTGTGTAAATTAGAAAAAAAAATCCTTTTGTTGCTCTTTTTGTTATTTCTTTATACATATTTTTTTTTATGTTAAACTAAACGTCTGTTAATGAATTATGTTTTCTATTTAAATGTTAATAAGAAAAATTCATTAAAAAAAAATTACAGAAAAAAAACGGTGAGAAAGAAGGAAAAATATAACATATGTCTTTTTTTGTTTGTTTGTATAGTTACTTATATATACGAAATAATAGATTTTTTTTTATTCATTTATTTTGTCATAGTCCTCTTTGTTTGTTTGCTTAGGTTGATTTTGTTTTTCTTTGTTAAAATTAGAAAAAAAAAAAAAAAAACAATACAATAATACTAGTCTAACCAATGTGATTTTTTTTCTTTCGTTTTAGCCTAAATTTGTTTAATTGATTTAAGTAACTTATTCCATTTATTAATAAATTCCATTTAAGTATGATAGTTCAGTTTTTTTTATGCATTTTTTTTTCTTTTAGTTTATATTGTCAAACGAAATGTATGTACGTAATTACATTTTTGCTAAAATTAGATTTCTCCTCTTTTGTCCTAAATAAATTTTATTTAGAATTAAAATTTCAATCTAAAAAGTCGACGAAAAGAAAACATGCGATAAATTATTACAACAAAATTTGTTTGTTTGTTTTTTTTTTGGGCCACAAATTACAATGTTTATATTATATAAATAGTTAAATCGAATTTTACTAATAATGAGAACAAAATTTATCCATTTTTAGATATGGAAGGGGTTAAACTAAACAGTAAATGAATTAACAACATGAGATAATAATAATTATGTATTTTATAAATACTAATACTCTACAAGACGATGATACAGAGAGAGAGAGAGAGAGAGAGAGAGAGAGAGAGATGAAGAAAGATAGATGCATAGATGCAAAAGAAACGTGAAAAGAAAACAATTAAACTAAATAATTATTTGAAAAGGAAAAAACAAAAACATAAACAAGAAAGTAATTAACATAGTTTTGTTGATATTTTTTTTTTTTTTTTTTGTAACAAAAAATTAGTAACCTACATTCTTTGTTTAAATTTAATTTCATATTTATACGACGAAAATCGTAGTATCTTCATCATCAATCAGTTGTTTCTTCATGCGGGGGGATGGTGGTTCTGGTGTGTGTATGTGTTTTTATAATATTTCAATATAAATAACTTTTTGTTTATAAAATTTTAATTAAATCTCAATTGTATACGTCCGGTTTTAAATCACTATCATTCTCCTTCTCAATGATACCCTCGTTGGTCGCATTATTCCATGCACCATTCATGCTTTTCGACGACGAGAAACAAAGTTTCATAATAAAGGGGAACTTTGTGCCTGTAAAAGAGGGCGAGACAAGAAACAAAATAATTACTATTAAGGTATTTTATTAATAAATGAAAGAAAAAAAAAATTGCCAAGGAGCATTTGGGAGGGGGTTTCTTTAATAAATGATAATGGGAGAGAGCGCAGTTTTCCGTCTCGTGTCACGCGTAAGCAGCGAATTTATATTAAGCATTCCTCAAGTTTGACTGTAGCGATGGTAATAACGAAAAGGAGGTAACAGTGCAAGGACCTTGTAAGTCGTTTGCGTCAGGGTATTTTTTTTTTGGATTACTTTATGAAATGAATTCCACAATATAATTCTCGGAAAATGGCAACCAGAGACTGTCAGTACTGCTGTGAGGGACAGATTTGAAAAACAGCTTTACTGACACCAGTGGCAGTCCATGTCAGTAATGAGAACGCACAAAAGGATCCCTTCACAAAGTCCAACGCTTACAGTGATCGGCACTGATTTAAATCCAGACGATTACATGATTCTGTCAAGCTCTATGTCTATATGAAATAAAAAGTAAGAAGCTTTCGCTGTATTGACGAAAAAGGTCGTAGCAAAAGTTTTGACGTTCGTGCCCCAGATGATAGCTTCGTCGAAGTTTCGACTGTTTGACTCGCAACGATATATCTCGGCAGCTGTTGGGGCATATTTACAGCATTTGACACAGGAATATTGCCTGTGAAAGGCACTTTTAAATTGGGGGCGATATTACACAGTGGGCGTGGCACCTCCTTCAGAAAATAAACATTAAAAATGCTCCTTCTCTTAAAAATGTGAGCTAGCATTCCAAATTTTAGAGATGTGATGCGCGCTCAGGAATTTGGCACAGGACTATTGCCTGGGAAAGGAAATTTTATATCGGGGGCGATATTACACAGGGGGCGTGGCACTTCCTTATAAAAAAAATGCTCTTTCTCTCAAAAATGTGAACTAGATTTCTAAATTTTAGAGATGTGATGCGCGCTCAGGAATATGGCCTGTGAAAGGAAATTTTATATCCTAGGAGCTAAAGCTGTACCATTTAGAACTCTGATGTGCATTGTCAATAGAAATCACTCCGCAAAATGTGGGCGGGATTGGACAAAGGGGCGTGGCACATCTAATACAGCAAAGTCATTTCAAAAACTTTAAGTTGATATTTTTGGTAGCTCCAGCTTCAAAACGAGGTAAATCAATGAATATCATCTGTCGGAAGCATTTTGCGAAATGTGTGGAATAAGGGGCGTGGCACCGACTATATATGTACCTAAATCTACATAAAAAAATATTTAAAACGCTTTACTTAGCAATTTGAAACTGAAAGAAGACTTCTGTTTTAAAAGACAAAAATGTGGTACTCAACTATTTAATAGAGTTCGTCAATCTAGTAGAGCCGCCAGGACTGTCCACTTTTAAAGAAGGATCTATAGTGGATCTTGGATCTACATCAGAAATAGATTGGCAATATACGAACTGCTGCGGCTCATTTTTAAGCCAGCGCTACGAACTGGCGAGTGATCTTTTACTAAAAAAGAGAGAGCCCGCGACTTGTCGTCTTTTTTTAACAACTTTAAACTAAAATTAAATAAAATTAAGGCCATTTTATTATACACTCGACTTGTTTTCTTTTTTTACGATAATTTGAGGGCACCATGCACCATCTGAGGCCGGCACCAACAGTTCTTCAATTGCCTGCCAGCGAATTTCAATGAGCTATTTCCGACTCATCACCTATACCCAACTAAACCCTGATTATGGCAAACGCTATAACCATTGAATACGTCCAATTTAATTTTTGTTAAGACCCAGTATTTGCTTTTATATTCAGTGTTGCAACAACTGACCGCAACCTCGGCAAAATCAAATTAATCCCCTCAAGTTAAATATTCATCTAAAGCGTCAGTTGCCATAAAATCGTGCCCTCTCTCTCTCCTGGTTACTACAACCGACAATGTACCTGGGACGTACCCTTAAATTTACATATTCATAAGGCCACACTCTCCCCCATACACTCACGACACATGATATTGCGTTGCCCTGCCAACTCTTGGCGATAATCAAATTTGCGTCCCTTCCATCTTAATTATGTGACTATGAAGCCTTTTCGCAAGGATTCTGATTCTCCATTGAATTCTGCCTCTGTGTATGCATGTCAAACAAGGTCAATTCGCAAGAATCGAAAGCTAATTGATAGCTTTTGGCATGTTAAGCTGCACGTTTTATAAAATGTTGCCATCCAACCATGAATGGATATCAAAATCACACCGAACCCCTTTGGTTTGCCTCTGCATAATTCATTTCCTCGCAAAATCCATTGTTTTGTGTTCAGTCGTCCTGTGAAAACGAAAATCCTGCCAGCCCACCTCATTACAAGCACCAATGAGCATTAGAAATTCATTTAAGTGGAACGGTTTTGGTGCCGAAGGTCCTGATAGGGACGTTTTTTTTTTTTTTTTAATTCATAAATCGTTTGCATAATGTGGCGGAAGTTTTAATTTGATTTTTGTTTGTGTGAGTTATTTTTTGAAACAGATTCGCAAAGTTAATGAAGCGCGACAAATGTCAAAGTCTTGGCTAATTTCATTAAGTGTGTGTTGTGTACACTCGAAAACAAAATTACGCGAGAGCGATCACATTCGCCGTGTTGGGTTGCAGGTTAAATGAAATTACACGCTTGATGTGTCAAATGTTTACGGCTTATGTCATTTTTGACAGTGTTTTGCTGGCATTTTAATTGACTCCATATTACGATGGCCTTTAGCGAATTAATAACTTTTTTGATGGTGGTCAGGGGAGGACTTAATTTAATGGAAACCGACGAGAGGGGTGGTCAGATAAGAGCATTAAATGGCCAAGGCTAACTGACGGAATTACACCATGAGAACGGGGGTTGCAAATGGCCTGGCTTGGTCTGATAAACCAGTTATAATTGAAAAGTATTAGATAACTTTTAATTGGCGACAACAAAAAAAAAAAGCAATTACCCCGAAAGCATTGGAAAAGGGTGCGGGTTTCTGAGAGAGAGAGAGAGAGAGAGAGAGACAAACCCCTTGTCAAAGAGGAAGGCCAATAAATTGAGCATTGTTTGCAGTGCTGGATTATTTCAACATTTTTAAAGAGGTAGTGAGCGGGTGTTGAAAGAGGCATTTTAATGAATCGCAGCGGTTATGGTAGTTGATCCCCATTCTTACTTAATACTTAGCGCTACGCACTGGCTTAAAAATGAGCCGCAGCAGTTCGTATATTGCCAATCTATATCTGATGTAGATCCAAGATCCACTATAGATCCTTCATTAAAAGTGGACAGTCCTGGCGGCTCCACTAGATTGACGAACTCTATTAAATAGTTGAGTACCTCATTTTTGTCTTTTAAAGCAGCAGTCTTCTTTCAGTTTCAAATTGCTAAGTAAAGCTTTTTAAATATTTTTTTTATGTAGATTCAGGTACATATTTAGTCGGTGCCACGCCCCTTATTCGTCACATTTTGCAAAATGCTTCCAACAGATGATATTCAATGATTTACCTCGTTTTGAAGCTGGGGCTACCAAAAATATCGACTTAAAGTTTTGAAATGACTTTGCTGTATTAGATGTGCCACGCCCTATTGTCCAATCCCGCCCACATTTGGCGGAGTGATTTTTATTGACAATGCACGTCAGAGTTCTAAATTGTACAACTTTAGCTCCGAAGAGTTTAGAGGAATAGCATTTTGAATGTTTGTTTTTTGGAGGGAGGTGCCACGCCCACTGTATAATATTGGCCATATTCTTGGTATGCAAGGCTTATAAACGGCACCGCATGCACATCCTACGAGTAAAATTGTGCATCAGGGCATGCACGACAAACCAGATTCATCACATTTTGATAGACGTAAGTCACGCCCTTCAGTATTTCAAACTTCCGGGCATCTAAAGGGACCCACATCGATCTACCAGAAGTCAAGCTAAGCTTGCGAATAGCTCCTAAAGTCCAGCAACCGAAAACACCGTGAGAAAGTTTGACTTCGAAAGACTGGAATCGTAAACCTTTGACGACTGCGTTTCAATCAGTCTTTAAAGAGGTTCCCTGCTGCCAGATTCAAGTTCAGAAGACCAATGGCCATCAGACGTTTAGCCTCTATCGAGTTGAAGCCGAAGGAAGAAGTCCATTGCCTGCAATTTGACGTCGTTGATGGCGCTCTCAGTATCCAAAAACAAAGTACAATGTGTGTTAAACTCAACATTCCAACGAACTTCAGCCTTTGAAGCTCTTATAAAAGATGCTGCAAACACTTCAAATGGAAATGGTGGCAGATTTTGACAGATCCAGTAATAAGATGGATAAGCGGATGGAAAAGATCAAATTCATAAAATCCAGAACGCGATGAGAAAAACCTATAACCTTCGAAAAAGAAAGGCGAATTTGTTTTCTGTAAATGATGTTGTTGCTATAAAGCGGACCCAGCTTGGACCCGGTAACAAATTAAAGGCTTTATTTCTAGGTCCGTGCAAGGAACTACCTCTGATGGGAGAGATCGCTACTGACTTCATCGTATCGGCGATGGGGAAGTGCTTAAGGGCCCTGCTGTTGTACACAAGACAGTCGCTACAGACCTGCCTTTGCAGTTTGCCCGATGCTAGCAACAGTTTTAAATTCATGTTAGAGGTTAAGTAAGAATCAGCAGATCTTTCCCGAATTTTAAAAAGGAGGGTAAGAGGGAGTCACCAATTTTTTCCGGAATTTTATACAAAAAGGATGATAAGTTTGTAGGTCGAAGATCTTTGGCTTCTATCCGCCTTCGGAGCTTCCTCAACCCATGTCCATCGTCTGGGAATATACGATACATTCGAAGAGCTCCTTAGAATAAAAACCATCCAAGGTAGGACTATTGGAACTCGTTCTGGGGACTTGAAAAATAGAGAAATGGCCCTGCAAATCATGCTAGGCTTGTTGAAGGCTCCAAAAGGTAGCTGCAAGTTGGGCTACGTAAACTTCTGTTGTGAGTTACAGCTAGGAAGTTACCAAAGTGAAGGTTAGTATCGAATAGTATGTCAATGGTGGGTCTTCCTAGAAGTAGTCCATTTGCCATTCGATCTTTTACGTGAAAAGGTAGCTGAACATAGAAGGGTTTTCGGATCTTCAAGAATTCGGAGTTGATTTCGAAATTTTGTGCACAGGTGGACCTCCAAGACACTCGGTCTTCTCACCAGTATTTTTTTATAAACGGCCAGGGAAGTGTTATAAGCATTTTAGTAAGAGGCTTCTCTATAGAGGCTTTGTAACCAGCTCTTCCATGGACTGCTGACTACTGAGCTGCACTTAGAGGACGAGCCTGAAAACGCGCATTTATTGAGGGCGTTGAGTCGAGTTCCGCTGAGTTTGCCGCCTTTTTAAGTAGCACTACCGATGTGACACTTAACAACTTGTAAAAACAAGATGGCTGACTCACAATTGATTTCAACTGACAGACATAGGAAATCAAGAGAAATTCGGAATTTCTCGCACTCCCCATTGAATGGACAATCCGTTTTAATTTACATACATTCGATTTACTGGCCCAAAACCCCTTTTCACAAAGGTCGTTTGAATACGACTTGAACCCACCCCCCAACAGCTGACAACCTCTCACAAAGACGCCCCAATCTCTGTTCTTCCCTGATCCAATGACGTTACCATCATCTCCACTTCATTGTGGTTTCCTTCACAGGGAAAACAAAAGTCCAGCTAGTGAAACCATCCAAGGACGACATTAGCTTAAAACATTGAACAAATTCCCCCCCGAGAGTGCCGTATATCTGGCTCAGAAATCACATCGTAATCCTTATTTATGACCAACAAAACCAGCTCGCTCTCACATAACTAAACAAATTTCGCAATAAAATTGAAAATTAATGTCAAAATGCTGTCACAAAAAATGACAATAATTCAAAGTCCACGGGGGGGGGACCCAACGACACTCGACACTCGACACATTTCCCTTCCATTACACGACACTTTGGCCCATCGCCTCTTGTTTGACAGGAGCAGCAACAGTGGAAAAAAAAAAAAAAACAGCGCCATCTAGATTACTTGCACTGCACGAAAGAGTGAGAGGCCGCACCGGAACAGAGGGATCACGAGTTGCCATGCCAGCCACCGTGTGTGTCACTGTGGCGGATATATTTCCATGAGATTACACCAGCCGCCATCCTCTACCGGAAATTGCGAATTGTTTTTCACTTGGCTAGGTCAAACGTTGACACAGTGGCCCAACCCCTTTCTATGTGTGTGAACCCATCTATTTAGCATTACTTGAGTTTTGTCTATGCACATGTGGCTTTGATACAAAAATTCATTTTTTTCCCCGTTATCCTTTCAATTTGTGTTGCAATAAATAATAATCGGGCTTCCGAAGGATTCATCAGACTATAGATTGCATCTGTGCTGGCACAGAGTGCCTGTGGCGGTGGTGGCGGTGATGGGGTAGCTCATCGTGATGATGACGATGATGGCTGATGTGGATGGAATACAAATTTCCTGGTGTAACTAGAGCGGAAACGCAGTGATTTTAATTATTTCCTTGCGGTGAGTGCTGCGAGACTGCGAGACTGTGGGAGTTGCGCTCGCATAAAATACGAACAAAGTTTGCGCACAACTATTGCAACAAAAGTCCTTTTCAGTTATGGAAAAGTTGCGTCAAATTCAAGAGCCACCAAGCGAAACAAGGTGAGAAACTACACATACACTGTTAAGAAGTATTTCTTCATCGTAAGGCTATCCACTCTGGGTTAGAATGGCTGTCAAGGCGCCTGATGAATTCAATTAATTAAATGTCAATCACAAGCGAAGGTCCTGGTGTATTTGTGGAAATAGAGAGGTTTTCTCTGTCTCCTTGGGAGGGTGCGTCAATCAAAAATACGCCACAGATATATGTGTATTGCTCAACACACGTGATTAAAGATGAGGTAGCTCTCATAATGACAGCTGTCAACAAAATTAAAATTAGCTGTCAGATGACGGTATTCAGAGAGTAAGTAAACTTTTGCATTGGGTACAGGTGGATAGTTCGATGAAGTAGTGGTTAAGGTGTTTGTCTGTCGAAAGCAGTTTTTCTCATCAGAACTCGGAAGTATTTCCGTCTGAAATTCAGTCATTCCTAGGGTGGAAAATGTCTCCCTTCTTATTTTACAAGTGCCTGCTTGTAAATCGAGAAATGTGGGTTCAAACCCTCGCGGGGGACATCACAAAGCAACAAAAATGTGCGAAACTTGCTCCTTTACATCATAATCGCTGTAAGGCTCAATCAATAAGCCCTCACTCAAAAACCAAGGAGGCTCTACAAAATACCATAATAATCAAATCTACAGAATTCGGAGTCCACAAAAAGAAAAGTGTAGGACGCACTCCCGAAGAAGAAAAGTCGAAGTGGCGTATTTTTCAATATAAAAAAATGCCAACAGCATATTGTGGCGTGATTTGATTTGATGGTAAATTCGTCGTTAGATATATCCTTCCATTTGCGTTGATGGGCTTTGGAGGAGTCGATTCAACGACGAACTATGCAGACGGTACAGCAAACGAAAATATCGCCAAAATCATTCTGTGACGTCATTGGAGCATTTGTCAATTTAGAAGCAATTAAAAATTAGTTTTCCGCTTTCCTTAATCGAGTGGAACTTGAGTCTTAGTACTAATGTATTCGGAATCCACAAAAAGAAAAGAGTCCCTAAGAAGAAAAGTCGAAGTGGCGTATTTTTCAATATAAAAAAATGCCAACAGTATATTGTGGCGTGATTTGATTTGATGGTAAATTCGTCGTTAGATATATCCTTCCATTTGCGTTGATGGGCTTTGGAGGAGTCGATTCAACGACGAACTATGCAGACGGTACAGCAAACGAAAATATCGCCAAAATCATTCTGTGACGTCATTAGAGCATTTGTCAATTTAGAAGCAATTAAAAATTAGTTTTCCGCTTCCCTTAATCGAGTGGAACTTGAGTCTTAGTACTAATGTATTCGGAATCCACAAAAAGAAAAGAGTCCCTAAGAAGAAAAGTCGAAGTGGCGTATTTTTCAATATAAAAAAATGCCAACAGCGTATTGTGACGTGATTTGAGTCACTTCGAGAGGTAAATTCGTCGTTAGACATATCCTTTCATTTGCGCTGACGGTTTTTGGAAGGAGTCAATTGAACGACGAACTATGCGGGCGGCACAGCGAAATAAAACGACGCCAAAATCCTTCTGTGACGTCATTAGAGCATTTGTCATTTTAGAAGCAATTAAAAATTAATTTCCCGCCTTCCATGGAATTTGAGTCTTAGTTCTACAGAATTAAAAGAAAAGTGTATGACGCACTCCCGAAGAAGAAAAGTCGAAGTGGCGTATTTTTCAATATAAAAAAATCCCAACAGCATATTGTGACGTGATTTGAGTCAATTTTAATTAAAATAATGGCAAAAAGTGGACAAGAAGCATATCTGCATCGTTTGCTTATTTCTAGGGTCATATTTATTTATGGCAGCCACTAAATGACTCACAGATCTGGTTAGCCTGATGTCAAACTATTAAAGTGTCAGCCACTGGATGAAGTTAATCAGCCATTTTCGTTTGCAACCCACTTTTGCTTCTAACAGTGGATCCATGTATAGGATTTACAGGATTTACAGGATAGGATTTACAGATGGGATTTCATTTTTGCAAACGTTGCGCATCATCTTGCATCGAAATTTCATTGAAAAATCAGCTTCAAGTCTCCACCTACAACCGAGAGTACCAAGCCCAAGACCATCGACAGTGTATTTTCTGCTAAATGGATATGCACTCGCATCAATCACCACAAATAACGTCAACAACAACAACAACAACAACAACAACAACAACAACAACAACAACAACAACAACAACAACAACATCATGAAGCGATTACAAAACGCATCGAAGGATAAAGGTAAAGGAAGCTTTCAAAGGAAATGGCCGAGAATATCCTTTATCCCGGTGACAAAGCATTTTAGCCAGGAAATTGTGCATGAAACACGTTGCGACGAAAGTGACAAGTCGCCTTCTACTATGCACTGGCGAACAACAACGAACCAGTTTGTGCCTAGGTGCAGTCGCACAATGGAAAGATTTTGGAACCAAATCTGCGTGATACATTAATCTGGTTGATGGGAATTTTCAAACACGAATTGAAGGTAGAGAATTCGATTTCTAAACGTAAGGTATCATAGGTTCAAGTTCAGCTGTGAATAAATGTCCAATGCACGTTTTAAAGTTCAATTTATGATAGTCCCAGTTCCAAGTGGCTGAAAATAAACCTCAGTCCTTTGAAATAATTAACTGCTCGGTCAGACTTTATAATTCCATTGTCACTGTCGCACATAAACGGTGTAACAAGTACCATCCGTGAGTGGCAGTGCATAAAAAGGGGCAGCCCTCAGAGTGAGTGCATTTTTTCCCTTCTCAGTTGACTTTCAGTGTGAAGGTTATGTTGGATTGCAGGGTGTATGAGGTTCAGTACCTCAAGTGCTCGGCACACGTTGAAGTAATGCGAAGTGAATAAAGCGAATTCAAGAGGAGACTCTCTAATGAGGAGATTTTGTCCTCCATTGTGATGTGAATGGAATTAATTTAACAAAATGGTTTTAAACGTCGGCAACAGATGGCAGCTCAGGAAATTATTCACTTAGGTTATTCCTGGACTATGATTCACTTTGGTATTGTAGCTCTTGTAAATGAGTAACTGAAGGTAGGCGACATTGTTTTCCCAGTATCAAAGATGCCTAAGTGAATGGAGAAGGGGCTAATGTGGAAACAGCAAACGTGGGTGTTTGTCTCTGCTAAATGTGCTCCTAGATTCAGGCAAGAAAAATTTGGTTTAAATTATTTGGTTTCCGCGATACTACGAGCTTCTTAAAAAAGTTGCATCAATAGAGCGATTCGCGTGCATCTATTTGATACAGATGCGAACATCTTGACCGCACAATTTCCCAATTGTTTGCAACGAAGTTGGGCCTCTTTAGAAGTTTTGGCGTCGAAGAAAGTCCTCTTTTTGCAGGCAATTTTCTAATTGTAATGCTTATGGTAAGGTGAAGGTAGCGAGGGGGGTTTAGAAAGCAAATAGTTCGAGCAACGGGCCTATATGTAGGACACAAGACCAAATCTTGTTTTTGGAGCGAAATTGGTTCACACCTTTGTTGAAATTGCACTTGAATTTAGGCAATTTTCTGAGAGGGTAATCAGTTTTAAAAGGGGAAACCGGTCCACGACTTTGGCAATGCTGCAACTAAATTTATGCACCAGCGATTTGATAGGGAAAACTGTATTATTAAAGGGGAAACTGGTTCACGCCTTTGCTAAATTTGCCCCTGAATTTTCTAAACAACGATTTTTAAAGGGGAAACTAGTTCACGACTTTTTAAGTCTGCCCCTGAATTTATTAAAGAATGATTTGATAGGGAAAACCATATTCTGAGAGGGAAATCGGTTTTTAAAGGGGAAACCGGTTCACGACTTTGCCAAAGCTGCCCCTGAATTTATGCACCAACGATTTGATAGGGAAAATCGTATTTTCAAGGGGAAACTGGTTCACGCCTTTGCTAAATTTGACCCTGAATTTTTTAAACAACGATTTTTAAAGGGGAAACTAGTTCACGACTTTTTAAGTCTGCCCCTGAATTTATTAAAGAATGATTTGATAGGGAAAACCATATTCTGAGAGGGGAATCGGTTTTTAAAGGGGAAACCAGTTCACGCATTTGCTTAATTTTCCCCTGGATTTATTGAACAACGATTTGAAATCGTATTCTGAGAGGGGAAATCGGTTTACACTTCTGCTAAATGAGACCCTGACTTTAGAAAACAACGAATTGCCCCGGAAAAACGTCTACTGAAACTGAACTCATCCATAGCCCTTTCAAACGCCAAAATGGCGACGGATGAAATGTGTGACGGATGAGTGTGCCTGAATTTCCTTTCCTTCATAGGTGCGTATGAAAGAGATCTACCTACAGTCAGTCAGTTTTTTTAGTACCACAAGTCCTCAAATCAACTAAAACAAATTCCCACCTTAAACGACTGCCTGCCAGCAGTGCTCAATCCTTCAAAGGAATTGTATAAACGTCTTCCGCCCGCAACTCAAATATATTTACCCCGACCACTTCAGTCACTCCCTGATTAATTGGAATTCATTTAAAGGAAGAAAACTCACATCCTCTTCGGATTTGTAATCTACCTCTCCGTCTTACTTTAAAAAGGATATATTCCTTAGTTAAATCATCCATAAAACCGCAAGGACGAAATGGCAAAAAAAGGGAGAACCGGAACGTTAGTAATATGAAAAATCTTCCCCCTCCCCCCCATCCAACCAGCAATTAGAATGATTTATTCGCAGCCATTTCGTCGGAAAAAAAAAAACTTTTCCATTTTTCCAACCCCCCATTTAGCGATTAATTAGACCTCCTCAATAGTTAACCGCCGCACACTATTGGCATTGGCAAATGGGAAATGTTCATGCTTAAGTGGACGTACTTTGATTTTGCGGTATATCCCGAAAGCCCAAAATGGTATCCGCCAAAGTTTTGCAACTTTCCTTTCTCTGCGACCAATAACTCATTTCCATTTTTTTTTTTCACACAACTTTACTGTCATTATGAAATCCTGTCCCGTTTTAATTTCATACCGGAAAATACACAAGTACATTACAAGGTTTGTAATGATTTTTAAGGGTTTCCGTTCTCCACGCTGGCTGGCCTGCTGTTACCCCCAGTGTCCAATGTGAATTTTAATGAGTTACCATTAAATCGAACACACAGTATGATACAGAATTGCAGGCGAGCGAGAGGAGGATACGGTTTGATTTGGAACGAGTACGAGTGCGAGTACTTGAGCGCAATCGTTACAGCTTTAATGGCGGTAGGCACTTGCAGAGGGTTGTGTTTTGTATGCCTCGATAGTAGCAATAAAGGTTAAGTAGTGGTAATTTGTTGTTATGCGATCGTTAACAAGAATTTTTATGGGGCTCTCTCGATACAGGCGAATCCATAAATTAGCGGCTGTTGAGATGAGGTCTTGCAAATTTAAGTAGACTTGGCTTAATGGCTTGGTCGATTTTTCTTTCGAAAGTGAAGGGGCTACCGAAAGGAGGTTTATTGTGGAATTTTTTATATGATTTTTCGGTATAGTCCTTCCATTTGGGACTCTGTAAGGGAGGGAGGTCTTTACTTTGGAGGACCGAACATCCGTTTCGAAGATTAATCCAACTGGAAGCAGCGTGACCGGGATCGCAGAGGATGGAAGGCCGCAGAGTCGCAGGCAGAGACTCGTCAAGGGACGGGAGTATGGTTTTTCGTAACAGAAAGAGCGGTGTACAAAAAATATAAGTAAACCCTGCAGGGCCTTAAAAAAACGATCGCAACAATACAGAAACTTTAGCCAAAGCCAGTCTATACTTTTGGTGAGTGTTGTATCCCGCGCCGATTGGTTTAAAGCGGTCCTCGATGAGATGCATTTCGACCCGAACAAATTACCATCCTTTGAGATTCTCTGGGACATCGCTAGAGCCTGGAGCCCAGAAAAGAACCGACACCGAACTGTCGGGCATTTTTTTTGTATCCATCGGTGAATATTGACAGCGGCATGTTGTATAGGGCACGGAGCTGTGTTTAAAGCTTTAACTTTCGTATCCTATTTTGACGGGGCAAGAATCCCATTTATATGGCTCGATAGAAGCTCTCATTATACATTGTCTAAGCTAAACGATGTGCACGACTTTTTGGAATTGAGTGAGAAGGGGCCCTCCCGTATATCCCGACTCGCCGTGGACCTATATCTTCGGTCTACTGTCATTTGGCATCGCAATGGACCTATAACTCTGGTCTAAGTGTGCATCGGCCAAGCCAAGACAGCCACCTAACTTAGCCTTCAATAAGTCAGCCGCAAAATCGACAGAGCCTGCTAGTGACAATTGTCGCTAAATGTTTAAAAAAATCTATCCAAACTCACATACACGATATCCCCGCACCCATGCCATACAAAACACAATTCCGCCTGAAACCTCCTAACAATAGAACAGCCCATAAAGCTTTAAATTTTCTCTATCGCCGGACGGAACTTAATAAATTACTCTGCCATCTGATGAACAACAATGATGATGTTGTTGATGATGATGAATGGACACCAACATAAAAAGAACGTAAATGAACAACAAAAGTCCTGCTTCCATTTGGCGGGGGATATAGCGAAAACAAAGCAATTACAGCATACTCCGCAGCAATGTGGGACGGGGATTAAAGGACAATCCTGTTGTATTGCATATTTTCTCTGTTTTTCTTCTCCTCCATTGTCTACTTTCTTGTCATTAGGAAATCCATAAAAATATCGTTTGACCTTTTTTGCCAAACTCCTTTTTTTTTTATGTATTTCTCGTATCTGGTTTTTCTTTTGCCGAAAGTTCGTCGCAATAAAATGATGAAAAAGGTAGATATAAGTGGGCTTTTTAATTTTGGAGAACACGTTCATTTTTACGAAACCCAGCTCTGGTGAGTGTGTACCTAGGGTTGGCTGAATGGTTGGCGCTGTTCGCATGAGTTAATTGGGAAACTCAGTGGCAGTCCAGTTGGTTTATTGATGTTTTTATTAAATATATATATACATTCAGAAGGAAAAGGGTTGACATTTATAGAAGGTCTGGTGAATTTAGAAATTTCCCTTTTATTTCAATTTGAGCTTTCGTTTATGGGCAATATCCTTTTATTAATTAGGAATCGTGAGGTGGGTTTTTCTTTTGCATTGGGACACGTCCACTTAAATAAAAGTGAAGGGAGAAGAATTTAAACCAGACAAGTTTCGGAAGAATACAACTGGAAACTGGTGCAGGAAATTTGCAAAAAATATTTTTTTGTTACCGGAGAGGGAAGCACATCCAAAATATACATATTTCCATACGACAATCACAAATTAAAAATCCAACCTTTGTTGAAGACGAGACTAAGTCGAACGACCAAAGGCAGGATTCAAAAATTCACCAACCAAACAAAATAGATCCCAGGAATACTTGAGCTCTATAAAAGGAGCATTCTTAATTGGTCAATGGGCAGCAGTTGCTACCTCTCCTAGACACAACTGAAGGTATTTCCTAGTTGAAGACGGGACTATGTCGAACGACCAAGGGCAGGACACAAAAATTCACCACAAGCCCAGCCAAACAAAATAAATCCCAGGAATTCTTGAGCTCTATAAAAGGAGCATTCTTAACTGGTCACCTATGAAGCTACAAAGTCAGTGGTTGCTACCTCTCCCAGACACAAATTCAAAGCCAGTTTATTTACGACTGCCTCCTGGCTCGAGGCAAGTCCCTCCACCGATCCGGGTGGTGCTTTTAACTACAGAAAGACAAAGCAACTGCACAAATCATTTCCCTATCGGTATGGGACCTCCCCATCTTCTGGTCAATTCGTATTAAAAAAAAAATCCTCTAGTGGCCCTGCTGCCCGTCAATAAATCTGTTTTATTGTTTACGAGAAAGCCCACCTCACTGGGAATTATTGCTATCTGGAGAAATTTAAAATCGCACTGAGTGTCGGTGATCCTTATTGAATTTAATGCTACCGAAACAGGAGGTTCCACTGAAAAACGAGATACTCATTTCCCTGGATGTCCTGTTGTTATTACATGGACGAAAACAATATACGACACACTGCCCCGAGAATTGGATTCAGTTATCGATTAATCATTGGAACATTACACACCAGTGGGTTTATACCCGATGAACAATTCCCATTGTTCTTTTTATCCCATGTAACTATCTCCCCCGTGGGAATAAGAAGCCGAACGCGTTTTCCCTTTACCGATAAAGCTCGTAAACCATCAGTAGAAGGAGGGAATTTGAAAATGAAATAAAAATATCGTGTGGGTGGTTGGAGATCAACCCTTTAAGGCAAAGGTTCAATGGCCCGAAATGCATTTAGCTGCAGATACTTTGCCCAAGTTCATTAGGCACGGGTAATTGCCACATTAGTGTCATTCCATTCGCTCTGTGTGTTGACGAATTTCTGGCAATGTTCCAGATGTTTTGCATTTGCACCATGCCACCTCAACACTGGCAGGACTATTGCGATGGTTAATTTCTTGGCAAAGCAGTTTGCACGGTTTATGACTGGGTGCTTGCGTTATAACGACCGGATTTATGGGCATTTTGAAGAAGTTTAGTTAAAGTAACGAGGGGAGCAGTGAGAGGGCCAAATTGAATGTCGCACAAAGGGTTTAAGGTGGTGCAATTGTGAAAAAGTGAGCGGAAATAAAAAGGTGGCTATGGGGTGGTTTTATAATGGGGGAGGGTTTCATAGAGTAACAGGTCCTGCCAGGGTAGGACACCAGGGCTTGAGCGACATTTTTAAGTGAATTCTTTTGAGACACACAAGCAAAAGACGGGAAATATGGAAGTGAGGTTCAAAAACAACCAGTGGAGTTGGGGAAGTACGAGGGGGGCTTAAAGGAGCGAGTTACCTTTTGTGCGATGTCTACTTTTAGTTAGGGAAATTAAGCTCGCATTTGCTCAGGGAAAAACTGCACTCAAAATGACTTTGCTGGACTTTGCCAAGTTGGTTGGAGTGAAATTGCGTGGCAGCTTTTAGAAGCACACATGTTTTGTGGTAAGGAAGATGCAGGGGGAACTAATCCGCGAATGGAACTATTCGCACAAGTACGAGCGAGGTGCTCTGTTTAAAAAAAAAAAAACGACGTGCAGACTCAATAAAATCGTTGACAATGACAAAGATTGTTAAACACGTCGAGTGTAACACTGCAAATAAACTGCAGTCCTAGACTATGACTGAAGACCCAAAAAAGCAGTTGTCTTATGACCCCTTTGGGGGAGCCTACGAAGCATATTCAAATGTACCTGTTCTGCTTGGAGACTTCAATGAAATAAAACCGAAAGGTTAGTCTGACCGCTGAAACAGCTTGTGAGAACTAGTTCAAGGCTTTCAAGGCTAAGGACTCAAGCAGACATTTGGCGGAGCATGGCAAGCACCCACCATCGACAATAACCACACCTTTCGAAGGGAAAACGTCGACGTCGAGGATATATAAGAAACCTCTAAAATCCAAAAAAATTGTTTCTTAAATCCAAATTGTTCTTTTATGAGAACAAATATAAGAAACAAAGTGACAGGAAGTTTCCACCTGCGTTTCTTATAAGCGATTTGTTCTTATATGAGTGTGTCCTATATCCGTCGTGGACTGTTTTATGCTATGGGTAGATTCAGAGCTCGAGAAGGAGCTGCGAATAGCCAAGAAGGAGGTATACGACGTTAGCGCAACTAAAGAAGTCAACATCAGATATTGATTGAGCAAAAGATACTCTCAATCGACTTAAGACGTCAATAACAAGTGAGACGGACCCACCTTAGGCTCCCAGTCAACCCAGAGCAAGAGCCCGTGGTATGATGATGAACTGATGACTGGTTAAAAGTGACAGGACAGTTTGAATGTCCCAAAAAGGTCACGAGTCTGGTTTTTTACCCAGGAAAGATCAAAAAAGCATCTAAAAATTCTTACGACTTCGGAGTGTGTCTACCCCGGTTCTGAATTAAACTTTAACAAATTTTGAACTAGCTCCAATGCAACCTGCCCCTTCTAGAAGTCGAGGCGATTGAACTGTTTTCAACTTGCATCTCAGATGCCGACGGACTTTGGTTCTGTCCCAAAAAAAATGCATTAAGTAGGACAACAAAAAGGTCGAGGTAACTGAAAAGCAACTGATTGGCGACCGGTTAACTACTGCTTAAAAAGTAACTTAACCTAAAAGCCGCACAATGTGATTTTAGATTTACTTAAAAGCAGACAACTGAAAAGCGACTCCAAAGCTACCTTAAAATAAACTTTCTGCAACAGATCTTGTTAAAAAAAAATCAAATTCGAATAACTGACAACAATTTCCAGAAGTCTACCATCAAACAAAAAACATTTCGGAGCAAAATAGTAACACGATCGGAACTTCGCATCTTCTCTGGCGTATACGTAACATTTTTATATAGGAAAATTGGTTAAACAAATTAAAAAAGAGGAGCGGAAGTTAAATAAATTTATATATATCAACAAATGTTTATTGTTATTGATAAAATTTTGAATGTTTTCTTTGTCATTTAATTTTTTCTTTTTATGAATTTCTTTTTGGGTGCATGTGTGCATGTCACATACAAAAATTCCCAGACCGATTCATTTCGTTCACATCAAACAAACAAAAATCCATCAAGAACTCACCTTTACCCTCTATTGGCAGATGATTACACTTCATGATCGCCAGCACTGCTTGAGCGATATTTGGAAATTCAATCAGTCCCGATGATGATCGCTCCGTTTTCAATGGGAATAATCGCACCGATGTGGCTGGAACCTCTTTAATATTGAATATTCCTATCAGTTGATCCTCGGTGAGACCAGGTGGTGTGTTGAAAAAGTGAAGAATCTGCAAGAATATACTCGGTGTGAAAACTTATTACAGGAGACAGCTGTGTGCGATAGAACTTACCTTACTCGGTGGTTGGATGCGATTTTTACTGGCCTGTGCCGGTGATAAAAATCGATTATTTTTCGAGCCAGTGTATTCCTTAAAACTGGGCGTATGGTCTGGAAGTAAGAACGGATTTATGACCTCCGATAGGAAATTCTGCTTGGAGAACGCTATTTGAATTTTGCCCGAAGTGCCAATGGGAATGTTGTTTAGATGCTGTACACAACGTTCGACCGCAACTGAATCACCCATTTGTACCATGGCTGTACCCTCTTTGGTTTTTAGGAATTTTATCTGCAAAAAAAGATGGAAATGTTACTCATAAGGATGTGGGTTTTTTCTTTGCTGTGTGCAATTTACATTTTTAATGAATTGCGTTTCATTTGGGGGAAACAAAAAATAAAAAAATAATATATTGAAAGAAATCCAGGAAATGAAACGTGTTTCCTCCATGAAAAACGTACACGTTTTCGGAGTGAAATCTTAAAAATACATCACCTCACGTTTCGCAGGAGTGGAAGGTGGAACCGGAGAGACAAGACAACTCGTGCTAAATCAATTTCCAATTGAAATTCGTAACGCGCGAGAGCGAGGATGAGGAGGACGACACAAACTCATCAATTAAATTATTTCAGTTCGTTTCGAGAGGAACAGTCATGTCTCATGTCCGTTCCCTTCCACCTCACGGAGAATGGGGGGGAAACTAAATTCAATGTTCACTTTGGTTAGTACGGTTGGGTCCTTTGGAAATGCACTCGACATGACTGGTTACTCAAAGTAGATTGTTCACCAAAATTGACACAGATGTGTCCAGGGTTTTGGATGTTAGTTTGGGTTTTTTTTTATTAAATTGAAAATTGAATTGAATTTTTATTTCCATCAGAATGAGGTGTTAAAGTTAAAGGGGGAGAGAAACTTTCAAGGGGGACTTCGAAAGGGATGCATACTCTGCGCGTACATCTCACTCTCTCTATGGTATACGTATCGAAAACCACCTGGGAAGAAGAAGCTTCGCAGAAGAAACAAAGTTCAAAGATCAGAGGAAGCCTTTGAGTCAAAGGACTCATCTAAAGAAAAATGGTTGTCATGTCGAATTACATACTTAAAGAGAGGTCAATTGAGATCTTCCTTACAGCGCCGATTATAAATAAAGTGCACGACTGGGTCGCACGAAACTTTCTCGTTTAGTGCGAGTCTGACTGAAATTCAAAGTCATTTAAGCAAATCCTTTTTTCGGGATGTAAGCATTACTTGGTTTTTAGGGTTTTATCGAAATCGAAAATGGGGTTTTCGAGATATGAGCAGTTTTTAAAGTGAGCGTTTCCAGTGATTCGAATTGAAAATTAAGGACGCAATAATTTTGAAAATATCAATTTTACTCTTAGTTTGCATTTTGATCAAAATCGTTATTGCCGTTTTCAGGTAAACTAAAGAAAACTAAATTTTTTAAAAATGCCTTTTTTCAAAAATTCATTTTACGATAATACGGAGAAAAACTGAGTTTGTCATTAAGTTAGATATGTCCATATTACCTTAGAAATGAATTTTTGTTACAATCGTATGGACCGTTTTCGAGATATGTCCAAATTTCAAAAGTACCGTTACTCGATTTGTTAGCGGAAAACTGAGTATGCAGTTATGTTTACCTCACCTACTTAAGCTTAAATATCAATTTTTGTTGAAATCGTTAGAGCAGTTTTCGAACAAATCAAACTGGTATGAAAATTTTGTATGGGAAGTACCATTAATATTGAGGTTACCATGCAAAAAAAAAAACGCCCCCGAACTGTAAGCCCCCAGACTTTAAATCCGAAGTTTGAACGAAATCTGTTCAGCCAGTTAGGCTGTAGGCCTCGGGACATACAGACAGACAGACAGACAGACGGACAGAATTTTGCGACCCACTTTTTTGAGTTCGCCTATCATCGTAATGTCAGAATTGATTAACATCTCGAGTTCGAAATTTTGTACGAATACAATATCTTTCTCTGGAGAAAGTTAAAAATAGAAAAGGCTTCCCTGGGTTGTGTCAGAGCGGTGAGACAACTTGGTCCTAACTTTACTACAGTTCGGAAAGGGCCTGCGCCTTAATCCAAATACATCCAGTTTCAAGCTGATTTTATTCGTTTTCGCCTTAAAAGAATTTATTACATAAATGACAATAGAAAATAAATTTAAGTAGAGTCCACTCAAAAATCGCTGCGGCCTTTGAATTTCAGTGGTGGCACAAACCAATGGTTCGAGTTTTTGCTAAAAACACAGACTCCTATGTAAAAACTCAGTTGAATGATGGCTATAAGGTTGTGCGCCTTTCAAACCTCAAAACCCTCACCGAAGCCTTTTTCCTTTCTATGCAGTTTGTAGGTTCATATCATTTGACAGATTGGTCATACTTTAACAACTGTGACGGCGTAAATTAACGCTCTTTGATCTTACTTTGGTGAAATAAACCGAATCACTGCTCTGTGAAATGCCATAGCTCAACCTTGAATAGTTTATTACAAATCTCACTGATGTGTTCCACCCTCACCTGTCAAAAACTATACACAGAAACGACTTCCAATTATTGCAGCACCAATGCCCTCCGTCACAAGCATCTGGTAATGCTGCCACTCGCGGCGCAAGTCAAACATTTCACCCCGCATTTGTGACAGCTTGTCATCAAAGTTCGAAATCTTCGAAACAGCAAACTGCAAAAGGGAACTGGTTTTTTATTTTTATTTTTAGAAAATTGAAAAACCCCATTGGAAACTCACGACTTACAACTGACATCTCTGACAATGCGATTCCTGCAGGGTTTACCTGAGGAGGACTGGAAAAATCGAACAACAAAAAGGAACAGAATGAGTGAGAGAAACTGCCACCTGGGGTGTGTCTGTGTGCGTGTGCGCTTGTTGTACTGTTTGCCAAACCACCCATAAAGGATGGCAAATCAAAGCCAACGGGGATAGTGAATTCTGTGAAGTAAATTTCCTGCAGATAAACTTGTGCTATGCACAGCAGCTATTTACGGCACAGATTAGCTGAATGTCATTGCTGTGCAAAAGTGTCAAATGGAATTTTTCGTTTTATTCCCGCAGGCAAAATTTCTTTGTCCTTTGTGCGGGAAGTGCTTACACCCGTTGGTGGTTTATTTTTTTATATTTACCCATTCAGTTTAAAGGAAATGTAAGTTTAATGGAAATGCGATGAGTGATTTTCATGCGCTAGCTGTGGAGAATTCTAAACCGGAGGAAGCAGTCCTTCTAAACTTTATTGCAAGTCAGAA
Source organism: Cheilosia variabilis (assembly GCA_951230905.1). Classification (NCBI taxonomy): domain Eukaryota; kingdom Metazoa; phylum Arthropoda; class Insecta; order Diptera; family Syrphidae; genus Cheilosia; species Cheilosia variabilis. The sequence continues at coordinate 58,590,503 of OX579680.1, read as the reverse complement.
TATAATGGAATGATGCAGGGCGTCAAGGAACCTTGAAAAAAAAAATGCCGATATAAAAAACCATTACCATTGCATTACCCGATAATTACCAGTGCATGGGTAATGCAGGTAAGTAGTTCAGCTTGTCAGTCACAAGTTCGAAAAACCATCATGTGGACCTTACAAAAACCATTTCAAGACTCGATCTACCCCCAATTGACCTTTACCTTAGTTAAGCAATGACCCATAAGAAACTGGTAATATAAGGTAATGCATGGTAATACAAAACCAAAGAAAGTAAAGAACTATTCATAATGAAACAAAAGAAACAAATCCTTATCGACCCATTGTCGGGGACAAATGTTTCAGCAAACTTCATTACCTATCGCTTCATTAAATGGCTACCCATTACCCACGAGGAGGCAAAACAAAACTTTTACTATAAAGGAAATCGGCATTTTTTCTCCTACATTGAACTATTGTTCGACGCCAACCTAATCCTAATCCAAATCATAATTATTGTCATTTAGGTGTGTTTCTGTTTTCTCCCGTACAGAACATTAGAACATCCTTTGTCTTTCCAGGGTAATGAGAAGGAATCCCATCCATTAACCCCCAGCTGTGCGAACGGACGGTTGTTGTCGTCAGATCGCGGGAGGTCAGATTAAAATGTAATTTCAAATCATTTTTAGTCATTTCTTGTGATATCTATACTTTCCGGACGAATGATTATTGCCGCAGGCGACGGAGTTGTGCGTCCACCAACACTATATCTACAATTGTCGTTAAAACATCTGGTTTAATGGGAACTTTTACGTCGAAAAATATTTAATAGCTCCCGCCTGCGGCTCAGTCCTTAAACTAATGGCTAACAAATCGGAAATGATGACATGAAAGTGGTAATAAATTTTGACGCGCGTTAATATCTCATGAGATAAGATGGGTGGGTGGTGGTTTGTGTTCGTTGTGGAATTTTGCAGAGGCGCATGAATTAAATTGATGAAGAAATTGCTCGGAGAGACACGACTACGAGTATATACGACGCAAAAGGGGAGGGGAAATGCGTTCAATCAAATTGATGCAGTTGGTTGGAAATGTTTGGCAGGAAACGTAAATAGGTTCTTGGAAATGGTTTCATGTTGCCGATAGGAGTTTCAAAGATAAATGAAGTGAAACCGACCCCCAAGGGCTGCGTTTGTAGATGGTTGTTGGGGTTTAGTTTTATGTTCAGACAGAGAAGTGACTTTAAATGCGAGGAGATGCTGACTTTCCTGCTGATTTGAGCAGTTCGAAGACGGTTGTGAGTGACTTGATTGTGTACGGCTTTCAGTGAAGCAATGGTATTTTTTTTATAGGTCAGTTGGCTCAGTTAATTCTAATACATTACCACCCATTACCTTACCAACTGTTTTCGTAAATGACATTTTTTTAAGTAAATTTTGCTTAGTTTCTTCTAGCCTTTGAATAATTATATTACCATTACCAGAATTGAATGGTTACATTACCACCCATTACCTCGCCAAATTTTTGAGTAAATGATTTTTTTTTTAGATCAGTTATCTCAGTTTATTCTACGCTTTGAGTGATAGCATCAACATTTCCAACCATTACCTTACAAAATTTTTGGGTAAGTCATTACATTTGATCATAACTGCGGAAAATTGAAATTTTTTTAGGATTCGAAATTGCTCAAACAAATGCTTTCTCCATTCGAATGTGATTCGTATTTTGTTTTTAAAAGAAGTCATTACCAGTGATTACCTGGCATTACCAGTCCAAGTCGGATATTGTCTTTGTCTTAATTTTGATGGGGAGCACTGTCAAAAATATACAAGTCCCTCATGAATGGACCTAAGTGCACCAAATCCTAGGGACCTAAATGCACCAGTGGCGTCCTCTTCTTTTTGTTTTTTTTTATTCTGTACAGTTCATCCGGACATGTACAGAGTACAGTCCGTAACAACGGCATCTATTCACATCCTCTCAGATATTTCTCCCTCTCACAGAGGAAAATAATTTCTATTTGACGTAAGGACGTGCCATTGTAGAAAACCGCTTCATTACACATCGCTTAAGTGTGTGCACTTTTTCAACGGATTTACCACAGAAAAGAGCAACAGCAGGAGAAGAATTAAGAAAAATCTTCATTAAAAAAAAAGAAATACAAACAACAGACATAACAGGATAATACACAAACAAAGACTTCGCATTTTGTATATATGTATATCCTGTAGTAAAGCTGAAGAGTTAATTGCTTGACGTGACCTCGTTCAGTCTTGGTACACATACACCAGTGGATGAGAGCTAAACTTTTTCCATGTTTTTTAACATTCACGTAATTAATTATGTCCTTTCCTTCATCTGCGTTGTCAAGAGTCCTTTCAATTACTATCACATGTATATAGATGCACCTGAGAAGTTAATACCATTTTTAGTCCTTGAACAGGCTGCGAGGATGGGCCGGAAAGTAAGTGAGCTGCAGCAACGGATCTGTATTTAAAGGCCCCACAAATGCTGTTTGATTGATTGAGGTTCGACAGTGCAGTGGGTGATTAAATTGATCAGAAATTTGAGCCTAGTTTTCTGGATATATTTTTTTTAAGCTCCTAGCAATATGTAAGTGAAATGTAATGCAAAGGGTAATCGATTGGAATTTTAACAGAATGCAAACGCAACTTGATCTACAGCAGCAGTCTAAGTTATCTCTATATATTGCTTTTCCAGCTAAGAAACGAATTCCCGAATTCCTTACTTGATGCATCACTTACCTCTTAGGCTACCGCATGAGTTAAAAGTGATTACCCAGGGTAATTCTTTGCCGATCCGGGGATTTTTAACATTTTTAAAAAGCCAAATAGGTGCATTGTTCAATACAAAATAGTTCAGACGTTTAAATCGATCGCCTGCTAAAAATACAGTGGTCCAAAAATAAGCCAGGGTAAATTACGCGTGACGATTTTGCTTCGAAAACAGATAGCTATAAAATCGCACGAAGTTTACACGATGGGACAGTCTAAGTGGCTTCGCAGTAAGTCGAGCCCCAGTTCTCACCTCTGCGGAAGGAGAGGCGATAATCGAGTGGCTGACTAATTAGTTCGCCCTTAATAGAAAATTGTATAAGAAATATCAAGCGAACAACGGAAACAAGTGCCACGACCACGACGAAAACATCGCCATTAGCACAACCCATAATGGCTATTAAAACGCTAAAGGGACTAGGGGCCAGGCGGAACTGCAACAAAGAAAGGCGCCCTGCAGTTCATTCGACCGCCCCTGTGCACTCAGAACCTCGTTGCCACCATTTCTACAAGGAATACGATTCTCATTAGAGAGCGAAATGAAATGACTCCTAGATGGAGTTAATTTTTTTTTTTTTTCATTTCATTTTCAATTACTATTCCGTGAGCGTAGAAGCAGTATCTTCACGAAGAAGGATTCAAGAAAATTAGCTTCCTTTGTGTCATAAGTGGATATTTTTATATTCTTCCTTTCTTGTTTTTTTTTTTTTTTTTTTTTGTTTCCTTGCTCCTTGATTTTCGACGTCACTCCCACTTTCTGGGTAGACTACCATTTCATTTCTAATTGCACTTAGCTTTAAGGAAGAGCGCTGTACTCGTATATAGGACGCGAAGGAAATTCTAGTGCGCCACAAACAGCAAAAAAAAAAAAAAAAAGAACAAACACGTTGAGTAGGTATTTCGCTCTAGCACAAACAACAGAGCCAGAGAAGGCAACTTAAAAGGATAATGGTAGTGTTGTTAATTGCACACGCACACCATGCCAACCACCTTAGAATAGAGAAAGCGCAGACAACACGTTGTATGACGATTTGCAGTACGTGTCACATAGTCATAGCCCGTTTGTCATTTAAGTAAAACTGCAGGAACACAGAGGACGACAAGGACAATTTGTTGCCAATCCTCATCTACTAACTAACTGCAGGAGCACAAGAGGCAAAAGGAATTGCTGCGCGGTGTTGTTGTGCTACGTTTTTTTTTGTTTTTTTGCTGGTTCAGCTGAAGTATTGGAGGACGTGCAGGAAAGGAAAAATGTGTCGGGACGGACAGATTTTTTGGTTTACAGAGCACCAACGCAGAAATGGCTGAACATTGTTGCTTAATTGCTGTTGTATACTTTTGCACACACAAACAGAGAGAGATCTGTGAATTTTCTTGTGTTTAGCAAATATCGTAAATTGTTGAAAGTAACTTTAAATTACTGTGTGTTGGCCGTTCGGTGTTGCTCCGAGGAAGGTGGGTTAAAAATAACAACAAATGATGTTGTTCGGCGTTGTAATGGTATTTAATTTATTTGTAAGGTATACGCCGTTGGAATTCGGGTAGCTAAAGCGATTTTAATCTCAATTAGGGCGTTAGCTCAGCGAGGAACATGTTGGGAAATTTAGTTCCACGGTAATTAGGGCGGAGGTTAATTTTTGAGTGAGAAAAAGAGGGAGAGAGTAGGTAGAGAAGTAACACCGTTGGATATTGTTTGCGGTCAAATCAAGGCCACGATGCTTAAACTTTAACCACTTCGAAAATGGAAGACCAACTTGAGTCGCAAGACTTTGAAACTCGATGAGCTTGAACTTTTTTGGTATACTCTGCCAGTCCAGGAAATGCAAAACAAAAAGTCTGTTAGAAGTCTGCAGCTAGTTCTGCCCCTCAGAAGGAAGACGACTCCCTCTGGTCCCGATGGGCCACAAAGTACTTATTTTTGTTTGTAGCGATAGCCAGGTTAGACCTTGTTTTATTATTTTTAAACACCCACGAGACCGTACGACTGAATAGCTTTTTGAGGTCTGTTGGACGAAAGGCTGAATTTAGTTAATCACCATTGTTACACTGAAGCCACAATGAATCAGGGGTCAGATTCTTAGAGTTTTATCGAAATCGAAAATGGGGTTTTCGAGATATGAGCAGTTTTTAAAGTGAGCGTTTCCAGTGATTGGAATTGAAAATTAAGGAAGCAATAATTTTGAAAACATAAATTTTACTTTAAGTTTGTATTTTGGTCAAAATCATGCCGTTTTGAGGTAAACTAGGGAAAGCTATATTTTTTCAAAAATGACTTTTTTCAAAAATCCATTTTACAATAATACAGAGAAAAACTGAGTTTTCCATCAAGTTAGAAACGACCATATTACCTTAGAAATGAATTTTTGTTACAATCGTATGGACCGTTTTCGAGATATGTCCAAATTTCAAAAGTACCGTTACTCGATTTTTTAGCGGAAAACTGAGTAGGTATGCAGTTATGTTTACCTCACCTACTTAAGCTTAAATATCAATTTTTGTTGAAATCGTTAGAGCCGTTTTCGAACAAATCAAACTGGTATGAACATTTTGTATGGAAAGTTCCATTAATATTGAACTGTAAGCCCCCAAGCTTTAAATCCGAAGTTTGAACGAAATCCGTTCAGCCGCTTAGGCTGTAGGCCTCGGGACAAACAGACAGACAGACCGACAGAATTTTGCGACCATTTTTTTTGAGGCCCAATAAAATCTTCGTCTTAAATATTCCTTAGGTCACAATAGCTAATTTTGAATGCCAAACATCAACATCAAGATAAATTTTGGGGTCAAAACTGAACATTGTTGTCAGGGCTCTACTCACAATTCAATTTGAATATCTAATCTCTTTCTTTAGTTCACAATATTTATATAAAAAAATTTGTTATTGTGATTTAGGAAAGTCGTTTGTCAATGGTAAACGTTCCTAAAAGTACAGTGCGGTGTCTATCACCCTCACTAATAAAAAAATCTCGATCTTCGTCTGAAATGTTATTTAGGTCACAATAGCTAATTTTGTATGGAAAGTGTCACCATTGTGAGTTCGTGCAATTTAAGGAGAATATTCAACGAGGCTATTAGGAGTTAGGTACTACGCAGTTTCAACTAATTTCTTAAGTATATTTTAGGTCACAATAGATGAATTTGAATTGAAAGCCTTTCCATTGTGAGTTAAAGAAATTTAACGTCAATAGTAAACGTTTGTTAAAGTACCACGCAGTGCGTATCACCCTTACTAATAAGCATTTTTGACCTCTGTCTTGTATGTTCTTTAGATCACAATAGTTAAGGTCACAATAGCTAATTTTTATGGACAGTATCACCATTGTAAGTTGTGTAATTTAAGAGTTACAAGGTGATAGGTACTACAGAGAGTGCACTAAATAAGCGACTTAATTTCTTAAGTATGTACTAGGTCACAATAGATAAATTTGCAGGTAAAACATCTCCATTGTGAGTGAGGTCGACATTAAATGTTATTTTTCGCACCACTCAATGTCAAGTTCTCACCTGCAATCATTTCTAACATTCGCCTTAAGTTGATTCTAGGTCACAATAGCTTGTATTAAACTTGGTGTAACTACGTAAAAGTTGACCAATAACAAAGATTATTAGTGCTGCGAGAAAAAAACTTCATGATTCTTTCGCTGGGGCAAATTCGTCACCAAGTAAGACGCAAATCTCATTCCTTATCGACGATCAATCGTGACCCTATTTTAAATGAATCTATCTGAAACTGACTTCGCAAGGAGCCTACACCAATTTTTCCGTTTCTAACATTCAAACACAATCCCGCGTCATTTTGCCAGATTTACACAGCAATTTGCTGCGTCAAATTTCAATTAAATAAAACTGAATTGAGCTCGTAAATTCCAACAAATTGATTATGGAATTTCATTTATGCCGTTTCAAAGGTCACACATTGGACGCAACAATTGCATCGCTTGAGTAAAAATATTTCAATTACGCCGAACTATAAAAGTAAAAATAAATATTCGAGTATATTAATTGAAAATCCATTTCAGAGTTCAATTCGTGTTGCGGTCGTTTTGTTGGAGCCCCCCTCGCTCCAAGCAGACAATTCTCTATGAATTGCATTGAATTGAGCTCAATTCAGTTACGGTATACACGTATCTCGGTAGCTATGATTGAATAGGTACTTCCACACATATGCTCTCCAATGGAATATCTATAAATTTAGATTTAGAATCAGCGAGCCATTTACAGCATTTGCCAGTCCGATTCCAATACAGAGACGAGGCAATTGGTTACTTTTTTTTCTGAATTCATTTATGCGACTGTTTTACTGAGCTCATGTCTCCTATAATCACTGTGCCTGCAATTAAGATCAAGAGCCGAATTTATTATTTACCAACCGTTTGTGTGGCACACTCCTACTGACAGGCAGCCAACAACCGCTATTGGTAATGCATCTGAAGACTTGCATCCAATGGCGTATGATGTAGTGCAATGCAAAACCATAACCAGTGCTTGCGGTTTGGATCGAGATGCATTTTGGGAATTATGGAGAGCATGTGGAGGAATTCCTAAGTCAGAGTGTACACTTGTTCGCAACTTTGCTGTGCAGTAAGGTTTCGCAAAATGTTGGTTCAGTCTTCTTGGCAAATGCAACGAATGCTTACGTCTATAATTGCAATGGTTCGATGGTTGTTTACTTTGAGGCGGATTTGGAAATTCACTACCAGACAGAGCTGCAAGTGGAAGCGAAAGTGCAATGGTTTATGGTGAGGTTAACATTTTACTGGTGCTTGGGTAGTAAACACCAAATGGGCTATTATGTCGTAATATTTGAAGTGGCAGCGATCAACGAACGTCGGGGAGACTGCGTGTGGGAAAATCTTGGAAGTCGTAGAGCCCTTAGCCTTGGCAAGGTGTGAAAGTTGTCATGCTGCATATGTCGTATTTCAAACCAGCCTACAGCGCAGCTTTCTTTGTGGAGGCGCAACTTTCTGTAGAGGTTGCTCTGATGTTTGGCAGTTTTCACTGCTTCAAGTTTAAGTGTGTGCACTCACCGATGGATATGGATGCCCTGAAGCTTTGCTTGCTAATTTGTGTATGGTTTCTCATAGCCAGAAATTCCCTTATTCCATGTTTGATCCGTCTTTATATACAAGATTTCGTGTGGGGCATTTGAGTAATGATTTCCATTCGTCGCTGCGTCGTCTACATGCCGCGACTTAGAGTTATAAATTTCTGTCGACTGATCTTACGCTTCACTCAGAATTTGCATACAAATTTTCTTTTTATGAAGTAAGCTACAAAAAAAATGATGGCAACTCAAAAGTGACTGATAGCTGACCGAAAAGTTACTCAATGCTGACGCAAAGGAAACCGAAATTACCAGAAAAAATTATTCGATGAGTTATAAATTTCTGTCGACTGATCTTCCACTTCACTTGGAATTTACATAAAAATTTCTTTTTTATGAAGCAAACTACAAAAAAAAATAATAGCAACTCAAAAGTGACTGAAAGCTGACCAAAAAGTTACTCAATGTTGACGCAAAGGAAACCAAAATTGCCAGGAAAATCAGTCGTTGCAAAATCACACTTAACCTGACTCCAAATTAACTAGCGACTGAAATCAAGAACTGAGAACTTGCCCAATGGCTCCCTACTTAAAAACTGACTTCGAGTCGGAAATGTGTCCAAGCAACTAAATTTGAATAGCCGCCGACCTTTCTCAAGAGGTATTTGATCGATCAGAAGATGTAGTAAACAATTTGGGGCCAACTAGTTGCAGAATTTAAATTTAACGAGAAACAAACAGACCCTCTGGCGTATACGCAACATTTTTCCATAGGAAATTCATTTTAAATGTGAAATTTGTTGTTGGACTTTATGCCGATTGCCAACTAGCTGGCCAGATATTACATCAGCTTTATAGACACGTATCTGTGGTTAAATTCTTGCGAACGTCAGACAATCATCCGACTTTTGAGAGTTTTTATACAGATTCGTAGAAAACTTCTCAATTAGCCCTTCGGATGCAGAATCAAATTGGAGGTCACTTCCATTCGGAGGAAAAATTAAAAAAAAACCTCCCAAATAAAGGGTAGTAAGAAGCTAAGCCGGTAAGAAAAATCCTTCAGTGTAACACCCTCTGACAGTCTGCACTTGTCGAAATGGATTCATTGCTAGGCCCCACGGAACCATCCACGAATTTTAAACTGTTTCTGATCAGAGGATTCTGAATAAAAATAATAAAACTTTTTCATTCTTCTCTCTCGAACTGTTGACACAGAAAAAAAACTCACCACGCGTTACGGGATGTACCAAAATTTAATTTTAGGAGAATAACCAAATAAGTCATTTGAGGAGGAACTTCACGGGGAATTTGCAAAGTTCCAGGGAATCTTAAAGTATCACAAAAAAAGACCGCTCCACTTCCACCAACTCGGTGTTAATGCGTCAATTATAAACTTTGTGACACGTAGGGATATACCACATGTAATTCATCATCATTCTTCGTCCTTAATTCCCAGATAAAACTTGAACTGAAAACTTTCCACCTTCTGCAAGAACTATCCGGCATTAGCTTTGACACTTAATTTATCAGCAGCCCAAACAAAAACAACACAAAATGCATTAATTACCCATCCTCTTACAAAAGGACGAAAAAAAAAAAAAAAAAAACAAAGACGAAAACAAATTGCAATCCCAATCAATAAGACTCCATTCATCATCGGGGCTTGATTCTTAGGGCTTGAATGGATCGCAATTTTCGTCTCTCGTTCTCTGGCTCCGATTCGAACTAATAACTGGGAATAAATTACCAGACGAGTTTTAAACTCGTACATCGATAGTTTTTCGCAAAACTAAAAGCAAATGAAAAATAGATTCCGTGCGCATCCTTGGAATTGATTGAAAATAATTCGATAAGGGACTGTGCAAAACCCAACCACCCACCGCCAGTCAAGACAAGCACTGTCAGTGAGTAGAGAAATGTTGATTGAAAAGCCATCAATTTGGGCGTCCATTCAAACGTAGCCGATTCTTCATCATGACAAAATTATCCCTATTCGTCCGCACCGATGCGCTAGTCAAACAATAACGAGATGATGGCGATAGAGTGTCCGACGGTGATATGAATAGACCAGGCCGACGATGAGCAATGATACTGATTAGGGATGTTGATGGAGTGGGGGGGATACAAAAAAAAATATAAAAATCCTGTCTTACAGCGGTTGAAGGATAAAAGCTCCTTTCAAAGTTGATTTATGTGACGGTCTATTGACATGAAAAATAAAAACGCTGGTAATTAAAATGGCTGCTGACAGTGACCAAAGTGATCCTTTAAATTGAAACCTGTCACGCTGGTGACTGTGACCGCCATCAACAAAAGGATAATCGATAGCGAGCGAAATTTTACAATTAAAATAGCGGCGACCGAAACAAAGCAAAAGCGCAGACAATTAAGATGCTTAAATTACCGTGCCACCACTGGTGACAGGTAATTGTGGTAAATTTACTTTAATACCGCCCAAGTGTATCCCATAAGGCCGATGAAACGAGTGCGTGTAATCCCAACTGCATTGTATGCCTTTCGAATAGAGACCCTTGATTAAAAGGGTGCTCTGGTCGCGTTTGTGTGCAAGGATAATTTGCTGGGGTTCGATTATAATGAGCAAGTAATGTGATTATCTGATTTAAATTCGCATGGGACTTGTTAAGGAGAGGGAGGTCTATATGTGTGCGACGGTTCACCACGAGTGTGAAATTAATTAATCGCCAGAGATAAGGATATCCCCCGAGCTGCAAGGCGGTTCAGATCGAACTGTGGGTGGTCTTGGGTGTGGTTTGCATGGGAAGGGGTCACAGGTGACTGTGGTATTGATTTTTGCAATGAAATTTGGTCAATTTGGACCGTCTTTTGGTCAAGAGTTGAAAAAACAGAAAAATTGCTGAAGACTGTGCAGAAAGTGATTCGAAGTCGAGGGGATTTATTTGAATTTCGCATAGCACACGAACCAGACAGCTGACAACTGAGTGGATGTGGTTTTCACTCTCGTCCTTAAAATGGGTCATAGGGTAGTTGATATAGAAATACCAAGATTTATAGGTTTTTTTTACTGAAGACGGTACCACACGAATTAAGGACTAGAAACTTGGACAAGCAAGAGCGGAGCTACAATCGAAAGCAATCCTCTCGCGAACGTCTGACAAACCATTCGAGAGTACAACTGTCGCGAAAGAGCTTCTCAAATAGCCATTTGGACTCGGCACAGAATTTGTAGATCCCTTCTTCTTCGTGCCAAAAATGAAAAACTCACACAAAACGAACGATTGTGAGAAACTAGGCCTAGGGTCCTTGCGGATATGTTGCGTCCACTATTTTTTTATATTTTAAACAGTTCAATGTATGTTTTGTAATTTTTAAAGAAGACTAAGGTACAGGATGTGCCACAGAGTAATACCTCAAGTGACTTCTCTTCGTTAGTTTAATTAAAAAAACAAAACCGAAACCCAGCGCAGAGTTTTCTATGAACTTACCACAGGGACATACGATTTAAAAAATTAGGGAACGAAATGGGAAAAATGTGAATATATTCATTCATTATTCGGACTCATTCGTTATTCGTGAATTGATTCGCTGTTCATATTTTACAGGCATCAGTCTTCCTAACATCGCTTCAACTTTATCACTGAAAATAAAATACCAGGGGGCAGATTCCATATATCAACGATTGTCTAAACGATATCGTTTTTGAAACTTTGATCACCAAAATAAGTCACATTCTGTTCGAATTTTGTTGAAAATTCAAAAACAAACAAAAAAATTAGCATAAAAGCTTAAAAGTGAAATAGCTAAGAACATACTGTTGTCAGATCCTGACAAGAGGCGAATGTGCGCATCGTGATTAGCAAGCAATTGGATTAATTTATCAAATAAATATAATAATATAATAATAACTAAAAAATAAAAAATTACAAAATAAGAGATTAAATACAAATTTCAAACAATAGAATAAAAATAAATTATAGCAAGAGAGTCAGCAAGTCACCAATTCAATCATAGTTTAAAGAAAAAAGCCAATACTTAACATTTTTAAGGAATTTTGTCAAACGGATAAAACATTTACAACAAAAATACTTTGTCAGATCAACAAAACACAATTTTCAGTTTAAAAAATCGATAATGTATTAATTGAACAATTTTATTGTTGAATTAACAAAGTTTTTGTTATATCGATTAAACCAGAACCAAAAGTCACTTTTGTGAAATTGACAAAACTTATGCAAAATGTTTGTTAGCCAAACAAAATAAAGATAATTAATATTACAAACATATTACAACACAATGAAAAAAATACTATTTAAACATGGTAATCCTTTCAATGCAATGCTTTTGATGGCGTCATTTATTATTTGACACGCGAAGTAAAGTAGTTTGTTAATATGCGTAGAAATCCCATAGAAAAGTGAGTTCAACATTTTAAAAGTAAATAAATCCGTTTATGGTTGAGGACGGGAAAAATGGAAAACATGTTAATGACCCCTTAGATATAAATTGGTGAGAATTTTTAGTATGCATTTTATTATCTTAAATTAAATAGTTCAAATTTGACTTCAAAGCTATGTTGCCGGATTTTTTAACCGAAACTAAAACACGGAACTTTAAATAGTGAAGGATATGACTACATCTACGTAGTTGTCGGTGTTTAAGGTATAGCGGATTTAATTTAATTTAATTTCAAAATCAGATAAAGGCATTCGGTATCGTTGTCTTAAAAAAATTGTCTTTTATAAACAAAAAAAAAAAAAACAACGCGTTTAAACACTAGTCCTTGAGATCAATAAGTTATATATGTAGTATGGGCTTATTTATTTGTTTGAAACAAATACAGTGAATTTTCCCTGACTGTCACCGACCAAATTTTCGTTCCCTGTCTGTGCCTGATTTTCCCCGACTTTCCAGTCCAGCAATAATGTCTTGATATTTTCTACATTGGCTAGTAAAAATATTGTAATGGAATTTCTATAGTTACTTTTTAAATCGATTTGATATAATTTATTTACCTAATGCTATCCACATAAAAATTTATTTGTTGAATCAACAAATTGAAATTATGGAACTATCCCAGTAATAATTGTATACAACCAGCAATATTCCAACAGATTCAACAAAAGACAAATGTAGCACTGACAGATTGTTTCTGTAATATCAACAATATTTGCCGTTGATTCAACAAAATGACAAACAATTTTGATGGTAAATATAAACAACTTTTTTTGCTAATTTAAAATAAAATTGGTCAGTTTCTTCACAAAATCAACATCATTTTGGTAAATTCAACAAAAAACGTTCACACGCACAAAAAAAACATTTTTGATACCATAACAATTTTTTTTGTTATCACAACAAAAGTTTCAAGACAAGATAAAACTTATTAAAATGTTTGTCAATTTGATAGAAATATTTTGATGGACGTATATTGACAAAAAACTGTTGAATCAAGCCTCATTTTCATCAAAGATACCAGGGTTTTATTTTCAGTTTTCAGTGAATTGAGTAAACGTCTTAAACGCGACTTAAGTATATTTTCGGACAGCCGAAAGCCCTGGTAGCTAGTGCTGGAATAAGCAGTTCGGTTTGTTGTCTAAAAACAGTCACAAACACCTCATTTGTTAAACGACTTCCCTAGGGTTGACAACTCTTAACAACCTCTGTTTTAAAGGTCGAAAGACTCTTCCACTTGCAGTGCCCCTAGAAATTAAAACAAATTATTCTGAAGAATGGTCACACCTGAATTTGGGACCAAATCAATTGCTTAATCTCATTCCACTCACAACTAGTGAAGTTTGGGGCCTTAGGAGCTTAAATTTGGACCTATACTACAAAATTCCAATACCCAAAATGACAGATTCAATACGTCAGCTCAAATTATGAAAATAGTTGCCTTATCAGGAAAACTTAGACTTTTAGAAGCCTGCGCGGTTCCTCCTAGTGAGTACTTTTGGTAGGTACAAACGGATTTCTGCAAGTATTTTTGTTAGAAGTAAAATGCTTCAATATGCACTCGTGGGACTGTCAGTTTCATCCAGGTCCATGTTTGCATAAAATCCGACGAGAAACATTAGTCGATATTTCAACAACGCCAATCTCTTGGCTTAGTGAAATTCAATCACAAAGCGATGACCCACCTTCATCCAAATACTCACTTAATCTCAATCCAGCTGTGGAAGGCGTTCAATTGATTCCACCACTCGACAGCAAACGTTTGCGAATACCCAATATAATCCATCATGCTTTGTCATCTGCGTGCAAACTCTCACACACGTCAAATGGAAATCCGTAAGATAAATATTCAAAAGTGTTAAGTGCCAAAAACATTCTCTACCACAGAGAGCTTTTTCCATTCTCTCCTTTCGAGGACCACGTGGAAATTTTATAGCGGTTTCTAGTTCCATCTAAGAAATCCTGACAAGTATTTGCCGACACCCACACACGACAAAGCAAGCCTCTTCAGAGTTTACAGTTCGACAGAATCTCTCACAGTCCCCGTGTGTAAGACATTTAGCAAACTGTAACAAGTGGATGTAATACGGCAGTGTGAATGTGCGAAAAGGATCCCAGTATACCCAGTATTCAGGTTACCCGGAAATAATGTTCACTTCGAATATGACGCCGTCTGTAACATATACCCATTGAGCGCTTAATCCATTACTATGATGATAATAGATGAGTTTTCTTCTTGTCCTTTGTGCAGCAGTACAGAGTCCCTGACAAAGCTACGTGTACACAAAGTATTGTGTAGGGAAGAGGTATGTAAGGCTCAATTTCGTAGGACATGTGGGGAAAGTGGACGAAGATGAATTGGGTCTACTTAGACTCATAGCGGTCTCGTCTCGAATCCAATATGTGAAGTGCGCATGAAAGTGTCGACGAAGATGGTAGGAAAAAATTCAGTGCTCTAAAAGAAGGCTCATTGAAAGCCTTGCTAGTCGACTGCGGCCTATAACCCAATATGACAATGTTTTTAGTTGAGTTTGTATGAAATGATTCTCATTTTAGTTGTAACATTATTTTACAGATATTTTACACTTGTACAAATTTTTAGGAGTATTTAATAGCATTTTATTCGCTTCGTTCGAGTCGAATTTGACCCCTCTAAGGAGGCACCCTTTGAAAAATCCGAAAACTTGTGTCTAGTAATTTTTGCCTTCCATTTCTGTGCAGTATTTTAGGGAATGAAAGTATAATAATTGCAACAGTGATTGAATTCGAACCCGTTTTGGCCCCTATAAAGGGGGGCACTCTTTGAAAAATTCTGAAACTAGTGTCTAGTAATTTTTGCCTTCCATTTCTGTGCAGTCTTTAAATGAAGATACAGTATTTTAATGATAGAAAGTATAATAATTGGAACATTCACTTAATTCGAACCCGTTTTGACCCCTCTTAGGGGGCGGTTTTTGAAAAATCCGAAAACTTGTGTCTAGTAATTTTTGCCTTCCATTTCTGTGCAGTCTTTAAATGAAGATACAGTATTTTAATGATAGAAAGTATAATAATTGGAACATTCACTTAATTCGAACCCGTTTTGACCCCTCTAAGGGGGCGGTTTTTGAAAAATCCGAAAACTAGTGTCTAGTAATTTTTGCCTTCCATTTCTGTGCAGTCTTTAAATGAAGATACAGTATTTTATGGATAGAAAGTATAATAATTGGAACATTCATTAAATTCGAACCCTTTTTGACCCCTCTAAGGGGGCGGTTTTTGAAAAATCCAAAAACTTGTGTCTAGTAATTTTTGCCTTCCATTTCTGTGCAGTCTTTAAATGAAGATACAGTATTTTATGGATAGAAAGTATAATAATTGGAACATTCATTAAATTCGAACCCTTTTTGACCCCTCTAAGGGGGCGGTTTTTGAAAAATCCAAAAACTTGTGTCTAGTAATTTTTGTCTTCCATTTCTGTGAAGTTTTTGAAGTCTTTAGGTGAAGTTGCAGTATTTTAAGGAAGGGACGTATAATAATTGCAGCTGTGATTTAATTCGAACCCTTTTTGAACCCTCTAAGGGGGGCGCTCTTTGAAAAATCAAAAAACTTGTGCCAAGTAATTTTTGTCTTCAAATTGAAGTTATTCTTAGTACAAAACATTTTTAAAAGACAACCTAACCAGTCCTTTATAAAAACATCATTTCTACAAGCTTTGCGTGACGTTATCGTTTTTGATTTATATTTATGGAAAATTTTCCATTTTATCGCGACCAACATTCATCCAACATTTATTCCTGAGACATATATTTATTTTATAGCTATTTACACTCACTCAATCCATCAACATTTTATTTGCCTATGTCGCGCATCAGCATCCATAATCTCAATGGGGAACTTATACTACATAAATGAGCTCGCATACTTCAAAGATATGTTGATAAGCTGTTAGCTTCCTTCTTGATGTGAAAACAACTTTAAGTGCCTATCCTTCATGATGAAAAATACATAAAAAAGACCTGAATCGAAAAACTGGCGAAAGAAAGACGTGCGTCTTTCGAGGACGAACATTACCATTCTTGAAAGGCAATCTTACTGTTCAAAATAATACAAATGAATTCAGCGAGATGTAAATATGTACAATCCTTTTCACATTAACCACATCGCTTTCCATTATCTATCTGATTGTAAAAATAAGTAAGAACGTCCTCTTAGATAAATTACATGTGGTTGTTCTGCTATAAAAATACTCGACTGGGGTATCCTCCATTGTATTGTCCTTACATTTTTCTTTATTTGCGGTATAGACACGAAAAGTCCCTGCACGATATGGCTTAATAACTCGAGCGTATTTATCACGTCACAATAGCTTACTTGACGTGGAATGAGCTTCGTTACTTTCCTCCTTTGTTATCCTTGACGGCGAAGGCAAATTTCCATGGGACATAGTGCTCGCCTTCAGGTGACATAATTTAATTTTCTCAGCTTATACGTAGGCAAGGACGAAAGTTTTATAATAGAAAATGGGGAGGGGAGCAAAACAAGCCCAAAGGCAATTTCGTTCAAGGACTCAGAGCATTGACTCTTTAAAATCTGTAATCAGCCCCGATTTGATGTGGCTGCGATGATTGGTTTCAATGAACACTTACCCTGGCAACGTTTCCATACAGACAGACCAAGTTGAATAATTTGTCTGTGTTCGATGTTTCCTGATCCAGACCATAGACCATCATGACGGCGCCCTGTAAATGACGAAAATAATTAGAAGGGAATTGGAACGAAAAACAATTAGCAGTAGGGGAAGGGATATAAATAGAGAGGGTGTCGAAGCGCATAAAACAAATTGGAAGAAGGAGGTAAAAGTTGTTTAAAATGTTCTCCCAGTCTTACTAGGTCAAGCGTCCTAATGACCCTATCGGCCTTTACTATCATAGAAACCAAGCTATAGAAAAACAAATCATATACATCGAAGCCTATGCGAAGGGGCCTAGGAGGCATATTCTACCCAAAAGTCACACAAAACATATTGCAACGTCCTGACATCTAGTGGCAATTTATAGAAAAATTAATAAAAATATACCACTCTTATACCTCACACAGACGTGGAGTTCCAAATACTGGAGATCGCATCTCCTTCTTGACTTTGAAGAGTAGGGTTTCTATCTTGGCTAAACCTTTACGTAACTTTCTTCACTAACCATTGACCTGAGTGTGGCGCGGAATATTCCCCACTAACCTAAGCTAACCAATCAAATCTAAAGCCAAAAGTCCCACAAGCCCACAGCTCAAAAACCACTTTTTTAAAGTTGTCCACTACCGGTTTCTTTTTTAAAATAATAATCGAACCACCTCTGCTTATCAGAGGCCCCGAGAATGGCTAAGAAAACAGGGAAACCTGATGCGAATGTTGTTGCCTTGAATATCCCCTAACTCTCTGACACAATTTGTATATAAAATGTGGTATTAGCTGGAAGTTCCGCCAGACGTTCTCAACGAAATATGACGTACCACAGGGTTCTGTACTCGCTACTGTATTTTTTCCTTGATGTACGAGAGTTAGAAGCTTCCGGAATTCGGGTAAAAAGCTTCCGGAATTCGCGAGAAAAATTATTCCAATGATTTTGACCAAGCTCGATCCATTACTGGATTAAAAAAAACACCGGAGTAAGGTCAGCTATGTTTTTGGAATCGTAGTGTCTTCCAAGCAGAGGAAGATGAAGACTTTCTTGATTGATAGCCAGGCGGATTTGAAAGAGAATAAATGCAACGGAAATGGAATCGATTCTAGTAAGGGCTGTCTTATTAAATGTTGCTGGAGCACCGCCCAAGATATCGTTCTTTTCAGTTTCTCGACCAGAAGGCCCTTCGCTGGACGATTTAAGAAGAAGCGGTTTGACAGCTATTTCAGAACAAGCTCATTCTTTTATGGCAGTATCTCGCTCTGCTTGGTTAAGCTTGAAGCGGGAGAAAAGCCACAAGATAGGCGACTTCATATTTTAAGAATTAATATTCTGGTAGTCGATGGGAAGAAATTCTGCAACAGAATAGTAGTGCACTTCAGTAAGACAACTAAATACATTGCCTGAGACAAACATGCTCGTAACGAGCCTTTGGGGTCTAACGTTGACCTTCAGTGAAGCCGAGAACTGAATGCAAATGACTGCTTCGGGTGACAACTTCTAATTGTTCACATTTATTTTATAGCATTTTATAGGAAGCACTTGTGACGTCACAGAAAAAAAAATACTCTAACATGTGCAACTGGCGTCACAGAAGAGTGATACTCCTTTATGAAGTCAGATCTGACGGTGGAGAATTATACTTTTACGAGCTTTTTGATGGGATACAGAGAACAGTAGCTACTTTGTCAAGAAACGGTCTAACTAAAGTGGCGACTTGTGTGGTTAAGAACCAGGTGAGCAGTATAAGTTTTTAATGCGAACAGGACGAAGGCGTAGCTATACAAGTGCTATAAAAATAAATTACTAATAAATTACTGCCAGTCACCTAAGCCTTTTGCCGAAAGATCAATTCGAAGGACCCACTTGAACGAAGCTCTGCGGAACTTATTTACAATGTGTCGCTATTGCAGTGTGATTTTCCGACAACTTATTGTGAAAATCTACAGCGTCTTTCATAGCTGCGCTCTGGTTCAACAGTTCCATTTAATGATCCCTTTGATTAGAATAACGCCAGTCCCTTCTAACGATCTCTTTGATCACCTTAGAATAGCCCATATCCCATCTGATTTGGGTAGCTCCAAGGATACTACTTTCAGTGCCAAGCCAATAGGTGTTTTGCACGTTTTCGCACTAGTCGATCAACTATTTATAAAATCGATTCAAAAAAATTACATTTGACAGTTAAATGTACAAAAGGTACCCATCAAAAGGTATCGTAGGTCTAGTGCACCCCAGGCCACAACGACCAGTACGATGTTTCTACTTTAAAATACACCACTCAGTACTTTGCTTCGACGTCATTGACCCCCAAGTCTCCTGCCTGATCCTTAAAGCCTGCCCATCTACTTTCCGAAATTAAAAACAAACACCCCAAAAACTTTTGATGCCATTTCGCTATCAATCCCATCCTATCCCTAATAAGCCGAATTCCAAATCGCTTCACTACACAATTACGGTGTAAAGTGCCTCAAGCTGGCCCACAGGCCCCGCACAAGCCCTAAGCCCTTGCAAACCCATTCCAAATAGTGTGGAAAAAGTAAAACCCCACTCACCTGTTGTTGTCCCGATGCAGCGAAATTCACTGGTCCGTTGCGGCCGGCAGCTATTGGTGGTTCCTTCATTAGACCGGTCGGATGTATAGGTGCACCCTTCCAATTCTCTGGTGTGGTTGGATGAAATTCTGGTGGGCCAAAAGGTGGAAAACCAGCGCCTGGTCCCAATAGTGGTGGTTCTTTAAATTGACAATAAGTTGTTATGAGGCCAACTTTATTTTCCAATTTTTTTTTTTTCATTTTTATTTTTATTTATTGTTTTTATTTAGTTTGTTTGTTTGGGTTTGTGTGTTTTTGGTGGATTAATATTGTGTAGGTGTATTGGTGTTGATTTTGTTTTATTAAATTTATTTGGAAGGATTCGCATGCGTGCACAGGAGTTATCAGGAATGCAAATAAAATGGAAATGAAAAAGAAAAACAGAAAAAAAACACACAGGATTTAATTGACAAAAAAAATAAAATATGCAAATTGTTATATACGAGTAGATAGGAATAAAAAAATAAAAAAAAATTTACAACGCACAAGGATACTTGTATAGATGGACTTTGATGGGAAGTTATTGAATTTTTGACCGATTTCAACAATGGGATTGTTTTTTTTTTTTTAATTCTTAGGTTCGTTTTTTGTTTACAGTAGTTTGGGGATTGTTGTGACCACAAGCACCACTTGTGGGTGAAAATTGGAGATCTCTTGTTGTTAGGTACAGTGGAGTGGACTTATGAGTAGATAGGCAGTGACGTTGAGCATTTGAAATTGATTTTTAGCAGCGAATGTGAATTATATGGCCCAACACAAAATAAATGAACAAAACGCCCCTAAAAATATGCAATGAACATTTTTAATCACGTAATTTCGGGCAAAGATTTAACTTTTTCACTGGAGATTGGTCTACACACAGTTGAGATCCTGGAACTTGTTTTAGGTGGCGCTTGCAGTCCACGGCCTTCAAGAAGCGGGGTTGGGACTGGATTTTTGATCAGCAGATGTTGTATACTTCGCAAGCCACGAAGAGCTACATATATCCAAGGTCTGCCGGCGACTAGTAGGTTTTGAAAAGTACTTCTGACGGTGATCTGTCAGGGGCTTAGACCCGATCGCTACGATGCGCTGCGTATGTTATTTTTAACACAAGTCAGGTGGATCGAAAGAAGTTGTTTAAAGGGTAGTCTAGCATCTCCCATCTTTACAAAAATTAAAAAGATACGAGAGGGATACTTACAGCATCAAAAACTATGATATAACGATTTAAAAAAAAATTTACGATCGTAATAAGTCAACGACCGAGCAAAGTTATTTTATTCGGTGTGACCAGCTGTGGAGCTATCTCCGATCACAGTATACAATTGACGGGTGAGTAAGAACTTTTTTTTATATTCGGTGAACAACTAGATGGCCTCTGATCAACGTCGGTCAGCGACAGGGAACTAAACTGGGATCCAGTTTAGTGTGACCAGCTCTACAGCTGTCATCAAAAAATTTCATTGGGACTAGGTGATTACAATCGGTGAAACATTTAACCGAAGTGTGCTCTTTCTGGTCAGAAAATGGTCAGTTAGCTTCGACCCAGGTTTCATTCTTTGGTGTGACCAGCTGTCACCGAAATATAGAATTGTGAATGTGTATGGACTGTAGTTAGAATCGGTGAAAAATGTATTCCCAGAGCAGTAGATGTGATAGACGTCGGCTGGTAACAGGACACAAAGCCTAAACCCAAGATGCCTCGTTCGGTGTGACCATTCGTGACATTTTACACCGAATAAACTGATGCAAGTCTTTCGAAAAAAAAAAAAAATATATATATTGTCATAAGAAGAACGCGACATAACCCTCGAGTCGGATCTCTTAATCGATCGACGAGCTATATGGGTCGAAATGTTTTTGTAAAAATCGATTTGACACAACAATTATTCCCACCCATTAAAAATACAACACATGACTACACCCAGAACATTCCTTCGACCAGGCCCAAGTCCAACGTTTTAGCAACTTTCCTTCATTACTCATAAAAGGAGGGCAAATCGTTCTTGCAATGAAAATACTCCTACGGTATTGCGAAAAAATTTCCATAACTCCCAAGCTTAATGCACATTTTAATATCCTGTCAGGACGTCCATAATATGCGCCCCCTCCAGGCAGAACCATTCCATTTACATTTATCACTAAAACGAAATATATCACTTTGAATTTTTGTTGCGCACAAAAAACGACGACGAAGTATGAAATGAAATACGTTCCCACTCAGTGGAGGAAATGCCTTCATAAGGACACAGGACACACTGCCAACTGCAATCGTTTAACATAAATCACTTACATTTCTTTAGTTTTTTTTCGTTTTTCGTACACTAATTTGACCTATTCTCGTACGCAGTACGAAAACAAATGAACACAAATCCACAAGTCCTTGTTGACGACTTCGCGTGTGTGTGCACGAGAAGGAGAAAATCTTACATAAGCTCAACAGCAACTGTTTAGTTTCAATTAATACTAATTTATACACGACATGCAGTTTTTTTTATTTTTTTTTATTTGAGAGTGTTCGGAGGAGGGAACAATCAAATTCACATGGTCACTCAAGTAATTAGAATTAACAAGCCTTCGAAAAGAGCACACAAACGGGTTGTACTAGATTGGTGGTCCCCACTGACATCGTTCGTTGTGGTAGCGCTCTGTCGGAAATGTTGTGTTAGCAGCCTCAAACTCAGCAGTCACCATTCCAAAAGGAATATCGAGGTAAAATTATGTTTTTGCCGCCCGGACTGGTGGCCGTCTACATGTCAACGGGTGGAGGTGAAGCGAAATAAAAAAATAAGGAAAAGGACCCACATGGAGAGTGCGAAGGAGAGGAGGGAAAAACAACGAGAACATTTCACCCTTGGTTTCCGGGTGACAAAGTGGAAACAATTTTGTTAGAATTCATTTTTGCCATCCCGCCCTTCCTTCGAACACATGAAAAACCCCAAGGACTACGTGTGTAGTTATGTCGCATGAAGTGGAAGCCGAACACGCAAGCCTTAAGCAAGAGAACACAACCAATACTCTGTGGTGGGACAGATACGGTTTGGTGTTGGTTTTTTTTTCCACCCAGCATCAGGGATATGTATCCGCAAAAAAAAAAAAGGAATGGAAATTGATAAAATTGAGGACATTTTTCTACGAAAACTATATCGGGTGCTAACATCATATATTTTGCAAAGACGCCGACACGCACAGAACCGAACTGATGGATTATGGTTTTTTTTTTTATTCTTTTGCGATAAGAGTAACAAGGTGTGGTCCACCAAGTTAGGACTTGGAAAGTCCTTTTGAGTGAGCGTATTTGATGGAGCGTAATATTTTATTGGAATTAAGGGATTGCGCTACGGCTTACGTGCGAGTGTCGTGAGTGAACTTTTGAAAGGGTTGGTTGGGGGCTTTCCTCTATTGGGCTATGTTTCTATGTGGCTTTGTTTCATTATCGGGCAAGAAGTACTTGAGCGATTTGGATTAAAATCGGTACGTGGGTGGGTGTAGTTGGTGGGAAGCATATAGGATGGCTTTTATGTCTGCGGGAGCCAGTTAGGGTGTTGCCAAGGGCTTGAACAAAACAATAAATAAAGGAACCTTTTATGACCGGACATGCAAGCCATCGGTTTTTGACCAGAGATATAAGGAAAAACAGAAAAAAAAACAAACGTCAAATTTAAGTACCCTAGAAAGCTACTTACGATTTTGCATTTATAACATTCGAAGGGTCATTGGCTCTAAAGAAACTTTAATACTCTCGGCTCGGAAGTTTGCCAGACCCTTCGAAGAGGTACAGCAGTGAAAGACACCTTAAGAATTTTTTGTTTCCAGTGGTTGAACCTAGGACACTTCCACTTAAAATTTAGCACCTCTCTTCGAGGATTACATTTTCAAAATTCTAGGTAAGAACCTGACCTATAATTTCGTAAATGTAGACCTCATTTATTGTATCACTAAAAAATGTGCGCTTGGGAAGGCCTTCTATTTTGATCTGACTTTGAAGTTCTAAAATGCTGAATTGCACGTACCCTAAGTCAAACAGTTTTATTTACGTTTCCACACACGGGTTTTAAAGAGGACGTTATTCTGTAACAACTGAGACCACTGCCATGGGAAATTTTGTGGGAAATATTTAGAGCCAGAGCCACCTAAAGCGGTTTGTAGGTTGAGGAACATGCTTAACTCACAGTGGGCTTTGCGGAGTTGTTTGAAAGTCCCGGATCAGCAGTGGAAATTGTTGAAGTCTACAACTGAACTTAGTTTGCTCTGATCTATTTCAGTGATTCTGTGACACAGTTTTACAATTTTAGGTACTGGGTGAGGGCAGGAGTGCCCCCAACAGCAAGAATAGCTGAAATTGTAAAATTGGAGTCAGTAAGGAATCTATTAATATTTGAAGATATCCCCCATTCAAAACGAAATGTCAAGTACCCTTCATTCATAATCCCCCCAATTTAGCGCCACTCGCATCTGTCTTATTTCTCATAACACACACCGCCGAAATTTGTTGAGTCCCTCAATTATCGTATGCAAATCAATGTAATACCCCGACCAATTCACTACAAAAATAATCGAAAAATTCACCCGCACGCTTCGGTAAATGTCAACGTGTGCGCAATCTGGTACTTAATCCACAAGACCAATATTTGCGGTATGGTAATAAGTGGATTTCCAAACACTGAACCCCCTATACCCCACTTGTCCATCGTTGGCGACCTGTTCCTTCCATTGAATGGTTGAATGGCTTCATCTTTACTCGACACGTTTGCACTAACCCCCCGTTGAACGTAGTTGAAAAATAAATAAAAGAATAAGCAAACAAAATGGGAGCGCACACAAAAGTGAAAAAATATTCTCCTATAAGTGTATCGCACCTGGCGCTATTCGGTGTATCATCCGTTGTCAGAAATGACAAGCACATGTAAGCCAACAGGGGGAAAAAAAAATGACATAGGCTTTGCAATGATGAAGGATTTGCGAGCTGTCACTTTATATGTCGTATCCTCAAAGGATATTGTTAATCATTTAAATTTGTTTCTTTGTTCCTTGAACAGGTGCAGGGTTTCCCTTGTGGATTTCCTTTCTTTTATTTGCCTTAACCTTTTATTTTATATTTTTCTTGAAACGAATGGTTTTCTTATAATTTATGGTTGGCTTGATCCATTTGTTATACTAAACACTTAAAAATTCGGCGGGCTTTGGGTTGTGTGCAGATACTAATGACATCCACTGATTCGCTGAATGTGGAGCAGTTTATCAATTTTGGAAATGATGGCTTCTTTCCTGAATCATATTTCAAAGGTGTTTATGTTTTGGAATCGTTTAATCCTTCTTTCAAACTTGCATGAGAGTGGGGGAGGCATCCTTATCCTTGTCCAAAAAAAGAATACTCTGTCTTTCATTTTATTCCTACAGAAACTGGTTTATGTGTCGCTAAAAGATACCAGCAAAGCCAGCGGGAGTCTCTGGAGTATGTACAGTACTGATCCAAGACAGAGCCCTGTAAAAAATCTATTTCGACCCTAAGTCCCTTACATTTCAGAAATAGCTTTGCGCACATTGTTACATAGACACTTCTTCTAAAAGAAACCGTGTGCGCAAACTATCCATTTTACGGACCACGCTAGTAAGTATTTTTGAATTTAATAGACTTTGATTTATTTGATCTCATTCAGATGAGCATTCGCAAGCGCACATAGATTTTTGAAGCCACTTTAATCCGGTGTAGACTTGGACCTAAGCGCACATAGTCTGAAAAATGCACATCCTACAAAAAGACACTTTACAACTGTGCATTTTACAATGACTAAAACTTCAACAACAGCGTCTTGGTTACAAAGATTCGCATATTGGTTGCGCACACAAACACTTTAGGTGAGTGCGCAAGTGAAAATGTCGTAACTAGTCTATAGGCATCGTTATAGCTTTGTTCGTAGAAGAATTTAAAGGCATTTGTAAAGTATTTCGATTGCGCACATGAGTGTGCGTTTAGGTATCAAACACCAAATTTGCCGAAAAACAGTTGCCCTTTAACTAAAACTCATAGGAATCGAGCTTTTCGAAGACATTCTGAGTGCGCGAAAAATGTAAATCACTTATAAGAGACGAAATGAGAGGAATTTTTATATATCTATGAATGTGGGAACGAAGTTTCATACAGCCTGGGGTGTTTTTTAGACTGTCGGGGTGTAAATAAATAGTTGGCGCGACCTGTTGCGATCCAACGCATTCTCTTAATCGTTCTTCGTGTGTTTTTTTATTTTTATTAACTATGCCTCGACTAGATCCAACTTCTTTCCGCAGCACGTCGTATACGCAACCGATTTGCCCACATATCGTTTTCGATTTTCATCTCCCTTTAAGCCCTTTAAGGATAATGCAATAAATAAATTTCCACATGCCATTCCAAGTGGTTGGGGTAAATAGCAAAACGATTATCCTTGGCTAATCGCATTTCACTTGGTAATGTGTGGCCCACATCCGTTTGCGATTGACGCACGATGCTTTTTACGTCGCTATGCCCCCGAGCAGTATGTGCTATCACACAAAAATCCATTTAATTCCACACAAGGATATAGAGAAGCACATTTCTCCACATGAGGGGGCGGGGAATTAATTATGGTTTAAGAAAGCACCATCTCTCCCTTGTGCCAGAGTGCAAATTTCCAGGGGTGTGCTCTCAAGTGTGTCCCTTTTACGCAGGATATATGTGTGTTTTTGTCTGAACACCTACCAAAAGTTAATGGAGCGAATTAATTTGCGGTTGGCTGTATTTTTCAGCCACAAAAGGAACACAGCAAAAAAACCTTTTAATTGTCAATCATTTACAAGGATACAGGCACACAGCCAGTGTTGGCGTACATTTTAATTAATTCAATTCAATTCATTATGATTTGGATTTGGATTTAATTGATGGTAAAACTTTGAATTGCCTCCATACAGTGTCGCAATCTGAGAAATTGCTTTGGTTGTCCTCCGCCGGCAAAGACTAGATAAGACTGGGATATGGCCCGTATCTATTCGGTAGTTGGCAGAATAATGCTCACATTGCGAAGTTTTATTGGCATATGGATCAATGCCAGTTATGTCCTTAATACCATTAAATCCTCGTCAATATTTAAATACAAACACATACAGTATACACACAACCGTCCCTATGTTTAGATATTTTTTTCCGTTCGTCCTTTTTTTTTTGGTCGAGATATTGAATACGTAAGTGAGGTTTTTTTTTGCTTTAATGCCGAACTAATATTGAAGGGATATTCATATGTGTGGGCGGACGGGAGCATCGTTTACCCTGTGTTGAGGAGGGGGTGTCCTTTTTTTTGTTGCCGAACTTGTAGGGAATAGAGCTGGCGGCATTAATTTTTCAAAAGACAATAATGTGCAAACTGTGAACTTATTTTTAGAATTCGGATCCCGGGAGGAGTACAACTGGAGGATTAAGTGCAGAGATTCAGTGGAATTTAGTGCTGCCTGTAATGGATTGTGTATAGTCCTTTGTTGGAGTGGATTACTTATGCCATTTGCAAAGGAAAATCTCCATTATAGTGCGATTATTTGCATGAGCTTATTTAATTTGATTGCATATGCATGATGAGTGAAAATTTAAATGGATTACAGCTCCTGGGTCCTTGGAGTGTTTTCCGCTACATAATTTGATTGTGAATAGGAAATGTCTACTGGACTTGTCACCAAAAACAAAGTCTGAAGACAAAGAAGATCTTATTTTGCATAGGAGCTGTCAGCTCTTTTGGGGGGGGGGGGGGGTTTCATCTAGTAGCTCCCTGGATGAAATTTGTACTGGTTCACCCTAAATAGGTAGTCAGGTATATCAGTAAATTGCATTTTTAACGAGTTCCTTTAATATTGAGGAGCTGTCAAGACGAATAACGCCGCCAAAGGAGGTTGGGTAGATGTGATTGTTTGTAACCATTGAGTACTCCACAATGGCTGGTGTCCCACAAGGCTCCGTTCTCGGACCGATTCTATTTCAGACGGCAGTGTTTTTTTGCGTCACCGTGTTGGTAGACATTTATTGAACTGCAGCTCGAACTTATAACTCTAAAAGAGAGAGGCATAGTGAGAGCAGTTTTTTAAGCTTGCGCCTAAGTAAGGGCCTCGTGTTTCTAAAATGTTTGTTGGTTTAGATACAACATAAGAAAATGGCAAAGGATGGACCAGAGGAGTTGGGAGAGATTTTAAGCGGTTTAAGCACCTTCGATAACGTTCGAAAAGACAAGATATAAACCAAAATGACCGCTTTACACCACTTAAATTACAAACTCCTGCATACTTTCAGGCTGATCCGATGGAACTATCTCTGAATGGATTCACTGAGCATTCGCCTACCTTACTTCTCGTGGCTTAGAACGAGGTTCAGTAAATCAATCCCAACCACTTCAAATATTTGACATTTCCTACATATAAAGTAAACAAAGTCACATACGTCCCTGAATTGAAAAAAAAAAAAGAACAAGTTCAACAAATAATAACAAACAAAAGTGATTTCCACAAATACGAACATGCATTTTCACTGCACACGCAACTCAATCCCACTCCGAAGGGACAACCAACTTTTGTGCAGGCAAGCAATAAAAAATGAAACAATTTACACTACGACTTTAGTCATAATCTCTGGCATAACTCATTTTAATTACGCGATGACAATACACTAAATAAAAAAAAGACTACCCCTAACTTGTATACCCCCGCTACATCACTCTGTCTACACATACATATTTAAAACGAACTAAAGGGATAGCAAGTTAATTAAAAAATCGTTGACAGCTCTAATATCGGGCTCCTTGTAGCATTCACTGCATTTTTTTTGTTCGTCCTTTCGCTCACAACCACCCAAAAGCTTTTCCCTGTCACTGTATCTTTGTCGGGGGAAATTAAACAAGTTTTTTTTTTTCTCATTGCTCTGTGCTGTTTGACTTCCATTAGAAGGGAGGAGGAAAATGTAACTCGCTTGTAATTTGGATGGAAATAATTCATTGTGTTTATTATTGATCCTTTTTTTTTCGTTTCCCACACTTACTTGGAGAAATGTGGCACAGATAAGTGGGATTCGTATTGGAAATGGATCTTGTTCAATGATTGGGGGTTCTCTCTTTTCCACACTCTTTTATCTGGGTTTGGTAGTCCCTTAACCAAAGGATAGTGTTTTAAAGTTCGGTGGCAGTTTATCTTTTAAGTTGCTCGTCAGTGAAGCCAGACCACAAGCAGTCGCAGTCCTTGCTTGTGACGAATTTGGTGTAATTACTTTGATTTCCAGTTTGATTGGGATATTTTATCTATTTTTGGAACTGTCCCTTTTGCTTGAATGGATGGGATATAGGAAAGGATGGGATTAGCTTACTTTGAATGGCTTTTTAAGCCTTTCCGGTGGAACGGGTGGATTTATAATTCAAATTGGTTTGTTGCCTCAAAGTAATTTGTTATTTAACTTGGGAGAGCAATTAGTCTTCGAATTGGCAGCACTTTTTTTTCCAACAATCAATTTGACAGTTGACAACTGACTTTATGCCTCAATCTGATAGAAAAATGAGCCGAAAAAGATGGTTAAGGGTTCCTTTCGAAGACTGAATTTCGAACTGGCAGCACTTTTGCTACAAACAACCAATTTGACAGCTGATTTTTGCTCATGTTGCTTTGCTATTTCATCATGATGATAGCCTTGCCATAATTGGCCTAAAATCTGCTCGAAAAATTAGCCGAAAAAGATCGTTAAGGGTTATTTTCGATGACTGATTTTCGAACTGGCAGCACTTTTGCTACAAACAACCAATTTGACAGCTGATTTTTGCTCATGTTGCTTTGCTATTTCATCAAGATGATAGCCTTGCCATAATTGGCCTAAAATCTGCTCGAAAAATGAGCCGACAAAGATGGTTAAGGGTTATTTTCGATGACTGATTTTCGAACTGGCAGCACTTTTGCTACAAACAACCAATTTGACAGCTGATTTTTGCTCATGTTGCTTTGCTATTTCATCATGATGATAGCCTTGCCATAATTGGCCTAAAATCTGCTCGAAAAATTAGCCGAAAAAGATCGTTAAGGGTTCTTTTCGATGAGTGATTTTCGAACTGGCAGCACTTTTGCTACAAACAACCAATTTGACAGCTGATTTTTGCTCATGTTGCTTTGCTATTTCATCAAGATGATAGCCTTGCCATAATTGGCCTAAAATCTGCTCGAAAAATGAGCCGACAAAGATGGTTAAGGGTTATTTTCGATGACTGATTTTCGAACTGGCAGCACTTTTGCTACAAACAACCAATTTGACAGCTGATTTTTGCTCATGTTGCTTTGCTATTTCATCATGATGATAGCCTTGCCATAATTGGCCTAAAATCTGCTCGGAAAATTAGTCGAAAAAGATGGTTAAGGGTTTTTTTTTACAAGATTGATTTTCGAACTGGCAGCACTTTTGCCACAAACGATCAATTTAACAGCTGTCAGTTGATTTATGCTCACTTTGGTTTGGAATTTCATCGCGACGATGGGCTTGCCATAATTAGCACGAAATCTGCTCGAAAAATCGGTCGGAAAGCATGGTTAAGGGTTCTTTTTTGAATTTGACAACTGACAACCGATTTAAGGCCACAACATAAATCATCTGAGATAGAATATGAATTAAAGCTGAACTCTTGACTGATTCAAGGCACCTTCGTTCAATCACTCAAAAATGTCATCCATTAATGGAGTTCATGGAATCGCTTGTCACAACGGATTTTTCTTCCCCACTCCCATGACTCCGACTCTTAAGAAAGTGCTACATTTTATAAACTAAATGCAACAAGCTATAAAGTCCATCATTCTCGACTATAACAAGCAACTCCTCAGCCGTAGCTCGCATTAACTCCAACGCATTACATCGCCCCCCACCCCCCTAAGTGTCCATAAAAACTGGAGCACATTAAGCTCTCTCTCAATACACCCAGGTTCGCGCGCTACACACGACACATGTCGCGAGTATAAATCAGACATGAAAATTAATTCTAAATTTAACTACACCGTTATAAATGCCAAAAGTACTCCACCAAAGGAGCACCAGGGATATACAAGTTATTAAAACATAAAACTCTTTCATCCCGGGTGATAGTGTCGGAGGGCTCGCGCGTATATTTTATTCCCAAGTTAACCATGTCAGCAATCATAAGAACCCCACTTTCGTACCGAACGCAAAGTGAAACGTAATTTAAACCCTACTCCCCCCACCAGCCATCCGGGTTAAAAGCGAACGTGTAAATTATGGATGTCAAGTTGGAAGTATATTGGTTGGGGCCATGTAAATATATATTAGACCCCTTCGGTCGCTACACACAAACACACACACACAAGTGTCACCCGTATGTGTGTGTGTGTGGCGCGTATCCTTCAAATGTTTGCTGGAGGTTTGTATCATTAAAAAGTAAACGGTTGGTGTATGCGAGATTATTTCTTCTGCCGGTCTTACGCAAGGGAATTTCACATGTTAATTAAATGGCAGAGCGAGATAGAGGAACTGTCACAGTTTGGCGAAATGGATTGAGGGTGCTTGTGTTAATTGCGTCACATTGTCGTTGACAATTTGAGGTACAGTCGTTACGTGATAAGCAACAATAGAGGCGGGGGTGTTGTCGATTTGTATCTCGAAATTGTTTACTCGGCAGGTGATTTGGGTTAACGCAGAGTTGAGCGCCACCTAGAGTTGAATCCGAAAATGATACGACGCAAGTCTTGTAAGACCAGAAGGTGCTGTGAGTCGATGGGACTCACTTTCAATTAAATTTCAATGGCAGCACTGCTTGACCAAAAATGGCGTCCTATGTCATTGGTCGGCTGTTGGGCGCCAGTTTTAAAAATGAATTAACAAACATGTGGTGGAAAAAAAACTCAACTTTGATACTTCCAGTGATTTTCTATCACTTTCGTTGACAGGAAAAGGAAGAGTACTTTCGATTGACCTTAATTTCATTAAAAATCGAGGGACGACCATTTCTGCTTCAATTTAAGAGGCTCTTGAACTGTAGGAGATATGAGAGGGATGCCATCATGTAGCTGCATCTTTTTAATGAAAGCCAAAAAGTACAGGTGACACTACGCAGCCCTGTGGGACACCGCTTTTAGTCCCCATATGCCACATGGGACAGTTCCTCCTGACAGTCAAACCCCACTCGAGTGCCACTGACATTTACGATCCCATTCTGGTAGTAAGTTCACCACAAAACACCCCCACAGACGATATGAATGGACGTTGATGAATGCCTTCCGTGAGGCCGTCCAGCTTTGATGGCAACAATATTTGTTCTACTCCCCTGTCATTCGTTATAATTACACTGGATTGCCGAGCAGCTCCCCATAGTCCTTTTTGGTTAACGACCTCAAACTCGGTCCCCTCAAAGCCAAGGCCCGTATACACATTTACATTATTTTTATTCCATTTTCACCTGGCCACCCACTAATAAATATTGACAACAATAGCAAACCATCCAATACGACAGTACAAGTTACCCCCTACAGACCACCTACACACGTACATTTATCTGACAACAATGCCAGCACACACACGAGACCACCTATTTGTATTCAACTTACAGGTTCATTTCGGAACAAACTCATTACCGTGATGGGCTATTTTTCTTACATCACCTATGGTCTTGTCTACATGTAGGTATTTTTATTCCCTCCCAACATGAATATGAATCTTCCCTTTTCCTTATTAGAGTACTTGTAATATTAAATCGATAGACGCGCATGGCGGCCTTCATTCGAGGGAATCACAGAGCCAATATAGAGCGTTGTCGGTCGGCAGCAACAGCAGGACATAAACAGTTTGACTGTGTGCGAGTGGTATCATGCCCGGCAGAGACGTCTCATTCAATAACACAGTTACGTGAGTGTGTGCGACTGCTATTAGGTCTGAAATATGAATGCGAGCATATAAATTACCATTTTTTTTCTGGAAAAAGAGGATAGTGCTTCAAGGAGCGTACACACATTGCAGAGTGTAATGAGCGCAATCATAGCTATCTGTTACTAGCACCTTCGGCACGACCGACGACGACGACGACGTCGCGACAATGGCAAGAGGATGCGACGTTAACAGATGTCCTGACATTTATCCTCGGCCTGATTATCAGTGTTGAAAATTATTTTCCTAGCGATTTTTATGCACATATATCCTGTCCGTGTCATCATTATCGCTGGCGTTGTATCACATTCTATTTGAGTGGTATGTGCGTGTGTATGAGAGGCGGTTGTATGAACTATCAAACTATGCAGGGGATGGGGCTTGATTGAGGGATGGTAAATATTTTTCTTACATAAATTACACGCTGCATGCGAGTTCTGCGTGTGGCATTGCGGGGCCAACAAATTGCGTCTTATTTGCTAATCAATTATTTTTTAGTGGTCAGCCGATAATGAAACTACAAACAGTTGGAATGGTAATGTCCTTTCTAATTGTTGAAGCAACTGTGGGATAAATAAAGCGAGGGGACAAGTCGGCTGAAAGGAACAGAGTCGCATGGACGTGTAAATGGGTTGCTTTATAGCTGAATGGCGCCCGACGAGAGGCCAATGGGTTTTTAATGACACCATGGACTTGGCTACTTGGGCAGGCTTTCGAAAACACGCGGTAGTTGCCCTTGGCAGGCTAATGCAAGGGATACTGCTAAGAAGAAAACTTTATAGATCCGAACTAAGTTTGAGGTGTGAACCCTACAAAATGGCGCCCAACAAGATGCTAATAGCTTCTGGGTCAAGATCACAATTTATTTGCCTACCAGGACAACGCTTCAAAAAGTATTTGAAGATAGATCGGGATACTCGTAATCATTTTGAGTGTCCAGTTTAAATTTTTCGAACTCACAATGGCGAAATTTTCCATACAAAATTGCATTTTGTGACCCAAAAAAATATTTAGTGTGGTTAAAAATGATTATTAGTAAGGCCCAGAGTCTTTAGAAGAACTTTTTATTGACGAAAACTTCGCCACTGGGCGCTTCAAGCATAAAGATGCCTGTTTAGGTGAAAAGTGCGATGAGCTGCTAGATGCCGCCACTAAACAGTTGCTCAGTTGGTCCTTTCTTCAATATTAAATTCCCTTTTTCCGAATTTCCCTCAATCAATTTTAAACCCTAGCATGTAAGATCAATTTTGGTAAATTAAGATTTTTCACTTTTTTGTAACCCATCAAGGAGGTAAGAACTCGCCCAATAAACTAGCAAATCGAAACCGACTCGAAGTATTTTTTCTAATTCCTTAACGATTTCTTTCTCTGCCCCCCAATATATCACCCGAACATCCGAGTATTTATTGGTCCTTCGAGCCGGATGAAAAAGAAAGGAGCATCACCCGAAGAGAGCAGAGAAAGCCCATTTACACAAAAAAAATTCCATACCTGAGGAAGACGCCACCCGCTGAAGAAAAAATATTTTCCAGAGAGCGAATAATCAAGTTAACCATGCACCAGCATAGCAGCACAAGCAGAAACTCTTATCAATCACTAAGATCAGGTGCGTACTCTATGTAGATCAGTGCATTAGAGCAATAGCTTAATTCAGAGTCAGACTCGCCTATTAACTTTGTCACATGCGGTAGTTCTCCGCGAATGCCCACTCATATAAGACGTGCACGTGCAGTCAAAATTTCGGTCATAAGTTCGGTACATATATTTAATTATACGCCCATATTATATAATATTAATTGATTACAAAAAAATACAGTTCAATCGAGTAAATTAAGTAAAAGGTTTTTTCAAAGTGCTAAAACAGTGTCAAAGTGTCATCCATAGATCTGCAAAGTGTCCCAAAAAGGAAAATAATTAATCACATGTGCCGGTGCGAACGCAAGATCAAGGTTAGTGGTCATTCCATTGTCTTTTTTAAGAAAGCATAACGCGTTTACTAGGTCCGTTATCGACACATTTTTCAGTGACGCGAACTGTCCCGTTTTCCCTTCAAACGGTTATATTCATAAGCTCTTGATTAGCTCGTTAAAATAAACCGTTTAATTACTTCGAACGGTACGCGAGGTTAGTCCGCTATACTTGTTGTCATCTTTCATTTAGTATACTTTATTTCGTGGTTATTTTCTAATATTGGAACTTCATAAGTTTATCATGGTTGGCTTAGACGAGTTCATTTTTGCTGCGGATCAGCTTGCTGAATTTGCTTCTGATTTTAAGGAAAAGCCTGCTAGTGTTCGTTCGATCGCCTCATTAGAGGCTCTCAGGATCGAACTGAAGGATTTATGGGGTGAGGTGAAAAAAAGTTATGCATTTTGCGTGCATGCAGATGACTCTTCGGATATAAATCAAACTGCGGCGATCAAGATCAAATACAAACTTTCATCCGACACCTATGTCACTTGTTTAAGCGAAATTATTGATTTATCAACCAAATTGGCGGCAATCAAAGAAAATAATCTTTCTGCCCCAATAGATAAAGATACCCAAAACACCCCGTGTCTAAAAGTCCCCCCATGTGATACAGATGTATTTCATGGCAACTATTTGATGTGGCCCTCTTTTCGAGATATGTTCACGGCCGTTTACGTGAATCATCCAAAGCTATGCGCAGTACAAAAATTATTTCATCTTCGTTCAAAGACCAAAGGCGAGGCGAGTAATATTGTGTGTAAATTTCCTCTCACTTCGGACAGTTTTGATCTGGCTTGGGAAGCATTAAAGGACAGATATGACAATACGCGGATTTTAGTGAATAGCCAGCTCAAAGCTTTGTTTAATTTACCCTGCATTACAGTGGAATCTAGTAAGTGTATTAAAGATCTGCAACGGGATATAAATGATAGTATTTCGACTCTTAAAGCTCATAAAATTGATACATCCAATTGGGATCCGATACTCATATACTTGTGTTCAAGCAGTTTGCCGGAAAAAACTCTTTCTCTGTGGGAACAATCCATTAAAAATCCACGAGATATCCCTTTATGGTCCGAAATGAACGCCTTTCTCACTAATCGTTACCAAGTGCTGGAAACAGTTTCCGATATACGGTTTACCTCCAAACCAAAAACTTTACCTCAAAAACCTACTCATCCACAGTCAGGTCGTCTAAACATACATCATTCATATCATTCTAAGCCTTATCTTTATACCTGCAAACTATGCAACGAGAATCATTCGTTACGGGTTTGTAGTAAGTTTTTACAAATGTCTGTTCATGACAGAATCAAAGCAGTTAATTCGCTAAAATATTGTAGGAACTGTTTAGCAACGTCTCATATGGAAAGGGACTGTAAAAGCACGCATACTTGCATGCAATGCAAAGG
Source organism: Cheilosia variabilis (assembly GCA_951230905.1). Taxonomy (NCBI): domain Eukaryota; kingdom Metazoa; phylum Arthropoda; class Insecta; order Diptera; family Syrphidae; genus Cheilosia; species Cheilosia variabilis. The sequence continues at coordinate 58,554,746 of OX579680.1, read as the reverse complement.
TCGACATCATACCCTTCTGCACCAATCAACTCCGAACCCAGGAGTTGCTACACACGTCTCCCATCGCAAAGGAAGTACGCAAGAATCTACCCTATTCGAAACCCCCAATATACAGTCCACTAATAACCCATCTACTTCCTTTGAATCGACTCATTTGCTTTCCCATTTTAGTAGCAATAACAATCGAGTGATACTTGCTACCGCGTTAGTGAATATTGAAAATAACGGCAATACCTTTTGTTTACGCGCCCTTATAGACCCGGGATCTGAAGTGACATTTATATCCGCGGAAGTACAAAAACGATTTGGACTTCCAGTACAATACATTCAAGCGCATATATCTGGAATTAATTCAGTGGTGGCTGCTACCGCTTCAAAGCTTTGTTCAATCATACTTAAGTCGAGATACAATCCTAATTTTACTTTAGCCGCGAAAGCGATTGTTCTGAAGCGCCTTACAGGAGATTTGCCATCATGTACGGTTGACCCCTCCGAAATATCTGAATCGATTGATTACCCCTTAGCAGATCCCAAATTTTATTGCACCTCCAAAATTGATATGGTAATTGGTGCTGACATATATCCCTCTCTCCTCCGAGATGGCCTTATTTCAAACGTTTTTGGTACTCTTTTAGCGCAAAACACAATTTTTGGCTGGGTTTTATCAGGCCCGCTTCGCAATACAACTCCAAACTGCTACTCGTCGTTTTTATCATTTTTCAGTGAGATTTCACTGGATCAAGAAATTTCTAAGTTTTGGGAGGTGGAAGAGATTTGTGATTCTAAACCCATTTCCCCTGATGATGAAGTATGTGAGAAGAGGTATTCAGAAACCACTTATCGCAACCCCGAAGGCCGGTATGTCGTTGAGCTACCCTTCAAAAATTCTGTCCCTGTGCTAGGCCGATCTCGTGAAGTGGTCATGAAACAATTTCTTCGTACTGAGAATTCATTGTCCAAGAATCCAACTTTCCAAGGAGAGTACAATAAAGTCATCGAAGAATACCTTACCCTTAATCAAATGAAAGTTGCGGAAGCTGTCGAGATTGAAAATGAGAAGGCAATCGGGTCCTATTACCTACCTCATCATGCGGTGGTAAAACCAGAAAGCACCACGACCAAGATTCGGGTAGTTTTTAATGCCTCGAATCCTACTGGTAACGGGATCAGTTTGAATGACTCCCTTTACCCTGGCCCAAGTCTTCAATCTGATCTTGTATCTCTAATCCTCAATTGGAGATTTTACAAGTATGTTTTCAATGCGGACATTGAGAAGATGTACCGGCAAATACTCGTTCACCCAAACCACACTGCCTTTCAAAGAATTCTATTTCGAACTTCGAATAAAACACCAATTCATGATTATGAACTCCAAACAGTTACCTTTGGTGTTAACTGTGCACCATATTTGGCTATTAGAACCCTTCGGCAGTTAGCTGACGACATTCAAGATAAATTCCCTTTGGCTTCTTACATTCTAAAAAAGGAATTTTATGTCGACGATGTGCTATCTGGAGCACATGAATTAGAAACAGCAAAGTTAGCACAACAGCAGCTGGTGGATGCTCTAGGTTCCGCGGGTTTCCTTCTCCGTAAATGGACTTCCAATTGTCCAAACCTTCTTGAAAGAATCCCTGAAGGCCATCTGCTAAATCAGGACTTCCTAAAACTACAGGAATATTCGTCCACGAAAATGCTAGGTATTCAATGGAATGCAAGAAGCGATTCTTTCGATTTTTCGCTGCTTCTCTCCAATCCAAGTATCACCACTCTTCCGACAACCAAACGAAATGTCCTTTCAATTATTGCACGATTGTTCGATCCCGCTGGATGGCTGGCTCCAGTCATCATTACGGCTAAGCTTATAATGCAGCATATATGGCGTGATGGGACGTTATGGGACTTACCCCTTAAGCCACTGACGTGTCAAACTTGGAAGAATTTTTTAGCTAATCTTCCTGATATCCAATACATACATGTTCCCCGATGGATACAATTTGAACCATCAGTTTCATTTCAGCTACATGGATTTAGTGATTCTTCCGAGCGCGCCTACGCTGCTGCATTATATTTACGTGTCCAACATACCATTAACAAATTCTCATCATATCTTCTTTGTGCAAAAACCAAAGTAGCCCCAGTAAAGCAAATCACTCTACCTAGGTTGGAACTTTGTGCCTCTGTATTGCTCTCCAAATTGACAAAGAAAATTATCCCTCAATTGAATTATCAGAATACGGATTTATTTCTGTGGACGGATAGTTCTATTGTATTAGCATGGTTGAGTAAACCACCCCATACGTGGAAAACCTTTGTCGGAAATAGAGTTTCCCAAATTTTAATTAATGTGGATAACAGGAAGTGGAATCACGTTTCGTCCGCTGATAACCCCGCTGACTTAGCTACGCGCGGCTTGACACCAGTGGAGCTCCGAGACAGCCCGTTATGGTGGCACGGTCCTGAGTGGTTATCGCAGCCTACAAGCCAATGGCCAACTTTTACTCTAGAAAATCCTAACGAAGAGGATTTAGAAGTTCGTCCAGTTAAAACATTTGCGATCACACAAACTCCAAATATCGAAACCCTTATTACAAATTGTTCCAAGTGGGCAAGAATGATTCGCGTGATGTGCTATGTGTATCGATTTCTTCATACAAGCAGACCTTGTCAATCTACTTTCCAATACGTGGGACCCTCTATATCCCAGCATGAATTTCTTTATACCAGAACCCAACTTATACGTTTAACCCAACAGATTTACTTTGCCAATGAATACTCAGCTTTATCTCAAGATCAGCAGATCGGGAGAAAAAGCACGTTATTGACTTTGAATCCGTTTTTAGATGACAACAAAGTGATGCGTGTGAATGGACGACTTACTTGTTCATCACTTTCGTACAACGAGAAGTACCCTATAATTTTGCCCTATGGCGCTCACTTAACAAATTTGCTCACTAACTTTGTTCATCAAGTCTCAATGCATGGAGGCAATCAACTCATGATTCGCCTTATTCGATCGGAATTTTGGATACCGAAACTGAAGAATTTAGTAAAAAAGTGTATTCGATTGTGTAAAGTTTGTACCATACATAAACAACGGGTTAAGTCACAAATCATGGCAGCGCTCCCAAAGGAAAGATCCATAATCTCAATCCCCTTTACAACTACTGGTATTGACTTTGCCGGACCATTTACTATTAAAAGCTTCTCCGGAAGAAGTTGTCGACTTTCCAAGGGCTACGTGTGTCTTTTCGTTTGTTTTGCCACCAAGGCAATTCACCTTGAGGCAACCAGTGAATTGTCTACTGCTTCCTTTTTGGCTGCCTTTGCAAGGTTTGTTGCTCGACGTGGATTACCCAATGTGGTATTTTCCGATAACGGAACAAATTTCGTGGGTGCGAGCAAGGTACTAGCCAAGGATTTTAAGGAGTTTGTCAAATCGTTTTCGAAGGAAGTCACTGATAAATATCAACCTCAAGGAGTGACGTGGAAGTTCATTCCACCTGGCGCTCCTCACATGGGTGGTTTGTGGGAGTCAGGCGTCAAGAGCTTCAAAACTCACTTTCGCAAGACCGCTGGGGACCACAAGTTCACCTTCGAAGAGTTCACTACTCTCCTTGCACGTGTTGAGTCATGCCTGAACTCTAGACCTATCTCTCCTATGACTGATAACTCCGTTGATATCCCACCATTAACCCCAGGACATTTCCTTCGTGGGGCGCCTTTATTAGCTCCGCCGGAACCAGATATGGATTCCGACTCCATAAGCGTAGTCAGTAAATGGGAAAAAGTAAAGCTTCTTCATCATAAATTCTGTCTACGGTGGAAGGAAGAATACCTGAAAGAACTTCACAAACGATATAAGTGGAAGTATCCCCAACGAGATATATCTCTTGACGATCTAGTTGTCATACGCGAAGAAAATCTACCCCCAAATGAATGGCGTCTAGGAAGAATCGTAAAACTGCATGTAGGACCTGATGGTAGAGTTCGGGTAGCAGAGGTTCGGACTCAACATGGCATTTTGACCCGTCCGATCGTAAAATTATGTGTCTTACCGCAATCTTGAACTAAATTAATTATCGTGAATATAATTTAATGAATTTTAATGCACTGCTCTCCATTTAGTACAATGAATTTATGTATCTATAGTAGTATCTTATGCACTTAAAGATAAGTATTTGTTTATTATGCCTTATATATATACCATTGTTATTATAAGCTTATTATAAGATTATCCCCTACTAACTATTCCTTCTACCGGAGTGAGTGGAGCCCCTTCGGAACAAAAGGCTCCCCATTTAGTATTAAGCTTATTTAGGTCATTCTTTATGAATTTAATTGCAGCAACCCTGCAAGAGGGCCGGCAATGTTTAGGTGAAAAGTGCGATGAGCTGCTAGATGCCGCCACTAAACAGTTGCTCAGTTGGTCCTTTCTTCAATATTAAATTCCCTTTTTCCGAATTTCCCTCAATCAATTTTAAACCCTAGCATGTAAGATCAATTTTGGTAAATTAAGATTTTTCACTTTTTTGTAACCCATCAAGGAGGTAAGAACTCGCCCAATAAACTAGCAAATCGAAACCGACTCGAAGTATTTTTTCTAATTCCTTAACGATTTCTTTCTCTGCCCCCCAATATATCACCCGAACATCCGAGTATTTAATGCCAGAGACATAAGCAAATCTCTTCGTTTTTATTTCTTAAAGGTGCAACTGTCGAGCTCACAGTGGAATTTTTAAAGACTAAAAGAAATAAGAGATTTCTTTCGTTTCTTGGTAACAAGTACTCACTTTAACTCGCTATACCGAGGGATTGAAACAGGGAACAAAGGTCGTCTTTGTGAACACGTTTTTATCTCGGTTGTCTCTGCCTCAGGCATGGATGTGACCCAACCCTCACCAGACTCCAATAGAATTTGACTAGCAGTCCCTTCGCGTTACATTACACAGTAACCCGATATGAAAAACCTGTTACTAACCAAAAGATGTTTTTTTTACAAGTCCTCACCGTTGGGCGCCACTTGGATTTAAGTTAACCCTACAGCTCCACCTCGCTACCAAAACTACTCTACATTTTAAATATAAATAAATTGAATTGAATTGAATTCAAATTTCATAACCTTATAAATAATTTAAGAATTTCCTGCACTGCCTGAATAGCGCCACGTTGGGCGCCAATTTATTTTCAAACAAAGTATCCCAACTTTCCACTAGTATATCCAATACCTTTGAATATATTTCACAAAGTGAATTATTCCCTCAAAGCAAACACTATTCTCGTTATCCTCAAACACACAAATTTAAAACACTCCCACTGCCACTTCTGGCCACCTGTGATTCGGATTGCGGAAGGAAGAAAACAAAATTTGGAAATCTTCAAGAAGACATATTTGAATCACAATATACACATCTGCATAGGAATATCCTTTGAGTGGGATTGCGGCGCCTTTTTTATATGCAGACAACTCCGACGGCTACAATTCAGATTTTGTTTTTCAGAAATTTATGCGCGACGGGGGAGAGATAAGACATCCTGTCTTTTATTTGAAATGGAAATTAGCAACAGATGCGTCTGTGTGGTGATTTACTGGAAATGATTTCTGAAAATAGCGGAACAATAAATGCTTGTGACGAGGCTAGGGACAAACACTTAATTTGTCCATCACTTCCCCATTCCACATATGGTCCGCCGGCATCTTACGATCGATCAAATTACAAGAAAACTACGCTCCAAATCACTGCTCTCTAATTAATGATTATCCTTGTTATAATTTCCATTATCCGTCGTGCTAGTCATGCACCATTTACCCTTTTATTTACTAGATCCGTATGCCCCTTTCTCTGGCGGACTAATGACTTTCCTGTCAGTTTTCATTCAGCAAAATCTCCATGCATAGAGACAAATCTGCGCAGCACACATTATACCGATGTGGGGAATTTCTACTGACGCAATGACTGACAGAAACATGATTGATGGTGTGTGCCCATTATCACGACCAAGTGAAATTATAGTTTCTTGTTTTTTCTTCTTGCATTTTCCCTTACAAATGGACACGGAACGCATAGTGCATTGCAAAAAGGAAAAAAAAAAAATAGGTTGTCCCTTATTCAGATGTCCGATTTTGATGATTATTTTTCCCTGCCGCCATTCGTTTAGATGTCCTTCCGGTCAGGAGAAGATAGAAGTACATGTTTCCATTATGACAACGAAGGTTCACCAGCACTTCTACCGTGTGCTTTCAATGCCTGTCGAAGCCGATGCTTATCACAAAGCGGGAAAAATGTGGCACGCAATTTGTTCAGCCGGTACGGTATGTCATGGTTTGTTTGGCGGGGAATTGTTTTTTTTTTATTATAAAATATGTATGGAAAGTCTTCCCCTTACAAATTACGATGGCAGAATATGAGATCATTCGACTTTTTACGTACGGTTTAAAAAAAAAGAAGAACACAGAAACAACGGACATACTTTTTCATGTCATAATGTCCTTAAAAAAATAAGCTCTTGGTCTTTAATATTCGTTTTAAAATTTGCAGTCAAATAAAAAAAAAATTTAAATCTGTTAAATATGTTTGGGCCACCCTGTTATATGTAATTTTTCGACTTTTTGCTTTAAGTTTTTTGAAAATCAAGTCACCAACAATTATTAAGTAATGCGGATTGAGGTTATTTGCTTAAAGACTCACCGAGAAGCCAAGAAAAAAACTCGGTATCAATCGAGGTAGATCAACATGGACATCTACAACAGGGTGAAGCGGAGCTTTTTGCAAAAGTGCTTATATATTTTATTTAAAAGAAACAAACCTAAAACTAGGTACTACCCTTCGGTCCTTGATTTTAAAACATGAAACAAAGTTCGGGAGGAGTTGTCTTTGATCTAAAAAAAAAATTGGGTGAGCTGTAGCTATAGCAATTATACGCTTTCGAGATAAGTTTTGGGTATTAAAAATCACAATGAATTTGGTAGTAAAATCGAATGGGCAAAGCCTTTTATGATTTTTTGACATGCGTAGTGGAAACCACATACCTCTTACAGGGAATTTATTCGTCAGAATGGTGAGAATGCCCATGTAACCTTTAAATGTCCTCAGTTCCTCGAAGACAAAATAAGAGCGGACTATCAAAACATCATCATCTTTTGCACGAAATGGAACTAAAACCGACCGTCAATGGGCCTTACTGATTGTAGGTCACAATATGCAGTTTTGTATGGAAAATTTTGCCATTGTAAGTTCGAAAAGTGTAGCTTGGACACTAAAAATGATTATTAGTATAGCGGAATGAATCTAAATAGAACATCGGTACTATTTAGACGGTCGATTTTAGTTCCATTTTGTGCAAATGAACGCATTAGTAATACAACTGTGACGTAGGTGAAAATCGAATACCAAGTGGCGCATTTTGCAGTACAAAACCACGACATGTGCGAATAAATTACTTTTCTCTCTACGTGAATGGAAAATTATGGACAAATTTATATTGGAAATGACCACCAATAGTGAGCACTAATTCAACCTTTTAATGTTACCCTAAAAATGTAAAATATGGTCGAACCGAATTGAACTTGTTGTCTCTTAAAACTAAGGAAAATAATGTGTTGGACGACATTCGTCGACACTGGGAAGCAGGGCGACGGCTAAAGCCTGTCAAAAATCCCCCCAAAACATAGGGTGCTACAAAATACCCCACAAACATCCTCCACACTATCTGGAAGCGTCTGTCTCATGGGATGCTTGAAATGCCTCACGACAGATACATTCATCAGCGTTGTGTCCCCCCAGAGAGAGTGTATGAAAAACTGCGCGACGACAATGGAAATCATTCCATTGGCCATTTTCTTGAATTTCTTTTTCAATTTCAATTTTCTTTCTCTCATTTCTTTTTTATTCAGCCGTATTTTTTTCTTTGTACGTTATGTGTATGTTTCATCATAACACTCATTAAATTTAGCATTCAAAGTCACACCGCATGGAAAATTACCCAATAATCTTTGAAATTATGAATTTGCTGTGTGCGAAAGACGCCTTGAATCGCTCGAATTATGTATATGTACTCGCGTAGATTCATGTGGCGTTCTGTTCATGCCATTCACGGAACTCGCCAGCACTGCAAGATAAATAATCGCTGAGCGATAAATCCTTGAGTATAGGGACAGCAATTTTGGAATTCATTTCGGAGCGAAGTGTTTGTGTGTGTTTTTTGGGGTAATTAGTGGCAACGCACAAAAAACAAATCTGTGACATGAACTGAGCATACGAGCGAATTAATTGGCGGTATGGTTATGAGACGGCGAGAATGGCTTCCTTGGTCGATAAATTTGTTTGCGGATGGTAGGGTTTGCATCGTTCCATTTAATTGTCGTTTTTTTTTTTTTTCAACAAAGTACCTGCACCACCCCATCAGTGGCAACTACATAAATCTATTTCAATCATTATCCCCACAGAACAATGAATTCTCTGTCGAAATTCAAATAGAAGACAGTTCTAAATTTATTCACGCGTCTCACCCGATCAGAATGGCCAATCTTTGCATCTAGGGGACAGACCACTTTCATCTGTGTTGCGATTGTAAATAGCAATTCGCATGACCAAAGGAACAAGAATTCGATAAATTATTTTTAAAACTAAACAACGCGACTGAACATTTGTTTCGTTGGTTCTGTCTCGGTGTAGTCCGAGTCACCTGAAGACCGAGAGATGTACGTTTTTGTTTGACCATTTCACGTATACAGATGGTGGCCATTCAGCTTTTTGCGGTGCGCTATTTAGCCAGAGATAGATAGGGTTGTTTGCTTGAATTCAATTTAGAAAATGTCAGCAAGCGGTATTTGTTACATGTCACTAAAAGTTGGTGTCCGAGGAATTTTCTTAATGAGAGGAAATTTTTGTCCTGCGAAATGCTTTAATTGAAGTAGACAGATTGAGGATTGTTGTGTACAGTAAACGAGTGAAAAAATGGAGAAGAATTTTGTGTGTTGCTTAAATACTGCCAGATAAGAGCAGGTGAAGTGGGTTAACCAGGAGAGAAGAGTTTTCTTAATAAAAATTTAATAGGATAAGGTTTAAACACTTTTGATAACGTTGAACGCCATCTGTTGGAAAAAATCAGAAGTGGAATATATCAAAGGCTCAAACCAGAAAATATTCATCGACCTCTTAGTGTCTTCATTTTAGAAACCGTCCGTGATTAGCTGTGGTTGCAACTGCATTCGAAAGACTAGCACTTGTACCTTATTGAATAGATACATACTTATCTGACAGATGGCGCGCAAATAGCTACAACTTGTCAATATCTTACTTTTACATAATCAGACTTCTTTTAAAACAACTACGCAAACCAAAGAACCGTACAAATTCCACCTATCTCCACGTGTCTAAAATGCACTGCTTGGGCCCATTTGTAAGCAGACATTTTTCTCATTTAAAGACAGAGGATCGCTTGAAATAAATTGTGAGTCACACACAGGGTACCTATGAATCGATCAGACAATTGGATCATTCAGAGTCTTGTAAACGCCCACTTTTTGGAGGCTTTTTCTGCAAAATTGTATTTATAAAATCATCATCAAGCCTAGTTTAAGACAGGAATAGGCTGAAAGACTTTAGGGCCATTCAAAAACTTAAGAACGCCAGTTTCTTCGCCCCGTTTTCTTAAATTTTCAGAGCACTCAAAGCTGAGTAGTAAATTGTTAGAAGTAAGCCCAGTTTGAAAATTGATTATCTGACATTTGGTTCATTCAATGCCTTGGCCACGCCCACTTTATTTCTGACATTTTCTTCAAGACGCCATAATTATCACTATCAGACAAAACCATTCATAGCATATTTGAGTAATAACTTTTAAGAGACATTTAGAAAATAAATATATGTTCAGACAGTTGGGCAAACGACTTGAAAGACTTAGACACGCCTACTTTTTGGGGGCGTTTTTGCCAAGAACGTTTGGTTTTTAGTTCTCAGGTAAAAACATCATTGCAGTCCGAGGTTTATGTAGGACTTAAAGGCGACTGACCTTCAGCGTGGACTTCTTTCTTAATAAGTCAAAAGTTTGTTTAGAACACAGGCAGTAGTATTACTGAGTTCCTAAGCCAAGCTATGGGAGTAGAATGCATAGTTGCAATGCAAACAGTAGAAAATGGACAACTCCCAAGTGTCAAACTTTTGGGATTAAAGCGGCTAAAGCTTCAGTCAAAAATAGACGAATATTGATCAGAAACATGAAATGTACATTTTCAATGCAGCCGCAGATAAGCTTAAGCTGGATGACTGAAATGCCAATCAAACGACTGTGCGCCCTTCAATTTTAATGAGACAATTTCGCTGGGACATTCAACTGGACACAAGGTGACTCTTCAGTCTATTCGGCTTCGCCCTAGTTCCACCTGAAACTACAATTTGAGAATGTGAAACAAAATGTGTCTTCAAGGCTAAAACTGTCAAAAAAATAATTATGACAGCACGTACATTCGACAACGAAGGTCGTTTCCTCGACCGCCAAGACATTCTACATGGAATGCGGATAAAATGATCAAAGTGCGAAGCAAGCACTTTCCGAGATCACACCTCTGCCCAACATTTCGATAACTACTCAAACGATTTGACACATCTGATTGATGGGTTGATGCGTCCCTTACACAATCTATAAAATATGTGTCAGTGCAAAAATTATCTGTTAGGAATTTTAAAATCTTTGGCACAACTCTGACCACTCTCATAAACACTTGCTGAGGAATGCGTGTTTACGTCAATTCCACTCACCGCGTCAATGACAGTTCAATAGATTTTGCAACAAAATTTCAACTTGAAACTATGTATCCACTAAACAAAATGTGAGTTCTCTGAGAATGTGACTGTCGTCAACATTTGCATTTCTCTTTCTGCTACCAAAACAAACGCCAATCAGTTGTCTTGTCACAGTTGAGCGAGAAATGAGACAAAATTTCAAAACATGAACACATTGCGCGACACACCACACATCAAATCCGAAACAAGGAAGAGTTCAATAATCTTGACATTTCCTCAATCGACGCCAGACCAGCCCGTGGCTAGTCACCATCACCACACATCACGTTCATGTTATAAGAACGCTCGCACACTTTCATTCAGATTCATTGAATTGGATATACGCCGTCGTTTCCATTCGACTCGTTTTTGCACCCTCGACCGACGCCGCCCGGCCAGATTCAATTTTCAAACACCATAACCCGAATCTGCATGAAGCGTCAATTCCTTTGATCTGCGGGATTTTCTTATACAGAGGACGCAACAACAGCGCGCGTGTATTGAATTCAAAATTAAAAAATCAAACCAAAAACATGAAACACGCAGTATAGCACATATTGCTACTGTTTCCGACGAGGGGGATTATCGAGATGTTGATGATGATCTGGGGGGTATGTTTTAAGCAGAGAAATGCAAAAAATAAAAAAAACAGAAACAAATTCCACACGAGAGAACATGACGACAGAAGTTCAATATAACAAAGAATCGATTGGGTTATTCAATGCAAACTGGGGACAGTACCATCAACAAGAATGTCAACTCGAATGGGTTTTAAGAAATTTTAATGAACGCACATCAAAACGTTTAAGTTTTTCGAACCGTCCGTGCTGGCGATTAACACTCTACAATCACTCAGTTCAAATTTGATATACATTTAGGGTGACCAGGCACGAAGAGTGAAAAGTTTAATAGAAACTCACAGTCAAATGACCAGCAAAGCAATAGTTCTCTTAATGAAAAGAAAATTTGGAGCGAGAAATGGGTAAAAAAAACATTTCCACAAATATTTTTAGCACAGAGAGCAACCCTTTAGGGTGACCAGTAACGGTTGAATAGAAAATCGCAGCCAAATGACCAGCAAAGCATAGTTCTCTTAATGAAAAGAAAATTTGGAGCGAGAAATGGGTAAAAAAAACATTTCCACAAATATTTTTAGCACAGAGAGCAACCCTTTAGGGTGACCAGTTACGGTTGAATAGAAAATCGCAGCCAAAATAGTTCTCTTGATAAATAGAAAATTTGGAGGGAGAAATGGTTAAAAAAAACAATTCCACAAATATTTTTAGCACAGAAAACAACACTTTAGGGTGACCAGTTACGGTTGAATAGAAAATCGCAGCCAAATGACCAGCAAAGCAATAGTTCTCTTGATAAATAGAAAATTTAGAGCGAGAAATGGTTAAAAAAACATTTCCACAAATATTTTTAGCACAAGGAGCAACCCTTTAGGGTGACCAGTTACGGTTGAATAGAAAATCGCAGCCAAATGACCAGCAAAGCAATAGTTCTCTTGATAAATAGAAAATTTAGAGCGAGAAATGGGTAAAAAAAAACATTTCCACAAATATTTTTAGCACAGACAGCAACCCTTTAGGGTGACCAGTTACGGTTGAATAGAAAATCGCAGCCAAATGACCAGCAAAGCAATAGTTCTCTTGATAAATAGAAAATTTGGAGCGAGAAATGGTTAAAAAAAACATTTACACAAATATTTTTAGCACAGACAGCAACCCTTTAGGGTGACCAGTTACGGTTGAATAGAAAATCGCAGTCAAATGACCAGCAAAGCAATAGTTCTCTTAATGAAAAGAAAATTTGGAGCGAGAAATGGGTAAAAAAAACATTTCCACAAATATTTTTAGCACAGAGAGCAACCTTTTAGGGTGACCAGTTACGGTGGAATAGAAAATCGCAGCCAAATGACCAGCAAAGCAATAGTTCTCTTGATAAATAGAAAATTTGGAGCGGGAAATGGTTAAAAAAAACATTTCCACAAATATTTTTAGCACAGACAACAACCCTTTAGGGTGACCAGTTACGGTTGAATAGAAAATCGCAGCCAAATGACCAGCAAAGCAATAGTTCTCTTGATAAATAGAAAATTTGGAGGGAGAAATGGGTAAAAAAAACTTTTCCACAAATATTTTAAACACAGAGAGCAATCCTTTAGGGTGACCAGTTACGGTTGAATAGAAAATCGCAGCCAAATGACCAGCAACGCAGAGCTCTCTTAATGAAAAGAAAATTTGGAGGGAGAAATGGGTAAAAAAAAACATTTCCACAAATATTTTTAGCACAGAGAGCAACCCTTTAGGGTGACCAGTTACGGTTGAATAGAAAATCGCAGCCAAATGACCAGCAACGCAAGAGCTCTTTGATGAATAGGAAAACAGTTCCAGAAATATTTTTTGCACAGAAAACAACACTTTAGGGTGACCAGTTACGGTTGAATAGAAAATCGCAGCCAAAATAGTTCTCTTGATAAATAGAAAATTTGGAGCGAGAAATTGTTAAAAAAACATTTCCACAAATATTTTTAGCACAGAGAGCAACCCTTTAGGGTGACCAGTTACGGTGGAATAGAAAATCGCAGCCAAATGACCAGCAAAGCAATAGTTCTCTTGATAAATAGAAAATTTGGAGCGAGAAATGGTTAAAAAAAACATTTCCACAAATATTTTTAGCACAGACAGCAACCCTTTAGGGTGACCAGTTACGGTTGAATAGAAAATCGCAGTCAAATGACCAGCAAAGCAATAGTTCTCTTAATGAAAAGAAAATTTGGAGCGAGAAATGGGTAAAAAAAACATTTCCACAAATATTTTTAGCACAGAGAGCAACCTTTTAGGGTGACCAGTTACGGTGGAATAGAAAATCGCAGCCAAATGACCAGCAAAGCAATAGTTCTCTTGATAAATAGAAAATTTGGAGCGAGAAATGGTTAAAAAAAACATTTCCACAAATATTTTTAGCACAGACAGCAACCCTTTAGGGTGACCAGTTACGGTTGAATAGAAAATCGCAGCCAAATGACCAGCAAAGCAATAGTTCTCTTGATAAATAGAAAATTTGGAGGGAGAAATGGGTAAAAAAAACTTTTCCACAAATATTTTAAACACAGAGAGCAATCCTTTAGGGTGACCAGTTACGGTTGAATAGAAAATCGCAGCCAAATGACCAGCAAAGCAATAGTTCTCTTGATAAATAGAAAATTTGGAGCGAGAAATGGTTAAAAAAAACATTTCCACAAATATTTTTAGCACAGACAGCAACCCTTTAGGGTGACCAGTTACGGTTGAATAGAAAATCGCAGCCAAAATAGTTCTCTTGATAAATAGAAAATTTGGAGCGAGAAATGGTTAAAAAAACATTTCCACAAATATTTTTAGCACAGAGAGCAACCCTTTAGGGTGACCAGTTACGGTTGAATAGAAAATCGCAGCCAAATGACCAGCAACGCAAGAGCTCTTTGATGAATAGGAAAACAGTTCCAGAAATATTTTTTGCACAGAAAACAACACTTTAGGGTGACCAGTTACGGTTGAATAGAAAATCGCAGCCAAAATAGTTCTCTTGATAAATAGAAAATTTGGAGCGAGAAATTGTTAAAAAAACATTTCCACAAATATTTTTAGCACAGAGAGCAACCCTTTAGGGTGACCAGTTACGGTGGAATAGAAAATCGCAGCCAAATGACCAGCAAAGCAATAGTTCTCTTGATAAATAGAAAATTTGGAGGGAGAAATGGGTAAAAAAAACATTTCCACAAATATTTTTAGCACAGAGAGCAACCCTTTAGGGTGACCAGTTACGGTTGAATAGAAAATCGCAGCCAAATGACCAGCAACGCAAGAGCTCTTTGATGAATAGGAAAACAGTTCCAGAAATATTTTTTGCACAGAAAACAACACTTTAGGGTGACCAGTCTGACAACAGTGATGGAAGTACCTAGTTCAAAATTGGTAGAAAAAATTGTTGAATCGAAAATTTGGAGCGAGAAATGGTTTTAAAAAAAACCGGTTCCATAGCAAATTTTATCACAGACAGAAACCCTTTGAAGCCCCCGACTGCTATAAAGCAATCGAATACTCGACCTTTTCATCAGACAGAGTAAGGCCCAGACAGTTGCGCAATCTGAAGCCCACTCCCCTGCACAACATACTGTACCAAGGTTATGCAACAATAACTCGTAACACCCAACGAAAGATGAACGAACTTTATCGAAAAGAAAGCACCAACAACCGAATGAAAAAAAAAAAAAAAAAAAAAACAGAACAAAATCCCAGCGATATTTATTTTTTGTTTTCCTTCCATCCAACACAAAACAAAATAAAAACGAAAAACTTTTGAATTTGTTTAGCATTTTTGTGTGTGTTTTGGTGTATCTATTCCGCTCTGTTTCGCAGCAGCAAAGTAATTACAAATCGAAGATAACGGAGGGATAAACTTGGATCTCTCATTCGATTGGAATTCGTCTGCTGTACTACGGACTGCGTGTTTGCACAGATAAATGACCATCTGGGGGCAGGAATAATTCCCACAACGCTTATCAATTTCCAACTTGTACGTACCGTTGTATTTCTTTATGTTTATCACGCAAACGGATCCCTGGATTGTAATAAAAATATCCAAGAAGTTTTCCTCCTCCAGATGCTCTCAAAAGTGAACAGAAAAAACAGAAATACAAACTAAAACTAATAAATTCGAAATTATTAGAGACGAATCGATTCGGATCGTTTAAATGCTAATTGATGATCTCCGATTATGATTATGACTCGTTATTTTCTGCATCTATTGAGAGGCGGTAAAGTTCAGCTAATTGGTTGTTGTCATCGTCATCATTAGCTGGTTGCTACTGCAGATGTTTCCAACCCAGCGACAGACATCATCATCATCATCATCGTGATTGTCGTCGTCAATCTTCGGCGTTGGTCGTAAGACGTCTGTTTTGTATTTTAATTTCGCTCATTTGGATATCATAAGCTTGTTGGATTATAAAGAGATACAAATGGTTTCAGCGACGGTTGAGAAACACATAACTTTCGATTGAAATGAAAAAAGAATACAGAACATCAAACCGGCGATTATTTTGACCCAGATATTAAGTAGTCCATTGATGAGATATTGGTATTTGCCTTTTAGTGGGCAAAACGCTTGTTGATTGGCTTTTTGTTTAAACAGTGCTCTCTGAAGTGGTGGCACTCTTTAGAGTGCGCATTCTTTTGATGATGATTACAGACAAGCAGAGATAAAAGAACTCGATAACAGGGTAAGAGTGTAACGCTATAATGGAATTAGTCATATAGCACTTGCCATGTAGAAAGGGTAGCACTTTGTAGATGGGCATGGGTGGGGTAGCCATTCTTTGTTACACAACAGGAGGATGAGGAGTGTTGCTTCATTTCAATCAATTGAAGAGATGATGCGGTAGTCGGTTGCAAGGTAGTGAGCGATGAGCGGCTACCCGATTGAGCGACGAAAACAAAAAATAGAAAATCACAGCCAAAAGACCAGTAACGCAAGAGCTCTCTTGATGAATAGGAAAACAGTTTCACAGATATTTTTAGCACAGAAAGCAACCCTTTAGGGTGACCAGGCATGAAACATATGAGCTCGGTTTAGTCGCTCATTGCGTACATAAGAAGTGAGTAGTGCGAAAGAAGATATTATACGACTGTCGAAAGGACAGAAATCCGTTAGCCACTCTATACGAATTGCTGGCAATAGATACCCCTTTGTCACAGAAAACTTGTCGCCCGAATTTAATTTGCAATTTTGTTAAATAGCTAAATTTAATAAAAAAAAAAAAAATTAAAATAGTTGGCGCAACAGATCCCAAATAATTTTGATAAATATCGTAAATATCGCACGGCTATCATAAAACAAAATGGAGAATGTGGAAGTTGCAACAAGTCTTTCGAAAGTGGAAACAACACGATTTAAAATCGGCCCTAACCGATAGCGATTCTTGCTCGGTTAAAATTAACTAAGTCTCTGTTGAAAAACGCGAGTATTCGTTGTTAAAAACAGCAGAGAAAAAATTGTTAAAAGTTAAAAGAAAAAATTGACAACAGATTTATTTTGGTTACTTTTCGACAGAGAACATTTGGAAGGGAAATTGATAAATCGACAATTTATTTATAATTACAACAAGTCTTTCGAAAGTGGAAACAACACGATTTAAAATCGGCCCTAACCGATTGCGATTCTTGCTCGGTTAAAATTAACTAAGTCTCTGTTGAAAGAAGCGAGTATTCGTTGTTAAAAACACCAGAGAAAAAATTGTTAAAAAACCAACTTGTGAACCAAGTTTCTAGATAAATAACAGCTTTATTTACTTTCCGACCGAGAAAATCTGCTATTTTCAACCGAGTTTAATTTGACAAATTGCCTCGGTCATTTTTAATC
Organism: Cheilosia variabilis; assembly: GCA_951230905.1. NCBI lineage: Eukaryota > Metazoa > Arthropoda > Insecta > Diptera > Syrphidae > Cheilosia > Cheilosia variabilis. Next base: position 58,537,554 of record OX579680.1, on the reverse strand, counting down.
CACTTAACTCTGTTTAGGCTATATGAACAGTATTACTTAATAGTTTAGTTAAATTAGTGATTTTCGTGAAAGGAAAAAGCTGTTTGTATGTCAAAGATCACAAAGAGTCAAAAGTCTACGACTGCCGCTGGGTATAGAACAGAATTTGTAATTTAAAGCCATTCTTACAAGCAAAATTCTATCATAGGGCGGTAAGCTGGCGCCCTACTCTGCATCTCGTTCCGAAAGTGATTTCCTTCGAAAACGAACGTTTTGCACTCTCTATTCCGAGAGTGGAATTAATATAGTTTAATATTCTTTTTGCATTTCGAAAGTGTTACAAAGTACCTACTTTAAAGCGGAACGAAAGTAGTCTCGAATAGGATTGACTTTCAAAACGAAAGAGAGAGTGAGGACATTTCAGACCGCTGTTACGAGAGTCGAACAAGAAGCGATCTGAGTTAATTGTTTTGAAGAAAACCTGTCAGAAGGCAGTTTTTGCGTGCCGATTCCCACTACAAAAATTAACGAAGGACTTAGTTGAATGGCACCTCAACTGGATAGTCATTTTCCAAAAATGTCACTGATTTCTAGCTAATGAAAAATGGAACAATGAGGACGATCATTTTTTTTTTAAATGGCTGCATAAACAACGAGGACGATAAATAAATATTCGATTGGGATTTTTCAGATTCGCTCTCAGATTTCAGATTTTCTCTGTCTAATCGAACATAAAAACGTCACTTGCTCTTTTTTGATTGATATTTGTGCGATTGGCTTCGACACTTTTCAATTCATTCCATTCACTGGTTAAATTTTATATGAAAACATTCAAAATGCTCGCTCAGATTGATTTCTAAACATTTGTACATAAATAATTAACAAAAAATGGATCAACCCGAAGCAATTCGCTTCTTTTCAGTTGAAAAATTTCCCGAAAACGTAAACAAACCCCACTAGTTGTCAAACTTAAACGTACTTGTATAGGTAAATCATTAGCAAATCAGAGAAAAAATCCAGATTCGCAAAAGTGCTATGAAATCTGAAAAAGATTGCTTTTTTTGTACCCAACGAACATAAAAAGTGCTCTGAAAAGTACTCCGAGAGCGGCCAATCGAATACCACATTAGACCCACGTCGATGTAGACATGGCACGTTGGTTAAGGTCCAGACTGAACCACGATCCAAAATGAAGTAAGTTAGAATATGGCAAATTTTGCCGCCTGGCTAAGGAGGTATGCACAAATATGTGTCCAACCTCTTAGAGAAACTTTTAACTTACTGCAAGTTGCTGATGAATCGGGTAGGCTCGCAGTTCTGTGAGGCACTTCGTTTACGTCATGTTGGGTGTGTTCAGGCACATTGATTTTTATAATTTTGCGTAAACGTGTGGGTAGACTTCAGAGCTCGAATATGCTGATGTGATTTGGAATCCTGCATTCTCAACCTATTCTGATCGCCTTGAAAAAATTCAAAGGCGATTCCACTAAATTCATTTTTTATAAATTGCACTGGGAAGCCTCTCCAAATTACAAGGCAAGGTGTTTATTTCTGGGCATTAAATCTTTGAAATCCCGCCGTCATATTCATGATATAATGTTTGTCAGAGACTTGCTATGCTTTCATACAAGATGTCCTGTTCTGCTCTCACTGATGCCAATATATGCACCGACGAGATCTTTGAGAACACGGCATCTCCTCTTAGAAAAAAATCATCGAACAAATTATGGCCTTAATGAGTCGATAACAAGAGCCATTGTAGCTTTCAACAGCGTTTGTACAGATAGATAGATTTATCTTTGTCGAGAGACAGTTTCAAAAACAAAAAATTTTGTACCTATATATATTTTCTAAAAAAATTTATTTTTAATTGCATTCTTTACTTTTACTTTTATTTTCCAATATCTGTTATTTGTAATGAACAATTGTAGATGAAATAAATTAATAAATAAATAAATAAAAAATAATTTTTGAAAAAAAAAAAATACAGAGTGAATTTTCCCAGACTGTTTTCAAAATTCCCTGACATTCCCTAACCAAACATTCGTTCCCTGACTATTCCTGAACTTCCCTGACTTTCCAGTCCAGTGGCAGCCATGTATTTTAGAAAGATCTGCTTCAGCTTCACAGAACCTTAAAAGTCGACCACATTTATTGCCAAAGTGTATAGTTTCGAGACTTGGGCATATTTAGAGGATTCGCATTTCACTAACAGATGGCGTTTTTGGAAATATTTCGCAAAGAAAATAGCAGGTAGGTATCACGTGTTTGAAAAAAATAATCACAAAAAATAGGTGCTTACTCCGAATTGGGTGCTTCCACTTAAATTCCGGGCTTTCCCCGACGAAGGCCCGGACCGATTATTCGATTGCCATATTGTCACGAAAATAATAAAAGTATATCTCATTTCACAACAGCATTATGCACTTTATCTGATTGTTTTTTTTTTTTTTAGATATGCGTACGAGTAGATTACACGGAACCTTCTTGTTGATAGCCCCTGTAGCTATGGACTGGCATGGTGTTGCCAAACGCTTGGTGTACTTAGTACGAAACACAGATTTGTTCAATTAGTTAAGAAAATTGGAGCAGTATTGGAGCTTCGTTAGCACTTAAAGCGTTGTCAAAGTAAGCCAAACGTGAACATGGCATAGGTTGGCAGCTTCAAGCTGGCCAGAGATGATCTCCTACTTTTTTTTTCACATTCTAGCGTGCAAAATAAGTTATTTAGATAGAGCTTACCATGAATGCTTAAAAAAATGTAAACAGTTGTTAAGCGACTATTTGAATATGTGAAGTATGGAACGCCAATAACTGGGACTTCCACGTTGAGCAGGAGGGTCTAAAAAGCTCTTTTGGGTTTGATTACGTTGTGTAGCTAAGCACTGCAAATAGTGATACTTCACAGAGCATGTATAGGCAAAGGTCGTGGGAATGGGAATAGTAAAAATTGGTCCGGAGGTAAAATCGCCGCAATAGTACAAATTTGATACTCCTGGCCACCACAGGTCGAATCGCCGCATCCCTTAACGAGCTATTTGCGGAATATTTTACGGAATCATGCTGGTTTCACACACAAAATCAAATTCGGTCACCTTAACGTATGAGACGAATCGACCCGAGGGTTGTGGTCTTTGGATTTCTCAGGAAACTGTCCATCGGTGGCTCTGATCTATTGATCCTCCAACGATGACCAATTTATTTGAGTGACTACACTGATCGCCCTCAAGAAAATCACTCGACAATGTCCCCCGGCAAAAAATTCCTAAAAACTTCCAAACGACCATCTTCAACTAAAGGGTGATTTTTTAAGAGGTTTAGAACTTTTTTTAAAAAAAAACACAAAAAATTCGAAAAAATGAATGAAATATTTATTTGAATCGATAGTTTGAACCTTGCAATTTAATGTTTAAAGATAATTTCATGCAAATGTTGACCGCGGCTGCGTCTCAGGTAGCCCATCCGCTGAGTCCAATTTTGGCATACTCTTTCACACATATCGGCCGGTATCTCACGAATGAATGCATGGATGTTGGCTTCCAGTGCGTCAATCGAAGCGGGCTTGTCCCTATACACATTAGCCTTGGCATACCCCCACAAAAAATAATCTAATGGTGTCAAATCGCACGATCTAGGCGGCCAATTGACCGGCCCGAAACGTGAAATTAACTGTTCACCAAACTCGCCTCGCAATTGCGCCATTGTTTCGCGTGCTGTGTGGCATGTGGCACCGTCTTGTTGAAACCACATATCATGCAAGTCAAGAACTTCCATTTCGGGCAAAAAAAAGTTTGTTATCATCGCTCGGTAGCGTTCACCATTGACAGTAACGCTGCGATTCGCATCATCTTTGAAGAAATATGGCCCAATAATGCCGCCGGCCCATAAACCGCACCAAACAGTGGCTTTTTCGGGATGCATTGGTAGCTGTTGCAATGCTTCTGGCTGATCTTCACTCCAAATGCGGCAATTTTGCTTATTTACGTACCCATTCAACCAAAAATGAGCCTCATCGCTGAACACAATTTTTCGATAAAAAAGCGGATCCTCGGCCAGCTTTCCAAGAGCTCATTCACCAAAAATTCGGCGTTGTGGTAGGTCGGCTGGCTTTAGTTCTTGCACCAGCTGTATCTTAAAAGGCTTTACGCCCAAATCCTTCCGCAAAATTTTCCACGTAGTGCTGTAACAAAGGCCTAACTGCTGGGAACGGCGCCGAATCGACATTTCGCGGTCTTCTGTCACACTAGCTGATACGGCCGCAATATTTTCTTCACTACGCACAGTACGTAAACGTGTTGGTGGTTTAATGTCCAACAAAGTAAATTTGGTGCGAAATTTGGTCACAATCTTCCGAATAGACTGCTCAGAAGGTCGAGAATGCCGATCATAAAATGGAAGCAGCGCGCGATGAACAATTCGAACCGAGCACGAATTTGATAGTAAAATTCAATAATTTGCAAGCGTTGTTCATTTGTAAGACGATCCATGGTTAAATTGCAAACCAAACTGAAGCTGTTTGACAGTGACACAAGGTACTAAACACACGTCAGCTGTCAAAACCAGTGTTGCCAAAACCAAACCAGCTAAAAAATCACCCTTTATAAAATAAAACGCCCCATTTTTAAAACAACTGCACTTCGCTCTGAATTTGCCCCCAACGCACGCTCACACCCATACCATCCCCGCCCATCTAAAGCATTGACCCACACAACTGACGTCTTGGTCATGGCCAATATTGCGGGCAACTTAATCGCGACATTTTGTTTATTTACACGTAAAAGTGAAAACAACGCATAATTCGATTGCACTTCACTTCTGGCCGACTTATATTTTGACCCCCAAACGAGCCAGTGACCTTAAATTTTCTTTGTTCGTTTTCTTTGCAATATTTATGGCGGATAGTGCAAAATATAATAAGCACACACAAAATGTGCGTGCTTTTGCCCGATGGCAGCTCACACGCCAGCGCTATGCCGCTGGGATTTTTAATGGAAAAACTGAGGAGTCTGTTGAATTTTTCTTACTTTTAATTGAAAATTCAATTAACTTGGACAATTAATCACATCGCAGCAGGTGTTTGGTCTTTGTTACTCGCATACTCAGCTGCGATACATCACCTATCCCAGAACCGAGAATGTATGCCGCCAGTTTGGAGAACTTTTCGACTATCATTGGATAGCTCTTTTATCTACTCGTATATCTCCCCCGCTCGGCTAGGTGAAAAGGATAACAAATTGTCGTACTTTATCCTTGCACCACCGTCATTATATCTTGATGATCGCTCCTCAACAAGCTTACAAAGAGATTTGCCACCACACCCTAGGTATGTCCCCGAGAGGGATGTTGTCTCATGGAAAATACCCCAACCGTAACTATACAATGTGTGTGTGTGTGTGTGCTGTTCCTTTGCGATAAAGTTTTTTGATTAATTATTTTTGCTTAAAATATTTTCTGTCTATTTTTGTTTTTTTGTTTTTAACGATGAAATTAAAATGGGGCCTCTTGCGAACTTGATTCCAGAGAGTAGAAAAGACACGACGAGGAGACAGTGGAGTCCTTTTTATTTATGTAAATTGCTTGGCAATGTTTTTCTTCGGCTACAGCGCGCGAGTTCTCTTGCTATACTTTTGCATTCTTGTTTTATTTAATTATAAATTTGCATTATTTATGTGGGATGCAGTTTGTTTCTTATTTTGTTGGCTGCGCTGCTGTTTCCTGTGCTGCGGCTTAAGGATGCTACCGACAAAGTTTAAGCACACTGTTAAGATGCATTAGCTTCTTTGTCAATTAGGACGGTGTGTGGGTGTGTGCGGGAGCGATGGGGCTGGATGTAGCTCTTAAAAGTGGATAAGACAAAATTATTGCGGGTACATTATTTGCCTGAATAATTAAGAAGGATAAATAATCGAAATAATTCTTCTTGATAAATGTGGTCACGTCCTGACTATTCAAAGTGAAGGTAAGGACCGACATGAGTCCCTTATCACAGAAGTTGTGTTTTTCACAGCTAATTGGGGTCAAAGAAATGTGGTTGTCCGAACAAACTGGATCGTGTGTGGGCCTCTTAAGAAATTCGATTGCTTTTTTTTGACTATCTTTGGAAAATCAAGAGGGGTTCAGTGAATTTTAAATAAGCTGGAGAAGGCAGTTTCAATTTTTAAAGAAAATGCGGCGTACAAATAACCAATTTAGATCTCGAATTTAAATTTACGGAAGCTCACAATTTCCAAAATTGTATGGAAAATATATTAACTGTGAACTAATAAAATTTCCAGTCGAAACTAAAAATGTTTATGGAAAATGTGTCTGAATGTAAATATGTACTAATAAAATTGTGGCTTCTAAAAAGACCAACCCAGGAGCTTAGCCCCCTAACCAATACCTGCGTTTAAGTTATATAAAATCCAAGGCCGGCTTTGGGAGCTTAATAGGCCCCGAACACAGCCTGATACTTGAGGAAGGAATCTTTGAACAACTTTCCCAAGTTTGTTAGTGGATGAAAAGGGGAAAGACTCATAAGTCTCATAAGATGACAAGCTGTAAGTAAAGTGCAGACTTTAAGGGACTTAGGTTGGGCCCGTCTCATGGGGGCGCCACGGTCAAAGGGGCGCGCTTAAGCTGAAAAGTTGGTAACACCCCGCAGAACAAGAGATTCAGTCAGAAGAATGTTTTACTGACAAATGGAACGTCGACATCGATACCTCTTTTGGACCGACTGTAGAGGTAAGTAGTGCAGTCTTTAATGGCTTCAGTTGGGCCCGTCTCATGGGGCGTCAATGTCAAAGGGGCGCGCTTAAGCTGCAAAGTTGCTAGCACCCCCGCAGAATAAGAGATTCATTCAGAAGAATGTTTTACTGACGAATGGAACGTCGACATCGATACCTCTTTTGGACCAACTGTAGAGGTAAGTAGTGCAGTCTTTAATGGCTTCAGTTGGGCCCGTCTCATGGGGCGTCAATGTCAAAGGGGCGCGCTTAAGCTGAAAAGTTGGTAACACCTCCCAGAACAAGAGATTTAGTCAGAAGAATGTTTTGCGGACGAATGGAACGTCGACATCGATACCTCTTTTGGACCAACTGTAGAGGTAAGTAGTGCAGTCTTTAATGGCTTCAGTTGGGCCCGTCTCATGGGGCGTCAATGTCCAAGGGGCGCGCTTATGCTGAAAAGTTGCTAGCACCCCCGCAGAATAAGAGATTCATTCAGAAGAATGTTTTACTGACGAATGGAACGTCAACATCGATACCTCTTTTGGACCAACTGTAGAGGTAAGTAGTGCAGTCTTTAATGGCTTCAGTTGGGCCCGTCTCATGGGGCGCCACGGTCAAAGGGGCGCGCTTAAGCTGAAAAGTTGGTAACACCTCGCAGAACAAGAGATATAGTCAGAAGAATGTTTTGCGGACGAATGGAATGTCGACATCAATACCGCTTTTGGACCAACTGTAGAGGTAAGTAGTGCAGTCTTTAATGGCTTCAGTTGGGCCCGTCTCATGGGGCGTCAATGTCAAAGGGGCGCGCTTAAGCTGAAAAGTTGGTAACACCCCGCAGAACAAGAGATTCATTTAGAAGAATGTTTTACTGACGAATGGAACGCCGACATCGATACCTCTTTTGGACCGACTGTAGAGGAATCAGCCTCCTTAAACCATCGCGCGCAGTAACTTATCTGTCTGCTTGTGTAAACGGGTGAAGCCCTTCGTTGACAGCCTTATTTGTCAAGATCGGTGCAGTTATAGATCAGGCAAGTCCACTGTCGGTTTATTTAAGTTCTAAACTTATGACAGATCTAAGAAAAATTCCAAAAAGTCGAATCGGATAGTCAGCGTCCGCCCATTGATTTGAAAGCCCGCCATGAGCTTTACGGAGTCAAGGTTAATTTATACATCAATCAAAATAGCCTTTTTGAGTAGTATAACGCAGAAGAATGATTGTCGCAGCATCTAGGTTGGTACGGTCCCAACTAGAATAAATAAAAGGCGACGTAAGGCCTTCCGTGGAGCAAGAAAGACTCCGCAGCTCTATGTAAATGAAGCATGCGAACTTTCAACTAAGCCAGATTCAGATATACTTGGCCGTTTCGAAAGACAAATTGGTACATAAGGCTAGGGCATGGGCAGCGAACGCTCCTTCGATTTAGTTCAATGGGCAAACAACTCTAAGACCTTTTTATGTAAAAAAATAACCTCAATGGGATTGGAAAGCCCTACTGAAGGCTGCAGACCGGGGCTTACTAAAATAGACCTATTGTTGAACACGCTACCTGACCCACTTCGAACTGTATCACCACCTAAATACCTCTACAAGCAAACCAAATATGAAGCCCAACTAAAGGTGGTTCCAAACACGCAGACGAACAGAATTCGTTTCCGAATTTAAAAATTGTTTGTATCACCTTCCAGCATTAGAATCAAATTCAACAAATCAAAAGGACATTACCCACCACTTTGTATGGGTAAGTGCAAAACGTGACGGAACTTTTAAGCATCTCGGTTTGAGGATATCATTTTTCGTTATTTACGGTGCGACTATGTACCACTCGACATTATACGAGAACGTGTCTAATGACTGTTTCAATCGTATTCCACGTAATTGTACGCTTTGTTAGATTAAAATAATAAAAAATGTCAACCCCCTCCGCCACCACCTCTGCGCATTAAAATGGAAAACATTCTCTGGCAGATCTTTGAAGATAAGGTGGCACTTTCTTTCACACTCGAGAGATGTCATATCTCTTAAGTGGTTTGATTGTAGAAAGCAACACTCTTCCGGTCGTCCTCCTTCCACACTTACACACACGCATGCAGCAACAAATTATTATAATTATGATTGTATCCTTTAGCTTGAGTCATCATTTGGCACATCCTCTGGGGAAATAATCTGCAGGACGGTCATATATTAAAATTTATGAAAACAATAAGCAGCACAGTTGGACAGGGGGAGGGGGGAGGGGGCATCATGAAGAGCAAAGTTGAAAAGTCAAATAGGTCAAGTGCTGTACAAACATGCCATTAGAAGAGTCGAAAACTGAAAGGATTCTTGAGCAAATAGCGTTGGGGTGAGTTTTTTTTTTTTTTTTCTTTTCTTTTTGGCAAACGATAATTTTGTTTTGTTGTGAGAAATTTGCTTTGTTCTTAAGATTTCGAGTAATGCCGGATTAATTACTGTGAATGGAAAGGATTTCCAAAGGTATTCGTGCGGAGTCGAAGTGAGAGCTTCTATTGGAAAAAGGAATGAAATGCGGGCTAGAAAAATCGCTGGGGAGAATGTCTTTCAGTGAAGTTTGTCACGAGTAGTTCCCGGATCGATCAGTTGTTAAGTGGTTATGCATAGAGACCTACAACGATTGACTGCACTAATATTGATCGAGTTAAAATTTATGGAAGCTCATAGGGAGTCAGTTCTTGAAAGAGTCCAGAATTCATTTCGGGAAGCGTGCTTTGAAATTCGACGGTAAATTTGCTCAATCGATTTTGTTTCCGTGATTTAAAAAAGCAACAAATTTCTTCAGTCACATGAAGCGCCACAATTTTTTTTAAAGTAGTGTCCACCTTGCCGACATCTGCGGAAAAATGTCATCAACTTATTTGTGACGAATGTCTCAGAAGAAACGAGCTACAAATAAAAGCTTTGTATGAACGCAAAATTGACAAAATTGGTAAATTAAATCTACCTTACCGACATATGATAACAAATTTATTTTTTAACTTTTGGTATTTGCGGTGAATATTTGAGAAGGAGCGCGCCACGTCCCACAACTTTTTATGAGTGGAATGAAGACCAAGAAGCATCCCACAATTCAACAGGTGACACTTGGTTGTAGCTGAATAAATAGTAAATGAGAGCCTACCTTATCGACACTTGCTGAAAGGTCTCTATTAAGTTTTTTTTCTTCGTCGAATATGTCCGAAGACGCGCGTCAAGTTTCACAAAATGTTATGAATGGAATAAGGTCCAAGAAGTCTGGCAATATTCATGGGGTGTAACTGACTAAATGGGGAACGAATGTCTACCTTATCGACACTCGCTGAAGTCTCTATTAAGTTCGCTTATTTTCGGCGAATATGTCCTAAGAAGAGCTTCACGTTTCACAAATTTGTATGATTGCAATAAAGTCCAGAAGTCTGACAAGATACAATGAATGCAACTGACTTAATGGGAAACGAATGCCTGCCTTATCGACACTCGCTGAAAAGTCTCTTTTAACTTTTATTATTCGCGGTGAATGACTTAGAAGAAGCGAGGTATAACCCGCTTTTTGAATGAGCTGCACGAAAATGAACAATCTGTCATAATTCAAGTAGAACATTGTTCCAGCGACTGTCTACCTTACCGACACTTGATTAATGACAAGACTGCACAAATTTTGTTAATTGACAAGTACAACTTTTGTTTATATGCAAATATCCCCACAGCAATACGGAAAATATAAGTATGGGAATGCAGAGAAAGAAAGACACTTTGAGCTTAATTTGACAGATGACGTTTCGTTTCTTCCCAAAAAGATATGAGATATGAACAGACAAATAGGCACGTTTTGTACTGTGGTAAAATTAAGCACCGAACTGTTAGGAGATAGGTAGACAGGGGGACGCGTATTTGAGTGTCAGGTTTTTAATTTCTTTTATCTGAGTCAAAAATGTCGTGGTATTTCCGAAGCGGACTCAATATCTAGATTCCCTCTTCTGAAAACGAAAAGTTGTGTATCTTAAGAACTATCGTCAAAATTCCGTGCTTATGAGATCGATGTGTTTCTTTTTTAACGGATTAGGAACAACCTGTCCAACAGTTCAATTAAAGTTGTGTCCGGTGGTTCGCAGTCTGAAAGTCATTACAAATGCTGGTGTCCCACAAGGCTCTGTTTTGTCTACGTCTCTTTTTTTTCGATGCGTCTTTTCATCAATGGATTACGAACAACCTGTCGAACCGTCAAATTCAACTTACGTTGCACGATTGCAAGTCGGAAACTCATCATAATACTGGTGTCCCACAAGGCTGCGATTCGACTACGTTTCTCTTTTTTGCTCATTTTCATCAACGATTTTCTCTATGTTACTTTAAATCGAATTCATTTTCTCGCCGATGCGATGGTGGTGCTCCCAGTTTCTTATATTAAGTTCGGAATTGATGGACCTGCTCTTTAGAACTTGAATGGCCGCGTATTTTTTTGCTCATTCTGTAAGACCAATCCCGACGTCATTATCAAAAGGGATTTAGCCAATAGAGTGGAATTATCTGCTGGCATTAATCCAACGAATGACAATTGCAACTAAAAGTCTTTCGATTGTCGGTAGTACTGAGCTAAGGCCAACTGGCCACTGAGTTTCCAAATATTCGAAGTAGAGAAGACCAATGGAAATGTCTACAGGCTTCCTCGAAAGGGGCAAATTAATTGTTTGTCTCTCTTCTACAAGATGTTGAGTCTAAGCTCCGACTCTCATATCTATTCTGGGGCGCCGAAAAAAATATATTGCGTGAATATGATAAAATGTAAAATTGACCCCCAATCGCATTCTTCCCCTTTAAAAATTCAGCTCGACAAGCTGGGAATGCCCGTCAGTCTGCTACCACCGCTTACTGAATTTTAGGTTGAGAATTTCCGAGCTTGGTGCCCTCAAGTACCAGAGAGTTGAAGTTTGGCCTAAAGGATGGAGTGCCCAATTGAAGCTGATGAAGAGCGCTGCTCTGGTCTTCTATTGACAAATTTTGCTTATTTTCTTTATCCCAGTTCAGGCTTGACCTTGACTTTTACTAGAACGATCAAGTCCTAAAGCGGGATATGTGTTACCCATTGGTTACGGCAGTCTTCTACCCCGAACAATTTTTTGAACTCGTCCGCCAAGGCCCCTAATCGAAGCTCCTTCACTATTTATAAAGGCACTTAAGCCTTGTAAGAGACCTTTCTTTAGGTTGCCCCTTGGTGAAGCGCCATCCAACAACTTAGCCACTCGTATATACTTATTCAATGGGTGACCATCATCTAGAAACGTAAAACTTCCCACTTCATGCTCGAACTTAATAATGTCAACCTGAGTGCCGTCAAGTTCAATTGCACAACCTTGTAAAGTTTCTACAAGCAACACTTGTGGTCATGGCCAAAGCGTTTATTTACTCGCATTTATGTTGCACTCTTCTCCCGCAAACTTTCGCAACAAAACAAAGAACGAACTTAACCAACAATATGCACCACCAATTGTTTGGCCTCTCTCTGTCTAATTTTTCACAGAGATTTCGAATTTTTTTTGATGACTTTGCAAAATTCTATAAATACGTGAACACTGAAAATAAATCACTCCACCCCAAAACGAACTCTGCCCCGTAATGAGATTTTTTGTTCACCCCAAACACCTGTAAAATTTACATGAACCGAAAACTGGATTAAAAATATAAATAAATAAATCAAGCATGTACAAATGTGGTATTAGACAACATCCTCGCAATCTCATTTAACATTCATCTAGTGCTACAAATCCGAATCCGGACTCACACTGGAGGGTAGATTGAAATGGAACCAACGACCCTATCAGTGGGAGGTTACAGTTCATTAGGGCCGAACTGTATTGTTTTTTTTTTTTGGAAATATCCCTCGCTATACAACACCTTGGTACAAATAAACAAAAAAAAAAAAAATAAAAAAACAATTTTAAAAGGGCATTCCTTTTTCTTTTTAAGGAAAAGTTTCCATCTAGAAAGAAGGTAATAAATATCTAATAAATGAAAAATATTTCCCATTGAAAGCAGAGGCCAGAGACTTGCGAGGATAAGACTTTAGACTTGTCTGCTTTGGCGAGTGGGAGGAGGAGCAGGACAAGGAACGGAGCGTTGCTGTGAAAGACATTTCCTTTGTTAGGAAGAATTCGCATTGAAATGGGTTTTGTGAATGAAGAGAAATGTTTTTGATGGGCAATAAAAAATAAAATAAAATAAATAAGCGCGTATGCTTATTTTGTTTTGTTGGAATGAAAATTACAAAGAAACAGTAAATAACTTGAACAATCACTTTTGGAAAGTGTTTGGAATTAGCCTTTCAGTTTGTAATGGATTTCGCATCCATTAAAAGCAGTCAAAAACAAGTTGCTGTGTTAAACGAGGAGTTTATTGATATACGGGGGCTGGGGAGTAGATTTGCTGGAAGACGTTTAACATCTGGTCGACGTATATTGAGTTCTGGTTAGGCTTTTTCTTATATTGAGCGATGGCCTTCTTTTAGGTCGACTGTACACTCCCTTTTCTGTTGGCGTATCGAAGAACAAACTGTTAAAAAACACAATTGGCGCAGTGCCGGCCTTAGGGTGGTTGCAAGCTGAATGGTCACCTAGGGCGCTAGGTTCAGAGGGGCGCCTTGCATGGTGAACCACGATTTTAAGAAAAAAATACGAGTTGCGTTAACATTGACCAAAAATACGGATGAAGTAAAATTAGGGACTAGTTGAAAGTTCCGACTCATAAAACAATAAAATTAGAGCTATGGCGTCGATGTTTATATATGACAGATGGATAGCATGCGCCATGGGCAAGTTTGACGGAATTTCGATGTCACTTTCGTCGAATTTGACTGAAAAAAAAAACAAAAACTCTTTCTGATGGACTATGGACGCATTTATTTTGGTACTAGGGTTAATTTTAAAATTTTTAAAAGAAGGCGTGGCAATGATCATTATAGCCTATAGCTTTCACAAAGTTCTAGGAAACATTTTGAAGAGAGTTTCAGCAAAATCTGTCCAGTAGTTTTCACTGTGGTAACAGACTTACAAAAATACATTTTAGTCAGAAACACTTACAAAAAGTAGACTTGGCAATGATCGTTATTGCCTATAGCCTTCTCCGAGTTTTAGGAAAGATTTCAGAGAAAGTTTCAGCTAAATCTGTCCAGTAGTTTTCACGACAACTGGTAACAGACTTACAAAAATACATTTTAGTCAGAAGGGCTTACGGAAACTGGGCGTGGCATTGATCGTTATTGCCTATAGCCTTCTCTGAGTTTTAGGCGAAGATTTCAGAGAGCTATTTATACACGTCACCTTATGGAAGCAACGATCAATGCTAAATTCAAGGGATAAAGGACGCTTTCTCTTAATTTTTCGGTCATCATAGTTTAAAAATTGAAAGGTGACAGCTCTGTCAAAAATAAGCGAAAAATATCCCGATATGCGACCGATTGTATTGGTCTGTTCGACCCGTTATGTACGTCACAGTTGACGTGAATCTCGGCGCAACGGATGCCTCATCAAAAAATCGATGACTGTGCTTGGGTTGATTGGTAGGTTATCTCCGCCGCAGGTCTTTCAAACTTCTCTTGTTAAATACGAGCCCACAACTCCTCAACAGCGCTCCGGGGAAAAAAGAATTTCTTGAGGCAACAGGACAGTGTACGGCCCTAAGGCCCAGCTTCTCCTACTGTCTGAGACTATTTGGGCTAAATCGAAGGTCCCATGAATTTTTTGAACAGTCCCAACTGATAAATTAAGAAGCTTTAGAGGAATTTTATCGTACTACAGCCAGTAGTTTCCATGAAAAACCCCAAACCGTCAGATTATCGGTTCTGCCTGCTGACGAATTTCACGGGAAGGCGCTGAAGAAAATCTCGCTCGAAGTTCGAACATCTCGAGCCCAATCTATGACCATCTGACATGCATCTTCGATTGCGTGACTATGCGAACCACCACCAAAAACCATGCACAACATTCTTCGATGCATCTTCATCTCGATAATAAAACCAACTTCACCAAAACCCCCACCACATTGATGTGGTATTTTAAGTGTGCACCTCCATCATGGACCGACTCTTTTGAAATAAGCGCGCAAAAATATTCAAACGAAATGGACTAAATCAAGAGAAATATTCGCGCGATTGCAATTTTAATTGATTTTCAATTGAACGAACCAGACACATGCACTATGTGCAATTAAAGTCATATTAATAAATTTCGCCCCGCTCCCTCAATCGGTCGGATGCAATTCAAACTGACAGTCGGAAAAGCTGGAGGAAATGCAACTCATGTAAGTATAGATGACGGAGGAGATGCGCCACCAGAGAACAAAACAAAAATATGAAATGTTGAGATTTAACTCGAAATGCAACCGTGGGATGAATTTTCCGTTTATATTTTTAGAAAACACAAGTGAAAATCGGATGAGAATTTGATTTTTATGCACTTAGGAGTGACAAGTTGTTCTTTTTGTTTGAAACGTGCCATATGGCGTGCGATGTGGCACAGTAAGAGTCTGCCAGAGGAGGTGTCTTTGATCTTGAGGGGGACTCGTGTCTTGTTTCCTTTGTGTGATTGACATTTTGTTAATAAGTTTGCAAGGAGTGTATGTCATTGAGAATGGGGAATATTTGCGTAGAATTTTAAGTTGGCCGACCAAGGCATATTTGGACATTGCTTTTGAGGGCTTGCAGTTGGCAGAGGAACTACCGGACCGGTTTTGCAAGTTTGTCGGCGACATTTATCGGATTTGGACTGAGAACGCCCACACTTTTCCAGATGGATTTATTTTTGTACTAGGGTTAATTTTAAAATTTCAAAAGTAGGCGTGGCAATGATCATGAGAGCCTATAGCTTTCTCAAAGTTCTAGGAAACAGTTTAGAGAAAGTTTAAGCAAAATCGGTGCAGCAGTTTTCGCGGCAAGTGGTAACAGACTTACAAAAAAACATTTTAGTCACAAGCTCTCCCAAAAAGTAGGCGTGGCAATGATCGCTTTTATCTATACCCTAGTAGTTTGAGCAAACATTTCAAAGAAAGTGTGATCAGTAGTTTGCACAGACATACAGATCACTGACCCGTTTAAGTCTTAAAAGTCCAATGAACCTATCCCAGCTACAACCATAGCAGCTCAGAACTGTTACATTAGTCAGACACGGTCCATTCTAGGTTTGAATGAGATATTTAGCAAAATAAAGTGGAGCTGCCATGCGTGTGCAATGACCCAAAAGCCCAGCAAAGTTGGTGGTAAACTGTCGTGACGGCAGACTCTTAAAAGATGTCTGACTGTAGGTATGTATCACGATTCAAAGCCAGTCTTCAGTTTGGCCTAAAAGGGGTTGCCATACTTCGTAAATTCTAAAGATTGGTCATCAGAGAAGACACAGGAATCAATTACAACCTTCTTAGACTCCTCTGTGGACATTGACAGCTGAACGTTGTGATGGAGAGTAGTTCGTTGCGGCCACACTGCGAATCGTATTGAGAGCTTGTGGCACACCTTAAAACGTGTTTCCGCAGGCGGTCTCCAAGCTTGTCGGCTTGTACGTTTTGGGGGCCTAAATATTATTCTCTTAAATGCCTACTGAACCCCTTTAACTATAAGATATAGAGGTTGTAGTAACAGTGAGTGCAGAGAAAACTTGGGGTACCTCACGAGTCCGTTTAGAGGCCTATACTCTTTACGATTGATTCCACTTTCTTTCCTTACAAGTTAGATACGTCGCAGCCTTGCAAATCGATTAATTTTCTTCCAGTTTCAACGTTAAAATCGACTCCATTCCTTGATGCAATAGTCTATTCACAACTGCGGCGATTCGGTCTCCGAAATTCGCCCAATTCCACAGTTCAGTTGAATCAATTCACACAGCTCATGCACTTCAAATGCAACCACTGAATCTCTTAAATCTCAACCCCCATGCGATCGCATTTTCATTCATAATTTTTTTGGGAAAATCCACTACTTCACTTTGCCAACAGAAGAACATAATTGAATGTGGAAAACAAGGCAGAAAACACGACGAACAATCATGTTCAACTCACGAAAAAACCACATGTGTTCTCCACACTTGCTGTAGCCACATATCCATATCCATGTGTGTGTAATTTCCGGCAGTTTAACATTTTTTCCTGACGTTCAAATCTCTTGCACCATGCCAACCGACAAGTGTAACAGACCGCGTTTTGTAGATTTTCCAAAAATGATTATTTTTTTGTGTGCCTCTACAGATTACCGACGCGATAGCTTTAATAATGAATAAAGGAGGCTGCTTGGAAGCGCCGAATGAAATGAAAAGTTAGCCCATACCCCGTGGGAAGATAAATCAGATGTTAAGTGCGATAGATACTGGCTGATTGTAGGTAGTTCATATATCGGTGTAAAGGGACTTGTGTAATTCGCTTGATTAACGGCGCGTTGTGTGTTTGTGAGGTGAAGGAATTGCCACGAGATTAGATACAGATGTTAGGGAGGACTTTGCAGTGAATGTTAGATGAAAGAAAGAAGGGAATGCTCTGGAAGTGTCGCGTACATTTGAAGTGCCTCAGGGGTAGGTGCGCGGGCCTGTACTTTTCGAAAAAAATATTTATCGAATTTTTTTGGGGCTTTTGAAAGGGGAAACATGATTTATAGCGGCAGTTTTTTTTTACTTAGTACCCAATTTTATTTATTAAACAAACAAGTTCTGGGAGAATGGTAGTCCAAAGACGGACATGGACTGCGGAATTGGTAAAGCAAAATCGACTGTTAAAAATCTGTAACAAACGTCTTCAATATTCCGCCTATCTTTGGAGGAGATTTTGAGAATCGTAGATCTAGATTAGGAAGAAGAGGGCAGCCGAGCGGGGTCATGGTACTCTAGCGGCATTTGGAAAGAAAATTCTGTTCAGTGAAGTTGCCATTAAACTTCAGTCAGTTCAGTGGTTCCACAAGAGCTTGAAGTGACCGATTCAGCTCCAGAAAAACTCCTTATCCTGACTCCCAAATCGATAAATTTTCCAACCGTTTCCTGTCACTTTCATTGAGTGTTCGACCTTCAACTCCACCTCCCTCACTTCAAGTGCTGCTCATATTAATTTGATCATATTAATTTGATCATATTAAGTTACCAAATCAAGTTCTGCCCCAGCATAGTTCATATATCATCTGCAGTCCCTTCGCCTAATGCTGAACAAACAACCCAAGTAGCGCTGCGTTCATCCCCTGTGAGGCCTTCAGAAGTTCTCCTCCGCACTTTGTCCCTTGTTTGATGTTATTTTTCTTTCTGTCTTCCGTTTCTATCAACTGGCAATTGACAACTACTGTCGGCATCATCAATTCCGCACACCAAAGTGACTGTAGATAATAACACACATGATTGTGTTCTCTGTGCGCGGAGTAGTTTTATTTTCACAAGTATAGTCTACTAGGGGTTGGTAAAACAAAATAAGCACTAATTCCACTAATGACCCAGCTGGCGGCGGCGATGGCGAACGGGTGTAAATATTTGCTCAAAGTTTGTTTGTGCTGTTGATTACTTGAAGGCGACATATGCAGACAATTATAGCTTTAGTGGTTGATGGTGATGTGTGTGTGAAAGACATCCGTCGGATATCGATTCATTACGTCCGAGGAGTGAAAGCAATAAATACTACGTCATTGAATAAAATGGAGAAAACCGAATGAGTGACAGTTCGTATATCAATATCAGTTTTACAAATTTCCCTTCCTGGAGACAGATTTTGAGAGGATAATGCAGCTTACAACTATTTGAATGGTAGGCTGTGAAATAAATCGTCGAACCAGAACTGTGCAGACGTTCAGTCAAATGTCAGTCTCCTGGACGAACGTATCGCGAACGTCTTCAAAATACTGTTCTTTGAATTTTGTTGAACCTATTGTGTTGCTTTTTAGTTTTTTAAAACGACAATTGCAGGAAAATATCTGATAAGTGACAAGCATTTTACAAGCTTCAATATCGCCTGGGATTCTCAGAAGAACTCGCCGGCGAACTCTAAGCGAATTGTAGGCAATTTTTTTTTTTTAATTAAGAAGTGCAAGCACAGAGACTTTTGGGTCTTCAAAGCTGTTTCACAGTAGAGCGACAACACAAAGTCGAATTTTTAGAGGCAGTGATAGAAGTGGAAGATTGGAAAAATATTCGGAAAGTCGGGCAGAAGGCATTTTCTAAGCAAGTTTTCTAGTGGGCTACAAGAACGATGGATATTTTAAGAAGGCACAAATTTCGTCTTTCTACAGTGGTTTCAACCTAAAATATTCCTCGTTTCAGCAATAACCTTCTCGTTTTATAAGAAATTATTTTCTAAATGGCTGTCAAAATTTTAGAAATAAGTCGAACGGGGGAGCACCGAAACCTTACTCATCCACCAGACAAATCACTGTGCCTTTAATGGAAAATAGCGCCGCTGAGGACCTAAATGTTTCAACTTAAGGCCGTGCACAAAAATGGCGCTTCTTCCGTTCAGTTCAAACTCAGATTGAACCAAAAGGCACGAGCGATGGTCCAGGAGAAAATAGCTTCAAATAAATTTTGCATTCTGAAAAGGAGGCGATAGAATATTTTGAAAAGGGTTTAGGTCTGCTCTGGATAACCTAGGTACCTCAAGTTGGTCAAACTATTGTCCTCGACGACTTTAAATGATTTTAATTGACTTTTCGGCCCAACCGACAGCCCAACTCGACCTCAACTGAGTGACTGAGAGCACAGCAAGATAGGACCGACCTAACTATGGAAAGACTGTTTGTAGATAGATAAAAACCGATCGTAAACTATACTGACTTTGATGACTGGACATGACTTTGATGACTGGACATGACTTTGATGACTGGACATGACTTTGATTGACTTTTCTCTTAATAGGGTCATAAATAATGGCAGGGAACCGTTTTTTCTGAGGCTACCACTCAGAATACCGGCCAGAGGGGTGCAATTTGCTAAAATATGATGGACAGGCAAACCTTTGTCATTAACACCCGTCGAGGGTCGAGTTCCTTACGGACTACTGCATGTAAGAGACCACGGAAGGGAAGTGTAGTTGTAGGTAAGTTCAAAGTTAGGTTATCAGGTACTTTTTTTGGACTTAAGGTTAGAATAGACGAATTTTAGTCTTGTAAGACTAGTCCCCGTGGTAACCTTCCCTGTTTGTAGTCCCACATTCACAACTACACGCTTTACAGGAAAAAGTCTCAACCTAATCCGTTGGCATGCATTTTCAAGGTTTGATTTGACGCCCCCGAGCTTGAACTAGCAACTTCGGGGCAATAAACCATAAGCTCTATGACATTTCAAATCGAAAGACGTCCCACCTCTCGTTTGGTCGAGCTCATCAATCTGCTCGTGTATTTTGTAGGGGTTTAGCGACAGACTGATACAAATGTCAACACTTCACCCACGCCCGCTAACAAATCCCCCCATTAAATCCCCTTAACGCGCGCCCGTCTAGTCGGCTACAAACAATAACAATAACATCAGCCAGCCCCATTCGACTGACAACTGATCAACTATAAAAGTATTAATATTCCCATAAAAACACGCATACACAAAACCTCCCGCACTAATTCGTTATTAACTATAAATCCGTTTTAATTATCCACAGCGAATTCCGCTCTCAGCGATTTGCTTCGAACGATGCAGCCGGACCCCCTGACACACAAAGGCACAAAGTTGTATTTTAAAATACGAAAACTTGTATCCGAGAACGTAAACGTCGAAAACCACACATATTTCAACATTGCTGCGTCTCGATGAGGAGAAAGAGCAACACTCAGAAATCCATTAAATTCTTCGTAAACTTTTCGATTGCAGCATACAGAACCGAGAAAGATACAAAACGAAATGAAAACTTGGGCAGGGAAAAAAATAAATAAAAACAAAACTCCAAGCGGATCAACCCAGACAAATGCCATGCTGTATAGTCGACATTGCCGCTTCGCGTTCTCGTCAATGCTAGTGGCTTAGCGCTGGATTGGTTTGGCAATCGGGTGGGAGCACAAGGCTGACGTAAACCCAAAGGCCAATTGTGGAAAAGTCGGTGTGTGCCGGTGGAGGAGGAGGCGGGATTTTTTGAGAAAACCGCGAATGATTGGAAAATGTTTACGATGAAAACATCGAAATGAGATATTAGTGTTGTTTTGAATAGTTTCACGGTTACCGTGTGTATTCGACGTGGATTCACAGAACTGACTGATTTACCGCTTACAAGTAGATGTACGTAAGCGAAAGTGGAGGCAGTAGTTGATTGCGAGGTGGGTGGGTGGTAGAAATGTGTGACACCATCAAGACGAGTTTGTTTATTCAAAGATTTGCGAGCCATTAGCACGAAATTTTGTTTAAGAAAAAGTGTTCTGAAATGTTCACGTACCGTCAAGAACTTTAAATCTAATTTGTATTTTTTGGGGGCCGAACCGGGAACCCTTCGCTCGGTATTCCATCGCAAGAACTTAATTTTGGATCCCTTTAATAGACTTCGACGAGGTTTTCATCTGCATACAGTCTTTATCGGCGTAGGCTTTATCCTGGCTAATTTGTATTTTTTGGGGGTCGAACCGGGAACCCTTAGCTTGGTATTCCATCGCACGAACTTAAATTTAGATCCCTTTAATAGACTTCGATGCGGTTTTCATCTGCATACAGTCTTTATCGGCGTAGGCTTTATCCTGGTTAATTTGTATTTTTTGGGGGTCGAACCGGGAACCCTTAGCTTGGTATTCCATCGCACGAACTTTAATTTAGATCCCTTTAATAGACTTCGATGCGGTTTTCATCTGCATACAGTCTTTTTTGGCGAAGGTTTTCGGCTTCATCCTGGTTAATGTCTGGGGTCTCAACCGGGGAAAGCGTTTATTCGATTAATTTGTCAAAATATCAGATGTTATAACTGATACGTTGTCGAAAATGCTTTGCCATCAGCAGTGAGACTGGATCGGGTCATAAAGGTAGCTTCGGCATAGATCTAGGCTCACAAAAATGGTGGGCCAACGTCGGACCGGCTTGTGACTTTAGCCTGCCGAGTTTTTCTTTTTAAAAGAACTGGTTTGTTCTTCTAATTGTCTTCGCGATTGTCTCTTTTGACAATGTTCCACTTCGACTTACCACTTACAGATTAGCGCGGATCGAAGGCCGTTTTCGACAGGCAGAGAACTTTACTCGACATTGTTGGTTGGTTGGCGTTGGTCTCTCTAAAGTATTAAAATTATTGATGATATTGAGACTGCAGCAAGTGAAGCTAACGCAACATTGGGCTCCCGTAACTATAAATAGACAGGCAGTTTTTCAATAGCTAGACAAGGAATGCCCGTTACCTCTACTGACTATATGACGATTGCGCAAGACTTCGATTGATGAAATCGTATATTCTGTGGAGAGCCATACATTTGGGGGTCTTTTCAAGCCGTTTTTGAATGTAGACATGCCTTTCTAAACAATTATACCTGTTTATATTTTTTTAACCGTCGAATGAGATCCTGATTTTTGACACATTTGATCACAATAGTCTGTCAAGTCATAAGCTATAGATTTACGTTGGAACAACGTCACCCGACCACTTTTTGGAGGCGATAAACTCTCTAGAAAAGAGAAACAATTTTTTTAACAAAGTTTGTAGATAATGTCCTTCCCGACCATGAAAATTAAGCGGATACGCCCACTTTTTGGGGACGTTTCAAGCCGATTAATGAGTAGTTTGCCTTTGGCTTATAATAAACGAAAAATGAGTTCACAAAACGGACAAAAGCAATGCCTTTTCCAGGTCCACTTTAGGAGACATAATTGGAAGGGGAGAAGTAACAGGGATCAGGTATTTCCTGACAATTTATATGGAAAAATTATTCTCGGATTGCCATTGAATTATTGGTGAGAGTAACAACTCTAGGACTCAGTAAATTTGGTAGGAGGATAGTTGCATTTTCATTTGTCACAGTCACAGCTAATGCTCCCTCGGAATTTACCGAGGTTGTGCATTCAGACAAAAAATTAATACCAAATCCTATTGAAGCAACAATTATTAGTGAAAAGGAAAGAGAAGATGTTTCAATGATTCCCACAAATTTGGCTTTTAATTTCAACTGACGGACAGTTACTAAGCATTGTTGGATGTTGCTTGTGACCAACTATATTTTTATTGACGCAACAAATTGTATCCACCACTAGTTTTATGTAAACTCCATTCATCAACAGACAGATGTCAAACACGTCTCCTCAAGAGAGGTCCAAAAGAAGCCGGTACGTGAGCCTGAGGTACCCCAACTTGAAATGCATTTGCCAATCGTGTCGTAATTTCAAATAACTTCACGCTCAATTACTGCATCAAATTGCAACAAACTAAATCAGAAAAATATCTCAGATAATGACAGTATGACCATCGCGCGTCAAAGTTTCACTTTTCAATTTCTCGAGAAAGTTAAAGAAAAATAAATACAAATAAATTCCACATCGCTTGTTGACCAACCACCACCACCAGTTGGTCGATTTTTTTTTTCCTTCATTTTGCAACAGAGAGTCCACTTTTTCCAGCAACCACACGCTATGTCCAATTTCAGTGCGGTTTAGCTGCACACACATGGTCATTGATATTTTTTTTTATTTTTTTTTTCGACTGTAAGTCGAAGTGAAACTATAAGCGATTTGTATTTCCTTTTTTTTTTTGTTATAGACCGCATTAGCTGAAGAACGAGATCAACTTTGGCTACCCATAGATCCAGTTCCTGTTGCTGTAACTGCTCCGCATAGTTTGTGTTTCACTTTTACTTGAGGAAACGATAATGCATTTGGCTGTAGGTAGGATGTTGGCGCTACAAGTCAATGGCCTATAATGTGAGACACAGCTTGAGTGAGAGGTTGCAGTTTAATCCCTTTTTCTCTGTTGTTGTTTTGTAAGAGATTTCTCTCGGTGGTGAAAGAAAATCGGATTTTTCATGATCAATTGTCCTTGCTGTCAATGGGTACGGTGAAAAATGTGTGCGACTGCCAATTACAGATCAACGGGAGAATCGTTTAACGAATTTTAGATGGATGTGCGACGTTCAGACAATCGAAGTGTGCTCTTGTCAGGATGACGAGAGACATTTTGCCCGGAATGACTGTTGACTTGCAGGTGGGTGGTGAACGTGACGGTGATGGTGATGGATGGTGGACATTATTCGTGTTTGGATGCAATAAGGGTAATAGCGCCTGCAAAATGCAAGACAGCGAGTGGAGGACTGCGAAATCTTCGTCCTTTTGTAATGAGATGCCTTAGAAAATCATGCTGTCAGGCAATGATTGTATTGGGCACGTATACCAGTCAGGAGGAGTGTTTTCCAGTCACAATAAGATGAAAAGTTCTTAGGAAGACTGAGACGTTGAAGTATCCTTTACGTCAGTCAGATGGGTATCTACCTACATCCAAACGATTTGCTAAAATCAAGTGAAGAATTTAAGAGAAGTACGATTCGAACTACCTCCTTGAAAGAGGAGCCAATTGTTTCGAAAGTCATCACGACTGGTTATTGGATTTTTTCTTCTGGGTAAAAAGAAGTACAAATGTGGCGCCCTCTATCCGTAGGAGGTTGAAGTAAGCAAACCCACTGCATACAAATGGGACAAGTCAATATTTAAAAGATGGCTGAGGGTTGAATTCGATTTTTATGGCGGAGTACCCCAGGGAACTGTGCTATGGCCATTGCTTTTATATTTTGAGATGAAGAGGGCATCCACGCGTATTTCTAGTGAACAAATGGAGTTGCGGACGGTCCAAATTAAGATTTATACCAAGCTACGTCACCACACAAGGTTAAGGCTGTCATATGTCAGAGATGGATCTTTGATCTATGAAAAGCAGACTTATCGTCTTCCCTAAAAGTCAAAACATACTTCTCGTCTTCCCTAAACGTCAATTGAAGTCATTTCTCAAAGCTTTAGAAAGACGGTTATGTCGTTAACTTTCTACCTGCACTGCCGAAATGTGGAACTTCATTTCGACAGGCCGACCTTCAGTATCTACAGTTTTTTGCAAGACGAACGTGGCTTTTGGGTGAGGTTGTCGGAAGGCGGTCGTTCCCGACATATTAAGGGCTACTGCCATATGAACGAAAATTGCTGAACAAGACTAACCTTCTCCAACAACGGTCACTGTTCTTGTCCAATAAAATCATTGTCAAGCTCAAAATTGCCAAAAGGACAAATGCGACGTGCAAAAACCACCATTTCGACTAGAAATGCTTTTCAGAATGCAATTTTTTTCAACAATTCCCAAATATACCATCTAAAACAGCCCTCCCTCCGTGGCTCCGTTACCTTCAATCTCCTTATGCAATTTCTTAAATGAAAACCACGAAAGCCATCACAGCCCAAATCCTCCTACTTCCTTCCGTGCACCGCAGAAGCCAAACACACATACAAAATTGCCTGGCCCCGATAAACTTTCTGCACTCCGACAGATTCGACTACCGTCATTACATGGAATGGCAGTAAACTGCTAAACAAATCCCAGAGAACATTTGCACGAGCTCATATCGACACACTGCGACAGGAATGGCAGTTACCCAAAGTAACATCTTCGCAACGGTCCGTGGGGAAGCGACGATGGAATTTCAATTTGCATATATACCTTCGCCCTCTCTCTCTCTCTTTCTGTCTCTGTCTCTAGTTCCGCCATTCAAAAGCAAAGTTTGCGTTAAAATCGCTCGCTGAGTGAACTTTTAGATTTAGACTGAGACCACCATCATCATCATCATCATCGCCGTCGTCCTCGCCATAATAATAATCACCCGCATAAGAGCTTATGCACCGTCAAAGTGCATTCTGGAAAGAAGCGAATATAAGCCAAAAAGGATGAAACCGGTGGCTATTATATACCCAAGTTGGAAAACTCATCACAAGTAATTATTACAGTTTGGTATCGTGGTTACTCTTGTTTACCTCACTGCGTTTGGTTGCGATGGAAAATATTTTCGAATGAAATTTATTTTAAACCAATTAGCAGGGGAATTTAAGCGCTCAAGGTGAAAGATGTTTAGAAATTGCACCTGAAGAAATGGGGATATGGAAAAAGCAGTTTGGAATCGATTTTTTGTCAGTCAAAAAAAGTCTCTTAAAGTCTGTGGTGAACTGGTTTTGTTGGGGAGCACATTTTTTGATTCAAATGAGGGTCTTGAGGTTCATTTTCCATGGGTATTCCCTGCGATCGAAGTATTGAAAGACCGGCTTTGAAGAAATACCCGAGTGCAGAAAAAGTTCTGTCAGAAAGCGAGATCGATGGCTGACGATCGGTCGAGAGTTTCAAATTAATCGCTTAAATCTACTGCTTCCTCTATAGCCTTAGGTGGTACTATGTCTAAGCACAAGGCCTTATAAAAGGAACCTAGATGGCTGACGGGCTATTGACGATCATTTGGCGATCAGTCGACGTCTGAAATCTGCAGCAAAAATTAGCGTGACTTAAATTTCGTCATTCGGCAACGAGAATTTCAGATGAACGATCGAGAAGCCCGATCGCCACGATAATGGACGACTGTATGTAAATATCTTCAACAGCAATCGGCTACAGTCTTGGGAGACAACATTTTTGAGAGCATTCGATCTGGCAAAACTTGAGATAGATAACTGACGGGAGATCAGCGATATTTTGCCGATCGGTCGACATTTTTGAATTTACTCCTTGAAACTTGCGGAATGCAAGACCTCTATCTCTTGGGCGGTAGAGCATAAATAAGGCTTGCTAAAAGGAAGCTAGAGGGCTGACAGGCAATTGACGATCATTGGCGATCGGTTGACATTTTAGAAGTTTTTTTCTTATTATTCAAAGAATGAAATGTCTGCAAGATCAACTGGCCATAGAGCATGAGAGCTGCTGAAAACTAGGACAGATCGGTGATCGGTAAATGAACAAGATCACCATTTCATGGTTATATGAGAGTGAGTTCATTATAACCATCCAAGCACTTTTAAAGAGGAAAGTTTGAGTCGGTATCTCCATGGAGCTGTGCAATCTTAGAGAGTGGACAGAGGGAATTTGCCAATTTGTATTTTTGGAACGTTACTTCAATTTAAAACCGTAACTGATCGTAACTGAGACGTTCGTGATTTGCAAAATACAAAACTGTTATGGGATTTATATTTTGCCGGGGCTAAGCCTAAGCTATTGCCCGTAGAGACAACAAGAGGAAAATTCAATTTAAGCAGACGTTTATGACAGCAGAAAAATCCACTCAACCCTACTTTTGCAGAATTGTCCATCTCTCAATAGAAAATGCACATTCCTCAAGGTTTCTAAAGCGCTTTATAAGCTCACAAATTTCTCAAGTTAAGTCAAGTCAATCTTGTTCAGTTTTGCGCAGCCTCAACATGAAGGAACTCGAAGAAAACCTGGGGTACCACAAGGTTCTATCCTGTCTCCCATGCTCTTTATTAGCTCCTAATTCGCAGAAAATCAAATAGAGGTAAGTAAGAGTTACTTGCCCTTCTGAAAATTACGTCGATTAGAGTTACCTGTCTCAGATATATCTCGGGGCATCTACAATTCTACATTCTTCATTTTCAGTTGCAAATGGCGCAGATTTCTCCATGACTTGTATAAATAATAGACTTATACAGTCCATCGCCAAGTCGGGCCACTTAACTGCTTCCAATTAAACACAACCAACCCCTTCTCCTCATGAAGCAACAAACACCATAGAAGATAAAAGAAACTAGTGTTGCGCAGATACATACAACAAAAAAAATTGACAAAGTAATCGCCTGAATAACTCACTGCTCCATTTCCATACATTTATTCTGCATTTATTCTGCATTTTCCTGCAATTATCTCAAGCAAAATACGATGGCAAATCTGATTACGTTCGGATACATTTGCGATTGCAATCCTTATCCGTTCAAAGTGGATAAATGGAAACAACGAAAAAAAAAAAAACAAATTTCGCGTAATTCACCGTGCTGCATAAATTATTTCTGTTCCCGTTTGTTTTTGCGTTATCTCTGCATGCCAAGCGAGTAAAAAACGCTTGCAATCCACTCAAACGATACCACTATATAAATTCACACGATTGAGATGAATTGTTTAGCGCGTATTCAAACACGCATTCCTTTGATACGAGCAACGAGCATGTATGCAATTCTTCTTCCCACTGATACCTAAAGCATCTGTGAATTGTTTCTTCTTTTTTTCGTGCAATTTAATTTTGCTTAATTGCAGCCTGGCACACAAACGGGGCGGGTTTTTGATTCCTTTTCGTGGCGGAAATTCATTTTTCAATTCCGACATTTTTTTTTTTTTCTGTTGTCACACTTTTTCATTCCTTTCGCTTTAAGCTAATTATGCAACATAATTAATTCGCTCGCATGACATTGATATATGCAGACACCCCCCAGCTCGCCATTTTTCGCACAGCGAGAAAATTATTAACCGAATCACAACACCCTTCTGTGCGAAGCCATCGACGCGCTGGAGATACATTTACCGATCGGCACATGGTATTTATGCAAACGCACGCACATTTGCTTTGGAACTTTGCATATTTGATTCTGTGATTCAATTCAGTATTGAGATAATTTTTTTCCTTTCGCCGGCAGCAGAAAAGTTATTCCCATAAACACAAGCCGCAATGGGGGAAATTTACAATTTTTTAAGTGGTTAAAGTTTGAATGAAAAGCAAAAGTTTGTGGAGCTAAATTTGTATGTACACTTTGTTGCGGCACCTATTTTTGTACAGATTTGAATGAGTTCTAAATAAAAAATTGCTGACCTGGATTTGATTTGCCAAAAGGATAAGTGGTTTCAACTTTTCAGATGGGTAGTAACATCGGGATGTATTGAGATACTTTTAGTTCGGTTTTGGAAAGACCTTGACCTGAAGACTTTTTGAGGGCTGCAACGGGTTGGGGTGGTTTGTGACAGCAGCATGGGAGGATCTACCAATTTTAAATGTTCATTAGCACAGAATATCTCCTTTCTCAATTGGCAAATATGACACTAACTTCACTTCTAGCGGTGGGAAAACAAGTGTGACTCTAATTGAAAATAATGCGATAGTGGACAAGCTATTAAAAATAAGATCAAATATTTAGCGAAATGGGTCAAAAATACTACGAAATATTGCTAAGCGCACACATAAATCGGTAACCCGGGTCTTAGCGCACGCAAGATGTGCGTTTACTCAATGGCGACTTATATGGTTCGTGCACGGCATGGAATTTGTGGTATTATCTTACACCATGCACATCCTGGACTTATTCCACATACAGCAATATAGAAGGCGAACTATTTGGACAATTTATAGTATAACTTGATGTGCGTTAACAATTTCAGTATGCGCACACAAAACAAAATGTGCCATTCAGATAGTTGACTCTTCCAACATCAATTTATCAAAATAATGCGCTCACAAGATCTAAAAATAGCGCGGTCCTTTCTTGCTATTTTTATTACGCACATCATGTGTGCGCTTCGACATCTGAGTGCAAATACAAGTCCATAGTCACTAACATAACGCAGTCAATCGCGCAACAATGCCGCCTGAGTCGGTTCAAATCAATTAAATGATTCGTGTTCCTATGAATCAACATCGGGTTTCTCCCATCACAAAGAACGAAATGGCTGTGTACGTTTAAGATATAATTTAACAAACTTTCGAGAGTGAAAATGTATTTTTATTTTCGTCATTCTGCTACCACATGAAAGGAAATTAATTGAATGAGGCAGGACACATGAATGGCGCTGATATTGCATGAAAATTCACATCGCTGAGCGTTTTAAATACGTGCGGAGAGAAGATGTGGACGCAAGCCAACGACATATGGTCAAATCGACTGTCGGAGATCGGAGATGGTGCGCATAATATTGCTGCGTGGAACAGGGCTTTCAACAAGATGGTAGACAAATCTGTTCCGCTGAGAAGTCACTATGGGAGATTTTTCAATATTTGCGTTGGTGAAAATAGATGCTTGCAACGATGTAAATAGGTTCATCTTACTGAAGTATGACAAACAGACGGAGAAGGCTGCATTGTACTTTCTGAAGTCGTCGTTTTATTTAAACGACGATTTAAACTATCTGAACTATGCAACGCTCGTTAGTAATATACAAAAATTCCTTGCACTTGAGGGAGAAGAAAGTGAATTTGTTATTGAAAGAAAGACGCTTGGGAAGTATTTCCGAAAGGCCATTGAGAAATATTCTTGGGACAAATTTTTGAACAGCTGAAGGCTGCCAAAAGGTCAAACATAGACGGTAAGCCGCTCACTCAATTGGTCGTAGGTAAGACCAATTTTCACTGTCAAGCAATACTGCATTTCTGGAGTTCCACAAGGTTGCCTATTACCTCCCACACTCTTCCATCCTCTCAATTTGCTTGGACTAATGTGGTGTTCCACATGCTGGCTAGATAGTACTGCCTTTCACACTTGTTCGCTCACTTTGTATACTCGTATTCATCGCCGAAACGACAGATGACAGACCCCTACTAAACCCAATTTCATTGCACGCTATCGGCTGCCAATTGTTAATTTTCTCTCAATTTATTTTAAGCTCACAAAAAGAATATTCCCCATTTCGTCCGTCTCTCTCTCTCTTTGGCAATTATATCCAATCCATGTCCAACTTCCTCGCCTGACAGAGCAAAAATGTACAGCGTACATTTAAAATTAAGCGGAAGCGACAATTTGTCCAGCCCTACATATATACAATCGTACACAAAATCTGTCTCAGCCAGACGAGGAATATAAATTAAAAATAAAAATTCAAATTGAAATCAGAAATTATTTCTGAAGGGGCTAAAAAAAAACGCAGCAAAAAAAACCAACATTTCATTAAATTTATTGCAACCATGCGGATGCACATCAACCACTGATTAATGCGGCAATTTTACCGCCACCACCCAACCGACTCGAGCTTGTCAAGGTGCGAAAATACCACACCCGCCAAAAAGGCCGTAATTGAAAAATGCGCTCTACTCTTCCCAAACGAATCAGAAAGGACGAATTAAGTAGAGCCACTGAAGAAATTATGTTCCCCTTTTAAATGGAAAATAAAATAAAATTTTACAATCAAAACTGAATTAAACGCTATAACAATCAAAATAAATTGTTTTATGTGCAGCAGTTTTATTACGGTCTATAAAATATATTGAGCCGCAGAATTAGAAAGACTCGACGAGCAAAATACACTCAATTAAAGTAAAGAGTAAATATCCTATAAATTTGATTTTATAGATCGAGTGGGAAAATAAAAATAATTTATCTCATCTGGGGGAACGGACATGGGCACGGACAGTGCTACTAGATTGAGTCATCGTTTACTATGCGAAATAGTGAAATTTATTGACACTGTGTCTGATGGGGATTTTCTTGTCATATAACATTTAGGATTCTTCTGATGATGGGGTTTGCGAATTTTGTGGGGGCGTGTACGGAAAGTATTGCTCATCAGGTTTTTAATAGATTTTAAGATGTCAATTATTCGTTGTGGCATGTGGTTGAAACGAAATGTGGGCGACAAGTGGATTTTGTATATTATTTTGGGGATACAAGTGACGAGTGACTTTGTAGAGTATTAGCGCAGGTATTTGTGAGGCCGATTTGTAGGCCGCTACTGTCATTTGACTCAATGATGGCGATTTAAAGCAATTTCGATAAGTATCGTCGAAGGAAAAGTCGTATTAAACTATTTTCATGAGACAACGGCCATAGACAGCTGCTGACTCTTTCGATGTGAAACAGGGAGAAGCAAGGAGACCTTCTGTAGACAATCGTCTTTTTACTGGCGATAGACGATGTCCTGAGCTGACTAGCATTGAAGGGTTGTTGTCAGTTTTTGTTTACGAGGGAATGTGGATGGTAGAAAGAAGAGAAAATGGTAGACAGAAAATTCCCTGCAGTGTTGTTAGAAAATTGTGGAACAAGAACATGTAAAAAATCACCCAAAAGACCTTCCAGCTAATCACTTGTCCTCTCTGCCACCGAAGATAGATTTGGTAGACATGGAGACCGTTTGAAGGGAGAAGTCATTCGATAAAAACTGTTTCCTGGAAAATAGCTTGTGCAGCCTAAACTTGATGTGTCATCACTAGAGGTTTATTGGGATTCGGTCCGTCCAGAAGGCAAGAAATCGTGTTTAAAATTGAAACAGAAAATGCGACAGATCTCGTATGCAAAATTGGTCAAAAAATGGGACAGAAACTGTGTGCAAAATTGTTCCAAAATTGAGACAGAAGCCGCAGGAATTTTTCTTTGAAAGAATGCGACTGAAATTTTACGAATAATTGGTCCAGAAATGGACAGAAAACCCGTGCGAAATTGGTCCAGAATAAAGACGGAAACACGCATGCAAAATTAGTCCAAAAATGGGAAAGAAACTGCACGCAAAATTGGTCCAAAATTGAGACAGAAACAGCAGGAATTTTTTTTTGAAAGAATGCGACGGAAATCGTACGAAATATTGGTCCAGAAATGGTCAGAATAGTGTGTGTGTGCAAAGTAGGTCAAAAAGTGTGAGAGAAACCCGCATGCAAAATAAGGCCAAGACTGATCCAAAAAATGCGACAGAAATCGTATGCAAAATCGGTCCAAAAATGCGACAGAAATCGTATGTGAAATTGATCAAAAAATTGGACAGAAACTGTGTGCAAAACTGGTCCAAAAATGGGCAGAAATCGCATGCAGAATTGGTCAAAGATACGATAGAAACAGCCAAGAAAGTTGGTCAAAGATACGATAGAAACAGCCAACAAAATTGGTCCAAAAATGGGACAGAAACCGCATGAAAAATTGGCTAAAAAAATGCGACAGAAATTCTACTCAAAATCGTTCCAAAATTGAGACAGAAATTGTGTGCAAAGTAGGTCAAAAAGTGTGAGAGAAACCCGCATGCAAAATAAGGTCAAGACTGATCCAAAAATGCGACAAAAATCGTATGCAAAATTGGTCAACAAATGTGACGGAAACCGCATGCAAAATTAGTCCAAAAATTGGACAGAAAATGGCCCAGAAACCGCGTACAAATTTGGTCAACAAAATGCAACAGAAAATCACAAATGTATATTTTTGACCACTGATGTAGAGCTCTCTGAGGTGGGACTCGCTGAAAGTACAAAGCGCTCAAAGCAGTCTACACTTGTATATTTTATTTGCAATGTTCAAAAATACTTTGATCCAACTCAGAGCCATCTGCTGATTCATGGCAAATCACAACATGTACCCCTCACAGTAGGTACGACGTTGTTTTTCTTCTGCAAAAATTAACCAAAGGTATTCAACTCAATGCCAAAGCATCTCAAAAATAGCACACAACTCTCCCCGCTTGTGTGCGCAGATAAATCCTTTTGTCACATATTTACACACACGAATTGCCAGCGAGATACTTTCATTTTACACCGTTGGCGTTGTGCACAGCACGCAAAATCAATTTCATTCATTTCGCACAAATGCGTCCTGCTGTACGGCCCTCCCTCTTCCGAATACAGTCATCTTGTGTGGGAACAAAATGAGGTGAAAATAAAATATTCTCTCGAGC
Organism: Cheilosia variabilis; assembly: GCA_951230905.1. Taxonomy (NCBI): domain Eukaryota; kingdom Metazoa; phylum Arthropoda; class Insecta; order Diptera; family Syrphidae; genus Cheilosia; species Cheilosia variabilis. The sequence continues at coordinate 58,504,395 of OX579680.1, read as the reverse complement.
GAAAATTGCTTAATGGTATATCTTAAACCCTTCCCCCTCCTCCACGTAGGAACTGCGACGCTGATTCAGAGAAACCCAGCCATTTAATTGATTTCGATCGCCTCGATGCGGTGTTGTTGGCGCGACAAATGGTGGTGTCCTTTATTGGCATGACTCGGCCAAGTAGGTACTTACTACATGATGTAGGTGGGTGAGTATATAGCTAGCTCTGTGGAAATATTTATGCACATCTTTTAAGGTTCGATAAAGTGTCTCTCTGTTTGTCTGTATGTTTGCTATTGATTGACGGGGTTGGATTTGTATGGTAGTTTCGCAGTTGTGTAACAGAAGCTCTCGAATTTGGTTTGTGCTCCTTTCGTGTACAATCTCCATACAGCTCCTTAACTAATGCCAAAATCGACAGCGTTCCTTAAAAAGCGAAACACCGCATTCGCATCTCATCAATCCACTTGATAGCGCACTCCCCGTCACCTGGTTGCTATCAATGAATCGTATTACTCTCCGCGTCTTGTTTATGCGACTTCAACGATACAGGTACAGATGTAGACGCAGAAGCAGATACAAGTACGACAACGACGAGTACTTTCCAAATAGAATTGCGATCCATTAAATCACATGCGATTGCAAATAAATTCACGATGACTTTAGCAAATAAGGAAGACAAGGCACACAGACAGACAGTCAGGTACACAGGTCACACGTGATGACGCTGTTGACGTTGATGTGTGTTTCGTTATATACTAGGTACACTTCACTGAATGGCTGACTGGCTGGCTTATGCATCATCATGCTACATATGCTCAAGACATCATCATTTGTTTCCCAATGGGTGCCTACTTTTCCTTTCCACAACCTGCCGCTGCCACCGCTTACGTGGATATTTTACCTGATGGGTGCAAGGAAAAGTATATAGGTACTCCTAAGGAGAGATACAATTTGATGGATCTGTCTTTCTGTTGGTTGCGCTCGTAGGATACTTTCATTTGCTCGTTCTAGTGAAAGTCATTTGTCTTGAGGACGTGTCCCACGAGGAGCGCCAGCGAGTGCATAATTTTAATTAAATTCCTCGCGAAGCCATAAAAGTTATGCAACATGTTGCCAACCCCAGATGAGGGAGATATGCAATATGCAAACTATTATACGACTCTCAATTATACAGTAGTTTTGTCTTGTGTGCTATATCTGCGATTCTGCATCTCGTTTTATTTTGCATAAAGTTGCATGTATCTGCGACTGGTGTGTGTCTAAACTGAAGGTCAATTGTTGAATATCTGGTTTTTTATTATGCTTGTGCGGCTTTGCAGCTGCTTTTTTGTTGTTGTTTTTCTTGCAGAAATTAATGAGGTATCATAAAAGTAAACAAGAGTTAAGCTTCAAGGATGGCGTTAACGTGTTACATCGACATTGGCGTCAGATGCAAATCGCAGTCATAATGTGTGTGCGTTGAACTAGACCGCAGTTGATGGGAGGCTCAAATGGTTTGCCAGAGAATTTATATAAGAAAAAGAAAAAAAACTGGGTTACGAGATGGATTTAGTATCATGCGGGCGGATGGTGTGGCCTTGAACGTTCTATGAGGTTGTTAGTTCACATAAATGACAATGACTGCTATGCATGGATATAGATATATCGCAGTTACTCGCGACAGATACAGAGTATAAAATTGGTCGAAAAAGAAGGAGAGCTGCGTGTGAAATCGGTAAAAAAAATGCGACAGAGACCGAATGGAAATATCGTCGAAAAATGCGACAGAAACCGTGTTTAAAATTGTTTTAAAAATGCGACAAAAAAACGGGAGCCAAAATGGTCACATAATGTGTCAGAGAAAGGTGCAAAATTGGTCCAAAAATGCTACAGAAATCGGGTGCAAAATTGGTCCAAACATGGGACAGAACCCGCATGTAAAATTAGTCACAAAATGCGACAGAAACGATGGCCAAAATTGTTACAGAAATCGCCTACAAATTTGGTCCAAAAAACCGACAGAAACCCTCTTAAAAATTCGGTTGAAAAATGTGACAGAAACCGCGTGAAAATTGTTCACAAAATAGGACAGAAACGCCGGTCAAAATTTGTCAAAAAACGGGACGGAAAATGTGTACAAATTTGCTCGAAAATGGGACAGAAACCTTCATTAAAATTAGTCCAAGAATGGGACAGAAATCGGGTGCAAATTTGGTTCAAAAATGCGACAGAGACCGCATGCAAAATTGATCACGAAATGCGACAGAAACGGCATACAAAATTGGTTCAAAAATTTAACAGAAACCGCGTTCAGAATTGTTAAAAAAATTAACAGAAGCCGCTTGCAAAATAGGTTCAAAAACGCGACAGAAAGCGCATGCAAAATTGGTCACAAAATGCGACAGAAACGACGGCCAAAATTGGTCCAAAATGGGACAGAAATTGCGTAAAAATCTGGTTCAAAATTTGGAAACCGCATACACATTTGGTTGACAGAAACCCTCTTCAAAATTTGGTTGAAAAATGTGACAGAAACCTTGTACAAATTTGGTGGAAAAAAGCGTCAGAAACCCTCTTCAAAATTTGGTTGAAAAATTTGAAAGAAACCTTGTACAAATTTGGTCGAAAATTGGACAGAAGCCGCTTTAAAAATTGGTCCAAAACGCGATAGAAACCGCTTACAAATTTGGTCCAAAAATGAGACAAAATTGATCGCCAAATGCAACAGAAACCGGGGTCCGAAAACCGGTCAAGAAATGCAACGGAAACCGCATACAAAATTATTTCGAAAATGTAATAGAAAATGGTGCGAAAATGGTCCAAAATTGCGACAGAAATCGGGTGCAAAATTGGTTCAAAAATGCGACAAAACCCGCGTCCATAATTGGTCAATTAATGCGACAGAAATCGTATGCAAAATTGTTCCGTAAATGGGACAGGAACGCCGGCCAAAATTGGTCTAAAATGGGACGGAAACCGCGTACAAATTTGGTTCAAAATTTGGATACCGCATAAACATTTGGTCGACAGACACCCTCTTCAAAATTTGGTTTAAAAATGTGTACAAATGTGTACAAATTTGGTCCAAAAATGGGACCAAGGTACATAAATAAACGAAAACGAAATCGTACAAAAAGCGACAGCAATTTGGGTCACTTTTGAGGCCTTGATCTTCAAACGTCGAGGAATTTTATTTGTCCAATCGACCGTCAAACCCTGTGAATAACAGAAGACTCAAGGGTCGTGCCAAAAAAAGTTGACATTGCATCAAAAATCTTACAATTCCGAGAAAAATCGAAACTCCCTTGCTGGCCACTTCAAAAGGACCCCACAAAAAAAGTAATACTTGTATTTTAACGTCGATGTGTCTGTCATAATCCAATAAAGAATTTCACCCTCGTCACATCATACCCAAGCCCGTGTGACATCAATTTTAACCTCTTCAACCGGATGCCAATAATTTCTCATTCACAGGACATCCTGCCCCCGGTTCACCGTTGCATATTGGATTTTTCCCCGTCTCCCATTTGCTTATTTCTCTTTTTCATAAGTGAACGATGATGATTTATGAATTTTATTAAATAAACAATAGCTGTTGCGGAAAGGGTTGAGTTGAAGGAGGCGCAGAAAAAAAAAACCAAGTCATGATCAGGCCATGGCACTTGCAAGGGCTTCGTATAAAACTGATTGTGACTGTGATTTATTGATGTATTGAGTTGCTGTCCGAAATTATTATCTATTAACAGGGGGGTGTCACCAAAGGACTGCCATTTGGACGTCGCCCTGAAGGCTCCCCCATACACGTTACTTTTGAGATGAGATGTTGCTAATCCTGACACCTGTCAGGGAAATACGTAATTTAAGGAACGATCTGAAGTAATACGTGTCTACGTGGATGATGGTGACATTAGAAAACTGTCAAATATTGCAGAGTGTGTCACGGCGACCAGACAGTGGATCCAGTTCTTTGGTATTTTCATTCCCAATCTTGGGCGCAGTAGGGAAATCCGTTTTGACATTTTGTCATGCGAAAGTTACATCGGTTATCAAATAAAGAAAACACCTGCCAAGGGGCTTAGGAAGTTTTGGCACGCATACTGACAATGAACTGGATGGACTCCTTTTTGTGGGTTTAATGAAATATGTACCAAATGAAAGGTGGATTTCGGTAGAAAAATTCTCGCATGTTTTCTACATAAAAATCAAACAAAAGAAAGAATTCATTGTCCCTCCGACTGCTTTGCTGGGTTTTCTAAAAATGCCTTTGCCCGTCAGTGAAGTTCCTATCAGTCTTAATCTTGAATCGCCAAACAACCCAATCGGTTACCAAATTTGTTTGTGCCAACGTCTGACGGGTATGCCAATAACCTCCTTGAAAACTCCCTCATCGCTGTTAAAAATACGAAATACAACTCTCCCCAAAACACACAACATGACTTGAATATTTTCAACAATATCCTCGCCCACCGCAAAGTGTGTCTTCCTTTTGAAAATAATCCCTAAGCTTCACCATGGAAAAGGATTCCTATCTCGGAAAATTTTCATTTTCATAAAAGAAGATACAATCAAAAAGAACAACAATAAAAAATAAAATTCTTAGAAGTGTCCTTATTGTTACACAATAAAAGAAAAAAAGTTGTTCCTCCCTTATCCTGTTGTGTGCGTGTTTAAAAAAAATAAAAAATCACCCGATTCGACAGGATTTCCAGCTTTTATTTTCATCAAGCTGTGCTTTCTTCTTTCTCATCCATTTTCGAGGACGACAAAAAATCCTTTCCTCGAACGAAAATCGAAAATCCAATCATATCCGATTGGAAATTTTCAAGAAGACACACGTTTTGCGAGTGCTAGTATAAAGTAGGCAAAGGAATGAGTTCTTAATTTTTAAAACGTCTCCAAAGGACAATCAAAGGATGTAGGAGAAATCCATAAGCGAATTGCAAGCGTATCCTGTCACACACAATACACTTTGCGAACAATGAGACGACGATGCTGATGACGCCTTTTGTGTTTCGCAATCAGTCTCGTTTCTCGCTCAATATAATGACAATACCCCTGAAGATCACTTTATGAGCTACAGGCGGCAAATTTCACACAGACAAATCCTCCACTAATCCTTAAAAGAAAGCTCAAGTCCGGTATGGACTTGGCACACAACAACTAACGGTGTACTATCCTTTTTTATTCGTATTTTGGGGGTCACATCGACTTCTCCTGAATGGAACTCATTAGCTGATGCAGGATCCTTCGAGATTGTGGTTTAGTTTACGTTCATTATTGGCAGATACACACCCCAGTCATAATCTCATCAAACGCCATGTGCGAGTGTGCTGCTATTCATGGCATGAATCGCAGGATGGGACAATTTTGCAAATTGACGTTGCATTAGAGCGAGGCACAACATGGCGATGGCAACAAGAAAGACAGAAAAAAAATATAAACAAATAAATTGCCGGAAAACGAGGGATAAATGCAAACGGAAATACACGTCAACATGTTTCAGTGCACACTCTGGTTGTTACATACGTGGATTTCTGGCTGGTTTGATGTTAGCAATTTGCAAGAGCCTCCTCATGATGATGATGGTATAATGGTAGGGGGTAGTTCCCTCGGCAAAAGGATATACGAGACTGTGAGTTTACATGCTGACAGGATTGTGAATTTACTGTCGTTTGTGGCTGATTTTGTTTTTGTTGTTCGTCCTATACTGTGCAGAGGACAATGACATTCCCTTTAATGTTGTGAATGTCGATGTCACATTATGTTGGGCGTAACATGGTTACTGTTTGATGTAGGACATTACATGAAGTGGGCTGTGGTATCTATGGATTTAATGAGCCAGAAAAAACTGCACAAATGTTTTGTGTCAGACATGTTTTATTTATGAAATCGGGAAGTTTGTTTTTAGTTCTCAGTGGGACTACAACTTCTCAGTGTGGGAATTTGCAATTGTATTTTATCCAGTGACCTGGGAAACGTATTTTCGGGTAAGAAACGAATCAAATTTCATGGGGAAATATAGCCTCTTTCAGGAAGCAAAAAGTCCAGTGACTTTCACTCCAAAGTTATTGCCAAAAAGTGGAGAGAGTCTACTATTTTACTTCAAACAAACATACAACTCATCGACCAAAGTATTGAGAATCACAGGCCGGCCCAACATTTCGATGTCAGTCTCTTGAATTAGCTGGGACAGCAACCATCGGTTCATGTAACAAATATGTGACGGAGGCGAATGAAGGACGACATACCTATAGCTACATTTACACATTTTACATTTTGCGACCTGTGACAAGATTTAAATTGAGTCAGTCAAGCCAAGCAAAATCGCCCAATAAAAAGTCAAGACCTTCTAAAAAGGGATCTTTGAACTCCAGTTTCCTGATAGAAGGACTACCGAATTTAGATTTAAAAAGCAGTGGACCCTCCCTTCAGAATGACAGCAGTGGTTCAGAAAAATATTATTTAGCGATAAATAGGTACCTAACCAGTCAATTAAGTACTTCAAATTAGCTAAGACAACAACCATAAAGTGGAAATAATGCAGCTGCACTAAAAAAAAACATACTAGGAACCACCGAGTTGTCTCGTAGAAGCTCAGGGACGCATTAAATAACAACCGACGACGGCTGTGAAGCATTAGAGTAACAAACAAAAATACAACTTACTAAGCACGATGTAAAAGGTGGGTCTGTTCTGAGACCACAACTGTTTTATTTTTTTGTAAAATTGCTAGCGGCCTTTAGAACAATTGGAAACAAAATTTTCTCTAAGTGGTTGCCGGAAGATAAAAAAAAAATCAACTAGCTTAGGTTAAAAAAGGTCTCATACGTCACAAGGCACCACAAGTTCCCATCGCGATAATCAAGTAGCTCACAGCCTTTCGCGATTTCGTGGACGTTCTTTGGCTTCTTGAAAAGATACCCGCCCCTTCGAGATAAATATATTTAAGGCAAGTCACTTCAACTCGCTACAAGATAAATAAAATCAGGGAACAGAGTTGAGGCCAAATATCGGTGCCTAATTTGAGCTAGATCGTTAAATTGTTGAAGTTCAACGTTCTAGGGGGACCTGATTAGAGCCTTCCAATGTTGAGCAGAAGTACAAACACAAGGACTCACTGTAGTTCGCACAAAAGCACCACAGCTTCTCAGTTAATAGCTGAACCAGAGTAGTTCACAAAAATATTCAAAAAGAAGCAGGCAAGGGAAGGCAGCCTTGGGGGACGCCGAATGCTTTAAAATTACTCTCAATAGCAAGCAAAGTGCAGTAGGAATCAAACCCTGCAAACGCATTTTAAAGGTCAAAAGCTGCTATCTCCAGTTCACCAGACTGTTGGGTACTATTGCTCCAACTGGATGGACCGTCAGAAATCGATTTCAATCGACATCATGTACGACTTTCCACATTGACCTTTGCAACGAAGAAAGGGTAAGAGGGCGGTATTGCAAAAGGTCATTTAAGTGCCATTAAAAAATCTGTAAATTTACAAATAACACCCAAAGCTACAAACTCCCTTTTAGCACGTCCCATCAGTACCACTCCTCATTTTTTATCGAATCGGCCATAAAACTTGACCCCAGATCAGTACCACTCGTCATTTCTATCGAATCGACCATAAAACCTGACCCCGACGCAACACTGTAACACCCTCGTTACTGGGAGTCGAGTAATAGTACCAACATAAAACTGCATTAATGTCCTTGCAACAGTTGGCAAATGGCTCATCACAAAGTCGAAGCGCAAAGTTCAATCCCAGCGTGCATCGTCGCCCAGATATGATGTTAGACATTATGTCCACCCACCGTATTCGGGCAATATCATAATCAGATCAGACACCCACCCAAAGGACGTCGTAATGCCTTTCATTTTTCCTCTTTCGCAAAAAATCCCCCGAATCGTTATTATCGCACCGTAATCACATTCCCCGAACGCTGGTGTTTCTGGGGACCGTACAACTCCAGACGAAGGCAACTTTTCCGGCATAACTTTTATTATCGCTTCACAGAAATTTAGATTGTCTGCTGCTGCTGCGAAGTGGCACTGTGCACCACTGTGGCGGTTCCTCCGAGTGAGCCTTCGTGATTGAATACCGTAAGAGCATTTTCATTACACAATCAAAATGCAAAAAAAAAAAAAAACCGTTGAAACTTCCTTCCATAACTCTTCTCACGAGGAGGAGCATTTTTCAATAAGGCAAAAGGAGATATCCTTCATTCATACTGAGCAGGAAAGATTAGACCGTGTTATGGCCCCTCTGGTGCACGAAGGAATAACTTTATTCCGCAGGGAGTTTCTCTTATTTTTTCGAAGTTATAATCATTTCTTTTTTTTTGAGAGATTTTTATTACCCGGAATAGAGTTTTTTTTTGCGCCGCCATTCACTATGTGTGAGTTGAATGCGCATTTTGTATTCTAGCAAATTGGTAACTTTATTTTCTTCGTTGCACTTCCTGTGGGGAATTGTTTTTTTTTTTTTTACTTTTTGGCAAAAACTCAATTCCGTGCATAATTTTTCGCATTGTTCGAGGCCGGAGAGTTGAGAGAGGGGTGGCAGAAACTTGAATTCAATAATGCAATTTGAAAGGATGTAGGTGCAGAAGAGATAGGACGTTGCACACCGGGGAATAATAGATAGCTTTTATTTGTTAGGGGGCTTCACTCGGTATTTTGCCCATGAATAGAGATAACAATGGCTGGGAGCGGATTAAGCGAAAAGAATTTCCAAGAATGCACTTTTTTTCTTTCTGTTGTGTGGTCCTTCGAGCCGGGTTTTGCAAGTATTTTTGTATCCCTTTGGGGGGGGGGGTTATACCCACCGGAAGATTGGTCGGTCATTGTACCGAGGTGGTTTCGTGGTGTGGCATCCGCAAATTATAATTGGGTGAAAATTAAAATTAAGTGGTTTTAGTAGGAAACTGGCGGCTTGAAGGTAACTGGAGACTGATTAAGTGCAGTGACATTGGAGGATATCGAGACAGTTTGGGTGAAATACGTTTTAATATAAATTTTAGAGCTGCAGGTAGTCGGCGTTGATTCCATATATGCTCTGGGAGGATCCCCAGTCAAACCGAAATGAATCGCTGCAAGCACAGTTGACATAAACCAATGGATAAGCAAATGAACAAGTGGCGCCCTCTTTCGGGTAAAGAAACTGAAGGTGGGAAGGTATTTCTAAAGATATTGTCTGACATTCTGTCTTTTGAAATTCATTGTTAAGCGAAATCAGGGGAGGAAGGGCGATATCCGTAAAAGAGCAACTTGACGGAACTCAGCTCGTAGATATATTTATAAAATCGACTTCTTTCCGAAAAGTTATTCCTGTCGATAGATGTCGCGATTCAATGGGGGCCTTGACCTTTATAGGTACATTTGCAGCCTAACTACAACCAGATTTTAAGACTATTTAAACACAGAAAATAAAATAAATGACCGTTGAACTACTTTTCGATTTCTTTAAAAAAGGGGGAGCACTCTGAGGGAACCTTGGCTGTAGCTAAAGTCGATCGGGTAGCGTGATTATTCGAAAAAAGACAGATGTCAGGAAGGGCTAGGGTATTCAAAGACATCAAACAATGAGCTCCAAAAATATTTTAGACCCAGAAAATTCGCTCAAAAATCCCCATCATTTTGAGCTGAACATCATTTTGCTAAGGCCACTAATCAAATAGACAGCCACTTGTTAAAAACTCAGTGGATGGGTATTAAGTTGGAAGACGATGCTAATGACTTCAGTCAATTAGTTTTAAGAACCCGTTTCGTGTATGAAAAATGTAGTTCGAATGTAGTTCGAAAAATCTTGTGCTGTGAACCATCTTGGTGTTAACATCAATAGCCATTCATCGATTGCGAGATATCAGTGGATGGGTTTTGCCGAGGTGACACCACTTCAGTGGATGGGTATTCAAAGAACAAATGAAACTTAATTTTAAAAAGAAGAAACATTCCTGAACAGAGTCCACCACAAACAAAACCTTTTCCATTCATCGAGAGCAACCAACGTCAACCCAGTGAAATTGTTTTTATTAATTCAACCGCGACGACATATTTAAATTCAGAAAAATAATTTTATTTTCTGTTTGCCCACAGTACAAACAAACCGAGGATAATAGTTCTGTTCGCACAATAAATTCAGTATTTTCCATCTGAGTTAACCTATTTTCATTCAGAAAAAAAAGAAAATAAACCCCTACGCCTTCGTCTGGCAGCAGAAGTGAAGCTTTATATCGACAAAGGATAAATAAAATACACCACAACACTGTCGGAAGTTGATCCTGCCACTAACATCAGCCAACAACAGCCATCCATTGAATCTGCCACAGAGAGGAGAAATACATTTGAAGGGATTATCTGATTTTAATTGCCATGGATTATTGCGGTAGTAGGTGGCCAATATTTCTCTTTCAGAACGACTTTTATAAATATGTGTTGCGAATGAGGACATTTGCTTTATTTATTTTTTCTTGCCGCTCCACAGAGAGATAGCGGGAGTATATTAAAGATTTAACAAGTCCTCTCATTATGCATCGATCCCCAAACAGTTGTATCAACACTACGAGTCCCCCTGAACCCATCTCACCGCACAAATAGATCGGTTAATTAAAATGGTTCCATCCATTTCAATTATGTATTCCCATCAGCGCGCAAATTAATTACACCACCAAGTTCGAGAGAGAAAATTCATTTCGACAAATTGGATTGGCACAGAAGAGACACTCGCACAGAATAAGGCCAACTAATCCTTAATCACTTTAAATTTCATCCAAGTTTAGATGAGCAATAATAGGAAAAGGTTCAAAGGGACGCAAGGAAATTTAACTCTCTGGGTAATTATATGAAAACTTCTGACCATAATGTCCAATTACTTACATCCTGCTGTGAATTCATATGTACTTAGATGGGCGTAAACTTCTATTGGCAAAAAAAAAGTGTAAAACACAAACTAAAATCAAAGGAAACACTATTTTTGCCAGACACTCTAGAGACTCATTGAGTATGCAAACGACGTAAGTGGACCGTGCGTCGTCGTTGGTCGCCTAGTATAGGTCGGTCTGAGTGTACACCGGCTGCGTGCTGGTTGCAATTTAATAGCCAGTGTCAAACACGTCATTAAAAATCCTGTTTGGGCGCTTTCTTGTAGTTTCCGGTTGATTGCATGAATACGACCGAGGTGCTAAATAGACCGATGTCCGGTGGATATTATTATTACGAGTACAGTTTTTTTTTTCAGCATGTGCTACATTAAATGCTCGTTAAGCTCGAAAGTTTAAACGGGCTATGGAGGGTGGTTGTTAAATCGAGTAAATTGTAGCAAAACGGTGGACGATTTAGTTGAAGGTTCTTGCGAAAATTTGAAGGGTTCTTTTATTTATTAAATTTTATACCAAGTATTTTGAAATTTCGTCGTCTATAGTTTGGATAATAAACTCCAAGATTCAGCGATTGAAATAAGGAAAAGAAAAATAGGAAGCTTCCTCTCTCCCTACACCCTAGATAAAAATAGAGACGATAATTCGCGAATAAGATTTATAGACCATGTACGATGTGAACAGATAAACAGCAATTTGAAGAAAACACCTCCAAAAAGGGGGCGTGGTCCAATAATATACACGAAGTAAATACGTAGTGGTCAGTCTCTACTTATTTTAGTTACCAATGTTCAAGCAGAAGTAGTGTAATGCTGCAGTTGGAGAGTAGGATTGCCACTAATATAATTAAATAAAGCCATTGCGGGCAGAAGTCACACAGCGATATCACCCGAAATTGTCAATAGTAACGAAGTATTTGATTTGATTCGAACTTTTGATCACCCAATCCTTTGCTAAACAAACGTTAGGCACCCATAACTCAGCTCGAGCTGTGCAAGTATTTTTCAAAACTTTCTGAATGGTCGGAAAGCGTCAAACTAGTTTGTGGGTCTCGTATTTTCTCGTTTATTTAGTTAAAAATTATAAACATTTTAAGATAGAGTTATTTCGGAATCCTACCAAAATACGCATTGGTTTGCGTCTCGGATAAAGTGTGTAAAAACTGTTTTTAGTGTCTGCCTTTAGTGTGCAGTAGTTCTTTCTGCTTACTTCGCTTCGATGGGATATAAGTTACATTTAAAGACGTTGACAGATGCTTGGATATTTTGCTTCAAAAAGTGTGCTGCATCTGAACTTAATGTGAAGAGAAAACAATTTCACATATAACAATTTCAATCATATGTTCCCATAGTGAACCACCTCAATTCAAATCCAAACAATTGTGAATCTACTTTCAGCTTTCGTTCTCACTAAAGACTAAAGAAAACTGGTTCTTTCACCCACATTACCTACGTTTGTTCCACTTTATGTACTACTCACAACTTTTACCTTTTTCGCGGCGACAAGATACAACTTGCATACGAAATATCTTAATTAGCTCTACGTCATTGCATGTTGTCTTTCTGTCGCTGCCATCGTCGCCATAGTCCATCTAACCCAATTAAAAACAAAGTCAAGTACACCGATTGTACACGCATAGCAACCCAGTGCCTAATACTGCGTAGCTTAATCGTTAATTGATACCAAAAGACACACCACTACCACTTCGTCGGATACGCTGTACCTCGCACGAACACAAAATCCATCTAAGCACTCGCCGTTGTTGTTATTTTTGTAGTTCTTTTTTGAACAGAATATCTAAAAGCCTGCCTCAGGGTATACCTGTAAAAATACCTAGCTCCAGTCGTTTGCCACCTATTGCCCCCATTCTTTCATCTACCAATGTGCATGTAGATAGACAATTGTGTTGAGGGTACGGGCTTAGCCAGTTTGAATAGACATCGTCGTATGTTTTCTATAGGCGGTCGAAATTAAGTCGATTCCGTTTTTCCACACTCTTAGGCATGTTAGCTGACTGGCTTGCTACCTAATGCATATAGCACATGCCTTAATTCTTAATGAATGTCACGTATCGGAGTGGAAGTGGTGGATATGTAGGCAATAGAGCGTTCTCCTTCGATCCGAAAAGAGAAAATTGATTGAAGTTCTTTTTTCGGTCTTAACCTATATCAGATGGCGATTCCACATTGTCTTGGAGTTTGTTTTCAGGATAGAGGGCTTTGTGTGATACTGAAAATCAATTCCTTATTGTATGTTGTCTGGTGAACGTTTGACATTCAAGTCGGAGAGTGGGAAGGCTATTTGACCTGGTGTCGGGAGGGGAGTTTGACAAATTATGTGGAATAAATGTCTTATAGGATTGGTGTTTAATGTTGTGTAGCGATGGTGTAAAAAAAAGTAGTGCTTTCGACCTTTTAACTAATTTAAGGAAGAGGAGGACTCAACATTGTAGTGGAATATTTGTAGGAATATGAAGACAGTATCCCTTTGACGGGATATCTTTCACCGAGTCCTTCGAACTTTGGTCGTTTGATCAGCGTTTTCGCTAAGCTAGTCGGGTATTGTTGGGAGAGTCGTCATTTACCGAGAGAGTATCTTAAGACAACTTGAGGATCAGCCACTTAATACACAAAAATCCACTTTGGTCCTTTGAGCCGCATTCCCTAAGAAATGCGCAAAGAATTTCCGCTGTACTTCAAAAAAACGGGGCACTCATTCCGTAACTTTTCAAACGATTATCGTCGAAACGATAGACCAAAACTAGCAACTAAGTGCTAAAATTACAGGTTTGAGAGCTTAATCCAGTTCATTTTCTACAAATATAATGAAAGCTTGGCTTATTTTCGTGATCAAAGTTGCAAAAACGATATCGATAAGACGGTCGTAGATATACGGAATCTACCCCCAGGTAAATACGGCTCTCCGGCCACCACTTGTAATATCTTTTCTAAACAGATGGACAAATACCACTAAAGACTTTATTATGACAAAGGTCGCTAGCCGTGGAACGAGCTGGCTGGATGGGAATGTTGTTCAATATAGGACTGAAGCGTTTCAAAATAAATAACACAGCTGGTTAAAAAAAAAGTAATGTTGGTCCTTCGAGCCGAATTTATTGAGCTTCGTTTAAGAAGCCGCTTGTTCTTCAAACAACTCATGCCATGAGGAAATGACTGTCGTCCTACCAGATGTGAAATTCCTTCTGAACAAGAAGACAAAGGCCGCTCGATTTGTTTATGCACTCCCACCATGTGCCGCGTCACAGTGCGTCACCAAGGAGAGTCTCAAAGATCACCTGTTTTAAGCACGCATTTTTGCAAAAATTGTGACAGAAAACGAATTTAATACTATGCACACAAATTTTTGGTCCATGCCACTTCTAGAGAAGCCAAATAGGATTCTTAGTCCCAAAAAAAAACACGGTCCTTCAAGCTGGATCCTAATTGAAAAAAACCCATTCAATCAAATCGCAAATTAAATCACAATCCATTAGGAGCACAGCACAGAAATGACTTTCAATTAATTTAATGAATCAATCAAGTGCAATCTCGAGATTGTCACAAAAAGGCGTCGCTCCCAAATCCCACATCCCATCCCATCCCATCCTAATCAATATTCAAATTGGAAAAATGTAGAAAAAGGCCAACTCTTCCGCCGTCTACCACCCTCTGTAATAAGTCGAGAGATAATCACTTGATTGACACACTGAAAACAGAAGATTCATCTTCATTCAGTGTAAATTCATGTCCAAACAATGGAACAGCGCACACGCCAAAAAGACACTTTAACGATATACTGTCTACTCGTTGAGAAGACAAATCGATCAATCGAACCAAATGGCACAACCGTAAGAGGGTATCTCTATATGAGTTAAACTGTTATTGATGGAATAAAATGCAAGAAACTGCTCAATTCAATTAAAACTCATCGCCAGTTGGATCTAATCAAAACAACTGTGCCAAATTGAGGCGCCCAGACTGGGTCACTATTCAAATGTTCCAGCTCGATGAGAATTCTATGCGAGTCTCCGCCGAACCGTACCTGTGCGATGCGAATGAGAAAATGATTTTGATTTGTTGTAAGAAAATTGGATGAAACGAATGAATAATTTATCGATGAGATAAGTCTCTAAGGATATTTGCAATGGAGATTTAATTTATTCAGTCAGGTAAATATATCTTCTGAAGTGTCACTTGAAATATTACTCAGTCTTTATGATGGTCCTTCGAGCCGGATTTCCATAGAAAACTATTGAAAATCGCGACTCGTTTCGTTTCGATTTAAATTTAATGAAAAATGCACTTTCCACCGTAAATCCCGTACTAATGCAAGGAGATGTTGTGCAGCTGGAGGTTATTTCGGATACACGTCCAGTACAAACACTCCCTCCCTCCAAAGGACGACCACACCCAGCGGCTGCCTTCAGAATCAATAAAATGCGATGCCCTCACCCTGATGCACAGCATAACAACATTATTACTTTTATTGTTTTTTTCCTTCTGTATAAATATTGTTCACTGCTAAAACTACGGTTCGGCTAGGTGAAGGAAAACTTTATCCATTTCCATTCGAAATGAAAAGAAGTCAATTAAAAGTTTATGCCGCGTGCTAGTCGTTTTTTTTTTCTGTATCTTATTCTGCTCAGCATCTTGTCGAGCTGGAGCTGTCCTTTGTGAAACAAGAACTTGATTTGCTTTTCATTTAGAAACAACAATGTACAGTGGCTGCCATTAAAAAGAGTAAAGTATCTTTAGCGTTAATTAAAAAGAATATGTAAGTTCACCGAGAATGAAAGAAAATTGCAGGAGCACACTTGCAATGGAATGCAAATGGGTAGTCAGAGTTGAAGGGAACGCACGTAACGGCTATTAGTTGTAATTGATATGGTGTATGAGGAGAAGGAGAGTGCTTTACTGGGGAATACAATGGGTAGGATTTGAACTGTTTATTTTCTTTTTACGTGGAAACAAAGTGGCACTTTGCCAACGAAGAACTTAAAGTGGGGTACTACAAGGTTCGGCACAGGTACTCGTACTTTTTTTTAAAGGTGGAGCTGTAGAACTGCTTGTGAGTGAGTTCTACTCGTTCTGAAAATAAAAATATATGCAGAGGAATGAATGCAAGAGGCAGGCGCTAGAGCTGTTGCGTCAACTATTTATAAAATTTGATGGATTTTCCATCCCTGGATTCAGACAAAATTGAGAGTACTTCTGCGTCACTTCTACTCGTTCAAAAAATAAAAATCTATACAGAGAAATGGCTGCAAGAGACTGGCGCTAGAGCTGTTGCGTCAACTATTTTATTTTATTTGGAAAATTTGGATTTGCCGTCCCAGAATTTAGACAAAATTGAGAGTTTTTCTGCGCGACTTCTACTCCTTCCAAAAATAAAAATTCATACAGAGAAAAGACTGCAAGAGACTAGCGCTAGAGCTGTTGCGTCAACTATTTCATTTTATTTGGAAACTTTGATGGATTGCCGTCCCTGGATTTAGACAAATTGAGAGCGTTTCTGCGTGACTTCTACTCGTTCCAAAAATACAAATTCATGCAGAGGAATGGCTGCAAGAGGCTGCGCTGTTGTGTCAACTATTTTAATTTAATTAAAACATTTTCTGGATATGCCATCCCTGGATACAGCCGAAATTGAGTGTCTTAATGGACTCTTGTCAATAGTTCAGCGGAACATAGTTTCAATCGATTCTAATTCTTCTTTAAACGAACAGTGACATATGTGCATAGTACAATTTGTCTCCAAATGTCATCGGATGAAGAATTATTTCTGACAAATGTCTTTGAGAATGACATCCCTGGACAAAGTTGCTCCAAAATTGCCAACAATTGCAAACGCCGTGTATTCCGAGTTCCCTGCAATCGCACAGCTATTAAAAACAACCTCTTCGAAAATATAAAAGCGATTTACAATAATCCCCAAGCAATCGACAGCATCTCCTGAAAAAAATCCTTGCTATCACTTAACTAAATGAAAGAGTTTACTCGTACTTTTCATGACATTGCCTTCAAAGGAACGAGTTCCCATTACCATATACCATGTTAGACAAAGAGAACATGTTCTAAGAGAATAATGCTTGTTAGTATTTGCAATCAGGGTACTCGTTTAAATTGTTATTAGAACTGAAAATTGTCGCAGGAAAGTCAATTCAACGATGATGAGCATGCTCGTCCCTTTTCGCAATAACCAAGGTGAAATATATTACTTTTCCTCGCTCGCTATTTAGAGATCATTCAACCTTCAATTCCTGTGCGGAAAATTAAGAAAATTCCTCATAGTGTCTGGGTCAAATTGATGAACGAAAAGGACATTCACACCGAGAATGGTACTTGAAGGAAGATAGGACTCCAAAGTACATAACACTTAAGGGTGGTGAAGAGCGCAAAGGAAAGCAGCACTCTCCCCCGCATCCCATACAATGTAGAAAGACAGGATCTTTGTCGTTTATCCTTCCAGCTAAAGTTGGTATCTCCTTACACGCAGAGATGTCCGTAACTACTCTTCTTTTTTTTTGTGAACGAAAATGATTCCCTCTCATACCGGGTTGTTACAATTGTGTGCACAATCTATGCTCTATAGAGTCCTTAACGCAGGTCCCTTTAGGGCTTGTAACCAAAGGATATTTTTTTTGCCCAAAAATAAAGGATGGACAGCAAAGAAGCGAAAAAATAAAATAAACACGAAAAAGGAAATAATATCATTGCAGGACTATTATCATCAGGGTACAAGAGTTTTGCGTTGAAAGGATGTTAAATAAAACATTGGACTTTGGGAAGTCTTTTTTTTTTTCTTTACCCTTTGTTTGGGTATGGTTTTTGGGACATCTCTTAGAGCACTTGATCCCAGCTTTTTGTACGATTTTCTGTATTTTTCTGGGAAAAAGGATATTGCTTCTTTTCACGGATATGAAATGCAATCGTTCGAGGCTAAAATGACTGAAATCAGAAGTGAATTGAAATGAAACAAGTGTCCTTTCTCGGGGACTCTCACTATAAAGTAGATAATATCCTTGTGCGTTGGTTGAAGGATATTAAAGCATGCAAACAAATAAAAAAAAAAATAATAACAAGAAACAAACAAAAATGGAAACTCCTTTGCTAACGAGGTTTTATGTAAGCCTATAAGGGTACTCACTATATGGCTGAGGACGAGTTCCATAAAGTGGCTCCTGCAGTAATGGCGAACGACCGTTGGCAATTTCCTTAACTGGAAGTAAAAACAAAAGTTTAAATGTAGATTTGTGATTGAATGGGACACAAACTTAAATGCAAGTTTGAGATTCGTCCTTGAAAATTTTACTCTTTTCTAAAAAAAAAAAGATTGAAAATTTATATAGGTTAGATGGGGAAGGGTTGTGGAGGGGATGCGAAGGGAAAGAACATATAGAACAGATGGGGAGCTGCATAGGAACGGAGTTTAACAATTGTCTGTATACATATAAAGCGACCTCTATTTTTGAGACTTGTAAGCACAACTGAGGTGCTAGCTTTGAACAGCTGTAGACTTCAGTGCCTATCGCCTAGACCCTGTCGATTTCGTTTAAATTAGCCAAAACTCGTAGGAGCTTTTCTGATATTCTGTCAAAATGAGTGTCAACCAATTCGCTCGATTTTATTGCAAGAAGCACTAGGTCTCTTTAAAGGCGGAACCTGCGTCTAAAGATCACCAGATCACCAGTTGCTCTAGAGCAAGAAGTCATTGGACCTAGGGGGAGATCGACCTCCAAAGCTATGTTCCAAGTACAGAACAGTCCCACACAAATTTTCAATAAAACTATTGTTTATCTCACGTGTCAGATTTTGATGAGAATTTATCAACTTACCTTTATTTCAAGCTTTTGGTAGCCCCAGTCAGTATTACCTGGGTACCTATGTCGCCGAAAACTAGCCCTCTGAAGCATGTGACAGATTTTGAGTGAAATTTTGTTCGTATTTTACACAAGCTTAAAGCCAACGTCATTTCCCAGAACTCTTTACACAGTAATTTTTCATACTTTATACGTATTTGAATAAAGAATTAATTGAATTGAATTGAATTGAATTGAACAAGGTTTTTAAATTGTGGATATTTTTATTTATTGACAAGTAGTACATACAACAACCCCAGTTCTGACAGCTATTCGTTTGAAAGGACCTACAATTGTGTGTTGTATTCGAACGACTGAATTAAAGAGGCTTTTCCTTGATGGGTATACTCTCCGATGTTTGCCAGGCGTTGGCACGAAAAAAAAATGTTAAGGACGAATGTAAGGGACCTGCGATTGAAGGCCGTATCCGAAAGACTGAATTGAGAAGCTTTTCGCTGATACTCTTTGAGGTTTGACAGGCGTTGGCAGTAAAAGAAATGTTGAGTTGTATTCGTGCCTTTTTGGGGGTCGAACCGGAGACCCCTTCAGCAGCGGACCAGCACACTATCTCCCTGGAGATACTGCAATTATCTAGATTTTTAGTTTAGAGATTGCTTGAAAAATTTGCAGGTTTTGCTCTTACCTACTCTTGTCTACTGTGCCTGTCTGCAAGCTTGACTAGCTCGGATGGCTTTCTAACTATGGCCGTAATGATCGACATACATAAAACAGGTCAATTCGTCGCAGAAAAGACTCGAACCAATTTATTGAAGATAAGTTTGAGAGCTATTCGATGTCTTAAAAACCAATTGTTCAAACTACGCCCGGTTATACTCGGCGTTAAAGACTTAGTTAAAGACTTAGACCGCGGGAGTTGTACTTCCTCAGGTGTCAGTTTTGTATCCTCTCATTTTTTTTGTAACTCATGTGGACTAAATTTAACTAATATAACATCTAAGCATGGAATTATTCGAATTGCGATAAATAAGCCGTTTGCTCTTCACTGTTGAGTTGGCACTTTTTGGAGCTTCCCAGGCTCAACTTCAGCGCGCACTCGATAAATTTGCAGTCGTCTGACTGTCTGAAATAAAACTGAAGTGACAGTCGTGTCAGGAAAGTCTGTTAGAAAGCATGTTAGACCCATTACATGGTTGCGACTATTATAAAAAAAAAATCCCTGACTATCCCTGACCTTCCAGTCCAGTGGCAACCATGCATTAAAACAGGTGGAAAAGTTGGAGTATCTCACCGATGGGAGGAACATTACTGACTTTTCCCTGGCCAGGCTGGGTCAATTTTGAAAACAGTAATACCAGATCGTGGGAAAGTTCCCATTTCGTTGGTATTTTCATTTCAAAATAAGCTAAAAGTGGGGGGAAGGGAAAAAGCGAATTTTTGTATTTCTTGAAACAAGAAAGATGCAATTTTAAAATGCAGTAGTCTGTTGTAGTTTTGGCAGGTATGTACTTTCCGTTTTTAGTGCAGTAATAGCAAAACAAAAATCACTAAACCACTGAGGGGCACTCGGGTTCTCTTAGAAATGAATATGGAATGTACAAGTTGACAGATCTGTGGCTTTTTAATGGAGTTTCATGTAGATAATGTGACAAGTGAAGACCTTTTGAATATGGGTCAAAGAAGTACGTTTTAAACGAAATTGCGCTGCTTTTCGTAATAGACGCCCAGCAAAACCTTCGCCAAGCTCAGCGTACAAGTCCATCCACTCCAAACAGGTCAAATAAATAAATTCACAATTTCAACTGCAAGACGAGTACATGCATCTCTCCAATTAACGCATTGACTTGCGACCGCCATTCACACTATAGTCAATTGAAAATCCATAAACCACCTCGAACAAGATTCTTGTTATAGAGTTGATCCA
The DNA here is from genome assembly GCA_951230905.1 of Cheilosia variabilis. Taxonomy (NCBI): domain Eukaryota; kingdom Metazoa; phylum Arthropoda; class Insecta; order Diptera; family Syrphidae; genus Cheilosia; species Cheilosia variabilis. The sequence goes on along the minus strand of OX579680.1, from coordinate 58,483,826 downwards.
ATCCAATTTATTTCAATCATAACACTTCAAGCCGTACATGGACCGTGCCACAGAAAAGTCCTCTACGACAAAAAAAAAATACCAATTTCAATTAAAAGATTGGCGACATCAAAATCAATCTGTTCCTCTCATGAAACCCCATAAAACGAACACTCACACTCAAACTCAGGCGCACAGTAGCGTCAATCCAAAAGGTTACTTCTAACACTGTCGGTCGGCCCCAAACAAAGCATACGATTAATCACTCTATCATAAATCGAGAAGCGTGCACAAACCGGGTCCATAAAAGGCAATATTGTCAACGCCACATGGCCGGCGATCATTCAAGTTGTTCCCCTGAAATCTGATTGGATACGTGCGAATGTGAAACTCTTATCAGAGCCAAGTCAATAGAATACGAGTATAACCAACAATAAAAAAAAAAGAAATGTGGATAAACAAACCGTGCAACAATTTTACACAACACGGCCGAGGAGCATGTGTGAGTTGGTTCTATACAGACTTTAACCTTGATGGAGACGTAAACTCAATTTTACTCTCATCGCATGGGGGGCAAGAAAATCAACTTGAATGTAATTACGAGTTTTGTTTCTTTTTTTCTTTTTTTTTCTCTTGTTCATATCTACCGGTTGAGTGGGTAAATAGAGTATCACGTGCGATGCGAACAAAAATAGGTAAACAGGGCTTGTTGTTTTTATTCGAACAATGAAAAGTTGTTGAATGTGGCCTATTAAGAGATATAAGGCGATAGATACAAATTCCAACAGTTATTGACTGAAATGCACTACGCATCTATGGAGGACGAAGTCGTTGAGTGAGATACGCCGGCGCAATTAATTCCTGTTTGAGGTGTCTTACTTCACAAAAAACAAAAAAATTGTAGAAAATATTTTGCCAGGCTTTGTAGCTAATAGTTTTGTGTACTTGAGCTGTATTCGCAAACTGGTTTAAGAGGGTAGGTTACGGCAGTCTTGTTTAGATGACTAGAAACGCCCATGAACTTCGATAGACTCGTTAGAAAATTATAACCAATCCAGGGCAACTCCGATTCTGGTCGACTTGTGAAATAAATATACGAAAAGTATTCGCTGTGCCTGTGACACCAAACGGTGGCTGGAATGAGCGTGTACAAGATAAGAAGAACGCCTGTCACTGTCAAAAATAAAAATAGTCTTAAAAATACAGCCACAAATAGGAAAACTCAAGACGCACCTGTTCCCTTAACAGTGACAACTAGATATCATTCGGAATCGTACTCGTATAGGACAGGGTGGGTCATCGAAATTTGCACTCAAAAAAAAAAAATGGCGTCACATTTCAAACCCCGCATTTTTATCAGCGATGAGAATTAGCGAAGAGTAAGATGAGAGATGTCAGGTCAAATGAGTAATAGCGAGTAGTAAGAGTAATCGAGAGTAACCCGCGTAACAGGCAGTAGAACGAGTAATAGAGAGTAAAAACGAGTAATATCGAGTAACACTAAGAACGTCAATGAAACTTGAAACTTGTCACAAGAATCTAATCGATTTAAAAAAAGATAAGCCTCAAGCTGGAAGCGTAAACTTGAATCAAGCGAGTAAATCAGAATTTACCGAGTCAGAAATAAAATGATGGTACTAGAGTTGGAAGAGTAAACTTGCGTGAATTGTGAGAATTAATATCGAGTAAAACGAGTGAAATCGAATGATACCGAGTCAGGTGAGTAGTCGCGAGTGAAAGTAGAAAAAATCAAGTCAGGCAAGTAAACTCGAAACCTGTCGTAAGAATTACAAAGACTCTAAAAGGCAAAAGTAGAGTCGGAAGAGTAAACTAGAATCAAGCGAGTAAATCAAAATTTACGAAGTCAGAAATAAAATGATGGTACTAAAGTTGGAAGAGTAAACTTGCGTGAATTGTGAGAATTAATATCGAGTAAAACGAGTGAAATCGAATGATACCGAGTCAGGTGAGTAGTCGCGAGTGAAAGTAGAAAAAATCAAGTCAGGCAAGTAAACTCGAAACCTGTCGTAAGAATTACAAAGACTCTAAAAGGCAAAAGTAGAGTCGGAAGAGTAAACTAGAATCAAGCGAGTAAATCAGAATTTACCGAGTCAGAAATAAAATGATGGTACTAAAGTTGGAAGAGTAAACTTGCGTGAATTGTGAGAATTAATATCGAGTAAAACGAGTGAAATCGAATGATACCGAGTCAGGTGAGTAGTCGCGAGTAAAAGTAGGAAAAATCAAGTCAGGCAAGTAAACTCTATTTTGTGATAAAACTAAAGAAAGAAGAATATCAATCAAATGAATTAAATCGAGTAAGGGAACTAATATCGGCCGCCAGGCGAGTAACATGAACTCAGAGGAAGAATATCGAGCATGACGAGTAGGAATGGGAAATACAAAGCCAGGCAGGAGAAAACTCGATTCAGATGAGTATGAAGAGAGTCCCCACACATTCCATCACTCAACTTCTGTGCCGGTCGAAATAGACTCGCAAATTCGTATTTCATCAGTTGAGTTATTTAATTACTTTGTATTGACCACTCAGAGCTCTTTGCTCCTCAACGCACTCACATCAAGTGACGACTTAATTTAAAATTTAAATTTACAATATACCGCACTCGACTTTACAGTATTGCGAACAAAGAGGCATTCATTATTTTTCAATCAATAGATCAGTATGCCGTCTGTGTAATTAAAAGGTAAACGATTACCAGATCGACAACAGCACCGCTCGCGCCTTACTCCACAATGATGCGACAACGACATACTTTACAGGAAATTTTCCATTACATACAGTCACAATGGCAAATGAAAAAGAGAACAAGTTTCCTTCACATCCGAAAAGTGAAAATAATTACTTCACTTGCATTCAGCCAGAGAGTACACTCAATACACGAGTGGCCTCGCTGCGGTGTGTCTCAAAGGCAGAATGAAATTCAAATTTCTGCCGCAAATACCCCTCCACAGTTTATGCATTCAGATATCAATTGGTCATAGTCGAACGGAAGACGCCTTTTCTGCTATGACGTCGATGTGAATGGATTATAAAATGAGGTATAAATAGATTTTCGTCTAAATGAACTCACAATAGCAGTTGGCCGATGATGGATCGGGTGGAATTTATATCCCATATGGTCTAGTGGCTAGGATATCTGGCTTTCACCCAGAAGGCCCGGGTTCGATTCCCGGTATGGGAAATGTATTTTTTTTTTTGTTCGCAAGACATTTGTGTACCTACGTAAGCTGTGTTGTTTTTGACGCACTACACAACACAGGTGATGATTTGTGCGCTACACCTGAGGGTATTTTTAAAATTTATTTAGATAAATGTGGCAACGAGTGAGTGGCAGGTAAACTGCGGGTGGAAGGTCAGTTAGCCAGTAAGATGTGGATCGATACATGGGATATTTAAAAATGCTCCATTTCCAACAGCAGATGTTGTTGAAAACCATGTCAATCGGATGGTTTATAATGAACAGAAATAACAAAAAAAAAAATGGAAATAGCAGAAACATTTTATAGATAAATATTTTTTTTTTAAAATGTTTGTTCGCATGGTGTGTTGAAGATGTTTTTTTTTAGATATACGTTTGTGGGCATTGCACAAGGTAAATTATTATGCAGGGATTATGCTTTGTTAAAGGCGGATTTTATATTTTAAAGCGCCAAAAATACGACCGCATTCTGGACAGAAGTTAAGTATATTTCGACACCTTTGCAAGTCTTTTCGTCCTAAGCTGCTTCTTTGGTCAATTCTAGTCCAAAATTTTAGTGGAAACTTTTTGGGTTTCGAGGAAAAGCATTCTTGTACATGAGGAAGGAGAAAAATATAGCTGCAACAGGATTCAGAGCGAGCAGTTCCACAAATTGAAATTTCAATTTTGGGGAGTTACGAATTTGTAAAAAAAAAAAAAAAAAAACAACTCTTTAAGCACTCGCTGACCGATTATCGATTAAATTAACATCCCTTTCGATAGATGAACCTCACTATTGAACGACTTCATAGATTTCTGGATCGTTTTTTCCGTGAAATCGAGTTGTTCCGGTCGGATTTTCTCAATCAACCAAATCAACCAAAGCAGAATGTGAGCAGTTTGGGAAGTTTGCGCGGGAAGTAAGAATCAGTGTTCAGATTTTTTTTTTCCACTTCACATTGGATAAAGGTGCCATAGAACATTAAATATCGGTAGTTGCGACTTGTGAACACGGTGGCTCAGTGGCTGGTATGCTGGACTACTTGGGCGAGTGGTCAATCAAAAAATCTTTCAAATCCGTCGAGCCGTCGAACAAAATGTATGGATTTTCATGTGTTTTTTACGCACGCACAGCACACACATACATTTTCCGATTTCAACCAAACTGCACAAAAACCATATATAGACCAATACCAAAGATGTGTGAAAGTTTTGTTAAAATCGGTAAATGCGTTAAGGCGTGAATCGGCGACAAACGAACACAATTCTAAGCCTCAATTTTTATATGTGTTGATAGATAAACAAGTTTTGATAAATTTTAGCCAAATACTCAGATGAGGGCCCTCCAAAAGAACACATTCTCATCCTTAACTCAAAGCGAATAGGAGTTCTGCAATTATGTCCCTCAAATATAAATTCCGAAGCGATCTGTTAACCGTGGCGCCCTCTATGGGGATTAGTCTGACTAAAATTCAATTCCAATACGCCACAGACTAATCGCCTTCAATAAAAAGTGTCCCAAGACAGCAACTTGACTAAAACGGATACATATGTCAAATGGAAATCAAATAAACAGTGAATATCCAACGAGGTAGAGGAAGACCTTAACGAAAGTTGGACCTAGTTTGAAGAGCTACCTCTAACAGACGTTGTGTGCAATTGGAGGCAGTTTGCTACAGATGGTTGAAGGTTGTCGAGGCATGATGGATGAAGCATTGAAGCCCATAACTGCTCAGGACTGTAGCGCTATCAGGGAAGTACCTACGTCCTACGAAGCCGGTTTCACCCCCAAAAATGAATTTTACGAATTTTCTGCGAAACCAGGGCCCATGTTCTGTGACTCATTATCTCGTAAGAGCATTTCGTTTCCATTCTCTATCGTTTTTGTGATAAATACGAGTATATCGGTGAAATAATTATAGAACATGGGGATGGGGACCCAACACTTTTTCGTCCCTACAGGTGGCGTTTGTGTCGATATTGAATACACTTGTGTCATAGATGGCGTTGCGGGTCATGAACCAACAAAAGCCCAATAGACATTTAGCGGGACAATGCTTTGCTTCAGAGTACCAATCCATCGAGTATGATATAGCGTACTCAGAAGTTCACGTTCATTAAAAAAAAAAAAAAAACCCGCCAGATGGCGCCACGGTTCAAAAATAGCTACCATCGCTGTTTCACTTCATTTCAATATGTATCCCCTTGCATTCGCAATGGACTTTTCCCAATTTCCAAGAATAAATCACCGAACGTGTCACAACTGGGACAGCATGCTTTCACAGAGGGTAATGTTAATCGCTCATAACACACACACAGAGAAATATACTGAAATCACTTAAAATTACCGACATACTTCACTTGTGTACAAGTTAAAAATAAAATCAATGCAGCTAAACATGATATCGAACATAAATTCTATAAAACTGGAAACAAAAAAAAAAAAAAACAAAAAAATAATTGTGCACTATAATTTATGACGACAGTGATATTACAAACAAATATCCGTTAACTCACCACCAGTTGGAAGAAATAAAAACTGTTGCTGTTGCCGTTGTCGCATCCTCGACGTCACTCCATCGTTGCACCTCCCTTTCTTGCACCTCCTCTCGCACACATCCTTCTGCAGTCGGTGTAGTGAATATGAACAGATCAGATTTTGTTGCATTGTTTTTTTTTTCAGATGTTTTCTCTTCTCTTGTTCAACAATGCAATTTCCATTTTACGTAGAAAAAAAAAACACACACACAATCATTTTCAGCATTCGAATCATTTTGCGATCCTGTTGTCACTACACACCTCTCACCACCTCTCACCCTCCTTCAGATTGCCTTCTAAATACATGACGGCTTGTGGGTTCTGTTCTTCTCAATCTACCACCTATATGCTGTTCGCTAGATTGGCAATCTTTGATTTTTATTTTTTTTATGCTCATCAAAAACTACAATTCGTCCGATTTTTCTCAGTTTTTGTGTGAAAATTTCCAACAAAAAATTATATAAACAATCTGATCTGTTCAAGTGATATTCACTGGCTGATTGTTTATATTCGAAACGAATCCATCTCGCTCTCGGGGTGTGTTGCTGAACGACGACGGGGGGGAGGAAATTAGGTACCCGGGGCGGGTGGACTCTCTGTTCAGTCCGTCACACGTCACGACCGTAAACCCTGCACACAGACAAACAAGCGATATTGGATTTTTTCAGTAAACAGCTTATTGGTTTTTTTGTTTTTTTTTTTCAAATTTGATTTTTTGAAAATTTTTGTTTTTTTTTGTTTATTACTTGAAAATTTTTATTTGATCTGTTTTTCTTGTAGTTTTTGAGTTGTAGTAGTAGTAAATAGTAGTAGTAGTAGTAGTAGTAAAAAAGTAGTAATAGTAGTAGTAGTATTAGTTTTTTTCTGATTGAATTTATTTTCTTACTTTACTGTCTGTATTTTCGTGGATGTATTTTCATGTATTTTTTTATATATATAATATATTCTGAAGGCTGAAGGAGAGGGGGTTAGTTTTTCTCTTGTGAATTTTTTTTATTTTTTTTTTTTTTTTGAATTTTGCATATATAAATTTTTTCTATCTTCTCATATAACTGAATATCGGTTTTGTAAAAAAAATTGCTTAATGTTTATTTATGTGTGATAAGATTCAGATTGTTATCTCTTGCAAAATGATATTTTCCCCGGAAGAGGTGTGTAGCTTGTGTCCATATATATTAGTAAAAATATTTATATAGATTTTTTTTTTTTAATTTGATGTTGTAGTTGTTGTGGTTTTTTTCTGTAGTTTTGTTGAGATTGTTGATGTTTATTTTTAATTTTTTTGATTTGATTGTAGTTAATTTTGCTTGTTGTTTCTTGAGCGGAAGTTTTTATTTTTATTTTTTATATAGCAAATAACTTAGGACTTAAAATTAGTTTTGTAAATAATATATAAAGTATATTACATTAGGAATTAAAATTAAATATATGCACTAGATATACATTATAAATAAATGAAGTTGGTTATATGTTTTGTGGTTGGTTTTATCTGTTAGATATTTATATAAAAGCTGTCTACTTGTAACAAGGATGATAATAATAGAGCTGGTTAAATGGACAAACGAAAATTAGAATTAGCAAATTAATGACCACATACGTGGATTTGTGTGTGTGTTGCATGAAATTTAGAAGAGCGGCGTTGTGGACTATTGCTTACTTACCACAGTCAAACAGAGTGGGAGGCAGTGAAGATGACCATTTAAGACCAGTTGATCTTGACACTGGCCTATACCAGAAAAATAAAAATAACTTTCCAATAAAACTTCGGACTATGTACCTAACTAAGTACGGTTGGTGTCACATTTAAATTATGCAACAATTCGGCTAGTCGACGGTCAGGAGTCGAAGAGAAACATGTTCTAAATATCTACACTCTACAGTCAATAAGAAATAAGAACCAAAGCCTAAACGTAAGCCGGGTCAGAAGTTAGGGCGATATCTGAGGTCCAATCAAATCACAGTATATACAGTAAATGGGCACTAGCTACTGTTTGCGTAGTCGAGGTCATTGACGACAGTAAACGAGATGAATCGACGACCAGGACATCAGCAGGAAGAAACTCGACCGCAGAAACCGAAACAAATCACTATGGAAGAACAGATGAAGAATAGATAATAGATAGATAGATAGATAATAGATTTATCAGTCCTTTCACTGACCTTTTCAAAATTGAAAATGTAAGAACCTGTGATTGATTACATCAACTTGACTTGCCAAAGGTCCTGTGTTTATTTTTGGCACGAATTAAAGGGACCTACAATTTTATGCCGAAAAGTCGAGATAAGCTTCCTCTTCGGAGTTTTATCATTGGATGTCAGGCGTTAAGGCGTACTATTTACTTTTTTAGGGGTCGAACCGGAGACTTATTGCTCAAAATTCCAGCACGCCAGGCTCTGCGAGGAGATTTATCAGTGTAATGCGCACTTGTTAAAATTACGATAGCAAGAGTTGTTGCATTCGTAAAAAAAAAAAACACCCGTAAAGTGTAATTTTTACTTTTTTAGGGGTCGAACCGGAGATTTTTTGCTCAAAATTCCAACAATGCGTTACGATTGTTTGGTGCAATGTGCCATCGTTCAAATTGCAAGCTGCGTGTTATATTTTTTGCGACCGAGAGGTCAGTGCACTCCTTCGTTTAGACCAGACTATTAAAGACTTATAAAAACCATCTGAAAAAAGCCTCATCGTCAATCGCCAGAAGGTAAAGTTTGCAACCGAGCAAACTATACATTTTCCTTTTTACACAGACCTCCTCGTGAGTTCTACAAATAAACTCTCGCATGTCTCTTGAATTTTGGGTGACCCCATGAACGTCGACACAAATTTTCACTTTTTTTATGTCTCCCCCTGGAACGCTGTCCCAAAAATAAACAAAAAAACTGACTACGACTCCATCTAGGTGGTCACCAAAGAGTCCATCCTCGATAATCTCACAGTCTATGGCGCAAAAAAACGAGGCCCCCCTCAGGGACTCGGCATTCCGTTTTCCATTCAATTCCTTAACCTTTCCTTTACCACACAATCCTCTCTATCTATTATCGATATTACAACTTGGGGGCGCAACCAACTGACTGTCTGTGTGCGTCGTTATCCCTTTTGTAATTTCCTACTACGCAATATTACACCTAGCCATCCGAGGAGGTCACATGTGATTATGCTTACGGTTACGACTGGAAATGGAATTTAAAATAAGCCTCTAATGTACGGCAGAAGTTAATAATCCAAAAATCCTTTCAAAAAAAACGACCAGCATACGAGTATCGCCCTTTACATTCGAGAACGTAATGAACCTTGCATTCATGCTCCATAGAGCAGGGCTACACAAACGGAACAAATTGCCGGGGTAGAGCCACCAGTCACAGTCACAGTCACAGGTGCCCCCCTAATGTAATTTTGAAAATAAATTTATTAATTATTCATTAATTGTTTTAATTGAGGCCCAGTGTGCGTTGTGTACACACAGAGAGCTGGGAGGTAATTGACTGCAGGTGGATGTGAAAAGAACGAACAAGAACAACGCTTAAGCGCGCGTAACACACGAATAAATGCTCTGTGAAGGTTGGCCGGAGGGGTTGGTGTGTGTGTTTTCGCTTTTAGGCGAAATTATTACAAGCAACCATGCATTATCTTGTTGATGGCTTCTTAAATCGATTTTTGTTTTACTTTCTTTTCTCTGTTCCTCAGTTGAATGGAATAATTGTTGGCGCAAGCTGTAAAGGTGATTGGTGAGGTTGTTTCGGTTACAAATCGATTTGAGTCGGCATTACATTGTGTTCGACAGTGGCAATGGATTTATTATCTAGACTTATGGGGCTCTCTGAGTGTTGGACTCATTTTTTTCGAAGCACAAAAGGTTGGCTGGAATCTGGCGAAAGTTGCTGGCATTGGGAGTGCAGTAAGATGGGAAAAATAAATCAATTATGTTGCTTTTTTGAAAGGGAAAATCACACGTACACAACAGCGTCACCTGGTGGCTGACAGTTGTACGTGAACAACAAGATAAAAAATCGGCAAATCAATTTAAAAGGCCTATTTGTCAATCCACAGCCGCGTAGTATGACCTAATGACTGCTTAAATGATCTACAAAGGAACTCCGCCCAAGGATGCTCCACAAGGATCGGCTTCGACTCAGGAAATTTCACTAGAACCCCCACAGAAATACTCCCTTCCATTACGTAAATTGAGTTTCCCCCGAACCTACGTTGAAATGATAAAAAATTCTGAGAAAAAACAGCCAAAATCTGAAATATTTCAGCGCCATCTAGCCGCCGATGGAGGTAGCTAAAATAATCGCAGTTTTCCAGTAAGAATCGTCAAAAATGCTCTAAATGCAAGCACAACAAATGAAAGCTGAAAGGAAATGAAAGAGGTATCCAATTTTTATACAATTTTGTTAAGATCTTCCTAAAAACAACTCAATAGAGGGCGCTGCATGCCAGAAACTCTAACCCTAACTCCTCGCAACTATATGAGTTTGAGTAACACTTGTAGAACGAATGAAAGGGACCTGGAAATTTACCTAAAAAGGGACTTACTTTGGAAAACAACTTGCTTTGATTAAGGTGTGGCCAGCCCGCCCTAAAGACAAAGCTAAAAGCTCGATATACTTTTTATCACGAAGACAAACATTTGTTGTTAGCACGCCATCGAGTGGAAATGGTTTCTTGTTTATGCTGCCGAAGGTGAAGGGCCGCATTCTAACCTCGTTCACCACAAATATCGGCAAAACATTTCCACAGAACGCTACCTCAAAATGTACCCTCTGCCGTAAACTTTCACAAAACATTCCACCAACATAAATTGAATTTTTTTTTTGTATTTTTGTTGTCAAAAAAAAATCCGTATAAATCATATCGTGTAACCCATCCTCCCCCACTCACAAACACACAAACACATAAAAATGACACGCAGATAGCAAATTACCCAGCTAATTGCGATTAATGTGAGTCTCCCCGTGTTCACCGCCACAATGCGTATAGTACTTTGACGGAGTACTCTCGGTACGCACTCATTCGACACGCACGCAGAGTCGCATCGTATTCAAGTGTCCTTTGAGCAAAAAAATGCATACCTCCCGGCAACCGCACTCCTTTACGAGCACGCTTAAGAAAATTCCCATTCGATATGAATTGCGTGACATTTGTACCTAATGCCGGTCGATGGTGGGAGGACAACAAAATCGAACGTCCTTGATGAGGACTTTGTGTGTGTGTTGTTGGCTATGCATGGGTATGTAAGAACTATATACTGAGATGCGCTTTCGTGATGAACACGTAACACTTGTCCGATGTGAAGCCGGAGGAATTATTACCCACGGCCTGGACTAGTTTCGCCTAATATATTCGACGTGAGCTGAAGGAGGCGCGTATCCGTTACACAGTTTTATTGTCGATAAAAAACGATATTATATAGTTGAGGGTACGTAAGTGGTTTGGCGCGAACTCGGAACGAGACACAAAGCCACAGGGCACGTTCGAGTAATTTTCGAAATTGAATTGAATTACGGAATAGGGAAGGCGAGCCAGCAAAATTAGACATTCGATACAGTTCGTGATCAATTTCTGGATTCACCCTAATTTGGGCAGTAAAAGAAATTGAAATTAAATGGAATGGGAGATTGAAATGTTTGAGGGTCTTGCACGAATAGTGAGTCCTAACTATTTTTGAATTGGGTAGGGACATTTCCAGGGCACTCATTCCGCAATTTTTCAGACGATTATCGCCGAAACGATAGACCTCCAAAAGTAGCAACTAAGTGCCAAAAGTTACGAGTTTGAGACCTTAATCCCGTTAATTTTCCACAAATGTAATGAAAACTGACGATAGTGAAACAAATTCGGTCAGAATATGACTTCTTATGGTCATCAAAGTTTCAAAAACGATATCGTCCCGACAATTGTTGTTATACGGAATCTGCCCCCAGGTTAGTGGCTGTTTTTGACAGAACTCTGGACTTAAACTCTAACTTTGGAGACTCGAAAAATTTCAAAATCAACGTCCTAAAAGATCTCTTTAAGGTGTCCAGTGCACAAAATATGATGCCTACGAAAAGTCTGGGAAAAACGGAAAAAGTTGAGGAAAAGAACGATCGAATTTTGTAGTGACCAAAGGGTTTATAAAATTAAGTAAGCGGGAAGGAGACCAACAACAGGAAGCTAAGCAAACTATTTATGAATCACGATATCTCCGCATAAAGCTTCCAGTCGAGTTTTAGCCTTACAACCATTTTACACAAAGATCGACAGGCATTTCCAAGGTAGAGGGAACTGATGTTTCTCAAAAAATATGGAATGGAAATTTTTGATGAATTTTGCAGCCAAAATCTGAAATATTCCAAAAGGCCATCTAGCCGTCGATGGAGGTAGCTAAAATAATCACAGTTTTCCAGTAATACTCGTCAAAAACGCTCTAAATGCAAGCACAACAAGTGAAAGCTCCGTGTTTTAAATGCGGTATCTAATTTTTATACAATTTTGTTAAGATCTTCCTAAAAAGAACTCAGTAGAGGGCACTGCAAGCCAGAAACTCTAACCCTAACTCCTCGCAACCATATAAGCTTGAGTTACATTTTTAGAACGAACGAAAGGGACCTGGAAATTTACCTAAAAAGGGAAAAAATATGGAATGAACATTTTTAATGAATTTTGCAGCACCTTTTGCTACAATAAGAAAGGTTTAACTGACCAGAAATAAGAAGCTTAAATATTCTTCCTCGACTGGCATTAGCACCCCTAAAGCTCCTATATTTCTGCACTGGTTGGTTAGTACCTCGCGTCTTTTGCTGAAGCACTCTCGAGCACATATCTCTAAAGCGGAGAGCTCCGCTTGAACGTGGAGGTTTTTTGCCAGTGCTACCTTTGGAAGCTAGGCCCACAAACTACAGCATCGGTAGCATAATTCTCCCTATCAAAACCGTCGATGAATCGATCTTGTAATCCAATCTTAATGGTACTCTTGGAGCATTTTAAGAGATCTTGAGATTTCCTGTAAAAAAACCCACTTTCGAGTTGAAAAAAATTGGGGACTGGGGCGAGACAGAAGCTAAAAAGTAAAAAAACTGCTGTTAAAAAAGAACCTCTCCAAACACCGCTTTACAAAGCACGATAAGCCTTTGCCATTTCGACACCGACATCTGGTTTATCAAAGACCCCAATATTGCATCTTCATTCGGCATTAAGAAGCAGTATATTTCGAGCTAAAATTCAACTTTGTTACAGATTAGCTTAAAGTAAGCCCACAGAGAGGATCGGTTGTCAAGTAGGCCCACAAACAGAGAATCGGTTGTCAAAATTGCTAAACTGTCAGCAAGACCTCCCACGACTCAAAAGACTCACCAAGTTCGTCAATTTCACTACCGACCTTTCCCACCCAACGATTTAAGGACAGACGAAGAGGAAGGCGCAACAGAATCGACCAAATTTCTCTTCATATGTCCTTGCCTCCCTCAGGAAGACTTATCTAAAAAAAATTAAGAGCCCTTGGGTCCGCTTGCATTTTAAGCTCGAGTAGGAATATAAAGTTCAATTAGCAATCAGACGGTTGTTTATTAGTTTCTCATCACTGAGAGCGAAAAGTACAAGGTTCACTCCCTGCGTAAGAGAAATCTGAAGAGGAAGATTTTATAGAAAATTGACTGCCAGAATTCTGCTGAATTTGTGGCGTTCTTTTTCAAATATTCAGCAATTTCTTGGCCAAAAACAAACATAAAATAATATAAACAAATTTCGCGAAGACCAATCTACCCAAGATCGAATCATCAAGGTTTAAAGTGAGATAAGTGAAGGGTTTAACAACAGCTTCAAGATAAGAGCTTCAACATCTGTTGACAGAAATATTCAGAAAAGATGTGCCTCAAAGCTGTTTCCAAAGGTGAAGCTTGGTTTGCTCAACCCAACAAGTAAAGCTTCCATTAAATGATGGCGTACCTCAAGGTTCCGTTTTGGGACCATTTCTGTTTTTTTGATCCACACCAACGCCCCACTTCCAAACAGAAACTTAGAAGCTCTATCATTCACAATGCCACTGATTAAAATGAGCTCCTTATAATCATCCGAAATTCAATCAACCACTAGCTGTGCACAGCCGAAATCTACACATTCGTCCTCCTGTTGCGCCTTTGATTTAGAGTTACCCCACAATCGGGACATGTTGCTTATATGCCTCCATGAGCTCAGAATATTTATTTACTTTATTTAATACCACTCGAGCTAATTAAAACGTCGCGTCACTTTGATTACCGTCAACTGATTTAATTTTGTTTAGCTTTCCCGGCGGTAATTTAATTTCATCCGCACCGCCTACTGTCAAAAACCGAAAATTCAATTAACAAAAAGTAATCGATTATAATTCTAAAGGCAACATTGGATAATTTGCGTCCAATTAATTTAATTTGCATGCCAATGGGGCTGGTAATCCGTGCTGCGGCTTGCCGACATTGAGAACTCTATCAGTGATAGATCGGCCAAAACAAATGTTACTTTAAATTAAGCGAAAATTATCCTCGGCCGTCTATCGCATCCTTTTTGTCAAATTTCGACACAATCCAAGGCTTAGCATGGACGAATGTGATTTAAAAATTGGCAGAAAAGTTCTGTGTTCTTGGAGGAAATGAAATAAACAGCGAAACGGATTTATTTTCATGTGCTTGCACTTCGCACGAGAGTTGTTAATTCTTAGGGGGTTGGTTTTTTCTTTTTGGCCTTCCCCGTTATATTGCAGAAGTTGAGTGAGCTTTTCTCGAACGTGATGGTGTGTGCGCAAACTTGGTGAAAACTTGAAAACTTTAATACGATGGGACGTGGAGATGGGGCGGATTTAATGGCTTCGCAGGTCGCCCCGAGATGTCTTGCATTTTGCGATGGACCACCCGGAGAATGATGGGTACCGTATGGTAGTTTCGAAACAGAGTGCGTCGTTAAAGTTTCTCAAAAGTTCCTCCTCCAAAGTGTTTGTATTTTTATTTAATAGTGGCGCCTTTAATTTTAAGGAAGTGGCTTCGGGCTTAACCTTTTATGATGAACTACTTGAACTGTGTGTGAAGTAAGCTGATTGATGTTCAAACGCTCTATCCTTCTATATGGCGATGTTAAAAAAGGGTTCATTCCAGTCTTTCATATTTTTCAAAGTAGCAAAGGGATTTGAAACGAGTCCCGCTTAAGTTGGGTTGCTTTTGACGAGCTCTCTTTTTTTACAGCTTACAGTCACAGTGGGTGATGTGCGTCAGTCTAGAAAACAACTTTCAATTTAAAGGTAACTGCAGTAGGAAATAAAAAAAAAAAAACATGTTGGTCAAAAATTGAAATTTTCCGGACTCCGGACTATCAAAAATGTCAAAGAATCTTCAAGTCCATACTTAGAATCGCCTTGGGCGATTTTTTCTTTGTAGAAAACAAAGCACAATCGATCAGAATTGGGCAAGTGAGTGTGAAATATGAAGGCGGCTGAAATCCGGACAACAGTCCGAATTGTGTAAGACCTCTTTCCACAACTATTTTCTTAGATGTTAAAGAAGTTCATGGAAGCCCAGGATTGCACAGAAATTTGCTCTCAAAGTAACCCGTCAAAGTTGAAGAAAAGCCAAAAAAAAAATCCAAATTAGAAAGAAAAGTCCGAATTACAAAAAAAAAAAAATCCGAAACTAGGAAAAAATCCAAATTCAGTCACAAGCTAAAGAGGATTTCGAATTGACTTCCCGCTACGAGATCATAGATCAATAGAGCAAGGCAGGCAACATCCGGACCTGAAAACGGACACCCAAATTGCCCGGTAAAGAGGGATCCCAACAACTTGAGAAGGCACTTGCCACAACTCATCACATCAATTGACTCCTCTCCGGTCACAGCACCATTTCCACTCATTGACAAAAAATAAAAATCCAACTCCACAAACCGCATTCCTTTATTTCCCATCCGACCTTCGCCCAGGTCCGTCAAGTGGCACATGCCGCCATTACAGCCAACGACACTTTGCAGATGCGCCTGTGGCAAGAACTAAGTTCAAGTTGAGTACAAATTCAAACAAATCCCAGGAATAAACATCACCCACGTACTCATTGAAACAACAACAGCAAAAGGTGTCTGATGGAATCGAGCGGCGCAAAATGAATCAGCAAATAAACTGCCAAGGTCGGGTCTTCTCAAAATGCATCTCTATGCACTGACGGTGCACGTTGTTCAAAATTTTAATTTATTTGTCCAAGAATTCTCATTGAGAGGTCTCTGGTCTGCGGCAGGGCCAATAACGCCTCGAATGTGTGGGCGAAGCGATACCACTGCCACGAGAGCTTGTTGACCAAACCAATTGCGTTCGCTTTTGAAGTCGCCTGACGTCTGTGTATACCTGGTGGTTGACAGGTACAAAACCAGCCAGAGACACCTCAGCCGACGCGCCAGAGGCAGACAGCAACACACAGTTGTATTGTCTAGGCTTTTGCAGTTGCATCTTGCGTGGGTGCCACAGAAAAAAAAGAAGAATGCCTACAACTGCCACTATTAATACAGACACACACAGGTGGTTAACATTACGGCTCCTGACGTTTTTCTGGGGCCGTGCCTCCTCAAACGCACCAAAAGTTTACATTACACGCACATGCACGTTCGAGAGTGCTGTATTTTTGGAGGTCTTGCTGTGGGTCGGCGATGTGTGTGCGTTTGCGGCGAGCGGCAAAGTTTACGTTTCATTATGCAATTTATAGGTTCAACAACGAAACGGCGAGGACGATTGCCACAGATTGTGCGGGTGTACCGGCGGTAGACCTACCTCAATCTGTGATAGTTTTTGAGCTATTTGTGGACGGATTATGCCGGTCTACAGCGATGATGATACAATGCCTGCTGCGTGTGCAATTTGAAACGAGGAGGGTCGAGTTTTTGATTTATGGCAGTTTGATTGGCAACGAAATTGGTTCTTCGAGCCGGATATGGGCCGACTGAGACATGATTGTCATGGTTTGTATGTGTTTGGCAGTTTTTCTACCCCTAACTGACCCGAAGTTGGACAGTCTGAATAGTGGTTGACACTTGTTTGAGCTTTATGGGGGATTGTACGAAGTCTGGCAACGTGTGGCTTAGCCAAAGAGGCTTAGTTTTGAGTAGGAGCAACGCATTTTGGAAGGAAAATTAACAGAAGGCACTAATGGAGTTCAACAAGACGTACTGGAATACAGAGATAGATAGAAGTCCTTGACAAAATTGCAATTTGACAGTTTTTTGAGGTACTTTCCACGGTGGTACCACTTTCCCAAAATGCTAGGATTTGTCTTCTTCAAAATCAATTTCACTACTGATGAATCAGTTAAAAAAAAACGCATAAACAAGGCTTGCGTACTGGTAGAAAATGGCTCTTGAATTAGCCGATAAATCACTGGACGAAGAAAGAACGGAATGTTGTGCCAAGCCATGCGATTCGCATTTGCTTCGCCGGCGAGTTCATCGAAGAATCCCTCGCGATAAACGTTTCGTATGAAAGCACAAATGCTCCGGCAAATTGCGGCAGAATAATCGCCATCCGTTCGCGGAAACCCACGCGGAAGAACAAAATGCGAACAACTGGATGAAGCTTTCGCAAACTTCATAGAGAACAGTATACAAAATTTTTCCTGGGGTTGAACAAGAAGTAATTTTTTTTCGGGGATATTTAAATGTAGCACGGCCTACAGCCAATCGAGCTGTAGAGTTTGGTTCTTTCGGTCCTTCGCACATACTTGACATTCCTAAGCAGAACGGACCTACTATACCACTTCCTGACCATCAGAAAACAAGGCACAACTTTGGTAAGAAATTCAATCTGGCTCCAGTCAAACAGATTAGGTTAGCGTATGAGAGAGTAAAGCCTCCTGAAACCAGTTTGATTAACATTACCTAAACACCTAAACACGAAGACGCCCTTCACAAATGGTAGCCACGCACCCCTTCCTCGGTATCAATTTCGTGCAAGGATTGAAAAGTAGCACTACTAACGAAAGCCGCTGCTCGTAGCCCCGTGAGATACGTACTACTTTAACAGAAAGGGGTCTACCTGAAGATTTTCTCCACGATTCCGTTAAGTTAATAAATAAACGCCCGCCCTTGCGATATCCTACACCAGTTAACCTTCAATTGTTCTACTAAAACATTCATATCTTAATCAGACCACTCTAGGCATTCCATATACCTTGCGTTCGACACTCATCCACCCCCACCCTATCCCACTCAATTCGCAATGAATAACAAAGCGGATACCAAAAGCGATTTTCCAAGTGTAAAACAGAACAAAAATGCCCAAAGTGCTTTAGTCTCAGAGAGATTTTCACATTTCAAGCGTTTTTTTTTTACCCCGAAACGAAACAAAAACTGAAACTACAACATTTCATTAAAATGCAACAAGTACTCCACAGAGACGACGATGAAACAAAAATAAATAAAACATTCAGATACAACACAAACAAAAAAAAAAATGAGAGAAATCAGGAAATCAAAAAAGAAAAGAAAAAGAAGAATGGTCCTTCAGCCATCAGCAACGTAGACTTTGTGTCATTGGGGACCCCTCAACTGCCATAAAATTCAACAACAGCCCAAAGGCTCTGTGGGGGTTACGGAAGACGGATATCCTCCGTGCTTTGTTGCGAAAAAAAAATCCTTTTACTTATGCTCATTCACCTGGCAGAGGTAAGCAATTGAGGTGCAGTTTTTCCTTTTTCTTCTGTATAACTTTCTCTACATCCTGGGGAGTTTAAGGATGCTTTTATTATCCATTTTGGCTTCCGTTTCTGGGCGCCATTTTTTCGTTCTCCACCCCAACCAAAGGGAAACCTCAGTTGATCCTTTCAGATATCCAACTGTAGCACGTGCAACTGTCGGAAAAAAACTAAAATCCCGTTCCAGGACGGTTCAGTAAGCCATCATGACTGGCATTACTGCGCCGCCAAAAAGGAAATGAAGTCATTTCGTGTTGCGTGTTCTCCATCGTGTTGATGGATTTGGAAAAGTCGTGCGCGCAAAAAGCATCCCCTGTGACATCAATTAAAATGCATCAGCATCAGATGTCAAAAATTTGAGTGGCGCCCAACGATGAACCACCGTTTTTTAAGTGTTTTTCTTTTTTTTTTTTGCAAGGAATGGGGATTTATTATATGGCAAAGGGACCTCCATTGGCATTGTTTCAGTGTGAATAAATAAAAAAGGACCTTTGTCAGCACCTAGTGGTTTTTTTTGTTTTCCTTTTTGTGCAATTACTATGATTGCTAAATCTACAATCGCGTGCATCGCAATTACGATTACCAAGTGCACTCAATATTGCAGGCATGAGATAAACCTGAAACTGAAACAGAAACAATGTGAAAGAGGATGTGTGCGGAAATATTTCCAATGTGCTTGAGCCTGATGGTGATGTTGTAGTATTTCTAGTATATTTTCTCTTGTTCTGTGTGTGTTTTTGTTTTATGTTTAACGATGCAAATGGATGGAGATATCCCTCGGAGCCTTTGGAAGAGGGGAGTTTTTGATGTGAGCTGAGATTTACAGCATGCATTCTGGGGAGAGTCGTAAAAATAGATTTGGAAAATAAAAACACGGTCTAATGGGATAGTTTATGGGATTTTCTTTAAATGGATGGACGAGAGTTTTGTGTTTGGGAATTTTGAACGAACTTTTACGAACCTTTAAAAGGAAGTTTGGTAAAGGAGTTCGGTGGGCGTTTTTGCAGTCTTTGTTGTGAAATCCCAGCTGTTATCTGTAGTCATAGGCACGTAGGGGTCTCGTTTTTTAAATCGATTTTTTTTAAAGGAAAATACTTTCCGGCTTAAAGTTGATCGGAGGGAAACATGGTGGGAAATTACAGTCGCGGAACTTGGTTAAGTCCCTTTTTTAATAATCGGGAGAGATAGTAACGTCTTAAGAAGGGAAAATTGTCGTCATCTGAGTGAAAGAGAATTCCATAGCCAGAACCCATCATCTACGAGTATACTGAAGACTCGTGGAGTCATGTTCGTAACACATGTCCAAGCTGACAGGTAAGAAAACTACGACAACTGCTTTACTTCCCTGGAAACTGGCCAGCGAGTGAAACTCTGCGCTTCCCACCTAGTTTAAAGCTAAGAAAACAAACACTGGTACTAGACCAGCATAAAAGCTGCTGGCTAAGAAAACCATTATTCATTATCAGTCGAATTCTAGCAAAGGGAAACTTAATGTGCGACATTGGGTCCACTTGTCGAGCTATACAACGACCCCGACATTGAAAAAGACTAAACTAGACCTATCACGCATCAGTTATGAGGAATCTGCCAGGTAAGGAAACTCTAACACACTTATTCTGTCATGTTGCCATAGGGACTCGCATCTTTTCGCCTTGATAAAGATCCCAAAATTTTGTAAGAGACTAAACTATGCTCAAATGTGCATGTACATTACACACAAGCTGCCAGCTAAGAAAACCATCATATTCTTTCAGTCGAATTTTCGGAGAGAAGAAAACAGGGAAAGTAAAACATTTAGCCACTTTGGACTTGTGCTTATCCAGCTGAACAACGATCCATAGACCAGACTGGACTCAATGCATTTCGCACTTATTTATGTGCAAGCTGCTAGGTAAGAAAACCATAGATCGGTTGCTCGATGTGGTGACCAATTCTCTCAAAGACGGGGCAAGCCAACGACAAACAACATAAAGAATAGATGTGAAAGCTTTTCTGTAAACAATTCGTCCCTTATTAATTACCATCAAAAGCAGTCCACGCCCACTTTTTAGGGGCGTTTTGTCAAGAATTTCATTTAAGAAACACTTTTGGAAAACAAAGAAACGAAATGCTTGTCCGTCGCCAAATAAGATGAAGAACCAAGGGTCTACTGCGCGATTACTTTTTCGTTCCTTAAAATTCATAAAAAGAAAAAGTTCCCTTTCCCCGCATATCCCAACTCACCAAGTGAAATATTTTTCTTTATACACAATTTACATGTAAAGTTTGAAAGTTTCAACAACGACTTTCCAAAAACCAAACAAAAAACAATCGTAAAGCATTTTTCATTTAAATTCATGTAGTATAACCATGCAAACTCTGTTATATCTTACATATTAAATATATATAGCATTGTAAAAAAAAATATACATATAGTTGTGTTACTTTCTGTTGAAAATATGTTCGTGGTTTGTATAAGGTTTTAAAGAAAGAAAGAAACAAACAAAAAATAATAATAAAGAGAGACAAAATTATACATTTATCTTAAATATTTTTTTTATACGTAAGTACGAGTAGGTATATATAATTAATTTTGCTAATATTTTTGGTTGTTGTTTGTCTGTGTGCAATCAGGTAAAAAGTTGATGGTACGGTAATTGCTTATATTTTTTTTAATTATATTTATAGTTGTATTTCTTTTTTTTTTAATTTATTATTTTAATAATTAAGTTTTATTATATTTAAAAAGATATATATGCTGTATATATATTGGTTTATCTAAGATATCAAATAGTTTAAATGTTAACAACAAAAAAAAAACCAAGATCGTTGTATGGTTGAAGCGTTTGAATATAGTTACAAACAAAATTAAAATGAAAGGCGTTAGTGACATACAAATGCGTGATTTCTTTTTTAAAACAATTAATTATTCTTTTACATGAGGGATGAATGTATATGTAAATAAAACACAACGAAAATAAAAAAAAACAGCAAAGGAAACGTAATAAAAAAATCTCCTTTTTGACCTGATTTAATATTTATGGAAAGCTGAGTTCAAAATTTTGTACAAATATCTTTGGTGAGATACAGAAAGATGTGTAAACTATGATGAATGTTAGTGACATAAAATAATGAATGATGTTGCGGTAAAAAAAAAAACAGTTTCTTTTCATCGGGGTAGAGGTGGTGGGGTAAGGAGATTTTCAGGATGTTTTTAGGGATTCATTTTATTAGATATATATTCTTTTTTTCTTTGGAGTTTATTTTTGGTTGCGTTTTTTATTGAAAAGAGTAAAATGTTTTCAAATTTCTTTTGTATCTTTTTCTTCAGTATATATAAAAAGTAAATGTTTGTTTAGTTTGAAGGAACAAAGTAAATCTCACCTGAAGTTAGTGTGTAGTCCCAACTGGAATCGGGCTCGTTTTTGTAGACGTTCAATTTTTCTGGCTGCAAATAAAGAGAAGAGCGAGATGGGGAACGGAATTAGTTATAAATTGAGGAAGATCATCGAAAGTGAGCTTAATCTACTAGGAAGTATTAGAAAAACCTGCTTAAGCGACCCATACACGTCCCATTATGTGTTGCAATTGAACACAAACTCGTTTGAATGGAATGGAAATTTTCGACGATTTGTTTTCAGATTTATAATTTGAAAACAAAAATTGAAATTGAATTGAATATCCTGCAAAATATTGAAATATACTATTTTTGACAAAATCTGGGGTCGAACCGGGGCGTATAAAAACCAGGTAAACGGTCAGGAAATAGTCTCAATGTTCTTTGAGAAAGAACGAACGTATTTCGTCAAGTATCGCAGATTGGGCAATTTTGGAGACCGCACAAATGTGGAATAAGCCAGATGGTTTGCTTGCTTTGCCTTCTTGGGTTACAATCCGGACAATTGGTTGTACAAATATCTGGTTATAAATTCATGTTAAAAAGTCAAGCATTTGGGTAGAGCATCTCAAAACTCTGCACGCCACAGAAAAAATTCTTGCAACAAAAACTGAAACTAGTCAGCGAAAATTCTTGTGACTGCCAGCCTTTCATATTGATCCAGAGTTCATGCAGTACACGGAAGAAATTCTGTCAATGCCACAAAATGGCTCGATAGGGTAGACTTCCGAATCCGATCCCCAATCAATGATTTACAGTGTGCTGCTCTTTAGGGCGTTAATCGATTCTGATCCTTGTCAACCCTTCGCAATGGCTCTTCCATGTACAAGCCTTTGAAGAGAACTTGTTTTATTATTTAGAATAGAACAAAAGAAAGCTGCACTCAAAAAATATCAAATAGCTCAAGAAATAAATGTTATCTATCAGTTATCTGTCAGATAAGACACAAACAATTTTTGTTCGCCTCGTCATATGGTTGTGGGTGATGGAGTAGGCATCTCTTGTTATTTATTCGTCGTAATTTATTTATTTGTCAGATAACTCTTAACTGTCAGATAAGATTATATTTTTTTAAAGCATTTTTGATATGCCTATTACTGAACAACTATCCAACAAAACCTAAGCAAAAAATGCGTTTGTAATAACCATTCGCTGGATAGCTATCGCTCTGTTTATTCGCCGGTTAAAAATAAAATTTACTTATTCACCAGTTAGCCACTCATTGGCCTCTTCTGATTGTCTTCAAATTACAGTCCCGCTTACATATCAGACAATCGTTTCAGAAAAGACTTGGTACATGCGTTTACCTGGCAGATATCACATGTTATCCTACAGATATCACATGTTATCCTACAGATATAACATTTTATCCTACAGATATCCCATGTTATCCTACAGATATCTACAACAGTTCAAGGGCAGACATTTTAAAACTCACCTTTGCGTAATCGATTTTCAATGTGCAGCATCCGGAATATATATCGGCACCATTCAAATTCTCTCTGGCTCTTGTGGCGGCTTCTAAACTGTCAAACGTGGAAATTCAATATCTAATGGTTAAGGAAAAATCACAAACAAATAAAGCCCTAGAAATAAAAAAAAATATAAAACAAAAGGACACATGTGTCTGTTTAATTTTAGTTTAAAAAGGATATTCAACCATGGCTTGTACTCCGTTCTTTTTGAATATAACAATGCGCAAAACTTGTCCATGTGGGTGGCATATTTTGTGTAAAACATCCTGAAAATAGACGAAAAAATATTCAAATTCCTGTTAGATGCTGTTCAAAAAAAGAAAAAAGAGATAAAAAATTGCATCAAAATCATGGTGCAAATCCCATTCTGAATATTCAATCCAAACACACATCCGCACGCCGGGGGGTTGCTTCTATTCCCTATGCGGGCACTCGTGGATCTAGCAAATACCATCCGGGCACGAATTCATCCAATTGACAACGAAAACAAACCAAACAAAAAAGCTGAACACAAATCTCGACTGCCTATTACAGGATTCTACTCGTATACGCACGATGCGGTGGTGTGTCCAGCGGCAGACAGGACACTGTTTTTTTTTTTTTGCCAAACAAAACCCTAAAACTAACATTGGAAGGACACTGTTGTCCATTTTTGTTGCCTTTAGCATAGAGGATCAAGTTTTCGGCTTCTCGTCATCAGCTTCATTTGCATATGGCGCGTATCGATGTCGTTGTTTTCGCCTTTTCGCGCGCGCACTCGCTAATTTACGCTTCATTTGCATTGCGGGTGTGTTGGCATAAACCGGCCGGGGCCGGCGGATGTGGGATATTAATGCGATAGACAAATGTGGTCAGTTGCACGCGTACACGCATAAAGAGCTGCCCATCATCATTATCTATTTGGATGAGCGGAGGCGGCGGCGGATAATGCAAATGCGAGGATATCGATGTCAGATGGTCCGCTTTTTCTCGGCTAATAATGCTAATTCGGGGTTTGCGAGGATAATTGGTTAGCTTTTTGCGGCGCCATTCGATGCAGGATGCCGGATAAAATGTAATAATGCAAATTCGGGTGGGAGGATGGCTTTCAGCCGAGTCGAGTTGGGCGCCCATCAAGGAGTGACCGAGAGACTATGACGGCTAAGGATCATTGTGCCGTGCAGTCGCTTTCCGTATGGCAGTTCTATGTAGTAAAATGTAATTACACGAGGGCAACGGTTCAGTGCAGCATTAATGAGTGAATTGATGACGAGCAGATGGGTAACATGGGGTTAGCCCGTATAAATGAACAAGCGGATTTTGGGATAGTTCCTTGCGTGATTAAGTGAGCGAATTAAATTTGTTTGTCCGAAATATGTGTGCGATTTGAAAGGACAGCGATTTTGCCGGGCGTGGTCGTTAATTGTTTGGGGAAGTCGGACCGAGAATGAGCGAATGTCATATAAAAATGGACTTTGAAGAATTTCAATCGTCCTGACCATTAAAATGGGGTAGGACCTGAGAAATTAAAGATCAAATACAAGCGTGGTAGATCATCGGCTCTTGAGCGGGAATTGGCTTCCAATGAAGATGCCTCGTATTCACGAAAGATCATCCTCAAAGGGGGTTAGGTGAGAGGTCGCTTCAGGTTCGCCTTTGAGTCTTAACCGAAATTTCTACCGAGCACCAACAACGATCAAAATTTGCTTTTTGGTAGATTTAAATGATCAAAACCCTGTTCGATAGATTTCATCGATCGGGTATCCATATCAATAGGATTATGGTCCCCGAACAGGGCCTCAAAAAGTGAAGTCCAGTATATCTCACCGCCACTGTCCGTTCATCAAAATTTTACCGAGCACAGTCAACGATCAAGCGCGCGAATCGACGGATTTCTACGATCTACAAAAACGATTAGTTCCTCAGGACAATCAGTATACAAAACCTACGGGCGTGACAAGAGTCACCACCGAGCACCAACCGACACCCATTGAGCTCGTTCATCATCGCTCATCTTCATCGATCACAGCAGCAATATAATTAGCTTTAAAAATCAGTGCTTCAACAGAAACACTGAAACAAAGAGCACCTACACAACTCACAGCAGGTTTTCGCCATGTCAACGCAAAATACTTCAGACCGAGCATCATCAGCATCACTGATCAAACTCGTGTCCAGCGAGCAGGAGCTTTTAGCTGTCAACAAATATAAACTATTCAAAGATTCTATCAGAGTCTTGGTAGCGTGTAAGCCGTGTAAACAACACTCCGTGATAGCAGTTACCGCCATCGTTTTGTATAGAGCACTGACACCGATCAGCAACAAAATTTGTAGCAA
Source organism: Cheilosia variabilis (assembly GCA_951230905.1). Taxonomy (NCBI): domain Eukaryota; kingdom Metazoa; phylum Arthropoda; class Insecta; order Diptera; family Syrphidae; genus Cheilosia; species Cheilosia variabilis. The sequence goes on along the minus strand of OX579680.1, from coordinate 58,458,267 downwards.
GGTCTGGCAACAATCAAACTCGGTATGCGATCGCTCTTATTTGGAAACAAAGTAGATGTAGCAACCATGAGAAAAATCATCCATGAAATATAAAGAACTAAGAAGAAGAGACCGTTCCCTGTAAAAAAAAAAAAACTGAACAAGCACCATCAGCGATCAACAGACAATCAGTATCCATTAGATGGCATTACACGAAAGATTTTCTATAAAATTCCTTGGTTTAGCTAGCCCATGAACAGCCTGAACTGACGGCAGTCAACTCGACCATCATCCTGTGACTGTCAACGCCTAGAGGCAGGCATCACCAATCAAGGCTCGATCGCTGATCGTTTTCTGCGATCAATATTCGTAAAATTTTATTTAAAAAATATCTTCAATACTGAGGGTGCTGGAAACTTGTCGCGACCGCTCCTAGGTCATAGTTCTTCCCAAGAACCTTCACCGATCATGCTCGTCATGCGTTCATCGATCAAACATGACAAATTTGCGAATCTTTCGTAATTTCCACGCGAGAGTGACACTTTGAAATCACAAATTTGCTAGTAAGTCCCACAAACGAATATTCGTGCTGCTTGTCATCGTCGGTGGTTACATCAAGCACGAACTTTGCTCGCCCAAAAAAAAGTGCAAAGCAAGTGCGAAAGAAGTTTTTATTATTTTCCCTAGTTTACAACTGACCCGAAGGATCCCTAAACCGTCCGTCAATCCAAACCCAAACAAATAATGAATATTTCATTTCCAAATAAATAACTGGCCATAATTCCATCGCACATATCGCGGGAACCATAACTCATCAAATGTTTGTAGCATTAGGAGCCATTCCAGTGGGAAAGCAACATACGCACTGGAGATGATTTTATATGAGGCTAATCGTAAAAAAGTTTGAAATGTTGATTAAACATTTTTGCCACGAGGGGGCCGACAGGGGTATTGCCACTGGGTAAATAAAATCAAAAACTAGAGAATCCCAAGTTGGATGGTGTTTGGAAGATTAAGAAAACGTGCCTGCCCTTATCGGTCCATAATCCGAGAGGGTATACGCGCACCCGGTGGAGAATTATTGCGTTTTAAATACGAGATTATGGTTTACGATGATGGATATGTGGGTGGACGAAAAAGGAACCAGATTCGACTTGAACTCTGTCCGGGACGTGAGCTGTAAGTTCAACTTGGTACATTTCACAATTGAAAGAGGAGTACAGTCTTGATGACTTTGAAAAGTGGTACGTGGGCTGTTTAGGTTAGACCTCTTTTTGACACTCCCTGGAGGATAATTACGTTTGAAATATATTTTTACATGCCACACACAAGCATTTTACTAAATTGGACGATAATGACAGATTAAGGGTAAAAAGTCAACCCATTGATGGGGATTATACAGAGGGATGTCAGAGGAAGTTATGCCACACGTCCTGGCAACGAAACTTGTTGAAATTGGTATTAAGATAGTTAAAGGCGGCAATTTGTTAGAGAAGAAATGGGAAGACTGGGTGGCACGTATATCTTGCTCGTTTACTTTATGATCGGTGTATGGATTTTTCTGTTTTTTTAAGAGCTAAAATAGAAACTTCGATTAAATCGCGAGGTGTTAGCATAAGGTAGTCCGATACGAAGTTTGATGCAAATCGGGCCAGCGGCTTAGGCTGCAACTTGTCAGAGATAAAATGTGCACGACTGGTTGGCACGTAACTTGCTCGTTTATGCTACGAGTATGATCGGTGTGTGGAATTTTCTGGTTATTTACGAGGTAAATTAAAAACTGCGATTACCTCCCGAGGTGTAAGACCAAGGAAGTCCTATGCGAAGTTTGATGAAAATCGGGCCAGCCACTTAGGCTTCAGTTAAGAGTAACCACGAATTCAAAGCCAACGGCAGAAAAGGTTTTTCTAAAAGTGTCATGTCCACTTTTTCGTGGGGATCGTTACATGTAAAGCCTGACAAAAACTTCGAGGATCAAGTAAAAATGCAGAGCAAGCTTAGGGAACCTGCGGAGGGTCAATAAGCCTTACAAAAGTCTCTGCAGCCCTTCGAAGTTCTAGATCGACTTAAAGCTTAAAAGGCCCAAACTTTGCTAAACTTTAAACAGAAATTAAGCTCAATAAAGGCCTGAAGGTAGATATTCTCGACAAGCCTAGGTAAGGTTAAACAGGGTATAAGAGGACGCTCCTAAAATACCTTGACCAAGTCGAAAAAGCCTCAAATGTAAGTCAGAGGCAGGTAAGGTAAGGTTAAACAGGGTATAAGAGGACGCTCCTAAGATACCTTGACCAAGTCGAAGTAAAAAACCTCAAATGGAAGTCAGAGGTAGATTTAAATGGCAGTTTGAAGACCTCGCTGAATGACAACAAATTTTCTGTTGCATATCTTGAGGATTTGACTAAGCTGCGGCCTAACTAACAAAGAAGCTCTACTACCTAAACCTACATCGATTAGGACCCAGTCTTCTACACCGAATATAAAAAAAAAAACTCAACCTGAAGCCCTAATCCTACTCCACTCCTGTGCGGGCCACAGAAACCCACGTAGATAGCTACAATAAAAAAAATCCAACTGCAGTCGTCTCAACAACATCCACCATTGCAACAAAAACAAAATCAATTTCGACAGACCTTCCCCCTTTTTTTCAGCTGACGAAATCAACCTTCAGCCTTGATCTTTGCATCTAAGCGCGCAGAGTTCCGCCCCAAGTTGCACATAAAAATTCAATTTGTTTAAATGGCTGAAAACAAGGCAGATATGAAGCATGGAGAACATGTTAACTTTTTTTTTTGCCCGCCCCGAAGAACTCACGACACGATTTTTTGATGGTAAGCCCCCTTATAGCTGTCTCAAGGGCGTCGTTCTGTTTTAATGCATTTGTGCTCCTGATGGATTTTGTATAGATGTGGGTATGGGGAGGGGGAATATTTGGCACATTTTCAAGTCACGCCGAATGTCAAGTAGATTAGCCGACGACTTATCACGAATGACGGACGACGGAGTGAGTCATGAGGCAAACGAGATGGGTTTCTTTTTTTCGGTTTTTTTTTTTATGGCTAGGCCGTATTTGACCCGCATTCTTGTTGAAATCAATATCAGTCGGGGGGTATATGCAAACATTGTCCACCACCCGAGATACAAGCTGTAGCCTGCAACCATGCACGCGTTGCACTGCAAATAAACGATGACGAAGGTGAAAGGGCAACTACGTGAGCTGTGTCGGAGTTTTCTTCTTTTTTTTTTTCTATCTATCCTTTGCAAGAGATGTAACAGTGAACTGCAGGGTAGTAGTCAAATTGAAAAGAATTACTTGTCAGCTCTGGGGAGAAAAAAGAACTCCATACAAAGGAGGAAATTCAAACTCGGATGTGGGGAGGAGTTGGAAAGACGGCCACAAGGCCGAATTGGGGGTCACTTTCATTCAATAGCTATGAGGTGAAAAAATGAAATTCAACGCCGATATGAAAGCAAGGTCCCTGAACAGTGGATAGTTCACTGTTCTTCCGAGTGAAGGGGTCTAAGGTTCGGTATAGAGTTTATCAAAACCGGATATGTTCGGTCGAAAAGTAGTCCCTTCGATTACAACCCCGAGCGACAACGCAGTAGAGGGAGATTCAGCGTTAGGTGGCGTGAAAGTGGAAGGGGACCTCTATCAAATCGGAGGCAGGTAGACAAAGATCTCACTCATTGGAGAGGCGTTTTGGTTGAGGTTCTCATCCAGACTATGAGTACTTGACCACGGATGTTGTAATTCGGCCTTCGGCCTCATTTCTAATGTCCAAATGATACCTCACGACCGACTTGCAGGCAGCCTATTTAGTTTAGACGTTTAATCTGTTCTTAGCTACTCCAAAAGCAACACACAAAATAGGAACACATGTCGGGATCACATGACCCCAATCTTCTGGGGCATAGATATATAAATATATATAATTTATTTCTATAAATTCAATACAAAATACATAAGAACAATTTTTAAAAGTGCTTTAAGTACAGAATCTAAGAAAAATAGAGACATTCCGTATTTTGTGCACTGAGTACAAAAAATAGTGTTGAATGTCACTTCAAAGGACTATTACAAAATTCAAAAATATAGTTTTGGGTGGGTTGACCCTAGAAAACATTAGCAAAAGGAGTAAGAACTTTAAAACTCAAATAGAATAAAAGAAGCAGATTACTTTAAAGAAATTCAAACGTAAGTGCAAAAAATAATAAATAATACATACATAATTCGTAGAACTAAAATTTAAGCCAGAGTGTCTGAAAGTATAGATTCTAAATTGACAAAGTTAACATTGAAAAGCCAGCATTTTACATGACTTAACGGCATTCGAGGCGTTGATATCATCCTTATTGACAGAGGAAGTTTATTATACAGGGTGTCCGCCGGGAAGGTATACTACTTGGTTTTGCCGCCATTTTGGTAAACATTAGTATTGACAGTTCATATTTGGCAGTCGTGAAGTAGACACGTGGCAAATTTATTATGGAAAAATATTCGATAAACCAACATTTTATCAAAATCAATCATCGATTACTGTGACGATGACAAAGTTACGTGAAATTTTTGGGAGGCACATTTTCATTTGAATGGATATGTGAATAAACAGAATAGTCGGTTCTGGGCAATGGAAAACCCCTTAAATTATTCATCAGTCACCTTTGCATCCATTAAAAGTTACAGTCTGGGGTGCAATTTGGTCAGGAGGAATCATTGGACCTTACTTCTTTGAAAATAAAAACGGCGTAACGGTAACTGTGAATGGGGAGCGATATCGTGATATGATTGAAAACTTTTTAACGCCACAACTTCATGCTTTGGGCTTGATTAACATGTGGTATCAACAAGACGGTGCCACATCGCATACAGCCAGGATTACCATGGAATTACTGCGAGACCTCTTTCCACAACAAGTTATTTCAAGAAATGGTGAAAATGGTTGATTGGCCTCCACGGTCGCCTGATTTGACTGCTCCGGACTTCTTTTTGTGGGGATATCTGAAAAGCAAGGTTTATGCAAACAAACCAGAAACGCTTGAGCAACTCAAGCAAAATATTCGTGATGAAATTAATGAAATACCGCGTGAAATGTGTGAGAATGTAATGAAAAATGTGCTCAAAAGGGCTCGCATTTGTGAGACTAACAGAGACGGACATTTACTTGATATTGTATTCCATAGATAACTGCCGACATTAAATAAAACATCATCAATATAAGATCCATTCTCTTTCATTTAATCAAAAATTATAAACAAACAAAGTAGTATACCTTCCCGGCGGACACCCTGTATAAACGGTATGAGCAAACCGAATAAAAATTACGATAGGCGGTAGTACGAAAATTTGAAACAGATAGGTACCATATTTAAAAAGTTTCTACGTAGATAGTCTGAAATTAACCGATAATTCCCGGACTTCATAAAAAATTTGTTCCACACCTTAAAACAGTACAAATGACGAACTGGAATTATTTTCTGTTCACAGAACAAAGGAAAACTATGTCTGCTAGGTTTGCGGAATATTTTCCGTAACATACATTTCTGAAGGATTAATAGTGGCTGAATTTTGTTTAGATAAACATCTCCCCAACATGCAATTCCATACTGCAGTTTAGAGTGAAAAATACCAAAATAAATTGTTTTTAGGAGCATGGTGGAGCAAATTTGTTGCAAGTAATGGAAATGTCTAAGTGTGTAGCGAAAATACTTCCTCAGAGTTTCTGCGTGATTTGAATAGTTCATTCTAGCGTCTATGGTAAGCCCCAGGTATTTAAATTCGTCTACTCTTTCAATTGGGAAGCAGTTAACACTACAAATTATATTGTCACAAAAAGGAGAGCTAGATCTGCAGAAGCAATTTAAAAGTTTATATTTTAAGCATTCAGGTGCGTGATATGAAACATTCGCTTCCAAACTGTTTATGGGTGATAAACTGAGCTTTGAGCTTTGAACCAGATAATGTTCAGCAAACCAGATCCTTAACAAATTTAGATCCCAATTTATGTCAGAGACTAGGTCTAAGGGACTATTCAAGCCATAAGAATAGCCTATAACATCTGCAAAAGCAGTTGGTGAGCCTTTAAATTTAACTGCAAACAGTGAGTTGATATACACAAGAAACAAAATTGGCCCTAAAACAGAGCCTTGGGGTACTCCCAAATCAAAGAACCTAATTTTGGTCCTTATTGTTGGCATCCACTGGTCGCTTCAACTTCCGAGCTCTGTTCATGTACAAACAGTACTGACTGACACTCATAATAAGCCCGCATTCCCCCCACACTTAATCCCCTCCCTATAATTATTGGCTGAGATAAATGCACCAGCAGCTCCTGTGGTGACTTCCGCACTTCAGCCCACCACTGTTCAGTGGTTCTTGAGTTCATTGACGCACAACAAACTGGGCACGGAGTTCTGCAATCAGCAGCTGCGCAAACATCACAATGCGCAATTCCGTTCAACTCAATTTTACTTAGATAGGTATCAGTTAAAAGCACATCATCCAGTCCCCGCCCAGCGTCAAGACGAAATGCCACCCAAAAAATAAAAACGTGCCTGGCGAAAATGCAGCGATTACCACAAAAGCACGCGCCACTTATACAACCAAACGAGAGCGCAGAATGCAACAATTATTTTAATCATGCTCACGCTTACGTAACGTAAGACACAAAATTTCAATAAAATGCCCTCGAGCTGTGCAATTTCAACTCTTACCATTTGCAGCTATAGCCGGGGCTTGAACTCCCATCCGAAGTGTAAAACAATTCGAAAGAAACAAAAAGACAATCGAACCGAACCGTTGCTCCAAATTTGTGAATCTTACAGATACATCTGTCAGATAGAAGAAAAGAAAAGGAATACTGTACAAACTCCGATATACCTCGGGGGGGAGCGGGGGGGGGGTTAAGAAAAACCCAATGTTGGCCAAAATTGGATACTTTCAGCTGTACACAAATCCAGAACCGAACCACGTTCTTACCTCGTTCTCCATTGCACTCGTGTTCGTCGTATTCGTAGTATTTGTCGTATTCGTCGGTTGCGTGCTCCTCTCCGACTCGCTGTCTGACTGTCGGATGAGATGACAGTGGGGCAGTGGAGTTGATGATGATAACGATTGAGGTACATGCGACGACCATGTTCACGGGGTGCAGAGGGACAGAGGTGGCATGTTGCCTCGCACGAATTAACCGGTTTATCGCGTTTGCATGCAAAGCGAGTGTGTGTGCGTGTGTGTGTAATTACGAAGCATGTCCCGCAGCAGTGAGACACAATGCACCGGGAACGGTTCTTGTTGTACTACTCATGTTGCCGTTTCGGCAAACTGGATTACGGGAATGGATAGATGCACAGAGCCAGCAACCAGGTGAGGTTATGTCTCCAAGTTCGTCTTTTTTTCTGTTCGGCTGTTCTTTTGTTCGGCTTTGTGTGTGTGTGTGGCGGGTGATCATAATACAAAAGTATAATCCTCTATTGGTTCGCTTGTGGCGGTCTCACTTATACGGGATTGAATATGCAGAGCAATGTCCCTGTGCCGTTGTCCCTTTGGGCGGAAAAAGTCAGCTGTGTTCTTTTTCTGTTTCTTTTTTCTTTTTATTGGTCCATGTGACGGTTGGTTGCATATGAATGTTTAAAATCCAAACAGAAAAAGAGCGAGAGAGAGAAAAGATTTAAATTCGGAATGTGGACAGACGGAGGTGCCTTTTGTTTGCCTTTCACCAGTGCGCAGACAGGATTGGGAATTATTTGTTATGAATATGAAATGAATTGAAATGATACCCGCGCTGCAGAGAGAGAGTTTGTTGTGTAGGTTTTTGCACATGCAGATTGGGTGCGCCCCAAGATGAATGGATTTGAATTCTGATTTTGCCAGATCGAATATCGAAACATGCCAATGAGATGGAGATGAAGTGGGAATAGTGGTGAAGTTTTTTTCCACCACAGACACACGTGAGCGAGGGAGAGATATGTTGGGCTAGGGATTGTAAATCGTCGTGTTTTCATGTTAAGGAAAGATGTGTCCTTTTTATGCGGATATTCAGTCCCCTTTTGGTTGATGTTCATTCATTAGAGGTTATGTGTGAATAGGGCAAACATTGGTTGGCAATAAACTGGCGAACTTTAGTGGCAGCAAGGCCGGGACGGGTTTTGTTCAGTTCCATTTGAAAACTTCGTGATAAACTTGCAGGGGCGAACGCTGGTAGAAAGAATTCACCGAAGTTTAGCATGAGTCAATCGGAAGAAGGGAAGATGACAGATGCAGCTTTTATGAACCACTTCGACGAATGTAGAGCTGAGGGTTTCGTCAAGGTCAAGGTGTTAAAACAGAGCTAATATCGGAAATGCTCTTAGTAAGTCGAAAGCAGCTCATAACCACAAATGAGGGTACTGACTCGGTAATGAAGGGTTCAAATTTTAGACCCCCAGAGACACTGGGCTTCAACCCCACAACCCCAGTGTCTCTGGGGGTCTAAAATTTGAGGCTGTCGATCAAAAAGCCGATACACTTTTAGGCCGTTATAAGGTCCATTGTGAAAGGCAAATGAGGGTACTGACTCGGTAATGAAGGGTTGAAATTTTAGACCCCCAGAGACACTGGGCTTCAACCCCACAACCCCAGTGTCTCTGGGGGTCTAAAATTTGAGGCTGTCGATCAAAAAGCCGATACACTTTTAGGCCGTTATAAGGTCCATTGTGAAAGGCAAATGAATTTAGACAGCTTTTTCTGATTTTACCGCCTTGAGCTCCTTATGAAGCTTAAGAGACTCGGACTTCCCATCTTAGATTGCTTAAATCGTTTTATTATGGCTGCCAGTTTTCCTTTTTTGGGACAGAGCCGCCCAAGTACAGAAAAAGCGTAGTATGGCCTACACCTCCTCCTCGTACACAGGTACAGCTCCTGCAAAAATCGTTTGAAAATACGACGGGCTGCATGCGTTTAGCTCCAATAAGCAGGCTGTCGAACTCTTAGAACAACTCCACTTGGACACTCGTCCACCTGAGGTCTGTTCTTCGATAGCAAACAGCTTTATCATGAACTTGTAGGTAACGATCGGATTGCCCAAGGAAGCTTTTTTTGAAAGACTGGGTAGTGTCGTTCCAGGTTTCGCTGATGAAGCTTATAATTTCGGATAATTTAACGGATGCGGATTTTTTGTTACCCTATTTAGGCAACACAAGTTGAAATATTGTGATCAATCACCCAGAAAAGCGGCTTCAAAGAAAGCACTGATCGTCCCTAGAAGACCTATAATATGAAAAGTTTCCAAAGAACGAGATGGAGATTGTTCGTAACGACTTTAAGGCAAAAACTTAAACGAAGGCATCTTTGGAAAGCCTTGTGTGTGGGAAACCACCTCAAAAACCGACTGAGTTTAATCGTGGGGACCTTGGGCTAAAAGACAAATGCTAAGAAGTGTTTTAAGAACGAGATCGAGACTGTTCTTAACGACTTTTAGGCGAAAACTTAAACGAAGGCATGTTGGGAAATCTTTGGCTCTAGGACAAAACCACCCAAACCGACTTTAGGGCAAAAAATTTAACGAAGGCATCTTTGGAAAGCCTTGTCTGTAGGACAAAACCTCTAAAACCGACTGAGGTTAATCGTGGGGCTTTAGAACATTGGTAAGAAGGACTCTATCCCAAGATTGTGATCGCCCGACTTTCTCAGCCAGATCTTTTGCAGCTAAACAGTGGTCCCAGACTGTGAAGACTGTTTTCCCCTTTCAAAAAAAGTTCCCCTTCTTTATTTCCCCTAAGTGAAATTTGCCTTAATTTTTTTCTAAATGAAATTTGAAATGATTATTAGACAAAACGTCAATTCTGAGTCAACTTTAAAATTTATTTGTTATGGAAATGCGTAAGTTTCAAAGAGATTTTTGATTTTGTTTCCCCTTTTCTTAAGCTTTAATCTCGTTTTCCCCTTTTTCATTGAAAAGGCGCTAAAATTGGCGCTTTTCCCCTCAATCTGGAACCATTGCGTCTAAAGTGGCAGCGCACTATCAGCAGTAAGGCTGAGTTTCAGACAACAAAATCTCGATGAGAAGTGCCAACTGTAAGGAATCAATATGTTGCTGTTGCCGGACTCAGCTCAACAGGTGAAAATGAACTAAGCAACCTCGAAGCCGACTTTCGATTTATTATCAGAAGCATTTTGCTAAAAGTCGACAGCTTGATGGAGGTGATTATACCCCACTTGTCAGAATCGATTGGGATGGATGTACAATAAAAAAAATAGTTGGCACCACAGGTTTTTCTCACAACCATTCGTTTTGTGTGTTTTTATTATTGGGACGATTGGTTAGAGGGGCAGTTCGCATTATATGCAATTTCACCCAGAAGCCATTGAGGCCCGTTGTGATTATGAATGCAACGTGAATAATAAACGATTGGGAATATGTAGGGATGTTGGAAAAATAGGTATGTTGGGAGTTCAACCAAGTCTTGCGAGATTCCCTTCCGATGACTCGTTCCTCGTCAATTCCTCGACGGAACTCTCTCGTTGTCTAGGACGACCTTTCCTTTTTTTTTTTTCCTTTTCATTTCCTATTCCTTTTTGTCCCTTTTTTCTCATTTGTTTCGACTCATATTTTTAAGAATCTGGCGACCTTAAGAACGCCATAGGCACCCTTTAAAAATAGCCATTCATCTGTCAAAGTAAAGCAGTCAAAAAGGGAGGACTTAGACTGCAACCGTCTTTAGGAAGAAAAACGCTAACAAAACGCAGACAACGCTCCCAAAATTGCGGCAATAATTTCAAAAAGAAAACCAATCAACAAGAAACAGCCAATTTCACCTCCCATCAAGGGAGAGAGCACACAAAGCCCTACATTGTTCCGGATGCCAGATACGGTCTTCGATTCAGCGTTCGTTTTTGCGCCTTATCATTTCCATTTTCATAAGGTATATCCTTTCGGGAGGATTCTAACTTCATTCAAACAAATCTGCAACTGTTACCGAAGGATATTAGAGATTAAATTTTTATTCGAAAATTCTTACTCACACGGAGAAGTTTTTTTTTGCATTTTTCCTTCACCAGGAGATAAGGGTTAAGCGATAGTGTCCTGGCAATATTTTTGCCACCGACAATATGACAAACCTCCACTGGGTGGGGGGGGCGATTATCCTTTTTGTGTGCAGGCAGCATATTGCTAAACACCTTTGCGGAACAAGTGAAGTGGTGGTGTATGGTGATGTGTGGTTGTGCGAGGAATGGATAGAGCACACGACACGGAGGACGAACGGATGAAATTATTGAAATTTCAAAATTGAACCTGAACATTGTTGGCGAGTTTCTTGAAGTTCGAGGTTTTTTTTTTTTTCATGGGTAATTTAACCCGAAGGAGGGATTTATTTTCTTTGTGTGTGTGTGGAGTCGTGGGATGTCCTGTGGAATGCGATTAGGATCATTTTTATCCATTTACTGGCGATTTGATTTGGGATAATCGAATGCAAGCTGTTGGAAAGTTTCTGATCAAGTAATTCGAGCGTTTGTCGAACATTTGAATTGATTTGGGGTGTGCAAAATGAGTCCTGTTACACAAATCATGGTTGGGGTTGGACCTTTTTTAAACAGCATACCCGCTGTGTAATGATTTTTTGATAAGTCTACAGTGAGCAGATCCAACAGTGGTTGAAGTGGGTGACCGTGGATCAGTTGTACGTGGATGAGGCGGGTGGAGAAAATTTCGTGGTGGGAGCAAAAGATGCCTGAAGCTGTTTATACTAAGGTCTGCCTCTGCGGTAGTCGGATTCATCGTTAAGGCTATTTTAAGAGATTTCATCAGTCCAAGGCACGTCCATTTTGTATTGATCCACTCGAAAGTGCCGGAGCTGCTTTTACTGATAACCCTTGCTCCCAGCGACTGTTGTAGGTTTTTTAAAGAAACAATACATCTTCTTGAACAGCACGTGAGGCGGCCTAATGGAAAAGCTAATTAAAAGCGACTGCATGATGGACACGAGTATCATAGAAGCAGACTTCAGTAACAGCTTCGAGGGGCAGCGTTTTAATGACTTCACATTGATGGGTAAACTCGCCCAAGAAGATTTTCAATAACCCGAGGCGCTGGTTACGGAGTATTGACATAGGTCTTTTGTATGAGTCGAAAGAGCGACTAAATCTGTTTAAAAAAAGGCGAGAACTTTAGTTGAGTTTCGTTTGAACTAAACACTAGCCCCAAGAGCACCAAGTTCCTAGTTTAAAAGGTACGACCCAAGCAGACTGAGTTTGAAGTGTCCACGAAACGAGCGATTGAAGGAGCGATCATCATGATGATGCAAAGCAACATCAGCAAAAATCAGCTGTAAAATTGGTTGGTTGTAGCAAAAGTGCAGCCAGCTCGAAAATCACTCATCGAAAAAAACCCTTAACCATCTTTTTCGGCTCGTTTTTCGAGCAGATTTGAGGCAATGATGGCAAGGCTTTCATCATGATGAAATAACAAAGCAACATGAGCAAAAATCAGCTGTCAAATTGGTTGTTTGTAGCAAAAGTGCAGCCAGCTCGAAAATCACTCATCGAAAAGAACCCTTAACCATCTTTTACGGCTCATTTTTCGAGCAGATTTGAGGCCAATGATGGCAAACCTATCATCACGATGAAATAGCAAAGCAACATGAGCAAAAATCAGCTGTCAAATTGGTTGCTTGTAGCAAAAGTGCTGGCAATTCGAAAATCAGTCATCGAAAAGAACCCTTAACCATCTTTGTCGGCTCATTTTTCGAGCAGATTTTAGGCCAATTATGGCAAGGCTATCATCATGATGAAATAGCAAAGCAACATGAGCAAAAATCAGCTGTCAAATTGGTTGGTTGTAGCAAAAGTGCTGCCAGTTCGAAAATCACTCATCGAAAAGAACCCTTAACCATCTTTTACGGCTCATTTTTCGAGCAGATTTGAGGCCAATGATGGCAAACCTATCATCACGATGAAATAGCAAAGCAACATGAGCAAAAATCAGCTGTCAAATTGGTTGCTTGTAGCAAAAGTGCTGGCAATTCGAAAATCAGTCATCGAAAAGAACCCTTAACCATCTTTGTCGGCTCATTTTTCGAGCAGATTTTAGGCCAATTATGGCAAGGCTATCATCATGATGAAATAGCAAAGCAACATGAGCAAAAATCAGCTGTCAAATTGGTTGGTTGTAGCAAAAGTGCTGCCAGTTCGAAAATCACTCATCGAAAAGAACCCTTAACCATCTTTTACGGCTCATTTTTCGAGCAGATTTGAGGCCAATGATGGCAAACCTATCATCACGATGAAATAGCAAAGCAACATGAGCAAAAATCAGCTGTCAAATTGGTTGTTTGTAGCAAAAGTGCTGCCAGTTCGAAAATCACTCATCGAAAAGAGCCCTTAACCATCTTTTTCGGCTCATTTTTCGAGCAGATTTGAGGCCAATGACGGCAAGGCTAGTCTGAAGAAATTTTAAGGAAATTTTGCATGTACGGTGGAAGCAAGCTTTTGCAAAGCGTCTTTGGAAAGCCTTGCCTGTGGGAGGTATTAAGTTGTAAAGCCTAGGTCTAGATTAGAAAAACTGTTCAAACAAAAAATTAGATGGTAAACTTTGCGTGGCTATCAACTGTGAGGTAGTCCTCCATCTTCGCGAAATCGGGCTTCCCATCAGACTTTCAGTACCGCGTCTTCAAAGGCCACTAAACGAAGGTGAACCTCGGACTTTTCAGTCAAAATTAGTTAGCACTCCCATCATTTGTTTACCGCTAAGGTTTTATTTCTATCATTTATGGTCAACCTTCGAAGTGCGACATTTCAACCGTCCACCTCCATGTTACCACTTACAGCACGGCACTTTCCAGGCTAAACGCATGTAGCTCTCAGAAAGACCCTAACTTGAGATTTCGAGTTCATAATGACAGAAAGACGGACTGCAATATTTGAGAGTTGGCGTCCAATTCAAATGGCTTCCAAACATTTAATGAAAATGGCAAAGATCAACAGAATTAAAAAACTAAAATGGAGTACCACAGGGCTCTATACTGCGGCCACTACTTTTTCAATTATTATTCAACACTTTAAATGCTTTAAGAGTATACATTTCATACTGATCTATCGTTCGTTTGAATTGCCTTTTAGGCGCAACTTTCCTCCTGGTTCGCCCTCGTAAAACCCCAAAAGACAGACGTCGATATACGTTACACAGCGCTCCTTTAAATTCCTTCAAAACGAGTGCGTTCCTCGTTAAAGGCAGGGACCAACACCCATCAACGAATGAATGTTTAAATTTGTCGGCCAAAACAAAGCGCTTTCCCACAAAATAGAACCGCCCACACCAAACTTCAAAAAGACCAACGGACCGCTCCAAAATCAACTCGAAAAAAAAAACTTTAATATTCAAGAAACCGAATTAAAACACCCGCTGGGACTGCGGAGATTATTTCCAAATGGTTCAGGAAATTCACAAAGCCGTCGAAAAACTGAAACCAAAAAAGGACCGGCTCCTACTTTATTATTAACTAAATCAAAAACATCATTCCACGTTGAAAAAAAAAGAAACAATCTTAATATACACATAACCCACTAAGGACACCCTCAACGGCCTAATATTTCGTCTTCGTCTTTGCCATCGTTCTGCCACTTAAGAGCCGTACTTCATCCAGATGCCTTTGCATATCCTTAAGGCACACTCATCAAGTGAATTTTGTTTTCTTCTTGCTTCCCTCTGCATAGAAAACGTTCGTCAAAACCGAGAGAAGAATTTTTCTCCTCTGGCATACATCTTTATATTGCTACAATGAATGGGCAGCTCTCATAGTATACGATGAAAAGGACGAAAAGCGACCAGAACAGACAATCCCTTCTTGAAACCGAGCCAAGTCAGGCGCGCTATGTATGCGAAAATGATGCAAATTGCCCCCGAAAAATGTACATACAAAAAAAAACTGCTTTGGCATATACAAGACAATGTCCTTAAGTGACTCGCAAGCGAACAATAGTAGCCTCAGCTTCAATTTTAGTGTTGCTGCTTGAGGGTAGCATAATTGCCAGCGACACACAGATACCACATGCAGTATGCGCGTCATTTGTAAGCGAGTTCAATGGCAACACACACAAGAGTCCTTATCGTAAATATTTATCCATCAAAATGGCTGCAAGGGTGATAACAGCCCCAACAATGGACTGGGATTATAACATTATTGGTCTTTTCTCTTTCTGTGCTGTGCTGTAGATACAATAACCCTTCTCTCCGGACAAGATGTTGGTATCACTTCAAGGATGCTTGCGGTACTTTATAGATGAATTATACCGAGACTCTTACATCTCTTTCAAAATGGGTCAGATGGAAAAAACAACCGCCACTTAAAATCCGCTTGCATGACGATTTCGAAGATCAAATTGTGCTGACCAAAGTACAGTCAAAGGATTCTGTCCATCCTCCCATCACAGTTTCCACACATGGAGCCATCAATGATTCAGGACACGAGATTCTCCGGATGTGGTGATAGAGCAAGCCGCTGATGGCAAATTTATTCATTACCACGAAATATCCTTTCCTTCTTCGTGCTGTTGTTATTTTTTTTTTTTTTTCTGTTGAGTGCTTTGACATTGGATGAGAGGATATTCCAATTGACACTGTGAATGACGATCAAGACCGCAAATAAAATGTTACCAGGGCAAATCGAATTAAATGTGAATTGCTGTGTGCGGTCGGGTCCAAAGTTAAATCATCAAACACACGGAAGTGGTTGAAAGTGGACAAAAAAAAAAGAAACGATGACGATGATTATGATGACGGTTGGCAGGATCTCAGAAAAGGCCATTAGTCAGTTGGGGAGGTCGGCTTAATGGCCGGCAATGGTTGATTTGACGTCGTCCGCCTTTAATGGTGGAAGATATTTTTGCATAAGGAAATGGGAAGTTTGTTTTTTTTAAAGTTCGAAGGATAGCGGGTTCTCTTTCCCGATATCCTCGATTGAAATTGCAGAAGAGCCAACCTATAACTGATGAGTCAAGCTTTGATTTTCGACAGGAAATAGGATTAACCATTTGATTCGGTTCAAAGGACCAAAGGAGGCTAAGTGCTAAGCTCTGCTGAAGATATGGAAGTGAAAAAACCTCTTATGGTGGGCCCTTTGACAAATCTGGCTTCATTCACTGATTTTTAGAACTAGGAAATGCCGCCCAATGTGGGTGGAAAGCGAACCATTTAAAAAAAAAATTAAAAAGTGGCGCCCAACGTGAGGATTAAATTGTGTTTCCTTCGTAAGTTGATCATGGCCATATGTTGTTAGCTTGACACTTAAAAAATAGACAGGGCATTTCCAATATACAATTTTTCCTTTTCTGTGCGCGAATTGTCCAAGAGTTGTCAACCGACCTACATTTTAACAAAAAAAATCCTTAAAAAGTGGAACAGTGACAATCTGAAGGAATTATCAAAGCGATTCAGTTAGCCTTTCCTTTTGTAACCAATCGCCAGCATAAAATTGATTTTTTGCAATTAATAGCGTTGCCAACTTGAACCATTTGAAATTTTTTTTTAAAACAGAAGTTGAGTAAGAGTCTCTGGGTTTTAATTTTAATTTAATTTTAATTTAATTTTTAATTTTGGTGGGGGCAGTACCCCCATATATTTGGCTTAATACAAGCTAAGACTTAAAACTATGACGCTTAAAACTATGACACTTAAAACTAGGACATGGAAAACCTTAAAACTAAGACTTAAAGATAGGGGGAATGGTGGAGGAGATGGAGTTTGAGGTGGGCAGTGCTGCGGTTGAAATCGAAAACAGAATCGTTAGAATTAACCTTTCGCAGCATACGGGAGATTGGTTCATTGGAGCCATATAAGGTATGATGGGTTGGTAGGTAAAAGAGACGTGGGCAACGTAAATTACGGGGGTTTGTGTTAAAGAAAATAGAGTTATAGAGAGACGCACAATCAACGGAGCCAGAGAGAAGTCGATAAATGAAAAGAATGTCTGCAGCGTCCCTGCGTTCCTCAAGGGTATTCAGGTTAATGAGATTGAGCCGGTCTATGTATGGTGGCAAAATGAAAGGATCGTCCCAAGGCAGACCTCGAAGAGCAAATCGAAGAAAGCGGCGTTGGACATTCTCAATTCTATGCTTATGAACTTGATGAAAGGGAGCCCACGCTTGACTAGCGTACTCAAGGAGGGGGCGAACAAAGGTGATATAGAGGGATCTGGTCACGTACGGGTTCGAGAATTCTTTAGACCATCGCTTAACAAAGCCGAGTGATGAGTTGGCCTTTAAGATAATATCCTCAATATGCGAACGAAAATTTAGCTCCCTATCGTACAATATGCCAAGGTCACGCAGAGATTGAACTAGAGAAATTGGGTGACCGTGGAGAAGGTAGAGTCGGCGAGGGGACATGTTGCGCTTTCGCGATAGGGTAATGGATTGGCATTTGGGGATGTTAAGTTCTAAGCAATTTTTAAGGCACCAGGTCGAAAAACGATCAAGGTCTAGTTGAAGGAGACAGGAGTCTTGAGGTGAAGAGATGATTTTGAAGAATTTAGTATCATCTGCGTAGAGAGAGAGAGACGAGTGTTTAATGACCTTCTCAAGATCATTTACCGTAAGGATAAAGAGAAGGGGACCTAAATGGCTGCCTTGAGGGACACCAGATATTGCTAAGAAGGAGGACGAAAGTACGGACCTAAAGCGAACGCTATAATAGCGGTTAGCAAGGTAGGATGATATCCATTTTATCAATATAGGTTCAAAGCCAAGGGCTGACAGTTTGAAGAGGATCAGTTGATGCGATATCTTATCAAAGGCCTTACTGAAGTCAGTTGCAATAACGTCGACTTCGTTGCCACTCTCTAAGGCTGATAGGGCAAAGGATACAAATTCTACGAGATTTGTTGTTGTTGATCTACCTTTCAGGAAGCCATGTTGGTGGGGGGAAATAAGAGACTTGCACCGAAAGCTTAAGACTTCGTATAAAATACTTTCAAAAAGTTTTGGTATATGAGAGAGTTTAGCAATTGGGCGGTAATTAGTAACTTCATTTTTTGACCCTTTTTTGTGTATCGGAGTAATGAACGAAGTCTTCCAAATCTGGGGAAATTCTCCTTTTAGAAGAGATAGACGAAAGAGATTGGAAAGGGGGAGCGAGAGATTGGAAGAACACTTCTTAAGAAAAATGGCTGGAAGACCATCTGGACCGGGTGAGAACTCATCATTGAGCTTTTGTAACTTATTTACAATAAGTGAAGGGTCAACAGTTTGTGAGAGAAAGGGGCCGATAGAGAACTTAGGTAGGTAGCTAAAGTAAGAGGAGTCAGGTTCGAAGGAGTTATCGGCAAAAGATTGCTTAAAAAAAGTGGCGAAGAAGTTGGCAATGGTATGTGGGTCGGTGGATGATACATTTTCGTAAGAGAGCGAAGGAGGGTAGCCGTCGGATTTTTTTTTATAGTTTACGAATTGGAAAAAGGACTTAGGGTTGTTTATTAGATTGGTATGTGCATCATTTAGATAGCGTTGGTAGAGAGAGTTATAAAGCTGGGTAAAATTAAGGTAAGTACCGAGATAGTTGGTATAGTCAGAAGAAGAACCGGTGCGAAGAAAAACTGTCCATAACTTGTTTCTTTTGTTTCGTAAGGAACGGAGTCTCCTATTATACCACGGGGGCGATGTGGATGAAGTTTTATGGCGAGAAATGGGGACATAGAGAGATATAGCGGTAAATAATTCTCTGTAAAACATGGAAAGAGCATCGTTTAAGGAAAGGTTGGAAAAGTCGAAAGAGCACCTACTGAGATAGGTATTAATTTTTTGAAAGTTAGCTTTGTGAAAGTCGTAAGAGGAGACGACGGCGGAAGAACTGGACTGAAGTGGAGAGTTGTGGAAATATGAAAGAAGAAGAGGGGGATGAAAGTTATCAATATTAGATAGAGAAAGGGGACAAGGTGAGACAGAGGAGTTGATGGGATCAGTTGTGAAGATTAGGTCTAATTGCCTACCCATGTAGTTTGAGACCCCGCTAACTTGGCATAGACTAGAGTCAGTCAGGCTATCTATGAAGAGACATTCCTTGGTTGATTTGGCATTTGAAGCTATAAAGAAGGACTCATCTTCTGATGGAGTCCAGTGCAGCTGAGGCAGATTAAAGTCGCCGAAAATCAGGATATCGTCAAGCGAGTCAGATGCGTCGATTATTAAGTCTATTGTACTAATGGCAAGTTGGTAGGATTCGATAGGTTGGGCTGGTAGAATATAGAAACACATAACGTACAGGGACTTATGGGGGAGAGTTATTTTTATTGAAACAAAGTCTAGTTTTGAAGATGAGGAAATAGCAAGAGGAGATGCGTCAAGACTATTGTGAGTGGCCAGTAGAACGCCTCGACAAGGAGAGTCATCTACTGGGCGGTTAAGATCATCGTCTCGAAAGACATTGAAAGAAGGGGGAAATAACTCTTGGTTTTTTATGTTCGGTATTAGGTTGGTTTCAGTTAGGGCATATATATCGAATGGAAGAGCGTGAGATTGGCGCAAAACAGCACTGGTTTTGGAGCGCAGCCCTCTTACATTCTGGTAATAAAAGGTAAGAGGAATTTCGTTCGGAGATGAGGGGTGAGTCAATGGCGGTAGAGGCACCTTAGGGACGAAAAAATGTGTTGTGGTCTACGCGGCTCCGTTGGAGGTGTGATATTCTTTTGGAGTGAACAAAGCTTCCAAATGCCGTAAGGTCTTCCACTACTTTTTGTGGCGATATATTAAAAGACTCGTGGAACTTGGTGTAGATGTTCCTTAGACTGGTAAGGTCGGTAGGGAGACCTTCCTGCTGGATTGAAACCATGACGCTAGTTTTTGTCTTACCCTCGTAGCAAACCGAGTCAGATTTGTCATGAAGATATGCAAGAAAGAGACGAGTATTCTCGTAAGTCTTTTTTTCTCTAAGCCTAGAGAGCGCATATCGATATTCTGTGGAATCGAGGGTTTGCTGGGTTAGTTTAACAAGGGGTGGCAAAAGGGGATCGAGAAATGGGATAGTAGTGGTGGTCGTTGTAGGAGAAGGGATGGACGAAGAGGAAGGGGATAAAGAGGATTTGGCTGATGTATTGGATAAGTCATTAGATGTACTAGATGTGGGATTTATAAAATGGGAACTAATGAAATTTGGGTACTTAGCACCTGTTGTTAAGTCAAAACTCGGAAAAGAATTATTATTATTATTATTATTCGAGGGTGATATTGTAGATGGGGTAGAGGAGATGGTGTTAGATGCTGGAGTAAGTTTAAAAGAGACGCGGTTACGCGGGGCCTTAGATGGCTTAGAAATATTTAAAGAAGAAGAGGGTGGGTTGTTAGGGATATGGGTAGGAGGGGCGAAATTAGGAAAAAGTTTGGTTTTTAGGCTCCAATTCGGGTCAGGTTTAGGACGGGAATTGGGAACAGGTTTTGGTATCTTATTACTAGTTTTATTATTATTATTGGAGGGGACAGATTTTGATGACTTATTACTAGGAGCGTTGGAAGGCACGGATTTTGATGATTTATTACTATGAGCGTTGGAGGGCTTTTCCGTCCACTTGCATATACTCATCTTCCCGAGGTTAAGAATATCACCAGCAGACCTTAGGAATAACCATTCATACTTAGTGGGGAGGTCTAATTTAAATTTGCGGTTACCTTTATGGTTAAACATTTTGCATTGGCTGATAGTGATGCCAAATCTTTTAGTGAAAAATGTCTTAATCCAAGTGATATCTGCATATTGGGGGGCGCCTTTGATGAAGAGAGTGGTGAGGTTTTCAGACTCCAGTTTATCGAGTCTGTCTTGCCAATCGGAGGGTGTCCACGTAGTACCAAATTGTTTTATAAGCCTGCGTGGAGCAGCGGTGGGGGGAGCAGGCAAAGTAAGGGGTGCAGCAGGCGATGTGGACGGTAATGGTGTGGGCACTATTGATGATGTTTTAGGAGATGCTATTGTAGTGTTAATAGTGGTTGTTGTTGTTGCTGTAGTCGTCGTTGTTGTTGGTTGAGGAATGGGTGTAGTTTGGTAGTCTGTACTTTCATGGATTTCAGCGAGTATTGATGTATTGTATACGGAGCTCGATTGTGGCTGAATGAGCTCTGGTATGAAATCAATCTTGTTTGAAGTCATTCTAATATTCTCATCAATATCGCCCATAACTACACGAAAAGCAGCAACATCGTTACTAATATCATTGATTTTGCTTATTAAATCCAACAATAGTGGATCGACGGGTTGATGAGGTGGAGCAGTTGGCTTTGATGGGCTTTGTAAGTACGTATCCAGGTAAGAGCGAAAGGAGTTGAGATGATCATCGATCGTTATTAAATGCGGGTTCAGAATTGCATTAATATCCGATTTAATGTCACTTTTTATGTTCAAAAATTTGGAATTAAATTCAGCCGGCGATTTTTTTGTTAATTCACTAAGACTTGCCAGCTGTTTGTCTATATTTTTGAACTTCGTTTTACAGAAGGTGGTGGAAAGATCTATGCTGGTAGATATTTCTTCTACACACTTGAAAAGATCGTCAAATTTTGCAAGTTGGGTCACGATATGCTTGTGAAGCATTTTACACTCGGAGGAATTGGCGTTAAGGGTGTCACTAACACATTTTATCGCGAGCATTACATGCGAAAGGGAGATGCCCTTGCACTCATCGCAGAAAAAAAGGAAATTGTTATTATAGTCACTTAGGTATGTAGTGGAGCGCTTGCTTAACCCGGTGCAGAGAGCATGAAACGATTTACCGCATAGACCATTACATTTCACCCAGTCAGCACTAAGGTCTTGCGATGATAGCACACAAACAGAATTGCCACACTGCTTTGACATATTAAAACGAGAGGTGGGTCAGTTCTTTTAAGTAGGTGAAGGCAATGACCAAGAAATAGGTGTTCAGGGAAAAATTGCAAGTAAGCAAATAAATTAAATTGGAATTAAATAAACTCGCGCAGCGGGAGCAGAAGAAAAACACGTCCGAACGGTTGGAGGTACGAAAACGAAAAAAAATGGGTTTGCTCCAACGATTCTATCTCCCTCTCCTGTAACAATAAAAATATGATTTTCTGCATGAAGAAATGGCATTTTTTGCAACTACATAATAGAGTTGCCAACTCGAACAGTTTATAAATAAAAAAATAAAAAAGTCGGGTAGGAGTCTCTAGAGGTTGATCCAGCGATTCAGCGATTCAGCCTTAACAACCTATCTCTGATATAAAATAAAATTTCCTGCGTAACTTATGAAGAGTTGCCAACAGGTGCATTTAGAAAAATTTTCCATGAAGTGAAGGAAAGTGGAAGTCTGAGGGACTTACCAAAGCGATTGACTCGGGAATTTCTATAGCGATTTATTTAGACTAAGAGTTCCAATTTTTTGGTTTAAAAATTTGGTAGAACAATTCATATCGTGTAGTAAAAAATTTGCAATATGTGGGCGTGGCACTCGCCATGCAACTGAGTCATTTAAAATGCTTTATCTTTTGAATGTCTTTGCATTTGTGACGAAATTAGGTTCTACATTTAGTTGATGGATCTGGAGCTCTTCCGAAAATGTGTGGGCGGGATTGGACAATGGGGCGTGGCACACCCGAAACAAAAAAGGCAGTTAGAGGGAAATAACTGATACCCGGCTGCAGGTACATAGTTATTAGCCTTCCATCAGACGACATTGACAAGCAAGAAGAGTCGAAATCAGTCGCCTAAACATGAGAAGTCTGAAGCCCGTTGTCCGTTTATGAGGGAAAGCTCTAAAACTCTCTGCCTGATGATATCCAAGGCTCTGACGTTCGAACAAAGCTATCACCGAAGTCCCACATTCAACTGGCCATAAGCAATTCAACAGAATTTCCTCCCACTCCTGACGCTTAGCAGCCCTTAAGGTTTTCCACACACCGAGATGACCAAGAACTACTTCATGCAGTAACCCCCTTCCGTAACAAATCCGACTAGCAAGTGAACAACTCCCAATAGCCTTCTAAAACATTCAAGCCGTGTAGTACCCACTGTTGCTGCTCCCAGTTTACAAAACTTGCACCAAATAGGGCCTTCAGCGGTAACTGGGCTAAACACGAAGCACTTCCTTTCAAAGCCACCCTCGTCTTCTCAATTTCCAACAATGATGAAGTTCTTTTTTTTTCTGTTCTGCCCTCCTCTCCATGCTCTGTTTGTAGCAAAAGTTAAGAACCATTTACCACGGTGTATCCACACATAATGCATCTCTTCACACACTCCACTCATAAGTACAAAAAAAAAACAGAAGAAAAACTGAGTCCTCAGCACAAAAGTTCACCTTCGCACCCCGCCCTTTGTCAGCCACTGGTGGTAGGTGGTGGTGTCTTGTAATTAATTCCAAAGAATGTTGCTGGCAACATGTTGGGGCTAGTATAGCAAACTTTTCTCCCAACGTCAGGTGAAAAGAAAGAAAAAAAAAACTGACAGGCCAGATGGAGCAGTCCTGAAGTTTACCGAGATGCATATGTGTATAAAATAATTGTGCTCAGCCATTAATGAAGTTAATTGCTGGAAAATCACCCTCCTCCGCTGCGGCGTGCCAAAGAATATGACAACGAAGAAGTAGAGTGCGAACGAACAACTTCGACTCGGAGAAGGAGACACATTGTTCAGCCGACTTGGAAGCATTTGATAATTGGACGATTAAGTTTTTTGGAGCAGACACCGCCGCCGCCAGAGAGAAGTCACAGAAACTACCAGCAAACTCTGCAGGCTTGCTCCGTTGTGATCTATTGAATTAGTGACCAAATGCTTACGGAAGCAGAAAAGCCGAAAAGAAGTTTTATAACTTTTCATAAAAAAAAAAACTGCTACCTCTTGACTGGAGTTGGGTCACTTAGATGGGGTAGAACCGCGCGCCGGGGAAGTCTGACGACTGAGTTAAATGATAATTGAACGGAATTTTGATTCACTGAACCAGGCATAATGGCGACGGCAGAGTGACACATAAAAAGCAGGAAATTCCCTTCGATCTGAGCAGATAAGTCCCTAATCGTGCCAAATGCACTGTTCAATGTGAAACACTGTTTCTGGCAAACACATCAATTGATTTTTGCTGTTAATTACCTTCACATTGCCCAGGCACACAACCAAACACGAGGAACACAATACAATTCGTCCAGGAGCAAGACTAGGATGTGTTTTCTCTGGCTGGTGAGGGTGTTTTATTGGAATCAGAACGTTGCCACAAAAGGACTCGATCCAAAGAGAGAGCAGAGATAATTGCTCTGATGACTATTAGGGAACGAGTCCTGATTCCAAATGGGGAAGCAAGTGTCACAATTTTATGACAATTGTGTGTAACACAGGATCTCAATCGAGATGTTGTGTCAATTCTACTTATTTGGAGTGGAAAATGCAACAGAGTGGCGGACAAATGTACTGATAAAAGTAATGGCCCAACTATGCAGCCCTGTGGTAGTCCATTAGACTGACTGACTGAACTTCGAAGGAATAAGACCGTAAGTACTAAGAGGCTCAGTGTTGGATAGTGAGGTGGACTACTGAGCAAGGGGTTTCAGGTTTGATCCCTGGAAGAACTCAAAATTGCTCCTTAAGGTCTGACAAACGTACTAGGGAATATCTGTCCTCAAGAAGCTTCGGACAGATTCGGCATACAAAAGCTGGTACCTTTCATTCGTTCAAGAAATAAAAACTCGCAAGATCTGTATCACTCTAGGTCTTGCTTCTAATTCTAGATAGAGGTCTTGCTTCTGATTCTCTATCTAGAATTAGAAGCAAGACCTAGAGAGCCCACACCGGATGCAGTCAAAGCTTCTTAGAAGTTCTGTGAGATTCATATAACAAGCTGAAGGAACCTCAGGTATCTAGGGCGCTTTAATTAAAGTCTTCCGAGACATGGTTAATACCCAGTTGCTATCAGCGTCTTTAGGGCGCAAATAAACATTAGGAGGACAAAAGTCAAGAAGTTGCATCGGTAGCTTAACTTTTGATTAAGTTTTTTGGAAATATTACATCCGAAAACAAAATCCTTTGCATACTTTGAAGACATATTAAAAGAAAAAAAGCGCGCACGACTGGATAGCACGTAACTTCCTTCCTTATGGCATTTAGAGAAGGTTGTAGGTTTTGAGGTTAGTAAAATCCGATTGAAGACAATTTTTGGATAAACTGATCGCTTGACCTTCCGCATTTCGATGACAAATGTTCTGAGAAACTTAACCAGATGTACACCCAACCAGAAGAGTATCGGTTTTTCAGTTAACCTGTGGATTTCTTTTACGCATTCGGATCTCTGGCTATCAAAAATAGAAAGAAAAACTGATTGACAGTCTTCAAAAAGATGGACAGAGCAAAGACTCACAATGAGTAAGAAGAAGATGTACACCCCCAAGGAATGGAGTCAATGAAGTGAGTAACTTACTTACTTACTTACTGACGGGTTACGCGGTCTTCAATCGAATTGGACAAAGTGACGAATTTTCTGTTACAGCAGACGCCACTTACTGACCGGTTACGCGGTCTTCAATCGAGTTGGACAAATCGACGAATTTTCTGTTACAGCAGACGCCACTTACTGACCGGTCGCTCGGTCTTCAAATCCAGTTGGACAAAGTGACGAATTTTCTGTTACAGCAGACGCCGCTTACTGACCAGTCGCTCGGTCTTCAAATCAAGTTGGACAGAGTGACGAATTTTCTGTACCAGAAGACGCCACTTACTGACCGGTTACTCGGTCTTCAATCAAGTTGGACAAAGTGACGAATTTTCTGTTACAGCAGACGCCACTTACTGAGCGGTTACGCGGTCTTCAAATCGAGTTGGACTGAGTGACGAATTTTCTGTACCAGAAGACGCCACTTACTGACCGGTTACTCGGTCTTCAATCAAGTTGGACAAAGTGACGAATTTTCTGTTACAGCAGACGCCACTTACTGACCGGGTACTCGGTCTTCAAATCGAGTTGGACAGAGTGACCAATTTTCTGTTACAGCAGACGCCACTTACTGACCGGTTACTCGGTCTTCAAATCGAGTTGGACAAATCGACGAATTTTCTGTTACAGCAGACGCCACTTACTGACCGGTTACGCGGTCTTCAAATCGAGTTGGACTGAGTGACGAAGTTTTTGTTACAGCAGACGCCACTTACTGATCCTTAGTAATCCCCTCGCGTAGAGTGGCAAGCGCTGTCTTCCTAGTCAGCCAACTAACCTCACACATCTTTGAAGACGTTTTCCAGTGTTTTTTTGTTAATCACAGTTTTATACGGAATGTTGTCTTTTGAAGACGTTTTCCAGTTTATTTTTAAGTAAAATTTGTTTTGTTCAATTTTTGCATTTACAGGTCTGCGGTGACGATGGAAGGCTTCTAAACTAAAAAAGGAGACACAGCGCGGTGCCTCAAAAACGCCTTCAAAGTCATTTGCACATGACAATTCCCGCTTGATTACAAAACGACTGATGAAAGTTGCTATTTAAATAGAAAATAAAGGCTACCGGACACAGTTGCATTGGGTATAACTCGGTCAAGCACTTTGGTTGCAAAATTAGCTTCATTCTTCGTCCAACTTGAAGAAACCCCTCTCAAGAATCCAATCATGCGAACCATGGTGAATCTCCAGTGCCACTTTTGCCAAGAGATAAAATCAGACAAACCAATCTACATGGTGTTAGGGTCATCCGAAATCCTTGAGGTTGATACAATACTTATGCAGGAGCCATGGAAACCAAAATCTTCGTTTCAATTTTCCAATTTTCCCCCCTGATTTGATTGTTGTTGACTTTACACCCCCAAAGCGAATGCAGCCCCAAATTGAAGCAATGCAAACTAGAATATCCTGCCGGATCTGAAAATGTCTGTAAACAAAACAGAATCAGTTTCAATCTTCCTCAATGACATCTCAACACTTTTTCTCCTTCTAAAGGAGGTCCTGAGATATATCGTATCTGTGACATCGAATTTGCAAAAGCCCCCAATTTACTACGGTGAGTGGTTTTCATTCAAATTACATAATTTGTGTTATTAATAATTAGATCTGCATTGCATTTCTGAGCGAAGGAATGTTTATTGTTGTGCGATTTTCGAATTGGAAAACACTTGGAAATTGAATTTACGACCGACCACCATCGCATCAGAGGGAAATAAACTCAAATTCGATTGTTGTTCTCTCGTTCACAGATTAAATAAACAATTTTTGTTTCTATTTCGTTTTATTTTGTGTATGTCAGTGGTTGGTCGATTGCCCTTCGGATTGATTACACTGGTGGTGTGGCAATATCGAGGGAATTACCCAGAAAATGCTGACGATAAATTCATCGCTTAAACACGAAATGAAAGCATATACCCGTTGGAGGTTTTTTTTTTTGTTTTGTCTGACATTTTCAAATTTCATGGCACTCTAGGGTGAAAAGAGGAACAGAGACAGATGAAAAGGGGGACAAATTAATGACATGAGGAGGTAGCTAGTTAATTTTTTGTTTACCGCAGTTAATTAGGAGGACATTGAGCACATGCCCTCTGTTGCAGATAAATCATGTCAGGGAGAAGCTTTGCTTTTAATTGCCATGTGGGGAGGGGCAGTGATTTTTTTTTATGGGGGGAATATTGTACGCATGAGGGGTGTCATTTGGACGCGATGATAAATGCAGAAAGGAGCAAGTTTCGCACGAAGTAAGTGGACAGAAGGTATCTTCAAACATCAATAGGATATACCACTCCAAGGACGAAATAGTAAGCGAGTTTTTTGAAGAAACCTTAGCAACTGACTTGAGCCACTCGGACTCTTCGAAGCAACGAAAAAACCTTCACCGAACATCCAAAATGCTGCGATAACTTTGACAAAAATGAGGCACAACTTAAATTAAATTTCTCGGGTCATCTTTTATGGGAGTGACTGTAGAAGACGGCTGTTTTATATGCTCCAAGGGTTGTAAAATTGATTTTAGTGAAAAATCTCCTTTGTTACAGTTTTGCTTTCAAAAGAAAAATATTAAAAAAAAAAATCTGAAGGACTGAGTCACACGAAACTTGCTCTTCAATGGTTCAATCGTTATATGGAAAGTTTGTTTTTAGGGCTTCATTGAAAGTTCCGATTTCGCCTTGAAGTTTGACCCTACAAAGTTTGAAGCAGATCCATGAAAAGCCAGACAAACTTTTTTACGTTCTTCCTTAAAACCTCGACGCTGAATTTTTTTTGCAAAAACACTGCTGGTATTTTAAGGAGTACCTTAGGACAAGTTTTGAGAGACAGACCTCGATTCTCTGTAGATCCAGAGCTCCACTCACCAAATGACAAGAAATTGCGAATTGTTGAGTGAAATAAATTGAACTATGGAAGCCTAAGTCGACCTGAAGCCCCCAGAGTCTACCAGAGAACACCATTGCTCATTCAACTACCACATTCGCCAGTAACCAGTGTGATCCCAGTATCGCAACATCACCAAAGAGGCAGTCGAAACCCTCGGAGGTCACCACATGGAAAGCTTGATACAAGAGTGTAGGAGTCTACTGTAAAATGGCGACCGAAGATGCCATGTGAAGCCTCTGCAACCTGAATAAAGAGTAAATCGAGACAAAAAAAAAACAAAGACTGCCCTCCAAATCTTACAACTGGAGGAGTCTTGCATCCGAAACAGCATACGGAGTTTTCAAAGAAAGTATATAAACTGACTCTTTGAAACAGCGGAGGAAACAAAAAATCCGTATCAAATGACACGTTTGACAAAAATCCGAACCTTTCGAAACGACGCAGAGCTGTATCTATTCTTCTTCGACTTTCCTCAGGTCTATTCATCGATCGCTTAAGCATTTGACATGGTTTAACAAATGCTGGTTCAAAAGCTTGATCATGGATTGCAAAAAGCAAAGATTAAAGCGACTTGAAGTGGAATCCACTGTATAAATATAGGAGTACCTCAGGGCTCTGTATTGAGACCTATTCTATTTCCGATCTGTGTATCAACTCGTTGGAATAAATTTCAAAGGCCTTTTCACTGCTTTTGGAGATGAGGTGGGTTCCATGTTTTGTTCAGTAAGAACTCTTCACTTAAGTCTGCCAATTTTTGAAGAGGGCTTCTTTTAATTCGTGGGCTGAAATGAAGAGGGCTTTCTGTACAATTGGCGGACTTAAATGAAGAGGGCTTCTTTTAATTCGTGGGCTGAAATGAAGAGGGCTTACTTAACAATTGGCGGACTTAAATGAAGAGGGCCTCTCTTAATTCGTGGGCTGAAATGAAGAGGGCTTACTGAACAATTGGCGGACTTAAATGAAGAGGGCTTCTTTTAATTCGTGGGCTGAAATGAAGAGGGCTTACTTAACAATTGGCGGACTTAAATGAAGAGGGCCTCTCTTAATTCGTGGGCTGAAATGAAGAGGGCTTACTGAACAATTGGCGGACTTAAATGAAGAGGGCTTCTTTCAATTCGTGGGCTGAAATGAAGAGGGCTTACTGAACAATTGGCGGACTTAAATGAAGAGGGCTTCTTTCAATTCGTGGGCTGAAATGAAGAGGGCTTACTGAACAATTGGCGGACTTAAATGAAGAGGGCTTCTTTTAATTCGTGGGCTGAAATGAAGAGGGCTTACTTAACAATTGGCGGACTTAAATGAAGAGGGCCTCTCTTAATTCGTGGGCTGAAATGAAGAGGGCTTACTGAACAATTGGCGGACTTAAATGAAGAGGGCTTCTTTCAATTCGTGGGCTGAAATGAAGAGGGCTTACTGAACAATTGGCGGACTTAAATGAAGAGGGCTTCTTTTAATTCGTGGGCTGAAATGAAGAGGGCTTACTTAACAATTGGCGGACTTAAATGAAGAGGGCTTAGGTTTGCTGTTTCTTTTTTAAACGCCAAAAGGTTTAAAAGCTGCACCTGTTACACCGGACCTTCCTTTTAAAAATGTTGTAGCAATCTCAACTGCAGCGGAAACCCTTTTCAAAACGAAAGCATTTAGACAGGCTCTAGAATATGTTTTTATCGGGAGTTTGGGGCGATTTTTCGAAGCAACGCTTGGGAGTATCCGACTTTCCAAAATTGCTCTGAAACTGCAACTGAAGACTCTCCGCTGTGCTAACTACCGCGGTTTGCCATTGGTATCGAACTTTTGGACACACCACCTCCGCAAGGACACAATCCCACTCCCAGCTCACACAACCATCTGACTTATGGGCGACCAAAACGCACGATCTCCTCCGTCTAAATCTCCGCGGATCAAAACAACGACACCGCCGAGTCCTATAATACTCGTACTTACAAACCGCAAGCCGTTCCGCATGAACTTCTGCACAATTTCATCGATTAGACAGCCTGGTGCTGTGCCTTGCATTGTCAAAATCAATTACTCGTTTCGCTGGAGCTGACTCCGCAGCGCCATGCATGTTACAAGAATACCTATGCTGGTGCCAACCGCAGGTATGGAAAGAGTCCCCCGCCCTCTCCACGGCCACATATTACATTTCACAATTTGATTAATGTCGTCGCCATAAATTTGTGCAAACTTTTGCACATTTTCAATTTAAAGTTACTACAGAGAAGCGCGTTCACCGTTCGCTCCTGTGTCACTAAGCCACACGTTGCTCCTTGGAAGCGGCGGCATATTTACTCTCGTGGATATGTGTCGGTGGTTTGCATCTTTTGAGATTCCAATCGAACTGCGCGAGGATGCATGGTGACGATTTGCATTGCACCGGTAAAATGGGGGATGTGTTGCACACTCGAGACGCGAAGTGTTATGCGAATTTTTTACCTTTGTTTTATTTTTCGTCGTCGTTCAACAGAACCGGGAAGTGAACGTAAAAGAGCGGAGTGCAAGAAGATGTTAACTTTTTTTTATGGGCGGTGGAGGAGGTTTATTTTTTTTTTGTACTTTAGTTTTAAGCGCGTTTTATGTACTCAAGGAGGCAGGCGGGCTCTTATGCAAAAATCGTCCTGGCATATGCCGCGTACAGTGAACTTTCCGCAGCCTTCAAGTGTAGTTTGAAGTTTCTGCTTAAAGTTCATGCAAAATTCATGAAAGTTTTGAGTGCACAGGATGTGTTTAAGAATCCGTTTTTTTTTTTTTTTTTTTTTTATATGTGGCGGAGATATTTCTTTTTATATGCGGCGGAGATATTTATTTAAAAGAGGCTGCGCTAGGCCAAAAATAAGAGTTTGTGCAGCGTATTTGGTTGGAATTTTTATACATTTTGCTTGGGAGATAAGCTTCTTTCTTTTTTGGGTGGGGTTTACAGTTTACAGATGACGGGTTTGGGATGTACCGTGGGAAAGATATCGTTCTTTGGGGGAAAATTGAATGAGGGTGTGTTGAGAGTTGGAGAAGGGAACATTTAGATTTAGTCGAATTGTATTGAAAAATCAGGTTAGGCGAAGGGAAGCCTGAGAGCACCTGAATAAGAAACTCTCGTATGCTGAAATGTATGCTGACATTGGACACCCAGTCAGTGATTTGATTCGACTTAGAAATGGATACAGCTCGTCTGGATACAGCTCGTGGGTTAAAAATATGCCGCCGCCCCTGAAGATGGTGAATTTGGTGGAGGTGATCTTTGATTGAGGTTCAAATCCGCTTCGAATCAAGCTTTGAAATCTTTTTTGTTTGACGTAGGAAAATCAATTTCATGCCACTTGAAGACTTGTCTCAGTCTAAACTCTAAAAGGTCTATCAGTGGAGACTTCTCTGTTTCCGGAGAACTGCCTTTTCTACTTCTAGGTGTTTCAAAATACTCAGTACAGTTTGCAGTTTCATTATGCAGCGTTTAAGGCTTTTCCAAGGCTTATCAATTTAAAAAAAAAATCTACCGAGGTCAAATTTGTGGGCTGCAGTCTCCACAAACCTTCGCATAGGCTATAAGCTGAACTATTGAAAATTAAGCTCACTTTAGAGGACTTTCTCATGGGCGCCTATGGTCTTCATAGAGAAAAAAAAAACAGTCAGTAACCAAGCCACTGTACCTACAGTACAAAAATTACTCAAGAGAAGCACGCAAGATAAACATGGCAGTCTCGACTGCAGAAGGTAAGCCCCATATGCCAGTAGAGACGGCAGAATCTCATAAGACCTTCAACAGGCCAACGATAGATGGAGTATTCCTTTCAGTTGTGCCCATTCGAGACAGGCATGACTACCTAAAAATCTCATCAGAGCCTACATCGCACCTCTTGTCGGGGTACTTAGACCTCATTGGGCCTTACTAATCTTTTTTAACCTCCAAACTAAATATTTTTTAGGTCACAATATGCATGGAAAATGAGTTCGAAAAATTTAGCCTGGACACTAAAAATGGTTATTAGTATCGCGGATTGTATCTTAGGAAGACATTCTCCTAGTCCCAAGAATTTGCTAGTCAGAGCCAGAGATTTGAAGCGAACTCCCTTCTTAGCGAGGGCAACTTTGATTGTCGCAAAGCTTCTGTCATTGAGCCCTCTAATGCTCAGCTTCTAGAAACGGAAGAGCAACTTTTAGTACGCATAAGCCTTCCTCGCGAAATTTAGATCAGAAGAGTGTAAGCCAAACAATAATTCTAACTCTAACTCAAAATATGTTAACCGTTTACGAGGTTAGAACGTAAATGGGTTGTTTTTCAAAATCTCAATGTTTTTTCTCAATGAAATAACAATTAAATTCCGTTACCGACAGTGCATAGGCTTCCTAATGTCTTGGAGGATATAAATGCCCCCCAGACTCTGAAATCCTGTCACTTTCGTAACGGACTTAATAACTGATAAAAACATCGAATAAACGTCTATTTTTATTGTGATTTGTTACATGCTCACTTCATCAGATGAAATGTAACTTGAGTCTATTTAAGTTTGGAAATGATTAGAATAATTTTTGAATTTTTTTCCTGATTTTAAACCAATTTAAAACATAATATTTTTTTGAAAGAATGCTAGTTAAAGAATTTCCACCAAAAGAATTTCATTGCCAAGTCGATCCTGATTTCAAGAAAAATTATATAGATAATATTGCAGTTAAAAGCAAAATCAAATCCTTTGTTTGATTATTTGGCGGACAAATGTGACGAAAATGACGCAGTAGACAACATTTGCCAAAATTAATTTATTTCGCACAAAAAACTTCAAGGATATTTTTTAAAACATCTGAATTTATTTAACAAAAGATTACAAAAACGAAAAGCGTTCAAAAGGGGACTTTTTTACGTCTAAACTACGTCCATTTATAGGTTTTGAAAAAAAAAAACATAAAAAAACCCGATTTCCTTTTATTTTTATATTGGAATTGGGAAGCTGGCAATCAACTAAAACATTTTTGTAATTTTTTTATGCGGTTTTTGTACTCTCACTTTCAAAATGTGACGATAATTTCACACTGATCACAGTAATAACTTATTGGGAACACAAAATTATTTTTTTAATAGCTCGCGGTTGACTTTTTCTTTTTTTTTGAAATAAAACTGATTTTTTAATGATTTGATTTAATAAAAAAATTTAATTTAAAAAACCAAAAAAACCCGACTGAACAAAAAAGAATTAAAAATATATGAACAGGTAATCATTTTTATTTTTTTACAGTCAGTCGGGTTTTTTGGTTTTTTAAATTAACATTTTTTTTGTTTTTATCTTTTTAGCCTATGACACTCCGGGGAAGAATACGAATATTATATAGATTCTTCAAAATCGGTCAAGCCATTTAGGCTACAGGGCGTCCCGTAGGAACATACATAAGAAACGCGCGAAACACAAAACCCTCCCTGTGTCTAGTCGGGTAAAAAACATCGTGACACTAATGACTTGCAATAAGCATACGGACCATATTCATCCAACAGCTTGGATTTAACTGACTGTTTTCCCCAGTTTGGGTTTTTTGGCTACGCTTCCTGCGACACATTTTTTCTGAGAAATATACATCAGGTACCATTTGCAAAATAATGAGAATTTCAAATACAAAAAATTTAACAGAAAGCGGTTGCATGGCGCGAATGACGAAATATGGGGACAGGTTTTCTTGAATAAAAAAATATACAAGATAATATTATTCTTAAATATTGATTTACTATTAAAAAACACATAAATCTTGTTTATTAGCTGTG
The DNA here is from genome assembly GCA_951230905.1 of Cheilosia variabilis. Classification (NCBI taxonomy): domain Eukaryota; kingdom Metazoa; phylum Arthropoda; class Insecta; order Diptera; family Syrphidae; genus Cheilosia; species Cheilosia variabilis. The sequence continues at coordinate 58,424,301 of OX579680.1, read as the reverse complement.
CCAGTATTTTTAAGCTCATCCAGGAACTATTGATATTTAATCGGGAAATTCAAATTACTGCCATTTAGTACAAAACCATTTGTAGTGCTGAACAATATTTCAAATTTTTTAAAATTAAAGTAAAATAAATGTATTTTAAGCTTTGCTACTTTATTGCCAATAAATACAGGTTGTAAGTAGTGTTTCAGACATAAAAATTTTAAATAAATGTGGTTTTATGAAGCAAATAAACTTAGGGGAAACATGAAACATTTAAAAAAAAAAAACTGTCCAAATACAATCAGACGTCTTTTGCGGACTTTATTCTAAATGTACTACTTAGTCCGCGGAGGCCTTTGATATACGCACAGTTGGAGGTCTTGCTATTAGTCACTTCAAACATCGACGAGAAGGCAGCAACAAAAGAACAACAACCGGACACAGCGATTGTTATAGTCGGCTATGAAAAGTAGACCTTCTGTCAGTTGAAGACTATTGCAAGTCTGAAAAGCTCAGGCCTTCACAAGATGCGATCTAGAGGGGTCACACGCACACACCACCAGGGAAACGAAAAAAGATAGCTCGATTTCGTCCACAAAAAGCTACGGACCAGCTTGATCCAAAAAGCAGTTTCTTGCTAAAAAATAAAAAAAAATCAACGAAGGTGGGATTAGCAGCACAGTGCGTAGGTCTATCAAGAGCTTGTTCTGTCAAAAACCTCTCGATTTTATAAAGTAACAACAAAAAGGAAAACGTCTGTTACTGATCAGCAAAAATAAATATCAGCGACTTGCTTCAGTGGATCCGAGCAAAAAATATCTGTCGCTATATAATGTGAAGACAAAAATCGAAGCGAGTTTGCTGCCGATCAAAATTAGTTCTGCTGATCAAAACTCGTCCTTCTGATCAAAAATTGCTAATCAATGATTTTCCGGACGAGCCTTACCAATAAATGACAGTCAGTTCTGTGTCATGTTTGTCCTCGAATGAATCTTTAGTAAGAGCGCAAAAAGGGTTCCAGTCCCTAACCAGACGACTCCCATGCTACGCCGCAACCTTTATAACAAACCAAAAGCGACAGTCCCTTTCATCTTATTCTACTGACTCATGACTGTCGAAAGGGATTTGAACGACGCCAATGCAAGCCCAACTGACATCCAACGAACAAAGAGCAAACATTGCAATTCGGCTAAATCCAGGGAACAGTCGCAAGCAACACTCCACTCCGCTTGGAATTCGTTCAATTTCAAATAATTTCAAACAATTTCAATTTGCTTACACTCTTCTAATGCCAAATTCGGGAGGGTGCGCATCGTTGGTGTACCAAAAACCACCACCACTTTGAAGTGCTTTCTCATTTTCAACCGTAATTCGCTTCGTCTTTTATATTTTCCTGTGGCAAACTTTAGATTATATTGCTCTGCAGATTGCAATAATACGAAATAATATGAACGGATACTCGCAACCAACCATCCAACCAAACAACAACCCTTCGAATGTTTTCGGTTTCGCATCCCCAACAAAGGACCAAAGTTGCACCTGTCTCCCCGTCGCCATCGTGTCGGTGGCTGCATTTTCCTTCCATTCCATCTGTCTAGAGTCTCGACTTACTTTATCCAGCCGCCCACGTCACACTGGAATTTGTGGCGCGCACTCTTATCCCAAGAACGAGGGTTGGCTCATATAATGAAACACTCTTCTTACCTATAGCTATCGGGATCAGTTTAGACGGAGTGGGACCACCACACACACACACACACATGACTGCTAGCCAAACAAGGAAACAACACACAGATGACACAAAACCAAAGCTGTCTCGAGGCATTTTAATTAAAAACTACCCCAGCACGCAACCCCCCGGGAGCAAGCTGAAATAGGAGCAGTCGATTTGTCTGCCATTTTTCAAAGAACGACAAAAAAAAACAACAAAAAAAGTACGAAAACAGAAAATCCCTCTACGCATATCCTGCAGCACAGTCACACAGTTTACCAAACCTAAATGTAAATATAACGTGTATGTATGGAAGTGTTCAGAGACTCACCACTGTAATTGGATAAAATGGATTTATTATGGTGAACAGCAGTATGTGATTGGGCCTGGTGGTTTCGGGCCTCTTTCTTCGTAGGTCATCGTTTGACTTGTTCAAAACGTTCTGTTGCTGTTGGCTCTGTTGCTGTTGTTGTGCCTGCAAAGATGAAAGGGAAATATTAGAAAATCTGTCAGTTGAAGGACGATAATGTGCGGCGAATGGATGTGTTATTCAAAAATTCCTATCAGATGGTGTGTTGGGTTGTGGTCTCCAAAAAAAAATGTATCGTCAATAGTTTTTTTGTGGGTTTTTATTTTTGGGTCGAAGGGAGGGACCTGCAATTTTGACTGAGCTCTTTTAGGACAGTTGTACTCTTGGATGTTTGTTAGATGTTTTCAGTGATGCCAACCAAGGCTTTTTCATGCCTTTTAGGCATTATTTCATTAGCCAAGGCTTTAAGACTTGTTTCTTTTTTCAAAAATGCATCTTTTTTTTATTTCAAATATTTTTCTAATTTAATTTTTTTTTGATTCAACATATTGACTTCTTAATTTTTTAATGTATGATATTAATTACCAAGACAGGATGGACTAAAACTACGTTTGTTTTGTTCAATACCTTCTACCTACTTATGAAACTAAAATGTCATGAATTTTGTTCCTATTAAGAATTTTTTCTGTGATTTATTATTTAAGTTGTTTTTTGGAATTCAATTTTATTATGCTATTTTTTTTATATTTATGTTTAATTTTTGATTTATTGTTCCAGTTTACCTAAAAAAAATATTTTAGTCATTATTTTGTTGGAAAAGGCATCTTTTATTCTCAAGTTAAGCATTTTTTCGTCAAAATTGGTTGGCAACGCTGGACGTTTTGAAAAAAAAATAACTCTTAAAATGGTAATTTTGCTTTTTTCCAGGGTTCAAACCTGAAACCCCTCGGTCAATACAGGAAGAACCGATGACTCTTGCTGACTAAAAGCCTTGCCGTACTAAAAATGTTTATGCAACTTAAACCGCTCAAGAGGATTTTACGAAGAGCTACTTTTCTTGGTCTGGATCACTGCCCTTGGAGCGTTCTGAACCATGCGAATTATAGAGGCAAAAGCCTTTTTCAAAATTTACCGTCTTAAAGGGAGTTATAACTTATTTTTACAAACGAGGTATAGACTCAAGGATTCGTGTAAATTTAGAATATGAAGCATAAAAAAATATTCCCGTTCACGACGGATCGGTTCGATCTCAGATGAGTCCCTTTCCACGCGATTTTCCGCCCGCCACGTTTGCAATATAAAAAAAGAACAGCTCCACGATCTAAAAGCGACTTATCGGCCTGCCAAAAAGAGCTTAAAAGACTATTTAAAGCATCACCAGCCTTAAAAGAGCTTAAAACTCTGGAAAACTTCACCAGCAAAGCACAAGCTGGAGGTGTCTTTGAGTCCACTTTCAAGGTACAAGTCAGCAGAGGGGGGCTTGAAATTCGTTGACCACCTTTTGAGACAGCTACAGCCAAAGACCGAGCTCACTGCATGGACTTGTTGAGTGAGACCAACACGAACTGATGCTGGAATTGAGAGAAAACAAATCAAGAAGAATCGCCCTAAAGCGGAGAGTGACGTTGTCCAAGGTATATAAGTTAAAAAGGGACCGTACATATATTTTTGAACGTCTGAGAAACGTAAATCTAAACTATTTCCAGTTGTCCACTCCAAGTTGGTTAAGGTCCTTTTCGAGTGGATTGGATTGGGTTTGAATTCAAGGCTCCGCGGGCTGGAGCGATGGTGCCCACTAGCTGTTGTAAAATATGTTGGGACAGCTTGACTCAAGTTACGTCTAAGATCGGCTACCAAGGCTGGCATAGAACCGCTGATCGAAGACACTTTTTTAACTGGGAGGTAGGTATGTATTTAGTTATCGTTCCCGTTGTCAATTTGCCGAAACCAATTTGGTTGTTCAAGTCTCAGAATTGACTTGATATAAGAATAGGAAAGAGATGGGGACCTACTACCGAACCCCGTGGAACACCTTCAACTTTTACATATCCATCTCCTAAGGGTTTAAAGCGACCCATTTAAGCATAAGCTACTTTTGCCTGCTGCTTGGTGGTCCACAGCGTATTTTTAACAAAATTATCTTCCGCCTGAGGTCATATTGAGCGACGTCTTTTCGGAAATGCGCCGTTCTGACGTCCATCACTTTATGGAAGACGCGTTTCTAAGGAACCCATGCGGCGAATATCCCTCGTATTAAAATTTTCTAAGACCAGCAATTCTCCAATCAATCTCTTGTTGAAAGTATGGACCCTGCAACAGCTGTAAGTTCGACCTGGAAGTCTTTAAGCTACGCCCAACTTTAGGAGACCGAAGAAGTCGCGTCTGTTGAGGCAGCTTTAAAACACAAAGACGGACATACTCCCTCTTAATCCAAGCACTGTTGTTTAGGATTGTATTATCTTTGCAGCCCATGATAAAATTGGTGTCAACCCCAATAAGTTGTCGCCTAACATATATTTCTCGAACCCTCGCACCAGCAGCCACTCAATAAAATTAAAACCCATACATCATCTCACCCACTATACCATTCAGCTTCAAAATTGTCTTCGCTCCAAAGGACTGACATCCTTCGGTCGTCTCACAAAACGCACACCGACACCCACAAACTGTAATTGACCCACTTACCCCGAACTATAATTCAAATAACCCCTATAACTTAGAAATATCTTCTCCCAAATAAATGTGCGGGCCACCAAAACCTACACCCACAGCTAATGATTCGCCGCAAATAATCCCTCGCTCTCTCTCTTTCTCTGTTTAATGTGAAATAATTGTTAATTACCAGTGGGCCGGCCCTGAAACTCGTTTCCACAAGCCGTTGGTGCCTCTGTACTTAGGTTCGCATTCGTATCTTTGTCGGTTTTATTACGCACTTAGGCACAACAATTTATGGTGACACCTTTTAAAATTGTTTTAACCTTACCACAAGTCAGCGGAAAAGACGACTGCTTCTATACCTCTACACCTGTATAAACTTTAACCAAGATAAAGGCCTCAAAGAATTGGTGCGCCTTTTGTTGGGTAATTTTCACTCTTGCTGTACGAAGTGAAGGCAACTTGTCGACTTGCCGAAAAATGTTAACTCCAGTTGCTCAACTTTTAACCCTACACACGGTAGACAGAGTGGAGTTGGGACGGACAGGGCTCTAGTGTATTAGTGTAATGGAACCAATTTAACATCATTAACTTTTAAATGAGTTTTCTCTGAGATTTGTTTGCGACGTCTTACGGTCGAATAAATTTGTCTCAATCCCAAAATTAGAATCTAATTTCAGTGAGACCTCGTTGAGGGAAGATATTTTAATTTCATTTACAGTGGAGGCCAGGGTATGTTATTTTTATTGTTGGATTTGGCAGAAAGGTTCAAAGCTAATTTTTTTGTGGTGCGAGGTAGGACTTTACAAAAAAAAAAATAATTCTTGACCACCCTGTGTGTGGAATTTTTCTTAATTTGAAGCTCTGTACTTCGAAGAATGTTGGTAGTACTTTTTGTCTTTCAAAAACCCTCAAAACCTTTCCTACAAATCAGCCTTTGAACCAACGACGTATTTCGGTTTGGGGCTCAGTTTGGATGGTAAATATTACCGGTTGTTGTCTGAACTAAATACAAAAAGTCGCCAGTCTTGAATAGATTTTTTTTAAAGCCGGACTGGTGGGCTAGTGAAATGCAAACCACCAAGTCTTTTATCACAAGGGAAGCAATTGAATAGCACGGTATAGATCAGTAGCGGATTGTGTCTTAGATAATTGAAAATATTTTACGGCTGGTGTCTGAGCTAACTTCAGAAATTCCTCTTCATTTTCGCGTACGCTGTATTTTTTTTAAGCAAGGGTACAAGGCATGCCGATGGTCGCCAGGACCATCTCAACATTTCACCGACCTTTTGTCGGTAAATAAACAAATTTTTGGATCAACGGGTTCGTACAGAAGAACAAGACTAGCTTACTTTTATTTTGGGGAAGACTGAAAGGGACCTATAACTCGGAAAATCGGAAAGCTTTCGCGGAGCAGTTTAACTCTCTGACGTTTATCAGACATTCATGAAAAAAGGCGCAGAGAACAACTGCAATTAAGGCGGAATTTGTATTCTCCAGGGATCAAACCGCAGACCACTCGCTCAGAGGTCCAGCACATAAGTCACTGAAAAGGGTTTTTCGTTTTCAAAGTTTGTGTATTCAGAAGAGAAAGGATTGCAAGGGGTCCGTTTTTTGAACGACAATCATCTAAAAAGTTCCGCGATTAGGTATCCAGTGTGTAAAGGACTTAAAATTAATTCCGTGACCTGATATCTCGTTCGTAGATGCGGCACTTCCACTCCAGGGCATGGAAAATATAGAACCATCTCAGGAAACTATTTGGCGGCAAGGAGTGCTTGCGTTCCACAAGCTTCAAAAGGCAAGTAGAAATGGCTTCGTTTTAATTAACCTAGAAGACCTTCGTGAAAAGTTCGAGGGTTTGAATTTGAGTCGCCTGATTTGTTTGTGGCTTCGATTGCAGTTTTAGCGGATCGTTATTTCCGGTAGTTGAGGTCAGTTGGGGTAAAACACACAATTTTTGGAAAAATTTGCAGATTGCGGTCGAACCTTCTTCTTTGTCAATAGAGCAAGTAGCTTAAGTCGTCTTCTGCTGGCTATGGCTTACCTTTGACAAGTTTTTCCGCATGTGTAGACACCTTTCACGACTCCCTTCATCATGCCGGGGTTTGATCTCACGCAGAAAATCCAGCTTATCAGAGGACCACATTTTTTTTTGAGGTTACCAGTAGTCTTTTGGAGTTAAATCTCATCATTTTGGTCTATCGAGATGTTAAAACAAACTGTAGACAAGTTCCGTCGAATTCTAGGTATTGCAATTTAAAAGACCCGACATACCCATCTTCCTCTCATGCTGCGAGCACCTTAGTCCGTATTTTGAAGTAAGTAATTGAAGCCATGTGAATGGAGAGAAATGGCGTGGCCTGGGTTTAGCAGTTAAAAGGTTGAGACGTAGGGCTTGAGTTCTAGCTTCAGCTAAATTACGCCGCACAACGATAGCGTTCTTAGACCAGTTGCAGATCATCAGAGGGCGGCTGCATAATTTCAGCTTCGGTTCGACTTTGGTGGAGCTTCAGCTTTTAACTCGTCTTTAATTTCCTGCTCACTAAGAGTAGTGTCTTTTAGGCTTACGAAGCGAGTAAGAGCTCAACCGAATGGAAACGAAAAAGTATGAGCCTAGAGTCAGTTTAAAACGAGCTTAAGGTGCTTCGCCATTGACGGTTGTAGTTCACAAAGCTGCGTCTTATTAACCCCCGCCATTTGACTGCTGTAGTTTATAACGATGCATCTGGTTAGCCCGCATCTGAGGTCTATTTTCTGAGTGGCAACAGACCTCTTATCCTTCTAGATGGGCATACAATGAACGAGCTTGTTAATAACGCCTGGAATATAAAACCCGACGATTCATCGTGCAGTCAGATTCCGATTACTTCCTCCAAACAAGTTCGTCATTTTCTGCATTCCCGTGAGCCAAAAACCATGTAAGACTTGACAACTTTAGCCACTAAACGTAGCTCACCAAGCCCTTGAATTGTCGCCCTGTTTTAAGACAAGTGAACCTGGTAAGATTGCATGGCACAGACCTTCAAGTTTGGGCATATCTACAGCTCTATAGATGCCATTCTAAATTTCTGCGCCCACTCTTTGTGAGCTCCTTAAGTTCTGAATTCCTCCTTCGACTGGAAAGTTGTCGAATAGACTTTCTTAAAACTCACCAACAGTACGGAACTCAATTAAGGCACAACTCCATTCAAAGAGAACCCTTAAAAAGATCCGTCTGAACCTGGCGAGACGTACACTCTGAAAAAATAGTGGAACAAGTAATTTTTTAGATCCCAACTGTCTACCGTTTTTATCTCGCTTTTTTTTCATCAATCATCACGGCCTGACAAATGTCATTCTTAGAGATCAATTCGATTTTGCGAGCAACATGTGGATACCGCCCAAGACCTTGTGACATCGAAAAAGTATCCCCATTCACTGTGAACAACATCCCTGACACCACCGCCGCATTAACTACTCATTTAGCTTGCCCCCACCAAACAGTTCGATTCAATTGACAGTCTCGCAACCGAAAACAATACGCCATAGGCGCAACTGTGTCCAACACAATGCGCCGCAGATTACCACTCAATCATTGCACACCTCACAAACTGAACGCTGTCGTCCTTATACATTGCTGACATCGATTTTTCTCTCGTTCACCTTCACACCTTCCAATGACAGTTTTGTAATTATGTTCTCATGCTAATTACCGCCGCAACATGTCCATCATCAGTGTCACAAGACCAATTTGAAAACAAACCGTACACACCACCAGCAGAGGAGGTGTTGCACAATGCCCACTACCACCACCACCGGTCACACATGCACATCGCTTATGACGGCCAAAAATGTGCACATAGGACTTGCATCCGCCGCAGCCGCAGCCGCCGCCGCAAAATTTGACCAGAACAAAAGTAATTTTAATTGCAGTGCATGTCGGAACTAAGCCGTTATAAACTATATCGAAAGATCGAGGCAGACAATGGCTGCGCAAATTCTTATTTCAGACGGGGAGTCCAATTTGAAGAAACTACCCTCAGCCAAGAAATTCTAAACCGTTTCGGTTGCACACCTCTGCGGTATTTAGTTCGCTTTGGGGCTTTGCAATTAATTTTGTTCTTTCGGTTTGACAGGCGGGGATGGGGTGGGAGGCTACCCCGCGTACACTTCATTAGCTGGCTTAATTTATTAATTATCGGGCAATTTTAAGTTCCATTCAGTAAATTAGCGCGCGCCGCCATCGCCTGACACTTTGTCGCATCATTTGTCACTTTTCGAGTTTCTCGCAGGCGCTAAAAATTGAAAAAATTGCGCGCTGTGCGACTGCACTCTGCGCGGCAGCGGTGGTATTAAGCTGTCACCGAGGAGTCCAATTATTTCGACAGCCGGACGCGCGGCGGCGTTGCACAGAGGGATGTGTTGTCTGAAGTGTTTGAAGAATTTTGATTGAATACGAGTGTTTTATATGCGGACAAGGCCGCAGCGACAGAATGCTGGTTCTGTTGTTGGCAACATCGGTGCTAGGATTAAGGTGGACAGTTGAACACCAATTGGGAATTCCTCGACACGGTATTTTATTAAACGAAGGTACGAGTATTTATGGGGATTTGGCACAAATAACGGACATTTTTGGGTCGATATTTAATGAGAATCTGATCTGTATTCCGACGACAGTCGGATTGGACAATGTACGGTGCAAAAATGGGAAAGGCGAGTGCTTGTGAAATTTGGGAGGGACGACATATACAGGATGAGGGGGTTTCCGTTTGAAGCGCAGGTTACGATTCAAGCGATCATGTGAATTGAGCTACGGCTATTTGATTTGTTTTTTTTTTTGTTTGTATAAATGTTTTAAATTAAGGGATCCGGTCGAAATTCTGCTTCGTAAAATTCTGATTTTCAATTTTAAAGCAATAAAATTCAGCTTCCAACTAACAAATTTAAACGACCAGAAAAAAAACTGATTTTAAATTTTAATTTGTAAATAATAATAAAATAAAATTTAAAAGAAACAAGAAAAAACTCATAAATATTGACAAAAGATTTGAAAAAAAAAAAACAATATCTTTTGACAAAAAAAAAATAAAATAATGCGAAATTTTTTTAAAATAAAGTGCACGACTGGGCCGAACGTAACTTTCTCGTTCATCAAAATTTTCGGTTCAAATGAAATGGGAGTTGCTGATTGTGTAAGCTCCAAGTTGTTGGAAATATTTTTAGGGTGCATATTCAATATATGGTTGAAAAAAATTAGAAGTTTTGCGTAGCTGTTATTGGATTTTCATTGGAAGTTGGGACATTGTTATTATTAAATTATACCGAAATATTTTGAATACAGATCGGTAGTAATTTTCGAGAATTATTTAAGAAATTGATTTGTTCGAATTTGTTGAGAAAAACTAAGTACGGGATCTCATTTAGAATACTTATATTATCTTTAATATGTATTTTGGTCAAAATCGTTAGAGTGGTGTTTGTAAAATTTGCCAGACAAAAAAGTAATAAATATTGCAATGTTTAATTTGAAAAATACTATTGCTTAACTGTTTAGCTGAAAACCGAGAACAAGCTATTGTTCGCGATGTAAGCATTACTTGGTTTTTAAGGCTTTATCGAAAACGAAAATGGGGTTTTCGAGATATGAGCAGTTTAGTGTTTTCGATGAATCGAATTGAAAATTAAGGACGCAATAATTTTGGAAACATTAAATTTACTCTAAGTTTGCATTTTGGTCAAAATCATGCCGTTTTGAGGTAAACTATAGGGAGAACTATATTTTTCAAAAATGACTTTTTTCAAAAATCCATTTTACGATGCAACAGAGAAAAACTGAGTTTTCCATTAAGTTAGAAACGACCATATTAACTTAGAAATGAATTTTTGTTACAATCCCATGTACCGTTTTCGAGATATGTCCAAATTTCAATTTACTTGTTTTTTTTTTTTTTTAGCGGAAAACTGAGTATGCAGTTATGTTAAGCTTAAATATAAATTTAAATTTTTGTTGAAATCGTTAGAGCCGTTTTCGAACAAATCAAACTGTATGAAAATTTTGTATGGGGAGTACCAAGAATATTGAAGGTTACCATGCAAAAAAAAAAAACGGCCCCGAACTGTAAGCCCCCAAACTTTAAATCCGAAGAGTTTGAACGAAATCCGTTCAGCCGCTTAGGCTGTAGGCCTCAATACATACAGACAGACAGACGGATAGAATTTTGCGACCCCCTTTTTTGAGTTCGCCTATCATCGTAATGTCAGAATTGATTAACATCTCGAGTTCGAAATTTTGTACGAATACGAATACAATATCTTTCTGTTACTACGTAATGGAGAAAGTTAAAAATATATGAAGCAGTCAGAAATTACAACATTTATTTATTATAACTCCATTTGTTTTCATTTTATACTTAATTTCTGCAGTATAAAAGGACAGCCGAAATGATGTTTAAACAAAATTCCTTCGACAATCGACTCGGTAGGATCTTCGAATACTCTAAGGCCATTTTCCTATAAGGTTCGTTGTAATTACTGTTACGCTGCGATTGATGGTTTAGTGGACAGACAAAGACTTTTCCTCAGTCTTCCTAAAAAATATCAATAACAGTGTCGCTTCTTTTGTTAACTTTCGTATTTCTATAATAAAAATAGAATAAAATCGTATTTTTAAAAAAATACCCACGACATCTTTCATTTTCCTCCCAGGAGGTAATATAAGACTATAAAAAAAATTAAGAAAAGAGGAGTTAAAATTAAAAAAAATAAAACAAATTAAAAAAGAAAATGTTCTCTTCATCAAAAGCGCGCTTTTTAACATTTTCCAAACCTTTTTTTATTGTTTGCAGAATTTTGAAAAGCAAAATTTGGAAAACAGAATTTTGAAAGCAGAATTGTGTTTAAAAATAATTTTAAACCACCCAGAGTTTTGACCCCAACACGTAAATTAATTTCAATTTTGCTAATAAATATTTTTAAGTCTTTTGGGAAAACGAACGCTTTGATTGGTTTAAATGACAGGCACAATGGTCACTAGGACTAGACTCAAGGCTTTTGGTTACATTCTTCGTTGCCACACTGATCCGTTTTATTCCGGGTAGAGTCTTCATGCCACAAAAACCACCCAAATGGAGACTGTGCAGCTTTTCCTTTTCAAAATTATCAATTTGGACATCCACAAGTCGAGGGAAGACTGCTCTTAGGAGTCTATAGATGCTTTGAGAGAGAAAACGACCTAACCCTCTATTGGTATGCAGACCAAGTGCTACCTGGCTACCGGAGCTGTACAACTGAGTTCTTTCGTCACTTTTACAAAGTCCTACACCGCAGAGTAACTTTTTTTGTTTTTAATTTTTTTCTATTTATTTAATTTAATTTTGTTTTAATTTTTTTTTATTTTGCCTATTTATTTTATTTCCTTTTATTTATTTATGTAGTCATGGATACACACACCCGACCGGAAAAGCCCACCACTGGCTTGGGTCGAAAATAAATACAAGAATGTATCCAAATTTACATTCGTTATATAATTCACACTCCCTTTTTCAGAAGAAAATACCTCCTAAAAAAACTAACTAAATGTTTGTAATTCGCGGTAGCTCATATTGATTGCGGTAAATTCTTTGACCCAAGAGCCAAGATTTACCTCCTCGAAACCACGGACTCGTGCGCTAAAACCCTAACCTTATATCACCACCGCCGGTCATTGCCTCTGCTCAATTTGCTGACACAATTTCCAGAAATATGTAAGAAACAAAGATGGCAGCTGTCTATCTGTACATATAATAGAACTGTATCTGAACCAGTGGGCGTACAAGAAACTGGTTTTTGAAAACAAATTGACCGTCTTCCAGGCCACGTTCGAACTTTCTTATTTGTCACTAGAGCAAGTAGCTTAAGTTGTCCTCTGCCGGCTTCGGCTTACACCGGATAGCTGCCAATTTTGTAACAAAACGAGGCGATTCCCATTTCGTTGGCATCAAGTGCCCTTTGAAAAAATTGCTTCGCTGGCGAGTTCTTCTGAGAAACCCCGGCGATACATTTTTCCTTATTCCGTAACCTTTCAGACGAAATGATAGACCTCCTAAAATAGCAACTAAGTGCAAAAACTACAAGTTTGAGAGCTCAATCCAGTTCATTTTGCACAGATGATGATAGTAAAAAAAATTTACCAGAATATACCTTAGCATGGTCTTCAAAATTTCAAAAACGATATGGTCCAGATGAAAATTTTTATACAGAATCATTTCTGGGTTTGATTTCGTAGGCAGTGCGATGATTGCTGTCAGTTGCCGTGCAGGCAGATTTTAACGAACCTTCTTCAGGCTACGACAACTCTCTTTAAATGCCACGCCTACTTTTTGGGGGCGTTTTTGATCTTGATCTCTGCCGACTTGTCGTTTCTCAAATAATTCCCAAAAAAAATTGGGTACAACACTTTCTTGAATATTTAAAGCTTCCTGCTTCATCCAGAAGCTGTCCTACGGACCGAAATAGAATACAGCGTCTTAGTCGCACAGAGAGCGGCGTCATTTCAAAGCCGAATTTTGTGATTTATGGACTCAATGGAAGGTACATCTTTGTAGAAGGGAAGCATGTAATTGTTTCTTCCAAAAAATGTCTTCCTACAAATGATTTAAATAAACAAAACAAAGAAAGAACAAAAAACGTTGCATATCAATAGGGTGCATGGTTTTTTGTCGAAGTCAAAGAACTGTGAGTTGTTGGATCGAAACGAGAGAGAACCAAGTGGGCTGAACGGATTTTTATCGAAAGGAATGATCTGTGAGTCGTTAAAAAGTGTTGGAAGTAAGCGATTTTCATGAAATTTCGTACAGCTCCGCCTCTGAGTAGTCTTCAAAACACAACGCAGAGCAGACATTCGATGCAGTAAATAGAGACACCTCAATCCCCTACAGCTTCAGCTGTCCAAGGACACCTAGCGATCGCAACCGATCTCTGCATAACAAATAGTGGCAGCTGAGCCCCTTCATCGATCGTTGAATCGTAATGGTCGCCGTTTGAAGCCATAGACTCTCTGAACAAAAAACAAACTGTGTTCCATCGTAGGCGCTATCCATCCATCGGCTCTTAAGATTGCGCGGCCCATATCCAACGCCAGCTGAACCAAACTATGTCGGTTACCCAGAACATATCCCTCGCCATTTCCAACGCATGCACAAATTCCAATTGGGTCCGCTGCTGACGTGCTAAGTAATTAATTACCTTTCGCTAACGCTCGCTGACCTTGCTGCTGGAATTTACTACGGCCAACTTTGTATCAGCCACCTTGCGGGCTAATTAATAGTATTTCACATTTCGACACATATCCAGCGATGGCCACCTGTCCCTCTATCGATGCTGGAACTATATACACCTCCCGTTTGCACTCCCATTCATTCACAATTTTGAGGTGTGACTCGGATTCGGCCACCTTGCGTTCGTGTCCGTCCGTTCGCTGATTTATTGCTCAACGGATAAGGAATACTTTCCGTCTGTTTTTGAAGTTTCGTGTGGAATTCAATTAGGAGAAGTCGCATCATAAAAGGATAAAAATTCCGTGGCTCTGGCGTGATTTGTATGTTTACCCTAACACATTTGGGATTTCTTATTCTTTATTTCGAAGATGGAGGAATTATGATGAAAATCTCCAGATCGATGAGTTTACATATTTACTTTCATTTTGCAACGTTCCTCAACAGGTTTACATTCCATTTGACTCGTCTCGCACTTGGAATATTCTGTGTCTGGTAAGCGAGTCAGGCCGCACATCCGGGAATCGAAAGAAGAAAAATGGGATCCGGGGGAAAAAAAAGCAGGAAACCCAGAAGGAAATGGAAAATACTTCTTTTTTTCTTGGCAGTTTACTTCGCTTGGCGGCGGAAGAAGGTGGACTTGATTGACTGTTTAGGGGTTTACTGGAGTTTCGACTGCATTTTTTTATACAAATTTGTTGATAATGGTTTTCGTATATTGTGCACGGGGGTTGGTACTATATACGAGTATGCCTGCGGATCACGTTCGTTGAACTTCCTTTGCGGGTCCCAAATCAGCCCCACGCGCAACATTTATTTCAGAGAATCGATTCTGAGAGGAGGGTGAGTGTTTTTGATACGCAGTAATGTGAGGCATAATTCCGCTTCCGCTGATTTGTTGTGTTTAAGTGGGAGAAGGTGATGGGTATCCGAAAATATTCGAGGGATGATTTTTTTGATTTTTTCGAAAACAAACTCCTTTGGGTATGAGCGGACAAACACGCACAACTCTCAAGGAAGAAAAGATCTGTAACTTTTAGATTTTTGGATGCAAAGTTGTGAAGGATACTTCAGACGCGCGTTGCAGGAGCAACTTTTCATGGTCACTTTTGGGAAATTAGAAAGAAACTAGCTTGATGCACATGAGAGCTTGAGAGAGAGCCGTTCGTATAATGTCGAAGATTTATCCCACTTAGTCCTGGGAATGGCTAAGGTGCCTGGTCTTTTGTAACGATGTCACAGCCCCACTCATCCTAACCTAACCTATTCCAATTGGTCCGAATTGATTTATCTCTAGCATTAAATCATTTAAAAACAACAAGCTCGGGGTAGACGAACGTAAACGATGAGTCAAATTGGCTGTCACTCCCTTCTGAAAATTGAAATACTGGAAATTGGAACTTCTAGAACGTTTGGGCCGTACTTAAGGCTTTTTTCAATAACAACAAATCGAGGTTGGAATGGAAAAAACAAGATGTGTGCGAGGTTTTAACAAAATTCCTTTTTTATTTGACAGGCCCATGTATGCCATTCAAATGCCCGTCGCGGCTTCTCACGGTGGCATAGATCCGAGCGGTCTAATTTTAATAGACTCTGCCACATTCATTCGACTGAATTTTAAACTCTGATGAAACGTAAAAGCGACAGATCGCGATCGAGCCAAAAAAGAGACGGGAAACGAGAGGTTGGTGAGGCAGCTCCGGTAAAAAATATGACTCGTTGGGCAGTAACTCCAAAACATCGATGAAACGTAAAAACGACAGATCGTTGGGTGTTGGGTAGTAGAAATTCCGAACTCCGGTTGAGCAAAAAAGAGACAACAAATGAGCTGCTATA
Source organism: Cheilosia variabilis (assembly GCA_951230905.1). Classification (NCBI taxonomy): domain Eukaryota; kingdom Metazoa; phylum Arthropoda; class Insecta; order Diptera; family Syrphidae; genus Cheilosia; species Cheilosia variabilis. The sequence goes on along the minus strand of OX579680.1, from coordinate 58,408,577 downwards.
GAACGTATAACTAGTTGGGCAGTAGTTCTTTGCTTGAATGAAACGAAAAAGCGACAGATCGTAGGGGAGCAGTTTTAATCATTTATGAAGTGAAAAAGTGACAGGAAGCAGCATTTCTAAACTCCAATTAAACGACAGCCTCTTGGGTTGTAATTCCGAACTCCGGTGAAACTGGAAAATGGTAGGGCACCTCGGGGCAGTAAATCCAGACTCGAATAAACCGAACAAGCTCGGATAGAATAAGACAATTGAGACAAACGAAGAGAAGAGGGCATTTGCTGTGAGGCATGTCGCGCCATCCTGCATCAACCATAGGTCGTCCAAGTCCATGTCTTCAATTTCAGTTAAAAAAAAAAAAGAAAAAAAGTCGGTTAACATGGCGCTGAAACAACCACCGTTGACCGAAACGTTGTTTCTAGCCTCATTTTAGAAGAAAAATGGTCCAATGATGCCACCACCACACCAAACTGTCACTCTCTGTGGATGCATTGCCTTCTCGACAATTTTCAAGCCCCAAAAGCAGCAATTTTGTTTGTTAACGTAGTCGCCGAGATGAAAATGCGCCCCGCCAGAAAAAATCATTTTTCGCTTCTTTAAAAAAAAAAAAACCCACTGTTTGGGCTACACAGGACTCACTTTGGAAATAAGTTTTCAATACTTAACCAACTGCAAGTGCGAAACTGGTGACAACACGCCAGAGATCGTTCTGGCTGGAGACGCTTGTTGGTTGAGGCTCAGGTCCACCCCGGACTGTAGCTCCACCTTAAGTGAGACTGAATAACAACAAAAACCTGCTGCCAACATCGACCCCACGGTTGCCACTTTGGTAATTTTTTTTTTTTTTTTGCTTTTTGAGTTTTAGTAATTTGGGAGTTTTTATCTGGTTATGGTAACTTTTTGAGCAGCAGCACCAAAATTACGAACTCGATGTCAACTCATTTATAAATGTTCTATAAAAATGTTAGTTTTCAAACAAGCAATTTTTAAAGGCTGTTGCTATTCGCACGTCGTTCGGGATACGGCTACGTAACGAAATGTCAAAAGTTAAACCGCGGCAAATAGGGGAAATGTGGTTCGCTTCGCTCGCTAAAAGGACTCTAAGCTCCAGTAGTTCATTTTTAATGAAAACACCATTACGTTACATGAAATACGTAGCCGTGTCCCTACGCCAGGCAAACGTCAGTTAGTAAAAAAAATTATGTGCGAATAGCCACTTCGATTCTAAAGATCAAATAAAATAATTTGAGTTTAGAAAATCATGCTTTTGGACAGTAAATTTGTTCTCTTTGTGTTTTATAAACGTCTCCAGATTTTTGGTAAATTTTATCTTGAATTATTATAAAAAAAATTTTTTTCGAAATAAAAATTGTTTTTTGTTCATTTTTTTATTTATGTTTAATTTTTGATTTATTGTTTCAGTTTCCCTTCTTTTTTTTTTTTTTGTTGGAGGTTGTTTCTATCCGTTGGAGCACTCAGGCACAACTACTGGTCCGTTGTACTGCCAAACAGACACCTTACTTTTATGTACTTAGTTTTCCCGTCTTTCGAAGAAAGAGGAGAAGGAGCTTCAGTGATGAAGAGCTTAGATGTTCGGCACTCACCACATCAGCCCCAAAGATCCGCCACCTGATGCGAGCAAAGGCAGGACAGCTACAGAGGAAGTGTTCCGCCGCATCGTCGTCCTCTCCACAAGCAGGACAGATGGTGGTGTCGCTCAAGCCCAATACATTTAAGTGTTTGGCAAAAGCTTAGTGGCCCGAAAGGACGCCCACAAGCAGTCTGCAGTCAATTCTCCTAAGGGATAGAAGGAAAGACGCCGACCTTTTACAGATGTCCGGACGCAGTCGTTTAGTCTGCCTGCACCCAGCACAGTCACGCCACCGACACTCGTGTTTACGGGAAACCTAAGTATGAATGGAAGCTCTAACCGCAGATGCAGGCAGACCCAACGCAGGTTCAGGTCCTGAGAAAGATTCTTCTGAATCCAGCCTGGCAAGCTCATCAGCGATCTCGTTTCCCTGGATACCAGTGTGACCTGGGACCCAAACAAGTTTCACTGTGTTTAGCCTTCCTACCGAGTTCAGAGAAAGCTTGAGTTCGAGCACTAACTTGGACGAGGTAAGAGGGTTAAGCAGAGCTTTTAATGCAGCTTGGCTAACACTGCAAACGCAAATGCTTCTTGACCTCCACCTGTTTGTCTCAATATAGCGCATCGCCATAAGGATAGCGAAATTTTCCACTTGGAAGACAGACACCTAAGGGGTAGTGTAGTCTAATGTTCTCCCTTTCCACGAAAACTCCAGAACCAGACCCCTGTCCGGTTCTGGAGCCATCCGTGAATACACGATGGCATTATTTCTCTGGTTCAGAGTCTGGCCGAAGCCATTACGTTTCCTGAGGAAAGTTGACGTGGTAGTTTTGTCGCAGTAGGATTTCTGGTGTAATTGCGTCAGACGGCATATCCATAAGACATGGGTCAAAGGATAATTCTCGCACAAGTTCTTCAAAATTCCAATGGGCGTGGTACCAAAAGCCACCTCTCTTTAACCGAGAGATGGTTTTTCAGCGTACACCCCATGATAAAAATATCAAGAGGAGGGAGGTTCATCATAGCATCTAGGGCAGAGCCCGGCGTGCTAGGGAAGGCCCCTGTGCATCCAAGACAAACCGTTCTCTGCAGTCTGGCAAAAGAGGCAGTAACACGTTTCCGCGAAAGCCTGTTCCACCAAACAACAGATGCATATGAGAGAAGTGGTCTTATCATCGCCGTGTAGATCCAAAGGACCCTTTTAGGAGATAAGCCCCATGCCTTGCCAAAAGCGCCTTTGCACTGGCAGAAAGTTGACAGCGCTTTATCGGTTTATTGATTCAACATGTTTGGACCAAAGTTCAGTTTACCTGAAAAAAAAGATTTTAGGCATTATTTTATTAAAAAAGGCATATTTTTTTCACAAGCTAGGCATTTTTTCGTCCAAATTGGTTGGCAACGCTGCCCATAAGTCAGATGTAACACAACGTAGCAAACTTCCTTCTTCAAAGCAGACGCGATGCTCCCCTTCAAGTTGCTTATTGTTGAAAAACCAGCAAGTTCGACTCGCTATCATATCCAACCAATCTTGCGATGTCAACATAGGCACAGCCCTAGTTTACTGCTCTCAATTTGCATACGGAGTGCCCTACCAGACATAAAACCCCCCTCCATCGAGATGCGATAGACACTCGGCCGTACATAATTAATCACAGCAAATGTATCGTTATCTCGAAAACGCAAATCTACCGGCACCGTTTCGTCATTATCTAATTTCTCAATTAAAGTTGCTAATGCAAAAATTACATAACTGAGATAGATTTTCATCTCTCGTCCATATAGGCAGCGGAGCCAGCAGCGGCACCAGCAGCAGCATCAGTATCGGCATCGGCATCGGCATCGGCATCGCTCTCCTTCCGAATTCAACACACAATGGCATTTGTTTTCTCTTCTGCTCAAATTCACGATCTAATTCCGTCATAAAATCGCACGAATGGCGAACGCTAACGCTTACACTAACGCGACCCATTATCTTGGTGGTATCTCCATCTTCAAACCTCATTTATTCCGAGAGAAAGAGAGAATGGAACAGAAGAATACGGTTTTCTGTTTGTTTTCTTTCGTTTATTTGCTGTTCTTGGGGCGCTTTAATCTGTTCCTCCTCTCCCTTGGAGCGTGGCGGCGACGTCCAAACCCAAATCCAAATCCAAATGCTGATGGCTTTTCCGTTCGGCTTTCCCCAGTAAGCTAGAACATAAAATATAACATTCACTGCCAAAAAACAATTTACATTCTATTGTTGTATAAATATCGACGATCCGTGTTTTGCTTACATTTTTTTCCCTTCCATCAAAAAAACGGCCATCATCCCCAAATCCCCTGTCGTTGAACTCGCGTCGAGCACGAATATTCTTGGCAATTGAATTTTCCACAATTAAATTTGCCATTAGTCGGACTCGGAGTTGGAGTCATTTTGCGTCTGTCACCCGCCACTCTCGCTGCAGACGGACAACAAATAACGGGAGGGAAGCGGACTACTTTTAGCTAGATCTGCGAAGTAATTTCTCTATCTGTGCGTAAATGTTGCTCGGATGGGATTCGGTTTATTCCGCAAAGGGACTAATGCAATGGCTGGGCTAGCAAAACATGTTGCGCGCTCTGTCTGGCTGCGTGTGTGTCTCTGCTATTTGTTTGTTGCAACTGTGTACATCGTACATGGGCTGTTTGTTTGCCTTTGGAACGCCGCAAATAATTAGCGATTTAATTTGGCTTGTGGGCTATTTTTTTGCAGGCGGGGTATTCGTGGAAATGTTGCTCGTTATTGTGTACGCAGGTCTTGTATTTATGAACGAATTTGTTGGAAACGATGATAGCGAGATAAGCAATTACTCATTGAACAAGCTGGGACTCAGCGCTTATGGTGGAGATTAATGTTGTAAATCTTTTGTGTTTGACTACGGAAAAAAAACAGCGAGACAGCAGTCTTTTGAATAGCAGAGAATGAATCAGTAGAACTTGTGATCTACTGCGACATTCATTCAAGTCGCATATTTAACAAGTTCGCATGTCAAAAGGGGAAAGTTCCGACGAATGGACGGGGTTCGTGTCGTCTTGAGAAACCCAGTTCCTCCTGTCTTTCCATTCACCAAAAAAAGTGTAAACCTCTATCGGACATGAGTCTCGAAAGGCTTACAGGAACCTTTCGAAGACCAACACCAGTCCTCAGAAAGATGACGTACAGCCGATGAGTTAAGACACTTGAATCGGCACCGTAGTCAACAAAAAGTAAGCCGCTACCTTAGGTAAGTCACCGTTTTGTACATATTTGTGCGGACCAGTCAGCAAAAGGTTGGCGGAAGCGATATACGCAACTTGGTATGACTAACGTCGCGCCGTTCTATTTGAACGATGAGAAGATGATCGTGTGGTCTTTTTAAGCAGCTTTCGAAAGCAGGGCGGTCTTAAACTTTTAGCTGAATGGGTCCTCGTGAATGTTTGTCATTACAGCAGCTAAATTAAAAGGAAAAAGTGGACCCTTTCAGAAAATTTACAGAGTGAAGGTGTTGGATTTTTTCAGTGGAACACCGTTTTTTAACAAAAAAAAAATATCTAAAGGTACCTACGGAGCCTTTGGAGCCTTAAACAAAAGTCGGGGTATTTTTTTTCCGAGCTCTTTCACTTTTATTATTGATTCAAATGCCCCAAAAGATTTTGAGTCGATTGAGGGTCTAGTTGAGCATCAAACGGCCTATGGCGATGATGCATAAGTGGCTCCACTGTAGCTGAATGCATAAGGAAGATCCTCGAACATAAAGTGAATTTCATTTCGAGCTTTCGTTAGAGTTGTTGTTTTATTTCTATTTAATTTCAAAAACTGACACCCACGACTTTGTGGGTCGTCCCAACTCATCCACAGCCATTTCCTACCCATAAAACTCACCTATGAGACAGCTGATCCTTTGGACAAGGCATCCATGGACTTACAGTCTGGAGTGGACCACACCCTAAGCTAAAAAAAAACTCAACCATTGACGCTTTATTCAAAAGATCCCGCCACAAACAAGATGGTTGTGGATGAAATGTTCTCAAGGTAAGTTGACCTGTGGTTCAGTTGTCAGAATGATCATAAAATGGGCGTAGATGGATTGTATAGGAAGGTCGTCTATAATCGACATATTTCTTATTTCCCAGGCGATTCGCATTTTATTCGCCGGCGAATTCATCTGTAAATCTTAGGCGCCACATTATATCACGTAAATTGATTGACTTTGCTTCGAATTCTGATGGAAGAATCGCCGGCGACTCGCCAAAACCCACGCGAGAGAACAAAATGCGAACATCCAGAGGAAGAATGTGCGAATCGAGAAGTGATATGTAAATTTCAAAGACGATTCGCATTTCGTTCGGCGGCGAGTTCATCTGCAAATCGAAAATGTAAATTGATTGACTTTGCTTCGAATTTTGATGGAAGAATCGCCGGCGATTCGCCAAAACCCACGCGAGAGAACAAAATGCGAACATCCAGAGGAAGAATGTGCGAATCGAGAAGTGATATGTAAATTTCAAAGACGATTCGCATTTCGTTCGGCGGCGAGTTCATCTGCAAATCGCAAATGTAAATTGATTGACTTTGCTTCGAATTTTGATGGAAGAATCGCTGGCGATTCGCTAAAATCAACGCGATAGAACAAAATGCGAACGTTCAGAGGAAGAATGTGTGAATTTAGAAGTGATATGTAAATTTCCCAGACGATTCGCATTTCGTTCGGCGGCGAGTTCATCTGCAAATCGAAAATGTAAATTGATTGACTTTTCTTCGAATTTTGATGGAAGAATCGCCGGCGATTCGCCAAAATCAACGCGAGAGAACAAAATGCGAACGTTCAGAGGAAGAATGTGTGAATTTAGAAGTGATATGTAAATTTCCCAGACGATTCGCATTTCGTTCGGCGGCGAGTTCATCTGCAAATCGAAAATGTAAATTGATTGACTTTGCTTCGAATTTTGATGGAAGAATCGCCGGCGATTCGCCAAAAACCACGCGAGAGAACAAAATGCGAACATCCAGATGAAGAATGTGCGAATCGAGAAGCGATATGTAAATTTGTGGTATTAAGGAAGAAGTATTCTATTTGTCTCTTTGAATATGGAAATGGACTCGCTGTATTTAGAATAATCCCTTCTTGGTCCCAGGAATAAGTCAAACGCTCTTAAAATTTTTGGAGTTTTTTTTTTATTTATTTCAAGGTTAACAACAATAGATTCAACTATATAGATCATGTGGGCAAAATAAAAATCGCCTATTATTGCTGGCCAACCTGCGGTCTCCCATTTACTAGTAAAAGGTTGCTTTGAAGTTTCTTTTGTTGCAATTGCGCGCATTAAATGTTGGTCTGGCTTCGACTTTTGAAAACAATTATTACGACCCAAGGAACACCACTCAAATAGGAACGCAGTGAATAAATGTGGCGCAAAGAAAAAAGAAGTAGAACTGTCCCCAACAAATCTAAGGCAATCACATTTGGACCTAATAGTAATAAAAATACGAAGACTATCTTCTTAAACAAAGCCACGATGATCACCTCGTCAAGCGATCACCCTACTTCTTTCATCACTCGTCAAAGCTGACCTGCGTCATCCGAACTCTCATCTTTTTGGCACAAAATCTGTTAACCCACATACCGCACGCATATACCCTCAATAAAGAGCCACCGCTTGCCCCTGTCAAAAAGATGCTTCTCCTCCTTTCCCAACTCACCTTTCAATTCACTTGGCGCAACCACAACGCGCCCCTGACATTTCCCTCCGCATTCTTTTTTAATTACTCTCGGTTTTGTTTTCCATAACTTTCGTCAAAACTGTGACATAAAACAATTCGTAACATATTTCCTGCTTCGCATAGAAACAAACTGAAACTGTACGAAGATGATTTAGCACCGCGCATTAAAAATATGCTTAAAAAAGAAAAATTGATGTGCTCTTGTTTTGCGTCTAATTACTTTCTTAATAGTTTTTCTTTTGCCTACTACACATACGTGCTGCTTGTTCCAAAAAAAATGAGAAGGAAATTTGAAAAAATATACCCGAGAATCGTGTGACGTATGTAGAACACGCCGACTGAGTAGGAGCAGTGCCATAATGCGGTTAAAATGGCAACACAACTCTAAGCTCTCCACGAAGTGCCACTGCGGTTATGTGATTGGATTTTCTATTCAAGGGGCTGTCAGATGAGAGGAGTCATCCCTTTCGTGGATGGAATATTTTTTTTTTAATCAACTGAAATCAAAGCTGTGTCGAGCTGATTCTTTTTTTGATGAAGTACGGGCATGACGGTAGGATAGCTCAAGGCCGCAGCGGTGTTTTTTTTTTTTTTTTTGTGTCTATTGATGGAAATGGTTGAGCAGAGGGTAGGGGTGTATTTTTCCAACGAGTTGTAACAGAGCCACACTTTGTTTGCCGTATTTCCGAAGAAGTTTATAGAAGACTGGTGTTTTCGGGGAATCGATAAGTCGCGTGGTGATAGTACCGTCGTTTCCCTCAGGCATTCTTTATAGAAACGCCATAAATACGTATGCCCCTTGAGAGTTGCGACATTTGCTGATATGGCTCATTGCTTTGAACACTCCGGAACTACAAGTGGACAGTTTAAATGCGCCTTGCCTTAAACAAGTTCTAGTCCCCACTTTGAATTTGCGAGAGCTCACAGTTCTTGATTTAGAATCGAAACAAAAAGTGGGTACCAGTGGGACCGTTGCAGGATACCTAAGCGAAACTAATGTTAGACTGCAGATAGAGGTATTGACCGATTTGATTTTATCCATTTCTCGCCATTTCCACAAGTGTTAAACTGTCGACGGTGATTAGAGCTACCGATTGGAAAAATGTTAGGAACGTCATAGTCAAAAATAAAACTGCCCGAACGTTTCCGAAAAGTGGCGGCGAGTTACATCCCTTCCGGCGACAATTGCCATTAAGTGAAATAAGTTCGTTGATTCTCTCTGTATTTAGATTTTCGATGTTGCCAATCATTTTTGAGTTGCAACACGAAATTGTAGCCTGTAGCTCAGTTCCCTCGTAGATGAGTTGTCTGGGCATGAAATGACCGTGGAAGAGGGATCTATACCCGACCCAATTCTTTGGCTACTGCCTTGTGTTTTTTCCCCAGCAAACCAGACGATTCGCATTTCATTCGCCGGCGAGTTCATCCGGGAATCTTAGGCGCATATCGCTTGAAATGGTTGAAATTTGGTGGAAGAATTTGTAGACTTCAAATCGAAAATCAAAAAATTCATTTTCCAAATCGAAAAATCAAGAAATGTTATTTTCGTCAAAGCCACAGGAGTGTGCTTTCAGGAAAGTAACTACTGGACCAGTCCGCAAGCAAAATTCCAGCCAAATTTGTTGGTTAGGAACCTCTGATCTCGAGTGATACACTATACGACGTGTTTGGGTTATTTTAAAGATTCAGTTACACCAGCTTCGATTGTAGGGTCTTACTGAGGTCACTCATTCTGACAGACGACTGTCGAAACGATGCACCTCCAATACTAGCAACTAAGTGCAAAAATGACGAGTTTGAGAGCTTAATCAAGCTCAAAAAAAAATAAAGTGCACGACTGGGTCGAACGTGACTTTCTCTTTCTTTAAAAGTTTTGCTGCAAATGAAGTGGGACTTGCTGATTGTGTAAGCTCCAAGTTGTTGGAAATATTTATTCAATATGGTTGAAAAAATTTGGAAGTTGGTAATATTTGCTAAAAATAAGTTTTACGTGGCTTATATTCGAAGTTGGGGCATTGTTATTGTTTCAAAAATATACCAAAGATATGTGAACACAGATCGGGAATTGGGTAGTAATTTTTGAGAAATATTTAAGAAAATTTATTTGCTCGCATTTTTTGTTAAAAACTAAGTACGGGATCTTATATCGAACATTGATTTTATCTTTATTATGTATTTTGATTAAAATTGTTACAGCGGTTTTTGTAAAATTTGGCAGGCAAAACCGTACCCAATATTGCAATGTTTAGTTTGAAAAATACTATTGCTTAACTATTTAGCTGAAAACCGAGTACAAGTTATTGTTCGGGAGCTGTAAGCTTTTTAATTGGTTTTTAAAGTTTCATCGAAATCGAAAATTTGGTTTTCGAGATATGAGCAGTTTTAAAATAGCGTTTCCGGTTATTCGAATTGAGAATTAAGGACGCAATAATTTTGAAAACATCAATTTTACTATAAGTTTGCATTTTGGTCAAAATCGTTATTGCCGTTTTCAGGTAAACTAAAGAAACCAATTTTTTTTTTAAATGCCTTTTTTTTAAAAATCCATTTTACGATAACACAGAGTAAAAATGAGTTTGCCATTAAGTTAGAAATGTCCGTATTACCTTAGAAATTAATTTTTACAATCGTATGGCACGTTTTCGAGATATGTCCAAATTTCAAAAGTAATGTTATTCGATTTTTCAGTGGAAAACTGAGTATGCAGTTATCTTTCCTCACCTACTTAAGCTTAAATATCAATTTTTGTTGAAATCGTTAGAGCCGTTTTCGAACAAATCAATCTGGTATGGAAATTTTGTATGGGAAGTACCGTTAATATTGAGGTAACCATGCAACAAAAAAAAAAAAAACAGCTCCGAGTCCGAAGTTTGAACGAAGTCCGGGCAACCGTTTATGATGTTTGCCTCGGGACATACAGACAGACAGACAGATGTACAGAATTTTGCGACCCACTTTTTCGAGTTCCTCCATCATCGTAATGTCAGAATTGATTGACATCTCTAGTTCCAAATTTTGTACGAATATAATATCTTCCTCTTTTGTAATACAGAAAGTTAAAAACGGCCAGAATATAACATACAAAGTTAAGTAATCAAAATTTCAAAAACAATATTGCCCAGGCGGTTATTTCTATACGGAATCTGTGCCCAGGGGGTCAATTCTCGTTCTGTGAAAAAGTGAAACGAATATGTTTTCACCCTTTCACCGCAATTTCGATTCTAGTTCTACTAAAATGTGAAACCAAACATCAAAAATTTTCATATGAATAATTTTTTTCCACTCATTTTCAAATGAAAGTTTTTAGTGAGAACCAAACAAATTGAAAATTGAGAACCATGTCGGACAAAACAGTGTTGAATGATTTTTAATGAACTTGCGCGACCTTTTTGTGCACATTTTCTCGACGTTTTTCTAATAAAAAGACAGACGGAAAATATGAAAAGATTCTAAAGGCACAGCGAACGAAGCCAGAGTGAGGAAGCTTTGGGTTCTGAATTTCAGACACCTCTCGCAGAAATGTGCACAAAAAATTTAATTTTCTACCTCCAAAACGGTTTGATTTGGGAGCAAATGTGCCGAACAGAGCCATCAACAACATAACCTACGTTTTCTAACACCGTAGGTATACCCTCCCATTAAATAGGAGAAATTGTAGTCCAAAAAACACACGCGACCTAAGCGCCTTGCGTGCGGAGTAATTTTTTTTTTGTACAAACCTCTAATTCGATTTCCCACAGACTGGAGAGTTCCCGTCGTTCAAGTTCCATTGTGCGGACAATGTGTACCTAAATAAGAGGCGGAGGGCTATCTACCCCGAGTATAATATTTAACGATCAATTTGCTGTAATTACCGTGACAAGTTCGCAGTGCAATTCCCTTATCACCTGACGCTAATCAAATATACTTACAACGCTGTGAATGAAATAAATAAGTTAAAAATGAATTATTCACACAGCACGCACACGCACACTCATAAGTACACAGACAAATTGACATTGATAATTGGGTAAATAAAAAAAATACAGAAAAAATATGTAGGTGAGGGAAGACTGATACTGTTTGACTTAGATAAGCGGGCACAGAACAGTGTGGTGTGCAAGTCGCTGTACTTGGTCTATTTTTATTTAGCTGACCTTGGTGCAGGTGGGGATGACTGATATGGGTTTGGGGACTTTTTTTTTTTTTCAAAAAACTGGCTTCATTTCATTGACAGAGCTAACAGGCTTTGTTGACCAAAAAAAATGCTGAACTGTCAGAATATTCGCAATAATTGACGAGGCAGATATTTGTGTCATTCCAAAGGTTTTTTTCTACAAATTGCAGGCAGGAACGTCCAGACAAACAAAAAATTTGGTAGTGCACTGAACACCCTGGTCCAACAGTTTGACAATTGGAGCTTTTGACAGTGATTCGAACATACAAGAAAAATCCCCAAGATCAATTGACGCGTTAATCAAGTCGAAACAAATTTAAAAAGCAACCCTCTATGCACACCCGGTCTTCATAAAAATCCAGACCAGAGCCGTATTGCTTGCTTTTTGACATCTAAGACGACACACGAGTAGTGAAACAGCTACCGAGTGAATAATGCATATCCACACCTGCACGAGTCGGAAATACGAAACCATCTTAATGCAGTCTGTGCGGTGGTCATGTGATCCGTTTTATGGGCGCTTAGATGCACGTGAGCCCATGCCACTGCACATCCAACGACAGGGAACAAAGAATGCAACTTAGATAAGCGCGGGAGTGTTAATAGCGACACAAGTTGTCACCGTCGATTTCGTGGGAAAGTGGGTGGGTTTTCTTTTATTTCGGAAATTTACTTGCGAGTTGCAGGAATTTCGGCTGTTAGTTTGACTCATAAATGCTGATTGAGACCCGAGGTCCACCACGGAATTTAGCGCCAGCTTAGTAAGTGAAGAGAGGTGGGGTATTTGGTGATGGTCGTCGTTCGGAGGCTTCAAACCCCCTTCAAGACAGACTAAACCTTCCGTCCCGGGATGTACAAATAATTTGTAGAGGAGATATCTCACTTCCTGGTAGACTGTCAGGAAGACAGAAAGACCACAAGCATGACAATACTTTACTAATAATACTCAAACTGGGCACCTATTGCTTGTAAAAAAAAATTAGGCTGGATTAACCTTTACGATGTCAAAGGTCCGGTGCTGGTGTTTTTTAATGGAAATCGACAAAACTGGGATTCACCACTCTTTAGGAAAGCATGCCTGCCTCTGTTTTTCAACCAAAGATCATTGCCTATCATAATGGCTGCCGAATATATTTTCAAGACGAGTTGCTAGGTTTGGAGTATCTGCCAGATGCGCTTAAAAGCTTTTTTAACCCTGTAAAAAAATATATAGTTGGTGCAACAGGCCCGTAAGGACCCTAGGACTAGCTTTTCACAACTTCAATCCTGTAGGCCCTTAAAAAATACCTCGGAAATTCAAGAGCTCCTTGATTTCAGTGTTCAGGTCTTTAAATTCAGGGTAAAGACTCTTTCCGCGATACGAATAATCATTTTTAGTGTCCAGGCTAAAGTTTTCCAACTCACAATGGCGAAATTTTCCATACAAAATTTCATATTGTGACCCACAAAATATTTAGTGTGGAAGTTAAAAATGATTATTACTAAGGCCCTTTGAGACTTGCCTGGGACCCTGGGTCACGTCGGTATTTCGGAATATTCCACTTTCGACTGTTTAGCATGGATCTCATTTTATCCATTGATTGCTCGAAGCTTCCGATGAGCCTACACAAATCAATTCTCAACTTAGAGGGGGTATTACTTCAGCCGACAGTCTTTCAAAGGTTTCATTGTGGACAAGTTGGGTGGCTCGAGTTCTAAGCTCTGATGGCTCTTCAGACGCTGACTTAAGCCTCTTCGTTGCCACAGAAACTTCAGCACTTAAAGGCATTTGCTATACGAATTACAGCCAACAAGTTGCACTTCTGTTGCGGTTCGTGCTGAAAAACGAAGGAGGACGTATATTTTTTGACCGCTGGGAAGTTTGACGTCAAAGAATTGGTTCAGATTTTTGTATACACCGAGAGTTAGAGAAGGCACTCTCGACAGCATTTTAAAATGATTACAATCATTTTTTGCGACTGTGAGCTTCCGTAAATTAAAAGTCGAGTCTAAAATTTGTTATTAGCACGGCGCAAAGTCTTTTGCTAATTTCGGAGTTAACATCGACGGTCCCCTTTATTAGCGTGTCCAAAACAAGCTCAGTAGAACCCTTTTGTAAGTTTTTCGATAGGACTTGTCTATCAAGCGAGGGTATTTACATTTTGCAGGGAGTTAAAATGCCCTAGGGAAAGAGCGTAGGTTTAAATGATGATCGCGATGGGCCCACTAAGGTTCCTAGTGTCTTGTAAAAGTTCTCCTTATGACCCAAAGTCTAACCCAAGCAAGCCAACTTTTTACCAATCGTTCTTTCTGTTTGGGGATTGTAGGAAGTTTTACAACAAAAAGCTCAAGACGCTTAATAGCTCGGTGGGGTACTCCACGGTTCACATGTTCCGACAACTTTTACCGGGACAGCTTTAGTTCAATTGGGAGCTGTCAATTTCGCATTTTTGAGAATATTTTTGAGTGTTTCCAACTGATTTTTGATGAAAAGAATCGAGTTTTGAAAGAGGTCACAAACGAATTGACCAGAAGTTGAAGGCCAACACTTTTGAAGGTCCACCCGACTGCTTTGTGCTAAGCGCTTCAATATCAAAAACACAATCTTGATGAATGAAAAACGGTCCATTTTTAAAACAAAATCAGCCTAAAACCTCGACATGTTTATTGCACACATTTAGGGAACAGAAATTTGTAAATCGGTGCAGTAGTTCGTGAGATTTTTGCGGACATACAAATTTTGCATTCAGTTTTATACAGATTTGACTCTTCTTTAAATTGCAATCATATTTAACAGGAATAGAGACAGTCGGATTGAAGGAAGCGACCTGTCTTGCCTGATGCTTTCAACGTATTTTTGAAAGCAATTTGTTTCCCACTCAACCTCGATGTTGGTAGGTATCAATCGACCCAATCACTGTATTCAATTCCAACTCCAACAAAACAAACCGTGCCCCTCGCGGTAATAAATCAAATTACCGCCAACACTCATTATGAAGCTGAAATTCTATATATCCCCGCAATTTGTTTATGTTTATCTACAGCGATAGTGTCGCCCGACAAGCCGCCACAAATCCAAATCACTGCGTAGCCGCACAATTGAGGACTTATTAAACGTCACTTGAAAGGCCCAATTCCCATGATTTGTTATGACGAACTTATAATCATTAAAATTCACAAACACACAAACAGGCTACGACAACATTTCGTTAATTGTCCCAACCCTACCCCACAGAAATGCTATTAAAAGCCCAAAACGCCTCTAATCTCAAACACAAACGCACGCACACATGAGCCAAACGAATAAATACTTTAAACACTGTAAATTATCGAAAAAGTTGTACACCAAACAACAAGAACAAGGGGGGAACAAAAAAGAAAAAAAAAACTGTATACAGTGGTGGGTAAAAAAAAAACCCCGCATCGACGAGACAATACATCTCTCTGCCAAGAAACGCACCCCAAGGATGCGAATGCATCTGCAGCCCGATAAAGACGCATCAATTGGTGTAAATTTAGCTGCTCTTAGATTTAATTCGATTTAGAAAATACGAGTATAATGAAAACGCAGCCGAAAAGAAAACATGCGACTGGGGAACTTTTGGAATTTCAATCGAGAGCTATACGCACTCAGGTCGGGTGGGCTATAAATAATCGTTCGATGGGCAGAACACTCGCACATAGCCGTGCGCTGGCCCATTAGTTGCGTGCAGACTTTCGAGGAGACGGCGCTGAGGACGGGGACACATTGCGACACGTCGAAAGAGTAATTCTAATTTAGAAACTGCTTTTGCATGCGAAGAAACGCGAGTTATACTCCGAGTTCAAAAATTGATGATTATTTCAGTTTTTGTTGACTGAGGAGGTGATTGATGGTTTCGCCAAAGATGTCAGTCACGATGTGTGACGTAGATAGAACTTTGACGACTTATGACAGATACATTCGTTGGGAGGTTAGGAAAATTCACTTTCTCCTCGGATCTAGCGCGCGAGGGAGACAGAGCCACCGACACCGATGACTAAGTGGGTAGAGGAAGACTCTTTTCGTACAGCAGTAGTCGATTTGAGCGACTGTATATGTGCGCGCACAGATTGACGACGATGGGAGATGATATTTTAGTTGACAATAGATGGAACGTTAGTTTACACGATGTGTCATTAGTAATTTATTTACGGAAGAGCGAGACGTTGTGCAAATAAATTATCTGTCGCAGTCGTCGACGGCCGGCGCGTTGTGATTATTTTTGTTATATCAACGTGGTGGTAGTTGTGATGTGTGTTGTGATTGGTGGGATGCGCCGAACATGTGTCCCTGTTCGCAGTTAAAAGGGGGATTGCCGAAATCAGCTTCGGTGGTGGAGGTTTTTTTTAATTAATTTTCCTACAAAATTATAAAATTTGATTACTGATATTAAAGCGAATACTGTGGGAAGGCGTCGTCAAACATGTGACATGGAGAATCCCTTTTGAGGAGGTCCTTTTACAAGCCAAGTTTGGGAGAGCACACAAATTGAAGCGGGATTTATTTGAAATGGACTTCGTAAAAGATGAAGGATCGTCGGTACGATCGAAGTTAAAAAGCACAAAAATAATCGCTTAAAAATCGTGCTCAACTATACCCTCAAAAAAGTGGTCCAAAGTAATGCAACAAATTGCTTCTAAGAAAGACAGCTATAAACTCGGAAAACAGGACAAAAATATGCCTCAGACATAAAAATAAATGACAAAAAGATGACGTGAAACACGATCAAAGCAATACTAAGAACACGATCCAAAAATGTCCAGAAACGCTGAAGAAACGGACCTTAAACTCTATAAAAGCGAGACACTCTGAAAGGCAGACATTCACTCAAGTCCCTCCACAATTTTGCCCGATTATAAAGGGTTTTCCAATAAGAGGTGTTATTGTGAATGACCCGCTATTTCGGTAGCTGTCACTTTTGAAGCTTTTATTCTTTGACATTTGACAAGTAGAAACTACGCCATTACTAAAAATGGAACGATACACGCTTCAACAACACAATTATTGAAATTATTAAAATTCAATACAAAAATGGTGAAAATCTTGCAGTCACAGTTCGCAAAACTAAAGCATTTTTTAGTCGTCGATGATAAATGATTTTTTTATGGTCGGAGTTGGATGGTATTGATCTGGACAACGTTTACTTTCAACAAGACGGCGCTACGTGCCACACAAGCAACGAAACCATTGATCTTTTACGGGAAAAGTTTCCGTACCGTGTTATCTCTCGAAGAGGTGATCACAATTGGCCACCGAGATCTTGTGATTCAACACCTTGCAGCAGGTGTTTTCTTTAGTCCAGGCCACAAACTACACAAACAGCTTCCGAACAGTCGATTTGACACGTATGCTCATGCATTAAGCTTGCCGCCTTGTTAATACTTTGCATGAAATTCGTCCTTATCGTCAGAGAAGTTTAGAAAATATATAAAGCCATCTGACAGCTGCCGATCTATCAACACAGTTTGCAGTTGCACAAGAGCACATCCAATTTACATTTGAAGGTTTACAGTCCTGATAAACATTTTTCCCGAAGGCACAATCGAAACTGGAAATAGCCTCAGTGTTTTACCACTTGCAACTGCAATTAATTTTCAATGAAACACCACTTAAACTGTAGTAGTCGATGGTTTTCTGTCGTGTAATTAATCTAAACTGTCAATTGCTTCGAATTATGCTGTAAGAAGTTCAATAAACTGCAATCTTGAGACATTGGGCATGGGGATTGGTCATTAACAACTCTTTTCCTACGTCAGCCACATACGAACTGTCAACTTAGTAATCAGACACAAAATTCTTAACCAGTGTCGTCGGCTACCCCTCCATAAACGTCAACTGAAACAGCTGTTCATATGTCCGATATAAACCAATCAAAACCGAGATACATCTAGTCAAACAGCTGCCGTAAAAACGGCAAGGAAGACCAATTTTATCAGCGTACCATTCCCACTGAGATGACTCTTCAAGGACACTTTCAAAGATGGAGAGACTGTCTTTGATTACATATTTTTATTTTCAAAAAACAATTTCACAAGCGATTTTTAATTATAACTTTGTTAGATTAAGTGCGTGCCCAGCCCATGTAACAATTGTTGAATTAAAAATATTAAAGTAAATAGTTACATGAAAAAATAAATAAATAAATAAATATTAATAAAACTACTTTTATTGAAGATGACGGCGAAAAAAGGTCTAAAGCCGAGAGCTTGATATAAAGAGGCACTTCAGTTGGTTTCGAAATATACGAGGCCTGTCAAAGATGTCCCCTTCTCAATTGAAGACGTTTTCGCTGAGATGGTGAGTATCCCCTGCCAGCCGCACAAATTACTTGAACTGCAGGATGTGCACCCGAATGAAAGAGACCACCAAATGGCTTCAGCAAAATAGTCAAGTCTACGAAGTCAGTAGAAAACAAGCTGAATGAAGTATAACTTGAGAGGCAAACGTAAGTTTTGCAAGCGCCGTGCGTCGGTAAGGTCTCTTACCGAATGCAACTTAAGTAATCAATCAGATCCTTTGTTGGACTTCGCTTTTTGTTCTTTTTACGAGTTGGCGTCGCTACAGTTCGGGGTGAGCCTGAGCCTCCACGAAGATTTTTGACCCACGATCCTGATTCCATATTTTTAACGTCTACTTTAGTTGACATCGCAGAAAATACAAGATTCCAATAGCAGAGAAGGAAGTTGGCAAACCAACATCCGCCACAGCACAGCACTTGATTTGAATGGCGCGAGTTCATCAATTTCCCAGTTTAATTTTCATGCGCTGGATAAATTAGCAGAGGGTCCTGTGTAGGGGTGAACTACCCTCAAAAGCTCTGGACAATAAGACGTATGGAGAGGGCCCATCTGTGTCTCTACTAACGCTGACTACAGACTCTTTCTTGATTCAGAAGCTTCAAACCTTACAACAGCTCTAAATGAATTATAGCCAACATAAATCTTCGTCTTCAAAAGTTCAATAAATTTGGGGCTTAGAGTGAGGTGAGAGTGGCTGCGGTGCAACGACGGACAGGGATTGAAGGAAATAAAAACAGAGTCTAGGGAAAAAGGGTAATGCCTCGAAATTTGTTGATCAATGAGTTGAATAAAATTGAAAAAAAATGGAAAAAATGCCGAAAAAAAACGGAAAAATTAAAAAAATTCACAAAATGAAAGAAAATAGAGAAAAAATTAAAAAATAATTCAACAAAAAATAAGCAATTGGACAAAAATGGGAAAAATGAGAAAAAAATTAAACAAAAAAAAACGAAAAAAGGAAAAAAGAAAGGGAAACAAATTAAAAAAAAAAAATATGGAAAAAATAAAGAAAAGTGGACAGAAATGGTAAAAAAAAATTAACAAAAATGGGAAAAAATGAGAAAAATTTAAAAAAAATAACGAAAAATAGGACAAAAAAAAAAGAAAAAAAAAATTAATTTAAAAAACCAAAAAACCCGACTGACTGTAAAAAAAAAAAAAACTGATAGAACTGATGATACCTCTTCAAAATCGTTCAGCCGTTTAGGCCACAGGGCATCCCGTAGGTACGTACATAGGATACGCGCGAAACACATAACCCTCCCTGTGTCCAGTCGGGTAATAACAATGGACACAAAAAAAAAAAGATTTAAATATGGAAAAATTTATGGAGACGTTCTAAACCTGAATCGAGGAATATGGGCAGTAGCGATACTCAACGGTTACCTAAGGTTTCATCTTAGGAAGATGTGTCTTCTAGAGGACGATGCGTGCGCAGGTGATATAGATGGAGCTGATGCGGTGAATGAGAGCTTCATTTATAGCACTTGCAAACGTATGTCTTTTCTGCAGACCTCTGAGCAATATGATGGATCTTCTAGAGGACGAAGCCTGCAGGTGGTGCACACGGAACCAATGCGTTGAATGGAAGCTTCATTATCTCTTTTAAAGTCATGTGAAAGCGTAAGTCTTTTACGCCGGCGTCATTCTCTAGGACCATCAACAAATTCAGAGAATATCCCACACGAAGGGATGTGCCAAGGTGGATTGGGTATTAAGCTAAAAGCTTAGAAGGGTTGCCGAACTTTATTTTTCTTTCCTTTTCCTTTTGATCGGTTCTTTTGTGAGACGGTTAGAGAGACGAAAACGGACCCAACAAGGGTGTCTCTCATTCACACATATGACAACATCTCAAAGAGAAATCTTGCTATGAAACTATTTTGTTTGAGTGAATATGAAATATGAAAGAAATCGACCTATAAAGCCACAACCTTACCACAAGAGAGCCATGGACATTCTTAAACCACAATGGGGGCAAACAATAGGAATTTTGTCGGGCCAACGTCTTCTAACTAAACCTGCCGAGAGACTGGGACTTTAAGACACAGACACAGTAGATCCTGTACAAAATGAAGCTAAATTTATCGCAGATAAAAAAGCCTAGAAAACCACTTTCGACAGCATGAAAGAGAAAGGTCTAATTAAATAGAAAAGGATCCTAATTTTCTGTAGGAAAATTCGAGTAAGTGTTTGAATGAGGGGCCCAATGCGTTTTCCTCTTCTAGCCTAACCTCACATCAGTAACGATATCGACGTTAGACCTAAGTCCTCAATTCGATATAATGCTAGGTAATAATCTAAAGGCGATCTTTTGTTAATTCTCCTAAAACAAAGATGCTGCAGAAAGACAAATTCTTCGACGAATTTTTAGTCCTCTGCGAGAGAAGGGGAAATGGAGGAGAATATACAACCGCGAACTCTATGAGCTCTACCAAGACGTGGATGTGGTCGAAAAAGCCAAATTACGTCAACTACATTGGCTCGGTCACATCGAGCGAATGGACAATGATACTCTAGCTAAGAGGATCCCTTCGAGTCCCAGACAACAGGTTCGAGACGACAAGAAAGACCGAACCTCCGGTTTAAAGACCAACCCATCGCGAATGCCAGAGCGTTTGGGGTGAATAACTTGAAGCAGCGTGCCAGGGATCGCAGAACATGGAAGGCTGCTGTGTCTCAGTAAGTAAGTAAGTAAGACACTGCAGATGCAGTCGAAGTTTGCCATATATTTCAAACGATTTTTGTTTCTAAAGGTGTTCCCTCTGCCCAATTCGCTGTTGTTGCTGTTTTAATCTGGCGTCGAATCACCGCATCTGCGAAGCGAGCAATACGCCACAGAATTTTGTGAGAACAATAAGAAATTCCGTCACGTAGTACTCAATCACGTATGCGGCAATTCGACCTCTGATTCTAGCAATAGAGTTTCTGGTTGACGAAGTCGTTTCAATCTGTCTCAGTCATGTGCTTTTTGATCAAAAGTAGTCTAAAGTATCAAGCTTTGCATTCCTTGGAAAAATAGAAAGTCTCACAAAACGAATGATTGTAATGCGAAGCTGGACCTACTTACTTTTTAATCAGATTTTACATATTGACTTTCGACACAAACGCAAGCGCATGGGCTGCTTGGTTGACAGCGATTGGTGGCCTTCAATTGATAGTCGTGAGTGAAATCCTGGATAAATAATGTAACCCCCCAAAATAGTGCGGCTTTTTCCAAATTTTTTTTGCCTGAACTTACACAAGATTCCTCCGAAGATTTGTTAAATTTTTGTTAGCATTTATTACGTCTCTAGGATTTCAATTATCATCGGTGACTTACCTGAAAGAAAGGAGAAAAGAAGTCGTTAAATTTTTGCATTAAACTTTTATGGTAATCATTATATTAAAAGGTTAAAAACATTTGTTATAGATTTTTTTAAAAGGTTATCCTTTTTTTTTAAAGGGTTATACTTTTTTTTAAAAAGGTTATAATTTTTTTTAAAAGGTTATACTTTTTTTTAAAAGGTTAAAGATTTTTTTTAAAGGTTATACTTTTTTTTAAAAAGGTTATACTTTTTTTTTTAAAAGGTTATACTTTTTTTTCAAAAGGTTAAAGATTTTTTTTAAAATGTTATACTTTCTTTTAAAAAGGTTATACTTTTTTTTTAAAAGGTTATACCTTTTTTTTAAAAGGTTAAATATTTTTTTAAGAGGTTATACTTCTTTTTAAAAGGTTATACTTTTTTTTAAAAGGTTAAAGATTTTTTTAAAAGGTTATACTTTCTTTTAAAAAGGTTATAATTTTTTTTTAAAGGGTTATACTTTTTTTTAAAAAGGTTATAATTTTTTTTTAAAAGGTTATACTTTTTTTAAAAAGGTTAAAGATTTTTTTAAAAGGTTATACTTTTTTTTTTAAAAGGTTATACTTTTTTTTTAAAAGGTTATACTTTTTTTTTTAAAAGGTTATACTTTTTTTTTAATAGGTTTTACATTTTTTAAAAGGTTATAGGTTTTTTAAAAGGTTACAGATTTTTTTAAAAGGTTAAACTTTTTTTTAAAAAGGTTCTACTTTTTTTTTGTCGTACGGCGGTAGGTATTTAAAAAAACCGATTTTTGTAAAATATGAACCAAATGAAAGGTACAGTATCTTGAGAGTCTTTTTGAAAGGCAGACGAAGTTTATCTGCATGAAAGCGAAGTGTTTCATTTTTAAAGGTATTTTAAATTAAATAAAAGTCATGGAAGCGAAAACTTTTTGGAGCTATATCGTGGATGGGCAACAACCAGAATTGGCAGAAGTAATCTGGCAGATGTCTAACTGCCTGGCGCTGAAAAAATGTCTGCCAAACTGAAAAATAAACATCTATGGGAACACCCTTTACAGTGGAAACCTTTCTGAGTCAAAGAACAGTAAAGAGTTTCAGGAAATAAAATCTATCGGCAGAGGGAGAAGGTTCTAAAAGGTATATGGGCAAAAAAACTGATCCATTTATTTTTTCATAAGATTTTATAAGACCTTTTTTTTAGCGCAGAAAGGCTGACAAATTTTGCCAAGCTTTTGGTGAACAAAAATCATTACTTTTGTGCTTGGCTTCTGTCTTTCGATCAAACTAAAGCCGTAAAAGCAATATCTGCTTGGTCCGCATAGGAATCATGCCCTTTAAAATATTTGTCTGCCTTTTTGAGGTCTTCTGGCATGGCTTCCCAAACTGAGTAGATCGCTGAGTATTAGCCGTAGACGTTACTTGGAAAATGTACGCCTTCTGGGCGCCATGCCACACATTTTTATTTGGTCGAAGAAAAATATTTATACTTTATTTATATGTTGAGGATTTAAATCTTTATAAATTATTCCTTCTGGGTGAAACTCGATAAACGTCGAGCCGACTTTCAGGATTCTTTTTATCTTTTGTTCGTGATTCAGTATTTCAAGTTTAGGCAGAAAGAGAATTCCGGAAAATAAACTACAATCCAATACAAGAAGATAAGTGCTTTCAATCAAACGAAGGACAGAAGTCCTCACTTTCTAATAGCCCTTTTCAGTCTCTATGGGTAGTTTGAGCTTAGACTTTACACCGTAGGATTCACACAGTAAACGCAGTCATATCTTTAAATAAGATACCTCCTTTCAGCAGCCATAAGTTCCTTTCAAAATTGTTAGTTCTTCAGATTTCATATAAGGTACGTTCCACTAGACGTAAAATCCCCCCTTGAAAAAGAGTGACAGTATAAAGACTGACAAAATCAAGGCACAGCCTGCTAAAAATGCACATTTCATCCCAATGAGATGTTCTCCTTCATGCATTCGTACCATCGCTGTCCACGTGGGGGAGATCTCACCTTCATATATCGCAGCCACCCATCCTGTCCCTTACCAAACTCTCTCCAGAAAAAAACTTCCCCTACATTCATATTTTCAAATATGACACAAGATCACTTACTACCGCACAGAGTGACGAAAGTCACGTGAAAATCGTGGAAAAATTATGAGTTTTCCTTCGAATCGGAAACTTTTAGCCGACTCGCTCGTTTCTGTTCAATGCCAACCCGTACTGTGTACGACAACATTATTTTAAGAAAGAATGTCAATTTCAGCCTGACAGGCCGTCACTTGACATCATCATTATCATCAAGCGAGCATTGTCACAGTGATTCGCCCCAACCAAAGAGGAGTCACATTTGTTCATTCGTACGAGTGGTTATCTAAATATTTTCCATTTTTCCTATCTTGTGCAAACAAGGCGCGTTCGAATGAGACACATCTGTTTGAAGAGCACTAATACATCAAATAATTATAAGTATTTTCCGACTCATTCGGATTGTATTTCCTTTCTGTGTCAGCTGACGTTTCACGTACTAAATCAATCATTGAAACGCGCTTTTTCCATTTATTTATGCAAAATGCCTGGCCGTAGGTTGTCTCCATTTGGAGATACAAATTACAATTTATTTATCTGTGTGATTTTAATTGGCGATGCAGAATTGGCACATTTATTGCGGAATGGGCACAATTTTTGTCGCGCACGGATTTCTGCATACAAATTCCGTACATGCAATTTTCCCTCACGAACAATAGTAAGTGGCGGATAATTTTTTGCTAAAATGCTGTTGTGATTGGTATTGTGAATTTGATCCGTTTTCAAATGAAAAGCCACCGACACAGACACGGCTTGTATTGGGTTTCCACGTAAACGATGAGCTGTGCGCTTTCAGTTTGCCCTTTGCACGTCTCTCTGTCACTCTGCAAGTGCAACCAGGCGTTGTATGTAATTAAGTGAGTAATAAAAACAGATGCCAACAGTGTGGATGACATGGCGGGGAACATGTTTAAAATGTCTTCAAGTTTGAGAGCACAACAACTTAAACCACCCGCCAACAATTTATGATCAGGTTCCTTTTAAGAATCGAATTTGGACAGTCAAAAAGAGCATTTGCTCAAATCCATGCTAGGTTAGGATAAACCCTAAACCTCTACCCCGGGGGCAGTTCGTTTAAGGCCCCCGTGACGGTCCATTTAACATTCTACGGCTGTTCCTGTGCAAGGTAGAAACTGTCGGACATTCATCGATCTTACAAGTTCTGAGACACTTCTTTTAAAAAGACTGAAAAAATATTACCAAAGGTTCTATGATGAAGAGGTGCCTTCCCGACAAGGTTTTGAATAAAGAACTGCGTAAATTTGAACAGCTTTTGTGCGACTCCACTCCGCGTGAACGTTTTAGACGAGAAACTAACTTCCAGATCCACCTTTAAGATCTAAATTAAATAAGAAAGCGCAGTGGACTTCCCAGAAAAGGGAAACCTATGTAGAGCTTCATTAGCTTGGGCCATCAGAGTGATTTTTGACACCGTAACAGATGGGGAAGGGATCCCGAAGAGTAGGTGCTGTTGAAACCGCAAACTGGAAGCTCGAAACAACATGAGATCCTTAGACTTTAGGTGTAAATTAAGGGAACGTAAATGCCGACGACACAGGACCTAGAAGTAGCTGACTTTCAGACAAAGCTAAGAGCCTATATGTACAGTAGAGAATCCTTTAGTTTACGGTGTTCAAATAGTTTGGCTTTCCCGTCAACCTAATTTTGCAGAAGCTCGATGGTTCAACGGTCAATTGTTTTTGAATTGTTCCTGGATTGGCGGCTTTAAATCGAACTTTTAACGTTGCTCTAGAAATTTTATAAAAAAAAAAGGTCAGCGACGTCAAAACACAGCTTCGGGGAAGCTTAGCGATGTCTGTAAAACGCGAAGCGCCTTCCTGCTAAAAACAGACCTCGTCCGAAATCGGATTCCAAATTTGTGGTCAACCAGTCACTTGGTTCAGAGGATTGATCTCTATAGCGCCCTCTAGTGGCCGTATGTTGGGCATCTCACTTTTGAAAAGAATTTGGTCGGAAATACAGCTGCCTTCAAAAACATTCCTGCTAAAAACAGAGCTCGTCTAAAATCTGATTCCCAGTTTGTGGTCAACCAGTCATTTGGTCCAGAGGATTGATCTCTGTAGCGCCCTCTAGTGGCCGTATGTTGGGCATCTCACTTTTGAAAAGAATTTGGTCGGAAATTCAGCTGCCTTCAAAAACATTCCTGCTAAAAACAGAGCTCGTCTAAAATCTGATTCCCAGTTTGTGGTCAACCAGTCATTTGGTCCAGAGGATTGATCTCTATAGCGCCCTCTGTTGGCCGTCTGTTGAGCATATTCACTTTGGCAAAAAAAAAATGGGCAGAAATACAGCTGCCACCCAATCATTAGGTTCGGAGGCGTGACCTCTGTAGCGCCCTCTGTTGATCATTTGCTGGGCAACTTCACTTCTTAAGAAACCTTTTCTTACCGGAAATACAACTGCCCGTCCGATTAGGCCAGCCAAGTAGCCCCCCAGTGAGGGTACAATTACTGAGCACACAGGACAAATGCGAAGGCAACTGACTCGATAAATCTCACGAACTTTCTTTATAAGCTTACGCCAACCGCATTTGACAGCATCCGAAGTTCGAAAACGGGTTTGCAATATTTAAAAAAAAAAAAAAACTGTAGCAATCCATTTCGGAGACTGTCCCCTGTTCCTGTCACTTTATTTTTAGTCCAAAAGAGCTGTCAGTGTCAAAAAGAACAAAAACAAACCAGCAGATGGTTCTTTTCACAATCCACAAGCGTTTATAAAAATGAAAAACTACAAAAAGGCCTCCAAGTGATTTTCTCGCATAGATGTACCCAATCTTGCGGCCCACACTGCACACCCAGACCGAACGCAATCGAACCTGAGAAAATCAGGTGTAACCACCATTTGCAGTAGGTAGCTACCAACAGCGGTACTGGCGCGGTGAGCCACGACAATAAGCCATATCTAGATCAATTGTTGCGTGTAACATTCGCCAAAGCAGGTTGATAGATAGCTGCGCCAACACTCTCTGTCTCAAGTTCTGTTCAGTACATATTTGTGTCGTGCAGTAAAAAAAAAAAAAAAACGCAAAACTTCGATTGAATTTAGGTCTTCATTTCTTTCAACAAACACACGCGATACGAACAACCTCAAAATGTGCACTTGCTTGGAACACATGCGATTTGTTCGCGCTTATGAAATTGCATTCGAAGAACTGTTTCTGTTTCTGTGTGCGCATCAGTCCGGAGGTTATCCTGTTTGATTTCGGTAAAAGGTCGACGCAGCGAGGCAATATAATAAATGAGAAATTGGTAAAACCAAATCGACGTAACTACGGTACACACACTCACAGAGCGCGGTTTAAAAAGAATGCAAACACAAACAGAACAAAAAAAAATACGGAAAAAAACAAGGTAAACAAGGCGAAACAGGAATGAGGATGACGACGAGGTAGAGAAACAGGAAAACCTTCTTTTTTTTTCTGGTTCTCGTTAGTAGGTCAGTGAAATTCACTGCCAATGTTCGATGCAAGTCGAAGCAATGCAATCGAAGAGAGAGAGCGCGCAGTTTTTTTTTCGGGGGTTTTCTGCTGTCGTTCATGTCTTATTTATTTCTTAATTTTTTGTTGTTGTGACAACCCAAGTATGGAAAGAAAAAGAAATTGTGATTGCGAATTGAAATGGAGAGGCGGACTAACGATTCGGGAATCGATTTTGTATGAGATGAAGGACTAAGAAATATTTTTGTAAGGAAGCCGAAGGGATCATCGAAATTTGTATGTAACCTCTGTCCAATTAGGAGACGGCAGATAATTAGGGTTTCAAGTTCGGGATGTCCTTTGTGCGAGTGACTGAATGAGGGAACTACATACAGAGAATGTGGGCTCTATCTATTAACCTCATCAGCAAAGACAGTTGTTCTCGTTATAGCAAAGCGAAGGGTAGTGGGAAGCAGGGCTAACTATTTTCTTTTACCCATCAGCAAGCATTTGGCAGCGCTGTTGAAGAGTGTGATAAGTGAGATACTAGCCATACCTGAGGGGGGGTTGAAAATGGGTTGCAACTCCCAAGTGTGCGCCCTGGAATAGCTAACGAAGTCACCTAACCCACGAAGAAACAGCCAGATCTATTTATTTCGTCAGCTTTATTCCATATGATTTTTTTGTGGATACTTCTCTCGGGAAATGCGACCTTAAAATGCTTCAGCAGCGCCCCGAAGTTTTTAGAGATTAGTTTTCAAAATAAAAAGATGGCGAGGTTGGTTTTCTCAAGGCCCAGTTTCTCGCAACCATTCATTTAGAGTGGGTGTTTTTTTTCTAGAACGAAATTAAGAGACCAACAATTTAATGCCGAATCCGAAAGGCTTTATTGAAAGGCAATCTGAGGATTAAAATACTGACTTTTGCGAGAGGTGGCGCGGTGGAAAATACCCGAGATGTCAATAATTTGTACTTTTCCGGGGATCGAATGGGAGTCCTGTCGGTGAGGAGTTCCACACTCATCATGGAAATAGCTGACATAAAGTTGCAAGTTTAAAAAGTTTCGAAATGTTTGTATAAGTATCTAGAAACTATAGGAAGGAGATATTATAGCGATAGGTTAGGTTAGGTTAGGTTGAGCGGGGTTATGAGATCATCACAAAAAGACCAGGCACCAATACGGGCCTTCTTCTGGAGACATTTTTAAGCCTTTAATTGGTGTCACCGTCTTCTGGGGACCTTTTGAAGCCTTTGATCGGTGTCACCATCTTCTGGAGACCTTTTAAAGGCTTTGATCGGTGTGTCACCATCTTCTGGAGACCTTTTGAAGGCTTTAATCGGTGTGTCACCATCTTCTGGAGACCTTTTTAAACATTTGATCGGTGTCGCCGCCTTCTGAAGACCTGTTGAGGCTTCTGATCGGTTTCACCGTCTTCTGGAGACCTTTTTAAGCCTTTAATCGGTGTCACCGTCTTCTGGAGACCTTTTGAAGCCTTTAATCGGTGTCACCGTCTTCTGGAGACCTTTTGAAGCCTTTGATCGGTGTCGCCGAATTCTGAAGACCTGTTGAGGCCTTTAATCGGTGTCACCATCTTATGGAGACTTATTAAGACCTTTCAACGGTGTCACCGTCTTCTGGAGACCTTTTGAAACCTTTGATCGGTGTCACCGTCTTCTAGAGACCTTTTGAAGCCTTTAATCGGTGTCACCGTCTTCTGGAGACCTTTTGAAGCCTTTGATCGGTGTCACCATCTTCTGGAGACCTTTTGAAGGCTTTGATCGGTGTGTCACCATCTTCTGGAGACCTTTTGAAGGCTTTAATCGGTGTGTCACCATCTTCTGGAGACCTTTTTAAACATTTGATCGGTGTCGCCGCCTTCTGAAGACCTGTTGAGGCTTCTGATCGGTTTCACCGTCTTCTGGAGACCTTTTTAAGCCTTTAATCGGTGTCACCGTCTTCTGGAGACCTTTTGAAGACTTTGATCGGTGTCACCATCTTCTGGAGACCTTTTGAAGGCTTTGATCGGTGTGTCACCATCTTCTGGAGACCTTTTGAAGGCTTTAATCGGTGTGTCACCATCTTCTGGAGACCTTTTTAAACATTTGATCGGTGTCGCCGCCTTCTGAAGACCTGTTGAGGCTTCTGATCGATTTCACCGTCTTCTGGAGACTTTTTAAGACCTTTCAACGGTGTCACCGTCTTCTGGGGACCTTTTGAAGCCTTTGATCGGTGTCACCGTCTTCTAGAGACCTTTTGAAGCCTTTGATCGGTGTCGCCGAATTCTAGAGACCTTTTGAAGCCTTTAATCGGTGTCACCGTCTTCTGGAGACTTTTTAAGACCTTTCAACGGTGTCACCGTCTTCTGAAGACCTTTTAAAACCTTTGATCGGTGTCGCCGTCTTCTAGAGACCTTTTGAAACCTTTGATCGGTGTCACCGTCTTCTGGAGACTTTTTAAGACCTTTCAACGGTGTCACCGTCTTCTGAAGACCTTTTAAAACCTTTGATCGGTGTCGCCGTCTTCTAGAGACCTTTTGAAGCCTTTAATCGGTGTCACCGTCTTCTGGAGACCTTTTGAAGCCTTTGATCGGTGTCGCCGAATTCTGAAGACCTGTTAAGGCTTTCGATTAGGTCTGGCATAGAGCCCTACTAAGCTTGTTTTTTTTTAAATGCATGAAATAAATATGTGGAGGTCTTAAACTAAAATTTTTTTTAAAACCCAGCATTTTTCATTTAACAAAAATATTCCAAATTTAAGCCCCTGGCAAAGCAGATGGGCTTTCAATGCTTATATTGACAGCTATGTGCGCAAAGTGTCTGACTATGCGTCTGTTGAATTTGGAGGAGAAAACCCTGGTGGGAGTATGGTGAACAAGAGATTGATGAAGTCCGAAATATATTCAATGGACGGCAGGTAAGTTTAGATGAAGTTGAGTGGCGTATGGATGAGTTTCCTTTGCACTATCCATAGGTCGACTTGGTCTTCGCTTGTATCTACAACAAAATTTGTATTTCGGAGAGCCATATACGCAAGCGAAAGTTGTTAGTCCACCAAGAACGAAATTTGTCATATTTCAATAAACGATCATGTTTATTTATTGGCCATTTCAACTTGAAAAGAAGAGGTCAAACCCTTTTCTTTGCAATTGGAAATAGGTGCCAAACATTCTTCCTTTCAATTCAAAATGGACAAAAAATAAATGCGAAATACCAAAGCATTAGTTATAAAAGGGATTAAATGGACAAAGACGCATCATTGGGTAAATAAATCGATCGCAAGTTGCCCCATAAAAAAACAGTCGACAGTGTGAAACTTTTACCCAGACTGCGGTCCAATTTTTAGTCCCTAGGTTATTCCTATTCGCTACCACTCACTGCTCCCACAGTTTTTCTCCCTAAAAAGGCCCGCCATCACAGCCTGCCTGAAATGGAGCTCCAGCCAAACTCTGGCCATCTGTTTGTTTTAGCAAATTACTAGTTCAGGGTTAATCGCATTTATTAAAGCAAAACAAGCCGATTGCAACTGCCACTGCAGCCCACCATGTATGGCGATCGGCTGTCGACCATCTTTCTATAAATGAACCGCACCTTAAACGGCGACGAGTTACAGGCCTCGGTAAATAAACCCAATCAGAGAGAAAAGAAGCAACCGAAATTCAGTCGCCTGCAACTGCAACTTCAATTAAAACCAACAAAATAATAAAACAAATCCATTAGATGCACAGTTTGCATTTTACGCCCGTGTGTGTTTATTGAAAGTAAAACCATTCCCATGCAGTCAGGGTAACCTGTTCGGTGAGTTTGAGTTTGAGTTATTTTTTTTCGCGCTCGCGCTTTTATTCCAATTCCAAGGAGAAATACATTTTGTACAGCCACTTCTCGAGGGGGTGGGGCAGTGCGTACCCCCCGCACACATTAACAACCGCGTTGAATGTGATTTTAACCGCGAAGCGTTCAAATTGTGCTGCTGACTGTTGTCTTGTTGTTTGGCATGCAAACAGGTTGAGCACTAAAACACTAAATAAAAAAAGAATCTTTCAAAAAATTCAAATAAACACTGTTTTTGGTTGTGGTGCTGTACCGCGAAGTTCGGTCTCTGTTTATTTACTGCTGCTGCCTCAATTATAACGGTATTGTTATGCTTGGTCTTATATTTATCTGTTCTCCTGCTGCTTCCTGGTCTTCGCAAACGGAATCAATTTTTCAATTTAAATTGGCTTTGTATGCATACGGGTCTGCTACGTATTTCGTCTGCCTTGTTGGTCTGGTCCAATTAGGTAACTTTTAGCCATGACCAAGTGCATTTCTGGCTGGCATTAGCATTACTCTTGCAAGCTGTGTATCTGTGTTACTCGGCGTATATGGTTAATTTACTCGGTTGTAATCTATTGCATTGAGTACACGGCGAATTGGGAAATTGTTTTTTAATGCAATTGTTACTTATTGCGTGTTTGCGGTGCGCGGGCATTTGTGCGTTGATTGGCATCAATGACTCGGATGGGTCGGATCTTGTTTTGAAACGAGTTCAAAGGTTTCTGTCTTTCCCCACAGTCTGTAGAATTTTTTTCGGTATCTTGGTCGTTGGATTTGCCCATAGACAACAGTTTGTTCGACAGACTTTGGGTCAAAAATTTAGACAGACGGATGCGGGCGCATCTGCGTGTCAGTCGAAACGTTGTAAGGAAGGTACGAGGTACGAGTCCAACTTAGAGCGGCAATGAGTTCACTGAAAACCTGAAGATAAAGCAAAGCTTTACATATAGAACAGGTCTACCTTGGTGGGAGTTGTGGGTCAGTGGTTCTTCCTAACGACGAAAGGAAGAAGCGAACAAGCTCAAAACAAAAGGTTAAAATTATATTAGACGATTTTATCGTCATCTGAAGAGGCAAAGTTGCCTACAAGAGCCTACGTCTGTTATACGGCCTCAGGCTAATTGCCATTTTTGAGCAACGAAAGAAATGTACAGGAAGCACAGTGCATCGCGATTATTTCTTCTTTGGTCTCCAGATTCAATTTTACAAGCTCACAATGAAAAAATTTTCAACATAAAATCAGCAATATAAAATATTTGTCGGCAGCCTTTCCACCCGTTGTCAATGTCAAGCTGCGAATTTTAGTTCTCAGCCTCAAGGTTCAATTTTACAAGCTCACAATGGAAAAATGTTCAATATAAAATCTCCTATTGTGACCTACAAAATATTTGTCGGCCCATTTGTCGGACATTTGTTCTTAGCCTTACCGCCCGTTGTGAATGTCAAGCTACGAATTTTAGTTCTCAGCCTCAAGGTTCAATTTTACAAGCTCACAATGGAAAAATGTTCAATATAAAATCTCCTATTGTGACCTACAAAATATTTGTCGGTCCATTGAGCGGCCTTACCACCCGTTGTCAGCGTCAAGCTACGAATTTTAATTTTTAGCCTCTAGGTTCAATTTTACAAGCTCACAATGAAGAAAATCTCAATATAAAATCTCCTATTGTGACCTACAAAATATTTGTCGGTCCATTGAGCGGCCTTACCACCCGTTGTCAGCGTCAAGCTACGAATTTTAATTTTTAGCCTCTAGGTTCAATTTTACAAGCCCACAATGAAGAAATGTTCTATATAAAATCTCCTATTGTGACCTACAAAATATTTGTTGGCAGCTTTACCACCCGTTGTCAATGTCAAACTACGAATTTCAGTTCTCAGCCTCAAGGTTCAATTTTAGAAGCTCATAAGGAAGAAATTTTCAATTTAAAATCTCCTATTGTGACCTACAAAATATTTGTTGGCAGCTTTACCACCCGTTGTCAATGTCAAGTTACGAATTTTGGTTCTCAGCCTCAAGGTTCAGTTTTGCAAGGTCACAATGAAGACATTTTCAATGTAAAATCTACTATTGTGACCTATAAAATATTTGTCGGCCCACTTGTCGGACATTTGTTCTTAGCCTTACCGCCCGTTGTGAATGTCAAGCTACAAATTTTAGTTCTCAGCCTCAAGGTTCAATTTTACAAGCTCACAATGGAAAAATGTTCAATATAAAATCTCCTATTGTGACCTACAAAATATTTGTCGGTCCATTGAGCGGCCTTACCACCCGTTGTCAGCGTCAAGCTACGAATTTTAATTTTTAGCCTCTAGGTTCAATTTTACAAGCTCACAATGAAGAAAATCTCAATATAAAATCTCCTATTGTGACCTACAAAATATTTGTTGGCAGCTTTACCACCCGTTGTCAATGTCAAGCTACGAATTTCAGTTCTCAGCCTCAAGGTTCAATTTTACAAGCTCATAAGGAAGAAATTTTCAATTTAAAATCTCCTATTGTGACCTACAACATTTTTGCAGTCTTACCAAACGTGTATATAATCAAAAAAAAATTCTTAATCCTACAACAATCCTCGTGTCAAATTCACAGTCAAAGTCGCAATGACTGGCAGAGCAGAATTCTACGACCAACAATAGGCTCCCCCCAATTAACTTCTTTAATTCTTTTTACTTCTCTGTTTCCCTCCGTTTATTCTTGGAAAACAATTTCGCTTTTATTACCGACACAGCAGAGCTAATACAAAAACAGTTTACAGTCGTAACTAGGCTTCTACAGAAGTAGCTATGACATCAACTTAAGTATAGAGAAAAACTGGTTCCGTATACCATCCACTCTTGAAAAGAGAGAACATAAATGTACTCCTTATGGAAATGGTAGACAGGAATCGATGGTCGAACGCACTCGACTCTCTGCGATATATACACCCACTCGTTTACAAAAATCCCTTTTCCTTTCAGTAAAACACAAAAAATATATATTTAAATGGAAAAATCGATCGATTCCACCTTCGATACGGTTACTTTTCAATCTTTCACCCGGTTAGATAAATATTTAGTCACACAATTTGTGAGGTTATGCAATGCACTGCACATTTGCATTCACACACATATCCACACGTTGCAGGCAAGTAATGCATACCCAGGTGGCTGAGTAATTGTGTACTGTATCCGTATCTGTATCGCATTCAGATAAGCAATTGCATGGCAGCGAAATAAGGTTAAAACTAAAAATAACACGCCCGCTTATCTGCTGAAGAGCATTTCTCGTATTATTTCGGTTTTTCTCGTTTTTGTTTTTTTTGCTTTTTGTCTCGTATCCGAAATGCCTGAAAATTAATCATGACGGTGTCTGTTCTGTAGCGGCAAAATCACCCCCCTCGCCCTCTCAGGGGGAAACAAAAAATCGATTGAATCTATTTTGGATGACAGGCGAAAAAACGAAATAAGTACGTCACTGTTGGGCTGGGGGGAATAAGTCGTGTCAAAACATAGGTGCATCAGGTCCTTGATGGTAATTATTTTGAAACGGGGGCGTGGTGTGGGTAATTTTTAACCAGGAAAACACTGAAATTTGGAAGTAGCTGTTGATACAATTTTACATTTACCCCTCTTTCTCATTCAGGATCAATGAATGAGAGAGAGGTGTAAATGTTGACACAGGCGTGGGTGTTTTTTGGGCTGCACAATTTACTGAAAAGGCTTGAAAACTCAGTTGCTTGTGGCTTCATGTCAGACTGGTTCTTGACCTAAAAAGAGGTCGCAAAGTGTGAAGGTTGTTTAAAAAGGCAGGAACTGTATGCTGAACTTAGCGGTACCACAAGGTTCCGTCCTAGTGCCGTATCTTTTCTTGATTCATATTTACTCTGTTTTTACACTCAAATTTGAAGGTGTTTCAACTGCGCTTTTGCAGGTTTCACATATTAGGTCTGGTTTTTGACCGTAACATCTTGAAAATTCGTTGAGTGACAAGTTTTGGGACAGAGATGCAGGTATTTGCAGCAGAGCAGTGATGGGGCAAATAATCAAACGGAAAGTGCGGATTACTTGACTTCCCTGCCGCTTCAACATTCAGGAGTTTTCTGCAAGCTTTTGAGTTACATCTAGTAGGTTCCGAGCAGTTTTAGGTGCTTGAGGCTTGGGTCTTATATAAGTCTTGACTTGAGTCAGGCAGGGTAGAATATTTCTATACCTTTTGCAGACATACCAAAGGAGGTTGTCATTTACAAAATATACCGAAGAAATGGACAGTTTTTCGCTTTCGTTCGTGCGTCTAAAAGCTGTCAAGATCAGACTTTAATGTGTCGAATATAAGATGACATTCCCTTGTCTTCGGTCGTAGAGTCAGACCGAACAGGAGGGATATGGGTCAGCGAACGAGTGTGAAAAACTGCGGCTTCTATCATCAGTGACGGAGTGTATTGGATAAAAAGATAAAAAGACAAGAAGATCATTAACAAAATTGTGAGAGAGGAAGTCGGAGGAATCGGAGGAGACACAACGACGAACACAAGGAAAAGCCCTGTGGAACGCACCCACTTATTTGATAGGAATTGAACCGCCCGAAAGGTAGGTTCTAGTCCAGTGAACGAGGGACGCTGCGATCTTATGAAAGGAAGCATTTTCGACAGAGCTGCATTCCAAAATCTGCCAACCGCAACAGCCTCCGTTTTACCGGACTGACGGAGAGAGATTGATTGCACTTTTTAAGCCATCAAAACATCAATCTTTTCTGACCAAAAATCATACTGCCGGTCATTAAGGAGTTGCGGTAATTTGAGATAATTTATAAGCCGTCAATTTATCAGCCTTAATAACTTAAGAAAAGAATTTGTCAAAGGAACTGACATTGAAGTATTTTTTGGGTCAAATTTGAGGGCCCCAAATCCACCTACTCGAATTGACTGGACTGACATGCGAGTTACTTCCCTGTGCACATTTTGATTCTACTGAATCGCGTTGAACTCATTTGACTGAACCTAGTTGGGTCTTATAACTCGCAAGTTGACTTTTGCTGACTGGGAGGCTAACTTGCAGCTTTTAAATTGTGATCCAACAAAGAATCGTTTCTCCACGCTACTCACTCGCGAGTTTGTGCAACTCACTCGCGAGTTGGTGGAACAAACTCGATTTCAAGTGATTTTAGGGACTCACAAGTTAACTTAGCTAACTGTGAGTTAAAATTGTTGACCAAAAGGCTAACTTGCGTCTAAAGTGGGAGCAACAACTCGCTTACTGACTCGCGAGTTGGTGCAACTTACTCGCTTTCAAGTGATTTCAATTGACTCGTAGGTGCAACTTACTCGCGATTTGGTGGAACTTACTCGCTTAAAAATGATTTGACTGACTCACAAGTTGACTTAGCTAACTGTAAGTAAACTTTTTTGATCAAAAGCCCAGCTTGCGTCTAAAGTGAGAGCAAAACTCGCTTACTAACTCCCGAGTGGGTGCAACTTACTCGCTTTCAAGTGATTTTACTGAACCTATTTGTTTGTACTGGCTCGCGAGTTGATTTAGCTGGCTATGGATTGACTTTGCTGACTTTAATTGACTTGCCAGCTTTTATACGATGAATTGCAGACTTCAAACCGCCAAATTTACTCTTGTAGAAGGTAGTTTCTAGTCCATTGAAGAAAAGCAGCGTCGATTACATATCCACCCATTTTTGACAGGACAACTTGATGTCAAACGGTGCCCAGTTTGAAAGTGATTTTGTCAGAGGTGCAAACTGAAATCTGCAAGACTGTAGCTAGCAGCAAACTGAGCGCAGTTATCCTGGCTTTATCTAAACGACAGACAGGTGAGGTGTCATTGAAAACCAGCCTTTTGATTAGCGATAGGGGAGTTTGTAAAATTCTTCACGAAAGACTGACTGACTACCAATGGAATATTTTCGGTCTGAAATATCGCAAGGAGATTCACGACGTTCCTTCTTCTTTTTTGTCACGTCCTGGGCTTGAATAGCTCCCCGACAGTCCACGTAAACGAAGACAAACCACCCTTCTATGGAGTACTAAACAACTCTCCCAGCTTTAACCATCAACTATATCTGTGCCCCTCCAAATGAATCCCACAAGACGCATTTAGAAACAAATCTGCGCTGCATTTTCTCTGAAACTGTTTGCTTCCTCAAATCGCTCCTCACCCTAGGGGCATTGCGAAAGTGAACACCGACTTGAACAAAGATTAGAGAGAAATACGAACAAAACAACCTCGACCGGAACGAGGTCAAACCCAAATGGCAATACGATATGCCAATGAAAGTAGCAATGAATGGCCACATTCAATTCCGCACAAGACAATGGCCCAAACCGCACCATGCACAATCTGTTGCAATCTCTTGACCAAAATTGCAGGAAAAAAACAGAACCTGCCCAGTATCACACACACAATGCATACGTACTCGCAGCCCCAGGCGGCATTAGAGCAAATTTTCATCTTTAATTGCTTGCTCGGGTATTCGCATTCGAAAGATAAAAGAAATCTGTTTCCACTGGTGTGTATCTGAGGGGGGGGGGGAAAACAGCCCACACAGTGGTCGATATTTCCTGACCGAATGTGCAATTCTAAATAAACAAACCAAACCAATAAACACAATGCCAAAAGGAATCTAGGTCGGATTTGTTTGTTTTGAGGAGCCATTGCCTCACCACCACCAGCACCACCAGCACCACTGTCGAAGACACAACCCGAAAACCGATTTAGAAGACTACACACGTTCTTCACCTTTCATTCATCTTGCACATACTTACAGAAAAAATCGATAGGAAGGGAATAAAAAATGCCATTCCTTGTTTACCACTACACACGAGTGTCCCTCTCTCCCTCAAGGCCTTGGTGCGATTTCGCCTTTCTTTTTCCCTTCGGCTTTGGGGGTGGGGAGGAGCGAAAACATTTTAATAGAGTTGCATAAGTTCGAGCGAGTTCTCCTTCTTGAGAGTGAATGGGCCGCCTTTTCTTTTCATTTTTCGGGGGATGTTGGGATTTTTGTTGATAATGATGTCGGCGGTAGCGGCGGCAGCGGCGGCGTTTGCATAATATGTTTTGCGGAAAGTTTTCCGCTTTTTGCCTACGCCATGCTCGTTTGGATGATTGGAGTTCGGAACAAAACGTGTTCTCTCGAATGGAAAGCAACAATCTTGCTGCTGCTGGATGATAGAGAAGTCGGCATCCGATTTCGTTAGGCGATGCGATGGCGTTGCTCTTCCGTGCCAGTGTTTGTGTATTCCTATCGCTTTCGTATCATAAATAACATGAACGTGACCCACGATAGTTATTGTATATGAACAATGAACTGACGTTTCTGGTTGCCACAGATACGAGCGAGCTACTCGTACAAGTACTCTCCGTGCACACATAATAGATACGTAAAACTTTGATTTTGTTTCGAGTCGAAATGAAAGGCGGATTAGTTGCGGGGATCGCACGATGGGGGAGTATTACAGTATGAATGTTATTGATTAACTGATTCATATGCTAGACTTTCTAAAATCGGATAAACATATCTTGCTTTGTCGCAGTTCAATGGACGATTGGATGGTGTTGGATTTATGCCGGCCTAAAATCCCGTGAGATGGGAGTGGATTTGGACACAAAGCCGATGGGAATGGGATCACATATTAGAGTCAGTTGTTAGAACTGTGACATATCCCATGAGATAGTCTAAAGAATCGCATGGGATATTGTTTTTATAATGATCAGGAGTTCTCGGATGGTATCGGTTGATAAATGTCCCATATTACTCTTGCGATATATTGCATGGGATATTGTTTTTATAATGATCAGGAGTTCACGGAGGGTATCGGTTGAGAAATGTCCCATATTACTCCTGCGATATATAGCATGGGATATTGTTTTTATAATGATCAGGAGTTCTCAGATGGTATCGGTTGAGAAATGCTTCATATTACTCTCGCGATATATCGCATAGGATATTGTAAATGAAAGTCTGACATTTCAACGGGTCAGAAAAATATTTAGAAACCAACACTAACTTTAAATTCCACAAATTTCAAGCGATTTACAAAAAATCGCATGGGATATATATGGATTTTAAAACACATGGTGAACAAGTATAAGTACTGTCTGACTGGCTACTATTTTGAAGTCTCATTTCCTATGAGATATTCCCAGAATAGCATGACATATCGAAGAAGTGTATCCCATGTCTCATGAAATATTAACAGAATGTTTTGATATTCTGTTTCAACAGATCAACTGGAAATCCGATTGGCATTACAGACGGTCTTGGAGCTTTCTTAAATATCTCCCATGACATACTCGCGTGAGTTCTTGTGATATCAATTTGGTGCTTCAACAAATCAACTAGAGATCCGAGTTATATGATACTGCCCTGCATAATCCATCAAGAGGAATCGCATGATTTTGATGTAAACGTGACGGGTTTGTTGTTTTCTATAATAACTCCCATGAGATATGTGCGAAGAACATGCGATAATAAGAAAATAACGAAAGATATTCGTCGTTTAGACAAATGGCTTGTAAAACTTAGATTTTATAACTGGTATGAAATATATAAAAATATATATCATGCGATATTTTTCCATACAAGTGAAATTTGATAGTATCTACTGTGTATACATGGAATTAAAGCACACAGTCACTGCCCAAGCATTGGTCACTCTGATATGCACGACCGATTACCAAAATCTTAAAAATGTGTCATGCGATTTTCTGTTCAAATTTGAAAGGTGAATGTCATAGTTGGTACAATTGGCCCTTGATTTTCCGTGCAGCTTGCTTCGTGCCGCCGGTAGATTTATTGTTCGTGCAACTCTTTGCATACCGCTCTCTGAGTTGCCAATGTCTCGGACAATATATCACGATATATTTGAAGCATAAGAACTAAAACGACATGTTAACGTTTATGATGCTTTTGTCATATATTAAGAGAACAACAGGTGACTGTAGTACAAATCACTCGGACATTTAGCATTTGTTGCTTCGCCGTGTTATTTTCTTTGATATCTCCCATGAGATATACGTGAATGTCATGAAATTGTATCGTTTATGAAAAGGTTTTTGGCTTTTCAACAAATCTTGCGTACAAAATTGTAAGCATGTCTTTTATTGATCGCTTGTGTTTCATGACATACGAAAAAATCGCATGCGAAAACTCGAACTAAGTTCAGTTGGCTGACGCTATTTGCATAGAATAAATGAAGCCTTTGTTTAAAAAGCTATAACCGTTTGCACTTCAGAATGTCCCATGAGTTATTCAAAAGATGTCAAGATAGTTGAAATAGTTGCTTGGCCTATGTTTTATTTATTTTTTTAACCTTTTTTAATGAAGGGGGCTAAGGCAAGTTTCAACGAACGAAAAAGGGCATCCAAACCCTCTTCAGAACACCTTAAAACATTTTCACTCGTGACTACAAATAGAGGCGTCTGTCACGGTAAAAAACTTTCTTAATATCAGCTACAGAAGGATCTCCCCAGTCCATTACAGTCGCGAATACCTTTTTCTACTTCTCAATAAACTACACCTGTTTTTTTCTGTTCTTTAATTTTATCAGCACTCACAGCTTAGTGCTCGGAATTCGATTTATTTTTCTCGCTCTGACGTATTTATTAAGAAACAGTTGTTTTGACTGTAAATCCGATTAATATCCCCATTCAAAAACACAAACGTAACAGATAGTTATAGATGGAAAATGAAATCGCAAAAGGTAACTACAAATAGGTACGTGTATAATGGAAGAACAATTCGTTCAACTATGTTAAATGTGTTGAGAAAGCACACACAACAGACACGTGAACAACAATAAAACAAAATAAATGAAGAAAGTGCGCGCGGTTTATATTTTTATGCCCGTATTCTCTTTTGTTGCGGCAGAAGGCGTTGATTGAAAATTTTATAGGTTTTCCCTGCTGAAAACAAATGAGCAGATGTTTTGGCGTTAATTTTTTTTTCCCTCTCTTCTGCCTTTCGATTTCCATAAAGTAACTCGTACTAGACGATTTTTGTTGTAACTGTAGAAACGAATATTGGGACTTTGAGGGACTTGACTTTTATCGACGACTGAAAGCCGAGTGAAAGCCTTATCTTACGAATTTACTGTGAAAAAGACTGACGTTTCGAAGGGTTTCGGTTTTAAAGGCGAAGTAAAAATGACGTCAAAATTTGTTCATCGGGTATGTGAATAGGTAGGCAGGTTAAATCGTCTGTGGGGCGGACCGACTATCCCATAACTGGGATGGCAACAGCACAATGAAGCAGAAGTCCACCTCATGGAAGAGATTTCTCTGTACTCTTTTGCAGCTCTGCTTGGGCCGATTTCTAGATCACAGGCAGTTGGTATTTGTACCTTCCAATAACCTTCGAACCATGAACCCGACATACAAAAACATGGCCACAGTACCTAATGTGGGTTAATGATGATAACGCAACTTCTAAACAGGGAGCCGTCTGCTCTGATGATGGTTTGCTTTAATTGGCAAGGCGTGGCTGGCATATTGCGAGCAATATGGACGATAATAACAAAAAAAGTAGCCGCTGATATTTAATAGTTATGCGATATTTGCGTGAGGGAATTTCCTTCTGTATCGTGACGCATTAGATTAATACCCGCCATCGGGATTGGGTTGAAGGTTAGAACAAAAGAAGATCCTTAAAGGATAGCGATTTATCAGGCAATCAGGATCTGATTAGGAGGTAGTCTGTCAAAGACCACAAAGACCATGAGAATGTCCTAAGGATGCATATACGTTTTGTGATTTTCCAACAGGGACAACGCAACTGTCAACATTTTTTTTTTCTAGAGTCCTTTCAATTCTTTTGGTCCTTCGGTGTTTTTTTTTTCAATCAAACCAATACCTACTCATTTTGAGTCGCAGATTTGTTCGCCTGTTCCAGCCCGGAAATCGACTCGAGGAATGCATTCTTCTAGAAGGACGTATCGCGAACGTGGTTAAATTTTGTTTGAAAATCGAACGAGAACTACAGTCGTACATATATAGCGGCATTCTTATTCTAAATGCAGCGAATTCATTTTAAAATTAGAAAACAGAGACACACACTCAAAATTTCCATTTAATTACCAAATTCGGAAAACCTTCCCTAGATGTTCGCATTTTGTTCTTCCGCGTGGGTTGTAGCGAATCGCCCGCGATTCTTCCCTCAATATTTTTGCTGCGACCCTAGGCATTTCACAGGGGTTCCGTATAAAAATAATTGTCTGACTTTGATGATCATAATAGTTCTGGCTGAATTTTTTAAACTATCGTCGGTTTTCATTAGATTTGTGGAAAATGAACCGGATTAAGCTATCAACTGTTTCCAAGTTTTTAAGTTCTTTCGTTTCGACGACAATCGCCTGAAAAGTTACGGAGTGAGTGCCCTGGAAACATGTATCGCCGGGGATTCTTCGATGAACTCTCAATGGAACTTGGTGCGAAGGAAATGGGAATCTCCTCGTTTTGTTACAAAATTGCCAGCTATTTATTTGGTATTTAAAAGACTCAACGTTTTCAAGGTCGGTTAAGTTATAAGCAAATCGTCAGACTCTGAACCAGTGATTACTCTATCACCTGTCACTGCTCAATTATTCATGGAAATCTATTGATTAAAAATACACAAATTGGGAAAACCCCTACGAACAACATCGCCCACTTCACACTGACCGTACCGCTTCTCTGTGTCTGTTTTTTTATTTCCTCATCATTTTTGAAGGCACACGCACGGAAAAACAAAACCTCATTTTTGAAGGCACACGCACGGAAAAACAAAACCCGAAGACGCGTCCACTTCAGTGTCAAGAGGATTACCGCGAACAAGCACTTGAAAAATCCTCTTCCATTCGAAAGGAATTCCTCAACATTCCCCCATCACTGATGCAATGAATCAGTCTCCAACTATTTCCATTTCCAATTTCGTTCCTACAACACTTAGGAACGACCTTACGCCACCGGAACGTATCCAATATCCAAGACGTATTACAACAAATGGTTCCGAAAAAAAACAAAATAAAGCCGACCACTGAAAAAACTTGAGAAAAACTCTAAACTCATGCTTAATTACTTTCTCATCAAATGGAATCAAAAGAGTGAACCAAAACATAACCAAACGAAAAAAACTAAAAGAACAATCACAAAGAGGGAGGTGTGTTGCGTATAGAGAAAAAAAAACTGTTCATTGTTAGGCGTGACGACGACAAGACGAAGTGGCCAACATAAAGAACGGGGAACAGACCTGAATCATGCGGTTCCACCATTTAATTGTTTCCGTTCTAAAAATATGGATTTCAACGTTCGGTTGGAGGTACCTACTTTTTTTCCATTCCTCAGGCTATCAAAAAGTTATCACGCATTAAATGATGAGTACGTGCATTTGCAAAGAGAGTTTTCTCGCTTTTTGCTTTTCAAAAATATCCATTGAGATGTGGAATTTAAAAAAAAAGAAAAAAATACTCACAGATGGATTGTGTCACGTAACATCTTGCGGCAGGTAAGTTGCGTTGTTTTCGAAAATTCCTCATAAGAAAATCGAGAATTAGTTATTTGCCAAAGTGCTTGTGTTCGACTTGACAGTGTTTCGGACAGTGCCATAACTTCATAACAAACATGGGC
The DNA here is from genome assembly GCA_951230905.1 of Cheilosia variabilis. NCBI lineage: Eukaryota > Metazoa > Arthropoda > Insecta > Diptera > Syrphidae > Cheilosia > Cheilosia variabilis. The sequence continues at coordinate 58,365,582 of OX579680.1, read as the reverse complement.
GGCCATTAGTCACTGCGTGTGACAAAAATTGATAGTCGTGCGGTGAGAGACAAATCGAAGTGACAGAATTGGCTATGCCTTTGACGGGGCGGCAGGTTTTTGTGGATGATTAAAGCTATTCGAATCAGCGGTAGGTTGGTCTAGTTTTGAGGGGGGAGTATCGTGTTCAGAAATGGGAAAAAAGTTTAAAAAATTGATGCAAAAATGTTCACCTTATCTATAGCGAACTGACTCATCTTGATGATGAAAGGCACGCAAACCTAAAAAGATCTGTCGCATGAGTAAAAAAAAAAAACATTTCATGACAAAAATAGGTCTCGGACAGCGCATCTTTGTGTTGCCTTTCAAAACAAACCTGAGAGCGTTGTTCGAAGTTCAGAAGGCAGCTAAAATGGTTCAAAAGTCTGTTCAATTACTCACCAAAAAGAAGTGGAACTCGGTGGGGTGTCAGTTGTAAGTGGTTGCATTTATCAGTGTTAAAGCAGAAGCGGCAAGAAAAGGCCTAGCGGCGAATGAAATATTTGCTGTCCACAAGAGACGTATAGTTGAACATTGGCACCTTGAAAAGAACGTCACAAAGGATGGGTACAAATTTGAGGTAGAGAACGGAACGATTTCGCTATGAAACTATTGACTGCTCTTACCAATTGTAATTTTTTACAGGCTTTGAAAGGAAGTACCAAACCTGTAAGCCTGCAACTTGGAGCAACTAAGCAGACCCCATCCTTCGGATATTGCCCAGAAGCTGGGACTCTGTCAAGGGCAGATGAAAACGCACTCAGTTGCCTGCAAAAAACGTCCTTATTGCGATTTTCCATGCTGGTTTTATACCGAAGGAGTTTTAGATAAGAAAGAACCATAGACCTAGTCAAGAAGATTCAAAGCAATCGTCTGAGATGACTGGGGGAGGGGGGTCTTCACCTCTACTCCAGAGGGGCAACGCCGAAAATGACTATCGATCTAAAAATGTACCAGTTGGAGGGGGACCTCAACCGACATGGTATGGGCACTGAAAACAGAGCTACAGACCAGACTGTATAGCTCCATCAAAATTGAAGTCAGTCAGTATTTTGATTTCATTTGGAACCAGAGGTTCTTTTTCCGAATTCCACAGAGAGCTAGGCATCTTCTTCTTTAAGACGCAGTCAATTTACTCATACTCCAAAGTGTCGGCCAAAAAAGTTGACGCAACAGGTTCCTATACAACCCTCTAGGAACAGCTTCTCACAGCTTGTGCTACGAGTGCAAGAGAACTATAATTTCATGCCGAGGCTGATTTCAAGAGCTTTCTGAGGGATCGATCTAGTCTTGGATGCTTGTCAGACAATCCCAAAACAACACTGACTGCAATTATGATTTTTGGGGGCTCAACCGGGTACCTAAAAACTAAAGTTCTCTCCAATCTACCTGACAATTGTCTTCGTTCTTCATACATCAATGTTAGGGGGTTTTTTAGGTCAGCACTGTGGATGCTGACGACCCCATTGCATTGATAGCTCTGTAAATTTGAAATGTGCCAATTAAACGAACATTTAGAGCTCAGGGTGTATAGATAGAATCTTACGTTAGACGCTTCTCATATGAAGATCGTTTCAGATTCTATGAAATAAAAAGACATGTACTCCCCAATCAATTTAACTGAATTGATTCAAATAAAGTCCGATTCTGATCGGAACTCTCTAGTATATTTGGAACTACTTATCTCCGACATATTCCACAACGTTGTCCGCACTTTTCCACTACAACAAAAAATCCGACTTCAGATCTATTATCTAGGATTATCTACACCCTCCCTTGCCATTATAAATCGGTTACACTACGCGTCTTATGATTGCTTTTCATAACTCTTCCACAGTCAATTAGGTACATTTCAACAATCACTCCACAGCAACTTTAGCAATTCACTTATACGCACACACACAAACGTTTCCTCCATAAATACGCAACAAAGCGTAAAAAATGCGGCATCCATTTGTAAGCTGAAGCAGAAGAAGAAGTTTCTGACGGAAATTCCCAAAAGTTAATGACTTGCTAAAAGTGATTTATAATAAAACTTGTATAGAGCAAAAGTGTTGTGTCCATCGTGGCAGCCTTTTGTTTGACTTGATTTATGAATTTTCATCTTTGGCGATTGTTTGCGACGAGGATAATGAAGGAAAATGCAACAAAATTAAGACAAAAATCAATCACCAGCGAAATGAAAACGAACGGAGAGCACACAAGATTGCAGGCAAGTTCAACTCCCCCAATCTTGGCACCTTTGCAACCCCTAATGTGGCGGAAGAACGAAATGAATGAATGGGAAATGATGCTGATCAATATTTTATAGAATTACCAGAAGCAGTCAATGCGCGCAGACTGAAATGAGGGGATGAAAGTCATTGTGGATGCATGGGGTCAGGTTTAGCGATAAATGGAAAATACAAGGTGGTTGGGAAATTTTCTATGCAATATTTGAGAAGCTCACAAGTGTGGATAGGCAAAGTTAAATTATTAAGTCCCATGGCCAGTTGGCTGACATTGCGACCTGAAAGGTCACTTCCTTTATATAAAATTTGTGTATCAGAAAATGTGTGCGTTTAAGTTATACCTCGCAATAAAATTGAATTTTGATAAAACTTATTACAAAATCGTAGCAAATTCGAAGTATTCAAAAAAGAGCGGAAAACAAGTGAAACCATTTATTTTGTTTGCGCACATTAAGTGTGCGTTTGTATTTTGCTTTGGTCTATCTAATAGGATTGATTTTAAAGCTTGCCAGAAGCAAGATCTGTATACCCTAAACACCTAGGTAAACACGGGAAACCTTTTATTTTGTTTGCGCACATTAAGTGTGCGTTTGTATTTTGCTTTGGTCTATCTAATAGGATTGATTTTAAAACTTGTCAGAAGCAAGATATTTAAACCCTAAAAACAGGGCACCCAAACTATCGTGTGTGCGCAATCGAAATGACAAAAGACTTCATTCATTTGGGAACCTATTATGTCCATTATATGGCACAGTAAAGGCGGATTTCAAAATAACTCCACTTACAACTTGACGCAACATAGGATTATTTGGATTTTCTAAGGTTCACGGTCAAATTAGACATTTTAAAATTTTTTGCCACTGCCAACAAAATTGCTTCCTCCAGGGTAGAAGGGGAATGTTTCAAAGAATAACAGCTTCTGGAGCCGTTTCCCTTTTCCAAGTAGAAGAAATGCGATTTATTTGTTTGCGCACATTGATGTGCGTTTAGCCTAATTTGAGTAGAAATTGATTTTTTTAAGTGGGATTGGACAGACATTGGAAGATTTTGAGTAAAGCGTTGCTTTTAATGCAGTTTATTACCTAAAATGCGTGTTCCAAGCAAAAACACAGCAAAATTCTACTTTGCCCAACAAAACGATGCCAAAAAAAACAACCATTTCTTACGGATCACCCTATGCCTAAGGCACCCCTTTCCTAGTTCTAGATTTTGGGGATGAATTCCGCCCTAACTCGATTGCATACAAATTTGAGCGAAAAACTTGTAATCCTGTATAATCATCCCCGTCGAACTACTTCCCTTTATTATGTTTTCATCCCCCCATAGAGGGAAACCACCCCCCAAGACATTATTGACTTATCGTTAAATGATTGCCCTTTGGATTGTTCTTCATTTAGTTAATTTGGGTTTTCAACCAGCAGGCATGTGTTTTATACCAAAAACGCTGTCAAAATGCAACCAGTCCCAGTCACATAAAGCCCTTCATCATCCCTGCCTGCCATGCAACAAACGCTCGCCTTCTGAGCATGCTTTATATGGCGAACGTTCTAAAAGGGTAGCTGTCAGTCGACTACGACTAGTTGCAGCAAACGAACCCCCATCAACCGAGCAGGTAAGCACCACAATGGCACTTGCGACTAAAAACGTACATGTGAAGTGGAAAGCTGGAATTTTTCCCTTACACGGAAGAGAGCCGAACAAGAAAAACCAAGAGAAAGGCAGAACCCTTTCGAAATTAGAAGGGGGTCGGGCTTTCGGGTGGTTATGGTTAAGATGCATTTTCATCCACTCAACACAGTTAAACGATTGCTCTTCAAACAAAAAAAAAAAAAGAATGTGTGCAAGAAAAAGTGCATGTATTGTGTGGAGACGTATGAGCGACGACGACGTTTAAATCCTAGAGATGATGATAATGGCGACGATGGTTATGTTGATGAGGCGACTTCAAGCGCAGAAAGGACACGCTAAGAGAGACCATTCTTTGGGATAAAAGCGTACAAGATGTAAAATGGAGGATTCGCAAAAGGGTGTGAAAATTTGATGCAACAAATAAGTTTTGTCTTGTGTTTGTCGCTTTGACTGTGTCGTCGTGACGGATAAGGGAAGGAAAACGCGTCGTAAATTGTCAATTATGTGAAACACTTTTCGCAAAAGAGAGAGAAAATTATGCATGAAGAGGCGCATTACCTACGACTGCGATGGGACTCTTTTAGATAAGTTGGATATTATTATTTTTTAAGAGTTGCTACGGAAGAATGCGTTGGTGTAACTGTGGTTTTATATTTTGGTACTTTAGTATTTTCATTTGGTGCTGAAAATGGCAAAAGTGTTGCGAATGCCATATTTGGACTTGGAATGATATAGTTGGACCACACAACAATTAAACTCTATCTTTCCTTTGAATTTAGTTCCACTCGCTGAATAGTATCAGCTCGATAAGCCGCAGGCAATTCGCATTTAGTTCGCTTTAAGTTCCCTCGCAAAAGATATCATTTACTGGCGAGTTCATCAGGAAATGTCGGGCGATACCATGTGTGGTGCTAAATGGTTGACGTCGCAGCGAAAGTCGATGGAAGAATCGCTGGCGTTTCGCCAAAGAACAAAATGCGAACATCTAGAGGAGGTTTATGCGAAAATGTGAAACGATATGCTTCTCCTTCTTCCATCATTCTGCTAAATATCAAATCAAATCAGAAATTGGCTGAATGGAAATGCCAGAGGTTTGAAAATAAATTTGTCTACATTCTGTCAGTGGAAACGTCAAACAATGGGATGATCTGTGAGACCCGCAAGTCAACCAATTATTCCGAAATTTACGAAGCAACTTATTATGTTGTTGAGCTAATTTATTTCGGCTGGTAAAGATTTTTTTTACACTAGCTTCCGCATTAATAAGTACTGCGTAAAAGTAATCAGCTCGTTACACAAAAGTTACGGCGGATTATTATTCGCTTACTGAAGTATCCCAGCTTATAAAATCTTTTTTTTTTCTTAATACAAAGGTGGCTTTCTTAGACTTTTGTCTGTAAAATTTTATACAAGATCGAGAGCTGTGGAAGAGCGAATTCTGTAAACTAAAAACGCCTGTACGAACGTTTTGCTTTATGTGACTTCAAAAACGAAAGACGTTTTCGTTTCTCGCGAAAGACTAACAACGACTGCTTTTCCAATGACGTTTTTTCATTTTCTTTAATTATGCTGCTGGATAAATACCCGTTGTGGCTTGCAAACTCAACAAATAGCGTGTCTTGAGAAAGAATCATTCGTTTCTTTCGTTTTTCGATATGCGGTTTTCGTTTTTTTTTTTTTCTAACGAAAACCGCTCCAGCTAATGAAAAACGTTCACATTAGTGGAATTGTATTGTGGAATAAATAACGTATGAGGAAGAACTGATCCTTTCTTTCGTTTTTCGAAATGCAAAAGTGGGATTCCATAAAAAAAAACGAAACGAAAACCACCGTTTCGTTTTTTCAAGGAACCCCACTCCAGATAATGCAAACTTCGATATCAGTGGAATTGTTTTGTGGAATAGGCTTTCATCTTTTACAAATTAACCACATTTTTTGTGAATTCACTTGGAACTATCAGAGGCTTAAATGGCTAAAAATGTTGGGCTAAAGTGGGGATGAGACTCTTGTAAAACTCTGGGCACTACAATGCGCCCATCGCTATTAATATACCGAAGGTCTAACCCAAGCAGAAGTAAATGACAGCCTTCCCTAATCTTGTAAGAAGCTCCTCAGTTTGTGAGAAAAAACATGTGTCATATATGCTGCCAGACAGCTGTCAGATTTAGTAAACTACATTCCCGATGGTTTAATCTTTGACAAATCGAATTGTTAAATGAGTAGGTCATGAGTCGGCGATTTCTCGACTAGCGTTGGCTGGAAGAGGAGATGGAACAACATGAGGAAATGGACCAACAAGAGGAAATGAACCAAAAAGATTTGATAAATCGTTGAACCTTTGACTGTTACCATCGAAGGTACTTGTAAAGTCGTGCTTAGCCACCTTAAAACTATAATTAAAATCGTCAGTGTCAATCATTTTATTCTTATAACGAGCTTCACCTCTGGAGCACATTTTCGAACGACTACTTAAAACGTCTGCTTACTCATTGTGGTTGAACTTTATGTCTAATTGGGTTTGGATTTGGACAGTCAAAAGGAAGAAAGTGTCGGGCGCTATCTTCTTTTGAGTTTTGAGTTTAAATCTGGCAGATTCTTCTACTTTGAAAACACATGGAGGAGATTGGCGTCATCTCCGTCGTCAGTAGTTTTACCCTGGTAAAGTTGTGAATATCAAATTCAGGTAGCTGCCGCTCCAACGAAACAAGGATGACCCTAAAAGTGAAATAGTGGGTGTTGCGGCTCTCTTGTCAATTGCTTGCTTGCAAGACTGCAATTCGTATTCGATACTGACGTTCATTTCACTAGATCCACCGTCTGCAACAACTTTTTAGGTACAAAGCCCTGAGATGGTTTTCACATGATCTGGGGCTGAGTTAATGCGTCCTCAAACTAGTACAAACAACCCGACTAAATCTGTTGCAGTTTTGAACATAAGATGCACCTTATTTTGCGACATACTACTGCCGTCTTGGTGGACCCACCTGCACCTGTTTAAATACAACTGATAAATATCCACTCGTAGTAACAAAAACACTCCAAAACTGATACCGTCGCTATGGACACGCATTTCCCTGTATTTTTCTATCAAAATTAAGTTGCCCTTCTTGCCTGCTACTACTTTTACTATAACCAACCTAGCAACACTGTCCCGCCGTGGGAGTAGAAATGGTAATCACCGAAAAAGCCACCACTCGCACTCGAGCGTCGAGCGAGCGAGCGCTTACCAACTTGTGCCATTAATTTTACTCTTAAAGGGAGCACCGCCAACCAACCCTTAATGTTGTTGTTAGTGCCCTGCTGGGGGGTTGTTTCTGTTTGTTACACATTCGATTCCGGCTGCTACTTCTGTTTGCTACTACTCGCCGTTTATTTTTTATTTTTGGTAAAAATCGATTTTCCTACCCTCGAGCATACAATCGACATATCCCAGTCCCATAGTAAAAGTTAAAGCTTGCCAAGGGATGGACAGCTTCAGATTCAGGGATTACTTTCGAGAGGATATCGATGGATACTTTTGTTAACATTTTGGTCAGAAGGTAAAGGAGTAAAAAAAAATAAACAGGACTCACCCTATTGAGCTGATGTGAATCAAGTTGATCGCCAGGTTGTTGGCCACCCGTGCGTATCTTCTTATTTTGGGGACCGTCGCCGCCGCCGCCACCGGCACTGCTAACACCCACTCCGACACCAACACCGCTACCGTTGGTAGCACCGTTGTATGCCATTATGGTCGCCGTTTTGAAGCTGTTTCTCTCGCTTATTATCGTCGAATGCAAATGCTAAACCGAAAATCGCACCGAAATCCTTTTCCGAGGGAACAACACTAGAGATTTGATATTTTTTTTCCTTCTCTCTCCGTTATAGTAAACACAATTTTTTTTTGAACACAATTTCCTTTATTTTCTTTTTGATTTGTGATTTTTTATTTATTTATTTTTTTGAAGCACTGTTGCCAAATTTTCTTGTTCCTAAGTTCACGCGCGATAAAAACGACCAAATACCGGAAACAATCAAGTAATCAGCTGATATGCAAGAACGATGATTTTTCTAAAACACACATTCACAAGGACATGCCTGTAATAATAATGAGAAAGAAAAAAAATTGGAATTTTGCAAAACAAAAAAAAAAAACTTGATAAAGTGAAATTTCACAACAACGCAAAAATGAAAACAACTGGAAATTTCGCACGTTTTTTAGCCGCAAATTTGTTGTTTCGCAAAGTTTTCTACTTTTTGTAATTTTTGTGCTGGCAAATTTTCACGTAACCACTGCCGAAGGGATATAATTTTATTTTTCCCCCGTTCTTCACTGCAAATGGCGTATAGAAATTTTCTTTTCTTTCGCATCCAATTGGGAGAGTTGAAGGGAAAAACTTACAAACACGACCGATGGAAGGATGGCGAGATTTGAAAGTTATTTTGTTTTTTTTTTTTCTTTTTCTTTTTAATGGGGGGAATATTCTTGCGGTTCTTAAGTTTTCGCAAGGATTTTCCAAATATCCTCCGAATTGTGTGGAAAATCGTTCTTATTTTTCCCAATTGGCTCCTCTCTTTGTGTGTCGAAAACAGTACTGGCGAAACGAATGAATGAATGAGAAATGATGAAGTATTTTGCTGGCAGTACCGCACAAGCTGTGCACGAATTTGAGGAGAATGCGGCGAGAATTGCGTTCGGAAAATTGTTGTATTTTCAAAGCTCACTGGGATGTGATGTGTGAATGTGAATTGTTTCAGCCGATTTTGTTGGGGGGGGGGGAAACCGAACGAAGGAGTAGGGAAAACTGTGTTTTGCGCTCTTCGACAAATCGCGCTTTCGTTTCCACGACTGTGAAATGTGAAGAGAAAAGGAGTGTTGGATGGATTGTGTTTGGGATTTGCGAATCTTGTGTTGGAATCTGTCGAAGGACGATGGGAAAACAAAAGAAAACTCTTAGCCACCTCGATCCACTGTGAGCGCCGCAAAAATTAAAACCGAACGAAGAATGGAACCGTTAGCGCGAAGCACTTTTCCCAACCGACCGACGGGTGTGTGACGGACAACAATTTTTGTTCTATCTCTATCTGTGCTATTCGTAACTTGTATCGCGAGCAGACCTCCGAACCGCTTCAAAGTACAATTTGTACTGAAATTACAGAGTACTTTGCGCCTGCCATTGCCAAAGAGAACAATTTCAGTCAGAGTTTTCCCACCACGTCGTGTGCTTTTTGTTGTTTTTGTGGGATTGCGCTTTAGTGTCTTTTTCTTGAGTTGTATCTTGTATCTTCGATGGCAGAGTAAGCAGAGTGGTGGACTGTTTAATTATTATCTTTCCGGCACGCACACACAAATACCGTTCGTACACCCCCTTTTCGAGCAAGCAAACAGTACTTGTCATGCTCGAAAGAGAAGTGCTGCCTGGCCTGCTCTTTGGGAGAGCTTTTGTTTTGTTGCTGGCATCGTTTTCTTCGTGGCGAACGCGAAACCGAAAGGAAACAAAACGATAAACATGCTCAATTTACCGTTCTTTCGCACACATAATTTCGCTGCTGCTCGCTGTCGTTCGGTTCGCCCTATAGCCTCCTATACGCAAACGCAGGTTAAGTTATCTTACAAGTTACAAGTTTGGCTGGCACGGCTGATGTGTGCGAAGCGAGCGCATTTCCTTGGTATGAGTTGTGTTTGGCGGGACGCGGACGACCGACACGACGCCATTCTCGGCTGCTTGGCTTTTGTTTTTATCTTTTTTCTAACTGTTTCTGTTTGTCTTTGGTTGGAGTGGAGCAGATTTTCTCTTTCACGAACAAAGTGGAATGGCGATTGGCGATGCATGCAGGCAAATGCAACATGCAATCGTGTACACATCCAGTAGATCCCGTAAAATGTGCCATGGCTCTGCGAGTGTGTTAGTGATGTGTTAACGGCGAGAGAAATTGTTTGGGTTTTCCTTTATGGTAAACTGAGAGCTGATGGTGAACTTCCATTTCTGGTAAACTGTGTATACGAAAAATGAATAAGAAGGAAGAACTGGTAGAAGAGATAGGTACGTTTTGGGCAGAGTTCGTATTCGTAGCTGTTGATATAAGTTCGCGGTGCGAGGGGGTGGGAGCATTTTCTGCAGCGCTGCCACTTTTTGGAATATGTGGGGCAACACTTTACCCTTGGTTAGTACTCTGCTCGAGCTAAATGTTCAGCTCCCATACAAAATTCTCTCCAAATTTAGCTGAGCGAAATTGAAGCGAATCCCTATAGCCGAGCAGTATACAACTCGAGCTAAAAGCTCATGCTTTTGTTTCAGAATTGTAGCTTCATGTAAAATGTTAGCTCCCATACGAAATTCGTTCTAAAATTAAGCTAAGCTAAATTTAAGCGAATCCCTTCAGCCGAGTGGTATACAACTCGAGCTAAAAAATCATGATTTTGTTTTAGAAAGCTTCATGTAAAATTTTAGCTTCCATACAAAGTTCCCTCTAAAATTAAGCTGAGCTAAATTTAACGGAATCCCTTCAGTCGAGTGGTTCGCAACTCGAGCTAAAAAATCATACATTTGTTTTAGAATGTACTTTATGTAAAATTTAAGCTCCCGTACAAATATCTTTCTAAAATTAAGCTAAGCTAAATTTAAGCGAATCCCTTCCGTCGAGTGGTACGCAACTCGAGCAAAAAAATCATACTTTTGTTTCAAAATGTATCTGTCAAAATTTAACGTGTCCATTTGATGGGTCGGCTCATTTTCTCAGGCTAAATTTTGACAGATGGTTGTTTTATTCTGTTTCGTTTTTGTGTTGCGAATAAGTCAGCAAGAATGAGCTTTCTAAATGACTACATCGTACATTTTTTTACATGGAATTAAAAATGACTAAGATAAGAGAGAATTGACTCTTTTAAGGAAACTTTGTTCAGAGAACAGTTGTCTTTTGTGACATTTATTCACAGCATACTCAATGTCAAAATTTAGCTGGGTTTTAGCTAATGTTCGGAGAGAAAAGTTTGAGGGCAGCTAAAATTTAGATTAGATCCAGCAACGTACTAAGCTTTAGCTTCACATAAGCAGTAAGATTGATGATTACAAGAAATGCTTGCACAGAAGAATGCAGTAAACCCTTCTTCCTGCCAATGGAAGGTATATCCTTCATAGACTACCTTTCGAAATTATTTTCTAACACATCTTCAATCCAAAAATGTTGGCAATTCATTTCGCAAGAAGGGAAAAACTGGAAGCAAGAAAAGTATTACTCTCTATGACATAAGGAGGAGACACAAGGAGGCATATAAGGCCCTAATATGCCAGTCCTGCTATAGGTACGGTGATCATTCGTCCTCTTTTTCGCTACTAGGTCCTCACTGATTTTTAACCAAAAGAAAACAAAACCTTGTCCTCTTTTTTTCTAAAATGTCGTTTTTTCCCCTAAAGACCACATCTTCCTACCATAAGAAACATGCGAGATTGCGAGTAGGTACCTTCTCAATTACTACAAAGCTGAAATTAGATTGTAATCTTGTATTGTTTTCAAAAACAAAGTCAATTCCTTTTATTAAGACGACAAAAACCTACAAATTTTGATGGTTAAAATGTGCTTTAACCATTTTTGATGGTATGGGTATTTTTATTTAAAAAAAAATTCCTCTTTTATGTTATTTAAAAAATCGTCACCGTAGCTATAGTTATGGTGAAGAAACGTGAACGTTGAACGGATGCAGACATCCTTGGTCGATTTGAGGGACGTATTCTTTCAGTGATTGTCGGATGAAGGAAGAAGAAATCTTTGCTTAAGATGTACAGCGACTCCTACATGGACAGAAAAATGTAAATAAGTCAGACAAATGTTCAGACCCAACCTTAACCAATAAAAGAAGGCCTCTGCTCAGGTGGAAGGGGACTTCAATCAACTTTGAGTGATCAACATAATTCCCAAAATATTCTGCCCAATAGAAAGAACCAATATGTCAAAATTACTGTCCTGGAAAAAAATCCCTTTCAAAGGGTGACAACTGAAGCGTCGTAAGCTACTTAAAGGCTGTTAATATAAGCCCAATTTTTTTCTCCTCCAACTATTTTCTGCAAGATCTTCCCAACTTTTAAATTTTGGCCTCCTAGGCTTAAAATGTTCCAAAATACTTCTGACAGAAGGTTGCTAACCGAGGGGAAACTGCTCTAGATTGATCATAGTTTTGACTGCATCAGAATTGGGTAAGTTCGGATGCCTAGTTTACGTTTAACTACAACTAGATTTGTCTGGACCAACTTAACTAATCAATTTGAATTGTTTTCGCGGTTTATTCTTAATTTTGACACTTGGAAATGTCAACTGAGTATGTATGCAGGCAAGATTGAGGACGTTCAATAATCTAGCTATCTTAAGTGGACTAGATTGGTCTGGATAAGATGTAACCTGAACGCAGAAAGTAGATTGGTCGGGAACGTCACTATTTCTACGTCAGCCACATTTGCGAACTGTCAACTTAGTACTCAGTGACGAATTTCTTGACTAGATTCGTCGGCTACCCATCCATAAACGTCAACTGAAGCAGCTGCTCATATGACCGATTTCAGCCGATCCAAACCGAAATACATCTAGTCAGACAGCTGTCAGACTTACTTACTTATGTCCACATTTTCTTGAAGGCTATAAACGTCAACTGCAAAAAAAAACTATTCACATGACCAATAAAAACGGAAATACATCAAGTCAGCTGTCCGACTTATTAAACTAGAAGTCCGAACGTTCCCATTAAAAAGCTGTTGCTTCTCCCAGTTGCATCTTACTAGAATATTTTTCCCAGTGTAGGTTACCTACCTGCTGTTCTCTTTGTTTAACAAGATGACAAGAGACAGAGATACAGAGAGCACTAGAGCAGGTACTACTTTGAAGAGAATCTCTTTGATTTACCTTCTTTTTTTTAGCATTTTCCTTTTTCCCATCTGCTTCTGTTCCGTCTTCTGTCAGGCGCACAAAGATTTTATATCGACATCCCCAGCTGCATGCATTTCGGCTGGGGTTGGGGAACACCAACACATTCAACGCACTCGGGCGGCCTCTCCAACTTCACCATCTTTCGAATTTCCTACCATCCAACTGTCCGCATGTGTAGTGGTGTTTGGTACACAAAGTTTGTTGTGTTCCACTTCGATTGCGTGCCGCGGTGAACAACTGTTTCGTTAAGAACGAAATTTTGTCAAGGAAATTGTTGCAAAGCTTCGTGGAGTTTCATTTGCCGGTTGGTTTCATATCATATCCACGTGAAAAGTCAAGCTTTCAACAGCTTTTGTCGTGTGTCGGAATCGGAAAGCGTGGGCGGACATGCGTGCTGCGCTATAAATTAAGAGAAGTATACACGTAGGAATGGGACAACGTGAATATTGCCCCTACAAGGGATGCGATGCGATGCGAATCTGCCGACTTAAACTGGAGTCAGTCTGTCTGGCAGAAGCAGTTGTTTACAATTTGAATGGGGAAGAAACGCAGGCGAGACATGATGGAAGCTGTGAGTGGGTATGGGAAGCTACTCATGTGGAATGCGATTTAAATGGCGACTTTTCTGTTTTGTTTAAAGGAAGACTGTATGGAGATTTTGTGGAGAGTTGGTGACGGACAAGTATGAAGGCGAAGAACGAAGTTTGATGCTGTCAAAAAGAAAAGACATCGACGAAGAATCTGACAGAATGTGACTCCAGACAGCAGAAGCTACAGAAAAATGAAAGAACGAGTAAGAGACTCAAGACACAACCTTGCGGAACAACAAATTTTGTAAAGAAAAGTGAGGTACCTAGTAGGAACTTGATAGATCGTAGATCTGGGGTCGAATCGCCACTTTCTTATTATGTCGATTTTGCATGTGAAACAAAACCAAATTCCGTCACGTAATGCTCGCTCTCGGACGACGCGATTCGAACCCTGATTTTTGACAATAGGCCTATTGTTGCTGGCTTGAGAAGTGATCTTCTGTCAAGAGCAGCTATAAGCTCCACCAAAAATGGATAGATTTTCTTCCTTTTCTCTTTAAAGGGTTTTGATACACAGATCTAGTCCACTGTTCACATATTAACTCGAAGACCATCCTCGAGAATGCAAAGACGCCATTCTATTCGAGGCATCTCCCTATAAAAATATGGTAAGGAACAAACAACTAATGCCAACAGTTTTTATTGAAATTCCTCTAATTTTCGGGCCGGGAAGAAGGGCGTTTAAAGGTTTCACATTTTCCGGGAAAGGTTTTAAATGCTCCGGGGAATGCCTCGTCAAGAAAAATTGCATTGAAGATGGTGGGGCTCTAAAAAAAGGTTTTTTTTTTTTTGTTGGCCCTGAGAGTTCTGATACCTCTGTAGCTGAGTGCAGTTTATCGATAGGCGTGTTTTTTTTAGCTTCGACTTAAGCAAAGCAAAGCAAAGTTAAGTAGGATTTTCAGCGCGCAGTTACAACAACTTCTGTGAGTCCTCGAAGTGTCAAGTGGGGCATAGTTCTTTTAATTGCGTGTTGAAAATCCTTTGGTCAGAAAACGGAAAAATATGGATGTCAACGAAGGCGAATGAAAGTTTTCCTTGGTCGTTTGAATGGACATTTTTTGAGTATTTTTCAATTCCGCTTAAGTTGACGTTAACAAAAAAAACTCTGCAGAGCCATCGACTTCGTCAAAATGTGCGACTTGTCACCTTATGACTTTTTAAACACACAAGTTCTCAATGCGCGATACTTAAAATCGTGTTTAGTGTCCAGGTTAAATTTTATTTAAATTTTTAACTCACAATGGCAAAATTTTCCACATAAAATGACCCATTGTGACCTGCAAAACATTTACCATGCAGAAATGATTGATAATAAGGCCCAATGAATCAAGCAAAGTTTTAAAAAAGTCCCACTACGTTTTGGTTAGCTTTACACATTTAAGAGCTCACCGTCCCTTCGAACCTTATGGAAACTATACGAATTTTGTCAAAATAAGCTCTGTCTCTTGGAAGAATGACAGCTCCTCGCACTGGTAGCTAAAATGTTAAATTTCTCTCGTTGTTTCCGTTTTCATACACCAGAAGACGTCGCGTCGTCCCGAAACAAAATCCGAAACATCACAAGTTAAACCGGAAAAGAGGCAGCCGCAACCAAAGTAAATAGAAGATTTCCGAAAAGACAACCGCATGCAAAATGAGGATCAACTTGTCACACCACAAACTTGACACCACCTACAGTCGGGCGGAGTAGCACTGCATACTGTGGGAGCACCCGATGACCTATACACATATTTCGAACGACAGAAATAGAAGAAGAATGTGCTGTGCTGTTAACGAAATGGAAATGGACGACTTGTATAGTTTTTAAAAAAAAAAAAAAAGTACACAGAAAAAGTCACAAAATTTATAAGCGTATAAGTTTTAGCAATACCAGGGGAGTTCTAATGGACAGTGGGTATTCAGATGGTGACTGCTGAGCCTAGCCGCCGAATGGGTTAGGTTAGGTTTGGTTTGTGTCAATTGAGTCAATTCTGACCCATTGCGATTGAGTGTGAAAGGGTTTAGTCTCGACCTGATTCATTGTGATTCTTCGATCTTTTAGCAGGTTTTTTTGATGACTTTGCGAAGGGGTTTTTAAGCTGGATACCTTGGTCGGGTATTTCAGGGACACAAACATTTTTAACTCAACTTTGAAGTGATAATTTATGGCCTCCAATGGGCAATCTAATATCGGGGGACAGAGTTGCCATAAAACTTAATCCTTAACCGAGAATATCCTACTCATCGATGGTCAATCTAATATCGGGGCCAGAATTGGCATAAAAGTGAATCCTTGACCGAGAATATCACCGAACTTAGTCGATTTTTAAAACGAAGCAATAGCAAATTACGTAAGTACTGCTCGTTCACGGATAACGCGGCTTTTTTTTTCCCAAGAGGTACCACACTCCATGAAATTTTAGTGCGACTTGTCAGGTAGATCACCTTCGTACAACTCATCCGTCATACCAACCACACAACTCATCGACGAGACAACTGAACTGGATTGAGGACGACTCAAGTTTGATCCACCTTTCGTTTTCGGGACGGGTGGCTCGCTTTGCTCGCTGGTAGATCCTTACACAAAAATCCCGAAGCGTATTTCTTTAGCTATAGGTTGGATGAAGTACCCATGGATGAGTTGTCCTCAAGTTCGGTCGTTCCTTACTTACTTCCTTAGGTGGCGCTGCAGTCCGGCGTGTGGACCTGGGCCCCAACCCTCTGCGGTCGGTCGTTCCATTTCCACGTACGAGTTATATGGGTATAAGCTGTCCATGGACGAGTTGTCCTCAAGTTCAACGAACAGAGACCCGACTTTGGTATTCTGATTTGAATATCACTCGCAATCTTGCCCTCAAGTTCGGTCGTCCTGTGGATTTAGGTGAAATGGGCTTAAGCTATCCATGGATGAGTTGCGATGTCCCCCATCGAGTGCTATGCAAAGCAGTTTACCATTTGCCTCGACTTCCCTGCATCTTAATGGAATGCACGTCACGAATACATTTTTTACCCCCCGACATATCCTTTCGCCATTTCGTAAACACAAAACCAAACTATTGATCACGATGTTGCGCCGACGACAATATAGAAATGGGTGTTAGTCGTGCGGATGCATTTCAATGGAACTAAAAAAGAACCCGCCCTACAGAGAACAGGACACAAACAGAGCCCGTCCGGCAGTGAATAGAATAAATGCATTTAGATTTCATTCGGTGATGTTGTTCAAGGCTGCCATGAATGGAACAAAAAAAAATGGAGAAACCGAAAGCAAACACTGAAGCAGGCGAAAACGCAAAGGATATATGTGCCTCCCCCATATGAAAATATCCCTCTGAACAAGACGAAGGATCCTTTTCCATATAGAGTCCCATGCATGTTCTTGTTCATTGTGTGCTAACAAGTTTCCGGTATTTCCAGTTGGCTTCTTGATGTGAAAACACAATCCTGTCGTCTGTCTGCCATTTTAATTAGCGTGGAATGTTGAAGCCCAATCCGTTTATCCGTTTTGTTACGCGTCCCACCGACTAACGCGCATAAAATAAACAAATAAATGCAATCGCACTTCGCACATAGGTTGCCGCGTATTAGATGCTTGAGGGGATTGTCGTGTAAGCCTTAAATAATAAAAAAAAAGCCCTGAACGGTTCTTTATAATGGAACTTCCTGATTTCTTGGGGCATCGCATGCTCGCACTTTTCCCAGTCAAATTGAAGGCGTTCGTTGAGTGGGGCTTTTTTTCTAAGTCAATTGTTGGACCTTTTTAAAGCTCTTTCGATGGGTTGCTGTTTTTTCCTCGTTAATCCTTCAACTAGTGAAAATTTGTTCAGTGAAAATCGGTAAAATTTTAAAGGAGAGTCCGAAAATCTGCCTTTGCAAATCCTTCCTTTAAAGGGGCTCTAGGGAACTGCGTCTTCTGTGAGGAATAGATTTTGTTTGTTCAGTACACTGCCACCAATTTCTGATGTATTTATGTGAGAAGAGGATGAAAAGGAAGTAACAGACTCATTTTTGCTGCTTCTGCTCTGGATATTTGCAAATGAGTGACAGTCATGGGCCTATAAGTAGCTACACAGAATTAAAAAAAAAACGTTTCCTTCGATTTGTTGCCTAAATTCTTTTTGACATCAAAGGCCGCAATGCGATTGCTTTCGACCTCAGTTGATCACCGACGAGAGCTGCGAGTGTTCTCTGACATCTGACGAGTAAAACTACGAAACAAGTCTCTCTATGGCTGTGCCCATAAAACTTTCATAAGCGGCCTTCAAGTCGATGCAAGAATAGTTCCTATAAGACTGGATTTCTTGGGTTTTCTCAAGGATCTGTCGTAGAATGAATATTTGGTCGCTTTTGGACTTACCGGACCTAAAAGAGCGCCTCCAACGATCTAAGGAAATCTACGAGCTACCAAGATAAGTCAAAGGCGAAAACTCAAATGACACATGGCCAGGCTGAACGAAGTGTAAACTAAGAAATTTATGGACAGAGGAATAGGCCTTATTTTGGAAAAGACGGACACTGCCAAGACCACAGTGGAGGTCGGAATGCACTGAAAATGAGCTGAAACTTGCTGAAAGCTATATATGAAAATAAACAAATAAAAGGCCCAAAGACCGAATGAAAGACCTGAAAAAGTCTTGAGAAAGACCTCTAAATTCTCCGCCGGCTTCTTCTCAGAATTTATACAACTTTTGCCTGAAACGATGGGTTTCTCCACAAGGTCTGGAATAAAAGATCGACCGGTCTAGGAGATCCAGAAACCCCATCGGCCCGTAGGTCCTTTTATTTGACAGCTAAAAAGTGGACGCTCAATATACCCCATCGGCCCGTAGGTCCTTCTATATGACAGTTAAAAATAGGAGGCTCAATATACCCCGTAGGTCCTTCTATATGACAGCTAAAAAATGGGCGCTCAATATACCCCCTCGGCCCGTAGGTCCTTCTACATGACAGCTAAAAAATGGGCGCTCAATATACCCCATCGGCCCGTAGGTCCTTCTATTTGACAGCTAAAAAGTGGACGCTCAATATACCCCATCGGCCCGTAGGTCCTTCTATATGACAGTTAAAAATAGGAGGCTCAATATACCCCGTAGGTCCTTCTATATGACAGCTAAAAAATGGGCGCTCAATATACCCCCTCGGCCCGTAGGTCCTTCTACATGACAGCTAAAAAATGGGCGCTCAATATACCCCATCGGCCCGTAGGTCCTTCTATATGACAGCTAAAAAATGGACGCTCAATGCACCCTAAAAAAATAGGTCTAAAATTCCTTTTATTTGACAGTTAAAAGAGAACTCTCAAAAAAGGCAAGAAGTCAATTAGGAGACCCAGTGCCTTATAAAAAACTTCCCACCGGCAACCTCTATAGATGTTATAGGAACCGTTTAATCTCCCACCAGGTGGAGTGATATCCTGAACGCTTTTGAGAAGTCTTTCGACTTGCTATAGTATCTCCAACGAATGACGAGAAGTTTCCTACGATTGACGAGAAGTGACCTACCTCAGTGCCAGACAGTTGGTCTATTACAACTCAAAGGGAAGGCGAAATCACTTCCTAAATAAGACATCCACCCTGAGCTGGATGTGTGACATACTTGGTCTTTGCCTAAGGATTTCATTAAAGGTCCCTCTGTCGCAATATTCTGCATACGGACACCGAGTATAACCGACTAGACTTAACCGATAGATGAACAAAAAAAAAAGGGTATAATATCCCATTAAAGCGAAACTCCTTGAAGAATACCTAAGCCACACAGAAAACCATATAAAACTCTATCCTTTCGCATAATATATCCGTCTGGCTATAAATTCCGACAGCCTCTCTACCGGGTCAGTGTTAAATTTTTGCACATTTGGCAAAAGTTTATCAAGTTTTCCCATATCGACGGAGCTACTGCACTTCACACATGACCTCCGAAAATATCCTGTTGCAGCGCTGAATTTTTTCAGTGTGTGCAGGGATATTTTGAGACACCCCTCGCCCTCCGAATAATAATTTAAATTTATTGCCCCTTGCGTGAGGATGCACGACACTTGTCTGTTTAAATCCAGTAAGTACCCGAGTCCTGTTCAATTATGAAATTGAATGGATCGGCAGAGGTGTGTAGTGTGTGCCTATGCATCGTCCCCGCTCAGCTATAAAGTTTGAATTGAAATTTAAAATTTCCTTTTTATTGCCGACGATGGTGGAAAGAAATCAAAAGGTTGCGCCGTTTATTCTTTCAATTTCAATTCTTTGTTTCCTGGAAATTGTCGCTGTGATAATTCTTGAAAAATTCATAAGGTAACGGCGGAATGGAGGAACGAGATATTTGAATTGTTTTCGCAGCGAAATTGAGGTTACGAAGGATTTGGATTTTTTTCTGACACAACAAAGTGTGTGCAAATAAAGGATGGAACATTTTAATGTCCAGGTGGGGGTGTATATATCTACTGCGGTTCGTGGGGCACACATTAAGAAACAATTGATAGGAGGTGAGACTTCTGGGTGCTGGAAGAGAAGTGTAGAAGGGATAAATGTATAAGAAGCAAGTAAGGACACTCACGGTGCGATCACTGGTAGGAAAGCCCAGTTGATACTACTACATCACATCACAACCGATCTACAGGGAGCATTTTCAGAGCTTATTTTCAAAGCTCATTTGCAAGCTTTAGGTACCTAAAATGTTTTGAGAAGAAAAAACAAGAAGGTAAGGCTTTCCTTTGCCATTTGTTGGCAATCCCCTGAGACATGTGGGTAGTGTTCCAGTCCGAGCAAAGATGGAACTTGTCTTTCATTCAAAAAGGGCACCTGGCACCTAGAACCATTTCCGATAAAAAGGTGATCGTTATAACCAAAGAAGGTCAAACTACCCACTTAACGCCCAAAAATCACAGACCCATCAGTCCGAAGTCTTTTATGCTCAAAGCTCTTGAAAAAAATTTGAAAACCCTTCAAAGAAAATTTGGTACCTACCTCGTTCTCTTAGGCTGTTGGAAAGGCCCTGCAAATTCAACCTATGAAGGTCTTGAATAAAATTGAAACGAATTCGAATATCAATGCTTAAATTGAGCTCTAACTCCTGGAGATAGCTACATCAGGGGATAGGGACAAGTACAATTGGGGGCCCCGCAGAGCAGGGTCCTCTCCCTCAATTTTAAGGTCTAGTTCTGAGAAAACGACCTATACTTCTCTGGAAATAAAAAAAAACATACCTGTGCAGGGTTGTTGCTTTTTCAGACGACTCATCGCTATCTCTGTTTTGCAGGTCTTGCGGCCATCTTGTACTCTGCTTTCTCCAAATCTCGACTTATAACAAAAGGTTTGGGGTCAAAATTCTTTTTACAATATTCTGCTTTTCCAAATTCCGCTTTACAAAGTACTGCAAACAATAAAAAACGTTTTGTAGAATGTTAAAAAGCGAGCGAAGAGAAGGGGAACATTTTTTTAGGCCTCTTTTCTTAATTTTTATTTGTAGCCTTTTATTGCCTCCTCCTGGCAGGAAAATGAAAAAACGTCGTTGGTATTTTTTAAAAATACGATTTTATTTTATTTTTATTATAGAAATACGAAAGTTAACAAAAGAAGCGATATTTGATATTTTGATTGATATTTTTTAGGAAGACTGAGGAAAAGTCTTTGTCTGTCCACTAAACCATCAATCGCAACGTAACAGTAATTACAACGAACCTTATAGGAAAATGGTCTTAGAGTATTCGAAGATCCTACCGAGTCGATTGTCGAAGGAATTTTGACTAAACATCATTTCGGCTGTCCTTTTATACTACCGAAATGAAGTATAAATAGAAAACAAATGAAATTATAATAAATAAAAGTTGTAATTTCCGACTGCTTCATATCTTTTTTTAATTAAATTTCGCGTTTTTTTTTTTTCAAAACACATTGTTTTTTTTTTTTTTTTATTTAAATTTGTTCTAATTGTTCTTGTTTCTTTTTAATTTTAATTTAAATTTTTTTATTTATTATTATTTTTACTTAAAAATTAAAAGTAAATAATTTTTAATGTTTGATAAATTTAAAATTGTTTCTTTTTAGTTTTAATTTAAACATTTTTATTTATTATTATTTTTACTTAAAAATTAAAAGTAAATAATTTTTAATGTTTGATAAATTTAAAATTGTTTCTTTTTAGTTTTAATTTAAACATTTTTATTTATTATTATTTTTACTTAAAAATTAAAAGTAAATAATTTTTAATGTTTGATAAATTTAAAATTGTTTCTTTTTAGTTTTAATTTAAACATTTTTATTTATTATTATTTTTACTTAAAAATTAAAAGTAAATAATTTTTAATGTTTGATAAATTTAAAATTGTTTTTTTTTTTTTGTTATAATCTGTTTTTTTTTTCACGTCGTTTACATTTGTCAGTTGGAAAAAAGCAGAATAAGCTGAATTTTGTTGCCTTAAATTTGAAAATCAGAATTTTGTAAAGCAGAATTTTTGTGTGGGAAGACAGAATTTTCGCAAGCAGAATTTTGAAAGCAGAATTGCGCCCGGATCCCATAATAAAACTGTAGCCAGTTTTATGTCGGTTGGCAGTTGGTAATAGGCCGATTTCGATGAAGCTTCCTTCGAAATATTTCTTAAAATTCAGAGAAGACCCTAGCCCATGTTGGTCATTGCCACGCCTTGTTTTTGGAGGCGTTTGCGACCCAAATTCCATTCATTTTGTTCGGACTTAACTGCCTTTTCTCAAAAAATTCTCAATAAAATTGGTTAAGTGAACCAACACTTCCATAAATAATCAGCCAGCTCACTACCTACTTCATTTAGAAACTGAGCTGAGACCAAAGTCGTAAAAGGATCAACTCCAAATCTGTTTTATTTGGGGTAAAAAGAAAGCGCTGAGCGTCGTTTTCTCTCTTGAATCGGAACGAGACGCCAACACGTCCCTGGGGCATTTCAGGGTATTTTTTTGCCCAAATCAAATCAACAGGGTGTCCCTCCTCAGCTCAGAATGAACATCCCTCTAACTCCGTGACCCTGCACCCATGCGCCCACGAGTATGCACTTCGCGACACAGCTCCATCTGCATGGGTAAGTAAAAATCTATGTCAGTTGCAGCATTAGGGAGTAGGGATCCTCCCGCTGCCCGTGTCCCAATAACACTTTCGTTCAAATTGAAAAGATACGCGTAGTGAATTTCGCCCACTTCCATCAACGGCCATCACTTCACAGCCACTTACGGCAACCATATTGAAATGAAGCTCACTCGGTGTATTTTCTATGGAATTGCGCGCCCCATCTCGCTCTCGCTTGCATACGGTTCGTTGGATAATGGTGTCAAAACAGAGCTCCCTAATCGAATCCCTCCAAAGTGCAACAAACCATCAAGGTTATGTTTCGTCCTTATCGCTTTATTGCCAATCATCTTGCGGGAAAACCGATTTAACCACCCCAACCCTTTGTATTAAATCGCAGCAAAGACTACCACCCTAAGCACTTGTGGGATTTGCTTCAACACCGACCGCCGCTTAATAAAAGTGCATGCGACACAATGATAAGGATTTTCAATTGAATGGAATGTGGACCATTTCGCCAGGCAGGATGTCATGTTAACAAGTTTGTATCCTTGACTTTGTGTGTGTAGCGTTGCAATGTTCTCCCACGGTCGCGATAAGACCGCACGAAGACAATGCTCACTTGGATATCTCTGTCTCTCTCTCTGGATTGTTGCGGGAGTGAAAATCCTTTAAGATTACTTACGTTTTTGTGGCTGTAACAAGCTCGGTATTGTTCGACATGTTCACGTCAATGAAAGACGACACAGCGCCTTTGCACTGTGTAGTCGTAATTTTGCGCGGGCAGGGTATTGACATACACTGTCTTTTGCGGAGCGCAAGGACCAAGGACGTATAGGGTTTGGAATTTTATTGGGGCACGTGTCTAGAGTTGAAGATATGTTCGTTCGCAAAAATTAGGTCACAAAAGGGGGGAGTTTGCAGTTTGTTCTGGTGCAACCAAGGAAATTTTACATTAAGTCAATTTGCGGCGGTACATATGGGAAGATGCTTGCACAACACAAGAGCGTTATTAGTCATTCATGAGGCCCTAACCTTAGGGGAGTGGCACGATGAACGCGGTCGGGTTTGAGCATGGTTTTCAGAGAACCATCTGCAGTAGTGCAGCCATCAGTCAGGGTTGTAGGAATACATGAACTAAAAAAGGACGTACAAGACCCCATTGAGAGAGGGAGGAAATGATCTTCAAAATGGCAGGCACCACCGACACCCAGTGAGGGAATTTTTGTAATCTTGCCCCACCAAATTTTCTGTCAGCAAGCGACTTATCTGCGGGGAGCTAAAACTGTCTAAGAAAACTCCCGCGACAAAATTTTCCTGTCCAAAGAGCAAGCGAGCGACTTATCGGCGAAGAGCCAAAACTGCCTTAGAAAAGGACGGTAACTGGGTTGAATAGAAGCTCCTACATGTTTTTGCCAATAGACGTAGTTTGTCTTTCCTGGGGATGGCGATGGGCCCGCTATGGTGCCCGGTCTTTTGTGACGATCTGACAACCCCACTCAGCCTAACCTAAGTTTACCTTTTCACCACGAAACACGGCCCCAGCTGGCAAACTTCCGAAGTTGACTGTCACGACTGGTTACAGGCTCGTCAAAACAGCTCTTGTATGGACTATCAAGAGACACTGAAAGACTTGTGGTCTTGTGAAATTTCAACAGACACAGAAAGACTTATTGTCCTTCAAAGCTTCATAGGAAGGACAAAAGCTGATGCTCTGCTAAGAAGTTAGGGAAGAATGGCTTAAGGCCTTTGCTTTGATATTGTTTGGCAGGGTATAACGAGGATTGCCACCTTCACATCTTCCGTATGACAATCGTTTTCAAAATTTGATGGCCATAATAAGTTATATCTTGCCCGAATGTTGTGCACTTTCGAGAGCCTTCATTACATTTGGGAAATATCAACAGGAATTAAGCTAACCTTATTTTTTAAGAGTTTTATTGAGGAACGGAAGTGGATTCGAAAATAGATCAAGCTCGTATTTTGAAAAATACGCTCTATATCAGTGGTAGACAGTGCAGAGTTTGAGCAACCTACTCATCAGTGATGGAACTTTAAGCCCAATTTTGAATCTTGAAGTCTGCCTGTATTACCTAGGGTACGGGACAATTGTATCATTTGGCATATTCTGTATAAACTGATCTTGAAAAACAAAGAAATGGTAATGCACCAGATTTTGGATCTTTTTTAATCTAATGCAGCGGCTAGATTGACCCACCTGTTTTCCTAGTTTCCAAACTTAGTTACAGAGCCATCTGTTGGGAAGATTTTATGAACTATTCACCTCTATTCTGAGATTCGAATCGAATCCAAAGTTATTCGATTTCTTCCAACTGACATTCCTACTTTCGATTTCGATAGAGACAAATTTTTTGTTCATTTCTCCCCGCATTCTCAGTTTCGATTGCATTAGGTTAAATGTCAAATTTCATTCGTGCGGAGATTTGTGGCCGAAAAAAAATGTAAGTTGAACTGTTTTTAAATAAATGTTGCTACTTTTATCACAAAATGTATATGAAACGCATATTATGAGCTAGGAAGCAACATTTGTTCGTTTATGAACAAACAAAAAAAAAATTAATTGTAATAATAATTGCTAGTCGCAATCTATTTATTTATTTATTTATCCATTTTGGAAAAAGAATTTGTATGTCTTCTAAGCGAAACAATACAAACTTACATGTCGTCCGGCAGATTAAAGGAATTCAATTTGTCTCGCAGTATTTTTCGATTCAATTTGACCGATTCCTCCTCCAAAAATGCATATAAAGCCATATTTACTGAATAAAAGCCAGCGAAAAAATGTACAATCTGACAGCTAAAACTTTAAAAAGCTGATTTCGAAAATCAAGTTCATCCAGTGAAATCATTCGATAATGAACTCCTTTCCCTCGAAACTTAGAATGTGAGGAGTTCATTCGAGTCAGAGTTTTAAATTCGAGGAATACTCGATTCGATCGAATCTCAGAATTAGCGTGACTATGATTGTGTTGCCTTTTAGATCTTGCAAATTGAGAAAGCTCAGCATACCTTGAGCACTCAAAAAACTTGCTGTTGTTTTGTTATTTGTATACACTTTGCCGAATTGAATTAGCTTTTTTTTTTGTTAACTTTGTTTAAGAATAGAGCTATTTCGAAAAATACATCCTCTTCACTATTTCAGTGGTGGTTCAAATATTGACATTTAAGTGTCAGTCTCTTCTTGAAAAGACGTTGCTTCTGAAGGAAGACTTTTTCCAGCTATGAATGCAAAAGAGTGTCTCTTTTAGATTAATGGACGTTTTTTCTCAGTAAGTAAAATAGTCACCAGCAAGCAAACAGGTACAACAACTGCACCTTAGTCACCGTAGGTATTTATCTTAAGTAGAAGCAGTGTTGCCGCTTAGAGAAAAAAAATCCGCAAGACCACAACATAAAATCCGCTAGAATTCGCTAAAATATCAAGCTGAAAGTATATAAGTTCAAAAAATACATATATAATAATTAAAAGTAAATTATTATTGAATAAAATAAATAAAAAAACAAAACAATCAAAAAATTCAAGACAACGATGAAAAAAAAAGTTAAAAATTGCAAATAAATTCATCTACATATTTCTAAGTTTGAAGTAGAGGCCTCGGTTATAGGTCTTGAATCAGATTGCGATTTTGTTGGCTTTCCGATTTTACTTATGACGTCGTTGATCGTAATTATAACAGCTTCGCTTCTGTATTTTTGGGCGTAAATTTTTTGCCATGAAAAACTCCGACGCGGCGTCGCCTACTAAACAATCAGCTATTGACATGTGCAACCAACCATACGTACTGGTAAATATTTTCAAACAGGTACAAAGCTGCACTCTTTTTAACATGGTTTGTAGCAGCAGGGTTTGGTAGTAAAAAATCGCTAGAATTCACTAAATTTTATTTTAGCGACAACATTTTATTAAAAATCGTCGGGAGTCTTAAAAATCCACTAGATCTAGCGACAAAATCGCTAGAACGGCAACACTGAGTAGAAGTATCTTGCGAGCAGCTAAATAGTGTGCTCTATAAGTGGAAGTGTGGTAGATCTATTCATGGAAAAGTAAACAGATTATGGCCATTTAGCTAGCGGGTTCTGAAAGAACGTTCATTTGAACCAAAAGTCGAGAAATGCATTAAAATAACCAGTTTATAGGGGCTCCATGAAGTGGCCCCAAAAAAAAATGAAAAAAGGCCCCTCAAAATGGGGTAATATTTCATATTGCAAAACGACACCATTCTATTTAAGCAATATTGCCCCAAAACAAATGCAGAATGGACCCAAATTGTTAAAAAAATATAAAGAAAAAATGAAAAATTGCCCTAAAATAATGCATGGCAAGCAAAAACAAAAATGATTACGGAATTGCGGAGTATTTTCATTTTTTTGGGGCCATTTTTCATTTTCTTATTTTGGTATCAAAACATCAATTCTACGAGAAGTATACCGTTGGACGGCGTCACTCGTTTCAATTGGCTCGAATTCAAATTTTCCAAATTTTCTAAAGTTAAAATTAAAAGTTATTTGAAAACCTGAGCTGACTTTAAGCTTTAGAAAATTAAAGAAAAAAAAAATTATGTTTTCGGGACTTGCGGGCAAATATCTTCTTTTTGCCTTGCAGGCACTTAAAAGTTTGCGCTCTGAGTGCGACTTAAAATTAATTTTATATTTGAAATAATAAAAAAAACTTTACAGACAATTTGTTTCTTTTTATTGAATATTTGTTGTAATTTGGGGCTCTATACATTGAATTTGGTGGTTTTTCATCTTTTGCAAATTATTTATTTCGTTCATTCTAAAAAAAGACCCCAATAATATTTCATTGGGGTATAATTTCACAAACAGAAGTGAAATTTTACCCCAAATTATTAACAATGACAAAAGGGCCCAAAATAATGAAAAATCACCCCAATCAGACTGTCAAACGTTGTTCTTCCTTTCTATATCATTTTTTGGGGCTTTTTAATTTTTTTTGGGCCTATTTTTCATTGGGGCATATTTTCATGGAACCGTTTATAGGATTTTATCACCAATCCTTGCATACCTGCTGGCTCAACTATTTCGTTGGGTATTTGTCAACCATACCCATACATTGCTTCGCTTTGGTTTACAGTGTGCGGTACTAAAAATAAATTTAAATCATGACTTTATATTTAGGGAAGCTTACTATTTGCAAAATTGTATTCAAAATATAGCCACTGTGAATTACAAAAATTTAAGGTCGAAACTAAAAATGTTTGCTGATAAGACCCAATGAGTTTCTAAACCCTAAATTTAAAATTTGCCAATTAAAATAACTGATTCGGCGGTCGTCAACTTCTAAAACAAAAAACCAAGTTGTCTCTCTTGAATACGCGCCCAATCAACTTCAACCAGGTTTTAGTATTATATTTTCTATTTTATTGTGAGAGTAGTTTTGTGACAAATTAAATTAATGTATAATGGAGAATTTAATAAATCTGCAAAAATATTTTAAAATGTTTGGCAGACTTATGTCGACTTCGATTTGACTTTTCAGATTTTGATCTGAGATCTTATGGTGGGATATCAAGTGTGGCGACCATAGACAAACCATACTGAGACCCCAACTCACAATCCTCTTGCCGCTGGCCCCTCAAATTTTTTTTCAAATTCGCCATTTTGTTTTTCTATCGGTGTTATGTCAAAAAAGAATCCGTGTGACATGCAAAAACGTACAAAAAATGCAAAAATAAATGTTGCCAACCTCGGCAACCGTGGGGAAACGTGAAAGAGTTCGGGAATACCGCATTTTTACATAACTGGATGCCATTGGTCAGTTATTATAAATTGTTAAAAGGCGAATAATTTGATTTGTTTGGTTAGTAAAACTATCTAAAGTTGATGTTCTATATACTAGAAACATATTAGGACAAACATGGTTGTGTATTTTCCGCTTTTGGATATCATTAACTTCGATTTCGTGTGTAAATTTTTCTTAAATAATGAAGAAAATTTGCTCAAAATGTTTTCATTTTCCCTCAACCAATCTACATTGTTAATTTTTCATGAACATTTTAAGCAAATGTGCACTTATTCCTAAAAAAAAATATTATCCACACGTAACGAACAATTTCAAATTAAACGGATAAAATTCTATGAACTCTGCCAGCAACTTTGCCCACAGCGGAAGTGTCTCATATCTCCTGGGAGTGTGTTGGTGAGCAGCATTTTTGAAGTTTCTTGACATTTGTCAATACGATTTTCTATGTAAGAATACCAGCGCACCAAACGTGAACACTCCATAAAAATATAGCTTGTAGGCTAAGTAACGGGAAATCGGCCGGAGTTGGTGGTCTCAGTATTGTCTCTGGTAGCGGCTGTGTTCGGCATATTGTGTGCCCATTAGTTACACGGCGTTCACATCACAGTTGAATTTAATGTGGTTTTCGATTTGACTTTTCAGATTTTGATCTGAGATTTCAGATTTTTGCTGCCAAATTGAACACAAAATTCGAATTTTATTGGTTGTTGTGTGTATTGAGTTGGCCGCAAAAACATTTTTTTTCACTTGCATTGGAAATCCATTCCAATTGGTTTTTACATTCGAAATAATTTAATATAAAAAGTTGTTTCCATACTCGAAAAATGAATAATTCAGTTAAAAAACCAATCCTTTCAACGATAAACAATTCGTAACCGGCAGCTGTGTGTCATACACATTGGTATTAGTGAAAGTATCTATGTGTGAAATCTAAGAAAAATTCGAGATTTCTCAAAAGAGTGTCAGATCAAAAAAAAGATTGATTTTTTTTTGGCAAATCGAACATGAAAAGCAATCTCGATCAAAACAAAAAATTATTTCTCCTCAAAAAAATGTATCTTTTTGCCAAATCGAAAACGACATAAGAGTTAATAAAGTTTATGAACTACGTAAAATGAACTTACACGTTTTTTTTTTACTTTTTTTAGAAGAGATTTTGTAACTTGAAGCTTTTTTTTGTATATTTTAAAGAAAATACACTTTTTCTTGGTGATTTTAATGCTTTAAGTTTCGAAAGCATACTGAAACAAAATGTTTTAACGCCGTTTAGGGAAAACATTTTTGTTTTATGTCGTGGCGAAAAATATTTTTTAGTTTTAGCATAAATTATAATCTGTAATAAGTACGTAAAATGAACAATAACATATCAAGTATGCATTTGTTTAATTCTAAAAATGAATTCTATGTTTTATTGCTTATACTATTGCTGTCAAATTTGTATTCATTTGGTTTTTTTTGGTAAAGGCCATAGTACAAAAATCCTCGTAGATCGCATTATATTTATGTGAAATACTCGGAACAATAAAAAAATGTTTTGATCAATTTTTTGATCCCAAAAGCAAAAAGAGTGCACTTATTTTTGTTAATTTATAATTTATATTGTCTTTTTGTTAGGAGTTTAATCAATTGTGTTTGCTTTCCTATATTAATACTTCTTTTTTTTTAATTGGTTCGTTCGCGTACGCGGTTAGAATCGATTGCAATTGATATAAATTGATCGCAATCGCACAAAGTCTATACACGTACTCATCAAAAATGACAGAAAAAGAGAAAATTAGCAAAATAACGAGTAACGAGCAGTTCCTCCCTTGGTTCGAAACAGCTCAGAGAATTTCAACCGGCAAGTACTGATAAAAATGTCAAATGCGCAAAATTGACAGGAAACACATTCAAAATCCGTTTTAAAAATCAATTGTACACAAAAATAAAATATGGAAAGAAAATTCGGTGGTGGTCGAATGTTCTCCTAGAACGTTTCATATGTTTTAAAAAGGTAAGTTATAAATTTATTCGTGATATGGATTGGATTTCAAAGATGTAAGCGACTCAAAGTAGCTCGAAGTGTATCCACGTACTTTGGAGTATATTTTCAGCTTTCTGAGAGAGTTTCGCTCAATATTTCGAGTTTGACAGATTTTTAGTGCTTTGCTCGTGAAAGTACGCGAATGGACCTAATATGAATAGCACTTGCATTTTTGCTGTTCCTAAGCAACATTGTTATTAAACGACAGAATTTCCAATCATATTTTAATTTTGTACAAATGTGGTATTAAATAAACGAATTTGGAAACATTCACCAAGCCAATAAATATTTATTCAATGTTCATGAAAATTTCCTAAAATTCACTTATGCCCTAGTGGAAGCTGGGTTTAACTTGCATGTTGCTAACTCGTTTTTTGAACAGCCCCCATGGATTCCATTTATGCAGCTGCATGAATTTTGCTCCAAACATAGAATTCATACTAATAAAACTAACAGACAACTGAAAAGTGAATGGATGAACAGTTTTTGGTGCCGAGTATGGATAGGGAACAAGTTATGCTAAAAAAAACCATAATTTTTTTACATTTATTGTTATAAATCCATTTACAAATTTTTTGTAATTGAGAAATAGTGCCACACGGCGACTATTAATACACGTATTCACAGCAGGGATGAAAAATGAATTATATGGACTGTAAGCAAATCTTAGTTCCAATTGTATTTTTTCGGGCTCAATTGTATTTTTTTATTTTCGTATACGAATAGGAGAAATAATGATTTCGAGATATTTATTAATTTTATGTAATATCACGCAATTCCGTCCGTCAGCTTCTGAGGCCAACAGCTAGGCGCATTTGTTTCAAACTTCGTTTTGAGAGTTTGTGGGCTTAAAGTTCGGAACCATTTTCTATTTTGCACGGCGATTTCAAAATTTGGATTTTTCTCGAAAACCATATGTGCGATATGTGGACAAAAATTTATTTTAAAGGTAATACGGTCAACTTAATGCAATTCAATTCAATTTGTTACATTAGTTTTCTAAAGGCTATCTACATGAAAACAGATACAACAGTTTCATCCAAAATGCACGAGCCACTTAAATGTTTAAAATTATTTCGTCTCTCATTTTTCACTAAAGGCCTTAATTTGGCTTTGAACTTGTTTATCTGCATAATAATAAACTTCCATCAATATTGATATTGATATTGATCAATATTTAATTCCAAGTACTTCAAAAACATTTCCGAAATGATTAACAATTTCACTCAAAAATCTTGTAAGATGCAAAAGTTATTGGATAAAAGCACTAATTATGAATACCTACACATTATAAAATAAACGATATTAAATATGCATTGGCCTTTAGAAATAGGAAAAAAATCGGTAGGCAGTGAACTCTAGATCCCACCTAGCATTTCATAGAAGTAAAATAAATTTAACAAAGGCCAACTTCTGTTAGCTATTGTGACTAAATTTTGTTGTTCCATCAGAGGCGAGCTTCAACCTTCAAGTTGTCGCTGTTGTGAACCATATGAACCAAAATTGTTTTAAATTGCAATGAGAAATTTGAAAAAGGGAAAACTCTGTGATTTGTCTAAATCTAAAGGCTAAAGGCTTTTGGACATTTTTAAATAATAAAAGAAAACTATATGGTATTCTGCAAAATATGGAATTCGAAGGTTCTGTCTCTTGCAGCATTGAATCAACATGTGAGCTTTTTGCAAAATTTTTTGAATCAGTTTTTGTTGATCACACGAATCCTAGTCCGTTATTTGACAATAATATAAGTGATTGTAATGCTTGTTTAGGGTTACTCAATCTTTCGATTGAAGACGTTTTGGAAGGAATACAATCAATAAACTCTTCTCAAAATGCCGGCCCCGATCGTATTCCCTTTGAAGTTCTTAAACAATGCAACGTATCCTTGTCCTCTCCTTTAAAATTCATCTTTAATTTATCCTTGGCTTCTGGTGTGTTTCTAGATGTATGGAAATATTCATTTATAACTCTTTGAATATTCAAAGCTGGATCCAGAAAAAAAGTTGAAAATTATCGTGGAATATCTAAGCTCTCAGCTATTCCAAAACTGTTCGAGTCCATTGTTACCAAAAAACTTGGTTTCATAATCAAGGAACAAATATCACTACAACAACATGGATTTGTATCTGGTAGATCTACACTTACCAACTTGACGCTGTTTTCAAAATATCTTTTTGACTCTGTGGAGTCTGGATATCAAGTTGATATAATTTTTACTGATTTCACGAAAGCTTTTGACACAGTGTGTCACAGTATTCTTATAAATAAATTATGATCATTTGGAATTCATTCGATCCTACTTAAGTGGATTTCGAACTACCTCTTCAACAGAAAACAGTATGTAAAAATTGGGTTTTCCCAATCTAGACTCATTGAGGTCTTATCTGGTGTTCCCCAAGGCAGCCACTTAGGCCCCTTGCTTTTTAACATTTTTATTAATGAGATTCCTTCATTGCCTAGTCATGCTAACTGCTTGATGTATGCCGATGACCTAAAGATTTTTATGCGAGTTAAAAATTTGCATGATTGTGAAAATCTCCAAAATGATTTAAACAAAATAGTTCAATGGTGTGACCTTCATCGACTTACCTTGAACATTAATAAATGTCATGCTTTTTCTGTGCACCATATATTAATACCTATAATTAATAACTATAAAATTTTCGGGGCTAGTCTTTCTCGAAAAACTGAATTTAAAGACCTTGGTGTGATTTTTGACACAAAACTTACTTTTTCGTTTCATATTGACTATGTTGTTGCCAAAGCAAACTCTATGCTCGGATTTCTTAAGCGCACATGTGCTGAATTTTCGAACCCATATGCTCTTAAATCTGTTTATATGTCTCTAGTACGTCCTTTCCTTGAATATTGCTCTATTATCTGGTGTCCTATATATGCAAATTCCATGGAGATCGAAATTTAAATTATCTATATTGAATTTAAATATATCCTAAATAATGTTATTATACTAAATATTAATTTATCTCGAATTATTATAATATTTAATCAAAGTCTGTTAGAGTTAAGCTCGGTAGATGAATAAAGAATAATAATAATAATAATAAATTTTAGTTGTTAATACATACAATCCCACCGCTATTCGACCACCCTAATAAATGAACGCGCCACACTTTAGATATTCAGAAAAATGCATAAGCACAAGCCCTAAGTTTCCAAAGCAAAAATATTAATTTACTTTACTAGTTTGGAACTTGGAACTACCCCCAGTGTGAATTTCAACTAATTGGATTTGACGGATGCCACTTTTTTTGGTACTTCATATATTGAGCTGAAATTTCAGATTTCTCCTGCTAAATCAAACATTAAATCCGAATTTTATTGGTTCTTGTGTGTATTAAGTTGGCCACAAAAAAACACTTTTTGTTTACCTGCATTGTAATTAAAACTGTTTTCCATACGCGTAATTGTTATAAGTGAAAATAAATCATGTACATCATGTACAACATTCAAATCTGCGAAAATGTTGAGATTTTTGAAAATTGCCCCGGTGCGGTGACTCCAATCTAACTAAATATTTCCTAACTTAAAGTCAAATTAAATGCTTTAGACTAAGAGTTGATTTTTTCCAAGAGTCGTATTCATTATCTAAAATTGTTTATTCTTAACGGCCAATGAGTACAAATAAAAATTCAAAATTAAAAAAATACTCTTTGAGTGTAACTTAAAAGTTACGATCGTAACACATTTGTCAACCCTGATTCACAGACAGGAAAAAAAAAGAGCGCGTGAGAGAGGCTGTCATTCAAAATTTGCGTGGAAAATCGGGTAGGCGCACGGGAAGTTGGCTGTCTAGTTTGGTTAGTCTATGGTGATCACCAGATTGTTGTATATCGGATTATTTATTTGTTAAGTTAATCTATATAAAAAAAACAAAGCTTCAAGCGTTATACCATGTTTCCACCAACGTGATTTAGCTAAATCATCTCATAGACTACGTGATTTATCATACATTTTCGTGATTAATATTTACGTGATTTATACGTGTTTAAATTTTAATTACGGATCTGTCATCGCAAATACACACAAAATAAAATCAAACATACCTGTTATTAACTTCAGCACTTCATTCAGCAAATAAAAAACAAAAAAAAAACTGTAAAAAAAAATGATTTGAAATTCAATTTTCTAATTTTGTTCGTGTTTCGGTGAGTTTTTGATATTTTTATTAATTACATACAATCAAAAATTGTTTTATTCTTGGCAGGTATGGCAAGAAAACAGAAACAACAACGAAAAGAACTATCTCACAATATTGAAACTTGGACACCTAATGCCAAAGTATTTTTGACAAAAATGTCACACTAAATCACGAAAGGTTCGGTGGAGACGCCTTCCGTGATTCATAAATCACTTTGGCTAAATCACGTTGGTGGGAACATGGTATTAGATCGCTCATAAATCGAGATTGATGATTTGGGCTATCACTTTTTTTGTGTTTTTCTCCGCTCAAGGAAACTACGGAAAGTATAAAAATTCAATTCGTGAAAATTGATTTCTTATACATTTTTGTAGAGCTCTTTAAAGCAAACCCCTCCTAAATGTCCCCCAGTGGAGTTTCCTTCGATTTATAAGGTTTCGCTCCCTAAAATTAGGAACGGAACTTGTGCGCCCTCAAGGCTATCCCCCAATGGAGTTTCCTTCGATTTATAACGTTCTTTCGCCCTTAAACTGAACTTGTGTTGGTCCTACAGGCTGTCCCCCAATGGAGTTTAGTTGGATTTAAAATGTTCTTCCGCCCTTAAACTAGGAACTTGTGTGCCCTAAAGGTTCTCTTCCATTGCGACAACCAACAGTCCTCGGCTTTTCTCCTCCAAACTGACTATACCCAACAGTCCACCTCTCAACCTCCATTCCCACATAAATCACCACGAAATCTCTGCAACGACGAGATGCCCCAATCACCACTTGTCGCACCTCTTCCAAAGACCATATATCACACGCGTCAGCCGCACGGCGACCACCCACGAACGTGGCTATCGTAATTATCACGGCTCCCACTCATTAGCGGATTCCTTCAAAGTATACACCAGTCTGATCTATTTCGAACGCGCATAGGTGACGGGTGACGCCACAACTGCGCTCCAGATGTTACCTATTCCGCGCAGCTTCTGTCTGCCTGCTGTGCCGCGCTAATAAATTTCCATGTGACGTCGCATTTTTTTTTTTTTTTTGGAGGAAATTCTTTCAAATTTTCTCGATTCTCCACCGCAGATCATAAATTACCTCTCGCTCGCGGTCAGGCGAAGCTTATTTATTTGAGAGTCAGTCGCAGTGTCAGCTGCGGTGCGGCGGTGGGCGATATGGCGGCTGCAATGTTTATCTAAGAATTTTAAAGACTTTTGTCAGCATCCAACAGATTTTATTGGCCATTTTGATGGAATAAATTATCACACACGCTCCCGGCGCGCCTTGCTTTGATAATCATTTGATTGCGTGTTAATTAATTGGGAACACTTTATGTTCATCATCGGGTTAGTTTTGATTGCTGCTCGGCGGGATTTGGGAATGAGCGATTAGAATATTTGTCCGTTTCGGATTTTTTTGCTTCTTGTGGGGTTTAATCTGTCGGTTTTTGTTTTTTGAATATTTTCCCACTGACATGGAGTGTTTACAGTGTCGAACATTTTTTTTGACAGTTTGTTTGACTTTGTACTATTTAAGATGCCGTTTGACCTACCTCAGCGACATCCTTTAGTTCGAAACTCATCTGACTGAGTCCGTCGATTGCTCCACTGAGCCCTTTGCCTATTGTCTGAGACTTGTCTGAAAACCCCTTTCGGATTGGGGTCTAATTTAAAACGAGATACCCCAAGAAATCCACAAACTAGTAGTAGATTAAGAGACACAGAAAGGGAGGAGATTCGAAACTCCTTCGCATCTCCATTTCTAGCTACCCTCGAAGGTCATTACTGACTCCCATCCCTCCCTGAAGGCCAACCTCTTACAGAATCACGATAAACATTTCTCACCGTCACGCCGCTCGTCTGATTCCATCAAATCGATGACAGAACAAACCATATGTCCTTTTTCACACGATCTGCTCCTAAATACACATCTTCGCGACGAAGAGGAAAAACCTCTCCCTACTTCTAATCACTCGTGCCAGTCGGGAGAGCATTAAAATAAAATTGCGAACAGGGAAAACATGATTACTTACTTTAAAGTACACGCCTCGGTCCCGGTCCCGGTCCTGTGCCCAGGATATATCATAAAACCCGATAAAGCCGAAAAGCAGCCAAAAAACCATTCCCCGGGAATGGGCATATTTATTACTCTTCATCTCGCGCCCGCATAGTGCGCGCACAAAAATAATTCTCTCGCAACAAGGATGCATGAACGAAATGCCTCTTTCGCCGAAACCTTATCTAGTCTTCGAAGGAAGAGCAAAAAAAAAAACCCCGAAAAGATACAAGTTTCCGCTTTGGAAATGGTGAAATTTCCAAATGGTGGGCTGAGATATTCTTAGCCGCACCACCCCCCGTGCCTGATGATGTAATTCTCATCAACGCGTTTACCGTACAGTTATGATTCCTCTACTGGCTCGTTTATTATTCATTTTCTCAGGCTTTATCAAAATATAACTCAGGGTGAAGTGACAGCCGCGCGGTTCAACTGCAGTAAATGTATTCCTGATGGGATCCTATACTGTGCCAGGGGAATGGCAGTCCTGCTGATATTTTGAGTGTATTTTCATTATGGCCGATACGAATCTGCAGCTCCACACGGATAAGATGATGTTGAGCAAAGTTGTAGGTGGTGCTGTCACCTGGCATGTGGCGCGTGTTCTTTTCTGATGAGTGGTAAGAACGGAGGCGAAGTAATGAGCTTCAAGGAAAGCATCGTCACAACAGAGGTGCATATTTTTGTACGACAATGAGTGTGGTACAGTCGCATATGACAGGGATGTCCGCAATTGTGTTAAATTTATTTTAAGTGGGTTGCTGATACAATCTCAAAGTGAAGTTGAAGACCAGGGGCCCTACGCTGTATCTCGATCCGAAAGTGAAATCTTCAAAAGCCAATGTTTCGTACTCTCTATTTCGAAAGCGGAGTGAAATCTTTAAATTTAAAATTCTAAAGGTGGTAGTAGTCCTGTCAAATATTCTTTTTGCATTCCGAAAGTGTTAGAGAGTAACAGCATAATCGATGGTAGAGAAAGGGGTCAAGCCATCCTGATTATCTAGGGAGGACGGTGCCATCACTCGCACCTTAAGGAGGAAATTAGAAAAAAAGATAGCAACGACTTTCTGACGTTGAAAGATACTGTGCCACTTGAATCATGATCGGTTAACGGAGTACACCTACGGCCATATTATTCACTCCGGGTGTAACTCAGGTTTAAGCTAATTTTACACCCGACATTTAATCTGCATTTTTTTAAATCCCACAATTTAAGCCCGTGGCCATATTATTCACTGAAAAACTTGCACTAAGCCGGTTGAATTAAAGATGGATTTAAATGCGGATTTAAAACACTTTAAACCGATTTTAATCCGTTTTAAACCTATGCAATGTAGGCGCAGTGGCTTACTGGTTAGAGTGTTGGACTACTAAGCGAGGGGTCCCAGGTTCGAGTTCCGAAAAAAAAACTAAATTCCAACTTATGGTTTTTTCCGCTGCGCCACCTCTCGCGAACGTCTGACAAACATCCGAGAGTATAACTGTCATGAAGGAGCTTCTCAATTAGCCGTTTGGACCCGGCATAAAATTTTAGATCCCTTCCATTCGTCCCAAAAATGAGAAACTCACACAAACGAATGGTTGTGAGAAGCTAGGCCTAGGGTTCCTACTGACCTGTTGCGCCAACATTTATTTATTTATTTATTTATTTATTATAAACCTCTGTAATGTCAAATTTCGAAAATATATGTTTTTTGTTGTTTGTCACTTGTAAATTGATTTGATTTGTAGTGTGCCGATTTTAGTTTTAAGTGCATTAGTCGAATCGTGGAACGTAGCCTCCATCCTCCAAATATGCCTCTTTCTTCAGTCGGAAATATTTCCGAAAATCCATCACCTCCTAGTCATTGTTCATTCGATACATTCGCCGACGAGCACGACGTCGATTTACCGTCAGCTCTCTGACAAATTCGTCTTCTGATGACCAAGACATCAACGTTTTTTTTTAACTCTTTGCTTTCTACTTCACTTATCAACTTTTCGCATTTCTCGCACTTTGCGAACGAAGAAATGTCAATATTATGAAATTAAGTTGTAACCCGGGTTAAAGATTTTAAACTGGTCCCGGAGTGCAGTTTAAATCCAATCGGATTAAACGCTGTCAAGTTTAAAAAACGGGGCTAATGCTCGGGTTAAACGACTGAATATAATGGACTTGGGTTTAATTTTTGGGTTAAACTCACTTAAACTCGGATGGAACCCTTAACCCGGACTAAAGGGAGTGAATAATATGGCCGCCAGATTTCAACAGTTTATGCAGAACATAAACTAAGTGGAAATAGACTGACAGCTTTCCTACGTCTTCCCGATTTCCCCCGCAATTTATTCAATATTACCCCCTCCCTCCCTCGCTCAATTGTACTATCTGTGAATACGTGTGAAGCAGCAAAAAAAAACAGCAACCAATTTAAAAAAATTATCGATTAAAAATAAGAGTTAAAATACAGGAAAAATATTTCAGGGGAAAGATACGCACATTTCTGGGAGTGGGTATGATTTTTGAGTTATCCTTTGCATAATGGAAAACAACAAAAAAATAAAATTAAATTTATTAAAAAAATTAAAAACAATTGACATACCGAATTAATAAAAATACTTTTGAAAACAATTAACTCAGCCGAGAATATGAATAATGGTAATTAAAATAATTAAAAGAGTCTAATAAAAAGTGTTTTTTTTTTAGAAGTTTTTTTAGAACTTTAAGTTGGCAACACTATTTTAACTGGCGGCCATTTTGTCAGCTGTCAAGTGTTCAAGACGCCTGAACAACGCTTCCAAATTGTGCAAATTTATTTTGAAAATCATGGTTCTGTTCGAAATACTTATCCCAATTTTCATAAACGAATTTTGTTTAGCGATGAAGCTGACTTTTGGTTGAATGGATGCGTCAATAAACAAAACTGCCGTATTTGGAGTGATGATAATCCTCAGTTGTATGTTGAGACACCGCTACATCCACAAAAACTGACTTTTTGGTGTGCTTTATGGGTTGGTGAAATAATTGTTCCGTACTTCTTTCAAAACGATGCTGGCCAGAATGTTACAGTCAATGGTGACCGCTATAGAGCCATGATTACTGACTTTTTCGTTCATCAATTGAACAACCATGATGTGCAGGAGCTGTGGTTTTAACAAGACGGCGCAACATGTCACACAGCTCGTGCCACAATTATTTGAAGGAATAGGTAATCAATTGATTTATTGAAGGAAACTTTTGGTAACCGCATAGTTTCGCGTTGCGGACCCGCGAATTGGCCTCCAAGATCGTGCGATTTAACGCCGCTTGACTGTTTTCTGTTGGGATATGTGAAGTCGGTAGTCTACGCCTATAAGCCCGAAACGATTGACCACTTGGAGGTCAACATTCGCCGGCCACAAAGGTTGGAAAAAGTCATCGAAAATTGGACCTCCAGATTAGACTACGTCCGAGCCAGCCAGAAATCATATTTAAATTATAATGCCAGAAGATTATCTTTCGAATAAAGTTAATTTCATTTTAAAACTTTATACCTCTAAAAAAAAACACCCTTTAGATAAAATCAACAAAAATTAATTTATTTTCATTAAAATGTATAGCTGCCTAAAGTTTTTAATTCATACGAATTTATATGTAAAAGGTAAAATAAATAAAAATAAAGTGCTAAATAAGCATCCAAAATTTAATTGTAAAATTACGACTCATTTATTATTGTTTCTTCCCACAATTTATTCTAGGAAATTGATGTTTTATTTTTGTAATTTTTCTTACACTTTTTTAAGCGAGAGTACAGTTTGTCAGTTTTGTTTAATGCTGTTG
This sequence comes from Cheilosia variabilis, assembly GCA_951230905.1. Classification (NCBI taxonomy): domain Eukaryota; kingdom Metazoa; phylum Arthropoda; class Insecta; order Diptera; family Syrphidae; genus Cheilosia; species Cheilosia variabilis. Next base: position 58,325,411 of record OX579680.1, on the reverse strand, counting down.
TTTGTTGTTTAAAAAAATCGATAATTTAAACAGTGGAAAGAGAAACCGTCGACGAATATCGAAAAAAACAATTGGAAATGTGAAAGAAAATTAAGGTTGAGAAAATTAAGTTAAATAATGACTTAAAAAAAATATTCCTTTTCTTTATACCGTACAAATTGAATTAATTATCAATTATTTCGTATGTTTGTTGCAAGTACTTTATTTTCAATAAGTTTTTGATTATTGAATTTGCGGTGTTTAGAACTGATTTTTATTGCATGCAGTGGCTACATAATTGGTTTTACTTGATAGAAAATCGAACACCTATTTCTATAAAAATGTAGTGAAAAATTTCAACCTGGATCCAAGAAAAACTATTATTTACAACATAGCCCCACACTTGATACTGAAATGAGAATCCACCTCAGGCTACCTGACATCCAGTTTGAATCGGAAGTATAGTCTTGTTTTGTTTTTAACAATTATGCGTGAGCCCCCTTTGTTTAACATAGCACAAATACATGAATTCAAACTGGCCTGCATCCAAGGTTGAATTAAGCTCGTAGGCAATTCCTCTTTTTTGGCTGAAGTTGTCAGTCTATTTCTACTTTGTTTATGCAGAGGACCTAATTGAAAGTGGAACGTAAGACAGTTTCGAAGGGGACTAACTCCAGAACGAATAAGAGGGAAGGGCCCCTAGTTCTCAAAGCAACAGTGGGTGCATTTGAGTGTTTTGTAGCCGTAGGCTTGTTTGCTTTACTTATGTATTTACTTAGACCATTATGGAAGAAGATTCATTTCATCAAGAAAATTCAGAAAAAAATACATTTTGGTCGAAAACGCCTCCAAAAAGTAGGCGTGGCAATGAGCAACATAGCCTATAGCCCTCTCCGAATTTTTAGAAATATTTTTAAGAGATTTTTATCAAAATCTGTCCAATAGTTTTCACCCCAACTGAAAACAAATATGCAGCCCCAGCAGTTCTATTATGCGTACAGAAACGGAATAACTTATAAGATATTTTGAAATCGTAGATGAAACAAAGTTGTGGCTAACGTTGGCTGAGATGGACTCCCTGAAAGCCCATCTGCTGGTATACCACCAGGACAGTTGTATACCTGCCTATGCTTTGCAGCTCTACGGGACCGTCTTCTTATGTTTTTTTAAGGCAGCGCAGAGTAAAAGCTTGAATGCTTTCATTTGAGTGTCGAAGTAATGAAAAATTGTATAGACCTACGTTATAAATGTGCCGAGGTGTCCAACTAGCTTCCAACGGGCACACCACAGCCCAATGATGACAAGCATCACCAAGCAACTTATACCCTCCGTTGTTTGCAGCCTTTAGGTGTAATTTGCATTTTTGGGGGTCGAACCGTACACCTTTTTCTGAATATTTTTCTAAATTCCCCGAATTGCATTACCAACAGTTGCACTAAATTAAATATCCCAATAAAGTCCGGCACAAGTTGCAACTTGCAACTCCTCTCCCTCTCTCTCTGTAGAGATCAAATACTCGTAACAAACGAAAAACAAACAAATATCTGTCTGTATTCGAAACAAAGTGCATTCTAAATGAGCAACCATCAGAACAAAAGAAAAACATTTCCCTTCGGCTTAAAATAAATTCGCAATTAGTTGTCCTCCTCCTTTTTGGTCCAAGACGCAGTCTAGGAATTTCAAAATGTTTTGTGTGTTCGCAGCGCTTTTGTATTTTGTCGCTTGTGCCAAAAATAGTGGCGCTGCACAATAACTACGAAAATACTTGCCCCAACACTATACCCGTGCATTTAAATATCCGCAGATCGTCAGCACGCTTGCATCTCAATCGCAACAAGGAGATACAAAACGCTCCAACAGGCGAACGCATTCAAATGGCCAGTTTTTAATTAGTTTGCGTCTAATTTCTATATAAACTATCTCTTAAAAGGCATCTCCTCTCAGTGCTGAGCTCCATCTTTGAGATAGAATTTCGAGGAATGAAAAAATAAAGCGAATCCAATTTGCACATTTGCTGCCTAGAAATGGCTCATCTGTATGGAAGGGGGAGGCGAGCATCAAAGCTTTCCCAAGGAAAATACACGCGTAACTCTATCAGAGAAAAGTGGGAGCAAAGGAGCTGCCACAGTTTACCAAACAGCTACAACGCATCACCAGCGATAAATTAATTATACTTTGTGATGCGTTTTGTGTTGCATAGAGAGGAGGGTGGGGGATGGTGGGGGATGGTGGGGGCCTGTATGCTGTATCCCTCGCAAATTCCCAAGTGAAATATTAGACCCAGCGCATTGAGGAAGATAAATAATTTCTTTGTCGCGACTGGCAAAGTGTCATGATTTGTGTGACAAGTTGGACGGGTAAACGCCACCTGCTGAAGAAATGTTCGAGTTTAGAGATAATTGTGTCAACGAGGGGCTTATCATGTGGGCATGCGGGGCATTTGAAGCGATGTGGGAAGGAGTGAGTCTTGAAACTTGAGACAAAGAAATTTCTGGAGGGAAAATTCAACTTTACCCTAAAGTCTGTCTTCAGTGAATTGACAGATAGTCCTTGGCCTTTTTGCTGCAACATATACCGCTTCTCCCATAGCAAAGACAGAAGTACCATCTTCTAAATAAAAACAAGTAAAGCACTGGACCTGGTACTCCGCCTTGAGGTACGCCAGTCACCAGTTTGAGGTTCTCTGGATTTTGAGTACTGGTTGGCTAGTTTTAATTTATTATAGGAGGTACAATGCTACCATCTTTTTAATAAAATGTAAAGCACTGGACCTGGTACTCCGCCTTGAGGTACGCCAGTCACCAGCTTCAGGTTCTCAAAATGGGCAGTATGGGAAGTCTAGTTTTATTCACAGGAATCGCTGTAGTACTATGAAGGTACACCGCTACCATCTTGTTATTTATACGTAAAGTGCAGGACCAATTAGATCGCCTTGAGGTACACCGATTTCATTTCTTCTTGCATTTAGTACATCGCCGATTCAAAGACCTGTAAGCTTCACTGATAGAAAGAATAGAAAGGTTCACACAGCTCAGCGGAATTCTATATATTGACAGTTTTTAAAAGACGTCGCAGCTGGAGCTAATAGCCCAGTACAGCGAATAGTTTCCTACCTCGAAGCACGCCACGTTTCGTACACATTTCGCACTTTAAAACCTACGTCAACCTCAGGACTTATTGACCTTCTTTCCTACTTTGTCTATACATGGTGGCCATATAGCAGGAAATACTTCCTAATACTTCGCCTTCGCTTCGGGGGTTTTTGGAAATTCACTATGTCTACAAACGTCAATTTGGCAGACATTGGAAATTCACTATTACTAGAACACTCATTTTTTTATTTGACGCTACCTGACAGTTAGTTGACTTTTTGATGAACAATTCGTATTTCACTTGGAACGCTGAGAATTTTTTTGAATTACTAAAATTGGGAGAGAGAGTTTTTAACAATTTGGTTTGATTTGTTCGCGCTTCTGGTACCCTCATATTATGGGCTCCCTTTCAGTGGTGGTTGGGATTGAAAGTGATCTTCTTATTTTAAAAATATAACTGCCTTGGTTTGTGGTGGGTTTCTTATCGGAGGCTGACGTTTAACTCGCTGATCAGTTGAAATGTGTGGTTCCATAGGATGACAATGACTAATCATGGTTCGATGAGGCCTAAAAGCTACAACAATGACAAATCGCAGTCTTTTTGGATGATACAAAACGGTCGTCGTTCTCTGAGGCCTTGCTATGAGATAAAGCGTGGTTCCATAAGGCCCTACGAGTCTAGTGTCATTGGTAACGGGTAAAAAAAAGCGGTCCACCGTGCAGCGTCGTGAGTCCGTATGACTAGTTCGAGTCCCGAGGTTTTGTGGGCAACGAAAAGCTTTCTAATCAAAAGTGTGCTTCCAAAGAACACAACGACTTATCGTGGTTTCGTAAGGTTCAAAAATTCAACTGCTACAGTGACGAAGCGGCGTGTATCTTTTTCCAAGGCTTTGGTACGATTTTGCATGGTTCCATGAGGCTCTGCTACGATAAAGCGTGCCTACGAGTCAATTGTCGTTGTTTTCGGGTAATAGTAAGCTACAAGAGTGGCTACACTGAGCCCTTTACGAACCACCGTGTGGATCAATGAATTTAGGCCAATTGACAAGAGGAACTCCGTGCGAAGACTGACATGGGAACAAGCCGGTCCATGCCAACTAAGCCCAATTTGAAGGAGGAAGTTTAGAACCCAAAACGAGTGTGGTATTACATACAATATCTCCCGCCCAATCACTTGTTGGCACCCCTGATTTTTTATTCTAAAAGCGAGTGTGAATTTTATCAAGCAACTTAATTTTTTTTTTTTATTTCGCTTGACATCAATCTCGATAGAACGTCCCAAACTCTCTCATTGTCAATCGACGATTTAACGCTTTTACAGGTTTTCTTGCTCTGAAAACTTCTGTCCGAGTCTATTCCGATGGACACATCGGCCACTGGCCCACATGTTTCCTCTTCCCTTCAAATTATAGACATCATGTGATGAATCGGACAAATTTTCTCTAGCATTTGGCCAAACTCGGCCACACCCATTTTGCATTTATTTTAAATTAAGCACATTCGCTCCTCCTTACAAGATCTGTCACAGCGACATTCCCATTGGCAACACTCACCTTCCGCATCAAAAACGAAGACTAATCAAATTTCTTGGCACCTTAAATTCATTCCTCTGGTCGAATTTTATGAATTAAAAATACACACGCCTCGACTAATGAGCTGCTATGTCGTTCAAGGTGACAGATTAGCAGCCACATCCATCAGGGTGTTGTTTCATCACCTTTTTGCCCTTTAATCGGACATGTCATAATTACAATATTTTCAAAACATGAATCCCCCTGAGTGTGTGGATACATTTTTAGGACACTGAATCATTTTAGGAGCCCCACCGGATGCACGATTGTCAATCATTCTATATCTGCCGCGGTACATGGGTCCCGTGCGGGCAGTTACAATGGATCATTGGACCGGTGTACATCGGGCGTTTATAATTAAAACGTACTACAAGAACAGTGACTCGGTGGTGATGGCACAGAAGCTGTTCAAGAGACATTTCGGTTCGCATGCCATTCCATCGGCGAGCATCATCAAAACCTGGGTGAAGCACTTCGAGGCAACTGGTTCCGTTACAAGACTGATGGAGCGCAGACCGTCGAATCAGGGAATGACGGCGAATGGTGAGGCAGAGCTGCTGACTGTCAAGAGCTAGTGGAGGGAGCTGTTATTTGTGTGAAAGTTGAAGTGATTTTTTCTCTAATTGAATCATATGAAGTTGTACAAATGCGTTCTGTAAATAAATATTTAGTTTTAAGAATGAGTGAGGGGCGGCTTTTTATTTGGGCAATCGATGGTGGCACAGTTTTCTACCCCGAGGACTAGCTTCTTCTGGCAATTATATTCAGTTTAAGAGCAACAATCGCGACAAAGCATGAAGTAGGATTGACTTCATTTATATACCTACCCGAGCGGGTCTTTTGTGTACTTCATTCGGAACTACTTTGACTGGTGATTGATTTGGCCATGCTTCTAAATCGAGGTCTTGAAGCTACCTTGCGAGTACCTAGTCACTCATTGGCTTTTACTCTGTTGCGGCCTTAATAAGCACATCTCTGTTAAAGTTGAGGGTTGCTTTGTAATCTACTTCTTCCATAAAGGGCTCAAAACTGCCCAGAGAAAACGTAGACAGGACACGGCTTTAGAGTTTCTAAGATGCTGCCAGATAGATCACATACAGACGATGAACAAGACAATTTTTTATGGCGGGCCAACCCAAAATCGTACGAAGAAAAAACAGCCCAAATCCGTCAAATATTAGTACCTATAAAAAATAATGACGAAAAACCTATTGAAAAGTGTTTTTGTAAAGGTCAGAAATCGACCCAAAACCGCGTGCTAAAAAGTAACTAAGAAATTGCTTCGAGTATTACCCCAAACAACGCGTCTAAACAGCATTAAAAGGCGTTCAATTGGATGATGTTTAAAAGGAATGAAAATGAGTTGAAAATCGTATTAAGAGACATTTTGGAGAGCCAGAAATTGGCCCAAATTCATCGAAAATCTCTCTGAAACACGCCTTTGAATCTGCTTCAAAAACCCTACAAAACTAAGCGCGTCCCATTTCGTATCGAGAGATATCACGACAAAAGTATCGAAAACCGTGTAAAAAATTTTTATTGGCTTGTCAGAAATCGACCCAAAAAAGTTCCAACAAAATTGGTCGAAATACGTCGAATGGTACCCTAAAAACACCGCCATCGACTTGTCTTCAAAAATACCACATTTGGACAAGAAACGCGTCCCGTTTCGAGTTAAGAAATATTAAGAAAAACGTGTCGAAAATCGTGTAAGAAATTACTATTTGCCGGTAAGAATTTGGCCTAAAACGCACAGAAAAAAATCGACACAAATATGTTGAATATCTCCTCAAAGAAACTTTCAAAAATAGTGCAATAGGATCATAAAAAAAAGAGGCAAAAATTGTCGGAAAAACTTGTCAAAAATATAAATAAGAAAAGCGACAGAAATGCGTATTCATTTTTTTTTGATGGTCCAAGAATGTAGATACTCAAAAATGTACCTACATCAAAAACGAGCCCAATGTCGAATCAAACAAAGAAGTTGCAAAAGGGATAAAAGTCATTTACAAACGCAATCCTAAAGTCGGCACAAAAATCGTCTTAAAAACGAGCTGAAAATCTTCTTATAAAACGTCCCAAAAATCGATAATAAAGTCGGCACAAAATTCGCCCCAAAAAGGAGTTGAAAATCTTCTTAAAAAACGTCCCAAAAATCGATAATAAGGTCGGCACAAAAATCGCCCCAAAAACGAGTTGAAAATCTTCTCAAAAAACGTGTCAAAAATCGAACCTAAAGTCGGCACAAAAATCGTCCCAAAAATGAGTTCAAAATCTTCTCAAAAAACGTGTCAAAAACCGAACCTAAAGTCGGCACAAAAATCGCCCCAAAGACGAGTTGAAAATCTTCTTAAAAAACGTCTCAAAAATCGATCCTAAAGTCGGCACAGAAATCGCCCTAAAAACGATTAAAAATCTTCCCAAAAAAACAGTAAAAAATCGATCCTAAAGTCGGCACAAAAATGAGTTCAAAATCTTCTCAAAAAACGTGTCAAAAACCGAACCTAAAGTCGGCACAAAATTCGCCCCAAAAACAAATTGAAAATCTTCTTAAAAAAACGTCCCAAAAATCGATAATAAGGTCGGCACAAAATTCGCCCCAAAAACGAGTCGAAAATATTCTTAAAAAACGTTTCAAAAATCGATAATAAAGTCGGCACAAAAATCGCCCTTAAAACGAGTTAAAAATTTTCTTAGAAAACGTGTCAAGAACCGATCTTAAGGTCGGCACAAAAATCGTCCCAAAAACGAGTTTAAAGTCTTCTTAAAAAACGTCTCAAAAATCGATCCTAAAGTCGGCACAGAAATCGCCCTAAAAACGATTAAAAACCTTCCCAAAAAAACAGTAAAAAATCGATCCTAAAGTCGGCACAAAAATGAGTTCAAAATCTTCTCAAAAAACGTGTCAAAAACCGAACCTAAAGTCGGCACAAAAATCGTCCCAAAAATGAGTTCAAAATCTTCTCAAAAAACGTGTCAAAAACCGAACCTAAAGTCGGCACAAAAATCGCCCCAAAAACGAGTTGAAAATCTTCTTAAAAAACGTCTCAAAAATCGATAATAAAGTCGTCACAAAAATCGTCCTAAAAACGAGCTTAAAATCTTCTTATAAAACGTCCCAAAAATCGATAATAAAGTCGGCACAAAATTCGCCCCAAAAAGGAGTTGAAAATCTTCTTAAAAAACGTCTCTAAAATCGATAATAAGGTCGGCACAAAATTCGCCCCAAAAACGAGTTCAAAATTTCTTAAAAAACGTCTCAAAAATCGATCCTAAAGTCGGCACAGAAATCACCCTAAAAACGATTGAAAATCTTCCCAAAAAAAACAGTAAAAAATCGATCCTAAAGTCGGCACAAAAACGAGCTGAAAATCTTGTTAAAAAACGTCTCAAAAATCGAACATAAAGTTGGCACCAAAATCGCCCCAAAAACAAGTTGAAAATCTTCTTAAAAAACGCCTCAAAAACCTATACTAAAGTCGGAACAAAAACCGCTCTAAAAAGGAGTTGAAAATCTTCTTAAAAAACGTCCCAAAAATCGATCCTAAAGTCGGCACAAAAATCGGCCTAAAAATGATTCAAAAAATGTCGAAAAACCAAATATTTGAAATTAAAATACAAATAAATATTTGGACGTCAGAAAACAAGCCAAACAAACAACAAGCACGCCTCCCATTTTGATAGTAGGTTCTTTTTTGGCACGTTTTCGACGCCTTTGAAAGTATTTTGGAAAATCACAGACTCCCTGACAATTTTAGACTGTTTTAAGGTACTGAGAGAGTGCCTTCAAAATAGAATAGCAAATCCCTTTATCTTTGACTTTTTGTACCGACTTTCCTAGAGGTCTGCCCGGTCTTAAAAGACTTACCCATATACCTAAACCAATTATTGAAGGCCCCATCCCTAATCTCTCTACCGTATCAAGAATCCAAGAATGCTCATGCCTCTTCCATAAATAGAAACTTAAATTAGGAACATCGCAACGGAAAAGTTTCCATCCACGATAGCCCGTCACGCTGTTCTTAATTATTTCTCCAATCGGGCCAAAGACAAACTTCCTCGCACAACCAGTTATCCAGCTCTCTGCAGGATAAACAGCGGAAACCCTGCCGATGTTATCGCTTCCAACTTCAAAGCATTGTTATCGAATAAATTCCATCGGACGGAAATGCAGATGGGCTGCGACTCGTTACACCCAAAAGATTATTCGTATCCTCGCCACATCCTGATAAACAAGAAATATATTAATTAGTTGGGACAACTTTTGCTGACGGCGTAGGTACTATTATTTATCGAGAGTTCCAAAGTTCACGCATTAATAAATTTTGGCCACAAAAACGGCACATCGCTGCTGCTTATCCTTCGATTAATTTATTTAAGCCAAACCACCAAACGGACGACAGATGGATGTGGTTTTGTTCTCCCATTCACCGCGGGTGCTGGGTAATAATTCAATTGACAGCTAAAAAGACGAGAAATTAGCGCGCAAGATGCGAGTATAGGGGAGGAGAAGTCGGGTCAAAGCTAAATGGAACTTCTGTCGTACGGTTTACAGTCGAATGCATCGGTGATGGAGTGATGGGAAAGTATTTCGCTAACACACTTCCTTTAGTTTGATAAATTCATTAGCCAGATCGGGGTTTAAATTGTGGTCAAGTCTTCGCCAGGTGTGCGCCACAACAGCATTTCTAGGACTCTCAGAACGGAATCATAAAATTGGGGGAAGAAAGTGGAGTGAAAGTGACTCGTCAAGTTATCATCGGGCTGACGGAAAATGCCGGAAGTAAAGCGAAACATTGTGTACAAAGTATCTAATTTGGGCTATAACATGGGGATTTGGGGCTTGGCAACTCTGAAAAATTGGCCCATTAAGAGCTTTGGAGGAGAAGGCGCTCATTTGAAGCCGTTGAATTCATCTACATGTTCGGGACGTTGGTTAAAGAGGATTAGAAGATCTCCAGCAAGCCTGAAGGGAACCTAAATTTGAAAACCAAGCTGGGTGAATTTTAGAACGCATATTGACACATGGGACAATTCATCAAAGACGCGTCTTTGGAAGTAGCCCTTACTGTGAGAAGGAAGACGAAAAATTCGACAGATCGGGACTTACGCGGCTCAGATTTCATTAACAAGAAACCTGACAGACGGAGAAAAACAGGCCTTGAGTAATAAGAAGCAAGCTCCACGAACTGTCCTCTTCTAAGGCCTTACAAGCCTTTGACAAAGAGATATATGCAACACCAGCCTCGGATAAGATTGGCTTAACTGTTGAAAACTCATGCAAACGAGACTCGACGTAGAAGTCGATGACTCCCCTGGAGACACTGGAGGCTCAATAAGCTGACATCGGCACCCTTCATGAGGTTTTCTGAAAAGTACCGGAAAGTGAAAAACCTGTGAGCACAACCAGCTCCGATTTGACATTTGAAGCACACTTTGGCGAAAAGTTTTGAGTGACAATCCGCAGCAAAAGGGTCTTCAAAGGCCGAGGAAGTCCGTTGTGATAGCGGCCTTTTGACTTAAAACTTCTCTCAGAGTATTCCCTGGTCTGATAAATTTCGAACTTGAAAAACTTTGACAAAGGTCCTCTCCCGCAGCTCATAAAAGCATTCACCGGCAGTAGCTCGTCCATAAGTCCACCAAAATAAGCCGATGGAAGTGCAACATTCAACAGTCTAAAAAATACTGTGAGATAAGTTTGACGTCAAAAGACTGCCATTGCGAGGGACTGTCAAGTCATTTTGAAGACCCTCAATCTCACAAGAAGTCCGGTACCACCAGACTCAAGCACCTAGAAAACGTACGTCATTGGCAAAGGACTGTCAGGGCATTTTGGCGACCCTCAATCTCTCAAGAAGTCCGGTACCACCAGACTCAAGTACCTAGAAGACGTACGTCACTGGCAAAGGACTGTCAGGGCATTTTAAAGACCCTCAATCTCACAAGAAGTCCGGTACCACCAGACTCAAGTACCTAGAAGACGTACGTCACTGGCAAAGGACTGTCAGGGCATTTTGAAGACCCTCAATCTCACAAGAAGCCCAATACCGACGAGTTCAAGTCCAGGAAACTTACTGAAAAGTGAATACCGACAAACTTATGAGGCTAAGGAAAAAGCCTGTTTTACAGCACTGCATACGAGGACCAGAGTCAAGAAAAACTCTCTTTATAACAACACCTTTGGGCAGAAGGCAAAAAAAAATAGGACATGTGACGATAGAGAGCAGCTACTCCAAGTCTTTCCACCTTAAAATGAAGAGACAATTTTAAGGCCACCAGAGGCGATCTAGGAATCGTAAAATAGAGCCTCAGTCTGTAAAAAAAATTGCAATCACCGCGTTTGGGTTGACGACCAAGAATACCGTGGCGGTCAGTATGTTCTATTCAACGCCGAGGATGAAAGACATTGAGCCCATTAACCTACAAAAATGAATTAAGTGACGATAGCCAAGCTTTTCAAAGCTCGAGGACATGGCCTTGAACGGAGCACCCATTAACTCGTATATGAAAATTGGGGCAAAAATTTCTACAATAAGTCGATCCAGAAAGAAGGAGGTCCTTTGATCTACGACAATAGCTTAGAGCTTAAAGGTCTATTCAAAATTCCAAACATTATACTGTCGACAAAAATCTGTGAACCAATCGTGGACAACCTGGCTGTCCCTTGGCAAAGTCCAAGATGGTGAAAAAAAAACCCCAGAATTCCAAATCGATGTTCGCCATCTTTTATCGGCTGAGAAGCCGCCTATGAAATCATCTATAGACGTGAGCTATAAAGAGTCGCATCTTGTTTTGGCATCAGTGCAAGACTCACCCGTCTGTGTTGGACGAGGAAGGAAGCTCGCTGACGCATCTGAGACCTTTGATGTCGAAAAGGGGTTTTAAGCATTTACGGGGAGCTCAAAACTTCCACCTAAAAGCCGGACTGGCGTCGCAGCTTTCCCTTCATGGAAATGTTCTCGATCTCAGTGAGGAAGCAGCTTAAAAGAGCCAAAGGTCTTTCATATTGGCAAGCGAAACCAGAACTTTTAAAAATCAACTGCAAAGAAAATTGCTTTCCCTCGTATTTCCATTCGCTTTGCTTGAGATGTGACTCTTGGCGCTTGAAAAACTGCTTCACCATGTGACTACACAACCCATCTACGATCTACCCCTCAATCACGCTGCAAATAGCTCGACGCTACCTCCGAAAGCCTATTTTAAGAACTGCCATCAAGCGAACGCGACTCTCGCTTAACAATGACCACTTCAAGACCATTGACTCAGCACATCTTGCGAACTGTGACTCACCGGCACATTCGATTGCCAATTGGAAACACACTTCTTCTACACAAATCACCGAGCAAATATGCACCTATGCACCAAGGACTGCTTTAACAAACAAGATGAATGCTCGAACCGCTCTAATGTCATTCTAAATTTACAATACAAAGTGGCGCACATTGAACTGCGCCAAGAAGTGTCCCCCCACTGAAATAGTAAACTCGTGATAGACTATCACTCGCCTCGATCTCATTAACAAGAGCGAGGAGGACATGCTCAAATGAAAGATGCAGTTGCTGGCTTTGATTGATTAACCACTCCAGCGCCGACACAGGGATAACATCTCAATCTGAGTCTTTCTGGAAATTATGATGGAATCGCTTTGAGTGGATGCAAAACATTCAACAGAATAAACCTCAGTCAATGTGAAAACAACAAAAATCGACAAACTACGAGATCTCTCGGTTGTCTGTTGGTGGCACCACCACCTTCAGTCTACATCCACCGATGATGAACGATGTCGGACGCGCCGATGAAAGACGCACTCGCTGCCACTGCCACTGCCTCTGCCTCTGCCTCTACCTCTGCCTCTGCCTCTGCCTCTGCCTCTGCCTCTGCCTCTGCATAGAAAGTCAATTCAGAAGTCAAATGAGAATTCGCTCTCCTTTCCGCTACATTTGAGGGAAATTCCTTAGAAAATCGACCGTTCAAAGAAAGAAACCAGACGACAGAAAAACCCGCCCAAGAAAATCCCCCAGAGAAAATAGAAAACTCAACGAAAATGGCTTTTTCTTTGTCAGTTGGAAGACGTTCTGTTATCGACATGTGAACAAATATTCACAACCGGATCGAGGCAGGAGAATTCGGCGTGAATTCATCAAGCAAGAGACAACGGCGGCTGTGATGCATCTGCGATGGATGCGCAATGGATAGGCGATTGTATTAGTACGACACGCGGGGTCTTGGTCTGGCAGATTTGCAGAATGTCACTTTGGACACGAATCGTTAGTTGGATTTATCACTGAAAGCTGTAAGAGTGTCGACAGAAATATTCTTAGACGAGCATTGGTTTTGGTTGAGGCCCAGGTCCACCCAAGGCAACCTTAGTAAGTCGAGCAGAATCGCAGATGGAAGCTGAGTGACAAGAGCCTTTGAAGGGTGGCGGTTGTTGTTGTCGAAAGTGGACGTAAAGGGGGTTGAGCGGAATGCATCGAATTCAACGCGCGTCGTGAGCGTCATATGTCCAGCGAGACAGGTGGCCCCTGAGTGAGTAGGAAAGAGAAGGTAGGACTATGAAACAAGTGGTCGGAAAATCCACTTTCTAAAAAAGTTCTATCTCGAAGGTTCGTCCCTTTCAACAGCGATTTTCATTCCGGTCGTCCTTAGAATTTTTTTTTTTTGATTACATTTTGTCTGCCAAAATGTCCTTTATTCAATAGACGCCTTATTCATGGGAATGGCTCTTCCAATTTAATTCAAGAGGCTCCTACGTCAGTCCAAGAAATGCACTCGGAAAAGGCCGGAAAATTCCTTGAATTCTTAAGTGTTATTTTTTTATCGTTGCCCTGAGTTGTGTAAGAATTGGTGTTGGAAGGATCAAATTATTCAAGGCTCAAGCGCTTCCCTCGAACTCTGTTCCCAAATTTTATAGCCGATCAAGCACGACGCCGGTCTTTTTTGACGGCCCATTTCCTCGGATGGTTCCAGCACAAAAATCACTATTTAAAATCAACCATATTTCGGTTAAAAACTACTGAGTAAAATTGTTAATAAAGCTCCTACAGAGATAGTGGCTTAAAAATAACCGAGACAAGTCGGTTAAAAATAACCGATTTATCAAGTTTTCTCGGTCGTAAAAAAAATAAAACTGCTTGGTTGAGATTTTCTAGATAAGAAACTTGAACTGAACCTTTTTATCTCGGTAGTTTTTAACAACGAATACTCGTTTTTTCCAACAGAGACTTTGTTAATTTTAATCCATTTTTTTAACCCAATTTTTGATTAAATTTTTTTAAACCATTTTCCATGCTGGTCAAGTGTTACAAAGCAACAGATCGAAAGCGCAAAAAGCCAACCAAGAGCTGCCCATTCGAATTCCTTTGAGCTCTACAAAGCTTCAAATCGTACACATCCGAAGGACCAAATGGAGTCATACCAGCTGAACTGCAAAAGTCTTTGAATATCCTCCGCCCAGTGCTAAGGATGAGCTCCGAAAGAGCTGTCCGGAGCTGGTTTGTAATTTGATTTGTTATGGAGGATAGTTAAATCGGTTATCATATCCAAGGCGCCGGCAAGAGATCTCGTGAAAGTTTGGAAGACCTCACCCCTGATTGTCTTTCCTCGGAATGACTAATGAAATTCTTGCGTTGCAAAAAAAGAAACAAAAATTTGTGGAAAAGGTTCCAACACGAAACCTCGGGGACTCCCTTCCTCATAAGAGGTGCACAGTGCTTCACATCCCTAGGCTTATAAAATCGAACTAACCTTCAATCCTTAATGCACTCTCAGCTCTTTAATTATTTAAAGTTCACTTGGTCAGTTCATCAATTTGTTGCTCACTGGCCGAATGATCGCAGAGGAGTCCCACAAGTATTTATCCCCTTTTTTTAAAATTATTGGTCAAAGAGTTCCGATTGCGAAATGGCTTCAAAGTGGTTGCATAAGTAAATAAAAGATCTCAGATAAATACCCCAATCCCCTAAAGGAACTCCCACAGCACGCTCTTCTTCCGGGGATCAAACCTGAGACCCCTCGTTCAGCAGTCTAACAACATCCAGTAGAACACTTTCGACTTCGGACTACTACTTCCGTTGCTATACAAATTGTGCTAATAACAATAACAAATTTTAGTCTCGACTTCAAATTTACGGAAGCTCACAATAGCAAAATTTGTGTGGAAAATATTTAGCATTGTGAACTATTTAAATTTAAAGTCAAAACTAAAAATGTTTATTGGTGGGTCCCAATGGGTCCATTTTTAAAATTTACACAAAATATTTTGTAGGTCACAATGGGTAATTTTGTGCGAAATGTGCACTGTGACCTTACCTTACTTAAATTTTTTTCAACTTAATTCGGCCGACATTTTTATTTCACTTTTTTCACAGAACGATCTACAATCTAGAATTAAAAATTCTCATTTTTACACTTTCCCACATTTTATCGACTTAGATCCGTTCACAGCTTCTGGAAGGAGCAAAAAATCGAATGATGGCTCAAAATACTCGGACAAGCATTGGTTTACAACGTGCCTACATATTTTTTAATATTTAATTCAATTTATTTACAAAATGGTATTTTGAATGCAGTTAGGTCGAAATAGGAAAAATAATTCCGTTGGAACTCCAAAACATATGAAAGGATTTTTTTTCAGCTTTTTCTAGCTCAGCTTCTGGGAGGAGAAAAAAATCAAAGGATGGCTCAAAATACTCGGACAAGCATTGGCTTACAACGTGCTTACATATTTTTCAATATTTAATTGAATTTATGAACAAAATGGTATTTTGAATGCAGTTAGGTCGAAATAGGAAAAATAATTCCGTTGGAACTCTCAAACATATGAAAGGATTTTTTTTGTTTCTTCTAGCTCAGCTTCCAGAAGGAGCACAAAATCCAAGGATGGCTCAAAATACTCGGACAAGCATTGGCTTTTAATACCCTTATTTATTTATTTATATTAAAATCAATTTATTAACAAAATGGTATTTTGAATGCAGTTAAGTCAAAATAAAAAAAAAAACATTCGAGCTCCCAATACATAATAAATCATTTTTTTTTAATTTGAGCAAGGAAACAAATAACGTATATGTACATCTGTATTGCATGGAGAAGAATCCAAATATTTTTTAGTTCAAATTTAATCGAAATCCGTTCAGTAGTTTCGAAGTACACCTCCCACTTACATCCGACAGCGCCTTCTATACTCTGTTTCACCGCGGCGACCTCCTTTATTGTCATTTCAATTCTCTACCACACACAACGTCTGGACATTGGCCAAAATAATTTTAAAATACAACACCTGGCAGTGCAGTCGGATTTTTATCCCAATTAATCATCATAATGCAGCATGTGGCTTTAATTATTCACAACAGCAAGAGCAACGCCTACACTAGACTCTGATTTATTCATGGGCTCACCTCTGGCTGCTCCCTGTTGATCCTTTGCAACTGCTACTAGTGCTGCTGCCATGCAAAAACAGTTTAAATATCGGCAAATGTGAGAATTGCCATAAAAATTGCAACACCAACACTATTATCCTGCAAGTGCTATATGCGGCATCCATTTAGGTCCACAGGATGCAAATGCAAACATCTGGCGGTAATATCCTCGGGGCGTGGAGTCTACACCAATGCAATGCACCATCGGAATGGATATCGCTCTAAATGGAGAACCACCTGCTGTGCTTAAATTGAGGTGATGCTGCACTAAACCCCATCAGCCACCCCACTTACACCCATATACTCAAAGCAGAGGAACGATTCCTGCTTGCGTATCTTAATTAATATTCAGAATGCAGTTTACGTTTCTGTTTAAATGGGATCCTTCTTCTTTGAATGCGTGTGCACTAAAACGATTGTAAGCATATTTGTTGCAGAGAGAGAGAGAGAGCGGTGGAGGTCCACACACTCGTACGGGGGTTTGAGTTGCAGCTGTAGATGGTTGGGTACATTGGGAAGGAATATAGGATGTCCTGTCCATGGATGTAATTGATGTGCTTCGTTTTAATTGAACACACCTAAAATCGCCCGGATGGATGTTTGTGTCGATGCGGGTGGGCTGGCGAAAATGAACCGCAGAATTGTCTCTCGGGCACAGTCTGACTGAGAGGTAATGTCATGCAAAATCGACCGATTCTCACACACAAGGACCTTTTACCTTGGTTTTCACTCAAAACCATTGGTTCGATTTAGAAGAGATTTTCCGGTAAGTGTAGCTCACACTTTAAGTGCACTCATTGTCGGCTGGGGGAAGTTGATCCCAATTCGGTGCCCCCAATATTGAGATGGACGGCACCAGTCTTCGGTGAACTATGATACTTTTTTTCTGTGGAGGTCCTTTGATGGTCGATGAAGGTTCAGAACTTGCTGTGACTGCGACTTTGTACGTGCAGACCACTGGAATTTTCACCGATCTTCTATTTTGCTCTTACCCCTTTTAAATGAAGCAACTTACTCATTTTAAATGAAGCAGGCGAACGAAAATCACGCCAAACAGAGTAAAGTTAAAACCTGTCAGCTGGCATCTAAAACTTGCCTAAAATCGGAATGATTCGGCCGATTGCGGTCAAATAAAAACGAAATGTCGCTAAAAGCTGAGCCCTAAGGTCACCTGATCCATAAAGGTTAGAAGACTGGTTTCAGCGTGGTCAAACAGAGGGGCAAACTTTACACTGCCCCGAATTCGACATGACCTAGTGGCATCTGCTCCCTTCCCACACCTTTCCAGACACACTGTCCGCAAGCGCACACCATAGAGACACAATAGAGACACGACAGACACACCAAAGGGACACCACTGAGCCCCATCGTATACGCAGCGATTGTGAATGATGATGTTTGGTTTACTGTGGCCACAGCGCTCGATGTAAGCCAAATGTGCACCCGACAAAGATACATCATTGGCTACAGTTTGTTGCTCAACCAGAATTGAGCCACCAGTCCGGGGGTCAAGCGCTGCACACACACTTACATCACATAGGAAAAGGCGAAAACTTTTAGCAGGAACACATTTCCTCGGGTCGATCGAATGATGGTAGTTTCCAATTAATTATCCTGATGGATATCGTAAATAACCATCAGTGGATAACCATCACAATACACCCAACACCCAAGGACGAAAACAAAACAAACACCACCCACCACTGAGGCGCAAGCGAATCGCAATTGTTTTTCATTTTTGCTCGATTAATTTGCATCGGGAGAGTCAATTTGTCCAGTGTTTTTATGCGAAGAGCCGAGGTGACTTTTCGCCAACGGAAGAGGTCCAGAATCCAGATATCGCGCGCGCGAAACTACCATCAGCTGTATCTCTCCCGTTGCAGGCGCATCGATTTCAAATTAAAAGAAAAAAAAAATAAAGGAGGATAAAGAAGAAGAAAATAGAAAAATCCCATCGCAGTCTCTTTGGAATTCCTCAACTGGAAAATGGGAATGCCATTCACTAGAGGGCGGGCAGCCGGCAGCATATCGTGGACGATTTTCCCCATCAGAAGATGCAGCAAAAATTAGAAGGACCTCAGAAGTGAGACAGATATCACAAGGACTGCCGACTGCCGACTGCACTGATTTCAAGTGGTATGCAAATTCAGATTCCATTACTGTGGACATGGACACATAAAAGGTAATCAGACGGTTGAATGAATTTCGAATTGCCTTCGAGGGGATTTTTTTTTATAAAAAAAAAATCTGTCCCCCAGCTCGAGAGTGTCCACGTGAGGCAGATATACGATTCTGTTAGGAGGAGTTCATTAGGTCGTGAATGGAAATAGAAAAGAATTAACAATTCAATTGGGTGCTCGGTGGGATTTTTTTTATTCAATTGGGATTTTGTGCAGTCGCGTTTATCCACTGAGAGGCCAAAATTCACGCCAAATTTTGGTTGGAGGAAGGGGAAAAGTATACAGGACCTAAAATGAAAATGGATGCATGTCAAATGTAGCAAAAAAAATCCTCTTTGTTGGAAATTTGTAACCCTTTGAAATTAATTTTTTTACTGTCTGTCAGTTTTTCAAAATCACAATGGCGACATTTTTCCATATAAAATCTTCTACTGTGATCTACAAAAAAATGTTTAGGTGAAGGAAATTATTTTTAGTGAGGCCCTCATACCTTTCAAAATGTCAATTTTCAGCTCCAAAACGGGGCCAACTTAAGACAGATATACAGTAAAAACAGTGGCGGCCACAAAATACCAACAGTTTTCGTGCACCCGGTTTTCGCATCAAATTTTAAAAATGAATTATCTCACGAAAAATCGAGTTTTTTAACGGCTGCTGTCAGACGGAAAGAACCAATTAATTTTAAAGGTGAGCACCTAAATTTGCTTCCTTTAAACCCATTTATAAGCCAAGCTGAAAGCGAGTTAAACTGATGGGTCTAACAATTTGCGGTAGAAGATTTTTATCAAAGATTTTGTCCGCTTAACTCTATAAATTACCACCAGAAATCGAGCTTGATTCATACTCGCCAATCGCCCCTTCCTTCGCCTTCAAGAAGACAATTAAGAACCAAGCTTGCCTTAAGAAAACCTTCAACATCATGGTCCTGCTTTACGGCAAAAAGCATATAAACCTTCGTCAGCGACGGCGCACTGTGGTCGAAAATGACTTTTTTGGTTGCAAAAATCATAACTTTAGAACGCATGAGGATATCGCTACAATTTTTTTTCTTCATAAAGGAAATTTTAAAGCCTATAATAATAGTGATTTTTAAGAAAATTGATTAGCAGGGTGTTTCTAAATCTTAGGCTGATGTAAGATTTTCTTTGAAAAAGGAATTAACAGAGAAAGGAACTAAAGAAAAACTTTAAAAACAGGTAACATTTTACGAATGTTGTTAAAAAAAGGTCTGCGGCTATTTAATTGTTCACAGGGTGATCAAAAATAATTTTGTTTTACAACAGTGGATGCATCAAATTAACGAACCAATTTTTAGTGTTTTTAGCAAATATTTAAAGAGTATTTTTTCATTTTGTGCCGCATCAGTATAGACTGTTTCAGTGACATATTTTATATGAAACAGTGTAGGAAAAAAGTAAATGGACGAAAAAAAAAAAAAATCAAATAGAATACAAAATATATAGGATTTTATAAAATAAATATTTTGAGTCTAAAACAGTCATTCATCTTTTTTAAAACGAGAGTATAATCTTTGGAATTTTTTTCGCTTCGTCGTTGTCACTTATATCTTCGTATTTGTTTTGGATCAAAGTTACAAGTTCTTGGGAATTCGAAACATTGATAGAGTGTTCTAGAATGGTTCTGTTTGTTTATTCAATATTCAAATTGATATTTAATTTGCACGCTCCGCTCTTTGGTAAAGCCTTTTGAAAACTAACTAAATTTTTCCATTGCCATGGTTTGTATACCTGGATATGTACATGCACGAGGATTTTTTTACCCGTGAAATTTGAGCTTCCCCCACATTGAGTAACAGAGAAATATTAATATTTGTATACCTGTTTTATTAGATCGCAACTAAATATTTATTTCAACTTTTTGTAATGTTTAGCCAATAAATAAATTAATCCCTTTCTTTCCGAAAGTTAATCCATGTTTACGTATACTTTAAGAACAAGAACAATAATGATTTAATATAATTAAAGTAATTCGAAGAAACTCAGTTACGAGATAACTCAAAAACCCTTTTGGTTTAGGAGGAATTTATTCAAAAAGAGTCGCTTAAGTCGGCGGACTACAAAATCCAATTGGCATTTATTAACGTTTAATGTTTTATAATTGATATAAGAGGAACATTTCACGCTCTCACCTCTTTTAATAAACGAAATAATTGAAATATTCCATAAGGAAATTCGCTTTTAAGGCCAAAATGTCAGCACTGGGAACACGACCGTTTTTAAGCAAACTAAGTTTCTCCGAACATTGCAAATAGTTGCAGACATAATTTTGCATGTGGCCTAACAAATAGTTAGGGTCAACTATCGTGGTCAATTTTCAGAGGGAACTCGCGAGACTTTTTTTGTAGCTCTACTCAAACCAAAAAAAGTGATAAAAAATGTGTTTTTTTTTGTTTTATTTATTAAAAATATTAGGTTTCTTTTTATTAATACCTATATATAAGACAACTAGAGTATATTCAATAAAATTAAGATTTTTCGTTTAATATGCCATAATTGCAAAAGAGAAAATAAAGAAGTTTTTTTTTTCTGTTTTTTTCTTACTCTAAAACAAAATTGACCAACTTTAAAAATCTCTATAAGTCAAACTAGTTAGCGGAAAATTATTTTGTTTGCTGTTTTTGGAGCTCCGTTTATATTTCTATTAGAAATAAAAAACAAACCGTCCGCCGTACTAATAAAAAATTTTAGTCTCGACTTTAAATTAACGGGAGCTCACAATTGCGACTGGAAAATATGGCCACTCTGAACTTTTTAAATTTAAAGTTGAAACTGAAAATGGTTATTGGTGAGGTCCAATGAAAATATGACCTTGAATACGATAGTAGGTTTCTTAAATTTGATACAAAAATTTAGCCTGACACCACGGACCAGGACGCGTTTACGTTTTTCAACATATTTAGTGGGATAAATGTTGCGCCAGCTATTTGTCATGCTTGTTTGTGTCATACCACGCTTTGATCGTTTCCCTTCATCCTACAGTGCGTACGCCCGAGTACTAAATTGTTACTGTCCTGCCCACTTTTTGTCAGTTTTTCATATCGACTGCCAACCCAAATAAAAGGTCGGGTAAAACTCCACCCCGCACCAGTGGCGTAATCCCCCATCCGAAAGTCACTCGCTAATATTGAACCACTTGGCGAAAATATTACCCAATCGAGCGATAAATCAAAAGCTGTAAACCTTATCCCACTTACATCCGCTTCCATAATTGACTCCGAGCCACAGCAAAAGTGCACATTAACCACAATTCCTGGGTCCTTGCTGCCCCCGCCGCGCACTTCAATTGAAATATTGAATTGAATATGTGAAATGTGAAAGCTGCCATTAAAATCGAAGGATAAACCCGTAAGACCAAGGAAATCCCTTCAAATAAAATATCTCACTTCGATTTCGGATGCAAAATTTACCGATACAGATCCTCGTACACTCATGCATGGTCATGTGTTTTTACGATTAACTTGTACATTATCCTGGCCGGAATTAGATTCGTAATTCGTGTCCCGAACTTGTCGTTTCGCATGTGGACAAGGTCACAAGAGTTTCAGTTTCGAGTGCTTTTACTGTACCGTGTGTAGTGCACAATGTTCACAGTAACAGTAACAGTTTTGAATGTCAAATGAAGTGAAGTGAAGAGGAGAGTCGGCGGAGGGCGCCTAAGCTGGAAATTGCAAAATGCTGGGGATCAACTTGTGCGCCCGAAATTGGGTCAACATGAATAATTCGGTGAATCGGAATTCAGAAGTGAATCTGCTGGCATTCAAAGTATCCCCGCATAAGCAGGGAAGGCTGGGTGGGGGCAAATTAGATTTTGTTTTCGGTAGAGTAGCTGAATAGGTTTTTTTTTTTTCTTTTTGGTTTGGTGGGGCCTACCAAGGTGAGTTGATTTCGGTTGCAAACACGGTTGCAAATCGAGCACGTGAGGTGGTGCTGCATGCATCCACAGAAATGAACTTACAAGTAGCAGTTGGAGGTAGAGAATTGCTTTCGAATTCTGGAGCTCTCTCGATGGATTGAGGTTCGTGTGTTGGGAAGGGGAAATAATCAGCAAAACGAGGGCTTGTGTCGAAAGCGAAAATTTACAGCACAATGAAGGAAAAGGGAGAACTAGTCCAATGAAGGAAAAGGGAGAACTGTTGCAGCTTGCCAAAGTAAACACGGTCCGGATCAAGGTCTTTGACTAAATGACGCTTTTTGGAAAATCACTGAAACGACTGCTATTTTGCTCAGCCCTTCAGGATGACGTACCAATTCGAGGGTTCATTCAGTGATGCCAGATTACAAGATATATTATTTTTTTTTCAAGATTTTTGAGCTCCAAAATATTTTTACCTCGAAATCATCAAATCTCAAGATTTTTGATATCAAGAACTTTTTAAATCTAGCACATTAAAGTAACCTTTTCTATCGAAGAAAAACGTTTTCTATTAATTTCATTATTATATATACCTAATGGGAGTCGAACAGAGCCCACGCACAATTTCTGTCTCACTAACGTTTTCATCAACTCTAAGGACACATGAATTTTAACGAATTTGATAAAATAACTGATGTAACGTGTTTTTGGAAAAATTGTTTAGTTTGTACTGAAATGGTTGTTGAAATTTTTATCTTTAGCTTTAATGAACCGAAATTCTATGATCCTGATAAACGTAAGCAATGCAATTCTAAGTCAATTTAATTCAAATGTGTTCCAAATTTTCAAAAAGCATTATTATGACCAACGTTTTTGTTATTATTATTATTTACTTGTTTCGTCTTACAAGTTTATCTCTTCTAATAAAGGGTGATTTTTTAAGAGGTTTAGAACTTTTTTTAAAAAAAAAACACAAAAAATTCGAAAAAATGAATGAAATATTTATTTGAATCGATAGTTTGAACCTTGCAATTTAATGTTTAAAGATAATTTCATGCAAATGTTGACCGCGGCTGCGTCTCAGGTAGCCCATACGCTGAGTCCAATTTTGGCATACTCTTTCACACATATCGGCCGGTATCTCACGAATGAATGCATGGATGTTGGCTTCCAGTGCGTCAATCGAAGCGGGCTTGTCCCTATACACATTAGCCTTGGCATACCCCCACAAAAAATAATCTAATGGTGTCAAATCGCACGATCTAGGCGGCCAATTGACCGGCCCGAAACGTGAAATTAACTGTTCACCAAACTCGCCTCGCAATTGCGCCATTGTTTCGCGTGCTGTGTGGCATGTGGCACCGTCTTGTTGAAACCACATATCATGCAAGTCAAGAACTTCCATTTCGGGCAAAAAAAAGTTTGTTATCATCGCTCGGTAGCGTTCACCATTGACAGTAACGCTGCGATTCGCATCATCTTTGAAGAAATATGGCCCAATAATGCCGCCGGCCCATAAACCGCACCAAACAGTGGCTTTTTCGGGATGCTTCTGGCTGATCTTCACTCCAAATGCGGCAATTTTGCTTATTTACGTACCCATTCAACCAAAAATGAGCCTCATCGCTGAACACAATTTTTCGATAAAAAAGCGGATCCTCGGCCAGCTTTCCAAGAGCCCATTCACCAAAAATTCGGCGTTGTGGTAGGTCGGCTGGCTTTAGTTCTTGCACCAGCTGTATCTTAAAAGGCTTTACGCCCAAATCCTTCCGCAAAATTTTCCACGTAGTGCTGTAACAAAGGCCTAACTGATGGGAACGGCGCCGAATCGACATTTCGCGGTCTTCTGTCACACTAGCTGATACGGCCGCAATATTTTCTTCACTACGCACAGTACGTAAACGTGTTGGTGGTTTAATGTCCAACAAAGTAAATTTGGTGCGAAATTTGGTCACAATCTTCCGAATAGACTGCTCAGAAGGTCGAGAATGCCGATCATAAAATGGAAGCAGCGCGCGATGAACATTTCGAACCGAGCACGAATTTTGATAGTAAAATTCAATAATTTGCAAGCGTTGTTCATTTGTAAGACGATCCATGGTTAAATTGCAAACCAAACTGAAGCTGTTTGACAGTGACACAAGGTACTAAACACACGTCAGCTGTCAAAACCAGTGTTGCCAAAACCAAACCAGCTAAAAAATCACCCTTTAGCTCTAAGACTGGTTATGCGGATCTCGGACTCTGCCTGGTCCCTGGTTCAGTGATAAAAAAAGAGGCCTGTGGACGGAGGACGTGGTTCCAAGGAAGCCCTACAACAAAGCGTGGATCATGGATGTGTAGACTCTCTTTTATTGAACTTTTTTTATGTACAATTTGACTTGAGGTGAATAATTTATATTTAAATGTGTCGGCTCAACAATAGCGATGTGAGGGAATTGGACATAGTATTTCTTACAAAAGGTCAGATAAAAAATAATAAAGTTTGTTTGTTCTTCTTCACCCGCCAGACCCAAGCCAGTTATGGATCTCGGTACGTGAATACCCAACTCCATTCGTTGTGATGCGTTTTTATACACACGTGGCTGACACTGCGACCCACTGAGAATGGGACTTAATTTCCCAGTTCTGTATAGTGAAGCCAGGTAGCCCCATTAAATGTCCGCCCTCCGGCGCACTTATTCCAAACCACATCCATCCATTCTAATCTGAGTGTAAACTACTCGTAAGTCATGCACACTCCCTATTTCGATTGCAATTGGCGACGAGAAAAAATGTGCAGCACTTTGCTGCCAATTTTCGGATCACCCTCCCCTTTCTATGGGTGCGAAGTGCAATTTAGAATCTCACCCGGCGGCTACTTAGACGCACACTCAGTCTCACCCCGGCCAAATCCACTCACCGTCTATCAAAGCACATCTCTCTGGCTGCAGGTGTTTGACAAATTCGACCAATAAAATGTCAACCCATCCCTCATCCTCTCTATCTCTATCAAATGATTTACTATTCGCGACAAAAAAAAAATGCCCAACCGATAAACACTCGCCAGCGATAAAAAGATTTATTAGCCCCCAAAATATACACGCAGGAGGAGGCGTGGTAAATCCACAGAATGATGTGCGTTTATATATGTTTCGAATATTTTTAGACTTCGCTTATAGGAAAAAAAAAACCGCTTACATCTTGAGGGGATTATCGCGAGTCCTTCGACGCATATGCAATAATCGCTGCATAATAATATGATTTACTGAGACTGCACTTGCGATAAAACTTACCCCATTAACGGCGATAAAAGTAAATGAACCCCCAGTCCAGCCACCCTCCAGTGGGTGGATCTGCCTTATGGTTTTTATAAAGGAAAATTTATTGCGTTGATGGAAAAAGTGGTTGCCCAAGTACAAGTGCTGCGGATGCACTCATGTGTGCGTACGAATGTCAGATGGTGTTGAAGTTTCACTTGATTTCGAGGATTACAGCGGAATGTATGTTGTTGTGGAATTTTCGGTTCATCGCTAAAGATTAATGCTTGAAATTTTGTAATGAATGAAGGGCTTCTTTCTTGTGTCTTCAACAAAGACTTGAGGGTACAAACTTGTGCTATGTTCTTTTGAGAAATCTCCTATTTGACACAAGAGCTGCGAGAGTTGTATAAGTGTAATATGCTGCGGTCCACTGATTGTTGTTGGCTTCGCTATGTGGTGGCTTATCCGTCGGTGGTGTACACTGGGATAAGTATCGTTCAAGAGGGGGATGAAGGTGCTCGTTTTTGTGTCATGGGTAACGAAATTGTTTGCAAAAGACTAAGAGAAAACCAGAGGGCGAGTTCCCACTTAAAAAAGAAAGAGCTATACGTTCAGGAAATCCAGCCTATTTTGCATAGAAAACAAAACCCAATTTCGTCTCAATTGTGACGTTTTTCGACCCCAGAACAGAGTCGCGTGTCACTGTGTCAAAACTAAACACAAGACAAGGAAGCAAGTGCTCTGTCTGGGGTCAATGCAAAATTGCACTTCATACTCGCATGCGACTCATCTACGAGATAACTGAACTATTGGACAACTCATCCAAGGACATTTCATTCAAATTCAATTATCGACTTGGAACACGATTTTAAGGAAGCATTTGTGTCGTAATAATCTTTTGGACACTCATCCATTTCATTTAAATTCAACTCGTGATTTCGAACTGGAAATCAGCCGTAAAAATCAATCTTGATGCGCCGCAAAGTGGTCCAAAAAGGCAAATCTCATGGCAAAAATACTAAATTCGATGTTTTATTTTCAATGGACCTTACCAATAACCATTTTCAGTTTCAACTTTAAATTTAAAAAGTTCGCAGGGGCCATATTTTCCATTCGCAATTGTGAGCTCCCGTTAATTTAAAGTCGAGACTAAAATTTGTTATTAGTACGGCGGACGGTTTGTTTTTTATTTCTAATAGAAATATAAACGGAGCTTCAAAAACAGCAAACAAAATAATTTTCCGCTAACTAGTTTGACTTAGAGAGATTTTCAAAGTTGGTCAATTTTGTTTTAGAGTAAGAAAAAAACAGAAAAAACAAACTTCTTTATTTTCTCTTTTGCAATTATGGCATACTAAACGAAAAATCTTAATTTTATTGAATATACTCTAGTTGTCTTATATATAGGTATTAATAAAAAGAAACCTAATATTTTTAATAAATAAAACAAAAAAAAACACATTTTTTATCACTTATTTTGGTTTGAGTAGAGCTACAAAAAAAGTCTCGCTAGTTTCCGCGGAAAATTTACCGCGATAGTTGACCCTAACTATTTGTTAAGCCACATGCAAAATTGTGTCTGCAACTATTTGCAATGTTCGGAGAAATTTAGTTTGCTTAAAAACGGTCGTGTTCCCAGTGCTGACATTTTGGCCTTAAAAGCGAATTTCCTTATGGAATATTTCAATTATTTCGTTTATTAAAAGAGGTGAGAGCGTGAAATGTTCCTCTTATATCAATTATAAAACATTAAACGTTTATAAATGCCAATTGGATTTTGTAGTCCGCCGACTTAAACGACTCTTTTTGAATAAATTCCTCCTAAACCATAAGGGTTTTTGAGTTATCTCGTAACTGAGTTTCTTCGAATTACTTTAATTATATTAGGCCTTTTTTATTATGCTGAAATGATCTATATAGATCATGTGGGTAAAATAAAAAACGCCTATTAAATCATTATTGTTCTTGTTCTTAAAGTATACGTAAACATGGATTAACTTTCAGAAAGAATGGGATTAATTTATTTATTGGTTAAACATTACAAAAAGTTGAAATAAATATTTAGATGCGGATTTTTATTTTATGATCTAATAAAACAGGTACAAATATTAATATTTCTCTGTTACTCAATGTGGGGGAAGCTCAAATTTCACGGGTAAAAAAATCCTCGTGCATGTACATATCCAGGTACACAAACCATGGCAATGGAAAAATTTAGTTAGTTTTCAAAAGGCTTTACCAAAGAGCGGAGCGTGCAAATTAAATATCAATTTGAATATTCCAAACAGAACCATTCTAGAACACTCTATCAATGTTTCGAATTCCCAAGAACTTGTAACTTTGATCCAAAACAAATACGAAGATATAAGTGACAACGACGAAGCGAAAAAAATTCCAAAGATTATACTCTCGTTTTAAAAAAGATGGATGACTGTTTTAGACTCAAAATATTTATTTTATAAAATCCTATATATTTTGTATACTATTTGATTTTATTTTATTTTTATTTTTTTTCGTCCATTTACTTTTTTCCTACACTGTTTCATATAAAATATGTCACTGAAACAGTCTATACTGATGCGGCACAAAATGAAAAAATACTCTTTAAATGTTTGCTAAAAACACTAAAAATTGGTTCGTTAATTTGATGCATCCACTGTTGTAAAAAAAAATATTTTTTATCACCCTGTGAACAATTAAATAGCCGCAGACCTTTTTTAGAAGACTAGTAAAATTTTACCTGTTTTTAATGTTTATCTTTAGTTCCTTTCTCTGTTAGTTCATTTTTCAAAGAAAATCTTACATCAGCCTAAGATTTAGAAGCACCCTGCTAATCAATTTTCTTAAAAATCACTATTATTATAGGCTTTAAAATTTCCTTTAAGAAGAAAAAAAATTGTAGCGATATCCTCATGCGTTCTAAAGTTATGATTTTTGCAACCAAAAAAGTCATCTTGGACCACAGTGCGTCGGCTATGGATATTAGTTTCACTGTTAAAAGTCCTGAACAAGTTCATTTAATTGAATTATTGCCCAGCCTCGCATAAATGCGGTTTGTCCAATTTCTGTGATTAGGTTTTCATATGAAAATTCATTGCTGATAGTCCGTATTAATTTACACATCCTCGTGCAGTGTATAAAGGTGTCCCCAGGGACATTATCATTGAACAGAATTGAATTATTTTCTATTAAAATTGATGGCTTTAGTTGGGCGCTTAATTGAGCGCGCATAAATGTTCAAATATGAATATTAATGTTTATTGAAATATGGGCCTTGTTTCAGGATAACACGTGGATAGTGGGGGAAGGGCTGTAGGCTCAAATGGGCCTTGGGAATTGGAGCGCCGTAGTTTTTTTTTTTTGCCCCTTGAATTGTAAGCCGTCCAAGAGAATGCAAAACGTTTCAAATTGAATCAGTGAAATAAACGGCAAGTTCTGAATTTAGTCACCTTCTACCTATAGTGCCTAGAGGTACAGCTTCAAGACCGACTACGAACGTCTGAATTGAGAAGCTCTTCCTGGATCTTTATACTCTTGGATGTTTGTTTGACAATGCCGAAAAGTGCCGCGGTGGAAAAAAAAAACCTTAAGACGTAAACTGAATTTTTCCGGGGATCGAACCTGAGATCCCTCGCTCAGTAGTAAAGCACTCTAATCATTGGGCCTACTTAGTTGGCAAAAACCTCTTCATAAATCATTTTTATTCACGACTGTTTTACCCGCCACTTCTAAAATTCAAAATCTAATTTCTAAAATACACTCTGCTCTGAAAACAGGTGAGATCTCCACTTCTGGACCTCGGATGATGACAAAACTTACCCTATGTTTCAATCGCGAGATTCTTCAGTGCATCTCTGAAAAGCGGAGTCAATTTCGTGCAGTAATTTTTAAACCTATTCCGGACAAACACTTTAACAGTCGGAAAAAAGAGTTGCAACTTCAATTTAGGACGGATTTTCTGAAGTATAGTGTGCCGCTGATTTGTTTGCAATACACAGGGTCCAATACATTGACAGAAATTAAATCTGATGTTCCTCAAGGTGGCGTACTAGATCCAGTGCTTTACCTGTTATTAACAAGATGGTGCTTCCTATAATATTACAGCGAATCTTCTGAATAAAACTAGACTTCCCATACTCCCCATTAAGAGAACGCGAAGCTGGTAACTGGGCGTACCTCAAGGCGGAGTACTAGGTCCAGTGCTTTACCTGTCGGCCTACTTCCGATAACATTACAGCGATTCTTCTGAATAAAACTAGACAACCAGTACTCAAAATAAGGAGAACCCGAAGCTGGTGAGTGGTATACCTCAAGGCGGGATACTAGGTCCAGTGCTTTTTGTGTTCGCTCCAATAAACGGCGTTTTGTATTTTAGCGAATTTACCATCATAACTTGTTGTAAGTGTGAGATGGAACTGATGATGGATTCTTCGATCCACAACTCAGTACAGAGTTCGAATAAAATTCGCTTTCAAGGACTACTCCTGCTCGTGTTTATTTACCGCATCGTGCGGCAACATACATCACTCCGACATGTCCCCGCAATCTGCGAGATTACACATTACACCTTTGGCAAGGCGTTGTTTACAAATGTTGTTTATCGCACCCTCTCAGTCCGCTAACAAAAGAAAAACCCACCCCCATTGTTGTGAGTCCCGCTTATACTCAATCCATTATTCAGGATAATGGATTGCCGATTTTCTTCTCAGCTTTTTCACATCCTTCGGGCAATAAAAAATATCCCGCCATAATGTTTAAAAATTTATGAAAATTGCTTGCATGTTTTTTTCTTCCTTTCTTTTGCATTCGAAATTGAAACGGAAAATGATTGCTGGCAAGTGAAATTAAAATAAATTATTTACCACTCCCATTTGGGTGATAAGTAGACGCTCACTTTGAGACCAATTGCCAAATTTTTAGAGAACTCCACGCGTTACTGCAGCAAATTCCAGGTAATTAAAATATTCATACATGACACAAGTTGCTGTGAAACAAGGACATGCGGTCGCTTCGATTCAATTAACATACCACACGCACTGTCAATATGCAATCCTCGGACAATAAGCCAGCACAAATGCTGGATGGTTTTGGAAAATTTATGATTATCCTTTGTCCACAGGAACGCACCAGTTGTGTGCGGGCGGGTGGTCTTGGTATATCTGCATTCATTAAGCCCCCTGACAGTCTTGGTAAATTATTTACGAACAAATCGATTGTGTATGTGCCCCAAGGATGCTAGCCTAATAAAATAAGCTCGCAATTGTAAGATTGCAAGTCTACGAGCAACTGTACGTACACCCACGCCAGCCCCGGGTGTATGGGAATTCCAATTAGGAATTTCATTCATTTGAGTACCATGTGCCATGTGTCACACACTCAGAGCACCTAGCAACAGGGAATGACATTGAATGACGTGAATTCGCCACTAAATACACTAATTCGAGTACTCCTTTGAATAAATATTTAGAAACAGCGTTTGCAGTCGGTGACTTGCATAATATTTTGTGCATTTTAATAAGTGTACTTTGGAATTTAATTAAAAGGACTTCGCCCCCAATGTGCTGCTGCTGCACAGACGACGACAGACGACCGCAGGCGGGTTACGTATAGAGAGGGATTAAGTGAAAGAGTTTACTATTTACCGGAGAAGGATTCATATTGCAAGAAGTCCTTCGTAATCAGGGTTTTAAAATGAATTTGCAAGAGATACAGTACCAACTGAGTTGGGCAGACTTTTATGCTCTGATTTTGTGTACCCACAGTGGTAGGGGGCGAAATGCTGCGAGGTACCTACTCCGGTTTCTTATTGCGAGTTGGTCCTTTGTGGTACTTCAATTTATTGGGACGACTCCCCGAGGAGAATATCCTCGCAGGGGACACATGAAACTGTAGATTTTGAGAGAAACGACCGTAGACTTACGACACTGACAAAATCTGGCCTCTTTCAAAAAACTTTAAATTCATATGACTTCCGATTGACCCATTGCGATGAACGAAAAACTGAATGCTGATAAATGGTGTGTCCTACGATTTTCTGAGACTTCAATGTCATTCGAGTGAGTAGTTTCAAAGTGATTCAAATCCTTAGGAGTCTTTTGTTCATCACATCTGATTGTCAAAGACGCTTCTAAGATATAAAACCGATTTCCAATTTCAATATTTTGAACTAGCTCAGCTAAAGCCTGGGGTCAGATTCTGTGAGGCGAAAAGGTTGAAAAATTTCCTACGCACGAATGATTTTCTCTAAGTTGCAGAGGTTTATCGGTTTTGCCCACGAAAAAGTTTTAACTCGGCCGACCCTGAGCTACAGTTTTATTAAAGAAAGTCGTCGATCATCGTTTAGAACCAGATCTTGGCGACTTCGACTTATAAGTAAGAATTTATATCCCCAAACAAAATTTAAGTAGAAATTAATTAATTAGAAGACAAAAATTCAACTAAAAGACTGACAAACGGACCCGAATGCAACTACTTTAGACAAAATTTGAAAAACAGCACAACATCCTACAATCGGCTAGTGAAAACCAATAATGTTAACTGGGCAAAATGGACCACAAGGAACCTTGAAGACGCCTTGCAACCTTGCGAAAATACCGACCACCAAGAGGTGTGAGAAGCCTGCAAAGACGATAGCCTGTCACAGCTAAAAAAAAACTATGCCAAGGGAATAGAGGAAGGCATTAAAAACGGTCCCGAAGTTTGACTCTTTTTGAAAATGCTTAAAAAGCTTTTTAAAAGGCTAAGGCAAACCTTCTCGTGAGTCTAGAGTGTAGGTCCGTGTCCGACACTCACTTTATTCCAGAAAGGAGAGGCTCTGTCCTGCGATTTTCTTAGAGTACCTTTTGTTAATGCAGCTGGGGCCCAATGCATGAAAGACTTTGTCTGTCAGTGGCTGAAAGGAAAGTTTAAAAGACGCCAACCTTAGCCAAAGCAAATTTTAAAAGAGCTAAAAACGTCGAAAATAATGTACCATCGGTCTGGAAAATTATAGAAAATTTTAAGAGCAGCAGAACTGAGTTTTACCAAGTCTCAGATCAGGGAACAATTATTATTAAGGACCTCCTTTTATGTGCATTGTGAGAAGCTAAGCAAAGTAAGAGGTCTTAAAGATGAAGAAAGTTCGTTTCTTACTTATTTTCTAACTTATGACCAAGGGCGCTTAGAAGTGATGCCAGATTCATTTCCCATTTCGCGGGCATTTTTGCCTTTCAAAAAAGCTTAAAGGGCGAAAAAATGGCATTTTTAATAATTGTCGTGGGCAATTCATTCCGAAAAGTCTGGCATCACTGCCCCTAGGCTGAAAGAAAGACTTACGCCCTCTCCTAACGAAATTTTGGTTGAACTTTTGTCCGGTCCTGCCAACCCTTGTTTAAAATCTCCCAAAGTACCTTAAAGAGCATCCCCCTCCGACATTAAAGTAAAACCTCCCCCGCAACCGATAATATTTTAAAGCACTTCCGTAAAAAAATAAGTAAAAACAAAAACGGAAAACAATTTACGGACCAACACTTTCGCTCGCATAATAAGTGGTAATTATCCATAGATGAGTGCCAGTGCATGTCGACTATCCGACGATCCTCCTTGCTTAAGCTTTTCATATACATATAGAATTTTCTACACTCACCTGAAACACTTTCGGTTGCTCGAGGAGGAAGTTTGGCCGGCAACACTTAGGGAAAAAAATAAAACAAAACTGCCATCAGTATGTTTCTTTAATTGTAAGCATGTGTTAAAATTTTACACTTAATTAAAAGTTTAATTAGGGATTAGGAAATAAGAGATGCAGGGAATTTTGTTTTTTGCATGAAAATGACTCAGACACAGGAAGGAGTAAATTTCGATTGGAATAGTGGAATGTTTTATGAATTATCCGTGTTGCAGACAGAGTGTCCTTTTGCTTTGAATATTCGGTGCAGAGAAACACACGTCATCGTGATGTGGCAAAAGGATGCCAATGTCCTTTGGGAAAATCGTAGACAAAATTTATAAAGTCATTCAGCAAGGAGTGGAGCTGCTCCCAGATGTGTGTGGATGCAGAGGCAGGCGTATACAAATTTGAGAAGATTTAATTAAATTTAAATGTGAACAACTTGACACTGGATATGGGGGGGGGGGGGGGGGGGGGTGCGTGGGGTGAGGAATGTCCAATTTCCTTAGATGAAATTTTTGGCACTCAAGAGGTAATTAGATTTGGAGTATTTGGGTGTTGAAATAAAGATGGTTTTAGGTTTGTTGATGTTGGAAATTTAAATGCAAGTCGTGGGAATTGTAACGTCGGCAGAGCTCTTGAAAATAATGGAGGGGGGCCAAATATCAGTAACGCGACGCGATCACATTGAAGTCTGTTCTAAATCCATAAGCATTCACAATTGGAAACGTCTTTAAAACGACGTGGCACCCATGAAAGCTCTGACCATTTTTGAGACCTTCGAAAGCTGCTCGATTGATTTAGAACTTTAAGGAATGCTTTCGATCTCCGATAGGGCAGGCAGCAATCTCCCGCGCGGGTGTCAAGTTTAAGACAAGTGCTTGAGGAATTTTGCTCTTGTGCCACGCCCCCCTCATTTTATACCGCCCACATTTTGAATTTGGAATCTACTTTATTTTATTATTATTATCTACTGTACTTCTTACTCTCCAAATTTTTGGCTGCCATATGAATCGTTTTTTTCCATATTTGAGTATGGGAAGCGCCACGCCCATTTTTTGTAAGACCGCCCACATTTTGCCAAATGCTTCCAATATAAAATATGCGCCAATTTACTTAGTTTCAAGGCTTAAATTCCTCTGTTGTCTGGGAGGTCCCACGCCCACATCGTATAAGACCGCCGACATTTTTCAAGGACAGTAGAGTCCATTTATGTAACTCCAAGGCTAAAGATGCATAAATAATCAGCATATAGTGTTTCAAATGACTCTGTTTGTATGGCAAGTGCCACGCCCTGTTGTCCAAACCCGCCCATATTTGGAAAACTGATTTTTTCAGACATTGCGCCGCATTATTTGAAATTTTACAATTTTTATCTCCCAATAGTGGCGGAATAAAGCGGACAAAAGGTGCGACCGATATTCTGTATTTTCCGGCGTATTTTTTCTACATTACAGATGAGTCCACATTTTCCACGCAGTCTACATTGATTCCAACCCACAACTTCTTCGACGTATCCGTGATTTTAGTGAAAAAAAAAAAATATTAAGACCGGCGATTCGCCTTTCAATCGCTTCGAATTCCCGGAAGAAGGTTGCCTTCGCCGGCGAGTTTATCCGCGAGTCCCCAGGTATACATAATTAATAATTGCTGTTGCTGCAAAGTTCGGTGGAAGAATCGCCCTCGATTCGCCAAAACCCACGCGGAAGAACAAAAGACGAATACCTAGACGAAGTCCAGGCGAATGTTTATAGAAGAATTAAGGAACCTCTTACTTATATTTGGTCTGCAAGGATTTTCACTGTTAGATTCTATATTAAATTTTCTATCACTGACTGCGCTGCTCTGTTGGACAGCTCCAATGAATTGTAATGCCCGTTTCCCCATTTTTAAATGACACTAATGGGGGGTAAAACTGCATCAAAATATGCATTTAATATATCAACCTATATTTATGCTCGAAAATGAAATAAATTGCAATGGCAAAACACAACCGCATTTCCATTCAATTTAACATCCAAATCGACAGACGTTTTGTACAAATAATTCAACAACAGTCCGAGCATGCAAATGTAATTTCGCTTCATTAAATTGCCATCAACATTAATCGGGGTTTTGTCCAATAAATTCAATTTATCCCGGTTTACCCATTATCCGACAACCCATCTATGCCTCAGTCTAAATCATCATTAAGGTGGAAACAAGCAATCTCTGGTTTGACGTGTTGTCACACATCACACGCTCATCATATCGAAAATTATCCTTGTGGATTTGTTTAACTACATTTTAATTATCAATTCGACTTGGCCATACCCACCTACAGCTCGATGAGTCAAAACTAATGCGAATGGATTAAACGACCCTCATTATGGAGGTGGAGGTGCACACGTGATTTCCTCGGCAACATTCAACTGCGAGGGGTTAATCGTCTGTTACCCGAACTTTTCAAATTAATTTCCTTGCCTCGATGGGCAATGTGGGAAAGTGGTCATTTGTTTTGTCATTTGTCTCATATGCATATGGTTGGGTGGTGGCGATATACATGGCGTTGGTTGAGTGATTTTAATTCAATTCGAACAAACATCAAAGTCAACTTCAGTCGGACTGTGAACATAGCGGAAAGTTGTGCCATTTGATCGGGGACTAAGAACGACTTAAAGTTAAATGGAGCCAAGGGCTCCAAAGATTGAAAAACGAGGAAGTACTACAGCTCACTTAAAGCAGAGTGCAAGCCGTGTTTTAGCTTCTGTATAGTTCAAACTAAGCCGGGATTAAAGAAGGTTTAAGCGCAGACTAGTTCGAGTCGAGCTTGAGTCATTGCTGAGTCAAAATTAAACATTTTTCAATCAATTTTGTTCGCAAGAGTTGACGAAATCTCAGCCATTGGTGGAGAAGGCTCTTAAACCTTGGTTAAAACCAGCTTAAGCGCGACTTAAAGCCGAATTAAACCGATTTTCGCTCAATCGATCAAGAACCTGCCGTTCAGATGGCTTTTTATAGTCCAATTTGAAGGATTGCAAGTTGGCTCCGCCTTAAATCAAGCTTAAACACAACTTAAGGTAAACCAAGCTTAAACCCATATTCAGCCAATGAAATAAAAATAATTTAGTTCACCTCCCGTAGCTCCAAGCACCTTTAGCTCGACTAAATGATTATTTAAATTCAGGTTGATAGAAACTTCCAAGGTTAAGGAAATCGCAGCTTAAGTCCTACTTCAGGTATTCCAAGTTTGTAAACGTTGAGATACCTTCAGTTACAAGTCTGTAAAATTATAAAAAATGCTGAAAGAGGAGATTTAAGTCTTACTTTAGAGGAAGCCACATTTATTTTGAATCTCTAGAATAAAATAAAATTTAAATGAAGCAGATGGAAGACTTGCTTTGACTCACTTCTTATCAGCTTTATGTTGTGGTGCCTAGTCAAAGTCGCCGATCTACAACTGAACCCAAACATGAAACAAATCTCGCTTCCAAGCTCGGCTTAGATACCTTGAAACGTAGACCACTGGAATATAGATTAAGCCCAACTTAAGACCCATTTAAAACCTTCTTAAGTCCCCTTAGAAGATTGCCAACTACATCCAAACAAACACCGGAATAAAATTCAATTAAGACCAGACAATTAAATTCAAAACAAGCCGGGTTTACGGGCCAATCCAGTAAAAATCCGGCCTCCCAAATATCCACAATGCAACCCCAGGTTAAGCCCCATTGAAGGCCCAATTAAACAAAGATTTAGCAGGTTAAATCCCATTTAAAAATAAACCCAAAAACACCACCTCATCCCCGGCTAAATGACAAGCACAACTTCCACCATCACCCAACAACACACCTTCCAAGCAATTTAACAAAAGCTGATGGCCATTTAATCCCAACTTTAGGACCACTCAATACCTTTCCCGCATTTCGTTATTCCCATTGCACAGCATAAACATTCCTTGCTCTTTGACTTTGCTCCACTAGTCTAGAGAACTAGGGTCCACAAACTTCACACGCAAAACTGACAGCTTCTTGCAAATTGAAAAACCACTAACGTTTGTGTAACCTTCTTCTTCACTAGAAATATCCTCGAAACCAACCAAGGATATCAGCCCTGTGTTTGTGTGTTTATGAAATTGAATTTATCTCCCCGAGAACAACGTATGCGTCTATATTGAAGGAATTTTCGCTAACCCTCTCTGATGTATTTATTAGTGCGCGCAAGAGGATCCAAACGGAACACACACCTTTTGTGCGGTCGTCTAATACACACGGATATATATATCGTAAGGGGTTACGACCACATGGGAAAAATTTTAATTAAAAGAAAACCACCCTCGCTCATGAGGCTGAAGCAGAAAATTAAGACAACCGACGGTTGGTTGGAGCCTTTCCAGTTCAAGTTTAAACAGGAGAAAGCAGAATGAATTTCGAAATTGATAGCAGGTCAGATGTCCTTTAAAGGTGGATATTCTGTTCATCTCTTGTCCATTATTCATGCAATTACCAATTCAACGAGAGAGATAATACCGCAGAAGCAGAATAATCTGTGATCAAAAATGTTGCCAAGCTCCCCTTGTTTTCGGCCGAACGGAAGTGAATCGCTTGTGGTGGAACATGGACTCGGTGTATTAACTTCCGGACTTTCGGGGGCCTGATAAAAGGAGCGACTTGTTTGTGTAACAGTGGCTGGCGCAAGAACAGGGAAAGGAGACTTGATAGTAACTGGTTACAGAGCAGCGTCAACATCCAACTTGTGGACTTTTGCTTATTAAACCTGGACTTATGTAATGACAACCCAAAGCTCAAGTTAAAGGCTACTTAAAACCAACTTTAGGTGGAGGTAGGTTGCTCAACTGTCTGAAACGTAATGCCGGCTCAGGACTTGAACCAGAAGTCGATCTGAAGGCATTTTAATGACGAAGTCTAAGCCTACATTAACGCTGACTTAAACCTGTCTTAATCACTGTTCAAAGAATGAGTTTCAAAGAATGGAAGTCACCATCAAATAGCAGGATATAGAACTCAGGAGGTTTGTGCAGATTTTTAAGCAGATGTCGTTTGAATAAAGCTAATCCCAGCTTAAGCCCGACTTCAAAACACAGGAAACTCTGGTTTTCTTGTTTACCTTTGGCTCGAAATGATTTAACTTGACTTGTGACTATAGTGGAGGTACCTCTGTAGTCTGCACCTGAGCCAGATTGACTTAAAATGAATCCCAGCTTAAAGCATGCTTAGATCGGAAAGGTTCACCTTGAAAATCGCTTAGGAAAACATCGCAAAACCCCATAAAAACTAATCAAAACATCCAGAAACCCGCGTCAAAAAAGCCAGAAAACATGTAATCAAAAATCTTTAGAATATCAAGAGATAAGCGCCCCGAAAATCTCATCAATAAAAACTCCAAGAACCGTCGAGTAGACCTTCCCAAAAATGCATGCAAGGCTTTATAAAACAAAACCGAGTCATAGACTCGCCGAAAATCGCAACAAAACTTCCCCAAAGACTGATTTAAGACTTTGGAAAAAAAAACTAAGCCAAAAACGCCCTGAAAGTCGCCTAAAAAACACATCAAGAACCGTTTTGAAAACCGGCGCAAAAACCTCCCCAAAAAACTGATCCAAAGCTTTAAAAAAATTGCCTATATTATGACGCCAACTTAAATCGAAGCTAAAGTCGACTTTAAGGTGCAAGCCAAACTTGACAACCTTTAGCTGTGGAGTAAAGAATTAAAGCTGCGATTTGCGACTTTGAGGATAAGATTCAGGGAGCTGAAGAGTTCGTCCATGAGAAACTAAGTCAACTTTGGGTGAGATTTTTACTCGTCGGGTATATTTCACTATTGACAAATTTTGGAAACTGCACAGCGAGGGTTGATGATAGAAAAATGAAAGGAACTACTCAGTGGTGTGAACGCCAATGCCCAATGCTTTGAGATACACATTCTCAGACCTTTTAACTGCAACACGCTCAAACGCTATTATCTCGTTGGTTAGCTTAAGAAGTACTGCCCAAGAGCATGTCGGTTACTTCATCCTGTCACTTTTTCGTTTCATCAGACTTTGGAGGGACTGTCCAAGAGCCTGTCGGTTACTGCTTCCTGTCACTTTTTCGTTTCATTGGAGTTCAGAATGACTGCCAAGCGACCTGTCGCTTTTTCGTTTAATCGGAGTTTGGAAGGACTGTCCAAGAGCCTGTCGGTTACTGCTTCCTGTCACTTTTTCGTTTCATTGGGGTTCAGAATGACTGCCAAGCGACCTGTCGCTTTTTCGTTTAATCGGAGTTTGGAAGGACTGCCCAAGAGCCTGTCGGTTACTGCTTCCTGTCACTTTTTCGTTTCATTGGAGTTCAGAATGACTGCCAAGCGACCTGTCGCTTTTTCGTTTAATCGGAGTTTGGAAGGACTGTCCAAGAGCCTGTCGGTTACTGCTTCCTGTCACTTTTTCGTTTCATTGGAGTTCAGAATGACTGCCAAGCGACCTGTCGCTTTTTCGTTTCATCGGAGTTTGGAAGGACTGTCCAAGAGCCTGTCGGTTACTGCTTCCTGTCACTTTTTCGTTTCATCGGAGCTTGGAAGGACTGCCCAAGATCCTGTCGGTTACTGCTGCCTGTAAATTTTTCGTTTCATTGGGGTTCAGAATGACTGCCAAGCGACCTGTCGCTTTTTCGTTTAATCGGAGTTTGGAAGTACTGTCCAAGAACCTGTCGGTTACTGCTTCCTGTCACTTTTTCGTTTCATTGGAGTTCAGAATGACTGCCAAGCGACCTGTTGCTTTTTGGTTTCATCAGACTTTGGAAGGACTGTCCAAGAGCCTGTCGGTTACTGCTTCCTGTCACTTTTTCGTTTCATTGGAGTTCAGAATGACTGCCAAGCGACCTGTCGCTTTTTCGTTTAATCGGAGTTTGGAAGGACTGTCCAAGAGCCTGTCGGTTACTGCTTTCTGTCATTTTTTCGTTTCATTGGAGTTCAGAATGACTGCCAAGCGACCTGTCGCTTTTTCGTTTCATTAAAGTTTAGAGCTACTCAAAAACTTTTAGACGTATCTTAGTTTTCCTGGGGTCTCAACCGAGGTCCACTCATCATATTTAAAAAAAAATACACCTTCCAGCTGGAATCCTTCTACAAAAACCCCATTTTCTTTAGGACTCCCAGCCAGCACCTTCTCTTGCCAGCCCCACTGTGTAATGCCTGCCGTTTGAGTCCCGACTAACTTCCTGAATAACCAACAAACGAAATACCATTCAAGTTGCCTGCGTCGGGCAATAGCTGCTGCCCGAAATTCCTCAAGTAAAATTTTCTAAAACACCTCCCCCACCCCCCACCAAACAGAATTTTAAACAAAACGGACTGCATCCTCTCTCTCACAAGCCGGATATGCACGGTGTAGTGGTATTCAGTTCCTCGTAACTTTTGATGTACAATAGCTGCACAGTATTTTGCTTGCACCGGTATCACGCCAGTTGGATGTTTCATTTGCATTTTACCTGTCGTTTTGTCTCATGGTCCACAACAAAAATAAATGCCACATCCAAGTAATCTGTTTACTGTTGCATCTATACATATCCTCAATCCTCATATACCGAAGAGGAGCAGGGGATACAGAGCGCAGAGTTTCGCTTGGTTTTTTGTTCTCTGTAAGACTGTCCGGTCACAATCGTTTTGTGTCGCAACGCAATCATCGCACGTATGCACAAGGACGTCTATGCGACTGGGTGTACCACTGTCGCAACGAAATACTTTCGATGTATAGATGTATGAGTGTAATTGGTATTTCCATTCAATATATTTTAGATTCAACCACATCCTGGACTGGGCGACAAATTTGAACTTGCAAAAATCTTTGCAGTTGTATACAGAAATTGCCGATGCACTCTGGCAGACATCCTGTTGACTGTTCCTTTTTTGTCCAGAAGGTAACAATGTCAAACTGCAACAGCATCTCCTTTGCATATTGGATGGTCAGTGTTTTCGAATCAATTTGTGATGTGGGTATAGTTGTGTGTGGAAAAGAAGAAGCTTCCAAAATGAAAAAGGAAAATGGACGAGGGCGGGTCATGACTGGCTTCTAACGCGACAGATTCAACTAAATTTTACTGTATTGAGGGGAATTTATTTTTAAAGAGTTTCCCTCTCGATTATTTTACAAAAATTATTTTAATGCAACTGCTCCCAGGCACAATTTGTCAAACGTTCAATTAAAAAGCAATTTTCAGGTTTGTTGGCGCCAAACCAAAATGAATCACACTGCCATTAGCAGGCTTCGACGAAACGCATCTAGTCGACCGCGCATTTATTTAAAACCACCCCCTTCAACGAAGGCGTGAGGTACGTCCTTGTCGCAAGAGGGGTCAGCCAACACCGACATCCACCCCATTCTGCATCGAAACATAAATAACCATCACCTCTAAGTAGAACAATTCGCGTAGGTGTTGCTACTGGTTGTGTTTAGTCCCACAATTTGAGTGCACATAAACTCGACGTGTACACGTGGCGCTTGTCCATCACTAGCTCAGCGGACCGTGAATTTTTTTTTTTATTAGCCGGTCGTATTTGAGAAAGTCAGACTTTCAGCGAGTGATATTTGTACAGTAAGCAGGGGAGTTTCGGCTTAAATTCCATGTGATTCTTGGAAGTTACTGTGCGACTTACGAAGCTACAAGCTCACTGGATTCTTTCTGAAGTTCCATCGGTTGATATGGGGATGAAGGGAAGTTACCGAAGATCTAGTTGAATTTTTCTGCAGGTGGTCTTAAAAAGTGGTTAAAGTTCGTCGTTCGTCGGTACGGTGCTGGGTTCACAACTTAGAAAACAGTTCAAATACGAAAATGCTTGACTTGACCTATTAGCAAGAGAGGGAATCAGCGAAATACAGAAGGCGAACAAAACAACTTCGATAAGTATAGAAATAGGGCAGCCAAATATGGGATTGGGTATTTAGCGTCAATTTTACGGCCGAGATAAAATTATGAACATCCGAAATATTTTGCGTCAAATTGTGCGGAGATCTAACTACGGCATGTGGGCGCAAAACAGACAAACAGGCGCCAAGAAGGCGTTCTGAAAAATACGCGCGAAAAGAGTTCGAAAAACTGAGAAAAAGTTTGACAAAATGTTTATAAGCTTAAAAAGAGCTCTAAGAAAGCCACAGGAACGGAGCCGTACAATCTGCCAAAAATCGCATCTAAAAGGACCGAATCTAGGATACTGAAAACCCATTCAAAATCTTTTTGACAACGCCCCAAAAATCGTATATAAAGCGCGTCAAGCACCGCCGCAAAGCGTTCGCAAAAAAAACTGATACAAACTTTTAAAAACCGAGTCGTGAATGCCCAAAAATAGTCTAAAAAACCCTCCAAGAACTGCTCCAAAAATAGTCTCGAAAAAGGCACAAAGATTGCCTGAAAATCGCCTGAAAATTGTCTCAAAAACCGTAGCAGCACCTCCCAAAATCTGAACTGAGACTTACAGAAAGAAAGCGGTAAGCGCTCAGTTTTAATCGGCTGTAAAAAGGCGCCAAGAAGCGAACTAGAAAACGCCTTAAAAAAGGCACGAAACCTCCCCAAAAATTGATTTAAGACTTTGAACAAGTAAGCCAAAAACTGGCCCCCAAAGTCCTCTCATAAAGCTTTAGAAAATCAAGAGATAAACGCACCAAATATAAGCAGTAAAAACGCGCCAAGACCCATCAAGAAAATCGATAAGCTGAAAAAAGACCTTGAACCGACCTAGAAAAACGCATTAAAAAATATCCCCAAAAATTGATTTAAGACTTTGAACAACTAAGCCGAAAACTGGCTCCCAAAGTCGCCCCATAAAGCTTTAGAAAATCAAGAGATAAACGCACCAAATATAAGCAGTAAAAACGCGCCAAGACCCATCAAGAAAATCGCCTCACTTCAGAAAATCTGACCTTAAACTCAGAAAAACCAAGCGGTAAATGTCCTTGAAATAAGCTGAAAAAAAGACCTTGAACCGACCTAGAAAAACGCATTAAAAAATCTCCCCAAAAATTAATTTAAGACTTAAAAAACTAACCCAAAACCGATCTAAAAATGCCGCAAAATATCTTTAAAAAAACTGAGCCACAAATCGCCCGAAAATCGCCACAAAATCGTAGAAAAATCTGATCTAAAACTTTGAAAGATCAAAGCTTTAAAGGCTTTTAAAAACGCTCCAAGAACCATCCTATATAAATCACCTCGAAAAACTCCGCAAAACCTGCCCAAAAACTGATCCAAGACTTGGGAAGACCGAACCGCTAACGCTCTAATAGTCGCCTCAAAAAACTCCAGAAAAGCTCTCCAAAAACCTTCAGAAAGTCAAAAGATAAACGTCCCAAGAACCCTCTAGAAAAACGCCTCAAAAACCGCCTCAAAGCCTCCCTAAAAAAAAAGCCGGAAAAGCTCTCCAAAAACCTTCCGAAAATCAAAATATAAACGGCCCAAGACACCTCTGGAAAATCCACTGAAAAAACGACGCAAAGCCTCCTTAAAAATGTATGCAAGACTTCAAAAACTACCGAGCTATCCGAAAATTGCTTCCCAAAACCTGATCTAAAACTTTGAGAGATCAGGCTTTAAAAATGCGCTAAGAACCGTCCAGTAAATCGCCTCAAAAAACGGCCCGACCCCTCTCCAAAAATCTTTAGAAAAAGTCAAGAATGAAAAGCCCCCAAAAATTGTCTATAAAAATGAGAAAAAAAATCGCCTATAAAAACGCGACAAGGACTGCCCCAAAAATCGCACAAAGACTCGCTCGAAAATAGCTTCCCAAATTCCCTCAATTGCCCTGAAAAACTCGCCCAAACTCAGCTGAAAAAATACCCCAACAATGGCGTGAAAAATTCCCCGCAAAAGCGCCACAAAAATTAATTCACAAATAAAATTGCCACTCCAATATTTAATCGCTCGCCACTTTGCCAATTCGACGTTCGCTTCCTATGTAAAGTCAGAGCACATTTTGTACGACTCCTCCCAGTTCCCTTGGAAGGATTACTCTAAATTCCTTGATATCAACTTTCTGCACCTTCCCAATGACCGTACGGAAGCAAAAAATAAAAAAAGTCCTTCAGATCGTAGAATTTAACGATAATTTTTATCGGAATGCACTCAACGTGGCTTACCGGACTGCATTGTCCTGCAACAGATTCCAATATACCCCTGCACGCATCGGCGACTCGCAGCTCACATTTATTTGAATTGCGGTTGATGCGCCGCACATTCAGATAGGAGATTTTGTTTGCCCCACTCATGAGTTCGAACCCATATGCCGCTGGGCAAGGACATCCAAAGCCACAGAGCTCAATAACTTGACATGGGGTTTGTCAAGCATTGCCAATCGTTATGCACAACTGTCGCAAACAATTCAATTTTGAACAATATAATTGATTGTGACCACCACCACAATTCAATTTTCATTAAATTCAACTCCTTTAGCTTGTGCACTCGCATGGCGTCGCCTGTGCCGCTCCGGGTCTTACAAGCGGCAACTGTGAGTTCATCTCGGCACTCTAAACAAGTCCACTTCTCCCACACCCCCTCGAGCGCATGAATTCTGATATAAACAATAAAAATGACACGGCGAACAAAAAACACCGCCTGTTTGTTGCAAAAAAGGAAGAGTCCTTTTTTCACACCTGTAGCCGGGAGTCGCAGAAAAAAATGGCACAGACAATGGAGGAAAAATATGAGAGCGCTGCAGGTTGGAGGTTGCAGAGTCCTCCGCCCTGCACGGTGTGTGCATCTGCATCCTGCAAATTGTGCACAATTGTCTCTGAATTCGGAAGTGCTAAAACGACGCGAGTGTGTGTAGTCTGAAATTTTATTTTTGTTGGTCGCTTTTGTTTCAAACTTTCCACGAGGAAGCAGTTTTTTTGCCGCAAAAAATCTTGTTCTTTTTTTTA
Source organism: Cheilosia variabilis (assembly GCA_951230905.1). Lineage (NCBI taxonomy): Eukaryota > Metazoa > Arthropoda > Insecta > Diptera > Syrphidae > Cheilosia > Cheilosia variabilis. The sequence continues at coordinate 58,280,525 of OX579680.1, read as the reverse complement.
TAAGCATGTCCTTGCAAAGTTATGAGTATGTGTTGGCAGAGTTGGCCCTCCCATGGAATGAGGTGCAACTTGGTAAGCAAATAAAATGAAAAATTAACATCGGTGCAAGTTAGCTGGACAAACATGGGAAATTTTGTCGGAGTGGATGGTCCTTCGAGGGTTACAACTGTTCAGTAGTAAATTAGAATTTGGAGAGAGGTTTTTTTCCCGCAGTTTGTGCAGGTTTTCGCTGACTCAAAAGCAGCACCGCTTCGTTCTAATCTTATGCAGGCTGCAGCCAGCCACATGAATTCGAAGCCGCGGCGTGAATGCAGTCGCTGCAGAAATTAATTGTCTCGCATGGTGGGTGGTTTTTGTCCCTTTTTTTGTCAGAAAGCTTTCAAGTTGGACTGACACGATGGCAGAGTGATTTTGGAGGACATCGTTGTCCTCGTTTGCAACAGGCTTTTGCTTATCTACAGAAATTGAAATATGCTTCTGGGAAAATCTAAAAATGTGCTTAGAATCAAAAAATGGGCTTAGAATCGACCCAACTTCCAAAAAGAGGTTTCCAGATCTCGCTCTTAGGGGTCTTTTGACATTTTTAAACAGCAAAAGGTAGTCTGTCGGGCTTGGTTTCCTCCGGGGAATTCCCCACGATTCTTTTCATTTCCCATATGAAACCATGCCACCCGCAAAATTTCACCGACGACATTCTTCAAGTCAGTCAGCACTCCCTTACAACCCTCCGGAACCATTTCATAACTTCACAGATAGGGGAACAAGTTTCTAAAATGCTTAACGATGATCGTAAGATTTATTAACCTTCTTAAACCGAAGGCAATCACGAGATTTGCTGGTGGTCCACTCTCTGGCGTGGTTTATCTGCGCTCTTGTGGTCATTAATTAAAGTTTTCGCAGATTTATGAACCCCGCGAAACTATAAATGAAAGTTGAAAGCACCACAAACCTGGGAAATGGAAAGTTTTATATACAGCACACCGCTGCTGTGGATAATTTCTCATTATTAACATCAGGTGTATCGTGGGAGTTTCTCTTTTTTTTTGGCTTTTTATCAAATCAGTCGAGTACTATTCATGCCAAAGACTTGGGTATTGCTTGGAAGCAGGGAGCCAAACTCGCGTTTGGGAGAAATGAACTTGGACCCTATGGGTTTCTTTGGTCAGATTGGACTAACCAATACCAAAATTTAAATTTCGACTTGCTGCGCTTTGAAAACCTCTGCAAATTTGGAAGGTTTCACAGAGAGATGGGTCAGCACTTGACATACTCAACTACCCTCTGTGCCTTCTGTCTACGGATTTAAAAAAATAAATAAATAGTTGGGGGAACAGCGTTAAAAATACCTGCAATCCTGAAATATACATTTAAAACGGTCACAGACCCAACAAAAGCTAGCTTTCAGACCCTTCAAAGCATAACGTCGGACCCTACACACAAAGTGCTGATAAAATCGCCACGAAAAAGCCGTCTTTAAAAAGTGGTTGATGTAGCTTCCCCTTTCTAAGTCGCTGCTTGACAAGCCCTCGCTTTACAAATGTCGACCTTGAGGTCTGCACTTAGCCCAAAGCTTAACGTCGGACCCTACATACAAAGTTCTGATAAAATCGCCACGAAACAGCCTTCTTTAGGAAGTGGTTAATGTAGCTTCCCCTTTCTAAGTCGCTGCTTGACAAGCCTTCGCTTTACAAATGTCGACCTTGGAGGTCTGCCCTTAGCTCAAAGCTTAACGTCGGACCCTACACACAAAGTTCTGATAAAATCGCCACGAAACAGCCGTCTTTAGAAAGTGGTTGATGTAGCTTCCCCTTTCTAAGTCGCTGCTTGACAAGCCCTCGCTTTACAAATGCCGACCTTGGAGGTCTGCCCTTAGCTCAAAGCTTAACGTCGGACCCTACACACAAAGTGCTGATAAAATCGCCACGAAACAGCCGTCTTTAGAAAGTGGTTGATGTAGCTTCCCCTTTCTAAGTCGCTGCTTGACAAGCCCTCGCTTTACAAATGTCGACCTTGAGGTCTGCACTTAGCTCAAAGATTAACGTCGGACCCTACACACAAAGTGCTGATAAAATCGCCACGAAACAGAGGCCTTTAGAAAGTGGTTGATGTAGCTTCCCCTTTCTAAGTCGCTGCTTGACAAGCCCTTGCTATACAAATGTCCGCCTTGGAGGTTCGCAGTTAGGGCCATTTTTTAATGCGACTTAAGTCCCAGAAAAAATCTTATGTAACAGTTTATTCCATGCAAAAAGTAGCACACAAGGTTTTATGTAGAACTAAGATCGTTATAGCTCGTATCAGTAAACGGACCTTAGCCCTTTACATCGACGAGGTTTCTGAAAAATCCAGGGTCCAAAATTGCAGGATCCAAAATTGCAGGATCCAAAATTACTAAGGGAAGCCAGGGTATTGTAGATCTCAAGCTGGCTGGTCCAAGTACAAGTTTCTTTTTGGAAAATAAAATTAAAAATATATATCGCCTCACAAATGTTAAATTTAAGTCTCGACTTTAAATTTACGGAATTTGGCAACTTTTGAAATACGTATGGAAAATTAAAAGTCATGTTTACTGGTAAGACCCAAAATCAATTATTTTTAAAAGGTTTTACTAGAAAGTGCAGCCTCAACTGGCTTTGGCATTGTGTGAACCGAATTTTTCAAGACCTTGTTAACTGGTGTAGGTTTCTGTTGCTCTATCTTTCGAAAGACTTGGATGAAATTCGCTTCGAAGGCTTGAATCGTTCCTAGATGATCCGCATATCATCGGGTTTTAAGGGCGGCTTTAAAAACAAATTATAGCCAAATCAGCTGATAACACGATTGCCAAACTTTGGACCAGTGATGCCAACTAAGGCTTTTGCATACCTTTTAGGCATTATTTCACTAGCTAAGGCTTTAAGGCTTGGTTTTTTTTTTCAAAACGGCATCTTTTTTTTTTTTTTTAATTTTTTTGATTCAGTATTCAGTTTTGATAGGTACTGACTTTTTATTTATTCAATTTATGATTTCAAGGACCAAGACAATCTGATAGACTAAAACTAAATTTGTTTTGTTCAATACTTTCTATCTACTTATGAATTTTGTTCCTATTAAGAATTTCTTCTGCGCTTTATTATTTAAGTTTTTCTTTTGTGTTTAATTTTTGATTTTACCTAAAAAAATATTTTAGGCATTATTTTATTGGAAGAGGCATCTTTTTTTCCAAAGTTAGGCAGTTTTTCGTCAAAATTGGTTGGCAACGTTGCTTTGGACGCAGAAGATCGATTTTTCTACCGGCTGCTGAAACCGGAGATCGTCTAAATTCAGGTGTCTGTCCGCTCGCTGCTTTTACTGTGCTTTCTGTACATACAATTTTTAAAATTTGACTTTAGGCAACAAATTTGACAATTTGACAACAAATGGTGGGAGTAGTTTTTTTTTTTTCAAATGTGTTGGTAGACAATGTTTGCTTTTCTTAAATCTATTTACATAAATTTAGATTATCTTCTCAGGGTTTTCAAGTCCGCGTGTCGCTGGATAACCAAAGAGCTAATGCCACAACCAGTGTGACCAATTTAATATTTGAAATCATGCTAAGCTCAGCAGTTAAGTATTTTTTTTTATTAAAAAAGTGCCAAAAATCATGCTAAATATTTTCTTTTAGATCAAAACCTGCTAAAAACCCCAAAAAATTAACAAAATAGTTGTTTTTCAGGAAAAATAAAATATATTTCACAAGAAAATCATTAAATAAAAATCACTTTGTGACGCTTACTGTGTATTAAATAAAAAAAAAGTTTTTATTCAATTAATTTGGTCTGTTCTGTTCTTTGAATAAAAACAAAAATACATATTGATATATGATATATGCCGTGTTCAGTGTTCACTGTCAAATGAGAATTGTAATTGGCCTGTTCACACATTTATTTGGACCAGCTTGAGATCTACAATACCTTGGCTTCCGTTAGCAATTTTGGATCATGCATTTTTCAGAAACCTCATCGATTTGTTCGACTAAGGCTAAGGTTCGTCTGCTTTGATTTTATTGTATTATTTTAATTCATAATTTGGCTAAAACAAAATCTTGCTAATTTTTTCATAAATTCTGGTTTAAAAAAAAAGACTGAAAAATGAAAATAAAATAATCCTACTAAATTTAGCAGGAAATATGCGAAATTGGTCACACTCGCCACAACCTACTGAGCAGAGTTGCCGTTGCAAAAATATGAAAAAAGGGCTTCGTAAGGAATAAATTTGTGTTGGGTTTTTTTGTTATAAATAAATGTGTTTGCCGCTCTGTGTTGTTCTCTTTTGTTAATTGCTATATAAGTATTTTATGTGGAGGCCCTTTTTTTGGCTCGGGGGCTTTTCATTCCACTCTTTGAAATTTCTCAGCGGAAACATTCACCAAAGATGAACGGATTCACGAATCCCTTAAAAAATAAAGCGGCAGCCGCCAAACACTTGAGATGATCTAGCAAATAGATTATTATTTCACCAGCGCCCTCAGTGTCTCATACGCAATTTAATGCAAAAGTTGAGTGTGAATTTTAGACGGCAAGTTCAAATTCGTGCATTTGCTGACTCGACGGGGATTTCTCAATTCTGGTCTATATTTCCTGGTGCCGGCTACCATATTGCTCACAGAGAATCGCTACATCAGACCGACTCTCACAAAGAGTGTGTTGGAGGTGGTATTGGGCCACTTCAAAGTAACTAAGACTGAGAGGTATCCCAACTTTTATATATTAGACCGCTTTTTTCTATTTGGGACACATCTCATCACCAAATTTATGTTCAAATTCAACGTTGTTCTTCGCAGTCTTTCATTTTGTGATCGTGTTTCCCGCGGCAATAGTACACATGAGCCTTCGGAAGCCTCTTTAGATACCTTCATTTCGGGTCTATAAATTCAAACGACCAAAATGAAGGTATATAAAGCAGGGGTCGAATCGCCACTACGTATAGCTCGTTCACGGAATTATGTCGATTTTACGTGTGAAACAAAAACAAATTCCGTCACGTCTCAAGTGCAGTCTCAACTCGGTCCGGCAGTAGACCCAACTAATCCGATCTTTTCCTATTCAAAGAGGCCTTTTCATGGTTACCTCTGGTGGCTTACAGTAGATCATTACAAGACTCCTTAATTAAGACCCGCCCCCGGCTTCTGTCGGCGGACTTTCGAGGTATTGCCGGCTGCAGAAGAGGTTGGTTTAATTTTTACTGACTGCCATTTTTCACGTTCTCCTTAAAGAAATTTCTGATCCCCTTCCTCGGCCGAAAAAAGTAAAAATGGCTACCTATCTCCTACACTCTGTCATCATAAGCAAAACTTCCTCGAAATCTGAGCTTGATTGTTGTTGTTGTTGTTGATGTTGTTGTAACCACACGGATGCTGCTTCATTATGAAACACTTTCCCACGATTGCTTCTGGCTGACGGGCGGCGGGAAGAAAAATCCATTTCCGAAATTAGTCCGCGCTCTTGCATCGTGTGCATTTCCCACCTGACACTGACATCGGGAGGACATCCATCCGGCAGTACACAAACTGCATTCCTCATAATCCGATCCCGACACCGACCGTCTTCTTATGCAGCAAAGAGGGCGCACATACCCTCGTGCCATCATCATTACCCGCCACCGCCGAATGCCCCTTATCGAAATGGCATCCTCGCCTGCATCCTGCCATTTCCGCAGAAAGCAAGAAAACTATATCTCGGTGGCAATTTTGCAGATGACATAGGGGAGACTGAAACAACAACAAGAAGAAGAGGCACCTAAATAGCATAGGCCCGGTAGGAATAAATTTGCAGCTTTAAATTCTTAATGTGACATCAGGATTTATCCGAATTCACAACACAAGGACATAACACAGCGAGCAAACAAAAAAAAAATAAAATAAAAAATTTATAAGGACGAATAAGAAGGTAATCAGCTGAAGCGATAAATGTGCCAGCACCACCACGAGGAAGGAAGCAACAGTGCATTTTGATTCGGCACCGAATGTTTTCGTCCTTTTTTTTTTTTTTGCAATGTTGAAGATGTACACACGGTGTACGTTTTGATTTTCACAGATGTTGCGCCTCATGAAAGCGCAAAACTGACAAAACTGGCAGAGCCTGCAAGACTCTTGGCCGGATGCCAGGTTTTTTGTGTTTTATTCGTTGTGTGCAATGTTTGAGTCCATTAAATATGTGGCACAAACATTTCGTCGTGGTGCAACTAGTGTGGAGAGGATACACTGTCAGATGTCAGCTGTCGTCGTCGTAGTCGGTGTTGCGTCCTTTAAGATTAACTCGTTGCATTGGTACATTTCAAATCAATTAGACGTCCACCACGATAGCAGCTCTTTGAGTTTTGAACAATGATCCAAGGCGAGTATAGTAGATTTTGAATAATTGCAAGCGCAAGCAAACCAGGACATGGAGAGAGTGGATGTAGAGGTGAAACTGACCTCAACACTTTAGGAATGGTTGCCGCCGCCGCACTGACCAGTGACCACTGACAAAGTGGAGTTGGAGGGGCATTGCTGTCGGAATTGCAATCGAAATATGTGCGCGTTCGTATTGGTACAGTGTGGCTGGCAAAAACTGACAGAGTTCTGCTGCAAGAAGTGGTTCGAGAGCAGCCGTACCTGAGATCGAGGGAGAGGCAGTCCAAATCGAAATCCAAATATATTGGCACAGTGTGGCTGACAAAAGTCGAGACACTTCAGTTTTTAGTAAAAATTGTACTAAATTTTGATCTTTGCAGTGGTCAAAGTGACATTTTCGTTCGACATTATGTGCAATGGTTTGAGGTCACACATAAAGGACATTAGTCCACACAGGCTTTTTCAACAAACTCATCATTTTCAATGTCATTAAAGGACATTAGTCCTAGGTACAGGCTTTCGCTATGAAATTTGCATGCAACTGCCCTTCGCACCCTACTGTCGGTGACATCTAAACGATTTCCGGCCCAAAAGTGCTCTGTGTTCGATTTGTGTGCTTTGGCATTATCCAGCCAGACCGCACGCATTTTGATTAGTGTCCAACAACAGACGTACAACATTTCCGACGATATGAAATCGACAAGGTGCCGCTGCTCGTCCGTGATGCACGAACTACGTCCGAATGCAGACTGGAAGCATCAGAAAGCCTGTTTGTGGGGGGGCGATAAAATTATCAACCATACGCCCGTCCGTCCGTTTGTCCGTTTGTCCGTTTGTCTGCCGAAAATTCACAATTTATCCTTGTCAAGTGCAAATGCAAATACCTATGCAGAGGAGGAAAACTAAAATTCCGGCCGCCACCGCCACCGCAGATAATCAAGTGTTGTTCGTTGACCGGAATTTGGATTCGAATAACCAAAATGTCCTTGGTATCTGTCAGGAATCTGGTGGTTTCGAGAATAGGACATGTCGAGCACTCGTAGACCTCGAATGAATTTTCATTTCTTTTCCCAAAAAATACTGGAAAACCATTAAAGCATGTTATCCCGATAATTGAATTTTAATTGAAACCAATCATGCTGTACAACACACAGGACTCACATGGTGCTAGCGCCGGGTGCCCCTGCCCGTGTCCGTGCATGCGTGTGTTCGTGCTGCTAATGTAACCGGACTTTATTTAACCGAAACCGACGGTTCGTTCATATCACGGTCCTGTGTTGTGTATGAGAAGGTGATTAGTTTTCCATATCCCATCCCATATCGAAATTGGGGTCCAATCAATCATGGGGTGGAAGTTCAGTTAAACAGACTCTCTTTGTCTGGGGAGCAGGAGCACGTGGAAACGGAGATTAGGTAGGCCTTGCTGTTGAATTCCGCTCACAGTTGCGCAGGGCGACCTTTTGGAAAAAAAAGTTCTGGAATTGTAACGCTGATTGGCTTTTAATTGTCGCGCTTGGTCGGGTTGATGAAGAGTGTTTCAGTGAGAATAAGTTGGACACTTATTGAAAAGAAAATTTGCCACCCCGCGGTCAGCACTCTAGAACCTTTAAAAGGATGAAGCAAGTCCTTGGAAGAATCGGAGCTGCATTTATTTAAATTGCGACACTTTCAAGTCTGCAAATCATAGAAATGAAAACTCTAGGTCATCTATTTTAGAGAGAAGAGCAAGAATTGTTTTGCTTTGGTTGGAGTTATATGCGTTTCCAACCATACACCTCACTTAGTCAACCTCAGACTGGTTGAAATGCATTTTTGAAGATCTGATTCTCGGTATTTTGTACTCTTCTCTTGCCGGAAAATAATTGAATTATTGTCTAACGAAAATCGGTTTAAAAAAAATACACTTTGGTTGGAATTGCAGGTATTTCAGGTCGAGGGTCCTATGTGAACTATTTTTTTTTTTTAGTGCAGGTGACTACTTTAATTAAAATTTAAAGCGGTATTTATCAGTTTCCAGGTCTATTTTGGATAATCGTTTAGAATTTCGTTCGAGATTTCGTATCGATGGACGGAAGAACCACAAAATGCAATTGGGAACACTGAAAATTCGCTTTCAATAGGTCCAGAGTAATAAACACGCTTGAACGTTGCACTTTTTGGTAAAAAAATCAACTACCAAAGAAGCATTAAATAAGGCAGTCCAGGAAGTCGAATAAAACTTCGTTTTTTTGTTTAATAAGAACTGCAAAATGTTACTAAAACGTTACACAAGTTGTACGTAAAATCTTATGAATTGGCAGCCGTGGCAGTCGATTTAAAATTGGAATGGGCACTAAAAAACCCTAAAATTTCCGATAAATACTCTACTAGGAAAAAAAAATCAACATAACCTAGAAATGGCCCGGAGTAATGACCAACGTTACACTTTTCGTTACGCAAGCTCTCAACAAAGAAAATCCTTAAAGTTGAAGGTCAATTGAATCAAATATACACTCTCTCCAATGAAGACTGATGCACGAACAACCTACGAGCTACGAGTGGACTTTTAGGCTTCATATAGATGGTAAAGGGTGATTTTTTAAGAGGTTTAGAACTTTTTTTAAAAAATAAACACAAAAAATTCGAAAAAATGAATGAAATATTTATTTGAATCGATAGTTTGAACCTTGCAATTTAATGTTTAAAGATAATTTCATGCAAATGTTGACCGCGGCTGCGTCTCAGGTAGCCCATACGCTGAGTCCAATTTTGGCATACTCTTTCACACATATCGGCCGGTATCTCACGAATGAATGCATGGATGTTGGCTTCCAGTGCGTCAATCGAAGCGGGCTTGTCCCTATACACATTAGCCTTGGCATACCCCCACAAAAAATAATCTAATGGTGTCAAATCGCACGATCTAGGCGGCCAATTGACCGGCCCGAAACGTGAAATTAACTGTTCACCAAACTCGCCTCGCAATTGCGCCATTGTTTCGCGTGCTGTGTGGCATGTGGCACCGTCTTGTTGAAACCACATATCATGCAAGTCAAGAACTTCCATTTCGGGCAAAAAAAAGTTTGTTATCATCGCTCGGTAGCGTTCACCATTGACAGTAACGCTGCGATTCGCATCATCTTTGAAGAAATATGGCCCAATAATGCCGCCGGCCCATAAACCGCACCAAACAGTGGCTTTTTCGGGATGCATTGGTAGCTGTTGCAATGCTTCTGGCTGATCTTCAATCCAAATGCGGCAATTTTGCTTATTTACGTACCCATTCAACCAAAAATGAGCCTCATCGCTGAACACAATTTTTCGATAAAAAAGCGGATCCTCGGCCAGCTTTCCAAGAGCCCATTCACCAAAAATTCGGCGTTGTGGTAGGTCGGCTGGCTTTAGTTCTTGCACCAGCTGTATCTTAAAAGGCTTTACGCCCAAATCCTTCCGCAAAATTTTCCACGTAGTGCTGTAACAAAGGCCTAACTGCTGGGAACGGCGCCGAATCGACATTTCGCGGTCTTCTGTCACACTAGCTGATACGGCCGCAATATTTTCTTCACTACGCACAGTACGTAAACGTGTTGGTGGTTTAATGTCCAACAAAGTAAATTTGGTGCGAAATTTGGTCACAATCTTCCGAATAGACTGCTCAGAAGGTCGAGAATGCCGATCATAAAATGGAAGCAGCGCGCGATGAACATGTCGAACCGAGCACGAATTTTGATAGTAAAATTCAATAATTTGCAAGCGTTGTTCATTTGTAAGACGATCCATGGTTAAATTGCAAACCAAACTGAAGCTGTTTGACAGTGACACAAGGTACTAAACACACGTCAGCTGTCAAAACCAGTGTTGCCAAAACCAAACCAGCTAAAAAATCACCCTTTATATCCAGACAAAATCAAGCTCAATGGCGTTACAAATTGTGTTACGCAACTTCTACGAAAGAAAAGGACGAGTTGGAGGGTAAGAAATTCAAATAAAAAATCTCGGGGCAACTGACAACGAATTTGTCATAGAAAATTATATAAGAAATAGCCGATTGAGGGATGACTTGAAGGCAATTTTTACTCGATTTATATTTGGCATTCTCGCTCTTTATTCAGGACACGGCTCCAAACGAAATGTCAAATAATATTGCGCCAAATTGGAGTTTGTGGCTCGCTTCGCTCGCGGCAATGATTCTCCACTCCATTTCATTTTAAGGCTTGATCCTGTTTAATTTTGGGCCCAACTTGGTTCTTAGAAAAGCATTTAGTAAATTTATTATTACATTACATATACAATCCTTGAAACAAGACACACGACAGTCAGAATAAGGAAAACGGGTAAACAGTAAACAGTTGTAGAACCAAAAAAAAAAAAAAACTCAGCAACAAACAAAAAACATTTTGTACTCACCTTTAGTAGCTTCCAAGGCAGATGCACATGCAAAATGCAATTGAGGCAAAAAAGCTCGATGTAAACCCCGTCTCCGTATGTAAACGACCGATCGTGTACCGTACACGTATTTCTTCGTAACCGAACCGACGCGGATGCACTTGGGACAGAAAAACCAGGGGAATTGGGTATATTGAAACAACAAAAGCTGACCACTCACTGAAAAACTTTCAAAGAGCTTTTACACTTTCACTCAAATCAGCTGAAAACTGCTACTGCACTTCGAATTGGCCAAGCTTAACATCGCTCCCATTTTCACTACTCGGCTACACTGCGCAGGTGCAGGTGCACTCTAGAAAACAACTCCACTAACCCAAGGAGGAGGCTCTTCTTACTGGAAACTGGGGGGAGCACTCTTCTGAAACACCATTGAATTGGAATAGAATTTGGTAGAAGGAACACCAACACACCAATTACTAGAGAGCAGAGAAGACAGAAGAGACTAGACAACTCACTGTTCTATGACAAAAGAGAGACTTGGGGGAGCACTGATGCCACTGGGCACTGAAACTGACCATGACCATGACGATGACTACCGACGACGAGGACCGAGCACCGAGCGCAAGCAGTGTAGCAGCGAGCACAAGAAGAAGGCACGGCACAACCGAAACCAAAGTTCTATAATCGGAGAGAACGAGAACAAAAAGAGACACTTAAGGGAAGCAACGAGAACGAGTACGAGAACGAGCACTAGCACTGCACTCTGCACTTAGCATCGATGGCCGATGCCGACCGAAACCGAGCCCAACCGAGAGAACTATAAAAAAATGCACAACACAAACATTTGGGATCTTCTTCGGCTTCAAGCTGCGTACCGCACTGCACTAAAGACGACTTAAGACTGAACGAGGAGCAGACTGCGCTGTCGCCTGTGACCTAGAGAAATCGATTGAACATGATTAGCTGGAAGAACTTAATTTAGTATTTTTTGACATTCTTCGTGGGAGAACAATAAAGTGCAGCAAGACTTTTTTTCTTTGACGTCGGTGGCGATTGCATGAGTGATCTCTTTTCCTCTGTCGCCTTGCTTGGCAATTGTGCAATATGATTTCAATTTGAGGGAGGAATACCACTGTAATGTATTTCGATCGCGGTGGTTTAAATGGGGATTTCAATAAATAACCAACTTACCCGTTGAAATCAGCGTAAGGTCTCGATTTATTTGCGAAAATGGAATTTCATGTTAAAATTGTACTAGATTTCAATTGGAAAATGGGGATAATTGTTTTTAAAATGGAGGATATTGTAAATATAGTAAATATTTAGTTCACTTTGTACAGTTTTCAGTGAATAAGGTACTACACGAAACACATAATAGCCATTTTGAAAATTCAACTCAAATAATTGTTCTAGTCCAGAGTAGTTAATTGTATATAAGAGTATTGTACATTGTTAGAACGTCATACTGTGAAACGGACGTAATTTTAAAAAGATTGACATGAAGACGATTCATTTTGTAAAATGTCAGTACCTATTCAGTGCTAAGGGCATGCGATTTGTATCAGAATCTGGTCCATTTTACCAATAAAATTTATATGAATTGTCTAAATTAAATGGCGTTTTGAATGTATCCTAAAGTTTCGAGAAGAAAGCTGCTAAATATGACTGTTCTAACTGCGCAATGTTGGTTTCTGTTTTACTGGGGACGTTCAAGTATCTAGTTTAATAAGTTCTGACAGCTGTCTGACTAGATGTAACTCAGTTTTCATTGGCTTAAATCGGTTATATGGAAGCAGCTGTTTCAGTTGACGTTTATGAAGGGGTATCCGACGAATCTAGTCAAGAAATTCGTGACTGAGTACTAAGTTGACAGTTCGCATATGCGGCTGACGTAGAAAAAGTGACGTTCCCGACGAATCTAGTTCTTGCGTTCAGGTTACATTTTATACAGACCAATCTGGTCGACCTAGATTCTTGTGCTTGGGTTTATTTCCTAAATAAATATCATATCAAGCTAAAAAAAAATTGGCCTTCTGTCAAAACCGTAATTTTTTCAAATCGAATTTGCTCTAATGAGACAAGAAATCATTTCTGTTGCAATGGTTGGTTCTGAGTCCTATTTATGTAACTTTTTGAAGGAGTATCGACGCAATTATTGACATTAAGCTTAACAATAGATGTAAACTCGGTGCAAAAGCAAAATATTTCAGCAAAATATTCAGTTTAATCTCGATAAAAAATTAAAAAACTGTAGATAATCGAATGAAAGTTCTCCAGAATATTATATATGTATTACTGACGTAAAGAATAAAGAATGTAAAGAATTCGAGAATGATATCGCCCGGACAACCATATTTCTGTGGTCACAAGGAAAACCGCTAAAGTCTGTTTTACTCATTTTCCAGAAGAGCAATTTAAAGTTTTTGACAAACGCGTGAAATTCCAAGTGACTCTATTGGCTTTAGTGACTTAAGCTGTTTTTTTGAAATTGTGGCCACTTTTTTAAAGATGTAAAGCTGAAGAAAATTTACAAAATAGATTAGAGTACGCTGAATCTAATGGCATCAAAATCTCAATTTCGTCTAAAGTCGACTTTAGCGGTTATGGTTTGTGGCCACAGATTTATCTCGTATTATGCTATTCAATTATTCAAGAATTTAAAAAAAAAAACAATCGTATGTTACCAGTGAAACGTGTTTTACTTAGTGCTTTAATTTTCTGTGGCTTTGTCGAAGCGCCCTTCGAGTTTACAATTTTGAAAGCCAGAACTGGTGGTATGAACCACCTGAACGCAGTCAAAGCACGCGGCTCACTTCGGAGAAACTGCATTCAGTGCTGATTGGATTATGAACTCAGAACTCGTTACTTCAGCAGTAAAGATCCGCAGGTTGATAGAAAATGAAATGAACTGCCAGGCAGAACTTAGTCGTTTTCTTCGCATAACTCGCAGTCTTAAAAAGATTTTAAATTCCTTTTTCAGTCTTTGTGGAACTCGGACGCTTACAAAACAAACAATTTGACGTTCTGATCTGGCAAATGGAAAGAAGAATTAGAGAGAGGCACAAGGGGAGAGTGACATTTCTATGCGCAGGTTCAAAAATGTTGCCCTCTTGAAGTCAGTTCATTTTATATCAGAGCGAAAAACTGCCGTACCTAGGAACGAATACTCGCAAGTTCTGACAGTTCAATCGCATGATACATTTCATTTGATTGCAGTTCACACTTTCAGAGATACCTCTCTTCGAATCCAATGAACACAAAACGAAATAATGTACTTAAAAGCAAATTGCTGTGACGTTTCCATTTTAGGGTTAGTTTCGAACGATTTGTTCATTCGCTGGTTTGTGGAACGCCACCTATAATATTGTCAACTGTAAATAACTTACCAATTCGCTGCAAGAAGTTTGCAATTGGGAAATTCCTTGTTAAGCTTGTTTTTTTCAATTCATTTTGACAATTCTACTGCTGGAAGAGTAAAATTTGCAATTTTCTTTTAATGGAAGCGTCAAAAGTTTGTTTGTTCGTTTTAACTATTCGGTCTTTCGCTGTCATATGGATAGGGCTTTACAATTATTAGATGCGGATGTGTTGTTACATGAGAATTCGTGTTGACAACTGTCAGGAAAAGTCGAAAATTTGTCTCTTACCAATATATTTTGACAGCCAGCAATTTGTTGAAACAAAATGGCTGACTTTGCTACAGGTTATTGAATATTTAAGTGGCGGGTGGGCCACTCAGTAGATAAACCTATAAAAAACCTCTAGAAGCACTGGTGGCAGTGATGCCAGACTTTTCGGACTGAATTGCCCACGATACACGTCAACAACACCAATGCCCTTTTTGGCCATACCGACGTAAAAAAACAACAAAATACACTATTTTTTCTTATTCCAAGAGTAAAAAATGCCCTTTTTCGCGCTTTTAGCTCATTTTGTAAGTCAAAATGTTCTGGCATCACTGACTGGTGGTTACTTGACGTTTACCGAGACTTGCAGGTAGCTCACAATATTTCCAAATGTCAAACAAAATTAGAAATTTAAGAGAGAAATTAAAGCGTTTAATGGAGCGGCAAAGTAAAAAAGCCAGAGGCTGCCACTTGTCACCTGTCACTTACTGTCACTTACTCCACACTCCATGTCCATTCTTATCTTTATTTATTACCAATCTCGCCCGCATACGGCGGCGACAATTATTTCAATCATCAAGCACCCGAAACACACCGCATAGCACACCCCAACAAACACGAAAACCAATTGAAAGTGCTCCACGCTCAACAGCACCGGATGCTGGCGGGTCTCTTTCATTACCTCAATCAAACCGGACTCCTGTGCGTCGCGATAACTCATATCCGTCCAATGCAAATACAGTCCAGCACTTTCGACGTTCAGTGTAAACGCCTTCAGGGACTCGTAAAACGGCGAATCATACTGAATGGGAAACGACAGGAACATATTAGGGACGCACAACTGGTGAGCAATCTTGAAAATCGGCTTCCACAACCTCGACTGCTGATAGTCGATCATCTTCCAGCGCTCCTCCTTCACAATATACGCATACGTGGTATTCAGTTTATTGATGTGTTTCGCCAGTGTGTCTGGGTTTGCAATACGAGTCCGTTTCCGCAACGCCTCTGGGAATACTTTCGAACCAAAGTACGCATCTATTTGGTAGTCTAACAAAAGTATCTCCAGGCGAGTGCGCAATATTTCCTCCAACGTTTCCGGTTGACGGCCGTACACAGTTGTACTGAACAAACTGGTCAGCGATCCCACATACAAGTTGGATACAAAAAATCCCGTAAACACGACCAGCGAGCTGACAAGCGCCTTCGTCCTCCATCGGCGAACAACACTTGGTGGCAGCAATGACTTATCCATCGGCTGGTTAATCATGCCCGCTATGGTCGATTGTATCGAGAGGCCAACCAGGAGTCGTCCCTCAAATCCGTAATTCGCAATCAACTTGATTGCCAGGAACCCAGCGAGCAGTCCAAGGATAACACTCCACAATTGAGGCCTGAATGCATAGATTACGTAGTAGCTGCGATCGATTTCCGGCACCACCGGCAGTATGATGCAGGCATTCGTCTGTGCAAAGGGATAGCTTCCGTCCGTTTCGTACGGCAGCAGCGACGTGAATGGATGAATGCTAACGTCAATCACTTTGTCCCTTGTCAGCTGGACGAGAGACTTCTGGTGTAGATGTAGTGAAATGTTCGAAATGCTTAATAGGAAGAAGGTGGCATTGATGTGACGGATGAATTCTTTGTACAGCCGGCCGGCGGTTCCCGTGATGTAGGTGCGATTTCTCTCCTCGTTGTGCATCTGTATGGGAGAGGGGAGGAGAAATATCAAGTATAAGTGTAGCGGCTTTCCACAACAGTGGAATTTTGACAGTAAATTTCAGTTGAAAACTTGCGAATGCAACAGTCAAGAATTAACCTCAAACACTGATTGACGTTTCACACCATTTCCAGCTTAATACTACAAAAACTGTCAAAACCTACCTTTATCACCAGTGGCTCGTCAATGAAAACGGGCGTTGCGAACCTGTACCCTCTGACGTTGGCGACTTTGTTCCAAAAATACCCATCCACCGTCGAGTTTGTTACATTTACGATATCTATCCGATCAGGGGAGAAACTGTACGCAAACACCTCATGGCGAGCGTCATTCTCCGCTGTGAACGTGACAATGACATTCAACATATTCGCGTTCCAGCACCACAAGAAAAACTCGTTCAAATCGCTTTTACCAATCATCGTTGCGGCCGGCTTTGTCACAATGAATATGACCTTCATCAAATGAAGTCCTGTCAGAGCCACTTCGCTGGTATTTCGTATCGAATCGGTTAGACCGTTCATCACGACAAATGCCAGACTGTTTAGGTTTAAATTCTGTCTCAGGCGAACTGTGGCGGAAATGTCCGCGTTACCGGTAATAAGTGGGATTTCCAAGTTCCCGTGAAGCTGCTCGTCCAGATTAGGCCCCTCGACGTCGACCAGCGAAAGTGTATTGCGAAACAAAATGAGCGTTTGAAAGTGGTCCCTTTCGGCTAGCACTTTCGTCAGATTGACAACAAAATCAAAGCGGTATGCCAGCAGATGGGGTGTGCTTAGAAGCACGACTACGATATGTGTCCACAGTTGCATGTCGAGCACTAATTGAGTTGCGGACGGTCAGGCAAATATATATCCTCAAAGTTGGTGGTATTTGATTTGGAATAAGGATATTATGTTTGTTTGCTGATTTGCGATATCATTCGATATTCAGCAAGTGTCGACTGGGTAATATTTACCTAAATGTAGGTACTCACTCGTGAGTAAATAGACACTTGGCAGCAGTGTTCAATGTATGCCGGGGGTGAGTTTTAAAATGTTTGCAAAAGGACTGTCGCTGTCATCAAATTTGGGTATAATGAAAAACCCACAAAGTGGGAAAGTGAGGTGTGTTTTATTAGAAGTTATAACAAACATGGAAATCATCTAACAACTCGCAGAGTAGACCTTGTTCGAAAAAAAATGTTCGTTGTTGAACGTCTGCGTCCCGTTGGTTATTAAAATGAAGCTGCCACTGACAGTTTTTAGCGAAATAACTGAGTCTGTTTGAGCTTTTAAATCGCCCTAAAGCTGATCCCACAATGTACCCCAAAAACTGCTTAAAATACCCCTCAAAAGTCAGACGGAATAAACCGAAAATTTGACTCATTCAGGCCCACTCAATTTGAGCCCAAAATCCGGTTCAAAAGTTGTGCTAAAAATCGTTCAAATTGGACCGAAAAATGTCCTCGAAAGGTTGATTTGATTATCCAACAAAAGTGGGTCGAAAGTCGATTTAA
Source organism: Cheilosia variabilis (assembly GCA_951230905.1). Taxonomy (NCBI): domain Eukaryota; kingdom Metazoa; phylum Arthropoda; class Insecta; order Diptera; family Syrphidae; genus Cheilosia; species Cheilosia variabilis. The sequence goes on along the minus strand of OX579680.1, from coordinate 58,262,973 downwards.
AAAGTTTTACCAAGCCAGTCTTCCGAAAATGCAGTCAAAAGTCGCCCCCAAAAAAAGCCTCAAAAATTGCGTCCAAACTAGATCCGAAAACCTTTGAAGGTCGTCTTAGAAATCACTCCACAAAGTAATCGAATGTACCCTAAAAAGTGGGGCCGAAATGAGGTCAAAATAAGTCCTATTGGATAACTTTAAAATTGCCATAGTATGGTTAAGTAAAAACACAAATTAGTTAAAAAAGAATTTCAAAAACCCAGCTAAAAATAAGTCAACCTTCTGAAACTTCTTTCTGAAAGTTGGAGTAAATTTCACCCTTTTATTCGCTTTGAAACCTGTTCAAAATTGATCAAAGAAATCGCCTAAAATCGGTTTAAACAAGCTCTTTAAAAGGTTAACCAAAAACCGACAAAACTACCCAAAAACTCTGACCAGCGGACCAGTCGGAAAGTTCCACCCAAAGTTATCTCAAAAGTTTCCTACAAAATCTGATCAAATTCGTTTAAAAGTCGGGCCATTTTCCGAACAGAAACGAACTCGAAAGTCAGCCCAAAAATCGACTGAGAAGAGGCCAAACAATTTAGGTATAATTTCAAACTTGATTTCCAACTTGATAGGTGATTTACTTAAAAACGAATCAAAAATCGCAACAGCAGCAGAAAAGCCAAAAATAACCACAAAAGTTTACCAAATAATCGTCTTGAGCTTAGTTGTTCAAAAACGTCAAATTGCCAAAAAAGGTCTTTCAAAAGTCTGTATACAAACGCACTAAGAATCTACTCAAAGCTAGTCGCAACAATTATGCATTCCTTAAGAAATTGTCGACACGACAACTGGCTCCAAGTTTCACCGAGAATCGGACCTAGAATTATCTGTCAAAATTTACCCCAAGAGTTGTACAAAGCTTGAAAACTTTAAGCTATAAAATGGCCTTTAAGTCATTTCAAAAGTTCAGTTAAAAATCGTTCCAAAAGGACCTAGAATTATCTGTCAAAATTTACCCCAAAAGTTGTACAAAGCTTGAAAACTTTAAGCTATAAAATGGCTTTTAAGTCATTTCAGAAGTTCAGTTAAAAATCGTTCCAAAAGGACCTAGAATTATCTGTCAAAATTTACCCCAAGAGTTGTACAAAGCTTGAAAACTTTAAGCTATAAAATGGCTTTTAAGTCATTTCAAAAGTTCGGTTAAAAATCGTTCCAAAAGGACCTAGAATTATCTGTCAAAATTTACCCCAAAAGTTGTACAAAGCTTGAAAACTTTAAGCTATAAAATGGCTTTTAAGTCATTTCAGAAGTTCAGTTAAAAATCGTTCGAAAAGGACCTAGAATTATCTGTCAAAATTTACCCCAAGAGTTGTACAAGCTTGAAAACTTTAAGCTATAAAATTGCTTTTAAGTCATTTCAAAAGTTCGGTTAAAAATCGTTCCAAAAGTCTCTTCAAAAATCGCTTCGAATTTCGGTTCAAAATCTTAAACTTGAGATCAAAAATGTTTTTTGTTAATCGATCGATAAATTCCAAAAGAATCGATTCAAAACGGCCACAAAAGTACTTAAAAACTGTCGTTAAATCGGATAAGTCTCTCTCAAAAACCAACTAGGTAAGTATGGGAAAGTCCAATTTCCTTTTGGATGAGATACCGCGTTCTTAAAGTTATCGATAACACAGATATCCGATCTATTTTCTTAATGAACCACATGTTTATTTCAACTGCTGCTACTGTTTCAGTCTTTTTTTTATATTTCAAGGCAGCCCGTTTAAATCTCTTTTTTTCTAATGTGACTTTTAATGCGACCTCAAAAAGCACTGAATAAAGTGTCCACCCAACTGTCATAGACAATGACATCTACTGCATGTTTAACGCATCCTTTATGACATCTCTTGCATTCGCCAAGTTGATTGTGACTTTTCTATTACTAGCGTTTCTCACTCACAAACATCCAATCCCGACAACGACCACACCAATTACCAAAAAAATAAATTTTTCAAAACGAAAGACAACCACGTGTCACGTCCCGAACATAAATGACACTTAAAACTTTATTCAACTGGAAAGTCCTTTAAAGTGCCACTTTTTTTTTTTTTGTTGAACCTTGCATCGTCCTTCAGCCACTCTATGAACGGCGGGAACACCCTCTTTCCGGATCGAAATTATATTCTAATTGAAACATATGACTTAGACGTTTCAAGCTGCGCGACTAAAAGAACAAGGACGAACATTTTTCCACAGCTTGTGGATTTATACATGCTTTTGGCGGGGCAGGGAAGTCCTTAATTATTTGTTTCAATTCCTCGGTCGGTGGTGTGTGTGTGTGTGTTCCTTTCAAATGTCAGCTGCTCCATGTGAGCACATCATTTCTTCTGTCCGAATTAATTTATAGGGAAATTGCAAGGATTTACGGATTTTAATTTTATCCTTACCCCGAGATTTGTCTGTGATTTTAATTTTTTTCCATTCCCATTCCCCAGGAGGAATGTAAGCGGATATTTTTACAATCTAATTGTGAACTAATGGCAGAGGATTATCTGCTGTGGCGGGAGAGATCTCATTTGAAAAATGCTTTAAATGAATTTTAAGTGCAAGTTGCGAAAAGTTGCAGGTTTTCAGCCACCCAAAAAAAGGGAGTTGGCTTTGCAACTGTAAAGAGGACTTTTAATTAAATCTGTGGAAAGTTTTATATGCGTTCATATAGCCGGGTGGTGTCTTGTTTTTTTTTTTTTTTGTGTGTAAGGCACGCCGCAGAGATAGAGGGCGCTGCATTCATATGAAATATTCAAGAAGCGGGAAATGCGTTTTCCGGTTTGGAGGACGAAACTTATCTCTTTTTTTTTCCTTTGCGGCTGCAGTTTAATTATTATAAGCGGAGGGGCAACTGAAACTGACCCATGGAAGTGTAACCGACTAGTTGCTAAAGTTGTGGGGGCTCGCAAAGTATTTATGCGGCTGGCAGTTGAAGACTTGTGCGATTGGTAGAGGGCAGTGCACTTTGGGTGAGCAGGGGCAGTTGGCATAGCCGGCGTTGGTAAGATAAGCAGCAGGCGAAGGTGCAAGTTTCAAACTTTGAGTGGATCGAGTGGTGGGCATAGAGATTTGAGGGTCATATGTGAAGCCAGTCCAGACTTTTAACAGAGTTCGATGGGATAGAGCTGGGAGGCGAGTTGCAGTTCGATTGAATTTGGCAAGATCCTGGCAACGTTTCAATATTTTTTTTCTTTTCTAGTTTGGAAGTTTGTTCCAGCAGAGAATGGGAACAAGCATCTGAGCGGCTGGCAGCGTTTCCAACCTCACTTTATGGAGAAGCATTAGCAAAAGAATCAGGGACGTAAAGGAGCCTATAGGCCTAGCTTATCAGAACTGGCAGCGTTTCCAACCTCACTTTATGGAGAAGCATTAGCAAAAGAATCAGGGACGTAAAGGAGCCTGTAAGCCTAGCTTATTAGAAGTACCTAGCAGTCTAATGCAGTCAAGGGAAATGCCTGCAAAGTAAAAGCATCTAGAGCCGTTGTTGATGAGGCCCTTTAGGGGGTAGACGAAGAGGATGACCGTCAATCGAGTTAGGACGTGATTTACTTAAAAACGAATCAAAAATCCACACAATCCACCACAAAAGTTTACCAAATAATCGTCTCGAGCTTAGTGGTTCAGAAACGTCAAATCGCTAGAAAAGGTTCTTCAAAAGACTGTCTACAAACGCACTAAGAATCTACTCAAAACTAGTCGCAAAATATCCACACAACACTTGGCTCAAAGTAGGGGTAAACAAGGGCGACCCTCAATCGAGTTAGGACGTTCGAAAATTGTACTCGAAGGTTGAAAGAACACGAAAGAACGGCTACACGAGAATATTTGAAACCCAGTGGAAGTTGAGAGTTTTCAAGCAGGCATTTCTTTAGAAAGTTAAACAGACGTTCGTATGGCAGCCAACACTCTCTAAGACTCATTTTGTTGTCAATACCTTCATCATGTGAATGGACACTCAGTATCTGGTGTCTGGTTCAAAAAACAGGGGACCCTTTTAACCCTCAGTCATCAAAGTAGTCTTTCTTTCGATGAATTTCTTTCTTCTTTCTTTGACTTTCTTTCGTCTTTCTTTCAAAAAAAAACTCCGAGTGTCTGAAATTGAAACCATTCATCAATGAACTGACCGACTCTGAGGCAGCCGTGTCAAGTTTTGGCAAATTTGACAATTTTTTTCAGATTTCAGGAAGCACCAATCATCTTTTTAGGCCCTTTTAGATTTGACACAGCTTTATCAAGAGATCCGTAGAGGAACCTGAGGCTCTGAGGTAAAAGCTTTATAAATCATCAACGTGCGCACATGTCGTCGATCAAACTTTGAATCTGGTTTCTGTTTTTCTTTTTGTTGGGACTTCTTTCTCTAAATGGGCGAAACAACGGCTGAAGTATTTTTATTGTCGAGAGCGACTTAAACTTACTGATAAGTCACATTCAGGGCATCTGCCGCCGAGTGTGCTCAACGTCCGATGCTTGGGCGAGTTCATAATTGCAACATTGTTGCACATGCCATGCAAAAAATATTGATTCAATGCAATTATGAACAGAAACACTGCTGCAAGTTTGTGTTAGTTTTGCGTTTCCAAAAAAGAGTTCATATATGCAGTAGGCAGTAAAAAAATTAATTTATCTTTCTTCTTTCAGTGACAGATGGCTGTTATTTATAAAAACTTTAATAATGTCAATTAGAAGAATCATTTTAGGACTGATTCTTAATCACTTAAATGGATCTAATTTTGAAAGTGTTCAGGCAAAAATTTCTGAAAGATATACAAGCAAAATTCAAAGAAAAAGGAAGATTCTTTTGATAAAAATGAACAGGATTTCAAGAAACATTCCAAAAACTAAGAGTTTTCCTGAAGCCATTGGACAATTTCCAGATGATGTTTTCAGAAACCATTTTCGTATGAAAAAGCCCACATTTCAGATTCATTTTCTATTTCTACAATGCTTTGTTATTAAGACCTTAAATTTTATATCAATTTCTTAACAGTTTATTGAAAAGGAGATTTGGCCACTTTGGAAAAAGTGTAATTTTGGTCGGCCCAAAACCTCTCTGAGGCTGGCACTTTTGCTAACCATTTGGAAGTCAGCATCCGACCACAATTTTTGTTCACTTTCATTCCTATAAAACACAAATAATATATTTTAACTTTTTAATAAAAAAAACCTTCATTTATTTTGGATATATCTATTCAATTTTCATTAATTTTACTTACATATTTGTTCCTGTCATCTTCCTGCAACTCGGCAACAAAATAAAATTCAATGCAGAGCTGATCGCAATTTTACTGTCATTTTACTTATATGAACGCAAATAAAACTGCCGTCATGCAAAGATAATGCAGGTTTTTTACATTAATGAAGGCAAAAATTTCAGTACTGCCGCATTTTTACTTTTATGAACTCGGCCTTTGTCTAGTGTGCGAGGGTCTTAAGACATTTACTTGTTGGAAAATACAGAGCTTTCCAACGGAGTTTGTTTGCCAAAATCACACAAGTTGATAGTTGAACTTGATGAACATTACAATCAATCAAGGACATTCTGTTGCAACAGCTGACTCCTCTCTTCCCGGGTGCACATACAAAGAAAACTTAATGAAAGATGAATTTCCAAGGAAGCGAAATTTCCATCTCCTTCAGAGATGAAATAATTACGAGTGCATTATTACACTCTAATTACACAAATGACGCAAAGGATCATGTTACTGTTGGAACCTTTTTTACTGTTCCATTCCAGTTCCAGGTGCTCCAAGGATGGCAAAACGACATTCCTCGCATCACATCCTTCTGATTATGTATTCATGTGTTGTTTTTCCCCTGCCGCCATTAATAATCTCACCTAAAACAAAGAGGACATATACCTACCCACTACCCACTGCTTTAGCAGAATTCCCCTGTAGTCGGCAGTGGCTGTTCGGGAGTGAAACTGGGAATATCCTTTATCCGTTACAATTCCTGATTTATTACGCAATGGATTATCAATTGTCTATGGTCTGTAGATAATGGCGCAATTTATGGCTGACTTGTTGGCCTTCAAGGACACTAGATAGACATTCTGGGGATTGCTTTAAGAATGTAACGGATTTACACGATAATGATATATATTTCGCTAAATGCCTTAGTGATTTCCAAGCCATTGGATCGGTGTGTACTTTGTCACTTTGGGCGGTTGGTAATTCACAAATAATGGCGAACATTACTTAAACTTGTTGATGGTTGTAACAAGTGAAAGAAAACGTCCCCAAATGTTTTTTTTATATCAACGTGTTTGAAGTTTGAAGCTTGAATGTGAAATGAGCGGTTTTGGGACCTTTTTCAGAGTCCAATCGGATGGTTGACTGCACATAATTGATGGAATTGGGTAGCGATTTTACCTCGAAGAGGTCTGTATCACTCTTCAGAGCCCAATCGGCTGTAAATAGCATTGGACAAAGAAGCCAGGTTGCCTATCGGTTCTTAGGTGACGATTACGAGCAAAACTGTGGATGGCAACTCTTGATTTTCCTTGACTATTTAAGACTAGTTTTACTCACGCAGCTTTGTCCGTGTCCAGCGATTGTGTTGCTTTAATATTTGCTTGTCTATCGGCATCTGAAGGACCTGGCTTACTTTTTATATTGAAAAAATGCGCCAAAAGTCATAAATACGCCCCCTTTCAGAAATATTTTAAATGCATACGTCATAGACTAACCAAACTAGACAGCCAACTTCCCGTGCACCTAACCGATTTTCCCCGCAAATTTTGAATGACAGCCTCTCTCACGCGCTCTTTTTTTCATGTCTGTGAATACGTGTATTAATGGCAGCCGGGTGGCACTATTTCAATAACAAACAATTTGTAAATGGATTTATTACAATAAATGTAAAAAAAGTAAATGTCGATTATGGTTTTTTTATTTGTTTATTTGTTTATTTATTTAAGTCTACCTTTTTACAATTTAAAGACTATATAATTAAATAATTTTAAAAAAAAAAAACAAAAAAAACTCTTAACATAAGAGAAAAAATATTTAGATAGCATAACTTGTTCTCTATCCATATTCGGCACCAAAAACTGTTCATCCATTCACTTTTCAGTTGTCTGTTAGTTTTATTTGTATGAATTTTATGTTTGAGAGCAAAATTCATGCAGCTGCATAAATTAAATCCGTGGGGGCTGTTCCAAAAACGGGTTAGCAACATGCAAGTTAAACCCAGCTTCCACTAGGGCATTTTTTAATTTTAGAAAATTTTCATGAACCTTGAATAAATATTTATTGGCTTGGTGAATGTTTCCAAATTCGTTTATTTAATACCACATTTGTACAAAATTAAAATATGATTGGAAATTCTGTCGTTTAATAACAATGTTACTTAGGAACAGCAAAACTGCAAGTGCTATTCATATTAGGTCCATTCGCGTACTTTCACGAGCAAAGCACTAAAAATCTGTCAAACTCGAAATATTGAGCGAAACTCTCTCAGAAAGCTGAAAATATACTCCAAAGTACGTGGATACACTTCGAGCTACTTTGAGCCGCTTACATCTTTGAAGTCCAATCCATATCACGAATAAATTTATTTATTTACATATATATAATTATTTACTTACCTTTTTAAAACATATGAAACGTTCTAGGAGAACATTCGACCACCACCGAATTTTCTTTTAATATTTAATTTTTGTGTACAATTGATTTTTAAAACGGATTTTGAATGTGTTTCCTGTCAATTTTGCGCATTTGACATTTTTATCAGTACTTGCCGGTTGAAATTCTCTGAGCTGTTTCGAACCAAGGGAGGAACTGCTCGTTACTCGTTATTTTGCTAATTTTCTCTTTTTCTGTCATTTTTGATGAGTAAGTGAATAGACTTTGTGCGATTGCGATCAATTTATATCAATTGCAATCGATTCTAACCGCGTACGCGAACGAACCAATTAAAAAAAAAGAAGTATTAATATAGGAAAGCAAACACAATTGATTAAACTCCTAACAAAAAGACAATATAAATTATAAATTAACAAAAATAAGTGCACTCTTTTTGCTTTTGGGATCAAAAAATTGATCAAAACATTTTTTTATTGTTCCGAGTATTTCACATAAATATAATGCGATCTACGAGGATTTTTGTACTATGGCCTTTACCAAAAAAAACCAAATGAATACAAATTTGACAGCAATAGTATAAGCAATAAAACATAGAATTCATTTTTAGAATTAAACAAATGCATACTTGATATGTTATTGTTCATTTTACGTACTTATTACAGATTATAATTTATGCTAAAACTAAAAAATATTTTTCGCCACGACATAAAACAAAAATGTTTTCCCTAAACGGCGTTAAAACATTTCGTTTCAGTATGCTTTCGAAACTTAAAGCATTAAAATCAACAAGAAAAAGTGTATTTTCTTTCAAATATACAAAAAAAAGCTTCAAGCTACAAAATCTCTTCTAAAAAAAGTAAAAAAAAACGTGTAAGTTCATTTTACGTAGTTCATAAACTTTATTAACTCTTATGTCGTTTTCGATTTGGCAAAAAGAAACCTTTTTTTTGAGGAGAAATAATTTTTTGTTTTGATCGAGATTGCTTTTCATGTTCGATTTACCAAAAAAATCAATCTTTTTTTTGATCTGACACTCTTTTGAGAAATCTCGAATTTTTCTTAGATTTCACACATAGATACTTTCACTAATACCAATGTGTATGACACACAGCTGCCGGTTACGAATTGTTTATCGTTGAAAGGATTGGTTTTTTAACTGAATTATTCATTTTTCGAGTATGGAAACAACTTTTTATATTAAATTATTTCGAATGTAAATGTGTAAAAACCAATTGGAATGGATTTCCAGTGCAAGTGAACAAAAATATTTTTGTGGCCAACTTAATACACACAAGAACCAATAAAATTCGGATTTTGTGTTCAATTTGGCAGCAAAAATCTGAAATCTCAGATCAAAATCTGAGAAGTCAAATCAACTGTGATGTGAATGCCGTGTAACTAATATGCACAAAATATGCCGAACACAGTCGCCCCCTCTTGAAATCCCGCCTGAAAATGGCCGCCCGATGGCATGAAATGACATACATTATATTCTATAAGAATTCGTGCGGCAGCAATGCTGCTCCTTTGATTTGTACAGCACGAATACCTATGCAATAGAATGTAATGGCAGACAGCTTGTAGGCAAATATACCGTTTCTGCTGTCTAGTTTGGCTGTCTAGTTTGGTTAGTCTATGGCATACGTCTTCTGAACGAGTTGACTGATTTCGATGCAAGAAAAACCATTTGTTGCTCAACGAAGCCCCAAGTTTTGTCCCCGGATCCCATTCGCATTGGGTGCGTCGTTTTGATGTGAAGCGGTCACAAACCCGGTACCGCTCTAGGTTACAGCTCGAAAAAGTCTTGTGGGCGCTGGTTTTCCAAAAGTAAGTACTCGCGACTTAACTTACTTGCAGTCCATCATTCAGAAGTCGTCATCTAGACGCTTGTAGGGTTCCTTAAAAATGGCTATACCTACGCGCTGCATGCACTCAGAGAAAAAAATAGTTATTTTTGTAACTATTGTCGTAGACATTTCATAAAATTCCATGAAATTTATCGAATAACTATTTTTGAACTAAAATAAGTTGAGAATAGTTAAAAAATTGTTGGAAATAGTAATAAAATAGTTAAAAGGGAATCACTATACAAATAGTCAACAGTGACTCTTTTTAATAGTAACGCTATGCAAAATATGGCTACTAAACAATTTTTGCAAAATAAGAACTAAATAGTTCAAATGACTATTGCCTAGTTATTTAATAAGAACAACGCGCACAAGAACTTCAATTATAACTGCATTGGTTGTCAAACTGCACATCAAAATAGTCAAAAATGACTGCGTAGTTATGTAATAAGAAACACGCGCGCCAAATGTTCCATATTCCATTATGACTATTGCTAAAAACCACAACCAAATAGCCGGAAATAACTATTGCGTAGTCATTTAATAAGAAACTCCAGCGTAAGTAAGTGCAACAAGTACGTCTCAGTTGAAATTCGATCGCTGTGCAGTGAATGTTTGACTCGCGCTGTTCTTTGTCGTTTACAAGTGTAAAAATACTTAATTGGTAATATAATTCAATAAAAAAATAAGTTGAAATTAGTAACCTATTTTTTAATTTTATTAATGATCCAAGTGATATTTTGAATAATGAGAACTTTAATATATTAAATGTTGAAGAAGTGCAATTTACGGTTGTGAATTTAGTGATACTAAACTAAACTACCCACCCAGAAGATAATCAGGAAACAACAGCTGCATGAGAGGCAAACTTTGACGAACAGCTGTGTACTGTTTTACTGTCGTAGGACCTCGAAGCATTGTGCAATAACTTTAATGGTAAGCTAATATGTGACTAGTTTTAATTTCGAGCCCGGCTGATGTTTGATTTTAAGAACTGGGTCTTGATTTTAAAAAGCTAAGACTTTTAAACAACGACGACTTGAAGGAAATTGTGGGATGCGACAGAAAGTCATACGGACAGTATGTGCCATTAAGGGAAAGTTTGTTGGAGTGGAAGAAATCTCGGGTAACTGCAACAACAAAATTTATTATACCTCATTCCCTATTATATACCCACCTACTATTAAAGGGATTTGTAACGCATTCGATAGCTAGTGCTTCCCCACTGGATGGGAGTATTAGTTCATATTTGGAAAGCGACGAAACAGGGCAGCCATCATCCTTGGCAGTGAAATACTTTAAGGTAAGTATATTTACATACTTGGAACTAAATGCTTTGACGGTCATTCTTTGTCCCTACTTTTAAACTGATAATTTTATTTACACTCAAAAAAGAATATATATTTAATTTTATTAAAGTATGGTTGAATACTACATCCATATAACTGATTTGTCAGCTATCCTTTTAGGACAACTTTTTTTCTGTATAGCTAAAACTATCTAACTATTTATAGGTTTATCTAATAGTCAAATAGTAACAAGTATCTATGTTCAAAGTTATTCAACAACAAATTTTACTACGTGCGTAGTTAGAAACAACTATTGTAATAGTTGTGTAACTGTTATGTGCATAGTTAAAAACAACTATTAAAGTAAAAGATATGTAACTATTACTATAGTCGAAATTGACTATAGAAAAGTTGATTTCGAGAAATAAATCAATTCACTACCATTATAGTCACAAGTACATAACTACTTTTAACTAATGGAAATAGTGGTCACGATTGGGAGCATAAAAATAATCAAAAAAAAGTGATTAATGACTATTTTTCCTCTGAGTGTGGGGAAGAGAGGCTCTGTAGTTTTTCACAGAGTTTGAGATGTTACATTCACCTTTGGTGGAAAGGCTTGACATCCCAAGCTTACGTTGATATGTTTGACACGCTTACGGACTTAGAAATTCGATCCTCAGCAACATAAGCAAACCCGGTAACTTTTGCTCTTTTGCAAGGCGCCCAATCATCCACAGGGGCTCCATAACTATCCAAGTTCAATCTTTAGAAAAATCAGTTCCCATCTTCGACAGCTAAGACATCTTCCGCCTAAATCATGACCAACAACTCTAAGAAGACATCCAGAAAAACGCCGGTCAAACACTTCACTCTAAGAAGACATCCAGAAAAACCCCGGCCAAACCCTTCCCGATTGTCCACCCAAAAACCACTCCTCGAAACGACGAAGAGTACCGCCAAGTCACTCGTGCGCTGCACTGCATCCTTTATCGCGTAGCTTTTTTACTTTCGGTTGCTCCGCTACAATCCCACGCCCAACCATGCATTAACCCCGCCATCAGCGCACTCGAATAAAATGCTTTCAGCTTAGCTTTCCCATTGTTTTTCGTCTATACCTCTCTATCTCTATACCCAAGTCGATTGTTTACTGTTTTACAGAGCGCCATCCCTGTCGTCCTGTGGACCATATTATCGTTTGAAATATTCGCTCGTATTTGTCGCGTTGTTTATTCCTCTCGGTGCCCCTATTTACACCCCGCACATTAACGTGACCTACATGCAGAAAAAGAATCAACACACACCCAGACCGAGAGTGAATTGATGCTCAAAGAAACAAAGAAAAGCAGACAAAACAACAAATGTAAAGAACGATAGAAAATCTCGAACAGATTGTTACACAAAAAACAAAGCGATAAATTAAATGCAAAGTTATATCACCGTCTTAAGTCGCATTGCATCCTTCTTCTTCCCCACCTCAGACTTGTGCACTCACTGCTACAGTATATCTGGGTGTGTCTCCTTAGTGTACTAAAAAACACGCTTAAGTGTCTTACATAAAGCCAATGGCACTGTTGCATGCACATTCCACTGCACATTCCCTCAATTCGGGTGACAAACAAGAGAGTCCTTGTGGGTTGGTATAATTTTATATGCGGAGTATGGAGAATAGGGTAACTGTGCCGAGTGTTGGAGGAGAGTTCAGAAATTAAAGGATCGGCTAAATGATTTTTGAGCTGCATCAGCAAAGTGTTGCGTCGAAGTGAAGGTTCTTATGGCCCCTTTTGTCTTAAGCGGATTGAAAGATTTAATGCGAAAGCCAAGATGGTGGATAGGCGCACCTAGCGCCACCTAGAGTGAGCAATATACCCACCACTTTCTTAACAATAAATCACTGATTTCCATAGACAATTTTGAACGACTGTATGTAGCGAATTGGCGGCCAATTGAGGAACTAAACTTGGGAACGCGGAATCTCACAGCCTATGTCCTTCTCCGTGTCACAAACTTACGCTGTGGCTAATTTTTCGACAATCGGTTGAGGCGTTGAGAATTAAAAGCAGGACAAACAAATAAATTTATTTCAAAGTCTAAAAAACTTAGGGTTAAATTATTCAATCGACATCATTTCTCTATGATTCCTACCGAGAAAGGGCGCTGCAACAACACACAGTTTCATGTATCAGTAGAACCGCCTAGGTTATATGTGAAGCTTAGGAAGCTTGCTCTGTTTTCTCCAGTTTCCAAAGGCCCTGCGTGCATACGGCCTTATTTTGAATTCATGTAAACAGATGGAAATATCGATCCCATAGGCAAATTGAGGAAGGTATTTGAAATAGAAGGGACCAAAAATGATGAAAAGTAAGCCAGTGAAAGACTGCAAAGATTCGAGACTAGCTAGCTTTGGACCTGCAGCATAGTTTTTGTAGGATTGTCCATAAACTTTCAGCGAAATAACAAACGCGCTTTTCAGTACCTTCTCCGGTCTTTTTGGTAAACCTTCGTTTGCCTCCAAGCAGCTTAAGGGCTTGTGCTGGCTTCTTATAAGTGACGGCCAATAGCCTATAGCTTTACTCAGGGATAGTTCTGTCTTCCAGTGGAAGAACTTTTGGAATGGGCTCAGCAGTTCCTAAAACTACCCCGTACAAACATACGCTACCCACTCAAGTCGAAAATACTCGATTCCTTAACAAAGCACAGGTAGAAAATTGTAAAAGCCTTCCTCGATCCACAGGTGAACTTTAACGAGCAGTTTAAGATGGCAGATCCCGTCCTAATGTTGTTGGGTGAATTATTTTGCTTGGACAAGGACTCTTCGGATAAAAGTGACGAAGCCACTTGCAGTCTGTCAAAATCACTCATGCTCGACTGGCTTATCCCAAGTCGAGCCTCCCTCAAGCTTGAGGGACTCCACCACCCTCTGACGAACTGTCATAGGGTACACCACACACCTCCCCAACAACGTTACAGTTTCCCCCTAATGTGTCAGCCGCACACAGATGGAAAACAGTGAAACGACAACTGCACCTGCAACCCATGCCGCGTTCATCGTGCAAATGAATTTCATTTTATTTATGTCGAGCGTTAAGTTCTAAAGCAAAATCAAGTGCAGAATCCTAGAATCCTCCTGAAGGTTTTTTTGCGCGAAAGCGCACACCAGCGACACCCTTATTAATTAGAAAACTGGAGCACGCAGCAGAAGGTGCACTGAATGCAATTAACACGAACTGCGGGGGTGGGATGCGAATAGCGATGGATTCGCGAGTCTTAGCGCGGAAGATAAACAAGAAACAATTCTTAATTCCGCGCTTGCATTTAGTGGTGTGCATAATGCGAGTGCACACACTGCTTGCGTGCACGATAAGGACAATGTAAGTGGGAGAAGAACAGCTAAAGTCTGCGGACACACCGCGAAGCGTTGGCGGAATATTAATCCTGGGGTTGGGCTAATAAGCGTTCGCGTGGATTAAGGATGAGTAATTGCTGAGACGGTGGATGCCGCAGGATTTGGCGTGTTTAATTACCCAAACAGTGGGGTTAGCTAAACACTTGTTCAGAGTGTTGTCAACTGGAGAGATGAAGACGAAGACGACCGCCATCAGTCACAAATTAATGGCGCAGCAACTCGAAGTTGGAAAACTTTAAATGCGACTTTGCCTTCCAATCGATTTGCTTCCGAGTGCAAAAATTATATGACAGGCTCCTCGTCCTCCCTACGCTGTATATGCAGTCCACTTTTCCAATTTCACTTGGGCGCCATGCCCAAAAATTCTCCAAGGGAGAAGAAAAAACGATAACTTTCTACTCTGCTGCCTCCTTATTATTTTTATCGGGTCACTTCGCATTGAAGAGCCCATGTATGAGAGCCATACATCCACCCTCACCGTTATAGAAACTTCTGCATCGGAAAATTATCTACCGTGGTTATTTCTTTCTGTCTCTCTCTCTCTCTCTGGGGGATGGTGGCACTATCATCACGCTGGAAGCAACAGAGATCACCTGCTGCCACTCCCCTCTAGGACACAATGAAACATTATTTTTCTTTTCCAGCCAAAGGAGTACTCTTTGGCAAAGTGGATTTATACGGTGAGTGGGTGTCGCTTCTCTCACAATGTGTGTGTAATCATTTGAAGGACCATAAATATTATTTTCCATTTTCAACACAGTGTATAATGGCAGGCGCATAATGTTTTTATATATCCTTGAGAGGAGCATATGAGGGTGAGATCTGACAAAACTTCCGCTCACAAACTGCTCCCATGCAGGGGTATCGTATAGCTGAAAGAAGCCAGTTATCGTTCGGTAAACGATTTGTCACCTTGAATTTATGTGTGTTTTGATAAAAGTTTCACAATAAGAAAGTTTGTCCATATCTGAGCGGGAGTTTTTTTCTTTTCGTACCGCCAATCGATGTTCAATTCACCAGTGGGAATTTGTGTTTTGGAACTGAATTAAGCTCTTGCACTTTCCGTAAAACGGGAAAGTTCCTACTGCACCGAATTGGCACCAGCAACTCTTCTTTTTTAGTTGCGCAAAATGCCCCCTGACAGTGGCACCAAAATCGTCATTTACAAAAAGGGGACTTCAAATGTCACTCGGGGTTAATTTATTTGAGTTGAGTTCACAGAGCTGCCTGAAATAGTCCAATGGAACATGGCCCAGTCACTTCAAAATTAAATACCAGCCAGTCTTTGATAAAAATGCGAGGTGTTGTCACATCGTGGGATTTTTCCCTTTTTTGTGAGGAAATTTTGCTGTGCGTAAAGCCGTCCGTGGGTAAAAGGGGAAAAGTAGCAAAATCGTGGTAATTTCAGGAAACACTGAATGCCAATAGAAAAGAGCTCATGTAAATCGCCTATGAGCGAGTTTTTTTTTTTTTTTTGTACCAAAAATAATAATAATAATGGTATAACAAACTGCGATTTTTTACTATATAAATTATGCGCTTTAACGTTGGATTTTTACACAAAAGTATCAATTTGAGTACGATAAAAAGGAAAAAATTACACGCTTCGTGGGAAAAATAAAGAGAGACTCCTTTAACACTGTAAAAGTAATTTTCATCATTTTATTTATAAACTGTACGTATTTTTGAACATACCGGTTGCGGCGTCATTTCAAAACCAATTTTTATGACACTTGTACCAAATGAGAGGTGAATTTCTATAGGTGAGTTCCTAGATATGTATATATTTTTTAACTTTCTCCATTACGTACAAAATTTCGAACACGAGATGTTAATCAATTCTGATATTACGATGATAGGCGAAATCAAAAAAGTGGGTCGCAAAATTCTGTACGTCTGTCCGTCTCTCTGTCTGTCTGTATGTCCCGAGGCCTACGGCCTAAGCCGCTGAACGGATTTCGTTCAAACTTCGGATTTAAAGTTTGGTGGCTTACAGTTCGGGGCCGTTTTTTTTTTTGTTGCATAGTAACCTCAATATTAATGGTACTTCCAATACAAAATTTTCATAACAGTTTGATTTGTTCGAAACGGCTCTAACGATTTCAAGAAAAACTAATATTTAAGCTTAAGTAGCTGAGGTAAACATAACTGCATACTCAGTTTTCCGCTAAAAAACTGAGTAACGGTACTTTTGAAATTTGGACATATGTATCTCAAAAACGGTCCCTACGATTGTAACAAAAATTAATTTCTGAGGTAATATATTTATTTCTAACGGCTAACTCAATTTTTCTCTGTATTATCGTAAAATGGATTTTTGAAAAAATTTTGTTTTCTTTAGTTTACCTGAAATCGGCTATAACGGTTTTGACCAAAATGCAAACTGAGAGTAAAATTGATGTTTTCAAAATTACTGCGTCCTTAATTTTCAATTCAAATCACCGAAAACGCTAATTTTAAAAAGTGCTCATATCTCCCAAAACCCCATTTTCGATTTCGATGAAACTTTAAAAACCAATTAAAAAGCTTAAAGCTCCCGAACAATAACTTGTACTCGGTTTTCAGCTAAATAGTTAAGCAATAGAATTTTTCAAACTAAACATTGCAATATTTGTTACTGTTTTATCTGCGAAATTTAAAAAAAAGCCGCTCTAATGATTGTTGTGCTTGTCCGGAGGAAAGGCAATATGAACGCAATGACTGCACTAGATCAACTAACTCTTTATTTCACAATATACAATAGTTATGTATGTTAAGTTAGAATTTAGCAGTATATAAATAAAGTTAGGTATTAAGTAGGTATTATGGTTCAGTTATAGTTATTATAAGATAGAGTAAGATAGGTATACAACATCTTATAATTATGTATAGATATTATATGGGTACATAATAAAGAAGTAACAGGGCTGCCAACAACTCCCCCTTTTTTTTTTTTTTTTTTTTTTTAAGTAAAATCCGATGGATTGTAGCGCTGTGGTGGTCTCCGATTTCTAGCCGGTCTAGCTCCTATTGCTAGAGGTTGAGATGGTGTGGAATCTGCTGAAGATTCCATTGGTGGAATATCGTTGAACGTTGCTGTCGGTAAAACATCTTCGTTTGCTAACTCCGATCCCATATTTTGGGTCATCTCAAAATCATCCAACAAGACCTTCAATGGAAGTTGAAAATTAGGAGCTTCAATTGATGGTTCCCGAAGCCTCATCTGGTTAGCATGGGATCGTACGAGCCTTCTCGGATGATAGATTAGGACATTATAGTTGACCCGTCCAACACGTTCGATAACTTCGCCAGCCGTCCAGATAAACTTTGACGAATAATGCTGCTTAACGAATACCGAATCCCCTCTACTAAAACACTTCGGCTTTGCATTATGTTTCTTGTTGAATCGTGCGTCTTGTAGCGTATTATTAATCCGCTCCTCAGGTTGTGTTGGTCTAAGAAGGTCTAAAGTTGTTCGTATCGGTCTTCCTAGCATCAGTTCCGCAGGTGATTTTCCTTGGAGACTTTTACTAGGTGTGGACCTATAAGAGAGAAGGAAAATATTAATTATTTCTTCAGTAGTTCCCTCATTTTTTAATTTTTTTAAAGCATTTTTGAATGTTCCTACCACCCTCTCTGCTTGCCCATTTGATTGGGGATGGTAGGGAGCTGTGGTGATATGATGGATTCCTTTGACCAAACAGAATTCAAGAAATTGATGGCTCTTAAACTGAGATCCATTATCTGAGACCATTGTTTCAGGGTGTCCAAATCTAGCAAATATCTGTGATAGGAGCTTTATAGTTACTGTTGCTGAAGTAGAATATGTTGCAATCACTTCCGGCCATTTCGAATAGGCATCAACTACCACTAAAAACCAAGTGTCGTTAATTGGACCAGCATAGTCAATGTGTATTCGCTGCCACGGTTTGGTGCATAGAGGCCATGATGCTAGTGCTACTTTGTTTGGAGATTTAGCTGCTAATTGACACTGGTTGCACTGCCTCACAAATCTCTTAATTTCTTCATCTATACCAGGCCAATATACAAAACTGCGGGCTAGAGACTTCATGCGCTCTTCCCCTGGGTGACCCTTATGTAGTTGCTTTAAGATGCGCTGCTGTAACACTTTAGGAATGATTACACGCTCATTGAACAGTACACACTCCTCTACTATCATAAGGAAGTCCCGTCTATTGAAGAAAGGTTTCAGCGCCACTGAGATAACCTTGGGCCAACCGGTTCTAATGAACTCCTTGATCTGGCAGAGTTCTGCCGATTTATTGGTGGCTGCCTTAATCATTTTATAGGTGACTGGTAAATTTTTAATATTTTCGTGCAATTCTGATATAAAATGTGATTCGTCTTCTAAAACAGTCTGTGCAATAATGTAATCCTCCCCTGAGTCGAGTTGACGGTTACCAATTAATCGTGAAAGCAGATCTGCATTCCCAAATTCTTGTGTTGGTATATACTTAATGTCGAAATCGTATGTTTGTAAGGCCAAGGCCCATCTTTGTAGACGATTTGCTGAGTGTATTGGTATACCTTTGTTTGGCCGAAATACTGCGAGCAACGGCTTGTGATCCGTCTCTAACAAAAACTTCCGACCGAGAATCATCCTATGGAATCTAGTCACAGCGAAAACTAGAGCCAAGCCCTCCTTCTCGATTTGGCTGTAACTTTTTTCAGCGGAAGTCAGCGACCTCGAGACGTAGTACACTGCTTTGATTCTTCCATCTGTAAAACTGTGTGACAAACATGCCCCAATTCCGTCCTTTGAAGCATCTGCGGAAACAATGATTGGTAAATTAGGGTTAAAATGTGTTAATGCTAGATCGGATTGTAGAATGCGTTTAAATTCACGAAAGGCATCTTCACACTTCGCCGACCAGCTAAATTTCTCTCCTTTCTTTAAAAGTTGATCCAACGGTGCCCGAAGCTGACTCATTTGTGGTATGTATTTGCCATAATAATTGATCGCGCCTAAGAATGAACGAAGCTGCTGTAGTGTTTGCGGTACTGGCATGTTTCTGATGGCTTCAGTTTTCTTAGGATCCGGCTTGGTACCTTTGCTGGTAAGTATGTGACCTAAATAATGGATTTCAGTCATTAGAAAACTACATTTACCTATCTTAACCTTGAACCCAAACTCTTCCAAGCGTTTCAAAACAGCATACAGACATTTATCATGTTGTTCCCGGTTTTTTCCAGATATTAAGAGGTCGTCTATGTAAGCTGAGACATTATCCAATTCTGACAGCATGGTGTCCATAAGCTGTTGGAAAAATCCGGGACCAGTTTTTATGCCTGGTGGTAGCCTATTCCACTGGTATAACCCCTTATGTGTGTTGATTGTAAGTAAATGTTTAGAGCTCTCGTCCACCTGAATCTGTAGATACGCATCTGATAGATCTATATGTGTAAAGTACTTACTGTTTGCATGCTTGTTGAAAATATCTTCCGGTCTAGGGAGAGGATAAAGGTGTGGTTGTAGTGATGCATTTAAGCCTGTAGAGTAGTCAGGACAAATTCGGATTTGGCCATTTGCCTTCCTTACTGCAACAATGGGGGCTGCCCATTCCGAGAAATCTACTGGAGAAATGATACCAGCGCTTTCTAACCGCTGGAGTTCTTCCTCTATGGCTTTTGCTGACGTGTATGGAACTGGACGTTTTGGTCTAAACACGGGCATTACATTTTCTTGCAAGTACAATTTAAGTTGGTTTTTATTGCAGCAACCTAGTGATTCTCCAAAAATATTGGGAAATTCCGATTGGATAGAATTAAAAAGTCCCTTTTTATCATGCAGATTTACATTATTACACACGTGATTTAGTGGCTTGTTCCATAATCCAAATGTTCCGATCAAATCGATGCCCAACAAATTTAGGTTAGGTCTGTCTATCACGAAACACTTTGCAATGTGCGATTGGTTGAGAAATTTCACTTTGCAATAGAAACAGCCTAACATTTTCATTTGCTTTCCTTGAGCATCACTCACAACACTTTTTTCACATTGCAACTGGGGTTTATTTAATCGTTTCCATGTATTAACTGATAAAATTGTTACGTCCGAAGCAGTGTCGATCTGCAAGACAACCGATTTGTTATTTATCTCCACTGTTACATATTTCCGATTAGCGGCTGTTACATGACCAACGTTAAAGCGGGTCATATGTACATTGCGCTTGTACCGGTGCTGTCGATATTTGTCTCTTTTGTTCTTCTCAGCTGTATTTGCTTGTGGTTTGTACGGTTGGTCAGATTTTTGTTTGAAGCAAAAACAGTAGCCTTCTTTATGTCCCTGTTTGTGGCACTGCTTGCATGTGTAATCTTTGTATTTGCAGTACTGGGAAAAATGCATTCCACCGCATCCCCAGCATGGAGTTCTTGGTGCATGAGTAGATTGACTGTGATTGTTTTGATCAGTTTTGTATGTGTCCGATTTTGATTTGTGTTTGACAGCATTGATTGAAATAATAGATGATGATGATGGTGCTTCTATGAGCTGTGTGTCTTGCTTAATGCTTGCAATTCGATGGCATTCTGATATGAGTTTATCTAGTGTTATCTCTTTTTCTTTTTCTAAGAGAGCTAATAATCGAGACCTAACATCAGTATCACTGGGCGACTGAAGGCCTATAACAAACATTAAGCATTTAAATTGGTCAGCAGATAATTTCCCCAATTCAAAATTTTCACATTGCCTGTTAACCTCACTTGCAAAAGCTACATAGTCATCTCTGTCTAATTTCTTTAACTGTAAACACTTATATCGCATTCTAAAAATTGATTCTTGCGTTCCGAAAATATTTCCCAATTTTTGTACTGAAGCTTCAAATTCATAATCCTTAGGTGTCTTAGGCAAAATAAAATTAACATACCGACTATGTTCTTGTGGTCCGAGTTTCCTCATCAGCAACCTTACCTTCGCTGCGTCATCTAATTTGGATGCATCGCTCTCAAACAGGTCGGAATAACGCATATACCATTTTTGAAATGTTACGCCATTTTCTGGGTCGAAATGGAATTCCTGGATGTTTTGAGCCAAAACTTCAAGAGAATATTCTGGTGATGACTGCGCTTTATCTTGAGATATTTGAGGTTCCTGCTTGAATACTTTGTTTGCTATCTCAAGTATTAACTTAGATTGCTGTGCTGCTATTAATTTTAATTCCTCTACCACGACTTCCATGTTGCTTAATTAACCAACAATTTATTATCCTCGTCGCCACTGTTGTGCTTGTCCGGAGGAAAGGCAATATGAACGCAATGACTGCACTAGATCAACTAACTCTTTATTTCACAATATACAATAGTTATGTATGTTAAGTTAGAATTTAGCAGTATATAAATAAAGTTAGGTATTAAGTAGGTATTATGGTTCAGTTATAGTTATTATAAGATAGAGTAAGATAGGTATACAACATCTTATAATTATGTATAGATATTATATGGGTACATAATAAAGAAGTAACAGGGCTGCCAACAATGATTTTGATCCAAATACATATTATTCGAAATAAGATATGTACTTAGTTTTTCTTAAAAAAAATTCGAAAAAAATCTTTTTTTTTTTAATTACTTCTACTTCCCAATCTATTTTCACATATCTATGCTAAAAAAAATGTATA
This sequence comes from Cheilosia variabilis, assembly GCA_951230905.1. Taxonomy (NCBI): domain Eukaryota; kingdom Metazoa; phylum Arthropoda; class Insecta; order Diptera; family Syrphidae; genus Cheilosia; species Cheilosia variabilis. The sequence continues at coordinate 58,241,214 of OX579680.1, read as the reverse complement.
ATCTCCCCCACTTCCGATAAAAATGCATTAAAAAACAACGCAAAACTTCATTTTAGCAAATATTACCCTTTTTTCAACCTTGTATGTTGAATATGCACCTTAAAATAATTGCAGCCACTCCCTTTCACAATTAGAAACTCACACTTCATTTGCACCCATTTCTTTTATCTAGCATCGGTTCTCAGATCTTTATCTACCTACTTAATAAAATAAGAAAACAACCAACCAAACTTTTGATGAACGAGAAAGTTACGTTCGACCTAGTCGTGCACTTTATTTATGATAATCTATAGATAATTCTTCTGTCAATGTGTGTCGCTATTTTTCGCTTTGCTAATTGCTACTGCTTGTGAGAAATTTGTAATTTAGTAAAAAAAATAAACGATTTGCAAGTCCAGCGAATGGGTTTTTCGTCAAATAAACAAAAAGAGCTGTTGGTTGTACTGGAAGAAAGTTTTCAGTTTTCACTGTAGAAAATCCATTTTTATTGACTGAGGAGCTTAAGGGCCCAGTCCATAGAATCAGCTGCTTCCATTGCGTCGTGGAATCCGTCAATATTGACGTGTATTCGACGGAACAAGCAGTTCCAAAGAATCCGTCGCAAATGGTGACAGTGACAGCCGATGACAGTTTCTCCCATTCTCTCTATATTTCCTCCAATGAAACATGGAAGTTCCTCACATACATCTGTATTCTGTACCACCTGTCAACGGGTGCAACGGAGAAAAAAATAGAAAGTAAAACTACTTCATCCGGCACGTGCGCAGCTTATGGGTCAATTTCCATAAGCTGCTGTGTATGCTATCAACCTGTCAGTTGAATACGTTGCGATTGTGACGTTGCGACGGATTATATGGGCTGCGCCCCTTACTTAATGGCACTACCGGTCGACTGTAATCTTTTGAAATCATCCCATTTTGAATATAGAACGATATAGAAAGTTCGTAGTTCTTTTAAAATTCAAGAAATCTTCTATATTTTGTATTTTCAGAGACTCGCGGTAATCATTTTTTTCTATTACTTTTTGTACTGTGTAGTTGATTCAACAAATTTTATTTTCTATTTTAACAAAATATTTGTAGTACTAACGAAATTTTGTTCTCCCTGGCTAGCAAAAATATGTGGAACTAATAAATCTTAACAAATGTTTTGTTGTTTGAAGAAAAATATTACAAAACTGATTTTTTATTCTATTTTTATGAATGTAGTACCGAAATCGGTGTAGCTTTCGGGTCTATAAGACTGTGGGCCCTGATGTCTTGTATTCCATTCCCATCGTGATCCAACTATAAATTTAATAAAACCTCTCTAAATCGTAAAATTAAATGATTATATTAGCCAAGGTTAATAAACCGAAGGCACTACCGAATTATGCAGCCCAAAAAATGGAAACCCAAAGCGACTGTCATTTAAAACACAAATTTACATAAATCACTTGTCATATCACACAACGTAAATAAATGTAATTTTTTTTGTGAGTCTAGCTTTTTCATTTCCACTTCTAAATTAGCAACTAAAAATCACACGCCAAAAAAAAAACTCCCAAATTGGCATTTTCAAAACAAGCCAACAATTCAATTAGCATTTTGTTTCAAACCGAGCACCGGATATTCATCTATACATCTCGTGAAAGTGGATACCAAATAGCCAATTAAAATATCCAATTTATTATTTGATAGTTTGCAATGGAAAAATAAATGTTTTTACAAATGGAATCGTTTGTACTTGACATTTAATCGGAGGTTAGGGAAATTCGAAACACTTTGTGATGGAAACCTTAGTATTTGTTTTCGACCCTCCGTCGTCCTATCGCAGTGGGTCCTGAGATGGGAATTTACTTCATATGTAGTAGATCTAAGTCATTAATTTATTTTTAAGCATCTGCTACGTAGCAACTTATTTATACTTCGTTTCACTTATTTTTATCACACTTTGAAGCCGACTTTTGCAAATCGGAAATGTCACTTGCTTGATTTGAATGCACTCATCGCGAAAATCTACTGCATTCATGGTATATTCTAACTCAGTTTTATTTCTACTTCGTTTAACTTATTTTTATTTTACGTTCGAACTCATTTTTGAAAATCGAAAAAGTCACTTTCCTGATCTGAATGCACTTATCGAAGAAATCTATTACATTCGTTATATATTTTGACTCAGTTTTATTTTTACATCGTTAAACATATTTTTATCTTACGTTCGAACTCATTTTTGAAAATCGAAAAGTCACTTGCCTGATCTGAATACACTCATCGAAAAAATCTACTACATTCGTTGTATATTTGGCTTCAGTTTAATTTATTCGTTTTATTTATTTTATCTTACGTTCGAACTCCTTTTTGAAAATCGAAAAAGTCACTTTCCTGATCTGAATGCACTTATCGAAGAAATCTATTACATTCGTTATATATTTTGACTCAGTTTTATTTCTACATCGTTAAACATATTTTTATCTTACGTTCGAACTCATTTTGAAAATCGAAAAAGTCACTTTCCTGATCTGAATGCACTCATCGCAAAAATCTACTACATTCATGGTAATTTGGCTTCAGTTTTTCAAACATTCTTATAATGAGAAAAGTGATTTGTTCCTTGATTTTGTGGGTTATTTCGGTAGGGAACGTTCCGAATTGCATTCAAATGTGTGAGTGAGCCGAACTGCTTCACATTTTGCAAATCTACTTAAATTTGTTTGGCCAATTTGTTTCACTTTCTCTACTCGCCATTCTCATCTCCTTTCAGGGCCTACTACTCTCTCTTACCCTTTTATCTGACCTCCGTCGTCCTAATTTCAATTTTATTTGTAAGAAAACTCACTGAACTGTATTCTGCATACGCTTTTCAATATCCTCGCATAATAACAATCGTCCTTGCATTTGAGTGAACAAAAAAAAAACGTTATATGAGCACAAACTGCTCCTTGAGGGTAATTTCTTTACTCATGAATGGACTATTGTCCCGATAACAGAAACAATATCGATAACAATATAATAACAAGAACGCAACCATCTCGGTGAAGGGTAAACGGATTTTTCCTTCTATTTTCTTCTTCAGTTTTTCATATTCCATTTAGAGCTATCCTAATAACATGCATTTGAATTACATTCCTGCGGGGAGCAATTATTACATCATCAACTCTATTTGCACATCCCTTTGGCTGAAATAGAGGTAGAGGGGGAGAGAAAAGGAGGCAAAATTGCTTTTCAGCGATTGAAGTCCTTTGAGCAAAGATTTATACACTCTGGAGGAGTCTCACTCGTTTTATTGGAGATAAGACCAAACAGCTTTGTATTTTGCTCCCCCAAGGACGTCCCCTCAATGGCCTGATGGCCATATATACCCAAAAAAAAAAACACAGACTCGCAACAATACCACTGATGATGTGAAATGATGATGATAATGGAATTCTTATGTGACAACTCAAACAGGACAATTTGCATTCTCCTTTTTGGAAGGCAAAATTTCCATTTCACACTCAAGGAAGCCATCCCCTTTTGCTTATCCTTTTCTAGTTTGCGCCTCAGGTACGACTATGGATTAGCTCATGTCATTCTCTCTCTATGTGCGAGTACGTTTTTAAGGAGCACTTTGTGGCTGTGTGCCTGAGAAAAAGATCCCTTTTGAGGAAAGAGTGTTGCACAATGCAACAGAGGCGTGTGCATATTTGTGGAAGAGCAGTCCTCATCCTGCTTAAGATGTCCTTCTGCTCAAAGACACAGCTCTTTTCGTTTATATATACAAGCAAGAGGATTATTGTCTTTTTGGTTAGATTGAATAAGAAATTGAGTCGACGAAGACTTATGGACTATGGCTGGAATCTGTATCCTTAATGGGAATCCGTGGTGGATACCCTTGAGAGGCGGCTTAATTGGAGTTCATTTCGGGGCTTAGGTTAGAAGTGAAGCCTTTGATGGGAATTTTACATCTTCAGGGAGGGATATCGTTATCAAATTTAAGAGGTGGTGAGGGGGAGTCCTCTAGGGGATGGGAAAATCGCTTTATGTGGTCACATAAAAGAGAGACGGGTACTCCCAAGTGCACAAGTACAGAAAGAAACTGTCAAAGGACCAAGTTCAATACTGATGCCCTAATTTTGTACTTTCCAAACTGCGTCATTAGATTCCTCGGCAGAATACTTTTCGCAATTAACAATTCAACAATTGATTTTGTAGACCCTCCTTGGGTGAGGGAATATTTTCCAGGAGGCGCATTCACTTTCTGTCTGTAATTTCCTCTCGCAGAAGAGCACCATCTTGATGCAATACCATCAGCAATACTGCTATGCCAGCTAATCTACTGTATTATCACACGTTCGAGGACATCGAGGGGTTGCCACGGACGGGACCTCACTTTCTCCCTATTCGAAATTAGTTGTGAATATAGCACGTTGGTCTTGGTGGTGCGGTTTCATTTTCTTCTTAATGGCTGAGGGGTGTGTGGGACTTTCTTTCAGTCCGTCTGTGCCTTTGTAGCAACCCCTCGATGTCCTCGTACGTGTGATAATGCAGAGGTAGGTTCTCCAGGGAAGATGCAGGCGGTATTTTTTTTTTTTTTTTGGGTAATAAAATCCAATTTCCTCGACCGAAAAATGAAAATTCTCGGAATAGGAAAATTACATTCAAAGTGGTTGTCATGGGGGAGGGGGTTATTGCCCAAGGGAGGTGGTTATTTTCATGCATGTTGTAAATGTCCTTTTTTACTTGTCTTTTGGATGAATAATACTTCCCTTGTGGTGATGGTGCCTCTCATAGGTTGTGGCGGTTTGATTTTTCGCTATCTCCTGTTAAGGACCGGTCTTGCCAAGTCTTTGGGAGAGAAGCGAAGCATTTGTTGTTTCTAAATTCACAGCTTGGATGTGACTTTTGGTAGAAGCCACGAGTTTATCAATAGGCATTTGATTTTGGAACCAGTGACGTTTACTCAAAGGTGCGCAGGTGTTCTCTGCACACCCTAACCAAATATATTATTATAAATGCACTATAAGTTCATTATGAAACACATTTCTGATTCTTTGCAATAATTTAAGTATTAACTAATCAATGTTTGTAAATGGTTGTAAATAGTTGAAATCAACATAAGATGTTGAAAGAATTGTATCAAACCAAAATCCAAATCTCCCTTACCTATCAATAATTCCAATTCACAGTCAAAGCGACTTGGTTCGGTTGTAATGAATCTCACCCATCGGGGTGTACAAAAAAAAAGGCAAAATAAAAAATATAAAACCCTTTTCCTCATAAATCTACCTGGCTTGGTGTTCTCCTACATCAAGCGCACCTCTTTGCAGTTCGCTTCGCACTTCTTGTAGTTTCATTTTCATTTTCGTTCCACTCTGGCAAACACAGAGTTGTTGTACTACTTGTGCGGTGTGCCTACCATAGACAAACCATACTGAGACCGCCAACTCACAATCCTCTTGCCGCTGGCACAATCAGTTTTTTTTTTTCAAATTCGCCATTTTGTTTTCCTATCGGTGTTATGTCAAAAAAGAATCCGTGTGACATGCAAAAACATACAAAAAATGCAAAAATAAATGCTGCCAACTTCGGCAGCCGTGGAGAAATGTGAAAGAGTTCGGGAATACCACATTTTTTTATTACTGAATGCCATTGGTTAGTTATTATAAATTGTTAAAAGGCGAATAATTTGGTTTGGTTGGTTAGTAAAATTATCGAAAGTTGATGTTCTATATACTAGAAAGATATTAGGACAAACATGGTTGTGTATTTTCCGCTTTTGGATATCATTAACTTCGATTTCGCGTGTAAATTTTTTCTAAATAATGAAGAAAATTTGCTCAAAATGTTTTCATTTTCCCTCAACCAATCTACATTGTTAATTTTTCATGAACATTTTAAGCAAATGTGCACTTATTCCTAAAAAAAAATATTATCCACATTCATTTCAAATTAAACGGATAAAATTCTATGAACTCTGCCAGCAACTTTGCCCACAGCGGAAGTGTCTCATATCTCCTGGGAGTGTGTTGGTGAGCCGGAATTTTTGAAGTTTCGTGACATTTGTCAATACGATTTTCTATGATAGATTTAATATCTAACATAAACCATGACGTATCTTTACTAAGAAGCTGGTTTGCAGAAAATAGGCTTATTGTTAAGTAGCAAAACTAAACTGATGTATTTCAGTCTAATTGAACAGGAGTTTCCCGACTCAGAAATAGTTTTTCACTCCCATGATTGTGCTAGTCATACGCTGTCGAACAACATCTGCAGTTTCCAAAATGACCCATCTTTCAATAGTAAGGCAGATTGCAGTCCTAACTGCTTCAAAATTGAAAGCGTTGATAGTTTTAAGTACCTTGGTGTTACTATTGACCAAAATTTGAACTGGTCCACGCACATTTCTCTTTTGAAAAAATATCTTCTTTCCTCTACTCGCTGTTTTTATCGTCTTAGAAAGTACTGCTCTTCTGACACAATGAAAATGGTCTATTATGGCTTATTCCATTCAAGATTGCAATATGGTCTCTGCAGTTGGGGTGGCGCTTATTTTAATAAGCTTCAGCAATTAACAGTTATTCAAAAATCTGTTATACGTAAAGTTTGTAGTTCTCGTCGTTTAGCTCACACTATGGTCCTGTTTAGGTCGTTAAATATTCTTCCTTTGCGACATTTATATTTTTTCAAAGTTCTTAAGGTCTTTTTTTTGAGAGGCGGGCACCTGGAAAGTTCGATTTCTGACTTTCGCTGCTTACGAAGCTACTCGAACTTCGTTGTGAATTTGCCTTCGTTCCGCACTACAAGCTACAGAAACTTCTACTCCATTGTTTCTCGCAAACGTTTTAACTCCTTACTGTTTGAAATTCGGTCCATAAGAAATTCCCGCTCGTTTACAAAACTAACGAAAATTTGGCTCTTTGGATTCAACCATGATGAAATCAAAACGATTTTACGCTATACTGCATAGTAATAAAAATATATATAATTATACAGAAAGGAATTGCTTTTTTGCTAATTTTGATTAAGTAGCGGTAGTAGATACTGTTTGAATTTGTCCTCTTTTATATATTTTTATTATTTTTCCTTTTTGTCACTTGTTACAGATTGCTTTTTCTTTCTTTCTTAAATTGCTATAATTCTCTTATCTTAACTTCAACCTTTTACTTATTATCCACCTTTGTACACCCCACAAAGTTAAATATATCCAATGTGACATCATCACTATTTTTCTCAAATAAAGGTGTCACTATTCTGTATGTACTAGCTATATTTTAAAATTTGCTTTGTTTTTTTGTAATTATTCATACTTTTGTACATATTTGAATAAAGAACTAAATGAAATGAAAAAAAAATGTAAGAATACTAGCGCACCAAACGTGAACACTCCATAAAAATATAGCTAGTAGGCTAAGTAACGGGAAATCGGCCGGAGTTGGTGGTCTCAGTATTGTCTCTGGTGCCTACTGCCTGCCTACCATAAACTAACTACTAAATAGACTGACAGCTTCCGTGCCCCTACCCGATTTTCCCCGCAAATGTCGAATGAGAGCCCTCTCTCGCGCTCTCTTCTATTTCCTGTCTGTGAATACGTGTATTAATGGCAGCCGGGTGGCACTCTTTCAATACAAAACAATTTGTAAATGGAAGTACATGTTGAGTATTGTTTTTTTAAGTAGCATAACTTGTTCCAGTTCTACCCATATTCTGCACCAAAAACTGTTCATCCATTCGAATTTCAGTTGTTTTTTAGTTTCATTTGTATGTACTTATTCTATTTTTGACAGCAAAATTCATGCAGTTGCATAAATGAAATCCGTGGGGGTTGTTCAAAAAATGAGTTAGCAACATGAAAGTTGAACCCAAGCTTGCACTAGGATAAGTGAATTTTAGAAAATTTTCATGAACATTGAATAAATATTTATTGGCTTGGTGAATGTTTCCAAATTCGTTTATTTAACACCATATTTGTACAAAATCAAAATATGATTGGAAATTCTGTAGTTTAATAACAATGTTACTTAGGAACAGAAAAAATGCAAGTGCTATTCATATTTGGTCCATTCGCGTACTTTCACGAGCAAAGTCTGAACCCATCCGGAAGGATGGCATTCGTAAATAGATCCTGGTGGTGCTCCTTTCAAAAGTTGTGGATTGCGCTTTTTGCGGGGAAATATGAATAACGGGGGCACAAATGTTCCAGCAGCACTCATGCAGATAATTGTTGTGATGGTGGCACCTCTTTCTCTTTCTTTATATTTGTCCATTTCTCTTTCCAGCAAGTCAAAAAATTCTTGGACACGTTCTTTAGTGAATCCTTTTGCCCTGGCAAGGGATGTTCCCGTCGGTGACCGGAATGACAAATTAGGATTTCTTTTTAAAAACAAGTTTAGCCAGTCTCTGCCCGCAGCTTCGTTTTCCTTTGAAAATGGATGGGGAATTCCATTTTTTTCTGCCAGTTGGAACGCTAAGTTTTTAATATCATTTCTGGTAAGCCCAACAAATTTTTTACTCCATTGTCAGCACATATTCCACTAGCATATTTTCAAATTTATCTGGGAAAACTGGCCTGCGACCTAATTAAGTGCCTACTAAGGTTTTAGGATCAACGTTTTTTTGTGAAGCCAGCCTTAGAAGAGTAGTTTTCGGTACATTGTTTAATTTTGAGGCTTTTAAATAGCCACATTTATTGGATCGCACCATCGCTATCGCTGTTTTCATGTTGTCTGGATTCCATATCTTCCGCTTCTTAGCTGTATCCATGGCCTGTGGTAATAAGTCGACTTAAGATGTTTTAACTTTTAGGCACAGAAATATGTTTCCCTTTGAATCTACGTTCATCGTTATTGAAAAGAGTAACATCAATGTAATAATAAACATGTTCTACTTTGATTCTTCATTGTTGTCACTTTAAAATGAATATGCAACTCTTTAAATTGAAGTTCATCCAAGCTTGAAAGTACATTGTGTGTGTGAAGAAAATGCATGTAAGCATTGTTTGTACCATTAAATTTAGGCATAAAAAAAAACAAGCGTTTTGAAGGGGATATCGATTTAAAACAACGTAAAGTTAACTATGCCTACGCTGACCATCCGTCCTTTATTTAAAAGGACAGTCCTTTCTTTTTTACCCCTGTCCTATATTTTTTTATTTTTAATAAAGGACGGATTTTGTCCTCTATTCTTGAACCTGTCCACTGAAATTTTTTTTTTTGCATTTAGGGCAATTAAAAAGATTATGTGGAAGTATACGAGTACTCGTACGAAAAAAATAAAGTGCACGACTGGGTCGAACCTAACTTTCTCGTTCATCGAAAGTATTAATGTAAATGGGGAGTGTCGTGTAAGCTCCGAGTTGTTGGACATATATTTTTAGGGTGCATATTCAATATTGTTGAAAAAAAAAAACTACGGAAAACTATATTTTTCAGAAAATGACTTTTTTTACGAAAATAATAGAGAAAAACTGAGTTTTCCATTAAGTTAGAAATGACCATATTACCTTAGAAATGAATTTTTGTTACAATCGTATGGACCGTTTTCGAGATATGTGCAAATTTCAAAAGTACCGTTACTCGATTTTTAAGCGGAAAATTGAGTATGCAGTTATGTTTACCTCACCTACTTAAGCTTAAATATCAATTTTTGATGAAATCGTTAGAGCCGTTTTCGAACAAATCAAACTGGTATGAAAATTTTGTATGGGAAGTACCATTAATATTGAGGCTACCATGCAAAAAAAAAAACCACCCCGAACTGTTAGCCCCCAAACTTTAAATCCGAAGTTTGAACGAAATCCGTTCAGCCGCTTAGGATTTAGGCATCGGGACATACAGACAGACAGGCAGACAGACGGACAGAATTTTGCGACCCACTTTTTTGAGTTCGCCTATCATCGTAATGTCAGAATTGATTAACATCTCGAGTTCGAAATTTGGTTCGAATAGAATATCTTTCTCTTACTACGTAATGGGGAAGGTTAAAAAATACAACTGTAAATTACTTGAAAATGTGGACTATTTCAAGTCGCTTAATGCCATAACTAGAATCAATAATAAAAATGTTTGGCCCACTTAAGGCATAGTTTTTGGAACAAACTAAATGTCCAACAGTTTTATTAAATTTGGTTCTTTATTAATAAAAAGTAAATTACAAAAGCGAATATGACAACTCACTTAAAACTAACGAAGTTGGTTGTGGTTTTATATCACCACGGTTGCCAAAGGTGGAAGCGCAATGCACTGCTAAGGCTGATACACATTATTGGCTTCTTACAGTTATTTGGTTATTTTTCGCAGGTGTCAGGCCACAATGTTTCCCGTTGCTGCTGCACATATTGAGTCGCAACATGATACTTCAATGACGGAAGTATCAATGGTTATCAAGGAAAGGTGTAGTTTTTAAAAAGCCTTTCACACTCTAATGTCAATTTATCCAATGAAGAAAAACTGTTTACATTTATTTTTTTTATATCTTAATGTTTTCTTTTAAATTTATATTTTACATAATAAACAGAAAAAGGTTGGAAGCATAATCATTTTTTGAGCTTCGATCTCAGCAAAGCAAATTAAAGTAGGATTTTCAGCACGCAATTACTACGCTCTACTTGACACTTCCAGACTCACAGTAGTGGTTGATGAAAATCTTACTTTACTATGCTCTGCTGAGATCGAAGCTAAAAAAACACACCTATTGTCCTTTATTTTCTTTCGACAAATATGGTCACCGTAACTATGCCACACTTTGAATTTACGTAGGTAGATGTCACTTCAGAACTTAATATTGGAAAAAATATTAACATGTAACACTTTAAAGTTACATTGAGAGTTGTTAAAAATTGTTAAAACACGGTCTTAATGTAAAAGTGAATACGTTTCACTTTGAATCAAAGTTGGCGTAATTTAAAATTACATTGCTTACCTATCTAAATCAAATATGTTTCAAAATGAAAAGGAATATTATTTTTTAAAGTTTATTCAACGTAAAATCAAATAGAACATATTTCATTTTAGTTTGCATTTTTTCCCTGAGTGTAGCTTCTCCAAATTTTATTATTTTTTTATTAGGAACTTTCATGGAAGAAATTTGGAATTCAAGTTTTGGTTGCGTGGTTGCCATTCAATAAGCAAAATCTTCTGTTGGCCTTGTCTGTTTTTTTTTTAAATTATCTGATCGTTTTAGAGTTGCTGCAAGTAAGCACATTTTTTCCCAATAGAAAAAGTAAAAAACAAAAATAAATCTATTTATAAAAAAAACTTTGTAATAATATCGTCGTCTATCATATCCTCGGATAGGGTCCTGGAATAGAACAAAAAATACACTATCTTACTAACGGTATAGTGAACACCCTAGTGAAAGCACTACGGCACGTCACTGTTTGGAAGCTATGGCTGGGGACCTTGTCACTGAGGTCATTGATCTGTCGATGTTCTCCCAGGAAGTCCCGACTTACTTACTTAGAAAAGGCACTTAAACAGCCCTAAAAAGCCTGATCATCATCATTCGGACCGCTTGCAGGCCATCTGCCTCACCATTCTCTGACTAAACAGCCCTCGTTAAATAGGAGCCTCTAGCCTACACGTCTGCTAAAAAAGTGCGACTTATCTAGGTCTAACTTTCAGTCTTAAACTGTGGCTTGGTCCGCAAAAAGGTGCAAGAGTTGCGTAAATCGTTTCTGCCAAAAACTTCCTAACCTATCTTGATAGAGAACTAACTTATAAAAGGTTTCCATCTATCTTTAAACCGTTTTTTTACCGGCCCCCCCCACCCCCCTTCCGCACGTGCTCACTGCACCATCAATCATCATTAAAAAAGCCAAAAGAGATAGAGCAACAATTTATTTCCACTAAAACCCACCCCTGAACCGCACGACTTCCACGAGCAGCGCCACCACTCCCACACCCATCCCCACCGCAAGCACAACCCAACACACCAGTAAATGCGACAGAGTCAACGGCCTTAGGCTGCCGGCATTCTCCGAGCGAAACAACTGCAGGTAGTTCGTGGCCACTGCCAAATCGAAGACGTCCGTCTCCCACTTCTTGTACAGTCCCGTCTGGTACAGCTGCAGGACAATCGCGTCGAAATTCCCCTGAAACGGCGAGTCCACTTGCATGACGAACGTCAGAAAGTACGTCCCGAGGGTACCGCTCGACACGTACATCCGCTGTTTGTCCAGGTACTTCTGCTGTCCGAGAAAGAACTTCGTCCGATCGTCGGCCATGACGAAGGCGTACGTCCGATTGAGGCTCTTGCGGTACTCGTTCACCAGGTCGATTTCTTCGATGCGAAAGATCATCTCGCCGTAGCGTTCGCGGTAGACGTCACTGTGGCGAATCAGCCCGGACTCAAACTCTGTTGTCAGTATCCGGATGCCGCTGTTGGCCAACTCGTCGAAGGTTTCGATTTGCTGGCCCTGAACGGTGGTGGTGAGGAAGGCCGACAGGAAGGCTAGGTAGATGTTTGTCAGGATGAGAGCGTAGCAGAAGATTTGCATTTCGAAGAGGACCGTCCGAAGGCTGCATGGCAGCGGCCGCGACGGCATATAGAGGAATTGGGAGAGACTTCGCGAGAAAACCGGACCGTATTCGAGCGAGTGGTGGCGGCACCACAGCGTGACGTAGCCGACGAGGGATATGTAGACGAAGCTCACGGCGATGCATAGCCAGACGTTGCCGTCGAACGGCAGAACCAGGTACTTGTAGGAGGAGATCTCGTCGACAAACGGGACAACCACCTGCCACTGGACTTGTGCGATCGGGTAGCTCCACGCGTACAGTTCCGGGCTGAAGTAGGAGTACGTGTGCAGGAGGATGTCGACTTTACCCTCGCCGAGCAGCCGCAGGCCGTCGCTGATTTCGAAGCTACTCTGAGTGGTCGAGACGAGCCTGTCAAGGGTTGCATTATGCCGTCGGACGAAGGACCGGAAGATTTCCGTGTTTACTCCGGTTATCCTGGAGATGGTGTCGTTGGTGTTGTTCATGAAGACCCTTGGTCCGTCCTGCTGGATGGGCGTGAGAAAGGCGTAGCCTTTGAGATCGTAAAGCTGATCCGGAAAGTACTCCTCAATGGGCGCCACGGTGAGGTTGCGAACGCGCACTCTTGGGAATGGCTCGTAGCCCAGAACTGGACCGTGACTGAGCATGACGATCACATTGACAAACCCGAGGTGGAAGCAGGTTTCAAAGAACTTTTCGTAGTCCCCGGAGGACTGATGCCCTGAGACGAACACCATTTTTGTCGAGTGTCGAGTTCGCAGCGTCCCATTGACAACGGCCAGCATTTTCGCGTTGTCAACGCTGTCCATGAAAACAAACCCGACCGCCCATGATCCTACGAGCCGACTCAAGGACTCAGTCTTAGAACAGTCGTCGGTGATAAGGACTAGAGGAACTGTCGCGCCCTGCGACCGCAGGAACGCATCGAATCCAGGTAGGCTCTCGATGAAACTCTTCTGCGAGAAAACCACTGCACTGCGGATGTCTTCTCGCAGTTGTAAGTGCTCGAACAGTGAGATTAGGCGGCTAAAGTTACAGGCGCCACTCGCCAACAGCTGGAAAAGCAACAGCCTTCGCAGGACTGTGTGCATTTTGTACGTGCCGATGTTGATTGTGTGGTCCGCCTCTTTCTGTGCGACTGCGACTTGTGGGGCAACTTATAGCCTCCCTTCGAAATTTATAGTTGCGAATATGCACGGGGCGGCTATTATCCTTTTTGCTGATAATTTGAACAAAGTTTGCACTGAAAATTGGCCACCATAATGCGCCAGGGTCAACTGCAATTGTTTGCACTTCAATTGTGTGTGATGGAAGGTCGGCGATAGGCAAATTGTCGGCGGAATTTTTGAGTAGAACCATTGCCGGTGGTGATTTGTGCTGGCGCAGGTAGTTGCCAGTTTTACTGCCGATTGAAGGTGGTTGAAGTTGTTTCATCGGTTTGGTTGGATCTCACCGCAGGGGGCTGTTTTATTTTCGGTATAGTTGTTCCTCAAAAGGTCTCTGGGAGTGGGCAGGCTGTAGCAGTTTGATGGTGGGTATAGCAAGAGCCCCAGTAGGAATCAGTTCGCCAGTTTATTGAGCAAGTTATCGATGACCACTTTTTATCTTATTTAGGTGCACCACATTCCTCTATTTTTAGTGACATTGCTTTTCCCGAAGATATGATACTGAATGAACTTTGAAATTTGGCTCTTAATTTCAATCCTGGACCCGATGGTATTCCAGCAGGCTTCTAAAAAATGTATGCCCTCCCTTTTCATTCAATACTGTTCCACATATTCAATAAATAAGTAAAAGGTTTTAGCAAAGTAAAAGCCCTTAGCAAATGCTTTGAATCGGTATGAATAAAAACCTAGTTTGCTAAAGTAAGTTCGAAAATTCGAACATAGCATTTACTTCGCTGTACATGTTCTTGACTTGCAATTTCTATCAAACTTGACAAGAGACAACTGTCCGGTGGTTTGTTTATTTTGAGGTAAGTTCGAAAATTCGAACATAGCATTTACTTCGCTGTACATGTCCTTGCCTTGCAATTTCTGTCAAACTTGCCAAGTGACAACTGTCCGGTGGTTTGTTTATTTTGAAGTAAGTTCGAAAATTCGAACATAGCATTTACTTCGCTGTACATGTCCTTGCCTTGCAATTTATGTCAAACTTGCCAAGTGACAACTGTCCGGTTGTTTGTTTATTTTGAAGTTAGTTCGAAAATTCGAACATAGCAATTTACTTCGCTGTACATGTCCTTGCCTTGCAATTTCTGTCAAATTTGCCAAGTGACAACTGTCCGGTGGTTTGTTTATTTTGAAGTAAGTTCGAAAATTCGAACATAGCATTTACTTCGCTGTACATGACAAGTTTTTGTTTGTTTATTTTGAATTTATTTTCAAATTTTTGTGGGAAAATTATCAAAAGCAATCTATAGCTCCAATTGCACCTGGAAACATAAATTTTATTTGCCAAATCGCTTGGTGATTTGATTGGTTTGATTTCTTCCTCAGTTGTCGGAAAATGTATCCAATCATCGGCTTGTTGAACTATTTTTTGATACACAAACCAATTAGTTAACGAAACGGTTGACTGATGAACACCAAGATCTTCTCCAACGCCAACCTGAACACATAAATTTTGCACTTGTTAAGCCATGAATTTTGAAATGTCTACCTGAAAGCCCGGATCTCCTAAATACCTTAGGAATGATTTAATTTTCTGGATATTCACAATGCTTGGATTGTTTTACGAAAAAAATTTGCGTACAAAATATTTAGCAAAAGGTCTGAGTCAACTAAATAGCAGACTCGGAATTTGCATAGCATTTGCTTTGTCTGAAAAGTTTTATTCATACCGATCTGAGTAAAAGGTCAGTGCCGCCGCTTTTCGAACATGTCAAAAGTTGGAACTAACTCAAATTGGTTTTTATTCATACGAAATGTAGCAAATGGTTCGATTTTGACATTTCTCTTGAGTAAAAGCAATTGCTACGCTTTATTCATACGACCCAATGTATCGTTGAAGAGTGGTATCTGTCCTTCCCTATGGAAGAATTATTTCATTGTACCAATATTTAAATCCGGTAGGAAAAGCATAAATTGAAAACTATAGAGGGATCTGTAAACAATCGTCCATCCCTGAACTGTTTGATGAGTTGGTGACTGACAAGTTGAATTTTTTTTGTAAAAATTTGATTTGCAATAATCCACTGTTACTAATCTTCTCGAGTATTTACAAATTTTGTTATTAGTGAGATATCCAAGGGCAGCGCTACCAACCGTATGATAATTATGCTACATGTATGATAATTTCAGGTCTTGTATGATGTATGAGAGCAACACATTATCATACGCAAAATGTATGATAATTTGCACATTTTATAAAAAAGCAGGATAATTTTGCAATTCTCATTAGAATTTCAAGTATAGAACAAAAAAATCTATTAAGTTACTCATCAAAGGTATAAAAATTACACTTTTCAAAAAAGTGAAACATGTCATCACTTACCAATCTAGTACCTACCTTTTGTAAGACTTTTTTAAAGTTACTATGGCCATATTTATAAACGTATTATAAAGAGAGCCCTAGTTATAAACGAACTATAAAGAGTGTATAAAGTTACGCACCCTTTACAATGCCTCTAAACGCATAAACCTTATTTATAAAAATTGTTCGACGTTGTATAGATCTTGTAGAAGCTAAACGCGCTTGGAGGTTGCTTAGAGCCTGTATAGAGATTGAATAGTATCGAAATGACTTACAAAATCTGTCACATTTTATTTTAAATGAAATCAAAAATAAATTGGATAGGTTGTATCGCCATTTTTATTTTCAATTTTCAAGATTCGATAAGAAATATGTGCAGAAATGAGATATTCCAAATTGTTTTAAAAATTCGTTTCAATGTGCATAAGGCTACCGTTTCATAGGAGTCCCAAATCTCCCAACTTTATCTTTTTACTTTTCAATTTTTTAATTCCTTTTCCTTTAATTTTCTATTTGTATTTTAATTTTGCATTTCTCACAAGCTGCTTAGTTTTTTTTTAATCTTTTCGGACAGATAAATGTAATAGATTTCTCCTTTTCAGTACCTTTTTTGACGCAAGCCTCGTATAACTAGTAGGCATGGAAAAATGTTTTTGTAAATACAATTTTTGGAAGGGTTCATAAAGGCTGTATAAATACTTATACACTGCATAACTGTACATGTGTTTAGGCGCGTTTAGCAAATTCTAATAAATAATGCTGTAATTATTTAAATGTACAATATCTGAACGAATAAAGGAAGATGTAAAGAAAAATGTTCGTATATAAAGGGTTTTTCAATAAGAGCGCTACAAAAGTTTTTTTAAATAAAACAAATAAAACGGTTTTGGATATCAATTAAATTATTTATTCCCGTGAAAGTACGTTCGATGCCATTATGTATGGAACTCGATTTCTTTTGCATGGCCACCACGGGCACGCTTGCAGAAGTCCAGACGCTGAACCCAATTTTCGACGGTTTTCAAGCATAAATCGGCCGATACTGCTGCAATTTCACGTTCGATATTCGTACGAAGTTCATCAATCGTCGCTGGCTTGTTGGCATAGACCATAGACTTGACGTAGCCCCACAGGAAATAGTCTAACGGCGTCAAATCGCACGACCGAGGCGGCCAAGCGACTGGACCATTTCGTGAGATAACACGTTCCCCAAACTTGGTTTCCAATAAATTGATTGTGACATTCGCTGTGTGGCTTGTGGCGCCGTCCTGTTGGAACCACATGTCCCCCAAGTCCATATCATCCAATTGGGGCCAAAAATATTCGGTTATCATTGAACGGTAGCGATTCCCATTCACAGTAACGTGCCGGTCTTGATCATCACGGAAGAAGTACGGCCCAATACGCCGCCCGCCGGCCCATAAACCACACCAAACCGTAATTTTTTCGGGATGCAATGATGACTCATGGAGTACGTGTGGATTGATGCCTGACCAATACCGCATATTTTGTTTATTGACGAAGCCATTCAGCCAGAAATGAGCCTCATCGCTGAAGATGATTTTTCGATGAAAATCCGAATCATTTTCAAGTTGTTGTTCGGCCCAATTCACGAACATACGACGCTTCTGGTGGTCAAGCGGCTTCAGTTCTTGCGTAAATTTAATCTTGTAAGGATGTAGGCCAAGATCTTTTCGCAAAATTCGCCACAACGACGTCACAGAGATGCCCAACGCTTGAGAACGACGTGGTGAGAGACACATTTGGGCTATCTTCAACTGAAGCCTCAGCGGCAGCAATATTCTCGACACTACGGGCACTTCTTTGTCTCACTGTACTGTGCCTGTGCATTCAAATTTTTCCACTAGACGCTCAATTGTTGATCTGCTGGGACGATTATGACGACCATAAATTGGACGTAACGCTCTTAACGTTGAGGCCACTGACTCCGAATTTCGGTAGTAAATTTTAATAATTTCGACTCGTTGTTGCCTCGTATATCTTTCCATCATGAAATGGCAAACCTTAATGAAGAGAAATGTCAAAAAAACGGCAAGAAATTCGGCGTCGCTTGCTGTCCCTGTCGCTATACTTTTGTAGCGTCCCTGTTGAAAATCCCTTTATATATTTTTTTCAATCACTATATGCTAAAAGTTTTATACTTGTCGTTTGTTCAATCGCTGTTGCAATATGCGTCCATTGTTTGATGTCCATAGTCCATACTACAACACTCATGTTGTCAGAATCGAAGCAATTCGAGAAAGATTTCCTAGGCTTGCCCTCAGGCGGGTTCCTTATGGTTTGATTTTAAAAACTTACCCGCTTGTTCAGCCCGATTACAACTTTGTGGACTCGAGTCTCTTGAGGCTAGGAGAAAGTTGTCAAGAGTTGTTTTTCTCCACAGAATATTCACTGTCCTGATATTTTAAGTCTTCTAGGTCTAAATGCTCCATCACTTAATTTGCGTAATAGCAGATTCATTCATATTCCTTGTTTAATATTCTTTAATATTCATTTAAATACATTTTTTGATTGGCATCACTGTATATCGTAGAAAAACACTATCCACATCCACACCGACTTGCGCTCCACTCATCTGTCATCCTATCTTCCATTCCTCTTCATTCCAATTTCAGTTTGTTCAAGTTGTTTTTTTTACAAGAACATTTATATAATTATTTTCAATTAAAGTGGATCAAACATTTTCTTTTGTTTCTCTTTGGAGCTGTTTGTTTTAAGCAAGCATTTTAGAATATAATCAAACATTTCTCGTTCTCGTACTAATTACGGTAGATCTTCCTCTTTAAATCGTTATTGGATAATGATTGTGCGTCTTTAATTGACATTAATATGACAGTTCCATTAATAAAGTCCATCTTGTTCAATTATTTCCAGTCGTAATTGTATTGCTCAAATTTTAATTAGTATTTGCATTTTTTTCTGTATTTTCTTTATTTATTTAATTTTTCCACAATTTTTAGTCTCTTTTTTCATTTGTACTATGCTACTAATTTTTACATTTTAAATTTCTCATATCTAAAAAAAGGCCTAGTACTTTGTTGACAAACAAACAAATAAATAAAAGACCTTGATCAGTTTGTCTGCTGAAAGACGGAGATAAGCAACTCTTTCAATAAAAGTTTAAAAAAATGCATGACTGAGAATGGAACCTTGCGACACTCCCCCTAGTGGGTGAAACTGGAGCCACGGTTACAGGTTCATCAACCACTTCTTTATGTTTAGAGAAATCTGTTAAAAAGGTTTTATCAAGTCCAGAAAGCAAATGTAGAGTTTCGTCCTCTTTTAAGCGGTACTGGTGAGGTAATCTGTGATCAAATCAAAGTCAAGCTGGTTAGTAATGCGTGAGAGAAGTGCTTAAGGCAATTATTCCCAAATTGCTTAGTCTATAGGTTCACGGTAATTTTCTCAATTATTCTGACTCCATAGAAAAAATTGCTACCAAGACAGAATCAGGTTTAAAACTGTGGATAATATTTCAGGGCTCACGTAAATATTTCATAGGCCTGGAGGTACATTTCCCAATCCAAATTGGACCACAAATTGCATGTAGATTTCCTAGTTAGCTTCGTTTGTGCTGGTGTGACCCCCGCAAAACAAAGCAGGAAAAAATGTCTCTAGGTCCGCAGAATTCAATGGAAGGTATAAGACTGCACAGGGCTGTGTGGAGACCGGGATAATGTACACCCTAAACGGGCCATCGATATCCCCCTATAAGTACACCATTACTGGGCCTCAGGTTTCGGTACTTTTCAGCTGGCTAAACACCCTCAAGGGACTGTGCTCGGTCCGGTACTAATCGCGGGAAAAGAAGCGACTTTTGCTTTACTTTACTTTATTTTTGGTGGCGCTTACAGTCTGGGGTGGCCCACCGCCTCATTCAACAAGCCTGCTCGGTCCCTAGCCAGCCGCCCCCAGTTACGCACACCAAGTTGGTTCAGGTCGCCCTTCAATTTAGCGGGGTATGTATCCGCTTCGTTGTTCCTTAGGCACCCATCCTAAATTAAGCTTCCAAGTTCACTTATTTAGAACCCACCTCGCTTCTCACAATCTAAAAGCAGGACGAATCGCCGTCCTCACCTCAAAACCTCCCAAACCCTCCGCTGCATTTCTTGAACGACCCCATTTGCCGACCAAAGTCCAGCTGGCAACTCCAGCTCCGCTAATTGTGCAGCCTTGCACTGTATTTACCAACAAAAACGACACAAATCGTTTTCCCAACACCACCGGATTTAATTACCCCACCAGGAAGCCTATATAAAACTCCTTCGTTCGCCCACGCTAAGCTCTAACTGAAATCGTCCAGCAACATGCACTGGCCATCAGTTGTAGTCCTCGTGTTGGCAGTGACTGTCGCGCACCGCTCGAGCGCAGCAGTCAATAGCAGTTCGGTGATTGAAATCGTTCGCAAGCTCAACGATGTGTATCGGTTCGAGACGTTTCCCATCTTTTCGAGCAGCTCCAGCCAGCACCGAAAGAGCCTTCTCGTCGACCTGTCGCGCGAACTGACCCTGGAGCGTCTCCTGCCATTGATGCAATTCGTGGACCCTGCCGCCGAGGAACTGAGATACCTGCTGAACAGGGAAGTCCTCTCGATTGTGATTACCGATCAAATGACGAATGTGGTTCTGAAAACCGCTCAGGTTCGACTGCGCGGCATGCATCAGTCCAAGCTTCTGTTGGTCATTCGGGATCCTGTGGAGCTGAAGCAGTTGGACTTCTTTCGCAACTGGCTGTGGGAGAAGCAGTTCACACATGTGCTCGTCCTCTTCGAGGACATGCACACCAACCTGAATCAACTTTTCACCATAAGTCCATACCCCACCCTGGAGTGGTTGAACCGAACAGACGCCACCGATCCGAGCCGGCTGTTCATGCCGGAAACCAAAGACCTGAAGCAGTACCTGATTGAAATACCATTCACCGAGGATCCGCCGAGGGTTTTCCGTTACAGGAAGGATGAGAAGCATGGCCAGCTTAGGGTTGTCGGGCGCCACGGAAACCTCATCAAGCTATTCGCCCAGTGGATGAATATAAGTCTCGTCTGCCACTACGAACCGAGCATGGATCTGGACAAGATCCTGAGGATATTCCACAACAAGGAGATGGAGATAAGTGTGCACGCGTTTTCCATGTTCGATTTGGAGGAAATCGGCTCCAGTTATCCGCTGGAAACAGTCCGCTGGTGTATTATGGTGCCGCTGCGCAGTGAGGTGCCCAAGAGTGAGTACGTCATTATTGCCTTCGACACGGCCACCTGGTATGTGATCGGCTGTAGTGTTGTGTACATTGCCCTCCTGATGCGGTTCATTGATCCACCGACAGCGCACACAGAGAAGTTGTACTTTCTGCGGAGCCTGGCCATCGTGATGTACAGCTCGAACATGGCCGAGCGGATGACGGCGCCGACAGTTCGCCAGTTCATATTCTTCGGCCTGGTGTTCCTGCTGGGCTTCATATTGTCGTGCATTTATTCGACGTACGTCACGAGCTACTGCACGAACATGGTGTTCCAGCCGCCGATAGACACCGTTGCGGACCTTGTCAAAGAGAACCTTCGCGTTATGGTCATCGACTATGAACTGGAGGCGATTCGCAACCGAGCCACCTACGGCGAGACGTTCCTGAAAATTCTCTACCCAGTCTCGTATGTTGAGGTGAATAGGCTGCGGAACAACTTCGACGGTCGCTATGCGTACAGCATTCGCCAGGACCGGTGGAACTTCCTCGATAAACAGCAGCGCGGGCTGGAGAAGCCATTCTTTCGTTTGTCAAAGATTTGCTTTGGACGGCACTACACGATGTTTCCGCTGCACTATGACTCGCATTTGCAGGCGAAGCTGGACTATTTCATCCTGCTGATCATGCAGGCTGGGTTGGATGTGTTCTGGGACGAGGAGGCGTACCGCATGGCCGTCACAAACAAGATGTCCAAGGTGCTCGTCGAGCAGACTGTTGTGATTCAGAAACTGCGGTTGGACTACTTCAAGCATGTGTATGCCATTTGGAGTGTGGGCATTGCCATGAGCACGGTGTGCTTCGCCGTCGAGGTGCTGTGGACGAAGTTCCTCTCCGTGAAGAGGCTATTGCAGCGGGCTCAACGTATCGATAGGGGCTTGCCGGTTGATGATTAAATAAAGTTGTGCGACGGGGCATTTCGTTTTTTATTCTAAGGGTTGCAGTGAGATAGATGAACAGGCCTTGAAGCGGCAGGTTTGTAAGGAAATTCAGCGAAATAGGTAGCTGGAGGATTTGCAGTGGTCTTCTTGAATACTTGAATAGAGGTTCATTGGAAGGCTGGACATTCTGTACTAAAAAGAGCTTAAAGTCTCTTTGTTCGCATTTGATTGGGTCCGCATTTGGCCCTACCCCTTCACAAAAGCTTCACTGAGGTACTTCTAGTTGCATCTATGCCATCAGCAAGAGACCTCTTGAACTGAATCAATTCAAAGGCTTCAAGGGCCGTTAAGTGTGTCATTTAACAGCGTAAATAAAGTTCATCCAGTTACGACGTGAAAGGCCTGTTTTATGACGTATCCATCTCAACAAGGCAAAGCTAGGTTGGTTAGAAAAATGCCTGATAAAATAATTCAAAATGACTGCCTTAAATAAGCCTTGGTCAAAAAAAATTCTTGATAAAATCCTTCAAAATGGCTGTCTTAAATCATCCTGCAAGTATGCAGCATTTGTTATAAATTTCTGTGTATACTTTGACTTTTCCCAGTACCTTTTCCAAGTGCCCGCTCGCTGAAAGTGAATGGCGCTGAAAGGCGTTATCTTTGTTCCAGCTTAAAAAAAAAATCCTACAATTAAGACGTCAACGGCGATCAGAGTTTAGCTGCTCCCAAGTCACTTTTGTATTGGTTAAACAAATAAAGTGCGTGCTAAAATGTCTACTTAACTTTGTTTCGCTGAGAAAAATGTGCAATCA
The DNA here is from genome assembly GCA_951230905.1 of Cheilosia variabilis. Lineage (NCBI taxonomy): Eukaryota > Metazoa > Arthropoda > Insecta > Diptera > Syrphidae > Cheilosia > Cheilosia variabilis. The sequence goes on along the minus strand of OX579680.1, from coordinate 58,218,337 downwards.
AACAGGCCTACGGAAGCACTTTCGACCTACCTTCCAACTCAAATATCTCTCTTGTCGACGCAATTACGGAATATGGGAGAAAGCAGTTTTAAATAGGAATAACAACAGCAAATGCAACATAAATCGTCTAATACCATGTTCCCACCAACGTGATTTAGCTAAATCGACTTGATCTAGCTAAATCATCTCATAAATTACGTGATTTACCATAAATTTTCGTGATTAATATTTACGTGATTTGTACGTGTTAAAATTTTAATTACGTATCTGTCATAGCAAATATACACAAAATAAAATCAAACATACCTGTTATTAACTTCAGCACTTTATTCAGCAAAAAAAAATAAAAAAAACTGTCAAAAAACTATTTCAAATTCAATTTTCTAATTTTGTTCGTGTTTCCGTGAGTTTTTGACATATTTATTAATTATATACAATCAAAAATTGTTTTATTCTTGGCAGGTATGGCAACAAAACAGAAACAACCAAAAACTGAAGTATCTTACAAAATTGAAAGTTGGACACCCAATGTCAACGTTGACAAAAATGTCACATTAAATCACGTAAAGTTCGGTGGAGACGCCTTTCGTGATTTATAAATCACTTTGGCTAATTACGTTGGTGGGAACATAGTATAAAAATAACTACAAATGTTTAATTATTACCTTTTTGGAAAAATCTGACAGGAATGTGCTGCGAATGTGAACTTACCTCCGTCATGCATTCAGAACTTTTTGAGTAGGTACACACGCAATCTTCGAATTTCTTTCGAATATCATATACAAGAACCAGGAAGTTTCTATTTTAAAGTATGTAATAGAATAGGTATAGTTGCATTGTAAACTTCGTATTAAATACTACAATCAGAACAAATATGTACCATCCACAAAGAAGTGGATGCTATGTGGTTTCTAAGTTCCATCAAAGTTTAGATGGTTACTACGTTTACAGATCTCAGTACGTTTTTGACATGCACCTTCAACTTCTTCGAACCTAAAAAGAAAAACTCGAGGAATCTCTTAAGAAGTTCTAATGCAATTGTGCACCGAATTCCATCCTCTGTTTGCTTCCACATGAAATAACTTCGCTTCGAGGCTCTCAGGGCACTTTTTTTGCTCTCAGAGCACTTTTTATGTTCGTTTGGTACACAAAAATCAATCTTTTCCAGATTTCAGAGGACTTTTGCGAATTTGGATTTTTTCTCAGATTTACCAATACAAGTAAGTTTGAGTTTGACAACTATTGGGGTTTGTTTGCATTTTCGTGAAATTTTCCAACTGAAAAGAAACGAATTGCATCGGGTTGATATATTTTTTGTTAATTATTTATGTAGAAATGTTTAGAAATCAATCTGGGCGAGCATTTTGAATGTTTTCATATAAAATTTAACCAGTGAATGGAAAACGCTTAGAAAAGTCGACGGCATATTCCAATCGCACAAATAATATCAACACAAAAAAGAGCAAGTGACGTTTAAATGTTCGATTACACACGAAATCTGAAATGTGAAAGCGAATCTGAAGAAGCCCAATCGAACACAAGTAACGAACGACACCAATTTCCAACAGTTTACGATAAAGTTCTGTGAACAAAGAAAAAAATATGGTTAAGCCCCCAAATGACAGTGACGTACCTGTCGCAACGACTGATTTAAAATGAAAAGAACGAACTAAATTTCCGCAAAAGGGGATTTGTCTTTCAATTTATTTATAAGAGGTTTTTTTTTATCTTAAAACAAATATTGAGTAACAATTTTTTTCCAATGACAGATACCTTAGCTGAGTGACAAAAATATGTGGCGAATTGGCAAAAAGCATTAAAAATGGCGAATGACGTTGATGGTGACCGTTGTGATGATGGCGATGATGAAAAGGAGAATGGGCAATGATGACGAGGACGAAACTGATGATTATGACCCGCTTCCGCTCCTCCGACCAAATCTTCTGCTGAGGTTAGTTCTTTTTTTTGAGAGTCCAGTGTCCTTGCGAGTTCAGCAATTTGTTGGTTATGCTTCGCGCCAAAATAAAGTACTATTTTGGCGACGTTCATCGGCGAGTTGCTCTGTCAACTCTTGGAATTGTACATGTTCAGATGGTGTCATGACGAAATGCGATGTTTGTTTCAAGACCACTTGGCAGTTTCTCCTTGTCTGAACTGTTTTTGGAAGTTTTTTTTTTATCATCTTCTGAACTTGTTTCTTTTTTATGCAGGCTTAAGTGTGATTTTTGACAGTTTTGACATTTCTAAATCATTTTCGGGGTTTGGGGTTTGTTGCTTTTCTTGTCGCAGTTTTGACAGCTTACGTATCTTTTTTTGTCGCCTAAAGAGGTTTTTTTTTCAAGTTTTTGACGCATTTCTTTGTGAATTTGTTTGCCCGTTTTTGTTGCATCAATGGATATGTCAAAGTGGAATTTGTGTCGTATTTTAAAGAGATTTTTTCTGTATAATATCTGTTCCTTTTAATACTTCGTTTCCACCGGATATTAACTGCGAGTTTTAGAAAAAATTCTGAAAATCCCGCTTAAATCTCGGGATTTATCATACAAAATTTAATCTCATGAAAAGGGAGATTTCAAACAAATCTCGATTATCAACCAGGTTTGCGGACTGTGGTTTATGAACACACTTTCCACAGCTCGAGATGTCAACAATACAAACCAAACAGAGCTGTATTTGACATTGCGTCGCAAAAAAACGAATTTATTTCTGAGAGACTTCTCCTACCCAATGCAACCATCAAAACTTTCGTTTTATTTTGTAGAATTTGCCAATAATATTTTAAAATTTCTGGAACTCATGTTTTATTACTTTAAACTTTTTTGGTTATTTTTTTTTCAATTATCACAATTTTGGGTTGTTCGATTCGACGGTAGTTGACAACATCTGGTGAAACGTCAAATTAATCTTCTTTTTTTTGGTGGAAACACCTCTGGATTTATTTTGAATCTATTGACCTAAGTCTCGCGATTAGTGTCCGGTGGAAACGTAGTATAAGATTCACACGTTTATTCCATGTTGTTTGGTTTTAGACGCGTTTTCGACCCATTTCTGGCTAGCCCCATTATTCACTTGGTTATGCGGTTTCTGTCATGATTCCCGTAATAACTTCAAAAGTGTGGGATGCGAATTTTTTACCGCACACTGTGGCCAATCTGTAAACTTTTTAGTGCCTGTCAAGTGTATGTCTGTATTACTTAGATACTTTAACAAATTGAAATGCAGTCACCTACATCAGAATGTGCACAGAGTCCTCTGGTGAGTAGTTTCTTTTAGGCTGTGTGTCAAGTGCGGTTAATAATTATCTTCGGGTAAATTTCTGACACCATCGTAGAGAATAAAGTGTCAAAAAATGATTACAGCTGCTTGAGTTGTAAAATGGATTTTCCTGTTGGCTATTGTTTTGACGTTTGCAAGGAAATAAAACAGTGAATTTGAATGGTAGCGTTTAAGCATCTAGTTTAGTCAGTCTGAGACTTGAGGTGTCTCAGTTTTGATTGGCTTAAGTGGATCATATGAGCAGTTCTTTTTTGCAGTGGACGTCTATGGAAGAGTACCCGACGACACTAGTCAAGAATTTTGTGACTGGCTACTAAGTTGACAGTTCGTATGACGTATGGCTGACGTAGAAAAAGAGTCGTAACTGACCAATCCCAATGACATTGTCAAGAATGTAATTTGTTGAACTCCTCCTTACAGCACAATTTGACGCAATTGACAGTTTAGATTAATTACATGACAGGAAACCATAGTCAATTTCCAAATTGGCTGTGATCTTCTGCAACTCCAGACTGTGTTGATAGATCGGCAGCTGTCAGATGGTTTAATATATTTTCTAAACTCCTCTGACGACGAATTTCATGCAAAGTATTAACAAAGCGGCAAAATTAAACAAGTAGCAGTTCAATTGCATTTATTAAATTATAAAAACTTGCACATACAAACTTGTCCGTTAAGAACTCTTATAAATTCGTATTCGTATTTATTTTTAATCTCAATACTTAAATATGAAACTAACAACCGAAATCAGTCTGTCACATTCAACTAGATCCAAACGACTCAGAAAATACCCTTACCCTTCCGGTTATACCAACGCCAACCGAGTAAGGGTCCGACTCCTGGAACCATTTGTAAAGCAATCGGAATAACCACCTTGTCTAGAGTTTGGACGATAGCTTCCGCTGAAATCATATCCTTTTGAACAGCGTTCAGTTTTCTTGTCAGTTCGGCGATTTGTTCGTCGTGTATGCCGCCTTGGGCTTGGTTTTGACGCCGCTCCTCGGCGAGTTGCTCTGTCAACGATTGGAATTGATTTTCTAGGGCAGCCAGTCGAGCTTTCAAGTTGGCAGCGTTATCGCCAGCTGCAGCCTCCGCTTTCAGACTGGTGATTTCTGTCTGTATGCTTTGGAGTATATTTTGAATTTCACTGATTCGAGCATCACTGCCTGAGACGGGGCGACGGAAGTTCCCGGCGCTATTAAGACACACACTGCTCAGCAGTAGAATGAGAACTGCATGCAAAGTCAGCGAGAAACTAGCCATTATTGCGTTTAATCAACAGATACCGATGCGGTTGATGAGAACTAGTGCGACACTTATGATGTCAACGGTAGGATTGTGCCAATTTTTATACGAAATGTACGCCCCAAGCCTGATGTGGGTTTTCCACATTATCGAGCGGAATGACCCGAGATATAGAATCGAACCTGATGAAATTCCGCGATTTCTTATTTGTTTAGGTCAACTGAAAGGGCTATTATATTGATATTGTTATTGTCTATAGAAACCTAATGCATGAGCATACGTGTCAAATCGACTGTGCGGAAGCTGTTTGTGTAGTTTGCGGCCTGGGCTAAAACCTGCTGCGTTCGAAATTGGAGCGAAAAGGTGTTTCAACTCGACTAAGGAAAGGAGATTTTCAAAACTGTGGACTTGGACTGTGGCCGAAAATATACAGCGCTATCCTATCAGCAAAAGCGCCATATAAAGGGTGATTTTTTAGCTGGTTTGGTTTTGGCAACACTGGTTTTGACAGCTGACGTGTGTTTAGTACCTTGTGTCACTGTCAAACAGCTTCAGTTTGGTTTGCAATTTAACCATGGATCGTCTTACAAATGAACAACGCTTGCAAATTATTGAATTTTACTATCAAAATTCGTGCTCGGTTCGAAATGTTCATCGCGCGCTGCTTCCATTTTATGATCGGCATTCTCGACCTTCTGAGCAGTCTATTCGGAAGATTGTGACCAAATTTCGCACCAAATTTACTTTGTTGGACATTAAACCACCAACACGTTTACGTACTGTGCGTAGTGAAGAAAATATTGCGGCCGTATCAGCTAGTGTGACAGAAGACCGCGAAATGTCGATTCGGCGCCGTTCCCAGCAGTTAGGCCTTTGTTACAGCACTACGTGGAAAATTTTGCGGAAGGATTTGGGCGTAAAGCCTTTTAAGATACAGCTGGTGCAAGAACTAAAGCCAGCCGACCTACCACAACGCCGAATTTTTGGTGAATGGGCTCTTGGAAAGCTGGCCGAGGATCCGCTTTTTTATCGAAAAATTGTGTTTAGCGATGAGGCTCATTTTTGGTTGAATGGGTACGTAAATAAGCAAAATTGCCGCATTTGGAGTGAAGATCAGCCAGAAGCATTGCAACAGCTACCAATGCATCCCGAAAAAGCCACTGTTTGGTGCGGTTTATGGGCCGGCGGCATTATTGGGCCATATTTCTTCAAAGATGATGCGAATCGCAGCGTTACTGTCAATGGTGAACGCTACCGAGCGATGATAACAAACTTTTTTTTGCCCGAAATGGAAGTTCTTGACTTGCATGATATGTGGTTTCAACAAGACGGTGCCACATGCCACACAGCACGCGAAACAATGGCGCAATTGCGAGGCGAGTTTGGTGAACAGTTAATTTCACGTTTCGGGCCGGTCAATTGGCCGCCTAGATCGTGCGATTTGACACCATTAGATTATTTTTTGTGGGGGTATGCCAAGGCTAATGTGTATAGGGACAAGCCCGCTTCGATTGACGCACTGGAAGCCAACATCCATGCATTCATTCGTGAGATACCGGCCGATATGTGTGAAAGAGTATGCCAAAATTGGACTCAGCGGATGGGCTACCTGAGACGCAGCCGCGGTCAACATTTGCATGAAATTATCTTTAAACATTAAATTGCAAGGTTCAAACTATCGATTCAAATAAATATTTCATTCATTTTTTCGAATTTTTTGTGTTTTTTTTTTAAAAAAAGTTCTAAACCTCTTAAAAAATCACCCTTTATTATCGGGCAAAATTGTGGAGGGACTTGAGTGAATTTCTGCCTTTCAGACTTTTAAGTTTAAGGCCCGTTTCTTCAGCGTTTCTGGGCATTTTTTATCGTGTTCTTTGACCGTGTTTCACGACTTATTTTTGTCATGTATTTTCATGTCTGAGGCATGTTTTTGTCCTGTTTTCCGAGTTTTTAGCTGGCTTCTTAGAAGCAATTTGTTGCATTACTTTGGACCACATTTTTGGGGGTAGTTGAGCACGATTTTAAAGCGATTAATTTTGTGCTTTTTAACTTCGATCGTCGGTACGGTTTTAATGCATTTTTGGGTCCTTTTTCCTAAAGCGTTTTTATCAGCATTCTACGACGCGTTTCCATCGAGTTTCCACCTGTTTTTGACAAGAATTTGTTGTTGTCAAACGAATATTTCCGGGGAACACGATGCGAACGAAATTCCACAGAACGACATTCATGCTATGCAAATATTTCAAATTGGAAACGGGTCAAACAATTGTAAAACTTTAAAAAGATGGCTTCAATGTAGCAAACCTCTGAAAAAAGTGTCAAACTACTACATTCACCGCACAACGGTATTACTTAATATCCTCTGCTCATTATCAGCGATTAATTTCATTAGTTCATTTAATTTTCGCAAATTAACACTTCCTTATCGCTCTACAACTGATAAGAAAGTAACGCCATCACCAATTTGAATGCATTTTAATTATCAGTGATGCACTTTTCAACGGACTGAACGCATCAATAATGACATATTTGTCTCGTACTTTTAGTATATTTCTCGTGCTATTACTTGGAAATGTCTGCTGCAATTTCGCTCAAAATTCGGGATCTTTTCGACCTCCGGATGGAAGAGGCGAAGAACGCGTCAGTCAAATTGAAAATAGACTCCAAACCGTGCAGAAAGAAATTGCCGAACTAAAAAAAGCCGTAGCAGCTGGCGATAATAGAACCCCCGACTCGAAAAGTCGTCTATCTGCGCTCGAAAATCAGTTTCAATCTTTGACAGAAGAACTCGCTGAGGAGCATCGCAAAATTACCGACGCAGGTGGAAACTTAAAAGGGAAGTTCGACGAGCTTAGAGAAAAATTCAATTCTATCCAGAAACAGATTAAAGAAGTCGAAAACGATTTGTCGTAGATGTGTCTATTTTGTTGCAAGGAATAATGTACTACAAGATTCGATTAAACCTGTAAATGATTGCTAGTAAAAAATAAATTTAAATATTCGTTTAAATATTGGTTTTGATTGTCTGAAATCGGTCATATGAACAGCTGTTTCAGTTGACGTTTATGAAGGGGTAGCCGACGACACTAGTCAAGAATTTTGATTCTGATTACTAAGTTGACAGTTCGTATGTGGCTGACGTAGGAAAAGAGTCGTTAATGACCAATCCCAATGCCCAATGTCTCAAGATTGCAGTTTATTGAACTTCTTACAGTTTAGATTAATTACATGACAGAAAACCATCGACTACAACAGTTAAAGTGGTGTTTCATTGAAAATTAATTGCAGTTGCAAGTGGTAAAACACTGAGGCAATTTCCAGTTTCGATTGTGCCTTCGAGAAAAGTGTTTATCAGGACTGTAAGCCTTCAAATGTAAATTGGATGTGCTCTTGTGCAACTGCAAACTGTGTTGATAGATCGGCAGCTGTCAGATGGCTTTATATATTTTCTAAACTTCTCTGACGATAAGGACGAATTTCATGCAAAGTATTAACAAGGCGGCAAAATTAAACAAATTAAACGAGAAACTAGCCATTATTGCGTTTAATCAACAGATACCGATGCGACTGATTAGAACTAGTGCGGCACTAATGATGTCAACGGTAGGATTGTGCCAATTTATATACGAAACGTACGCCCCAAGCCTGATGTGGGTTTTCCACATTATCGAGCGGAATGCCCCGAGATATTGGGGACGTTCAAGCAGTTTCGTAAGTCTGACAGCTAGCTGACGTGATGTATCTTAGTTCTGATTGGCTTAGATCGGTCATATAAACTGTTTCAGTTGACGTTTATGGAGGGGTAAATAAATTCGTGACGAGTACTAAGTTGACAGTTCGCATATGTGGCTGGCGTAGAAAAAGTGACGTTCCCGACCAATCTAGTTTTTGCGTTCAGGTTACATCTCATCCAGACCAATCTAGTCGACAAGATAACTAGATTCTTGACTGTGCCCATGCCCATTCTCGCTACAACTTCTTGCTCCGCCATTTTCCTTGTCAATTGAAATACAATTTAGGTAGATTGTATGCACAAGTCTTTATTAAATTACTTTTTGTTTGCATCAACTGGAATTTTCTAACCGTTCTGTTGTTCTTTTTTTAACCATCCCAGTCATAACTTATAGTAAAACATAATAATAGCATAAATTACAAAATTATTTAATATAGTGCGCGCTTCTAAGAATAATGCTTCTACAACTGACTTACAAGATTTAATACACGACGTGTTCTTCAATAAGCATCTTGGTATACATTCAGGAATATTATTAAACTTAATTTACATTAGTACGAGTACATGTCTAGGGATAGACAACGAATAATATTAAACAATATCCTAACTTAATTATTCACAAGATCTTTTAAATATTAATCGATAATAATTTCGTTCGTATTTTGTTTTTCGTTTTGATTCAATATGTTGGCTTGAGTTTATTTAATTATTTACAATGAATTTATGATTTGTTTATGCATACATACCTATAGTTTAAATGATTTACAGGAATTTATTTTGTGCTATTAACTATAATATTTAGTTTGTACATTTAGTTATCTTTGATTAAGTGAACCGGGAGGGTTTCGGGGGAGAGGGGGACCTTCTTTACTTCATTCGTTTGCGTTAGCATTTTCCTTTTGTTTGCTTGTTTATTTTTTTATTTTAATATCGCAGTGTATTTAAGAATAAAATAATTTAAATTTGCATTATGTTAAGGCAACTTTGTCTCGGGGGTTGTTAGATTTTGAACTCGTATGGTCTTTTGGATATCTATTTCGTGGTGACGGGTGACAGGTGACAGCTTTCGTCTTGCGAAAGTGCATATGAAACAGAACGAAAATTGGCATGAATTTTGACATTTTTAACTACCTTAATAGGATTTTTAACACAAAACATCGCCTCAAACTAACAACTTTAGGGCTGAAATTTCCCTTTTTGAGGCCCATCGTTTTGGGGACAATTGTTCAAAAAGTGAAGTGCGTTTTTGCGTGGCATTACTTATTAATTTTAATGTCACAATGGCGATAGTTTATAGTTTCCATATTAAACTAAATATTGTGACCTGCAATAAATTTGAGGTGCAGTTATGCTAGCTGTCACTTAAGTCGAGTGTGACAACATGAAAGTGTAGCTAGAGTTCAGTGACAAAAACGGGTGAGACTTTTTGTGGAAGTTATATAAGTTTGAAGTCAATAAGACTCAAGGCAAAGCGCTCGCTGGGGGTTGAAACGAACACACATTTGAGGAACAGATCTGTTTATTCAGACGTCTAACCTCTGTTAATTTTCTTGACACTATCATGTGAGTAAATTATCCAAGAAATTATATTGTTGGTCAAATTATTAGTTCCATGAATTTTCAACCCAATTTGAACAGATTTTTAACTTTGGAAAATATTTGGAGTTGATCGGAGCTGTCAAAGAATTAAAGTGGGAACATATTCTAATTGCTGCCAAAATAATGATATCGACTAATCTGGACCTCATTTGTGCAACGAATTTTCTACTTATTTTATGGAGAAAGTAGCCGTTTTTTTTGACAGTTGGCCAGTAGGCACTTTACAAAAAAATACTCGGTGTCGGTAGTTGAAAATTTAACAACAAATATGCCAATTGAGTAAGAAAATGCTACATGATCTGCCATTCAGGTGCAGTTGGTCAGTAGTTATTGTGGTGTACTACTGAGCGAGTGATCTGAGATTGAACTACGGGAAAAGTTGACATTTGAATTATTGCTCAAGTTTATGCTCACGAACAATTTTCTTGTTATATTTATTTACGATGGTTTTGTACAAATAGCAATGGCTACAGAGTGGTTTATACAGACGTTCTTAAGAACGTGGCCTAAACACAAAGGCTAAACTTCTGTTTGCTCCTTAATTACTTACGAGTATGTGTTTATAATTCACATAAGAACGTTTCAAAATGTTCTGCTACTAACACCTGTCACTCCAGTTCAAATGTAATAAAAATGATCCCTACTCACTGTCAAAAATGTTCTGCTACTATCACCGTTAAAATATAATTAAAATGATCCCTGCACTGACCTACGCACTGTCAAATAAAATGAAGTAGGTGCTGCCAAATTTGACCACTTCCTCTGTTTCTAGTACTCCATTTTAACTGATTTTTTTAAATCTAGTCTGTTTAAGAATATTACTTTTATAAGTGCTACCAACTCCAGTACATGACAGTATTGAGTGCTGCTATTTTCAAAAAGTTCTCGCATCTGTCCTCATGTGTAACCCAAACGTTTTCAAACCTACCCTAAAGTACCTATGACATTTGCTTTAACACAATGGAAAATAAATGCTGCCAGATTGTTATTCTATTTTCTTGTTCGTTTAACATGTAATAACACTTCAGTCTTTAATTAATATAGTTACATTTATATATATATTTGTTTAAATGAATTAATCTGCAGTCTCGTTTAATTAATTTTTTTTTTTTGTAAAAGATGAACATTCTCGTTTATGCATGAAGAAAGTAAATAATTATAAGCTGCTCTGGTTTGCATGTGGTGTCTTGTAATAGTTGGTCTTAATGTATAAATAAATAGGTTTTGTAAACAACAACAACGTTTTTTGTTTTCATTTTTGTTTCTTTGTAAGTGTAATATTAACTAAAAAATAATAAGTACATATGTATACAAAAGATTTATTTAAGAAAAAACTAAATACGAACACAAACACTCTACAAGCATTCTAAATAGATAAAAATAAAAACATATATACTAATCATTCGTCGTTTATGTACAATAACTTTTAATACTATGCGTTTCATATTGAAAGAAAAAAACAGTTTTAATATAATTCTAGGTGCAAAAATAAATAAAATTATTAATAGTACTGATAAATTTTGAAAGGAAATAGTAATTGAAATAAAATACTTAACGCTAGCTGGTGAAGTTGTAACTTCTTGACGCTCGTCCTGGTGTGACAAGTTCCACTTTAATATTCGCCGTGGCTGTCACTTTCGTTGTGTTTGTGTCAGAGTGATGCGTTTCGACTGTCACCTCCGGTTGCACCACAATACTTTGTAATTCGGGATAGTTTCCACCGCCGCCGACATACGCGTTGTTCTTTGACGATCCGTGGTGTACATTCGATTGTGGTATGTAATGTTGCTGTTGTTGTTGTTGCGGTGGTGGTGGCTGTTGTTGTTGCTGGTAGTGATAATTGTTGCTGCTGTTATTGCTGCCACCGTTGCTTTGATTCCAATCGTTATTCATTGTTATCGATGAGGATGATGACTTCCATGATGGGGGCTCCTCGGTGATGGTTGTCAGCGAGGGATCATTGATGTTCACATGTTTATGATGGTAGTGCGGCTTATTGCAACGCGAACGTGATCCGTTTACAATGACCGTCTTGTTGGCACTCCGCTTGCTGCGTGACAAAATCGGGGACGGTGTTGAAATTCGATCCGGATGTTCGAGGGGAATGAGCTCAGCCTCTGGCCCGACCATTGAGAGGATAATGGGAAAAAATATGAGCCCATTGATTGCGCCAACTGTCAGTACGACCAACAGCAACCAAAAGAAGTGACGTATGATGAATTCAAAGGGCGACGTCGAGAGCATGAATACTGCCAGAGCGGATGTGAGTATGCCGTGCACAAGTGGTCCCATCGAGACTTGCATTGATAGGAGAATCCTGCGCTCACGGTTGCCCACCGATGTCATGAAGCCCTGCAAGAACAAGGTAAGATTTTGTCAAACAAATTGTATGCCTAAGTGAATATATTTAAGAGGTGTGGTTTTGGTTGTCATATTGATCTGAGTCTCTATTCTATCTGACATGATTTATCGATTGGGAGTCTGATTCCTTCTCTGTTACTCATCTCTAAAATAGAAAACAAAAATAACTTACCAGCGATATGTGCACCGTGAAGCAAACAATCAGCCCAACACTCAGTATCAATATGACAGCTGGAATGGCCGACAGTTTTATGCCAAGAAGTGTCATGGCGCCAAAAATCTGCACCAGTGATGCTACCACATTGATGACAACTAACAACGCTGCCCACGTTGACAGCAACAATATGGAGACGAGCACAAAGGCAGCAACCAACGAACAGCACAATATGAACGCCAGCGACGACCGCAAAGTCATATATTGCTCCCAAAATATAAACGGAATGCCTGTCGAAATAAAAGCGACACCTGTCAGTAAAAATATCCAATAGCACGTTCCACTTAAAACCACTTACCCGATGGATAGTTTGGCAGTCCCCTCGTCTCGAACTTCACGCTCAAATCGCGTATATGTCCGATGAGATTCTTGATTTCCGAAGTGTCTGTCAGTCCGTGCAAGTAAAATGGCAGCTGGGTGTACACGAGCGGCAAGCTTTTCGGAATTTTCAGATCGTACTCACTCGGAGAGTGGTAGTATTGACGAGGTTCCGGACGCAGTTTTCCCTAAAAACAAATTATAATATATAGAAAGTTGCACAAGACCAAAAGGACGTAGAAACCCACCTGTGAAGCTCCATAGGCAAACACATCGTTGGTCGCCCATGCCGAGAGGTAGTTGTAGAACGCCTTCGGATTGATGATGCCCTCCTTGTCAACCAAACGATTCTCGCCAACCAAACTCTTGTCGATCGGATTGTCCACATAGCCGGTCTGGACAAGTAACTTGTACGCCAAAATTGAATCACTGCTCGCATTGCCGAACCATCGTTCCTGAGTGATTCGACCCTCCCTCTTCTCCCTGTCGAAGGTGTCCTGCAGATTGATCAACCAGTCTCGAAACAACGTCAACCAAAAATCCGGAAGACCACCATTGTCGTTCTTAATCACATGCGGCACCCGGACAAACGCCTCGTGATACTCATGCAACAGCACCTGACTTGTGGGATATTCAAAGTCCTTCTGCGTCACCGCGTACATGCTGTAGAAACCGAACATGGATGTTTGTGCGTTCAGAAACTTATACTCGTTGGTATCCTTCGGCACCAGATCGATCAAATCCAAGCCATCTTGCAGTTTCATCGACGAATAGAATCCAAAGATCAGCGTTCCTATGAACACCATCACCGCGAGAAATTTCACCGAGCTCCGCATCAGGAACGGGGTGTAGTACTTGTAGGCGAATTTCGACAGCGAAAACCGCAGCATACGCTTCTCTGCGCACGATAACAACGCTTCCTCTTGGTTGACCTGATTCGGTAGAGTTCCAACGCCTGCACTGCGGTTGTTGCAGTTCTTAATCGGATAGCCAAGGTTCCTGGGGTTCTCGTAGCGATTGTTGTTCAGATGAGACGAAGCCGACGCCCCAGACATACTCGCCACAGGCTTCTCCTTCCAGACGGGGAAACAGCAGCAAAATATGTCCGCCCTGCCGGCCATTCTTCTTCGTAGATCCAGGGATATCATAGCGGGGAACACCAACAGCGCCGCAGCCAAATTGAAACACATAACTATCGCCGCCTGAAGGCAGAATACTTTCAATGCCGGCACCGGTATGAACACCGCTGCGAAGAAGCTGCCCGCTGTAGTCACCGCACTGAACAGGATACTCGGACCGACCTTCTTGAGAATGTACTTGGTCTCCTCCTTGCGATTGCTCTCTGCGTAGGCGGCGGTAAGCATAAATATGTGATCCACGCCCAGCCCCAACGCCAGGAACGGAACCACCTGCGTCGTTGCAGCGTTGAACACTATTCCGAGCAGCGCGCACAAACCAAGTCCCGCAGCAGTGGACATCCCGATGAGCAGCACCCCTGCAACTCCAACACTGCTCTGGCCCTTGACCGGTTCCTTCCAGCGAATCAGAGTGCAAAAGGCGTACAAAACAGTCGCCACCACCCCAATGACTATACTCAACGGACTAGGGTGCGAGAACTTCGCCAGAATATCGTCCAGCGAGGCCGACGAGAACACGTAGATGTCGTAAGAATTCGAGATGCGGGAGTTCTTGAGCAGAGTGTCCACCTCGTTCGAGAATTTCTTCTGCCAGGCGTTTAGCACCTTGGCCGCTATCTCCGGAGTCCAACTGATGTGGTGGACCTTGTACTGGTCATACCACGAGTCATACATCTCCTTCTCGGTCATCAGCTGAACGACTGTCTGCAGACCCTTGGCTTTCCTCAGATGGCCCGTACGATTCCGAATCACTCCACCGACAATCAGCTCCTCCGGCCAGTGCATGTACTTTGTGGCGTAGCCATAGCATCCGCCGGTAAGAATCGAACCAACATCCGGTGGCTGTGTGCTGTTTTTGTTGGGCGCCGTTTCAGGACACTGCGGGTTTTGCGGACTCAAGCACGGTTTCTCTGTGTAGCCCGAAGAAATGCCCGCTCGCTTCATATACTGCTCGACCACGTCAATGGGAAAGGGATCCTTCATGTCGCGCTTCATTGTCTGCAGAAAATTCAACGGATTCAGCCAGGTCCACTTGACGCGCTTCTCCATGCCACTGAAAAGGAGAACCTATTACAATCGGTCACACAACTAAAGGCAATACGATTCTGATCTCATCTGACTGATCGGATGACTCATCAATTGATTTTCACAAAAAAGAAAACTCAACTTACGGTATTTGGACGGGAAATTCCGGACCCAACAGCTGGCTGCCCTCCCAAAAGCAATCCAACGGTGTTATTATCGAACATGGTATCACATGCGAAAAGATCTGTTCGATTAGATAGTGATCCTCGAAACTGGGTATTGTCGGTGTGTTGCACATGTCACGCAAACTCCACGTTGTCTCAAACATATGCACCGTCACCGAAGTCGCCTTCTTCAGTACCTCCAAATGCGTCAGCAGAGCTTGCGGATGCAGCACCGACGCATTTGGATCATGCGCTGTTTGTATGATTAACTGATGCGTTGATGATTCCACTTCGCCGATGGCTTTCTGTGTGTAAGCCAGCTCCTTTTCTAAGCGTCCTCCTTCTGTTTTATGGAATAATTAAATCAGTATTTGTTTAGGCTAACTAAATTGAATGAATTTACCTTGTATCCATAGCTGGTTAACTTTTGAATGGATTTGTGCGCTTTTGAGGCCCACACAAAACGTGCTGAGGACTAAAATCGCCACGAAAAGTACTTTGCCGGCGTGCTTTTGCACCGAATATCCTAGTGACTGTAGGTGGGATTGGAACACGGATCGTAGGTATATCGCTGTTCGGTTACCTCGCGCCTTACCCTGCAAAAGATAAAATGCTTGTTACACGATGTTATACGTCAAAAATGGCGATAAATGAATTGGACAAGGTGAGACGGAGGTGCCTTAAACGCTTCGCTGTCAAGCTGGCTTGGAATATCTAAATAAGAATTTTAACAGTTGGTCGGAAAAAACGGGAAATGGGATCCTACGGAATCTCTAGAAAATTATTCTAGAGCCGCCCCCCGAATTCAAGATCCCAGCGTTCATGTAAGACTTGCAAATCGTAGATATAAAAAGGATGGGCCATCTAGTGGATTCTTTTTAAATCATAAGCTATTTTGACACTGACAGAAAGTCAGTAGGTCTGTTCCTTTACTTTTGTAGTAAGACTGGAAAAGACTGTCAAAATGGCAGTGGTTGGGATAAATTCTCTCACAGAGAGAGACACTTACGAAAAAGTTAGGGAACCCTTTTGTAGTAATCTATGAAAATGACAGAAACATAATTCAAAAATTCACAAAAGTGCTTCGAAAAGTCGTTAAAATATCGTAAAAACTCGAAGAATTCGCTTATTTACGAACAAAATTAGTTGATTCATCTACCTAGCGATGAAATTGATTCGCAATTAATCGAATCATGAATCCGATTATATGGAAGAGTTGTACTGATTGAACTACAAGCATTCGAGAAGAGGAAAAAGCGACACGGCATTCAAAATTACGTAGAGGGGACTTTCCTTTCTTAATCCTTACAGCAAAATCAATATATTTTAATTTAAGTTTACATTTCGTAAGCATAATTGTATATTTTCGGATCACATAGCGAAAAATTTGTTTCTAATAACACAAGAAACACTTGAAAGAAAGACATTTTGTTAGTATGTGTTGGTGAGTTCAGGGCAATTTTCTAAAAATATTCCGGACACTCCTGTCGTGCTAAGAATTGAGCTTTTCTTTTCAATGAAACATAGAATAGATACATCGAAAGAGCACTTCTAGATTTGCTCTTTTCATAGGAGGGACAATTCTTTTCTTCAATCGAAAACGCCATAAGATTCTCAGAAGAGGGTCAATAGCTTCCTTTCTCGAAGCTGCTTCCTTTAACGAATTTTTCGAGTTAAGGAACGGCATTGAGTAAAAACTCGTACCTACAAATTCGTATGAATTAGTAAAAATTCGCAAGCTTTAAAAGTAAAGGAACAGAACTATTTAGTACCATACCTCCGCGGAACGAAAAATGAGTCGCTTTACGCTTGAACAACGTTGGGAAATATTGAAAACTTTTTCTCTGTGTACCCCAAACAGTGGGTTTTTTTGAAAAGAAGTTTTGGCCGAAATGAAGCACCCACTGTACGCAAGTTTGTACAAGCTGCAGGACTACTTTCCGACTGCTCTTGCAGTTTGCCCCGCGATGTGCCTACTCCTCAACACGATTAAACCACGCACCGGGCGTTTCTACCGCAACACCCAATTCTCATAGACAATCATGCCATAGGTTATCAAGCTCGTAAAGTTCTTGCGTATAAATGCCAGCTTATTCGTTTCTGTCAGTTTTTTACGACTCCTTCCTAGAATCTGGCCATTTACCTCGATCTTATCAATTAAAAGAGTTCCAAGCTGCAGGAATTCCCCGAATGCTTTCGATTCCCCAAGCATTCCTGATCGCCCTCCAAACACCCATCTACACACGAAGGAGAGCGTGCGCGCACGCGCGCCCGCAAAAACATTTCCACTGAATCAGAAGAAATACCTATACACAAACAGATGGGTATATTTATTGCCCGAGAAAAGCCCACCACTACACAAGTGGCCATGTAATGGCCAGGATTGGCTCCCATCATAAAACGAGACCTCACAAGCTCAGCACTTTTACTACACCAACCGACAGGCAGGGCAACAACTCAATTTTCCCCGAACGCCCAATGCGCTCGGTCGTAAAAAAGACTATGTTCCTCCGCGCCGCAGCCGTCACCACTAGATGGGGGCACCTTCGTGTACCTTTAAAGCCAAAAATGCTCGAAAGACATACCTGCACCCAGCATAGGGAACGGACAGAAACCGAGAGAGATAAAAACGAAAATCGGCTAGGTCTTGCCTGCGCGGCATGGAGTAGATATTTTAGCATTTCCGTGTATGTCTAGGGATAATTAAGCCATCAACCAGCATAGTTTTCACAGCAGGGGGCGGCCGGCGCGACCGGGCGGCAGGACCAACGTTGTTGCTGTAATTGTTGCCGATTTATATGAAATATAAAGTATATTATGCGGATGTGTATGTAGGAAACGCCCGCAGCTCGGACAAACATCAGAATCTACTTAAATGCTGTACGATGACGACGCTTGTCGTCCTCCCGTATATATAAATATATAGGTACCGAAATAGCGCACTATTCGCTTTTGTTCCGAGAGTTTCGTTTGAAATGCTGAATGCTGCGCGAACCTTTTTCTCTCTCGGATGCTGCTGTTGTTGTTGGTAGTCTTCCTCGTTGCTTTTGTGATTGTTTTTTTTTTTTTTGTTACATCTTGCTTCTTAGAATTCGTTTTAATCTTTCCTGGTGTGTTTCCACAAATCCGAAATTATAGGCCCGGCACGGAGCAGGAGGAGAAGGAGGACCGATCCGAGCATTGTTTTCGGATCACCAGGTAGGTCGTTGTCGTCATCGCTGATGCTCGTTGTAGTGATCATCATCATCGGTCTTCTGTCACTTTTTTTGGTTGGTTTCTCGTGAATGTACCTTTCTTTTGGGTTTTGTTCTTCCGAAAAATCTGTCGGGTGGGTCTTTGTTATTAAGACATCAGGCGATTTCGTGGTTGTTAACACTTCATAGCCAGAGTGATGCATTAGGCGACACGACAAGGGCTTACATACGCTACGCGTCCATAAAAGATCGTTTTTCGCAACGATTTCTACACCTAAACTTACCGTGACGAGGTTGTTCGTTGTAGGTTGTACTTTGTACCTGGGAGTTGAAGGGAATTGTCCTCATAGTTCGGTTCCAGGTAGATAATTGTGTGTCGAATCAGTGTTTGGAATTTATCCGAGTGAGCCATCAAATGGTTGTAGATAATTCGTTGACATAAATTTGACGTTTCAATTTTCATGGGAAAGTACTTTGGTTATAGGTTAATGGCACATTACCCAAACAGGTTCAGTTAAGGGAGACAGGCAAGGTGGCGCAGTTTTCGTTGGTCGCCTATAGTTTTGGATTTTTCGCAAAGCGGAATTTTTATCAGGCTTGACGACTAAAAGTGCAACCGCACCTAAAGATAGGACAGCTACACACGAACAGCTCGTAGACTTCAATTTTCAAACGTCACCCACATGAAGACAATTTTTTTCACGAGGCTTCCGTGAAGTTAATAGTGCCTCGTCCTCTTTTCACGACTCTGGTTAGGCGGTTCTTTTCCATATTTCCTTATAATAAAAGCGAAATAGAGGAGAAGTGCAAGTGAAGGTTACAATAAGTACCTCGGCGCTCATTTTGAAAGGTTCTTGAAGCTGGAAATAACGATAAATCTCAACATCAAACTGATGTGATTGTGCTAAGTCAAAACCTTTAAAAAAATCGAGGAATATGCGAGGAGGTAGAGCCAGCTGGCAAGTCCCAATACAATAAATCCCAAACGTATTATCGGACTAGTGACTTCAGTGACTTATAGAGGAGTACAACTTACAAAACTTGCAAAAATGGCTCCTGTCTGACAACTTAAAACATTCACAGCCTCATTTATTAGAATTTGCTAAACGCGCCTTAACACCTGTATAGTTATGCAGCTTGTAATTATTTAAACAGCCTTTATACATCCATCAAAAAATTCTTATTTGTAAAACAGTTTTCCATGCATAGATACTATTTATACAGGGCTTGCGTCAAAAAAGGTACTGTAAAGGAGAAATCTATTACATTTATCTGTCCGAAAAGATAAAAAAAAACTAAAGCCCGCATGACACAACATTTTTTTTTCATTTTTTCTGCCTTTAAAATGAAACTAGAGCAGTACGAAAAATTAGAACGAACTCCCGATAGGAGTGAGTGCGTACACACCAACTTTATTAATGTAGACACATAAAAGAAATGCATTAAAAATGTATTCAAATCACATCTTTCAGCTGCTGGCAGCCTTTTTTTTTTTTTTGACATTTCAAGATTATTTGCAAATAAATTCTATTGACGAATGGAGGCTAACCCCTGGCGGTAAATTTTCTCATCGGTCGGATACTATAGATTTTGACAGCTGGTATGTATTTCTATGAAAAATCAAGAAGTTATTGTGAGAAATTGTGTATTTAACTAAAAATATAAATTTAATATAAGAAAAAAACTCATTTTATAACAGAAAAATAATATCTTAAAAGTGAGTGCGATAAGTGTTGATATAAAAGTGAATACTAAGTTTTTATTTTTGTAGAAAATGCTGAAAACAATCGGAGCTCAGCATTGTGGCATTCCTCAATGCAATTCATATCGTAAAAAAGGAAAAGGAAAAGAAAGGAAAAGTTCTTTTGATTAAATGGGGTATTGTGCTTAAGATGGGGAAAGAATTTCCAAAATTTTCCATTTGCAGTCTTCACTTTAGAGATAAAGACATTTTGCGACCGAATGAACGGGATGGTTTTCAGTGGAGAATCCTACTGATACCCAAGAACCATCCAACAACTGTACTAAGAGTTTTCGTAGCATAGGGGTGCAGGCATGCTTAAGCCCGTTCACTAGCTTCACTGCAGTATGGGTGACTAAAAAACCATGACTGGGTTGCATAATAGTTCCACTGAAATCGTCAATTATTTCACAGAGCGATATTGTGACAACTTTAAAAACTTCTAATCTGGCTGGCTCCCCATCATCACAGCAAGCAAATCTGTAAAAATCATAATTAGCACGCTTTTCATAAGATAAAAAGCAACCAAAATATATAAACAAAAGCAAATTTATTATTTGTTTACATTAAATTCAACACAATAGACTTTTGTGCTAGTTTCACAAGATGAATTGACTCACACTATACAAATTTCGGACAAGTAGTACTTAGACTTGCAAATTAAGTTAGTTTTCAATTAGTTGGTTAACTTTTTAATAGATAAACAATTATTTTCTTACACGAAAACACACGTATTCCTGATCCAAGTCCTTTGCAAAACAAACAGACGTCAAAATTCTATAGATCTCTACAGATTCCTTTTTTATCCACCAGGTGTCGCAGGAAAACGTTACCACTCGTCAATTGAAAATTTGCGGTTGCTTTGCAAACAATTGCTACCCCTTTCGTAATACACTTTTAGTCTCTTTTACACACCGCTGACTTTTCAAAATTATAAAAATGAGGGAAAAATATAGTGTCATACGGCCTTAAGCAGCAGAACTTCTACAAGTTCTATACAACGTTGAATAATTTTTATAAATAAGGTGTATGCGTTTAGAGGCATTTTAAAGGGTGCATAACTTTATACACTCTTTGTAATACGTTTATAAATAAGACTGTCAGTTTTCAGGGAATTCAGTTAAATCACAGATGCAAACTGGGAAACGTACAAGTCCGTTTATGTCCCCACTTTTCACCTAAAAACTTATGTTGACCCAAACGGCCCCTCAGTGCAGCAGATGTCAACTTTTCTTATTCTTCGCAAATTTGTCCAAATTCAGAATTAAAAACATGTGCACATTTGAGAACACTCTATTCTATATCGATGCAGGTTCAATTTAGAAAAAGCGTATGCGCCACATTCACAAACGTCAAAATGACACTTTAACAACTCTTGACCCATAGCCTTATTAAATATGGCGCCGTTCCACCACCCCACTTATCCGTATCGACGTCGAAATTAGTTCAAGCACTAAAACCAATGTAGACACCATCTCAATCTGTCAAAACAACAATATTTGCCTGCTGTCAAAAAGAGAATTGACAGTAAAAATATGAAGATCCAACTGCCTGACACAGTTTGTAAAAAATAAGCGGCAAATAGATGACGTTTTTCTAAACAATCTAATGGTGGACGAAGCCTCCGAAGATGCTGGTCATTGGAGGATGACAGGGTTGTCAAATATTTCTCGGACATAATCCTAACCGCCAACTGTTACTTTCCTTTGTTAATTAAACAAACATTTCAAAAATTAAGTCGTAGCCATTTTAATTGGGCGTATTCGTAGCCCAATAAAAAAAAATGAAGTCCACTTCTCCGAAAATCAATTAATACAACATTCGGGTTGGCCCAACAACAAGACGCCAGACCCACACACAGAACAAGATACAAATTCCCTGAATCCCATGCAAAGCAAACATACATAAAAGCCAATCAAATGACAGTTACTATTGATTACCAACGAACGTCCAACAACAAAACTAATAACAAAATCGACCTCCTACCTACCTACTTCAACTCCACTCAACGCATGACATTTAAATTGATAGCCATCTTCTTGGGTGGTATGCCCTCATGCGATTTTGATTGAACCTATAATCAACAACAACGAGACCACCCAGGAGACACACAGCGCGACTGAATTGTATTCATTCATTCTTCGTTTTCGGTTAAGTTCCTGCCATTCGCCCCGCCGCGCGCCTCGATCTTTTTTTAGAAATGCCTAAGGAAATCTTTTCTCTTTTCTTTTCCGAATTTTAAAACGTGCTAACGCACATAATGACAATAGTGAACGGCCCCCCACACACGTTATAGCCAAAATATTTAGCGAACGCGCCAAATGTGCCAATAATGCCAAATGCCAAATGGGAAATGTTTTATGTCTGGCATACATATGGTGGGTCTATGACTGCCAGTTTAAGCGCACACGATGCGATCTTTGCCTATGCGGGAAACACAATCACGAACTGCCAAATGGATGCGGACCACCCCAGTTGTGGTCGTCTTCGCCTCTACTCACAGCGTCTGACATCTGCCGCGCCTCGCTACATGCGGCAGCCGTCATAAAAACGAAATTCCAAATATTTACGATCGCCTAAGTTTTCACATATTTTATTCACATACTAATTAGAATATAATGGATTCATGAACAAAAAAAAATAAAACACACAGCCACATTTTACGTGTAGCATTTAAATGATAAATTACGTCAAATGCAATGTTGACATTAATGACAGCCGCACATAATTAAAGAAGCGCTGTCAGAATAAAGCGCTGCTGTCTCTATTTTCGATTTTCGGAGTGTAATCAAAGTAGGAAGTATATCTATATACATGAAGTTGTTGTTCTTTCTTTTTATGGCGATGGTGAGTGTGACCGACCTAAACCGACCACCAACATTGAAAATCCGTTCAAAGATATTGATTCTGCTGAGAGTTGCAGCTGCTGTTGTTCTTCCTCTGCTACAGCGCTATACATACGAGTGTGTGCTGTAACAGCATATGGGATATAATGATGATAATGGTCCCTGCGGAGGAAGATACAACCACACATAGTACCAACAAAAAATGAAAACAGAAAATTGAAAACAACGGACCGATAAAAGGAACACAGTGCGAGAGAGATGCATACCATTCTTGTGAGCCTTTTCATGCACAGGCCAAAAGGCACAAAAGGGGAGCAATCGACTGAGTAGCATGGTAGCAGCGGTAAGTACCTACATGATGGTCGTACGGACCATCAACATCATTATTGTGATCCTCATCAAGTCGTTGTTGTTTTTGTTTTTGTGGATCCAACCTGTCAAAAAAAAGAGAGTACTTTGCTACTGTTGTATAGATGAATCAAGAAAAAGGATACTGTGGTGATTTTGTATTCTTGGAAAGGAGGGGCGATCAACCCAAAGATGTTGACACTAAAGTCGGGAACACACCGAGGTGATTGTGACGTTTATCCATTCAAAGTTTAAATGGCCGTTCTGATTGAAAGCGTGCTTTATCAGATCTTCCCCGGTGGAAAGGGGCATCGCGGTGAGTCTTTAAGGACTTTTCACAGTGATAAGGTTGTTATGCGATTAGTGAGAAAGTCAGCTTTTGACAGCGGCAAAAAGATAAAAAGATCTCTTTCTTAAATCAGTGTTGACAGTTGGCATACTTGCAAACGTAACAAATATTGCCCAAGTTAGTTAGCTAGCAAACGTCAGATATCGCAAACAATATTGGAGACGTTCAAGTATCTAGTTTAGTAAGTCTGACAGCTCTCTGACTCGGCTTTGATTGGCTGAAATCGGTCATATTAGCAGCTGTTTCAGTGGACGTTTATGGAGGTCAATAAATTCGTGACAGAGTACTAAGTTGACAGTTCGCATATGTGGCTGACATAGAAAAAGTAACGTTCACGATCAACCTAGTTTTTGCGTTCAGATTACATCTCATCCAGACCAATCTAGTCGACTTTAGATAACTAGATTCTAGGATGTGACCATTTTGACTTAACTGCTGTGTACCCAGAATATTTGTCAGTTCTACTACATTTTTTGTGCAATGCATTCATTTCTAAGTTATCTGTTAACTTTTAAATCAATATTCATGTGCATTTCATTTGATTGTGACTATCAAAATGGAAGATTTTATGTACTACACACAACTGTCGTGCAATCTATTACCTTCATCTGTTTTCAAACTGCGCTACTTAATATCTGCTGCCAATGTGCTCCTTTTTCTGAAACACCCTTGACATCCCTGATGCTTTGTAAATTGCACTAAGCGCCATCTTTAAACTTAAACAAGAACCGTGACAGATTTTTAAAAAAACACCCACAGCTTAAAGAATCACCTCTCGAAAATTCCTAACCACGCTCCCATCAAGACTCCCATGTAGGAAATCACGTGCGAAAGCGCCATTAACGTACCTACTTTAATGTCATGCCATTAACCTCCTACATTTGCCTTAGCAACGTCCGTCGTCCAGTCCCTCCAGCCTCCACCTACATGGCTCTCCTTTAAAGTTCAGCCAAAGAAACTGCACAGATTGAGTTGTTAAACCATTCCCCATACGCTTGTTTTCGTTTTCGCATCATGAAGTTGGTGGTATATCATGTATTCAAATAGTACTAGATCTACACACCGCGAATAGTGAGTTTTTATGTAGATCACTTGCGTTGAATGAAAATGCTCTTTTGTGCCGCAATCCCTCTTTTTGTGTTTCTCTGCCTACAGATCTGTTTCTGCCCACCACGAACATTCAACTTGTTTTCCTTCTTTTCTTTTGTGCCCATCGTTGCCTTAACGAATTTCATTTCTTTATTACAGGCTTCGGGGTCGTCTTCATCTCTGGCTTTCCGGTAAGTTTTTTTGTTCTTACACAGATATCTTTATTTATGTCAAAAGATAGTGGATCGACCGAAAAGGTAGACAAACGAAGAAGAGAAGAATGGAAATGGTAATAACAATAATAACTTCATTTCGTTCAGGCGAAAACCGTTTCTTTTGTAATGCCTACTCCTCGCCGGCCGTCATGGAGCTCGAATGTGATGTGGGTTCGGCTTAAGAAAAAAACAAAAAAGAATGAGAACCCTCTTCAAGACCGCAAACAAAATCATCATCATCGCATCGCATCGGTAGCAAGATGTTCACGTGTTGACGACGACGGTAATTATTTGATCAATTTGCGGGCGGTTATTCCTGATAAATGTATTGTGGTGGCGGCGCGGCGGCGACGGGCGGTAAATGATGTGAGAAACCGGAAACCGGATATGGTACTTTGAAAGTATGCCTCGCATCTTTGTATGTTTCCTTCTTTTATCGTGTGCTTTGTTTTGCTATTCTACTTCTAATTGCAATTGGACGTATTCCGTGCACGTATATTACGTAGATCGAAGTAAGTTCCACCAACATACTCGTATTATGCGGGCTGAGCGCGCAGCGTGTCTGGCTGTGCTTTTGATGTTTATCAATGTGGGAGACAATCACAACGACGACGACACGACGACATCGGCTACGAAACGAATGCGACAATGATGATGACAGCGATAACGAGCGCAGAGATTTCTTTCTTTTTTTTTCGTGTTGTTTGGTCGGAAAAAAGTCGTTCGTATCTTGTTCGGAGTGTATGTTTACAAATTCTTTTTGCATACACTTCCATTTTTATTCGAATATAAATCAAGGTCAGAGCAAGCGTGCATTGTTCGTTGGGTTACGTTATGTACGTGCAGGGAAATTTGAAATTCAAACAGCGGGACGGTCCGGTCATGCATGATGTCCCGACAGCAGCTGAGTTAAATCGATCGATCGATCGGATTTTGATGAAGATATATGTACTTCAAAGTTAGGGGGTCCAGAGATCTTTCTAACTTCCGCTTGAAGTCGTGGTGTTTCGTGGTGTTACGTGAGTTGCCAATGTTGAAATCGTTCGGAATCTGAAGCGCTAGTTAAATTATCTCTGGTTTATTGAACGCTTCCATGAAATTGGACCTGAAATGATTTTACAGCATTCTTCTGCTTGAACTGTCAACTTAGTTAACAACGAGCACTATGAACGGGGTCTAGACGAAATTCCAAATGTCAATTGAGCTTCCAGGAATGACTTTTTAGCCCAACTAAAAGAATGGGGACGTTCAAGTATCTAGTTTAGTAAGTCTGACAGCTCTCTCACTAGATGTATTTCGGTTTTGATGGGGGGAAGTCGTCAGTTGACGTTTATAGAGGGGTAGCCGACGAATCTAGTCGAGAAATTAGTAACTGAGTACTAAGTTGACAGTTATCATATGTAGCTGACGTAGAAAAAGTGACGTTCCCGACCAATCTAGTTTTTGCGTTCAGGTTACATCTCATCCAGACCAATCTAGTCGACCTAGGATAACTAGATTCTTGAATGTGCCCAATGACGTGCACTGTCAGACTTACTGAGCTGGAAATCCGAACGCTCCTATTTACTTAATTCTTCTCAGAGACAAACTGGGTAGAGAAAGAAAAGGTGACACGTGACTATTTGAGTCTTAAGGGGAACTCAACCAACTAAAATGGCGCCGACAACTTTACAGTCAGCTAAGAATCACGAATCCATTACGGCAAGGCCTATCTCTTCGCCAAACAGCTTAAAATCAAAAGACAGATATACATTAATAACAAGTTCTAAAGTTAATGCAAACTCTTCGAACTCTGTGAACTCACTGATTTCAGTGCGTGCTCGTGACCTGAGTGACTGCCACCCGCAGTCACAGATTATACCGAACCCAAAACGCACTCATCATCACAATTTCAATGGACATTGGCCTCTTTTCCTACTAAATCACCTAAGCCCGCGCAGTAACAACAACTTTTCTCGAATTATTGAACCCAGCAGTTGACTTTCTAAATTTGGCGCACTCAATCTTATCTTCTGAGAACTCAGTTCATTTCGGAGTGATTTTAAAACAAGATCTTTTTGTAAACACAGCTTAAGCTCTCAGCTTATCTTTAACTTGTATCTTGCCCAATTAACTCTTATTAAGATAGCAACTTCCCTGCCGTCAGTAAAAACTCTCTTCCCTAAGAAAAGAGCCATCAAGTGATGAAGGCAATTAAAACCACTTGAACTTAAAAGGAAAAACACTATTTAACGCCGCATTATGTCACATTACTGATAAGCCCGTATCACTTTTGTATGTTTAACAAAAAAAAAATGTTTGCTTTTATTTGTCAAACATTGATAAGTGGGAAGCAGGCTATTCCTTACATGTCATTGTTTGTTCGACAACAAATATTTGTTTGGATTCTGTTCCCATCTGATGTAAGAATTTTGGATTTCCCGCAAAGCCACAGCCGGCGTTATCAGTTTGACAAATAGTACGGCTGACAAGATTTTCGATTGATATGGTAAATGGTTGTTGAGCGATGTGCCAGTGGATTTTGAATAATACGCGTAGCTCCTCGTTTAATTAAATTTCGAACTGTAATTTGAGAGAGGTCTGGATATATTAAACGTCAAAAATTCGAAAACATTGATGTTTCTGCCTATCATATTGAAGCGGCAACTCTTTTCAGGTTTTGTGCAACCGTACAGATTCCGCAAATATATTAACATCTCCCTCTATTTTGTTGCTTCTGATGTCAAAATCCTGGACGTCATTTTGACCTTCATAGTGACAATAAGTGTCACACTTAAAGCGAACTTTTATCAATTTTAGGGTATTCGACTCCTTATGTTTACGCTATGCGAATTGTGCATTGTACGAGTTATTCAAGAGTATTTTCGAAGGACGTTTCGCTCGAAATTCGAACTGTCAAAACAAACATTACGTTCTCTAACTAAAAAAGGGCTCTACATTATCGGTTGTCTATGTCTGTGAGTGGGCACATTCAAAAACTTAGTTATCGTTTTGGTCTGGCTCTGTTCTAGATGTAACTTGAACGCAAAAACGACATTGATCGGTAACGTCACGTTTCCTACGTCAGCCACATATGCGAAGGGTCAGCTTAGTACTCATACTCAGCCACGAATTTCTTGACTGGATACGTCGGCTACCCCTTCATAAACGTCAACTGAAAAGCTTTTTATGTGACTGATTAAGGCCAATCAAAACTGAAAAACTGAGTCGCATAAAGTCAGCCAGCTGTCAGATTTACAAATACAAATACTTTTTTTTTTTAACAACCGGCATACCTACATAATTTTGGAAATATATGATGATAAACTGTCAAACCGAACTTAATTATATTTGTACCAAAGCTTCACCGTGCGTCGGTGGTCCTCCCAACGCCACGTCAAACTTTTACCGCAGCAATAAAAGTTCGCTTTCTTTGACGAAGCCTTAAAGCGGCAGTAATTTGAAAGGTTGGCAAAATGTTAGGTCCAGTTAAAGGACCTTTAAATTGCAGTAAGTCTTTATATCCATAGCAGTATGAATGGATTTCTTTGACAGTTCTACCCTAGCTGCTGTTGGACAGTTGACAGGAAAGACTTTTGCTTGATCAGAGTGGCGGATGAATGTATTGATTCAGCTGATCGTTGTGACGTTTCTCTAACGACATCCCACCGGTTAGCTCTACAAAACAACACAATAGGTTAATAGGTCACAATCTTAATCCACACTAAAATATATTGCATCCAGTGCAATTTTTACATTTTTCGAAGTTCCTATTCGAATTTGTAACTTTCTCCATTGCGTAGTAGGAAAAAGATATTGTATTTGTACAAAGTTTCTAACTCGACATGTTAATCAATTCTGACATTACGAGGATAGGCGAACTCAAAAAAGTGGGTCGCAAAATTCTATCCGTCTGTCTCTCTGTATGTATTGAGGCCTACAGCCTAAGCGGCTGAACGGATTTCGTTCAAACTTCGGATTTAAAGTTTGGGGGCTTACAGTTCGGGGTCGTTTTTTTTTTTGCATGGTAGCCTCAATATTAATGGTACTTCCCATACAAAATTTTCATACCAGTTTGATTTGTTCGTAAACGGCTCTAACGATTTCAACAAACATTTATATTTAAGCTTAAGTAGGTGAGGTAAACATAACTGCATACTCAGTTTTCCGCTTAAAAATCGAGTAACGGTACTTTTGAAATTTGGACATATCTCGAAAACGGTCCATACGATTGTAACAAAAATTAATTTCTAAGGTAATATGGTCATTTCTAACTTAATGGAAAACTCAGTTTTACTCTGTATTATCGTAAAATGGATTTCTGAAAAAAGTCATTTTTGAAAAATATAGTTTTCCCTAGTTTACCTCAAAACGGCTTGATTTTGACCAAAATACAAACTTAGAGTAAAATTGATGTTTTCAAAATTATTGCGTCCTTAATTTTCAATTCGAGTCACTGGAAACGCTCACTTTAAAATCTACTCATATCTCGAAAACCCCATTTTCGATTTCGATAAAACACTAAAAACCAAGTAATGCTTAAATGACTTTGAATTTTAGTCACACTCGCACTAAACGAGAAAGTTTCGTCCGCCCCAGTCGTGCACTTTATTTTAAAATGTGATTCGAATTCCTATAAAAAAATTGACAGTAAGACAAGCAGAAACAGAAACTCATTGCTAGTTTGATATTTTTCGAAGTTGCTGTTCGAATTCTCTAAAATGACTGTTAACAACTGCGAACTTAGAACAGAAAAAGAACCACACCAACAAACAAATCCATTTAACGGCCCACGAAAAAGCTCATCTAATACTTTTCGTTCCGACCGCTTAGAGCAATTTACCGTACACCGGCTTAGCTAATCCATTGTGCGGGATGTTAGCGTTAGAGCGCTAAAAACTAAACTAATATCGACCGGGATCCCCCTTCGACAGTAATGTGTTTATTTTCTCGTCCCCTGATGCCTGCCCTCCTTACACTTGCACCAATAACCAGTTCCAATTCCATTCAATCTGACAAACTCAATGAATGAACTTCTTACTCGTATTTCGGATTCCCGTTCCAAAATCAACAATACTAGGAAAAAAATTGTCCAATAAATCTCTCGTCACGCCACCCACAACACAGTCCACACACACCACATCCCACACATGTCAGCATTATTGTTGAAACGATAAGCGAGACGCGCGTTGGACATGGATTTCCCTATTCTGATCTATTTGCGGGTATTTATAGGTTCCCAAAAAATGGGGCGACCCCCGGCCACAGTAAAATTCTTTGAAGCGCATTGTAATTGTGATGCGTTGCGTATACGCGCGCGCGAGAAATCGTGGAAATCGCGCGCGCCGCCACCACACACAACAATATGACAACGAGCGGCGATGCCCCCCCAATCAGTCTGTCTCACTCCTTCTTGTTTGGAGTGACAATTTGCTCCATGGGTGGTCGGCGCGGTCGTAAGCGTGTTTTTTTCTTTCTGTCGTTTTGCTGGCGGTGTCGCTGTGTGGTGTTGATCGTACAGTGGATTGGATAGTGTACAGTGTAGTCGCGATCTCCGCTTTACACACAGTTCGTTCCCTGTGGCATGGCAAACGCGATGGTCTTCGCTCGACTTGGACATCTATCATTCCGGTTTTGTGTTATTATTCTTCTCCTTAGTTTTTTTTTACGGGCGGTCACTCTGTTGTACGCGCGCGGTCTGGGGAGCTGTCTATTCATACAATCGAACAGAGCCACCCCGCGCCCCGCCACACACTGCAAGCAGGCAACTTTTGCTCTCACCCACTCTGCTATGTTGCCTTACTGTATGAAGTTGTTAACTCGTTTGTTGGTCGTTTTTTATTGTTGTCGTCGTCGTTGTTGTTGTTGTTGTGGTTGTTGGTATGTTTCCTTTTTGGCCGAAATGGTGAACTGTGTGTATTATATGGGCATCTTATCGCCGACTTTAATGACTCAATTTGAAATATAAAGACATTCAATACTGAAACATTATAATTTAGCTACGGGAAGCGGGACGGCAACGATGACGATGATGACGATGCATGCATGGTGTGCTATAGCGGTTGTCTTACAACATATATTTCACTGGAGTTTTGTGCAACGTATTTGTAGGTTTATTTCAGCTGATCGTTGTGACGTTTCTGATAGGTTGTTGGCATTGCCAGCGTTCCATTGACCGCTGGATGTCTTGCGGTTGCGGTACGTCAAAACACGTGCTAGATGTCAGTAGCACAAATACTGGTTCAATGCAATTTTGTTTAAGAATAGAGTTTTACATTATTTTGATATTAATTTGACGTGTCGCCAGGCATTCTTCGAATTTCGAACTCTTATTCTAGTA
Organism: Cheilosia variabilis; assembly: GCA_951230905.1. Classification (NCBI taxonomy): domain Eukaryota; kingdom Metazoa; phylum Arthropoda; class Insecta; order Diptera; family Syrphidae; genus Cheilosia; species Cheilosia variabilis. Next base: position 58,187,164 of record OX579680.1, on the reverse strand, counting down.
GACAAAGAAAATGTCATCTCCGCAGCTGAATAGGTAGATCAAAAATGACAAGGCGTTTTCGAAAACGCTCTGCAGTAGGTTAATGCACTACAATCAGAATTTTCTGATACGTGATAGAACGAGCAAACGTAGGTAAGTATCGACGGGAATTATGTGGCACATCGAGCATTTGACCAATCTTGCCTGAGTTTATGAGAAAGAAGTGTGGGAGTATAGAGGGTTTTTCAAACTGTTTTAACTATTTCTTGACGTTACTCGAATTATGAATCCGAATTTTTGAAATAGGTACGCGTTGAACACTGCACGTAATTTGATATAATTACTATGCCGATGGGGCGATCACTTGCGTCACTCTCTTTTATGTTCGAATTTTCGGAGAAGATCATCGATCGGAAATGAGTGATGATTTCAATGGAATTCAGAACTCGCCTTGAGGAATCGATTTAAATGACCGAATGCTTACGTATCCCTCCAAACTTATCTCCAGTTTGCTGTTCTAGGAGTATAGTTTTTAATTACATCCTTTAAACTGTTACCATTCGAATATTCGAAGAATACTTTACATGAATACAAAACATACTGACTAAATCGAATTTTCCAACTAAATGATGTCTGATGGAATGCAATGTCAGATTTCACTGAATGTGACTTGTCTCTTCAAAGTGACGCAACCGACATACATTTTGTTGCCAAGGTCAAGTTGGTCATTTTGGACAAGCACATTCCTTAATGATCAAAGATCAATCAGCTTTTCGATCCATCATTGTCATGTTTATTTATGTTACCTATTTCTGGACACATGAAACAGTTTTGTTTTGCAATAGTTGTAAAATATATCTACCTATTGTTTTAAAACCTTGAACACAGTAAATAGAGGCAGACATTTTCTACCTATTTTCGGACTCAAGGTCGTAACGAAATTTCGAAGATATTACCCGCGTATTCGTACCAAAACATGTTTATCGTTTTACTATTGGACCAAAAGAAGGTGAGCACATAAATCAAGAATACCCATTTCATTAACTGGCTTGCGACGGCTAAACAACTACTAAAGGGGTTTGACAGCCGTTTTTAATTTTATTGTAGACATAAGCTCTGATTTCAAATTTATTGCTGTCTATATTTTCGGCTTTGGTCACCCACATATAAAAGTTTAGCAGGAAGTTATTGAACTGTTTTCGCATGATTAGGTAACAAACATACTTACAGAAGTGTCAAATTTTGGCAGAGTTGTATCTAAAGGGAAATGCAAAATTTTGTTTTTGAGTTATACATGTTCGAAGCTGTCAAAGCGAACAATTGTCCCCTTTGCCATTTTAACTTAATACTTAAATATTTTGTTTAGGGGCAAATTGAGTTGACAGTATTCTCTTGGAAAGACATTTTCGATTTTGAAGTTTCATTAGCTTTTGCCATTTGCCCAACTAAGCGATGGGCGATGGCCTACGAAATTATTGAATACAACAGAGAGGTTTGATAAGTCTTTTGAGTTTTCTTTTCTCGTAGCTTGTCGTTGACACGGCTATGTAAAGCTACCAATGTAACAATTCTCTTCCATGGCTTCTCAAACTAAAATCCCGTATTAATAATCAAATGGGCACAAATAAGTAAAGTAAAATACTTAGTAAAAGTCAGATAGCATTTTAAAACTGAACGTAACTGCTGAGTAACGAGTTGATAACTTGTACGCAGTGTTTATTAAAACGGGGGTAAATGTTAAGGATGTGAAAAATAATATTTCGACTATTTTAAGTACGAAACAGATACCGCTACGTATTGTTCGTTCATGAATTGAGCGATCCGGCCACAGTTACGTTTTTTTTTTTTTACCAGATGTCGCCAGACATTTAAGTTCAAAGTAGTTCGTGATTTACTGGAATAGTCCTCGGGTCGATATTTACCTCTTCTCAAAAATTCCAATGGCACAACGGTCATGACGAACTACACATTTTTTGCCCACCCGTCAAAATTTGACAATCGAACTTCCTTTCAAATGCATTTGTGTCAAAATATATGTCCAAATTTTATTAATCTCGGTCAAAAGTTGGAAAGAAAGCAACCACAAAATTTGCAAATTTTAGTCCACGAAATTTCCTTCAGAAATCTCATTCCAACTGACAGATGGCTGTCAAATTTGCAATTTAAAGCGATTGTAGGAACAATAACCTTGAAAATGCATGTCGCTACAACGATTTTGGGACCCATTTCTGAACTGACACTAGCTTAAGCCCCCGTAATCCACTTAAGTGCGAAAATCCTCAAAACGATGGACCATACATTATCTAACGCAATAAATGTGACGTCTCTTTATTTCATGAGCGAATTTCTTCGCGAGCGCGAGCACAAACAAAAAGCAAAGTACATGAGACCGATCAATAAAAGAACTCTTACCTTATCTATTTGATCGAGTGCAACATGTGCATCCACCCAACTCGTCCTTATGTACAGATCCGAGAATAATTTTTCGTCGACGACATCTCCATGTGTGTCGGGAACTCTGGGCAGGGTATCCATAGTGGGCACAACCATTTTGGTTTTTCTCTCTTGTTTTTCTTTTCTTTATCTTCTAGACCCTCTTTCTTGTGCAATGTGTGAATTTGTATTTTCTTTTTAGTATATTTAATAGAGGTATATATTTTCCTTTCTTTTTAATTTGTTTCAATTCACTGTTTTCATTTTCGAATTAACACTAATATTATGCTTTCGGTTGCGAGAAAATTTACATTTTATCCTTCTCTGTATTGCATTTCATTTTTCACTTCACTCACGTTTTTCTTGCTTCTTTTTTTCAGAAATTTATTCGTATTTTTTTCTTCTTCTGCTGCTTCGCGTTACATGTGTAAAATAATAAACGATATTTCAGCTCTAAACACAACACTAACGGGCGTCATATTATTTTCACACATCAATTCTCTATATTAATACAAATTTTTGTATCGTTTACGAAAATAAGAAAAATATATGTACATATCTTGGAGATATGAAAAATAATTGAAGAGGCAAATTTGAAACCGATTATTTCGCACGGAGCAACAGCGACGAAGATGTTCCTCGACCAAGGATCAACGGCAATCTAGTCGCTGTCGATGCAGCGGCTGTGATCTAGAGAGCGAGAGTACACTCTAGATACAATTCGAATAAATATTCACATAGATACTGTGCCGATGACGATGAAGATGTGTTGTGTTTTGTGTATGGTGTACCCTACCCATACATCCGTTACTTTTAACGGCCATTTTGATTTGTTCTGGTAGTGGTGGGACGGTGCACGCCAGTGGTGTGAGTTAACATTTCAATTATGCTCTGTAGGGTTCGGGTTCATGTAAGCGAGATGGAGTGGAGAAGAGGCTCGTCTGGTTTTCTGGTAGCTGAACAACGCCAGCGACAGTGTACCTAAATTGAAATGTCTAATTCGGAGGCGATTGTGCTTGTGTGCTTCTAATCGCATAGCGATAGCGCGCCGCCATAGAGAACACGATGAAAGAGCGATCAAGAGCGCGAAAATCAGTCCAACAGTTGGGGAGATAAAAAGCGGCCAATTGTGGAAATTGTTGAGAAAGTTTTGTTTTTTTTTAGTGTAGAAAATGATTTCAATTTACACTTAATAGAGTGTCTCCCATCCTTTCACAGATGGGCTATCTTTTTGGTGCAAACGTCAAAAAAACTTGTAGGATAACAAAGCCGTTTTGTTCAAATATTGCCAAAAAGCGCACAATTCCCATTACTTTAACCCCTCTTCTTTTACCTAATACATGTGATAAACATCAGTTATCAATTCTAAAATGTTTTTATTCAGTTTTTTGGACTTTATTATAAACTTTTCAGTAAGTTTTTAACAAAATTATGCTACAACCATATAAATTCTGTTTTGTTTTCCTACAAGTTTTTAGCTGTCACTTGGTTTTTTCTTCTTCATATTTGACACTGACGTTGTCGCAAACTACCCTATTGCGAATCTAGCTGTAGTTAATGTTGAAGATTCAAATGGCGCCCAGGAGTGAGCCTTATAGGTCATAGAAATATCCTTTTTTTCAGCTTCGACATAAAATATATGAAACTGTCAATAGGCTAATTTTGAATGCAAATTTGGCCATTGTGACCTTCTAAGGGCAATCAAAAATGAATTGATTGATTGGTTTCGAAAAAGGAAACAGTAAATGACATTTCGTGCATCGCAGCGATGCATTTAAGATCGCCCATTGGAAAAGAGTGAATTATTGTTGCTGATACGACAAAGTCGAAAATAAATGTAAGAGATTTCCTGGTTCTATACTGTAGTGATCGTGGTTTCACAGTTTTATCATAAAAAAAATAGAAAAACGAAATTTGACAAGTGGCGGGACTAGAGTTGCCAGATTTTGCCCGCAACTCGACGGGACATATGGCAAAAATATGGAAAAACCCGGGACTTACAATTTTCTGCTGGGACAAAATAAAAACCCATTATATAAGATGCCTATTAAAATATTATTTTTTTTTATTTTTATTTAAATGAGTGACTAGTATGTACGTCTTTGGAAATATACGTACAGTCAAATCCGCTTAACTGAAACCCGTTTAGTTGAAAAACCCCCTTATTTAAACTTTATAATTAATCCCCTGGTTTCAGACAAATAACTCCGCTTTATTGAAACCCACTTAAGTGAAAAGCTCGGATATCTGAAACACAATTCCTTTAAAACATTATAGCTGTTCATAGAAAAAACTCCGCTTAAATAAAGCAAATGAAAATGTAAACACACCTAAATGAATCGAAAAAAGGCAAAAAGTAACAAGCAGGCGTTGAATGCATCCATTTTTTACATTATTCACCTTCCACATTCCAATTTACCTCTGACAATGACAGATGTAAATTCTGGCGAAATATGCATAATACTTTTTATTTGAATAGTATTGTTTTACCTTTAAGTTCAGTTCCTCAGAAACTGTTAGTCTTCAAATTGTATTGATAAAGACTGAAATGCGATTACTTTCACTATTTTTTGTTATTGTTTTGTTTATAAATAAATAAATTAATTTCGTTTCGTTAACTTACTTAATTATAATAAATTTTTTCATTATTATTACCAATCCGTATTGATGACAAATTTGTCCAGGGGGCGCTATACTGAAACAATTTTTCAGTTATCCGGGGTTCGCTTAAATAAGGTTTTGTCATTTCACTTAAGCGGGTTTGACTGTATACCTAGATGTGTTAACTAGGTTCGTACCTGCTTTTAAGGACTATTTGCTTTTTCGTGAATTCGTTCCGCAACCCAAAACAAAAGCAGTCCCAGCGGGACAACCGAAATTATGTCTTAAGTCCGGGACGTCCCGCGAAAACCGGGACATTTGGCAACAATAGCAGGGACTCACAATAACCCAGTATTAGCTCAGCACTCCGCTCTAAATTTGATGGGAGTACTCAAAATTTGTAAATTTAAGAGAAAGCGATTTTCTTAAAAAGCTTCACAATTCTAGCTTTCTTTGGTAATTTTTGAGAACATACGTACTTTCGGGTATTATTTGTCCTCATAAAGCTTCGCCAGATATTTTTCACTTGAAGCGAATTTAAGCAAGTAGCTTTTCAGCTTAAAAGAAGTTACGCACATTTCCACAGTTTCCCTGCAGCCCTTGGGCTCATTTTCCCTAAACTTGTCAACCGGTTTCTTCCGAGATTTTGGCAACTTGTGTATCCCAGACATCCTGCCTTGCAGAACATCCTCAATCTCTCTCGTTTAGCTCCCTTCATGTCCTCATTCTAGATTATAAGAGACACTTGATACATTATTGTCATTCTTCACTGCGGTTAGATAACCTCACTTACGGATAAATACCTATAACTAATTCCCTCTCATCTTCTTGACGTATTTTCATCCACATTGACACTTGACAGCACGTCAACGACTCATTCCGCTTGCCTGTCCATCTGCAGTCCATCCCATAGCCTTTTTGCTTTTCTGGGAAAAACCCATTTAAACTCATACTCCACGAAAGACGTTCCATCACTAAGCCCACTTTACAAATCCCAAGTCCCACCCACACTTCAATTAGCAAAGAAAACAGCACAAACGCCCTTGCCCCTGTCACAACTCATAACAATAACAAACTGATGCCGTCAACTTTGTATCGCCTCCACTGTACTCATCGCATTGTTATTGTTTTCATTTGGATTTCGTATTCCTCTGCGCTCTGTCTCACCACATCCATGTACTTGTACTTGGCATTTTGATTTTGATCGCCCAACACCCACAATTGCACAACCGATCGTCACCTACGTTGATCATGATCAGATCAGTTCCTCTTCCTCTCCCAAATAAACACATTTGCTGAGAGCCAAAGAGCGGCAAACGCAATCAAAAACTTACAACAGTAAACGCTCGCGTACAGTTGAAATTGAAGTCCCAACAAAACGAAACCACTACTACGATCGGCGGAGCATACACACACACACGGACATCGGCCTCTGTGGCTGTGTGAGACATCGAATGGCAAGCGTGTGGAGTGGAGCGCGACGTTATTGTTGTTGGCGGCGGCGATATAGTTGGGGGACCACACACGTGGCTTTCGCTTTACGGCACCGCTACAAAACAATGTTTATCGTTTTGGGGGTCCAAAAGAATCAATTGCTGCCCTGAAATCGTCATCAGCCGCGCGACAGCGACAGCGCCGGAATGTGAAGGAAGCCGAGCTGTGTGGCTTGAAGGCGGCGTAGCGGCGGCGGCGGCGGCGGCAGCAGCGGCAGCGGTTTAATGTAGCGATTGATCGTGTACACACATTCATTTGCTGCAATAAAATCCCTCAACACCAAAAGAGCTGATATAAGGTAAAGCGAAAAGGTACCCCCAGCGACTTGCTAAATTGGCACCGCACACTAAGGGGCTCTGGCTGTGGCTGTAGTTGGGGATTGCGATTGGGACCAGGCTGTGGAGTGAATTTTTAATCACAACCATTTGGTCGGGGCCGATGTTTATTACCACAGTCGGTCGGAAATTGCATTCGCCAATCGCCACCGACCGACCGGCAGGCTGAGGGGGGGCTATGGTGTGGGTGTGGTAGGTTACGGAAACGGTCAATCTGCACGCTCTTTCCCTCGCGGTTAATGTCTTAATTTATTTTCGGCGTCGTCGTCGTCGTCGCCGTTGTGTCGTTTGGAAGTTTTGAACCTTTGTGTGCATTAGGTAATTGCGCTGTCTACCTGCAGTTTGATATTATTTTTGCAGTTGCTACTCCGCTTTGACTGAAAATGAGCTTTTTTTTGGCAAAAAATCATGAAGGGGGCAACAAGTAGTTCAATTTACCTACCACGTCAAGCCGCATGGCCACGGGCCGGGAGACCACCTAAGACGTCGTCTTTGATATACGCTGTCTACAGTTTTTTTTTTTTTTTGTGCTCTCTCTCTCGCTCTCACTTGCGTTGTATTGTTTCCTTTTGTTGTTGTTATTGTTGTTTACTTCGCTTGACTTCTTCTTCCTCGAGCGAGATTTTCACTTCTCTGCTTTCTTGCAGTGAACTGTGATATGTGCTCAGGGTTTTTTTTTTTAGTTGTATTATCAGATGGATTCGCGATAGTTTGGTCCTGTTTTTGTTTGTGTTGCTTTTTTATTTGTTCCTTGGCTTGTTTGATTGTTGTTGTTTCGTTGGTGGTTGTCGCGTTTGTTGTTTTAGTATCGTATGGTTGACGAATAGGTTAGGCGACTGGAGCCTGGCTGGAACGGAGTCAGCGTGTTTGATTAGATGGAGTGTGTGTTTGCTGATGGATTTGTAAGTAAATGGTGCGAGGCTGGTAAATATTTGAAAAGGATTCAATGGAAAACATGTTTAAAGGTGCGCCATTCCCAATTGGGCACTTAGAGGCACTCTTGTTTGGCATCGGTTCCGAGTTGTGGCGGCGATAAGAGCTGTTTTGCTCTATCCATGGAAACAAAATTTGGAGCAACAGGACCATACCATTTACCTAGTTCTGAGGATGGATTTTCAGACTGCCCAGCAGTTTTGCTTGTTGCAAGTCCGATTACCTATATGAGGAGGAACTTTATGGCTCCGAGTGCGCTTGGAAGCGGACTCCATGCGAAGGACATATTTCTAGGTTTCATTGGTTAGATCTATTCCATATAGTCCTTTGAGGTCATTATTAGAAGCTTGAACTGAACAACATCAGCTCATGGAAGATCGCTTATTGACACGCACTTCTTGTGACAAGCTAATCAATCGTGGTCTGTCGGAGGGTTATGTTGAACTGCGTTGCTTTTTACTGCGTTGCTCTGCTTTGCGTTCTGCGTTTCGTTTTACTGCCCTTCACCGCATTAAAGTTAAGAAAGTTTTACTAAAATAGCAGCCACAGGCGCGAAGAGATCATTTAGGGAGTACGCGAGATCTATGGGGACGTATCCAGTTTAGTAAGTCTGACAGCTGTCTGACTAGATGTCCCGGTTTTGATTGGCTGAAATGGGTCATATGAGCAGCTGTTTCAGTTGATGTTTATACAAGGTGGCGCAAAAATAACCTTCCGATGTTTTTTGGCAGTAATTTAAAAAAAAATATGAAAAACTTTGATTCTTCTTGTGGATTATTTTTATTTGGTCTTTTAATTTTTTTTACATCAAGTCGAGAATATGATGTCATGTAAATGGCCGCCGCCACAGTTGATTGTCATTTGAGCCCTTTTTATGGCATTTTCCATCACTTTGGCCAAAACTTCCGGCGATAGGTCCTCACATTCTTGACGGATATTGTCTTTAAGAGCTGCAAGAGTCTGAGGCTTGTTGCCATAAACCCGCGACTTCAAAAAGCCCCACAAAAAGTCTGGAGCGGTCAAATCAGGCGACCTTGCTGGCCAGTGCAAATCGCCAAAACGGGAGATTAGGCGCCCGGGAAATGCATCCTTCAGCATATCGGTTGTGGCACGTGCAGTGTGTGCCGTTGTACCGTCCTGTTGGAACCACATGTTTTCCAATCCCAATTCATCAAGTTGCGGCAAAAAGAACTCGTTGATCATTGCTCTGTAGCGCTCACCACTCACAGTAACCGTTTGGCCCGCGACGTCTTCGAAGAAAAAAGGTCCGATGACTCCTCCAGCGAAAACAGCACACCATACAGTGACTTTGAGCGGGTGTAATGGCTCTTCGTGGGTTACACGCGGATTTTCAGTGCCCCAGAAGCGTAAATTTTGCTTATTTACGTACCCGCTAAGATGGAAATGGGCCTCATCACTCATGATTATTTTTGATGAAAAATCATCTTCAATAAATACTCACCAATATTCCGCGTTCTGGAGCGGTGTAGCGTAACATTGTTTATTAACGTGTATTTCGCATGTGTTTACTACACAAATGTCAAAACAGAACTGACATTAGGGGCCAATCGCAAAATTTATAGCATTTTCTGATAGGAGGATTACTTTTGCGCCACCTTGTAGAATGGAAGCCGACGATCCTAGTCAAGAAATTCGACTCTGAGTATTTATGTAGTTGACAGTTCACATATGTGGCTGACGTAGGAAGAGTGACGTGCCCGACCGATCTGGGGTCGAATCGTGACATCCGTAAACGAGCTATACGTTCAGGGAATTAAGTCGATTTCACATGCAAAACAAAAACAAGTTCCGTCAACTATTGCTCGTTCGACGCTTGGTTTTTGCGTTCAGGTTACATCTAATCCAGACCAATCTAGTTGACTCACGGTTTTTTTTTTTACTCGCCATTTTGTGCTATCTACTGTCTGACATCGACTGCGTTGATAATTAAGATAAAAACTGTGACAGAAAGTCGATTGAGAAAAATGGCAATTCTGCGAAAACTTTCTTGACATCCGTAGTGCAAATTATTGCCGGTAGATGTCAGGCAAGGCATATGGCAAGTGGCGTATAAAAACTAGAGGCGGAAAAGCCTCTTAACTTTGAAAAGCTGGTCTCCCTCAGCAGTCGAGAGATCTGTGAGGACCCAAAACCCAATTTTATAAGAAGGTGCAGCGTGACGTAACAAACGTCAGCCTTAATGCCAAATGCGATCGATTCTTCCGCCAATTCTACAGCAGTTACACTGTGATGCTTATTCGCACATTTTTTTGACAACATTTTGTTGCAGAAAGCCCTAAATAACTTGGCGGACTCGTACCTATTCACACTCTGCAGAACCAGGTGATCTTTCAATTAACTTCAAAAATGAAGGCATCTTTGTTCTCGCCTCCGCTGACACTGAGTACTGAGCGTACCTGTTATAACAATTATTACAACTTATGAGTTAGGTACGACCTTGTGGTGCAGTGCAAAAGGTTTACAGCTTCATCTTTTGGCATTCCACTTTCAACTGCACCGCCTTTGGAGACGTCAAACATATACACTCATTAGTCCCGGCATTCAAGATCAAAGATCCGATTTTCTTTCACTTACCGCACATTGCGTCAAAGATAAATTTTCACCCTCTCTCAGCCGGCAAATTGAATGAATTTCGCAAGCACACACATTCTCACACCCAACAAAAGGTAAACACATCGCAGGGACAAACGATCGCAAGTGAACTGTAAAAGGCCAAATAGGATTAGTGGTAGTGGTACAAGCGAGAGAGGGCCAACCCACAAGATAGATGGGATGAGTAACATCCTCATCATCTCATCATCGTCGTCGTCATATCTATTGAATTCAATTTCAATCCATTTATCATTCTGAGCGTACATCTGTGACGGTGGTTCCAAATGCACTTCCAGCGAAAGACCAATTAAGGTGTCACTGTGCGTTTACATCTCAATGCGCATTCGATACCTTTCCGTTTCTTTTGTCCGAATTTAAACGGAATCACATGTCGATAGACGGAGGGTGATCGGTGAGTGAAGAAGAAGAAAATAACTCTCATGGCTGGATTGGTGCGAGAGAGGAGAGCAACTTACTCGGCGGATTAGGCCGCATGTCATCTTCCGAGCCCACTGTCAGTTCGGTATACAACTCACTCGGTTATACCTAATCTGCCATGTCCAGGGGGGATGCATAATTGAAAATCGGGAAAATCTATGAACAAAAAGACCAAACGGAGACACACACAGAGCGAAGATCTGCATTCGGTTCGGTGGTCACTGTCACTGCTGTAGGTAGGTGTATGCCTGCAGAGAAAGAGTGGTAACTGTCAGTGAGGAGATTGGATTATTTCAAAGTCTGGCTGCGGTAGGTCGCCCCCTCTCACAGCGAGCGCACCGAATGGCACACATAGAGAAAGCCGTGATATCAAGAATAGATATGTCATGGGAGTTTAATGGTTTTTTGTACAGAGCAAGATGTCATGAGTGCGCGCGCGCTCATTGCCAGTTGCCACTGTCCGATGGTCGGGACCCTGGAAAAATCGAACCTCAGCACTAAAAGGAAGAAAACATCCCAATAAAAGCAATAATTAGTAATATTATGATTGTTGTTGTCTTTGTGTGTGTAGTCGAGATATCATTCGCTCTCTCACTCGTTGTGCTGCTGCTGGTCGGGTGCGGGTCCATCTCCATCGCTCCATCCAGGGAGTAAAAATTGTACTTAGTCATGCTACATCAGTTTGTAATAATTTTTCCCGATGGCTTTGATGGTTGCCGCCAATCTGTAAAATTGTGTGCGCCGCGACGTACGCGGTGGCACTATGCGCCTCCTTCTGCGCAAGCGCGAATTCTCTTCATTTTTTTTTTTTTTTGTGAGTTTTTGTTGCTTTTACTTCGTTCTCGGGGCAATCGGTAATGAATTCAGCATTTTATATGCGAACGGTGTGTGCCGGCTTGATTGCCAAAGGCTGCCACTGCGCTACGCTCTGGGTTACCTACCGGTTAGTTGATTTCGGTTGCTTTTTTCCTTTCGTTTTAATCAACGGTTGGAAATGTATTAAAAAATAATTAACACTCTGGCGAATTTTATGTGAAGATGGGTAAGCCTTGCGGTTTGCGGTATTCGGATGGATTATGTTAGTTTTTTTTTGGGGTTAGGACGCATCACCTTTGGATGCAACTGGCTATGAGTGTTTGTTATTTGGCGCTTCTTCTGGTTTTTTTCTTTTGTCTGGGAAATATTTCACAAGCTGTTTTTGCATAGAAATAAAAAATGTGGGGCAAACTCTATGCCTTTTGTAAGGTAAAGAATAAAGAGGCAGCACTTATACCTGCGATGTAGTTGTAGGGTCTCCTTTGCCGAGGGCAGTGTTTAACATGAAAGACTAATGAAATTGACAAGATCAAACTGATACGAAAGTTGACTGCAAAAATAGGATTCTTAGACATTTTTGTGAGTGGTGCTCCGGTAGGTAGATTACCGCTTGAGGGCATCCCTTGTTATGACTTTTTTCAGTCCGTTCTGCTCTGCATAATGACAGTCAGGGTTATCTTGAACTTCCCCCTGGCAGGTGGCAATGGGCACTTTAAAAATTTAGTTACCTTAAGTCGACTGTAGATTCGTCTGTACTAGATTAAATCTGGGCCAATATCTGTAACTTATGCGATAAATATTTTCGCATGGAAAACGTGAAACATTTTGTTGCAATTTTCGTTTTTAGTGATTCTACCGATAAATATAAATATCGATGTGATAATGACAGAACATGGGCACAGAATGCAAAAAAATCGGTTGTTGGGTAACGTCACTTTTCCTACGTCAGCCACATATGCGAACTGTCAACTTGGGACTCAGTCATGAAATTCCTGACTAAATTCATCGGATACCTCTCTATAAACGACAACTGAAGAAGCTGTACATGCGACCGATCTTGGCCAATCAAAACTGAGACACATCAAGTCAGACAGCTGTCAGACTTACTAAAGTAGATGGGCACATTCAAGAATCGAATTATCTTAAGTCGGCTAGATTGGTCTGGATAAGATGTAACCTGAAAGCAAAAGCTACATTTGTCGGAAACGTGACTTTTCTTATGTCAGTCACTAATGCGAACTGTCAACTTAGTACCCATTTACGAATTTCTGGACTAGATTCTTCGGCTACCCCTCCATAAACGTCAACTGAAACCGCCGCTCATATGACCGATTTCCCCCAATCTGAACCGAGATACATCTAGTGTAGTGAGTGAGCTGTCAGACTTACGAAACTAGATACTTGAATGTCCCCAATCAGTACTATAAATGTCATCCCCATATGTCTGACAGTTGAAGCAAGGCCTTGCGTGAAAGCCAATCTGCGAGTGTTCTTAACCTACAACCTCTTAAAACCTCCACTCCAATGTCAAAAGTTAAGACATCCGTCCTGTCAAATTGTGTGAATAGAACCCAAGAGTTCTTGCGAATTTGTTACCGCTTCGCCAATTTTCCCACCTTGAATTGTGTCAATAGAAAATCCAAAACCCCCCTCCTTCTCCACTTTCAACCTCGAACTCCCCCATAAAAACAAAGCTAAAATACTACGTGACGTATCATCCATCTATCCCCGACAACTTCATTCGAACAGAAACCCCCTATACACAACAAACCAATGCAACAACCTGTCACCTGGTCGAGATTAGCCTACCTACTCGTGAAAACTTTTTGTATTGTGTAAATCTTTATCAATATTTCACTGGCTGATTATTATGTACATAATAGCCATTCACTGAATCAATATTGTATTGGTAGCTCTACAGATAGTATGCGATTGGGTATATTTCAAAATGTGTCATGCTAATTCACACGTAGCCTCGTTTTTGGCAAAGCAAAAATATTCCTCACCGTCGAAGCGACGACGCTCTAATCACGTATCCTTTCCAAAATGATTGCTAACACGTTGAATAGCCATTAGATCGATTAAGATTTAGACATTGGAGTCAATTAACAATTTGAGGGGCTGCCTATACTTGACTGTCATAATATGTTTGCCACCCACGCTGTTATGCTTGCATACGTCAGAGTGACAATTGGTTTTTGTAAATGGAACGGTAAAAACATGCCTGGAAATATTGGTTATGTACGTGACATGTTTAAAAATCATTTGTCGCGCCATTTGTGTAAGAATAATGGCTGCGTGTAATGGGGCTCATTTCTCCATTTCTCATTCTATGTCTGTTTACTATTTTGAATGCAGCTTGAGAGTGTCGGCTTTTGTAAAATCTATACAAGCAGTGTATCAACGAGTAATGGGTTGACCTGTAACTCGTGGTGCGATTTGAATCATCTTCGAAAACGAGCTGGGAGTTTCCAATGTTTGCTATACTTAAGTGTAAAGTAGGTATAACGCGTAGCGCAATTGGAACTTTTGGCATAGATTTTTTAAAACATTTCTTTTTTTATTTTTGGTATACAAATGGAGTAGCTACTGACAGAGTGTTCATATTCGTACTGCCGTCTTGCCTAAATTTGGAAAGTTGGTTTTTATCAAGGAAATGTTCGACAACATGTTCCTCATTTAATTGTTCTTTGTAAACGTGGACACGGTTGTACATGGAAGCTTTAAATGCACTTAGTTTAAAAACGCTAACTTCACTGATATATGAAAAATATAAGCAAATGACTGTCAAGAAGGTTTTTCGTGAAATTACGAACGCGTCTCGTTGTGTCAGACGTGATATCGAAAGTGACTTTTGGCGGATTAATGTTAGCTTCTCGTCTCTCTTAAGATGGGGAAATAGAACATAGTTGAATAAACAAACACTGCTCACTTGAGGGTGTTTTGTTTCTGCTACTTAATGAGATTTTGACATTTGCTTAACATTTTTTTAACGTTTTCTCTTGTTTTACCTACACACGTAGCAAGACAAATAGTTGAAGAGGAGAACATTTGCATGACGTTTTCTTTTTCTGATGTGGAAACGTCACAAAACAGGAAAAACTACATCTCAATACGAATTTCTACCGACAAGCTGTCAAATTTTCCACCAAAAATAAGGAATTATACGAATGTCAGTTACATCATAATAGGTTCGTTCGCAAACGTAAAATTATCAAAAATTTGCCCAGAAACTGTGCAAGTGCTAGAAGAATTGAAAAAAATTAGAGAAAAATCCTACTCGCCGAATTTTGACTTACTGAAAAATGCAAAATGAAAACTGACAACTAAGTGACAGCTCAAAAGTTTGACAAGTTAAACTCTATTTATCTTCGTCGTCAACGATGTCGGAGGAAGAAGTTGTAATCGAATATTCTCCTAGAACATATCAGCGCATTTAAAATGGTAAGTTTAAGGTAAAACGGGTCAGCTACTTCTCTTGAAATTGAGGGATTTCTCTCTCGATTTTTGGTATTTGACGTTTTTCATTTTTCTATGCTGAAAGTAGACGAACGAACCCAATATTTCTTCGATTCATGTATTTTACTGTCACATTTTTGTTGACAGCTTTAAACGGCTTACCATAATTTCCCTGTCATTTTAACGTTTCGTTACTTATAGCAAAAGAAATTGTTCGGGAAACATTTCGCAAAATTGTTTCTCTTTCATTTGGCATCTCTCCCTCTTTGCGAAGTATCACCTACGGTGACAGGATTCAGTACAATTCCTAAGAAATTCGTGAAACTTTTTTGAAACGAGAACCAACCTGACATCTATCGGCAGTTTTCTATTTTTGTGGGATATAAAATAAATTTAAAGCAACAACTTGTGAAAGCCAATTATAAATTGTTTATTAAACATTTGTGGGCGTTGTTCACAAAGTCGCTCTATTTTAGAGGAAATGTGACAATAAAATCAAGCGCGTGACAGCACAGCTCATAAATGGCGAAATTAGTTAATCAACACGTATTGGGAACGAAAAAAAAATCGTAGAAATATAATTAAATTTTTTTGGAGTGGTTTTTTCAACAACTGTCAGATTGCTGTCAGATGGATTTGGTTTCCTTGCCTTTTTATTGTTTAGTCCCTCGCTTGGTAAATGTATTCTCTTGCACTTAAAGTAAAAGGTCAAAAGTGCCCTAAGAAATACGAGAACACACCCAAAGATTGTACTAGATGTGTTTGTACTTTTCGAATTTTGAGTCACGATTATACTTAAGCAACTTCGACTCCACCCTACAAGTTTCCTCTCATAACTTTTCGTGTGTAATTCAGTAGGTATGTCCAATGAAAAGCTTACTTTCCCACCGATCAGCGCCATCTACAGAAAAATCAAAACCAGCCTAACCTCCAAAGACAAGCTTTCAAGACCACCACCCATCAGTAATCATTAAAACCGTGAAAACAAGCGCTCATTTAGCTCTATCGTATCCGTATGAAGCGTCACATCACAAACTCATCGACATTCAACAAATTACGACCAAAAGAAGTCAGTACCAACCCCCGTACATGAAACCGCAAACATTCGCACAAAGCCGTGCTGAGGCGAATTATCTTACAAAACGATTGCGATGTAGGTAGGTATCCGTCTCACTCGGTACATATTTTCATTCATCGATATTGTTTTCATTCATGATTCGGTCTCAGAGAGCTGAGAGCTCACCGCTCACCGGACTCACTATACCATTGTATTCCCTCAGAATATCTATTCACAATAATGAGCCATTTAATTGCCATTGTTTTGCTCTATGGACTACAGCTAGATCCAAAGAAGGCAAAAAGATACAAAAACGCGCGCGCAAAACAAGAAATATAAAACTATAGCAAGAGCCAGAGACCAGAGACCAAGGCACGAATAACAAATAACCATACATTATTAAATGGAAAACGAAACGACCGCCAACAGATACATTCGTGGTATTAATCGCTTAACGTTATCTCTCCGCCAGCAGAGAACCTCAAGCAAAACCAGAGAGGAAAAAAAAAAGCTTTGCATTTGCATAATTGAGCCACATTACGCCGAGGCGATGTGTGTGGCCCGCCACACAATCGCTGAGGTCCTGAGAATTTATTACGTTGCGGCTGTAGGAGATCGCATATGTACGACTGGCCAACTACCTCAGGTCCGACTTCAAAATAAATGGATTACGCATCCAGAATCTGTGTCTGCGTTCAATCTTGCCCGACGATTGAAAGTGCCAAGTTATTTATACGTATACCGCCAGATGAGATGAGATGCGAGGCTGCGCTGAGGCCATGGAATATCTCACACAATCAGATACTATGTGTAACATACTATATGTGACCAATTAGAGTTGGATAATTTGTGTGACCACCATCGGTGAACAGCGCTTGCACATAATTAACGCCGCCGATTATTATCGCTGCGGACGCGGCTCTGGATTAACGCGTTACGAAACTGGGTCATTTTGTACACGTATACATCTGGTAGTGGTTTTCAAATTGCAGTTGTATATATTTATGACAGTTGGATGTTTGCCTTTTGATTGCTTTGTACTTTGAAGATCTGTTGGAGAGGAATTTTTGTAGATATTTGAGGATGCCCACTCCATAGACACTGAAATTGGACTGAATGGAAGTTGAATGAGCTCTATCTCATGATTGTTATTATGATACTAAATTTATGATTTTTAATAATAAAACGAAAATTTGTGATGATTTGCCGCTTTATTATCACTCTCCAAGTTGCACACGCTTTTGCTTAAACAATATCAACGAAAATACCATAGCTTTTAATAATTTAAAATCTTGTTGCAAATGTTTTAGGATCGAGTGTGTTGACAATTTTAAATACTTGGGTACTGTTTTAGATAACAAGCTTTGTTGGAGTAACCATACAATTTTCCTTAAACAGTATCCCAATAAAGTGGTAAGACAACTCTATCATCTTAGTTTATACCATAGACAATCCATACTGAGACCCCCAACTCACAATCCTCTTGCCGCTGGGCCCCTCAATTTTTTTTCAAATTCGCCATTTTGTATTCCTATCGGTGTTATGTCAAAAAAGAATCAGTGTGACATGCAAAAACACACAAAAACTACAAAAATAAATGCTGCCAACCGCGGCAACCGTGGGGAAATGTGAAAGAGTTCAGGAATTCCACATTTTTATATTACTGAATGCCATTGGTTAGTTATTATTAATTGTTAAAAGGCGAATAATTTGATTTGTTTGGTTAGTAAAACTATCTAAAGTTGATGTTCTATATACTAGAAACATATTAGGACAAACATGGTTGTATATTTTCCGCTTTTGGATATCATTAACTTCGATTTTGTGTGTAAATTTTTCTTAAATAATGAAGGAAATTTGCACAAAATGTTTTCATTTTCCCTCAACCAATCTACATTGTTAATTTTTCATGAACATTTTAAGCAAATGTGCACTTATTCCTAAAAAAAAAAATTATCCACACGTAACGAACAATTTCAAATTAAACGGATAAAATTCTATGAACTCTGCCAGCAACTTTGCCCACAGCGGAAGTGTCTCATATCTGCTGGGAGTGTGTTGGTGAGCCGGAATTTTTGAAGTTTCGTGACATTTGTCAATACGATTTTCTATGTAACAATACTAGCGCACCAGATGTGTACCCTCCATAAAAAATATAGCTTGTAGGCTAAGTAACGGGAAATCGGCCGGAGTTGGTGGTCTCAGTATTGTCTCTGGTTTATACTGTCCGCGATCAATCACAGAACGTCACGTGGATGTTTATAATGGTCTTTTCAAATCGAAGCTGCAATATGGTATTTTAACGGAGCCACTACTTATAAAACAAAAGCATGCAATACGAATTTTATGTAAAGTAATTCGCAGATCTCCAAGTTTTTATTTGGTCAAAAACCTGGAAATTCTTCCGTTAAGGCATCTCCTACCGCTACAAAGTCCCAAAAATATTCTTCGAAAACTCCGGTTTTTACTGTGTAAGAAACATAGAAAATTATAATTTACGGGTTAATACTAGAAAATTTGGTAACCGGTCCAACAATTTATAAAGCACATTTTGAACGATTCTACTTTGCCACCGCTCCCCGTTTGTTTAATTCACTTCCAGATTCCATTATGTGTGAGAGGGTTAAAAATGTATTTTTAAAAGGTATTAAAAATTCGTTATTTTCTTTTGATTACTCAGCCGTAAATAGATTTTTTAATATTGTTTAATTAATACAACAATTAATATTGTTCATTTATTGTCTTAGTTTAAATGCATATTTTCATCTTTTCTTTGTCTTGTAAAATAATTGTTTTGTATATTTTTCTGCTAATGTTTTCTATTTGTCATTCCCCTTCAACAATTTTTATTGAATGCTTAACATTAGCTGCTAGTACTTTCGACTCTTGTCACTTGGACAAAAGATTGTACGTAACTATTTCATACCCACTATTTAATGAACTTGTATCCAAAATTTGTAATCTCAACTCATTGTATGAAATAAAGTATTAATTAATAATAAAAAAAATAAAAAATGATAATAATAATAATAGTAATTATGTACTCCCTTGGATGTTTGACAGACGTTCGCAAGTCTTGCGTATTATAGCTGGAAATGGTTTCTGGCAATTTATTCAAGCTCTTTTATACCTACACCGAGAAAAAACGAAACACATTCGTGTTTAAATCAAATTCAAACAAATATGATCTGGTGCCAAAAGGATTTTTGTTTAATTTATGTCGTTTTCGATTTGGCAAAAAAATCAATTTTTTAAAAAAAAAAATTAATTTTTTTTTTGATTGAGATTGCTTTTCATGTTCGATTTGCCAAAAAAATCAATCTTTTTTTTGATCTGACTCTCTTTAGAGAAATCTCGATATTTTCTCAGATTTCACACATACTTTCACTAATACCAATGTGTATGACACACAGCTGGCAGCTACGAATTGTTTATCGTTGGAAGGGTTGATTTTTTTACTGAATTATTAATTTTTCGAGTATGGAAACGATTCTTTATATTAAATTATTTCGAAATGCGTTGTTATAAATGTGTAAAAATCATTTGAAATGGATTTCCAGTGCAAGTAAAAACAAAATTTGTTTGCGGCCAACTGAATACACACAAGAACCAATAAAATTCGGATTTTATGTTCGATTTGGCAGCAGAAATCTGAAATCTCAGATCAAAATCTGAAAAGCCAAATCGAAAACGACATTAAACTCGAATTACTTTATTACTTTGAATCATCATTGTAGTTGTTCTTCAATTGGATCAACTCGTTTTCTGTTTGAAATAAATATATTCCATGTAAATTTAATAATCAGATACCTATTTGAATTAAACTTATTAACACGTTCGTCTAACAGAATGTAGATCCAAATTTTTGAACGGAAATCTGTTTAAATTAAATTCAAAATATTTAAGACTTTTGAATGAGTATCTTTTTAAATCAAATGAAATTCTATTTTCTCTAGGTGATTGTAGTTGGAAAAACTAAATAGAAATCTCTTTGAGTTAAAATTATTTATAATTGAAATAAATGCATTTGTATATAGGTATATATTTTTTCATTTCGCTTATTTATTTACTTTTACCATTATATAACCCTTTTTAATTTAACTGCATCCATCAAGATTGAAGTGGAACCTGAAACATATGTAAGCAACGTAATAAAACAACCGATTTCCATTTATTGAATAAGTGTAGTTTTATTGACACATTTTTTTTTTACAAAAACTTGATTCCAAAATAATATTTTCCGTTATTAATTGGATAAATATGTAATCGAGGACTCGTCAAATAGGAAATATTATTTTCAGGGTCTTACACAGCTTTTTCCACTGATGAGTTAATGTCCGCGATTTCATTTTCCATTGCATAAACACGATAATTAAAAATTTCGACCGACACAATCAACGCACCTTTATTGAATGCCACTTTACACTGCACATTTTCACTTGAAAGACGAAATATAACGGTGCTTTCACAAAACGTGTTTTTATTCAAACATGTTCATGGTCAAAATAAATGAAAATCGGTTCGAAAACTTCATTTCCAAACGTTGTAAATATAATTCTGCTGAAAACAAACTCATTCATGTTTGATCAAACAATGCTCTGTTTACAATGTTTTGCTAGTGCCTCATCGATCACGTATTCATTTGTTCAAACAAAATATAGCTTAGCTTGTTCATTGTTTATTTGAACAGAAATCTGTTTGAATATTTCAGTTCAAACTGTTATTAATAGAATTATATTTAAATTAAACGCACTCATATTTTATGAATAATTTTTAACATGAACTAATTAAGGCAAATAGATACATTATTGAAATGTTCATTACTTGAACACCAAACATGAATGAATTCGATGCAAATAAAATTCAGTTCAATTATATTGGTTTAGTGACATGTTTAAACACGAAAAAACTAAACGGATTTTCAATTGATTTTTTTATTGTAAATTTATCTCAGTGTAGCAAACCGCAGGCGACATGAAGGCATTCCGGGAAACGAGAAAGCGGACGAATTAGCTGGACAAGGTTCGGCTGCTGTATCAGAGCGAGCTGGTCCCTCTGTGAATATCCCGCCTTGCTCGCTCATGCTTGAAGCAGGGAGAAAGACCTCAAGAGAGGCGAACGCACTAGAAACTTGCCCTACGACATAAAAGCTATGGCATAGAGTCTCATACAAAATGAGAATGAAAATCTCTTCCCACCCTCTTATAGGAATCATAAAGGGTCACAAGCAGTGTTGTTATATCGTGGGATTTAATAAGCCTTCCGTGGGATAAAGGGAAAGGGCACCAAATCGTGGGATTTTCAGAAATCTAGCAAAAAAACATTCAAACTATAAATTTTTGGTGAAATTCTATCAAAACACCTGTATTTCACCATGATTATCAACACACTGAATGTCTATAAAAAACAGCTCATGTAAATCGTCTTTTATCAACATTTTCTGTACCAAAACATAATCAGTAAGCAGTGTTAAAAACTGCGGTTTTTATACTAAAGGTGATTTTCTTTCCGTGCAATACAAATTTTGCTTAAAAAAACTGCATTTTGACGACAAAAAGTATCGTGGGATTTTGAAAATTGAGTACGGTAAAAGGAAAAAAGGGAAAGATGACCACGCTTCGTGGGATAAATAAAGAGAGAGTGCTAACAACACTGGTCACAACGCATATCATATGAAAAAAATCCCCTTGACGAAGAAGAACTTTGTAGAGGCTAAGGCGATTAGGAAGCTCTTGAGGACACAGCCCACTTCCTGCGTCACTGCCCTGGTCTCCAACAGAACAGGCACAGTTTCATAAGGCGGGAGCTCGAGCATTATGAGCGCGCTTTGAAGCGAGCGTACTCAGATTGTTCTGAGGTGTTTATGAAATACACTTGAGCACATAGCTGTCATTTCTTGTAAATATATGTATAAATTGAATATTTATTAATTGTTATTTATTAAATTGGTAAATTTTCAGTTCCAGAACAACAAGGTTCGTCCGCCATTTCAACTTTTGTGCTTATCCTGTTTTTTTTTCTGTCAAATGTGACTGGAAGTGTGTAATCAGCTTTTCACTAAGGATGCTCAGTCAATTTATTCTGAGCTCATGGAGCGCGCTCTGATCGTGCTCTGAACGAAAAAAGAAACACAAATTCTGAGCTCTGATGTATCTGAGCTAAAAAAGAAACACGAACTTTTTGTGTAACAGTTCAGGTTGTGCTCTGAACTAAAAACGAAAAACCCCTATAGGGAGCAGGGCCCGATTTTGGGGACCGCATCCGCGGCTATAGCCCCGGGGCCTCCACAAAAGAGAGGCCCCCACAATAGAGACTTCGAAAAAATAAAATCTTCTAAATTCCAACGAGTAAACTACTTTCCCTTTGTTTTTTTTTTTTTTCGCTCTTTTATTGTTATTTGTTTTAAAATGGTGCATTTAATATGGAAAATAAGTTGCCCTAGGGCCGCCAGACCTCTGAATGCGGCCCTGCTAGGGAGACACTTCTTCCACGACGTAGACGAGCCTTCCACGCGATGGTTTATATGCAACAGCACAGTGAGAAATTAATCACAGTTATTTATAGACTGCCGGCTTAGTGGTTAGTGTGTTGGACTACTAAACGAGGTGTCCCAAGTTTGAATCCCGAAAAAACCCAAATTCCGACTTTTTTCCTCTGCGCCACCTCTCGCCAACGTCTGACAAACATCCGAGAGTAAAACTGTCATGAAAGATCTTCTCAATTGGCCGTTTGGACTCGGCATAAAATTGCAGATCCCTTCCATTCGTCCTACAAATGAAAAAAAATCACACAAGGCGAATGGTTGTGAAAAGCTAGGCCTAGGGTCCTACGGGTTTGTTGTGCCAACTGTTTATTTTTTTATTTATAGACAACCTTCTCCCCCATGGGCTTCACAATGGGTCAATATTGACCTGAGTGTGGCACGGAGTACTCCACGCCAACCCACATACCTAAACCGCAGGCGATTCGCCTTTAGTTCGCTTCGGATTCCCCTGAAGCAGACGAGGAGTTCAGGCGATACATGTATAGAAAAAAATCTGCCGCTGTAGGGAATTTTCGGGCATTCGCGAAAGAACAAAAGGCGAACACTTAGAGGAAGCTTATGCGAATTGGGGAAGGATGTGCAAATTTCGATTAATCTCTTAACCCATTGCTGTTTTGTCGCGGCAGATATCTAACGTAAACACATCTGATGCGTGCTGCTTGCGTGCCCATACAAACTCTTGACAATCCCATCGTCAAAGTAAAATCTCGCGGATATCTCACGTTCGCCTCATAAGAACAACGAGATTATGCGCATACGTCGCCCTCAAACGCTTCCTCTCACATGCAGTGATTAAAGTAGGAGAACACATTATGATAAGGATCTCCTGCATACATCATTCATCCAGCCCGATGAGCGTGCTAGATAGTTCAGTCTTCATCTTCAGTGTGGCGATGTTCCCGACGAATGGGATTTATGCATCCAGATCCAACACATGTGTGGCATGCGGACAATCTCATTTCCATCGGATTTCTTTATATTTTTCTTTCTTTTTTTCACCATGTTACCGAGTTATGTTTTTATCTTGCGGAAGAGTCAGATATGGCATGTGACGCTGACGAGGCCACCCGAGTGCAGCGCCGGCCGGCACACTCGTTTCATTCGAGAGATAGAGAGAAGCTTTAGTGTGTCGCCTACGAGTACTCTATTTGTGTGCGGCTGTGGCGGCTGGTGGCTGATGGCTGATCCATCCGACAATATGTGGACGCTGCTGCTGATGATCTTGACGACTATCATCTCGTTGTGAGGATGACGCCGGCCGCTTTAGTGGGGAATCTGTCGCTTTTGCATATGTGCCCACATTTACTCTGGCCATAGCTCCTAAGCATGGTGAGGGCGAAAAAGAGTGAACAGCGCAACAAAAACAAAAACACGCCAAGAAAATCAAAAGAATGAAATTAGTATCTGTATCCGTTGAAGTAGCAGCGCGCGATGGATACGGATACGTATGGACGTACGCAGTCGGCTTGGTATATCGCAGCGCGATATATTTCAGTCATCGTATATCTTTTTTTTGTCGTAATAAAAAACTGTGTGTGGTCTTGTATTCATTGACTGGGTGGTCGGAGCTCATTCTGTGTGGTCCGTCTTCATTATACTCCCCGATTTATTCTCTCCCTCTCGCTGTGTGGTTGTTGCCTGTTGGTTTTGGTTGGATTGGACTGCTGCGCTGCGCGTCGCGCTGTTTGCTGCTGTTCCTGGGCTGCTGTGGCTGTGGCTGCCGCCAGCTGATATACCTTTTGGCATCATCACACACATCACATTTCGAATGAATCGTCGTCGTCGTCGTTGTCGTTGTCGTTGTCGACGACGTTGTCCTCGTCGAATTGTCGCTTGCTGTTTGGCTGGCTAGGATGGATATAGGTCCACCCGGGGTGGAGCGTGGAGGTGGTGGCCGTTTCTTTGATTGCCTCGCGCATAGTAGAGTCAGTCTACCATGAAAAATGTTGTGATATGATTTTGTTGCTGTTGTTGTTGTTGTTCGTTGTCGTTCCGGTTCGTTTTGGTAGAGTAATTTTGAAATGGACTATCATAATGGTCTTCGCTGCTTGAGGTTGTAATTGTCTCGAGTCGACGCTAAGGCATAGGCACTAATGAGCGGGAGTACGGGTCGTTAATTTAGATATTTGGGAATGGGTACGTAACGTAAATAGGTGTACTGGATGGTAATGGTCGCTTGGATAGGAGGACGACAGTTGATGGCTTTGTTTTAATAGGGTACTTAACTTTAGAGATTTTTTTTGTTCGGAAAGCAGGCGCTAATGGAGTGAGTTCGTGACTCATAAAAGTTTACTCTTTTATTTTATAGATAGAAAAGTAGGTATAGCTTAGTGCAGCTGTAACTAGAGTCCCAGACGTTTCTGAACGCCGCTGTAGGCATTTAGCGCTAGCGTGGGTCCTATAATTTGGTGACCCAAGTCTAGACGGATAGGTAATTTGTCAAAAGTCTGTCACTTCAATTGCATCCTCTTGTCAGTCCGTGCACGAGTGGGAGGTAGGGTATTTAAAGTGCTGCCAACATAAATCAACAGTCATTTCGGGCTTTACATTGATGACTCTTGGGCGCCCTGACTAGCTTACATCGATAAGGAACTATCGGAAGTCCTTGTTTAATTAGGCTTCTTCAGTTACAGACTTTACAGGTAGCGTGCAAAGAGCGCCAGGACGAAGACGACACAAATAAAATCGCAAGAAACGCTATTGGCGTGTGGATTCCCATCAGATGAAAGTTTGAGCAAGGATTATAGAGTTGCAAACACGTTTGGGAACGAACTTTTTCTTTCAATCCATGTAAAAGAAGTCGCATTTGTCTAATAATTATTTGCAGATTTCGTGCAATAGGACCTTTGGTGAAGTTCATGCTTCAACTTCAACTTTTGGATCACATAACCTAAAATTTAATCAGGTTTTCCCATTCGTTCTAAGCGCTCTGATGTTATTCAGTAAAATCAAAGCAAATTATTAGGCGATTCGCATTTCGTTCGCTTTTTGAGATACGATGAATATTCCGTGTAAAATGGGTTATATCGCAGTGAATACCGGTGCGAATACCGGTGCGAAAAGCCCAACTTCTCATTATCTAATGAAAGCTTGTGCAAATGCTCACACGAAAACTCTATGAATTAGTCAGAGCAAGTGCTTAGGCGCAGGTCCACCCCGGACTATAAGTGCGTAGTGCTTGACTTTTTTGCCAGCTACCTACATCAATCAGTATCTCTCAAACGTGACAATAACGCTCTTCCAATTAGAACTGAGAACCAAACAAACCATTGCGCAATTTTATGTTCGAAATTCCGAAACAAACAGTCCTCGGCAACCACTTCCAATGCTTCAGCAAACCGCCATCGCACTGACAGTTCAACATTCCAATCAATTTTGACACATTCCTCGCAAATGTCAGTTGAAAATCGTGTGCTGCGGATGTGGATTTTTGCTGCAGTCCAGTAAATTGCCCCACGTTTGTACGCAAATTGTTCGCATTAAACGATATCAAAGAATAAGCTATTTCGTCCAGAAACCGCAGCTCTTCTAACGTTGCAGCAAAATGCCGCCGAAAAAGACCTGCTCTGCTGCCCCAAGCAAAAAAACCGAGCAAAAGAAGAAGGAGAAAGTGATTGAGGTAAGTGTGTGTTGTGCCGTGTGTTCAGTGTTGGAACCTGTCTAAAATTAAAAAAAAAAAAAAGAGAAGAGTGAACAAATTGTTACCATAACCTTAAAATAATCTCCAATCACACACAAAAGATCAAAAATTGAACTGATCAAATAATGCAACCAATTTTGCCACAAAGGACAAAACATTCGGATTGAAAAACAAAAAAGGTGCCAAGCAGCAGAAATTCATTCAACAAGTCCAGAAACAAGTGCACGCCGGCGGTCACCATCCCAAGACTGAAGCGGACAAGAAAAAGGATGAGAAGGAGAAGAAACTGTTGGAACAGAAGGAACTGGCCGCCCTCTTCAAGCCAGTGCAAGGCCAAAAGGTCGAGAAGGGAACCGATCCCAAATCTGTGGTGTGCGCCTTCTTCAAGCAGGGCAATTGCACCAAGGGTGACAAGTGTAAGTTCTCGCACGACCTGACAATCGAAAACAAGGCAAGTATCATCTGATTGCGTACTCATTGTACTTTGGCTGAGGTTTGTTTTATTCCAGGCCGAGAAGCGATCGATTTATGTGGATATGCGCGATGACGAGGGCGATGACATGCAGAACTGGGACACCGACAAGCTGCAGGAGGTGGTCGACCAGAAGCATTCGAATGAGAAGAATCGTCCAACCACCAATATTGTAGGGATTATGAAAGTACTCCATTCATAGCTCATTTTTACTCTATTTGTCAGATTTGCAAGTTCTTCTTGGAGGCGCTGGAGAAATCGAAATACGGCTGGTTCTGGGAGTGTCCCAACGGCGAGAAGTGCATTTATCGGCATGCGCTTCCACAGGGCTATGTGCTCAAGAGGGACAAGAAGAAGGACGACAAGCCATCTGAGATTTCACTGGTCGATTTGATCGAGCGGGAACGATCCGCATTGGGAGCGAATCAGGTTAGTTCCTTTATAGCACAGAACTGGGGCTCGGGAAGTGGTGCACCCTCTTGTTCAAGACAGTATCATTGGTTGGTTGTGTCAATTTAATTCATTTAGCCCTTTGTTTTGGTAGTGCAAAGCCCTCCAATCATATCCCCTCAATTTGTGATGAAAATGTCGCTCTTTGCAGACGCGTGTTACCTTGGAGACCTTCTTGGCATGGAAGAAGCGCAAGATCCAGGAGAAGAAAGACCGGCGCACCGCCGACGATGAGAAGAAGAAGGTCGACTATAGCAAAGGCAAGCAATTCGGAATTTCCGGCAGAGAGATGTTCAGCTTCAATCCCGACCTCGTCGACGACGGTCCCATGGAGGACGGCGATGCCGCATTCGATAACTATGCTCGTTCAGATGACGAGGACGAAGTTACATTCGAATACAAGGAACTGGATCTGGCGTCTCTGTCTTTAGCAGCTCAAGAGGTTTTTACCAAAACTCACCAAACACGGTTCCGTATTTTTATGGACTTTTTTTTTCCGAATTCAGGTCGATGGCACTGGCACTGTCGCTTCCAGTACTCGGCTAAAAGACCAGCAAGACGCAGCGGACGCCGAAAACGCCGCAGAAGCTGAAAATGCGTCGCAAGCTGATGACGCAGCCAATTCAACCGAAACACCTGCTGATGACGCGGCTCCTATCAATGAGAATCTATTCCTTGATGATGATTGCTTAGGCGGCCTCGAAGACGAACTGAACGACCTCGACCTGGACGAGGAGGACTAAGTAGTAAGAGATTTGCCAACAGCATTGTGGGTATCACAAAATACACTCTTTCTGATTATTATCATTAGTAGCCGCGATTGTTTTTTATTCTTAAAATTACAAAAATGAAATAAGAAAACCTCAAAATTAACGAAGCAATTTTATGTTTAATACTAACACGTCAAAATTGGAAAAACTGGTGCTGTGGGGCTACCAAAAGTTTGCGGGCAGTATCCCCGGCGGCTTTGGCATTTGTCCCTCCTTGAGTATCTTGCTGAGAAGGATCTCCAAGCGTGCCTTTGGTCCGCCTTCGTCTACTGCCGACAGCTTGGGAAAGTACTGCTGCTGGATGGCGAACAGCAGCTTGTGGAACTGCTTGCCAAAGTTGGCCAGCATGTCGGCGCCGGCCATCTGCAGGAACTCCCACATCAAGGTGGCGCAAATGTCCGGCAACGGGTAGAGACTTATAAAGTTGCTCAGCCAAATCCAACCGTTTTCGACGCCGTATGGGTGTTGGGGGCCGTCGGCACGACGCCCCGCCGTTATCATGACCGCCGAGTAGAGTCTGGCTATGCCCGACTGCCGCTTGAGGTACATGTCCTGGTTTTCTATGCCGGCATCGGTCACTCGGTAGCCGAGTGTTTTGGAGTACTCCTCAACGGATTGGCCCCGCTTCTGGGGGATGAAGTAGGGCACTAGGAAAGGTGACTCCTTGAAAGTGTACGCCAGGAAGATCTGTCCGAACTCGGGCACCAGTTTCCACAGCGACACTATGACGGTGGCGACTGGAAACGCTGCTTGCGGGTTGCTCGAAACCGCTGTGTCACCTTGACTGACGAACTTTTTGGCCATCAAAAGGACGCAGTAATCCCGGCCGAGGGGGTGATCGTTGACGGTGATTTGGCCATCGGCAGTTTTCAACGGATTGCCAGAGATGAAGGAGTAGAGCTTCTCGAATTTGTCCTATAAACAAGGAGGGGGTAAGACGAGTTGAGTTGGTTGAATCTAACTCACCTGTAAATGCTGCGGACTAACAGCGGAAATGGCATTCACGGGAATATTGATCGCTTTCTGGCACGCAGATCGATACTTCTTCATGTTGTCGTCCGACTGCAGCGACTTGACCTTCTCAACTTTCTCAGTGTAGAACTTGTTGATTTGCGTATAGAATTCGAAACGTTCCCTACTAACAAACTGAGCTGACGCTTCTACTGGTACATTCGAGACTACGGCAGCAGCGGTGGCCGCGGCATCCGTTGTGTCCTTGGGTGCGGCGGGTTGTTCCATCGATTTGTTTTGGTTCAGTGCGACTAAAGCAGCAGCAGCAGCTGCGGCCGCCGCTTTCTGCTGCTGCTCTTGCTGTTGCAGTGCCTGCGCTTGCTGCTGCTTCTGTTGCTCCAATTGCTGTTCGTGTTCATGCAACTGTTGCAGCTGCAATTGTCCCTGCTGGTGTTTGACTTCGCTGATAATGCTCTCGTCGAGTTCGGCGATTGAGTTGCACAAGTTCTCGGCGATTTTCATCTCAGCGGTGCCGCACTCTTGACTTCTGATTTTACCAATGAGCTGATCGAAGGACAGCACAAATGATTTCAACTTTTGGTTGTACGTTTCGGCCGTAGTCAGAGTCTGCTTGTCCAAGGACATGAGTAGCTTCGCTACCTTTTCGTAGCGAAGTCGAAACCTCTTCTGGTACTGCACGATTGCCTGCACAGTGATCATTTGGAGGGTATGTTGGCTTTGTTGTCGCAGGGCGGCGATTTCTTGTTCGTTTTCTGTTATCTGTAGTTGCGCCAGTCGCTTGGCCTCTTCGATGATGCGCTTCTCATTTTGCAGTTGCTCCTGCAGTCGTTTCTCCCGTCCTTCTTTGAGTCTTTGCCGGATCTCATCGAGTTGGATCTCATTCGAGTAGGTATGGCGGTGTATCTCTTCGATTTCCTTGCGAATGGATTTGCGGCGATTCTTCTCCGTTTCACGGAGGATTATGGTCGTATTTATGGATTCGTAATCTAAATTCTGAACTGAAATGTAAGTCTTAAGGTACTCGTACATTTTTCTGTATTATCTCACCTCAGGACTGGAACGAATAGGTGATGAAATGATTCGAGGACTCCTCTCTAACTTCGTCGGTGTTATGTTCGTATTAGGTTCAGTTCTTGTTAGGCTAAAAGATTGATAGTCCTCCTTGTCTGGGCCAAGAGTTCTTTCGGTAACAAACGGTGAGATCTCCGCAGCATGTTGCAGCACTTTTAAGCGCAAAGTCGAGACTTCTGAAACTAGCCCTTCCAGTTTTTTTCGCTGAAAATAAATGGAATTACTTTCGGTTATAGACTGTTGCAATGGCTTGCTTACAGAGGCACTCATTTTTTAAATTAAATTAATTAAATAATCACAATGTACAATAATAAAAATAAATATTGTTAACTATAAACGCAATTTGTTTTGAGAACTCTCGGCAAAGTGACAGTTGAGTGGCACTGTCGCAAGTGATGCCAGTATCCAGTTTCCAGGTTGATTCTTTAAAGTGCTTTAAAATTCATTGTAGGGGACGTAAGCTCCAAATTCATATAAAAAAAAAGTTAGGCATAGAAAAAGGTGAAAAACGTATTTCCTACTGTACAACTCATGTATACTTTTTATAAATAGGCTTTTATTGTTAATTTGTATTCACATGAAAGTACAATAACCATATTCGTATGCTATTCCAAAAAATGGCAGCACTTGAGTTTATTACATTTTCCACATTCTGCCAACTGCTACAAAGGAACAAACAATTTTTATTAGTGTGAACTGTCACTTTTGTCAGCTGTCAACAGAAAAATCCATTTGTTCGCAGGGAGAAGGAAAAATATCTGCCCAAAAATGCCCGAGTTATCCACTGCCGAAAAGCAACTTTTGCTGAAAAAGCATGAACGAGCAATCAAACTTCGTGCCGAATTCAATAAACAGATAACCAACCCCCATCGGCATGCAACCGGCGAGGGTGGCACCGTGGTAAGTAGGAACTCCAATTTCGACCGTCTTGTTATGTCATCATGGTCACTAAACTGTAAATTACATTCCGATTGCAGTTCGATGCGGGTATGCAACGCTTCCAGGCGATGCGTGTGAACCACTACGAACACTTCAAGCCAACAGGTAAGGCATTTAGGTTGGGAATGTACACTGTCGTCATTCCGATTGTTGTATTCGCCTGTGCCTTGAAAGCAGAGCGCGACGGTAGGGAACATAAATACCGCACCGGACAAGTGGCCTACAAGGATCGCAACTTCAAATGGATTTAAATGTGTTTTGAAAGTTTGGTTTTATTGAAGATTATTATAAATAAAGTATCGACGCGATGTCTGTTGATGTATAGCTGTGTTTGGTTTACTTGTCTTCCAGCTGTTTGTCTCGAGCGATAACGTAGTCCTCGAACTTGACCATGTATGTTGTTCCCTTGTGCCAATGGGCGGTCACTTTGCATGGCTGAAAGGAATAGAAGAGCATGTATGGAGAGGAGAGGGGCAAAACCAAAGGAGAACCTACGAATCCACAGTGGGTGAGGACTGCTTCGACAATGCCAGCAGTGAAGTTGGCACAATTCAATGAGCCCTTGTCCTTGGGCACACTAATGAACGCGTTGACCAGGGGATCCTTTTCGATGATGTAGTAAGTGCGTTCGTCATCATTTGCGTGCTCAAGCTTCTCGGCTTCCTTCCCAAAGAGGTTCTAGAATTACAGTGAATTGAATGGAAGTTCTTTTCAAAGCAGGTTGAAACTACCTTCCACAGTGTGGTCTTGACGAAAAGAAGCATTTGCGTGAGTTTCGTCTCCCGCTTAGAGCTTCGTTCACGCACGAAGTAGATGTCAATCACTCGGGTGCCGACATCCTGACCCATCTCATGTAGTCTGTTGAAGAAGATTATCAGTTAAATGTCAATTGTTTGGTTGATGTCTTACTTTGTTTGCAGCTCGGGGACGGTGTACACACGGCTCTGGCAGTATTGCACAATTTCACTGAACAACAGGGCGACGATGCTCTGGGAGACCTCTGTCTTGCCCTTAGCTAGAGGACGATCAAGTATATTGGTTCGGGGGCGCATCGAGGACATTTTTAACGCTTCCAGCTTCTCCATCTCTGTGTTTCAACAAAAAACTAACTGACGTAAACAAATCCAAGTGACAGTGACAGTGACAGTTTGTTTCAAACGGCTATCTATATTTGGTCGCAAGATGGTGGAAAGCCATTAAATGAGAAGCTCTGGATCATGGCAAGACGAAAGCAGAAAATGTTCGACGGTCTTCATGTGGCCCATTAGCTCAGTTGGTTAGAGCGTCGTGCTAATAACGCGAAGGTCGTGGGTTCGATCCCCCCATGGGCCAGGGAATTCTTTTTGGAAATAAAATGTATTTTGGTGTAAACATCGGCTTTGGTGTTTATGTGTGGGTGTAGTCAAACCCGCAACAAAATCCGACCTGGAAACGAGTGAAATTTCCTAGCAAAAACACCAGGCGAACAGAAATGTCAGTCATAGACGCGAACCCAGCAAGTTAAAAAGCAGGCTACACAACTGTGTGTGTGTGTGGGTGTGTGCAAAGTAAATCGCATGGCAGAAATTTCATACACATACCGATTGCACTGCACACACTCGGGCATATCGCAGCGTAGCCCTACTGGTATTTCTGGTAGCCTGGTGCTTTGCTAAGAAATTTCACTCATTTTGTGACACGATTCGAGGGGAATACATTTTTTTTATTTGGCTGTGGGCAATGGAACTTTTTGTTCTCAACTTGCTAAACGGGTACGGTTTATGCGGAAACTTTTACCGAGTTCGTTGTACGGTGTAGCACACCGCTCGAGCTTAATTTTAGCCCTCATAGTCCGTAATTTACCCCGCTAAATAAGAAACCGAGTACATTCGAGCGTGGTAGAGATTTTCCGAGTGTGTACTTGGATCGTCTTTGAAGATCTGTTTCCTTCTCCGGAGCGTTATCTTTCCATTCTTTTAAGACGTCCATGCATTGTTCCTGCCGTTGCATCGATCGCACGCTTATTGTGTCTTTCTGTTTCTTCCCAAGAAGCCGCTTACGCCCCTTGTTATACTGAGTTTTGCAACTCGAAATTGTACTTTCCAGCGAGGGCAAGGAATTTCGTAGCTTTTTTAATACTTTTATGATGAGGACGCGCTAAAGAGGTTGTGGTTACTCTTGGAATGAAGTATAAGGAAATATGAAGCTATAAGAAAAACGAACTCACAGAGGATACTCTGCACATCAATCTCGACTTGAATGATGGTTTCCCGACAGTGCTGCCGCTGTACCAGCTGTTGCTGTGGAAGTTCTAATCGCGCGGCATTGGGAAACGCGATCGAGTTATGATAGTCTCCTGGCGATTGTATACCTTCTTTGCTGGGGAGGATATCCGCGTTCCTCCATTCACTGCAAGAAGGTAGTAAAATGCTTCATCTTTAGCCACGGGAAAGGTTCAACCGAGGGTTAAACGTCCAGGATACTGGAAGCGTTTCTTGTACCTGTAGCACTATGATCAATCGGGTGAAAGTTTGAGATGCGGCCTACTTATTTATTACATCATCATCAATATATTTATAGGTTATATTTTTTGCCGTACCGATGGCGGCGTTATTTCAAAACTGAATTTTGTGAAAAATGTCCCAAACGAAAGGTGAAACTCCGTAGAAGGGAAGGAATGGAATTTTCACAAATTGCGGGCTCCCTAACCTGGCCAAACAGACAAATCATACTCGCAAATCGCAATCCTCTTGCCGCTGGCCCCCTCAACATTTCGTCAAATTCCGCCATTTTGCTTTCGTATCGGTGTTGTGTCAATAAGAATCCGTACATGCAAAAAACATACAAAAAAAATGCTGCCAACCGTAAGGGAATCTATCACATTCCTGTTCGGGAACACCACATTTTAATATTACTGAATGATGTTGGTTAGTTTTTATATATTCTTAAAAGGCGAATAGTTTGATTTGTTTGTTTAATAAAACTATCTAAAAACCTACATTGTCCATTATGTATAAATATTTGAAGCAAAAGTACACTTATTTTTGAGAAAAAATACTATCCACTCGTAACGAATTATGTCAAATTTAACGGATAAAATTCAATGAACACTGCCAGCAACTTTGCCCACAGGGGAAGTGGCTCATACTCTTTGCGATATTGTAGGTGAGCCAGTATAGTTTGTACTCCGAAATATCAGAGCAGGACAGTCAGACATTCTGGAGCGGATCAAATAATTTCTCCAATGTATCATGCTCACTTTCCGTTGAATTCCGTCAAGTTTAAACCGCTGCGTCTTCCTATTCTCTGCATAGATGGCTACAGTGGTCCCAGATTGAGGGGAAAAGCTCCAATTTTGCCACATTTTCAATGAAAAAGGGGAAAGTATCAAAAATCTATTTAAAAACTAAATTGCTTAAAAGGAAAATTTAAACGCATTTCAACTATAAATAAATTTTAAAGTTTACTCAGAATGAACACACTAAATATGAAAGAAAACAGCCTTTGTAAGAATTTTTGTTTATCTGAATGCATTCACTCGATTTGACGTTTTGTCTAATAGAATAGAAAATCATTTCAAATTCAAATTTTGTTAGCCGAAAGCCCTGGTAGCTAGTGCTTATACCTATTAGCAGTTTTAATTTCATTAAGCTTTAATAATAATAATAATAATAGTAATAAATTCAAATTTCATCTAAAAATAAAGGCAAATATCACTTAGGGGAAAATAAAGGGGAACTTTTTTCGAATTTAGGGGAAAATGCTGATAAAAAAAAGGGGAAAACAGTCTTCACAGTCTGTGACCACTGGATGGCTGACCGGTAGAAGGCTTTTTGAGAAGAAAAAAAACACTCATCATATATTTTTGTAATTATATTTTGTTTGTAATAGTTTATTCTGGTTTTGTTAATGTTGTACGTAATATATAATTTATACTTATAAACATTTAAGTTATTTTTTTTTTTGTTATTTACGTCCGCACACATATCCACATACACAAAGAAACATGGTTGGTATTTATTTTCTTTTTTGATTTAAGCTATACACACATGCTGATTTGTGTACATAGATATCTATACATGGATATATATTTTTCATTTTTTTCTCTTTTATAATACACATAGTTTTGTTTTTTTTTAATACATTCATATTCTTTATTTAATTATGATAGTATATACTATATATATTTGTTTTATTTAAATAAATGTATGCAGGTTTGTTCCTTTTAAATAACTATACAAGTTTTCAACATTTGTTGTATTCTTTTTTTTCCTAAATAAAGACATTAGAATAAATAAATAAATAAAATTTACTTCAAACGTTTCAAAATTTAAATTTGTTCTTCTTCCTCTTGTTAAGTATCTAGGTTTCCATTCACTTGCGTTTTGTGTGTGTTTAATTTTATTCCTTAATACTGAGTTATTATTCTGAAATAACATTTTGGCAAGTATTAACTTTTATTATATTTTTTTGTTCTACGTTCTAGATCTCATTTCATTTTGTTTGTACTAAAGATTTACATCTTACTATTTTTTTTTTGTAATTTTTTTTGTTTTATATTCACTACTTACGTGATTATTTTGTAGTGTATTTGAAGGTGATTTGTGTGAGAGATTGATTTGTGCCCGCTGGGGTTTAGCGAGGGGACACAAGTCAACCCCCAACAAATGCAACTTTCAAATGAATGTTTTTATTTGTAATATTGGTTACAACCTTTTTATATATATAATTTATATAACTCACTGTGTAATACGAATATATTGGGGCAATTCGTGTTACATGCTTAGTGGTTAACATTTACCTAAGAATAAAGTTTAAATACATTGTTTTGTTTTAGTTGCACATTTATTGATAAAATTTTGTATTTCTCTTTTAGTTATTTGCCTAAGATTACTTGGTTTGCATATTATTTATTATTTAACTAATAAAACAACGTCAAAGGTGTAGGTGGCAGTGTTTGTCGCAAATTTGATTCGAGAAGCCCAATCAAATTCGACGAGAAGCAGTGCTCGATGCGCCAGTCAATTCATTTGTCGCAGATGCCACTTGTGTCAGTTTTGTTGCGGTTGTTCCTTTCACAACAACTATATAATGTTTACTTTGTTTAACACGAATAGAATATCTTTTTACTTAAAAAATATATTTATACAAAAAAGAAAGAGAATCGCTTCGGAATTCCATGAGCCCTAGGGAAAACCAAACACGATTAGATTAAATTAGAAATTTGGGAAAAATCCTCAACTCGCTGAACACAGTTGCGCATCTAGAGAAGCAATGAGTTGACAGCTCGTTTATTATAACGTTTTGTTTGCTTAATATCATAACATTTTAAAAATGTTGGATGAAAATTTGTCACACGCCACGGCTTCCGCGTGGAAATGGCGACCAATTTGCATTTTATTCCAGTTAATATCGTTTACTTTCGCCAAAGCACGAGAATTGAGTCCTTCTCAACCAAAGCTCAGTCGGCCATTTCCAGGCAAGCCGTCGGCTTCTTCTTGATTGGTTATTTATTAATTTTTTTTTTAGATACCCAGATCGGCATATCTTTCTATCTTAATACTGTAAGCGAATTGTTTTGTTTTTATTCGATTTTATACTCTAAATATAAAAAAAAGAAACAAAATTATTCAAAAAAACTACAAATAAATTGTTCAACAATTTCCTGTTATTGTTTAAAAAAAAAATATATATATATATTGTAAGCTTAGACTTGAGTTGTTCCTACCTCTAAAGCTTTTAAATTTGTTTCGAAAATTAAATAATACCGAGTTTTAGTACCTACACTTGTAAAACATCCATAATTTAATTATTAAACAAAATAATAAATAACTACCTAAGACTAAGGAAAAGCAAACAAAAATAAGAAGTACCTTTGTGCAGTGTCGAAATGTCATATTTGTGTGTCTTATTTATGCGTAGATAAAAAAAAATACTAAAAATTATAGTATACTCGAAAAGTTAAATATAACAAAAAATTGTGTAAACTAAAATATTATATTACAATGTAAATAGAGATAAAATCATAGGTTCTGTTGTACTTCTTTCTCATTTGGTATTTGATTTGATCAGCAGGAGAGTTTGGACAATTGGTTTTGTTGTTTGTGTGTTTGTTTTGTTTAGAATACAAGTCTACCATAATCATTGAGTTGCGGCCGATGGACCGATGGTTGAAATTGTTGCAGTTGCAGTTTCGGTTGTTGCTGTTGTGGATAGTTTGCATGGTAGAGATGATAGTCGCTGTCACACTGCTGCAATCTAGCCTCCAAATGTCAGACCTGCGGTTTGTGCTTTCCACCACATACGCCGCAGGATACGCCAACCAAATGGCAAGCTCGTAGTGGTGGATAGCACCACAGGCATGGTACAACAAAGGAAAGAAGTGTCAAACCGATCCATCTGTAAAATTAAGTTGTTCTTGATGTGGTTTCCTTATTTATTTATTTTAATAAACATTATTCAACAACAAATACTGATGGAGGTGCAACATTGATACAAATCATGCGTTTTAATAGGGCTATTTTCGCACAACCATTCGTGTGAGTTTTATTTTCGGGACCGTCTTGTAAAGTGGTCGCCATTATTCGCAGCAATTTTCTCGGGAAGGTTTGGTTTGAATATGCTTCAGTGGCACTTTACGTTTAGAACGATAGCCACTGCAGTAGAAAAGTCACGGGTTCTTTCCAAATGACTTCCAAGCTGTAGAAGCAGACTGACGTTCTTTAAAAGGCGCCACACCTAGACGAACATTAATACCAGACGAATCAGTCAACAGCTGCTTCCACTATTTACTCTGAATAAGATTAGTTTCGTGATTTCACGACGGACTACCCTAGGTCTTAGTTTCGGGTTTCATCCACAAAATGTAGAATCCTAGCGTCAAGGAATTGCAATTGCATTTTCGTAAAGTATTGGCCACAGTATTCAGAGGGACTCTTTTATATTCCGACGGACTTTTACTCTAACCTAACAACGACCCACGAATGAAGGCTGCCTCCATGGAGATTGCAGTACCTTGAAAGCAGTGAAGCCGTGTGTAGGGCGTTGCACTACTCAACAAGGAGTCCCTGGCTTTAAAGCGAATTTCGCAACCTAAAACTACTGCTTACCTCTTTGTGCAGCCCGTCTCATTTATACATTCGCACGGATGCGACGGTGTCTCTCCCTCGGCGTCGCTCATGCAATGGTACAGCATGCAACGCGCACAACCCATTCCCGAAATGCACTCATAGCCAGACCGAAAGTGATCGGGAGCAAATTCGCATGCGCCCTTTCGGTTGCACTCGTCCAAATACAGTTCATGACAGTACCGGCATCGCACTCTGTTGTTCTTGCCCATGACGGGTATTTTCAATCCACCGACACCAGTGCCCGACTCTGGCGATGCCTCCAGCGCGGAGCGTTTCTTCAGATTACAAATTGATTCGCGGCGTGCATTCAACACCTGTGCCGCAGCTGGCTGGTCTACAACTGGATAATTATAGTCGTGTACCTGTGGGCGATATTTGTACAATTAGTAATTTTGCTTTGGCACAAATTTTGTTTGGGTTACTGCGGTTAAAGTGACGTAGGAATAATTTTCACTTGGCGCTATCGATGGCTGCTCTGCATTCGGATTTGCTATTAGAGGTGGTGGTGGCTTGTCACTGGATATGTACTGAATGCTGATCTTCTCCTTTTCACTGTCTTTGTCGCGTTCACTGCTCCCTGTGGGAGAAACTAAAAATGTAGTGTGACCAATGTGCTCGCTCAAAACCGCCCACTACAAAACACTTACTGTGACTTTTTTCGCTGCCTTCGGGACTTGTCTGTGTCTCGGTGTCAATCGGCAAATCCAATGTCTAAAAAGAAAAGTATCAAGTTAGACGGAAAGTCCTTTAAAAAGTCTTGGAAAAACTCACCATAAAAACCTCATCTTCACCAACTGAGTCGTATTTAGCGAGCGGTGGCCATATTACCGATGGATTTGATTTGGCCAGTCCTGAAATTGTAGCGTTTGCGTCACGTTTACATATGAATTAAATTTTTAGTTCAAGGAATTGCACACGCTATTTGATTTATTTATTTTTAATTTGTGGTATTTTATTTGTTTACAAGCAAATAATAAGAACGACAAATAAAAATGAGAAAAATATTGTTATTGCTTGTTTTAAATTTTATTTTGTTGTTGGTTCTAACTCTCAAATGGAACTTACCAATAATTATTTGTTTATATCGAAAAAAAGTTGTCCAATTATGAGGCAAAACAAAGAAGAGCACATGATGTTAGATTTCGGAAAAATAAAAAACAAAAACGAAAATGTTTACAATATAACAAAAAAACAAATCAAAATAAGGTAAAACGCACTTTTTAATTTATTTATTAGAAAAACCAAAACCAAAATGAGAAAGGAAGCATTCGATTTGCATTGTAAAAAAAATGTGTCAGGCGTGGAACAGTCTATTCCTGATCGAAGGATGTGTTTAGATTCGCTGATTTGCAGTGAATAATTGCTCTACAAAATGACGCAATAACAAAGGGACCTATGAGCACTTGAAGCTTGATTTGACGCAGATGCTTTAACTTATTATCCAGTAAGACGGAGTTAAATACGCTAACAGACGAATTGCCCATCAGCGGAACAGGGGGCAATACCTCATCAAATTTTAACCCAATCACTCAACAGTCTGGTTTGCTTCTGCCTCCTTTGTACAAGGTTGATAACGTAAATCTTTATTGCGTCGAGTAGGCAGTGGAGCTTTACCATGTCTCGAAACGACCCCGGCGAAGTTGATTCTGTCTGCTAATGGGGTAGAACAAAGTATTTTGTCGGTCGAGTCAAAGCAACCTGATATAACTTCGAGGTAGTTAAGACTTTGTGTACCTGAGCTCTACTTTTAACTCGACAAATGAAATCGAGGCGAAGAGCAAGCTGAAACATCAAGAAGCCTTTCACTCTCACACATCAGAAATTGAATCATTGAAAGAAACTTTTTGAAGACTTCGCACAATTTTCCGACAGGTTTACAAACTTACCTAGGTGGTGCTACAGTCCGGGTGGACTTGGACAGGTCTATAAACTTGTAAATCCCTCGATATGGTTTTCTAATCAGTAGGATTTCGGAGGTTTCTGTAGTGGGCGTCACAAACCCCAAGAGCATCGCAATGGAAGTATAATATTGAACCGAGTGTGGCGGACAATGGTTTTTAAATGTTTTGCCAACCTAGCATAACCTAACTAAATAAACTAGATGCGCTTAGATGGAGTGGCTTGTTGGTTAAAGCTTGTGGGTTGTCCTCCAGATAAATGTTATACCTAAGATAGTCGGTCCCAATTGCGTCGACAAGTTTTGGAAGAGACGATTCAGCGACGAGGTATACAACGTTTTATGTTGTACGGCTTTGTCAAACTTGTCAAGAAAACTGTGTTGGGATGGCTATGACATTAAGGCCAATACAAATTAAATCGCGAGTCTTCGATATAACCTAAAATGTTAATGCAGCTGGGCAAGACCTCGCCTAAGAAGCGTATTTAAAAAAGAGCCGCAAAATACCATTGAGGACCATCAAAGGAGGTCTCTCAGCTCAACCTTATTCCCCAGCTTGTCGAAAAGCTGTCAGACAAAAGGTTCTAATTTACACTGGAGAATGGCTCCCGTTTTTAACGCAAAGCAAACAAGAAAAGGCCATGTTTACACATTTCAAGTCTTTTCTAAGAAACTAGAGCTTCAATAACTATTTTCTTACATCCACATTTGGTCAGACTCTTAAATCTTCGTTAGGGGACCCCCTCAAAACTTCCTCGCTTCTTAATTTTCGTCAAAATAAACTAACAAAACTGTAGATGCAAAAGCGACCATGCAAAACACAATAAAAAACAAAAACACGATTTCTAAACCAAAACAAAAAACATGAATAAGTAAACGAAACCATAAACTTGAAACATATAGAAACGATCAAACGAGTTTTATTTTAACTTCCAATCTTTAACAAAATATTCGAGATCGCCACCAAAAAGTATAACCTTACCGTCAATCAGTTCATTGTATGCTCGAACGACTCCCTTGTCGAAGGCCCGGGCATCCGCCGCTGTTTGAAATGTCAGGCCGTTGCGCTGTTTACCGGCACGCCAATGATGGAACGTTGGCATCACTTTGAAGTACTTTAAATCACGATTTATTACACAGCTTAGGATTACCTGCAACAGATGGCGCATGAACAAAATTGACAAAAACAAAAACACAAACACTCGAAATCGATTACTTACATTTTGATCGGAGATTCTTTGGCCATAGATAATGTATTCATGTCCACCTGCGCCGGGGGATAGTCTAGTACGTTTGCGTATTGAAACATTAGCTAAACCACCCCCAGCAAGTGGTAACCAACCTTCAGTACTCTCGTCTCTAGTCATTACCTGTGCTCGTACTTTAACTAAGAAGTCGCTGAAAAATAAAAAGAGAACGGAATGGAGGTTTGAATGGTTTTTATTTGTTTAATTAAGAGGGAAAACCTGTAAGTGGAGTTCACCTACTTCAACATAAGACAATTGACAAAATATACGGGAGTTTTAGAGGTTTTGTTTCTTTTCTCCCCAGTTGTGAATAATTCTGCCATTGTGAACTGTATTTTACCAAAATTCGTCTCCAAATTGTTCTACATATTTTAATGGGCTTTGTGTATCCCTGCGTTCCAATAAACAGCAGCAAGTCAAACGTCATACAAAATTGAAAGACACTCCGCTTTGCTTTCAGATAACTCGACTTTAAATTTGCGGAAGTTCACAATAGCGAAATCTGTAAAAACTATCACGGAACGGAATTTTCTCCGAATTGTACGAAACCGGAGAATTTCTATTCCAAATATCCGTTCCGACACAACTTTCGGAAACATTTTCCGATGACATGAATTTATTGTCGCAATGCTTGGAACCGCGTTATACCACTTCTTTTTGACAGCTACGCTGTCGCATTGCGTGGAACCGCGATATACCACTTACTTTTGACAGCTATGCTGCACATTTTCTCGGAAGCTCTCCGACAACAACAACAGGTTTGTTTGACGTGGCTATAGCACTATTGCGCACTGAGAAGTGTCAGCTAATTTTCACGCCTGTCAAAAACCCTGCACAACCCAGAAAATGCGGCTTCTACATCGATATCGCACAATCTTACCTATCTGTCAGTTTTTGACTTTTTTGACTTCACAAATATTTATCTTTTGCTGACACTTTTTCCCGTTTATTGTTAAAAATGAGTGAACTCAATTATGAAGTGTTCGCAATATAGATGATGAGATGAAAATGAATGACAGCAAGTGAAATGACAACAAAGCACTGAATTCTTGCCCCGAAAAATTAACTGGGGTCAGTTTAGGGCACAACTAGGGTGCCCTAAAAGTCATGTCAAACAGGTTTTCAGAACCAAACAAACTAACCTATTGCTGCAGAATATTTTAATGTGAAATGAACGCGTTTATATGCTTCATTTACTTTGTTCCGAAACGAATACTTCCAACGCAATTTGAGTTCCGATCAGATTTGACTTTCGTATCGGAATTTTTTCATTTTACAAATTACAAGTGACACAATGGGGACGATCGGATTTCTAATTTAGTAAATCTGACAGCTGACTGACTTGACATATTTCAGTTTTTATTAGCCACGTGAATAGTTTTTTTTCAGTTGACGTTTATAAAAGAGCAGCCGACAAATCAAGTCAAGAAAATCCTGCCTGCATACTCAGTTGACATTTCCAAGTGTCAAAATTTAAAATAAACCGCGAGGCTACAAAAACAATTCAACGCGTTCGTATACCTAGTACAGACAAATCTCGTTGACGTCTTACACGAACTAGGTATCCGGACGTTTCCATTCACAAACGTCAAAATGTGACAAGACTTTTTTTTTACAAATACTAAAATCCATTTTCTTTTTTTGGCCATTTTTGACAATAACTCAACAATAAAGGGTTATAATAGTACTAGCCCTAACCTCAAATAGTTTGAAGATCACAATAGATTGACACATTTTGCGATTGAGTTCGTTCAATCTAACATGGACGCTATACAAACTCTGCTTATAACTGCGAGTAATTGTCTTGTTACACAAAAATAAACCTATCCCTTACTTAAGACCGAGAACTAGTTTTAAAAGACCTTTGGCTGGCAGCAACTGTTAGCATTTAAAACAAATTACTCTCCACCTTTGTAGCTCAAAGGCTATTTTTAAATCACACACTCGCTTATTTATGTCAAGCGTATAGCCTGGACGGTAATTGCTGTCAAAACATGACAAGCGCGTCGATCTACTACAAAGTAGGTATGACCGCAACACGTTATGTCATTCTGGAGTCGAGTTAAAAGTGCTTTAATTAATTGTCGCCATCTATAGGTGGTGTATAGCGCTACTGTATATGCGACTAAAGGTGAGCAAATGCATGCTAATCGGTAAGTGAATAATGCTATTACTAGCTAAGTATGTTGGTTAATGACTCTCCCTGGGCACTATAGGCGGGAGGGAAATTAGGTTAGTCTGCAGTGGGTGGGTGCTTAGCTAAGAGCGGACCGTTAAAGTGTATGCCATAGTGACAGCTTTTTTTTAAGGAAGGAAGGAAGGTTCAATGCGACTGATGTGGCTAAGG
Organism: Cheilosia variabilis; assembly: GCA_951230905.1. NCBI lineage: Eukaryota > Metazoa > Arthropoda > Insecta > Diptera > Syrphidae > Cheilosia > Cheilosia variabilis. Next base: position 58,143,548 of record OX579680.1, on the reverse strand, counting down.
GGAGTTTGTATCGTTACACAGAAGACTTATTGGCTGCCAATAACAAATGGACTTTAGATGACGTCAGAAAAGTCAGTTCATATTGGCATAGACGAAATGCAAGGCACGTGCTTTACTGAACGGGTTCCCTACTCCTTATAAGAGTCCCTGACTAAGCCATAATAAAACCCCTCGAACATTGCTTTCAGTTGTGCAACCCAAGTCGTAAGGCTTGGTCTTTGAAAATGCGGGACAAGATTGTGAAAAAAGCGGAATGCTCTTTAAAATGCATTTACTTCAAACAAAAACTTTGCACAACTTTTGTACATCAGGCAACGCCGAAGAACTTTAAAATTGCGGCCCTGCAAGAAGTCTCTTATTCAATTCCATTTCGGCCCTCCGGTTTTACCTATCAGCGTTGCAAGTTCACTAACAGATTTGAAGTTCAGACGAGTCTCAATTTTAACTCCACGGCACTTACTAAACGGCTGTCAAAATTAGAGTGCCAGACTTTGTTTGACCTTTTAAAGCTATGGGTAGAAATCTATCACCCAAAATAATTGTGAACATAAAAGCCTAGAAGTTTAGAATTCTTTATAAGGACATGTCATGTGCGAACTGTATATATTCACCCACCTATACCAAAATTGTAAATAAATGTATCGCGCAGCGGCTCCCCTCCATTAAACGTCAACTGAAAAAAACTATTCACGTGGCCAATAAAAATTAACTACATCAAGTCAGTCAGTTGTCAGGCTTACTAAACTAACAGCCCTATTATGGCTGTCAAAAATCAACATGATATTTGATAATAATTGATACGTATCAACAAAATTAATGATTAATAATTTTCGATGAATTGTGAATTGTGTTAGATTTAAGATCTATTGTGAATAGTTTTATCGATAAACTTGGTATCGATATTTATCAAATTTGTCTATCAACCACAAATTTCTTGTTGATACGTATCAAATATTCAGGCGGCTACAAATTTCTATTGACATCAAATCATAAAATTTATTTCCTAGTTTAGACCGAAATGTCATCGGTAGAGCTATTTTTTGAGCCACAAAACAAAAAAAAGTTAATTTAAAAAACCAAAAAAACCCGACTTACTATAAACAAAAAGAATTAAAAATATATGAACAAGACGCATTCAAGAACCTATACCTAACTAATTGACAATCGGAGACTATATACCTACACAGTCCAACAAATATATGTATGAGTATTGAGTACCCTCCGACTGCCAAATAGGTAGTTATAGGTACTTAAATGCGTCTTGTTCATATATTTTTAATTCTTTTTGTTTATAAAGGGTCCGCCAAATAACTTTTTTTTTTTGAAAACGCTATAAAAAAAAACTACTGAATATTTTCTCAAATTTCGTTTTTTTATTTGAAAGTACAATCCTTCCGGTTAATAATGGAAAATAATTTCATTCAAATGGCTGCCTCGGCTGGCCATGCAGTAGCCTACACGAAGATTCCGATTTTGCCAAAAAAATCATCTTTTCAGATGAAGCTCATTTTCATCTTGGCGGGTATATAAACAAGCAAAATTGTCGCATTTGGGGCACAGAAATGAAGGCCATGATCGCTTTTCTTTAAAAAATCGTGCGCTGATGTCATGTTGGTCGCTCGAAGAAGCCCGGGAAGTAAGTATCACCGTTCGGATAATTGTTTTTCACTTCACTCTCGATATAGGTGCTATAGGACACTAAATATCAGTAGTTGCAACTTGCAACTTGCAACCTGGACTACTGGAGTGTGCGGCGTACGCCCGCATATGCCCCATGCCACATCACATAATTTTAAATGCTTGGGATTTGCGCCCACCGCCCCAAAGCAGAGCAAGAACGGAACTATCGGGTGAACTATACTCATCCACAAATTTTCACTGAAATTGGTTGAGCGGTTTTTGAGATCGACAACAGCACCACCTATCAGGTCCAAAACTATCGTATCTTTCAAGCCGCAACCAACCATACACATCCACAAAATTTCATTGAAATCAATTGAGTGGTATCGGAGATTGACTACAGCGCCACCTGTTGAGAATTTTCCGAATTTGAATTTTTCTCAAATCATCCCTGATTCAAGACAAACAAAATAAAAATAAAATCATTCAAATCCGAATTACCCGAGTATATAGATATTAATTTAAATAAAACCCAAGAAGTACTGAAATTCATGTGTGTTTTCACACATACGCATAACACAAACATACGTTTTCCGATTTCAACCAAACTTCACAAAAACCAGCAACAGTTCCGTGAGGAACCCTAGCCTTGGCTTCTCACAACCATTCGTTTTGTTTTTCATTAAATTTTTGGGAAGAATGGAAGGAAACAATATTTTGCCGAGTCCAAACGGCTAATTGAGAATGCTTTTTTATGACAGCACTACTCTCAGACTTCTGCCGGCTAAATTAAGAAGCTATTTCTAAATTTTTTCCCAAATGGTAGCTCAGTGGAAAAAGCCTTAAGAGTGGTACGAACCCCTCGCTCAGAAGTCTAACATTCTAACGACTGATCCATCACGCCGCAGTGGATTGCATATTAAAGAGAAAAAGAAGAAGAAGAAAGAGAAGAAACACATAAAGAGAAACCAACTAAATCACAGTTTTGACAGCTGATTTTCACCGAGTCTTCATTAGTTGTTCCAGGAATTTGCCATTTGCGAGCCGTCCTGAGCCAGAACTCGATAGTTTCCCTCGTGACTCTTTCCCCAATACAACAGCTTGATTTCACTTATTTCGGAGACTTGCAAAGTTATTCCGCCACAAATGAATGCCCTCATTGACAGAAGTGAGATCAAGAGTAAGAACTACCAAAGCAACTCTTTGTCGGGCACCTCAAATTGGAAACAACTGATGAGTACTCTGACTACCACCTTTTATCTACAGATCCCTCTGCAGGTTCTTTTATTTTTCTTTCCATAATTTCCAAAAGTTTACGGTCTCGAGGACTTTTCTGCTAGGTCCTGTTCTCGAAGTGAAAATCAATTCACCAGACTTCTTAATAAAATTCAGCAAATCAGTGAATGGAAAGCTTTTCGCCAGCACACCATCATAGTGCACACAGCTTTCATAGAACAAGTCCTATTCCATTCTACACACACTCACACCCGTGCCACCAGAACCCACCCCACTGAAGTTGAAGTTGTTACCATTTACCAACACCAAACGGTGCCAAGGGAGAGAAGGATGCGCGCATATGCTAACTCTGTCATCGCGTTTGCCAGTGCCACCACCCCACATTTATATTTATATAAACAGCAACTCCCTTTCTATATAAATATATACAGCAGCGAAAAGTTGTTGAATATTTAGGTCAACTTTTAATTCACATTCGCTTCGCTAGGACACACCGCGTATCTGTTTTGCTTTCCCGTTGTCTTTGTTGCTTTGCGCCAACTTCATCATTTTATGTATGCCAAATATTTTTAAATATTTTTATACATATGTACATGAGGTACATAGTTGTTTCATTCATAGGATTTTCATGTACGTATGGATGTTGCATTGTCAGATAGAAGGGAGGTTCCATTCAGTACATGAATACAGCGGTCGGGGAGGGGGGGGGATGTGTGCACTTCAAGGTGTGCTACACACCATTGGAGTCCCACCCGACAATGTGTGGGCTGGGTTACTGAATGAAGTCGTCTGCAGTTCATTTATGAATTGGAAGTTTTCAATCGAAGGTATAATGAATGCAAACTGTCATCAGGTTTACTATATAGTTGCGGTTGCGGCAGGCAGATAACATTCACCGCGCGCTCATACGATGACATTGACATAACTTTAGTTTGAAAAAAATTCATTCAGTGGTAGGGGTTGGGTAGGTGCCGCCTCAGCTGGAGGAAGTGGGAATTTCTGGGAGGCATTTCTGTCTCCTTTTTCCTTTTTGAATGTTAAGCGAAGTTTCAAGAGCTGTATTTTTGGCCGAATATTTGACAGGCAACGTTTGAAAACCAGGGCCATCACCTTTGATCGTTTTTAACCTTCACCCTACATTTTTTTTTTGGCAATTTTACATGGAAAATGTGACGATGGTGAGCTGGTTGAAAAAAAAGACCGCAAACTGACATCCTTGTCACAACTCAGCGGGCTGTCACTGGGGCGTTTGAAAATGGCGACATTCGGATACCTAATTCACGCAAAACGTCAACTAGATTTGTCTGGATTAGGTATGCGAAGGCGTTGATTACATTGACTTATTATTTATGGACTGCTAGTGAAATGTCACTTCCATACAATCTCTGTCCAGAAAACGACGCCAACATAACTAGCGCTCGTGGTTCTATGCGAAAAATAAGTGAAACAAAATGACAACCATCTCGGATTTCTCCATAGAATACTAGAGCCATCTATTGGGCGTGAGTGGATTTGCCAAGTGAAACGGTTGAAATTCAAATTGTTGCCGCATTGTTTACAATAGATGTCATCTCGAAATTGTGCTAGTTTAAATAATTAATAATAGATGGAACCAACAAAATTTGAATAAAAAATCGTTTTTCATTGTCCCATAAATGGAAAAAATGTTCGTATATTTATTGCGAATTAGTTTTTCATGTTGTTTTTCTTTATTAATTTTAGAAATATGATGTAATAACACTTTAGCGTAGATTTCAATCACAGTTCTGATCAATAAATACTTAGATTGTCGAGAATATCACATTCAAGTACATGAGAATTTAATTCATCATATAAATTGTTTACATCTGTGCCCATGTTCTGTAACTCATGCGATAACTTTTCGCATCGAAAACTTAGGAACAAAACATTCCGCTGTTTATCGCATCTGGAAAATATTGGAGTTCTCTAACTCTATGCGAAATTCAATTCTATTCTGTAGTAATTTTTAATTTGATGGGAATTTTGGAAAGATTTCCCAAAGCTGTCAAAATACTGCAAAACAAAACAATACAAACTGAAAATTATTTCACAGGGATTTTCAGTTAGTTGTATCGTTGTTTTTAAAAATGTTTTGCTTTTCACTAATTTTGGGTGAAGAATACGATCGGCGTAACATGTAACAGATTCAAAGACGTGTACCAAGAACGTTTAAAAAAAATGTTGCCAATAATCGTATTTTAAATAATTAAAGAGAAATAAATATCAAAAACAACTAAATATTTTTTTTTATTTTCTATAAGAAGTTCATATAGATAGCACAAATAAAAAAATAGTCTGAACACATGTTGGAGGAACAAAAGGAGAGCAGCCTGTTCGTTAGATTGCTTCTCTCTTAACATACCAAGTATCTTATCGGACTTAGCTTCCGATATATCTTCATATTTTGTGCTTCGGTTTCATTAAATTTGTCCATCATCTTGGAGATTTTTGAGCCCCTCTACAAAACAAAATTCTTATTCATGTCATTTTTATATTGTAACAGCCATCAATCAAGCAACATACATAATTAATATGAATTCATATTCCTTTTTTTTAATTAATACTGTTTACATATACATACATACATTTACATTTACTTTTATAAACATATTTCTTTCATAATACATAATGTTCTCATCCATTCATTTTTAAATTCAATTAACTTTGCTTACTTTCCTTTACCTTGAAACGACTTAAAAATAAATAATACAACGCAAACAATTTCATTATGTCATCGTATTTAAAAGTTAAATTGTAACATGTAGTTCTTTTACACGCAAAATAGTAAACACATGAAATTAACCGCTATATTTTGGGTATAAAAGGGCGACGCGAGTTTAGTCTAGTTGCAGTCGGTTGAATAAAGCAAAAGTGAACACACAACCTAGTTTGGTCTTTTTTTTTTACTATTCTTCTCATTGCTCCCGCAGACAGTTTTGCTCGAGAACAGAAGACAGGTTGACAAGACAAGAAATTGGTCGCCTGGCTCTGCTCGTCGTGGTCGCCGTTTATTCGCCGCTCTCCAGTTGTAATTTCAACAGCTCTACTCACCCACGCACCCTCACCCGCTTCAATATATTATTTCTTACTTTTTGATTTTCAGCCATTTGAATTATAACCGCAAGCTTTGTGTTTCGTGATAAAATTCGACAATAGAAGTGAATATTTTATCGCTCTTGATAGTTACGGAACCTGAATATATCACAAATTTCCAGGGGTTTCATATCGAAATGTTCCATGTGATTAGTGTTGCCAGATGGTTTTTGATGAAAGTAGTACATAGGGTTCCAAATCCTGTACTTTATCGGACAAATGATGATCAGAAAAAGAGTACAAAACTAGGACAAAAAAAAATAAAATATTTTTAGTCCAGATTTGTTCACTTTCACATTAAAAACATTTGCTTTGAGAGAGCGCAAATCCAACACAATTGTTTTGACGTTTGACGTCTCAAAAGTTCTGTTCGTATCGAATTTTCATTTTTGAATTATTAATTCTGTTCGTTTATTTGATTTTAGTGATCTCCGACTGATTTTTCGATTTAATTATAGATTTAGACAAGCTGCCAAGTAGATAAGTGAAAATGCAATCACGGACAATTCCGGACATTTTATTAAAACTATACCGGACTTTCCCCGCAGATGCAAACAAGAGTACATGTCCGGGAAAACCCGGACGGATGGCAAGGCTACATGTGATATAGTTTTCGATTCACACAGTTACAGAACGCGTCATGTGATATTATGACATTTTGTTTCAATTCATATCGTTTTAGTGATAGATATATCGATGCGTTAATTACAGAACATAGGCACTGTATTTCTTAAAGTACTTATAATTATCAGGCTATAAATCGTATTGCACCCTAATTTATTTTGTAATTCATACAAAGCCACAGTTTTCTGGACAGTTTTACAAATTTTGATTGTGTCCTTCTGTGGGTTTCTCAGGAAACCTTTATATTTTATATTAATAAAATTAGACTTTTCTGTTCTACAAGAAATAGGAAAAATTTTCGGCACTGAACCGGGAAACAATTGCATTCCAAATCCATTTTTTTTGTAGCAATTTCCTTCGAAATGTTTGGAGCAAGTTCTTGTCAATGTCTGGTCATTAAGACGACGTATCGCCTTATTAAATGCATTTTTTTTTACGCAATCTAAATAAAACAAAATGAGTTTTCTGCCTCATCTTACCTATGGAAACAGATTTGTCCCTTTTCAGAGGAACTTGAATCATATTGCAAATTGCAACCAATTACACAACACTTCCTTTTTTAATTTTTAATTTTTAATTTTTTTTCAATTAATCGCAATAACACAGTCTTATGGAAAACTATTTGCAACGAAATGGAAACGTCATATGTGAGTTTCCAATTTATTCCGCTCCGAACCACGAGAGTTAACGCCTTTGCCGAATTCACAATATCGCGTTGAACGCGTGCGTGCGTCGGCGCGCTTTGACACGCTTTATCGAATCTTTACGATTTTAAATGCCAAAGCGCGCGAGCAAAAATTTTGTAAAACGAAATGTTGATTTGAAGCAAATGCGCGATGAGAGAGTAGAGCATGACAAAAGTTCGGTTTAGGTTTAACTAATGTACTCAAATAGAGAGCGAGCCAGATTCTGAAAGGCGAAACGATCAAACATTTTCGTGCGCACGAATGATTTGCCCTATGTTACACAAGCAAATATCTTCGTTCACACGAAAACGTTTGAACGTTTCGCCTTACAGAATGCCGACCGAATTCATATTTCAAGTCTACTCTCTTTTTGTCTGTAGCTGCAATTTTTGTGCAAGAATTAAAAAAGGATTCCCCAAAATCGATAAAAAAATCTTTCATAAGAATAATGTAAAGAACAACCTTACAAAGATACAAGACCAATGATTAATATTTTTTTTTATCCAAGAAAATCTGCAGAAATAAGTATTAGCCCCACAAAAAAAAAGGTATTCCTCGTTTTCACTAACTAAACTAATTAATTTGCATAAAAAAAACATCGTATTGCTTTTTAAAATTTGTGTATGATAAACATTAGTGATTCTGTGCCACTCCAACTATTTATGAACGGCACACCCCATGAAATCAAATCAAACAATGCAAAATTCTAAAGTTGTCAAACGCGCGTGAGAGTAGAGAGTAGGTCTACTCAGGCGTCGCGTTAAACTTTACGATATTTACGATCTAAAGTCGATTCAACGCCTAAAGTTGTATTTTGTGTGGCAGCATATGAACGCTTTGTTTCTACATAATCTGTCAACGCGACATTGTGAATTGGGCATTATGTTGGAACCAACGCGAAGTTGTCTACTAGCAGTCCCTATATAATAAGTCAATGGTTGATTAGTCAACTTGAATTGTTTTTGTAGTCTCGCGGTTTATTTTGAATTTTGACACTTGGACATGTCAACTGAGTATGCAGGCAGGATTTTCTTGACTAGATTTGTCGGCTACCCTTTTATAAACGTCAACTGAAAAAGCGGCTTACGTGGCCAATAAAAACTGACATACATCAAGTCAGTCAGCTGTCAGACTTACTATGATAAAAGTCCGAATATTGGGGCGAAATGGGCTACAAAAAGGTTTAGTTGTAAAACAGGGCAAACCCAAGTTTATGATGTTGACAAAAAGGGACAGATGGGACAGATGACAGCGAACAAACGTCAAAATAGACCGCTATTACTTTGATTGGAAGGAAATCCAGTCCACTAATCACAACTCTGCGTTATGGCGTCGCATCAAAAATCAGGCGATACACTTTCCAAACGCTGTTTGTTTGGCCTAAGAAGTCAATTGAGTGCTAAGTTCTTCACAAAGAACACTCGGATAACTCTATACAAGTCCCTAGTCCCACGCAATCGTTCCCTGATGACACAGAAGCATGCGGAGGTTTATAAAGATATCCTTGTTAGTTTTGGAATGCAAACTTATTTATAGGAACTTCGGGCCTGTTTGCCTTGACGCGACGTGTAGCAGCCGATTTAACAGAGAACTCTACAAGCTGTGTCGTCTAAGATGGCTAGGACATGAAGAGTGATTGGACTCGAACATTCCGCTTTAAAGAGCTTCCAACTCGGAGCTCCAACGCAGTAGACGAACATCGCTTTAGGCGGCGCTCACAAGTGGAGAGCTACCTCAGCCCACTTGGGTTAAACTGAGTAGTTTTTTTTTTTAGAAGATACGGACGTTTGTCAGACGTTCGTGGAAGCTGGCGCTTGAAATTTGGTCAAGAGTTTTTGTGTGGTTAGACCTATAAACTCTGCACCACTGCGCCCACTGAGACAGATTGACCTTTTTAATTTGACAAAAGAGATTATTTTATTGAACAATTTGGGCGCATTCAAAATGAGTGCGGTCTTATTAGCCCCGTGTAGATCGAAGCCAGCTTTTTTTGGTGATAAGCCGATTGTCTTGACCATTTCGCTGTCGAAAGACTGATGGCGCTCTCGAAGGTTTCTTATCTGACATATCGCGGCAGCTTTCAATAAACGATTACTGCGACATATTTGACCTTGCTGACGTTTAACCTTCTAAACTTCAGTGTGTCAGCTTCCTTTTTGTAAAGAGGACGACCTCTGTCTTTGAGAAGATTGCAAGGAAGCAAGTTTCTAATACACCATTCATCGATCATGTCCAAGGCTGTCTGAACATTTAAGAAACAGGTCGAAAGACATGACAGGCCTGAACAAAGACATGAGTGACATAAACTGCAGTAAGCAGACTGTCAATTACCACAAAATTTAGTCATGAGATTTCTAGTGATTGAACCTGGAACTCCTCGCTCAGTAGACCAGCACACTAAACTCTGAACCACCGAGCTCATTGAGACAGATAGATCTTTTAACTTAGAGGCGATAAAACGCAGCCTTGTCAAAAGCCTATTCTCTCGGAGAATATTTCTTTGACAATCGTGAGCAAATATTTGCATCAAATGCCTCCAACGCGTTATTCTAACCTCCAGCTGGTTCAACGGGTAGTTTTTGAGATCATTAGGCCTTTTTAATTATGCTCACATGATCTATATAGATCATTGATTTCCAATGATAATGTATAAAGGCCTATTGATTCTGTTGTATCACAATGGGCCTTGTTGACAAACCTGGCAGCACCCTCAACTCCGAAAGACCGAAGCGAGACTTGCCATAACCAGGCAAACGAACTGTCAAAAACAGTGCATAAAAATAAGATTACCTGTTTTCTCTGTAACCAGTTGAAGGTCACAACTCAAAACCGAAAATTTTAGTCTTTCTCCTTTGTTTTAAATAAATTTTGAATAGGTCATAAAAAATAAAATTTGTTAAACAGCGAATTCTAAAATTGTGGTCTTTTGATGGAAAGATACTCCATCAACAGGCCTACTTTGGCTTAGGTGAGGCTTCACTTGAGCTGGCCTGCCACCCGAGCTCAACCTAACCTAACACCTGTCATGAGCCGTTTGTCGTCTTGCGCCCCCGCATATACAGTTCCCTATTTTTCAGCGATGCCTTGATTCGAATATCTAACAAGCTTCAATAACACCGCATGATCTCCAACCGAGCTACAAATGCTGTCACAAGTATAGCGATATGCGTGATACATAACCTCAATTCTACAGTGAATTTTTGTGCTTCCTACTTAAAGACTTCTTTGTCGAAAGCGTATCATCAGTTCGAGCAGTTACTATCTCCGGGAAGGTGCAGGGAAATAACTCCACGGGCAATAACATCGAGTGGGAAATAATTTCACTTATTTTATGTGAAGTTATTTCCACTGAAAGTGAGCAAAAACGTCACTTTTTTATGGGAAATAATTTCTTGAAAACACGCGACGACATTTATTTAATAATAATTTATTATATAATTCATGAACAGTGGAAAATGTATGGAAGGGCATGCTGCCCCGCTGCAACCCCCCTGCTTGGGGTTGCTGTTTGCGGGAGGGAGTAGGTGCAAGGGTGGGTGTATGCCAAGTTGTAATTCATAATGTTAGTTAAATTATACTAAAATCCTTATAAATAATTCGATTTGGTTTCTGTTTTCCAGTTAGAATCGAAAAATTCTCAAATCGTTGGTGGGAAATAATTTCACAAAATTTTACCACTTTTAGTGGGAAAGAACTTCACATAAAAAAAGTGAAATTATTTCCCTCTCAAGGTGAAGTTATTTCCCTCCACCCTCCGGGAAATGCCACCTGCCTATGAGTAAATGGTAAATCACGCGAGACTGTGCTGTTAGCCGGGGGTGGAATCGCCGCATCCGTGAAAGAGCTTCAATCCCATAGAGTTCACATCCGAAACTAGAACAAATTCCGTCGCACATTGCTCGCTCAAGGATAACCCGAGCGGATACAGAGCAGTTTTGCGTGATTTACCACGCTGCTAGGGATGTTGCATGTCACAGAGATGGCGGCAAACTTGCGCACGTACAGCTCCATCTGTCTTGTCATACTTTGCATCTGGAAGGAGGTGCTGATCAGTCTCAGAAGAAAATAGCAGTCAGCTCTATAAGCAAGCGAAGTAGTAAGCTCTAGCAAAGGGTGCAATAAGAACCACTTCCACGAATATCTACCCACCACGAAAGAGAGTAAACAAAAAAATTGCTGTTGACAGCAACCAATTTTGACACATCAACTCAAAAGAGCAAAAGAAAAAAATAAAACAGTCCATTTCCTCCCATGTGCGCAGACAAAACTATATAAAGTACATACCACCACCACCACCACTACCACCTTGGTACAGAAAGCATTGCGCCGAATAAGCTTTTGACCGAAGCTCTTCACTTTGTAGATGAACTGAAACAAAACAATCCATGAATGGATGCCAGAAGTATATCAACAGCTCCTTGTGGTGGCCGTGGCGGCTCCCGTTCCCTGCCCCAATGTCATGGTGAATATGTGCCATGCGAGGTGTACCCGCACAGGAAAACTAACCTCTCTCATTCACCATACTCATACACTATGCACGTTCAAAAGAGTTTCATTGTTATTTCCGTGCGAATACGTACATAATATAAACCGTGTACATAATGTACACCAAAGTACGACATCATCATGGGGTGGTTTACCCTCTCGTCATATAACGTATACCGCTACCGACCGCCCAAGAGGGGGGTGACACTCTCTGAATTGTTTATGTTTATTTTATTTCTCTCGCTCGGTGCTGTGTCAGGTTGTCTCTTAGAGGTCATGTCTAAGAAAATGAATGAAAAACACACATTTTCATTGATGAAAAACTTGCGATTGGTTTTTCAGGCTTCAGCTTTTAGTGTTGTTTTCTGTTCGGTTCTCTTGTCGCTCGTCGGACGAGAGGAGGAATCGAAAAATTCTTATTTCGATTGCTTCCGAATGAAGTAGGTATCTGTATCTGTATCTGATAAATCTGAATGAAAATCGTCTCGGGAGAGCCGCAGCTAGTCGGGTTTGAAGAAAGCGAAAGGGAAGTAAAGGTAGAAATTGTTTAAACAATGCCTTGTGGTGGGCTTGTGCCAAATGGCACTGAGTCAGCGGCTCTGTCAAATGAATGTACATGTTGTTAAATATTTTCCTAGTTCTTGTTTACTATGGCTTGGTTTTTGGCTTTTTATGTATACACTCGGTGCGGGGAAAAAGCTTTTCCCCAATTGCCGTCTTCTTTTGTGAATGAATGCGCGAGGGCATATAGAGTCATAGACTTGGGTGATAGATTTTTTTGTTTCTTCAGATAATTTGTTGTTTAGGTTAGTTTGAACTAAAATTGAACTTCAATCGTGAAGGGTACGATTTAAGATGGTGAAAGGTGTTGCCAGGGTGTCACCAAACGTCAAAGTGTGTAACTAAATGATCGCCTTCAAGGTGAGGTAAAACAGGAAAAATGATGAATGTGGTGGATCTCTAACCAAACAATGTTCGCAATGATGATCTAAGGACACAACAATTCAAAAGGCCGTGGTGAAGGGATTGAAATCCTCTAACGTTTGCCGCTTTGACCACATTTCTACATCGTTTTCATGACTTTTCAACTGACAGATGTCAGTGCAATAGTCTAGTTCAATGGGGACGTTCAAGTATCTAGTTTAGTAAATCTGACAGCTGTCAGACTAAGCATATCTCGGTTTTGATTGGCTGAAATGAGCAGCTATTTCAGTTGACGTTTATGGAGGGGTAGCCGACGAATGTGGTCAAGAAATTAGTGAGTCATTGAGTACTAAGTTGACAGTTCGCATATGTGGCTGACGTAGAAAAAGTGACGTTCCCGACCAATCTAGTTTTTGCGTTCATGTTACATAAAGTCCAAACCAATCTAGTCGACTTAAGATAACTAGATTCTTGAATGTGCTTAATAGTTTTCTGAAAGAAGTCTTTAAGCAAGAAACACAAAAATCCACTGCTGGAATTGAGGTTATGTATCCGATGTATCACACAGATAAATGAAGATGGAGTCGGCTTCAGTAATGCATCTCTAGGACGGTTTCGTCGCCCGCAGAAAAAAGGCAGCAGTCAGAAGAAATATAGATCTACAACGCCATCTGTTGTGAAAATATAGAAATGCCACTTTTTAGGGAGATTTTTGTTTTATACTGGTGGATCTTTTATATATAGGGCTCAATGGTTACTGCGAGAAGTCCCCCATTCAATGTCCAATAAAAAGGGTTTCACCTGTCGTCTCATAAATATTATGTAAAATTATGGCAAGCTTCTCAGTTCAGCTCGGATTCGGCTTTAAATTATAGGCCCAGTCGGACTATTAAAATAAGTCTAACGACGGGTTGCGTATAAGAATCTCTGCCTAGGAATCTAAATCCACCTCTTGGGCCAATCATTTTCTATTGGGAAATGTGAAGCTTCCGCAATTGATAGATGCGGGTCAAATGTGTGGAGTTATTTGTAGCAAAGTTCAATTTTGTGGAGGTTTAAGATTCATCTTTTTAGATGTTTAGGAGTTTCTTTACGGTTTACACGATAGCAGCCCGCTTTCAGACGCGAATGATGTTCATTATAACAATGAACAGTTTTGTATTCGAAGACGATGTTCATTATGATCTTTTTTTTTTGTATACAAAAACATATTTAAATGTTCTATATTTTAGAACATGTTCATTTTTTGTTCTGTAGTTCATTTAAATTCTTTAAAACAATGACGTTAACATTTAGAAAGCTAAAATGCAATTAACAAAATAAAAATCCCAATGCACTAATCTAGTACAAAACATTTTTTTTCCTTTTGAGTTTTTAAAGTTTATCTATTTATCAAATATTAAATAATCGAAAATATCCAAAGGTCTATAGCTCTTGATCTTCCACCAGCAGATCTAAATGATACGCCGCAGTCCTACGACGAATTTGATTCAACTACCTCATCCAAGGTCTATCAATAGAAAACGACAGCCTGGCGGTGACCACTAACGAGTTATTAACCTTCATCAAGAGAGGTTGTACGTCTCTTAGATTAACCGTTCCCCATTGATACAATAGATCTTTCAGGACGCAGTGGCAGCCAACTGGGCGTGGAATATTTTTAGCCTGGCGGTGACAAAACTACCGAAGCATGGACAGTTTCTTCCGGAGAAGTTTCTCGAGTACCTCTCGGCTACCTCTCTGATTTTGGGCGTTCCTTATAAGAGTTACCCCAGGAAAACAACGAATGATCAACTCTTTCTCAGCTTGTATTCACAATCTCATTCTTGCAGTCAGTATTCAATTCTCAGGAGGTCAACTTATAAAAGATTTGCTACCCCCGTATCCACTTCAATAGCTGGATAGTCTCGTACACCTTTTCGAACCCATTAGGGCGCTATTTCGAAACCGATTTTTAAAAAACAAAAATGAAATAGGAGGTTCATTGTGAATAGTCGTAGGATTATTTTTGCTCTTGTTTTGTCCCACTGATTTTGGATAGGACAAAAGCAAATGAGCCCAGATTAACTGAGTCTAACCCAAATACCTCGCGGAACTTATACAGGTCAACTGAGGTAAAAAAATCCTGTTCCTTGAAAATATGCTCCAAAATCCAAAGTTTGAAACAAATCCCTCAAGTCGTTTAAGCTGCAGACCTCAGGACCATACGGGAAGACGGGCAGACGAAGGGGATTTCGAGAGACACTTCGACTGTCATCGTCATTGACTTATTATATATGGACTGCTGGTAGACAACTTCGCGTTGGTTCCAACATAAGCGCTAGCTCTCGCGGAATAAATTGGAAACTCACATCAGGCGTTTCCATTTGGTTGCACATATAAGTACTTTGAGAAATATAGCTCTAAGCAATTTATATGACGAATTAAATTCTCATGTACTTGAATGTGATATTCTTGACAGTATTTATTGATCAGAAATGTGATTGAAATATACGCTAAAGTGTTATTACATCATATTTCTAAGATTAATAAAGAAAAACAACATAAAAAACTAATTCGCAATAAATATACGAACATTTTTTCCATTTATGGGACAATGAAAAACGATTTTTATTCAAATTTTGTTGGTTCCATCTATTATTAATTATTTAAACTAGCACAATTTCGAGATGACATCTATTGTAAACAATGCGGCAACAATTTGAATTTCAACCGTTTCACTTGGCAAATCCACTCACGCCCAATAGATGGCTCTAGTATTCTATGGAGAAATCCGAGATGGTTGTCATTTTGTTTCACTTATTTTTCGCATAGAACCACAAGCGCTAGTTATGTTGGCGTCATTTTCTGGGCAGAGATTGTATGGAAGTGACATTTCACTAGCAGTCCATATATAATAAGTCAATGGTCATCGTAATGTCAGAATTGAACAACTTTTCGAGGTCGAAATTTTGTATTATGCAACAGCAGAGACAGAATGACGCTTCACGAGAGAGAGATCTAATTTCCCATTTTTGACGTCTTCTTTTTCAATCCTGTCAAATGCAGTTCTGTTTTTTTTTTTTTTTACATGTTTGACATCCCGAGCTGTGGAGAGTGTTCGCCAACCGAACTCTACATGCAAACCAAAAAAAAAACACGATTAATTTGACGTTTCACCAGATGTTTGCCAACTACTGTGGAATCGAACAACCCAAAATTGTGATAATTGAAAAAAAAAATAACCAATTCAAAAGTTTAAAGTAATAAAACATGAGTTCCAGAAATCTTAAAATTGTTTTTTGATGTTTTGCATTGGCTAGGAGGTCTCTCAGAAATAAATTCGTTTTTTATTTTGACACAATGTCAACTACAGCTCTGTTTGCTTTGTATTTTTGACATCTCGAGCTGTGGAAAGTATGTTCACAAACCACAGTCCGCAAACCTGGTTGATAATCGAGATTTATTTCTAATCTTCCTTTTCATGGGATCAACTTTTGTATGACAAAACCAGAGATTTATGCGGGATTTACAGAAATTTTTTTAAATCTCGCAGTTAATCTCCGGTGGAAAAGTAGTATAAGAAAGGCTCCACGAGATGCTCGCAAAAGCAAAATTTGACGCCGAACAACAGCCGCTGTGTCTATATGGTCGAAATCATTTTCAAACTAGCCGGAGTTCCCATAGATCTGATAGAGAACTCCCAATAGAGGTTATTAATTGTTATAGGAGAACTAGTTCCGCCACGACACCTTTTGGGATGTTCAAACTACGTTCCTGCCGACGGGCAATAAAATAACCGAACATCAGCTAAACCACCTACCAAAGACTCGCTTCATCCATTTCGGAAGTGATGCGTGTTTCTTATTCCACACCATTCGATGACACATTCAGATTGGCCAGAAATGAAATAAAACAAACGAGGATTGCATTGAAATTTTATACTCGCTGTTGCACGAAAGCGATTCTTGAAGAAACGTGCACAAAATTCGCGATTAGTTATAAATTCTGTTTAATTGATTTTATTTCGCTTCATGTTAGGTGTGTTAACAAATTTCAACGAAAACAGTCTTCTGTAACAAGGAAAATTAAGTCTTCGTCCAGTGTAACGAGCAATTGTGTTTTTATTCGATGTGATAATTGAGATCAGTTGGGCAGATAGTTAAATAGAAGGTAGAAACTACACAAACTGCAGAGAAAATTATTCTTTCCAACGAATTTGTATGTGGAAGGTCATTGCAGACGTCAGCGGCACAGAGTAGAGCTAGCATTTGAATGTGAAATAGAGCATGATCGTCGGGCAATTTAAGATTTAAAAAACAAATAGCTCTGTGCGAATATTAAAGAGGGATCTAGCGTGGCCACTCCATGAACGTCTGCCGGATATGACTAAGCGCGATTTGAAAGCTAAAATGGTCACTAAAGAGCCAGTTTCTGTCCTCAACCCATGTCTATAGACAGTAGGTATGGGCAATCCAAATAAAGCAAATTAAGTACAAGGCCCGTAGTCCTTTTAAAAACTACGTGCAACTGGTTGCTTACTTCCATACAAAAAAAAATATATAAACTAACTAGAAACCCAGCACCAGCATGTCGAGCACATGTTCTTTTGCGGGTCTCGTCTTCCTTATTGAAGAGCAGACTGTAATTCGAACCTCCGGCATGCAAAACAGGAAATTGGGTTTCCATTTTTCAAGACAACAACAACAACAACAACAACAACGACAACTTTGCGGGTATAAACACATGAACTTGGGGTTGAGGTCTGTAGAGAGGAATTACCCAAACGATTACTTTCAGTGAGAGTCAATTGCGGTCAAGTGGATGAACACCTGTCACCGGACTCAACCGCAACACTTAAAAAAATATTCCTGAAACTAAATACACATGCAAAGGCATCACAAAAGAAAACAACTCTGATGACAATAAAGCCCAGCATACTTTTTAGAACGAAAAATCAAACACTAGATGATGCAATTCGAAAGATAACCAACAACGATGGGTGCCCCTACTTTTGCAAGCAAGCAAAACGACTGCAAGACTTGCGATATCTCAAAAGGAAAAATATCATCTTCAACCATACGATATGTTTGAATCAGCGGGTTATCTGCGTGTGGGCGAAAAGCTGCGATGCATCCTGAGCGAGTTTTTGCGAGTAAAGCGAAAAGGGGACTACCTAAGTATCTTTGGATATTTGGATCGGCTTCTCTGCTAGGAAATATGCTGTTTGCGCAACAAAAACCATAAAGAGCTGTTAGTGCTGCTTGAATATCTGTGATTATGTGCATGGGGACGGCTTTTATCACTGATTTCGGAATGACACTTGCACATTTGTGAATTGAATGGAGTTCGGCGTGAAAGACGCTCCCGGCTCCTGTTTCCATGTTTCAGATCAGTTCTACGTTTCAGCATTTTATACCTTGAAATACGTGATGAGACTTTTAGAAGGCCGACTTGGGATTACTCCATCGACCCTCCGAATGACGCACAGCGTTTTTGGCAGACTGTCGTCTAAAACAAGTCCAGAAATGTCAGAGGTGGCGCTTTGCTTGGTCCACGTGATCCATACCTACGTAGATGAGAAGACAGCCCTACTAGAGTCAAGTAGATTTGGCAATTGTGTAACCAAGATGTGAATTCCAATTCAGTCTCTTATGCGAGGTTCCAGAACCACACCCTTAGATGCTTCTTTTTTGAACATTGGTTCCCCATTGTGAAGGTAGGAAGTAATTTTGAGAAGAAACTTACTTCATGCATGTGCTGCGGTAAGATGAGCCTTGGAATGCATCGAAAGTTGATTACAGGTATACCTACTGTGAGCGATTCTACTAACTTTATACATTCATTTTAAAGGGCGAACGGTCGTCCTGTGCCCATCTAAAACGCTGTTGATCTCGTCTGTATATAACGTATTTTCACCGCTTTAACTTTATCAGTTCCATTACCTTGTCTCAGGAAAAAATACCGAAACAAGTGCCCCTTGAACGAGTTTCCAAAAAATGCTCGCAATGAATTGAATCGCTTATGTGGGTATGTTCAGAGTTATGTGTGTACCTATGCACTATCTTTCGGGCATGATTCCGCAAATGTTTGCAGAATTTTGTTTGATTTCCCACTCAGGAAAGATTTTGCAGATCCAATGCAAAACCCCAAATAACCCAATAGGACAACACTATCCAAATTGAAGCCCCACGAAAGTCAGAAACCGAAATGAGTATCTACCATCAAGTTCGAGTGGGAGGACAGGCACCTGTCACCATTTGACATATATTTTCACTTAAAATAGATTTTTTTTTTTTCATGTTACGCTTACCTTTCATGTCCTTCTGTCATGATTTGTAATCACAAATATCCTAATATTGAAGCGTAGCACGACAAGTTTCACCATGTTTAAAGCATAAAGGCATCAGCCAACGAATTTCTTTAAGGGATTTCCTCACTCCCACTGGTTCGATTCTTTTCCAAGGATGTTTCTTCTTTTTTCCTTCTTTATTGAAACATACGACCAGAAAAACGAAAACAATGTTTTCAACAGACACCAACAAATATTAACTTTTTCGCTCACACTTTTGTTGCCTTTTTGCAAAACACTAAAAAAAATATTTATTTTTTGGAAGCACACACTATACACTCCCTTTTTCACTGAACATGTATCAAAAGAGAAAAAAAAACCTACTCCAACGACGAGACACGCAGATTTTCTTCTCTTCCTCCTCACAGTGATTATATTGAATTTTCTATTCTTATTTTTTTTTTTTTTTTATTATTTGTTGTAGTTTTCCCGAAGAGGAATATCCGATCAATCGACTTTTTCCCGAAGAACCTGTAAATTTTTTAACAAGAAAATTCGTAAGGGAACTTTTTTTCTTCTCTGTGCTTCACTTTAGCTATTTCACATCCGAAGGAGAATCAAAATCAACTTTGTGAGTGTTGTGCAAAGTATCGACGAAAAATTTGCAAAGTAAAAAAAAAAAACACTTGCAGGCGACCGATATTTTGGATTTCACTTTCTGTCAATTGATTGAGGGAATATACCGTTTAATTGGAGTTTTCCAATTGATATTCCCCTTTTTTCTTCCTGTTTAAAAAAGAAAGGTTCTTCGGGTTACACTTTACACGGCTAAGTTACGGCGACGTCGAATTACTTGCTGCAGAGCAGAGCCTTCTCGCCTTCTTTTCCAACTTCGGTTGATTTTTTGTGCTTTTTTTTTTGTAGGTAATTTTTCTCTACGCATCAAAATGTACTGAACGGGGATGCCACTTGGTGGGAAATTTGCTGACAGCGAATTGGTGAAATTAATGGTACTGCGCATTAGAGCTAGAATTTTTATAGAATATTTCTTAAAATTACAAGGCTATTGTTAACTAAAGAGAAAAAAATTAGAATGTGCTGCACACAGCTGTCAGCTGTCAAATATTGCCAGTTATTTGTACAAATGCATTTATCTTGCATATGATAATATTTTCAGTTCTGCACCGCTTAGCCTAAAATTATGGGAAATAAAGGATTTGGTTTAGGAAGTACCTAGTTATGAATTGGTGGTTAATAATAATCTTAGCAGGATTGTAATTTCTCCTAAGACAAATATCTGTCTATTTTTTGTCGGTCTATGCAACAGCAAACGTGTTATTTTAAACAATGAGGTACCAAAACTAGCCATCACATCAAGCAGGGAATAAATTTATTCAAATCGCATACCCTCCTACACTCTATTTTTCAGAACCACCAATTCACTACCAAGAACAAGATATCGACTACAATACTTTGTGTGATAAATCGACTGCGTACAGGTCTATCGAAAGTGGTAGCTCTGGTATTGTGCCAGGCCTGTGCCTATGAAAAAGCAGAAGACGGCATATAGTGTTGTGCTTGTTGGGTGTTCCTGGATGCCGCTATGGGCGTGTATGTTTGGCCTTGTTCGATATTGGCGTTTCACATTTTGTGTTTTTTTTTTTGAATGAATTCAAGCACCGACAAGGTGACAACGTCGACGGGGGCGAAAGATTGCGCATGCTCCCAAATTTTATTTTTCAATGAAATTTTCGTTTTTCATTTTTGCAAGTTTCCTTTGTGAAAGTATTTTTTTTTGTTGAATGGACCATTTCGAGAGAGGATTGTAGTAGTTTTGAGTGCTGGGATAGTATACATTGGATTCTAGTACTCCGAGGGCTAATGGTAGGGCTACACTTTTTTAGTTAGATCGAATTTGTTAAAACTGTTTTACCAGCTATAGATTAAAATTTAGACATGATTTTAAAATCCCTAATAATTTTATGAGTTACATAGCTATTCTCCTGAAGCTGTAGCATGAGAGGCTGTCAAAGTACGCGAATGGTTTCCAATAATTTAAAAGCAATCAGGTGCCAGATTTCAAGGCTGAGGTATGCTTGAATGTTAAGAATGCGGATAGAATGGATGGTAGCTGCAAAGAGAAGAAAATGGAACTCGGGCTCAAACAAAATTTAAAATATACTGCCAAAGGAAGATCGTGGAATAAGTTTAGCTGAAAAATCAAATCGCGGTCACTCTCCTACACAAAAATCTAAATTTAACAGCAATACCAGACCATAAATACCTACTCCTTTCTAAAAATAAGCAAGATATAGCTCTACATTTCGCAAAGAATTAAAAAATAAATTCCCTCATAGAAAATAATAATCTAGTACCATTTAATTGGCACCAGATCAGACCCACCACCATTGCAATATCAAAACTTCTTCGCTTGACATTTGGCATTTTAATTAAAATCACCACCGCCAACCTAACCAACAATAAAACCATCTTTTTCGTTCGGTGTGCGTACGTTTGATGACGGCTCGAAATTATTCATTCTAACTTTTTCGTGTGAAAATTCGCTAAAAATGGCAAAAAAGAAAAGTGAAGAATACGCCGGTGATAGCGGCGACGAAAATGAATATGGAGATGAGCCGAATTTCGAGGATCCCGAGGGTTTTGTGGACGATATTGCCGATGATGGTGAGTTCTATGCCAGCACAGCATGGCCGCTCCTCTACGCCACACAAGAGTGCATAAATAATTTCTAACCTCAAAAACTTTTCGCAAAATTTGCGAAAATTTCCACAATTTCAGAGCTGCTCGCTGATATGCTGGAGCAGAAACCATGCGAAACCGATGGCGTCGAGAGTGTGGTTGTTGTGGACAATATCCCAAAAGTTGAACCATCTCGCATGGAAAAATTGAAATCGGTGATTCACAAGCTATTTTGGACATTTGGTGAGATTGTGAATGTATTCCATCCTCTTGATGAGGAGGGCAACACCAAGGGGTATGCGTTTTTGGAATATAACAACGCTAGGAGCGCCGCAGAAGCGGTGAAGACAATGAACCACCATCGCTTGGACAAGAATCACACGTTTGCTGTGAATTTGTTTACGGATTTCCAAAAGTGAGTAGACTGAAAAGTGAAAGTTGTTTAAGGTGGTTCAATAAAATAAATAATTTTCGCTTTGTAGATACGAGAACATCCCAGAGAAATGGGAACCACCAACGCCTCAGCCGTTTAAGATGCAGAACGATCTGTACACATTCATCACTGAGCCCGACGCATACGATCAGTACTGCGTGGCTGCGGAGACTGCACCAAATGCTGTGCAAGTTCAGTTCTGGCAGAATACTCTACCTGAACCATCAGAGTTGGAGACGCGAGAACGTTTCACTGACACCTTCGTAAAGTGGTCGCCCCTGGGAACGTATGTGGTTACTTTCCACAAGCCTGGAGTCGCCATCTGGGGTGGTAGCACCTACACCAAGATAAACAAGTTCCCCCACCCAAACACACAATTCGTTGAGTTTTCGCCGTGCGAGAACTATCTCGTTACATATGGGCCTACTGCCACCGGCCAGAAGATCATCATTTGGGACATCCGCACTGGCTTGGAGAAGCGCAGCTTTGTCTCCGACGGAATGTCCAACCTGTCCATGTTCCGCTGGTCGCACGATGACAAATATGTGGCCCGCATGGGCGACAATGCCATCCATGTGTACGAGACGCCCAGCTTCTACTTGTTGGATCTGAAGTCCATCAAGGTGCCCGGCATTCGCGGGTTCAGTTGGTCGCCAACCGACAACATCATCGCCTACTGGGTGGGTGAGCAGAACCAGATCCCAGCTCGAGTTATACTCCTGGAGATTCCCAAGAAGCGTGAGCTTCGTAACAAGAATCTCTTCCACGTCGCTGACTGCATGATTCACTGGCAAAAGTCCGGCGACTACCTGTGCGTCAAGGTCGATCGCTTCTCCAAGCAGAAGAAGGACAAGAAGGACTTTGACGTCAAGTTCCTCGGCATGTTCTACAACTTTGAGATTTTCCACATGCGCGAAAAGGACATCCCCGTCGATTCGGTGGAAATTAAGGACCTAATCCTGGCCTTCTCGTGGGAGCCCGTCGGCAATAAGTTCTCCATCATTCACGGCGAACCCAGCAACTCGAATGTCAGCTTCTACGAGGTTAAGAAGGGCCAGAAACCCAGCCTGGTCAAGAAGCTCGAAAAGAAGACCTGCAGCCACTTGTTCTGGTCGCCACGCGGTCAATTCATCGTCCTTGCCAACCTCACCATGGGCATCTTCGAATTCGTCGACACAAACAATGACTTCATTGTCATGGCTTCGCCGGACCACTTCCGCGCGTCCGAAGTAGAGTGGGACCCAACTGGTCGCTATGTCGTCACTGGTGTCTCCTCGTGGAAGGTTAAGGAAGATACCGGCTACAACATGTACACGTTCCAGGGCCGCATCATTAAGCGCACAATCCTGAAGAACTTCTTGCAATACTTGTGGCGGCCGCGTCCTCCCACCCTCCTGTCCGACACTCAACAGAAGGAGATCAAGAAGGCCCTCAAGAAGTACTATCCGCAGTTCGAGAACAAGGATCGTCTGCGCATGACTCGTGCCTCAAAGGAGTTGCTCGAGAAGCGCTCCCAACTGCGCGAACAGTTCGCCGAGTACCGCAACAAGCGAATCGTCGAATGGAATGAACAGAAGAACCGACGCTTGCAGCTCAGAAATCGTAAGTTTTCACCCATCATTTGGTTTCTCCATTCTAATCCCCTTCCCCTTTCACAGATATCGATACTGACAGTTTGGAGACGGAAGATGTTGATGAGGAAATTGTTGAATTTTTGATTAAAGAAGAAATAACCGTTCTCGAGTAGACGACCATAGCTCGCCACACCTAACTTGCGCCATTGCAAACAAACGAATTTTCAGCTGCGGTCTCTTTCCCATGAGCCAAACCACAAAATCCTTGGCACAACTGGTCAAGATCGCGCGCGCGCAAGTTACACAAACAAACAAAATTTAACAAAATAAAAGGAAAGAAAAATATTGAACAAATTGCATAAAATTCTCTGCCAACTCTTGGCCAAAACAACATCCGCTGGGAGCAGGTTTTTTTTTTATACAAATATACATTCTCTAACGCAAGGCATACTATACCAATACAGACACTTTCCATAGGCTAGTGCAGTGTTGGCCTAATTTTTATAAACATAAAGTGATTTTTTTTGTAGAAAGATGACATCAACGGCGAGGGGTTTTCGTAGACACAATCCACAGTCAATGGATAACATTTCGTCGTACATATTTAATTGCATAATTGTATTCGTAGACAAATATTCTAATAATCAAATTATGAAATATATTCTATTAACCGTTTTATGTGTATGCCATAAAGGAGCGAGTTTTGTTTTGGAAGGGTGGGGTGGGATAGCTTCCCTGGCAGTTAGGGGTGAGTTGGGGCTTGCACGTAATGCAGAGGTGAATGACGACGGGAATGCTTTTGTGTTTGTTCCAGAAAGATGCTTGCGAAGTTCAACTTGAATACGTGACAGGAGTCGGTTGATACTTGATTGAAGTGGTTGACTATGACTTCTGGGGTCGAATACTGTCTTCCGTGAACGAGCAATACGTTACGGAATTTGTTTTTGTTTCGTGTGTAAAACGTATAGTTCGTTCACAGATGTGGCGATTCGACCATTGATGTTGTAAAATCGCATGGGGCGATGTGAACGCTGAAAAAGGAAAGAGACACCTTTGGTAGGGCTGTTGAAGGTAAGCATAGACTAGCAGGCGCAATACGTCTGCCGATGTGGTTTGGCTATTGATACCTGCTGCGGAGCTATGCAAACTGTCACTTGAAACTAGCAAGCACACAGTACCGGTGCTGAGAATGCGGAAAACTAGGCTGAGTTTATAAGAGTAAAAATGCGGCAGCACTGCGATTTTTGTGTTGTAAAGAAACTGCATTATCTTTGCACGACGGCAGTTGTCATCTGCCTTCATTTTAGGTAGGTAAAATTACAGTCAAATTGCATTAAATCGGCATTGAATTTTGTTTTGTTGCCGAGTTGGCGGAAGATGGCAAAAAAATATGTAAGTAAGATAAATAAAAATTTAATAGATTTATCCAAAATAAATGAAGGTTTTTTTTTATTAAAAAGTTGAAATATATTATTTATGATTTATTTTTTGACTGCCTACTGCATATATGAAGTCTTTTTTTGGAAACGCAAGCCCACTGCAAACTTAAAGCAGCATTTCTGCTCATAATTGCATTGAATCAATAGGTTCGTTCGCGTACGCGGTTTGAATCGAAGGCATTCGATATAAATCGATCGCAATCGCACAAAGTCTATACACGTACTCATCAAAAATGACAGAAACAGAGAAAATTAGTAAAATAACGAGTAACGAGCAGTTCCTCACTTGGCTCGAAACAGCTCAGAGAATTTCAACCGGCAAGTACTGATAAAAATGTCAAATGCGCAAAATTGACAGGAAACAAATTCAAAATGCGTTTTAAAAATCAAATTTGGAGTATATTTTCAGCTTTCTGAGAGAGTTTCGCTCAATTTTTCAAGTTTGACAGATTTTTAGTGCTTGGCTCGTGCAAGTACGCGAATGGACCTAATATTTTTTGCATGGCATGTGCAACAATAGGTGTGTTTTTTTGAGCTTCGATCTCAGCAAAGCAAAGTAAAGTAGGATTTTCAGCACGCGATTACAACAACTACAACGAAGCTAAAAAAAACACGGCTAATGCTGCAATTATGAACTCGCCCCTACTTCTACTGACTAATTTCGTTTTCCGTTGGGACAAAAAATCAATCTTCTTTTTTGATTCGGATCACTTATTGCAGATCTCGATGTTTTTTCAGATTTACACATACTACCACAAATACCAATATACTATATGCGCAGCTGTTTTACGTCATTTTAAGAATTTTGTTTTAAACCGAATGCACAAAGTTTCGTGAAAACCAAAATAAAGAAATGCATAAACTGCCATGGATATAATTTTGTAGGAATTATTATCTTCATTGCCTGCCTCATCATCTGGAAACTACGAATCACCGAAACTACTCCATTTGTATCTACAACAGGGGGAACATTTTACAGGTCGATATCCATAGTTGATTTTTCCAAAAACGAATGCAATTTGAACAGCTGATATTGCTGTCAAATAACGCACCAATCCAGATCAATTTCGTTGCATGTTCCATGAGCCGCGTTAAATCTGAGATCTGAAAAAGATTTTTGGTGGTCCCAATGGAAAACGACATTATACAGGGTGTCCGCCGGGAAAGTATACTACTTTGTTTGTTTATAATTTTTGATTAAATGACAGAGAATGGATCTTATATTGATAAATGTTTTATTTAATGTCGACAATTATGTATGGAATACAATATCAGGTAAATGTCCGCCTCTGTTAGTCTCACAAATGCGAGCCCTTTTGAGCACATTTTTCATTCTCACACATTTCACGCGGTATTTCATTAATTTCATCACGAATATTTTGTTTGAGTTGCTCAAGCGTTTCTGGTTTGTTTGCATAAACCTTGCTTTTCAGATATCCCCACAAAAAGAAGTCCGGAGCAGTCAAATCAGGCGACTGTGGAGACCAATCAACATCACCATTTCTTGAAATAGCTTGTTGTGGAAAGAGGTCTCGCAGTAATTCCATTGTAATCCTGGCTGTATGCGATGTGGCACCGTCTTGTTGATACCGCAAGTTAATCAAGCCCAAAGCATGAAGTTGTGGCGTTAAAAAGTGTTCAATCGTAGACGATATCGCTCCCCATTCACAGTTACCGTTACGCCGTTTTCATTTTCAAGGAAGTAAGGTCCAATGATTCCTCCTGACCAAATTGCACACCAGACTGTAACTTTTAATGGATGCAAAGGTGACTGATGAATAATTTGAGGGTTTTCCATTGCCCAGAACCGACTATTCTGTTTATTCACATATCCATTCAAATGAAAATGTGCCTCGTCACTCATTATGATTTTTTCATGAAAATCGGGGTTGTCTTTGATAAAATGTTTTAACGATTTAAACACGTTGGTTTATCGAATATTTTTGCATAATAAATTTGCCACGTGTCTACTTCACGACTGCCAAATATGAACTGTCAAGACTAGTTTTTACCAAAATGGCGGCAAAACAAAGTAGTATACTTTCCCGACGGACACCCTGTATATACTTTATTCCTGACTATGGGCCATCGCTGTGAAGTGAAAGCATCAAGCTGCTGACGTTTCCCATGATTCGTATTTCATATTATATCGTTTGCTTGCATGGAAGGTATAGTGCTGTCCCTTTTCGCCTGTGAACTATTTGGTATAGAGCGTCCCACTCAACCTGCGTTATAGGTTAGGTTTGGTTAAATCGGCTGCGAGCTAATAAGCCAGTCCGCTTAGTCCAATAATAGGTTCATTGTATTACCATTTGGATAAGAAATCCCAAATCCTCACTCCCAAAACAAATTTGAGCTTCTAATGAACCGAAGCAGACTTCTAACGTCGGTGGTAACAAAACAGGGTCCCTTGTACCTATTATTAAAGTAGATAGCCCCCAGGTAAAGTTTTCTCTTCTGAGGCAGAACGGAACAGGTACAGAGAAGGTGGATGATCCTATGTGATAGATTTGCGTAAATGTGTCACTCCAATGCGGAACCTTGGTCTCCACTTTCAAGCCTTTCCATTCACCTCGGTTCTTAATCCTTCAGTTTGTTAGAAGAGGCACAATAGATTTTTTATTAAAATTGACAGTTTCATCTCCAAGGTCATTGCCAGCGACACCCTTTTTTCAAGCAAGTCCACTCATCCCTTTCCATTGTAATTTGTAAGCCATACCTCATCTGATCTGTTGCCATTTGCCTTTGAAAAAAAGAAGCTCAATAAAGAATGCCGTACGTGCCTAACCGCAGTTGGGGCATCTTTACTCAAGCGAAACCCCAGTCCATTTATTAACTAACTGGTGATAAAGGAGAAAGGACTGCCGACGAATCGAGAGACCTGCGAATTTCGTCGCTATCAGATCACGTTTCCATTCGGAAAAGCAAAGCAAGGGAAACCCCCTTTCAAAGCGATTACCCCCCGTCTAGGTGAAGACCACCTCTGTCTGCAATCCAACTGCGCACTCCAACAGAAGGAAAAATGTTTTTCTATAATAATTTCCATTACAGGCAGGATATGCCGGGAAATAAATTTAAATGTACAAAGCATAAATAACAGAGAACATGTTGGATGCCACAAAGAGGAAATTTATTTGGTATCCAACTATTTGCGAAGCGAGAACTTCCTCCACGTCTTTGGGATGAATCAGAGAAATGGTCTCCGCATCCACCATCCCTCCGAACGCGCGCACACACCTACCTAAACTGAACACAGTCGGTCGTTGTGGTGGACCAAACTCGTTCTCTTGGCTATACCAAGCAGACATTCATATGTGTGTTGTGTACTTAACTCATCCCGATTTGCTGGTGCCAGGAGATACCAAATGGGTTAGTGCCCCTTTGGAATCTATCCAAATATCTGGATGTAAAAACTCGAGATAGAGATTTGTTCTTTATCCTCCCCACTACTACTGCGTGTTGTTTTGTTTTTGCTTGTGGGCGAGACAGCCGCATCAACATTTGTACAAAGTCCCAGATGCAGATAGAACTGGCCGTCTATATCCATCTCGATGAGGATTGCAAATTAAATTTCCGTATTATCTTTATCACTGATTGCTGTACACGTACACGGAGTTAATTGATGAGTTTGCTCCTTGTCCTTATTCATTTCTGCTGCGAACTCAATTCAAGCCAAACAGAAATAAATAGCGAAAAAGGTCCTTCTCCTTCATTAATCAGCAGAATTATTTCGTTGAAACAATGACGGGCGAACTAGGGGGCAAAGTATTCAGTGGCGAAGACGCTGCGGAACAAGGTGAAGCTGAACAAAATGGAAGCAGTGCAGTGCTAAAGCTTATCATGGCAAATGATAATAGATGGTCGGAGCCATTGTTATTAGTCATCAGGAGAGGGCGCAAATTCTCTCGAAAAATATTAATACAAATGCAGTGTCAGGAACAGGATGCGGGTTGCGCTTGGCCATATTTCACATTTAACTACGGGGGTTGTATGTAATTTTTACAAATTTTGTAGCAAAAACTGGATTTACCTTCTTTTTTTTTTTTTAATTAGAGGGTTTAACTATTTGTGCTGGAGGGGGAGATTAGATTAATTTGGAAGTCGGTGGGTTTATTTTATTGCGGGATGTACAGGAATAGGATCCATGGGAGTGATTAATTCGGTGGACATGGAGTGGACGCCTAAAACTGTTTGAGGTTATATGGCACAAGAACCATTCAAAATGGAAGTGTGCTTTGTGGTGTTCGGTTTTTGGAAGAATGTGGTAGAACCTTTTATCACCCACCACATATTTCCACTTTCCTGTGCAATATTGGTCTTCAAGCTGCTTGGTGTTGATCTAAAGGCTCTTACACATTTCGCAGAATGAAACAGCCAAAATAGATCGGGGATTTAAAAGTCCAACTCGAATCTGAATCTGTTATAAATGTCGGTTGCGGTAACGTTTTCAACTTATGGAGAGCATCCTCTGACAGCTGGCTGACTTGAAGTGTCTTATGCAATTTGAACAGTTGATATTGCTGTCAATTAACGCAATAAACGCAATAAACAAACAAAAGCAGATCAATTTCTGAGAGAGAACTGAGGAGAACTAAAAAAAAATATCCCAATCGCAATGGAAAGCCACATCAGTTTTGATTAGTTGACGTTTATAGAGTGGTAGCTGACGAATCCTAGTCAAGAAATTCCCGACTAAGTACTAAGTTGACAGTTCTCATATGTGGCTGACGTAGAAAAAGTGACGTTCCCGACTAATCTAGTTTTTGCGTTCAGGTTACATCTCATCCAGACCAATCTAGTCGACTTTGGATAACTAGATTCTTGAGGTTCGTTCGTGTACTTTTAGCATAGAAAAATGAAAAACGTCAAGTATCAAAAATCGAGAGAGAAATCTCTCAATTTCAAGAGAAGTACCTGACCGGCTTTCTTACGAAAAGTTTTGACATTATCGGAAATTTTTAAAAATTTTACCTTTGCAAAAAAGTGCCCGAACGAATCGAATCTTTGAATGTGCCCAATTTACAGGGTAGTCTCTGATAATAGGCGTGTTTTTTTGAGCTCCGATCTCAGCAAAGCAAAGTAAAGTAGGATTTTCAGCACGCGATTACAACAACTATAACCGAGCCTCGAAGTGTCAAGTAGAGCGTAGTTGTTGTAATTGCATGATGAAAATCCTACTTTACTTCGCTTTGCTGAGATCGAATCTCAAAAAAACACGGCTAATGTAAGTGTCAAATGAGAAAAACTAAGTGACAGGCGAAAATCCGACTTTTTATGGTTTTTGCGTAGTAAGAATTGAAAAGACTGTCAAAATGGCAGTGGTGATGATAAAATGTCTCTTAGAGAGAGAGAGAGAGAGAGAGATTTACGAAAAAGTAAGGGGAACGCTTTTGTAGGAATCTATTAAAAATGACAGATAATTCATAAATTGAAATATTAAAGAAAAGTCTTTAAAATGTCTGATAAACGCAAAGAATTTTCTAATTTATCAACAATATGAGCTGATTCATCTGTAGCGATAAAAATGATTCGGAGTTAATCGAACTTCGTTTTCATAAATCCAAGTAGGTGGCAGAGTTTGTTAACTGACTCAACTACAAGCATTCGAGAAGAAGAAAAGGCGACACTGTATATACAAAATTACCTACAACAAATTTCAAATCATCTGTCAATTGGCAAGTGACTCAGCAATGACAGCTCTCCAATTCTTACTACATGAAATTTGTTGAGTAGAGTAGAGTAAGATTCTCAGAGGAGGGTTAATAGCTTCCTTTCTCGAAGCTGCTTCTTTTTACGAATTTTTGGAGCTAAATATAGAGCGGCATTGAGTAAAATTTTGTAAAAATTAACAAATTCACTTCATACGCAAAGTTTTACTTTATACTTTCCTGTCCGTTGGGCCCGTTGACCGTTGACAGTTTTAACAAATTGAGAGCGAGCTCATTTATTGGTGAAAATATTGAGAGAATGAGAGAAACTGTCATGGTTGTTGAACAAATAGAGATAAAGCACATTGGTCGAAATTTTGAAACGCCGACGACAGATTTCATTACAAAACATGCTGTCTGTGGAATTATTCAGCAAGAAGTTAGGATTTGGGCCTCAAGGAACGGAGGGAACAGTTCCACAAAATCCGTTGCATAAAATAAAGGATGTACCATAATTCACGCAAAATGTAATTTTGATAGAAAATACAGATTTTTCATTAGAAAGCTTACATTTTTTTTACTGATTCATAGGGTATACAGATTGGGGTTATGTATGGAATAGCACAGTGGATAAATGGCCGCCACAGCTTTGCTGACAAGTACCCACGTATTTTATTGAAATTTTTTATGACCGTTTCGCAAAAATGATAAATTTGGCTGAATTTCATTAGTACACCTCCCAATTTCCTCTTTCAAGGCGTTGCTGGTCGTGGGCTTGTTTGCATAGACATTTGACTTCACCAAACCCCAAAGAAAGAAGTACAATTGCAACAATTTTGACGATTACCGATCGCCTTTTTCTATCAAGATGAAAATGAGCTTCTTCACTGAAGATATATATATTTTTTTTAACTCAGCATCCACTTGTTGTTGTTCCAAAATCCATTCAACGAACTCTTTTCGCCCTGCATGGTCAGTAGTCTTCAGTTCTTGAGTCAATTGAACTTTGTAAGCATGAGCTTCAAGTGTTTCGTGAGAATTCGCTTCTCGAAATTCCCAATTCTTGACTACGGTGTCGAATTGATGTTCCTGAACTGTCAACAATACTCTCGCGAACTGCTCCGATGTTTTCTGTTGAGCGACTTGTTTAAGATCACTAATTGATCCAGTCTCCCTGAACTTTTCAATTATTCTCTTCACAGTTGATGGTTTTAAATCACTATGACCGCCATATTTTGTACGAAAATTGAGGCATGTAGCTGACAAACCCTCATTATTTTTAAAATATTGCTCAACAATGAAAATGCGTTTTTCTTTCGTATAGCGCTCCATTTTTACTAGCCCCGAACTGTCAACTTTCACATTGTTATCTTTTTTTGCGTTGGCATCACTTTAGTATAAAATGGGGCAAATTTCAAATTTTCCGTGAATTATGGGACACCCTTTACTTTTTGCTGAATAATTCCACAGACAGCGTTAGACTTACGTTTTGGAGCAAGGCGAACAGGCCCAGTCCGCTTTTAAGTGGCTACGCTTTTCAGTTCTATACTGTATTCCTTTTCTTTGGCTTCCAAATCCCACTATCGGATCTTAACGATTTTCCTCACATATTTGCCAAGGAACTCGTAGAAAAAGCCTCCTCTTCCTTTAATTGGTTGCGTCAGTGGATGCAGTCTTGCCTTTCACGTTTAGAAAGTTAAACTTCTTTAAAAAGTCTTCAAAATCTACACCCAAATTGACAGTGTTTCTGTTCCAAGTGTCAATCAGTGTATTATGTGCCACCCCCTCGCACTTAGATGGCCAAAGACTATCCAGACATTCGGCTTCCGCGTTCCTGACCTATGCCCGATTTTCACCAGAATTTCTCTTAATTTTCATTTCTGTGAATGTAACGTGTCAAAATTAATGGCAGCGGAGAGAAATTACCATTTGGATAGTCTTTCGCCTCCACTGTAAAAAAAACCAACTGATTTAATTTACTTCTGGCTGAGCGCTTGTTTCACTTAAAAAAAGGAGCCAACTTCGCGTTTTTCTCACGCAGAAATGCCACCCAAGGCTCAACATCAACACTAATGCCTTCCCGTATTAAATTGAATGTCTCTCCACGTATTGTTTCATTTATTAACCAGTTCCCGACGCCATCAGAGGCTACACCAATTTGCCGAAGACGCAATTCCGCATGAAATTACTTCAACCGGAAAACTCATCCTTCCTCCATCTCCGTCTTCACTCGAACTCCAGATGCCGTGCACTCCAATAATGAAGACGTTCGTTAAACAATCGCAATGTTTACTCATTGTGCTAATTACATTAATCGCATTCCAGCGCACTTTGGCACCGTGTCGCTTCATTGAAAATGTCAATAAGAGTGTGCGTTCATCGGGGAGGCGTTCAGGGAGGCCTGTGTGTTTAACTGCCACAATTGCCATTCCGATTGTGTTCCACTCGCACTCTCGGTCCGGGCTTCATTCCGACCCAGTAGATATACCGCTACCGCACCGATGCTAAGCCAAACTAATCACTCTGCCTTCCAATTATCGTCAGGGCCAATGAGAGAGAACTGTTACCCCTTCGACAGCAGAGAGGGAACGGAAGAGTGCCAGGACAGATACGCACTCAACTATTAACATAGTTCATGGACAAGCACAACATAAGAAGACACTCGTCCTTCGCTGCACGTGCAGCAACTAATCATCGTCAAAACACTATAAACGAGCCCGAGTTGTTGTGTAGTTGTAGCCAGGAGCAGCCTCAACTCAAGTCCTTTTGCATGTGAAGTGGAAGTAGAAGTGCATGTGTCCTATCGGGGAGTCACATTGCAATTGCGGTCTGTCAACAGATGTTTGTGTGGACTCTGGATACCATTGCGAGCACTTGGATACAAAATTGCGGCAATTACCTGCTGTGCAGCGATGGGAATCGCAACAAATTACCGCGCGAGTCTCTGCAACGCCAGTTCGTGTGTTTCATCTCTGTTTGGATTCGGTGGCTTTTTTTGCGTTATGATTATCAGCTGGATCGGGAGTTGCAGTTGCTTCGGTGCTCTCTGGTCTGCGCACGCTGAGTGCGGTTTTTGCGCGCGCACATAGCTCCAACCGGCGCGGCGCTGGTGGTCCAGGCGCAGCAGTGAGGTGGAAGCACGTTCAAACTGTCAATGGGATTGGAATGGTCCTCACTTCGAGGCGCGAGATGAAAAATGCGAGAAATGATAAAGACGGGACCAATTTTGCTGGCGCTCGTGTTGCGATGAGAGACAGTCATCTGTCGTGGGAAATTAACATCAAATTAGTGACTCCTTCGGTTGTAATTGGAATAGTTCCACATTTGACTGCTGGGTTGGGTCTTCTGTTGAGACTGTTTGCGATGTTGAGTTTGATTTTGCTTCTCATACTGTTACACCCGGGCTGGGATTCGAAAAGATAAAACACTCTTGCGTGGAACTTTTCTAATAAAATCACTTTTATTACATTCTTACGGATTATTCTAATAATTCACTTCAAAACAATATCTCTTAAAACAATTATTCTTAAACGATAACCAATCACTTAATTTACTGTATTACTTTACACTTGTTTATCTTCACAAGCGATTACTACTACAAATGTCCCTCCCTATTCTCAAATGCGCCTTTTTATATCCACTCCGCCATCTACCGGGAAGTTTCAACATTATTCCGGTTCGTCCCGAACAAACTCGCTGGTTCTAGAATTAGCAATTAGCTCACTGAACTCTCCACTTATTTGACAGATTCGAGTCTCTAATTGGAAATGGAACTTGTTTGGTGACTAATGGGTTGTTCACACTTCACCATCTTAGGTTCCACGCTACATTCCACACAATACATTCCGCATAAAATGACAGATGGCTCAAAGTAATTCGAGCTACCACTACCTACGAACGAACGAATATTCGCAAATTTTGACAGTCCATTCACATGATACATTTTATTCGGTCGCAGATACCCGCGAATCCAATGACAGTCGCTGTCATTTGTCTCTGTTTTTTTGAATAAAAAAAAAACTCGAAAATGGGAGGTAGCCGCATTCTATTAAGGAGAAAAAGAATATTGATGGCCTATTTGTGGTGGGAAAAATTTTAAAACACAGCAATTAATGCATGTACAATCGCTTAACCGAACAGGAAAAGAAAAAGGATAATATTTTACTTCGATAAACATGTTAATCTGTTGAATCAGTCATATTTCTTTTATTTTCCATTCGGACAAAAACAAAACAACACCACAAAATGAAATACGTACAAAAAAAAAATGCCAATGATATTTCAAGTTTGAGGTTAAGTTCGAACGAATGTTTTATTCGCTAGTCTGTGGAACGCGAATTGAATGATGTGATGTGATGTCATAGACAAACCATACTCAGACCCCCAACTCACAATCCTCTTGCCGCTGGCCCCTCAATTTTTTTTTTTCAAATTCGCCATTTTGTTTTCCTATCGGTGTTATGTCAAAAAAGATTCCGTGTGACATGCAAAAACATACCAAAAATACAAAAATAATGTGAAAGAGTTCGGGAATTCCACATTTTTATATTACTTACTGGTTAGTTATTAAAAATTGTTAAAAGGCGAATAATTTGATTTGTTTGGTTAGCAAAACTATCTAAAATATATGTTTTATATACTAGAAACATATTAGGACAAACATGGTTGTGTATTTTCCGCTTTTGGATATCATTAACTTCGATTTGGTGTGTAAATTTTTCCTAAATAATGAAGAAAATTTGCTCAAAATGTTTTAATTTTCCCTCAACCAATCTACATTGTTAATTTTTCATGAACAATTTAAGCAAATGTGCACTTATTCCTAAAAAAAATATTATTCACACGTAACGAACAATTTCAAATTAAACGGATAAAATTCTATGAACACTGCCAGCTACTTTGCCCACAGCGGAAGTGCCTCATATTTTCTGGGAGTGAGTCGGAATTTTTGAAGTTTCGTGACATTTGTCAATACGATTTTCTATGTAACAATACTAGCGCACCAAATCGTGACCACTCCGTAAAAATATAGTTTGTAGGCTAACGGGAAATCGGCCGGAGTTGGTGGTCTCAGTCATTGGGGACGTTCAAGTATCTAGTTTAGTAAGTCTGACAGCTCTCTCCACTAGATGAAACTCGACTCTGATTGGGGGAAATCGGTCGTGAGAGCAGATGTTTCAGTTGACGTTTATGGAGGGGTAGCCGACGAATCTAGTCGAGAAATTCGTGACTGAGTACTAAGTTGACAGTTCTCATATGTGGCTGACGTAGAAAACGTGACGTTCCCGACCAATCTAGTTTTTGCGTTCAGGTTACCTACATCTCATCCAGACCAATCTAGTCGACTTAAGATGACTAGATTCTTGAATGCGGCCATTGTCTCTGATGTGGATTGTGAATAAACTTTGACAATTCGCGTCAAGGGTGTATTCGTTCGAGGCAAAAAGTTTGGAATTGAAATTTCGCTATTTAAACTGTTTGTTAACTTGTTTTTTTTTAATACATTATGATGGAATAATTAATAATCCTCCTCTTGGAATAGTAAAATGTGCAATTTTCTGTTCATAAATGCATCAAAAGTGGTTTGTTCGCATTTCAGCAATTCGTTCACTCGCTCTCATGTAAATAGTCCATAATTCGGAAAGATTCCTGGCGGGGAATCATACATTTTGCAAGAAAAGATGCGGGTGTCGTACTTTTGCTGGATTCAGTTTGCTTAGGAAAAAGTTTAGTGGATTAACTCACTTGGAGATGTGACATTATTATTGCTACATTATTTTTCTTGGGATTACCAGACTATTAGGACTCTAATGGCCTTAAGTAAGTCTGAGTTCTCCATTTTTTTTAGACTCATCATTGTAGGAACCACCTACTCGGGTAGAGGAAGGGCGGTCAGTTATCTCTCTTGTTGAATCGCCAAGCTAATCCCCCATAGCTCAACAATTTGTTTTAAAACAAAAGAAGGCAACCAATGGCAACGAATACAAATCCCATTCGAAGTGAACAACTCGGTAACTTTAACCTCATTTTGTTTCAGTTTCGAACAAAAGTTATTTGCAAACTCATACATTTGACAGTAAGCTCCGTTTGTTCGTAAAACTTTCATACGAGTACCGAACCAGAGGCAACCGCACAATTATGAATAATGACTACGGCAACTTGGACAATATTGTTTCGACAGTCCAGACCAGAAACCGCCGCCGCCCACCCATTCGGAGCAGAATTTTACATGCACCCAATTTGTGGACACAACTGGAAGTGGATGTCTGCAAATTTTTGAACATTATTGCTGATGTGTCCTGCTGATAACAATTACATTCAGAGCGTGTAGGTCTGCGTTTGAATAATTCCAACTTGACGTCGTCACAGGCTCATTAAAACTCAAGCCTTTCGGGCGTCGTCCAAATGTGCATGCAGACTGCCAGGTTCAGACCTTTATAAAGGCTGTGTCCGTCGTAGCATGGATGTGCTGTCTGTTGTGCTTTATTTTTACTGCGCGAGGATGGAAAAGTTGTTCAACTGTTGCACTCATATACGAGTATATTTGTAAGAGTAGTTTGGCAGCAGGGAAAAGTTTCAAATCACTTTTTGTGCAACAGAAACTCGGCTAATGCGAATGGATCTGGTGTTGTTTAAACTTCAGAGCCACCAAACGCATGTTCGTATTTACTTGGTTAGTTTAAGTTAAGTGACGGTAACTGTACTTCAAAACCTTGTTAACTATGGAAGTAGGTATGCGGAAAGTTTGCGAGCTCGTGGTGGCGAATTGTGGCAATTTGTTAGCAATTTAAGTCAACAAAGAAGGGAATGAGGGACGAATTCACACGGTCATTGTGTATTCATTCGATTTAACCACACTTTTGCCACAATCACCTCGAATGCACAGCTTCTCTAAGTTAAAGACAGATATAATCGTGAAAAGCGAAACCAAATCCGTAAGACAGATAATAATCGTGTAAACCGCAACCAAATCCGTTCAGTGGTTCTCTAGATTAGCGCAGTCACAGATAGATACACAAATAAGTGAAACACCAGCGCCACCTACCGAATTTTATTCCAAAAACTCTTTCTAAACACTGCCGGCTTTAAGAGTAACAAGTTGTTAACTTTCCAGCGATATAGGTCGATTGGTTTTTCAGCCTACGAGCTACACACAAAGCTTGTCCTATACCAGTTTATAGGCACAGACCCCTGGTTTGCAAACTGGGGCTGTTATATAGCTCTGCAGCAAGCCACAAACACTTGAGAAGAGCTCCTCTAAGTGACCGTCTATGTAAATAAATGGGACTTTTGCAAGACGCAGGCCTTTACTCAATCATGCCCTAGGAAGATGTGAACTTCAGGCGGCGATTTGGCAGGGCTCTCGTTTCTCCGGGTCTGTATAGTGACTGACAAGCTTTTGAAAACATGGAAGCGAAAGTCGCTTCATTGTAAGAGAGTGAACCAAAAATAAGATTCACCCTATTTCCAGTTAAATTCAGATATCAGTCCTCAAAAGCTGTTCAGCAATAAGTAAACTACGAGACAGCTGGGCAAGGAGTGGAAAAACCACTTCTGTCCACAAGAAAAACGGTATAACCCGCCTTTAAGCCTCGATCAGGGGTGGAGCGGATCTATTTATACACAAGAGTGGAATTGAAACCTCTGGGCGTCATCCAAGCTTAATCCAAAAGCAAACGTCGAAGAAGGTGTACTGCATGATTTAGGGCTTAACAAGTCTTGATTAAGGCCTAAATTGCATCACAATGAAGTGTCCCAAAAGTGGCAGTGGCCGCCAGAAGACTCAAGGGTCCATTCCCTCCGTCATGTCGGAAGATCGATCAATATTGGAGCATTCGACGCTTTTTGAGATCACCCTGTCTCAGTGTTGTTAGCACTCTCTCTCTTTTTATATCCCACGAAGTGTGGTAATTTGTCTCTTTTTCCCCTTTTCACCGTACTCGAATTCCCTTTTAAAATCCCACGATACTTTTTTGCGTCAAAATGCAGTTTTTAAAAGTAAATTTTGTATTACACGGAAAGAAAATCACCCTTAGTATAAAAACCGCAGTTTGTAACACTGCTCTGATTATTTTTTGGTACTAGAAAATTTTGATAAAAGACGATTTACATGAGCTGTTTTTTATGGACATGCAGTGTGTTGATAATCGTGGTGAAATACAGGTGTTTTGATAGAATTTCACCAAAAATTTATAGTTTGAATGTTTTTTTTTTGCTAGATTTCTGAAAATCCCACGATTTGGTGCCATTTCCATTTATCCCACTGAAGGCTTTTCAGACATCGAAAATCCCACAAAAAGGGATAAATCCCACGATATAATAACATTGCCCTGTCTTCTTTCTTATGTCACCGATGACATATAGAGTGGGACACATGTTCCTTGAAGTGTTTCATGTTTCATTACTGTCAAAGGAGAACAAAGGCTTTTTGACGTTTGTCAACGGGGTTCCCTTTTTTGGAAGAAAAGAGTTTTGGTAAACCAAGAATCTTTAAGAGGGACAGTCTTTTCTTTTTTTTTTCTCTTCAACAGACGCATTCCCATAGAATCTGTCGCATACGGTGACAGCCAATGACAGTTTCTCTCATTCTCTCAATATTTCCACAACTAAAACATGAGAGTACTTCCTTTAACTCTGTGCTAACTGTCAACGGGTGCAACGGACAGAAAAGTAGAAGGTAGACCGACTTTATCCGTCGCATCCGGCACGCGCGCTGCTTGTGGATGGGTCACAAGCTGCTGTGTAGTATTCTATTAACCTGTCAGTCGTTATACGTTGCCGCAACGTACGCGGAGGATTCATTGGGTTGGGCTCTTCAGTTTTCCATCTTCCGGGTCCATTTTTCAAAGAGCTTGTTTATAAATTGTTATACCCACTTCTGACACAGCTGACCTGCGATTTCCTTACGCATTTCCCAAATGTCAACTTCATCCCCCTCACATTCTAAAGCCGTCAGACAGCTCTGTCACTCTCAGGTCGATTGGTGGCGTAATAACTCTTTTCCAGTTAGACACCCTGACAGTTCTATTACCCCGCGTAATTGCAGCGAGTGTTTTCCCATTTTTTTCCTCCTCCATCCTGTCCAATTTGAGGTCCGTTTCATGCAACCCGCTTGATTCATTTGGCCACAGCGCTAGCCACCACCCAGCTACAAAATAAAATAGTTCCTCGTTTAAAATTTAACGATCACCACACCACAGAAAAAAAAAGGATTCCAAGCTTGTTCTTCCCCAAAATCTCTCTTACTTCCAGCGCGGGTGTTTTTTTTTCAATTACTTTCAATGAGTCCCGATCCCAGCGCCAGCGCCCAGCTCAATTGATTCGACTGTAGTCGATGCAAAACATTTCAATCGCTTTGTTTCAATTTTAAATGGAAATCAATTTGCCTTCCGGATCAAGAAGCGGGCGTGGTATTCCCAAATATTTATTTACCCTCAACTAGAACTAATTAAAAATTGAAGCAGGCCACTGGCGGCAATTGCTTAAAAGAACTTTTCAAATTGGTTTGTTGCTGTTTGGATTGGATTGCAAACAGAAACAGTGGGAGCTGGGAGGATATACATGATTACAGGTCCAGGCTCCAGGTGTATAAAACGGAGAGAGAGGCAAGGACCGACTCATGTAATTCCTCCGTCGCGTACCGCTGTGATTAGCACAATTGGAGTTTCTGTTCGGGGAGTTCATTGTTCATTCAAAGCTTATCCAAAACTCTCCCGGTTTACCGGTTAGAGTCGGACGGCGTTGGCCACCACGGCACACGAGGCACAATCCACTTAACATTGTGCAGTGTGCGTCGTTCCAAGGTGGTTTGTTGAATTAGTTTAATGTGCAGAACTTTTTGTATTGAAAAACAAAAACAAAACAAAAAACACTACGGGAAAGAAAAGTTTTTGTTGGTTCGTTTTTGTTTGGACAAGTTCTAGTGGAGTCCTTCTGTGAATTACTTAAACTTGCTCGTTTGTGGCCCGAATCGAAGGGCTGTTGTTTTTGTTGCTCCTTTAAAGGTATTTTAAAGGGGATGCCAGTTTGCGGAATTAATTACTCAAATCTTTAAGACGCCCAAAGCGGGTTGGAAGTTGCACGGAAAGTTGACAATGACAAGTAAAGCTGGGCGAGAGGACTTTGGCAGACTTCTTAACTGAGGTTGTGCCATGGTTGACCGGAACTTAACCAGCAGTCCTTAGGCAGATAACTATGTTTAGTGGACAATGGATTTGTTAGTTTGAATATAGTGGAGAGGTCCAGATGGGGCAGTCTTTAAAGTTTGCCCCAGAAGGAATTAGAAATGAGGGTCGCCTGTGTTGTCATTGGATAATCGGAATAAGAATTTTAGAGACGTGGGCGAGGGGGTTGCCAGAAAACTAATTGAGTGAAGTTGGCCGCGCGATGAAAAAGGGAATCGAAGAAAGTTATACCCACGTCCGACGTAAGGATTAATTAAGAGACAAGCTAGAGGGAGAGAGTTGTAGTTCCAATAAACCGACGAGGGGGATATCAAGATGATGTTCTGGCTCTCTAAGGAGGCTTCCTAACTGCTGCAGGGACATAAGTCCACGAGGCATCAGTTCATAATGGCCTTTTGTTACACTTCCACTTATGTCCCTGAGTCTTCCTAACAAAATTTACTTAGGTATTTATCTGACTCGTTGAGAGCCAGTGCCGTAGCCAAGATTTTGTTTCCGGGGGCGGCTCGCTTCCAAACCTTACGAGGAATTCTCTAAACAAAAACAACTTTAAGGGTATTCGCGATTCGGTGTAACAGATGTAGTAAAATTGCGAAATTTGATATTTTTTTTGGCAGATCGTGAACACAGTTTTTTTCATCTCTGCAAAACTGAAACAAATGACAGACCCAGCTTGACAACTGACATTATGTTCTGAAAAAAAACTTTTAATTTTTTCTGAAACTGAAAATTAGCTTTTAATTGTTTGTTATGCCGAAAAAAGAGAAAAAGAAAATATATTTTAGATAATGGAGAGGGTAAAGACGAAGGTGATATTATTAAAAAAAAAAATGTTGTGTCCATTTTTTGACTGGATTTTTCTTTCGGCGGCGCTTACATTCTCTTTATTTTTTTCCGATAGCTACACACAGGAATTAACAATTAAGCGAATTGTCAACTTTACAAGAACTCCCATAGGAGTATTGTACTACTTTCAACACTTCCGTACTCCCTCCTTTCACATTCCTACTCCCATTTATTTTAAATACCTAAAATATATTACACTTCCAGCAAAGTGTAATTTCAACCATAGACAAACCATACTGAGACCCCCAACTCACAATCCTCTTGCCGCTGGCCCCCTCAATTTTTATTCAAATTCGCCATTTTGTATTCCTATCGGTGTTATGTCAAAAAAGAGTCCGTGTGACATGCAAAAATATACAAAAAATACAAAAATAAATGCTGCCAACCGCGGCAGCCGTGTTGAAATGCGAAAGAGTTCGGGAATTCCACATTTTTTTATTACTGAATGCCATTGGTTAGTTATTATAAATTGTTAAAAGGCGAATAATTTGATTTG
Organism: Cheilosia variabilis; assembly: GCA_951230905.1. Taxonomy (NCBI): domain Eukaryota; kingdom Metazoa; phylum Arthropoda; class Insecta; order Diptera; family Syrphidae; genus Cheilosia; species Cheilosia variabilis. The sequence continues at coordinate 58,101,268 of OX579680.1, read as the reverse complement.
TTTGGTTAGCAAAACTATCTAAAATATATGTTTTATATACTAGAAACATATTAGGACAAACATGGTTGTGTATTTTCCGCTTTTGGATATCATTAACTTCGATTTCGTGTGTAAATTTTTCCTAAATAATGAAGAAAATTTGCTCAAAATGTTTTTATTTTCCCTCAACCAATCTACATTGTTAATTTTTCATGAACAATTTAAGCAAATGTGCACTTATTCCTAAAAAATATATTATTCAAACGTAACGAACAATTTCAAATTAAACGGATAAAATTCTATGAACACTGCCAGCTACTTTGCCCACAGCGGAAGTGCCTCATATTTTCTGGGAGTGAGTCGGAATTTTTGAAGTTTCGTGACATTTGTCAATACGATTTTCTATGTAACAATACTAGCGCACCAAATCGTTAAAATATAGTTTGTAGGCTAACGGGAAATCGGCCGGAGTTGGTGGTCTCAGTATTGTCTCTGATTTCAACCTCAATAAATTTAATTTTAATTCACTTTAAATTTAATGCAAATTTGGCAGCACTTTTATGTTCCAAACTGTCGTCAAAAAGAGAATTAACATATCTTTCTAGTTTGTTTTTGTTTTTCGTTGGCTTCATGCAATTTTCATCTGTAAATTCTGTAATTATTTTATTGTTATCTGAGATTTTCGTTTGGTGCATAGATAAATCATACTCAGACCTCCAACCTCGGCAGATTTTCTGTTACTTGCCGAAAAGCTATATTTTTAGGTATTTCTGAAGCTGATGAAGTTGATAGACCTACCACATTTATCGACAAAAAGCCATTCTATTCGTCTTGTAATATCAAACTTACAAACAACAAACAGCATATTGAAAGACATACAATTTTTTATGATTTACAAATGTTTGTATTACTATTTTTTTCAAAATACTCCCCATTTTTGGCTGCAGTACCTACTACCTTAAAATATTTCTCTCCGCAACACTGGTCAGGGTATAGATACATTGCAAAAGTGTAGCGTAATTTTAGTCAGTATATTTTGTTTTTGTAGTGCGAAAAAAAGTTGCTCCTTCGTACTTTCGCAGCCAGTTGCATCGGATCGTGAATACCCCTTATATATATACTTACTGCAGTTCACTGATTTTTATTAGTTTTGAAATCGTATGTATACTTAAACGAAAATACTTAAATTTGAGACACTGTTTTAATCAATTTCATAGTTGAAAAGGTTCTTTCAACACAAGCTGTGGTCACTGGAAGCGTGGCCAAAGCCGTAAGCACGAAGTTTATGCCTATAAAGTGTCTTGTCACATACAAATTTCAAAACTTCAGTCGAAGAATCACTCGATGAAATTTCGCACCAAAGAACGTACTCAGCTTTCACACCTGACAGCTAAATTGCATTATCAAAGTAACATGTTAGCTTTTCGATTTCGTTCACTCGCTCAACTGCAGTAAAACCTGGGAAAAGGGCTTGAAGCCCCTCAAGCCCCCTGGCAACGTGCCTGTAGAGAGCATCTGCCTTAGCACTCTCCAGGCCGCCACCTTTTACGAGATTGTGTCTTGCTTTTTTGTCCGCTAAAGCTGAGTTTTTAAAGCTGAGTTTTGGTCTCCCTTGTCATCCTGAGACAAGGCAGATACTTCTTACGGATCAGCTGCCTAAGAATAGCTAGTTAGGAAGCCTTCTAAGGAGCTTAAGAGCTGCAGGGTGTCTCTGCAGTTTAAACTGAATTTTTCCCCTTGTTACTTACAATTTGCCAGAGCTCCTTAGATGCCAAAAAGTCTCGAGACTGGGCCGACGTTGATTCATTCTACTCATGGCTTTTGCTGACGATTTTGCCCTGAATACAATTACCAAACAAATCCCCAAACAAAGCAGGCACCCAGGATCAGCAGTGGGTGGAATTCGACGGAGACTATCTGTGAAATTATAAGGCCGAAAAAGGTGTTGAAATGAGCTATGCTGGAAAGCAAGTTAAGCTAGAAAGATGGACAGAAATGGACCTTAACCTCAGCGGCATTCTCAACAAGGAGATTCTGTAAAGAATTTCTGTCCCCTGTTTAAACCACAAGCCGGTCAGTTGGAGGGCACAGGCTGAAAAGAAAGGGCTAAATCCGTAGCTTTGTGGCAAACCGGGTAAAAGACTGCTTGAAAACCGATTTGCACTGTAGAGGGAAAAAAGAACCGCCAGGGACTGACATCAGTTCCTGTTGGGGCTACTGAAAATATCTCTGACCACCTACGAACAGCAGCGTACGCAGGATTTTTCTTTTGCGGGGAGCTGAGACTTAATTTTGTGATGACATTTTTGGCTATCGATTCTATCCAATAATTTTTTTAAAGCTCTGTGAACTTTTAGGCCAGAAGTTTGGCGGGGGAGAGGGCAATCCCCTGAGCCCCCCGCTGCGTACGCCACTGATCTCTAACGTCGAAGTGGACAAGAAAACCTGTGGAACAACATGCTAAGCCCTAGAGGTTGAAGATCCAGCATTTCTGAACTGAAAAGAGTCGAAGACTAAGAATCGCAAATTGTCTGTTCAAGCTTACTCATCGGATTTGTTAAACATGTATACCGAGACTTCAAAAGTGTCCCTTTTCCGTTCTTTTACAGTCCTTGATTTTTGAACACAGCTGCCTTGTTCGGTAGCTTCTTGACTGTCAGAGTTGTAGGTATTCGATGGCCCAAAGTTGCATCTCTTTACAGCCCTTAAAGCTTGAAAATCCTGCAGCCACTGTTGATTCTATATAAATCACTCAGATCCAACGTCTTGCTAGTTTAAAATGCGTGTATTTGGAAGTTTTGTAACGGATCACAGTTAATAATAAAGAAAGACCTTCAAAGTGCAAATCTTTGCCCGTAAAATGAACATTTCGATTGCACTGCAACAGTGCCCCGAAGAAAACCTTCAAACTTACTGCCGCAGCCCTCACCAACCCATATAAAAATTGCCCTGAGCTCTGCCACTTAACCCCGGTGATATAGCGCGCCCTTGATGCAACTTACAGTGTTACCACATTTCAGGGGTCGAGGTTGTCAAACTTAAGCACTTTCGCAAAAAGGTGAAACGCTTGCACAACAAAAAAAACTCCAAAAACGACGTTCAATATTCTGCCGTCACGTATATGCAGACATAGCATCAACTTAGGTCAGCTATTTCAGTATCTAAAGCTACTCCCAATAATCCGACTTGTTGTACCTGAGTGTGTTTTTGCCAGCACACACTCCGCCAAAGGGTCATTTCACGGATGAGTGCTTCTGATGCGATTATAAAGGGTGATTTTTTAGCTGGTTTGGTTTTGGCAACACTGGTTTTGACAGCTGCCGTGTGTTTAGTACCTTGTGTCACTGTCAAACAGCTTCAGTTTGGTTTGCAATTTAACCATGGATCGTCTTACAAATGAACAACGCTTGCAAATTATTGAATTTTACTATCAAAATTCGTGCTCGGTTCGAAATGTTCATCGCGCGCTGCTTCCATTTTATGATCGGCATTCTCGACTTTCTGAGCAGTCTATTCGGAAGATTGTGACCAAATTTCGCACCAAATTTACTTTGTTGGACATTAAACCACCAACACGTTTACGTACTGTGCGTAGTGAAGAAAATATTGCGGCCGTATCAGCTAGTGTGACAGAAGACCGCGAAATGTCGATTCGGCGCCGTTCCCAGCAGTTAGGCCTTTGTTACAGCACTACGTGGAAAATTTTGCGGAAGGATTTGGGCGTAAAGCCTTTTAAGATACAGCTGGTGCAAGAACTAAAGCCAGCCGACCTACCACAACGCCGAATTTTTGGTGAATGGGCTCTTGGAAAGCTGGCCGAGGATCCGCTTTTTTATCGAAAAATTGTGTTCAGCGATGAGGCTCATTTTTGGTTGAATGGGTACGTAAATAAGCAAAATTGCCGCATTTGGAGTGAAGATCAGCCAGAAGCATTGCAACAGCTACCAATGCATCCCGAAAAAGCCACTGTTTGGTGCGGTTTATGGGCCGGCGGCATTATTGGGCCATATTTCTTCAAAGATGATGCGAATCGCAGCGTTACTGTCAATGGTGAACGCTACCGAGCGATGATAACAAACTTTTTTTTGCCCGAAATGGAAGTTCTTGACTTGCATGATATGTGGTTTCAACAAGACGGTGCCACATGCCACACAGCACGCGAAACAATGGCGCAATTGCGAGGCGAGTTTGGTGAACAGTTAATTTCACGTTTCGGGCCGGTCAATTGGCCGCCTAGATCGTGCGATTTGACACCATTAGATTATTTTTTGTGGGGGTATGCCAAGGCTAATGTGTATAGGGACAAGCCCGCTTCGATTGACGCACTGGAAGCCAACATCCATGCATTCATTCGTGAGATACCGGCCGATATGTGTGAAAGAGTATGCCAAAATTGAACTCAGCGGATGGGCTACCTGAGACGCAGCCGCGGTCAACATTTGCATGAAATTATCTTTAAACATTAAATTGCAAGGTTCAAACTATCGATTCAAATAAATATTTCATTCATTTTTTCGAATTTTTTGTGTTTTTTTTTTAAAAAAAGTTCTAAACCTCTTAAAAAATCACCCTTTAGTTCTAAAATGCGTATCCACATAGCCAGTCGTATAAAATCATCCACCGTACACGCGTGGTCGGGAATATGTGACTTCCGTGGACAAATGGGGGCGGCCACAACAGCAAAAAAAACAAAAAACAAAAAGAAGACAACAACCAACAAGAACTCCAGTTTGAAACGAGGCAGAGTGACCTGAAGTGTACCCCACTAGTGGGTTCCCCACCAGTAAGCACTGATTGTTGCATGGATACACTCTGGCCACAGAGGCGGCGGGACGATATAGATTCGTCGGTTCTAGCTCGAGTCCATCCAAACAACGACGACTGAGGTGCTCTCTATAATTCCCGGAACCAGTTTTTGCGGATTTAAGTCGCACTCGAGCGGAAAATAGTGTACTGCGTGCCACGAACAACCGCACGATAAGCTGGTGGAAGAACCAACACTGTTAATATCGGATTCCGATCATTCTTGACGCCTCTTCGCATGAAAATAGAGAGACACCGATGGACACGAACGTCGACCGTCGACGGACCGGACATGCAATTCGATTGCGCGCGGCTCAGCAGAGGAGGCACGCAGTGGTCCCGATGGAACGCTTATAAAATTGTAGATGGTTTTGTTTTTTATCTACCCTAGACATGTATACCCGTACACACATGCAATTAATTACCGATCCTCGAAAGCGTTGGCAGTTCAATGCCATTTTGTGGTACAAGTACAATAGGTGCCCCTTTTCCGTTGGGATTGGGACCTACCTTCGATGAGTGCCGGCAATGTTCAGCTGGGGAGTTGTTGATACTGTTGCAGCGTCTTTGGCTAAATTGTTTGAATATTGTATTTCTACGTTCATTAGTTTTGTGGCATTTAATTAACGAGCGCCGCACACAACAGATGGCGCACGGTGCTACACTCACGGAATTTGTGAGAACACATCTCTAGGATGGCGAAAAAGTTACTTTGTTGCAACAAGGATGCTCGAAGATGGGTGTTGGTAGGTGCAAGCGATTTGCATGCTGTGCCGGCAATCGGGGTTCGTGTCGACCACTGATATGTAGGTGCGCGCATTTAATTGGCACGCTAGTGGGTTTGTTGTCCGCCATCATGCGAAGGATGCGATTTAAATTAAGTGGCTCTGACTTGGGTGGGTAGGAGGGCCGCAGGGGCACGGGGGTTTTGTGATGCCAAAGTGCATTAGAAAGAGGCTTTTAATTTGACACAGACACTGGACAAGTAAAAGGGGCGAACTTTGCGACGAAATAAAAAAAACTGAATGGTTCAAAATATAGAGTCGATTGCAACGCTCGAGAATGAGACTGTCATTCCAAGAACAGCTAGCTGTCTCTATAGGGTAACTAATTTTGCGACTACTTCGAGTTGCCATACTTTTGGCAAGTGGATTCCCTTTTTTTCAACCAAAATTATTCTTTTTCCCTTTTTTGATACCTGTTTTTCTCGTTTTTAGTCCCTTTTTTTCCACCTATAAATGACAAATTTGTCAAACTCAAAGGCAAATAGACTAGAAACTGGAAATATTTTATATAAACAAGTGGAGAGGCGGAGGTTTCTTTCCACCCAGTGTAAAAATTAAGTTGGAAGCGCACGGCAACACTACAAGGTGGCGCAAAAATAACCTTCCGATGTTTTTTGGCTGTAATTTAAAAAAAAAATGAAAAACTTTGATTCTTCTTGTGGATTATTTTTATTTGGTCTTTTAATTTTTTTTACATCAAGTTGAGAATATGATGTCATGTAAATGGCCGCCGCCACAGTTGATTGTCATTTGAGCCCTTTTTATGGCATTTTCCATCACTTTGGCCAAAACTTCCGGCGATAGGTCCTCACATTCTTGACGGATATTGTCTTTAAGAGCTGCAAGAGTCTGAGGCTTGTTGACATAAACCCGCGACTTCAAAAAGCCCCACAAAAAGAAGTCTGGAGCGGTCAAATCAGGCAAATCGCCAAAACGGGAGATTAGGCGAGCGGGAAATGCATCCTTCAGCATATCGGTTGTGGCACGTGCAGTGTGTGCCGTTGCACCGTCCTGTTGGAACCACATGTTTTCCAATCCCAATTCATCAAGTTGCGGTAAAAAGAACTCGTTGATCATTGCTCTGTAGCGCTCACCACTCACAGTAACCGTTTGGCCCGCGACGTCTTCGAAGAAAAAAGGTCCGATGACTCCTCCAGCGAAAACAGCACACCATACAGTGACTTTGAGCGGGTGTAATGGCTGTTCGTGGGTTACACGCGGATTTTCAGTGCCCCAGAAGCGTAAATTTTGCTTATTTACGTACCCGCTAAGATGGAAATGGGCCTCATCACTCATGATTATTTTTGATAAAAAATCATCTTCAATAAATACTCACCAATATTCCGCGTTCTGGAGCAGTGTAGCGTAACATTGTTTATTAACGTGTATTTCGCATGTGTTTACTACACAAATGTCAAAACAGAACTGACATTAGGGGCCAATCGCAAAATTTATAGCATTTTCTGATAGGAGGATTACTTTTGCGCCACCTTGTATAAGGGCTATGTTCGTTAAGTGTTTTTTTTATTGAATTTATCATGATGAGTCTGGTTTCTGAACGTTGTAAAAAAAGTTTTGGTATTGAAACGTGAAAGACTATTTTTCCGTTTTCTGGGTTAGTTTTCCCTTTTTCCCTTTAGGTTCAAAAAATCCCGAAAAACGGCAAAATTCCCTCAATCTTGCATCCCTGGCGACGAGGTAGATCTATACCATAGAAATAGAAGCACTTCAAGAAAAAGGTAGAAAATGAGTCTCCCGGACCCGATGGTACTCAAAGCTGACTTTGAAGAGAGCTCGGACCTTTTTAGAGCAACGAAACACCGAATGATACTTGTTGACCGAGGCTGTCTGTGGAATTGTAAGGTCGAAAGATGTTTTAAGAAGAATCATGCTCGGTAACAGGTTAAGCTTAGCACGTTCGTTACGCTAGCAAGGAGGGGTCCCAAGGGCAAGTGGCCCGTTTCCGCAGAAAAACAGTAAGTAAGGTCTTCTCAGCACACAGGATATATGAGATATGTGAAGAGTAAGCGGTTTTCTGACAATTTCGGTCGAAGAAGCTTGCGGTTTATAGACGAATTGGTCTTCAACCTCTTCGAGACCCCTGCCAAGACGGTGCTAAGGAATTTCTTACCACAGACCGACAAAAGTTCATCCTCAGTTGGAGGGTAAAAGCTGAAGAAAGTGCGCTAAACCAATTCGCACTGTAGAGGACATAAGCAACTGACGGCTTTTGTACGAATTGGTTTGTGCACAATTATCTGGTTAACCACAAAGCCACAGATGAACCCTTTGTTTTTACCCTCCAGTAGACGATGGACTCTTGTCAATGCGACTGCATTTACTTACCCACTTCCCGTCAAGACCTTTGAAAATATCTCTGACGACGAAAAGTCGTCTTTTTTGCCACTAATGTCGAAGTGAAAAAGAAGACAACATGCTATTGTCAAGCCCGCAGCTTCTAACAAGGTATAGGATAAGGCCTGATGATTCCCTCATTATGAGCTGACAAGAGTTGAAAGACTAAGGGGAACTGTAGTATCGACAAAAGTGTCTTATTTTGAACTCTACAGGAACCGAAGTGGCAAATGTCGATGACAATACGTACGTTGTTTATCATAACCCCTCGCAGTTGGAGATACCTTCTAACGCCGGGCCCTCGAGTTGATTGGTAGAAAAGTAGATAGGACTGCGGCACCAATAGGGCAAATCTCGTGGCAAAAATACTAAATTCGATATTTTCTTTTTACTGTTTTGCTTTTTATTTCTAATAGAAATGTAAACGGATCTTCAAAAACAGCAAACAAAATAATTTTCTGCTAGCTAGTTTGACTCATAGAGCTTTTCAAAGTTGGTCAATTTTGTTCTAGAGTAAGAAAAAACAGAAAAAAAAGAACTTTTTTATTTTCTTGTTTGTAATTATGGCATATTAAACGAAAAATCGTAATTTTCTTGAATGTAGTCTAGTTTTCTAGTAAATCAAAATTTTAGTAGCAAAAAAAAAAACTACCTCATATTTTTTAATAAATAAAACAATAAAACAACTTTTTTTTAGCTTTTTTTTTGGTTTGAGTAGAGCTACAAAAAATTTATCACGAGTTTCCGCGGAAAGTTGACCACGATAGTTGACCCTAACTACTTGTTAAGCCACATGCAAAATTCTATGTTCGGAGAGATTGTAATTTGCTTAAAAAGAAGTCGTGTTCCAAGTACTGCCATTTTCGGCTTAAAACCAAATTTCCTTAAGGAATATTTCAATTGTTCATTAAAAGAGCTGAGAGCGTGAAATTTTTTGCCTAAACATTACAAAAAGTTGAAAGGAATATTTAATTCTTGATTATTGTCAGGGTTGCCGTTAACTTAAAAAAAAAGTCACTAACTCGAACCTAAAAACCCACCAGATATGCTAAAATTTTTAAAAAAATCACTAGAAAAAATGTAACTAGTTGCATGCCTACCTTTTTTTGTTTATTTGGCAGCTAGCTCGCAAAATATTAATTTCCTTAGAAAATCTGCAATATATTTCTAAGATTCACATTTCATAGAAAGGAAAACGAATTAAAAACGCAAACTTACTAAGTTAAGTAAAAGTTTATTTCTTCGCAAAGCCAAAATCTCCTCCCGAGCCGAAACAAATTAACTAACAACAACACGCAAAAAATCGAATTGAATATTGCAATTTGCAAGTGTCAAACTCGAATACCAGGGATGTAACCATCACCAGAAAAACATGTCTTTGCAAAAAGTCACTAGAAAAGTAACTAGAATTTTTTAGTGACAAAAAATTTATTTTTCTCACTAAACTTTTGAAAATTCCACTAGATATAGCGACAAAGTCACTAAAACGGCAACCGTGATTATTGTTTTATGATCTAATAAAACAGGTAGAAAAATTAATTTTGCTTAAATTTCACAGGTAAAACAACAAATTCACGTTTCACGAAAACGACAAATGATGATTTATGGAATATAGCCATATCATCAGATTGATTTGTTTCATCTTTAAGACACGTTAGATCCCAACAAGAGCTGAAAAAAGTTATCTATTCTATTAAATGTTGAAAATGGTGACATGGCTGAATTTTTTTCTGAAAATTATGATCAATAGTAATTGTAAAAAAAGATGTGATGTATTCTATTTTACTTTATAAATATATATTTTGTATTCTATTTGATTTTATTTTATTATTTTTTTTCGTCCGTTTATTTTTTCCCTACACTGTTTTATATAAAATATGTCACTCAAACAGTTTGTAGGTTATACTGATGCGCCACAAAATGGAAAAAAATACTCTTAAATGACTTGCTAAAAACATTAAAAAATTGTTCGTTAATTTGACGCAATCACTGCTGTAAGAAAAAATATTTTGGATCACCCTGTGAACGATTAAATAGCCGCAGACCTTTTTTTACAAGATTCGTTAAATTTTACCTGTCTTCTTCTTTAAATTCTTTCTCTTTTAATTCCTTTTTCAAAGAAAATCTGACTTCATCCTGAGATTTGGTAACACCCTGTGAAGCAATTTTCTTAAAAATCACTAGGTATATATAGGCTTGGAATTTTTCTTAAAAAAAAAAATATTGTAGCGATATCTTCATGCGTTCAAAAGTTGTAATCATTTTTGCAACCAAAAGAGTCATTTTGAACCACAGTGGCGCCGCGTATGCCAGCTAGAACGGGCTACTGGTATCTATGAAGATGAAAAAGCTATGGAAAATGTTTGGCGTGAAATGATTGCCATTCGTCCATATTATTCTCTAGTAAAGTTTAAAGAACATATTACATTTTAATTAACTTTTTTTCTCTGAGTGTACTCTGTAGCTCTTTGAAGGAACTTGTTATTATTTGAAAGGCGGTTGTTGTGCTGTGACCCTTTGGTCTATTGTATCCCATGGGAAATATCGTGGCCATCTCCACCTTCCCCTCGCATGTGGTATCACATAAGGGGCCTATATCAATATGGTCTAAGTGGGTCTTCTTAGACAGCAACCTTACCTATCCCAGAAAAACTTGTTACCCGAATATGAGTGTCGTTCGGCGGAGCTTTAATCCAAGTAGGACGATTTGTCATTTGCCACCAGTAGCTCCGATCTTTCGTAGTACCTGTAGGAAGCATACGCCTTTCGCTTTTCGCCGAGTATATCCACCTTACAACTTTTTCAGTCGTTAAAGTCATAACTACTCCCACTGAAAGACAACAACTTCTATCCACAACCTCATTTGACCTCCCATTTCCTGGAACCACCTCCACCGCCATTCCCCCAGTCAGCACCACCCTGGTGCCATTATAAACCCCCTCCTCACGGCAAACGCCACCGATTCCTGTACACAGGATGTAAAAGTGAATACGAAACGAAACGAAACACAAAAATAAGTCTTAGAGTCCTTTTACTGAAAGCCCACACAATATCTACTCCAATCGACCAGCACAGCTCCCTTCAAATTCCAATGAATGCATCCAAGAGGTACTCCGACTGCGACTCTGACTCCCTGCACTCGCTCCCAGTATCAGTGCAGCAATGCGTTGCTGGATGGTTCACTTCAAGCGTCCTTCCGCACGCCCCCCCATATAGCTAAACCATTGGTAATCGCTTATATCAATTCAGCTTTTTTCCAGTTCAGTTTTATTTCGCCATTTTGCCGGCCCTCGAGGCCAGCGACCGTATTGCAGTAACAGATCCATGAACGAATCAAGGATTAAGTTCAAGTGTTCAGCCGCACGGTTCACTTGGATTTGAATTCGTAATGAAAAAACTTTTAAATTTGTTTTTCCCATTCTATTGCTTTATTTACATGTGTATAAGTGGATTGCGTTTTTGGCCAGACTGGGATTTTTATTCACCCAACAAAGTTGATGAATGCGAAAGTAGGTTGAAGGACTCTCTGTGTATTTTTAAACAAGTGCCTGCTTATCAAGTTGCGATGGCAATTCAGGCCGCGCCCAAAGTGAAATTAGATCAGGAGCGATACGAGTATTTTGTGCGGAGTCGAAGTGTGCTCCAGAAAGCCGCCAACAACAACGGGAATTATGAATAAATTTGCATAATTGCGTGCGCCGACGATGAAAACGCGTGCTCAAAGTATTTACAAAAAGTTTTGCATCCAATTTCGCACGATATGCGTGGTACCGCAGCTCCTAATGATGCTTGGGAAACCATCATCGTCCTGGAGAGACGGCGAACATTGACCGAGGAACGTATTTTAATGCTGATGGGCAATAATCGTCTTTTGGAAAGCAGTTCTAAGCGGAAGTTGGATGTTTTTGTGGCAGGGAGGGCTTAAAATTATTTTCCTATAAAGTTGCTAAGAAGAGAATGTCCTTGACGTACTTTTTAACTAATATCACATATAAAAGGACGACCAAAGTCAAAGTCAAAGTCAGGGTCAGGGTCAGAGTCAGAGTCAGAGTCAGAGTCAGAGTCAGAGTCAGAGTCAGAGTCAGAGTCAGAGTCAGAGTCAGAGTCAGAGTCAGAGTCAGAGTCAGAGTCATAGTCAGAGTCAGAGTCAGAGTCAGAGTCAGAGTCAGAGTCAGAGTCAGAGTCAGAGTCAGAGTCAGAGTCAGAGTCAGAGTCAGAGTCAGAGTCAGAGTCAGAGTCAGAGTCAGAGTCAGAGTCAGAGTCAGAGTCAGAGTCAGAGTCAGAGTCAGAGTCAGAGTCAGAGTCAGAGTCAGAGTCAGAGTCAGAGTCAGAGTCAGAGTCAGAGTCAGAGTCAGAGTCAGAGTCAGAGTCAGAGTCAGAGTCAGAGTCAGAGTCAGAGTCAGAGTCAGAGTCAGAGTCAGAGTCAGAGTCAGAGTCAGAGTCAGAGTCAGAGTCAGAGTCAGAGTCAGAGTCAGAGTCAGAGTCAGAGTCAGAGTCAGAGTCAGAGTCAGAGTCAGAGTCAGAGTCAGAGTCAGAGTCAGAGTCAGAGTCAGAGTCAGAGTCAGAGTCAGAGTCAGAGTCAGAGTCAGAGTCAGAGTCAGAGTCAGAGTCAGAGTCAGAGTCAGAGTCAGAGTCAGAGTCAGAGTCAGAGTCAGAGTCAGAGTCAGAGTCAGAGTCAGAGTCAGAGTCAGAGTCAGAGTCAGAGTCAGAGTCAGAGGGACTTGCTAGATTTCAAAGAAGAAAGCTCCACGTTGAAGCAACGCACAAGGCTCCACAAAAGTAAAAAATTCTTAGTACTCTCTCTTCTTTGGTAATAGATCCGAATGGAATCACAAAGGACCTATCTGTGTGGTCTTTTGTAGGCAGCCAGGCGAGACTCGACCAATGGTCTTTTGGTTGAGGAAAATGCAATCGACAATGACTCCGACAGTCTTTTCCAATCGCAGGAGTTTTTACTAACTCGTTGCTGGAATTTTCAAGAATAAGTCCGTAGGGGTTTTTTAGCGTAGGTAGGGGTTGGAATTTTTAACCGGCGGACATTAAAAATACACAACCCCTCCCCCTCGCAATGTTTTCAAAGACTTTCGCTTTACCAACGTGTGCCATATACACCACCACTCCAGTCCGAACCTTCCTCCCAACTAGACCCATGAAACTTTGAACATTAAATAAAGTGCACGACTGGGTCGCACGAAACTTTCTCGTTTAGTGCGAGTTTGACTGAAATTCAAAGTCATTTAAGCAAATCTTTTTTTCGGGATGTAAGTATTACTTGGTTTTTAGGGTTTTATTGAAATCGAAAATGGGGTTTTCGAGATATGAGCAGTTTTTAAAGTGAGCGTTTCCGGTGATTCGAATTGAAAATTAAGGACGCAATAATTTCGGAAACATCGTTTTTACTCTAAGTTTGCATTAGGTCAACTAGGTAAAACTATATTTGAGGTAAACTAGGGAAAACTATAAATATTTTTAAAAATGACTTTTTTCAAAAATCCATTTTACGACAATACAAAGAAAAACTGAGTTTTCCATCAAGTTAGAAATCACCATATTACCCTAGAAATTAATTTTTGTTACAATCGTAACCGTTTTCGAGATACACATATGTCCAAATTTCAAAAGTACCGTTACTCGATTTTTTAGTGGAAAACTGAGTATGCAATTATGTTTATCTCACCAATTTAAGCTTAAATATCAACTTTTGCTGAAATCGTTAGAGCCGTTTTCAGGTAAACTAAAGAAAACTAAATTTTTCGAAAATTACTTTTTTTCAAAAACCTATTTTAAGATAATACAGAGAAAAACTGAGTTTTCCATTAAGTTAGAAATGACCATATTACCTTAGAAATGAATTTTTGTTACAACCGTATGGACCGTTTTCGAGATATGTCCAAATTTCAAAAGTAACTTTACTCGATTTAGCGGAAAACTGAGTATGCAGTTATGTTGCCTCACCTACTTAAGCTTAATAATATCAATTTTGGTTGAAATAGTTGCAGCCGTTTTCGAACAAATCAAACTGGTATGCAAATTTTGCATGGGAAGTACCATTAATATTGAGGTTACCATGCAAAAGAAAAGCGGCCCCGAACTGTAAGCCCCCAAACTTTAAATCCGAAGTTTGAACGAAATCAGCTGTAGGCCTCGGGACATACAGACAGACAGACAGACAGACAGACAGACAGACAGACAGACAGACAGACAGACAGACAGACAGACAGGACAGACAGACAGGACAGACAGACAGACAGACAGACAGGACAGACAGACAGACAGACAGACAGACAGACAGACAGACAGACAGACAGACATTTTTTTTTTTTTTTTTTTTTTTTCTTTATTTTATTCTTTATTTATTTATTCCATAAGACTTAACAATTGTTATACGTTTCCGCGAAGCCTTAGTGGCTTTTCTGCAGAAGGTTGCTTTTCGAAAGGATAGAAATACATTTTAGATAGGTACATTTCGGTTACATTTTACAAATTTAAAAGATTATTAAAAAAAAAAAAAAGAAACTTATTTAATATTAATTTAGCTATTTGGATTTAAATTTTAATTTAAAAGAAAATTTTTAATATTTTTTTTTCTAGTTTTAAAATTTGTTATATTTTTAAGTTCTTGCGGAAGTGTGTTTAAGATTTCGGGAACGCTGGACTTGAGCTGTCTTCTACCATAGTTGTTGCAGTTGCGGGGCACTTGGAGCATACCTTGGGCACGTCTTCTTGTATTTATTCCATGGTTGATTGGCGTTATAAATCGGTTGTCATCATAGTACTCCAGTATTAGTGTCATCTTAAAGATATTTGCTACTTCCAGGACATTAAACCTTCTTTCTTCAGGAACATTGTCAAGATTATTTGCGGCGTTGATCGTCAAACCGTTGTCATGGCACCATTTCACTGCAGCATTGAACTCACCCTGCATTATTTCTGTGGCCGTCTGCAGAGACCTGTGTCGCACCACTATCGCTGTATCATCGGCGTAAGCAAATGGAATGCTCTGATTAAACACGCGAAGAAGCTCATTAGTATACAGTATAAAAAGAACTGGACCCAGTTTTGATCCCTGAGGGACTCCATGTTGAACATGTTCTCTTTGACTGTATACATCCTTGATTTTGACACAAAAAAGCCTATTGTGCAGATAATCTTTTAGCCAGTCCGCCATTACTCCTCGTATACCAATACGTTCAAGGGCTTCTATTAGCTTTGAGTGATTAAGCGTATCAAAAGCTTTGCTAAAGTCCATAAACAAGACTAATACATGATGGCTTTTATTTAAGCTCTCGTTGATGCAATTTGCGAATTCTCCTAGCAATTTTCCAGTGCTTTTATTTTTCTGGAAACCATACTGACTCTTGTGGATAAGAGAGTGGTTTTAAATAAAACTCTGTAACCTGTTAATGATTACCTCCTCTAGGCACTTTTCAACAACCGGTAATATTGAAATCGGTCGGTAGTTGCTGAGTTGGTTTTTAACACCTCCTTTGTATATTGGTCTTACTATAGCTGTTTTAATCATTTGCGGGATTTTAGCTTGCATCAGACTCAAATTCACAAATTTGCACAAAATTGGAGCAAAAATGTTCGCGTGTCTTTTAATATCCACCGCTCGAATCCCATCGACTCCTGGCGATTTGTTTTCGCCGAGCAAACCAATGATTCTAAGTATCTCAGGGATATTTGTTTTTTGAGCAAAAACTGAGTTGGCTAAGGTGGTATTCGTGTGCGTTGATGTGTTCGTGTCACAATGATGCATTATGTTCAGGATCTGTGTATTAAAAAGTTTCGCACATTCGTTAGCAAGACTAGTTAAACACCTTTCAGAAGGGAAATTTTTGATCATTGTTTCATCCACGCCAAGCCGTTTCCTTCCCATAATTTCATTTATTAGACCCCACGTCTTACGAGGATCAGATCTAAATTGGTTGAACTTGGTTTTATAAAACAAAGATTTTTGTGCTGTTATTTGTTTATTAAGCTTATTTCGGAAGTTCTTATATTCAAGCTCATAAGCCTTGCTTAATCTATTATTTTTCCACCTTCTGTAAAGTGCATCCCTCTTTTTACATTTAGAGATTAAATCTGCAGACATCCAAGGGTTATGTTTTCTTTTTTTTCTTATAGTTCTTACAGATGTCGATCTTTTGTATATATCTTCCATCTTCCATCCACATACAGACAGACAGACGGACAAACAGACAGACAGACAGACAGAATTTTTCAAACCACTTTTTTGAGTTCGCCTATCATCGTAATATCAGAATTGATTAACATCTCGAGTTCGAAATTTTGTCCGAATACAATATCTTTCTCTTACTACGTAATGGAGAAAGTTAAAAATACGAACCTCCACCTTGCACCCTAAATATTCCATTCCGGTCATGATCTGGCAACTTTATAGCCACTCGACATCTGTTCGAATGTTAAGCGAAAACCACTTTGCTCAACCACGAAGACGACACCTCACTACCGCCGGTCGTTCCCGCTAATCCAAAAGAATTTAATTTCAAATTACAAGTCCTTCTTAATTTCCGCTTCGAAAAACATCTTAAATCCCATAACACAAATATTTTGCCAGCCCCCCGCCTGTACCTCCTCGGCGGACGTGCGCTCTGGGGGCTGACGAAAACATACTTACAATTCTCAGCACCATTATCCTTAAGAGAATCATTCTCGCGCTCCTTGGGCACGATTCAAAATAACGCTTACCTAGAAATTGAAATCATTATGCAAATAAGCTCACCTTACCCTCCGCATAGGATAATCCGAGGAATTTCCCAATATCAGTCCCAGTCCCAGTGGCAGTACCAGTCCCAGTCGCATACCCAGCTGGCTGTAGCTGTTGGATTGTGCTCTGTGTGAGTGAATTCAAATAACGAATCCCCGGGAGGTGAACGTATTTCTCGGCAACTGTCTCTCAAAGAACGTGTATCCAAATTTCAAATCGAACGGATAAACTTGAAACTATCGGAAGTTGCATCGGATCCTTATTGAATTTTTTTTTCCTTTTTTTTTCGCTGCTCATTTCGTGCTGCGTTACAAAAGCCATAAAGCGCCAGAGCACCTGCTCCGCACAATAAAAATGAGTTGTAGTCCAATAAAAGTGTCACTCAACAGATTTTGGCGCCCGTTATCTCTCCTGGAAGTGGCATAGTTTTTCGGGCAGGCTATAATTGGGAGATAAATCCGTCGTGCGATTTATTTTCAATATTCCCCCCAAAAGCCTGCCACATATGCCTAAGCCGGGTGAATGTATGCCCTCTCGCTCATCTCTTAAAGGACATGTTATTAATTGCGCCCTCCGGACTGGAAATGATAACCATCACCCCGACACATTTTGGGGGTAGGTGCGTTCGTTCTCGATATGCCGACATGTGCTTCCTCTCTGGCAAATTGCTGCCTGGAAGGACATGGGACACACACTTAAGCCGATAGTTTTCGGTGGTGGTTCAAGTGGTATTAGTAATGGATTATTATATGCCTCGGCGGAAAGATCCCCAGTCGGAGATACATCTGTTGACAGTGCATTCGTGTACTCAGCTTTGGTGTGGGGTTAAATTTTAGATTCAATTTTGAAGGGGACTTTCAACTGCGGGTTAAATGTGCTTAAATTTCGCTACAAGGATGTAGGTGGGAAGTGGATTTGTTATGGAAATGTCACATTTTTCGTACTTTTTGAACTGTCCAGAGCTTTTGACACGGCTGGGGATGAAAATCTGTGTAAAACGATGAACCCCAATCTTCCAACCTTCAGAGGTGTTCCACAGGGTCCAATTTTTGTTTTTATCGATCTTTATAAGCTCCCTCAACAGAAGTTGCATCATTTTATAAATAGTTTCTCCTGTTGGGGACAGCTTTTCGTCGCTTTTATCGCGTCTTTTCTTGGAGGAGTACATTTGCCACTCATGGAAGTCGCTTTAATTTGTTGCCACGCAAGCCGAGTGCCCTCCCCAAACGGATTAGGAACTAGGTGCCGTTCTTATGTACCTAACACTTCCAACATTCGCAATCCTGTGGGATGTCCAGCTGCACTTTTATTTATTTATTTAAGAAAGAAAGAAATGCATATTCACATTAAGACATGTTGTCTTATAATCTAGTGATAAGCTACAATTAAACAATATGAGAGCTAGGGTTTTACAATTTTTACAAAAAATTAATTCCAGAAAAAAAAGAAATAGTAAATAAAAATGCAAAAGCATACTTATATTAAAATTACTCAGACAAAAAAAGTCTAAGTTTGTTCTTCAATCTCGCAAAGTCGTCCTCTTCTCTTATAAAGCGCTGTAAAGAATTCCAAAGGCGGACTGAGTACACAAAAAATGGGCGTTCGGATGTAAGGGAGGAATGACGCGGGTTAATTAGGATCCGCGACCTTTGCGATGATGCATTAGTAAACATTTCATATAGATATTGCGGTTGATCGTTTAGGAGGATGTTTGAAAGCAAAGTTAGGGCACGATACTTAAGGAAATTTTCAAAGGTCATGTTGAGCAGACGTTTAGAAAAATCTGATACATGGTCGTATCTACGTAGCCCAAAAATATAGCGTATTATAAAGGGTTTTTCAACAGGGACGCTACAAAAGTAGAGCGACAGGGACAGCAAACGACGCCGAATTTCTTGCCGCTCTTTTCACATTTCTCTTCAGTAAGGTTTGCCATTTCATTATGAAAAGATATACGAGCCAACAACGAGTCGAAATTATTAAAATTTACTACCGAAATTCGGAGTCGGTGGCCTCAACGTTAAGAGCGCTACGTCCAACTTATGGTCGTCATAATCGTCCTCAACAATTGAGCGTCTAGTGGAAAAATTTGAATCCACAGGCACAGTACAGTGAGACAAAGAAGTGCCCGTAGTGTCGAGAATATTGCTGCCGCTGAGGCTTCAGTTGAAGAAAGCCCAAATGTGTCTCTCACACGTCGTTCTCAAGCGTTGGGCATCTCTGTGACGTCGTTGTGACGAATTTTGCGAAAAGATCTTGGCCTACATCCTTACAAGATTAAATTGACGCAAGAACTGAAGCCGCTTGACCACCAGAAGCGTCGTATGTTCGTGAATTGGGCCGAACAACAACTTGAAAATGATTCGGATTTTCATCGAAAAATCATCTTCAGCGATGAGGCTCATTTCTGGCTGAATGGCTTCGTCAATAAACAAAATATGCGGTATTGGTCAGGCAGAAATCCACACGTCCATGGGTCATCATTGCATCCCGAAAAAATTACGGTTTGGTGTGGTTTATGGGCCGGCGGCGTCATTGGGCCGTACTTCTTCCGTGATGATGAAGACCGGCACGTTACTGTGAATGGGAATCGCTACCGTTCAATGATAACCGAATAATTTTGGCCCCAATTGGATGATATGGACTTGGAGGACATGTGGTTCCAACAGGACGGCACCACAAGCCACACAGCGAATGTCACAATCAATTTATTGGAAACCAAGTTTGGAGAACGTGTTATCTGACGAAATGGTCCAGTCGCTTGGCCGCCTCGGTCGTGCGATTTGACGCCGTTAGACTATTTCCTGTGGGGCTACGTCAAGTCTATGGTCTATGCCAACAAGCCAGCGACGATTGATCAACTTCGTACGAATATCGAACGTGAAATTGCAGCAGTATCGGCCGATTTATGCTTGAAAACCGTCGAAAATTGGTTTCAGCGGCTGGACTTCTGCAAGCGTGCCCGTGGTGGCCATGCAAAAGAAATCGAGTTCCATACATAATGGCATCGAACGTACTTTCACAGGAATAAAGAATTTCATTGATATCCAAAACCGTTTTTGTTTTATTTAAAAACAAACTTTTGTAGCGCTCTTATTGAAAAACCCTTTACTATTAAATGTCACATTGAGCCTTCTTTTGCTTACGGAGTCACAGAAAGAGTATATTTCGCAACCATAGATTAGAGTAGGTATGACAAGAGTAAAGGACTGTGTTTCCCAGAGAGTTGAAAGAATACCATATGTTCTACCCACTACTGTATTTATATGGTTTTTCCAGGTTAATGTGCGGTTAAACACCATGCCGAGATTTTTGCCGGTTTCGACATACTTTACCGGGGTATTATGAAGGATTACAGGAGGAAAGTACGAGAGGTCAACTTAGCTTTGAGAGGGTTTAATAAGAGACCATTATTCTGGGACCAACAAGCGATGTCTTCGAGGTCTTCGTCAACACTGCTTATATCGTGTTCAATAAGACCGATTGGGCAACTGAAATACAGTTTTTCAGACAACCCTTCAACAAAGTTTCTGTCACACAGATAACGTCAATATTAGAGTTTTCAAATAGATCACGAAATTCATCAATCTTGGGCATTAAACTTTGTGCATTTTACCCTTAAATTGTTTGAACATCTGTCTGAAACGGTCGTTGGTTCTAATTCGCCGTCAGCAGCTTCCAACCACTCCCCATCCGTTGTGCATCATTAAACCACTCTCATCAAAGTCCAATGCCCCCCAAACTGTCCTTTCCAATGCGAAAAATCCCAGTTACTGGTAAAATCTCAATACCCCATCCACTTGTCCAACCACAAATCACCAGCACGCATTATACCTCCTCGCCGCTACAGGTGCCAGCGAGCAGCGAACTCCACTAACGAAGCGCGACACAGTTTACTGACCTCGCCCCAGTCCTCCTTTTTGGCGATGAAATTTACAGCCTCCGCCAAAGCAAAGACAACTTGTGCACAACAAACTCAACTAAGAGCCACCAAGTTCTTTGGATACCTCGCCACAAGTTTTGATCAAAGACAAAACTTACAACCGAGTCTTACATCTCGCTTCAATCTACCGTGCTGACACAGAAATATCTTTGGTTCCCTGAAATTCAAGGAATTCCTTAATGACACACACACACTCTGCCCCACAATGTCAGCGTCATGTGTGTCGTACCCAACTGGCGGGCCATAAATAGTTTGACGACTTCGCCTTCCCCATTCCCTTTGGCAGCGAATTTATCGGATGTCTGTTGTCGGATGCTGTGTGCGCTCTTTTTCCAATTTATGTCATGGTTCCGTTGAGGATGTGGATGTGGAATTGTTTAATTTGCATGTAAGCACATAAATTGAATTATGAAACTCAAACTCAAACAGTGTAACTGGTGTAACTGCGACCATAATCGCTCACTTCAATTGGGGGAAGCCAGTCGCAATTTTCAATTTTCCACTCGGAAGGCATCGGACGTCGATTATCAAAATGTGTACCCACAGAAAGTAATTTACGAAAAAAAAAAGAAGGGAATCTTCGGTTGTGCGTTGAAAGGACGAAACTAAGAAAAGACGAAAAGACGGCAACGACCGTTGCCCCGTGGCTAAATTGATACTTTGACGAATTTCCACTCTCCGACTGGGAATACTTGGAATTAAATTCGGGTTAATCTTTGAGATGAAACAGCTAAGGAACTGAAAAATGGCGAGAATAAGGACAAAACGTAATGCTTTCTGTTTTTTTTTTTTTTATGAAACCGTTCACGGCGGGGGGCTAATGACGCCAACAAGAAGAAGGTTGTTTGGCAGCGTCTTTCAGATTGAAGTGGATTTAATTTTTTTTTTTTTGGATGTGAAAAGAGTACTTAAAGATATCCTCTTTCAGTGGTACTTAGGCTGCGGCGTTGATGCTTTGATTTATGACTTGAATGCGGGTGGGGGGTCAGAAAGGATGTATAGCTGCGCTCAGGCTCTCCACTGTTTGGACAGACGTAGTTATATGGGGGATTAGGAGATTTAACTGACTTTTGACCGTCGTTTGTTGGAATCGGAATTGAAAGCGGTCGACTGTAGGTCTAAAGCGGACCACACATTCGCCAACAAGGTGCAAGGGGTGCTTGGAGAACGCCGAATTATTTGTAGGTACAGTTGGTTCGTACTTTGGTGAGAGGCTCGCCTGCTCCTGCGGTCTGTAGGCTTTGTGAAGTCGACAGTGAACAAGTTGGGGAGCCACTCTTGTCTATCTTGCAGATCGTTAGCGCTAAAAAAAATAAAGTGCATGACTGGGTCGAACGTAACTTTCTCGGCCATCAACATTTTTGGTGCAAAATAATTGGGAGTTGCCTGAAATATTTTTAGGGTGCACATTCAATATGCTTGAAAATTACAAGTTGGTAATATTTGCTGAAAAAAAGCTAACGTAGCTGTTATTCGAAGTTGGGCCATTGTTATTATCTCAAAATTATACCGAAAATATGTGAATACAGATCGGAGTTTAGGTATAGTAATTTTTGAGAAATATTTAAGAAATTGATTTGTTTGAATTTGTTGGGAAAAACTAAATACGGGATCTTTTTTAGAATACGTATATTATCTTTAATAAGTATTTTGGTCAAAATCGTCAGAGCGGTTTCTGTAAAAGTTGGCAGACAAAACAATACCAAATATTGCAATGTTTAGTTTGAAAAATACTATTGCTTAAACCGAGTACAAGTTATTGTTTGGAATGTAAGCATTACTTGGTTTTAAAAGTTTTATCGAAATCGAAAGTGAGGTTTTCGAGATATGAGCATTTTTTAAAATTAGCGTTTTCGGTGATTCGAATTTTAAGGACGCAATCATTTTAAAAGCATTAATTTTAGTCTAAGTTTGCATTTTCGTCAAAATCGTTACTGCCGTTTTCAAGTAAACTAAAGAAAACTAAATTTTTCAAAAATGCCATTTTTCAAAAATCCATTTTACGATAATACAGAGAAAAACTGAGTTTGCCATTAAGTTAGAAATGACCATATTACCTTAGAAATTAATTTTTGTTACAATCGTATGGACCGTTTTCGAGATATGTCCAAATTTCAAAAGTACCGTTATTCGATTTTTCAGCGAAAAACTGAGTATGCAGTTATGTTGAACTCACCTAGTTAAGCTTAAATATCATTTTGGTTGAAATCGTTAGAGCCGTTTTCGAAGAAATCAAACTGGTATGAAAATTTTGTATGGGAAGCACCATTAATATTGAGGTTACCATGCAGCAAAAAAAACAGCCCCGAACTGTAAGCCCGCAAAATACAAATCCGAAGTTTGAACGAAATCCGGGCAGCCGCTTAGGCTGTAGGCCTCGGGACATACAGACAGACAGACAGACAGACAGACAGAATTTTGCGACTCACTTTTTTGAGTTCAAAATTGATTAACATCTCAAGTTCGAAATTTTGTACGAATACAATATCTTTTACTTACTACGTAATCAAGAAAGTTAAATATATTTAGAAGAACTCAATAAGCGAGAACACTTTTTCATGAAAACACAAAGTCAAACGGTGGCCTATCATAAATCCGGGAGTGGGCTAAGTCCGCTCCGATTAAAGATTATTTAGTCTGCGCTAAAAACCGATAAAAAAAGATTCAAAATTTTGTCTGAGAACACCTTAAGCCTCCACGGTCGATGAATTGAAGACTGCAATCAAAGCATCCTAGGGATTCAATGAAATTCCATAACTTGGCTGTTGCTTTCAAATTTTGTCTGAGAGCACCTCCACGGTCTTACTGCACAGATCGATGAATTGAAGGCTGCAAAACAAAGCATCCTATGGATTTAATGGAGTTCCATAACTTGTCTGTTGCCTCCAAGTTTTGTCTGAGAGCACCTTAAGCCTCCACGGTTTTACTGTACAGCTCGATGGACTAAAGGCTGCAAAACACAGAATTCTAAGGATTCAATGAAGTTCCGTAACTTGTCTGTTGCTTCCAAATTTTGTCTGAGAGCACCTTAAGGATCCACGGTCTTACTGTACAGATGGATGGACTGAAGGCTGCAAGACAAAGCATCCTAGGAGTTCAATGAAGTTCCATAACTTATCGGTTGCTTTCAAACTTTGTCTGAGAGCACCTCCACGGTCCTACTGTACAGCTTGACGGATTGGAGGCATCCTGGAAGTTCCATAACTTGTCTGTTATTTCCAAATTTTTTATTGGAGATCTGACGAGTGAAATATTTACCGAGGCAGTCTCTACAAAATTCGTCTACCCCCTGGAGAGTTTGTAGCTGTAGTTGTGCAGAATCTTGAGTAGAATGCTCTGTGAATTTTGTACTAGTTAAGCGATTGTTGTTACGAGGTTTCGCAAAAGTCCTGTATCTTCTATCATTTCGTGGAATTCTTCTGTCGAAGGACGACCAAAGCTTATTGTTGTGGTGATATAAGTTTGCAATGGAGTACATCTGGTTTTCACCAGTCTTATAGCCTTCTTCCGGCTTCTATCGTTAAAGGGGATAAACTCACTGATCAGGGTGTTCTGAAACAGCTGTGGACATTTTTCTTAATATTCCGCCCGCTTTTTTATTGCCTGACTCTGACTTCATTTGAGGGGACGGACCAGAGCGATACCGAGCCTCGATCAAGCTTGCCATAGGCCCCTAAACCCCCATTTGAAAGTCTTATATCTTTGGAGAAGCACACAGACTTTGTCATGGCCAACGATTTAAAGGAGATGTCTATAACCCTACACTGGTGTCCATTTTTGATCCGTCTGTTTGTAAAGACAACTTTTCTATTCTTCCCTGCACAGATAGGCGCCTGAGAATGGTCTAATGAAGTTCAGTGATGTCCTCTGTTATAGGCGCACATCAAACCTGTATAGGATCGATCGATTTTTAGTTCATAAACTGACTGATTCCAAGGTCGCTAATGGTGCAGATGGTTGCATAAAACGGCTAGTGGGAGCAGTTAAAAAGACCCTCAGGAAAATTACAAATATACAAAACATGGACAAGCTTGTTTTAGTTAATTGATTGAATCCCGCCATGCGAACAGAGAAACCATGCGGTAGCTCGCAATTCATCGTATCGGTCCCAAACTCAAATAGGAAGTTTTATTCTTATTCCTTACAACCTCCAGTTGGCAAACCCAACTCGGAACACTCGAAAAGTTTTAATTTATTTAATCACGCATGCAGCGTTCGCCTCCAACTCTGCAAAGCTCCGTCTTCATTATCCTCATCATCATCAGGGCGATGATGATGAGCGCAATCAAAGCGGCATCGTCATAAATTTGCTGTATAAAACGTGTCGGCAGTCGGCACACCATATCTCGTCCCCGCATAAGCCCTTGTCGGCCAAAAACTTTAACAATTTGTATACCGTGTTTCTGTCTTGCGTAGGTATGAGTGCGAGGGTTTTCGCTCATCCCTTTCTATCTGCAAACCGAAACCGCTCTGGCAAGCAGCGTGAAAATAATTTTCACCAAAGCGAGCAATTTCCCATAATTATTTACGACACATCCTTAACGCAACCGATACACACGCACACACACACACAAAGGACGAAGTTAACCACCCACCATATAGGCAGCGTTGAGCATCTCTCTGCTTTCGCTCAGTATATGTTTCGTTTACAAATTGATACTAAAGGTGTAATTAATTAAACGGAGTTGAACAATATCCCGAGAGGAGCACCCAAGGAATGGGGAGATCCTGCCTGAATGTGTGTACGCAGGAGTATCCTTATTTACCTGATTTCGCTTGTCAAAGGGCCAGGTTATCTGGATGCCGCCTGTGCGGTTGTGTGCTTGTTATTTGGAGCGGTTTGGGTGCTGGGATTTGTTCGTCCTTTTCGTTTTATTTTTCTCATTTCCGGAAATAAATTATTGATGAATATCAGCAGACACGAAGATGACAGTCGGTTGTATTGTGTTTTATTGCGCTCCCGTGCGAACGTGAGAACTTGTGTCAGAGCGAGCGTGTGAAACTGGGACGTTTATTTTTAGAGTCCCAATCGGGGGGTTTCCCTTTTTTTTAAAGTCTGCAGTCCCGGTTGAAAGACAAATGGGGAATTTTTATGGCTGTAAATTACGGAACTCGATTTATGAGCGCAAGGAGTTAATGAGGATGTCGATAAAGTCACTGAATTCCTATGGAACGTATACGAGTAAGCTTGTGGAAGAATTCCACCCACGAGAGGGCGCGATATTAATTAAGAGCTCGCGCGGCAGCAGCCATCTTCTAGAGGAACCTATATGCAGATGGGTTTGTTTGCATTTGTGGAACATCCTGCTAAATTTAATTCATGTTTGAATGTTTTCAGCGCAACTTGTCTAATTGACGTGCATTAGGGAGGGTCCTGGTGAAGGAGTTTTCGAGATGTAATTGCGCGAAATGATTGTGCAAGCTGTCAATTTGTGTTAGGGAAAGTTTTGATTTGCATAATTGCCGGAAGTTAATGACGTACAAGGTGAATTGGGCGCGGGTTTGAGGTGGAGAGAGGAACGAGGTGAATGTGGCACGAGGAATAGAAAGGGATGTCTGGATTTAGATATACTGCCGGCAGAGGGCAAGAAAAACATTTATTTTTCGACTTGTGCTACTACTTTATTTATGAAGTTCGATTTACTGAACTGATTTTGACCCATACAAAATTTTAGTCTCGACTTTAAATTTATGGAAGCTCACAAGTGCTTTTCCCATGGAAAATAAAGTTATTGGGCCACACTAACAACCATTTTAAACATCCACGCTTAGTATTTTGTAGGTCACAATATGCAATTTTGAGTTGGAAACATTTAGCCTGGACACTAAAAATGTTTATAAGCATCGCGGATTGTGAATGACTTACGGCCACATTATTCACTCCCGGGTTTAAGTGAGTTTAACCCAAAATTAAACCCAAGTCCATAATATTCAGTCATTTAACCCAGTTTTTTAAACTTGACAGCGTTTAATCCGATTGGATTTAAACTGCCTCCGGAGATCGGTTCAAAACTCAATTTCATAACTTTGACAACAGAAGAAGCCAACTGCGAGAACAACAACTTCAAGAACAGCAACAATAATTGTATATGAAATATAGATATAAACAAAAGAATATTATGTAGTTTAGCGTAGTACGCACCTGTTCCGAACCAAAAACTGCCATACAAAAATGACACAACGAAATCATGAACGAAAAATTTCGCTCTCCCTTTCGTTTTGCAGTACGCAGCTGCTGCGAAATGATGGCGGAAAAGTAGGTAATTGTAGTACATTGCTTGGTACAATTCTCCACTCTCTTTTCGCACATATTTATTGTTCGGAAAATTTGACATTTGTACTGCGGTTTTACCAGCTTTCATAAGAGGTATGGGGCCACATTTAAAAAATCTTGGAGGCAAGAATAGTCAAACTCAAATATAAAGATCAAAAGTGCCCATTTTTTTTTCAATTCTTCTGATTACATTGTTTTTAAGACTACAACATTAAATTAAAATAAAAACAACACAACATAAACTCATAATTGAGAGACTTTTCTAGTTTCCATTTTCCAATGTTAACAAAATAAAAACGGCTATGGAAACGAGTTTTTATTATTTTTTTTTTTTTCGAAATTGGTTGGTATAAATGTGTGAAAATCAATTGCAATAGATTTCCAGTGCAAGTGAAAAACAATTCGGATTTAATGTTCGATTTGGCAGCAGAAATGCCCAATCGAAAATGACATAACTGTTTGGAAAGTTTTAATGACCTTCGTATAAATCAGAGTACGTTCGCAATAGAAGTATGCATTTAATAAATTCCTAAGGAGCCTAAAAATCGACAAACTTTAAAGTGAATATATCGTAAATTATGAAAAATTTCAAATGACAATTTTAATGAGCCAGTGAAAAGTTGGTAACACTGATAATTGTGTATCAGCTGATGGAACTCTCCAAAAATTATTTTCTGATGCCTTTTCGCAGACGTTTCGCTCTCCATTTGGAGACCAGGTGCGTACTAGGTTTTATAAATTAATCTCTTATTTGTTTCTTTTGTACACACAATTTATTTTAATGAAGGAATGAAAAAACAAAATATTTATAGTTTTTGTTTGAATATGTGAGTTTTTTTTATGGTTTGGTTTTGGAAGTTTGGCACTCTGTGGCACCCATCAAAAAAAAATTGCCACTCTACTTTTTTTTTCAGCTGCAGCGCTGCCTACAAGCTGTTTTCCGTGTAAATATGTGGGAAAGTATGTGTGTCATGTTAAAGTAAATAAGCCGCACGCATACACTTGCACATACATTTTTCTTTTATTATAGGTACCTCTCATTTAGAAAATATAGAGCTGACGGCCTTAGTTTGTGTGTTTCCATATGATGTCGAACAGAATGCGATATAAAAAAAAAACAAAACAATCAAGCAGACCTAGCGTTTGCTTTACAGCATTGGAAAAGACCAGCGCTCTGAAACATGTCTGTCGGTGGACGGGCCGATAGTCCGGTCAATACTTACCTGTTACATGAAATAAGGATAATACAGCGTCATTCTTTTCTTGGTTTCAAGTTGGTAGCGCTGGCATTTGACACCTGTCAAACTCAGCTGCCATTTGAACAGTCATATGTCGTTTTCCATTGGCACAAAAAATACTCTTCTCAAATCTAGAAGCGAAATTCTCTTCTCAGAATCACCACAAGAGTAATGAAGAAACGGTGAATTTTTCGATTCCGGACTCTCCCGGACGCTTCTTTTTGCCCAATGGAAAACGACATTAGTTGAATGTTTGCCATTATTTACGATAATGAATCGTTTAACAATCGAACAAAGCGTTAAAAATTATTTGCTACAAAAGTGGTGATTCAAACGTAGCCACTTTTCTCGCATTACGCGATGATTATGATCGTCATCGCAAGCAATAGGTAAAATTGTGAAGAAATTGAAAGAGAGTGGAAGCTTTACTGATACTGATGTCGTAATCGTAAGCGTAACTAGCATAAACTAAGTATTAAATAGACCGTCAGCTCCCGCGCACCTACCCGATTCCCCCCGCAAATTTTTCAAATAAAATTCTCTCTTAAATTTCCTATCTGTGAATACGTGTGAAGCAGCAAAAAAAAGAATTTCTAAAAGGTGGGAGGAGTAATAAAATTCTGACACTCAGCAGTGTTCCTGCATTGTGGTATCTCTACCTTTTTGTGGGAATTTAAATTTTTGAAAAACTTTCCTGCGTAAAAGGAAAAAAATGTCTTAATTGTTGGACTATCAATAATCTGGCAGAAAAACAGTCGAACTACATTTCACTATGAATATCAACGCACTAAATGTACATAAAAAAGAGATTTGCCTTAAGCAAAAATTTCTATTATCAAAAAATTATCATTATAATGTTAGCAAACTGCGATTTTTATACTGAAGATTAATTTAATATGATTTTCTCTCCGAACAATACAAATTTTACTTCTAAAAGTATGTTTTTTCCATAAACTAAACTAAGGGAATTTGAGTTTAGTGAAAAGGGAAAAATTAACACGCTTCGTGTGAAAAATAAAGAGAGAGTGCTGAGAGCACTGACTGAGAGTTAGTGTATTTGGTGAGCTTCTGTCAGCTGGTGGATGCGTTCTGAGAGTTTAAGTTCGTTGTTTTATTTCACCACGAAAACATGTAGATATTCTACGAAATTTATAATAGCGAATGTAATCAACATAAATAAACAAATGAATGATGTGTGAAATAAAATAAGATATTTTTGTTCCTATAATTATTGTGTCTGTTTTCGTTTGCTGTTTGTGGCGAAAAATGATTTCCCCGTGAATGTCCACAGAAAAACGGCAAAGAATTTAAAGAGAAGAATAATTGATTACGACTACTAAGATTTGAAATAGTATGAGTTTTTAGTTATAATCTTTTCATGAAGATTCCGTTTATTAAAAAAAAAAAAATTTGGAACAATTGAACAATTAATAAAATTACATTTGAAATCAATTGCGTCAGCCGAGAATATGAATAATGTTCATTTATAATAAAAATAAAAAGTCTAGTAGACACAATCAACGAGAATGTATTTTCTTTAAAATTTACGGGAAAGAACGAAACTCAAAATGTATTTACGCAAAATTGGAAATAAACATGTTTACTGATTTGTACCTTGATATGTCTCACGCATTTAAGTTTTGCTGCTTACAATTTATTTGCTTTTAATATATATGTACGATTCATAATCATTAGTAATCAAATATTTTTTTATATCAATAAGCGTTTAATTTTTTTATTTTTGTCAATGATTCATATAGTTTATCGATTTCGATTTTTTACAACAAAGATGAAAACATCCCGTACTATATAGATTATCTAGGTAAAATGAAAGAAATCCTAATACACCTACCTACCTAACCTATGCGTTTTAATAGAATTTGGTACTAAATTCACCACACCATACCCACCGTTTTCTTAACACGTCCCGATAACGGGCAGTTATTTGAATTATTTGAATTTATTTCAATGTTACCACAGAATGAACTGTCAGGCAACTGTCAGGTTCCTATGTGCGAGAGTATGCGTGCGGCTAATCTACTTTAACATGGCACACATACTTTGCCACATAGAAACACGGAAAACAGCTTGTAGGAAAATTCTCTTAAGTTGTAAGAGCTGACGGTCTATTTAATACTTAGTTTATGGTAACTAGTGTCGTAAGGCCTGTGCACAGCGTTGCCAGTTTGGGGGTTTTGCTCCCAAATCTAGGGTTTTTTTTGACCGACGGGGGGAAATCTGGGGGGAGAAATTATTTAGGGCGAAATCTGGGGTTTATTTTTTTGTAATTGCGTTCAATTATTTTTTTCTTCTCACTTAAAAGTATCGTAAGTGAACATTAAAAGCTATAAAGCAACACCAACAAACCAAACAAATTCATGTTACATTTATGCCAATTCCATTCCAACGCATTCCAATATTCATTGGTGCCAGGATATTGATAAACTCCTATCTAAAGCTACATACATCACACACTTTTGCATTTGCGAACAGTTCACAATCATATGAGAAGCAATAAATAGAGCGAGACTTTCTTTGTATTTTGTCTCTTGCCAAAACCAATTTGTGATTGTTCCTGGATCGGGATGTATCAATTTTACCCCTTCCGATCAAATGATCAAAATGTTTATGAGCAGATGTACAAAAACAAAGATGAAGACAACGAGACAACTATATTTTAGGACTTATTTATAAAGTTTTTCTTATTAAATCTTGAAATCTGAATTCAATTCCTTTTTTTTTTTAAATACGTATACATACATTAAGAAATCTTTTAAATTCTTTAAACTTGTGACTTTGTATTTAATCTTAAATTTACATACTTAATTTGAAAAAAAAAATTTGGGGGTTTTTTTTAGAAAATAACTAAATCTGGGGGTTTTTGAGATTTGTCTGGCGGGAAATATTTCAACCGTCTGGCAACGCTGCCTGTGCATCATCGTTATGCACGCTCAGTCAAAAATATTGCTGCTGCAAGTGCAAGTGTTGCTGATGATCCGAATTTATCGATTTCCCGGCGTTCACAGCAATTGAACGTCTCGTACACCTCACTATGGCGTATCTTGCATTTAGTATAGTATCTCCATCCTTATAAAGGTCAAATTCCGCAAGAATTGAAGCCTGCTGACCATTCACAACAAACAAAATTGCCGCATATGGGCCTCAGAAACTTCAAAAATTTTATTGTATTTTGGTTAAACACTGTTTGAATTCATTTAATTTGAATTAATTTAATTTAATTTTTCATTAAGTTGTGTATAATAACATAAAAATAAGTTCATCATTTTTTCCTTTAATTTCTCCTCATTTAAAAAAGGAAAGAATACAAATCTCAGTCATCGCCTCGAACTACAGGTAGGTATAGGTAGGTCTCGGTCTTCTGCTTCGAGTTCGGAGACTTTCAGTTTTCGTAAACCGCTTCAGAATCGTCCACACTATCGGCACTTTGTTCCGCAGAAACTTTACTTGATGTTACACTTTGGTCGGATGCCGAAAAAGGTTGTACGGTTGGATAACTGATTTCATAGCTGGTGGTGTCCATTGTTCTAGCTACAATTTCCGAGATATTTGTCTGAATCACAAACGAAACGGAAAAATAATAAAATACCCTATTGCTGTATGAGTGCCAAAATTGGGATTGTTTCTTTTCAATCTCCAGCTCTTCGTTTTTTATTTTCATGCAGAACTTGTACCACTCTGAAATTCTATCGCTGTCAACCGGTACGAGTCCTGTAAGCTTCACTTGCAGAAAAACTGCGTACTTTTTGACCACCTCCGAAAGATCAAACGAAGCCGACGGCAGTTTTATCGGTGGAAGGTGGCCGCCGCCAGTTACTAGGGTTGATTCTTTTTGGAACATAGATGATTTGTAGAGGTCCTTTCGAAGTTCCCGAAGTTCCTTTTGTGTTCTTTGCTGTGTAAATGAAACTACATTAGAGACGAAAAGGAATTAACAACAATTGAATTAAATACTCACCACGACACCAGGTGAGGGTGAGGCATTGAATGATGTTGTGATTGACTCCCATCCCATCAAGCGGCCTTTAGTTGTCATCCGATTTGTTTCCATTCTGTTGGCATTTGAAGACATAACAATGGACAACAGAAGATCCGTTTCCATTTGGGAAAAGCGCCTTCCTCTTTTTGCAGGCCTTACCTTCGAATCGAGATCACTGCTGCTGTTGTCGTTGTCATCGTCGCCGCCACATTTAAATCTTTCGACATAAATGCGCTAAAAACGAAACTCGGCACACTAATTAACTTCCAAGTGACAAACAACAAAAAACAATTGTCATTATTTTTCAAATCTGACATTACGTAGGTTTAAAACGGATTAAAAACGGTTTAAAGGGTTTTAAAGCCGCATTTAAATCCAACTTTAATCCAACGGGTTACATGCATGTTTTTCAGTGAATAATATGGACACAGGTTTAAATTGTCGGGTTTAACAAATGCCGATTAATGATCGGGTTTAAAATTAATTTAAATCCGAGTTACTCCCGGAGTGAATAATATGGCCATTATAGATTAAAGTCGGAGCTAAAAATGTTTAAGCCCGTTAACTTTGACAAACTGACTTCGAAAAAGTCGTAATTGATCTTCGAACTTAGGCCGGCCAAACACAGGCCAATCGGAGCCGCATTTTGTGCGAAAACATTTGCAAAAAGCGGAAACTTATTTGACCCCGGAAGAGTTCGACTTATTGACATCGCGTGATCCTAATAATCACATTTAGTGTCGAGGCAACATTTTTCGAACTCACAATAGCGCAATTTTTCATACAAAATTTCATATTGTGACCAAGAAAATATTAAGTTCCAAGGTCAAAAATGATTATTAGTAAGGCCCATTGCGACCTACAAAATATTAAGCGACTTAGGTTCACAAACTTCGAATAATTGACTTCGAAAAATTCGAAATTGATCGCCAAGCCGATTGGACAATCATTTTGTGCGACAACGAAACTCGCACAGGATCAACTTCATTTACCAATCAACCCGGGCAACGACAGTGAACCTTCTAAGGTCCCACAAAAACCTATTCCCAACAAAAACCTCCAAAAAAAAAAACTATTCACACATGCGAATCAATATCTAGAGACCAATGTACAGATGGCTTTTCAATTTCATGGCAAAACCATAAAGTCGTGTCAACGAGTGTTTTAAAGGCGCACATGAGCATGAACGCACACAAAATGTCCCCCGCAGGACACATTCGAACCGAGGACCGATTCCATTGGCACAAAGGGATGAAAAAGCAACGAACAGAAAAGGTATATGACCAAATGTTTACCCAAACGAAATTTTCCAATCGGATTTCTTTTCTTTTTCACTCCTTCTTCTTCATTCAAACAAGCAAATAAAATAAAATATCAGAAGCTTAATTTTAGCTTTGTTGGCACTATCGACTGCAGTGGCAACAATCAGTATGCCGGAAGTTGGTCTTTTATTCTTCCCGCTGTCTGTGTCCTAAACAAACACATGCTTGGACGAATAGACCAAGGTACATGGGGAACTTTTAGTCCAAAAGACCGGGGAGTCTGTCAAAAATGCTAGAACAGATGTTTCTTTTCTTGGGATAGACACTGGAAGGTAGGTAGTCCTTTGGCATAATTTGGATTTTTTAACTGGATTTGGATTATTTACCTAATTGTCATAAAGCAGGAAACTTTGTAACACTTTTCGTTTTCTTTATTTTTGGGGAAATAATTAAACCGCGCTTTAATCTGTTTAAAAGAAGAAAAACTTTTCCCACTTTTCTCGAACTTAGACGGACAATGACACAAAAAAACCGCCCCCGACATTCTTATCCCCGTGTGTGTGTTTATGTTTACAAATACCTACCATAGATACCCTCGAAGGAGGAGGGAGCCTGACTGAAAGTGTCATCTGAGGTTTTATTAGAAATCCTAAGAGCTTGTCTTTGAATGCAAGTTGTTGTGAAAGTACCTACTTCGTTGTGGAGAGGATTCTCACAACTTTCCTTTGTCCGTGCGGATGGGGATCAAAATTCGTCCGAATTACTCGTAGCCATAGTAGCTTCGGTTGAAAAGTTTTATCAACGCTTGCAGGGAATTTGCAGTGCGGCGGAAGGGACGGTCTCGCAAACGGGAGATGCAATTTGAAAGTTTTGCGAAATGATGAAGGAAATCCGAGATTTTATTGCAACAAGTCGGAGGAAGTGTGTGCAGTGTGCACCTGGTTGGATGTCGGTGATGGGACAGGTCTTAAGCTGGGGGGCGTGAAATAAATACGTCAAAAAGGGCTCTCATCTGACTCTGGGGGAAACCCTTGTCATCAGATAAAGCTGGAGTTGACTGAAGCGAATGTGGCTTGCTCAGAACGGAGGTAAGCAGTCGAACGGGATATATTTTGTGGCAACATAAGCTTTAGGTTCGTTCGCGTACGCGGTTTGAATTGAACGCAATCGCACAAAATCTATACACGTACTCATCAAAAATGACAGAAAAAGAGAAAATTAGCAAAATAACGAGTAACGAGCAGTTCCTCCCTTGGTTCGAAACAGCTCAGAGAATTTCAACCGGCAAGTACTGATAAAAATGTCAAATGCGCAAAATTGACAGGAAACACATTCAAAATCCGTTTTAAAAATCAATTGAACACAAAAATAAAATATCTGAAAATAAAAAAAGTTCGGTGGTGGTCGAATGTTCTCCTAGAATGTTTCATATGTTGCAAAAAGTTATAAATTTATTCGTGATATGGATAAGATTTCAAAGATGTAAGTTGCCCAAGGTAGCTCGAAGTGTATCCACGTACTTTGGAGTATATTTTCAGCTTTCTGAGAGAGTTTCGCTCAATTTTTCGAGTTTGACAGATTTTTAGTGCTTGGCTCGTGAAAGTACGCGAATGGACCTATCGTCTTTTCAGACAAGTCAAGTGGAAAGTGGAAGAAAAAAACAAGGAGGTCTGTTTTTATGATCCGAAAGTCTGTCTCAAAGGCGGGGTACTGAACCATCAAGATACAGGTCAGAAGAAGAAGAAGACAGCTAAGTAGAAGGGAGAAATGCCGATGCCCTGTGCCTTGAGTAGGTCAATACTTGGATATCCAGGTGCCAACCCAAGTCAAAAACACCTCCAAGCTAAATGGACACTTTCAAGAGAGAAATGCCAATCGCCTTGCACTTTAAGTAGGTCAAAATCCGGAAGACCCTGTTCCAGCCGAAGTCAAAAACACCTCCAAGCTGAGTGGACAGTTTATTACCTATGCCAAACATATTCTGCCCAGTAGATGTGTAATGGGCTTACTAGAGCAAGAGCGCGGGCCGCTAGAGGGAGCTGTTTATCATTAAAGGGAGCTGGACAATTATTCCCGCCCGTCACTCGTGAGGAAAGCTCTCTGTGTCCCAGGGTCTCTCAACTAATGTTTGTAGCAGCTTCGCCCATATCCAAAAAGCCGCTTGCAATAGCCCCCGGGAATAATGTCAAATCTCATCGCCTTGTCATTCTTCAAAACCGTGATTGCGGATCTGATCTCATTTTAGCAGATCGTTGGTGAAAAAAAGACCCAAATCCGTCAATCTTTTGAGTTTTGCTCCCTAAAAAGAGAAGACAGACCTTTCGGAGGTCTACCTACCTGTCAGATATTTGGTCTTTTGGCAGAGAGCTCTGATGTGAAGCCTGTTTCCTATGCTTTTGTGACCAAAGCGGTTATGTTTTTACGCGTCACACGCTGCGCGGGACTTCTCTCATATTTATTCAGTATTGGGACCAGATCGTGGATTTCGTTGGCATTTTGCCTTTCATAATAAGCTAAAAGGGCGAAAAAGGACATTTTTTATCTCCCAGAACAAAAAAAAAAGTGTATCTTGTTGTTTTTTAACGTCGGCATGGACAGAAAGGTCATTCTTGGGTATTTTTGATAATTGTCGTGGGCAATTCAGTCCAAAAAGTCTGGCATCACTGATTGGGACTACTTCTGCATGATGGTTAGGGGCCTTATTCTAGTTCCCAACCCAAGAACCACCTCTACTCCCATTCCATTTTGGAAGAATTTCGAAAAAGTCCACTCAAACCTAACCTACTCCCACGGCTCCCAACTTACCACGGGATATTTGCATACGACAACACTGAATTCATCTCAACATTTGCAAAAACCTTCCCAACAAGTTGCTACAATTCCAATGGGGGCCGCCGATCGGGATATACCACAGCAGCGACCTCCATACCCCCCCAGACCACATCTTCTTCGGTAATCTGCGCAAGAGTCGGTTCAATAGTCCTCTCATCGCTCATCCCATCCAGTATCCAGATCCAACGAGAGCTAATTAATCCATAATCCGTCCGAGGTCCGACTCTTCTCTGTTTACTCTCCGTTTTGTATGAAACTCACCACAGCACCCAACAGCCCACTGGGCACTGGCCAATGCCAAAGCCATTCCCATCCAAACAGACACCAACACAACGTCACTGGAAAATCGAATACTCAACACAACAAGTGAATCGCTGGTCAGTTTTCTGTTCTCCTCTCTCATCCACCTGATTAGAGATAGAGATGATGAAAATGGAGACACAAAGTGGAAAAGCTTCTCCACCGCACACAGCACACCCCGACTCCAATTCAAATAGGAAAGAGCCTGCTCCGGCTACCATATCATTCTAGTTGCCCACCGCCAACAACAACAACCAGAACTCCTCTTTTACCTCTTTCACGTGTACAAACGTGTTTGTTGCAGAGCAGCGCAGCGCTGCGATGATGATAAACAGAAAACAAACCTCGAGCTCGGCAGCACTGTAGCCACTTTTGAGTCAGTCAGTCTGCGTCTCACCATTTACAGTGCCGGTTGGTGTTTGTTTCTGTACGTGTTTCGCGGAGCGTGAAGAAAATACAAATTTCTCCGACAACGGGATTCAGATTCAGTGGAAAGTGGATAAATCTCACAAAAAAAAAAAGAGAAAGAAGAAATCTGTCAATCTGTCAGCTCTTGCTGTGAGTTTTGATTTGATTGCGAAGGGATACCACCCACACCCACCCTCCACCTCACTGTTGACGGACAGCACGCATATTTCCATTTCCATTTCCAGTGTTGTTTGCTCTCGGTTACCACGGGCTACGCGCCGCGTTAACTTCAAGTTTCAATCGAGAGAGGTGTGCTGTTTCTTTAACGGGACTTTTGTTGTTTTGCCAAAAAATAAAAAAAAATAAAAAATTTGATTCAGTTGGATTTTTGTTTTGATATTTGTGTAGCGGTGATAAAAATCGATACATACCTACCAAGTCGTCGGTCGTTTGTTCTGTGATCATCCTTCTTGTCGTGTTTGCGTGCCTTGCTCTCCAGATTGTTGTAATGCAATCGTAAACAAAGAGTGGAAAATCGAAGGGTGGCCAGTGTTTGTGTCCTGAAATTCCTTATCACTGTGTGTTTCTTATCAAAAGTGTCACATCCGGGTTTGGCCGTTTATTTATCTTTTTCGGATTTTTTTCCATCCCTACCCCGTCTCCCACTCAAATTTCTTGTTCGGCTGTGTGTGCGTCGAATTCGTTTTCTTTTGTTTATCTTGCAGTTATCGCGTTTCCCTTTGCTGCCGCGTGGTGTGATTCGGTGTCAAGTAGCGTGCTGAGTTGAATTTAATATTTTTCCCTTTATTTTCGCTGTTGCCGGCATTTCTTGGAGTAAATCTCAAAAATATTTGCAGAATTTAAAATAATATTTATCCAAAGGCAAAGAAAGAGAACTTTGAGTGTGTGAACTGTGAAGTGAATGTCAAACAGCAGAAAATTGAATTTCATGAGATTGGCGATTAATGCAGCGAACAACGGCGGCGAGAGGAAGGCGACAGATTTGAGGCGCATTTTTGGAATAATCACAGGTGAGTTTGAGTTTGAGTTGATGTTTTACTGTCTCAAACGTTGAATGCTTTTAAACGACTTTGGAGAGTTGAAAGACCTGAATTTGGTCGGCAGGGGGGGCGGTGCAATTTTGTTGTCAATGACATTCGGCATTTTTGCGGCCGTCGAAGTGAATGGCCACATTCAAAAATTTAATTATAATAAGTCGACTAGATTGGTCTCGACTAGATGCAACCTGAACACAGGAACTAGATTGGTCGGTAACGTCACTTTTTCTACGTCAGCCATATTTGCGAACTGTCAACTTAGGTCTCAGTCAGGAATTTCTTGACTAGATTCGTCGGCTACCCCTCCATAAACGGCAACTGAAGAAGCTGTTCATGTGACCGATCCCAGCCAATCAAAACTGGGACATGTCTGACAGCTGTCAAACTTACTAAACTAGGTACTTGAGCGTCCGCAATGAATTCAAGCAAATAAGGCTGAATTAGGAGTACGATTTACCCAGACGTGATAGTGTATAGCTTGCAAACATTTTATTAGTCACAATCCATCTTTGACATCTTGTTGTCGAATTTGACAGGAAATAAAGTGCAACAAGCCACAGTCCTGGGCTCAACATTCAGTTTTATATACAAAGATGTACCGAACGAAAGGTGGACTTCCGTACGTGAGCTCCCGCATCCATATTTATTTCTGTCGCAATTAGAAATGGGTTTCGACAGCTGTTTGATGCTTGAGCTTGCTACCTTTTAACCTTGTCGCTTTGTGTCATAGGCTTTCGGTATCTTTGAGCACAAATGGAACGCCCTCTGATAAACTGAAAAATCAAGAGAATATCCTTAATTTTTAAGTTGGGAGTTCCACACTTTGTCAGACTTTCTGTTTTAGACTTTCGATAAAATTTAGTCGAAAAGTTGACTCAAAGATTGCGCTTTATTCGAATCAGCCTCTAAGAACTAAGCTCAACTTTCGCATACACTAATAAACTCCTCAAAATCGTCTTACGATTTTTAGCTCAAGTCTTTAACTTTCTCTAACCAACATAGCTTTGTAAAAGGCTTGATTTGCCATTTCTGTAGCACTTATAACTTTTACACTTTTAGCCTCAGAAAGCAGCTTAAAAGTGAAAGTTATAGCGACTTATTCCAGCGAGGCTTCTGACACAATATCTCATAAATTAATCCTTTTAAAATTGCTTGCTCATTTTCCTAAAATCGATATCTTCTTACCTGGAAAATCGTTTCTTCAATCTTCGCCTTAGGCTCATTTACCTTTATTGGCCACGTTTGGTGTTCCACAAAACTTTCATCTAGGTTAAATATTATAAATCTTTAAAGAGTTACAATAGACTTCGTCCTTTCCCCAAGACTTCGTTCTGCTTTGACAAAAATCAGATATTGGTGTCTTATAAACAGCATAGAGCTCAAAGTCACCAAGTTCCAATCTGTTGTTTTACACGACTAAGTCCTACCTTTCTCCTCCCCGAATTTAGCTCCTCCACGGTCTTTCGTCCAATTTGTTGGCGACATTCGGTTAACAAAGTCACGGTTATAGTATATATTCTTTTATTAACTAGCTGCAAACTTATGGGATCGCTGGAGCCCTCGTTTTAACATTCTTGTTGTTTTAGGGGCTCAACCGGAAACCTATCCGCCAGCACAATATACATCCAGACATTAAAAACCAATCGACCGATTCCGCTGAAAATGCAACAGCTCGTTACTTTTAGTGTTGGCAGCGTTAAGAGGGTAGTTTAAATAAAATCCGATAGGTGGCGCTCTTGGTTTACCCTTCTCGTGCATCTATCGAGAAGACTGCGCTAATCTCGCGAGCCACTGATCGGATTTGCATACAGTTTTCAATGTTTTCGTCTGCATTTCACGGGAATTTGTACACAAAATTGCTCTACTACTTTTAAAAGCTGAGCAATAGAGGTCCAAGAGGCCGAAAGTGAATTAAAGTTCGTCAGTGAAATGTAACTGCACAGTCCAAACTCAGCAATGGATTATTGGGCTTAAAAAAATGTTTTAAGTGAATTCGTCCCTGATTTTAACTTTATAAATCATCCGTCTGTGGTGGCCTGAAGCTGTGCATGAGTTCATGTCAAAAGGTTAGCAAGTATGAGTTGTATCTAGGTACGAAAGTTACCGGATGTAGGTGGTGAAACTTTGTAAAACTACTTGGCCATGTGCGATGTTAGAAAATCAAACAAAAAATCCATTTCCTCTCAATACTTGTCAATATTTTTCGTTCTAAGCTCCAAATCAAAGTATGTCGGTCTTTTTTTCTCTTTTCTATTAGTTCATAGGTAAAATGGAAAGTTTGTTATAAGTCTCGGGTTAGCTTAGCAAGAAAACCGCCCAAAACATTGAAAGCTGCTTAGATATGCATTTAAAAATAGACAACCTTCAGCTACTCATAGGTATGTGTTTTCAATGAGTTTGGCTTCGCTAATTGCAAACACTAAATCATAGGTCAGATCGGCTGTAAACGCCGATACCTAATTTAAATTGCAAATTTGAGCCGTAAGATGCTAGTAACATGTTTGGTTTTTTTTTTCCCGCACTCAGTGTGTAAACCAGTTACTCCTGTTTCTTTTGACATATATTCATAAAAATACTGGCGACAAAACGAACACAAATTTTGCGGTCCTAGACTCAACCAAGGTGGCTCGGATTTCAAGGAAACGTTTCACCCAGTCGGCTCCATTTGATGGGTGATTCTTCGACTCGGAGTCCATTATCATCGATGAGACTAATTTAGTTTTAACTGTAAATGGTGGAGAAATAAATATTTCTTTGCTTTTGGTCGCAATTATGACTCACGTGGTAATGTGGTAATTGTGCTAATTGTTCGGGGATCAAACGAAGACGGATGGCATCACCAAAGGGCAGTGACTTTTCGGAGTGACATACTTTCGATGTATATGTAACAACATTTTGCGATACCCTTTTGTGTGTGTTGTTTGCGCTGCATTAGTCAAATGTGTCGAGTACTAATTGTGTTTTTTTTTATGAAAGTCGTAAGGAGTAAAAGGCGACATGAAAATTAGTATTTATAGCTCTGGTGCTAATAGCTACCGGTAATAGTTGCTGATTGCCAGACAGGTTATTTGTGGTTATGGATGTCTGAATAGCACTGTGGGCGATGAATATTTATATTTTATCAAGTGTGAGCTGGGTGATCGCTTCTTAAGAGCGTTCTCGGTTTCGTGTGGAAGACTAAGTAAAAGCTGCTTTGTTGGGAGTTTGTAAGGAAAATCATTCGAATCAAATAGAAAATAATAGAACAACTGTGAATAAATTCAGACTCAGCTTCTACTAAATTCTTCGAGATATTTGCAAGCTTCCATATCGAGAAGTAGGAAGTAATCCGAGTTGAAAGTTTTACGTAGAAATATGCAGAAGGTTGACATACTCGTCGATCGCAATGTGATCAATCAGGTTCTTCATGTTTTCATCAGGGGACAGGCACGTTTCCTTGTGCATGTCGAAGTTCCAATCAGCTTTAATCTGTTCCATTTGGTCCCAAGTAAAGGTTGTACATATTATGCTTTCCTATTTTCCTTAAAATCGTGTCAAAGGTACTGCTTTTAGGGGTTCTGCAGAGTCAGTGGAAGCCGACATTAAAACTACCCTGATGTAGATTTTTAAGAGACTTTTGCTTGAATCTCTATAGCTCAAGACTTGTAGATTAAGTCCGCTTGCATCAGTAGCAAATCCGTTTTCTTCCAGGGATTTTTACAATTTCAGACCGCAGACCAATTGAACCAATGGCTACTCTCTAATAGTTCAAGACCTCTAGTTAAAGTCTGCTTTACTATTTTCTCTGAAGTCGCCAATAGAAATCTTAAATTCGTAAAGGTTGCTGCTCTTAAACGTTTTACATGAAAGCGCACTTCAGAACTACGGTCTCTAACCTGATGCAAAAGGATTTTGCTCAGATCTGTACAGCTTACGACTTGTAGCTTAAGTCTCCTTGCATCAGTAGCAAATCCGTATTCAGATACGTTCAGGGATCTTGTCAATTTCAGACCGGTGATCAAATGAACCCATGTTGCCCTGGTTGCTCTCTACAGCTTAATACTTGTAGCTTGAGTAGTCTAATACGTCCAAGGATCTTTGCCAATTCAGACCGTTGACAAACAGAACTCGAATGTTGCCCCGGGTCCCAATATTATGTAAATCAGAGTACGATTTTTGCAGACTAGGGACTACAGGCAAAAAAAAAAAACAAAAAAGCGACACCAAGTGAAAGATAGTTGAAGTCCCTACTCAGGGCAATTCTAGATCAAGTAGCGAGCTGATCTCACGGATAAAGCTCGATCTTTGTCTTTACAAAAACGTGCGGCCGAATAATTTCTCTTTTTGACAAGTTACCCTGTCCAACTGAAGGACGAAGTTCCCTGGGCTATCACGCCAGTACTGCGTACTCTGTTTTTTGTACATAAAAGCCCGATAAACAGCGACGATCGAGAGCGTCTTTGAAAGGTCTCTCCAAAGGAAGTGCACTCATTTAGTAACCCTCAGCATGCTAGTTCGTTTTAACACAAATTTTGCGGCTATCCAACTTTAGCGAGACTGTCTTTCAACGTATTCCACCTCGCACTTCACTTCTACTACGGCTTTTTTGAAAAACACACGCCGTATTTATTCCCCTTTGGTAAGACATTTTCGCTTTTCCCCTGTCAGAAAGTGATCCTCGCAACATCAATCGACCGATCAGCATACAAGGCGACCTAAGTTGACATTTTTCCCTGTCAGGAAGTGATCCTCGCAAAATTATAGACCGATTAGCATACAAGACGACCTAAGTTGACATCTTTCCCTGTCAGGAAGTGATCCTCGCATCAGCATACAAGGCGACCTAAGTTGACATTTTTCCCTCTCAGGGAGTGATCCTCGCGATATCAATCGACCGATCAGCATACAAGGCGACCTAAGTTGACATTTTTCCCTCTCAGGAAGTGATCCTCGCAAAATTATAGACCGATTAGCATACAAGACGACCTAAGTAGACATTTTTCCCTGTCAGGAAGTGATCCTCGCAAAATTATAGACCGATTAGCATACAAGACGACCTAAGTTCACATCTTTCCCTGTCAGGAAGTGATCCTCGCGATATCAATCGACCGATCAGCATACAAGGCGACCTAAGTTGACATTTTTCCCTCTCAGGAAGTGATCCTCGCAACACTAATCGACCGATCAGCATACAAGGCGACCTAAGTAGACATTTTTCCCTGTCAGGAAGTGATCCTCGCAAAATTATAGACCGATTAGCATACAAGACGACCTAAGTAGACATCTTTCCCTGTCAGGAAGTGATCCTCGCATCAGCATACAAGGCGACCTAAGTAGACATTTTTCCCTGTCAGGATGTGATCCTCGCAACATCTATTGATCGTTCAGAAAGGATGGCAACCACACTGAAATATTTTGCCCTCAAATTTCGTGGGTTTCTCCAGTCTCCTGCCCGTTTTTCTCTCCTTTTGTCAGATCTCTAAGAGGTGAGTTCAAGCAGCAGAGCAGAGAGTCTTCCGATTAACTGAGTAATTATGTCCTGAAGGATAAGGACAACACTTCTCATGGTGACGCTGCCAATTCAAACGATCTTGCTTCACCCAAATGAACAGAAAAGTTTTAAGTAACCCAGTCGTGGACACGATTTATTTTTTAAATACATTTTAAGTATATCTACCCACAGAGGACTGCTCACACTGCCCCGGTAATCATTTTCAGTGGACCTCTTTTTCAAAAATAATACTTAAGAACAATTTTCAAAGTCGTTCTCCAATTGCGACCTCACACAACTAAAAATGTACTCTCTACTCTGTCCTGCACAAATGAGAGTCCTTTTCGTCGGTGTTTTTCGACAGAACACCCGTCACCATCAGTCCAGTTATCGAATCAATTCCACCGTCACTGACGATGTGCTCCTTTCACATGACAGCCATCACATTCACCTCCTTCAGTGAATGACCCCTTGTCTCGTATTCTATAAAATAAAAAAAAAAAACAGAATTCCACTCCCAGATAGTGTTACAATTGAATTATTCAGAGCGTTGAATTTCACTGCACACATCGCACATCCCTGATGGCTGCAGCATTTTCTGTGGCACCTGTTTTTAGGACTCGCTTACACCTCCCAGTAATTCAATCCCTTACACTCTGTCGAGTGTAATCGCAATCTCGCCTTCAGCTGCACATGCAGAAGTATATCCCGGACATGCACTGCTGTGGTTATGCCAGCCACTGCCATACACAAAGCTACTACACACAGCTACAACAGGC
This sequence comes from Cheilosia variabilis, assembly GCA_951230905.1. Taxonomy (NCBI): domain Eukaryota; kingdom Metazoa; phylum Arthropoda; class Insecta; order Diptera; family Syrphidae; genus Cheilosia; species Cheilosia variabilis. Next base: position 58,057,054 of record OX579680.1, on the reverse strand, counting down.
GTGTACATGACATTTGCATACGTAAGAAACTTGCGTGTAATTGTATGCGATATAAGAAATGACAATCTGTGCGGAGTGGGTACTAGCACTTTGCCGACTGCCAGCATTCAGTTGGCATTTGGAGAAAGAGAATCTCCACGGCGCGGCACCTATTCCATTTCTATCAGTTTATCTGTGTGTACTCTCTGACATTTTACAATGGCAGCTCAGCTGTCAGCCTCTGCAGTAGGCATTCCCATTACCAACCGCGCCGGCCGCCGCCACCATCAACTCTGGTGCCGGAATAAATACGTTAGCAATAAAGTGGCAGTGAATTGTGAACACTTCTCGGTACTGCAGTTCGAAGACAGCCCGATGATCATCATTTTTATTCGACGACGATGATGCAATAGAAAATTTAATTATTGTTCGTCTTAAGTAATACATGAGCTGTAGCTGTCTCCGCTCGAAAGGTCAATGATGATGGTGATGCTCCCCCCTTAAGCTGTCACTCACCATCTCCATCATCGTCGCGTCATTTTTCGATGAAGCGCAAACAACCGCCACACAATGGGAACGAATACGAAGTGGGATTGTTGGCTCCCTTATTAGGGTTCAACGGATCTCTGATTTTTTTTTCTTTCTTTTTTTGGTTGCATTCGGCGGGATCCCTACTCGCACGATCTTGTCTGTTCATTGATTTGGTCTTCTCGTAAATAACCAACGTCGGGAACTGGTTTGGCATTTGGGAATTGGATCGGATCTCCAGGTTGTCGGTTGTTTTGTTTTTTTGTTGTTTATGCATTGTCCGCTTTGGAATTGATTCATGTGGGAGATAAAATTGGGTAACCGGCTGTGTTTGGTTCAAAGAGTCACAATTCCGTTATGTGAAAACGAGAATTTCCTATGAGAGAGGGAACGAAAAAAATCTGCACTCACCTTAAGGTATTTTTTTGAGAAGCCTGTCCGTCAAGTGAAAACCTGAACCTGGGTGTCTAAAATTGTTTTAGTTCAACTCTTTTTAGATACTCATATTTCTTTGGGACTGTCAACGTCAGAGTGTCACCTTGAAATGCGGAAATGTGCTTTGCATAGGGTAGGGTCGCCTAATTCCGAACACTCCCAGTAGTCGAACACTTTTTTTCAAAAGCTACACAGCTGTATATTTTTAAGATTTTCAACACCTACAAACGCAAAATGCTACATTGTGGTATTACCTTTAATCGATTTTACAATATCAACAGGTACAATATAATTGTTAACGTTTCAAAATTGCAGTTTAAATTGAGTCTTTAGGGAATGCGTTCAGTAGAAAAAAAACAACAATTGCGATTGCCGGAGGAAAGTGCGTTTTTTGTTTGAAAATTCAGGTTAATGTTTATTTTCAATGTTTATTATCTATTTTATGTCTTTTTAGTAAAGTTTTTATCTGAAAAAATGATAATTTTATTATTTTTTGACCGTTCGATCATAGGAAACCAAACTTCTTCGAGTTTCCTATTCGAACACTAGTGCGTTCAAGACTGAATTAATGTACATATTGTATTTTTAATTGCTTGTGAATTTATTTATTTCCTCTTAAGTTGTTTTGTTACTGTTTTTTATGTTTTAAATAAAAACAAAAATATGGATTTTTCTCATTTTCTTAATTGAAAATATACACGAGGAAACTTTATGTTCGGGTTTAGGGAGCTAGTGTTCGACTACTGGGGAATAATGTTTTTTTTTTTATTAAAAAACAACAACAATTACAGGGAAAAAATTTACTTTATTTTAAAATGTTTGAGCTATGGCAGCTCATTAATTTTTCTTGGCATATTCAATTCAACGGTTCTCTCACAATTACTGATTATTTTACAATGAACCACTAAGTGTTCGACTACTGGAGACATGACCCTACTCGTCACTTTGACAGTTTAGGTAACAACTTTCGATTAAGTTCGATTCCAATGCGAAGGGCTTTCTTTTTGAACGGGGAAGCTGGCTTTCCTTCCCAAATATTTTACAATTGGCCTAAGGACATTCCACACGTAAATAAATAAATGTAAGTAAATTTAAATGTAAATGTCAAACTCGTGTGTCAAAAGGCGAAGTTAGATATTACTTTTAACTGCAACGGGGGAATAGGACTTTTTTTACCTTTATCTTTTCTGTTTTGACACTTGAGTTAGAAGGTCCATTGGGGCGAGACTTTAGAGACTGTATGTGTATATGTGTAGTTGTAAATGTCAATGGTTTGTTGTGAGGAGGGAGACAAGTTGGGTGGGCGGGAGCTTGTTGGATATTTTTGCAACATTTTCTTTCTTTTTCAAGGAGAATGACTGAGGAACCTTTTTAATCGAGAATTACTTAGGAACCTTTGGCAATAAAACGGTGGTAGCAAATTGAATCCGAGAGACCACCTCTGTGACGCTTGTTTAAACTCCTTTGGGCGATGACACGGTTTAGTTTTGACTGTTCTGCATTTGAAAAGGAAGCATTTTTGGAGGACAAACAAACAACCAATTCTGTATACAAATTTGTATTGAAATGCAGATGAAAACAGTGAAAACCGCATCCAAATCCGTTCAGTGGTTCTCGTGATTAGCGCCGACATTCGAGGTAAAATAACAGCGCCACCTATTGGATTTTTTTTTCAAAAACTCTTAAAATACTGCCAGCACTACTAGGAAAAAAACTGTTGCTTTTTCAGAGATTTTGGTAGATTCGTTTTTGAGTTTCTACGACTCATGCGAACGGTTTTTCTATTTATATGTCTGTATGGGGAGTGCCACGCCTCCTCAACCGAAAACCTTCGCATAGTGTTAAGAAAACTCAAAAAAGTCCCACGGATGTTCGACGGTTCATGCTTATCAGATCGGATAAGAATTTTCGAGACAAACTGACATCTACACTTCGTATTTGACAGTCCCGAGTGCCTCTGTCGTGTAACTTCTGAACGACTGAACAGCGTTGCCACTTCAATAAAAGAGGAGCTCAGTAGATTATTAAAAAAAAAATTAACTTTCTCCATTACGTAGTAAGAGAAAGATATTGCATTCGAACTCGAGATGTTAATCAATTCTGACATTACGATGATAGAAGGAAATCAAAAAAGTGAGTCGCAAAATTCTGCCCGCCTGTCTGTCTTTCTGTCTGTCTGTATGTCCCGAGGCCTACAGCCTAAGGGGCTGCCCGAATTTCGTTCAAACTTCGGATTTGGAGTTTGGGGGCTTACAGTTCGGGGCCGTTTGTTTTTGTGCACGATGACCTCAATATTAATGGTATTTCCCATACAAAATGTTCATACCAGTTGGATTTATTTGAAAACGGCTCTAACGATTTCAATCAAAATTGATATTTAAGCTTAAGTGGGTGAGGTAAACATAACTGCATACACAGTTTTCCCGCTAGAAAATCGAGTAACGGTTCTTTTGAAATTTGGACATATCTCGAAAACGGTCAATACGATTGTAACAAAAATTCATTTCTTAGGTAATATGGTCATTTCTAACTTAATGGCAAATTACCTTTTTGTCTGTATTATCGTAAAATAGATTTTAGAAAAAAAAAACATTTTTGAAAAATTTACTTTTCTTTAGTTTACCTGAAAACGGCAATAACGATTTTGACTAAAACGCAAACTTAGAGTAAAATTGATGTTTTCAAAATTATTGCGTCCTTAATTCTCAATTCGAATCACCGAAAATGCTAATTTTAAAAATTGCTCATATCTCGAAAACCCCATTTTTAATTTCGTTCAAACTTTAAAAACCAAGTTATGCTTACATCCCGAACAATAACTTGTACTCGGTTTTCAGCTAAATAGTTAAGCAATAGTATTTTTCAAACTAAACATTGCAATATTTGGTACTGCTTTGTCTGCCAAATTTTACAGAAACCGCTGTAACGATTTTGACCAAAATACATATTAAAGATAATATATGTATTCTTTTTAAGATCCCGTACTTAGTTTGTCTCAAAAAAATCAAATAAATCAGATTATTAATATTTTTTCAAAAACGACTGCACAAATTCCGATCTTTATTCAATTACCAACTGCATTAATAATCTTTATATATCCCACTTCTAATAAAAATGCAACAGCTTCGCAAAACTTCTTTTTTTGAAAATATAACCCACTTGTCCTTTTTTCAACCATATTGCATTTGCACCTTAAAATAATGCCAACCACTCGAAGCTTACACAATCAGAAACTCCAACTTCATTTGCACACCACATACGTCCATCGGTATATTCAGTTTATAGCTTGCGAATGCAAATTCAGAAACAAATCTCTGAATTCCTACATATATGTAAAGATATCGGTCTCTCACGGACTCTCTGCTTCCAATCATTGACACCTTAAACCAGCGTTAATCATATATTCCAGTCAAAAATGAAAACATCACAAAACATAAACTCCTGCTGCACTCTGCCTTGTACTCAAAAATCTTGTCAAGTGTAAGCGCTTATAACTCTTTAACGAGAATTTGCTTCGAATTTTATTTAACACTATTCCTTTTCTTATATTCTATTCACCGTTTCTTTCATCTAGCATCGGTTCTCAGATGCAAAATAGCAACCAAACTATTGATGAACGAGAAAGTTTCGTTCGACCCAGTCGTGCACTTTATTTATTATACAAGGAACAAAGATCAATTGCTTAAAACTATATTGATAATAACTTCAACGTTTTTTTATATACAAGAAGTTCACAATAAGTTGGCTTCGTTCAGACTTTCTTTTTAGCGTTATTTTTTATGCATGGTTTAGATTTACTAATATTGCAGCAAAGTGGCACTGCTGCCATATTTACACAAATTTTTTCTTTTGTCGAGGCGATGGCTTATAGCTATCAAAGTGTCCGATAGGTGGCGCTGTGATCGAATTAACAATAAATTCCAACAGTTATACACTCTTAAAATGAGTTCTTTACCATTTACCAAAAAGGGCCCTTCAGCCATAAATAAATTTCCAGCAAATCAGTCAATTGCTGCAAAATTTATTTACCCTCTTCAAGTCCGTAGCTTCCCCATAAGCGGCAACTGCGCCCCCAGTTTATCTATCTTCGTATCTACTTACCCAACTCGTCTCTCCAAATACCTTGTCAGTTCACTGGCATTTACACAGATGACCTCTTGAACTTTTCGAAAGGAATCCAAACAAAAACTTTTGGAATTGCTGTCTTCTCTTGCTATTTTGCTGGGGCTATACTTAGTGATTTTAAATGATTTATGCGATTTCTTCATCCGCCATATACTGATTAGCTAAGCGTTCCAATACTCATCTCCAAACTTTTGCCCGATACATTCCTTGCCAAAGTTAATGACATGAATGAGAATTGATAGCATAATTTGTGAGATTTTCTTTGTATTGTTGCAAAGAAAAACTTCCTCTTCACCAAAAGAAAGACAAACAGAGAGAGAAAAAAACAGGCGCCCAAACTTTTATGATTAATAACGTGCTTATCGATACAAAAAAAATAAAATAAAGGGAAAGCGCGATGTGATTATGATGATTGGCGAAATTAAGATGAAATGTCTAAATGGAAATTACTTGGAATTTTTGTCATTCCTCCTTCCGGTGGTTTCTTTTGCACGGCTAGCAATTGCGTCCAAAGTTTACAATGAAACTTGAAGATGCGAACGTGTACTTGAACAACATTTAAAATTCACTGTGACTACTTTCACTCTTCGACGAAATTCGACGTGAATAATGGTAAATGCTTTATTTGTTTGGCTTTTTTATTGATTTTTCTATTTTCAATTCTGATTTTATTTGCTAGCACGATTCGAGCTTATTTTTGGTAAATTGTTCAATTGTTGAGGGCCGATGTAAGAGAGCTTATGACATTTTGATGACGCAAAGTTGAACTCTGGCGTTTATTTGTGACGTATCAATTGGGGCTGTTTGGGGAGCAGATTACTGTACAAAGTTTTGGTGGGCCGGCTACTGGAGTTTGCTTAAATCACGTGCGGTTTTGACAGTGGCGGGTTTTCGCACTTAAAATGTGACCGTCTTATGACTGAAAAAAATCGTGAAATATAAGAAGCAACTGGGGCTATCCTTATAAAAGTGGACGGTTGCCCTATGCACAATTTTAATCAACCTGCCACATGATGGCAGATGTTATCTGGTTTGGATGTGGACTGCCTACCGTGAGCTCCCCGGTTCGACCCCCAAAAAATTAAAATTAAATTAGATTTTATTCGTTTCGTCTTTCTTTTCTAACAAACATCCAGTAAACGGCATAAAATTGTAGGTTCCTTCCTTTCGCCTTAAAAGTAAACCCGTTTCAGGAAAACAGCTCACTTGGACAAGCAATTTGGGTCCATTGTGGATAGTTTTGGTGAGGAATCAACTCGAAGTGGGGAAATTCTGGTCAGAAAAGTACGCATCAGTCGTTTAAGATGTCTGCGACATGTAGAACGAATGGACCCCAAATCAACGGAGCTCCGGCCAGAAGAGTCTTCGATTGCAGTCCGAAGAGCAACGCAGTAGAGGAAGACATGGCTTTAGATGGCGCTCGAAATTAAAAAGGGACCTCAACATACTTGGAATGCGCAACTGGAGGCAGTTAGCCAAAGATCGCGCTAACTGCAGAGGTGCATTTTTTGCCGACCGCACTGTAGCGCCACCCAAGTAAAGTACGTAAGTAATAAACTTGCGTGTTTTTGTAGCCACAACTCTTACGAATTAATTCAAAGGGGAGCCAGATTTGATTCCAGTTTTAGGGTCGCATTTTTCAGAACGAACAATGAGAATGGGCGCCCTTTTCAGTCGCTTACATCTCGAATTTTGAACTCATATAAATGGTGGCGGAATTGTTAATAGAATTGCTTATAAAACTTCCCGATAAATGCAGATGAGAACAGTGAAAACCGCATCCAAATCCGTTCACAGGTAGACACACAAAAGAGAAAACACTTTAAAAACAACAGCGCCACCTATCGGATTTAATTCAAAAAACACTCAAAACACTACAACCTTTGGTAGAACAATAATAGTTTTCGCTATTTAAGTGTTTTCTATTGGAAAATGCTCGCAAAAAATGTAAACACCGTCCACAAGAGAGTTTGGTCTAAAATCAACCCAATTTTACATTTCCCAGGGAAGGTTTTCAATGAGTGATTTATTACAAGTAAGTTAGTAAGTAATTTTTTTTTATAAAGTCTCATGCCCAGGTGGCTGACTCTGCGAGCTGAAACATGTATTGTATCAAAAGAAAGTAATTAGGAACATTTTACACCCCACCTTAAAATGGTCTCATTAAAAGTTGCGTGTAATTATAAAAGACTCCAATGACCTTCGAGGTTGGAGTCTTTTATAAGCTCTCTGCAACCCACATCTGCATCAAAGAAGCACCTGTCAATGACCTTTAATCTACTGGAAAGTCGCATATAGTAGGTGACGAAACTATTTCCTCTCTTCAACGTAAATGACTTATTTTGGTGATCAAGGTTTTAAAAACGATATCGTTCACACGATCGTTGATATACGGAATCTCTCCCCTGTTTGTTCTTCTGTGGGGTTTGTTCTGATCATAAGTTTGGACCACTTTTAGTAGGAGATTTCTGCAGGTTTCGAGAGCTCGTTTTACTCATAGCCTCACTCTGAATCCTCTGCGCAAGCGTACTCAGCGGAGTTTTTACAGAAGGTCCGGAGGTGCATCACTTAGAAAAAAAAATGATTATTAAGCGAAGAATTCTGAGATTTTGAAAAAAATTGTAAGTTAAAAGTTCTTGGTTCAAATGTTGTTTTTGTAAACAAGAACTCTTTCTTAAGTTTTCAATAATCAGGTATTCAGCGTAAGAATGATATACTCTCCCCACAAGCATTTTATTACATCCTTGCCAAAAATTTCATTTTTAAATCAACGATTTTGATATTTGGGCTCATTTTAGGCACCGACAATTTTTGGCATTACAATTTCTTTTTCTGAGTGATGCAAAGCTCACTCTACTAATTAGTCGAGCGTCCATCAGTGTTACCTCTGAACATTTTCAGAAACAGTCTAAAAAAGAGTCCCGAATAAAAAAAGGAGTCCCGATCTTAATATATTTTTTATCTTTTTTTAAAGAAACACACTGTAATTTATTACCAATGTAGGTGTAATTCAAATTCAGGTAAAAACAAATTCTTTCGAATTCAACTAAATAGGGTAAAAAAAAATTTAATTTTAGCTAAAAGGTTCTACATTTTTAAAATGAGTCCGAATTCACTGATTTTCAAAAGGATGAGTCCGGAGTCCAAGTGTCCAAGGTTCCAAAAAGGAGTCAAAATTAATCTAAAGCTTCCCGAAGGTAACGCTGGCGTCCACAACTCACTTCGAACTTTTAAATTCTTAACTGCCCATCTCTGATTGGTGACGTTTAGAACTTTGGTGAACATTTTGACACTTAAACGTTAAAATACAAAAATACAGCTTATGTCAAAACCATCTATGCAGAGGATATATCTGACAGCTCACTTAAAGATCTAATAGGATTCACCACCAAGTCCGGCCTCATGAGCGGGCTCTAATTTGAGGGAATCACAAGAGGCCCAGCACCTCCCCCAAACAATCGAATCTAATATCGAAGAACAGAGAATTCTCTCTTGTTAAAAATAACTACCCCACTTATGCCTGTTTGAGAATACTTTTGACGCATTGCCACATCATCTTCTAGTCATCAATATATACAGCATAGGAGAGGCAGTGCATTCCTGCGTCGTCTGTTAAGAATGCAAAATCATGAATTCTTCCGACAACCTCCGTTCGAAACGTGACACTGACAGTCATCACAAGCTCAGGTAGCACTCCCTGTACAAATTGTAGCTGCATTCACTTTGATTCTATTTAAAGTCTCATACACTGGTTTGGGTCTTGATTTTGTTGTCGTCGTCACAGATCTTACATGAAATGCGAAAAATGAGAAATGAGAAATGAAATGTTTGAAATCAAAAACAGCTGTGAATTTGTCGCGAACAAATACGAAGAAATAAAACAGCACATGACATCAAACAATGAGGCACTACAGAAACTTTCAAACGAAATAAAAGAACTCAAAGAAAGCAACATAAAAAAAGATCAACAAATAAGCTTGATGGAAACAAAAATTAACACACTCGAACAGCAACTACTAAAAACCAACATCGAAATTAAAAACATTCCACCGACACAAAATGAAAATCTAATTGAAATTGTTAAAGCACTGGGTAAAACAATTGATTATAACATAAATGATTCTGATATAACTGACATCTACAGAACAAACAAAAAAAACCCAAACAAATCAACAATAATAGCCTCTTTTGCAAGCCACACATGTAAGACAAACGTCATCAAAAAGGCGAAAGTAATACGCAATATTTCTCTAAAGAAAATTAGGGAAAATACTTGCAACGGTCAAGCTGTGCCAACAGAAAACGATGCATTTGTTTTTGTCAATAATCAGCTCACACCAACAAATAAACACCTTCTGTGGCTGGCAAAAAACAAAGCCAGAGAGTGTAACTGGAAATTTGTGTGGGAGACAACAGGCAAAATACTTGCAAAAAAAACTGAAAACGGCGAAACAATACACATCGGCACTTGCAACGATGTAAACAAAATGGACTAGGCCTAAAACAGAATGTTAAACAAGAAGAACGAATTAAAAAAAATCAAAATGGAAAACGAATATAGTGAAGCTGACGTAGACTTTAGGGTAATACATGGTGTGATCGGCATTGATAAATTTTTTTTAGAAAAAATGAATTTTTGTTGTATAAGTTTTAATATAAGATCGATAACAAAAACATGGGATACTTTTATGGCGGAAATTGAAAATGTTTTATGTTATGTAGATATATTAGTGCTGAATGAAATTAACATACCTAAGAATAAAAATGATTTCTATAACATTGATGGATTTAAACCTGAATTTATTAATCGCGATGCAAGGAAAGGTGGAGGTGTCGCAATATATATAAAAGACAGTATAACGTACAAAATAATACCAACTAGTCCAGTTAATTACGAAGGCATACACCTAGAAATCACTCATAAAGGACAACCAAAACATATACATGCAATTTATAGACCACCGAGTTCTAGTGTTACAAGATTCATTGATGAGTTAAATGAAACTATAAAAGAAAATCAGGAGAATATTTTGTTAGGTGATATCAACATAAACACCGAAGACGAAAATAACTCGCTTGTCCTAAAATACATGGAGATGATGGCCTCGAAAGGATTGACAAACGTCATCAAACGACCCTCGCGTGTTAATATACCAAATAACACTGCAACACTTATTGACCATATTTATGTAAGCATCACTAGACTGGATATATTTTCGGCAGTAATTGAAACTGATCTTTCTGACCATTATGCCGTTTTATATGCAACAAAAAGCTCAATAAATATAGAGTCACCCGATAAAGTTGAGGTTAAACACATTAATCAGCAAAAAGTTAACGAACTAATAGAACAGACAAACTGGCAAAATTTACCCGACGGGAACGATGTGGAAACACTTTATAAAAATTTTGTAAGAGAAATTAATAATATATATAATAAAGCAAGCAAAACAAAATCAACCAAGAGAACACGGAAACATAAACCATGGATTACGACCGAAACCGTGTCAATGTGCAAAAGAAGAGATGAGCTTTATAGGCGATGGAGAAATAGTCCGAGGAGTAAAACATATGAAGACGAGTATAAGAGTTTTAGAAATGTTGTAAATAAAAATATCCAATTTGCTAAAGCTAACTTCTATAAACAACAGTTTGCAAACGCTAATAATGATCCGAGAAAAACATGGAGTGTTGTTAATGAACTTCTTGGAAGAAAGAAACGTTCAATAGATGAAATTATTAAACACAATTTTCTGGATACTGACGAAGGTCTGAACAACGTTGTGGATAAATTTGCGGAGCTATTTTCGAACCAAACGTCAAGGATTGCACATAATTGCAACACAAACACATCAAACCACGAGAATTGGCAACTTCAACAAAACATTTACCTAAAAGAAGCAACTGAATCAGAAATATATACTATGTTATGTCGACTAAACGATAAAAAAGGTCCTGGGGCAGATAATATCAGACCAGTTGATCTTAAAATGAATGCTAGGTATTTAGCTCCAATAATTACCAAAATAATAAACAAAAGTATTCAACAATGTTATGTCCCACAGCTGATGAAAACGTCCATCATTCGCCCAATATATAAGGGAGGAACAAAAAAAAACATTGAAAACTACAGGCCAATCGCGATTTTGTCATCTGTTGAAAAATGTTTGGAGGAAGTAATAGTTAGCCGAATAAACACTTTTATGACAAAACACAAAGTGCTTCACCCAAACCAGTACGGCTTTCAAAAAAATAAAAGTACCGGATCACTACTAGGGGAGTTTACAAATACGATTCATGCTGGCCTAAACAAAAGCCATCACGTCCTTGTGCTATTTATCGATTTCAGCAAAGCGTTCGATACTCTAAAGCACGACAAATTATTGGAAAGTGTCAGCAGAAATGGTTTAAGAGGCGTACTGGCTAACTGGCTTAGGAGTTATCTGACTGATAGAACGCTGAAAGTCAAAGTTTCTGATACAGTGAGCAAAGGAAAACCATGCAAATACGGTGTACCACAAGGTTCAAAATTGGGCCCTATTCTTTTCATAATATATACCAACGAACTTTTGCGATTATTCAAAAAGTGTACTGCCTATGCCTACGCAGATGACATTGCAATTGTTGTGAAACATAAGTATCTCAATTCTGCCGTGAAGATATTACAAGAAGAATTCAACGATGTATCTAACTGGTGCCATGATAACGGGCTAATTATAAATGCATCCAAAACAAAAGTGATGCACATACGCTGCCCATCTAAACAAGCGGAATCTGTCCAGATCTATCACCGAAATGCCTGCTCTCCATTATCAGACAACAACACACCAATTGAAGTAGTCAGAACCTTTAAATATCTTGGAGTAACCATCGACGAACATTTCCTCTGGCGTGAGCATATAAATGCCTTGCGTCTTCAACTAAAGAGCACTATCTTCGCAATGGTCTATCTTAAGCGATACTCCAATCTCGATGTGCAAAAGCAGGTGTATTACTCGCTAGCGGAGTCGCGCATAAGATATGGGATTCAGGCCTGGGGAAACGCAGCTAAAACTCATTTGGACAAGATATCGAAATTACAGCATCGTCTTGTTAAAATTTTTAGACCGAGTAATTCATCTATCAGAGTTTTGGACGTAAATGCAATCTTCCAAATGACAACATTGATACACTATATGGATGACCAGCGCTTTCTGCAACCTATAAGCCATACGCTAAACACTAGACGACGAGCCCAAGGGATGCTAGATGTTCCAGAAACTTTCAACACTTACGGAAACCGAGAACTACGATGTGCTGTCCCGAAACTTGTTAATGCAATTCCTCAATTTTTAAAAGTTATTCCAAATTTCAAGAAGAGAAAAAAAGAGCTTAAAAAGTATTTGCTTCAATCACTTTTTGTAGAGTAGAAATTATAAACTTTGAATTTTTGATTACAACTAATTTTAAAAAAAAAAAAAAAGTCCTAAGAACTAAATCAAATTGAATTGAACAAAATATGTAACTTAAATGTTAAAATCACTTCGAAATCAAATCCATAAACAACCACCTGCAGATAAGCACTTTGCTTTGCGGGTAGAAAAAATTGTAATGAAGAAAAAGTGCTAATAATAAAAAAAAATAAAAAAAAAAAAAAAAAAAAAGGTGTCGATGTCATTATCCAAACAGGGTAGAGTACTTGTATAGAAAGCTGTTTCTCAGTGGGAAAACGGATCGGATGACTTTTTCTAATTTGACGGGACGAAAGACGTTACTAACTGAGCGTCGCAGTCTTGCATCTCATGCTTCTAGGCGAAAAGTAAATATTTTAATTTTAATTTAATTTAATTTGTGGGTTGATTAAACGCAATCAATTTCAATAATAAAAAATGCCTTAAATTATTGTTATATTATTATTATTAATATTTACATTAATTATTTAATTAACAACCTCAAAACGGGCTTTAAATTCCCAGTCCAAGTCCCAAGATTCCCATTTTATATGTCAGAATCACCCCCCCTCCATTCAATGAGTAAATAAAAATGTTAAGTGACAAAAACACGCTGACAATCTGACACAATGTCACGCACAATTAACACCCTAAACCATAGATCCGCCATTTAATCAATCACAACACCTTTTCGAGCATAAAAAAATAATGAAAAAACTCCCCACCTACCCGAGTTAGATGTCTGATATCCATCTCCGATTAGCATGAGACAACTTGACCTTAAAATCCACACAGCGCACTTTTTATTAATAAAAAAAGCGAAAGAGCAATACAAATTGTATTACTGCCGTTTATTTAAATTTCCCTCTCCCTCTCCCTCTCCCTCTCCCTCTCCCGCTGAAAAGCGTTCCACATTCATCTGCTTTACTGCTTTGACATTCTCGGTGAGACGAAGAATCACACACGAAAGACGAAAGTATCTTATTACCATAAAAGCGGTGTACTGTCGAGTCCTAATTAAAATTCCACTCACGGGCAGGTATAGTTGGGCGAAGCGCTGCAATCGTATAATGCCATTCGAGGAACCACCGACATTAACGATAGTCGTATGCGGAAGATGCGATCAATGGACAATGAAATTGGTGACATTAATTTGTAGGCGCGCTATACATACAAGAAGGTGCCTGTATACAATGTCCTTATTGAACGCTGAATTTATTTCGAACAGTTTTATGGAGAACGCTGTCGTTCATTGCGATCGACATGACGGACTCCAGGACTTTTGATGGCGATTTTCCATGGCCTGCCATTTTCATATCAAATTGACGAGGTAATCAGTCAAATTAAATGTGTTTTGTTTGCTGTACAGTAAAGGCCAACAATTAAGGGGCAAATAGGTAATCAAACCGAAGCTGTAATGGAAGCATGAATCTCACTGGAAAGACAAATGACTGTCAATGACAGGCTGTAATTACGCGGTTACTGAAATTGGGAGCGTATGCCCTTAAAATAGAGCCAGAGGGCTGTGTGGTGGCAAATACGCGCAAGGAGACTCTAATTTTTTCCCAGTGCGGATATGAGAGATATTGATATATTAGACCCCAGGGGTCTAGTGGGCGGGCGTAGAAATCGGTGGCGGGTTCAAAAGAGTCACATTTATGGGTCGATTTCCCAGGGATATGCAGTTATAAATAAATAGCTCCACCCGCGTGACGTATACGTCATTCATGGTATGACTTGTAACAAAGCACTCATTGAAAACTTTCCTTGCGAAATGTAAAATTGGGTTGATTTTAGACCAAACTCTCTTCAGGACGGTGTTTAAATTGTTTGCGAGGATTTTCCAATTGAAAACACTTAAATAGCGAAAACTATTATTGTTCTACTAAAGGTGGAAGTGTTTTGAGTGCTTTTTTGATTAAATCCGATAGGTGGCGCTGTTGTTTTTAAAGTGTTTTCTCTTTTGTGTGTCTACCTGTGAACGGATTTGGATGCGGTTTTCACTGTTCTCATCTGCATTTATCGGGAAGTTTTATAAGCAATTCTATAAACAATTCCGGTACCACTTATATGAGTTCATAATTCGAGATGTAAGCGACAGAAAAGGGCCCCCATTCTCATTGTACGTTCTGAAAAATGCGACCCTACAACTGGAATCAAATCTGGCTCCCCTTTGTATTAATTCGTAAGAGTTGTGGCTACAAAAACACGCAAATTTATTGTTTTAGACGAGTTCATTACTTACGTACTTTACTTGGGTGGCGCTACAGTGCGGTCGGCAAAAAATGCACCTCTGCAGTTAGCGCGATCTTTGGCTAGCTGCCTCCAGTTGCGCATTACAAGTTTGTTGAGGTTCATTTTTAATTTCGAGCGCCATCTAAAGCCATGTCTTCCTCTACTGCGTTGCTCTTCTGGCCGGAGCTCCGTTGATTTGGTGTCCATTCGCTCTGCATTTCCCAGCCATTTTAGAACTGATGCGACATCCCTCTACAGCTCGTAGAGTTCGCTGTTAAATCTCCACCTCGAAAGACCGAAAATCACTCGAAGAATTTTGCATTTGAAGCGACCAAGGGGATCTTCATCCGCCTGAACGACTGCGATATGACTGACTAACAAACTTTGGAAGCTGGAACACCGAGAACTGTTGCAAGTATTTTCCAATTTTAGAGACAACTTTCTCGATGTCTCGATGAAGTTCTCTGTCAAAAGCTTAAACTTATCTTCCGCTCCTCACTTTGGACAACTGTCCAAAAGTTGATAAAATATTCCCAAATCGACGTTTGCCTCAGTTCAAGTTCAATAAAACTTAAAAAAAAATACACCAGCAAGTAGCTTATCGCGAACAGATTCCCCAACTTGACAGTCCGCCAAATGCCCCATTCCCAATTAGTCGGCAGTGAAATAATCCTCCAAACTGTACTTGAGAGAACATCGCAAACAAAACTGCGACTGCGGGTGTCGAGTACACCTCCACCCAACCGAGTGCTCGCTGCCGCCTTCCATAAACGGTTGTGTCCTCAATACAATGGCACTCAGTTCCACTCGAAAATTACCGTCAGTCGATCATTTAAAGTCGTCCAGCCCAATCCGATCTATCATCATCCGATGACTACCGCATTCGAATGCCAGTTATGAAGAGAAACGATACAAGTACGAGTGCGAGTGCCCACCTATACACACGCATCTTAATTGACCGGTTTTCTTTATAATGACATAATAATGACATACTTTACGCAAGGCGACACACTTATTTCTCTGTCTCGTTGACATTAACTGGGATCGCGGCGGCGGTCGCCTCTACATTCCACAGATTCGCCAGCTACACGCACGTCGGTCGTCCCTCTCGCCGGCCGATTCGTAATCGTAATCGAAACGCATGAGCGTATGTCGTGTGCGCTGGCTGGGCACATTCGCCACTGTACTGACCCGGGATTTAGTTTACGGTTTTAAAACATCTCCGCCATTTAATTGGCATCGACAGAGTGGCATACAAATCCATTCGCATCTTCCCCGTCTTGGATATATCGAAATGTCAAGTGCTCCAAACTGAGTCATAAAGCATCTGGCATATGTGCTGTTCGTCTGTGTGCGGGGTGCCGGCCAACGACTTACGAAAATGGAGATTCTGGGTCAATGACATTCGAGAGAGAGTATCCGTAGCTATATACACAGTTGTAATTTGTATGCCAGTTGGTGTAGTCCCATCTCCCATGATGATGATGGTAATGATAATTAAATTGGAATTTAAGTCGCCTGTAAGTGGCTGCTGCTGGTGCTGACTATAAAACCCGAGAACTTCGTGCCAATTTGATTTCTAGATGAGATGACCGGAGCTGGACGCTGCCTATCCCCTAGACACCGTTGTAATTGCGCGTATATTGCTGGCTGTGCTTGGTGTAACGGGGCGCGAGGCGGAGTGGCTTTAATTACGGCAATGCTCATTAGGTCATCTTGATGCCGGGCAATAAAAGGTGAGACTTGGCGACGTAATGAGTTCATTGCTTGGACTTGCGTGCGTACTTAATTATGTGACACTCTTGTGCTGTTGTTGTTGTTGAACACTGGATAGTCAGTGTGCCATTGCCACGTGGTGGGGCTAATTTGGACTGCTTCGATGCGAAAAGCGGTTATGATGGAAGGAAGTGTTGGTAATAAAGTCAGTCAGCGTTGGACGATCCGAAAGCAATTTAATTAAGATGGGCTTTTGGGTGGACACAGTTTATGTTAACTAGGATCTATAGTGTGTAGCACAGGTTGGCTCTTTTTCGTGGTAAGGGAAGTCTTCGGCGGAGGCAATATTGCCATGAAAGGAGGTAGAATCTGGGACATGGGAGATCCGTTGACTATGAATAGTTGGAGAGGTATCTATGTTGCTTAGGTGGGTTTGTAGTTCATGTTGTAGCTTTCTGCAGAAGGCGTTAGAGATCAAAGTCCTGAATGAATGTTTACATACACGGTGAGGTCTTAAAAATAGGATCAAAGGGCTGCACTACAAACGGTCGCCTTGTGTTTAGGTATGTACTGACTTTGGGCTACACTGTAGTCTTGTAATGTGGTATTTGTTTGGGGGCGTGTAGTCTGTAGTCCCCACAGCGACTGAAACTAAAGCTACGAATACGACTGCTACTACGACTGCGACTACGACTACGACTACGACTACGACTACGACTACGACTACGACTACGACTACGACTACGACTACGACTACGACTACGACTACGACTACGACTACAACTACAACTACAACTGCAGCTACAACTACAACTACAACTACAACTACAACTACAACTACAACTACGACTGCAGCTACAACTACAACTACAACACAACTACAACTACAACTACGACTACAACTACAACTACAACTACAACTACAACTACAACTACAACTACAACTACAACTACAACTACAACTACAACTACAACTACAACTACAACTACAACTACAACTACAACTACAACTACAACTACAACTACAACTACAACTACAACTACAACTACAACTACAACTACAACTACAACTACAACTACAACTACAACTACAACTACAACTACAACTACAACTACAACTACAACTACAACTACAACTACAACTACAACTACAATTACAACTAAAACTAAAACTACAACTACAACTACAACTACAGCTACAAGTGCAAGTACAACTACAACTACAACTACAACTACAACTACAACTACAACTACAACTACAACTACAACTACAACTACAACTACAACTACAACTACAACTACAACTGAAACTACAGCTACAACTACAACTACAAGTACAACTACAACTACAACTACAACTACAACTACAACTACAACTACAACTACAACTACAACTACAACTACAACAACTAAAACTAAAACTACAATTGCGATCTCAAATATCAATAATCATATGTATAACAGTTCCAAAAAATGTTTTCAAAAAAATACACGCACGATGAGTCTTCGGATCAGCGTTGCCCACCAATATGGACGAAAAAATGCTTACTTGGGACAAAAAGATGCCCTTTTCAATCAAATAATGCCTAAAATATTTTTTTTTGCTAAACTCCAACAATAAATCAAGAATTAAACACAAATATCAAAATATAAACAAAAACAATTTTTATTTCCAAAAAAAAAAACTAAAATTATTAATCACAGAAGAAATTCTTAATAGGTAGGTATTGAACAACATAAAGTAGTATAGCAGATAGTCTTGGTCCTTGAAATCATACATTAAAAAAATAAGAAGTAAATTGAATAAAAAAAAAAATTAGAAAAATATTTAAAATAAAAAAAAAGATGCCTTTTTGGAAAAAATCAAGTCTTAAAGCCTTAGCTATTGAAATAATGCCTAAAAGGCATGAAAAAGCCTAAGTTGGCATCAGTGCTTCGGGTGTACGTAATTCCTGTTTCTCCAGCATCAACTATCAGTCAAACGTTGTGCCATCATCTGACTGCCTTGTTGAATTATATTAGCATAATTTTCGTTGGGGACACATCACGATGTGAAACAATCCCACTTGCCAAGTCCGCCATTAGATACACACTGTACACTTACAACAACTTAAGTGCAAAAGCAACGTCTATCTTCAGTCATCTCGGGTCGCTGTTGCAGCGTTATAAGTTCGCGAGAAATCTGTACAAAAAAAATCTCTCCCCCAAAACTTGACATGTACTTCTGTCCCAGTTGCCTTTTCCTTCATACAGCGTTAAGAGTGCCCATTCGAGAATTTATTTAAGTTCAGAACATGGTAACCTCTACTCAGATTTATTTGGTCGTAATATTTTTGAATATATTTCTTGCCAGAAAATCACAAGTGGGGAGTCGCAGCAACTTTAACCATACAAATGAAACTTACTAGGAAACTTGTGTTTCGCAAAGTTTCCGACCGCTTTTCTTAGGCCATAAAAAACCTCATTTACGTGGGTCACAAAACTCTCGAGTCATGACATGCAATTCGTGTGGCAAAATAACCGTTCAATCACTCATGTTGCAGGGCGCTGCATGCTCACAACGAAACGACGACGATGATGGGGCAATAAGGCATCCACATCCCACCTCTCCGTCCATATGGAGTTTCATCACACCAAAGCCCGGTTTCACCATCCCCAGCATCAGTCGTTTTGCAACAGACCTCTCCGTGGCATCTTAATTGGCTAACAAATTAGAAAACGAAGATGACATCAACCCGCTGCGCGGTTCCACTTTATAATGCACACTGCCGTGCACATCAGGTTGCCCATTCGATGTGACAACTCGCGAACCCTCTTCGCTGGTGTTGCAACCGCTGGAAAAAAAATATATCAAAATGCCAATGAAACTCCACACCCAGGTGCGCTCTCTTCATACTCGTCGTAACCAAGCACCCATGGAGGTATTTCCCTGAAATGGTACACCAACACGGAAGTGGTGTCGAGTTTTCAAACATCTACCCAGATAGACAGTCATCCTTCTTTTGCGGTCCACCGAATCAAGTGAAATGTGCGCGCAGATTCAATCCCGAGCAGGTGCAGAGACTTGGCAATGCCGCCGCCACCAGCACTCACTGTCATCCGATACAAATCGCAGTTCAATAACTGTCATCATTCCAGATTTATGCAGCTCTAATCTTTATCAGTCTCATTCCCATCCATCTGTCATAATCGTCTGCCAAGGGGGATGAGTCGAAGAGACGACCATAAGTAAGTGTGCACGATTATCGATTGGGAGAAGTATCCAGCAGCAGCACCCTCATCCGTGAAACGATTCAAAGTGCAAATGCTTATTCATTGGGACCAGTCGTGTCTCTTCGAGTTCAGTGAAAGTACCAGAAGTAAATTTTAAGATACCGAAAACGCAAACACGCACAGAGCGAGAGAGAGAGACGACTCCGACGACGACGATGATTTGTAATTGCGGTGTCATAAGACTCTGCCTACAGCCTACCTGTGCCTACACAACACCAGAAAACGTAACAAGGCAACTTTTGACTCTTCGGTTACAAGGTGCGAAGTCATCTTCGAGGGAATCATTGGCAACTTGTTAATTGGGAAAGTTTTTCTCTCTACCTTGGCCCATTGTCTTTGTGTACGGTGTTCGCCTCCTCCGAAGGCTCATAACTCAAGGGAGCTCTGTGCAGTAGGTGATGATGATGTGGGAGACAGTTGAGCCAGTCTTTAATTAGCAATTTCCCGAAATGACTGGGCCGTGTAATTGTTGCGATTGAAATCATTTGCCAATTTCACCTGTTTGGATGGGACAAACTCCGATGACATCCTTCGGTGCTGCGGAAGTGACAATTATTATTATTTCTTGCCAAGGGATGTCGGATGTTCCATGACCTCCGTATTAGGTTTGGGTGGATGTAGGGGGTAGTAAAACTTGGAGATAGGTGGGGGTTAAGAGTGGGCCGATTATAATTTAAAAGGGGTCTAAATGCGACGTCAATCAAGTTGACTTAAGGCACTAGAAAGTCAGTCACTTCGTCAAGATTGACTTGTATTTCGTCTCAAGGGGTAGGGACACCGAAGTGAAATATGGTTAAAGTTGGTCTATATAACCTTAGGCAAACCTCTTGACAACCATTTGTCTGCAGGGCTTTATTTTTGGAACGAAAGTAGACCTTTTCTCTGGCATCGACTGAAGGGAGTGTGAATTTTATGCTTCAGTTTAAAAGAAATGACAACTGTTAAACGACTTCTCATATGCTGAAAACGTTTCCCGACTATCTCAATTAAGTACAGGGTACTCATTTCATAACTTTTTAGACGATTATTCGCCGAAACTATAAAAACCAAGTTAAAAAATCACGATTTTATGATCTTAATCCAGTTAATTTTGCACAACTGTGATGAAAGGTGACGATAGTCAAAAAAAATCGACAAAAAAAAACTTATAATGGTCATCAAAGTTTCAAAAAAGATATTGTCCAGACGATTATTGTCATACGGAATCTGCCACCAGAGTAAATGGAAGGTAGGTAGTTTGTCCATCATTTCATTGCCCAAAATGTGGGCGTGGCATTTCACATTCGTTTCCTTGTACTCTCTGAGACCTCTGTCACTATACAGACTAATAAATAATCGACGCAATTGATACTAACTGCGATATTTCAACTTGGTAAAAGTGAGTGTGAATTTTATGATCCAAGTTAAAGAAAACATGCAAATCACCTTGAACTGGACATTCATTTTATCCCTGTCTAAAGAACTCACAGTTTGAATATTTACAACCAGCAATCAGATCAGTCTTACACCCAAAATGTGGGCGTGGCGGCTTCCTTTCTATTTATGAAATCCGTATAGGTTCTGCGACTTCTTTTCGTTTTCTGACAGCATTTTTTGTGGAATGGTATTTTTGTTGCAAACGTCATTGCATACAATTGCAAATACTAACACTAGCTGTTGTCAGTTTACCTTGCAAGCAGTAAGTGTGAATTTTATGATTCAAGTTAAGTAAAAATTGCAATTTACACTCAATGTATCGTCTATTCCATCTCTAGCTCGTTAGTTAAAGAGATTGAGGCAGTTCCATGTATTCATCGAACACAGGGACTTATAGAGAGTTGAAAAATTTGTTTCACGCCAAAAATATGGGCGTGGCACCTACGTTTGCGTTGATAAAATTGGCAGATACATATTTGCATGGTTAATGAGTTCGCAGCTGTAACCATAAGTAACTTTAATCTACGTATTGATAGACTGATGGGAAATTGTTGTTACGCCCACAATGTAGGCGTGGCACATTCTTTTGTGTTGAGGAAATGTAAATTATATTTCCTGGCAATATTTCCGACAGGACGATACTTTTAAAAGTTTCAGTTTGAGTAGACTTTTATAGCTTTTTGAGCCGTGCTTTTTGATTTGAACTCGGCTTCGATCAAAAATAAGTCTTAATAGACACCTAGGCCCGTAGTTGGGGTCCTCCTAGATCGCACTCGCTAGTGGAACTTCGTGCTCTTTTCCCCTTTCTAATGCTCTTAGGTTTTAACCTTCTGTATCAACAATAAGCCACTTTCATCTGTACACCTCTGATAAATTTTCTTTGTATCTTTCCAGGTAATTGCCGACCCTAACTGCTCTTTCCAAAACTGTAAGTACCACATATTTAGAAACGCCCTTCCTTCCCCTTCGCGCTGTTTACAATTTCAAAAGAAAAGCTTCGCCCAATCGAGTTCAAATCCATATTGGACAGGTCAACCTCATTGTCCTTCATCGCACTTCCACCAAGTCGTTCACACAAACTCCAAGATGGACAACTTCATTAATAATGCGCCATCCTTCCGCATCTGTTACGATTTCTTCACAAATTCTCGCCGCCTTCCCCAAACGTCTGCTGATGCATATTATTATTTGATAAAACACAAAAAGGACATCTTCACCTGTACACACACACAGCATTGTTTTCCATCCAATTTGCACACATTTCTCCGAGGACCTGGGCTATTACGAGGAATTATTTTCCCTTCAAATGTCTTGGCACATTTATTTCTCTCTGTTTGGAAACCCCCAAAGCGGGGTGAACATTCCAACAAATTTTCCATTATATTCCAACCCTCTGGACAATTGCTGGCTACGCCAATAGTTGGGCACCGCACACCTGAATCACTCCGCCCCGCTCGCCGTCCGGCTCTCCCACTCTCTCGACTTGGAAATGAAGTTTGACCTGAATTTCAATTAGATTGTGTTTTCTTGGCATAGACTGTTGCAATTTCATTTGGTGCGGAGGCAGGATCAAATCCTGTTATATTGTGTTATTGTTCTGGAGATGCTGCTGATGACGGTGAAGGGTTACCTTTACCGGCGGCGGTCCAACGGCTTCCTCTGAATTGGCAGCTGGGGGTCAAACATCTATTGAAACAGAGCAAAATGATTTGTTACACCCCATTAGGCTGGGCGGGAAGAGAAACACAAACATTTACAGGATACACGGTGATGAATTGGAAAAGTTTATTTTTATTTTTAGTTCTTTCGTGCGCGCACCTGTTCTATTCTGGCGAAGCGAAAACTCCAAAATCAATCCGACGTTAAGCTGGCCGAAGACCGATGCGAGGGCGATGCGAACTTTCCAAGTCCAATAAAAACAGAAATAAAAATAAAAATCGAAAGCAGAAGGGAAAAGTTCCTTGCACTTGAGTTCAATTAGAGAAAAGCGCTCTGCTCTTGGGTTCTTCCGTTAACCGTGGCTGCGTCGGCGGGTACAGGGTACTTGGGGGATTTAGTGCTAATTTTATGGGGTTCGGGGTGCTACTGGCGTCGCAGTCATTATTTGATGCAATAAAATTGGTTCAGTTTTTTTTTTTATTTCTTTGCCTTATACTCCTACTCATAGTTTCCGGTTACTGACGGAAAGTTATTGGCGAGAGTGGTACGTGCAACTGGAATGTGCACTTTGGAGTTGTGGCCCAACAGACGGTGGCGAACTTATTTGTGAATTCAAACAGAAGAAGCTTGTGAAAGCGGAAATTTGTTGTTTCGATGGGAATTTTATTAGGTAGAAAAATTTCGAATAACTGTGAGTGGTTCCCAAAATTGGAGGATAATGGTATAAATGCGACACCTGTCTCCTTAGCTATTTCTTTTGTGTAATTGTTACGTCACCAATCCGACAAAGTCCGTCATATTGGAATGTGACCCTGTGTCCTGTTTTCCGTTCTTTGTTCGACAGAATTTGGACCTCGGAACGTGGAGTACAAATTGACTTCCAATAGTCTCGCTGTAATTAGCGGACGCTATTTTTGTATGCGACCTCTATTTGTCGGATGAATAGAACTGCTGTCCGAAGTGGCGTATTTAGCAAGGTTTCCAACGACAGTTGCGCATACTCGTCTATCTTGGCGAAATAGGAGGCCCTAGAAAATGTCTCTCTGAGTTTTTCTTGCATTCGAACGTAAACCTACATGAATAGAGGGATTTAAAAAAAAAGTAATGCCTGCAGGTGACCCTAGTAAAAAGCTCAAGGCCAGAGCAGGAAAAGGAAGAGAGTTTGTTCCCACTGGCTTATCAACGCGCAGGTCAAGTCTTCAATCTAAAAGCCATGTACGAGTAGTTTTTAAGCCGTATACCACTAGCAGTGAAGACGTGCCCCATAGACAATTTTTTATATGACCCCTCCTGCCTTTTAGAGGGGGATGGGGGGGGGGGGGGGGGCTCCAATCTTCGTTGTTAAACAAAAAACTATAACTCACGATCTGTTTATTGTATTAACTCTAGTGTCTGTGGAAAGTTTTCGATATGACCCCTCCTGTCCCTTAGAGGGGGCTTCCTTCTTTGTTTCTTAAAAAAAGAAACTATAACTCACGATCGGTTTATTGTGTTAACTCTAAGCCTTGTGCGTTGGTGGAGACGTAGAAATTATAAGATGCGTCTGTGGACATTTTTCGAAATGACCCCTAATGAAGGGGGCACATTTTACTTCCTTACCGGATACTAGAGCTATATGCAATTTCAGGTAGTGATAGAAAATAGAAACATTTTGAGCACGTACTTCGGGAGATTTTCGCCCAGTAGTGAGCTTTATGGGCACTTTATCGGGGGACATTTAACGATTTTTCAAAAAGCCCCCTTTTTGGGGGGCAACACTTTGTCCTTCTCTTAAATGTTCTTTAAAAAAAAACCAATTACCATACGATTAAGCATGATGAAAGAGAACGACACGTTGTTTGACAGGTGATTCAGAATATGTTAATATTGGCCCAAAGCCCCCCTTTTTTGGGGGGCAACCTATAAATATAAAGTGGGGGAATAAAATCGTTGAAATTTAGTTACAATGGTCTTCGGTACTATTTATGAAAGACCTGATCTGCATTTTTTCCAAAAATGCTATGCACAAGGAGTTGCGAGATCACTCCTACCATTTTCAGGGGGGCTGGAGTCCTTATTATACTTTTTTTTTAAATCAGAAACTCCTATATATGTCAAAGGTTCGTGGAAAACAAGAAAAAAAAATACGTTTCGGCATCTTTTTAAAATGACCCCCTCTGAGAGGGTCATACGCCGATTGCAGGGGAATGGAACATTCTTATAAAAATTTTCGGAGATGTGATAGCAGTCTCAGGCGGGTAAAAATAAATAAAGCTAGAGCCAAGTCGTGGGCGACTGGTGGGCTCATTATTCATGTTGAAACTCAAAGGCGACCCTTTGTAACAGTGGACTTATTACCGCCGAGGACTGATGCACACCAACAGCATCAGTATCCAACTGAAGTTTAATTGGAAAAGCTTTCACCGCTTATACATAAACGGATCCCTCGAAGGGTCAAAAAAACCGTTTAAACGAAAAGACTTATAGACTTATAAAAGTAAGCTTGTTGAGCTGTCCCTTTAAACAAATTTTTGAGGTCTCTTTCGAACAGAAAAACCAACATTTGCCTCTCTCCAACGATAGCCCACGTGCTTCGTTGTTCGTTACTCGTTCATTCAACCTGAAACTAAAGCCCACAGGCCCTCCCGCATCGAAAAATAAATAAAATAAAACCTCTCCCAACCTTATGTAAATTACGTAGCAACCGAATCGATTGTCTGCTTCATTTCCTATCTCTTATCCTACTCGCATAAAAAATTTAAATGTTAAATAGTCCTTACAATAAAACCAACCCACGATTCCCATCCACCATCTTTTCATCGTGCTCTCCTAAGGGAAAAATGTATGCAAAGTCCCTAAAAAAAGGAAACACAAGATGAAGATCAAATTACCAATTTGACGGGGGTTACGATGGGCAGGGCGACCAAAGAAAAAAAAAATCATCCACCGGAAAATTTCAAAGCACACAAATGTCGAGCAGTGGGAAAAACCAACCAGAACTGTGAAAAATGAATAAAGCTCCTTCGCAGTGAATTAATTCCTCCTTTCCGTCGTGCTTTGTACACATGACCGGGATACGGTTCTGTGGTGGGTATCCAATTTTTTTTTTCGTTGTCTTTTAACACGGGACAATGAAAAAAACAACATCAATTCTCCAAATGGAAGGTAAACCAACAGCTTGTTCGCCTTAGCCATATCCGTAGCCTTAGCCATATCATCTTGACCGGGGATGTGTCTATCTAATTTGTGTTGAGAAACATCTATCCCGCGCAGGGTTAACAAACTCATCACACTGGGATTGTGATTTTTGCGGGAAAACATTTAACTTTGCACTGGTGGTGGGGGGTTTCCTTGTTCCCATAAAAGAAATAAAAGTTTGGCGTACAACACACCCCTGGGGAGGCACGTGATCAAAGGGTGAACGCAGGTACCATTGTGCGAAGCATATTCATTAAAAAAGTTGCAGAAACTAAGAACTTAGTTAATGTCCCTGTATGTTGGATGGAGTAAACGGGGAGTGTCTTTGGAAAGTGCATCTACTGTTACATTACAACCGGAGCGCTGCAAGTTACTGCGAGTTACTGCCGCATGTACTACGGTAATCGGCTCGTTCGCGCTAAAAGGACTATTGTAGTGGTTTTGCTGTTTGCACTCACATGAACAAAGGACGAATTGCGTAGGCTTCCGTATTAAAAGCTGTCAAATGAGGAGGGTTCTTTTAAGAATAAGCAAAGGCAAGGAATATCCATATTAGTCAATGGGTGAGGGAGTGCCTATATATTTTTAAAGGATGCGAGGGAATGCGTCAGTTAACAAAGGAACTGGGTGTGTTCAGAGTTTGTGGAGGGCTATAACAAAGGCTTTTGTGGCCTTCTATTTGAAAAAATAGCAGTTTCCACTACATCTTTAGGTAGTTTGAATTCCTTTTTTTTTTATTTATTTTATTTTTTCTTCATAACTTAAAGTTAAGATACAATTTTGCTTAGAATATCTACAGCGAGAAAATAGTAATCAATCCGTAACTTAAAAAGTTAGTGTGGATTGACACAGCGGTTTAATTATCAAAAGAAAATATTTATATCTGATGTGGGGGGAACATCGGTTTAATAGAAATTTTTATTTTTATTTTTGTATGACTTCATTGTAAAGAGTTGTATAACAATCAAGGATAACAAGAAATTACAAAATTATGGGAAAACAATTTGAAAAATAATTCAGAGAATAGATGAGAATTTATTAATTAAGAATAAAGTAACATTAAAACTTAGACATTGACATCCCAAGTAACAATTTTACTTCGGTAAGGTTCAAATTTGTAATTTCTGTAGGCAACAGCTTCGATAGAGCTTCTATAGTCTTTGTTAAACGAAGTTGATCTATTTCGAAGCAATTGTTTCGATAATAACTTCAGTAAGTCCTTTACGAAGCATATACGCAGGCTTTATAGAGGGATATGGAATTAAGCTTTGATAAGATCTCTATTAGACATCTGAAAATGTGTCGGGAGATGTGTGGAAAGTGAATTGCTTCGATAAAGCTTGTGGCTCGAAGCGCTTCCTAGAAGCTTCTTTAGAGCTTCTGACCGAAGGCATTATAGAAGCAATGAACTGTCAAGCAGTCAGCCGCTTGCGATTGGAAGCTGTACAGAAGCACTTACTCGTACTTCCTCCTAACTTACATATGGAGTCTTTATAGAGGTAAAAATTAATTTCATATGAAATGAATCAAAGCTGTCTAAAGAAACCATAATTAATGAATCGGGGAAAAATATGTCAATAATGTGATTCTAAATAAACACTTTTCACTCATAAATGAATCAGGTAATACTAAATGTCTTGCATATAAATTCGGTCGAGTAAGCTGCAGGTTTATTGCAAATTTTAACGAAACTCTAAAATGTATCAAGTAGTTCAGATTTATCACTGCTAAAGCATTATGACGAATTAGCCTAGGGGTAGTGTATTGGACTACTACGCAGCAGGACCCATGTTCGATTCTCAGTGCGGCGCATGTAAGTAAAATATAAATTATAAAGAGTACGTAAATGGTAAACTTCATGAAAATTGCAAAAAGTCGTTGGATAACATTTAATAATAGAAAAAAAAAAATAAAAGAATAAGAAAATGAAAAATGTATTTTTCTTGTTCATTTTTGAGCCTCTATAAAGTTTCGGTAAGATCTATCCAAGCTGTTCAGGAAGTCTTAAACAAGTAAATACTTGCATTAAAGTGCGCCAAATGTGTTTCCATTAGACCTCATGCAGTTAATATTGCGGGAGGTGAAATAGCTTCGATAGCACCTTACCGAAGTCAAATTGTTACTTGGGATGTGCTGATGATTATGTTAATATATTCAAGTACATCATAAGTAATAGTGAATAACCAGTCTTTAACCTTTTTTACAAATGAATTAAAATGTATGGCTGTTCGAACAGAAAATGGTAAATGATTGAACATTAAGGGGGCTGTAACAGTGTAGAAGTGCGAAAAATGGGTTTTGTGCGCGATTGGAACATTGACAAGGTTCATGGTGTTTATACGCAGGCTATAGAGCTGTGTAGTTCTACTAGGAATGCTACCGCTTTTCCTATAAAATTCCTCTAGAACTTTAAAGACGTAAAGTTGTCTCATTGGTCAAATACGAAGGTCTCTAAATAAGGGCCAGCTTTGAAGAAAACGATTTTTATTACAAACAATCCCGATTAAATGTTTCTGAGCTATTAAGAATGGTTTTTAAGGAGCTAGTACAGTAAAACGCGGATAAGTACTTCACGCTTAAGTACCCACAAATCTCAAATCTATACATTTTTTTACAAATTTCTGTGTACATTTACGCGGATAAGTACCTCCCGCTTAAGTAACTTATTCGGTTTAACGCCCTCTATTTGCCAATTTTATTTGCTAATTTGCTCAGGTTACACTCGTTTAAGTACCTCAATCAAAATGCACACAATTTCATCGCAGCAAACTTCGTGTTACATGCCAAAAATGACATTTACTCTTCTTCTCATTCTATGTCAAAAAAAGAAAACAAACGTACCAAATCTTTAAGCAATTTAATTGTAATTTACCTAAAATCTAAGCGACAACGTAAAGGTCCACATGAAGATGTTGAAAATGCTTTGCTAAAATGCTTTGATCAGGCTTGAGCTCAAAAGGCTGTAATATCTGGCCCTTTTCTTATTAACAAGGCAAAAGAGCTAGCCATTAAACTTAACTCCGATTTTGAGCCCAGCAATGGTTGGTTATGGCGATGGAAACATAGAGAAAACATCCGATTTACTAAAATACACGGTGAGTCTAATGAAAGTGATGAAAGTGCTGCTGCAAACTACATAAGCCATGTCCTTGGTGACATTATAAAAGAATATTCTCCTGAAAGTGTGTTTAACGCCGACGAAAGTGGTCTGATGTACCGAGCGCTGCCAAATGGTACACTTGCACGGCGCGGAGAAATGATGAAAGGCAGCAAATCGCACAAAGTTCGAATAACTTTGCTATTTATATGCAATGCTTCTGGAAGCTATAAAAAAGTCTTCGTTATCGGGAAATCGAAAAATCCTCGGTGTTTCAACAAAAAAAATCTACCTCTACCTTACTATTCCAATCAAAAGGCTTGGATGACAACTTTCCTATGGAATTCTACTCTATCCAAAATCGATGAGGAAAGGCAAAAAGAAGGGAGACAAATTGTCTTATTTGTAGACAATGCGTCCTGCCACAAAACAACAGTTGAGCTAAAAAGCATTTGTGTCCAATTTCTCCCACCAAACACAACCGCCCTGATTCAACCACTTGACCAGGGAATTATTCACAGTTTCAAATCTCACTCACAGGCAAATAATGATAATAAAACAACTGGTTGCCTTAGAGAAAGGTCTGAATATAAAACAATTCGCCAAAACAATATCTCTTTTGGATGCATTATTTTTTGTGAAGAGAGCTTGGTGGCTGGTTACAGGAGAAACGATTAATAATTGTTTTAGAAAGGTCGTTTGGATATTCAATTTTACATACATAAGTGAGTGCTGACATAAAGTTAATTATTCTTTTCAGGCAGGATTCTGTTTTGGCGAAAATCTTTTAGAAAACGAAGAAATAATAGCTGTTGAAAACATTTTAGTCGACGTTGCAATGAGTCCCGATGAATTTGATAGTTTTGTAGATTGTGATAATGACCTACAATGCTATGGCCTTCTGACCGATGAAGAAATTGTGGATGAAGTTCAGAAAGATTTAAATGAAGAAGAAGAAGAAGAAAATTGGAAAGATATGTGTGACGACGAAGAAGAATTTAACACTCCTCCTAATATAAAAGAAGCACTATGCGCTTTGGATGTGCTTAGACAGTTTTTGTTTCATAAAGATTTTACCACCCATGATGTCGAAAATTTGGAGGAGAAAAGTATAAACCTTGAAGTACATCACATGAATCAGATGAAAATTACAGATTATTTTAACTAGATTTCTCTTAATTCTTTTGCAATTCAATATTAGTGTAGGTACCTACTGTTTATATGCTGTACTATGTACATATATACATATATGTTAATGAATTCGAGGCTTTATTTTATGATAATTTATGTTCCTATTTTTTTATGTTAACTTATCTCTTTTAAAATAAAAATACATACTAAAGAAAGCACGAGTTTTCTAATTAAATTTAAAAAAATCTCCGTAGGTTAGAAAATCGGTTAACAACCTTCTTGAGGTAGATAACAGGATTCGGATTTCTGCCTCCTTTGTGTGCTTGAGCTGGTTCGTTTAACTACCTCACCCGCTTAAGTGCCCAAAGAAAGCAGAAATTGTGAAGAGGTAGTTATCCGGGTTTTACTGTATAAGAACCACCCGAACTAGTGATACCATACTGCAACTTAGAGTGAGCAAGGCCGTAATAAATTGACTTTAATACTTTTTGGGAACAGTGTTGCTTGATGAGATACATTTTTCGAGTTACTAGGATCATATGCGATTTAATGCTTTGAATATGATCCTTCCAATTCATATTATGGTCAATTAATACTTATAGTGATGAACTGATTCAATTTTAAAACAATTATTTGAACAGTTTGAACTACCAACAAAATTACTTTTTCCACAGCTATGTAAAGGTAAACACAATTTTTTACAATCATAAGCATGGAAACGTAAATTAAAATCATTTAAAATTTGATATTTTGATTTTTTTTCGCTAATAATCAGTTTATGTTCCGCAAACCAAAGTCTTAAAGTTTCAAGATCTTCCGATATCTTAGCAAAACATTCATATACCGTAACACACTTGTTAGGGTGCTTATTATAAGCAAAAAAAAAATTTTAATTTTGACCGTTCCAACCTGTCATTTGGTTCCTTTTGATAAAAAGCAATATTTCTGAAAGTTTTATAAAAGTCGGATAATGTATAGAGGTCGCTACGGACAACCAAATATTTACAGAGGGCTAATATTATTAATTTTTATTAAAATTATATTAATAAATATAATAATAAATTTATATTAAAATTTTCGTAGGCGCAGTGGCTTAGTGGTTAGTGTGTTGGACTACTAAGCAAGGGGTCCCAGGTTCGAATCCCGAAAAAACCCAAATTCCAACCATTGCAGCTGAGATTCGGAAAAGGCAATCATTTCGTCAGAGATTTCAATAACTGCAGCTGTGGCAACTTCATTGGACAAGGCAGTTTCGTAGTTTCGGCGATCTATGTTGGACCAAGCTTTTTTGAAACGCTTACAAATTTGAATATATGGACCTGTTGTTGGTCCTAGTGATGTCATGACCACTGCTTCCAACATTATTTCGTAGATGTTGTGACGGCATGCCAACCACAGCTTGTCTTTGTCCATTTTTTTGTTCTAGAAGAATGCACCCACCATTCCTTCTTTCCGTATTCACTGACGTAGTGTCAAATCCTAAACACTTCACTTTATCGCAGTTTCCCCATTCAACAGCTGCCTCATAAACTGCGGTTGCTGCAGCCTCACCCGTGCCAGAAGTTAACTTCGGGACTCCGAGAAGTTGATCTATTCCGCTTCCAGAAACTAAAATAGGAAGGCGATCAACAATGTCACTTCCAACTATATCCTCCAGTAGCTTACCGTCCCAGTGAATTGTCAATGGAACTTCTGGAGTAAATTCCACTTTTAAATTCGCAGCAATCCTTAGACGGTTCTTCGCACGCTCTCGGCGAATAGAATTCGGATTCACATTGTACTCTGCTGGATTATGTCCTAGAAGTTTAAGTACAGGAGTCAAAACCAATGCTTCTCCGATCACTTAGTTTGGCAACATCAAGGCTAGCCGCCAAGTTTTGATCTAATATTTTCCTTCGTCCTCTCTTTGCAGGCGGCACTCCAGACGGCGACAGAACTGGTCCTTCGCTGGCTCCATGATGAGAGAGACTTTATTTCTTTCTCTTCTAGCTGCCGCAATTCTTTTTTCGCCAAAACTAAATCAACGTTACCCATCTTCCCGCGACGTCCCTTTTCCCGTTGAGCAATTAGGAATTTCTTGTCCTCTTCAATGTCAATCAATTCTAATGCGGTAGCATGGGCAATATCGAATAGATTATCTAGTTCTGCCATCCAGTTATCCTCTTTCTTCTGTAATCCATCTGAACGCTTCGCCTTGTTTTCTTTATTTTTTTTTAATTTCTCCCATTCTCTGCAAATACCTACCACTTTATCAACAACATGATCATTCCGTTTTGTTGGAATACGGGCTTTATTCCAAATTTTTATAACATTTTTCGCAGTGGAAAGAGATGCGATAACTTCCTTCCTTGAAGGTAAGATTCTTTCATTAAGACAGGATGATATTTGTCCAATCAACCAAATTTCGGTTTTCTTTCTATAGTGGTTACGTTAGCTGATTTTAAAAATTCTCCTTGATCAAAACTACAACTAACTGCGGCCATGTTCGCTGTTGAATCCACTTTTTCAATTTTATTTAGGCACAAAAAGAAGGAAAACTTATAGAACCGGTACCGGCACGGGTACCTACAGTATTTAATCAAATATTTGCTGAGTATCGCTATTGGCAACAGCTCCTGATCGCAGTAGACTGTAAAATCATCAATACTAAGTGTTGTAGGGGTAATAAAACGCGCTAAAACATATTTTTTAAATTTATTTTACCTCGAACGACATTTAAAACTGAAAAAAATTTTTTTTTTTGCCTTTTCAACCAAAAGCCCTTTGACTTCTTCAGTGTATTTTCAAAGGCCGGTAGCGACCCCTACATTTTATCCGATTTGAATATTTTTTTTTTCGAATTTTTTACTCATGAGATGAAACGGCGATGTCGTCTGCAAATGCAGTTGATTCTCCATTTAGAGTTAGCTCAAATAGCGAGTTTATATAGATTAAAAAAGCAAAGGACCAAGAACTGTCCCCTGTGGTACGCCATTTTTTAAAGCACAAGTGTCACTAAGACTCCCATTTATCTTTACTTTTTGCTTTCTATTTTTGAGATAAGACGTAAACCACTTGTGAATTACTCCTCTAAAACCAGCATTATACAATTTTATTAGAAGCACGTCATGGTCTACCATATCAAACGCTTTTGTCATATCCACAAAAAGAGCCATGGCAGATTTGCTACAGTTCATACTTTCATATGACTGGCTACAGACTCGTAAGGATTGCATCTTCGGTTGACATTCCTCTTCTGCGTCCAAACTGTTTACTGCTAAAAAAATTGTTTCTGTTTAGAAAAGACAATATGCGTGATTTCACAAGTTTTTCGAAAATCTTAGAAAACAATGGTAGTAGGGATATAGGTCGATAGTTCGAAATATTACTTTTATTAACTTTTTTAAAAAGTGGTATAACTTTTCGCGTCGTTTCTTTGCAATACATGTTTTGCACTGCCAGAGCTTGTTTGCATTCTTCATTCTTCTTCGATATCGGCAGGCATGACATTAACGCAGGCTGCGTTGGAAAGGCTATTACAGTCCCGACACACCACCTTCAGTTCAGAACGC
This sequence comes from Cheilosia variabilis, assembly GCA_951230905.1. Taxonomy (NCBI): domain Eukaryota; kingdom Metazoa; phylum Arthropoda; class Insecta; order Diptera; family Syrphidae; genus Cheilosia; species Cheilosia variabilis. The sequence goes on along the minus strand of OX579680.1, from coordinate 58,023,302 downwards.
TCCACTTTATTTCCACACGTTTTACACGACATTTTAATGTTATCAATGTAGTAAATGGAAAAAAAAAGTAGAGAAGTAAATTATTATTGTTCCCGACGCGTGTGTGCCCCACAACAAACAGCAACAATTATGATTCCCTACTTTACTTGTAAAAGACGCGGCATATACTCCCTTCTGTTAAATTTAAATGCAATCGTATTGAAGTTCAAACTACCGGGAGTTCACCTACGCAAACTCACCTTCCATTTGGTCCTTATTTTATAGAAATCCGCTTCGAAATAAGGCCGTTATCGGTACTTCGATGACTTCGCAACCAAAAGTCCTTTAAGGATCTGCACATTTGACGTTAGAGTGATAGCTTGCTACTGCGACATTAGGAGTTCAAAATTGTCTGAATTATGTACCAAAAACTGTTGAGCTCAACCCATTGAATGACTGTTTGATTTGTCACTTCTAACTACAGTCAATGCCGCTTATAACGACCTCGATCCAGGCACTTGTAACGTCGACTTTGGAAACGCCAAAGACTGTTTAAAAAGCCTTCGGTCTGCGGAATTGTACTGCAAAAAATATTCTCTGCATTGAGTGTGCGACGGGTTTTATGGGGCAGTTCCTTCCGTTGAACACGTTAACGCGTTGAAGTATCCGCCAAAGGAACTTATATAAAGGGTTTTTCAATAAGAGCGCTAAAATTTTTTTTAAATAAAACGAAAACGGTTTTGGATATCAATGAAATTATTTATTCCTGTGAAAGTACGTTCGATGCCATTATGTATGGAACTCGATTTCTTTTGCATGGCCACCACGGGCACGCTTGCAGAAGTCCAGACGCTGAACCCAATTTTCGACGGTTTTCAAGCATAAATCGGCCGATACTGCTGCAATTTCACGTTCGATATTCGTACGAAGTTCATCAATCGTCGCTGGCTTGTTGGCATAGACCATAGACTTGACGTAGCCCCACAGGAAATAGTCTAACGGCGTCAAATCGCACGACCGAGGCGGCCAAGCGACTGGACCATTTCGTGAGATAACACGTTCTCCAAACTTGGTTTCCAATAAATTGATTGTGACATTCGCTGTGTGGCTTGTGGCGCCGTCCTGTTGGAACCACATGTCCTCCAAGTCCATATCATCCAATTGGGGCCAAAATTATTCGGTTATCATTGAACGGTAGCGATTCCCATTCACAGTAACGTGCCGGTCTTGATCATCACGGAAGGAGTACGGCCCAATGACGCCGTCGGCCCATAAACCACACCAAACCGTAATTTTTTCGGGATGCAATAATGACTCATGGAGTAGGTGTGGATTGCTGCCTGACCAATACCGCATATTTTGTTTATTAACGAAGCCATTCAGCCTCATCGCTGAAGATGATTTTTCGATGAAAATCCGAATCATTTTCAAGTTGTACGATGCTTCTGATGGTCAAGCGGATTCAGTTCTTGCGTCAATTTAATCTTGTAAGGATGTAGGCCAAGATCTTTTCGCAAAATTCCCCACAACGACGTCACAGAGATGCCCAACGCTTGAGAACGACGTGTGAGAGGCACATTTGGGCTTTCTTCAATTGAAGCCTCAGCGGCAGCAATATTCTCGACACTACGGGCACTTCTTTGTCTCACTGGCACGGGAACATTTTGTACTGTGCCTGTGGATTAAAATTTTTCCACTAGACGCTCAATTGTTGATCTGCTAGGACGATTATGACGACCATAAATTGGACGTAGCGCTCTTAACGTTGAGGCCACTGACTCCGAAATTCGGTAGTAAATTTTAATAATTTCGACTCGTTGTGTGGCTCGTATATCTTTCCATCATGAAATGGCAAATCTTACTGAAGAGAAATGTCAAAAGAGCGGCAAGAAATTCGGCGTCGTTTGCTGTCGCCGTCGCTCTACTTTTGTAGCGTCCCTGTTGAAAAACCCTTTATACCCACAATTTTTCACAAAGTTCCACACATACCAGTGCACCGCAGTGGAAAACACGTTTGGTAATTTTTGTAGCCTCTGGGTCTTCTCTAACTAACCACAGGGGATTTTATTAATATCCCAAAAGTTGCTTAGTTGGTGGACTTGAAAGTTGGCGACATGCTGCTCTGGCGTGGCACCCATTTTTTTCTAAAATGACTCCTTCGTTAATTTGTACTTGAAGTTGGGAATGGGCTCCAAGTTCGCCTTGATTTGAAGTTTGTAAGCGATTTTTTGTCACCCGCCCGGAGGAGTGTAAACATATTTTACGACATAGCGTTGCCATTTTTTTTTAAAATGTGTCCATGCGTTTGTACAGCCCGCAGCTTTACCGAGGCAGGTCCCTGCCTAAACACTGTATTAATGAGGATAAAATCACTAACATTGGCTGGGTGAAATCACCACCCTCACTAGCCCAAGAAAAGAGTGACCAAATATAACTTCGTCGTCAACGCGCTGACTTTAAATTGACCTATCAGTCAAATCGACATTTAAAGTGCCTCCGTGTCATGAAATAAAACGCTGATTGCTACTACAGCTCGTTCCCAGCCCCGCCTTAAATACAAACCGCTGATCAAAGGTACCTATATATTTAAAAATAACCTACAAAAAAGCATACCTACCACCGCCAAGTCGCTCCCTCTGTAATGACTATCATAACCAAATTTGCCGAAATTGTTTCCACTTTGGGGGTGAATTTTTCATTTTCAAATCTACACCCACCTAAGGACACGCGAGTGCTATAATTCCTTTTCATTTTTACAAACTCAAACCCCAGCCACATCACTCACAAAGAGAGAGAGAGAGAGACAGACGGACGGAATATTTTATTACAAATCTACGAAGATAAAAATATTTTCAAGAGGGTATGGGTGTATATCAAAAACTTTGTTAACGCCGCAAACCACGTCAATGTTCTCTCTTTGCCGTAATGAGTTATTAAATGTTTAATTTATTTACGGTACTTGATGTTGTTTTTGAAAGGCAACCCACTGTTGTTCTTCCGTAGACGATAACAATGCGGATGCGGCATTCATTATAAATTTACACACCCTCAAAGTGAGTTTTAAAATTAATAACAACTTCGGCAACTGTAACTAATTCTAATTTTGAATTTTTACGGGCATTTTATGCATCGGTAAATGTTGATTAAAATTTATGTTGAATAAAAATGAATTTTATTCAAAAACCTAATTAACTACAAATGCATTCGGGGAATTGATTATTTATACGGCCTATTACGTACGCTACCTGATATTTTTTTTTTTTAACATCAAAACAATAAAGCCTAAGGCTATACGCTGTCCCCGATGGATGCGCCAGCAGAATGCTAATTGGATATCTCTATCAGATGTGCATGGAGGTGCTTTAACAATACCAGCGCATACACCAGCAACAGCAGCAGCACTCTCTGCATGCCGCGGTTGACTGAGTGCACGTTTGTGTCTCTTTGTTGAATTATGGCTTATGGGATATAGGGAAAATCGTATGTGCAGGCTTAATGGCAACCGCGCGACCGACTGGATACGTAATCAGAAATTCCTCGAGAATATTTCGAATTTGGTGTATTTTTCCTTTTTAGTTTTGATTTCAAAAAAGAAAAAAAGAGGAAAAAAAAAACTAATTTAACTACCGCTGAGACAGACCTGCGGGCGGTGAACTAATGTTGACGAGGATACATAAATTTTTGCAGAAGCAATCAGTCACTCATGTGTTGACAGCGGCATAGGGGGGCTCCGCGTTCGGTATTCGGTATTTTATTAAAAAACTCACTCACGTACGGCGGTGGGTACTCGTTTGTGCGAGTGGTTCGCATCATCAGGTCAGTATGCAGATTTGATTTAGCCTACCATGGCATGGTTTTAATGAAGTCGCCCCTATATACGAAATACGAGCGCAAATGTTTGCCCAACAAAATGATTTCAACCGCCATGTTGGGCAAAATGAAAAATGATACCAAATTGTTGACATTTTTGATTTTTCGGTTTGAATTTTTGGTTTTTCTGCGGATTGTATGGTAGAAAAGTTCTTAAACAAATTTACCCCACAGAAGCCTCCTTGGAAGCTTGTTAGGATATCCGAGGAAGGAACAGTTAAGTCCATCATCTTATCGACATTTTTACCTGGAAGACAGCTGAACTAAAGGGTGTTTTTTTTACAGGTATATAATTTCGAATTGAAATAAAACAGAAAAAAATCGTTTTAATGTCCATCAATTTGGCTTTATTGGAAGGATAACTTTATGCCATTAATGTTTAAATATGATTTCGGGCATGTGGCCGCCGCGGCTGCTTCGAATAAAGCCAAGTCTAGAGGTCCAATTTGCAACCACTTTTTCGAGCATTTGGGGCTGTATGTCGGCAATAACGCCACGAATTGGCTTCCAAGTCCCCTAACGTTTCTGGTTTGTTGGCGCAGGCGAGCGACTTCACATATCCCCAAAGAAAATAATCCAAGGGTGTCAAATCACACGATCTTGGTGGCCAATTGACAGGTCCATTCCGCGAAATTATGCGCTCATCGAATGTTTCCTTCAATAAATCGATTGTGACGTGCGCTGTGTGGCATGTAGCGCCGCCTTGTTTCAACCACATCTCATCCACATTCATGCCATCCAATTCGGGAACAAAATAGTCGGTTATCATGGCTCTATACCGGTCTCCATTAACAGTAACTGACTCTCCAGCATCATTTCGGAAGAAGTATGGCCCAATGACTCCACCAGCCCCTAGAGCACACCAAACAGTCAGTTTTTGTGAATGTAATGGCGTCTCAAGGGTCTCATGTGGATTCTCTTCACTCCAAATGCGGCAATTTCGCTTGTTGACGTAGCCATTCAACAAAAATGAGCCTCATCACTGAACAAAATTTTGCGATGAAAATCAGCATCGATATCAGTCTCATTTTCGGCCCATACACCAAAATCACGACGCATTGCATGGTCTCGCGGCTTCAATTCTTGCACAAGTCTTAAGCTAAGATCTTTGCGCAAAATCTTCCATAAAGTTGATGGACAAAGCTCCAATTGCTGTGCACGGTGGCGAATCGATTCATCCGGGTCCTCTTCAACACTTTGCTCTACAGCGGCAATTGTTTCTTCGGTGCGCACTGTTTGACCTCTCTGCGGATGCTTATTATTACATAGAGTACACGTAGTGCGAAAACGATCCATGGTTAACCGAATTAATTGCTCTGATGGACGATTATGTCGACCATAAAATGAACGGAGTTTGCTGTAAACTTCGCGAACTGAACCATTATTTTCGAAATAAATTTGCACGATTTGCAACAGCGTTGTTCATGTGTCAACTTGTTCATGATGAAATGGCAAACCAAACTTAAAATAAATCAACTGACAGCTGACAAAATGGCCGGCAGTTAAAATAGTGTTGCCAACTTAAAGTTCTATACCTCTAAAAAAAACACCCTGTACAAGTAAACCCCTTCCTATCTTAGGGATAATTATTGTATCCAGAATTTTCCATTCTTTTGATGAAAAAATCGGTCCCTTGCGCAGAAAAATCACTTATTTCAAATCAACCAACTTTCGGTTGAAATCTATAGAGTATTACTTTTAACTAGTTGGTACTTCGAGTAACTCAATTAAAATATTTATATCAACAACAGCGCCACTTATCGGGTCCAAAAGTATCCTCTCTTTCAAGGCAACCAATTAGCCCTACACATTTAAATTCATTGGTAAAATACACAGCAAATATATTTATTTCTTACCAAATATAGATACCTATGATAAATTTTAGTATCCCTTACTTGAGAAATAATTGGTTCGTCATTTAAACTTGGATCCCCTACTTCATCCCCCCCACGCTTTGTTTTCGCGACAAAAAGTAGCCTATGTCATTCTCGGAGGTCCCATCTGTCCCTATAAAAAAATTCATAAAAATTGGTTTTGCGGTCGTTACGATAATCTAACTTTCGCATTCATAATATTTATTAGGATTGTATCAAGGCTAGGTACCTTGAATTTTCTGTGCAAAAATGACAACTGACAGAAAAACCTATGTTTTGAAATAACATAACAGCGCTCCTGTCATGTTATTTCAAAAGATTCCCGATTCCCCCCCAAATTTTGAAAGGTCTCTCTTAGATTTGCTATGACTGTAACTCTCTTCAGCCGGCGACTCTCTTTCGTGGCGTCGTTTGTATGGGCTATGATGTATGAAAAAAAAAAGTATTTCCCCGAATCATAGCTGTACACAACTGCGTAATTGAAATTAAATGTAGTAAAATTCAACTTTTTCAATTGTTAATATTTAAAAAAAAATTAAAATTTAAATCTTGGGTTGCAGCTCAGCTTCTAAATGACACAGAAAAATAATTATGGAAGTGTTGGCTCTGTTAAGTATTTTATTTTGTTTGCATTGATTAAGAATTGTTTGAGTAATGGCGATTTAAAGGCAGTAAAGTCAGAAATAAAACACATTTTGGTCAAAAACGCTTCCAAAAAAGGGCATGGCAATGAAAGGAATAGCCTATGTCCTTCTCAGGATCTTAAGGGACATTTCAAAAAAAGTTTCATCGAAATCTCTGCAGTAGTTTTCACGCCAACCGTTAACACATGAAAACGGCTACAGTTTTATTATATGTATAGATATAGCTCCTACAAACAAGCAACAAACTTACTCTGCAGAATTTAACCAACTGGTTGACATAAATCTAGAAACTTAGTTGACAACAACTGAAAAAGTGGATTCTTTTTCACTTTAGCTTTTTATTTCGGTGGTTTTTAACAACGAATTCTCGTTGTTTTTCTACAGGGACCTAAATTTTAACCCTTTTTTTTTGTAACCGAGCAAAAATCACACACGGTTAGAGCCAGTTTTTGAGCGTGTTGGCTCAGCAAGATGATGTCAGATATAAAAGAGCATGTCACTCTTAACGAAGGGGTTTGCGTCGGATATAAAATTCGGGTCGAGGAAGATTTTCTTTGCGCGTCATACATGCAGAAACCAAAAGGATGTCGGTTCAATTTATTTGAATTCAAAATCTCCGCCAAAAACCACTGTCATCTAAAGAACCATTCGATTTGTTTCTTCCCAAATACAGTAAAAGTCGCTTATAACGACCTCGACTTTCCAGCCATTTGGTTGGTTTATTTTACATTTTAGAAGTCATAATTTGTATCAGTCCTTCATACATCGATCCTTTTTTCTTAAAGGAAAGCCACACTCGGGACATATTTAAGAATCGACCAATTTTTCGCTAGCCTTCTGAACACATTTGCGCCCTAAACAGTTAAAGTTTAAAAAATTGAATTTATTTTAGAGGGATAGACCTACATTCAATCACCGTGTTTAAAAATGTCCTCACAAAAGATGGGTTCCGTGTGCCGTATTTATGTGACTCATGTGACCGATTTTGTAGCCGGTTGACTTGGTCACCTAGATTTCCTTCATTTTCCTTTGTCCTGGAATATTTTTTAAGATAATAGTAAACTTTGTGAATTTTGTCATTTTTGTATGTGGATTTTCGTCTCCGCATGACGTTTAAGCTACTTACCCGATCGACAGGATTTTTTGAGGCAAACTTTAGGACTTTACATGGGGCAACATTTTGTTTTATTTCATTGCAATCAGGACGATTTATTCGGAAGATATATGACTCATTCAGAAGACGTATGACTCATTCAGAAGACGTGGGACTCATTTAGAAGACATATGATTCATTCAGAAGACATATAACTTATTCAGAAGACATAAATTACTCATTTAGGAGACAAATGACTCATTTAGAAGACATAAGACTCATTCAGAAGACATATGTTTCCTTCAGAAGACATATGTTTCATTTAGAAGACATATGACTTATATAGAAGACATATGACTCATTCAGAAGACATATGACTCATTTAGAAGAGACATATAAATTTAAAACTTATCCGAAAGAAGCCAGATGATATTTCCAGTCGAAGCTGTATGCGGGCCAAGCTTACTCCGTTTTGACAGTTCACCACAATCTTTTCAATCAGCTCACAGCTTTCTCTCAGAAGAAAATACTGGCCCGTGGACAGCCTTACATGGGGCAACATTTTAAACGTGTGACGCGTTATTTTACCTACGTTTGTTACTTCCTTTTGAACCTTCAAAGGTGGTTCAGAGGAAAATATGATCGGAAAAAATTACATCGATGCAATGGTGAATGATAGTTTGACGTAAGTCAGGGGTCAGATTCTATAAGAAACGAAACGATCAGACGTTTTCGTGCGCACGAATGATTTTTACTATGTCACACAAGCAAATTTTTTCGTGCACACGAAAACGATTGAACGTTTCGCCTTACAGAATGCTGACCCTGGTCTTCTGGGCGGCACACCTTACCTGGGTCTAGGAAGTTCAGTCCATGGTCAATTAGCACTCTCAAGATTTGATAGACAGCCTACTACTTTTATCAGGCCTAATAAATATTGAAAACTTATATAAAACAAATAGGAAACAATTCTTCTAACCGCCCGTTTCCAAAATGTTGACGACCGAAAAAAGGTGTTTGCTGAATGACCTATTTTTGGTCATCGGCAGTTTTGAGGCCTGCTGCTCCCAAGGTCTTAAACTTGATAGCTCTCGAAATAAATGATCCCATAATATTCGTCTGTGATTGGGGTCCAGAGCTTCATTTCCCACAGCGTTGGTTCTTGAAGTTTTGTGCTGTTTAAATTCATTGCTACAACTGTCTGATTTATTTGTTAGTGCACAACTGGCCTCAGTACAGAACTTTGAGGAACACCAACGACTCCTGGATTCATTTGGAATCGAATTGCAGCTTCATCTTTGTGTGTGGATTTTATCGGACAGCCTATTCAACCCAATCTAAATGTAAAATATTGTTCTTCTGTTGAGCAGTAAATCAGCATTTTTCGGCGTTTTTCAGCTGCCAATCTGCCTGCATATTTTCGTTCTTTAACTCTTCGGCTAACTTAGATTAAAGAGCGGGAGAGACATCAAGGGGCTTCTGAAAGGCGCAGATTTTGCCTTTTCGGCTACCTTTATATCCTCGTTCTTCAGCTACCACCGCACATACTCTTCTGCCCTCGCATTTGGTTGGGCATAGCCAATTTTAAAAGGGGATTCTCTTTAATTTGTCGAAATAGTAGATCTCCGGAACTGGGGACAAACTCGCAGATCTTTCTCAATCACCCTGGCGATACTGCACGGACTTTAGAGCTCTATAAAGCCTTTTTATATATTTTACAATTAATTTTGTTGTAGAGTAAAACGATGAACAGCGTTAGATGCACTGGTGACAACTCATCCATGGACATTTCAGCCATCTTTTCTAACAGCTCATATCGCCCATATGTAAAGTTTTAAGGAAAAAGTTGGGTCGAACAAAACGATGGCGAAAAATCGTTTAAAACCTTCACGGCAAGCAAAGTGAAGGTTTTTTTACTTTTGAAATAAAGTTCCGATGGAAGAGTTGTCCATAGATGGATATATGTTGCCCTTGGATAGGTTCTATGAAGACTTGTAGTACCCGATCAACATTAGTTTTGTAAGGAACCACTTGTAGCTAGTAAGGCATAAATGGCAACCTTGTATATGTAACCAATTTGAGCTCTTTCCTCTCCGTGGTAATATAAAAAAAGGTTAAAGATTTTTGAACAAGAGACATATTTTTGATGCAGGATGCAGGAAAAAAAGAGTTCGTTCTTCCCTATGCATTTGTTAAGAAATAGTAAACAAATTCAAGACTTTTTCCCTTTTTCCCTTGTAACCTCCCCAACCTTCACTTAACAGATTGTTGTACAAAAATCCCATCCACTACCGCACATTCAACGATAAATCACTCCACTCTGCAAACACTGATCCTCCCTGACCAACTGTCTCCCCCTGCGATTGTCTTGAAACTCCAGATCCGCGTTGAATATTCAAAGATGCTCCAAAGGTATGCCGCCTCACAAGCAAATGCGCACAAGAAGAATCTGTTTGCACACCAGTTAAAGAAGCCATTATCCACAATCAGATCTTTCTCTAGTGTCCGAAGTCATCACATCCTCCGTGTTCCGCTTCCATATCGGTCAAATAAATCTGCTAATTTGTATCTTCCCGACAGCGAATCCATGTTCAGGTTAGCGTATCTCAAAGACCCGGCTGCGATGACGGTCCAAGTCCAGCTGATTAATGTCCGCGCATTAATATCAAATTCGTTGAAATGCTTATCAGGTCCATGAATCCGTTTCCTGTCTATGACCCAAATGTACCTGTAATTAAGCAACCAGATCCAGAGGCAAGAACAAAACCACAGAACGTTCAATATTCGGCGAAAGACTGCACGAAGGACGGTCGTGAATTATTTACCGGTAAGCGCGAGGGATTTTTTTTCCTCGTTCTTTTGGCTGTTTTGCTGGAGATTTATGAGAAATCCCCTGCGGGCGCAGAGAAACTCCTTTTTGTAGTGAGTGTCTCTCGCTCCCAAGTGGAATAACTTTGAAATATGGATGCAAATGAACCGAAGCGCATATACAGTCGTCCCTAGGACTTAGCAATTCCTAATTGGATACACGTGAACTGAACATATCGTGTGGACTTTAAATAATTGCTCGGTGATTTGTACCGCGCGCACAACCAAAAGGCAGGCTGTAGGGTCTGCTACAAATGGGCTCCGTTTTGAGTTTAGGCGCAGTGCGGCCTAAGTTTGCAACTTAATAAACTGCTAGGAGGACTGTTGCAAATGGGATTGAACTTGATGGATGTTTTCATAAGTTTAATTCGAGGCAGGTGGGGTTTCACTTGGTAAGAGGAACTTGGGCTACAGGGTGATGGGAAATTTAGGGGGGAAAGATCACCTCTTGAGGGGATTTATTACTCAAAGTTAATTGAAGAAGTCTGGTCGCTCATAATTATTTTCAAAGTTGCAGATTTTGTGTGACATTGTGGGATGTTTTGGGCAACGATGTCGACTCCTTCTTATTTTTTTTTAAAATCATTTGGTTGTAGTAAAACGTCGCACAATGAAACACTACCCCAATCTAGGGTACAGCTCATCCATGCACATTGCAGCCAAACCTTTTAGTCCTGCACATCTTTTCAAAAGCTTTAGTTGTCTTCTGAAATGACCTGCGGGTAAGTCGCCGTTTGGCGACGATTTTCCAACAGTTTTTAACGATTGTACTCGAATTTGCAGAGATGGGTCACAGATATGTGCGTTTCCATTGCAAAAACCTTGACTGAACAGCTCTGGATAGCAATCTTTTGGAAGGAATCGTTTCAACGTTGTTTGTCTAAGGAGTTGGCGCTTTGTCTTTGCTCTGCGACTCGTTGTCATACCCATAATCGTATTCTTCTTACAAAAGCTCGCTCTTCACCTGTCTTTGGCATACCGTCGTTTGAAATTCATCTCAAAATGCGTACAACTTCGACATAAAGTCATGCAAAAAGCAAACGAGGCAGTCTATCCTATTCCGACTCTAAAGACTCGCTGTTCGGATTCTGGCAAATATTTAATAGGACCTATAAAGCCTCAGCTGAACAGCTGTTTTCAGATCTATCCAAGCCTCTTTGTTAGGCTTGGATGTGTCAAAATGGTTGTAATCGTCTCTGTATTTAAAAAAAAAATGCTTACCTAAGGCTGGTAATCGCAGTCGAAGTACAGCCAAAGACTCAAGACCCAATAGGCTTACCTCTCTTGTTCTAAAAACATTTGAGGCGCTCATTGACACCGACATGTTTGGAATAAAGCGAGGCGAAAGTTGCATCGGCCCAAGGCAAAGTGTAGAAATAGCACTCCATAACTTAATGTGAGGGAAAGACTCTGGCGCAGTTTTCTAGACATCCAAGGGGCCTTCAAAAATGTCAAAACTGGTTTAAAGGGAAGGCTTAAAAATAGACTTATTTTTTTTTAGAAATAGGGGCTGTAAGAACTAAGGTATCTGAATTTAGAAGCACTCCTCAAGGGGGGGTCCTTTTACGCCTTCTCAGGGTGTCAGAGGTAAACGAGAACTTAGTGGAGTCAAGGCAGAACTGCCTATTTGAATGACCTATTACAGCTTGTTACTGCAAAATTCCTATCCACTCTCGTTGACCAAATAAAGAACTCAAGGCTTGTTTAGTCTGTAAGTAAACCCACATAAGACGGAACTAGTTCTCTTAATCGATTCGACGTGCCTATTTTACGCCTTGGCGAAGAAGTTAAAAAAGAAAAGATTCTCTTTTTGACAACGGCTTGAGTCCAAATGTAGCCTGCTTGAAAATTATGAAAATTCACAGAATAACCTGAATTTGACACCCCTGGACCAAAGAGAACAAGCTCAATAAGGAAGCATAACCTATAATAAATCGGAAACTTCTAGACCTTTTACTGCAAACAGTACCCTTCGACTAAGCCAGACTAGAAACTGAAAACACACTCTGACGGGGCACGTCAAAATTCAACATACAGACTACAAAACTCGAAGTCTAGAACTTCTATGACCATTTTCCACTTGGAGTGATGAAGGACAAGAAGGGCAACCATACCCATCTACACAAATATGTAGCTCAAAGATGGGTATAGCTTTCAGCTTCTCCAAAAGTCTTCAGTTATCCAGTTTTATCAAACTACTTGACTACATCCGACCAGGTTTTCCCGGTATTTCCAAAACATTTTCCTAACCTTAAGCACACTTTCTGTTTTAAACCTGTCCTACATTTTGTGTCCGATTTTTTTTAAAGTGCACCAAGTTTGAAATTTCGGAGGGAAATTTCCTTGAAAAAGGGAAAACCCAATCGATCTGGAACCATGGCTGTAGTTCTGTATCATAAAATCAAAAACTTACCAAATTTTGTCGATTTGTTTTTAATTTATATATGAAAAAGTGAGTGGTCAATTTTAGTGCATCGAATTTCTAACATTGGCCAGCGATGAAAATGTTCTAGGACTACATATTTTTCGAGTATATTTTTATTATTTTTTATTTTTTTAAGTTTAACTTTATCTGGATTTGCTTTTACTGATTATTTTTTAAATGTACATTTTTTAATACTAAAAATAAGTTAAATTAAAAGAAACCTAGTTTTTACCTTTTAATTGCAAGAATATTAAATTAAAATTAAATTAAATTACGAAGAACTGATTTTGTGAAGTATTTAGGGTAATTGATAGTTGATAATTGTTAGAAAAAGTTAAAAAGAAACACTAGTCAATGTTAGGATCCAGTCGGTCAATTTTAGGAAATTTGATAAATTTTCGAATAGCTTTTTCAAAAACCTGATTATTTATTTATTTACTGTCTAGTATTTTTATAGACAAACAAAAATATTTTTCATTGTAAAAAAATGTTGAGCTACTCCCCTTAACTATTATTTTGCTACACAAACGGTAGTTTCGGTACAACAAGCAAAAGTTTGCACCACTCAAAATCACAGCATTATAGGAGCATTTGAAAAGTTCCCGCTTAACTTCAACAAAACTAAAAAATTTATTGAAATTATAAGTAAACTACACAACTTTAGATATATTTTCCTGTTTTTGGTCAATGTTAGGTCCCCGGCCATTGTTAGGGCAGTTGACAGTGTATTTGTTTATTTTGCTGTATTTCAGGTTTAGGCAAAAAGAAAATTCCCGAAAATCGATTTATTCGCATTATATTATTTTTAAAATTTATTTACAAATTAATTTAAATAATCGGGCAGCAATTTTTTGTCAAATTGTTAAAATCAATGAATAGTAATGTCTTTCAAAAGACTTTCACTGCCTCCGATTGAAAAAGCATCCAAATCAATTCAAGTATGGATGGACAAAAGTCCTCATTAAAGCGGATGAGTTAAAAAGAAAATAACTTTAAAAATATATCCACTAAAGCTTCGAGATCATTTTCCTCCATTTAAATAAAAATACCTTTCTAAATGGCAATGTAGACTTGAACGATCGATACCATTGGAATTGGACGGGTTTATCTGTACCTTTGACCATCCCCAGAAAGACTCATCGAACAGGCTTCACCCTGTCAGTCCGCTCAACAAATTTACAACCACAAGACCCCAGATAGTGAATCCTTTTTCTGTCTCCTTTAAACGATGACAGGAACAATAAAAAATCACCCACATGCCGCAGTCCAAAGATGAAACAACAGATCCCAGAGCCTAAAGACTCATAAGCAAAGTACCTTCCGCCCTGGTGGGGAACAAAACTCAACCACGGATGAAACCCAATTAAGTTTATCGCCCGTGAAAATCTTTTAATTCGAATATGCAATCCCACGAGAGGTTGGGCACACACATGAACACGAGCCATACGAGCATGTATGCCTATTCCGTAAACCGTGTATAACCTTTAAGATTTCGAATTAAAGTATCTAAACACCGTCAGGGGGGGATCTATAAAATGCTCATTTTTATCACCGTACACCATGTGTGCGACTGTGCGTGCGTAAGCAGACAGGATGCTCTCGCAGGTGAGATATTCATAGCCTGCCTCCGCGGAATCGATTATCACCTGGAACTTTTTATGGGGCCGGTTTTATGAGTCGCATTATACAAATGTACATCTGGCTGGCGCCAAAATTTTGTTAAAATGTATACCCACTCGCAGATAAGGTCCAACAAGCCTTCACCCATGTATGGAATTGCATTCTACCACCCAGATGCGTGCGGATGCGTTGCGTACCAGTTTTACTTAGGCCGTCTTAATGAGCTGCCTTGCCAATTAGTGCTGGCGTGCCTTGTTTTGGCCAGTGGATTTCCATGACATTGAGGCAATTTATCTCCAAATTGGTTTGGAAATTGTTTACCCTGCCGCATATAGCACATGGAATACCTGTTCAGAGATGCTGAAGGATACCCCAGAGATGGGTACGCTACAACCGGCTGTAATGTTTATTTTTCGTCTTAATTGGATTTAAATTGTAAACAAAATGATGTTAAGAGTTTTTTTTCCCCATTTTAGTTTTTGGCGTGGCCGCGATGTTTATTCGACTGCACGGATTGTTTATGTTTACAATTTTTTTCGCACGTTCCTACCAAATGAGAACATGTACTCGTAGGTTGGAGCTTGTAGGCTTTGGTATTTTTTTGTTTTTGTTTCTGTGTATTCCCTGGGAATGATTGTATCTCTATTGAGGTATCGAAATGCGGTATTCGACATTTATCGGAATGTATTTGCTGTTGGAGCGGCAGGGGGTTTGGTTTGCGCGTCTGTACTCGTCTGTGTGTGGTTGGTATTGAGCGGGTGATTTGGGCACTTGAAAAATGTTAACTTGTGAACTGGGGTATGTTGCTTTTGAATAGGTATTCGGGGGGGTACCTAGTGGTGTGCAAAGTTCAAGGGTGTTTAGTTGGTTAGGCGTATAAAATGAGCTGCGTTGGGTCTTTTGAATTAATTTTGTAAGTTGACCCGTTTGTGAGTGACGCATTTCAAGATAAAACGCGAGTGTGCGGTTGTGACTGGAGATTTTTTTCGAATTTAGAATGAGTTTCGGGCGGGCGGTTTTTCCATTTAAAATCTCTACACAGATATCTGTTTTAAAAGCCAAAATCAAAAACCAAGCTTTCTAGCTAAATGGCAGAAGAAGACAGAAGAAAGGACAATATTAGTGAAAGGAAGACTCTTGATTCGCCCAAGTCAACGTCCGGGACTGTCGTGGACTGCCGGGAGACACTGGCCAGGGCGTGAGATCGATTTGAAATCAATCTTCTCTGGGTTCCCGGCCACAAATGAGAGTGAAAAAGTGTTCCATTTGGCTTGTGAGTGTCCGGCCCTAGCAAAAACCACGCGCATTTGGTATTGCGATGACCTTTCGGCAATTCAAGTTATCTATTTAAATATCATCATCAAATTCCTCAACTCCGCAGGTTTTGAACTTCTCTGACCTACCTTTCCCTCAGGATCTACAGGTCCCGTGAATTGTGGCCCCAAAACGTCGCTCAGGCCTTCATTTTGCATTTCCTTGACTTCTCGAATACCTGGGTAACAGCTACATAAACCAACCAGCCAAGTGAAAACTTTGAATACCGACTCTTGGAAGCTTTTAAAAACTTCTAAAAAGGTGCAAAAGTCCACAATACGATGGTTTTCATGGCTTAGCTATATAGCTAGCTAGTAAGGCAAAAAAGAGTTTATCCATAAGGAAGAAGAAGGAGAAGCTAATTCTAGTGACTTCTAAAGCCAGCGGTAGCTGCTTTTCGTAGCCGTCTAATTATAACAACGTAGCTCAGCAGCCTATTTATCTTTTTTATCAAATACGGCAAATGCAGTTCTCTTGGAATCGGTAGAAGCAGAGTTTTGTCACACACAACGCTTAAAGCATAGGCCCTAGTACTGAACCTTGTGGTACGTCACTAGTTTCTTCTTTCTTCCATCGTCCGAATTATAGAGGAAGACTTAAGTAGCAAACTAACTCTGCATTTAAAACAAATAGATCCGTTTTTCAATTCGGTTCGCTAGTGCCGCCTTTCCAGCGCCAGTCTTCTAAAGCGACTTGGGCTTTGCGTTATTTCCACGTCTACAAGAGATCTTGTCTTTCCTAAAAATATTGATGCTACTTGAGACGACCTTCAGCTTAAATTGTCTATACAAAAAATAAAACCATAAGAGAAAAAGGTCCCTTTGGCTTCCTCTCTCTTTTCGCCAGCTAAACTAGTCATTGGCAGTTACAGGGTTCAGAAGACTTGCCCTTCTAAACCACAAATCACATAGTTAATAGCGATTTTTATAGGGCTTTAGTCTAAATGCCATTTGGTCCCGCAGGCTTTTTTTTAAAAGCTTTGAATAATTTTTCGAATAATGCTCCGCATGGTTTCAAGTACCTCTCCAGATCAATGTTCTCAACTATACACAGTACATTGGCGGTTGCATAAATAAATAAAGTGCACGACTGGGTCGAACGAAACTTTCTTGTTCATCAACAGTTTTTGAAATTAGCGTTTTCGGTGATTCGAATTGAAAAATTAGGACGCAATAATTTTAAAAGCATCAATTTTGCTCTAAGTTAGCATTTTGGTCTAAATCGTTATTGTCGTTTGCAGGTAAACTAAAGAAAACTAAATTTTTCAAAAATTACTTTTTTCAAAAATCCATTTAACGTTAATACAGAGAAAAACTGAGCTTGCTATTAAGTTATAAATGATCATATTACCTTAGAAATCAGTTTTTGTTAATGTTTTCGAGATATGTCCAAACTTCAAAAGTACCGTTATTCGATTTTTAGCGGAAAACTGAGTATGCAGTTATGTTAACCTCACCTACTTAAGCTTTAATGACAATTTTGGCTAAAATCGTTAGAGCCGTTTTCGAATAAATCAAACTGGTATGAAAACTTTGTATGGGAAGTACCATTAATATTGAGTTTGCCGTGCAAAAAAAAAAATGGCCCCGAACTGAAAGCCCCTAAATAAAACAAATCCGAAGTTTGAACGAAATCTTGGCAGCCGCTTAGGACAGAATTTTGCGACCCACTTTTTTGAGTTCGCCTATCATCTCCAACCTGTCGCTCATGTGAGTTTTTATTTGTGAAATAAGTGGAGGGGTCCTACAATTTTAAGCCTACCCCGATCTGCTGTTTTGAGAAGCCTTTTTCAGACAGTCACTGTTGGCACTTTGTCAGACGTTCGCAAGAGGTTGTACAGTGTAAAAAAAAACTTAAATTGTGATTTGGGGGTTGAACCGGAGACTTGAGCACACAATTTCTTTCAACTTTTGATGGAGTTGCAAGTTCCTGGGGGCTTTGTAGAATTTTTCTCTTTGAAAATTCATACCCAGACACTGGACACAAGGCCGTGAAACTGGTTAAATATGTAACGAAATATGAAACTATTCACAAAAGGCCCTTCAACTACCTCGTCTAAGATGTGTGGCTGGAAAGACCTAAAACCACTAAGTTGCCCAATTGTTGAGGTGGTTGTAGCAAGCTCTAAATGAAACAAGATCCAAACTAGGACTTTGGACAGTCTTTCCGATGGGATCCGGTCGAAATTCTGCTTTCAAGATTCCGCTTTGCAATATTCTGTCTTCTCACACAAAAATTACGCTTAACGAAATTTTGCTTTTTTAATTCTGCTTTAGAAAATTCCGATTTTCGAATTTAAAGCAAGAAAATTCAGCTTATTCTGTTTTTTTTCCAACTAACCTAAAAATTGCAGAATTTTGTAAAGCAGAATTTTGAAAACAGAAACTTTGTAAAAGTAATTTTGACCCATCCAGAATTTCGACCCCAACCCCTTTCCGATTCACATATCCAAACCATTGAAAGGTAGTCCACTCGGTCCAAGTACATGGACCATGAGATTGCTAATCATAGGTTCGAGGCCCCTACAGAAGAGCCATCCATTTGACAGGGAGATGCCTCCATACATTGCTTCAGCATGACAACCTTGGGCAACTGAATTTGAGAATTGCAAATACAGATATAACGACCTCTTGCTTATTTTTTGCTGTTGTTTTGATTAACAATTTCAAATCGTGAACCTCAATCACGTTTGCCCTCTCGAGTTCCCACAGACCCACTCGGGATGGTATAAATCACTTGACTGCAATAAAGAAGATTTATTTTTATCTCCATGTTTGAATCTGTCAGCACAATAATCTCCTCCGATTACGAGTACCCATACACCGACTCATCACGCAAGTATGGGAATGGCCTCATCACGATCGTACCAACTGATTAATGTTCCCGGCCAAGTGGCGATGTTCCCACATCGAAAACCGTGACTAAGTTTTGTTAATTAAATTGGCTACACACCAGACGAGGGCTTCCATTTCTAATACATGACTAAAACCGCCAATTACAGTTACTCAATTGATCCTCGAGATTAGAGACTTACGCGAGAGTGACCCTCCTAAAGCCCTTTCGAGGGTGCGGTCAAAAACCGCAAATTAACGAAAACAAAACTGGTGGTGAAATCGATGCGGCTTCTATCCCACAAACGGGTAGGTAAAACTGACAAAAATTCTGCAATTAAGAGAGATGACAGTGTGTGCAGTTGGCATTCACTTAACCAAACCTCTGTGCACTGCAATTGGGAGACTTCAAAGGAACCCTAAGTGAGCTGCGGTCGCTTCGGGAGTTGTGTGCTATTAGGCCACCATACGCCATACAGAAGCTCAAACGAAAACCATTAATTAACATCATGCTCACGATGGGAAGACAAAGCAACAGCCAATAGAGGCGAGGAGTACTCGTAGTTGTAGTGTTTGGTCATTAGTAGCCCCACCGTCGCTAATTTCATTACAACAACCAACAGGCGGAGGAGCTGCCCTACAAAGTGGGTCGACATCATCAACGTCAAGAGGATATCTATTTTTTATTTTCAAAAGAACCCTTCCTCATTAGTGGCAGAGATGCATTGAAAGTCGTAAGGACATTCGCACATTAATGATTCATATAGATTGGTGTGCGAGTTGGAGTGAGCATGCACGGTGAGGGCTTTCATTAGTTCGATTTTTTCCCATCAAACAACCGGAAAGGGAGGAAATGTATAAAAAGGCACATGAGAGGATATGCGGCTATACAAAGGGAATGGATGGCTATGCTAATGGCAAACGTAGGACAGGTAGTACGAGTATATTAATTATTTCGCAGTAGCTGCGGATTTAGTTTTTCCCTTTATTTTTTTTTTGTGTGTATCCTTGTATAAATGTTGCTTTGTTTGCTCCTTCCCTTTGGATGGCTTTCAGATTACCTGGGAACAGAGAGTTCTAGTGAACGGATTTGAGTAAGAGTTGGCTGCGCATTAAAGGATTCTAGAGGCCTGTGGGATTGTAAAAGGACTCGGATTTTTACGAAAAATTTAATAGTTTTGTGAGCTTCTGTCTTTAACACAGATGACAAAAAAAAAATTGGCTTTCATCCCCGACTATGTTGGCGATCCTTGTAGCACAGGAGAAGCTTTACCCATTCATAAAGCGACACACGTGTGGACAATAATTATTTCGCAGGCATTTTCCTATATAAAGGGTGTCGCATCATTTTTCCCCATTTAATAGAAACGGGTCATACATTTCGTGGTTTGAAGTTGGTAGCGTTTCCATTTGACACCTGTCAAACTCAGCTGTCATTTGAAGTGTCAAATTAGTTGAATGTTTGCCATTTACGAAACAATCGAACAACGCGTTAAAGTTATTAAGGGCCGTTTGCTGATACGACTCATAGCGAATTAAGTGCCACATAAACTCTTATGTGACAGTTTATGCCCTAAAAAAGAGTAGCCTATAAGTATTTAAGTAGAACTTAAATCGTTAAGAGTCGTATGAGCAGACGGCCCTAAAACTTACTACAAAGACGGGGCAACAAGCCACACAACACGACCAATTATGGATTTATTGCGTGAGAAGTTTCCTGGTCGCGTAGTTTCACGTTTTGGCAACGTCAATTGGCCACCAAAATCATGCGATTTGACACCGTTAGATTTTTTTCTGTGGGGCTACCGTGTTTACGCGAATAATACCCGAACTCTAGGCGCATTAAAAACGAAAATTACTCAATGTGTGAAAAAGTGGTTAAAAATTAAATCGCATGCTGCGAATCTTCCGGAGGCGGCCATTTGAGTGATATTGTATCTGACAGTTAAAAGCAAAGTCCAAACTTTATAATGAAATAAAATTTTCATCAAAAATGTATCGCTGTGTGTGTTTTATTTAGCTTTACTTTCGAAACCGAAAAATGAATGACCCTTTACAGTGATGCCAACGGAAAAGAAAGTTAACAATCTGACAGCTGACAGTTCGGGGTTAGTAAAAATGGAGCGCTATACGAAAGAACAACGCATTTTCATTGTTGAGCAATATTTTTTTTAAATAATGAAGGTTTGTCCGCAATTTTCGTACAAAAAATGGCTGCCATGGTGATTTAAAACTGTGAAGAGAAGAATTGAAAAGTTGATCAATTTGTGATCTTAAACGCTCTGGGTGTTCTGTCACAAGTTGTTCAAGAGTTCGCGAGAGTATTGCTGACAGTCCAGGTACATCAATTCGGCACCGTAGTCAAGAATTGGGCATTTTGAGAAGCGAATTCTCAAGAAAGACTTGAAACTTCATGCTTACAAAGTTCAATTGCCTTAAGGGCTCTGCGAAATAAGGCCCCAAAAAATTATACAGGAAACAACATTTATTTTATTTATTTTATTTTTTGAAGTCTTATTTCCTTATGAAATAGAACCCCAAAAGAAGAAATGAAGAAGACACCAAACCTATTTTCGGGGCCTTATTTCATTTTTGAAGACCAGAAACATGCTTTTAGTATATTTTCGCCTTTCAAAATAATAAGCGAAATAAAGGAAAATATACCACCGCCGAATAGAAGATATTTAATGGACGGAACTTTTAAAATAATTCCCAAAGGTTGCTTTAACCAGCTCCTAGTCATCTATATTCGATATTTTGACGAGGTGATTACATTATTTTCATTATTTCTTAAACCCCAAATTTGGGGCCTTATTTAATTTTTTTTGGGGCCTTATTGCATCGCTGTGGGGCCTTACTTCATATTTGAAATTGGGGTATTATTTCATTATGAAATAAAACGCCAAATTTGGGGCCTTCTTTCATTTTCTCTTTTGGGTCCTTATTTCATTGGAGCCTTATTTCCTGCAGCCGACTCAAGAACTGAAGACTTCTGACCATGAAGCGCGAAGAGAGTTCGTTGAACGGATTTTGGAACAACAACAAGTGGATGCTGATTTTTTCGAACAAAATCATCTTCAGCTCACTTTTATCTTGATTGAAAATGACGATCGTTAATCGTCAAAATTGCCACAATTGTACTTCTTTCTTTGCCCACGACCAGCAACGCCTTGAATGAGGCAATTAGGAGGTGTATTAACGTAATTCAGCCACATTTATCATTTTTGCGAAACGGTCATAGAACATTTCAATAAAAGAGTACGTACTTCCCAGCAAAGCCGTGGCGGCCATTTATCCGCGATGTGCCATTCCATACATAACCCCAATCTGTGTATTCCTACTCTATGAATCAGTAAAAACTTTAACCTTTCTAATTAAAAATCTGTATTTCCTATGGGACACCCCTTACACACGTGACGATGTTTTTGTAGCAATAATTGCTTGAGTGATATTTCTGACAAAATTCAATTATCTGGCCTACCCAGTGACAGCTTGCCAACTGATGGCCAAAGCCAGTATACAACTTTATTCACTTAGCATGGAACAATTGAACCATAACGCACAAGTCCTTACGAGGGAAAGTTGCTATTTTCGTTGCTGTCCATTCCCGCAGTTCTTATTGTTCGATTTAATTGAAGTCGAGTTCTGAACCGACAGACATGAAGTAATCACAATTCCTGTCCAACTGTTAATGGCACTTTTATGTGCGTTTTCACTTCTAATATAATTAAGCGAGTTATTTTGTCGGCATACTGTACAAATGATTTCATTTGTAACACTGAACGAGTGCCGTTCGACAGCAAATTGTAATACCCTGGGTATGTGAAATGTCACGCGATCCAGAACCACGCGGCGCATTAATTGCCGCTGACCTATATATTCCAGTGGCTATAGTCGGTGGACAAAAGCAAACCAAACTTGAGCCGAAAGGTAAGTGAGAGTGTGGGAAAGTGTGCGAGGTAAGAGTTTTTGATAAGTTTCTTTGAAAAAGTGACAGACAGACAGACAGACATTGTGTGGATATGTGGTAAGGCGACAATGGGCTCGAATGTCGGACTTTTAGATTTTTGGAAGCCTGCTAAACCCGAAAATTACTTCTTTTTCGTTTTTCTTTTGCTGTTTTTCGCCGCAGTGTGCCCGTCTTATTTTTATAAATTCTTAATTTCTATAAATTCAATGCCAAATACAAGTTCCGAAATAAGAACAATTTCTATAAGCGCTTTAAGTATAGGATTTAAGAAAAATAGAGACGTTCCAAATTTTGTGCACTGAGTACAAAAAATACTGTTGAATGTCACTTCAAAGACCTATTACAAAATTCAAAAATGTAGTTTCGGGTGGGGTGCAAAAGGATATAATAGAAATACAAAATTTAGCACAAAAAGGATGGAGTTGGAACCTTAAAACTCAAATAGAGTAAAAGATGCAGATTACTTTAAAAGAAATTCAAACGTACACATGTAAAAAAAACCTTTTTTGTCAACGAAATTTTTCGGATCCAGGCAGAAGTATAATTTTTGTTTAATTTTTTTCTTATAATTATTATTATTTCTTAATCTAATACAGAAAATTTTGTGTTTTTAAATGATACATATTTTTGAATAAACCAACTTAAAAAAATACACCCTGATTTTTGCGCCACTTGAATAGAACACTTTTCAAAAAAAGTCCATTATGAAAATTCAAATAATTCAAACATGTTTATTTCTTGTTTTTTTTTTTTAAATAAATTCGGTTATTTTCAATCGGATTTAAGAATGTTCAGTAGTGGGTTGTACCTCCTTTTTGCTCCAACGCTTCAAAAATCCTATTTGGAATAGACTCGTACAATTGGGCTAAATAATCGAGTGAAATTGAGCTCCAAGCTAGTTTGATAGCTTCGATTAGTTCTGGTATAGTTGTGAGTTGTTGTCCCGACTCATACACTTTTCGGCTCAACCAGCCCCAAACATTTTCAATGATGCTTAGATCCGGTGAATAAGGTGGCCAGCTTCATAAGTCCACGTTTTGGCTCTTTATATACGATTTGGTGTTTCGGGCATTATGGATTGGCGCATTATCCTCTTGATACGTCCACTGCAGGGGTTCGAAAAGGTTCTGAGGGAATGGAAACGCCAGTTTTACTACACCAATTTAGGCCATCGCATTCATCGTTGTCGACAGAAATTGCAACTCACAGGTGCCGTAATACAAGATTGCTCCCCACACCATGACACCTCCGCACCCTTGCTATGTAAGCGGTCCAAGTGATGGGTTTCTTTTCGTAGGTAATGAAAGTAATAGCTGTAGCCGCCGGGTCCCTCCAAATTAAATTTGTTCTCCTCTGAAAAGACGACGCGATGCCACTCTGTAGTCCAGTTATGCGCGATTTGAAAAGCTCATTCTAACGTCTATGGTAAGCCCCAGGTTTTTAAATTCGTCAACTCTTTCAATTGGGAAGCAGTTATCACTACAACTTATATTGTCGGAAAAAGGAGAGCTAGATCTGCAGAAGAAATTTAAAAGTTTATATTTTAAGCATTCAGGTGCGTGATATGAAACATTCGCTTCCAAACTGTTTATGGATGATAAACGGAAAAACATGACTTTAGTTTTTGAACTTAGAACCAGATTATGTTCGGCAAACCAGATCCTTAACAAATTTAGATCCCAATTTATGTCAGAGACAAGGTCTAAGGGGCTATTCAAGCCATAAGAATAGCCTACATCATCTGCAAAAGCAGTTGGTGAGCCTTTAAATTAAAGTGCAAACAGTGAGTTGATATAGACAAGGAAAAAAACTGGCCCTTAGACAGAGCCTTGGGGTACTCCCAAATTAAAGAACCTAATTTTGCTCCTTATCTGACCTACCTTCACTAAAGTAAGATTTAAACCAGTCAAGAATGAAGCCACGAAACCCAGCTTTTTCTAGTTTACGCAACAAAATATTGTGGCGACTTCCCTTTGTTGTCAAGCCATCAGTCAATATTACGACTGACCCTTGCACTAAATATCCCAGACCGCCTTTCCTCCCTGAGGTTCTTACTTCCAACCATACCTTATATTCCTGGCACACACTTATCCCCGTGATCTACACCGCAACCGAATATACGCCCCTGACTCCCAGGACGAGAGCTCTGGAAAAGCACACACTCACCCACTTCCGACTTTGCAGATTCAGCAATTGGAAACATAAAACGTAAATAAACAAAAACGGGACCCAACATTAAGCGCACACCTTGCAATATGTATCAAATTTTAATGGGGGGCAACTTCAAAGTACACGCAGGGCCGCCCTAATGACTGACGCCAATAAAACAAACAGTAATTCATGGGTATTTTATTTTATTTTAATGCCCTACCCATTCCCATGCTTTTGCCTTTTCCTTTGCCATTGCCCCCACGAAAGGACAATAAAATTGGAGGGTAGCTCTCCGCAGTACGTGTAGCTGTCTTCATCAATTCCACAACAAAGTAGCTTATGTTGGTCTTGATCGGGAATGGCTCTGAAAAAAATACCCCACCCAATCGACAAGTTGTTGTGGTTTCGTTTTGAATTTCCTTTTCTATTTTTAGGCAAAAAAAAAAAGAACCCCCACTCAGAGCATGTTCAGAATCTATATAGATGAACAGGTAGTTTGCATGCGGCCTTGCGAGTTGAATAAAATTCTGAAAATTATCAAACAGAACGACCGCCGAAGACGCACCGCGCTTTGGTGGATATGGCATGGGGTAGGGTGAATAATAAAATAGCGCTTGTCCTGCTCACGACTCTGCAGCAATGCAGGTACGAATAATTAATGTGTGCGCCGGAAAGCAGCTGGCGTGCCGAGCCGGGGAAATTTCGTTGCATATGAAATGAAGATGCGGCCGGCGAGTGGGATCCAGGATCTTTAAGATGCGCGAATTGTTAAATTGAAAACAGCATGTGGAATGTGGCGAACTTTCGACTAGATGCATTTGTGGTAGTCTATGTGGAGTTTTGTATATGGAAATGAAAAGTCGTGTGTATAGATATTCATGAGGTACGAGCAGGAGTTTCTTCCAAGCGTGGGGTTCAGTGGGTGACGATGGATGAAGTTCGTTTTATGTGAAAAGTTGACGTTTAAAGTGAAAAAGTCGTGTGCGCATCGAGTCTAAGTTCCCTTTTAGAAATGGGTGCAATGAACTCGAGCGACACTGAGGACTCCGTAGTCCGCCTGCCTCTATTGAAAGCAGTTCAAATTGATTCATTGCCAACGATACTATTTAAATTTCGTAGTACATGAGTTGCTTATTATGTTCAAATAGAGGGATGGAGGCAGGGAAATAACCTGAATAATTCGCCCTCGATGAACAGCTCTGGTAACCAAAAAGACCTGTCCAGCCATTCGAGCGTTGGAGTTTTCCACAAAATTCAAAGTGAAACGCCAAAAAATTAATAGTTCTAGTCTTTCCACAAACTTCTGCAACCAAGATGATCAAAAAACATGAAAATGCAAAAGCAAATGGTTCGCTGTTCGAAACATTTGACCTCCTTTTCTATGAAAAATAAGTCACAAAGCAAAATTTATGATCAGTAGATCCATTTAACATTGTTTTCCAACTAAAATGACCAAAAAGCACAAGAATGCAAAAGAAAATGGTTCGCTCTAGTATGACTCGAAACATTTGACCTCCTTTTCTACGAAAAGTGAATCACAAAGGAAAATTTATGATCAATAGATCCATTTAACATTATTTTCCAACTAAAATGATCAGAAAACACAAAGTTACAAAATCAAATGTTTCGCTTTGGTATAACTCGAATCATTTCTATGGAAAATGCATTAAAAAACAAAATTTATGCCCAATAGATCCATTAAACATGATTTTCCAACTAAAATGATCTGAAAACACAAAGATACAAAATCAAATGTTTCGCTTTGGTATAACTCGAAACATTTCACCTCCATTTTGAAGAAAAATGCATCGAATCTATCACAAAATAAAATGTGCGACCATTCCACCCATCATTCATTTAAAATGTCGATTATATCACCCACGGAAAAATGTATGAGTTCCAGTTGAATCTTGTATTTAAAAAAGCAGCCCTAGCACCCAAAAGCAGTAATTCGAATTTAAATTTTCCTCAAAACTCGGAATGCAAAGAAAAAATCATTTCTGGGGTTTTCTCCGACCTGCCCATGCCCAACTAACAAAAATAGAAAAAAGGAAGATTCAAAAGCAAATGTTTCGATTTGGTATGAATGGAAACATTTCACATTCTTTTCTATAAAACATGCATTGATTGCATCATGAAAAAAAATGTTAAACCATTCCATCCATTAATAACGATTGTCCACTCAAAATCAAATTCAGTTTCAAATGCAAATGTTTCCATTCAGTATGACTCGAAACATTTCACCACCTTTTTCACGAAAAATGCATCACAAAATAAAATGTAAGGCCGATCTATCCCTCATTCATGTTTGTCCAACTAAAATGAGCAGAATGCCCAAATATACAAAAGTAAATGTTTCGCTTCAGTACGACTCGAAACATTACACCTCATTTTCTACGAAACATGGTTGAATGTAATTAAAAACAAAATATACGACCATTACATCCATAAATCACGATTGTCCAATTAAAATCAGACATGTTTCAGATGCAAATGTTTCGTTTCAGTACGTTCCGAAACATTTGATAAGAAATCGGCTGCCTTTGACAAGTTGCCTACATAAAATGTGATCTTGAAGTCGAAAATATTTGCGTCTTTTGTGTCATATATAAAGCTCAGTAACAAACACATAAATAGTTTGTTCATGGCCGCTGCCACCTGTATAATTGCAGCTTGTTTCCCAAGTTAATCACTTAATTAAATGTTTATTCAGAATATGGACAGTTGTAAGAAGTTCTGTTTGAGCAGATGCACTCGAAGTGCAAAATGCAAATACCCAGCCAAGTGCGCAAATAATTAAACGCAAGTGCAAAGCTTCAAAGAGAAGAATCTATATAATTGCAGTGGCTATATGCCGCCCCGGTCTGGCGAACAAATTAACATGCATTCGCTTTGGCGTATCCAATGCGTGGCACAAACAGGCGAAACTGGTCCGCAGATAATCTATTGCATTCTTCAATAAAACGAACTTAAAAGCCCGTTTAATCGTTCACCTGACGGCCGGAGTTAGTTCCGTCCGTATGCACATAATTACCGTATAATTATCTTCCAATCCGCATGACTGAATACAAGAAGCGCAAAAAAGACACCGACACTCGTATGCCAAATGGTGAATATGGCTGCCGTCGGCTGGATGAGTTCTGGACAACTGAGTGGGTGTTATTCGGTGACACACATTTCGCTATCAAGCTTACCGGCATAAATTAATTACGCTGTCATTTAGTTTATGCACGCATATGTATCCACTCGAGTAGTTGTGTGTATTCAGTTTCGTCCTTGTTCTTTATTATAGCGCCTGTGGGATATCGGGAGATTCATGCAGATGACACGCACGTGAAATGGTACTTCTGGGGCTCATCTCAAAGAGGGGATTGCAAATTGTGCACTTCTGAGCGACTGAGTTGAACCTCCGAGCCTAATTCAGACACTCGATGCTCCATTTACCCCCGTACTCTAAGTTACCGTATCTTTTCGTGCAAAGTTATGGAGCATATTACAGCGGTTAATTCTTCAAATCAGTTATGGCTCTTACTCAATTTATTCACCATATTAACCGCACTTTTTCGGCCGCAAGATCCGTTTGCTCGTATACCAAGTGATGTGCAAAGCTCTTCGCGGAACGTTGAAGTTCACTGGATGTATCTTTATTGCCATTAAAATCGCCGTAAAATTAAATCGTGTGAATAATAGGTTAAGCAGAACAATCGGCTTTTAAATTATGTATAAGCCGTCAAGTAAATCGGATTTTTCATATCAAATGATTAATGAATGCAATGAGCACAGTGTGAAGTCATCATTGAGTGTAGACCCGCAGGTTTGTGAATATGGTGACTGGAGTTGTGTTGCATTGTAGTTTGCTATATCCTTAATCATGCGCACTTGGTTGATTTTTGTCTAAAAACTAAAATAACAACGAATGCGGAAATCGCTGCTACATTAAGGAACGCTTATCGCACTCAGCTTGAAATGGTGTTTCCCTAGGAGTTAGAAGTGAAACCTCATGAAGATTGATAGAGCGAAAGTATTTCAAACGCTCACCCAAGACGCTCCTTTTGCTCCGAATGACTCCCTGTTCCGTTTTTGGTCCCTACACCGAGCTGCACCACCATGCGCGCTGCTCTCTCTCGTTTACTGTCGCTTTTAGGGGTTTGAAGCTACTACCCAACGATCTGTGTCTTTTCTGATTCATTAGGCTTCAAATTTCTATTCCACCGATCTGTCGCTTTTTCGTTACATCGGAGTTTGGAACTCCTCCCCAACGACCTGTGGCTTCTCTGATTCATCAGGCTTTAAAATTCGAACGACCTGTAACTTTTTCTTTACATGGGGCTTGGAGTTTCTGTCCAGCACCCTGTGTCTTCTTCGTTTCATCAGACTACCACCTGTCGCTTTTTCGTTTCATAATAATTTGGATATTTATCCCTAAACTGCAAAAATAAGCTAAAAACCGAAAATAACTTATTTCAACAAATTATGCTATTTATCGAGCAGGCTTCTCTGCAAAAGTTCGCAAGAAGATTTAACTAACCAAAAATCCCTTTTGCCCCTTCAAGGCGACATCGGCATGTCGCCGATTTTGAACAACTCATCGCTTTCCATTGTGTATGGGTCGCTTTAGAAAAGTTGTACCACCTCAACCTTAGACGTAATAAAATTGTTTGCTTGTGGACTTGGATTCGTTACCGCATCACGTTCAAATTACTCAACCAATCCGTATGAGTTTTTCAGGCCAATAGGAGGGCTTATTGGATAAACTTATAGACTTAACTTCGTTGCAAGCGGCCAACTCTTTGAGAAGAAGTACGAATTTAAAGTCGGAGCGACATAGAATTCGAAACTACGTCTTCGGTGGGGCGGGGAATTTGAAAAGCGCTTTGAAAAGTTGACAAAACAATGAGAGTAGTATAGGAAAAAAAATACAGTGGCACTCCGGGAGTGCCGACAGAAGTGAAAACTTGACAAATTACGTGTTTATTATTTGAATCGTCAAGAGATATTTTATTGTGCAGAAAATTGAAGTGTTTATTGTAAAGGTAAAGTCTACAAAAGTAGAGCGACAGGGACAGCAAACGACGCCGAATTTCTTGCCGCTCTTTTGACATTTCTCTTCAGTAAGGTTTGCCATTTCATGATGGAAAGATATACGAGCCAACAACGAGTCGAAATTATTAAAATTTACTACCGAAATTCGGAGTCAGTGGCCTCAACGTTAAGAGCGCTACGTCCAACTTATGTTCGTCATAATCGTCCTAGCAGATCAACAATTGAGCGTCTAGTGGAAAAATTTGAATGCACAGGCACAGTACAAAATGTTCCCGTGCCAGTGAGACAAAGAAGTGCCCGTAGTGTCGAGAATATTGCTGCCGCTGAGGCTTCAATTGAAGAAAGCCCAAATGTGTCTCTCACACGTCGTTCTCAAGCGTTGGGCATCTCTGTGACGTCGTTGTGGCGAATTTTGCGAAAAGATCTTGGCCTACATCCTTACAAGATCAAATTGACGCAAGAACTGAATCCGCTTGACCATCAGAAGCGTCGTACAACTTGAAAATGATTCGGATTTTCATCGAAAAATCATCTTCAGCGATGAGGCTCATTTCTGGCTGAATGGCTTCGTCAATAAACAAAATATGCGGTATTGGTCAGGCAGCAATCCACACGTACTCCATGAGTCATCATTGCATCCCGAAAAAATTACGGTTTGGTGTGGTTTATGGGCCGGCGGCGTCATTGGGCCGTACTTCTTCCGTGATGATCAAGACCGGCACGTTACTGTGAATGGGAATCGCTACCGTTTATTGATAACCGAATATTTTTGGCCCCAATTGGATGATATGGACTTGGAGGACATGTGGTTCCAACAGGACGGCGCCACAAGCCACACAGCGAATGTCACAATCAATTTATTGGAAACCAAGTTTGGAGAACGTGTTATCTCACGAAGTGGTCCAGTCGCTTGGCCGCCTCGGTCGTGCGATTTGAAGCCGTTAGACTATTTCCTGTGGGGCTACGTCAAGTCTATGGTCTATGCCAACAAGCCAGCGACGATTGATGATTTTCGTACGAATATCGAACGTGAAATTGCAGCAGTATCGGCCGATTTATGCTTGAAAACCGTCGAAAATTGGGTTCAGCGTCTGGACTTCTGCAAGCGTGCCCGTGGTGGCCATGCAAAAGAAATCGAGTTCCATACATAATGGCATCGAACGTACTTTCACAGGAATAACAAATTTCATTGATATCCGAAACCGTTTTTGTTTTATTTTTTTTTTAAAACTTTTGTAGCGCTCTTATTGAAAAACCCTTTATATCAAAAATAATGCATATTATTCTACATACAAAAATTGAATCTATTGCTTAATACTCAAAATTACAAATATATGAAATGTGAAATTTAATTAATTGGAATGCTTGTTTTAGTCAATTTCAAGAATTGTCACAGAAAAGTGCGTTGAATTATGTAGCAGCCAAAAACTAAGTATAAATAGACCGTCAGCTCCCGCGCACCTACCCGATTTCCACCGCAAATATTGAAAATAAAATTCTCTCTTAAATTTATCTGTGAATGCATGTGTATTTAATACTATATTTATGGCAGCAGCACTACTGAAAGCATTCCCTTTTTCTAATGTCGTTTTCGATTTGGCTTTTCAAATTTTGATCTGGGATTTCAGATTTCTGCTGCCAAATCGAACATAGAATCCGAATTTTATTGCTTCTTGTGTGTATTCAGTTTGCCTCAAAAATATATTTTTTTCACTTGCATATTTTTTTTTTTCAAGTTAGGCATTTTTTCGTCAAAAGTGGTTGGCAACGCGAACACTGGTAGGTAAATTCTCTTAAAGCGCCCTGGGCCATTGTATATAAACATAAGTTGGGCAAAACAATTCTTTTAAGTTGTGTGAGCTGTAATTTACATTAAAATAATATATAGGGTCCGCCAAATAACTTTTTTTTTTTTGAAAATGCTATAAAAAAAACTACTGAATATTTTCTCAAATTTCTTTTTTTATTTGAAAGTACAATCCTTCCGGTTAATAATGGAAAATAATTTCATTCAAATGGCTGCCTCGGCTGGCCATGCAGTAGCCTACATGACATAAAATAAGTATTAAATAGACCGTCAGCTCTTACAACTTAAGAGAATTTGCCTACAAGCTGTTTTCCGTGTTTCTATGTGGCAAAGTATGTGTGCCATGTTAAAGTAGATTAGCCGCACACATTCTCTCGCACATACGAACCTGACAGTTCATTCTGTGGTAACATTGAAATAAATTCAAATAATTCAAATAACTGCCCGTTATCGGGACGTGTTAAGAAAACGGTGGGTATGGTGTGGTGAATTTAGTACCAAATTCTATTAAAACGCATAGGTTAGGTAGGTAGGTGTATTAGGATTTCTTTCATTTTACCTAGATAATCTATATAGTACGGGATGTTTTCATCTTTGTTGTAAAAAATCGAAATCGATAAACTATATGAATCATTGACAAAAAAAAAAAAAACGCTTATTAATATAAAAAAATATTTGATTACTAATGATTATGAATCGTATATATTAAAAGCAAATAAATTTTAAGCAGCAAAACTTAAATGCGTGAGACATATCAAGGTACAAATCAGTAAACATGTTCATTTCCAATTTTGCTTAAATACATTTTGAGTTTCGTTCTTTCCCGTAAATTTTAAAGAAAATAAATTTTCGTTGATTGTGTCTACTAGACTTTTTATTTTTATTATAAATGAACATTATTCATATTCTCGGCTGACGCAATTGATTTCAAATGTAATTTCATTAATTGTGTCAATTGTTCCGAATTTTCTAATACATTTTTTTTTTTTTTAATGAACGGAATCTTCATGAAAAGATTATAACTAAAAAGTCATACTATTTCAAATCTTAATAGTCGTAATCAATTATTCTTCTCTTTAAATTCTTTGCCGTTTTTCTGTGGACATTCACGGGGAAATCATTTTTCGCCACAAACAGCAAACGAAAACAGACACAATAATTATAGGAACAAAAATATCTTATTTTATTTCACACATCATTCATTTGTTTATTTATGTTGATTACATTCGCTATTATAAATTTCGTAGAATATCTACATGTTTTCGTGGTGAAATAAAACAACGAACTTAAACTCTCAGAACGCATCCACCAGCTGACAGAAGCTCACCAAATACACTAACTCTCAGTCAGTGCTCTCAGCACTCTCTCTTTATTTTTCACACGAAGCGTGTTAATTTTTCCCTTTTCACTAAACTCAAATTCCCTTAGTTTTGGTTATGGAAAAAAACATGCTTTTAAAAGTAAAATTTGTATTGTTCGGATAATGATAAATGATAATTTTTCGATAATAGAAATTTTTGCTAAAGGCAAATCTCTTTTTTATGTACATTTAGTGCGTTGATATTCATAGTAAAATGTAGTTCGACTGTTTTTCAGCCATATTATTGATAGTCCAACAATTAAGACATTTTTTCCTTTTACGCAGGAAAGTTTTTCAAAAATTTAAATTCCCACAAAAAGGTAGAGATGCCACAATGCAGGAACACTGCTGAGTGTCAGTATTTTATTACTCCTCCCACCTTTTAGAAATTCTTTTTTTGCTGCTTCACACGTATTCACAGATATGAAATTTAAGAGAGAATTTTATTTTAAAAATTTGCGGTGGGAATCGGGTAGGTGCGCGGGAGCTGACGGTCTATTGAATACTTAGTTTATGCTACACGATCGGTCCAATTTTTAAGCACATTATCGATTGTGTGCAGCTGTATTTCACCAATGGCTTCACGAATATTGTCCTTTAAAGCGTCAATTGTCTCTGGCTTGTCGGCGTGACACTTATCTTTTACGGCACCCCACAAATAATAGTCCAACGGTGTCAAATCGGAGCTCCGAGGTGGCCAAACGATCTTCAAAAACAGGGCGCAAAACATCGAGTGTAGCTTCGGCATGTGTGGCACGTAGCGCCGTCCTGTTGAAACCAAATGTTGCCAGTATCCTCCTCTTCAATTTTTGTGAACAAAAATTCGTTCAACATGGCCCGATAACGATCGCCATTGACTGTAACGGCCACTCCTTGCTCATTTCCGAAGAAAAGTGGCCCAATTATGCCTCTGGACCAAATTCCGCACCAAACAGTGACTCGTTTTGGGTATATCGGCTTTTCAATGTATGCGTGCGGGTTTTCTGTACCCCAAATGCGACAATTTTGCTTGTTTACATACCCGCCAAGATGAAAATGAGCTTCATCAATCAATTCATGAGCTATTATTCAATCTTATGTATTTGCTGTATTAAGTACCTTATATTCTAGAGAAGTAATTTAAAAAAAAATAAAAGTGCACCTAATATTGATCCTTGCGGTACCCCTTGATTCACTTCAATGCATTCGGATATAAAATTGTTAAATTTTGTTCTTTGAGTTCTAAAGGGTGATTTTTTAGCTGGTTTGGTTTTGGCAACACTGGTTTTGACAGCTGACGTGTGTTTAGTACCTTGTGTCACTGTCAAACAGCTTCAGTTTGGTTTGCAATTTAACCATGGATCGTCTTACAAATGAACAACGCTTGCAAATTATTGAATTTTACTATCAAAATTCGTGCTCGGTTCGAAATGTTCATCGCGCGCTGCTTCCATTTTATGATCGGCATTCTCGACCTTCTGAGCAGTCTATTCGGAAGATTGTGACCAAATTTCGCACCAAATTTACTTTGTTGGACATTAAACCACCAACACGTTTACGTACTGTGCGTAGTGAAGAAAATATTGCGGCCGTATCAGCTAGTGTGACAGAAGACCGCGAAATGTCGATTCGGCGCCGTTCCCAGCAGTTAGGCCTTTGTTACAGCACTACGTGGAAAATTTTGCGGAAGGATTTGGGCGTAAAGCCTTTTAAGATACAGCTGGTGCAAGAACTAAAGCCAGCCGACCTACCACAACGCCGAATTTTTGGTGAATGGGCTCTTGGAAAGCTGGCCGAGGATCCGCTTTTTTATCGAAAAATAGTGTTCAGCGATGAGGCTCATTTTTGGTTGAATGGGTACGTAAATAAGCAAAATTGCCGCATTTGGAGTGAAGATCAGCCAGAAGCATTGCAACAGCTACCAATGCATCCCGAAAAAGCCACTGTTTGGTGCGGTTTATGGGCCGGCGGCATTATTGGGCCATATTTCTTCAAAGATGATGCGAATCGCAGCGTTACTGTCAATGGTGAACGCTACCGAGCGATGATAACAAACTTTTTTTTACCCGAAATGGAAGTTCTTGACTTGCATGATATGTGGTTTCAACAAGACGGTGCCACATGCCACACAGCACGCGAAACAATGGCGCAATTGCGAGGCGAGTTTGGTGAACAGTTAATTTCACGTTTCGGGCCGGTCAATTGGCCGCCTAGATCGTGCGATTTGACACTATTAGATTATTTTTTGTGGAGGTATGCCAAGGCTAATGTGTATAGGGACAAGCCCGCTTCGATTGACGCACTGGAAGCCAACATCCATGCATTCATTCGTGAGATACCGGCCGATATGTGTGAAAGAGTATGCCAAAATTGGACTCAGCGGATGGGCTACCTGAGACGCAGCCGCGGTCAACATTTGCATGAAATTATCTTTAAACATTAAATTGCAAGGTTCAAACTATCGATTCAAATAAATATTTCATTCATTTTTTCGAATTTTTTGTGTTTTTTTTTTTAAAAAAGTTCTAAACCTCTTAAAAAATCACCCTTTATTTGTCAGGAATGATCGAATGATTTAAACATTTTTTTCAGAAATATCTCCGTGTCTATCCTTTCAAAAGCTCACTAAAAATCAAGAAAAAGAGCCATTGTTTTTTTTTCGCTTTCTACCATCCTTGTATTCATTTATTCATTTACTAGATGGTTCACTGCCGTCTCGCATGAGTAGTTTTTTCTGAAGCCTGATTGATATATTGATAAAATGTTGTTCTCTTCTATGCACTTTATCAGCTGTTGTTTGACTATCGTTTCAATAACTTTTTCAATTGTTTTGTTTGTTTGGTCTGAACTCCTCACTTTTACATGTGTTTGTAACTTTTTTCCACTGGTGTCACCATCGAGTCCTTCCATGAACTTGGAAATATTCCTGTCATAAGCGATGTGTTTACTAACTGAAGCACAGTCTTACCCAAAATATCCCAGTTGTCAATTATCATTTCAGGTTTTATTCTCTCAAAATCAGCCTTGCTTTTTAGAGTTTTACACACCTTATAAACTTCTTGTATTGTAACTTGACGAAATTCAAATTTCCTCTCTGATTGGTTAATTTAGTTCACGTATCTGACATCTTCAATTGATTGGCCAATCTCCTTTACGCTTTTTATAAAATATTGATTAAATTTATTTGCAATTTGTGATTCGTTTTCGTATTCCACTCCATCAAATGATATATCCCTTGGTTTCCTGAGAACCTGCCTAAGAACCATTTTTTTTTATTTCGGCCCACATTTCCTTCAAAAAATTCGTCGGGATCTGTAAGAGCGGCAGTCACTATCTTTATGAAATAAAACAAGGACCACGTCACCATCAGTTCTTCAAAGAAACGAACAGTAAGGCCCTTGCTTCTTTAGATGGTGATAGGCAGTACTATAATCACCCAACTTGGACTGCGCAACTTAGGGAGGTAGTTAGCCACAGATCCCGCTTTCTGAAGTGGCCCGTCCCACCCGGGACTTGTAGCGCCACCTAAGCAAAGAAGTGAGTATAAGACAGTACCACACCAAAGCAAATCAATTCCTCGCCGAGCTTTCATAAAACAAGTACAACATTTGCCATCAGTCAGCACCCAACCGCGAACAACTATCGATACCAGCCACCCCACCCACACCACAACAAAGAGCACCCAACCGACCCTGAGATGATCAGCAAACGGCAGCCATAAAACCACCATTCTTACTCCGACAAGCTTATCGGGGGGCATAATTTGAAATGGTGTATCCTGTTTCCGCATGATGGGAAAGAGCAACACTCCGCCATCTCTGAGCTCAACTCAGTTGCTTTGAATATTATGTTAAAAGTTTTTCAATTTTTCCCCCTCTCTTCCTCCTCCTTTATTGTTTTTCTTTCTTTTTTTATTTGCATGCTCTTTGGTGTGGGAAAACCTTCATTAAATTTGTTTTTTTTTTTCCATCTCCTTGTAATGCTTCCACAAGAATGATTGACTTTTATATCAGGTTCAGGACCTTTCAAAGTAAAAGGCTTTTCTATTCCACTTGTGTCTGTCTTCTTCATTTAATAATATTACGTTTCGGTTTTTCTTTTAATTTTCCCACTTACAACATTTACGAGTTTTCCGTTATTATTAATTTGGCAGCACAAAAAGGTCAAAGCATTCCTAGATAGGGGCGCGCGCAAAAAAAAAGAAAAACACACGGCAAGAGTGGAATGCGGTCAATTAATTCATGGGGAACTCCCTGAAAAAGGGGATTCTCCGCATGCAATATGGCACCGCACACAAAACATTCGCGCAGAATAAAGTTTTTCCATAAATAAGCCGAAACACAGCTATAAAACGGGTCGTGTAGGGAGTAAAGGTGTGTGTGTGTGCGGCCCCAGCCATTTATCAAACCAAACCTGCACTGTAACAAGGGACTCTAAAACAGAGGTCCAATATTATGTCCTTTTCCACAGCACCGACTGCAAGATGTTTCGATTAATTAACAAATTTTGGGCTCCCATTTGGATGGGAAATTCAAAAGCTCGTTACGAGAAATCTCGCATAAATTCAAACGACCCATACCGGTCTGCATCTGCATCTGCATGAGGTTCTCTGCATCTGAGGAGTATTCAGTTGCCTTGCTCTGGTGATGTCGAATATTGGGAATCGAAGGAATATTCAGTTGCCTTGCTCTGGTGATGTCGAAAATTGGGAATCGATTTGGGGAAAAGGCCATTTCGGCTGGATGCCTCCTAATGGTATGCGATAGGCTATAAGGGCTGAATTAAATTCGGAAGCAAGAGTTACATTTTACATATGCTTGACGATTACGAAAATAATGTTGGTCCTTGAATTTCGAGTTTTTAATTGGTATACAGTTCAAGTTTGTAGAGCCAGTTAGACAGGAGGTGTATGTAGGATGACCAATTTTGTAGAATTACTCCCACGAATTGGGGATGCAAGTCAGAGGTTTTTAAAACGATATCTGGGCATTCGAAAATCGGAATGAAATTCTTAGGCGGAGCTGACTTGCACTGTGTATAAGAATGCCTTCGCTCTAAAGGACGAAAAATATATCCCAGGCCCACTGCTTCAGTATTCCAGATTTCCGAGCATATGCTAAGGTGCCAACGTAAACTCTGAACTTGTTGTAATGTGAGGGGGAGGGAGATTCAGCGTTGAACTGCTGCAATTGCAGCTACTTGCTGATCGCTTGTCCTTCTACCTATATCGAGAAGTCGAATGTAACCAGCATCTAGTGTCGACTGCCAGAGCCATCAATGTTTAAATAAATTTACAACAGATGTGCTTGGCTTCATTTAACCAGCCCCCATAAAACCCTTGGCTTGACGAAGAATGTCGGAATATGCAGCAAAGAGCTCTCCTAAAAAGCGGAGGCGCTGCAAAGAAGAACACGATCGAGTTGTAAGCTCTATGACTGAAAGACGAGGATTCTTGACGAGCGGATTCTTGAAAAGATAGGAAAAGACCGACCTGTTTGGAGAGAGTCATCCCCAAGATGTCTTTAGAAAATATACTTGTCGAATGGAATTTCGGCATCTTTTGATTGAGAACCTCCAAACAGCGGCAGCTTTAGAGCGTCTCCTTCACATCGCCTTCACGATTCTGTCTGCCGTTGTGTGAACGTCTGAAACCATTTGTCAAAGAACTGACAGTCTGATTTTAGTTCCGCCAAGTCCTCAACTGACTTAAAAATCTACACCACGGCAGATCCCGAAGAAAGCCCAAGAATTACAGATCGATACCCACCATCTTTTTTATGGAGTTTAAGGCCGACAGCATTTATAGAGACGAGTTACAAGGTCAAATTCAGTTTCGGTTGGTGTCTCTGCTAAGCTCATCATTAAAGTTAAAACATTCTCTTCGAGATCTTTGACGTCAAAATCGGATCTAGACAAAATTTCTAACTGGAAATGATCGAGGAAGTTTCGTGCAACTCAGTCGTGCACATTTTTTCTCAACTGGTGTTAGAAATCTTCCCTGGGATGACTTAAAGTCACCTCAACTCCAACTCTGTTATCAGCCGCAAATTCTTCAAACTTCAAAAGTCCTTCGAAACTCATTGCTTTATCAACAGCCCTCTATCTTTCCAACCGCGCACATCTCGCTTCACCTCTTTTCGCTTGGAAAAACTTGCGTAAGTGTCACAAAATTAAAGTGTCAACTGAACCAGATCAATCAAAAGGGGGACCTTCATTTTTTCCTCATTTTTCGTGGTAAGAAGATGGCCAACGTCAAGTGTTAAATTGCCCATGAAAATGTGTTTTTTATTCGTGAGCTTCCTACCTCGGCTAAGCCCTCAAAAATCATTCCAATCCGCAGCCAAAATTGACCTGCAAAGTACGGCGAAAAAAACCACCCCCAAAACACGAATTGTAATTAAATTGATCCCCAGCTCACCTAACTGTGACAACTTTGAAATTTTGTGATATTGGAAATTTCTCCCCCTATACTACATGCAAACTTTGGAGCAGATATTTTGCTAAATCTCCTCTGCATTTCGCACTTGGTTACACCCCTAAGCCAATTTAATCAATTTTCATCTTGTAGCCATGTGAACGGCAGACATTTCCAAGCCAACTTCATCCACTCTGATGGAGTCGAATCGAATTGCCGAAAGTCCCTCCTACAACTATATATATAACGAACGATTTTAAGGCGAATTTAAATCCAGGAATTTATTACAGCTCAGAGAAAATGAGAATTTCAAAAACAACAAATCAAATTTTAGAAATCTCCGCACCAATCATTCATACATCACGTCCTGGTAACGGTTGATTCGATTTACCAAAAAATGGGAACATTTCGGGAATATTTTCGCAGTTGTCACGAGTGACCCACAACATGGCGGCGCAATAAAAATAAAAAAAAACCCAACTAACCAGTCGGGTAAAAAAAAAGGAATACGTTAGGGAATTAATAAAATTTATTTTTACAACATTAACGCTCTCCCGTCTGTGTGCGTGAGTTAGAATTAATCGTTCTTTTACTGTTGTTGTTGTTGCCTATCAAATCGCAATTTTACGCAAATACTGGGTGAGGGATGATCCTTTTTTGTTGGGGGGGAAAATTTGCCGGAAAATGATTATTTTATTCACGAAAAACGCCTTAAATGTGTTTGGGCCTTCTTTTCTTCTCGGATTAGGGAAGATTTATTTTCTTATCGAAAGATTTATGGGCCGGCACATCATTAATAGCTGATGGGAGGAGTTGCACCGGCCCACTTTGATGGGGGAGAAAGAAGGATGTGCAGGCGTTTGACATTCGGATGAAGGCGAGCGGAGGAAGTAGGAATACTTTTAGTTGTTTGACCGGTTGGCGTTGGAGAGACTTTGTCTGCATATGGAAGGTGTATGGACCTTGATGGAGCTGAATAGGATTTGATTAGGAATGGAGAATATTAATTTTTTCATTAAATTTGCCGGAACTTGTAGCTGAAGAGTAAAAACATCCTCAGAGTACCCTTCAATTGATCGATCACAAATTGACTGTGGATATCTGTTGCAAAATGAGATATTTCGGCAATGTTTTTCGGAGTTTGTTGGCATGAGTTTAAAAGACTTTGTACAAGTCGAAACTGCTCCTTCTTAGCACTGGGCGGTGAAGTCCTTTTCAACGAAACCCTCAACGCACTGTCGTCCGAAATGACTTTTTTCTTTGTAAAAATCATAACTTTTGAACGAATACAGATATTTCTACAAATTTGTTTCTGCTTGAAGAAAATTCCCAAGGCTAGGAACGCTGTAAATTTCAATGAAATTCTTCTACAGGGTGTTTCTGAATCTGAGAATAAAATAGAAATTTCTCAGAGTAAGGAATTAACAAAAGTATCACTTTAAAATGTTGCTAAATGCCCTAAATGTTGTGGATCCTTTGCAAAAATGATTCGTAACTACTCTAAGTGTTAACAGGGTGGTTCCGAAAAATAAAACTGTTCCCAACAGTGAAAGAAATATCTCTTTTTTTAGGTCTTAGGATCTCTCAAAAGCTTAATTACAAATTTTTAGTTGGGAGTACGAGGATTTCACTCAAAAAGAGGGTGTGGAAGTGGGCGGATTTTTTAATATATTAAAATAATGACAATAAGCATTTTACTAAATATAAGAAAACAAATTTCACCATCCTAGCTCTTTTGAGAAATTAAATAACTCAAAGAAGACCAATAGTAAATTTTCTTTCAAGATCGGGAATACTTGTCTTGTTTAAATAAATTGCAATATCTCCGACGTTTGCACGAGTTTGGAGCTGCAATTTTACATATTGTTCAACAATATGCGAAGGTTGAAAATCCCGGTTAGTTCGGCGCTGGAATAATTAAGACTGTTTTTGTAAGGGATATTCAAACCCACAGAACTGATCAAAAAAGGTGTATTTTTGATTTATTTATTAAAAATATCACGTAATTTTTCTTTTGTTTTTTATTCAAAGTTTTAATATACTTACAAACTGAAAAAACTAAGTAAAATTAAGAAAAAGCCAAGTTTCAACGGAACACTTGCAAAAACAAAGAAATAAAAAATTTAAGATGGATATTTTTTTTTTGTTTGCTCTAGGACTTGAGCAACTTTGAAGAGCTCTATAAATTAAACGAGTTGTTGAAAAAATATTGGGTTTGCAGTTTTTGAAGCTCTGTTTATATTTTAAATAAATATAAATTGGGTTTCCTGTTTTAGTAACGAATTTTGGGATTTTAAAGCCCAGTCCGGCGCTCGTTAGTTGTGACCGAGTTTCACAGATTGAATAATAACTTATATTTATATACTAATTTATGTATATAAAGGGTGATTTTTTAAGAGGTTTAGAACTTTTTAAAAAAAAAAAACACAAAAAATTCGAAAAAATGAATGAAATATTTATTTGAATCGATAGTTTGAACCTTGCAATTTAATGTTTAAAGATAATTTCATGCAAATGTTGACCGCGGCTGCGTCTCAGGTAGCCCATCCGCTGAGTCCAATTTTGGCATACTCTTTCACACATATCGGCCGGTATCTCACGAATGAATGCATGGATGTTGGCTTCCAGTGCGTCAATCGAAGCGAACTTGTCCCTATACACATTAGCCTTGGCATACCCCCACAAAAAATAATCTAATGGTGTCAAATCGCACGATCTAGGCGGCCAATTGACCGGCCCGAAACGTGAAATTAACTGTTCACCAAACTCGCCTCGCAATTGCGCCATTGTTTCGCGTGCTGTGTGGCATGTGGCACCGTCTTGTTGAAACCACATATCATGCAAGTCAAGAACTTCCATTTCGGGTAAAAAAAAGTTTGTTATCATCGCTCGGTAGCGTTCACCATTGACAGTAACGCTGCGATTCGCATCATCTTTGAAGAAATATGGCCCAATAATGCCGCCGGCCCATAAACCGCACCAAACAGTGGCTTTTTCGGGATGCATTGGTAGCTGTTGCAATGCTTCTGGCTGATCTTCACTCCAAATGCGGCAATTTTGCTTATTTACGTACCCATTCAACCAAAAATGAGCCTCATCGCTGAACACAATTTTTCGATAAAAAAGCGGATCCTCGGCCAGCTTTCCAAGAGCCCATTCACCAAAAATTCGGCGTTGTGGTAGTTCT
Source organism: Cheilosia variabilis (assembly GCA_951230905.1). NCBI lineage: Eukaryota > Metazoa > Arthropoda > Insecta > Diptera > Syrphidae > Cheilosia > Cheilosia variabilis. The sequence goes on along the minus strand of OX579680.1, from coordinate 57,980,872 downwards.
TGCACCAGCTGTATCTTAAAAGGCTTTACGCCCAAATTCTTCCGCAAAATTTTCCACGTAGTGCTGTAACAAAGGCCTTACTGCTGGGAACGGCGCCGAATCGACATTTCGCGGTCTTCTGTCACACTAGCTGATACGGCCGCAATATTTTCTTCACTACGCACAGTACGTAAACGTGTTGGTGGTTTAATGTCCAACAAAGTAAATTTGGTGCGAAATTTGGTCACAATCTTCCGAATAGACTGCTCAGAAGGTCGAGAATGCCGATCATAAAATGGAAGCAGCGCGCGATGAACATTTCGAACCGAGCACGAATTTTGATAGTAAAATTCAATAATTTGCAAGCGTTGTTCATTTGTAAGACGATCCATGGTTAAATTGCAAACCAAACTGAAGCTGTTTGACAGTGACACAAGGTACTAAACACACGTCAGCTGTCAAAACCAGTGTTGCCAAAACCAAACCAGCTAAAAAATCACCCTTTATAATAATTTATTTTACTTTACTTTACTAAATTATTTATATTATATACATAGTTTTTTTTATTATTTATTAGTTAAATTTAATAAATTTATAATGTTTTATTTTGGCTTAAAAAATGATTTCCTTTTTGTCCTTAAAAAAATCTGTTGCTAACGACATTTACTGGATTGGACCGCTCCTCAAATTTTGTCGGTCCTCTTCGTTTTATTTTATGGCCAATGAAAAACAAACTAAGTCCGCATTTTCGACAACAATTGTCCGATTGCAATATTTTTATGTATGCGTTTAGAGCTATTTTCTGATACAGTTCGGTTCACCGTGACTCCTGTTAATCCATGGTATGAGGTGACGCTCGTCCATCTTCCTTTTAACGATCAGTTTGACAGCTGTAATCGTCCGATTTTAATACTGCGATTTGTTTAGTATTTTTTTTGTTGTCGTCCATAGCGCCCGATCTTCCAGCACCGACTGGTGGAATTTTTTAGCAAAACGAACTGACATTGACAGGAACGCCAATCAAGCCTCAAGTCATACATCTATTATCAACTTGCAGCGAAACATATGTCGAGCAGCATCATCAATCTTCCGGGTATTTTTTAAAGCGCTTGTAACCCCCTCAGGCTCTTTCATAATACTATTTAAATGCCCAACCCGCCAATTTAGAAAGCTATTTAAGATCTGGCTCTGTTTCTCCACCCCGCCAATGTATATAATAATCACTTCATTATCGGGCGTCTAAAAACACTCCAACCACGGCACGTAACATTTCCAATCACACTCTGCGCCAGCCGAACATAAATTCCAAAATCAAAAATTCCCCTAATCACCATCGCACAGAACCATCAGCATCACCATCACCATCATCATCAGCATCGGCATCAGTACCAAATTATTCACTAATAATCGGCTCCGACAGCACCCCGCCCCCCAGTCGAGCGATTTCGATTCCCATTCACTCACCGCAGTGCGCGAGGCCAGCAAAAAGCTTGGAAACCTAATCACGCACAAATCGATCTCATATTTCGATGGAATCGCTGTTCGGCAGGTGAAATTACTTAATCACAAAAGGTCAAGTTCAATTGATTTATATGTGCCGTCCGCCTGTGGGGGTAATTTGGAATTTGGCCAAAGGAATCGTCTCCCGTTTTCACAATCGAATGCGGCTGCACGAAGAGGAAGGACAAAGCCCCGCCAGGGCATCATCGTATTGATTGAGTTGAGTATCGCATGAGCAAAAATGGGAATGAAGGATTAACCACCGTCGAAGAGGCGGCCTTTCTCTCGGACAGGTCAACGGCCAACGATGATGATAATGACGATTCAAATGAAGACAGATATGTAAAAGGGGTGTATCACATATAAATATGCGCATTACGCGGGATAACGATGGCCGGGACCTAACCACGTCCACCAGTCTGCTCTCATATTTTATAATGAAGTTGTAAACCGAACAGTCATTAATAATGTATGCGCGCTGTGGAATATGTTCCAATCTTTTGAATACTTTAACTGGAGCAGCGCGCGGTAGTCACCATGCAGTGCTCCATGATGCAGGCGTAGACTCGGATTCTTTTCCTCTCTCTCTCTGGATATACGGTGGATTTTGGCGGAATGGAAGACAGGACAAACGATGCCTTGTCGGGCTTGTAGTGGTAGTCGTTGTCAGCCCATCCGCTACGTGATGGCATAAATAAAGGATATAAATTGCTTCCCAGCGGACCAGTGTTTAAGGCACCTTCTCACAGGATGTGCGCCATCGGTATCTATACGAATAAAAACGAAACATTCTCAAATTATTTATGAGGAGCAGATTTTTTATTTTTTATTTGTTTTTTTTTTTTTTTGCTTCTGCTCCTTGGGGCTATTTTTCGGATTTTTATCGTTTTTTTTTGTCGGTTAAGTGATCGATATATTTATGTATGCAGCGGATTTTATTTATTTATCTCAACGTATTTAATGTTTATGTTTATTGTTCTCTGGTATGGACATAAATGTCACACGGTAGTTTGAGTGCCCCATGAAGATGGTGCGCAAAAGTTATGCGCTACTGGGAGGGGAACAACAAAAAAAAAAAAAAAATCATCATATGCGCTACGTGCCCGGGGAGTCAATCATTGCGGTCGTGGATGTAGGACTGTGAGAAGTTGGTCGTTAAATACGAATTTGGAATATTAAAATGGGTGTTTGTTGCAAAACGGTCCCGAGTGGACCGCAGGTTATAAGAACATCGGACTGAAAGTGGCTTTAGTTGGCGGGTGACATTCGCTGACAGTTTTTATGGCAGGGAGTTTTGCAAACGTAGTAGCGTTTGGAGGTGCCTTTCATTGAGAGCGGCTTAATCTGTTGTTTTTTAAACAAAGCAGCATCGGGTATAGGACAATCGCCGGACCATGGGACACTTCAAAAAAGAGTGGAGACCTCTTGATCATCTCAATTTTTGTCAAAGTCCAGGATTTAATTTGCTGACTTAATTTCCCATGCGTAACCGTCATTTCTAGTACATGTGACGTACAAGACTTACCACCACGTATATCCGAAGCTTAAAGCCACCTGGCTCCGTCAAAAGATGGTCTTCAAAATTCATCAGTCGTTCCCTGACCAGATATTTGGTATATTGGTTGCAGTTTCCAATACCAATTTCATTAAGAAGCATCTAATGCACTACTGTCCTTAGCTTGATTAGTTGCGTGCGTGTAATCCTCTTTCTCTTTTGAACAGTCCATTTAGTGTGAAGTAGAAGATTCAAAGAAGCTTCGCTAGAGGTTTTTTGTTCATTTGCATTCGTCTCCCTTGCTCTATTAGCCTTAGAAACCGGCCAATGCAGCCATAGTTGTTGGAACTCATTTCATTGATATCACATCAGTTAAGTTCTTAAAAATTGGCTGCCATTGGCGTCGTTAAAACTAATATCTGTGGGCTTACAAATACTCCCTTTAAGTCCGTCATATCGGCTCCTTTCCGGGCCACCGCTGCTGTACCACAAGGCGGTCATTTAGGTCCCCTTCTCTTCAAAGATCGTGGGAGGATCATGAATCGCTTTGAATGACTCTTGATCCCTGATCTTGTTGATCTAGACAGTTTTTTCCACCTCGAAATACTGTAAGTCTGTAAGTCTGGCAAGTCCCTCCATAAATCTACTACCTCCTCTGTGAGGAACCTATCTCTCTTCTCCTTCGCGATCTTCTCACTAAGGATCTTAAATTTTCATTCACATGTTGATGGCATCATTGAAAAGATGGTCTTGAAAATTCCTAAGCCGTTACGCTATCAGCTCTCTTTGCGAAGCTTCTGTTTGTCCCTTTGTTTGGTTACGTATATCCAAAGCTTAAAGCCACCTGGCTCCGTCAGAAGATGGTCTTCAAAATTCATCAGTCGTTCCCTGACCAGATATCTTTGCGAAGCTTCTGTTTGTCCATTTGTTTGGTTACGTATATTCGAAGCTTAAGGCCAACTGGCTCCGTCAGAAGATGGTCTTCAAAATTCATCAGTCGTTCCCTGACAGCTCTTTGCGAAGCTTCTGTTTGTCCCTTTGTTTGGTTACGTATATTCGAAGCTTAAAGCCGTCAAAAGATGGTCTTCAAAATTCATCAGTCGTTCCCTGACCAGAGCTCTTTGCGAAGCTTCTGTTTGTCCCTTTGTTTGGTTACGTATATTCGAAGCTTAAAGCCGTCAAAAGATGGTCTTCAAAATTCATCAGTCGTTCCTTGACCAGATCTCTTTGCGAAGCTTCTGTTTGTCCCTTTGTTTGGTTACGTATATTCGAAGCTTAAAGCCGTCAAAAGATCGTCTTCAGTCTTCAGTCTTCATCATTCATCAGTCGTTCCTTGACCAGATCTCTTTGCGAAGCTTCTGTTTGTCCCTTTGTTTGGTTACGTATATTCGAAGCTTAAAGCCAACTGGCTCCGTCAGAAGATGGTCTTCAAAATTCATCAGTCGTTCCCTGACCAGATATCTTTGCGAAGCTTCTGTTTGTCCCTTTGTTTGGTTACGTATATTCGAAGCTTAAAGCCAACTGGCTCCGTCAGAAGATGGTCTTCAAAATTCATCAGTCGTTCCCTGACCAGATCTCTTTACGAAGCTTCTGTTTGTCCCTTTGTTTGGTTACGTATATTCGAAGCTTAAAGCCAACTGGCTCCGTCAGAAGATGGTCTTCAAAATTCATCAGTCGTTCCCTGACCAGATATCTTTGCGAAGCTTCTGTTTGTCCCTTTGTTTGGTTACGTATATTCGAAGCTTAAAGCCAACTGGCTCCGTCAAAAGATGGTCTTCAAAATTCATCAGTCGTTCCCTGACCAGATATCTTTGCGAAGCTTCTGTTTGTCCCTTTGTTTGGTTACGTATATTCGAAGCTTAAAGCCAACTGGCTCCGTCAGAAGATGGTCTTCAAAATTCATCAGTCGTTCCCTGACCAGATATCTTTGCGAAGCTTCTGTTTGTCCCTTTGTTTGGTTACGTATATTCGAAGCTTAAAGCCAACTGGCTCCGTCAGAAGATGGTCTTCAAAATTCATCAGTCGTTCCCTGACCAGATCTCTTTACGAAGCTTCTGTTTGTCCCTTTGTTTGGTTACGTATATTCGAAGCTTAAAGCCGTCAAAAGATGGTCTTCAGTCTTCAGTCTTCATCATTCATCAGTCGTTCCTTGACCAGATCTCTTCGCGAAGCTTCTGTTTGTCCCTTTTATTGGTTACGTATATCCGAAGCTTAAAGCCACCTGGCTCCGTCAAAAGATGGTCTTCAAAATTCATCAGTCGTTCGATAACCAAAATCTCTTTACGAAGCTTTTGTTATACTCTCCTTAAGTATGACAACCAAGTGTGGTCTTCCCTTCTGCAAGCAATTTGTCCAGAATCAAGATCAAACGTAGCTTTCGTCGACTTGATCTTCGTAGACTAGCTTAGAACGATCTTCTAACCTTGCATCTCTATAACAAGATCGTTTCAAAGCGTTTAACTTCATAAATAGTCTTGAAAAACGCTTTACACTCAGGTATATTTTTCATTTCATAATATTTATAGCTCAGTCGACGTCGCATCTTCTCTAAATTTGTAAGCTTAGCCTAACTAACTAGCTCTAGTAATACAAATTGCTCTCGTTTCTTCCATACCTTGTTTGACTGGAAACAGCAGTCTCTACCTTAAAAACGACCTCTTTCGTTGTCGGTAGCTCTTAACAGCCTCAGTTTGTAGCTTTGACTTTGTTAGTTAAAGTAAAGATTGGTGTAGGTGACAGTTTTTTTTTTCTAGTGCGGCGTGGGCCTAAATCTTCTAGACATTTTTATGGGCTATCCGTTCGATAGGAGCGATCAGCTAGCATCTCCAGGTATATATCGTGAGGGTGGATGTCATCCGAAGGTGTACGTACAAGCTTGTAAAAGTGAACGCCTTTTGTCCTATTTGACAAAGTTCTCTGTTGGACTATCTACCTTTTTGCCAAGTGTTAAGAATGTCAGTGACTTTCAGCTGCGATAATACATTTAACCTTTAGCTTTTAACTGACTTTCTTGCTTAGAAATCCACACGCTTTGTTAGCCAACACCGCCCGCATTTCGCAAAACCAAGATGAGTGTCCTTCGTAAACGAGTTAAAGTTTTGTGTGAGGAAAACTATGAAATGTCTCAGAAAAATGTGTGTCCTCTTGAGAAGTACAAATGAAATAAAAGAACGAATTCAAATCGAACCGAGTGTGATTTGGCTCGGTTAAAAAAAATTGGTTAAAATTAACCAAGTCTCTGTTGAAAAAAACGAGCATTCGCTGTTAAAAACTACCGAGTTAAAATGGTTAAATGAATACTGTTCAAAAAACACACTCAATCAGTTGGTATCAACAAAGTTTCTAGATTCAAATTGTTTGTTAGCACTTTCTCTTCATTTATCCCTCAAAACGTGGTCAATTTTCCCTTTTTTGCCTTTTCACCATACTCAAATTCCCTTTTAAAACCCACGGTACTTTTTTTGCGTCAAAATCGAGTTTTTAAAAGTAAAATTTGTATTACACGGAAAGAAAATCACCCTTAGTATAAAAACCGCAGTTTGTAACACTGCTCTGATTATTTTTTGGTACTAGAAAATTTTGATAAAAGACGATTTAAATGAGCTGTTTTTATATGGACATTCAGTCTGTTGATAATCATGGTGAAATGTAGCCGTTTTGATAGAATTTGACCAAAAGTTTATAGTTTGAATGTTTTTTTGCTCGATTTCTGAAATTCCCACGATTTGGTGCTTTTTCCCTTTATCCTGCGGAAGGCTTTTCGGACATCGAAATTCCCACAAAAAGGGATAAATCCCACGATATAGCAGCACTGATTTGGGAACGCATCCATCAGCTGAGAGAAACTCACCAAAAACAATACTCTCAATTAGTGCTTTAGCACTCTCCCTTTATTCTTCCCGCGAATCGAGCTAATATTTCCCTTTCCAACCGAACTCAAATTCCCTCTATCTTTTTACAAAAAAATCTTACTTTTAAAATAAAATTTGTATTATTCGGAAAGATAATCGAATATAATTAACCTTCAGTATAAAAATCGCAGTTGTTAAAATTGTAATGATTATTTTTTCCTACTAGGAAATTTTGCTAAAAGGCTATTTAAATGTGTGTTGATAAACACTGTAAAACGCAGATGTTGTGATGAAATTTCAACAAAAATTGATACTTTGAATATTTATTTGTCCGATTCCTGACTTTCCCACGGAAGAGTTTTCGGACATCGAAATTCCCACAAAAAGGGATAAATCCCACGATATAATAACACTTGTTTGCTATCTACGACCGAGAAAATTTGTAAAAGAAATTGAAAAATTGCTCAAACAGGTTGACTCAGCTATTTTTAATCGACCAACTCTGTGGGAGCTGAATTAACAGTAGTGTTCTGTACTGATTTAACCGGGAGTTGGTTGATTTCAAATAAGTGATGTTTCTGCGCCTTTCTACACCTGCCAATTTGCTTACAAACTCATTTAAGACTTCCACTTGTAGTTTGCCACTTTCGTAGATCTCCACATGAAGTATTTCAAATCATTTTCGTTTAAAAAATTTTGCTCGAAAAAATGTTCAGTCATGAATTTGGCTTAAAAAAAAATCCAATCTGTTTTGTTGGTGGCCCCCCATCAAGCAAAAACACTTTTAATTCACTGCGGCCATAATAAAAATCCATTAATCAGTAATCTTCTCTCTTTTCAGGTAAAATCTACTTTTAATGAACTTCCTACATCTTCTTAAGACGTCGTAAGCCCTCCATGCCAATCAATTACCAATCCAAAACGCGTAAGTACAATACATTTCCCTCTTCGTTTTCTTTTTATTCAACAAGCAACATTAAGATTTTTGTAATAAACTTTATTATCCGCAATTAGTTTTAATATCCTTTACAAATGGATATACACCATTTTCTGCCGAAATCGATTTTCATGTAATTAGAAAAAAAATTCAACACAATTGTTGCTGACTAATGCCGACCCAATCAGCAGAAGCTCGCATGACCTCTTCAATTCGACAAGAGGTAGCAAAAAATTGACGTTCAATGTCCATCATCAGCAAGAACCTTGATCTTGTCCAGGGGTTTCGAAGCTGGTACACGAGCATTGTTCTATTTTTCACTACATAAACTACACCCATTGTTGTGGGGCAAGCAAGTTGCGTGTACCGACCGACAGTTGGTTGGGTGAGAACAGAGGCGGGCGAGAGTACACTGCCGGTCGTTCGGGTGGCATACGAAATAGTGGTTGAAAGTAAACAAATTGAAGCTCTCCAGTACCCGCAGGTATTTTTCATAAAAGCGACACGGTGTCTTGAGAGTCTTATCGTCAAGGGCCATTGTGTGCGTGTGTGAGATTCGAAAACACCCCCTCAGACACGATGGCTCGTCCCACTTAAGTATAACAATTAATTGGCCCGCCGGCAGACGGTTGTTTTTCGTTGTGTACACAATCTCGAGCTGGAGCAGCCAATAAACTGTTGCTAAGTAAATGGACGAGAATGCCACTGTCCACTGTTTGGCGGTGTCTCGTGTCTCCAGGGTGAATGATCCAGTGGACATTATTTTCGCACTTTGTTTATCAAATTGGAACTTTGGTTGTATTTTGGACTGCATTTTGAATTGGCGTGAAATTTTCCAAGGCAAGCAGAAATAAGAAACGAGTTTCCTGCGCAAAATTATTAACTGCCTCGTTGCTAATCTGGAACTGGATCAATGGGCGGTGTGAGGTCTGGGAAATCGACAGCGGTAGTTAGTTTTTAATCGACGAGAATGCAAATACTACTTTTGATATATTTAAGGGGGTTCCAAACACTCGCTTTTAAAGCGATGGACAGTTTATCCGTGGACATCTCAAGCCCACGCAGTAAGAGATCCACAGAATGATGCCCTCCGTGGACACTTTTTCAATCCAAAATCAAAGCACGCGTGGGTATCCTTCTAAGGAAGACTTTTGCCCCAATCATTCTGGATGAAGTCTAAAAATAAATAATTTTCGAAGCGAGTCAAACACCCCCAAAAAATGATGGCTCGTGAAAGTCTGACAGGTGAGTTTCATTAGACCTTTCATAGTAATCAGAACTTTCAGGATGTGTGACTTGAGTGAGGTATTTGCCCGTTAAAACAGTCAGACTCGAAAACTTGGGACATATCGCGTTATACGTGACAGAATTTTTTTTTTGTTTTTTTTTCGTTTTTAAAACCGACTTAATTCCGTGAACACTCGTTTTCGGATGCGGCAATTTGGCCACTTGAAATTGAAAGTCAGGTACAATAGCGTACCCAGGATTTTCTGTTTTTGGTCGGCTGAGACTTAATTTTTTGATGAAATGTTAGCCAATGGAGTCTATAAGCAAATTTTTCACAGCTCTTTGAGCTGTTGGGTTAGGGCCCAACCAATTGCAACTCAAAATTTTGCAATTGGTGATTTTCAATTCTTTCCGTGTATATCCCCCTTTCTTCGTTTTTTTTAAATCTGGCAACCCTATTTATGAGTGAGAAGTTTCGAAGCAGGACCATCACGTAGAAGCCGCTGTGTGTGTCTTCGCTCTTAGCACAACTCTCGCAGATGGTTGAGTCCAGCAATTCATTTTTGAGCTTAGTCCTTTAGTTGCCTGCAGTTAATTTCTATTTCAGTGTTGCCATACTTTGGATATAAAAATTCCCTTGCATAGTGATGAAATTTCCCATAATTTTTACGGCCCGTTTAAAAAATGCCAACAATTTTCGCAATGAATATTTTAATGAAAGAACAGAGAAACAATTTTGCGGGCTAAAATGTTAGGCAGTTCCTCCATGGCCAACTCCAACTCATCGACAAAGCAACTGACAGACCTTTCAGACATTTTATGCAACACAAATTGCCAGGTAAGTGGCTCGATCTGATTTAAATAGGGGGCTTTGTGAATTCTGAAACCTTTTCCTTAAAAGCCTTCGCAAAAATTCACCGTGGATGAAGTGCCCATTAGATGAGCCGTTTTGTAGTTGAGGTAGTTCGTAAATAAGTTGCAAGGGTATAAAAAAACCATTGGTATCAAGGAACCATGAGTATCAAGGAACCATGGGTATCAAGGAACCATGGGTATCAGGAACCATGAGTATGAAAGAATCATGGGTATGAAAAAACCATGTACGTCTTGTTTGTGCTGAGTTACTATGACCCAGAAAATTCCCTAGGACCAAAAAAAATTGCCTATAACATGGAAAATTACCCTAAATAGGGAAATATTTTACGAATTGTCATTTGTCGGCGTTAAAAAAATCGTCAATTATCTACTGCGCTAAGCTTTTGTCATGGACTTATAAATTTTAACCAGAAATGCGACGATATTTCTGTAGCTTGAACAATTTTCTGACTGTCAATGCAGCTTTAAAGACGTCGGGCCTTACTAATAATCATTTTTAACCTCCACACTAAATATTTTGTAGGTCACAATATGCAATTTTGTATGGAATATTTCGCCATTGTGACTTCGAAAATTTAACCTGGACACTAAAAATGATTATTAGTTTCGCGGGTCGTCGTTAGTCTTGTCCAGGAATCGCTGCAGTGTGAACATTTGTTCATACAGTCGAATAAGGCGGATGGATTTTTGTCGATTATGCGACAGCAGGCTATTGTGGGCTTCAGTCGTCAGATTTCTCTCGTTTTTACGGAGAGACTGAGTTTCAGTCTTGAAGCCAAGGTTTGATTTATTCGAAAACGGCTCTAACGATTTCAACCGAAGTTGATATTTAAGCTTAAGTAGGTGAGGTTAACATAACTGCATGCTCAGTTTTCCGCGAAAACATCTAAAAAATCTTTTGAAATTTGGACATATCTCGAAAACGGTCCATACGATTTTAACAAAAATTCATTTATAAGGTAATATGGTCATTTATAACTTAATGGCAAACTCAGTTTTTCTCTGTATTATCGTAAAATAGATTTTTGAAAAACAATTTTTGAAAAATTTACTTTTCTTTAGTTTACATGAAAACGGCAATAACGATTTTGACTAAAACGCAAACTTAGAGTAAAATTGATGTTTTAAAAATTATTGCGTCCTTAATTTTTATTTGGAATCAGCGAAAACGCTAATTTTAAAAGCTGCTCATATCTCGAAAACCCCATTTTTGATTTCGTTCAAACTTTAAAAACCAAGTAATGCTTACATCCAGAAAAAAAGATTTGCTCAAATGACTTTGAATGTCAGTCAGACTCGCAGTTTCGTTCGACCCAGTCGTGCACTTTATTTTTTAGTTGACCTCGCGATATATATTCTGTCCCATCTGTTGTAGATCTGTCTCAGATCACACCTCTGTAAATTGTTGTCTATAAAGCCTCCCTTTTAATTTACAAGCCCTTTTTTCCTCCACTCATCCTCTGTGTCAACTTGTCGAATCAAATACAAAGTACCTCCATTTCTGGTTAAAAAATTCATCAAAATCACCCACCCCATCCATCAACCAAAAGATGCCGTCCCACGTTGATGGTTAAAATTTGCACCTTCAGTGCCCATGCCTTCAGGGAATTGCGTCAAAATGTAAATACCTTTTACACGTGTATTATGGATGGAAAACAATTCGGGAAAAGTACTGCCTACAGGCTGCTTCGCTCCAAACCATCTTCCCTAATATTTATTTTCATAATTTATGTGTCTGCCAGTCTTTTGATATATTATGCATTCCGTGTTGAAACAATCGCTGCTACATGTTCCTCATTTGCGAAAAAGTTATTAACACGAAGGCTGGATACGGATTTTGCTGTTGGGCGGTCTTATGGCGTGCGACATCCCATTCTTGTTTATATCGGTTTTTGATACACCGTTCCAACTAGACCAACCAACCAACTAGAGTGTGGATAATTTTGGGCCCCGAAAGTGGAAAGACACACATCAAAGACATCATCTTCTTGCAGTAGCTACTACGAGCAGCAGAAAGGTTGCGTGATATCCGGCTATAAACGAGTTGAGGTTTTACCACATTCGTGTATGGCAAGAAATGCACAAGAGAGCGACATGTATGCGATTTATTGTTTATATGGAGTTTGTTTAACAAATTATTTGTTTTGTTTATAAGGAACTGGAGAAAAACCGCTTAAGCTCTGGTTTTGTAAGACTTGAAGGGCGTTTTGTTTAAAGGTTTGTTCGTACTTCTTCCGGGGGTCAAGTGACAAATGATTTGGGAGCACTTTAGTTTGGCATTTTTTCGTGGGTAGACTTATTTTTCGTCCATCTCGAGAGAGTTGAAAATGCGTTGCTGTCAAATTGACTAGTTTTGGGCAGTTCCGCGTTTTTTCGAAGTCTAAAGGCAGCTTCAATCCACAGAAAGGGGGATAAAACTCCGGGGTCTGTAACTCGAAAAGCTTAGATCCGAGACCGAAATTCATAGGTCGAAGGTTTTTAGAGTTAAAGCCTGAGCTGTTACCGACCTTCAGTTGAAAAACTACTCCGACCATCATTTCGGAATGTACGATAGATTCAAGCAGACCTTTAGAACACCCAGAAAGTTTGCGTTTATAGATTTTTTAACCTTTGGTTGTACTCTGGAGACTTGAAAAAAATGAGTGCACGACTGGGTCGAACGTAACTTTCTCGTTCATCAAAAGTTTTAATGTAAATGAAGTGGGAGTTGCTGATTGTGGAAGCTCCAAGTTGTTGGAAATATTTTTAGGATATATGGTTGAAAAAAATTACAAGTTGGTATTATTTGCTAAAAGGTAGTTTAACGCAGCTGTTACTCGAAGTTGGGGCATTGTTATTATTTCAAAATTATACCGAAAATGTGTGAATACAGATCGGAATTTGGGTAGTCATTTTTGAGAAATAATTAATAATCTGATTTTTTCGATTTTTTTGAGAAAAACTAAGTACGGGATCTTATCTAGAATACTGATTTTATCTTTAATATGTATTTTGGTCAAAATTGCTAGAGCGGTTTTTGCAAAATTTGGCAGACAAAACAGTACCAAATATTGTCTAGTTTGAAAAATACTATTGCTAACTATTTAGATGAAAACCGAGTACAAGTTTTTGTTCGGGATGTAAGCATTACTTGGTTTTAAACGTTTTATCAAAGTCGAAAATGGGGTTTTCGAGATATGAGCAGTTTTTAAAATTTGCGTTTTCGGTCATTCAAAATGAAAATTAAGGACGCAATAATTTTGAAAGCATCAATTTTACTTTAAGTTTGCGTTTTAGTCAAAATCGTTATTGCCGATTTCTGGTAAACTAAATAAAACAACATTTTTCAAAAATTACTTTTTTCAAAAATCCATTTTACGAGAATACAGAGAAAAACTGAGTTTGCCATTAAGTTAGAAATGACCACATTACCTTAAAACCCAGTTTTTGTTACCGTTTTCGAGATATGTCCAAATTTCAAAAGTACCGTTATTCGATTTTTTAGCCAAAAACTGAGTATGCAGTTATGTTTACCTCGCCTACTTAAGCTTAAATATCAATTTTGGTTGAAATCGTTTGAGCCGTTTTCGAACAAATCGAACTGGTATGAACATTTTGTATTTGAAGTACCATTAATATTGAGGTTACCATGCAACCCCCACACTCCAAATCCGAAGTTTAAACGAAATCCGTTCAGCCGCTTAGGCTGTAGCCCTCGGGACATACAGACAGACAGACGGACAGAATTTTGCGACCCACTTTTTTGAGTTCGCCTATCATCGTAATGTCAGAATTGATTAACATCTCGAGTTCGAAATTTTGTACGAATACAATATCTTTCTACTACGTAATGGAGAAAGTAAACCAAGGTGTAGCCTAGCGAATCTTGTTTGTAAAGAGACTCTTGCTGTGAGTCAGGCCTTTTGTGGCCGGATTTTGAGTTATAGCTGAACAGACATCTGATCATCTAGTAGAAGTAAGGTTACCTTGCTTAAAACAGTCCTTATTCCATTTAATTTCGATAGGAAGCTTTAGGAACACAACCATCTTTAGTATTGGCAAAGCCCGGCGGGCAAAATTTGACCGCGCTTAAGCCGAAAGTCTAAGTTCTACCAGAGAAACATGAATTCACCTATGGAAATCTACCTACCATTTGGTTCATATTTCATTAAAATCGGTCTTAAAATAAGGCCCGGTAAATAAAAAAACACGCTCGGCCTTCCGTTGGCTTATAAACTCAAGTACTCTCATGGCGAGCTTTAGCTTTTCACCAGAGGCTGTCAACTAAGACTCCCCCCATTTACTGACCAAACCGATAGCCCTTTCGGGGGGCTTTGAATAAATTCTGAACATTTTTAACCCTCTCCCGCTGTGACTCAAACTCCCATCCTCAGTTAACAAAGACTAATCATCCAACTATCCCATCCACTGGCCATTATCACGTTATTAGTATTCCCAAAGTATCCCTTTCCGACAGATTACTCCTCCAAAGTTATTATCCTTGAAAATCATTACAAAAATAGCAACAACAACAACGGCAACATGAATGACAACACAGCGAACATCTCCCTCGCTTCGTTGACTATTCAATATGCATCTGTGTCGAAAATCGATTAACATAATTTGCCCGGAAAAATGGCTTCAACCCATTCAGCCAATATTGAAACACGCACACGTAAACCGTCATGTTCCGTCTATAAAAATCATATTACATAATTTTCTCCGAGGCATCGCCACCACCACAACGTACGTCACTCTCTGGGATCTATAAAGGGTTTTCCAGTCACGTTGCTGTAGTCGCCATCGTTTGGATATATGCACAGACGTGAAAGTGAAGAACTGAAAGGATAATGCTCTGAGAGGTAGTTCCAAAATGCCAGACATCCCTCCTCCGCACCCACCAGTGTCAATGTTCATCCATCCTTTTCGGAAATAAAACAGGGAATGAGCAAGCTTTGCCGAGATGTACACTCAGAGTTTTTACGTTTCTACGTTTCTACGTTTTACATTTTCCATTTTGGTAGTCGTTATGCGCGCCTCACAGCAGGATATACTCGCATTGAATCCACTAAACCTGCACGTTTGGTAGGAGTTGCTAGGTATACGAGTATCGAGGGTGCTCGTCACTTTTATTTCGTGTTCGTAGTTGGAACGGTGAGCGTTGGTAATAACGTTGAAACCATCGAATTGAATATATATGTTCATGTGGATGGGGTGCAGACGGATAGGTGAGTGGAATGCCAATTGAGTAGGTATTTTTTTGCCCCGTCCCGCCCAAATGGCCGAAATGTTATTAGACACAGCAAATCGATCCACATAAGGTTGCTGTACTTTCCCGCTTCCTTTGTTTGTATCTTTTTTTAATTCTGTGGATTTTTTTATTCAAGTTTATGACCATCCGAAGGAGTTTCACTGAGAGGTTCTATACCTTGTTCTCAAATATCTGCCATAAAAATGTAGACCCAATCCTGTGTTTCGATTGAAATTGTGTTTTCGAAAACGCAGGCAAACTGACAAATTTCGAATGAGATCCTGCGTTGGATTTTTTAGTTGATTTCTCTACACGACTTTTGAACTGGCGGAAGCTTGTTCGTTCTACTGGCAGACAGCTTAACGTTCGATTTGGAAAGGTGTACTCTAAGTCCTCCAGCACGCACTCGAATTGCGCTCCAAGGAGAACGCCAATATTTTTGGTGAGCCATAGACCACCTACAACTTATCCATGGCCATCTTGCAGCCATACCAGACAACTGAACATCGGGCCGATTGATCCATGGGACATTTCATGCACCTTAATTTAAGGGCTGGGTAGCTCGCTTCGCTCGCGGCTAAAAATCTATTCCTAAGCACTGCTTAAAGGTGGATGAAATGACCATGGATGAGCTGTCTTGTAGATGAGCTGTATGCTGTTTATGAGCTGCAATGAACCGCTCATATTTCTCATTTCTCTCTCTGGTCTATGGCTGAGCACTCTACTCTACTGGGTCTCAAACCTTTGATGCTCGGGTCACACTCTCATTTAAACAATTTTTAAAACGTCTTATAACTGTCATCAATCGAATTCCTTTAACTGTGGTAATTTTCCCGATTATTTTTAGAAAGGTTTGCAAACGCCTTTTTGATTAGAAGCTTAGACGCATTATTCCATCACATCAACTCCCGCTGTCTGGAGTCGGAAACGAGCAAATGCAGAACTACGACAGAGGAAATTTTGGGCGGCATCATCGCCCTACCCAAGAGTGTCTCAGAGGGTGGGTTCTTTTTTTTTGTTTTATGTGCGATGTGCGTTTATTTTCTACATAAAAAATTGCAAAAAGGTGACTATTTAAGACGCCTGTCCGCCGTCTATATTTTTCTTTGGTTTGTTTTCGTTTTTTGATAAGTTATATCTAAAATTCCGCGGTCTTCTAACAAACATCTTGGCAAACTTTGATTTTCTCCGTTTGTAGCCTGAGGAAGAATGTGCTCATGTGAAGACAAATCGTCAATGGAAGCCCTGAGATGCATGATATGCGGGAAAGCTTTACTAAGAAAATTCCTTGCTAGTCTTTTGCAGCAAGATCATCAGAGGTCTCATTTCTATTGATTCCAACGTTTGGGCTAGAACTCAGAATAAATGAATTCAGCTTTCCGACAGTCGTTAGAGAGGTCTTCAGTTCTCAGGCTTTAGCTTAGAGGTGGCTGAGGGACGAGGCAAGGCCTGTTACACAAACCAAAAGTATTGTACAAATTGAGAGCGTTACTCTTGAAAAACTGTCATTTTGAGTCAACTTTCCGACAGTCGTTAGAGAGGTCTTCAGTTCTCAGGCTTTAGCTTAGAGGTGGCTGAGGGACGAGGCAAGGCCTGTTACACAAAACAAAAGTATTGTACAAATTGAGAGCGTTACTCTTGAAAAACTGTCATTTTGAGTCAACTTTCCGACAGTCGTAAGAGAGGTCTTCAGCTCTCAGGCTTTAGCTTAGAGGTGGCTGAGGGACGAGGCAAGGCCTGTTACACAAAACAAAAGTATTGTACAAATTCAGAGCGTTACTCTTGAAAAACTGTCATTTTGAGTCAACTTTCCGACAGTCGTTAGAGAGGTCTTCAGTTCTCAGGCTTTAGCTTAGAGGTGGCTGAGGGACGAGGCAAGGCCTGTTACACAAAACAAAAGTATTGTACAAATTGAGAGCGTTACTCTTGAAAAACTGTCATTTTGAGTCAACTTTCCGACAGTCGTAAGAGAGGTCTTCAGCTCTCAGGCTTTAGCTTAGAGGTGGCTGAGGGACGAGGCAAGGCCTGTTACACAAACCAAAATTATTGCACTAATGAAGAGCGTTACTCTTGAAATATTGCCATTTTGAGTCAACTTTCCGACAGTCGTTAGAGAGGTCTTCAGTTCTCAGGCTTTAGCTTAGAGGTGGCTGAGGGACGAGGCAAGGCCTGTTACACAAACCAAAATTATTGCACAAATGAAGAGCGTTACTCTTGAAATATTGTCATTTTGAGTCGACTTATGGTGGCTTGCATAGAAATACTTCGCCCTTCATCCTGCTTTTTCTTTCAATTTGAGGAAATGGGTCTGTAAAAATTTCAATTTGACAAATATTTTTTTTTTTCAAAATGAAGAACATTTTAAGTTAAATTGAAGAATCAGTATCCACTGAATTTTATGAAAGAATAATTAGTCATATTCAATTTGAAAATCTTTTGTCGATTTAACACCTCAATGAAAAATTTTATGCATTTCATCAATGTGACAATATTTCTTATATAGAACGAAATTTTCATTAAAACAACTGACAGGAGTTGTTGACCTTATTTTGATCACCGTTTCTTAGAATCTACATGTATTTTTTATCAATCTGACTACTAAATTTGTTTCAGTGTACCTAGCTGCATAAGTTCCTGAATAAGTTCCTGAACTCATTCGTTTATATTTGGCACAAAATTGAAGGTCTCTTCCATTCGTTCCAAAAACTTAAAGTCAGTCATGCGAATGGTCCTATGTGGACTTTTTTCGGCAACTATCCTTTTTTGAACAATATTTTGCCTATGCATCCCCTGGACGTCAATCAAATTGAGTTCGCTGTGAAAATATCAATTATTTTCTTGATTTGCAAGCAAATACTCTGTTTAGAGCTACACCTCTCTCGAGCAATGGCAGAAACACACCCGCAGACCTTTTTAAGTGCTTCTCTGCAAATATTTCTCTTGAATAACTACAGGGTGTCCCATAATTCGCGCAGAATGAATTTTTTGATAGCAAATACAGATTTTTAATTAGAAAGGTTAAAGTTTTTAGTGATTCAAAGAGTAGGTATACACAGATTGGGGTTATGTATGGAATGGCACATCGCGGATAAATGGCCGCCACGGCTTTGCTGGGAAGTACTTACTCTTTTATTGAAATTTTCTATGACCGTTTCGCAAAAATGATAAATGTGGCTGAATTACGTTAATACACCTCCCAATTGCCTCATTCAAGGCGTTGCTGGTCGTGGGCTTGTTTGCGCAGACCTTTGACTTCAACAAACCCCAAAGAAAGAAGTACAATTGCGGCAATTTTGACGATTAACGATCGTCATTTTCTATCAAGATAAAAGTGAGCTGAAGATGATTTTGTTCGAAAAAATCAGCACCCACTTGTTGTTTTTTCAAAATCCATTTAACGAACTCTTTTCGCGCTTCATGGTCAGAAGTCTTCAGTTCTTGAGTCGGCTGCAGGAAATAAGGCTCCAATGAAATAAGGCCCCACAAGAGAAAATGAAAGAAGGCCCCAAATTTGGGGTTTTATTTCATAATGAAATAATACCCCAATTTCAAATATGAAGTAAGGCCCCACAGCGATGCAATAAGGCCCCAAAAAAAATTAAATAAGGCCCCAAATTTGGGGTTTAAGAAATAATGAAAATAATGTAATCACCTCGTCCAAATATCGAATATAGATGACTAGGAGCTGGTTAAAGCAACCTTTGGGAATTATATTAAAAGTTCCGTCCATTAAATATCTTCTATTCGGCGGTGGTATATTTTCCTTTATTTCGCTTATTATTTTGAAAGGCGAAAATATACTAAAAGCATGTTTCTGGTCTTCAAAAATGAAATAAGGCCCCGAAAATTAGGTTTGGTGTCTTCTTCATTTCTTCTTTTGGGGTTCTATTTCATAAGGAAATAAGACCCCAATTTTCATTAGGAAATAAGACCCCAAAAAATAAAATAAATAAAATAAATGTTGTTTCCTGTATAATTTTTTGGGGCCTTATTTCGCAGAGCCCTTAAGGCAATTGAACTTTGTAAGCATGAAGTTTGAGAATTCGCTTCTCGAAATGCCCAATTCTTGACTACGGTGCCGAATTGATGTACCTGGACTGTCAGCAATACTCTCGCGAACTGCTCCGATGTTTTCTTTTTCTGTTGAACGACTTGTGACAGGAAACCCAGAGTGTTTAAGATCACTAATTGATCCAGTCTCATTGAACTTTTCAATTCTTCTCTTTACAGTTTTAAATCACCATGGCAGCCATTTTTTGTACGAAAATTGCGGACAAACCTTCATTATTTTCAAAAATATTGCTCAACAATGAAAATGCGTTGTTCTTTCGTATAGCGCTCCATTTTTACTAACCCCGAACTGTCCGCTGTCACATTGTTTTTTTTTTTTTTCCGTTGGCATCACTGCAAAGGATAATTCATTTTTCGGTTTCGAAAGTAAAGCTAAATAAAGCACACACAGCGATACATTTTTGATGAACATTTTATTTCATTATAAAGTTTGGACTTTGCCATTAAGTGTCAGATACAATATCACTCAAATGGCCGCCTCCGGAAGATTCGCAGCATGCGATTTAATTTTTAACCACTTTTTCACACATTTCGGACGGTCTCTCGCCCATAACTTGAGTATTTTTCGTTTTTAATGCGCCTAGAGTTCGGGTATTATTCGCGTAAACACAGTAGCCCCACAGAAAAAAATCTAACGGTGTCAAATCGCATGGTTTTGGTGGCCAATTAACGTTGCCAAAACGTGAAATTACGCGACCAGGAAACTTCTCACGCAATAAATCCATAATTGGTCGTGTTGTGTGGCTTGTTGCCCCGTCTTTGTAGTAAGTTCTAGGACCGTTTGCTCATACGACTCTTAACGATTTAAGTTCTACTTAAATACTTATAGGCTACTTTTTTTTATGGCATAAACTGTCACATAAGAGTTTATGTGGCACTTAATTCGCTATGAGTCGTATCAGCAAACGGCCCTTAATAACTTTAACGCGTTGTTCGATTGTTTCGTAAATGGCAAACATTCAACTAATTTGACACTTCAAATGACAGCTGAGTTTGACAGGTGTCAAATGCCAGCGCTACCAACTTGAGACTACGAAATGAATGACACGTTACTGTTAAATGGCGCAAAATTCGAATTCTGGGACGCCCTTCATTTCCTTGTCAGGGGAGTAAACCATCATCCACCGCATGATTATCTATTTCAACATTTCCGACTTCCCGGTAAAACCCTGAACCTGTGTACCTCCTTCTAAGACAGTTCATGTACATTTTCTGATGACTCACATCCAACCTGTCAGACTGTCAAGCCCTTTAACATTTCCAGCTTTAAACTAAAAAATACAAAAATAAACCAACTGATAAAGATCCACTAACCATGAATATTAACACTCGAGTTCACCGCCTCCCCCCTCCCCAGTGTTGAAAGCATTTTTAGTAATTCACTGAACTGAAATACGTCTCGTTTCTTTTTCACAGTTCCATTAGCATGTGGCAGCTGGCTCTCTCGACAGAGGCAGTTCTCCACGTGATAAGCACATGCCTGTCAGCCCGACCATCATGCAAAAGCTACCCGCCTTGTAGTTAAATTTAACTTTACATTTCCCTCCGTGTTACTTGCTGTTATGTAAACCGAAATAACACTACACCACCACGAACACCAACAATAGCAACAATCCAGCGCCAGCGCCAACACATGCTCCGTGAGCACATTTTCTGTTGCGGGGGTTCTTGTGATGCAAAACATTTTCGCTGACAATTTAAGCCGCGAGTGCACTTCGACAACTGTGTTAAGTGGTTTTTGTGGGCTAAAACACACAAACACACTCATCATCTCTGGTCTTGACGCGCATATCTGTGACACCTTTTAACCAACCCTCCGCATAGTTAAATACACATCCAAATGCGGACACTGCACAGGGTGGCACACCCCGAGCTTAATGCAAATTGCAAATATGTACATTTTTGCCGCGTGTGCATACTAATAGAAATTATGTTCAATTGAACAATGACACGATGTTGGCAACACAATGGCCGATGTAAACACAAAATGGGCCTCGCCGGAAACTGTAGACACCAGCAAAAATATCGAGATAACATCATCCGCAGGCAGGATGCGTGCAAAGCGTCACACACACAGCCGGGTATATAAAATTTGCTTTGTTGCGTGTGAACTACACATCTGAATGTGGATGAATGTGCGTGCGTGTCAGTTAACGAGCGGGGATTGCGGATAAAAGCTTATTGAATATTAGCCAGAGGGAGGCCGACCTGACGAACAGAGTTGTGCTGCACAAATAGCGGGTAACCACAATTGGGTTTGACAGCATACCCCCACCGAGTGTTGGCATCACTTGATTACTGATCGGATCATATTGGCGAATGTTGTTTTTAAATTGACAGCATCTGCACGCAAAATGATTGTGGCTACAACAATGGCGGATGATTTCATCGATGTGTGGCTTGGATGTTTGTTTCGCAAATATTATCGATAGAAAAGAGACTACGAGTGACAAAAGTTGGTGGCCTGCAGTTGGACCCCGTGTCATTTTCACATCATTTTTCAAGCCTTTCTCGCGATAAAATATTAGAGTTTGTTTCCAGGAAGTACCCTGTGGTTAAATATTGGATTTTCAAAGCACAACTAACTTCAGTTGGTTGACTTTTAAGAAAAGTCCGGTGCGGCTATCTTAAGAAAGTCGATAAAGCTGGGCGACAGTGTCAAACCCGCCAAAAGTGTACGTCACTCATCGTGTACTCAGAATACCGTTTGGCATGTGACTGCATGACAGGATTTCTTAGCAGTGTTGTTAGCACTCTGTCTTCATTTATCCCACGAAGCGTGGTCATTTTTCCCTTTTTTTCCCTACCATACTCAAATTCCCTTTTAAAAACCCACGATATTTTTTGCGTCAAAATCCAGTTCTTAAAAGTAAAATTTGTATTACACGGAAAGAAAATCACGTTCAATTAACCTTTAGTATAAAAACCGCAGTTTGTAACACTGCTACGATTATTTTTTGGTACTAGAAAATTTTGATAAAAGACGATTTACATGAGCGGTTTTTTTTATAGACATTCAGTGTGTTGATAACCATGGTGAAATATAGCCGTTTTGATAGAATTTTACAAAAAATTCATAGTTTGAATGTTTTTTGTCAGATATCTGAAATTCCCACGATTTGGCTTTTCGGACGTCGAAATTCCCACAAAAAGTGATAAATCCCACGATATTACAACACTGTTTCTTGACGTCGTTCATGCGACTGCGAACTTGTTTGTCTCTGGCCGACTTATTGTTCAGTTTTTTGCCACGGTTTTTATGGCTAGTAAAGCAGATAGCGGACCACGTAAACGGGTGCCGGATTAACCACAGCTCCGCTTCGTTCCTTGCTGTGTTTATTCGACACCGTAGAGTCCTCCAGATGCCCAAGGAAAGCTGCAAAGATTAGAGAGGAGTCAGGTATAGGAAAGTTCTGGACTGACTTGGAAGTTGTAGCTTCCATGTGTTCCATCGGTCTTGGACGTCTTCTGGATTTTTTTTTAGGGAACCAACTGCGAAAAAATGGTCCTAAAGTGGCAACGGTGGAGACGAGCAGTGATTGAGAAAGTGAGGTCTGTAATCGTGGATCTTTCTATCCTTGAAATTCATTTCGTTACAAAATTTCTGGGGAACTTGAGCAGATGCCAATTTACACAACGATATTCTGTCGAAATGCAGGGGCTTGTTGGTCCAGCTGGTGTCATATTTTGGACAGTGCTTTCGCGATTTTTTTCCAGATTGTTAGTTACTTACTCCGGTACTAAATATAAAGTAATAATGAAACAATAAAGTGTATTCAACTAGCTTACTGGACCCGCGCTTAGAAGCAATTTTCAGAAATGACCCCCTTTACCCTTTAAAAAGGGGGCATTTTCGTAACAAACAAACTTCTACCTTGATTCTCTTGCGGGTTGATCAAGAAGCACAAACATTGAAATGGGTGTTTCGCTGTTTTTTTTTTTCTAAAGTGATCCAATGCCCCCATTTTTGAGGGGAAAAAATCTCAAAAGTGCGGATTTTTCAACTTTTTGCTTTACTTTCCAAACGAATTATAATAGCGATGTCCAATTTTGCACAGTGATGGGGAATAGAAAATAATTCGACAAGTGTTTTGAGATATTTTGATTTTTGGTCAAGAGCCCCTTTAGGGGGGTAAACAATTTTTTTTTTTGGTTTGATTTACTTGAAATAATACCCCATGATTGTTGTAATACTTATGATGGAACACAGAGCTTAAGATTTTGCAAAATACAATCCCCAAGGGGTGCAAGACCACTCTAATCATTTTAGGAAGCGGTTTTTAAAGCTTTGAGGTAGGTATTTAGTTAAATGGGTGCCCCTGATCATTACTTGGGTCCACTGTGGCCCCAAGGCTCTGAATCTCAACTTGAATTTTTATATGTATTGTCTAGAATTTAAAAGTACATAAAAGATGCCCCTTTTTAGGGGGGGCTTTTATGATCTTCAGACATGACTTGTCAGTCGAACCCGGTTAATTTCGCACCGCCTTATAGGACAATCCCTTTGATGTCACACTTATGCGAAGCCAGTTCTCTTTTTTTAGTGTTTGTCGCAGCCAAGACTCAAGATTCATTTCTTGAAAAAACAGCTGAATGAATGAGCCCTATCGCGAAGACTTAACATTGGACGTCCAGCCCCAGATGGAGGGAAGTTGTCAAGGTGTCCCTCCCAGCCATAAGCGATGGTGTTGCCCAGTCAACTTAAGTTTTAAGTTGGGAAGGAGTGCATCACTTTCGTCTGCCTTAAAAATGAACATGCACCTGAGCTAATGCCCCAATGAACTACTTGCATAGCCAAAGCACCCAATCGACTATACCGGAACGTATTTGGTAGATATCCATCACATTATACTATGCTCCACAGCGCAACCTATAAAATTAATCATTTCCAAAGAGCACCCGCACTAGAACCACTTAAATAGGTGTTTGCCAAGCCGCCCCACAAACCCATGACCGAGAAGTGTTTTTTTTTTTTTTTTTGCAAATCATCAAACAATAGATAAGTACGTTCTGGCATTGCTTGTCCTCTCCGGCATTGTCCTTCAAAGTTTCCTTCATTCCGTTCGCCCACTAGCGCGCGTATTCATCAAAGTGACAGCAGCTATATCTCACAAACAGGATGTGAACAGTAATTAATTGTATGGTGTCAGAATGAATTATGATGATGATAACGAGATGCCGCACTATACCCAACCCACCGCACCTAGAGAAAATTCGAAAACGCATTATATTACTTTTTTGCGCTCTCGCTTTTCGTTGCAGAGAGAGAGAGGGAGCGCAAGGTGGCTGGGTAAAACCCCCATGATTAATAGGGGTGCAAATTGAATTCCCGTGATTGACAGAGAAGGTGAATTTTATGTGGATGTGCCCCTATACAGCTTTGACCGCCCATCATGTAATGCAGAGAAGATCAAATTGTCCCAGTAAGAGGATTAATGCAGATTAGACAGGACAAACGGATTCCCCTTCTTGAACAACAATAGAGGTTGGCTTCCTCCAGAAGCAGATTTTGTTGCGCTCGCATCTGCTGGAGGAATGTGTGTTATGCCAAACAAATCCTCAAATATCAACACAGCAAATGAAGCAAATTGCAATTGAATGCGAACACGTTGACATCCCCAGTGAGTGGACGTGCATAGGTCAACATGTACGAGTACGTGCAGACAAAGCCCAAGGATATCTAATTAATCAAACTGCCATACCTAATATAATCGCATTGACAGGCACATATCGGATAGGAGGTCCCTTCTCTCCCACAAATCAATCTGCACACATCAAACTGCTTATGTCAGTGCCGTCCTACTGTACACTTCTTAACGGCTGTGTTGCGGTTACTGCTCATGTGCTGCTGTTGTATCTGTTTGGAAATTAAATTAATTAAAGTAGTTGGATGAATAGAATCGGACAGATGGGGGATGTGCATTTGGAATGATGTAAACGATACCTTCCTCATGAAAAGGTCAAGCGTCAGCTCCGTCAATCCACGCATCAGTTTAAAATTTGAATGTATTTTAAAAAAAATTGGAAGCGGCTGATAAATTCATCTACACTGAGATAAACAAGATTGTCCAGACTGACTAACTGACGCAACAACTCAACCACTCTGTCCATCCAACAACAGTTTAAAATTTGGAGCTCTTTTTACAACTCAAACTGCTACTAATAGGCTCATAAATCCTAAAGGGTGCCTTTAGGATTTATGAACCTCACGAGCTATAATAAGTAATATTACTTTAAAACTTAGCAAATGAAATTGAGAAGACAAAATTAAAGAAAAGGTTTCAGCATTTTTTAAAATGACCCCTATAAACCCTTTTTTGGAGGGTTAAAATGCAGATTAATGTAGGTAAGTATAAACTTTTTTATTGGCTATAGCTTTCTAATTACCATTAATCTAATACCCATTAGCCATTACCATGGGCCCAAATCACGTAAATTTTGAGACGACTTTCGTCCTACACTAGCAACAAAGTGCAAAATTTGCACGTTGGATAGCTTCGTCTAGTTGATTCTTCTCAAATCCCTTTATCTAGTTGATTCTTACTATAATCAAAAATAAATCGGCTTGAAAACAACGTATTGTGCTCAAAAAAGTTTCAAAAACGATATTGTTTATAAACTAAGTATTAAATAGACCGTCAGCTCCCGCGCACCTACCCGATTCGCCCCGCAAATTTTGAAAAGAAAATCCTCTCATAAGTTTTCTATCTGTGAATACGTGTGAAGCAGCAAACAAAAAATTGTAAATGGCGGGAGGTGTAATTGAATACTGGCACTCGCAGATTTTTCTACCTTTTTGTGGGAATTCCGATGACCGAAAACTCTTCCGTGGGAAAGTCAGGAATCGGGCAAATAAAAATTCAAACTATCAATTTTTGTTGAAATTTCATCAAAGCATCTGCGTTTTTACAATGTTTATCAACACACATTTAAATAGCCTTTTAGCAAAATTTCCTAGTAGGAAAAAATAATCATTACAATTTTAACAACTGCGATTTTTGTATTGAAGGTTAATTATATTCGATTATCTTTCCGAATAATACAAATTTTATTTTAAAAGTAAGATTTTTTCGTAAAAAGATAGAGGGAATTTGAGTTCGGTTGGAATAGGGAAATATTAACACTATTCGTGGGAAAAATAAAGGGAGAGTGCTAAAGCACTAATTGAGAGTATTGTTTTTGATGAGTTTCTCTCAGCTGATGGATGCGTTCCCAAATCAAATTGTTATATCGTGGGGTTTATCCCTTTTTGTGGGAATTTCGATGTCCGAAAAGCCTTCCGCAGGATAAAGGGAAAAAGCACCAAATCGTGGGAATTTCAGAAATCTAACAAAAAACCATTCAAACGATGAATTTTTTGTGAAATTCTATCAAAACGGCTATATTTCACCATGATTATCAACACACTGAATGTCCTTAAAAATCAGCTCATGTAAATCGTCTTTTATCAAAATTTTCTAGTACCAAAAAATAATCGTAGCAGTGTTACAAACTGCGGTTTTTATACTAAAGGTTAATTTAACGTGATTTTCTTTCCGTGTAATACAAATCTTACTTTTAAAAACTGGATTTTGACGCAAAAAAATATCGTGGGTTTTTAAAAGGGAATTTGAGTATGGTGAAAAGGGGAAAAAAGGGAAAAATGACCACTCTTCGTGGGATAAATGAAGGGAGAGTGCTAAAAACACTGTCCCAAATGTTTAAATTAGTTGTTTTATTTCACCACAAAAACTTGTACGAGTATGTTGCAAAATATTTAATAACTAAAAATAATAAACTATGAAATATTTAAAAGACATTCTTCTTTTTTCCGACAATTATTGTTTCTGTTTTCGTTTGTTGTTTTTGGCGAAAAATCATTTCACCGGCGAATGTCGACAGAAAAACGGCAACCAATATAAAGAGAAGAATTTATTAAGGATATTAAAATTTTAAATATGCTTCAGGGGAAAGATATAAACATTTCTGCGTGGCTATGATTTTTGATTAACTTTGTATGGAAAATATAACCACTGTGAACTACTCATACTAGAGTCGAAAATAAAAATTTTTATTGGTAAGGCCGAATCTTTTCATGAAAATTCCGTTTATTAATAGAAAACGAAAAAAAAAAACAAGTTAAATTTATTAGAACCGAGAATATGAATCATTTTCATCTATCTTCTATCTATCTACATATATAAAAATGAATGTTTGTCTGAATGTCCTTTGTAGAATCGTAAATTATGCATTTGATCATGTGATGATCTTTAGCAAAGTTGTTGTGCATGAGCCCACGAAGCTTTCTGAGTTGGTACGACCAATTTTCGACAGATGGCGCCACTGTCATACCAATGAATTTCATATATTGCCGTGATAGTTCATGCTGATTTGAATTGAAACGAAAACAGCGAACGAATGATGACGTTTCGAGTTGTGGGTGACATAAGAATTTATGTAAATTTTGAAATTCATGTCCAGCTCGCATTGAACAAACAATATTGTCGTTTTTCGAATAGTTTTGTGCATTTCATTGTGAGTTAAATTAAATTAAATTAATATTTAGTCGGGTTAAAACTCAAGAACGACTCGACGGATTGGAATGATTTTTATTTTATTTTGTTTGGCTTGAATCAGGGATGGTTTAGGAAAAATTCAAATTCGGAAAGTTCTCAACAGGTGGCGCTGTAGGCACATTTTGTTTTTCATCTATCTCCTTCTATTTATATAAATAAAATAAGTCGGATTGCGTTTGAATTGATGTTCTTTTAATGCGTGAACCGAATTTGTTTCTGGAAACTTCAAATGAAAGGTGACGTCAATACCAAGGTTTGTATGTACATACAGTCTTTGTATGTGTATTGGTTATACGAGCTATACCTAGGTATTTTAGTGAACATACATGTGTTGTCGACCTCAGAAAGCCCTCAACCACTTTAAATGAAATTTTGTGGATATGTATGGTTGGTTGCAGCTTAAAAGATATGCCAGTTTTGGTGACCACCCAACAGGTGGCGCTGTAGTCAATCTCCGATACCACTCAATTGATTTCAATGAAATTTTGTGGATGTGTATGGTTGGTTGCGGCTTGAAAGATACTATAGTTTTGGACCTGATAGGTGGTGCTGTTGTCGATCTCCAAAAGCGCTCAACCAATTTCAGTGAAAATTTGTGGATGAGTATAGTTAACCCGATAGTTCCGTTCTTGCTCTGCTTTGGGGCGGTGGCCGCAAATCGCAAGCATTTAAGAATATGTGATGTGGCGTACGCCGTACACTCAAGTAGTCCAGGATACTAGCCACCGAAAAACCGTGTTCACAAGTCGCAGCTATTGATATTTATTGTTCTATAGCACCTATATCGAAAGTGAAGTGAAATAAAATTATCCGAATGGTGATACTTAGTTCCCTTGCTTCTTCGAGCGACCAACATGACATCAGCGCACGATTTTTCAAAGAAAAGCTAAAAGCGATTATGGCCTTCACCGTTAAGCACAATGTTTTTGTACAATCGCGTTTCTGGATGTACTCGGTCGAATGGCAGAAGCGGGGATTGCCGATTGCCCACATTCTTCTTTGGTTGATTAGGTTGATTGAGTACATCTGACCGGACCAACTCTATTCAATCAGTAGGGCGGAAAAAAACGATCAAGAAACCGACGCGGAAATATATGAAGTCGTTTGTATGCATTGAACTCAATTTAATTCCAAGGGAGTTTCATTCGCTCAATAGAGAGGTTCATCTATCAAATTTTAGGCGGTACGAAGTTCGCCGGGTCAGCTATTATTTTATATTAGTAAGCGTTTTTTTTTTTTAGTCAATAATTCATACAGTTCATCGATTTCCATTATTTACAACAAAAATGTAAACATCCCTTACTATATAGATTATCTAGGTTCACTGAAAGAAATCCTAACGTGTATCCTTATGCGTTTTAGTATAAATTGGTACAAAATTCACCACGCCATACCCACCGTTTTCTTAACACGTCCCGATAGCGGGCAATTATTTGAATTATTTGAATTTTTTCCAACGTTACCACAGAATGAACTGTAAGGCATCTGTCATGCGTTTGCCACATAGTAACACGGAAAACAGCTTGTAGGCAAATTCTCTTAAGTTCCTAGAGCTGGCGGCAGGGATGGAAAATGCCATTTTCGATTTGTATACTGAAAACTGTTTAAGATCGTACTGAAATGGAGCCAGCTGTATTGAAAACTTTTTTTCGTATACAGAATTGAATTCAAAATATTTTATTTTCAAAAACATAAACAAAAATAAATTAACAAAACATTAATGACTATACAAACGTACAAAAAAAAAGTTTATATTTTTAATCTATGAGCTCTTCAGGCTTTATACTCTCAATTTGCTCATTCATCTTGAAAATATTGCCCTGAACTTGAAGCTCAGAGCAGGATGAGTTTCTAATAATTTTTTTTTTCAATCAAAGCCCAGCAAGTGTCAACTTGAAGTCGGTTTCGACATTTGGGCTTTATTAATGTCTGGCAAGAAAAAATCCTTAGCGAGAACGGCTTGAGCAATTTTGTAAATATTTTCAAACATCAGCTCATTACACTCGTTTTTAATTGAATTTACTTCAGCTCACAATTCTGAAATGACAACTGTCGGCAACTGCTCTATATTTATTGTCGATTTGTTGAATATTTCTTTCTTAATTAGGAAAAAAATCAAAAATAAAATTCAATATAAAATTAGATTTTCCTAGATGCTTCTGATGTAAAATACACTAGCAAATTAAGGAAGGGATTTTGAATATTAATTTTCTTGTTTATGTCTTCCAAAATAACATCAAGATATCATCATCTCGATTATTTTAATTGTTTTCTTTACAAATTGCAAGAGAATTCGAAAGATACAGATGGATAAATTGTATCGAATTAAGGCAAATTGTACTTTTGTACTCGAGCAAACTCAGTTGTATCGAATTCGATACAACTGTATCGACTTTTCCATCCCTGGCTGGCGGTCTATTTAATACTTAGTTTATGATGTCGTCCATGATGACATGATCTGCCCCCTGTTTTAGGATGTATATATTTTTTCCCGGACAATACATCTCTGAGTTCAATGAGCCGTCGTTCATATTTCTCTTCCTTTCAAGGCTGAGCTACAATAAATTTAAGTCCGATCTTATTTGAATCAAATGCGAAGCAATTAAAAATCTATTGCACTCGATTGTAGCTCTCCTCTGAGGTGGCATCATTTGTAGACTTCCGCTGTGTTTCGTTGTTCACGTGGTTGCGGCACCACTGTCGTGACGAACGAAAGAAAAACAAAATAAAAGCCAAAAATATTCGCTATGACATGAAATTTGCCCGATGCCCATTGCCCAAGTCCACATAACTAATTTCGCAAAAGCAAAAAAAAAAAAAATGCAATCTCTCCGATTTCGGTCTGCAAATTGCCAAATCAGCAACCCAAAAGAAATGCCAAAGCCATCAACATCAACAACAAAAACTATTTCTGACGAAGCATTAAGCACGTTTTACATCCAAAAATTCGCATACCTTCGCTTGTGCCCCGCATTCCGCTCCAGTGCATCCATTCGTGTTATACGTAACGTTAGCTTCTTTTGTTTACAACTCACGGTTCAGGTTGTTTTGTTTTTGTGTCAGCTAACCTCCCTGATTGACCTCACGTCATGCTCAGATTCAATTCGGTTGAGCGCTGCAACCAACACAACCAACACGAACCACGTCGCATCGCAAATAAAAATGTTTAATCAGCGTCAATACATTGTTTGGAATTCTATCGGCGCGGCGGTCTTGCCAGCGCAGGTTCAAGTTCATTAAGTCGCCGCTAATTGCATTACATCCACGCTGATGGATTTCTTTTAAACTCATGTACCCCTCACACAGTACTCCGTGCAGTGATCTTCATATGTATTTTTTTTTTTTATTTGCAGGCCTTTCATTGAGGACAGACGACCATCATTAGCTTCGAACTAAGGTAAGTGGCCTGGCTTTGGCATTTTTTCTTTCTTTTTGTGTGTGTGTTGCAAATTTCATTACTCTTCGGGTTGTAATAAGAAAGATGGTTAAATGGACGGATGCACCTGCTAGAGTTGCCATTTCAAGCGGCATCCACTGCTCATATGGGACGTGATAAATGTTTACGACTGCTGTTTGCAGTTGAAATGCAATAAAAGGCTCGTTAAGCGTTTTACGTACGGTCGTTAGATTTTAGTACTATAAACTGCGTCCTTTGCGGAATTGCTATTAGGAATGTTGTTAACATTTTGAGCAACAAATATAAAACTGCAACCCGGTTCGATGTGGTAAGTGCAACAATGACGGTGGTATAATCACGTTGCTCATCCAACTACTTGAAGTCACTTGAAAACGATGGAGAGGTCCTTTGTTAAAAGTACAAATGAGACACAGAGTGTCCGTCTTTGAGAGTAACTCACGGGAATATGTCTTCCTTTGGATGTATTTAATTTGTGTCTACCTTTCTGTTTGCAGAGGACTACCGAAGGAACAGAGTGTTACTGCACTTGGTTGCTATATTTCTTTGTTCACTTCTGGCTTACGTTCTTCGTTACCGTTGTTTAAATTGCTGTCATATTTTAACTCCTCAAATTAGAATAAGCCTCTGAGGACCGAGTGATGAAGAAAATAGTTTTTGACGAACTTCTACAACTTCCAATAGTAATGCGGGGAGTAGTAAAATTTCCCTTAGGTCTAAAGTCTCTATTTTCAAGGACTTTGTTCGTTTTCTTGGAGTAGTAACCTTGGATACTGAAATATGCAGTAGTATTTCCATTAATAACGGCTAAGGAGTCACCCCAATCACCTTTCGAGTACCACTTAGTTGATATGTAAGCCGTTGGCATGGTTTTCCCGGGGACATTTTTATTCCCTCACCATTTTGTTGAAATTCCCATCATTTTCCCAATTGGCTATTGATGAAAAACAGCATAGTAAACAAAATTTTTAATTGCACAATTGTCATCAAGGAGCTTTTCAAAATTTGTTCCCCTTTTTTTGCATTTGAACATTGAAACCACTAGTGGTTTTTAAAATGAGAGGCATTTTTTTAACACTTTATGTCTGAGGTAGTTATTGTGCAAATAATCCGACAACGGGAAACTTTGACACGTTCTCGAGTTATCGGGTTGCCACTCTTTATTCATAAATTTAGACCGACAGAGGATTATTTTTCATACAAACGAGGGATGAAATTTCGTACTTTCAATGCGGTGGCTGTTGTAAAATGATAACAGTGCAAGACCGACAGGTGATTATTTTTTGTAGGAAAGAGCGTTGTAAAATTATATTTATTTATTTATTCGTTCGTCAATTTGAGTTACAAACCCATTTAGACAACTTAAAAACCTATTATAATATGAACTTAAGACTATCATTATAATATAAAATATTTAATTATTATTTGATACTTAAAAGAATTTCTAGAAAAGTTTTGAAAAACATCAATAACTAAATTTAATTCTCAGATGCAACGCTCAATTGATTCACAACTGCCATAATGGGTCGTATGATTAAAACGTAGCAATTGCTTTTACTCAAGGGAAATGTCAAAATCGAAGCATTTGCTACATTTCGTTTGAATAAAAACCAATTTGAGTTAGTTCCAATTTTTGACATGTTCGGAAAGCGGCGGCATTGACCTTTTACTCAGATCGGTATGAATCAGACAAAGCAAATGCTATGCAAATTCTGAGTCTGCTATTTGGTTGACTCAGACCTTTTGCTAAAAAATTTTAACGCACCGTTTTTTTGCATAAAACAATCTAAGCGTTGTGAATTTTCGATGTTTTGTATATAAATAGTTGAATTAAGTTTTGTTCGTGCAGCAAAACCAAACAAAACATGCATGCGATAAGTTGTCAAATTATACTTGTTTTACCTCTTGTTGTTAACGTTCGTGCTAATAAAAAAAAAAACAGTATAAACAAAGAAGAATTGGTGACGATACTAACTTCAAGCAATTGCTTCGTTTCATTATTCATATATATACAAAGGTTTCACGCGTGAAAACGTGGCCATTTTGGCTAGTACCTTTTTAAATGATAATTTTGAGACGCGTGGTGGTGCTCTTTCAAATATACAGAAAATTAGATCTTTCCTAAGGTATTTAGGAGATCCGGGCATTCAGGTGAACAACAAAAGTCATGGCTTAACAAGTGTAAAATTTATGTGCTTAGGTTGGTGTTGGAGAAGATCTGGTGTTTATCAGTCAACCGTTTCGTTTGGTATGTGTGTCAGAAAATAGTTGAACAAGCCGATGATTGGATACATTTTCCGACAACTGAGAAAGAAATCAAGCATCACCAAGCGATTTGACAAATAAAATTTATGTTCCCTGGTGCAATTGGAGCTATAGATTGCCTTTGATAATTTTCCCACACAAATTTGAAAAAAAAAATTCAAAATAAACAAATTGACAGAAATTGCAAGTAAATGCTATGTTCGAATTTTCGAACTTACTTTAGCAAACTTGCTTACTTACTTACTTTGCTAAGGCCTTTTACTTTGCTAAAACCTTTTACTCAAACCAAATGCTAGTTTTTATTCATACGACTCGATTTGTTCTGTGAAACTGACCACGAAGATGAAATCTCATACGCAACAATCCTTCGGGAAAATAAAAGTTTATCCGCTCTAGTAAATAGGGGCATTTAATGTGGCAATTTATTTCATCTCTTATAAACATGATACTAAAATACTTGCGTCTATTTTCAAGAGTAAGTATATTAAAAAGAAGGCATCTAGTTAGTTAGAGTGGAGTTTCTATATTTCACCTTAGCTTTTTAAAAACAAACCTAGTAAAACATTTTTGCACCCTTTCTATTCTGTAGGACTGATTTTTGGTAGTAAGGATTCCAGATTGCACTACAATAATCCAAAACCGATCTAACAAGTGCGAAATACAGAGCCTTTAGTGCATATGGATCAGAGAATTCGTTCGTATTCCGCCTAATTAAACCAAGCATTTTAAATGCATTACTCACAATGTAGTCAACATGAGGTTAAAAAGTGAGTTGTGGATCCAATATGACTCCAAGGTCTTTTTTTAGAAGTACTTTTTCAAGCTCTACATTGTTAATTTGGTAACTAAAATATATTGGGCTAATGCGTCTCGCACGAGTAAGTCGTTTAAGTCTAAAAAGTTACGTTGACACCAACTGGCTAGACTGTTTAGATCATCTTGAAGAAGCAAGCAATCTTCAGCAGTTTGAATACTATGAAAGATTTTTAAGTCATCAGCGAATAAAAGGCAGATGGAATTACGAATATAAGACGGAATATCATCAACAAAGAGGACAAAAAGCAAGGGCCCAATGTGACTTCCTTGCGGAACACCTGATTTTACAAAGATAGGCTCTGAAAGGAAACCACCTACGAGTACGGTCTCGTAGGTCCGAGGATATCCAATCTAACAGAGGGGAGTCAAAGCCAATACATTTAAATTTTTGGATCAGCACTCTATGATTTACTCTGTCAAATAAATGCCTTAGCAAAATCGGTAAAAATTATATCAGTCTGAAAACCAAGTTCAACATTTTCACACAGAATTGCTAGGTTAGTGGCTGTGATTTATTAAATTTTAAAATATGAGCGAGTTTGATTTGCTTGTTTTGTGTACACTTCTGAAGATCTCAGGTTGACTAAAAATTCAATTGACTTTCGATGAACTTTCCTTCAAAATTACGAAGTAGAAGTATTTTTGACAAGAGTCAATTTTTTGGCATCGAAATTTCGTCGAAGGGGTTCAATTTCCCACGAGATAGCAACACTGTGACTGAGTTTGCTTTTTAAAAGTTGATAATTAAGACAAAAGATGCCCTCCGATCACGTCTTGTAAACCTTTAACTTCATCCTTGTTTGGTATTGTGTAAAATTGGTGTCCTGCCACACAATGGCGCAGAATGTCGGTTCAGCAAGTGTTTTTAACAAGATCACTGAGAGAAATAATTTACTCAGACAGACGGTGATTTTGGTTTCGTCTATCGTCGCTTCCTCCTTATTTCTGAGAGTTCCTTCTGACAAATCGGGTGCTGTGAGTGCTCCTAAAGGCACCATAAATCCAGCAATGGGCTTTTAACTCTTCTATCACAGTTGTGCATCGACATTTTCTGGTACAGCAATCGAAGGCTGTTGGATAACCCTTACAGCAGTCTCTATCAGTTCAACAAATCAATCTTGCTTCGTAGTCTCCATGCAGTTCTTACCGTCCTAAATGAAGCTTCCCCCTGTAAACATGCTTTAAAGTGGACACTTCCTTCAATCAAAAAACGACAATACCTATCACAATTGCTTGTCATTCTCTTGTCAATTCTGGCCCCTTCTCCCACTCATATCCCGCAGCTAGACATTTGACTTGACAAAATATTTTGCTACCTTCGTTCCAGTCACTTGACTCCCAAAATTGAATCAATGTCTTTGATGTTGGGACGATAAATACCAATTTCATTACCCAGAGCAATATCATCTGACATATCTCCCTCTCTGCATCTCTGTCACTGTATCCGGGCTCTCACGTCCAATTCACCAAATTAAGCTCAGTATAAGTAAAGATGGATACATTTTCCATGATAATCTATTGTTTGAATGTGTGTTTCCCATTTGTCCATATATCCATCTCCAGCTGACCGCAATCGCTTGAGGCAGTCATGGTTTCGTATGACATATCTGCGGATATGCTATATGTCCTTCGTCCTTATCCATTAAATCGGTTTAAAGTATTTTCTAAATAAAACCAAACACAATTACCCCTCCTATGAAGTGAAGGTAGGTCCTTCGAAAACTTTATTTACGTTCTATTGTCCTTTGCGAAAATTCGAGATCGAGATTGGGCATCAAAAGGACGTGGATGTGTGTAATTCACTTATGCCATTCAATTTCCATCAAAAGTCGCAGTTTCGAGCTTACTTTCCCTCTTTGGCGATCATGCTGCCATCCCTTAGATTAGATTTCAAAGCTCGTGCTTTTTTTACTTAGTAAAGAACTGAATTCCATTTTTTCCCTCCATTCACTTTTGAAATAGGTAGACACACAGCCTGAGTGAATTTTTGTATTTCTGTCCAATTTTTTTCCTTGCTGCGGGATAAGGAAAAGCAAAGAAAACAAAACTCCACCAGCCAAGGACGTGCACGTTGTATGAAAATTTAATTGCTTTGACTCTGTACACCCTCGGGGTGTAGGTTGATTTCTTGTCAGAGTGCCGACGAGATTCGCCATAATATAAAGCAAAATCGAGTCAAGGTGTGTAGTGTAAAATGGCACAGCCAGCTTTGACTTGACGGTGGCGTATACGCATCTTTTCTTTAAAATAAAAATAAAAATTTATTCATGCGCTGGTGAGCCGGTGACTCGAGTGTTTACGACTGCGGGGGATGCAAATGGCGTAGCAGGGATTTTCGCAAAATCAATGCTCAAGCTGTAAGGGTTCTCAAGGTAATTGGAGTGGCAGTGATACTCAGTACCTTGCGGTTTAAATTCAGCGCACGCAATAACACGCGGGGCATAGTATGGAAATGAACTAATTAGTGTGTTTGATTGAAATTCAATCGTTTTACATTGGGGATGGTAATTAGAACTGGCAGGCAGGAGTCGCTGGGTATGATTTTCATTTAATCCTGCGGCGGCTGCTGATGAACACGAAAGTGATATGGTATTCAAATTTAGTAATTAATTGAACCGCACTGCTGCTGCCTGTGCGGTGCTTCAGTATTTTCCACACAATTCACTTGTCATCTGTGGTGGTAAATGTTTTCGATGGGTACGGTGTGAATGTTTCTTTAAGGGCGCATAACTTTAAAATTATATAATGCACGTTACTCATGATTTCGATCGTGTCGGCTTTTTTTAGTGAGATAAATTCATGCCATTAAAATTTGAGTATGATTCCGGCCAAATATGAGCTACAGCCAGTGATGCCAGACTTTTCGGACTGAATTGCCCACGATACACGTCAAAAACACACAAAAATGCCCATTCCGACGTTAAAAAACAACAAAATACAAAAAAATACAAAATACACAAAATACACAAATTCGTACAAAGTTTCGAACTCGAGATGTTAATCAATTCTGACATTACGATGATAGGCGAACTCAAAAAAGTGTCCCACTTCATTTACATTAAAACTTTTGATGAACGAGAAAGTTATGTTCGACCCAGTCGTGCACTTTATTTCTTGTTACAAGAGATAAAAAAACGCCCTTTTTCGCCCTGTTAGCTCATTTTGAAAGGCAAAATGCCCACGAAATGGGTAATTACCCACGATCTGGCATCACTGGCTGCTGCTGTGTCGAATGGAGCGCAAGTTTCAAGTATAATTTTTGACGGAGCCTTATACCAAAAGTCTCCTCTACAATGACAAATCAAAGTACAAATCAGCTGTCAAATTGGCTGACGGTGGAGAAGGTGCTGCATATTCGAAAATCATCCTAAAAAAAAAATACACTTTATAACGAAGTGGGCCCTTTTTTCGATAGATTTGATCCTTGTTAATCGTTGGAGCTCTTTTATCATTCTAAAATCGGTTTGCAGCATATTCAAACGGCCGAAGATTGGTCTCCAGTGTGACACCACATGGATCTGTTAAAAAACCGTTGCTTTTAATGAATTTACAAATCCAATTGAGCTTTTTGATTGTCAATTCGTCAATATTTTCAAGGAACAGTACTGCATGGTGGGGCATTATTTTTTTGACGCAGGGCGGGATAGTTGCAAAGATAGTAAAGAAAGTGGTCCGTTCTCTTCGTGCCTGCAGCTTCTAGAAATGCAGTTTCATGGAAGGTTTAGTCTTCTGGCATGTTGGCCCATGAAACAGTACTCAATCTTGATGGAAATAATACTGCTGAGCAAATGGTTGGAGGAAAGTGACACAAAATTTGGACTAAGGCATCAGCAGCGTGTTTCTGTTCGTTTTATCTTGGTTATTGATGATCGCATCCAGCCGCAGTTTTAACTTGAAAATAGAATTACCGGTAACCACGTGTCTACCCTCTTCGTCGGGCTTACAGCTCCCTAGAAAGTTGATATTGTGTTGTTGATGTAGTTGAAAACCAGGCGACTCATTCCGTAAATTTTCAGAACATTACTAGTTGCAAAAACATACTTCTTTTTTATGTTCCGCTCCAACAGAGAAGACGACACGCAGTGCTTTCGCTTTGCGCCCACCATCCCAAAGCAGGAACCACCACGATCAAAGATAATCGTTGATGACACTCTTCGATGTGTAGAAGTAAATTTAACTTGATCGGGTTGCGGTCTGTAGCTCAGCTTCTGGATGCAGCAGAAAGTCGATTGATTGCTTAAAATATTCAAAAAGATGTTGACTTTAAGTATTTTTTACTGTTTTATGTTGAATAAGATTATTCTGAGTTAACAGGAATAGGCAATAAAGTCGGGAAAAAATACAATTCAGTCTAAAACGCCCATAAAAAGTAGGCGTGGTAATGAAGAACAAGGCCCATAGTCTTCCTGGAGCCTGAGAAACTATTTCCAAGGTTTTAAAGTCGGAAAAAATACAATTTAGCCCAAAACGCCCATTAAAAGTAGGCGTGGCAATGAAGAACAAAGGCCATAGTCTTCCTGGAGCCTGAGAAACTATTTCCAAGGTTTTAAAGTCGGAAAAAATACAATTTAGCCCAAAACGCCCATTAAAAGTAGGCGTGGCAATGAAGAACAGAGGCCATAGTCTTCCTGGAGCCTGAGAAACTATTTCCAAGGTTTTAAAGTCGGAAAAAATACAATTTAGCCCAAAACGCCCATTAAAAGTAGGCGTGGCAATGAAGAACAAAGGCCATAGTCTTCCTGGAGCCTGAGAAACTATTTCCAAGGTTTTAAAGTCGGAAAAAATACAATTTAGCCCAAAACGCCCATTAAAAGTAGGCGTGGCAATGAAGAACAAAGCCCATAGTCTTCCTGGAGTCGGAGAAACTATTTCCAAGGTGTTAAAGTCGGAAAAAATACAATTTAGCCCAAAACGCCCATTAAAAGTAGGCGTGGCAATGAAGAACAGAGGCCATAGTCTTCCTGGAGCCTGAGAAACTATTTCCAAGGTTTTAAAGTCGGAAAAAATACAATTTAGCCCAAAACGCCCATTAAAAGTAGGCGTGGCAATGAAGAACAAAGGCCATAGTCTTCCTGGAGCCTGAGAAACTATTTCCAAGGTTTTAAAGTCGGAAAAAATACAATTTAGCCCAAAACGCCCATTAAAAGTAGGCGTGGCAATGAAGAACAAAGGCCATAGTCTTCCTGGAGCCTGAGAAACTATTTCCAAGGTGTTAAAGTCGGAAAAAATATAATTTAGCCCAAAACGCCCATTAAAAGTAGGCGTGGCAATGAAGAACAGAGGCCATAGTCTTCCTGGAGCCTGAGAAACTATTTCCAAGGTTTTAAAGTCGGAAAAAATACAATTTAGCCCAAAACGCCCATTAAAAGTAGGCGTGGCAATGAAGAACAAAGGCCATAGTCTTCCTGGAGCCTGAGAAACTATTTCCAAGGTTTTAAAGTCGGAAAAAATACAATTTAGCCCAAAACGCCCATTAAAAGTAGGCGTGGCAATGAAGAACAAAGCCCATAGTCTTCCTGGAGTCTGATAAAATATTTCAAAGACTGTAAAGTCGGTCTTCTTGGTGTAGTTCTCACGTCAACTGGGAACAAACACAAAGCTCTCCACAGTTTCATAGATTTAAATGCGAAGAGTGGTACAGACCGCGATAGTGAAAGTCTACTTTGATTTCGGTCTTTTTTGAGTCAAGAACTGTCCTCCATATCCTCCGCGTTTCATATGGTTTCCGAGAGACTTCGATGTTAAATGAGGAACCACACGTCATTTTTTTGCCAAACCTTACCCATGACGCATTTAATGTCATCAGCAAAAGCGCAACATACCACTCAGCCATAATTACTGTGGTTATTTCGATGCGATCTACCAACTTGCAGGTGCCCACATCCTTTACCACTGCGGTTAGGTCAAAGTGTTCATATCGCTTGCAGCGACTTCTTCTAAACTTGAATTTCTCAAAAATGATACTCGTACTTCTGGCAAATTCTTCACGAGTTTTCCGAGGACATACTTCCGCAGAACTGTCAAAGTTTCTCTTTCCTTTTAGAAGTTAAAATTGGATACACACATTTGGAAAAGCGTTGCCTCCCCGCATAAGTACCTACACAGTAGCAGAAAATATTAATAAATACTAATTGAAATGAAAGTACACAAAATGGGGAAAAAAATAACAACTCGCTGTTGTTAGATACTGTCTAAAAAAAATACCTCTGCAGGACTCTTCCAGTGTTGTAGACAATTTCTCTTTCACTCGACCCATCAAGGAAGAAAGATCCATTAGAGATGTTATTCTTACGAACTTGATTGTGATGGAACTTGATAGAAAATGCAAACAAAAAACAGAGGAAAACAAGACGTAATTGAATGGAATGGAGGGACCGTGCTATTGTGGCGTTTGATGATTGAAAAAGTAAGTCTCGTAGCAGTAACTCTGACTTTTCATTGTGATTGTGTCCTTTTCTAAATTGCTCCACTCGGTTTATTATTTTTAATGTCAGAAGTGAGACTGTAATGGCTGTCGTTAGAAGTGGGCGCTGACCTTACTAGATCCACTCTTCGGTTCTGTGATAAGTCCACTCGTATGAGCGGCTTCCAGCAAATTAGTGGTCAAAAGTGGTAATGCACGCGCGTCGCTCTAGTTAGCAACAATTCCCACAGTTGCACGCCATCATGATACAGTTCATGCACCTGCGCCAGATTATGTTCAGCACGAGTGTCAATTAGCCGCAGCGAACCAAAAATTGCCTCGATTTGACTTTTAATGGTCGGTGCTTTCACGAACTCGAGCTAATTTCGAAGACGGGCAGAAATCGCACTAAAAACCGTAGTGACACGCAAAATCCACGTCCTTGAACTCAATTCAAAGAGGAAGTGTGCTTTTCCATTTCGAACTGACAACCTATGTCTGGGATTTGTCTTTCGAACAATACCCCCAGACAACGGAACCGTCAAAGCAACTGCACAAAATCTATAAATGCAGTTGGTTTTGTTGCGTACAGACGGTTAAAAAAGGGACCAAGTAGAAATAAAATAAAAATATTCTACCCCTGGTATGACATTCTGCTCAGTCTGCAATTGAAGCGTCACTATGACCTGGTTCTGGCGTGCAGTCCTGTATTTAAATGCAACCACATGCATGCCCAAGGGGTTGGAAATAATGAAAAGAGCACCTACACATCAGATGCACGTGTGCATACCTGCCTACGGTCGAGGATATGCCTTTGGCCTGTCGAATGGGAAAATGTTTTTTGTTTTATTTTTGTTTTGAAAAATCTGAAAAGAAGTATCCCCCGCTCCTGTCTGTGGTAGGGTTTGAAAAATGCTTTGAATTCGCAAAATTGAAAGACTGGAAATGGGTTACAGCTTTTCGCAGAGTGAAAGGGACGTGTGCTACGGACCTTGTAAGCGGGAGGACTTTTATCGTGGTTATATTGACAGCCTCATTGTGTTTGTGCTTTAAATTCTTTGAGCACGTGGTGTACCTATTTTTTGAGAGGATTGGTTGCAAAATGAAGTTTGTTACAAAAGGTGGAATGTGGGGCAAGGAAAACTTTACCAGGACATCCTTTTTTGGACCCTTTGGCATATATTTTTAAAACAGAGATCAGCAAAGCTAAAAAGGTACTTCCAACTTTCTTACAAGCTTAAGACGTCCTTGGTTCAGTTGTCCCATGGAATCGTGCTCCTAATGCCGACGATAAGCACTTTTGTATAGATCAGGAAACCTGTGGATCAGTTGTCCATAAGCCTGCCTGGGCTCTTTCTCCTAAGCTCTTTGGTTTTATTTTATTTACACTTACGAATCCGCTCAGAAATCAGAGGGCCACTGGACAACTGATACAAAAATTTTTGATTAGTTTTAGACTCAAAACTGATACACAAATTTTTATTTCGTTTTAGACTCAATAAAAATTTGTGTATCAGTTGTCCATTTTTATTTAGTTTTAGACTCAATAAAAATTTGTGTATCAGTTGTCTATTGGCCCTCTGATTTCTGAGCGGAAATGCGGTCTAAACTCAATAAAAATTTGTGTATCAGTTGTCCAATTGTCCAATGGACTCAATACAAATTTGTGTATCAGTTTTCCATTGGCCCTCTGATTTCTGAGCGGAAATGCGGTCTAAACTCAATAAAAATTTGTGTATCAGTTGTCCAGTTGTCCAATGGACTCAATAAGAATTTTTGTATCAGTTGTACATTCGCCCTCTGATTTCTGACCGGAAATGCGCTCTAAACTCAATAAAAATTTGGTACCAGTTGTCCATTGGCCCTCTGATTTCTGAGCGGATTCGTATTTCGATAGTCCTACTCTGATTCAGATTCGTGTTCTGCTGGCCAATGACACCAAACCTCCTGACATATTTTGAGATCTTTAGAGCCCTCTTAAATTGAATTACATCTTGTAGAGAAGTTGTATTTGACTCTGTTACTTTTATTTTGCTGGGCTCGTGCTGCCTACAAATTTGAACAAACTTTG
This sequence comes from Cheilosia variabilis, assembly GCA_951230905.1. Lineage (NCBI taxonomy): Eukaryota > Metazoa > Arthropoda > Insecta > Diptera > Syrphidae > Cheilosia > Cheilosia variabilis. The sequence goes on along the minus strand of OX579680.1, from coordinate 57,938,181 downwards.
GTCTTGATTTATTTGAAATGTCTTCAGATTCACTGAAAACCTGTGGACCAATTGTCTCCTTAACCTCTGATTTTTCAGCGAAATCATATCTTGTAAGGTTCCAGTGTTACTTCAGATATTTTTTTTTTACGTGCGAAGCCCTGTGGATCAGTTGTCCATAGACCTCCCAAATTCTCTGCGGACTCAGGCCCTGCAATTGTGTAATTGTCTTCGTTCTTAGCCAATTTGGGGCTAAATTTACTGCAGCTTTCGGGTCTTTTAGATTTACCAAAAGTCCGTGGATAAGTTGTCCCACAATTTCCCAAATTCCCCAAATTCCCCAAATTCCCAAAATTCCTCTGTAGATTCAAGTTCTTCTAAGTATAAGTTACTTAGGCAAATGACATGAGCTCCGATTAGAGTTCTGCTTTACTAAGATTTTTCCAAGATTCAACAGAAACCCTGTGGATCAGTTGTCCCATGATTCGTCAATTTTTCGGCGGAACTGTGTTTGCTTGTACTTTGAAGCCCAGTAGCTTTCGTTTTTAGGGTCTTCTTGATTTGTAGATCAGTCCGATTTACATTTTCTGTGGTCTACTGATCGCAGGTGCTGTTTCAAAAGACGAGAAGAAGCTGAGTGGATCTACTGAGCAATTCTCTCTGCTTTAAGCTTGAATTTAAGTAGTCCAGGTTTAAACCAATCACTGATCTGCAGTGTTCCATCATTTTCTACCCCCCACATAGACAAACCTTCGTTCAACACTGCATCCATCATGGAATACTTTCCGTCCTATGTGCCCCTCAGTGGAAGCTATTCTCGGACCACCATCAATCGCACCACCATCAATCTCCCTGACAGCAGATTACCTACACATCTGCGTCTTCACACGCAAAAACGTTTTGTCGCTCCTCACCACACCGTCAACAAGCTCAGCCACTATGTCTCGCAACGGTACGTGGTGTAGCGTTTGCCAATATCCACCGAAATGTGATTTGAGCAGCCGTCTTCGTGTCCTTTTACAGTCCTTAAAAATTAACGACCACGGAATATTATCTCTCATTAGCGAACCATTAAAATTGGTATACCTCTCCCTGGGACGGCGAAACAAATCGGCCGCGCATTAGTTTTGTCCCGGAATCCCTCCAATCAGCGCTATCTAGGCCAAATGTAATTAAAATCTTATGGCTAAACGTTTCTCGCTCATTAAATGTGAATCTTCATTCGGGATATTTAATGTGTTGCCGTTTACCTACACCGCAACAGCACAATAAATAAATATCCCCCATCCGCCGGAATGGAAGGAAGTTTTATTCATATAATTTAGTCCTCAAAGCACGGACGAAATAGGGCGATAGGGGGCGTCGCAAAAAAGAAAAAAAAACCTGCTACAGTTACAACATACCTACATCCTTTTGAAATGAAACGCAAGGACATGCAGGAGCACGAGTACACGTAATAACTGTGAAAGCTAATTGCAAAGACAATTAAGAGTGTTTTTCCTGTTGGGTGTTGCGATGTGAAAGGATTTTCTCAAGTTCCACGAGCCCTTTTCCTTCAATGAACTGTAGAAGTGAAGGGAGAAGAGAGAAGCGTGAAAAACAAAGTGGAAAAACACTTTCGCGCCATTATCCTTTAGCGCGCCATGTGTACGTATGAAGTACATCCCGTGTGTCGTGACCTGACCGCTGTGAGAATCTTTCTCGCTCTCGATTTCAAAGTGAGGCTACCATTTGCCTAAAGATGGGGTTAAGAGCTCAGCGTGCATACACATGCTTGAGGGGAGGCACACGATGACAACTTAACCGTCTATTGACATCATTCGGAAGAGTTGATGTTAACTTCAGCTACTCGTCTATCCTGTAGGTTAATCTGTGCCAAGAGACGACTCACTGGAAAGGAGGAGATTAGGCACACACGTGCTCGTGGAATGTTTGAGGTAAATGAGGACAGCACGTCCGGCGGAGCGTATATTTTGGCAAGGAATCAATTTTCCGTTGGCTTTTCGTGTGGTCAATGGTCAAGTGGTTGGAAAATGCAATTCCACTCATGCAAAGATTGGCGTATAGGGTCCTGTAGGACGAAGTTGCTGCCCGCATGTACGATGGGCAGTAGAATGGGCAGATAATTGCGGTCGATTTATAGGATTTTGTGCATTTTTAGTCGGACAAGTCGGTGTTGTGTGTGGCGCTGGCAGCCTGCCAACTTGTTCGTTTGTATAGAAGGTGCTCACCTCAAGGCCTCTCTTTGAAGAGGGTTTTTGTTTTTTGCCAAGTTCAGCAGCACGAGGCAGTGATGTATGGCTTTTAGGACCTTCTGACCTTGGGTGGTCCGTGCTCAAGGTTAGAACGTGGGCGGCTCAGTGCTACAGCCAAGGCCACTTGATGCGGGGGCATTGCTTAAGGATTTTCTATATTGCAAGTATTAAGGTTTGGTGAATGGGTGGTCCGTGGAGAAGAGAGGGCGAGGAAGAGTGCAGGGGCAGGGGGATACAAAATTCTTTAGCAAGGGATAGAGATATTTCATTTGTTCCGCTGTAAAGATGGTGGCAGGTAGCAATTTGAATTGTTTTTAGAATTTTCAAAGCCGTTCGTCAAGTAGCTACAGAGCCGAGTGGATTTGGGCCTCGATGTGTGCCTCAATGCAACGGCAAGTTGGTGCTCTTGTGGCAGTATTCAGCGGCAAACTTTCTCCAAAAACGTGCTTCAAGCTGGTTGATCTTTGTTCGATCTAAATTGAGGGGTTGCTTTTTTGTCGTTTTACTTCTGGTTGGTGTCGAAGGTCTTTTACTTTCGCCCTTATCGACAACTTTGCCAACTTTACAATTTTGAACTAGTTTTGCACGTCAAACTCCTCTTCCCCTTTTTTTGGGGGGTCATTTTAAGAAACCATGCCTTCTACGCAGATATGCCTAGAACCAGGTAGGCTTGTGATGTTTTATTTACTGCGAATAAACGAGAAGTAACGAGACCAATAATTCTTTTATTTGATCAGTAATTTACGCCTCTCAAGGGGTGTCATTTCATATAAATCATTTTCGATGAAAAGTCTTTCTAAAATGAGGCGCTTTACTAGGCCAAATTTTTAAATCAAACCAATTTATTTCTTCAAACTAAAAATGCATGGTATATTAAGCTTGAGTACCCCCCCCAAAAGGGGGGTCATTACAAAATATCCCAAATCGCTTCTGATCACGAGTTTCAATTGATGCTAAATATTTTTTACACGAGGCAAACCTAAGATATACTAGAGATAGTTTTCGGCACGCGTAACTTTGCGTTTTTAAAAGAACATTTATTGCGCCCCCAAAAGGGGGTCGTTTCGAAATATATTGAATCACTTTTGGCCAGGTCAAATTGATGACAACAGTCATGCAACTTGGTCAAATTTCAAATCGAATACCCAGCATTAATTCTACGTAATCCTGCCCCCTTTCAAAATACTCTCAGTCGCTTTTGGGCAATACGAAAGAGTAAATTCTGACAAGAGTAACAGGACCTGTTAAAGTCGAACAAACGGCATTCATTCTATGCAAGCCTCTAGTGCCCCTTTCAAAGGGGGGTCTTCTCAAAATACTTCTCATCGCCTTTGGGCAATACAAACGAGGTTAAATTGATGACAACAGTCATAGAACTTCGTAAAATTTTAAGTCGAATAACCAGCATTCGTTCTAAGTAAACCTATTGTGTCCCTTTAAAAGGGGGGTCTTCTCAAAATACTTTTCATCACCTTTGGGCAATACAAACGAGGTAAAATTGGTGACAACATTCATAGAACTTGGTAAAATTTCAAGTCGAATACCCTGCATTCGTTCTACTCATACTTTAATCGTAAACCTATAGTGCCCCTTTAAAAGGGGGTCCTCTCAAAATGCTCTTCGTCGCTTCAACGGGTTTGAATAAACAGTTATACAACTTGGTCAAACTGTAAGTCGATTACCCCTGCTCATGTAAGCCTGGCTTACCATTGATTTCCTTTACAACAGTCGTTGAAAAAATGCAAATGGCTTCCAGAATTTGTGATCGATTACCAGTGGTATAGTCGTTGGGAAAATTGACGGTTGAAGTGCAGGTTCACTCCCTGGCAGGGAAATAAATAACTTCAATTACTAAGAAAGGTAAGTCCAATCTCCTGAGTCGCGCAAATATGCACCCATTCACTGAGTTCAAATCCTGAAAAAATCCATTCAAAGGACCTCCATTTTCTATTGTTATTCCAAGTTCCATACAGCGCGCACCGTATTACGAACACAATGGACCGAACAAGGGAAATATTCAATTCTAGAGAACCTTTCAAGAGAATTTTCCAAAAAAAACACATGTGCACTTTATCTCAAGTATTACTCTCCTTGTATCCTATGCAACATTGAAAATATTCCATACCTCTGTTTTATTCAGTTACAAAGTCGACACAAGTGCCATTCAATGGAAAACTTAAAGTAGAGCTATGCCCGAGCCAAAAGATTTCCGTTCAAGGACAGCACACATTCGTTAGCCTTCATTTGAAGAGAGAGGGCCGTTTCTTTTCCTTCTGTTTTGTTTTTTCTATTTTACTCCATCATACACAAGAAAGTGTAGAGCAAAAAAACAAGTGGAGAAGCAAATCAAGGGTGTGTGCACATTTCATAACCTCTAGCACAATGGCTTGTATGGGATACGCATGTATGAGCGCAAGGACGAATACGAATATGGTGCACAGTTTAAAAATTGTTCGAGTGTCGCTCAAGTCAAAATGGGACAAAGTGTTTTTTTTTACAAAACAAGGAGCCTCTATGCATACGGCCAGGATGTCAGAAATACTATATATATGCCCAGTGGCTGTGTTGGAAAAGGAAGCTATGACAGATACTGTCAGGGGTAGGACAAATTTGTGAACGATAATAGGGTTATGTGGATTTGCGTCAAATATGGAATAGAAATCCATGCTAAAGTTTAGTCGGATGGTTGTTGTGGGCCAGAAGTCCTGGGTCGGGCGGTCTTAGTATGATTGCAAATCGGATTAGGTTGGATTACTCTAATTGAATCGTGGGTCTTTCTTCAGAGGGAATAGATGAACGGATTATTCGATTATTTTTTAGAGCCCACGTAAGCTTATAAGGTCTTACAAGCTTACGTTATAAGATAGACTAATGTTGGGCTCCTACTATTGGTGAGGCTGAAGAAGGTACTTTCATAACTAGTTTTCAAGTCAAGTTGTGGTGGATTATTTAGTCATCGTCCCATTTCTGACCTGCTTTGTATTTAAATGTGTGCCGAATTTTGTTGATGGTTTTTCTGGTCTTTTTTTTTTAAGTTTTTGACTGGGTTTTCAGTCGGGATTCAGTCGGCTAATGTTTGTCGAATTTTGTTGATGGTTTTTATCGGATTTTTTAAATAATTTTAGACTGCGTTTTTATTCGCGAATTGTAGGGCTGCTGTCTGATGATTTTTTCCGACACCTTTTCTGGTATTTTGTTTATTAATTTTTGACTGCATTTTTTCGACGGTTTTTCTAGCTAGTTTTTAGTTGCTCTTTTTATAGCTGCTTTTGCCGAATTTGTTCGATGTTTTTTCTGGTATTTTTTTTTTAAATTAATATTTGACTGCGTTTTTGGCGTGATTTTTAGAGCTGCTGTTTGAAGAATTTTTTTCGACGCTTTTTCTGTGATTTTTTGAAATAATTTTAGATTGCGTTTTTTCGACGGTTTGTCTAGTTTTGTTTTTAGTTGTGATTTTTAGAGCTGCTTTTGCCGAATTTTTTCGATGCTTTTTCTGAAATTTAAATAATTTTGGCGAATTTTTCTGACGCTTTTTATGGTATTTTTTTTTTTTTTTAATTAATTTTTGACTGGGTTTGCAGTCAGGATTTTAAGACGTATTTGTGGCATTTTGTTATTATTTTTTGACAACGTTTTTAGTCGCGATTCTTATTTCTGGTTTTGGGCGAATTTTCTGGGATTTTTTAAATTCAGTTTAGACTGCATTTTTTTCAACGATTTTTCTAGTTAGTTTTAAGTTGCGATTCGTAGGACATTTTTCCGACACTTTTTCTGCTATTTTATTTTATTAATTTTTGTCTGCGTTTTTTTGTACCAATTTTTAGAGCTTCTGTTTGACTAATTTTTCCGACACTTTTTCTGGTATTTTTTTATTAATTTGTGACTGGGTTTGCAGTCGAAATTTTTAGACGAATTTGTGGTTCTTTGTTTATTAATTTTTGACTGCATTTTTAGTTGCGATTCTTATTGCTGGTGTTGTGCGAACTTTTTCGACGTTTTTCCGGGATTTTTTAAATTAATTTTTGACTGCGTTTTTTTGTAGCGATTTTTAGAGCTGCTGTTTGACGAATTTTTTGACGCGTTTTTGTTAACAATTTCTCGTTCGTTTTTAGTCGCACTGATTTTTGTCTATTTTTTGACTGATTCCAAAGTTGTCTTTGATTATTTCTCGTCGCGTTTTTTATCTAATTTTGTGGCATGTTTTTCAAAACTTTTGAAGTCGTAGTTATGCTGCGTTTGTCTTTTATATTTTCTCGAGCATTTGTGTGTGTTTCCTTTTACTGTTTTTGACGAGTTTTTTTTTGAAGAGTTCTTGCAATTTTTCCCGGAATTTTTTAAATTTCTTTAAACATATTGCGCATTGTCAAATTTTTTTAGGAAATTTATTAAATTTTTGACGCTTTTATTGGTGCATTATCAGAAATGGTATTTGTGGCGGTTTTTCTGATTTTTTTAATATTTTTCCGAGCACATCTTGTCGCTCGTCGATGGTGTTTGTTACATTCCTTGGCTCCATTTATGTTGTATTTTTTTTTTTGTACTTAAATGTTTGGCGAATTTTTCGACCCATTCTCTGGTGTTTTTTTTTTTGTTAATTTAAGACTGTGTTTTTTGACGCGATTTTTAGAGCTAATATTTTCCAAATTTTCGACGCGCTTTTCTTTGCCTTTTTCTGGTTCGTTTTTAGTCGCATTTTTGCCCCGATTGTCTCAAGTATCGTTAGAAAAGGAGCAGTTTTTGACGCATTTCTGGGTGTGGGTTACCTATCTGTTTTTGAAACGTTTTTAAGCGTCTTTGGGGGAGGCTCTTTTGCCTTTTTGCCACGCATATCTGGATATGTTTTTGGGCTTTTTAATTTATTTTTTTGTAAGTTTTTGGTGCAATATTTTCGTAAATTTGTCTGACAACATTTTTGACGTCCTCTTTGCTACATACGACATCCATCATTCTTTTGGTTGCTTTTTATTTTAAATATTGTGTTTTTATTTCTGCTGCATTCTGTCGTTCAGATTTTGGGGTATTTTTTGGGACTCATTTTAAAGCGTTTTTTAGGTCGCTTTGTAGAGTGTTTTTGGCGCCTTTTCTGTACAGTTTTCCCGCCGCTTTTTTCAGTCTTTTTTTAAGCAAATATATATATTTGGGATTTTTATTTGTTGTATTTTTGGTCCATTTATTTTTTTAGCGCATTTTTGTGTAAAGTTTTGTTTGCCTCTTCTGCTTTCAGTTGAATATCCCTTGCAAGTCAGTCAATGCACTTTAAAAGCCGCTCAAAGGCAACCTCTTACCAGACCTCGCTTACAGACTGTCGACCCTAACTTTTCCATTCAGCCGACTCCCAAAAAAACACCCATCACTTCCAGTTTGTCAACATGAATTGCATTAATCCGCATACACCAACCGAGCATTGTATTCCATCCATACGTCGAGCGGTTCGATTGACCATATCCATCGTACTGTGCGACTGCAGCTGTGTCACACCCGTGTCAATATTGCTTCAACTTCCCTAAACGGACGGCGATAAACCCCATTCGTGCCAAATGCAGAGTGGCATGGGTAATGGTTGCTGCCAACACACCTACCGCACACTCGATTGAATTGCTCTTCGCAATGGCATAATGCGAATTTGCACTGTCGTGAGTATTGTGTACCCTCTCGGTTACCAACAGAACGCATTCAAGCCCGACCCATGCCCCCAGGTGCAAGGATATATCCAGCGCTGCTGGTCGAATGAAAATGAGAATGGCTGCCCTCCTCCGCAAATAATTTTTGTTGGCAAAGCATTTTCGTTTTTTGTTTTTGTTTCCCCTGCTGCCCGTCTTATAGGTAAGCTTCAGGTAAATGTGTTTAAAATGCGGCATTGTTTAGGAGGCGATTGTGTGCTGTCTGCATCTCTGTTGGTATGCAGCTTAATGGTTCGGGTACTCAATTCACTGGCGCGGCAGCTGGGAAATTCGGAAAATTTTGACTTGCTTTAGGGGATGCCACAACCTACTGTTTTGAGGGTAGCATAAAGAATTTTGCACATGCACCGCAGAACGTTATTATACATACATCGGACCAAACCCCTAGAAGAACTAGAGACGGAAAATTGCCGGCGGTGCTTTCGACGGGGCAGCTTTATATCAGACGGGTGCTTTTGAATGGGTATTGTGATTGTGATTGTGGTACTGCGGTGGAGCGAGAGAGTTCCGCTTTTGTTTGGGGGCTTTCTTAATCCCATGGGTGAAATGATGACCACAGAGGTCGCCTAGAGACTGGGGTGGAAAAGTGCTTTCGGGTAGAAGATAAGCGACAAAAAAACAATTGAAATGAAAATACAGACAGCCTTTGGACTTTTGGCAAACATTTTGCGAATTTCTTGGACATTTGTATAGCTCCAAGGAAATATGAACGGTGAGGTTTTCGACAATCGACTTTAGCCTGCGGAATGTTGATGTGCCTTTGAATGAGAGATCGTTTAGGCTCATGAGAACCTTCTACTTTATGAAGGTTGTAGCAGTAGGAGTAAGAGCACGTGTAGTTTCGCAAAAGTTCGCAAAGTCTTTTTTATGGCCCCTAGTTTTCAAAAACAGTTTTAGATATTTCTAAATTCGCTGCTTATCATTAGAATTCTCAGGCCAATCGCACAAAAAGGTGCCACGAATGCAGTTTAACTCCTGACTCGGCATTGAGACGAACCTAAGGCGTGGCTGCGGCAGTAAATTCTGTGAAAATATTGCTGCCATACCCAGGTTCCAAGGCCTTCGTAGAAGATCATAAAAGTTGGGAGAGGTTAGTGCAAGAGATTGAGGGTACCTCCCTCCAGTTAAAATCTCATTTTAGGGTGTTTTTCTACATTGTTTCGCTGGCGTAACCAGCTCGACTGTTCGCCCAACTTTTTACACTTTTGCCTTTCAAAGACAGACTTCCCAAATTGTCAACTCTGTGCTAAAGTCAGAAGTTTGGAGTGCAGCTTAGTCGGAAAAATAAGGGGGGAAAGGCTGTCGATAGTCAAATGAGTTTTTCAGACTTTTACGATCGTTAAAAATTCCAAAACTGATATTTTCTACCTCTCAGCCCATTCAAAGCTCCACAGAATAAAGAAATGTCCAACAAACAACGAGTCCCCAATCTTCGTGCCCAATTACCCACTTCAAACTTCAATGTCAACTTTCCAGGGATAGGAACAGGTACTAAAACCGCTCTCAAAAGCCTCGTAGTCAAACACATATCCAACTTCACGCAACCACTCGCCTTCAATGGCGACACGCAACATAAATCAAACTATACTCCCATTCACACCTTGCGAAAGGACAACTCGCACCGTTCTCCATTCCGATCTCATTAAGTTGCAAACTACATTTCCAAGGTTCGCCAATTGAATCGCTAAATGCAATAAGTTCAATTGAGGTAATCGCATAGGGTGGCGGGCTAACAGTTCCGACGAGGCAAAGCCCGACTATCCCAACCCACTCTCTGTCCCGCATCGTGTTACATTTATCTCGCTCGCTTTTTAATTAACCGGTCTGGCAGGTTGTAAACTGAGGTGAGCACCGGACCGTGCCACCGAGGACAGTGCACAGCCACAGTGGCATTGTTTAATAGAAAATATTATTTCTCGGAGCTAACAACTGTGCGGATGGTAGTTTACCGGACCCGTTTACGCTGCCGTGCGAGTTAATCTGATTCTTCTCCCGTGTATCGAATCAGCCAGCGACACTGCGAACTATTAAGGATGCACACTGCACAGGCACACGGTCAATGGCATGCCCTCGTTGCATGAGCTCGTTTCCACCCGGGGCTAATGCGCGCAGCGCGCATTTCTTCTTCTTTGCTAACCTCTTTCGGTGTGCAGCTCTTTCTCGTTTTTATGTCATTCGCCATTCATTTGATTACCTGTCAGATCGAATATGGATGTGCGCAGAATAGAATACTATCGGCCAAAGATCTACATACACATGTACGATGTGCACATCTATTTGGCCAGAGCTGCTGCAGGAACGACTGCAGCTGGGATTAGTGCGAGCAACCTGTTTACGTCGCCCGACGATCTGCGCGCTTTAAAAGGCGTTCGCGCTGAGAAAATGTTATCCGCCCTGCTAAAGTGTTGTGTTTAAGTTTAATCCAGCATAAATTGCCATTCATTTGGGCGACAATTTAAATTCCTCGTGAATTATTCATTACAGATGTTCATCGTCATCGTTGTGTGTCGGTCCAAGGTACCTTGCACCTATCCAGGGGACACAAAGAGGGATGTCTTCATGCGCCGCCTCCTGTGTGCTGCGGACACTCATTCATTCCCCGAGGTGACGTTTTGCTATTTGTGGAACTTCAATTATTGATATGCCAGAGGTGGTAGTACTCTGTTGCTGTTTAGGGATAATGATTGGGTGGTCAGCGTGGTCCAGGGATTCAATGTTTTTGTGTTGCAGACTGCAGACACAAATATTCTGTTGAAAATTTAATCATTCGTCCGAGCAGGAATGCACCCAGCACACAGTGACTGGCTGTGGGTATAGAAAAAGGGAAACCAATTATAGAAGGCAGTCGAAAGGGAGGGCGGCCGGCGGAGCGCAGGGATTCCATTTTGTATTGCAGTTGTTCAATTATTGCGGAGCGAAGGAAATAATCAATTCCTCTTGTTAGTGATGCCTGGCTTTGGAATTAAAACAGTTGTGCTCGCAGAGCATAGCTAATTCGAGCGAGTGTATTAAAAAGGGCTCTGCACAAAAAGGTGCCCCTAGAGATGGTCGCCTGTCTCTTGGGGAGTGTACGATCTCAGGCGTTGTCTTTGAAGAAAGTTATATTTACGTCTTTCTTGAAGGGGATTCGAGTGGTTGCTTTTGTGAAAGTCACTAGTCAAAGTGGTTGACGCTCTTTCTGAACCCAATACTTTTAAGCGGTCGTCATTGAATTGGGCGAAAGTATGGGAGCTTCTATTTGAAGCTGCAAGGAAGTCTGCTCTTAAAAACTTTAGAGGTTTATCCACTTCTAAAGCTGTTTACAACATGATTTGTAGAGACTGTAGCAACTCCTTGAACTACAATAAAGCGAAGACATCCTAGACCTTCCACTGAGCTGCGTTTTCTATGTGCAGCATTTTCTGTCTACAGCAATCCAGTCCCGAAAAAACACCGCAGAAGGTTCTGAATACCAGCAATAAACACTGAGTCGATGGGTGCACTTGTTCAGTGAAAAGTGTTCTTAACTACTGAGTGAGGAACCTCAGACTCGATCCCCGGAGAAAGACAAAATCACTTCTTAAGTTTATTTCCACTGCGCTACCTCTCGCGAGCGTCTGAAAAACATCCAAGCCTTCGAAAAGCTTCTCAATTCAGCCGTACGGACTCGCCATCAAACTGTAGGTCGCTTTAACTCGCCCCAAAAAAATTAAAACTCACACAATCGAATGGTTGTGAGTAGCTAGGCCTAGGGTAGCTATTGCGCCAACTATTTTAAGTCACATCTTTCTTCTGTTTAAGTCCCCTGGACCTGTCAAAATAGCCCCCTAAAAATTATGTTAATTACTTTCTGAATTGATACGCTTCAGCTCAGCACAAGTCAACCCATACTTCTCTATTACAGGTTCGACAAGGTCTTCCATATTGCTTTTGCTTCCATATTTTGAGTCAAAAATTGTTTACCGAAATCAGTGTTGAAGACTTTTGTAAAATATTCAGGAAGCTCTTCAATACTCTCCCGCAATAAAATCGTCTAAGCCCATTAAAGGCAAACCCTTGAAGATAGTTCCCATGAGTTCTAAACGGAGTTCTAAGAAACAATCGACAGGCTCTTCAAAGGTACTTTAAAAATTCTTCAAAATCATGTTGTTCTGAGTTCCTCTCAGTTCAGCTTAGATAATAAAACGTGCTCGAGCAACTCAACAAGATTTTCGTATGAACAAATATTCAACTAAATGTTATTCTGATGAGTTCCGAAAGCTGTTCAAACATTTTTACAGGGGAGTTGGCATCAAACTTGGTTTTTGTGAAAATTCTCTTATGAAAGTTGCAACTCAAAAGTGACCAAGGAACCCAACAGCAGTTCGCTATGAACAAATATTCAACTAAGGCGAGTTCTTAGTGATCTGGAAGATGCTCAAAGTTTTGGATAAGAGAGTTAGAGAGTCAAAAATTGATTTTGCCCGAGTTCTTTTTTGAATGGCAACTGAAAAGTGATCAAGGAACTCAACAAATGTTCCCAAAAAAAATAAATATTCCAAAATCAAAAAAAAAAATAAGAAACGCTTCGAAAATCTTACATTGAGTTCGGATGAGTTCTCATGAGTTCCAATTGCAGTTCCGGCAACTACTGCTCAGGCAACTTTGCGACATCCCCTGATACCTAACCAAATATTTCAAGCCCAAAAACGTAACACACCAAAGAAAGTATAAAGAGTTTCCACGAGTTCAGAACACGGTCTCATTTGAGTTCTAAAGAGTTCTAGACAAGCACTTCGAAACAAATCTTATAAATTGTTCCTAAAATTGTCGGAAAAAAAAAAATCGCCAAATGGAGCCTTTTAAGAAACATAATTCTGACTTCCCGAAGACAAAAATGAGTTGTAAACGAGCTAAAAATCACAAACTTAGAGATTTTCGTTCCCGCCGACCTCTATTCAAAAAAAAACAACAAATATTTGAATATTCAAAGGCCGAATTTTTGCGTCAAAGTTCCATTCGTTCCGATTAGACCTGTGGACAGTAACAATAAATGCTGCATGCGAAGTCGTAATGAACTTCCCCAGAAACAAAGACGTGATAATGAGAGTATACATTTTTTTTCCTCCAACTCGCAGATGCAGAAAGGAAGTCTGAGAAATACGTCCGGTAAGGACCACTGTCTCAAACGAACTTCACAATTCCTTATCTTTTGCAAAACAATAACCCACCATATGGCTGGTATACATGCAACTTGTCCAGTACTGGGATCTACAAAATTTTATAATACTTTTGCGACGACGAATAACATTGAAACGGATTTCAGCTTCGCATCAGCAAAACTTTCTTTTGTCCAAATTGAAATCACACAATAGAGGAGCACTGCCAGTGTCTTCCGTCGTAGGTCCGTGTGGCACTGTAGAGTTGGTTGACAATGATCGTTTACACAAAAGCCTCGAGAGGATGCATTCCCCCCTTTCGTTCACAGGAGGATGAAGATAAAACATGAGAAATTGGGTTTCTGTGTCGCATTCTCGCATTTATTATAAGGAGATTTGGATTCCCAAAAAGAGAGGAAAGAAACCTGAAACAGGCGCAAGTTGGAATAGTGTGTGTCATTGTTTTGATATGAATGTGATATATGTAGATTTGGGCTTTTGTTTTGGAGAGTTGCCTCTGTCTGTCAAGGAATGGAAAGTTTTACGGATTTTTTTTTGGTGCAATTTGGGCAGGAAATTCATCAAAGTTGGGGTACAGTCTGATGTGGCATTTGCACCGGTGGCATTTATAGATTTAAGTGGGGAATTTATCCAGCGGTTGTTTTTCTCGTCTTATTCCAGGTTTCTGCATTCAATTTGTATTGTTTGTTGCGTCAAAGTGTTGAATTGAAGCTGTTTGAAGTTGGAAGGTCGAAAATGGAAAATAAAAGATGCAATGTAGGAGCTGGAAGACGAAAGTTAGAAGACGAGGAGAACAGGCTTCTGACTTGCACTAATAATAGAGGAATAGGCTGAGTTCCAGAAACCTTTTTCATAGCAGACAAATTTAAGCACTGCCGACAGCGATTGTCCCTGGGAGCTTATTCAAAATCTCAGCAGCTGGAATTTTGTTTCCCTATATAGATTTTTCTGACCCTCTTTGAGTGTAGTATTAATAAATTTCTTCTTTTTCTTTCCAGGTAAGATTTTGCTGCAACATCTTGTTCATGAGTATTTTTTTTGTCTGCCTTTTGTGAGTACTTACCTGTTAAAATATTTTAAAACATTTCATAAAAAAGCAGTCATTCCACAAATTGCCAACTAATGTCGACGCGCTTGTCCAAATTTAGAAGTCCAGTGATCAGGTCGTGAGAATTTTTCCTATTAAATGGAATTTTCATGCCGCCCTTGTCCAAATTTATAAGTCCAATGATGCAGGTCGTGTGAATTTTCCCTTTTATAGGGAATTTTCTTGGCGTCTCTTGTCCAAATGTATAAGTCCAGTGATATCAGTTCGTGTGAATTTTTCCTTTTATAGGGAATTTTCTTGGCGGCTCTTGTCCAAATGTATAAGTCCAATGATGTCAGTTCGTTTAAATTTTTCGTTTTTTAGGGAATTTTCCTAACGCCCTTGTCCAAATTTATAAGTCCAGTGATATCAGTTCGTGTGAATTTTTCCTTATAGGGAATTTTCTTGGCGTCTCTTGTCCAAATGTATAAGTCCAGTGATATCAGTTCGTGTGAATTTTTCCTTTTATAGGGAATTTTCTTGGCGGCTCTTGTCCAAATGTATAAGTCCAATGATGTCAGTTCGTTTGAATTTTTCGTTTTTTAGGGAATTTTCCTAACGCCCTTGTCCAAATTTATAAGTCCAGTGATATCAGTTCGTGTGAATTTTTCCTTATAGGGAATTTTCTTGGCGTCTCTTGTCCAAATGTATAAGTCCAGTGATATCAGTTCGTGTGAATTTTTCCTTTTATAGGGAATTTTCTTGGCGTCTCTTGTCCAAATGTATAAGTCCAATGATGTCAGTTCGTGTGAATTTTTCCTTTTATAGGGAATTTTCTTGGCGGCTCTTGTCCAAATGTATAAGTCCAATGATGTCAGTTCGTTTGAATTTTTCGTTTTTTAGGGAATTTTCCTAGCGCCCTTGTCCAAATTTATAAGTCCGGTGATATCAGGTCGTGTGAATTTTCCCTTTTATAGGGAATTTTCTTGACCGCTCTTGTCCAAAATTATAAGTCCAATGATGCAGGTCGTGTGAATTTTCCCTTTTATAGGGAATTTTCTTGGCGCTCTTTTCCAAATTTATAAGTCCAGTGATATCAGTTCGTGTGAATTTTTCCTTTTATAGGGAATTTTCTTGGCGCTCTTTTCCAAATTTATAAGTCCAGTGATGTCAGTTCGTTTGAAATTTTCGTTTTTTAGGGAATTTTCCTAGCGCCCTTGTCCAAATTTATAAGTCCAGTGATATCAGGTCGTGTGAATTTTCCCTTTTATAGGGAATTTTCTTGGCGGCTCTTATCCAAATTTATGAGTCCAGTGATATCAGTTCGTGTGAATTTTTCCTTTTATAGGGAATTTTCTTGGCGGCTCTTGTCCAAATTTATAAGTCCAGTGATATCAGATCGTGTGAATTTTTCCTTTTATAGGGAATTTTCTTGGCGGCTCTTGTCCAAATTTATAAGTCCAGTTATATCAGTTCGTGAGCATTTTCCCTTTTATGGGGAATTTTCTTGGTTGACGCAACTCATCCACAGCAAAGATATCTATTATTGTTTTATTTCCATAGAGATTATTTAAGAAATAAATGGACTTTAGAACAGCTCATCTATGGACAGTTCATCCACCCTAAATTGTTGCATAGACGTAGGCTTTTTAGGACAATTATTGCGCCTTATCCTTTTATACCCCGAGGTAGGTACAGGAATTTGTTGTCAGCGAAGCGATAAACAAATTTTGTTGGTTGAAATGTCTGGAAGATTATAATCGATCTAAAGTTCACTTGCTTCCTTGGTGTGTTGAAGTTGGTCATGGATGGATTTTCTGAGCTCCATTATATTTTTTCCAATTAAAGCCTGTTGATCTTTCATCTGTGATTGGTTTTAGCAAAATTACTGACCGTAAAAATGGCGGGAATTTTCTAAAAGTATTCAATATCCAACAGCATTCAACCTAGAAAAAAAAAAACACATTTCACCATCAAAGTCCTTTCTGACATCCATCCCAAATCGGAACTGCATTCGCTCACATTCCCCTCCCATCGCGAACTTCTATGTCGCCGACTGTCGTCGTTTGAAGTCGTCCTTATGTGCCCCAGCAAGCAGCTCTCCATTAACGATGACAACAAACAAATTGCGTCAGAGTCCCAACAATCACGACCGATCTTGTTATTTTTATCTAATACGGAAAGCTATCTCTCCCTTGACCATAACGAGCTGGCATAACAAAGTACCAATATATAGGTAGCCGTTTGTGGCGGTGCGCTACCCTGCACCCAATGTGTCCATGTCGCTGTCTGCGTCCATGACCATTGGCACCAACAATGAGGACGAAAATAAACTCGCTTTGTTTGGTCTGGTCATGGAAGTCAATAGAGAGTGAAGACGCACTAGCCAAATGGACTGTCAATGGGGAAGAACGGTCTGCACGGTAGTCAACAGACCGCAAACCCACGACCAACAGGGTATAGTGGCACAAAAACAAAAATCCCAATCATGTCGCTGCTCGGAATGTATGAGCACATGTCAATCTCTGTCGCTTGCTCTGGGGTAGGTCTTTGCTCTGCTGCAGGAGCGGAGTAATTGGAGTCCACCTCACGTACATGTCGCGCTATGATGAAATGGGTGTTGCGATGGTCGCACACTGTCTAACTACCTTAGAAGAGGACGAGACGTGAAGGGAGATTTTTTTTTAGCCCCGTCTTTTGATATCGCACCCAATTAAGTTACGCCATCCGGGAGATTACCTCTTGTTCTCCCTAAATGGCGATTAATCCCTTCAAGGAGAGGGTCAGAGTCAGAGATGAGAACGAGTACAGCGGTTAACTAATTGGTTCCATGTGTTCCGATCAAACGGCTTGAAGGGGGACTTCTTGTTTCCCGTCTGCTTGTTCCGCACGAGCACACTGGCGCCTTCGACTATACGTGCGGTTGTAGGGTGTAGCGAGATGATGACCTTTTGGAAATCCTTTCGAAATCAATGAGTTTTAGTAGTCCTTCGGTAAACTTCGGTACACGTACTCGTCCTTAGGACTTTAAATAAATTGAAAAAAAAAAAAATTCAATTGCTTCTCAATTTTGAATTGGTTTAAAAGGGACACGTGACTCTCTGACTCTGTCCCGATGGAGATGTGTAGCAGACGAGACGATGAGCCAATCGATTTGGAATTTTGTGGCCACGTCATGCGTGCGCCAGGTGGTTTTGCTTGCTTACGGGTGACAGGAGCATCTTATGGGCTTCATTATGTGCGATCCGGAAGTGGGAGGCCCGCCTCTTAACATTTAAGCTAATAGATTGACGGAGAGAAAGTGTCTACCATGTGGGGGAATATGTGCGACGTCCCAGGAAAATCTTAGTAAAAGAGAAATTCAATTCTCGTGGTTTTGTCAACGTGACCCTTTATTTCCGGTCTCCAAACAACCCTATTCAATCTCTGAAATGAAACCAAATTCGTCACATCGTATCTGATCGGCTGAATCGGCCCAGGCCCACACTCACTCCTTTCGGTCGGCGTCCAACTGATGTTCGCGATTATTATCACTCAGACAGGTCTTGATCGGCTGATAGTACTCCAGGAGACAGTCCGCGTTAATTTTGGAATCGTCGGCCAAAAGTGTTGCAGGTATTTCTCTGACGAGCCAATCTTCATAGTTTTCCTCCGAGAAATACAAGTTTGAAAGACTCCTCTAACAAAAGAGCTGCCTCCTTTAACAAGAGAGCTGTCGCACTTACTTCATGGCACCGGCGACACCCGTGCTGTTGTAAAAGTCGCACTGCTGCAGTGGTTCCTTGGAGTACTGCTCGTTTATCTCACAGAACTTCTTGTAGAACTGATAGCCCCAGCAGCTCGGTCTTGAATTTCCTAAAAAATGAATTCAGTAATTTATGAGAGGTGTAGGTAAGTCTCATAAGCCATTGTGAGCTCAAAAAATTTGGCTTGGACAATAAAAAGTATGGCGGAGTGAGTTCATCTTCAATAGATGACAGAAACCAGTGGGCCCTTTATCGGAACACCACCGCAGGGTTTTTTTGCGACCGCCATAAACAACCACATGTCAAAGAGACAGAGCCTACTAATGTGTCAAATCATTAAGACTCAGTTGTGAAGCATGATTATGAAAAACAAGCGCAGTTTGGAAGAAGCTCCTGCGAAGTATCTCAAATTTTAATATTTTGTATGAGTCCAGCGATACCATTTATCCACCTTCTCATTGATTCCTGGTGTCCCACAGGGCACTATCATTTCTCTTGTACTTTTTCGAATAGTTTTCTCTAGTCGGTTTTGGTTTGCTGATTCTTTTGTTTGGTTGTTTGTCGATTATACCGCCCCTTTGGGGATGATGTTTGGTAGCTCTCCTCAGCTCTGCAAAGACCCAAAGTAGCACTGTCCATTTAATTGACAATTTGACATCCTTTTGGGCTCCTATTTTGTACCAGCTTTCTCCACATAGCTAGCTGGCTACAGTCTATAATGTGGGACCGGTGGGCCAACTTGTATTAGCCAAACTGAGCTCAAAGCCGAGTGCTATAACACAATGCGATCTCTGAGTCTCAACGCACTAGAAAGCCACTCCTGGCTTTGAATAGTAATACGAGCTTTGGTTGTCAAAAGTGTCTTTAATTTAAGTGTCACCTTGGTAGCTTCATATAAATATGTATATGAATACTTTTCTGTTCTTCTGTGACGTAATACGTTTCACTTGACGCTTTTTACAATATGTGACTACGGCACTTCCTAAAACTGGGCATAAAAATCTTAAATTATCTTCCTTGGTGCCCATATTTTGAAAAGCAACTTTCTACAAAGTTGTCAAGATGTTTCTACAATTGTTTTTGAAGAGACTCTGCGAGTTCCAGCTCAAGGCTCGATATCTTTCCAAAAACTGAAGGTGTTTACGCTGCAGAGGTTCCTCTTACACTGTCAGCTGCTAAATATCAAACTGTCCACAAAAATGTCATCCGAGGCCATTGCGATGATTTGAAAAGACTTGAATTTCATTACCTTCGATCAATTTTCAAAACCTTACTCAGTGGAATACTCTTCACTCCTAGGTACATAAAAAGCGAGTCATACCCAATCCAAAGACCGAAATACTCACTCGGATCTGTGCTGTCGAAATCCCCTGCAGATGTTTATTTACTAGGTTACATCTTTATCGACAGCAACTGCAAGGTCAGCACCTGTTTTGTACCACCTCAAAAATAGTACGTCGACACAAATAATCGCACTATCAGTCCCACAACATTCTTATCTCACATTCGTATAAAATGAACAAAAGGCTCGTCAAAAGTAAATTGGATTTTATTAGTTTCATGGACAGTTTTTCAGATGCGGGGCTCGCAATATCAGTTTCACCGCCTTTATACAATTTCTGAAAGGAAGACACATTCGTGAGGTTTCGGCACCGTTTCGTTTTTGGGAAGCTTACTTTTGTCGGATGGGGTCCAGCCGGTTTTGACATTCGCTTCGCGATTCTTGTCAGTCAGCCAGGTCTTGATGGGTTGATAGTACTCCAGGAGGCTTGCAGCATTGGCCGATGGATTCTCGGGCAAAAGTGCCGCCAGCACCTCGGGCAACTCCTTGGAGGAGCCGAGTTTCATCATTTTCCTGCAGAGATAAATCTTTTTCTAAGCACAATCAGACAGTCGGTACGGTACTCACTTCATGGCATCGCCGACACTGGTGTTGTCATAGAAATCACAGCTATGCAGAGGCTCGCTGGGGTACTGTCTGCTGATCTCGCAGAACTTCTGGTAGAACTGGTAGCCCAGGACTTCCGTGTTGAATTTCCTGCAAGTGCATAAGATATAACGACAGGAGCAAAACTTTTGCATAAGTCGTACTTGGCCTGTGTGTTTTCGTTCAAGTCGATGTAGAACTTGAAGGGGAAGTCGAAGAAATTGGTGTCCCGGTCGACTGGTGGCTCGACACCGACATACTGGCCCATCAGCTTCCAGTAGTGCTTGTTGAGCTGGTCAATGGAAACCACATCGGCGAATAGGTCGGCCATGACTTTTGTGTGCACAAAGAACACGGGGATGTTCAGCAAGGTGTGGATGCCCTAAAAAAAGAGTCCTTAGTCGGGTTTGACGCAATACACTCATACCTACCATCCTCAAAAGTCGATTCATTAGGACTTGGTCGGTGAACTGGAAGTCGGTAACCATGCCAATGGCTTTCAGGTGTTTGGGTGTTGACGCCGACAAAACTACAGCTTCGCCGATTGGGAACTCCAGGTCGTACGCGGGGAAGTAGTACGCCGGGAGAGCCTTCTTCTCCCTGGCGTAGTACAGCTGGCCCATGTAGCCATGGGCTTGTAGGAACTTTCTAAAGTCCATCTTCTGGCAGTAATGCATGTAGACGTTGGAAGTCAAATCGAATATTGCTGCCTTGCAATCGCCCTCGTCTTCATCCTTGTTCATTTTGATCTGGGTGTCCCACAGACTGTCGGGGATTGGCTCGAATCCAAGCGATTGATAGAACTTGTCGGCGGTTTTGTACAGCTTGGGGGTGTCGTATTTGTTCTTCTTGAGGATCGAGTCGTATGGTGGTAGATCCTGGTGTGGATACATTTCATCGATGATGCTGCCATTTGTCCAGGCTTGGGCTAGAACTTGCTGGAACAGGTGATCGGGTATTGGGCCATCTGGCTTGATTGCCTGGTCGCCGTACTTCGCGAGCAGTTGCTTCCGAATGAAGGCGTGCAATTGTTTGTAGAGCGGCTCAATTTGGGTCATGACGTTTTCCATTTCGGTGATGTTGTGTTCGCCCATCCAAAAGTCATAGGGCGTCATATCTGGAAAAGGGATATTTTTTTAAAAATCTGTTGGTTTTTGCACTTAGAAGACAAGTGTCGCTTTTTTCAATATAAATTTGCGTCACGCGCATTTTTGAGTGGACTCTTTTTCATGATTTCTAGTTCTGTGACTTCGAAAGAAAAATAATAATCAAATGCATTACAAGTTGCGGGCAATAGGCCGTTTAAAAAAAAAGAGAAAGAGTATAGTAGACAACACTTCACCTTGTGGAACCCCAGCATATTTATTTAATGCCATCGACCTCCCTTGGTCGAATTTTGTTGAGATTTGAAACAGATGGGAAACACTTATCCCAGATTTTTGTACCGAACTTGAGATGGCTTGAGCAGGCTTGTCAGAAAGGATTCATCTTTGGCCTTTTTTCGTTCTTGACTAAATCTATGAGCATTTCAAACAAACTTAAAAAATACCCGAAAGGATACCTGAGGCTCTTTTACTTTGTTTGCTGACCCAGTTTTTGGTGAGGCCTATGAAGCCATCCCAACTGAACTCCAACTCACCAGTTCGCTTCGCCGCCTCCCTCAGAACATTTGCCACTTCACGAACGTCAATAATCGTCCATGCGTCCAGTAGTATTTCAATTCTTTTTTGCTTTTTATATTCCGAATTTCAGGCAGGTATGACAGCTTTACAGTTTTGTTTCGGTAGGCAGAAGTCTCCTTGTCGAAGGCAACTTCACTAAGCGCCAACGATGAATTGAGAATCGATTCGTATCGCTCCTCTCCAGCAACAGCTTGTGCGGCGCATTTTCTTAATTTTTCAAAACCATACCCCAGTTCCTCGTCCTTGAATTGCGTGAAATCAAACGCCTTCGTCTCGTCTCCGATATGCACTAAAGTCTGATCTCTCTTCATAATTGTTATGAACTCTTGGCTTATGTTGGCTTCATAGCTCTCAAAGAGGTTAAATAGATCTCGGCTTTTGGCAGGTTGAGTTTGTCCACGAACTTTCGAGCTCCGGCTTCATCGGTTTCTAGGGCAAAACATTTGTGCAGCTGTAAGAGGAATTTCAGTCATGGTTTGCCTTTGACAAAATGTCTCAGCCGAGGGAAAAGTACGCCCAGTAGCAGTAGCCACACTGTTTGTGGTCTCATTGTCGTTTGAAACGTTTCCAATTGAAGACTGATCTCAATTAAATAGTTGTTCCATTGATTTAAGGCGGATGGAAGGTGATCGATTGGGAACTGATTAGTAGTGCGTCGACGGGGTGAGCTTGTTCACACAACCTCTAAGTCACTCAACTATGTAACTCTGATAACAAAATGAAGTTGGACTTTGAAATACTTGTGTTCAAGCGATAGGGGTGCTTCCTAGAAGCATCTAAAGTGAAAAAGTTGTCGTGTGGTAGTTGTAGATGCATTTGCGGCCTATATTTTGTCTCGTTGTTCGCTTATATTAAACTTGTTAAAACGTCTGACTAAGGGAGCAATTCGAAGGTCCACAACTGTCAAAGGAACAAGTAATATTCGCGTGACGCATTTTTATATGGCAGAAAGCGTCACTTGGACTTGGGTGATCGAAAAGCGTCTTTTGTCGGCCGATTTTTCGGAGGACTCTCATTGCCAATGCAATTTACTGTAATGACGTTGATTTATATTGAAAAAGGCGCCACTCTGACATAAAAAAATGTCGCACTTTCCTAGCACAGCGCAGCGTTGAACTAGTTGACTAGTTGACTAGTTGACTAATTGACGAGTTGACTGAAACAAGCATTGATTTGAAAATACTCTTCGTTTTTAGCATAGCTGCGCAGCGAGTTGATTCACGTCTTAAAAATTTAGTACAATTGGCATTGCTGACACCTTGAATGTCACTTGCATCAGCGAGCAAGTCACATCAGCGAACAAGTCACAACAAACGTCACGCAAAAATTGAATAAGTTGCCCAACACTGGTAAACGTTCTGAAATCGCAGCTCAACAACGTCAAACTAGCTACGCAAGCTTACACCCTTCTCGTACACTCGTCGAGCTGGCAACGTCGACCTACAGCGCCCTAAAATTCATACACTCGACCGAAATTGATGCATTTCGAACCCAGTGCACGACGAGCATTAATCACTAAGACCCTTGTTGACAATTTTTCCAGAATGAGGCCAAAATTTACTTCAATGGCACAAACAACTCACCAGTCTTGTTGGCCGCATAGATCAGAGACTCAGCCATGATCTCGAAATTCCTCTTCGCCCAAAAGTCGTTCTTCCGTCGCCACGCACTCCAGTAGTATTTCAATTCGCCCGGATCCTTGCTCCCCGCGATGATATCGTGTATGTCGGGAAAATATGCCAGCCTTACGCTGTCATTGCGATACATATCAATGTCCCTAGCACTCGATATGGCATACAGCGTAATCTGGGCGTCGATTAAGTCCAAATACGACTCTTCCCCAGCCACGATAGGCCCGGCGCATCTTCGAATCACTTCGAAAATATATTTCAGCTCGTCGTCCTTGAAGTTCGCATAGTCAAAGGCCTTCGAGTCGTTGACAATGCCCACCAAAGTCTGTCCCGAATTGAATTCACGCGTCGCCATATCTCGGTCCTTTTTGCGAGTGGTCAGCGTGTCGCCGCTCAGGCTGTTGTAGTAGCTGTACAGTCTTTCACTGGCTTTATCGACGAACTGTCGCGCTGTGACCTCGTTTGTTATCAGTCGAGTTGCATGGCAAAACTATTGCGAGAGGTTATACAGACTGAGTCGAACCATTTAGAGAACGGCTTACCCCAATGAAGACCGCTCCCAGCAGCGCCAGATAAAGTGTGCGATCCTGCATCGCGGCTGTATTTTTTCACTGGCTATCGATTTGTAACTAATCTGAATCTCGCGTAGCGTTGCTGATTTATACCGGGAGACTTATGACTGCTTGGGTGTTGTAACAATCGCTGCTCGCTCGACCTTTCGATGGGTGATGTGACGCTCTCTGTGTGGGTAGATAAGACCGTTGCAAAGTTGCAGAACAGACTCTGGAATCGAAGTGGGTTCATGTACCGACTGAGCAAACCACTGATGGTGGGAAAAATGCAGAAATTGAGCGGAAAAAAAGGCTCACCCGTCAAATTAGCAGCTTCCCTTATAACCTCATGGAGAGACTCAAAATTGGCCCTCGCCCATTCGCCATTTGTCGCAAGCCACTCGTTCCAGGAATCGTTGCTACCCACGAAGACATGGTAAATGTCCGGGAAATATGACAGCTCTGACGTCTCATCCCGATAGCTGGCTATGTCCTTATCACTCGATAGCTTTTGAAGCGAAAACAGTGTAACCAACATCCGGGCGTAGGGCGCCTCACCAACGACAGCCTCTCTAGCAGACCGCCTTATTATTTTGAAAATACGCCTCAGCTCTTCGTCCTTGAAGTGGGGGTAGTCAAAACCCTTTGATGCATTAACAATTCCCACAAACGATTGTGTCATCATTTTTATAAACTGTTCGAGGTCATTTAGTGTCACTGGTGGATCATCGTCGGATCTGAGGAACGTGTCTTCGCGCAGTTTGTTGTAAAAGCTGTACAGGCTGTCACTGACGTTGTTGGTAAATTTTCTAGCTTCGACTTCGTTGGTTATCAGTGAGGCAGCATCGCAGATCTTTCAAAAGGAAATAGAGAACATTTTTTGTTTTGTGGTGCCACCCGGTTGAACTCACCGTGAAGCAGAGCGCTGCTAGAAGTGCCAAGCAAATTGTTCGAACTCGCATTTGAATTGACTGGACTGGCTTTTTGGTTAACACTAATCAGACTGTGGTGCAGCTTTGCTGTTTTATATTGAGCTGTGAATTTTGTAACGATCCGATTGACCCGATGTAACCCTCTGGCGATATGAAAGCGCTTAGTGTGCTGTAATCAAGCGATATCAGCTCAGATGAGTGATCATTCGAATTTTCCAGCGGCAAAATGCGAGTGCAGTTAAAACAGAGAGACGAGGTGAAGTGGTGCACATTTCTGTACAAGTTGAATGCTGATCTGAATGACCACTCCCCCACCCTAACATGGCTGAAACTCACCCGTCAACTTGGCAGCTTTCCTCAAAGTATGAACAATATTCGCAAAGTGCTCCTTTGCCCCGGCGTCGTTCTTTGTCCTCCACACAGTCCAGTAGTACACCAACTCATCGGTACTGTTGCTCTTCGCGAAAATCTTCTGTATTTCGGGATAGTATGCCAGTTTCAGGCTCTTGTCATGATATCCCTCAATATCCTTACTACTAGACAACCCCTCAAGCAGTATGATCGAAGTCAACATCAGTAGAGTCTCGTCGCTGCCAACGATGGCTGCCTCAGCGGATTTTCTCAAAATCTTGAAAGTATACTTCAATTGCTTGTCCTTGAATTGGGAATAGTCGTAAGCCTTCGATTCGTTGACAATAGAAACGAGAGCTTCTGCAGTTGTCATTACTTTCAGAAACTGTGCAATTGCCTCCTCAGGATCATTGTCACCGATGTTGACAGTATCATGGACCAGTTGCTCGTAGTAGCTGTGCAGCTGTGTACTGGTCTTGTCTAGAAAGTTTCTAGCCAACACCTCATCCGTTATCAGTGGAGCACCATGGCACATCTTTGTAAAAGATTTTAATTAGAAAAAGGACTCGGATAGAAGTTGCATATTACCCCATTGAGGACAGCACCCAGGAGTACGAGACAAAGCGTTCGATCTTGCATCGTAGCTCGGTTGAAACACAACTAATGAGGAGCTCGTCAGGCTTTCCCCATTTATATTCGAAGGTGGGTGCTAATTCGGGAGTGGCTTTCAAGATTTGGCTGATCTTTTCACCCGACGACGCGTCGTTGCTGTGATATGACAGCGCGCCACGGTAAGTTCAGTATGTCAGCGGTAGTTTGATAAGCAGTATGGTTATTAATTTGTTGTATACAGTGACTTTAAGAGCCTGATAGCCTTGAATTTTCCAGCTGATACTTCTATATATGTCTGAGTTTTTGCGTCGCCCAATGGTCTTCAAGTAGCTATCATTCCAATAGTGAAATAATATTTTCGAACATAAACTCGATCAGTAGAAAGTTCACATTCACATTGCCACTTCAGCAGATTAGCAGAAATACTCGGCATGCAAGGAATGCATTTTAATGACTTGAGGGATAAGTGTGCTGGACTACTGAGCAAGGTTTTGTCAGGTTTGAAACTGTAGGTCTCTTCCATTCGTCTCGAAAACGCAGTGATCCTCAATGAAGCAGTTGTTTCAATTTAAAGGAGATCGTACAGTTTTTCTGTCGCGCGTGAAAATTTTAAATATTTTTAGAGTCAAGCCGAAGCGCACATGAATACGACTCATGAAAGAAAGCGCACACAATATAAAAAACTTAAATATCCCATAATCCCATAAGTCCAGCCGAATGCCTTCGTTCCCTCTCATTTTAACAAGATATCTAACAATGTTAATGCGAAGCGCCCACATTTCCATTCCGCACATGACGTGTGCGTTATTAAAAATATTCACTATTCACACTTTCAATTAAAAACTGTCAAATGTAGAAGCAGTAACGTAATATTTGTAACATTTGTGTTAACCTCGCGCACACATTTCCATTCCGCACATGACGTGTGCGATATTAAAAACATTCACTATTAACATCTTTAAACAGAAACTCTAAAATTAAGAAGCAGTAATGCTATATGTGTAACATTTGTATTAACCTTGCGCACACATTTCCATTCCGCACATGATGTGTGCGATGTTTAAAATATTCACTATTCACACTTTCAATTAAAAACTCTGAAATGTAGAAGCAGTAACGTAATATTTGTAACATTTGTATTAACCTTGCGCACACATTTCCATTCCTCACATGATGTGTGCGATGTTTAAAATATTCACTATTCGCACATTTATTTTAAAATTCTAAATTGGAGGAGCAGTAACGTGATATGTGAAACATATGTGTAAACCTCGCCCACACCTTTCCTTTCGCACATGAAGTGTGCGATAGCAAATATCTTGTTTCTAAAAGCCCACCTCCCACTTAGCATATAACTAAAACTCACCAGTCAGCTTGGCAGCATCTTTGAAAATTGTAACCATTATCTCAAAGTTCTTCTTCGCCCAGAGATCGTTCTTGTCCCTCCACGCACTCCAATAGTACTTCAATTCCTCCGAGTCGTTACTCTTCGCGACGACATTTTGTATATCCGGATAATACGCCAGATACAAGCTCTCATCACGATAGCCCTGTATGTCCTTGTCGCTAGCAAGCTCATCAAGCATAACTAGCGCCTCTAACATTTCTACCTGTTTCTCTCTTCCAACAACAGCTTCGTCAGCTGATTTTCTTAATATATCAAAAATACGCTGCAGCTCCTTATCCTTGAAATGCGAATAATCGAATGCTTTCGTCTCGTTGGCAATACCGACGACCGTTTCTGCGGTTGATAATATTTTGTTGAACGCCTTTAGTGCTGCCTCGTAATCATCGCCAACGATATTGACGGTATCATGGACCAGTTTATCAAAGTAGGTCTGTAGCTGTGCACTGACTTTGTCAACAAACTTTCTAGCTAGCACTTCGTCTGCTATCAACGGGGCACCATGGCAGATCTTCAAGAAAATTACTTTAGAGACCGAGTCTAAAAAATTTTTTACATCTTACCCCGGTGATGACAGCCACCAGGAGCACCAGACAAAACGTTCGATCTTGCATCGTAAAACACTAATGAGGAGCTTGTTCACCTTTTGCGATTTATATTCAATGGCGGGCGCTTATTTGAGAAGTGTTTTTGTGATTGGGATAATCTTTTCACCCGACCTACGATGCGCTTAGCTGATAGCTGCATTTAGCGATAAGTTGTCGAGGAATTTCGACGTATGAATGAGTGGTTATCGCTTTTGATACCCCGACGACCTCGGCTTCTCCCAGCTGATACTTTGATTTATATAGACGTACCTATGGCGGAAGTTTTGCTTTTTTTGTTTCTTTGAGTCACCCATCGGTTTTAATGTCTATCAGTTCAAATTTAAATATTCAAATAATGCTAACTTCACTTGAGTCTCATATGCCCCTTTATCAGAGGAGCGTCAACAAAACTTGTCTGACAGTTTGCATTCTCCTGCTTCTTTCACTAACTGCAGGCTCAGCCGTACAGAGGTTCGAGAATTTTCGACACATTTTCCCGCGATAGCCTGCACGGTCTTTATAATTTCGCTAAAATCTCTAAAAGCTTCCTCGCTTTCGGTGTTGACGATTACACGGCTCAGGTTGTTGTAGCGCATGTACAGTTATTCACTGACTTTTCTATCTTCCGTCTCGTCGGCTACTAAGAGGGCTACCCCGCACATATCTATATTCAGGGAAATATCTGTTGTTGGATGTCAAATAAAAGATAAAGGCACCAGGCAGAGTCTTCTATCACCCATTGCTTCTGCGTTAAAAACTAACTAACTGTGCTGCTTTATTAGGTACTTGTTTATAAATGGTTGATCTTGGTCAGCCGTCATCGTGGAACTTGTTTTGGTTTGTGAATTTATTTTCTGATGCAGCGATAACAGGTTCAAACGCGAAGTCTGTCCCCATGAATTGACTGAAATAAAATAAAAACGAGGCACTCTTGGTTTACTCGCTGCACTCGTCATTTTTTCAAAATATGCCAAGAGCGGGTGACCTAAAATCGGAAACCTTGTGTCAGATTTTTAACTTTCTCCATTACGTAGTAAGTGGAAGATATTGCATTCGTACAAAATTTCGAACTCGAGATGTTAATCAATTCTGACATTACGATGATAGGCGAACTCAAAAAAGTGGGTCGCAAAATTCTGTCCGTCTCTCTGTCTGTCTGTCTGTATGTCCCGAGGGCTACAGCCTAAGCGGCTGACCGGATTTCGTTTAAACTTCGGATTTGGAGTTTGTGGGCTAACAGTTGGGGGCCGTTTTTTTTTTTGCATGGTAACCTCAATATTAATGGTACATCACATACAAAATGTTCATACCAGTTTGATTTGTTCGAAAACGGCTCTAACGATTTCAACAAAAATTGATATTTAAGCTTAAGTAGGTGAGGCAAACATAACTGCATACTCAGTTTTCCGCTAAAAAATCGAGTAACGTTACTTTTGAAATTTGGACATATCTCGAAAACGGTAACAAAAACTGATTTCCAAGGTAATGTCGTCATTTCTAACTTAATGGCAAACTCAGTTTTTCTGTGTATTATCGTACAATGAATTTTTGAAAAGGTAATTTTTTAAAAATTTAGTTTTCTTTAGTTTACCTGAAAACGGCAATAACGATTTTGACCAAAATGCAAACTTAAAGTAAAATTGATGCTTTCAAAATTATTGCGTCCTTAATTTTCAATTCCAATCACCGACAACGATAATTTTAAGAAAACTGCTCATATTTCGAAAACCACATTTTCGACTTTGATAAAACTTTCAAAACCAAGTAATGCTTACACCCCGAACAAAAACTTGTACTCGGTTTTCATCTAAATAGTTAGCAATAGTATTTTTCAAACTAGACAATATTTGGTACTGTTTTGTCTGCCAAATTTTGCAAAAACCGCTCCAGCAATTTTGACCAAAATACATATTAAAGATAAAATCAGTATTCTAGATAAGATCCCGTACTTAGTTTTTCTCCAAAAATTCGAACAAATCAATTTCTTAAATATTTCTCAAAAATTACTACCCAAATTCCGATCTGTATTCACACATTTTCGGTATAATTTTGAAATAATAACAATGCCCCAACTTGGAATAACAGCTACGTAAAACTACTTTCTAGCAAATATTACCAACTTGTAATTTTTTTCAACCATATTCAATGTGCACCATAAAAATATTTTCAACAACTTGGAGCTTACACAATCAGCAACTCCCACTTCATTTACATTAAAACTTCTGATGAACGAGAAAGTTACGTTCAACCCAGTCGTGCATTTTATTTTTGTTTAACTTTTGTCAGTGAGAATTTTTTTAACTCGGATCAGTATGCGGGAAAAGAGAGATATTGGCATATGAGCGGATGATTTTATCGACAGGAAGTCTTAATCTTTCGACAGGTTAGTGATCGCCTTATGACAATCGCCTTCAACTTCGGACTGACTTGCACTCGCGCCCCCACAGAGGTAAAAGATGAAACTACCAAGCTTCTGACGAGCTATTCAACAAGTCACGTGCGAACGTCACTCTCGATTTTAGCTCCCGATTTAGCAAGGGAGACATCTTTGGTGGTACAAGTACAATTAAAAGGCAAAGTCGAGACCACACACGTCTGCCCCCAGATCATCAAACACACACACCTTAAGCCACTAAAACTCACCAGTCAACTTGGCAGCCTCCTTTAAAATGTCAATGGTAGTGCCAAAGTTTGTCTTTGCCCAGTCCTCGTTCTCCTCTCGCCACGCCTTCCAATAGTACACCAGTTCATCGCTGTTGTTACTCTGCGCAATGATGTTCTGTATATCGGGGAAGTATGCCAACTTCAAGCTCTTGTCCAGATGTCCCTCGATGTCCTTGTCAATAGACAAATCGTTAAGAAGTCCAATTGAAGTTATCAACAGCAAGAATTTATCGTCGCCAACAATGGCCTCCTCGGCGATCTTGCGCAATATATTGAAAATATACTTCAACTCCTTGTCCTTGAAATGGGAATAGTCGAAGGCCTTTGTGTTGTTGGAGACTTCCGCCATTACATGGGCTAATTGCCTGAGAGCAGAGAACGCCTTGTCCACATCATTGTTATCGTCGATTCTTCGCAGAGTCTGTTCCAGCTCATCTAGGCACGCATTTAGGTCTTCATTGGCTTTGTCGACAAATTTCCTAGCCTCCGCTTCGTTGCTTATCAATGGAGCTGCATGGGATATCTGTTTTTGAGAGGAATTCTAGCTGCACTCGTGGTTGGAAAGTATTTAAATATATCTCACCTCAAGTAAGGCAGCCGCTAGCAGCGCCAGGCACAGTATTTTGTTCGCCATTGCTTTGGACGTTCAAACAAATCCACTTGACACTACTGGGAGTATCAGCACGCTATTGCTTTTTATACACATAGGTCGAGGATGGTTCAAGCAACTGGTTGATCTTAGACAGCCGTTCTTGTTGGCAATTTACACTTCGAGTTGCAATGCTTCTAAGCGATAGCTACTCCCTGTCGTGCATGACGCTCTGAATCATTTTGTTCGTAACAAGTCCGGTTTTCCCGATAGACTTTAAGCGAATTGATATTATTTTTTGCATTACCTGTTATTCTTGATTAAAATAAGAATTCTATCTAAAAAACAATTCTGAGTCAAGGCTATTTGCAAGTCTGATTACCGGTAAGCCACTGTGATTAATTTTGTCGAGGGCATCAGGGCGAAATGCCTTCTGGCTCGGATAGTCAGCATGAGTGGATTGAGCTCATGCCTCGGTTCGAATCTGACCTGTATGAGCATCTTTACGAGTTTCCGTCGGCTTGTTTGTGTCTCATCTTTTACACCAGAAATAAATTTGCTGCAAATTGATGACAGCACTGAACGTCCATATGGCTTTTGTTTTTTTTAGGTAAAACGTAGCTCGCCTGTAAATGAATTAAATAAAATATAATCCGCTCCGAATGGCCTTCGTATCCGCCCCCATGTACTCTGGGGGTCAATTTTGGTTCTGTGAAAGAGTGAATCGAATAAATCGTTTTCACACATTGGTTTCATTTTTTTCGATTAACTCGGTACTAAAAAGCGATTCTCGTTCAATAAGTGAATTTAATATCGCACACCGTGTTGTGTTGCACGACATCAGGTTCTCAATTTTCAATCTCTCACTAAAAACATTCATTTGGAAATGAGTACGTGAGAAATAAAGTGCACGACTGGGTTGAAGTAACTTTCTCGTTCATCAGAAGTTTTAATGTAAATGAAGTGGGAGTTGCTGATTGTGTGAGCTCCAATTTGTTGGAAATATTTATAGGGTGCACATTGAATATGGTTGAAAAAAATTACAAGTTGGTATTATTTGCTAAACAGTAGTTTCACGTAGCTGTTATTCGAAGTTGGGGTATTGTTATTATTTCAAAATTATACCGAAAATATGTGAATACAGATCGGAATTTGGGTAGTAATTTTTGAGAAATAATTAATAATCTGACTTTTTCGATTTTTTTTGAGAAAAACTAAGTACGGGATCTTATCTAGAATACTGATTTTATCTTTAATATGTATTTTGGTCAAAATTGCTGGAGCGGTTTTTGCAAAATTTGGCAGACAAAACAGTACCAAATATTGCAATGTTTAGTTTGAAAAATACTATTGCTTAACTAAAGGGTGATTTTTTAGCTGGTTTGGTTTTGGCAACTCTGGTTTTGACAGCTGACCTTGTGTTTAGTACCTTGTGTCACTGTCAAACAGCTTCAGTTTGGTTTGCAATTTAACCATGGATCGTCTTACAAATGAACAACGCTTGCAAATTATTGAATTTTACTATCAAAATTCGTGCTCGGTTCGAAATGTTCATCGCGCGCTGCTTCCATTTTATGATCGGCATTCTCGACCTTCTGAGCAGTCTATTCGGAAGATTGTGACCAAATTTCGCACCAAATTTACTTTGTTGGACATTAAACCACCAACACGTTTACGTACTGTGCGTAGTGAAGAAAATATTGCGGCCGTATCAGCTAGTGTGACAGAAGACCGCGAAATGTCGATTCGGCGCCGTTCCCAGCAGTTAGGCCTTTGTTACAGCACTACGTGGAAAATTTTGCGGAAGGATTTGGGCGTAAAGCCTTTTAAGATACAGCTGGTGCAAGAACTAAAGCCAGCCGACCTACCACAACCCCGAATTTTTGGTGAATGGGCTCTTGGAAAGCTGGCCGAGGATCCGCTTTTTTATCGAAAAATTGTGTTCAGCGATGAGGCTCATTTTTGGTTGAATGGGTACGTAAATAAGCAAAATTGCCGCATTTGGAGTGAAGATCAGCCAGAAGCATTGCAACAGCTACCAATGCATCCCGAAAAAGCCACTGTTTGGTGCGGTTTATGGGCCGGCGGCATTATTGGGCCATATTTCTTCAAAGATGATGCGAATCGCAGCGTTACTGTCAATGGTGAACGCTACCGAGCGATGATAACAAACTTTTTTTTGCCCGAAATGGAAGTTCTTGACTTGCATGATATGTGGTTTCAACAAGACGGTGCCACATGCCACACAGCACGCGAAACAATGGCGCAATTGCGAGGCGAGTTTGGTGAACAGTTAATTTCACGTTTCGGGCCGGTCAATTGGCCGCCTAGATCGTGCGATTTGACACCATTAGATTATTTTTTGTGGGGGTATGCCAAGGCTAATGTGTATAGGGACAAGCCCGCTTCGATTGACGCACTGGAAGCCAACATCCATGCATTCATTCGTGAGATACCGGCCGATATGTGTGAAAGAGTATGCCAAAATTGGACTCAGCGGATGGGCTACCTGAGACGCAGCCGCGGTCAACATTTGCATGAAATTATCTTTAAACATTAAATTGCAAGGTTCAAACTATCGATTCAAATAAATATTTCATTCATTTTTTCGAATTTTTTGTGTTTTTTTTTTTAAAAAAGTTCTAAACCTCTTAAAAAATCACCCTTTATTTAGCGGAAAACGGAGTACAAGTTATTGTTCGGGATGTAAGCATTACTTGGTTTTTAAAGTTTTATCGAAGTCGAAAATGTGGTTTTCGAAATATGAGCAGTTTTCTTAAAGTTATCGTTGTCGGTGATTGGAATTGAAAATTAAGGACGCAATAATTTTGAAAGCATCAATTTTGTTTTAAGTTTGCATTTTGGTCAAAATCGTATTTGCCGTTTTCAGGTAAACTAAAGAAAACTAAATTTTTCAAAAATGGCTTTTTTCAAAAAATCATTTTACAATATTACAGAGAAAATCTGAGCTTGCCATTAAGTTAGAAATGACCATATTACCTTACAAATTAATTTTTGTTACAATCGTATTGACCGTTTTGGAGATATGTCCAAATTTCGATCGAAAAAATCAAACTGGTATGAAAATTTTGTATGGATAGTACCATTAATATTGAGGCTACCATGCAAAAAAAAAAACGGCCCCGAACTGTAAGCCCGCAAACTCCAAATCCGAAGTTTGAACGAAATCCGGTCAGCCGCTTAGGCTGTAGCCCTCGGGACATACAGACAGACGGACAGAATTTTGCAACCCACTTTTTTGAGTTCGCCTATCATCGTAATGTCAGAATTGATTAACATCTCGAGTTCGAAATTTTGTACGAATGCAATATCTTTCTCTTCCTACGTAATGGAGAGAGTTAAAAATGATTCATATGAAAATTTTAGATGTTTTGTTTCACATTTTCGTGGAAAGAGAATCGAAATTGCGGCGAAAGAGTAAAAACATTTTCATTTCACTTTTTCACGGAACCAGAATTGACCCCCTGGTTTCAATCCGCCTTCACTCCGTAAATTGCTTACTGTGAAATATGTATATTAATAACGTGGCCACAGCGCCACCTATCGGATTCTAGCAAAGCTGGGAACCATCGTCTTGACAGAGCAAATATATTGTGTTATTATGACCGCTTAGTCGTTCAGAATATCACAAATAGATGCCAAAGCGAAAATAGATATGTTCCTCTAGCCCCCCAGGTCTACACGGTCTCTCAACTCAGAAAAAAATGATAATGAAAGCTGAGGATAGTGAAACTAATTCAGGCAGAATATAACTTCTTATGGCCATCAAAGTTTGAAAAACGATATCGTTCCGACGATTATTGTTGTGCAGAATCTGGCCGGAAACTTTTAGACCATATAAACAGAAGTGCTGGTTAAACCTCGGACTTTGTAGGATCCGAAGTGAGGTGATGGAAAAACTTCAGTCTCGACAAGTGAGATACTCGTAAAACCTCGGACCCTACAAAGCGAGGCGTTGGATAAACTTCAGTCTCGACAAGTGAAAAACAAATAATAAAATAATAAAACAAAAAAGTAAAAAACTGTTAAACTTCCGAGTCTATAAAGCTACGTGGCTAAGTTCCGATATAAGTCAAGTGCTGGTAAGCTTCGGAGCCTTATATAAAGCGAAGATCAGATCAGGCCCTAGAATGCAAAGTTCTGGCAACGTCAGGCCCAACAAACCGAAGCTGGTACCAAATTCTCAGTGTCAAGATCGTCCCTCCCTCTGGTGGAACTTTTTGGAAACTATATTCGCTGATATTTTAATATTTCAGGCAGCGAACATCTGCCCTGTTTTACCCCTTTTCCTGACTGCAAAGAGTATCAGAGTTCACCGATTCCTGGTTCGAACCAACCATTCCATTAACGCCCATCAGAGCTGATTGCATCTCCATTAAGCCCTGGCCAGCACCCCCTTATTATGTATCAATTTGCGTCAAAATATCTCCGCGATTAGTGCAAAGGATGTCGCTTCGTCATTATTCAATCCAGTTACTGTCATACGTCAGGCCATTCGCATAATTGTTCCATTTATCAATATTCCAGTTTCCAACTTCATTCCTTCGTCTTGGTGATTTTGTTCCCCCCCTTCATTTATGACAAGCATCTATCACCTGCGCCGTGGTTTCCTTAATTAACGCAAAGCGATTATACCCACCATGGGGCTAAGGAAAAACTCGCTTGTGGCAGAAGAAAAACCTTCACCTTGGCAGTCGATTTATCGGCTTTTGGCGAGCTGATTCTTAACCGGGCGACCAGTTCCTGTTGCCTGCCTCTTTTATTGAAACTGGAAAATTCAGTTTTGTACAAACAGAAGACGAGTGCAGCTGGCATCTTCCGAGCCCCTCGCCAGCCTGAACCCGATCAGCGATAAAACGTAAAACGTTCCCAAATGCAATTACCGTAAGTTTCAGGAATGCATTTCACTTAACCGTTATCTGTAAGTAACACACATCTGACGGAAGGTGCAGCGCTGTACTTGTGCTCGGTGTTCGTCAAAGCCACGACTTCTGGTTTTTTTTTTTTTTTGGTTTAGCTGTACGAAAACAGCATGTGTGCTGGTTGAGTGATTTATCGATCAACATGGTTTCATGTCACGACTATCCGCCAGCCAGGTAGTAAGAAAGCATCACCGTTGCCAGCGAAAGATGCGAAAATGCTACTCGATTCGTCGGTCGGCAGGATGCGGCGCGACGACGCGGTGATGCTCGTACGTTGGGTAAAAGTCGTTAGGATTCCTGTTTTTCTTTATGCACTTTATTGTCATTGTTCTTCTGTGCCAAGTTTTCCCCTGAACTTGAATGTAGATTTTCCTTTTTCTCTCTCTCTCTTTCTCTCTGTCGTATCTCGTATCTGGTAACAACTGCACTCGTACCATATCCAAGTCCAAGATGGAAGGAGCATGTTTGCGGAATTGAAATTATTGACATTATTACGTGGATATGTGCGATGGGGTGACACTAATGTCTTAGCGGATGGGTGTTGTTGTTTCTGTATGGGGACTTATTGAATCCACTTAAACTTGTGACTGTGAGTAAGTTTCCTCCTTAGAGAATGGAGACTGTATGTGTTTGAAGTTTTTGTCGGTGCCATGAGAAAGATGTTGTTGAATTTTAAATGCGGGGACCTACAAAACTTTCATATATGCCAACTGGGACTGGTTTCGATGCACTCTTCTGTGGGAGAAAGACTGCATATCCATGTACAGAGTTGGGACTGCGTGAAGTGAAAATGGAGAGATGTCACAGAGGTTGCTGTTTATTAAGAGTTTGGTTCGAATAAATGTGTTACTAATTTATTGGGATGATCCTTTTAAGTAGTTAGATGCGTTAGGTGGCCCAAATTGAAGACGAAAAGATACCCGACAAGGTCTGATTTGAATATCTCGCGAAATTTTTAAATGAAGGTCTTCCAAAGTCAGAAACAGGAAAAACCTCTCTCGAAATTTATAAATAAAGGTCTTCCAAGGTCAGCTTAGGGAATAAATGTGACAAGTTCGTCTGTCGAAGTAGGTCACCCAAACTCAGCTGAGGTAAAAAATGTGCTATGTTCGTCTGTCGAAATAGGTCACCCAAAGTCAGCTCAGGTAAAAAAATGTCATAAGTTCGTCTATCGAAATAGGACATCCAAAGTCAGCTTAGGTAAAAAATGTGATATGTTCGTCTGTCGAAATAGGTTACCCAAAGTCAGCTCAGGTAAAAAAATGTCGTAAGTTCGTCTATCGAAATAGGTCACCCAAATTCAGCTTAGGGAAAAAGTATGATAAGTTCGTCTGTCGAAATAGGTTACCCAAAGTCGGCTCAGGTAAAAAAATGTCATAAGTTCGTCTATCGAAATAGGACATCCAAAGTCAGCTTAGGTAAAAAAATGTGACAAGTTCGTCTATCGAAATAGGTCACTCGAAGTCAGCTTAGGTAAAAAATGTGATATGTTCGTCTGTCGAAATAGGTTACCCAAAGTCGGCTCAGGTAAAAAAATGTCATAAGTTCGTCTATCGAAATAGGACATCCAAAGTCAGCTTTGGTAAAAAAATGTGACAAGTTCGTCTATCGAAATAGGTCACTCGAAGTCAGCTTAGGTAAAAAAATGTCATAAGTTCGTCTATCGAAATAGGTCACCCAAATTCAGCTTAGGGAAAAAGTGTGATAAGTTCGTCTGTCGAAATAGGTCACCCAAAAGTCAGCTTATGTAAAAAATTTCATAAGTTCGTCTAACGAAGTAGGGCACCCAAAGTCAGCTTTGGTAAAAAATGGGATAAGTTCGTCTGTCGAAATAGGTCACCCAAACTCAGCTGAGGTAAAAAAGGGTATAAGTTCGTCCATCGAAATAGGACACCCAAAGTCGGCTCAGGTAAAAAAATGTCATAAGTTCGTCTATCGAAATAGGACATCCAAAGTCAGCTTTGGTTAAAAAAATGTGACAAGTTCGTTTAACGAAGTAGGTCACTCGAAGTCAGCTTAGGTAAAAAAATGTGACAAGTTCGTCTATCGAAATAGGTCACTCGAAGTCGGCTTAGGTAAAAAATGTGATATGTTCGTCTGTCGAAATAGGTTACCCAAAGTCAGCTCAGGTAAAAAAATGTCGTAAGTTCGTCTATCGAAATAGGTCACCCAAATTCATCTTAGGGAAAAAGTGTGATAAGTTCGTCTGTCGAAATAGGTTACCCAAAGTCGGCTCAGGTAAAAAAATGTCATAAGTTCGTCTATCGAAATAGGACATCCAAAGTCAGCTTTGGTAAAAAAATGTGACAAGTTCGTTTAACGAAGTAGGTCACTCGAAGTCAGCTTAGGTAAAAAAATGTGACAAGTTCGTCTGTCGAAATAGGTTACCCAAAGTCGGCTCAGGTAAAAAAATGTCATAAGTTCGTCTATGGAAATAGGACATCCAAAGTCAGCTTTGGTAAAAAAATGTGACAAGTTCGTCTATCGAAATAGGTCACTCGAAGTCAGCTTAGGTAAAAAAATGTGACAAGTTCGTCTATCGAAATAGGTCACCCAAAGTCAGCATAGGTAAAAAATGTCATAAGTCGGTCTATAGCTAGATATTTTTTTTAAACATTATATTTGTTGAGCTTTGGAATATTTTTGTATACCTGACTTAAAGTTTTTTTATGAAATAAAGTTTATTATAAAAATAATAAAAATGCTACCTCTTTTAGGTAAGCAAAATGTGCGCCGTGCACGACTGCATCGGTTTAGACTTTGCCGTTCAAATTTGTGGCTATGGCCCTGCAGCTTCGGCTTCAAAAAACACTCTAAATATGAATTTTAACAAAATTCAAAAGTCCTCATCATCATTTTTAGAGTCGCTGTCAATTTTCCGTCACTGATTTGGAACGATGCCTCCCAATCCGCATGTTGAAGAGATTTTGGACTTAAGCCACTTATTTCCTCCTGGACCTACCATGCTGATGACACGGACTCCGTATAATATCTTTGAAGTTCGAAGCTGGGCTTGGAACATGGTTTTAATGCTGAAGAATAGACCCCTAGAGTACTTGTCACCGTCACGAATGAATATCACTTCGACGCCTTGCTCTAGCGATCCTGTTCTTACCCAAATACCCTGACCCTAGTTAGAATTAGCTCCGAATAATTGACCCACAACTCGGCTTTTAAAAAACGTCCGGTTCCTGTTATTAGAGGTTGATACATCTACTGGAAAAATTGAGCCAAAAATAAATAAACTCGAAAATAAACTACGACTATCGCTGGTGACTATAACCCCGAGATACTTCGAATTCCCCAGCATGTTGCAGTGGGACTCCACTTTTACGCACAGGACAATTTTAACTTCAGAATTTTAACCACCTCCAAAGAAGACAGTGAAAAACATTGTGAGCGCGCACTGAAGTGTATATCCTCAGGTATCGCCAGCGCCGCTTCAACACAATTCACATTAAATTGCGTTGACACAAAAACCGAGTCTTCGCAAAGTTTTCTTTCCTAAAAAGGAGATGATGCCACGCCCTCTTTTTAAGAAATACTTCACAATTTGCATCAATGTGACGGTTTTAAGCTACAGGATCTATAGATCTTACAAATGTTAATATTATATCTATTTGAAATGTTTTTATTGAATGGAAAGTGCCACGCCCCATTCTCCATCCCGCCCACATATTTTTATCCGCCCAGAACGAACTATATACATTTTTTTTATGGCGACACCAGCAGTCAAAATATTCTTTAAAAATCTGATTTTTATTATGGAAGGTGCCACGCCCCCTTCTTCGTAATCTTCATTTTAGGATTCTCAGAATGTAGGAATGGTCTTCACTGGGTCTTTTAATATGCATAAGGAAAAGCCCAGCGGCCAAAATTTGATCAGATTCTAAGAAACCCATTTGCAAGGCTTTTGGTGAATAGCAAATTTTATTTATCCGCCGGGAGATCCCTGCCCATTTCTTCCCGTCCAGGTGTCCACACAAAAGGTACATATATTTAAGAGTGCAGAGGTTCATAGATTGCTGCTGGGCCATTTCTTTTTGATTGGAAATAGGGCAATAGTTTTGTTTACGGTGGATTGGCTGCTCTCTCCATATGCCCATTTCGACTTTGAGGCAAATGAAGATGAAGTCAAATTTTAGGGTAATACAATTTATAAAAAAAAAATCATACGCATTCGTACCGTCTACAAATGTTCACCTTTCAGTTGGTCCTTACTTCATAAAGATCGGTTTGAAAATAGCGTGGCAATCCGTGACACTCGTTGCAGCCTTCAAATCTGAACTTCAGCACAAGAGATTTTTTTTTCTCTGTCCCTTTGTTAGCCCCGTGTTCTACTAAACCTCATCGGAGATATTTTTATGTGTATCCAGTTGATAGCCTCATGTTCTATTAAACCTTATTACTCAATGTGAGCCATGCGGCAAGTCCTGCAACATGACGAGAATA
This sequence comes from Cheilosia variabilis, assembly GCA_951230905.1. Taxonomy (NCBI): domain Eukaryota; kingdom Metazoa; phylum Arthropoda; class Insecta; order Diptera; family Syrphidae; genus Cheilosia; species Cheilosia variabilis. The sequence goes on along the minus strand of OX579680.1, from coordinate 57,898,029 downwards.
ATGCATACCTACTCCTCCCGTCGATGGCAAATTCAATTAGTCGAATGAACACTTCCATCCTCGTCTTCCCGGACTCGTCTGTCGCAATCAATTTCGCCGATTAATTCCTTCACCTTGTGTGAAGTTCTCTACACAGACAATAACGTTTCGCGCGATTCAAATATCCTCTTCCTCCTGGCACTCTCTGAGGAATCCTACACATCTTCCAAAAAAAAAAAAAACCGAGATACCTACATGATATTTAACGACCGTGTATCTGCAGAGCAAAACCCCAAATAGCTGTGTACACACATTCAGCGTGTAGGGTCTTACTCCTGCAAGTAAATAGTTGCGGTGCCCGAGGCACATCAACATAGTTGTAGTTTATCCGGCTCTGAAGTCTGAAGTCGTCCCTAAACTTGAAAGGAAGAGCTCCTATAGCAAAACCTCTCCACACATTTGCTTTCCCGCGTTTGCAATCCAGAAAACAACGTTTCCTCGGATTTGGTGGGTTTTATTGAAGGTGGATCTGTAAATACCGCGACTTTCGCGGATTCCATGGGACTCGAAATATCATCGATTAATCGCTCAGATGCGGAATTCGTAATTGAATCGTGAATGAGAAATGTAAACTGTATCTTAGGGTATCTATCTTCTATCTATGCAAAGCAATTTCAGAAGTAACAGAGAACGAAAGTCATTAAACTTTCCGCACAGTTTTCAGTTTCGTTCTACTCTCCAGCATTTGAATGTGCAAATGGAAGGAAAAAGAATTAACATTTCAGCGACAGTCAGGGACGAGCGGAACTGTGTTTTAAAATGTAAATTTAACAGCAGAAGCTTGCGAGTTGCTATACAAGTCTGAAGGGGAAATATTTAAAGCTGTCGACTGAGCATTTGATATAAGAAGGCTTCTTCGGAAGGGTTTAGATGCAAGGGGCTACATATCATAGGAACTAAGGTTCAACTCCTCAAGTCTTAGAACCCTCCAAAGGTCGTATTAAAGGAACTAGAGTTCGCCCAGTCGTAGAAATTGTGCCACTAAACTGACCTGGCTTTTACATAACATTTTGAAAAAAAAAATACATACAGCGCTGCATCTCTTTACAACCTTTCCAACAAAAAAAAAAAATCAAGCGAATATGTTGTGTTTAAGGCAGTAAAAGTGGTTCCTAGCTATTTCCCTTCGCCTATTTATATATAAGATATAGCTGAGTCACTCTAAATTTTAGTGGGCCGATGAGTGAAATTTTTGACGTTAATTGGGTATTCTTTTTTGCCGCTCCGATAAGGTCGTTATTTCAAGGACGAACTTTTTAAAATATGAACCAAACGAAAGGCGGATTTTTCGCAGGTGAATTCCAGCAGCTATTCGCTAAATGGAAGCTCATGGCCACAAAAAACCATACAACTTTTTCTTGCTTGGAAGGAACATAGAGGAGGTTGGCTTCTCAAACAAAATTGAGACAGTATTCTTAAATTGAATGTTTGGCCGAATTGGTTTAGGTTTTAACCACAATTGTTCCCTAGGACTGGCGATGGGTCCGCTAATGTCTCAGATGGTCTTTTGTGACGAAGTAGAAGTAGAAATTGATGGTTAAAGTTTCAGCGCTGTTACTACATTTCAGAAATGTTACCGTAGCAGTAATAGTTCGATACCATTTCTCTCAGATGTACCTACGGTGGCAGGCAGTACATCACCTATCGCCAGTAAAAAGAGGATCGGCGACAGAATATCCCCTTGTCTCACTCCCTGTCGCACTTCGAAAGAGTCGGAAAGCTGTCCATTATGTATGTGATGTTCCACTTTATTGGGAATGCTAAAATATGTACCTAAACGAAGAGAATGTCGGGAAAAGGGTAATGCAGGTAATAAAGGGTTTTCCAATAAGAGGTGTTATTGTGAATGACCCGCTATTTCGGTAGCTGCCACTTTTGAAGCTTTTATTCTTTGACATTTGACAAGTAGAAACTACGCCATTACTAAAAATGGAACGGTGCACGCTTCAACAACGCATTGAAATTATTAAAATTCACTACAAAAATGGTGAAAATCTTGCAGGCACAGTTCGCAAAACTAAAGCATTTTTTGGTCGTCGATGATTAATGATTTTTTATGGTCGGAGTTGGATGGTATTGATCTGGACAACGTTTACTTTCAACAAGACGGCGCTACGTGCCACACAAGCAACGAAACCATTGATATTTTACGGGAAAAGTTTCCGGACCGTGTTATCTCTCAAAGAGGTGATCACAATTGGCCACCGAGATCTTGTGATTTAACACCTTGCGACTTCTTCCTTTGGGTCCACGTGAAAGATAAGGTCTACGCCAACAGCCCAGCGTCGATTCAAGATCTCAAAGATAAAATTCGTGAGGCTATCGAGGACATGGGGCAGCCACTTTGCGATTTGGTTATGGAAAATTTCATGAAAAGGATATGGTCCTGTATGCGTGCTCGTGGTGGCTGATGTTGTTTCCTCTTTATTATGAAATAATCATCCGATCATTTATCTCAAAAAATGGCATTTTTCTTTGAATACCAAAGTAACACCTCTTATTGGAAAACCCTTTAGTAGCATTCAATGGTCACAAATCAGACTGAGTGCAGTCAATTTGCGTAGCTGATAAATGGTAACATTAAATGGCAACTTCATAATTTTTGTGTGTTTTGATATGTTACAGTAAAGGACATTTGTATCTTTGAGTCGTGTAATGGTAACAAAAGTGTCAAATAGTTACCATCTCATTCGAATGCTTTTATCGACACAAAATTGAGTCAAATATACCCCTTGCTGACTATTACTTAAAGTTAATTTGGATAATAGTCACAAATTTCTACTTGGGCACAATACCCCACTCAACCTAATCTAACCTGACCTAACCCACAGTTTCAGTGGGACTTACAGCCAATTTGTATCATTCTAAGCGAACCACAACTTCATTTCTATTAATTGGGATGGCATGTTGTTTTTGCTACCAACTACGGCTTCAGCTAATCAACACGAGTTTTAATTAACAATCGGCCTAAACAGGTACTTGCATCTTTATTATACCCCCAACCTCCACCCAAAAACATCACCCAAGTCCTACTTAACCGTAGAGCATTCATCCCTACCGCGAGCGGGTACTATTTACAAGTACTCGTATTTACAATTTGCACTTAATCCGCCAATTAAATTCCACCCATGGAATCATTACGCACTGCCATAGATAGACGACTAACAACGAGCACATCCACTCCACATCCACAACACATCCTTCGGCTTGATTGTAAGTAAATCCGGTTTTCATTGAGCAAAGATACATCGCAGCGATATAAAAAAAAAGACGTGTTTGCTTATATTTAAAAAAAAAGTAGCCAGAGAAAGAAAAGAAAGCCAGCAGCAGAAACGATTCACCAGGGATATTCTACGGATGCATGCAACAACCACTGGCACTGGGTGCGGGACATGGTGCGGATTCCAGTTAAACCTCTTTTTCTTTTTTCTAATGCTGCTGATCTTCTCTGCTGCATTTCTCTATTGCACAGAGAGCTGTATACTGTACACTGTACACTGTACAGTCAGCAAACAAGAAGAGGAAACAAATTGCAAAGGGTTACATACCTCAGGTTAGACAGCTAACTGGTCACGTACTAGTAGTTTGACAGCAACTTAAGCTGGCAAATCTCGTTTTGGGATGAACAACATTTTCTGTATGTGCGATGCGAATGGGTGAGGTAGGTCAAGTTGGGCTCCCGCTTGATGTTGTGTCATTGGGATTCAGTTCCTTTTAGAGAGTCGTTCTAAGGAATTGTATCTTTGACTTCTTCAGGGAACCTCAAATGAATGTTATTGCATCGATTACTTGTTGCTGAGTAGGTTATGTGTACGGGAATTGTGGGAAGTCTGTTGCCTCTATTTTGTGGACTAATTGAATTTGAACTTGTGTAGGTCAGTCTTGGAGGACTTGATTGTGGTGGCAGAGAATTGTGAATAAAAATGGGTTTTATGGGTCATAGATACTCGCTGTCAACTAAAAAGTAAAAAGGACACCAAACACCAACATCTCGGCCAAGACGTCACCATAGACAGATGTAACTTTGAGGTTGTTAGGGACTTTGTCTACTTAGGCAACGCCATGAATTCTGCAAATGAGGTTAAATAACTCCTGCCAATCGCTGTTTCATTGGACTAAGAAGGCAATCGTGGTGCTGGGTCTTGTAGAGCGAATTGACACGAATGCTCTAATCCACACTCGAGGAACCTTAACCAACTTACCGTGCAAGACTAGAGACATTTGGCTAGAGATCGTGCTGGCTGGAGACGCTTGTTGGTTGAGGCCCAGGTCTTGCACGGACTGTTGGACTTCCTTAAGTAAGTAAGTCCCAATTAATAGAAATAAAGTCCAGGTAGAACTTCACTTAAAATGCTGTAGAAAAGCCGGCGACTACCACTTAACCTGTGGTCCTTACTAATAATCATTTTTTAATAATCAATTTTAACCTTGTACAGGGTGGGCCGAATACAAGTTTCTTTTTAAAAATCCAAATGAACGAAATTAAATAATTTCCATGTATTATTTAGTAAGAGAAAACATTCCCATTAATTATGGAGTACAAAGTCGTTCAAGTGGCTGCCTCGGCTGGCTTCGCGGTAGCGCATTCTGTTACTCCAGTTTTCCAAGACCTTGTTGATGGTTTCGGGCTGTAGCTTGGATGATATTGGCCTTAAGTGCTTGAATCGTTTCTGGATTGTGGGTATAACATCGGTCCTTCACGGTTCCTCACAAAAAAAAAAGTCCAAAGGGGTCAAATCGCAGCTCCGAGGCGGCCAATTGACATTGCCAAGACGGCTGATAACACAATTTTGGGAATTTGTTGCACGAAAGATCATAATTGTGGCAATTGCGGGCCATCCTGCATGAACCAGAGCTCGTCTAAAGCCATGTCTTCAATTTCAGTAAAAAATAAGTCGGTTAACACGGCTCTGTAACGCCAACCGTTGACCGAAACGTTGTTCCCAGCCTCATGAGTGTTGTCCACTAGCACAGAGGCTTCCAGTTTTTTTTTTTCGGCCACGGAACCCTTTGATCAATGATCAAACTTTTTTTGGCTGATTTTGATATCAACAGAAAACATCGTTCCATAGAGTGCGGTTTGGATATTTTTATGTTTGGCAAGAAAAGAAAGAATAAATGATATAAAAATAATTATTTTAAGTTTTGTGAAACATTTATTGTGCAATAAAAAATGCGCTGTAACTTTTTAATGTGGAAAATGAATTTTTTTCACATATTTACTTAAGATATCCTTAAAATTAGGCTTAATATCCGATAACTGAATGCGAAGGTCTGGAGCTGCGTCCAGTCTGTTTCTGTATTTGTTTTTTGTGTAAGTGTAAGCCGAGAACCCAGCCTCAGTAAGTTGCTACAAATGGAAATTAAACCATTGATGATGAATTTCGGTGCGTCGCGACGGCACGATTATGTTTTTTCTACGGAACCCCTTTGACCCTTCCACGGAACCCATTTGGGAAACGCTGCGCTAGCGCATACCAGTCTCACGAACTTTTAGCACAAACTTGCGTACAGCAGCCGCCACGGTGGGTGATTCATTTCGGCCAAAACTTCTTTTCAAAAAACGCACTGTTTGGGCTACACAGCACTCACTTTGGAAATGAGTCTTCAATATTTCTCAACATTGTTAAAGCGTAAAGCGACTCATTTCGTTCCGCGGAGGTACACGGAAAGACTTTTAAGATCAAATCAAGAAAAATAAGCGCAGAATCACGAAAAGTTCGTCTAGTTTAAGAGCTTAGCTAAGGATTTACTAATTCACCACTTTTTATTCACAATTTTAGAAACTGTACAATGTGAAGATATTGACCCTCAAAAGTCGTAAATCAACACTTTTCACTATCAATAATGCGATCAAACGAGAAATACATGAACCAAAGGAAGAAATAAAAGAATAAATAAATATTTATTAAAAAATTATTTCAAAAAATATTAAATTTTCAACTATTTTCAATATAATTTAATATAAAAGCTGTATAGCATAATTGTAAATAAAAAAAATAATAATTAATCTTATTATAATTATTGCCATAAACGATCGCAATTTGACCAAATAGTTATCAATTTGATATTACATGGATTGTAAATTGCAAAAACAATTCGTAAATTACCAGTTTTCTGTTGTAAATTAAGATTTCCTCCCTTAGCAAATTGCAACCATTCAGTCTTGAATTGCAACTCAATAGTATTGATTTGCAAACTAACAGGGGAGATTTACTACTTCAGTGGTTGCAATTTACAAATTCTTAATCGTAAATTGGAACTTTTATCAATTTGCAATTTACATTTCTTGAGTAGTGATTTGAGGCATCGCGGTATAAAATTGAAAATGTTTTGTCGTGAAATTAGAAAACTTTATTCTCAATTTACAACTTTTATCTTGTAATTTACAAATCAGAATTCATAGCTGTATAATTTTATAATTTGTTCTCCTTCTGATATCCGTGAGAATCATACGACGCCATATTGTCCGAAACCAACGGGATTTGTATGGGGTGGTTTTTCTGTCTACGCTGCAATTTAAAATACACACAAATTATTTAGAAGAACTTGCCAATAATAGAAACCTTAACAAACCTTTTCGATTACATATTTTAGAACCCATTTGATATTTTAGAGTCCATTTCAATTTATAGTTCATTTCTAATTATAGCGAGATTCTGAAAAAAAAAAAAAAAATACAGATTTATATGGTACCTACTTCAGCTTTTTTTTTATTATTCAATAGGTACTTACAAAATAGATTCCAGAATGCATTATATTCCGTTGGATAGTATGCTGACTATGACTACGAATTATATATTCTAAAACCACTTAAACCCGACCGCTTTGAGCAAAGATTGAATACCGACTGCCTGTCTCTACACCGATACCCAATGTGCACAATGGAGATTTGGCTTATGATTGTAGCTGTCTAGCAATACCACATACGTACATTCATCCATAAAGAAAAAGGATTTAAAAGGATTTCGATAGGTAGGTTCATAAAAAGATTCCACACATCAGGTAGTTGATTCCACGGAAATTACAAAAAATATTTTGTAATTTACGATTTCTCTGCGTCAATTTACGTTTACCAATTCACATTGGTCCTTACCAACAGCCAAACCGTAAACTCGAGATTAACTAATTTCGAAACTAACTATAGTTTCGACTTTTAATTTCTAGGTACCAAAAACCAAAGTAATCGGACCTTTAACTACAGGGTCCGCCAAATAACTTTCTTTTTTTTGAAAATGCTATAAAAAAAAAACTACTGAATATTTTCTCAAATTTCTTTTTTTATTTGAAAGTAGGTACAATCCTTCCGGTTAATAATGGAATATAATTTCATTCAAGCCTACACGATCGGTCCAATTTTTAAGCACATTATCGATTGAGTGCAGCTGTATTTCACCAATGGCTTCACGAATATTGTCCTTTAAAGCGTCAATTGTCTCTGGCTTGTCGGCGTAACACTTATCTTTTACGGCACCCCACAAATAATAGTCCAACGGTGTCAAATCGCAGCTCCGAGGTGGCCAAACGATCTTCAAAAACAGGGCGCAAAACATCGAGTGTAGCTTCGGCTGTGTGGCACGTAGCGCCGTCCTGTTGAAACCAAATGTTGCGAATATCCTCCTCTTCAATTTTTGTGAACAAAAATTCGTTCAACATGGCCCGATAACGATCGCCATTGACTGTAACGGCCACTCCTTGCTCATTTCCGAAGAAAAGTGGCCCAATTATGCCTCTGGACCAAATTCCGCACCAACCAGTGACTCGTTTTGGGTATATCGGCTTTTCAATGTATGCGTGCGGGTTTTCTGTGCCCCAAATGCGACAATTTTGCTTGTTTACATACCCGCCAAGATGAAAATGAGCTTCATCTGAAAAGATGATTTTTTTGGCAAAATCGGCATCTTCGTTTAGGCTACTGCATGGCCAGCGGAGGCAGCCATTTGAATGAAATTATTTTCCATTATTAACCGGAAGGATTGTACTTTCAAATAAAAAAAGAAATTTGAGAAAATATTCAGTAGTTTTTTTTTATAGCATTTTCAAAAAAAAAAGAAGTTATTTGGCGAACCCTTTACATCCGACTTTATAGCAAAATTATAGCAGTATAACTCAAAAGCGTTATTATTTTTTTTCTGAGCTTTCAAATAATTTGCTGAAATTGGCAGTTGGTTGTATTTTGAGTGAAATATAAAAGATGGTTGCTTGGTTTTTTGACTATCATTGCAGCATTGTTAATTTTGCTATCAATGATATCAGCCAATGATTTTTTTTTTTTTTTGTGTTGGGAATTCGCTGGAAGTAAAAAATTATCGAAACACATTGCAGAGCTATACGCGAGGGATGCTTCTGCAATAGTGATGGACTTTAACTCATCTAAAAAAAAACTCCCGGGGGACTGACATTCGCCGTACGACTAATCAGCAATTTATTTTTGAATTATTCAATGAATTTAAAGAGATAAATCCGCCGTTTGTCGGATTTTTAAATTTGTTTTGTTTGAAATCAATACCTAATTTCTTAGCCCTAGCCAAATCTTACAGATCAAGAGGTTTTATCCGTCTCAATCTCCTGATTACATTGTCATTATTTAATATTGTAATTTCTGTGTTTTGTAAGTTTGTTTGGCATGTGCATGCCCACAATTGGAGCTCGTAGGTCCATACTGGTTTTAGAATTTGCTTGTATAGCAATAACTTATTGTAGTTGGACAGGGATGAGTATCTCCCAATAAGCCAATATATTTTGCTGTATCGCATGTTCAACTCATCTTTTTTTTTCTTAACGTGCGCTTTCCAACGCAGTTTAGCGTCTAGAGTCATGCCTAGATATTTAGCTGTGTTAGAAAATTCTACTACATTGTTGTTAGTGTAGACTGGAATGTGTGGTACGTTTTTATACGTAAAATTAATATGGACTCACTTAAGGTCATTTAATCTAATCTGCCATTTCTTAGTCCATTCTGAAATATTGTTTATTGCCGTCTGAAGCTTTTTTGTTGCTATTTCGACAGTTGCTCCCACAGCAAGGACGGCTGTGTCATCTGCAAAAGTAGCTATGGTGGTTTCTTCACTTTCAGGCAAATCGCTAGTGAAGAGTAGGTATAAAACTGGACCTAGCACACTGCCTTGCGGTACACCAGCTTTAATCTCTCTTAATGTTGAGCACTCTGTATCTTGCTTAATTCTGAAGAATCGATCTGATATATAAGACTCCAGAATGGTTGAATACTGCTTCGGCAGTTGCTTTTGTAGTTTGTGTATCAGACCTTCGTGCCAGACTTTATCGAAAGCTTGTGCTATATCAAGAAATACTGTAGAGCACACATTTTTCTCTTCAAATGCTTTTTCGATTTTAGCTGTGATTCTATGCACCTGATCAATTGTAGAGTGCTTGTTTCTAAACCCAAATTGATGATTTGGAAGTAGAGATTTTTCATCAATAATTTTTTGCAGTCGTTTTGCCAGCATTTTTTCGAATAGCTTGGACAACATTGGTAGTATCGATATTGGGCGATATGAGGTTACTTCGCTAGGTGGTTTACCTGGTTTTGGTATCATTATTACCTCCGCGACCTTCCACATGCTTGGCACATATCTTAATTTAAATGCAGCATTTATAATCTGCGCTAGTTTTTTTTAGACCTTTTTGTGGGAATTGTTTTAAAATTTCCCCTGTAATCAGATCAAACCCTGGGGCCTTTTTTATATTTATATTTTCTTTAATTTCTTTGGCAAGTTCTTTAGCTGTTACCGGCCGAATAGGTCTGTCTTCTTCGCACCTTTCTTCGATTCCTTGGTAACTTTTATCTTCATAGGGTTTGAAGACGTCCTCAAGATACTCTGCAAAAGTATTTGCTTTTTCTTCTATGCTTTTTGCCCAGTTACATTCTCTGGTTTTGACTGGCGGACTGTGAGCTATCGGCCTGTTCATTTTCTTTGTTGCCTTCCAGAGCGAGTAGTCGGTACTAGCATCATTTGTAAGACTGGTAAGATACGTTTTTAAAGACTCGTTATTAAATTCTCTTATAGATTTTCTGAGCTTATTATTTAAGTTGTTCAGTGTGGTTTTGTCGCTTGGCGCCCTTGTCTAGCTTTCCTCTTTTCTGTAATAATTTCACATATTTCACGAGGATAAGAGTTTTGTTTAATCTTGTTTGTTCTTTGGGGAGTTGCAGCCCATGCAGCTTTTTGTATATCCAGTGTAAATATTTGCACTGCTTCTTCTAGTTGATCTTCTGTTTGAATAGCTGACGAAAGTTGGATACATTCTTCCAACTTCTGCCTAAAGTGGTTCCAATCAGTCAGTCTATTAACTAGTTTAGGGCTACATATGTTCTTTTATTATTATTCTATCGCCAAGTGTAAGAAGTATTGAGGAATGATCTGATTAAAGATCAGGGCCTTTTTCTATACTTATTTTATTTGATGATATATTTTTGGATATAAAGAAGTCTACAAGATCTGGGGTTTTATTCCTATCTGTAGGCCAGTAAATAGGTTTCCCCGTTGAGTGATATTTGCCGCCGACTTCTTTAATAGTTTCATATAATTCTCTGCCTCTAGTATTTGTTAATCTAGATCCCCAATATTTATTCTTGGCATTAAAATGCCCTCCCGCGATTAATCGATTGTGAAATATCCGGAAAAGACTTTTAAAATCAGTTTTCTTTAGTCTATAGCTAGGAGAGCAGGGGTGGAATCGGCTAAGGTGATAGTTGATAGTTGACAATCAAAATCATAGCTTTACGTCCACGTAAGGTGATTATCAAATTGACAATCGCTTTTTTGCGATGAATTTCGTGTGACAGCTATTTAGGTGTCGCTTTCATACATTTGTGTCATTTTCATAGGTATGCACATCGGCTTCAACTCCAAATAAATCCAATAGTTTCGTGAAAAAGAATATTGCATTAAATAAATTCAAATAAAAAAGTGAAATTTAAAAATTCGTGAAGTGCAATGTTTACTTCATTGGAACTTTTCTACACAAATGAAGAAAAGAATTACAAAAATGTCCAACTATTAAGACGAAACCTCAGAAATAAAGCGAATATCTTGGAACTTCCAAACCCGATGTAAGAAAGCATATAATTATAAATATTCATTGTTGATTGGTATCATTTATTATTGTGTATTTTAGATTTTTGAAAAACTTTCGCCTATCCAAAGAAGCGTTTGTGTTTGTTTTGGGACTGCTTGATTTACCAACTGGAATAAGGTCAACACATGTTCCACCCATTCTTCAATTGGCTGCAACTTTAAATCTTCTTGGGGGTGGTGGCTATCAAAGACAAGTTGGGGCTGACTGGGCTGCACCAATGGGTCAAAGTACGGTGGCTGAAGTTACTGCTGCAGTCATTAAAAAAAATGCAGTCAATACTTTACCCATTTATGATAAAGTTTATGCCTAAGGATTCAACAAAATCATATTTTTTTGAAAAATATAAAATTCCTGGAGGTTTATTTTGTTGCTATATAATACATATATTAATCCTTAAATTGCTCTTTACATTTTATAGTTATAGGTTGCGTTGATGGAACACATATAATGATTATAAGGCCAATGGAAAATGAGAACATGTTCTTCAATCGGAATTAAGGAATCCCGAATCTCCAATAACGTGTTGTTGGCTTTATTTGCGTTCTCCATTTGATTTGCAAAAAATTGTTTTTGTATTTCTATCTGCTCTTGTAGAATATCTCGCTTTCCGTTTAAAATTATTTGTCGTCTCTTTGGTGTTGAAGGGATGGGTATGGGTGTATTTGTTGAATCGTGTAATATATTCTTCTCCGGCGTTTCATTGAGGTCATCAAGGAGCTGTTCAATGTCATCGTCATCATCAAAGACGTTTTCATTGGTTACTGCTTATAAACAAATGAAAATTGTAGATATGTATTAATATGTATTTACAAATATTTAAATATCTTCTACATTTTGCACTTTTGCCAAAACTTAATGAGTCCTTAATCCCGCTTACACATGCTTCCATTCCACAAGCAGCAACTATTGCTTCATCTGTTTCGTCTAAAGTCTTCAGATCAAATGGACCACCACCGGTTTTTTTCAGAGAGTTTTTATTGTGCGTATACTTTTTTTTTGTGTTATATTTTCGTAGAGTCCAAATCTATATTAGGATTTAATAAATTTAGAAGCTTAACAATTGGTGTTTATGTTCATCACTTACTCTTTTCCACTCAGCAACAGTTTTTGTTGGCGGTCCATTAGTATTTAACTTCCTTGTCAGCGCTTCCCATTGCTGCCTCTGGGCTGTCCGGGCAGTGCTTGAAAGAGCATTATAGGACCTAGCCAAATCCGGATTTTCTTTCATATAAGTGGAAAGGATCCTAATTTGTTCTTTATTAGCCTGAGACCTTAAAAAACAAATAAAAATTATTGCAATTTGTGAACATATTATTATTTTCAAATTCACTTACATTTCTCACAATAAAAAAGAAACACACATCAGCTGCCCGGAATGACAGCGTCGGCAAGGAAGTGACGTTTAAAACTCTAAGTGCTGCCAATAATCAATCATTTTTTTGTGATCGCTTTACGCAGAGCAAAGAAGAGTTGATAATCAAAAACGACAATCAAAAAAGCGACAATCAACTATCACCTTAGCCGATTCCGGCCCAGTATACTGCTGCAACAGATACCTATATATAGCCAATGATTTGACACAGTCAACAATAGTTCTCGCATTGCCTGCCTCCAATTTAAGCTGCGGCTTCTCTTTATTTGCTGTCCATTTCATTTTTCATAGGTATTTTATATATATTTATTACGAAGACTGACGTTTAAACTTTAATAATGGGTTAGACTCGACTTTCTTCGGATCGAAAGTTACAGTCTCGATTATCTTAAAGTCAAAGATAACTTGATTATTGGTACACAGTTTGTTTTAATTTCGACTATTGCCCTAAAGTCGAGTCTAAGTATGGTTGTTAGTAAGGCCGATTGTGTTAAATTATTATCAGGTTTTATTGATTCATTCAGTGTTGGTAAATCACCAAATATTTTTCGCAATTTGAGATTGTAAAGTGGTGTTTGAGAAATTGATCTATTGGAGTGGTAACAATCTCGCAAATCACTACAAATAAAAGAAGCTCGAATTGATACTTCTAATACTTCAAATCGTAAATTTCAACAAACTGAATTTGGTATTCTCAAATTACGAATTTTTGTATCAATTCTTGAAAACTTCGTTGTGATTTGCGAGAAATATATAATTCGTAAATTGCAACTCAAAATTTTGCAATTGATGATTTTCAATTCTTTCCGTATATGATACTGAACTTTCTGTCAAGATTTCGAGCGGGATACAGCTGTCAGTGTCAAAATAACCTATGATTTAAAAAGAAACCATCAGTAGATATTTTGTAGGCTACAATATGCCATTTGGTACGGAAAATTTCGGCATTGTGAGCTCGAAAAATTAAAGCTGAACCTTATGTAAGCATGAGCTTCCATTCAGCGACTTTATCCGAAAATTCACCCACAAAAACGCATTATCCGTCTGACCCATATTTCATAAAAATCTCATTTAAAAATACCGCCAAATACGTCAAAAAAAAAGCTGAATGTGAATCCTGTCAACCTCAGGGGATGTATCCATTCCCTGTACTTTTTTGTTAAAAAGTTTTGCCTGTCTAAATATCGATACTGTCGCAACTTTGTCTTTTTCGATGTCGTTTAATCATGTCATGGAAATTGAAAGGACTTGCTGGGAAATTCATCGAAATTCTATGAAGTTTTTAATTATGGCGGATTAACTAGAAAAACATTTCAATCAACGTGAATTGCTTTCGTTTATTTTTATTTTTTAACTTCAATATTTATACCAGGACATTGCACACTGACTCTAAATCATTCAGCAACAGAAAAGCGAAATTTCTATTTATAAATTCCAACGAAATACCGAACTTGTCGCATTTTATTTTCTGACGCACTTGCTCCTCGTGAATTTCAGCTAAATTAGGCATTCGAATGAAAGCTGTCGACCTATCAATCAATGTCCAGGCGGAGCTGTAAATTAATCCTGAATATTTCGCTGAGTGGTAAATGATACCTCAGCCTATACCGGTCTGCGGTGGCGGTGGGTGTTTTATTTGTATATTCGCAGTCATCATCAGGAAAACCACGATGGTTCCTTTCACAAAAACAGGATTGGCTTTGATTAGTTCGAGAGTATGAACGAAACTCGGGTCAATTAATCGTTGATGGTTGATTGAAGCAGCTTCCTTCCATTTGGTTTGCCCGTTCGACTCTTGATGGTGGTGTGCGAATATTTCTGCTGCAGCCAGTGAAATTGTGAAGAAGACCGCATAAAGCAATTTTCTCGAATGGCTGTAATTTGCTTTTGATTTGACTCGAGACTTCAGAGATGCAGTCGATGAAAAGTTGATTGTATACTTGTAGAAATGGGGGGGGGGGGGGGGGTTTGAATAGTGGTTTGACAGTTGAGGAAATTCGCTTTCGTACATCGTTAGCTTTGGTGGTGATCAATGTGGTTTCATTTGATTGGTAAAAAGGCGATGAGAGGTTTTTTGATTGTCCAAGTCGAGGCTTGAGGGGCACCGAGTTCATCTTTTCGCGAAGCTATTTACCACCCAGAGCCTATGTAGCGTCGACCTCAGCATAACTACCTCAGGATACAACGGCTGATATGGCTGGGGCACGAGGAGCGTATGGACAGCAATGCAGTAGCCCGTACAGCCTTTGAGTCCACCCCCTCTTGCAGAGCAGACAGGTACCCCCGAGGGACAACGTAGCAGAGGAAGACCCCACCTTAGGTGTCGCGCACAATTGGAGGGCGATCTCAATCAACTGGAGGCAGATAGCTATAGAGACCGCGCTGGCTGGATGAGCTTTTTGGTTATGGCCGTGGTCCACCCCCGACTGTAAGCAAAGTAGGAGCCGTTTACCCAGTCAGTGACATGAAAAGTCCTTCCAAGAAATATCCGGAAAAGGAGTTTCTTCGTAGTTTCAGGCGCCCAGCGGTTTTCCACCCCCTTTTTGGAGCTAATGTGCAAGAAGATTACTCTCTAGCTAGGAATAGACTTCCACTGACTCACTGACTGTTTCTATGGTCGATGGAGGTAGAGACCCTGCTCACTTTCCCTCTGAAATATACAACCAACTTGTACGTAGTTGCGGTAAAATCCCGGCTTAAACCGGTCCACACCGGCTCACACCGTTCCACACCGGCTAACACACTTCCTCTTGTAACAAGTCCACCCCTGCTCATCCCCTCAAGTACTCAAAACTAAATGCCATATCCAACTTCCCAAGCCACGACTTATGCAAACAATTCTTAACATTCCACTTGCGATTTCATCTCAATCTTATCGCAGTAATAAGCTGCAACGATGTCGTAGCCGCCCAAATTGGCTCGTCCTGCCGTCATTCTAAAACACTTTCCACTGAAACGATGTCATCTTCTCTCATCGTAATGAGTTTTTAAAGCGCTACAAACTCCATTTCCAAGTGATAACTCCTAAAATACCAGTCGTGACCAAGTTGCACGGTTATCCTCGTTTATCTACCGTCCCACTGGGAGTGATTCGCATTTAATTGCTCGGTTTGGGTGTCGTCGTCCTTTATACACATTTTGTTTTCCTTTGTTTTATACCTCACTCTGTTTGTTGAAAGAACCAATTACCCAGCAGTAAAGCTCATCCGTAAGTAGGCTCAGCGGCCCTTCCAGCATATTCCCCCAAAACGACTGTGTATTTGTTTGTGCATTCTTTTTTATGACACTCCCTACACCGCATACCGACGACATCTACATCAGGAAATCGCTCTCATTATTATTATCAAAGTATTTTCTTTTCATATTTTGTTGGCAACATATTTGCAGGTCCCGTACCCTACACCGAGCTTATTTGCTGATGTTTTACGATAGCAACGTCTATAAATCCGCCACCAAAGTGGCAACCATACGACCAAGAGCAGCAAAAATGATTACGACCGCATTAAGTGTGTCTAGTACCCAGCTCTGTGCGAGCACTGTGAAACGATGCCGTCGACAGGGTATTGTTTTCGTGCCACCATCACCCGCTATGAGTCATTTTCGCCCCAGCAATATCTGATTTAGGTACTTACACTGCGTGGAGTTTTCAGATCGTAATGTGAAACGCGCCCGCTACACCGTCAGTGGATATAAACTATATCCTCTCTCCAGATAAGCAACATGACGTTGAATCCCTGACCGTTGGTTTTTATACTCGCACATACTGCAGCGCACACAAAGCGGAAAAAAAGACTGAAAAAAAAAACGAATCTTTTCGACTACGACTTGTATATAAACTCAGCGACTTGACAACTTGTTTACGACACAACTTCATCTGTGACGAAGCAGCGGGCCAACTTAGATTGAAATTTTTTCCTATTCATGACCAGCAAGTTTGTAGTTTGGATTTGGCGTTTTGCATGCGAACGATAATACGGTTTGGTTTCCAAAGATAACAAGAAGGGGAGGACGAAAAAAAAAATGTTTTACGGAAAATCAGGAAAACTTTTAACAAGATTGAATAAAAACGGGATAAAGTGCTGAACTATATAATCCATTAGGGACATAAATTTCGAGCAAGTTTCGAGGCGGTGTATTCGCAATAACTTTGTGGACGTAATCGATTTTTTTTTTCCCTGAATCATGGGCGGTCTTAAAAATTCCTTACTGCGCGATTAGAGTTGGTTCACCCAAGACAATCGTAGTAAAAAGCTCACTCTTCATACAGCCAGAGATGTGATCGGTTTAAACAGGACCAAAAAGGTCTCAGAAAAACTGATTTTTTTTTTGTGAGAAATGAATAATATAAACGACGATTTGAAGGCAAAATTCGAACTGCAAGCGAATCGCCGGCCGGTCCAATCGCAAACGTGACCCAATGAGACACATCTGTGAGCTGAGATATGAAACTGTGGTGAGTGTGTTGGACTACTAGGCGAGGGATCCCAGCTAGCGTTACCACTTCAAAAAAATAAAGCGGAGTAGATTTGACCCAAAAAGTGAAGTAGATTCAAGAAAAGGGAAGTACATTTAAAAGTCATAGTTTTAATGATATATTTAATTCCGTATTAGTCCAAAAAAACGATTTAAAATCTACAAAATATTTTTATTTTTTTTAAATAAAGTCTTAATTTTTTCCATGTTTTTTTTTTTAGAAAATAATATTATAAATGGTGCACAGCGATATGTTTATTAAATGATTTTTTATTTATTTTTATTTTTAATCACATTTTTGATACTTTAAAATATTTTTTCATCGCGTTTGTATTAATTCTTTCGCGTATTTGGCTACACTTTTCGGAACAGACAGGGACCAAAACCAAACCAAACGTATCACATCTTTGACAAAAAACTAAAAGGAAAATAATATTTAGTATAAACGTCAGAAAATTGAAATACATTTTGTGTTTAAAGTGAAGTTTAATGCAATTTATTATTTTAAAATGTGAATCGGTGCTTAAATGAAAGAGTTTAAAGCATTTTTTTGAATAATTTTTTTTTTTCGAAGTAGATTTACGGTTTTTTTTATTAAAATTGAAGCGGATTAAGTAATGGATTTCTAAAGTGAAGTGAAGTTTAACAATAGTGTGAAGTAGGTAGCAGATTTTAATTGTTTTTCCAAAATTGAAGTAAATCTACTTCAATTGAAGTAAAGTGACATCGCTGGTCCCAGTAGGGTCGAATTTTTCTACAAAAGAGGGCCCCACAATAGAGAGCTCGAAAAAAAATCTTCCAAATTCCAACGAGTAAACCCTATTAAACAACTTTCCCTTTGATATTTTTTCCCTATTTTATTGTTATTTGTTTTAAAATTTATTTATTTATTTATTTGTTCTTGAAAAACTTACACTGTAAGTCTTATGAATTTAGCATTTTAATTGGAAAATAAGTAGGGGCCAGGGGCCCTCCACTCCGTTGTTGTCCTAAGGCCTCCAGAGCTCTAAGTCCGGCCCTGGGACCAAGGCTTAAAGACAGTGCCCAGACAGGATTCCTATCGTTATTCTCAGGAATAAGTGTTGCTCCATGTTAAGCCCTGTGTTTCCCTGAGAAATTCATACAAATTGAGACTTGAGAGTCACTAGAGTCACAAATTCACAAACAAACAGACGAAATTTGCAATTTTATGGTATGTGTTTAGGTGAAAAGTGCGATGAGCTGCTAGATGCCGCCACTAAGCAGTTGCTGAGTTGGTCCTTTCTTTGATATTAAATTCCCTTTTCCAAATTTCCCTCAATAAATTTTAAACCCTAGAATGTAAGGTCAATTTTGGTAAATTAAGATTTTTCACTTTTTTGTAACCCATCAAGGAGGTAAGAACTCGCCCAATAAACTTGTAAATCCAAACCCGACTCTAATTATCTTTCATTATCTTTATCGATTTCTTTCTCTGCCCCCCAATATATTGACTAAAGATGGATACAAGCTGTCGAAGAGAGGTTTCTTCGACGTTTTGCTGGGGCACTTGCATAAGGAACACCTGAGCTTCTGAACATTCTGAATAAGATGTCTCGGAGAAGGCTTCAGTGACAAAATGTCGTTCATTGCCACGCCTACTTTTTAAGCGAATCCTAGACCAAATTGTAATTTTTTTTCTGCCTTTTAATTGCCATTAGTCAATTTATTCCTAAACAATATATAATACAAGAGCAAGTGAGAAGACTTGAGGTAGTCAGCACTTCCTGAAGCATGTTTAGCAAGACTTCATTTATAAGCTTCATCCAGAGGCCGAGCTACCCTGATCAAACTGAGTTTATTTCGTCAAATCGATTTTTTTTTATCGTGGTTCTGCCTTTGAGCGCTCATCGAAAGCGCTGTGTGTCGTTTTTTTCTGTTGGAACAAAACGGAAGAGAAGTATGCAGCTTGACCTTTGGGGCTTTGTAGAAAATCTATGCCAGGCCGACAATCCAGCCGCACTTCGGCTTAGTATTGGTTGAGCTATATGTGGAATAGACTTAATCCATCAGAGACGCTTTGCGGCATTGGCTGGGCGAAATGGGTTACTGTCAAGTCAAGCGAGGTGGTTATTTTAATAAAAATCAGAAGCTTTACACCTTTTAAAAAGTACCAAACTTCAAAAAACCTCTGAGTTTAAGTCAGAACCAAACATCTTCTTAATCTTCTTTCACAAGTCTTCTATAAGTTTCCAGAATCCTCATCCCATCTGACATGCATGAACTGCATAACACCGCTGGGTCTTCTAAGAGTATTACTAGCGCTATATAAAAGCTTCTGATTAGGGGGCGTGGCAGATTTCATACCAAATGCGAAAATTAAGTCGATAATTTTGTTTAAAAAAAAAACTTTTAGGTAACTTGACATCTGCTGCTATCATAGTTGCAAAATTAGCACAGGGATCTATATTGTCTATGTAATGTGGGCGGAATTGAAGAACGGGGCGTGGCGCTTTCCATGCGAAAAAAATAATTTAAATCATTATAAAACAATTTTTTCCGACACTCATGAGAGTTTAACTTGTAAAATTCGAATTATTGGCGAACATTGTTTGACCGAAGCCTTTTGGGAAATGTGGGCGGAATTGAAAAACGGGGCGTGCCGCTTTCCATGCGAAAAGAATCATTTAAAACATTATAAAACAATTTTTTCCGACACTCATGAGAGTTTAGCTTGTAAAATTTGAATTATTGGCGAACATTGTTTGACCGAAGCCTTTTGGGAAATGTGGGCGGAATTGAAGAACGGGGCGTGGCGCTTTCCATGCGAAAAGAATCATTTAAAACATTATAAAACAATTTTTTCCGACACTCATGAGAGTTTAGCTTGTAAAATTTGAATTATTGGCGAACATTGTTTGACCGAAGCCTTTTGGGAAATGTGGGCGGAATTGAAGAACGGGGCGTGGCGCTTTCCATGCGAAAAGAATCATTTAAAACATTATAAAACAATTTTTTCCGACACTCATGGGAGTTTAACTTGTAAAATTCGAAAACATTGACGTTCATTGCTTGACCGACGCCTTTTGGGAAATGTGGGCGGTAATGGACAAGGGGGCGTGACGCTTTCCATGCAAAAAGAAATCATTTGTAACGCTATAAAACGATTTGTTTCGACACTCATGAGAGTTTAACTTGTAAAATTCGAACTATTGGCGAACATTGTTTGACCGACGCCTTTTGGGAAATGTGGGCGGTATTGGACAAGGGGGCTTGGTACTTACTATACAAAAAAATCATTTAAAACAGAATATCTTCGCATTTCCTGATGGGTGAATCGAAGGCACCTACAATTTTATGACGAATCCAAAGACCGGTTTTAAGAAGCTTCCTCTGTGTGTTTAAAGTGACGTTAATCAGACTTTTGGGATAGAAAGAATTACAAAAAAGTTATAGTTTTGTATTTTTTAAAGCTAACTGCGCTCTGAACTTCGTTTTGATTAATGTGCTACTCCGAATGCATTTTGTGATATATAACGTTGGCATGTTCATTGAAAAACAAACTCCCCAAACCAAAGCTTCACCCTCCAAGAAGAAACCCCCTCAATCATAATTACAAAAAAATATATATCCATATAAAAAGAATGCACACGAAACTTAACCAAACCACGTTTTCCCACTCTCATGCGATGCAGCTGCTAACTCGTATTTATTCTTAAGAACTTTATTCAATGAAATATTATAATGTACAATATTCCTCATCATGAGATACAGAACACACAAAAAATAAATAAAAAAAAAACCAACTCCATTCGCTTGTCCCTCTGCATAGACGGATGCGATGCTTTGTGCGCATATCAGCGAATTTTTCCTTTTCCTGTCCTTTCGCACAGAAAACAAAAATGAGATGAAATCACGAACTCTGGGGTAATGATGGCAATAAATTGTCTACGTAGCAGAGTCTCTGTATCTTGAAAAAGAATCCTGTATGCCGTTGCAGATATCACTATTCGAGTTTGGATTGCCTTTGCCTTGGCGTGTGTATTTGGGGAAACCTTTTGTACATGGGATATGCCCGGCAGAGTCTTTAGACTTGTGTACTCCATGGAATGGAATTCTCTTTAGATACTATGATATTATTTTACATTATCTGGAGGTGATATCGCACGATTTTTTTTGATTTTCTTTTGTATTTTCCGCCGCCTTCCTGGGTTCTTTTGTTACTTGCGTTTTTTTTTTTATGAACTCATAGATGGATGCTGGGATATTAGCGTGCACATTTGGGACATAGAAAAGTGGACTTAGTTGTTGTTCTGTTGGAAGTAAGAGCTGTGCCTGTGACAAAATCTGTATCTGGTCGGATGTATTTTGAAAGAGTGATGTAGGGATGTTTCAAAATATTTGTTACCGATATTTGCTATACAAAATTTACCTAGTTCGCCTTTGGTTTTAGAATATTGCTCGTCTTATGGTAGGTAAGTGAGGGGATTTCACCTATGGAAACTCATCTTTTATTTCGTCCCAATTTCATAAAAATCTGCTTCGTATTGACGCCATAATCAGTACGACAGTTTCATAGTTTCTATGTCATATGTCATGTCTATTTTAGACGACTGATTCGGAATTTTCTGACCATGTCACTTGTACAGCTGATAGATATCGCCGCTAAATCCGCTTGTCCAAATGCTGGCAATGCAAACGCGACCGAAAATGTAAAATTTATACATTTTTCCGATCAAATTCTCAGTTAATAGGTCAATTCGCGTACTTTCACGAGCCAAGCACTAAAAATCTGTCAAACTCGAAAAATTGAGCGAAACTCTCTCAGAAAGCTGAAAATATACTCCAAAGTACGTGGATACACTTCGAGCTACTTTGGGCAATCGAATCCATATCACGAATAAATTTATAACTTTTTGCAACATATGAAACGTTCTAGGGGAACATTCGACCACCACCGAATTTTCTTTATTTTCAGATATTTTATTTTTGTGTACAATTGATTTTTAAAGCGGATTTTGATTTTGTTTCCTGTCAATTTTGCGCATTTGACATTTTTATCAGTACTTGCCGGTTAAAATTCTCTGAGCTGTTTCGAGCCAAGAGAGGAACTGCTCGTTACTCGTTATTTTGCTAATTTTCTCTTTTTCTGTCATTTTTGATGACTACGTGTATAGATTTATATCGATTGCGTTCGATTCAAATCGCATACCCGAACGAACCTAATTTCACAAAAAAATGCCAAATCATTCCACTGAAATATTTAATTTTCCATGTTCCGTTCCATGTGTCAGGAATTTTTTTTCTGATGGAATTCAATCAGTTGTGGTTGATTTCTTGTCATTGTTTCCATGGGGAATATTTTGTTTGACAGATTTTTTTGCTATGACCGGCTAAACCTAAAAAAGAATCATTTTCATGGCGTTCCAACCTTTTCGGTTGCATTTTGCGTATGGTTATAACTGAGGGTTAATATAGAGCAAATCATTCGTGCATACCGTCGGCTTACAAGCAAAACTGACTAACTGCAAAAACGTAGTTCGTGGGAAAACACAAAGTTTTTTGATTCCTGAATTTCTTGTGCATTTCGACTGTCGAAAACGTTTCGCCTTACGGAATACCGACCCAAGAGTAACAAAGTTTCTTCCTCCAATTTGTGTGGTGTTCATTGACACTTTGTGCTGCTGGAAAGATCTATCAAGTTTCCATTATTTACTGTGCTGTTTGGTAGGTCACTTTGGTTGGAATTGTAGCTATTTCCAACCACTTCACGTAAGAGTCAAATTCTGGCAGTGAATTCTCTGTCCTCTTGGAAGGGCTTTGATTTTTTCCCCCACTCAACAAGTGTACTGACACTCCAATTTGCCGTCAATTGGCCAAGCGACTCGGTTTAAAATTATTAAACACAACAAAAAGAATGACAACCGCGCTGTTGTTGCTCACAAACTTATGTCAGATGTGGAGGGGGTGTTTTAGGGAGAAGACTTTTCTGGCTCTTTGCCCGTCTAGTTTTTAAGTGGGGCGATAGAGAGCAGACCTACAAAAGTGCAGTAGACACAAGGTCGGCTTGTTCCGGCAATCACAATCAGCAACCGAAGTCTGCCTTCAATATACAAGGTACCCACCTTGGAGTACAGTCTCAGGAGTGCGCACTTCTCCTAATTGCCCTCGCGTATATCATATATCTTTTTCTGATATCTACCGCGCCAACTCAAATCGGCTTCCAATGCAGATACAATCACTTTGTCTTATCGCATCATATGCCAAGTCATAAAGGCAACCTTCTCCCGCCGTAAAACTCTCTGCCACTCTTTAAGTTTTTTTTCGAAAAAAAAAGTATCTCATTCGTCAGAGGCTATCTTATCTTGTTCCCATTCAAATACTAAGAGAACATGTTGCGCTATCTAAAAAGCTCGCCTATTTCACTTGTTTCAATTTGTTTGTGCTAGTCTTACTTTGTAAATTTATCATTCGCTGTTAATGTTTGTATTTGATTTCGAAAAAGGCCTTCCCAACTGCACAGCAGTGTCCGGTGTTCGTTGGAAAAGTCAACATCGCTTTGGAATCGTTTCCCTCTGGTTCGTGATTCAATCCGCACTGAGTTGAAAAAATCGGCCGTGGTTTTATATCCCTCACAGTTAATTAAACGCAATATGACGGATGAGTTGCCTTGTAATTGAATGAGAGTGCCGCCCACCTGGAATCAAGTGTTAAACTCTGACCTGCGGATTAATTTTATTTCAACTTCCTTCTCTTTCGGGTAAGTTTCGTCGATGAGTGGATTGGAGGTTTCGTGCGAATTTGTTGCCGAACATACTGTGTGCCAGCTCACAACAACAAGCAGGAAAGATAAGGCCAGTAGTTCTAATAATATAAATGGCATTTGCATGTTCTGTACACTGGCAGCGCGATAATGTCACTCCTTTACTATCAGATGGTTTTTTCTCCTCACAAGTTTCTATATCACAATCGATATCGAGCCGACAGCCAAGGGTTGGCTATATCTGATTTAATATCATTTATTGGTGCGAAGCTTTTTGGTTGAATTTTGCAAGTGGTTTTCAATTCTAGACTTTTACTTTCTTTCTCTCCAGCAGTGGGTACTGTCATTCGTTAAAAAAAGTAAAATTAAACTCCACCCAAGTCCCGTAAGTGGACCTGTTGCGGCGGCCATTTATTGAGGTATGTACGACAAGGTGTTGTTTATCGAGACATTTCCGATTCTCATCACTTCGACAACTGCAACTATTTTGAACCAATTTTGCTGATAATTTACGGTTCGTTTGGTGTTTTGTTTTCTTACTTGGTTGAGAAAGGAAGCCACGTCATGACACGTGCAGACTGCTGGGCTTTTGCCCGGACTTAGTTGTACTATTGTAAGTTGTAAGTTGTACTATCTGTGCACCGGAAATGTGTGTTTTAAGAAATGTTGGACTGTGATAGTGAGTTGCAAAGACCGGTATCTTTGATGTCACAGAGAAAGCTATCAAAAGTTGTAACTTTAGGCACACGATATGAGGTAGAAGATTCGATTAGATTGTGGAGTCGAGGCGGGCCTTTTGTGAAGTCGACTGTTTCGGATTTTATGACTTGTGGCTATTATGAATGTGACTAACGCTTTGGTGCTGGCAGCTATATCCGAGGCTTCAAGGGAATGTGCGCCCCTTTAGCAGTGCGAAGCTTTGTGACAGAGGTGTCGCTGCTGCTTCGCCTTTGCTGCTAATTCTATAGGCATTGCGAGGCTCTTTCACCTCCTTGAGTTCGGTTTTCTCGGCGCAGGGTCATAAGTCCACAGGCCAAAAGTCCACAATGGACTTTTGACCCACCTAGGTGGGTTATAAGTCCACAAATCAATTGTGGACTTGGAACCCACCCAGGTGAGCCAAAAGTTCACAACAATTTGGGCCATAGGTTCTCAATTTTAAAATGGAAGTAGGCCATAAGTCCACAATGATCCATATGACTAAAAAATAAATTAAAACAACTCAAAAAGTGGGAGGACTAAAAACTTATTGAACATGTTGAAAAACGTTTTCTCTTTCTGCAAAATTTGTTAAAAGTTGGGAATTTTCGGAGCCTATCTCTTTATAGCACGGCAGTAGTGAAACCATCATCCTCGTATTTCGGCAGCTGCAAAAACTTTCCTCAAACACTTTCTTAAAGCTTGCTCAAAATCCAAAGTAAATGAAGCACCACAAAATTTAAATAAATTTGTTTCAATGTATTGAAAAGCATGCCTGTCGTATATGCGTCTTCAGACCTCTTGCTCATGGGAATGAAGAGAGAAAGACAAACCTATAATTGATAAATGGATTTTATACATCCATTTATCAGTTATAGGTTTGTCTTTTTCTTCTGCAATTATAGTATTTTATTTAAACACGAAAAGTTTTCCAAAAAGTTGGCGCGAATTTTTCAAAATAACTTTATAAATTATATTATAAATTTTATAAAGTTTTAAAACTTTTCGCGTTTAAAAAAAATTTCTCAACTCCTTGTATGCTTGTGTAATTTGTTTACATTTTGCGTCAATCCGTTCCTGAAATATTGTTCAAGAGACACTCATTACAGTCTCTCTTAGACTCAAAGACTCTAGATTCAAAGAAAACCGTTTACTTTTGTTTTATTTTAAATTATGAGAATTGTGGACTTATGACCCACCATAGTGAGCCCACAATTAGTGAGTCAAAAGTCCACAAGAATTTTGTCCATTGTGGACTTTTGGCCTGTGGACTTATGACCCTGCGCATACCTACGGAGGTCTGGGTCGGCTTTCTGTAGGACACAATGGACCAAACCGATGATATAAGTGAATCTTACCCATTTCGAATTTACCGCGTCTTTGTACTCTAGATGGCTACGTAATCTTGGGAAGGGTGCAGGTGGTCGATATATTTAACCTTTAGAGCACCGAGTAAATTTTGAGACCTAAGAGACGGAGCGGGGTACCATAGCCCCCCCCAATTAAAGCGAGGATTTAACTGTATTTAAGTTTATTTTATTATTGGTTATAGCTTGAATACATTAACAAATTTCATTTGGAAAGTTTTTTTAACAAATTCATTAAAAAAAAATTATATGCGAACTTTTCAAGTTATAACGAAAGTTGTTTTCAATGTTTTAGAGAAAAAAAAATGTTTATAATGTTTTTTGGAAATACAAATAGCTTCAAATGCAAAATTTCAACGCTTTTAACTTTAAGAAAAACAAAATAGTAATTCAAAAAAACTGAAAAAAAAATTGAGTAAAAAATAATAACGATTATTCATCACTTTCGGAAGAGATGCCTAAGAGATGGCTAAGACATACAATTTTTGTTTCCACTCTTCTATGCTCATTACAAATGAATTTAGAGCTACGGCGCACTTAAGTTTGGATATTTTGTCTCGATTACGGGGACAAAAAAAGCAGCGACCACGCTTTTTTCCTTCATCCGTTAAGACCTCTTCTTCGTTTCTAGAGTCAACCTCAATACCACAAGCCGTAATTGCACGCATCACATGTGGGACTTTCTTGACTTGTGGAAGACTTAGTCTCATATTAGGCTCAGCCAATTTCCGTCCAAGGGATATAAGAAATATTTTTCTTCGTGCTGAATTTGAAATTTGCCATTGAGAATTTTTTTCAATAAAAATTATAAATGCATTAATAGCAGCAATATCTAATACGTTCATAAAAATCCTGTAGGGCCAGCGGCTTGTTCGTCTTCCACAAAAATATTCTCTTATAAGTTTGTCTCCGCTGTCTGCACCACCTTTGGTTTTATTATAGTCCAAAACCATAGTTGGTTTGGAGTGAACTCCAGAAATAGAGTTGTCTGCATGTTGAGAAGACAAAAGATGAACCATTCGATTTTTTTTTTTGAATATAGGATACCATCGCAATTGATTTCGTGAACGCAAATATTGAAGAATACTCAGGTCGATCCTTGTAAACTTTTAATTCGTTAGGGGTATCTGTTTTATTTTTTTCGAACCGTTCCAAGTATTGTCAAGTTTTTAATGATAAGAAACTCAGCTAAATCCACGTTAGTGAAGAAGTTGTCGGTAGTAATACCCATGCCGGAACCAAATAAAGGCTCTGCCAAATCCTTAACAACCCTTGCCCCTTGATTTTTTCTGTAATTCCCTTCCCCCGGGAAGTTTTCCTGTATAAACTTGAATATTATATAAATATGATGTTTTGACATCAGCAGCAGCCCAAATTTTAATGCCGTACTTTCCCGGCTTGGATTTTATATATTGCCGAAATAGGCACTTTCCGCGAAAGGTTACTAACTGCTTGTCAATAGTAACTTCGCCATAAGGGAAAAATGATTTCCGGCAATTCTCAGTAAATATTTCCCATATGTCCCTTATCGCAGCTAACTTGTCTACTTGTTTTCTTTGCTCCCTGGTAGTTTTATCGTCGAATCTTATAAAGCGAGATATTGCAACAAATCTTTCACGCGACATTGCTGCAGTAAATATTCCTTCGAATAGATTCCTCGGTGGTCCTCATTTCCTTCACATTTTCACGTCTACAATGAAGAGCTCCCGCAGATATCAATATTCTAAAAAACGCATCCAGTTCGATAATAGGTACAGGTTTCCAAATAGTTTTTTTATGAGGGAACACCCGGGGCCACGTTCAAAATGTTTCGAAGCAACCTGCGGGTTTGTGGAAATGGCTTGCTTGACCAAACTCGGCCCGACTTTGCAACATACTGATCAGAATTTGAGGGAATGTCATCAAAAACATCAGCATCATCAATATTTGGCAGTATTTCATCAGCTTTATCATTCTCTTCTTCAATTTCATCCTCTATTTCAGACACATCACCATCAAGCACGAAATCCACGTCATTTTCCTCCAAACCTTCTTCTGAGTCACATGGATCGTCCTCACTTTCAGTTGTGTTATTCATCATTTCTTCTTCCGTTTGGTGCAAAAATCTTCGACTATTTGAAAAAAATTCTTAAAGTACGAAGTGGGGTAAGTTGGGTCCCCTTGTAATTTCTTTTTTGTTCTTGAAAAACTCGCAAAACTGTAAGATCACGTTGAATTTATATTTTGTATCGGAAAAAAGCTCGACTACCTAAAAAAGGAATTAAAAACAGTTGTTATTAAACGAAGTATGGACAAAGGTTAAGGTACAAGCTCCCATGGTGTGGCTCTTTTACGATTCAGGTCTAGTCCCGTTTTTCCCCATAAATTTTGCGACTTTTTTATGTCTCTTTGTTTTGTGGATATGTCCTCCAGGACAAGGCCCTTTTGTTGATTCGAGGACAGCTCGACTAAAATTCCCGGGACACTTTAGAGACCCACCTTGAAAGATCTGTATTTGTATCATAAGCCTTACCTTCTCACATCTATAGAACCTGTGGGGCCTTTTTAGGCCGAATCCGAACTTTTGAATTGAGGAGCTTTTCAATGAGGTCTGCTTGTCAGACCTTTGGTAAAGGTTGTGCAATTTTTTTATTATTCAAGGGATCGAATCGGAGATCCCACGTTCTAGCAACTGCGACCCATGCTTATACCATAGGGTCATAGAATAAGAACGATTGCCCATTAGTTTCAGTTACAGAACCCTCTCAGGTTGATGCCGATAAACCTTCAACGAAAATCTCTACCCGGATCAAGCTGTAAGTCCTCATCATTGGAAATTTGACATTTCTGAACTTACACCAAATTCCACCCCAGTTGGAGTACAACGATTCCGAGCGAAAGCAACCTCAACAATGCACTATTAGCTGCGAGTATTTATCACAGTTAATTGCCATGGCAGCTGGTATCAAGCTGCAATCACTTTCATTCGATACAAAATCGAGCTTCTGTACACAATCGCAACATTTCAAAGAGACAGTGCTTGTATTTTATTATTTTTTAGAAAGTAATTCGTATAATTAAACGAAACGAGTAAATAAATAACTGGTTCTCCAGTGGACAATGTTTGTGATTGCAAATTGCTCGGAATGAAATTACCGTCTACCGTTTTTCCAGCGTTTTTAACATTTTACAAATGATACCGTGTAACTGCAGGTGATGCTTGTTGTGATTAAAAAATTGCTGACGATTAATTCAGTCATGCCAAGTGTATATTTATCAGGAATTTCAGTTTGGACACATAATCGGGTTGTGTGATTGGACTTTTCAGCTATCAAAGGTCCTGAGAAAAATTGCTACGCCGTATAAAAAAAAAAGGCCAACATTGTGGTCGGCAAAAATGTGTCCCAACTATTCGAAGGAATTTTCGCAGTAAAAAGGGAACAACATTCTGTGGTCTGCTAAAATGTGTCCCAACTGTTTGAAAATGTATGTCCTTTATTCAAAAGAAGCAATAGATTTTAATATTTTCAATTGTGGACACTCCTTCTTATGGGTAACAGCTTAAACCACCGAAAAATATTTTAATTAACGCCTGAAAGTTTTTTCTCAAACGCATTTTCCTCATGGGAACTTCTGACATACAATAAAGCATAATGTTCGACATCTTCTAAGTTGTATTTGATGACATAGAGTGCTCGTAAAGCTTGGTCAATTCATGAAGAACAGAACAGGTAGGCAGGGAAGACAGTAAATGAAATATGTACAGAAAACTGACTCTCAAAATTCAACTGTTTAGAAAATCACTAAAAGGAGTTTGTTGATGACTTCGTCCTGCAGATGGAAATAGCAAAAATGCCAACACAAGTTTTTGCAATTAGGTTGTGCGTTCCTTAAAGAAGACATCCAAGAGTACAACTGTCCAAAAGAATCTTCAAGCGATACAGCAAAATCGAGTCGCTTCGATTTGACAAGAAAATAAACGAATGGAGGTTGAAAGCTGGTCCAATATGAAACTTTTGCGGCCCTTACTTTTATTTTGTACAAGATTTCGGTATCCAAATGCAGAGCAAATGAAGAAATACAGAGCTACCGTAGTAATTGAGCTTCGATTTGTCAAAAAATAGACGATTGGCTGTGAAAAGCTTGACCTAAGGTCGGATATGAAGCTTTTGCGGCCCTTACTTTTATTTTGTACAAGATTTCGGTACCCAAATGCAGAGGAAATGAAGAAATACAGAGCTACCGTAGTAATTGAGCTTCGATTTGTCAAAAAATAGACGATTGGCTGTGAAAAGCTTGACCTAAGGTCGGATATGAAGCTTTTGCGGCCCTTACTTTTATTTTGTACAAGATTTCGGTACCCAAATGCAGAGGAAATGAAGAAATACAGAGCTACCGTAGTAATTGAGCTTCGATTCGTCAAAAAATAGACGATTGGCTGTGAAAAGCTTGACCTAAGGTCGGATATGAAGCTTTTGCGGCCCTTACTTTTATTTTGTACAAGATATCGGTATCCAAATGCAGAGCAAATGAAGAAATACAGAGCTACCGTAGTAATTGAGCTTCGATTCGTCAACAATATTTTTGGCCCCAATTGGATGATATGGACTTGGAGGACATGTGGTTCCAACAGGACGGCGCCACAAGCCACACAGCGAATGTCACAATCAATTTATTGGAAACCAAGTTTGGGGAACGTGTTATCTCACGAAATGGTCTAGTTGCTTGGCCGCCTCGGTCGTGCGATTTGACGCCGTTAGACTATTTCCTGTGGGGCTACGTCAAGTCTATGGTCTATGCCAACAAGCCAGTGACGATTCATGATTTTCGTACGAATATCGAACGTGAAATTGCAGCAGTATCGGCCGATTTATGCTTGAAAACCGTCGAAAATTGGGTTCAGCGTCTGGACTTCTGCAAGCGTGCCCGTGGTGGCCATGCAAACGAAATCGAGTTCCATACATAATGGCATCGAACGTACTTTCACAGGAATAAAGAGTTTCACTGATATCCAAAACCGTTTTTGTTTTATTTAAAAAAAAACTTTTGTAGCGCTCTTATTGAAAAACCCTTTAGATACTAAATACTATTACATTAGTAAGTTAAGTTTTATTTTTTTTATTTTATAAAGTAGTCGTTGTTTAACTACGTACCAAATTGAATATTTTAAGAGACAAATGTGTTTTTTTATGTTTTAAAAATGTTTTATCAACGTCTCCAGATTTTTGGTAAATTTTATCTGAATTTGGTAAATTTTTTTCCAATTTTGGTAGCTAATTTTTTGTTATACCACTTTTAAACTTTTCATTATCCACGTCAAAAATAAAATTCCATCAACGCCGCGCTCATAATTGCGCGTCAACATTTCACTGACGTAAATTGCATATATATCGCTAAGCACTGAGATTTCAATTTGAAAATAAACTCCATTCCATTTCATTCAAACTCAGTGATTCCATTCAAAGTCAAACGGTTGTAGAGTATCTACAGCGCCATGGCTTGACATTTACTATTCACAGAATTTGGCAATTTCATTGTAATTTATTCACTTTTGTTCTAAATGATTGGCGGATATGCTTTGAATACTATACCTAATTGAAAAGAGCTACGGGTGTAGGGTGTGCGGGCGGAACACGAAAATAATTCGCATCTCGTTGTGCTCAATTAAATCGCCCGTCTGTGATGGGTGGGTGTGAATTCAAATTGCAATTAAGGCGCCAAACTTGACAATTGTTCAGCTGGCGTTTATATTTTGTTTTTATGTCTTAATTTGTCGGCGAAATTTGTCGATGGAGGGAATTGAGATGGTGGACGGGAAGAGGCTTTAAATGGGTGATGAAGACAGCCGAGATTACTATGCCAGTTTGGATTATTAATAGGGAAACAGAGCTGTCAAAAATTCACCGCATTATGGGGAAAAGATGGAGAAAGACGAATACGTGCGGGACCTACTCTCCTTTGGTAGATAGTCCATAGAAATCTGTTTCGAAATAACGCCTCGATCGGTGTACAAAAAAAAACATTTGTAACAAGGAAATACATTCGGAAATCTACCTACGGAGATAATAAATAAGCAGGTACCCTATTGGCATAATTATATACAGAAGTAGGAGTTTACGCAGAACATGGTAGTGAGCAGAGTTCGAGCATACTCCGATTCGAATGTGACTGAGCCGTTGAGCGGTCTAATTTATTTATGAAACGCATTTGAGCGCTGGCTGTCACTGCCAAAAGTGGTTGTTGTATTTATTTAGTCTGCAAGTACTTTTTGTCGATTTACTACTCCTTTTTATAATCTACTTTCCTTTTCTGATCTAATTTATTTCTAAAACTCATTGGAGCACTAGCCGTCACTGTCAGCAGTGGTTTTGGTACTTAATTTCTTCACTTTTTCTGTATTCACTGCACTTTTTGACAATCCACTTCCTTTTGCTGTACCAGCATTGGCGTTCCTGATCAGAATTTATATGCTTGGCTTCCAAAATACAGTCCGCGATACTAATAATCGTTTTTAGTGTCCAGGCTAAATTTTTGGAACTCACAATGGCGAAATTTTTCATACAAAATTGCATATTGTGACCTACAAAATATTTAGTGTGAAAGTTAAAAAGGGTTATTAGTAAGGCCCAGTGATAAAATAAATAGTTGGCGCAACAGGTCTGTAGAGACCCAAGGCCTAGCTTCTCACAACCATTCGTTTGTGTGCGTTTTTCATTTTTGGGACGAATGGAAGGGATCTACAATTTTATGCCGGGTCCAAACGGCTAATTGAGAAGCTCCTTCATGACAGTTATACTCTCGGATGTTTGTCAGAAGTTCGCGAGAAGTGGCGCAGTGGAAAAAACCATTAGTTGGAATTTGGGTTTTTTCGGGATTCGAACCTGGGACCCCTCGCTTAGTAGTCCAACACACTAACCACTAAGTAAAAATAAAAAAAAAAGCACCAAACCAAGTTTGCGTTCTAGAGGAGTACCTAGATTAAATCACACTGCTTTGTTAATTTATTTTCGACTCATAGGTGGAGCTGCCTTCCGATCACGAATTCAAACCTATGATGTGTCTGAGCTAAAAATTAAACATCAAATCTTCAGGTTCTGCTACAAATAAAGAAATGCACCTGCAATTGTAATACTGACTATCCTGGCTATAAAAAGACTGTCACTTTTTTTTCGACTAAAAGGTGTTTGTCCGGAATAGACTTAAAAACTAGTGCATGAATTTGACTCCAGTTTTCACTGTTGCATTGCTAAAAGTCACGATTAAGGTATAGGACATGTTTTAACGTTATCCGGTGTCCGAAGATGTAAGCGTAGGGTGTTTCAACCTTATAGCTTTAAATTTTTCAGACTTAAATTGAATTAAATTGGTAGACAACTTTCTTGAACTGTGTTCAATGCAAAAGAGGCTTCAATTGTTAGTATTTATTAAACAAGATTGTAATGTAGTAACAGTGACAACACTGATGTCAATCAGTTTCTACAACCAGTTTTTGAAAAGGTTTCCACACAGTTCACTTTGCGATTTTTACTTCTTTTCTATTAAAAATTGCTTGATTCATATTGAATTGCTTTAAATTGTTAGCAAAGACAAAACTTTCTACATTTACCCCGTTCCTAAGCTAACTGCCCTGAATTTGGGTGATGTAAACCAGACTTTGAAAAGGTTTCCATGCCTTTCAAGTATCCTACTTTTCGATTTTTACTACTATTCTATTAAAAATTGCTTGATTCATATTGAATTGCTTTGAATTGTTGGCAAAGACAAAACTTTCTACATTGACCCCGCTCCTAAGCCAACTGTCCCGAAGTTGGGTGATGTAAACCAGACTTCGAAAAGGTTTCCATCCCTTTCAAGTATCCTACTTTTCGATTTTTACTACTTTTTTATGTAAAATTGCTTGATTCATATTGAATTGCTTTGAATTGTTAGCAAAGACAAAACTTTCTACATTTACCCCGCTCCTAAGCTAACTGCCCTGAATTTGGGTGATGTAAACTAGATTTTGAAATGGTTTCCATCCCTTTCAAGTATCTCACTTTTAGATTTTTACTACTTTTTTATGTAAAATTGCTTAATTCATATTGAATTGCTTTAAATTGTTAGCAAAGACAAAACATTCTACATTGACCCCGCTCCTAAGCCAACTGTCCCGAAGTTGGGTGATGTAAACCAGACTTTGAAAAGGTTTCCATCCCTTTCAAGTATCCTACTTTTCGATTTTTACTACTTTTCTATTAAAAATTGGTTGATTCATATTGAATTGCTTTGAATTGTTAAAGACAAAACTTTCTACATTGACCCCGCTCCTAAGCCAACTGCCCTGAATTTGGGTGATGTAAACTAGATTTTGAAATGGTTTCCATCCCTTTCAAGTATCTCACTTTTAGATTTTTACTACTTTTTTATATAAAATTGCTTAATTCATATTGAATTGCTTTAAATTGTTAGCAAAGACAAAACATTCTACATTGACCCCGCTCCTGAGCCAACTGTCCCGAAGTTGGGTGATGTAAACTAGATTTTGAAATGGTTTCCATCCCTTTCAAGTATCTCACTTTTAGATTTTTACTACTTTTTTATGTAAAATTGCTTGATTCATATTGAATTGCTTTGAATTGTTAGCAAAGACAAAACTTTCTACATTTACCCCGCTCCTAAGCTAACTGCCCTGAATTTGGGTGATGTAAACTAGATTTTGAAATGGTTTCCATCCCTTTCAAGTATCTCACTTTTAGATTTTTACTACTTTTTTATGTAAAATTGCTTGATTCATATTGAATTGCTTTGAATTGTTAGCAAAGACAAAACTTTCTACATTTACCCCGCTCCTAAGCTAACTGCCCTGAATTTGGGTGATGTAAACTAGATTTTGAAATGGTTTCCATCCCTTTCAAGTATCTCACTTTTAGATTTTTACTACTTTTTTATGTAAAATTGCTTGATTCATATTGAATTGCTTTGAATTGTTAGCAAAGACAAAACTTTCTACATTTACCCCGCTCCTAAGCTAACTGCCCTGAATTTGGGTGATGTAAACTAGATTTTGAAATGGTTTCCATCCCTTTCAAGTATCTCACTTTTAGATTTTTACTACTTTTTTATATAAAATTGCTTAATTCATATTGAATTGCTTTAAATTGTTAGCAAAGACAAAACATTCTACATTGACCCCGCTCCTGAGCCAACTGTCCCGAAGTTGGGTGATGTAAACTAGATTTTGAAATGGTTTCCATCCCTTTCAAGTATCTCACTTTTAGATTTTTACTACTTTTTTATATAAAATTGCTTAATTCATATTGAATTGCTTTAAATTGTTAGCAAAGACAAAACATTCTACATTGACCCCGCTCCTGAGCCAACTGTCCCGAAGTTGGGTGATGTAAACTAGATTTTGAAATGGTTTCCATCCCTTTCAAGTATCCTACTTTTCGATTTTTACTACTTTTCTATTAAAATTTGCTTAATTAATATTGAATTGCTTTGAATTGTTAAAGACAAAACTTTCTACATTGACCCCGCTCCTAAGCCAACTGCCCTGAATTTGGGTGATGTAAACTAGATTTTGAAATGGTTTCCATCCCTTTCAAGTATCTCACTTTTAGATTTTTACTACTTTTTTATGTAAAATTGCTTGATTCATATTGAATTGCTTTGAATTGTTAGCAAAGACAAAACTTTCTACATTTACCCCGCTCCTAAGCTAACTGCCCTGAATTTGGGTGATGTAAACTAGATTTTGAAATGGTTTCCATCCCTTTCAAGTATCTCACTTTTAGATTTTTACTACTTTTTTATGTAAAATTGCTTGATTCATATTGAATTGCTTTGAATTGTTAGCAAAGACAAAACTTTCTACATTTACCCCGCTCCTAAGCTAACTGCCCTGAATTTGGGTGATGTAAACTAGATTTTGAAATGGTTTCCATCCCTTTCAAGTATCTCACTTTTAGATTTTTACTACTTTTTTATGTAAAATTGCTTAATTCATATTGAATTGCTTTAAATTGTTAGCAAAGACAAAACATTCTACATTGACCCCGCTCCTAAGCCAACTGTCCCGAAGTTGGGTGATGTAAACCAGACTTTGAAAAGGTTTCCATCCCTTTCAAGTATCCTACTTTTCGATTTTTACTACTTTTCTATTAAAAATTGCTTGATTCATATTGAATTGCTTTGAATTGTTGGCAAAGACAAAACTTTCTACATTGACCCCGCTCCTAAGCCAACTGTCCCGAAGTTGGGTGATGTAAACCAGACTTCGAAAAGGTTTCCATCCCTTTCAAGTATCCTACTTTTCGATTTTTACTACTTTTCTATTAAAAATTGGTTGATTCATATTGAATTGCTTTGAATTGTTAAAGACAAAACTTTCTACATTGACCCCGCTCCTAAGCCAACTGCCCTGAATTTGGGTGATGTAAACTAGATTTTGAAATGGTTTCCATCCCTTTCAAGTATCTCACTTTTAGATTTTTACTACTTTTTTATGTAAAATTGCTTGATTCATATTGAATTGCTTTGAATTGTTAGCAAAGACAAAACTTTCTACATTTACCCCGCTCCTAAGCTAACTGCCCTGAATTTGGGTGATGTAAACTAGATTTTGAAATGGTTTCCATCCCTTTCAAGTATCTCACTTTTAGATTTTTACTACTTTTTTATGTAAAATTGCTTGATTCATATTGAATTGCTTTGAATTGTTAGCAAAGACAAAACTTTCTACATTTACCCCGCTCCTAAGCTAACTGCCCTGAATTTGGGTGATGTAAACTAGATTTTGAAATGGTTTCCATCCCTTTCAAGTATCTCACTTTTAGATTTTTACTACTTTTTTATATAAAATTGCTTAATTCATATTGAATTGCTTTAAATTGTTAGCAAAGACAAAACATTCTACATTGACCCCGCTCCTGAGCCAACTGTCCCGAAGTTGGGTGATGTAAACTAGATTTTGAAATGGTTTCCATCCCTTTCAAGTATCCTACTTTTCGATTTTTACTACTTTTCTATTAAAATTTGCTTAATTAATATTGAATTGCTTAAAACTGTTAGCTAAGATGGCTCGTCGAAGTCTATGGTGGACCTGGACTTCGCACAAAACCGCACTCCCTAGCTAACTACCCCAAAGATGACTAACGTCCCTTTCCACCTGTGTAAGTCGAAGTCTTCCTAAGCTACGCAGGTAGATTCAAGGGCTTTCAATGCTCCCCCCTCGATTTAAAGTACTACAAAACCTGGTTCAATTGGACTCCATATTTCCTCCTTTTCCAATGGTTTCGATCCAAAAGGTACCCCTTCCTTGAAATTTTCTTCGTAACAACATAATTTATGTCACTTTTTCTTAAACACAACTCAATAAGGCCCTCGAGATCGTTGTAAACATGTGTCAAACTCGTCAAAAGCATGATGTCGCCTTTTACAGAGTCGCATACAAAAAAGAGTGTCTTGTTAATTTAAAATACACTATATACGAGTACGATTGTATAAATGAAATTAACACCTAACCAAGTCTGCGTGTACCAGAGGAGGAACAACTTTTTTATTAAAAAATTAATTGCTCGCCCCTTAATTATACTGCATCCGAGTTGGTTAATAAATCATAAATAGATACAAACAACAAATACAAAGAATATTTATAAAAAAAAATTGAAATTAATTCCAAGCCTCGGATAATAGCACAACATTTCAAGTTGCTGACCTTCCATCCAGCGAGGGAATCTATGATGCGAATCTATGATGTGAATCACATTGCCTACTGCCTAGTCTAAAGTTTCACTGCATGTGGTATGCCGGCAAGTGGAGTGCGATGTGCGAGTGACTCGCTCTCTTGTGTTGTCGATTACGGCGGCTGGAGGAGCGTTCTACGTCTACCTTCAGTAGTGACTACCCTGTCTGCGGAGCAGTGTAGAGCGCATTTTTTTTTTTGGTCCGTTCCCCCATCGGGTAAGATAAGATTAGATGCATTATCCGACAACATGATGTTGTGACACTGATTGAGAGGAAGCCGGACGGAGTTAACGTTCCGCAAACATAAGTACACGCGTGTACCCTCTTCGGGTTTATAATTATTGCGTGCCTGCATTTCAAGGTCTTGGTTATGGTCTTTGGCACAAAACAAAAAAAAAGGAACATTGCTGTCTTCGCGAGAAACGATTGCATTGCTAATTAATTGCGAGTGAGTTGTAGTGAGTGAGTGTGCGTATATTTTTAGATCCGTTTGATTGTAGTTTGGTTTTTTATGAACCCAAGTGCTGTGGATGGACAATGACGCAATCGTCACTCTTGTGGCTTTCTGTATCTATTACATTCAAAATCAGTCCATGCACGAACAGTCGGTGAGACCACGTTTTCGGCTGCACAGAGATGTGACGCATCATGTTCATGGTGCACTGGCCATGAGAATGGTAGATTTAGAGTGAAAGACTTCTATAACAATAGCTCTTCATCAGGACCACAATCACGACGTGCTACGTGATGTATGAGAGCCGAAAATGCTCACCTAACCAGCGCAAAATATACGTTGACTGAGAGAAGTCGATGTGATTTACAGGGAAATCCACTCAATTTTGGTGTAGTGCGGGAGAAACAGGGGCAGTGTCCATCATTTTGGCATTGGCACTTGGTGTTCAAGGTCCAGTTGGGGTATACACGGATATAATTATCTATCAGATATAGTTCGTATAACCAGTGGAGCGATGTTGACCAAATAATTGGGCGACACGCTCTGATGGGGTGGTCATCATAACAAGCTGTAGATCGTTAGCTCGGATACTAACATTAATTTGGGAAAGTTGCGGAGTTACGGTGAATCAAAAGCCTTGTGGTCCTCGGTTTGGTTATCTGGCGCCCAATCAGTACTTTTAGCTGATGGATGTCACTGGGCCTGACTAATAATCATTTAAACCCTTGTAAGACTAAAACTAAATATTTTGTGGGTCGCAATGGGAAATTTTGTATGGAAAATGTTTGGGATCCGGTCGAAATTCAGCTTTCAAAATTCTGCTTTGCAAAATTCTGTCGTCTCACACAAAAATTCTGCTTAAGGAAATTCTGCTTTTTTTAATTCGGCCTTACAAAATTCTGATTTTCAAATTTGAAGCAATAAAATTCTGCTTATTCTGTTTTTTCCAACTAACAAATGTAAACAACAAGAAAAAAAAACAGATACAAAAAAAAAAATTTTAAATTTATTAAACATTAAAAATGATTTACTTTTAATTTTTAGATAAAAATAAAATTTAAAAAAACAAGAAAAAATAGATTAAATATTGACAAAAAAATTTAACAAAGAAAAAACAACATCTATTGAAAAAAAATAATGCGAAATTTAATTAAAACAATTGGTCTAGTCTGTAGTGGGTTCCGTTTTTTACCCGACTGTACACAGGGAGGGTTATGTGTTTCGCGCGTATCCTATGTACGTTCCTACGGGACGCCCTGTAGCCTAAACGGCTTGACCGATTTTGAACAGTGAGTCATAATAATATTCGAATTCGTCCCCGGAGTGTCACAGGC
Source organism: Cheilosia variabilis (assembly GCA_951230905.1). NCBI lineage: Eukaryota > Metazoa > Arthropoda > Insecta > Diptera > Syrphidae > Cheilosia > Cheilosia variabilis. The sequence goes on along the minus strand of OX579680.1, from coordinate 57,858,764 downwards.
TAAAAATATAAGAATAAAAAAAGTTTATTTAAAAAACTTAACGAACGAACGTCTTCGTATATTTTTAATTCTTCTTTTTTTACAGTCAGTCGGGTTTTTCGGTTTTTTAAATAAACTTTTTTTATTCCCTTTGGGTACGGAACCTTAAAAAGATATATAAAGCAGTCGGAAATTACAACTTTTATTTATTACTAGCTGTCCCTGCGCGCGTTGCAACACCACGCACTAAAATAAATTTGAAGGAAAGACATTACATTCAATTCATTTTGAGTCATTTTATTTTTATTTTGTTCATTTCGAAAAAATTGTGACATTGCAGCGTTTCGTTTCAATTCGATATTTATTGAAGTGCTGTTGGATCGTCTGATTCTGAGGCTCGTAATGTTCTTTTCTTCCGTGCTTGAGGTGTAAATCGGCCAATTGCTTGTCGCTTTGGAGTCCTTATTGTACGGGAACGATGTGAAAAATGAGTTTGTATTCAATCAGTAATCCGAATCTCACAAAGTATCCAATCTAATTGAACCGGCTGTTCACACGCGGGTGGAAATGTTAATATTGCCGTTGATCACCAATTCCCTGAGGAAAATTTGAAGTGAAACAAATCAGCATTCAAGAATTGTTGAAATCGATTTTAATTCCACCCACGATGACATCCGAAAAAAAAGCTGCACAGCAAATGCGTTCGGAACGTCAATCAGCAGTCAGATCCTTCACATACACATTCGATGATCTTCGTGAGTTCACTGTAGAGAATGAATAAAATCAACTCACTGAAACTACGAAAACTCCATTCAATTGAATTATTTATCTAAATTAATTTAACTCACAATGAAACTATTTGAAAAACGACTATATTGTCTGTTCAATGTGAGCCGGACATGAATTTCACAATTTACCTAAATTCTTATGTCACCCACAACTCAAAACGTCATCATTCGTTTGCTGTTTTCGTTTCAATTCAAATCAGCATGAACTATCACGGCAATATATGAAATTCATTGGAATGACAGTGGCGCCATCTGTCGAAAATTGGTCGTACCAAAAAAAAAGGTTTGAAAAATGTTCAAAAGCGCGCGCTTCTTTGTAAGGCAGAATTTTGAATAGCAGAATTTAGAAAAGCAGAATTTTGAAAAGCAGAATTTTGAACAGCAGAATCTGAAAGCAGAATTTTGAATAGCAGAATTTCTAAAAAGAATTTTGACCCCAAACCAAAATTTACCTATTGTGAGTTCGTAAAGTCGAGCCTGGACACCAAAGGTGATTGTTAATATCGCCGTTTATCTTCTATGGCAGCGTTTCCCAATCGGTGTTCCGCGGACCCCTGGGGTTCCGTGGAAGGGTCAAAGGGGTTCCGTAGAAAAAACATAATCGTGCCGTCGCGTCGCACCGAAATTCATCATCAATGGTTCTCCTTGCATTTGGAGCAACTTACCGACGCGAGGCTGGGTTTTCGGCTTACACTTACAAAAAAAAAAACAAATACGGACACAGACTGGACGCAGATCCAGACCTCCGCATTCAGCTGTCGAAAATTAAGCCTAGTTTTAAGGATATCTTAAATAAATATGTGAAAAAAATTCATTTTCCACATTAAAAAGTTACAACGTAGTTTTTGCTGTGCAATAAATGTTTCATAAAACTTAAAATAATTATTTTTATATCATTTATTCCTTATTCTCTTGTCAAACTTAAAAAAATCCAAACCGTACTTCAAGGAACGATGTTTTGTGTTAATATCAATATGTTTGTCCGCCAAAAAGAGTTTGATCAAAAAAGGTGACATATTTTTCAAAAAGTTAATATGACGACTGAAGATATAAACACACAGCTCTAAAGCGTAGTCAGACTTGAAGTTCTGTCAGTTCTCATTTACCTACTTCAAAGCGGCCTCTTTTTACCGGCTTTCATTCATGGGTGAGTAGCCTTGAGGAACTTTCCTTTATTATGTTGCACCATGCCACGAGCTATACTTGGGCTATACTTGGTCACATATCTTCTGTATTGTTACTTGCCCTCGCTCTAAAATTGACCACACAATAGTCCATCTGCAGTGCCGAGCCTCTGGCGGTCTTCCTGAAAGGTAAGGTAGAAGCCAACTCCACCATGCTTTCTACTCCTCTACTTTTTGATGTTCATCTACAATTTAAATGTTTTTCTACGACCTTTCTCTCTGGACTTGCACCTTATAATACCGTCGCAAATGCTTTGACCTGCAGCTTAAGACTGGCGCCCAAATAGGACTTCAAATAGCTCGCAGCGTATTCTGAGTGATGGTCTTCTATGCACTTAAAATATATAACCTTTGTTTCCGATTCCACTACTCGTCTTGGCCTCCTCAATCAAAGTACCAAATCTTTCATTAGGCGGCACAGTACTGGACTCACAACTGACCCCTGTGGGACTCCTTCTGCATTTGTAAGCCCTTGTCCGAATCATTTGTTATGTGAATAGCAGACTTCGCAGCTTGTACCTGCTTCGTATACATGCTCACATAAGGTCCAGTTGCCGCACGTGGCAAGCTGTCCATGCTCAAGGCTCCTAAAGCATCTTCTAGCCCACTATAACCTTAGACTTCTTTCAGCAATGGTTATTTTAACTTTGACTGCTCTCATCCCTTGTCATTCTGTCGGTTTTCATTGCGTCTTCTATGAAGCTCGACGGTGGTATATATAAAGCTGGCTTCGGGCTTAAACTCGCTACTTTTAGAGACAGACAGCTTAAGTTTTCACTATGCTCAAGTGATTGGACTGCACCGAAGTCGTTTTGATATATAAATATGAGTAATCCCGACTATGTTCGGTGTGACACGTCCAGTTTTTCGTCGAGACAGCTTGAGCTGTCCTCTGCGACTGCTTTGTTGACCCATTCTTCGATGCCAGAAGCAAATTCCCTTCTAAAGGTTAACGTGGAACGTAAGTAGTGCAATAGAAAATAGACTCAAGTCCGTTCAGACGACCTCAGCCCTCATTTCCACCTTGTCAAGGATTCTAGCAGTTCGTCCATGGTTGCAATGAATGCAATGGTGTAGCCCTTGGGTCAATTCTCCTGAAATCAGACTTGACACAACACTTTTCAAAATGATACCCATTGGCATTGATCAAGCCTCCCCTAAAAACCTCACAGAAGCCTCTACAGAAGCCTCTACAGACATCCACCCCTGTACGATTCGGTAATTGCAATTCCATCGCTATCACTTCTGTACCCGACACTCGCTGGCGTCATCCTTGACTCCTGTCCGCCGATCCGTGTGATTGGTCCCAAGTCCATTACATTCTCGCACATCATTACCGACTCTCCCATCCATATGCCGTTTTCCCCTTCCCGCAATCCCCTTGGGCAAACGAAAATCCGGGCCAGCCCCATGGACGACCCACACTAAATCCCCCATCAAATTCTTAATCAAAGTAATTAATACCACCCGAACAAAGACAACTAATAACAATCGCATTCTATGTTTATGTCCTTTCAGATGCCACCCACACACTGGCGAACAGCCCAATAAATTGTCCGGCTATTGGCCCAAAGCACACAACAACGACGTGTGTATCTCGGCTGTTCCGGAAGGACCAAAAGTTTGAATTATCCCAAATCCGATAAAACGAAATAACCCAAACAATTCCATGTATCGGTCGAGCGGTCACCAAAAATAACTAATAAAGGACACCCTCCGGCCCCATGCACCAAACACAACACCACCAACGGAGATACCAATTTCTGTACACGAATCCCTATGTGGCAGGGGACAACACAGAACAGAACACAACACATATCTGCATGGAGCTAGTAAACATAAAAAGGGATTTACATAAATTCAATAAAGGACATATCAAATTTTATTCGACTGAATCTACTGCTGCGTAAGGACGAGGGTGTGCAGTGGGTATAGTTGCCGACACCGAGAATCATATCGTAAAAATACCAAATAAATACGAACACCCTTCGAAGGACATCCACTAAACAAAGCTCTAAATTATGCAAAACAGCAGCCTTATCCTGCGACAGTTATTGTAATCGAAAAACTAAAGTTCTGCCGCGCGTCAAAACACAATAAATCAGTGGAAGGATTAATCGGGTGGATAATAGGCTCTGTCATTAGCACAACGCACAGAACGGCGCTCACTGCTGTTTGCTGACTGAGATATGGCGTTCATATGGAGGCGTCGCTCAACGTCGATTGTGAAAATTGTCGCAATCCTGACGGCAATTTGGTTTACGGTCGCCTTCCTGCTCTACACAGATGACACTAGACGCGCTGCCAAATGGAATGGTATGTCGCTTGGACTGAAGAGTGTCGGCGGCGGCGGTGGTGGTGGTGGCGGTGGATTTGACTACTCTGCCCGAGGCGGAGGTGGCATTGCGGCTGATATTCCAGCTGTAGTCGATAATGACAGTCGAGGTGGTGCTGTTGAGACCGTCATCGACGCCAACAAACGTGATATCAATGATGGAGACGAGTCTGTGATCGATAATGTCGTTGTACAGCAACACGAAAAAGCTGTCGCCAATCTGAAGAGTCATCTGGGAGCGGGACAGGAGAATGGCAAACAGAGCTCCGTGCAGAAGCCACTGCCGGCTGATGATGGTAAGTGGTGTTTCTGGTATTGCGGATATATTCTTTCTGCTGATTGGGGGTCATTAGGCGGTGTAATGTCGAGAAGGACTCGTTCAAGGATAAGTTGAGAGTGTCTTTTATGTGCGATGGTTTAGTGGAATTTATTTGTGTACCTACCAGATGTAATGGGGCTCTTGGGGGAGATTTATTAACAATTAGCTGGGCTTCAAGGTGAGCTGGCGACAATTGCTGTGCCTTTGACCGCACTTTTGGTCGAGTGGCATCGATCGAATTGCGTTTGACGTTCATAGTCAGTTGCAACCGATACGCAATTTTTAACTTTCTCCATTACGTAGGGAGAGAAATATATTGTATACATACAAAATTTCGAACTCGAGATGTTAATCAATTCTGACATTACGATGATAGGCGAACTGAAAAAAGTGGGTCGCCAAATTCTGTCCGTCTGTCTGTCTGTCTGTCTGTATGTCCCGAGGCCTACAGCCTAAACAGCTGACCGGATTTGGTTCAAACTTCGGATTTAAAGTTTGGGGGCTTACAGTTCGGGGCCGTTTTTGTTTTTACATGGTAACCTCAATATTAATGGTACTTCCCATACAAAATTTTCATACCAGTTTGATTTGTTCGAAAACAACTCTAACGATTTCAACAAAAATTGATATTTAAGCTTAAGTAGGTGAGGTAAACATATATATATATATATATATTTCGAGAGATAATCGAATCAGACCACCATTGTCGGGTCTCTTTTCGTCTCTCTACCACTGTAAATCTTACTCAGAGAGACTCTCTGGATTTCTCCACAGTTCTTCTCTGGGCTCAATTCCTAGTGTTAACGCTAGCATCTGTTTATGGGAGATCCGTTTCATCGACTGGGTCTCGACCCATTGATGTCCCAAGATCCTCATTCTTCTGCCAGCCAATGCCGGGCATTGACACAGTATATGTGCCGCTGTCTCAGATTCCTCCAGGCATAGTCTACAAGTATCATAACATAACTGCGTACTCAGTTTTCCGCTAAAAAATCGAGTAACGTCACTTTTAAAATTTGGGCATATCTCGAAAACGGTAACAAAAACTGATTTCCAAGGTAATGTCGTCATTTCTAACTTAATGGCAAACTCCGATTTTCAGTGTATTATCGTACAATGAATTTTTGGAAAAAGTAATTTTTTAAAAATTTAGTTTACCTGAAAACGGCAATAACGATTTTGACCAAAATGCAGACTTACAATAAAATTGATGTTTCCAAAATTATTGTGTCCTTAATTTTCAATTCGAATCACCTAAAACGCTAATTTTAAAAACTACCAATATCTCGAAAACCCCATTTTCGATTTCGATAAAACTTTGAAAACCAAGTAGTGCTTACATCCCGAACAAAAACTTGTACTCGGTTTTCATCTAAATAGTTAGCAATAGTATTTTTCAAACTAAACATTGCAATATTTGGTACTGTTTTGTCTGCCAAATTTTGCAAAAACCGCTCCAGCAATTTTGACCAAAATACATATTAAAGATAAAATCAGTATTCTAGATAAGATCCCGTACTTAGTTTTTCTCCAAAAATTCGAACAAATCAATTTCTTAAATATTTTTCAAAAACGACTACCCAAATCTCGATCTGTGTTCACACATCTTTGGTATATTTTTGAAATAATAACAATGCCCCACTTCCAATGAAAATTCAATAACGGCTACGTAAAACTTCTTTTTATCAATTTCTCATTTTTTCAACCATATTGAATATGCACCCTAATAATAACTCCAACTTGGAGCTTACACAATCAGCAACTCCCACTTCATTTGCACTAAAAGTTTTGATGAACGAGAAAGTTACGTTCGACCCAGTCGTGAACTTTATTTCAACTACTTCGCTGTCGCCGTACACCTTGTATGGTTCGTCGTTGAATAACCTCCTGCAAAGCCCGAAACTGACAATTTGGCGAAAAAGAAGAAGCAATTGAGGGTATATTTAGAGCCCAAGCTTCAGCGCCACAATGCAGGACTCATCTAATCAGAGAGAGATGTTCCTTGGTCTTTCTGGGTACTACCCAATCCTCAGCCGGAAAAGAGACAACAGGTCCAACATTTTTAACCCTGTTACAATGAACAGACACTTAAAACCTCTGTGCATCTGTGTGGTCCATCTTCTCTATCCCAATTTTGTGGATTTCAACGGCACAGCCTCTGAAAAGACTCAGCTTGTTTTAGATACCAACAAATTGCGGTTCTTCAAAGAAGACCTCCACCCACCGTTCAGAATATTTCTCCCTACTAGTTCAAAGTCGAATGTGGGAAAAATAAATAAAAATCTTTTCAACTTAAAACCAAACATGCATCCAGCATCCCCCGTCAGTGTTCGTGTGGTTCTCTGTGAGGGATATGGCTTTTGTGTTAATATTGACACACAAATCGGTTTATTGGCGTACAATCGACCAAATAATTTCAAGTATTTGTAGAGTTTTTGTATCTCAATTGGAAAATAGCTCGCATTTATCTGTTTTGGTCCCCCGCAACCACTCCTCGCCATCCACCGCAGACAGCTGTGCAAGGTTTTCCAAAACAACACGTTTGTATTTAAATGTTGCCGTTGGGATATTTCGATTTCGCGTTTCATTAAGTGCACGCCGATATTTATTATCTTCCTGTGCGCGTTCAGTTTGAATATAAATTACACATCTGTCCTGTGTGTAGTGTAACGCTAGAAGGGCTACGAAGGCGAGAGGACCGACCATCCATTGTCAGTGTCATCATCATCCACCGAGCACCGACTTCGGAAGCGCTCTGGCATTATAAATGAATTAATGGCGCCCACCCCTCGCTATATCGATTGAGCGTAAATCATTTTTAGTTACAATTATTGCGTTTCACACTATCGATGAGGGTGGAGGCGGCTCCCATTGACAAAATGTCCAAACTCTGGGATTGGACAAATTTCGCTCGTGTTTGGCAATTTGCGGTTGCCCCGAATTGTGATTTATGGCTACCCAGCATCAGTGCCCATGGCGGACTAATGCTATTACCGCGGGCAATTTAGGGCGCCGAATGGGGATGGTGTGTGGTGGCCAGCGGTAATTAAATCCTGATACTCGCTTGGCCATAAATGGTTTAACGGTTTTACGTTTTGACTGCGTGCGTACAGAGTTTGTCTGTTCCTGATGAGTATTAATTATACTGGATAATTGATTAAACCTAGGTATTGTTTTTTGTTTTTTTTTTTTTTTTTTGTCCGTCTGTTTGTTTGTGCAGCGATATGTTGGAATGAAATTTTCACTTCGTTTAGTCGCTTTAATTACTGTTATCTGTTTGCGGAAGCCACAGAAAAAAAAAGTCATTGCTAACCACTAATTCATTCTGGGATTTGACGCAGTTGAGCGGTTTATTTATAGGATTGGACTTTGATTGTATAAGGGATTTATTGAATTATATCAAAATGAGTCCGAATCAGCTTTCAGCTGTCAAATTGATTGCCGCTGCGAAAAGTTATACAACTTCAAAAAATAGTCCCAAAAAAAAAACACTAATTATGTGACTTGCAATTTTCGAGTAGTTTTTCGAGCACCTAGGGCTGTGTATCGTAAACAGTTTGAACCATGATGAAATAGCAAGGCAAAATGAGCAGGACTCGGCTGTCATCTGTCCCTGAAAAATGTACTGCCAGTTCGAAAAAAAGTCCCCTAGGTCAAACACTATTTGTATGGTTTACAATTTTCGAGTAGTTTTTCGAGCAGTTAGATCCGAATTTTGTTGTTACCCAACTTATAGTGGAATGGCAGACTTAAGCGATCACAAATCTGCTTTCATCTGTCCAATTGGCTGTTGCTGGGAAAAGTGCTGCCAATTCGAATGACAGTCCTCCAATCAAAGTACTCTTCACACGGTTTCCAATTTTCGGCTAATTTTTCGAGCAGCTAGGGCGGTGTATCAAAACCAATTTAAATCGCGAGATAAACTGCAACTTAAAATGTGTTTAAATCGGCATTTGTCTGACAAATTGGTCGTCGCTGGAAGAAGTGCTGCCAATTCGAAAGACAGTCCTCCAAAGAAAGTACTCTTCACACGGTTTCGAATTTTCGGCTAATTTTTCGAGCAGCTAGGGCGGTGTATCAAAACCAATTTAAATCGCGAGATAAACTGCAACTTAAAATGTGTTTAAATCGGCATTTGTCTGTCAAATTGGTCGTCGCTGGAAGAAGTGCTGCCAATTCGAAAGACAGTCCTCCAAAGAAAGTACTCTTCACACGGTTTCCAATTTTCGGCTAATTTTTCGAGCAGCTAGGGCGGTGTATCATAACCAATTTAAATCGCGAGATAAACTGCAACTTAAAATGTGTTTAAATCTGCTTTCATCTGTCAAAATGCTTGCCGCTGGGAAAAGTGCTGCCAATTCGAAAGACATTCCTCCAAAGAAAGTACTCTTCACACGGTTTCCAATTTTCGGCTAATTTTTCGAGCAGCTAGGGCGGTGTATCATAACCAATTTAAATCGCGAGATAAACTGCAACTTAAAATGTGTTTAAATCTGCTTTCATCTGTCAAATTGGTTGGGAAAAGTGCTGCCAATTCGAAAGACAGTCCTCCAAAGAAAGCACTCTTCATACGGTCTCTAAATTTCGGGTAATTTTTCGAGCACCTAGGGCGGTGTATCATAACCAATTTAAATCGCGAGATAAACTGCAACTTAAAATGTGTTTAAATCTGCTTTCATCTGTCAAATTGGTTGCCGCTGGGAAAAGTGCTGCCAATTCGAAAGACAGTCCTCCAAAGAAAACACTCTTCATACGGTTTTCAATTTTCGGCACATTTTTTGAGCAGCTAGGGCGGTGTATCAAAACCAATTCAGATCCTCAAATAAATTGCAACTTAAAATTAATTTAAATCTGCTTTCATCTGTCAAATTGGTTGCCGCTGCGAAAAGTTATACAACTTCAAAAAATAGTCCCAAAAAAAAACACTAATTATGTGACTTGCAATTTTCGAGTAGTTTTTCGAGCACCTAGGGCGGTGTATCATAACCAATTTAAATCGCGAGATAAACTGCAACTTAAAATGTGTTTAAATCTGCTTTCATCTGTCACATTGGTTGCCGCTGGGAAAAGTGCTGCCAATTCGAAAGACAGTCCTCCAAAGAAAACACTCTTCATACGGTTTCCAATTTTCGGCACATTTTTCGAGCAGCTAGGGCGGTGTATCAAAACCAATTTAAATCGAGAGATAAACTGCAACTTAAAATGTGTTTAAATCTGCTTTCGTCTGTCAAATTGGTTGCCGCTGGGAAAAGTGCTGCCAATTCGAAAGACAGTCCTCCAAAGAAAGTACTCTTCACACGGTTTCCAATTTTCGGCTAATTTTTCGAGCAGCTAGGGCGGTGTATCAAAACCAATTTAAATCGCGAGATAAACTGCAACTTAAAATGTGTTTAAATCGGCATTTGTCTGTCAAATTGGTCGTCGCTGGAAGAAGTGCTGCCAATTCGAAAGACAGTCCTCCAAAGAAAGCACTCTTCATACGGTCTCTAATTTTCGGATAATTTTTCGAGCAGCTAGGGCGGTGTATCATAACCAATTTAAATCGCGAGATAAACTGCAACTTAAAATGTGTTTAAATCTGCTTTCATCTGTCAAATTGGTTGCCGCTGGGAAAAGTGCTGTCAATTCGAAAGACAGTCCTCCAAAGAAAGTACTCTTCATACGGTCTCTAATTTTCGGATAATTTTTCGAGCAGCTAGGGCGGTGTATCATAACCAATTTAAATCGCGAGATAAACTGCAACTTAAAATGTGTTTAAATCGGCATTTGTCTGTCAAATTGGTCGTCGCTGGAAGAAGTGCTGCCAATTCGAAAGACAGTCCTCCAAAGAAAGTACTCTTCACACGGTTTCCAATTTTCTGCTAATTTTTCGAGCAGCTAGGGCGGTGTATCAAAACCAATTCAGATCCTCAAATAAATTGCAACTTAAAATTAATTTAAATCTGCTTTCATCTGTCAAATTGGTTGCCGCTGCGAAAAGTTATACAACTTCAAAAAATAGTCCCAAAAAAAAACACTAATTATGTGACTTGCAATTTTCGAGTAGTTTTTCGAGCACCTAGGGCGGTGTATCATAACCAATTTAAATCGCGAGATAAACTGCAACTTAAAATGTGTTTAAATCTGCTTTCATCTGTCAAATTGGTTGCCGCTGGGAAAAGTGCTGCCAATTCGAAAGACAGTCCTTCAAAGAAAGCACTCTTCATACGGTCTCTAATTTTCGGATAATTTTTCGAGCAGCTAGGGCGGTGTATCATAACCAATTTAAATCGCGAGATAAACTGCAACTTAAAATGTGTTTAAATCTGCTTTCATCTGTAAAAATGGTTGCCGCTGGGAAAAGTGCTGCCAATTCGGAAGACAGTCCTCCAAAGAAAACACTTTTCATACGGTTTCCAATTTTCGGCACATTTTTCGAGCAGCTAGGGCGGTGTATCAAAACCAATTTAAATCGAGAGATAAACTGCAACTTAAAATTAGTTTAAATCTGCTTTCATCTGTCAAAATGGTTGCCGCTGGGAAAAGTGCTGCCAATTCGAAAGACAGTCCTCCAAAGAAAACACTCTTCATACGGTTTCCAATTTTCGGCACATTTTTCGAGCAGCTAGGGCTGTGTATCAAAACCAATTCAGATCCTCAAATAAATTGCAACTTAAAATTAGTTTAAATCTGCTTTCATCTGTCAAATTGCCTGTTTCTAAAATACGTGATGCCAATTCGAAAATCAAACCCTTTCACAAATAAACACTCTCTATAACATTTTTATTTTTGACTTGTTTTTCGAGCATCTGCAGTTGTATATTTGCAATACTGACGGTGAAATGGCTAAACAATATGAGCATGAATAACCTGTCAGCTGTCACATTGTTTGCCCCGGAAGAAGTGCTGCCAATTCGAAAAGCAGTCCTCTAAAAATTATCTCGCCTTAGAAGAACTGTCTTCAACTTCAATGCCTCAATTCAAATCTCTACCCCACTTACATCTTTAACTGCCCATCGACAGCTGTCCCATGCCAAACTACCCTCATAAACATCCAACAAATTCAATTTGGCGGCAAATTGCTCTTAATTGTTTCGAATCGCCCCTCGCCCATCTTATCTGCGCTCAATTAATTTTAATGTCGCTTATCTGATGGTGTCCTTGAACAAAGCTTACATCTCGTCGGTCAGTAATTACTGCTTATCTCCGAATTCCATAGAATGGCAGCTTCAGTACATGTCCGTAATGTCCCCAATCGATAAACTCATAATCACAGCCCCTACCCAACGTACACACATATACGCCAGAGGGCCTCTCCTGTCTCTGTGGCTACATCATCATCGGCACTTATAACTCATTTGACTGGTTAACTCGGATAAATTCTTCGCCCTGCCTCGGCTGCACTTGCACATCCCAGCGACGTGTTTACATGTTTCTGCTGTCTGGTCCAGCTCCGCAGGGCGGACATTAAGTCAAACGCAATCAGTTACTGCGCATGGCAAACGCACACTAATTACACCGAGTTCCATCAGTAAACATGTAATCAATCAGCCACGGAGCACGGAATGGAACAATGGAACAGCAACATTCACACAGGCGCGTGATCCGTAAGCCATTATATCCATCCTGGAGCTGGGTAATGTAATTTGTGCCAGTGATAATGGCTTTTGATTGGCATGTATATACGCACGACCTCTTCTTGAATGGAAAGCACAGACAAATAAAAACAAAGTCTTCGCGGCAATCACGTTCGCACGACGTGACCTCCCTGGCCGTGTAGCCTATTCCATTTCCATCCTCCTTTCGGAAACCAGAACGGGGCTCAAGAGATCATGATCGATAAATGATCGCGATTAAGAACTGACTCCGGGATCAGTGTGTTGTTCCAGTTGGGAATAACCACCTCGTGGTGTACTCGTATCCCCTCGGGTATTTTATTGATATTCGCATAGTGCAGTACTCCACAGTAGTTGGCCGTGACAGAGAGTTTCCATCGTGCGTCGTCGTCTAGATGAAAGAAGACCGCACGTGTTTGTGGCCGAAATGCATGTAGAATGCAATCAATCTGCCAACTTTTATCTGATATCTTCGGATTTGCTTGTGTGCCGACGACGGGGACAGCGGCCACTTCAAGAAATGAATTTGGCATGCTACTTGGTGGTCCGGCTGAATTTTTGCTTCAGATAAATCGCTTGTCAACGAAGGAGTTCAATTTTTGCGCAGCAAATTTCTAAGAAGAAACGAACAGACAGGACAGTACAAAAGGACATTCGGTTGGGGTGCATGGCAGCATTTTTTGAAAAATTTACCTTTCAACGGATAATTGTTGGGAGATTTAAGTTTGTGGATCAATTTTGCTGAACTTTTTGTTTTAGGTTGGCACCACTGTGCAGTTGGGGCAAGTCCAGCAATTCAATGTAGATTGGTATGGGGTTGCACATCTGACATCTGCAAAAGTGCTCATGTGAAAAAATGTCTCCCTCTACACGAAGTCGAAAGCGGACATAAAAAGGGGCATTGACTGTTGGGTGTTGGGTCCCAATGGAGAGTTGCCATCTTAAAGCAGAAGCTTGAAGGGTTAACTCTGGTGGAGGCGTTGGTAGATTTAGCTGTCATTAGGAACATTTCTCGCAGGGGTTATTATTACCCTTGTTCCTTTAATAAAATGCGACATAAAATAACAAAAACACCTCTTATTGGAAAACCCTTTATTTATGGAACACACGGTTCCAAGTAGACAAATCAGCTTAATGTCTTCTGTCAACTATTCCGTAGACCCCTCCGGCCTTTTAGAAAATGCGCCAGCTAAATACTAGTTTAGCAAATTTCAAAAAGCGCTACCCATTTATGTATCACGGAGTTACAAGGTCAATGCGGATTTTACACTTTTATACTTTGTCCTTTGTTGTGCAAAATTTATCTGAGGGAATTAAAAAACGAGGTGTCAGAGCGTAAAACTGTCTAAGTAACGCTCTTTCGAACAGTTCACTGGGAAAGACAGATCCGGCCCTTTTGAGCTTACAAATTTAAGTCGCTTTTGCTATCAGAGGCCTAATACCCAGGGCTCGAGAAAGAGGCTTTCTCATGGCCTGGGAATGCGGCCAAATTCTTAGTTTTTAACTATTTAATGCGATTAGTAAGAGGAGTAAGGAAATTTCTACGTTCTAACCATTAGCCTTGGACCATTTGAAGGTAGAAGATTCCTCTACTGAATGAAAAAATCTGAGCTGTGGTTCTGGTTATCTACAAAGTACGTTTAACAACACATCATTTGTCGAGTTCTAATTCAAAGCTTTCCACTGTCAAAATAGAGCTAAAATCAAAAACAATCGTTTTTACATAATTTTCAACCAAATATGATCTGTTTTCAATCTTTTGTAGCTGAGCCTCTGTTGGGAGTAGAAAAATTAGTGATAGCTCAAAATACTCGCAAGGGTATTGCCTCGAAACGGTTTCAAGATTTTTCGCCTTCCTTTCAAATTCTTAAAAAAAGGCAAAGTTTAACGAAGTAAAGTCGAGATAAAAAATAATTTCATAGGACCTCTCGAACAGGGGCTGTTTATAGTGTCATTAAAGAAATAGAGCGCGAAAATATATGGCCTATAGCACGCGGAGAAAGTAAGGCAATATTTTAGTGAAAGTTTCATCGAAATTCGTTTAGTGGTTTCCACGTTAACTCCGAACTTACACACGAGCTACGTCTTTATACAGTGATCAGCTTTGCTAGGCGCTTTTTTTAATTTTGTTAAATGAAAAATGCTGTATTTTGAAAACAACAGTAGCCTAAGACCCGCGCACATTTCTTTCACACATTTTAAAAAAAAGATATTTGTAAATTGGTGCAATTGTTGGTAAGATTTTTGCAGACATGCAATCTTGCGATTCTTTTTTATATGTAACCTAGCTGACCCGGCGAACTTCGTTCGCCTCAAATTCGCTCAGCTCAAATTCGGTAATGTAAGGAATATAATAATTTCGAGCACGTACATGCTGCTTCATGTAATTCGGTCAAATCAAGTTCTTTAATCAAAAGTTGAACTGAAGTATAACAACGTCGATGAGTTTCAATCAAACGGCAATGGTTGACGTGTGGACCAACATTCCGCTTATGGAATATCTTTCAGGATGTTTGCCTAAACGCGAGCAAGCAACATATAATTGACCATGTGAATTCAAGATACAGCGGTTTACATATAGAAAGCGAGACGCACGGGAAATTTAAATACGAATATCAAATCTTCGCCTTTGAATTTTCCCCTCAAATTCGTCGCTTGAATGACATTTGGTTTGAGATTCTTCGCAATTAAACGCTTTCCGTTACAAAGTTGCGGTGCATTGAGGTTGCACAGAAAAATGTTAACCGAGTCGGCTTTCAATTTCAAATTGTGTGTTAAAATACCCAAATACAATTGTACCGAAACGAAATCAAATGCAGCTGGTTAACCTCACTCTTCACAGTGATAGATATGTGAACGCACGCAATATAGGAAGTCTGTCCAATTCAATTGGAATGACGAAACCAAAAGGACACCTGCCATGTTGCGCAATGGCATGTTGGATCAACCACGCCAACTGGACGTTTTTCGAATTTTCAACAAATGTCAAAAATCGATGTGCAGCGTCATCTGTTTTCGAACAAATGTTTCCGATTGCGTTGTTGTCCATCTCGGTCTCCAGTTTGGACGACCGCACGTTGTTCTTGTGACAATCTTTCTTGAGGTTGCGACATATAAATAAATAAAAATAAATAAATAAAAATAAAAAATGTTCGTTCGATTGTTTACCGCCTTCGACTGGATTTTATTTTTACAAACAGTCGCCATACGTCGTGCACTACGACTGCGATGTGAAAGGTTTGGCATTCTCACTGGCGGCCTGATCAAATAAGAATGGGAACCGCCGAAATCAATCAAAAACATCATGTTAAAAAATTTAAACCATTTTTGTTGAATTTGAAGTGGCACTTCACGTTTTTCTATTCTCCTTATTTTTTAAAAGTGCCGTTCCCCATACAAATTTGCATCCCCTAAAAGTTCCGTTTTCGCGACAAAAGTAGCCTATGTCCGTTTGTCCGTCCTTGGGCCAGAGCGAGTCTTTCAAGCCCAAAATCGTGAAAATCAAACGTTCCGTTCTGGAACTAGATATTTTGAATGTTCACATATCCTTACAGCGTCAACAAAACATGGATCTCATAGGAAAGTAATTCACTGTAAACTGTAAATAAATAATGAATGCAAGACACCACTTAACGTCGCATGTTTTGTATTTCGAGATTTGTTAACAGAATTTATCCACTCGTCTTGAATTACATGTGTCCGTAGATTCACATTTAGCATTTTCTTGAATGAAAAAGTCATTTTTTTTTTAAATAAAGGGCCTATGTCTTTCTCATTGTTTTTCTTAATAGTTGAAAAGAAAAACCAAGTCAATTGGTGGAAAATTACGTGAGCTATACGTAAACGCACAAATATCAACTTAGTTTTATATATATATAGATGAATATTTATGTAGATTCAACTTTGAACATTCACATGAGTCCTTTTTATAGTTTTTTTATAGGTCGCAAGTCTCAATGTGGTTACGAAACATGTCCACAATCTGGGATCAATTTCCACCTCCGACAGCGTTTCCCTATTATTCGTATTATAATCTGCCAAAAAGCCTTTTCCCCGTCAGATGAGTCGGCGGTTGAACAGCATCAATCAGTCTGTACCGCCAGTAGCTACACCATTTCACCGTCTATCTTGAAAGCCGACATTTTCGTATATTTCACTCACACTTACCGACTCATCCACCTATGCTGTCGCTGGTTTTTCCCCCGTTCGAAGCACGACCGTGTTTATGCTGCTGCCACCAGAAATAACTTCCGAAAATACCTCAGACAGACAGCCATTGCCATTGCCGTTTCCATAGATTCAAATTTTCGTTTCCTTCATGAATTTTGCACAGTTCCTTTTTCGGCGAGGGAACCTTTACCCGTCTATCTCCGGTATATCTCTCGGCATCTGTGCCCACTTAAATTCCAATGTGCTCGCCTCACATCTACCAGCCAAAGAGGTAAATATGTAGATACCTCTGCATTGCAACTCACTTAAAAGGGCACAACCCCGAGATGCCGCGCAGCACATTAGATACTTTTTCCAATTTAAATATCGACACTGACAATAAAGGTTGTCTGTCGGTGCTATGCCTCCTTCAATGACAATCGGCTAAGATGGAGATTTATCATACAAACACGCACACACATGCGAGTGCAACCATCCTAACGAATGGCATTAGCATACGAGTCGGTGCAATCGCTAAATCAGGAACCCATACGATGCGGGCTTGCGCTTAAGTCGCATGCAGATACACAGGCGAGCTCCGTGTGTGCACCGCACTCGGCGGAGAGCCTTTTAGCAATCATGACAGCCTGCGGCTAGGAACACAATGCAGCTCATGGGTGGTGAATTGCATAACCAGCATAGAATCTTCTCACAGTCTCTCGCTGCCTGATTGATGGCTGGAGATTATAATTACCGGGAATATGTGCTGTCATGTATTTGTCAAATACACGACTGAACGTCTCGTCGGTCGGCGATGGTGTAGCTAGGAGGGGGTTCGCGCTGTTAGCTTTGGCAGAATCCAATGTCTTCATATACGAATCATCTTGGTGCGGTGCGCGTTTCTAAATCGGCCTTTTGTTCTTGCAGGTAAGGGCGTTCTGGACGCACCAGCAGCAGTGGAGGATGCTCCAGGCGAAATGGGCAAACCAGTCGTGCTGCCAGCCAACATGACCAGTGACGTGAAGAAACTAGTCGATGATGGCTGGACAAAGAATG
Source organism: Cheilosia variabilis (assembly GCA_951230905.1). Classification (NCBI taxonomy): domain Eukaryota; kingdom Metazoa; phylum Arthropoda; class Insecta; order Diptera; family Syrphidae; genus Cheilosia; species Cheilosia variabilis. Next base: position 57,841,359 of record OX579680.1, on the reverse strand, counting down.
CCTTCAATCAGTACGCGTCCGATCTTATCTCGGTGCATCGCAACCTTCCCGATCCCAGGGATGCTTGGTGAGTATATACATACAATCGGCTGACGTGTGGGTACAGCGTGACTGATGTGCTTGTACTTTTGCTTATAGGTGTAAAGAGCCGGGTCGCTATCAGACTGATCTTCCACCAACAGATGTGATCATTTGCTTCCACAATGAAGCGTGGTCGGTGCTGCTGCGTACGGTGCACTCGGTGTTGGATCGATCGCCGGAACACCTCATTGGTCATATCATACTCGTCGATGACTTCTCCGATATGCGTAAGTTTGTCTTTATTCTGCGAGATAACAAATAAGTGAGAGGGTGATCTTTGGTTTTTCTTTTTATGCAGCTCACACGAAGACACAGCTGGAGGAGTACTTCGTGGCGTATCCCAAAGTGAAGATCATTCGGGCGCCGCGGAGGGAGGGTCTGATTCGGGCTAGACTGCTGGGAGCGCGATACGCAGAGTCACCGGTGCTGACCTATTTGGACTCGCATTGCGAGTGTACTCAAGGTATGTGTGAAATCTAGATCTAAGTATCGATTACTTTCAACCTAGAAACTAAGAAATGTAAGAAAGTCGAAAGCTTTAAGCTGGAAGTTTTTTTTGGGTAATATGGCTATGTTAGTCCTGCCCACCGATCTTGGCGTAGAAAATTCTCAATTGCTTAGTTCTTGACGCAACATTCTTGGTTTGATAGAGCTTTCAGCTATCGCATTGGAGATGTGTTTTGCTTCATTACATTTTGGAGGTGACATTTTTAAAAACTGACGAAGCTATCACGACGAATATGAACATCGAGCAAAAAAACCACAATCGTTAACGAGCTCTACCTGATGGGAATCCACATGGTTTCCTGGTGACTTTTTGATGTACCATTCTTGGTTTCATGGAGCTTTCAGTTATCGGATTGGAAATGTGTTGTGCTTCGTTATATTTGGGAAGAGACTTTTTAAAAACTGACGAAGCCACCACGATGAAAATGAAAATCGGGCTGAATAAGCGCATCCGCCAACGAGCTCTACCTGATGGGAATCCACAAGGATCCGTGGTATATCTACCTAAATAGTTAGTTGCCCCTACTATGTTTCAAAACAAAGAGAATATCTAGCTAATTCGGTTGAATAATTGATCGATAACAACGCTACTTTGTTGATCCACCTGCCGATTATTTGGCTTTCCGAACACCCAATTCCTCCATTTAATCTGGTGGACACTCAAATAGCACAGACTCGGCCAATTTGATCTCTTTGCAGCAGGATTACTAAGCCGAAGTTTGCGACTACTTTTCGAGAACCAATACACCATTAATTACCTCCAGAAAGAGGGTAGGCCGAACCATACAACCTTGTGGTAACTCGCCATCCAGCCATCCAGAAAATTTGCCGTCAACAATGTCCATCGTATAGAAAGGGGAAGTTTTGTATTGTCTGCAGTCCTTTCTAATATCATAGGTTTTTTCAAATTTATTTACGGCTACCTTATCTTTCGTTCCACTCTAATAAAGCAAGCAGCACACAGTAGACAAATGTCCATCACCCCAAACCAGAACCCATACCAGAACCACGATCAGGAAAAATCGTTTCTAGAATTTTTCGATTTGATATTTGGCCACGATTTGATATTCTGCTGGATGGAGCAGAAGGCTGATTGATTGATGGCTTGAAAAATTTATGGAAGTCTGGGCTCACTTAAAAATATTTTAAATAATTTTTTTTTTGTTGGCATTCATTTAAAATTATTTAAGTAGAAGAGAGCTAAAAACGATTAGGTACGTAAACAACACAACACATTTGAGAGTCGAAAACGCTCTCAAAAAGTAGGCGTGGCAATGAATGGCATAAGTTATTCAGTGACTAAAGTCTTCTCAAATTTTCATGAATCTTGAAAAACAAATTTTCATCTAGATAAAATGGCGCCATTTTTAAAATGTACCGCTATTCTTAAAATGGACTTTTTGACACATAAACAATGTTATTTAGGGACATGGCGGTTTTAGGCAAGTGCATGCGTCAATCTGTCAAATCGCCATATCTGATGGAAATGTCAAAATCGTGTCAATTCTGTCATAAAACTCCGTCCAGTGTTGTAGTACCTGTCGATGCAAGTGTTACCGATTGTTGCACGAACCGCTCAACCGAATGAAATGCAACTTTGAGAATTTTATATCTTAAACGTTTATACAGTGCTATCAAAAATGTTACAAAAATGTAAGAAAATGTTCAAAAAATGTTACAATAGATGGCGCGGGAGTAGCATCACTGAGTATGCTTCAAATGTTCACAAAAGCATTTAAAATCCCACATCTTCTTACTGCAGCTGTCTGTGGGGAATTTCGTGCATCGATGCAAATTATATGTACCTTACCAACGGGTTTTCAAAATGTGGGCGGGGCTGTATAAGGGGGCCTTGCGGATTATATATCCTGACCTTTAAGCCAGCTTTAACTTAGGAATTTGCTAAATGGATGTTAAGTGCCTGCTCCAGGTATTTTTCCAAATATGGGCCAGGCTTAACAAAGGGGGCGTGGCACCTACCTGTAGGCAATTTACGTTCCATACCATATAAAAGATATACTTTGACCAGAGCCAACTGCAGTCAACACTCAAAATAGAGTAAACTAAACCCACAATGGGCTTTACAGCTGCCGAGTGGAAATGGAACACAAAAACCCCCGCCACATCAACCCCAAACCATATATACCGTCATAATAATAACAGTCCTTGAAACGTTTTATTTAAAACGATGTGGCGAGCCCACACTGCTGTATGTGCATTATGATTGTCATTCCATTATTAATTACAGCCATAAACTCCTTGGTACTTTTTATTTGCAATTTTAAATTTTCCTCTTTTGAATTCATACTCAAAAAAAAGAGGACTCACCACAATCTGCTGATTGCGGTTGGTTTGGTTATACCCACTCGTTGTAGTCGAATCGCAACTTTATGACGTTTTATGGTTTGTTGTGCGTTGTTCGGTCACCCTTCCGGCTGAAAGTATATTGGATTCATTTAAAAATAAAAAATAAAACTCTATCTCCTTCAAGGGTTGTTATTTAAAAATTTAATAATAATAATAAAAAAGCTCACATGCGCATTTCCAGGAACAGTACGTTAATAAAATTATAACTTATAACACACCGCACACGGCAGTACAGACGAGTTCAGTGCATTCGGGCTAAGGGTCCTCCGGTCATATTGCCGAAACCACAACGGACAAAAATGTTAGCACAAATTAAACGAATTTAATTAACCTCGGGAGAGTGTATAGCTGCTAACTGACACATAGCTTTTAACTCGTTTATTTCGGTGCCGCGCTTCTGTTTTTTTTTTTTGCAGCCGCAAACCATCCTTTTGGGTTTGCAGGATAAAGCAGTTAGTTAAGGGAGCGCTGTATTAATATAGAGCGTAATTATAAATTAAAGGCGAATAATGAAATTGGATGTGCATAAATAATTGCATTATGGCGTCAAGTGGACTTGATTAGATGTTGAAATTTTTAAAAGGGTTTACAGGGACCTCTGCGGTGTTTTTAAAGCACGTAGGTGGACACACGTTTTTGTGAAGTAATTGAATTAATTATGTCTGGTTTCGCCTTGGGGTTTCTTCAACTACATTTGCCGGGTTCTGATCGAGTCTCCTGTGGTTAGAAAGTTGTAAAAAATTTATACGACCAATTTAATATTTACAATTGTGTCACATTTTTAGGTCAAAATGTTCGTTGGAGTTCCAACTAGGATTTTTCAAAGGCTTCTATTCGAACTGATAAAGCTGCTCGCATGAAAGACCATGGTTTGGAACAGAAGTCTATTTCAACAAATTCGTGGTCGAAGGGAAACTTGTTCAAAAGTGCTGTACAAAGCAGGAGGACCTTCAAATATAAGAGCCAACCCTGTTGGTTCAAGGTAGTTCGCTGACTTTTTACAGAGCATACATACTTTCCATGGGTCCACATCGCTGTTATTTGATTTGTTGTCTATCTAGCTACTTCGGCCCATAGATTTGCGGGATCTCTAATAGGAACAAGGTTTGCCACCCTCATTTCCGCCAACATGATTTATCTAAAAAACCTCCTCCTCCAATATTTTGCTGCCAAGGGCCTTCTTGACAACCGCGCATTTGGTACTATTTACCAGGCACAAGTTCAATGCTGTTCAGCTTGTCCATTTTACAGCAGGCTTATGTGGCCCTCTTTTTCACAGCTTTATAGCTTGAACTCTGTCATGCTCGCTTTTCAAGTTGCTCGAAGTCCATCCGAGCTCTAAATCATTTGATTGACAGTTCTACTCCTACCCCGACTTTAGCTCTCTCCGTCGGCAACCTATAAGTCGCGACTTGCGTGTCACAGTAAGCCTTCCTTAAGCTGACGTTATCTGCTTCGCATTTCTACTCTCGCCAGTTGGAATTTCGGTTTGATTGCGCTGGAGATATCCTTCTTTCTAGTGACCTCGTCTGTGTATTTACTTTCAATCGTAGTTCGCTGTATCAACGTTCGAAAATCAGAATTAAGGTCGAGGGTTTCACCGATGTTGCTCTGCTTCTTTCAGTTGAAAGACCTAGTAACCTCTTTCGGACTTTTAGGTCTTTTTGTGACCAGGTAAACGAGCTGAGCTGAGTGTTTTTGAATAGGAAAGGGGTTCCTTGGCTGCCACCACAATGGGCCTTCTTTCCTTTTTGGATTCCGGCCTTTTTGGTAAGGCTTTTATCTAGCTACTTTTTGTCAGCCGTTTGAAGTCTAACTTGATATTTTGTCAACTTTGGTGCCATTCTATGATGTTCCTTGACCTCATCAACTGAGGCTGTTTTCTGTTGACTTTTGAGCTTGGGACTTAGGTGGGGTTCCAGTCTTCTTTCTAAAGATGTCTAGCTAGACTGTCTTCTCAGTCACACACCTTGATTGGCGAAAGCTACTAGAACGCCTTGATTCACTCGATGGCTTCTCACGATGGTGGATGGAACAGCTCTAATCCCCCACCACTTACATCCAGAATTTCATTCATGCCTCCCAGTTGTTGGAGGACGAATGTTGGTTGGCTGTAGCTGTTTAAACAAAAAATAGTCGATAGTGCCACATCTCTCTCGGTAAGTCTTTGAAACGCTGGTATCAATAATATACGACTGACCTCTGCACCTTCAAACTCCCATTCTCCTCGTTGGTTTTTCATTTTTAAGCTTAGGGTCTGCTCTCAAAGCCTAAGGAAACCATGGTTGCTTGTAAATTTAGTGAAATCAAGCAAAGATTGACACAAAATCTGTCATGAAGACTCTAGCCAGAGCCAAATCGCAGATAAGCTACATCTGCACCTTCAACGCGAAACTTTCAGCGGTCTTCGGTCTTGTCAAGGTTTAAATGGAACAAAGTCGCTTTTATCATTAAGCTGTTTGTTTATTTTTCGCAGCTAACTTGCAAACTTGTCCGACCAGCAAACTCAGTATTCTGAGGCCTCTACATGTACAACTACAAAAATAAGGACGCATTTTTAAGCCCCCATTTTGAGGAGATTCAAAATTCAATTGAAAAGTACACACCTCCAGCAGCAAAAAGCTGCAATCCACATCAATCGAAGTAAAGGGTGATTTTTTAAGAGGTTTAGAACTTTTTTTAAAAAAAAAACACAAAAAATTCGAAAAAATGAATGAAATATTTATTTGAATCGATAGTTTGAACCTTGCAATTTAATGTTTAAAGATAATTTCATGCAAATGTTGACCGCGGCTGCGTCTCAGGTAGCCCATCCGCTGAGTCCAATTTTGGCATACTCTTTCACACATATCGGCCGGTATCTCACGAATGAATGCATGGATGTTGGCTTCCAGTGCGTCAATCGAAGCGGGCTTGTCCCTATACACATTAGCCTTGGCATACCTCCACAAAAAATAATCTAATAGTGTCAAATCGCACGATCTAGGCGGCCAATTGACCGGCCCGAAACGTGAAATTAACTGTTCACCAAACTCGCCTCGCAATTGCGCCATTGTTTCGCGTGCTGTGTGGCATGTGGCACCGTCTTGTTGAAACCACATATCATGCAAGTCAAGAACTTCCATTTCGGGCAAAAAAAAGTTTGTTATCATCGCTCGGTAGCGTTCACCATTGACAGTAACGCTGCGATTCGCATCATCTTTGAAGAAATATGGCCCAATAATGCCGCCGGCCCATAAACCGCACCAAACAGTGGCTTTTTCGGGATGCATTGGTAGCTGTTGCAATGCTTCTGGCTGATCTTCACTCCGAATGCGGCAATTTTGCTTATTTACGTACCCATTCAACCAAAAATGAGCCTCATCGCTGAACACAATTTTTCGATAAAAAAGCGGATCCTCGGCCAGCTTTCCAAGAGCCCATTCACCAAAAATTCGGCGTTGTGGTAGGTCGGCTGGCTTTAGTTCTTGCACCAGCTGTATCTTAAAAGGCTTTACGCCCAAATCCTTCCGCAAAATTTTCCACGTAGTGCTGTAACAAAGGCCTAACTGCTGGGAACGGCGCCGAATCGACATTTCGCGGTCTTCTGTCACACTAGCTGATACGGCCGCAATATTTTCTTCACTACGCACAGTACGTAAACGTGTTGGTGGTTTAATGTCCAACAAAGTAAATTTGGTGCGAAATTTGGTCACAATCTTCTGAATAGACTGCTCAGAAGGTCGAGAATGCCGATCATAAAATGGAAGCAGCGCGCGATGAACATTTCGAACCGAGCACGAATTTTGATAGTAAAATTCAATAATTTGCAAGCGTTGTTCATTTGTAAGACGATCCATGGTTAAATTGCAAACCAAACTGAAGCTGTTTGACAGTGACACAAGGTACTAAACACACGTCAGCTGTCAAAACCAGTGTTTCCAAAACCAAACCAGCTAAAAAATCACCCTTTACAATAGTCCGGCATGGATTAATTTCCAATTTGTGTGCGCATTACAGCCGCCAGGCATTCGTACACACAAGGTCCGCAAACCCCTCCATAAACAAGTTCAACAAACTCCGCGTGTCCAAATCCAAACCAACTACAGCACTGTTCATGTTCAGCCAGGAATGAGGCTAATGACCCCGACGTCATAAGTGCTTTTCCAACCAAATGGGAATTGTGCGAGCACTCTGCACACAGTGCACACTTAATTGCAGCGAAAAGTATCCCTATCTCCTTGCTGGCGGTCATATATACGGCGACGACCCGGTGGAGATGGCCAACAAAAGGAAAAATAATAAAACTCAATTTCGTATCCTGTTCGTATCGTCCTACGTAATTACATTTCAATCAAATGTAAAACAATGATCGGGGAATGTCCTTTTTGTTTTGCCCCCGCCTTTTCTTTATTTTGTGCTGATATAGTTGTTGTTGTTGCTGTTATATTGGCATTGTGCCATTTTTACGATCTGTCATTAACTTTTTGAATGGAAGGCTCCGCGTCCGGTATAGTTGTAACTAACTGTAATACAGATTTAACTGTGCAGACTTCCTGGCTTTTGATTTTTATTTTTACTGATTTATTTTCTCTCTTTGTTGGTCCTTTCAGGATGGCTGGAACCACTGCTGGATCGCATTGCAAAGAATTCAACAACTGTTGTATGTCCAGTTATTGATGTAATCGATGACACAACAATGGAATACCATTATCGCGATTCCGGAGGCGTTAACGTCGGCGGCTTCGATTGGAATTTGCAATTCAATTGGCATGCTGTGCCGGAGAGGGAGCGCAAACGTCATAAGGTGAGTCGCAGATTTGTATTCTTTCCAGAAGGAATTTATATTATGATTATTATTGGAAATTGCCTCGACGATGATACTCCTTTGGAAATGGAATTCTGAGTTAAATTGGGCGGAAATCATTCTCGTTCGCAGTAAATGTTCTATTTGGGTTGAGAATGTGATTGCGATTGGTTATATTTCAAATTTGTTTGAAGGGTTATTGGATCACGTATCGCAATGGAAGCGGGTTAAAATAGAAGGGTGGTGAGACTTAAACGCACGTGTGCTGCGATTTTCTGTCTCTGAAGATGGTCAGCCCGAACTTAATCTGTTGGTGGACTTTTATAAAGGGTTTTCCAATAAGAGGTGTTATTGTGAATGACCCGCTATTTCGGTAGCTGTCACTTTTGAAGCTTTTATTCTTTGACATTTGACAAGTAGAAACTACGCCATTACTAAAAATGGAACGATACACGCTTCAACAACGCATTGAAATTATTAAAATTCACTACTAAAATGGTGAAAATCTTGCAGTCACAGTTCGCAAAACTAAAGCATTTTTAATAATTTTTTATGGTCGGAGTTGGATGGTATTGATCTGGACAATGTTCACTTTCCACGAGACGGCGCTACGTGCCACAAAAGCAACGAAGCCATTGATCTTTTTCGGGAAAAGATTCCGGACCGTGTTATCGCTCGAAGAGGTGATCACAATTGGCCACCGAGATCTTGTGATTTAACACCTTGCGACTTCTTCCTTTGGGGCCACGTGAAAGATAAGGTCTACGCCAACAGCCCAGCGTCGATTCAAGACCTAAAAGATAAAACTCGTGAGGCTATCGAGGATATAGGGCAGCCACTTTGCGATTTGGTTATGGAAAATTTCATGAAAAGGATATGGTCCTGTATGCGTGCTCGTGGTGGCCATTTGGCTGATGTTGTTTTTCATTATTAACGGCATGCCTTCCTCTTTATTATGAAATAAACATCCGATCATTTATCTCAAAAAATGGCATTTTTCTTTGAATACCAAAAAAACACCTCTTATTGGAAAACCCTTTACTTTTATTAGGTACTTTTTCAACTGATTATGACACAATCGACGCAAATGAAAGAATTATAGCCTTAGGTCACCATACAAAGTCCCCACAATCGGACTGACAGTTCAAAGGAAGTCCCAACAATCGCCTGTCAGTTCAATAAAAGTCCCCACAATCGATCTGTCCGTTCAAAGAAAGTCCCCACAATCGGACTGACAGTTCAAAGGAAGTCCCAACAATTGCCTGTCAGTTCAAAGAAAGTCCCGACAATCGATATGCCAGTTCAATAAAAGTCCCCCCAATCGATGTGCTAGTTCAATAAAAGTCCCCCCAATCGATCTGTCAGTTCAAAGAAAGTCCACAAGATCGGGCTGTCTGTATATTATTTCGCTAATCTCGGGAACTAACGGATTTGGATGAGGTTTCCAATATTGAAGTCCGCATTTATAGGGGAAGGTGTGTCAAACTGTTTTCCAACTCTTAAACGAACCGAGCATTTGAGATCTAAATGGCGTCTCTAAGCCGTAAACAAGTTGACAGCTGAAGCTTTGGTAGATCGTGTTCTACTGCCACAATCGTGCTAAGGACCTTCCTGTTTATGTTCATGGTGAACATCCTGTAGTCAGTCACTCATTTCCCAAAGGCCTGCCTGTGCCTCTATCCTCGTAATATGAATGAAGTTTCTTATCTAGTAGTTGTAGACGTCCAGGCGTCATCAGCCCATTTTCCTGGTGAATGAAATGGACCTTCTAATCTTTACATTCTAATTTACAATAAACCTTCTTCAAAGGCCTGCATCCGAATGCAAATTAGTAACCATTTAAAAGGTCAAACTTTTTAAGGACGAATTATTGTTACTGCAAAAACATATCCCATTTCCAAATCAAATCACTGAACAGCTAGGTAAACGTTGTGTGGTTATCAAATTAGCTGTAGGAATCGCTGCAACGATTTTGCAATCGCCGGTCTTACAAATTCGCTCTCATTTCCCGTTTTTTCTAAGGTCCCCGTTTCTAGTCGTCTACCGGAGGGCGACCTTCATCTTTAGGACCCAAATTTCAATTTCAGCCCGTTGTCCCTACCAATCTTATCGAGTACTGATGTTCCATTTCATCGTTAGGAGTACCTCAAATTTAAAGAAGTCAGGCGAACGCTCGAAAAAAAAACTACTAACTTAATCGAGGTTTTATTTACTCAAAAATGTACGCAAACCTTCAGAGCAATCGCAGTGGTGTAGTCTTCTTCAACTTCCCAACCACTGACGCAGTGAGAGCTGGAAAATTAATACAACCTCTGCCAAGACGAACCTATGTCGAGTAATAGATGAAAGAAATGCTAATTGGAATTAGCCTTCCAGTCATATAACAACCGTCAAAGGTCTCTTATAAACCTGCCATGAATTATTCAGCAAACATACATTTGTGCAAAAAAATGTCACATCAAAGGGTAGCTTCATCATTTATTCCGAGAAGGGTTCGCCTTTCGAAAGATATTCTGTTAACAGGGCAGAAGGTAATTTACGGTATGCCAGTGACAGAGTTCACTGATTTTACACTCCGCCGGATGCTTGCCCTTTCTAAATGTTCGCCTCAGCGGGATGTTTTCTCCATTTTGTGGGATAATTTTTGATTCATTGTTCGCTTTTTGACAGTTTTTTTTTTTTTTGTTTTTTTGTTTTTCTAACGCTCCGGAAGGGATTACGAACTCAATGCCACTGGACGGGGAAGAAATTGACCAAAACAACCCTCGAAAGAGTTGCGACATAAATCACAGGCCAACAGGGAAAAAAACGGATAACAAGGACTTGACGACGACCGTCGAAACTTAGTTAACGACACGAAAGAAGAATTAATGGAAATTTAATCGAAAGTAATTGGACTGGCCTTGCACCTAAAGGTGGGTGATTTATCGTGCAAGGCGAACGAGGACGTGTCATATTTAAGAAGCCCTTATTCGATTCAGATTGAAAGATGAACACACAACCAGCCCATTGCTATCCTCAAAGGGAAACCTTGGTTAGGGGACACACTTACACTTGACATGCTCTTCATTTAACTACACTTTGATGGGGCTTATGAAGCTTATAACCATTCTCGTGCTCACAAATTGTGTTCCTGTGTAAGGAATGAAATTCTGAAGGCATTCCATCATCAACAGACAGATATGATCTCAAATTTATCTCAATATCCCCGAACACACGCAGTGTACTGGAATTCGTTTGTGCCTTGTCAGTGATGGAGATGCTTCCTTCGGCTCCCAGTTATTTCCATCCCTATTCACAGGCGACCTTTTCTCCTCCAACTTTGAATGGTGTAGCGCAGCAGTATCGCTGGGAGAAGGAAGGCAAAATAATTTCCCGTTGATAAGGGAACATTGATGCTTTCAATGATTTTCGTTTTAAAGGCTTTTATCAGACAGCATGATGTCTGTGTTGTTGTGTGTAATACGAACGTGTGTGCATATTTGGGATATCCATTGGATTACGCTATTGTCTCGAAAAAACATGGGAAACTTTTAATGTGCCTCACAAAAACAACCAGAAGCGTAAATAAATGGAGAATAAAATGGAAGAGCAAAGGAGGAAAAGCGAAAAGATCATCCCTAGATTTGGGAATTTCAAGTTTCAACATTTTTTTTTTATCTCTCAGTATTGCCAATGGGAATGGCGAACGTAATTCGGGCAAAGTCCCATGAGAGGAAGGGGACTTTTTGCTGTGCAAAGGAAGTCTCACGGGTGTGTTTTGCTACAGTTGAGTTTTTCAGCACAAATAGTGGACAGACTATGACAGATCTGTAGATATATGTACTTGAATTTGATGCATTACTTTGGTAATGCATTGCAGTATAAGCTGGGTAGATGTTTTTCGCTTAATTTTGGGAAATAAATGCATGTTCTATTGAATTGCACATTACCAATTATTACACTTCATTACCTATACTTGATTACCAAGCAATTTATTGTTTTGATCGGTTATACCCATTGGTTAAAGTTTAAAGAGCAAATGTAAACATTATTTATTTATTTATGCAAATATATTACAAATTAAAAAAAAAATGTATTAAAAAATTTAATAGTATTTGCTATTCAAAAAACAGTGGTCCAGCATTTTTTCATGAGAAAGCTTTCACCAAAAATAATGCTGTAGATCAATAAATAATTACCTTGTCTTACCTGGCATTACCATTCATTACCATGCAATTTGTTATTTGGTTGCACATAACATGGTTTAACAGATCATTTTCCCGAATACCAGAACTGTACGTAGACTTTATTACTGGGTAATTCATTACTTAATACATTACACTTCATTACTATAGGCAATTTTTTACTTCGTTCACTTTTAACGTTGAATATAGAACCACTAAAATTGGATAGTTTTGAAAAGGTAATGTAGTTTAATTACACAAATTTACCGAAGTCGGGAATGCATTACATTTTGTACATTACATTGGTAATATATTTGCTCTTAATAAAAAAGTTATTCTACGGCCATGAATTATAACTTTTAGACAGGCTTTCACCAGATGCCTATGTTCATCGTTGAGAATTACCAAACATTACCTGACATTACCCTTCATTACTTACAGGTAATGACACAAAGAAAATGAAGCAAGAAATGCACGACACACGATTGCAACCAGCCCAGGTGCCCAGATTTTCCAATTGGAGACCAAGCACTTATCTGGAATCTAAAACTTATTTTGCCCGAATAAGAATGAATCGTCCGATCGCGATGAAATAAAATCTAAGTATTGCTCCACGTTACGCCCTATGTTTTTCTGAAAAACTAATATTGATCTGCGTCAAAAAATCAACATACAGACAAGATTTGATATTTTTCAACTTTTACAGTGTCTGTCTTAACTTTTACCTCATTTGCCCCTTTAGGGGGGGCCATTTCTGAAAGTCTTTTACCACGCACCTAGCTATTTGGTTCATTCTACACTTGAGTCAAGTTTTAGTTTAGTTCAAAGAAAGTCCCGACAATCGCCTGTCAGTTCAAAGAAAGTCCCCACAATCGATATGCCAGTTCAATAAAAGTCCCCCCAATCGATCTGTCAGTTCAAAGAAAATCCCCACAATCGATCTGTCAGTTCAAAGAAAGTCCCCACGATCGGGCTGTCTGTATATTATTTCACTTATCTCGGAAACCAATCAACGGATTTGGATGAGGTTTTAAATATTGAAATCCGCATTTATATTGGAAGTCTTATGCTTGTCAAACTCTTTTCCAGTCAAGTTTTAGTTTAATGTGGTCATTGGTTCGCTTATTGTTGAACGTCCGCCTGTTGTTTAATATTCAGTTTTATGCAGACCCCTGTGAGAGGGGTACTTTTAGCGCTGCCTACTATCAAGTCATCCCATTCCCCTTTTTCCTGCTCATTCCGAGCCAATTTAAAATTCAATGGCTCCACTATCCATGGATCGCCTCAAAATCTAACCCTGGCGTCCTTGTAGATTCCTACTCAGTCATCAGTTCCTTTTAAGAGTCGCCTTCAACACGTACGCCGCATCTTTCATTCCATTCCGACGTTTCCCCTCGTACATCACAGCACATCCTTCATTGCCAGTTCACTGCTAAGAAAATTCAATTGCCGGGACCGACTCCGGCCCATTACTCTCCTGATTTATGTACAACAGAACCGAGTGGTGTTCATATTTTACGTGCTCTCTCTTCCGCCCAAGAGCTGGAACCCCCCCTCCGTTCCCCCACAAAAAAACATATTTCTGACCACCGCAAACACAACATGTTTCTTCCGTATATCTTGAAGCTTGCCACGTAACGACATTCTGCGGTTGCCATTATGTCAAGTTGAATTTTATCTAAATGACAATCCCCCGCATTGAAAAGACAAACACTCGTCGCACCGTCCGCCCCCCAACGCTTTAAACTCTTCAAAACCCTCCCAGCCAGTGTCTAGGTCTATCCCAGGATCCAGCCGGCTGTGTAATGTATGTGTGGATATTATCATTCCTGGACGTGTCACAATGGCAAACCGTACAAACTGGCTTAATGCGAGCCGAATGGAAATTAACACATCCTGGGCTGGCGAAAGGAAATTTTCTATTTTCCACCATTCGTTTGGACAAAGCCTGCAATGCGACAGATTCATTGCATCGTACACGAAGTCCGGAAAAGGACCTACCTCTTATATAGACGACACATTCATTTGTATTCTGCTGAGGAATTTGCACACAATTTCCCATTGCGCCGCTTAAATTGAACAACACAGGATTTTGCATCTAAGGTCGCCTGCAGTTAATAGTGTCTTTTGCGTTCGCACTCCTCCCGCAGTCAGGACTCGGGACGTGAATTTTAATTAAATTGAATCCAAGCAGGCCAACTCTCTGACGGTACCGTTCTTGGTAGCCACTCCAGGGAACTGTTTGCCACTTGCAGCCGTGATGCGCAACTTTTAGCTTTCTGCTCACAAGCAACAGCGAAAATAACAAAAAAAAAAAACTAACTCGAAGCAAATTAATTGAAATATGAGTCCTTTGGAACAACCGAAAACCAGCCGCACGCTTAACTAATTTGGAGCGGGGTCTTCTTTTTTCAATATTACATGGAGTGGACGTGCGGAAAGGATCCCCACGGCATCTAGACCCTGCCTAGGATTTATTAAATGTACACAACGGACGTGTGTGTGTGGAAGGATTAAGCTGGATTATCATGGCGTGGCTTTTTTTTGGGTTAAAATGTTATTTTATAGCATACCCTAACTCGCTGGTGTAATGTCATTTCGGATGACGATGACGATGACGAGATTGCGGTAATAAAGTCGAGTTACCGCCGAAGGGTGTAGTCTGCCGTGTGTATGTGTGCGTGTGTGGCGAAGGCAAACACTCCATATCAGGAGCAGAAGTGTAAATACCACCGTTGAGGCGATATACTTGTACAAATGGGGCTTAAGAAAATGTTTCTTTCAGCGAGGGATAAAGGGTTTTACGCTTTCAATAGGGGAACCACGACATAGTGTTATTTGACAGAGGGATTGTGTGAACGGATTTGGTATTCCATTTGGTGTCGCTAGCTGAATTTTTGTCAATATAGCGAAAATGGTTTCCGCCGCTCTTGGATTTGTTTTTGTGGCGATCGATTTTATGTCGCAAAGCATGACGGATGCTTCTGGTGGACTGACAGCACGTGTATCCATTAATCAGCTGAATAGGATGGCCTTCCCTGAAAATCTATTCCAATGTCTTTTGCTACGTTAAACAGATGGGGAAGATTGAGTTACAACATCCAGCGACATACTTGCAGGATTGCCAAGGAGGACGTGGAATTAGGGACGCCCTTGTGGATGCTTCTCGATGTTATTAGCTCTAGATGTGTCATCCTTAAAAAAAAAAACATCTAAGAAGCCCCTCATTTGTCTGGACGGAATTCGTTTCAATAACTAAAGCAGGTCCTTTAATATAGCCTTGACTACGGTTTAGGTTCAAGTTCTGGAGGACTGTTTTTGAGTAGATTGGCTCGAAGTTAGGTTATGTAGGGTGACTGTCTAGAAAGAAACACTTAGACCATATCCTTGGGGACTTACTGCATTTTTACAACCCAGCTTTCTAAAAATGCATTGAATTGGCCGCGTTTGAAATTTTATTCCCATCATTGATGGTTATACCCTCGAGGTAGTTGCCCACTAAAGGTACTATTCCCAGAATGTGCAGGCTTTTCACGAGGTGCTGTGGATCCTTTGTCGTAAACTAGATTACGTGACTCTGAATCTCTCATTGTAACTTGTGATTGCCGCTTAGATCAGTCGGATCTAAATCAAAGACTAACAAGACTTGTGCACAGTTGTTCCGATTGTTCGTTTCAGTTGCCTACTTGCAATCTTTCATAACCAAGGTTTGCTCGAAGCTAGTTTTTTGGTGCAATCAGTTCCAGGCTTCATAAAATTATTTCAGTTCCAGCTTCTTACAGCTTCCACGCAGAAATTAACTGCAGTTTCGCTTAAAAAGAAAGCTACCCTCAGCAACAATGTCGAAAAGAAAACAAGGCTCACAGAGCCCTCTTGCGGCTTTCACTCTTAATCAATCTTAACAAATGACCTATCAATTGAAAGGGAATTTCGTGGAGCAGAAGACTGCATTTATGTTTATTTACTCCGTACTTACTTTATAATTATTAACAATTTTTTTAAAGTTGGGCAAGAGTTTAATAACACGGCCAAAAGCTATGTGCCGAAGTTCGTATGTGTGTTATGTAATAACTCAACAACTAATCGATACATTTTGCTGAAAATTAAACAGCTTACTCTTATAAGTACTGACAGTGTTTAAGTGTAGTTTGAATAAGATCCGATAGATGGGTCTGATGTTTTTAAAGCAATTTCACTCATTATGGTTCTTTTTTCTCCACTGCGCCACCTCTCGCGAACGTCTGACAAACATCCGAGAGTGTAACTGTTATGAAAGAGCTTTTAAATTGGCCATTTGGACTCGGCTTAAAATTGTAGATCCCTTCCATTCCTTCTAAAAATTAAGAACTCACACAAATCGAATGGTTGTGAGAAACTAGGACCAGAGTCCCTACGGATGACTGAATAGTTTTAAATGCGGTAATTATTTGGTTGTGATATGCAGTTAGTCACATGTTGGCTAAAAATTTTAGACTAAGTCTTAAAATCGAACTTTCCGTCACTAAAATGCGATTGCACAGACCTTACCCAACAATTAATTATGTTTATGAGATTTAAAAAACAAAATAATCAAAACTCAATGAAAATGTACCCCAAAATGTGACCCACAATTAACATGGGTTTTGTTTTTAGTACGTTCGTGTGCAGGGGGCCTTTTTGTTGATTTGTTGGGTACAAATTCGTTTTTGAATCACCGAGTATCACAATGTTATGCTCATGCTAAAATGACAAATAAAATAAGCACAAATCACCAGTGAACTGTCAAATGAGTTAACGTTGGAAAAAAAAAGTGCTGCCAATTCTAAAAATAATATCAAACAAAATAGAGCAAAAAATACTTTCTGGAATGAGAATTTCCGGTTCACATTATTCGAGGTCTTAGGAAAAAATTTGTCCATCGTATCGGCTCGTTTCTTCATATTTATTTTGACAGATGCTGTAATATTTTGAACATTTTCCTCCCACGTGAAAATTAGAATTGTGCAATAAGGCTGACATTAAAATATGAATAAGATGCCTTGTTTGCGCGAATTAATTACTAACAAAAATAAGTCCTAATATTTCTACATAGCTCAAACAATTTTTGGCATTTTTTTCTCAACCTCAAACCAATCGAAAACTGCTTCTTAACAACGCCAGCTACATTCGCTCCCAATCCCCCTCGATTTGCAATTCCAATTTAACTAACTTGCGGATCTCCATTCGGTCGACGTAATTGTTAAAATTCCGGCAAAATAATCCGACAAAATTCAATTTTTACCATCAACCTTTTCGAAATTCAACCGCAAACGCTGTACGCATTGAATTTATTATCGAACCCTTACGACATCATTACAAAGTCAATACCTATCTCTAAATTACCATTTTACTGGAATTGAGCAATATCCGAAGGAACCACAACCAACAGCAGGAGCATCTGAATCGTAATGAATGTACCCCCTGACAGCAGCACACACACAACATTCCAGAAATACGGTCGAAAGGATATTTCTATTCTGTTACACATAATAGTGTCCCATTTGTTTCGCAGAAGGATGTCAAACATACTTGATCTTTGAGTATGGCATAGCAGTTCGAGAAAATTTATGAGGAGCTCTACCGCCCTCAGCTTTTGTGCCGAATATAGGTGAACAGTTTTGGAAACAATAAAACTTGCCAACCTGGCACAGGAGCTTGAAACTTTCACAAGTGAAAAGTAAACCGATTTTGTGTGAAATAAATGAATGGTGGTGGTATTTTTTTTTTTTTTTCACTGAGATGTCAAGCTAACGCTTTAAAGTGGAATTTTGAACCGATGATGTTCAAGTTTTAGACGGAAGTCATAAATTTTGTGTACAAGTCCTCGACGGGGTGCTAAATCAAAATGAAATTGAAACGCACATGGTATGCATAATAAATTCATTTCTTTGGGATTTTAATTTCCGAAGGAGATAACATTTGGCAGGATGCCAATTTTAGAATTTTAGGGGGAAGAGGTAATGAAATTCGGAAGTGTTTGCCCTGTGAAATAAATGTCAGTTTTGGGAGTTGACTTTGCCGAAGGTCGTCTTCTGGTAGTTTGGGTTGAATTTTTCAACTGCACAAGGTGGTTACAGATTTACTTTTGGGACAGTAAAAAAAAATTCTGGAAAAATTTTGTCGCAACACTGAATTTCGA
This sequence comes from Cheilosia variabilis, assembly GCA_951230905.1. Classification (NCBI taxonomy): domain Eukaryota; kingdom Metazoa; phylum Arthropoda; class Insecta; order Diptera; family Syrphidae; genus Cheilosia; species Cheilosia variabilis. The sequence goes on along the minus strand of OX579680.1, from coordinate 57,823,295 downwards.
AAGGATCGATTCATGTGAAGTGCGGTTACATGGTGACTGGTCAGTCCTGACGAGCAAATTTCTCACCATGCTCTGCTTGTTGTATCATGGGTGACTCGTGCATGGCTACATTCACATTTTTTGTTTCCAACCATAACGGAGACATTTTGGAAATGTCTTGATGGACAACGCGGTTTCCCTTTTTCTTCTCTTCCTCAAACCAGTACCGGCTAAATCTAAATTTCGAACCCAGCTTTGAAGGACAGTTGACTGTGAACAGGAAATTGACTTCGGGACAGCTTACTTTGAAGGTTGCTTCTTAAGGAAATATTTTCAGAGGTCTTATACGTACAACGAGTAACAGCTACTGAAGAAATTCAAAACACTTGAGCTGCACCACGGTGTAAAGCATTTTTGAAATGAATTTTTACTTTTGCTAAGGCCCCACCTTACACAAGCAACACTCAGCCATTGATTTTGAATATCGTCAAAGACTGTCATAGATGCTTACTTCCTCGTCAATAATTTTCAGCCGATTAGTCCCGCTGAAAGTGCTCCTAAAAATTCACAAAACTGCTAAGAAGACTTCCTAAAGTCCTAATCTACTGAAAATCCCCCACGAGTCTATAGCTGTACTGAAAAGTCATTTAAAGCACTCCTTCCACTCATACTTTACTCCTTAACCACTGTACACAAAAATCCGTCATAACATCCCCAAACCGAACATACTTCACTGGTTACAAAAAATATAATAAAAAACAAAAAAATGTAAACGTATACGCCCACCACACATGGATAATAAAATGTCAATGGCTTCATTTCTCGACAATATCTTTCAAAGAGACGCTTCTGCCACTATCTACTAACATTTTAGTACAGTAATGCATACCCCCAGGACCCGTCTCTGCGTTCTATGAATGTCCCTACGTTTGATAAAAAAAAGAAACCCAAAAAGAACCGAAAAAAACCCTCTAATGCTACGTGAACATGGCAATAAAATACCCGGGGTACAGAGATGAGTCTCTATTTTCGTCTTCCCAGTCCCGGTACGTCCATATGTAAAGCCCGAAGCTCTATGTAGGTAGGAGCACATGACTTTCTTACATGAGATCAGGGAGATGATGAAGTACATGGTACATGCCATGGTTGTCAACAAAAAAAAAGGGAAAATGAACATCGCTTTTATTTTGGTGACGCTTATGGTGACAAATTTTTATATAGGTGAACCTGAAAATGCAGGGCAGTTTAGTGCGAAATGTAGTGTCTCACTGTATTCGGAGAATGCAAATGTCCAGGTGTGAATAATGGAAGGAGTAATGAATGTTGATGTGCGCCGTTTAAGTGGAGGTATTTGAATTTGTGCTGTTTTTTGGTGGAAAAGTGGCCATAGAAATTGCTTAAAATATTGTAAAAAGGGGGCAACTTTTAAGTGAGAAACGAGAAAACCTCTTGCTGCTAATGATAGCGACAATTTTTGCAAAGCCAACCATGGCAACAATGGGCAACCATGAGGGCAAATAACTATCGGCTTTGGGTTTGCTTACACTAAATTGCTTAGTTCTTCGTTTTCTGGACCATTCTCCTGCTAATGACCCTCAAAAGTGGCCATAGAAATCGCTAAAAAAAATCTTATATGTATCTTTTAAGCAATTTGTTTACTGTATGTAAGAGCAACGCCAATAGAGGCACTCAAAATCGCTCCAAAAATCTTAAGAAAGGTCAACACTTAAGCAATTTTTTGACATAAGAAACGAGCGACCGCAGGGCAACCTTTTGCTGCCAATGATAGCGAAAAATTTTGCAAGGCAACAATGGGCAACTGTGAGGGCAAATAACTATCGACTTTTGGTCTGCTTACACGAAATTGCTTAGTTCTTCGTTTTCTGGACCATTCTCCTGCTCATGAGCCTCAAAAGTGGCCATAGAAATCGCTCAAAATATCTTATCCATATCTTTTCAGCAATTTTTTTACTTAAGGAACGAGCGATCCCAACAGTGGCATTAAATATTGTTAAAAAAATTTAAATAAAAAACAAAATTTAAGCAATTTGGGCAACCGTGAGGGCAAATAAATCTATCAATTGTGGGTCTTTTTACACTAAATTGCTTAGTTCTTCGTTTACTGAATCGTTCTTCTTCAAATTACCCTCAAAAGTGGCCATTGAAATCGCTCAAAATATCAAAAAACGGGCAACTTTTAAGTGAGAAACGAGCGAACGCTAGACAACCTTTTGCTGATAATGATACCGGAAATTTTTGCAAGCCAACCATGGCAACAATGGGCAACCATGAGGGCAAATAACTATCGGCTTTGGGTTTGCTTACACTAAATTGCTTAGTTCTTCGTTTTCTGGACCATTCTCCTGCTAATGACCCTCAAAAGTGGCCATAGAAATCGCTAAAAAAAATCTTATATGTATCTTTTAAGCAATTTGTTTACTGTATGTAAGAGCAACGCCAAAAGAGGCACTCAAAATCGCTCCAAAAATCTTAAGAAAAGTCAACACTTAAGCAATTTTTTGACATAAGAAACGAGCGACCGCAGGGCAACCTTTTGCTGCCAATGATAGCGAAAAATTTTGCAAGGCAACAATGGGCAACTGTGAGGGCAAATAACTATCGACTTTTGGTCTGCTTACACGAAATTGCTTAGTTCTTCGTTTTCTGGACCATTCTCCTGCTCATGAGCCTCAAAAGTGGCCATAGAAATCGCTCAAAATATCTTATCCATATCTTTTCAGCAATTTTTTTACTTAAGGAACGAGCGATCCCAACAGTGGCATTAAATATTGTTAAAAAAATTTAAATAAAAAACAAAATTTAAGCAATTTGGGCAACCGTGAGGGCAAATAAATCTATCAATTGTGGGTCTTTTTACACTAAATTGCTTAGTTCTTCGTTTACTGAATCGTTCTTCTTCAAATTACCCTCAAAAGTGGCCATTGAAATCGCTCAAAATATCAAAAAAAAAAAAAAGGGCAACTTTTAACTGAGAAACGAGCGAACGCTAGACAACCTTTTGCTGATTATGATACCGGAAATTTTTGCAAGCCAACCATGGCAACAATGGGCAACAACCATGAGGGCAAATAAATCTATCAATTGTGGGTCTTTTTACACTAAATTGCTTAGTTCTTCGTTTACTGAATCGTTCTTCTTCAAATGACCCTCAAAAGTGGCCATTGAAACCACTCAAAATATCAAAAAAAAAAAAAAGAAAAAAAAAGGGGCAACTTTTAAGTCAGAAACGAGCGAACGCTAGACAACCTTTTGCTGATAATGATAACGGAAATTTTTGCAAGGCAACTCTGGCAACTGTGATGGCAAACTCTATCGACTTGTTTTTCTTGAGAGTTACACAGAGTTTATTCACAGAACGTGCTGCTATCTTAAAAGATCTCTGGGCAACTTCCGTTCGAATGCCAACTTCTTGGCAATAAATTCACCGGTAGAAATTGCCGAAAATTGCCGCGAATTATTTTTGCCCACTTGGCCGTCTGACACCTAACGTCGTGTTTATTTCGAGGCCAACAGCAATTTACCAACTGAACGCCCGACTCTAAGTCCTGCAACCGTCAGTTTCCTTGCAGTTTATGCCTCCAAACTTTGCTTTCGAAATGATAGACCTCCAAAACTAGCAACTCAGTGCGAAGGCTAAAACTTTGAAAGTAAGTCATAAACTTGCTTGTTGCTTCATTAGATAATAGGCAAACAAATAAGTTTTTTTCGTACCGATTGCGGCGTTTTATCGAAGCCGAATTTAATAAACTAGGGACCAAATATAAGGTCCATTTGCGTAGGGGAAGTCCCGCATATACTGTTATTAAAAAAAACAAAACTATTCAACTTTACAGTAAAATTTCGGCCGCTGGTTATCGCAGTCTTAGTTGGAACCTTCATAGACATATTGTCGCATTTTTTTCTCAGGTTTAAAAGTATAAAAAAATATACAGACCGAGGTAGACCTTCAAACATCGAAAACTTGTGCCAAATTAAGGGGTGGCTCATCACACCAACTGCATCGCAGGATTTCTATAGGAAAAGACTTTGGTTTTTGTGAAAGACTTTCATAGCTCTGACCTTTGTTCGATGTCTCTTATGAGCTAGTGGTTAATTAAACACAGTGACAGCCAAATGATTCGGACAAGGCTCCAGCAATTTATTATTTTCTTTTTTCAAATACAAACCTAACAAGATGTGAATTGCTTATAAAATAACCGATTGAACCAGAGTAGCAATCGATCCTGCTGTACGCACAATCTGAAAGAAAATGCATCCACCGGTAAAATTATTTTGCAAAATTTTGTTGTTTTGCCACTAACCGATGTAAAAGCCTCCAGGGATGGTGAGAAAAATGGCACAGCTATTGTTATGGGTTTTCGTGAGCGGATTACTATCATCAGGATCATCCGTTGAACCTTGGTATCACAGTTGGGCCAGTTGGAGAAATATGCCGTCTGTCCCAATCCATTGCTCTGTTGGTAGATTTATTTTTTTTTAAATATGTAAATTGATATAAGTGCAGTAGTGACTTGCATTTTCCAAGAGTGCACTGCCGCCATAGCAATAAATAAATAGCTCGCACGACACTGCCATGGTGTAGGTTGTGTAGATTATAGCACGAAATCCGGGGAACTTTAAAGATATAAAATGTTCTCAAGAGGTGGAAGGACTTTAGTAAGGAGTAGAGAAATGTGTATGCACAAAGTTGTCACACAGAGGTTGCATCTCAAAGGTGGTTCAAAACAATTCAGTTTCCGTCAGTGAAGCTCGTTTAAATGTCCAACTCAAGGACAACTGGCAGGCTTTGCTTGAAAAATTCCTAACTTGTCACAAAGCTTACAACAAATAGTAACCAGAAGTCTGTCTGTAAAGTTTTTTTTATAAAAATAAAAGCACTCACCAATAAAGCCTCAATAATGCTGGCGCCGATGACTATAGCCGACGTCACAAAATGTATCAGCACAATCCACGTAAAGTGGGACGTAAAACGCTGCACCATGTCGATAATCTCGTTGTGTCGGTCGACAATCCCCGCCAATTTCTCACAGCAAATTTGGTTCTCCTCTGTGGACAGTTCTCTATCGCCTGAAAGAAATTTGTTTTCATTTAAATCCAAACGTCACCCCTAAAAGTCTATAGGCACGGACTTCCAAACTGCGCCAAGGTCTCCTTAATGTCGCTCTGCAAGATTTTCAACAGTGCCGATGCATAGAGGCAGAAGCAAATGAAAATACCGTCGACGCCAGAAAATACGATTACCGCCACGTGTGCCATGTACCATGTAAGTGCGAACGTCAGTGGATACCAGGGTAGTGTCAGCATAACCGCGGGTACCCTATTTCATTGCAGAATGTTGATAAGATTTTTGTTTTCTTTTCTTATTCTGCTCCTAACTCACATGACCCTCAGTGGTAGGTCGTCATAGTTGAAGTCCAAGCCCGTCCAAACTCGAAATGCATTGGTCAGTAGTGGCCGAAGGCCGTAGAACACGTACGCCATCACACCCGAGACGACCATCATGAATACCATACTATTCGCCGTCGATGACATATCCCTTGTAATGATTTTATATTTCTCGTCCTTTTCTGAAAGAAAGAGCTGTACATTACGATTTATACAATACTTAGCGTAACCCACGGGAGAGGAGTAGTTTGAGCATGTGTTTGATAACCATTGAAAGATCTTTGCCGTACCAGTTGATGAGAATCATTTTGATGAAGGACACATTACACGATATCGCGGGACAAAGGGCATCCACGCCGATTTGCAGGTCCACTTTGATGTAGTGATATCCGTACCAATATTGTGCGAGAACACCCGCAAAAAGGATCACAATGTGAAATGCAGAGTTTATGTTGCGGAGAGTTGATGAGGTCCTCTGAGGAAATTGTCCCATGGAGCCCAGGCACAGTCTGGGTAGGATAAAGTTGGACTTTTCGATGGGGTTGTCCTTTGATAGGAACTTGAAGAACATTTTCTTTCGCGTTGGTTTTTCTTTCACTTGAAATGGTCACCCAAGAAGCAGCCCTATTTATACCAGGGGCAGGTGATTTATTATGTGGTTTTAATTGACGGTTGTGCTAGTAATTTGTTAGTGAAGTTTTTGGGTACAGTAAAGCCCATTTAAACTGAATAGGCGGTACTTTCAGTTTTCGATTTGCGGGCGTTACTTTGGGAAAGTTATATTTAGCATGTGATGAATGCTCAGTGAGCGACTCCAAAGTTTTTATGTTGAATATTTAATTCTTATTGCTCATTTTTGTGGGGGTTGTCCTTGAAGGGAAAAATTCCATCATCAGTATTTTTGCCCATAAAAATAAAGTCCTGCTTACAGAGAAATAGTGAAATGTAGTTCAAAAGGCTTGATTGGTATGGATCGATGTAGTTTTTTTTTCAAGCAGCATGAGCAATAGTGTTACTTCCCTTCAAATGTTGTGCTTAATAATTGGTCAAATATTTTCTGACCTAACATGTGTTATTAGCGAAGTTAAGGGAAACACTTTGCTGTTCAGTGCTAATTTGTCGATTATTTTCCTGTTAACAAAAAAGTTCTAAAAAACACCTACCAACCACCAGTCTATTCGTAGACAATTTCCAATCGGAGACGCACTTATGAACTGACGTCTAAAGCTGTTTGGTTAGGTGTCGTGGACAAAAATCTGCCCTCAAATAATTTTAAATTCGCAAATCCTATGAAAGATTTCACCGATTTCAATGAAATAAAATGTATCAAGTCCCATGTCCTTCTAAAAAGATACACAAAATTTTTGTTTATCATCGATTTAAATGCACTTACAGCAACGGCACATGATCCTGCTTTCGCATCGAGATCACGAATCATGATCTGAAAAAATTATTTCCACTATCTCCCACTAGGTGGCTTGTTTTATTTTTAAATGTTGGTGTGACTGTAAACGATAGCCACACAATCACGTTGCCAGACTAAAAAATGGAACACAAAAAATGAACTGATTTTTTTGCATTCGAATAAACTCCCCGTTCGTATTCCGAGTTATTTAGTTTTTTTCTCGTTCTATAAACGTATGTCCAGACCAGCCAAACATTTGATAAACAATTAAATACCTTCATGTTCCATATTTATTTCTAAAATACTTATTAAACAAAACAATTTTTGTGAAATTTTTATGAAATGTTTTGCTGGTTTGGATGTGGACACCAAAAAAACATTTATGAAATGTTTCACAGTTACCTAATCTTGATGGGAGATAATTTTTGTTTTACAAGTTTCCCTGCAGAAAGTGAGCACTGTTTTTCGATTATTATTTTTTTTTTAAATAAAATAAAAATGACCAGAAAAGCTTGGAATACCTAATGAGAAAGTGATTCATTTAATACGATTATTTGAATTAAATCGCGTGTCGCATGATTCCCGAGACCAAAATTACAAAAATAAAAACTTTACTTGTGTCCGATTTGCTTCGGAAACATTTCATAAACATTTCTGAAATGTTTCGCTGGTCTGGACACACCTTAATATGCCAAGATAAATTATTATTTCATTGCTTAGCAAAATATTGGTCATGTGTTCAGGGCCGGACCAACCATGTGTGCAAGATATGCAAATGCACAGGGCGCCAACTTCTGGGGGCGCATTGCTGGGAAAGAAAAATTAATTTCATCTTGCGCGAACAAAAACTGTCATTTGCATTTTAAACAGAAAGCTTGTTTAAATAAGCCCACAATAACAACATCCACCACAATTGTGCTGAATTATTTCTTTAACATTAACGCACATCACTTGCAATGTTGCAACATCAAGGAGAATCTAGCACAAAATATCGCAAAATTAAAAAGTCCCACTAGACCTATGCAAGTTCACTTCTTACCTACATAACCTCAAAATATTCCACCCTGTTCGTATAGGTATATTTCTTGCACATCCACTTACATTTTACAGAAGAATCTAGTTTAAAAATCTCAAAACAAAAAATACCTCAATAAAAAAAAACGCATTGAAAGTCTACCTCCAGGGTGATGTGGAAAGGACTTATGCATGTGTGCAAATATGAAAAAAGGGCGCTTTCTGTAGATCTTGCACAGGCCGCTAGTTTGGCTGGAGCCGGCACTGCATGTGTTTCATATTTGAACATAAAATACTAAATTTGTGTCACAAAAATATATTTGACAAGAAAATGTATGCAAATTTGATTCAAATGTGGTAACACCCCCGACATTGCAAGTGAAATGACATGTGCCTTGTATGACGTTACGTTGAGCAGAATATTTGCCATATAGCTGGTGGCAATGGGAAATTTGTAATACCCTGTATTATCTGTTTTGTTTTTGAAAGCAACTATGAAACAATTCAAAAATTTGTTTGTTTGTTTTATTTTCGTGATCTGATTCTCATGAATGAGTTTATTTTATTTTGTATTTCATTAATAACTTAAAGTTATACAAAAGTTTAAAATAAATTCAAAGATAGAAGAGCATTTAAGTTATAAACTGAAATAGTTATGTACATTCTGATGTCAAAAAAGTTGTACCCGGACTTTTAAAAAAATATTTTTAAAACTTTATAGAAGTATAAATGTCTCAATGGAAGAAATCCAAGACTTATGAACAGCCCAAAACTAGGAGTACGACGGTTATCTTTACACATAATACGAACAGCGTGTTTTTGTTTTATTATCAAAGGCTCTTATTTAATATAATGTGTACCAACCCAACAAGCTATACCATACTGAAGTTTAGATTTGAGAAGACCATTATAACTTTGAAATTGGCAAATCACAGTATTGGCTGAGTTTATAAAGGGTGATTTTTTAGCTGGTTTGGTTTTGGCAACACTGGTTTTGACAGCGGACGTGTGTTTAGTACCTTGTGTCACTGTCAAACAGCTTCAGTTTGGTTTGCAATTTAACCATGGATCGTCTTACAAATGAACAACGCTTGCAAATTATTGAATTTTACTATCAAAATTCGTGCTCGGTTCGAAATGTTCATCGCGCGCTGCTTCCATTTTATGATCGGCATTCTCGACCTTCTGAGCAGTCTATTCGGAAGATTGTGACCAAATTTCGCACCAAATTTACTTTGTTGGACATTAAACCACCAACACGTTTACGTACTGTGCGTAGTGAAGAAAATATTGCGGCCGTATCAGCTAGTGTGACAGAAGACCGCGAAATGTCGATTCGGCGCCGTTCTCAGCACTTAGACCTTTGTTACAGCACTACGTGGAAAATTTTGCGGAAGGATTTGGGCGTAAAGCCTTTTAAGATACAGCTGGTGCAAGAACTAAAGCCAGCCGACCTACCACAACGCCGAATTTTTGGTGAATGGGCTCTTGGAAAGCTGGCCGAGGATCCGCTTTTTTATCGAAAAATTGTGTTCAGCGATGAGGCTCATTTTTGGTTGAATGGGTACGTAAATAAGCAAAATTGCCGCATTTGGAGTGAAGATCAGCCAGAAGCATTGCAACAGCTACCAATGCATCCCGAAAAAGCCACTGTTTGGTGCGATTTATGGGCCGGCGGCATTATTGGGCCATATTTCTTCAAAGATGATGCGAATCGCAGCGTTACTGTCAATGGTGAACGCTACCGAGCGATGATAACAAACTTTTTTTTGCCCGAAATGGAAGTTCTTGACTTGCATGATATGTGGTTTCAACAAGACGGTGCCACATGCCACACAGCACGCGAAACAATGGCGCAATTGCGAGGCGAGTTTGGTGAACAGTTAATTTCACGTTTCGGGCCGGTCAATTGGCCGCCTAGATCGTGCGATTTGACACCATTAGATTATTTTTTGTGGGGGTATGCCAAGGCTAATGTGTATAGGGACAAGCCCGCTTCGATTGACGCACTGGAAGCCAACATCCATGCATTCATTCGTGAGATACCGGCCGATATGTGTGAAAGAGTATGCCAAAATTGGACTCAGCGGATGGGCTACCTGAGACGCAGCCGCGGTCAACATTTGCATGAAATTATCTTTAAACATTAAATTGCAAGGTTCAAACTATCGATTCAAATAAATATTTCATTAATTTTTTCGAATTTTTTGTGTTTTTTTTTTAAAAAAAGTTCTAAACCTCTTAAAAAATCACCCTTTACATCTGTCTAACAACATTGTTTAGATATTTCAAGTACATAGTATGCTCCAACCAACTGAGTACCTCAGTACTTAAAGCTGTCAAGCTGTGTATCAAAGGTGGGTTAATTATGATTGTGTGTACAAGGATTAATAAAAAGGAATCTATTGCAATTTGGCGAATGTTATTGTAAAGGCATATCATTACAGATTTTACCCTTAATGGTAAAAATCATGAACTTCGTTTTGTCGCTTATGACCAATTTATGAAATTTAAACCATCTCCGCAGTATATCTAGATCAAAGTTCACATCCATATATAAATTAAAATAACATTTACCATGATAAAATAAGGCAGTGTCATCAGCAAAAGCTGTGAGTTTACCCCTTAGAGGTTGAAGAAAAAGCGAATTTACAAAAATTAAAAGCAAAATAGGACCCAAACAGATCCTTGTGGAACACCTATATTAATGAGATTTTTCTCACTTAACCTATTTTGAATCTTAACTCTCTGACTACGGTTATGAGGTCATGGATAAAACCTCTGAACCCCGCGTTATAAAGTTTTTTTAAGCGATATGTTATGGTCTACCATGTCGAATGCTTTAGTGATGTCAATGAATAAGGTAGCAGGGATATCAGAAACATTTAGACTACTATAAATTTCACCGCACAACTTCAACAAGGCATCTTCAGTAGATTTGCCACTACGAAAGCCGTTTTGCGACGTCCTAAAGAAATTAGTTTTGTCTAAGAAAGACAGCATTCTAGATTTGACCCCTCATGGATGAGTTGTCTCATGGATCGCTTGTCTCATGCACTTAGAAAAAAAAAAAGATTGTTATGTGAGGAGCTTTGAGATTTTAACAAAATTGTAAGTTAAAAGTTCTTGGTTCAAATATTATTTTTGCTAACAAGAACTCGTTTTTAAGTTTTCAATAATCAGGTATTCAGCGTAAGAATAATATAAGTATTTTATTACATCATTGCCAACCAACGAGGGCATAAGGGTGCGATACACCCCGCATCACCAACTTAGCCTTGCACTCGCAAGAAGTGTCAAAGGAAGACCCTCAGCTCATTCGAAAACCATTTACTTTTGGAAGCCAATTAAAGACATTTCCCATTTGCTCATACGCCCAAGAGAGTGTTTAATTTTCCGGTTTGGCTGAGGATTTTTTCTCTCTCTGTCAAACAAACAGCCACAGGAAGCCATCAGAGGCAGGGGGTTCCTCTTCCCATTTTTATTATACTTCGCTTGACTTTATTTCATTTTCATGTTAATTTAATTTTTCATACGGCAACCGAGATGCACATAAAAATGCAATTAAAACGGAATGTCACAGCCGCAGTACAGAGTTCCGGTTATGGTCGTCGCTCACTCTGGCTCTGATGCGGCAGAATGTAGACTGTATATGTCCTGCCCATTTACACACAGTTTTAAGTAAATAAAGAAATAAATTTCCCATTTCCATGCCATTGCAGAGCTCCGCAGAGCCCGTGTACTCGCCCACCATGGCCGGTGGCCTGTTCTCCATTGACCGGAAGTTCTTCGAGCTGCTCGGTACATACGATTCGGGTTTCGACATTTGGGGCGGCGAGAACTTGGAGTTGTCATTCAAATCGTGGATGTGCGGCGGCACACTCGAGATAGTGCCATGCTCTCATGTCGGTCACATATTCCGCAAACGGTCACCGTACAAGGTAAGTCGACATGTTTGCCCTGAGATGGCCGTTTTGCGAATAATTCTGTTTGATTGTGCATTTCAGTGGCGGTCCGGAGTAAATGTTCTGAAGAAGAATTCCGTTCGCTTGGCCGAGGTTTGGCTGGACGACTACGCGAAGTACTACTATCAAAGGATCGGCAATGACAAAGGCGACTTTGGAGACGTCAGCATGCGAAAGGAATTGAGGTGAGCTTTGTTTGATTATGATTTTCAGAGCAGTAATTACGAACAGTGTCCTACATGTGCAATTATAATTCGGTATTAGACTCAGTTTGGAATCTGGTCAGCCGCGTGCGATAACGGACGCAAATTGGTTTAAATTGTTCGATACGTAAATAGAGAATGATTGCTGATGGCGTTGATAGCTGGGGGTTTATTCATGAACTGCCAATTAAAATGTAAACCACTGGAGATCGGCTGTTTGTTTGTGGTCTACTTTATTTAATTAAAATATGATAATCGGCGAACGCCAATATCACGTTGGCGTATAGTGTTTATCGGCGTTTTAATTACAACTATTTAATTGGGCCATTTTTTTCGTACATGCATGAAATGGAGTATCAGGTTTTTTTAGAGTAGGTCAAGACTGAAAGAGGTGGAGTGCCGCATCAGATGTGGGCGGCGCTTTTTCATGGAAGGCACATTCTTGCTACTGGCTTTAGGTTTCTTATGCCTTAAAGCTGTTTCATTTCTCTTCAAAATATTAAGCCCTGAAGAAGGCAGCCGAAAGGTCGGGAAAAACAGATGAACTAACTTTGTTTCATTCAAAATGGCCTAAAAAAGCCGACGGTCAGTTTTCGCAAATAACACATTCCAACTACAGTTTCTTACCATTCCAACTTGATTTTTATTTATTACCGAATACACCTAGCTTTTGGTGTGCATTTCAAGGCAGTACACTCAGAACAGAAAAGATTTTTAAAAAATTGTAAGTCAAAAGTTCTTGGTTCTAATATTATTTTTGTTAACAATAACTCGTTTTTAAGTTTTCAAGAATAATATTCTCTCCATAAGTATTTTTTGACATCATTGCCAACAATTTCATTCTTAAATCAAAGATTTTGATATTTGGGTTAATTTTAACCAACGAAAATTGTTGGCATTAGAATTTTTTTTCTGAGTGTAGGTGTATAATTCTTACAAAGTCAATTTGGGCCCTTTCTCTCAGGCGCAGCCGTGCAGAACTGTTTTGTAAGGCTCCCTTCAAAGTGGGCTTCAAAACTTAGATCGGTTCTTGAGTCTTTGAGATACCTAATTCAACAACGGTCTTTGCTAAAAACCACATCATTGTGATAATCTCCCACAAATTCGGCTCAAAAATCGGGCATCAATTTTATTCAAGAACCCAGGTCTTCCCTTCGCAAGTCGCAGGTGGTCATGGTGTGGAACCATGCTAACCGCGTCGTGTCTAAGCAAACATTTACCACAACTACCCTGATTTCAGAAGACGACTGACAAAGTAAATACGACTTAAAAAGACGCAGAAAAAAAATCCAGAAGTCCCCAACGTTTTTTAAGAATATTTTTACATTGACTACCAAAGTAGACACGACTTAAAAAGACGCAGAAAAAAAATCCAGAAGTCGCCAAGGTCTTTAAAAAATATTTTTACCTTGACTTCAAAGTAAACCCGACTTTAAGGACGCAAAAAAAAAATCAAAAGCCGCCAACGTCTGTTAAGAATATTTTTACATTGACTGCCAAAGTAGACACGACTTAAAAAGACGCAGAAAAAAAATCCAGAAGTCGCCAACGTCTGTTAAAAATATTTTTACCTTGACTGTCAAAGTAAACCCGACTTTAAGGACGCAAAAAAAAATTCAAAAGCCGCCAACGTTTTTTAAGAATATTTTTACCTTGACTGTCAAAGTAAACCCGACTTTAAGGACGCAAAAAAAAATTCAAAAGCCGCCAACGTCTGTTAAGAATATTTTTACATTGACTACCAATGTAGACACGACTTAGAAAGACGCAGAAAAAAAATCCAGAAGTCGCAAACGTCTTTTAAGAATATTTTTACCTTGACTGTCAAAGTAAACCCGACTTTAAGGACGCAAAAAAAAATTCAAAAGCCGCCAACGTCTGTTAAGAATATTTTTACATTGACTACCAATGTAGACACGACTTAGAAAGACGCAGAAAAAAAATCCAGAAGTCGCAAACGTCTTTTAAGAATATTTTTACCTTGACTGACAAAGTAAATACGACTTAAAAAGACGCAGAAAAAAAATCCAGAAGTCCCCAACGTTTTTTAAGAATATTTTTACATTGACTACCAAAGTAGACACGACTTAAAAAGACGCAGAAAAAAAATCCAGAAGTCGCAAACGTCTTTTAAGAATATTTTTACCTTGACTGTCAAAGTAAACCCGACTTTAAGGACGAAAAAAAAAATTCAAAAGCCGCCAACGTTTTTTAAGAATATTTTTAACTTTACTGTCAAAGTAAACCCGACTTTAAGGACGCAAAAAAAAAATCAAAAGCCGCCAACGTCTGTTAAGAATATTTTTACATTGACTACCAATGTAGACACGACTTAGAAAGACGCAGAAAAAAAATCCAGAAGTCGCAAACGTCTTTTAAGAATATTTTTACCTTGACTGTCAAAGTAAACCCGACTTTAAGGACGCAAAAAAAAATTCAAAAGCCGCCAACGTCTGTTAAGAATATTTTTACATTGACTACCAAAGTAGACACGACTTAAAAAGACGCAGAAAAAAAATCCAGAAGTCGCCAACGTCTGTTAAAAATATTTTTACCTTGACTGTCAAAGTAAACCCGACTTTAAGGACGCAAAAAAAATTCAAAAGCCGCCAACGTTTTTTAAGAATATTTTTACCTTGACTTTCAAAGTAAACCCGACTTTAAGGACGCAAAAAAAAATTCAAAAGCCGCCAACGTCTGTTAAGAATATTTTTACATTGACTACCAATGTAGACACGACTTAGAAAGACGCAGAAAAAAAATCCAGAAGTCGCAAACGTCTTTTAAGAATATTTTTACCTTGACTGACAAAGTAAATACGACTTAAAAAGACGCAGAAAAAAAATCCAGAAGTCCCCAACGTTTTTTAAGAATATTTTTACATTGACTACCAAAGTAGACACGACTTAAAAAGACGCAGAAAAAAAATCCAGAAGTCGCAAACGTCTTTTAAGAATATTTTTACCTTGACTGTCAAAGTAAACCCGACAAAGCCGCCAACGGTTTTTAAGAATATTTTTACATTGACTACCAATGTAGACATGACTTAAAAAGACGCAGAAAAAAATCCAGAAGTTGCCAAGGTCTTTTAAGAATATTTAAAAGTTGTTAGGTATGTCACTGTTAAACTGAAGTTTGCCGTCCTCTGTGATCTGAATCACGTTGGGCACAGTGCTCCAACATTGGCGATGTCTTTGAATTTGAAGCGAAAGCTCAGTCTTCATTGTCGTTGCAAACCTAGAAGCTCGGATTTGAAGAAACGCTTGACTGGAGTTCATTGGTCCAATCGCTCGATGCGGCCGAGCCGATTTTTGCCTATTTGGACTAAAATCTAAAATCATACCTTGGTATAGCTTCTAAAGTTAGCGACTGTTTTTATCTTCTGCATCATTTGACCTTTTCATACACAAGACCAAAACGCAGTCCAAATATTCACTGAAAATGTTTCCTAGCACATCTTGTATTCCCAGTTCCTCGGTTGCCTTTCTTAAAAAAAAAACCTCCAAAAATAAGCCTTCTACGTGGCTGTCGAAATGTCTTTCTTGCTTTGGCGTAAAAGCCACTGAATGTGTTTTAATTTTAGGTATGATATGACCTGTCAAAAACCATCAGTCCGATGAACTTTAGCTGCGGTTTTGACCCACCTAGTTGAATGAAGCGTCAATCTATGTAAAATCTCCAGCAGTCATTTTCTTATAGGTCTTGAATTAGGTAGACTTTTAGACAGTGGGACAGAAAATAAATTCAGTATTGACGTTGAAAGAAGTTTCCTAAATACCAACTCTTCTCTCTCTTTTATTTATTTTTTCCCTCAGACAACGCCTGAACTGCAAGAGCTTCAAATGGTACTTGGACAACGTGTATCCCGAGCTGTTTATCCCCGGCGAATCTGTAGCCTACGGCGAGGTAAGCATCTGCTTTTCATTCCATCCCAATAACTCGGATTGACTTTTAAAAAAATTAAACTTAATAACTCCTCTATGAAAACTACATAAATACCCTTTATAGATAAGAAATCTAGGATATGGCGGTCGCACATGCCTGGACTCGCCAGCCAGAAAGAAGGACCTCAAAAAGGCCGTCGGGTTGTATCCCTGCCACAACCAGGGTGGCAATCAGGTTTGTCAACGAAAGTGTACCAAAAATGCGACCGCCACGAGCTCCAAATCGTCGGAACTTCTTTTTTTTTTTTTTATTTACATTTTTTTTTTAAATGGGAACAACATTGCAACCAAGGACAAGCCATTGAAATCGATAAACAATTTTATTTTACAGATTAGAAACAATTTAACTTCGATATGTCTTGATTCGCCGGCCAAAACGGAAGACATGCATCCAATCGGTCTATGGGAGTGCCATGGTCAAGGTGGAAATCAGGTATAATTCCCATACACAAGTTTTAACTTAAAGTCCGACAAAATCTAGGTTAATTTGCGCGAACCTTTATTTTTTTTAAGAAACAAAAATGCTTTACATTTTTCGCAATCGCATTGATTTTTGTTTTTTATTTTTATTTTTTAAGTGCTGCGCTTTAAACAAAATGAAAATTTTTGTTGCTCTACAGCACAGTTTCGAATTCTATTTCACGCGCGCATATTAGTTCACCAAAATCAATGACAAAAGTTAACAAAAAAAAAAAAAAAATTTTATATGTATTTTACTCCACCACCCTTGTTTGAATGCTTCTAATAAAATTAATTGGCCATGGTTCCAAGGAAACTCTCCACCAATTGTTTAATTAACGCGCGATATTTATACCTCTATACATATAAAAAATATTGTAAATTTCTTTGGTTTGGGATTCATTGCATAGTTTTGTTTGTCCGTAGAAATTCATTTAGAATTTCATGAACGCAGTTTTGTTTGTCCGTCTATATTCCTTTTCATAATAAATACACAAAAAGAAAACATTTATTCAGCTGAAGGTACATTTCTTGACGACAAAGTATTTGTGACGTCCTTTTAAATATAAATATATACAGAAAAACCCCAAAGCGATGAGTTGTAATATATAAATAATAATACCTAACGAAAAAAAACTAATCATCTCATTTACCAGACAAAACAAAAACAAATTGTATATGCATGTCCTCCATTTTGGCTAACGGTTTACAGGATTTAAACTAAAACACCCCTGTGTATACTATATTTTAGCACAGCAACATAAACAAAAGAAAAACAAATATATTTTATTTTCATTGTTTAATATAACTAATTTGGAGTTTGTGGCAAAGCTGATGGGTTAGTTATTTATTTTTATATCATTAAAACATAAATATTCATATTTTTATACATTTACTTATTTTACAAGATTATTTGAGCAACTTTTTTTGTGTAAGAATAATTTTTGCTTATTTGCTATTTTGCTTATAACAACGAGAGAAAATACTCAAGAGCCACAAGATTACTGTTCAAAGTGAGTGCAGATTCGTGGTAGTGAAAAGTCTCATCATTTTACTAAGTAAAGGGTGATTTTTTAGCTGGTTTGGTTTTGGCAACACTGGTTTTGACAGCGGACGTGTGTTTAGTACCTTGTGTCACTGTCAAACAGCTTCAGTTTGGTTTGCAATTTAACCATGGATCGTCTTACAAATGAACAACGCTTGCAAATTATTGAATTTTACTATCAAAATTCGTGCTCGGTTCGAAATGTTCATCGCGCGCTGCTTCCATTTTATGATCGGCATTCTCGACCTTCTGAGCAGTCTATTCGGAAGATTGTGACCAAATTTCGCACCAAATTTACTTTGTTGGACATTAAACCACCAACACGTTTACGTACTGTGCGTAGTGAAGAAAATATTGCGGCCGTATCAGCTAGTGTGACAGAAGACCGCGAAATGTCGATTCGGCGCCGTTCCCAGCAGTTAGGCCTTTGTTACAGCACTACGTGGAAAATTTTGCGGAAGGATTTGGGCGTAAAGCCTTTTAAGATACAGCTGGTGCAAGAACTAAAGCCAGCCGACCTACCACAACGCCGAATTTTTGGTGAATGGGCTCTTGGAAAGCTGGCCGAGGATCCGCTTTTTTATCGAAAAATTGTGTTCAGCGATGAGGCTCATTTTTGGTTGAATGGGTACGTAAATAAGCAAAATTGCCGCATTCGGAGTGAAGATCAGCCAGAAGCATTGCAACAGCTACCAATGCATCCCGAAAAAGCCACTGTTTGGTGCGGTTTATGGGCCGGCGGCATTATTGGGCCATATTTCTTCAAAGATGATGCGAATCGCAGCGTTACTGTCAATGGTGAACGCTACCGAGCGATGATAACAAACTTTTTTTTGCCCGAAATGGAAGTTCTTGACTTGCATGATATGTGGTTTCAACAAGACGGTGCCACATGCCACACAGCACGCGAAACAATGGCGCAATTGCGAGGCGAGTTTGGTGAACAGTTAATTTCACGTTTCGGGCCGGTCAATTGGCCGCCTAGATCGTGCGATTTGACACCATTAGATTATTTTTTGTGGGGGTATGCCAAGGCTAATGTGTATAGGGACAAGCCCGCTTCGATTGACGCACTGGAAGCCAACATCCATGCATTCATTCGTGAGATACCGGCCGATATGTGTGAAAGAGTATGCCAAAATTGGACTCAGCGGATGGGCTACCTGAGACGCAGCCGCGGTCAACATTTGCATGAAATTATCTTTAAACATTAAATTGCAAGGTTCAAACTATCGATTCAAATAAATATTTCATTAATTTTTTCGAATTTTTTGTGTTTTTTTTTTTAAAAAAGTTCTAAACCTCTTAAAAAATCACCCTTTAGTATGCGTTTTTTTTATAGAGGTCGCTCTTTTGAAATGCCAACACCCAACAGATGGCGCTGAATCATAACAAGGGAATACGCTACTGCGCGGGACTTCAAAATAATCATTTTCTATCCATTAATCAATTGAAGTTGTCAGTAAATAAATAAAAAGCTGTTGAGCGATGAACTATGTCGCTATGTCGCCGTAGAACATAATTTATGTGGGCGGCTGTAACCTCACTTTTTTAACATTGGCGCTGACAATCTTCATGCTTTTTCTGCGATTATGATTATTGCATATCGTGTTTCCTTTTTGCGACGATGACTGTAGTTTCGGTAATTGAATATGCGCCTTAATTGTGTCTACAGAATAAAAAAAATTAGCGCAATTGAGTACTGAGCGATGTATAGCCGGTTGAGCCCCTAGAAAACACATTACGCTTTAAAGTTGTTTACCTCTCGCAAACTTCTGACAAATTTTGAAGGGTGTTACCGTCGTAAAGAAGCTTTTAAGGGCACTTAAAATGTGACTTAAAATTGTAGTTCCCTTTTATTTACAACAAAAATATAGAGCCCCGACAATCGAATAGTTTTGAGAAGCAAAGCCTTGAGTACTGAGGAATCACGTTTCTTATTTTTCACTAAATTCCATGACAAGAACGGATTAGACAGTCTAAGCTGGCATTTCGCGTCTAATATTGAAGAACATTGTTTTGAGGAGCTCATTCCTTATACGGATGCTCAATCTCAGTAAAGGAAAAAAAGGTTCAAGAGCAAGTTGTAGATCTGAATGTTTAATTAGCAATTTTAAGTCAAAACTGAGATCCAAGTCGAAGCCTATTTGAAAACGGGCAGTAACATAGTTCAGCTTGGGCTAATTGCTTCCGACTTCTTCTAATTAAATTGCTTGCCAGTTTGTATGTGAATTTGTTAATGCATTAAGCCTTGTACGCAGCTGTTCCGGAACGAAATTTTCCGGTGGTCTCCAAATGGACAGCTGGACGTCTGCGAAAAGGCAGCGGAAAATAATTTTTTGAAAGTTCAATCAGCTGATACACAAGTAGCAGTGCTACCAGCACTGGCTACTTATATCTGATTTGGCTACTCGAACTTTTCACCGGCTCCTTAAAATTGTCATTTGAGATTTTTCCTATTTTTCGCTATTCACTTTAAATTTTGGCGATTTTTAGGCCTCTTAGGAATTTATTAAATGCATACTTCGCTTGTGAACTCTTTTCGCGTAACTAAAAGTTTGTAAAAAATTATTTTCGATTGGCTTTTCAGATTTTGATCTGAGATTTCAGATTTCTGCTGCGAAATCGTACATGGAATCCGAATTTTATTGGTTTTTGTTTGTATTGAGTTGGCCGCAAACAAATTGGTCCATTTCAATTGATTTTCACACATTTGTACAAACCCATTTCGAAATAATTTAATATAAAAACTCGTTTCCATAGGCGATTATTTTTTTTAATATTGAAAAATGGAAACTATTTTCTGGTATCTCAATTATGAGTACCTATGTGTTGTATTGTTTTTATTTTAGTTTAATATTTTCGTCTTTAAAAACAATGTAATCAGAATAATTAGGTAACCCCAAGGATTGCAAACAAATTTCGCACATTCAATCTTTGTGTTTGAGTTTGTCTTTTTTTGGCTCGAAGATTTTTAAAATCTGGCTCCATACCTCTTATAAAAGCTGGTAGCACTGCAGTACAAATGTCAAATGTTCCTAAGCAAATAATGTCCCGGAGGATAGTTTTTAGTCTTAGCTTGTATTAAGCCAAATATATGGGGGTATTGCCCCCACCACAATTAAATTTCCGCCATCATTTCACAGCAGCTCCGTACTGCAAAACGAAAAGGAGAGCGAAATTTTTCGTTCATGATTTCGTTGCGTCATTTTTGTGTAGGATTTTTCGTTCCGGAACTGCTGCGTATCGGACTTTAGCTTAAAACTACTCACCCGTATACGTGTTTCGTAGACATGACGTTTGCTTTTTATTTCATCGCAATCGAAGAACACGTTCAGAGGATATACGAGTTTAAAGTTAGCTCAAAGAGGGCAGACTCTTACTCTGATTGCCCTTAGTGCACAAGAAGTGACTGGCGATTGTTTTATTCGACATTTATCGCACTTGCTTTACTATGATCTGTTTAAATGCAACTTTTTACTACAAGTTTCAACTCGCATTTAAGACAGCTAGACTCTGGCTGACACCTTTGAAATTCAAACTGAGCTCGTAATCCCAAACTAAGCTTGTCATCCCAAACCGAGCTTGTCATTCCAAACTAAGCTTGTCATCCCAAACCGAGCTTGTCAATCCCTATAAAAGTGGCTTGGGAGTAGCTAAATTTTGAACGCTACGTAAAATATTTCGTTCATCTTGACATCTTTCTGGGTGAACGTGTCAGTGATACTGCTAACTGCTTTAAGCGCCGTTCCCTCTTAGCGGTAAGAGCACAGAGCCATTTTCAACTCCACTCTGGTTTGGCTAAGTTTTTAATTTCTGACTACCTTTTCGAGCCCCAATTTTCATCGATCAATCTGTCCCAAAGCAAGGCATTTCAAAGGTGATCCTTGTTTGTTGGAATGTTTGCCTTTGACTTTAATTCGATCCAAGTGAGTCCATGCAGCGTAGGCAATGTCAGCTATTTATGAGTACACAACCCGAAGGCAGGATTCATCTGTTGCATAGGCCTGGGGGCAGATTCCGTGTGTCAACGATCGTCTAAACGATATCGTTTTTGCAACTTTGATCACCAAAAAAAGCCATATTCTGCTCGAATTTTTTTGGCAAACGTCATTATTTTTATATTTGTGAAAAATGAACTGGATTAAGCTCTCAAACTTCTAATTTTAGCACTTAGTTGCTAGTTTTGGAGGTCTATCGTTTGAAAAGTTTCCGAATGAGTGCCCTGATCACCGCTTTATTATTATAATAATAAAAGAATATTCCTCGCTTGCACTTGACCGTATAAAAAATAAAAAATAAAACCAAATAGTTGGCGCAACAGGTCTAGCTTTACCAGCTTCTCACAACTATTCGTTTTATGTGAGTTTTATCATTTTTGAGACGAATGGAAGGGATCTACAATTTTATGCCGAGTCCAGGCGGCTAATTGAGAAGCTCTTCCATGACAGTTATCAGGCGTTCGCGAGAGGTGGGTTGACCGTATTCTATTCATCGCATATGGAAGTGCTTTCCCTTGCTTGGACTTAAACTGCAAAAACGATTCAGTTCCTTCCGCTCTACCATTCGTCAATAATTCATCTGTAAAGAGGTCGATTTCACGCTCACTACCGGATACAACCCAATTTTGTTTTATTCCATTCTTAGGCACATTTTCCATGATCTCGAGTCGAATTAAGTCCAACATCCATCCATACCTAGACCCAGCTAAAAATCCCATTCTCAGTCGCTTCCCCTTTCCGTTAGTCGCCCACAACCAATCGGAAATGACTCGCTCCTATTCCCGATTCAATCAAGTGCTGACCTTTCAATTTAACACTATCTCGCTATAAGTTGCTTAGCTCTCTCCTCTATCCGCGCCTGGCGACCTACAGCAACCATAAACCTTTGAGTGCCACACATTCGGAAAAAAAAAAACACACTGCGCGTTACAAAGTGCAATTTGCAAAAGCTTTTAAACCCTATTAAATGCAATTTTCAATTCACCTCCGGTTAAGAGCGGCCTCAGATCACACACCGACACCATTTACTGGGTTTCCTTTTTTTTTTTTTTGTCCTGCTATTTCCACTCTATGCAGCTCCAGCTCCTCTCTGACCAGAGTAGTAGGTTTTGTTATACCTCACAGAGTTATGTCAGAATGAAATATAATTTCGCAAATTCACTCCGCAGGATAACCGCCCAAAAGCTACCACTCTCGGGGTGAATATCATGAATCTGCACTTTTTTCTTACGCTCAACTAAAAAGAATCATATCTGCAAGTAGCAGCTTAACGTTCCACAAAAAAAATATTGTTACGAGTAAACGTACACGCTATTCTGCACAAAGAACATTTCCGGACCAAAGTGAGCAAAGTAACATCCGTTCGCGAAATCCATTTAAGCAAAATTAAATTCTATATAAAACGAATATAATTCTTTAGAGCATGTTGCTGTTAGTTTTTTTCTCTCTCGGCAGAACAAAAAAAAAAAAAATATGCTTTAAGGATTTAATTTTCCTTTGTTGTATAAATTTGTAGTTGGTTTTTTATTTTTTATTTTTCGACTTATTTAACATTTTTCTTTTATCCCTTCCTTTCCTCGACATCGTACGTATAGTACTTTATGCTCAGTAAAGCTGGAGAGATTCGACGGGACGAAGCATGCCTGGATTATGCTGGACACGAAGTGATGCTGTATCCTTGCCATGGCTCTAAAGGAAATCAGGTGAGTACGGGAGAGTGAATGGTTTTTATGTGGATCGTCTTCGACGAAGTGAGAAGTGGTGTTTACCCTTAATTGGATTGCCAGTATGAGGGCGGGGAGATTAGAAGAGTTATGGTGTCCTTGTTTTAGTTCGATTTAGGTCGGTTGTAATTTTTGTAAGGAGTTGTCAGAATTGAAAATGGGTAGATGATGTTTTTATCAAAAGACTGAAATCCCTTTTTGTGTTGCAGTTGCAGTGGATGGTGGATATAGGTTCTTGAGAACTTTCGTTAACTTTGGGACAATATTTTTCTGTGAGATCGTTTTACGCACGACCCATCAACGTCTTTCGTTTGTCATCGCCAAACTTACTTATTTCGATGCTGGGAATGCTAATCGTGCTAAGACAAGGATGACACTGCCATACTTATGAATGACTTTGGTGTTGTTGACCGTCGAATATTCTGCGGAACATTTTTTTTACTGATGAACCACAAAGCTCATAAGCCAGGGGCCTAACTCTGTAATTCGATTCGAAAGTAAAAACCATAGACAAACCATACTGAGACCCCCAACTCACAATCCTCTTGCCGCTGGCCCCCTCAATTTTTTTTCAAATTCGCCATTTTGTTTCCCTATCGGTGTTATGTCAGAAAAGAATCCGTGTGACATGCAAAAACATACAAAAAATGCTAAAATAAATGCTGCCAACCTCGGCAACCGTGGGGAAATGTGAAAGAGTTCGGGAATACCACATTTTTTCATTACTGAATGCTATTGGTTAGTTATTATAAATTGTTAAAGGGCGAATAATTTGATTTGTTTGGTTAGTAAAACTATCTAAAGTTGATGTTCTATATACTAGAAACATATTAGGACAAACATGGTTGTGTATTTTCCGCTTTTGGATATCATTAACTTCGATTTCGTGTGTAAATTGTTCTTAAATAGTGAAGAAATTTTGCTCAAAATATTTTCATTTTCCCTCAACCAATCTATATTGTTAATTTTTCATGAACATTTTAAGCAAATGTGCACTTATTCCTAAAAAAAAATATTATCCACACGTAACGAACAATTTCAAATTAAACGGATAAAATTCTATGAACTCTGCCAGCAACTTCGCCCACAGCGGAAGTGTCTCATATCTCCTGGGAGTGTGTTGGTGAGCCGGAATTTTTGAAGTTTCGTGACATTTGTCAATACGATTTTCTATGTAACAATACTAGCGCACCAGATGTGTACACTCCATAAAAAATATAGCTTGTAGGCTAAGTAACGGGAAATCGGCCGGAGTTGGTGGTCTCAGTATTGTCTCTGGTAAAAACTGTTCGAAAGTTGTTTCCGATTCTAATTTTAAATGTTACTCTGTATAACTTTCGAATCGATAAGAAAGTAAAGAAAACTTTGGAACTTTCGAATAAATGCTACGAGACTCGAGCTGGTTTTTGTCAAAAATGTCAAATAATCGTTTTTGATTGTTTAAATTTATTCGTTGATAGTTGAATTTCACTATGGATATAGATTCAGTTGCATTGTGGCTTGATGAAGAAATTTGTTTTGAAGAAAGAATTCAAAGAAAGATTATATATAATTTTTATTTATAATTTCGTCATCAGTTGTTGTTTCTTTTCCGTTTTCATTTCCTGATCCAAAATCCTTTGTTCCCACCATTCCATTTACAGAATCTTCACGCATTGGTGGACCAGCTGCGTTCAAGTCGGGTGCTAAACGCTTCCACGGATTATTTGAAGCTCTTCGTGCGTTCGCAGTTTTTGAATAGCCCTTAGATAAATCCGGATGGGAACATATAAAACCAATTAGAATTTCAAATTGACTTTGTTTTTAATTGATATTTCTGTTCGGGATTTCCCTTTAAAAATAAATAAAGTCATCAAAAATATCATCATATGTTTTCTTCAATTAATTTACAACATTTTATCAAAAAATATTATTTATGTAATTTTTTTTTTAAATAAATAGTTACATTTTTGCTTTCAGCAAAACTTTTCCGGATGCTAATTAGATATCGAATAAAATTTCAGAAATTCCAATGTATTTAGCAACGAAAATAGAGTTGTAAGGTACGACATTTCCCATTTTCGAGCAAAGGTCTCTAGATAAATGAAACTCGGATTTCAATTTTCGATTTTCAAATAACAGAGTACATATTTTCCGAATTCGAACGATTTAACTTTAGAATCGAATTACAGAGTAAGGCCCCAGGGATGGGATTTTGTTGACCTAAAAAATAAAAAAAGGCAAAATAGATACATTCGGCAACCATAAGTTTTTTTTAAATTTTCAGGCAATAGCCGCCTGCGATTGTCCCTTAACAGCGCCTTAAAAGAGCTGAAAGATCTCTTTACATCACCAGAAACGAGTGGACCCCGTTTCAAACACTCGACATCACCCACTTCAATATTTTCAGGGAGCTCACGGTTTGCGTCGCCTTTCATAACGCAATTTACTTGCTTCCTGTCTCAAGTCCCGTATTCGCAGTGAAAACGGATTTGAATTTATCCAAAACTTCTCTTGCGATTGTCCCTTTTGCCGTTTCCAAGTCGCCTTTGATTTTGGACAAAATCTGGAAGACTTCTCCGATCTCCGATTTTAAAAAGCATGAATTAGGTACTGTTTCAAAAAGCTGTAGCTTCAAATTACCTCTTTTCTGCAAGCTTTCAAAAATATGGTCTCTTGGGTCCACTAAAAATCTAAAGTTGGTTTTTATGTAAGCCAGCTGTGTCTTCACTGCTTTGTCTGCAAATAATTCCTAAGCAAATCTCACACAACTTGCATTGTCTTCTATGATATCCATTTTTTTTTTCAAAACACTATACGACGCTCCTGCCAACCAAGTACCCCAACGAGTGAATACCCATTACATGTTTATTGAAGTTTAATTTATTTATTTCAAATAGAATTTAATTACGGGCTGTGGAGCAGGGATGGAAAATGTCATTTTCGATTTGTACTGAAAACTGTTGTAAGATCGTATTGAAATGGAGCCAGTTGTATTGAAAACTTTTGTTCGTATACAGAATTGAATCCAAAATATTAATCGACTTGAAGTCGGTTTCGACATTTGGACTTTATTAATGTCTGGCAAGAAAAAATCCTTTCCACATTTGCTGATGCGTGAGGAATACCGAGATGGGCTTGAGAAATTTTGTAAATATTTTCAAGCATCAGCTCATTAGACTCGTTTTTAATTGAATTTACTTCAGCTCAAAACTCTGAAATTGAATAATATTTAAATTGCTGATTTTTTTAGCATTGTTAATTTGTTGAACATCATTTTTTTCATTAGGAACAAACTCAAAAACTAATTTCAGTGTAGGATTAGATTTTCTTGATACAACTGCTTCTGATGTAAAATACTCCAGCAAATTTAGGAAGGGATTTTGAATATTAATTTTCTTCCAAAATGACATAAAGACATCATCACATCATCTCGATTATTTTAATTTGCTTCTTAGGAAAAGCTTTACAAATTGCAAGAGAATTTGAAAGATACAGATGGATAAATTGTATCGAATTAAGGCAAATTGTACTTTTGTACTCGAGCAAACTAATTTGTATCGACTTTTCCATCCCTGGTGTCATACGATTGCGCAAAAAAAAAGGCAAAGTGAGCAAAATCCTATCCCTGTTCAGAACCATAGACAAACCATACTGAGACCCCCAACTACCCGTCTTGCCGCTGGCCCCCTCAACTTTTTTTCAAATTCGCCATTTTGTTTTCCTGTCGGTGTTGTGTCAATTAACAGTCCGATTCTACCGTTGTGAGGCCTCTCAAGTCACAAGCTCTTGTGAGATTGATTCCTTGTGAGGTTTTTTGTGATTCGATAACATTTGTTGTACTCTGCGATAATGCTCACAACAAATGGTAAGATTTTAATTACACAAAATTCTTGTTTTTTGAAAGAAATTTATAAACACAATACGCGAATTTCCGACCAGAAATATGGTTTTTAAGAACGCAAACATAATATTAACGACATCTGACAGAAATTAAGTTCCCCACGTTCCTTCGTTTTTGTTATAGAATTATCTATATTTTCCGAAATAAACTCATTAAAAATAATGGTTGAAATGGCATAGAAATATGGAAACAGTGTCAGATGCAATATCATCATCACTTTTTGTCAGTCTTTATGAACTTTGACGGTTTTTGAGTGTTGTGACCTGCTGCTGAGATCACAATTTCGATTGTTTTAGTGAGGCTCACAATTTGTAAGTTTGCTGTCAGAACTCGAAAGCCTCACAAAATTAATTTCACCTCACGTTGTGAGGGTTTTGTGACTTGTGAGGTATCAGTGAGGTTTGCCAGCATCGGGCTGTTAATCAGCAAGATTTTTTTGCCTTTGCATAGTTTTTTGTTTGTTAATAATCGTTCCCACATACTCAAAATTCACTTCCACTTTTGGGGCGACTTTCCGCAAGTCTATTAGTGATTTTTGTCCTCCGGATCTGTTGGTAAAAATATTTATATAGGGCTACGTCTCGAATACAACTTTTCTTCTAATGATTTTATTTTCCTTACAGTTCTGGACCTTTAGCGCCGACACAAACCAACTCCGACATGGATCATCGGACAAATGCCTAGCAATTAGCGAGAAAAAGGACAAAGTCATTATGGAGGAGTGCGATTCGGCACGCGACTGGCAAAAATGGCACTTGGAGAACTATGATCCTTCGAAATTGTGAGGATTCATATATGCGAATAGCTCAGATATAATTCCTACGCACAAAAAATAGCACTACTGTCGCTAAGCGTCTAACTATATACAGTACGAAAACGAATTGTAAATACCGTATGAGACATAAGGACTTTTTGCATTTAAAAATAAAACAAAATAAAAAATACAACAACATTAACAAAATAGGAATGAATTTACAACAACCACAAACCGAGGTAACTTGTCTAGTAAAAGTTATAAATATAGTATATATCATTTTATACCGTATGCAATATCGTATATAAGAAAAACAAATTTATATAGTATTTGTATTTTAATCGACTTGTGTTGCTTCCAATTATTTGTCAAAGTACATTCCTTTTAATTTTAATAACAAAAAAAAAAACTATCTGTGCCGCAAAACTTGCATTTCCTTTTCTTAAGCACAAACCTTGAGTACTTATTTCCATTAGGTTAATAAATTATTCATCTTGTTTTCTGTACAAAAGTGTTAGTGATGATTTTTGTTAGGTATTACTTGCCAGTCCAACTTTTGTGTACATATATACATTTTTTTATGAAAAAAATTGTAAAATTTTAATTTTTTTTATTATTAAATTTAAATGCGAAAACAAAATGCCATTAGAAATGAAACAGAAGAAAAATAAAATAAAAAACACGTTTATATTCCGAAAGAATAAACATATCCAATAATTGAATTATAAACCTAATAATCGGTAAAATTAAGAAAAAGATATATAGTTTTTACTTTGGTTGTTTAAATGAGAAATTATTTAAACTGTTGAGCAGTTTAACACCGAAAGAAGGTGGTAAAATTGAATTTTATGAAATGAGGCAAACGCATTTTTAATTTTCTTAAATCCTTCTTAGTCCGGACATTTTTTTAAATATTATCAAAAATTTTAATTATTCAACTTCTCTGGAATAAATCTTGAAAAAAATATTTATTTATTCAGCTTCTATGGAATGTTTGAAGTCTTGAATGGAATGGGATAGACTCACAAAGCTGTTGGCTAAATTGTGTTGAAATGCGATTTGTTCTATTTTTTTTAAACCCCATTTACCCTGAAAAGTTTAAATATGTACTATAAAAATTACGGATTATTCAACTTGAATCTTTTCAATCTCCTCTTGGACATTTGTCACGTCCTCGAGAATTTATTTTACGCTGTATCGACATCATTATGAACGTTAAAATTGTAAAAAGCCAGTGGGTCTTACTAATAATCACTTTATATGATTACAATATGCAATTCTGTATGGAAAATTTCACCATTGTGAGTTCGAAAGACTTAGCCTGGACACTAAAAATGATTATTGGTATGGCGGAGTGTCTTGCTACGTCGTTCGTTCATCTCTTATGTGGTTGAGTTAACTTTGAATCAATTGCAAATAGATCGCAAATCCAGACTGCGTACTTCAGAATTTATTTTGTGACTAAACAACGACGAAGTCATTTATCCAACTGCTTTCACTTGGTCATCCAACACTTCAAATTTACATTACCACACAATTTCAATGAAAGCCGCCCAAAAATTTAACACTTTCATGCCCAACGATATAATAGCCGTGTTTTTTTGAGTAAAGTAGGATTGTCATTATGCAATTACAACAACTACGCTCTACTTGATACCTCGAGACTCGGTTGTAGTCTCTGAAAATTCTACTTTGATTTGCTTTGCTGAGATCGAAGCTAAAAAAAACACGCCTTATAGTCCGCTTCACTCAGTTGATCAACTCATTAAACTGTGAATGAGCCTTGTAAATCCAATTGAGAAGCTTTCCTAATTTTTGTCAAGTTTCTGCTCAAGTTGATCAACAGCGTTTTTGCCAATAAGGTGATGCATACGTTATTTTACCCTCGTACAGTGGTCCAAGCTTTTGACATTGAAAAAGGCTTTAAAAGCACTCATCAGTAAACAGATATTACACTCCTTATTTTTAATTTAATTTTACTAATATCATTGGAAGCAGATTGGATTTTCCGCTGAGGTCCAATTAAAAAATTTAGAGTCTTCCACCAAAGTCTAAAAAAAAACCACGCA
Source organism: Cheilosia variabilis (assembly GCA_951230905.1). Taxonomy (NCBI): domain Eukaryota; kingdom Metazoa; phylum Arthropoda; class Insecta; order Diptera; family Syrphidae; genus Cheilosia; species Cheilosia variabilis. The sequence goes on along the minus strand of OX579680.1, from coordinate 57,793,444 downwards.
CCCAGAATCCGATTGTGTAGGTACTTCTACCACTGTCACTATTAATCGCCTATTCAGTTCCAATTAAATGCCGAGTCAACTATTTCACCAGATAAACACTCATAATCCCTCAAATTTACAAACCTTCCCCCTCTAAACACTTTTTCCACGAAATCAACTGCCAAATTCTTAGTCCTCCCCCTTCTACAGTTTATTACTTGAAGCTCCCAAGTAAATTTTTATTTTCTTTCCAAGTACTGTAGATTTTATTACTACAAATAATAATTATGGAAAATAAAATACAATTTAAGTCGAATAATATTTAAGAAAAAAATAATAAAACATTTGTATTTGTGACTGTTCTTAGGATTTAAATACGAAATTTACTGTAACACTTTTAATGGTGAACCTAAAATAAAAAAAGTAATATATGAATATAGGTTTAACGTTTAAAACCTTCTTAAGAAAAATGTGCCTTCTTATATATTTATATTTAACTAAAAGAAAATAATAAAAAGCAAAAAAACATTTAATGTACAGATTACGTGTAAATATGTAAAATTAGCATATCCTATTCTTATCGAAAAAAAAAAAAACAGTAAAAGCATTAGAATTGTAAAACAATATACATATATGTTATAATATTAAAATTAATAACAAACAAAATAGTATACCTATATAATATAAACGGAAAATAAAATTACTGATTGAGTATTTGTTTGATCTTGTACTTTTTTTTAAAGCGTGGCTTGTATTTTTCCGGCGGTTATCCCTACAGGGAAACGATTTATTGATCCTTGGGACAAATCGTCTCTTGCGGAACAGCAACAAGTGGCAGCATTTATTTTTATTTCTTGTGTAGACTCGGCAGATCGGTTGACATCGTTAATTAAAATGTGAATTCAATTTTATAAATATAAAAGAAAATGTAAATTTAAGTGCAAATTGCAGGAAAGCGATTGTTTTGCTTATAATTCGTCCACAGGACGATCGTAGCGAAATACGCAATCTCCAACACTGATATCACACTCATGCCCACGAAAAGACTGAAAGAGCTGCCAAGGTTTCCTGCAGAACAAAATATCAAAACTCTCATCCGTGCCAATGAAGAAAGTATTTCTCCCTTACCTATGAGAATGATAATATCTGACAAAGTGTCCCTCTGCACCCGCTTGTAAGTCTGCGAGTTCATAAACACATGCAGCACGGTTTGGTTCTCTCGGATCCCATGGCTAAGGAAAGGACATAGTCATATGCACTTTTGAAATGGATTTTGCAACTTACTAGAACGAATCGAAGGACGTAACACGCGTCTGCAGTCGTGCATGTGTTATCTGAACAGCATACTCGATGAACTGACATCTGGCGGGACAGTAGCAGGCGCTGCTTTTATCTATCGTCTTCGTCCGGTTCTTTTCAGCGTCCTCTGGAAGGAGATTTTCGAAAGTAGTTTAAGGCGCGAATTGATTTGTTACATTTCAGGCCTCACACTTACGAAAATATTTAAACTTCGTGTACAGGCACGGCAGCTTAGTAAATGCGCAAACATTCGCCTCCTTTTTGGTCGCAATATTATAAGGTATGCAGCCACAGTTCGCAATAGTACTCAGTACTAGGCACTCATATTCGCAGTTTTCCCTGGTGTAGGACTTGAAGAAGCGCATATTGTGCTCATGCGACAGCAGGCATTGTCGGCCCTTTACAGGCAGCGCCTTAAATTCGTCCGAACACACGGTCTCCGTTGGCCGGACGACAGCAAAAATCTCTCGATTCATCTGAATTGAATGTGAGCTCATTGTCCTGTGCTGAAAGTCCTCGCCCTGATGGACGTAGATTTCATATTCGTTGGAAATAGCCGGATGACTGAACGCCACCTGGTCGGCTTTGGTGTTCTTTAAAATCACAGACAGACCGCCTTCAAGCCCGAATTTCGAAGCGGAATGTCTCCGGTGTAAGCTGTAAATTCAAGTTTATTATGGTGGAAGTGGTGGAAATAAATTTACAATTGCTTACCCATGTTTATTGATGTTGAAGGCACAACAATAGCCGAAGATGGTTTTTGACGAGTCAAACGCCTCACTGCAGTTCACGATCTTCGACTGGAATCGACAGCGATACAGTATATCGGGGCACTTCCAGCGAATGGTTTTTAGAAAGTTGTACGTAGTCATGTTGTTGCCATCGATTATTCCTTGGAGCGCAATCAGTTTTGGCTCCTCATACTCTCGCACTCGACCGACAACGGAGTAGAGTTGGCCGAGGGTGGCCATTGCTTCGTCTAGGCTTGTGTGGGCCGGAAGGCTTCTGCGAAAGTAAGCGAAGTTTTTAAATATTTTTTTTGCAAAAAATATGAATATTTTCAGAATGAGAATGGGAAAAGCTCAACAGCACAGGCAATAGGCAACAGGGTCGAACGAAACTTTCTCAAAAACCAAATTTTGGTTGGTTATTTTCTTATTTTAGTAAGTAGGTAGGTAAAAATCTCAGAACCAATGCTAGATAAAAGAAACGGTACATTGAATAGAGGAAAAGGAATTATGTAGTGTTAAATAAAATTTCGGGTTATTCATCTGAAAGGCAGTAAATAAATATAAATAACAATGCGACTTGTTATAAGTTGAAGCTGTCAGTAGCAGGCAATTGTCCCAAGTTATGGTTAAAGAGTTAAAAGCGTCTATAGTACTATTTTATAAGCTCTTAAACTTTACAAGATTTTTGAGTGCAAGGCAAAGTGTAGCTGGAGTTTCTGTTTTCTGATGTGTTAGGGCGTTTTTTTTATATTTTAAGTGGAATATATTAGTAACGTGTCTATGATTGGAAGTAGGGTTCGTATTAGACCGATATCTTTACACAGTTACCTGTAAGTTTTCAGAGATTTGTTTTTGAGTTTGGATTAGCAGTTTTAAGCCGAATATGCCGATGGACATGTGTGGGGGTGCAAATGAAGTGGGAGTTTCTGAGTGTGTAAGGAAGTGGTTGCAATTATTTAAGGTGCATATTCATCAAGGTTAAAAAAGAGTAATATTTGCCAAAATGAAGTTTTGCGTAGCTGTTACTGCATTTTCATCGGAAGTGGGGAAGATTACAACAAAAATATGGCATAGATATATGAAAATAGACTGGGATATAAAAATAATGAAAAAAAACTGAACTTTTCGAATTTTTTAAGAAAAACTGAGTACGGGATCTTATTTCGAATACTGATTCTATCTTTAATATGTATTTTGGTCAAAATCGTTAGAGCGGTTTCTGTAAAATTTGCCAGACAAAACAGTACCAAATATTGTTTAGTTTGAAAAATAATATTGCTTAACTATTTAGCGGAAAACCGATTACAAATTATTTTTCGGGATGTTAGCATTACTTGGCTTTAAAAGATTTATCGAAATCGAAAACGCGGTTTTCGAAATATGAGCAATTTTTAAAATTAGCGTTTTTGGTGATTCGAATTGAGAATCAAGGACGCAATAATTTTGGACACATCAAATTTACTCTAAGTTTCCAATTTGGTCAAAATCGCTATTGTCGTTTTCAAGTAAACTAAAGAGAAGTAAATTTTTCAAAAATTCCTTTTTTCAAACACTACTACAGAGAAAAACTGAGTTCGCCATTAAGTTAGAAATGACCATATTACCTTAGAAAGTAATGTTGGTTAAACTCGTATGGACCGTTTTCGAGATATGTCCAAATTTCAAAAGTACCGTTATTCGATTTTTTAGCTATTAACTGAGTATGCAGTTTTGGTAACTTCACCCACTTAAGCTCAAATATCAATTTTGGTTCAAATCGTTGGAGCCGTTTTCGAACAAATCAAACTGGTATGAAAATTTTGTATGGGAAGTACCATTAATAGAGAGGTTACCATGCAACAAAAACAAATTGCCCCGAACTGAAAGCCCCCAGACTTCAAATCCCAAGTTTGAACGAAATCCGGGCAGCCGCTTAGGCTGTAGGCCTCGGGACATACAGACAGACAGACGGACAGAATTTTGCGACCCACTTTTTTGAGTTCGCCTATCATCGTAATGTCAGAATTGATTAACATCTCGAGTTCGAAATTTTGTACGAATACAATACGTAGGTACGTACGTATTTTGTACGTGTTTTTTTGAGCTTCGATCTCCGAAAACAAAGTAAAGTAGGATTTTTATCAAGCAATTACAACAACTACGCTCTACTTGACACTTCGAACACTTAGAGTAGTCGTTGTAATTGCGTGCTGAAAATCCGACGTAATGGAGAAAGTTAATAATGAGCCACCTCAGCAGTGCAAAGCTGTCAGCCAAGCTGAGCTCATTTTGAGAATTTTTACTCAAATGGACTCGAATTCAAATTGCTTACTCTGTGTATGAAAAGTGCACGGATGAGTTGTCCCCAAGTTCAATTGTCACATAGCCGACAGATATCACGTACCTTTCCAAAAAAAAAATACTCACAACTTCTGAAAGATCCTCCTCACTTCTGGATAGTTGAACATCGTTGGTGGGCATATTGTCACAGCGGGGAATTCTAGGTTCGTCAACGGCGTGTAACTATTTTCGACGTTCATTCGAATCGGGTTGCTCGCAAAGTCCAGATAAAATATCCAAACCATTGCGACGGCACACAGGAACATGGTTATTACAATAACTATCCATATTAATCTGACAGTAAACACACAGTTAATTCAAGACACCTCGATTAGAGGTAGAAAAAAAAAACACTTACTTTGCCAAGTAACTACTTTCGGCATCGTGAAAGTACCTTACTCCATGGATGCTGCTTATTTCGCAAAACTGTTTGAATGTTAAAGAGAACGCACTGCGAAAACGTCCTTTTTTTGGCATCCCTTTGGAGTCGTTTACAAATAAAATGGTCATGGATACCCGTATGTTTGCTACTTAAACCGTGCTACACGAGAAACAATGAATGAATGGCTTCACCGTTGAATGGCAACTCTTTCAGTGGGTCAACTTCACTTATAAAACAATCAAGCAGTAAACTTTACGATGGGTTAATGTATGTTATTACGTTAAGGACACTTGAAGTCAGCCACACACGATTGGAATTGTCTCAGCAATAATTACGCCCTTTTTTAGTAGGTGCTGTGTAATTATTGTATATTGTAGCGAAAAAGAAAACCATTGAAGGAGTGGTATAAAAATCGGTAATAGTCCTCAAACAATATGAAACGCCCACTGTCACCGTCAGTAGGGTGAGTGTGATGGAGCCAGAGATTTGCCAAAATATATTGCCACCCGATTTTAAGAGAACAAATTGCCAGCAAGATGCTGGGCGGGTGCTTCCTTTTAGGGGAATGCAACGCGAACGTCATAAAGTCAGCTCATAGTTGTTTATACCTTAGACTTTCGTCCTTTTTAAGTTTACAACGCATTCTGTTCTACTGTGTGGGTTTGGAACTTATTTTACAATTATTTCATTGGTATTCGCCTCGCCATTAACGCCTTTACATGAAACATGCATCGCCAGGGATTCCCCGATGAACTCGCGGGCGAACGAGATTTTTCTTAAGAGAAATTGAAGCTAACGAAATGCGAAAAGCGCAGGGTTTCCTGAGCTGTCGTAGTTTATCAAACGCTGTGACTAAGTTTTGTGTAAAATTCGTGGTCCCGTTTTTTAACTTTCTCCATTACGTAGTAAGAGAAGGATATTGTATTCGTACAAAATTTCGAAATCGAGATGTTAATCAATTCTGACATTACGATGATAGGCGAACTCAAAAAAGTGGGTCGCAAAATTCTGTCCGTCTGCCCGTCTGTCTGTCTGTCTGTCTGTTTGTATGTCCCGAGGCCTACAGCCTAAGCGGCTGCCCGGATTTCGTTCAAACTTGGGATTTGGAGTCTGGGGGCTTTTAGTTCGGGGCAATTTGTTTTTGTTGCATGGTAACCTCTCTATTAATGGTACTTCCCATACAAAATTTTCATACCGGTTTGATTTGTTCGAACACGGCTCTAACGATTTCAACCACGATTGATATTTAGGCTTAAGTAGGTGAGGTTAAAATAACTGCGTACTCAGTTCTCCGCTAAAAAATCGAATAGCGGTACTTTTGAAATTTGGACATATCTCGAAAACGGTCCATACGATTGTAACAAAAATTCATTTCTAAGGTAATATGGTCATTTCTAACTTAATGGCAAACTCAGTTTTTCTCTGTATTATCGTAAAATGGATTTTTGAAAAAAGTCATTTTTGAAAATGTTGTTTCCTCTAGCTTACTAGAAAACGGCAGTAGCGATTTTGACCAAATTGCAAACTTAGAGTAAATTTGATGTTTCCAAAATTATTGCGTCCTTAATTTTCAAAACACTAAACTGCTCATATCTCGTAAACCCTCTTTTCGATTTCGATAAAACTTTAAAAACAAAGTAATGCTACTTACATCCCGAACAATAACTTGTATACTCGGTTTTCAGCTAAATAGTTAAGCAATAGTATTTTTCAAACTAAACATTGCAATATTTAGTACTTTTTTGTCTGCCAAATTTTACAAAAACCACTCTAACAATTTTGACCAAAATACATATTAAAGATAATAATAACAATAATAATAATAAGTATTCTAAATAAAATCCCGTACTTAGTTTTTCTCCAAAAATTCGAACAAATCAATTTCTTAAATATTTCTCAAAAATTACTACCCAAATTCCGATCTGCATTCAAAATATTTGGGTATAATTTTGAAACTTCCAATGAAAATCCAATAACAGCTACGTAAAACTTACAATTTTTTTCAAACATATTTTGAATATGTACTCTAAAAATATTTCCAACAACTTGGAGCTTCATTCAATCAAGGAACTCCCACTTCATTTAGGTACATTAAAACCTTTGATGAACGAGAAAGTTACGTTCGACGGAGTCGTGCACTTAATTTGTTTAAGTGCATTTGCTAATTCTACTCCTCATAGCTTCGATGAATTGAGCAAAATAATTTCACGCAGGTCCCGCATCAGTAAATATAAATAAAAAGACCCCCGTTGGCTTTAAAAACCCTTAATTTAAAAGCGAGGGTTACTGTTTTATTGAGTTTCGTACACCTAAAAATCTGTTCAGTAGAAGGATAAAATTTGGATTGACTTTTGCGTTCTAAATTTAATGACAATCTTACAACTACCTCCAGCATATTTTTAAACAAAATTTTAGAAGTCTAAAACTCTGTTAAAAAAACAGCTTGTGACTTGAAAATTCGCCAGGACTAAGCCTCCCCTGGTACGATTATATCCAATTGAATTACTGCTTACGCTTTTGGAACAACACTCTACCGTCCATTTCAGTCATACTGAGGTAGTTCCTCCTCAGGACAAAGGTAAAGTAGTACAAGACCTGACAAATTGCCAAACAGCTCAGTCCTGTTAGAACGCCATAACAGTTGGCGATGTTTGCTGTTGCGAAAAAGCAGTAAATTTGAGATCTACCTGTACCAAACATTGTTGTCGAAACTTTACCCACTATAGCGATCCTGTTCCAAACAATGTCGCGCCTTATCCTGCGATGTAGTTGCGAGTGCATGAACACGTGCACCACGGTACTATTCGGCTCTATGTTGTCACTGCAAAAGAGAAACAAATGTAAGGTTCATACAGTCATGCAGCTGAAACTCACTAAAAAGGATCGACAACATCAATGGAGTAGTCGATGCTCATCCTGGTCGAACGGACGGAGAAGTCCACCTGCTCGCAGCTGTCCACACAGTTGCAATCCTCCTGCATGCGCTCCATCAGATCTGAAAGTACAATCTGACGCAGTAAGACTTATAGAGAAACCTCAACGTCCTACCGTAATTATCTGCCAAACAGGGAATGTGATAAAAGTCGCACACGAGCGTGTGCGCATCTCGAAACAAGTAGAACGGGACGCAGCCACACACTTTGTTCACAATGAAGCTGCGACACTCGATTTGGCAGTTCTTCTTATGGTATTCGGGAAAGTAACGCATCTGCACCTCCGTTGTCATGGCGCACTTCCGTTCGGCGACAGTGAGTCTCTTCCAGACTTCTTGAGACGACTTGATCTCGGTGGGCTGTGCTCGCAGCAGAAGTTCCTCGTTCTTATGCAGGGCCTTGCGAAATGTAAAATCATCTGGATACACGTGCGCCTCGTTGATGAGTATTTCGAAACGTTGCCCACTTGAATAGGTGTGCTCCAGCTCCCCTTCGACGTCTTTGAGGATGAGCGACAGGCCCTGGCGCATTGCGTGGCGATTTGACTTCAATTTTGTCAGGGGCAGCCTGTGAGTAAGGACAAAGTATAACAAAGGCGCACATTACGCGTTTCTTTTATCGTACACTGTTTGGTGTGCGTTGAATGTGAGACAGAATCCCACGGACGTCCGAATCGACCCGAAGATCGTACTGCATTTAACCACCTTGGACTGAAAGCGACAACGGACGAACAATTCATCAAAGTGCCAGCGATTTCGGTGTAGGATTTCATCGGCGGTGATGTTGTTTAGTTTCGTGACGGCTTCCAGCACAGCCAGCTTCTGTTTGGAGTACTTAAAGTTCCACTTCATGAATCCGTGGGTTTGATCGAGACTGTGCATGACATCGCCAGTGGTGATGTTGTCGGGCAGTTTGCTGGAAAAAGGGAAAGAAAACGGTTTGGATAGGCAGTAGGAGCCTGATGTTCGCACTTTGTGTAAGGGAAACGTCACAAATTATTTATATATCAGAGCGACGGAAGGGAATTGTAACGTTATGATGAATGATTCGTCGGAACGGACAATTTTCTTCCGAACAGCTGTTCGGTGCATTGTACCGATAAAATAGGTCTGTTCCTTTACTTTTAAATCTTACAAATTTTTACGAATTTTTACTCAATGCCGTTCCTTAATTCAAAAAATTCGTAAAAGAGAGCGTCATCGAGAGAGCAAGAAATTACGCCTCCACTGAGAAGCTTACGAATTTTTACTCAACAAATTCCTTGGTGTAAGAATTGAAATGGATTTCTTGTAAAGCGTTTTCCAATAAGAGGTGTTATTTTGGTATTCAAAGAAAAATGCCATTTTTTGAGATAAATGATTGGATGTTTATTTCATAATAAAGAGGAATGTATGCCGTTAATAATGAAAAACAACATCAGCCACCACGAGCACGCATACAGGACCATATCCTTTTCATGAAATTTTCCATAACCAAATCGCCAAGTGGCTGCCCTATGTCCTCGATAGCCTCACGAATTTTACCTTTGAGGTCTTGAATCGACGCTGGGCTGTTGGCGTATACCTTATCTTTCACGTGGGACCAAAGAAAGAAGCCGCAAGGTGTTGAATCACAAGATCTCGGTGGCCAATTGTGATCACCTCTTCGAGAGATAACACGGTCCGGAAACTTTTCCCGTAAAATATCAATGGTTTCGTTGCTTGTGTGGCACGTAGCGCCGTCTTGTGGAAAGTAAACGTTGTCCAGATCAATACCATCCAACTCCGACCATAACATTAGTAATGGCATAGTTTCTACTTGTCAAATGTCAAAGAATAAAAGATTCAAAAGTGACATCTACCGAAATAGCGGGTCATTCACAATAACACCTCTTATTGGAAAACCCTTTATATTAAAATGGTATCAACAGGCGGAAAAATAAAATTGAATGTTCTCCGTTGATTCTTTTGGTGGCGACGAGATTCTTCCTCGCTGTAAGGAGTAAGAAAGGACAATCTCCTCCACGTAATTTTTAATGCTGTGCCGCTTTTTCCTCTTCTCGAATGCTTGTAGTTCAATCAGTACAAGCTCTTCCATAATATACCTACTCGGATTCATGAATTCGATTAATTCCGAATCACTTTCCTCGCTCGGTAGATAAATCAACTAATGTTCGTAAATTAGGAAATTCTTCGAGTTTATCAGATATTTTAAAGACTTTCGAACACATTTTTTGAATTTTTGAATTATATATCTGTCGTTTTTCATAGATTACTACAAAAGCGTTCCCTATAACCTTTTCGTAATGTCGTTTTCCATTGGGCAAAAAGAAGCGTCCGGGAGAGTCCGGAAAGAGAGTTTCGCTTCTTGATTTAAAGTCAGAATCTACTCAAGAAGCACTCACACAAGTGTAATTTATGTATTTTATACAAGTCAGGTGACAGCAGCCGTAGATTATTTTTTTGGCATTTCAACAATACTTTTGTGGATTCTTTCAAAAACCGTTTTGTTGTTCCATTGGATTTCAGAATGAGTGGATCCCCGAGTGAAACCAATGGAAAACGACATAAGTGTCTCTCTCTGTGAGAGAATTTATCCCCACCACTGCCATTTTGACAGTCTTTTCCATTCTTACTACAAAAGTAAAGGAACAGACGACAGACCTAATGTAGCGCACTGCAGCGTTGTTCGTTTTTGACTGACATTTTTGACAGCTCCATAAGAATTGTTTTCGAATATCCGCCGACAGCAATCAGTTGCGGAAATTATTCACGATTTGGAGTGAAGTGTTACAGTCATCGCATACCGAAAAAGAGGTATCACATTTTTAGCTGAAAGTCCTACAGGGACTCTCCAAGACGTTTCTTTTCTTGCAGACAAAGCTTGACTCAGGGGCAGCGATACCACTTTACTTAAATTTTGGGAAAAAAAAAATTAAATCTATTGTTAAATTCTTTATATCTACTTCACTTTAGAAATCCGCTTTAATTTTAATAAAAAAAACCTTAAATCTACTTCCAAAAAAAATTAGGAAAAAAATGTTTTACACTCTTTTACTTAAGTCCAGATTCAAAAAAAATAAATTGCATCAAACTTCACTTGAAACACAAAATTTTCTGACGTTTATTATTTTTTTCCTTTTAATTTTCTGTCAAAGAGGTTTGGTTTTGGTTCCTGTCTGATCGGAAAAGTTTAGCGAAATATATGTGAAAGAATTATTAAAAACGCAATGAAAAGATATTTTGAAGTAATCAAGAATGTGAATGAGGATTGGTACGCAAAATTATAATTTATGTTTCATTTACACGGTCACACATTCCTAACACGGAAGATTAAAGGGATGCTAAATACTAAATAGCCGTGCGACTGAAAGGGACGGCAAAGGGACACGCAAAAAAAAAGTGACATGTTTTTTGGTCGGCCATCTTGTTTGCGTGTTAGGAATTATGGGAAAGCTATGCATGTTGATATTTTTATAGCGATGGCTTACGAAATTTCGCTTTCCTATAAAACAATATGGCTTCCGGAAGTGATGAACGGACAATTATTTATTTATTTCGTATAACAGATTGATGTATTGTTGGTTTAATTTAATGAAACCACTCTTATTTCACATGTTTTAAATCAGAAATAGAAATGTTTTCAAGTGATTGTGGAAATGCCGTTCGCCGGAACTTGTGCTTGTTTCCGTTTTACGTATCTATAATTATGGGTAGAACATCAATGACACTTTAGGCGTCTGATTTGTGATCTCATTCTTACGCCTTTATTAGCATTGACTGCGGACAAGCGGATCTCTCTGTACCGTCACGTGCAAAAATGCGCGTGCGTGATGGTGTTAATGCAACAGTAATGATCATATCGTTGTGCCCCACTTATATATATTTTTTCTAAAAAAAAACTTGCAAAAAATAATAAAAATGAAGTGAGAAGACCATTTATGAAGACTTTATATTAATAAAAAAAATATTTTGTCGATCTTAAAACGTTGTTTGGACACGTTTTATTTATATACAACTAATATGGAATTTAATATATCATTAAAACCAGAGACGATACTGAGACCACCAACTTCGGCCGATTTCCCGTTACTTGCCTACAAGCTATATTTTCATGGGTTGGCAAACGCTTAGTGCGTTAGTATTGTTACATAGAAATTCGTATTGACAAATGTCACATAACTTCATAAAAATGTGCCATAAAAATGTCGGCTCACCAACACGCTCGCACCTTGCATATGCCACTTCTGCTGTGGACAAAGCTGCTGACAGCGTTCTTAAATGTTGTCTGTTAAATTTGAAATTATTCATATACGTGCGGATAGTATTTTTATTTTTTTGGGAATAAGTGTACATTTTCTTAAAATATTTATGAAAAATTGTCAATGCAGAATGGTTGCATGAAAATAAAAACATTTTGAGCAAGTTTTCTTCAGTTATCTAAGAAAAATTCACACAATAAATCTATCTTAATGATATCGAAAAGAGGTAAATACACAACCATGTTTGTCCTAATATGTTCTAGTATATAAAACATATATTTAAGATAATTTTACTAGCCAACCAAATCAAATTATTTGCCTTTTAACAATTTATAATAACTAACCAATGGCATTCAGTACTTCCACACGGTTGCCGCGGTTGGCAGCATTTATTTCCATGTCACACTGATTCATTTTTGACATAACACCGATAGGAATACAAAATGGCGAATTTGAACAAAAATTAAGGGGCCCAGCGCAAGAGGATTGTGAGTTGGGGGTCTCAGTATGGTTTGTCTATGATTAAAACTATGACATTGAAATCTATTTATATACTAGAAACATATTAGGACAAACATGGTTGTGTATTTTCCGCTTTTGGTTATCATTAACTTCGATTTCGTGTGTAAATTTTTCTTAAATAATGAAGAAAATTCGCTCAAAATGTTTTCATTTTCCCTCAACCAATCTACATTGTTAATTTTTCATGAACATTTTAAGCAAATGTGCACTTATTCCTAAAAAAAAATATTATCCACACGTAACGAACAATTTCAAATTAAACGGATAAAATTCTATGAACTCTGCCAGCAACTTTGCCCACAGCGGAAGTGTCTCATATCTCCTGGGAGTGTGTTGGTTAGCAGAATATTTGAAGTTTCGTGGCATTTGTGAATACGATTTTCTATGTAAGAATACTAGCGCACCAAACGTGAACACTCCATAAAAATATAGCTTGTAGGCTAAGTAACGGGAAATCGGCCGGAGTTGGTGGTCTCAGTATTGTCTCTGCTGCTGACAGCGGTTATCAAATTTTGTCTGTTAAATTTGAAATTATTTATAAACGTGTGGATAGTATTTTTTTTTTGGGGAATAAGTGTCCATTTTCTTAAAATATTTATGAAAAATTGTCAATGCAGAATGGTTGCATGAAAATAAAAACATTTTGAGCAAGTTTTCTTCAGTTATTAAAACACAATACAATAAATCTATCTTAATGATATCGAAAAGAGGTAAATACACAACCATTTTTGTCCTAATATGTTCTAGTATATAAAACATATATTTTAGATAATTTTACTAGCCAACCAAATCAAATTATTTGCCTTTTAACAATTTATAATAACTAACCAATGGCATTCAGTATTTCCCCACGGTTGCCGCGGTTGGCAGCATTTATTTCCATGTCACACTGATTCATTTTTGACATAACACCGATAGGAATACAAAATGGCGAATTTGAACAAAAATTGAGGGGCCCAGCGCAAGAGGATTGTGAGTTGGGGGTCTCAGTATGGTTTGTCTATGATTAAAACTATGACATTGAAATCTACTTCGCTTTATTTTTTTGAAGTGGTAACGCTGCTCAGGGTTTTGCCAATTTTCAACTTAACCTCTCAAAAAAAAAACAGAAACAGATAGTTGCTGACCAAAATCGCACAAGAAAACAGCAATATTACCAAAACCACTCACAGATTTGCAATATACTCCATTGCCATGGAATAGTTGAACACTGTTGTCGGACAGACTGTCACAGATGGATACAGTAGCTCGGCTGTGTTGGCATGATCACTTTCAATGATAAATCGACTTGGTTCGTTAATGAAATCCTTGTAAATTGTGAAAGCCATGTAATTAGCGGAGAACAGCAACGCCAACAATGTCACAGCCCATAGCGACCTGAAAGGTTAATAATATTTGTTCAGCTTACCAAAGAGTGATTCGTTTCATGTCCGAAGCCATTGGTGGGGAAGATCTTTCAAGACGAAAGTGATACACAAATTCAAACCCACCTTATGTAGACACTGGCACTTGTGTCATAGATATATTTCACTCCATGCAAATAGGAGGCTTCGCAGTACTCACTGCAGGTCTTTTGCAAAGCCTTTCCAAAGGACGAGGGTAGGAATGTCCTCGGACGAGATACAGTTCCACCGAACATGGTTTTTCTGACCGCGGCCACGAAGTGACTGAATGAGTGTCCGACTGGGGGCAGTTGGTTTTTTTTTTCGGTACAACGCTGATATATTATTAATTGTGATTTGATTTGTGATAAACGAATAGAACACAGAATGGAATGTGGCAATCATTATAATTCTTGCAGTAGTTGGCCTTGCGTTCCGTTTATGGACAACCATTCCCAACTGGCCGAAATAGCTCAGTTGGGAGAGCGTTAGACTGAAGATCTAAAGGTCCCCGGTTCGATCCCGGGTTTCGGCAGTCTCTTTTTTTTAATTCGTATTATTTTTTGCAGAGGGAAAGTTGAATTATTTGAAGTTTGTCTTGGACAGAGAAATTTTAATGCGAAACCAGGGTTGTCAAATGCGGTGATGTACTTATTTCTTAAACTAAGTATTAAATAGATTTAGTTTATGCCATTGTGCTGTTGAAGAGCGTGGCAAAAATAAACACTGTCGCTGTGTGAATGCAAACGGTGTGCAATGCGTCCGTCGCCGAATGCTACAATCACCAAATCTTGTGTATTAACCCACTACTGAACTAACCTCACTACCACTGAAGTGAGCTTTTTGAATGCCGTGGTGAGTAAATAGCTCATGAACCTAATACACAAACCGATGTAAATTTTCCAATGGTAAGGGTTCGAAGATATGATGAATTTGAAAACGCATATTGCAAATGTACAGTGAGTCCGCATCGGGGCGAGACATACCCTATTAAAATTGGAAAAGGAGCAAAGCTGTGGTCGGAATAGCCGGCCCTAGCGAGATATCCGTCGGAACCAAAGATTCTCCGATTTCATACGACTCGGAGGATTTTTGCTGCGAGGTATTCTTTCGAACAGTTGTTCAGAGAATTGTTCCGATACAAATGTCACGCAATCAAATTTGTTTGACATTTTTGACAGCTTCATAAGAATTCTTTCCGATATCCCCCGACAACAATCAGTCGCCGAATTTATTTACGATTTGCAGTGATGTGTTAATAAATGTGAGCAATAAAAAGAAAAAAACAATAAAGCAACGCGTTTTTTTGTATTTATCGATCGATTAGACACACAAAATCTGAAATCTGAGAGCGAATCTGAAGAAGCATAATCTAAAACCACATTAAACTCAAGCGTAACCGTATCGCTCGATCGTTTTGTTCACCCTTATCGACGTAACCGAGCGGAAAAAATCCGAAACGAAAGTGGGATCTGAATCTTAACTCAGATCCGCTTCGGAACAAAGTAAATGGAACATAAATATAAACGCGTTCATTCGACTTTCAAATAAAGGGTTTTTCAACAGGGACGCTACAAAAGTAGAGCGACAGGGACAGCAAACGACGCCGAATTTCTAGCCGTTCTTTTGACATTTCTCTCCAGTAAGGTTTGCCATTTCATGGTGAAAAGAAATACGAGCCAACAATGAGTCGAAATTATTAAAATTTACTACCGAAATTCGGAGTCAGTGGCCTCAACGTTAGGAGCGCTACGTCCAACTTATGGTCGTCATAATCGTCCTAGCAGATCAACAATTGAGCGTCTAGTGGAAAAATTTGAATCCACAGGCACAGTACAAAATGTTCCCGTGCCAGTGAACATGCCAGGCTTCAGTTGAAGAAAGCCCAAATGTGTCTCTCACACGTCGTTCTCAAGCGTTGGCCATCTCTGTAACGTCGTTGTGGCGAATTTTGCGAAAAGATCCTGGCCTACATCCTTACAAGATTAAATTGACGCAAGAACTGAAGCCGCTTGACCACCAGAAGCGTCGTATGTTCGTGAATTGGCTTCGTCAATAAACAAAATATTTGACGCCGTTAGACTATTTCCTGTGGGGCTACGTCAAGTCTGTGGTCTATGCCAACAAGCCAGCGACGATTGATGAACTTCGTACGAATATCGAACGTGAAATTGCAGCAGTATCGGCCGATTTATGCTTGAAAACCGTCGAAAATTGGGTTCAGCGTCTGGACTTCTGCAAGCGTGCCCGTGATGGCCATGCAAAAGAAATCGAGTTCCATACATAATGGCATCGAACGTACTTTCACAGGAATAAAGAATTTCATTGATATCCAAAACCGTTTTTGTTTTATTTCAAAAACTTTTGTAGCGCTGTTATTGAAAAACCCTTTATTTCGCATCAATTGATTGTTGGAGAACTCCGATAAAAATGTGCCGTGTAGCTGTCAAAAGTAAGTAACGCTCTACAACGCAATGCGGAGAGATGCGCTATATCCTATATGTCATCGGAGAATTTTTCCGAAAGTTGTATCGGAACGGATATCTCGGAATTTCTCCGATTCGGTACAAATTCCGTTCCGAACGGATACCTCAATAGGGGTGATTATCTTGATGCCCATAACCTATCAATAAAACTAACGAGACTCACCTCAAAGCCAGTGTTGCCAGATAAAAAATCTGAAAATCTTGTTTATCCGAAAAAAATCTTTTTTTCAAAATTTTGTTCAAGATATAAAAAGAGTGATACAATTTTGAAGTACTTTACCACTAATACTTAAATCACCTAAGTATTATAGACACATAAATATTTAGTTGACTTAAAAAACTTTGGTCATAAATTGATGTTAATGCTTCTTGAAATTATGGAACATATTTGAATTAAATTGACTTAGAATCAATGTTGCCGCAGTTTTTTTTTTAAAAGTGTAACAAATTTTAAAAACATCGTTTTTCAACTCAAAAAAATCTTTATTAGGAACTCTTTATCACATTCCTAAGTAGATTTCAATTTCTATTTCACAAACTTTATTTACCACGAGATGTAGAACATTGTTAACGGCGACGCGGCGAGACTGAAAAATATTTTTGTATTTTCTCGTTCTCTCCCATTCCCATTCCCACTCGCAGTTTGACGTTTTGCACAGCTTGTGCTCTATGTAAACAAACAAATACATTGGCAGAAATTGGTAGAAGTTTGTTCGAAAGAAAAAAGTGCTGCCAGTTCAACTTTTCAATATTTTTTAACGAGAAAAACATAATAAGATTTTAATGGGAAAAGAGTAACAAAGCGAAAAAAAAACAAAAAAGACATTGTAACAAAATTATAAAATAATTAAAAAGTGTAACACTTTTGTTTCACTTGTATCATTGTGGCAACGCTGCTTAGAATTGCAATGCTTACCTATATCAAGATCATAGAATTTCGGTTAATTAAAGCTCAACAAATCCTTTATAAAGATACAAATTTCAACAACCGTTTCAGTACATACTAAACCATTTTGCCAAAAAAACACGTTATACATCAGTTATTTTATCAAATTCGTTAAAATTCATGTTTCCGTAGAGTTGATGAAAACGTTAGTGAGACAGAAATTGTGCATGGACTCTCTTCGACTCACATTATATGTAAGAATGGAATTAATAGCCAATGTTTTGCTTCAATAAAAAATGTGCTAGATTTAAAAAGTTCTTGATTTCAAAAATCTTGAAATTTGATGATTTCGAGGTAAATCTCGTGCATATTTTGGAGCTCAGAAATCTTGAAGAAAAAAAAATATCTGGAAATCTAGCATCACTGCTCAAAGCAACGAAAAAAATAGCGCATAGCCTAGGTTTTTATTCAAGAACGCCCAAGTAGTGCCGCCTGTCAAACATATTTATCTACTCACCAAATCCATGTTCACAGACCTGGACCCCAATTCTCAAAAATTCTCGCATACGTTTATCTGTCAAAATTCAAAATCTCCGATACGATGCGGAAAACTGAAATTTTGCAATTCTCGAAATCCGTATACGAGAATTTCTCTTCGAATTGTACTCGTCTGCCTATTCCATGTGGATTTGCGTTTCGCATACGGAATTGCTTACTGATGATTGGATCGGTTGATTGTTGCGGTTATCTTCTATGCCGTTTTGGTAACTTCCAACTGCAAAAAACCGAAGGCAACACAAAATCTGAAAACTCATCTGATTTTTTAACACCAAATAAGCTTTTATATCATATTTACCTTTCCTTGAGCTGTTAAATCGTTTGATTTAAATTGGTCAAGCATTTGCGGAGCCAAGGATTCGATAAATTCTTGTGCCAAGCGCTAATTTAGTCCAAATCAATTTATAAACTTTGTATGAGAAAGTTCAAAGCAATCTTGGGGCTCTGTCAAAATCGTTTACTTGACGTACTCTAAAACTCTACCTCATTCGAGAGGTGAATATAATTTTCGCATAGGTGAGAAAAAAAAAAACCGTACAGCTTTGAGAATAACAATTTTTCTGCTATGCGAACATTTCAGGCGGATTTTTGAGAATTGGGTTCCTGGGGCCCTACTCTGTATCTCGTTCCGAAAGTAAAATTTTTCGAAAACGAACACTTTCTACTCTGAATTTCGAAAGTGGAATGACATGTACTACTGTCGGATTTAGAATTTCGAAATTATTACAGAGTACCTACTTAAAAGCGGAAGGGGAAAGCTATTTCGAATGGGATTGGCCAGATTCATGAATCTTGTTATCTTAAGTCGACTAGATTTGATGAGATGTAACCTGAACGCAAAAACTAGATTGGTCGGGAATGTCACTTTTTCTACGTCTGCTATGAGAACTGTCAACTTAGTACCCAGTCACGAATTTCTTGACAAGATTCGTCGGCTACCCCACGGCAGCACGTAACTTGATACAATCGAGAGTGTTGATCATAAGCCCAACTCGAAACAAATCATTTTCGGCAGCACGTAACTTGAAACGAGTTTCATTGTGACTTGTACTTCAAAAAATGATTGTGAATTATGAAGTGAAATGTCAAATTGTCATTCTTTATTTTGAAAAGTGGATAGAAATAAGATGATATTTTTTGTTTCAGAGAGTGAGGATGAGGAAGTCTCTAATGCCAAAACAAAAAGAAGAGCTTTGAGAGATAACAGCATCCCATTCGAGTTATGAGAAAATAAGTGAGTATTCAGAAATAAAAGAATAACACTGACAACATTGAAAAAGTAAATAATTTTTTTTAGCTTTGTACAGCAGTTTAGAGTAACTCGTCAAAACTTCCAGACAAAATAAGAAGCACATCAGTTCCACCCATTTTACAACTTTGTGCAACATTGAGTCTCCTAGCCAGTGGGAGTTACTAAATCAATGTCGGAACAAATGTGTTACTAGTCTGTTGGCACAGACAACAGTTTCAAAGTTCTTTCGACGCACCTTGGGTTTTTTGGAAAGCGAATTTTGTCCGCAATGGATAAGACTTTATAGTTCTAAATTTCGAGACAGCAAGAAGTATTATTACGGGAAATTTAAACTACCGGGAATAGTAGGCTGCGTTGATGGTACTAATATTCCTATTTTGAGACCAAAGGCAAATGAGCACATATATGTCAACAGAAAAGGTTTCATACCTTGAATGCAATGGTGGTAATAATATAATCAATATAATTAAATACTAAAATCTTTTTGTGGAGGACCCTCTGTATTCAGGGAATTGGATAATATTTTTCCTTCCTTATGCAGTTTTCAAGATTCCTCTAGCAAAATCATGGGGATCACTAAAATAAATAAATCCGATTAAAATTTCTACTTGTTTTTTTGTTTATTGACATTTTTTGTTTAGTTTCCATATTTGAAAAAAAGAACAACTGTTGACGACAAGTAAAATGTTTTGTTTCAAACGTCATTTTCTAATTTGTGTGCTGCCAAATTCGACGAAACAATCGAGGATAACCGATTAAAACAAATTAGGTGCTGCCAGAGCTCGATTGTATCAAGTTACGTGCTGACACCCCTGCTCATATAACCGATTTTAGCCAAGGAAAACCGAGATACATCTAATGAGAGAGTTGTCAGACTTACTAAACTAGATACTTGAACATCCCCATTGACTTTCGGGACGAAATAGAGAGTAGGGCCTATCCCTAACCACCGAAACCCACTTCGAAGTAGAACAGAAGATATATAAAAATGCAAATTTTAGTAGATTGGATGTAAATATTTTTTTTAATGTGTCATTGAGAATTTTTTTCATTTTCGTTTTCATTTTGTGTATACCAAAAATATACTAATAAATGTTTTTCTTTTTGTATATTCCAATCACTTTGAATTCTTCTTCTTTTTTTGCATAAACTTTATCACATTACAATTCTCGTTTAACTTTGATTTTTTTTTTTTGTTTATTAAATATGAAATTTAATTAGCATAATTTGTTTGAATTTTTTGTTTATTTCCTCTTCACTATAGTTTAAATTAATCAAACACATGATAGATAGAACAATGGAAAAAAAACTATTGGCTACACAAACTTTGTGTAAAAAATAAAAAAAAAATAGGTAAATAAATTTCAATTTCACAAAAATAACAGATAATCATCTCACTCTTTTCATCTACGCAACAGAAACAGACAGTATTTATTTTTACACTCCCTCTTTGTCTTTATAGCATTAAAAAAAAAATTACAATATTTATTGGTTTCTTCTTTTTTGCACTTTAATCCTACGATATAATTTTACTTAAAAAATAATGTTTTTATATTTTTTCTCTCATTCTTGCCTTACATAAAAATAAATTAATAACTTCTAATGTCCAGTTTCTGACACATTTGTTGTCGCTGGCAATACTGCGGCACCATTTAAACTAGCCATCCCATTGCCATTGGATATGTTTGTTTGTGTTGCGGTCGCATCCTCGTCGTTGGCCGGATTGTCCCACCATTGTCGGTCTCCCGAGCCAAAGAGGTTGTAGAAGGAGCCACAGATGATGTAAATAAATGCAGCAATAAAGAAGACGATCTGCCATTGACCCATTGTTGGCTAGAGAGAAATGAAAATGATGAGCACGATTCAGGTGGAAATTGTTGGGCGGGGAGTTGTGAACATCTTACCTTGCCGTCGATCAGATTGCCAGCTGCAATTGGTGCCAATAGACCAGCTAAATTGGCGGAGCAATTTGTTATTGCCATAAGGAATCCAGCGAAACGCGGTGTGAGATCCAAGTGATTGATTTTGAAGCCAGAGTAGATGCCACCGTTGAGTCCGACACCGATTGTCAGAATGGACAGGGTAAGTGCACGATCACAGCCGGTGTATGATGCGGCTATTAGTGCCACTCCAGGTCCATATTGGCCTAAATCAAAGAGAACAGAATTTTGTTAGTTTGAAATGATTTGTGCAGCTTTGATTGTGGTTTTTGTGATGTGAGCTGTGGCATAAACCTACAGAGAGTTGGAGAGGGGGCGGTAAATAAAAAATGGATCAGATGGAAGACAATGCAAAGGTAATTAATCCAAAAAAAAAAACTAAATTTTAATACAAATCCAGTTCATTTGTAGAGTTTCCCAAGACGCAAACCGATTTCTATGATTTTAAACGACGAAATGAGGTAGACGTTGAAATTTAATAGAGACTGACAACAATCATCAATGAGGGAAATCCTTCTATTGCCAAACAAAGACTGCCCGTTTTTTTTGATTTATTATAAATTCAATGGCCTTGTGAGTATATCTTACGAATTTATCACCTGCCAGTGGAATAGGAATTTTGTGAAAATTACTGTCTCGGCTCCGAACCTCATTTATTAAGGGCATACGATTTTTGTTCAATGGTTTCGAACATGGAGAGTGTCCTAACTAAAATATGAAAAACGATCTGATAGTTCCATAGACCCGAAGTCCTTTTTAGTCAAAAGACCAATGTTCTGGCTCGAACTGACGTTGGACGTCTTTGTTCTTCAAATCACTTGAAGTGACAACGAGAGGAGCTAAGTATCTCCGTTGACATGAGAACATGTCGATCAAACGATCAGTTGACTGATCAGTTATGGCACGAAATGCCGCCACGGTGCAATAAGAAATGTCGTTGCCCTAGGACATTCGTGAAGGGGACACCTTAGAAGTTGAGTATAAAGCACACGTTGTTCACGTTTCATCCGTGCTTTTTCCAGCTGAAATAAAAGGCGACTTTTGTAGACTCTCAAATAGGGTTTTGCGATTCACTGTACGTTCATACTGAAACTACCTTCACGTAGGAAAAATCTCTTGCCTATAAAAATGAAGCATGACTAACTCCTTTCCTACCACAAGATGACAACACACATCTAATAAATGCTAGAAAAAAAACTCACCAATACTGTTGATGATCTTCCTCGTCGCTGTCAATGAGAACCGACTCGATGTAATCATCCAATCGGCAATAACCGAAATGAACATCGAAAACAGCCACATAGCCAGATATGGCAGGGCAGACAGCAATCCATTTGATTTCAGTGAGAACCGCAACACTTGTTTCATGTAGGTTGGCAACTCAGTCATCAAAGTCTCATAGCCATAGTTGTGACCCATATGCGCCAACAGAATAGCATAGAACGGCATCGACTTAAGGATCGCCTTGATTGGAATTGGTGGAATCTGGAAAAGACAAAATTTGCATTCAATTTTAGGGACATTATGAAATTTTGTTTTTGCTGTATTACCTTGGTATCATCACTCCGGCATAGCGAATGATTGATGTACTTCTTCTCCCTCTCATCGATGGTTGGATGCGATGATGGATCCTCGTAGATCCAAATGAGGAAAGCAATCGACCAAATAGTACCGACCACACCGAATACATAGAAAATAGACGGCCAACCACCATCGAAGCCATACTCGGCCAACAGGCCGGACAGTGGCATCGAGATAATTGTGCCAAATTGAGCACCAGCATAGACAGCTGCACCCATGCGAGATCGTTCGGTGGGTGGAATCCATTTCGCCAACAATGCATGGGTACATGGCACAATTGGACCTTCGCCCAGACCTTGAATAAACCGGACCACACACAGACCAATGACACCACCTTCGCGTGCAGCAACAGGAACGAGGAATGCAAACACTGAATTAACTAGCATGCCCCAGCCGAGGAACCTCAAAGCACCGTATTTTTTCGCCAATATACCAAATGGTATCTGGAAATTGAAAACAAATTTAAATTGAGTAAAGTGGTGGACTTGTGGGGCTATAGGAGTGGTATCTTACCTGAGTTATCACATAGCCGTAGAAGAACGATGATAGAATATAGCCCTGGGTACTGGAGCTCCATTTGAATTCGCCATCTTCTTCTTCCTGGAAAGTAAACAACAACAAAAACCAATGAGAACAAATTTCATCCCAAAATGTGAATATACATTAATTTTCTCTGACCATCAAATTGACTTCTATGGAAAATAAACGTCACGTGTGTCGTGTAAATGAAAATTAAGCACGAGTGTCGTCATTTTCTATGCAAAATGCGACACTTGCTCTTTGAAGTCTGAATACTGAAGCGCTCCTCTCAATTTTCTAAAATTGAACAAATTTCCAACACGAGTTTGATGTCTCGGTCAATTAATTCCATTTTCTAGGTGAACCGTGAGCTAGTGCAACCGTCAAAGATCGCTATCAAGGCAATTTGTGAAATGACGCATTTATTGTGCCACTGATAATGCTTCTGATTATTTTCATAATAGAAGACTATTTGCTGTCGTAGAAATGGCGCCTTGGTGGTATTTTATCTCGAGATTTATTACCAAAACAAAAGACGAATCGTTTCGAAGCCTACCCCAATCTTGATCTAGATAATATACATTTTGATCGCAGTTTTTCACGTTCTGTACCCGCTGCTAGTCTCGTTTCGCTTATTTTTGCAGTGGTCTTCACCGTCGGGAATCGTGATAAAACAAAGATTGGAGTAGTGGAAGGGGAATATAGTTATTGTTACTGATAAATAGAAAGTGAGAGAGGAAGACATGACACATCTATCAAAAAATGTATGAACTGGAAAGCACTGAAGCACTTCCACCTTCCGACATTTATTTGTCGAATTCTCAAAAAGAATAATAATTTCACCACTCTTCCGACAGTACGAATATTTATTTAAATCCATTCCTATCCTGACACTCAGTTGTCCAAGTGGCGCTATGTCAGTAGAAAAAAACGTCATGCGCATGGTTTTTGTCTCATTTAAGTATCCAGTGTCAAACAAATTTGCTCAGACGTAGCATGAAAACCTACCGATGCAGAATAAGCTTGCCAACTGAAAAAGGCCGTTTTAAATGCATTTACAGCAAAAATTCTATCAATGTTCGACGTATATTTTGGTCCTTGACTGCAGGTTGTGTTTTCAAATTTTCTCCGCGTGCTTTTTCCTCTCCTTTCCTTTCCAATGTCGCCTAGTTATTATATTGTCACAAAAACTGTAAGTGGCGCGATATGGAGAAGAAAATAACGCCACGGGTATTTTTATGGCCGAAAAATGTCTCCAGTGACGTACATTCAGCCTTTGAAGTGCGGAATTAAATTGTACGCAATGAATGCGATTTTTCTTACGTTTGTTTAAAGATACGGAGCAACAATTGCAGAGTCATGTATATCGCACTGACATGACATGACACTCTTTGTCGTTCATTTTTGCGGTTTATTAAATCTTGTGAGAGCCAAAAAAAAACAAAACTCATCTAAAGTTAAAGCGAAAAAAAATCCCATTGCAGCTTCTTCTTCTTACAATTTTTGAGACAAATGGACCACACCAAAAAAAATAAAACATAAATCGTTTGTACTCACCACAACAGAATAATTGCTGTCAGGACACTCATCATCGACCAGCTCAATATTTCCCTCATTCACATACGTATGATTGACCATGGCAACAATGGCCACAGACATGTTTGTTCGCATGACATAAGCATTGGCCATGCCAAGGAATAACATGAATGTTACAAAGTATCTTGTAGCGAACCATCCTAAAAAGAGAATAACAATAAAAATTTAAATTAGTATAAATTCATTTATAGTATAAGAATATATTTTTGTTTAAAAACAAATCTGTTTAAATAAATCATGTGCCTCCTGCAGCTATTTTTAGAATTTTTTTTGTGCGAATTAATGAAATGTGCCTTCGCTTCGTTTCATTTCATGTTAGCACATATATTATGTGCTTGATGTATATACCACACTTATATTTCATTCAGAAAATCACATGATTTTATCATTTTGACTTTCTATATTTATCTGTCTGTGTTTGGTATTTACTTTGGACTTTAAGTAAAACAAGACCGGGAGATAAAAATCCTTTTACGCAAGACACTTGACGGGTGAGAATAAAATGCGATGATAACCTACATTCCAAGAAGTTTTCGAATTTTTAGTTTGCTCCACTAAATAAGGAAAATAAAAATATGAGTTTGACAGTTTGTGGAAGTCATTATTTAAATGGCTGCCAAGCAAAATGAATTTTGGATTCAAAAATGTTGTAAAGGAAACAAAGTATGGAATTCAAGCTAAAAAATGATCAAATTGTTAGATCCACGCAACGCCATTTAAGGCTTTAACGCAATGACACTTAAGTTTAGTTCAGTAGCGGTTGGAATTTCGAAGTCGAAGAGTGGCTTCGACAAAAGGTGTCAAAATATTGGATACTATTTATATGGGCACATTCAAGAATCTAATTATCTTAAGTCGGCTAGATTGGTCTGGATAAGATGTAACCTGAACGCAAAAACTAGATTGGTCGGGAACTGCACTTTTTCTACGTCAGCGAAATATGAGAACTGTCAACTTAGTACTCATTCACGAATTTCTCGACTACATTCGTCGGCTACCCCTACATAAACGTCAACTGAAACATCAGCTCTCACGACCGATTTCCCCCAAATCAAAACCAAGATACATCTAGTGAGACAGCTGTCAGACTTACCAAACTCGATACTTGAACGTCCCCTATGACGTTATTGCAATTTTATGACTTTAATGCAATATTATTTGGTTTAGTTGCAATATGAATTTCGAAGTCGAAACAGGTGTCAAAATCGCACGGTTGAAATGTCATTTCAATTTTATTCGTTAAAGTCGCACAGCAAACACGATCGGTTAACTCAACTTTCCCAGTCAAGGTTAGGTTGACAGTTTATAATTTATTTGACTTTTGAACTGTCACTTATGAACGCAAGCAATCATATGTGAAGCATGTCCAAAATCCTAATTTATTTAGTGCAAAAAATGTAGTTCTCGCTAAAACAAAGGTGTTTACCTAACCTTGTCGGTTAGAGGAAGCTTGTAATGAATACAATACTGGCGAGTAGCGGTTGCAAATTGTTGTAGCTGTCGATGCAATACAAAACAAAAAATAAAAGTATGCTTCACTGCTGACGAATGACGGCCGAATTACGGCAGCCATTGTGTAAGCGCATGACTGGGAATAAATTTAATTTAATTTAATGGTTAATTGTAGCATTGTTGCTCTCGAATTGTGATTCATTTTGTTTTTTTTGACAACCCTACTGACATCACTGACAGCGCCACTTGGATAGAGCGAATTTCGAACTCGACTACCAGGAACATTTACATGCTCTCTCTGACTTTCAATTCGCCCTATACTGACAGTTAACATTGCCAACTACCCATATGACCTTTGTACTTATTACTTTCTTATATCTTGTCTTTTATACACCTCTCGGCATAGCGCTGCTCCATTTTCTAAAATTAACGATTCCAGAGGTACAAGTGCACCAAAATTATACGGCACAATCATTTCGCGAATTATCGTTTATCTCATATCTACCCGATTTCACAATGTGTATTTGGATTAAAACCACAAACAATACGTATGTGTGGCATTGAACAATATGCCTCTTATCTGGTGATAGGTTGGTTGATACCAAATGCAGCATTGTCAATCGTGTACATACTGTATATACCCAACTAAAAAAAAAACGTGTGATGTCAGACAACTTTTCGTAAAGCTGACGCACGCGACTTTCCGGTTTTTGTCTGAAAAGGAAAATTAGGCTTAACAAACCTGTAGTGCTCCAGCTGAGTCAGCAGTATTTTATTGCTGTCGCTGTTGGATTCCGACGACGGCAGCATGTACATTGTACTCGGGTCTATCGGGTACACATGTACTAGTGTCACGACAGATGAGAGTTCAGTTTCAGTAGAGTTTAATTGAATTAAAACCATGAATGAATGGAGTGTTCTTCCCGGTAGGGGGTTTATTAAGGTTGCTTCAATAAGCACTTGGGTTCGTTTCATTTCACAATTTCCAAGAGTTATTGTTGAATAATTTTCGATGGTCTTATCATTATGCCTCGAAAACTGATAGAGACTGTATATAATCTGACGTCTGAGAGGTGCGCAAAAATATTCCATGAACTGGTTTGGCTGAAGAAAGAAAACGTGCGTATCACATGACCATCGATTGGACAATGATGCGAGCAACTTTACTGTCCAAAAGAGAACTAAAAGAAAAACCTATAAGGAAACATCAGGTGTAGTGATGATGCAGATGTGTGTTACCCTATTTGAACAAATGAGAAACAGGAGGCTGGTACTTTGACAAGTAGTGGTTGGAACTGTTTCATTGTGAAGTTAAACCAACTGTCAAAGTCATTAAATTAAACGATTCAAACTTATTTTTCTGTGGCGCTAAGCTTAGTTTAATAAATTTCTGGTAGATGTTTATAGTTAAGGAAGCGCCATCTGTTGGAAAAATTAGATTCTACGTTTATTTCTTTTCAATTTCGTTGGCGACCTTCTAATATCCGCATTTTGTACGCTGTGAGTTCCCACTGTTCCCATATTTTTTTATCATAAGCAGCGCCATCTTTTAAACAAAGTCACGAGAGTAATGAACGTCCTAAATGCGACGACGCCATACAATTCTCCGTATTTCTCACGGATTAACTATTTGCTCGATCCTCGCATATTTAAACAGACGTCAGCGCCATCTTTCTACAAAAGTCTTGCAGTTTTTGACAGAACTTTACCTGAGTCTTCCACTGGCAGCAACTTAAATTCAATAAAAGGTCTCTGCTTCACCAGATATTGTACACTTTAATTATTGCGCATAGTTTCGCAGGTTGCACACGAAGTCACCGCCATCTTTAAACAAGTATTATAAAGTTAATAACAAAAGCTACTAAATTTGAATGCGTTTACTGCGATGACATCTTGAATTTCTCGAACGATGCTGAAATTTTCATATTATGCACGATTTTATTGTTCAACTTTTATATATTTAAACAGCGCCATCTTTTAACAGAAGTCATAAAGTTTTTGACAGAAGAAATGTTGCCTACCTTTTCGGCGATGACATTCCGAATTCCGCAGACGACACTTTTGCATTCGGACATTACCTACTCAATGTTCACATATCTAAGGCGATGTCAGCGCCATCTTTTTATTTGATTCAAGAAACATGATGCGGGTTTTAGATGTAGGCTTAGGTACTTAGTTTTCACGATACGTCATACCCGTTATTGGAATTTTAAATGGATAGAACTAAATTATAAACTTCACACTTTGTTTACTAAGTTAAGCACCATTCACTTGCACCATCAAGCGGGAGCTAGGAGAACCCAGAATGGGTAATAAATTGCCTGAAAATTCTTCAAATTGTGGGTTCCAAAATGCCCGCTTGGAAAGCTCCTCCCAATTCTCTATTTGAAAATTTCATTTGGGGATTTTAAAATGCACATGAGCGCCATCTTTCAACAACTGCCAAAGCATTTTTTGACAGAAGTTATCAAAAGTGAGATATAAACTGTAACTTTTGCGCAGCTAAAAAAAATCCATCCACAAACGACTTCCCACCCTATCGCCACAGGCGAGAAAAAGTTGCTCATTTCTCCTCTTTCCTTTTAAGATTCACATTCACTGCACGCCACGAAGGTGTTTGTGTGGCATTTTTGAATATGCCATCCCGTCCATTGACCTAGGTATCAAAACGATTCTCAGAATCGACAAAAGCGTGTTTAAAGAAAGGAATATAAACACAAAAACACTGCACAACCAAGTGCTTTGTTTACCAAGCTGTCAGTGTAGATTATTCGCCAGGAATACCCTTGTAATGTGCTTAACAACTGATAAACTTTTGAACTACCAAGTCTGGTTCAGCGCTAATGACGGCAATCTCGAGTCAAGGAAAGAGGTGCATGGAGTTTGCACCGCACCACTGATTTCTTGCACCATTTTGTGGTTACAAATAAATTTAATTAGCCCAATCAAACCGAAGAGACATGTTTCATTGGAAACGTGAAAATAACGTGAGGCACACCACGACCGTTCCGAATTGCATCTAATCGAGCTTAATTTACGCCGCCCAGACACTAGCGTTGGTATATTTTTAAATATTGCCAAACCAACGTCAATAAAGAGTTGGCACGGACGTGTCACGTGTTATCTAGTGTTTCATAATAAAAATTGACCAGCAGCAGCATAAGCAGTACTAGACACGGTGGCCGTGTGTGTGGGTGATACCCGCTCATGAATTGATTGGGTGTATATGTAGGTAAACTACGTCAATGACCGAAAATACCACACAAATGAAATAAATTAATAATTTTGTTTGTTGGTCCAGCTTTTGACAAGAACAAGGCACACAACTATAATTATAGCCTTAGTTGAAGTGGTGACAGTTTTAAATTGACAACTGGGCAAGGATATCAAATTGATTGGATGGAAATTTGCCACGTATTGTATGAGTAAGTTTAACAATTTTGGCGGGGGAAAGGACTGAGATCAGTTCCCCGGATAATGGACCGTTTTCAAGACCAAATTGGTCAGGGATTTCCGAAAATCTTTGAAGTCATTTTATATATTTTTTTCAGCTCCTTTATGAAAGTGATTGTCCAAGCGGAGTGGTTTTGATGAAGAAGCTCTAATAATTTATTTTAATAAGCGCAACTTGGTGAGTGCTTCCAGATAATCCCGTTTGCTTAGGTAGCGCCACAGTCCGGTGTGAACCAGGGCCTCAACCAACAAGCCTCTCTAGTTTGCCCGGTCCTTAGCCAACCGCCTCCAGTTGCGCACTCCAAGTTGGTTGAGGTCGTTTTCTACTTGTGCGTGCCACCTAAAGCGAGGTCTTCCTCTACTGCGTTGACCCTCTGGCTTGGAATCGAAGACTCTGCGGGCCGGAGCGTTGATATCCATTCGCTCTACATGTCCTAGCCATCTCAAACGTCCAGTGCGCAGTTTTTTGACTCGGTTGATGAATCGTCTCGTCCAAAACCCGTCAACACAAACAAGACCGAATATCTTACGAAGAATTTTTCTCTCGAAACGACCAAGGATATCTTCATCCGCTTTGGAAATAGTCCATGCTTCGGATCCATTCAGAAGGACTGGGATGATAAGGGTCTTATACAGAGTGTTCCTACTCATTCGGGAGAGGGCTCTACTACACAGTTCCCCTCTCAGCCTAAAGAAACAGCGATTGGCAAGAGTTATTCGCCGTTTGATTTCTGATGAGATGTCATTTTCAGATGTTATAGCAGATCCAAGGTAGACAAAGTCCCTTACTACCTCAAAGTTCTGCCCGATTCGTCGATGTTGGGTGTCCCTTCTTGTTGACAGCATATACTTGGTTTTGCCCTCGTTAACTGCTAAGCCCATTTTAGCCGCTTCTGTACTTGCCGTGTTCTAGAAAATGAAAAACGTTGACGACTTCTTCTAGAGGTAGCAACTTTGTTTTGAAAAAAACTGTCTCACACGCAGGCAGTTCTTACCCTACAACTGCAAAAATTTCCCGGAACTTTCACTCGAATTCCATTGGTTACTATCAAAAAGAGCTGTTCTGAGGCTGATTTACATTGTGAGCAGAGCAGAATACTTCTTTCCAAACAGCCCGATTCTGCCGTTGTGAGGCCTTACAAGTCACAAGCTCTTGTGAGGTTTTTTGTGATTCGGTAACATTTTTCGTATTCTTCGATAATGCTCACAACAAACATTACAACAAATGCACCTCACAATGGTTAGATTGCTATCACTTCAAATTTTTTGGGGTCAGGGAAGGAAATATTATATCTACACCATTAATTGAAAAACAAATTTATTAAGAAATATTTACACTGAAATGTTTTAGAAACGAAGAAAAGAAAATATTAACGACGTTTGTCACAAATCAAAACAAAACATCAAATCAATTTTCCCCGAAGAGTTAATAAATATAGCGTAAAAGGCCAGGTTTTTGGTCTTTAAATGTTTGGAAAGCGGGAAACAATGCCATCAAATACAGGGTGTCCGCCGGGAAGGTATACTACTTTGTTTTGCCGCCATTTTGGTAAACATTAGTCTTGACAGTTCATATTTGGCAGTCGTGAAGTAGACACGTGGCAAATTTATTATGGAAAAATATTTGATAAACCAACGTGTTTTAATCGTTAAAACATTTTATCAAAGACAACCCCGATTTCCATGAAAAAATCATAATGAGTGCCGAGGCACATTTTCATTTGAATGGATATGTCAATAAACAGAATAGTCGGTTCTGGGCAATGGAAAACCCTCAAATTATTCATCAGTCACCTTTGCATCCATTAAAAGTTACAGTCTGGTGTGCAATTTGGTCAGGAGGAATCATTGGACCTTACTTCTTTGAAAATGAAACGGCGTAACGGTAACTGCGAATGGGGAGCGATATCGTGATATGATTGAAAACTTTTTAACGCCACAACTTCATGCTTTGGGCTTGATTAACACGTGGTATCAACAAGACGGTGCCACATCGCATACAGCCAGGATTACAATGGAATTACTGAGAGACCTCTTTCCACAACAAGTTATTTCAAGAAATGGTGATGTTGATTGGTCTTCGCGGTCGCCTGATTTGACTGCTCCGGACTTCTTTTTGTGGGGATATCTGAAAAGCAAGGTTTATGCAAACAAACTCGAGCAACTCAAACAAAATATTCGTGATGAAATTAATGAAATACCGCGTGAAATGTGTGAGAATGTAATGAAAAATGTGCTCAAAAGGGCTCGCATTTGTGAGACTAACAGAGGCGGACATTTGCCTGATATTGTATTCCATACATAAGATCCATTCTCTTTCATTTAATCAAAAATTATAAACAAACAAATTAGTAAACCTTCACGGCGGACACCCTGTACAAATATTGCCATTTGTGAGCGCTTATGACAGGTTTTCTATTCTGTGACTTGCTCGATATCAGATCACAATTTCGATTGTTTTTGTGAGCCCCACAAGTTGTGAGTGTGGTGCCAGAATACGAAAACCTGACAAAATCTATTTCACCTTACCTTGTGAGGGTTTTGTGACTAGTGAGGTATCAGCGAGGTTTGCCAGAATCGGGCTGAAAGTTTCAGCATTTTACTACAAGGACAACAGTTTCGTCTTAAAATAGTTCTCTGCTTTAGATGGTCGTCTTTATAAACTATGTCAAACAAAACACTACTCCTATTGCCATCAAACACAAGTTTCATCGCGATATGTTCAAGGGATCGTCGAACTCGCCCAACTTTTGCAAGCAAGTTAAAAAAAAAATACCACTCGCTTCAAAATACCTCTAGTAACCCGAAATTCCCTTAAAAAGCTATAAAGACTGTCCCACCTCAGAATTAACTGACTCACACAACATGGTGATTAAATTTATTAATTATTGCAGTTGCAACTATTTTTTTTGTAAACAAGTGTAGTTGAAACGAAAAAGCGCTAGAATAAGCACGAGTTTTGTACGTGGTCGGAAAAGGTAATGCCGTAGTAGATATACAAAAAAAAAACAAAAAAAAAACTATAGCTACTTGACAATTAGAACAAACGATCCCATTCACATGTCATATCTGTTCGCACAAATAATCCTGAATTGTTGTGATTAGAACAACACGTGTTGCTTCGCAAACGAAAATTTGTTTTTGTTTTAGAAGAACGCGTTTCAGAGTTAGCTAGATAATTCAATTGGTTCGGATGTTACTATCTGGTAGCTGATGACAGATTACACAATATTGATGTAATGGCCCCCTCGTAACATCACTGGAGTCTCATAATCCAAAGAACGCGGCTTGCTGTTGACCTATCCACTTTACGATTACTGGATATTATTACTCACTATTTTCGCTTGCATGTAGGATGAGTTGATTTGATTGTATTTTTTTTTAGATAAAGCTTAATTAACACTTTGTGCAATTTATCAATGTGAGTGTCATTTGTTTGATTTTTTTTTTCTGTTACCACGGGGCATGGGTAAGCGTGTTGTTGGACAGAGGAGTGGCGTGCCGCGGATGAATATCGAAACAAAAATCGGCCTTGGAATGTGGGATGTTTTTGGTGAAATTTTAATTGTCTTCCCAGTGAGTGGGCAGGGATTATACGAGTATATTTATCACAGCGAGCTATTACTAATCCTTTATTTAATAGCAATTTCGAAGTACTAAACCTCAAATCAGGGCACTCATTCCGTAATTTTTCAGACGATTATCGTCGAAACGATAGACCTCCAAAAGTAGCAACTAAGTTCCAAAATTACGAGCTTGAGACCTTAATCCAGTTCTTTTTCCACAAATGGAATGAAAGAATATAACTTCTAATGGTCATCAAAGTATCTAAAACGATATCGTCCCGACGATTATTGTTATACGGAATCTGGCCCTGGAAACCACTGATTGACCTTCGTTTTCCTTGCATATCAGCCTGTATATAAATATTCACCCACTTGCCGCAAATTGGACTGCAAAGTTCCCCTCCCAGGTTGGTAACGCACTTATCAGTTGAAAAATTAAAATAAAAATGATTTAAACAAATCGGTTCTTAATTACCTGCGCTTGTGGAAATAAATTTATTTGCGAAAACAACAAAATTGTGAATTTTTCTACAACAAACTTTGGTTTTTGTTTATCACTTATAGTGAATGTGATTTTCCAATATACCTACATAAACATTTATCAAAATTGATGGATAAGCATGCTGCCTGTCATAACTGCGGCAGAAACAATCACATTCGGTCTGAATATTTCACAGGACTGAGACTCACCTGCATGACTTTGGGCAGGTGAATAAAATATACAAAAAAATTTAAATTAAAAAACCAAAAAACCCGACTGACTGTAAAAAAAGGATTAAAAAGATACGAACAAGACGCATTTAAGTACAAATACCTAACTTATTGACAATCGGAGACTATATACCTACACAGTCTAACAATAACAAATATATGTATGAGTATTGAGTACCCTCCGGCAAATAGGTAGTTATATTTATGTTCTTAAATGCGTCTTGTTCATATATTTTTAATTCTTTTTTTTACAGTCAGTCGGGTTTTTTGGCTTTTTAAATTAAATTTTTTTATTTTTATCTTTTTAGCCTATGACACTCCGGGGAAGAATACGAATTTTATGACACTTCACTCTTAAAAATCGGTCAAGCCGTTTAGGCTACAGGGCGTCACGTAGGAACGTACATAGGATACGCACGAAACACATAACCCTCCCTGTGTCCAGTCGGGTAAAAACACAAATAGGTTGAAAATGACGAATTTGTTGTCAGCTACATTTAATGGGAAATTATAAACAAAGTCCTCTTCTCTGAAATAAATAAATTTCCGTCAGTTTATCGAGTGAGCTGTCAATTTTTGATTTCTATGACAACTTTCTGTATCGACAGTTGGAAGTGTGTCAAACTTACTTGATATATGCGTAGATACCCAGGTTTAAAAAATATTCTTCAAATTTCATATGAACTTCTGATGGGTTAGAGTCTTATAAGCCCTATGTACAACAAAATTTCGGAGCTCATTTTTTAAAAATATTCTGGAAATTTCATATTAGGTTCTGATGACCTACAGTCTTCCCAAACGATACCATAGCTCAGATGGAAGCAGGGCAAAAAATAAGGCGTACCAACTTTCCATGAAGGCAACATGAGGGCTCTTGTAGGCTTTAGCTGATTTTCCGAAGACTAAATTTAGTTTGAATGTCAAAAAGCCTTCACTTAGTGGGCTCTTCTATATATAGTCACTCATCGCCAGGCATCGCCGTATAGAAATCATGTCAATTGTGATACTTGGATGTGATTAGAGCGTTGCAACTCGAGTTCTATTTGGTTCACGGTATGCTGAGATTTATTGGTGGCGGTGAACTCGTTCCTTAGGCTTTTGTGTATAACATCAGAGTACATATTTCTGTCATTTCCAGGCGACAATTGTTTACTTCGTTCATTATATCAGACTTTAGTCCAGCTTTATAAAAATAAGCGTTCTAATGTGACCATTCGAACTACACATGCGAATTTCACAAGCAAATTTATTTCGAATGCACAAATAAAGGAATCTGCGTCAACAAGACTCGCATAAACTCACAATAAATAAGGTGAATCGCAATAAATCACTACGCAGTTGTAAGTCATCAACATCATTTTGAGTGTCCCCGCCTATTCATTATACAAGTCGCGGTTGTAGGATGCTTTTCAGTATTCATTTAAAGATTAATGGTTGGCCAACCCATACGCAAGTTTACACAAGTACCTATAAAGCCTAATGAAATCAGAAAAACGTGCCTAGTCACTGGCAAATAAAGTCATCAATTTGTACTAAAGATCAGCGATTGGGAAGCACTCTTTTTATGTGGAACCATGAACTTAACTGATTTGCTGCAAACAAAACAGAATTCGTTTTTTTTTATATTTGAAAACTATAACAGACAAACCGAGGCACAAATTACCACCAAAGTATTAAAATATGTTTTTTTAGAGGTTTGTTTTTTCTTAGAGGCTTAATTTTTCGAATTGGCAGCACTTTTTCCAGCGATAGCCAATTTGACAGCTGGCAATTGATATGGAATCGTTTTGGTTTGCTATTTCACCATTGAAAGAGCTTATGTAGCGATCTATTTATTAGTGTCTGGGCCAAAAACTTTGCATGCAGCTGTCAAAATGTGAAGCACGTTCATTCAGCTGTCAAATTGTATATATCAAGTCCACTTTTGATAGCATTTCTCTTTGCTACTCGGTACTCCTCTGCATTTCAGTCAGTCATTTCTAGGACAATGTAAACAATCAGTCGAGGGTGCTTTTAATGACAGAATAGTGACATGTAAATCTGTCAAAAATAACTGTCAAAAATAGCTAATTTGTTGATTTATTTTAAATATTAAAAAGAAGTTTGGTGACCACGGAAAGCCTTGAAATACACGGCAGCTAGATACACGTGAAAAATCGACAATTCATCAATGAAACAACAACTTACTGTCAAATATGACAGCTGCTTGCAGCTAAGTAAGCTCCGTGCATCGGTGGTGTAAATATTGCAGCAAGGGGGAGATAATTAAAAAACGAATTGAATAGTAGTGGTCAAGCGAGTATAGTTTCCTGATAACTAGACTTGGGAAATGGAAATTGTTTGGATCATTATCAAAAGGAACGGCTTACAATTTAATTTTTTCCAAGGCACTAGAAGGATCTTAAGTCAAGTTTTCTGTCATCTGTCAAGTTTTATCCATTAATAGGGAGCTTTTAGACGATAAGCTATATTTTACCAACCATGATCTTGATGGATGTGCCTTCATTAATTCGTTATGATTGTATTTTTTCGGGCTCAATTATTCTATTTTTTATTTTCGTATACGAATAGGAAGAAGATATCGTTTTCGTACAAAATTTCGAATGATTTCGTGATGTTTATTAATTTTATGTAATATCACGCATTTGTTTCAAACTTCGTTTTGATAGCTTGTCGGCTTTACTTTAAGTTCGGAACCATTTTTTATTTTACACGGCGATTTTAAAATTTGGATCTTTTTCGAAAACGATATATACAATATGTGGACAAAAATGTAGTTTAAAGGTAATATGGTTCAGCTTAATGCAATTCAATTCAAGCCAACTTCTGTTAGCTATTGTGACTAAATTTTATTGTTCCACCAGAGGCGAGCTTCAACCTTCAAGTTGTCACTGTTGTGAACCATATGAACCAAAACTGTTTTAGATTGCAATCAGAAATTTGAAAAAAGTGAAAGCTCATGTCATTTGTGTAAGGAGTTGTCAATACATACAACCCTACCGTTATTCGACTGCCGTAATAAATGAACGCGCCACACTTTAGATATTCAGAAAAAATTCATGTGCATTAATTTACTTTACTAATTTGGAACTTGGAACTCGCCCCAGTGTGAATTTCAACTAATTGGATTCGACGGATGCCACTTTTGATTTGACCTACGTGGTTTTCGAATTTTTGGTACTTCATATTTTGAGCTGAAATTTCAGATTTTGTTATAAATGAAAATAAATCATGTACATAACATTCAAATCTGCGAAAATGTTGAGATTTTTGAAAATTGCTCACTATTTCCTAACATAAAGTCAAATTGAATGCTTTATTTTTTATAATTTAGACTGAGAGTTGATTTTTTCCAAGAATCGTAACTAAAATGTTTTATTGCTAACGGGCAATGAGTATAAATAAAAATACAAAATAAAAAAATACTCTTTGAGTGTAACTTGTATTTTGTATTTTTTCAAAGTCCAGTGTAACTACAAAGCTACGATCGTAACACATTTGTCAACCCTGGGGTACGTACGTAACTAAAACATTCCCGGGCAACATCTAATTAAAATTATAAAAATCAGACTACGTGTTTTCAAACTCCGCATGTCACATTTGCGTGTAATGGAATTAACTGCTCAAATTCTTCCCACAAGATAGCTTGTACAGTCCCAGGGCTACAAGCAAGTACAAGTAGCAAAATGTTCTTGGTAACAAATATTAAACAAATTCCCAAAAGCAAATTAGCGAATTTCCCAAAATAAGCCCCCATATAGGTACCTACGGTGGGGCACTACATACTCTTAGGTACTGCCACTTCTCCTTCCACCCAACGCGCATGTTCATAAGCGGTATAAATTTGCCTCGTATTTATTTTTTTTTTTTTTGTACAACAACAATATTCACGTGCTTGCCGTGTAGGCAAATATTTAATCAGCAGAAATTTATTCAACAAAATAAAGCAGATAGACAAATGCCCGTCCCACAAAAAGTAGGGAAAACAAAATCATTTGCAACAAAATTCCACTGGAATTCGATCTTTTGATAATATTGCGAGAATTTTTATTGCATAAGCAACTAAGAACGAGTATATTCCGCATCAGCGTCATTGTGAATTTGCAAAAATTCTGATTAAAAACCTAACATGGAGACGTACTTTCAACTTCCACTGAGATAGTTTAGTGACCTTTACCACCGACATCCGATTTGGAGGGAGCAATTTGTTTTGGCCACCAAAAAAAAAATATTTACATCTAAATTCTAAAAAAGCCGGTTCGAAAATAATTAAATCTATATTTGCGGGCAAATTGTCTCAACGTAATAAACACGAGGCGACAACGACAAATAAATTTTTTTTCTGCGGCTAGCGACAACACCAACACTCTGGTCAAGGGAGCTTTCTATAGCCACTCATACAGACGGAGGCGAAAAATCGTGCATCGGCACACGAGACTTGTGGCTTGTTGTGCTCAGGCTATTGCGTGATAAGCACGTGGATCGGCGAATACCCGTACGAGGTGCACACGCAGCAGACTATGATAATTGAATTTGGTTCTGCCAAGCGAGGAGGAAAACCATTTGATTTCCCTTGAACCTGAACGGATGTTGTTACCAATTACACTTTAGATACATACTCTTTGGTTTGTCCTCGAAGATGTCACTGAGTCCGGCTTGATCCCAGACCAGCACATGTCCGTTGTGTTGACGACTTCCTTCGTTGATGCGCATTTTTTCACTTTTTTTTAGATTTGAGTATAAAAAAATAACTTTTCTTGTATAAAATTAACAACAAACTTAACAACAGTCTTTGTATGGATTTTTTTTTTTTTTTTATTCAAATATTGTTCACTTTTTGCGAACTTTTTTGTACCATTTCATGTCCGGCTATGACCAAAATTGTAAACACATTTCAATTACGAGTGAAAAACGCGAATAATTATTTTTAAAACAGAAAATTTAAAACAAATTTGCTATAACAATTGAATGTAGGAAATTCCTTTGTAATTGAGGTCAGTTATATATGCGGAGTTGTGAGAAACTATTTACGCGTGCACATCCCGAACTATGTGTGCATCTATAGAAAGATTCGATTCTTAATTTAGAACACTGCAAGCGAGTACTAATATAAAAAAAAAATAACTGTACGAGTTCTAGTGTGTCGGCTGACTGACTAGACTTCCACCGGTAGTGCTGTGATGGCTTCTATCCCAAGACGAGGTAGCGAAGTGTTATATATTTACTTGTTAGACTGCCGCACCGCACCAATTTCGTTACTGTGTCTGTGCTGGCGGTGTGACTGTGTGTATAGGAGAGAACTTTTATCGCAGGGAAAATGTATACTTTTCCCTGCTGCTTTTTTCGTTTTTCCTTTTTTTTTTATTTCAGTTTTTTGTGGTATTTTTGCAATTTTTGTATTTTGTTGTTGCTCTGATCTGCTGG
This sequence comes from Cheilosia variabilis, assembly GCA_951230905.1. Taxonomy (NCBI): domain Eukaryota; kingdom Metazoa; phylum Arthropoda; class Insecta; order Diptera; family Syrphidae; genus Cheilosia; species Cheilosia variabilis. The sequence continues at coordinate 57,754,233 of OX579680.1, read as the reverse complement.
CGGTTCGTGTATCTGCGGCGAATTGGCTTCGTATCGCGTTTGACCTTCTTAGAGAGAGAGAGAGAGAGAGTACGGACGGAGTTGTAAGCGGGCGCTTGGATAAAACTTTTTGACTGCACTGTACAAGTGTACACTGGGGTAGTCAGCGAGAGGAATGTGTACCGGCTTGTTTGATTCATTGTAAACTTCCCCCCGCCGTTGCGACGTTATCAGCCTGAATGTTTTATATTTATGTGTGCGGATACTTTTGCTCCAAGTTCTTGTATTTAATTAAACTTGTGCCCCCCCACCCCCTCTTTGGCTGTGATTTCTGAGAACGTTTGTATGCATTGGATTTTTACTGTCTTTTCCTTTTGTTGGTGCTTGCGGTGATCCAAAGTCCGTTTGGGTGTGTGGTGCGATCAGAAGTTTGCGGGGAGTTGTCACTTGTCAGCTGCTGCCTGCTGGTACCAGAGAGGAGAGGATAATCACATTCGAACGGAGATGGTGTCATTTCGAGTTCCAGTCTGCTGTGCCGACTGCAGAGGTTAATGATTTTATTGGGATATTGTGCGAAACGTGACTCGTTGGGTTGTTTACCGCGGTGGCAGTGCGCACACGTGTGTAGTCAGATTTGGTAACATGATGCGCAGGCATGGGCAGCTGATTTTGAAGCGGACTTGTGATGGGGGTAATTTGTAAATGAAAATGTGTAATAGCTTCTGACTAACAATAGTCTATCGGTTGACTATCGGTTGGTCTAAAAAAATTTAGAACCATAGACCTTAGACCACAGAAGATTACAAAACTTCTCCACTTTGACCCAATTTTCACTGACCGGTCAAAAAAGAAACACTTCCGAAGCAAGAGTAACTTCAAGCATACATCCTTCCCATTGAACTGGTCGTCCAATCTTTGTGATTAAAACTAAGCAATCAACCACAAACCTGGAGCCTCAACCACTAAGTCTAAAAAAAAAGTTAATTTAAAAAACCAAAAAGCCCGACTGACTGTAAAAAAAGGATTAAAAAGATACGAACAAGACGCATTTAAGTACCTTAACCTAACTAATTGACAATCGGAGACTATATACCTACCTAAACAGTCTAACAAATATATGTATGAGTATTGAGTACCCTCCGACTGGCAAATATGTAGTTATAGGTTCTTAAATGCGTCTTGTTCATATATTTTTAATTCTTTTGTTTTACAGTCAGTCGGGTTTTTTGGTTTTTTAAATAGATTTTTTTTTCACTTTTTAGCCTATGACACTCCGGGGAAGAATACGAATCTTATGACACCTCACTCTTAAAAATCAGTCAAGCCGTTTAGGCTACAGGGCGTCACGTAGGAACGTACATAGGATACGCACGAAACACATAACCCTCCCTGTGTCCAGTCGGGTAAAAACCGATTTCGATTGCCAAAAGTCACTCTGAATTTTGGGGACAGCTTTCTAGATTTCTAGTTCACTGGACGAATATTTCATTAGCCGGGAAATTCATCCAAAAATCCCAGGCGATACAACTTTCTAGACTTCCCAGCAAACCCATTCACAATATTCCATTCGCCAGCAAATTCATGTGGGAAACGCAGACTGCTTCTAATTCCCTCAAGGAAAACTGCATTCGCCAGCAAATTCATTTGAGAATCGCTGGCCGTTTAACTTTAAAGATATGCCAGCAAGCCTACTAATTCGCTTTTCGTTCGCTTCTAGTTTCCTGGAAGAATATTTCATTCGCTTTCAAGATTTCGCAGCAAACCTAACTTTTCGTTCGCGTCTAGTTAACTGGACGAATAATTCATTTGCCGGCAAATTTATCCGAGAATCTCGCGCGATACATGTTCCGCACTGAATTTCTGTGGAAGAATTGCCAAAAAGCACGCAGAAGAATAAAATGCGAACATCTACCGAAGATTGCACAAAACTTCCTTGGAAAGAATTTGGATGCGGTGTAGTTTATGCGATCTCAATCATGCGCTCTTGTAAAATCTGCTTTGTGTTGTGTTCCCCAGATGTCCTTGAGTGAGTCGGCACCGATAGTTACATCAATTCCATACCTCTTCATCAGTGAAGTCATATGACCTCAACTGATCGGTTCGGTTCATCTTAGAGCCAATGGAGGAAATGATCTTATGACTTTTCTCTCAGCTGTCATATAGTCTGGTATCAACCTATGACCTGTCAGTTCACTTCACAAGTCAGATGTTTATCTGTTGTACAAATTCAGTTGACTTCTGCGCTGGTGAGGTCACTGGAGTCCGGCACTTATCTGCGAACAATTCGACTGTCGAAACCGTCAGTTGCTGTCTCTCATATGAGAACAAGCTTAACATGTTTGAAAAGCACTTCACGCTATCTGATTCGACAATAATGACAGTTCAACTGAGAAAATTCATATGAATTATCTGGTGGACTGAGATCTTTTTCGATCAGCGACTATAAGCTGAACTGGGGCTGCTTTCTAAATTCTTACTTCTTACTCACTGTCTGACTGCAATAATTACTCGTACCTACATTTGTTAGTTAAAAACAAGCAAATGCATATTTTTAGGAACTGTGCAGTTGATTCGACGTTCTATAAATTGCCTCGTGACCGTCTTATGGCATAAGATTTCCTTGCGTTTTCCTAATCGATTCCTCAATTACAAGTCTAGATCTATTCTAGAAAATTGTGGATAAAAAAAATAATCGTAGATTGCCAACACGTTATTCAACTTCAATGACGTGAGTGACGATTGCCGGAGCGGATTCGTGTAATTAACAAAATACTGCCAGATGCCTTTTTAAGTTTTGACATTTGATGCCCTCAGCTACAAGTTATCTCCCACTCGCGCTTGCCGACAAATGATAAACACAAACAATTGCCGAATCATACAATTTCGAAATGAAATCACACCCTCTTACGTATCTATTTGATTAACTCATAGAGCAACTGTTAGTTGGCATTAATCACGAAACAGCATGTTGTGAATTTCCAAAACAAAAGCTTCGACTAACTAAAGCATCTTTCGCTTTGCATTATAGCGAAGTAGAGAAACTCCCAACAAAATGCGCAGTCATTTCGATTGCGTCACTAAGTAACCAATGAATTACTAATAATGAATGTTTGATAATAATGTAGGCGATACAAGTATTTGCCTAAATGTATTTAGTCACGTTAGATAAGATGTGTCGAGTGTTTGGATACGTTTGAAAATTAATTTACACTCGTGACCGTCGGGCGGTTGTTTTTTTTTTAAACGAATTTCGCATGATTAATCTGAAAGGGTGGATAATTGACTAGGGGTTGACTGTCGCATGAAGGCATGGTAGGCTTTGAACGTAAACTATCAAAAATCTTTAATTTGTTCCACCAGAAACGATCCTAAGTTCGAGATATAGCAGCTTAGCTATCTTTGAGCTTGAAGACTCTCGAAAACAGCTTAAATAATGAGCTAAGAACCACCATCAAAGGAAGACCCTCAGAATCTGCCTTCCACAAAGTGCTAAAAACGATACAAAAATCACTGCGCTATGGAGAATACGCCCTTCCTTCCGTATCTAGAAGAACCTTGAAACAATGTTACAACTGAAGCAGTTTTTGAGTCACCTATACGGAGTTGGGCAGCACTTGAAAGTAGCAATATAACCAAATAACTAGACAGTTGGAAGTTGCACAACCTGCTTTGAATGCCGCAAACAGAGCTACCAGAACACTTCCAATACCCCGTAAAGGACCTTTTCAAACGGAGCTATTTGGAAAACTACCGATACCTTCCGATGGACCTCGTTAAGCAAAGCTAGCAGAGCGCTACCGATACCTTGTAATGGACCTTCCTAAGCACAGCAATGGAAGGCATTGGTTGCTAGTAATCTACGAGTTCTATTCTACACAGAACCTAAAGGATCACCCTTCGAAACTTACGGGCAGATTTTTAAAAGACAAACTTAGCCACCAACTGAATGGGTACCTGAAGAAAGTTATTCCAGATGTCACTGTAAACACAGTCACAAAGGACGTTTTTAAACCACTCATTCCTTTTCAGCTGCTCAGAGAATCGTCTTCGAGGTTATAGTTGAAAGTTACATACCCTAAAAACTTTTAATTCAGTTTCTGCCATAAAAGCGCATATTTCGCGATAACGCGACTATTATCTGGTTGGATTTTTACTTCTTATTATTTAACGTCATTGCTGCTGATCTGTCATAAAAATAAATCACTTTTTATTGTTTATTTTTATTTCGCTATTTTTGATTGATTTATTTCGGACCAAGTTGTTGTGTAACTCAGCAGAGGTGCATTCAAATAAATATAGAGAAAATTTCATCTGTTATAGAGACCCAGCAAATACTAGTACAGCGAAATTGTAAAGGAAGACTGAAGCTTGATTGGAGGGTGTAAAGTATTTCGAGCATTTGTCTGATGACTTCACACAGAAATTTTTGTTGAAAGACATAGCGAGTGTGGAAATATTGACAGCATATTTAATATCGAATGTGGAGCCAATTTCCTTCTCATGGAAATCTTTTAAATTTTGGATCGGCTTTAGAATTAAGGAACAATATTTTTTCCTCCTTCACAAAACCGATTAAAATTTAATTGAAATCTGATCAAATTTGTACTGCCTTGTCCAATGCAAATGCAAGAACTTTTTTATAGCCAGTCATAAGTCAAAAGCAAGATTTCATCAAAGCAATACACTCAAAATTTTAACAATGACCATTAAAACGTAGATTTCTGTTCGAATAATAAACAAATATTTTATTGCTTGCTGAAAAGTGTGTCTCGTTAAAAGAAACCTCCATTTGATTAGATAGCGTTAAAATTATTACAAGTTTGTTCGAAAATATGCAATTCTTTAGACAGGTAAACACTTTAAATGGAGAAGGATTGACTCGATTTATATCTCTAATATTACCCGGACACTTGGCGAACTCGACCGAGTGCCCATCACCGTCGATATCGAATGAATACGTCTACTCTATCCACCAACTTCACCCAGTCGAGCTGCATGTGCAGGACCTATTCTAAATAATACGTAGTTCAAGCTGCGATTTCACCACTCATTACAGTAGGGACGTGAAGTTGAGACCACTGTTGGTTAACACTAAGGAGTGATGGAAACTCTAGTTTTAAAGTGATAGTACTTGCCAACAGTGTTGCCATTCTGACCGGATTCCGGTCATATCTGACCGAAATGTTTTCACTCTGACCGGAGAAAATTTTGAAATCCGGTCTAACCGATTTTTGACCGAAACGAAAAAATTCTTTAACCGGAAAAAACCTATTTTGACCTGAAAAATAATATTGTTCTAGAACATAGAATGATACTTGGCCATACTTAACGAACACGCTCACAATTTCATTCAGAAACCAATTTATTGTGAATAATCTTAGAATGAAGCGGCTAGTCGCGGCAGTCTCATTTGAATGCTCTCACAAACTGTGACTCGGTCGGTGTGAGCATTCAAACAGACCTGAAGTGAATACGATTTAGCATATTTTGCAATTCCGGTGTTGGTTTCACCAATTTCAAACACAGAAGTGGAGTGGAAAGATAATTTTTCAGCAAACCGGTGTGATGTGATGCAAAGCTTTTCAAGGAATTTTTTTGTTTTTTTGTTTTATTAGATTTAAGATTTCGAGAGTTTAAAAAAATAAAGTCACTACATACATTTAATATAATATAATTTTATTTTTATTTTTAGTTAAAATATATTACTATATTGCATTTTTGACCGGACTTCTGGTCAAAAATTCTTTATTTTATCTCTTGACCGGATTTTCTGACCGAATTTAAGAAAAAATAAAATCGGTCATTCGGTCAGATTTGACCGGATTCATTTATTTTTAGTGGCAACACTGCTTGCCAATTTAAAAGGATGAACTTGTAAAGAGCCCAACCCATATAATCCGTCGCATTCGTTGCGGCAACGTATTCGACTGACAGGTTAATAGAATACACAGCACCTTATTATGGAAGCTGACCCATAAGCACCGCACGTGCCGGATGCGACGTATAAAGTAGGTTAACTTTCTACTTTTCAGTCAGTGGCATCAGTGTTGGTAACTCGTGGGAAGTTTACCTTTTCGTGGGAATTTCGATGGTAAGAAGCGGTCTCGTGGGAAAAAGGGATAAAGTAAGGTTTCGGTAAGGTTTTGTGGGAAATTTGGTAAACTTACAAAAAAAAAAAAAAATTTCCATCAAACATCAACCTAATATCATATTTCTACCACCTTATTCTGAGTTCACAAAACAAGCCTATCTAAATGATTTGTATATAAAATAAATCTACTACAAATTACAAAACTTGTAAGAGGCTTATCACATTTTTTGCTTTCTCTTGCATACCACAAATCCCCACAGAAGGACTTCATAAGATCTTAAAGCCCCGGCTCTTTGCATATCCACCAAAAAGGCAGCAAAACAGTTGCCTCTACCGCTTCGCATTAGTCGACTTCAATTCCCATTTTGTAGGTACTTCCCCTTCTAACTTTCACTGGTATTTTCATTGCTTATGTTTTCAACTGAGTTGCTGTCTTTATTCATTATCGAACAGTTTCTTATTATAGGGATTATTTGCGCTAAATGTTATTTTTTCCTCTTTTTATTAACTCTTTTTATAAATACTAAAATACACAAATAATGTGATATTATGATTTGTATCTTGTTGTTTTTTTCATGAATCGTACCAATGTGACTTTTTATTATGTATATATCGAGTAATGAAGGCATTCTTCCCATTAAATTCCTTAATATAGAATATTTTTTGCTCTATTTTATTTTTTGTTAATAAAAATATTGAAAGTTACCCGTTTTTTTTTTTAAATTAACTAAGTGGGAAATTTGTGGGAATTTTGACAAGCTCCAAAAGGGAAAAATGGGGGAAAAATTAGCTGTCCGAGGGAAAAACCATCTCAGTGACATACGAACACTGAGTAGCATCCGTTGACGTTTCTCACAGCGAGAGAGGCACCACTCTCATTGGTGGAACTATTGAGAGCATGAGAGAAACTGTCATTTGCTGTCGCCAGATTTCTTATATGGTAGGATTTCTTCCTTTTTGTGGGAATTTCGATATCCGAAAAGCCTTCCATGGGAAAAAATAAAAAGCTGCAGAAAACATTTAAACTCTAAATTTTTCTGAAATTTCATCAAATCTACATTTCACCGTGATTATAAAGACACTGAATGTACATCAAAAAGAGCTTATGTAAATCGCATTTTAGCAAGATTTTCTCTTACCTTTTCTAGTACAAAGGGTAATCATTATATAATGGACAAACTGCGATTTTTATACCAAAGGTAGATTTTATATCCGTAAAATAGAAATTTTGCTTTTAAAAGTAAGATTTTTTGCACGAAAAAGTATACCTATGAATTTAATTATTTAAAAGGGAATTCGAGTACTGTGAAAAGGGAAAAATTATTACGTTTCGTGGGAAATATGAGGACAGAGTACTTAAAACACTGGCTGTCACCGTATGCGACGGATTCTATGGGACTGCGTCAATATTGACGGATCCGTCGACGCATCGGATGCTACGGACTTATGGGTTGGACCTTTAAGGTTGTTTTTGGTACTAAATGCATTTGACAGACGTAAATAAATTGCTTTTCACTAAAAAAAAAAAATAAACCTGTCCACTAGGAAAACACAAGTTGCAGCATTCAGTTCAGGCTAAAAATAGGCTCACAATAGAATTAGCTCTTACACTGCGCTCTAATTTTTGACAGTCGTTGAGGTACTCCTGTTCAGTTTTGATTGTCAAAAATCTGCAATAGAAGAAGGCGCCTTTTTTATTCAACCTTAGTTGGAAAATCTGTCTTTCATTTATCGAAAAATCGTTATAAGTTATTACTGTCACTGCTGTTACTCGTAAATGTGCTTTATAGGTTTGTGAACGAGCGAAATTAACGCTTCGAAAGTGAGGCAGTGAGGCGAAAGTGGAAATAGCACCTCGAAAAGTGAACTTTAAGAATTGATGGCAGTATCAGACCTTTTTCAACAATTCAGCACAAATTCATGCTGCAGATTATGACCAATATTTTCGGCAAAAAAATCAGTAATCGTTTGTGTAAAGATATGGGCAACATTAGTTCAAACTGCCTATCAAATCTTATGAGTCCATTGTTTTTAAGTTTCTATGTGCTCCATCAGCGTTCGCACTTCAAAAGCATATATAAAATAATTCTAAAACAAATGTGAAACAATTGAGGAACATGTATCATGTTTCAATTTGTTTAATACCCCCCTTACCACTCGGAAACTGTTTCCGAATTTGCTTAACTTACCTAAACCCATGACTAAAAAATAAATGGTTAAAATATTAAAAAAAAAAAAACCAACTTCATCATTCGCTGTGATAAAGCATCACAAAAATCCATCTCCATCTGCACTGAGCCAATAAAATAAAACCATCCGAATTGGAGCACGTACCCACTTTCGAAATACGTAAATGGTTGTGAAAAATAAATACTCCTCCAGTCATTCATTCATACTTTGGTAGTTGTTGTCATGTTTGACGGTTTTCGGTGCAATACGTTTTTTTATAATAATCACTTTCACTGTTTAGTTAATGAAATCATTGCCCTGTTTTATGGTAAAACTAATATGTGCTTAGAGCTGAAAGGATTAGAGATATCTCGACAGGTTTATGTCGTTTGGCTCTGCTGCTTAAATGTGACTTAGAAGTTCTTACGGAGATGAGGGTTATTGGTGCACTGAGAAAAGAAATGCACCGTCAGCTGTTTTTTACTGGGCCACCTCTCGTGAACGTCTGACAAGCGTCCGAAAGTCCTGCCTGAGAAATAGTCCCATTTCAGACGACGTATTTAAGTAAAGTCCCCTTTCGTGCTATCATTTTCAAGGTTCCGTACCCAAAGGGAAAAAACGGAGACCTTATTAGTTTCGCTTTTGTCCGTCCGAACACAATAGACCAATTTTTTCCTATTTTAAAATGCAGAAACCTTTTTTCTTTATTTAAATTTAAATTCAGAGCCGAAAGCCATCGCAGCTAGTGCTCACAAAAAATTATGTTTTTAATATTGTACGTTAATAGATTATAATAATAATAATAATAAATTTAAATTAACATGCAAGTGTAGTAAAAAATGTTACGTATACGCCACCGATAACACTTTTTTTAGACAAATCCTTTAAATTCATAGGCTGTCTTCTTGTTCGAAATTATATAAAGCTGCCTCCAACTCATTTTTAAGGAGCTGATTCTTCCTAAACTGTTCTGAGCGTCGTTTCCCTGGGAGGCACCACTCTATGTAGTGGAATAGAGGGATGCGTCATAGGGAAACGCTATGGATATCTCTTTTGAGCAGTATTGTTTGATCAATCTATTGCAACTTTCTCGAGTTCCTATCGAAAAATCATAAGATAAGCGCGGGTGTTTGAAATGTCATTATTTTTCTCTTGCTGCGTTCTGATTTATACGGCCCATGCTAAAACTTAAGTATCGTGATTGTGAGGGTTATGTGGATGAAAAGTTTGAATACAAAAAAAATCATTGAAAACACGTTCTATGTAAATAAAAATATTTCAACAGCAGAATCGACTACTTTTAAGCTTTTCTGATAAAACAAAATATCGCCTTAGCTCTAGATCAGTTCTAAAAGATGGAAAGTCTTCCTGAACACAGACACTTTTAGTCACTGATGACTCTTCTCTATTTAATACTTGAGATCATATGACTGATCGCCAGAGCAGGATGCACGAGGAAAATTCTATCCCAAAGTAAGTGATCGCAACTGGATCACTGGACATTTCATAAACAAATCGTTTTCCCATTGGCATTGATAGATAAAAAGGTGAGTTGTACATCCAAACAACTGATGAAAAAAGATATCTGTAGTAAATAAATTTTTCCATAGCCAAATTGGGCTGTAGATCAGTTGTCTCATGATCGCATCGCAAGCAAACTGATCGTCAAAATTAAATTCGCCGATAGACAGACCAAAGGAATTAAATCCTTTTTCAGTTTGTACGTACGTTTTGGCACAACCCTTTCTTCGATTTAGAAAAGTTCAGCCTACCAACACCAAGTACCAGTCTCAATAAATTTTGCCAGGAAAAACATGAGCCACATTTTTGCGTCTTTAAAATATGAACGATTTATTTAAAAAATTCAATTTAGTTTTATTTATTTGCCTGTCGATTGAACAACAAAATCATTATCAACTACATAATGACTGTCTATTTATAAATGTAAAATGTTGATATTGCAAGAATTTGGTTTGAGCTTATTTAATCCGGTAGAAGGAACGTGGAGAACTTTGAGCGTTCTGTGGCGGAGGGGCTGGTGTTGCTTTACCTATTTGCAAGTAGATTAAATGTAATCTGCCGAATCATATCACGTTTTGTGAATTTTATGGTCAAAAGGTTCAAAACGTTTGCGTAGGTAAAGTACAGTTGAGCACTGATTTAGCGAGGAATGCAAATCGTGATGTGTATTGACATGTGCTGTTCACATGATGTTTTTTTTTTTTTAATTGCTTAAATTTTGGAAGTGGTTATTTGGGCCGGTGTGACCACAACTCATCCGTAGCTCATTTATGAGGGACAACTGATCGACAGGCCATGTTCGACCATCTGTATGAGTTAATTTTCCCTCGCTTATCTCGACAAAAGTTTTTCACTCTGGCTTTTTTTTAACAATTTGTAAGTGCTGCAGCTTCCCAAGTTCAAGTAGCTGCAGCTTCACCTACATCAACAAAAATGGATCGTTGCACGTTATCCTGAAATTAACCATAAAAGCAATTTATTGGACTTTCTTATCAGAATCGTGTGTCATTCGCAGCAAGGTTTCTTGACTGCCCTGAACTCATGGTTTGTTGCTTCTTCGTATTTCCCGGTTCTTTGTGTCCAAAGGCATTCTCATAAATTGCATGACCTGTCCATAGGTCCCATCTGATGGTGAGTTGAATAAAAATAGTCATAATTTTGGAAATCATCTGACTAGTTCAACAATAGAACTGTCAAAGTGATGGACATTTAAAAACTTAACTGATTTGACAGAAGTGTCAGATTTCAGATGTGATATGCTGGCATTTGACCACAAAGATAACCCTGGCTTTGTAGGTTGTTTTAATAAATTTATTTCTCTACATAATTGGATTTATTTTTGTTGTACAGAAATTGTTTTGAAGGGTGCTCAGCTCATGCGTGAAGTTAGAAACAAATCAGAAATACGAACCAAGAACTTAGCAAGAAATGGGTTTGAAAATTGGTAATTAATTGAGATGTTTACTATTTCGTTCTACTTCAGACTTGTAAACATTTACACAACTCATTTAAGAAACAGTCTTTAGAGCTGCATTTCTTTCTAATAGATGTCGCTCTTTTGTTTACGCGTTCTTTTGGAAGGCAATCTCTTTGGACGTGGTGAACCAAAATCATTATATTAACAGGCTGCATTCTTTTTGTTGTACCGATTACGTCGTTCTTTTAAAACTGATTTTTATTAAAGTACGGGATCTTATTAAGAATATTTATATTATCCTTAGTTTGTATTTTGATCAAAATCGTTAGAGCAGTTTTTGTAAAATTTGACAGACAAAACAGTACCAAATTTTGCCATGTTTATTTTGAAAAATACTACTGTTTAACTATTTAGCTGAAAACTGAGTACAAGTTATTGTTTGGGGAGTAAGCATTACTTGGTTTTTAAAGCTGTATCCAAATCCAAAATTAGGTTTTCGATATATACGCAGTTTTTAAAATTAGCGTTTTCGGTGATTCGGATTGAAAATTAAGGGCGCATTAATTTTGAAAACATTAGTTTCACTCTAAGTTTGCATTTTGGTTAAAATCGGTATTGCCGTTTTCAGGTAAACTAAAGGAAACTATGTTTTTCAAAAATCACTTTTTTCAAAAATCCATTTTACGATAATACAGAGAAAAACTGAGTTTGCCATTAAGTTAGAAATGACCATATTACCTTAGAAATGAATTTTTGTTACAATCGTATGGACCGTTTTCGAGATATGTCCAAATTTCAAAAGTACCGTTATTCGATCTTTTAGCGGAAAACTGAGTATGCAGTTATTTTAACCTCACCTACTTAAGCTTAAATGTCAATTTTGGTTGAAATCTTTAGAGCCGTTTTCGAACAAATCAAACTGGTATGAAAATTTTGTATGGGAAGTACCATTAATAGAGAGGTTACCATGCAACAAAAACAAATTGCCCCGAACTGTAAGCCCCAGACTCCAAATCCGAAGTTTGAACGAAATCCGTTCAGCCGCTTAGTATGTAGGCCTCGGGACATACAGACAGACAGACAGACAGACAGACAGACAGACAGACAGACAGACACACAGCCAGATAGACAGACAGACACACAGCCAGATAGACAGACAGACACACAGACAGACAGACAGACAGACAGACAGACAGAAAGACAGACAGACAGACAGAGACAGACAGACAAAATTTTGCGACCCACTTTTTGAGTTCGCCTATCATCGTAATGTCAAAATTGGTTAACATCTCGAGTTCGAACGAATACGAATACAATATCTTTCTCTCCCTACGTAATGGAGATAGCTAAAAATAAAAAAAAACGCACACACCCCAATAAATGTAAGACTCTACACCTAGTGTCCTTAAGGACCATTTGCGCCAACTATTTGTTTATTTTTGGTTCCCTACTCACAGTCATATCTGAGGTTAGGACCTCCCACATCAAAGTCGAATGCAGAGCCTTATGCTGGATTTACATCATCACTCACGCGCATTTTTGCACGAGATGGGACAGAGAAATCTGTATGTCCGCAGCCAATGCTGATGCAGTCGTAAGAATGAGCTCACAAATCAGCGTCATGGATGATCCACCCATGATTATAAAAATATATACAATTTCCGGCGACCAGCACTTCTGCAACCATTTGAAAGCGTTTCCATTACTGATTTACAAAATGTAAAATTAGAGTGGCAATTAGTTTCAGTGAATTAAGCAATCGATTAATCAATCAATTATGCGAAATAAATAAATAATTATCCGTTCATCACTTCCGGAAGCCATCGGACCTTACTAATAATCATTTTTAACCTTCACACTAAATCTTTTGTAGGTCACGATATGCAATTCTGTATGGAAAATTTCACCATTGTGAGTTCGATTATGATTATGATTACGATTATTAGTATAGCCGATTTTGTTTTAAGGAAATTCCGCAAGCTATAAGAATATCAACAGACGCAGTGGCTTAGTGGTTAGTGTGTTGGACTATTAAGCGAGGGGTCGTAGGTTTGAATCCCAAAAAAACCCAAATTCCAACTTATGGTTTTTTTCCGCTGCGCCACTTCTCGCGAACGTCTGACAAACATCCGAGAGTATAACTGTCATGAAGAAGCTACTCACTTAGCCGTTTGGACCCGGCATGAAATTGTAGATCCCTTCCATTCGTCCCAAAGATGAAAAACTCAGACAAACGAATGGTTGTGAGAAGGTAGGCCTGTTGCGCCAACTATTTATTTATTTATTTATAAGAATATCAAGATGCAGCAATAATTTCCACTACGTAAACAAGATGGCCGACCAAAGTATATGTCACGTATTTTTGAGTGCTAGGTAAAGTGCTGTCCTTTTCAGTCAGAGGGATCTTTATTATTGGGCTCCCTTCAATCTTTTGTGTTAGGAATGTGTGATGTTTTTTAATTCAGCATTAGGAAGTCCTGTCCCTATCAGTCAGTCGGTATTGCGCATTGGGAATGTGTGACGTTGCAAATCCACCACTAAGCAGTCAGTCAATAACAAAACACTTGCAAGGCGCTGAAAACAAAATGCGAGAGTCATAACAAAGTATAAATAAATGGAAATCCTACAATAGAATCGTAAAAAATTCGGCAAAGTCCTTTGTCTCAGTGGAAAGCTCTCACATATATAAAAAAAAAGTGATGCAGTAAGACCAAACTTCTGTCGACGGACATCATTCAACCATCCGTGTATACAAATTCTATTTCACGCAGTATGACTTAATGCAAATAACTTAGATAGGTATTTATCTACCGCTCTAAGCGTCCCACATGTGACTAACCATCTGTCCATAGCCATACTCGTGTCAAAAGTATCCAAATATCGGCTAGCCAACATGTAGAAAAAGCTTTGTAGTAAAGCATGTACCACACACATATATCAACAGCAACACCCAGTGACAGAGTGAGTAATGATGACATACCAACGCCGGCTCCACAAGTTGATTGGATGCTATTCTGAAAACAGAATACAGATTTCATTAAAAAGCTCCTTCATGCTTGTGTGGATTTATTTTTAGCTTTAATGGGATGCCCCCTCGCCACCGCTTTTTTAACATTTCAACCAAGCTCACCACTTTCCTGCCATTTCAGCGGTCGCCGCGATAAGGCGGGACGTCAAGTCATCGGTATTTTTTTTCCTCTTTTCTTTTTCGTATTCCATTGCTTTGTTGTCGTTCACGATTTATATCGCTCACGTGTTATTCGGCTGATATTTCGTTCGTGTTGAATAAAATGTCGCAGATACTTTGCGCCGCGGCGTTCGTATGTGTCACTTGTTTTAATGGTTGGTGTACTGCGGGCGGAGACGAGGTGTAGGGGTTCACCAGGAGAGAATTGTCACGATCGGAAATTAACACAGAGTTGGGTTGGAGATCTACGAAAAATGTTGCAAAGTCATGTACTGCCAATGGAGTTGATTGGTTATGATAATGACTGCTTAATTGATTTAACCAGTTTTGTGAGAGCTAATAGAGTGGAGTCGAAGATCAAACTCATCAATCGAATCAATACGTTCCCCCAAAATAGAAAGATGCTGTCCAAAATATCTGTTGCTAGCTGCACACGAGCGGGACGCCTCAGTCAGACTATTACAAATCTGACATCTGTCTCGAGCCCGACGTTGACATGCCTTCCCTATTTGGTTAGTTTAAATTTAACCGGCACGTTCGATACTGAGATTGGAGCGGAAATTCGATATGATAAGGCGAACGCAGACCCGTCTTGTGCTAATTGGATTTCTGTAGAAAATATAGAAAATATCCCTATATCGATTTCAAAAATGCCATAGATATAGGTTCACCTTTATTGAATCAAAGCACGGATAGGACGTTCGACGACGAGATACACGGACTGAAGGTCAATGTGATTGGGCAAAAGATAGTCACGTGTGCACTGATGAACTATGCAATGATGAAATATTCCATCGGGCTGTTGTTTTTGTGTCAGATGTGCTATTTGTGCTGGCAATTATTACCTAAATTGATGACTGTTACTGGTAAATCAATCAAGTAGCCAAGTAGCCGTTGCATGTTTAGTTTGAGTGCGCAAATTGAAAGTGCCCGGAGGGTATCCGTATCTGTGAGGCAGTAGAAAAAAAAATACAAAAGAACAATCGCAATCAGTGTTGCCGAAAGTACTCCCATAGGATTATTGAACTACTTTCAACACCTCCGTACTCCTCCATTCACATTTGTACTGCTTTACTTTTTAAAGACCTAAAATATTTAACAAAGTTTCTTCAACTTTTTTTTTAAATTTAATTCACTTCAAATTTAATGCAAATTTGGTAGCACTTTTATCTTCCAAACTGTCGTCAAAGAGGGAATTTCCCTCTTTCTAGTTTGTTTTTGATTTTCGTTGGCTTCATGCAATTTTCATCTGTCATTGCGGTATTTATTTTATTGTTATTTGAGATTGTGGTTTGGGGGTTCCGTGAATTTTGAAGACTAAAAAATGCCTGTACAAATATTTTTTTCAAAATACTCCCCTCTTTTGGCTGCAGTACTACTTTATAATATTTCTCTACGGCAACACTGATCGCAATTGTATAATGCAGTGATTTCGCAGGAGAATCTACATAAAAAAATTGTCTTTGAACAAAATACGATGCGAGGTGGTCATGAAAATGTAAACAAGAAAGTTTCTGTGACGCCAAAGAGCTTTGCACATAGAAAAAGCTGTACAGTGTTGTCATAGGTGGGGATATTTTCAGGAAATAGAGAAAGTTGGGAAGAATTTACGTTTCTGTCAAGCTTTTTATACCAAGATGTATAACTATTTTATGCCTCATCTGTTTTAATAAACTGTTAGCATTAAAAAGAGACAACACTAAGAAAGAGGCAGCCTCGTTTGAATTGTTTTCGTGAACGGACGGTTAAAGAAGCGACTGATTTTAATAAAATAAAGGAATTGCGGACGTTTAAAGACGCGACTTTTTTTAATAAAATATTGCTTGAGTTTGACATCGAAGCTTAATTTATGTTGTTTTTGTTTACTATTTCACTAACAAAACCATGCAGGGTTATTTCGCTGTTAAATATATTTAAAACGTTTACACTTACATTATGTGCATGGAAGCTAGTCCTTCTAGAGTATGACAGGAGCGCCATCTTTTGACTATGAGAATATTGGTTAACTTTCAAAAAAAAAGCTATCGATTTTCATTTTTGGTCTTTTACAATTTATTTGGACTTGTTTTTAAAAACAACATCAATCTGTATTGACCAGAGCAAAAAATGCGCCTCATCAGCGTTTTCCATCACTTTTTCGAGCATCTCAGGCGGTATGTCGGTGATTTATTTACGAGCAGTCACGAATATTTGCCATGACCTTGTCAGTGGTCTGAGGGCTGCTGCCGTACACTTTGCTTTTCAAATAAACCTAAAAAAGAAGTCCGGATAGGTCAAATCTGAAGATCTGGGAGCCAGTCAATGGGGGCGTTCAAGTATTTAGTATATTAATTCTGACAGCTGTCTGACTTGATGTGTCTCAGTTTTGATTGGCCTAAATCGGTTAAATGAGCAGCTTTTTCAGTTGACTCTTATGGAGGGATAGTCGACCAATCTAGTCAAGATATTTGTGACTGAGAACGAAGTTGACAGTTCGCATATGTGGCTGACGTAGGAATAGTGACGTTACCGTAGAATTCAGTTTTAACGTTCAATGCGCATGTTCTGTAATTATCACATCGATATATTTGTCACTAAGAGGACAAATGTTCCTAAGCTTTCGATGCGAAAATTTCTCGCATGAGTTACAAAACATGGACCCAGGTTACATCAAGTCCAGACCAATCTAGTCGACATAAGATAAATATACTTTCAAATGTGTCCAATGTCGCCATTTTTTTGACAGCACACGTCCAATGAATTTTCGTTGCAGAAACTCTCACTCTTACCGCTTCAACTAGGTCATTGGAAGGCGTCTTGGTCGACGTTTTACTGCTGTCCCGTGCTCAACGAAATTCGACACCAAACGACAAATGCACAAATGTTCTGTCAGACGGTGCTTGTTGGGCACGATATTTTCGACGATTAGTATGAGTCAACACAACTTACCGACTACATACTTTCAATATACAGCGTCACTGTTTTGAAGCGCTTTTTCCGTGTGAAGCGATTCATGAATAAAATTGTACTGAATTGACGTTTCAAAAACATGTCTACTCGAGTCAATCGGTTGATAAATGTCAAATTTATTCAATGTTTGCATACCGACATTAAAGATGGCGCAACCTGTATATATTCCTTAGATTGAAAATAATGCGCGATAATAATAATAACAATCGTATTTAGTGTCCAGGGTAGATTTTATGAACTCACAATGGCGAAGTTTTCCATTTTAATTTACCCATTGTGACCTTAAAAATATTTATTGGGAAAATAATTAGTAAGGCCCAATGCTACACCGATACAAAACTTAATAAGGCAACATCGGAGTGCTAAACGAGGGGAAATCAATGGGGCATATTCATAGTTATACTATAAACCTGGGTCTAACTAAACTCGAATCTACAGTTAACCCACAGGTAAAACACAACTGGTATTCATTAAGAATTTGGCAGCTCTGTTTAATTAGATCCGAGTTAACGAGTATTCTTAGGCACAATAGGCTCCTTTAAGAAGCCGCAGTGCCAGAGCCCCCCTTGAAGGCTCTCCCGCTCTCCAATCTAAAGCGTATTCTACTACCAATCAATTACATAAATACTTTCTGACAGCAAAAAGTCAAAAGAATTTAAAATTCTACTTGGTTCTGGCGTATTTTTTAAATAAAAAAAGGTATGCATTTTAGTGCCGACATAATTATGTTTTGTGATGTGAACAAAAATTCTAAAATTTGCAGATGACCCGCAAAGAAAATATTAAAAGAGCAAGAGAACAAAACTGGTCGGACGCAGAAAAAGAAATGCTGCGCGAATTGCTCCGATGGCATTTACATGTTGCGTACAATAAGAGAGAGGATGTCAAAATGATTTCAAATAAAAAAGCTGTGGATAGATATTCAAATAATGCCGACATTTTTCCTTTATTTTTTTTAGTTTATTATTCACGCGCTACGTTATTTCATTTATTGTAAACCAAGTATCACATGATTTGCGAAATTCTTAAATTTTCTTTTCGTTCACTTGGTTTTGACGTTTAATGGAGTTAAAAATAACTTAAACATACGTTCTGTTGTGTTTAATGTTAGACTTGAGTTTTTCGTTTAGACATGGGTTTAAATTGTCTATGAATTACATAAACTCCGGTTTAGTTCAGTTATAACATAGTATTTAGTAACATATCAAAGATCTATGAATATGCCGCAATAACTTTATCGAAAAATTGTTAAATCCCACTGAAAACATCTGGCAACACTGCAGCTGATATTAGCACATAACACTCAGCAGTCTTTTGCAAAAGTGCACTTTGTTTTTAATCGGGGAAATAATGTTCCTAATTGATAATTGGTAGGACTTTCGTTCTGCGGCAGCTTTTGTGTCAGCAATTTGCTGCATACTCTTAGGCATTGCTTGCCAACGTCGGTGTATGGTTTTAGGTAAACTGTTTATTCGATTTGAAAAATTAGTCGTTAAGAAGTCATCAATTGGGGCGCACAAAATATTTGAAAATTATTTTGAGTTTCACAGAAAAGGGAGTATAAGCGGGGGCTTACGGTGAAGCCATGTGAAATTGTTACATAAGAAAATACGAATAATTTCATTATTTTGAGGTTGGAATGGTTCTCTGAATGGTATTTCTTTGCAGGGTTGTTGGTGGCAGTTTTGTTATAACCTGTCAATCTTTGGATTCTGAATAAAGACGTCTGAAGCGCCGCTACTGCCGGTTTTTGCTTCATCTTGCTCCTCTCACGGGGTGAGTATTTTTTCCGATGACAAGCAAAAACCTTTTTTTTATCTCGATACCAATGATGGCGGGAGGAAACCTTTCATGGGGCACCAATGTCCCGAATTGAAATTCAAATTCAAATTGGAAAAAAGTAAGGAAAAGATTTGCACATCTCGGGACCATCGTCAATAAACCCGACAACTATAAACCATGCACAAATAACAAACAACCTCACCTACACCCAAAGAGTCACATTGGCGTCTCGAATATTTATTAAAAGTCAGCAAACATCACAGTATACCTTGTGCCAACAAGCGCTGCGCTAATCACATGCCATCAACTAAAACAGCAAAGTGAATCATGATTTACTTGCGCCACTGGTAGGATGTGCAACACCATCAAGGGGTGGCTGACCACTTGAGGGATATGTCTCTGCGAGAGATTGTACAGATTGCAGAAAATAATATCACACCTCGGAAGTCATACAAATGAGCAAGTGTAAGCGGACCTATTGCTAGGAGGATGGCTTGTGAATCTCATTATCCGATGAAGGTTTTGGCGTGCTCTTGTTGATTCGTTCAACTACTAGAAATGTTAGCCACAATGGGATGTGAGGTTATATAAGCGGATATTCGCACTCTGATGTTGGCAGACGAATCGAGTGTTTCCAAAGAGCTGGGATCACATCCTGCCATTCAGACTTTTCGGAATGAATCGAACTTTTTTAATATATTAACATGACAGGGAGTCTTTTCGTTATGAGGGCGGTGACGAAGCTCTAGATGATGGAATCAAGTGGTCCTCGAATGCATGCTCTTTAACCGAAATAATCCCATCGCGTGCTGGGACTGGGAAAGGTAGGTTGGTTAGACAGTACACGTTCCTG
Organism: Cheilosia variabilis; assembly: GCA_951230905.1. Taxonomy (NCBI): domain Eukaryota; kingdom Metazoa; phylum Arthropoda; class Insecta; order Diptera; family Syrphidae; genus Cheilosia; species Cheilosia variabilis. The sequence goes on along the minus strand of OX579680.1, from coordinate 57,734,285 downwards.
AAGCTAATAAATATTTTAAGTAAAGGGTTTTCCAATAAGAGGTGTTATTTTGGTATTCAAAGAAAAATGCCATTTTTTGAGATAAATGATCGGATGTTTGTTTCATAATGAAGAGGAAGGTATGCCGTTAATAATGAAAAACAACCAAATCGCAAAGTGGCTGCCCTATGTCCTCGATAGCCTCACGAATTTTATCTTTGAGGTCTTGAATCGACGCTGGGCTGTTGGCGTAGACCTTATCTTTCACGTGGCCCCAAAGGAAGAAGCCGCAAGGTGTTAAATCACAAGATCTCGGTGGCCAATTGTGATCACCTCTTTGAGAGATAACACGGTCCGGAAACTTTTCCCGTAAAATATCAATGGTTTCGTTGCTTGTGTGGCACGTAGCGCCGTCTTGTTGAAAGTAAACGTTGTCCAGATCAATACCATCCAGCTCCGATCATAAAAAAACATTAATCGTCGACTAAAAATGCTTAAGTTTTGCGAACTGTGACTGCAAGATTTTCACCATTTTTGTAGTGAATTTTAATAATTTCAATGCGTTGTTGAAGCGTGTGTCGTTCCATTTTTAGTAATGGCGTAGTTTCTACTTGTCAAATGTCAAAGAATAAAAGCTTCAAAAGTGGCAGCTACCGAAATAGCGGGTCATTCACAATAACACCTCTCATTGGAAAACCCTTTATATGTATAGCCCCTTTGAGCTATGAGCTTTGAACGAGAGCATGGCAAGTGCGTAAGAAGTGTCTTTTCTTGCTCATCGCTTTAGCTTATAGGGCAGTCATCAGGTTGCGGAGGCAGTACCTGCTTTTTGTATAGAACAGAAGGCTCTTGAGAACACATGCTCAACAAATGCTCAACAAATTACCCTACACGATCAAAAGTAAACCTTAGAAGTGGTAGGTTGTGAAGGTCTACAAGAAACAAATATCAAGTTGGAACCTTCTTTAAAAGATGTAAATCCCTTTTCTGTAAGCAAAGCTCCGGCTGGCGCTTCAGTCTAAATCTGACGAAGTCTACCACTTAAAAAAAAAAAACGTACACCAATCTCTCAGTGATAGAAGCCGCCACTTTTCGTTCCATTTTATTAGTCACTCCATTCCTCCTAACTACAACAATCCCTGTTTAAAAAGCTCCACTTGAGCTGCATGCTTCTGTTCTTTTAACGGAAGTGCATAATTAAATCAATTAACACGCCCATTGAAAGATCCACATCACTCATCTCTGTTGGTTCTAGTTAAGCAATTACAAAATGCGAAGCAAATATAAATCGCAGTTACGCTGCAAGTCGTTTGTTAATTGGTGTCAACTCTCACTCTCAGTTTTTAACAAATGATCGCCATTATTAAACAAGCTGTCACGTGCACTGTGCATACACACGTCTTGAAGGCATTCTCTTAATAAATTTTATATTGTTCATTGAAATTTGCAACTTTATGGCGAGGGATCTCGTTTTGCTTTATTGTTGTTTAAATTTTTTGTGAACATTTTATGGCTTTAAAAGTTTAATGGCGACCGAGAGGTCTTCGTGGAAGCCATTAAATTTTGGGGTTCGGTGATATGCATGCAAAACTGGTCCTTAAATTTATCCAGTATGAGAAATGTTGGCTTCTTTTGTTGTCAAATTGGATTGACATTTTGGGGAAGAAGAAGGTTAGAGTGGGGTTTGAGATTCTTTAGCTGAGTTTATAGCAGAGCTGCAGGAGCTCAACGAAGATGGGTTTTAACTCGTAAAAGGGACACTGGCTATTAGTATAGTAGATAGCATCGAAAAATTACTTGACTTCTAAAAACCGCGGAGAGAAGGCGGATATCGACTTCGGAACTAATACAGGGTGTCCGCCGGGAAGGTATACTACTTTGTTTGTTTATAATTTTTGATTAAATGAAAGAGAATGGATCTTATATTGATAAATGTTTTATTTAATGTCGGCAATTATGTATGGAAGTCTCACAAATGCGAGACCTTTTGAGCACATTTTTCCTTACATTCTCACACATTTCACACGGTATTTCATTAATTTCATCACGAATATTTTGTTTGAGTTGCTCGAGTTTGTTTGCATAAACCTTGCTTTTCAGATATCCCCACAAAAAGAAGTCCGGAGCAGTCAAATCAGGCGACCGTGGAGACCAATCAACATCACCATTTCTTGAAATAACTTGTTGTGGAAAGAGGTCTCGCAGTAATTCCATTGTAATCCTGGGTGTATGCGATGTGGCACCGTCTTGTTGATACCACATGTTAATCAAGCCCAAAGCATGAAGTTGTGGCGTTAAAAAGTGTTCAATCGTAGACGATATCGCTCCCCATTCACAGTTACCGTTACGCCGTTTTCATTTTCAAGGAAGTAAGGTCCAATGATTCCTCCTGACCAAATTGCACACCAGACTGTAACTTTTAATGGATGCAAAGGTGACTGATGACTGACGATGAACTTGACGGTTTTCCATTGCCCAGAACCGACTATTCTGTTTATTGACATATCCATTCAAATGAAAATGTGCCTACCAAAAATTTCACATAACTTTGTCATCGTCACAGTAATCGATGATTGATTTTGATAAAATGTTTTAACGATTAAAACACGTTGGTTTATCGAATATTTTTGCATAATAAATTTGCCACGTGTCTACTTCACGACTGCCAAATATGAACTGTCAAGACTAATGTTTACCAAAATGGCGGCAAAACAAAGTAGTATAACTTCCCGGCGGACACCCTGTACAATAGCCTGCTGTAGCTACAGGCTGAGTACATATATAGAAAGAACACACGCAGAAAAATCTCTTATTTAAAATTAACCAACGAAGTAATACTGTTAACATAGCTCCTACAGAGTTATTGGATTACAAATAACCGATTCAACATGTTTAAGGAGACTGGGTTGAAAATAACCGATTTTTCAATTTCCTACAAATTTTCTCGTTCGTTAATAACAAACTACCTCTGTAACTTTTTAGCAACTGGTTGATATTAATCAAGAAACTTGATTGATAACAACTAATAAAGTGAATTTTTTAACAGTATGCATTTAACCTTTTCATCTCAACGAATACTCGTTTTTTCTCAACAGAGACTTAGTTAATTCTAAGAGTACATATATAGAAAGAACACTTCTGAGCTTGGAATAGATATAGTACCTCCCTGTGTATTCCTGCATCGTATGTCTAAATTTAAATTTACGTTAAAATGGCAAAAAAAAAAAATGAGCAAGAAAAAGTCGAAAAAAAAACCTCAATAAAAATCAAATCACTTTACTTACGATAAAACGGTTTGCATAATAGTAAAACCCCAGTTACATACCTGTAAAAGAAGATAAGAGAGAAAATTTGAGTCACTTTTGTTTATAAAGGAAATTGAGCAGCAGAGTTTTGGCAAAGCCAAAATGAACAAGAATAAAAATAGAGAACGAGATGTTGCTAAAAACATGTAAATTAGTTTGCAATTTTTAAATTTTAAAATACAGGCATATACACGAGGATATACAAGGACTAGACAGATGTAGAATGCAAGTGAACAAGCCATGGAGCGATACACTCCCCAAGAACGCGGAATAATCATGTCTATTTTTTTGCGTAACAATTCGTCTGTAGTGTTGGCGCAGCGCGAATTCCGTCGCCGATTCCACGGCCGCCCGACACCGACTGCTCAAACACTGCGCCGTTTGGCCACCAACCTTGAAGAGTATGGGACCACACGAGACGTTGCCAAGAGTGGCCGGCCCCGGAGCGCCCGTTGTGCCGAGAATATCCCCGCTGTTGACGAGGATGTCGAGCTGTTGCCGGAATCATCGACCAGACGCCGTGCCTCGCAATTAGCCATCACCCGGTCGTCCCTAAGGCGAATTTTGGTCAAAGACTTGCGCATGTTCCCGTACACAGTTCAGTCCGTGCATCAGCTGCTGCCTGTCGACCACCAAACGCGTGTAAACTACGCCCAATCCATCCTCAATCTCGAGGACGAAGTGGACGATTTTTCGACCAAAATCATAATGAGCGATGAGGCTCATTTCCACCTCAGCGGGTACGTGAACAAGCAAAACTATCGCTTCTGGGGCACCGAAATTCCACGAGTAATTCACGAGGCCATTACACCCGCTCAAAGTAACTGCATGGTGCGCTGTTCACGCTGGAGGAGTCATCGGGCTATTTTTTTTTTTCGAGAACGCCGCTGGTCAAACGACAACAGTGGACGGTGCGCGCTATAGGGCCATGTTAACCGAGTTTTTTCTGCCGCAATTGGACGAATTAGGCCTGGAGGACATGTGGTTCCAACGGCACACACTGCGCGAGCCACAACCGATATTCTGAAGGCGGCGTTCCCGGGTCGCCTCATCTCACGTTTTGGCGATTTGCACTGGCCCGCAATATCGCCTGATTTAACCGTTCCAGACTTTTGTTTGGGGGGTTTTTTGAAGTCCCGTGTTTACGGGAACAAGCCCGAGATCCTAGAAGCCCTAGAAGCGAGAATCTGTCGCCCGAAGTTCTCGCCGAAGTGATGAAAAATGCCATAAAACGAGCCCGTATGGCAATCAATTGTGACGGCGCCCATTTGGCCGATATCATCTTCTCGGCTTGACCAATAAAATTCTAAAGGTTTCAAATAATCAAACACAATCAAAAAACAGAATCGAAGTTTTACATTTAGAAAAAAAAAGTCTTTTGAGTAGGTTTTTCTTATTTTTACAAAGAATGTAACAATTTTAAGTCGAGACGCGCCGTCCTGAAAAAAATCTACCCAACCCCTGCAACTTCTGCGGTAACTATCGCGAAACCAATGCCCCCGAAAAGTTCTCAAAAACTCCATAGTTAAATAAAAGCTGATAAAATTTTATCTCTCTTCCTGCTCATTTGCATTTGAACCTATTTTCAAGTCTCAAGCTTAATTTTAATCGCCCCAAATTGATAAAAAAAAATACAAGCAAGCCGAAAACCTTCTACCACCCACTTTGGGTTCTAAGAACTCAAATGAGTTCCTCCGCATGACCTCAAGACAGCAGACATAATAAATGGCAAGACTCTGTTCATTTTCAAAATGATCGCACTCACTACCGAGTGGGAGTCGTTTGTTGGCCCAATAAATTTACTATTACTCGCAATTAGGTGAATTGCTTTATGTCTAATGACCACGCTATCAGGCTTAACACACTTTTGTGCTGATTGGCTTGTAGTCGTCTGCAAAACGTGCGTTTATTGAACTTGACTCCATTGATTGACTTCTTATCATACTGGGGCACTGTAAAGCGGTATATTTAATTACGAATTCAATGCACGCTGCCGCCATGCAAGGTAAGATCGAAAAACGCACGTATCACATATAATGAAAAGTAAGCGCAACTCCAGGAAGCGTCTTGCCTGCTGGCGTCTTCACTTAACATTGTACTTTGTCACTAAAACATTTGTGGTTGACTTACGTGAAATGTATTTATGATGTCTAGGGGAAGCACTATGGGGAAGTTTTTACGTCTGTAATAGCACATCACTTGAAGGAGGATTTGACGGCTTTAAAGGGAGTGATGTCAAAGAATTTTATGATTTGAGATAGAATGAAAATTGAATAGAATGGAAACAGCAATCTTTGAAGCTATTTGCAATGATTTGGTTGATTGGGGGAGTTTTGGAATGATCTACTTGGAATTACCATGAAATGAGTGAGCCTGGAGTCAGTTTTCACCAATCAAGTCATAAGAGCGCAACCATTTATTTTGCATTTATTTCCAATCATCAACAGTCCTCAACAGTCGACTGCAATCATTTGAAAAAAAAAATGCAGTCACCACCAATCACTTGGAGTCACTTTCAAATTTTCACCAGTCACTTTCAGTCTTTTTCAAATCATCACCAGTCTTTTGCGCTCTTCGTCTATCATCACCAGTCATTTGCATTTATTTCTACCCATCGCCAATCGTCAACAGTCGATTGCAATCATTTCAAAAAATATTGCAGTCACCACCAGTCACTTGCAGTCTCTTTCTAATCATCACCAGTCCTTTGCGTTCTTCGTCTATCATCACCAGTCATTTGCATTCATTTCTACCCATCGCCAATCGTCAACAGTCGATTGCAATCATTTCAAAAAATATTGCAGTCACCACCAGTCACTTGCAGTCTCTTTCTAATCATCACCAGTCCTTTGCGTTCTTCGTCTATCATCACCAGTCATTGGCATTCATTTCCAATCATCAACAGACCTCCACAGTCGATTGCAACCATTTCAAAAACAATTGCAGTCAGCACCAATCACTTGCAGTCACTTTCAAATCATCACCATTCACTTGCAGTCAATTTCTAATCATCACCAGTCTCTTGCGTTCTTTCTGAATCATCGTCAATAATTTGCATTCTATTTCCAGTCTTCACCAGACATTTGCCTTCAAAGTGACATGATTTTGACACTTGACATATATCTTTTGGTGACACACAAAGAAATTCAATAATCATCGTTCCACTTGACCTCAATTAAGACGCAGCCAATAATAAAATTTATAAAATACAAAAATGCTTTCATTTGCTAAATGCACAAAATCGTTGGTGAGCAATTTTAACGGCATTTTATAATCTTTATGATTAAGATGAATGAACGCATAAACACCGTCGTGACTTACGAAATTAACGCAAATATTTGTTGTTGACTGAGTTGTACGGTACAAGTCAATTTTGTTCACTGCGGATTTAAGAAATTTCCAACTGGGGGAATTTTGGACTTTAATCTTGCAGGGTGAATGGCGAGGAACAAGGGTTGAACTCCTTACTCAACAAAAGATACACGCGTTGTCGATCATAAAATCTTTTACTTTTGGAACAAAATCGATTACTTTTGAAACAAGTGCATTTATGGCCACCAACTAAGCGAAGTACTGAAAGAAGCTCGGACCTGACTCAGCAAATAGCCTGTAAGCCGCAGACCCGACTAAACGAAGTGCTTTAGCAGTTGATACATTCTTCCAAGCTTTAGTTGACTTTGCAAACGCCTAAGGTACAACTGCAGTGTGAATTCTATATGACGAATGTAAATTTATACACTTGTGGAATTGTGGGGGGAATATTATGGATCAGGTGATACAATGCAGCAAAATGTAGTATTCCATGTAGTTTACAACTTCAGCTCCCATTTGTGTTGAAAAAAATAACATTTGCTATGATTTTTGTATGGGATGTGCCACGCCTCCTTGTAAATTGTATTCCACTATAAAAACGTAAAAATTTCAAGTCAATCGACCTAAAACTTTTGAGTTTTGCGGAATTTTAAGTCAATCGACCTAAAACTTTTGAGTTTCGAGAGGACAAACATTTGCTGAATTTTTATATAAAGGATGTCCCATAATTCACGCAAAATTTAACTTCGAAAGAAAATACAGATTTTAAATTAGAAAGCTTAAATTTGTTATTGATTCATAGAGTATACAGATTGGGGTTATGTTTGGAATAGCACATCGGATAAATGGCCGCCGCCGCTTTGCTGGCTGTTACCTATGACCGTTTCGCAAAAATGATAAATTTGGTTGAATTTCATTAATACACCTCCCAATTTCCTCTTTCAAGGCGTTGGTGGTCGTGGGCTTGTTTAACAAACTTCAAAGAAAAAAGTCCAATGGCGTTAAATCGACAGCCATCAAGATGAAAATCAGCTTCATCACTTAAGATGATTTTGTTGGAAAAATCAGCATCCACTTCTTGTTCCAAAATTCATTCAACGAACTCTCTTCGCGCTGGCTGCTCAGAACTCAGAAGTCTTCAGTTCTTGAGTCGATTGAACTTTGTAAGCATGAAGTTACAAGTCTTTCGTGAGAATTCGCTTCCCGAAATGCCCAATTCTTGACAACGGTTCCGAATTGATGTTCCTGAACTGTCAGCAATGCAACAAACAACAAATAGCGATCTGTTTCGATTTTTTCTGTTGAACGACTTGTGACAGGACACCCGGAGTGCTTCAAATCACTAATTGACAGTTGATAGTTTTAAATCATCAGGCCATATTTTCTACGGAAATTGCGGACTGTAGCTGACAAACCTTCATTATTTCAAAAAATATTGCTCAACAATGAAAATGCGTTGTTCTTTCGTATAGCGCTCCATTTTTACTAGCTCCCAACTGTCAGCTGTCATATTGTTATTTTTTTTACGTTGGCATCACTGTACTTTTAAATGGCGCAAAATTCATATTTTGCTTAAATTATAGGGCACTTTATAATACTTTAACTAAATATATTTATTAACTAATTATAAGTGCGAAAGTAGAGCTCTGCCTGTTACCTTTTCACGCCTTAACCGTTTAACCAATTTTTATGAAAGCGATAGAAAATATTCTCCTCTCTTTGCTTCCAATAAATGTTCTACAAATACACTTTCAAAATAGGCGACAAAATGTGAAAAGTCTCTTCGAAAAATGACAAACAGACAACTTGTGCAGAGAATATCAATATGCTAATTTTTGGCTACGAATTTTGCAATGAAAAACATGTTCACGCTCGCCCATAAATTGTTCTATTTAAAAAAAATCAAATAACCTCCTATTAGCGAAATTATTTTTCGCGGAACTAAAGTATGAGCATACAATTTATTGCCACAGTATTTTCGTTTTATTTGTTAAGACTTTGTAACGATTTTACGACGTCATTTAAGAAAAAATCGTTTGCTTTAGACTTGAAGTCACTAACAAGAGTTGCTATCTCCCATTCATATTGCAAACAACTGAAAACAAAAACCTTTTATCATTCTTGTTAGGGATAGCCTTGATTTGGTTAGCACGAAATTTAAATAGACACAAACATCATTTAGCCAACATTAAAAAGAACAACCTCCTAATAGCTTTATTATGGCAATAACTACTTAATTACCCAAAAGTTTAGATGTTTATCTAGTCTGTTCTTTCCGTTTTCGTTTGATTTAATCTTGTCACGACTTTGCAGGTTTGACTATGACTAATAACAAGAGATCTGTCTTTTTTTTTGTTTATTTGTTTATTTGCGACTGTCAATAGTTAGTTGGGTTTTCACAAGCAAATGGAGAAGTCTTGGCACGTGGGTTGAAGTAGATATTCCTTTTAGAGGAGGTTTGATCGTGGGACAAAAATAATGATGATTTGACAGTCAAAATTGCGTTACCAATTCTCATTCGAACACGAACACTGCCTCGGACAGGGAAAGTAATAATTCAATTCTAATAATTAAAAACAAAAAAATTCGCATCGAAAGTGGGGTCCCACAGAGGGAATTTGATTGATACTCAATAGCTGTCTCAGCACTTACAGCCCAAAAACCGGACTAGCACATTCATAGAACAACATTTTGGGTATAGACTAACCAAACGGTCAGCTTCCGTGCACCTACCCGATTTTCACCCTAAAATTTTTCACGGAAATCCTCTCTCGTGCGCTCTTTTTTTTCCTGTCTGTGAATACGTGTATTAATGGCCGCCGGGTGGCAATATTTCAATAGCAAACAATTTGTAAAAAGATTTATAACAGGAGATGTTGAGTATGTTTTTTTAGATAGCATAACTTTTTCTCTAACCATCTTCGGCACCAAAAACTGTTCATCAATTCACATTTCAGTTTTTTTTTTAATTTTGCTAAAATGAATTCAATTTTTGACAGCAAAATTAATGCAGCTGCATAAATGAAATCCGTGGGGGTTGTTCCAAAATTGAGTTAAGAACATGCAAGCTAAACCCAAGCTTCCACTAGGGCATAAGTGAATTTTAGAAAATTTTCATGAACATTTAATAAATTTTTATTAGGCTTGCTGGATGTTTTCAAATTCGTTTTTTTAGCACCGAATTTGTACAAAATGGGCCTTAGCAATAAACATTTTTAGTCTCGACTTTAAATTCACAAAAGCTCACAATTGCAAAATTTGTATGAAAAATATAGCCACAGTGAACTACGAAAATTTGGAGTCGAGACTAAAAATGTTTATTTCTAAAGCCCAATCAAAATAAGATTGGAAATTTTGAACAACGTTGCTTAGGAGCAGTAAAAATGCAAACAAGTATTGATATCGGAAAGCAATTTCGTAAAAAATGTGATTAAACTCCTAACAAAAAGACAATCAGCCCTATTCTGCTATTCTCTTATTCACGTGAACGCGTACATTCTATACAATTCAGATCCGCATGTCAAATGTTGCGGATTTGAATTTAAATGGATCGTCTTTCTGGTCGGTGGTTGGTAGAATGCAAGTAAAAAATAATTTATTGCTTGATTATTTGTTTGTAAATAAAGATTATTAGTTTTTAACAGAGACCAGTTCACTGCTCTAATTTCCGCAATGAAATTAAACCCAGATATTGCCAAAAATAATGCCAAAAGGCAACTCGAGGACTAACGCTAATTTTTAAATTTAATAATTGAAATGAATCAACTTGCGTTTCATCCCGCTGTTCCGTAATATCTTCTTTGGATTTTCTGACGTTCCTGCGAATGATGTTTCTCTTATTCTACTATTTGAAAGTCCAATACAATCCATACCAGTTTTGTTTTATTTAAATTAACCAAAATAATAAATGCAACTTTCTAAAGACTTTCATAAACAGAGATCAAATTTCAATTTTCAAAAAACAAACTTCTTATGATTTTCACATGAACTGCTGCCAACTTGAATGTTAAATTGGTGGGGATAATGTAGTTCACCCGATTGATAGCAGAATGGAAAGGCAGAGTAAAGGGCAATCGAATGGGTGAATCGAATCGAATATTTAAGAGGATTCTGTCATTTGATTTCCGATTTAAGTTTTTGGGTATTCAATCGAACGTACGAATCCAAATTTTGTTGTTAATTGTTGGTATTCGCATGCTATATTTCATTATATATTCCTTTACAAATTGTACAGCAATGTATTTTGAAATACTCACTAATTTTTTTATAAACCTCTCTAAATTATGAATTAACAAAAACAAGTGCACTCCTTCGCACTAATTATTTTATAAGTCACAATATGCTATTTTGTATGGAAAATGCCGCCATTGTGAGTTCGAAAATTTAAGCCTCGACATTAAAAACGATTATAAATATCGCGGTTTGTGTTTTTGGAATAAAAAACTGAACAAAACATTTTTTAACTCTTCCGAGCATTTCACATAAATATATAGCGCGATCTACGAGGATTTTTGTATTATGGCCTTTACCAGAAAAATCTAAGCACATACAAATTTGACAGCAATAGAAACAATTAAAATATGGAATTAATTTTTTGAATTTAACAAATGACTTGCATACCTATTTTGTTGTGCAAGTTTTCATTAAACGAACTAATTATAGATTATAAATTTTGCTAACTAAGAAATATTTTTCCCCACGACATAAAAAAAAATGTTTTCCCTAAACAGTGCTAAAATATTTTGTTTAAATATGACTTCGAAATTAAAAGCATTAAAATCAACGAAAAAAGGGTATAATGTTCTTTAAAATATACAAAAAAAAACTGAAGTAACAAAATCTCTTTTAAGAAAAGTGCAAAAAACCGTGTTGTCTAATTTTTCTGTGATTAATAAATTATGAAAAGGATCTCTGCTAGATATTGACAAATGATTATTACCAGAAACTGGGATTACTTTGTGCCAGGTTTTGATGTTTTTGCAAAAACACGTTCATTGCTTTATGAAAGAAACAAAATAAAGTATACCATTTTGATCCTAAGCATTAAGCAATGAAGGAAACGATATCAAATTAACGAAAGGACTTACGATTTTAAGCATGTAAGCCTTCAAATTGCGGCACAAAGTTACCACACGTTTGGGGTAGCTTTATGCCACTGACGAAATCCTTTGATAATCTTGTCAAAATGTAAGTTGGGTTGAATTTTACCCCATATACCATTAAAAACAACATTTTTTAAAAAAACAACTGAAGGATTTTTATTTCGGAAGAAACAAATTAAAAGCGTTAAAAAAAGAATTTTGAATAAAATATATCGGGGACGCTATAAGGACCATAAAGAGTTTTGTCGGTTCATAAATGATTTTGTCAATTCAGGGCCAGACCGGTTGTTCCGGAAATGAATTTCTTTCCTCCCTGATTTGACGTAATCACTTTTGACAATTCGTCTTAGATTTTCTTCCTTAGAAATTCTTGCACTTCGGACTTCCTGCACGGCGTTTTTCAATAGTTCCTGACTGAAACTGCAGTGACCCTACTATCTTTTTTTATATATACTTTCGAGGCATTTCGGCTCAACTCTCGAAAATTAAAAAGTTAGGGGTTACTTGGGACCAAGAACGTTGAATGTGGAAAAGAAAATCGATACAGAGGGGTTAACTTTGTGCCAAGTGAAACAACAAGGACGGTGGTACAAAGTTACAAAGTTAAAACAGTAGATTTTACTTATATTTACTTTAATATTATTCATCACAAATATAAGTCATAAAAAAAAAAATAACGCACCGTCAGTTCCTTAGGGATTTTAATTTTTTGGTTGTCGGACTAATTCCGCCAAAAAAACTTTATTTTGAATCTCATGTGATTATTGAAAAACATAAAGACGCTAATTCTGAGATTCGATCGAATCGAATATTCCTCGAATTTAAAACTTTCACTCGAATGACCTCCTGAACAAATGTTGATTCCTAGCTCATAATATGCCTTTTATATACATTTTGTGATAAAATTAAGCGACATCTCATTCGATTTATTTAAGAACAATTCAACTTACATTTTTAAATACAGCTTTCGGCTACAAATTTCCGCTCGAATAAATTTTGACATTTAAATCAATGCAATCGAAACTGTGAATGCGGGGAGAAATGAACAAAAAATGAATCTCTATCGAAATAGAAAGTAGGAATGTCAGTTGGAGGAAATTGAATAACTTTCGACTCGATTCGAATCTTAGAACAGAGGTGAAAAACAAAGAAATTAATGAATGTTAAAGAACCACTGGAAAGCTTTTCCAGCAGCCTTGCAAAGTGAGAAAATGCGCATATGTAATATTATTTATTATTATTATATTATTATATTATTATATTATATTACTATTATGTAAAAGTATTGGTAAAGTGAAATTGAATGTAAAAAGGCACGGTTGACACAAAGTAACCCTGCAGGCACAAAGTAACCCCAGCTTACGGTATATTAAGGTATTTGGCATTGTAACGAAATTTGAACAGGAATTCCATTGGATTCCAACAATTTCATAAACTTTAAAAGCTCTTAAACTCAACTGTGATGTGAACGCCGTGTAACTAATGGCCACAAAATAAGCCGAACACAGTCGCCCCCACTTGAAATCCCACCAGAAAATGGCCGCCCGATGGACATCAAGTCCCTGCATAGGATTTTCTAAGTACAAGTGCGGCAGCAATGGCGCTCCTTTGATTTATACAGGCACGAATACTTAGGAAGTCCTCTAGTTTGGTTAGTCTGTGATTTTGGGTATGTTCTGCTAAATTAAAAATTAATAGCGAACGCGTCTCCATAGGGCCAGGTATAACTGTGCAAAGACTTCAGAGCAGGCGCTGCCTCATTTTCTGCTGAAAATGCGTAAGACTCTCCGTCGCAATTATCTGTAACAGCAAAGCCTTCCACCGAAGAGACAACCTCAAAGCAAACAGACATATTTTGCGAAATGCAAAACTTTATCAAACGCCCAAAACTGATTATCTTCCGATAAGCCCAACGCTTATCTGCCCAATTAAGATAGCCTAACACGGAATTTCGTAATCACCCACATAATCAGTGTCTGCAGATGGCTTGCACTTGCAGCCGAAAAAAAAGTTGAATACAACAGGAAGAGGTACTCCATTGATAGGTATCTGTACCTACTTAGACATTAGCACGACAATCTGCGACCGAGTAATTCAATTTTTCCAGTCGATACCAAATGCATATCACAAATTAACATCAGTGATCGGGTAAGTGAGACAGACACAGCAGCAAGTGCTTCCGATGATACAATCGGACGTGAGTCCGAACCTATTAGGTGATTCAACCCGCTATAGTCATTTCAACCAATTAGAGCCCTAAATTGAACGGGCTGCCCTTCGGTGAGTTCAACTGCATGGCCGGTGACAACGACTCACTGATTGAATTTGTGATTTAAGAATATCGCCATTAAAAGCGTGGCCCCGTCAACTAAATTAACTAAATTCTTAAGAGGCGAACGTGTCGAAAGCAAAAGTATAGACTGTGCTTCGGGGAGCCCAACTGATGAGAGGCTATTATTCAATTCAAGCAATTTGCGGTTTTAGTCTATCCACTTTGGAAATGGAACCCTGTCTTCAATAAAGAGCAATCCCACACTCAATGTAGCTACACATACAATTGGCGAATATGTTTCATTGAAACGTCTTTGATTATGGGCAGGGGACTCGTTTATGCGCTGTATTTGTATGCGGACATGACTGTGTGGAGGCCAGTGTGTTGCGAAAAACAAAAAGCCACGAAATTCACCCAATCGGTACTGCTCCACTGCCGCAAACAACTTATGGATACTGGTTGGCAGAAACTTTGTAAAGAAAGTGAAGCCTGACTGGGCAATGCACGGGCATCATCACGCGATCGATTCAAATCCGGTTGTGCGGTCAACTTCAGGTGTAGAGACGAAGACGACTCCAAGTGGCCGTTCATTGACATTGATCTGAACTTGACATCGATCTGAGACAAGTTTCCTGCAGCGAGTTGGATGGATGGTGCTTCTGGAAATGAGGAGAACATCTTATGGAGAAAGAGTGATTTTTTTTTTTTTGCGGGAGTATATCTTGCAGAAAGAGGCGATGATCAGTTGCTGGTCGATAGGCGGACTAAGCTTCGCGCTTGATTTTAATCGCATTGAAGTGGAAACCCTGGTGATTTTTAGCGCCCTATCTTGATGATGAAGGAACTCACTTAACTCTTCAAAAGCAACAAGTCCTCGAAAGTCTCTCTAGGGAGTGAAAGTTTTGGCGATTTTTCGACTGGAAGCTAGGTCTCCATGTCCTACATTCACGAAAATATGGAGCTCCAAAGGTGCTGACGCCTTCAAAGCTAGGGATATGGCTGCAGTTAATAAAACATAACTACGGAACAGTTCGGTAATCGGCTTAAGGGTGCGCTCACACTGAAATTTTGAAGTTGTCAAGTCGCTAATGAAGGACTCTTTATTTAGCAATTTAGCCCCGTAAAAGATCATCAAACGTACCTGTTTTATTTCACGTTAACCGCACAAATCGTGTATTTAAAAAAATGAACGAACTGGGTTTTGTTTTATTTTTCAATTTTATTTAATAAGAATGTGCCCAAGATGGCGTATGGCGGCTAGTACTCGCCACAGCGAACAAAAAAGAAAGAGAGCAAGAACAATGGCGACGCCGGTTTTGTACTAGAAGAAACTTAAATAGAATTGCAACCAACTTCGCTTGGTGAGATCGCCCTCTAGTGGTAAAATACAAGATAAGGGTTAGATCGCATCAAGCTAGTTGCTATAATAAATGACATAATATTAATGATACCAATTTTGGTTTTTTGATTTAAACAGTACCTTTATAGAGCTATTGTAACCTCTTTATAGAGATAGAGGGTATAGGGCCCTAATCACGGAACTTTTGCGAAGGTAGACCTCAAAAACTATCAACTAGGTGAAAAATTAACGAGTTTGAGAGCTTCATCTAGTTCATTCTCCACAAATGTTTTGAAAAGTTACTGTAATCAGAAAAAAAGTCGTCCTCAAAACAGCTTATTGCGGTCCAAAAAATGTCAAAAACGATGTGCAGACAATCATCATCTTAGGAGAGGTAAGAAGGTGGCTCAAGGGATCTGTAGTTCAACCCCGATGCAGAGCTATAAACACCTTTTCAGAGATCTATCGAGCCTTAATTATAAGCTCTCATAGCATATTTAAAAATATTTTGAACACCCATATACAAGGCTGTTAGAAATACAGCCATAAGCTGCTTAAAAGATTCATATGCTAAGCTTGCAGAATGTCTTCTAGGGGACTTGCATTCGCAGGTATAAGAAACACGCTTTAATGGGCCTCACCAATAAACATTTTTAGTTTCGACTTCAAACTAAGTAAATCACAATCGCTATAAACGTTTCATACAAATTTAGAGCTTCCGTAATAATAAAGGCGAGCGTTAAATTTATTATTAGTGCGGCGCTGTACCTTCAATCACTCAGAGCAGATTAAAAATGCTGAACCTAAAGCTGAAAAGGCTTTAGATGACATTTCTTTAAGTTTTGTATGCAGCTAGCTGGGGACCAAGCTTGTTGGCTGAATTCGCGGTCCACCTATCTAAAATAAGTATGCGAAAAGATGTTGGGTCAGTTTTCAGTCGGGTGTCCCTATTGCGCTAGTATCGAGTGAAGAGGTCGATTTTTTCAGAGGCAGTGTTGAAATTTTTTTAATTTAAAGCACTTAATTCTGTAGGAAATTTTCGTATATGAAAGTAAGTTATTTATTTATAGGAAAAAAAGGCTCAAACATTTTAGCGACTTCAGTGGCAATAAAAACCAAACGATACGAATTTCCAGAGTTTTCGATACGAAAATATTTCGCATGAGTTACAGAACAAGGGTCCGGCCCTATTTCACCAACCACTTTTCACTTTGCATTTTGCAATTTTTTACTTTATCTTTGCAAATTTCGTTTCACCAAACGCAATATTGCAAAGAGGAAATTATTTCTTTGCAAAGTTCAAAATGTTCGCTCTTTGCGAAATTCGTTTCACCAAACACAAATTTTCAAAGTGCAAAGAATATTTTTGCAAATTGCAAAAGTTTTGTCAATTTGCAAAGAATTCGTCAGTTTTGTTTCACCAAAAAAATTTGATTTGAACTTTACATTTAAAATCGTGAAAAGTTTGTCAGTAATATGCAAAGAAAAAAAATCATTTGCAGTTGACCTTTTGTTGGAACAGTTGGTGATATAATTAAAAAAATATATAATGAACCGTTTCGAAGCACTCTTTGAAGACGAAGATGATACAAATAATGTGAAAAGGGTTGTAAAATTAAGGACAAATTTTGAAATTGGAGTTCATTTTTCAGCCCTGGAAAGCTTTCTTTTAACAAAGACGAGTATTGAACGTGTCTTGTCAACAATTGGACATAGGCTAAGGTTTGACAGCGAGCGAAATAATTGCTTAAGTCCCCTGCAACAGATTCTATGCACACTACGTTGGATTGGAAATGGAGGGCAATATCATGGAGTCGCTGCTATGCACGGAATAAGTAAAGCTACAGTCTGCAGAGACATGGGAAGAATGCATTCAATGTAGGATATCGTCCATTTCCAAAAACAGTACTTTTAGGAGACAGCACTTATTCTTTAAGTGAATGGTTAATAACACCACTAAGAACAAATCAGGACGTTCCAGTGGAACAGCGTTTTAAATTTTTGAAATAGTTTTGGTATGTGAAATGTACGAGTTTCTTTCATTCTGAAACATTACAAATGCAAAGTTCTCTTTCTAATTGGTGAAACACTTATAAAGGGTTTTTCAATAAGAGCACTACAAAAGTTCTTTAAATAAAACAAAAACGGTTTTGGATATCAACGAAATTCTTTATTCCTGTGAAAGTACGTTCGATGCCATTATGTATGGAACTCGATTTCTTTTGCATGGCCACCACGGGCACGCTTGCAGAAGTCCAGCCGCTGAACCCAATTTTCGACGGTTTTCAAGCACAAATCGGCCGATACTGCTGCAATTTCACGTTCGATATTCGTACGAAGTTCATCAATCGTCGCTGGCTTGTTGGCATAGACCATAGACTTGACGTAGCCCCACAGGAAATAGTCTAAAGGCGTCAAATCGCACGACCGAGGCGGCCAAGCGACTGGACCACTTCGTGAGATAACACGTTCCCCAAACTTGGTTTCCAATAAATTGATTGTGACATTCGCTGTGTGGCTTGTGGCGCCGTCCTGTTGGAACCACATGTCCTCCAAGTCCATATCATCCAATTGGGGCCAAAAATATAAATAAAATTGAACGGTAGCGATTCCCATTCACAGTAACGTGCCGGTCTTGATCATCACGGAAGAAGTACGGCCCAATGACGCCGCCGGCCCATAAACCACACCAAACCGTAATTTTTTCGGGATGCAATAATGACTCATGGAGTACGGGTGGATTGCTGCCTGACCAATACCGCATATTTTGTTTACTGACGAAGCCATTCAGCCAGAAATGAGCCTCATCGCTGAAGATGATTTTTCGATGAAAATCCGAATCATTTTCAAGTTGTTGTTTGGCCCAATTCACGAACATACGACGCTTCTGGTGGTCAAGCGGCTTCAGTTCTTGCGTCAATTTAATCTTGTAAGGATATAGGCCAAGATCTTTTCGCAAAATTCGCCACAACGACGTCACAAAGATGCCCAACGCTTGAGAACGACGTGTGAGAGACACATTTGGGCTTTCTTCAACTGAAGCCTCAGCGGCAGCAATATTCTCGACACTACGGGCACTTCTTTGTCTCACTGTACTGTGCCTGTGCATTCAAATTTTTCCACTAGACGCTCAATTGTTGATCTGCTAGGACGATTATGACGACCATAAATTGGACGTAGCGCTCTTAACGTTGAGGCCACTGACTCCGAACTTCGGCAGTAAATTTTAATTATTTCGACTCGTTGTTGGCTTGTATATCTTTCCACCATGAAATGGCAAACCTTACTGAACAGAAATGTCAGAAGAGCGGCAAGAAATTCGGCGTCGTTTGCTGTCCCTGTCGCTCTACTTTTGTAGCGTCCCTGTTGAAAAACCCTCTAGTAGAAATATTTCTGCGGATTCTTCTTAGTAAATTTGTCTTTTTGGATATTTTCTTCACAATATAATCGATGTGTTATCTAAATGCCAATCTATTATCTATTACTATACCCAGGTACTTAATTTCAGAAACTATTTCAAGGCTTTCATTACTATCACCTGTTACATTGCTTCCAATTATCATCACTTTTGTTTCAGAAACATTCAACTTGAGCTTATTTTCCTTAAGCCATACACTAAGATTATAAGAAAATACCTTCCTCTAAATTTTCGCAACTGACATAAAGTAAACCATCATCTGCAAATAGTGCGTATTCACTATTGTTTATTACACTACCGATACCGATGTCATTTATGTAGACGTTAAAAAGAAACGTGTCTAGAACGGACCCCTGTTTCACACCGATGTTAATTAAGATTTCATCAGATATTGTATTGTTCACTTTTGTCTTTTGCTTTCTCACTGATAGGTGTGAAACCATCCAGGCTAGTGATTTTTCGCGCACTCCATACTTTTCTTGTTTCTCAAATAAAATGTTTTCGTGCTCGAAAGCACGTTTTAAATCAAGATACATATTATTTTAGTTTTAGGGGCTAGTGGTTGTTTCCAGTCTGTTATGACCATGTTAAGTGCACCTTCACAAGAATGTTGCTTCCTGAGCCCCGACAAATTTTCAATTATTAACTTATGAAAGTCAAAATTAATTCCAGTTGAAAGTAAACAACTTTTTCGATTACCTTCTCATAGAAGACAAAGTCAATTCCTTTTATCAAGCCTACAAAAACCTACAAATTTTGATAATTACATAAAATGTGTTTTCACCATTTTTGACTGCATGTTATTTTTACGCAAAAAAAATGTCCCCTTTTGTCTGATTCAAAAAATGGTCACCACAAAATGTGATGGGAAGTTTTCTGCTACGAGTTTCCAAGTCGTAGCAGAGGCGAGAGAAGTCCATCCTGGCGTTGCCTTTCAGCTGATTATTAATCACGACTGAATATTGATGATCGTTATAAAGAAGCTGATCCGTTATTTGCTTACAAAGGTCTATCCTGGTTACGTATTTAAATAGTTGCAATGTGCAGGTGCTTCATCGAAAGCACTTTCTGTTTCTAAGAACGTGGCTAACGTACCAATATTGGTTACAGTGGAAATATTTCTCATATCACCTGCATAGGGTTGACTTAGTGGACTTTTTTGACCCGAAAGCCCCCCCATCTAGTTAACATATTTTACAATTGTATGGTAATAAATTATAATAAGAATAATAGTGGACTTCCGATTAACTTTCCACTAAGTTAATGGTGTTACTTTGATAAAGGCGGAAAATGAATTTTTGAAAAAAGTCATTTTTGAAAAATATAGTTTTCCCTAGTTTACCTCAAAACGGCATGATTTTGACCAAAATACAAACTTAGAGTAAAATTGATGTTTTAAAACTTATTGCGTCCTTAATATTCAATTCGAATCACTGGAATCGCTCACTTTAAAAACTGGTCATATCTGTAAAACCCCATTTTCGATTTCGATAAAACCCTAAAAACCAAGTAATGCTTACATCCCGAACAATAACTTCTACTCGGTTTTAAGCTAAATAGTTAAGCAATAGTATTTTTCAAACATTGCCAAATTTGACAAAAACCGCTGTAACGATTTTAGTCAAAATACATATTATTTGGGATAGTAAAATAATTGAAATTAAGCACACTTAGTTTTTCACAAAAAAAAACAAAAAATCTGTTTTTTAATTATTTCCCAAAAATGACTACCTTAAACCTGGTCTGTCTTCGAATATTGTTTTAAAACTCAATACCGTACTGCCAAAAAAAAGTAAATTTTTTTCAACCATATTGAACATGCATCCTAGAATAATTACAACCACTTGGAGCTTACACAATCGGAAGTTCCCACTTCATTTGCAACCCACACGCGTCCATCGGGATATGCAGTTCATAACTGCCAATGCGAGTTAAAAAGCAAATCCCTGAATTCTTACATAATTATATCTATACAAAGAAATCAGTTTGTCGCGAACCGTACTTCCAATCCTGATCACCTTAAACCAACAGATCAGAAAAGATAAACTCCTGCTATCCCTCCTTGTACTCAAAAATCTTGTAAAATGTAAGAGCAGCTATTCTTATATTTTATGTACAGTTGCTTCTGAACTATTTACCTACCCACCGATTGAGTTAACTAAACTTTTGATGAACGAGAAAGTTTTGTTCGACCCAGTCGTGCACTTTATTTTTTTAATCCCCTGAGTCTGAACTCTACTGGTCAATGATTTCCACTAATCTTTTAATTCGCACTGAAACTACTGCAGACAGTTTGGAATTAAATTCAAATATTGGAATTCCCAAAGTAAAACATTCGCCACTTACGTTCGCCTATATACATTTGAGCATCAAGCTGCTACAAGTCTGACAAAGGACGGAACTGACCTTTGCAGCTCTTTTGAAAGAACACGAAAAAAAAACAATTTCATATTTGAGACCAAAATACACTTGGCCCCCAAACTGCACCCGTGCATTCGTCACAATATCGAAATAATTATTGTGAAAGAGCGACGCACTCATGTTGTGCGGTGTAACAGGAGTGAATTACCAATTAAACCGCACAAATTATATCATCGCATACCCACTCATGCCGAATCATCAAGGCCAATTGATTTTTTTTTCACAATACAAAACCACAGCGAGGCATATCGCACCGTCCCCGTCCCATTGCAACAGAGTTCAATGAGATACGAAAGAACATCAACGGGCACAATGTGTACGTAATATGCGAGTGCGGGGAACATGCATTCCCAATTATATTGATAGCTGTATGGGGTATAGTGATACACACTACCAGTTTCGACACTTTGACATATAGTCGAGCGGATGCGATACATTCCTGGGGGAGCGTCAGTCACATCTGACGTTGACTTTTCAAAAGAAAGTCAATCGAGTGTGCGAAAGCACAGCAAAGCTGCGAGATGTACACTTGAGTTTTTAACGGTTTAAAGCCGTTACAAGTGTGTCTGGCGATCGTTCGACGGAATTGGTCTCGGACGAGTGTCTCTGATGAAGGAAATGAGTTCTTGGAAATAAATTAAGCTATTCTTAGGAAAAGGAGAACTGATTTAATTGGGTAGATGGCATTGGGGAAGGCCGTGCTAATATTGCATTAACGTGGGAGAAAGTGTCTCGCAAATAGAATGAACAAACGATCACTTGAGAGTTATACGATCGTTAGAGACAGGTAGGCAGATGGGGACGGTTTTTTTTGAAGGACTTCCGCTAGACTGTAGCTAATGGGTGAAGGGCGAAATTTGTTGCAACAACTCACCACAGCGATGAAGAGAGCATGTCCTTCAATAGGTCTTTTAGGAGGTTTGCCTGCGAGGTAGTAGCTAGTAATAACTGGGACCGCCTGTCCATATATTTTTTGGCTCACTGATCTGCTACTGCCAAAATGTTTTAAGATAAAAAAAAACAGTGGGGCCTTACAAATAATCATTTTTAACCTGCACACTAAATATTTTGTAGGTCACAATATGCAATTTTGTATGGAAAATTTCAAAAAATTTAGCCTGGACACTAAAAGTGATTACAAATAATTTTGAAAGAGCACATATTTCAGTAGGATTTTTTTTCATTTTTCAATGCGATGCAGAAGCTCGCATCCTTGTTGAGGAATGAGGTGACGAATGACACTCAACGCGTTGGTTGTTTGGAGTTTTAAGGCCGCGTCAAGAAATGCATCAAATCAACGGAGGGAGTACTTCTTCCAACATCCGCTGAATATATTTAACAAATTGATTTGAAAGGCAGAATGTAGATAGCAACCCTACCTTCCGTCGCATCCTGTATTTGCTTTGGTAAATTTTATGTATTATTCCATTGAAAACGTCCTCTAGACGAATGCAACCGATTTTGTGGGACTTTCGAACTCTTTCCAATGCATGTTGAATTTTAAATGAGTGCGATCACATAAAAGGCAGACTTGCCAAACAAAAATGTTTGTAAAACAGATTTTTTTTATAAATAAAGTCTATTCTACAATTTGACACTTTTGACCGGTGAAAGACAAGTGATTTTAAAATTGACCGCATTTTAGGGTATGGAAAAATTGTGACAAAACAATATATGCAGAAAGTCACCCACAGAAATTCATCTTTCGTTTGGTCTATGTTACATAAAAATTACAATTAAAAGAACGCTGTACGACAAAAACCGCGTGGATATGCAATAGTGAACCAAATGATGCCGTCTTCAATGGCTCAGTCATATATATCAACTAGCTGGTACCCGCGACTTCGTCTGCGTAGAATTAGTACTTCGAGTAACTCAACTAAAATATTTATATCAACAACAGCGCCACTTATCGGGTCCAAAACTATCCTTTCTTTCCAGCCAACCAATTAGCCCTGCACATTCAAATTCATTGGTAAAATACGCAGCAAATATATTTATTTCTTACCAAATATAGATACCAATGATGCATTTTTTTATCCCTAACTTGAGAAATAATTGGTTCGCTATTTAAACTTGGATCCCCCACTTCATCCTCTTCACGTTTTGTTTTCGCGACAAAAAGTAGCCTATGCCAATCCCAAAGGTCCCATCTATCCCCGTACCAAAATTCATAAAAATTGGTTTTGCGGTCGTTAAAATAATCTTTCGCAACTGACAACAAAACCTATGCGCTCCTACCCGATTCACCCGCAAATTTTGAAAGTTCTCTCTTAGATTTCCTATGACTGTAACTCTCTTCGGCCGTCGACTCTCTTTCGTGGCGTCGTTTGTACGGGCTACGGGGTACGCAGCTACGGGCATGATGAATGAAAAAAAAGTTGTACACAACTGCGTAGTTGAAATTTAATGTAGTAAAATTCAACATTTTCAATTGTTAATATTTAAAAAAAAGTAAAAATGCAAAAATAAGCAGCCCGAAAATCTCTTTTTTTTTGACACTTCATTTGTTAGGATTGGTTGAGCGTGTGAACCGCAAGAGGTAAATATATTACGCCAGCCAACTACCCCAAAGCAGAACAACGATCAAGAACAACGATTGCTGATAATTTTCGATTTGAGAAAATAAATTTAGTTTTTTTTCATGTTAGATCTTGGGTTGTAGCTCAGTGCTCAGCTTCTAAATGACACAGAAAGCTGATTGATGGCTTAAAATAATTATGAAAGTGTTGGCTCTGTCAAGTATTTTGCTTTGTTTGCATTTTTTTAAGAATTGTTGGAGTAATGACGATTAAAATGCAGTAAAGTCAGAAGAAAAAACACATTTTGGTCAAAAACGCTCCCAAGAAAATGCATAACAATGAAAGGAATAGCCTATGTCCTAATCAGGATCTTAAGGGACATTTCAAAAAAAAGGTTCATGGAAATCTGTGCAGTAGTTTTCACGCCAACCGTTAACACATGAAAACGGCTACAGTTTCATTATATATATAGATTGGACAATACTACACCAACTAGGAAGATCCTCAAAGCCCAAAATATTGAAAACGGAGGGAAACTGAAGTTTCGTTCCTTAAACCAGCCGCCATAAACGCAAGGGCTCTTAAACAGGAGGAGCAACATGACGGAGATCAAGCAGTGTCGACGGAGATCGAGAAGTAAGAAAGTAACGGCTACTGAGTAGTGATGGTGGAGAAACGAGTTTCAAACATTTAAGTGGTCTCTTCCAAAGACTTGAGTGAAGTAAATAACCCTTAAATAATTAAGCAGTTGATGACTTCAAAGTAACCCTACTAAACTTGTTTATTTCTTGAATTTTTCATGATCATTTTTGGCTGAGAAGCAAGGCAAAAGTTGTGGCAGAAATTATCTCTATTTGTTTCTCTTTGACAAAAACCTCACTTTGGTTGATATTTGCCTAAGATGCCAAGACGATCTCTACTTCTACAAATAGTCTACATAAATCAATAAATAACGAGAATCTTCTTCTTTTCATTGGTCTTATCTTAAGCATATTTGCAGATGCGCTGTAAATTAGTTTTTAGGCCAATAGTCACTTGTTAGGTGGAAAGCTATGTCCCAAAATGCAAGCCAACAATTCCTCCTCTGAATAAAATAAACAAAAAGTTTAGGAAGACTGCGAAATAAATTCTGATCGTTGGAATTAATCAAGAAAAAAATACTCTAAGAGCAGCCCAAAGTCTGCAAAGCTCTAGTACAATGAAAGGGCAATTTGTTATTATTATTAGAAAATAAAATAAATGAAATGTATGAAGACAAAACAGGCATAATGGCCCCACTGCACCAAACCTTCCTCAGCATGTACCTAAACGAACCATCAGGATCTAAGACTTGTAACATTAAAAAGACAAATCGAGTCTGGTCGTTGACGAGAGCTTACAAGATTTTAAGCCAGAGTATAAAAAAAGCAGTTCTCCTAAAATGGTGGTATATACCTATAGCTTTGCTTTAGAGTTGGTCCTTATAAACATATGACCTGCAAATTTGTAACTATTAAGTGAGCGCAGTGATCCAAAGGTACACTTCTGAACAGGAGGTCTCCGGTTCTCCGGAAGGTAAGTGTAAGTCTCCGGTTTAACCCCCGGAAATAAAAAAAGACGTAGCGAGGTAGTGATCCAAAAGGTATAAGTTTGAGCAACGGGTTTCCGGTTCAACCCCCGAAAATAAATGAAGATGAAGAGAGGTAGTGATCCAGTAGGTAAGTGTGAGCAAGGAGTCTGCGGTTCAACCCCTGGAAGGAAAAAGACGTAGCGAGCTGGTGATCCGGGAGGTATAAGTGTGATCAACGAGTCTCCGGTTCAACCCCCGGAAATAAATGAAGATGAAGCGAGGTAGTGATCCAGAAGTTAAGTATGAACAACGAGTGTAAGTGTGAGCAACGAGTCTCTGGTTCAACCCAAATTAAATGAAGGCGTAGGGGGGTAGTGATTCAGAGGATTATTGTAAGTAAGGAGTCTCCGCTTCAACCCCCGGAAATAAATGAAATCTTCCCAAAAGCTAGTTCAGTTCAGTTTTAAAACGACCGTTGACGAATATTTCAACTTTGTCAGATAGAATGTTGGACAGTGTGGTCCTAGGTTTTGCCAACAACAAATGCCAGCTAAAATCAAAAAAAAAACAAGACCAATCAACTGATAGTTCATCATTTATCGAAAGATAAATTTTACCACTTGAAGGTCGCACTTAAAACATCAAGCAAAACCAAAATAAATTATTTTATAGCCTGTGTATTTACAAATTATAGCGCTTAAATAAAATGTACAAACAAATTCCCATAAGCACGCTGTAAATGACTTGCATCCCTTTCGAAATTGCCCAAATATTATTTCTCTAAAAGAAAATATTTAACAGCAAATAGCTACCTCAGAGAAGATACCCCATTGATAAACCACATGCGGCTTAAAAATATGTCCTCTAAAAATAAACCAAACATTGTCTATAGCTTAAGTAATTTTCAAAAGCATCCATCACAATCATTTTTACCAAATGGGAAAAATTAAAAATTAAAAAGAAATACCGAAAACCTCCACGCTGCAAAATTTATTGGCAACTGTCCCGTTTCTAAAAATTCATCGCCATCGTCAAAAAAAAAAAAACATCCCTCACTATCTTACCGACAGCGATTTCCATATCCGACTTTTTCCGATTGAATAGGTGAACACTGAACAGTCCATGACCTTACACGGAGTCGCGGAAGGGAAACACGAACTGTACGACTGAGATTCACTATCGCTGGCAATTTGACAGAAACCAACTGCAACTGAAATACATTGCATTTGAAATTATCTCAGAATAGATCAATAGTCTCTTTATGTATGGAAGGGGGTTTACGAGTGATGCACTCGCTGGCTGGTAGACAAGTGGTTTTGACGGGTTTGTAAACATGAAATGGTAAGCTAAGCTGAATTGTTAGCTTTGCTTTTTATTTGCAATCTTTGTTTACTCGTTCAAATGGGTCAGTTGCTCAACGGATTGACATACGAAACTGGAATTCTGTTTGAATGAAAGTTCGTGTCAAAAGTGCGTTCAACTTGTCAAAAAGAATTTTGATGGATGGTTTTCTGTATGAACAAAAGAAGAAGAGGTTAACTGACTGTAGTTTGGGTTACACTATAATAGCCCCAGGCGATTTAAACCGATGTCGGCAATTTATTTACTAAACCTGTCAGACCTTTTTTTTAAGAGAAGGAGTATATGAAACATCATGCTGATTTGTGTCCACGCCCAAATGGAGGAGATTGATGACGATTGACGACTTTAAAACGACATTAAGCAGTTTAGAGTGGCTATATTTTCGCAATTGTGAGCTTTCCTGAACTTAAAGTCGAGACTTACATTTGTTATTAGTATGGAATGAAAAACACGTATGCTACTTCGTTGACCACTTTTGGTGCAACAATACCAAACAAAATTGACGCCACAAACCAACTTTAGCAAAAGATCGCTTTAACTTTTTTCGACAGCATGTTCCTTAATTTTTCGACAAGAAGATCGCCTGCAGGAAGTGGAAAGAAACTACAAATGAGATGCAGAAGCAGCACCCATCTTTAGGGACTTTCTACCCGTTTAATAGGTACGTCCCTCCGGAGAGTTCTGAAAAAAACAAACTCCCAATGTCCCATCAGAAGTACAGCCAGAAAATGTGCTGCGTTTCTCTAGGCGACACAAACGAAAGAATTTACATAACAAAAAGGTTGCCAAATGCCAGGCCTAGAGTCTTATAGTCAGGGCTGCCAGAATTTTGTTTGCTTTAAGTGCCCAAACCTTAAAAAAATCTAGCCCAAAGTCGTTGCCCAGGAAAAAGCCCAAAAATCGTTGAAAATGTTCCCAATTCCTAAAGTATATTTTTATTTGTATTTGTCCCACTACCTTCTGCAACTGGCCTTTGTGGCTTTTGTGCTTGTGCTTGTGTCAAATCAAAAGGCCTGCAAAATAAATTGGTGTGCCTGCAAGTTGAACGACTGTTCGATGTCACTTGACTGCAAAAGTGCTGCCAAGTTTTAAACTTGCGGGTTTGTTCGAAAATATTTCTTTTTTGTAGTTTTGTGAAGAAATAAAACAAACAAAATTTACGCAAAATTTGTTAAACGATATGTAGCCAAAATTTGTGTTGGGCGCTCATTGAAGAAATTTTCATCGTTTTTTTAGAAAAAAGATAGCCCAAAATACGACAAAGCGCCCAATCTGGCAACACTGCTTATACGCACCTGAGAGCCAACTATTTAGTTATTTTATTTTGAATTTTGGACCACCATTTTGATCCCGTATTCAAAACAGCTGAATGAATAAGCGTTCTAATGACAGGCAGACTCTCGGATATTTGTCGCTTCAATACCGAGTTTAGTGTAACGAAATTGAGTCGGTTTTCCAAAAAAAAAAAAAAAACAAATATAAAATTTCACGGGTACTTCTGTAACACAGACTGTAACACTGGACACGATGGCGCAGTATTCTTTCAGTACTTCTTAGGAAGGGGCCCTCTAAACATACAAAAATCTGTTAATTTCCCTTCTGTTATTATGAATGAGGACTGTTTATTAATTTTGAAAGAAGGTCTTCTATAAACAAATTGCTTGAAATAAGTTACACTTTTGGGTTGACAGCGCAATAAGTGAATTGTTATTCGCAAAAAGTAAGAGTTGCCACTCCCTGAATCAATTATGTTACGTCGCACACCACTGAAAGAAAAATCTTCACTTGTCAATGTCACTTTCAATTCGCATGACTACCTTAATTCGAATCAAAAAAAAATAAATGACAACATCTATAAAAAGATCCACTCATTTGTGTCATTTGACAGATTAAACACTTTTCGCGATACTAATAATCAATTTTAGTATCCATGGGGTCAATTCTCGTTCTGTGAAAAAGTGAAACGAAAATGTTTTCACCATTTCACCGCAATTCCGATTCTCGTTCTACGAAAATGTGAAACCAAACTTCAAAAATGTTCATATGAATAATTTTTTTTTTTTCACGTTCTCATCAGGGATGGAAAAGTCGATACGATTGTATCGAATTCGATACAAATGAGTTTGCTCGAGTACAAAAGTACAATTTGCCTTAATTCGATTCAATTTATCCATCTGTATCTTTCGAATTCTCTTGCAATTTGTAAAGCTTTTCCTAGGAAACAAATTAAAATAATCGAGATGATGTTTTTATGTCATTTTAAAAGACATAAAAAAGAAAATTAATATTCAAAATCCCTTCCTAAATTTACTGGAGTATTTTACATTTGTAGCAGTTGTATCAGGAAAATCTAGTTCTATATTGAAGTTTGTTTTTGAATTTGTTCCTAATGAAAAAAAGAATATTCAACAAGTTAACAATGCTAAAAAATTCATCAATTTAAATATTATTCAATTTGAGAATTTTGGGCTGAAGTAAATTCAATTAAAAACGAGCGTAATGAGCTGATGCTTGAAAATTTTTACAAAATTTGCTCAAGCCGTTCTCGCTATTCATCATCAGCAAATGTCGAAAGGATTTTCTCTTGCCAGACATTAATAAAGTCCAAATGTCGAAACCGACTTCAAGTCGACATTAGCTGGGCTTCGATTGAAACAAAAAATTTTATTAGAAACTCATCCAGTTCGGAGTTTGAATGAGAAAATTGAGAACATAAAGCCTGAAGAGCTCATCGATTAAAAATATGAACTATTTTTTTGTAGGTATGTATAGTTTTGCTTTAAAGTCAGTAATGTTTCTTTATGTTTATGTTTTGTTAATTTATTTTTGTTCATGTTTTTGAAAATAAAATATTTTGAATTCGCTTCAGTACGATCTTACAACCGTTTTCAGTACTAATCGAAAATAGCATTTTCCATCCCTGGTTCTCATTCATTCAATTCACCACGATAGTTTCACCACTATAGTGTTACTTATTGAGCGAGAATCGCTTTTAAGTACGGAATGAATCGAAAAAATTAAAGCAAGGTATGAAAGCGAATGTGAAAACGATTTATTCGATTCACTCTTTTACTGAACGAGAACAAGAATTTTGCTAAATTTTTTCAACTCACAATGTCATAGTTTTCCATATACAAAATCGCATATTGTGACCTAAAAAATGTGAAGGCTAAAAATGATTTTTAGTACGGCACTTTCACTTCAAAAAATCGCTACAATTTCAGTGAAAACTCACCAACTGGTAATAAAAAAACAACAACGAGCAAAGTTTTGAGTCGCCCAATACTTTCGAAATACTCTGATAACTGATTAATTTCAAATTTTCACACAACGACTTCGAATTTTTCTCAAATAAGAGGGACTAGTTCAAGTTCAAAAGTCGCTTTTGCCGTTCCTTCATAAACGTAATAACTGGTAATAAAAAAACAACAACGAGCAAAGTTTTGAGTCGCCCAATACTTTCGAAATACTCTGATAACTGATTAATTTCAAATTTTCACACAACGACTTCGAATTTTTCTCAAATAAGAGGGACTAGTTCAAGTTCAAAAGTTGCTTTTGCCTTTCCTTCATAAGCGTAATAACTGGTAATAAAAAAACAACAACGAGCAAAGTTTTGAGTCGCTCAATACTTTCGAAATACTCTGATAACTGATTAATTTCAAATTTTCACACAACGACTTCGAATTTTTCTCAAATAAGAGGGACTAGTTCAAGTTCAAAAGTTGCTTTTGCCGTTCCTTCATAAACGTAATAACTGGTAATAAAAAAACAACAACGAGCAAAGTTTTGAGTCGCCCAATACTTTCGAAATACTCTGATAACTGATTAATTTCAAATTTTCACACAACGACTTCGAATTTTTCTCAAATAAGAGGGACTAGTTCAAGTTCAAAAGTTGCTTTTGCCTTTCCTTCATAAGCGTAATAACTGGTAATAAAAAAACAACAACGAGCAAAGTTTTGAGTCGCTCAATACTTTCGAAATACTCTGATAACTGATTAATTTCAAATTTTCACACAACGACTTCGAATTTTTCTCAAATAAGAGGGACTAGTTCAAGTTCAAAAGTTGCTTTTGCCGTTCCTTCATAAACGTAATAACTAGTAATAAAAAAACAACAACGAGCAAAGTTTTGAGTCGCCCAATACTTTCGAAATACTCTGATAACTGATTAATTTCAAATTTTCACACAACGACTTCGAATTTTTCTCAAATAAGAGGGACTAATTCAAGTTCAAAAGTCGCTTCAGCCTTTCCTTCATAAGCGTAATAACTGGTAATAAAAAAACAACAACGAGCAAAGTTTTGAGTCGCCCAATACTTTCAAAATACTCTGATAACTGATTAATTTCAAATTTTCACACAACGACTTCGAATTTTTCTCAAATAAGAGGGACTAATTCAAGTTCAAAAGTCGCTTCAGCCTTTCCTTCATAAGCGTAATAACTGGTAATAAAAAAACAACAACGAGCAAAGTTTTGAGTCGCCCAATACTTTCGAAATACTCTGATAACTGATTAATTTCAAATTTTCACACAACGACTTCGAATTTTTCTCAAATAAGAGGGACTTATTCAAGTTCAAAAGTAGCTACAGCCTTTCCTTCATAAGCGTAATAACTAGTAATAAAAAAAACAACAACGAGCAAAGTTTTGAGTCGCCCAATACTTTCGAAATACTCTGATAACTGATTAATTTCAAATTTTCACACAACGACTTCGAATTTTTCTCAAATAAGAGGGACTTATTCAAGTTCAAAAGTAGCTACAGCCTTTCCTTCATAAGCGTAATAACTAGTAATAAAAAAAACAACAACGAGCAAAGTTTTGAGTCGCCCAATACTTTCGAAATACTCTGATAACTGATTAATTTCAAATTTTCACACAACGACTTCGAATTTTTCTCAAATAAGAGGGACTAGTTCAAGTTCAAAAGTAGCTTCAGCCTTTCCTTCATAAGCCTTTCAATATTTGTTACAAAAAAAGATCACATTTCAAAAAAAAAACTCACCTTCTGGTTTCTCGAACTCCTCCTTCTTTTCACAGATCGCCTCCTTTGACGCCGTCATTTTGTTGCACGCTCTCGTTACCCCTCTCTGATGTTAATTTGCAATACTGTTCAGCTTTACTTTTCCAAAAGTAACACTCAACTTAAGCACTAGTCTTGGACTTGATTCAAAAAAAAAAAAAAACACTGAATACTGTCAACCTTTAAGAAAATCTTCAAAATTCTCTCTCAATGCGACCCATGTGCGGACCTACTACGAACAACCGCACGGATTACTGTTCCTCACTAGACGAAAAATCGTATCACTTGTTCGTGGATTGAAGGTATAGAACGTAATGATGTTATCGTCAGATCAAACGCACCACCGTAGTAGCACCGAGTCGCTGTCTTGACTGGCTGTGATTAATCTGAAACGAAAAATAAAAAAAAAAGATTATATAACGTACGTATGAATAAGCAACTTTTCGGAGTTGTATTTATTGCTTTCGATTGTTTACTAATTGTACGAGAGCACACGCAGGCTCTCTCGAATTAAACATAATTAATATGTCAAACATGTGGACATGGAGATTGGGAGATTGAGACTGACAAATTTTGCGGTTTGTTGGAGAGATTCATTGTGGTGGAGAACGGATTTTGCTTATAGTTTAGGAATCGTAAGGTTGAACAAACAATGTGAGCACACCTTTATACGGAACCCGCGCATGCGGATGTGGGTTTACTGCATACGTGCGCGATTTGAAAAACATTTCCATGTCCACTCGGGCGTTTGACGTCTGTACACAGTTGATCAGGGGGAAGGGTTTTTTTTTCTCGGAACGTGTTTTGTACACCAGTCCAGTGCGAATTGGGATTTTTGGCCAACTGGGCAGATGGTAATGAGACTGCTTTTGTGCACATGTGTTAGGAAAACAAATTTGGGGTTTTCGAGGAAGTTACTCGATCAGTGTAGCAATGAAAAGACGTCAGAAAGCGGCGTGTTTTACAGAAGGTCGCCTAGACAAGCTGTCACCTCAAGCGGTGCTAATGATGGCGTGGGGAGAGGTGGGAGACACGTTTTTGACTAAGTTGGAAGCTGTGACTCCGTGGTTGATGTACTGAAGGGAGACGTCTGAGGTTTCGAACAGAAATGAAGGTTTTTCCCATCTCTTACAAACGACTGTCAGAGATTCGACAGTAGAACTGCCCTTCTGTTGGCCGCAAACATAGAAAAAGGTGAATCTGTTCCTATTACAATTTATTTTGTGTTTTTAAGTTGAACCCGGTTGATCCCATTTCTCGATCCCCACTGATTGCGAAAAATTACCATTCCTAATTCCGCTTCTAATGCAAGTCTCCCGCCGACCAAACGCGATAAGACTGCTGGTTGCAAAAAATACCAACACCCCGCTGGGAATTTTCGACTATAAAGCCCCAATTGGCATCCACAGCAAATCAGTCCAAAACATGTTGCGAATCCTACTCACCAGCCTGGCCATTGCAAGCGCCTCCGGTTCAAGCCGGATAATCGGTGGCACCTTTGCCAAGATCGGCGAGTTCCCCCATCAAGTGTCGCTGCAACTGAAAGGACGTCACCACTGCGGCGGATCACTGATCTCCGAGCAGTACATAATCACTGCGGCTCATTGCACCATTGGCCAGTCGCCCAGTCAAATGGTTGTCGTCGCTGGGACTAATGATCTAATGACCGGTGGCACTCGGGCGGCGATATCCAAATTCATTATCCATCCACAGTACAATCCGCAGTCGCAGGACTTTGACATGTCGCTGATTATGCTCAGCGCGCCGATGCAGTTTGGCGAGAATACCAAAGCGATTGGGATGGCTGAGTCGGAGTCGAACTACCCGGCCGACACGTTGGCTACTATCAGCGGCTTTGGAGCGATCAACGGTAACCTACAACTGCCGAATATGCTGAAGACCGCCAAGGTTCAACTTTGGAGTCGCGACTACTGCAATCCGAAGAATATTCCCGGCATCACCGACCGCATGATTTGTGCTGGACATCCAAGTGGACAGGTGAGCTCCTGCCAAGGAGATTCGGGTGGTCCACTGACGGTCGACAATAAGCTGTTTGGCGTTGTGTCCTGGGGCTTTGGCTGTGGTTCGCCTGGCAAGCCGGCTATGTACACGTTCGTCGGCGGTCTGCGTCCGTGGATTAAGGAGGTCTCCGGCATATGAAGTTTTTAACGTGGATTTTTTTGACGGCTTAAATATAGAAATAAGTGAAGCAAATTAAGAGCAGAGTTTTATTGATGGTGTTTGATTGGGAGGTAGACGGTTGCTAAAGGAGTAAATATCTAGATCTGTATGCATACCTCAGTTGAACCAAGATTAAACGGTCCAGCATTGTTTGTCCGCTTCTTGTTAACGTCACGTACAAAATTCTGTCTTTGTAAACGCTTAAAAGCCCTTATGAATGACTCGGTGGATCAGTCCTATTTTGGGCAACAAAGTTTCACCGTATAGAATAATTTTTTAAACTTTGAAAGGTCCTCGAAAAAAAGAAAATGGCACCGATTTAAAAGCAACCTGTAGCAATTTTGACATTTAGGTCAAAAACGCCCCCAAAAAATAGGCGTGGCAATGAACAAAATAGCCCAAAGTCTCCTCGGAGTTTGGATTTGATGAATTATTTGAGTTATGCCAAGCTTAAGGCAGTGAAGTCAAGGAAAAAATACATTTAGGTCAAAACCGCCCCCAAAAAGTAGGCGTGGCAATAAACAAAATAGCCCAAAGTCTTCTCGGAGTTTGGATTTGATGAATTATTTGAGTTATGCCAAGCTAAGGGCAGTGAAGTTAAAGAAATATTACATTTAACTCAAAATCGCCCCAAAAAGTAGGCGTGGCAATGAAAAAAAAGCCCAAATTCTTCTCGGAGTTTGGATTTGTTGAATTATTTGAGTTATGCCAATCTAAAGGCATTGAAGTCAAGGAAAAAATACATTTAGGTCAAAACCGCCCCCAAAAAGTAGACGTGGTAATATACAAAGTAGCCCAAAGTCTTCTCGGAGTTTGGATTTGATGAATTATTTGAGTTATGCCAAGCTAAGGGCAGTGAAGTTAAAGAAATATTACATTTAACTCAAAATCGCCCCAAAAAGTAGGCTTGGCAATGAATAAAATAGCCCAAAGTCTCCTCGGAGTTTGGATTTGATGAATTATTTGAGTTATGCCAAGCTAAGGGCAGTGAAGTTAAAGAAATATTACATTTAACTCAAAATCGCCCCAAAAAGTAGGCGTGGCAATGAAAAAAAAGCCCAAATTCTTCTCGGAGTTTGGATTTGTTGAATTATTTGAGTTATGCCAATCTAAAGGCATTGAAGTCAAGGAAAAAATACATTTAGGTCAAAACCGCCCCCAAAAAGTAGGCGTGGCAATATACAAAATAGCCCAAAGTCTTCTCGGAGTTTGGATTTGATGAATTATTTGAGTTATGCCAAGCTAAGGGCAGTGAAGTTAAAGAAATATTACATTTAACTCAAAATCGCCCCAAAAAGTAGGCGTGGCAATGAAAAAAAAAGCCCAAATTCTTCTCGGAGTTTGGATTTGTTGAATTATTTGAGTTATGCCAATCTAAAGGCATTGAAGTCAAGGAAAAAATACATTTAGGTCAAAACCGCCCCCAAAAAGTAGGCGTGGCAATATACAAAGTAGCCCAAAGTCTTCTCGGAGTTTGGATTTGATGAATTATTTGAGTTATGCCAAGCTAAGGGCAGTGAAGTTAAAGAAATATTACATTTAACTCAAAATCGCCCCAAAAAGTAGGCGTGGCAATGAAAAAAAAAGCCCAAATTCTTCTCGGAGTTTGGATTTGTTGAATTATTTGAGTTATGCCAATCTAAAGGCATTGAAGTCAAGGAAAAAATACATTTAGGTCAAAACCGCCCCCAAAAAGTAGGCGTGGCAATATACAAAGTAGCCCAAAGTCTTCTCGGAGTTTGGATTTGATGAATTATTTGAGTTATGCCAAGCTAAGGGCAGTGAAGTTAAAGAAATATTACATTTAACTCAAAATCGCCCCAAAAAGTAGGCTTGGCAATGAATAAAATAGCCCAAAGTCTCCTCGGAGTTTGGATTTGATGAATTATTTGAGTTATGCCAAGCTAAGGGCAGTGAAGTTAAAGAAATATTACATTTAACTCAAAATCGCCCCAAAAAGTAGGCTTGGCAATGAATAAAATAGCCCAAAGTCTCCTCGGAGTTTGGATTTGATGAATTCTTTGAGTTATGCCAAGCTGAAGGCAGTGAAGTCAAGGAAAAAATGCATTTAGGTCAAATGCGTCCCCAAAAAATAGGCGTGGCAATGAACAAAATAGCACAAAATCTCCTCGGAGTTTGGATTTGCTGAATTATTTGAGTTATGCCAAGCGAAAGGCAGTAAAGTCAAGGAAAAAATACATTTAGGTCAAAAGCGCCCCAAACTGAAACTGAAAAAATAGCCTAAAGCCTTCTGGAAGTCTTAACAAACACGTCGCACAAACTTCCATATCGAATTCTTTTCTCACGTCTACCGCGAACAAACATATCACCTCCCACAGTTTTATTGTTGTCTGCCCTTAAATGCAAATGCGTACTACGAAAGCTGATTGAAACAGCTTAACCTTGGGATAGGAACGGTGAGAAAATGCAAAATTTACTATCTTAGGTAAACTTCACAGCTCATGCAACAGTTCCACTCAATTTCACACCTAGTCGAGAACAACTTCAATACAATATTCATAATCGTTATCAACCATACCAATGGGTGGGCGGCTCGAGTCAATAGTCATTCGGTCCTTCCAGTCACGATTGTATTCGTTTGGGAACCTAATGGGAACATTTGCATGCTCGCTGGTCGTGCTAACTATAAAATTGATTTCAATCTTTCCCCACAGATCTGAATATATGGCGAACTATTGTTAAAAAAATCTTTATCTACTTGCATCTAAATACGGTCGGTGGATAATTAATCTCTGATTCATCAGCGTCAATAATAATCTGTCTCGTGACTTTGATCTGGCGTAAAGTTTGATCTGATATGAGTAGGAGTAAATGGTGAGTTTAAAATAACGATCTGAAAAATGTATTTGACGTAGATTGGGTTAATTTGAAGTTGTTTACTTAATCGTTTGTAAAATGTTGAATTTTTTTAGCAATGTGGTAGATCAGATTTCACATTTAAGACGGCGTTAGTTTTATACGCAATCCTACGATTGAATTACAGTTGAGTTTCCTACGAAAATTGACAAAAATACTTAAAATGTAAGCTGGTAAAATGAGAAATGTCAATATATATGCACATCGATACAAGATCCCAACGAGCGATTTAAGAAGAAAGCTGATGGGTTTCCGTTTAAAACAAATTTTTTGCAAAACAACTAAGCACGGAATTTCTTTATTTTCTTCTGCCAACACCTGTCACTTAAAAAAACTGCTTAGTAATTTGTCCAAAGGTAAATCTCTTTATTGAAATAACAACAACATGGCAGCACTCAAAGACGACTGTAAACGCGGTAATCCCATGTGTTTCCACTTCAACCGTAGAAAAAGATTTACGAATCAAAAAATATTAACGAATTTCTTAAATGCTAGTTTAAAAATTTCTAACTGATATGAGGTTCTTTTTGAAAGCGAACTAAAAATATTTTATATCCATATTTTATTTGAAGTTCATTTAAATCCAACACTGACTTTGACTGTTGCACCATAAAATATATTAAAAAAGTGCCCTGCAGCGTAAAAACCAAAAACTACAAACAATTAAAAAGATCTATTCAAATGACTATATATATCTGTTGGACATGTTCATATTTAAAACAAATAGATTTAATATTTGCATGCTGTTATGTGATATAAACTCGCCCACATCATCGTATAGAATAAATTCATTAAGGCGGAAAAAATTTGCAACTCATGTTTGACGTTTGACTTCGTGCCACAGCCAAATAAACAAACATGATATTTTTTTGTACAATCATTTAGTATAATGCGTAAGTTACATAGTTGACAAAAGAAATTGAGTAAGAGATCATCTTAATAATATTTCTGCTGTAGATGGCTTGATAGGTTGTGTAGGATATTTTACAGTTAATTGATTTAAGCGTGCGGCTTTGTCGTTCTATTGAAGAAGTGGTGCGTATTTATTTTTGTCGAGGAATGCCATTGAGCAAATTTGTAAAATTGATTTAACGAAATTTAAAGCTGGACTTTGCTTAATAACAATTGCGATTGTTCTCCTTAATTGATGTAAAATTGTGGATAAGGTCTTTGGCATGAGATTGTGCGTAGTGGAAAATTTGGTAAAAATTAGCTCTACTAATATTTTTTAAAGACAAAATTGGCCAAGTATAGAAAATCGAAAGTAGCTTTGAACTATGAGTAGACTTAGAAATGCAGGTGTAAAGATAAAGCTATCAAGTTCTACTTTCAGACAAAATACTAGTTGAGGAAATTTTGCAACAGGACTAATTTGTTTTAAGCCAGGTTTTATTCTCAGAAAAAATTTGGAAGCACTTTTTAAAATTTGGCAACACAGTTTGATAGGTAACTTAATTTATTAAAACGACGAAGTCTGCATGTAGACAGAATGCTTCTTTAAAAAGCCATAGCTTCCTAAATGTGTATAAAGACCCTGATTTCAGACAGAGTTTGAAAGCTTATTTAAAAATGTGTCACTTTCAGACAAAGCTTAGGAACTTATTTAAAAAAATGTTTCGACAAAAATTTTGTAGCTTTATTTGTTTACTAAAAAATCATATAAAATGGACATTTAAACAGAGCGCTGATTCGAAATGTGTCACTTTCAGACAAATTTTTGGAACTTATTTAAAAAATGCTTCGACAAAATTAAGTAGCTATGTTTATTTATTAAAAAATCATATAAAATGGACAATTAAACAGAGCGCTAATTAAAACACTTGGTTCTTACTTTTAAAATTAAACAATATTTATTTGGAACTATGTCCTTTATTATTGAAATACTTTTTACTAATTCTAAAAGGAGCTTAAGGCTACTATGTAGTTACAATAAGACTATCGATAAATTCATCATACAGTCGTATTTATATACTTTTCTTATCTATCTACAAGGAGACCCAAGCGTACAATCGTCTTGCTTGATAATGAAGAAGAGATAATATTCCAACATTGTATACAAACGATATTATCTCTTTTACATATGTTATCATTGTAGCGTTGTGTGCAAGACTGTACTAGAGACTAAAGATATCATTGAATACAAATAATGTTATCTTTTTTCTCAATATGTTTTGCTATGGATACTTAACTCCCCCCCTTGTTAAACGAAATCGTCCCGATTTTTCGACGCTATTTTTAACATCTCTCTTTCATAAGTTTTGTTATATGCGTCAATCTTTTTTTGTTTTTGACGATCTGTTATACATTGTATAGTTTTTATCATTACGTACGTAAATGCTAAAATAACAATCAGTGTTACAATTGTGTATATAGTTGATAATATCGGTTTTTCTTCAAAAGGAATAATTAGTTTTTTTAAAGTATCTATGTTATCGAATTTGTATATTGTATCTTCTTTAATTATTTGGTCGATGTAAGACTCTGAATTATGATTTCTTAATATAACTTCTTTAATTTGCTTATGCATGTTTTTGTATATTTTATCATCTAGATTTATAGTATTTTCATAAGTAACTAAGTTTATACCATTAATTGTTTGATTATTTAGCTTATGCTTACCGCTTAATAACATAACACCGGATTCAATTTCTAAGTCGTAATCGTATTCTTGTTTAATGTTGCATTTTGAAGTTATATTCTTTAAAAGTGGAATAAGACAATTTTCTTCTTCAAAGTTAATTTCACAAATGTTTTTACTTAGATGATTTTGACAATTTCTTGTTCTTAAATAAGTTTGGTTACATAAGGCAATTGTTTTATCTGTAATGATTTTTCCATGTTTTGAATTTAAGGGTGTTACTTTATACAATTTACATGATTTAATTAGAACTGGATATTTATATATTGTGATGAAGAATTCATCAGTTCTAGCTAATAATATTTTAGAGTACTCAAGTATATTTATTATGGGTACTTGAATTATTTCATGTTGAATAATATTTTTAATGTCATCTAAGTCTAGGCTTTCTGATAAATATTCATTATTTTTTGCTGCATTAATTGTTCTGGTCAATAATAATAATTGTTCGTACACTTGTTCTATTACTAAATGTTCTTTAAGGCTCTGACCTTCGAATTGTTGCAAAATTTGTTCGAATCTAGAATTTATAGTTTTTTGTTTATTATTGTTTTCTATGAGATTATTTATACTCGTTTCTATGTTAACTAAGTCATAATGGTCAGGATTACCAAACACATATTTGAAAGCTGTTCCTAAAAAGTTAATTGATCTAGTATGCCTAGTATGTTCTTGTAATTGGTCTGCTAAATTCTTAATTTTACTTAACCAAATTTTTTCTTCTTGTGTAGGTTGATAGTTACTAGTTACGATATTTACGTAAGGTTGAAATATCGAAGTCAGGTTGGTGGCATGTAACAAATAAGTTTGTTCTTTGAATAAATACACGTCATCTGTTTGCGTAAGTATAAACTTCTTGTTTAGTAACTCAGTTATTTGAACGTTTCCTTGCCCTTCTTGACTCTGTACAATTCCTAGTAATGTTAGGAATATTAATATTTTCGTCATCTAAAAAATGATAATTCTTTATGTTATCCTTGTGAATTTTTATTCCCTCTTTAGAGATTACAGTGTCTCCTTTATCTTCTTCTACTATTCTTGTTATGTATCTGGCGTTAGATTTCTTTCTAAGACCTGTGATTCTTACCATTATCTTATCTCCTTTTTTATATTCTCTGTGTCGAGTTCCTTTATTTAGACGTTCGATCACTTTTTTGGATGCTGAGTTTAGTTTATTTATTATAATTTCACTATTGCTATATTTATTTTGATTAAAGAAAATGTCTCTAGGTTTCAAACCGGTAACTGAGTGTATGGAATTATTTAATTCACGCACTGTTCTAAATATTTCTTCGATAAGTCTTGTTTTATTCTGAATTGTGAATATTCTAGACAGTTCAGTTATTGTACCGTTTACACGTTCTACCTGACCGTTCGCTGTCGATCTGTATACTGGAGTTTCTACTTTAGTTATGTTGTATTTCAAACACATTTGGTTCACCATTTCTGTTTTGAATCCCTTCTCGTTATCTGTCATGAGTCGTTCACATTTTGGGAAATAATTAGATAAGACCTCTTCCATAACGTCGTACAGTCTGTTTCGAGTTTCGATTTCCCGAAGGATTGTATATTTAGAATACTTATCTACTGTTACAAGGAAAGTATACTTGTCGTTGAAGTATATGTCCATATGAATGTGTGTTCCCACATGTGTTGGTATTTCTGAATTATTCAGGGGTTCTCTGATAGGTTTTCTTTCATATTTTCCAAATAGACATGCTATGCATTTTTTGTTGAAACTCTTTGCTTGTTTATTTAGATCGGGCCAGTAATATTTCTCTGAGATTTCTTGTATATTGTTACGTAACCCTCGGTGTGCTCTTTCGTGAGTTACCCTTACAAGTTTTAGTTGTTCCTCCAAATTTGTCACGTCTTGAAGTTTTCTTGGTGTGAATATAAATCTTACTAGTGGGAATTCTTTTTTTATGTTTTCACCATATTTGTATATGTTTTCAAATTTCGTATGCAAAGCTACAATCTTTTGGGGTTGTATAACTTCTTTCATCTGCCTTAGTAAAGAGTCTTTGTCCTTAAACTTTATTATGAGTCTTATTTTGTTACCAAAATAGATTTGTGTTTCGATATTATTTGTTATATCTTCAATAAGTTCGAACTGTGCAGTGTATGCATTAAAAGGCTGATTCACAGTTTTTATTATATCATTAGAAGAACTTTCAGCTGAATGTGCTGTTTCTATGGTAGAAGTATTTATGCGTTGACGTGATAATGCGTCAGCTACAAGATTTAGGTTTCCTGGTTTATAAACTAATTTTGCTCCAAAGTCTTCAATGATTCCCTTCCAACGTTTCAGCTTTGTGTTGGGATTTTTTTCTGATACCGAATATATAAGGCTCTGGTGATCGGTATATATGGTTAAGTCTGCTATACCATATATGTAGTTTCTGAGTTTTTGTAAGGACCATATGATCGCTAATAGCTCTTTCTCGTTTGTGCTATAGTTCTCTTCTGTCTTACTCAGTGTTCTTGACAAGAAGTGTATAGGTTGCTTATTCTGACTTAGTACGGCTCCAATAGCTATGTTGGATGCATCTGTAGTAAGCTCGAATGGTTTACTATAATCCGGTTGAAAAAGTTCGACTTGTTCTTTCAAATAATTTTTTAAAATTCTAATCGCTTCTAATGCTGAATCATTCAGATTTAACTTAATATTTTTACTTTGTTTTTTGTTTACTTTACCGTTATCTCCTCGTAAATATAATGTCAGGGGCTTGGCTATGCTTGCGTATCCTTTTATAAACTTACGATAGTAACCTGTAAGACCTAAAAATCCTCTCAAATCCTTTACCGTTTGTGGGACTGGAAAATTTTCTATAGCTGCTATTTTCTCAGGGTTCGTAGTGATTCTACCATGTCTGATTATGTGACCTAAGTATTCTACTTCTTCTTGAAAAAACTTACTTTTCTCATCAGATATTTTTAATGTGGCTTTATTGAGTACGTCGAATACTTGACTTATGTGCTGTATATGTTCTTCCTCAGATGAAGAATATATCAATACGTCATCAATGTAAACGTGTACGAATTTACCTACAAAGTCTCTCAAAATGTCGTCCACGCATCTCTGAAATATGCTTGGTGCATTTTTGAGCCCGAAAGGCATTCGTTTAAAATGATATTTTGCGCCATTTATAGCAAAAGCTGTTTTTTCTTTATCATCTGTTTTGATTTTAATTTGGTGGAAACCTGACTCCAAATCTAACGTTGTAAAGTACTTGGCTTTACCTAAATTTTGAATTGTCATGTTGACATCCGGAATGGGGTATCTGTCTGTTACAGTGTGAGCGTTAAGTTTTTGGAAATCAACAACCATGCGCCGTTTTGGTTTTCCTTTTTCGTCCAAACCTTTTTTAGGTACTGTCCATATGGGACTGTTATAAGGACTATGGCTTTTTTCTATTATATTGTCATGTAAGAGTTTCTGTATTTCTTTGTTTACGAATTCGTTATCTGCTATGGGATATGGATATTGTTTAACATAAACCGGATTATCATTGGTCGTCCTAATGCTTGCTTCTATAGTATCTGTAAAGGGTAACGGTCCTATGCTGTTATTAATCTTCATCAGTCTATCTATGTCTGCTTTATAAATATTATTTTCCCCAATTATGTAATTAATTTTCTGAATAGATTCGACACTGCTTATGGTAGTTAGAGTCATATTACTGAAATTTATTTCCGCGTTTAGAACTTTAAGTCCTTCATATCCTAATATCATATCAAAAGACT
This sequence comes from Cheilosia variabilis, assembly GCA_951230905.1. NCBI lineage: Eukaryota > Metazoa > Arthropoda > Insecta > Diptera > Syrphidae > Cheilosia > Cheilosia variabilis. Next base: position 57,691,230 of record OX579680.1, on the reverse strand, counting down.
GAATATCCTCTAATTCAAAAAATGTTAAATTTTTCTTTAATATCCTAACTACTTTCTTTGTATCTACCATAGAATAACCATGCATTGTTTTTATTTTTATAGGTTTAATTTTAATTTTTTCGCTAGAATCGCATTTTCTATTAATGTAATTATGGGTTGCACCAGTATCAATAAGAATTTTATAAATTTTCTTAGAAATAGTACTAGTTAAATTTAAGCAGGGCAACCCGTCTACTAGTTTAAATGATCTATTCTTATGTTATTATTTACCATACATTCCGTTTCATCTGCTTCTGCATATGTACTGCTGACATCGTCTCTGCGTTGTTGTCGGGAGTTATTTACTCTCTGCTGCTTGAAGTTCTGCTGATAAGATCGTTGCGGTCTGTTGTGTGTGTTGAAACTCCCGCTGTGTTCACGTTTCGCTGGTGGATTATATACATCGGGTTTGTATTGATTCCAATTTTGTCGCTGTGCATGTACAATTTGTCTCGAGTTTATCTCCATCGGCTGTGGTCCGTCATTTCTCTTGGAAGGGTTTAGGCGTGGTCCTTGATTGTGTTGCTGCATATTATCGTATTGCTTCTGGGGTTGATAATTCGTTGTTTGGCTCGAATAGTTTGGTCTTCTTTCGTTTCTGTGTTCATGTGGCATATTTTTGTGGTGCTTATCTTGAGTGAGATGTAAATGCCTGTGCACATTATCATGTTCTATTCTGCGAGCAATTGCGAATGCGTGTTCTAGATCATTTATTGTAGCTGAATATAATGATCCTCTTGTAAAGTTGTCACTCATACCATCAATGAATATACGAACTGCGTCGTCGTTAGCATTTTTAATTAGTCTGTCGATTATATTCGGCGGATCACCTGACATAGTGATTTTTGATATTATTAAATTGAGATTTTTATTTATCTCGTCGTGGTATTCAGACAGTGTGCTTCTTTTTTGCGTGATGGCTTTCATCATGTCTTGTAGCACGTATAGAGGTTCTTGATTAGAGTACGTATAATCTAATCTGTTACGTATCGCCTCAAAATTAAAAATTGTGTTATAATTAGTTAACACATTCGCGGCTGCTCCCTGTATTTTACTTTTCACTATAGTCAATGCTGCTGCGTACTTACTGTGTGTTTTGAGGTTTTTAATGCTGTCCATTAATCTGGATGCTTCTTCGCGCCACGACCGATAATTTGATTGATCGCCGTTGAAAATAGGTAGGCTTTTAAATGCGTCTAACTGTATTTCACTACCATCTGTATATGTGGTTCTTATTTCCTCTAGCACAGGTATGTTTGGTACTATGCCTAATCCAGATTTTACTTCATTTAGTTTTGTTTCTAAATTAGTGTTTATTTGATTTTGGTTAGTTATTATTGCTGCTAACCTTGCATTCTCTGTGCGTGTGTGCTCTAGGGTTTGTGTTACTGTGTTGCACCTGGTTTCTAAAGCTTCTAATCTTGCCATTAATACTGCGAGTTGTTCCATTTTGAACTCGTGTCTGTTGTCGTCGAATTTGTGTGTTTTTTTTTTTTTTTCCACATATACACTTTCACTGAATTGCTTTGCTGCTTCGTACGAAGGAGCTATATTTGTACCTGCTATGCTAGGTAATTCTTGTAACCGGTAACGCGAGTGTTCTGTTTATACTAGATTTCACTACTTGTTCCCGAGGTCCGCTCGATTGAAGTTAAAAAGTATATTTAACCTCCTGGCAGGATCGCCAATTAAAACACTTGGTTCTTACTTTTAAAATTAAACAATATTTATTTGGAACTATGTCCTTTATTATTGAAATACTTTTTACTAATTCTAAAAGGAGCTTAAGGCTACTATGTAGTTACAATAAGACTATCGATAAATTCATCATACAGTCGTATTTATATACTTTTCTTATCTATCTACAAGGAGACCCAAGCGTACAATCGTCTTGCTTGATAATGAAGAAGAGATAATATTCCAACATTGTATACAAACGATATTATCTCTTTTACATATGTTATCATTGTAGCGTTGTGTGCAAGACTGTACTAGAGACTAAAGATATCATTGAATACAAATAATGTTATCTTTTTTCTCAATATGTTTTGCTATGGATACTTAACTCGCTGCTTCGAAATGTGTCATTTTCAGACAAAGTTTAGGAACTTACTTAAAAAATGTTGCGACAAAATTTTGTAGCTTTAATTATTTTTTAAAAATATCATAGGAAACGGACAATTAAACATAGCGCTGCTTCGAAATGTGTCACTTTCAGACAAAGTTTAGGAACTTACTCAAAGAATGTTGCGGCAAAATTTAGCAGCTTTATTTATTTATTAAAAAATCATATAAAATGGACATTTAAACAGAGCGCCACTTCGAAATGTGTCACTTTGAGACAAAGTTTAGGAACTTACTTAAAAAATGCTTCGACAAAATTTAGTAGCTATGTTTGTTTATTAAAAAATCATATAAAATAGACATTTAAACAGAGCGAAATGTGTCACTTTCAGACAAAGTTTAGGAACTTACTTAAAAAATGCTTCGACAAAATTTAGTAGCTATGTTTGTTTATTAAAAAATCATATAAAATAGACATTTAAACAGAGCGAAATGTGTCACTTTCAGACAAAGTTTAGGAACTTACATAAAAAATGTTTCGACAAAATTTTGTAGCTTTAATTATTTCTTAAAAATATCATAGGAAACGGACAATTAAACATAGCGCTGCTTCAAAATGTGTCGCTTTCAGACAAAGTTTAGGAACTTATGTAAAAAATGTTTCGACCAAATTTTGTAGCTTTATTTATTTACTAAAAAATCATATAAAATGGACAATTAAACAGAGCGCTGCTTCAAAATGTGTCACTTTCAGACAAAGTTTAGGAACTTACTTAAAAAATGCTTCGACAAAATTTAGTAGCTATGTTTATTTATTAAAAAATTATATAAAATAGACATTTAAACAGAGCGCTGCTTCAAAATGCGTCACTTTCAGACAAAGTTTGGAAATTTGTTTTAAAAATTGTCCTACAGAATTTGACAGCTCATTTACTTTATTTAAATATTGCTAGTGTGCAGATTCCACTTTCAGAAATTTTTGGAGCTTATGTAAAAAATACTTCGACAAAGTTTACTTGTTTATTTTTTACAAAAATAAAACTTATAGAAAACAAAGTGCTTCGAAATCATCTCGTAGCTCGCTTGGCGTGATTTAAGCCCCTGTATTGAGACAAAGTTTGGAGGCTTCTTTAAAAATTCTCCTATTGAATTTATTTCTTTTATTTCCTTTATTTTTAATTTATTCATTACCAGACCTGCTAATAAACAAAATATCTACTAAAAAAATGCCCAATAACCAAGATTTGCTAAAAATACCACCTAAGCTGAAAATATTCGACTCATTCAGTTCACACTTTACCAAAACGTGTGCAAAGTGTTCATGTGCACATCACGTTACTAGTTGACAATTTGCAAAACAAGATGATGTGACAAAATTCGGACAAATAATAATCTCACCTGTATAGTAATTAGGAACTAAAAATGCTGAATCTAAACGAAAACAAAATTTGCATGTGTCAATTTGTTGATAAAATATAGAGTTAGAAGGAATCTGGACTTCGGAAGTGTAGGCGATAACAGACAAGCAAATTGATATTAACTTTAAAATCGTGTGTACCATTCAAGACAGAAAATATTCATGTGACAGACACGTGCAGGCAAATAGAGTTTGAGGGGCTGTTTTTGAAATGTTTAGGAACAGAAGCGACAATTTTTTTAACGCACAACTTATCTAAAAATAGCAAAAATTCTAATTAAATTCTTTTGACCTTTTTAGATAAACCTAGGCGTCCTATTTGACTTTGCATGCACAAGGAACGAGAAAATTTCGTCGTTTTTGAGAAAATTACAACACATTTTTTTAGGTGACGGAAGAAAGGGGTTCAAATGTTTACAGAGGTTGAAATTTTTTAAATGGGAAGGTATCAATTTAAAACCAGGCTAAGTGTAATGAGGCAACCAAAGGTTGGCGATTAAGAGGCATTGAGTTGAATATGCGTCAGCAACCTTGCTGATGCACCCGACTCTTGGTGATTTCTGAAGCGCTTTCAATACTCTTTGTATGGAGGCAGTCTTTTTTCATACTGGAGAAAAGAATGGCTCTTTTGAAAGATTTTATAATTAATCTGCAAACGACCAAAGCGCACTGTTCGAGAAGACTGCTACTATTTTTAGTGCTGATCATTGAAGAGGTTCGCCAGTTATCCACTGGTTTCTGTCAGATGTAACTACGGCTTAATTTTTGTGGTACTTTTTAAAAGCGCTACAAAAACTAACCCGTCAACAACGTACCTCGCTGGAACACAGTCTCTGGGATTGCAATCTAACGCTACGTTCTTGAAGATCTGCTTCTTGATTAAAAAAGTGATCGAAGTGTGTAACGAAATTTGCATAAAATATTTCATACCAAATCGATATCTATCACATAGAGAACACATTTAAAAGAATATTTTTGACGCGAACGGGAGGTGATCCAGTGCTTTTAAATTCACCCAAAAGAGACCTTACATCGTTATAAAAGCATAATTTTAATGAACTTTACATATTTACTGGTCAAGGTAACCAGTGTTATCTAAGCAACCAAACGCTGTTATTAATCTCTCGGCGTGCTGCCCCCACTGTGATTGTATCGTGCCCCTTGTTTGATTTTTATCATATAATTTTTACTAGCGCCAGATACGAGTACGAATATATCACAACGATGAGTGGCGAATTGGCACATTCGAAAGCAAAGCACAAAGTTGTGAAAACCCAAATTTTATAACCGCTATCGGTAGCCAATCATGATATAAGCATCTGATCGAAGATTTTTCATCATTTTGTGTTGAAAACATTTCCATTTGCCACTTGTATCGATAGCAATAAATTTTGATAAAACCGATTAACAAAGCCAAAAGTTAATTGACCAAAATTTTAAGTTGATTACTTGTTTGACGTTGTAAATCAAAAATTGTATCGATAACTCAATTTGGATAAGAGTTAGCTTGTTAATAAAAAAATGGCAGCAATAATTGTGAAAATGTCTACGAGTAAGTGCGTGCATATGAAGCTGTCAGATTAAGGAGGTTTTTTTACTGACACATGCAGAGCGTAAAATACAACTGATTTAAGGTTGAGCATCTTTTTCGTCATACCGGAATTATTTTAAAACTGATTTAAAAAAAGAAATAAGGACCAATAAAAGACTGTAGGTTAATTCCCGCACACAATCCCGCAAATCCCTAGGTTCCTAGGTCAAATTTCAACAGCTCGGTTATCCTATTTAAATTTATCAATTACTGTCCACATTAATTTACGAGAATGTCTACAACGAATAATTTTATTTAATAACTTTAATGACATAGCCGTTGATGCTACTGGTGATTATAAATTTAATTTAAACACAAATCAATGATACGACGTTTATGTTCATAATTGGGAGTCAAATCGTGATGAAGTAGTAAAGCGAAATGATTGGCAAATTGTGACCGTGAAATGGACCAGTTCTCGGGAATTCTGGGGGAAAATTCGTACTCAGGTGCAATGCTGCTGGACTATAGTTCACTTTAGAAATAAGCCAAACGCATGGATGCCACTCTGTATTTCTGTAACTCAGTACTTGAAAAACCATGAAGAAAACTCGATAACTCGGACCAAATCGAAACAAGTCTCCCATTCCTAAGAAACAGTTTTGCAGGCGATCGAAGGTTGCGCCATCTGTTGACTTCATTCGGTCCGCCAATAGTTGGTCTCTTTTTAAAATAACTGTCCAAAAATGTATTCAATGGATCTAAAAAGGTGGCCCCCTGTTGACTTTGAAGCAGTTTTGTGGTGAAGTCACTGCGCAACAGATGGTCCTTCGAGCCGGATTTTATATGGATCTACCGTAAATTAACAACAAATCGATTGGGTTGCTTATGCAGACTTGTTGCTTTATGGTTTAGGACCCATGATCGATCTTGAGTTCGCCTGAATCGTTTCTGGGTTATCGAAAAGACGTCGATCTTGAACTTAAGAAAAACTCCAATGGCGTCAAATTGAAAATTCGTTGGAAAACGGGCTAAGAGCTTAAGACTTTTGCACGTGTTTAAAATTGCTCATCGTCTCTCTCAGACCTTACATACCTCTTATGTCGAAATATCCATCTTCAGCAGTTACGTCAAAATTGTGTAACCTATCTGACGTTTGCTACCCGGAAAATTCATGAGAATTTCATTAATACAACAACCCATCTATCTAAAGTTTCCATCTCGGAGATTTCCCGCTGAGTCTTACAATAAATTGATTCGCCTTTCACGTGCTCCGTAGTCACAGACTGGATTTGCATAGCGGTTTGCACACGATACCCCGAAGGAGTAAGCTTTGATATTTACGACGTCTAATTAATTTAAATTGCAGAAATTCCACCTCATATTCTAAACGGTTTGCGATAAATTAATTTAGCACCAATGCATGTCGTCAATCGCTACATAAAGTGTAAATTATATGTACAATCAAATTTGGCGACGTAGTTCATTGAAAGTAGGTACAATAAACCGTTTATTGAAATTTTATAACGATCGTGCCACAAGAGATTAAAATATAAGGCACTTATCATTCATTGATTGAATTAAGCAATCAAGCTGTAAGGTGCGAGGTGTCAAAACTGAATTGTTGTAATATCTGTAAGTGACAGAGGAAGTTTAGAGATAGCATATTTTATTGATGGGACTACGTTTTATTGGGACAATGTGAGTATGCATTTTCTTTTATTAAAAAATAATAGGCTTCGGGAAAAGCGAACGTAAATATAACGCTTAAAAATCGCCCCGAGATCTTGAACTAATCTTGACCCAATTTGGCAGAGAAATTGCTGTAAATTTGCAAATAGTGACATTCAAAATTGAATAAGTTTGACACACATTTCCCAACGATCCTCACTGATCTTCACCTTCTCTGAAACTGACAATATTCATAAAATTGTACTGATCTGTAACGTATTAACTACTGATCTTGCTTGTTCTTTATGGATTGAGTGAGGATTTTTTAGTGATCTTCCACTTGCACTGATCTGGCACTGATATTAAGAATATTCCTCAAATTTCTCTGACTTCTGATCTGAAGGGGATCTTAGTCATGCACTGATCTGACATTAACCTAGTTTCGATCTGAAACTTATCTAACGCTGATCTGGCTGTTGTTTTTTTATGGATCGTGTATTGAGTTTGGTAGTGGTTTTCCACTGATGTTGAGAATATTCCTAAAATCGTTCTGACTTCTGACCTGAAAGTGATCTTAGTCATGCAATGGTCTGAAATTAACCTTTTACTCATCTGAAACTTATTTGCCACTAATCTTTCTTATTTTTATGGATCAACTAAGGATATTGAAGTGATCTTCCATTCATATTGAGCTGATCTGCTAAGAGTCCAGCACAATCCTGCCATTTTCCCGAGACCCACCACTAACTGATCTTGCAATGATCTTGACATTGATTCTGAAATGATCAGATACTCATTTGAAACTTTTCTGAGTATAGACTTTTTACTGATCTGACTCCGATCTCGTACTGATTTGGCACTGATCCTCAACAGATCTAATACTGCGCAATACCTTCTAAAAAAAACACGATCAATACAAGACAAATTCAAGAACCAGTCGTCAGCGGTCAGCGTTGCCACTTCTATAAAAGAGGAGCGCAGTAGATCATTAAAAAAATGCAGCACATTCGATCTTTCCGCAGTAGATTTTTCGTTACACAAAAAAAAACAAAGATCAATTACTTAAACTATATTAATCATCACTTTAATGTTATTTTTTACAATAAGTTCACAATAAGTTGGCTTCGTTCAGAGGTTCTTTACAGGGGTTTATTTTTATGCATTGTTTTTGTACAGCTGTTTAAGAGAATTTTTATCAACAAAAAAAGAGCAGTAGATTGGATTTAGTGGTAGTAGATTCATTTTTTGCAAAAAGTGCACTAGATCTACTGCTATTGCAGCAAAGTGGAAACGCTGGTCGTGGTTGTGACGTCGCTTCGACTTCGTTTGCGGACCACCGTCGAAGGTCAAAATGTTGTCAGGCAATCCATCAACGACTAAAACACTTTAGAGAAAAATAAGTCCAGCTATTGAGGAGAACCAGCAAACCATTAAATAATGCAGAATTTGCTTGACTAAATGTGGCATACTAACCCGAAAAAAACTTTGGAAAATACCAAACCAATTCTCCCTTCAACCACCCAAACGTCAACTCAACGCATGTCCTAATCCGCACAATGCACAATTCCTTACAAGCCATTTAAACAGCACAGCACTTGTCAATACCGTTCAGTGTTCGCCGTTACACAGTATCAGTGGGAGGTTGTTCAAATCTGCATACTCATTTATTATCGGCATAATTATTCAAACAATCTAAAACAACCGATAAATCTGCAATCATTTCCATTGAAATGAAAACATGCACTCACACTGAGCATTATGTGAAAAAAATATAAAAAAATGTTACGTATACGCCCTGCTACGGGGAAGAAAATAAAATTAAAATTCCTCACCTACTGTTCATTGCACAACCTAGATGTAGCCCTGTCAACGTGTGTTCTTATTAATTACTTGTCATTTACAACACAACAAGTACAAAGTAGAGACACTTCCGCAAAAGCATCCGCACGTGAAAATTAAATTCTCGGTACGTATACGCTTTTTGTAGATACATTTCAGCGTGTTTGCGTTCAACTCTACAATCAGCAGTTTGCTATTTTTGTCATCACGCTATTTGTTCTCTCGACGTACTCGTATGTAGCTTTTGTTTGTGTGCAAGTTTTTCCGGCTCAATAACTGCCGACGAAGTGAAAAGCTCGAGCTTAATTGATAGCTGCCAGTTGGGGGAAAACAATTGTGCAAGTGTGCAGGAAAATCATAAAAAAAACTGTAGTGGGCGCTTTTGTTGATTAAATTATAATTAACAGGTGGGTTCTGGAATGGAATGGCTGGAATTTTTTTTACACATTTTTTGAATGGCATTTTGAATTAAGAAAAGAATTTTGCCGAAACTAGTCAAGTCAAGTCTTTTGAATTTCCCAGAGATGCCGCAAGCTTTTGGCACCCATTTTGCCCTATTTTACGAAGACTAAGTAAAGTAAAGAAATTTGTCATTAAAATGATCATTCAACCGCATCGCTGGCGCAGGTGAAGTCAGTTTACACGTTTATAGCTCGCTCGTTGCATACGAAAGGCAATTAGCACACGTGCAATTAACTTGCGTTGAGTTAACATTCGCTGATGTGGTATTCGCTGTCAACTTTATCTCACCGATAGTAAAAAAGGTTTTTCTTTTTTTTAATCTTTACAAAGGAAAGTCTACAGAAATAAAAATCGTAAAATGCTGCGATGAACTTCACGTGATTAGGTAGTAGGGTGGTTTTTAATTTCGTTTTCTTATCGTCGGATGTAATGTAGATTACCATCGTTAGAAGGGATTACAAAACGTTTTTTTCCGAGCGGTCAAGTGTGTTGGCTTACATTAAGTAATCTTTTAAGTAATCTTTAGTGTTGTAATTATATGACACTTAGTTTGTGCTGCAGACAGAAGAAGGTGTGTATGTAACTTTGAATGGGTTTATAGAATCTCCGGCTTGAATGATTTACTTCTTAAAAGCCTGACTTGGAACGAAAAATTTCGTTCTCTTTTTCGTTTTGCTCGCTTAAATTAAGTCCCCATACAAAAATGTCTCCAAAGATAAATTTAAGCAAAGCAGTTAAGCCAAGCAGTACGCAGTTCAAGCTAAATTTGTTAGCCGCTGTACGAAAAATCTCTACAGAATTTAAGTAGGCGTATTAATGCAAAATACATTTCTCCACAGCTAAATTTTGACAGATCAGGGAAAATATCGGTATTTCAAACGAAAGCAAAATAATAAAAATAAAAATTGTTATTTTAATTTCTTTTAGAAATCGAATATTTAAACGAGGAGTACCTAGAAGAGGTTTTTGAGGAAGTACAAATAAAAAAACGAAAAAAACAAATACCAAGAAAACAATTTTTAACTCCGAAAAAAAAAAATTGTTGGCGGACCTAGTTGAAGAACTACACTGTCAAAATTAAGCGAACATTAAGCGAAGTGGTGGTGAGAAACATTGGAGAGGCGCTTAATTTAATGATGGCGGAAATGTGGGTAATTGTAGTAGATTGCTTGGTACAATTCTCCACTCTCTTTTCGCACACGTTTATTGTCCGGGACAGTATTTGCTTGCGAAAATTTGACATTTGTAGTTCAGTGTTACCAGATTTTATAAGGTATGGAGCCAAATTTTAAAAATATTGGAGCCAATAAAATCAAGATCAAAAGTGCGCATTTTTCTTTGCAATTCTTTAGGGCTACTACCACTGATGAAAAAAGGCTTACTATTGTACTGAAATCAGTACTTCCCCGAAGTACGCAAGTACCACTTCTCAATTTTCAGTACTATTTGTACTATTTTTAATTTTTAAAAAAGTTAACTCTTTTATTCATAACTTTCAAATCAAATAGGCTGCGATCGACCGCATTCTTGAGCAATGGGACCCTCTGTGTTACTATTTCGAACTTAACGATTTTGAAACCAATTACGAAAAACAAAACATTAATTTCATATCTTCCAGCCTTAAACACAATACTATCAAGTAATATTTAATTTTTTTATCGTATGCTCTTAAAATAATTAACGAAGAAGTTAGAGTCCACATTTTAGTTCCTAGAATGAAATTTATTTTTAAACAATTTTGTAGAAATTTCTTGGTCAAAGAAGCATTCGACAAAAAACCAATATCGTCCATCAACTTATTAGAAAACCATCTTCCCGTAAATGAAATATATTGCGGAACTGAATGTGAAATCTTCTACACTTCGAAATATTTAAGTCAAAACGAGATTCATTGTTTCAAAGGTCATGTACAAATGTTCTATATAGCATTTCTTGAAGATGTAAAAATAAGGTTTGATTTCGAAGACTTTTTTTTAACTCTTTGCAACATTTTTCACAAACTGCTATTTTGGACGGTCAAGTTAACTCTCTCGTACGATTTGTGCTTAAGTTTTTTCCCGTCGAAAAAAAAAATATTGAACTTATCAATAATGAGTATAGGGCTCTAGCTGACTGTTAATATATAAAAAAAATTTGAAATGCCTCTATTTCTGAATTTTTGGCTGAAATTGGCCTTGTGAAAAATGAATGCAACGAGTTAATGTTTCCAAATATATACCGAATTATCCAGGGGGCTTTTTGTATTCCTCATTCTTCCGCAAACGTCGAACGAATTTTTTCTTATGAAAATATTATAAAAACCAAGCTTAGAAATCGAATGCAGGTGCAAACATGAAACCAAACCATAGAAACCAAAAACCTTATTAAAAATGAATGCCGTCACAGCTATATTGTTAATAAAACAATGTTGAAGAACTATTTACCAAGCAATCCACTTAAAAAAGAAGAACTTTTAGAGTGAAATGAATTCGCAATCTTACTCTAAAAGTTATTCTTTTTCAAGTGATTTATTTACGTTCCTCTATTTGAATTTGAATGTGAACTTGTGTGCTGAAGTTCTATAAGTCCTTATTTTACTTTATAATATTAATCAATAAAATGTAAATTTAATGAATTTTGCATTTTTTTAATAAAATATTTGTTTTTGATGTTTCCGGTTTGTTATATTATGCATTTAACAAAGTTTAGTACTATTTTGTCTGTTTCAGTACTATTTTTTCCAGTTTTCAGTACAATCGAAAAAAGTCGGCAACACAGCACATACTCATAATTGAGAAACTTTTCTAGTTTCCATTTTTCAATGTTAAAAATGTTGAAAAAAGGAACGCCTATGGAAACCTATGGGTTTGTATAAGTGTGTGAAAATCAATTGAAATGGACTTCCGGCCAACTCAATATAAGCAAGAACCCATAAAATTCGGATTTAATATTCGATTTGGCAGCAGAAATCTTAAAAGCCAAATCGAAAACGACATTAGTTATACGAAAGAGTGCGTTCGCAGTAGAAGTATGTATTTAATAAGGTAAACTAGGATAAATCCCAAGTGACAATTTTAAAGAACCAGTAAAAAGTTCGAGTAGCCAAATCAGATATAAATTGCCAGTGCTGGTAACACTGCTACTTGGGAATCAGCTGATGGACCTATCCACAAATTATTTTCCGCTGCCTTTTCGCAGACGTTTCGCTGTCCATTTGGAGACCACCGGAAAATTTCGTTACGGAACAGGTCCGTACCAGCCTTTAGAGCAAATCATTTTATGGGGCTAGAACGAAACAGGTGGTTTTAAATTTGGCGGGATTGCCACTGAAAAAGGATCTGAGGTGGAGAATCCTTCTGTAGAAAAAAGACACGATGTTTATGGAACACGAGGAAATAAGTGTGGCATAGTAGGGTTTACCTTGCTCTACCAACCCTTAAACCTAACCTAACCTTATCGGATGATCCCCATATTCATCTTTGGAGCTCCTATATAAGTTCTTGCAAGAAAGGTTTAACTTTTGGGCATGTTGGCAGTGGCTAGTCAGTGAAAATTGATCTATAATTTTTTTTGTACTCAAAATATCCCAGACTGCCAAATGACAGACTGCGAATGACATGCATGGTGAAAAAAGATCGTTCTCTTCTTAATGAAATAGACATCAGCAACCATGTATATCTCAGTTAAGCCGAATGTTAGTTTGTGGCCTTAAAGACAACAAACACTTAAGTTTTGTGTATAGCTTTTATTTTACTTCCATTGCAAGTGGGCTCCATTGTAATTATTTCAAAAATAATGAAATAAAATCGAGATTTGGGAATTAATTTTTGAGAAATATTTATAGCACGTCAATATTAGAATTTTTTTTGGGAAAAACTAAGTACGGGATCTTATTCATATGTATTTTGATCAAAATAGTAAGAGCGGTTTTTGTAAAATTTGGCAGACAAAACAGTACCAAATATTGTAATGTTTAGTTCGAAAAATACTATTGCTAAGCTATTTAGCTTAAAACCGAATACAAGTTATTGTTCGGGATGTAAGCATTACGTGGTTTTTAAAGTTTTATTGAAATAAAAAATAGTGTTTTCGAGATATGAGCGGTTTTTAAAATTAGCGTTTTCGGTGATTCGAATTGAAAATTAAGGACGCAAAAATTTTTAAAACATCAATTTGACTCTAAGTTTGCATTTTTGTCAAAATTGTTATTGCCGTTTTCAAGTAAACAGAAGAAAACAAAATTTTTAAAAAATTACTTTTTTCAACAAAAAACATTTTACGATAATACAGAGAAAAACTGAGTTTGCCATTAAGTTACAAATGACCATATAACCTTAGATTGAATTTTTGTTACAATCGTAGATATGGACCGTTTTCGAGATATGTCCAAATTTCAAAAGTACCGTTATTCGATAATTTAGCTGAAAGCTAAGTATTTAGTTATGTCAACTTCACCTACTTAAGGTTAAATATAAATTTTGAATGAAATCGTTAGAGCCGTTTTCGAACAAATCAAACTGGTATGAAAATTTTGTATGGGAAGTACCATTAACATTGAGGTTATCGTGCAAAAAAAAAAAACGACGCCGAAATGTAAGCCCCCAAACTCCAAATCCGAAGTTTGAACGAAATCCGGGCAGCCGCTAAGGCTGCGGGCCTCGGGAAATACAGACAGACCGACAGACAGACAGCCAGACCCACTTTTTTGAGTTCATCTATCATCGTAATGTCAGAATTGATTAACATCTCGAGTTCAATTTTTTTTACGTACACAATATCTTTCTCTTACTACGTAATGGAGAAAGTTCAAAATAGTTGGCGCAACAGGTCCGTAGAGACCCTAGGCCTAGCTTCCAGTTTAATCTTATACTACTTTTAAAATTGTACACAACACGTCTGTTCATCTGTCCGTTGTCTGTTTATCTGACTGTCTGTTTGGTTGCCCTTCATACGCTTTGAGAATTTGTATTCGTTCTTCTGTCCATACATGTACCGTCGTAAACCCATGGATCTTTTGGCAGTTAAGTTTTATATTGTGCTGCCACAAACGAGTTGTATTTCCCCAAAAATCACCAGCTGTGACGAGAACTCAAAACTTCAATACAACGATGGAAATTTAATAAAAAAAAAACAACGCGCCAACCGAACGCCTTCCTCTGAATAATCCAAACCACGTCATCGCCAGCACGTTTCAGCTGTTTCTATATTCCACTGAAGGAATTCCATACGTGCCTCTCTATGCGAATCATTTCTTTAAATAAATGAATTCTCCGAATTTGACCGAATGCAATCGAAACCCTTTTTGCACTCGTCGAAACGAGATCAGCAACTCGAATAATTGCCAAAAATAAAACAGGATTTCTTCTTCTCAATGTTAATTAATTTTCGGGTAAACAATTTGAACCGGCGTTACATATTTGTTTCTTTAATTTAGTTTTTTCTCAACAACCTGCTTTTATTTTGTTCGTGTAAAGCCCTACAAGGCAATGACCGACCGTGATCAAATCTAACACCACACCGACGAGACAGTACGACTTTGTTTATGGAAATTTTGTCAATAATGTAATCTTTATGATTTTTGCTAAGAGTTATGTGAAATAAGATTGAACAACAAATTAGCAATTCATTTAAGTTTGCTTGGTAAATTTTCTCAGTTTGAAATCCTTTAGCTGTGACTTTTCGAAAGGGTGACCAGAAAAAGATGACGATGACGACAATTCCAAAGACGTGTCAATTGATATTTGACATTTGACAGAATCGAAAAATATCCGATTTTCAACCGCAATTGAAAGTGCAAATATCAATCGGTTAGAGGGAATGTGAGAACGATGGCCGAAAGATGTTGGAAGCCCAATATGACGTCGACCATAAATAAAACCATTCAAGGTGATTCACATTTTCGGCAAATTGTTGTTTATTTTTCGCACGTCTTTACTGCCTTCCATGTGCAGTATTGTTATTTTCGCCAACAGAAAAAATTAATACGGCATTCCCGCGAGTCGCGAACATCCGCGAAACACGTACGAAGTTTTTTTTTTTAATTTTTGTTATGGGTCGTAAAAGTGTTGTCACTCCCTTTGGCATGTGGATTCTGTCATTATTTGGGACAGTGTTTGAAGTGATTGCACTCAAAATGACAACATTCGAATTGTGTTGAAGAAGAAATGCCTCAGCATTCTATGGTTGCACGTCGAAGTCGTTTCTAAAACTAGCCGAATGCGCTTCAAGGCAACTGTAGGTACCCGCGTAAGCTTATAAATCTCCAAGCTAAGTCCTAAAAAACCGTCCCAAATTTGAAATTGCGAAATCATTGGGAGAAACTTGGTTTTTAATGACAGGGAATATGTGTAGTTCATGAGAACACATTTCGGTGCAAATGGGTTCGTGACACTGCTAGTAAAGTGCATTCAGCGCTATTCACTTTTAGCGAGTGGGAATTTGGAGAATGTAGAATAAAATTGAAATTCGTGACATTCTCTAGAATAAAGATTATTTTATGAAAAGGCCCCACGTTTATTCACGGCAACAAAGCCCGTAGCGCAGTCATACAATCCAACATCGCTCACAAGGATTAAAAATCGTTTAGAAAGTTTTCCTTAAAGATTCGAAAGATGTCGTAAAATTGGAAGGATTTCTGGTACTGGCCTGAATAAGAGGTAATCTTTTTAAAAATTGCAGCGTTGCAGTGAGTCTCCGTAGAGAAAGTTTGCTGCTACCCAGTCGAGCACTGTCGTACTTTAAACGCAGAAAATGTCTTAAAAGTTTAACAAAAACTCTGTAAAAAAAAGTTACATTCTGGCAAGTCCTGCAATTTATTTAACTGTCCGCTAGAGGTCAGTAAATGTATCAAATGAGTCTCTTAAAATATTTATGTTCTTGATTAGAAAATTAAATGGGTGTGGGATCATTGTGAGTAAGGCTTTAGATATCCCTAGTCCCCGAATAAAGAAGCTTTTTAGACAATTATAGAAAGGATAGAGCATAGCAAATGTCAACTTTGTGGTAAAGTCACAAGTTTGGAGAAAGTCGACTGAAGTTTAGGTTATCTTGGGCACATTTGACACCTAAATATTTATAAAAATGATTAAAGTGAGCAGGAATCGACGCAGGACACTACTATCGGGACACTCCCTCGTGGAAAGTAAAAACATGTCAGACTGATAGACACGAATAAATGAGCAACAAGTTGAAGATGAAATAGCAAATTTACTGTGAGAATGTAAGGAGCATCCACAACCCGTAGAAAATTCCTTGAAAAATATCTCCTCGGGTGCAAAAGGCTGCTAGGGGCTAGCTAAATTCTCCACACAATTTAAACACTTGTTGGGACTCGAGTATTTCGGCTCTTCCTTTTGACTTTTTCATTACAAAATGTTACAGAGGGATAGGGATGGGTGAATTTTAATTTGTATACCCCGGTAAAAAAGTCAAAAATAAGCAAATAAATAGATGGCGCGAGAGGCCAGTAAAGCTTCTAGCTTCCTTTCGTTTTTGTTAGTTAAAGTTTGTGGGACGAATGAAAGGAGCCAATCATTTTATGCATAGTCGCAAAGGCTGAATTGAAAAGAAATTTTTAGGGCATTTGTTCTCTTAGATTTGGAAAAATTCTCTAGATGTAGTCTAAATTTGTGTTTTTCCAAGATCCCTCCTTCAGTAGTACAGGAACTGCGACAAATCTAGCTTAACCCAAGAAAAACTGCCAATAATCTAAAAACTAAATTTAACCAGAAAGCGAATCGTATTCCCCGTGAACGTTATAGGACAGTTTGTTTGTATCCAAAGCAAAATCGACTTCATTCCGTGGACATATAAATCCCTATCCCTCCGGATGTGGCGGCTCGGCCCAAAAAATTCGCTTATTTCGGGCGTCACGAACTCGAAAATAGTTGAAATTTGTACATCGTAAAGTGTCCAACACAAGACCGACTAATAATTGTCAATCCCTACAGTTATGTAGGTGAAAATTTGTATTTACAACTCACATAAAATCTCAAGTAAAATCTCCTCGAAACGAAACCCATACAAAATCCATTGTTTACCGAACCCACTTTGCTTAGAATGACATCAGCTGATGATGACACTCGTCTCATTCAGAATGGTACTCAAGTTGTAGCACGGATACCCTACCATAAGGACACTTCCATTCCAAAAAAAAGCTCAATCTCCCAACCTCTCCAATAAAAAAAAATGTCTGCTCATAGCCAAGAGCACAAAAAAAAATACAAAAATGCGCACAAAATAAACGGTAAAAACTTGTTAAAAAATCCACTCAACTGTGAAGTTATATACCTAGCCATAGACATAGAAACTCATTCATTTGTTTCTTTTTTTTTGTAAATCATCTGACTGATGTTCTTGCTACACATTCCACTTGTTCGAATTCATTCCCATCTGATGGATTTGTCAGGCAACAAAACACATTACATGTGTCAAAAAGTCAATAACTGTGAACGAGAAAATATTCCACAAGCCGCAATTATTATTTCCTCCAAATATAAAACACTCTCAATGTGTCCCACTGTCCGTCTGTCAGTCTATCTTTATAACAGCACAATGACTGAATGAGCCACACGCAACACAAACACTCACTTGTCACTCACCTTGTCGAGGAGTATCGTCAGCGTCACTCTCGGTAATTCGGTGTCCTGGCAGGAACAGCAAAAAAAAATAGTACTTCACACAAAAAAAAAATAAAAGGAAAACACCAACAATTCCTGTTCACTAGCACTTTTTCGGGATCATCTTCTGTGATGCACTTGTTTCCACCTGTTGGCCCTGAATATTTGTTTTGTTTTGTATATTTTTCTCAACCGCCAAACTTGATTTGGAGCCCTTTTTGGGAGGAGAAAAATGCGAACCGGGAGAATTTAATTTAACTTGAAAAATTTAAATTTAAAAGAGAATTTATTACTTCTGCGAACTTGTTGCTGGTGCACGCGGCGCGGTTCGATGGACACTCAGTGGTTACACAATTTTTTTGCTTTTCGTTTTGTACAATATTTTGGCAAACGTTCGTTTCCGCTGCTGAGGAGGAAGCGAACAGATTCGGTCGGCGTCTGACTTAGCAGTGGAATACCTTTCCCACTAATTGATCGCTTAAGTATAGCGTAGAGTGTACTACTCTATATAACCCTGTCGTCGTGTATGAAGAACAGAAGACGAGAACGTCGACACGGCGTCGATGGCGAGGCGATGGCGTTGGAACGAATGATGACGAATCGACAAAACGTCCCAAAAACACAGCAACAACAACAATAATTGAGTGTTTGTGTGAAGCTTTGTTTTCAGTTAGTATACGCCGGGCGGAGATTGTCTTAACTTGATAAACGTGATAAAACTTTTTCTAGGCTGACTCTGTGTTGAGGCTGACAGGCGAGGGCTGTTGGCTGTTGGCGCTTTTGATGAGAAAAATGGTGCGTTGTGTGGAGAGAAATGCGAATTCACCACTTGGTGCGAGGTGTTCCGCTTTAAATATGAAAATTGTCGTGATGTTTCAATTTCAATCAGATGGGTTGTTTACGTTTGTAAACTGTATGTACTCTTGGTCGTCTCGTCTGCCTCTTGCCTCTATAAGGTGGGTGCGCTGTCTTTCTCTCTCTCTGTTTGTTTGTTCGAGGGGTTCTCTTATCCGTTGGCATGGCAACGCTCTCTGTCTCTTTCGAAAGAGAGGAAGCAGTTGTTTTGTTATCTCTGTCGGATTAGTATCTTGCTTGAACGTTAATCCATATGCATTTATTTTAAGCAGTCTCAGTGTCATCGCCTTGAACTGCATCCAATCGAAAGTAAATTCTCGTTCGACAGGAGATTGCACACACTTGCAGATGGTATATGCGGTGGAAGGAATCGCGGTCTAGAGATATATGTTATTTGCATTGTTACCAAGGCGAATCAGAGATTAGATTTCGGACGAATAATCTACACTAATCTATATTGTTACATATACCAATAAAAGTATGTGGGCAGTTTTTTTTTTTAAGTTTTTATGACGTGAAACGGGAAAACCAGAGTTTCGAGTGCTCTTTAGCACTTTTTGCGTGCCTTAAATATTGTTTTTGTATTCTTGGTAATTTAAAAATTAAAAGCAAACAGTCTTTAGGTTAAAGTGCCTAGCAAAGGGCTTCTAAAAGACAGTTCGGATCGGCTGCATTATGACTCGGTTGATAGGTGACGGTTAAATTTTGACTCGGTTTCATTTTTAATCTTGAGAAGCCCTTCGCTAAGAAGTAATAGTGGGCACATTCAAGAATCTAGTTATCTTAAGTCGACTAGATTGGTCTGGATGAGATGTAACCTGAACGCAAGAACTAGATTGGTCGGGAACGTCACTTTTTCTACGTCAGCCACATATGCGAAATGTCAACTTAGTACTCAGTCACGAATTTCTTGGCTACCCCTCCATAAACGTCAACTGAAACAGCTGCTCATTGATCATTTGACCAATCAAAACCGAGATACATCTAGTGAGAGAGCTGTCAGACTTACTAAGCTAGATACTTGAACCTCCCCAGTGCTTACTGCTTTAATCTGAGACCACGTTTTCAAAACTTCACTAAGCTTTTAAAATGAAAGGCGGGACATTAGGAAGCTGCAAAATTTATTGGAAGTTTTAAGGGCCGAGTTCATTGTTCTTTCCTCTTCAAAGATCGAAAGCGAAGCTACTTGCCTAGATGATAGGCCCGAGAAGTATTATTTGGAATTTGCGTTTAAAAACTTTTCGTTGTCCCAAACAAAGACACAGAAGGAGCTAAATGACACCTTGGTTGACCAACAAAAGGTCGCAGCTTCGATTGACAAACACTCAAATATTTCAGAGTAAACTGCTTTTAGAGTCCCATTGTGACAGAACTTTCTAATGTGACAAAGTATATATTAAAATTATTTTAACAAATTTTGTTCATCTAACTCTTTATCACTAAATTCCAGGGCTTTGCGTTTTGTGTCATACGGACTTCTGCGTGAAAGCCAAAGTTTCGTAAAAGGGATGTTCACTTCGCTTAACCTCAAAATACGTATTTCAGAGAGCAAAAATTGCTAATCCACCGAAAACAGAACTTTTGTCAGTTTTTGAATAAAATAAAAGTAGCCAAAGAGCCCAATTACTTTTTACCAGTGACAGGGTGGTGCAGGTGAATTATTGTTCCCGATTCTTTGTTGCCACACCAAAATACTTGCGAAAGTGGTAAAATATGTTTGACTTTTCCGAAAAATGCTGTCAAAATTATATCCGATTGAGTTTTTCTGGTATTTTTTATTAGTGATTAGTTGGCTGGACTACTGAGTGAGGGGTCTCACGTTTGATCCCCAGAAAAACGCATATCAAGGTAATTTTTTCCACTGTGTCACCTATAGCTACGGTGACCATCCGTTCATTATAATAATGAACAGTTCTGTATTTGAAGACGCTGTTATGATTTATTTTGTATACAAAACCATTAATATAAATGTTATGTATTTTAGAAGTTGCTTATTATTTGTTCTGTATTTCATTTGAATTTTTAAAAACAATAACGTGAACACAAAAACTCAATGAACAAAATGGTAACACTAAATGTCATAACTTGCTGAATGAGCATACAAGTAATAATAATTTTATAATTTAGAATTATGTTGAACTTTTTCATTATTTGGAATTCTAATATATGGTCACCGTACCTATAGCGAACTTCGAACAGATATCCGAGAGGAAAGCCTGCCTCGATAAGCTTCACAATTCAGCTTTCTGAACTCGGCATAAAATTGGAGGTCCCTTGCATTAGGCCCAAAAAATAAATCAGTCGTAGGGTGCCTAAATGGATCTGTTTTGTCAACTGTGCATATTTCCAATATAAGAGGGGAGGGAGTACTTCTTAGTGAAACCTTTCTGATGATGTATTCATGACACTGTTTCCTATTCATCTACTTTACTTCGGTTTGCTTCACTTTTCTGAGATAGGCGTTCAATAAAACAGACCTATGACAAAATACAGGGACAGCAGAATGACAGTAAAATATTTTCATCGGTTTTATTAAATGACTCTCTCCATTCCACAATCATTTATACAAGACTACTAGTTTTCTAAATGAAGAAGTGGGCGAAATCTTGAACCGGGAAAAAGAAAACCTTTCGTTGGAAAATGCATCAATTGCAGGTACCGAAAATTGAAATGGGCAAACTTCCGAAAAATCGCTGCGCCATCTTGGAGCTACAGTAAGGGTGGAAATAACATGTCAAGATTACTTATCCAATATTGCAAAGTTACCTCATTTATTGCCGGAACCGACTCCATTCTCTGTTCTCTCTACAGAGCGAGTGTGACCAGTCTTCGAATTTTTCTCCCATATATGGGATATATTGTTAAATTGGCTCAAAAATTAAAAGTGGTAGACAACTTGGGGAATTGTCGGCGAATCGAAGAGCAGCTTTACTCCTTGACAGGGAAATACTAAAGTGTCGTTCAAAAGGGAATACACACCGAGAACTTCGGCTGTCCAAACAAATAACTTAAAGGATAAGTTAGTGAAATAGTTCGAAACAACCAATTATAATTTTAGCCAGAGCCAATAGTCTCCGCAGATAGGCTCTTTAATTTCTATTACCTTGTAATTTTTAATTACCTTATAATAAATAAATATTAATAATAATAACAATTCCAACCAAAATGTTTGCTAACAAAGTTCTTGTCCTTTCAAACAGCACATCGAAGTCTCTTTTCATTCAAATATGTGGTTCAATTTGCAACCAATATTGCATCGTTACAGATCTCTCTTTCCTACCACTGTTTTATGTAGCCTCTCGCTTGAATCTTTTTGTTCTACTGATCCAAGCCACAACCAAAAGGGACACGATAACCTCGAGTACTTGGTCATAAATCTTGAAAAGAGAGCTATTGGCGAACTGCAATTAAAATAAATTGTCCCTATAAAGCCTCAAGTCATAAAGGTTACGTTTCTAGTATCGGAATGGTTAAACTGCACCTTTATCGAATTTAAGTAAATCAAACCTATTTCGCGGTTCACGAGGTCTTATAATTTTGCAGATACAAAATACAATGCAAATACAGAATAAAACGTATAAATGCAAAAGTGGAATAAATATCAAAGTAAATATTTTCTGAGTGACAGATACGACGATGAGAGTGTTCCGTCCGAAATGGCATCATGCTTTAGTAATGTTCAAGTTGGTTTGTCTCGTGATTATTTTCAGAGACGGAGTCTTAAATATTACTACGGTTGTAGACTCTGAATCATTCGACTGTGTACCATTTTGATTTACATCTGACAGTAGCTTAAGTCCACTTAATTTAACTGATTATTTTAGTTTTTTGGACTACAGCTTGCCCAGAATTTTTATTTTAAAAACAATGACACGAACTAGTATTTGTTCTGAGGCTGACTGAAATGCGTTCCACCTTGTTAGTCAATTTTGACAGTAGCTTAAGCCCATTTAATCCAATGGGCTCTATGGCTTTTTGTCTTTTTGTACAAAATTTGTGTACAATTTTTATTTTTGCGCTAAGACGAATTAGATGTTGATCAAAATTCTGATAAAAATCCATACCACCGTGTAAGTCACATCCGACGTAAGCTTAAGCCCACTCAATCCCATTGACTATTGAGGTTTCTTAACTATTGCCCTACCGCAAATTATATTCTGACATGATATCAAAATAAAATACATACAAACTTGTGAATCACATCTGACGTAAGCTTAAGCCCACTCAGTCTGAAGTCTGACAAAAATGCAAACAACCTTGTAAGTCGCATCTGACATAAGCTTAAGCCCACTCAATCCCATCTACTATTAGTGTTTTTGGGGTTTTATCTCTAGATGTACAAAATTACAAACTGAGGTCTGACAAAAATCAAAAAAAAACCTCGTAAGTCACATCTGACATAAGCTCAAGCCCCCGTAATCCCATTGCCGGACTACATTTGTTTACAGTTTATTTACTTTTAGTGTCACACGTAAGATTTATGTTTGAACCAGATTCCGATCTTAAACCTGATTAAAAGTCAAAACTGTATATTTTCGGGTGCTAACCTCTTGGGATCCTAATCAAAAAACGCTTATTTTCGGTGAATAGTTCTAAATTGTTTTACAATTCAATAAAATGCGAAAGGTAAACAATAATCACATGCCATGCGAGCTGTATAGCATACTCGACTTGAGTGCCATAAAGCATACGCATTGGTTCATAGAAATCATTCCGAAGTCCTGTTGCCAATTTCCCGCCATAAAGATTCAAATCTTTGGGCACAAAGACAAGTGTGCCACAAGTGGGCAGGCTTAGCTGTAAATATTTATATTGCTTTATCATAAAAAAAGTAAATAGTGTTACCTTCGCCTAGTAAACATGTCACTCACGGAATGACAGTAGGCAGTAGGTAGATCATCATGACCAAGTCGTGTCATGGTTCAGCGTTGCTTTGTTTATCGAGTATTACTTTCGGCCTCAGAGTTGTGTAGCCCATAAGTCCTATAGGCTAGATCGAACTTAATCTGTTTGTATTTTTAGACTCAGTTTTGAACGTTGAAATTTTTCCAATTTCGACAGCTTTATCAAAGATCGCCACACTTAAGGTGGACATTTTCGTTTTGTTTCTTAAGGTGGATCATATCAAAGCGAACCAATTAAATGTCAATGTATAGCGCCAGACGATAAAACTGAGATAATGTCGAGCTTGTCAATCTATTGATGCTATGATTACACCAAATCACAAGGCGTTCAAGTGTTTTGTGACGTTGACACTAATGTGATTGGGCGATGAGGGTGTCGCCGGAAAATCGTCATTGTCCCTTCATGTACGAAATCGAGATGCCAATCATTGGTTTACGTATAGGCTTTCGCGATTTTACAATGATTAAGGAACAACGTTCTTGACTGCTTATAACCTTGTGACCAATTTATCGACGAAGGTTCCAGTATTTACAATCTTATCTCGAGTGTGTGCATAATTTTAGACCAGTAGACAAACCCTTTTGTAAAAGGCGGTGAGTCTGTTTATAAGGTTGCATTCGAATGTGGTTGATGTCTTCATTTGGTTAGTAATGGAATTTCGACTGAATTTCTTAATAATTTTCTCAGAGGCGCAGAGAAACCTGAGATCATGTCGAAGCTACCAAATGACTCCTACGACCCAGAATAAAAAAGCTTAGAAACTGAAAATGCTTTGGCAAAGTAGGTATACCAATGTTTCTTAACAAAGGAGATAGAATGGCAATAGCAATATCTCTTTAGGCCAATAAGACTGCTGGACCAGACGACCTGCCAGTCGAAAATCGAATAATTGTAGGCAGCCAACCGTTTACAAAATTTGGTCCATGAGAGGTATGCCTGATGCATGAAACTTCAGCGGCGAAGACCTTCTAAGCTTCGCCAACTCATCATCAGTCTTCTTAACATCGTCTGAATCTAGTTGACCTTTACCAGAGAGCTTTTAAGCCGGTTAACTCCCAACCAACCAAAGGTTCACACAACAGCTCGAAGAGAAAACCCAAAAAACCGTCATCTGTTGACCGATTTTAAGTCCGCATTCGAAAGCTTTTATGGAGATTTATACGACACAGCCATGTCCAGTCTCTGCAACCCTGAAAAGCTTGGTAGCTTGCGCAGAATGAACACTCACTGCACCACTGAGGTTTCAAACAATCTCACCGAGACCCTTGATGTCAAAAAAGGTATACAGGGAATCATTCGTGCGCACGAAAACGTTTGATCGTTTCGCCTTACAGAATCTGGCCCCAGCTGTCTGAAGTTACATCTTCATACTTGAGAACATTGAGCAAAGCTCACAAGACAGCTCGACAATCTTTCGGCTGTACAACAACTTGACAATGACAATATTGACTGAACTCGGCTAGCTGTCACTTGCGCGTTTGCAAACGTTAAGACAGAAGCTGCAAATAGTTGCATAGTTGATGGACGGATATGCTGACATGGAGAAGGGACAAAACTCATAGTCGACAAAGCTTCTATGTAGTTAGGGGCTTTAGCTACCTCTCCTCCTATAAATAAACTCCACAAATGGCATCCCATCGGAAATCAAGCGAAAAGCTCCACTGGTCAATTTTAGGGTTTTTGACTTTAGATGGTGTTTGATTTTTCGACTAATTTTTTTACCCCGTTTCGCGTTTGAAAGGCGAATAATGCAGCAAACTTTACAAGCTGTGCAGTGACATTGACCTGATAAGAGAAATCCGAATCAGTCGTCTTAGTTTGCTGGGCTGGGGTAAGAATGAGCACATTAATGGAAAAACTTGCCCTAAGGCGCACTCGGGTAGCGACTTATTGGTTGAAGCCAAGATCCACCCTAGGCTGTAGCGTTTAACATAAGCAAGCTCATAAATATGCGGAAATCCGGCGATTTTTAACCAATCCCAAAAAGCCAGAGCTTTCAATCAAAAGCACTAACTTTTCACGTATAAAGCTGCCCGAAAATCTACCCATCATCAAATTATAGATGCACCCAGTCACTCAGTTGACAGTCAACAAGCGGCTTAACTTGTTCCCTCATCGAAAAAGAGCAGATAAAGCCCATTTTTGTGGTTCACGAGGTCTTACCTCTGGAACTGCCACAAATACAAACTAAGCCATATAAATACATAAGTGAAGTAAATATTTTCCCTCTGACAGATAGAAGGCATTCAGACTGAGTCCGACAGAGAAATCCGCGCTGGATCATGCTCAAGTAATGTCACGGTTCATTGTTGGTTGTTGGTTTGTTACGAGATTATTTGAAGAGCGGTTCTTTATTTATTCTGGCATTTGTTGCTGCTGAATCATTCGGATGAGGTGGGATGCAGTTGTATTTTTCAAAGAACTGCTGACAAATTGTAACCAATCTTTCTAGAAGCCATCATATGATGTGGCTGAGATAAGAATAGGATAAGCATGTAGGGTATTGATTAGACAAGATCGCAAGGTCTGTCGGGTGTCTTGTGACGTTGACTTAAGTATGACGTCGCTGCTGGTGTTTGTCCAGACTACAGATATGTGGAATGGTGCGTCAAAGTGACCCAAAGTATTGATCTTAAGACCTATTGTCTCAAACCTATGATGTGGGGTTATCATTTGTTACCTCGGGCAGCTCGTTTTGAAATATGTAGCGGACCACTCTGAGATCGCTACCGCAAGTAATTCTGTTGAGAATAGGACTTTTTTGCATTCCTAAGAAAAAGTACCATCAAATTCCTAGTACTAAAATAAACCCCACAATAGGCCTATGGCGCAATATACCAGTCAAATCGCGACACCTCCATCTACTCGCACTTAGCAGTGACGTAAGATTACCCAGTCCCTTCCCCTCGCAGGCAAGCAATGGAATTTAATTTAGAAATGTAGTTTCCTCCCGTAGGTACATAGATTATAGCTGCAATCTCGCAGGGGAAGATTATACTTGATCTTGGATAGAACCACGCGCTGAGGTATCAACAAGTGAAAGAGTTGATTGCTGATAGTGAAAAGTGATCTGATGAGTGCCCTCCTATTTCAAGAGTAATTTTAAGTGAACTTGTGGCCTGTTTGAAGCGGGGGCTCTTATCGATAGTTGATGCATTTGTGGCAGCTGTGCTACTTTGACAAGTCATATTTTACATTTTTCCTTTTTAATATTTGATTTGTCTAAAATGCAGTTAAAACATATTTTTCGACTGAGCTTGTACGAGATGAGTTAAATCGTCCCGACATTTTATATAATTTCTGCGTGCTGAAGAGACTGCGTATGCAATAAGAGCAAGTTTTGTTTGTTGGAGAGTGAGGAAGCAAGTAAACGAGGCGATCAGTGATGCCAGATTACCAGATATATCTTCTTTTTTTTAATTTTTCTCAGCTCCAAAATATGCACGAGACTTTTTACCTCGAAATCATCAAATTTCAAGATTTTTGGTATCAAGAACTTTTTAAATCTAGCACATTAAAAGAACCTTTTCTATTAATTCATTTACTATATATAATGTGAGTCGAACAGAGCCCATGCACAATTTCTGTCTCACTAACGTTTTCATCAACATTGAATTTTAACAAATTTGATAAAATAACTGAAACGGTTGTTGAAATTTGTATCTTTCTAAAAGAATGTGTTGAGCTTTAATGAACCGAAATTCTATGATCTTGATATAGGTAAGCATTGCAATTCTAAGCAGCAATGATACAAGTGTAACAAAAGTGTTACACATTTTAATTATTTTACAATTTTGTTACAATTTTACTTTTTTTTCGCTTTGTTACACTTTTTCCCATTCAAATTTTATTATGTTTTTATCGTTAAAAAATATTGAAAAGTTGAACTGGCAGCACTTTTTTCTTTCGAACAAACTTCTACCAATTTCTGACAATGAATTTGTTTGTTTACACAGAGCACAAGTTGTGCAAAACGTCAAACTGCGAGTGGGAATGGGAATGGGAGGGAACGAGAAATTACAACAATATTTTTCTGTCTCGTCGCGTCGCCGTTGACAATGTTCTACATTTCGTGGTAAATTAAGTTTGTAAAATAGAAATTGAAATCTACTTCGAAATGTGATAAAGAGTTCCTAATAAAGATTTTTTTAAGCTGAAAAACGATGTTTTTATTATTAAATTTGTTACACTTTTTGAAAAATGTTGTTCCACTTTAAAAAAAAACTGCGGCAACATTGATTCTAAGTCAATTTAATTCAAATATGTTCCATAATTTCAAAAAGCATTAACATCAATTTATGACCAAAGTTTTTTTTATAGATACATATTTAGGTGATTTAAGTTGTTTTTAGTAGTAAAGTACTTCAAAATTGTATTTTAAATTTCGCTCTTTTTATATTTTTAACAAAATCTTGAAAATAAAATTTTTTGTTTCGGAAAAACAAGATTTTCATATTTTTTATCTGGCAACACTGGAGGCGATTGTAAGTAAGTAGGCGAGTATAAGATGAGTGAATGTAGTTAATGGGTAAGTCAGTAAGCAATTTAGAGATTTTGTAAGTAAGTTAGGAATGAAATCAGCTACCCCTTCCCATTTCTAATAGTCAGTCTGAATACTCTCCAAATGTTCCCCAATATTGATCGACATTACTAACGCAATACCCTTAAATTAAAAGCCAACTTGAGGGCAATAAAATTAGCCTTTGCTTGCTTTTATTTCTACTGCCGAACAAAACCCATTTTAAGCACGCTCCGCATCAGTCACAAGCACTTGAAACCCAATCCTAGCATTCCATCTAAACGTGTTCGACTTATCTGCCCGATTAATGCTTTCATTTAAGGTAGTCAAATAAATATAAATCAATCAAACATGCTCGAAAAAATAAAAACTCAAGCCCACAAGTCATATTAAGCTCGCCTGCTGAAAACCACGAGAGTGCCACGATAACAACGTGATTTGAAAAACGTTTCAGCAGCCTTGTCTTCACGTGCTTATGACATTCACAGAGGTGTGCCCGGCTAATCGCTCCGAGATTGACTGTTTTTACATTTTGTTGACTGAATTCATTATATACAAATGCGATATGAGAGTGTTATCCTATGTGCATACTTGTGGTGTTTACTTACACCGTCAGACGACACTTGGTTATTAAAATTGATTTACTGCACGTTATAGATGGATGGGACACAGTGAAGATGAAGAGAGTCGGCTGGCACGCACAATAAGGAGGTTGCCGGAATTCAATTTGAAGGGCATAAAGGTTTTCGTCTTTAAAAATGTCTGTGTTTCCTTACTTGACATACTTATGAGAGGTACAGAGCTGACTTTGTTTCGATCTTTTTTAGATCAGAAACTGCCAAAAAAAAAATATATCACTTGCAAACTTGGCAGCACTGGAGCTCCACTTTGAATTTCTTCCAGGTGCAAGTGCAAGTTTATTTTTAATAGAAAAAAAATCGCATCCTGAAGTTTATCTGTGTTTGATTTCTATTACACCTTTTACAGACTTAAAGCCTTGAAAATTGTAAAAGTAAAAATAATAAAATAATTCATTCGTAGAATGAACATTAACATCACATTTTGTAATAGGTAACAGTCACACTCGTTCAACGATAACAGCAATGAATCCTGTCAAACTTAAGAAAAACCGCCGTCAAAAAATAACTCTTTTTATTATCCAACCTGAACGAATTTTCACGTCACCTACTGTACGTGACTTGTGTTAAAATAGCAACTAACATTTACTTATGGATCTAATCATGTTATTTTGATTTTACTGTCAAAGCTTATTTAGTTGCTATTGACGTTGCCTGCGTCACAACGCACACCACCCGCTGAGTGACTTGCTAGCCTAGCAAAAACAACATAATTTCGTTTTACAACATTGATGGAAATATTTCCAGCCCTATCAGTGTTATTGCAGAACTGAGTATCTAACGGAAGAGGCTAGCGTTTCCATGACATCACTTTATTGGTCTAACATGAATCTCGAGTAAGCAGAGTTGCAGCTGATAGAGAGATGGGAGTTGATTTCACTGGCAACTAATCGCTAAAGCAGTTTGTATCCTGGGATCTTATCTTTTTGTGTTGATGACTTATGCAAGCGAAAATGAAACTGACAACAACTGACGAACAAGCAGAAGTACACTTGGGAAAGAAGTCTGGAGAAATGTAAGCAAACGTCTATTGACAATCTGTTTCATGGCTGTATTAGCCAACTTTTGTCAAGCCCAGCTAACGGATATCTCAAACATACCATGCGAGGAACAGATACTGGAACTCCACAGAGGCTTTTCAGGCGGCGTTTCCCTCAATTTAAGTCCCAAAGACCAATTAAAGCAATTCCAAAAAGCAATTAGAAGTCCGCCGTTGTTCCCCGATTTCACTTGACGACCGGAGCTATTGTCCAACGGCAAATGCCGATGTGGTCATACTGCTAAGCAAGAGGTATATCCCTCACCTCAGCACATAAGGATTACAGCCGAGAGAAGAGCTGCTAATAACACCTTTGGCCAGAAGGTAGAAAAAAAGAGAACAAGTTTCAGCGAATGATTAAGTCAGTATAGGCTACTGGCACTGCAAGCATAAGTTTCAAAAATGGCATCAAATGGTGAAAGGTTACCAGAGAGACCATGGGTCGTATGAATAAAAACTAGCATTTGCTTCGAGTAAAAGGTTCTAGCAAAGTAAAAGCCCTTAGAAAATGCTTTTAATCGGTATGAATAAAAACCTATGTTGCTAAAGCAAGTTCGAAAATTCGAACATAGCATTTACTTCGCTGTACGTGTCCTTGCCTTTCAATTTCTGTATTATCTGAATTTATTTTCAAATTTTTGTGGGGAAAATTATCAAAAGCAATCTATAGCTCCAGTTGCACCTGGAGTTGTCGGAAAATTTATCCAATCTTCCGCTTGTTGAACTATTTGTTGACACACATACCAATTAGTTAATGAAACGGTTGACTGATCACTATGATCCTCTCCAACACATATACATTTTTCATTTCTTAAGCCATGAATTTTGAAATGTGAAATGAAAGCCCGGATCTCCTAAGTACCTTATAGGAACGATTTAATTTTCTGGATATTTGAAAGAACACCACCACGCGTCTCAAAATTATCATTTAAAAAAGTATTAGCCAAAATGTCCACATTTTCACGCGTGAAACAAAACAATTGCTTGATGTTATTATCGTCACCAATTTTTCTTTGTTTTTTATTAGCACGAACATTAACAACAAGAGGTAAAACAGGTATAGTGTGAAAACTTATCGCATCCATGTTTTGTTTGGTTTTCCTGCACGAACAAAACATCGAAAACTCACAATGCTTAGATTGTTTTGTGAAAAAAATGTGCGTACAAAATATTTAGCAAAAGGTCAGAGTCAACTGAAAAGCAGACTCAGAATTTGCATAGCATTTGCTTTGTCTGATAAGTTTTATTTATACCGATCTGAGTAAAAGGTCAGTGCCGCCGCTTTTCGAACATGTCAAAAGTTGGAACTAACTCAAATTGGTTTTTTTTCATACGAAATGTAGCAAATGCTTCGATTTCGAGACTTCTATTGAGTAACAGCAATTGCTACGTTTTATTCATACGACCCCATGTCAGGGTTACGATCGTAGCTTTGTAGTTACACTGGACTTTGAAAAAATACAAAATACAAGTTACACTCAAAGAGTATTTTTTTATTTTGTATTTTTATTTATACTCATTGGCCGTTAGCAATAAAGCATTTTAGTTGCGACTCTTGGAAAAAATTAACCCTTAGTCTAAATTATAAGAAATAAAGCATTCAATTTGACTTTATGTTAGGAAATAGTGAGCAATTTTCAAAAATCTCAACATTTTCGCAGATTTGAATGTTATGTACATGATTTATTTTCACTTATAACAAAATCTGAAATTTCAGCTCAAAATATGAAGTACCAAGAATTCGAAAACCACGTATTGTCAAATCAAAAGTGGCATCCGTCAAATCCAATTATGTAGTTGAAATTCACACTGGGGCGAGTTCCAAGTTCCAAATTAGTAAAGTAAATTAATATTTACTTTGGGAACTGAGGGCTTGCCACTCTATGTGCATGCATATGATTTACGAGTACATATTTTTAATCCTTTCGGAAATGTTTTTAAAGAAATTGGAATTCAATATTGAACTCGAAAGTTTATTACTATGCAGATAAACAAGTTCAAAGTCAAATTGAGGGCTTTTAGTGAACTTACAATTTGATTTCTTTAAAAATGAAAGTCTGTGATCGTAAATTAAGTGGGAGGACTAAATTGGTTTGACAAGTAGGTACACTACTTCAACAGTTAAGCTTGAAATTGAATAAGTGCAACGTATTGTTGCATTTTTATCAAAACCGAAAATTTGGTGTTCGAAAGTTGTTTAAGGTACACCTATTGCTATTGTTTTAAATTGCTCTTGCCCATCCCTGTTTCTACAGACTTAAAAGGCAATTGTGCGGAAAACCGGTATATAAGACCTTTATCCCTCAAAAGCATGAAATCTGTCAAGGGCTTTTGAAAACTTACTCATTTGAAGTCTGTATAGACGAAGCTTAGAGGGAAGATTTATTAAAGGCCTTCACCGGGTGTACAATGACACAAATTTGGTCTAAGCTATGAAAGGGATAGAACGTATGATCATCAAACCTTCGGCTCACTCACCCGCACTCTTCCCCAGAGGAACAACGAGGTAGGAATCGACCCTATTTGAGGGCCGCCCAATTCTATAATAGCAATTGATCAAGCTGCTTGAAGAAGGATGTATTTCTCTGTATAGTAAATATATACAAGTCGCACAAATTAAATTGTGTTGAGAAATATTCAACTTTTTATTACTGATTTGTTGTTAATTTCAATTTATTTTTGTTATTCATTTACAGCCTTATTTATTAGAATTTGCTAAACACGCCTAAACTCCTGTATAGTTATGCAGTGTATAAGCATTTATACAGCCTTTATACACCCTTCCAAAAATTCTTATTTATAAAACATTTTGCCATGCATACTAGTTATACAGGGCTTGCGTCAAAAAAGGTACCGAAAACGAGAAATCTATTACATTTATCTGTCCGAAAAAATAAAAAAAAAACTAAGCACCTTGTGAGAAATGCAAAATTCAAATACAAATAGGAAAAGAAATTAAAAAATTGAAAATTAAAAAGAAAAAGAATGATTTGGGACTCCTAAGAAACGGTAGTCTGATACAAATTAAAACGAATTTTTAAAACTATTTGAAATATCTCATTTCTGCACATATTTCTTATCGATAAAAATAAAAATGTCAATACAATCTATCCAATTTATTTTTGATTTCATTTAAAATAAAATGTGACAGATTTTTTAAGTCAAAATGACATTTCGATACTATTCCACCTCTATACAAGCTCTAAACAACGTCCAATCGCGTTTAGCTTATACAAGCTCTATACAACGTCGAAATTTGTTTATAAATAAGGTTTTTGCGAATAGAGGCACTATAAAGGGTGCGTAACTTTATACACTCTTTATAATACGTTTATAAATAAGGCTGTTATTGTTTATTAACTTGCTATTTGTTAAAATTTCTGTAAGACCTCTTTTTTGCCTCACTGTACTTAGTACAACCAATGTCTGAGATTTTCTCTTGTCACAACAGCACTGTACGCACTACACGAACAATTGGCATGGCACGCACAGTTGCTTTACCTGCATTGTGCG
This sequence comes from Cheilosia variabilis, assembly GCA_951230905.1. Taxonomy (NCBI): domain Eukaryota; kingdom Metazoa; phylum Arthropoda; class Insecta; order Diptera; family Syrphidae; genus Cheilosia; species Cheilosia variabilis. The sequence goes on along the minus strand of OX579680.1, from coordinate 57,658,141 downwards.
AATTGTTTTTGTATCGTGTTGCTGCGCTTGAAATAAGAGAACAAATTTCACTTGGATTTGAGTTGCAGCACGCACAATTTCGTCTACAATCTTGGTATCGTATAACTATAATAAAGATTATAATTAATTTGTTGGATTTGCCTTTGTCTGCTGTTTCCTCTAAAGAAAATCCTTGAAATCATCGCTTAAGGTTTCTTCTAAACCTATCCATTCGTCAACAATTGACATTCGCGTCTTTAAAAAGAAAAATTAAGAAATCATCATGTAGACACCTGCCCTAAGCAAATTCCGATTTAAGATGGAAAAATCTATCGAAATGGTCTTTTACGAGCTACTGATGCGTTTATTTGAATAGCTAGGCAGAAGCAGCAAACATTATTAAGTCACTAATTACATGCACTGTATATAGTCCTTTGAGCTTTGACCTTGTTGGCAAACCAAATGCCAAGAGGACCCTATATAGTCATACCATGACGGAAATGGAAACACTCGAAATGGCTCTTCAATAAGTTACTAGGATAAACAGCTGGCACTGAGTGGATGGTGGAGAATAAACCGCAAGTTTGTTCAAAACCGCTTCTCGTTCATCCTAATAGAACTACGTGGACTTGTTAAATAAAATGTTAAACCACCCTTACAATTGATTGAAAATAAAAATATTCGCTGGACACAACCTAAACTGCAGTACATTAAAATTCTCTTCGAATTTATTCTGACCAAACTCCAAAGTGCCAGTGATTCATATTTTCCATTCCTTCTTCCAATAAACCATATCAACTCAAAATTAAATTTGTCGTCAGATGATCTTTATCGAGATATTTAATTTATTGTCTTAATAAATGTTTAGGCAGTAAATAATACTTTATTTTAAAAATAGAAAGGAACCGTTTAATAATAATAAATGTGTCGAATGTAAATTTTATACCTACCAATAAAAGACGGGAGTCAAAAAATGTCCGGAGCTTTTAAATTTATACCCACAATACTAAGCTGTATATTAAATTAAATAAATTTTGCCCACAGCAGTTGGTAGCTTGTCCGAAAGACCATCTGTGGCTATGATTAGAACTGCATTAGCAAGTGGGATGTAAAGATAGCGAATTGTGATTTGGTTAAAAATGGTACTGATAATCGGTTTGAAATTCTCGGACGAATAAGAAGTAAATGCGTGGGCTTTCACCCCCGTCAGATTCTATGGGCCTTACCAATAAACATTTTTAGTTTCGACTCTAAATTTTAGAAGTTAAAAGTGGCTATATTTCGCAATTGTGAACTTCCGTAAATTTAAAGTCGAGACTAAAATTTGTTATTAGTACGGCTCTTTGTGCAATTTTGTATAAAACTACGCACATTGGCGCACTGATAAATATATAACGATTTAATAAACAACTTTTGACTTACAAAAAAAAAAAAAAGATATGACTTACATAAGTAACTCTGCAATCCTCTATTAGACAAGGCTGCAACAGCTTTCTTATAGCAATATTGTCCACAATCGCACTTTTTCAAAGCCTTAATGGGCCTTAGCAATAAACACTTTTAGTATCGACTCTAAATTTTCGTAGTTCACAGTGCGCGATACTAATAATCATATTTAGTGTCCGGGCTAACTTTTTCGGACTTACAATGTCAACATTTTCCATACACAATTGCATATTGTGACCTACAAAATATGTTAAAAATGATTATTAGTAAGGCCCAGTGGCTATATTTTCCATACAAATTTTGTTTGCAATTGTGAGCTTCTGTAAATTTAAAGTCGAGACTAAAAATATTTATTGCTAAGGCCCAATCTCTTTAGATTTTTGAAAGTCCTATCATCAGGATGTGTTCGAACCTGTAAAACGAAAGAATATCAATTGGCTTTTAAAAATATTGACATATACCTACAGCTACAGGAATGGAATACACAAAACTATTCAGCGACAGAAGATCACGACTCCTTTAACACAAATTTTGGTATTTATTGATTTGATAAATATTTATTTTCAACATTGAAAATCCCGGACTACTTAGTTTTAACGGGGAGACGTGGGAAAACTGACAGTCTATTTCATACTTAGTTTATGGTTTATGATCCCGGTTATCTACGATTTCAAATCGAGAAGTGTTTACAGTTGAGAAGGCAGTAGGGATAAGGGGTGCCAAAATAATTCGCAAACTATTTTTAAGGACCGCTTCACAGATCGGGTGATGTTGTACGATTCTGAAGTTGTGCCAAAGTCTCTTCGGACGACATATTAGATGTTTTGGCGGGAGTTGAAATTTTCTGAAGGAACTAGATCCCTTCCACAGCAAAATTATCACGACTTGTCTGACTCTTGTAGGAGTATAGACCGATGTGTCAGAGAACCAGAAGAATTTTTACAATTTTGTACCTTCCGAACCAGATTTGAAGCAGTTACCTCGACTTCGAGGGTATTTTAGTCCAATATTCCTGCTTGGTATCAGAAAATACATTGCACGATTTCACATCGAACAAATGAAAAATTAAGCTGCCAAAACGGTGATCTCCATGAATGAGAATACCCCCAAATTGCTCTACCATGCCCTCTCTATAGGCGATGAGGGGGTAGACCGGTAAAAGACCTTTCAAATGCTTTTTTTCTTATTACAGAAACGTGCTGCACTTCTCATTCGACTTAGTTCCTCAGTCTAGCAGCGAACACAGAGATGTATGCAGGGTCAGCTCGAAATATACTGCAAAAAGTAAAGATGTGTGCTAAATTATTTTAGGGGCACGAAACGACTGCCATGTTTTTTTATGAAAATCTTGTACCCAAAACTATGCAGCAAAAACATTGTACATCCAACGCAGCCCTGAGGGTATAATGTCAAAATTAGTTCTTAATTTAAATAAGACTTTCATTTTCTCCTCGATTATGAAATGCTTTAAAGAGGGACTCTGCTGGCGTTTACAAGACTCCGTTCTCGGACATGTCATTTAAAGCATCATAAACGATGGTATCTTGAGACCTCAAATCCTAAATGTCGTACATTTTTTGTAAAATGGTGCAGAACATGGTGACAGCTAAAACCGAATGAAACTGGGGACGTTCAAGTATCTAGTTTAGTAAGTCTGACAGCTGTCTAACTTGATGTGTCTAAGTTTTTGATTGGCTTATGTCGTTTTCCATTGGGATCACCAAAAATCTTTTTCAAATCTCAGATTTAACGCGGCTCATGGAACATGCAAGGAAATTGATCTGCTTTTGTAAATGGATTAGTGCGATATTTGACAGCAATATCAGCTGTTCAGATTGCATTCGCTTTTGGAAAAATCAACTACGGATATCGACTTGAAAAATGGTTCCTCTGTTGAAGATACAAATGGAGTAGCTTCGGTGATTCGTAGTCTTCAGATGATGAGGAAGACGATGAAGATAATAATAATTCCTCCAAAGTTATATCCATTGCTATTTATGTTTATCTTTATTTTACTTTTCACGAAACTTTGCGCATTTGTTTTGAAAGAAAACCTCTTCAGATGACGTAAAACAGCTGTGCAAAGTATATTGGTATTTGTGGTAGTATGTGTAAATCTGAAAAAAATATCGAGATCTGCAAAAAGTGATCCGAATCGAAAAAGGATTGATTTTTTTTGCCCAATGGAAAACGACATTAGATTGGTCATATGAACACCTGTTTCAGTTGACGTTTATGGAGGTCTAGCCGACGAAACAGTTCGTAGGAATGTGCCCACTGCAAACGTGAACTTCCCATCTTCCCATCTGTCATTAAATGGCTAAAGCAAAAAGCTTAGAAGCCTAGAATTGAAAGAATGCAAGATGGTGGTAGCTCTTATTGGTAGCTCCGAGTAGGATAGAAAGTGGAGGTTTGAAGTTATACACAAGAGGCCTTGCGGGACTTCAATTTAGATATTCGGCGTATTTTTTTGAGCTTCGATCTCAGCAAAGCAAAGTAAAGTAGGATTTTCAGCACGATATTAATAAATAATTTGAGTGTTCGAAGTGTCAAGTAGAGCGTAGTTGATGTAATTGCGTGCTGAAAATGCTACTTTACTTTGCTTTGCTGAGATCGAAGCTCAAAAAACAGGTCTATTGTTATCCTCTATTAATTTTATTCGGATGGATGGATTGGGTTTTACCTTATATCGTACCTAACAGCGGAGTTTCGGTTGTCTTATGTCGTTTTCCATTGGTTTCACTCGGAGATCCACTCATTCTGAAATCCAATGGAATTGGTGAAATGCCAAAAAATAATCTGCGGCTGCTGTCAGCTGACTTGACACTTGTGTGAGTTCTTCTTGAGTGGGTTCTGACTTCAAATCGAGAAGCGAAATTCTCTTCTCAGAATCACCAGAAGAGTCTTTTTTGAGCCAATGGAACGGTTTCAGAAGCGATTCCGGACTCTCGCGGACGCTTCTTTTTGCCCAATGGAAAACGACATTAGTCGTTTACAGTCGTCTGAAGTTGTTTTTTTCGTATCTTCATAGATCGCTACACATCGTTTTCATGTTGAACGCTACCGCTTACAACTTTAGCAACTAAATTCCGGATGGACAAGATCAGATTCCTGTTACCAGATGGGAGCTAGAATAATCAACTATAGATTATATGGAGTAAGGATTTTGTTATAAGAATATAACACACCTCCAACTAAATTCAGGTTTCACTTAATTTGTTTGTTATACGAACGGTGTCCAGCCTTCCTTTTGTTTGCTTTCTGCTGCCTTTATTAAAACCATAAACAACAAGCCTGCAAGTTGTCACATAGATGAAACTACGCATGTGTAAGACACGAAAATAAAACATGACTTCGCAACAAATGAATTCGCGTTAACTCATTCTTCCCGGGAAGTTTATCAAACGAAAAACTTTATTTGCCTTCCCATTTATCACGTTTGTTGGCACACCGAAGGTCTTGTGCGAATCAAATAGGTTTGGACAAGGTTGGCGGCAGATAGTAATACATATTTTGGCAGACTGTTCTCTCGTATGCTTTACTTTTACACCGTGACTAGTGACTTTCTTAAAGCAAACCGAAGAACCTTCTATACACTGGGGGCTAAAAATACTGACAAGCTAAATCTGATTACTGTCTGTCTGATCATCAGAGTGTGAGGCTTAAAAAAACAGCAAGAATAGGTGCAGTTTTGGGACCACACCCACTAGGCCCAAAAATTCACTCGCATCTATATTTGCTTTGTAAACCCAGTAACCAGTTGGAATTATATTTTGTTTGCTGTCAAATCCGCAATGAGCACCACAATTTCCCTGTCCCGCTATAGACCCAGCGTCCGAATTGGCAACTGGTTCGAGGAAATCTGTCTAGAGGAGGTATACCCACTTTCACTTCCAAAAAATAACCCTCACTCACTTTTCGCTACCTCCCAGGATGAAATAAAGGCATTCCTCAGCAAGCGCAAGAACTCTCAGCTGCTGATTGAGAAAACCCGCTTGCTGTTTCTGAATTTTCACGCCGAAGTTGAACTAGATGCACCATCGGATCATATTCGTTTCGGTGCTGTGGTCCAGATCCTGTCGTGTCGCATTAAAATGTGCGCCGACAAGTCGAATGCCAGATCAGCGCTGTCTGTCATCATCAACGAACGGGTGGTTCGTAATAGTCAACGAATCAACGACCAATGTGAGCTGACAGTCGCACCATCCGCACAGCCCTGTGTTAGGAATTCATTCATTGTCGTCAGGTGAGATGGTTCTAATGCGCCCCAGAGCAATCTGAATGTCGTGCTTTCCCTTCACACAGTGGCGATGACAAAGATCGCACAAATGAACTGCTGAAGTATGGTCAGGACTTTGCTCTACAGTGTGTCGACGCAGCCGAGCAACCTCTCATGCTGTTTAGCACGCAAAAGTCTTCCGATTTGACGACCATGATTCGGACGACTTTTGATTCCAGAAAGAGGGGCGAGCTTAACCTACCCGTGGCGCTGTGTTTAAAGAGGGTGAGTGCATTTTTTGGGTGCAGAAAATTTTCACTGAATAGTTTTTTGACAGGACACCGGACCGGGCAAGCAAATTCCATCGGCATACACTAGATGGCGTTGCCATCATCTGGATCCGAAAATGCGGTTCGAAACGGATGGTCAGCCGATACCGGTAATTGGACTTTGTTTTTGGGGGGGTTAGGCTGGATGGTTGTTTGATTTTTAATCAGAGAATAAGTGCTGCCAACTTTTTTTATTCACCTAGAGTAACAGCCCGTTGGTGATAACCCACTCGGCGACCAATCGAAGCTTGGCAGCCGAAAATATTGTTGTTCAGACGCTTTTCGGACCGGTAAGCACGTTCGTGCACAGCTAAGGGCTTTCGGATGAAATCTTATATGTATTTTAGGAGTTTCTGGTGTCCGTTCAGAACTATATTGACATCTTTCGAAGGGAGAGCCCGCAAAATCTTTGGACCATCGCTATTGGCAATGAACACAAGTTCAGCGAAGAGAAGTGAAATAAATTGTGTCTCAATCAGCTAAATTGTTTAAATTTGTAAAAAATAGACAGACAACTTTAACGGATAAAACTTTTTTTAATTGTCTCCAATCGCACTTACTAGTAAGAGCTGTCATGAATGGCCAAAACGCCATCTGACTCGTAAATTCCAATCTCAATGTTGGCCCTGCCATCGGAGCCAACTGTGACCACCTTACCCGAGCAGCCCGAGCCGTTCTTCGCTCCAGAAATGACATCGCAATACCTGCCAGCTGGCAGACAAGTCTGCAGCGTTTGGTTAAAGTCGTAGCTATCCCCGTTGAAGGCGATGAAGCCGCGATTTCCCCTGCAGAAGGCGATCTGGTTTCTGCCATTGTCCCACCAGTCATTGACTCCAGTGTTGCGGACAACGTTCTTGAACTCAATCATGTTGTAGATCTGTCTCCAGCGATGTTCGCACACCCAGCCGTTGATGCAAGCTCCATCGGCACCGAACACTGGCGATTTGATTGACTGATCAGCATTGGCTGGTGGTGGGTCATCCTTTTCGTTGAAATCGAAGGAGCTCATGATGCGACTGATACCGTATGGGTATGCGAGGGCGAAGGCAGTGGCCATCTTGTATTGCTTTGCCTTTTTGTAGAACAAAACATGTCCGTCGCGCTGATTGTCATGATTGTCGACGAAGACCAGAGCGCTGTCGGACGGCAGGAAGCCCCAGGCCGGTCCCCAGTTAAAAAGCCACTTCAGATCGTTTCCACCGCTGAAGGCACGACCGATTTCCTCGGAGAAGAAGAACTCGGTGACTGCGCCCAGTTTGTTATAGTCGTACTTGGAGATCGACTCACCGCCACGATCGATGACCTCTTGGAAGAAGAACGGCCGGGAGTTCGATGGGAATCCATGATAGGTATTCAAATCCTTTACGCGACCATAGATGACCTAGCAGAAGGGACACACTATGAGGCTATGGATGAAGGTGGTTGATTTTCTGACAAATCATTTGGATGCATGTGCTTTGCGGCATCAACACGGAAGCCAGCGACGCCCAACTCAACCAAATGGTCGAGGTAACCGACCAGCTTTTCACGCACCCATTCCTTGGATTGATCCAAGTCCTTAAGTCCAACGAGTTCGCAGTTGCGAACTTGGAACGGATCGCCATAGTCGTTGATGTTACAAGTGTAATGGAAGTCGAGATTGGAGAACGGCACAGCGGGGAAGGACTTCTCACCGGGATTGGCAGAGGAGCCTGCAGTGCCCACTGCGTTTGCCTGATCAGAGGCCATGTCATTCAGCAGAGCATCGACGTAAATTCGAATGCCAACGTTGTTGCAACGCCTCACCATGCTGGCGAACTCGGTTTCATTGCCAGACCGGGTGATCAGTTTGTACGAAATCGGCTGATAACGCTCCCACCAAGGACGATTGGACACGATGACGTTTTCATTGGGCGGTGATACTTTTTTTTTAAAAAACTTATTTTAGATTCTCAATTAATTCGAAACTTACTTGAACTCCAGCAAATCCCCGCGGAGCAAGGAATCGCTCACACTCGTCAGCAATGTCGTTCCACTTCCATTCAAAGAGATGCACAATAGTGTTGCGATTGCCCCAGAAATGAGGTTCAAGTTGGGCGTTAGCCCCAATAAAGCCGAGGAGCACTGCCACAAGGGCGAACATTTTTCCAGTTGCCATATTGTCAACTGCGACATTGAAAGTAAATGGTAAATGGCCTTCTTTTATACCCGTTTGGGGTAAGTCCAAGTTTATGTACGAATTGATTAGATAAACCGCACAAAGGGGGGTACTATTCGCGAGAACTCTTCTCATCAGATAACCACAAAATTAATAAATCTTCAGATTGTCAACTTTTCCCATCGTAAACATTTTTTTCCACGGGTAAACACATCTGGCCAGGGGTACAGAACGAGTAACCGATTTGACACGTTCTTCGAAATAGAATCATGATTCGTTAAAAGATTGGTAAAGAAATCTTGGAGACTTTCATCTTAAAGAAATTATGAACAATAAACTGACAGAAACACTTGATCGTCTCTGCAGCTTCCTAACGTAACCATCGCTCTATGTTCTAACAATTCACAATTCGTTGGCTAAAATTTCGACTCTGGAAAATTTCTTCCGTTAACTAGCTCACTTGTAGATCCCAAGCGATACCTGCATGTATAATGGTTGATGTCTTGGAAGGAAGAATTGCCGACGATTCTTAAAAACCCACGGGAAAGGACAAAACGCGAACATCTAGAGGAAGATTACAAAATTTCTGACTGTCAATTCACTGTACTTTGACTGGGATTTTTCGATTTTCGACTTCCCAATCGCTGTCAAAATTTCCGCACAATCTGGGCTCAAAATTCCAAATAAAATGTCTCATTCGTCGAGAAAACTTTCGGCTAATCGCAACCATCAACCAGTCAAGCCTCCACCATTTCGATGCGTCGTAAACGCCAGCCGAAGACGCATGCACGCTCGAGAATCTAGCTTCGCTGCTTACGATCTGTCAACTGATGAAAGGGTATTCGAGGGCGATTTTGCTCGCCCAATGAAAAGTGTCTCCGACGAACAACAGCGTGTACTGGAAAGCGGCAAGCGCAACGCATACCTCACATTGCGTTACGATCACAGTCCCGACACAAAGTACTTCTATCCAGAAGCGACCAGCTGGCGTTATGGATGGCTGCACAATGTTCAATGTAAAAGGGAGAAGCATAAGTTGAATGGTCAGATGTGAGTTTGTATGTTGTATGTGTTGTATGCTGCTTGTGTTGGTTGAATGTGTACGCAGCTTGTCAATAAATTAATTAAACTTGGAGTGCGCACTTTTTTATAAGACGGTTATTGACACGTACTAAATATATTAAGACTTTGGCTAAACCACCACAAAAAAAGGATCATCTGTCACATTTCACAATTTCGACTTCAAAAGCGTTACCGTAATTCATTCCACTTCTAAAATTTTGACATTTCTTACTGGAAAAGTGAAGGAACAGAACAAAAGTCATACAGGCATGTATTTTGACAATATAAGTGCAGAGATAGCCTACGAATTTGACATATTTAACACAAAATATGATAGATTGGCGAGCTCTGCGGTTAAAGGCACCAAGTGACAAAGAACAGAAACAGAAACTGAAACAGAAACAGAGCAGAAAGTTTTTTCGTTCTGTAGTAAATTCTGGTTCTGTTTACGTTGCTCGCTCAGCTACACAAAACTGAGACAGAAAAAGACCCATAAAAACATGTCGCTGTCGCGAAAAATTGGGTGACGGTCATTATACATTATTTGGTGATTTCTCACGGAATCTATTATACTCTCCTTTTCGACTACTAAAAACTTTTTTTTCCATTTTTCGTTTGACGTGCTCATCACAATATACAATAGTACGATGCGAAACAAACAGCCAGATGCAGATGACAGATGCAGAAAAATCCAAACAAAAAAACCTCTCCCCCACTATAAATCAATGTAGACTTGTTTACGTTCTGTCGTCAAACAGGCATTTTTCTGTCGCTAAATTCTGTTGCTGAAAATAGATGTTCTGTTCCTAATTCTGTTTCTGTTGCAAATGTATGGGATTCTGTTTCTGTTCCTGTTTCTGTTCTTTGTCACTTGGTGCCTTAATATGTATGTACCTGCACAGAACAGAAAAGAGTGACAGTCGCTTTTTTTACGTGACACCGCCTCCGTTCCATTGGTCTTAATATATATGTCAAATAAGTGTCAAACTATGTACAAAATAAATGCACGTCTAGCACAAAAGGTTAAAGCTCTAGCGCCAATTATTTTATATGGAGTTTGACATCAATTTGACATTTCGTAACCTGTGCGACATTGACCCTCTAAAAGGTTGTAAGTTGCTGTGGATTCTATTCCATATTTCGGAAAAACGCACATTTCAAGTCTGAAAATTTGTACCTTTCAATACAATGCTAATGACTATTACATTACAGACCAACCATCTCTCCTTGCTATTGTTTCAAGATTTTCTCTCTTATCCCCTTGGAGTATAACAACTTTATTTCAGATATGAGAATAATTATCAGCAAATTCAATATCCATCTGCAGCTTTAAATTTTAACTGTCAGCTGTAACATTGTCAAATGGATAAGATATGTTCACAAAAATATCGCTGTAAATAATGACATAAATATGACAACCGTGCTATCGCGCGTATCTACATATTATGGGGAAATTTAATAAGAGTGTAGGTCGATCGAATCCGATTATAATTGTGCTACAGGGCACAGAGCAACAAAAAATGAACGTAACTGCTTGAAAGCTTGTTCTTCAACCTTACATAGCTCTTGATGTGAACTGTGTGACTTTAGTGACTGGAGCTGCTAAGAAATGGACATAAAGAATAGAAAAGTGGAAGTCATTGCGCTTCATGAGTAGAACTGCTGTCTGAGACTATTCTACTTGTTGGTTCGTGAGGCTGTGGTAAATTGTTCAGTGCACGATTATCTTCACCTAGTTTTACGGCGGAGCAGGGGCCCTACTCTCTATTCCCATTCGAAATAGCTTTCCCCTTCCGATTTTCTGTAATAATTTCGGAATTATAAATGTAAGATAAGTAAATTGTTTTCCATTTTCGAAATACAGAGGAGAAAAAGTTCGTTTTCGAAACAAGATACAGAGTGAGTAGGGCCCCAGATTTGTGAAGTTGTGCCTCGGGCTGTGCTGTTCTCCATCAAACAGACCTAATTTAAAAATCACTCGAACTTAACCTCAAATTGCAACTAAAAGGTGAAAATTGACAGCTAAAAATTACCGCCGGAGCAAACCAATACTTTTTGTCCGTAAAATGTCAAACCTGCGAATATCCACTCTACCATGTTTCGATTTTAAGTCCGACTCCGAACTCTGATGTCAAAGACAGTCCTCACGTCATTGCCAGATACAAACAAAATACAATTCGGCAAAGAAAATTCTCAAACATCTTATATTAAGTTACAATAATTTATTTTCAGTATAATTTATTAGATTATTCAAAACAAAATAGTTAACGTAACGATATATAGTTTTTTTTTTTTTGTATACAAATTCACAGTTTTATGTTTAACCTTAAATATAAAAAAAGTAAGCAAGCAAGTTATATACTCGTAGTATGCTTATTTTGTCGAAATCTAGGCGCAATCAAATCCAATCCATCCGCTCCAATTGTTTAGAAAAAATATAAAAATTACCAAATTTTTAGTTGCATATATACTGAGATGACAAATTTAAGGCGATAACAAAAGAGCAAAACAAAAATTGCGTAACACATCCGCCTTACAGTGTAAATTGTGCCGTTTTTTCACATCTAATCGTTGAACTCACACTGAGTGCAGTTTACGTTCAAATATTGATTTTATTTTCTTTAATTTTATTAAATAAACTAAATTATATTACAATAAAACAGAATTTACATCCACCATATTTTTTTAGGATTTATTGCCATGATTTTTCGAGTTTGGCTTATCCTTGTCGAGTCAAAGCATCTTATCTTTTGGCTTTTCCTGGGGAGGAGTCGAAAGTGGTGGAATTGTTGGAGGGAGTGTTGGCGAAATACCTGAAGGTGGTAGGATCTTATCCTTTTGTTTGTCAGCAGCTTCTGCCTGAAGCTTGGTGTCTTGTTCCTCTTTGTCGGTTTGTGTCAACTAATTGTAAGTGCGGCTGTTAATAACTCTACTAGAATGGATGTACCTACTGGCTTACCTTATCGACAAGAACGTTCTTTGTGTCACCGGCGTCCAAGTCCTTAGCGTTGTCTGTTAGGACGGGAGCCATGTCCTGGATTTCTTCGGCAATCTTCATCGCATTGTCAGCTTCCTTGATACTCTTTGCGATGGCTTTCTCAACTTTAACTTCAGCTTCGATGATTTCTTCCTTGTCAAGCAGATCGAGCAGTTCTTCCACTTGTTTTTCACTGAGTTTAACGTTCTCCCTGCCAATGGTTTCCATTACCTGAAGAGAAGTGTTAATATAAAGAGTATTATAGCAGTTTGCGATATGATACTATGAGCTTCTGTCGAGGTCAACCGGTGCCTAATCTGTCCACGATCGAATATCGGAGTAGATAGCGAAGTGACTAACCATAGGAATATAAAGACGAACCAAAAAAAAAATTCAGCCAGAGACGTCTAAGAAACAGATGTTGCTACGCTTTGTAATGGACATGTCCATTCATTAAAGTTCTGTTAGAAGTACAAAACTTGCACTGTCATGTTATTTTCTTAGAGATCCCTGTCAACTACTGAATGAAAGTCCCTACGTTGGGCGCCACTTTATTGCATCATGGGCTCGGTTACATTGCCCATACACGATTTAACCGAGAACAAGGATAAAACAACAGAGCTATAACATGCTGTGGCGATGGAAATGTAAACCATATACAAATGGGGTATCATCTGTGCCTGTGGTCAAATCAGATGATAGCCGTACACCAGCCTTCCGTGTTGCGTAACTTACAGAGACTCGTAAAACAATTTCAATCAAGTTTGCACAGGAAAGGGAAAAGTTTATCTCTGAATTTTAATGTCGGAAAGATGGTTTTCAGGCGAAAAAAGTCCCCGCATTGGGCGCCATTCTTCAGAGTTCACTAAAAAGACCGTACTTACCTTCAAAATGTCACTGGCGCTGATTGAGCCATCCCGATCGTCGTCGATTTTGCTCAGAACCTTCTCTATCGTCTTCAGTTTCGCTTCATCGGATGTTTCTTGCATCTGCAACCAATAAAAAAATCATTATTCACTTGGCAACCACACACACACACGCAACCACACACTCACCAATTTGATAGCATTAATCAGCTCGTCGACACGCACCAGGGCGTCTGGTTTTTCCTGGGCGGCAGTCTGTTCAACAGCTGCTGAAGGATCTGCACTCGCTTGCAGCTCCTTACCCTTCTGTTCCAGGTCATTGAGCACCTTGTCCAGCTGGCCAATCATAGAGTTGACCTTCTTGAATAGAATCTTTGCACCACGACTCTCCTTGACCACCTCCTTGGTTTTGGCTGTTGTAATCTGCAAATGATCAAAGTAATACCACACACGTCGCAAGAGCATCATAAGCAACTCACCTCCTGCAATTCTTCAACGTCCTCCTTGTAGTCCGCAATCTCCTCCTTAAGATCCCTAATAGTCTCTTTCTCCACCAACAACTTTTCGTTCGCATTAATCACAGATTTCAAAGCTACGCCCAGCATCTCCACGTCCTTGGACGAAATGTGAGAGTCCACGGCTTCGGCGGGTTTCGGTGGGACAACTGGTATAACCTCAGGTGTACTCATAGCACTTTTCAGCTGACCATCATCAATAACTGGCGCCGTGTCCAGCAACAGTTCGGCCTTTTGCTTCTCGTCCTCGCGCTCCTCTTCCCGTTCCTCTTTGATCTTACGTTCCTCCTCCTTGATGATCTCGATCTTCGTCTTGTTATCGATCTTGCCCTCGCGTTCACCGATAGCCGCCTTTGTCTGAGCGCCCAGCACATCGGGCAGCACGCGAATGATTTCCTTAAGCTTATGCGAAGTTGGTGCTTCGTCGGCGATCATCAGAGCCCTCGACAGCAGCAACAGAATGTTAGGAACTTTCTCATTGGTGCTCAGATCGATCCACTCCTGCAGCTGTGAACGCAGTTTCTCTGCCGACAGACCATAGGCACGCATACCCCGCGTCTTGCAGGCCTGTTGTAGCTCGAACAGATCCAGGGCACTGACCCCCTCGCGGGCGATTACCCGATCGTCAGCCGATATACTTCTCAACTTTAGACGCAACTGGAAACGTAGGAAGTTCGTCATGCCTACTGTGTTCAGCTCAAGGACGCGACACAGAGCAACCAATTGATCGCGGCTCAAAGAGTCGAGCGTGATTTCGTCCTGGAACTGCTTCGAGAACTTGATGATCTCTTCGCTGTCCACAAACTCGTTGGGATCCTTGATCTTTCTGAAGAACTCCGAGAACGACTTGGCATCTTCACTCTTGTGCTCTACATGCTGTACAGACATTTCGTCTAGTGTCTTCTGCAAGAACTTGGCCATTTCCAGACGCACCTGCAAGCTTTGCTTCAGCTTGTTTTCGCGCTCCTTGGCCGTCTGGAAAGTCGACGGCAGCATTCCGGGGAAAAACTTAATAAATACAGGTAACAGCAGTTCCATGAATGGGACGATGATGAAGATTGAAAATGGAATTAAACGAAAGAGATCAGAGGTGGTTCGAACTAGAAGCTTATTCTCACGACGGTTCAGCGTTTTCCCATTAAGTACTCTGCCCAGCAGCTTTCGACAGATGTTTATGTCGATGAACAGCAGTCGAAAGCCGTGATAGAAGTGCAGCACTTCATCCCAGATTCGCTGCTTAAGCGACTTCTTAACTACGACTGGTTTGGGGATCTCCGGAGCTGATGCGCTCCTCACTTGACCGTTTTCTTTCTTCAGCTCCTCCTCCTGCTCCTTCTGTTTGGACTTGATGGACTTGACTGTTTCCTCGACTTTTGACGAGGATTGCTCCAACAAACGATGGCTGAGTGTAAGCGATCGTCGCTGCGAGACAAACGGATCGTGTGCGTATAAAGCTGCATACTGCCTGTCCCAGTTTTCGCCCACATGCGATGCTGTTATGGCGGGCCGACTCAGGCGAGTGTAGCTTAGGTTCTCGAACTGGTGGTTTCTTGTGATCAAGGAACGATAGTGTGGGCGCGTATCTGCAAAGAGGGTGGGAAAGTGGAGGTTACAAAATGGTTCGGTACAATTATGTAAAGATGAACGAAATACGAGGAAGCTGAAACACCTCAGTATGTAGACTGAATGATAAGGGTAACCCTCCTCCGCAGGGGAATCATCAGAACAGTCGGCTCCCTTAATACCTTCCGGAAAGCCAAAGAAGTTAATTTCCTCCATAGATCTTCACCAGCTAAGTTTATGTTGGGTCCGAAAAACGCGCTTTGTTGGCGTCCTAGCCGCATCACAGAAATTTCCTTTGTCGAGTTACGGTTAGCAAAGCTCAACAATGTCAATGAAACGCATATATCAACGTACCCAAAGCCAATGCACTTGTTCAATAAAACAGAGCATATTGCCAAAAGCATTATTTTTCTCTTAGCCAATAAATACTAACCGAAATCTGGTAGCTTGCCAACACTTCAAAAAATGTTCACCAACCCTTCATATCACCCTTGTTTCGGTATCTCGTTCTCGGTACTTCAACCAACAACTAGCACGAGAAATTGAAAACACACATTACACACTCACCCCGCTCAAGTGCTTTAGATTGTGATGTGCTCTCGGCCTCGAGCAAAGTCCATTTTCTATTTCAAAGTAAAATCACGGCCAGAGTGTAATTCTCTGCGTTCTCTCAGCGTTCAGCGATTCTCAGTCTCAGCCAACTAATAATTTGAAATGATGTCAGCGAGTGAGAAAAAGAGAATCAACCTCGACAACTTACAGAAATAGCCAAACTGTTCAATGACAACGATTCGTTTTCCATCGGGAATAGTAATAGAAGACAACGCAAGCACCGCAACAAGCAGACAAAGAAAGTACCTTATACCATACACACCTACAAACTTGTGTGAAAACCAGACGAGACTGTTTGACGACGTTCGATTTTCCAAATAGCGTCGCTCAAGTACAGCAAACTGCACGGAATGAATCACAAACAGAAGCCAGCGAGTTACCTACCGGCAAAATAGAATTTATTTTCGATCCCGTCCATGAACGATGGATTCATAACAAATTTGTCAAGTGTGGCGGTATCATATTTATTTACATTTAAAATATCGATTTTTGTTGTCAAAAGATGTTTGTGGTGTTACTAGCAACATGATGAATGTTGCTGACCGCCATTTGCCATTGAGCTTGATTAACACATTAGTGACGCACCGTCAGGTGGAAATAACAGGTTTTTAATTAATCAAATGTGATATAGCTGAGATAATACGCTACTGTTTAGTAGAATCAGTGGACTGTTCGCTAAGACGGGAGTATTATATCATTTGTTGGAGCAAAGTATCAATTTCGTATTTAAAAGAAGCTTTAATTTATAGAAGCCGTGTTAATTCCCAAGCGTATTATACAGGCAGCTGCAATTTTAAATACAAACAGCTAATTCACAGCTAACAAAACTCGAAATAATGTAGGGGAATCGCACAAGAGAATGGCCGCGTTCAACTAACTAAACTAACTAACTAAAAAAGTAAATTTGCGCTAGAGCTCTAGCAGAAATTTCCCTTAGGGAATTGGCGTATTTCTTTTAGGGAAATTTCTAAATCTATAGAAAGATTGAGTAAATGGGACAAATAAACGAGCTGTCAATGCGATTTGATAAGAAAGTTAGAAAATGGGGACGTTCGGATTCCTAGTTTAGTAAGTCTGACTAACTAGATGTATTTCAGTTCCTATTGGCCCAGAGTGGTCACGTGAATAGTTTTTGCAGTTGATGCGTCTATGGAGGAGAAGCGGATAAATTTAGTCAAGAAAATCCTGCCTGCCTACTCAGTTGATACTTCGAAATTTAAAATAAAAAGAGTGGCCGCTGTAGTGTTCTGAAACGTCAAAAAAAGGTCCAGTGAGAGCAAGTTTAGAATTTTCGCACAATAGGTATTTACCAAACATTAGATGCAACCGTTTTACATTTTAAACGTCCCAGTTTCGAGTTTAGACAAACAACGGTAACGCTAACCGCGAGAATACAAAAACATTTCATTTATTCCGCGTTCGGACAAATCTAGTCGACGTTTTATATAAAATATGTAGGAATGTCCCCAATTTGGAAAAAAGAAAAACGAACAAAAATGGAAACGGAGTTTTTCGATAAGATTCGAAATAAAGTAAAATAAAGTTTTTAACGCTTTTTAAAGTCTCTCATGGGATATAAAACCAATTTGGCTAGCGCCAGAGTGCGCGTTCCTTCGTCTGTGATATTTTCTGCTATGCGCCTTGCAATCAACGAAACGCGGCCAAATCAGTTCCAAAAAGCAAATACTGAGCCGCATTAACATAGTATATATGAACTGTTAGTGAAATGTCAGTTGCATACTAGATCTGTCCAAAAAATGGCGCCAACATAACTAGCGTTCTTGGTTCAAAGCGAATAAAAAGTGTAACAAAATGCCAACCATCTTGGATTTCTCCAAAGAATGCTAGAGACACATTTGGTAGTTCAAATTTTTAATAATAGATGGAACCACCAAATTTGAATAAAAACTCGTATTTATTGTCCCATAAATTGCTCGATTTTCATATATTGAAGGCGAAGGCGAATTTTTTCTGTTGTCTTAGTTTTTTTTTTAGCATTATGCAATACCACTTTTTCATATATCTGAATCAACAAAGTTTTCTGGACAGTTTTACAAATTTTATGTGATATTTTGAATAGATTCATAACTCTGCAAGATGTACTGGGAGGCTCCAAATCATCTGAACGATGGAAATGCCAGTTCGGATTGAATACCCTCTGAATTTTACAAATATAGGACATGTAGCTATTGAACAAACTTACTTCCTTGTTCAACTTAGACGACGAAATGTATTCTCAGCTTTTCTTGACTTCAATGTATTTTCAAAAAATTATTTTTAGCTTCCCCATACTGATAATGATAACGAAGCCCATAAACCTACATAATCTCTACTTCTTACAATTTGTTTCCATTTTATTCCGCTATGAACCAAAAGCGCTAGCGCTATTGTTGTAACTAACGCGAAGTTGGCTACTAGCAGTCCACAGTCGTTGTTACCTAAATGAACTACAGTATTGGCAATTGTGACAGTTCAAAGAGTTGAAGTCAAACTAAAAGAACAACGATAAAAGTGAGGTTGGGTTCACTAGCAACAAAATAAAACTCTCTCGGAAAGAAATAATTTTTTTATTTTTGTGAAAACATAGGTTCACAAAATTGACACGTGGTTCACAATAAACTCTCAATTTTGTTTAAGTGTAGGATCATTTTTTTTCCCACAGATCATTTTCGACGTTTGCAAGATTGTAGTGGAATTTTGTGAATTGTAAAATCAGCAATGACAGATTTTGAGTAATTCTCCTTTTAGAGGGTATTTTACATTTCAAAATAGGCTTATTGGGAGAAAGGGGATTTTTCTAGACTCCAGAACTATAAAAAAAATTGTTTAAGCAGTGCAATCTACATATTCCTATATAGTTCCTGAAATGAAATTCGATCGAACGAAATTCCGAAGAAAAGATTGAACATGAAAAGCAATGTACCAAAAAAATTGATCTTTTTGCCAAATCGAAAACGACATAAGGCGTGTTTTTTTGAGCTTCGATCTCAGCAAAGCAAAGTAAAGTAGGATTTTCAGCACGTGATTACAACAACTACAACTACAGTCTCGAAGTGTCAAGTAGATCGTAGTTGTTGTAATTGCATGATGAGAATCCTACTTTACTTTGCTTTGCTGATATCGAAGCTCAAAAAAACACGGCTATAATCGAACATAAAAACGTCGCTCTTTTTTGTGTTGATATTTGTGCGTTTGGAATATGTGTAGACACTTTTCTAAGCGTTTTCCATTCACTGGAACCACCTAAATGATCAGTTTCGATATCGGGAAAAAGTTATTTTTCCCAAAAAATAAACTGATTGCTCAAATAAATCATTTTTTCTTTGTATTTGTTTCTTTTATTGAATTTTGTGAATGTTTTCATAATTTTACTAGGAAACTATGCGAATTTTTGCTCAAATGAAATGTGACACTCAACTTAAGTTCGAATCTTCGAATATAAGAAGAAATTAACAAATTCGAGTCTCGATAAAAGTCAAATGTGCGAATATCACTTCGAATCTTAGAACTCAGAATACTATATATGCAGTCCACGAATAAGAAACACTCATATAAGAAACTAACGTGAAAACACCGTAGACTTCATTTCTTCGCATATAAGAACAACTCGGATAAATCGGACTTGGATATTTAAGAGGTTTCTTATATCCGTCAGTACTGAATCTAGTTTCAAATTTTACTGTCAAATATACCGACCGAAGGAAAAGATTTGGGTTCTTCCACTGAATGCGTTCATTTCCATGTTCGCAAAAATTGGTAAAGAAAATTCAATTCGGCAATTGTGAAGTTTTTTTTTTCGTTCTTTCACAACAATGTGAATTGTTTATTTTGTATACCATAGAATCTTTAAACAAGAGCGTACAAACGGCGTGAGTAGAAACGGATTTTCGAATGTCTAGTATCACTTCAATATGCTTCACAAGAAGGGTGATTAGCAAAGGTTTACGTATTTTTACTATAGACGGTCAGCCAATAGAAATAGATTAAGCTATATAAGACTAGGGACAAGTAAATACATTTGACGTCGAAGAAGGCGGTGTGTACGCTCTCATACCTTGAGTTTCCATTAAACGAATTCATTGCAGATCAATATTGCACAGTGCGTAAAATACGGCTCACCCCAGTTACTTTATGTTCTTGGCACAATATTACACAAAAAGTAAATATCAGCAATTGTAACAGGTGCTTTCCCCTTCAGTCTTTCTGTGTGATTGCACTAAAACGCCGAAATATACAAAAATAAACCGTGAGACACAACCATAAGGAAAGCAAAACACTTCCTAGGTATACCGAACTCTTTTCGGGTTAACACCCAGGTTTCTTTGTGTCTCTTCGTTTAAACGGACAGAGGAAATGAGAAAAATATTGTGTAAACCTTCATCTACACAGTCACAGACCAACTTCAGTGTGGCTACTATCAAACCGCGCACGAGAAACTTCTACACTTTAAAAACATACAGCTGACCTTATCAATAGATAACCAACTTAGGAAAGTTTACGAAAAAATATCAAAAATCAAAAAGAACAAGATAAACACCGCATCATCAACAGCAACAACAATAGTCCACATCATCCGATGCGAATAGCTAGTGCCCCTCGTTACAACCACACAACTTGAACAAATCTAAACAACGAAAGACTTTTCCTTTCAGAACAAGTAGGCAGCAAGCAACCTGGTGCATAGATTATTTTGACTATGAACACATATTTGAAGAAAATCCAGACTTTTTTACCTCCACTGAACACAGCAGTGACAGCAAGTAAGACTACTTCGAGAACGTGGTGTACGAATAGTACGATTCTTATGTAAGCCCACGCTAAATATGTGAACAATTTATCACAACAAACTATTTTCTGTTTGCAAATTCGACAGGCAGAGAGGTTTTATCAGAAAATCGATTGAAAACAACTCCACGGCTGTAGGGCAGTGGATAGGCCCTCAACGAGTGTATCGCGAACAGCTGATGTAACCTTGATATTGAGTGCGAAGTGGAAAATTTTGTGCGACAATTGAAATGAAAGCGTTTTGACAAAGAAAGTAGAAGCTTACATTTGTTGAGGAATCCAATTGGGGAATTGTATCCAATTTTAAAAATAGTTTTCTGCTGGCGAATTAGGGAATTCATCTTGAAGTTATGTATTTTGTTCGAATCACTTTTCGTTGCGCATTAAATTTTATGGGTAGTTTTTGTTCGGTCCTTTAAAAAAAATATCTAACACGTCACGTGAAATATCCGCACACTCAATTCAATATAAAAATTGGAAAATATAAAAATTATTAGTTAGAAACCACGATAGACGGCTGGAAAGAAGACGCAATTTGGAAACATTCACGGGAAATTATGCTGATGACAAATGTTTCGATTTTTCTGCTGTCTTTGTTTAATATGCACCAAATGATTGCAATCACCGACGTGGGAATACGCGTTATGATCTTTTTTTTATCTATTTTTAATAAGTTGGTTTCGGTAAACTTAATTTAATATTTATTGCCATCGCCGATGCCGATCGAGTTTTTAGAAAAGTTCGAATGAGAAATTTGTTGCAGAAAAGTGACACCTCAATTCGCGCAAGATGTTTTTTTCTATCTGTCGATACTAGCGACATCAATTTGTACATAAAACTGTTTGTTTCGTGTGACGGGGGTGACATTCGGCCGAACTGGTTATCCCCATTTATGTTCATGGTTGTCGATCCTGGATTTTAGTATAGGCAATCTCTAGCATAGACAAACCATACCATAAACCAGTATTGTCTCTGATCTCTAGCAAGGATTTTCCTGCTAGTTTTTAACTTGATTTTGCTTCTCATTTGACACTGATGTTTCCGTCGTGGTAGTCTATTTGTTTGTGTTCTCTTAAAACTTGGGCAAGTTTCACCTTTATAAACGTCAAAATGAATCCACTATACGTCTGAGTGAATGGAATGCAGAGATTGAAATGCCCTTTGCTATAGTACCATTTGTAGAATCCATTCGCACCCTTCCGCTACGACCATTGAAGGTGTGGATTTAGCCGCCGCATTATTACACCCTTACCAATTACAATAGGCGCTTTACATTGACATTACTTTTAATAAAAAAAAAAAGAAAAACGAAACTTATTGTAGGTACATTTAAAAACAATCCTCATTGATAATGTCCGCATTTACAGCTAAACCCCTCTCCTTCAGCGCTTTCGCTATTAGTCTGTGTTTCTCATGCCGCTGTTCTTGTTCCCTGCGCTGTGCATCAAGAATCTCCTCCACAGATATCTCCTTCAGAGGCAATTTAGACTCTTTTTCACGATCCTTGTTAACGAGTGTGTAACTTTTTTACAAAATGCGTTCAAAGTGTACACAAAGTACTTACAATTTCGCCCAGCAGAACCACATTCTCGCCACGAATGAGGAAAACCCCTCGGGGTATATCACCGTACTCATTGCCCACATGAATTCTCTCGATTGTTCGGTGGAGCACTAAATTGGCGAACTGGTCGACGGATCGCAGGTAACCAATTAGTGTCCTTCCATCTCTTAACAAGACCATCAGTTTTTCTGAAAAAATAAAAACGCGATTTAGCTACTCTGATAAATGGATGGGAAAGGTTAGCGACTCACTATCGACTTCTTCCAGCAAGTGTGCGGTGCCAGCAAGTGGATTTAAGTCGTCCATCGTTTGCCGTGAGATTTCTTCGATTATGTTATCTTTAATAAATTTAACTTTTGTTATTTTGAACCTAAAACTAATAAAATGTCTGTGTTTTTCTTTTATTTATTTGCGGTACAAATTCGCGTTAAGCCAAAGTGTCAAAACTTAGAACTGTTTGCTCATAACACAAAAGAAGAACTTGAAAATGTGTTCGTTTTGAAATTAATTTATACAGTATTTGTAAAGCTACAGTCAATTGACTTGTATTCTAACGAACAACAGAGAATAGACTCAAATCGTGGGTACAAGTTGTGGAAATGAGACTTATTCTTTTAGTGATTCGCAGAATACGCGCTGTTGTAAACATTGGAAATCAGTTATCTATACAGATCAAGACACCCAACAACTGGTGGAAAGATGCGTTCCTTGCTTAAATAGACGAGCTATTTAAAACCGAAAAAACATCATTTCAAAAAACGTTTATGCTACGTTACGTCAAAACTCCACTCCCATATGATATTTGATTAATGGATCCAACCTCCACTTTGCAAAAGAACAGACCCGCCGTCATCGCGCAGTCGCTGCTCCGTCGACTGTCACTAATAATTTTTTTCTAGTTCTTCTTCTTCGTCGATGATTTGGTTCTCAACAAAACAGCTTTGTAGCTAAAAATGAAAGAAGAATCATCCTCAAACGAAGAGTACTTCAAGAAACTCGAACATTGGGTCAACCAATCAAAGCTTCTACAAAACGCTACAGCATGTTTTCCCTACTACTTGGCGTCAAATTATCCCAACTACTTCTCTCTGAATGGGGCGAACATCATCCCAGAAACGATTGCTGCGCCCAACGTTGCAGCTCCTCCACCAAGACCGACGCCTTCACGGTTTCCTAATCTCCAAAATAATATATCGCCCAACAGTGGTAAGCTACACACAAAGGTAAAGGCCATTTTTGTATTTCGACCATTTCCTGCAGTTTCTGGCCAAGATGGAGGCTACGAGTTCGTTATTGCGCCGTTGTGGAAACGATTTGTCGCTGAAATGGTCGATGTTATCCTCTTGTTGTTGCTGAAAGTTGCCATCACATTTATTCTCCTCAATATCTTCGACTTGGATTTGTATGTATGCCTAGGTCTCTTAAATCTTTGATAATTCTATATTACTTGCAGAAGTTATGAGTTTGACAGTGACTACTTGAAGAAGACTGTCACCGAGGACGAGTCCAAGTTCTTAAGCCTGGCGGACCTACTGACGCTCTCATCTGACCTAGTGGCATTGGAAATTCTAATGAAGGTTTTCGTCTGCCTTTATGAAGCGCTCTGGACGATGAATGGACGGGTTTTTGTTGGCGGAGCGACTCCCGGGAAATTGCTCCTTCGTTTGAGGGTTATCCATGTCGAAGTTCTCACATTGCCGAATGGTGAGCCGATGGTGGGTGCCACTGGTGCACCTGTACGCGCTCTAATCTATCCGGCGGAGAACCCCGGCTTTCGGCGGGCGTTCATACGAGCTGTGGCGAAGAATCTTGTCCTGGCTCTGCTGTTTCCGGTTTGTTTTGTTTTTCTATTTTTGAGGAACAACCGCACGTTCTATGACGTGCTGACGAAAACTGTCGTCGTAGAAGAGAATCCGGCCCCGATCTTCAGGAGGCGCTAGATAACGCATTTTGGTAACTTTAAATGATTGTGTCCATCTTTTAGCACCGTGATAGCCACCTTGGGATATGTACATAGAAACGATTTAATATATATACTACATGCGTAAAGTGTGCTCTGACTCGGTGTGTTCTAATTTATCGCAAATATACCTAGGCCTAGATTTATTGTCAAGAACTTTCTTGATTTGAATAACTATACATAATATATACACAAATAGAATAAGATAACTTCTCAAGACTCCTCGATCTCGATATACTTCTCCAGTATCTGAAACATCTCCACTTTGGCTTTGATCTTATGAACCCGCGACAACTGCCGCAGGTAGGCACAAATGCTCTTGCAAAAGAAATCATCTTCATCGCCAATGGTGTAGCTGGTCGATCCTTTTGTTATTTCCGTGACTTTCTGGTGTTCCGTTTCGGTCACTAAGTCACAGGTGTGTGAACTAACATTCTCCGTACTCTCCTCCAGATCGCAGTTAACATGAAACTCCTCGTAACCGTCCGCAGATATCAAGCGTTCCTCTTCATTGCGCGGATCCATTACTATAGTCACTGTGTCGCATTTCGAGCCCTTGAAATCGTGTTGGTAGCCATCATCAACGACATTGACATCGTCGACTGTGGAGACGCCCGATTCCATTTTATTCGAATAACTGTCGCTGGTATCGTAGTTCTGCTCCACTTTGCCATCCCATTTGGCTTCTGATTTTATTTGACAGACTATCGACCGTCGCTCTCTAGAAGTTTGCAATTATGGATAAACCTTCACTGAGGACCGCGGACTCTTTACTTACTTCCGTTTCCGGACAAAGGGTCTGAGAAAGTCCATTTCCTTGAAAAATTCATCCGGACCATAGTCGCTTTTGGGTGACAGACGTCGACACTTCAGCTCTCGGGAGTATCTATCACGGAGGCATGTCCATCGACGACGAGCATCATGCGCTGTGAATCAAATGATCTTAGTTAAAATCGAATGGGCTAACTTGACTTTCACTTACGGCTGATCCCCAGGTATAAAGCGAGATCTTTCCAAATCTTTTCCTTTCGATGGGCGAACTTAAAGTCTGGATTCAGTGGATTGAATAGGCCTGGAGTGGCGCGTACCCCCCGCACCAGTTCCAGGTCGGACGGATCCATTTGTTAGCAAATGAGAAGTTTTTTTATTTTTCGGAAAGAGTAAACAAATAAATAAAAAACTGATATATTTCGTAAAAGATTATGTAGTTAGACAAACGTTTATGCTACGATGCGTCAAAACAAAATTGTCACGTTACACGTTCGGGTCTGCGATGCGATACGTCCTCTTGTTACCTACTAGTACATAACGAGATGTGATGCAACGCAGCGCATATCTGTGCGATGCGACTAGTAATGCCAAGTTAACGAAATATTTCAGTGGTTCGCAAAGTTCGAAATGATTCGGATTTGTGCAGTTAAAAAAAATTAAAAAAAAGATGCAAGAACCAATATTGAAAAGAAACTCTCTTATATTTTTTTTCTTTAATTTTATACAAAAAAAAAGTTTATAATCTTCCTTGTTTGTATTTTGTTGTATCGGTTGTATTTTAATCAATCGCTAGCAATTTTTGCTTGGGCAACAGCCGCGATGTCAACCATTTCTTTTTATACAGTATCAGCTGGGATTTGCAGGTAAATAGCACTTTTAAATCGAAGTTCACCTTCTTAACAATAATTGGTTTAAAAAAAATCTATTCTTAACTGCAGTGAATATTAACAATTTGACCAATTGAAGTTGTATATTCCTGCGTTTGGTTTTCCGTGCTGTCATCGGAAACATAGAAGATGTAAACGCGTCCATTTACCAAGTGAGTGCATCATGCTGGCAGTTCTATTCCAGCCATTAATTTCCAATAACTTCCAGTCGCAAATGTTGTTTTATTTTCTTAATTCAATTTTAATTTTCAAATGTCTTCAGCGGTTTTTGTGTTTTCTACTTTTCTCCTTTTATAACAGAATTGCTATCCTATTTGTTGATTTTAATTAGTAATTAAATACCAAATGACACGCTCAACATTGCAATGTGTAAATCTGTAAAACCAAATACGTGTGTGTACAGTTTTCAGTTCAGAATTTCGTGCACGCCTTCGCGGGGAAGGACTTCTGTGGATTTGTTTTCATTTTTATTCGATTAGGTTTATATTTATTTATTTTAAACAATGGACGAAGTGTGTGCAACCAATATGTCCGACATGGACATTGCAGCACGAATGCGACGAAATAATTATGAAAAGTTCAAAACCCTAGTGCGGATGCACCTCTCCTTTGAATTGGACTTGAATACGGATGAGTGAGTTGGGATCGAATGCGAACACTAGCATAAAATTTGTTTCCTAATGGATATCTTATCAGGTTTGATTTGCCATGTCATGAGGTCGTCTACTACGAGAAGGGTAAACTCAAGAAATGGAATCGGTTGTCGAAGAAAATGAAAAGTTGCACCTCGGGAAAGACGTCTGCCAGTCCTCCTGAAGGAAATCCCCCGCTGTTGGACCACAACTTCATAATGCAGCTGAAGCAATTGAAAGAGTTTATGTTAATGGAAAAGAGTAAGCTCATCAAATCTTGATTCAAACTTACAAACAATCACTATTCCAATTGCAGATGTAACGCAGGAGGGGATATTTCGTAAGACAGGCTCAGTGTCGCGGCAGAATGAACTTCGTGCCCTCATTCAGAACGGCAAACCGATGAATCTAAACGACAGCTACACGGTTCATGATTGTGCGACGGTTTTCAAGAGTTTCCTCGCCGATTTGCACGAGCCAGTGCTGACGGACGCCCACTACCCTGCTCATTGTCAAATCGCTCCTCTCTGCAATGATAAGAGTTGCAGCGAAACAACGACTGACAAAAACAAAGGACTTCACTTGCTCAGCTCCACGCAGCTGCTTCTACTTCTACTGCCCGGTGAAAATAGACAACTTCTCCAAGAGATCATTGAAATGCTGCACGTTGTATCCAGCCACGAGAACGCAAACAAAATGTCTGCAGAAAACCTCGCTACCCTCTTTGCTCCGCATTTGATTTGTCCACGAAATTTACCGCCCGAAGCTCTGCACTACGTCGCCCAGACCATGTCCCCTATCATAACCTACATGATAACGAAAGGTTTAGAGATTTTCGAAATTCCTGCCAAGCTGGCGACCGACATACGAGCCTACTTCCTCGAACGCAAACGAAAGAAGACCATGTCGCCCGAACAAACGCTCGACGAATCGATATCTGACATATCGACTGTGAACACGGTTTATACGTTTGTTGACCGGGAGAAGACCGCAGCCGCTCACAACGCCAACAACACCGATACAGAGCTGGCACAGCTGTATGCGCATATCCAGAGTCTTCCGGAGTCGTCCAAGAAGCGACGACTGATCAAGCAGTTCAATAAACAAAATGGCCAAGGTGAGTTGGGTGTTGTTTTTTTAATTGGACTGCGATGTAGCAAATGTTTCTCTTGTCGTCTTAGGAACTCCGTTGCAGCTGGTGACCATGAATCGGCTAAAGAACTCGGAGCCGTCACGCAGTGCCAAGTCGATAAGCGATTCCATAAAGAAGCACATCTTCCACAAGGGCATCATCTCGCGGACCCCAAAGAGAGCGGCTGCGGCATTGAATGCGCAGGGTGTGAGTATAATCTATAACATTCCCCAATTGTTTGCTGTATATAAGATGCATGCTTGGATTTATGTAGTTGCAACCAAAGGAACAAGCAAGGTTTAAGTTTTGTCTCTTACGTTGCTTGTAGCTTTACTTAATGATCGGTGTTTGCCATTTGTGATTGTGTTTTCAATTCGCCTTCCTAATTTCTAAACAGACGCCAAACTTCCCGACGAGAAACCCCAAACTACGTGTACTCTTTCAAAGTCCTCTGTCGAATGCCTCATCTCATCATAACACATCGGGGACATCGTCGAGTTCCTCCTCCTCGTCATCTACTATGTTTCCAATTAAAACGCATCCCCTGCAAAAATCTATCTCTTCCACTTCTTTGCTACTAACCCATTCGACAAGTGCGCCACCAGCAGCTACCGTCACCATTTCCGTGTCAGCGCCAGTAAGCCGGACCACTTCAAGTGAGCTCGAGTCGAACAGTTGCACCACACCGCTCAAGTTGCAGGTCGATGACAAGAAATCGGTCGCTTGGAAGGACAAAACTCAGCTGGACGTCGCCGAGATTAGCAATCCCTCGACCCCGGTGAATCAAATCGAGTTCCAGTCCCGCTACAAGTCCGAACCGAACTTGAGTCGGATACTAAGCGAACGGCCGACGCCGATTGGCAAGAGCAAGTCCCTGACGCGCAAGCTAATCAAGGGCGTGAGTATGGGCAACCTGAGACTCCCATTTGTGCCGGATGCGAGCAGAAAGCTGGCGCGATCGGTGTCGTTGCTGAACCAGCAGTCGAGCGATGATAGCGTCACGTTTCAAGAGGAAAACGAATCTGAGAACGAGCTGGACGAAGAAGACGACGACGACGTGGAGGACTACCCCGGCGAAGAGGACTATCCTGAAGTGGCCGGCAGCAGTGGCACACAACGACTGTCGATCTATCGAAACATCGATTTGATTACGAGCACTCCATCGATGCTGCTCGGCAGGCGGTCAATGTCGCCAATAACCAAGTCCACGCAGCGAATGCCCAAGGCCATGCAGGTAAGACAAACCACATATTGCCGCTTCCATCCCTACCTAACCGCACGCCCAACTTCTTTATATTTCGTCCTGCCTTGCAATTTCGTTCTTTTTTTCATAATCCGTTCCCAAATTTAGGAGTCAATTATGACGCCCAGGTCGAGAAAGCCCGTCATGCTGACCACAACGCTGGGCTCGTCCGAGCAAAATCAAACCTTCTACCAAAGTGATTTTTCCAGTTTTCGAGAGCAGGACGAAGACTCCCTCACCAAACAGCCACCTGTGGAGAGCAACCCCAATCAGCAGCCGGCCGTACAAAAGGCGACACTGTCCAACGACTTCAAGTGAGCCGGAAAAACCGCCCATTGAAACTCTAATCATTTATTAATGTCCCATTTGTAGGGAGTACCTCCTCAGTAGAAGTGTGCTAACCGCCAGCCCCGTTGACTCGTCATTCTCTAGCCAGCCAGATGACTTTGGTTCCACGCAGGACATTGAGGATCTAGACGAGTCCCAGCTCAGCAGGAGCCTGCTGTACTGCCTAGATGGCAATCAACCAGTCGAACTGGAAGCGGCAAATGATAACGCCACCGATGGCAATCAGTCGGCAGCCTCCTCGAGTCGCAAGCGAGCCGCAACAAGCGATTGTGCCGCCAACAAGGAGAATATCGAGAGTTTTTTGCTAACCAAAAAGCTGTTCATCAGCGAATACGACGGCAATCCGGGAGAGACGTCATTTTAGACACAAGAAGGAACTGAATCATTTTATTACGTACCTATATTGATTTCGTATCAATAGGAAAGAAACCATTAAATATTTTTATTCGTGTTAATAAAATATATTATATTATACATTTGACAGTTGAATTGAGTTTCAATTGAAAGGGAGAGAGTCGTCTGTTACCAATTGGCTGAAACTGGCATTTAGGAAGAATATTCGTTACTTCCTTGAACAGAAGAAGAAGAACTATGCCAATTACAGTGGACGTCCATTATAACGAATATCCAAAATACCGAATTCGCGATATAACGAATTAACACTTAAAAAAAAATCACTTTTTTTGATGACTTCTTGTAAGAAAACAGTATTTAAAAATCGATCGATATAACGAGCCCACTCGATATAGTGAATGGCATTCGTTATACTAGACGTAGACTTTATGGCGTTTTCGATTTCGTAAATCTGAGAAAAAATCGAGAATGCCCCAAAGTAGGCACCTCAGATCAAAAAAAAAAATTAATTTGTTTGCAAATCGAACATAAGAAGCAAATCTCGGTCAAAAAAAAAAATTTATCTATTTGCCAAATCAAAAACGACAGAATCCGTGTAACGTGCAAAAATATAAAAAAAAAACAAACAAATTCTGTCAACCGTAGGGGAATATGGCAGACTTCAGAAATACCACATTTTAACGGAAAATCAACCGAAGTTATTGGTCTCAGTATGATTTGTCTATGCTCATCAGATTCTGTTCTCAGATTACACCTTTTGCGTGTCTAATCAAACAAAAAACCGTCAGTTCCTCTCCTTTTTTTTATATATTTTTGCGATTGGAATATTTGCAGCCTTTGACACTTTTCAAATCGCTTTCCATTCACCGGTTAAACTCTAATCATTCGAAATTTGCACCCAGATTGATTTCTAAACATTTCTACATAAATAATTAACAAAAATAGATCCACCCGATACGTTTCAGTTGAAAATTTTCCCGAAAACGTAAAAAAAAACTCCACTAGGTGTCAAATTTCAAACGCATTTCGGTAAATCTGAAGCAACTCTGAGAAAAAATCAAGTTTCACAAAAGTGCTTCGAAATCGGAAAAAAATCTTTTTTTTTCGTACCAATCTAACCTTAAAAGTAGCCTAAACCAAAAAAGAGTGCTCTGAGAAGCCCAATCAAATACCACATCCGTCAGACTGACAGTGGCAATGGTTGCCCTACCACGACTTCTAAACAAAGTTTACTTCATGACGGAGAAATAGTCCCCATCCGGGAAATGACGTGTCAAAAACTGTCTAGACAACAGCGACTGCTCCTATTCAAATAACACGACAACCTTTCAACGCCTCCATGTTATACCCGCGCACGAAAGAAAATCAAAGCAACCTTCCAACCGTCATAAAAATTCAAACGCACTCACTCTTCCGCCGGATAAACTTTCACAATTCAAATAAAAACACAACTGCCCGTTAAGTTCTTAATACATACTGTATGTCAATTTTAAACAATTATTTCTGATTACAGTTTTACTATTCATCATGTGTGTGTGTGTGTGTTTCTGAATTTGTTTTGTTTTTGTTTTTCTTTTATTTTCTTCACCATGTAATGCTAACGCTACTTGTTGATAAAATGAGTAAAATTATTTATATTATGAATATAATAAAATATTAATATATACGCTTGTTTTCCAATTTAAAATGGTAGATTACAATTAACCGCTATTTAAAAACAAACAAAAGAAAAATTCTAATAACATTATATACTGTTCGCTGGTTACACACATTTATTGCTTACTACAAAAAGAAAATGTTGCTGCTGCGAGCTGGATGACGTTCGAAAGCCCCAAGGCAATTGCGCGTGTAATGTTACATTTTCAAGGACGCTTTTTATAAGGTAATTGAGCTACAAAAATTGATTAAAAAAAAAAAGCAACAAAAATTTATTTAACTAAAATATTACACAGTACAATTGATGTTGTTCTTTTAGATGTCAATGCGTAATGTGTGTGTGTGTGTTTGAGTAGTGTCCTCTGTTTAATAAATAATTTCCAAGTAAACAATATATAAATGCTCGCCAAACAACGCCCATACAATTGCTGGATGAAATATTTGTTTTTACGTCTAGACAGTGTGCCCTTAGAACTAGAAGCGAAAACGGAGGTCGAGCGGCAAGCACTTTTATTCCTCTGCAGCGACCTCAGAAGACGGTGCGGTGCTTTCGGGGGGAGGGCCGCCTACATCGGGGTCGTCACCACCGTTGGCGGCGCTGCCGCCTTCACATTCCTTGTCGGAAGCCGATGGTTTGTTGTTATCCGGAGCAGGTTCGTCATAGAGCGGGGTGTTGATGGAATTTGTCCGTTCCTCCTTTTTGCTGGGCTGCTGCTGCTGTTGTTGTTGTTGTTGCTGCTCCTCCCTGGGAGTCGCAATTGGAGCGGCAAATTCCTCTGTTTCGACATTTGCCGGGGGGGAAGGTTCTCTCTGCCGGTTGAAGTCGTCCATGGCGGCCTCATTTTGGGGTTCGTCGTCCTTTAGCTGGGAAGGAGAAAATGATTTCCTTTGTCCCTGTTCGAAGCTGTGCTCGGAGAGCTCCTGATCCCAATCCTCTTCAGTATCTAGTGTAACATTGGCTGGTGCTTTCTTTGGCGGCGTTGACGGTTCGTCACGCTGCTCACTGGACATTTTGCGATTCCTTGGCGGTCGGTCGTTGCCGACGCCATCGCCGCGCCTTTCGCGCGATGTTCGATCGATTCGCTCGCGTGAATTGCGATCGTTCATTTGTCGGCGACCACCGCGGTCTCTGTCTCGACTCATGCGGTTGTCGTCGGGGCCGTCCCTGTCGCGCCCACCACCGAAACGATTGCCGCCGATTCGTCGTTTGAAAGCGTTTGTACCGCCACCCTCTTCGTCGTCGTCATTGTCTCGCCAGTTGTTTGGACCACCGCCGCCACCGCCGCCGCCGCCTCCGCGACCCCCTCGACCGCCGCCACGTCTGTCGTTCATACCACGCCCGCCACGCATTCTGTTGCCACCGCCGCCACCGCCGCCTCCGCCACCACCACCTTCCATGTCACGTTCGAACTGTGGCCGATCGTTGAAGTTGAACCCGCCACCTAAATGAGTGCACCGTAAGTCTCCAAAAGTTGATTACACAATTACGCGAGCCTTACCTGGTGGTCCACCTTGAGCGCGTGGTCCTTGCCCGCGCATGAACATGCCCGGCCCGGGACCCATTCCAGGTCCACCCATCCGATTGTTGAACACTGGCGGGGGTTGAATCCGCATTTGCATCAGGCTGTTTGGCTGATTGAATCGATTCTGCATATTTGGGAAGAACTCTGCACCACCGCCACCACGTCCGCCGCCTCCTCCTCCGCGACGATCAGTAAAATCTGGAAAAAAAAGGACACAGTGAGCACTTCATTTGTTGCAGGACGTCAAACCTTACCATCTCCACCAGCATGTCGCATATCGAAGAATCCCCCGTCCCTCTGCGGGTGGTTGTTCATTTCAAACGGCGGAATGTTCACAGGCGGACCAACGCCGCCACGGCGTTGGCTGTCATTGAAGTTGGGAGGACCGCCGCCATTCTCGCGCCACATCTCACCTTCGGGGACGTCGCCACGGTTTCCACCACGATCCCGATCC
This sequence comes from Cheilosia variabilis, assembly GCA_951230905.1. NCBI lineage: Eukaryota > Metazoa > Arthropoda > Insecta > Diptera > Syrphidae > Cheilosia > Cheilosia variabilis. Next base: position 57,625,130 of record OX579680.1, on the reverse strand, counting down.
TCGCGGGCACCCCACCGTGAACCGCCCCCGCGATTCCTGTCGCGACCGACGAAATCGTCGCCTGCCTCAGCGCCTGGCATAGCTACCGCTTCGGGAAAGCCGCCAACGCCTCCCGGAAACATGGGCGGCGGCTGATTGAAATTAATTGGTGGCGCCGGAGCATCGGTAGGCATATCATCCTCCATCTCGATGTCCATCTGATCGTCGCTCGAAGCATTTCCGCCCACACTCGCCTGCTGGAACGGATGTGGTGTGGGAATGGGCATCGGCTGCATGAGGCCGGGATTTCCCATGAACCCACCTGGCGGCATGCCACCGTCGCCGCGCATATTCGGCGGGGGAATATTTTTGTCCAACTGCGGAATCGGCGGGTAGCCAGGCGGCGGAAGCATGCCATGCATCATGGCGTGCGGTGGTGGCATTCCTGCCACCATAGACGGCGGCATTGGTATACCGGATACCATATTGTTGGGCATTGGCACGCCCATCGGAGCCATCATTCGTGGTGGCGCACCCATTGGCGGTGCCATGGTAAACGGCGGCATTGCCATCATGCCTGCCGCTGTCGGCGGTGGCTGGGTTGTGTCAATCTTTGGCATGCCATCCATGCCGAACATGATCGTCGCACCACCACCACTGGCAATGTTTTCTTTGATGTTCTTCAGTTTGTTGATTTTGTCCTTCATCCAGTCGGGCATTGAGTCCTCGTCAAACATGCCGCCCTCCTCCAGCGCATCCAGGTCTGTATCTTCGGCCAGCTTGTCCCACGGTATGTAGGTGACGCCCAGCTCCAAGTCCCAAAAGTCTTTCCACTCCTTGCTTTTGACGCCCTTGCCGGCGGCCCACGATATTGTTATTCCCCGGCCCTGGAGCTTGTGATTTTTCAGGGCGCTCATTGCCTTGCTGGCGTCTTGGCGGCGATTCATCACAATGAATGCACATCCTCGCGGAACAATCTGATCTATGCTCACGATGTCGCCATACTTGCCGAATGTGTCCGACAGCTCCTCCTGGTACACCAGCTTGGAGAGGTGACCCACCCACAGTGTTGTGCTGCAAACTGCAAGCGGAAAAACAAATAGTCTCGGTTAAAACAAGAAAGGGGATAAATGGCGGTTTTGTTGTGCAGTCGCATGTTGGAGCGGTTGGTAGTTTCTTTCCCTGTGGCCTGTCCTTTCAAATTTGCCTTAAGATCTAATTCAAACGGAAAACCACCGCTCTAGCTCTCTACCTACGTAGTGATCGTCTCTCAAAAACACAAAACCATCGCGACTGGCAGTCTCTGAAGCAAAAGACCGAAAAAAGGAAATGCTATGTAGTAGAAGAACCCTCCAAGGATCCATTGCTGTAGTTTCAACTATTGATAAGACGACGAAAAACGCGCGCAGCTATTCCATCGAATGTAAGTCTGGTTCTGGCATTTTTCGACTGAATTCGGAAAGGTAGAGGGGCCGTCAGCCTGACTGGCTGAAAGAAAGCTGACGGCGCCATTAAGTATGCCATACTGAGTTGACCCCTACCGACATCCAAACACATGTTGGACAGAAAGAAATGAATTCATTTATAAGCATGATCAAATAATTAGGCGGAACATTGGAAAAGGAGGCCAAACTGAGCAAGAGGTGTTTTGTTTGATAAAGAAAAAAAATACTTAGGGTCCTTGTTACCTCCCACCTTTGCCTTAATTTGATGGCCTAACACTTAGATCAATGTGAATCTTCTGATGGAATTGTACAGAACTTGTTAATGCATCCATGAACAAGCTACAGATCATGGAATGGTGCCAATTGATGCGTCGCCTCCGGTGGAAGTCACGTAAATTGTGTCTCGCTCATTTGTCAATTCCGTTGATAAAAAAGGCCTCCATCTGTTTATTACATTAGCAACATTGAACAGCTGACGGTGGTAGCAACAATCAAACCTGACAGACGACAGTTTTTATGGTTTCAATGGAAAACAAAATAAAGTTTGACGGTCAGTCGAGAGGAATTTACAGCGCAGCTTATAAAAGACATGGGACTGCTAGTTTCAAGATCCACCTCGTACTCTTGCGCCATCGAAACAAAAAATGCCAAAAATAATGCACCCCTGGAAGGATTTTTCCTGCACTAAAATTAAAAGAGCTGCAGTTTCGACACTGTTCAACACGAACGAGCATAATAGTCTTCCAAAGCAATATAGCCTCAAAAATAACTTTATGTTGGTTATAAACGACCACAATTTGTCAGTTATAGATAGAAAACTCTCCAGATCTATTATTATGGCCGTTCACCTGCTCATCGAGTAGAAGTGATCATCCTGAGTGTAGAAGTGATCATCCTGTTCGCATTTTATATCCAGTCAAATTCATGTCATAACTAGGCAACTTGTTGAGCAAACAAATTGGGTAGCAAGTAAACGCCAGTACAACGAGACATGTTTGCTATCTGGAGTTGGCATTTTACTAGCTGGCATTCTACTCAGAGATGTCTTTGGACTGGTAGATGACAGAGAAGAAGATGAAAACCGCATATCACTGAAAGACTGGCCAGTAACATTCATTGCTCAGCAGACTTTCATATGCAGAGCAGTTTTGTCGAGAGTACAAAGCAGAGACAATACTGAGACCACCAACTCCGGCCGATTTCCCGTTACTTAGCCTATAAGCTATATTTTTATGGAGTGTTCACGTTTGGTGCGCTAGTATTCTTACATAGAAAATCGTATTGACAAATGTCACGAAACTTCAAAAATTGTGCTCACCAACACACTCCCAGGAGATATGAGACACTTCCGCTGTGGGCGAAGTTGCTGGCAGAGTTCATAGAATTTTATCCGTTTAATTTGAAATTGTTCGTTACGTGTGGATAATATTTTTTTTTAGGAATAAGTGCACATTTGCTTAAAATGTTCATGAAAAATTAACAATGTAGATTGGTTGAGGGAAAATGAAAATATTTTGAGCAAAATTTCTTCATTATTTAAGAAAAATTTACACACGAAATCGAAGTTAATGATATCCAAAAGCGGAAAATACACAACCATGTTTGTTCTAATATGTTTCTAGTATATAGAACATCAACTTTAGATAGTTTTACTAACCAAACAAATCAAATTATTCGCCTTTTAACAATTTATAATAACTAACCAATGGCGTTCAGTAATGAAAATATGTGGTATTCCCGAACTCTTTCACATTTCCACACGGTTGCCGAGGTTGGCAGCATTTATTTTTGAATTTTATGTTTTTGCATCTCACACGGATTCTTTTTTGACATAACACGGATAGGAAAACAAAATGGCGAATTGGAAAAAAAATCTGAGGGGCCAGCGGCAAGAGGATTGTGAGTTGGGGGTCTCAGTATGGTTTGTCTATGGTACAAAGCGCTAGTCATACATCCGATAAGGATGCCGAGCATGTAGCCTGGGGTCGGATTACCACATCCGTGAGCGAGCAATACGTCACTGAATTTTGTGAATTTTACACGCAAAACAATAACAAAATCAGTCACGTTCCTAGTACTCGATCACGAAAGCGCTAATTCAACCCCTGTCTCTAGTTTTTTTTATCAATTATCGAAGTAGCGAATATAACTTGTCTATTTGAGGTTAAATCAAGGCCTCTGACCTCGCAGACTAGAGCGCTTTCTGTTAGGTTGGAGAGGCGCTGTTTCGATTGGTAAATTTCGATGCGTGACCATAAGAAGTCTCGATCGATAAAAGTGTAGAGTACACCAACAGAAGAGCTCCGAAATATGTTCCCTACTGACAGAACAGAACTTGAAACAAGTGATGAGTAGGAACTAAACCGGCTACCGGTCTTGTGCCGGACCACGATACATACAGAAGCACCTGCATGACTTGTGTTTTTGTGGCAATCGACGTGTCGGCGTTACAATGCTGATTGTAGCAAACGACGATCAGTTGAATATGATCTCGACTCATCACAGATAGTCTCGGCTGCTCCTTCAAACCCTCGAGTTTATCAATAGATAGCTCGTGATGAACAGTTCCGACGAACCAAGATCGCTTTCCACTTATCGCCCAGTTATATATACAAAAATTGTTCGTATAGATCTCATGCTTAGACCAAGACGAAAACGGTGACCGGTGACTTGACGGAAAGGACTCAGAAAGTGGGTGGTTCAGTTGGACGGTGGCGCTTTTTAAGCTATTTGGACAGTTTTGCATTTGGTGGCAAAATAGACATGGATGGTGCGATTATCACCAGGATCTGCTGTATTATAACGAAAGCTTGATTTCTCTCAATTTGAGTATCCGAAAAGGAAACAAGCAGACTACACCGGTCAATAATTTCAACTAATAATTTCTTGCCCTGTTAAATACCAAACTTGTCTATCAATAGCCGAAACAAACAAAACAAGGATATGATTTTTAACCAGTAGAGCTCAGTTTTATATATCAACAGATATATGCTCTCTGCCGAGGGTGGCACGGCACAATCTGCGCTTTCCCGCTCTAGTTGAGTGTGTAGCGCGTTTTCACGTGCGAAATGATCGCCAATGTCATGACAAAGCTTCAAAGTTTCCTTACTTCCTTCCTTTCTTTCTCTTTACAATGCCATTGCTGTCCCTTGCCATACCTCGGGTTACAGCGAACACTAGGGTTCTGGGACTACTCTTATTAAGCCAAAAATTGAATCAAAAAATTAATCAGAAGAAAGTCAGCACCACAATTCGACGATTGAAGTAGCCACAGACTGGTCTTGGGCATGAAAATTTCAAGACGACGATTGAATCTGTTTACTTTCACGCTTCGTTCAAGATGACGAAGGATTTCCGTGGAATGAATCTGGGCGTGGGCCGTGTAACCACAAGCGAAGCTGCTCTCAAACTCTTAATCTTACACCAGTGAGGGGCTAGTTTTAAGTTAATATCGTTCCGTTCAAGATCAGGAAGGAGTTCCGCGGTATTTTAAATCGCCGCTGGCATTCATTTTGGGGTGAGCGTAGAACCCACAAGGGAAGCTCAATTTTTATTTATTTTTAAATTTACACCACTGAGTAGCTAGTTCTGAGTTTCTATCGTTTCGTTCAAGATGAGGAAGAAATTCCGCGGTATTTTTTGGCCGTGGGCCGTATACCCACAAGGAAAGCTGTCTCACACTCCTAACTTCAAAACTGAGGTGCTAGCTTTGAAGGCAATTAGGTTACGAGGGTCCTCTTTCTAACATTTCGTCTGAAAATTTACGTGACTAGTGCTCCCTTTCTGACAAAACTCTCCGTAACAGTTCCCAGTTTTACTGTGCCATCTTCTGTCGCGATCTACCGTCAATGTCTGGCTCGGGTGGCGTCTACGATCGTATATCTATAGCTTTGCTACCAGCTGTCCCCTTGCCAATGGCAAACACAACAAAAGCAAAAATGTTTACAATAGTTTACAAAAAAAAAGAAGAAGAAAGAAAAACAACGTAAAAATCTGCGCAACGCAATGATGAAGATAGTAATCAAGTAAATCACACAGTTTTGCAATTAATACGCGCGCACATCCGATAATAAATAACAAACGAAAAAAAAAATTAAAAAAAATCAAAGCCCGCGCTCGGATTTGCTCCACCATACGACTGCAATGTTATAGAAAATTTCAATTAATATTTATATAGTTTTGACAATCGCATATTGTGAAAGAAAATTACCACTCAAATGCTCCTTCTTGATGTCCGGCAGGCCCTTGCGTCGTCGCTCACGTTCGTGTTCGCGCTCCTTCTCCTTTTCCTTGTCGCGGTTGCGTTCGACCACTCGCTCGCGTTCTCGCTCCCTCTCCCGTGAGTTGCGACGACGATTTGTCCTCGGCGAACGGCTCCTCGATCTGGACCTAGAGCTGCGTCTTCGCCTGTCCCTGTTGGCGGCCAATCTTTCTCTCGACCTGGATCGACTGCGGCTGCGCCTCCTCTTTGCGTACCGATCCCGACCCGGCGACGGACTTCTCGAGTCGTTCCCATCCAAGTTGATTACCTACAGTGTTGTCGTTCAGAAACAGAATAAAGTAAAACAAAACAACAGAAAAAAAAACACAAAGAAAAAAAAAACAAAATGACGAAAAATAAAAATTACGTGATTGTTTATTATTTGAATTTAATTTTGTATATTTCGTTCTATCATTTCAGTCGTATGTTGACGTGTGCGTATGGTTTTATCGGTTTTACTTTTACTTTATGTATCTTCATCTTTGCGATCGCGTGATTTTTAAATTGATTGTTGCGTTGCGAAGGTTTTTTTTTTTTTTTACTATCAATTTGTATTAATCAAATTTTAAATAACTTACCAGCTTGGTACGCAAACGTTGTTATACCGTTAGTCCCGGTGGAATTTCATTCGTTTAGATTAGCCTTACCTTTTGTGTTTAGAGTTGGAAATTCCAACGAAGATTTCTTTTTTAGGTTTGTATAATGTTTTTTTTTTTTTTAAATAACAATAATTTCTTTAAATACTAAAATAACTAATTGCTGGTAGACCGTTTTTGTAGTTGGGTAAATGCGATTCACAGCTGCAAAGGGGAACTCGTCTGTGCCAACAATTTCGGAATTTTTTTTTTACGAGTTGAGTGTTTTTTTTTTTTTCGAATATTCATGTTGACAAGGGTCGTTCTCATTTGCAGGAGTGAATTGGTTTGCTTCCTTCCTATTTCGACTTGATATGAATGCATTTCTAAGTAAGCTGATCCAGTCACGATAATTCTACATAAAGTGCGCACGCGTAGTTCGTGTTTATTTGCTTCTAATGGCGAAACTGTGCCCCATCGGAGGGTTTCGTTGGGGACCCCCTTCCATTTTCTTTGCATGCATTAACCGGTTCTGATTTTACTTCTTTTGACGTCACTACAATGAACTAAGCTGAGTGTAGACTCATCCCATCCCATCCCATCCTTAAACAGTCGCGTTTTTATGGCGGATTCTACTACCTCTTGTAAGACACGCCACTCACGAGTTTATTTGGAAATCAAAGTAGTTGGATTTGGTCTGTGGGCATATTTTGACCGGAGCATACGGCTCGAAATCATACGAAAGACGCTCTGATGCTGAATACCCGAAACTAAAGATGTAAAACTGAAGACAGCTGTCCCTTTAAATACGCCAACAGCAATGCAAGACTTATGCCCTCTGATTTCGAACTTGGGATACATCTGCCTACTCCCAGACACAACAAGCGTTGATGACGATCATTTCAAGCGCAATTAAAAAATGAAAAGCATTTGCTAAAATTAAAATTGAGACCTAAAAATCATAGCCTGCATGAATTGGAATTCTTCCCGCGAATTTGCGTATAACAACATTAGGTAGAGCTGATTTCTTTTTCGTTTTTGTTTTGTTCGCACCGTGATCTTAAGCTAAGCACGTCAGCACAACAGAATAGAATGTGTGACGAAACACAGAATTTGAGTGAATTTACCTCGATTTTAGCTTCCTCAGAGACAAACTCCACTTCTTTGTTGGGCATGTCGGTAGCGTCAACAACAACCGCCGTACCCTGCAACACAGAAAACGAAACAAAGAGACACAACAAAAATTATTATTAAAAATAAAAAACCATTCAAAAGGCTTCTTTTTGGGGTGTAAACCACAACTATGTGCAAATACCTTGAGGACGTTCTGTATGTGCTTCTCGAAGGCATCCTCTTGCATGCGCAACTCATTCAGTTTGTGTTGTTTCTCCTCCTGCTGCTTGAATTTCTGGAAGTTCTGCAGCGTCTGCAGTTGGCGCAGCACATTCGGGTCCTTGAGTAATTGCTTCAGGTTGTTGTTCTAAAAAAATAAAAATGAAACCAACCAACGTTTTGAGTTGACACGGCGGCGCACAAACTGAGTAAAAAGAAGCGGGTAACACAAACCAAACCATAAACACAAGTGAAATGTATAAAGGTATTCACAAGCAAAACGAAGAGAAGAAATGCATAGAGGAGAAAGAGTTTGTTTTCGGGGGAGGAGGTGGGCGGTCTTTGTGGGGGAGGTAACAAACAAACAAACAAAACAAAGACTTGTTAGGAAATCAAATGAAACAAGGCTAATATTAATTACGTCTAAAAGATTTGGTACATGTGGAGAAGCAGAGTTCTTGTCCTCTTCGTCCTCATCACCGTAGTCGTAATCGAGTAGGTTTTTATTAAATTTAACAGAGTCCGTCTGGCTCATGGCCCCCACGCCAGAAGATGTTGATGTAGCGTTCTCATTAGTGGTCTGTCTGATAAGCAATTGTTGGATTTGTTGCAATTGTCGTAGGGTGCTTTGATCAAGGGCATTTTCGAATGCCTTTGGATGACCAATCTAATGGAAACACATATTAGTTGGAGAATAACGAGTACTGCATTCGGTAAAAACACACACACATACTACACACATCAAGTTGTTTAAGCGTAGCTCGTCATGCCAGATGAAGAGAGAGCGCAATACGCATTAAACTAGTTTATGGTCGTCATACTAATTTGTTTTCATTCAACCTGCAGCGAAATCCAATTGATACTGATCAGGGAGTGTGCAGGGATGCAGGCGCTTTGTTTTGCAAGTGAAGTTTGGTTTTGCAAACGAGTGATGGTGGGGAATGGCGGTTAAATGGGCGATAAGATTGGGGCGAGTATCAAAAAACCGATCTTTTCTAGCTCCATGGTCTTGCCGGTTGATAAAGGGGCGAGTAATGGGCACGCATTAAGACACAGGGTTCGCCGTTGTCGTGGTCGAAGCTCGGACTTATCAAGCCACGGAGAAGCGAAACAAATGGATTCCACAACACCACGTGTTAAATTCTTTTAACTGCAACTGCGAGCGCAAAAAGGGGGTGGAAAAAGAGCCGCAGCTCACTAAATTGATTAAACGTAGTTGGCCCAAGTACCCAAGAAGATGCATGAATAGAGAAACGAGCCACATCTGCGGTGGCGTCAGCTAAACTGAACCAATTAAACTTTGCTGAGATCGAGGACGTCTTTCACTTAGAGTTCCTCTTTCGCTGTCGATGATGGCAAAGGGAATGCAGTCGGAGTAATTGCAAAAGTAGAAACGATACAACATCTAGAATCTTGGAAAACAATCCTTAGAAGGCATCTCCACATAGCACATTTAGACACCTGCAGGCGGTACATTTTAGAACGTCGAGTGCAACAAATAAGCACAACATTTATATAGAAAAAAGACAATGAAGTTGAGATCACGGATGATAAACCACTTTCTGAGGGATTGTTCTTCGGTTGCCTTTACATTTGTGAAGACTGAACTGAAAGTAACTCTCACGTCTTAAATTTAGCACTCAGTTTCGAGCCCAATTGTTTCGACGATAATCCTCTAAAAATAATGTGAAACTGGACATACCTTGAGTAGTCCATCCTTACACATGCTAGTCTTTTACTTGTAAACGATTGACGACGTACAAAGTACAGAAAAGAAGAGCAGGAATATACATTAGGCTCGGAGTACACTTGTTCTAAGTTCAGTGCAACTGGACGAATGGCGTTGTACCTCTGTAGAAGCTTTAACAACACTAATAACACCCTTAACTTAAAGCCCCAACTGGCGATCAGTTGTCCAATAATAAATTGAGCATCCCACATGTCAGAAAGGTGGCTGTGGGTGGTTGTAATCGGTAGAAGAAAACTTGATATGCGCCAGCTGATAGCACCAACGTATTCCACGATAGACCAAATAATTGAAATTGTTGGCTGGTTTAACAAGTAATGTAGAAACAAGGGCAACCCCTTGTTGTTGCAGTTCCAGTCCACAAGTGACAGACAAGAGAAGGTCGCATCGCTTCACAAAAATAAATGCAATAGCCCAGTGAGGAGTAGGTAGGATGAGTAGGAAAGATGAATACTGATTGAAGGGAGGAAGCAAGCCACCACGGAAGTTTATACAACGATTAAAAGGAGACTTTACTGCACAAGTTCAATTAATAAGAAAGGTATGATCTGCTGGACTATAGGAAACATTATAAATTTGAGTACAAACGGTTGTGCTCTTCGATCAGCAATAGAAACTATTTTTTTTGACCAATTCATCTACGCTGGGGATGGACAAATGATCTCCTCGCAGTGGGTATAATCAATCCGAGGTATGAACTTCTAAGCAAGATCATAGATCAAAGTTTTTCGTCGATTGCATTGGCTTTGGGTCCATGCATAAATGCAAGCTTTGCAAAGCAAATGCATTGTAAAGCAGGAAAAATTGCGCAAGTGGAAGTACCCTGCTTAGCATTGATGCCAATTCATTTGTGAACTGTCTGCTATCATGAATGGGCTCTTTTGAAACCGAGAACGCACAGACGCACATAAAAGGAGTTGTTCTTCCTTCAGACTCAGTTTATTTGCGGATTCCGCTTGGTAAAGAATAAAAGGAAAGGCAGAATTTTCATGACACAATTTATTTTTTAGCTACATAGTTTGGTATGCAAAAAGGTTCAATGATTTTAGCTTCACTAGAGAAAGGGTGGAAGCAGAACTCTCCCCAGAAAATAGTTCCCGACGATCCTTTTAAGTAACAACACACTAAACTTTAATCAAAAGAAGTCATTTTGATTTCACAAACAACGGAGGATAGAGAAAACACCTTGATATCTTAAAAGCCGATGGGAAAAATACATAAAAATAGGATAGTGAGGCATTCAGTAAACAAAAACTTTGGAAAAATCCACAAACAATCGCCTCTTTTACTATTGACGACGTTGGAAGGCCTACGAATCTGACAAGGCAAACAAAGTCTGCTACAGACACAGCTACAGTCTGAGCAGAGACAGCAACTGACAAACGACGATTGAGAAGAATGCCGCCAACTTGGCCGTTGCAATGGACAAAGCCTGTCCAAATGTACATAGGTGACTTTATTGTAGGGAACACGCCAAACCTGCCACCTTTAAGCTACATTGCAAATCGGAAGAAAACAAATTAGTATGAAGAGTGTTAGTCCACATTTGCCAAAGATCCAGTCATTAACAAAAAAAAAAAAAACACACAGAAACCACATCTTTTCTTCTTACCGACAAATCTGGCAACACCAACTTGTCGTCGATTCCCGACTGGTTGCCAGGCATTCCACTGCCACCGCCACTGGGTCCGCTTACATCCATCCCGCCGCTGGATAAATTCAAGCCATTCGAGCTGATGTCGCCTGCGTTGACGCCTCCACTTTGCAGCGGTTGCATCTGATATATCGGATGGCTGGGATCAGCGAGATCAAATATCGGCTGTATAACTTCTGGCGCAAAAACATTATTCTTCTGCCACAGATTGAGCACGCGAATGATGCGACTCTTGTCGTCGGGAGCACATCGAAACAAGTTGGCAAACGTTTCCTGCATATTCCGAGCGAATCTGGGTGCAAACACATCCTTCTCCACGCCGAACTGATGCCGCGACTGTCGCACAATCGAATCGATGACATATAATCCAGGCACCTTGTACTCCGGCTTGCACTTCAGTATGAACTTCTCGACACTCTGCACGACATGTTTGTAGAATTTGATGGCTCGCATGGCAGCTTTGGTTATAGCTGCCATCTTGGCCTTCGAAATCGGCGGTTTCGTTTCATACAGCCCAGAGAGCTGCAAAATTAAAAGGGAAAAAGTATTCAATTAGTATGTACTGTCACAGACCCGCCCCAGGTAAGCACTCTTGGCCGCACGCATCCCAGTCAATAAGGTTCCTTATGGAAAGTTTTTCGCACAGCAACAACCACACATTGATAACAAATGTATCTGCAATCATGTACTTGGTTTTATTTTTATATAATTCACCATTGACCGGGATGCACACGAAGCACTAGCAACACACACAGAGAACTTTTGTCGAATTTTTTGGGCACTTTTTTCAAGCGCACTTACCTCGGTATTAAAGGCGACAACGTTCTCCATTTTTATTAAATTCTATGCATTATATTTAAACGCACAATGTCGCACAATTTACTTGTTTGGATTTGTTATAATTTGTAGGAAAATTGTAGAAATACTTCTAGCGAAAATGCTGAGAACCACCACTGCGATAATCGTACTCAGCCAAAATGGCGGCTACGAATTTTCTTCGAAGTTAAATTCGAATTTGTAGTAATTTTTCGCGTCTATGAGTTTGCGTGTCATTGAATAAAGATGATGGATTTTGTGACCAGAAGGTGGCGCTGGTAAGTGATACTGTTCAGCGGGGAACGTTTATTGTGTGATAACGTTGCTATAAATATTTGTCTTTGGCTAGTTTTGTGACACCGAATAACCTGAAAACAATTAGTTGATCCTCCATCGGCAGCTGGGTAATAAATAAATTCGTTTACTCCTTTTTTGACGTTTTCGTTTACTATAGAAGGTTATGGAGAACCATAAAGTAAAAATGCGAAATTCATGAAGTATTTACATATTATTTATTTTGCGTTGATCAGCAATTATGTACTTGTATATTCATTGGTTTATTTTTATAGAAAATTGTCTAAAATATTCCTCAAATTTGTTTGCATATTCAAATCATTTAGCAACTGATAAGTCCAGTGAAGTCATATAAAAGTAAAGGAAGCCTCTTATTTCGAAAGTGATAAATTCTGTGTCGGTGTCAATTCAAATGCGATTCGACATGGATTGGTAAATTTTTCAACGTTTGGAAAACTAAGTAAATTTAAAATAGAGGCAATAGACAAACAATTCTCACTTTTAAATTACTCCTAATAAGTGTTGTAGCACTCTCTCCTCATTTATCCCACAAAGCGTTGTCATTTTTCCCTTTTCACCATACTCAAATTCCCTCTTCAAATCCCACGATACTTTTTTGCGTCAAAATCCAATTTTTAAAAGTAAAATTGGTATTACACGGAAAGAAAATCACGCTAAATAAACCTTTGGTATCAAAACCGCAGTTTGAAACACTGCTATGATTATTTTTTGGTACCAGAAAATTTGTGTAAAAGACGATTTACATGAGCTATTTTTGATATTCGGTGTGTTGATAATCTTGGTGAAATATAGGTGTTTTTACAGAATTTCACCAAAAATGTATAGTTTTTTTTTTAGATTTCTGAAATTCGCACGATTTGGTGCTTTTTCCCTTTATCCCACGGAAGGCAGTTCGGACATTGAAATTCCCACAAAAAGGGATAAATCCCACAATATAATAACACTGCTCCTAATTCAGTCAGGCTTTGCCAAACGCATTTACTTCAGCCAACTAAGAGTGGAAGATCAATCATCTATCAAAAGGCTAAGCTAAGTACGTTTTAACTTTCGAAGTGGCTATTCGCACGTGATTTTTGTACTGGGGTCTCAGCACTTAACTTGATACAATCGATCTGGCAGCACCTAACTTGTTTCAACCGATTGTCCTCGATTGAGACAAATTAGGTGCTACCACAGTCGATTGTATCGACTGAACTCGATTTTATCAAGTTACGTGCTGACGTTCGTCTAATGTCGAGATACGATACGGCTGCGTTCCTTCGTAAAAGCGGAACGTATGCTTCGTTCGTGGTTGTTGGCTTCGAAAGGTCTTAACCTCAAGTATCAGAGACAAAGGCAATCTCCTCGATTACCGTTGTCGTTTGTCGAAAACGAGTTTTGTCGTTTCTTGAGTCGTGTCGTTTTTCAATCCTCATTACCTAACACAGACGACCCGCCAAATTTGTAGCATATTTGTAGACGATTAGAATGTAGCAAAACCTTTTCGAAGGATTGGTATCACTTGTATGAAACTGTCAAAAAGACTGTTTATTCTTCATTTTGAAAATAAATGGTTGTGGAAATGACTTTATATCTTGAAAGATTTCAGTTTTCAAAAGATTTATAAGATGAGCGTTGAAATGTTTTACAGTTCAGATAGTGAGGAAGCGTTTAATTACTTTTGGCTAGATGAAGTCGACATTCCCGACGCATTCCGGTCGTCATCAGTGCCGTCTGTGTTGAGGATATAAGCAAGTTTAAGAATTCTTACGGAAGGATAATACCAACACGGTGCTGGAAATGATTTCAATTTCGGACTTGCAAATAGACGTCATTGAAGCGCATATATATGTCGTCAATGGATATGTGCCACACCATGACCGAAGAAGAAATTGGGGAGTCCATATTATTCTTCTTCTTTTTTGTGCAGGAGTAAGTCCAGTTTGAAGGTACAAGGAAGTGGATGGTGTTGGCGAGTTTGCGAGGAGATCGATGGCTGACGTTTCAGGGAAATCATCTCATTGTGATGGGTTTGGTGTGGAAACTGCCTGCGATGTCGACGGATGATTCATGTTACAATCAGACAATTGTGCCAAACAGATTATATAAAATGCACAATTCAGTGTCAAAATTAGTACCTTTTGCCAACTCTTTCCGTCTCTTGTCAGAGGGCCATAGCCAGAGCTATTTATAGTTGTAGCAATTTTATTAAAATTCCAAGAACGTTCAAAATCGACTTTATTTAAGCCCTTGTTGAATTTTTCCGCCAGATGAACATTCTTCTTCATTAATGAAAAAAGAACTTCGGATTGTTTTTTGATTTTTTATTCTCAATTTTCTTTCCATTAGGAAATGAAAACGACAAATTTTCTAGCAAAAACAAATGCCTGCATTTATGTGTGCGTTCTTCAAATTAATTCTGTTTAACAAAAACCGAATACAAACGCTCAAACACAGCTTACTAAACCAACCGACTACCTGTCGGAGGCGAAATTACAAACGACAAAAAAGGTCGTTTTTCAGGGAATTAGTCGTGTTTGTAGGTAATAAAAGTACAGTCGTGCGATGACTACAAAACTAGTACAAAAAGGCATTTGGCATTTTCATCCGACCTTTGTTGTGTAAAAACGACAAGCGTAATACAGATTTGGAAGAGTCGTGTATTTTTGAGTCGGAAATGACAACGGTAATCGAGGTAAATAAATTTAAAAACAGAGAACGACACCAAAGGTAACGGAATACAGAGATGGATATCTTTCCATCGGAAAGGCGGCTGCCTACAAGAGAGATGAATGAATAAAAGAGATGGATATCTTTCGTACGTCTATCCCCCCAAAACCCATTTGTTTACATTGTTGTTTTTGTAATTTCAATCCCTGTCTGTGAATACATGTGAGCTACGAAAAAAGTTACTAATGACAGACCACCAATCAAAATTCAGAACGGCCGGCCGGATGTCATAAAACAGCATAATTTTGTATTCACCATATGGTGACACTCTCTTTTAGATAGGTCGGTTCGTTAGATATACGATTTTTCGGTTACCTCCAGAATCACCCCATTGAATTAATCCGACTGGAAGGAACAACTTATTTTATATGTGAAATTATTACCTAACTGACTATTTAATTTTATACGCGGATGAATTTATATATTTAAAAGAGTTGGTGTACTTGGGTTCAAATTATAAGAACTTTTAAAAGAAACATTACGAAAGCGTTATGTGCTATCTATCGGATAAATTGCGATATTTACTTGTATGGCAATTATCTATTCTTGTTTTTTAAATCGATAAACGTTAGAACATAATTCATAATTTATTCATTCTTCTCTGCACTTGAGACTTGACTCCAGTATCAGTTCAGTTCAGGCAAATGCAGTGAAAACGAGATGGCATGACCATTTTCTTTTAAAGTATATTGTAATAGATTGCAGAATCAATAAACAGTGCTTCCAGCAACTGATTATTTGCAATTGGCTTATAAAAATATACTAAGAAACGAAAATGTGCAAATATATTCAATTTTGATTTCCAAAATTCACATTAATTGAAGTAGATTGTCAGTCGAGCGCAGTGGTGCAGATTTTATTTTTCTCCTAAAATTGCAGTAAAGTCCGAACCTTGCCACCAATCATAGACTCTCTGAGCGACAGTTCATGTTGGATCCATCCTTTTTATGGTGTCCACAAAATTGCTAGTAAACTACTTTCAGCGCCACACAAATAAACCCACAATTGACTTTATACCACTTCATCACAAGCCCGACTGGAACTCCTCTATCCTCCATGCTTTGCCTCGCTTTACGTGGATAGGTATTCAATAAACCAAGCCCTTGTGGAGTTTTACAGCCCATTTGAGAGTAAAACGTTCCGGAAACCTTGTCATAGATCGTGGGCTACAGACCCCATTCTATAATTTCCTAGAAAGTAATTTATTTACACATAATTTAATTATTTTATTCAAGTGGTAAATATAGATGTAACTCCTTGTAAGGTACAACATTTTAAAAATACATTTTATATTGTTGAAGAGCAGATCACCCCCATTCGCGTTGCCATATACATACACTTGCAGGTATATACGATTTATGCGTCGTACCGATCCACTTTCGCAGAGAACAACATAGCCACAAGAATCGTCGATACAACCGCCAATAGGGGTGAAATTGATAATCTCCTGATATATGCATGTGTATTGTGGTGAAAAATAAACATTTTTAATGTACCGATCTAACTTTATCAACTTACAATTATTGCACACAGAGCAATACCTAAAAAAATAAGAAAGCAACCATTTAAAGTTAATAATGTATAAAAACAAATGATCAGTGAAACATGATGGTCTAACAACTAAATTCGGCAACAGTAAAGCTTCGCTATTTGATAGTAAAAAAAAAAATATATCCCATATACCGTATATACACTCTCAATGCGTATATACCGTTGAAGGATTTTCAAAGAGAATTGCTAGTGTTAAATGATAAATCTAAAAATAATTGTCACTTCTTTAAATCAATACAAATACAAAAAAAAGTATAGTCGCCTTCCATAATATTAGTTTCCGTTACTGTCGACAAAATTGAGTTATTTTTTCTTGTTCAATTAGCTTTCCCTTGCGTTTTTATAAGTGCGGGGTATAATAGGTAGTCTTTACCAGAATATGAAGTAAAAAACAAAACAACATTGAAACTTAGTTTAGACGTTGGGCGATTGGGATTTTCTTACGACGACGCCTATGCATTTGTTGGCGCTCCCAGAACTCGTAGTAACGCTCTTGTTTCAACCACTCTTGGTACTTGTACCACCACTCCTCCCATTTCACGTAGTCCTGCAAAGACAAGAGCAAACAATTTGCATTGAGCAAGTGGAATGGCAAGTGGATCCACCCATTTCGCCTCCTTTGGAGAGAACTACTCAATCCATACCTTTAAGTCCAAATCGCGCAGATATCCACGATTCTTGTAGTACTCGTAACGGACGCGCACATCGTCCCACGACAGCATGCCCGAGGGGGCTGTGGTCGCCAATTCTTCCGGAAAATGACCAGCTGGAGCCGGAGAATACGAGTACCGACGCGGCGGCGACTCCAGCCCTTCTTCGATCATCACTTTCAGCGCTCCACCAGTGGAATCCTTAGTGATGCGCATATTCTCCATGTTATTGCGATCTATGCTCCATTGTGCCATTTTGCCGAAACGTTCCGACAACGTTAATCGGGTGGTTGCCGTAAATGTTGGCAGCGAACTTTCGCTGTCCGATCCGGAATCTTCCGAATCCGAAGATGAACCGTGTTTCTTGCGTTTCTCACCTTCGACCTTAATGCGGGCACGAACCTTTAAACAGAAACAAGAAATATCGATGAGGCAAAACTGCTCGGCGCTCCTATCCATTTTGTACTATTTACCGACTTATCAGCGGCGTCCTTCTTCTTTTTCTTTGTGACGACCGACCGTTCTACAGGCTCTGGTGGCCTATTCTTCAGACGCGGATCTTCTGGCGGCGAATGACGGCCCGAACGCGATACCTTGAGTGCACCCTCGGATGGGGCATGATCGATTAGCATTTCACGACGACGTTCACTGCTAGCACGGCGAAGCTAGAAAAGAAAAACCTGTTGCAGTTGCTGCCGTTGTAGCGTTCAAATTTCAACTTACTTTCTCTTCTCGGTATTTCTCGCCACGAACCTGAGGAGGGGTCGAAGGGCGTACGCGGGACGAAGATGGCATCGAGTTGGGCGGTATTAGAGGTGGGACACCTCTGTACTGCATTGGCGGGCGCATACCGGACGGGCCGCCGCGACCGAGTGGGCCTTGCTTTGGTGGAGGCGACCGCGGACCACCAGGTGCGCGCGAACGCGACAACGATGTCGATCTGAAATGGGAATAAAAAATATTTACACTCAGTACTTGAACCATTTTTGTACAGAAATGCGGTGTCCATCTCGAGCTTAAAGGCAACTCAAACAAAAACTTACCTCGAGTACTGGCGATGGTGCTTCGGAGAGCATACCGAGCATGAATCGTCTGAGCAACTGCTCATCGAGCTGTTTGACCGCGACCGACATGAACTCTGCAAAGAGAATGGATAAGAAATAAAACACCTTGAAGGGATTTTCCATTTTCAAAAGTTAAACTCACCCTCGGTGGAGGCGAAGGGGGCCTCTTCGACCGTGGCAGAATCTGCCCTCGTTTATTTGGCGGCAACGAGCTACCTCCGCTCGGGGAACGACGCCTACCCGGAGGCATTCCACCCGGCGAACGACGACGGCCCATTGGCGAGCGCGGAGAACGCGGCGACTTGCGACGCATCATACCGACTGGCTCAGGTGGCGACCTGGGCCTCGGACCGGGACGACGACCAGCCATATCCGGAGGCGAACGTGGCGGTATTATCCTCCTGCCGGGTTCAGGGGAGCGCGGACGACGATCCATGGGCGGCGGCGACATACGACGCACGTGATCCGGCGGCGTCCGACGACGTATTGGCGGCGATAAAGGTGGAGTTTTACGCAAACGCGACCGACTACGACTACGCGGCGAACGCGACGGACGATGATATGGCCCGCCGCCACCTCCACCACGAGGATTACCGGTGGATGGACCTGCACCGCTACCTCCGGGAGGACCACCACCACCACCACCACCGCCAACACCGACTCCACCATTGTTGCCGTTGTTGTAGCGGAAATTTCCCTCGCGATCGCTTTCGCCGGAACTGCTCTCGCCCTGAATGTACATCTTCTTATAGCCAGTGTGACGCCAACGATTGGGATCCTTCTCCTCGACCTCTAGCAACTTCTTGTCCCAGTAGTCATTGGTGTTGGCGCGTGCCTTCTTCATGACGTTGTCGATTTCTCTGCGTTTTCCCGCTGGCAAACTCGGATCTAGAGAAGAAGGAGGTCCAGTCAAAGATACAGATTTAAACATTAAAAGCAAAGGAGAGCAAGGGTCAATTTGAGCGCTAATGCTAGTGTATCGGCCGACACGCAGCGCTGCGAATTCCAAGAAACATGGACGGCATCAAGCCGTTGGAAATGAGGCAACATCTGCGGGGGAGTGGCCTCCCTAGAGTCACACAAACTCTGCATTATAGTAGGAACAACCTAAACCAAGCCAGAGAGAAAAGATAGCCCAGAGCGAGGAGAGAAAAACAAATTTATATCGTACGAAGATCGATGGTGATAGGTACCTGTGATTCTGGTAATAGCGGGTTGCCTATCCATGCGTAGCTTCGGATTGATGTCGCGTCGCCTAGACATGGACATTCTCGCTACGGGACGAGATCAAAACACGGTTTTACAGTGCTAAACCTTATTTTCGCGCGAACAAGCAACTGCGGACCAAAAGACGAGAAATCGGGGCCACTAGAGCAAGCGGACTGCTTTGCAAACCGCCACTCAAACTGACACCCAATTTATTCTTCGCGAAGCGTTCTCTCACTTTTGCAGATAACCCCGCACGCGATTGGTTCTGCTTTGGAGTCTGATTGCCGCGAACGATAAGCAATTCTAATTTGCGCTGCCGTTTTGCTTGATTTTATTTTATTTCGATGCGTACGTACTGCTGGTTTTGATTTTTTTGTTTTTTTTGCTGGAATATAGTGGTTTAGTTTAGTTGGATGTTGTGTAAAAAAAATACCAAATATGAGAAAAAGAGAAACTAAAAGATATGTATAAGAACAAAGTAAATTAGTAAATCGATAATCGGATAGCACATAATCACAAATGCGACGCGCCCGACACGTAGAACACCGAAATAGTTTCAACATATTTACACGTGTTTTTAAATCGTAATTAGTTTTGTGGAATGGAAATTTGTCCATTTTCAGCGTTTTGTAGACATTTTGTTCGATCCTTTGTTCACAGTTTTCGACTTTTTCACGAAAAGGAAAATCTCCTGCATCTATATCACTTTCGAAACTCGCGCGAATAATTTGGATTTGCGACAAATTTAACATATTCCGCGAGCAAATTTAATAAAAAATTTATACGTACTTGCTTTAAAGGAAATGTTTTTGTGATTTTTTAGTTAGTTTTTGTATATATATTGGGGGAAAAGTTTAACTGAAAAATGATCGTCTTTGCACTGATACACGAAGTCAGACGGCGGCCATTTGTGAAGAAAATTTGGACATTTTTTTTTTCATCTAATTTATGTGGAACAAAGCAATTGGGTAGAGTCCACAAAATGGCGGAATTATGGGAATTAATTTGCTGGAATACAGCCCAGTGGAGCCAAGTCACCAATTAAAATTACAGCAACGGTTGTGTTTAGTGTTTGATTTCTAAGTTTAATACCTATCTTAAAACTTCGGTAATTTCTGAGTGGTTATTTTGATTAGGCGCCCTTGTTTTTTCCACTCTGGTCCATGCAAAGTAAAATTCTAAACCAATTTTTCTATTTTGGTTTTTCCTTTTTTTATCCCAATTTGGGATGATTATCTCATTAGGGCTAGATTTTGCGTCAAATATTCGGGTTTCCTGGTGAGTAATTCCTTACTTAGATTTTTTTGTTCATTTATAAAGCTGTCGAGTTTTGGATGATGCCTGGACTTAGCGTCGATTCGCACCATGCATGAGACTTCGTTGGTGTGATTAGGTCGGTTTGAGTTTGATTTTAAGTTTTTTCTTGAGCTTTTTTTTTTTCCATATTTGTTGGTGGTTGGAAAGTTTCTCTAAAGAATTATGGAGTTTAAATGATGGGGGAGGGAAGGAGCTGTACCAAATTTGTGTAATTCTTGGTGGAAAGGTTGGGAAATGCTTCTTGTACCTAGACGTAGTAGTTATAAAATTAATTTAAATCTGAAACTCAGCACTTTGTTCAAGCTAAACTAAAATTTAACCTGCTCTGCCGACTTTCCTCTTCAAACATTATCTTCAATCCTAGCTAAATTCTGGCATAGGCCGTGGATAAGAATGTCAAAGAAAACAGATTTTCTTTGAAAATAAAACTTCAAAAATTCAACTCGCTCTGATTTTAACCACTTCCGAGGCATCGGTTTACATCGATTTACTTATTAAAAAAACTTAGGTATCCTTGCTCACTTTTAGTTTTCACAATTACTATTTGATATAAGCGGTTTGATTGAATTTTACAATTTGACGAGACATTATAAGTACGATTCCTGAAATCATTTCGCTAAACGACTAGGAACCTCCCGCTCCCAGTGGCATTTATTGTCTGCACGAGTGTTTGATGTGGATGAGTAGCACATGAGTCTTTGCCTTCTAATTCTGAGCATTGGGGACTGTGCTGTGTAGGTAGGTTCTTACTTTTTTAGCAAATTACATCAGTAATGGATGCTTATTGTCGCCGCAGCCGCTGTACGAATAATTGTATAAACATTAGATAATTGACAGGCGGATTCAATTCTTAATACCCAATCAAATAGGAACTCGTTTTTATTCCATTCCATAAATTGCACAACAAAAAACATCCATTGTGAGTTAATCTATATTTACCACTAACCGCCTCAGATGACACACAGAGAAGTGGTTTGCTATACGGTCCTGTGGCGCAATGGATAACGCGTCTGACTACGGATCAGAAGATTCCAGGTTCGACTCCTGGCAGGATCGAAGTTTTTTTTTTATCTTATTAAATTTCGGCATCTTTAATTTCAAGCTTGCTGAAATATCACATGTTCATTTATCTAACACTTGTAGCGTTAGTCAACGTTGTCAACGAAGAGGAACGATTTTTCCGCCATTTTCTTTTCTCTCATAATTTGGTAGTGCGTATAAATGCGAATATGTAAATGGAATCTGTGACGTAGTACAAGTTTCAAGAAATCATTTGATACATTTTATTATGCGAGAGATACTTTTTGACGTTTCATGACATTTCGTCAATATGTAGTTGGAAACTACTATTAAAACGACCGCCGCCAGCTCAGACCGCAGAGCAAAAAAGAAACGTTGACCTTTAAGTCCGCATGACACTACATTTTTTCCTCATTTTTATAATGTTGAAAAGTCAGCGGTGTGTAAAAGAGACTAAAAGTGTATTACGAAAGGGGTAGCAAAAGTTTGCAAAGCAACCGCAAATTTTCAATCGAATTTATTTTTAAATAATCTTGAAATGTAAAAAAAAAGCTGCCAACAGCTGAAAAATGTGATTTGAATGCATTTTTAATGCATTTTTTTTTATGTTTCTACATTAATAAAGTTGGTGTGTACGCACTCACTCCTATCGGGAACTTTCGTTCTAACTTTTCGTACTGCTCTAGTTTCATTTTTGAAACAGAAAAAATGCAAAATAAAATGTAGTGTCATACGCGCTTTATCCTTTATATGGCTGCGCGTCTGGTAACATTTCCCATGGTATTTAATTTATGCTAAATGTCTTACGACTTTGACAGTTTGTTGATGTACACCACGCGGCTATTTTTAATATTTAAACTTTTGACTATTTTTTTTAGTTTCGTTATGAAAATTAGACTTCATAAATCCACCAGCGCAGCTACATATCTAGATACACACAATTCCACTTCTAAATAAACAAATGTGCACCAGTTTGCTAGCCAGCAGACGTCAGAAAACAGAAAAACCATTTGACGTACCTAATGCCGATTAACTGCTTGCCAGCATGTATGAATGCGTTTACTAACAAGGGCATATAGCTGTAGCACAAACCTTTTAGTATTTTGCGTTGGCTCTATTTTGACGCCTACAGGGCAAGTGGGATGCTGTAATTTTTCGTGTTGTCAGATTTTTAGATGGTTTTAAAATGTCTTTGAATGCGTTGCTTGTGAAATGGGCAATTACAGTAGGTACTTTCATTTTAAAAATGACTAATCAAATATTTCGCCTTTGTTTTTATGCGGCAGCAGTGTTGCCGGAGAGAAATATAACAAAGTAGTACTGCAGCCAAAGAAGGGGAGTATATTCGCCGATTTCTCGATTGAGTACTAAGTTGACATTTAAATTAGCTGACGTAGTAAAAGTGACATTACCGAACAATTAAATTTATACGTTCGAGGGCAATCTAGTCCAGTTAAGCCTGGTCGACTTTTAAAAAAGACTCGTGCTTTGAATGCGCCCATTTTGTTGGCTACGTTCGTTTTTTTAGCACTTTTAAATTTGTGGATATTTTTTAAAATAAATATCTATGTTCCGTCACGACTTTAAATAAAACAAGTACGGCTTTTTTCTGTGGGGAAAAATATATAAAAAAACCCCACATTTATTAACCTCTGGTTTCCGTCAAGACAAGAACGTCTCGCCTGCTTCGCGATTGAAGCAAGACTCTCTTTTACAATACAATTTGCAGAGCACTCGAATGGCCGCTGTTGCCATTCGTAACAATCTATCTAAATAAATGTAAAACTATTCATAAGTCCTGCTTATAATTGGCTTTTTGACTGAATATTGTATGCCCTTTCCTTCAAAGCTCGCATTGCTTTGCAAATAACCCAGCAGATCCTTGTCGCAGGTCTATTTCATAGACAACTTTCGACTGCAACTGCAATAGCATTAGCCTCACATTCACTGGGTATAGTAGGCAATGCAAGCCACCTAATCACAAGCAAGTGTTTTCCAATTTGTTAGAATTCAGGTAGCTCTCCTTTTGAAATCAATAAACGGATCGCCTTCGCAGTTGAATCTGCTTTCTCCAGCTCAACTGAACAGAAGCTAATGAATGCGCACTTGTCCAACATGTAAATTCACAACACAGGAAATTAGCAGCGAAAAAACCCCCACGTAGCCATGGCGAACACCTCAACCAATCAATGATGGGACCACCCAATCTTCGGCAATAAACCTCTTTCATATAGCCATATGGCCAGTAAGGACCCCAATTGGCTGCCACGTTCATATGTATATGGCTTTCCCAAGCTAAGTTCTTGGTTTGTGTACAGGACTCCCATTCAGCTTGCCAGCTTGACCATTAGCAGCACATCGCGCTATCAAAGGTATCAACTACCGCACCCCACTTGAAGTGGGTTCTGCTTTTATTTGCAACATTGTTCGGCAATCAACTCAATAAACGTGCGGTCCACTGCATACCGGCTCTGGATCGCACATATGAGGTCGTTCTGGTTCTCGCTGGCTGAAAAGGGTAACGTACTTCAAGTGGCGTGAGTTTTCACCACTTTTTTGCTGCCCGTTTTTATAGTTTTTGGTTGGAGTCATTTTTTGCTTCGTCCGTCTCCTGGGTATGTTGTTCACGTTCACGTTCGCTACGTTACATATCTGCATATCTCGTCCGAGCATTAAATGAAGAGAATTTCAATAATTGAGTCGGTCCGGGCAGATTGCATGCAGTGCTCCGTGGACGGTTGCAAGGGTGAAGAAAAAAAACCTGAAAGCAAACCCCAAAACCAGAAACAGTTAATGAAACCATGGAAATGGTTTCCTCCTTCGTGTGCAGTGCTCCAGAGATAGTGCACTTGAGGTTGGCTGCCGCCCGCCCGTGCATGACTCTCGGTTGGCAAGCAGAACACATACACACCCACTCTCATATGCAGTTCAGAGATGAAAGGTATAATTGTTTCAAAGGTTTTCTCTACGTTCATTCAACGGGAACTTGAATGGGTATACGGTGTTGCAGCTGGATTGATAAAACCTCGGCCATGGTATCTATTCAGCGACTGGCTGCATTTCAGGAATCGATGAGCACAATCATTGTGAATTGTGGTATTAGGTGAGGTTTGGGAGGGAGAAAAGGTTCAATCAGGATTTGATGAGAATCGATGATACGCTTCATGGCTAGAGGTAGGTAACGTGTGGTGGTTACATTCCCGGTTTTAGTTCTTGCGGTGCTGGAAAGGAAATTTATTTAGCTTGTGTTCAATTTTTATCCTTTTGGAACTGATTTGATCAAAACTACATTGGTCGGGAACGTCACTTTTCCCCCGGGCAGCTACATATGCGAACTGTCAACTTACTTGCAGTACTCCGTCATGAATTTCTTGACTATATTCGTCGGCTAGCCCGCCATAAGCGTCAACTGAAACAGCTGTTCATATGACCGAACTAAGCCAATCAAAACTGAGATACATCAAGTCAGACAGCTGTCAGACTTACTTAACTAGATACTTGAACGTCCCCATTTTTATAGTTGCTAATGCAATGAGTGGGAGCTGAGAAATAATTTTGCAGTCACTTTGACAGGAGATTGATAGAAAACACACTGAAAGGTTGGGGACAGCTGACTGACTTTTCAGTTTTTACTGGTCTAGATTGGTCATTTGAATAGTTTTTTTTTAGTTTATAAATCAAGTCAAGAAAAACCTGCCCGAATACTCAGTTGACATTTCCAAGTGTCAAATTTCAAAATAAGCCGCGAAAATACAATAAACAATTCAAGTTGACTAGTTCGTTTAGCTAGTCCGGACAAATCTAGTTGATGTTTTACATGAACTAGGTATATCCGGACGTCTCCATTCCAAGCCAGAGAAACCCGCTAATTTATTCATAGCCAAGCATCTACTTACAGCCTTATTTATTAGAATTTTCTATACGCGCCTAAACACCTGTATAGTTATGCAGTGTATAAGTATTTGTACAGCCTCTATACACCCTTCCACAAATTCGTATTTATAAAACATTTTGCCATGCATACTAGTTATACGGCTTGCTTCAAAAAGGTACTGAAAAAGAGAAATCTATTACATTTATCTGTCCGAAAAGATAAAAAAAACTAAGCAGCTTGTGAGAAATGCAAAATTCAAATAAAAATAGGAAGAGGAATTAAAAAATTGAAAAGTAAAAAGAAAAAGAATGATTTGGGAGTCGGGACTGCTATGAAACGGTAGTCTTATGTAAATTAAAACGAATTTTTAAAACAATTTGAAATATCTCATTTCTGCAGATATTTATTATCGAGGACACTTGTAGAATCTGGAAAATTGGAAATAAAAATGTCGATACAATCTATGCAATTTATTTTTGATTTTATTTAAATTAAAATGTGACAGATTTTTTAAGTCAAAATGACATTTCGATACTATTCCACCTCTATACAAGCTCTAAACAACGTCCAAGCGCGTTTAGCTTATACAAGCTTATTTTTATAAATAAGGTTTATGCGTTTAGAGGCATTTTAGTGGGTGCATAACTTTATACACGCCTTATAATACGTTTATAAATAAGGCTGTTAAAGTCCGCATCAAGACTTAATTCAATAAAGATGGGATTTTTCTACGAGTTTCACTCTCCAAACGAAAAAAAAAAATCTATTCCCGTTTCTCCGTGACATTTTCTAGAAATATATATCACAAATTTGACAATTGAATTAAGATAAATTGCATTTGCAATGAAGTGCTGCCAAATTTTTAAATTTTTGTATGCAGAATGTGTAAAGAAATTAAGTACAGGAACCAATTTATAACGGCAAGGCCTTCTGCACACGAACGTATACTAGAAGAAAACGCGTTGGTAACCAGAATTTCTTTTGAGTTTCATTTACGTCTTATAAGAGTGAAGGTCCGCACACAATGATCTTTGTATCGTCAGTGATTGGTTTGTAACGAATTATTGATTTGACATTTGCCATTTTGTGACATTTTCACTCGAGACCGCCTTCTTAAAAGGTATTTATGCTTCAGATCCATAAAGCAGGACTGTGACTAAAAGAGAGTCTCCCTTTCGTCAGGCATACATTAGCTTGGGCTTAAGCATGACATTTTCAATTGCTCTGCAGGTAAACTGTCATCAGGCATAGCAGGCTTGTGTTCTCATAAAATCGCACGCATCATTTCGCTTGTCACAGCCGATTGTATTAGAAACACCTACACAAGAGTACGCCCCCATCGGACTGGCTGTCAATTCAACCAAATTGACATGTAAACTTGTCGCACAACGAAAACATTATTTCTAACCAAAAATCCCGCATTAACCATGTCACATGTATCACTTGCAACAAATTACAACTATTACTTAATTTATCGCCCAGCCATACACACACACACACACACACACACACACAAACGAAATATAAATTATCCACATTAAATGAAATGTGTGATTAAAATTACCACACTAAATCAATCTATGGTATTCCATTGATGAAAATTCAATTTAAGCCGTCTTCGGTGTTCGATGTTCGTTGTAATGTGTGTATATACGATGGCAGGGCTGACGACGACGTGGCTATGTGTGTGGACCATTCCAGTGAACAAACAACGAGCCAAATTGACTTGGCAGCAGTGTTTATGTGCGGCTGGGTTACAATTTGCGCCCGGAACATGGACACCGGTGCGATGCATCCACTCAAAATGTCATCGCCAAACAGATATGAGAAACGAATGCGACAGCAACAACAACGAATGGGACGGGGCACAATGGCAGTCGTTGCACTGCTAATATTAAGATTAACGATGCACTTACTGTCATTGCAGTTACACTGCACTTGGGCTGGACGTTGGCGTTAACGCCCGCCCAGACTGGCAGTCCCACCAGCCAGCGCCGCGCCGTGTTGAAATGTAAAAATGCCAAATATCGCCATTGTTCTCCGGGGCTAACGCTAAAAGTCCCATAGCAGCAGCAGCAAACGCGTCCGTCCCTCGAAAAACACACACGACCATGGTTCATCTCTAAACATTGCGCAGAGATCCAGCAGATCCGTCCGGCTGTCCACTTGTTATCCCTGGGGCAGTGGTTCCACATTAAAGTGCAGCATAAATCTTTGTGGTGACATTTATTTGTTAAATGGCCGAGTGAATCGAATCGTAAACAAAAGCTATCCGCTCCCAGCCAGGCAACAAACTCACACACGCGCACACTTGCTGTACAGGAAGTGGAGCCCTCTATACCAGTTTGGGTGGGTGCAACCGACGATTTTCATTACGGTCTGGAGTCGGACTGGTGGCGTTTATTTGTCCGTATGCTTAATGAGTGTCCCAAATTGAATCAGACACCGAGAAAGTAAATTACGTTATTACATCTTCTAATTAAATTTTGAATAAACTCTCCTCCTAAACGCTGCTGGACCGGACGATGTGTGTCCGGTGTGTTCTCTATGTATACACCTTGAAGCTGGTAGGTAGGGCGATGGTTTTGGTAGCTAAATTTGCACAACATCATCCGCAAATGATTTAACCAACTTCAAGAGGAGTAGGAGTATTATGTCGACGGAGTAGCAAATGAAAGGTGGCCACCATTGACTTATTATATATGGACTGCTAGTGAAATGTCACTTCCATGCAATCTCTGCCCAGAAAATGATGCCAACATAACTAGCGCTCGTGGTTCTATGCGAAAAATAAGTGAAACAAAATGACAACCATCTTGGATTTCTCCATAGAATGCTAGAGCCATCTATTGGGCGTGAGTGGATTTGCCAAGTGAAACGGTTGAAATTCAAATAGTTGCGGCATTTTATACAATAGATGTCATCTCGAAATTGTGCTAGTTTAAATAAGTAATAATAGATGGAACCAACAAAATTTGAATAAATCGTTTTTCATTGTCCCATAAATTGTAAAATGTTCGTATATTTATTGTGAATTAGTTTTTTATGATGTTTTTCTTTATTAATTTTAGAAATATGATGTAATAACACTTTAGCGTATATTTCAATCACATTTCTGATCAATAAATACTTATGATTGTCAAGAATATCACATTCAAGTACATGAGAATTTAATTCATCATATAAATTGCTTACATCTATATTTCTTAAAGTAGTTATATCTGCAACGAAATGGAAACGTCAGATGTGAGTTTCCAATTTATTCCGCTCCGAACCACGAGAGCTAGCGCTTATGTTGGAACCAACCCGAAGTTGTCTACTAGCAGTCCATATATAATAAGTCAATGGTGGCCACTTAGGAGTCAAGCTCTTTATTGCTACATGCTTAAATGTTTCTACTGAAGCCGTCAAAATAATGCCAGTTTTTCGAACAAGCTCCCTGTGACAGTCGGTTTGAAGTTTGAATCGCTGCAGTTTGAAGGCCATGGCACAATGAAGAGTTGTACAGCGGTTGATTGTCAAATTAAAGGATAGGTTACACTTATACCGATTACGGCTCTATTTCAAAACAGTTTTCTGTAAAATTTGAACCAAATTAAAGGTTAATTCCCGCGGGTCGATTCCCGCATCAACTGATTTGGGAAAAAATTATAAAAATACAAAAAAAAAAACCACCGAAACCGAGTTAAGAAAAAATAACTTTTTAACGTTTTCCTAGTATATTGAATTTTGGGCGCTTGATTTTTCCAGTTGGAATTTACTGGAAATAAATCATATTCTGTCGTCTGCTTAAGTTAAAATGCCCCTTCTTTTAGATGAGCCCAATAGTGTCAGCTTCCCTTTCATAGTTCTTCCACAATACCAATGTGAAGAAGTACGCAATCTCCAAGAATGATATCAAGCTCATCCCAACGAAAAGTCCGAACGAGCTTCCAAGGTTTCCTTAAACAGAATAGATTAACTTCAGCACTTGAAGCTAAAAATATTGCCTACATACCTACTAGGATAATAGCATCCGACAGCGTATCCCTGCGGTATCGCCGGTAGACTTGTGTCTTCATAAACACGTGCAGCACTGTGTAGTTCTCCTTTATCCCCTGGCTATGGAGGTTGCTTTATGATATACATTTTTCAGCATATAAGTAAAGAGACTTACTAGAACGAATCGAAGGAATCTACAGAAGTCTGCAACTGTGTATGCGTAATTTTGACATCATACTCGATCTGCTCACAACTAGCAGGGCAATAGCACGTACTGTTTTCTTTTATCGACACATTCTTATTATCGTTTCCTAAAAAGAAGAACGGGACAGTCGGGGCATCCCTTGAAACTTACCACTACCTAAACTTACTATTTTTGGAGAACGACTCATATAGGCAGGGAAGCTGTACAAAGTCACAAGTGGTTTTTGCTGAGCTTGTATACGCCATCTACGGGAGACACTTGCAAGCTTCAAACGGAGCTTTGGTTCGGCACTCGAACTCGCAATTGTCAGTATTGTAATTTTTAAAGAGTGTTCGGTTGACAGGAGGCACTGTCGATCCGCGACTGGGAGAGCCTTAAACGGATCAGTGGTTAGAAATTCTGAAGGTCGAACCACAGCAAACACCTCTTGGTTCGTCTTGATCGAGTGGGCTATAAATGTCTTGTGTGGGCACTCGTTGTAGTTATGGACATATAGCTCAATGTTCTTCAAGATGACGGACAAGCCGCCTTCTGTACCGAACTTGAGAGCCGAGTGCCGCCGGAAGGTTTTCATAAAAAGAATTAAGTTACCGTCACCTTTTCCGGCTGCTACTGTGAAATTTGGATATTTTTACTTACTCAGACTTATCAACGTTAAAAGAACAACACCAGCCGGTGTTGGTCATCGAGTGTGCAAATGTTTCACCACAGTCTACGATCTTCGACTGGAATCTGCAACGCTGTATGAGATCTGAGCAGTTCCAGCGGACGAGCTTTGAAAAAACGTACGTTGTGTAGTTATTGATGTCGGCTATAGCTTGAAGTCGATTCAACTTAACTAAATCGTACACCCTCACCCTGCTGGTTATGGCATAGAGTTGGTCTAGGGCGGCAATGGACTCATCTAGGGTCACATTGTGGGGAAGAGTTCTGACGGAAGGGAAATTCAGAGAGATCAGTTAAATGGGGTGTAACTCACAAGTCCTGAAATAGTCTCCTCACTGCCGGGTAGTTGTACATTGTCGGTGGGCATATGGTCACAGCGGGGAATATCAAGTTTGGCAATGGCATTTGACCGCTCTCAATGTTCATACGAATGGGGTTGCTTGCAAAGTCCTGATAGAAGACGCACACGAACAAAACGATCACGATGATTGTCCACAGAAATCTGAAAGAGAGAGCGATCTGCAAAACCAGTTTCCAACCGCAGGTAGGACTTACTTCCCGGCGCTGTTGGTGTCCCTGTCGTAAAAGTATTTTATTCCATGAATGCTGCTGGTTTCACAGAACTGTTCGAATGTTGTACAAAACGCTCTGCGAAAGCGTCCTTTTCTTTGAATTGGAGTCAATTTACTTACAGCGGAAATTGCCATGAGGACACGTGCTGCACCAGCAGTAGGAAAATTAAAGATGATGGGCATTCCCATTGGAAGGCGACAATTCCTTCCGTGAGCTAAGTGGGTCCACTTATAAAGTAATTAGCGTTGCATTTTTGATGGACTAATGTGGGGTTTACGACAATCGTTTGTTGTGAACTGCCCACAGGAAACCGTATGCTTAAGTTGGGCGGCAGGCAGAGTGTCCTACTCACCCCTAAAAGTGAAGCAGCCCCAAGCGATCACTCTACTTCTCTATTTATTATCACTACACTTATATAAAACCCCACGCGTCACTGAAGCGAAAGTGTGCTCTACCGGCAGTCAAATTCTAATTAAAATCACGAGGCATTTGACTAATAAAGGTAAAGGTAGCCCAGTCCCAAAAAAGGGACAGCAGAAGGGGATATTTCTCAGCACAGTTGATGTAGGCCGCTTACTTAACTCAAAAGGCAGTATCTTTGTCACACAGCCACTCATCCATTGCAGGATACTTCTGTCACCCTTTTTTTATGGATCACTAAGCACCACCCATCACTAAATACCCTCTTTTCATTAGAAATATAGAAATCCTCTTAAAATTATCGACTAAAATGAGTCCTTTCCGTATTCATATAAATACAGTAATACTACCCGAACCGTAATGAAGTCCCTAAGCTGAAACTATCCCACACGGCAGCATTCTCAGATTTGTGGGCTTTGTCGGCATTTCTCAGGTCACGTTTAAATTTGTGAAATATTTGCACCCCTTTTTCGGTTCGGGGAGACTCTCAACCCCAAATAAATAATAAAAATAACCTTCTACGTGACTGAAGAGTAATGGCAATCCCCTGGATAATATTCATTTAAAATGGGATACATTTCTACATGCTAACTAACTGGCTGATCAAAGGACCAGAATCCTCCTTTGTTAACCCCGCCAAGGAGCAGATATCCTCTGTGGACCGAGTAAAGGTAGCACAAAATGAAAATGAAATTTTTTTAATATGGTAAATCTACAAATAACTGTATTTATTTAATTTTTATATTTTTTCTTCTCAGATAATCCTGAACGTTATCCCTTTCACTGACGTGTTCATAACTTCTCTCTTTCTCATATTGACAATCAATTTTCAATTTCGATTCCATCTTGTGCAAACAGACGACGACCGACGACCGACGACCGACGACCGACGACATCGTGACAAGGACACACCGCACACAACCAGTGGATTGGCATGGTATTACGGGTTAAGGACGAATTGTGGTCATGGCAGGAAGTAATAATAATAGTAATACGAAGAAGACGCTCGACAGTGTATTGCAATTGGGTGGGTGTGGAATGAGTTCCTCGCTCAATGCACTCGCGCTGTCACATTCAGTGGCACTTGGGATACTGCAAGTGGACATGGCTTGGATTTTATTGCAATAAAGGATTCAGGGAATAAAACTGCCATAAGAAAGTTTGTTAGTTTAGCATTCGTCACGGAAGTGAAAACCGAGGGTCCTACAAGGATCTAACTCTTAATATATTTTATATAATTCAGAGGGTTCTATCCGATCACTACTTGTCAGTAATAATGTCCTTCGTTGTAAGGGAATTGGGAAACAAAAGCGACCATCAGCTACTGAATGTAAAGCGGAATGGGATGTTTGATGGTTTCTACTGTTGATTTCTACTGAGTGATATTACAGTGTGAGCCAAAAATTAGGTAAAATAATTTCTAAAATTTTCCACTTCAATTTTTCTCAAGGCTTATTAAGTTACGGTTACCCAAGAGACTATAAAAGACTTAACTATTTTTGAAAGCCCTTCAAGACCCATGGGACGAAGGTGGAAGTCTGAGGCAATCAGGTTTGGAGAACTATTCGCCCTGGAAACATTTCTCGAAGTCATCGCACCTCTTGCTCCAGTTGTAGCAGCGCCATCTAGTTGAGACTACATAGAGTCACAGTTTAGTTGACTCAACTGTGACCGATAAAAATTTATATTTACCGCCCTTTAAAAAAAAAATAGGCCGCAGCGACCATTTAAGCCGAGAAACCACAGCAGATCCTTACTCTCAGTGGATGTACCTGTCAATTCCGAGTTATTTGAAGGTTTTACCTAATCCCAGAAGTGCGTGTCATTGACAAAGGTAAAAATGGACGCCGGTGACTTATAGTTTTTTGAGATTTTTTTTGTTACTTAGTAAAGAAAAAAGAAACACAATTAAAACAGCATTTGAAACAGTGTCAAAAAAGAACCCTTGCAGCCAATATAAACTAGAAAAACGACACAGTACAGCCCACATAAGTCGGACAACAAAACAATTTATAGAAATAAAATTGCAATGTTTTTATTTCGATTTAAGCACGCTTCGTCCTTAAAAAAAATCACCGAATCCGTATGCTTTTGTTTTCGATAAATAAATTACTTTACATACGGACAAGCATTCAGTTTTTATGTCATCGCAATCGGCCAACTCGTTCAGACGAATTAAAAGTTTTCTTTAAAGAGGCAAGTTTTTATTGTCGCTCGTTTACGGCACCTACAATTTGGGAGAGGGCCTTACTGAATATCCGCTGTCAGGAAGTGAACCTGCACTGCGAGATTACAACTTACGATTAGAAGTAGTCCATTAATTCTAACAGAGCGTGCATCTCTAGAGTTTTCATTCTATTTTTCTTTGTTCATTTTTTTTAGGCTATTTTTCGTGAGATTTCCTGAGCCTTCTGCTTAGTTCTCTTCCACCACAATATTGCTTGGTTATAAAAGTTTAAGACCTCCACTTTTGAATTGACTTGTCATTAAAAGATTGACACGCACCCTCCTCCGCGGGGTGTAGAAATTACAAATTTTTACGAAACCATTTCTTTTTACACTTTTCCAATACAAAGTCCCACTGGGCATCATCGCATTTCGACGAAGGATGATTGATACCATCAGCAGCAAGTTTCGCCCCTGCGGGTGTATTATATGCGAAAAGGAACCGTGCTCCTGCACCAGCGCAAGTTGAAAGTAAATATACAAGCAGCCCCATTAAAGCAGGCCAAAGGAAACCTACGGATTCGTATCGAGATTTCGTGTTTGGAATTTTTTAGTTTCGCCTTTCCAATACACCGAGATCCTTTTACTTTATCATCATTCTCATCGCTGCGATACTCGTTCTCGTTGGCGTCATCTTCGCTTATAGTAACTGAGCACGGTTGTTATTCCACAGATGAAAGAAATTGATTTTATTTTATTTTTATTCTTTCTTTTTTGCGTTCGTGGAAAAGGACTCTAGGTTCTAAGGAAGCGAATGACAATTGACGATAAAACATAACAATTTTGTGTTCATAATCTACTTGCAATGTAATATGGATAGGGATACGTTCCTATTTTTTTTATTCGGGGCGCCTTTGCGAGGGAATTTCCTCGGAAGTTGGTTCTGCATTTTTGTGTGCGTGCGGGGGTTAGAGGCCAGGCCAGACCAGCAGTGCTTTAGGTGCGGCGCGGTTCCCCTTATTTAATTTCACTAAATGTACAAAAGGAAAGTTTCCGCATGCTTCCGCAGTTATTGGTGAGGCGGCGGCGGAGGAGGTCTTTCTTTTGGGTTCGTTCTCAATTTGTCCGCAGACGAGATGAATTCGGAATCAGTTCAGGACGTTTGCATCGGTTTCCAGTTCGGGTCTCGTTTATTGTGTTGGGAGGGGAATGGTGGCTGCCGAGTAGATGGAGCACGTCAACTTCAAAGCTTTAAACGCGATTCTAATCAGACCGCTGTGGTGTGGAATTCCCAATGAAGGACTGGAGCGATTTTTTTACCATTTCGTATGGCAAAATCGAACGTCGACGAGGTATGATTTGCAAAATCATTGGGGAATTCCTACGGCTTTGTGGGGTAGAGGAGCTGTTTTTTTTTTTATAGGCGGGATGGGTTGAAACTTGGACAGTTGGTTGTCGGAGCTGAGATTAAGAGATGGGAGGGTGCAATTTGGTCGGAGGGGAGTGACCAAAAACGTAAATGGATGGCAATCGCCTGACCAAATATGGAAAAAGGTAAAAATAACGAGGAAGACGCTTAATAAATGCAAAGACTTGCCAAGGGGTCTTAAGAACATTCCCAACTGCAGCCATGGAGGTGCTACTGATGGAAAAAGGACCCAACCTGGCCACCACGAGGAAGACGCTAAAAAAATGCAAGGACTGACTTATTACAGGGGTCTTGAGAACTTGCTCAACTGCAGCTATGGATGAGCTGTTGGAAGGGCAAACAAAACCAACATGGTTTCAACGAGGATGATGCTCAAAAAGTGCAAAGACTGGCCTATTACAGGGGGCCTTTTTGCAGACTTCATCTTCTTTACTTTGCTTAGATAGGAGGCCTCGTATTGCTCTGTTTCTTAGCTGTCTACTGAGTAAGGTATCTTAGGACAGTTCCCTTAAAAACGCAAAAATTACTTCTTTTTTTGTGTTTTCTGTTTTCTGCACTGCGCCAACGTGTGACAAACATGCGACCGGGAAAACCCCCTCAATCCAGCTGATTGAAATCGGCACAAAATTCAAATCATCCGCCCGCCATTTGTTGTAAGAAGCTAGACCAAGGGTGCCCATATATACGAACCTATTAAACCAACTATTGAACAGATAATCAGCTGCTGCCCTTTTCGAACGCTCTACAAAATAACGCCAGAGGAAACAATGGCTATAACCAATCCCGACCACAACACCATCTGCCACCAGAATCAAAGAAAAAAACTGAAAACTATCTTCAACTGACCACCGACCGCCACACCGAATAAACTTTCGCCACAATTTCCCATTAAAATGCAATTCTCACTTTCACAAGAACTCTGGAAATAATTCAATTAATTAACCACGGAATCGTAGTCATCGTCGTCGTCGTCGTCGTCGTCGTCGTCGGACACTGCACTAGATTCGAAATTAACTCCATTTATCCTCGTAACAATCTTTGTTCCCATTCGTTTGTACATGACCTCAAAAGCCCTCCAGAGGGATTTCAAAAAACAATCCACACCAGAGAGAAATCCAATTGTATACCCAGCCCTCTGTGTGTCTGCAGCACAAAATGCTTCCTTCCTTCCTTACCGAACGACAACGACAACGACGCCGACGACCACGTTGAGTCGTATTAGGTATAGATACTCAGATGCTCGTGCTTTCTTCTTCTTCATGCCTACATTAGCAGCGTCCGCAAAACGACGACCAAATGAATAATTAGCATTTCCACTGACCACAAAGTTTGAAATTATCTTAAAAAGGATTAATCCTCCGCCCCCCTCCTTCGGCTGGTCGAGAGATGTAAAATTTTGTGTTGTTTTCCAGCACTTTGCATAAAACCATCATCAACGGCCGGCCGGTCGGTCGGTCGGTTGGTCCTGCCTGCCTGCCTGCCGTCTATTAAGTGTTCATTCTGTTATTCGCTTCTCATTATCCAGGACCATCTACCATATACGCATAGCGGAATAAGATAAAGACTTTGGGTTCTTCTTCTTCTTCGCAGTTGCTCGTCTTTTTTACGCTTTTCATTTTTCAATACTGGTGATGACAGTTTTAACTTTCCGATTAAGAACTTTTTCAATTCGTTAATCTGGACAGAGTCTGAGATCTGAGTGCGTCCTGTCGTTCCTCATTTGTGTGGGTGTCTATAGCTGTTGGTTCAAAAAGGTAGAGTATCGCTTCGTTGTTTTTTTCCCGCGGTGCGTCCTTTGTTTTTTGACGGGCACTCTTCAATTCTAATGGCGGAGTCGTTAAGGATTCATAAGTTAAATGAAGTAACTTTTCCTCGAATGTTTTATAATTGCGCGGAATTTTAATGTTTCCCCCCTCGTCGGTGTGTGTTCCTTGGAAAAGGGACCAACTTGGCAAAACGAATTTTGATAATGTTGTTTCGGTTATTTTTTTCCTTGCTGTGAAAAGTTTCCCACATTCTTTAATATTAAAATTGAAATTAAAACAATTTGATAGAGTGGCGAGTTGTTGAGAGAAATTGCCTGTCATAACAAACAGAAAGTTGAACTTAAAAGTTTGCCAACGTTTAGGTATATTTTTATTGCCCCCAAAAATATGTTTGTGCAAACATGCAGACGTGTACATACTTTTGAATGGAATGGACATAAATCCAAGCAGATATGTTAATTTGCGTCTACCTTGTGTACTCATGCCTAAGTGCATAAATAAAAGTTTAAAAAAAAAAAATTCGGAATCAGAAATGCACTCTAAACGGAGAAGGAAAAAATAAATTAAAAATTATTTTCCCATGCTAAATGCAAATATTCTGCAAAATTTATATGAAATTTACCTTAAAGCAGAATGGAAAAGAGAGACAGAAATGTACCTGAAACAGTCCTGGAAATAAGTGCATACAAGGGGGTGGGTGTACCCTCTTCTGGTGATTGAAGTAGCCGAGGTTTCCCCAGTTGGGTTAGGTGGACTTTGTTTCTACTGGAAGTCTGAAATTGAGAATGGATTTTAATGGCCTGCAGATACCTAGCTACTTCTGGGCTAGCTAGGTTTAAGTGCAAAATGCGGGTCTTTGAGTTAACCCTAGGCTTAGGTATAGAGCGATAAAAATCGTGCTCTTGAACAGAGCTAATGATGGAAAACTGCCAATGGTATTAAAGCAAGATTTTGTATCCAGACAAAGGCTCATCCTGATCATTTTTAAAAAACCCATGCACGACTGCGGTCCTATTTACTGTCTGATGGTGGTTTAGTTTTTGAAAAACAAATGAGCAAACTTTCTCGGATTATAGATATAGTTATTTAAATTTAAATGCATGACCAGGTAGCTCTTAGGAAGGTATATCATTTTGTGACGCTTTAAGAGGCGTTTTCGGGTGCGTTTTTGTATGTTTTAGGAACACAAACATGGGTCGAATCGTCTCTTCCGTGAACGAGCAATAAGGGACGGACAGGTCTCTCCTCAGTATATACAAACTTTGTCTTAAGCATAAGTTAACCCCTTTCATACACAAAAAGTCTGCAGGCACAGAGGATCTCGACCCGTTGGCTTGTCCTCTCAAAAAACCACCGTAGTGGAATTAATTACCGAGCAACCTACGAAAAGCTGTAGACTGTAGCTGAAGCCTCCAGAAAGGCTGCTAACTGGGATATGTATGAAAGGTCTCTATGGCTTTTTTAAAAGCAATCCCACGAGCTCGAGGCTAAAAGCGATTTTTTTCCACGAACTCTTATACATCCAGCCATCTTATGAGACCGAATGGGAATTGAAGAGGAAATCCTTGTCCTACTAAAAGAATCTCACTTACCTGGGTAGCTGGTAAGCTGCAAATCTTAACCCAGGTTTGTAGGGAAATCCTTGTCCTACTAAAAGAATCTCACTTACCTGGGTAGCTTGTAAGTTGCAAATCATAACCCAGGCTTTGATAGCCCGACTTCAAGCAATCTTCAAGCTTCCATGATGCCTGTCAAAATTAGCTGAGCTATGTACGGGCTCAAACCTGTTCAGTCCCTAGAACCTGACGGTTTAACACCAGTTGAAGCTCCTACTATTTGCAGATGACTTGGATTGGCTTGGTACTAAGCCTCGGTTTGAGTTGTGGAACACCACAAGGTGGCGTTTTATCACCCTTTTCGTGGATTGAAGCGATACTAAATAGGCTACAAGGGAACCTTAGAAATAGCTGGAAGCTATGGCGAGGTTTATGTCTACTTCGTGGTTTCTGTGGGTTGGAGTCGACGACTCTTCGGACTCTATATGAAGTGTCTTATAGCTCTATATGTTTAATTCATCTCCGGAACTTGATTCTCACTTTACACCTTATTGATGACGTTTTTTTCGCTTGTAGAGATCGTTGTTAAGACTCCTTCTTTTAAAACCGACAATGCAAATGTGTCCGACATTCAATGAACAGATGGGCGGCCTGGTCTAGGACGGAAGTCTTGGCTTACCTACCTACGAGTAACTAGTTCGTTCCAAATGACAGTGGGAGACAGTCGTTTTCACCGCTTAACAGCATAAATGAAAGAAGTAGAAGGTAACGACATCTGAATGAGCATGATTCGTCATTGCTCTGTTGTAAAATTTGACAGCTTTTCGACTCCGAAATGTATAAGACGTTCGACTCTTATTTGAATAGTGACGTATTTGCATAGGGCTTGGGAAAATGGAAAGCACTTGTGGCGGAATCTGTAATACGAGTTAACGCCATGAACACGTTGTCGCTTTTGACTATGTCTCTTGTTACGTACAGACAAAGAGACCGTGAATAAAATTTAAAAAAATTGGTCTAGTGGGATCGGACGGACAAAAGCGAAACTAATAAGGTTCCGTTTTTTCCCTTTGGCTACGGAACCTTAAAAAGGTGACAGTCTACGGAAATTGGTTTTCAGGATTCTTCCTTTTTTTGCATCACAGATTTTAAAGCCAAGACAGTCGGTGTTGCTCAACAGCGACTGTGATTGGTACGACTGAAGGTTTTCCATATTTCATCTCTTAAGATCTCTGTTTGAATATTTCGACGCAAAAAAAGAATGAATCCTTGCCCATATCTAGAACGAACTGACGCGATCGACTGGATCACATCAACACAAAAATATTCGGATCGTCCCAGTTTATAGGACAACGAATCAACGCCTGTCAGCACAATTTCAAACAGAGCCGAGATTATGTACTTCTGGGATAAAAATAATGTGCGCATCCAAAAATCATACTCAAAGTTCCTGGTTGTAGATTAAAATTTAAATTTTCCATCATCAGTCTCCACAGTCTCGTCCTATTCCCCTCAGAACGATGACGACGAGCGCAGATGGAGGAAACACGTCAACAAGAAGATGACAAAACAAAAAGCCAAGTGCTCGTCGCTGAAAAGATTTACAGGCTCACAAAATGAACTGTCATCTCTCGTTGGACGGACAAAAATAATGTGTGAATCCTTATTCCAGCTCATGTGTACCATTAATACATATTTTGTTGTTTTTTTTTTTTGCTTTTGTTCTGCTGCACCCTATGCTGTGTGTATCCTAGTGAGAGAGATGACATCTCGCATATACCATTTTGTTATTTAATCTAAGGACATTTGCATTTTTTCTGCTTTGGTTTTTTGCGAATGTTGCTTCTCATTTTTTTATTCTCGTTTGTTTGTTTGTATGAAAGGATCTGTCTACACGATGCTTTTAGCAAATATTTAGCAGCTTCTGTCTTTTTTTCGCAGCGACCGGCGAGTTTGTCCTTTCTTTGGGGGACATGCTAAAGAAAAAAAGTTGCTGCTGGAATGAAGTAATAAGTAGCTGCTAAAAGCACAACCATGCTGTTGCGGAGCAGTTTGTGTGGAATGGGTCACGTCGGTCGGTCGTCGTATGTATTAGAAGGACGGACCTCGAAGCTGGATTTGGTTGCGTTTTATACGTGCGGCTTTTTAAAATTTTCCCGGAAGTTGTGGAGTGTGTTTTGTGCAGGGAGTAACTATCGTGGAATGAGTAGGCTGATGAACAGGTGCAGGTGGAGCCATCTCGAGGGAGATTTAGGAAGACCAATCGCGAGTTTGGTTTAGTTTGAGGGAAATAAGTGGAGAAAGTTATTTTATTGAAAGATCTGTCAGATGTTAAATGGGATTGGTTGGACGGGTAAGTTTCTTAATTTAAATGCGTCGCTAGAAGTGGGACCAATATGTCATTCAGAAGAGGCGTGCGACACAACAATCCGAGTCGTCACTTCTCATCCGCCTCAAGTGTAATTGATTGGAATTCCAGCCATAGGCAGCCCGTATTAGTCGCTTAACTAACGATTGATACAGCCCCCCATTAGCCCATCAAACACGCCTAGGACCCTAATTACTTTATAAGTGGACCCACTAAGCTCACGGAAGGAATTGTCGCCTTCCAATGGGAATGCCCATCATCTTTAGTTTTCCTACTGCTGGTGCAGCTGAGTCCAACTCAAAGAAAAGGACGCTTTCGCCGAGCTTTTTCTACAACATTCGAACAGTTCTGTGAAACCAGCAGCATTCATGGAATAAAATACTTTTACGACAGGGACACCAACAGCGCCGGGAAGTAAGTCCTACCTGCGGTTGGAAACTGGTTTTGCAGATCGCTCTCTCTTTCAGATTTCTGTGGACAATCATCGTGATCGTGTTGTTCGTGTGCGTCTTCTATCAGGACTTTGCAACCCCATTCGTATGAACATTGAGAGCGGTCAAATGCCATTGCCAAACTTGATATTCCCCGCTGTGACCATATGCCCACCGACAATGTACAACTACCCGGCAGTGAGGAGACTATTTCAGGACTTGTGAGTTACACCCCATTTAACTGATCTCTCTGAATTTCCCTTCCGTCAGAACTCTTCCCCACAATGTGACCCTAGATGAGTCCATTGCCGCCCTAGACCAACTCTATGCCATAACCAGCAGGGTGAAGGTTTTAGGATTTAGTTAAGTTGAATCGACTTCAAGCTATAGCCGACATCAATAACTACACAACGTACGTTTTTTCAAAGCTCGTCCGCTGGAACTGCTCAGATCTCATACAGCGTTGCAGATTCCAGTCGAAGATCGTAGACTGTGGTGAAACATTTGCACACTCGATGACCAACACCGGCTGGTGTTGTTCTTTTAACGTTGATAATTCTGAGTAAGTAAAAATATCCAAATTTCACAGTAGCAGCCGGAAAAGGTGACGGTAACTTAATTCTTTTTAGGAAAACCTTCCGGCATTCGGCTCTCAAGTTAGGCACAGAAGGCGGCTTGTCTGTCATCTTGAAGAACCTTTCAGATCGACCTGGATCAATTTACTCCTACCGATATTGAGCTATATGTCCAAAACCATAACGAGTACCCACACAAGACATTTGTAGTCCGTTTTTTTTGGTGAGTTTCTGCAGCGTTTTTCTGGTTGTCTTTGGCGATATTTTTATACGACTTTCGAAACGTTTTTCATTAAGTTTTTTGTACGAATTTCGAAACTATATGTGAGCGTTATTCTGCCCACTTTTGGGTTGTTCTTCGGAACCTGTTTTGGGACATTTTCGGGAAGGTTTTTGATCCATTTCCCGATACGTATTAGGAGCGATTTTTTTTGAGCACTTTTCTTGTTGATTTTTGAGATAATTTTAGGTTTTTTCGGAACGTTTTTCAAAAAGTTCTCGGGTGAATTTGGAGCGTTTTTTTGCCCAATTTTACGTTGGTGTTCCAAACTTTTTTGTTTACATTTTCGGAGAGTTTTTCTATCCGGTTTTTTAGACGTTTTTAGTGCGTCTATCCAAGCATTTTAAATTGCCTTCTTGGAGCGAACTTTGAGGCTTTTTTTCTGACATTTTTGAATTAAATGTAGGTATATGTAAACTTTGTGTCATAAACTAGTGTAAACTTTGGTAAGAACGCCACCTCTGCTTTCAACCTAAAAAACGTATTAAGGTGTTTGTCAGACGCACCCATTTATGACACCAACTACACCCAACTTCACTACTGGGTAATGCTCGAAAAATTGATTGTTTTGTGGGGCGCACATGGTAAACGTTTTAAGAGGAAAATAAAATAAACTTAATCCGAGGAAATCCTCATTCATAGTTCAAATTAAGTTCAAACTAGCAAACTAGTTATATGACATTTAAAGTTCAACCGGCTGGAGCCAACATCTGACATCAATGACTTAAAATAAATTAGAATCCCTTTCAGATCCTTTTAACGGGACACTACTCTCCACCCGTAACGTTAACAATTTGTGTACCACAAAACCCTGCAGTCCAATTCACAGTCACAAGTGCTTAAACTATTTGTCCCCCTTTACATGGATTTTTCATACTCTTTTCTTTATTATCATCACATTCTCCTTTCTGAGTTGACGTCCTAGCAACAACAAGAGGAGCCTCGAAATTAATAAGCATATTGTCACAGCAATGTGTCATGCATGTTAGTTTTTCACCGCCGCAGGTATCTCACCAACTGGCTGGAAAGTAAATACAAGAATACAAAAAAAAAAATTAAAAACGCTCCCCACATGAAGCACATAACTAATTATCCTGAAGTTAAAGACGTTCATGGGGAAGCGACTCATAGTCCGCTGATCTGCCCTGCCGTCTGCATACCGGCGTGTTGTTGCTTTTGGGTGCTCACTGCTCTACTCTGCTCACTCCTCATTGCTGGCACACCGCAAGGGCTTGTTATATCGTCTGCGTCTCTGTCAGCGTTGCCAGACGGTTGAAATATTTCCCCCCAGACAAATCTGAAAAACCCCCAGATTTAGCAATTTTCTAAAAAAAAACCCCAAATTTTTTTTTTTTCAAATTATTTATATAAATTTAAGATTAAATACAAAGACAAGAAAGAATTTAAAAGATTTTTTAATGTATACGTACATATTTAAAAAAAAAAAAGGACGTGGATTCAGATTACAAGATTTAATAAGAAAAACTTAGCTAATAAGTAGAAATAATCAACTTTCATAAATAAGACCTAAAATATAGTTCTCGTTGTCCTCATCCTTGTTTTTGTACATCTGCTCATGAACATTTTGATCATTTGATCGGAAGGGGTAAAATTGATACATCCCGATCCAGGAACAATCACAAATTGGTTTTGGCAAGAGACATAATACAAAGAAAGTCTCGCTCAATTTATTGCTTCTCATATGATTGTGAACTCTTCGCAAATGCAATAGTGTGTGATATATGTAGCTTTAGATAGGGGTTTATCAATATCCTTGCACCAATGAATATTGGAATGCGTTGGAATGGAATTGGCATAAATATAACTTGAATTTATGGTG
This sequence comes from Cheilosia variabilis, assembly GCA_951230905.1. NCBI lineage: Eukaryota > Metazoa > Arthropoda > Insecta > Diptera > Syrphidae > Cheilosia > Cheilosia variabilis. The sequence continues at coordinate 57,581,356 of OX579680.1, read as the reverse complement.
TTCTTGTTGGTGTTGCTTTATAGCTTTTAATGTTCACTTACGATACTTTTTAGTGAGAAGAAAAAAATAATTGAACGCAATTACAATTTAAAAAAAACCCAGATTTCCCCCTAAATAATTTCTCCCCCCAGATTTCCCCCCGTCGGTCAAAAAAACTCCTAGATCTGGGGGGAAAACCCCCAAACTGGCAACGCTGTCTCTGTGTATAATGCAGAGAGACGTTTCCGCTCTGCAGTTTACACTTTTACAGTGTGCCAGTGCCAGTGCTAGTGCCTGCCCGTGTTCGACTATTTTCCCCACAGCAAAGAATCCAATTATTCCATTATGCCATGTACTCGTTGCTAGGTTGTCACTCTTAATAGGATGACTCCTTTTCAAAACACTGCCATGTGTAGTCCTTTTGCCAAGTTAATGGGCTTAACGCGAAACATTTCTTTATTCTTTCCCATATTCCAGGTATGCATGGAAATGTAATGCGCCTCTAGCTGCAGATTCTTTATCTTCCTGTATGAGTCTACTATGTTCCAGAACTCACTACACCTCAATGGATATAGAAATGCATGAGTAGTGACAGCTATCGTTTATTTTTGTTCGTTTATCTGTTTACCCTTCTAGGGGTGGGCTTGTGCCATGTCTTCTGCAGTATATCTCGGCGGTATGGTGGCGTGCTCTTGCCATAAGTGGAGGTGTTAGTGTAAAACGAAGGTTGCTGTGCTAAAGGGCTTTTCAGGTATTTTACGAAAAATTACTGCCAATTTGAATTTCCAAGGTGGCTGCTGTCAAAATAAGTCTGACAACTGACTGACGGAAATTCTTTGAGTCTTCATTGGTCTCTGGTTTGATCGACAGTGCCACATGGAGGGGCTATTGCCAAATCAAGCCAAAAAGACTTGCCTACTCAATTACTTAGGTGGCGCTACAGTCCGGAGTTGACATGCGGGCCTCAACCAATACGCTTCTCCAGTTAACGCGTTCTTTGGCTAACTGCCTCCAGTTGCGCACTCCAAGTTGGTGGAGGTCCCTTTCCACTAAGGCGAGGTCTTTCTACAAGACTCTTCGGGCCGGAGCATTCGTATCCGCTCCTTCTACATATCCTCGGCATCTTGGACGACTGATGCCGCTCTACGGCTACCACTGCTCCCCACCTCCTGCATTTGCGCCCGCAATTCAACTGCAAATCGATAGGCAAATGCACGAGCCCATTTATTTGCTGCCTACAATTCGTGCTACGTCCTGTGACAATAAAATCCCAGCATAAGCCGCACTCTGGCCTTCAAATATTGAACAAGCAAACTGCTCCTCAACAAGTCAGCCAACATGGCCTCCCGAAGTCAACGAGCATTATTTTTGTTTGGCTTTGCCTTCGTGTAGGTATATCCCCAGCTCAATGCCTTCGCAACAACAGGCGCACGTGCCCATCGTACAAGTTAAATCTGGCCCCAAAATGAACACATATTACAAGTCCAGTGCCCTGTAATTGTCCTCTGATCGAGTCCTCGTGTATAAACCCCCAGCTTGGGACTCAAGATATTAGCAAAACACACGCAGCATGTCCGAATTCGGCCAGTGCAAGCCAAATAGGCCAGCAGTGGCCGTCGGGACATCAGCCACCTCCACTCTCTTGACAGTCAACCATCTGGAAGTGATACAAGCACCGCAACAGCTTTCTGGTTGCGTAGCACTTCGGGCGTCTCCAGGATATTGGTCAACACAAGGAGCTCGTTTACTTGAAAGCCGTAACAATTAAGCAACGACAGACATTCAGAGCACAAACGGTCTTCTTGGCAAGTGGGAGCCACCCAACTCTATTGGGACAGCGGCTAGGGAGAGCAAACACTTTGATATTCATGTATGCGCATATACATGTTGCGCGCAATACGGACCGCAATTGTGCCCTTTGGGCTTGGGAAACGCTTTATTAAATCGCTGCCACATCCGCAACTGTGTATGGGTGTACACACCGACTGGATACATCACTGAATGTGTGAACGTTCAATAAATTGAAGAGCACTCATGTTGAAATCAATTAATTCATGCCCTTTAGGCGGAATCTATTGATGACATCGAAATCCAAGTCCTTGGAATACAAGTTTCAAGTTAACCCACATCAGTTACTACATACAAGCGCACATGTGGCCTCTAGTTATAGGCGCATCTGCTAAATATTTTATTTGGCATCAGGTACAGCGCATAGGTATAGGTATAGGAGTGTTTGCTCCTGGCGACGAATTTCACTCCAGCATGTGGCTGCTCTTATTTTATTATTGGAAAATTTCAGGATTAGCTGTCATCGTCTACTGCTGTTTTGTATGCAACTGACAATTCAATTTACTTCATGCTTGGCATATCCGGGCAACGCATCGTTATGGATTTTTTTGTTTAATAGAATTTAAAGTTAATTCGTTACTGTGGCTGATCTGATCGGTGTTGCAGTTAATTAGCTGTCGAAATGGAAGTTGTTGATGATTGACATTGCCCTTCGCATGGAGGGGATTTTGCCGTAAGACTGTACAGGGACTCGAATGAAAGGGACAGTGGCGTAGCGTGGGTTGAACCCGCCCGGGGCAGACCCAATTTATGCCGCCCCAAGTAATTTTTCACACACTAAAAAAAAAAAACAATCGTCTACGGTTTCAACCAGTTATACCTACACAATACACATATATGTATGTCAATAAAGTTGGTAAAATTTCTCTCCAAAACTTTGTCAACTGTTGTTCTTGTTCGTACTATGTATGTACTTTCTAGCAAGTGAAGCAAAAATGAAGCCGCAAATCTAAAATGTTCCCGTATTGGTTACTTTCCAATTTCCCAATCTTTAAGCGGATAAAAATTACTTACCTCAGGATATCAAATAAACAACGGTAATTCCCATTAAGCCTTAAATTTTTTTCTTTAATTTAATTATGTACATTAAATTATATTGCATTAAATTAATAATTTCATAGCTAAAATTTGTTTAAAAAAATAACTTTTAAATGAAAGGATGTAAGCATTTAGTTTGGTTTTAAGTAAAAGGATAATAAAGTGCACGACTGGGTCGAACGTAAGTTTCTCGTTCATCCAAAAGTTTTGGTGCAAATGAAGTGGAAGTTGCTGATTGGATTGTGTAAGCTCCAAGTTGTTGGAATTATTTTTACAGAGCATATTCAAGTGGTTGAAAAAAGGAGAAGCTGGTAATATTTTCTAAAAATAAGTTCTGCGTAACTGTTATTGGATTTTCATTGAAAGTTTGGCATTGTTATTATTTTAAAAATATACCGATGATATGTGAACACAGATCGGGATATTTATATTATGTTTAATATGTATTTTGGTCAAAAACGTTGGAGCGGTTTTTTTTTTAAATTATGCAATCAAAACAGCAGCAAATATTGCAATGTTTAATTTGGAAAATACAATTTTCTTAACTATTTAGCTGAAAACTTAGTATTCATAAGTTATTGTTCGGATGTTAGCATTACTTGGTTCTTAAAGTTTTATCGAAATCGAAAATGAGGTTTTCGAGATATGAGCAGTTTTTAAAATAAGCGTTTTCGGTGATTCAAATTGCAAATTAAGGACGCAATAATTTTGAAAACATCAATTTTACTCTAAGTTTGCATTTCGGTCAAAATCGTTATTGCCGTTTTCAGGTAAACTAAAGAAAACTCAATTTTTCAAAAATTACTTTTTTCAAAAATCCATTTTACGATAATACAGAGAAAACCTGAGTTTGTCATTAAGTTACAAATGACCCTAGAAATGAATTTTTGTTACAATCGAATGGGCCGTTTTCGAGATACATATCTCCAAATTTCAAAAGTACCGTTATTCGAACTTGCCTAATGAGCAGTGAAGTCTAGTGTCTTAATTTTCTACGAAAACGCACCAGAACCGTACCCGTACCGGCTCGCCTACAACCCCAACCAGGTTCCGACTCCGGCTAAAGTCAGTCTTAAGTGCAGGGAAAGTCGATAGCACCTGAAGCTCAAGTGCTTTTTTATCAGCCGGCATTCCTAAGCCAAGATCATTGTCATCATCCAAAAGTCACCCTGCATCCTGTGACAAAATTATCAATGAGAGGTAAACCAAGCAGAGCGTCTTAAGACCAGAGCCAAACATAGTTGGGAGATCTACAGCCGAGGCAGGTTTGTCTTTAAAGTTTAGTGCAGAAATCACTCTAAACCAGAAAAGTTCTCATCAAAGCCATTTAGATCCAAGGGACCTTGTTCTGTGATACAGAAAACTGAGAGCGCCTTGGATGTCGTATAGACTTGGCATGCTTTGCCTGAAGAATTGTCTTTTCTCGGACGACTCCCAACAGGTATCTCGCTTCATCGAATATTTGGACAGTCACGACCTTTAGCAGTCGCTGAGCCAGACCGGTTACAGTCCTCCGTCTTGTAACAGGTCGGAGGACTGTAACCTCGCTTTTCAAAAGACTGACCGAAAGCCTGTTTCAAGTGCACCATTTATCAATCCTGTCAAAGGCTGTCCTACACAAACTGTCCGTATAGGCATGATCTTCAGAATATATGGAAACTTCATCAGCTTAGACCCTTAAAAAACGAAGTCAGAAGAGAGTCAGCTACCTCGCACCATAGTTGTAGAGACAGAAGGCCGCTGTTAACCCCTGGCATAGCACAGGTCGCATCAACAACCCACGTTTTATTCACCAGCATTGCCCTGATCGATTTTACCAAGGTCTAAGCTAACCCAAAAAGGGCTTGGTTTGCGCTGAAGCCTTAAATCTGACTCAACAGAACCACGCGGACTTACGCTACGTGCCAGAAATATGACTTCAAGACTGTTCTTCAATCGTGACATTTATTTATGAACTTGAAAGAAACTGTGCATTTGTCTCATGAATGGTTTGGTTCGACCCACCTTTAGCTCAGCCATCAACCCAACCAACCAACAGCACAACCAAGCTCTCTATGAATTTAAATTTCCCCACACTCGGCTACGTGAGCGTGTCTTGTCAAATTTTCAATTTCTTTTTCGTAAAAATTTCAGCAAAAGTCCAAACACCCGCACACTTTGCGCCATGGCGTATCCGAGGCCGGGAGCTAACTTCGTTTCGTCAAAATTACTGTTGCCACTCTTTTTAACATCCCGTAATTTTATTCGATGAATTTTGATGAATTGAGCGAAAGCGATAAATGTAATCTATTTCAATTCAGGAAATCGAATCAGGACAAATCGATTCTTCGATGTGCGACGATATATTGCCAGCAAAGCGCCAACCTACGCGTCGTCGAGTGTCGAACGTAAGCGTCTATTGATGTGTGCCTCCGTTTTTGAAGTGTACATTACATTATCCTTTAATCCAATCGAATAGAAGGCAGCGACGATGAAGATGAGAGAAACGATGCTACAAAGGAGGGGGGTCTTTTGAAAAATCGACGCCCAGCCGCCGCCGCCGCCGCCGCGGTGGAGAACTCATGGAAATTGGCACCGAATAGGTATGATGTGCCGGGGGAGGTTGGCCTCAGCAGGAAGGGAATGAAGGGTGCATTCTGGTCGAAGCTGAAAAGGACGCCCATTGGTGGTAGGACGGGCCGACTGCGCACGGCGTTCTATGAGATTCCTCGGGACAGTGAGAAGTTTCGGAGGCGTTGTCATCGCCATAAGGGGGGGTTTTTGACAGGTTGGGATGCTTCGTATAGCTCGTTGGTATTTTTTGATGACTTTTGCTTTTCAGATCCGAGGAGGAGGCGGCCCAGTTCACGGATGATGGTGAGCAGTATATTCACGTGCTGGCGGGACCCCAGCGAGCCCGGTCCGGCGGACTATTTTCCCGGAATTTTCACCCACGATAGGTGGGTTTTATGTGGTTTAGAAAGGTCGAATGTAACATGCGCTTGTTGCAGGTCAAAAATCGTTCGGAAGGCGCCTCCGGTGGCGTATAAATTCCTCCGACGCTCGTGTGTGCCTGTAGCGAGGGCTACAGCTTCGGTGAAGACATCCACCTCCTTCGATACAGGTCCAGGGCGCTACAACCTAATAGACGATGAATATTCACTCCAAGTTGCCTTGGAATTCGACAGGCAGAAGCGACTTAAGTTCCGGCGCCTGCCTTTCAAACGTCCTCATAAGCACAGGCAGCTAACGGTTCCCCCTTGGCGACACATATTCGGCTTTGGTTTCACGCGCCTCTTCCGTGGACCGCCTTTGCGGCCAGCTGTAGCAACGTCCAAGAAGAAACCGCACAAACTCGAACGAGAGGTCCACCTGTTTCCCAGCTTCGAGTACATTCGAATGATTACCAAACCAGGTCGGTTGGAGCTGTCCATAAGGAGAGAGGAGGTCGCAAGAAAGCCCAAGACGATGCGCTACAACTGCATGGTAAAAGTCATTATCCGACGCCAGCTGCGGAGTAATAAGAAGATCGCGTTCAACAGCGGCATGCCTAGGTTCAAGGACAGCGATGCGCCATCTTCTAAAAAAACTGATAAGCCCGCTCCGCTGGTTAACCATCCCATTATGAGAGTACACCCAGGCGACATCACATCGAAGTTGCATGCGTTGCCACAACGCTTGAGGGGCGTTCGCAATGAGAATCGAATAAGACCGTTCAAGTTCCAGCCTTTTCCACCGGTTAAGCTGCTTCTAGATGCAAGGGAAGTCCACTCCGAGTATGCGGCCAAAGCGGACATGTATCCGCGTCAACTCAATCCAGTTAATTTTTTCAAAGACGAATTTATAAACCGTTGACAGATGGATTTTGTGTTTTAATAATTGCTGATCACCCTGTTCAACTGGAGATATAGTGAAATGATTTTTAAACAGCATTCCAAACAGGCAATTTACTTAACTTAAGTTCTTAACAAATGTAAGGTTAAGTGAAAGGCTTAGGTCCTGGAACGTTCCCTTTAGTATCTTCCCTACGGGCAAAGCGCGAACGCCATAGGTGTATGCCAGATCTATTTAGGCGTAGAGCGCCAGAGTGCTATATAGGCGTAGCGCGCCAAAGTAAAAACGAATCAGTTTAAGTCAAGAATAGATTCTGCTTTATTACTTTCAATGCTACTCTATTTATATCAATTTTACTTAACCTATCCCCAGAGTATTCCAATGTTCGAGTTCAATGTTCATGCCGCAAGTCGGTCATACATATTGGCTTGCAGCTGAAAATTAACGTAATTCGATCGCGACACGAGGTCTCTTAAGTAAGCGAGTCTCTTTCGTGCTTTCACGGCTTTTCCTCCTCTTTGTTTTCTTCTCTTTAATGGTGTTGGTATCTTTGGTATTCTTGTTAGCCTTTCTTCCTTTTTAGCGGCTAATCGTTGTTGGTATTCTTCCAAGGTGATCTTCTTCGGTCCCGCTGTTATTATCTTGGATGGGACGTAAACTGGTACCTTAGAATTTATCGCTGTCGGTACGTATTCGTCTGATAGGTCCATGTACTACAAGATTGATGGTGATGTTCGCTATCTGTTGTGTTGGTCCCCTTCCCGTTGGATCAGTTGTGTTTCTATCCTAGTAACAGGTTGGCAGGATCGCCATGTAAGGTTAAGTGAAAGGCTTAGGTCCTGGAACGTTCCCTTTAGTATCTTCCCTACGGGCAAAGCGCGAACGCCATAGGTGTATGCCAGATCTATTTAGGCGTAGAGCGCCAGAGTGCTATATAGGCGTAGCGCGCCAAAGTAAAAACGAATCAGTTTAAGTCAAGAATAGATTCTGCTTTATTACTTTCAATGCTACTCTATTTATATCAATTTTACTTAACCTATCCCCAGAGTATTCCAATGTTCGAGTTCAATGTTCATGCCGCAAGTCGGTCATACATATTGGCTTGCAGCTGAAAATTAACGTAATTCGATCGCGACACGAGGTCTCTTAAGTAAGCGAGTCTCTTTCGTGCTTTCACGGCTTTTCCTCCTCTTTGTTTTCTTCTCTTTAATGGTGTTGGTATCTTTGGTATTCTTGTTAGCCTTTCTTCCTTTTTAGCGGCTAATCGTTGTTGGTATTCTTCCAAGGTGATCTTCTTCGGTCCCGCTGTTATTATCTTGGATGGGACGTAAACTGGTACCTTAGAATTTATCGCTGTCGGTACGTATTCGTCTGATAGGTCCATGTACTACAAGATTGATGGTGATGTTCGCTATCTGTTGTGTTGGTCCCCTTCCCGTTGGATCAGTTGTGTTTCTATCCTAGTAACAGGTTGGCAGGATCGCCATGTAAGGTTAAGTGAAAGGCTTAGGTCCTGGAACGTTCCCTTTAGTATCTTCCCTACGGGCAAAGCGCGAACGCCATAGGTGTATGCCAGATCTATTTAGGCGTAGAGCGCCAGAGTGCTATATAGGCGTAGCGCGCCAAAGTAAAAACGAATCAGTTTAAGTCAAGAATAGATTCTGCTTTATTACTTTCAATGCTACTCTATTTATATCAATTTTACTTAACCTATCCCCAGAGTATTCCAATGTTCGAGTTCAATGTTCATGCCGCAAGTCGGTCATACATATTGGCTTGCAGCTGAAAATTAACGTAATTCGATCGCGACACCTCATTACTCATTGTGTTCATGTTGCTTCCCTAGAATACTATGAACTTAAAGTGGATCACGAGAGTTCTGCTCGTCGTCATGTGTAATGTTTCTATTTATGAATGAGAGCGTTAGATTACCGAATCCGTTTGTTTACGTTTGTTACCTTTATTTTTGTTTATTCTTTCTTTAGTGTTTGCAACGTAAGCTGAATAGTTGAGTGGGTACACTACACAAATATTCCCAGCTAACAACTAGAAGACAAGGGCCACGTAACTTTGACTCAACTGACAGACAGACTTGCGGAATGTCAAAATTGATATGCAAAAATTTATATTTCACCAGATGTAACAGGAATTGTGAAATTTCCCTTTCAGGGGATTTTTTTAAATTAATTTTTTTAACCGATTTTTTCATGAAAAAGGTAGATTTCCCTCGACTGATGAACACTGGGTTTTATGGTGGCAACAATTGGCGAAGCTGAAGCGCAATTTTGACGTCTTTTTTATAATTCCATTTTTAAACGGAAATTCCCACAATAAAAAGTAAAATTCCCACCACTGATGAACACTGGGTCTTATGATCGCAACAATTGGCAAAGTTGAAGCGCAATTTTGAAGTTAATTCCATTTTTCGACCGAAATTCCCACAAAAAAAGTAAAATTCCCACTACTGATGAACACTGGGTTTTATGGTCGAAACAATTGGCAAAGTTGAATCGCAATTTTGACGTCTTTTTAATAATTCCATTTTTCGACCGAAATTCCCACAGAAAAAGTAAAATTCCCACTACTGATGAGCACTGGGCTTAATGGGCGCAACAATTGGCAAAGTTGAAGAGCAATTTTAACGTCTTTTTAATAATTCCATTTTTAAACGGAAATTCCCTCAGAAAAAGTAAAATTCCCACTACTGATGAACACTGAGATTTATGGTCGCAACAATTGGCAAAGTTGAAGAGCAATTTTAACGTCTTTTTAATAATTCCATTTTTAAACGGAAATTCCCTCAGAAAAAGTAAAATTCCCACTACTGATGAACACTGGGATTTATGGTCGCAACAATTGGCAAAGTTGAAGAGCAATTTTAACGTCTTTTTAATAATTCCATTTTTAAACGGAAATTCCCACAATAAAAAGTAAAATTCCCACCACTGATGAACACTGGGTCTTATGATCGCAACAATTGGCAAAGTTGAAGCGCAATTTTGAAGTTAATTCCATTTTTCGACCGAAATTCCCACAAAAAAAGTAAAATTCCCACTACTGATGAACACTGGGTTTTATGGTCGAAACAATTGGCAAAGTTGAATCGCAATTTTGACGTCTTTTTAATAATTCCATTTTTCGACCGAAATTCCCACAAAAAAAGTAAAATTCCCACTACTGATGAACACTGGGATTTATGGTCGCAACAATTGGCAAAGTTGAAGAGCAATTTTAACGTCTTTTTAATAATTCCATTTTTAAACGGAAATTCCCACAGAAAACGTAAATTTCCCGCGACTGATTTTGAAGTTGAAGCGCAATTTTGACGTCTTTTTAATAATTCAATTTTTAAACGGAAATTCCCACAGAAAACGTAAAATTCCCACTACTGATGAACACTGCGCTTAATGGGCGCAACAATTGGCAAAGTTGAAGCGCAATTTTGATGTCTTTTTAATAATTCCATTTTTAAACGGAAATTCCCGCAAAAAGAGTAAAATTCCCACTACTGATGAGCACTGGGCTCTTATGGTCGCAACAATTGGCAAAGTTGAAGCGCAATTTTGTTGTCTTTTTAATAATTCCATTTTTAAACGGAAATTCCCACAGAAAACGTAAAATTCCCACTACTGATGAACACTGGGCTTAATGGGCGCAACAATTGGCAAAGTTGAAGCACAATTTTGACGTCTTTTTAATAATTCTATTTTTCGACGGAAATTCCCACAAAAAGGTAAAATTCCCACTACTGATGAACACTGGGTCTTATTGTCGCAACAATTGGCAAAGTTTAAGCGCAATTTTGACGTCTTTTTGGTAAGTTTGACACTCAATTCACTCTGTTGGATATCAATCAATTAAATTGAGAAGTGTAGTTCGGAAGCAGTGACATTGATCCGCTGTAGAGACTACAGTTGCTTAAAAAGTGGGCCCAACCAACGGTCTTTTGCTTTGGAGGCGAATGCTGCCAACCTTATTAGGGATATAGGTACCCGATTACTTAGAAATGTGTCCAAAAGCAGGACCACCTCGAAAATACACTGCGTAAGATGTTTAATGTGGCTTAAAAAATTGCCAAGCACTTAAAAATGAGTCTTCCGAACGTGTATATGCATAACTTCTGGGTACATTGACTCCCAGCGCATCCGGTGACTGTCCCGATTGCTGTCTCAGTCTGACTCGAACTACGATAGGTACCTCAGTGTTGTATACGTAAAACGCGCATATCCGCATCCTCTGCGACTCCATAAGAAGACTTAGCTTATGAAGTAATTTCTAAATATCAGGGATGTTTGCATTTACTACATCAGCCCCTGAGCTTTTGTTCTATGACAGTGGCTGCAAATCCATTCCGGATTAAATGCCATACGGCTTCCTCTAATCCAAATCTTAAAAAAAGGACACACATCTTTCCAAACGGGTATATGGCTACAGCTACGACTTACAGGTTAAATATTTTCCCAAACCATCATCAGTCAAGTGGCACTGTCAACTACTATACAAACAAGAACCGTAAAGGAAAAGTGCATAACACCTCTTTTAGACGACGATGAGAAGCTGAACAACTCGAAGGACTATATAACTGGAGAACGACGTGAATAGTTTAACCCCAAGTATAATTGTGCATTTGTTGTACAAAGGACATGCGGATGTATGTGCGCAGTGCACGTGCCATCGCACACAGAGTATACCTGGCAAGTGCATCCACTTGAGCCTTTTGGGATTAAAAAACACAAGAGCTGTTGATTTCACAAGTGTTGCAGTTTCTACTAAGAAACGCACACACATATACGATGAGTATGAAAGAATCCATCATCATCGTCAGGATGCAAGGTAGGCTAGGTGGTAGATGCGGAACTAGTGGGAGTAAAGTACCTCTGTCCTCGATAGGAAACAGTGTACATTCACAACCATGGATTAATACTTTAATCCACTTCAAGTGAGAACACACAGTTAGTTAGTAAACGAGTCCTTTTGACTTATTCCAGATGACATTGAGTCCCGGTTGAGTTAAATGCAACCGTTTAGGGGGCGAGTTGCACAGGCATTACATGCATGGTACACGGATAAATGAATAAGAAATGATTATCCTGCGATCCACTCCAGTCGTAGCCCGGTGAGTTATGAGATACAGGTGCAATGGCTATTCCTGGCATATTCGACTCGTTATCTAACCTTAAATGGCAGAGCGAGAGTGTATGAACTTCTGCAAAATTTGCGATGAAAATTTAATGCATCTTGCACCCGAAACAGAGTTACACACAAGCAGAGACTAGAAATAAAGTTTACGACAACGAAGAAGAGTATCGCTGCCATTATCCGACACCGCAGGACCGTTTTCGTTTCACGAAACTACATCCTCCCAGACAGAGTCGACATTACGAAGGCAAAAAGCGTACACCTGATGGGAATATTTAAGTAACTTATTATGGGGCAAACGTTTTTTGTATATACCCATACCAACAGACATCATATCTCAGGAGATGCAATGCATCCTTTCTGCCAAAAGAAATACACATATTTTGCCAGCGCTTTCTCTCTCTCTCTCCGTCCCTTTCAAGTTTCAAATTTCAATGTGCATTATTTACCAAGGCTCCCCAGAGCGGGATACGGGATACGGGATACCAACTATATAAACGTCACGATGATGAGGACGCGAGGGCAACCTTCTATTTTGAACAGGGATTCACTGCGATATTCCTTCAATGGTATTCACTTGTGATTTTTCCTGTCAATTTCCACAGTAAAATATGATTACTATGGGGACGGTATTTGAAGGAAACATTTCCGGCGCAATGTTTCGTTTTCGTTCTCTCTTCGATTTAGGATCCTTCTGCAGACGGTTCACGTGCATTTTTCCTGGTTGGCAGAGCAACGAGATAAATGTGGGGAAGGCCGCATCTAACGTTGTTTGGTCGGGGTAATATAATTTTAACGTGGCTTCCTGTTACATCCATCTGTTTATGGAGACACAGACGGGCTACGTATTATGAGCCATCAGGAGGTGAGATGAGACCTTAAAATGGAGAAAACTGGTTCGAGACTTAGTTAGAGGATTTTTACGGCAGGAAAATGATTCCTTGTTTAAATTTTTAGTGAAAGTATAAGAAAAAGGCCCCTTTGCTCTGAATGCTCTGAAAAATATGAAAAGTGGGCGTGGCTACCTCCTATTTTTACTCAAATCTGCCAATTGTTACATTTCACAAGTTTCTCGACTTTGTAAGCCATTTTGCATTGGTAAATCTGTTTTGAAAGGAACGACTGATTTATTCGTTATACTTGTAAAATTGCTGTGATGCCAGCTACCTTGCACTTTGCTTTGGTAGTACTGTGTTTTTTTGAGAAAAACCGCCCCTTAAAAGTAGGCGTAACTGTCATAGTTACACTGCATAGAAGGGAATTCCTAGAATTTTTTGTTTAGGACTGATTTATTCGTTATAATTGTTAGAGTGCTGTGCTGCCAGCTACCTTGCAATTTGCTTTGGTAGTACTGTGTTTTTTTGAGAAAAACCGCCCCTTAAAAGTAGGCATAACTGTCATAGTTACACTGCATAGAAGGGAATTCCTAGAATTTTTTGTTTAGGACTGATTTATTCGTTATAATTGTTAGAGTGCTGTGCTGCCAGCTACCTTGCAATTTGCTTTGGTAGTACTATGTTTTTTTGAGAAAAACCGCCCCTTAAAAGTGGGCGTCAAGACTGAAGGCTTTCGACAGAAGTTTTTTTTAACTTCTCTCCATGATTTTGGGTGTTTATATTAAGCAAAAAATCAAATCTTTCGCCCAAAAATCATGCCTAACCCACCGCACAATCAATCAACTAGTAGATGTGTTCAAAGGCAGCCTTAAAAATTTAATGCTTATGCGTGGTTACTTGGGGCAAACCCAGCTCCGTGTTGAGCTAGAGTCTTCTGCAGGGGCATTGATGCACATTTTTCGATGAACGTAGAAGCCTACCCGATTAAGGTAAAGTTTATTTAATTAAGCTATAGCTCTTCAAAAAACAAATAAAAAAATAGTTGGCCCAACAGGTCCGTATAGAAACCTAGTCCCAACTTCTCAATGGCCCTTTTTGTCTTGCCGATAGCGGCGTCATTTCTCAACCGATTTTTTTGAAAAATGAAATGCTAATTCCATTTCCAAATTTACTGTTCTGTCGCAAGTAATTATGATTATCAAAACAAGAGTTTTAAATGAAAAAAGCAGAACCCCTTCCAACCTTTTGTCCTGCCGTTTGTCAGCACACAAAGGAACACGGTTGAGCCATAAACTGCCAGAGCCTGCATCCCCCAAAACTTGATACATCTTCATAAGTCATCTCTGGAACAACAAGTTGTGAATTTAAATTAGATTTGATTTCAAATCATTTAAGTACACAAAGGCCACGCAATAAAACGGCAACAATTCATAACTTCAGTTCGAAGGACAAATTTTATTTCCCAACTCTTGTCAGACACACCCATATAACACTGCAGATTTATTTAAACTTTACAATTTAAATACGCAACCCCCTTAACGGGGATATACTTGGAGACATCGATCAAAATAAAGCACTTCACGTCTCTGTAATAATACTCACTTCTGTTTTACAAATCCGCTTATCTGGAATCGAGGCCCACCGCCCGTCCACCCCGCCCCCCCAAAAAATAAGTAAATAGTTGAGCAATAAAGATTAAACAAAATGGAATTAACCTTTTGTATACGCTCAATGTAAAGTACGACCGATAAAATGAACAAGGGCGCAAACGAGTAGAAACAAAAAAAAAATATATATAAAAAACCACCCAACCCCAGTCCAAGTCAATGCGAAGGAAACAAAACGAAGCCGTTGAGGATATTTTCGTCGTCGTCGTCGTCGTTGTATCCTGATAAAAATCCCTTCACTCCCACACACACACACACAGTGCTTAAATTTTCCAGCGCAAGCAACTCTTCCTAATGCCCGCATTTATATTTCCAAACACGCTTCACGTTTATGGAAAGGAGCATTGTTCGTCTAATTGACCCGGAACATTCAGGGAGGTGATGGGAGGAGACCTAATAATGCTAAGTAACAACGGCAAGTGCTTGTTCGCCCACAAATGCCGCGCCTCTCGTCTCATCTTGCGCGCGAGAGACGAGAGCCGACAAAATAGGCAGCATTTTGTTTTTGGGGGACTCCTCTTACATTTTTTTCGTGCCACTGTAAGTAGAACCGGAAATTAAGGGAGAAAGCCGAAACAACTTCCGTTGGGAGACAAAAAATCCATCACCAGAGTGGGTACACACTATATAGCTGGTTTGCAATTTAGTCACGATTATCTAATTGTCGTGACATCTCCCCCCGCCCCCCACAAGTAGTTGCCTTGTGTCCCTGACACATCCAGTTCAGTTGCAGAGTACATAATTCATCCGGTCAGTGTTCGGAACTAATTCCAGATATGCAAACATCTCGTCCCGAGTTAAATGCATGGCTGAGTATGTCTTTGAGTTATATGCCAGCAAGGAGGTGCATCCTTTGAATGCCTTTGAATGCCTTTAGGTGTTGGACAAATATGCATCGGATTGATATGTGATTTGATAGGGCTCTTGTGGTCGGTTCATTTGTTTAGCAATTACAGTTTTGGAGATGGACCTGACTCCATCTGGTCTTAGCGAGGGGCGTTATTCATGTCAGGTTTTTGGAATGATTTTAAATTCTGGCCGTACAGAGTTTGGGTCTAGTCATTTGGGGGCGAGCCAAAGCTCGTCACGATCTGTAATTGGAATCTATATGCTAATTTGACGAAAAGGGGATTTTATGAGGACTTTTGAAAAGGTTGTCAGCTTTTTAAGTGATTAGGTTGACGGCGATTGCGAGCGAGATGAGGTGAGGCTCGTTTTTTGAGGTGGGAAAAAGTCTCTGTAATATATATTACGGGATGAGTGGAGGTTTTGCCTTAGAGAGCTGCCAATCTGTGATTTAAAGAGACTTTCAGGTAACCACCAGCTCTAAGGCAAGTTAGGCAACAGTTGTTAGATGGCATTAAATTCCTGCTGTCTGTAAATTTGGTGACGGTGGCTTCATAGCAGTTAAATAACTTCGGAAACACAAAAAGTCTTCGATTGGTTGCAAGTCCATTCCTTGTTAAGGCTACCCTTGGTAAACACTGTCTGGGACAAGTTTGATAAACTCACTTGGCAGATGAATTCCAGGTCCACCGTGTACTCTAGCGTCAAATTAGCAAGCGGGCTGAGCTTGCTTTCACAACGACTCAAGTTGATTGCATTTCTGCACCGACGACTTCTTTAAGCCTCGCTTTGTGTTGCTAAAGTTCTTTGTAACATCCAAGACTGTCGTGAGAAATCTTCTTAAAGCTTCAACGACCTGATGATAGTTTCGGCTTCTGACTCTCTGCTGTGTAAACAAATAAAAATGGGCAACAGGCTCGTATATCTTTCTAGACATATGGCTTCTCACAGACGACAGTCGCATTTATTGTTGGGAGGAGCTCACAATTTATGTTACAAATCCGACAGCTAAGTTCAGAAGATCCCTCAGAATATCTACAATCTCGAAACATTGTCAGCCGTTTGCTAGATTCGGTGCAGCGGGGAAAACCTTAAGTTGTTTTTTTTTTGGTTCCCAGGGGGTTGAACCGGAGACTCCTCGCTCGAAAGTAGTATAACCTCGAATTCTTAAGCAAATCTGGCTGTACTGCGTAGCTCAACAGAAGGAAGCATAGACGCCCGGTGGAAGGTAGCCGGCCAACATCAGCCCAGTTAGAAGTAGAAGGATCAGTAGCGTATGCCGGAGTTTTTTTTGGGGGAGATTGAGACTTATTTTTGTTGATGAAATGTTTGCCAATGGAATTCATTAAAGAATTTTTCACAGCTCTCTAAGCTGTAGGGCTAGAAGTTTGAGCCCCACTGGGTACGCCACTGACAAGCATCCCAATGATGAAGCAGAGAAGCAACCACAGGTAAATGCGACGGCGATTTTATACGTTTAGGGAATCGTCAGCAGGGATGAAAAATGAATTGTGTGGACTGTAAGCAAAAAAATGTGGACTGTAATGAAAATCTTAGTTCCAATTGTATTTTTTCGGGCTCAGTTGTATCTTTTATTTTGGTCTACGAATAGGAGAGAGAAGATGTTTATTAATTTTATGTAATATCAGGCAAATTCCGTCCGTCAGCAAAATGCATGAGCAATTTAGATGTTTAAAATTATTCCGAGCCTCTCATTTTCCACACGAATTTAACAATAACAATAGGTAGGTACTTTAAGCAATTTTCGTACACAAAATTTTCGGTTTTGATAAAAATGTTTGTATGCTCAACACTACGTTGCACTTATTCAATTTTTAGCTTAACAGTTGAAGTAGTGTACTTTGTCAAACCAATTTAGTCCTTTATTGCTAACGGCCAATGAGTATAAATATAAACTGAGTGTAACTTTTTCGGGGCGATGGTATTGTGTATTTTTTCAAAGTCCATTGTAACTGAAAAGTTACGATCGTAACACATTTGTCAACCCTGATCGTCAGGCGAAAAACTTCCGAAGCCATAGTAACTTACTTCGTGTTCGAGCGAGCACTGAATACCGCGGAAGTGCCTTCCTAACCGAGGGTGTTGCCATTTACTTCTTTCAAAAGACATTTGACAAGAAGAACCTCTCATCCCTTGAACATCGACAGAAAAAGTCACTTGTGACTTTGATCAGCATTAAAAAAATCTCACTCACACGCCGAAGTCACCTACCCACCCCGGAAATCACTCTTCTTTGTTCATATAATCGCCAAAACGTGTTCAACATACCCAAATCAACAGCCAGGCAAAGTTGGCTGTCTCCAAACAACTTCTAGCTTCTAATACAAGCAGGGCCGGACCAAACATATGTGCAAGCTGTGCAAATGCACAGGGCGCCAAGTTATGGGGGCGCATTGCTAGGAACGAATTAATTAATTTTACCTTGCGAACAAAAAATACTGCCATTTACAATTTAAACAAAAAGCTTGTTCAAATAAGCCCAAAATATCAACATCCATCACATCTGTGCTGAATTATTTCTTGCGCATTAACTCACATCACTTGCAATGTTGCAACTTCAAGGAGAATCTAACTCAAAATAAAAAATCCCACTAGACCTATGCAAGTTCACTTCTTACCTACATAATCTCAAAATATTCCACCCTGTTCATGTAGGTATATTCCTTGCACATCCACTTACATTTTACAAGAGAATCTAGTTCAAAGACCTCAAAACAAAAAATACCGCAATACAAAAAAAAGTCTACCTCCTGAGTGATGTGGAAAAGACTTATCCATGTGTGCAAATATGAAAAAAGGGCGCATTCTGTAAATCTTGCACAGGCCGCTAGTTTGGCTGGAGCCGGCACTGAATACAAGTCCACCATTGCCATTCCTTCAAACACGCAGATTGCAGAGATATTGCATCAGAAACCAGTCGACAACTGATTTCTCTTTCAAATACAAAAAACACGACAACTCTCTTTGAATTTACAAACTTCCAAGTCACCCCGAGTCGTTCGTGCATACTAATAGCATCTATTGCAACAAATCCCAACGAATTTGACAATTTGTATACCTTTGCACCCGAATTTCCGCAGACGGACAGCAAATATACAAATGGCAAACGAAGACCTACAACAGTTTTGACCTCAGCAAAACTTTGAAAATCCATTTGCTTTTTATACGAGTGTATCTGCGTACACTTTGCTTCGCAAAAAGTCAAACAAGCCGAACAGGGGAAAAGCAAAAAAAGAAAAAGAAAACACCGCACACTCTCGCTTTTCACTCGAAGGCCCAAAAGTATTATCAAAAAAGTTTTCCAATGAAACAAGAAATTATTCTCAGTGCCCCGAGGAGCAAGAGTCACCACTTCGTCTTAAAGTTTTTGCGTATGCGGCTTGCCATTGTAAATATTTCAAAAGCAACTTTCTATACCGCTCCTTATTCATTGCCGCAAGTTGAACTAATGGAATTTAAGAACATCGTTAGGATTCAATTAGGGGAATACCAGAGACCATACCATCATCGCATCGTTGTTACTTGTTACCCCCGCCCCCGCACATCATCAGATCATCAGAGAGTGCGGAATCTCGAGCAGAACTTATGCACAATTGTATATTTTCCGCTCGGACTGGTTCTCCATCTGAAGTTGAGGTTGAAACAATAAACCAAACGATTTATTTATATTGAATCAGTCTGCTGTAATAAAAGCTGCAAAAGTTAACTAAAAGACAAAAATAACTTTGATTATATTACAAACGGAAAATTTATTGTTATTCTTGAGTAGGTCTAGGTAGGTGGGTTATATTCGATTTGGGATAGTATGCGGCTCCGAATTTGGTTGGGGTCTAGATTTATTCTCACTTCTGTAAATGGTGTGAAGTGTGACCTCAGGGTTTGTAAAAAAGTCGACGCTGTACGCTGTATACTCGTACAAAATTTGTGTCGGGAACTGAAGAACCCAAACTCTAAAATTAAGAACCACTTGTGTCGTAGCTCAGGGAAATTATAAGGACAAAAAATACAAACCCTCACAATCTGATGTAAAAATATGAAAACCGCCCGAACAAATAATAAGACAAGACAACTTTATTATAGTGGACAAATTTTATAAAAAAAAAACACTTTCATTTATTCCTTCTCATTAACCTGCTCCTGCCCTCCTGCTGAAAGACTGACTTTCGTCATACAATACTCAGATCCAGTGTTCCCAGATGAAAAATCGTGTTTTTCCGAAATAAAAACTGTAGCGTTTACGTTTGGCAGTGTTTGGTCGTTCGTTCGATTTTCTCCAGCGGAACAGGTTACACCTCTTGGTTACGATTTTTAACGTTATAATAGTATTATTAATTTTACTCTTAACTAACTAATTTTAATATATATATTTGTTTTATTTTTTTACCTACAAGTATGCTGTCCGAGGACTGCAGTACTTGCTGAAGTTTAAAAATAAAACAAACAAGCAAAAGTTCAGCCAAGGGGCGACAAAATTTAAAAAATCGATTCAAACGTGAAGTGATTTCCAAAAGGCAGTTGAGAACTTTCCAAATGGTAATTCACTTCAAATTTGACAAAAAAAAAAAAATACAAAAAACAAGACAGTCGTAAACTTTCGAGATGGTCTCCACGTCAAACTCCTGTTTGGTAAGAGTGACTAGAACGATCAGTTCCGGCCTTTTATACCCATTTGTTTGGGCTTTTAAATATTCCCAGCTGGAGAAGTTGCAATACACAAATAATACATAGAGCTGGAAGAGCTTTTAAATTGAAAGTTCAGCTAGAGGACCTTTTAATAGAAGATTCAGCTAGAGGAGCTTTTACATGTTTGTGTACAGTAATGTAAGAAGTTTATTTAAATCATAATTAAAATAAATTGTAATGAAGTAAATAAATAAGAATTCTAGATAATATATCGGGTTGTTTTTTTTCACGAATTTTTCAAAAAATTTATTGAAGTTCTTCAAATAAAAGTTATACTTATTTTTTTCGACAAAATTGTAGTAGGTAGATATAAACGTGTACATAATGCATAAGTCACATAAATATCGATAGCAAAATTTTGTCATAATTCAATTTTGTCATAATTAATAAATAAAGAAATTCTCTTTATTAAAGAGCAACAAATCTTTTGCAAAGATTGAACTTTAAAATGTTTCTGTACTCAAACGATTACAAATGAATTTGTGTTTTATATTAATTTACAGCTGAAAATATTCGTTCAACAGTTGGAGAAGAGGAATTTATAAGCGATAAAATATTAAAAATAATATCCTTTATGATTGGATATGCGAAGATTCCATCGGCTGTTATCAGTTATTTTATCAAATTCGTTAGTAAAACAGAAATTGTACATGTGCTCTGTTCGACTCACATTACACGTAATAATAGGTCCATTCGCGTACTTTCACGAGCCAAGCACCAAAAATCTGTCAAACTCGAAAAATTGAGCGAAACACTCTCAGAGAGCTGAAAATATACTCCAAAGTACGTGGATACACTTCAAGCTACTTTGAGCCACTTACATCTTTGAAATCTAATCCATATCACGAATAAATTTATAACTTACCTTTTTGCAACATATGAAACGTTCTAGGAGAACATTCGACCACCACCGAATTTTCTTTACTTTCAGATATTTTATTTTTGTGTACAATTGATTTTTAAAACGGATTTTGATTTTGTTTCCTGTCAATTTTGCGCATTTGACATTTTTATCAGTACTTGCCGGTTGAAATTCTCTGAGCTGTTTCGAGCCAAGAGAGGAACTGCTCGTTACTCGTTATTTTGCTAATTTTCTCTTTTTCTGTCATTTTTGATGAGTACGTGTATAGACTTTGGGCGATTGCGATCGATTTATATCAATTGCGTTCGATTCAAACCGCGTACGCGAACGAACCTAATGGAGGTAATAGAAAGTGATTTTCTTCAATAGAAAAGGTTGTTTTAATTCGTTTCAGTTTGCTATTAAAAATCATGAAATTCTATTAATTTTAGGTAAAAGTCTTGTTCATAATAGGTGTAGTAAAAATGTATCCATTATTTTCTCAATTGACGAGTGGAAAAGTTTTCCTGCGACACCTGGTGGATAAAAAAGGAATATGTTTTGACGTCTGTTTGTTTTGCAAAGGACTTGGATAAGGAATACGTGTGTTTTTGTGTAAGAAAATTATTTATTTATCTATTAGAAAGTTAATCAACTAATTTAAAATGAACTTAATCTGCAAATCTAAGTAATACTTGTCCGAAATTTGTATAGTGTGAGTCAATTCATCTGGTAAAACTAGCTCAGAAGTCTGTTCAAAGTAGTGTTGAATGTAATGTAAACAAATAATAAATTTGCTGTTGTTTATATATTTTGGTTGCTTTTTATCTTAGAAAAAGTATGTTAATTATGATTTTTACAGATTTTCTTGCTTTGATGATGGAGGATCCAGCTTAGAAGTTTCTTAGGTTGTCTCAATATCGCTCTGTGAAGTAATTGACTATTTCAGTGGTGTTAAAAATCCATAAGATTGGCCTCTCCCCGCCTCCATCCATAGATGAAGTTACTACTGGTAGCTGCATCATCAATTTCACTCAATTTTCAATACAATGGGAAAGGCTCCTTTCACAAGTTTGGTTCTATACTGGGATGACTTGATACAATCGAGTTCAGTCGATACAATCGAGCTCTGGCAGCACCTAATTTGTTTCAATCAATTATCCTCGAATACATTCCAGCTGACAAAATCTATAGCAACCTACCGATACGAAAATTTACCGCCAGGGGTAAGCCTCCATTCGTCAATAGATGGCTTAAGTACTCTATATCTGGCTTAGTTTTTGTTTCATTGATTTACAACAGATGTCGTTGTAAAGATGACAGTTACTACTAAATAAGCTTCTTTGACAGTTTACCATTTGATTAATTTAGTTTCGTTTGCGCACGTGTCAAAAATGAACCCTTGCAAAGAGAAAATATGCTACATTTTACAGTTTTTCTTCGATAAAGGCGAAAATGCAAGTCAGGCGGCTGAAAATGTGAATAGTGTTTATGGTCCTGATACTGTAACAGCCAACCATGCGCAATTTTGGTTTCTTTGATTCCGTTCCGGTAATTTTGAGGTTAAAGATGAGCCACGCTCCGGAAGGCCATTTGTCAAAAATGTTGATAAAATTATGGAAATCGTTAAAGGAAGTGGACCGTCGTATAAGCACTGTTACATTCAAAATGGCAGAAAGTTATCGAACAAAATGGCGCGTATTTGACTTAGATCGGATCATTCTATCTATATATATAAAAATTGTGTTCGTTTGACGCCGATTCACGCCTTAACGCATTTACGGATTTAAACCAAACTTTCACACATCTTTGGAATTGGTCTATATATGGTTTTTGTAAAGTTTTTTTGAAATCGGAAAACATATGTGTGTGTTGTGCGTGTGTGAAAAAACACATGAATTTTATTCGATTTTGGGTTTTGGGTTTCCACACATTGATATTTATATAGTCGAGTAATTCGGATTTGAATGATTTTTTTTTTATTTCGTTTGCCTTCAATCAGGGATGGTTTGGGAAAAATGAAAATACGGAAAATTCTCAACAGGTGGCTGTGTAGGCACATTTCGCGTTTCATCTATCTCCTTCTATATTATATATATAAAAATAAGTCGGATTGTGTTTGAACATTGATGTTCTCTTAATGCGTGAACCGATTTTGTTTCTGGAAACATCGAATGAAAGGTGACGTCAATCCTTAAGGGATATGATAGTTATGGACCTGATAGGTGGTGCTGTTGTCAACCTCTTAGCGCGGATAAAAACGATCAAGAAGCCGACCCGGAAATCTATTAAGTCGTTCAATAGAGAGGTTCAACTATCAAAAGGGATGTTAACAATTTAATCAATTTTAGGCGGTACGAAGTTCGCCGGGTCAGCTAGTATAAATATACTAATTAAAAGCTTAAGTTTCATGCAAAAATAATGATATAAAAAATAAAATTTATTTTTACTACACCATTATTTTGGAGCTCAAAAATCTTGAAAAAAAAAAAATCTCTTGCAGTCTGGCATCACTGCTCAGCACCTTCTCGATCCTTCGTTAAGTTTATATATTCGCTCAATACATCGACAGCAGAGTTGCAATCCTCATGCAGTTCGCTACACCACGGCTGTGAAAAGAAAGCTACAAATGTTCGGGCTTGGGGAATCACCTACACAGTAGATTTTTCGAAAAGGTTCAGAAAATTTTAACTTTGCGCAGTAGATTTAGTTGTGTAAATCAGTTTGTTTTTTAAACAAAAAAGCAGTAAAGTCCGAATCCTGCTACCCACTTTAAGTCTGTTCGGATACGACATAAGACTGTACGTTCCTAATTGTTATACTCGTCCAAGGGTATTTATTTGTTTGTTTGTTTGTCAACAAGGTACTTGGCCTTCCTTAGATGTGAGAAAATATGAATTTAATTAGTAACATAGTACAAATAATGAAAAAACAAAATTGAGGAAAAAATTATGTTAATAAAGATAATACAGAAAAAAAATTGCGAGTACAAAACAAAATTGACCAATACAATTACAATTGGTAATAATTCAACAAAATGGATTTTATTAGTGGTATTGTCATATTAATGTCAAATAAAGACGCACAATCATAATACAATAACATTAAACCATTTAAAGAGGAGGATCTACCGTAATTAGTACGAGAACGAGGAATATAAAATAATCTGTTATTACGTAAATTAAGTGATGGAGCATTAAGACCCAAAAGACTTAAAATATCAGGACAGTGAATCTCCCAAACAAGTATTCTGTGGAGAAAAACAACTCTTGACACCTTCTCCTAACCTCAAGGGACTCGAGTCCAATAAGTTGTAGTCGGGCTGAGTAAGGGGGTAAGTTATTAAAATCAGACCAAGGAAGACGTCTGAGGGCAAACCTAAGAAATCTCTTTTGTATTGCTTCGATTCTTACAACATGAGTGTTGCAGTATGGACACCAAACAATGGACGCATATTCCAACAACGATCGAACAAACGACAAATATAAGATTTTTAGCGCGTAGGGATCGGTGAACACCCTAGCATAACGTTTAAGCATTCCCCATGCTCTATTGGCTTTATTAGATATAAAGGGTGATTTTTTAGCTGGTTTGGTTTTGGCAACACTGGTTTTGACAGCTGACGTTTGTTTAGTACCTTGTGTCACTGTCAAACAGCTTCAGTTTGGTTTGCAATTTAACCATGGATCGTCTTACAAATGAACAACGCTTGCAAATTATTGAATTTTACTATCAAAATTCGTGCTCGGTTCGAAATGTTCATCGCGCGCTGCTTCCATTTTATGATCGGCATTCTCGACCTTCTGAGCAGTCTATTCGGAAGATTGTGACCAAATTTCGCACCAAATTTACTTTGTTGGACATTAAACCACCAACACGTTTACGTACTGTGCGTAGTGAAGAAAATATTGCGGCCGTATCAGCTAGTGTGACAGAAGACCGCGAAATGTCGATTCGGCGCCGTTCCCAGCAGTTAGGCCTTTGTTACAGCACTACGTGGAAAATTTTGTGGAAGGATTTGGGCGTAAAGCCTTTTAAGATACAGCTGGTGCAAGAACTAAAGCCAGCCGACCTACCACAACGCCGAATTTTTGGTGAATGGGCTCTTGGAAAGCTGGCCGAGGATCCGCTTTTTTATCGAAAAATTGTGTTCAGCGATGAGGCTCATTTTTGGTTGAATGGGTACGTAAATAAGCAAAATTGCCGCATTTGGAGTGAAGATCAGCCAGAAGCATTGCAACAGCTACCAATGCATCCCGAAAAAGCCACTGTTTGGTGCGGTTTATGGGCCGGCGGCATTATTGGGCCATATTTCTTCAAAGATGATGCGAATCGCAGCGTTACTGTCAATGGTGAACGCTACCGAGCGATGATAACAAACTTTTTTTTGCCCGAAATGGAAGTTCTTGACTTGCATGATATGTGGTTTCAACAAGACGGTGCCACATGCCACACAGCACGCGAAACAATGGCGCAATTGCGAGGCGAGTTTGGTGAACAGTTAATTTCACGTTTCGGGCCGGTCAATTGGCCGCCTAGATCGTGCGATTTGACACCATTAGATTATTTTTTGTGGGGGTATGCCAAGGCTAATGTGTATAGGGACAAGCCCGCTTCGATTGACGCACTGGAAGCCAACATCCATGCATTCATTCGTGAGATACCGGCCGATATGTGTGAAAGAGTATGCCAAAATTGGACTCAGCGGATGGGCTACCTGAGACGCAGCCGCGGTCAACATTTGCATGAAATTATCTTTAAACATTAAATTGCAAGGTTCAAACTATCGATTCAAATAAATATTTCATTCATTTTTTCGAATTTTTTGTGTTTTTTTTTAAAAAAAAGTTCTAAACCTCTTAAAAAATCACCCTTTACAAGGTGGCGCAAAAGTAATCCTCCTATCAGAAAATGCTATAAATTTTGCGATTGGCCCCTAATGTCAGTTCTGTTTTGACATTTGTGTAGTAAACACATGCGAAATACACGTTAATAAACAATGTTACGCTACACTGCTCCAGAACGCGGAATATTGGTGACTATTTATTTGAGCAATAATCGGTCGGTGACTTTGGCACAACGTGAATTTCGTCGCAGATTTCCTAGCCGTCCAACGCCTACTGGTGAAACACTGCGACGTTTAGCCGCTCGCCTCGAAGAGACTGGCACAACACGAGATGCTGCCAGGCGTGGCAGACCCCGGAGTAGCCGTTCTGCAGAGAATATTGCTGCTGTAGCCGAAGATGTCATGGAAGCGCCGTCGACATCGACCAGACGACGTGCCACGCAAATGGTCAGTCGACGGTCCCTACTGCGAATTTTGGTACAAGATTTGAAGATGTTTCCGTACAAAGTCCAGACGGTGCATCAGCTGTTAGTTGCTGACCGCCAATCGCGTCTAACATACGCTCAAGCCATCCTTAATCACCACCGAGAGGAAGATGATTTTTCATCAAAAATAATCATGAGTGATGAGGCCCATTTCTATCTTAGCGGGTACGTAAATAAGCAAAATTTACGCTTCTGGGGCACTGAAAATCCGCGTGTAACCCACCAAGAGCCATTACACCCGCTCAAAGTCACTGTATGGTGTGCTGTTTTCGCTGGAGGAGCCATCGGACCTTTTTTCTTCGAAGACGTCGCGGGCCAAACGGTTACTGTGAATGGTGAGCGCTACAGAGCAATGATCAACGAGTTCTTTTTGCCGCAACTTGATGAATTGGGATTGGAAAACATGTGGTTCCAACAGGACGGTGCAACGGCACACACTGCACGTGCCACAACCGATATGCTGAAGGATGCATTTCCCGGGCGCCTAATCTCCCGTTTTGGCGATTTTCCTGATTTGACCGCTCCAGACTTCTTTTTGTGGGGCTTTTTGAAGTCGCGGGTTTATGTCAACAAGCCTCAGACTCTTGCAGCTCTTAAAGGAGCTATCGCCGGAAGTTTTGGCCAAAGTGATGGAAAATGCCATAAAAAGGGCTCAAATGACAATCAACTGTGGCGGCGGCCATTTACGTGACATCATATTCTCGACTTGATGTAAAAAAAATTAAAAGACCAAATAAAAATAATCCACAAGAAGAATCAAAGTTTTTCATTTTTTTTTTATATTACAGCCAAAAAACATCGGAAGGTTATTTTTGCGCCACCTGTATATTCATAGTGATAAATGTTGGATGGTTCACTATCTAACATAACCTCTAAATCTTTTATTAAAGATACACGCGGAATAACATTACTGTCGAAGGAATAAACGTGAATGTAAGGCGAGGTACGACGGGAAAAAGTAATGACCGAACATTTACTAACATTAAACAAGTAGTTTTTAGTGCACCACAAAACGAAGTTTTGGAGATGCATTCAATATATCTAAACTATTAGGAACATTGCAAGAAGAGTATATTTTAAAATCATCGGCAAACATATGGATATTGCAATGTGGAACAAATTTCACATCATTAACGAATAAAATAAATAAGAGTGGACCTATGTGACTTCCTTGAGGGACACCGGATGTTACCATGATTTTTTTGGATAAGTGTCCTCGAAACTTTACAAATTGGTATCTGTTTCCTAAATAAGAAGAAACACCGTAGGGAGCCCTAAACGTTCAAGTTTATAAAGAAGAAGCTTGAGGTCAACTCAGTCATACGCTTTACTGAAGTCAGTGTAAATGTCATCGACCTGATTACCCTTAGATATCTCACTAATAACAAAATTTGTAAAAGGGAGGAGATTAGTGGATTAGTGGATCTGTTTTTTACAAAACCATGTTGGTTAGTGCAAATTTAATTTTTACAAAAAAAATCAGTCACCAACTCATCAAACAGTTTAGGGATGGACGATTGTTTACAGATCCCTCTGTAGTTTTCAATACTATTTTTCCTACCGCATTTAAATATAGGTATGGACTATAATAGAATTTTTCCATAGGGAAGGAAAGATATCGGTCTTTAACGATACATTGAATATGTGGCAAAATATGGAATGAAAAGCAAGGGCACACATTTTTATAAAGCCTGCTGGAATACCATCGGGTCAAGGATTGAAATTTAGAGCCAAATTTCTAAGTTAACTCTGTATCATATCTTCGGGAAAAGCAATGTGACTAAAAATAAAGGAATGTGGTGCACCTAAATAAGAAAAAAAGTGTTCATCTATAACTGAACCTTAGATAGAAGCTAAATGTCCCTCTAAGCATTTGCAAATGTTCCTTTCGAGCTCAATATTTGTGTAGTCACTCTTTTTGTGGTCAAAAGTGATGTAGAAGCATTCGTTCTGGAAAAATTTATGAACACAATCTGTGACCTCTTGCTTTTCTAAACCCTCCAGATCAAAGGTATAGTGAGGTGCCATTTGAGAGTACCCCACAAGTTTGTACGACAACAGTAGTTCTACTTAATAACTAAGTAGGCCCTAAGCCTCGACAAAGATGCCCTTATTCCTAATAATTTCTTGTATCGCAAACAATCAAAAACATAATCAAGTCCTCAGGATCTATTCAGCTGCGCATTAAAAGCTTATTGCGAATGGGAAACGACTTCCATACACACTGCCTTATCAAACTGCCGAAACCCACTGTTGTGCTCAGTAATATTAATTGGCTTAATGTTACAGCTACTTATACGAGGGCAATCGGAAAAGTTATTAATGATAATTTGTGTAAACAAATAGTGTGTGTACCAACTAGAATTACAACAAAGTCGAGTACTTTAATAGATTATGTAATTACTAATTCAGATAATGTAGAGGCGGTAACCGATATAAACCTAATGATAAGTGACCATCAAACTATAACAATAAAAATTAATAAAACGTTCGATCGAAGTGAAATACAAAATAATACCAAATGCGTAACAGCAATGAAGTATGACAAAAGGGCATTCACGGAGGCCTTAAATAACAGTATGATTAAAAATATCAATAGTAATATGAATGTTGATCGAATGGGTGAGTTATTTAATTTAGTAATAGAAGAAATGGTATCATTGTTCTCTACGAAGAAATATGTTAAAACAAAATGTTGTGAATGGTTCACACGATCTCTAAGAGATTTACGAACACAAAAAGTAATTAAATATAGCAGAGCAATACTTCGGAATACAGAAGAAGATTGGAAGGAATATAGAGAGATTAGGAATATATATAAAAGTGAAATAAAGAAGTGTAAGTCTATGTTTATAAAGAACAAAATTGAGAATAGTACAGACCAGAAAACTATGTGGAACAATTTAAAACAATACGTATTAAAAAAAGAAAGTAAAAGTGAAGTAATAAATATTGTGTTTAATAATGAGATCTGTAACAACGTAAAAATATTACCTAATAAATTTAATGACTTTTTTGTTGAAAGTGTAGTCCAAATAAGTGAATCGATCCAATTTGTACCCTTTGTTAATAATGTAAGTGAAGTCGAGTCTGTTTTTAAATTTCAAATGGTTTCGTGTGAAGACATTCAATGTAGCTTTAAGCTAATGAAAAATAAAAAAGATTTTACCGGGATGTGCCCAAAAATGTATTTGGACAATATAAATCGTATCGCCCCAGTTTTGCGAGATATTATAAATAAGTCGTTTGTGACATCTACGTTTCCATCGTCGTGGAAAAAGTCTTTAGTGACACCCATTGAAAAAGTCACGAATTCGAAAGTGTGTGAAGACTATAGACCCATTAATTCCATGCCCATTTTTGAAAAAGTGTTCGAAAAAATTGTTTTTAAGCAAATTTGCAATTACTTCGAAACAAACAATCTTATAATAGATGTTCAGTCAGGGTTTAGGAAAAGTCACTCGTGTGAAAGTGCCGTGAATCTGGTTGTAGCAAATTGGAAAGAGGAAATTGCTCAGCAAAACAAAGTGTACTGTGTTTTCTTGGACCTCAAAAGAGCATTCGAAACAATAGACAGAAATGTTTTGTTAAACAAATTAGAAAAATATGGCATTAAAAATAATGAACTTCAATGGTTTCGATCTTATTTAACGAATAGAATGCAGATAGTACGGGTAAATGGAGAATACTCTAATGAAAGGGAAGTTGAGCTCGGTGTACCGCAAGGGTCTGTACTAGGAACACTATTATTCCTTGTATATATCAACGATATTCATTGTGCGATAAAAAATTCGAAGCTGGCGTTGTTTGCGGATGATGCAGTTATTTATGTGACGAGTAGAGACGATGAGGAATGTTATCGTTTAATGCAAGAGGACTTAAATAGTACAAGCGTGTGGTTGAAGCAGAATAAATTGAAACTGAATGTCAGCAAAAGCAAACTAATTATACTTAACGGGCCTCAAGAAGATAACAGAAGATTGATGGTTGATGGAGAAATTATTGAAAGAGTAGAAGAAACAAAATACCTAGGTATAATTATAGACAAGGACCTATGTTTTGCAAATCATGTAGATTATATTTGTAAAAAAATTTCCCAAAAAGTTGGTTTTTTAAAAAGAATAAGAAATGAAGTTTCAACCTTAAGTGCAATAACAATTTTTAATGTAATAGTAAAGCCACATTTTGAATATTGTTCTTCTGTTCTATTTTTATGTAATAACTCGTTGATTCAAAGACTACAACTTCTACAAAACAAGGCCATGAGGTGTATATTAAAGTGCAATAGATATGTGTCAATAAATTATATGTTGAGTGTATTGAAATGGTTGTCTGTTAAACAAAGAATCGCGTTCAATGTTCTAGTATTTGTATTTAAAATTAAAAATAACTTAATGCCCGTGTATTTATTGAAATATATTAAATATGTAAAGGAAGTACAACCATACTCGTTAAGAAATATGGATGATTTAAGACTGCCGAGCTTACGAAGTGCAAGAGCTCAAAATTCACTTATATATAAAGGTTTTAAGCTATTCAATCAATTGCCGAGTATTGCTAAGACTGAAACAAATATTAACGTATTTAAAAAATATGCCATTGAACTTACGAGAAATATGTAACAAGTATGCAAAAATTGTATTTGGTTAATAATGTAAAACTGTAAATTGTTTATGAATGGCCTCTCAAAGCCAACTAATAAAGCATCTATCTATCTATCTAGTAATGAAGCCCGCAGTGAGATCAAACAAACCATGAAAAATATGAAACGAATTCGTCTCCTTTTACGGGCCAATTACTCGTCCCGCCCTCCTTCCCATTGTATCACTATCACATCTTGCATCCAAACTTCTTCGAAAAAAATCAACCGACTTCCTCATAACTCAATTCGAATTCTAAGCCAACCCGCATCTCCCCCCTTCTAGCCACCATATACTCTAAAGGAATCTCGCAAAAGGATATTTCTTAAAAGAATCCCATATACAATAGGACGCTCGAGAGCATGCATCGGTGCGCGGCAGCGAAGCCTGCTTATTTATGTTACCATCGAGAAGTTCTGAGTGGGCTCACATAATGGCGCTTGGCCGTTTACAGTACCTTCCTTCTTCTGTGGTCTCTCTCCTCGAGTGCAGAGTAAACCAAAGTAGTGGTATCCCAGGAAGGAGCACACAAACTGTTGGCTCCATCTTTTCGCTTCCTCACATGTTACAAACCTTCTTGTACTCAAATAATTGCGGCCAGAGGCATATTTTAAAATTTATTTTTTGTTGCCGAAACACACTCAAAAGGGGGAAAAAAAAGAAAACAGAAACGATGGGGGAAAAATGTGGATAACAGGCTCGGGTTCGGGTTCGGGTTCGGGTTCGGGTCCGGAAGAAGGACCAACTTTCACATGGCCCATATTTCTTGGAACTCTCCAAAAATAAACGCATGCAACGAGCATAGCAGGAAGTGAACAAAAGCCAAGATGTAAACTACTTCAGTCGGCCGACTCAGAGGACGGGGGATGCTCGCATATGAAATTAAAGTTTTTTGGTTTTTTTCTTTTTGTGCAAATGCCTCTGGTGGAGAACAAGAGCTGCTGGCACCGGCCATATAATCATTTGCAACTTGTTACCAAAGTTGAAATGAAATATCTAAGTAGTACAAGGACTTGGGAAGACAAGCTAATTTGAATACACTACACTCACTTAAGATTATACTCGTACATGTGCAGACGGTTTAACAGCCGTTCCGCTTCCCCATCTAATCGGCGAGTGTGTATGGGGATGTGATGATAGCCCCAAAGCGAAGGTTAGCGAGAGGCTGTAATTTCCATCCTTTTGTCGCTGGGGCTATGGGTATTATTTTTGTTTTTTTTCGGTGAAATATTTCATGGAAAAGTTTCATGTTTCCGAGAAAGTATGCACTCGGTGTGGGCGGGCAAAGTTAATATTACATAATTCTTTGTCGTGCCTCACGTCATATCTTTTGGGTTGCGGCTTGGGCTTTGTTTTGTGCGGCTAAACTTGGTTGGAGGTGAGTATTTTCCGTGAAATGGTATTTATAAATGGTAAAAGTGTCTGGGGTTTGGTTTTGGAAAGACCGCTGGCAAGTTTGGTGGAAGACGCTTTTTAGAAATTAGTATTGTGACTTGTGAGTGTGAAATGAACAGCTTTGCGGAGGACGCTAGCAACAATCCTTTAGAGCTGTTAAAATGATGGAGATTGGAGTTTAATTTAGAGCCCCCGGTACTTGACAACTTGACGTGTTCTAAGAGTTGGAGGCAAGCTTTTGAAGAATCCACGAAGATGTTTCTTTTGATTTTTATACGTTCTTATTAAAATTCTAAAAGGTCATAGACGAAATCGAGGATGCTTTATAAAGAGTCATTACAACGTAAGTCGAGGTAGAGGCTTTGGCCTCCAGTGATGGCAAATTTAAAGACTAACGCTGAGGTCTGACTCAAGAAGCCTCCATCGTCGACTTATTATACTGCATTCGTCAAGGTTAGAAGTTAGGTTAGGTTTAAGTCAATAAAGGTCTGTCTTTGGCCTCCAGTGATGGAAAATTTAAAGACCAACGCTGAGGTCTGACTCAAGAAGCCTCCATCGTCGACTTATTATACTGTATTCGTCAAGGTTAGAAGTTAGGTTAGGTTAAGTCAATAAAGGTCTGTCTTTGGCCTCCAGTGATGGCAAATTTAAAGACAAACGCTGAGGTCTGACTCAAGAAGCCTCCATCGTCGACTTATTATACTGTATTCGTCAAGGTTAGAAGTTAGGTTAGGTTTAAGTCAATAAAGGTCTGTCTTTGGCCTCCAGTGATGGAAAATTTAAAGACCAACGATGAGGTCTGACTCAAGAAGCCTCCATCGTCGACTTATTATACTGTATTCGTCAAGGTTAGAAGTAAGGTTAGGTTCAGTCAATAAAGGTCTGTCTTTGGCCTCCAATGATGGCAAATTTAAAGACGAACGCTGAGGTCTGACTCAAGAAGACTTCATCGCCAACTTCTTGTACTGTATTCGTCAAGGTTAGAAGTTAGGTTAGGTTTAAGTCAATAAAGGTCTGTCTTTGGCCTCTAATGATGACAGATTTAAAGACGAACGCTGAGGTCTGACTCAAGAAGACTTCATCGCCAACTTCTTGTACTGTATTCGTCAAGGTTAGAAGTTAGGTTAGGTTTAAGTCAATAAAGGTCTGTCTTTGGCCTCTAATGATGACAAATTTAAAGACGAACGCTGAGGTCTGACTCAAGAAGACTTCATCGCCAACTTCTTGTACTGTATTCGTCAAGGTTAGAAGTTAGGTTAGGTTAAGTCAATAAAGGTCTGTCTTTGGCCTCCAGTGATGGCAAATTTAAAGACCAACGCTGAGGTCTGACTCAAGAAGCCTCCATCGTCGACTTATTATACTGTATTCGTCAAGGTTAGAAGTTAGGTTAGGTTTAAGTCAATAAAGGTCTGTCTTTGGCCTCCAGTGATGGAAAATTTAAAGACCACCGCTGAGGTCTGACTCAAGAAGCCTCCATCGTCGACTTATTATACTGTATTCGTCAAGGTTAGAAGTAAGGTTAGGTTCAGTCAATAAAGGTCTGTCTTTGGCCTCTAATGATGACAAATTTAAAGACGAACGCTGAGGTCTGACTCAAGAAGACTTCATCGCCAACTTCTTGTACTGTATTCGTCAAGGTTAGAAGTAAGGTTAGGTTCAGTCAATAAAGGTCTGTCTTTGGCCTCCAGTGATGGCAAATTTTAAGGCCTGATTCATAGTTGAAGCCTGTATAGGAGTCGATTTTTCTCACAGGAAGACTGTCATTTATTTTGGGAGAAGGTTGCGTTTGGAGATCGATAAGCCTAATGTTGCACTGCGACCTCGTAAAATACCGAATCCTCGATGGTTTGCCTTCCTGCTAAACACCTCGACTTGCAGCTGTTATCTAACTCTTCGTATTCGTCTCGCTATAAGGTTGAGCTCTGAATCTCTGAATTAGGGTACCAAATCCATATCATCGGTGGTGTGGCTTTCGATACTGACGCACGTAGCTACGCTTTTTTAGTGCCGTCACTTGTATACCCACTGAAACCTCCTGAACTTACTATTTTTGCCTAAACACCTCTCATTCGAAAAACACAACTTTTAAATTGAAAAACACGACAAAGCAAAACTCATCCGCCTCCTTCCCACACACACATACAAACGGGTGAAGCGCACGAGAGCTTTTGTTAATTAACTTTGAACAAAGTTGACTAAACTCTAATTGATAATATGTGGCAAAGGCTACTACGATATTGTGGAGCCAGCACAAAATGCACATCAATGCATCGGCCGCAGGCATGGCTGTTGCATGGTGGACGGATGCATGTGAGCCTGCACCCTGAACGCCTTGTAATGCCCCCAGCCGTTAGGTGGACAGACAAACTCACTCACTCACTCACTCACTCACTCACTCACTCACTCAGTCACTCGCCGGGTGGATATGGACGAACTTTGCTAGGTTGACTGCTGATGTTAGATGGCGGCGGCTAATACAATATGGCGACCTGATTGGACATGTGCACACTCTGGCGTTTGGTGAAATAAGGCTTCGCCCTATTTACCAGACAAAGTGCACTGCACACACAATCCCAACACATATTTATACGATGTTCACATGCAACGGATGATTAAGCACATAAAGTCAATGAAAAGTTCAGTCCAGACCGCACTGTACCAGAACCGGAACCACACCTAAGCTCTCCACTTCCACTATACCCTTCTCTCCTGCTCTGTCTCTGGATTGCATGGCCCAAACTTTAGGTACAATAATTTCATTTGGGAAAATTTGTTCAATTTGCGATAATAGGTTAAAAGCATACTTGGTTTTAATGTTCGCTTTCGCATCGGACAGACGATCAATTGAGTTGCTCGGACGTTAATGGATGATGGACTCTTTGGGGAACAATTATTGAAAATGTGGGTGCTATCGCTATACCATGTGCGACAGGGCTTTGTGGTGTTATTGTGGGCCATTCTCGGTTACCCTCGGTCTATCGTGTTTTTGTGTTTTTCAAGTGCAACATAATTACTGGCGGCAATTTGAGTTTGAATGAAATTTCCAGTTCAAATTAGTTTAGACTGAGTGCATTTGGAGAGAGCACCGTCCTGGGAGGGTTTTTACTTTAAATTTGTTCGACATGGACACGGTTTTCGCACTAAAAAAATTCTATACATCTCCATGAACACAGAGAGGTCCGTTTTTAGGCTGAATTTCATTCTAGGCTCTACGAAAAATAAAATTGCTTTGGTTGTTGTCTGTTTGTACACTGGCGGTCACTAGGATGAGGCCATGCATTTTGCAATCGATTTTCACTTTGAAAATTTTTTACCCGGAAACTTTTACTACCTGTGAACAGGTACATATTTTTCCAACAGTAAGTCATAAAATTGAAGGGTAAATAAAAAACTACGGCTTTAATTTTCCAAACAATGAACTACCTGAAAAGCGTATAAAAGGATGCGCCACTAGGATGAGGCCATTGCGAATATTTCGTTGCAGGAGTGCGCATCAGCGATTTTTTTCAAAGTTTTGCTAAGAATATTTAAAAAATTAAAATTTTTACTTAGTTCAAACAAAAAAAGATTCCGGAAAGACTTTGACAGCGACAGAAAGAGGAAAAATGGATGCTTTCAAGGAGTTAGGACCGATAAATTGCAAGGAGTCTTAATAGAAGTTAGACTGTTGTAAACAGCTGTCTTGCGGATCCACAAAACTATGGGAAAAATCTAAAACGACGCACGGCAGAAGCAACAACATTGCGAGAAAAGCGGTCAATTCTACGGCTTGCCTCAAATTGTACTCTACCAGCAACGAAAATAAGGGCCAAGAGTGGAGTATCAGCCAGCATAGCAACGGTTCGAAGGATAATACGAAAATGTGGTACTATACAGAGAAGAAGAAACCTGTTTGAGGTAAGTACACAAGGAGCATCGAATGAATTTAGCAAGAGGACATGTTTGCTTGGAGCAATGAATGGAAACGCGTTGTCTTTTCGGATGAAAAAAGTTTAATCTTGACGGCCCCGATGGTTACAACTTCTATTTCCATGATCTAAGAAAGGAGTAGCTTTTTTGGCAAGACATCACAGCCGTACATCAGGTGTAATGGTGTGGGGAGCTATTACGTACTATGGCACAGTCGAGTTGGAGTTTTTGTCCACAACAATGAACGGAAACAACTAAAGGGTGATTTTTTAGCTGGTTTGGTTTTGGCAACACTGGTTTTGACAGCTGACGTGTGTTTAGTACCTTGTGTCACTGTCAAACAGCTTCAGTTTGGTTTGCAATTTAACCATGGATCGTCTTACAAATGAACAACGC
The DNA here is from genome assembly GCA_951230905.1 of Cheilosia variabilis. NCBI lineage: Eukaryota > Metazoa > Arthropoda > Insecta > Diptera > Syrphidae > Cheilosia > Cheilosia variabilis. The sequence goes on along the minus strand of OX579680.1, from coordinate 57,544,974 downwards.
TTGCATTGAATTTTACTATCAAAATTCGTGCTCGGTTCGAAATGTTCATCGCGCGCTGCTTCCATTTTATGATCGGCATTCTCGACCTTCTGAGCAGTCTATTCGGAAGATTGTGACCAAATTTCGCACCAAATTTACTTTGTTGGACATTAAACCACCAACACGTTTACGTACTGTGCGTAGTGAAGAAAATATTGCGGCCGTATCAGCTAGTGTGACAGAAGACCGCGAAATGTCGATTCGGCGCCGTTCCCAGCAGTTAGGCCTTTGTTACAGCACTACGTGGAAAATTTTGCGGAAGGATTTGGGCGTAAAGCCTTTTAAGACACAGCTGGTGCAAGAACTAAAGCCAGCCGACCTACCACAACGCCGAATTTTTGGTGAATGGGCTCTTGGAAAGCTGGCCGAGGATCCGCTTTTTTATCGAAAAATTGTGTTCAGCGATGAGGCTCATTTTTGGTTGAATGGGTACGTAAATAAGCAAAATTGCCGCATTTGGAGTGAAGATCAGCCAGAAGCATTGCAACAGCTACCAATGCATCCCGAAAAAGCCACTGTTTGGTGCGGTTTATGGGCCGGCGGCATTATTGGGCCATATTTCTTCAAAGATGATGCGAATCGCAGCGTTACTGTCAATGGTGAACGCTACCGAGCGATGATAACAAACTTTTTTTTGCCCGAAATGGAAGTTCTTGACTTGCATGATATGTGGTTTCAACAAGACGGTGCCACATGCCACACAGCACGCGAAACAATGGCGCAATTGCGAGGCGAGTTTGGTGAACAGTTAATTTCACGTTTGGGGCCGGTCAATTGGCCGCCTAGATCGTGCGATTTGACACCATTAGATTATTTTTTGTGGGGGTATGCCAAGGCTAATGTGTATAGGGACAAGCCCGCTTCGATTGACGCACTGGAAGCCAACATCCATGCATTCATTCGTGAGATACCGGCCGATATGTGTGAAAGAGTATGCCAAAATTGGACTCAGCGGATGGGCTACCTGAGACGCAGCCGCGGTCAACATTTGCATGAAATTATCTTTAAACATTAAATTGCAAGGTTCAAACTATCGATTCAAATAAATATTTCATTCATTTTTTCGAATTTTTTGTGTTTTTTTTTTTAAAAAAGTTCTAAACCTCTTAAAAAATCACCCTTTATAACGATTCACTGATTCAATATTAAAACAATTTGGTACCACTCTCTATTCCATGTCATGTGACTACGAGCAAAAAGTGAGCGAGCGTGCTAACAAACGTCGGTTAGCGGTGTTTTTTTTTTTAAATTTTGTTCTCTTTTAATGTTTTGCTTTGCAAATCACTCGCCGTACCGTAGCTACACTTGCATTTACTCCCAAGTTCAGTCGAATTTTAGCTGCAGCACTTTGAGTTTGAGGCTACTCGGAGAATTCGTCTCTCTTCGCAAGTGCTTTCCATGAGGAGTGTTTCATATTTTTTCCATAATTAAATGGATGACTGACAACAGTCTGACTTCTAGAGATTTTTTCTGCTATCTGCCTGGTTGTAAAATTGCTGTCTCGATAGGCCAATATTTTGCCTTTTTCCTCCGAAGTTAGTGCTGCACCACGACCCATTTTGTGTTGAATTAATTCAAAAAATAAATAGGCACCAAAATTAAACTTTTCACTTGCACAGCTAATCGGAAACTGAAATAACAGCCTCTGAGTCTATTCTGGTGATCACCTAAAAAGCCGTTTTTTGTTGGCATAGGCAAAGCAAAATCGAAATAGATCATAACTGTACAATTTCTGCAGCAAATTCTTATCTCTTAAACTGGTCTAATGTTGCACTCAAAAAAATCCAACCAAGGTTATGGTGGTAGCTTTCTGCATAAAAGAGAAAATTGAAGTGTCAAAGACAGAACATGTTGAGTCTATTTGATTGATCGGCAGTATACCGAGGAGTATTATTAATTCCTGCTCTTTGAACTATGAAAAGCTCCCTGCATCCTAAAACTATGCAATTAAAAATATAAAATTTCCAAAATCGAAAAAATAAACATCCAGGGGGTTTTCGCAGGACATTAATTAACTTAATTCCAAATTCACCTCTCCCCCTTCATCGGCGCACGCTGTGATAATCTGTGACCCGCAACTTCTAAACCCTGGCTCCCATATTTTCCATAAGCTTGTGTCAGTAAATAATTCCCCTAAACATCCATAAAACACCCTATCACTTAGCAATATTTGTCTGAGTTGTAATTTTTCAATTAACTGCTCACAACTGCGGATATACATCGCCAGCATTTTCGAAACAAAAACTAACTTTGTTCAACGAAATCATTGATATCCTTGCGATAGCACGTTCCTTATAAATGAAGTGTCAATGAGTTAAAAAAAACCAACCCTCTGCCTGCGGCGGCTGTATTCAGAGCCGGCCAAGTTTTTGTGTTTATTTATTGTTGCCATCGCCACGTCCGCTCTGACAAGGCAAATTAATAATTTTCCAAAGGATTTCCCAATGTTTACCAAAGTGAACAATAAATAAAAACAATGACAAGAATACTCATTCAATTTGTATAAGGTGGGGCTTTATCTCCGTTCGACTTGTGCCATCACGGACTATCATTAATCTATCGCAGAGCCCAGCACCAGGCCGACTTTGGATGACATCAAGGACGGCAGTTGTAGTCGGTGAGTTTGGTTTGCTCATGTGTTTTGGTGTTCATGCTTTCAAAAATCACTTCATCGACTAATCGCATTATTTACGGCAATTTCCAAAAAAGAAAAAAAAAAATCCAGACAACCGCACAGAGACTCTCAGGATAGATAATCTGGGTCAGGAGATTTTCCTTAGTGGATGCTTTTAAGCCTGATGTAGCAGCACTTCGGGGCGAAGTACTGTGCAAACAATATTAACTTTACAAAAACCTATGAGAGTTGTGCAGCTCCAGCACTAAGATTCCCACAAAAGGATGTAAATATGTGTAATTTTCTGTGCTTGCATATTGGGATATCCGTTATTTTTTTCTTCTCTCTGTTCCCTTTCTGGGTGTGTGCACTTAATATTTACATAGTTTTCCGGATGTGGATGGTTGCCAATTTGTATGTGGAACGTCAATTCAATTTCATAATTGAAACTTGTGTTCGAAAATGCAAATTTAGCAATCGGGGTGTATTCGCAGAGATCCTTGAAGAAAGTGCCCTAGCCCGGGTGTAGGTTGTGCTCAACAATTCGATTATGATTTCACAGTTGGCGAAGGTTATGCATAGTATAGGACAGAGAGGGCAATGAAAAGGTTTTATCACGAGAGCGAGTCAATATTGAGTTACTTTCGGCAGCGCCATTAACGTGAAAGCTAATGGATTTGCGTTTTATTTGCCAAGTTCGTCGTTTTGACGGAGCTTTTGTAGATGCGATGGCTGTTTTAAAGTTTCCCGTTATTGGTGTAATTGAGTGTTTACCTTTTGGTAAGAGCGAGTATTTGGCGAGTGCTTGTTGGAAGTTATGCTCAGTCTTGAGAGGGGCTGTCTAAAATGACTGGTGAAATTTTAATTGAGAATAATTTTCAAATAAAATTGATCCGGTAAACCGTGGAATTGAAATTCCATCTATAGGCTTTGAACTTGTCCTAGTCTTCTGAATGAGTCATCGGATTGCGATGAAGCTAAAACTAAGTGTGAAGTCGGAAGTTATGTCTGAGAAATTCAGACGGATTGGGTGAATCGTTTTGTTGTAATGTGGTCAGCAAAGAGCCTCTTTTCTGGAAGTTTCAAAACTACATCACACAAGGTTCGACGCGCCTTTCCGCCATACAGCCGTTGAACTTGCTTTATTGGCGCTTCATTTCGGGGTGAACTTGGACTAACAAGCCTCTATGGAGTTTTTGTGAATGTGACTGTGACTAACTGCCTTCAGTTGTGCGTGCCACGTTGGTTGAGGTAACTTTTCCTATTGTGAAAACCACCGACGGAAACTTTTAGTCTGACGCATTAGGAGACTCTGCGATGGCTGTTTATCAAATCTACACATTCAGCAATTTCGGGCGACTAATGAACACAAATGACGCTATAAGACTCGAGGGGATTGCAGTTTAATCTGCTCTTTCGAACGCAACCGGGACCGAAAATCACTCGAAGACATTTGTGATTCAAACGAGAGACCATTCTTCTGTCGAAGGATCGCTCTAATTTTTGCCATTTGAGGACTTTTGAGACTCTTAATAGCACCGATCTATCACAGATCTTTCACCTGTACATAGTATGAGCGATGCCCGTAGTGGTGAATATTGAGCATTGTAAGAGCGATGGGTCTCAAGTTCGATCCATGGAAAAGCACAAATTGCCTACTTTTAAAGTGTTTTTTCCACAGCGTTATCTCGGGCAAAGTACATATGAGAAAGCGTCTTGATCCAAGAGCTCGTACTTGAGATAGGGACCCGTACGTCTGTTCTATTGGTCCCAAAAATAGAAAGTCACACAAAACGAATGATTGCTTAAAGGTACTCGTAGGCCTATATGGACCAGGGCCTCATTTCACCAACCACTTTTCACTTTGCATTTTGCATTTTTTCACTTTATCTTTGCAAATTTCGTTTCACCAAACGCAAATTTGCAAAGAGGAAATTTTTGCAAAGTTGAAAATGTTCCCTCTTTGCGAAATTCGTTTCACCAAACACAAATTTTGAAAGTGCAAAGCATGTTTTTGCAAATTGCAAAGTTTTGTCAATTTGCAAAGAATTCGTCCATTTCGTTTCACCAAACAAATTAGATTTGCACTTTACATTTAAAATCGTGAAAAGTTTGTCAATAATAGCTGTTTTTTATTATCAGCTATGATCCATGTAGATCATCCATTTACATGCACCTACAACAACAGCACATGATCCTGTTTCTCATCGAGATCACGAATCTGATCTGATATGAAATAATTTATTTCTACTATTTCCGGCTTGTTTTAATTTTAAATGTTGGTGTGCCTGTAAACGATAACCACACAATCACGTTGCCAGACTAAAAAATGGAAAACAAAAAATCAATTGATTTTTTTCGCATTCGAATAAAGTCCCTGTCCGTATTCCGAGTTATTTTCTTTTTTCTTGTTCTATAAAGGTATGTCCAGGCCAGCCAAACATTTGATAAACAATTCAATACCTACATGTTCCATAAATATTTCTAAAGCGCTTATTAAACAAAACAATTTTTATGGAATGTTTATGAAATGTTTCACAGTTACCCAATCGTGATGGAAAATAATTTTTGTTTTACAAGTATCCTCGCAGAAAGCGAGCGCTGTTTTTCGATTATTATTTGTTTTTAAATAAAATAAAAATGTCCAGAAAAGCTTGGAATACCTAATGGGAAAGTGATTCATTTAATACGATTATTTGAATTAAATCGCGTGTCGCGTGATTGCCGAGACCAAAATTTTCACATTATTTTCTTCTAGTCCAAAAAAGGATAAAGTTGAAACATCTCATAAACATTTACCCCCTAGTAATAAACAAATATGCAAAATGTAAGTTAGCTAGTAGACGTCAGATAGCATACAAAAATTTGACGTAACTGCTGAGTAACGAGTGTTTATTAATACGGGGGTTAGTAAATAAATTTCAGAAATCTTTTATAAATGTTTATAAAATCTGTCCGATTTGCTTCACAAACATTTCATAAACATTTCTGAAATGTTTCGGTGGTCTGGATACACCTTAATATGCCAAGATAAACTCAAGCGGTAGCAGCAAAATATTGTTCATGAGTTGCATATTTGAACATAAAATACTAAATTTGTTTCACAAAAATATATTCGAAAAGAAAAATTATGCAAATTTGATTCAAATATGGCAACACCCCCGACATTGCAAGTGAAATGACATGTGCCTTGTGTGACGTCACGTTGAGAAGAATATTTGCAATATGGCTGGTGGCAATATGAAGTTTGAAATACCCTGTATTATCTGTTTTGTTTTTGAAAGCAACTGTTGCCACAATTCAAAAATTGAACTTTTTAATGATCCGTTCTGTTTTATTTTCGTGATCTGATCCGAATCAGATCACGCTGATAATAAAAAACAGCGAATATGCAAAGAAAAAAAATCATTTGCAGTTGAGCTTTTGTTGTGAACGGTTGGTGATATAATTAAAAAAATATATAATGAACCGTTTCGAAGCACTCTTTGAAGACGAAGATGATACAAATAATGTGAAAAGGGTTGTAAAACTAAGGACAAATTTTGAAATTGGAGATAATTTTTCAACCCTGGAAAGCTTTCGTTTAACGAAGACGAGTATTGAACGTGTTTTGTCAACAATTGGACATAGTCTAAGGTTTGACAGCGAACGAAATAATTGCTTAAGTCCCCTGCAACAGATTCTATGCACACTACGTTGGACTGGAAATGGAGGGCAATATCATGGAGTCGCATACCTAGAGCATACCTAGTAAACCTTCTTTGAATTTTCTCTATGCGAGATTCAGCATTGCGGTCGAAAGGATTCCAAACAACACAGCAGTATTCCAATATCGAACGAATCAAAGTATTATAGAGAGTTTTAAGTGTATGTATATGGATCATTAAAATCTTTAGAGTTTCGAAAAATGAAACCTAGCATTTGATTAGCTCTGCCAACAATGTAGTCAATATGCACAGAAAAGTTTAGTTGAGTGTCAAAAATGACCCTCAAGTCTTTTTGGTCTGAAACTCTACTCAGTGTTGTGTTTTGCATTTTATAATAAAAAAATATAGGGAACTTTTTTCTACTAAAAGTAAGAACCGAACATTTCTTAATATTGAAATAAAGGCTTTAAATCATTTTGTGACGCTAAGACATCTGACATACAGTTTATTGTCTTGTAGATTTTTAGATCATCTGCGTACAAAAGATATTTTGAGCTTAATAAACTCCAAAACTAAAATCCCCAACCTGAAGTCCCCAAGTCAATATCCCCAAACCCAAAATCCCCAAATCCAAAATCCCCAAATCCAAGATCTCCAATCACAAAATTGGCGCCAAGCATCAATTCTTAGATACACTCGAAATATTGGGAATCTATGTTTAAGGATTTTGTGATTGGGAATCTATGTTTAAGGATTTCATAAATTAAAATTGTAACTCATTTTTCAATTGCATATATTCAAGATAATAACATATATAATATTACAACTTAAATTCAAAAAATATAACAAAAAGGACTTCAAGAAAGAAAAACTAACGAAAAATAAGAACTTCTTAACATAATGATATGTTATGTGATATAAATTGTAAATATTCCATTTTGCCGATATTCGGTCGTTTTGAAATAATTTTTTTAAATTTTTTGTAACGTTTAATGCGAGATTTTGTTATCACTGGTTCTTCGCCACTATTTAATTTTTGTAGTGTTGTTTTCACGACAATCATTTCTTTCGAAAGATCTTCAATTAAATCGTACAAGGCAGATCTTTTTCTGCCAACTATGCTTTTGAGGCGGCGGTGCCAGGCTTCCACACAGTTCTGTGTTCGAGGAAAATTTGTCTTAACACAATCGGCAACTGACCAAAACTCAGGTTAATGTTTTCTTTTATTACCGACGACATAGTTCTTTTTAAACCCAGAACAAAGTTTTCTGAAATTATTGTCATCAAAACTTCTGCTTAGCTCAGAAAAGTAAGTTGGTATTTCTTCTGGCGGTACAAATGCCAAGCTTTTCAGCATCCTGACGTATAAACTGAATGTCTCATTATTGCCATATATCCTTTGAAGCCTCTCTTTTTGTACCCTCCTCCAAATTATTTGCCCGAAATGAAACAAACATCCTTGGAAATGGGCAGAAGGGAAATAAGGTTTTGCTTTCAAAATCAGAAATGATTCTTAACGGATTTAACTTTATATTTCTTTCAAGCGCCAATCGAAATAATTCATAAAAGAACTCATTATAAGCCTGCGAAGTTTTTTTGCTCATAAGGCAAAAAACAAGAGGCACAGCCTGTCCATCTATAAGTCCATGTATACTAAATAATTGACGCATAATAGATGGAACAACATTAACCAACACTGACTCTCTCCCAAAGCTTTTAGTGAGGTTGTAGTTCCCAGAATTATATTTTTTTCACCATTAAATAATTTCTCGCTTAGAACAAAGAGTTCGCCTTCTAAAGTTAGTAGCTCTTCAGGAATATTAATTGATGTTAAATCGGCCGGTTCAGCACGAGTTTTATTTATGTGACGAATTCGACCTACCTTCCTTTTTTGAGCGCCTTTACTTGGTAACAGCGTTGCCAGACGGTTGAAATATTTCCCCCAGACAAATCTGAAAAACCCCCAGATTTAGCTATTTTCTAAAAAAAAAACCCCAATTTTTTTTTCAAATTATGTATGTAAATTTAAGATTAAATACAAAGACACGAGTTTAAAGAATTAAAAAGATTTTTTAATGTATACGTATTTAAAAAAAAAAAAGGAAGTGAATTCAGATTTCAAGATTTAATAACAAAAACTTAGCTAATAAGTAAAAATAATCAACTTTCATAAATAAGTCCTAAAATATAGTTCTCGTTGTCTTAATCTTTGGTTTTGTACATCTGCTCATGAACATTTTGATCATTTGATCAGAAGGGGTAAAATTGATACATCCCGATCCAGGAACAATCACAAATTGGTTTTGGCAAGAGACAAAATACAAAGAAAGTCTCGCTCTATTTATTGCTTCTCATATGATTGTGAACTCTTCGCAAATGCAATAGTGTGTGATGTATGTAGCTTTAGATAGGGGTTTATCAATATCCTTGCACCAATGAATATTGGAATGCGTTGGAATGGAATTGGCATAAATGGAACATGAATTTATTTGGTTTGTTGGTGTTGCTTTATTATAGCTTTTAATGTTCACTTACGATACTTTTTAGTGAGAAGAAAAAAATAATTGAACGCAATTACAATTTAAAAAAAACCCAGATTTCCCCCTAAATAATTTCTCCCCCCAGATTTCCCCCCGTCGGTCAAAAAAAACCCCTAGATCTGGGGGGAAAACCCCCAAACTGGCAACGCTGCTTGGTAAGTACACACGACATTCCGGTTCGCATCCGACAATACTTTCCCGAGCTATTTGCGATGGTTGCAAAGATGTTGAACTTGCCATGTGCTTTAAGTTGGTATCAGCAATACAAATATTCAATTTATGTACTATAGGGTCATGATTGTGGGTCGACGGAGATTTCTGAAGTTCGTGCTTTTCATTAATTTTTTTTGTGACCACAACCCTGTTGCAAAAATATTCCTTCCGTTTCGCACAAGACAATCTAAATTCGTTTTTTTTTTGTTCTTGAATGCAAATGGTAGTCATACCCATCAATAAACAATTTTTCTTTGCCCTTCTGTGATTTTATTACGTTAATTTCCATAGCTGCCGATTTAATGTTTCTCCGCCAAATGCCAATGTAGAAATGACGCGACAAGCGGTAAAACTTGTTTGCTAATGAATCGATAAGCGGTACATGTACAATCAGTATGTACAAATCATCGTCATCTACTGTGAGGATTTTGCATTTGCAAAACGTTTGGGGATTTTGTACTTGGGGATAGTCAATTCGGGTATTTTTCAAAAGGTGGGGATTTTGGGGTTTGGGGATTTTGCATTTGTGTATTATGTAGGTATCCCAATTGCCAATCCATTTTAAAATACTAGAATGAATTCCAAAAAGTTTAAGTTCATTTAAAAGAACATTGTGCTGCACACGATCAAAGGCTTTTGAAAAATCAGTATATACGCAATCTACTTGGAGACGTTTTTCAATATTTTCAAGACAGTACTTGGTAAGAATAACCAAGTTTGTAGCGGTTGACCTACCACTTACAAACCCGTGCTGAAGTTCAGAAATAAAGTTGCAAAGAACTGAGTACAACCTTTTTTTAACAGCCGCCTCGAATACTTTAGGAAACAGTTGCAGCTTTGCTATAGGTCTATAGTTCTCGATACATCTCTTTGAACCCGATTTGAAAATTGGAGTTATGAGCGAAAATTTCCAAAAGTCAAGAAACTCGCCAGTAGATAAGGATAAATTAAATATAATCCTTAGTGGATCAACTAGGCTAAATTTGCAATTTTTAAATAACAACGGTGGATAGTTATCGGGTGCTACACTGACACTCGAATCTAGTAATGACAAATCTGAGAGAGGATTTCATCATTTGTTAAGGAAATATGACCAAGGTCAGTTACATGCTCAGATTGACCAGAGAAACTGCAATTAATTTGCTCACTAACAAAATTCGACTGGAAAAATTTTGCAAACATGTCACAAATTTCGTTTACATTACTCTAGTAGTAATTCCGTTCAGTGACATGCAAGAAGGTATTCCTAAAGAATTCCTTTTAGTGTTGAGAAACGACCAGAAAGCTTTAGAATCACGTTTTATGTTAGTTTCAATGTTTGTAACATAGTTCTTGTATACGAACTTCTTTAAAAAATCGTATTCTTTGCACTTGTACTTTGCAGGAATTATTTTTTTTGCAAAATCGCAAAGTAAAAAGTGGTTGGTGAAGTAGGGCCCAGGTGCACCATCATTTTTTATTTCTTCTTCAATTTAAGCGGCGCTACAGCTTATACAATTCGGAGTGTGCCTAAGCCTCAACCCGAAAGCCTCTCCAATAAGGTTGGCTCTTAGTCAAATGCGACTTGTTACGAACTCTGTCTTCCTTATGCACGCTATCTTAGGCGAGCTCCTTCCGTACTCAACCCTGGTCTTGGGTTAGGGCTAAACGGGTCCGATTGTTACCTCATATATGTATAAGAATGGCACCAAAAAGTCCTGATTTATATGAAAACAAGCTCAAGCCTCATTCGCATGCTGTTGCCTGCAAGAAAATTCTTACCACAACAAATTCCGAATTCCCTAGGGTGCTCCCTCGCTGTTGTTTGAAATTCATTTATCAAATAAAAAGGGATTCAAATTAACAATGCATTCAAAATTTGTCGATCACAATGGTTCTCCGGAAGTATACTCAAATTTCTATACGAGCAAGAACGTGCAGTGGTAAAGTTCCCCCATTAACAATACAACTACAAACAATGAAGCTTTAACAGCATAATTTTGAGCTTAAACTTCAATAACTACAAGAAGTACTTTCGGGACAAATTGTATTGCCAAAGTCATCCAACCGAAACCGAATGACCACCACCTTCGGTATGAGTGTACCACTCCCGACTCAAACACGTGCACACACAATTATGGTAGAGTTTACATCGGGCGGTGGCACTCGATGTGACTGCCCTGCTGCACACTGGGTTAAAACTTAATCCCATTGCCTTATCGGAGTTAGTAGTTGTAAAATATTCCACAGGGATTTCATTTGAATCTAATAAGTGGATGCTGGAAAGATTAAGTGTGTTGTAACAAAAGTTTCTAATTCAATTAAGGGTTTTTCGATGTATGCTATTGGAGGGTGTGTGTAGCGACAAATGTTTCTATTTCTTTTTGGTGTAGGGGTTAAAAGTTTTTCATTTTTTATTACCCGATTTGAAAAGGACCTCCAAACAATAAATATCCGGCCAATGGTATTGCAACGAAGACAAAAGTCGCTGTCGCGCAGTGTGAGATTATGACGACTCCTTTTCACTCCTTCGGCAAACCTAAACATATAAAATACAAATGGGATTGACAAATTGATTCCGAACACTCTTGCGAAACGGATGTGAGCATAAGTCCTTCGTGTGGTAAGGATGTTGAAAAAGAGAGCAGAAATAAAGGAAATTGCTTTTCGTTATAATAAAATCAAAAATTATTAATACGCAGTGTTTGGAAAGTTTCCTGTTTACATTTGGGGGCCAAGTGTGAGAATTTATGGTTATATCGGTTGTTGTTGTTGTTTTTTTTCAACTTTGTTCATCCCCATTTTGGCCATTAATTCCAGCCAAGCAAACAGAATGTATCGCAAAAAGTTACAACATTTTTTGGCATTTTTTTGTTGTCCTTTTCCCTTTTTAGTTTATGTTGCGATTTGAAGAACAAGTGTTGTGGATATTTTATTGGGCTATGGGAATTTATTGCACATGTGGGCAAGAACCAGGAGCTCTGGAGAAGGTTGTTGTAGTAAGGCACAGAGAATGGTTGCGATATACCAGCGAACAGAGAACGCAGATTGGGAGTTAAGTTAATTTCAGCTGAACAAGGCTTTCATTTCAACGAAAGAAGAGTTCGAATCGCGTCGTCCGTGAACGAGCTATATGTTCACTGAATTAAGTTGTGAAACAAAAACAAATTCCGTCACGTAATGCTCGTTCACGGACGACGCGATTCGACGCCAGGTTGCAAATCTGCGTGTGAAATGCAACATGCGCAGAAAGCGCAATGTCGCCTGCACAATTTACAGAAACAGTTCTTTCTCAGCTCCCCACGACATGCATCGGCATCGTCTTTCTTTGCCTTGATTCGATCTGAGAACTGAGACTCCGCTGACAGAAGGGTGCTCCGCAAAAAAGTTGTGCATCGGTTGTGTTGTGAGAGACTGATTGGGAGCTGAAACAGAAACACTGTGAGATGTGGAACGAATGACGAAAGATGGCTGATCGGAGGAAAAAGTGATGCCAAGTTAAATAAAATGTTGTGCCCAAATGCAATCCACACCAAGGTTGCTGCATGAGGAGTGGAGAATTGAATCCCGTTTCAAAAATGTTTTTCAAAGAAGTGTCAAAATTTAACTGTTAAAATAATCACTAAGGAGTCTGATGATGAATATGTACAAGCGTTGTTCTCTGAAATGAAATTGAAGTCGCCATAGCAAACACTGAATGTAACATTCATCTGACAAACAGACGTCAGATCTGGCAGAATTGTTTTGTGTATTTTAATATTCTGAGGTAAGGTTGCACAAGTGTTACTGGATACTACACAAAAGAATTCGTACATAAAATCGGTCTGTTTTGATAGCAAAGCAAAATAGAAATCACTCATGCCCAAAAAAAACATTCGGACTTATTTGCTGGGGACCAGCCTGCAGGTATGCAAGCATTTATGATTAAATGCTATAGATTGGTTATATGGTCTATTACCGACTGTGGTTTGTAAATTGTACCAACGTTCTCCAAGTACACAGAGAATTATCATTCGCTTATCAGTTCTCACTGCGCCGCACCATCAATGATAACTTTCAACTTTTAACGCTCTTCTCTTCGGAGTTCACAAGCTTTTGTGAATATTTTATATTGGGTATAAACAGAAATTCCCTTTTTTAGAGGACTCTGGTGCTTCTGGGTTCTGTCATTGTCAACCAATAGTATAATACTTGGCATCAAATCTGGTACAATATCGTTTCGCTGAACTGCGATCTTCGTACCTAATGGTATATCACAATTTTAGCAATTTCCCCCACTTCAATGCCAAAAATATTATAAGTTTTCCATTGAATAGTTGTTCTTAGTTAGCAAAATTTTGTCCCATGCAAAGCCGACATAAGATCATTTCGACTTGGCAGCATTCTTCGTTCGTTCTTCTAATAGACTCCACATCGTCCACACCATGATCTACATTCCAATTCCATAACTCAGTGCAGTTCAGTTCGCACTGTTAGCTTGGCCTCAGAGCAGTTAAGCGGTTGGTGCGGGTTAAAGGAAAAACAATAAAAAAAATAAGCTCGCGACTTTAGAATCGTAATCCCAAACCGATCCGGTGTTTATTTTTCAAATGATTTGTGAATACTGAGTGTGTTTTTTTTGTAAATAAAAATAGCAAAGAGTTTCTTTCAGTGTGTTTAGTATTGTTGTCTCTCTTCTTCTTCTGTAACAAGATGTGTCATCTGTGCGGACATTTACCTACTGAGTGGAAGGGTAATGTTGTGTTTTTGGAGCCATCATGCTCAGAATATATGAAAGTATTTGTTCGGGGAAATACAGAAATCGGTTTTGGACTCGCGTTCGAGTGCGAGCGTGTGTAAGTTCGTGTTCGTGCGTGTGTAAGTGCCTATGCCGAGTTGTTTTGCAGGAAAGAAGAGGACGAGAAGAATAACATTCATGTATGTACATCTTTCATCCACCATTTTATATATTTTGTTGCCGCCATTTTGATTCGATTTGATTGCTGATGATTGCCATTTCCAAATAGCATATAGTTTTCTTTGATATTTTTAATTTCTCCTACCAATTGACGGAAGATTTTTGTATTTCCTAAAAAAATAAGAGAGAGAGAGATAGGGAAACTTCCATCCAGAAACACTTGTCACACTTTCCCGGTTTAATTTTCCTTTATTTTCAATACACAATCCTCTTAAAATTCTACTACCTAGTACCCTAAACCCTTGAGAGTGCTCTCCACCCATGGGCCCATTTGCACCACCCTCGTGTAAACACCTGGAAACGATGGTCGCGCACAGCCATACCCCCACGACACGATTCCATGCAGTTTCGCCTCCGTCCCGCTATACGCAATCAATGGCCCACCAGAATCACCCTGACAGCTGTCGCGTCCGCCCCGCAGAACACCAGCACACAGCATATTCGAAGAAACCCCGCCACCTCTGGCGCGGTATGATCTCGAGCAACTGGCTTGGCTAATCAACTGCACTTGGGTGTATCGCAGATTAGCGCTATTCTTGGAGCCCTCGTTAGTGGCACCCCAGCCACTCACAATCAGCGCTGCATTCGCGTCCAAAGCATCCGCCGAAGTTGCCAACCCAATGCTGTTAATCGACGCACCAAATGGAAGGTCACTCGACAGCAACAACAGAGCAATGTCGCGGTCCATTGTAGACCGATTGTAATTCGGATGAATCACAACTCTCTCCACCGGAACCACCACGCCGCTCTGATTGTATTGACTCGAACCGGCACGAACAGCCAGCAGTTGTGTCCTTCTGCCGCTAACGCAGTGTGCAGCCGTAACTACCACGCGACTCCTAATGATTGATCCGCCGCATTGGTGTGCCTTCGAGTAGCTCAGCGATACTTGGTAGGGAAACAATTCGATTTGTGTCATCTGGCCGCCAACGATTCGTCCATCGGGGAGCGGCACAGCATCCTCGATTGGAACTTCCAGCAGGTCCTGCGGCGCGCCACCGCAAGCAGCCAAACACAAAGCTAAGAAAACCCCTGTTCTCATAGTGCTGGTGGGAAACTTGTCGAAAATGAAGTCAGAACTTGCGTACTTGTGAAGTTTTTTGCTTGGAACTTTCTATTTATATATACACAGTAGTAGTAGTTGTTTGGATTTTATCTTATCTTGGGTCATTACCCAAAAGCCATCCGCAGCATTTGGACTCGACTGTCAATTGTTTGTCTTTTTGAATATTTCCGTATTTACATTTTGATTTGGGGGATTTGGTCTTGAGTTACTCTCTTTTTCTCTCTCTGTCTTTGATTTGCTGAGTGGAGTCCGATGCTGTCGCGTTCACATTTGGCAAATATTTATTTATTATGCGTTTCAAGTTCATTGAGATAATTTATTCTGGGCATGACCTCCGTTTTATTTGGGAGATGTTTATCCAACCCAGATAGATAGTGAGTGAGATGGAAATGTTTTAATAATAAAACTGGAATCACCGATATAGGTCTGGCTGCTGTGCCATAAAGTTCCGTTATGAGCATGCGGCTTGTTTTCGGAGCTATGCCTTATCCGTGGAAGGCTACTCTTAATTTAGTAATTCGTGCCAGAACAAAAACCGTTTGCTTCATACAGTGTTTGGGTGGTGGGAGGTGGGAAGGTGGAAGGCTTTTAAAAGCTTAAAGTGGGGCAACAGAATCGTTCGCTTAAAAGTTTCATACTTCACTTAAACTCTTAGTGGAGCCATCGAAAATTTATTTCACGTACAAAGAAGTCAGAAGCCTTGCAAAGCTAGTCTAGGGTGTTGCGAAGTCTTAAAAAACTGGGCCGCTCTTTGGAGCCTCTGGCGGTTTCAATCCGGAGCAGCTACAAACTTCGCATTTATGATTCAGCTAACCATTAGAGGTATCAGAGGGCTTTTCAACATAAGCTTGGCAGGAAAAGACGTCGAACTTTTCCTAGATGCAGTTGGTGTCTTTGCAACGCAATATCGCAAGCGAAGGAAAGTGTTTTACTTTTGTCACCAGAGTGGTTGAAAATGTGGCTGAACATCTACGGAGCTTTTAATGAAGAGATCTATAGGTCTGTATAGAGTTTTAAGGTGCCGTCGTTGAGTGGTTGAAAATGGGGCTAAACGTCTACCGAGCTTTTAGTGAAGAAATCTATATAGGTCTGTATAGAGTTTTGAGCATTTTATACACATATTGTGGCTGTTTTCCCAAATGCAGCGCCCGGTACACTTAAATATTTACAGCTCGTTCGAAATTGTCCAAATCTTGTGTACCATTGCTTCAGATGCTCTTATGGCCAGGGGCATAACTTGGGCTCCGTTTCAAGATCCTTCAGCTTGCGACTGCACTTTCTACAAACTAAGATTTTTTTTTTAATTGCGGTTAAGGCTTTTATGGCTCCCTGATTCTCATTCAAGACGGAAGGTCGGAAGGTCTTACAGAAAGGTAGGAAAACATTGCAATGGTACAAGAGGCGTATCGATGTACAAGGCAAACTCTACCATATAATTTATATAAAATCATGAGTTAGGTAGAATGTATACCATCTATTTCCACGACGAAGGTTGAAAAAGGTTTCTGCCACAGTAACCGCTGGGTTAAATTTTTGGCCCGATGTAAGAGGGCACCAATGGAAGTTAGTGTCCATCAGTATAGATTGCTCTATTCCTCTTTGAATTTAGTCCAAAATCCGCGATACAAGATGTTTTTGAAAGGACTTTTCGAAGTCTAGCAGCTTAGGGGGTGTTCTCAATGTTTTATCAGAAGCTCCACAAAGTTCTAAACCGTGATATTCTTACCACGATTTTAAACGGAATCAAAGTCTCTTTGTAGACCTTCTAGTCTATGGTCTACTCTTGCAATGAAGGTGGCTAATCCTAAGGAGCTTGTCAAACCTTACTTTTGTAGCTTTGCAGAATTTGAATGCTGGCTGAGTTTAAAAGTGGTCTATGAACGTTCCTAAGCTCGCCTAGGTCCACCTGTGTTTTTAGTATTGGAATCGTTTTTACCACAACTGGTCCGACAATAGTTGCGAAAGACTTTCAAAGAACGTTAAACTTGTATATCCTTTGAGTGAGTTAACCGATTGCTATGAAATAAATACTAGATGTTGCTTTATTTTGTCTGAGAAGTCCATCCGGATTTAGAGTGATGATGAGATATAGAGAGGGAATAGCTTTTGCGTTAAAAGTATATTTAAAAACAAGGAAAAGTGTTATCATCGGCTTGGCCGATGCTTTGATACCCTCCACTGCAAACAAGTCGTGCAAAGTTGTAGGCATGTGAGGTAGTACGTAATTACATTGAACAACAGACAGAGAGGCACATGGGCCTAATATTGGTTTTGTATGGGAGGTACCAGAACTACTTGACATAGCCCAATTTTAATATCAACCTGACGACGATAAAAATAAGTCCTCTCACAAAATTTCACTTGACTAGGTAGATTCTTTTCGACGCTATCGTAGTTTCAACATGTGTTTTCTAATATTGGTTTTGTATGGGAGGTTCCAGAACTACTTGACCGACATAGCCCATTTTCAATACCAACCTTACGAGGATAAAAATAAGTCCTTTCACCAACTTTCATTCGCCTATGTCAATTCCTTTGGGCGCTATCGTACTTTCAACAGACAGACAGACAGACAGACAGACAGACAGACAGACAGACAGACAGACAGACAGACAGACGGACATGGCTAAATCGATTCAGAATATATGTACTTTATGAGGTCTCCGGTGACTCCTTCTTGGCGTTACAAATGTAATAACAGAGTGAATATACCTTCCTGTGGAGGGTATAAAAATAGTAGATCAGGTTGTAGACGCATACATTCAGGTTTCCATAATTCTCTGAGCCTTGCTGAAAAGACTGTCTTTTCACAGACAAGTTGCTGCTTTTCCTTTTCTTGTTTCAAATTTATAGGTAGATGCAGTTCAACGACTCAAAGTCCAATAAAATATCCATCATTTTTAAATAAACGCAGTACGCCTCTAATGCAGCGTTACCACTTCAAAAAAAATAAAGCGAAGTAGATTTGACCCAAAAAGTGAAGAAGATTCAAGAAAAGGGAAGTCGATTTCCAAGTCATAGTTTATACGATATATTTAATTCCATATTAGTTGTATATAGTATACAACATGTCCAAAAAACGTTTCAAAATCTACAAAATATTTTTAGTTTTATTAAAATGAAATCTTAATTTTTTCCATGTTTTTTAGAAAAACAAATATTATGAATGGTGCACAGCGATATGTTTATTAAATTATAATTTTGCGCACCAATCTTTATTCACATTCTTGATTACTTGTGTAACATATTTAGCAACGCCATCTATTGGACTATTCATTGTTTTCTCATTTTGCCTTATTGCGTCTGAACGCAACCAATCTATAAATGTAACTAACTTCACGATGTACAAAAGAAGACAGAGGTCGGCAGCCATTTTGCAAATGACTGTCTCTTCTTTTCTGAATTTTTCCACGTACAGACGAACAAATCGAGATAAAATAAAAATCCTCTTACACTTCAAAATATCTTTTCATCGCGTTTGTAATAATTCTTTTGAGTATTTGGCTAAACTTTTCGGAACAGGGGCCCTACTATGAAACTCGATTCTACTATTGATTCTATTCGAAAGATATTTGCGATTCTACTTTCAAATGGTACTCTCTATGAAAGTAGAATCGAATGCCGGTAATGCCAAACTATTTGCCAAAAAATTTGCGATTTTCGAACGATTCTCGCATTATGTTTGACACAACCCAAACGAGTATCGCATTATAATTGACATATTCCAAAAAAATTATCGTGAAACAATTAAATAATAATAAATAAACATGGACTGTGTAGCAATTAGGTTGGAGTCTGAAGGAAGTCCGGAACAAATTCAACAAGTTGAACGAAGTCGGATTAGGGATAAATCTAATATAATGGAGCTTGGCAAGAAAAAGTTTTTCTATTCAGTATTTATTTAAAGGCATTTTTAATCCAAAAACAAAATAAACTAAAATAACTTTATTCAGCTTTGTTAAAAACTACCGCCTTTCGAAAGATGCCTTTATGTACTTGTTGAACAATATTTCAACAGAACTAAGTGTTCGCAAAAAACTAACTTTTGTTCCCAACCTTATGTTTTTAAATACCATTTGGACAAATCTGGATGCCGGGTTATATATTGCACCTTTTCAAACTGTGACACTTTGGTGTTTGGACTTTGAGATGATTCCCTGGGACAAAAAAAACAACAAACATTATACATATGTACTATGTTTATGAAATATTAATTTATAAAATTTATTTACTTACATTCTGAGAAAAAAAAACTTCTTAAATCGACCTTCTCCGCAAGCACATTTGATGTAGAATGATTATTTGCGAATTCAAACGAATTTGACATTAACGTTCGTAAAAGGTAGTACCAATTTTGTACCGAGAAAACAAAAAAAAGGGTTGGCAGTTGACTAGAGCTGTTCGAATTTCGCTTTCATAACTTACATATAGAATTACCGAGTTGCGATTTTGCGAATTCGAACAGATTCACTTTAGAATCGAGTTTCATAGTAGGGCCCCAGACAGGAATCAAAACCAGATGTATCACCTCCTTGACCAAAAAATGAAAAGGAAAATAATAATAAACGTTAGAAAATTTTAATAAATTTTGTGTTTAAAGTGAAGTTTGTAGCAATTTATTCTTTTGAAATGTGAATGGGTACTTAAATGAAAAAGTTTAAAGCATTTTTTAATTAATTTGTTTTTTTGAAGTAGATTTACGATTTTATTTTTGAAATTGGAGCGGAGTAAATAATGGATTTCTAAGTGAAGTAGATATAAAGAATTTATAGATAGTGTGAAATAGGGAGCAGATTTCAACTTTACAATTGAAGTAAAGTGGCATCGCTGCTCTAATGTGGCGTCAGTTCCATTTCAACTCATTTACTAACCCGAAGCTCCTCCATGTTTTTTGTTCCCTATACATCATCTCCTTGCCAGTGATGCCAAATGCTGCCATTTTAGATTCATGACTGTCGCGCACTAAAAGATTTATGGCGATGCAAATGAATTAATAGGCGCGCAAAATTGCGCTGCCCATTTAATGCCAAACCGGTCGGTGGTAGGACGAACCATAGCCCACTTGAATATGAATGAAACTCATTTCGATTTTCAAAACACACACAGAAAAAAAAAAACTCCCGCATCCATACTGGTGATAGCATCATCGTCAGGTAGATTTTCTCTCCGCCATGTTCTCCGTCCGGATGAGTTCCGATTTTGTTAATCGGTCCGATGTTGTACTGCTGCGCTGCTGCCATGCAAACACGACTAGGTTCTGGCTAAAGGCATTTCCATCGCCATTATACGTGCGCTTACTGTGTTACTAAATCGCGTTAAAAATCATTAGGGCATGGATGGAACAATGGTGTAATCCTGCAACTTGTATATCCCGTTCCGACGGCTCGGTATATCGCCGTAAGGATTGCATTCCATTCCGTAGATGTTGCTCCATTTATTATGCATGTATGTGTTTGTATTTAGAATGTAGTCGGGTATAGTTATTTATTTGCAGCTGTTAACATGATTTAATCGGTAAGCTGCATAAGGACGCGATATGGGGCTGATGTATACCTATTCTTTGTAATATTCCGCTGGCTTCTCGTGTTCGAGTTGAATGGGGACGGTACCGGGATTCTATCGTGCATTTCAAATTGTTTGACTTTCCTGGTGATGGGGTGGATTTTTGTTTGCTTTAATCGTTTAAAATTGTTTTTTAGAATTAAATTTTAAATTCGAATAGAGGGATTTTAGTGATTTTGTTGTGTGGGTTCTTGTTCTACTGCCAGTGTCACTAGTTAGTGGATGTCTGTGTACATCTTTTAATTTACCAATAAGCCCCTTTAGCCAACTCGGTCCTGTAGCAATGCACAACAAGTTGCTGTGGCCCAGCAATCTCAACTTATACCCAGCTTTTTGACTAGCTACGCGGTGCTCTATAGCCCATCAGGTTCTCCTTGCTTATAGAAGACAGGGCTTCACTTCTTAGACACCTTCTAAGCTCGAAGAAACAGCGATTGGCTAGATCGATTCTTCGTTTGATCCTCGGGCTTATGTCATTCTGCGAAGTGATAGTGCAGCCCAGGTATATAGACGAAGTGTTGTACCTGTCGTCGATTCTGAGAGTCCTTTCTCGTTGACTACTTCGTTTTGTCTTCATTTACGGACAGACCCTTCTTCGCCGACTCCGTTTCAGTACTTGGAAATGCGCGCTTCCACTTGAGAAGCGTTGTTCTAAATATCCAATGGACTTATCTCCTAAATAAATATAATAAATATAATAAATATAATAAAACTGTAGCCGTTTTCATGTGTTAACGGTTGGCGTGAAAACCACTGCACAGATTTCGATGAAACTTCTTTTCAAATGTCCCTTAAGATCCTGAGAAGGACATAGGCTATTCCTTTCATTGTTATGCCTTTTCTTGGGAGCGTTTTTGACCAAAATGTGTTTTTTTTTTTTCTTACTTTACCGCCTTTTAATCGCCATTAATCAAACAATTCTTAATCAATGCAAACAAAACAAAATACTTAACAGAGCCAACACTTCCATAATTATTACGCAGTTGTACACAAGTAGGGTTCAGGGAAATACTTTTCTTTCATTCATCATGCCCGTAGCGCCGTACCATAGGTCCGTCGCCGTAGCCCGTACAAACGACGCCACGAAAGAGAGTCGACGGCCGAAGAGAGTTACAGTCATAGGAAATCTAAGAGATAATTTTCAAAATTTGCGGGGGAATCGGGTAGGAGCGCTGTCATGTTATTTCAAAACATAGGTTTTGCTGTCAGTTGTCATTTTTGCACAGAAAATTCGAGGTAGCCTTGATATAATCCTAATATTATAAATGCGAAAATAAGATTATTTTAAGGACCGCAAAACCAATTTTTATGAATTTTGGTATAGGGATAGATGGGACCTCTGAGAATCACAAAGGCTTTTGTCGCGAAAACAAGACGTGAAGGGGTAGCGTTGCCGTTGACTTTTTGAAAAATGTATGTTTTTTTTTTTAAATGTACCAAAAGTATCTAAATTTCAGCATCTAAAGTGGACCAAATGTATCAAATGTAGCTTTTTTCAAATAAATACATTTATTAAAAACGACAGAAACTTAAAACAGACATCGCATTTCACATCACCTGATTATCAGTCAATTCATTTAGTACAAAAAAAAATAAAAGTTCTTAAAAATACACACTTAAAAAAAAATATAAGTATTGCAGAGTAATTTGTACTGAATTAGAATTTGTATACATTTTAGGTACATTCACCTTTGAATTGTTGAAAAACCCAGTAGCTGAAGATAATTAATGCTGAGAATATTGACATTTGACAACAGTAGAGTGTAGAGTAAGGGCTTAGAGGAATTTGAATTGAATAACTCACACACTCTTGTAAATTTCTCAATTGGGAGAAATTTACGAGTGCAAATGGGCTCGAGTCGTACCGTACATGTGCAGTACAGTATCAGTATGGGTGGGAACATCGGTTCAGAATGAGCAATAGTTACCATAGTCAGTCTAAAAAATAAGAAAACAAATTAATATTGCCAGATTTTAGAATTTATTTGAAAAAAAAAAAATAAAAAATATATGGAAAAAGGGAGGTTGTGCAGAATTTTAATGGAAAAATTGAAAAATGTATCTAATTAAACCAAAATCAAAAAAAAAAAAAAGTACCTAAGTATCAATTTTTTGCACAGAAGCAAAAATGTAGCTAATTTGATACAATTGGATCTTTGTGGCAACGCTGGAAGGAGATGAAGTAGGGGTTTGTGAGTTTTTCAATGACCACATTTTTGACACTTTTACTCCAGGCACTATGCAAACCAGAGACAATACTGAGACCACCAACTCCGGCCGATTTCCCGTTACTTAGCCTACAAGCTATATTTTTATGGAGTGTTCACGTTTGGTGCGCTAGTATTCTTACATAGAAAATCGCATTGACAAATGTCACGAAACTTCAAAAATTCTGCTCACCAACACACTCCCAGGAGATATGAGACACTTCCGCTGTGGGCGAAGTTGCTGGCAGAGTTCATAGAATTTTATCCGTTTAATTTGAAATTGTTCGTTACGTGTGGATAATATTTTTTTTTAGGAATAAGTGCACATTTGCTTAAAATTTTCATGAAAAATTAACAATGTAGATTGGTTGAGGGAAAATGAAAATATTTTGAGCAAAATTTCTTCATTATTTAAGAAAAATTTACACACGAAATCGAAGTTAATGATATCCAAAAGCAGAAAATACACAACAACATATGTTTCTAGTGCAAGGTCCGCCAAATAACTTTTTTTTTTTTTTTGAAAATGCTATAAAAAAAAAACTAATGAATATTTTCTCAAATTTCTTTTTTTATTTGAAAGTACAATCCTTCCGGTTAATAATGGAAAATAATTTCATTCAAATGGCTGCCTCGGCTGGCCATGAAGTAGCCTACACGATCGGTCCAAATTTTAAGCACATTATCGATTGTGTGCAGCTGTATTTCACCAATGGCTTCACGAATATTGTCCTTTAAAGCGTCAATTGTCTCTGGCTTGTCGGCGTGACACTTATCTTTTACGGCACCCCACAAATAATAGTCCAACGGTGTCAAATCGCAGCTCCGAGGTGGCCAAACGACATCAGCTCTGCGGCTGATAATGCGATCTTTAAAAACAGGGCGCAAAACATCGAGTGTAGCTTCGGCCGTGTGGCACGTAGCGCCGTCCTGTTGAAACCAAATGTTGCCAATATCCTCCTCTTCAATTTTTGTGAACAAAAATTCGTTCAACATGGCCCGATAACGATCGCCATTGACTGTAACGGCCACTCCTTGCTCATTTTCGAAGAAAAATGGCCCAATTATGCCTCTGGACCAAATTCCGCAATTTTCTCGGGTGTACGCACTGTTTTTGGCTTTTAACGCTTTGGTTTAACGATGAGGATGCCAGTTTCTTTCAGTTTTTTCACAAGATAACGAACATACGGAGCTGACGGTGCTGCTTCTCTTCTTCCAAATTCCGTACGCAATTTTCGCACACATTCTGCAACATTACCATGATTTTCAAAGTAATGTCACAATATTTCCCAGCGTTGTTCAAGCGTATACACAACCATATTCGTTCAGCGGAAGGATAAAATTAATTATCTGTCAAATCAGACATGAGCTAAGTGTTACCATTCGCGAAATAAGAATTAGTTGAAAAAAAAAAGTTTGATGGCGGACCCCTTATATAGAACATCAACTTTAGATAGTCTTACTAACCAAACATATCAAATTATTCGCCATTTAACAATTTATAATAACTAACTACTGGTATTCCCGAACTCTTTCACATTTCCCCACGGTTGCCGAGGTTGGCAGCATTTATTTTTGCATTTTTTGTATGGTTTTGCATGTCACGCGGATTCTTAATTGACATAACACCGATAGGAAAACAAAATGGCGAATTTGAAAAGAAACTGAGGGGGCCAGCGGCAAGAGGATTGTGAGTTGGGGGTCTCAGTATGGTTTGTCTATGATGCAAACAAGCGTCTAACTACAGCCCAAGAATATAGCAAGTTCCCAAGACAAAAATATATAAAAACTTACCACAAGCATTTTACTATAAAAAAATAGAAAAAAACTGACAGCCCCTACAAATCACTGGCACTAAAAAATATTTCTTTAATAATAACGACAAGACATTTTCCAATCAATTAACCAACGACTGTGGAATTGATTTGGGAACGACCACCGACGTCCTATTCTCCCCAAAATGGAATGGGATAGAACCATGGTTTCAATTTGGATAAAAAGATATTGCAAAAGTACCATAAAAAAGGTCTCACAGATCCTCCTCCTTATATATACGAGTGCTCCTTGACAGCAGATAAATATTCAAATTAGTTTTCGAAGACAGCATGTCGGGCAGGACTATACACGCACAGACAGATGATGGCTAAGTACTGTAACCTCTTCGAATCAGTTTTCCACTAAATTTGGTTGATGGGCCATGGACCATGTCCGTATAGCTGTGTGTAGAGAGTGTCCTTTCAGCTTGATAACCACAAGATAGTGGTGGTCAAAGATTATGATGGCTTCCAAGTGACTGACCACTGTAGAGATGACTCCTCGTAAAGGGTTCTTTCTTGCTTTTCATAAATGGGATTGCGTTGGCGTCAGCCAGCTGAAAATTTTATTCATGAAAAAGGATTTGTTTTTCTGTTTCTGTACGTCCTCGTCTCGTATCCTGTTTTCCAGTTATTTTTATTTCCGTTGAGTGAAGAGCGGAGAAAAAATTTGTAAAACGAGCGAAATTCAAATTTTATTCGCCCGGTTTGAGTGTTTGACTTGACTTGCTCGGGGGAATTTAAAACAATGCGTTCGACGGTACTGGGGCTGAGATCAGTTGGTCGTCAAGAGATACTCGTATCTTATATTGCATAAGCACTTTGACGCTGTAAATTCGAGTGGATTACGGACGAGGAAATATTTTATTTATATGTCGCTCACAACAAGAGGGGTTTATTTGAATGGAGCGCGTGGAAAGGGATAAAATCTGCTCTCATCTATTCAATTAGCAGCCATCACAGTCACAGTCACAGTCACAGGTCACAGCTCACAGGGTATGCTTGCTTTTATTTACTCTTCGGATTTCTCATCATTTCAATATTGCTATATCTACGTGCTGTACACATTTTATTACGGCCCCCAGATGCTATAAATTGAAATCTCTTAATTTATTGACTCAACGTGCGAAGAGAGCAACCAAATTCAAAGGACACCCACCAACATAACAATCATATAAAAATTGGATTAACACTAAGCCCGGGTGTAGCATGATTTGTGACTGCGTGACTGGTTGTGTTTGCGCTCTTTTTCCCCCGCCTAATCGGGACATCTTTTAATGCGTTCCAAGAGCCAATAAAGATAATTCCTCGAAAGGGCGAATATCTATTTTTATTTTTACATAAATCCATTGGGCGCCATCTATGGGAGGAATATTTGGAATTGTTTTCATACCCGCAGAGCCAAAGTAAGTGGGTACTGGTTTGAGTACGTCTGTCTAACAGCAGAGAAGACACCAATTCGGATGGCATGTGCATGGAAATCGGAGAAAAGATAATTTTCCAGCACGACGTGTGGTAGGACTTGGAAATCCGCCATACCCAATTACTTATGCAGTTATGACGAAAAGTAATTAGTTTGGCTAAGTTCACATCGGGGCGCGCACATGCTGTGCCTTCAGATGATGGCTCAAGGATGAATTTTAAATCACGCATTTGTATTCAGGCAATGGTTGCAGTTGCTGGCGGCTGGTTAATCATACCATATGAATATTGGAATTTGTGGTTGCGAGTTGCAATTGTTTTTAAAATTTGAAAAAGTTGGATTATTGCAAAAATGATGTGTCCGCAAAAATCTTAGGAACTATTGCACCGATTTACGAATTTCCTTATTTAAAATGTATGAAACAAATATGTGCAGGTTTTAGGCTACTTTTGTTTTAAGAAAAAAAACCACCTACAGGGTGGACCAAATACAAGTTTCTTTTTAAAAATGCAATAAAATTAGCAAAATTAAATTGTTTACTTTTATTTTTTCATATATCCTTCCATGGGCCAATACGAATCGACCAAGCATAAAATCGTAAAAATCTAACGATCCGTTCGCGAGTTATAAATGCACATACGGACGTCAGTCTCTTTTATATAAAGCTGTACACACCCATTTTGGCCCGTATTAAGAGCCACCGACATTTCGCAAAGTGCTTTATTTGGACAATGTCCATTAACAATTTTAATTATCTATACAGCTTTAGAAATAGCGTTTGAATTTAATTTTTTTGAATGGGAGGTGCCACAACCCGTTTTCGTATACCGCTTGTCTTTTGCAAAGTTCCACCTACCGGGTCCAAAAGTATCCTTTCTTTTAAGTCTGCTAAGTACAGCAATACGAACAAAACAAACAAATTAACCACGAAAATTGGCTCAGCGGTTATCGAGTTATAACGTCATAGATTTTCACTGAACTGAAAAAGGAAATGTGCGTCTACAGCGCCACCTGTTGAGAGTTTTCCGACTTTTCTTTTTTCCTAAACCTTCGCGTAGGTATTACGAACAAATCCCCAGAAGGAAGTACCCGGTTTGGTGTAGTCGTTTTCAAGTTTTAAGCATCCGAACACACCACGATCCATTTTATTTTATATATAGAAAATATCTGCAGTGCAGGTTTCAAAAGACCTGCATCTACAAGGTGGCGCAAAAGTAATCCTCCTATCAGAAAATGCTATAAATTTTGCGATTGGCCCCTAATGTCAGTTCTGTTTTGACATTTGTGTAGTAACCACATGCGAAATACACGTCAAGAATGTGAGGACCTATCGCCGGAAGTTTTGGCCAAAGTGATGGAAAATGCCATAAAAAGGGCTCAAATGACAATCAACTGTGGCGGCGGCCATTTACAAGACATCATATTCTCGACTTGATGTAAAAAAATTAAAAGACCAAATAAAAATAATCCACAAGAAGAATCAAAGTTCTTCATTTTTTTTTATCAATTACAGCCAAAACACATCGGAAGGTTATTTTTGCGCCACCTTGTATATAATAAATAAAGTGCACGACTGGGTCGAACGTAACTTTCTCGTTCATCAAAAGTTTTAATGTGAATGAAGTGGGAGTTGCTGATTGTGTAAGCTCCAAGTTGTTGGAAATATTTTTAGGGTGAATATTCAATATGGTTGAAAAAAATTAGAAGTTGGTTATATTTGCTAAAGAGAAATTTTACGTAACTGTTATTGGATTTTCATTGGAATTGTCATTATTTAAAAGTTATATCGAAAATATGTGAATACAGATCGGAATTTGGGTAGTAATTTTTGAGAAATGTTTAAGAAATTGATTTGTTCAAATTTGTTGAGAAAAACTAAGTACGGTATCTTATTTAGAATACTAAATTTATTATCTTTAACACATATTTCGGTCAAAATCGTTAGAGCGGATTTTGTAAAATTATGCAGACAAAGCAGTACCAAATATTGCAATGTTTAGTTTGAAAAATACTATTGCTTAACTATTTAGCTGAAAAGTTATTTTCCGGGATGTAAGCATTACTTGGTTTTTAAAGCTTTATCGAAGTCGAAAATAGGGTTTTCGAAATATTAGTAGTTTTTAAAATTAGCGTTTTCGGTGATTCGAATTGAAAATGAAGGACGCAGTAATTTTGGAAACATCAATTTTCCTCTAAATTTGCATTTTGCTCAAAAACGTTATTGCCGTTTTCAGGTAAACTAAAGAAAACAACATTTTTCAAAAATGGATTTTTCAAAAATACATTTTACGCTAATACAGAGGAGCAGGCCATTAAGTTAGAAATGACCATGAAATTACCTTAGAAATGAATTTTTGTTACAATCGTTGGGACCGTTTTCGAGATATGTCCCAATTTCAAAAGTACCGTTATTCGATCTTTTAGAGGAAACTGAGTATGCAGTTATGTTAACCTGAACTAATTAAGCTTAAATATCAATTTTTGTTGAAATCGTTTGAGCCGTTTTCGAACAAATCAAACTGGTATGAAAATGTTGTATGGCAAGTACCATTAATATTGAGGCTACCATGCAAAAAAAAACGGTACCGAATGGTAAGCCCCCAAACTCCAAATCCGAAGTTTGAACGAAATCCGGGACGCCGCTTAGGTTGTCGGCCTCGGGACATACAGACAGACGGACAGAATTTTGAGACCCACTTTTTTGAGTTGTCCTATCATCGTAATGTCAGAATTGATTAACATCTCGAGTTCGAAATTTTATACGAATACAATATTTGCCCTTACTACGTAATGGAGAAAGTTAAAAACTGAACGGAAAAATTGTATGACCTCAAAAATCTTAGGAACCATTGCACCGATTTACAAATTTCCTTTTTTTAAAATGTATGAAACAAATATGTGCAGGTTTTAGGTTACTTAAACGCCTTAGCAAAGTCCGCTAGTTTTTTCTATACCTTTACCAAGCCGCAGACCCTACCTAAGTCAATCAAGTAGACTCTCTTAAAAGCGTCATAAATGTAGGAAAGAACAAAATTCGTTGTTGATCTGAAGGATGTTGCTGTTGCGTCTAGTTGTGCATTCCTTTCCAATTTGTGAAAGTCCGTTGGCACTTTTAGCCTGTAGCTTTTTAATTTTGCAGACGGACCCCTTTGCGTTGGTGGGTATTATTTAATTTAAACGAGCTGCGGTTGGTTTTTGTTTCTCAATAGAGGCCAGCACTTGGCATTGAATAGATCGCTCTTGCACCGACAGCTTTGGGACCCTTGTGCCGATAATGGGGACAAGTTTTCACTCTGTGCCATGTTATGTTGCACAGTCACTTGACGCGCTTAGCTTTGTGGCTTTTTGGGCTTGCAAAAGTCGTCATAAATGTTGAGCTTAAAGTATTTCAGTTTGATGTACCAAATACCTTGGCAACCCCCCTGGTGATCTACAAGCGAAGGGATGGACTGTGTAGGTGGCATCGATGACTTGTAAGTTTAGCAAACATACGAACCACTGTCACAGATGCTATCTTCCCAAACAAATATGTCGAAACTAACTTATTGCACTGTTCATGAAAAATCGTTCCTTTGGAGTACAACACAACAGCCCGACATCCATCTTCAAGCAAGCCACAGCCTATCGTCAGACTGGGTTAATATTTGTCTGGTTGCCTCCGGGGGGAAATTACTATTTCGAAGCAATCATTAGGCATGGCAGAGAATAGTTCAGAGAAATTATACCCAAACACCATTACGGCCAGGAAACCTCAAAGCGTTAATCTTCTCCGTGGCGTATACCCACTCGCATACGACCTCTCGCTCAAAATCGTTTATCATCTCGATCCATCTCCATAATAGGACACGCACACACTCAAAACACTCGTATATTAACGTGCGTACGGAAGATATGTATGTAATTATTCCCCCCGTCATGGATGTGGCACGTACCGATTCCAATTTAAAGCTGTTTTGCCCCCCCCCCCCAGATTGGCAAATATGCTAGATTAACGCACAAATCTTGCCCTAAATCTGCATTGGCATAGTGTTAACTTAAATGGTCATTAAGATTAGGTATATAGCCATCCAATGACACACATAAAGATAAATGGAAAATTTTTAGTTTTCCAAACTCTTATCTCGGTGAAAACTAAGGCGGTCGCCCCCAAAAACACACACAGCCACACATGCGAGGTAAAACTAAAAAAAAAGTACTCCTGCACAAATGAGTTGCCATTAAAAGTTTACGATTTTTAGTTAGCACTTCACGCTCGAAAGGAATACTCGAGAATTTATCTGCCAGCCGAAGAAACAAAAATTACTTTGCCGAATACATAGAACCCTCGGGCTGGGCGAGGATGCGGCCGCATCCTCTATTCGATATCCTAACTTGTTTAGTTTCTATCGACCTTTTATCCCCCCCTGTACATATACACATTCGGTGTATTATAACGAGCTGCCGAAGGATAATAAAAACAGGAAACCTCCGGTTTTAGTTATAATTATAACTTTAGCCCGAAAGTTGGTGTTGCCTCTGTCGTTCGGTATAGACATCGGAGTCGAGGGATTCAGGTGATTGGAGAGCTTATGAAAATTAACAAATTTCCATGGTCGATAATAATGTTTGGCTTCCTTGTAAATAAATAGGCGATGATTGTGGATGAGTTTTAAGAGCGCCAGGGTTGGGCCATTGTGTGTGTGTGAGTAATGGTCGCAAAAGTTTTCCAATAAATCGGGTTAAATCTGCATACACTTTCGAATGAGGCTTAGAGGGAGTTTTATTGCGCAAAGTTTGGTGGGAATTTTTCAAATGATCTGTGAGGAACCAGGGACGGCAATGAATGTTACAATGCTTAAGGTTATAGAGCTGGCTCTCAATCAATACCACTGATCAGTTAAATCTTTGCTTAACTGGTCTTATAGTTGCGCACCGATCCATGGAAATTGTTTTTGCAGCGTTCGAAGCACAGATGGCGCTGGGTTGAGTTGAGCGAAAAAAAGGGAAGGAAGTTGAATAGAAAAATTGTGACGAGAAACCCATTTGCTATGCCCAAAATTGAACAACATTTAAAAAATGTATTTATTGTTTGAGGAATGAAACCAAAAAAGAGTGAAGGCAGCAAGTTCGAATCATGTGATGGTTGATTCAGAACTAAAACTAAGTAATAAGTATTTGATATAATCAGGTCAAGTTAATAATGACAAAATGTATATGTAAGAAGAATCTAGAGTAAGCATATGGCTATGATCAAATAAGTTGAAATTAAATGTCAATAAAACCAAAAGCATGGTTCTAAAACATAACTTTAACCCAAATCTAGATATTGATAATGAGGCCATCCCGAATAGCACAGATTGTGATTTGCAACAAAACTTCGATTGTATTTCTGTTATATTTAAGTAATCTGTAACAAAATCTGTTTTATATCAGTTGTATTCATGTTCACGCGGGACTATTTATGACATTGTCATTCGAAATGTTTTAAATACGTATTTTTAAGTTTTAAACTAGGGGGGATGTTTGAAAATAGTTTTATAAGAGTTCGTAAGTTAGAGTTATAAAAAGGTTGGTAATAAGTTACAGATACGTTTAGTAAATTTTCATTTTGGATACTTCTAACTAAAACACATTGAAACGTTTGCATAGCAGAAACTTAACAACGAAGTAACTTAATTACAATCAAAAGGGATTATGTTTCTAATATGTACAAATTACGTTTACAGAATGTTATACAAATAAAGAAACTTACAAAAATGGAAAGTCATTGCTTCGTTTGTTATATGTTTTTAAAAGGTATCGTATATTAACAAGTCATCTGGGATATTTTTCAATTCAGTAAAAAAAAATAAGGGAAACATTAAAATGTGAAGCAATGCTATAATTGAGTTTTTACAATTATAAATATGTTTCATTATATGACAACTATTCTAACGTCATTTGGAATTATGAGCTTCAGTCGTCGTCAATCACTGGTGATTAGTGAAATCATAGTAATAAAAAGTTGATGAGAAAATCGAAATGTCAGTGTCAAGTTTCGTGGCGTTATTGTAGCTTCATTATAACTTAACATCATCCACATAATCAAGTAGTTGTAGTCAGCGTTGCCAAATCAGCTTCCCGCAATTATTCTGTATTGCAGAAAATGTTACTTCAATGCACAAAAAGAAGATATAACCTCGAATGTAATATTGTTCCACGCAGACGATTCGCAATTAAAAAATATGTTGTAAAAGTGAGATCACGATTTTTTTCGTCGAAAAGGAATAATAGCACTGATTTGTATTTTTATCATTTTAAAACTCAAAATGTAAGTCAGCTATCAAATGTAAGTTAAAAAGTTTAATGTTACTCCGGATTTTGGGAAAAATATTGCTTACGATCTTCCAAAAAAAAAGGAGAAAACGAGAACAAACCAAATGCAGCCTATTTGGTCAGAGCAGTATTTTATTGGAAAGTTGTTGATACAAATATTGTAAAGTGGAAAATATAGGGAAAAAAAACATTGTAGAGTTGAAATTTTGCATTTATCAAAAGTATTTGTAAAAGCTGAAAAGCTTAAGTTGTAGTTATACGGAAAAAAAAACTATAAAAATCACCGATGAACATTTTTAAAAAAAGCTTCTAAAAATGTTTGGCAACAGTGACTATAATGTGTTCGACCAAACCAAAGTTAGTGATAAAGAAGTTATAATGCTATTAAAGCTTATTTTCAATTATAATGATGTTATAATAATGTTGATTTACTATTTTGAAGAAAACTAAAATGTCAGATAAATACTTATATTAATTGTTGTTGTTACATCTCATAAATATTGAAACAACAGTTTGCTAACATTCAGTTGTTACTTTGTTGTAACTTAATTTCAATAGCATTTCAGGGAAAATTTTAGTTGTAATATTATGGTTCATGTTTTAATGATGTTTCATGTAACAACCGCCATATTGTTCACCATTTTATATACCTGTTTAACCATAGGTTTTAAGATGTGAAAAATACATTTCAATTTTCCTTATATATAACATAGCTTCTACAATTCATTTTTATAGAAACTGATGAATATTAAAATTTGTTTCTACAAGTCTTTTGGGATTTTGAGGCTTAAATACAAATTTTAGTATTTTCTGATTTTCAAACTTTTCTTCTATTTAACCCTTTTTTGGAGGCGCGTGAATTTTCCGGACCCGAAACATTAATGTTCATGACAAAAGTAGTATTCGTTTAAGGATTTTGGTCGGAAATCGCAGCAAACTTGAACTGTTTTAGATACTAATACCTTTCAGATCAAATATGTTTACCTTTCCTTTTATACTTCATAATTTGTTTGTCTATAAATGTAGACTCAAAAAGCATTCTAATAATAACTTATTTAAAACTTCTGGAAGGTTTACAGAAACATTTCTCGTACTTATTTTATATCCAACATGTTATTCAAACTGATTTGCATAAACAACAGGACAACTCAACAGTTACTTAATGGTTACATTGCTAAAACATTAGTTAAGTCAAATACAACATGTTTTCGTTGAAACAACGTAATAAAAACTATCATTTAACAAAAAATAACCTCAGTAAAACACAAATACTACAAAGTTGTTGCAAAATATAAGGGGAAATGCGGCTATTTTGGTTACAATGTGGGGTGTGAAAATGTTACTGCAATACTTAGGAAATAACTTGATAGTTATATTAGAGTTGTATGTACGATATTAAAACCCAAGTGTGCTATTCGGGTTTTATTCATAATTTTATATAACTTCATTAATTCAGTAAATTTTAAATGCTTTGTTTTTGATAGAGTTTTAGTAAAAATATCTGCTATCATGTCGCTTGTTTGTACATATTTCAGCGTTACTTCGTTGTTCTGCACAGCTTCTCTTATGTGGTGGTACTTGATGTCAATATGTTTGCTGCGGGCATGGTACACTGGATTCTTTGCAAGATGATTAGCACTAAGTTGTCTCCTTTGACAACGATGTGACAATCAGCATCAAGGAAGTCGATCTCCATCAAAATCTCCTTTTGTCACAGTAGACCGAGCCATATACTCGGCCTCAGTGCTACTCAAGGCAACCGTATTCTGCTTCTTAATTTCAAAAGAGAAAACACCTCCAGCCAAGAAAAACACATACCCGTTGTATGAATTTCGATCCGTGTGATCTCCACCCCAGTCTGCGTCAACATACCCGTAAACTGGATGTCCTTGTTTGCTGTAATGGAGTTTATAATTAATCGTTTTGGCCAAGTACTTCAAGATATGTTTTGCCCCTGCTTCATGGTCGATGTGTGGATTCAAATTTCCCTGCTCCAACTTGCAAACAGAATGCAAAATGTCTGGACGAGTTGAGATTGCCAGATACATCAACGCCCCGACAATTGATTGATATGAAGTGGGGTCCACCTTTCTGCAGCTTTCACTATCACATTTTACTTGGTAACTAGCTTCTAGAGGTGTTGCGGCAGGACGACCATTTTCCATTCCATATTCCTTCAAGAGATTGCTGAAATATTGGTTATGGCATAAAGAAATGGCACCCGTATCTCCATCTCGTTCAACCTCCATTCCTAAGAAATGTTGCAATGGACCTTTGTCCACTACTTGAAACGCATTTGCTATCTTAGTTTTGATCTTGGTTAAGTCGTCTTTCGTCAAACAAGCTAAAACGATATCATCAACGTTAAATTTACCTTCATAATTCATTTTGTATAAACGCGGTTCATTTTTACACGCTATGAAACCCTTTAGAACTAGGTCTAGCTTCGAGTTTCATTCGTTCAATCGTTTATACAAATTTTATACCATATAAAATCCTTTTTTTGAAAAATCACTTAATTTATTCAATAAATAGGTAGATGAATTTTATAAATTAAATTAAATTTATTTCTTAAAAAAACTTGATACCTTTCTTCACATAAAATCAAAAAGTTTTTGGTGCAGGGGAATAACTCCACGGGCAATAACTTCACATCGAGTGGGAAATAATTTCACTTATTTTATGTGAAGTTATTTCCCACTGAAAGTGTCCCCCACTGTTTGGGGGAGGGAGTACGTAATTCGATTTGATTTTTGTTTTCCAGTTAGAATCGAAAAATTCTTAAATCTATGGTGGGAAATAATTTCACAAAATTTGGGGTGAAGTAATTTTCCACTTTTAGTGGGAAATAAATACACATAAAATAAGTGAAATTATTTCCCTCTCAAGGTGAAGTTATTGCCCATGAAGTTATTTCAATCCGCTTCAGTTTTTTTTGGTAGCCAAAGACCATCAGTTGGGTGCAGGGAAATAACTTCACGGGCAATAACTTCACATGGGAAATAACTTCACCTCGAGTGGGAAATAACTTCACTTAAAAAAAGTGAAGTTATTGCCCATCATAAGTGAGCAATATCCTCACTTCTTTGTGGGAAATAATTTCTCTTAACAGTGATTCACTCTTGCACTATTAACGTAAACAAAGTACCGTAATTTGTAATGCTGTTGACAACTTCGTTGGTAAAGTTGACTCAGTTTGCGATCGGTTCTTGACCAGGAAAGTGTTTAAATCAAGTGAAGGTAATAAAATGGAAGTGCAAATTGAATTTATTACAGGGTTACGGAAAACCAGCAAGTTATTATATGTTTTTCAAGAAAAACAAATATATTTCAAAAAGTATACCCGAAAAAATGTTTCACGGTATGTGCCAAGATTGCTATTCAAAAATGGTTCAAAACTCGCGCTCCTCAATCCTTTGTCCATTTTGTAGAACTATTGTTCAAAATGTTGTTAACGTTTTTTTGTAAATAAAAAAATACGTAGCTACTTGAAAATATCTTTGTTTCAAAATGTATTAATTTTGAAAATATAATTTGATATAAATTGCTAAACAAAAATTGTTATATTTTGTTATAAATGAAATAATTTTTTTTTTGTTAGTCATAATGTTAATAAAATTCTACAAAAAAACATATAAATAAATCTATTTCATATTTGCTCTCCAGTTAGATATAATAGACAAATTCCCAAATTATAGGTGGGAAAATACTTCACAAAATATACGGTGGAGTTATTGCTCACCTCGAGTGGGCAATAACTTCACAAAAAAAAAATGAAGTTATTTCCCACTCGAGGTGAAGTTATTTCCCATGTGAAGTTATTGCCCGTGAAGTTATTTCCCTGCACCCATCAGTTGTATCGGTGTCGATCTTACTAGGAACCCTTCCGTGTGCTACCAAGCTCCTATCTATTGACTTCCCCAGATAGAGCAGCCAACATTCGCTTATCCTTTTTGGAACGTCTAGAGCTGATCTGACCCTTCCTCCATTCTGTTCATTAGTGCTCCATAGGCGAGTTGCTTATCCGCATGTAGCTCCTTGCACTCTTCATCAATTCAGCGGTTTCTTTGGGTTGCTGGACTGAAACTTCAATGGAATCTTGACCTCATGACAAACCAGCACCTAAAAAAGCCAATGCCCATTCAATTTATCAAAGAACCAATCTTTAGAGCTCCTCCAAGAAGAACAGTGAATGGCATCACCAGCAATTCCGAAGGAAAAGCAACATAACCTCATCGACTCATCGCGTCAGTTTCCTTACAATTTAATTTGAACAACACATCCTCATCCTCACTGCCTCTTCGACTTTTCGTTGTAGATCCAATACCAAAGGTCACCTTTCACCTATTTTATTTGGCTAATGGATGAGCCATTGATGCTTTTGATGCTACTGCTGCTGCTACTGCTGCTCCTTGCTGATGCGGTGCTTATTGCACCTAAAAGGAGCATTTTTCCTGAAATCCATATTTTATTCAGTTGGCCTTTGCGATTCCCCAATGTGTGCCAGATTCGGTTCGTGTATCATTATCATCATCATCATCCGCAGTATCAGGCAAGCAACTACACAGTATACATTGATGTAGTCCCTGCCTTTCGTCTTGCTAACCAAAAAGCAAAGAAGTGATCCACAGGGAGTCCTAAAAAGCTACTTCTCGAATTCGTTCGTTTTTCTTCGGTGTTTTTTTTTTCCTATTTTAAAGAAAGCAAACAAGCCTGTGGAAGACGAAATCGAATATTCTTCGGTGGATTATCCGAATAGTAGAAAAAAAAATATTTGGGACAAGGATTTCCTTCTAGGGTGAGTTTGACAGAGTTTGCCATTTCCAACTGAGAGAACTGGAGACTTTGGGTACAGAATGTCTCATCGCCAACCTTCCAATAGGCGATCTGTTTAAATTGATGATGATAATGGACCAAGGGTCCTTGAGGGTAGTCCATTTTTTACCACTTGTTGTCATTCTCGCGCTATATCCACTTGACATTCTGTGCGACATCTCCTAATCACTGGTACACAAGCAACAGCCAACCGGTACTTGTTCTCCAATCCACCATTAGTATAGTGCGGCGGAACTACTGACGAATATTTATGCGAAAAAGATGTGCTGCTGCTCCTCTTCTGTGTTCTTCGTCAACGTGTCGGCGGCGTTGACTAAGTGTGTCGCAGCTTTTTCGGGTCGATGTC
Source organism: Cheilosia variabilis (assembly GCA_951230905.1). Taxonomy (NCBI): domain Eukaryota; kingdom Metazoa; phylum Arthropoda; class Insecta; order Diptera; family Syrphidae; genus Cheilosia; species Cheilosia variabilis. The sequence continues at coordinate 57,507,437 of OX579680.1, read as the reverse complement.
ATCGTGTTAAGTCCATATTATTTTAGGGGTGTTGATACGCTGTGTACATTGCATATACCATCTATAGCCAAAGTTGCTGCATACACGGATACATGCGCGCATCTGCTGCCGCATACATCATGAATTTCGGATTCGATGCGGTAAAGTGATAGTTTGTGTTTGGTTTTTTGTCCTAAATTTCCATTTAAAGAAGAGTTTTCTAAAAAAAATAAATAAATAAACAGAACTCACTGTCGTACTGTATGGTGCCGCATAATACATTTCGCTGTCAGTTGACAAGCGGGTCCTGGTTAATATTTGATGAGGAAGAGGACGAGCTTTTTTAGATAGACAGATATAATTTATTTCTATAAATTCAATACAAAATACAAATTCCGAAATAAGAACAATTTTTATAAGTGCATTAAGTATAGAATTTAAGAAAAATAGAGACATTCTGTAGTGAGTACAAAAAATAGTGTTGAATGTCACTTCAGAGAACTATTACAAATTTCAAGAATTTAGTTTTGGGTGGGGTGACCCTATAAAACATTAGCAAAAGGATATAATAGAATAAAAAATTTAGCACAAACAGAATTTAAAAAAAAAAGGATTAAGAACTTTAAAACTCAAATAGAATAAAAGAAGCAGACAACTTTAAAGAAATTCAAACGTAAGTGGAAAAAATAATAAATACATACATAATTCGTAGAACTAAAATTTAAACCAGAGTGTCTGAAAGTACAGGGTGTTTTTTTACAGGTATAGAACTTTGAGTTGGCAGCACTATTTTAACTGCCGGCCATTTTGTCAGCTGTCAAGTGATTCATTTTCAGTTTGGTTTGCCATTTCATCATGAACAAGTTGACAAATAAACAACTCTTGCAAATCGTGCAAATTTATTTCGAAAATAATGGTTCAGTTCGCGAAGTTTACCGCAAGCTCCGTTCATTTTATGGTCGACATAATCGTCCATCAGAGCAATTAATTCGGTTAACCATGGATCGTTTTCGCACTACGTTTACTCTATGTGATAATACGCATCCGCAGAGACGTCGAACAGTGCACACCGAAGAAACAATTTCCGCTGTAAAGCAAAGTGTTGAAGAGGACCCGGATGAATCGATTCGCGACCATGCACAGCAATTGGAGCTTTGTCCATCAACTTTATGGAAGATTTTGCGCAAAGATCTTAGCTTAAGACTTGTGCAAGAATTAAAGCCGCGAGACCATGCAATGCATCGTGATTTTGGTGTATGGGCCGAAAATGAGATTGATATCGATGCTGATTTTCATCGCAAAATGTTGTTCAGTGATGAGGCTCATTTTTGGTTGAATGGCTACGTCAACAAGCAAAATTGCCGCATTTGGAGTGAAGAGAATCCACATGAGACCCTTGAGACGCCATCACATCCACAAAAACTGACTGTTTGGTGGGCTCTAGGGGCTGGCGGAGTCATTGGGCCATACTTCTTCTGAAATGATGCTGGAGAGTCAGTTACCGTTAATGGAGACCGGTATAGAGCCATGATAACCGACTATTTTGTTCCCGAATTGGATGGCATGAATGTGGATGAGATGTGGTTCCAACAAGACGGTGCTACATGCTTAACGTGACCATAAATGTTTCCTCTCAAAGCGGGACATCTGTACATTTCTTTCAGAAAAACACATCATTTTTTTATTATTTTATTTTTTAAAATCAATTATTCAAAATATGGGAAGTAATGGTAATGTACATATATTTCACATGAATTAGTAAAAAAATTAAAGTATTTTTTTTTCCGTTTAAAAGTTTAAGTACATATATAATAAATAAACAAAATATGAGACATTTTTGTTTATTGCAAGTTTGATGTTTATTTCATGGAATTAAGAATTAAGTAACAAATGCATTTTTTTTTAATTTTTCGCATTTAAAAAGTATAAGAATAAACCACTTATGAGATATTTCTAATGTTTATTATATTTATTATTTATTTGGTTTTTAAAAATTAGCCCACGAAAATAAATTTAATCTTGAGCAGTTGGGTGGGTTGCTTTTATATATTTTTCTGATGAGCAAATTTGTTTTAAAATACCAGGTTTTGTTTTCAAATATGCATGGAATTGTCGACACGATTTATTTATATTACTCTTTACTAAAAGAATGGATTTCAAAGTTGAGACTCCCAACTGGTTTTTTTCACTGGTCCATATCTTATTCATATGGGAAAAAACCCTTTCAACAGGGGCGTTGCTACCTGGTAGGCACAAAATGTACTCTACAATTGTAGAAAAATTCGCGTGAGATATATTTTTAGCATGAAAGTGGGTAAATACTTCCACCCAACGATTTTCAGCACTTATTTTATCGATGTTCCAATCCGTCACTTTTTGAGTTGTTATGTAATTCAAAATGAGTGAAAATTCATCAAAAACTCCTGTATCTTGAGTGCTGCTGAGGAAACCCTGTTTAATTAATAAGTCCATCACTTTTTGAACCTCCTCCCAAGAGGGGACTTTCGTTAGGTTCGCCCAATCAAAGATTTCAATTTCAGAGTTAAACTGACACCACTGCTCCAAATATTCCTTACTCGTCTTGTAAAATTCAGCTGCTGCAGTTTTTACGTTGTCCCCATTAACAGCACCAGTTTCCTGTAACTTCGCCATTATATTACGGGTGGCGTGGGGAAGGAAGAGTGAATTTTGTTTTTGGCTTAAATTGTTTACGAGCTGATTTATTTCATTCGCGGCCTCTGTTGCAGACACGTTCTGTCCCTCGATCTTTAACACAGCTTGATGAAACGTAGCTGACTGAGCGTGCATAAAAAATAGCCATAATTCTGAGCTCGGATTATAAAAAAAATCTTTTAAAATAATTGGGCACTTATCAATGCTCAGAAAATAGTTTTTCAAAGGCTGAAACATTTGCAATACTCTTTCCAGCGCCGGCATCAACGCAAGCCACCTAGTTTTGCTGTAGCCCAGAAGTCTCTTATATTCTGTGTCAGAGGCATGACAGAATTCTTTAAGTGCTTCAACAAGAACGCTATAAATGTAGAAAAATGAATGAATTTTCACAATTATGCATTCAAAATCAATAGGTAGACAATCTGCAGCAGTTTTGATTGCATTGTGGATTATGTGAGCTCCACATCCTATACCTATGAGTGTCCTTCCAAGATACGTGTTCAATTTCACGTAAACATTATTAGCTCCTTTTCTCTTGGTATTATCTCCACAAAATGCCACAATTTTTGATTTAAGCGCATTTGTTGTCAACACTTGTTTCAAATAATCAACTATTATATCTGATGTTTCCCCTGGTTGCTCTTGGAACTCCAAAACTTTTACTTGTACTCCTTCGTATGGTAAAAAGTAGCGTACTAAGACAGGAAATAATTTTGTAGAGCCATGGTTTGAAGCATCCGTTAATAAAGTTATACAATTAGCCTTACAAAGGTGTTCTTTCAATTCATTTATTGCCATAGGCGCCAGCACATTCACAACAATAGCCTCGGATTTTGTACGGGCACACTTAAATTTTTGCTCGAAACATGTCTGTATTAAACTAGACGCACAGTCGTTCGAGCGAAAGCTTTGATTCTCCTGTACAGTGTGATAGGCCCAGGCACCCTCCGCTGCAGCAACTTCAAAATCCTTGGAAGATGGTGAATCTGTTTTCTTAAAGAAATTGAGCATCGATGAACTTGAAGCGGCAGCATTATCGGATAGTTTATGTTTTTCTGATCGTAAATGTTTCTCGATATCACTAGCACCACCATGCGAAACACTGAAATCTGTACAGCACTTTTCACACGTGACATCTGTGGGGACACTTCTTTGTTTTATGAATGGATATTTAGTTTGTAAATTAGTATTAAAAGTGCACTTGCGTTTAGCCATTTCAATGTTTCAAAAAACACGTAAACAATAAAAACGAATTAAAACAATACTGATGCGACGCGTGCCATGGCCATGAAGCTAATTGCACAATAAAACTGTGAACAGTTTCTCATTCTCAAATAAACGATACATTACAGATCCATAGACACATAGTAGATACTGATACGGTACACGGAGCGACAGAGTATAAAAAGCCTACTGCTACCCAGTTATGTATTTCAAATACAAATCCGTTATTTTGCTGTTTTTGTTTTTAGTTTTTCTTTTTTTGTGCTGTCTCTGGAAGTCAATCTTTGAGCAATATCATTTTTGTAATACACATTTATTAAGAATGGGTTTAATGAACGAAACATACATCCATATAGGGTCAGCGGAAGCTTAGCGATAAGTAACACTGACTTTGCGAAAAAACTTTTGGGAATTATAAGCGAACACAAATATTCGATAACAATTCTCCCCTAGTTATTAGGACGCCACCCGTGGAGAAAAAATATCCCAGCACACAAACCTCTTTCCTATCTCTCTTTCTCTTCCAACCTCCTTGTACTCGCGCTGTGCCAATGCCACTATAAGGGTAGGTATTCATAACCCCTTGAGCGCGAGTAAATTATAAAAAAAAAAAAAAAAATATGGGGTTTCCTTTTTTCAAAGCGGGACATTTTGCGTCCTTTGGGGACAGCGGGACACAAAGCTCGAAAGCGGGACGTATGGTCACCTTATACATGTTACACAGCGCACGTCACAATCGATTTATTGAAGGAAACTTTCGATGAGCGCATAATTTCGCGGAATGGACCTGTCAATTGGCCACCAAGATCGTGTGATTTGACACCATTGGATTATTTTCTTTGGGGATATGTGAAGTTGCTCGCCTACGCCACATTCGTGGCTTTATTGCCGACATACAGCCCAAACACTCGAAAAAGAGGTTGTAAATTGGACCTCTAGACTTGGCTTTATTCGAAGCAGCCGCGGCGGCCACATGCCCGAAATCATATTTAAACATAAATGGCATAAAAGTATCCTTCCAATAAAGCCAAATTGATGGACATTTAAACGATTTTTTTGTGTTTTATTTCAATTCGAAGTTCGAAGTTTTATACCTCTAAAAAAAACACCCTTTATATAAAGGGTGATTTTTTAAGAGGTTTAGAACTTTTTTAAAAAAAAAAACACAAAAAATTCGAAAAAATGAATGAAATATTTATTTGAATCGATAGTTTGAACCTTGCAATTTAATGTTTAAAGATAATTTCATGCAAATGTTGACCGCGGCTGCGTCTCAGGTAGCCCATCCGCTGAGTCCAATTTTGGCATACTCTTTCACACATATCGGCCGGTATCTCACGAATGAATGCATGGATGTTGGCTTCCAGTGCGTCAATCGAAGCGGGCTTGTCCCTATACACATTAGCCTTGGCATACCCCCACAAAAAATAATCTAATGGTGTCAAATCGCACGATCTAGGCGGCCAATTGACCGGCCCGAAACGTGAAATTAACTGTTCACCAAACTCGCCTCGCAATTGCGCCATTGTTTCGCGTGCTGTGTGGCATGTGGCACCGTCTTGTTGAAACCACATATCATGCAAGTCAAGAACTTCCATTTCGGGCAAAAAAAAGTTTGTTATCATCGCTCGGTAGCGTTCACCATTGACAGTAACGCTGCGATTCGCATCATCTTTGAAGAAATATGGCCCAATAATGCCGGCGGCCCATAAACCGCACCAAACAGTGGCTTTTTCGGGATGCATTGGTAGCTGTTGCAATGCTTCTGGCTGATCTTCACTCCAAATGCGGCAATTTTGCTTATTTACGTACCCATTCAACCAAAAATGAGCCTCATCGCTGAACACAATTTTTCGATAAAAAAGCGGATCCTCGGCCAGCTTTCCAAGAGCCCATTCACCAAAAATTCGGCGTTGTGGTAGGTCGGCTGGCTTTAGTTCTTGCACCAGCTGTATCTTAAAAGGCTTTACGCCCAAATCCTTCCGCAAAATTTTCCACGTAGTGCTGTAACAAAGGCCTAACTGCTGGGAACGGCGCCGAATCGACATTTCGCGGTCTTCTGTCACACTAGCTGATACGGCCGCAATATTTTCTTCACTACGCACAGTACGTAAACGTGTTGGTGGTTTAATGTCCAACAAAGTAAATTTGGTGCGAAATTTGGTCACAATCTTCCGAATAGACTGCTCAGAAGGTCGAGAATGCCGATCATAAAATGGAAGCAGCGCGCGATGAACATTTCGAACCGAGCACGAATTTTGATAGTAAAATTCAATAATTTGCAAGCGTTGTTCATTTGTAAGACGATCCATGGTTAAATTGCAAACCAAACTGAAGCTGTTTGACAGTGACACAAGGTACTAAACACACGTCAGCTGTCAAAACCAGTGTTGCCAAAACCAAACCAGCTAAAAAATCACCCTTTATAACAAATTGTATTGCCCAGGCAAAATCGTAAATTTTAAATAAAACCCGCTATTGTGACCTACAAAATATTGAGTGCGATAATTATTAGCAAGTGATTGAAAAGAAGAAAGCCTGCTGCGTCACTCGAGGGTATTTCTTTGAGATGGAAGTACGAAAAGAGGATCGTTCCTCTATAGGTTCCGAAGAAAAAACCGAAGATAAAGACGAAGGAAGGCTGTCAATTCTAGCTACATGAACTCGTTTAAACCAAATTTGGATAGCGTACTCGAGTACGAAAGGACTAAAAGAATTTTGTATTCAATTTCCAACAATGGCTTTCATTCAAGTCCTTCTAACAGAGCGAGTCGCAGTTTAATATGCCGCAAACTATTTTTGTTTACCGCTGAATTCAGGCAGATAAAAAGCCAACGAAACCACCTTCCAAAAGGCGGAAGCGTCACGAGACATCAACAGTTCACAAAGCGCAGTATTATATGCCACACCATAACAACCGATTGAGTCTGAGAAATTGTTTGCCGTCGAAACCGTGTTTCTGGACAAAAGAAATGTCCTGCCATTAATTTCCCCCCTTGTGCACCTCCGGAGATGATAAACTACAATTTCTGAAAGCATACATAAAATCCCTTTCAGTGGAACAACATCGTGTTGATGATATCCTTTCAGAAACACTCCGGCAGCTGGGTTTAATTAGCCGAACTTTGTTTACATCCGAAAATGAATAAAAATACAAAGTTGACTTCTGACTGAGTGAGAAAGAGCAATCACACACAAATCTACCCGACAAAGTTCCCGGAATTCATCACGGCCAACCTTCAATCAGGTCCTGGAACTAAATAACGCAATGTTTTCCTTTTCTCACTTCCTGCCAGACTTGGATCGTTTTTGTTTTTCCGTTCGACCAACCAACATTCTGGGATATGAGATCCCTCCATATCCTGTATGTCAGTATGTGTGATGGATCTCAGTGCGCTCGGATCACCGTCGTCCTTAAGCAAAGAAAATTAAAACTTTTCAATTTGTATTAATGAGTTCTGTCGTTTGGCATCGGGACACACAACAAACACCCAGCCACAGGATACCAGACTACAAACGCACCGTACATCTCGTGTGTGTACCGTTTATATATATGTTTATATGGGAGTGCGGTGAGTAAAATCACACACAGGAAGGACAAAAATCAATCGTCACGTATAAAAGGAATGTTGCCTTTTGCTCATTTCGACTGCAACAGGATTCGAAACGAAGAAAATTCATTTTCAAATTCCAATCAAGCTTGATTGATTACGTGATGGCAAAAGTTTGCCAATCAATGGCCAGCAAGGACCCCTCGTCGTCACCACCACCGTCGTCGGTGCTACAACAAAACTATACGTCTTGCATGAGAGCGAAGAGCGGCAAAAAAAAAACCGAAACAGGTTATCCACACATATATTGAAAATCACAAACGAACAATTGTACAAAACGGACACAAAGGCGAACATCCGGACAAAGGCAACTTTTGGTAGTAACCTCCGGCCACTACTTTTAATTTCAACTTTCTGATGAATTAATAGGTGCGGCCGAGGGTAGACCAAATAACTGGGCCTGCAAAAATGCTTGTGTGTTCAACTTTCGAAAGCGAATGTTGGCCGGCCATCCCAGACGTGTTGAACATTTTTTTTTTAACACCACCTAGTGCGTCGGCTGAGGAGGAAAAAAGGTGTGAATTGAGCTGGGGTATATATTTTCGGTCGAAAGGAGGTGGTTTAGGCTTTTAAAAAAAACTCTAGCAACACCAACACAATTGGCGCGCAATAAATTGCACAAGGTTAACTCGGCCAAAGGGCGGCAGCCGCTTTCAATTAGCCTCTGGTTTTCGACTTGCAAAACCTTTCATAGGGGGTAAGGGAGTAGTTTCAATTTTTTACTCGAGGTGGCGGTACGTGCGGTTTTTGTTTAGTCAGTTCAATGACAGGGTATGGCTAAGCACCATTCAATCGGTCAGTGGAATTGCTTAAAGCGGTTGTAATTGTCCTGAGTTGATTGGAACTTGCTGCCTTTTTTGTGATCCAAAGGTACACTGATTTTTAGATCTTTTTAGGTTTTAATTGGTGTTAGCTGTCGTTTACATTTTCGGCTGCATTTCTTGTTCTTTTTTTTGTCGGAGTTCGATCTTTCCTGTCGCCCGGGGATCTAAGCGGTTTATTGTCCATTCAAAAGACAACACCGGTTGCATACACGCGACGTATTTTGGCTAAATCCAAAATCTTTGGATCTTTTTAAGGCTTATATAGAGTTCGTAGTTGTCAAATTGTCTGCTTGTCAATTCTTATGCCTCAGCTGAAAAATCGAGTACTTCTTTCAAAGGAGGTTAGGTAGGTGGTTAAGCTGCACTTAAACCATCACCTGGGTCCACTCTGTGCATAGAAAAGCCTAGCTTTTAGTTAATTTTTAAAGGTTATGTCATGTTTGTTGTTCCAACCAACTGTTTTCTATTTTTTACTTTTGACATTTTACCATTTAAAAAAAGGTGCACGACTGGGCTTCACCAAACTTCCTCATTTAAATTGTATAGAGACAGAGAAATCGAAAAGTACCGTTAGTTTTGGGGCCAAAAATTCAAAATTTTTACCAATTCATCCTAATAACCCTATAATTCGATGGCCCAAAAATGGTACAAATCGGTAAAAAGCGCACTCAAAAACTGAAGTAAAACCTTCAAAGACTTGAGCTTTTAATATGTAAGAAAATGGCCCTCGCTTTGTGGCCTATAGGTTCCTAAACTAATCGACCGTTTTCGCTGAAAATTTCACAGTTTTTTGTTAGTAGTACTAGCAGTGTTTTGAGAGTAGCTTTAGCATTAAATCGATAGGTGGCGCTGTTGTTTTACCAGAACGTGCCAAACGTGTATTTTTGTATGACAGAGCTTATCGAGAGAGCCAGTGAGGGCATTTTGATGCGATTTTCACTGTGTGTAGGAAATTGGTCTTTCATTTCTTAGTTCAGGCCCAGGTTCATCTGGCAATTGAATTGAATCAAACTATTTAGGGTCACTGTCAAAGAAACGGAGAGCAAAGGACTTAACCCAACAATTGCTTCTTGATGTGTTTTTAGTAAATTAATCCTTGATCCACTTGAGATAGGAATCATCTCTTGAGCTAGAAATTATCCCTTGATGCTGACCAATTTTTCAAAAACAGTTTCCATTTCCCAACCAATTAATGCTCCTCAGCAGCCTCATGGGACCCCAATAAAGTCCTTTATAGCTGGTTTTCAAGTAATAAAAGTGGTCTGCATACAAACTCCGTCCATACACTCCCATTCGGCAGCATGTATTCAATTTAACTTTTTATTATGCTTCAATTACAGTGGCGCGGCGGTATGCATCCTCCTTGATTCATGTTCTATATAAGTCGTTCCTCTGTCACTATATTTTATGGCTGTTTTATTTGTGCTAAAAATCGCAATGTAACGCTTCACAGTCTTATTAGCTGCGTAAACATAAATTTGTACACCATTTGAACAAAGAAAAAAAAAAAAAAACAATTGCTGACGAAAGGGGGAACATAAAACAAAGTACTCCGCTTATAGCATGGTTCCTTGGATGAATGGAAATGCCCGTTAAAGTCAATAATATGGGGAGAAAGCAATGCGAAAGCATGTACATTACGACATTCAAATTCTGTTTTTATGATCCTTTTTACATGGCGGATATATGCAACCGAATTTGAAATAATCCCAGTGTGAGAAGTTGGCATGAGCATGATGCGGTCATGCAGCTTGAATGAATTTGAGGTTTCCTGGGTTGGTTTTTGTTTTACAAAGCATCCCTTGATAAGTGGTGTATGCCCATTGGATAAATTTTCCCTCGACTTTCAACTTTGTTCCCCAAGTCTTGAAAAATAAATCCAGCATGTTTTTAATTTATGAATAAGGTATCGATTTTTTAAATGCTTAAGCAGAAGTTTTAGAGATTTAAAGGTCTTGAATGTCTTAAGCTTAGATTACACGTGTCAATCACTTTTCATTTTTCAAATCTAGCTGTGTTTAGTTGTAGCTTTAGAATCAATTAAATAAATAAGTTTTCTAGTTCTCGAACTGTCTACGATGGAGTCTGTTAAACTTCGCAATGAACATCAGATTTATAATTAATTTTGTAAATTTTTAACGTTTATAAAAGGACTATATATATGAACGAATACACCTATGGAAATGTACCTTTAATGTGGTCCATATTTCATAAAAATCGGACGAGAAATTACGCCGTAATTGGTACGACAAAAAATGTCGTACACCCAGATTTAATTTGGCTTCTTTTTTGTAATAAAATACATAAAAAAAATATTTTTTAAAAGCAGTTGCCTTATCACGGAAAGAAATGAAAATCACCAATTGCAAAATTTTGAGTTGCAATTTACGAATTATATATTTCTCGCAAATCACAACGAAGTTTTCATGGATTGATACAAAAATTGGTAATTTGACATTGAAAACGCCGGAGAATACCAAATTCTGTTTCTTGAAATTTACGATTAGAAGTATCAATTCGAGCTTCTTTTATTTTTAGTGATTTGCGAGATTGTTTGGCGCAACTTACCACTCTAATAGGTCAATTTCTCAAACACCACTTCACAATCTCATTTACCAACACTGAATGGTGAATCAATAAAACCTTATAATAATTTAACAAGTGTTAATTTAATAATAATAATTTAATTTAGTGTGTGGAATTTTTGTATGCCCAGCCCATAGTCCATGTACTCCTTTTAAATCCTTTCTTTTTATGGATGAATGTATGTAAATGGTCCGCCATCTAACTTTTTTTTTTCAACTAATGCTTATTTCGCGAATGGTAACACTTAGCTCATGTCTGATTTGACAGATAATTAGTTTTAGCCTTCCGCTGAACGAATATGGTTGTGTATACGCTTGAACAACGCTGGGAAATATTGCGACATTACTTTGAAAATCATGGTAATGTTGCAGAATGTGTGCGAAAATTGCGTACGGAATTTGGAAGAGGAGAAGCACCGTCAGCTCCGTATGTTCGATATCTTGTGTAAAAACTGAAAGAAACTGGCATCCTTATCGATAGAGGAGGATATTGGCAATATTTGGGTTCAACAGGACGGCGCTACGTGCCACACAACCGAAGCTACACTCGATGTTTTGCGCCCTGTTTTTAAAGATCGCATTATCAGCCGCAGAGCTGATGTCGTTTGGCCACCTCGGAGCTGCGATTTGACACCGTTGGACTATTATTTGTGGGGTGCCGTAAAAGATAAGTGTTACGCCGACAAGCCAAAGACAATTGACGATTTAAAGGACAATATTCGTGAAGCCATTGGTGAAATACAGCTGCACACAATCGATAATGTGCTTAAAAATTGGACCGATCGTGTAGGCTACGGCATGGCCAGCCGAGGCAGCCATTTGAATGAAATTATTTTCCATTATTAACCGGAAGGATTGTACTTTCAAATAAAAAAAGAAATTTGAGAAAATATTCATTAGTTTTTTTTTATAGCATTTTCAAAAAAAAAAGAAGTTATTTGGCGAACCCTATGTGGTATTGCTAGACAGCTGCTATCACGAAGCCAAATCTTCATTGTGCACGTTGCGCGTCGTTGCAGAGACAGGCAGTCGTTATTCAATCTTTGCTTAAAGCAGTCGGGTTACAGCCCATACTTTCGTATGGATAGTGAGTGTCCTACTAATTATAAAGCATTCTGGAATATATTTTGCAAGTACCTACTGAATAATTCCTAAAACGCCGATGTATGCATATCGATCTGTATTTTTTTCAGAATGTAAATCTCGCAATTAGGAAGGAAGTATAAATTGGAATGGATTCTAAAATATGTAATCGAGAAGAATTGTAAAGGTTCGTATCAATGTCAAGTTCATCTAAATATTTTTTTTGTATTTTAAATTTCATCATAGACCGAAAAACCACCCCAGACAAATCCCGTTGTCTCCGGACGATATGGCGCCGTATGATTTTCTTGGATATCAGGAGGAATACGAAAATAACCTAATTAAAACGATAAATTTTGATTTGTAAATAACAAAATATAAGTTGCAAATTGAGAATAAAGTTTTCTAATTTCACGACAAACATTTTCAATTTAATACGGCGATGCCTCAAATCACTACTCAAGAAACGTAAATTGCAAAATATGAATTGCAAATTGATAAAAATAAGTTGCAATTTATGTACTACTAAGAATTTGTAAATTGCAACTACTCAAGTAGTAAATCTACTCCTGTTAGTTCGCAAATCAACACTATTGAGTTGCAATTCAAGACTAAATGGTTGTAATTTGCTAAGGGAGGAAATTGTAATTTACAACAGAAAAGTGGTAATTTACGAATTGTTTTTGCAATTTACAATCCATGTAATATCAAATTGATAATTACAGTCAACTCTCGATTAACCGGGGTGCTCGGGACCGAGCTCGTACCGGAAAATCGAAATTCCCGGATAATCGAAAATTATATTATCAACGAATAAACCAACTTTTTACAATATTTTTCCATTTATTTGTAATAAGATTTTGTACTTTGAAACAATCAACAAACTAAAAAACATAATAAGAAAGACAACACCTACAGATACGTTTCTACACGTGTGGATAGAAAAAATACGAAGTATTTATAAAAAATGATCACGGATAATAGAGTGAATCCCGGAAAATCGATTTCTAAATTAATAAATTTTTGAAAAAAAATGTCCAAGTTAATAGAGTTGCCGGTTAATAGAATGCCGGATAATCGAGAGTTGACTGTATTTGTGTCAATTTGCGATCGGTTATGGCAATAGCTGTTTTTTATTATCAGCGTGATCTGATCCGAATCAGATCACGAAAATAAAACAAAACGGATCATTGAAGAGTTTAATTTTTGAATTGTGGCAACAGTTGCTTTCAAAAACAAAACAGATAGTACAGGGTATTTCAAACTTCATATTGCCACCAGCCATATTGCAAATATTCTTCTCAACGTGACGTCACACAAGGCACATGTCATTTCACTTGCAATGTCGGGGGTGTTGCCATATTTGAATCAAATTTGCATAATTTTTCTTTTCGAATATATTTTTGTGAAACAAATTTAGTATTTTATGTTCAAATATGCAACCCATGAACAATATTTTGCTGCTGCCGTTTGAGTTTATCTTGGCATATTAAGGTGTATCCAGACCACCGAAACATTTCAGAAATGTTTATGAAATGTTTCTGAAGCAAATCGGACGGATTTTATAAACATTTATAAAAGATTTCTGAAATTTATTTACTAACCCCCGTATTAATAAACACTGCGTAAAAGTTATCAACTCGTTACTCAGCAGTTACGTCAAAATTTTGTATGCTATCTGACGTCTACTAGCTAACTTACATTTTGCATATTTGTTTATTAATAGGGGGGTAAATGTTTATGAGATGTTTCAACTTTATCCTTTTTTGGACTAGAAGAAAATAATGTGAAAATTTTGGTCTCGGCAATCACGCGACACGCGATTTAATTCAAATAATCGTATTAAATGAATCACTTTCCCATTAGGCATTCCAAGCTTTTCTGGACATTTTTATTTTATTTAAAAACAAATAATAATCGAAAAACAGCGCTCGCTTTCTGCGAGGATACTTGTAAAACAAACATTTTTTCCCATCATGATTGGGTAACTGTGAAACATTTCATAAATGTTTTTTTTGGTGTCCAGATCCAAACCAGCAAAACATTTCTAAACATTTCATAAAAATTGTTTTGTTTATTAAGTATTTCAGAAATAAATACGGAACATGTAGGTATTTAATTGTTAATCAAATATTTGGCTGGTCTGGACATACCTTTATAGAACGAGAAAAAACAACATAACTCGGAATCAATTGATTTTTTTGTGTTCCATTTTTCAGTCTGGCAACGTGATTGTGTGGCTATCGTTTACAGGCACACCAACATTTAAAAATAAAACAAGCCACCTAGTCGGAAATAGTAGAAATAATTTTCAGATCATGATTCGTGATCTCGATGAGAAGCAGGATCATGTGCTGTTGTTGTAAATGCATGTAAATCGATGATCTATATGGATCATAGCTGATAATAAAAAACAGCTAATGTATTTCACGTTACAATATCTTCACTTCGTACAATTTCTAGAATTGCGAATAAAAATTCGTGAATTAGTAAATCCTTAGCTAAGCTCTAAAACTAGACAAACTTTTCGGGATTCTGCGCTTATATTTCTTGATTTAATCTTACAATTCTTTCCGTGTAGAAAAAATAGTGTTAAGGAGAAAGGAACATTTTAAAGGATTATAGTGTTTAAAATGATATAAACTTCAATAATATAAGAGTCAGCTGGAAAAGAGAAATTAAGCAGTAAATAAGTAACATTTTCAATGTTTAACAAAAGTTTCACAAAAGTTTATTTAAACATTGAAAATTGTACTTCTTTACTGCTCAATTTCTCTTTTTCAGCTGATCATTGAAGTTGAGTTGAATTTCTTCTTTGTTCAGGGTTAACGTCTTTAAGAATGTGATGGGAAATTTAATTTAATTCAACTGGCAGCACTCTAAGTGGGGCCAATCATAAGCGCTTTTGAATTTGCGCTAATATCCGACGATGAATGTGTTTGCTAAGTTTGGTGAATACCGTCTTTATTGTAAATATTTCATATTTTTTTTATTTTTTTTAATATTATTATTATATTATTTTATTTTCTCAGTGCATACACCTACATTCCCCATTGCATTTAAGAGTCTTCGCTCGATAACCCAGCAAATGGCGCATGTTTCTTTTTTTAAGAAAATCATTTCTTAATTCTAGAAAGCCCTTAAGTGGTTCCACAAATTCCACGCCAGATCATCCATCTATTTTATTTGGCTTGTAAACTCATAAATATTCAAAAAGAAAAAAAAAAAAACAGGAAATAAAAACAAGCTCGTAAACTGTCTTCATAAGCTCTCCCAAGTTTGACAATTTATAGTAGACCCTGCTCGAGTATGTTAATTTGTTCTGTGAGAAATCGTAATTTACCTCTGCCCATTAGGAGAGCACAACAACGAACCTCAATCCAAGCGGAAGGACTTGTGTTCGCTTTTTTTTTGCTGCTCCTTTACGTTGCATCAATCAATTCTGTATGCAAATTTTCTAAATCAAGAAAATGTATTTAATCAACTAAATGGAAACGGAAAACTTAGTATTTCCACTCAGTTCTAAGAAGCGTCTTTCTCGCATCATCATGAAGATGCTGATGATCATCTACATCGTCGCAGAGGATAAGTTTTGTCTTTCACAATCATGACGATGCCGATGCCGATGCCGGTGTGCTAATATAAAATCTGCATATTTTTCATTTATATAAAATCAGAGTAGTGCGGTGGCCCTCAACTCGGTATAAATCACTTAAATAAACGAAACTTGAATCAAATATTCACAAGGATATAAGAAGAGGAGCAGATACGTTATACGACTTAAACCCTTTCTTTCCGGTGACTTCGCTTCGCATAAATCTAGTTCCGCAAGTAATCCAATTGCAACAGCACACACATTCAAAAACCAGTCCCTAGTGTTAACCTATTTCGACAATTCGCTCGAAGGACCTCATAAATGTTCGAGGAGACGACGACTCTTCCCTATTGTATGACAATCTGTGGATATGACACGACATAATAGCCATAGCAAGACGAACGAACAGCCAGAGAACCCCTTAAGACGACAAAGATGAACAAGGAACAGCAAATGTAGTTGGGTTCATCACAGAAACTTTTTGGGCAAACTTTTTAAACAAACACGTCTATGGTTTACTTAAGAATAAGAAGACATGAAATATATGTTTGATTGATGATGAGTCTGGAAATGAAAATGGTAATGATGCCATTCATCATCAAAGCTGTTTCCAACTTGGTCTGGGGCAGGGAGATCGAGAGAGAGAGGGCGAGAGCCTGGGGGAGTGCTGTTCACAGGAACCATCATCATCGCCGTCGTTGTCGTTGTCGAGCGGAAAAACCGAAATTTCTACTTCCATAGGCTGGAGGGAACCGAAACCGTTTGGTTTGTTTTAAGTTCAACAAGGAAATTCAGAGGAGAACAAAAAAGAACGGCCAAAGACGATGCGAAGAATTTACATATCCTTGAGTTATTTAGTCGTTTCCCGTTCGTTCTGACGATGATTGTCTTATGAAATATGTAGGGAAATTTCCCATCTCTCCTTGTTTGTTGACCAAATTTTCAAGATTCATTTTCGAATTGTGCTTAGAAGGCAAACGTTTGCAGTGTAGTCAGATGTCAGAATCGTAGCTAAGCAAGAGCACCCATCGTATAACTAGTGAAGTGTGTTTTAAGTTTGTTCAGAAGATGTTTGGTGGGGCGGATTGTCTGAATGAGTGAAACAAAATTATTTACTGAATATATGTCTATGGATGACGGTGCCGCAGGAAGAAAAGTAAGGCATTGGTGATGGTGTGTCTAACTTGTTCACTCTTTAGGCTTCTTTACCTTATCAGGACCTTGATGTTTGCCGAAAATAGTCTGCGACTACCTGGTTTTGGCATGAACTTTGTCAGTTTCTGAATGATTTTTAAAAACCCTACTTAAATACTTACGGGAGAACAAAACCGGTGAAGAGTCTCTACCTCAGGGAGAACCTTATTGACCCAGAAATGTTTGACACTGCTTCATGACACAAAAACTACAATCCACTCCCTAAATCATAAAGCGATTTATAGTGTAAGGTTTGAACAACCTCGAGCTACGGAGTTTTGGGAAAAAATTGCCTTTGAACTTTGCATATTGTGCCTGTACAGCTTCGAAGTCTCAGTCCCTAAATCACAGAGCGATTTACAGTCTAAGCCTCGCTCAACTTCGAGCTTCAGAGTTTTGGCAAATTATTTCGTTGGAACTTTCAATATTTTGGCTGTACAGCTTCGAAGTCTCCGTCCCCAAATCACGGAGCGATTTACAGTCTCAGCCTTGCTCAACTTCGAGCTTCAGAGTTTTGGCAAATTACTTCGTTTGAACTTTGAATATTTTGGATGTACAGCTTCGAAGACTCCGTCCCCAAATCACGGAGCGATTTACAGTCTCAGCATTGCTCAACTCCGAGCTTCAGAGTTTTGGAAATGATCGCGGAGTCGTTTACATAATATGTATGAACGAGTGGCTCGTTTTTTTTTTGAAGCTTTTAAAGATTTTCCAACAACAGATTCCTTATGAACGCCAAACATTCATCGTATATTCAATCTTTTTGACCTAAGGATTGGCCAGTTGAACTTACTATAAATTCTCCCATCAGGTTGTGTTCAAATTGACTTAAATTCCGATGAAGAATGTTTATAGAAATCGGTATGTGGTATATTGGTATTGAGTATAAAATCAGCCATATCTCGAAAACGGTTCTAAGCATTTTTTTGAAAGTCAACACACTCAGTTTCTGAGAACAAAACATCACGAATCGTTTTATCATTCAATAGTCGGGTTATGGTTGCTAAATTTTTAAAGTAGATTTTATTTGAGATATGAATGTTGCCTTTTTTGTAAAGAGGGCTCGGGACCCATCAACTGAACTGTCAAAGAACGTGGTGCTAAAATACGAGCGGGAGATACAGAAAAAAGGTCGACAAAAAAGGTTTTTTTGGTAAACCTGTCGCATTTTTTGAATAAAAATTACAAAAACGTTTTCACGAAAAGGCGGGCAATACTTTTATTTATTAAAACTGTTGAAGACGTAACTCGAAAGCGTTGCCACTTCGCAGCAATTGTAGAAGATCTACTGCAGCTTTTTTTGAAAATTAAATCTACTGCCCAAAAAATGAAATCTACCTCCTGTATTCCTTAAGAGAATCTACTTCAAAAAATTGCCCTAAAGTGGCAACGCTGAGCTCGATAGTGCCTATCGAGTTTTTGACTGGAAACACACAGAAAAATAAATTGTAGTGCCAATGCCAACAATTTTTGGTGGTTAAAATGAACCCAAATATCAAAATCTTTGATTTACGAATGAAATTGTTGACGATGATGTAATAAAATTCTTATGGAGGGTATATTATTCTTACGTTGAATACCCGATTCTTGAAAACTTAAAAACGAGTTCTCGTTAACAAAAATAATATTTGAACCAAGAACTTTTAACTTACAATTTTTTAAGAATCTCGAAATTCTTCGCTTAACAATCTTTTTTTTTTCTGAGTGAATAAGCTGTCTAGTTTGACGACCATTTGAAAACGTTTTTCAACTTTTTATGGGTAGGAAGTATTTGTTTTTCTGTACTTTTGTAGTTCAGACTGGCTTTGCTAATATCCCCTCTGATGGAAAATTGTTGGCGCTGATTTGATGCTTCATTCCATCTGTGCCTTCTTACGGAAAATTTTGATATCTTCTGACCGATTGAAATGAAATAAAAACTAAGTGTTGGCCCAATAAGACCTGTTTTACTCGTGAGAAGTCCATCGGATTTGGATGACCAGTTTAAGTCCACTTCCACCTCAAATTGAGAAGAACTAGTGTTCTATATTTTTGTTTGTTGGCATTAAGGAGAGTTTGGATATAAAATCTAAGGTTAAAAAGTCTCAAAAAAAAAATACTCAAAACATCCCTGCTGCACGAAAAAAATTTCCATTCACCCGCCCATTATAAATCAGCTAAAAGGAATACTCCGCGGCAGCGGGCTTATCATCGCTCCACCACAAACTTAAGCAATCAAAACAAAAGTCCTTTCAATCATAAAATTAAATTCTCAAGTGCAATTAAAATGTTTAACAATATGCCGTCACAGAGATATCCAGCGGATCTAGAAATCGTAAAAAAATTTAGACTTTTCGGGCGCTCAATCCTCCTAATAAAAAGAAAGAAAGAAAGAAAGGTTTCTTTTCTTTTTGTTCTCTGGGACAAACCAATTAAATTATTTCGAAATAGATTGGAGTTGTCACTCGTTTTGTTTCGGTATTTGCTATCCGGCAGATAAAAGCCATTAAAAGCCATTTGCAGTGATTATGAGGTTGTTTTTAAGAAGAATAAGACTTTCCCGGTGTATTAAAAGTCTATGCAAACAGGGTTGTTTCTCCTTTCATTTGCTGTGTTTGTAGATGGCGTTGGCTATCACATTGAACCATCTCTGTTTTCAACACACATCTTCAAGAGAATGCAAATTATTGACGCATTTCAATGCCAAAACACCTCATGCTACACCCATCGAGTACAGATAATTACCTTTTAAATTTTCAATTTATATTCTGTCAAGACGAGTGATGGCTGACGGGATGTGTGTGTGTGTGTGTTTGTGTGTGTGCTGTGCAGTGGCGTGGCATGGTTGGGAGGTATTAATTGTCAATACATGCCATGGAGGTAGCCCGACAAATGCCTGCACACCTATCCACATGTATTTTCTTTTAATTTCAAAGAGTACACACAAACTGGGGTTAATACGTTCACGTCGGGCACGAGTTCCCATCTAGCACATGTGCTTGCGTGGCAAACGTAATTGTATGCATTGCCATTCGTCTTTTGCAAACGTGCGCTCAAACATTCACATTTTAAATATTAATGCAGAGTTCAGAGTCAGAGTCAGACTGGTTGCGGCTTGGTTGCCCTTTGAACTGTCTTAGGCTAAATAATGAATATTAAAAAAGAAGAAAAATCGAGTTCGTTTTCTGATAATGAGGACAATATTTGCGAATCCACGTGAGGCGAGGGTGAGGCCTTGGAGATGGTGAGCGAGCGATGTATGAAATCACGTGATAGCCGAGGGAAATGCTGCTGGTTTGGGTTCTTAACAATCACAGAAGCATGTAAAAATAAATTAACAACTAGTTGGTGCAGCAAAAGGATCCTAGGTTAGGGTTTTGTGTGAGGTTTTCATTATTCGGAAGAATGGAAGGGATCTACAATTTTATGCCGAGTTCAAACAGCCGGACTAAGAAGATCATTTTCCTGTCCGATGTTTATATGGTGTGATACGAACCCTTTAACGAAAGACTTGGTATTAGGAGCTCCACTCAAACTTGGAAACAGCGAGCTAAAATTCGCAAAACAAGCTAAAGATCTAGTCAACATTTTAGACAGCAAATTTAGTTGGAAGATGACTTTTCAAGACTGCAAAAGAAAGGTCGCAGTTGCCTTTCAAAGTTTTAAGAAAGCTTTGGGTCATAGATGGGGCTACCTATATGCACATCTCCAGTTTTTTCCACCTTGCGACAGGGCTATATCTTTGACGAACACTTTTTTGAATACTATTTGCAAATTTAGTGGGTATTCATTGAGAGACAACCACGAAGTGTAGGGCACTGAGTTCACCTCAGCAATAGGGTTAAGTACTTCAATCGGTGATTTTTGCTCCGCTTCAGTCTCCTTTCTTACAGACGTGCTGCCGGAGGCTGCGTCGACTGCGACAACCCCAGAGTCCGACGTTAAGTGCGAGCTGTATGTGCCATTTTAACCTTCATATCCAACTAGCTATGTAAAATGGACTGACTGTTTCGACCACCCTTCGGGCTTCTCAACGAGGCACTTATCCCTACTACTCACAGCTTCTTAAAGAAAGATTTCCGCGCGCAGCAAACAAGGCTCTAGCCGAGTCTCAGGACGTTTGGTCGACGTGCGTCTTTCTAGACGGCGACTTATTCCAACATAAGTACAACCTTGGGCGGCACCAATATAGAAAACCGCACCCGTATTTAAGGCTCAAAATAACCCCCTGACCATGGGCAAACTGTAAATCGTAGATTTTTATTTTTCTGTTCTACATCGAAAAGAGTATCTCGTCCTTTGTGCTCGCCCCACCATCTCATTCACAATTAAGAAATGCCACCCTTTATGGAGTGCAATCAACTCGCTGTTTTATTGGCAATAACGGTATTGCCCTCCCCTGTCACCCAAACGCGTTTAAATGGAATTAATTTTTCCTGTTGTTCTCCGTTTTATTATTGCGCGCCAAACTGGTAGCAATAATCCGCCGCAATAACCCCGGCTAAGTACTTGGCCTCAAATGAATTCGATTCCGTTCAATCCATTATCGTAAAAAGTATAAGGAAATCAATAAAAACTCACGACAGCCCTACGATCGAATTACCATAAGGACAGCTTCAATAATTCATAGGTATCGCAACAGTGGTCACATTCCATTTTAGGCAGCCACTCTTAATCCACTTGTTCTTTGATTGGGCGCGCATTTACTATGCACTCGCACAATTGACTGCAAATTTGACGCAGGCCAAACACTGCGAGGACCTTAATGCGCTCCCGCTTAAATATTCTATTTCGACAGAGTCTATTGCCAAAGTGTGTCCTTTTTGTATGCAAATTACGAGTGCGATTCAATTCGGCACTTTGACTCTGCTTGGAATGTCTGTCTCTCTGCCTGTGTCTGTGTGTCAAAGTCAGTGTGCCAGTGGCTGTGTGTGCAACATCATGATGGCGGTGTAGTTTCAGAATATTGTCCAATCGACTTTTAATAAAAGTTAATAGCCTCGGGAAAATTAATGATAAAGCTTTTAAGTGATTCGATACGAGACGAGACGAGTCTGCACACACCGCATGTCCTCCCGCATATTTTTATATTCCTTCTGTGTACATATACTCACTGTCGTGTTCCAGAGAGAAAGAAAATAAAAACAATAAAGTTGCAGGAGCTTGGCAAAATTGTTATTACTTTACATCGACTTTGTCGAATGACGGCGAGGAGTAATGCAATTTTTATATTCTCCCCTGTAGGGCATGTCAATCTATGGAACATTTGGGGTTGTTCCTTTCGTTTATTGGCATTCTGTCGGTAAAAAAAAAATAAGTATATTTATATATGAGATTGGGCGCTGTCTGATTTACCAAAAGCATCGTCGTTTAGTGTGGGTTCGATGTGGTATATGGACGACGCAGTACAATCGACCTTTAAGGCAGATAAAAATGGGGTCTGGTAGAAAATTGAACGACTCAGAAAAATGTGTGACCGATGTGGCCATTACTTAAGGTTATGTACGTAGAATGCACTGGACAGTGGTGGAGTCAAAAATGGAACAATAGGCTTGATTTTATGTAAAACTGTCTGTGTCCCTTTGGCTAAGTCCTTTAATAGGCAGCTTAATGTGGACTCCTGTAGACTGAACACTGCATTTCAGCTATCATTCGTTTATTCGTTTTATGGCCTGCTATCTCTGTCTTTGGTGGCTCTAAATGTGCCTCAAAAACCGTGTTGCATCTACTGCAAAGGATTCAAATTAAGCTCGTGTTTTCAAAAGCTTATTGGAGGCTTAAAAATCTGATAGCTCTAAAATTTCCCTAGAACATGACAAACATTGCAAGTTTCTCTTGTTTAAGCTGCATTTTGGCGTCGAAAAATTTAAAGACAGTAGCTTTACTCATCGTTATGCCCGGAATGCGAATCAGTGTTCCTTTAGTCCTATTTTCGAAAGGGCTACGAAATTAATTATTATTTGAGTCTTCCAAGAAGAAGTACCAAAAGTTCCTCCTCATTACAATGCAGATCGGTACCGGCTGTCTCCTGAATTTCTTGCGTTACTGAACTCAGTTGCATTGTCCTTTTGTAAGACAAAAAAAAAAAAAACTGCAATGCTTCATCATATCTGATGCAAAAGGCGACCTACGCTCCAAGAAAGAAACCGACCGATGCGGTTTTGAGTGAATGCTTTTGGTACAAACACTTCACTCCAAAACAATCGAAATTAATCGCTTTTCAACATGGTAACATTTTTAATGAAGTGCCGCGAGCATTGACAAAAAAGGTCATAGAAGCCTTCCACTACTTCCGAGGCTCAGGAGGATTTTTATGACCTCCTAGGCGGAGCTCACTGAACACTACTCATTTAAAATGAAAAAAAAAACACATTTAATGCTGCGCAGCTCCTTTATTATTTTACGTCACAACCTCACAAGGAAAACTGCCTTGCAAACCATGTTCATCGTCCTGATGGAATTGGGAGATCGCCCATATCACCGGGCATTGGCGGCATCGGCATCTGAGCGACGCCAACCATCTTAACCTAAAAAAAATGAATTTAAGAAAAAAATATTCCATCTCCAACAGGCCCACAAAAACCACCCACCATCGATGAACCCATCTGCTGCAAAATACAAATGGAATGGAAAAATATATTTTGTTTGTTTATGTGTTGTTTCATACCTGTCCCTTGAAAATTGGGGATGCAGCAGCACACGACAACACCACAATCAGGATTAATGCCATCATAGTGGCGATGAATTGCGAAACCAATTTCATTGCGGTTGTCTCTTGTTGAATTGAATGAAAACTGCGTTCGCACTAAGCAAATCAAAAACCTATCACCAACTGAATGTCGATTACTATGCATTTGGCAGACTGTTTTATATGCGAGCGCCGACACACAGCCGCAATGTCAACCTACAGATAGCAGCAGTTGGATTTTTTCCCACCGCAATAAAATAGTTATGTACGAGTATATGTGCCACGGGTGGCGGGACAGTTTTCGTCGAGAGATTTATCTCGATTCCGAAATCTTTTATTTTATTTTCGAATTAAATTTGGCTTGTTAGCGGGCGGATAGCATGTGTGCTAACAATGCCCGATTAATGGAATTTGGTATATCGGAGGAAGAACTTTTTCAATTGCCATGTTTTAAATGTTGATGTTGATCGTAATGCGACAGATAGTAGACACGAAGATTGAACAACAGCAATTGCATGTCATCAGCGGATTGTTGGGATAAGTATGAATGTTGTTTGATTTACTAAGAGTTAATTAGGTAACCAACAAGTTTTTTTTTAATTTTTAAATTAATACCCTCGTCTGATGGAGTTTCTGATGTTAACTCTGGGATGCAATTGTTGACAGATGGGATCTCTAAATTGAACGGAAGAATGCTGTAATATGGTGGGAAAGTTGTTTTTAAGCCGCGCGCTTAATGCCGACTGTAAGAGAAGGTTTCGGAATTTCCAGTCGCTTTGGCAGCACTAAAAAAATGTTTGGAATTAGAAGAGAATGGGGCAAAATCGCATAAACTATCTTCCTTTATTTTTAACTTTCTCCATTACGTAGTAAATGAAAGATAATTGTATTCGTACGAAATTTCGAACTCGAGATGTTAATCAATTCTGACACAACGTTGATAGGCGAACTCAAAAAGTGGGTCGCAAAATCTGTCCGTCTATCCGTCTGTCTGTCTGTCTGTATGTCCCGAGGCCTACAGCCTAAGCGGCTGCCCGGATTTCGTTCAAACTTCGGATTTAAAGTTTGGGGAATTATAGTTGGGGGCCGTTTTTTTTTTTCCATGGTAACCTCAATATTAATGGTACTTCCCATACAAAATTTTCATACCGGTTTGATTTGTTCGAAAACGGCTCTAACGATTTCAACAAAAATTGATATTTAAACTTAGGAAGGTGAGGTAAACATAACTGCATACTCAGTTTTCCGCTAAAAAATCGAGTAACGGTACTTTTGAAATTTGGACATATCTCGAAAACGGTGCATACGATTGTAACAAAAATTCATTTCTAAGGTAATTTCATGGTCATTTCTAACTTAATGGAAAACTCAGTTTTTCTCTGTATTATCGTAAAATGGATTTTTGAAAAATTTAGCTTTCTTTAGTTTACCTGAAAACGGCAATAACGATTTTGACGAAAATGCAAACTTAGAGTAAAATTGATGTTTTCAAAATGATTGCGTCCTTAATTCTCAATTCGAATCACCGAAAACGCTAATTTTAAAAACTGCTCATATATCGAAAACCCCATTTTGGATTTGGATAAAACTTTAAAAACCAAGTAATACTACTTACATCCCGAACAATAACTTGTACTCGGTTTTCAGCTAAATAGTTAAGCAATAGTATTTTTCAAACTAAACATTGCAATATTTGGTACTGTTTTGTCTGCCAAATTTTACAAACAGCACTCCAACGATTTTGACCAAAATATATATTAAAAATAATATAAGTATTCTAAATAAGACAAATCAATATCTTAAATATTTCTCAAAAATGACTTCCCAAATTCCGATCTGTATTCACTTCACATATTTTCGGTATAATTTTCAAATAAACTTTCAATGAAAATCCAATAACAGTTACGTAAAGCTTATTTTTAGCAAATATTACCAACTTCTAAGTTTTTTCAAACAATATTGAATGTGCGCCCTTAAAATATTTCCAACAACTTGGAGCTTACACAATCAGCAACTCCCACTTCAGTTGCACCAAAACTTTTGATGAACGAGAAAGTTACGTTCGCCCCAGTCGTGTCCTTTATTTCTGTAGGTATTCAAAAATAATTTGTGGACTTTTCCCAAAAATTTATAGACAGAGTGAAGTTGGATTCAGTTTAAATCGTGAAAATCATTCCGCGATACTAATAATCATTTTCAGTGTCCAGGCAACATTTTTCGAACTCGCAATGGCGAAAATTTCCATACAAAATTGCATATTGTGACCTACAAAATATATAAGCTAAAGGTTAAAAAAGATTATTGGCAAGGTCCCTTAAGTTTGCTAAATCTTCTAACTTGGTGGATGATCGAAATGATGACGAATGGAGTGCACGTGGAATGTCCCGATCTTAAATAGGTAGCCACCAATGGAGACATTTCCCACAGAAAAGTCATCCGAGGATGTGAGACGAGGATGGAGACAACGCATAACCGTAACGACTTCAGCAGCGAGTGCCAACATGATCAGAGTCTGATTGCGCCGCACTAATAACAAATTTTAGTCTCGACTTTAAATTTACAAAAGCTCACAATAGGAAAATTTGGATGCAAAAATAGCGATTTTTTGTTATTAAAATAGTAATAGTGTAATTCTGTTGGAAAATTGATTAAAACAAAATATTCACATATGTTTCACACTCAGATCAAAAAAAAACAAATACAGTGGACGTCCATTATAACGAATGATATAATGTTTGATTATATCGAGCGAGTTCGTTATATCGATCGAATTTTTCATATTTAAAAAAAAAAAAGAAGTCATTAAAAATGTGTTTTTTAACAGTTTTTAATTAAAGTTAAATTGAATAGATGTTGGTCCTGCTATTTAAATACTTCCATGGTTTTTAATTCAATTTATTTCTACGTTCGTTATATCGGATAGCATATTGTGGGCACAATTTGTTATATAGAGATACTAAAGTAAATCTAAAAAGCTTTCGCTATATCGAAAATTCGCTATATCAGATATTCGTTATAATGGACGTCCACTCTACCTTTCCCACATCTAGTACAATAATTAGCTTTTTTACCAAACATGTGAATAACATAGTAAACTGCTGAACTTGAATGGGAGTCACCGAGTTGTAACAACGTTTGTCGTTTAAATTTTGGGAGCGATCCTTAACAATATTTCTTTTGGAAAATGTTTGTAAAGTTTTCTTTATAAAAAATGGGTGAATAGCCACATCTGTGAAGGAACTATAGCTTCACGGAATTCAGTCCCCTTAACAAACAGAACAGAAATAAACTCCATCACATATTACTCATTCAAGGATGACACGATTCGGACTCTGTACTACAGACTATCACAATCGAGTCTTATGAAGCTCTTGTATATTGTCCTCGCTCTTAAAAATGGCGGTTTGTTTTTGCGCAAGCTCATTGAGCTGAGCGGAGGGACTGATTTTTAGCGATCTTCTGGTGTATTCATGGTAATTTGTCAAACAAAAGCTGTTGGTGACCAAATCAAACAACTTTAGTAGTTTACGTATTTTGCCATCTTCGAACTTTTGATGTCCAATTAAAAGAAAAATTATAGTGGAAGTAAAATAAACTAAAAAACGGATAGAACTAAAATTAAAAAAGTGATTCGGTTCTTTTCTCCTTCGTCATCCACTTAAAAGTCATTGAATTCAAAAAAACCGGATGACGTTTTACGTTACTTTTCCCCTCTTGCATCCTTCCTCCTTCGTCTACACTTAAAAGTCGTTGAATTCAAAAAACCGGATGACGTTTGACGATTCTTACCCCCTTTTGCATCTTCAGCGAAAGAACTTTGACGAATGTTCTCCCTTTCTTCCATATTCAGCGAAAGGCTGTGTTCTGCTCGGATGGTTCACGGCAGCGTCGGTCTAAAATGAGAAAAAAAAAAAATTAAAGTGCCCATGACCATAAACCCCAAAAATCGATCGCTCAAAACGTTACAAGATCCATTCATCCTCAAGAGATTCATGTTGCTACTTCGGACAGCTGAACAGAGATGATAAGGAGCGATAAAAGTTTCCTTGGTTCTATAGGAGAGGCTCCAGCAATCGGAAATCTGCTTTCGTTGCTGAGTTTCAAATGAAAAATTAGCAAACTTGCGACAAAATACAGATTCGCCGAACGACCTCATTTTAAAGAGCTGTCAAAAATAACAGCCCGGCTTGTGAGTAGTGCCACTCTAAAAAAAAATCCCCAAATATTTGATTTTTTCAAAAGTTGTTTAATTTAAGCTGTTTATTTATATGTATTTCTGGAAATTTGTTCAAAATCTAGCAAGCAAAGCACCATATACTGAATATAACTGTCAAAAATGACAGCAGCATTTGTGAGAAGTCCCACTCTAAAAAAAAACTCCCCAAATATTTGTTTTCTTGACCTGCTGTATTACTTTTTGTTGTTTTTATTATAAGTTTCGGAAAATTGTGCAAAATTAAGCTGCAGCTAGTTTCTGTAGAAAATATTGCATTTATTATTTTTTGTTATTTGTGCAAAATTTACTCCAAACTATTTCCTTTCCCAATTTTGTATTTCAAACTGTTTTTCTCTCCTTATTTTTTATTCGAAGCTGTTTTCCTTTCCTTATTTTTTATTTAAGACCACTTTCTTCCTTAATTTTTATTCAAAATTATTTTTCTTTCCATATTTTTCTTTTTTTTTGTTGACAAATAACGCGGTGGGAAATTTATGGGAAATTCAATAAAATGCGAGAGGAAATACATTTTACCCAACGACATATCAACACTGTGATTGTGAACGACGTTGTACTTTTGAGATTTCTAGCCTGAAAAATTCTTCGACACATCGTGGTAATGATTTTTGTCGCACGTATACCGATTTCAATCTAAATTCTTGCCAAAAAAAATCATCGCTTTTGAGGTTAAAATGAAAATAGAGTGTTTTCGAGGTCTGTGATTGAAAATTAGCAAAAGGTCGAAGTGTTTTATTTTTTGTTGTTACAGAAGTTACTACATAAATGTAAGTAATGCATTCTTTAAGTTATTGAAACTAGGGTATGCTTTAAGGCTTCTTACCCCTTCCGGTTAGAGTGTTATGCCGTCTTCAAAAGTCCTTCATAACCAACCCTCAGCTGAAAACTTGATTTCAGTTGAAGTCAATTCCTATTCCAAGTTGATTGCAGAAAAGAATTTTGGCTTATCCTTTTCAAAAATATGTCACAAACTCACCACCATTTGACGCGCGACTTTGAGGCAAGTTACCAGTGAAAAATGTGTTGCTTCGCACCAAAAAGAAAAAAAACACTAACATTTTTTCTACTACGCAGCAACACATTTTCACTGCAAACTCGGCTCAAAGTCGTCCAGTAAATGAATGTAAACCCTGCGCCGGACTAATATATGTATTTTCTAGGAAAACTGCGTCTTAAATTTCCATTATCCAGGATTTCTCTGCCACGCAGCTCCCCATTGTTATACTTGTCCGTATACAAAGCAATTTTAACCACTTTCTGTAAATGTTAATAATTTACCAGCCTCACTTCGCAGCCCAGCAATGATTAGATTGGACACAGGAGAGTAACTTTTGCGACTTTTAGTTAAATAATTGCATAGCTATCTGGGAGGTGGTCTCGGTATGCCACTGTGATATTGTTGCAGTTGACCAAGCTGAGAACTTTAAATCTCTCTGCGTGAGTTCCGCTCGCAAGGAACTTTTCGCAGAAACTTTATGAAACTCGACCGACCAAGCGCAGTCGCTGCGTGTATTGTGTTTTCTGTTTCTGCTTGCACTGCTTCCTCTCGAGGACTTTTTGCTTTCTGATTATTTTCCAACAATCTGCAACAATATTGCAACCCACCCCATGAATGCTAATTTAATGACGCAATCGATAGTTTTATGGCCGTTACTGGTTACTGGAACATGTAAGATGCTTTTACTGTAACCATTCCACATCCGCACATGCCATAAAAGATAAAACTCTCCCGTTTGAGTCATTTGACAAATTGAATAAAAACTTTTTACTGTGGATTTATCAGGCCATTCCATGGGAGACGGTTATGTGGGGATATCTCCTCCGTGGATTGTAGTAATGGCTCCTTGATTTCGCGCTATACACACACAAAGAACGTAATCGCATGATGTATTTGCTGATTGCCTCGAAATCGAGGGCATTATCCCAGCCACGGGGGGGCCACGTAAATCGGGTGTGAAATTCCGCTGACTGATCTTGATTGCCCGAGTTTGAAAGAAAATTTTAATTGCCCTCGCTCTCTCGTAAAGGCGACTTTTGTCTCGCAAGGAGAGGACTTCAAACCCGGCTTACATATTGCAGAAGGCCGTTTGTCGGGCGAAACTTTTTTGATGGCGATAGTTTGTCAAGACAACATATACGGTGGCAGGAGGATGGTTTTTCGCTTGTTTATGACGGCATAAAGTCAATCTGATCGAATACATAAAATTTAAACGAATGCAATAATATGAAAAGTTGCGTCTTTTTTCCCCGCTTGTGGATTAATGTGCGCCATTTTCACTGTACATATTTGTCTGATGGGGATGATTGTTTGCGGATGCCAGGAGTCGTAGATCAAAATAATGTTTAGCCAGTGCAAAAAGTTTTGCAGTGTGATTTATCGGGCAAGTTGTGACTTAAGTGGCCATAAAGATAGTCGAAGCTGATGATGAAGGGGGTGGGGTAGGAATGGGTGAGCGCTCAAGAGTGTGATTCTCGAAATGAATTCAAATTGCAAAACACGACGAGAATGAAAGTGTGGAACACTTTGTCGGGACTATAAATAATATGCAGAAAGTTGTTGAGGATTTTATGAAGTTTGATGAAAATATGTCCTGTATTCCTCCTGGATTTTTCCATTCTATCATTAAAAAAGGTTGTCTAACTGAGAGGCCACGCCCAGAAGAAATCGATTCGTTGAGTTGTGAAACTTTGAGGAAGCATTCGACTAGATTTTCGGATATGACCCCCTCTGAGCCGTTAAGGGGGCTTTTTCTTTGTTCACGAACCGTCTTTGCGGGTGTAAAAATGCTTAAATTGGTTTTTTGACACTTTTCCAAATGAGTCCCCTGTATCCCTTTTTTAATATTTGAAAATGACCCCCTCTGACCTAATCAGGGGGGCATTTTCTTAATTCCACAAGTTGTATAGAAACTTTGCGAGGTCGAAAAATAAAAATAATAATAATAATAATTTCCTATATGACCCCTCTTTCTAGCTTTCGGACATGACCCCCTGTCATATTAAGGGGACTGACATTTTAGTTACCAATCTTCGAGTGAGATATACAAGCTGAAATTATTAAGTCGGTTCCGGGGACTTTTCCAAATGACCCCTCTGACCCTTTTCTAGTTTTTTTATATGAACCCCTGTCATATTAAGGGGTATTTTCAGAAACCCACTTTAGTTCTCAATCAGGGCGTGAGATTTAGAAGTTGAAATCATTAAGTCGGTCAATTGACACTTTTCAATGTGACCCCCCTTTTCAAATTTCGGATTCCATTCGCCAAACTGACCCCTCTAGCCCCATGGGGGGGGGGATAACGTTTTCAAAGTATATGATATAGTATATATACTTGAGGGGTTTTACTACAGTCATGTGCAATTTTACACCCTGATAGAAAATAGAAAATAAACGAATGCCTACTTCAGCGGATATCGACTGAGCCCCTTTTTTTTGGGGGGGGGGGGGGGGGGACAATTAATTAATAATAATAATAATAAAAATAGATTTTAGATTTGTCTGGTTTAGTTGAATCTCCTTCAGGAGATGTCGACTTAACCCCTTTTTGGGGGGGCAATTATACCCCTTAGTGGGTAAAAAACTTTAGATTTGTCTGGCTTGACTGAATCTTTGTAGAACGCATTTACAATGCTAATAATTAAATACGTGTCTAGGCGTTTTCCAAATTTCTCTGCCTAAAGGGTTCCAGGTGACCCTTTCCGGTTTTAGGGGGCCTTTTGATAATTTTTAATAACCATAATTCCTATTAATCTTAAGGATTGCTCGTACAACATGAAAAATAAGTAGAAATGATTAAATGGGTGTTTCAAAGTGACCCCCCTTTTTAAGGAGTAAAGTGTTAAATAAACTCCGCAACTGCTTCAGAACCAATTGATCCATCTGTTCGTCTCCCAAAGCCATATATCCATTTTTTTTATGCCACCAAAATCTGCATTTCATGCTGGATGACACTTCCTTGAGCTTTATCTTTTTCCCAAAAATCCCCAGCACTCTACGTCAAGAAAAAAAAAAAAAATAATATCCCCACAGATCAATTCCTCAGCGACTGCATCAGAATCGCGCTTAAATAAGTGTACAAAGGCATCCACCAGCAATATTACAACAGCGGAACCATCGATGAAGCCATCTTTGTGTGCATATCTGCAAACTGCTTCGCTGCTTGTACTCCAATTTGAATATAAATTCGAAATGTAAATAAAATAATATTAAACGGATACCGCCATTATCCTCTTGACTTTCTTGCGCCAGAACAAAGGATGCTCCAAATTGAAATGGATATTCTATGGAGCTTTCGAGTTCCCCAAGGAATACAAATTAGTGCCCTAACCTCGCTTCCAAAGACACCCCACACCCGTTACTATTGGCAAAACAAATACCTTCATCTGCATCTGTCTGCTGACAGCCGAACTAACGACAACGACCACCGAATGGCTCGTCCCGCGCCCGATTTGCGTACAGAGCTTACTGATGATGGCCAAACGACGACGAAGCGGATGACTCAAGTCGGGACACAAAATTATCGAACAAAGTTTTTCCATTACAGATAAATGGGAGAATTTCAATCAGAATTCATTTGAATAGATTTCCTTGAAGAATATGAAAATCAAGTTCTATTTACTTTCCTGCCACTGGTCTTATGGTCTTGGTGTTGGTGTTGGTGTTGGTGTTCCTCTTCCTCTACCATCATCATCGTCCTCTTTATAGCTAAAGACTGCTGGCCACTGTTTGATTGTGTATATGGTTCGTTTGGTGGATTGATTCATTCAAACGTTTTTGATTGCAAATTGTGTCCATTGTCTTATCCAATCCCAATCCGACCCGCCGTTAATTACCCTTTTCCACCCCGACTACAATTTTTTCACAGTTCGTTACTGTGCGAATGGATCTCGGAACGCACATCGCAAATTAGCGCGAGTGCTGGGACAAAAAAAAAAACACACACAGAGAAAAACTAATCATCTTGGACAACGTCAGAAGAAAAACCTATTCTCTCTTCGGCACTTTTTATCCTTTGTTGTAATAAAATTAATTAAGAGAGAGGATGAAGGAGCCGATGCTAGTGGCGCTGGCCAGCTTTTTGTTCCCTCAGCGATGATGGCAAATGGCTTTTAACTTGCGGAGCAAGGCGATAATTCAATTATTGATTTTAATTTAAGCATCAGCAGTAATTAACACTCGGGCGCACAAAAGTTAAGTGTGCGCGTGGGTGGTTGTAGCTGGGTAGGGGCCAGATGCTTTATAGGTATGCCAGCATGAAAGCATGAAGTAGCCCTTTATGAACTTGGGAATGGTAATTATGTGAGCGCAAGACGTTAGTTCGAGTTGAAACACTAATTATAAGGAGTAGTATGACATCTGAAAAAGAAACTGAGTGGAGGTGAACTCAACAGAAATGGCCGGGCTAATTTGGGTGAAGTGTCTGAAATTCGAGAGGACGTAAGACTGTTAGAGGGATTTCTTCCAACAGCGATTTTGTCATTAGGGCAGAGCCTTGGATGGTAAGTTAAAGATTACAGTTGAGACGGGTAGTC
This sequence comes from Cheilosia variabilis, assembly GCA_951230905.1. Classification (NCBI taxonomy): domain Eukaryota; kingdom Metazoa; phylum Arthropoda; class Insecta; order Diptera; family Syrphidae; genus Cheilosia; species Cheilosia variabilis. The sequence goes on along the minus strand of OX579680.1, from coordinate 57,474,236 downwards.
TACTCCTTTGCTGTGCACAGAGGACGTGGTATGTAGAGCTGATGGATTTTTTGAGAGGAACTGGCTGCGATCTGCACTGTTGGAAAGTGGTTGGTTGGTGATGATTCTTTAAGAAAATTTTGAGGCCGCATATCCTGGGAACATGTTGGCCGATTGTGACAATATATCTTTGTGTCCTTATTTTTCTAGGAAAAATCCGTACGGATTGGGTTAAGTTTTCGCATGAAACGGTAACAAATCCAGGTCCGCATAAATTTGCAATTAGCGATCAGAATGCGGATCAGGTACCTTGATTTTGTAGAGCAGGTAATGTAGTTCCACGTTTGGCGAGTTGAGCAGCCCTAGACAGCGCTTGGGGAAGATGGTAGAGAGGTCCTAGAAGAGAAAAATTAAAGCAGGACTGTTGTTATGTTAGGGGAATGTGGACCAGGTCGAATCAACTCCTTAAGATTATCTCTAACACGGTGATTGCTGGAAGAACTCGACTCGGTTACGCGGTCTGGGACTGCGGATTTGTATTGCGTAGAGCTATACAGCGCCTGACCTTAGAATTTATTTATAAGCCCATTTGACATATATAAATATGCGTAGCAAATAAATTAAAGCTATTTGGAAAATGGGAGTCCAAAAGCAGAATAAACTATTCGTGGCTTACAGCCACCCCAGAGCCATGAGTCTTTTGAGGCTTTTTCAAGAAGCTTGATATGACTGAGTGTATGGGACCTAGCTTTCTGTCAGCCCGACCCAAGAGGCATGCGTTGTTGCAAGGCATAAGCCACTTCTTCTAACCAGTTTTGTTGTTGGGCCGCTTTCTGTCAGCCTGACTTGTGAACCACGCTTTATCGTATGGTCCTCTTGGGACACATTCGTCGTTGGGACGCTTTCTGTCAGTCCGACCCAAGAAACATGCTTTTTCGTAGGGTTTAAGGCTCCTTCTTGGGACACATTCTTCGTTGGGACGTTTTTTGTCAGTCCGAATCAAGAACCATGCTTTTTCGGAGGGTCTAAGGCCCCTTCTTGGGACACATTCGTCGTTGGGACGCTTTTTGTCAGTTTGACCCAAGCACCATGCTTTTTCGCAGGCCCTAGCCCATCTTGGAACCAAATTCTTCGTTGAAAAAATGCTTTCTGACCCTATGACTCCTCTAATCCAGCAACCATGCTTTGTCACAGGCCCTAGGGCACCTTTTGGAACCACATTCATCGTTGGGCTGCTTTCTGTCAGTTTGACCCAAGAACCATGCTTTTTCGGAGGGTGTAAGGCTCTTTCTTGGAACACATTCATCGTTGGGACGCTTTTTGTCAGTCCGACTCAAGAACCAGGGGTCAGATTCTATAAGAAACGAGAACCACATTTTTTCGTTGACCTCTCTAGCCCAGCAACCATGCTTTGTCGCAGGCCCTAGAGCACCTTTTGGAACCACATTCGTCGTTGGGCCGATTTCTGTCAGTTTGACCCAAGAACCATGCTTTTTCGGAGGGTGTAAGGCCCCTTCTTGGAGCCACATTTGTCACATTTTGACACTCTGACTTCTGCAACCATGCCTCGGAAACCACGCTTTTTCGAAGGTCCTAGGGGCCCCCTCCTGGATCCAAATTCGTCATTGAACCGCCTTCTGACAAACGGAGAATAATTGTTGCTATTTACCAATTGCTAAGACAGTCTTAGGTCTCAGCTTTCAGATGCTCACTGAATAGATATTTCGCATCTTGTGGAAAGGTCGTATTTCATTGGAATGACCCCAGATCCACCGGGCTATACCTTAGCCTTAGATAAGAACGACTTCGCAAGCTACTTTTAGTCAAACTCCGAAGCCCAGCTAAGCCAGCAACTGCAACCGACCTAACCTACCTTGTTAACCCACCCTCGAGCTGTGCTCACTCACAGTGATATTTGTAGCTCCTAACTATCATAACTGCCGCCGCCAATGTGTGGTCGCATGTCATTAAAATCATACCCTTCGATTATACCCCCCATTGGGAATTTTATTACCGCCGCGCTTATATTTAGTTAAATATGGAAAAGCTTAGCAAATACCCAGCCCACTCCACTCCTAGCTACATACATAGACACGTCTCCGTTTCCAAGTGTAGATCCGGGGCGATTCCACTTTCATTTTTCACGAGGACTTCAAATTTAACTGTCACTTGCTGACGCGCGTCGTTATCGTCGATTTTGCTTTCGGATTTAAACGGCGCCCCCATAACAATGCCATTAGCGCGAGATCATTTAAGCTTATTGAGCCATATAAAACCAATTAGTGGTTTTGTATTACGGCTCTATGGTTGCGCTGTAAGATGTTTGCGCGCGTATAAACCCATTCGGTTATTAATTTCGCTTGTTGCTACTGGCAAGAGGGTCCTTGATATTGTCGTTGCGACTTCAAGTGATGTGGTCACGGTTCTGTTCTTGAAAATGTATTGCCAAACAAACAAATAAGAAAATAGTTCCAAAAACCTACGTGGCCTTTTATTCTATACACATTATCCCCCCCAATTTGCATTTCCTGAATTATCCAGTGTATCGTCCGTGGTGCATACATTTGATTCGGCTTTTACCGGGGATTGTCCTTGTAACTAATTCATGAAGCGAAGTGCTTTTTACTAAAGAGCAGCACTTACAGTTGGGTAAGGGGTGTGTGTGTGTGTGTGTGTGTGGAGGAGGACGGTTATGCTGTATGCATTTATGAATAAGCTTGATGTCCTTTTTTTCTTTCAACAGTTTTGGGCTAATGGATGCGTTTGGGTGTGGGAAAAATACAGACTGAACGTAGCAGGCGTACCTATAGGTAGTATGTCAGCTTTTTTAGGCTCTAAGAGTTCAAGACGTGATCTTGCATAAAAGACTAAATAGAAAGACTACAATAACTGCCGCTAGAGGACACTGAATCTCATTTTGGGTCAATAAATTTTTGTTAGTCAATGCACAAACCCAAGCCTAATGAACTTTTCCATTTCGCCACCAGATGGAAGTTATTAATTTCGATTGCCCATCCCAATGTCCGTCGGGAGTGGTACTGAAATGAGATTAGTGTAGAATAAGTCTTCCCCGAGGGGAACGACAGTTACAAAAACAGCAAAATAACACCTAGATTACAGTTTGTTATAATTAATTGGTGTTTCTTGAAGAGTATATATATTTATTGAACTACACCCGATCTTGTGAAATCACAAATTTTTCTTTTAAATAATAAAAAGTTTGGTTCGTACGAGTGTTTATAAAGTTAAAATCATTATTTTTGTTTATCAACTTAATTACACCTATTATGTCATGGACATCTATTGCACGGAACTTAAAGTCTATTGATAGGGAATCGCCGAACAATTAATTAAAACGCAACACTCAAACGTTATAATGATTTTTATTACGTTTAACGATCTATCAATCAAATGCGGACTGTATTAAATGGCTCGGTATTGTTCGATCGCGACACGACTGCTCTGCTCGGTGGTTGCTACAAAAGTGAGGAAAAGAAATGCTTGCACTACTCGTATGCTTTGCATACAAAGTCTCCAAAGAATGTCCAGTTAGTTGCTCTCATAGGCGAATACAGTTGAGTTCGTCATCAAGAGATAACAAGCACAACTTGCATTTAACGGAAGCACCACTAGTAATCTAGTGAGAGCACTGACGTTATTGCATTTCGATCGAACAATAAGGAACCTTATGTAATGTTTGGTCAGCCAAAGAAAAATATTAAAATAACATTACATATTCGAACAAATGGAAAGCAATTATTAGGAATGAAATAAAATGAATGAATAAACAATATAATAATTAACAAATACTAGCGATTAATACAAAATAAACAAATGCGTTTCTCAACATCTATATTGCACTGTTCAATTAAATTTTCGTATTCTAAATATATTACAGATTGGCTCTGGTTAACTGTACTTTGTATGAAAAAGTGGTTAAATTTTTCACACAATATTGCACTATCACTTATACTGATCCCGTTTTCAAATTGCACTTCTATTATATTGTCTTTGCTATTATTAAGAACATACTTTTTTAACTGCCTCCACATGTCTTTTTGAGTGTTAGCATTGTCAATTTTCGTAGAGATGTAGGAAGACTTTACTGATTTTAATTTAATTTTGTAATGATTTCTACAATTACGGCAGGTAATCCAATCAGACATACTATTGGTATTTTCATTGATTTTGCCTGTTGGAGTTCAAAATTAAACCATTCTGCGTTTTGGAATGGTATCGACTTAGTTTTTATCATTGAGGCTACTACACTTTTAAGTTCTACTGCAAAATCTCTACTTAGGGCATTAATATTATATATTTGATGAACCTGTTTTGATATCTAAAGATGGCGGCCATTATGAGTGATTATGATGATCATGAGTACTTCTGTTCTGACCATCAAACTTAAAGAAATAAAAATAAATAAATAGCTCAACAGGTCCCTAGGACCCTAGGCTTAGCTTTTGTGTGAGTTTTTATAATTTTTGGGACAAATGGAAGGGATCAGCAATTTTATGCCGAGGCAGTTATACTCTCGGATATTTGTTAGACGTTCACGAGAAGTGTCGCATTGTAAAAAACCTTTAGATGTAATTTTTTAGTTCTATCTCTCTTTATGTCCCCATTTCTCGTCCAAAAACGTCTTCTACATCCCCGCCTAATAAATAATAAACAAGCGTAATAAATTATGGACCGTTTTCCTTCGCACCAATTCTTTCTCTGACTTCTCAAACTATCTCGGTTCACACTTTCAATTCACCCAGGTTTATAACTCTCTCTACCAGCGATATCTCCATAACGCGCAAGCCGACCTTATAAACGACTCTAAATCTATTTTCCGATTCTTCAACTATAAAATATAATATATATCCGACGGTTACCCATCATCCCTCTCTTACGAAAACGTTTCTTCAAGTGATCCACACACTATTGCCAACCTTTTCGCCAACTTTTTTAAACAATCTTTTGCTGACAACTCCTTCGCACCGGATCGCTCTTATGTCAAATACCTACTAAACTTCTCCATTGGTCCGCTTCTCCCTCAAACTTTTGAACCCTCTTTAATTGAAAATAAATAACAAAAACTTAATGATGAATATTCACCTGGTGCTGACGGTCTTCCCGCCATTTTTCTTTCCATCCCACTTTCATACCTCTTTCAGCTGTCGCTTTGTCAGGGCGAATTTCCTCAGATTTGGAAATCCTCCTTCATAACGCCAGTTGATAAAAAAGGATTAAATAACGATGTAACTAACTACCGACCTATTGCTAAACTTTCGCATTCACCCAAACTCCTCGAAAGTATTTTGTACGAAGCCCTAAGCTTTCAGTGTAAGTCTTTAATTTCCCCCAACCAACATGGCTTTCTAAAAGGTAGATCAACTACCACTAACCTCGTCGAATTCGTGTCCTCTGCACTCTCAGCCTAAGAAAGTGGTAAAGAAGTCGACAGACTTCAGTAAGACCTTTGACAAAATATCCCATAAATTAATCCTTTTCAAATTGTCTGCTCTTGGCTTTGAACCTGTTTTGCTAAAATGGATTAAATCTTACTTGGAAAACCGCTTCACAGTGTTCGCTTCAGGTCCGTCCTATCGACCCCTTTCTTAGCTACATCTGGCGTACCTCAAGGCAGCCATCTAGGTCCCCTTCTTTTCATCCTACCCATAAACGACCTTGAAATGGTCATTCAGCACTCAGCACTTTCTCTGTATGCTGACGATACCAAATTTTTCAAACCCATCTCCTCACAACATGACTCCAGCCTCCTTCAAATAGACCTACATAATTTTTCCAACTGTGGTGCCTCAAAAACTACTTAGAACTCAATGTTACCAAATGCCAATCTATTACCTTCTCACGTAAGTGCGAAGAATGCAAAGAATTCTCCGACCCATACGTGACCAGATCTCTTTACGTCACATTTGTTGGTCCCCTGCTCGAGTACGCTGGCCAAGCATGGTCTCCCTTTCAACGTGTCCATATAGACAGAATCGAGAACATCCAACTTCGTTTTCTCCGATTTGCTCTTCGGGGACTATCTTGGAATGATACCCTAATCCAGCGTTGCCAGACTCAAAGGCAAAAAGACTGGAAACTGCAAAAAAAAAAAAAATTATAACCAGGGGGAGAGGTTTCCACCCAGTTTAAAAATTAAGTTGGTAGCGCATGTCAAGACTATAAGGGCTATCTATGTTCATCAAGTGTTTTGTTTTCTTGAATTTATCATGATTTGTCTGGTTTCTGAACGTTGTAAAAATAAGTTTTGGTATTGAAACGTGAAAGTTTTTGGCGTGACTTATTTTACCGTTTTCTGGGTTAGTTTTCCCTTTTCCCTTTATGGTCAAATAATCCCGAAAAACGGGAAAAATCCCTCAATCTGGCATCCCTGCCCTAATCATACCTCCCTATCAAGACCGTCTCAAACTTATTAACCTCAATACCCTTGAGGAACGCAGGGACGTAGCAGACATTCTCTTTATTCACCGTCTGCTCTCAGACTTCATCGACTGTACGTCTCTTTACAACTCTATCTCTAACACTAACCCTCGGAATCTTCGTTGTCCTCGTCTCTTCTATTTACCAATTCACCGCACCTCATTTGGCTCAAACTAACCAATCTCCCGAATGCTGCGGAAGGTTAATTCAAATCTTACCAACTGCAGTAGTTCCTCCTTTAAAACTGACCTCCTTCACCATCCTTAGTTTTAAGCCCTAGTTATTATATTTAATTCTTAAGTTTAAGTCATGGTAGCTTGTAATAAGCCAAATAAATGGGGGTTTTGTCCCCACCAAAATTAGAATTCAAATTTTGTTTTTCCGACGATCGAACCTGGGATCCCTTGCTTACTAGTTCAACCCTACTACTATCTGTCTAACTACCACGATGAAAACCTTGTCTTACCAAAAAGAGAGGTTAGAAAAAAAAACTCTAACAAACTCAAAGTTGCAAATCCATTCAGACTCCATTTTCGCAAAGCTGCAAGCGATGGCTTTCGACCTATAGTGGCAGCCACAAGGACATCGACATCAACATCAACATCAACATAAACATAAACACCAGTGAATAATATTTGTTTATCCTTTTACAGATAATTTTATATTTAAAAAAGCAAACAATTTGAGCACACAATCTAGTACATGTACCCATGCATGACTTCACTAAAAGTGGACCTTAATTACTCAAACATGGTGCAATAAACGCCTCCAACATTACGCAATTAAAGAATATCATCAGTTTAGTTAAATTAGCATATAAATTAGTTTCCACTTAGTACACCCAACGGGGGTGATGTTTGCTAAATGCATTCCCCATGTACACACAGCCACACCCAGTTCGAAAGACAATGTACGCCTGAGGTGGCAAATTTATACCAACATCGGGTGTACACGATATGGGAGTTCAGGCGTTCACAAATTAATCGAACAATGGGCGGATATATCTGGGTGGATATATGCAACCTTCCAGTGTGACAATTAGAAATTAGTTGTAGTCAATTTGGTCGTCCTAAGTATGTTTTTTATTTATTTTTTATTTGTTGTGGTACAAATAGGGTGTTTTGTGATTGTAATAAAACAATAACCTGCAGAAATTTACCTCCAATTTGGTACTTGAGTCATCAAAATAGGTTTAGAAATATCGTCGCAATCGGTACGACAGAAAAGGTCCGGGGATCATTTTACGAACTTACGAAAAAGTGAAATTTTGTGTACAAAACCAACCATTGTGACCTAAAATATATTTATGTAGGAGGTTGAAAATGAGTATTACTAAGGTCCGTCGTCTCCAGTTGGCTCTGGATATTTCTAGGTGTTCCCTTAAATTCCTATAAGCCGTTTGACAAAATTTCTGCTCACAAACTTGAAATGCGTTTCCGAGTGAATCCTCGATTGATGTGTAACTTTTTTCCGACGAGTGGTCTTCAGTTGGCTTTAAATGTTTCTTTAAATTTTTATAAGACTGTTTACAAAACTATTTGTGTTCTAAAACTGGAAAAGCGTTTTTGAGTGCCTCATCGACTGATGCGAATCATTTTCCATCGATTTATTTCTTCAAATTTCAAATTAAGAACAAATCAACAAAATGGTTAACTCGATGCAATAAAACGCAACACGCCTGTCTCCATGCTTTTTCGCTGTGCGTTAGCAAAATCGTTATCCGATATTTTAGGTTCGTTCGCGTACGCAATCGATATAAATCGATCGCAATCGCACAAAGTCTATACACGTACTCATGAAAAATGACAGAAAGAAAAAATTAGCAAAATAACGAGTAACGACCAGCTTCTCTCTTGGCTCGAAACAGCTCAGAGAATTTCAGCCGGCAAATGTCAAATGCGCAAAATTGACAGGAAACAAATTCAAAATCCGTTTTAAAAATCAATTGTACACAAAAATAAAATATCTGTAAATAAAGAAAATTCGGTGGTGGTCGAATGTTCTCCTAGAACGTTTTATATGTTGCAAAAAGGTAAGTTATAAATTTATTCGTGATATGGATCAGATTTCCAAGATGTAAGTGGCTCAAAGTAGCTCGAAGTGTATCCACGTACTTTCGAGTATATTTTCGGCTTTCTGAGAGAGTTTCGCTCAATTTTTCGAGTTTGACAGATTTTTAGTGCTTGGCTCGTAAAAGTACGCGAATGGACCTTTTGTCTATGGATTGTCATACATCTGTGTATTTTTGGAGGAGGTCACAAGTTCTGCACCAAGGGTACAGACTAGGGTCCGGTTAAACAGGATTAAAGTTCCGCAAAACTAACAAGTGCCTGTTGAATTTATTGACAAGTGATGGTTGGCTCATAATCGCAATTGGCCCTTATAGTACCAAGTATGTTACTATGTACCTCAAAAGCCTTTTTAACTAGCCTGACCTATCTCAGTACTGAACTTGCCAGTTTGTGCTATAAATATATAAAATTAAATATAATCCCGGCTCTCCACTTTCCCTACAAGTGCATGTGGCATTGTGTTACAGACCCACGGGTCGTGGCACATCCCATGAGAGAGGAACCATTTTAAGTCACACTTTGAGGTAAAATTTTTCAAAAACAGTTTACTACTTGTTGACGGGTGTTTTATTTGGCAGATTTTGTGTGTTGCTGGAATGCATTCTACTCACATGCACTGAAGTAACTAAGTCAGTGTTGACAACTATGGGCCCCCCGTTGGGCGCCATTATTATGAGACAGAATAGAAGGATAGAGCTTCAAATGCAGCTTAGAAACATGCTGAGGGAAGCTCCCAGCAGGCTCGAAACCTACTCGTGCACTCACTTCCATTCTTGGACTTGAAAAAGTGTGACAGGTCCACAAGCCACCGGATTTAAGTACGAAAGGTGGACGCTGGGGGACTTTTTACCGCCGATACACTCTAGAAAGTCTAAAAAAGTTCAATGAAACTGTTCATCTTCAGCAAAAAACCTCCCCCCAGATGGGGCTTGAAACGAAAAATAAGTGCGATCACTCCGCCTTGAAGCAATCACTCTCCTAAGGGTCACATTTTACTTAGGTACCAACCTAACCTTCCTTAAACACCTTGTCAGATGTTTACCAAAGCTTGGTTGGATTGCCTACTTTCTCCCACAAAAAAAAATGCCTAACCACCTTTAGGCGCAGGCGATGAAGACGCATCCTTACAGCCTTACATACCCTACCGCACTATTTCACAGACGTTCTCCATTCATTTCCCGTAAAACTTTGCATCAACTTCCTGGGGGAAACAAATTTCTTTCCCCCAACCATTCCGTGCAGACAAAGTGCAACAGTTTCCGTTGCCGTAGAAATTAGATGAATGTCGTTTGCCTGGCAAACGCCGAAGATAGATGACGTTTTTACTATTTTCTCCATGAGGATTGCACACACACAGACTCTGTTACTTACCATCCAGAAGGTAAGTGGCAAAGGAAATTTCACAAACGCATTCTTTTTCCTTCCGGCGCAATACCGGAAGCCAGCATAAAATAGAAACCGCACTTCTGTTATACAGCGTGTCGTCGTCGTCGTCGTCGTCTTTCCATTGGGCCAGGATATATTTGAACGCCAGTCGAAGCAATAAGGACATTAAAACTTTGTGACCGGATAGGTTGGAGTGTCGTCGTCGTCGTCTACGTCGGTCGTGGAGAACCACAGCGGAACGTTAGCATAAATCTCCAGATACGACATTTATTTTGCTTAGTGATTTAATGAAAGGGAATTCAGCGAGGCGCACATTTCAGTGTTGGGTTCCATATAAGGCGCGTTCACATGATATAGGACCGGACCGAACTTGTGGAAATCGTTGAATAAGTTGCAATTTTTGTTCGACGGATGTGACGAGGGGCAGTTGATTCAATGAGATTGGCATTTGGGTACTAAGTTTGTAAGTTTAGGCACATTTTGAATGCAACTTTGTAGATGAAAGGTAATGACGGTAGTCCTTTGTGTAAAACGAGTCCTACATCACTTTCGAATCGACATTTTAAGGGTTGCCTGTAACTAATTGTAGCAAAACGCTCTTTCGATGATGGTGTTGTTGATGTTTGTCTTCCTTTTGTTACTCTAACGTCAGTTTTTTGGTTTCGAATGAAAGTGTTTTAAGGGAAGCTCTGTAATTTCTCCGCATCTGGCAGTCCCACACCTCTACTCTTAGGTTTAGGTTTATTTATTTATTTAGCAGGGCTCTGCTATTAAAATTCAATATTACAATATCACAAATAAACAAATAACTAAGGTTTATTATTATATTATTATAAGAATTCAGGTATGTGGATAATTACATTTAACAAATTCAATTATGCTTCTTTTAAAACTAGAAAAATCTGTTTCTCTTTTTATGGCACTCGGTAGTGAGTTAAATAAGCGGCAGCCTTTGTACACAATGCTATTTTGTGAAACATTATCTAGGTAGGAAGGTAGTCTAAAGTCACTAAATTATAAGGCTGCAGATCTCTTATATATCTAAAGTAGGTAGCATTCCATATTTGATTTTAAAAACAAACCACAGTTCATTTACATATATTCTTTGTTTTACACTTAACCATATAAGCATATATAAAGGGTAATTTTTTAAGAGGTTTAGAACTTTTTTTAAAAAAAAAACACAAAAAATTCGAAAAAATGAATGAAATATTTATTTGAATCGATAGTTTGAACCTTGCAATTTAATGTTTAAAGATAATTTCATGCAAATGTTGACCGCGGCTGCTGAGTCCAATTTTGGCATACTCTTTCACACATATCGGCCGGTATCTCACGAATGAATGCATGGATGTTGGCTTCCAGTGCGTCAATCGAAGCGGGCTTGTCCCTATACACATTAGCCTTGGCATACCCCCACAAAAAATAATCTAATGGTGTCAAATCGCACGATCTAGGCGGCCAATTGACCGGCCCGAAACGTGAAATTAACTGTTCACCAAACTCGCTTCGCAATTGCGCCATTGTTTCGCGTGCTGTGTGGCATGTGGCACCGTCTTGTTGAAACCACATATCATGCAAGTCAAGAACTTCCATTTCGGGCAAAAAAAAGTTTGTTATCATCGCTCGGTAGCGTTCACCATTGACAGTAACGCTGCGATTCGCATCATCTTTGAAGAAATATGGCCCAATAATGCCGCCGGCCCATAAACCGCACCAAACAGTGGCTTTTTCGGGATGTATTGGTAGCTGTTGCAATGCTTCTGGCTGATCTTCACTCCAAATGCGGCAATTTTGCTTATTTACGTACCCATTCAACCAAAAATGAGCCTCATCGCTGAACACAATTTTTCGATAAAAAAGCGGATCCTCGGCCAGCTTTCCAAGAGCCCATTCACCAAAAATTCGGCGTTGTGGTAGGTCGGCTGGCTTTAGTTCTTGCACCAGCTGTATCTTAAAAGGCTTTACGCCCAAATCCTTCCGCAAAATTTTCCACGTAGTGCTGTAACAAAGGCCTAACTGCTGGGAACGGCGCCGAATCGACATTTCGCGGTCTTCTGTCACACTAGCTGATACGGCCGCAATATTTTCTTCACTACGCACAGTACGTAAACGTGTTGGTGGTTTAATGTCCAACAAAGTAAATTTGGTGCGAAATTTGGTCACAATCTTCCGAATAGACTGCTCAGAAGGTCGAGAATGCCGATCATAAAATGGAAGCAGCGCGCGATGAACATTTCGAACCGAGCACGAATTTTGATAGTAAAATTCAATAATTTGCAAGCGTTGTTCATTTGTAAGACGATCCATGGTTAAATTGCAAACCAAACTGAAGCTGTTTGACAGTGACACAAGGTACTAAACACACGTCAGCTGTCAAAACCAGTGTTGCCAAAACCAAACCAGCTAAAAAATCACCCTTTATATATATTATGAAGAGCAGTGCTCCAAGAACAGATCCCTGTGGTACTCCATGCGTTGTTTTTACCATAGACAAACCATACTGAGACCCCCAACTGACAATCCTCTTGCCGCTGGCCCCCTCAGTTTTTTTACAAATTCGCCATTTTGTTTTCCTATCGGTGTTATGTCAATTAAGAACCCGCGTGACATGCAAAACCATACAAAAAATGCAAAAATAAATGCTGCCAACCTCGGCAACCGTGGGGAAATGTGAAAGAGTTCGGGAATACCACATTTTTTCATTACTGAACGCCATTGGTTAGTTATTATGAATTGTTAAAAGGCGAATAATTTGATTTGTTTGGTTAGTAAAACTATCCAAAGTTGATGTTCTATATACTAGAAACATATTAGGACAAACATGGTTGTGTATTTTCCGCTTTTGGATATCATTAACTTCGATTTCGTGTGTAAATTTTTCTTAAATAATGAAGAAAATTTGCTCAAAATGTTTTCATTTTCCCTCAACCAATCTACATTTTTAATTTTTCATGAACATTTTAAGCAAATGTACACTTATTCCTAAATAAAAAATATATTAGCCACACGTAACGAACAATTTCAAATTAAACGGATAAAAACTCTGCCAGCAACTTTGCCCACAGCGGAAGTGTCTCATATCTCCTGGGAGTGTGTTGGTGAGCCGGATTTTTTGAAGTTTCGTGACATTTGTCAATGCGATTTTCTATGTAAGAATACTAGCGCACCAAACGTGAACACTCCATAAAAAGTAACGGGAAATCGGCCGGAGTTGGTGGTCTCAGTATTGTCTCTGGTTTTTACACTACTGGACATAGTTCCATTTACGTTTGTGGTTTGTGATCTATCATTTAGGAACGTCTTGCACCAATTTAGCTCGTCGCCTTGGATACCATATCCGTGCATTTTGGCCATTCGAATTTTCGGGTAAACGGTCTCGAAGGATCTTTTGAAATCGAGGAATATAGCGAACTTTTTTGCCGTAATTTTCTCTTTCCAGCTAATCAGTGCATTGTTTAAGGCTGTTTCACAGGAGTGCTTCTCTCTGAATCCGGACTGGCTCTATAAGAATAGGTTGTTGGTTTCGAAGTAATCTTTCAGTTGCGTCTTAACAATTTTTACAAATACTTTTTCATACACAGGCAGAGCATTGATTGGACGAACATTTTCAAATTTCGTGGTTCCTTTGATTTTTTTAACAGGAGTTACTACCGATTCTTTCCATGTGTCGGGAAAACACCCACTGCTCATGGACAGATTAATAATGCGTTGCAGCACAGGTCCGATTATATTTTTAGGCATCAAGCATCATTCTAACATTAATGAAGTTGAAGTTAAGCTTTCAATTTAAAAGTTATGTTCTGGCAGAAAGTTATTGTTTCAGGTGGTGCAGGTGTTTTTTATTTTATTTATTTATTTATTTATTTGTCAGCAAAATACTAAGATTTTCATAGACATTAGTTTATAATAGTTTACAAAAATATTACTAAGAAATGGAAACTAAATAGAGCAAACGATTATGACTGAATACCATCTAGTAGCTTTCTTTTTATTGTAGCAATCGATGAGTTAAAATCAATTAAATCGATGTTATCATTTTAGCTTATCAAAAAGCCATTGATAGATGATTGCCTGCCGTAATTTGTACGAGAATGTGCTATATTAAAAAAACGGTTAATTCGTAAATTTGGACGAGGGATATTTAAGTTAAGAAGTCTTAAGATCTCCGGAGAGTCAATTTCTCCAATAAGAATCCTATGTACAAAAATAATTCTTGCCACTATTCTCCCATTTTTAAGCGATTCTAGGCTAATCAATTGTAGCCTTGATTGATAGGAGGGTAAATTACTAACGTCAGCCCAGGGAAGCCCTCTTAAGGCGAACCTGAGAAATCTTTTTTGGATAGATTCAATTCTTAAGATATGAACATTGTAAAAGGGACACCAAACAATGGACGCATATTCGAAAACAGGTCTAACAAATGAAAGATAGAGAACTTTGATAACATATATGGGTCAGAAAAATCAATTGGATAGCGCCTTAGTAGTCCCCATGTTCTACAGGGTCCGCCAAATAACTTTTTTTTTTTTGAAAATGCTATAAAAAAAACTACTGAATATTTTCTCAAATTTCTTTTTTTATTTGAAAGTACAATCCTTCCGGTTAATAATGGAAAATAATTTCATTCAAATGGCTGCCTCGGCGGACCCTTTATTTATTAGCCCTATTTGTGACATAATCAATGTGATGTATGAAAGATAGTTTAGTATCTAAAAGCACCCCCAAATCTTTTATTAAGGAGACACGCCGAATAGCAATGCCATTGAAAGAGCAAGTAAACATGATTAGTGATTTTCGACGTGAATATGTAATAACTGAACATTTACTTACATTCAGGGACAGATAGTTTTTTGAGCACCACAAATAGAATCGTTGAAGACAATTATTTAGATGTAGGAAAGAAACATCGTGTTTACTACATACTATATACAAGGTGGCGCAAAAATAACCTTCCGATGTTTTTTGGCTGTAATTTAAAAAAAAAAATTAAAAACTTTGATTCTTCTTGTGGATTATTTTTATTTGGCTAGGAAATCTGCGACGAAATTCACGTTGTGCCAAAGACACCGACCGATTATTGCTCAAATAAATAGTCACCAATATTCCGCGTTCTGGAGCAGTGTAGCGTAACATTGTTTATTAACCTGTATTTCGCATGTGTTTACTACACAAATGTCAAAACAGAACCGACATTAGGGGCCAATCGCAAAATTTATAGCATTTTCTGATAGGAGGATTACTTTTGCGCCACCTTGTACTACACTCAGGAACAAAATTAACAACATCATTAACAAACAAGACAAATAAAAGAGGACCTATGTGGCTTCCTTGAGGAACACCAGACGTCACACGAATTTGTTTGGAGAAGTGATTACGAAACTTGACAAATTGATATCTATCGCAAAGAAATGATGAGAGCCATTTTAAGAAAGTGTGTGGAAAACCCAATTTACCAAGCTTATATAGCAATATTTTATGGCCCACGCGGTCGAAGGCTTTACTAAAATCTGTATAAATTGCATCAACTTGGTTTCCCTTACCGATTTCAGATATTACAGAATTTGTAAACAAAAGAAGGCTTATAACAGTCGATCGATTCTTCACAAAACCATGTTGTTCATTGCAGATTAAATATTTGCAAAGAAAATTCAATTTGTCGGTAATCAAATATCAGATATCAAATAATTTTGGAATTGAGGACTGTTTACAAATGCCTCTGTAGTTCTCTATTTTATTTTTTCTTCCCGATTTAAAAATAGGGATAATAAAAGAGTTCTTCCAGATAGATGGAAAGGTACTTGCTCTTAAAGATAAGTTAAATAAATATATGGCATGCTATTTTATTTAGAGGAACAGCACATTTTTTGAGAAAAATGTAAACAAGGCCATCGGGGCCAGGAGTAAAGCTAGGTTTAATTGCAAATAAATTTGTTGTTGAGTTTTTCAGGTATGTTTTTATCTTCATTTATACACTCATCATTAAAGTATATATTTTGGATTTGGTGCTTTGCTTCGTCTAAGACATAGGATTTGATAACTTTCCACATCGATTTTTGATCGCTGGCGCAATTAGCATCTTGATGTTATTGTTTTTTGGTCTCGTTATTTCTGTTTTATATCGATTTCTGGATTCGGTGTAGTTTGCCCATGCTGTTTCACTCTCGGATGATATAAATTCATTATATTTTGATATTTTTTCGCGTTTCATATGGCGTAGCCCTTCATTGAACCAGGTGTTTGTATTCGATTTTATGGTCTTTGTATAATTCTTCGTTGTTTCCATCTCCCATTCGATAATAGTTCCCTATTTGTGCCCCTCCTTCGTATACGTAACACTTTTGGAACGATTCTTCCTGTCAGAAGATGTGACCTATCCACTAGCAACACCAGCTTAACCCTTATTTCGTAGGAAAAGTCCCATTCCACTTGTTTAACTGGTTCCTCTTGAACTTCCAATTCGGATTCCAATTCCCTCAGCGCTCCTTGATTGACCTTCAACAACAATTAACCAAAGACACTTGCACATAAACGAAGCAATTCACAGGATGATACAGATGTTGACCAACAAGATAAAGGAAATCGTTCTCTGCTCAAAACGTTCCAGTTAATCTCTGCCATGCAACTACTCCACGTAAAAGTAATTGTGACGAACAGGAGGACTGACAAAACAAAAAGAAAAAAAGAAAACCACAGCCGAACAATCTGTTTGCGAATTCCTTGCAAATAACAATCCAAACCAATGGACAGGCCAACAGTCGCAGAAAGATTCGGAGATCCGGAGAATGCTGAAACGAAAGACATTTAGGAGACAACATGACGGCATCAAGAGATTATAGCACAGAAAAAAAAAATGGAAAAAGAAATCCGTCCATACAAATGAATGTGGCAGAGAAACAATTTAGCTAAGGATGTACATAAGTACAAGATGCCAAAGTAGACAAGATCCGCTTAGGTGGTCTTGATTTCCTTTCAGCATGCAAAGTTCATTATTTTGGCATTTTGCCACACGGTTGGTGGATTTCCACTGAGGCCATCCCTGTATTCCATTTCACTAACTGGCTTCGGAAGATTTGCATTTTACAGTTTCCATAGGACTTAGAAAAATTTCGAGTAACAGGATAGCCCTTATTAAAAACGGAAGGCAAGTGCGTCGACATTTCTAGGTCGTTTATTTTAGAGAAAGCCTAATGAGAGTAGATTTGGGAGGTATAATTCGTTTTCGACTGGCCGTCTCTTACAGGGTGGGTCACCGACGTCGATTGGATTTCCAACTTTGGAACGAAGCAACGAACTGAGTCCGTCTTTGGACTAAATACACCGAGTTCGTTAAATTGCGGACTGCACCGTGCTTCAGAGGGGCATTATTAAGGTCAAACGAACTTCTAAGCTTCAAAAAAGCTTATTAGCCAAAGAGTGCGCATCGAACTTTAAATGCAAAAAAAGAAATTGTTGGCGGAACAGGTCGGTAGCAGGGTTCGGACTTCAACAATCCATTTATGCAGTAGATTTATCGTAAAAGCGGAGTTAATCCGAATTTTGCGGTGTAGATTTATGTAATTAGGAAAAAAGTGTCACTTCCTATGACGGAGTTAAAATAAATATGTCCTTAATTTTTTTTTACTTCCTCCAGTAGGTACGTAGTAAGAGAAAGATACCTATTAAATTCGTACAAAATTTCGAACTCGAAATGTAAATCAATTCTGGCAAAATTCTATCCGTCTGTATGTACCGGATGTCGTCCAAACTTCGGATTTGCAGTTTGGGGGCTTACAGTTCGGGGCGGTTTTTTTTTTCCATGGTAACCTCAATATTAATGATACTTCCCATACAAAATTTGCATACCAGTTTGATTTGTTTGAAAACGGCTCTAGCGATTTCAACCAAAATTGATATTTAAGCTTAAGTAGTTGAGGTTGACATAACTGCATACTCAGTTTTCCGCTAAAAAAATCTAATAACGGTACTTTTGAAATTTGGACAAACATATCTCGAAAACGGTCCATACGGTTGTAGCAAAAATTAATTTCTAAGGTAATTTCTAACTTAATGGCAAACTCAGTTTTTCTCTGTATTATCGTAAAATGGATTTTTGAAAAAAGTATTTTTTTAAAAATTTAGCTTTCTTTAGTTTACCTGAAAACGGCAATAACGATTTTGACCAAAATGCAAACTTAAAACAAAATTGATGTTTTCAAAATGATTGCGTCCTTAATTTTCAATTCGAATCACCGAAAACGCTAATTTGCAAAACTGCTCATATATCGAAAACCCCATTTGGATTTCGATAAAACTTTAAAAAACAAGTAATACTACTTACATCCCGAACAATAACTTGTACTCGGTTTTCAGCTTAAAAGTAAAGCAATAGTATTTTTAAAACTAAACATTGCAATATTTGTTACTGTTTTGTCTGCCAAATTTTACAAACACCACTCTAACGATTTTGACCAAAATACATATCAAAGATAATATAAGTATTCTAAATAAGATTCCGAACTTGGTTTTTCTCAAAAAAATCGAACAAATCCGTTTTTTAATTATTTCTCAAAAATTACTACCCGAATCCCGATCTGTCTTCGTATAATTTTTGTAAAACTCAAACCGTACTGTCAATAAAATTGCAATTACAACTACAAAAAACTTATTTTTAGCAAATATTTTCCACTTCAAATCTTTTTCTATCATAAAAAACATGCATCTTAGAATAATTCCAACTACTTGGAGCTTTCACGATATAAAATTCTCACTCCATTTGCGCCTGCATACTCGTCCACTGCTAATGCAAATTCAAAAATAAATCCCTGAACTCCTTCATAATATATCTATGTAAACATATCAGTCAATCGCGAACCCAACTTCCAATTGCAATCGTCGACACCTTAAACCAGTCGATCCTTGTACTCAAAATCTTGTAAAGTGTAAGAGCTTATAAATAGTAGATTAGATGTTTATAATTCTCTAACCAGAACTTGCGAAAATTGCCTGTTACTGAGAGCTAAAACTTATAAAAACTTACATTGTTATTTGATATACGCACCTACTGTCATATCAGATGGATAACCCAGAAGTGTGTCTCATCTTTTTGATATGAAACAAAACCGATTGTTGGCGTGGCGGCGCATGCCGCCAGTCATACCATTAGAGGCAACATCGAATATAACTATTTCTAAAGTCACTGATTAAAAGAATTGAGATGTCGCAATTGGAAATATTTTTTTTTGTTTTGAATTTTTGTATATTGAAAAAAAATATTTATTAAATAAACAGACATCATTTTCTGGAAAAATCGTAATATTTAATTTTTTAATTATGCCATATTTAGTTCCTGTCGTAATCTGTTCTCTTATGCATATATTGCTTTTACAAAATAATTTCGATGTTTTACATCTGCCAGGCGTCCCGTGACGGCTCACAATTCTTTTTCTATAATTTCTATTACCAAACAATACAAAATTAAATGGTGTTTTGATTTGAATTCCGCTTGCGAATTTTCAACGAGTGTGAACGAAAGAAGTGATATATTGTTGCAGCAGCAGTTGTGCAGGTAGCAGAATTCAGAATAACAACAATACAGATTCAGACACCATTTAAAGGTGGGAATTTCGATGTCCGTGGGAAAGTCAGGAATCGGAAAAATAAAAACCCAAACATCAATTTTCGGTGAAGTTTCATAAAATAAATATGGGTTATCAACACACATTTAAATGACCTTTTAGAAAAATTTTCTGATAGAAAAAAAAATACTTACTTTTTACTTTTGATGGCGCTACAGTTCGGGTTGGACCAGGGCCTCAACCAACATTCCTCTCCAGCCAGCTCGATCCCTAGCTATCTGCCGCCAGTTTCGTACGCCAAGTTGGTTGAGGCCCCCTTCCAACTGCGCACGCCACCGTAGGTATAGCCTTCCTCTACCGCGTTGTCCCTCTGGTGTAGACTCGAATGTTTTCCCGGGCGGTGGCGCTGGTGCCCATGCGCTCAATATGACCCAGCCATCTAAGCCGACGGACTCGTGCTTTTTTGACTAGGTCTTTATCACCGTACAGCTCGAACAGCTCATCGTTAAACCTTCTCCTACATACAGCTTCGGAAAGATCACACGAAGAACCTTTCGCTCAAAGTAACCAAGAGAGTATTCATCCGCTCTGGAAAGGTCCATGCTTCTGCACCATATAGCAGGACTGCGATGATGAGGCTCTTATATGTATAACGTCTCCTTAGTTGCTCGTGAGAGGGCTTTGCTTCTCAATTGCCTCCCAAGCCCAAAGAAACAGCGATTGGCAAGGGAAATTCTTTGTTTGATCTCCGCGCTGATGTCGTTCTTGGAGTTCACCAGAGAGCACAGGTAGACAAACTTCTTTACTACCTCAAAAATTATATGCGTCTATTGTGGCGTTTTGACCAAGTCGCCGGTGTTGCGTGTCCTTTTTTGTAGACAGCATATATTTCGTTTTGCTTTCATTGACCGCTAGACCCATCTTTGCCGCTTCTGTCTCAATATTCGCAAATGCACCACTGACGACCCGCTGGTTTCTTCCGATAATGTCAATGTCATCGGCATACGCGAGTAGTTGCACAGACTAATGAAAGTTTGTACCATTGGTGTTGGCTTGAGAGTAACGTACAATTCTTTCAAGTATGATGTTAAAGAAGTCACACGATAGCGAGTCACCCTGTCTAAGACCTTTTTTGAAATCAAAAACTTCGGTGATGTTCTTACCGACTTTTATAGAGCAGCGAGAGTTCTCCACTGTCAATCTGCACAGCCGGACGAGCTTGGCAGGGATGTCAAAACTAGACATGGCTGTTACGATTTTAATGTTTGTAGATTGTATTTGCTGATTTACACCATCACATTTGTGCACTTGAGAACGAATTTTGTTTAGTTTTCTCAAAAATAGATGTTCGGCAATATCGAACAGAAAAAAAACACTCGCCGAGAAGTATTAAGTAGAGATAAATTTTATTTTATTTCATATAGTATTGGCAATGCAAGATTGAATGAAGTTCTTGTTTTGTTTATTTTCTTATTGCATAAATATTTTATTCTACGTTATTCACTGTTGCTTTAACAAGGCAAGGTATCGAACTTACAACACTGCTCTACGAAAATATACTTAACTGTCTGCCCTGGCTCCAAACATGAATTTTTCTGGACGTGTCATTATCTTGAAGAAGAAGCTGGCAGTGTCCGATTCACGCCGCGAAGTACTGCAATCATGGGAAAGAAATGTTTGCTTGCATTTGTAATATAAAACCATATGGAAATATGCGATGCACTTGTCACATTAAACCATAAATGGAATTATTGTATAGTGGGAAGGAAGTAAGAAGGCAATCAGTAATTTGAATTAAGCAAAACGTAGGCATATTTACGTATGCAAAGAAATATGTGAATGTGCTTACGCCATATAACACGATATGAAGATATTGTATATTTGAAGAAGTATATGAATGGAAGATAGGATAGGCGGGTAAGATATAGGAGTTTTGCGCATGCAACATGGCTCTATATAGCTTTTCTCTGTACATGCTATCGTGTGCAACTTTAAAGTCGATGAACAGGTGGTGGGTATCGATTTGGAATTCCTGGGTCTTTTCCAAGATCTGCCGTAATGTGAATATTTGGTCAATGGTGGACTTTCCAGGCCTACAACCGCACTAATAAGGACCTATCAGGTTGTTGACGATCGGCTTTAGGCGTTCACATAGAACGGCAGATAAGATCTTGTAAGCGGAGAGGGTCTCCTTTATTCAGGACCGGACAAACAATGCTGAGGCACCATTCCTCGGTCATGCTCTCATCCGACCAAATTTTAAAAATTAGTTGGTGCATGCTCCTAACCAAGTCATCTCCTCCTGCTTTGAAGTGCTCGGCGGTAAGGCCATCAGCCCCTGCAGCTTTGTTGGATTTAAGTTTGGGTATTGCTATCCTTACTTCATTTTGATCGGGTTGACGGGATTCTTGGCTCTCATCGTCAACGTTGAATGGCTCAAACTGCCTGACAGCGGGATCTTGTTCGTCATCGCCGTTTAGCAGTCTGCAGCAGTGGTTCATTATAATTTTAACAACTGCGATTTTTAGACTGCAGGTTAATTAAATTTGACTATATTTTTGAATAATACAAATTTTATTTTAAAAGCAAGATTTTTTCTTAAAAAGAAGAAGGGAATTTGAGTTCGGCTGGAAAAGAGGAAATAATAACACGATTCGTGGGAAAAATAAAGGGAGAGTGCCAAAGCACTGACTGAGATTATTGTTTTTGGTGAGTTTCTCTCAGCTGATGGATGCGTTCCCAAATCAGTGTTTTTATATCGTGGGATTTGTCCCTTTTTGTGGGAATTTCGATGTCCGAAATAGGGAAAAAGCACCAAATCGTGGGAATTTCAGAAATCTAACAAAAAACTATACACTTTTGGTGAAATTTTATCAAACCGGCTACATTTCACCATGCTTATCAACACACTGAATGTCCATAAAAAACAGCTCATCTAAATCGTCTTTTATAAAAATTTTCTAGTACCAAAAAATAATCATAGCAGTGTTACAAACTGCGGTTTTTATACTAAGGGTGATTTTCTTTCTGTGTAATACAAATTTTACTTTTAAAATCTGAATTTTGGCGCAAAAAAGTAGCGTGGGTTTTTAAAAGGGAATTTGAGTACCTGTGGTGAAAAGGGAAAATTGGTCACGCTTCGTGGGATAAATGAAAGAGAGTGAAAATTGTTTTTCGAGTACTGCCAGTAGCCGATAATTTATTGCGAGCTTATAAAAATACAGACGGCACAAAAATAATTGGATGCCTTCAATTGCAGATGAATGTTCAACATACGGGAAATCGAAAAACCGCAGTGGATTTCTAGTCAAGCGGAGCAGCGGAATCGATTTTAAATATTTTCTAAAAACGGAGTAGATCTACTCCAATCGCAGTTAAGTCCGAACACTGGGGTCAGATTCTATAAGGCAAAACGATCAAACGTTTTCGTGTGCACGAAAACTCTTTAACGTTTCGCCTTACAGAATGCCGGCCCTGGTCTGTACGGACCCTACGCTTAGCTTCGAAATTTAATTCGGCTTTAAAATTTCTCTGTCACCCCTTCCCTATGCACTTATGACTTGGTACCAAGATAACAGCGATTACTACGTCGGGTAAATTTTTTGAAGATCGATGATAGTTGGCAACCCACACGCCATAAAGGTTGACAAGCAGTTGTCACTTTGACGTCTTCACCAAAAGAAAATTGTATTTTTTTCTTCTCTCTTGAACTATCGTCGCTAATAGAGGTTATGGATTATAATTTAATATTATTGAAGCAATGACAGTCCCATTCTTTCAGGGGCATAGTCAAGTCCATAAATGGAGCAGCGATGCCTTATTTTCGACAGATTTAACGAGTCACACAATTACCGCAACATCGGGTCCTGTGTTTAAAAGTTTCCCTAATTTGTTGTCACAAACTTCTTTAAATAACCCCGAACCACTTCAAAGTAAAAAAGCGGTCTGTTTGCGCCTTCATAAATAATAGCTCAATTGGAAAAACAAATAAAATAAAATTTTAAACGCCATCATTACGCGTGTCCCATAAATTATTCCCCAATCATAAATTCATCCCCAAGTACAATACGACTGCCATTACTCGGTTGTTTGGGGTAAATACTGTAAATAATTAACGCCCCGCCAGTTCCTATAAAACGCCAACATAAGGACATGCATCTCCCCATCAGTCGCCATGTACTACCAGCCAGCGCTCCCGGACGGCAGAACAGTCCCATTGCCGTGGCAAATCAAGGCATTCTATCTGAACCTAGGATGGCCGATGAAGGACAATCTCGCTCTCCGGATGAAGGCCGTGTACTATTTTCTAAATTTTCTTGGAGCCTTCGTATTCATTTTCGTTAACCAAGCCGAGCTGTACTTCATCGGGCGGCATTTTAGCGAAATCAGTGTCAGCGTTGAGGCAATAGTAACGTGCTGCATCTTGAATGAGGTCTTCCTCAGACTGTTCCACATGGGCCTGCAAGGCGACACATTCAAGGCGTTTCTGAAGGACTTCTTCCGCGACATCTACATCGATGGGTGAGTAAATGGAGTGCATCTTAACCCTCTAAGATGAGGGCCTAAAAATATCTCTTTTAGCGATAAACACCCGGATATTTTGAGGACAATTCGTCGCGGCCTGATACCCTGCACGGTATACACATACGGCTACATTCTCACGCTGACATCGTTTCTGATAACTCCAATCCTAAAACTCCGAACCAAAGAAATGATGCTGCCGTATAAAATGATTCTGCCGTACGACTACGAAAATCCTCTGATGTACGGCATCACTTTGACGTACCTCTTTTGGATTGGAATTTGCATAATTTTCTTTATTATTGCTGAGGCGTTCCTGCTGGCCAGTTGCATTCTGCACCTGAATTCGAGGTACGAGCTGGTTCAGAGGGATGTACAAGAGCTCAGCTCGGAGGTCATCGCACGAGCGCCCGCCTCACGATTGGCACTTGAGTTCCGGAAGGACATCATTCAGGTGTTTGTGCGGATCTGCGATCTGAATCGGTTTGCAGTGCTCCTGAACAAAACGTACGCTTTTCGGATATTCATCATGTTTGCGTTCAGTGCCGGGTTTCTGTGTGTGCTGATCTTTCAAATTGCATCGGTATAGGGTCGTTGGTAATCTTTTTGTAACTGGTTTAGATGGGTTTGTGTGTTTTTTCATATTGTAGCTCGGAGCTTCAACGGATAATGTTAAATACGCCTCGTGGACAGTTGCGAAGATCTCGGAGCTGCTTATATTTGGGACTCTGGGGTCGACCCTTAAACAAACTGTGAGTAAAATCTTAGGTATCTATCACTCTGGTGTGCCAGGACTTGGCAATTTTTATTTGGAAACTTTTGTCGAGACTATTTTTATTTATTTCTTCGCACTCCAGTTAGAGGTCTTAAATACTCATCACACTTTTTCACTTCTTGGGCGTTGTTATATTTATTACACTTAAATTGGAATTCGTAGGTACCGCACCCTATCAAAGCTGTCTAGATACCAGCACTCGTTCGCTAAACATCTTTGATGATACTTCAGAGCTCTATAAAAGAGAAAAGATAAACTTGCCAAAAACGGTTCAATAAAAACTGACTTAATGGCAAAAGCGGCAGAAGCTGTAGAGTCTTCTTAAAAACCGCCAGACTTTTTTTTAAGACTTCCCAAAGTCTCATATCAAACAGCTCTCAAGGCAGTTAAATCGAATATTCGAGATTAAGAATACCGCTTGGAGGTTCTCCTTAAAAAATATATTTAAAGAAAAAATAGTTATAGGCTGGATAGCGGGTCAAGAGAGCCTTGATCGGGACACAAATTGTCTGGAGACCTAAAAAGCCTTCTGATTGTTAACCAGTCTTTAATGCTTCCTTAGGGTCAAGTACTGAAAAATCAAGAAATGGAAACATTTTAAGTCCGCAAATGACTGGACCAAATTTAAGAGATTTCTAAACCTTTTCTTAGGGCCAAGCACTGAAAAATCAAGAAATGGAAACATTTTAAGTTCGCAAAAGACTGGACCAAATTTAAGAGATTTTTAAACCTTTTCTTAGGGCCAAGCACCTTAAAATCAATAAATGGAAACGTTTTAAGTTCGCAAAAGACTGGACCAAATTTAAGAGATTACTAAACCCTTTCTTAGGGCAAAGCACTGGAAAATCAAGAAATGGAAACATTTTAAGTCCGCAAAAGACTGGACCAAATTTAAGAGATTTTTAAACCCTTTCTTAGGGCCAAGCACTGAAAAATCAATGAATTGAAACATTTTAAGTTCGCAAAAGACTGGACCAAATTTAAGAGATTACTAAACCCTTTCTTAGGGCAAAGCACCGGAAAATCAAGAAGTGGAAACGTTTTAAGTCCGCAAAAGACTGGACCAAATTTAAGAGATTTCTAAACCCTTTCTTAGGGCAAAGCACTCGAAAATCAAGAAATGGAAACGTTTTAAGTTCGCAAAAGACTGGACCAAATTTAAGAGATTTTTAAACCTTTTCTTAGGGCCAAGCACTGAAAAATCAAGAAATGGAAACATTTTAAGTCCGCAAAAGACTGGACCGAATTTAAGAGATTTCTAAACCTTTTCTTAGGGCCAAGCACTGAAAAATCAAGAAATGGAAACATTTTAAGTTCGCAAAAGACTGGACCAAATTTAAGAGATTTCTAAACCCTTTCTTAGGGCAAAGCACTCGAAAATCAAGAAATGGAAACGTTTTAAGTTCGCAAAAGACTGGACCAAATTTAAGAGATTTTTAAACCTTTTCTTAGGGCCAAGCACCTTAAAATCAATAAATGGAAACGTTTTAAGTTCCCAAAGGACTGTACCCAATTCCAGAAATTCATAAGCCCAGCGCGTAACAAGGTCAGAAGTTTTCTTTAACTCAATAAACAGCTCAATAAAGTCTCTACGTTAAATTTCTGAGTGTGGCGTGTAGGGATCGTTTAAAGAACAACAGTCCTTTCCTCTGTGGTTTGGTCATTAAACTTTTAAAATGCCTTCACCGACATGTAACGCATACGAATTTGTTTCGGTTAGGTTAGGATTCTTGAAATTTTTAACTCAAAAAACTTAATCTTGTCAGCTTAGGTCGAGAAGGAAGAACATTTTTTACCACCATCTTTTCCAATGAAAACCCAATTCATAAGGACAAGCGAACAATTTTCCAAACGACCCCCACGTTGTAATTTTTTCTCACATGCAGGACTATTACCGTACTGATGCGGACTGTATACATTACCACTCAAAGGATCAAAATAAAATTCTTTCTTTTTCACAAATTCAGACAGACGGTACGAGTGCAATGTACTATCTCTCCAACTGGGAGGAAATTATCTATCGTTCGACAAATCGCAAGGACAACATTCGACTGATGAGGGACTTGCAGATTATGATGTCGCTCCACAGGAATCCCATCTGCTTAAGTGGATTTAATTACTTTGATGTTTCTCTGGATACGGTCATCAAGGTAGAGGATATTGCAAAAATAAAAGTGGAATGTCGAATCGATTAGTGCTGCTATTTCAGGTGATACGAGGTGCATTCAGTTACTTTACCTGTTTGTATACCATGAAGGATGCAAAGTAGGAACAAGGCGTAACTTGGATTTGTCGCCTTTTTGTGGTTTGAAAATAAATTAAAATAAAATAACGCTTACTCAATACGAAAGAGGGCAACACCTCCTGGAATATTTTAGGCTCTTCTGTCAGTTAAATGCCTCATCCGGGAGATGAGTCTCCCATTGCGACGATCTAAAAAGGACATCCCTTGCATTTTGTATTTCTTTCTTTCTTTAAAGTGCGTACATAAGAAAAATTCACACAGAGGCCTCATGATGGACATTTTAGGACCAGTTTGGGTACTTTTCTGACCGACAACAGGTGGCCTCTCTTTTTATTTTTTAACGAAGCAAACGGAGTCGAATGATACCATTTATGCAACGACTCCGAGGTAAAAGTGTCAAGCTCTATAAAAACTGACATTTGACTGTAAAAGTCTTTTTTTTTTTTTGATTTTTTGACGAATATACCGGCAGGCCATTCTGTTGTAAAAAAACCTCCGCTTCGCATTGTGGGCCCCCTTTGTCCCTCTGTGAAAATGGCTGATTTAAAAACCCACCCAATTCATTGTCCTTTCTGCTTTGATGTCACTCCCTATATGACCACTCCTGACGTCGACTTTAATGGTCTGTCTCTCGGTTGGCCGAGCTGTAATCAACATGGACACAGGAAGATCCAAACGCACAACTACGGTTGGCACATTGCACATAGTCCCTACTTTCGCATGCCCCATCGAATAGGACAATAACATCCTATACCGTACTACTCTGCAAAACAATCAAGGAAAAGTCCCCAGTCCCCAGTCCCCTTTTTGTATCGGTCACATCTGTGAAAATCAATTTCCGACCGTGACCTAAATTAGTGATAATTTCTGGCAACTCCAATTTACTACGCCCAGTTAGTAAGCCCATCAGTACCTTCCAGTAGCCTCCATAGTCCATACCATAGCCATAGTTGTAGCATCATTTCTACAAAAGGTCCTTGCTAAATATTTAGTATGCTGATGCCGTGCCAGTGCTCGATACATTTTTATGGCATTACAGCAACCAGAGGGTGAGGGTGGTGACTTTCGAGGAAATCTCACCACTTTCGAAATTCATAAAAAAAATGTGTGAATGCGGAAAAGTTTAACACATTTGTTGCACGAAACGAGAGCCACGATGAATCATTTGTGTGAACAACTCCCGGGGGATTTTTTATTTTGCTTGCGATGGGTAGGTACCTCTGTATAACATACGCCGTTGTTGGTTCAATTGTAAAGGATCATCGAAGAAGATAGAGAGGTAGACGAAAAACTAACTGCGAGTACGTGACAAAATCATCATCAAGCCTATACTGAGTGTCCTGTGTGTATGTCTTTCACGAGCAGTAAATAACCGGCAAGGAATATATATCGTGCAATAATAATGAGAGAGAGAGGAAAGCATGCGAATGTAGGGAGTTGGGGGCTTTTTTTTTTTTTCGTAAGTCCGTGACAGCAACTTATTGCCAGCCAATTGGTATTGATATTCGTCCTTCATATTTCGTATTCCAAATACTGACTAAAGGATATCGTTTTGGGTGTGGATTATCTGTGGAGATAAATATGACGTTTTTTTTCCTTTTATTTCTATTACAAGGAAGCAATTTTCGTTCGGGGGGCTTTTATTGTGATTTTTTTCTTTGTCAGTAGGGTGGTAGTAGGGGGAGGAGTTTTTTTGAGAGTATTCTGTATTTAGATTTCTTTGTCTGAAATGATAAATATCTGAAAGTGAGATTTGCAAGAGATGTCGATTGGAGGGTCGCCTACATGTAACACGGTTGAAGTCGGAGGAGGCCCCTTTTAGTTGTCGTCCTTCGCAGCAGTTTCATTCGGTTTGGATCCAAATTTTGCAAGGGCCTCTGAGTTGAAATTTCCCCATAAGAGGAGATTGACCTGCATGTTGGTGGATTTGTTGAAAGGAATTCCTGACTGTATTTTTGATACATTAAACTGAGTGGCAAAATTGTAAAAAATTTGACGAACTATTGCAGTGATTCACAAATTTCTTTTTTCTTAATCAATGAAATAGATATGTGCAGGTTTAAGGCTACTTTTGTTTAAAAAATACAGCATCTGTTTACATAAAACTAAATGGCAAAGTTGTAAGTCCTCAAAAATTTGACGAACTGTTGCAGCGATTCACAAATTAAATTTTTCTTAATCAATGAAATAGATATGTGCAGGTTTTAGTTTACTTTTGTTTAAAAAATACAGCTTCTGTATACATAAAACTAAATGGCAAAGTTGTAAGTTCTCAAAATTTTTACGAACTATTGCATGGAATTAAAAATTTCTTTTTTCTTAATGAATGAAATAGATATGTGCAGGTTTTAGGCTACTTTTGTTTTAAAAATACAGCATCTGTATACAAAAAACTAAATGGCAAAGTTGTAAGTCCTCAAAAATTTGACAAACTATTGCAGTGATTCACAAATTTAATTTTTCTTAATCAATGAAATAGATATGTGCAGGTTTTAGGCTACTTTTGTTTTAAAAATACAGCATCTGTATACAAAAAACTAATTGGCAAAGTTGTAAGTCCTCAAAAATTTGACGAACTATTGCAGCGATTTAAGAAATTCTTTTTTCCTTAGGAATGAAATAGATATGTGCAGGTTTTAGGCTACGTTTTTAAAAACACAGCACCTAACAAAATTATGTTTTGGCACATTTAAAAGCCTAGCAAAGCAGGGGGGAGTTCGCCTACTTTTTGATAAACAGGACGCAGTGATTTCATTAGCTGACCTGTTCAACTGTAAAGTGATCAATTGAAGGTCGAGCTCTCGGAAGCTAAAAACGACACATAGAATGAAAATTCAAACATCCGTGACTACAGTCTTCCTTTACATACCATTTTTATCTGTTTTTTTTTTTAAGCCGCAGTCTTGGTACTCCACGTCACAGATGAAAAACAGCGCAAGTGCAAGTTTGCCTATAATGTTTTCGATTTGCGCTCACTACCCCCTCAAAACTACAATCAAAAACAATCGTTTTTCCATTTCTTTCGCTTTAAGCTAAACTCTGTTTTGAAACTATTTCATCTCAGCCTCTGGACATATCAGCAAGATGAGCGATAGCTGAAAATACTCGTAAAAGTATTGCTCAAAAACGGTGTCAAGCTTTTTTAAATTGACACAGGTTTAAGAATAAAATGGCACATCGAATGCGGTCAAAATTAAAAATCAATTCGTTAAACAAGGAAGCCCATGAACCATGAACAGGAAGCCTTCATTAGCCAGCACATGAGCACATCCTTGGCTAAAAAAAAAAACCCATCACAAAGTGCACATTATCATTCTATTAAATTGTCTCCCGCCCCCACCACTACTTGGTTAAGCTATCGTGTACCCCTTAGATTGGAAAACCGGCATGCATGCGTTCCATACCTTCGGTTAGGGATAAATATATAAATTTTTCATGGTTCACCTCTGCAGCCCCAGCCATAGAGTATGCATTAAGCGTACACCTTTGAAGAGACTGCCAGCACGTCCAAGCGATATCACAGCAACTCATATATGCACTTTGAATTTTATGCCATAAACAGTGCACACACACTCACCATGTACCATGTAAGCGAATAGATCCGTTGCCCAGCAACAACCATAACACCCTGGCACCACTGCACCCATAAATAGTGCGAACACTTCTTCGAGTTGCAGTGTGACAATTTTAGAATAAACCCGTCATGTGCGCAGGATATGTGATATCCTTGGAGATGATTTATTGCACTCGCTCAATTTTAAGCATTCGCTCGTATGCATCGCTGTCGCTATATCCATATGTATGTAGGTATGGCAGAAGCAACCCGTAACCGGGAGCAGGAGCATAGCGTAATCGATTAAAGTGTCGACGCAAGTTTTCGGGGCGTTGTTGACTATTTATGAGTTTCGGTAGGGATATGCGGAAACTTTTGAGTGGTCCCGGAGAAATTCGTTTGGTATGCGAATGATGAAGCGATTTATGAACGCCAGGATATTGTACGGTAGGAAAATCTGAAATTTTGCTAAAAAAGTTTTCGTGTTCAGCTTCAAGTGGTGGCGACTCTGCAACCGTGTCCACCACTTAAAGACGAAGATGAGGAATGGTGGATATTGGCAAAGGTATACCTTTATGACCAATTCCTGAGATTTTGAGTGATTAATTTGAATTGAAGCCTCTAAAAAGCGGTATAAGAAACGACTTGTAGGTTTAAATAGGGTTCGATCTTCAACAGACTCTTCCGGACTACCAAACTTGTAATAATCCTGAAGAACGGTCGTATAGGCAACAGCTATCAATCGACGGAGAAGTTTGAATTTGAGAATTTTTATTGAAGAATGGGCTTATGGTTAAGGCGCCTAACATCAGCCTGACCTTTCATAAAGAAATCACTAGAAATTTTATAAGATTTATGGGTATTTAGTATTTATTGGGAGATGACTAAAGTTGGTTTCTAAATATTGTTCTTAAAGTGCTTCACCGACATTTCGTATCAAAAACATGTGCCAATCTTGTTCGGAGCAACTCTCCAAACACCACATGAAATAGATTGACCCTTAGTAATATTTTTGCATCAAAAACAAGTCGGGAAATTGTTGGCAATAGCTCCCCAAACACCACATTAAGTAGATCGATCCTTAGTAATATTTTTTATATCAAAAACACGTCGGGATCTTGTTCGGAACAACTTCCCAAAAACCATATTAAATAGATCGACCCTTATTAATATTTTTTGCATCAAAAACACGTCGGGATCTTGTTCGAAGCAACCCAAACTCTTATCCACTCCTTATAATATTTTTTACATCAAAAAATGTCGTGATCCTGTTCGGAGCAACTCCCCAAACTCATATCCACTCCTTCTAATATTTTTTATATCAAAAACAAGTCGCGTTCTTGTTCGAAACAACTTCTTAAAGCAGCAGATTAAATATGTCGACTCTTAGTTATATTTTTTTACATCAAAAACACTTCGGGAATTTGTTGGAAATGACTCCCCAAAACACCACATTAAATAGATCGACCCTAAGTAATATTTTTTACCTCAAAAACACGTCGGGAACTCATTGGCAATAGCTCCCCAAACACCACGTTAAGTAGATCGATCCTTAGTAATATTTTTTACATCAAAAACTCTTATCCACTCCTTCTAATATTTTTTACATCAACAACACGTCGGGATCTTGTTCGGAGCAACTCTCCAAACTCTTATCCACTCCTTCTAATATTTTTGACATCAAAAACACGTCGGGGTCTTGTTCGGAGCAACTCCCCAAACTCTTATCCACTCCTTCTAATATATTTTACATCAAAAACACGTCGGGAACTTGTTGGCAATAGCTCCCCAAACAGCACATTAAGTAGGTCGACCCTTAGTAATATTTTTTACATAAAAAACACGTCGAGATCTCGTTCGGAGGAACTCCACAAACTCTTCTCATATTTTTTACATCAAAAATAAGTCGCGGTCTTGTTCGAAACAACTTTCTAAAGCACTATATTAAATAGGTCGATCCTTAGTAATATTTTTAACATCAAAAACACGTCGGGATCTTGTTCGGAGCAACTCCCCAAACTCTTATCCACTCCTTCTAATATTTTTTACATCAAAAACACGTCGGGAACTTGTTGGCAATAGCTCCCCAAACAGCACATTAAGTAGGTCGACCCTTAGTAATATTTTTTACATAAAAAACACGTCGAGATCTCGTTCGGAGGAACTCCACAAACTCTTCTCATATTTTTTACATCAAAAATAAGTCGCGGTCTTGTTCGAAACAACTTTCTAAAGCACTATATTAAATAGGTCGATCCTTAGTAATATTTTTAACATCAAAAACACGTCGGGATCTTGTTCGGAGCAACTCCCCAAACTCTTATCCACTCCTTCTAATATTTTTTACATCAAAAACACGTCGGGAACTTGTTGGCAATAGCTCCCCAAACAGCACATTAAGTAGGTCGACCCTTAGTAATATTTTTTACATAAAAAACACGTCGAGATCTCGTTCGGAGGAACTCCACAAACTCTTCTCATATTTTTTACATCAAAAATAAGTCGCGGTCTTGTTCGAAACAACTTTCTAAAGCACTATATTAAATAGGTCGATCCTTAGTAATATTTTTAACATCAAAAACACGTCGGGATCTTGTTCGGAGCAACTCCCCAAACTCTTATCCACTCCTTCTAATATTTTTTACATCAAAAACACGTCGGGAACTTGTTCGGAGAAACTCCCCAAATACCACATCAGATCCACTCTTGATAATAATTTCCCTACCCCCAATACTCAATAAAATAAGACCTCACTTCCTTGCAATCTTTTTAACTAGACTAAGTCAGACATTTTATAGAGCATTGGAAACTTTCAGTCGAAAATAAAACAATAAAATCCATCAACACCAACCACCCGAACTGTCAACACGCCATTATCATTGTCAGGCGAATTGTGTCCTAACTTCAATCAACCTCCGATGTTAATGAGATGAAACCCAAAGTAAATTTCCCATGATGGCATTTAAGGGAAAATTCTTCATCAAATTATCACGTTTCATGTTTGCACTTTGTACAACAAAAAAAAGCCCACAAAAGAATGACGACAGCGATGTTAGAGAGAGAGATAGAGAAAAAAGAAACACATCCAAAACGAATATCCTTTTCGTTTGTGCTCTACCCTACACTGATGGCAATAGTTGCCTCTTGCCTCTGTGCTTTTGTAAAAATGTAACTGCAAGGGTGTGTGTGATGATGGCGCTTTCGTTTTGTGTGTCGCCTGCCGCTGCCGCTGTACGATGATTACATCCGGCAAGAACTTTTCTCATTAAAGAACTTTAGCACGAAAGATGAGCAAAGGCAAGACTACAATAGACAAAACAGAAGAAAAAAACGAAAACTTATCTCACTTTTGTGTTCGAATGAAAGTCACCCCTTTCCCAGCTCTCCAGCAATTTCGCAGCTCTCCAGCAACGGCAATAGTACTCGTATTATAGTAATCGAAGAAACACTAGAGTTAGACAGTGTTGGCGGCGCGGCGACAACGCCAGACAACTAGTACTACATTGGCAAGCGAATTGACGCGAGGAAGTGTCAAAAGATGATTGTTTGCTTTGCGCTGACTGTTGACTGACACTGTGCTATCGTGTCGTCGGTTCGCTACTGGATCTTCTTCGTCGTCGTCGACGTCCTTGCTATTTATATCTAATAGAACAAATACAGCTTGTCGACCTATCTCGTGTTTGCAGTGTGCCTGTGTGTGTTGGTGTTCCCGGAACCACTTTTGTCGGCACATCCAGTGGAGCAGGATTCGCCTCCATTTAAGCACAGATTGTTTGTAATGCAATATTGTAACGCTGGCTGGATGGATGCCACACAGGCACACACCGACCGACCGACACCGTGCAACTTAAATTGAAATAAATACTCTTCGCCATCCCCTCTCTGTGCTGCTTGTTCGAGGGGTCATATTACATGTTTTGTATCTGATGAATACAAAGAGCTACCGCATGATAAATACTTAGACATTTTTTTTTTGGTAGCAGACACATCCAACCAACATTACTCTTCGAAAGCTCGAGGATCATCGAAATCAATCAGCTAGGGATTACGGCCAAACAAAGGTATTTGTCAATTTGATTCAATCGGAGTTCGATTCAGTATCCCTGCGTTCTGGCTGTAGCTGTGGACTTTGTATGTTTGTATTGTATGTGACACGAAAAGCCATTCGGGATGAATGTGTTAAATGAATGAATGGATGTATGGCATCCATTTACTTGACCTAATGTCTTGATCTTTTAAACTCAAGTGAGTTGAGTGTAGTCGTTTCGTGTCGAGTGTGTGTGTGTTTAGTTTTGTGTTACGGTTTGCTGTTCCTTTCTGTCCTTTGGTAAATGGATTCGAGGGTATTTGGTTACACAACTAATTGACTTTAATAGCCTTAAAGAGAGCCTGAGGGCATGCTGGTGCAGTGCACGAGACTGGGGATTTCATAGGAAGCGAACTTGGTATCGGATTGGTATGATAACTTCAATTGTAACAAAGCTTACGGTGGTAGGTATTTTCTGTCAGCCGGAAGGGGTAATTTAAAGTTGAAGACATTCTTTTATGAAAATGCTTAGATGAGGTTTTAGAAAAGTCAACAGAAATGATAGAGGATGACAGAAAGCTGTCTTGTTTAGGCCCGCATCCCATGTAGAAATATGCAGGATATACTCTAGTGTTTTAACTGAGAAAGATGGACCACTTGGTTGAATGTCCTTCGCAGAAATGTGATCTATTTTGCCGAACTTCGATATGGAGACTACTTGAACTTGAAGGCATGGTTAGCACGACACAGCTTTTGTTATTGCCGACCAGCCAAACCATCAATGTCCACTGAAGATTTTGAAGCCAAAAATATAATCTGGACCCTCGGTTTTATAAGGAGCAACCGTAAAAGTGCGTCTTAGACCAAATTTTAAATAATTCCATCCCAACTTCACCAGTTCTTTTGTTGATTTTGGACTAGAAAGCACTTTGGAAAGAAGCTTCTTGAGTCTGGCAGTCTTGCAGAAACCTTTAAGTGTCGATAAGTCATCGCTCTTGGTGTGGATTTTTTTTTCTAAGACGCCCAAACTCCGTTATTCACTCAAGACTTTTGCTGGAACCTATGCAGCTCAGGTAATCATTTTTTCAAGTGCAGCGTGTATTTGTAAAATGTTTGATAGTCCGACAATTTTGTAAAAACCTTTAGAATTTTTGGAACTCCTCAAACTTTTTATTTACTCAGGCTTTCAGATCCCCTAAAATTTCAAGACTGCTTTGGCTGAAGTAGGAGACTCTGCGCTCGATGAAGTCAAAAGCCGCCTTGTGCCTTGACATCAACGAATAAAACGAGTCATCTTGAGAGTTTTTTTTTCTAGATCCCCCAAAACTTCAAGACTGCTTGGCTTAAAGTATAAGAATGTTCGCTCGATGAAGTCAACGAATAAAACGAATCAGTTCGATTTAAGTTTTATTTAATTCCTAAAAAAAAAAACTTATAAATAAAATATCCCTCGGTAACAATAAAAGGTCAATCTCTGTTCAGTAATGTTGAAAGCGGCTGCAAGTTCTGGCTGGCAAGATGGAGCTTATTTCACAATAAGCAGAACAGTGCAGTCTTTTACCCGAGACCAAAAACATCCGAGTGATGCTTCTATGTGAGATTAACTTTTTTATCGTGCAGCTCTGTTAGACCTTTGAGATAAAAATCCCAACTATGAGAGCTAAAATTTCCCCTCACAAAAAATACTCACTAAAATTAACAATAAATTAAAAATTAAAAATTAAAAATACACAAAAAAATATGAAAAAGCGTTGGAAGGTGGTGGATTTTGAAATTTCGAAATATACGAGCAGCCTACCAAAGTGACTCTGTTTTCATTGTGGCCATAGACAAATCATACCTACTGAGACCCCCAACTCACAATCCTCTTGCCGCTGGCCCCGTTAATTTTTTTTCAAATTCGCCAAAAAATGTCAAAAAATAATCCGTGTGACATGCAAAAACATACAAAAAATAAAAAAATAAATGCTGCCAACCGCGGCAACCGCGTTGAAATGTGAAAGAGTTCGGGAATTCCATTGGTTAGTTATTATAATTTGTTAAAAGGCGAATAATTTGATTTGTTTGGTTAGTAAAACTATCCAAAGTTGATGTTCTATATACTAGAAACATATTAGGACAAACATGGCTGTGTATTTTCCGCTTTTGGATATCATTAACTTCGATTTCGTGTGTAAATTTTTCTTAAATAATGAAGAAAATTTGCTCAAAATGTTTTTATATTTCCTCAACTAATCTACATTGTTAATTTTTCATGAACATTTTAAGCAAATGTGCACTTATTCCTAAAAAAAATATTATCCGCTCGTAACGAACAATTTCAAATTAAACGGATAAAATTCTATGAACTCTGCCAGCAACTTTGCCCACAGTGGAAGTGTCATATTTCCTGGGAGTGTGTTGGTGAGCCGGAATTTTTGAAGTTTCGTGACATTTGTCAATTCGATTTTCTATGTAGCAATACTAGCGCACCAAATCGTGATCACTCCGTAAAAATATAGCTTGTAGGCTAAGTAATGGGAAATCGGCCGGAGTTGGTGGTCTCAGTATTGTCTCTGATTATGGCTGTGCGAAAAAAAAAAGGTCTAGTTTGACAGTCTTTGGAGAAACCCTCTAAAAATACTCTCTAAATAGGTCAGCTTCGCGTTTTCAATTTTATATTCGCTCGAAAAATTCCTGCTTAAATTTTGGAACCAAAAATTCCCTCCAAAAGGAAGAAAACCCACGATCCAGTGCCACTGCTGTTCAATAGTCTTTCGGGAAAACACTTTGAAGATCCATAAGGAGGTAATTTTAGCGTCTTCTATTCGTTATTGTTGGTGGCTAAAAATGTTGTCTTCTGAAAAAAATTGGATCTCCTTTCTAAAGGGAAGTAGGATGCCTAATTTCCTTCAAACAGCTACACCTTTCTTCAACAGCATGGAACACAGATAGAGCACATTATAGCGCTGGGTATTGCTCTGGCATGTTTGGGTTTGAAGATTATTTTGGCGGGAGCGCACTTTTCAGGTACGTCGAAGAAGTTCAATTTAGAAATGTACCCTTAGACTGTTCATACCCCCATTGATAAAATTAATTACCAACACACCGCTGGACATACTCTTTAGTTTAACTAATCAAGGCGCACTCCGTATCAGTTACCAGCATCAATACAAACATCCCTGTTACAATTACAATCCCACAACCATTGCTCTGCTCCTTGTCCAAGCCAAAGTTCGAAAGATGTTTCATCTTCAATTGTAGGAGTGCCCCCGTATTTAATTCGCCCCGACGAACATTGTAACGGAAAAGCAATAATTTTTTTACTTTCTCAAAAGCCTCCACGGACCCACACCGCCTCTGACAAGGTAGTATTCAAAACAACACTCAGCCAGTGAGATTGGCACCGAAAAACACATCCTGTCGGCGGCGGCGGGCGATTTAATTAAACGAAAAGTTCATCAGCGTCTTCAAGTTGTTTGAATTGTGTGTTTCGTCGTTCGGGGTATTATGATTCTTTCGTTTCCTTGGATTGTACAGAATAATATCTTTAAATGTTAAATAAAACTTGTTGTTGGCGCTTGAAAGGCCCTCCCTTGTTGAATTTAATTAACTTGTCAAAAAGGACGAGGAGCGATTCTTTCCCAGCCAAATGAGTACATGGGTGTCTCATTCTTCAGTTTATTTTTTGTTTTAAAACTGTTTGTGAGCTTGAAGGTATCCTCCTAACAGTAAATAACATGATACGAACCATCCCTGATTGTGGAAAACGTTTAATTAGCAACGAAACCCGTTGTGGAATCGCTCGAATGACAGACAGAGTCTCTTGTCTCTTGGTGAGAACATGCCAGTTAAAAGGAGACATACGCTGTAGATGGTCGGAGGAAAAAAAGTAAACGTAAATATTCATTGTTAAGGGGGATGGAAAATGAGGCGGAAAATAGGTAGGAAGTTGGGTGAAGCGATTGCCGGTACTTTGCCTTACAGTTGATGTTGTTTGTTAGGGTTTTTTTTTTTTTCATAATTATGGAAATTGATTTGTGGTCAGAAGCAATGGGGAATGGCCAATTTAAGTGATCGTTTGGGGTCACAAGAATTTCTAAGCCGCGCCAAGACCGTGGACAGTCATTAGATACTTGATTGTTGAATTTATCGGTGGAATCTATCGCCTGGGATTCTTAGATGAACTCGCCGGCGAACGAAGCGAGAACGAGGCGCCACCACTTTGTACACTCATTAGACACTCAATTACCGAGTTCATTAATGACATCAAAGTACACAATTTCTATGAGAATTTTTTCATCCATACGAAATGTGCGTATCGCCTGCGATTCTTAGTTGAACTCGCCGGCGAACGAAGCGAGAACGAGGCGCCACCACTTTTTACACTCATTAGACACTCAATAACCGAGTTCATTGATGGCAGTACACAATTTCTCTGAGAATTTTTCTATCCATGCGAAACATGCGAATCGCCTGTGATTCTTGGGTGAACTCGCCGGCGAACGAAGGGAGAACGCCACAACTCTGTGCAGTCATTAGACGCTCAATTACCGAGTTCATTGATGGCAGTACACAATTTCTCTGAGAATTTTTCTATCCGTGCGAAACGTGCGAATCGCCTGTGATTCTTGGGTGAACTCGCCGGCGAACGAAGGGAGAACGCCACCACTCTGCCCAAGTAACAATTTGACTTCGGTAAGGCGCTATCGAAGCTATTTCACCTCCCGCAATATTAACTGCATAAGGTCTAAAGGAAACGCATTTGGCGCACTTTAATGCAAGTATTTACTTATTTAAGACTTCCTGAACAGCTTGGATAGACCTTACCGAAACTTTATGGAAGCTTTATAGAGGCTCCAAAATGAACAAGAAAAAAATTATTTTTTTTTATTACACTTTTCAATTTTCCATTTTCTTATTTTTTTATTTTTTTTTTATCTTCTTGATAAACATTTTTAAAGACTTTTTGCAATTTTCATGGAGTTTACATTTACGTACTCGTTATAATTTACATTTTACTTACATGCGCCGCACTGAGAATCGAACTTGGGTCCTGTGCGTAGTAGTCCAATACACTACCCCCTAGGCTAATTCGTCATAATGCTGTAGCAGTGCTAAATCTGAACTACTTGGTACATTTTAGAGTTTGGTTATGATTTGCAATAAACTTGCAGCTTACTCGACCGAAGTAAAGCAAGACATTTAGTGTTACCCTTATTTATTCATGGGCGAAAAGTGTTTATTTAAAATCACATTACTGACATATTTTTCAATGTGCTAGAAGTATTTTATGTCTTGTAATTTTTCCCCGATTCATTAATTATGGTTTCTTTAGACAGCTTTGATTCATTTCATATGAAATTAATTTTTACCTCTATAAAGCCTCCATATGTAAGTTAGGAGGAAGTACGAGTAAGTGCTTCTGTACAGCTTCCAATCGCAAGCGGTTGACTGCATGACAGTTCATTGCTTCTATAATGCCTTCGGTCAGAAGCTCTAAAGAAATTCACTTTCCACACATCTCCAGACACATTTTCAGATGTCTAATAGAGATCTTATCGAAGCTTAAATCCATAACCCTCTATAAAGCCTATGTATATTCTTCGTAAAGGACTTACTGAAGTTGTTATCGAAACAATTGCCTCGAAATGGATGAACTTCGGTTAACAAAGACTATAGACGCTCTATCGAAGCTGTTACCTACAGAAATTACAAATTTGAACCTTACCGAAGTAAAATTGTTACTTGGGTGTACACTCATTAGACACTCAATTACCGAGTTCATTAATGACATCAAAGTACACAATTTCTATGAGAATTTTTTCATCCATACGAAATGTGCGTATCGCCTGCGATTCTTAGTTGAACTCGCCGGCGAACGAAGCGAGAACGAGGCGCCACCACTTTGTACACTCATTAGACACTCAATAACCGAGTTCATTGATGGCAGTACACAATTTCTCTGAGAATTTTTCTATCCATGCGAAACATGCGAATCGCCTGTGATTCTTGGGTGAACTCGCCGGCGAACGAAGGGAGAACGCCACAACTCTGTGCAGTCATTAGACGCTCAATTACCGAGTTCATTGATGGCAGTACACAATTTCTCTGAGAATTTTTCTATCCATGCGAAACGTGCGAATCGCCTGTGATTCTTGGGTGAACTCGCCGGCGAACGAAATCATCTTCCGGAGAGTACGAGGCGAACGAAATGCGAAGCGGGTTACTTACTGAGCTTTTTCCACTTCATCAAGTTTAAGGTATGTGTTTTATTAGGAAGCCATGTTAGGACGTTTGTCAATAGAATACAAGACTTGCTGATGAGCTCTTGCAACTGGCAACAGACCTGATGCGCCAACTATTTTAATAAACGAATTTCCTTCAAGGCAATGTACGAGTATGCCACGAATGCAACTTAACTGTTGATGACCTGAAAAGGGCCTCGCATACAAATGTCTTATCCCAGCTGGATCAATAAAACCTGTAGAGCTCCTTCTACAACCGAAGACGGAGCGTTTCCTTCCCAATCCATCATGAGGGTGTCCATGCTTCTGCGCTAAAGTAATCACACTTGAAAACCCCCTCCGATTATCGTCCAAAATAAAATATTCAGAGAAAATAGAATTTTAATTTTCCCAACAAACCGCCGTGTTGAAAGTAATAATTCACCGAAGCTCGCACCCCCGGGCATTCAAAAGTATTTTGATTTAATAACAGCTTTATTCAATTTCGCCAGAAAATAAAAACAAAAAAAAAAAAAAACTACAGCAAGACGTCTCCTCTCTCTTAACTACATAACGCCTAAAGTAAGTTTCCTCCCAGAGGGGAACACCTACCTATTTTCTGAAAGTCAATGTTTCACCGCGTCGTCTTTCTTCCGCAATTAAGGCAGCAACCAAAATGGCAAAAAGGACCAAAATTGACGTGTCGTCACAACATTTTTACCCCCCCCCCCCTCCCCACACCAGCGGACTGACTAATGACTTTATAAACAGTGGCTCCACTGGGGTACATTATGCAAATCGAATAGGTAACTTAATTATAATTTCATATTGAAATTCCATCGGTGTATCCCGCGGGATGGCAAAAACAAAAAATAAAAAAAAAAACGCGCGCGAAAACCAGAAGCCACCTTCTACCCCGTGATACAGTCTATCCGCCATTACTACTGTAACCATTTCATTCTTGAACGAACGATGTAGCTCATCCAGTCTAGTGGCAAATATGAAAGTCGCGAAATTACCCACGCGCAACAGCGCGCCTCCCCTCCATCGCGAGGTTGTGCAAGGCAGCGCCCCTCATCCGGCTCATAATGAGTACCATAAGGACTAGGCACATTGTCGTTGTCATACTGGAGTCTTCAGTCTTGTGCTTGGGCAGAGTTGGGTAGGGGATGCGTCTTATCTATGCGCTGACATAATGCCAGTCACCAGTCAGGGCTCGTGCTGTCGTCGTCCTGCCTATTTTATTTTACCGCAAATGAACTCCATTTAATTTTTCACATCATTGCGTTAAATAGCAGAAATTGCTTTTTATCCGCAAGCACAATTCAATTCCGACACCGTTACGACGACGATGCGCGGTGTTGTGTGTTGAAGTTGAAGACGCCAAAGCATGGGATGCCCGAAATCAGAGAAGAACCACAACCTCGGGGTAGATTGGCTTAGCGGAACCGGCTTCTACTTTTTTTTCATTATTTTGAGTAAATACTATAGTAAAGAGGATATACCAACCGAAATAAAATTAATGCGTTATACAGGAGGATAACGGGAGGAATATATCACCGACTTGCTTGGTGGCTTGATTTTTCCTACGTCTGTCGTATTTCTTAAGCCACTGCTCGTAAAAGTAGTGTTTTGTAATTTTTTTTAAGGACCCCTTTGGAGGTTTTACCGTTTTTCAGTGCAATTTTGAAATAATCAAGGATGCGTGTAGCTTTATAGGTCCCCGGGGACTGTTTTGTAAGATAAACTTTATATCTTTTGAACATCATCGTGGGGGTTTGTTTAACCTATAGTTGAATAGGTTTTTCTTTTTTTAAACTGATCTGGGCTGTAGATTTGTGAAGCTCTTATATAAGTCGTACCCGTGAATATTTATAAAATCAACAAGTGCCCTTTGTCAATCTGCGTGAAGTTTATTGAAGGCTCTACATAGCTTTATGACGAATAAGTCATGGGATACGAATGGGATAAGTTTGGCATTTTTGATACGACGTCTACAAATTTTGCAGGAGCTTCTCTAAAACAGGCTTTTTTTTTTGTTGAAATGGCCAAAAATGCTGACAGAAAATGATCTACCAGCTGTCAAATTGACTGTCTCTGGAAGGAACTCCGACAATTTCAAAATCTAACCTTTAAAAAAATTACCCCAGGCTTGGTGTGAGTTAGTGAATATAGGAAGGCTCTTGCCGACCTATGGCAGTCTAAGAACCTGCTTACCTAATTATAATTGTATCGAAAGTTGAAAGACTTTCGTACCAAGGCACCATTAGTACAATGAAGTCATAGAAATCTAGCTAGCCCGGTCACAAATGGACACCGATGTAGGGTTAGCTTTCTTCTACGAATCACTAAGTATATCAAAACCTGGACCGTAATAGTGTTTTCGAAGCGAAAAGTTTGGCAGCGGCAGGGGTAGGTAATATACCACTAGAAGGTATCACCTCTTTCCGCGGCCTTAAAGGCATCGACAGACATGCAATTCTAAGCTTGAAAGAAACTGTTATTTGAAAGCCTTATATTTTTGGAACACATCATAAGGTATCGTTCTCCTGAGCGTTGTAGAAGTGAAGGCGTTCCCGGTGGTAAGAGAGCCCAAAAACGTGCGACAGCTTTTTTAGACTATGGCGATTCGTCTGTGAGTTTAAAGCTCGAGTTTAAAGCTGTCGGAAAAGCCATAAAAGGGCGTACGAAAAATTAGTCCCATGGAAACTCGTGTAACCACAAGACGTCATTCGATGAAGTCAGCTACCCATAGAAGACCCCTATCAGCGTGGCTATCAGAGGCCTTAGTGAAGAGCGGAAAGCTAACCCTCAAACCAACCAATCAACCAACTTACCACTGTCCATCTTCGTGACAACCTGTTCACCTATTTTCCTTCCTAAATTGAAGAAGCCTATAACAAAACTGCGACCAAGAGTTTCTTGTATAAAACGTCGATTTTAGTTTTTCCTGAGAGGTCTTTTCTACGGGATCCGGTCGAAATTCTGCAGTGCAAAATTCTGTCTTCTCACACAAAAATTCTGCTTAACGAAAATCTGCTTTTTTAAATTCTGCCTTACAAAATCCGGATTTTCCAATTTAAAGCAATAAAATTCAGCTTATTCTGCTTTTTTTCTACTAACAAATGTAAACGAAGAGAAAAAAAAGCTGATTTAAAAAAAACATTTTAAATTTATAAAACATTCAAAATTATTTACTTTTAATTATTAAATAAAAATAAAATTAAAATTAAAAAGAAACAAGAAAAAATACATTAAATATAAAAAAAAAATTTGAATAAAAGAAACAATATCCATTAAAAAAAATAATAATGGGAAATTTAAATTAAAAAAGATATGAAGCAGTCAGAAACTACAACTTTTATTTATATAATTTCATTTGTTTTCTTTTTATACTTCATTTCGGCAGTATAAAAGGACAACTGAAATGATGTTTAATCAAAATTCCATCGACAATCAACTCGGTAGGATCTTCAAATACTCTAAGACCATTTTCCTAGGAGGTTCGTTGTAATTACTGTTACGCTGCGATTGATGGTTTAGTGGACGGACAAAGACTCTTCCTCAGTCTTCCTAAAAAATATCCATCTTTTGTTTACTTTCGTATTTCTATAATAAAAATAAAATAATTTTTTGTATTTTTAAAAAATACCCACAAGGTACTTCCCAGGAGGAAATAAACGACAAAGTACAAATAAAAATTAAAAAAAGATAAAAAATAAGAGAAAAAAATATTCTCTCCATCTCTGCTTTTGGAAAATGTTAAAAAACCCGCGCGAAAGCAGAATTTTGTAGAATTTTTGACCCCAACCCCTTTTCTACT
Organism: Cheilosia variabilis; assembly: GCA_951230905.1. Classification (NCBI taxonomy): domain Eukaryota; kingdom Metazoa; phylum Arthropoda; class Insecta; order Diptera; family Syrphidae; genus Cheilosia; species Cheilosia variabilis. The sequence goes on along the minus strand of OX579680.1, from coordinate 57,429,654 downwards.
CATCTGCCTTCCTAGACCCTCGAGGAGAGGCGACGGTTGCGAAAAGTTATCTTTTGCTCGATCGTAGTACCTAGTTATACCAGAGCTAGATATTTTTATGTACAGACGAACTTCATATAAACTGACAACCTAACCCTAAAATCAATCAATGTCTGTTTGGAGGTCTTAGGTACTTTTCTAGATCAGTTGCAGTTTTAATTTGGTTTGAGATGAACTTTCTAGGCTGAAAACCGCCTGTCATGTTGTTGGTAATCGGCTTCAGGTAACTCACAAATTGTTGCCTTAAAGTTGGTATACCTGTCGATTATGACTTTCTGTTTGATCTTTTTTGTGACCTTTCTCTTAAAATTTTGTTTTTTCCCTCTTGGTATTAAATTAACCTACCCACACCTTTAAGACTCAGCTTTTAATTATATTCTTCCGACAAGCCTCACTGGCGCTCTTTCTGATTCGTTAGCTACAAGTGTGCCTAGCTACTGTTTGCGGGTTATAGACATGCCCCGTAAAATCGATACAAAATCTCACACCAGTGCAGCACATCTAACGAAACAAAACGCCAGAGAGCAAGAGTATTTTATTAATTTCCTGTTCGTCGTAGATAATCCAAGTGACGTGTGTCGGCAACACCCGACCCGCACCTCGTGCATAGAAATTAAATATTAATAAAATTCGGCAAAAAGAAAATCATTATGAAAATACTATGTTAATGTCGAAGATGCGTTGCTGCGTAGTACACTCATCACTACCGCCGCCGCCAGTATAACGAGCGAGAGGGGTAATTTACAGAATATTCTCATTAATGGAAATCCTTCTGCTGTCATTAGCACCGTATATATGCTTTTTCAAGGACCTGCCACCGCACAGTGGAATTTATATCATGCTTATCTGAAGATATTAATTTTATGACCAATCAGCACATGGAAGTACGCAACATACTAAAATTCTTCATATCCCAAGGGATGGCATAGGGAGCGCACCAGGGGAACAACTTCACCCCATACTGCCGCATAGTATCACGATAAGTTATTCCTTTTCGTGCCGCAAGTGTGCCGATGCTCGTTGCTAGTGGTGTAGAATGGCGCAAGCAACAATTTGGAGTTCAATTGAAGCCAAATTAAGCTTACAACCTCAAGGCCATAATTATTCCGATTAAAGCTGTTGTAGCGTCTGTTCATTTATCAAAAATTCCCTCGTGGGTTTTGTCACTGATGGTGGAAGTTTGAGTCTAAATTATTCTCCTTCAAGGGTTCGCTTTAACTGGGTTAACCTTGAAGTGATTATGGGGTCGAACAACAACAACAACAATAACAACAACAACAACAGCAACAACAACAACAACAACAGCAACGAGAGCGGTGAAGAATTCTCCGAATAATCATCGTAAATTGTTCAAATATTGTTTATGCATTTTTATTCACTCCCTGTGGTTGGCCCGCCGGCCGCCACCGAACCCACTTACAGTGCGGGTGACAGAGAGTTTCTCGATGAGGATTGTGAACAGGGACCTGTCAAATTAATACAAATTTGCTCTCGTCTAATGCTATTTTGGGACATAGACTGGGGATTTCGGTCGGGATGGCATCGATGGAAGGCGATTACTTGGAGTCTGCTGTGTGGGTGGCAAATGGTCATTGTACCCATTACTGCAAGACGTATATTAAGCCGTTGGTTTATTGATTTACATAGGTATTCCATCGTATTGGAGTTAATTGAGCTCTTTTGCAATTAATAAGATGTCCCGCAGGATTGATTTTAATGTGAATACCCTCGTGGGGCATGTACTTGGAATATCTCTAGTAGGTCTTTAGACTTTTATGAATAACTTTAGCTTTGCGAGGCGTTTAAAGGCGCGAAAACACAATTTTTTTTAAATGATAATGATAATGATAAATGAAAAAAGATATTTGTAAATCGGTGGAATAGTTTGTCAAATTTTTAAGGACCTACATTTTTGCCATTCAGTTTTATGGATATAGATCCTGTATTTTTAAAACAAAAGTAGCCTTCAGCCTGCACATAATTGTTTCATACATTTAGAAAAAAGAAATTTGTAAATCGGTGCAATACTTCGTAAAATTTTTGAGGACTTACAATTTTGCTGTATTTTTAAAAGAAAACTTGCCTTAAACCTGCACATATTTTTTTCATACGTTCAAGAAAAAGAAATTTGTAAATCAGTGCAATAGTACGTAAAGTTTTTAAGAACTTACAATTTTGCTGTATATAAAAAAAAGTAGCCTTACACCTGCACATATTAATTTCATACATTTAGAAAAAAGAAATTTCTAAATCGATGCAAACGTTTGGAAGATTTTTGCGGACTTACAATTTTGCTGTATTTAAAAAAAAATAAAAAGTAGCCTTAAGCATGCACATATTTATTTCACACTTTTAAAATAAATAAATTTGTAAATCGGTGGAATAGTTCGTAAAATTTTTAAGGACCTACATTTTTGCCATTCAGTTTTATGGATATAGATCCTGTATTTTTAAAACAAAAGTAGCCTTAAGCCTGCACATAATTATTTCATACATTTAGAAAAAAGAAATTTGTAAATCGGTGCAATACTTCGTAAAATGTTTGAGGACTTACAATTTTGCTGTATTTAAAAAAAGTAGTCTTAAACGTGCACATATTTACTTCATACTTAAAAAAAAAAGAAATTTGTAAATCGGTGGAATAGTTCGTCAAATTTTTGAGGACTTATGATTTTGCTGTATTTTTAAAACAAAATTTGCCTTAAACCTGAACATATTTATTTCATACGTCCAAAAAAAAGAAATTTGTAAATCAGTGCAATAGTACGTAAAATTTTTAAGAACTTGCCTTAAACCTGCTCATATTAATTTCATACACTTACAAAAAAGAAATTTCTAAATCGATACAAACGTTTGGAAGATTTTTCCGGACTTACAATTTTGGCATTTAATTTTATATAAATATATAGATTTAATGGACTCTAAGAACGTTTTCATATAAAGTGAACAATTAATTTGTGACAACATCTAGAACATCCCTTTCAATGAAATTTCCCAAATTTTGTCTATTTTCGCAAAACCTCGTCAAAACCTTGAAAAAGTTTAAAGCCACCAACCTCCCCTTAAACCATTTAAACTGCTTCTACCGTCAGACATCATAAACTTTGTATCATTTCCACATATATCATTGTTCTCTATGCATATCTATTTATTCCCCCATCCCCCATATGTCGCATCGCGTCACCATGTCGACGGCGGCGGCGCTGAATAATTCATAAGTTCTAAATTGAATTTTTAATATTTTTCAATATATCCCCATATGCACATTCATAGCCAAACCCTTGCTTACGTATTTTTATCTAGGAAACTGAAAAGGGTATCGCATGTGACTGGATGCAATTGCGAGTTGATGTATCTGTTGGATGTTTATTTAATACATGCAGATCAAGTACAATTGAACAAATAATTTAGTGCATTCCGGTTAAAATTATTGAAAGTGTTGCAGTCTAATTAAATTAGGGTGCAGACGATCTTCGTCATCTTCGTATTGAAGTGAGGTCTAAATTTGCTTACTAAAAAAATGTAAAAATCCAAGTTTTGTTCCTCCAATCCTGAGGTGTCAATATGGCTTGAGTATACCATATGAATAAAAAGGGTAAGCTGTGCGGGGGTCTCTGCAACCGTCGAAAAAAATATATATAAGTCGGTCTTTAAGTCAGGAGGTAAACTCGCTGCCCTATTCAGAATTTTCGCAGAGAAAGACCAACAACAAAGCTGCATATAACTACTTGTGATGCGATCGATACCCAACAGGAATATACCCGTCTAAATTGATTATCAGGCTTGGGCTAAAATCACTAGAGGCTGGAGTCTTAAGTCACGATATTTGAACTACTTCAAAAGTGCCTTCACCTAGTTCAACATAGCCCAACCTATACCTTCTCTCGAATAATTGTCACAAGTCCCGGGTAGGTGGCCAAGTTAAAAAAAAAGCTTCAGACGTATTTTGAATGTTCTTCGGTGTCGAACCTGAGTTCCTTCCATTCTTTGTTCAGTTAAATCTAAAAAATATAGGTAACGTCACTTGATGTAATGATTGTCCACAGCCCTTGTTCCAACTCGTCCACAAGATGAAGAATTACTTTCAAAATGATAACTCCCTCCAATCATGTCCCTACTTACTCTACTTAGAGTGCCTCCACTGTTGAGCTACCCTTGGTTGCAATCACTTCTTAGCCCTTAAGTCCATTTCAAAGAAAGCCAACGGAAATTGAACAAAGTGAGTGAGAAATTCATCCCTCAGAGAAAATGATGGAATTTTACAGGCTATAATGGATTTTAAGGTGATTTGATTACTTCCGTTTTCATGTTTCTATATATATCTCTCTCTCTCTCAGTTGCTGTTGTTGGACTTTTTTTGAGAAAAAGGCAAATGTAATTTAGTATCTGGAATGGTGCCTCACGCTCACATCACATCAAAGCCAACAAAAGGCAACGGACTTCCGTAGAAATTTCAGGTCTTTACGCATCCCACTGACGAATTGAATATTAATTTCTCTATACAGTCAGTTGCCCTGGAGAAAAGGGCTTTTAGAGATTCCCTTTTAATTTTGCTATAGGTTTTCCCCTTTTATGAGATTTGATTACCTCTATTCGGATGAATAACCAAACCTGCACGTGGGTATAGGTACATGGTACATCCTTTGAACAGTTAAAGTGGTCAGGAGTTGGCTTTTCGGGCCGGGTTAATTACACTTTTTGAATGTTTCTTAGGGCTCTAAGGGGAGTTGCTTGTTAGTTGTATTTTTCGTTCCACGAGTGCCTAAACCCACTTTTACTCCAAGGGAAGACCAACCCATGACTGCCATTCAAGGCGATTCCAATACAGCATCTCATAAGTAAAAGTTCCTCTGCATTGGTGCACTTGCAGTCATTGAAATTGTCAAATTTGTCCAATCCCAATGTGCCTTTGCAAACAGTCATTCATTTTATTCATTTTGTAGGTCAGTGGTAGACAAAAATCACCAGCATCGAAGCTGTGGCCTACCTCTGCCAGTTGTGGCCGAAACGCAAACTAAAAACTGTTCAAGTTTGTTCGTTGCGCAAATTTATAAAAGTCCCAGAACATAATAGTTTTCGGGTTTTGCCTGCTGAATTCAATTCGAACGACCCAAATACACAGAGATGTACTATAAACAACTTAAATCGTTGGGGCGGCGCTCTCAAGTGTACACGACTGGAAATGGCATGCATCTTCTTGATCCTTGAGAGCTTGATGAAAGCAGTCACGGTGGCATGTGTCCTCTTTTCTTTATTTATTGTGTGTTGAGTACACAAAAGCGGGACACGAGTGTATGAAACAGGAGGGCAAACTATGATATCCTTGTTTTTGAGTGAACCACTTCAAATGTGATGGTTGGTATTGCGATTTTTGTTGAATGCTGTTGTTAAAGATTGGTATTAACAGCTTTTTGTTTCACCTTTCAAATTTGTGGCAGAATGTCGGTATGATGTCGATATGATGATGAGCAGGAGTTTTTGGGTATATAATTTGGATTATACGCAGTGCGGATTTATTCGTGCTCCTTGAAAATGTCCTGTCCTTTCTGGGGCTACTTTGAAGGTCTACTTCAACGTGCAACTTGTTTTCGGAGAAATTAGAAAATCCTGTGATTGAATTTATGAAGGAAGAGAAGACTCTCTTGGTTGAATATTTTTGGAAAGCCTACCTTAACATTAGAAAGTCCGAAATTTGAAAAAAAAAAAAAAAAAAAACGTCACAAGTTGCAAGAAAAAATTAGTTCGACTCCGTCAGTCGAAGAGGCTGCTCTATCGAAATTGAAAGGAACTCGTGTCGGATTGTGTAGGACACCTTTAACAGAACTAAAAGTGACTGCCATTGCCATGTGTAAAGAGGCCAATCCAACCTTCTAAAGCAAATCGAATCTCAATCATCTGTCAGGTGCATTTTCGCCATGTCAACACTAGGCATCTCTTATTCCCAACCTACATTCCTTTGAGTGCCCCCATGTGTACACAGTACAGTGTACCTATTCAATTTAACCATGCGAAGAGAGCATCCAGCAGCAGGAGCATCTTTTATTTCAAGGCAAAAACCACTTATATCACCAAAGTCTATACAAACAAAACGTGTTCTACGAGCACTACACAAAGTTAGCATTACCATTCGTGCGCTCTCCTCGCACAAACCAACACAATAAAATATTTTATCAACACCCAGAGGTCTTTGTTCCGAACAAAGTTCTGCACAAAATGCGAAAAACTGTTCCAGATGATGTTCTTACTCAAGCATTATCTAAACATAATCGCAACCCAAATGTCCTGGCGTATCCCGTTTACTCGCATACGTACATATATATGGAACTGTGTGGCACACACAAAAAACCACTCTCGCAGTCGAGAAATTGAATAAACATTTTTCTTTTTGTTTTGTTTTGCTCTCATCCATTTTTTCTTGGTTTTGTAATACTTTCGCCATTGTATAACCAAAAGTGCACCATGAATTTTTCATTTGCTATTTGAAACAAATACGAGTGTACGCAGAATGAGGACGACACGGTTCTAACAAAAACAAAAAAAAAAAATTGTTTGCCAACGAAACTTTCCCCAAGGAACATATTGTGGTAGTGGGTGTGGGCTGTCGCGGACCGATTTTTTTGTTGTTGAATCACCATTTCAACTGCACCTATCCCATTCGTATATGGAGAAGCATTGTTTTCCCTCTGTTATGTGGATACTTTCCAGCGCATTCCATGAAGGACCCGTTTTTTTTTCCTGTGAATATTTTTCTTCTCAAAACTGGTTGTAAAAAAAATAGAAGCATGGGAGTGGAGTGGAAAATGTGACTAACAAATTAAAATCCATTTCAGTCAAATTGGGGGAGAAGTGACCCCAGGACCTGATTGATATGTGCGTACAGGCTCTTTTACAAGCTTTGGAATTTCAAAGTGCAACTTTGATAAAAGTCACTGAAATGTTGCGATCTATATTTGCCAAAGTGATCTGACTCCGGACCTTTGTCAGTTAAATTTTGTACACAAGTCGGTTGGTTTAAAGCGTCTGCTAGAAAAGAGAACCGTCGTCCATGCGGTAGTCTTGTAAATAGATGAGTTCCGCATTTGACAATCTTGCAAAATTACAAGTCTCTCATGATTCTGTGGTCGGCAGGCCTCCCGAAATAGTCCTGCTATCATATAAAATCCAAAATCACAAGTCTTTAAAAATTTACGGATTTGCCTTTTATTTGGTAGTCCTGTAAGTCGACAAGTTGGTCCGTATGGCAATCATGGTCATTGACAAGTCTTCCTCTCTGAAGTGTTCTAAAACAATCTTTAACGTCGACAATTCTTTCTTTGGATGTCGTCAAAAGTGACAAACCGGAATACAAGTTGTCCATATGGCAAGCTTGGTCGTCTTCCTCTCTGAAGTTTTGAAAAACAATCTTCCTTTGGTTGTCATAGGAAGTGACATGTCTTGTCGAAGGTTCCTGAAATAGACAGGTTCACCTTGTAGTGTTTTTTAAAACCACAAGTCCACTTTGCGGCAGGTTTGAACCGACATTTTTGTCGGAACTAGATCACACAAAACGAATGGATGTGAGAAGCGACGCGTAAGGTCCTTGCGGACCTGTTGCGCCTACTATTTATTTATTTATTGATTTGGGCACGATTTGACATGTGGCTTATATATCACAGATGGCGCTTGAGGTTTTTATTTTTATTTTCCTACTAAAAAATGGAAATTTAATTTTATATTATAAATAAAAATAAAATTAAAATTAAAAAGAAACAAGAAAAAATAATTTGAAAAATAGTGACAACAAATTTCAATAAAAAAAACAATATCCATTAAAAAAGTCAGAAACTACAACTTTTATGTATTATAATTTCATTTGTTTTCTTTTTATACTTCATTTCGGTAGTATAAAAGGACAGCCGAAATGATATTTAATCAAAATTCCTTCTACAATCGACTTGGTAGGGTCTTTATAGCATGTTCCCACCAACGTGATTTAGCCAAAGTGATTTATAAATCACAAAAGGCGTCTCCACCGAACTTTTCGTGATTTAGTGTGACATTTTTGTCAGCTTTGGCATTAGGTGTCCAACTTTCAATATTGTAAGATAGTTTTTTTTTTTGTTGTTTCTGTTTTCTTTCCATATCTGCCAAGAATAAAACAATTTTTGATTGAATGTAATTAATAAAAATATCAAAACCTCACCGAAACACGAACAAAATTAGAAAATTGAATTTGAAATTATTTTTTTTGACAGTTTTTTTTCAATTTTTGTTTGCTGAATAAAGTGCTGAAGTTAATAACAGGTATGTTTGATTTTATTTGTATATGTTCGATTTTATTTTGTGTGGATTTGCGATGACATATACTTAATTAAAATTTAAACACGTATAAATCACGTAAATATAAATCACGAAAATGTATGATAAATCACGTAATTTATGAGATGATTTTGCTAAATCAAGTTGACTTAGCTAAATCACGTTGGTGGGAACATGGCATTAAATACTCTAAGACCATTTTCCTAGGAGTTTCGTTGTATGGTTTAGTGGACAGACAAAGACTATTCCTCAGTCTTCCTAAAAAATATCAATAGCAGTGTCGCTTCTTTTGTTTACTTTCGTATTTCTGCAATAAAAATAAAATAAAATGGTATGTATTTTTAAAAAATACCCACATGCATGAACATGGCACAATGAAGTTGTTCTGTAGCGATTTAGCTTGGTTTCCTTTATTATAAAAATAAGGAAACATAACTCGCGCGCTTTTGAACATTTTCCAAACCTTTTTTTATTGTTTGTAGAATTTGTAAGGCAGAATTTTGAAAACAGAATCTTGAAAGCTGCATTTTGTAAAAAGAATTTTGACCCCAACCCTACCTAGCCCACAAATTTTTAAGAAGCTTTAAACAGCAAAACTAAGACGTACAAATGGCCTGGTATCAATGGTAGAAAAGAAAGTGTCTTCGTAGTCTGCCAATTTATGGAGGAGGACTATAATTGTAATCAAGGCAACACCTGGATATTTTATAAAGAAAGCAAAGCCAAACTGCCAGCTTCAAGACTGAAGGGCTGGGTCTCTAAAACATCGATGAAAACATTGCCATCAAGGCACAGGGACTAGTACAAGTTCCAGAATCTGCTAAATGGCCATCACATAAAGGAAATGATTGGACAGAGTATCCACGCCAAGTCAAAAAAAATCGAGTTCCATCGCCCAACATATAGAAGAGCTTGGCCTTGCTAAATGCGCATCAAGGTCGAACACAGTAATGGGGTTCAGTGGAGGTTTTTTAAGTACAAAGGCTGACCCAGAAGATCATCAGGAAGGAGATTCCACGTCTTACAAGAAACGTCGAGTCATATCCCTGATTGCGGGAAAGATCGAATTCAGCGTATTTTTTTTTAACTTCTTAAGCCCTTCTTCGACAGACTGTTGGTCCTGTGTGCGAGGGAGGCGAATCCTCAAACTTTCTGAGCTGCACCAAGATGTGGACTTAGTTTAGACAGAGTTAATTTAGTTTAAAAAGGTTGAGAAAGGTTGGACAAAAATGCCTTAGGGAAGGTTATCATCGCACCTCAGGTCGCTGCCCTCTGGTTTGTTCGACAGATCGTCTCATAGCTAGGTCTAGACTCTGGATAACGGTTAGCTACGTTGGAGGCAGAAGACTGGACTGTCACAGGAATGGAGGCCTTGAAAGCAGTGAGCTACAACGCTTGATCATTGGAAGCAGACAACTTTACTGTCTCAAGAAGAGAAAGTCATGAAGCCATTAATAAACTGATTAGTGCTCCTGACTAACTGGACTTGACAGAAGCTATTTCCAGATCAACAAAGCCACCCTTCGTCTGCTCCGATTCACCTTCGAAACCCACCTCAAGTTCAACTATTCTCTCATTTTCAGAAAATTGACTACTAAACTAGTCAAAGTACAAACTAGAGTTGGCTGTGACTAGCCCCAAAACTCAATAAGCCCCAAGCCAAGCCGACAATTGAAAGCAACTTTCCTAAAACACAAAAAGTCCAGAAACTTCCTCGCAGCCAATTCCGAAAGCGCCAAATCTTTTATAACGAATTTCAAAAGGCAAACATCTCCAAAAGCTTAAGCCGTTTTACGATTAGCGCCCCCAGGCGACCAGCTCTGCGCCGTCAACCGCCACCTTCTGCAATCGTACAATAGATGACGACACTGAGTCCACACTAAGTGGATGCTCTACTATGTGAAAGAAAAGTGCAAATGAGTACATCCAACGAAGCAGAAAGACTCCTCCAACTTGCAGGCATAAAATTGGGACACAAAGGTCGCCCTCGCCAGAGCCAGCTCGCGTCACATCTGAAATGATGCGGACAAAGTTCTGAATCACTATTAATTAACTACGTGCACAGCCACGACTCTGGCCCCGACAGATGATGAAAAGTAAATTGAAACAGCGAATGCAAATGAGTCGGCGTACATAGCCGGCGGCTCTAGAAACAAAGGCACACACACTTAAAGTGGAGCTGCAACGAACGTCTTCACGTCAAAATTGCGCCACAAGCGTGGCAGGCACTCCTCCGCAGATAGTGATATACCGATATTTATGGGAATCCTTTGGAAAAGCCCGTTTTATGGACTTTTAAGAAACATTTTACGAGCACAACATCATCGCCTCGTAAGTGTTTATTTCGGTGGTGGCGGTGGTGCGGCGCATTCCAGGGGCCTGCTCGTTTAGGGATTATTGAAGAGCTTGTTCCCTGTGCCATATCTAATCATGTTACAATCATAACAAAACATTTCCCTCGCCCACATGTGTGTCAGCGGCAGATGGGACTTGTTTTGGTTCGTATATGTCTCGTAAAAAAAAAGACATCGTCGTAAAAAATTTCACGCCACCATAAAAAATTCAATTGATAGCCCGGCACACCCCGATTTGGACGGTTTGAGCTTGAGCTGGAGCTGGAGCTCTCGTTTTGCCAGGATTTTATGATTTTATTTTGATTCAACCAGAAATCTCTCGACTAAGTCCTGGAAATTGAACGGCGGTGTGGCAGCGAATTATCTCCTCTCCTTGTTGGTTTCTTTTTATTTTTCCCCATTTTTGTCCTTTTATATCACCCGCCGGCCGCATGCAAGGAACTGGTGTATGTTTTTCGGAGACCGGCTATATTTCCGGTTGTTGTGCGGGTTTATCATGTGAGAATGCAGGATCATATGTTGGAATTTAGCCGTTCTTTATTATGGCCATAATTTCCATAATTTATTTAGCATAATTTGAGGCGCAGAAAAAAAATTCCCGAAATAGGATTTTGTGCTTGGTATTTATGAAACTTCACTTAGCTCATAGGCCGGATCGTCTTGGGCTGCGAATGCCGATGGGGAACGATTACGGGGGGTTGCTGATGGGAGGTTGCCATTTACGTTGCCTGATTTACTTGTTTGCTTAACGGGCTGAAGAGAGAGGGTCCCGCCTTCCAGTTGTCTGCACAAAGTGCTTTGGTGTCCTGTAGCCTTGGAATGGGACTAATTCCAAAAACCCCGCCAATATTCCAATCAAAACCAATGACAAACAACGCTTGCCCCCATCCAGCAGCTGCCGACCACAAATCTGAAGTTCAAACCGTGGAAATTGTCATCGGAAATCTGCTCCTAAGCCATCGGTGACAATAGAATTTATAATCTGCACACAAATGAGAGCAAAAAAAAAAAATAAAGCAACCGTACTGGAGCAAAAAAAAAGTCCATATTTGACCTCAAACCGGGACACACTCACTCTGTTTTTACAATCCATGCAGCAAGTTCATTTTCTTGCGCACAATATCGCCCACACAGGTGGGTGGGTGGGGGTTGGCGGTCACTCTTCAAATAACGATGACGTGGACCGTCGAACCAAGTTGACCGCGCTATTCTCTCGCCACTACCTACAAATACGTGATAATAGCAAACCCATCACTCACCGATGGAGTGGTACTCGTTTACCCTGTTGCGCTCGGGGTCTGCTCAAACCGTTGGATTGTGGTCACGGTCTGGGGATTCCTGTATCCGGTGTGTTTCAGTCGGGGGGGGGGGGCTGTTCATCATTCCGTATATGCTCGGGAGTGTCAATATTTATCGATAAAGGACTTAAATTGAATTCTATACTCGAACGGATGTCCGCAGGGTGTGCGATGATACTGTCATGCCATGGCCAGGCCCACACGCTGCTGCGCCGATACGGCCAAGTGGAAATATTTGCGGAGGGCACATGGCAAGCAATTTGCGATTGTGAAAAATTGTCACCTCTGTGTGAAAACAATCGGTTTGGTTTGTCCACTCGGCGAATTGAAACTGGATCTGGGATTGCTGTGTAGAATAAACCCAGCCTTATAGCTCGTGTGTCATTTATAAGATCTCAATTAGGAGGTAGTGAATAAGGATGTAACGGAAAACTGGGTGATGCTTTTTATGAGCAGTACTTGACGTCGTTTGATAGACTTTCTTCGAATTGCGACAGACAATTTGATACAATCGACCACAGGAGAGTACAGATGACAAGTTTACTTCGACTTGAGGGGTATACATACAACCGTAAGCAGACTTTCTGAGGTTTACCGATACTCCGATACTCGCACAAGTCCGAGTCTGTAAGTTTGAGACTTTTTGTTTATTTCCTCAGGAGACAGCGTCCTGATAAAATATTCCAACTGGTATCCCAAGTTGTTTCCTAATTAATCAAAAAACTTCCCCATATATTCAATTGCCACGCCCCATTGTCCAATACCACCCACATTTAAAAAATCACTAAGGCACCCATCGATGTATGCAAGTCGTTGGCTGCCATAAGTGCTTAGGCGCAGCGTTTGAATGGAATTTGTTTAATGGGAGGTGCCACGCCTCCTTCTACGATTCCGCCCACAATTTTAAACTTTTTGCTACACCTAATATGCGTCAATGGAACAGCTGCTCATGACAGCAACTGTTGCTAAAAGGTAGATCGTTTTAAAATGACAAGTTGCATGATTTTGCCACGCCCCCTAAATTTTGAAAGTCAGCTTATAGTGCTAGAAATATACGAGTTGACCTAGTCTAAGACCGTGCATAACAGGATTTTCCATCAATTATATCGACTTTGGGGATGACATCTCCATAAAAAATGTACACTGCACAGTCCCACTTTACTCCGATGGCGTCACGGAAATAATTTTAGGATCAAATCAAGAAAAAAAGCGCAGAGTCACGAAAAGTTTGTCTAGTCTTAGAGCTTAGCTAATGATTTACTAATTCACGACTTTTTATTCGCAATTCTAGAAATAGCGCGAAGTGAAGATATTGACCCTCAAAAGTCGTGAATCAACACTTCTCGCTATCAAAAATGCGATCAAACGTGAAATACATATTAGCTGTTTTTTATTATCAGCTGTGATCCATATAGATCATCGATTTACATCTGGATCTGGACACCAAAAAAACGTTTATGAAATGTTTCACTGTTACCCAATCGTGATGGAAAATAATTTTTGTTTTACAAGTATCCCTGCAGAAAGTGAGCGCTGTTTTTCGATTATTATTTGTTTTTAAATAAAATAAAAATGTCCAGAAAAGCTTGGAATACCTAATGGGAAAGTGATTCATTTAATACGATTATTTGAATTAAATCGCGTGTCGCGTGATTGCCGAGACCAAAATTTTCACATTATTTTCTTCTAGTCCAAAAAAGGATAAAGTTATCTCATAAACATTTACCCCCCTATTAATAAACAAATATGCAAAATGTAAGTTAGCTGGTAGATGTCAGATAGCATACAAAAATTTGACGTAACTGCTGAGTAACGAGTTGATAACTTTTACGCAGTGTTTATTAATACGGGGGTTAGTAAATAAATTTCAGAAATCTTTTATAAATGTTTATAAAACCTGTCCGATTTGCTTCAGAAACATTTCATAAACATTTCTGAAATGTTTCGGTGGTCTGGACACACCTTAATATGCCAAGATAAACTCAAGCGGAAGCAGCAAAATATTGTTCATGTGTTGCATATTTGAACATAAAATACTAAATTTGTTTCACAAAAATATATTTGAAAAGAAAAATTATGCAAATTTGATTCAAATATGGCAACACCCCCGACATTGCAAGTGAAATGACATGTGCCTTGTGTGACGTCACGTTGAGAAGAATATTTGCAATATGGCTGGTGGCAACATGAAGTTTGAAATGCCCTGTATTATCTGTTTTGTTTTTGAAGCAACTGTTGCCACAATTCAAAAATTAAACTTTTCAATGATCCGTTTTGTTTTATTTTCGTGATCTGATTCGGATCAGATCACGCTGATCATAAAAAACAGCTAATATACGTTTTCAGTTTCAAGTGTTAAATTATTATAAGGTTTTATTGATTCATCATTCAGTTTTGGTAAATCACCAAATATTTTTTGCAATTTAAGATTGTAAAGTGGTGGTTGAGAAATTGACCTATTAGAGTGGTAAATTGCGCCAAACAATCTCGCAAATCACTACAAATAAAAGAATCTCGAATTGATACTTCTAATCGTAAATTTCGACAAACGGAATTTGGTATTCTTCGCCGTTTTCAATGTCAAATTACCAATTTTTGTATGAATCCATGAAAACTAGGAAAAAAAAAATAATTCGTAAATTGCAACTCAAAATTTTGCAATTGGTGATTTTCAATTCTTTTCGTGTAACTGCTCAATCATTTGGAGGACTACAGGAGGCTACGTTCAAATAGATTCAGCCTGAAAACTAACTTCTTTTCGAAAGACAGTGTTTTGGTTCTTCCTTTGGACTTCTCAGTCAATGAATATTTTTTAGCCCAACCCTACTTCCTATATAGCTCGAAGACAATCACCCAACACCCAATCCATAACCTACGCTGTCCCTTAATTACCAGTCTTTTTCAATTTCCATTCACTACACAGGAAAACTCAACTTCACCCAATCAACAGAGCTCCCTAATTACAACACAGTCTTCCAAATTCATGTACAAGTACATCCTGCCAGGAAAAAAAGAAAACCCATTCCAAAACCAAGTTACAAAGCAGGAACCTCTCACGTCCATTTACCCATGAATCGCTGTCCCCGTCAGATCTGATAATATGCAATGCTTACAGCAATCACTGGCTCTGTGCGAATCTTTGCTTGCACTCGTACATTTCGAACTCAGGTACACGACATAAACTTTAGCAATTTACGATTGTCAACTCTCACAAGGTGCACACTCCCACTTCGGGTGCCCACTGCCACTTCCCTGCCCACTGCCACTCCAAGGCTATTAAGCCTCAAAAAACGCCCCCGCGCCCTTGTACCGTGTACACCACCCCTTTTTATCGTTCGCCACTCATTATAACCAAGGTCCTGGTACAGCTCAGTCTATGCCAACCTTCCGAAGTGCGCTAATAAATGTTTGCCTACAGTATAGTTGGAGGTACTACAGCCCAGACCCAGAGCCGAGAGTATCTACATACACTTTGAGGACAAAGATCAGGAGTAGGATACGCAACTAGATTTAAAGGCGGCATGTGGCAGAAATGCAATTGAAATTCAAATGGAGTTTCATTACATTAGGTACATGTCTGGCATAGCTTGCATACTAAAGCAGGACGAAAAGACAACCTCGGAGGTGGCAGTGGAGTTGCCATTTCTAGGTACACTACCACAAGTCACAATTTATTTTAATGAATGTTGGCTTACTGGGATGAATTTCAAATGAAAAGTTCTTAATGTGGTTAGCGCGCGTATACACGCTGAGTGAGAGAGAGAGAGTGAGGGACGTATGTATATATGATTTGTATGTGTGACTTAACAGTGGTTGGTGATAATTTTCTTTATTTCCTTGGCTTGTGTGTGAATTTGTTTAAATTTGTATGCCTTCTGCTGGGCTTTTTGGCTAGAGCTGTTCAAATGACTGTCATTTTGTGACAAGCTCTGTTATCTGTTAGCACCTTTTGGCACTTTTTTGAAACACAAAACAGTCGACAAGGGACTGATACTCGGATTTAGACATCTCAGAGTCACCTAACCTCTTTCTTAACCATGTTGTTGAGCTCCTTAGGAACTTTTTTGAAAAATTACAATTATTCCCACGGTACTTTTAAATGGATAGTGTCGAACTGGCTGATGTACCCGGTCGATAGTCGCTTGACCGGCGACCACATCTGACCTTTTCTTACATTTAAACCCTGAAAGGACTCTTACATTTGTCGGTCCAATGACTAATAGTAGCAAGACCGTAGAGCACAACTGACCCTTCCTAACATTCAAACCCTGAAATGTCTTTAACATTTTACGGTTCAACGACTGATGAATTGATTGGATTATGAGCGGGCTTTTCCGACCCGAAAATGGGACGTGAAAACTTCTGTGAGAGTTCTGAGACTACTGAGACCAGCGTTGCCAAGCAATTTTGATGAAAAAATGCTTGAGAAAAAAAAGATGCATTTTTCAATAAAATAATGCTTAAAATAATTTTGCTTGGGTAAACTTTAACAATAAATCAAAAATTGAGCACAAATAAGAAAATGTAAACAAAAACAATTTTTATTTCCAAAACAAAAACTTAAATTATAAATCACAGAAGTAAAACAAAACAAACATAGTTTTAGTCCATCACATCGTCTTGGTCCTTGAAATCATACATTGAAAAAATTTAAAGTAAAAAAAAAAAAAGACCAAAAATATTTGAAATAAAAAAAAGATGCCTTTTTGAAAAAAAAAACAAGCCGTAAAGCCTTAGCTAATGAAATAATGCCTTAAAGGCATGAAGAAGCACAGGTTGGCATCACTGACTGAGACTGTTTTAGTTCGTTTAGGATTGAAATGGAGTCGATTGATCTGGTTTTTAAAACAAACTACTTTTCTTAGGACATTTGCTTTGTTGAGGGAGGAGACGTCCTCTAAGTAGCTCCAGGATGAGATTTTTAGTAACCTACACCCAGAAAAAGAAATCGTAATGCCAACAATTTTCCTTGGTTAAAATTAACCCAAATATCAAAATCTTTGATTAAAGAATGAAATTGTTGGCAATGATGGAACAAAAAAACTTATGGAGAGTATATTATTCTTACGCTGAATACCGGATTCTTGAAAATTAAAAAACAATGCTTCTGTTCTTGTTAACAAAAATAATGTTTGAACCAAGAACTTTTAATTTAGAATTTTTTAAAAGTCTCAAAATTCTTCGCTAAACAATCTTTTTTTTTCTGAGTGTATGGCGGTACTTTTTCCTGTAGCTTTCTGTTAGAGAAAGAATTTTTCAAATCAGTTAGAGCTTACCCCCTACAAACAAAATTAACCTCTTTGTCTTTGTATTAAGGATCATTGGTGGGTCTGTTTTTGTTATAGTTTAACTTCGGAATAAGTCATATTTACATAAAAATATTATTTCAACGAGACGTTGGTTTATACAGGGTGGCGCAAAATGTATCATGCAATTTTGCTTTCGAATAACGTTTTTACTAAATAAAAAATTATTTCTTTTGAGTGATGGAAATCTTTATTTGGACCTTTAACATTTTTTTCTGTTAAGTGGAAAAGATGATATCCGTCAAGTGGCTGCCGCCAGTGTTGATACACATTTATCGCATTTTCCATATTTTTCTTCAAGATCTTCGGTGATAACTGTTGCTGTCGAATATTCTCTTTAAGGGTTGCGATTGTCTGAGGCTTGTTGGCATACACTCGTCCTGAGTTTCTTCTTATTCAATTTCGGCAGTAAGAAGTCGTTTGTCATAACTAGGGTTCGGATTTTCATTCACTAAAGATCTCAAAATATACGCTTAAAAATGTAAAATATACATTTAAAATTAGTTAAACTTAATTTCGGTTCAATTTAAAAACACATTTTCTTCAGTCTACAAGAATACGTTAAATTTGTTATTTTTATTATTTAATAAAATAATATCTTAAAACGAGATCAACATTTAATAAAAAAAAAAAAAAACACAGTTCACGTAAACATAAACATCTTCCTTTGTTTAATAAAAATAAATAATTCAAAATAAATTCCTTAATTCCTTAATTCATTTTGAAAAGTTTTATTTGCATAGATCATGAAATTTTTTTTTAAATTTTCGAATTCAAAACGTGAAAACGTCAAATGAACAAAAGAAAAAGATAATAGTTTTAAACTTCGTTTGCACTGACATAAAGGGGATATATTTTTACTGTCTAGTTAAATTTTTGAACAATATGCTCCAAAAATATGAATTAATATTATAAAAAAATATGCAAAATATGCAAATATAGTAAAATATGCACAAAAATTGCAAAATATCCACTTAGTAAAATATGCAAAAATATGCACTAACGGTTAAATGCTATTTTAAAGGAAATTTCATGATACGTATACATAATAAGTTGCCTTGCATCCAAGGTGTTCATAAAAAAACATGCAAATGGCATGGAAATCCGATCCCTAATCATCACCCTGTAGCGTTCGCCAGTAACAGTGACTGTATTGCCAATGGCGTCCTCAACAAAATCCGGCCCAATCACACTTCATACAGTGACTTTGAGTGGATGTAGTGGATCTTCGTGCATCACACGCGGATTTTCAGTGCCCCAGGAACGAAGTTTTTACTTCTTGACGTAACCGCTTAAGTGGAAATGCGCCTCGCCGCTCTTGATGATTTTCTACACAAAATCTTCCTCGTTGTTGAGATTGAGGATCCACGTTCTTGCGGAGTAAAGCGCTCCATTTCTTGTCTGTTTTATACTGCAGCTGTCGACTTCACAAATGCCAAATATGATTGACGTACGACGCCTGAAAAAGTTGAGGAACTTAAAATTCTTTATTGACCCCTTACCTCTGGTGGGGGGAAGTCAACATAAATAATGAGTACACTCGGTGAAGTTTCTAGAATAACTCCCAGTCTTTATTTTTCAAACTATCTTATATACTAAAATAATGCTTATCTTACAATTTAACATACAAATAAAATTTCCCAGACGGTTCATTTTGCATGAATAGTATACGGAATATAATACCCTGGCTTCGAATGCGAATGACATGGCGTGTGCGTTGCAGCATGTTGTTTGATAATATCATACTGCAGCGCGTGTAGTAATAGATAATGATAATTAAATAATATTATTGCCGTGCTGTCACAACAACGCCATTTTTCAAAAAATTATAACATCTTCCGGTAGGGCGATTCATTTTGCGCCACTTTGTAGTTCTTCTAGAATCTGATAGGCGGCGCTGTAGTCAAATCGTTTAACCAATTCTATATTTACGGATCAAAATTATTCTTTTCACAATATTTGTAAGTCTATACTACGTTTCCACCGGAGATTAACGGCGAGATTTAAAAAAATGTCTGTAAATCCCGCATAAATCTCGGGATTTATCACACAAAAGTTAATCTCGTGAAGATGGGAGATTAGAAATAAATCTCGATTATCAACCAGGTTTGCATGTACAGTCCGGTTTGTGAACACACTTTCCACAGCTCGAAATGTCAAAAATACAAAGCAAACAGAGCTGTATTTGACATTGTTTCATAAAAAATACGAATTTATTTCTGACAGACTTCTCCTAGCCAATGCAAGATGCAACCATCAAAACTTTCATTTTATTTTCTAGAATTAAGCCATATTCTAAAATTTCTGGAACTCATGTTTTATTACTTTAAACTTTTGAATTGGTTAATTTTTCTTCAATTTTGGTTTGTTCGATTCGACAGTAGTTGACAACATCTGGTGAAACGTCAAATTAATCTTGTTTTTTTTTTGGTGGAGACACCTCAGGATTTGTTTGTAATCTTTTGTCCTAAATCTCGCGATAAGTTTCCGGTGGAAACGTAGTATAAGTGACAAACGAAATTACAAAACCTGAAGGTCTGTAGCCGATAGGTGGCGCTGCTGTGGAGTTACTAATAAATTTTATATTTACACAGAAAAAAAAATTTACAAAGTGAATTCCAAGTTTTGTTCACAACAATCGCCCAAAAGTTAATTGAAGTATGATGTGAAGAAGACTCCAATCGAGTCCCAAAGCGTCAGAATATTCAGCTAAAAAAGCTGAAATTCCAAAGACGTATACAGAGCGGCGTATTGCGCACCCACTTCGCTTTTATTTGACAGCTACTTTCAGGTGGAACACCTACTGCATCCCATTCAGGATGGGGTACTCGCAATCGATAAATACCGCTGTCATATACCACACTTATCGCCAGCTACACCTATCCACCCCCCCAACCTAGCCTTGGCATAATTTACAATTCGAAATCCAAACACGACGCCGCCGCCTATCATTTACCTATCGCCATTAAACTAAACAAATCCTGCCGCACTAAGTAAATAGCCATGTCCTCGTGTAGCATAACTCGGTTTGCTTTCAATTACAGCGTTTAACAGCACTCTCATCTGTCATCTTCAATCAATTTCACAGACTAATTTGTTTGCAGTAGGAATATCTACGAACAAGTGTGCGCCTGCTAATAGCATCGCCAACTGCACAAGTATATATGTATACACTGGAGCACTCTTACTTCGGATTGATCATTTGCCAGGCATTTCGATTAGGTAATAAATAATTCACTAAGTGTGCAATTTATCGAGTGAGAAATTGCATACGGACAAGTGTATGTATTCCACCCCTCCGGCAGAGAGCAAGATGCCTGAACTGGACACCGCTTGCTAGTTTATGGTCAAAATGACCAACTTAATTGTTAATGATATTTACGTTGCAGTCGGGCTATTAAACACTTTTGAACCCAGCTGCCGACACAACACATACCCAAACCGTGAAGGAGTGCAAATGTCCGTGTGACTGTATAACTATTTGTCCATTTTGGATTTTAATTAATTTCAACTTTGACAGTGGTAGCAGTGTGCATTTGGGCAGTTCTGTAAATGGAATGCAAACATGAGATGGCGCGGCGGGAGATGTTCTTAATCGGGGATTTCCCATTTTAAACTTTCTTCATTTTTTTCGAACTCGAGATGTTAATCAATTCTGACATTACGATGATAGAGGGTCTCAAAAAAGTGGGTCGCAAAAATCTGTCCGTCTGTCTGTCTCTATGTCCCGAGGCACAGTCTAGCCTCGTCTCAGCCTTCGTTCAAACTTCGGATTTGGAGTTTGGGGGCTTACCATTCGGGGTGGTTTTTTTTGTTGCATGGTAACCTCAATATTAATGGTACTTCCCATACAAAATGTTCATACCAGTTTGATTTGTTCGAAAACGGCTCTAAAGATTCCAACCAAAATTGATATTTAAGCTTAAATAGGTAAGGTTAACATAACTAGATACTCAGTTTTCCGCTAAAAAACTGAATAACGGTACTTTTGAAACTTTGACATATCTCGAAAACGGTCCATATCTACGATTGTAACAAAAATGCATTTCTCAGATAATATGGTCATTTCTAACTTAATGGCAAACTCTGTTTTTGTCTGTGTTATCGTAAAATGGATTTTTGAAAAATGCAATTTTTGAAAAATCCAGTTTTCTTTAGTTTACCTGAAAACGGCAATAACGATTTTGACCAAAATGCAAACATAAAACAAAATTGATGTTTTCAAAATGATTGCGTCCTTAATTTTCAATTCGAATCACCGAAAACGCTAATTTTCAAAACTACTCATATATCGAAAACCCCATTTTGGATTTCGATAAAACTTTTAAAAAACAAGTAATACTACTTACATCCCGAACAATAACTTGTACTCGGTTTTCAGCTAAATAGTTAAGCAAAAGTATTTTTCAAACTAAACATTGCAATATTTGGTACTGTTTTGTCTGCCAAATTTTACAAACACCACTCTAACGATTTTGACCAAAATACATATTAAAGATAATGTAAGTATTCTAAATAAGATTCCGAACTTAGTTTTTCTCAAAAAAATCGAACAAATCCGTTTTTTAATTATTTCTCAAAAATTACTACCCGAATCCCGATCTGTCTTCGTATAATTTTTGTAAAACTCAAACCGTACTGTCAATAAAATTGCAATTACAACTACAAAAAACTTATTTTTAGCAAATATTTTCCACTTCAAATCTTTTTCTATCATAAAAAACATGCATCTTAGAATAATTCCAACTACTTGGAGCTTTCACGATATAAAATTCTCACTCCATTTGCGCCTGCATACTCGTCCACTGCTAATGCAAATTCAAAAATAAATCCCTGAACTCCTACATAATATATCTATGTAAACATATCAGTCAATCGCGAACCCAACTTCCAATTGCAATCGTCGACACCTTAAACCAGTCGATCCTTGTACTCAAAATCTTGTAAAGTGTAAGAGCTTATAAATAGTAGATTAGATGTTTATAATTCTCTAACCAGAACTTGCGAAAATTGCCTGTTACTGAGAGCTAAAACTTATAAAAACTTACATTGTTATTTGATATATGCACCTACTGTCATATCAGATGGATAACCCAGAAGTGAATTTTATTTAACACTTTTTTCCTTTTCCACGGTTTCTCAGATTTTTATCAACCTAACTAATAAAATAAGAAACAACCAACCAAACTTTTGATGAACGAGAAAGTTTCGTTCGACCCAGTCGTGCACTTTATTTTCTGAGTTGTCTACACCTTTCTGCGGAACGTTTTGTGGTATTGGCAGAGGGACAAAAGTTGCATATTAGTTGCATTTGTCAAAAGTTCAAGCTCAGAAAGATTCGGTATAGCTAGCACCTAGTTGGAAGTAACCCTCGTCATTGTTATCTGGCTCAAAATGTAGAATAGCCAACTCCCTTCCAATCACATATACCCACATGTCTAATTTAAATAATTGGTTGAGACCAAACATGTGTAAACAGTTCAAAGCTGTGCGAAAACAAAGGACACAACTGCACTGTAGGTACATCCATTTAAAAAGACGATGTCACGAAGAATTAATTGAACCTTCTGTTCAAAAACTGCACCCCATCAATGGGGTTGTTTAAAAAATAATTTGCAACCGTCTATTCATTGATGCAGAATATAGAACCAAACGTTGGAAGCCCAAAACCCAAACATCTATAGGGGGTGTCAAGGACTTAAATGTTGTTTGCAAATGATTTTAATTACTTTCAATTTACTGTGAAATTTCCAACGACTTTGGTTTGAATACATCACTTATTGCCTCAGCGCTGACGTTAGAACAATGGCATCGGCAAAACGAAGAGTGCCCGTGAATGTGCGCAGCGTAAACTGTTTGAAAAAAGGACGCTCAGAATCAGATGCCGAGATTATAGAGGTACCTACCCCCATTCGAATATAGTCGACGCAGTGAATGCGACAACGACACAAACAAAAGCAAAAGGATTCGCATGTAGATTCGCGTAAATTAAAAAGGGGAATCCACTTAATTAGCACTCAATTTTCATTAGCATGCGAGATTTAACTTCCGACAAAGCCGGGTTCCGCTCCGTTCACTGGAATAAAAGAATCCATACACACGGCGGGTATGAATATGGAGTGAGGTAATCCGTAAAAAAATCACAGAAGGACACGCCGCGTAGTATGTGCATGTAATTCCCATCAAAGAAGCGAACCAATAAATATGTTAATGAGATCAGATGCACCGCTCTCGCATAGAACAAGTCGACTGGAAAAATGACAACGGACAACCTCGCCAGCGCACTTTCAGAAATGTCATTGCCATTCAGTGCAACATTTCGTTGCAGACTAACTGCCATTAAATTCGCATTTGCGGGGGTTACGAGCTGTAAATTTATGGGGAGCAGAAATATCAAATGATAAATCAGGAAATTGCCAAACATAATAATGGAGCGAGCGAACAAATCAATGCCACACAGCACAAATCCTTTTCCAGGAACGACGAGTGTGAGTACTCGTATTCGTATATAATGCGCGCTTTTGTTGGTAGAGAAGTGTGTGTATTGGAATTTCCATTTCTCAGATATAATCAGATAAAATCTGCACACAATAGGTGGGAGTGGGTCGATTACAATCTTGTTGTGCCACGAAAATGTCCCGGATATCGATTTGGGAATGTGATTCAAATCTTTTTGTGCGTTTGGAAAAGGTGTGGTGCTTTAGGTTTTTTAAAGTGAGTCCGTCTTACTCCCCCTGTGTACATTTTTAGAAAGCAATGTTTAAAGGGTGGTACCTTTGAGGTAGGAGGGGACTTAAGGGATCTGGAATTTTACAAGTTGGAAAAATGGGCTCGAAGATGAGTTATCTGCTTAAGATATCTGAAAGTACCTTTTATGCAAAAACAATGTCATTTTAGGAAGAAAAAAGACTCCAGAAAATTCTGTCCGTCTGTCTGTCTGTCTGTATGTCCCGAGGCCTACAGCCTAAGCGGCTACCCGGATTTCGTTCAAACTTCGGATTTGGAGTTTGGGGGCTTACAGTTCGGGGAGGTAACTTGGTAACATGGTAACCTCAATATTAATGGTACTTCCCATACAAAATGTTCATAGAGTTTGATTTGTTCGAAAACGGCTCCAATGATTTCAACCAAAATTGATATTTAAGCTTAAATATTTAAGGTCAACATAACTGCATACTCGTTCTCCGCTAAAAAAACGAATAACCCTACTTTTTAAATTTGGACATATCTCGAAAACGGTCCATACAATTGTAACAAAATTTTATTTCTAAGGTAATATGGTCATTTAAAGCTTAATGACAATCTCAGTTTTTCTCTGTATAATCGTCAAAGAGATTTTTGAAAAAAGTAATTTTTGAAAAATTTATTTTTCTTTAGTTTACCTGAAAACGGCAATAACGATTTTGGCCATAATGCAAGCTTAGAGTAAAATTGATGCTTTCAAAATTATTGCGTCCTTAATTTTTAGTTCGAATCACCAAAACCGCTAATTTTATAAACGGCTCATATCTCGAAAGCCTCATTTTTGATTTCGATAAAACTTTAAAAAGCCAAGTAATGCTTACATCCGGAACAATAAATTGTACTCGGTTTTCATTGCAAAATTGCAAAATTTGGTACTGTTTTGTCTGCCAAATTTTACAAAAACCGCTCTAACAAATTTGATCAAAATACATAGTAAAGATATTATATGTATTCTTAATAAAATCCCGTCCTTAGTTTTTCCCAAAAAATTCTAATATTTCTGAAAAATGAGTACCAAAATCTCGATCTGTGTTCACATTTCAACGGTATATTTTTGAAATAATTTTAATGGCCCACTTGCAATGAAAAACTTATTTTTAGCTAAAATTTAATAGTATTGAATATGTACCCTAAAAATAAATCCAACAACTTGAAATTTATACAATCAGGCAACTCGCAATTCATTTCCACCAAAATTTTTGATGAACGAGAAAGATACGTTCGACCCGGTCGTGCACTTTATTTTTCTTTCACCGCACCAACTCTCGCGATCGTCTCACAAACATCCAAGATAACCGAGTATAACTGTCATGAAAAAGCTTCTCAATTATCCGTTTGGACTCGGCATAAAATTGTAGATCCCTTCCTTTCGTCTCACAAATGAAAAACTCACACAAAACGAATAGTTGTGAGGACCTGGACCTACGACCTGTTGCACCAACTATTTATTTCTTTTTATCTTAAGATATGTAGACACATGCTTAGGCTTCATTAAATTTTTTAAGATAGGATAGGATCAACTGATGGATAGAGCGAGCCTCCTCTGTGGGAAATTTTGAGCGCAAAAAGTTTAAAGATTGACCAAGATGATAGAAACGGATATCGCAGTAAAAAATGCATCCTCCCATCGTGTTCGACGCGAAGACTTTTTACGGTCGCAGCATTTGTGTCTATTCACTTTTTAGTCCCATTCATACTAGATAATTGATGTGCAATTTTTAAAAAAGGTCGTGAAAATTTCGTAAAGCCTCCATCTGCTTTAGATAGAGTTCAAACTTCAGCGTCATAAAGCAGGACCGGTACCGTATCAATCAAGGTTTTATGCAGAAGGTCCTCATTTGTTGCACTCCTATTGAATTTCCCGTTGCAGCTCAAACAGAACATCAATTTGCAAGAGCTATTCTTCGTTTAGTTTCTGCTGAGATGGTGTTCTCATATTTGTAGCAGAGCCGAGGTAGACTTAGTCCCTTACTACCTGAAAGTAACTCGAGTGTGACGTTCTGTACGATTCTTTAATGTTGAATGTCCCTTCTTGTTGACAGCTTAAAGCTACTTGGGTTCGCCCAATTCAGCCGCTTCCATGCTCGCTCAGCTTTGTTGGTCTTAAACTTGGAAGTTGCCATCCTTACATCGCTTGATCAGGTGGACAGAGGTTTTTTAACTGCCTTACAGTGGGATGGATTTTGGTCTTCATCTGTAGAAATAGTATTTCCCAATTCTCAGCGACGGTTGTGATTCCCTAAAAGGTTAACTTCGTCATCTCTTCTAGTTTCTGTTCGGAATCTGCTGTCCTGGCGAATGTTTTCTTAACATTTAAGTACAACTTTGGTACATTCTTCTTTGAGTTCATTTTTATCTGTGATCTTTCTGTGTCTACCTGAGAAGCTGAAAGCTGATAGTTCTTACAAGTAGCTCCTACTCTTCCTGTGGAACGCTGGTTTAAAAGCCTCTTTTTTGGCTCATTTGCTTGTCGACGTTATTCATCAAACCAGGAGTGGGAGTCTCTTGTTGATAGTCAAAGACAGCCCGGCAGATCAGTCAAAAAAATGACTAATTGACGATTTTTCCCTCTTTTTCAAATCTAAGTCCAAAATTCCCTCATCAGCGTTGCCACCTTAAAACTATTTTTTCGCCGTAAACTCTCTAAAAAAGTTTAAGTTGATTGCATTTTTTAGCAGTACATTAAAATTTCGGAAAAAAAATGCAGTAGTGACAACTGGCAACGCTGCTTCAGACTATCTGCGTCATTTGCTTGTCTGACCCAATAGCTGAGTCTATAGTACCTCTAACAACTCGTGTACCTTTCGATATTTCTTTCTAATGTTAATTTGGGGAAAAAAAAATCATTTCCAACTACCGCCCTGTGAAACTTTGCGCATAGCATTTCCAAACAGGCGCACACCACAGAAGCAATTTGAATTCAATTCCAATTTTATTTCGAAGAACTTTATTCAAAACGAAACTTTGCAGCTCCGAGTCATTCGCACTTGAATCAATAAAACGCTTCAGCAAAATTCTCGTCAAAAAGCACAGAAAGTTTTAAATTTGCCAAGAAATTGAATTTCGGTTGCTTTATTGTTTCGGTTATGTCTTCGTGTTCCACAAGGAAAATTATTATCCAACTGCACACGCAGTTGCCTGGTTTGAGTATTTCAAATCCAGTCAACCGTGCATACTCGTACAAGACTTATGCAATCGAGTTGCTTGAATCTAGTGCATGATTGGAGCATCTTGACCAACTACAAGAGGGTGTCGGATATTCCAAATAAATCCAACTACCCGAAGACTGTTTTAAATGGTTGCATGGCAGTTTCTTTCTGTGTTAACTTTGAAGCCACCAACCCAGATGGTTGCAGAAGTTTCAACCGAAAAGTTTCCCAACACAAATCAGATATCAGAAGCAGATAAACGCGAACCGCGCCATTTGCCAGATGAATTGCGTGGACCTTTTAATAATCCATTAAAGAGTGAAAAATGTATACGCGGGTAGATGTGAGGGGACCGATGCGAGGAATGGTGAGCACTTTAATTAGTGAATGGTGGTGAAAAGTTTCCGTCCGGGAAACATGACGAACCCTTTCACTGGAAAGATTTTAACATAAATATTGGGATACCAACTACAAGTTGGGGTGAAGTGTTCAAAGAAGTTCAAGCTGTGCAGGTCGTCGGTAAAAAAAAAACTATGGAAAGTGGCGATTGCGAACTTTTTTAATAACACAATGCTTCCGTTGTGCTATTTGCACATCAGCTGTAGGTTTTAGGGGTTAGGGATGGTTGCGTTGCTAATTTTTAAACTAAATAAATAAGGAATGAAATATTTTAGTTTGGCTTCGCGTTGGAAGGAAACCTCAACAAACATGGCGGTCTCAATTGAAGAAATTTGGTAGGGGGTATTTGTAAGGCATAGGACCGAAACTGATAGTAGCGCCAGTATTTATTTATTTATTTTTTTATATATTTATTTATTTATTAATTTATTTATTTATTTACTTTGAATTTTTAACTTTAAGACAAAATTGTCATATAAATTAGTGAAGATTAAAATAAATAAATAGTTGGCGCAACAGGTCTGTAGGGACCCTAGGCCTAGCTTCTCACAACCATTCGTTTGTGTGAGTTTTTCATTTTTGGGACGAATGGGAGGGTCCAAACGAATTAGCCGAGAAGCTCCTTCATGACAGAGTATTCTCTCGGATGTTTGTCAGGTGACTATAAGTTGGAATTTTAGGTTTTTTTTTTTCGGGATTCGAACCTAGTCCAACACACTAACAACTAAGCCACTGCGCCTACAAATTAATGAAGATTTCAAACTTGAAAGAAAATTATGTGAGTGGAAACAGAGCCAATGAATTTTTAAAACAGAAGTGCACCAAGTATTGAACCCTGGGGGACGCCATCCACTTTCAGCATTCAGTCCATAAGACGTCCAAGATCGTACTTTGCACACAATAAAACTGACCTTGGTCATATTTCCTTAACAAATGATGAAATCCTCTCTGAATCGTCATTACTAGATTCGAGTGTCAGTGTAGCACCATTGTTATTTAATATTGCAAATTTAGCCTAGTTAATCCACTAAGGATTATATTTAGCTCATCCTTATCTACTGGCGAGTTTCTTGACTGTTGGAAATTTTCGCTCATAACTCCAATTTTTAAATCGGGTTCAAAGAGATGTATCGAGAACTATAGACCTATAGCAAAGCTGCAACTGTTTCCTAAAGTATTCGAGGCGGCTGTTAAAAAAAGGTTGTACTCAGTTGTTTGCAACTTTATTTCTGAACTTCAGCACGGGCTTGTAAGTGGTAGGTCAACCGCTACAAACTTGGTTATTCTTACCAAGTACTGTCTTGAAAATATTGAAAAACGTCTCCAAGTAGATTGCGTATATACTGATTTTTCAAAAGCCTTTGATCGTGTGCAGCACAATGTTCTTTTAAATGAACTTAAACTTTTTGGAATTCATTCTAGTATTTTAAAATGGATTGGCAATTGGGATACCTACATAATACACAAATGCAAAATCCCCAAACCCCAAAATCCCCACCTTTTGAAAAATACCCGAATTGACTATCCCCAAGTACAAAATCCCCAAACGTTTTGCAAATGCAAAATCCCCACAGTAGATGACGATGATTTGTACATACCGATTGTACATAGACGATGATTGTACATGTACCGCTTATCGATTCATTAGCAAACAAGTTTTACCGCTTGTCGCGTCATTTCTACATTGGCATTTGGCGGAGAAACATTAAATCGGCAGCTATGGAAATTAACGTAATAAAATCACAGAAGGGCAAAGAAAAATTGTTTATTGATGGGTATGACTACCATTTGCATTCAAGAACAAAAAAAAACGAATTTAGATTGTCTTGTGCGAAACGGAAGGAATATTTTTGCAAAAGGGTTGTGGTCACAAAAAAAATTAATGAAAAGCACGAACTTCAGAAATCTCCGTCGACCCACAATCATGACCCTATAGTACATAAATTGAATATTTGTATTGCTGATACCAACTTAAAGCACATGGCAAGTTCAACATCTTTGCAACCATCGCAAATAGCTCGGGAAAGTATTGTCGGATGCGAACCGGAATGTCGTGTGTACTTACCAAGCAGCGTTGCCAGTTTGGGGGTTTTCCCCCCAGATCTAGGGGTTTTTTTTGACCGACGGGGGGAAATCTGGGGGGAGAAATTATTTAGGGGGAAATCTGGGTTTTTTTTAAATTGTAATTGCGTTCAATTATTTTTTTCTTCTCACTAAAAAGTATCGTAAGTGAACATTAAAAGCTATAATAAAGCAACACCAACAAACCAAATAAATTCATGTTCCATTTATGCCAATTCCATTCCAACGCATTCCAATATTCATTGGTGCAAGGATATTGATAAACCCCTATCTAAAGCTACATACATCACACACTATTGCATTTGCGAAGAGTTCACAATC
The DNA here is from genome assembly GCA_951230905.1 of Cheilosia variabilis. Classification (NCBI taxonomy): domain Eukaryota; kingdom Metazoa; phylum Arthropoda; class Insecta; order Diptera; family Syrphidae; genus Cheilosia; species Cheilosia variabilis. Next base: position 57,399,664 of record OX579680.1, on the reverse strand, counting down.
ATATGAGAAGCAATAAATAGAGCGAGACTTTCTTTGTATTTTGTCTCTTGCCAAAACCAATTTGTGATTGTTCCTGGATCGGGATGTATCAATTTTACCCCTTCTGATCAAATGATCAAAATGTTCATGAGCAGATGTACAAAACCAAAGATTAAGACAACGAGAACTATATTTTAGGACTTATTTATGAAAGTTGATTATTTTTACTTATTAGCTAAGTTTTTGTTATTAAATCTTGAAATCTGAATTCACTTCCTTTTTTTTTTTTAAATACGTATACATTAAAAAATCTTTTTAATTCTTTAAACTCGTGTCTTTGTATTTAATCTTAAATTTACATACATAATTTGAAAAAAAAATTGGGGTTTTTTTTTTAGAAAATAGCTAAATCTGGGGGTTTTTCAGATTTGTCTGGGGGGAAATATTTCAACCGTCTGGCAACGCTGTTACCAAGTAAAGGCGCTCAAAAAAGGAAGGTAGGTCGAATTCGTCACATAAATAAAACTCGTGCTGAACCGGCCGATTTAACATCAATTAATATTCCTGAAGAGCTACTAACTTTAGAAGGCGAACTCTTTGTTCTAAGCGAGAAATTATTTAATGGTGAAAAAAATATAATTCTGGGAACTACAACCTCACTAAAAGCTTTGGGAGAGAGTCAGTGTTGGTTAATGTTGTTCCATCTATTATGCGTCAATTATTTAGTATACATGGACTTATAGATGGACAGGCTGTGCCTCTTGTTTTTTGCCTTATGAGCAAAAAAACTTCGCAGGCTTATAATGAGTTCTTTTATGAATTATTTCGATTGGCGCTTGAAAGAAATATAAAGTTAAATCCGTTAAGAATCATTTCTGATTTTGAAAGCAAAACCTTATTTCCCTTCTGCCCATTTCCAAGGATGTTTGTTTCATTTCGGGCAAATAATTTGGAGGAGGGTACAAAAAGAGAGGCTTCAAAGGATATATGGCAATAATGAGACATTCAGTTTATACGTCAGGATGCTGAAAAGCTTGGCATTTGTACCGCCAGAAGAAATACCAACTTACTTTTCTGAGCTAAGCAAAAGTTTTGATGACAATAATTTCAGAAAACTTTGTTCTGGGTTTAAAAAGAACTATGTCGTCGGTAATAAAAGAAAACATTAACCTGAGTTTTGGTCAGTTGCCGATTGTGTTAAGACAAATTTTCCTCGAACACAGAACTGTGTGGAAGCCTGGCACCGCCGCCTCAAAAGCATAGTTGGCAGAAAAAGATCTGCCTTGTACGATTTAATTGAAGATCTTTCGAAAGAAATGATTGTCGTGAAAACAACACTACAAAAATTAAATAGTGGCGAAGAACCAGTGATAACAAAATCTCGCATTAAACGTTACAAAAAATTTAAAAAAATTATTTCAAAACGACCGAATATCGGCAAAATGGAATATTTACAATTTATATCACATAACATATCATTATGTTAAGAAGTTCTTATTTTTCGTTAGTTTTTCTTTCTTGAAGTCCTTTTTGTTATATTTTTTGAATTTAAGTTGTAATATTATATATGTTATTATCTTGAATATATGAAATTGAAAAATGAGTTACAATTTTAATTTATAAAATCCTTAAACATAGATTCCCAATCACAAAATCCTTAAACATAGATTCCCAATATTTCGAGTGTATCTAAGAATTGATGCTTGGCGCCAATTTTGTGATTGGAGATCTTGGATTTGGGGATTTTGGATTTGGGGATTTTGGGTTTGGGGATATTGACTTGGGGACTTCAGGTTGGGGATTTTAGTTTTGGAGTTTATTAAGCTCAAAATATCTTTTGTACGCAGATGATCTAAAAATCTACAAGACAATAAACTGTATGTCAGATGTCTTAGCGTCACAAAATGATTTAAAGCCTTTATTTCAATATTAAGAAATGTTCGGTTCTTACTTTTAGTAGAAAAAAGTTCCCTATATTTTTTTATTATAAAATGCAAAACACAACACTGAGTAGAGTTTCAGACCAAAAAGACTTGAGGGTCATTTTTGACACTCAACTAAACTTTTCTGTGCATATTGACTACATTGTTGGCAGAGCTAATCAAATGCTAGGTTTCATTTTTCGAAACTCTAAAGATTTTAATGATCCATATACACTTAAAACTCTCTATAATTCTTTGATTCGTTCGTTATTGGAATACTGCTGTGTTGTTTGGAATCCTTTTTACCGCAATGCTGAATCTCGCATAGAGAAAATTCGAAGAAGGTTTACTAGGTATGCTCTAAGAAAGTTCGACTGGAATAATAATCTTCCAACCTACGACGATAGATGTTCCTTATTAAATTTGAAAACTCTTTCTAAAAGAAGGATATATTATTCCGCAATGCTTGCCAATGACGTCTTAACTGGCCACATTGATTGTTCGTTTTTGCTGTCATTATTTAAATATATGCTCCTTCTTGTGTTCTTCGACCTAGGGAAATTTTTTTCTTTATGCCACCTAGACACAGAACTAATTATGGTCTGAATATTCCTATCACTATGGCTTGCGTAAATTACAATAAATACAAAAACCTAATTGATTTCAATATGAGTAGAGAACATTGTAAATCTGTAGTTTTAAGTAAATTATAATTTGTAACAATGATCGCATTCTTTTATAAATTATTGCAAGGTAATCTAAAATATGTTGTACTTATAAGATGAAATAAATAAATAAATAAATAGGTAAATAATAGTTCGAAAATCGAGACTAAAAAAAAAATCCTAATCCGATTTAAAAGGTTGGTTTTATAGATTTTTAACTCGATTACATTTTGAAGCTGGCCTCCTCTTAAGTCTGCTAGTTCATACATTTTTATTCAGCAGCAAGACCTTTTTCAGTGAATCTCACGCAGTAGAATTATGTATAGGGTGTCCCATAATTCTCGCAAAATGTAATTTTAATAGAAAATACAGATTTTTAATTAGAAAGCTTAAATTTTTTGTGGATTCATAGAGTATACAGATTGGGGTTATGTATGGAATAGCACATCAGATAAATGGCCGCCACGGCTTTGCTGGCTGGTACTCTTTTATTGAAGTTTTCTATGACCGTTTCGCATAAATGCGGCTGAATTTCATTCCAATTTCCTCTTTCAAGGCGTTGGTGGAGGTGGTAGGTGGGCTTGTTTGCATAGACCTTTGACTTCAAAAAACCCCAAAGAAAAAAGTCGTTGTGGATGCATTTGATTCTCAACAATTACTCGTGGGTTTTCTGAACCCCAAATGCGACAATTTTTACGGTTAACGAAGCCATGAAAATGAGTTTCATCACTGAAGATGATTTGTTCGGAAAAAAAACCTTCATTATTTTTAAAATATTGCCTGACAATGAAAACGCATTGTTCTTTCGTATAGCGATCCATTTTTGCTAACCCCGAACTATCAGCTTTCACATTGTTACTTTTTTTTCCGTTGGCATCACTGCACTATAAATGGCGCGAGATTTAAATTTTGCCTGAATTATGGGACACCCTTAACTTGCCTCCCTTTCGCTCACTTTTTTATTCTCACTTTTACTTCCACAATTTTTCCGCATTTTCCACCAATACTATCCAATTCAGTTGCGCAAAAATGTCCCCATCTTTCACCTTTCAATTTTCGTTATCACCGCCGTCGACTCAATTATTAAATATTCACAAAAGCCCATCAAAGGTGTGCCACTCAAATGAGATATTCCCTCTGCCTAACCCATGACTCAAGAATCGCAAATCAGGAAAAACATTTCAACCGAAAATAACCGATAACATTGTCAACAAGCTGCGACCATTAAACATTATTTATGAGCGTCATCCACCCCCCGAAAGCGCACGTCGTCCTTAGAACGCTTCATTTGGCCGTGCGAAAGCACCTTTCACCCACCCAGCATACCCGAGCGAATCATCCTCCCGAAAACACCTCTATAACCACAAATCCTGAATGAAGAGGTGCGACCCAGTCGTTCAAATTAAGTGACGTAAATTCCCTGGAGGGCATGGAGCCCTTAACCGAAAAGAAAAAATGCTTTCTTTCATTCCGATACGTGTTGGAACAGCGGCAACACAGAGAGCGAGAGAGAGGACCGTCATCATAAATAAATAACTCCAAACACCTAATATAATGTAATTCGTCGGTATACGTGAGTGCCATTTTAAATGGGCCTAATACCAGCATTAATATCGACCGGGCTCCAATCAAACAGCCATCTCATAGTGCACACGGAGCTGTTATATCAATCACTCTCGAGCGGTTCCCATGGGACCTAATTGACATTTTGTTTTGTCGTCCTGTTGCCTTCTAGCCAACAAAAACCAACAGCACACACAACACAACTCTGGCGCTATACGCTTTGGTAATTTAAACACCAATAACAGCAGCATATCAGCATTCCACTCGGTACAAGAATACCCAGTCCAATGGAAGGTGTTTTAGGGGTTCGTTGTATTTTTCTTTAAATCTACGAAGCAAAGTCCCAAAACAGGAGCACACCGAAGACCGAACCAGGGACCGGAACCCGAAATGAACCCTAATTTTGGTGAAACCTAATAAATTCGTGCCTGGGATTTGCCACCTTGTGTTTTTCTTGGCCAAGCGTATCCCAATGTTGGGGGTCGCACAAGGAATCCCTCTGCTGGGGGAATCATATTCCAGTTACTTACGTAATGGACAAAGGTATTTTTCATCAGCTATAACAGCTCAATTGGGTCGTTGCTGTCTGTTGTCTGGTCGCCTATGGCGAGTTATTGGCACAGGCATATGGTATGCCAGGGGTTGGGTCGAATATTTGCAATGATTGAGTGGGTCCTTGTCGTTTTGTTAATAACGAGATGAACTGTCTTCAAAGTAATGCGTTGGTGCGTGTTTTTTTTGTTTTTTAGTTGGTAACAATTTCCCGAGGGAATAACCAACAAATTTAATTAGGACCGGGAAGCTGAGGGTGGCTGTTTTAGATGTACTCTGACTTCTCTTTCCTTTGCAGAAATGGGAGCCTTTCAGTTCTCTGAAACCCGTCTTGGGGTTAACACAGCGTTGCCAACCAATTTTGACGACAAAAATGCCTGACTTGAGAAAATAAGATGCATTTTTCAATAAAATAATGCCTAAAATAATTTTTTTAGGTTTAACAACAAACTCTTTCTTGAATAGAAAAAAAAAACGAAATAACGAACAAAACACAAACAGCTTTCAATTTGCTTCCAATTTCATTCCACTTACTGGATGTGGAATCTGCAATTATTTTTAAAGAATGACAGATAAAGTGCTGCGAAAATGGCAGAGTTTGAAGGTTTGTTTGAGAAACACATACTTTAAGACCGAGGTTACATTTCAAATTCTTTTTGGGCAAGTTTTTTAAAGAATGACGGTATGTTGAATCAAAAAAAAAAAATATTAGAAAAATATTTGAATTAAAAAAGAAGATGCCATTTTGAAAAAATCAAGAAATGAAATAATGTCTAAAAGACATGGAAAAGCCTTAGTTGGCATCACTGGGTTAACAGATAGTATCACGCATCTTGTGTTCCAAGGCCGATGATACCCAAAGCGGGCAGCAACGTCTGGCCAAATTGTCTCATTCCTTTTACTGTGCCTTCCGGGATCGCAGTCGAGATCGATCTTGAACTCGAGTCTCAGTCTTTCTACAGTTGTTGAAGACTTTTGGTGGTTGGATCGTGGAGCGAAAGTCGCGGCAGAGCTGTCGAAAAAGATACAAATTTTTTCATTGACTGCAAACTTATACTAGAGGAAGTTACACTCCTCTCCAGTTGCCAAGACGTTGGATGAGTGCAGTTTGGCTGAAGGGTTTGGATATATTTATTTCCAGTTTCGTTGAAAGACAATCCATTGCAGAACAACCTCAGAATGAGCGTAAATCGACCTTTTGGCAATCGTGTAAGACCCTCCTTCGATCCTGTATGGGATCCGCACAAAGAAATATTTTTTCAACTTAACTTTTGTTTGAGTTTCCTATTTTTGGAACGAATGGGAGGGATCTAAAATTGTATGCCGAGTCTAAATGGCAAATTGAAAAGCTCTTTCATGACAGTAATACTTTTGGATGTTTGTCAGACGTCAGCGAAAAGTAGCGCAGTTGGAAAACCAGAAGATGTTATTTGTGTTTTTCCGGGGATCGAACGTGGAACCGCTCGCTTGGTAGACCAACACAGTAACCACTTAGCCGCTGCGCTTACCGATAGAATACTGCTACCTCCACAGAGTCTTGCAGGTCAATATTTAGTATAGAATTGATCCCTTTGATCGATGGGTCGCGTCGGAGAGTACCTACACTGCTGGGCAAAATAATAGGTGTGGAAAATGCTTTGTTTTTGTGGGTTGTTTTTTTTCAACATTTTCCAAACAAAATTGAAAACATCATTTTATTTAATTTCTTTATGTTAAAACGTAACAAAAAAAAAAAATGTTTTTATTATTAAAGTCCAATTTTCAAATTCATTATGAAATTGTTATGAAATTATAATGTCATATTTTGGAATTGTTCGCGGACAAAATAATAGGTGTGTTCAGGAACATCTACAATACAACAGAGATTTTATTTAAAACAAAAATGTGTAGTAGTCTCTGGTGTCAGGTAGTAAGGGGTTAAGTCAAAGAATCCCGTTTTTTAGTTGGATTTAAGTAAATTTTTTTTCTCTTTCGTTTGGTCCTATCGGCATAAGTCTGGCGTAACATCTTCATATAGGAATTATTTTATACAAAGGGTATAAGTCAGGAAGTTATTAAAATTGTTTGGTATTAAGGGTGTAAGTTGACTTAAGTTCTTTGTATTTATACCAATTTTATATTTTGAAATAAATAAGTTGCTCCTAAGGGCTTAAGTCATCTTATGCCTTTAAAATGACCACATATAAAAATTGTATAACATACCTAATACTTTACTTTATTATTTATTTGAATTAATTTAATGTTTCCAAATTTTCTTAATGAATTAAACTGAAACAAAAATTTTTTTTCTCGACTTAAGTCCTTAGAAAACACTTAATTTTAACAGGTAACAAAGAGACAAATGGCTCTAAGGAGATAAGTCATCAGAAAATCTATTAAGCACTTATTTGTTGGTCAACAGCCTTTAATCTTATAGCAGACGAGTATTTTGATGATTTTTTTGCATCATTAATTTTTCGCAAAAACAATATTTGGATTTACAAAAAAATGTTCAATCTGCAATCTCATTTTGCGGAAAACTACTGTTTCTGACTTAACCCCTTTCTATACCTGGCACTTAGTCTAGTAGCCTGTATAACCACCGTTATTTTTTGATAGTGGGAGGAGTCTTTTAGGCATTGATGAAATGAGTTTCTGGCAAGTCTCAGTGGGTATTGATACCAAATATCTTGGACATTTTCCCCATAAATGGTTTTTATTTGTCGATACGCTCCATAAATTATCAATGGGATTGAGATCAGGGGACTGACTTGGCCATGCTAAAGTATCGACATTGTTATTCCGAAACCATTCTTTCACCAATTTCGAAGTGTGTTTTGGATCATTGTCCTGTTGAAATCGCCATATCAGAGGCATATTTTCCTCTGCATATGGCAGCATGCAATTTTCTAAAATATTTTTATAATCATTCTTAGTGACATAATTATATAAGTCAATAGTAAGAGCGCTTAGTTGTAAATGAGTATTTATCATTAAGAGTTTAGTATAAGAGTTAGTCTAAGTTAGTTGTAAGTATTGATTGTGAATAAAAGGCAGTTGCCGTCTGACCGCCAACCGTGACTTTGCTTTTGATCCGCTCCACCTCCGATGTAACACATGGCGACGAGGATAAATTCGAGGTGGTATTTTCGTGAAAAGGTTATCTAATTATTAAAAAAACAAATTAAATTAAATTAAAGTACATATATAATATACATTTTAAAATGGCAACGTGTGCTGGTGATTCAAAAGTTAAGCGGCAGTACTTTATCAACATCGGGGTTAATTGGAAATATCGAGTTTTTTAACATTGGAGACGATTTTAAACTGTACCAACAGCGGATGACACAGCTTTTAAAATTAAACCGGATTGGAGCTGATGAGGACAAAGTGTCATTTTTCATAAGCATGGCGGGTGGTGAGCTGTATAAAGTTCTAAATTCCCTAGTAGCGCCGACCGATCCCGCTACACTTAAGTATGACGATATCATTTCAAAGCTGTCATCCTACTTCGCACCAAAAACCAACGTGATCGCACAGCGTTTTAAATTTTACAAGTGTGAGCAAAAATGTCATGAATCTGTGGCTGATTACGTAGTAGACTAAAGTTTTTGGCAAAAAGCTGCGAATTTGATAAGTTTCTTGATGACGCTTTAAGAGATAAATTTGTGTGCGGGCTGAGAAATGAAAAGATCCAGGAAGAGAAGTTAACTTGTGACAAAGCCCAAGAGCTGGCAGAGACTATGGAGATGACGGAGAGCGAGATGAGAATGATACATCCAGCGAACACAAACGCTATACGGTCAACACGTAGATCACCGCGCCGCTATGAGTCTTCAGAAAGGCAAAACAGGTATATGAACACGAACAGCACAGAATCGCAGGTATATAGACAGAAAAAAGAATTTCGGTGAGAGTTGCGCTACTAGGCAGACGACTAGAAGTTTATCGAGAGGACAGAAGCGATACCAATGCTTTCGTTGTCAACGATGGGGACATTTTGCTCGCGATTGCAAATCCAACATAATCTCGGTTAACCGACATCATCAAAGCAGACAAAAGAAGCAGTTTACAGAACAATTTATCGAGTTACTAAGTTGGTTACTTAGTTATGTATAAATAATGTATATATGAATTTTGAAATTGATTCCGGGGCTTGTGCCTCCGTAGTCCATGCAAATGATTATGAAAAATATTTCAAGAGTGTTTCTATTAAACCATATTCTAAAATGTTGCAGGTAGTTACCGGTGAGAAAGTCGATGTGGTCGAAGTTTGTCTGGTTGAGGTTAAAAATGTTAATAAGGTAAATACTGTAGGGTGGAGTGAATTTTATTTTTTTGCAAAATCAACTTGCCTGGGTGTGGTAAAGTTGCACCAAGGGATAAAAAAGTAACCTGAAAAAGAAATTTCCCGATATTTAAATTACATATACTGCCCCATCCCCTTCAAAATTTGACCTAATTGAGTGTTATTCAAAGCTTAAAAGTTCCAAGAAGTCAAGTAAAATGGAAATAATAACAGGTGATTATATCAAATTTTATTCAAACTAAGTCAAATAAGATAAAATAACAAGAAATTGGAATATGAAATTTATATACTAAAGTAAAAAAAAAAGTTTAAATAAAAATGTTATTTGAGAAAAATACGTTACTGCAGGGAGTAGTCCTTTTTCGTCTCAAAAAAAGGCATTATTTGACGTGACTTCAATTTAGCTCTAATGAAACCATCTCGTCGTAAAGATCCACAGACTGCGGTAGAGGCTTCCGTTACCAGTTTAACACATCGTTCGGTAGCTTGAGTGTGGCAGGGAAATGCCTTTATTTTTGCGACTATATCCTTTAACACATTCCGATTCAAAATAGCGCCTTTGATAGTTTCGTCACTAAGGGATCTCGTAAGTGGTGGTTCTGTGACATTATCCCAGTTGATCATATTGACATAATCCAACACATTGAAATCGAATTCGGGCAATTTAAAGGGACGAATATTTAGATCGACCTGATTCGAAAGTCGTGCTTTTAATATGCGCCGTAGTGCGAGTTCCTGAATGTGCCGTCTATCATCGGCCAACATAGCCAATAAAATATTTTCTGGGTGTCCAAAGAACCAGTTTCGTTGGATAACAGGATCTATTATTTCTAGCAATTCACGTTTTAAATATCTTGAAAGCCGTATAGTCTGATGCAAATGCTGGGCGCCATAGATACATGACGGCTTGATTTTTATAGTAAACCACATCGGTGCGTAGACTGTAAGAACAAACTTTGTCAATATTTTTAAATTTTCAGATTGCGTTTCTGAAGAAATATAAAGACGAAGTATGCGATTTGCTGTTGTTAGCCACCTGGAATGCACGATTCTGCCTGGATTTCTTTTAGAAAGACTTTCATTGCATGTTCCCGAACTAATAGCTTCACAAATTTCTAGCAAATAAAGTTGATCCGTGCTTAAGTCTTGTTTATTACTAACATGTGGTAATGCACAGTTCATAGCTTTGAATTTGATTACTGGCATATCTTCGCAGACGTTCAATGCTTTTCCAATAGGTCCAATAAAACAGCGCGGTCCAGTTGTGCTTCCATCCAGATGATCAAAGAGATGTCGCAGACTTAGCTCATTTGCATGTAATTGACACACCAGCCATTGTAATGGATGGCATATTTTTATTTCTAGAAGCCGTATGACTCCACCTTTGCTCCCAGTATTGATGACAGTACCATCGCAGTCTATCGCCAGGAGCTTTTCAAAATCTATTGATTGGTTTGACAAAAAATTAAAGATCTCTTTACTTACGAGATTAGCTTTGCCAGACTTTAAGGCTATGTGTCCGATATATTCAGAACCAGGTTCCAAAACTAAGCTGATGTGTTCTTCCGTTATAATTTTTCGACGATTATCTTCCATAGATACGGTTCTATCTTTACGCCCATCAAAGAATACACCGAAAAGATCTGGTATTATAACTAATACTTGATTAGATAGTAAATATCGTTCCTTTGTGCGTTCTCGTCGTATTTTGCTTCTATCTACGACATTAGACGTATCATTTGGCGATATCAGACCAACGTCCTGCAATGTGGCGGATACAATGGCGGCGCCTGCGCGATCAGAGATACCGTACCTATCCAGGGTTCTTGCAACTACGGGAAAGTTCTTTACGGCTCCTCCAATTTGCGAAGATGAGGGCGTTATTGGTAAATCAGGATCAAGAGTACTGGTGCCTTCAAAATATGTTTGCCTTAAAGAACGACAAGAAGTCCCAGGTTGAACTAACTCAGATTTTTTCCTTGCTTCTTGGTTTTCTTCGAACTTCCGCTTTCTGATCAAAAAAGCTTGTTTTTTTTTTGAAATTTTGTGATCTACGCTGCCCATATCATTTGCCGACAAGTACGTTGATCAACTAAAAAGTCTCGTTCAATGGTGGGTATTTTACGACTTTTTTCACAGAAACATAACTCAAAATTATTGCATTTGCATGTGGCTACATCAAAAATAACTTGGGCTTCTTCTTTAAATTTATGGAGTTTCAGGCGATAGCTTACAACGTCTTTTCTTCCTTTGTAGGGCTTCAATATACTGCGATACTTATCATGATAAGATTTTATACGTGCCAAAATAGTGTGATGTTCAACTATGGGAATTGATGCCTTCTTCCACACTTCTGCTAACTTAAGGGCCACTTCTTCACTTGTTTTAGAAACTAAATCTTTGTATACATTGTTTTTATTATGGCTCACCCACAGAAAACATCTCATAACATCTTGATAAGATGGTAAAACGTTGCGCGGCAAATCACACCCAGTACCGAATATAGGACAAATAACTTCACTTCTTAACAAAGCCATAATCTTACTCTATTTAGAAATTATATATTCGCAATTAAATCTTTCTATTCCGTCACGAAATAACACTTGCGTCTCGACTGTCAAAACAATTATATTCAAAAATGCATGGCAATCTACTGCAGACAAATTTAATTTGAATGGTAGAATTGTTTTCGCTTTTTAACATTTATTCAAATAGGGTGGGGCAGTAGTAAACGTTAACATTTTGAAAAATCATTTTGATAACTGTTACAAGTAAATCGTAATGCAACTTTTCCATACCCAGGGCTTTTAATTTTCAAAAAAAAAAATTTGTTCATACAAAACCACTCCACCCTTGCGCATGCTCTAAAGTTAGTGATTTTAAGAACTAGAAAATGGTGGTTACAATAACGTAAGCCTTATGAACGCTAATAGCGATAAGAAGTTTTTAGTAAAAAAGCTTAAAGTTAGATTTGAGAAAGTATTTTCACAGAATTTCAATCACCCCATTAAGGAATTTGAAATCGATATACGATTAAGGCCAGAAGCCACACCAATTTTCACCAAGCCTTATGTTGTTCCTTATGGAATGAGGAAACGGGTGGAAGAGGAAATTGAGCGGTTATGTAATTCCGGTATACTCGAGTCTGTAGCACATAGTCAATGGGCTACGCCTATAGTTTCAGTAACGAAATCTGATGGAAGTTTAAGAATATGCATGAATTGTTAAGTGACCGTAAATCGATTTGTTGAGGTAGTTCACTACCCTTTACCGGTGATCGAGGATCTATTAGCGGCACTAGGGGGATGTAAGTTCTTTTGTGTCCTAGATTTGGCGGGCGCATATCAGCAATTAGCGGTAACCACGAAGTCGAAAGAATATTTGACAATAAACACACATAAGGGACTTTATCGTTACAATAGACTTCCGTTTGGAGTTAGTACAGCTCCAGCAATTTTTCAAAAAGTCTTAGATCAAATTTTGAGTGGGTTGGATAAAGTCCAAGTTTACTTAGATGATGTGTCAGTTGCGGGTTCGACATTTAAAGAGTGCTATGATAATTTAGTAAAAGTTTTGGCGAGGTTAGAGGATTTTAATGTTAAAGTGAATGAGAAAAAGTGCAGGTTTTTTGAAGACGAAGTCGAGTATTTAGGACACCGTGGAAGTGCCGATGGAATACGTCCTAATTGAAAGAAACTTGAAGCGATACTGAAAGTAAATTAAGATCTTACTTAGGGTTATTACAGTACTACTCACGTTTCGTACCGCATTTATCTGGCAAGTTGCATGAACTCTATTCAGCGTTAAAAAAAGAAAATATGTATGCCTCTTAGGTGGAGTGAGACCTGCGAAATAGCATTCCGCAGAAGTAAAAAGTTGCTTCTCGAGAATAAGTTGCTCGCTCATTACGATCCGGACAAACCCATAATTATTAGCTGTGACGCTAGTCCTTATGGCGTAGGGGGAGTCTTGTCTCACGTGATCGATGGACAAGAACGTCCAGTTTTCTTTGTGTACAGCACACTTAACAAAGCTCAGCAAGGATATTCCCAAACTCATAGGGAAGCCTTAGGCATAATGTTCTCGGTACGAAAATTTCATAAGTACATTTATGGTAAACATTTTACTATATGCACTGACCATAAAGCACTTCAAGAAATCTTTAATGGGGAAAAAGGTAACTCTGCGGTAGCGGTTCCCAAGTAACAATTTGACTTCGGTAAGGTGCTATCGAAGCTATTTCACCTCCCGCAATATTAACTGCATAAGGTCTAATGGAAACACATTTGGCGCACTTTAATGCAGGTATTTACTTGTTTAAGACTTCCTGAACAGCTTGGATAGACCTTACCGAAACTTTATGGAAGCTTTATAGAGGCTTAAAAATGAACAAGAAAAATAAATTTTTCATTTTCTTATTCTTTTATTTTTTTTTCCTATTATTAAATGTTATCCAACGACTTTTTGCAATTTTCATGGAGTTTACCATTTACGTACTCTTTATAATTTATATTTTACTTACATGCGCCGCACTGAGAATCGAACATGGGTCCTGTTGCGTAGTAGTCCAATACACTACCCCCTAGGCTAATTCGTCATAATGCTGTAGCAGTGCTAAATCTGAGCTACTTGGTACATTTTAGAGTTTGGTTAAGATTTGCAATAAACTTGCAGCTTACTCGACCGAAGTTGTAAGCAATTTAGTGTTACCCTTATTCATTCATGGGTGAAAAGTGTTTATTTAAAATCACATTACTGACATATTTTTCAATGTGCTAAAAGTGTTTTATTTTTGTCATTTTTCCCCGATTCATTAATTATGGTTTCTTTAGACAGCTTTGATTCATTTCATATGAAATTAATTTTTACCTCTATAAAGCCTCCATTTGTAAGTTAGGAGGAAGTACGAGTAAGTGATTCTGTACAGCTTCCAATCGCAAGCGGCTGACTGCATGACAGTTCATTGCTTCTATAATGCCTTCGGTCAGAAGCTCTAAAGAAGCTTCTGGGAAGCGCTTCGAACCACAAGTTTTATCGAAGCAATTCACTTTCCACACATCTCCAGACGCATTTTCAGATGTCTAATAGAGATCTTATCGAAGCTTAATTTCATATTCCTCTATAAAGCCTGTGCATATGCTTCGTAAAGGACTTACTGAAGTTATTATCGAAACAATTGTTTCGAAATGGATCAACTTCGGTTAACAAAGACTATAGAAGCTCTATCGAAGCTGTTTCCTACAGAAATTACAAATTTGAACCTTACCGAAGTAAAATTGTTACTTGGGTTAGCCGTTTGCAAAGATGGGCAATCGAACTTTCTATGTACGATTACGAAGTTCAATATCGCAATATCGCCCAGGATGCAAAATGCAACACGCAGACGCATTATCCAGGCTCCCTTTAAGTGAAATGCCGGAAGATGAACATTTTATGATAAATTGGTTCAATATATCGTGCGAGTTACCGACCAAAGTGGAAGACATAGCCAAAGCAACCAGTGCAGATCGTATCTTGAGGAAAGTGTATGATCGGATTATGAACGGGTGGCCAGACCTGTTGGAGTCTAATGAGATTAAAACTTATTATTTAAAAAAGGAGTCATTAACGGCCGAGAATGGTTGTATATTTTATGGTGAGAGAATAGTCGTGCCACTATGTTTAAGGGCAGACATATCGCGGCATCTGCATGAGGCACATATAGGGATGGCAAGAATGAAAGAATTGGGTAGAAGTTATGCTTGGTGGATTGGGACGGATTCTGATATTGAGGGATATGTTAGGGAATGCGAGATTTGTGCTATGACTGAAAGAAAAAATAAATCGTCCGATATTAACTCCTGGCCTACTGCACACGTTCCATTTGAGAGGATTCATTTAGATTTTTGTTATTTTGAGGGATACAATATTTTAGTTTTGATTGATGTGTATTCAAAGTTTATGGATATTAAAATGATGAATAGAACTACAGCACAATCACTTACATTAGCATTGCGTAATATATTTGCATATTTTGGTCTGCAAAAAGAGATCGTTACTGATAACGGGCAACCTTTTGCAAGTTGGGAATTTTTGGATTTCTGTGAAAAGAATATGATTAAATCTATGAAGTCAACACCATATCACCCGCAATCAAACGGATTAGCCGAACGGGCAGTACAAACTTTTAAAAATGCATTAAAAAAACTATGTTTAGATCATAAAACCAGAAGCCTTCCTATGCAATGGAAAATTGATAACTTTCTCTTCCAATACAGGAATACCCCGACCACAACGACACACAAATCTCCGTCAGAACTGGTACAATTTTATCTAAGCTTAGACTAAAAACGGAACCAATTGTGGATAGTAAAATAAATAATAATAGAAACACTAAAAAGAACGAAGGGCAAAACGGAATAAACAATAGGAAACGAAAAGAAGATTGTGCAAGCTAAATAATTAAAGAAGAAGATCGATTTAAGTCAAATGAAATAGTTAGATATAGAAATGTACATGAGGGCTATTGTAACTATGTTTTAGCTCAGATAATTAAAAATATAAGCAAAAGCTTATA
This sequence comes from Cheilosia variabilis, assembly GCA_951230905.1. Classification (NCBI taxonomy): domain Eukaryota; kingdom Metazoa; phylum Arthropoda; class Insecta; order Diptera; family Syrphidae; genus Cheilosia; species Cheilosia variabilis. Next base: position 57,384,139 of record OX579680.1, on the reverse strand, counting down.
TGAAATAATTTTAAATGGAGTAAGACGAATTGCACATATAGGAGATATAAAAAGGGCGCATCCATCTGACCGCCAACTGTGACTTTGCTTTTGATCCGCTCCACCTCCGATGTAACACTTAGTCATAGTATCCTCTACGCGATAGATGGGACCGACACCGTTCCAGGAGAAACACCCCCACACCATTATATTGCCACCACCATGTTTGACGATCTTGCGCGAGTATCTTTCGTTAAATTCTTTTCCTTGTGGTCTACGAACGTTTCTTCCAGAATCGCTGGACAACAAATTCACCTTCGTCTCGGCGCTCCACAAGACATTGCGCCATTTTTTTCACCATCAGTGCCATACCATGTGCGGTGAGTTTCCGCAAAAAGGTTCCTCAATTGCAGATTTTGTTTGCGGAGAAGAGGGACCTTACGAGCTACTCGTCCAGGAAGCTTAGCTTCTACCAATCTACGACGAATAGTCCGATGTTATTACGATCTTTTGATCGTCCTTTTTTGTCGTTGATCTCGGTCTTCCTCGCATTTCAGGAGGAAGACCGAGATTGCGGTACTTTAAGACATTTGTTACGAAATTCTCTGATCGTCGTATAGATTCGGCTATAAATTTATAGGTTTTGCCCTGCCTGCGAAGGTTATGCACTAATCGCCTCTCTTCAGGAGTGCAATGACTTTTCCGACCCATCTAAACTAACGACTAATATTTATTTTACAAACCTTTTTAAAATCGCTAGCAAAAAAGGCACTTTTGTTTTTTTAATTTTTTGTTTTCACCTTTTTTACTTTAAATCGGTTGTATACACCTATTATTTTGTCCATTATTATGTAGGTATATGCGCCTTTGACCAATATGGGTATAAAAGGACTCACGGTTTCCTCATAATGCCATCTTCTTCGGACACTCAACTTTAGCTCCATCTGTCCGTGAATGTATGAATGTGAACGCCTCCATTACCAGAGTAGTAAATATGCTTGCAATACTCTGGCATTTCAATTCGGTTCAGCAAATGTATTACCTTCTTATGGTTAATGATACGTCCGATCTTTGTATAGTGATCAAAGACCACTTTATCAGAGACTGCCTAATTTTGTTAGGTATCGCTCGACTTTTTGTCATTTAAAAGTCATCAGCAGACACTTACATACAGCGCAGCTAAATTTTTCCATTCCTTTCTGAGTCTTTTCTACATTTTCCGAAAGTTGCCAGATAATTTAGCTCGGAAGTCCACGAATTCCAAGCCAAAGCTCGTCAACCGTTCACCTTCTGCCAGAAGAAGCAGCGAAGGAACGACTCGTTTTTCCCATCCCATCAAAAAAAAACCCAACCGATAAATGACTGCCAAAAAAAGCTGACCAACCCCTAACTGCAGCACTGAATCAAATCCCTGTGTATCCCCTAATAATTAGATGTATATCCCTCCCCACAGCGACCGCCTCTCCGAAGTATAAAACGACGTGCGGTTACTTAATAACACGGCGCCCGCACAGCTAAAACACACACGCTTCCCTATGAGTGTAGAGTGTACCAATGGATGAGTGCAGTGCATATCCATTGGAAAGTTTTGTCCATTACATTTCGGCATACACACCGCACCAGTGTAGTTTGAACTTTTAACAAGACTACTCTGCGGGAGGATGGCTAAAAGCCACGACAGTAATTCACCCCTTCTGCATTACAGCGGCTAAAACAGGAGAACAGTCACCATCCCGATATACATATTCGAGAGTCGCACACTTAAAAAGTGCAAACAGAAAATGGCACGGGGGGACTGTTTTCGAATGACCAGGATATTTTTGCTTCGTTAAAAGGAATAAATGTTATCGTACACACAAAGATTGTTCATTACTGTCGTATGAGGAGTGGGGGGGTGCCCCGATGATAAACGCAAATGCCAGAGCGTATTCTTTAGCGGTGGTCCGTAAAATGTTGGTTTGTGTAGAAAGTTTTTCAGTGGTCGGTCTCATGTACAAACGCTAACGCAGCAAGTTTGCATTTCTGGTTTTGTGGCGAAGTGTTCTTTTATGCGCACGCAAACGGGGTATGAATTTAATCAAACCCATCGCCCCAATGTGGTGGGTGAAAGATATAGTTTCTCCCTATGATATACACTCTTGGATCCGCTCTGCATACAGGTGGTTGAAATTGTTTGGGAATAGATCTCATGATACCCTTTAGCGGATTAGTTTGGGGGTCAAACGTCAAGCGCCCCCCTTTTGCCAACAAATCATGGCAGTAAAACGCACGCAATCAAAATAAACCGGGAAAAGTGCTAACATGACAAGAACCCCAAAACTCCCCAAAGAACTATTGTGGTATCACAGCTTTTGGGTTATAGCTTATAGCCTTGGCGCACACGGTGAAAAGTCGCGATTTTTATGGTCGACAAGGGAGGCATCTTTTTTTTTTTAGTTGTCCCCATCACGGCTGAAAGGTGTTTTTGTGTGTTTTTCAGGAAGAACTCATGCCGAACTGGATATGGATACTCCTGTGGTGGATCGTTTGCATTCAGAGCCATGTACAGACGTATGAGCGGTTTTATGATTCGAGTTCGATTAATGACTTTGGGGGATGTTGTTTGTTAAATTCGCAGGATATTGTAGGTGGTCCTCCAAATTTAAGGGCAGGCATCGTAGAGTTGAACGTAAAAACAGCAATTTCTCATAAAGGTATAGACAGAGCAGTAATTTGGTCTAGAAAAAAATTCCACTTTCATTGAGGAAGAGCCTTAAAAAAATGGAATTTTCTTGGAAAAATGTTGGCGCAGCGTTTTTTAACGCTGCCTTCTTTTGCATCGTTAAAAGAAATTGGGTTAGAAAAATATTGTTAATTGGTTTAAAAATTGTTTTCAAAGCCCCAGTCTAAACTGCACCACCCTGTAAACCTCAACCAGACAACTGTCCATCTTCTTTACTAAGAACACAGCATGATTGCTGTCGATTTCGCTTAACATACTTGCCCCTTGCGACATCATCTCTCATCCACAAGGACTAAGGACACTGTCCCATGCTCCGCTTCCAGAAAATACAATTTCTCACTTGATGTGGCACCACATTATAACCTAGAGGCATATATATAAAAAATCATTCCGAATCAATAGCTTCGGCGGAGCCAAAAAAAAAATCATTGCCACTCGATTTATTACCAAACATGATTGCACAAATATCAAAAATTATTTCTTTTTACTCATCGGTATAATATGAAAAGCATTATCTTACACACATGTAGCATGTGTGGCTGGCATGTAACCCTCACACATAGATTCGGCATCCAAATTTGTCAAAGATATGGATTTATGTGCGAGTGTTATATTGTGTTTCGAGGTCGGTTTGTTGGCTAAGAGTTCTGCGTGAAGTGCATGGGGGACTTTGACGGCGATGGTGGGCGAAAACAGAGCAACTATAGTCTCATAATTTTGTTAGCTTCTTTAAAACTAGGAGCACTCGTTACTCGTTACTTCGCAAAGCAATAAGATGGGACGAGTAGTATTCTTCTTGGTTGATAAGAGTTCAGAAATCAAAAAAAAAAGATAGGTTGAATAATGTGATAGAGTGCCATTAAGTAAAAAGTGCTTTGAAATCCTAGAGGAAACTTACTCGCTACTTTATAATATAGTTAAAGCGATCGAACACTTAACTTATGTAGCTTTAAAAATTGTATTTCAATCAAAAATTGAGGTAGAACCTAGAAGAGACATAGTCGCTGTTATGAAAACCAGTAAAAACGAAGGACTAATTCCTTTCTTAAATCTAAAAACTTTAGTGCAATCAGCAAGACTGATGTATCAGTAACGGCGTGAAAAATGCTCTCTGCGGTCCCGTAAAACCAAGAGAATAATCATTCGTTACTCTGTGAAGAAGTCAAAAGGAGCGAGTGATTTCCATCTGGTTTCTCAAATGCTGATATCAAGACCGGTATATTAGCATCGGTCGTACAAATTTGGCCTTGAATCCAAGAGAATAACTATTTATGACTTTCGCAAGGCAGTCAAAAGTAGCGAGTAATTTCCGTTTTGATTCTAAAATACTGTGCTTTCAATAAGAAGACAGGTTTGTCATTGAGGAGAGGTGGTCTAAGCTCTTTAAAGCCTGGAAGGAACTTACTCGCTACTTTAAAAAAATATTAGCGCCAAACAATCAATATTTCTCATTTAAAAAAAAAAATCTGTTGGATCAAAAAGACATGTGTACCAGTACTAGCTATCGCTGCGACAGCGCTATATAGTCTGAGTTCTTTAGCATCAATGAAGTAAATATTCGTTACTTTGCTAAATATTAAAAAAGCAACGAGTAGTTTCGCTCTTGATTCTAATGAGCTGAGCTTGTCAACAAAAATACATTAAGCAGTAACATCGCATTAAAGAGAAATACTCTCAGCTTTTAAAAGCGTAAAAGTAAGCAACTCGTTACTTTCGTAAGATATTAACGACGAACGGGTTTTCCCAGTTTGTCATAAATATCCCGGGTCTTCCATAAATAAATGGAGAGTTTTTAAAAGAGAATCTAAAAATGTTTACCATTTTGTTTGAGTCTGAGACCATCTTAGCACCAAGAAAAGCAATATTCGTTACTTTGCTAAATATTAAGAAAGAACCGACTAGTTCCACTCTTGATTCTAATGAGCTGAGCTTGTCAACAAAAAGACATTAAGCAGTAACATCGCATTAAAGAAAAATACTCTCAGCTTTTAAAAACGTAAAAGTGAGCTACTCGCTACTTTTGTAAAATATTAACGACGAACGATTTTTCGCAGTTTGTCGTAAATATCACGGGTTTTCCATAGAAAAATGCAGAGTTTTCAAAACTTTTTTTATCTAAAAATTTGTAGTTTTTATTGGAGGTGTAGTGAAAAATGTTGTACCATTTTATTTGAGCCTAAGAAATGTTGACTTCAGACAGAGAGTTTTAAAAGCAGTTGCTTTCAACAATCAAGAGAAATAGTACGATTAGACTTCCACCATCACACCTCTTATGTCGATCAATAATTTCCACGTCTTGTGAACGCATTCCGATTTAACCAACCTTCTTCAGAACTGAACCGCACACGCTGTCGCAGCGACACCATTTAACCTTCGCCATTGTCGGTAACATTTACGGTTATGCGTATATATACGAGTAGCATCCGCTAGAGCCCATTATAATTGATTGATGTGGGGCGACGAACCTTGAAGGTGATATGATCCGGAAAATCAGCAACATTACTCAAAGTTAATTTCACATAGCTAGCTAGCTACTCATTTAATGGTGAACCAGAATTAGGTTCGCATATCCCCGAAGGATGTCGTTATCGATATGGGGGTTGATCTCATAATGCTGTCTGATGGTACAACGGAATCTAATTAAAGCCAGTCCTGCACAGTGGGGGCAATGTTTTCTTTGACGTTTTATTGAAACCGGCTCATGGGACTTTTTAGTAGCCCGTTGCCTTCTGCGTAAGCGTTTGCGTTTCAGTGCTTTGTGCACTTTTGTTTGCCCTGAGTGGTATATTACTGATTTAGATAATACCAAACAAATTTTTATCACCAAACTCGCCTTTTACAGATGAATACGTTTGCACATTAAATAAATACGAATATCTGGACAATTTCCAACACTCACCGCACACCACTCTTCAGCGGATGACGTGCTTCAATTTGAACTTTCAAAACCGGCAGATGACACAATATTTTGCCTCCTGGCGAATGAGTCAAAAGTTCAGCTCTAACATAAACATGAGTGTGTTAATATACAAATTCCGGAAAGGACACTGATATAATTAAATTTTCAAACACATACCCTGCTCATATTGTTTATTCGAATGATACCAGATACTATCAATTGTGGATGCCAATCACGCTTTCAAAAGTTGCCATCCAGCGATTATGATATTGATGATGATGATGTTGGCAAGGACATCCTCTGCTCTTTGGTCTGGACCATCAACTGTGTGCAATGTTCCTTTGCGCTCCGATGGCATTCTGATGATGACCTGTAGTTGGTCCATTCCGGTTAGAGCTGCCTTCTAGCCATTGCGAAATGAATCAATCGACCTATTAGGACCTGCTTGCATACGAGTACAGGTTGACCGTCTTTGGTGTGTGTTAGAGAATCGATTTGAAATCTCATTTTGCGTTCCCCAAGAATTTGTCAATTGAATTTCTGGAACTGGGATGACTGCAGGATTGTTTTACGGAAACGTGTAGCGTATGTGCAATCTGGAATGCAATTGGGGTTGATTACATTTTAAATCAGTTATTGTCCTGTGAGTGTAAATCAAATATACATATTTCTATTACAATCGAAGGTGTTATTCGAGTCTTTAGTTTTTGGTTTTGTGGTTATGTGTGGCATTGAATCAGTAATGAAAGCACGAATGCAGATGGCGACGTTTCGAATGTAAAGTGGGTCGAGTGATTTTCGGTGCCATTTGCATTGACAGAATTTGGAAAGTCAACCGAAAACTCTACAGCAACGCGAGTTAGGTGCAGATGAAATGGACTTTTTCTAAATGCAAAAGTAGGAAGACCTCGCTTCAGGGAGCGCCCTCAAGTGGAAGGGGCCTCCATCAAGTTAGAGTGGATTTAGACAGCCGACGACCAGGCGAAGGCGATTTGGTCGGGGGCTTCGTTTGTTTGGAGAATATGCATCTTTTCTCGAAATTTCCTAGCCCCAATTTTTGGAAATATCCTTCGAAAAACGGTGATCGCCTTGGCACACTGTTCGGCATAATTTAGAACGTCAAAAAGGTGCACAGAAGCGACTTGGTGGAGTACCTTCTGCATAAATAGGACCTTAGATCTTGGCTTCTGGGAGGCGAACATCGATAAAACATATCCTATGTCTTAACCGCGACATTTGACAGTGGAACAGTGAAAACTAGAGTCAACTTCGTGTAGGGGTTTTCAAATCTATTTCGGTCAAACGCCTTGCAGTCGGAAAGAGGATATTCCTCGCCTGTTTGCTTCTCTCATTGGATTTTAATTTGAACAAAGGTTGAAAGGATCAATGAATTTGAGCTACGATGACTTGGACTTGTTTTAGTCCACACACTGCGCCACCTCTCGTGAACGTCGGAAAAACATCCGAGAGTGTAACTGTCTTGAAAGAGCTTTTCAATGAGCCAATTAGAGCTTTTCTAAAGCCCTGGTAGCTAGTGCTATAATTTTATGAAACAATAAAGATATAATAACAATAATAATAATAATAAAATGAGAGACTCACACAAAGCGAATGGTTGTGGGGAGCTAGGCCTAGGGTCCATACAGACCTGTTGCGCCAATTATTCATTTTTTATTTTAAGTGCATTTGTACATTTTTTGGGCCCAAATGCGACTCTTGATTGCTTTCAGAAGTCCAATATTTTCCAAGCTAGAACAAGGGTACGTGGAAACCTCAAAACTCATACTTTTAAATTAAAAATACTGAGAAGGAGACTCTTGCTTGTAGTTGACAAAAAGAGCCAACAGCTTGCCGAAACTTTCTTTGGCCACCCTTCACAAATGGGTCACCGTAAGATCGATTATATCGAAATTTAGTAAACAAATCGGGTTGTTCTGCAGGAATTCCAATTGTCCACTATATTCACACACAAGAGACGAGTTTACTAAAGTAGCATGTCCAAAAGTCGGTATCAAAAAGTTTGGCATGAATCTTTAACCACCTCTCAGGCTGGAAAACAACCGAACAGATAGGTCTTGCCCATTTCAAATGGCACATCCAGCAAAACTCTGCCCACAAAGTAATCTTTTTACAGACGAATCCATTCCCGAGCACGGAGGGGGACCATTTTTCAAAGTCTCCTACTGCCAATAAACTCTTCTGAACCAATAATCAATTTCCGTGATTAGATTACGCTTGCAAACTTCCGACATATGGATTGGCACTAAAAATGGTTGTCCGACTCCAAAAACTTGGTCTCTCTTTCTCTCTGATTTGGCGTGGATATTTTGTCAGAGACACACACACACACACACATACGTGCACCCATCCAGCAAGTGGCAATCAAGCGTAGCATCAGAAAAATAATTTTTTGCTTGTCCTGGCGGGTCTTGCTTCGTCTCCCTCTCTCTCCGCCTGTCGACATAGGCCAAGAATGCCTCGAAAGGGAAAACTTCCAGTTCCCAGTTCCCGAGGACTGTATGTTCTCGTCGCCGGTCGCACAACAAGACGACTACACACACTCGCAGAAACCGCAAACGAAAAACCAAAGTGCAAAAAAATTAATGCGAATCAGGGATGCAAACAAAAAAAGAAGAAGGACCAAAGTGTCTCTATACATCGCCCATGTGTGTATGCAGATTGTTTTCAGGATGTTCGCTAGAACAAACACTTTTTGAAATCACAGCCAGTATGAATCAGTAGTGTCAACCTAGTTATATGACGACACCGACAACTACAACGACGACGACGAGGACGACTTCGGATGTAGCCGCTACTAGTATCCCTGTGCATCTCTCGTCGTGCTCTGGATCGATTCGGAATGTGGAAAAGACAACAAGGAAGGTTTGTCATAAAACTTTCTGTGGTTTTGGAAAGTTATCCAAAAAAAGTTTTTTTCCTCATTCCTCGTTTTTTGTTTTTCTTTTTTTTTTTTGTTCGTCTTGTGTCCTCTGAGATGGTTTGGTTCAATTTTTTTTTGCGTTTGCTCCTTTGGCGCTTGGTGTGGTATTCATTCCGTGGATTTTGGCAAACAACCAGAAAAATAATATGGCAAATAGAAAACGGAGATTTACGCCCGATATCAACTGCTGCGGAGCGATCAGGAGCAGCAATTAAAGTATGAAACGGAAGAGTTTAAAGTAGGCGCGAGTTTTGCTCTCTGGTGGTGCTGGTGCTGGTGTATTATGATGGTTTCTTGGAATGTGCAGCTTCCTTCCTTCTTCGAGAACGTGGCGGGACAAAGTATAATACTCTTCGGACGTGTGTATGTTGGCTTTTTTGTTTTCTTTTGGTTGCGGTATATGGGTGTCGTTGTTTAGAGCTGAACTCTAGGTTATCTGTGTGTGTGTGCTGGCAAAAAAGTGTGCAATAGATTGATAATGTTAAGTTTTTGGCAAAACAAAACTTTCGAAACGAGCCAGACACCCCGAGTTTTGAGTAATTGAAAAACTAAATCACAGCGAAATCTGACAGCGCAAAAAGTTGATGTCTATGCGAAGATGTCGGCCAATCTGGGCACCTGCGTCTTGAATGTTGCGGTTCAAGTTTATATACAGTTGACAGGAAGAAATGCCCAAACAACGTCCATTTTCTGACGAATGGACGTTGTCTCCTATAGCAGGTTGTGGAACTTTAGGTTAAAAATGTATTCAGCTATCCAGGAGTGGGAGCAGGGACAGTCCTATTGAAAGATCGATCCGGTTTCCATATTAAAGGAAGAGGCTCAGACTAGTTGGTGGCATGGGAAAATCTGAACGCTTTGTGATTTTTATAAGAGGCTGAGGGCTTTGTCAAATCAAGGAATGGCCCCAAAGAAACACGAACTTTCTACAGCGTTTCAATTTTTCTTTGTAGTCTTCGGGTATACGTAACAGGTTTGCTAATAAGGCTACTAAGGTTAAGAGTTCCCTTAGAACATTTGAGTTGCTATTCAAAAACTATGACCCAGAGTGGCTGTTGAGTAAGCTGGGATCAAAATGATGTGCGACTCCAGTGTGAGCTGTTTTCAATACATAACCAGCCTTAAAAGTATAACTTTTTCTGTCGATGAATTGGTCTTCCGGTACCCTTTATAGGCATTAAGGTTGAGCCCAGTCTCAACTACTTACTGAAGAATTAATGAGCCATGAAGACTGACGCTTGAAGTAATCTGCTACCAGAGTAAGGGCGAGAAACTCGTTTGAAACGGCTTAGAGGCTTATTCTGACAGCCCCTCCGCTCAAAGAAAGGCTGATATCTCGTCGCTATGAAACTTGTAGTCAAGATGTTTCTAAGACCGTTCTAACTCTCGTACCTCATGAGAGTTATGTGTCAACCCTCGCATGATCTCAGGGCTTGCCTACTGCGGAATATTGAGGTAACTACAAAATCTGGGTACAGTCGAACGGCTTTGAGTCGGGCCTGGGGCCCATTTTTAACGATTACAGACAACGAGGAAAGGGTGTTATTTCATTCAACAAAGCTCGAGGAAGCTGAGAACACCTGACGATCTTCAGGCATCATCTTCTGGATCGCCTGTAAGAAACGCAACGACCAAACGACAAATTTGCTGCTGAGGGGTCCTACGCTTATAGAAAAGCTTGATTCTGTCAGGGCCTACGACAAATTGTGATTTACATCAAAATCCTTTCTATGCGCCCACTACCAAGGCGTTCTTAAATCTTAATATAAGGATTTAGCAAAGTGAATCAGTTACCGGATAGTAAGACAGGTCATTAAGGGCCGTTTGCTGATACCACATAACTCTTATGTGACAGTTTATGCCCTAAAAAAAGTAGCCTATAAGTATTTAAGTAGAACTTAAATCGTTAAGAGTCGTAGAAGCAAACGGCTCTAAGACAGGGCTGCCATAATTTTGTTTGCTTAAGCGCCCAAACCTTAAAAAAATGTAGCCCAAAGTCGTTGCCCAGGAAGAAGCCCAAAAATCGTTGAAAATGTTTCGAATTCCTTAAGTAATTTTTTTTTTTGTATTTTTCCCACTACCTTCTGCAACTGGCCTTTGTGGCTTGTGAGCTTGTGTCAAATCAAAAGGCCTGCAAAGTAAATTGGTGTGCCTGCAAGTTACCCGACTGTTCGATATCACTTGACTGCTAAAGTGCTGCCAAGTTTTAAATTTGCGGGTTTGTTCGAAAATATTTCTTTTCTGTACTTTTGTGAAGAAATAAAACAAACAAATTTACACAAAACTTGTTAAGCGATATGTAGCCCAAATTTGAGTTGGGCGCTCATTGAAGAAATTTCTATCGTTTTTTAAGAAAAAAGATAGCCCAAAATACGACAAAGCGCCCAATCGGGCAACACTGCTCTAAGACTTAAAATTTAGCCAGTAAAAATTCAATCATTTTGTAAACGACGGAGAACCCCTTGAACAGAAGCTCTCTCGACTTTAGGCGGGGAGGTTACTAACAATTTTTTTTACCAGAAAACGAGTGTGAATTATGTGAGTTAATAAAAATATTTTTCTGTACGTTAAGGGAGTTTCGTCGATGAAGAAAATGTTATGCAGCTGCATGAATTTTGCTGTCAAAAATAGAATTCATACAAATAAAACGAAAAAACAACTGAAACGTGAATGGATGAATAGTTTTTGGTGCCGAATAAGAATAGAGAACGAGTTATGTTATCTAAAAAACCATAATCAACATTTACTTTTTGTACATTTATTGTTATAAATCCATTTACAAATTTTTTGTAATTGAGAAATAGTGCCACCCGGCGACTAATAATACACGTATTCACAGACAGGAAAAAAAGAGCGCGCGAGAGAGGGCTGTCATTCAAAATTTGCGGGAAAAATCGGGTAGGTGCACGGGAAGTTGGCTCTCTAGTTTGGTTACTCTATGCTTTCTAGCTCGATTGATTCCATTGCATATGAAATGCACTGACCCCGGAGAACGCCAAAAAGAGAATTCAAATATTTCAGAATTTGGTAATAAGATCGAATGAGAAGCAAAAAAAAAAAAAACTTAACTCGGTGTAGACAACTGATGCTGTCGCTCAAAGGTGCAATCAGATTTCTCAATCCATGGGTTCGCCATCGCTAGCCTATTGTTTTTGTAGAATCAATTTTTTGATAATCAATTCAACTATTTAAGCAACAACATATATATAACATTGTTCATAGTTAAGTTTGACTTTATCGAATAGTGCTTGAATGACTATTAATATCGTCATCTTCGATATCTGTTTTGAAAATGCTTACCTGATAGCTTTTTATGTGCCGCGTATACAAGAAGAATAATTATTTCCCTGAAAATTCTCCAAAAAACCAACAACAGCAACATTTTTCTCCAATCATTTCCAAAAAAAATACAATCAATATACAAATAATTCGAAATATTGCAGTCGCATAATTTTTTTTTAAAACAGCTTGTCGTCCTCGATTGGCTCACAGGCATCAGTTGTCTGGAGAATATTATCACTTTGCTTTTGTTAAACGTATTTGACGTCCCACTCTGTTGACAAATTGAAGTTGAACTTTTTCTCCACTGCCGTCGAGCACTTCCAGATTTAAAATTTCACCGATATAATTAGAATCGTTTTCGTTATTTATTTTATTAAATTCCTTACCACTTATTTCTGCAAACAACTTTTCTCAAAGGCACAGAACGATCGACATGCAACAAAGAGATCGCGACGCACAACCGAAACTACCACCAAATATCTAGTCATTGTCAGCTATGTGGTAGTTATTGTGTATACCATCCATCATGCATTAAACTAAATAAAAACTACTATTTCATAGTAGGAAGCTATTATAGAATAGTCGGAATTGATCAGTACTTCTCATTTTGATGAAACAGTCTTATAACTATGCTTTAATATCAAAATAGTCACAATTAACTATTTTGCATAGTCAATAAATACAATGATTGATTTTTAGCTATGTTTTAACTGTTTTCAATTAATTTTTGTGCAAAGATAGTCATTCGACAAATTTTATTGGAATTCTTAAAATGAAGTTAAAAAATTAACAATTTTTTTCTCTGTGTGTAGCTGTCTGAAATATCCTCGACATCTTCCTACCTACAAGATTTACGCCACGCCCACTTTTGTAATCGATTTGCACCTTGAAATATTATAGGCTGCTTGTTTATGCGGAGCAGCGTATTTATTGTGACTGATTGGACAACTATTCGACTGCATATTCAACACCTGAATGTTTTTTGCTCTTCAGCACCTTCTCTTGAAAAAAAAAATCTCAAGGCACCCACTGATGTAAAGATTGTCAGAAGCTATATTCATTGAGTCTCAAATGAACTTTTTCAGTTCCATTTTTATTTTTTGTCGAAGAACATCACTTCACAGTAAAAGAGGAATCCTTCAAAATACATCTGTCTGTGTGTTTACGATAACCTAAAAAAGCAACGAATGGATTTGGATGAGGATTCCCCTACTCTGATCTATATATACCTCAGGGAATGATGAGGACGTTTCAAAAGCCACTATACCACTCATGAAAGCTCGGCCTTAAAGGTCTTAAAAACAGGCACGAGGCTTTAATTAAAGCTTCCCTCATTTTAAGATGATTGCGGAGCCTTCACTTCACAATGGTTTGTGGAACTTGAAAACGAGAAGAAGAGTTATTAGTTATTAGAAAAATCATCCTTGATTCATTGAAGCAATAAATCATCGTTCTGAGTAGTCCTGCGATGGCTCAAAACAAATTTGCTAACCTGCGCCAAAAATTCTCCATCAATGCACCAACAAAACCTAGCATCTCCGACACAAAATATTCCTCTGAACAGTGATGCTTCAGACTTTTCGGACTGAATTGCCCACGTCGCTTATTAAAAATACCCAAAAATGCCCTTTTTCGCCCTTTTAGCTTGTGTTGAAAGGCAAAATGCCCACGAAATGGATAATTACCAACGATCTGGCATCACTGCCACTGAACACCTCAACTCTGTCTTAATAATCGGCAAATCTGATGTGGCAGCCACGCCTACTTGACCTACAGAAATAGGGCACCAGACACACGCCACTTTCAATTGTCAGTTGACTGTTGCCCTTCTTTTTCTGCCCCCCTAGTTGCGTTTCTTGGATATTCTGAAATATGAACTGTGTAAGGAGTCCACGTAGGGCTGACAACATTCGTCCTACTTCCAAATCCAATTCCAACATCTGTTTGTCTCAAGTATCGGATCGGAAATCTGATAAGTAATTGTCTCGCTCAGCTCGCACATAATCAGAGCACAAATTAGGATCTCCCCATTTGGAGGAAGATGAAAGAGTGTGCCAATTGGATATAGACAACCGTTCATCATTTGAGCGCCTCACCGCCACCAGTATACTCTACTCGTATTTGGCGTCAATTCAAAGTGGCTTCGGCTATGCGGGCACATTCGTCCACGAACCTCTCCCGCATGTAAGGAGCCATAATAAAAGGCAATAATACAATTTCGTTTCGATTGTGACCAGGAATTTAAAACAGGGATTGCGGGCGCAAAAGAACACAAAAAGAAAATCAATTTGTTATAACGAGGAGAGCGTCACGAATATTCGGAGATTGTAAGTGAGGATTCCTTTTTGCTATATACTCCTTTGCATACACAAAACTGTGTGAACACTGAACATGCCACAGTGCAAAGGGAAAAAGTTTGTTTTGCTTCTTTTTGCGCGCTCCTTTTCCAATTTCTTTGGCTTATTTAATCTACTTGGTTCGGTTCGGTTTCTTTTTGTATTTTTTTCTTTCTTTCTCATGTTCGTTTGTTCCAATTGAGTGTTATCCTTGGCGGTTCACCAAAGAAGCCATAAGGCTATAAATTTTCACTAAAGTCATGCAACTTCTGTCTGAACTTTAATAAGTTTCTCAACTGTATATATTGGCAGGTGGGTTCGAGAAATCACTTTTCACTCTGGTACGGCTTAAAGTCGGAGTTCAGTTGGAGAGGGATCGCAGGGTGTGTCCAGGTAAAGGACGGGGTATTATTTATGCAGACTACTGCCATCGAGTGTAGTTGCGAAATAAATACGTGGACTGTCATGCGTTTGGGAAGTTGGAGTTGAAGTTCGTATCAAAAGTTCGGAGAGTTTTATGGTGCAGAGAGGGATGGATGGATAAATCCGAGACATGTTTTAAAATATTTTTTTTTTTAATATTTAAGTTAAACAGAAAGTCAGCAAAGATTGGTAGGGCAGTTTGAGGGAGTAGTTAGGAGTTTTATACTGCCCAGTAAGCTGCTCAGGAATATTCGAGAGTCCTGAGGAATCTAACAAATTTTGAGAGCTACCAAAAGAATATAAAAAAAATGCCAGCTACTAAAAGTTTTGAAGCAAATCAATTGACAAACGACTGAAAATTTCTGACAACAAATGGGGAAGGTTTTCGGACATTCTGCTCATGGGGAAGGTTTTCTCACGTTTTGCCGTCGGCCCCATTCAGATCCGCGCTGGTCGTAGAGCTGCTTTCTGGCCACAGATCCTGGTCCAATCTTGTCTTCGCTCTACTGAACACAAATCACTCTCCGGAGCCCGCTGGTCGATTTGACCTAACCTTCTCACGGAACCAGGCGAACTCTTGCTGTAGACCCCATTCAGAACCAGTCTTTTCACCAGTCTTTAGGGTCTTGTGCGCGCCCAAACTTGTAGCCCAAGAGCTAAAAAAGCTGTGAAAAATTCTTTTATGTATTCCATTGGCAAAGATTTCATTACAAAATTAAGTCTCAGCCTCCCTTTAAAAAAAATCCAGCTTACGCCACTGGTAGCAGCATTAAGAGTGAGAGGTATGAGGGTCGCTATATGGACGCTTATTCCTATGAGTGCAGGCTTTCAAAGAACGGTTTGAAGTGATTATAAGTCTTGCAAAAGTTGACAATCCCATTTTCAGCACCAAAAATGCGGACCAGAAGAAAAAATCGTTATGATACGCGCCTTCTAAAGGTCAAGCCTAAGCCTAAGCCTAACCTATGGCTGAGTCACTGAAGATGCTAACAATTTCGAAAACCTCTGCAGGACAAAATGAACTGTTTAATACGAACGGCGTTGATATTGTCAGCTCAAATCATTTCCTACAAGACTGTTGGCCTTGACGTTTAATATCCTGCGCAGGTTTGGTACCTGCATCCATAGCACGGAGTACGTCAGGTTTTATTGTGGGACTGTTAGCTCAAGAATTGTCATCTTCATTCATACTAAAGGTAAAACCTTAATTCTTCTGTAAAAAATCTGACTGTCCCTTATTGAAGTAAGCAGTCAAGGTTGGTCATAGAGAAGACGTAAAATCCAACCGATCAGGACTGCTAAAAAGACTTTTCCGGACTGGGATCAATATGTGTCAGTAACACAAAGCTTTCCCACTTTCGTTCTCTAAACAAACCCCACCTGTGTGGAGGTTAGGAGGCCAACCCAAAGCTGATGGGACAGGATTTTTCATCACGTCCTGCAACATCACACAAAGGTGGAATTCCGTATACAACTCTCTGCCATATGCCACTGGAACACCACCTCTGCGCCATTTATCAATAACCCGCTTAATGCCTTCGATTTGATTCATATCAGGCAACATCCATTACCCAAGTCGTTCTGGCAATTCCCTTTCAAACTCTGACCTGCGCCAGCAATATTTCTCAATATAAGCACAACTGTCAACCCTTATTTTCGTGTGCCTGATGGCGAAAGAAAAAACCCTCTATGCCTATTAACCACTATTAAACCATCAGCAAATGGAACGACACGCCCACCCCAAAATAGGGCTTTTAGTAAAACTTTGACACTCACTTACGCATAAATCTTCACTGCGAATGCCGATTTTACGCATAAACTTGATACCGAAAAGGTGTTCCATTCCACGGGTACACTTACCGGAGAATGTGCTACATAAAGTAGGTAGCACAGGATAAAATTCCATCCACAATAAGAATGATTATGTGAAAAAGGATACCCCTTGTGTGGGGTATCCGGATACATAATTCTCATCCGTGCATGTGACAACAACGAAAAGGTCTCCACGCAGTGTTTTTTTTTTTTTTTTTTTAAGATTACACAAATCCTTTCTAAAACACATATACCGAAGACGGATATGTGTACGACAGAGTGTAGGCCATACGATTCGATTTGCCGATGTTTATAATCGGATCTCGTTTTCGTTTCACTGTTTTGACAGACAATGCGACCAACGACTTCTACGGTGACAACTGGTGAAATAGAAAATTTAATCGTTTGACATATTTATTGTGACGTGTGATTTATTTTTATTCGATTATCAACAGGATTTATTTATATGCTGATGTCCTTTTCGCCTTGAGGCTTATTTCTTCTTTTTTTTTTCCTTGCCGCCCCCGAACAGAAGGCAGAAGAAATCATTTTCTTCTTGACTGGAAAATAATTCAAGGGTGTTTGGTTCGTGTTTGCGCTGTTGTGACAGGTTCTAAAATTGGGGTGTCGTTGTTTTTTTTTATTTTTTATTCCAATTAATTCCACAAAATCCTTGCTTATGTCATTCAATCCCTGATTTGGAGATTTTGCCCGTAGTTGGCATGGGGATGTGAGAACCTTGAATTTAGCTTGGAGGTTGATAAGTCATCTTAGAAATTGACAGAGACAGAGACAGAGACAGAGTTTGGTGCGCAGTGGGCAGATGTTTAAAGGTGGAAGTGGTGCCCTTGGAACTGGAAAAGAATGGGAAATAGCACCGAGAAAAATGAGCTTCAGAGAAGAAAAAATGTTTACAGGTAGGGCGTTTCCGCAAGAGAGGTCTGGCTGCTGTTTGTTCACTTTAAACTGGCGAGTGCTTAAAGAGAAAGGTTTGACTGTCATCGGAGGAAGCCAGATATTACCAGCAGACACCGATCCCGTTTCAAAGACGTACATAGGTATATATCGAAGATTAAGATCGGTATACTGATTTGAAACGGCTTTACCACCTTTTGAAGTGGTCGCTGAGTGTACTTTTAGTACGTTCGTCTTTTGTCGTTTGTTTGTTTGTTTGTTGATTGTTGTTCGTGTTTGTCATTTGTCGTTTGTGGTTCTTCGTTTGTCATTTGTCGTTTGTCTTTTGTAGTTTATCGTTTGTCGTTTGTGGTTCTTCGTTTGTCATTTGTCGTTCGTATTTTGTAGTTTATCGTTTGTCGTTCGTTGTTTATCGTTTGTCGTTTGTAGTTCCTCGTTTGTCATTTGTCGTTTGTCGTTTGGCGTTAGTCATTTGTCGTTCGGTGCCTATCGTTTGTCGTTTGTCGTTTGTCGTTTGTAGTTCTTCGTTTGTCATTTGTCGTTTGTCGTTTGGCGTTAGTCATTTGTCGTTCGTCGTCTATCGTTAGTCGTTTGTCGTTCGTCGTTTATCGTTTGTCCTTTGTCGTTATCGTTTGTCGTTTGTTGTTCGTGTTTGTCATATGTCGTTTGTGGTTCTTCGTTTGTCGTTTGTGGTTTTTCGTTTGTCATTTGTCGTTTGTCTTTTGTAGTTTATCGTTTGTAGTTCTTCGTTTGTCATTTGTCGTTTGTCTTTTGTAGTTTATCGTTTGTCGTTCTTCGTTTATCGTTTGTCGTTTGTGGTTCGTCGTTTGTCGTTTGTCTTCTATCTTTTGTCATTTGTCTTTTATCGCTTGTTGTTCGTTGTTTCTCATTTGTAGTTTGTATAGGCTATCGTATGTCTTTTAGGCCCAATCCCACATAAACGAGTTTTCCTTGCGTCGAAGAAGCAAGCCTTAGTACCGCCTTAATAAATAAATCGAATTTTCCAACCTAAAGATCGTAAAATGAGGCTTCAGTGGAGCGCTATAAGCCCCCAGAAGCCTACAAGTGTTAGAAATCGAAATGGGTCGCTTCTTGTGAAAGGGTCAGTTGGTTTGTCCCTATTTTTCAGTGATCCCCTTCACCCACAAGTTGAAGTCCCAATTTCCACCAATCTCGCAACGAACATTCGACCCTCGAACGATCTTATTGTATGCCTCTCTGGAAAAGTTTCAACAAAGGAATTGTTCGAAAAACCCACAAACCAAGCCCTAGCAAGGATGTCCTTTCTTCGTAACAACACCCAACTTATTCAGCTACATTCCTAACATGTAACACACAGCATCCTCGGACTCGGACTATCCTCACCCATTCAGAAGCAATTTACATACGTCCCATAGAATTTATCAGCATATCGCCTTTGGAGAGCTTAACGCGTACACTACTTCGAATCGAATCGAAAGTTTATAGCGGGACTGGAATTTATTTCTACTTGGTGGCAAATAAATTGCTTTGTGAACTTCTGTTGCTCGAGGTAATTAATTTCGCAAACTGCTGCGCTACACAAGTGACACGCAGCGAGGAGCAGCAACCCCAGTCCGTCTCAAACGGAATGGCGAAAGTTATTTAAATGGCTCAACTATTTCCCAGCGACCAAAGTTTCTGCATACACTCGTATGTTTGGTCATGGAAGAATTACATCGCCATCGGTACACTAATTGATTGTAGAAGCTGTATATTCCAAATATGCCGTAATTAGCTAGTTTCAAGTTCCGAGTTTGTTACTCCTGTCTGTTTTCTATATAAATATGCGGGGAAACTCCAACAATGAAAGCCCCCCCTGTCCCGTTGTTGCAGGCATAACAATGCTCGGATACATTTCTGGGGAATAGAAAACACAATAAATCGAAAATAATATACTCGGAGTCGGTACGTCTTGAGTACAGTTGGAGAATGTTTGCATTCATCCTGTCCGGGGCGAACAACAATAAAAATTCTTATTCAACTATAGACGGAGTAATGATGCATGAATGCCATATCCCATTGAGTCGTGTAGGTTATATGAACCAATGGGATGGATAATCGAAATGGCTACTTGTGTGTGATATAATGGATATTGTATAGTCGTTTGGTATTTTCAATTGATCCAGCCCCGCCCCAATATCGTAGGATAATATAAAACATTACTTTCGGGATATTATATACCTCGGCGTAAGTTGATAGATGTGGAAGTTGTTCTCTCGGGAGGGTTAACCTGAATTTGAGTGCATAAAAAATGCGACAGCCAGAGGGAGAGTTTGTATAATTCAGTTTGGAGGGATGGCATAATAAGAATTACGAATGCAGATGTTTGGGGTGGTAGTACCTATTTTTCTTCGTACTGGTTTTCCCACCATTTCGTTGAAATAAACGGCAGCCTTTACAACCAACCTTAAAGATGTGGAAATTCTGTCCTCCTCACCGGCTAGGGTTTTTGCCAAAAGTGTCCTACAGATCAGCCAAACAAAAAGCTGGACTGCATCTAGCTTTGGGCATGCAAAGATTTTTGAGAAATGCGTTCTCTGACTATATGTCCAGTCCACCCATCAGGATTTCGATAGAAGTTTCGTGTGCTATTTTTACAGACGAGTTCCACGAAAAGGAAAGCAATATCCATCTACGCAGGATTCCCTGCCCAAGTAACAATTTTATTTCGGTAAGGTGCTATCGAAGCTATTGCACCTCACACATCAACTGCATAATGCCAAGTGGAAACACATTTGGCGCACTTTAATGCAGGTGTTTACTTGTTTAAGACTTTCTGAACAGCTTTGTAAGACCTTACTGTAAACACACCTTCTTCGTCTAAAAGGCAATTAACATCCACGGTAGGCTATTGCTTCGCAAAAGAAGCATTTCACACGTAGCCTTACCGAAACTAAATGGAAGAGGCTCAAATATAAACAAGAAAAATATTTGTACATTTCTCAATTTTCCATTTTCTTATTTTTTTATTTTTTTTATCTTATTAATAAATATTTTCCAAGACTTTTTGCAGTTTTCATGCCGTTTACATTTACGTACTCGTTATAATTTACATTTTACTTACATGCGTCGCACTGAGAATCGAACATGGGTCCTGCTACCCATGTCCAGTCCAATACACTACTTGATGCATTTCAGAGTTTCGTTAAGACTTGCAATAAACTTGCAGCTTACTCGACCGAAGTTGTAAGCAAGACATTTAGTGTTACCCAATTTATTTATGGGCGAATAGTGTTTATTTAAAATCACATTACTGACATATTTTTCACTGTGCTAAAAGTGTTTTATTTTTGTCATTTTTCCCCGGTTCATTAATTTATGTTTCTTTATTCATTTCATATGAAATACATTTTTACCTCTATAAAGCCTTCATATGTAAGTTAGGCGGAAGTACGAGTAAGTGCTTCTGTACAGCTTCCAATCGCAAGCGGTTGACTGCATGACAGTTCATTGCTTCTGTAATGCCTTCGGTCAGAAGCTCTAAAGAAGCTTCGAACCACAAGCTTTATCGATGAAATTCACTTTCCACACATCTCCAGACACATTTTCAGATGTCTAATAGAGATCTTATCGAAGCTTAATTTCATATCCCTCTATAAAGCCTGTGTATATGCTTCGTAAAGGACTTACTGAAGTTATTATCGAAACAAATGCTTCGAAATAGATCAACTTCGTTTAGCAAAGACTGTAGAAGCTCTATCCAAGCTGTTGCCTACAGAAATTACAAATTTGAACCTTACCGAAGGCAGCACTATTAGTTTCTGATTATAAATATTTCAAGTAGAAACCTTATCCTGTATAGTTTAGCGCCCCATTCTTAAAAATTCACCCCATCGAAAAATAGGAAAAGCATAAGCCCTCCCTGTCTAAGTGACTCTCTGCAAAGGTAGATAAATGGAACAGACATAAATAATAGAGGCGGACTCTCGAGGCTTCAAAATTGCCCTAGAAAAAATGTCTAAGCATCGATTTAGAAATCAAAACGTCTCTTTTGCGCTAAAAAGTTTAGTAACATGTGTCGTCAGGAGAACAACTGTAGTCGGACGTGAAGAGTTTGGGACTTTGTTAGAGAAACTCGAGCGACCTCTACCCTCTAGGGCGTGCGCTTGAACAAACAATTTTTAGCCCACTACTTCTGCAGTTAGTGGTGCAGTAGTCAGTGTGTTGGAATAATAAGCGAGGAGTCTCAGGTACGATCCCCGGAAAAACTTAAATTACATCTTAAGGTGTTTTCCACAGCGCCAACTATTTTTGTTATTCCTTCTATTTCCTTTCGAAATGTAGACGTCTTCAAGGTTGTCAAAAAATGCAATTTCACCCATCAAATCTTAATGTCCGGCTTTATACAAATTTCACTCTTTTACAATAACGAGTTACATTCGATACAATTTTTACCATTTTTTTCAGCTTTTCGTTCGTCTGAAAACAGTTTAAGTTCGGAACTGGAAATATATAGACCTCTATCAATTGTACAACATATCTTAAAAGAATTTGAAAGACCGGCTTGTCAAGGTAAGTGAAGACTTACATTGAAAACCAACAGCTTTGTACACTTTTTAGAGCTGGCCGCAGCTGTTTAGCTGCTTTGCTAAAATTATAATAAAGGGTGATTTTTTAGCTGGTTTGGTTTTGGCAACACTGGTTTTGACAGCTGACGTGTGTTTAGTACCTTGTGTCACTGTCAAACAGCTTCAGTTTGGTTTGCAATTTAACCATGGATCGTCTTACAAATGAACAACGCTTGCAAATTATTGAATTTTACTATCAAAATTCGTGCTCGGTTCGAAATGTTCATCGCGCGCTGCTTCCATTTTATGATCGGCATTCTCGACCTTCTGAGCAGTCTATTCGGAAGATTGTGACCAAATTTCGCACCAAATTTACTTTGTTGGACATTAAACCACCAACACGTTTACGTACTGTGCGTAGTGAAGAAAATATGGCGGCCGTATCAGCTAGTGTGACAGAAGACCGCGAAATGTCGATTCGGCGCCGTTCCCAGCAGTTAGGCCTTTGTTACAGCACTACGTGGAAAATTTTGCGGAAGGATTTGGGCGTAAAGCCTTTTAAGATGCAGCTGGTGCAAGAACTAAAGCCAGCCGACCTACCACAACGCCGAATTTTTGGTGAATGGGCTCTTGGAAAGCTGGCCGAGGATCCGCTTTTTTATCGAAAAATTGTGTTCAGCGATGAGGCTCATTTTTGGTTGAATGGGTACGTAAATAAGCAAAATTGCCGCATTTGGAGTGAAGATCAGCCAGAAGCATTGCAACAGCTACCAATGCATCCCGAAAAAGCCACTGTTTGGTGCGGTTTATGGGCCGGCGGCATTATTGGGCCATATTTCTTCAAAGATGATGCGAATCGCAGCGTTACTGTCAATGGTGAACGCTACCGAGCGATGATAACAAACTTTTTTTTGCCCGAAATGGAAGTTCTTGACTTGCATGATATGTGGTTTCAACAAGACGGTGCCACATGCCACACAGCACGCGAAACAATGGCGCAATTGCGAGGCGAGTTTGGTGAACAGTTAATTTCACGTTTCGGGCCGGTCAATTGGCCGCCTAGATCGTGCGATTTGACACCATTAGATTATTTTTTGTGGGGGTATGCCAAGGCTAATGTGTATAGGGACAAGCCCGCTTCGATTGACGCACTGGAAGCCAACATCCATGCATTCATTCGTGAGATACCGGCCGATATGTGTGAAAGAGTATGCCAAAATTGGACTCAGCGGATGGGCTACCTGAGACGCAGCCGCGGTCAACATTTGCATGAAATTATCTTTAAACATTAAATTGCAAGGTTCAAACTATCGATTCAAATAAATATTTCATTCATTTTTTCGAATTTTTTGTGTGTTTTTTTTTAAAAAAAGTTCTAAACCTCTTAAAAAATCACCCTTTATAATCGTGTAGAAACTCAACACACATCCGCATTTTTCTTAGCCCATTGAATAGCATGCATCATGATATCCTTAAATCCAAATTAACAGGTCTTTTTACGTGTCTGAAACTGCGAAAGATCTAAAGGCAGATTTCGTATAACAATGATCGTCTGGACGGTATTACGACTCCATATTCTGGCTAAAATTTTTTGACTATTGCCAGCTTTCAGCTTTCGTCACCGGTTTCCAATATTAGTTGGGCAAAATAAATAGGATTATGTCATTAACCTCGTAATTTTTGGACTTCAAATTTGGACTCCATCTGTTTTGACTATAATCACCTGGGCACTCATTGCGTAATTTTTCAGACGATTATCGTCGAAATGATAGACCTCCAATAGCAGCAACTAAGGGCCAAAATTACGAGTTTGAGACCATAATTGAGTTCATTTTCGACAAATATAATGAAAGCTGTCGATAGTGAAGCAAATTCGGACAGCATATAACTTCTTATGGTTATCAACGTTTCAAAAACGGAATCTGGCCCCTGAAAAATTACGGAATTTGTGCCCTTTTGTCTTTCTATTCATCTGCGTCTTGTCCGAATTTCTCAGTGTGAATAGTGGTGTACCTCAAGGCTACGTCTTCGGTTCGCAGCTTTTAATTTAAAATACGAATTTTCGTTAATTAGTAAGTCGAACAGTTCGTATTTAGATTGAAAAGCGAGAGAGCCTACAAAAGGCTCTGCCACTGCGGATTCTTAAAGGAGCCTATTGTGCCACAAGTTTGTGTGGCTTCGGGCGTTTTTTTTACAAGTCCTCGGAAGGGTTTGGTAACTGGTAACCCATAGATATATATATTCGCCATCTTCCCTTAAGAAATCTTCATAAAAATATCCACCCGAATATCGAGAAACAGTGCAACATTGTCAGCTCGAAATCCAAGTGGTAAAGGGCCCCTAAAGAAGCCCGATCTTTAGTGAAAGAAGTCCTGTTAGCCGCATCTTCTGAGATAGCCGCAAGAGGCAATCAATTCCTTGGAATCTGCCTCTATAAATTCCAAAGAAGCCCTAGAGCCTAGACCATCGCTTGTTTCTCAGGGAAATTCCGGAGTAGCTAAAGTTTTTCTTTGCTGAGTGTCGGGGCATAGGGAATTTGACTACAGCCTGATTGACAAGAGAAAGGTACACCTTCGGTTATAATTTTCCTTCAATTATGCAGTCTACAAAATTTCTCTTTAGCTCAGCGAGCTATACAGTTTTGCGCTCCACAGTCAAGGAAGGGGCTGCTCAGTTTGCCTCCATTTCGGAGTCTTCCCGTTCAATACACTAGGTAGAGTTACCTCACGTATCTAGTTCTCCTGTTTTTAGTTACTCGACGACTTTTGTTACACTTTCAGTATAAATTTGAGCTGCTCTCTATCAGCGACTGTTCTCCCCCTCATCACACATTCAACCAGTCCAGCTTAGGACGCATAGACCTACCGCAGCATTACCCTATATGACTCCATTCGCATACACGAGTACCGAGTATTCGATTTCAGCAATTTAATTAATCTGCCGGAAATTCATTGAATCTACTATCCCCATTTTTGTGCAGCCGATAGCAAAATCATCATTCGGCCATTATCATAACCCTAATCCCCTTCATCAAATCCATGAAATGGACAAAAAAACTACCCTTAATCACACTTTTGTGATTTTCCCTGTACTCAATATCAATTATTCCAACGTTCACTTGAATTGACCAATAGAATTGGTCCATAATCTGGAATTTATTGCCATTATACCTTTGTGTGCGATGCCTCATCTACCTCCTACGAATAATCAACTTAGAGCAATCCCTCTCGTCTATCCGTGATTAGCAAGGGCTTAGGATATATGATTTTTTGGTCTTGCGTTGAATGCGCATACGACGTACGGAGGAGGACATGTCTTTTGTATATATAGTGTTCACTTGAATTAAAGTTCAAGGAACGATGTCGGGCAAGCCAAACGAGGTTACCAACTGTCGATTTTCAAGGGGCATTTGGTTTGGAGATTCTGCATGAATGTGGTATGACGTTCAAGAGCTATAGGAAGATGAAGGATGTGTATGTCCTACGCACGGGAATTCGCTCATCAATTTTGTGATTCACAACGAATCGCGTTATGTACTTTTTCTCTTCGTAAAAATAGCTTAATAACTTAAGGCAGGCAGTCCACTATACGGTAACCCTACATTCTGCTCTAGACGAAGCGATACCCAGAACTGTATTAACTACCTCCATTTTAAGCCTCCCATCAGTGCTAACCTATAGAAATATTTTTACTAGACTTGGTTGTCGTAGATATCCTTTTAGGTAGGGATAATGAGATTTACTTGATTTAAAAGAGGACATTAAAAATACTTATTTATTTATTTATTTGCCATCAAAGAACAAGCTCTTTCTTAGACTAAAGATGTAACAGAAAAAGAAGAAAAAACAAGAATAGTTTAATAATAATAAGAACAATAATAATAATATACATAGGAAAAATAACATATTGAAAAAAAGAAAAATAGAGCCAAACAATTATGTCGGAATACCATCAAGTGGGTTCCTTTTAATAGAACAGATCGACAAGTTAAAGTCGATCAAATGAATATTTGCATTGTAGGAAATCATAAGACCATTTATTGACGAAGAGCGACCATAGTTCGTGCGCGAGTGTGATATTTTAAAGAATCTATTATTACGTAAGTTTGACGATGGGACATTAATGTCAAGAAGGCGTAAAATTTCAGGAGAATTAATATCACCAATGAGTACCCTATGAAGAAATAAAATTCTTGCCACCGTTCTTCTTGCTTCAAGGGACTCCATGCTAATCAGTTTCAACCTTGATAGGTATGGAGGTAGGTTAATAAGATCAGTCCAACGTAGCCCTTTCAGCGCGAATCTCAGAAACCTTTTTTGTATTGATTCAATTCTGGAGATGTGCACACTGTAGTATGGGCACCAAACTATAGATGCATACTCCAATATTGACCGTACAAAAGATATGTATAAAGTTTTGATGACGTAGGGATCAGAGAACTCACAAGCAAAACGCCTAATCATTCCCCAGGACCTATTAGCCTTATTTAAGATACAGTCAATATGATCATTGAAGGATAGCTTGGTGTCCAAAATAACACCAAGATCCTTGATTGTATATACACGAGGGATTATATTACCATCAAAGGAGTGAGCAAATTCTATAGGTGATTTACATCGAGAGAAAGAAATAACAGAACACTTGCTAACGTTAAGAGAGAGGTAATTTTGTTTGCACCACAAATAAAATTTCTGCAGGTTAAGGTTAAGAAGATGGAAACATTGTACATCATTGCCTGATATGAACAATTTAAAGTCGTCGGCAAACATCAACAATTCGCATTCGGGCAAAAATTTGACAATATCATTAACAAACAATATAAAAAGGAGAGGGCCAATATGACTACCCTGGGGAACGCCAGAGGAAACGAAAATTTTATTAGAGATAGCATTGCGGAATTTCACATACTGAAATCTATCACTTAAGAATGACGAGAGCCATCTTAGGAAAGGTATTGGGAAACCCAGTTTTTCGAGTTTGTAAAGCAGTATTTTGTGGTCTACGCGATCAAAAGCTTTGCTAAAATCTGTATAAATGGCATCAACTTGATTGCCTTTCCCGATTTCTGATATCACAAAATTAGAAAATAAAAGAAGGTTGGTGACAGTAGAACGTTTCTTTACAAATCCATGCTGGTTGTTGCAAATTAGGGACTTACAGTAGAAGTAAAGTTTATCCGTAACTAACTTGTCAAACAACTTCGGAACACAAGATTGCTTACAGATGCCCCTATAGTTCTCAACTTTATTCCTCCTACCAGATTTGAAAATAGGAATTATGAAGGACGTTTTCCAGAGGGATGGGAAGGTGCTAGTTTTAAAGGATAGATTAAATAGGTGGCATACAATTTTATGTAATGGTATGGCACATTTTTTAAGAAAGATGGAGGGTAAACCATCAGGGCCAGGACTAAGACTTGATTCTAAGCTGGTCAGACCTACCAGGACATCATCTTCGGAAATGTCAATGCTTCTGAAGATAGGAGTAGGGAAATCACCAAGAAAGCTAAAGAATTGCTCATCAATCCTTGAGTCATTATTTGAATAGACAGATTGAAAAAATAAACCAAAATTGTTGCATATGGAAATAGAAGAATCAGTTAAATGTCCATTAAAAGAGAGTGAGGCCGGGTAACCATCACTTTTTCTCTTTGAGTTTATGAAATTCCAGAATTTATCAGGTCTGGACTTAAGACTGTTTTGCATGTCCTCGATGTACACCTGATATGCATAACGGATGGAGGATTTTAACTCTGATTTCAACCTTCTAAACACCAGATAATCCTCATTAGCCAAACTACAACGCCATTTTCTAAAGGCTCTGTTTTTTAAACGCTTAAGGTGACGGGTAAGATCATTGTCCCATGGACAAGACTGCCCAACATTAATTTTAGCACAAACTACGGGGACATAGGAAAAAATTACGTTATTAATGACGCGATAAAAAACATTACAAAGGTCATTGATTTCAAGAGAAAGATACGGGCTCCAGTCAAAATTGTTTAGTTCTTCACAAATTTGTATGAAGTTAGCATTTTTAAAATCGAAGTTAAAAGAAGTAAAATTATCTGTTACAAATGAGTCAACATAACAAAAAAGATTTAATGAAGGGTGATAAACATCTTCCGGGATTAGTGGTATGTAACAGCGGGATACAATACTTTCGTTGCTGTTGTTAGTAAAGATGAGGTCCAGGGTACGGCTTTGGTAATTTTTTACGTGGTTCACCTGTAGAAGACCAAGCGAGTGGAAAGTATCGACGATTTCAGAACCAATCGTAGATAGAGTGTTTATTGGGTTGAGATATGTGCAATCTATGTCCCCTGATGCCCATTGAATATTGGGTTGATTGAAATCGCCAAATACGTAAATTATATCCGGTGCAGACAGCAAACTCACAATAAATCTCATGGCATCCAAATATCTACTCACAGTTATGAGCTGAGTACGGGGTGGAATATAGACACAAGCGAAATAAATAAACTTCCTCATAATAACGGACTTTTTTTTGAGCATGATATCAGGTTTTATCCAGTCAGCCTTTTTAGGGCATTATTCAGGGAAGAACTTCCGCTCATATGCCCTCATAGGCTTCTAGTTCAACCTTTCATGTGCTAGCGCAATGCGGACCCATGACTCTTGGTCTATAGGAGTTCCTTGCCTATACGAAGACTGCCACCTAACCTAATCTAGCCACGCTTACTTTATAAAAAGATATTGAGTGCCAAGAGAAAGCTTGACGATAGAAGCTTCATGAAGTTGGAGAAGGCCTCATTTTGCTAGAGCTGGCTTATTACTGCCTGACAACCTGCTGCTTTTTTTCGCGACATATGAGTTTGATTTCTGCCCGAAAACTCGTCGCTTTTTTCGATTAAATGAAGACGGATAAGGACGAAAAATCGCACTGATCGAGATAGTTTCGCGCGATATTTTTAGCTACAGAAATTACGTAAACGAAGAGTGGATTTTTATATTTGAAATTATTTTTAAATTTTATTACAAAAGCTATATAAAGTGTCCCGGTTGAGCCCCCATACAGAAAATGTTTCCACCGCCTGAGAACTATTTTGTAAGCCCCTGTTGATGATTCGTGTTATGACACCAAACCCACTGATAACTTCCCAAACCCCCCCCCCCAAACCAACAATAAAAAATCAGTTCACATGGCAACCATGAAACCCGAATCCGTCGGACAGATCCCGCTGAGAAGTTGTAATAATAGAAGTTAACTAAAACTATCTAGCCCCGAAAAAAAATCGCTGAAGCGAAATGATATGATTTCAAAGGCCATTTACTCCTGTCCCATAGTGTCCTTTTTTCCTACTTCTTCTCTGTGATATGCCAGTGGGTTGGCTCTCGTCGTCGTCGAAAATGCTTTGTGGCTTTCTGACCATCACAACTTAAACCTCATCGCATGAAGGGAGACAAGGAAAATAATACCGACGACGAGAGAGAAAAAAAAAATAAAACTGGAAATCCACTCGCCGAAGTAATCGTATAATTCACCCAGCGTGGGGCGAATGTAAAAACCTCGAATGGAAAATGAAACATAGTTTTCCATGAGAGATTACACCAGTTAAGTTTTGGTCTTATATATTTTTCTTGTCTTCGCTGCACCACGCTCGCTCCCTCCTCAGACTCGGGTGTTGTTTTAAAAGATCCATGTATGCAGTTGGGAGTGCGCGATCCTTATATACAAGTACATGTGCTGTTAAGCGTTTGTTTAAACACACATTTGCTTCTCTGGCTGCAATATTCGTTCTCGTTTTCATTTCTCATGAGTGCGAAATTCATTGCATGTTCTAATACGGGCCACGGGGTTGTACGGTGGTTATGGTAACGGTTATATTTTTTTTGCCCGTTTCCTTTGACCGCAATCGATGGAAAGCAATTTCCGTAATTCGGGTCTGAACTCACTTACATCTCGCCGTGCAGTGGGGTGTGAAGAAAGGGTTTAAAAAGGGACCGAAATCGATGGTTTAAACAAGCGAAACCGTTTAAGAACTCTGCAATTGGGATAAGTGTGGGGAAATTGTTGGGGTGTTTAAGTGGGGAATATCCTCATAGCGAGAGTGTTGTATTTTAACGAAGCTCATAGATGTTATTTAAAAAGCGGACTGAGTTTGCTAAAAATGTTAGAGCTAATTTTGACAAGAGCAGCCCTGATGTCGTGTCTTATTCGGGCTTCTAGTATACGCCTTTCCGAAAAAATCGAAGAGCGTAGCCTTGGCTGTGACATCATTTGGAATTTTGGCTCACATTTAAATAGCCGAAGACATCGTTTGCCCTCAGTCTATCTTCAATCACAAATCGGCCTCCATATACCACTGGATGTCGTAGGTCTCAGAGATGTGCATCCTTCTTGTGTTTTCTAGATACAATTTTAAGCTTAGAAAGAACCAACGATATATTTTCAATATTTTTTTTGTTCCACTACTCATTAACCACTTTTCTTCATCACCTTATTTGACATTTCAGCTAAACAATTCAGTTTTCAAAGCTTGAAATATAGGTCTACAAGACTTTCGCTTACAATCTTTCTCGTTCCCCTTGCATTTGAACATCCAACGACTTATCCGAAAGAGAAAACGTGTGCACGACGCCGTCTTGCGTATACAATTCCGCCACTTGTGTTTGGCATTATCTCACTCTCTGCGAAGATACGTCACAACGAAACTTTAAATATATTTCGGCCTTCGGTCCAGGGATGAAAAATAAAAGGTGTGGACTGTAAGCAAATCTTAGTTCCGATTGTATTTTTTCGGGCTCAATTGTATTTTTTTTTTTTTCTGTATAGGAGACATTTTTTTTCGTACAAAATTTCGATGACTTGGAGATGTTCGTTAATTTTATGTAATATTGCGCGATTCCGTCCGTCAGCTTCTGAGACCTACAGCTAGGCGGATTTGTTTCAAACTTAGTTTTTAGAGTTTGTGGGCTTAAACTTAAAGTTCGGAGCAATTTTTTTTTTTGCACAGAAATTTCAAAATTTGTATTTTTCTCGCGCTTTGTGAACAAAAATGTATTTTAAAGTTAATTATGGCCAACTTAATTTATTTGGTTATGTACATAAAAACTGGTAAAACAATTTTATCCAAAATGCATGAACAATTAAATTTTTTTAAATGATACCGTCTCTCGTTTTCCACACGAATTTCACGATAACAATAACAATTTAACTTTGAACTTATTTATCGGCATAATAACGACCTTTCATTGATCGCCATTCAATTACAATTATGTACTTTGAAAACATTTCCGAAAGGATTAAGAATTTCACTCAAAAATCTTGTAAGATGCAAAAGCTACAAAAATATTTACTCGTTTATCGCTATCATTATACAGAGAACTTGTAAAACACTTGAATAAAAGCACTAATACATACACATATAAAAAAGGTGTATTAAATATGCATTGGCCTTAGGAACAGAAAAAAAAATCAAATCTAAAGTTCTCTTTTGTTAGGCAGTGATTAAAGTTCACTGCCTAAGAAAAGAGGCAGCATTTCATAGGAATGAAATAAATTTAACAAAAGACAACTTCTGTTCAGTTGCTATTGTGACTCAATTTTGTTGTTCAGAGAGGCCAGCTTCAACCTTCAAGTTGTCGTTGATGTGAACCATATGAACAAAAATTTTTATAATTTGCAATGAGAAAGTTGTTAATACAGCCCTACCGCTTTTCGACTGCCCTAATAAATTAACCATATGATGCACATAGAGTGGCAAGCCCTAATTTCCCGCAGTAAATATTAATTTACTTTGCTAATTTGTAACTTGGATTTGACGGATGCCACTTTAGATTTGACCTCCGTGGTTTTCGAATTTTTGGTATTTCATATTTTGAGCTGAAATTTCAGATTTCTGCTGCTAAATCAAACATTAAATCCGAATTTTATTGGTTGTCGTGTGTTTTAAGTTGGCCACTAAAAAACACTTTTTGTTTACTTGCACTGTTATAAATCCATTGTAATTGAAACTGTTTTCCATACCCGTAATTGTTATAAGTGATAATAAATCATGTAGGTACATAACATTCAAATCCGCGAAAATGTTGAGATTTTTGAAAATTGCTCCGTATTGCGGAGTCACTCCAATCTAACTATTTCCTAACTTGAAACCAAATTGAAAACTTTATTTCTTATAATTTAGACTTTGAGTTGATTTTCATTTCCAAAAGTCCTATTTAAAATATATATTTATTGCTTACGGCCAATGAGTATAATAAAAATTCAAAATAAAAAATACTCTTTGAGTGTAACTTTTTCGGGGCGATTGGATTGTGTATTTTTCCAAAGTCCGTTGTAACTAAAAAATTACGATTGTAACACATTTGTCAACCCTGCTTCGGTCTCCAAAGGCTGTCCAATTTTACTAGAAAAATTACATACAGAATCATATTTCTTTCAAATAAGATTCCCCGCATTTTTGTCGAAAATCTCCTCATAGATATTATCCATTAGAATGTCCTTAAATTAAAATTGCAATTCGACACTTTGGCTCATCATTCCCCAGTGCGAATTCATATACAAATATTCCGCCTCACACATTTTTAATTTCATTTCCTGACATAAGACATCTCTGTGTGTTATACATTTTTATTATAACTTTAATTAGCACTTAACTTTATGAAGTCATTAAAATGCTATTCCATTTTAATTACTTAATTAATCCGACATACTTTTTAATTATTGCTGGCATCTGTGTGGCGAAAATGTTTTTAAAACGTTAAAAATTACTTTCCATCCATCACTCGAAAATGCATCAAACAAGAAAAAAATAAAATGATACTCATAATCTAAACGGCTTTTAAATGGAATTGAAGTGACTTTAGCGTCATATTATTGCCGGAGCAATTAATGTCTCCCGTGTTTTATTTTTTTTTTTTATTTGCGGTTGGTAAACAATTCGGAAAGGGATATGTAATTAAAATTTACAACCATCCATGTTAAATAGTCCTTGATTATGGGGTGGCATTAGGTGTGTTTTTTTCTTCGACACGGAACAAAGGAACCCAACGTATGATTTCTCGAGGACTTGTTTATGGGTGCGCACTAATTTACGATAATTAATTCCAGTCAATTAGCCAACGATTAGGGGCAGGCGTGTTTTCTTAATTTGTTGTTAATTAGAAGTATTTTTTTGTTTATTTACTTTTTGAAATTATTTAAGAGCAGGTGTGGTATATAAGTAGCAACGTTGGTCCTGAAAAGAGAAAGAATTCATGAAAATAAAAAAAAGTGTGTAATGCCGGTCGTCCACTAAGTGCGCAACGAAGCAATTTTGAGTTAAAAGCATTCTCCTCTAATGTAGGAAGCACTAAATTTTATGTGGCCAATGCGTTTGTTTCAGTTTAAAGTGGTTGCTCAACGCATTGCTCAACAAGTGGTGACAGTGTATTAACTCGTGTTGTTCGTTTAACATGGATGTGCAACACGTTGAGCAAAAATTACACGATAATATGTGCTGCACATTAACTGTTCAACCCACTGCTAAACTTCTTGAATATTTCGTCGCACCCGAGACCCGACACAAGCCAAGTCAACAAGGATTTTGTTTGGTGTCGGGTGCGACGAATTTTATGCGTTTACCCATTGGAATCGACCAACTGACAGCAGTTTTTATTAGTGTTAAATATTTTCCGCGACATTGAATGACGAGTCAGTAGGTGAAAAAAAATAAAAAAATAAAAAAATACGAAAGTGAGGTCGAAATATTTCACAAAGCTGGTTGACGTCTCAAGCCGTTCTCTTCTCTTGTCTTCACTCTCAATCGTCCTCTAGTCAGGGATGAAAAACGAATGGCGTGGACTGCAAACAAATCTAAGTTTAGATTGTATTTTTTCGGGCTCAATTGTATTTTTTATTTTCGTATACGAATAATAGAAAGATGTCGTTTTCGTACAAAATTTCGAATGATTTCGAGATGTCTTATGTCATATCGCGCAATTCCGTCCGTCAGCTTCTGAGGCCTACAGCTAGGCGCATTTGTTTCAAATTTCGTTTTTAGAGTTAAAAAGTTTGGAGCCATTTTTTATTTTGTACAATTTAAAACTTTGGATTTTTCTCGAAAACGATATAAATACGATATGTGAACGAAAATGTATTTTAAAGGTAATATGGTGAACTTATAATTCAATTTTATACACTATCTATTTAAAAACGGGTACAACAATTTTATCCAAAATGCATAAGCAATTTAAATGTTTAAAATGATTCCTTCTTTCGTTTTCCATACGAATTTTACGATAACAATAGGAAGGTGCTTTAAGCAACTCTCGAACACCAAATTTTTGGTTTTCATAAAAATGTTTGCATGCTCAACAATACGTTGCACTTACTCAATTTACTCAATTTTTAGCGTAACAGTTGAAAAAAGATTACTTTTTAAAACCAATTAAGTTCTCCAACTTTATTTGCAATCACATACTTTCATTTTTAAAGAAATTAAGTTCACTAAAAGCCCTCAATTTGACTTTGAGCTTGTTTATCTGCATAATAATGAACTTTCATGATCAAATTTCAATTCCAATTACTTTAAAAACATTTCCGAAAGGATTAACAATTTCACTCAACAATCTTGTAAGATGAAAAAGTTACAAAAATCAACAAAGTACCTGATGAACGAAAATTGTTATGATTTGACATTTAAAGCAATGAGAAATCTGAAAAAGTGAAAACGTATGTGATTTGTTTAACTTTAAGTTTTTAATACAAACAACCGTATCGACTGCACTAATAAATGAACGCGCCACACTTTACACATTCAGAAAAATCATATGCATGCTGATCGAGATTATATTTTTAACATTTCCGTTCCGTTCCGTTTACTATTTTTCTTTTTCTGTACCAATTATCATTTCAGTTCAGTTACCCAACAATGTAATATTTTGCTATTGTCATTCCATTTCATTTCATTCCTGAATTGGATCTGTCACTTTGGCAGACTAATTTCTTCCTTTTTTTTCTTCTATTCTAACCACGATCCGATCAACACGTAATTCTTTAGATTACCTATTTTATAAGTTTAAATTAAGGATTTCTTTTAAATAAATAACAAGTTGGACACAAAGTTCCAACACATGACTGCACAAAGTAGTGGCAATCCCTAATTTGCCAAAGTAAATAATACTTTACTTTACTAACTTGGAACTTGGAGCTCGCTCCAGTGTGAATTTCAACTAATTGGGTTTGACAGATGCCACTTTAGATTTGAATTACGTGGTTTTCCATTTGGTATATCTGATTTTGATCTGAAATTTCAGATTTCTGCTGCCAAATCAAACATTAAATCCGAATTTCATTGGTCCTTCTGTATATTGAGTTGACCGCAAAAAACACTTTTTGTTTCCTTGCACTATTATAAATCCATTGTAAGTGAAACTCTTTTCCATACGCGTAGTTGTTATTCGTGAAAGTAAATCATGTAGCATGGAAATCTGCGGAAATGTTGAGATTTCTGAAAATTGCCCCAGATCGGCGACTCCAATCCAACTATTTCCTAACTTAAAGCCAAATTGAATGCTTTATTTATTATAATTTAGACTAAGAGTTTATTTTTTTTCCAATAGTCGTAACTATTCTATCTGTTAACGGTCAATGAACATAAATAAAAATATAAATATAAAAAAATATAAAAGTGCTCTTTGAGTGTAACTTTTTCGGAGCGATTGAATTGTTTATTTTTTCAAAGTCCATTGTAACTTAAAAGTTACGATTGTAACACATTTTCTTCCTTGCACTCAGGTTAAATTATCATCACTGGCTGGCGCTCTCGCTCCCGTAGTCGATCAATTAGTGATGCACATAAAATTTGATTGTATTAATGAAGTTTTTCTTATTCTTTCATACATTCCACCAAGTAGCTCTTTTGAATTGTATAAAGCTCATGTTGATAATTGTAGTTCCATACTTAAAAATCTGAAAGAGTGTTACAAAGACAATTTGATACATTAAATAAATTTCTTTATAATCAATATGTGTTTTCTGTTGAGTGTAAATGTAAATGTTTTTGGAAATTTATAAATAGTAAGAAGCAATCGAATGGCATTCCAAATCGTATGCATCTTGATGGCATTACATCTTCTGATCTGGCAGTTATATGCAATTTATTTGCTAAACATTTCCAGTCCGTTTACTTAAATTGTAGTTTTATTATACCTCAAGCTGCTGACAAAAATTCTCCATTTAATCTTTTGAATATTGGAAGTTTAAGCCTATCTAACGCAGAGATAGAATTAGCTTTGTCTAAGCTTAAGGCAGATAAACGACCAGATAACGATGGAATTCCCCTTTTAATTTTACTAATGTGTGCGAAAGCATTCACTGCACCTTTACATCTGATTTT
The DNA here is from genome assembly GCA_951230905.1 of Cheilosia variabilis. Taxonomy (NCBI): domain Eukaryota; kingdom Metazoa; phylum Arthropoda; class Insecta; order Diptera; family Syrphidae; genus Cheilosia; species Cheilosia variabilis. The sequence goes on along the minus strand of OX579680.1, from coordinate 57,347,957 downwards.
TAATCGTTCATTGGAATTTGGCGAATTTCTTAATACATGGAAGTGTTCAACAATCACACCAATTTACAAATCGGGAAGCAAGCAAGAGGTTTCTAATAACCGTGCAATTTGTAAACTTTCTACCATTCCTAAACTATTTGAAAAAATGGTCTATGATAAATTAGCTCCCGCTCTAAAAGGAATTATTTCTCCCTATCAACATGGTTTTGTAGCTGGTAGATCTACTAGCACTAACCTAACTATTTTTTGTAACTCTGTTTTAAATGGGCTTGAGAAGGGGTCGCAATATGATGTTGTGTACACTGACTTCTCCAAAGCATTTGACCGAGTCAATCACGAAGTTTTACTAATGAAGCTAGCTACAATAGGTTTTCATTCAAATTTCCTAAAGTGGCTAAAAGCATACTTACGGGATCGTATCCAGTACGTACGTATCAATAATAATCTTTCTTCGCCAGTATATGTTACATCGGGGGTCCCTCAGGGTAGCCATCTAGGTCCACTACTCTTTCTATTATTTGTCAACGACATTCCCGACATAATTTTAAATTCTAAATGTTTGATGCATGCTGACGACTTAAAAGTTTTTCGTTGCATAAACTCTGAGCAGGATTGCATTCTATTGCAAGAAGATCTTGATAAATTATCAAATTGGTGTAGGATTAATTCCTTACATCTGAATATTTCCAAATGTCAAAGTTTAACTTTTTGTCGCAAACGTTCATCAGTTAAAATATATATATAAAATTAACCATAAGGCATTATCCGTCATAACCTTTAAAAAAGATCTTGGCGTCATTTTTGACCAAAAACTAAACTTTTTGAAGCATATCGATTCTTTATTCGCTAAAGGCAATTCAATGCTAGGTTTTATCTTGCGTAATTCCAAAGACTTTTCGGATCCTCACACTCTGAAATGTTTATTTTTTGCGTTTGTTAGGTCTACCTTAGAGTACTGCAGCACGATATGGAATCCTTCTCATGCAATTCACTCTTTTAGATTAGAGAAAATCCAAAAACGATTTACTAGAGTTGTAATGAAAAGACTCCGCTGGAACATAGTTATGCCTTCTTATGAAACGAGGTGTAAATTACTTGGAATTTTGCCTCTACACATTCGAAGGAAATATTCCGCGGTTATGTTCATTAGGGACATATTAGAGGATCAAATTGATTGCCCCTCTGTCTTATCTCTAATTGGGTTCAATGTTTCTGCGAGAATGCTTAGAAACCGATTGTTTTTTAATATTCCGTATCATAGAACTGCTTATGCCGCCAACGAACCAATATCCAGGTGTTTACGAGAAACAAATACTGTTTGCGATATGAAAGATTTCAGTCATAGTAGGTAATAGGTATATATTTAAAACAAATCTATTATTAATTCTAAGTAACTTTAATGGTGGTGTGGTGATGTTTAATATTTTGTTTATATTTAATATTGTATCAAGTAATCACTGAAGTATAATTGTAACTTTGTTTGATGAAATAAACTAAACTAAACTAAACATTTGTCAACCCTGCCTCTAGTTTAATTAGGTCGCTGGTCGTGGTGACGTTCTTACATTTTATGACTTTCACTCTCAGTTGCCTCCGAACGCCGTCGTCGTAGACAATATTCCATAGGAGGGTGCCTGAAACAGATCTTTGTGTAACGCCTGCTGCCTCGTTGCAGTACTAAATGCTGTCCTAGCTTAGTCTTTTGATCTCGAAGTATGCATGTTCGTTATCAGTATTTTCAAACGCAGTAGATGAAGAGTGTGCTCAACAGGTTGGTCAACTACTTACGCTTGGTTAAGCTTACGAGAGTATCCGTATGAGTCCAACAATTTTTTAAGCAATCACAAAGGAATCGCAGTTCACCAACAATTAGAACTGGGACATCGACTCGTGGACGGAGTGAGATCACGTCGAAATGAGACTTCCTATATGAGACGGCCTATATTTTTGCTGTCTGTTTTTTCAAAAGTTTTTGAGAAAGGTATTAAATCTAGAATGTTATCATATCTTAACAGCATACATTTCTTTAGTGATCATCAGTTTGGCTTTAGACGTGGGAAGTCTACCGAGACTGCTCTATTAAAATTAACTGGTGAATTATACAACAGCATGAACTATTCAGATATTACAGCTTCACTGTTTATTGATAGGTATCACTAAAGCTTTTGATATGGTAGACCATTCGATATTATTAGACAATCTATACCGTATTGGTTTTAGAGGCTATATGTACAAATGGTTTGCATCATACTTAAAAAATCGTAGACAAATGATCAGAATCAATAACAATTATAGTTCCCAAAAAACTAGAGCACTCGGTGTTCCACAAGGCTCAGTCCTGGGCCCTATATTGTTCTTAATTTATATTAATTCCTTGTTTGAGCAACAACAACAACAAATAACAGCATTTGCTTATGATACTGCTCTCTCTTATTCTAATAAAAGCCCGTTTAACATATTTTGTGACGTAAATTATGACCTTGACTTACTTAGGAAATGGTTTTTTAAGCACAAATTAATCATCAGCGACAACAAAAAAGTTTATGATTTTTAGTTTGAAGGGATATTTTGAGGATATCTTCCCACTTTATTACCATTCTTGTAATTGTTCACGTTTTTGTTTAACTAACTTTAACAATTTGGCATCGTGCTCCGATAAATGCTTCAGAATTGAGCGTGTTGATAACTTTAAATACTTAGGTATTATATCAGACGACAAACTGAGCTGGTATAATCATACTGTTTATCTTAAGCAATATTTTAACAAAGTGGTGAGGCAATTATATCACCTCGGTCTTTATTGTAATCAACCATAACTGGAACTCGTATATAACGGCCTTGTAAAGTCTAAACTTCAATACGGGATAAGCTGTTGGGGTGGTGCTTATTTTAACAAAACTGAACCGTTACTTAAAAGCCAAAAACATGCCGTAAGAATAATATGCAGGGTGAATCGTAGAACTCCTAGTTTTGAATTGTTTAAGAACCTTAAAATTCTTCCGTTAAGGCGTCTTCACTGCTACAAAGTCCTTAAAATCTTCTTTGTTAATTCCGGATTCTACGCTGTCAGAAATAACGAAAACTATAATTTGCGAGTAAATGCCAGACATCTTGTAACTGCTTTAACAAGTAATAGAGCCCATTTTGCTAGATTTTGCTATGCCACCGCACCTCGTCTTTTTAATTCGCTTCCTGATACTGTTAAACGTGAGAGAGTGAAAAGTGTATTTGAAAAGTTAATAAAAAATTGGATTATGTCTTTTGATAATGTCTGCCATTTGAAACTGTTATTGTAAATATTATATATGATCGTATGAAATAAAGTAAAGTTTAAGTTAAAAAAAGAAAAAAAGACTTTAACCGGTCTCCTAAGACCGGGAGACCTCCAACCAATAGGCCTTGGCTCACTATGCCTTCAGTTGTGCAGTGGAGGTGCCCTTCTTCTTGAGTGCGCCACCTCAGGCCAGGTCTTTCTCTACTGTGCCGTCCTTCTAGGTTAAGAGTCGAAGAAAAGGTGTGAGTCCTGCCAATGGGTTACCATCTCTTTTTTGAAAAATATCCCCATTCCCCACTGGGTCTTCGCCTCAGTCTAACATAAGGGAGTAGCTCTTGGTGGGGAAAAATATTGAAGGTCCGATGCGGCAGATTTCTGAAGAGGAAAATTCAAAAACAATTGACCTGCCTCATTACTGACTTTGCCCACCTCTTACTCCTATCCAAGGGCTACCTTCAACGCTCATTAGGATCATATTCCGCCTACCTGCTTGTTCGTTTGAAGTTCGACTTTCAAATACCATCTGGGCGTCTAGCGTCTACTTACAGCAATCCAAATCGGTTTGAAGCCATCTCTAATTACTCACAAGGATCTGGCGTCAGCGCTGGTCCTTTGACTATAACAGCCTCTGTGTGCAGCGCGCACTGTTCATTAGTCTTTCAAGACCAGCCCCATCAATCGGTTTCCTTTCGAGGAATTCTGCCAGGCGTACACCAAAACTACCTCCGCCGTCATTCGCAACGAAAATAATAAAATAAAAATATAATTTTTAAACCACAGCACTCTACACGTCTCTGCCTTATCCACAGCCACCCACAGCCACCCACAGCCACACACTATCGAGGCAGGAGGGTACCTCGTATACCTCTATCAGGCATCCCGTTTGCGAAAGTGGAGCTGGGTCGGAAACTTTTAGGTCGGCGCGTCGTTAACGAATATGAGGCGTGCAGGTAATGTTCTCGCTCTGGCGAACACATATCCAAAGAGCAATTAGAAGAGTGTAATATGCGTCGGCATACATGGTGGCTTATACCACACGCGGCGGATGAATGTGTTTAAGACTCTTGCCAGCTCCGCGCTACTGCTACTGCTGCTCCGATTCCAAGCTGTACTAATTAAAATTTTGCGCAAAGTGAAGTTCATATCCTTTTCAGATGCTGGATGGTAGGCTTACAGTTAATTACACACTTTAATTTAATGATGTTTCGTTCTGGCAGGCAACACTCCTACTTTTCCAATTAATTCTCAATAGTCGGGCTGGAGTGCGCTGCAGCAGCACTCCCGGCGGTGGCTCTGATTACATACGAGGCATAAGAGTGCACTTATGGCATCCACTAATCAGCCAACTTTATGAGGTAGTGGTGCATTCAAGGTGTCTAATAATTGAAACATCCATCCGCAGCCGTGTAGGTGCTCCTTCTTCTAAGTCGCCGGCATCGTCGTCTTGACTTTATGGACTGCAAAGCGTTTATTTCAACATTTTCCTATGACATGTGTGTGTGTGTGTGGATAGTTGTCCTTTCTTTCGATCGGGAATGTTGTGAAAGCTCGCAGTCGTACGTGACATTTACTTTTGATGATTTATTGCCCCGGCCACAGGGAATACTTCATTCGAAAAGGAAAGGCTCTCCTATACACTCGTGTGCATTGAACCCTGGATACGATATCCAATCGATTAGTGTCACAGTCACAGGAGAAAATGATTCGTTGGGAATTTTAAAATCCAGCTCGTACGTGAGTTGACATGGGCAGTCCTATTTCCTTGTTTATTATGACTTGATACACAGTTTTTGAGGAGTTGCACCTTTAATCTTTTTTTTGTTTTTGTTTTAATTAATAAGTCACATGCTTCGACCATCTCATTGCGTTCAATTAATGTCCGAACATCCTCCCGACCATTAAAATGCCATTCAGGACAAACATCAAAATGCGAACGAAACAGAAAATATATACACCCTCGCAGGGATATACCCGAGACCATAGCGCAACCTCAGAATTGCAGGACATGCTGCTGCCAATGCAAGTGACACAACATTAATGGAATCATCGAACGGGCATGGGGTGGCACGCGCCGTGCGGGATATCATTAGTACGTGAGTGTTGTGTGCAATTAAAAGCGATAAATTAAAAAAGGGGGAAAAAAATCACACTTGTGGCACTTAACGTAAGGCAATCATTATATGAAAATTGTCTTAACTGGTCGGTCGTTTGCCCTCCCCATATCCTCGGTCATTGTAGTCCACTCGCGCCGTGTCCAGTATCCACATGGGACGATAATTACTGTTATTGAAAAAGTGGCTGCTATAGTAAATTTAATTGAATTGCAGTCGGGAAATTAAGGACACTATGATGGTGGAAAATGAGAAAGCTTTTTCTTTGTTTCGGATAGGTATACCGTATACCAATTGTACGGAAGAACAGGTGATGCCGTGTGGTACTCTGCTCTTATTGTTTGTTCATTAATTTCATTTTGCTTCATTTAATTCAACTAAGGGGGGTTGGAAAAGGAATGAATGGAGAGCTGTTGGAAGTTCGACTTGGACTGTCGGTATTGTAATGAGTTCCATGCGGGGTTGCACGAGCACGTACAAGTTGTGGTGGGCAATCAAGTGTTCCATGGATTTTATAGCAGTAGTATAGTAGAGAGCGAGGGTTCCTTATTGTTTGTGAATGTTTTGTCCAAAGAACTGGGGTTTAACTGATATTTTTTCTGCAATTTGATCGTTGCTCACCAATTTGCAATAAAAACACTTTTAAAAACGAGCCAAAAATGCAACAAAAACGCCACAAGAACAGTAACAAAAAAACACCCAAAGAGAGCCCTAAGAATCGCTCTAAAATAAGTCCCAAAATAAACTCCCAAGATGTGTTTGAAAAAAAAAACGCAAAAAATCCCCCAAATAGTTTATTAAAATGCTTCAAAAAATTACACAGAAGTAAGAAAAAAACAATTGAAAACCACGCAAAGAAAAAGCCTTAAAAAAACCGACCCAAATCACCACCCAAAAATTCCTTGAAAAGCACAAGAAAATTCAAAAACGAACCAAATTACCAAAATACTCCACTAAAAACGTCCCGAACAGTTTGAAAAAACTCGCACTAAACGACTGTTTAAAGTATACCTGAAAGTGACAAAAAACGACAAAAAGAAAGCGGCCTAAAAAATACCCCGAGAACGCCACAAGGAACTTCATAAAAAAACATAAAAAATCTCCAAGATCCCTAAGCCCTGAAAGGAGTGCCAAATACGTCGCAAAATTAATCCGAAAAATACTCAAATCATCCATAAAAACACCACAAAAAGGGACTGAAAAACAAAAAAAAAAAACTGCGAGACGCGCACAGAAAAAGCATCAAAAACGACACATATTGCGATTGCCGCTTAAAAAACTCAACGAAAATGCCAAACAAAAAAAAAACAAAAAACGCTTTACTAAAATACGCCTAAGAAAAGTTTCAAAAACGTCCCAAAAAGTGAAAACAAAAAAACTAACAAAATCCTGTTAAAAATAGATCTGAAAGTGAAACAAAAACGCCGAAAAAAAACATCTTATAAAACGCCACAAAGCGTCCCAAAAATAGCTCGAAAAGGGCTTTCAAAAATGCTACGCAATCGCCTAAAAATGTCCTGATTAACACTGAAAAAAAACGCAACAAAAATACTCCAACAACGTCCAGAAAAACGATACAAAATACTCTTCAAAAAAACACACAAAAATAGCTGACAAATAGATCGAAAATACGCACGAAAAAACGATCAAAAATCATTTTAAAAGCCTCTCAAAAAGCGCTCCAAAAAAGGTAAAAAAGAACGCCCCTAGAAGCGCTTTATATCGCGCATTGAAACACACCTCAATAAACGCATCGAAAACATTCAGAAAGCGACAAAAAGAGGGCGCTGCTGCTTTCTCCAATTGAATATTAAGACTGCTATAGGGTTCATATAAAAGCAGCACTTTCCCACGACAATAAGCAGATGGAAAAAAGCCCAAAAACGACCTAAACAGTGCCAAAAAAAAAAAACAGTAAAATTTGCTTGAAAGACACCCCAAAAAGGTCAAATCAAAAAAGCCGTAAAAGTCACCTAAAGGTTCTCCCAAAAAAGGTCCACCCAAGTATGTTTATGTCAGGAACAAACTCCCTATCCACGTCATTTATCAGGTCCGTATTTTCCTTAGGTGGTACACCCGTCATTCCCACCGCCAGTTTAGACCTTTTGTAATTTTGTAAAATGTGATACCTAAACCGAGTTTTTGGCCGGAACATGTAGTAGGACCCAGTCGGAATCGCATCGGTACCGCCAAGTGAATCACTTTAAAAAGAATAGCCTCATAGCAAGTCGTTCCGGTATAGTTCCAAAAGTGACTTCCATCGCTTTAGAAAGTGACAAACAGATGGCGCTGCTTTCTCTAAATGAATACGAGCGCTATAGGTTCCATATAAAAATATAACTTTCACAAACTTTCCTCGGGGCCCCGCAATACAGAAAGTTTGCAGACCTCCAAAGGCAGAATATCTTCAACACCTATCCAGGAATACCAATCTACCTTCTGGATTGGTCTGAATTTCTACGCCAGACAGAGGTGAAGCCAACACAATCCCGGTCAAACTCTGCAACCAAAAAAAAACAATGACGTGTTACTTACACAAACAGACCAACATCTCACTGCTGGATGACTCGCTGCCATGAGCAGCACCAATTACATGATGATGTTAAGCAGTTCCAAGAATAAATGCTAAATGCAAATTACCCTCTGTAACTAAACACTCGCCAGACATGATTGTAATGGCTTTCATCAGAAAAATAAAAGTAGATTAAGTCACATCCGTTTCCATCCAAATGAGCATCGAATTTCGAGAGCACAAACAAAAATGTAAAACGCTGCACGTGACATCATCACGGCGCTGGGTATGACACCATTCATCAGATTGAACAATTTTTCACATGTTCTGTGTGCGAAATATTGTGCCAACTTAGATGCAACCCAGTCACAGCCATCTATCCGAACACACACATCTCCGATATGGATGGCCCATATTTCTGCAAAATGTATAATATTCTCCACGAGTATCTTTTTAGCCCCGAATGCCATTACAGATGTATAGCAGCACTCCAATATTCCATAATCATTATCATCATCACTTCACTCATGCTAAGTCGTCCGTCTGTCTGTCACTGATATTTTGTACACGAATTTTTTTAGTACGGGTATATATGTGGCAGGGGGTGACTCGTTTTTCATATTTCCTCGCTTCCGACAGCGCAACGATATCGGAAATTGAACGCTGTTCGCTGTTGTCGTCGCAATGTTGCTGGTGTCTCGAAAATTGCTCACACTCGTACAGCGCTCCCCCAACAAAGACGTACACACTTTGGACGGGGACAGGATACTGCTGTGTTTTTGCCCTCGCACATAATCTTTCCAGTTGACTTGCTCGGGTGGCGTTTTCCTCTAGACGGAGAATTAGGAGCAGTCGGGAATGGCCCGCATTTCGTATCCTGAAATCGGATTTATGTTAATCGCGACACAGAACAGCGCATACCGCATGCCATTGGGGAAAAGTTTGACGAATTCCTTGGTAATGATATGGAATTTTTAATACCTATGCCAGCAGAGCGTGTACTTACTGGCGGAGGGGAAACGCAGAACTTGTTATCGATGAATTCGTTTGTAGCGCGCACAATGGGCGACCTCGAGGGTGCTCACTGAAAACTGAGTCGAAATGCAGTTTTCCTTTCTGCCAGATTCCGGCATCAAAACAAGTCATTGCGGGAAGGGTTTCGTGCTCTGTTAAATTGGATGGAAATGTTGCATCTATATTCGATTTCGAGCCACGATTCTTCAACCGAGATATTGCCTGGTGCGTTGTTATCCAATTTTTTTTTTTTATATTTCGGTTGCAAGGGTACAAGGAATTTGTCAGGCATCAGGACATCAGTATGAATGATGTCGAATATCTGATGGACTGGGTAATAGATTGGAATACATTTGATTTGATGCAAATGGGTGACGTTGGTGTAATTGCTTTGGAAGAATTGGGCCAATTTTTGAACTATGGATACGGGAGGGATAGGAATAGGGCTTTTCTTGTGTTTATGATTTGAAGTGTTTTAGGAGCCTGTTTGGGTGCATATAATGTTGCTGTGGCAAAACTTGAAGGTCTTGAAAATTCCTCCCCCTTAAAGGGCATTTAAAGAGCTTCGCAGAAAACAGTGTCCTAAAGTTACTTTTGAGACGACTTTTGACCTCCAAAACTAGCAAAAAGTGCAAGATTATGAGCTTCATTGAGAGTTCATTCTCCACAAATGTATTGAAAACGATAATCAAAAGTCGAAATCAGACTGAACATAACTTATTTCGATCAACAAGAATTAAAAAAAAAAAAATTATTAGGCCTGTTTTTTTGAGCTTCGATCTCAGCAAAGCGAAGTAAAGTAGGATTTTCAGCTCACAGGTGTCAATCGCTGTTAAAATTTGCATATGAATTGATCTTTTTTTGCTGCTTTCGTTGGTTTGTTGCTTTATTTTCCGGAAAAAAAAAAACTCCGCTGTGCTAAAAAAGAGCGGCCTCTATCTCATAGCCCAAGAACAGTCAGTAAGTTCACCTCGAAGTATATTACGAAAGCCAGAATTGTATTAGATTGTAGTAGAATTGTAGCTCCCAAAACCAACCCTTTCCCCACTCTTTGGAAACTTCCTGAAGAGTCACTTAAAAAAATGCGTCCAACCAACCCGCATCTGAAATAAATAATAAATATTCAAATTCGCGCCTGCAAAGTATGCGCTGGAAAAAATCACATAACTTACGCCAAACTATTATACGTATACCCAATGCTGAATCTAAAATATATTTTAGAAAAAAAAAAAAAAAAATAGCTGCGTTATGCTATAGAACATAGAAAAATGTAATACGTGCCCACCTGCAGTAATACGAAAATTGCACCCAATCGCGTTCAATATGTAAATGCGGCACTATGCACATGAAACTACTAAGTCACGAAGTCGTGCATGTAATACGAAAACCCTCCGTGTCGGTGGCTTTTGGGTTTGGAGTTTGGGGTCGGGGATATCCGCATATCGCAGAAGTCAACAAGGATTCGCCAAACGTGATGGGAATTCATTTTTTCTCTCTCCACGGACGTGAAAAGAATTCGCTGTTCCGCTTTGAAGAATTATTATATGCATTCCGAAGGATGCTGGAGCTCACTGAACAGTGACAGCGCATCGGTTTGTGCATGCGGGTGACTCTGGCGACATATTGAGATCAATGGCTAAAAAATCACACATTGTTCGCATTCAATTAAGACAGCAGACAGCACTCTTTGCATATAGGGCTGCTGAAGCACCATTACTATCACCGTCATCGTCATTGTCGTCATCAGCCACACCGTGGGAGACGGGTGTGGGCGCACTCATATTTACACCTAGGCAGCGAACTGACGGACATCCCTTCTTCCAGTTGATGGAAGACCTGACATTAATCGATTGCACTCTCACTCTGTGAAATCCACTGGATTGAGAAATAAATCATCAAAGAGGACACCACTTTTCCTGTTTGAGAGCGAGTAACAGCAGCAACACTAGCACATGCGGAAAAGTTGCAAAAAAAAAAAAAAAAACACGAAGTGCTTCACAGCAAGCAGCACCGTTCGTCGTCGGTGTCGTCACTCTATAGGGACTCAGCGAATTGTCAACACAAAATATATGCACTACACCAGGCACACTATGCACTGTAAGGATACTTTGTGTATGCATCTTTGGAATAGCATCCACTTCAATGAGTGTTTCCGTCCTTTAGAGATGCTTTGAATACGAAGCTTTGGTGCACAACTACCCGCGTCAAAGTGCGCACTTATAACCATCCCCACAGAGTACCATCGGCGATGCAGCAGTACAGTATATATGGTGTTTATGCAAACAGCAGCTGCTGTCAATCGTGCCCTCCCAGTAATGGAACATAAAATGCCGGTAAAAATGAATAATTTTTAAACGTAATGGATTGTGAGAGGTCTCTCTTCGTGGTTGTATTTGTTCATTTTATCTTGTCGGTTGGGAAACTGGCAAACTTGCCGTTCAAATCAATCATTCGAATCAAATGCAATCAATTTTGTATAGTGACAAGATGAGAGCCCTCTGCAGCTGCGGAAGGGGGAACGAGTGATGCCATTCATTCACTGAACCGGGAGATGTGTATTTTGACAGTACCTACATGTCAAATGTATATCGATTTGCAATATTTTTAAACAATTTAAACATTTTTACACAATTAAACATGAAATGCACATGTCGAAGACATTTTTCCCCCACAGGCTGAACAAAAAACATGTTTGCAGCACGCGCACAACATGTCTTGGACACAGATTCCTTGTAGAGCAACACCATATGCTGCGTTTTTCAAAGTTTTCTCACTTCATTGCGATAAAGTCTGTCCCAGACTTTCATTTTCGGAAGCTGCCACTTGTCTATAGATTTAAAGGCTTCGACTTCGTGGCCCCGCGGGTTTATTTCTTCCTTCGCTAAAGTCTGCTTCTGTGCCAGTGAGTATAGGATGGGAACGATGAAGTCTTATATACAACTAGCTGACCCGGCGAACTTCGTACTGCCTTAAATTGATTAAATTATTAACACCCCTTTTGATAGTTGAACCTCTCTATTGAACGACTTCATAGATTTCCGGGTCAGCTTCTTGATCGTTTTTGTCCGCGCTAATGATTGAATCGAGTTGGTCCGGTCAGATTTTCTCAATCAATCAAATCAACCGAAGCAGAATGTGAGAACCATTCGGTAGTTGGGACTTGTGAACACGGTGGCTCAGTGGTTGGTATGCTGGACTACTTGGGCGAGTGATCAATTTGTTAAAATGACAGTATACGAGTAACCAACACGCTATACCTCCACTTCTTTCTACCAAGCGATATGCACCGTACGGCCTATGTACACATACCACATCACATAATTCTTTAATGATTGCGATTTGCGCCCACCACCACCACCCAAAGTAGAGCAAGACCAGACTAATCGGGTCAACCATGGTAATCCAGAAAATGCCATGGAAATCAGTAGACTGTTTTCGGAGATCCCAAGTAACAATTTTACTTCGGTAAGGTTCAAATTTGTAATTTCTGTAGGCAACAGCTTGGATAGAGCTTCTATAGTCTTTGCTAAACGAAGTTGATCTATTTCGAAGCATTTGTTTCGATAATAACTTCAGTAAGTCCTTTACGAAGCATATACACAGGCTTTATAGAGGGATATGAAATTAAGCTTCGATAAGTCTCTATTAGACATCTGAAAATGTGTCTGGAGATGTGTGGTAAGTGAATTTCATCGATAAAGCTTGTGGTTCGAAGCTTCTTTAGAGCTTCTGACCGAAGGCATTACAGAAGCAATGAACTGTCATGCAGTCAACCGCTTGCGATTGGAAGTTGTACAGAAGCACTTACTCGTACTTCCACCTAACTTACATATGGAGGCTTTATAGAGGTAAACATTTATTTCATATGAAATGAATAAAGAAACATAAATTAATGAACCGGGGAAAAATGACAAAAATAAAACACTTTAGCACAGTGAAAAATATGTCAGTAATGTGATTTTAAATAAACACTATTCGCCCATAAATAAATTGGGTAACACTAAATGTCTTGCTTACAACTTCGGTCGAGTAAGCTGCAAGTTTATTGCAAGTCTTAACGAAACTCTGAAATGCATCAAGTAGTTCAGATTTATCATTATTAGCATTATGACGAATTAGCCTAGGGGGTAGTGTATTGGACTACTACGCAGCAGGACCCATGTTCGATTCTCAGTGCGACGCATGTAAGTAAAATGTAAATTATAACGAGTACGTAAATGTAAACTGCATGAAAATTGCAAAAAGTCGTTGGATAACATTTAATAATAGGAAAAAAACAATAAAAGAATATGAAAATGAAAAATTTATTTTTCTTGTTAATTTTTGAGCCTCTATAAAGCTTCCATAAAGTTTCGGTAAGGTCTATCCAAGCTGTTCAGGAAGTTTTAAACAAGTAAATACTTGCATTAAAGTGCGCCAAATGTGTTTCCATTAGACCTTATGCAGTTAATATTGCGGGATGTGAAATAGCTTCGATAGCACCTTACCGAAGTCAAATTGTTACGACAACAGCGCCACCTATCGGGTCCAAAACTATATTTTCGAGATTCAAAATCGGTTCACGCATTAAGAGAACATCAATTATTCAAACACAATGCGACTTATTTTGATATAAATGTAGAAGGACATAGATGAAAAACTAAATGTGCCTACAGCGCCACCTGTTGAGAATTTTTCATATTTAAATTTTTCAAATCATCCCTGATTCAGGACAAACTAAATATAAAAAAAAATCATTCAAATCCGTCGAGCAAAATGTATGGAAATTCATGTGTTTTTCACGCACGCATAACACACACATACGTTTTTCGATTTCAACCAAACTTCACAAAAACCATATATAGACCAATACCAAAGATGTTTGAAAGTTTTGTTGAAATCGGTAAATGCGGTAAGGCGTGAATCGGCGACAAACGAACAGAATTTTAAGGCTAAATTTTTTTACACATAGATTTTTTTGTGTTTCTTGACAAGGACTTTGTGGAAAACTGTGCGGATCTTCGTTTGACTTCTAAGGTTATGTCGCTGCCAGGTACTACAAACGGGAAGTCCCTAAAGCTATAGGTATACATCTGACGATCTGTTCACTTAATCTGTGTATAGCGTTTCTTAATTTTTATCGCTTTTGTCCTAATTTTAACAAAGCCCGCAACGCCTCAGTGAACTCTCTGCTAATCTTGTCAAAGTCATTGACGTACGCAAATAAATAGACGAATTTGTGAATTTTGCACAATTTTCTCAGGTATGACGCTGAAGAAGCTACATCGGTCTAAATGGACACCCAAGGGGTCGGTCAGATTGCTCCCGACGAGCGAGCGCTCTCCACATTAGTCTGCACGACCCGTCTCAAGTTTGGAAGTGATGGCAAAACTGGACACAGCTTCGTATAATTTGTCTTTGTAAGTGCTGTCGCAAGCGGTCCTATAAAAGACGTTGGATCTCGACCTGGACTTCTTCGGCTTACGCAGGGATATGCAGAAGTGTAAACTTTTGGTTTTTTGCGGACTTATCTGGCCAAGAATTGCATTAGTAGGGACCAATCATGGTACAGAGACTGATGGATTTTTCTGTTCAAAGTCATTTCTTCTTTCTTAGAAATCGGGCAGACGTTAACGAGGTTTCGTTCATCAGGTTCATCTTGAAGATGGGTTTAATATGCTATCGAAAACTCGTCTGCAGCTACCTTGAATAGTCGGGCTGGCAGGCGATCTGGCTCAGCCAGTCTTGTTTCGATACCCGTTTTACCAACCTTTCTTAATTTTTTTTCGGGTGGGTGGAAGGCTTTGTTTTCATAGTCCTGGTTGAATGGGACCGTACAGCCTGACAGTGAAATCTCCGTCGTCCGCAAAAGTGGTTGCGCCATATCCTCAGCGACATCTGTTAGCTGCCACTCCACTAAAAGGCTTCCGTGTCCACTGTTTTCAGGTGCCTGTTCAGACCTTGCTTCCTTGACACGTCATTTTAATTTTTTGTTAAAACTTTGAAGCATTTTTTCTGGAGTAGCAATGCTGTTCTTCTCTTTTGCTTGAAAAGTTTACTCCAAAGTCGAGTCCTTCTCTTTCTCTGTGATCGCGGGCAAAAATATTTCTATTCATCCGGAGAAGTAAATATGCCCTTCCCGTCTTTTGCTCATAGAGCTTCTGTCTGTGAGTAGCTCAAGTTCTTCTCTGCATCACTGGTCCGAAGCGACTTGTTGGTCTGTACCTTCCTGCCGGTACTTTTTGTTAAACCAAGAGTTTCGTTGGGTAAAATCTCCCACATCAGCTGAGGCGCTTCTGATAGCTTCGCGGCATCGACGCCAGTGCCGCTTGACACACTCTGCATAGATCTTCTCGTTAGGCTGAGGGCTTCGCGCTTGGCAAAGGTTCCGGCGGTTTGCTTGCGATTGCTAGATCTCCTCATGCGATTTCTTTATTTTATTTTATTTTATTTTATTTTATTTTTTCAATCAAATGAGTACATCTACTGTTCTCGCTAGATTACTTAATACAAAATTATTCTTCGTTGTTGTTGTTCATTTCAGACGTTGATAGAACGCTGCTCTAACTTGCAATGCCTCTGATTCAATCGCAGGTGAAATCCGCCCTCACAATCGCGGTGTACCACTCCCTCCCGTGCACCGAAAATCCTCACCCACTTCCAATCAAAACCAATGAGTATCTTCGTCGCTCGGGTAGCAAAACTTTCACCGTTTAATATCCAATTGTTACTCACAGTCGATTTGATCGCAGCACTATCAACCGCTCTCACCAACTATCGTCGTCCTTAAACCGCAAACATTTCACGCCATTTTCAAGCGCTACACCCAAACTGGATCCGAAATGTGTAACCAATAAATGAAAACTGTTCCACCATCAGCATCCTGAGATATTCCACATACCCCGCAGCATTAAACGACCATATGACGAATAAAACTAAAAAAAAAGATATCCTCTTAAATTTTATGTGATTTTGACGCCATTTGGTTTTTGATTCACGTCCAAAGGCAAACCAGCAACAACAACGACGACAACGACGACGACTGTTGTTCTGTGAGGGCGCGTGTGGAACACGGAATCAGCTCAGCAGCAGCACACAGAGTGTCACATTTGAGCTTTCTCCAAACAACACACAACACAGGGGGAAACTACTTTCTGTTTTGATATTTATTATTGAGTAGGTTCACCCTGCTCCCCCTGCCTGTTGGAGCGATGTGTGGCAGAGCTCCGTCTTCGCCACTGCCACCTATCATCTCCATATACACGTCAATTTGCAAACAGAGCAGAATGACTAAAACTAAACTTTATGAAATATTTGAAGTGCTCAAGGATAAGCATAAAAAAGGAGAAAAAAAAATCACCAACAACAACAACCGAAAGGATATTCCAGTGATATGAACAGTTAAATGAATGTTCTTCCACCCGGTTTGTTTTTTGTTATAATGTCTATCGTGTGTGTGAGAGTGGATGCCACCCGCACCGGTACAGTAGTTGTGGGTGTTCATGTGTGTAGCGATGAAATAGCAAATGTAAGCACAAACACTTGAATATTAAGAGTTTGGTGATAACAATTTTGCGTACTAAAAACGAAACAACAACATCGGGGGTCGGGAGAAAACAGCTAAACGGCAAAAAGGATATTTTCATATCTTGTTTTGGGTGGACGGGGGATGGTGCCTCCTTTATTTGATGATTTTTTTGTTCTTCCTTTTGCTTTTGTATTTTATTACAATTGCTGTTTGTTCTTTCAATAAATAAATGTTGTCGCTCGGAGAACAGAGGACATTCTCATGCATAAAACAAGTCGACGTGCAAAAGTGGCAATAACTATAATTTATAAGTCAATAAAAAGGGAATAGTAAAGAGCGCGGTCATACATCCTTACCTATCCAAGTACGTACATGTGTCTGTCGTTTAATTCATCCCAAAGGGGTTGGGGGAGGGTGGTTGAATTTTACTTTAGCAAATAGCCTCTTAGCGAAATTACTTTCAAGTTTATGACTGCCTTATGCGGTCGCAATGGAGGAAGAAAAAAAAAAAACGGTGAGGTGGCTTGACAAAGGTACACTGCAGCAGTTTTAATTGCGAGCGGGTTATGACCAGGTTAACGATACTGATGCAGCGGTTTCAAAAGTGACAGTATTTTTATTTTATTTTATTTGGGGCTTTTAAACCGTGCGACTGATTTGAGACGGGATGGTGCAGATGAGCTGACCAAAACTCATAAAAAAAAAAAAAAACAGCAGACAAAGAGGGGTTCTCTCTGTGGTCACACTTGTCATTGACGACTTTCTGATTAAACAAGATTTTATTGGCTGCAAGCAGATGGTGCCCAAATGGTGTATTGGAGAAGACGCATAACCCAACACGTATAACTTTTCAACATCGAGGTTTGACATTGATTTGCCAGAAAAATACTAGAATATACTAAATCTTCCGAAATTTAGGTCTTGCCAGGTCTTTAACGTATACTTTACCAGCTTTTAAGTAGTTTAACTAATAGGATAAGTGAGCTTGTTCTTTAGACACTTTTGAAAATGCAAAAACTGCATTAACAGACTTGAGCTCCTTTGGAAGACCCCCTCAAATATGAACTGATTGAAAATGTGTTACAGGAGGACTAGGTACATGAATTATTTGACCAGCTACTTCAAAAAATAAAGCGCACGACTGGGTCGCACGAAACTTTCTCGTTTAGTGCGAGTCTGACTGAAATTCAAATTCATTTAAGCAAATCTTTTTTTCGGGATCTAAGCATTACTTGGTTTTTAGGGTTTTATCGAAATCGAAAATGGGGCTTTCTAGATATGAGCAGTTTTTAAAGTGAGCGTTTCCAGAGATAGCGACCAAATATTGCAATGTTTAGTTTGAAAAATACTATTGCTTAACTATTTAGCTGAAAACCGAGTACAAGTTATTGTTCGGGATCTAAGCATTACTTGGTTTTTAGGGTTTTATCGAAATCGAAAATGGAGTTTTCGAGATATGAGCAGTTTTTAAAGTGATCAGGACGCAATAATTTTGAAAACATCAATTTTACTCTTAGATTGCATTTTGGTCAAAATCATGCCGTTTTAAGGTAAACTAGGGGGAAACTATATTTTTCAAAAATGACTTTTTTCAAAAATCCATTTCACGATAATACAGAAAAAAACTGAGTTTTCCATTAAGTTAGAAATTACCATATTACCTTAGAAATGAATTTTCGTTACAATCGTATGGACCGTTTTCGAGATATGTCCAAATTTCAAAAGTACCGTTATTCGATTTTTTTAGCTAAAAACTGAGTATGCAGTTATGTTTAAATCACCTACTTGAGCTTAAATATCAATTTTTGTTGAAATCGTTAGAGCCGTTTTCGAAAAAATCAAACTGGTATGAAAGTTTTGTATGGGAAGTACCATTAATATTGAGGTTACCATGCAACAAAAAAAACAACCCCGAACTGTAAGCCCTCAAACTCCAAATCCGAAGTTTGAACGAAATCCGGGCAGCCGCTTAGGCTGTAGACCTCGGGACATACAGACAGACAGACAGACGGACAGAATTTTGCGACCCACTTTCTTGAGTTAGCCTATCATCGTAATGTCAGAATTGATAAACATCTCCAGTTCGAAATTTTGTACGAATACAATATTTTTTCTCTTACTACGTAATGGAGAAAGTTAAAAAAACATAAGAAAGACTGGGTTGACGTGCCCGTAGTTTTGTTTACTCCGATCAAATTTACATGAACGTCGGTCGGTTACTTCTTTGTCGTTCCGATCCAACAGAGAAAACGATACTCAAGGTTTTTCAATTGTTTCTACTCTTATGATGATAGAGATCGCTTTTGATGTTGGTCTGTGCAGCTAAGCTTTTGAATTAAGCACCAAGCTGATTGATACTTAAGAAAGTCTTACAAAAGAAAGTCTTAGCTTCTATAAGTAATCGTCTCTTTATTTTTGATTAAGAATTATTTAAAATTAAAGGCAGTAACGCAAGAAAAAAAGAATTTTGTTCAAAAGCGCTCCAAAAACGGGGCGTGGCAATGAACAAAATAGCCATTCGTCTTCTAGGAGTCTTAAGAAATACTTTGAAAAAAGTTTCATCGAAATCTGTTGAATAGTTTTTACATCAACTTGTAACAGCTTTTTAAGCCCCCTTCAGTTTTATTATAAGTGGGTATATTTACAGTCAGCTCCACATGAACTGATTAAGACTTTAATAGGGTAACTCTTGAAAGTTAAAAAGGGATAAATATAAGATAATTCACTAACTGAAATGAATGAATGGAATTTTCAAAAAAGCCCCCCCCTTGAGAGGGGTAAACGTTTATGCTCTTCGAATGGAATATAACTTATCATCCACTTACCATTAGACACGTGTAACTTAAAGCGCTCTTATAGCCAATTGAAAACAGTTGGATACGTATTTTAAACGATTCCGATTTAACCCCCATAACCCCGTTTAAGGGGGGCATAAACATCTGAATTCCAAAAAATTGTTTTAGCTTAAACGTGAGAATAATTCATAGTGAAAACTAAAAATAATGAAGGTTGTGTCTTTTCCAAAACTTCTCCCTTCTTGTACGAATAAATATTTTAATAAAAATTTAAAATATAATAAATAATTTAGTATAAAAATTAATTTATAAGCAAGGTCAACCTCACCTTTCTTAGGGGGCTTTCTATAATTTCCAGTAACTCTAAACTCAGTACAAACTCTGCGCTAGAAATAATAAAATAAATCTCCATTTAAACATTTTACAAAAAAATCGAATACTGAGGGTGCTGGATGACTCTTTTAGTTTTCAGGAGGATTTTTTTTATAATTTTGAAAGGTTATTACCTACTGATTTAACTTTTTTTCCAATAATAAAGCATATTTCGGCAGGTGTTTCTAACCCCCCTGCCAAAGGGGTTAAGGTATTGCACGAAGGGAAATTGTGACCATCTGTGACCATCTCCCGCGATAGACGGCAAAATTAGTTACATAGACAACAAAAAGAAACGACTGCAGCAACCCATCACTTGTATAGTTCTCTATAAAAGTCGTCAACAGATGGCGCTGTCAGATGCTTTACGCAAGTAGAGTTCTTCCATACAAAAATTAGTTCAATTGCAGCTCTGTTTGTAATAGGAACATTTTAATTGACACCTTCCTCAAACGTGCACATGTTGACCCCCCCCCCACATTTATGCTTACGCACACAAAAGCCCCCCCTATTTCTAATTACCAGAAGTAAACCCCCGAAGATCTCATTCAAAAGTAGGTATACGCATTCAATTGCAAACGTTTGCTTTTACAACCGCTCTAAGTTATGAGGATACTTAATGCAACATACAAAACACATCCTACTTGCAATCGCAATGATGACGCTGACACAAAGGGATTCTTGTACGACAAAGGAAATGAACACAGGTTACGTGCAGTCATGCACTCTTGCTCTGCTCGCAATGTAATGTGCTGTACGCCTCAAGGTTTCGCCTCACTTTTTAATATATTAACAACTCTCTGTGTGTGTGTGTGTGTGTGTTTGTTTTTGCGTAAATGTATATATAGACTAGAAATGAAGTAACAGTTTTTCAAGGACATCAATGCCAACAGCAACCTTATTCAAACGTCACTTATGCCAGATAATTGTATAGCTCGAGGGGATATGCGCTTAAACATGTAAGCCAGCAGCGCGCTCCATTTGTGTGTTATGCTGATGGAGGAGGTAGGCGCATATGGACGTGTGCTGATGTTATTTTGATTCTTTGTCGTGAACAACTCTTGTGCATAATGATGCACAAATTCGAGGCCCTCAGGACTAGTACGGTTGAGTTGTGTTCACTGGTTTTCTATAAACATTTTACAGAAAGTAACCTACGAGTTTTTTGCATGGCCTTTGGTAGGTATATGAGACAGGTATAGAGTCAAACAAGGTTAAAGCTATCACTTACTGTGATCATCTTGGAACGAGACTGTCAATGGATTGATTGGATTTGAAAAGTGAAAAGGAGGCTTCGTGCAGGGAGAAGTATGTTCAAGGGCAAGTGGGCCGTGCCACCAATTTTCAACAAGATTTCCTATGAAATTCTTTCTGTGGATGACTTGCTCCTTAAAATATGTTTTGTGGTATGACGCAAAAGTGGCAAATGTCGTCCTTCAGAAAAAATCCTAGACGTGTCATCCTGTGGTGACTTTTCTAAATTCTCCAGCTGACCAGTTTCTGCTTAAAGATTAAACAGACGGACGGCCTCTTTCGTCAGGCACAACGCCCTCTTCAATACTCATGCTCTTCAAAGCCCCTCCAAAACGTCCACTCTATACCACAAGTCGCGCGCAAAACCATCACCCGCACTGCTTCACCGCTTAACCCAATTTCAAAAGCCAATTAACACAGCAGCCCATTCGTACCTGCTCAAGGACACTTTACTTACCTACATAAAGCAGATTATCTGTGTGCGTGTATATAGTGTTTGGTTGAAACTAACAATATTCAAGTTGAACGTCTTTGTTCGTTTTTAAATGGAAAAGTTCCTCAAAGCGACGACAAAATGCGAGGGACTTTAATTTCCGTTAAATAAATCGCCAATTTCCATAGCCCAAGTGAAACGGAAGTAAAGTTCAAACAATCTTTTTGATTTTCTTCTTTTTTTTTCATAGTCAAGTGTACGCGCTAACCGGCGGTAGTCCAGGGAATCCGGTGGAAAAGTTTCGTAAAAGCAAAGTTCACCCAGTTTTAGTTATTATATCGGTTGAACTTTGAAAATAAAAAAAAAATGAAAAATCAAGACTGGGGGTTTTCGCACTGAGGGTTTTTAAAAATCATTTGTCAAGGTAGCAGGTAGCAACAGTGTTATTGCCGGAAGGGATGATGGATTTGTTTATGGAAAAAGAAGGAAAGAACAAAAGCAGCGCTTGTAGATCTTTTTTTTTTAAGTTGTATGAAGTTTTTAAACTTTCTACTCGTCAATGTCCCATTGCAACTGACAGCGTTTACAACCAACCCAACCAAAAAAAAAAAAAGCTATATAGTCGACTTCTGAATAAAATATCTAATTTCCCTGCTCTGTGAGGAAATGTCGTTCCAACCCCCCTTAGTATAACAGACAACTCTTGCAACTAGACAACTCTTGCAACTAAGGAACTTAAAAAACAAAGCTTACAAGCAATTTAAAAAATCGGGAAACAGTACGTATAACGTGATTTCTAACAAACTACGGAAGGATTTTACTTGCTTAAATACAATTTTGCATAACATTTTCCCTATCAATGTTAAAAACAATTTGAAACAGGATTCGAAGTCGTTTTGGTCTTTTATAAATCAAAAAACGGAGCTCAAAATGTTTGCCTAAAGAAATGTTTTATAAAAGCAATGTGTCCAATGACGCTAAGGATTCTGTCGAACTATTTGCTCAGTTCTTTGAATCGGTTTTTTCGAAAGCTTTTATACCTAATTTGCCGGAATCATACTCAGTTTCTAAATTGATTTTGGCCAACTAGCACTAGAGATTCAGGATATTGAGTCTGCTGTCTGTAGCTTAAAACCAAATCCTAAGCCTGGAGCTGATGGTATTCGTGCAATAATTTAAAAAAAATTGTTGCAGCTCTATCAGCAAACCTTTACTTATGATATTTGATCTATCGCTAGCATCGGGTTTATTCCTGGATGACTGGAAGGTCTCATTTTTGGTGCCGATCCTTAAATCTGGCTTTAAAAATGACGTGGAAAACTATAGAGGTATTTGCAAACTTTCTGCTATACCAAAGCTTTTTGAATGTATAGTTAAAAACAAAATCAATTTTCACATTAAGGGCAACATATCAGAGTTTCAACATGCTTTTGTTTCGGGTCATTCGACAACATCTAATCTGGTCCACTTCACATCTTTTGTTATAAATACTGTTGAAGGCGGATGTCAAGTTGACGCTGTATATACAGATTTAAGTAAAGCATTCGACTCTGTAAACCATGCACTTGTTTAATTTTATTCTGCTATGCTGAAGTGGCTTTCATCATTTTTGATTGGAAGGTTTCAGAAAGTCTGTCTTGATAACAATTACTCAAGATTAATACCTTGCACTTCTGGAGTTCCTCTTGGGCCGCTCCTTTTTATAATATTTATTGATGATATTGTTCAACAGCTTTAAAGTATGCTGACGACCTCAAAATATTTTTAAAAATTAATTGCTTAAATGACTGTTTAAAGGTCCAGACGGACCTGAACAATTTATCAAGCTGGTGCGTCAATAATTGCTTAAAGTTAAACGTTCGAAAATGCTTTGCTATCTCGTTCATAAGATCTCAAATGAAATACTCGCATACTTATTGTATTGATCTCTCTCTCATGCCATTAATAAAAGTTGACAAAATTAAAGATCTTGGTGCATTCCTTGATACGAAACTAACCTTTGTTATTCATATCGAGTATATAGTCGCCAAGGCTAATTCTCTTGTTGGGTTCATCAAAAGAAACACGAAAGATTTCTCTGATCCTCACACATTTTTATCGATTTTCAATACCTTAGTCGTACTGTGTAGTTGTACACTTTTGCCCATGTTTCCAATTACTGCTCCGGTGAGGGTTTTAAGGGATATTCACTTCTTTTACCAACTGGGGCATAGAACAAATTATGGTCGGAACGAGCAAATTACTAGATGCCTTAATTCATTCAATGTTGTAAGTAGACATATGGATTTTCATATTTCGAGAGAACGCTATAAGCATTTATACAGCCCTTATACCTCTTATACACCCTTCCAAAAATTCTTATTTATAAAACATTTTTCCATGCATACCTACTAGTTATATAGATCTATTACATTTATCTGTCCGAAAAGATAAAAAAAAAACTAAGCAGCTTGTGAGAAATGCAAAATTCAAATACAAATAGGAAAAGGAAATAAAAAAATTAAAAATAAAAAAGAAAAAGAATGATTTGGGACTCCTAAGAAACGGTAGTCTTAGCACATTAAAACGAATTTTTAAAACAATTTTATAAAGGGTGATTTTTTAGCTGGTTTGGTTTTGGCAACACTGGTTTTGACAGCTGACGTGTGTTTAGTACCTTGTGTCACTGTCAAACAGCTTCAGTTTGGTTTGCAATTTAACCATGGATCGTCTTACAAATGAACAACGCTTGCAAATTATTGAATTTTACTATCAAAATTCGTGCTCGGTTCGAAATGTTCATCGCGCGCTGCTTCCATTTTATGATCGGCATTCTCGACCTTCTGAGCAGTCTATTCGGAAGATTGTGACCAAATTTCCCACCAAATTTACTTTGTTGGACATTAAACCACCAACACGTTTACGTACTGTGCGTAGTGAAGAAAATATTGCGGCCGTATCAGCTAGTGTGACAGAAGACCGCGAAATGTCGATTCGGCGCCGTTCCCAGCAGTTAGGCCTTTGTTACAGCACTACGTGGAAAATTTTGCGGAAGGATTTGGGCGTAAAGCCTTTTAAGATACAGCTGGTGCAAGAACTAAAGCCAGCCGACCTACCACAACGCCGAATTTTTGGTGAATGGGCTCTTGGAAAGCTGGCCGAGGATCCGCTTTTTTATCGAAAAATTGTGTTCAGCGATGAGGCTCATTTTTGGTTGAATGGGTACGTAAATAAGCAAAATTGCCGCATTTGGAGTGAAGATCAGCCAGAAGCATTGCAACAGCTACCAATGCATCCCGAAAAAGCCACTGTTTGGTGCGGTTTATGGGCCGGCGGCATTATTGGGCCATATTTCTTCAAAGATGATGCGAATCGCAGCGTTACTGTCAATGGTGAACGCTACCGAGCGATGATAACAAACTTTTTTTTGCCCGAAATGGAAGTTCTTGACTTGCATGATATGTGGTTTCAACAAGACGATGGCACATGCCACACAGCACGCGAAACAATGGCGCAATTGCGAGGCGAGTTTGGTGAACAGTTAATTTCACGTTTCGGGCCGGTCAATTGGCCGCCTAGATCGTGCGATTTGACACCATTAGATTATTTTTTGTGGGGGTATGCCAAGGCTAATGTGTATAGGGACAAGCCCGCTTCGATTGACGCACTGGAAGCCAACATCCATGCATTCATTCGTGAGATACCGGCCGATATGTGTGAAAGAGTATGCCAAAATTGGACTCAGCGGATGGGCTACCTGAGACGCAGCCGCGGTCAACATTTGCATGAAATTATCTTTAAACATTAAATAGCAAGGTTCAAACTATCGATTCAAATAAATATTTCATTCATTTTTTCGAATTTTTTGTATTTTTTTTTTTAAAAAAGTTCTAAACCTCTTAAAAAATCACCCTTTATATCTCATTTCTGCACATATTTCTTATCGAGGACACTTTGTGTCAATCTTGAAAATTGAAAATAAAAATGACGATACATTTCATCCAATTTATTTTTGATTTCATTTAAAATAAAATGTGACAGATTTTTTAAGTCAAAATGACATTTCAATACTATTCCAGCTCTATACAAGCTCTAAAAAACGTCCAAGCGCGTTTAGCTTATACAAGCTCTATACAACGTCGAAATTTTTTTATAAATAAGGCTTATGCGTATAGAGAGGCAGCCGTATTTATTAGATTCCCTTACGACGCCTCTACGATGTTGTTTAGTTAAACATCGCGAAAAAATTTACGCAGCCTCTATGTGGCTTTGCTGAAATTGTTATTTATAAAAAAAATGTCCCCTGACTGTTTACTACGCAAGGTTGGTGTCTAAATAAGTAGGAAACTATTACAAAAAACATAAATCTCTTACCTTTTCCCTGCGGAATGATATCAGCTGCTTCTATGAATAGAAACTGACATCTCTCTTGTGAGATTTATTTTGTTTTTAAACAAAAATGGAGCATCAAATAAAAAGAAAACGGTCGGAAAATTGGATTTCCTCTGACAAGGTGATAATTTAAATATTAAATTAAGTCAATCATATCAATGTCGTTAACAAACTTCACGAAGCTGAATGGCATTTTTAATTCAATTTTTAGTTTCATTTTCAATTTTCAAATCTACCCTGAAAAAAAATGTAAACAAAATGACATTTCAAAAACGAAAAAAAAAATATGCAAGCTTTACACAACGTAAAGATAATCAGACTCTACGGTGAGTTTATAAATAAGGCTGTAACAGCCGTATTATTTATTAGATTCCCCTACGACGCATCTACGATGTTGTTTAGTTAAACATCGCGTACAAAATTTACGCAGCCTCTATGTGGCTTTGCTGAAATTATTATTTATAAAAAATGTCCCCTGACTGATTACTACGCAAGGTTGGTGTCTAAATAAGTAGTAAACTATTACAAAAAACATAAATCTCTTACCTTTCCCCTGCGGAATGATATCAGCTGTTTCTATGAATAGAAACTGACATCTCTCTTGTGAGATTTATTTTGTTTTTAAACAAAAATGGAGCATCAAATAAAAAGAAAACGGTCGGAAAATTGGGGTTGAGCCTGGTTTTATATAATTTTCGCCTTCTTGGAATTGAACTTTCATTTATTAAGTCGATCATACATATCAATGTCGTTAACAAAATTCATGAAGCTGAATGGCATTTTTAATTCAATTTTTTAGTTTCTTTTTCAATTTTCAAATCTACCGCGAAAAAAATGTAAACAAAATGACATTTCAAAAACGAAAAAAAAATATGAAAGCTTTACGCAACCTCTAAACGCAAATTTTTGCGTTTAAAGTTACGCAGGGTTTACGTAAAGTGCTTTTTGTTTATAAATCACGTTTTCCTGCGTAAGAACATTTTAGAGGGTGCGTAAAGATAAGCAGACTCTACGGTGAGTTTATAAATAAGGCTGAGGGTGTATAACTTTATACACTCTTTATAATACGTTTATAAATAAGGCTGATTATGTATATATAAATTCGTAATGTGTAAGCTAAGCTTGTTGATGAAATAAATAAATAAATTTTGTCATGCCACGCCTACCTATTGAGGGCGTTTTTGATGAAGATATTGTTTCCGCGATGAATTTCTAAGAAGACGAACAAAATGGACAATGGCAAAGGTCAAGTTCAACGTTATTTCCACGGCCACTTTGGTTGAAATAAAAAAAACCCTTAACCATTTACATTTTGCTGTGGGATCTAGAATACCATTTTGACCACTTTGAAAGTTTGTTCAGCAATACAAAACTCTTTGTCAAAAACTCAATGCCAAATGAATTTGAAGAAACTATCAGTCTGAAGCAGGGATGGAAAATGCCATTTTCGATTTGTACCGAAATGGAACCAGTTGTATTGAAAACTTTTTTTTCGTATACAGAATTGAATTCAAAATATTTTATTTTCCAAAACATAAACAAAAATAAATTAACAAAACATTAATGACTTCCTAGAAAAACTATAAAAACCTACAAAAAAATAGTTTATAATTTTAATCTATGAGTTCAGGCTTTATACTCTCAATTTGATCATTCATCTTGAAAATATTCCCCTGAACTTGAAACTCAGAACAGGATGAGTTTCAAATCAAGTTTTTTGTTTCAATGAAAGCCCAGCAAGTGTCGACTTGACTTTATTAATATCTGGCAAGAAAAAAATCCTTTCGACATTTGCCGATGAGTGAGGAATAGCGGGAACGGCTTGAGCAATTTTGTAAATATTTTCAAACATCAGCTCATTAGACTCGTTTTTAATTGAATTTACTTCAGCCCAAAATTCTGAAATTGAATAATATTTAAATTGCTGAATTATTTAGCATTGTAAATTTGTTGAATATTCTTTTTTTCATAAGGGAAAAAATTCAATATAAAATTAGAGACTACTTCTGGTGTAAAATAACTCCACAAAATTTAGAAAGGGATTTTGAATATTAATTTTCTTGTCTTCCAAAATGACAAAGACATCATCATCCCGATTATTTTAATTTGTTTCTTAGGAAAAGCTTTACAAATTGCAAGAGAATTTGAAAGATACGGATGGATAAATTGTTTCAAATTAAGGCAAATGTACTTTTGTACTCGAGCGAACTCATTTGTATCGAATTCGATACAATTGTATCGACTTTTCCATCCCTGGCCTGAAGCTCTAGGTGAAAGTCAAGGAGAATGGGATTTAGCTAATTCAACAAGAGTTTTAAGGACGCCGCTCTACCACATGATTGACTATTTGTTGCTTGCTCCATATTGGAAATATTTTCTTCTAAATCTATTGAAGAACATTCACGTCTCTCACCGAATCCGTCGTACTCGGAATTTTGCTAAGAACCCTGAAAGAACTATCACCGAAGCCGTACTTGGAATTTTTGCTACGAATTTCGAAATTCGTAGGAAGTTTTATCACTGAATCCGAATGAATCTACGAACAATTTGATTTTTCGTAGTGCGCAGACAAAAACAATTCAAAATGCAAAAACCGAAAGCTTGTTACAGAATTATGGAAAAATAAATATTTTTTGTTCATTAAACGTCGGAAATACGGAAACAAATAAGTTGCAGTACCAGAGAACGGTTGAGCTGCTATTGCAGAATCGTGAAATTTCTCAAGGATTTACAGAGAGCCCAAAAAAAGATGAAATAAAAACCAAATGCTGTTCCATGCTGCTCCCTACGTTTCTCTAAAAAATCCATCCGAATTCACTCGTCAGTTTCAAAGAAATCCACATATGCAAAAAGACAAACCTAACAATTCCATTCAAAGCACAGAAAAAGAGCTATGTCATGAAATCTACGAACTTGGGTAATTCCCTTTAATTTGCCCATTCCCAAAAGGGTGGGTAAAGTTCCACGCCTCCCCTCCCCATGTCAGTCGGCAGCAAAACCTACACAACCCTTATCTGAAGTAATTACAAATTTCATGCTCCATATGCCGTACCCCATCA
Source organism: Cheilosia variabilis (assembly GCA_951230905.1). NCBI lineage: Eukaryota > Metazoa > Arthropoda > Insecta > Diptera > Syrphidae > Cheilosia > Cheilosia variabilis. The sequence goes on along the minus strand of OX579680.1, from coordinate 57,319,255 downwards.
CATGCATCTATGGGAATTTGGAAAATGATGAAGACCATACTAATCTGAATTAAAACTTATTTCCAAGTAGCTCTGCACACACACATCTACGGAGATGGAGATGTATGGCAACTGTCGGAATTATTACAACCGCACCTCCACGCTCCGTGCAACCTCTCAATACTCATTCATAGCCAGGCCATTTGTCGTCGTTGCAGGAGCCGGGTTGTGTGTTGTGTCGTTTAATTGACATTTCGTAGAATAAACGCATTCATTTGAATGTGTGTATTCAGCGATGATAAGCACACAGTGATTGGGGAAGGATCCCAGGCATTATCATCGCTGTAAGGAAATAATGGATACGACAGAGATTCCTCTTGTTCCGCCGCAAACATGTACGGCATTGTCTATGGGCTGTTTTGTTATCTTTATGAGCTTGTGTGTCATTAATGTCTCAAATGGGAGTGTTAAAGTTTACATTTAAATGACTCCTTGCCATGTTATAGTGGAACTTGTTCTAATGGGTGAGTAGGAGTGATTAACAACGAATAGATTACAGCCGCCCTTGGATTCTCACAGCAATTCCACTTCAAGGTACTTGTACGAGTATGCGGAGTACCTGCAGGTGGCCGTGACACGGATCCATTTTCCTCGGTAAATAATAATTTTTCACGAAAGTAAATTGCGCCAAGTAAATAATTTAATTACCCGAAAAAAATGTGCACAGAGAGCCAGAGCCTGCAAAGTATCTTTTCATTATGCAATCGCAGAGCAAGGCAGTCCACCAGAGCTGTGTGAATGCATACAGATGCACAGCACACCATGAGCGGGAAAAAAGCACTAAAAATGAATTTTAAATTGAAACTCATCAACGGTGTATTAAGTATTCATGTGAACACATTTCGCTTGGATGGCAGAGGGGAACAAAAAAACACAACGCCAACAAAAGTTGTTTCAATAATTCACTATATTGTGTTGTGTTAATAAAATATGAAAATCTTGAAATGAAAATTAATTTTAATGCCCGCCATATGCGGCACACGCTGCTGGTCAATTAAATTTGATATTGTTGGCCGATTGGTGATAATCAAGTCGTGCACTATCTCTCATATCGGACGGCAATACAGCTTTCAGTCAGTCGGACGTAATTTATCACAACAAATCCTTTTAAAGCATTAACTCTTAATTGATTTGCATTTCAGTGGAATGTAATGATGAATGCCAGTGATTAACCAAAGGCAGTGGACCGGGAGAGTAATGTAAACAAAAATCGGTTGTAATGACTTGTGAAAGGGGTGGATCATTTTTGAGGTCCTTTTGAATGGCTTTGAAGCGTTGTTATATTCAGGATGTGTCTGGAAGAAACAGCACTCTATTCTGTTCTTCAAAATAGCTTGGGAAGTCACTTATTTTATAGTAAGAAAGCGATTTTGTGATAGCTCACTTATAACGAAATTTTCTCTTTTTTTTTCAACATTGGGTCACAGATTTTATTTTTGTCGGACCGCTATTTCAAGTCAGAATTTTATAAAAAAAAAATACCAAATGAAAGGTGAAGTTCCGCAGATGGGAAGTATTTTTTTTCTTCTTAAGGTTCCGTACCCAAAGGGAAAAAACGGAACCTTATTAGTTTCGCTTTTGTACGTCCAAACCCACTAGACAATTGTGTTCCTAGGTCTATCTCAGAAACTAATTGACGTAGAAGGCTGAAATTTGCACACAACATCTGGTATAACCTCTTGTTAAACGACAAATAGTTAGTCTAGTTAAATACCCAATGGTAGGGATACATCGACTGGTTTTAGAGTAATTAGTAATTTGGTAAAAAAAATATTTTCATTCGCACATAAAGCTGTTTATTTTTGATTTACAAAAAATTGATATATACCTTTTTTGTAGATAATGCTCGTAGCTATATATGTGCTGAAGACTGTTTTGCGGAAAAATTAATATTTTAAAAGATATGTACAAAAAACTGTCAATCACTATATAAAGTACGCTTCCATTAACCATTTTTCATTCGTTATTGGTGTGTTCTCTTAATCGATTCCAATTGGAATTTGCAACGCATACTGAACTCTACGCATGCTCATTCACACACCAACACCACAGACACAGTCACTGCACAAGCACAGCCACACTCGACACTACTTTTGTGCAGTGTTGCCGTTCTAGCGTTTTTGTCGCTAGATCTAGTGGATTTTTAAGACTCCCGCCGATTTTTAATAAAATATTGTCGCTAAAATAAAATCTAGTGAATTCTAGCGATTTTTTACTACCAAACCCTGGTACTACAAACGTGTTCAAAATAGTGGCAGCTCCATGCCTGTTTGAAAATATTTACCACTGCGTATGGTTGGTTGCACATGCCAATAGCTGGTTGTTTAGTAGGCGGCGCTGCGATGGAGTTTTTCATGGCAGATTTTTTTTAATGAACATCGTAACGCTAAATGACGTTAAATTCAATGATAACAATAAGAAATCAATTAAAAATGATGAACAAGAGTTGCTATAATTACGATCTACCAGAAGACGTCATAAGTAAAATCGGAAAGTCAACAAAGTCGCAATCTTATTCAAGAACTATAACCGAGGCCTCAAACTTGGAAATAGATGTAATTTTTAACTTCCTTTTCTTTTCAAAACGTTTTTTTTTTTTCTTTCCTTGAATTTTTTGACTGTTTTGTAATTTTATTTATTTTATTCATTAATAATTTACTTTTAAATATTATGTATGTATTTTTTGAACTTATACTTTAAGCTTGATATTTTAGTGAATTCTAGCGGATTTTTGCGATGCAAAAACTAGCATATCTAGCGGATTTTTCTTAGCGGCAACACTGGTTTTGTGCTCTCGGTCATCTGCATCTCCTTCTCAATTCTCCAATTCTCCATACCTTAAATCGTATTCTCTTACAGCCTTATTGCGAAGATCAACTATCAATTAATAATTGAAATTTATCAATCAATTTTGTTAAATGGTATTGTGACTGTCAACTGTCAATATTGTTGTTACATTGTGAGTTTTTTTGAAAAAATCTATTGTGAATGAAAAAAATCGGTATTGCGAACAACAATTTTCATCGATTTTCTTGTCAGCTGTCAATTTTTCTTTCAATCGTAAATTTGCAGTTGATGAGTTCGTGCTACCTAAAGAAATAACTAAAAAGTGTGGAATTAAATAATAAATAAAATAATAGGATCATACAACTCCTCATCTTCATCAAAATATAGTTCAGTTAAAGTCATTTTATATTCTGTTTTCAATTTTTCTAATTTTTTTTGTACGTTCCTAAAAAAAAAAAAAAACATCTGTCAGACGCACATTTCTATTCAGCACAGTATTTTATCAATTCATTTTCGCAATACCGATTTTTTTTTGTTCCAGGTAAAAAAAGGAATGAATTAAGGCAAACACACACCCCCAAGTAATGCTAAACAATGGCTTTCGATGCTTCCCACCTTCTTACAAAAAGAAAAGAATCTTCGCAATTTCCAACTCTAGCGAAGTATGGAACCTTCGGTGCGCGAGTGACACTCGCACTTGGCCGGTTTTTTATGAATTTTCTCACAGATCATAACAAAAGACAGAGTTTTTGATTTACAGAAAAAAAATGCGTTGCATATTCTTAGGCTACACGTTTTTTAATCCTGTAGAATTTGGAGCAGTAAACTCTGATTCAGAGCTCCTCAGTTGACGGTATATACAGGGTGGGCCAAATGCAAGTTTCTTTTTAAAAATGCAATAAAATTAACAAAATTATATTTTTTCCATGTATTATCTTTTTATTTGTAAGAGCAAAGATTCCCATTAATTATGGAACACAACGTCGTTCAAGTGGCTGCTTCGGCTGGCTTCGTAGCGCATACTGTTACTCCAATTTTCCGAAACCTTGTTGATGGTTTCGGGCTGCAGCTCACGGATTGCTTCTTTGGTATTGGCCTTAAGTGCTTGAATCGCTTCCGGATTGTTGGCATAACATCGGTCCTTCACGGTGCCCACAAAAAAAAGTCCAAAGGGGTCAAATCGCAGCTCCGAGGTGGCCAATTGACATCGCCAAGATGGCTGAAAGCACGATTTGGTAATTTGGTGCGCAAAAGATCGACTGTGGCGTTGGCTGTGTGACATGGCGTGTGAACCAGAGGTCGTCCAAATTTATGTCTTCAATTTCAGTAAAATAGTCCCAATCCGACCGAAACGTTGTTCCGCACCAAACTTTCACTCTCAATGGATGCATTCTCGCTTCTCGACAAGGAGGGACCAAGAGTGTTTTCCACTTGCATACCAGTTTCATGAACTTTTTGCACAAACGTGCGTACGCAGGCGCGGTGGGTGCTTCATTTCGGTCAAAACTTCTTTTGAAAATATGTTTTCAATATTTCCCAACGTTGCTCAAGCGTAAAGCGACTCATTTCGTTCCGCGGAGGTATGATACTGACCTTCTGTCAAGATTTCGAGCTGGAAACAGCTGTCAGTGTCAAAATGACCTATGATTTAAAAGGTAACCACTAGATGGCCCACCATTTTGGTTTAACTAAAGCTGCATAAAAAGTTAGCGCAACAAGTCCGTAAGGACCCTAGGCGCAGCTCCTCACCAACCATTCATTTTGTGTGAGTTTATCATTTTAGGGACGAATAAAAGGGTTCTACAATTTTATGCAGAGTCCAAACGGTTAATTGAGAAGCACTTTCATGACAGTTTTACTCCCGCATGTTTGTCAGACGTTCGCGAGAGGTGGCGCAGTTTAACAAACCTTAGGATGTAATTTTGTGTGTGTTTTTCTAGGGATCGAACCTGGGGCCCCTCGCTTAGTAGTCCAACACTCACTTAGCCTAAATATAGTAGAGATTTGTATTCACTGTCCACAGAACAAAACAGTTTGGCAAGATCGTCAGTTGAATTTACATCTCAACGTATACTTCGGAGAAAAGTCTGACCAAGCGACAGTTGTCAATCCACCTAGAACGAAACGGTTGTCCTATCTCGAATGGAATCGAAGTGGCCAAATAGCCCGTTGGTTTTCGTACTGTAAAACACCACCGGTCCTCTCGGGAAATTCGACTAATCTCCACTATTCACAGAGCCCATCTCCATTTCTTACCCACAACGAAAGGCTTTTCCCATTCACGGATATCATTCACTCGCTCTACTGGCTTAATCCGTTTAATACCCTTGTCTCAAATCGATGTCCGAGTCTAGTCGTCACATGCCTCCCACATCGCTCGTCTACGCACCGCAAACAGCCATTCAAAACATATTACCTTCGAGATAAATCAATGACCGCACCGGCCCGACCGCCACCATCCTGCCCAGCCATTCATAATCACTTTGACACTTAAAGCGCTTCACTAAGCCGATAATGTCTAATGATTTACATTTGCTTGCCAGGTGACACATAATAATCCGTGTAATTAGTGACTCAATCTCTGTTAATGCCCGACACACCGTGACCGCCACCTCCTCCTTCCGACGGAACCTGCAAAGTTAACAACAATCAAAACAACAGGACCAAGAAAAATAATAAAAATTAAATCCCTCTCTGTCTCTCTCTTCCTCCTCAGGTACCTAATTCCGACTGTGTGCATTCCTCGCGCAGCTACACACAGTCAAACCTGACGGAGAATGTAAATTAATCATCCGTCTCGTGCCTTCAGTCATAGCAGAGCCAGGAGCCCGAACCCAGATCCAGCTCCACTTCCAGGTATTTAACACAACAAAGCGCAAGGACATTTCAATTCCATTCTAAACGAAAAAAAAAAAACTAATTTCCCTGAACACTAGGGTGTGTGCGGGGGTCGGGGGATGTAAGTACCGTCAGTTTAATGACTGTCTGTCTCTCATACTCCACTTTCAGTGAGGAATTCGGCAAAGCGCTTGGCCGTTTATGATGATTTTATGGAGGTCATAAATCCCAACTATATACTTCTTGATTTCCTTTGTCGCATCCTGACCGGAAAACGAAACGGACGGAATTTCAAAGGTGCTTTCGGTTTTTGCTCCAACAAGAGACTGGTATAAGTGAAATGCGATTCTATGAATATTTCAGCATCAACCTCGACGTGGTTTTAGAGTCGCAATAAAATGGAAAATATCGCATTTATGTCCTGATCTCGGAATTACATTGTCTCTCCTCTCGCGTAACTGAGTTGGGCGCTACGAGTTCTGCGAGTATCCATAAAAGGAGAAAGGGATTAATTTTTTTTTTTTACAGAATAAACTTTCTAGAATATAAAATTTAAACAACGACATTATTTGAATTTAATTTACCAGTTGCATGGCTAAATGGATCAGCCTGATCTGATCCTTTGTTGAGGGCAAGTTTTGAGTCGACAAAGGAGAGGGGGGATCCTGTTTGAGATTTTGATTCATTTACTTTGGAAGGGGGAATTATTTTGGAACAGAAATTTGTAGTAAGTCCCAACTTACAAATAAAGTGGAGAAAATAGGAAAAAATCGTGCGGTCCTGGAATATTAGATTAGGTCCTTTGGGTTCACGTTTTCTTTGCATACTCCTAGTCTTGGGAACAAAGAGACAGAGTCGATGGGCAGATAGCATGTTAGTGACGCCGTTTTGTGTTAACTGTTGCGCCACAATGGGGCTTGTATTTTTTCTCTTACGTCACAAGAGAAATTTGAATACAGTTTGGTGTCGGGAAGCTGCCTTTTGAATAGTTATAGTTACTTGTTGATTGATTAGTCCCGAAATGGCTATGGAATACCCGACGCTCCTAGAAAAAGAAGAAATCAAAAATATGTGCCAGTATTCTGTTAAAACCGCAGTCATTTGTTTCTTAATCTTGCAAATTTGGCACAGAAAACTCGTTTATAAGGTCGCACTCATTGACTTATTATATATGGACTGCTAGTAGATAACTTCGTGTTGGTTCGGAGTGGAATAAATTGGAAATTCACATCTGACGTTTCCATTTCGTTGCAGATAGTTTAGCATAAGACTGTGTTATTGCGATTAATTGAATAAAGATTTAAGATTTTAAAGAGTTGAAACCAAGTCTTAAACATCCTGAAAAAGATGAACAAATTTCATAGACGCTTGCCATTGTCTTAAATTAATTCGTAATACAGGGGGAGCCCATAAAGTTACGATGGGAATGGGAAGGCAATAAAGTGGGAGTATATTGAAAAATTGGTCAATTTTCAACATAAACTTGGGCTTTACTTTGCAAACAAGTTAAATGACGAACATATTAACTGTCATTCTAAAATCATGCATGTCAGTCTTGCTGCCCAGACTTTGAGTGAAAGCACCGCAAATTATCGGCTTTTCCTCTTTAATAGTGATGAAACTGAGTTTGTGGGATATGAAGCAACAATTCTGTTCATTAGAACAATAAACAATATTTTTGATGGCTTAAACACAAAGTCAAAGTTTGGGTGCAACTTTAAAAAAGAGTTAAATAAAGAGAACAAAGAACACATTTTTTGTTTCTTTGATAACGCATTAAAATATATTAGCGGCTTAACAATAAACAACCGACAAAACGTAAAAACCAGAAATAAAGTGGGTTTTAGGGGCTTTTTCTAATTTCTAAAATTAATAATGAAAAACAACATAAAAAACAAATTCGCAATAAATATACGAAAATTGTGCAATTTATGGGACAATGAAAAACGATTTTTTATTCAAATTTTGTTGGTTCCATCTATTATTAATTATTTAAACTAGCACAATTTCGAGATGACATCAATTTCAGCCGTTTCACTTGGCAAATCCACTCACGCCCAATAGGTGGCTCTAGCATTCTATGGAGAAATCCAAGATGGTTGTGATTTTGTTTCACTTATTTTTCGCATAGAACCACGAGCGCTAGTTATGTTGGCGTCATTTTCTGGGCAGAGATTGTATGGAAGTGACATTTCACTATCAGTATTTATAATAATAAGTCCATGGTCGCACTATTTTCTGTTTTTACTGACCAGCCGGAGTGTCAAACGGTCCGAAGATGCTTCTCCCTCCGTCGCAAAAACCACACCAGCATTTTATACGTTATGTGTGCGCATATGTTTCTTTGTGGATTTTCTGAACCAACATTTTTACGAATTACCAATTCATTGAGATGAAAATGGACCTCATTGCTGAAGTACGAAAATTGCTAGCTGCAGTTGACAAATATTTTTATTTTGTTTGAATTATTGCTCAACATTCAGAGTGAGTGGTTTTGTCGCTCCATTTTGTAATATCCTTAAACTGTCAACTGTCGCTCAATATATTTTGTTTGCGTTGGCAGCACTTTACTCTGCAAATGGCGCAGAATTCAAACTCTTACGGCACTTTAAGACAAACTTGACTAACATGCACTTATCTCAGGTAGGCTTTGAGGTGGCTTATATGTAGCATTTAAGACTGAGGAGAGCCTTTAAATGTGTCTTTTTTACATGGAATGTCCTTTGAGGTCAGTGTGACCAATTCAATATTTGAAATCATACTCAGCTCAGCATGTTTTTTTTTTATAAAAAATGCAAAAAATCATGCTAAATATTTTTTTTAAATCAAAACCTTGTAAAACCCAAAAAAATTATCAAACAAGCTGTTTTTCAGGGAAAATATTTCACAAAAATATCATTAAATAAAAACCACTTCGTGATTACATAAAAAAAATATTTTAATAAAATTAAGTTCAGTCTCTGTTCGTTGAATAAAAACAAATTTTATTTTTATTAGCTGAATTCTTTGAATGGCTGAGTTCAGTGTTCACTGTCAAATGAGAATTGTAATGGCCTGCTTTGATTTTATTGTATTATTGTTTTTAGCCTAAAGTCCTGACGATTTCCTCTAACCTCTAACGATTTCAACCAAAATTGATATTCAAGCTCAAGTAGGTGAGGTTAACATAACTGCATACTCAGTTTTCCGCTAAAAAATCTAAAAAATCTTTTGAAATTTGGACATGTCTCGAAAACCGTCCATACGATTGTAACAAAAATTCATTTCTAGGGTAATATGGTCATTTCTAACTTAATGGAAAACTCAGTTTTTGTCTGTATTATTGTAAAATGTATTTTTGAAAAAGCCATTTTTGAAAAATTGAGTTTTTTTTAGTTTACCTGAAAACGGCAATAACGATTTTGACCAAAATGAAAATGCAAAGTAAAATTGATGTTTTCCAAATTATTGCGTCCTTAACTTTCAATTCGAATCACCAAAAACGCTAATTTTAAAAACTGCTCGTATCTCGAAAACCCCATTTTCGATTTCGATAAAGCTTTAAAAACCAAGTAACACTACTTACATCCCGAACAATAACTTGTACTCGGTTTGCAGCTAAATAGTTAAGCAATAGTATTTTTCAAACTAAACATTGCAATATTCGGTACTTTTTTGTCTGCTAAATTTTACAAACACTACTCCAACGATTTTGACCAAAATACATATTAAAGATAATATAAGTATTCTAAATACGATCCCGTACTTAGTTTTTCTCAAAAAATACGAACAAATCAATTTCTTAAATATTTCTCAAAAATGACTACCCAAATTCCGATCTGTGTTTCGGTATAATTTTGAAATAATAACAACTTCCAACTTCCAATGAAAATCCAATAACAGCTTTTTTTGCTAAAAAAAAATGTTGGCATAATCTAAAAAAAAGAGGCTAAAAATAAAATAATCCTGCTTAGTTTAGCAGGAAATATGGTAAATTGGTCAAACTCTTTGAGGTGTTCTTATTATCTTTTTGTATCCTTTCTAATAAGGACCAATATTCGAATTTTTCAGCAGTTATATTTAGGATTTTGAGAAATTAAGGTCCCGAAATAAATTCCTGCGCTGATTTTCCATACGATCTACCTGTTTTAAATTTTATTTCCCTAGGCTATATATAGCTAGTCTTCGAGTTGTTTCCGAGCTTGCTAACAGAGGACAAACTGGGCAGCACTGTTTTGGGAATGCGCAATGTTGCATTTCTTTGGTCTATGAAGTCAGTTTTGATTCTGTTGGAATTTCTCTTGTGGCCCTCTTTTGAAAAACCGATCCGAAAAAGCGGCTCCGTACAAGAGCCAAAGCCTGATATACAAATTGTCCACAACACTGACTGAAATTTTTCCATGAATAACTCAGTTTAAATAAATTTTTTAAATAGCGTTGAGCTCCACCAGCAGACTGAGCCCGTAACAGCCTTCGTAAAAATGTCATTCATGGACTTCCAGAATTTCTCATTGCTTCTCGTGTAAAATCCACATCCAAGTCAGTGACGCTCATGAAAGCGGCAATTCATTTCATTTCATTTCATTTCATTTCATTTATTCAATCTACGATTTATAATCCACAGATTTCCAAAACAATACTATTATCTAGTTATATAATAAATAAGTTAAACATGAATTTAATTGTTGATAAGCGAAATTAATCTATCTTTAAAAATATTTCTGGGCAAAAATATATCCAACTCGTAATAGAACAGATTAAACAATTTAATACAAATTGAGATAGGTTCGCGTTGCCCATACAATGTAGTGTGGCTGTTTTCTAATAAAAGTGGTCTTGATCTAAGAGATCTAGAAGGGGCATACAAATTCAAACACATAAGTAGATTCTCACAATCAATACTTCCAGATAAGATATCACGAATAAATAAAACATTATACATTTTTCTCCTCGATTCAAGAGTTTGGAATCCAAGTAAAAGACATTTTGAACGGTAAGAGTGATGAACCTCAACTCCATTATTACGAAACAAGTGCCGTAGAGCAAATTTTAAAAATTTCTTTTGAACGCTTTCAATTCTGCGTACATTTAAAGCAGTAGTGGAACTCCAGACAACGCAACAATATTCCAAAACGGGGCGCACAATACTGCAAAATAATGCCTTAAGAGTGTACGGATCTTTGAAGTCTGTAGCATTCCTTTTAATGAACCCTAATAGGGAATTCGCCCTGGAGACTATATAGTTAACGTGTAAATGAAAACTTAACTTGGCATCAAAAATTATACCAAGATCTTTAAAGTCATCAACTACTTTTATTCTATTACCATTTAAAGAATATTGTGGAAGAATAGAATGAAAAGTTCTATTAAAGCTAATACAAGCACATTTGTCGATGTTTAACATTAAATCGTTTGAACAGCACCACTCAATGAAAGTATTCAAGTCTTTTTGTAGAAGTAAACAATCGTTTATTGTTACAATTCTCTTAAAGAACTTTATATCATCTGCGTACATAAGGCAGGAGCAGTTTTTTATTATGTCCGGTAGATCATTAATAAAAAGTAAAAATAACAACGGACCTATATGGCTTCCTTCAGGAACACCTGAAGTAACAAGGATTTCCTTAGAAAAATAGTCCCCTATAACGACATATTGTGTCCTGCCATGCAAGTAGGAATTAAACCATCGAAGTAAAGGGCCATAAAATCCATATGCACTTAATTTTTCTAAGAGAATCATTAGATTAACTCTGCTGAACGCTTTCACGAAGTCAGTGTAAATCACATGAACTTGTTTATGACTTTCTAAAGACGCTATACAAAAATTTGTGAATTCCACTAAGTTTGAAACAGTGGATCTGCCTTTCCAAAAACCATGTTGGTATTTACTGACTTGTTGCTTGATTGTAAAAGCGAGCTTATCTTTAACAAGTTTATCCAACATTTTCGGAATAACCGAGAGTTTAGTAATAGGTCTGTAGTTAGAAACAAGATGTCTAGTACCCGACTTATATACTGGATCTATGGTAGATACTTTCCATTCATTTAAAAAGATTCCCTTAACAAGGGATTCATTAAACAAATCTAACAACGGAAAACAAAGTGAGCTAGAACAAAAACGTAAAACGATAGGGTAAAATCCCAAAATATCTGGCTTTCTTTTTGGTTTTAAACTATTTAAGACAGTCTGAACATCACTGACGTCTAACGTATACAACGAGCAATCAAAAACAGATGGTAGGGAACGGATATAGTTAAAATCAATAGAAGTTGAAGATGTGGAATTGTAAATACTTTGAAAATATTCAGCAAACATATCGGCAATACTTTTGGGGTCGCTGGTTTGTTTGCTATTAAATTTCATCACAGCTGGGAATCCAGTACTTTTTCGTTTGGAGTTAATAAATTTCCAAAAAGTCGTAGGGGAACTTATAATGTTACTTTCAACCGAGTGAATGTAATTACTATAAAGGAATTTTGACAAAAAAATAAACTCTTTTCTCAGGCGGGAAAAAACAGCATAATCATTAACAGAATTAGACTGCTTAAACTTTTTATGAGCAGTATTCTTAGCATTTTTTAATTTTAGTAATCTGGTATTATACCAAGCAGGGTGAGAATTTACTTTTTTGCGGGCAGTGGGTGCACACTCTTCTAAAACTTTGTTAAAAATAACCTTAAATATAAGGAATTTCTCAGATATATTTTTGCACAAAAATTCATTTGACCAAATTAATTATTCATACGAGAAAGGTTATCAGAGTCAAATTTATATACAAACTTTGAAGAATTAAAAGTTGAAAAATTGTTATAACTGTAAGTTTTGATAAAAACATTAATTGCAGTATGATGAGTAGAATTTTTAAGTAAAGGACAACATTGCATAACAGATGCATTTAAATCATCAGAAATAAATACTAGGTCTAATAATCTATTAAGCGAATTAGCAACAAAATTAATTTGAGATAAATTAATAGACATTAAAGAATCAATTAACGAAATTTCAATTTCAGAACATAACAAGCTTGGCAATAACCTATTATCAGTTGAGGGTGACCAAACAATGTCACCGCAATTGAAATCTCCTAGTACGCATATATTAAAATTAATAAATTCAGGCATAGCGATAACCCAATCAATATTTTCTAAATGTTTTTTGTATGTAAACAATGAACTTGCAGGTGGGATGTAGCTTAAAAATATCAGCAAACCTCCGCCAACGTTATTAAGACGTACGCATATTTGATCTATATGCAATTGTTTTGCAACGCTGACAACATCTATTTCGAGAGGAACAGCTCCGAGTGAGCGCTTCGCAGCAAGCAGTACCCCACCTCCACAGCATTTCGTCACATCAAATCGATCACAGCGAAAAACGGAGAATAGGGAAACGTCGAACAACTCTTCATTGTTAATACTTTCGTAGAGCCATGTCTCGGTGAAAGCAAAAATATCATAATCGCATGCATCGATGGCAAAGGAAAACTCTCTTAATTTCGAGGAGAAGCCTCCCATATTTTGATAGTACATACATATTTCAGCACTATTGTTGTACTGTAAATGCGAGCACAACGGCAGATGATGCTGATGGTGACTCCGGTTGCGCTCTGCATTCGCTGTTGTTGGTGGTGATGTATGCGATGATGATGAAAGAGGTGTTGTTATACATTTGTTGTTGGGTCGGGCCGGTTGGCGTTTTTTGGGAGAGATTTAAAGTTTCTCACATAAACATTTACTGGCCAATTGTTTACATTAATTGCAGATGTTAATTTGGATGCAGGAACACCGACTTTAAAGTTCACAAATCTTAACATTGAAACATCGGCGTCTTTCTTTAACAATTTAAAGCACTGAACTTCTTTTATAGGTACACTTAATTTAGTAGAGACATATTTTTGAATTGATTGTTCAGATGTTGTAACAGCAAATTTGGACACATGTAGCCATTTAATTGGGGTAATAACGTTCATATCATCAGGCAAGGTGTCAACGCCGACAATAGGAGCACGATTACGACCCGTTTTGCGTTTGTTTTTACCATTTTGATACACACTGGCTTCGTTGTTATTCGTTGGTAAACAAACATTTATGGGAGCAGAAGGGACAGCATTTACATCTAACGCTGATTTCAAGACCGCACTTGATGTTGATGCCTCTGGCGGTGGCATAGGGGCAGGGGCAGGTTCGTATACAACAGAAACAATATTGTTATTGGGCTTGGTACGAATAGAGTCTAAGAGTTCACTCAAATTAACTTTAAGAGTATCCAAGTCACACATTTTCTTTGTTAGCACATCTACCACGGAGACTAAGTCATTTACTTTTGTAAATAGTTCTCTTATGGGGAATTTCGAGCAATCGGCACAATGGTAATATAAATTCGAATTATTTAAGGCAAATTCTTTATAAGCCGAATCAGAAAATCCGGTACAAATTTTGTGGTAAGATTTCCCACAGAATAATCCGCACTTAATACCCTCGTCAAGGACGGGATTTTGGCATTTTGCGCACTTTAAGATGATCTTATTCGCCATAGAAAAAAAAAACACAACCGCACAGCTTAGAAGAAATCCTCGGACTCTGTTAGTTAGTCAGTTAATTCCAAGATCTCTTTTACAGAAATTTAATTTAATTCAATTTTGCACTTCCTTGAACTCACATCTGGAGTACCCCGCTCATTTAAAGTAAATCCTGCATTCCACTAAATGTCCTCCAAGAAAGCTGTCCCCATTTAATTTTATCGATTTGATTTATTCTTCCAGTCGACATACAGGACGCCCCGCGCACTGAATCACAATTTATTGGAGCATCTATCGCACTGTCGTCCATGTTAAAAAGAAAGAAAGAGGGAAACTGCAATTTATCGTGTAAGCCTACTCAGTGAAATGACATTTTGTCATTGAATCTTTCTAGTACACATAAGTAATGCATCAATACACTCGTCGTAGGCGTAGTGTCACTCGAGTTGTCAGTGCAGAAGTAGGTCATTGATCCTACACAGTTTCCATGTTTCACTCACTTGTCTTCCATACTGTCGATGGTGGGGCGTCCACGGAATCGCAATCGATGTTATGATGTCATTATGTGTTTGCATAGCCCTTATTCATATTGTAGGTCTCTAGTTGTAGGCTTAATAATATAGTCCCCGAGCAAACAAGTCTGCACATATCCTTGCGCCACTGACTATTATGCCTGTAAGTACCATGTAACTGTCAGGACATGGGATTGAAGGTAGTTATGCGCCTTACATTCTCTGCTGCAGCGGAAACACACACGAGTGGGTGGTCTGTGTTTGCCATTGCACTTAGTGCTCTATCTTCCTCATCAAAGCGAATAAACTTCATCAACATAATATATAATATTATTGGCAATTAAGGAGCACAAATTGATGCGCACTCGTATGCCGCACGTATGGGGTTCGTTTGGGAGGGCACTAGCCTTAATGAAAGTTCAAAATTGTGTGGAAAAATGTGGGATATCAGTTTGAATGGGTGGCGAAGCAGGCTTTATTCGTTTTCTCCCTTTAAATCCGTTAAGTCCCCATGTGGTATGAGATGGAAAGGCGGGTTTTCAAAAAGCTTTATGAAGGTTTTGTTCTGTATTTTTTATTAAATTCCCGAAAAAAAAACCCAAAATTCCATCTTAAGGTTTTATCTCCACTGCGCCACCTCTCGCGAACGTCTGGCAAACATCCGAGAGTAAAACTGTCATGAAAGAGCTTCTCAATAAGCCGTTTGGACTCTTCATTAAATTGTAGATCCCTTTCACTTGTCCCAAAAAATTAAAAACTCACACAAAAGGATTGGTTGTGAGAAGCTAGGCCTTGGGAACGGACGTACCTGTATTTATTTATTTAAAACAGTTTTTTACACCTTGATCCGAAAAAAGTGCTGACGTTCCTCAGGGTTCTGTGCTCGCTCTCATATTTTTTCCGTCACATAATAGTCGTTCACGCACAAGACTCGGACACAGCTCGAAGTCTAGTTTTACACGGGGACTTTTTTAGTTTCCTAATTTAGTAAGCTCTACACCCTGTTGCACTCATGTGCTGCCATCGATGGAGACTGCAAGCTTGTGCTACTATAAGAGTTAGCCACCCGGAGGTCCCGCTGGAATTGGCTTTCTACGTATTTCTTAGCTAAGCGCATCAGCTTAGGTCTCACATTTATACAGAGGCATAAAATGCATGATTGACAAAAGTAGTTTCCGCCGACTTGTCGTTGAGCCTTATGAAGAGTGCCATAAGTCTGCTCAGAGCTTTTTTGACCTTTGCAAGCCTTTCAGGCGCAAGCTTTATCTGCTGCCAGATTTGAGAGATTTAACCCCACTTCATTCCTTAGTAGATAACAAGCATCCTTAGAGCCTGTTGCCCTTCGCCTAGCTATCCCTCAAAGATAATGCGGATCAGTCTTTTAGCCCGCAAATGTACCTCCACTTTTAAGCGTCTCATGACTTGGTTCAGTCCTCTTTGGTTAAATTTGGCGTCTTTTGCGGAGTTTACTACCGATATCAGCCTGTGTAGAATTAAGGTTTTTCATTACTTTAGCGAGTCTTTCCTTAACAACTTTTAATAGAAGCTTTGGTCTCAGCGGACACTTTCATATATTCCACATTGAGTCGCAATGGGAATTGAGTCCAATGTCCTTCAGTGGGATGGTATCATACTTAACCTCCTCGGTGCTGACCAAGGCTTTGATGACCTACTACTCCTGATGCCTATAGCTCTTGTTAAAGACGTTGTTTGGTGGGACTTACCAGTATAGCTCTTTATAAGGACGTTTGTCTCAAAAGCCTGAAATAAATGCTCCAAATTACCTCCTGAGTTTTTCAAGTACTAAAAAACCTTCAAATGCCACCACAATATTTTTGTAAGTCCCAAAACTTCTCAAGACTCATCATAAGCTAAGCCCCAAACAACATTTGAGCTGATGCATTAACCAAAATAAAATAAAGTACACGACTGGGTCGCACGAAACTTTCTCGTTTAGTGCGAGTCTGACTGAAATTCAAAGTCATTTAAGCAAATCTTTTTTTCGGGATGTAATCATTACTTGGTTTTAGGGTTTTATCGAAATCGAAAATGGGGTTTTCGAGATATGAGCAGTTTTTAAAGTGAGCGTTTCCAGTGATTCGAATTGAAAATTAAGGACGCAATAATTTTGAAAACATCAATTTTACTCTAAGTTCGCATTTTGGTCAAAATCGTTATTACCGCTTTCAGGTAAACTAAAGCAAATACAGAGAAAAACTTAGTTATCCATTAAGTTAGAAATTAATTTTTGTTACAATCGTATGGACCGTTTTCGAGATATGCCCAAATTTCAAAAGTACCGTTACTCGATTTTTTTAGCGCAAAACTGAGTATGCAGTTATGTTTCCCTCACCTACTTAAGCTTAAATATCAGTTTTTGCTGAAATCGTTAGGACCGTTTTCGAACAAATCAAACTGGTATGAAAATTTTGTATGGGAAGTACCATTTTAATTTTGGTGGGGGCAAAAACCCCCATTTATTTGGCTTAATACAAGCTATTACAATTACTTAAAAACTAAGACTTAAGTTTACTACTTAAAACTAAACACTTAGACTTATAACTAATAACTATAGCTAGGGTTTAGAGTGAAGGAGGCTGAGTTTAATGGAGTAAGAGCTGCGGTTGAAGTCAAAAATGGAAATGTTAGAGTTTACCTGCCGTAGCATACGGGAAATTGGTTCGTTGGATCCGTAGGACGTGCGGTGGGTAGGAAGGTAGAAGAGGCGGGGGTTTCGTATATTACGAGGGTTTGTATTCAGGGAGATGGAGTTGAAAAGAGACGGGCAATCGATAGAGCCTGATAGGAGTCGATGAATGAAAATAATGTCTGCGGCATCCCTACGATCCTCAAGGCTATTCAAGTTAATGAGTTTGAGGCGGTCTAGATATGGGGGAAGAATTAAGGGATCGTTCCAAGAAAGACCGCGGAGAGCAAACCGAAGAAAACGTCTTTGTACGTTTTCGATTCTGCTTATATGAACTTGCTGAAAGGGTGACCACGTTTGGCTGGCGTATTCGAGAAGGGGGCGTACAAAAGAGGTGTAGAGAGATCTAGTCACATAGGGGTCGGAGAATTCCTTTGACCATCGTTTAATGAATCCAAGGGATGAATTGGCTTTGCGAATTATTTCATCTATATGCGAACGGAAATTAAGCTCCTGGTCGTATAATATTCCAAGGTCACGAAGAGACTGTACTATGGGTATAGATTGGTCGTTGAGTAGGTAAAGACGGGGAGAAGATTTGTTGATCTTACGGGATAAGGTGATAGATTGGCATTTAGAAATATTGAGCTCTAGGCAATTTTTAAGACACCAGATAGAAAAATTATCTAAATCTTTTTGCAGTAAGCAGGAGTCTTGTGATGAAGATATGTGTTTGAAGAATTTGGTATCGTCGGCATATAGAGAGATAGCGGAGTGTTTAATGACCCTTTCAAGATCGTTTATGGTTAAGATGAAGAGTAGGGGACCTAGGTGACTGCCTTGTGGTACACCAGAGGTTGCCAGGAATGAGGTGGATAGGACGGACCTGAAGCGAACACTATAAAAACGGTTTTCCAAATAAGATGATATCCATTTCAGCAGTATTGGTTCAAAGCCGAGGACAGACAATTTGAAAAGAATTAATTTGTGTGATATCTTATCAAAAGCTTTACTAAAATCGGTTGCAATAACATCAACTTCTTTACCACTTTCTAAGGCCGACAGTGCAGAGGACACGAATTCAACGAGGTTAGTTGTAGTGGATCTACCTTTAAGAAAGCCGTGTTGGTGAGGGGAAATTAAGGACTTGCATTGAAAGCTTAAGGATTCGAGGTAAGTGTCTGGAGAGTGGGATTGGAAAATAGAGGGAATGTTCCAACTTTAAAGCTCCAGTTAGGGTCAGGGTTAGGACTAGACCTTGAGCTATTATTCTTAGACTTACGTTTAATACTAGGTTTATTAGTCAGACTAAGCTTCGGCTCTGCTGAATTGTTCACCTTGCTGATGGTCATCTTTCCTAAGCTGAGGACATCGGTTGAGTTGTTCGAAAAGAGCCAGGAGTATTTTGAAGGCAAGTCGAGCTTAAATCGAATGCTTTTGGCGTTAGTTGGAGAGATTATCTGGCAGTTACGGATGGATATGCCATATTTCTCCAGGAAAAAGTTAATCATCCAAGAGACGTCTGCATGTGGAGGAGCTCTATTTATTAAGAAGGAATTATACTCGTACGCAGTGCTGTGTAGTTTTTCGAGCCTTTTACTCCAGTCGGTGGGTGTCCAAAGCGTGCCATATCGGTTTAAGGGGATCGAAGAAGTTGTAGGCAGAGAGCCTGTTTCAGTTGATGTTGAGATTGGGGTGGGTGTGGGCATTGATGAATTTGTAGTTGTTGATGTTGTGGTTGTAGTAGTAGTTGATGTTGTTGTTGGGGTGGGTGTGGGTATTGTAGTCATTGTTGGAGTTGTTGAAGTCTTCGTTGATTGTGGTTGGATTGAATAGTCTGTTGATTCCAGGAGTTCGGTAAGTATTGACGTGTTGAAGATTGGGCTTGGTTGTGGCTGAATGAGTTCTGGGATGAAATCAATTTTGCTTGATGCCAGTCTTAGGTTTTCATCAACATCGCCGATAATTAATCGGAAAGCTGCGACATCATTGCTAACTTCATTGATTTTGTTTATAATCTCAAGCAGTAGTGGATCAACGAGTTGATGGGATGGGGGACTTGGTTTTGAAGTGTTTTGTTGGTTGGTATCCAGGTAGGTGCGAAAGTAGTTGAAATGGTCGTTTATCGTTGATATATGTGGGTTCAGGATTATTGAGGTTACCATGCAACAAAAAAAACAACCCCGAACTGTAAGCCCTCAAACTCCAAATCCGAAGTTTGAACGAAATCCGGGCAGCCGCTAAGGCTGTAGGCCTCGCGACATACATACAGACAGACAGACAGACGGACAGAATTTTGAGTTCGCCTATTATCGTGATGTCAGAATTGTTTAACATCTCGAGTTCGAAATTTTGTACAATATCTTTCTCTTACTACGTAATGGAGAAAGTTAAAAAAAGATGGCGCTCATTTCTCATTCTGTATGGAAACCTCCCTCAAGCAACCTTCGCTTCACGTGTTCAGTCTCCTCTCTGGAAGAGTCAACACTATCGCTCTGCAATTTGATTATGAGTGTTTCTCAAAACCCAATTGCCACAATTGATTACATTTTGTTCTAATTGGCCGGCAGGCAACACTCGTGGCAATAATTGCCTTCTAGAAGTGTTCCAAGTGCTTCGAGTGGTCCGTATTAATCGACGTTGACCCCTTCGCTCCGTTCCGGGCAACTACAATAAAACTGCAATAAAAATGTGTTCAAGTTAAGTGTTTGCGAGTCCATGTGCACAGGAGATGATAGCCTTCAGCCACGCAACCAGACAACAACACACCAGGACGAGCCAACAGCCAACAGCCAACAGCCAAGTAGCGCCACATTTTGCTGGGGGAATTCTTTCCTCTGTTTCTTCCCTATTTTTTTTTTTTTGGTATTCTCTGGCTCTGGTTCTGGCTCTGCATTTGCGTCCATACAGCAACGCTTAATGAGCTCTATTATGTGTACATTATGAGCGAAATGCCAGTGATATCACGTGAATTACGTGCAAGGGCATCCGAGCGTTCATTCATGCGCTCGTAGGTGATGGCGCTGATGGTACCGGTCGACACTATCGCAATAACGCTCTGCTTTATATGGTCGATGCTGCCTACGTCGGACCGACCAAGTGACCGTGCATACCGACGCGGATATGGCATAGGATGGCGGAAGTGCCTTTGGACGGTTTGGCGCGTCCCACACGAAAATTCGGTTAAAAATGTAAACATGCTGGCTGGTTGGATGGGCTATGAGATGTTTCCTTTAGACTGCCGTGGTCCCCTGGTGCGGTGGAAAACTTTCTGCTTCAACGAATGGTGTCTGGGTGTGGGTGTGAGAGTGTTTTTGTATTTTTTTTTTGTTTTCGTGAACCAACAGCGGCGTGCCTGGCCTGGTGAATGGGGAATCACAAGTGGAATTGGCAACTTTGTACGTGTTTCGGGTGCCATTGGGTCCAATAAAAGAGCCTTATGGCTTTTGTTGTGTGCGCTTTTGACGGGCGGCGACATCATCGCGTATTTGGCGTTTCGCGCTTCCTCATTGCGAGTGTGAACACACATAAAAAAAAATAAAAGTCCAGCCTCGGCATAGTTTACTAGGAGGGAAATTCAGTTGTAGCCTCTGTCATAGAGGCCGTAACTCTGGTATGATGACGGAATTCTTGTTAATTGATAAGACAACAACATCGTGGCTTAATTGGAACGAATTTTGTGTGTGGTTTAAAGGGGACTAATGCTGGTCGTACACTACGAGTGAAATAGATGCAAGTTCAAATGTTACTCACAGTTCTGTGTAATCAACGCTCTGGGGATCGTTGACATAAGTGGTTGATCGTGGGGTTATTTTTCAGGTGGTTTCTGCTGCTGTTGTGTGTCGATTTCACTGTTCCACAAATCACAGCTGTCATCTACCGAGTGCGTTCAACGCATTGCTCAATGTACCATGTTTTGTAAGCTGAAAAAAAAAAGCTGTTTGTTTATTTATTTAATTATTTATTTATTTAGTTATCTTTATCTGCGGTTAAAAGGATGTATACGCGAACGAAACATTTTCAAAGACTTGAACATAAACGGAGCGATCCATTTCTTCAAAAGATGGCTGTGGTTGAAATGTCCATAAATGTAGATCCTCGCAGTAATTCCTAGAGAAGCTATAGAAAGTCCAATGGCTTACGAGCGACAGTGGTAAAAACAGAACCACTTGATATACATGTACGATATACCTCGATATAAGGAGGAGCAGGAGGAGGAGAAGGCAGCGTGCCTCTTATTTCTCTGTGACTTGTGATTTAAAAAGCCAATGCGGTTCCGGTTAGAATATTGATCGCTCAAATGTACTAATTAGTAGCCACAAAAGGAATTTTAAGGGGAGATTTACACTCAGAAAAAAAAAAATCGTAAAGAACCCAAATATCAAAATCTTTGATTTAAGAATGAAATTGTTGGCAATCATGTAATAAAATACTTATGAAGAGTATATTATTCTTACGCTGAATACCTGATTCTGGAAAACTTAAAAACGAGTTCTTGTTAACAAAAATAATATTTGAACCAAGAACTTTTAATTTAAAATTTTTCAAAAATCTCAAAATTCTTCGCTTAACAATTTTTTTTTTTTTGAGTGTAGATCCCCTTCTTACAACCCATCCTTGGACGTCTCATACCCAAATAACGCAGCCATAAGACAGCTGAACTACAGGCAGGGTTGCCGTTAGCTTAAAAAAAGTCACTAACTCGAACCTAAAAGTCCACCAGATATGGTAAAATTTTTAAAAAGAGTCACTAGAAAAAAATGTTCACTAACTACAAATGAAAAAAAAAAGATATTCAATTTTAACAACATTTTTATATTTATTTTGAACAATAAATCAAAACTTACAATATGTAAATACATAATGTTAACTTATAAAAAAAAAAACAAATTCAGTCTCAAAGTTACAATAAAAAAAAATTCTGTTTTTATCACTACAAATCAGAAATAATTATACATCGATTTCATCTTCATCACTTTCATTTGCCTCAATATCGGAGGCATTTTTAAAATTATTTCATGTTTTTGCAAAAACTAACTAGAATTTTTTATTGACAAAAAATAAATTGTTGTCACTAAACTTTTGAAAATTCCACTAGATATAGCGACACAGTCACTAAAACGGCAACCGTGACTACAGGCCAATTCATCTATGGGACATTCCATTCACAACCGTTTCTGAGGTGTGGCGCTTTATTTGCTCATGCGGTACGCTTTAGTCTACCTATGGTATAACACTTTTAAAAAAGATTCTGCATAACTAGGACCCACATTTTTCCCCAAAAAAAGTTCCATTCCTTCGTTAAATTAAAGCTCACTAAAACGAAAGGTCGCGATAATCTAACACTGCGGATCTGTTGCGCCAATAATTTATTTAGTCACTTACTTAGGTGGGTCCTTTGATCGGCATGAACCGAAGCCTCAACTTACAGCCCCTACAGTTAGCCCTGTTTTTAACTAACTTCCCACAGTTGCACACTCCAAATCGAAGCCTCAACTTACAGCCCCTACAGATAGCCCTGTTCGTAACTAACTTCCCACAGTTGCACACTCCAAATCACTTGAAGTCTTTTTCTAGTTGTGTGCGCCACTTAGTCCGACCTAGTCTTTCTTTCCTGCGTTGTTTCAGAGTCGAGGACTGTGCAAAAAAAAGTTGAATTTAGTGTCCATGGATGACTTGAACTGAAGTTGAGTTGTCTGACAGAAGAGTTGAACGAAAGTAAGTTGTCTGACGAAAAAAGCAGACCCTCTCACTTTAGAGACGTCTGTTTCGATGGAAATTCCACGAAATTCACTGAAAGTCAAGAGACAGTAAAGGGCTTCAGAGGTCTTTAAGTTCAGACCCAAATCTAGGGTAGAACCATCTCAATTATCTATGAAGTCAGTCGCGGTCAAGTTAACGGCAGTACCTAAGTCAATTACAAATTTTGGGCTTTTTCATCTACCGCAACACAGTCCCGCCGGAGCATATAAGTTATTCAGGGTAATGAAGAGTCCCAGGCAGCGTTGCCAACCAATTTGGACAAAAATTGCCTAAGTTGAGGAAAACATAACATAAATATAAAAAATAAACAAAAACCATTTTTAATACCAAAAAAAACCTAAATTATATATCACAGAATAAATTCTTAATAGGAACAAAATTCATGACTTTTTAGTTTCATAAGTAGGTACAAAGTATTGAACAAAACAAACATAATTTTAGTCCATCAGACCGTCTTGGTCCTTGTAGTTATACATTAAAAAAATCAGTATATCAGTTGAATCAAAGAAAAAAATTAAAAAAATGCCTTTTTGAAAAAAAAAAAACAAGCCTTAAAGCCTTAGCTAATGAAATAATCCCTAAAAGGCATGAAAAAGCCTTAGTTGGCATCACTGGTCCCAGGTCCACTCTGAACTGTAGCGCCACCATAAGAAAGTATGAATGAAAGTGTCAAAAATGCACGCATCTTCGGCTTAAAGGTCTTTCAAAACTCCGCAGAGTCCGCTTGTCAGAAAGATTGATGTTGAGTTCCCCCATGCAGGGACACAGAAGATGTCCTATAATCACTCGAAAACGAAAAATCCCAACTCAGGATGGGACTTAAGCCACAATCACATTCAGGAAAATGTTAAAAAAGTTAGAAAAGTAGACAAAATATAAAAACAATCCATCGCCATCGAAATCAGAGACTACATCAAGGAGTGGATCTATGATAACTGAACCACGTAATATTCGATATTCTACACCTGTAATTTCAAAAGACTACCTATAATAAAACAATAGATCACTGCAACTTTTTTTTTGCTCAGACTCCATTTTCTCTTAATTATTTTTTAATATTGAATATCTCGCGCTTAAAATAAAAGCTCCTGACAAAACGTCAAATGTCAGAAAAATGTATGTTTCCTCAAAATCGTTGAATTACAGAGCCGCCTGGTGTGGAGATTGTATAAACTATTTTAAGTGTGTGTTGGTTTTAGCAGCTTGCAAAATGCGAAAGCTCAGAGTATCTTGAGCTTTGAAAAAAATAGTTTTGGCCAAAATGAAACAGAATGATTGAAAGTAATTGATGTGATAAAGGGAGAAAAAGCATTAATTTGTCACTTTTTCCACTTTTTGTTGTACTCTGTACTCTTTAAATACGAAACAAAAAATTATTGTTCACGATCGAAAGGACATTTTGGGCCCACATTAGAAAAAAAAAGAAAATCATAACAAATTAGCCTGCTCAAAGTAACGACGAGTGGTAGCGACAAACGCTTCTTGAGAGCAAACTCGGTCTCACTTTGTTTGGCCATACCTAGGGTGACCATTTTATCAATCACATAAAAGAGGAAATTTTTTTAAAGTAAAAATATCTACACAGTCAAAATTGGTTAAGGCACATTTGAACTAACAAAATGTCCAGGTTTTTGTAGGTTTGATAAAAGGAATTGACTTGGTCTTTGAAAATCAATACAAGATTACCAGTTTTGTAAGACTTGAGAAGGTACCTACTCGCAATGTCGCATATTTCTTATGGTATGAAGATGGTCTTTAGGGAAAATAGGCGACATTTTGAAAAAAAGAGGACAACGTATTGTTTCCTTTAAGTAAAAACTCAGCGAGGACATAGAGCGAAAAAGTGGACTGTCCTCTCAAAAAGAGTACGAACGGTCACCGTAGCTCAGCGTTGCCAGACGGTTGAAATATTTCCCCCTAGACAATCTGAAAAACCCCCAGATTTAGCAATTTTCTAAAAAAAAAACCCAATTTTTTTTTTTCAAATTATGTATTCAAAAGCAAAAAGTATATTCAAGACTAAATACATTTTTTTTTTGCGTGTAGGAATAGGAAAGTCACGAATTTCAAGAATTAAAAAGATTTTTTTTAATGTATATATTTAAAAAAAAAACAAAGTAAATGAATTCAGATTTTAAGATTTAATAAGAAAAAATAAGTGAAAATAATCAACTTTCAGAAGAGAGTCCTAAAATATAGTTGTCGTTGTCTTCATTTTTGTTTCTGTACATCTGCTCGAATGTGAACATTTTGATTATTTAATCGGAAGGGATAAAATTGATACATCCCGATACAGGAGCAATCACAAATTGGTTTTGGCAAGAGACTTTCGTTTCACCTATACACGGAAAGAATTTTAAGATCAAATCAAGAAAAATAAGCGCAGAATCACGAAAAGTTTGTCTAGTTTTAGAGCTTAGCTAAGGATTTACTAATTCACGACTTTTTATTCGCAATTCTAGAAATTGTACGAAGTGAAGATATTGACCCTCAAAAGTCGTGAATCAAAACTTTTCAGTATCAATAATGCGATCAAACGAGAAATAGATATTGCCATAATCGATCGCAATTTGACACAAATAGTTATCAATTTGAAATTAAATGGATTGTAAATTGCAAAAACAATTCGTAAATTACCACTTTTCTGTTGTAAATTACAATTTCCTCCCTTAGCAAATTACAACCATTTAGTCTTGAATTGCAACTCAATAGTGTTGATTTGCGAACTAACAGGGGTGGATTTACTACTTCAGTAGTTGCAATTTACAAATTCTTAGTCGTAAATTGCAACTTATTTTTATCAATTTGAAATTCATATTTTGCAATTAACGATTCTCGAGTGGTGATTTGAGGCATCGCCGTATTAAATTGAAAATGTTTTGTCGTGAAATTAGAAAACTTTATTCTCAATTTGCAACTTATATCTTGTGATTTACAAATCAAAATTCATAGTTTTATTAATTAGGTTATTTTCGAAAACATATTTAGAGTCATATTTTATAATTCTTTTTCCTCCTGATATCCAAGAAAATCATACGGCGCCATATCGTCCGGAGACAACGGGATTTGTCTGGGATGGTTTTTTGGTCTATACTGAAATTTAAAATGCAAACAAAATATTTAGATGAACTTGACATTGATACGAACCTTTACAATTCTTCTCGATTACATATTTTCGAATACATTCCAATTTATACTTCCTTCCTAAGTGCGAGATGTACATTCTGAAAAAAATACAGATCTATATGCACACTTCGGCGTTTTTGGAATTATTCAATAGGTACTTAAAATATATATTCCAGAATGCTGTATAATTAGAAGTACACAACCTATCAATACGAATTAGTTATACTTAAACAACTTTAACTCGACTGCTTTAAGCAAAGATTGAATAACGACTGCCTGTCTCTGAACCGCCACGCAACGTGCACAACGAAGATTTGGCTTCATGATTGCAGCTGTCTAGCAATACCACATACGTACATTCATCCATAAAGAAAATGGATTTAAAATGATTTCGATAGGTAAATACATGGACTATGAACTGTGCATAAAAAGATTCCACACATCAGGTAGTTGATTCAATGGAAATTACAAAAAATATTTTGCAATTTACGACTTCTCTACGTCAATATACGTTTTCAGTTTCATGTGTTAAATTATTACAAGATTTTATTGATTCATCATTCAGTGTTGGTAAATCACCAAATATTTTTCGCAATTTAATATTGTGAAGTGGTGTTTGAGAAAATGACCTATTTGACTTTGAGTGGTAAATTGCGACAAACAATCTCGCAAATCACTACAAATAAAAGAAGCTCGAATTGATACTTCTAATCGTAAGTTTCAACAAACATAATTTGGTATTCTCCGCCGTTTTTAATGTCAAATTACCAACTTTTGTATCAATCCATGAAAACTTCGTTGTGATTTGCGAGAAATATATAATTCGTAAATTGCAACTCAACATTTTGCAATTGGTGATTTTCAATTCTTTCCGTGTATGATTGCGAACTTTTCGCTGATGCAATAGTGTGTATGATGCATATCTTTAGGTAGGGGTTTATTAATACACTGGCACAAATGAATATTGGAATGCGTTGGAATGGAATTGGCATAAATGGAACATACATTGATTTGTTTGGTGTTGCAGTTTATACATATATATATTTACGATACTTTTTAGGGAGGAAAACAAAAATTAAACGAACGCAGTTACAAAAAAAAAAACCCCAGATTTGCCCTTAATAATTTCTCCTCCCAGATTTCCCCCCGTGGGTCAAAAAACCCCTAGATCTGGGGGGAAAACCCCCAAACTGGCAACGCTGCCGTAGCTACACCCACCTCTCTCCTATAAAACGATTCGCAAATTTAAAACCCCCAATGAATGCAAACTCACTTCTTAATTTGCATTTCGGTCGACCGCATGTTTGTTGCCAACCACGTGAGGTTTCATTGTCGATTGTCTCTGGTCAGCAACTAGCGACCCTCGCAAATGCTTGCACCGCAAAAAAACAAAAAAATCGCCCGCCTGAACGCATCCAATTTAATTTAACGAATATTCTGCCTCATTGGACACTAATGACGTTTCTGATTAGTTGCACCTGTTAGCTTTCCTGCACGCATTCAGTTTCGTTTCCCATAATATGCGATATTATTCTAAAATTAACAATAAATCGGAATATTAAAAAAAACTCACACAAAATCAATGTTATTATCATCGAGTGTCAAAAAATGAGTATTCATTGAATTTTTAGTGCAGCCCTTGTTTTCTTTTTTTGTTGCTCTCCGCTTATTGGTGTTTAGTTGAATTTCATTATTTTATCAACCACTTTATTTGGAATTATTGAATCGCATAAAACCATTTCACAAACACACGCATACAGACACAGTGACACAAAACATTTGCAGTGCGTGCATTGATTGTGCGAGATTTGCGCGTTGTGGCTAATTAAGAGCACCACCGTATGCCACCTCCGACCGGCCGCCCTTCAGCTGTCAATAGCAGTAATGATTGTTTACATTGGCGTTTGGTCAAATGCAAAATGCATAAATGTCCACATCACTCATCGGGGTGGGTCGCATTTCACTCTCATCCTTATGGCTTTTGATGCATTCGCACTGTGCGTAGGTGCGGCGTATTTGTGCGTCGCTCAAATGAATCGGTTCATTTATCATAATGGATCGGCAATGATATTTTGGTGAATAAATAATTTTAATTAATTCGCCTAAATGAGAAGCCAATTTAGATGCGGTCATTGTGCCGCACCGAAAATATTAATATTTGTCAAAAACAACATTAAAATGAAATATTTTACATTTGCGCCAGCAAACAAAAGCACGTTTGGTTTTTGGGCTTTTAAATTGCAGGTAGCGAGTGTGGGTGAGTACCTACACCGTTTATCGATTGCCAACCGTTGGGTTGTGATTTATTTGTGTGGCGATTGTGTTTTTAGTAGAAAGGGGACATTTATGGGTAGTGAACTTTGCTTTCACCTCTTGTCGGTCTTGATGGGGTTGGAATTTTGATAAAAGAAACTTTGGGCGAACGTCACAGGTAAGTCCAAAGAGCTTCTTTGAAATACGTCTTATCTACACTGCTAGCCATAGACAAACCATACTGAGACCCCCAACTCACAATCCTCTTGCCGCTGGCCCCCTCAGTTTTTTTTTCAAATTCGCCATTTTGTTTTCCTATCGGTGTTATGTCAAAAAAGAATCCGTGTGACATGCAAAAACATACAAAAAATGCAAAAATAAATGCTGCCAACCTCGGCAACCGTGGAGAAATGTGAAAGAGTTCGGGAATACCACATTTTTTTATTACTGAATGCCATTGGTTAGTTATTATAAATTGTTAAAAGGCGAATAATTTGGTTTGTTTCGTTAATAAAACTACGTAAAGGAGATGTTCTATATACTAGAAATATATTAGGACAAACATGGTTGTGTATTTTCCGCTTTTGGAAATCATTAACTTCGATTTCGTGTGTAAATATTTCTTAAATAATGAAGAAAATTTGCTAAAAATGTTTTCATTTTCCCTCAACCAATCTACATTGTTAATTTGTCATGAACACTTTAAGCAAATGTGCACTTATTCCTAAAAAAAAATGTTATCCACACGTAACGAACAATTTCAAATTTAACGGATAAAACTCTATGAACTCTGCCAGCAACTTTGCCCACAGCGGAAGTGTCTCATATCTGCTGGGAGTGTGTTGGTGAGCCGGAATTTTTGAAGTTTCGTGACATTTGTCAATACGATTTTCTATGTAAGAATAATAGCGCACCAGATGTGTACACTCCATAAAAAATATAGCTTGTAGGCTAAGTAACGGGAAATCTGCCGGAGTTGGTGGTCTCAGTATTGTCTCTGGTCGAAACAATGCATGAAATCTTTACATGTTTTAACTGAAGGCGTGACCTCAAATCAGCTTCAAATCAGCATTATGATAGCTTTGATTCGTATTTTTATTAAGATCTAACGAAAATGTCGAAAACGTAAAACTTCTTCAAGTCTGTCGCTTACATGTTAATAAATTCCATTCAAATAAACGCCTCCTTCAGCAGTGCTTGCAGTAGATGTCTCGCCCATTTCACCAAGCTTCAAGTCCAAAGACTTCTTATAAAGGGCTAACCCGCCAACATCTCTCTTTACGCAACCCGACTCTATTTTTCAATAATCCCCACTGATGTCAGCTCCGAATATTTTGGTGCAGCTCGCAATTATTGTCATTCTGACTGATGAATTTCGTTTTACTAAGGAGTATCCACCTACATCCGTCTGCTTCTAAGAGACTAGCGCCAGACTCCTTTTGGAGACTCCTTCAGCGGGTCATTTCTAAGGTTGCGTTGTTTTTTTTTTTTGACTGTAAAGTTTTAGTGTCGTCTCTGCAATTGGTGTCTAAAATCCTCCGAGCCTCCCACATGTCTAAGCCAGAGGGCCAACTCTCCAGTAGTCCTCCATGGCCCTTTATTAGGCCCCTGCAAAGCTTGCAAGTGAGGTGAATATTGAAGTTTGTTTCCATCGACAACTACGTAGGCTCCTACCTCCGCTATGCCGACAAAGTTCGCTTTGGCTAACGGTCACCAGCTTTAGGCATTCATTTGCGGAAAAATACCCTCCTGCGCTCATGCCCTCGTTATGACACACACAAGCGGCCGAAATGTATGTTCGTAGGTCAGAAACGCGCGTGCACTCAAAATTAAAAAAATAAATAAAAATGAAAACAGTACACCGAAGTACAAGTGCTCATCTACTACTCTTGCAGTTCGGAACTCTCATAATATGATGTTGGACTTGTACCACAATATGACGCTCACTTTATTATTTCCATTTCCATCCTCCGGGGTTGGGCCGAATGTGGAACACACACTCTTTGTTGACCCTCATATGGTAGCAGTGCCACTTCCACTTCCACCCTCGGCCGAGTGTTTGGCGAGTGTTACGCGCTGACTCGCGGTCTACGATGAAACTCTGACTTATGGTGCTGCAATTTAATTGTTCGCCACACTGATAACATTGTGGAAGGAAATAATTGGCCAACATGCACATTTTTTTTTTTTTTTTCATTTATTTGGGCTTCCCCTCAGTTTTTTTTTTTTTTTGATTTCATTTGGCTAACAATTCAACGGTTTAGTGTGTGCGCGCTGGTATGCATCTGTCATTTAAATGTGCTTTTCAATTGGGACAATTGTTACTCATGATGTGCAGTTGTGCACTTGTGCATCCGTCTGTCGTCTGAGCGAAGCGCATCGCGTACATTTGTCAATGCTATGATGAGTTGCCTTTGCGCTCCCCAATGTTTGTGTGGTTTATTTCATTTGTTAATTAACAATGCATTGTGCATAATTAAAGAAAGAAACGTGCAACCCTATGTATGTACGGTGGATGGGTAAACAAAAGAGGGATGAAAACAAACAGTTGATGCTGAAGATCCGGGATGTGAGTTCAATGTTGCGAGGGTGCGACGAGTCGAGTTTGCAACTGCTAAACAGTTTATCCTAATCTAAAGAGTGTTGAGTTCTTCCGGCGCACTTAAGGAATGCTGTGGTTGTATGTGTGTGGGGCACTGCGACGCGATACTAATGTGGCAGCAGCGCGCGGAGTGGATGCTCTTAAAAGTATTCATCACAAGAGTGTGGTGTTTTTTCTCTCTTTTGTTTCGGGGGAATTTCCTTTCACCTTGAAGTGGATCTCAGGGGTGTGCTCATTATTTTCGGATCGGTTGCATGAGTCGTGTTATGCCCGGTAAGAGAGACAGCTAGGTCAAGCTGCTAGCGGGGTGGGCGAGCTTGGGCTAAGTTGTTGGTCTTCAATAAATAAAATAAATAAAATAAAGTAAAAATAAAATTTGGGTTCGAACCGAAATGGTTGGAGTCAGGGCCGGACCAACCATATGTGCAAGATGTGTAAATGCACAGGGCGCCAAGTTCGGGGGGCGCATTGCTAGGAAAGGAAAATTAATTTTATCTCCCGCGAACAAATACTGCCATTTTCATATTAAACAAAAAGCTTGTTCGAATAAGTCCAAAATAACAACATCCATCACACCTGTGCTGAATTATTTCTTGCACATTAACTCACATCACTTGCAATGTTGCAACTTCAAGGAGAATCTAACTCAAAATACCTCAATGAAAAAAAAACTCATTGAAATTCTACCTCCTGGGTGATGTGGAAAAGACTTATGCATGTGTGCAAATAAAGGGTTTTTCAATAAGAGCGCTACAAAAGTTTTTATAAATAAAACAAAAACAGTTTTGGAAATCAATGAAATTCTTTATTCCTGTGAAAGTACGTTCGATTCCATTATGTATGGAACTCGATTCCTTTTGCATGGCCACCACGGGCATGCTTGCAGAAGTGCAGACGCTGAACCCAATTTTCGACGGTTTTCAAGCATAAATCGGCCGATACTGCTGCAATTTCACGTTCGATATTCGTACGAAGTTCATCAATCATCGCTGGCTTGTTGGCATAGACCATAGACTTGACGTAGCCCCACAGGAAATAGTCTAACGGCGTAAAATCGCACGACCAAGGCGGCCAAGCGACTGAACCATTTCGTGAGATAACACGTTCTCCAAACTTGGTTTC
Source organism: Cheilosia variabilis (assembly GCA_951230905.1). NCBI lineage: Eukaryota > Metazoa > Arthropoda > Insecta > Diptera > Syrphidae > Cheilosia > Cheilosia variabilis. The sequence continues at coordinate 57,287,068 of OX579680.1, read as the reverse complement.
CAATAAATTGATTGTGACATTCGCTGTGTGGCTTGTGGCGCCGTCCTGTTGGAACCACATGTCCTCCAAGTCCATATCATCCAATTGGGGCCAAAAATATTCGGTTATCATTGAACGGTAGCGATTCCCACTCACAGTAACGTGCCGGTCTTGATCATCACGGAAGAAGTACGGCCCAATGACGCCGCCGGCCCATAAACCACACCAAAGCGTAATTTTTTCGGGATGCAATGATGACTCATGGAGTACGTGTGGATTGACCAATACCGCATATTTTGTTTATTGACAAAGCCATTCAGCCAGAAATGAGCCTCATCGCTGAAGATGATTTTTCGATGAAAATCCGAATCATTTTCAAGTTGTTGCTCAGCCCAATTCACGAACATACGACGCTTCTGGTGGTCAAGCGGCTTCAGTTCTTGCGTCAGTTTAATCTTTTAAGGATGAAGGCCAAGACCTTTTCGCAAAATTCGCCACAACGACGCCACAGAGATGCCCAACGCTTGAGAACGACGTGTGAGAGACACATTTGGGCTTTCTTCAACTGAAGCCTCAGCGGCAGCAATATTCTCAACACTACGGGCCCTTCTTTGTCTCACTATCACGGGAACATTTTGCACTGTGCCTGTGGATTCAAATTTTTCCACTAGACCCTCAATTGTTGATCTGCTAGGACGATTATGACGACCATAAATTGGACGTAGCGCTCTTAACGTTGAGGCAACTGATTCCGAATTTCGGTAGTAAATTTTAATGATTTCGACTCGTTGTTGGCTCGTATATCTCTCCACCATGAAATGGCAAACCTTACTGAAGAGAAATGTCAAAAGTGCGGTAAGAAATTCGGCGTCGTTTGCTAACCCTATCGCTATACTTTTGTAGCGTCCCTGCTGAAAAACGCTTTCTGTAAATTTTGCACAGGGCGCTAGTTTGACTGGAGCCGGCACTGGTTGGAGTTAAAACTGCTGAAGTGAGATTTATTTATTTGTTGTATTGCTGGGGTGATTTGGGGAGGTCTAGTCACGTTAAATGGACGTCTCCAGCCCAACTTTTAAGACGAGCCATAGAGTCTGTCACTGGCGCTCTCTGGGTAGATCCAGAATGAGATATTTGAATCAAGTCCGGCAATTTTCCTCTTGTGAGCGCGAAAAAGCCGTCGTTGTCGAAATAACTTGTAATTTAGACAAAAGCCAGCAGATGGCCCAGCAGTTTCTTAAAGACTTTTGGTTCACGGATCCGTTCCTCCATTGTGTGCCTCAGTTCTTTTTGTTCTCCTAGTGCCATGCCTCTAAATTCTGGCCAAATCAATCCACAAACGAGGACTTCAAAAAGGCTGTCTTTATTCGACCCACTGTCTGCAGAAAGATGGCAAATGTAAGCCTGACTTTAGAGCCTAAACAGTCGTCAAGCTTCCAGAACTTGGAGGACTGTTCTTCCTATCTCTCTCTGCGATTGCGAAGCTAAGACGAAGGAGAACTTTGACATTGACTTTTATTTTTTTCTTCACTGACGTGGTAATATCCTTGCGACTCAAATGATAAACAACGGGACTGGCTTATTGGCCTGGCAAAGCGAGGCCTCAAAATCTCATCCATCGCACCCACCCAAGGATACATCACTGAACGCTGCAGCTTATTGAAGAAAATGCCGTACGCAATAGTTGCCATCCTTACTACGCATCACAAGCTTTCGCCATTATACGATATTACGATATCACACCTAAAGAGAGATGGACTCGTGTTTGCTGCAAATAATGAGCACAACGCCTTGTGGAGGAATGCAAATGATTAAGTAGGTTGAACTGCCTGCTAAGGAGGTCAACTTTCGCAATTATATTACTAAGCTATAATCGCATTAAAATACATCCCTTGGCCTCAATTTGTTACAAATTCCCAGCAGTATGATATTTCAACGGAAAACATCGACCAAGGAAGAGTACGCACGCAAGAGAGTTGAGGCAATCATGCAGTAGTAGCAGTTAGCATCCTGGCAAAAGCTTTCGCGTTTTTATTTGCTTGCAGTCTTCCTCATCATCATCATCGTCGTCGTCGTCGTCGTGATGCCTTTGCAGATATTAGCCAAATACACTCAACTTAGCTTTTGCTCTCTCTCTCCCTCTCTGTGCTATACCATATCTACTGTGCCAACACCTCTTTGTGCTTTGTGAAAGTTCAAAACCGCCAGCAACAATGACATTTTTTCGGTGTGGAGTGGACCGTTTACTTTGTGTTAACTTTTGGCTTTTTGTCGGTTGCAAAACTGTATGTAGTAGGCGTCTGGTGGGGGTTCGTTTCGTATTAAGTTGAGAAAGGAAAGCTCTCAATACAATGGACCATGGAGCGCCGCGCCGGCCGTCTGTGTGAAATAATGCGTCGGGACAAATATAAATGGACCTGAGGTTAGAAAAACAAATGGAAGACGCCTAGCTGTGTAGGTGTATTCGATGGAAATAGCGGTCTCGCTGAGTAGAGAAAGGATTCTTCTTTTTTATGAATTAAGAATGAAGGGGGTTTTGTTTTTTGAACGGAATTTTCTTAGTGAATGCGTTTAAATTAAAGATGGATCGGGAATTAAAAAGGATTGAGGAGGTATGCCCACAAAATCCTCGTAGGAGGTACTAGGAATGGGACATTTTCCAGAGTTGCTCCGCTTAAACGAAGGTTTTTAATGGCCTGATTAAAAGTATTGGACTTGTAGTGTAAACAGATGAAAGGAATATTCAAAAAACTGTACGACAACTTTCGAAAACTGTTTCACACGAAATGGTAGTCACAGATGCTACTTTTCGAATGAAGCCGACTCAAGACTTCTTCAATCCCTTTTTTGTCATACATTAGGGAACTGAAAACCAGCTAAGCGAAATTTTAGATTAGATACATATTCGCGTATACAAAAAAATTTAAAGTCAGAAGCTTAAATTTTAAATGGCCACTAAGCAAAAACTCAAAAGTCTCGACAAATTTTTGGTTTTCTTAACTCCAACCCCCGACTTAAGATCCTTCGCTCAGTAGTCCTTTACGTAAACTGTCATGGAAAGTCAGAAGTTCAAATTGTAAACGGCCAATATGCAAAATTTCAAAAGTCTCGACAAATTTTTGGTTTTCTTAAGTCAAACCCCCGACTTAAGATCCTTCGCTCAGTAGTCCACTACGTAAACTGCTATTGAAAGTCAGAAGTTCAAATTACAAACGTCCAATATGCAAAATCTCAAAAGTCTCGACAAATTTTTGGTTTTCTGGGGGTTGGACTTGAGATCCTTCGTTCAGTAGTCCACTACACAAACTGCCATCTACAATTTTCCTCAATTTCGCCTGAATATTATAAAAATGTGTTAAGACTATTCCAGTTGTGGTAAGCGACTTTTAAAGCCTCTTCGAGGAGGTATTTAGGAAGACCTAAGGCAAAGCAAATCTCAGGTGGTTGAACAGAAGACTCTTTCGCAATTTTTTTTAAACCACCAAATCCAAACGCATCCTTCCATTTTTGAGTTAAAGAAGTTCCAATCTCAATAGTCTGTATAAATGACGGAAGCATTCCCACGCTCCCTCGTTGGGCAGCAGTCGCTGTGAGCGACTGAGTTTCCCTCTCCATCATCGCCCTTATGAAGCGATCGTCCGTAATCTTCAAAGACACATTTTCACCACAACTACCCACGTCAAGTTCAAAACATGAACGGGTGAAACACACCCTCGTAGTCACCCCTCTCTACATGAGCACCTATATTTTCATATCTTGGTGTTTTTGAGTGGGTACTCTTGAACCAAACACTTCTCGAATTAAAACACCCCTTACGTATTTTTCGCATGCAAAACTCACTGATTTCAATGACACTCAGTGCAATCGGAAAAAATAAAAATATTTGCCACTCACCCTCGTAGGAGTGGGCACAGCAGGTGAACATAATGATCCATTGCAATGAGGTCGACGTAGACGCATTTTCGGGAAAGGAGGCTGCAGTTGAATGTGCAAACCTTGTCCCAAATATAGCAAGGGAACCATATATGACATAAATGCCACTTTGGGAGCAACCAAAAATTAGAGCGAATTCCCCTCGATTTTTGTTTTGATTACGATGGGAACGGGAAGACGCATTCACTTTTTGGTTGGACTAAATTCCGTGTCAATCACGCGAACACGAACACGATGGTAAATCAGAACAACAATAATATTCATATGCACACACAGGCTGTAAGAATTCATATTTGAACGACATTTAGCCCTCGTTGCCGTCAACTTGACACGTACCTTAAATAAGACAACAAAAGTCAGTATAAACAAAGGAACTCACATGTAGGGTTGGGCGGCTGGCACGAGACTTGTGCGCTCTGTCGTGTTGTAGTTAGTTTCATGGGAAGAAAGTCAATTTGGGCACGATGTTGGTTTCGATAGAGCTGGTGACAGCTTCTAATTGTGTAGGTGACTTTTGAACAGCTAGCGGTTCACATGGGGCTTTGGTTTCAACTTACAGCGTGGTTGGAAACTTACAACAACATTAATTTAGATCAGAAATTAAGGTGGACTGTTTTAAGTCTGGACCTTGTTAGAAAACGATGAACCGGATTAGCATGACTTTTAAAAGATAAAAAAAAAATAGGTCCGTGGGCCTTCGTTTTGTGTGAGTTTTTCAGTTTTGGGACGAATGGAAGGGATCTAAATTTTAATCTTTCTTTCTTTTTATTTTATGATACATGAATTAATTTTTTTTTAGAATGAGAAGTTGTTTCATTAAATTCAATAAGAATTGTTACAACTTTTTTATTTGATTGAATAAGATTATTATTTATATATTTTGTTTTATTAATTTCATCTGTTGTAATTTATTACAATTGAGAATCTCTTTCATGACAGTGATACTCTCGGATGTTTGTCAGACGGTCGCGAGATGTGGCGTCGTGGAAAAAAAAACCTTAAGAAGCAATTTTGGGTCTTTTCGGGTATTGAACCTGGGTTCAACACACTGACCAAAAAGCTTCTTAAATCCGGCGGTTTCTGGCAAAAGTAGGAAGACCTCGCCTCAGGGTGCGCCCTCAAATGGAAGGGGTCTCCATTAAGTTAGAGTGGATTTAGACAGCCAACGACCGCGCGAAGGCAATTTGGTCGGCGACTTCGTTTGTTTGGAGAATATGCATCTTATCTCGCAATTTCCTAACCCAACTTTTTGGAAATATACTTCGAAAAACGGTGACCGCCTTGGTACACTGTTCGGCATCATTTAGAACGTCAAAAGGGTACACAAAAGCGACTTGGTGGAGTACCTTCTGCATAAATAGGAGCTTAGATCTTGGCTTCCGTGATGAAACATATCCTATGTCTTAACCGCGACATTTGACAGTGGAAAAGTGAAAACTAGAGTCAACTTTGTGCAGGGGTTTTCAAATCTATTTCGGACAAACACTTTGCAGTCGGAAAAAGGATATTCCTCGTCTGTTTGCTTCTCTCCTCGGATTTTAATTTGAAAAAAGGTACAAAGGACCAATGGGCCTTAGCAATAAACATTTTTAGTCTCGACTTTAAATTTACAAAAGCTCACAATTGCAAAATTTGTGTGAAAAATTTAGCCACAGTGAACTACGAAAATTTAGAGTCGAGACTAAAAATGTTTATTGCTAAGGCTCAATGAATTTTAGCTACGATGGCACTTGCCATGAAAGAGCTTCTCAATTATAGCCGTTTGGACTCGGCATAAAATTGTAGATCCCCTCCATTCCTATTTAAAATTCGTCCAAAGCTGGGTACTTAGGGTTCTCTCTTCTCTATGTTGATTTGTTGCCCAAACAAGTTTTTTGGGTGCGTTCATTTAAAAGAGCATAACGCTGTTTAGAAAGCGATCTTTAATGGCAAAACTTGTTTCCCATTCCTTTCGTGGGGTGCCACTTTGCGGCTTTCAGCGTTTTTTAGATACCACTTAAGCTGCGCTGATCTGCTTATTTTAAATTAAAATTTATATAATAAGTGTGACAACGGCTTACGTATAATTATTTTAATTTTTTGCACGTCCAGTTTTTGATTCTTGTCGATGGGAGGCGACTGAGGCAGCTAAGTCCTCCGTTCACTTTATTTTAGTTGACATTGAAAAGATAGTTACATCGAGTTCAGTAGAGCCCTCGAACCTTACAGTGGATGGCTCAAATTTGGTTGCCAACTGCGAGCATCGGTTTCGTCCTGTATCTCTTGTTACTGTTTATTTTCGACATCAAAGCAGATGTCCTTTTGGAGTATTTAACTTCCCGTCCTATAGGGCTATGCTGTCACATACATGGGAGGTTGTAGGTGGGACATTACTCGAAAAACAAACTAACCCTCTTACCAAACTATAACTTTCTATGTACGTCTCTACGATCATAAGAGGAGTGCAATTAGCGTACAAAAAAGAAAAGTGTAGTACAATCCAACATCGCTGTGTGTGAGAGGAATCACAAATCAACCCACTTCCAACAGAATACCAGTATTTCTCCCTACTTATCTTAGGGAAGGTCCACAAGAAGCTTTTTCCACACAAATTCTCACTGCACAGAGAGCGAACACCATCCACAGCCACCCCATGCCCATCCCCATCCCCCAACCATAAATTACACGACACTTTCTCTACACACTACACCCGACCTCATTGCTCTGCCGAGAGAGAGAGCACATCTGCAGATTTTTCCTCCCTCCCATTCCTGCGAAACTTTTCCAACGCACCGAGATATACCGGGAACGAGAACCGACAACCGAGTATTCGGAGAGCATGTTGTTGTCGTTGTGTAGTCGACGATTCTTCGTGCAAAATTCGTCCGTCATTATCATCGTTTAAGCTGCTATCCATGCTCGCTCGTCTCGGTATCTGTGTGTACCATAAAAATCTTTTAGTGAGAGTTTGCGATCCCGCGGGTACGGTCGAAACTTTTCGGGATTACCATTCAAATCGACAAAAATCAGAAAAAAAAAAAAACAAAAACTAAATAAATAACTTTAATAAATAAATAAAAAAACTTAAATTAAAGAAGTACTCGAAGAGGTCTCTGAAACATTTCCATCCCGTCGGTCTTGAGGATTAATCGCGAACAAGAAACTAAGTTCCGAATTGGTCAGTCCACCTCGATTGAAAAAGGATTACCCTTGCAAATTGCAATCAAAAAAAAAAAAAAGAAATAAAAATACAAATTCTATTCACAAATAAAATTCACCAGCGATTTGGGGGATGGTGTGCAATGCAACAGAGTAAACGGTGCCGCGCGGCCATTGGGGGCAACTACGACGAATAATTCAGTTCCCTCTTGAACGCGACCGACGATAATAATGGGGGGTGACACGGATGATAGTATGTGGGCTTTCGAACCACTAGACCGGATGTAATCTACTCATAGCTACAGAGCAAAAACGCATTTGCTTCTCTCTTGTGCGGGTCCCGTTGATAGCATAATACCTCAAGGAACTGTAAACGCGCAACGACGACGAAAAACAAATCGAAACGCCAAACACACATAATTCGCAATGATTTGCGGAATGTAAAGAAACAGTTTTCCATCTCGGTTTCATTTTATTTTTTCCTCTCTCCTTCTGCAGTCCGTCTCTGTGACTTGGTTTCTCTTGCGGTGAAGTAGTGTCCTTTTGCCTTTTGATACCCCCGAAGAATTTTCCGCTGTTGCTTCGTGATCTGCGCTTTCCTATTGTATTTGCCGCTGATGCTGCCACTGACGTCAATTACCTTTGATTGTAGTAGCTGGCCAATCTATTAAGTGAATAGTGTTACTCTGGCACTCTCCTTTTCCCAATAAAAATAAAAGAAAAAAAGAAAAACCGAAACGGGCAAAGAAAATGTGTCAAAGCAATTAAAGCGAAAGCGAATCGAAATTTATTGGAAAACTTGTGTCGCGTGTGTGTGTGTCTTTGTGAGTGTGCTCTGTGCAAAGGAAGATTGATTAACCATGGATATCCAATTGATTTTCTTAATTATATTTTTATTTATCGACGAATTGACTACGACCCGGGTGCGGGTCAGTCCACTGGGCGCTATGACGCGCAACATCGAGGAGGAGAATGGTGAGTGAGATGTGTCACTTTGTTTATTGCTACAAATCTTTAAGTAGGTCTTATTCTCATCACGTTGGTAAGGCAAAGCTGCAACGTTACACTGGTCTTAGCTGAATGCTGGAGGACAGTAATCTGGTACCGAAAATCAGTCATGTCATGGGCGATGGGTATATAAAACAGTTGTAGGTACTAGTAGGGTGGTTGCTTGTCTGTTGTCTGGTGAGGATCAAGATAAATCCTCTTTATAGAGGACGGCAGTTTGGTTTAGGTTTAGGTATGCGTTAAGTAAAAAATATCGTGCAGAATGTGGAGTGGATGTTATGAGGTTAAGACGGTCGTTGTTTGTTGAATAGGGCGCACTATACGTAGAGGGGATTTGCGGGGACATGATCGGATTTTGTTGTTGGGCATTTCGTCTTCAAATCGGTACTAATATCTGCCTAATCAATGAGGGGCTGTTGGTGAAGCTTTGGTGAAGTCCAATTCAGTTGATGGGAGATTGATTGGGCAACGACTGCATCAATTCATATGTTTTCCAGGCTTTGAAAAGACTCCAAAGAGCACTGATGGTAGGTAACTAGCAAGGCATAGACGACTAAAGGCTAGAGCCTTTAAAATAAACCCAACGGACTCCCGCTTGTGTCTTGAACAAAAACAAACAGCTTGGCTCATACTACGTGAGTGTCCAGCCCTATATGTGGGGTCTGAAGGACGATTTTCATCGGCAAGCTATTGAGCCCCGAATAGAAGAAGAACAACTGCTAGTAGCCAGGTAAATTTTATTAGGAAAGTGGAAAACTAATCAGCCTAAACAGTTTTCTGGTAAGGTCGACGAACTTTTTCATTGCTCAAACTACTCAGAAGTCTTAAAAAAGGATAGATCCAGCTCTAAGAACCGCTATAAAGATTCAACGAAGAAAGAGTCACCTCCACGTGCTCTGTAAAGCTTTATAGCCTCTCTATTGACGCAAGGTTTAAGGTGTATGATTGTAGGAGAACCTCACAAAATCGTAGACTTCAGCTGTTTTCGCTGAAGTGATCAGAAGTGAACCATGGCGAATTTACAAAGCCTCGACACCACTGTGTCGCTGGCAGATTGGTATCCTAGTTCGGCACTTAAATTGTTGAAGGCTGTAGTCCCTTGCGATACCAAATGCATTTAGGGGAAGTTTATGAAGGGGTTTCCTCACTAGTTAAAAAAGTTTAAGCTTTTATCGAAGACTTAGGAGACCTCGAATACGAGTATCCGTGTTTATTAAATCGTTGTAGGAAAAGGCTCCTAGATAGAGTTTCCCTTTTTGGGAGATAGCCGTGCGAGTAAAGAGAAAGTTGCAAATGGATCATCTCCTCCTTCGAGTTCATAAAGATTCTACAAAAATGGCTTAAAAAGACACAAAAACTTATTGCATGCTTTCTTATAAAATAACTTCTATTGAAACCTTTTGAAAAGCTGCAGTCTGTCGAGAGGTCAAACTTTTAGATCTAGATTTAGTCACAATTGTTCAACCAAGGTTTTTGCTTTTTTGATGGCATTACAGCTTTCAAAGTAGCCATTGATTTGGTTCCATGTTTGGCGAGCTCAGCAGCCTTTTCAAAAGAGATACCCAATCTCTATGTGGAAGCAGCTGGGTGTCGTCGTAGTCCTAAAATATGAGCGATAGTGGAGAGCACCTATAGAGTTTGTAGAGACCGATTCCAAGGACTTGATTTCCGCCTTGGTATCTGAAAAGTGGTGGATACCTTTCACGTTTTCTTTCATCCTACTTTTGTCATCATTCTTGCTGTCTTAAGAACGATATCTACAGTGATCGAGCCGACAGAGAGAATGACTTAAATTTTGTCCATCGGAGAGGGCAGTCCCACCAACATTGTTCACAAATTTTGGTCGTGATGCTCTCAAAAGTATTCATCAGGAACAAAGACTTGGATGTCTTTATCAAACTTTAGCTGGAGTGTAGTGTAGTCAATGTTACTTCGAAGGGTCCTTAATTTATAAATATTCGGAAATTCTATGCCCAGATCTACCAGCTATATTGGGAAGCTTATACAAGACAGAAAAACCCTCGGATGTTTGCCAGAAGCTCTCGAGAAGTAACACAGTGATAAAGAATCTTAATTTGTGTTGTTTTTCCAGAGATCGAACCTGAGAACCTTCGCTAAATAGTCCAGTACACTAACTCCTGGGTCATTGCGCTCAGAATTCTATATTGAGATATATATTGATGTGGAAAAGAACAAGCAAATTGAAGAAGTGCGACGATAGCTCCAAATGTCACACTTCACAGCCTGTTTTTCCGGGGTCCATAGTCCGACCACCACCATATCGAGGTCCGCACAAAGAATGCCATCATATTTGCCAACAAATTAGTAGCTCTTTTCGGAAATCGGTATGCAAAAGAAAGTTGGTACAATCTTCAACAAAGACTTTTACAGATAACCCCCTACAAGACAAGTTTTTATTTAGAAATTTGCAGATATTTACAAAACTCAATCTGAAGGCCGGCTGTACCATCTTAAACCCCTCACATTAAATGCATTAAAATCCGCCTTTAATCTCACGCAACAGACAGCTCTCCACCTCCACCCTTTCGGAAATGAATCAAATAAATCATGGCTAGAAATAAAATTTTCCCATTCGCAGGGATTTTTTGTTGCAATGCTCCACATCCACACTTTGTGTACGCGCACTCTTAAATATTATGAGAATTATACAAATTAGGGTTTACCATAATTACACGCTATAAGCTTGTTACCAAAGCGCTGCGCCTCCATTCGTTTCCATGAAATTTAATTTGAATTAATTATGTTTTCTTCACATTATGTTAATTTTAGTGTTTTGCTCTTTGTGCGGGATTATCCACAGCAATGCTCCTTAAGGATGTGCCACATCGCGCTAGAGTGTTGATGTTGAATAGAAATGACAAGTGCTTTAAAAAAAAAACAATTCCAAAAGAGCAGACTCTCTAATGTCTAATGGAACCGCATCCTTTCAGTTTTTCCTTACAAAGGAGAACTCAATTGTGTGCGGTTTTGCATGCGCCTTAAATGTTTACGAAAAATTGATGAATTTAAGACGAGCGCCTCAATTTTAATGGTTAGATAGTAAAAATATATGTCAAGCTCTTGAAGAAGAGGTTGCTAGTAGTCCTTAAGAGACGTTTGATTTTTATAGGCAGCGGCAGGTTGCGTGGGCTCTATTGTGGATAAGCACGTTTGTTGTTTTACGAATGACCTATTTATGGCAAGTGATTGTTTGCACAACTGTTTCGCAGTTCTTTCGTATTCTTGGACCCATCTGATCCGAGCTGTGCGAAGTCCTAGAATAACATTTGCTTGCGCAATCGAGGAATGGACTTTAGGCGCTTTCTGTGGGTGGCCATAACCAAAACCCTCAATTTCGATGAGTGGGGTGGTCAAAAAAAGCAAAGATAATTGATTTCTAATGTTATTTACTTTGATGGCCACTTTGACTGTGTGGGGGTATCTGTATTCTGTAGGTGTAGCTTACTTTTTTTTTTAGCGTTTTGACTCAAAGAAAATACGCAATCAATTATCCATTAGCTGGGATGGACAACCCATCCACAGATTTAACACTGCAAATGACTTCATTGAAGAATCAGTCGGAAGTATGCATATTTGCGCCCGACTTGCAACAATGGGGTCTTAAAAAAAACAAACAACCAAATTTTAGGTAAAGTTGGATCTGAAAATTTCTTGGACATACCTATCAGTCTTTCCTAAAACTTTAAAACGACTGATTATTGTTTATTGGAGATGAAATATTAACATTGACTTATTGGAGGATTTAAATATTGCTGCAGAGTTTCTCTCTGCGGCTCAACATGCTCAACATTAGGGCTAAATCGGTGGACAATGTTCTACATACGCCAATACTTTTCTATAAGTCGTAGGGATTCAATGTTTGCATTTCCAGACTCAGAAGGCGTTTAAAAATTTGAAATGAAGTCGACGCCGTTTTCCATAGTATTTAGTATTGCAAAATGTCCCCATTAAAAATTGAGCTGTATTTTGAAAAATACAATAATAAAATAAAAATAAAAATATAAAATAAAAATAAATTTTTTACGAATACCTTTTTGCTCCTAGCTTTGAATCGACTAGTCCAATGATTTTATAACATAAAATTTAAATAAACCTTCCCCCAACAAACTAGGTACTGGTACATCCCCTAAACTTAAATTCACTACAGTCCCTTTGAACTTTAATAATAAATAATGCCTACCCCAGTTAAAAAGGCAAAAAAAAAACTCCACATTAGCTGCCAGCTCCCATCTCCCATCTCCCGCTGATAAAGCTTTAGAAAATAATAAAAATTCGAAATATTTAATAAAAAAATATAAGCTCTTGGACAGAAATAAAATCAAAGAAGCCGATTCGACGGTTATTCCCTGCGCATGCATTATGCATGATTTAAATCTGCCGAAGTTGAACATGCACAAATTAAAGCCCGTCATACGTTTTCAACAGAACAACAAAAAATTCGAAATTCATTTTTATCTGGATTGAATGAATGCTTTTTTTATTTTTATTTATTTTTTCATATTTGCTTTCAAAGAAAATACGATTTTAATATTCCTTCGCTTGATTCACATTTATTGCAGCATGGTGTTGGTTTTAAATCAATATGTAAATATATAAAAAAATAAAATATAGCCCGCCGAGCCTGGGGTGTTGTTCCACGTGATTGGTTTTATTTTACTTTTGCGTTCACTTGGCTGAGGAACTCTCGGGAGAAATGTGTGTCATTTATGACTCTGCATACAAGGTAAAGTGGATTTTTGAAGGTTGCAAAGAAGTATTTTAGAAAGTGCGTTAAAAGGCCTTGGCACCTATTGAAATGCTGATTTTCATTTGTTATGGATGTTTATGGTGCATTATAAAGTTGTTCCGGCACTTTAGGAGTTATGCACTTTATAAAAAAAAATGTTTTTCGTGCATTCAATTTGGAGGAGAAGTTGCTTTAGAGAAACTCAAAGGCAGGTTTTGGAAAAAAATTGGTTAACACATTTGGCGGCACCACGGTGGACCTATATTTTAATTTTTTGATTTTTTCTCAGTGAAGCAAAATAAAATCTTTAGCACGGAATTATAAAACCTGCAATCTTTTTGATACGTATAAAATTCGCATTAGGAATTTATCCTAAGCTACATAAATACTGGTCGCTAGGGGAAATGTGTAGCAGTGTTTTTATATCGTGGGATTTATCCCTTTTTGTGGTAATTTCGATGTCCGAAAAGCCTTCCGTGGGATAAAGGGAAAAGGCACCAAATCGTGGGAATTTCAGAAATCTGACAAAAAACATTCAGACTATAAATTTTGGGTGAAAATCTATCAAAACACTTGTATTTCACCATGATTACCAACACACTGAACGTCCATAAAAAACAGCTCATGTAAATCGGCTTTTATCAAAATTTACAAGTACCAAAAAATAATCATAGCAGTGTTACAAACTGCGGTTTTTATATTGAAGGTGAACGTGATTTTCTTTAGGTGTAATACAAATTTTATATTAAAAACTGGATTTTAACGTAAAAATGTATCGTGGGATTTTAAAAGGGAATTTGAGTATGATCAAAAGGGAAAAAAGGGATAAATGACCAAGCTTCGTGGGATAAATGAAGAGAGATTGCTAACAACACAATTTGTGTCGTCACTTTTTAGTAGATTTCAGCAGAAAATCTCGTGGGCAATGGCAATCGCATTTCCTGTCAATGAGCTGGAAGCATTCTAGTACCAGTTTATACCAGTTTTTTTAATTTAATCAGAAATAATTGCATACTTTCGGGATGGGTTTCTTAAGAATTTCTCTATTTTCTTTAAGTTTACTGCGAAAAAACTGTACTAACTCATCAGTGCATAGTCCAAACCCCTAATCGTAGCTTCATGAAACATTGAGGCTGAATTCTACAAAACTGTTTAGAGGGGTCTTTTTATATTTTTTTTTTTAAAACAAGACAGCCCACGGTCTGTTAGTTGTTTTTATTTGAAGCTTCGCTCATAAGTAGAAACGTATACATTTTATGATGGAGGTTTTAGAATTTTTTCAACAGAACCCCCTTTTTGAAGGTACCTCCATTGGGATGAGAAGAGAAATATTTTTGGGAAAGTGTTTTTGAAAGTTGTGCCGAAGTATAATTCAAGCACGGAATTATAAAACCTGCAATCTTTTTGATACGTATAAAATTCGCATTAGGAATTTATCCGAAGCTACATAAATACTGGTCGCTAGGGGAAATGTGTAGCAGTAAGTGTTGCCAAACATTTTCTAAAGGAATATGCTACATTAAGAAATAAATATTTTAAATTATATGGAGGAATAAAACAAAATATGCTAAAGCTTAAAACAACTTATCAAAAAAAAAGTTAAAAAAATGGATATATTTGCCTGTTCGTTTAGGAAGAAACTTAAATTAAATTGAGCAGCAATTCACGGGCAGTTGACTTTTGCTTAGATTTTTGTTTTTAAGGTTTAACACTTTGACAGCTGATACTTCAAATTGACAAATTGTCATACAAATCTTCAGTAATGCCAAATACAGAAAATTTTATGGATGCGTTCGTTATCTGTATAGCAAAATATACCAAGAAAATATATCTTATGAGGGGTTTTTATGTTAAAAATTTTAAATAAATTTAAAGTTAAAATATGCTAGATTTAGCATAAAAAATGACAAAATGGCACCACTGACGGCAGACCCTAGGGTGTATCTTGAATTTACTTAAAACTTTGCAGAAATCACACTCAGCAACTTTCAAAATTCTACTCCCAAGCTGGTGCTAAATCAGACTTGCCGTGTTTAGGGGGCCATAATGTTCCATAATTTTGAAAATCCGCAAGTCGTACTGATGATAAACTGAAAGCGGGTATCTGAAATATTAAGTTATACTTGTGAGATCCGGATCAGCATCATTGGAATATAAAGCGCAGTAAGCCGCTTTTTTGAAAATCGCTCCCTCCCTCCTTTGACAAAAATGTTGTAGACATGTTTCATTTCCTTTGATTTTGCATTGTGTGCGAAAGCTGAAAGGCCTTAGCTATATACAAAATTCGGGGAGACCGATTCTTCCTTAGAACCTTCCTGCAACCTTCTTAAATCGAAGAAGAACCCATTTAAAATAGCGCCAAAAGATTTCTGATAAAGGCAGAATAGGTATCACTGTCCTTTCCTGGATTTGGTTGGGTTTCCTAAGTGAGGTGAGCGAGGTGGTCGCTGTCAGCAAATAAAGGTGCCCATTTTCTGCCGCGTCCAAATTGTACGACAGACGTTAATAACCTACCCGAGCAAGATGGTACAGGTACAGGTTCCACATAGGAAATCATGCAGGAGGGTAGTTGTCTTTATGACTTTGTTTTTCGAACCTTTCTCTGACCCAATCTCATATTCGAGTTCGCTGCTTGAGTACAGTCCGATTCAACTGAAAGTCATCTGCATCAGAGGATCCCTGACCTTTTCCTGTTATTTCTACAAAATAATGTAATAGAATGCAAATCAACCCACAATTCTGACCAGCGTGACCGTTGTGCGACTTAAGTTGCAATTTGGCACTTTTTTCGAAAGCCTGCCACAATTTTTTTGCTATGTTTTCTCTTTTTACCTTTGTCCACTACGTAGTAAATGAAAGATAATTGTATTCGTACAAAATTTCGAGCTCGAGATGTTTATTAATTCTGACATGACGATGATGGAAGAACTCAAAAAAGTGGGTCGCAAAATTCTGTCTTTTGAAATTTGGACACATGTATCTCGAAAACGGTCCATACGATTGTAACAAAAATTAATTTCTAAGGTAATATGGTAATTTCTAACTTAATGGCAAACTCAGTTTTTCTCTGCATTAACGTAAAATGGATTTTTGAAAAAAGTATTTTTTTTTAAATTTTTGTTTTCCTTAATTTACCTGAAAACGGCAATAGCGATTTTGACCAAAATGCAAACTTAGAGAAACTTTGACGTTTCCAAAATTATTGCGTCCTTAATTATCAATTCGAATCACCGGTAGACCTAATTTACGAAACTACTCATATCTGGAAAACCCCATTTTCAATTTCGATAAAGCCTTAAAAACCAAGTAACGCTTACATTCCGAACAATAACTCGTACTCGGTTTTCAGCTTAATAGTTAAGCAATAGTATTTTTCAAACTAAGCATTCCAATATTTGGTACTGTTTTGTCTGCCAAATTTTACAAAAAACCGCTGTAACGATTTTGACGAAATTACATATTAAGAATAATATATAATATAAGTATTCTAAATAAGATCCCGTACATAGTTTTTTTCAAAAAATTTGAATAAATCAGATTATTAATTACTTGTCAAAAATTATTGCACAAATCGCGATCTATTTTTACATACGGTATATTGTTAATAATCTTAGTGTCCCACTTCTAATAAAAATAACAGCTTCGCAAAACTCCTGAAAAAAAAGATTGTTAAGCGAAGAATTTTGAGATTCTTAAAAAAATGTAAGTTAAAAGTTCTTGGTTCAAATATAATTTTTGTTAACAAGAACTCGTTTTTAAGCTTTCAAGAATGAGGTATTCAGCGTAAGAATAAAATACTCTCCACAAGTATTTTATTACATGATTGCCAACAATTTCATTCTTAAATCAAAGATTTTGATGTTTGGGTTCATTTTAACCAACGAAAATTGTTGGCATTACGATTTCCTTTTCTGTGTGTATATTCAATAATGCACCTTTAAATAATGCCAACCACTTGCGGCGTATACAATCCCACTTCATTTGCACACCACACACGTCCATCGGGGTATTTATTTTATAACTGCTAATGCAAATTCCAGTCAAAATTAAAAACAGTCGTGCCCTTTATTTTAGTTGAGAGGGCGCTTCAAATTTTTTTCAAATGCTGTTATTTCCAAATAAAAACCTTTTATTATGGAGTTTAGCGGACCAATACCTGCTAAATACCGTTCGAAACTTAAACAACATATTCTGCTTCAGAAATTACTTTTTTTTTTCAGACTTTTCAGAATTTCTGCAACTGTCTCACTGGTTGTGCCTTGCACAACTCCTTTAACTTAGTATATAACATTTACAAAAAATCATTGTAATGCCAACAATTTTCGTTGGTTAAAATTAACCCAAATGTAAAAATTTGTTGATTGAAGAATGAAATTGTTGGCAAAAACGTATAAAAAAATTATGGACAATATATTATTCTTACGCTGAATACTTTTTTATTGAAAACTTAAAAAAAAACGAGTTAAAAACAAATTAAAGCAAAAACTTTTAGCTTTAAGTTTTCTAAAAATCTCAAAATTCTTCGCCGAACAATCTTTTTTCTTCCGAGTGAAGGACCCTCTTTATACTCTGTCCAACCCTCTTTACACTCTGTCCAACAGCTCTCAATTCCCTTCGAAAATCACTTAAAATAATTTAGTTACTCCACCAGAGTTTTCTTTATTATAATGAGCTTGTCCATGTCCAGCGAACTGTCCGAAACAATTAAAAATTTCCCAAGTTCCAGTGTTCAACTATTCTCTTAAAAACCACACCGCAAAGGATTTTAAAACTTGTTTTTTATATTTTTTCATTAGTGTCATCTTGGTGTTGAAAATTATTTTCATTAACGTATATTGTGTTTTCTTTCTTTTTATTACAAGAAAGGAATACAACTTCACACTCCTTTAGGAACTTTCCCTCGGCACAAAAGTTGGGAAAAACTTTTCCCTTCACTAGCAAGGATAAGTATAGTTTCGCACGAAAGTTTCTGTTCAGATGCACGCCGCCAAGCATCAACCCATCATTAATATCACTAGCAAACTGCCCCCGAAAGCGACCAATAAATGTCCTCCAAATAAAAAGAACCGCCTATATGTGACATTTAATATGCCCGGCTGGATGAAGTATGAAGTATGATTAGCATTGCGGTGATGACGCCGTCCAAATAAAAAGACAGAGACACTCCTCCCGTCCAACAATCCGTGCGACAGTGTTGGTGAACTCTAACCGTCGAGGAGTCGTCGATAAGCTCGAGATCGAGACCAGCCCAATCAATCTCTTTCATCGTAAAAATTGAAAGAAAATTTGTTATCCTTAAGCTATCGATTTTGGCAATTTATCATTTAGTCCTTCCCCCCCCTCTCCGAACGCCCGCACTTTTGTACAGATTAACTTTTGCCGTTGCTGGGGCTTGGGTTGCCTCACTTTTTCGGGGGTGTTTTGACGTTTTGTCCTTTTTTCACTTCATCCTGCTTGTCTTAATTTCACTTTTTCTTTCGCACGTACAAAGGGGGCCGCACCATAATCCAGTTACATTCTGTGAGCCGAACGGAAACACCAACAATTCGTGTGGGAATATATACCTAGCTCTACCTCGCCCTCGTTAACCATCCATGGCTGGGCGATGTATGCGTATGGTGTACATATAAATAATATTTTTTAAGTCCTGTCGAAGCACATTCATCATCCATAGCGGTGTTGACAAGTACCCAGGGTATATGTGCGGCAAATATCCCCCAAACGGCAATTACAACGGTAGGACTCGGGCACAAATCAAGAGCAACTCTTACATGCGGATAAATCTGATAAGTCGAGAAACCCTATAGGTAAGACGGAACAGGACTGATTTAAATAATATTCGGAAACTGTGCGGCGTGGGCTTTCGCTTCTCATGAATAAAACAAAACGGCCGGCGCGGGGTACACAAGACATGGGACTCCTAATCGGATTAGCATATCTTGCGAGACATTCCTGGCCGAAAAGTTACTTTATTTTTGTTTTTTCGTCTCCGACTAATGTACACGCACGAACACACTCGTATACTGTGTCGGGTATAGCTGTCGTTGAGTTGACTTACGGCATCTATCCGACGACGCCGAGGCACTTTATTCAATATCCCGATCCCCGGTGAAGTCCTTTTCGTCTCCTGTTTCCCTTTATACATTATTGATACCTTTTGCCTACCCCGGGGCGGAGGAGTTGATGATGGCATGAATCTCGCAGAAAAGAAAAGGTAAATGTCTGCAATTTTGTATAGTGCGGGTTGAAGTGGCCACAACGAAAGGCTCTAATCAATAATAGGGAAGGGACTGCCTTCAATTGGGGTTCGGCCGCATAGAATGCTCTCTCAGGAAATCGACAGCGACCGGGGTTAATGTGACAATAAGTTGGCCGAATTGTCAATAGTCACTTGACTTCCATTCGCAGGAAGACTATGACGATGATACCTTCTGATGAATAGCTATACAGCAGGACGACAGTGTGGGTCGATTGAGGTAGTCGGTCGTCGATGTGTACCCTGGATTAATTTAGCAGCCGCCAATTCGGAGAAGGGGGCAATTTTCTTTCTTTGAATGGTAATAATGGCAATTGGGTGCTTTTTTGGTTTGATGCTTGATGAACTGGAATTAAGTAAATGACTCTGTCAGGGGGAATTCTTCATTTAAAGCTGAGGTGGAGTTTCTTTTTAAACTGACAATGTAAGCTCCAAGAATGCAATGTCCGCTGAAAAACACTGCCCGATGTGAGCTCACAGATGGGACTGGCGATCGATGTCTGTCAAGTGTATGTAGGTTTTTTTTTAACAACAAATTGTTGGTCCTCCGTAAACCTCTGCGAAAAAGGGGTATTCTAAGTCTGTAGACCAAATTGTCCCAGTTCGCTTCTCTTAAGACGTTGAATATCTTGCTTAACAAGCGGATACAAAAACTCCCCCAAACGAAAGGCAATGAGGAAGGCCTGGGCCTAGGATATTTATTCAGAACTGTTGTGACAACTTTTTATTTATTTTAAAAAACAAACTCCGAACCTATTGGGCCTTACTAATAATCATATGACTCTGTGGCCACAAACCATATACGCTAAAGTCGACTTTAGACGAAATTGAGATTTTGATGCCATTAGATTCGGCGTAGTCAAATCTATTTTGTGAATTTTTTTCAGCTTTGTGCCGTACTAATAATAAATTTTAGCTTCGACTTTAAATTTACGGAATCTCACAATTGCGAAATTGTATGGAAAATATAGCCACTGGGCCTTAGCAGTAAACATTTTTAGTCTCGACTCTAAATTTTCGTAGTTCACTGTGGCTATATAAATTTTGCAATTGTGAGCTTTTGTAAATTTAAAGTCGAGACTAAAAATGTTGATTGGTGAGGCCCTTTATATCTTTAAAAAAGTGGCCAGAATTTCAAAAAGTCACTAGAGTCAATAGAGTCATTTTTAATTTCACGCGTTTGTCAAAAACCTTAAACTGTTCTCCTGAAAAATGAGTGAAACAGACTTAAGCGGTTTCTCCTTGTGACCACAGGTAACCTTCACTTTATATATTTTATACAAAATTTTATAGGTCACAAAATGTAATTTTGTACGGAAAATTTCCCCATTGTGACTTTGAAAAATGTAGCCCCGACACTAAAAATGATTGTCAGTATTGCGGGTTGACATTATCCCTCAATCGTGGTGCCTCTTAAGATCGCGTGTTTGACACAACAATTTTTATATCGAAGGTTGTGCGCCTGCTTGCTTTAACAAAGCACTCGTCATTTTTTAAGAGAGGAGATCACAGTCTTTCCGAAAACTATACAGAGGAATCTCCATGCTTAGCTTCTTTATACAGAAGTGTTGGTCCCAATACCTTATCAAAGCTTTTAAAAGCGGATTTCGAGATGGCAAGCGCGTACGGATGCATCAAGCTAGATTTCACCTTTGCCTCTCAACAGTTGATCATATTTTTGCATATTTTTTTTGTCTTCGTTTGACACCCTTGACAGACAATACCTGATATGCGAACTTTCATCACTCGAAGTCTGCAATCAATTTTTGCCAGCTATTATCTAATTCTGACGTCGCGTACCAAGTAGTGTGGCTGTTTGGAATGGATTTCAGAGTGGTTTAAAATGACACCAGGTGTTCCACAGGGTTGCATCATTTGTCCAATTTTTTTTTTCACGTATTTTTGGTGGAATTTATGATTTTCTGACGGACTTATCAAAACCTCGGCTTACAAAATCGACAAATTGAGCTGGTGATACATTTTTTAAGGAAACGTCAAAATATTACCCAGCAAAGTGGGCTCCTTCCAGAATCTAGTTTGACAAGTTTGACAGCTGGCTGACTTGATGTGTTTCAGTTTTTATTGGCCTCGATTGGTCACGTGAACAGTTTTTAATTTTCCTCATTACGTAGTAAGAGAAAGATATTGCATTCGTACAAAAGCTCGAACTCGAGATGACAATTCTCAATTCTGACATTACGAAGATAGGCGAACTCAAAAAAGTGGGTCGCAAAATTCTGTCCGTCTGTCCGTCTGTATATCCCGAGGCCTAAAGCCTAAACGGCTGACCGGATTTCGGTCAAACTTCGGATTTGGAGTTTGGGGGCTTACAGTTTGAGGCTGTTTTTTTTTTTTTTGCATGGTAACCTCAATATTAATGGTACTTCCCATATACAATTTTCATACCAGTTTGATTAGCTCGAAAACGGTCCTAACGATTTCAGCAAAAACTGATATTTGAGCTTAAGTAGGTGAGTTTAATATAACTGCATACTCAGTTTTCCGCTAAAAAATCGAATAACGGTACTCTTGAAATTTGGACATAATCTCGAAAACGGTCCGTACGATTGTAACAAAAATTTATGGTAATTTCTAACTTAATGGCAAACTCAGTTTTTCTCTGTATTTATGGTAAAATGGATTTTTGAAAAAACAAATTTTTGAAAAATTTCTTTAGTTTACCTGAAAACGGCAATAACGATTTTGACTAAAATGCAAACTTGATGATTTCAAAATTATTGCGGTCTTAATTTTCAATTCGAATTACCAAAAACGCTAATTTTAAAAACTACTAATATCTCGAAAACCCCATTGTCAAAATCGATAAAACTTTAACAACCAAGCAATGCTATCATCCCGAGCAATAAATTGTACTCGGTTTTCAGCTAAATAGTTAAGCAATAGTATTTTTACTAACTAAGCTTTGCAATATTTGTTACTGTTTTGTCTGCCAAATTTTACAAAAACCGCTCTAACGATTTTGACCAAAATACATATATGTATTCTAAGTTCTTATTTTTTCTCAAAAAAATTCTTAAATATATCTCAAAAATTACTACCCAAATTCCGATCTGTATTCACATATTTTCGGTATAACTTTGAAATAATGACAATGCCTCAACTTCCAATGAAAATCCAATAACAGTTACGTAAAACTTCTCCTTAGCAAATATTATCAACTTCTATTTTTTTTTCAATATGCACCCTAAAAATATTTCCAACAACTTGGAGCTTACACAATCAGCAAGTCCCACTTCATTTACATTAAAACTTTTGATGAACGAGAAAGTTACGTTCGACCCAGTCGTGCACTTTATTTTTAGTTGACGTTAATAATTGGTAGTCGAGAATTTCCTGACTGTGCACTTTGTTGACAGTTCGTACATGTGGCTGAGGTAAAGGAAAAAAGACATTTCTGACCAAGGTACCTTGTCCTAGTCGACTTAAGATAACCAGATTTTTGAGTATGCCCAACAATTTTATACATATCTCCCGGAGGAGGGTCCATCTGACAGATGGTGTCGAAAAATTTGCTAAATCCCGCCAACATTGTACTTGATTAAAAAAAACTTAAAAAAAAACAGCCAAAAGTCAATTAAAAAATAAATATATAACTAGCAATAGGGGCCCTTGGTCCTAGCTCCTCACAGCCGTTCGTCTTGTGTGAATCTTGTCATTTTTGGGACCAATGGAATTGAGCTAATTGCGGAGCTCTTTCACGAGAGCTACACCCTCGGATGTCTGTCAGTCGTTCGCGAAAGGTGGCGCAGTGGAAAAAACCAGGACGTAAATTGTGTTTTCGAAGTCCTTCTGATATTCAATAAAACCAACCTTCATCAAGCACTACCTGACAGTGCATTGCTCTACAAAAATTACTAAAAAAACAAAATCAACTCTTTTGTTTACATCGAAAATCACGCCCAGTCGTAAGACTTGCATCTGTTTTGTATTAAAAGTAAAAATAAAGCCGATCTAACCTAATTTAACTTCACTCGAAATCCCCGTCAAATTTGACGACATTCTCATTACCAACATAACACTCTCCATATTGTTTCTAGATGAGCTACCACGACGTCCTTGGAGGGATGTTTCCCACTTCAAGTTTGACAGCGCACATCTCATTAGTTTTCAAATCGCCGCTCTAATTTGAAAACACACCCCAAAACGAATGCAATAAATTCCGCCCCTAGTGCGGCGTCCTCTCATTATCTACCCAGTGTACCCAACAACATCCAGATTTTTGGAGCACAACACATTTTCTCATTTCGCGAACAATGTAGAAACAAACTCCTTGGCTTCTACAGTTAATTACACCCCTTTTAATATAGACAAGAGAGTGCCGCAATGCATCTTCCATACATGGCGAAACAATGCGCTGTTTCCCTTCATATATTTATGACCTCAAACTGTAGTCGAGTGGTATAGTACAACTACCATCGTACACCAACATCACAAGCCAGCACCAAGTGTACATGCTCAGCACCGAGAGGATGTTCGATTTTTGCTTGCCAGCGAGAGAAAAAAAATATGAAACCCGGAACAACAGGAAGAAAAAAGTTATAAAACTCATCCCTGTTATGTGTGGTCTTGCAATTACGCACTCATACAACTTTTCGCCCAATTTCATCGTCATGAGCTACCCTCGTGTGTTTTTGGCTGCAGTACAGCAGTAGCAGTTGTGCTCCAAGCTTCATCATCCTTGTTCTCTTTGTATGGGAGCAACTTACCCGGATAAACCTTACAAATTAATTTTTCGTTGAAGGGTAGATCCCGATCTTCTCGCTCTGGTGTTGTAATTTAAAGTACCGAGCAATTCCTGTCTTCCTTACGGAAATATTTTGACGAATCCCCCTCCTCGTAGGAGGACGCACACATAAATATATAGAGACACTGCCTGACAAGCTAGCGCTTCCCTTTGCAGTATGGCTATATGGATGAGGAAAATCGGTTCTAGATATAGATAGTGTCTGACCTCGTTCTTCGGTGGGTCGCATCTAGAAAAAGCTACTCAGCGGGTGGTTCCTTTGGACAGAACAAGAACAAGTACAAAAAATACGACTAATACGAGGGAAAAAGTTTCTGCAACTCGTTTCGGTTCCATTTAAAGTTTACAATTTAATTTCGCTTTGTACGCTACTGCGCTCGCCTTGTACGTGATTTATCTGCATGGCATTCGTGCTGTCGCCTCTTTAGCACATGGAAATAGTTTCAAACTTTGAATGATGCTATAATATGCATGTTCTGGAGGAGCATGCATTCTTAAACTCGTATAAATATCAATATGCTTATGGGAGATGAGATGTGCGGCTCGATGGAATGATGTGATGATGACGGTCCAACGTGGTGGGGGGTTGGTTTTTCTGCACCGTATCTTATAGATGGGCAATGGATGTTGTGAATGGGAACAAGGATTTGTGTTGTCCGTGTCAGCGTTGTCACAGGGGAGCCGATGAGTTGTGACCCGTTTTAGAAAATAATTGAGGGGACTTCTATTGAAATGCCGCAATAGCTTGTTGGCCTTCGTCAAGCCAACAGTCGCAGCTGGAAGTTGTACGTAGAATCACATTTCAGTGGGTAAATTGAGCTTTTGCATGCATTCAAATGAAAAAAATAAAAAAATTACCACAGTTGCCTCTCATTCCTGCAGCGGAACTCTTGGAAAAAAAACTGGGAATCGTCTCTAAAAAGTATGCTCTGAATGTACGCGGCTATAGTAGGACCCACTGCTGCCACATGCTACATGAATGATAATTTCAAGTCTTGTATGATGTATGATAGAAAGTCATCATTATCATACGCAAAATGTATGGTAATTGTTCGATTATGCATAACCGTAAATATCTTGCGATCACACTAAGTGGTCAATTTGCCACTGAGCGATTAACTTGCGAAATGTTTTAATTTTGCTCCTTACTATCCTAATATCTCTCTGCTACCCTTATGCAAATAAATGGAGTCACTTTTGTAATTTAAGCACGTTCATTTTTCGCTCGGAAGTTTTTTTTAGTGTTTGACAGCGTTTCATTTTAGCCTGTCTCCATATTATATTCATAAATTCCAACAAATAAACAATAATTTTAAAATTCGACCAAAGTCTAAACATTGTCGGCCATTATCATACATTGGATGGTATGGGTAAAACGTAAAAGAATGTTAAAAGGTTGATAGGTTTCGTATTAATGAAAACTGGGGGCAGATTCCGTATATCCACGATCGTCTAAACGATATCTGTTTTGAAACTTTGATAACCAAAATAAGGCATATTCTGCTTGATTTTTTTTAACAAACGTCAGCTTTAATTATTATTTTTGGAAAATGAACTGGATTAAGCTCTCAAACTTGTAATTTTAGCACTTACTAGCTAGTTTTGGAGGTCTATCGTTTCGACAATAATAGTCTGAAAAGTTACGGAATGAGTGCCCTGCTTTGAGTGACCTCCAACTTTTTAATATAGGCTTTTCCAATAAGAGGTGTTATTTTGGTATTCAAAGAAAAATGCCATTTTTTGAGAAAAAAGATCGGATGTATATTTCATAATAAAGAGGAAGGTAAGCTGTTAATAATGGAAAACAACATCAGCCAAATGGCCACCACGAGCACGCATACAGGACCATAACCTTTTCATGAAATTTTCCATAACCAAATCGCAAAGTGGCTGCCCTATGTCCTCGATAGCCTCACGAATTTTATCTTGAATCGACGCTGGGCTGTTGGCGTAGACCTTATCTTACACGTGGCCCCAAAGGAAGAAGTCGCATGGTGTTAAATCAAAAGATCTCGGTGGCCAATTGTGATCACCTCTTCGAGAGATAACACGGTCCGGAAACTTTTCCCGTAAAAGATCAATGGTTTCGTTGCTTGTGTGGCACGTAGCGCCGTCTTGTTGAAAGTAAACGTTGTCCAGATCAATACCATCCAACTCCGATCATAAAAAGTCATAAATCATCGACGACCAAAAAATGCTTTAGTTTTGCGAACTGTGACTGCAAGATTCTCACCATTTTTGTAGTGAATTTTAATAATTTCAATGCGTTGTTGAAGCGTGTATCGTTCCATTTTTAGTAATGGCGTAGTTTTTAGTTGTCAAATAATGTCAAAGAATAAAAGCTTCAAAAGTGACAGCTACCGAAACAGCGGGTCATTCACAATAGCACCTCTTATTGAAAAACCCTTATGTTCGAAAAGCGGAGCCACTTACATTTTTCTCAGATTGGTGTGAATAAAACGGAGCAATTGCAACATATAGTGCAGTAGCAATTGCTAAGTTTTTTACTTTCCTACAAGGAACCTCTTACTCAAAGCAAATGCTAGTTTTTATTTATGAGACCCATTATATGCGAATGCCTAGTTAAAGCTTCTAGTAAAATTTTTATGTAAATTGAGTTTCCGAAAGTAACTGTCAAAATTCTCATAAATAATACGGAAAAATTATTGAACTAATTTCTTGGACAATTTTGCGTTTGTTTCGTTTAATTGGTTATAATATATAAGTTAGATTAAGAGCCAAGGTTTGGGGAAAACTGTTAAGCTTAAGTGGTCCAAAAAAGCAAAACAACATTTTATGATTTTGTTTTACGTGTGCCTATAAATAGGATCTATTTAAGAGCTGGCATTTAATTCTTTGGTTTTGGTCAATTGCCGATTTTAGAGTAAGTGGAAGTATTCGAAGAAATTACTTAGATGTTGTCAAATATTTGTGGACCATCTGAAGAAACTTAATTTTGCATTTCAAATCATATTTTAAAATGGAAAGAAAACCGCCCAAAAATTTTAATGTCAGCATTTAGTTAAAAAAACGCGTCCATATTCTCATGCGATGTGATCCTGACTAGTGCAAATTGCAATCAAATGTCAGGTTTTATATGACGTATTCTTATGTTTAAAAATATTTTATTAATGAGTTAATTTTTTACTGAGCTAAGTACAAGGTGGCGCAAAAGTAGTCCTCCTATCAGAAAATGCTATAAATTTTGCGATTGGCCCCTAATGTCAGTTCTGTTTTGACATTTGTGTAGTTAACACATGCGAAATACACGTTAATAAACAATGTTACGCTACACTGCTCCAGAACGCGGAATATTGGTGACTATTTATTTGAGCAATAATCGGTCGGTGACTTTGGCACAACGTGAATTTCGTCGCAGATTTCCTAGCCGTCCAACGCCTACTGGTGAAACACTGCGACGTTTAGCCGCTCGCCTCGAAGAGACTGGCACAACACGAGATGCTGCCAGGCGTGGCAGACCCCGGAGTAGCCGTTCTGCTGGAGGAGTCATCGGACCTTTTTTCTTCGAAGACGTCGCGGGCCAAACGGTTACTGTGAATGGTGAGCACTACAGAGCAATGATCAACGAGTTCTTTTTGCCGCAACTTGATGAATTGGGATTGGAAAACATGTGGTTCCAACAGGACGCTGCAACGGCACACACTGCACGTGCCACAACCGATATGCTGAAGGATGCATTTCCCGGGCGCCTAATCTCCCGTTTTGGCGATTTGCCAGCAAGATCGCCTGATTTGACCGCTCCAGACTTCTTTTTGTGGGGCTTTTTGAAGTCGCGGGTTTATGTCAACAAGCCTCAGACTCTTGCAGCTCTTAAAGACAATATCCGTCAAGAATGTGAGGACCTATCGCCTTGGCCAAAGTGATGGAAAATGCCATAAAAAGGGCTCAAATGACAATCAACTGTGGCGGCGGCCATTTACATGACATCATATTCTCGACTTGATGTAAAAAAAATGAAAAGACCAAATAAAAATAATCCACAAGAAGAATCAAAGTTTTTAATTTTTTTTTTAAATTACAGCCAAAAAACATCGGAAGGTTATTTTTGCGCCACCTTGTATAACATACGAGTTAGGTGGCAGTTACGAGTTTTTTCTAGAAACTTAGAGAATAAACCAAAGATACGAGGTGCTCAAAAATCTAGTCAAGCTAGTTGTTTACTATTTCATTTAAAGGTTCTATCCCGCTAGGAAACCCTGCAATGAATCGATGTATTCTTTTTTTTTCTAGTTATGAACACCTTACAAAGCTTTTATAAATTCTGTATGATAATTTGCGGTCTTGTATGATAAATATTAGCAAATTGTAGGTATAATAACTCACTTCCAAGAATATGGTAGCACTCGTAGGACCTACCCTGACCCATGTCAGTCGCGTAGGGTGGCCGAAAAACATCAACACTTAACTAGAACCCATTACAAAGGTTCAAAGACTGTTTTGTATCGCTATTCCCAAGATGATGAGAACCATCCCAACCGCCGGACTTGAGAAGCTACCCTCATCTTTAAAAAAAGCCAGGGTTTAAAGACTTATGTGGAATGGTGGAAGGCCCTTTCGACGCTCGTAGGAATCTGGGGGGCTATTTGAAGACATTTTCGGGCCGATGCGCACCGCGACTACTTCTCATGTAACTAGAAGGCGGAAGTCAAATTTTCGGCAACTTTTTCTAGTACATACCTACATAATTGAAACGCATCACGCAACAGTTCTTGGCAGTTGCCTTAGTCCGGCAGTCAAGACACAGTGGCCCTACCTGTAATAATTTTTAATCTTCACACAAAATATTTTCTAGGTCAAAATGGGTAGTTTTGTATGGAAAATTTCGCCATTGTGAGTTTGTAAGTCGAGCCTGAACACTAAATATGAGCAGTGTTGCCGGAGAGAAATAAAGGGTGATTTTTTAAGAGGTTTAGAACTTTTTTTTAAAAAAAAACACAAAAAATTCGAAAAAATGAATGAAATATTTATTTGAATCGATAGTTTGAACCTTGCAATTTAATGTTTAAAGATAATTTCATGCAAATGTTGACCGCGGCTGCGTCTCAGGTAGCCCATCCGCTGAGTCCAATTTTGGCATACTCTTTCACACATATCGGCCGGTATCTCACGAATGAATGCATGGATGTTGGCTTCCAGTGCGTCAATCGAAGCGGGCTTGTCCCTATACACATTAGCCTTGGCATACCCCCACAAAAAATAATCTAATGGTGTCAAATCGCACGATCTAGGCGGCCAATTGACCGGCCCGAAACGTGAAATTAACTGTTCACCAAACTCGCCTCGCAATTGCGCCATTGTTTCGCGTGCTGTGTGGCATGTGGCACCGTCTTGTTGAAACCACATATCATGCAAGTCAAGAACTTCCATTTCGGGCAAAAAAAAGTTTGTTATCATCGCTCGGTAGCGTTCACCATTGACAGTAACGCTGCGATTCGCATCATCTTTGAAGAAATATGGCCCAATAATGCCGCCGGCCCATAAACCGCACCAAACAGTGGCTTTTTCGGGATGCATTGGTAGCTGTTGCAATGCTTCTGGCTGATCTTCACTCCAAATGCGGCAATTTTGCTTATTTACGTACCCATTCAACCAAAAATGAGCCTCATCGCTGAACACAATTTTTCAATAAAAAAGCGGATCCTCGGCCAGCTTTCCAAGAGCCCATTCACCAAAAATTCGGCGTTGTGGTAGGTCGGCTGGCTTTAGTTCTTGCACCAGCTGTATCTTAAAAGGCTTTACGCCCAAATCCTTCCGCAAAATTTTCCACGTAGTGCTGTAACAAAGGCCTAACTGCTGGGAACGGCGCCGAATCGACATTTCGCGGTCTTCTGTCACACTAGCTGATACGGCCGCAATATTTTCTTCACTACGCACAGTACGTAAACGTGTTGGTGGTTTAATGTCCAACAAAGTAAATTTGGTGAGAAATTTGGTCACAATCTTCCGAATAGACTGCTCAGAAGGTCGAGAATGCCGATCATAAAATGGAAGCAGCGCGCGATGAACATTTCGAACCGAGCACGAATTTTGATAGTAAAATTCAATAATTTGCAAGCGTTGTTCATTTGTAAGACGATCCATGGTTAAATTGCAAACCAAACTGAAGCTGTTTGACAGTGACACAAGGTACTAAACACACGTCAGCTGTCAAAACCAGTGTTGCCAAAACCAAACCAGCTAAAAAATCACCCTTTATTATAAAGTAAATAGTACTGCAGCCAAAAAAGGGGAGTATTTTTAAAAAAAATACTAGTAGTAGCAGGCATTTTTTTAGTCTTCAAAATTCACGGAACCACCAAACCACAATCTCAAATAACAATAAAATAAATATCGAACTGACAGATGAAAATTGCATGAAGCCAACGAAAGTCCAAAACAAAATAGACAGAGGGAAATTCCCTTTTTGACGACAGTTTGGAAGATAAAACTGCTCCCCAGCATTAAATTTGAAGTGAATTCAATTTATTAAGGTTGAAAAATCACACTTTGCTGCAAGTGTTGGATATTTTAGGTCTTTAAAAAATAAAGGAGTACGAATGTGAATGGAGGAGTACGGAGGTGTTGAAAGTAGTACAATACTCCTATGGGAGTACTTTTGACCACACTGAATATGAGTATTAGCATAGCGCAGTGGGACTAAATCGCATGAAACTAACTGAACAATCGACTGGCGAGATGATATTTAGGAAAATACTTTATTTGTTGCATATTTTGAGGAGTGAAATGAATATTAGTATCGCGCAGTGGGACTAAATCGCATGAGCTAAACTGTTCAGTTGACTGGCGAGAGAGTAGTTAAGAAAGTTGCACACCCTCTGAATGAGTCCACCGATTGCTGTGAACTAAAAACTACATGTTGCTCCATTAAGTCATATGTTACGTCTGAAAAACTTACTTCGATTCAATGCGTAGTTTCAAAGTTTTGCAATTTCAAACCCACACCCAAAAAAGGAACCACCGCACTTTAGGAGCTTTCTACGTCCCAAAAAACATTCACACCACAAAGTCCCGTGTTTACAGCCTGACTTTTAAATAGGATCACTCCTGAAAACAGCAACCACCAACCGCAATCGTGCGTACTTGTACATGTCCTGCTTATCCCCCATACAATGTGCGTGCAAAATTCAATTCCAACCACACACAACAACAACAAGCTCGACAGTAAAATTGATAATAGAATTTGTCAAGATAACTGCACAACAAATGAACGAAGAATGTACCTGACATATTATTTGAAATTCAAACATACACAAACACAACAGGCAACGACGACACACAACACACATACCGCTCATCCGAGTGTACCTAGTTTTCAAACGCAATAGGAAAAAAAAATACCGAAAATCTTGAAATATCCTCGAGTGCAGAAAACTAGAAAACCGTAGAGGTGGGTGTCTCTGTCTATCGTAGCTAGTAGCCTCTGACATTTCCAATGCGAATTTGATTTATCCTGCCTGCATCCGTGTGTGTACCTACGCTACAGCAGTCGGATGTTGAACAAAAGCAGTGTCTTGGTACACTACTCTGGGAAATGCCATCATCCGGATTCCGGACTCTGCTGATGATGATGTTTCTTGAGTTTCAAGTGGCAGTGGCCCGATGTGCATGGAGATATCCTCTTCCTCGCCCGGCCTTAAGTGGGTTTATAGAGACTCCGAGTCAGTGTGTACCGAGTTGCAGAGGAAAAGATATTTATGACACTCCCGCACTTCCACATACCTTTGCAGTCCACATCGAGATGAGAATCTACTTCTCTGGCAGATCACCTCTTGTGCACCTTGGCAGTCGTCTTCGCCTTCTCGTTGTCGTGGCAACATTTATTGTGCAAAACCCAAGAAAATTGTTTTCCATTGTCAATAAGGACGAACGACAGTTTATTTCAGCACTGACAGCAGCGGGTGCTCCGTATAAGATCCCTCGCCTTAAGCCATCGACAGTCGTACGCCCCTGTGTGTGTGTGTGTGCGTTTGTTTTTGCCGACATTATTATCCTGTCAGCTAAAATAATCGAAAGTCCTGACATCTCCCACTCCAACCTGACGACAATTTAATTCTAATTGAATCGAAATGGTGTTATTGTACGAGAGTCGATTCTCGTCCTTTAATACACCCCCATCTATATCCTCAATCCACTTCCACATATCCTTTCGCCATGGTACTCTGTCCTGAATACCTCTTTGTTTCGGGCGGTTTTTCGGTTATAAAACGATGAGAACTCACTGTCACTGCAATGGGAATAATGTCCTCAGTGTGTCTTGTGTGTGTTTGTAGGACACTCAAAACTCCTTCTCCGACACAAAAGAAAATCATATTTTGTGGTTTTTATTGATGAGTCTCGTACTGCCATCGACAACAACTACATCCCTGGCAACTGGCACTCGAAGACAAACGTGTTTTGTGTGGCAAATTTCATGCAAAAATAAGCACGCTAAAGGATCCTGAACCTGAAGGTAATGGTGTGCACAGTTAGTTAATTGGAAACGTTCCACCCCACCGAGTGCGAGAGAATTTCTAATTTGACACTTTGTATGACATTTAATTTGTTTGTTCTTACCCAAAATGATAATTGGTGTTGCCAAATGGTACCCCATTCACCTATATCCTGGGTGCGGTGTCAACACTTCATCCCTTCGTTTGGATTGCTGGCTTGGCCTTGGTATTTCTGCAAACATATTATTTGTCGGTGTTGGGAGTATTTCGTGAATTTTACTACCTACGAAGTGAGGGCTGGCGGATTTTGTGTGCCCGTGTCACAGTTACAGTTGGAAATGGTGGTTTTATGCCTGATTAAGCGCTAAGGGTAAACAAAATAATAAAAAGCGTTTATGCGCCGATTGATTATGTGTATTCGGGGAAGTTTGTCGGCCATTTTAGACTTTGTTCGGTTTATTGCTGTTTTAGGTGGGGGCTTTATGGACCAGTGGAACGATTTACTTCTTAATCGAATGTGTGGACGGGCTTGGGTCTAAAGAGCGAAGACGCCGTGGAGCCAAATGCTGACTAAGGCGATGGTCATTTTAACCGGGTTTGTTATTAAACTGAGTTTCGCTCCCAAGGTCCACTAAAAACGGCTTTAATTAAATTCGCGAGTCGCAGGAGGTATCACACACAAGATCTCACATCTTGCGGCGGGGCAAACCTTATTTGTAAAAACATTCAGAGGAAATTTCGTAATCAAATTAAATCGGAAAGTTTTAGACTGTAGCCCTGAGAGGACACTGAGTCATTTGATTACTAGAGAGGCAGTTTTGCATATACGGAAAGTGGACCTCTGCTGAAGCTCTCAACGGACGTTGAAGGAGTAGAGTCTCGCACTCTTCTGTACTGAATAATACCAGACTGAAAGTCTTCTTATTCTTATTCTTCGTTGATAAACTACATAGAAGATATTTGCGACCTTCATTTTTCAAAACTAAAAAGGGGAATCCCTGTGCCTAAGCAGATACAGGAGAAAAAACTGGTTAAAGCTGCTATACGACCCTTGATAATGATTTGTCCGAGCCTAAGCATCTAGGTCGTTAACAGAGTGTACAGGTACCTGGCGACCTTAGTAATCTCTGTAGGTTGTCACCTGAGCCTCGCTTCTTATGTAATTTTTGAAACCAACCCAGCAACGAAAAACCCATAAAAATCGATAAGCTTAGTTAGGGAAACCAACCAATGGAGATATACCTAGCCCAAGTGGCTCGTACAGCAAAAGTTGTCTCCCTATAGCGCTTCAATTCATGATACGGAAAAATTCTCCACTGAATACGGTGGCTGCTAAGCTCGGACTTAGAAGCGTCTAAGTCCTTGGCATTTTTTGAATGGGGGCTTTTGAAATACTTAAATTAACCCTAATGTTGTCAGTCCAAGTCCTCTACCAGTAGACGTTAGATTTATTGTCAGCTGCGGAGATAAACTGATCTTCTTTTGAGCGACAACTTAGGGTTAAACCTAATCAGAGCAAACTTCAAAAACCGTGACTGCGCAAACGCATTTAAACTGACCTCTAACTTGACAGCCTCTTTATCATTTAAGGAATTTTTTTGGATGCATTATTCTGCACTTGGGCATCTTCCCCAGGATGACTCGTTGCAGTAAAACTCGAAACGACCAGTGATGGAAGTTTCTAACCGACAAGTACCTATATAGATTTACATGCCACAAAGCCTCCCTAAAATAACTTCTGTAGGAGCGAATGCCAAGTGGATGAGACGTAAATTTGTTCGTATTTCTGTAACCTTTCTGTCTCGTATCAGAGAAGAGTGTTGCACTTCGTGGCCTTGCTCCTTGACAGTCTTGCCGACTTGGCAATCAAAAAACTAAATAGCCCGCGTAATTTTATATGTTATCGACTGGTTCACTCAAAAAAAAAAAAATTGTAATGCCAACAATTTTCGGTGGTTAAAATGAACCCAAATATCAAAATCTTTGATTTAAGAATGCAATTGTTGGCAATGATGTATTAAAATACTTATGGAGAGTATATTATTCTTACGCTGAATACCTGATTCTGGAAAACTTAAAACGAGTTCTTGTTAACAAAAATAATATTTGAACTTTTCACTTAAAATTTCTTAAAAATCTCAAAATTCATCGCTTAACAATCTTTTTTTTCTGAGTGTATAGGTAGTGAGATCCGTGTGATGATGACAAGAACCAATCTGCGGTCAAAAAGTGTCTACCTTGCCACCACTTCAAGAATTATTTTTTTTAACCCAAACCCTATAGGTATCCCAAATGGCTACATGGGTTCAAATCACTGGTCTCATAATAGGAATAGTAGCTTTAGTCAGAGCGGCACTTATCTAACCATCTACCGACCTATCTTAGGCACATATTTTGCATGGCGAAGGTGGGTAAAGTCAACGGGAACGCCTGTCCTTGAATCGAAAGTGGCAAAGGTACCCAAAGAGTTCAATCATATTTGCTGCCGGAATTCACCAGTCATAAGATTCACATCAGACTTTGATTAGTAAGAGTGTCTTTGTCTGATATCTAATAGGCCTTACTATGTTCTGAGATTTTAACTATGGCTAATCCAAGTATAAGCTCAATTTCCAAGCAATATAAAGGGTTTTCCAATAAGAGGTGTTATTTTGGTATTCAAAGAAAAATACAATTTTTTTCAGATAAATGATCGGATGTTTATTTCATAATAAAGAGGAAGGTATGCCGTTAATAATGAAAAACAACATCAGCCAAATGGCCACCACAAGCACGCATACAGGACCATATCCTTTTCATGAAATTTTCCATAACCAAATCGCAAAGTGGCTGCCCTATGTCCTCGATAGCCTCACGAATTTTATCTTGAATCGACGCTGGGCTGTTGGCTTTCCATTTTTAAAGCTGACGGAATATAGGTCACAAAAATTCTACGAAATAGTCTTCAACAAGTCGACGAAAATTTGATTCTTTTCCAACCAACAGTATTGCCTTTAAAAGCATAGTACTGGTAAATGTACACGTAAATTATGCGGGCATTGAGCCATCTTGAGGGTCGGCTCTCTAAACTGTCGAGGCTTGGAGATGGACGTGCAGATCATAAGTAGAAGTCAAAGAGTGTGCCCACAAAGTCGGAATCTACAAATTTAATTATTTTCATTTACAGAAATAAGAAACCTCTGAAATTAAAAAAAAAGTTTCTTATATAATCCTTATATGAGTATTTCTTATATCCGCCTTGGGCTAATACTTACTTTTCTAGCAATTGGAAGCCATAACGAGCTATGCCAAATCTACCCCCTCTTCGGCGATAAAATTGTTTTTTTTTTTTTCTGTAATTAAATTTTAGGAAGATGCGATTTGGTACACCGAACTTGACTTTCTTTCAAAGGGGTGTCGAAAATCGGAGCTCTCCCATAACTTTAACATAAGTAGCTTTTTCAATGAAGTGGATTGAAGGTACCTATTTTTGACTTCCGACAGTTGCGTTGGAGCTTTTTTTGGGAAGGTGTGTCTCTATTAGTCAAATTTACACCGGCACGTCGGAAAAATAATTCTTTGTTAAAAGGGGTGCAGTGCAGAAGCTTTAAAAAGCGTCGGAAGTTTTCAAGTTTTTTAAATTTTTCCGAGTACGGAAGGCTTGGGAACTGTATGCTGCGACCTATATAAGCCTTTCGTGACCGTCGTCTATTTATTTTCTAAATTGGATCTTAAAAGCGCCCGCCTTTTAAAATTCATAGCTATTTATTTTCAGTTTTATAAATAACGTACGTTTTTTGTTTTCTCCTTTTCAGGTAAGAGTCGCCTATTTCTTTCACCCTTTTATACTGACCGTAAGTCGAATAAATATTTTAAGCAGCCTCTGAGTTGATATAAGCTGCTGTAATGGTACCAAGCTGTTACCTTTCATGTTGCGAAGCGGTAAGAAATATTTTAGATCATGTATTTTTGCATAGCTCTCTCTGGAAGGCTTTAGAAAACCTCGGAAAAATACTGCCCAATTTTATCTGTCCAAATATGTCGTGCCGTCTTGTTATATTTAGAAACAGATGCATTTTTTGTCAACTTATGGTTGAAGTCTCTCCTTTCCATCACTCGTCATCGTGAACATTACGCCCGAAGTAAAAAAAAGATCTGTCGGTCCTTCAATTTCAAACAACCCAGATCCCCACTTCACCGCATCTCGTTTCTATAGTGATATCACTCACCCCCATTCAGGACACCTCCATCACATACCGGTAGTCATAAGCCATTTGCGGTGGTTCACCATCCCAAACTCCTAATAACGCAATCTACACTCACATTCTGCCGCCCTTAAGTGATGCATGACCGCACCCCAACTTAGCATTCATTCTTTTGTGCACTCTGCTCTCTCAAATAAGCAGATTATCTGCTCAAAACTGCAGTCATCCGCTTTCATATTCTGTCACCGGACACGCCACATGCATTTTTATTAAAAAAAAAAAAACCA
Organism: Cheilosia variabilis; assembly: GCA_951230905.1. Lineage (NCBI taxonomy): Eukaryota > Metazoa > Arthropoda > Insecta > Diptera > Syrphidae > Cheilosia > Cheilosia variabilis. Next base: position 57,250,324 of record OX579680.1, on the reverse strand, counting down.
ACGAGTCCTTAATTCCATGCACAGCTCGAGTCTCTGTCATAGTCCTACCTCGTTTTCATGTCAGCCACTCACGCTCGGCTACTATCTCTCTGCATTGGGATTAAGAAGTTAATGCGAATGCCCTATTCAAGGCTACACTAGCCTAACAAAAGGTTTCTGGGAAACATTTTCGTACACACACTCAGGCATGCTACACTCATCGGGAAGAATGGAAATTGAATATATCAAACCGTTTTCTAAGGGAAAATAAATATAATCTACTGTTGGAGTCTCCTCAGTCTCATTCAGGATTCAAACCATACATATGGGGTGGGTGCGCCAAGTGCCTTTTATCGTTCTTCATTTCGTTTTATGAAATTCATTTAAAATTTCGAACTCGCCACACACCACTCTCGCATGGATACACAGGGCAGATATGAACAGGGCGACAGCGTGCGTGTGTTTGCGTCAAAGATGATGCGATTGTGTATCAACTATGTTTTGTGACTATACTCGGGTGTAATATAGTCGGGAGCAGAATGGATACATCCCACAAAATATCCGCAGAAATATATCCTTTCATTTGGTATTTTGTAATATTTTGCCGTTTGACTTGTGGGCATAACAATGTCCTTGCCTCGAGCAGCAATATTCCATAAGGAATCGTTTTCTTTTGTTTATTTTTCTGTCTTTCTCTTGGTCCGCTCCTTTTTTTTTTCGTAGATAGTTGTGCGAAATTGGCAAGGGGGATCCTAAATTGAATTGAATCGTTATTTCAACGCGTGTGTGTTTATACAGAATTCACTTAGCAAATGAAGGAATTTTTGTGAACGCTAGGGGTTGGTTTAAGATCGAAGTTTACAGTGAGATGTCCAGTGCAGTATTTCTTATATCTACTGTCATCACTGTCATAGGTGACATTCAATTGGTCCTGCGATCGAGCAGTTCTCGAAGACAAAACTTCTTGGACTAGAGCCTTGGATGATCGAACGTCTCAAAAAGTCTCGGACCTCCATTAAGTAGCATATGCGGATATGCATCACGCGGCAATATCCAATGGATGATGCTGTAACAAAACTTAACGTCGCAGGGCTATACTATCGCCAGAGACAGGCGTAATTTTTGCTAACCGCCTCAACCTTTACATCTCATACAGTTGGCAGTTGGCCAGCATCGATCGCAGATAACTAGTAAGAGGGCACCCCTTGGAACCTAAAGGACAATAAAGAAGGGAAAAACATACCAGAAGTTATTAAAATCATTATCCCAGCAAGGATAAGGCCCAAACCCGAAGACTTCCAAGTTGATCATAAAATTCAGTAGGAGTCCGATCTCAGGAATTTGCAAGAGCACTGCAACGAAGGAGCCAGACAGCAACGTTCTCTACAACTTTGACTAAAACGAGACAAACATGCGGCTCACTAGACCAACATAGGAGGTCTGCGAAGCAGTGAAGTATGACTTGATAAGGAGCACACTCAAAATTATTTTCAAAATTTTGTCGGGTGCCCAATACACCTCAGAGCTCAGACACCTCAGCCAATTAAAGCGCTACTCTGAATATTTTCTTCATTTCTCGTCTACGATCTTGTCGGGTATACTGCGTGAACGACTATCGTTCATTTGCCAACAATCTGAGTTGGAATCTTGTCATACATGAGAGAAGAATACACGAGCGATTTTTTTTTGTCGCCGGCTATATCGACTTATTTCTGCGAATGCCCACCCCGTTGATGGGTGCGTCGATTCAGGCCCTGGTCAGTGCAGTTTTAGACCAAAAACCTCAACCGTTCAACAAATGTTTGCCCTCCTTCGGATATAAGAAAAAAAGATGCCCATCATCTCCATCTCTATCTTAAAGTCACCAACGACAGCATACAGTAGAATCTCGCAAAGATGAACGGTTCTATAAGATGAGTAGCTCGGAAATATGAAGGAATTTTTGGCCCCCATTGATGTGTTCCGACAGTTTCTACCATAGCAGTTTTTATGAAGCTTTTCTTTTTTGCTATATTGCTTTTTTTTTTAAACAAAATGAATTGCTATTTTGATATATTTAATGTTTTTAAGTACGGCGATACGTTCTTTTCTAACTAAATTTTGATGCTTAAAAAGACCAACAATTCAAAAAGATGAGCGGGATCGGTTTTACATCTGTTTCTCTTTCTGAGATTCTACTGTATATGGGGAAGACTTGCAGAGCCATGCGAAGTTATCCGTCTCTGCTAGGAGAAGCTTTGCTGCTTCTGCGAGGTTCGTAAAAAGACAGCCGAAGCGATGGTATATCAACAGAGGTTTAATACAAGATAAAGAGGTACCATTCCTTAAGTTCTAACACCGAACATATGGAAACTTACCACAAAGGAATAGAAATTGCCAGAAATAGTAGGTATACCTTAGTTTTTCTTAAGCTAGGCTCTGTATTAAACTCTTACGAATAGACTTGCTATAATTATAAGAATTGAGTATCTCGAGGTTCTATCTATGCAGAGCGCCATGGAGTTCATACTCCCAAACCTAATGCCAAAGCTCCCCAAAAGCCTTGTGCAACGTCTAAGAAAAATGTAACACAAACTTGTTGCTCTTCGAGCTCGTTTTCTATATCATTAGTTATACGATTGACTTTTTATTCCTAAAGCCTTCTCTGCTCTATGATTGAGGCTAGGCTTTTAAGAATGAGTTTCTAGATTATGACCTGTGAATGAATTGATAAGCTGCATTTATAAATGCATGTGCTGATCCTTTTCAGGCCAAAAGGGATAACACCTTAATCTGTATTATCAGAAAATTCAAGGCCACTCTTACACAGAAAAGGCTTAAAGACATTTGCCAGGTGCTCCGAAAAAAGTTTAACCTTTACCTAAGAGTACCAGTGAAAATAAAACCCTGGTATATTTGACAAAAATGAAGCTTGATTCAATAATTTTTTTGTCAATATACGTCCAACAAAATGTTTCAATCAAATTGACAAAATTTTAGTAAGTTTTATTTTGTCTTAAAACTTTTGTTGTGATTGCAAAAAAATTGTTGTTTTAACAAAAATCGTTTGTTTGTGCGTAAAAAATGATTTGTTAAATTAATCATAATGTTGTTAATTTAACAAAAGAGATTTGCCAATTCTACCGTTGATGTTTTGTCAAATCAACAATTAACTTTTGCTTTTACAAAGAAATTTATCAATTTTTGTCGATTTAACAAACAAATTGTTAATAATATCGAATTAGTTTGTCTATTCAGCTATTGTAATTTGTTAAAACAGCACAAATATTGTTGATTGATACAAATAATTTCTCTTTATTTATCTAAATAATGAAATTATATCCAGAATTTTTTATTTTTATTAATTCAACACGTGTTTTATTCTACAAAATGTTTGTCATTTCTACAAACATTTCTTCCATTTCATCAAATTGCTTAATAATCTGTATTTTGTTCGGCTAACAAACAGTTTGCATAAGTTTTGTCAATTTAACAAACATTTACAAAAGTCATTTTTGGTTCCGTTTTCATTGATATAACAAAAATTTTGTTAATTCAACAACAAAATTGTTCAATATCGATTTATTAGTAGTTTTATCCATTTGACAAAATATTGTTCAAATTGATAAACCTTAAATTGTATTGATAAATTGCATTTATCATTACAAGAATTTTTATTCAATTCAACAAAATTATTTTTGTTGAAATTTTGCAACCGAATTTTGTCAATATTACCTGGTATTTTATTTTCAGTTTACATATTTCATCCATTTCCCATCAAATATTTTTAGCAGGGGATTTTGCGCCTAAGACCCTTTTCAATTGTTGCCAGTCTTTCAAAGGGAAGTTTGGAGTTCCTCAACTTGTCAGCAGTTAAGCTTCAACTTTATTCTTTTAAAGACCAGTAACGAGTTCCTAGTTCCTGATAAAAGGTTCCTAAAAATCTTTTCTACTGAGTTGAAAACGTTTGTTTCTTATTTTTTCTTATACCAAAAGTTTATTGCAAAACAACAGCAAGTGGACTACAAATTTGCTGGAAACTCCGCACTTTTTTTCTGACATTCATCAAATCTAAAAAAATAGTCTCCCCTGATCATTGAACGCAGCGTAAACAGAATATATTCACGTACTACTTACTCCCCACTCTCTTCGATATAAAAATAATCACCATTTTCTCAGCTTCCGTCCGCACACACATTCTCAATGCCATATTATTTTTAATATTCATAAAAGACTGAATCCAGGGAGATGCAAGTCAATATTTCCGTCGGAGGTGCTTACCAAGGCTGAAATGGGGATACATATTTTTCGACATACGACTGTCCTGGTTTTTTTTTTCAACGAATCAGCAAAAATAAAGAATCAAAATCCCCATGAATATTAAATTACAAACAAAATAACATGTACAACGGAAAAGCTGGTAAATATTCATAGATTAAAGAGTTTGTACAATTAGGAGGTTCCCATCCAGAGACACATCCTCATCATACATTATTTTCATTTTTTGTCTGCGCCTTTATGTTGGCAGTGTTTTATGGCAACTCCTTTTTTGTTTTCCTAGTGGAAAGAAAGGAAAACAAAAATCCCTATTGGAAATATTTTGTCAACATCGAGTAACGTGAGGCGGCAGCCAAATCTAATTAAAATCGATTAGTCCTGTGTATACATGTGGTGGGAAAAAAAAATCCGACTACGATAAGGTATGTAACAAGGACACATATTTTCGAATTTAATTATGCAAATCATAATACTCTTCGAGTAGGTACTGCTAATGCCGGAGCTCATGTTGTGATTCTTTTTTTCCTGATCCTGTTTGGATGAATGGCATGGGCAGCAATTAGTAGAGATGAGTGCGGTAGACCTACGACGGCAGGCATCAAAATAGAGATGAGATTTAACTGGGAATCGATGGGAAATAGTTCGTTTCGTTTGAAAAAAAATTGTAATAACCTATGAAATGCATGAAGAAGCTCTTCCTCCACAGATCATATGCTGATGATGAGGTACTCTGTACTCTGCGTCTTATTACAAAGACTCTTCTTAGCTCGAGCTAAGATTCAGTAGGCTTGGTTGCCTTCTTCTTTATATGATAGTTTCATCTCCGCGCATACTTATTTGGAATGTTTAGATCATTAGAAACTCTTAATTTATGGCTGGCCCAATATTGTAACCGGTTAGCAGATACCTACCGTTTTTGAAGCAATCTTCAAGTGCGTGTTTTACCCTCAGTTACCTACTTATTTTTAAGCTTTCGTGACCAACCAGTTACTGATTGCCGATGAGTATACTACTCGAGCGGTCTTCTACGTCTTATAGCCATTCGTGCTCCTCCCTGATAGAGTGGTTGCTTCATGAAACCAGCCTGCGACTAGGAACTTGTATGAAGGTATCTCTGAAGGAATTTTTAAATATCTTCTGCAGTGCTGCAGATGTGACGTCTTTTTTAAGACCTTTTTATAAAAATTGAGCTCGGGTTTTAAAGGAACAGCCTTAAGCTGCTTCAACTCTTCACAGACCTTTCTTTAGCAATTTCTGTAGTTCTGCAGACGTGCGGTGCTTCAAAAGCCTGTATTGTTTAAGACATTTTTATAAAAACTAAGCTCAATCGGGTTTTAAAGAAACAGCCTTAAACTGCTTCAACTCTTCGTAGGCCCTTCTTAAGTGGAGACAAGTCTCATATCAGCAGTTTCTGTAGTTCAGCAGACGTGGTATCCCAAAAGCCTATTTTTTTTAAAACATTTTAATAAATATTAAGCTCAAACAGCCTAAATCTGCTTCAACTCTTCGTAGACCCTTCTTAAAAGGAGGCAAGTATCCTATCAGCAGTTTCTGTAGTGCTGCAGACGTGCGGTGTTTCAAAAGCCTGTCTTGATTAAGACAAAACCAGGGGCCCTACTCTATATCTCGTTCCGAAAGTAACATTTTTCGAAAACGAATCTTTTCTACTCTGTATTTCGAAAGTGGAATGAAATGCACTTATTGCGCATTTAGAACTCCGAAATTATTGCAGAGTACCTACTAAAAAGCGGAAGGGAAAGCTATTTCGAATGGGACGATAGAGAGTAGGGCCCCAGAGTACCTACTTAAAAGCGGAACGGAAATAATTTCGAATAGGATTGATTTTTGCAACGAAATAGAGAGTACGGTCCCAGTTTTTCTCATTGAATTTGGTTGCAAGCGACCTAGAACGAACCGTACCTAGTTTTTATATCTGATAGAAGGTCTTGGTGGGAGTATCCTTTCCGAAATTTGGTATCAAAAAAGTTATGTTGCAAAACCCCTTTGAAGTATCTACCTAATCTGTCTTTAAGAGCGTCGTGAAAGCCATTCTACAGCACTCCTTGTTGAACTACCTTTCATGCTTGCAGGACTTTATGAATATGACAGCTTTAACCACTTTCCACCTCTAGATTTATCCCCTCTCCATCTTCGGAAAAAAAAAAACCGCTTCCATCACCATGACATTTAAGAACGATAAGTCCTTGAGATACCGGCTTTTACTGGGCGGGTTTCGGCTACGCCCTAATGATCGAACAATCTCTTCGCCGAAAAAAAAGAAGAAAAAAAATACAGCCCGATAGCCATTCGAAATGTGGGCGTTTGTCACGGCGTTGATGGCCTTCCCCACCACAGATTGCTCGACTTTTTTGTTGTTTCCGTTTGTTGGCGTTTTTTTGAAACTCTTCTCCACACTCTCCCATTCGATATTCGTCTTGCCACCCCATCAGCACTGTCCATCTACACACGTACGAGAGCGAGAGTATAATAAACGACAGCAGCATCGAGCCGGCATCAACATCGAATAAAAACTCCCAAATCCGTATAAGATGAGTCGAAATCTCCAATGGATAATATAAGGGTATTTCCTGTTTAACGGAGTGATTTTATGCTCCCATTATTCGCATTGTTATTTTGTTGTCCGTATGATGGTGGATGCCATTGAATATTATCATCATTAGCGTTGCCCGACTTCGGAGAGTTGGATTGCCGAATGGAACTTCTCGCTGCGACTGTCTGTTTTGTATTGTTCGACTGGACGAGAGGTGTTCTGCCGGGAGGAATTAGTTTTTGTGGTGGACCCCCTCGGAACACGCGTCATTCAACACGACAAACAAATTATTGTTTTTCTTTTTTCTCCTCGGCTGAAAATTGATTTTTAAGTGTTGCGGCGAATATCTGTCTCATCGGGGCGGATTATTTAATGATGTTGTTTTTCGTGAACCCTGACATCAGAGTGAGGGTGGTGTTGTGATGTGATTCATTTGGGGTTTATAGTTTTTTTTTTATGCGCCATGTAGTAGGGGTTGGTCTAAAACAAAAGGTACTTACATTTTGCGCTTCAATTTGAGTTTATTTTTATTTTTATGGACCTTCAACCTTCATGTTAGTGAATTACTTTCGACGCGCCGATGTTGGTTTGGTTTTAATAAATTACTCAGTCCATCTTATATTATGTCTGGGGATATTTATAGGCAAACCATCAGTAGGTATCTGGGATGGGGGTCCACAATATCACAGAAGAACCCTGCTTGGCGAATGATGCTGTTTCTTTAAAATTGGAGGCTTGAAACCATTTTCATAAACACGATTTGCATTCCAGACAGAATAATAGATAAATTAAATATTTTACCAAGAGTTCCATGACTGCAGACATCCTACCTAGGAGAGTCTTCTCTCGTGCGTCTTATCACCGGGCATAATATGGTGGAATGCAATACCAAGAAAATGAGTAGCAGCACAGACGACCTATGTAGAAGATGCGGTGACAAGGAGGTGTATATGAGGAGACCCACTCAAAGCATTGAAAAATTCCTTTTCGAGGTCCTAGAAGAATTTACCGAAAGATCTATAAATGGCCTGCTTAAGTACGTAAATGCCACGGGATGGCTCGCCAACCCACTTACCTAAGCTACCCTAACCTAGGAGGGTCTTCACTCTTTAACCTATATCTAGTTCGTGGAGCTTTTTTAGATACTGTTGGCTTGTAAATTTCTCAAAATTTTGCTGAGTGGTTTGGCAAAAAACCCAAATTCCCAAATTCCATTTTTTTACTGCGCCACCTCTTGCGAACGTTTGACAAACTTCCGATAGTCATGAAAGATCCGTTTGGACTTAGCATAAAATTGTAGATCCCTTTCATTTGTCCCGAAAATGAAAAACTCACACAAAACGAATAGTTGTGAGAAGCTAGGCCTAGGGTCCCTCCTAAGGTTTGAGAAACTTGCCAAACTCTCAAACTTTTGCTGAGTCGTTTGCAAAAGTTGGAAAAAGTTGGGGGCTTAAATATTACGAACGGGAAAACGAAGAAGAATTACGACGGACGGTTTCTTATTCGGTAGTAAGGTTCTTCTTAAAGAAAAAAGTTCAATCATCATCTTTTTTTCATCAATTACTTCCATTTTTAACTTTATCGACTGAAGAAAAAGATGTAATCGTAATCGTACAATATTTCGAACTAGAGATGTTAATCAATTCTGACATTACGATGATAGAGCAACTCAAAAAGTGGGTCGCAAAATTCTGTCCGTCTGTCTGTCTGTCTGTCCGAGGCCTACAGCCTAAGCGGCTGTCCGGATTTCGTCAAAACTTCGGACTTGGAGTTTGGGGGCTTTCAGTTTGAGGCTGTTTTTTTTTTTTTCCACGGTAACATCAATGTTAATGGTAGATCCTTCTAATATAAAATGTTCATACCGGTTTGATTTGTTCGAAAACAACTCTAACAATTTCAACCTAAATTGATATTCCAGCTTAAGTAGGTGGGGTTAACATGACTGCATACTCAGTTTTCCGCTGAAAAATCGAATAACGGTACTTTTGAAATTTGGACATACATATATCTTGAAAACGGTCCATACGATTGTAACAAAAACTCATTCCTTAGGAAAACTGCAATAACGATTTTGACCAAAATGCATAGGTACTTGAGTAAAATTTATGTTTCCAAAATTATTGCGCCCTTTATTTTTAATTCGAATCACCGAAAACGCTAGTTTTAAAAACTTTTCGAAAACCCCATCTTCGATTTCGATAAAACTTTAAAAACCAAGTTTTCGATTGCTTACATCCCGAATAATAACTTGTACTCTGTTTTCAGCTGAATAATTAAGCAATAGTATTTTTCAAACTAAATATTGCAATATTTAGTACTGTTTTGTCTGCATAATTTTACAAAATCCGCCCTAACGATTTTGATCAAAATACGTATTAAAGATAATAATGGGCTTTACCAACAACCAAACCGCAAACTCGAGTTTCACTAATTTCGAAACTAACTATAGGTTCGACTTTTAATTTCTAGGTACCAACAATCAAAGTAATCGGAACTCTAACTACATCTGACTTTAAAGCAAAATTATAACAGTATAACTCAAAACCGTTATAATTTTTTTCTGAGCTTTCAAATAATTTGCTGAAATTGGCAGTTGGTCGTATTTTGAATGAAATATAAAAGATGGTTGTTTGGTTTTTTGACTGTATCATTGCAGCACTGTTAATTTTGCTATCAATGATATCAACCAATGGTTTGACACAGTCAACTAGGTAATAGTTCTCTCATTGCCTGCGTCCAATTTAAGCTGCGGCTTCTCTTTATTTGCTGTCCATTTCATATTTCATATTTATTTCATATTTATTTAAAACAAAGACTGACGTTTAAACTTTAATAACGGGTTAGACTCGACTTTCTTCGGATCGAAAGTTACAGTCTCGATTATCTTATAGTCAAAGATAACTTGATTATTGGTACACAATTTATTTTAATTTCGACTATTGCCCTAAAGTCGAGTCTAAATTTGGTTGTTAGTAAGGCCGAACTTATACATAGTATTCTTAATAAGTTTTTCTCAAAAAATTCGAACAAATTTACGTCTTAAATATTTTTCAAAAATGACTACCCAAATATATTTAAAGGGTGATTTTTTAGCTGGTTTGGTTTTGGCAACACTGGTTTTGACAGCTGACGTGTGTTTAGTACCTTGTGTCACTGTCAAACAGCTTCAGTTTGGTTTGCAATTTAACCATGGATCGTCTTACAAATGAACAACGCTTGCAAATTATTGAATTTTACTATCAAAATTCGTGCTCGGTTCGAAATGTTCATCGCGCGCTGCTTCCATTTTATGATCGGCATTCTCGACCTTCTGAGCAGTCTATTCGGAAGATTGTGACCAAATTTCGCACCAAATTTACTTTGTTGGACATTAAACCACCAACACGTTTACGTACTGTGCGTAGTGAAGAAAATATTGCGGCCGTATCAGCTAGTGTGACAGAAGACCGCGAAATGTCGATTCGGCGCCGTTCCCAGCAGTTAGGCCTTTGTTACAGCACTACGTGGAAAATTTTGCGGAAGGATTTGGGCGTAAAGCCTTTTAAGATACAGCTGGTGCAAGAACTAAAGCCAGCCGACCTACCACAACGCCGAATTTTTGGTGAATGGGCTCTTGGAAAGCTGGCCGAGGATCCGCTTTTTTATCGAAAAATTGTGTTCAGCGATGAGGCTCATTTTTGGTTGAATGGGTACGTAAATAAGCAAAATTGCCGCATTTGGAGTGAAGATCAGCCAGAAGCATTGCAACAGCTACCAATGCATCCCGAAAAAGCCACTGTTTGGTGCGGTTTATGGGCCGGCGGCATTATTGGGCCATATTTCTTCAAAGATGATGCGAATCGCAGCGTTACTGTCAATGGTGAACGCTACCGAGCGATGATAACAAACTTTTTTTTGCCCGAAATGGAAGTTCTTGACTTGCATGATATGTGGTTTCAACAAGACGGTGCCACATGCCACACAGTACGCGAAACAATGGCGCAATTGCGAGGCGAGTTTGGTGAACAGTTAATTTCACGTTTCGGGCCGGTCAATTGGCCGCCTAGATCGTGCGATTTGACACCATTAGATTATTTTTTGTGGGGGTATGCCAAGGCTAATGTGTATAGGGACAAGCCCGCTTCGATTGACGCACTGGAAGCCAACATCCATGCATTCATTCGTGAGATACCGGCCGATATGTGTGAAAGAGTATGCCAAAATTGGACTCAGCGGATGGGCTACCTGAGACGCAGCCGCGGTCAACATTTGCATGAAATTATCTTTAAACATTAAATTGCAAGGTTCAAACTATCGATTCAAATAAATATTTCATTCATTTTTTCGAATTTTTTGTGTTTTTTTTTTAAAAAAAGTTCTAAACCTCTTAAAAAATCACCCTTTATAATCGGTATATTTTGGAAATAATAACAACGCCCCACTTCCAATGAAAATGCAATGACAGCTACATAAAACTTTTTAGCAAATATTACCAACTTTTTTTTTGTCAACCATATTGAATATACACCCTAAAAATAATTCCAACAACTTGGAGCTTACACAATCAGCAACTCCCACTTAATTTGCACCAAAACTTTTGATGAACGAGAATGTTACGTTCGACCCAGTCATGCACTTTATAATCCTTCTAAAAAATCACATGTTCAGCACTTTTATTTGGTAAAAAGGAACGATACCAATCATATCCTGTGAATTTATTAAAGTCCTTTAAAGGTGCCCTGTAAAACCGATTTAAAACCGACTATAGCCTGTTCTATGGCTGAATAAAAATACGTACAATCGCCCCAAAACTGTTGACCAATCCATTCCAAATAAAATTTGAATTTTTTTCCCACTGTTAGGTGTTTGTCCGGAATAAACTTAAAAACTACTGCCCAAAATTTACTCCTGTTTTCAGAATTGTATTGCAAAACTTTATGATTGAGATATAGGATATGTTTTATCCTTATCCGATGTCCAAAAGCAAGGATCGCAGCAGGTTTCTTAGCAGATACTATTTCAGTATCCTTGCGCTGTGTTTGTTTTTTTTTTCATTTCTAATTAAATCACTTTTAAATAAAATTATATTTAAATTGACTTTTAATTAGGTGTTGCATTTGCTTAAACACAAAAGTGTTAAAATTAAAACACTGCTTCTAAGGTTTTAAGCTTAAGAAGAAGTGACAGGCCAGCGGCCACGGGTCAGCTAGTTGTCAGTACGAATTCACAGAGACATCTAACAGAGGAGATAGAAACTTGGACAGAGCTGTCACGAATGCGCTTCAAGAGAGGTTTTAAATTTGTTTTCGACGGGAATCAGTACCAGTATCTGTAGTAAATGCTATCAGCTCAGTTCCAACTCAAAACAATCCGATGTTCAACGCGAATAACAAAAAAAAAAATAAAAACATACAACTATCAGAGCTAATGACAAATCTCCCATCGTCCCTCTGCACACACAAATTCTCACTAATCCTGCAATTCAACGGAAATTTCATTCGCCCCGGTATAATATTCGATCTGCAAATCATCACCATCACCGCACACGAAATATTTTCACAAGTTGTTCCAGCTCTCAAATATTTTCCCATCCTATTGCGGGGATTATTCCACAACGTCACCTTCTGCGCTACAAATTACATACATATATACATATTTGGCCATAAATATTACCAGCAGACTGTATTGACATTCCTCCTTTCTACCTCGATTAACTAAATCCTAGTGCTGAAGCAAATACCCCGTCCTGGGTAGGGGAGCACCGACCGACGGAGAGACTGCCGTCCTTCGCGCATTGCAACAAATTAATTATGAGGTCGCCCGAAAACTCTATCCAACCACCCGTCGTCGCTCCTATTGTTCGCCCCCGTTTGTCATGTCCGTCATCGCACGAAGAAAATGCCTGATGGTACAGAGATTCGCTTGTTCGTTTGTCGGTTTTTGTGCGGATGGAAATTCCTAGCGAAATGATTAAGGCGAACACCAAGGGTTGACAGGACAAACCCGTTTCGACAATTAAGTATTATTAATATGCGACCAGATTTTTCTGGCCTATACTCTCGCCGAAAATATTTCATTATGGAAATTGAACAGAACCGCCGGCCGCATGAGACTCTAAAGACGAGACAGATAGGGCCATAGTTGGCCTCATCTTCCGCAAGAGGTAATTTTCAATTACACACGGTCGATATTCATACCCGTAGAAGGATCTGGATAGCTAAATCTGGTTGGCAACACACATGAATTAATTTTCTGATGTCAGCGACAATGATGAGGGAGAGATGTAACGTTCATGTCTCACTCTATCTGGGGAGACATTTCCATCCCTCGATGTGTTGACCTATACTATTTGGGCACGACCACGTCAAATATTAGTTCGGTTAAGTTTTGGATAGTTATCAACACGCACCCAGACTCGTTTCGAATGTGCCAAATGATGTGGTGAGCAGGCATAAAGGGATCTGGTGGTTTTGAAAGTTCCAAACTCCCCAATTTATTTCGAGTTCTTCTACGCCAGGACATTGTTTACACTCGACGATGACTCGGGAACATGCAAATCGAATACGGCGCATTGAAGTCTTGAGTATATATGCCTACGGTCCGGATGCTGAAGCTGGGCTGCGACGTGCAGGGTACAGCGTTTATGGTTTGCTTTCATTGTTTCTGACTGACAGGTATGTAGACAGCTGAAACATAATTTGGTTCTCGTTAATTCCTATGGAATCCATTCGCTTTTCGGTGGAGGGAATTAGGCCGTCCGTGGGAGTGTTGTGCATATGACTATAGATTATAAATGTTATTGTGCTTAAAGCCATATCGATGATTGTTTTAAGGGATATTGATTAGGGGGGGATAAACAATAAATTGTGATGGTTCATTGAAATGGAAACCCAATTATGGGATGAACGATATGGTCTTGTTTATGGGGTACTGTACGCTGGAATAATAATCTGCCTTGTGGGCGGTATCGCAATCGAGTAAGTTAATTTGACACCTGTCGGTCTGTGCCGGTAATTGAATGGAAATTTGAACGGTACCTAACACAAAAGTATAGCATATAGATCGGTCGATTGAATTGGACTAGCAAGGGTTTTCGAGATCAAAAATGTATTTTGCATCCACCAGTCACATTCAGCAGCATATGACTGTCAAACTTGTTTTACGAACCAGCAGAGAACCCCCGCACTCTGGTCCAAAATGACTTTTTTGGTTGCACAAATCATAGCTTTTGAACGCAGATATCGCTACAATTTTTCTTTCTTTTTAAAGGAAATTTCCAAGCCTGTAAAAATAGTGATTTCTGGGAAAACTGCTTTACAGGGTGTTTCTAAACCTTAGGCGGAAGTAAGATTTTCTTTGAAAAAGGAATTTACAGAGAAAGGAATTAAAGAAAAACTAAGAAAACAGGAAACATTTTGAAAAAAAGGTCTGTGGCTATTTAATTGTTCACAGGCTGATCTAAAATAATTTAGTTTCCAACAGTGGATGCATTAAATTAACGAATATTTGTAGCAAGTATTTAAACAGTACTTTTTTTTATTTTGTGGCTCATCAGTATACCCTTTAAACTTTTTGAGTGATATATTTTATATGAACCAGTGGAGGAAAGAAATCTTGATTTTAGTCTAAAACAGTCAATCTATTTTTTTTTTTTTAAACGAGAATATAATCCTTGGAGTTTCTTTTCGCTTCATCGTTGTCACATATATCTTCGTATTTGTTTTGGATCAAGGTTACAAATTCTTGAGAACTCGAAACATTAATAAAATGATCTAAAATGGTTCTGTTTGGAATATTCTTATTGATATTTAACTTGCACGCTCCGCTCTTCTGTAAAGCCTTTTGAAAACTATCACCATGTCATGTCATTTTTATGTACCTGAATATGTAGGATTGTTTTACCTGTGAAATTTAAGCTTTCCAATGATGTGTAACAGAAGGAAATCAATATTTCTACCTGTTTTATTAGATTATAAAACAATAATCCGCAACTAAATATTTCTTTCAACTTTTTGTAATGTTTTGTTTAGGCAATAAATCAATTAATCCCGTTCTTTTGGCAAGGTAATCCATGTTTACGTATACTTTAAAAGTAAGAACAATAATGATTTACAATAATTTAAGTAATTCGAAGAAACTCAGTCACAGTATACCTCAAAAACGCTTTCGGTTTAGGAGGAATTTATTCAAAAAGAGTTGTTAAAGTGGGCGGAATACAAAAACAGTTGGCATTTGTATAAAAAGGGGCGTGGAAGTGGGTAGATTTTTCAACGATCAAAAAAACAACGAAATTATTTTTAATTGATATAAGAAGAAAATTTCACGCTCTCAGCTCTTTTAATTAAAAAAATAATAGAAATATTCCATAAGGAAATTTGCTTTAAGTCAAAAATGTCAGCACTGGGCACACGACTTTTTTAGCAAATTACAGTTTCTCCGAACTTTACAAGAAGTTGCAGCTACGATTTTGCATATGGTTTAATAAATAGGTCAACTATCGTGGTAAATTTTCCACGGAAACTTGCGAGAATTTGTTTGTAGCTCTACTCAAACCACAAAATAGTGCTAAAAAAGGAGTTTTTTTTTTGTTTTATTTAATAGAAATATTACATAATTTGTTTTCTAAGATTTTAAATTATAGACAACATTCAAGAAAATTAAGATTTTTCGTTTAATATGTCATAATTGCAAAAAAAGAAAGTATAGAAGTTCGTTTTTCATGTTCCGTACCCAAAGGGGAAAAACGGAACCTTATTAGTTTCGCTTTTGACCGTCCGAACCCACTAGACCAATTTTGTTCCTAGGTCTATCTCAGAAACTAATTGACGTAAAAGAAATTTGAACACAACATCTGGTATAACCTCTAGTTAAACGACAAATACCAATGGTAGCGATACTTCGACTGGTTTTAGAGTAATTAGTAATTTAATAAAAAAAATATTTTCATTCGCACGTAAAGCTGTTTATTTCTTGATTTACAAAAAAATGGATAAAAACCTTGTTTGTAGATCATGCTCGTAGCTATAGATGTGCTGAAGACTGTTTTGCGGAAAAGTTAATATTTTAAAAGATATTTACAAAAAACTGTCAATCACTGTATAAAGTACGCTTCGAGGACACTCGCACTTTGCCGTTTTTTTTTTCTGTTTTTTTTACTCTAGAACAAAATTGACCAACTTTGAAAAGCTTCTATAAGTCAAATTAGTGGAAAAATATTTTCTTTGCTGTTTTTGAAGCTCTTTAGCTTTTAGAAATAAAAAAACAAAATAATAAAAATAAAACATCGAATTTAGTATTTTTGTCACGAGATTTCCCACTGTGCGCCATTACAGTGTCTTAGATAATTACATTAACAAGAAGGAGGAGTCTCAGCGTCAACCATTTTTCCCTTCCATTCATCCCAGAAATAAAAGCACCGACAAAATGAATGCTTGGGAGAAGCTAGGCCAATTTTTTATTACAAAGGCCTCATCTGTTTGACAAGACCCATCATTTTCATGTTGCTAAGGACTTGTAATAAAAAAAAAAAATAATATTTTTCTTGAAGTGGTATCCTTAAAAGTTATGTGCGATTTGAGGTAATCAACATATTTCTCTGACCGAAAGCTTTTTTTGATAACCTGCTTTCTAAGAAGACGTATAAGATTTGGCTTACGATTTTCTCAAGTTGAATGATTTCCTCAATTTCCTAGATACCACAGGGGCATGGATACTCTCTGACCGATTATAGTCTACTTCCCCTTAGTGGCGTCTTATAAGCAAAATTCAATGAAAAATATGGGACGGTGTGTCCCTTGCCCTTTGAAACAAGCATGTTCCAACGCAGCTGTCTTTTTCTCAACCCACTCAACCCACCAACGTCGTTTTCAAAAAAAAAAGTACGCGAAGAACAGTCCCAACCCGAAATCCAGACCAGGACAGTAACGTTTTGTTGGTGCATTGCCAACTGGTGAACCTCGCGTGCGTTGGCGTCGTCCCATTCTTGGAAATTTTTCTTGTTAACACAGACATTCATCGCTAAAGATGATTTTTCGGCAAAAAATGGGGTCCTCGTCCAAACGCTCCGAAGCCCCGTCGGCGAACAAACGGCGTTGTCTCTGGTCATTAACTTTGAGCTCCCGGGTCTGTTGGATATTGTCCCCAATATCAAATGCAAAATTCGCCAAGTTGAAGTCTGCGAAAGGCTGTCTCTTTCCTCCACACTTTCGCGGACTGCGGTAATGTTTTCGGCCGATGTGGCGTACTTTTGGAGTGATAACAAAGAGCCTGGTTTAGATCTACCTCATGCCCACCATAAGAGCAGTGACATCCTTCTTCGACATCTGTTTTGTGTTCAGTCTTAGCCCAACAGTTTCTCCCACAGCATGAGTTAACCGAAATTTTTGGCACGTCTTCTAATTGTCAAATTGTTGCCTTCCAACGAGACCCCATCACTCGCACAATGGTCCTTATTGAATAGGCGTCTGGTCTGCCACCCAGAAACCATGTTATTAAAATTCAAGCCTTACTTCTTTAGAGTTAGCCCCAACTTGTGGCAATTTACTAAACCGACATCACAAATTGTTTCCATCCGAGCGCATATAACATCAACTTCACATTAGAAGTCCTTAAAGGATTATTCGAGCGACAGCCGCCGCCATATTTATAAATCGCTCTTTAAATATTTGTCAAAACATGCTGAGCTCGGAAACGCGCGGTTTATTCATTCCTTTTTTTTTTTGCTGTTGTTTGCTTTAAAATTAAGTTCCAAGTCACGTCACTAGACCCGCGCGCACAGGCACACCCATTATGATATTTGAGGTACCTGCCGCTGCCACAGTACGATGTGATCCTTTTTACATTATTTATTCATAAAGTGTTGTGCATTGATGTTCTTTACAGGATTTGTCCATTTTTCCCTTAGATTGACTCATCCTTTTCGCATTACATTGTGCGCACGTCAGACTTTTATTCATAACTTTTCCTTCCGATGTCGATGAAATAAAAATGGCGCAAAGCCCCAACAGCGTCTACTCGTATATATATGCGGATAATGTCATCGGAATCAATTTGGTGAATAATTTAAAATGAGCTTTTAATTTTCCAATTTTTTTCCCTCCACCCTCCTCCTCAATACAACAACAAGGATCAGGGAAAAAGGGTTGAAAATTGTTGGAGGGCGTTAAGAGTTAAGACAGCCATTCGATTTTCTGAAGGACACACAAAAAGTGAGCAAAAGTCGGCTGCCTTATATAGGTGAATTTGACTTCCGATAAATTTCAAACAGAGACCGAGTTGGTGGGCGCACGGCTGACGAAGGAGGTTCTTGGAATTCGCATTTGAAGTTTAGCTAATTGAATTTTAATTAAAACAAAGAATTTAGTTTCGAAATTAATTAGCGGATGATGGTCTCGTTTTAATTGAGGAGAAGAGGATTGTGTACAAAGAGCGCACTTGACATTTTAAAAGAAGAGCTGTTATGCCTTCATTAAGGACATTACACGAGGAGATGTATTGAAAGGGAAAAGGGAATGAAATTAGTAATGAGAATATAGGTTTTTGATGAGATCGATTTGCAGTGGAAGGGTGTGCTGCCACTTTTTGAGGCTTGGTCTGGATTTTGTTAAAAGGAAGCCAGTGGAAAAATTACGCATTTGAAGGGTTTTTTGTGAAATGGTTTTCTGTATTTTTCAGAAGTAATTAGGTAGCCTCCACTTAAACCATCAGTTGGGTCTATTGTATCCAATTTTTCACAAGTAAGTACGTAAGAAAAGAAACGCTCCCGTAGCTGTTAAGTTTGCTGTTCACTTCTTCACTGCAGAACTTGGCTCGATTTTCTTTTGGAAATTCGCTTTAACTGACGGATTCAACTAATCGTTGGTTTGCTTCCCGTTCCGATTCGTATTGCACTGCGGAGTTGGGACATTGGAGCAGTGTTGTTATATCGTGAGACTTATCCCTTTTTGTGGGAATTCGGATGTCCGTAAAGCCTTCCGTGTGGTAAAGGGAAAAGAAAAAAAAAACATTAAAACTATGCATTTTTGGTGAAATTCTATCAAAATACCTGTATTTCATCATGATTATCAACACACTGAATGTCTATAAAAAACAGCTCATGTAAATCGTCTTTTATCAAAATTTACTAGTACCAAAAAATAATCATAGCAGTGTTACAAACTGCGGTTTTTATACTAAAGGTTAATTTAATGTGATTTTCTTTCCGTGTAATATAAATTTTACTTTAAAAAACTGAATAGACCTCCAAAGCTAGCAACTAAGTGCTAAAAATAAAAAGATTGAGAGCTTAATTTAGTTCATTTTCCGAAAATACAATGAAAGCTGACGTTTGTCAAAAAATTCGAGCAGAACAGGACTTATTTTGGTGATCGAAGTTTCAAAAACGATATCGCTTAGACGATCGTTGATATACGGAATCTGCCCCCAGGATATCGACAAGACTTATGTTCGGAATGTGTGGAAAATGACAAGTTTCCTACTAAAAACCGACAAGTCCATCTTGCGCCAACGGCAACCCTGCAAAATTTTGCCGAGCCACCCAGAGTAATAAAAGCCTCAAAATCTCAAAATCAGGAGTACAAAATATTGGTCCTTTTTTTTCATTTATTAACTTAAGTTCAATCGCTTGTTCGTTATTCGCTCGCAGGTCTTGTGTGTGTGTTTTTTTTTACAGAAAGCGAGTGTGAATTCTATTGGCCTAATGAAAAGTGTTTGGATTTTTTTTTTTCGCTTTACTTATCGCTGGGCGAATGCTGGAGCTGGGCTTACACCTCGTATATGCTGGTAGCTGCGGTGTTAAATGGTCAGAATCAGACTTCAACGTTGGGCGTCGTCATCTGACTATTAATGAAGGAGACAGATTTTTCTTTTTTTGAAAATAGGAACAGCCTCGAAACAGTCTTCAAACAGTCTTTGTGACTTGTGTTGGGTCGCGGATTGAAGCTGAGTCGCGATAGCCATAAACAGAGCTGCCTGCAAAGTCAAGTGGACTTTACTGAGAATAATGTCGAACAGAGTTGCTTAAGGTAACTAAAGTCGCGGACAAAATTAATTGTCAAAATAACAACACAAAAGGTTGGACAGGAGTGTCGAACTCGAGCTGGGTCCTTTTGGACTGCCTTAATACGTATTTTGAAGACTTCTCTGTATAATTCCTTTGACTAGAGGATGAGAGGCTGCAGTGTCAGGTCGGGAGCCCGTTAAAGAAATGAAAGAGGTAGAAATCAAAACTGCTATTAACCTGCATAGTCCTGCAAAAAAATTTGACGAAAGTACAGAAGCCACAACCGTTTCGGGTCGATGTTCATTCTTGCAACTCTTTCTACAGACTTCCTTCTCCAATCACTTGACAAAGGATTTTATACTGGAAAAAAAATGTCACTAGGCACAACATGTTGGATGTTCCTTTTTCTTACACCTGCACTAGTAGTTTATCCAAGGATTTATGCACTTTTCGGGTCATCATCATCGGTCTAGCTATGCTCCCCCCAAAGATGTCAACCTCTCAAATGCCCACGGTCCATTTCCATTGACTATCGACTGACCCACATGCCAGTTGAGCTGCCTGAGGGTGCGAATGCGAGTGCGATAGTGATTATCCGATGACCGTGTTTTATGCACCACTTTTGATTGCACCGATTGTTAGCCGAGCTGTCTTTGACTTTGGCGAACTTCTCCCTTTTTCTTGTGGCGTTCCGCTTTGCTCTCATCAACTCCGCCTGCAATCGAAATTCCCTTTAAAATCTCCACCATTTTTTCGATTGCACAAATTGGGCAGAAACTAACGAAAAGTTATCACAAATTTAATAAAACGAAAACAGAGTGGATATTATTTGCAAGAAGGATAGAAGGAAATAAATGAAAACTCCGCCCGTCAACAACTGGTATATCTTTTCAACTGAATCGAATCTACAGATAGTTATACCGCACAAAGGACGACGAAAGAGCGGGCTATAAATTTTCTCGTATTTTTGCCCACTATGGGTGTGTGTGTATACGTAGCCCACAGACCGGCTGCCAAATAGAATGGTGAAGAAATTCCATTTCGTTGTTGCTTCCTGTCTTCAATGGGTGGATGCGGGATACATTCAACAACTCAACCGGATATAGATTTCAACTTAAAGTTCTTTTTCTTTTTGCACTATTTTGCCCGTTGTACTACATTTCCATGCTCTGCTGGTGGAACTGTGTACCTTAACGAATACACAGCAGGAACACCCACACACACAGACCTGGATAGCCTTCTTCGTCGATCGTTTCATCGAAATGAAAATGGTTTTTCATTTTGTTGAATTCAATTTGTGTAAAAACGTCTCGTGCACGATAAAGGCTACTATAGCACGGTTTGCTTGGCTGGTTGACTAACTCGATGCAGGAGCAAGTATTTTCAATATAAAAAGTAAAACGATTTTACGCTGTTTCCGCTCGAGCGATTGAGGCGAGGCGAGTCCCTCCGACATAGCGCCAAACAATGCAACGGGAACAGGTATACGACTGCTCGTACACACAAACACAATACAGTGGCATGTCCTTGAGTTATGTACCGCAACCCCACTCGAATCGATTTCAACAATTCAGGACGAGAGCACACTAACAAGGACTAAATCTTAAGCTGATTGTGAAACGATGATTTTGGTGGCATTTACGTGTGGAATGTGCACTGGTCGAATGTTTTGCTGCAGCGCACATGCAGACAGAGGTGCTTCTTCAAGTGAAAAGGTTTAACTGCAAGTTGTCGTGGGTACGACGAGGTTTTACTGGCGCGCGTATTTAGCGAGTTGTCATCGGAGGAAGATATGTTTTTTGGGAAGAGAGAGAGCGTATAAAATAAGTTCATCTTTTGATTTTTAATTTCAAAGGGCTTTTGCTTCTGAGATTGTGAGGTTCGACTACATGCTGTTGGATAGCAAGCTTACGATCAAATGGATGGAGTATCAAAACAACTGTCCTGAGCCTTTGAGACGTGTCTGTCTTCTTTAGGGCCTTTTTCGTGCAGATTTCCGTGTACTTTTTTGGGCCTTTTTTGTACGCTTTTTGGATAATTTTCGAGGCGTTTTTTATTTGTTTATTTAGAAAGCTTTTGAGGTTTTTTGAGGCGTTTTGGGTGCCTTTTTCGGGCGGTTTTTTTTTGTCTTTTTCTGACATTTTTCGAGGTGTCTTTTGGTGGCTAATTTGGATAACTAAGGCATTTTTGAAGCATTTTCCAACAATTTTTGTACGCTTTTTGGGGCACCTTTTTGTGTTTTTTCGTATATTTGTTGAGGCTCTCTTTTTTTTTTGGTGATGGTCAATTTGACTCTTTTTTCAATGCGTTGTTCTGTTGGTTTATTTGGGTTATTTTTCAGGCGTTTTCCAGAAAAATTTTGAGGTGTTTTTTCAAATACTTTTTGAGGGGTTCTGTATACGTTTTCGGGAGTTTTTTTTCTGTTTTTTCTGACCTTTTTCGAGGCGTCTTTTGGTGGTTTATTGGGATAACTCTGGCTGTTGGTTTATTTCAGTTTTTTTTGAGGCGTTTTTCAGAGAGCTTTTGAAGTGTTTCTTCGTTTTTTGGGAGGTTTTTTCTTACTTTTTTCGAGGCGTGTTTTGGTGGTTTATTTGGATAACTTTTTGAAGCATTTTCCAGCAATTTTTGTACGCTTTTTTGTGTTTTTTTTCGTAAATTTGTTGAGGCCTTTTATGGTGGCTAATTTGACTCATTTTTGAATGTGTTGTTCTGTTGGTTTATGTGAGTTATTTTTCAGGCGTTTTTCAGAGAGCTTTTGAGGGTTTTCTTCGGGTGTTTTTCAAATGTTTTTTGAGGCGCTTTGTGTGCCTTTTTCGGGCGTTTTTTTTTTTGTCTTTTTCCGATATTTTTCGAGGCGTGTTTTGGTGGCATCATGCATTTTCCACCAATTTTTTCACGTTTTCTGGTGCTTTTTTTTCGTATGTTTGTTGAGGCGTTTTATCGTGACTAATTTGACTCGTTTTTCAATGCGTTGTTCTGTTGGTCTATTTGGGTTATTTTAGCTTTTGAGATGTTTCTTCGGGTGTTTTTCAAACATTTTTTTGAGGCTTTTGGGTGCGTTTTTTGGGAGGGTTTTTCTGACTTTTTTCGAGGCGTGTTTTGGTGGCGTATTGGTATAACTTAGGCATTTTTGAAGCATTTTCCAACAATTTTTGTACGCATTTTTGTGTTCTTTTTCGTAAATTTTTTGAGGCCTTTTATCCTCGCTAATTTGACTAATTTTTGAATGCGTTATTCTGTTGGTTTATTTGGTTTTTTTTTTTCAGGCGTTTTTCAAGCATTTCCCACGGAAAGCATTGAACCACTTTTGAAGCGTTTCTTGTGCCCTCTTCGATTATTTTTTGAAACTTTTTTCAATGTTTTTTTTTGTGGTTTTAGGGTTTTTTTTGGCTGCATTTATTAGGTACCTACGCACTTGGGCGGTTTTTGGTGGTGAAACTGCGGCATTTTTCGACCGCTTTCACAGACTTTTTAGGGTGTTTTTGTATGCACTTTTTATGGCGATTTTTCTTTCTCTTTTGTATTTCATCTTTTCGAATGCGTTTTTTAGCGATTTTTTGATGGGCTTTCTTAGGCTTCCTCTCTCGCTTTTAAATCCATTAGACCACTTGTACAAGTGCCCGACTTGTCTCCTGTTTTAAAGATGCATTTCCTACCAAGTATTTTGTTTATATTCAACTACATTTTATTTCAGCTACAAGTTCTTCTCCGGCCACAAGCTGACCTTCGATAAATCGAAAACGGATTTGATTTCTTAATTGCGAACGTATTCCAAGACGATGGATTCCAATTTTAGCTCTCCCCTGGTGTACAAAAAGACTGAATTTCCTTTTCTATGTTGAATTGGAACGACAGTTGCTATTGCACATGAGAATGCCAACTGAGATCTTCGAACAGCAGCAGGATTTGCAGGCAAACCAAGGCTATAAATCTCCATTTCGGCAACAGACGGCATAACACTTAAATTCCAAAGCTTATTTGCAAAGCGTCCTAAAGGCAGCTTGGTTTTTTTCCCACCCATCTCCTCGGAGGGTTCGCCCGAAATTTGCTCGCTTTGGGCTATTAATTTTGGGTGCACTCTCCTGAAAGTTTGTCCAAACAAATGGCCTTGTCTCTGACCATGCCTGATCTCACTACAAAATTCCACCAAGATTACCACTTCCAAACTGAAAACAACTAAAACTCCAAGCAAAGCACAGCCACACCCTAGAGATGGCAAGCAAAAATGTTACATAAATGCACTCCTGTAACGAACACGACTCCATCCAAACATGGTGCACAGTAATTTCCCAGACGCCGGCCATGTTTCAATAATTCAATCATAAAGTCATTAATCCACTCGTACATCTTGTCCAACTTTAAATTATGGGCCCATTCAACTTCGTCCAAGATATCAGCTCTTCAAAGTCGACCAAGGGAACTTTTCCAAAACTATTTTATATACATATAATATTCAGCATCCTTGTTGCAATTTTCCGCATGAATAAAATCGCACACATCCATCCCACAAATGTATGAATAATTCCCAGTGAAAACTGAAAACTCCATGGTCAGCTCGGGCTCATAAACAAGTCATGGTTGGTCGTGCCATCTTGAAATATACCACACACTACAGCAACTCGCATCGCATCTTGGGGGTATTATTTTTGTCGCCTCGGGTGTATTTCCTTCCAGTTGTCGGTTCATATCCTATGCAAAATGCTTATCCAGAAAAAGTTTTCCTCCTTTGCTTGCACGCATAATGGCAAATTTAGACAACCAGCCGAGGACACTCGTATCTCAGCCGAATGCGAGAAAAGAAATCTCCACCAGAGTGTAAAAAGAAAACCCTTTTGCGGAAATGCCAATTCGAAGCGAGGCCAAGCAATATCATTGAGTGTGAAAATACAATAAAAGCATTGGAGTATCCATACAAATGTAGTGTATGCGTCCTAAAATGGGATTATCGCTGTGGGCTGGGATATTTAAAATAACACTAAAGTGCACACACAGTGCACCGAGGAGTCCGTCGTTTGTGAATATGATTTGAAGAAAGCTGCAATGAACCTCCTTGAGCGAGCTTCGTCGTTGTCATCGTCGCAAGGAACTGTAAACTTGCCCATGAATGCAGCGACAGCGAGCTACGGTTGTATTTGTATCCTTGGTTCGTCGTCGTCATTGTCCTTAGTTAAATATTTATGTGTGCTACGCCTTAGGGGAGGTGGTGTTGAATATTTTGTTTTCCGAATATGGATGGTGGTATTTCAAATGCCATGGCCGATGATGTCTGCCTTATGGGGATTCCACGGTCTACGAGGATATGTGCAGCAAGGCCTGGTGCATTGAAGTTCGTGAGGAGACTTCGAAGCGAAAGCAATGATGCAATTTTGACGGGCTCGGGGAGGATATATTTTCACAGCGGTCCAACAGTTGTGCGGTATTTTTGAAATTGTTGCAGGGAAGGGTCCTGGTTTCTCTAAGGGAAATTTTCACTTGCATCGAAGCTTCGAATGTGGAGGACATTTTGAGCTTCACAGGCACCAACCTCCCGCTTTTTATTTTTTGACTCGCCGAAGAGGGTGTTCATTTTCGAATGAAACCAGTAGCTCGTACGGCTATGAACGATTCACCTATTGCACTTGCAATCTAAATAGACAACCACGCTCTCTGCAGAATAGTCGGCTGGCAGCCATCATACATTGCAGGACTGTTTATAGGTGTACCTCGCTGAGGCTATACTTCTATAGGTAGCTACTCAACGAGATCGATTTTTATCGACCCATGATAGTTATGAGATCGACTATCTCTAGAAATACGTAGACGTCTTGTGCCTTTTAGTATCTGCGGGCTCTTGTTCTGAATTGCGTTGTGATCCGTATCGGCGCTGATTCTGCTTGTGTCGTACCAAACATCTTCTGTGTAGATCTGGAACTTTTGCGCCTCTTTATGGAGTCAAATGAGACTGCTAATACCCGTTTGGAAAACAAGCTTGCTTTCTGGGTCTTCCTTTTCAATACTAGGAATAAAGTCATAAAGTGATCAGTGTCCGGCGATATCGAAATTGCTCATAGCTCAGCTGATACCATTTCATTTCGTAAGTTTCAATTTTAAACCGCTCTTCGCTCTGCCTTGGATAAAGCTCAGTCGCTGGTCCTTATAGCCTGGCCTCAGAGGTGAAAGCTCCGAGATAACATGGGTTTTGAAAGGTTGTAGTCCTCTTGTCCTAAGTCAAACCCTGTTAAACACTTCTTTGCCGCTTGTGTTGGTGTAGGGAGTGTGCTAACCCATACCCTGGGATTTAAGCAGTCAGTAGGTCTGTTATTTTCTCCAATTGGTGGGTATTACCACTCAAGCTTGTAGACTCAAATGACACTAAGCGCATCTACTACCGTGGCCACGTTTAGCTTACTGATGACTGATTTAAATGGTACATTGCGATTTCTGATGTTTTTGTCGAGTTTTCTCTCGTGATCATCTACGCCGAGTCTTTTTTATATATTTCCAATGACTTTGAATCATATTCGCAGATTTATTTGAACCTGAAGGTGTACCGGAATGCTTCACGCTATGACCACAACTATCTCTCGTGGTCTTTGGAGGTGTGCTCTATGTTACACTGGAGAGAGGTAGCCGCCCAGAAAAGCAGGACTTCTATCTAGGTGATTATTAGATGAAACTTAGGGAAGGTGGATAAAGATGTTTCTTTTGTACGAAAGAAATGAGGTAGAGATTTCTGTGCTCTTAAATGCCCGTCACAAAGTTGGAAAAAACAAATCAAGCGTCTAAAAGCGCGGGGACACGTTAGAATAGACGATATCAACTCTTACAACTGAAGAACCATTGATTTTAACTTGAGGAACTCATGTATAGACCAACTTCTATTACGTAGGACTCACAAGTAATGGAGGCCTTCAACTAACTTCCAGAAGTGTGGAACTGAAGGTAGCTTGCCCAAGATTGTGCTAAGTAGAGTTGGCTATTTCATTGAGTTACAGAGCTGAAGCTTAGTCTAAGAGAGTGCCTACCAAAATGATGAATTTGGATAAAGGATTCTTGTGAACAAGAGAACCGTAATTTAAAAATTGAAAAAAATTCTTGCTCCAACATCTGGAGAAAATAGAATCGAAAAGCCTTCACAAACTGCAGAGGACGTATGACTTCAGAGGACTAATCGACTAATTTGCAAACTTTATCGACCAGAATAAGTTTTTTTTTTAAGCGATTGAATCTGTAAAATAAATAAATAAATAGTTGGCGCAACAGGTCTGTAGGGACCCTAGGTCTAGCTTCTCACAACCATTCGTTTGTGTGAGTTTTTCATTTTTGGGACGAATGGATTGAA
Organism: Cheilosia variabilis; assembly: GCA_951230905.1. Lineage (NCBI taxonomy): Eukaryota > Metazoa > Arthropoda > Insecta > Diptera > Syrphidae > Cheilosia > Cheilosia variabilis. The sequence continues at coordinate 57,223,237 of OX579680.1, read as the reverse complement.
TCTATATTACCTCCTAATAAATAATGATTTTTTAAAAGGACAAAAATTCGCCGTAACTCTTTATATAATCAGTGGATAGTTGTTTATAAAGTTGGGTTGTTTCGACAAATTATACGCTGTCTGAAAAGTTACACCATTTGGTCACAGTCCAGGTTGCCTTAGATAGAGTCGATGAACTGACAGTAACTCCCCTTTTAGCATCAAGCCGGACACTTTCAGATCGCAAGCCTCATATCGTCATATACAAAATTGGTTCATAAATCACTAGTTGGTCGGTTTGCGCACCTTCGCGGTTATCTCGAAAAGCAATCAATGGATTTGGAAGCGGGTTTCAGTGTTATGATTTGAATTTTTTAGGAGAGGTTCAAGCTTGGTTGGTTGGATGGTTTAAGTGGCTGTAATTCCCGTTTCCTGATGAGGGAAAAACACAAGCTTACTAAAAATTGCTCTTTCGCTTATATGAGCTGAGTACTCTAGGTCTAAGTGATAAAAAGGTAGTTAAGATCAAATTGTATCACATCGCCCTTAGTCCGCAAAAATCTATACAAAAATCTCTCAGACTAGTCTTGAGGCAGAACAATTCTTAAAAGACAAGTACCCACACCAGCGCAGTCGAAATAAAGGGTTTTTCAACAGGGACGCTACAAAAGTAGAGCGACAGGGACAGCAAACGACGCCGAATTTCTTGCCGCTCTTTTGACATTTCTCTTCAGTGCGGCAATTCTCCTCTTTGCCATTTCATGATGGAAAGATATACGAGCCAACAACGAGTCGAAATTATTAAAATTTACTACCGAAATTCGGAGTCAGTGGCCTCAACGTTAAGAGCGCTACGTCCAATTTATGGTCGTCATAATCGTCCCAGCAGATCAACAATTGAGCGTCTAGTGGAAAAATTTGAATCCACAGGCACAGAACAGTGAGACAAAGAAGTACCCGTAGTGTCGAGAATATTGCTGCCGCTGAGGCTTCAGTTGAAGATAGCCCAAATGTGTCTTTCACACGTCGTTCTCAAGCGTTGGGCATCTCTGTGACGTCGTTGTGGCGAATTTTGCGAAAAGATTAAATTGACGCAAGAACTGAAGCCGCTTGACCACCAGAAGCGTCGTATTTTCGTGAATTGGGCTGAGCAACAACTTGAAAATGATTCGGATTTTCATCGAAAAATCATCTTCAGCGATGAGGCTCATTTCTGGCTGAATGGCTTCGTCAATAAACAAAATATGCGGTATTGGTCAGGCAGGCAGAGTCATCATTGCATCCCGAAAAAATTACGGTTTGGTGTGGTTTTTGGGCCGGCGGCGTCATTGGGCCGTACTTCTTCCGTGATGATCAAGATGGGAATCGCTACCATTCAATTATAACCGAATATTTTTGGCCCCAATTGGATGATATGGACTTGGAGGACATGTGGTTCCAACAGGACGGCGCACAAGCCACACAGCGAATGTCACAATCAATTTATTGGAAACCAAGTTTGGAGAACGTGTTATCTCACGAAATGGTCCAGTCGCTTGACCGCCTCGGTCGTGCGATTTTACGCCGTTAGACTATTTCCTGTGGGGATACGTCAAGTCTATGGTCTATGAATATCGAACGTAAAATTGCAGCAGTATCGGCCGATTTATGCTTGAAAACCGTCGAAAATTGGGTTTAGCGTCTGGACTTCTGCAAGCGTGCCCGTGGTGGCCATGCAAAAGAAGTCGAGATCCATATATAATGGCATCGAACGTACTTTCACAGGAATAAAGAATTTCATTGATATCCAAAACCGTTTTTGTTTTATTTAAAAAAACTTTTGTAGCGCTCTGTGTAGCATCTGGCCAGCCTAAGAGTTCGTACTGGACTGCCAAGACTCAGTCAGTCGATCATTTACTAGAAGAACATTTCTTCGCAACTGCATGCTTTACATTTATCAAATCCAGACTCCATTGTTGATGGCTGTCACTGTTGGCTACCACTGGGAAGAAAAATAACCACAAGACAGTTGAGATAAGGACGACAGTTGGTATTGGCCTATTTATACAACAACCGCTTTCAATGGGCAGATTTAATCGCACATTTTCTTAACCCAGGGGGGATTTTTAAAAAAAACGAAACGAAAAGCATTTAAAGAAACGAAAGAAATCATAAAGAATTGAAAAGTTGTCACTGCATCCCTTTCAGTTGAAATGAAAATCCATTTCGTTTTTGGAGATTTACATGAGACTAAAACAATTAAACGAAACTTTTATAGCGCTCTTATTGAAAAACCCTTTATAAAGCAATCCCTGCAAGGAAGTATTATTAAATGTCCCTCCCATATATATTTCTACAGAACTGAATGGCAAAATTGCAAGTCCGCAAAAATCTGACGAACAATTGCACCGATTTACAGATTTCTTTTTCCAAAATGTATGAAATAAATATCTGCAGGGTTTGGGCTACTTCTGTTTTTATAATACAGCATTTTTCATTTAACAAAATAATGGTTTCACCCATTTAAACGCCTAGCAAGGGGGGTTCTGCTAGTTTGTTATAATTTTTGTGGGGTGTTATCGGAGGAATATCTTCTTATAGCTTTTTTTTATAGAAATAGCCAAAAATGTATTATATGCATGCTGCAGCCTTCTGAAACCCATTTAAAGAGAGGCTATCAATTTAATCCTCCGCCCATCTGTGCTCTTCTCTTTATACACAAATTTCAAACTGCTAAAAGTACTTGAGCCAAATTTTAATCCAAACTTGACAGCGGACTTATCAATTTCTCATCAGCGATCTTTATGCTGCACCCACCCTATAGGTATACCAAACATCAATCCGATCAATATGTTCCCATTAGCTAAGCACTTCGCCTTCTTGTTCTTAGTACTTAAATCTAGAGGATTACAACGGAACCGCTGTGTTGGAATTAAGTCAATGAGCCTGTCCCAGTCTCCCAGTGCATAACTTTTTTATTTTCTGTCACTTTGTAAAGAAGCGAACAGAAAATCCTCCTCCATCACTGACGCTGTAAGCTGTCACTTTTAAACTTTTATTGCTGTAATTTTGGTCACAGCGCAAGCAACTAGAAGCATATCCTTAATGCTTTGTTCAATAACATTTACGTGTCCGAAATACCACATTACACAGACCACAGTGAATTCCATTTCGATCGAATCGGGGGAGCAGTCTCCTCAGTTGCGCTCTCCCATCGTGCGGGATGATATTGAGAGTCGCCACAACGTCGCCTACTAATCCACTTTCAATCAATTTCCTTACACACAGCGAGGACAATAATACCGAAAGCCAGCAAAATGGAGCAACAGCAGCGACTAAGTAGTGCGATACCCAGCTACTGGCAAAAACTTTATCTTATGGCAAAAAGTTTGCCTTCCACCCCGCTGTAGCCGAATGCCAGCGCTGGCTGTCAACGACAACAAGCCATCGACATGTTCGGCTTTTGCCCTCCACATCAATATTTGTACAAGATACACATCTATACAGCACACACGAGTGTGTGTATATTTTTAATTTGTCTTATAGCACCCATGTCATGCCTCGAATGGCCCTCCATCATCCAAAGCCGAACCACCCCTCTCCATATAAAACCGGCAAAAAATGCGTAAAATCAAAATTCAAATGCAAAAACTTTTGCCATAAAAAGATTTTTTATTCCCAGCGAATTACCGGGAACACATACACAGAACACAGAACAACTCAAACAATCCTGCAAAAAAAAAAATAAATATTTGCCTGACGTCTGATAATAATTGGCAGGCGACACGCTACTCGTTCCTCGCCCTCGTCGTCGTCGTCGTCCTCGTTCCCGCTTCGATATTAACAAGTGGGATATACCTATTTGCATGAGCGCCTGGATGGGTGGCGGTGGTTTGTTGTTTTCTTTTCGTTATCCTATTTAACTGGGCGAGCTTTGTGATGTCCGGAAGAAGTTCCACCACGAGGATCAAAAATGTCCCCACCTCCCCTCGGGTGTATGTAGGGAATCTCTTTAAATCCGTAAACTGATGTCATCAGCATGCTCCTTTTTTTCTGTGTGCTATATCTATTGCACGGTGGATGGTCAGCCCACATCCACCTACGGTAGTCATACATAATTCAAATTTCTGCTGAATGCAAGTGAAAACTCTGTCCTGGTTTTGTTGTGAAAGGATTTTTGAGCAAAAAATTTGTTCATGTCGTTTCAGTTTTTTTTCCATCCTCATATGGTTGGTAAACAGAAAGAACATGGGAACGACAACTCAATTTTTTTATATAGGTCCGTGACAAAACAAAAAAAATGGTCTGCCGGTCAAAGCGAAATTGGAGTGAGGGGTTTGTTTTTTTCCCTGGACTCCTCTAAGCGCAAGGTATATAGTTTTAGGCAACAAATTGGACGGGAATGCCTAGAAATGGAGCTATTTATAAACGTTATATAGATCACTGGAGTCTGCTTGAGTGGGAGAAAGGGGACAACTGATGTGGTGCAATAAAGACAGACATGATTTGGCAAAGATATCAATTTAAAGAGTAAGCGGTATAGGTAGGCGTCTTTGCGTCGACAACTGGCCAGCTTAAAAGTTCGTATTTATGGGACTAGGTGGACGGTCAAGACTCAGAGACTCAGTCAGTCGATCCTTTACGCGAAGAACATTTCTTCGCAACTGCCATGCTTTACATTTATCAAATCGAGACTTGATCGTTGATGGCTGTCACTGTTGGCTACCACTGGGAAGCAAAATAACCACAAGACAGTTGATACAGGGACGACAGTTATGCAAAAACTACTTTCAATCGGCAGATTTAATCGCACATTTTCTTAACCCAAGAGGGGATTCTTTAAAAAAAATTACACGAAAATCACTTTCCCATTAAGAAAAAAAAAAAAAACGGAAGAAATCATAAAGAAGTGAAAACTTGTCACTGCTTCCCTTTCAGATGAAATGAAAATCCATTTCATTTTGGGAGATTTACATGAGACTAAAACATTTAGCGAAAATTCCTTTCGTTTTCGCAGTAACATACAGAACAACGTTCGTGCAAGCGAAAACGATTGAACGTTTTCATCAATCAGAATCCCACCCCATGTAATAATATTGTCCTAGTTCTCCATTTAGTTTGAAACCAAAGTTGGGATTCTGTACAAAACGCAACAGAACAACTTTTGCGTTTTAAAAAAACGAAAGTCCTGCGAAAACGAAAATTTTGGTTGATGTAACTTGTTTTGCTTTTTTTACTTTCTATTCGCAAACGCTTGTAGTTTGAATTTCTTAGTTTTGGGTTCATTTTCATGGTTCGAGAGACACTGGGTTTTGAGAGCTCCACTTGATGGTGGCCATGAGCAGCGTTGCCATATTCAAGACACGCAGATATTTTGTAGTAAAAACGTTTGCTATGCCAGGAATGCCTACTTCTTTAACTAAGCCGCAAATAGTACTCACATAATGGAACTATTCAAATAAAATAAAAAACGAAACGAAAATAGCTATCGTTTTGGGATTAATATAAAAAAAAAAAAACGAGAATGAATTGGTACCTCAACGAAGAACATTACTTTCGTTTTCACAGTAAACTTTCGTTTTCAAAGTAAACTTTCGTTTTCACAGTAAACTTTCGTTTTCAAAGTAAACTTTCATTTTCAAAGTAAACTTTCGTTTTCACAGTAAACTTTCGTGCAAGCGAAAACGATTGAACGTTTTTCTCAACTCACTTTTTACCTCTAACCAACTATCCCTCCACTCAATATCAGACCCTAATGCACATACTTCCACTAAGCGGCCTTCTATATTTTCCTCTACGTGGCAAAATTTCCATTTCCTCCCTCCCTAATGTGTGATAAATTCCCTGTAGATCACCGCCCATTATCCTGCTAATTTTATCTTATTTTCATAGCCCCACCTGAAGATGCTCACTGATTATTGACACAACGTTTCTAGGATATTAAACTCCATAACTCGCACGAGACATTGTACGACGAGCAGTAATAATCATCATAATTTTAATAACAACCTCATAATTCGCCCAAACACACCTAAACGCTGGCTAAATTGCACAGCAATTGCTGGAAAGCACTCCGGCACCCTTACGAAAAAAGAAGAACACTTAAGCACTGGTTCGAATTACTACTACCACTACGGGCAGAGCGGCAGGACATCATGCCGGCATAATAATCCCGTGCCGTGTGGAACGAAAGCAATATCAAATTTATAACAAAATCTGAATTTAATTTTCATCCCTGGCAAGGACCAAAACTCGATTATAAGTTTTTTTTTTCCTTCGTCGGGCTTGGGATTGGGCTACTATCTGTTTGTTCTTGGAGTTTATTTTGGATGTGTCTTCAAGGAAATTCACCCGAGGAGACGTCGCTGTGTATGTAGGTAGTATATGCATGCGTCCTTCCCTAATGTTATATAATGGACGGATGGACTACCACTACCACGTTGTGGATGAAAAGTTTATTTTTACTGTCCTCTCCTTTTCGGGATATATATATATATATTGTATATTTTTTTTTCATTTTTGTTTTATTGGTGGGGAGCTGATGCTGTTGTTGTAGTCCTTCTTATGCCTGCGCCTTTGTTCGTGGCTCCTTATCGATGGCAGCAAGCAGAACCACTTAACCAAATAACAATAAATTAATGTCCCTGCCATGCGACGAAAAGATGACACTTAATTTCCTTTCAGTCGATCTCAATGGATATAGCTCTAGACTGGAGAGCAGACCCACCAACCGAATGTGTACAACTTTGTTGAGGGAATTTTCGGTTCTCAACGACGAAAGCCGGATTCTCGAGGTTAGTCGGTTAGATGTTTAGAGTTATGTGCACACAAGCCATCACAAAGAGGACACATTTTTTGTGCAGTGGCACAGTAGTGGTGATAGTGGGTGCTGCTGGTGCGGTGGTGGTTATGAATGTCCGAAAACCGAAAGATAAAATTGGACCATTTTGTGGTGGGCGTTATTGTTCATAATTGTTTCATATTAGGGCAAATGGAAACAATTAGCAAAAATTACCAATGACTAATAACAGCCCTAGAGAAAAGCTTTTATCATTTATATATGTAGTTTTCGGCCGGTCGGTTTAGGGGGCTTGGAACGATTATTTGCCCATCACATTGACGTGTATTAACTGGGCGGGGGGTGGTGTATAGTAAATTACCGATTTCATGTGTATGGGCTATTTTAATTTGGCTTTTATACCATGGCCAGGGTGTGGTCACATTTGCTAGGACATTTTCCACACACCCACACACGCAGAGAGATTGACAGCATCCGGACGGTAGCAGCTATAAGTTAGGTCAATGCGAACGTTTTGTGAATTGACAATCAAAAGGATGTCGCACTTGGGTGTGTCTTAAGATATTTTGAAAGAATCTAAAAGGAGATCTCTTAAAGCAGGGATTATGGGATTTTCAATGTTAAAGAGAGCAATTTGAGCGCCTAATTAACCCTAGAAGGCAAATGTTGCTGGCTACCCCTAATAAGCTAAACATTCGTCGATTCGACGATCTGTACTAAAATATGTTTTTTTAAGCTTTGTTTAATACATATGGTTCTATTTTTTTTTGTCTGAAACATGAAGATTGTATTCCCAAATAAAAAACTTGATTTTACTAAGTATATTCTTGATTTTTTTATTATTAAGCAATCTTTTTAAAAAGCACAGCATTTTTCAGTCTAAAATTAAAATGTCTTCACAATATTTATAAAAAAAAAAACAAAAAAAAAAATTTCTTATTTGGCAATATAAAATTAATAATAACAGGTGAAAAGAAAAAAAAATAAAGGAACTAATTTTTCTTTGCGCAAGATCCGAAAAAGTTTTGACTAACGACGAAAACGCGAGATTAAAAAAAAGAAATTAAAATAGAAATACTGTTTTAACCTGCCGGGCACAACCGTCTTTCGCAAGAGCGCATCGGGGACTGAGTTAATTGGTGAGCATAAGCTACTATGTGCGATGTGCCCCAGGGCAGCGTTAGCGAAGTGGATTTGATCCAAAAAGGGAAGTAGATTCAAGAAAAGGGAAGTACATTCCAAAGTTATAGTTTTAATGACATATTTAATTCCATATTAGTTGTATTTAAATAAAACATGTCCAAAACAACGTTTTAACATACACAAAATATTTTTTTTAATTAATATAAAGTCTACCTTAATGGTCTTCTCACTTAATGTTTACTATTTTTTGCAAGTTTTTTTTAGAAAAAAATATATAGTTTGATGTAATTTATTCTTTTGTAAGTTGAATCTGGGCTTAAGCGAAAGAGTGTAAAACATTTTTTAAATACGTTTTTTTTTGGATTTAAGGTTTTTTTTATTAAAATTGAAGCGGATTAAATAAGGGATTTCTAAAGTGAAGTAGATATAAAGAATTTAACATTAGCGCGAAGTAGGGAGCAGATTTTAATTTTTTTTCCAAAATTGAAGTAAATCTACTTTAATTGAAGTAAAGTGGTATCGCTGCCGCAGGGATGGAAAATGCCATTTTCGATTTGTACTGAAAACTGTTGTAGGAACGTACTGAAATGGAGCCAGTTTTATTGAAAACTTTTTTTTCGTAAACAGAATTGAATTAAAAATATTTTATTTTAAAAGACATAAACAAAAATAAATTAACAAAACATAACATCAAGAAACATTAATGACTTCCTAGAAAAACTATTCAAGCCTACCAAAAAATTATTTATATTTTTAATCTAAGAGCTCTTCTGGATTTAAAGGTACTCTCAATTCGCACATTCATCTTCAAAATGTCGCCCTGAACTTGAAACTCAGAACAGGATGAGTTTCTAATCAAATTTGTTGTTTCAATCAAAGCCCAGCAAGTGTCGACTTGAAGTCGGTTTCGACATTTGGACTTTATAAATGTCTGGTAAGAAAAAAATTCTTTCGACATTTGCCGAAGAGTGAGGAATACCTAGAACGGCTTGAGCAATTTTGTAAATATTTTCAAACATCAGCTCGTTTTTAATTTGAATTTACTTCGGCACAAAATTCTGAAATTGAATAATATTTCAATTGCTGAATTATTTAGCAGTCGGCTCTATATGCATTGTTAATTTGTTGAATATTCTTTTTTTCATTAGGGAAAAAATTCAAAAAACAAAATTCAATATAAAATTAGATTTTCCTGATACAACTGCTTCTGATGTAAAATACTCCAGAAAATTTAGAAAGGGATTTTGAATATTAATTTTCTTGTTTATGTCTTCCAAAATGACAAAGACATCATCATCTCGATTATTTTAATTTGTTTCTTAGGAAAAGCTTTACAAATTCCAAGAGAATTTGAAAGATACGAATAGATAAATTGTATCAAATTAAGGCAAATGTACTTTTCTACTCGAACAAATTCATTTGTATCGAATTCGATACAATTGTATCGACTTTTCGATCCCTGATGTGCCCGCGTTGAAAAGAGACAGCAAAATTAAGAATGCGTAGAGTCGACGAACATTAGCCTTCTAGGGTTAAACACGAACTGAGTCAAGATTGGACCAATGATGGATTCAGTTTTTAAACCGACTTTTGGCGATGAAATTTATACATACTCGGGTGTCGCAAGCCACCGCTGGTTCTAGATTGTTCTTTCCACTTACACAAAATTATTGGCGTTGATTTGATTTGATGATGATGGTCTCACTAAATTGTCCATACAGAGCGGTTAGTACCAGCAACCAGATCCAACTTAACGCCGCTTGAATACGTACACAATCCATCATCTGCAAGGTCAATGAGATTGCTACTTCAAATATTGTTCAAAAATAGTATTAATGAAAATAAGAAACAAAGTCGGACCAAGCTCTGAGCCTTGTCACTCAAATGCTCTCCTATTTTACAAACTGCTTTCTATTTTTTTAAAAAGACTCAGAGCGGTTAAGCGTAAAGCCACCGCTTTGAAGCTTCAACAGCATTGGTTCATGATCCACAGTAACAAATGCATTGACTTTTATCTACTAAGAGTAAAGAGGTCTAGCTCTGATAAACGTGTGTTAAAAAATGAATAAGCCCGCCCAACTGCTGCTAGTCACATTTTATGTGAAAAGGGTCCAAAAGACCGGAGAGAAGGTTGTTTCTCTTCACCCACTTGTCAGTTATTGTTAACTAAGGCCCCAACTACCAAGGGCTCTACACCCTTGATTGTTCAAGAGAAGTACACGGACTATCACCGATTGAACAGTTTTACCAATGCACCCGAACAGACCAGCGTATTAAGCCATGGGATTCCAACCAATAAGGTTCGCTTGGGCCTTTCCATATAATGCTAAAAGATCGCTTAAAAAAAGAGCTCAATAAGGTCTGCTTTCTTAAATGTTCCTGGACAATACCGAGCACCTATACCTTAGTAGAAAAGGTGACAGCGAGTTCCACTGTAAGATAAGTGGATATAGGGTGTCAATTTTGTTAGCGGTAAAGAACTTTAACGCAAAAAAATAATGCAATTTAAGCGTGTCTCTTTTTGTACGTGGAGTTGTTAAACTCTCCACTCTCCTTTTCTATTAAAAAAGTCTAAGAGGAAAATAGCAACATTTATTTTTCTATTGCATCGCAATCGGCCAACTTATTTTCGTTTCCCGTCATCCACTTCACACCCATTTATTCGATGCTCCATGCGATATAAGCGGCCATCGCTTTCCACAAACTTAACAGGCCTAGTTGAATTTACAACCCAATAAAAAAAATAAAAACCCCCCTCCCAGCAAACCAACTCCAGTGATTTTCAAGACATTAATCGGATGAAACCGCCCCACCCTATCTTCAGCAAAAGTTCACTAAATCACAATCGAACACGGTACACCCCATCGACTACATCAACCTGGATAAGCACAATTCCATAACATCATCAATGCCACATTGAAGGAAGCCGAAAACACTGTCCCTCAATCAGATATAGAGAAAACACGGGCGGTATCTAATTGGCCTTACATCATCCGGTTTCGCATCGCTACGTCCCCTTTACAAGTGTATTTAACGACGAAGTCAACAGCACAAGACACAACAAAACTTTCGGTCCAAAACAACCATAAAGGTACAAAAGTACAGGTGGCAGCAGTTTTTAGCTGGAAATAAATCTACTGCCGAGTTGAGGAGATTGCTCCTTTGTGCCGCTGGAATAAACTAACTTATGAGGGCGTGCACCATCATTTTCACCTTTTCGCAGAATTTATCTGCGCGAAACCCAATGAGCTAGTATTGCTGGTGTGGGGGCTCAAGTTTTAAGATAACTCCAAATGACACACGACACCGACACCAACAGGAGGGGCTGTTCGACAAAATAATAACACACACACTAACTCAAGGAGTATAAACGAAGTCGTAAAAGTGATCTGCTGGCAGAAACAAAGCAACGGATTATGCTCAATGGCGGGAAAGGGAAAAGGAAGCAAAAAATAATGAAAGAACGTCTCCTAACTCCTTTTGTCGCAATCTCGAGCGTCGTCGTTGTCGTACTACTCTGTGCTGAGCTTGAAATTCAATTAATTTTAATCAGATTAGCATTTTGGTAGTTGACTGTAATTGTTATTGAGCGAAAGGATAATGATGTCCTTTAATTAAAACATTCACACGCACCAATACGGTGCACCATGCCCCACCCCCAACGAGCCGGACGGAATTCGATTAAAACAAAGGCACCGCGCCGTAACGGTGAACGAGAACACATATACAGATAAATGGGATCGGGTAAAACTTCACCCCATGTCCGGCCGGCGGTGGAGCGGGGCCAAGTCCATTTCTACGGTCCACTTGGTGTCAATGAACAAGAACACAAAGGACCGGACCATTCCACACGCACAGCCAGCGTTCCGAGCGATTTTTCCGGTTCCAAATAATTAAAGTTGAATTAGAAGAGTGCGGACTGGAAAGTGGATAAGCGGACAATCGCCTCTGATTTTATTTTTGTACGTCTTCTTTCTATTTGGGTTTGTGTACAATTTTACAAGTGAAAGTGTCACTAGTTGTGCTCTATTTATTTTTCCACATTGTTGAGCTGGGCCGGCCTGCCGGCGTCAGGGAGGACAAAAGGACATCCGATTGTTGGCGTGTGAAATGAAGCCGAAAAGATATCAAATTCCATTTTAACTGTGCACTCGAGTTTTATTTTATTGCTTTCTGAAGAAGGGTCAACCATTTAACGTAATCTTTGAAGTAACGCATTTGATTAACGCCCCCATGGGGATGTTTATCGCATGGCATATCCATTTGGCTTAGACTGATGTGTAATGGCAGCAGCGGACGACGGCTGCAAATGATGGGCCATTCTTGCAAAAGATATACAGATACACAGTCATGAATTGTGAGAAAGGTTAACCGATGGATTTACGAGCGGGGGTTATTGTTTTTAAGGACATTTGGCTTTGTCCGGACACCGGAGTGACCATTATTCGTTCGGCTTCGATGTTGAGTGGAGATTGTCAGTGGTGGGGCGGTGGAATTGAATGTGCTATCCCGCTAAACTCGGTCTGTTTATATGCGCATACTGAATGCGGGACTTGTGGACACTTGATCTTTTCAACGAGTTAAAGACAAGAACATACATATAATTTAAAAAAAAAGCACACGCAATGGAAAGCAATTTTTTTTTTAATTATGTAGGTTGGTGTCTTTTACTCGTTGAAAAGATCGAGCGTGCTTAAGGAGGGCTCTCAGCCCCGTTTGCTGATACTGTTCTTAAATCGGTGTCATAACTAAGTTTACCTTAAGTTTTAAGTACAACTTAATTTTTCAGTTGTTAGAAAATATTTAAGTTGAACTTTGTTATGATAAAAATAATTTGAAACACCGCAAACTTTGCTGTATTTCTAAATGTCAAATAAACTTCAAATGAGTTTCATTTCAGCGCGCAAACGTGAAAAGATTGAAAAGTTTATAAAGTTTCAGTTCATTAGAGAAAAAAAAAATGTTTAAAAGAGTGAGGATCCTAATTTCTCCATAAATGAAAAACGGACGCTTCTTCAATGCGCTTATGAAGAAAAATTAATAATTGAAAACAAAAAAAAACAGACGGAGTGACATGGAAGGAATAGCCGCTTGGCTTGGGAAAGAATTACCGCAACAAGGGACCGATCCCAATTTTGACCTCGCATTGTCAATTATGAATCCGAAGACAATAGAAGGCTTCGTCAATATTCCTGATGGTGACGGAGTGGATGAGTTATTCCTTGTAGCAGAAGACCAACCATGTACAAAAAATGTAAAATAAATGTTCATCTAGCTTCATCGATTTGTTCTAGAACAAAAGAATATTTTGAGAATATATTTGTATCAAGTAATCTAGCGAGTACAGTAGATGTACTCATTTGATTAAAAATAAATAATAAACATGAACAGTCATGTCATTTAGTTAAGCGAAATCGTTTGTAGCAGTCAAGTTCACCTAAGCTAAAAAAAAAATACTCGTTTCTATCGTTAATCTGCCGAGGAACACCCACTTCAATGAGTTCCAATACTTCTACACCCTTTTCCAACAAATCTGTTAATAAAAAGTCCATTTTTTTATTTTAATAAAGCTAGAACTTTTTTGTTTGCGCTACAATTCACTCCATTATTCATGTCATTATAAAACATATCTAACCTTTAAAATTGCCTAAGTGCAACTTAAACGCTTATGGCTTACTTTTTCTTCCCCATAAAATCAGTTCCACTTAGTCTCATTTATGAGAATGTTTGATTTTGGTGCAAACCAATAAGTAGCACTTAGCAATTTATGTGTGACTTAAATCGCTATGAGTAGTATCAGCAAACGGACCTAAATTTTTAAACTTTTTATACTGGAATTGGAATTTTCTGTTGTAGCCTACACTATTTTTTGTCGTTCCGACTACGGCGCTATTTCGGGTCTGATTTTATTGAAAAAATGGAACACAAGAGAGGTGAATTTTTGTAGGCGTTTCCCCCGCATGTTTTGGGCATATTTCCACGAAAGACTGTTAGGAATAAAGTAGACAGACTGCGAATTTAAGAATTGATTTGAGTTCATGAAGAGAATAATGCAAGTGCGAATCGTTATGACATGTGATAAGCTTCTTTGCCTCTTAAAAGTTTTTTTTTTTTTTATAGATGGAGGTTTTGGGGCACAAATTTCCAAGCCAAATCAAATTATTTTGGTCACAGATTTTGCAAACACATTTTAACCCAAGCCAACAATGCAAACAGCCCACTCAGCTAATCCAAATTAAATCCACAATAACTCTAAATTCTGGCTGAGTCCACGGTTGCCACTTGGCTTTTTGAGATTTGCTAATTTGGTAATTTTTATCTGGTTATGGTAACTTTTTGAGCAGGAGCACCAAAAATACGAACTAGCACCTCATTTGTTTCTGAGTGAACGCATTGCATTTGCATTTCAAAAAAATCAAAAAATTACTGAATGCACTCATTTGCTTCTTTTGACAGATAGTTAACCTAATTAAATATTTTAAAAGACTTTATTTTTTGAAAATAAGTGTGTATAATAAATAGAAATAAAGTGCTAACTCGGCAGAGGAGCAGAACCTTTCGTCTCCTAGTCGCATGGCTATGTTGTTCATGCACTTCTGATTAGGTCAGCTATGTATTTCTCAGCGTCTTAAGTGAAATTTGTCCTATAGAAAGGTCAGTACAAAGCTGTAAAAGAAATGGACCATAACCCTCCCTTTACAACTTCGATCTGGCCCTTTGAGACTTCCGAAAGCACTTAAAAAAATAGCCGCCACATATCCGTTTGCATATTCGTAATGGACCCAAAATCAATAACGATTCCCAAGGCGTATCTATCCTCTAGAGCCCTACAAATCTGGTGACAACCGAAACTTTCCACAGCACGCGGTGATTGACAATGACTCCTCCTTTGCAGGAGAAACAAAAATCCTCTTCCTATCAGTTTTGTATTACCTGCAACTACATTTCAGTGGCTTTACAAATTTTCTAATTTACATAGTCAAATAGAATCCTACTTGGCTTGGGCAGAGCTCCCCACCCCACTTTAAACTTCATTACTGTCAATCTGTATTCCCGTCGTCGCCGCGTCGCACCCCACTACACACTCACTAGAGCCACTTTGCCATCATACAACTTAAACTACCACATACCGAACAACAAAGTGGGTTGCCCTCGCAGGACCTGCCCATTGAAAATCATCACTCTGTACCTACTGTCGAGTTACATTGTCGCAAAAAGTCATTTCTTTTATCGTTATTGGTAGCGGTGCACATGTTGCCTGCGCGCATATACAAATATAAGGAACATATCTACCAGAAAGCAATTCAATAAGGATGCGAAAATCCCCATTTATACATTTGCGGGAGTGTGTCTCCTGTGCAAAACAAACTTTTCCCATGCAACACTGAAACTTTTTAAATGAACGATCCCCGCCCCACCATACTCTCACATATGAACATCTAACCCATATGCTATCCCCGTTCGATACCTGAAGTCTGTGTAGAAGCGCACAGCACCACGTTTGATGGGGCAAACAACAGAAAAAAAAAGAAAGGGGGAAAAGGACATTCTGCTTTGATTTTGTCAAAAGCCATCAGCCGTTGATTGCTAGTCCTTATACGAGCAGCTGACTCAGCTGTTTAGATCCTGTTTTGCAGATACCCAAGGTAATAGGAATGACAAAACTTCTTGTCGAAATGAGGGATATTATCATATTGACTTTCGTCACACACAAGCATTGCCATTGTCATTGTCATACACTGACGCCTTCGCCCATATGTGCGCCTCAAACGAATACGCACACAAGCACACGTTCTAATGGGTGTAGCTACCTCTTGACGTCGCATCGTCGGTGTGTCGACAGAGAAGAAGAGGAATATCCTTCAACATTTCGTCGTTCACCTAACAGAAGGTTCCTAATAAAATTATACCGAGAAATCGTTTTTCTCCGGTTCACCTCCTTTCCGATGTGAGTTTCGGTAAAATGTCGTCCTTCGCCCGTCGTCGCCCGCCGGCCGCCCGCATATCACAAAACTTAGATTATCGAAGAGGCTACATCCAACAAAGAACTAACGATTCGTTGTGTGATTTTTCGATGGCGCAACTATGTGTAGCACCCTCAGCCTCAGCCACGAAGAAGACGAAGCTGAATTTGTTCTACTTTCGGATTTTACGATTATTGCGAAATAAAAGAGTGAGTGTTTCTATTTCGGTCATGCGTTAAGTTCTCCGCCTGATCCTGGTTCGGTTCGATTCGTATCGCATCGTATCGGAGAGTTCATCGGTGAACAGATATATGGGTGTATGAGGGGTTGTGGTTGAATGTTTATCATTGATGTGTAATCTATTAAACTATTATTACCACTTTTTGTTCTGTCGCCCTTGAGCTGCCTGGGACGGATGGATGGCTGAATGAGGACATACAGAGGAGGGCTTGTGTTTGTATTCTCTGGCAGATATAGGTGTTTCTCTTATCCTTTTTATTACTTTTGTTAACATAAGGTCACGGATATGACGACACGAGCAAAACAAACAGTTACGCGGAGAGCCTTTTGATCCTGATTTGATTGGCCATTTTCGAAAGCGCCAACAAAAAGAAATACAAACCTTAAATCGCATTATTCTGTGTAGTTGTTTTGGGGGAAGGGCCTCGGAATAGGGTCGATTGGAAGGATTCATACATGAGTACCAAGGTACCTTGTATATCTTTTGCATTAAATAGTTCCGCTAGGTGGGTATAGAGAGAGATTGGATTTTTGGGATAAATAGGAGGATGCGCGGTGTACATATTTCCAAAGGATTGAGTTTGATTTTAATTTTTTTTTCGTCTGTCTAGCTGGGACTTTCGTCCCCTTGTTTAATAGACTGCAGTTTTGGATGCAGCAGGTCTATTTGAGGGGATCCGGTGCAAATTGCTTGGCAAAAGTCTGTATTCCCACAAAAAAATTCAGCTTTTTTCAATTCTGCTCTACAAAATTCTGATTTTCAAATTTAAAGCAACAAAATTCTGCTTATTCTGTCTTTTTTCCAACTAACAAATGTAAACGACGAGAAAAAAAGCAGATATAAAAAAAAACTATTTTACATTTATAAAACATTAAAAATTATTTACTTTTAATTTTTAAAAAAAATAAAATTTAAGAAGTAAAATTCTGCTCATTCTGCTTTTTTCCAACTAACAAATGTAAACGACGAGAAAAAAAGCAGATATAAAAAAAAACTATTTTACATTTAAAAAACATTCAAAATTATTTACTTTTAATTTTTAAATAAAAATACAATTAAAAAGAAACCACAAAAAATAGATTAAATATTGACAAACAATTTTAATAAAAAAAAACAATACATTGAAAAAAATAAATTAAAAAAGAATTTTAACAAAAAAAAGATATGAAGCAGTCTGAAATCAGAACTTTTATTTATTATAATTTTATTTGTTTTCTTTTTATACTTCATTTCGGAAGTATTAAAGGACAGCCGAAATGATGTTTAATCAAAATTCATTCGACAATCGACTCGGCAGGATCTTCGAATACTCTAGGATAATTTTTCTAGGCGGTTCGTTGTAATTACTGTTACGCTGCAATTGATGGTTTAGTGGACAAACAAAGACTTTTCCTCAGTCTTCCTAAAAAATATCAATAGCAGTGTCGCTTCTTTTGTTTACTTTCGTATTTCTATATAAAAATGAAATAAAATCGTATTTTTAAAAAAATACCCACGTAATTTTTTATTTTCCTCCCAGGAGGAAATAAGAGGCTGCAAATAAAAATTTAAAAATGAGTTAAAACTAGAAAACAAATGTTCTCTCCATCTCAGCTTTACAAAATTCTGCAAACAATAGAAAAAGGTTTGAAAAATGTTCAAAAGCGCGCTTTTTTTTGAAAAGCTGAATTTGAGAAACAGAATTTTGAAAGTAGAAATTTGTAAAAAGAATTTTGAACCATCCAGAATTTTGACCCCAACCCCTATTTGAGACCATAGGCCTTACTTCCTATAACCATTCATGAGCTAAGTCTGGCGCGAAGAAGATTAGTTGCAAGGACTTATGGTGATGTTCCAAGGAATGTGATCAAATTATTTTTTTTAATTGAGACAGTACCCTAGACGAAAGTAGACCGCGATGACATAACCCTTCCAAAGGTTCTCCAAAAAGTGACGAATGTGGTTATAAGAGGGGCCTTCGACAAAGCAAAGAAAGCGGACCAACCACGAACGTAGTTCTAAGTGGAACCTTTGACAAAGATCGTTTCATGGGTCGGGGTGACGGAAAGCTGATTCGTTTTATTTTTATCAGGCTAGCGTCGCTTTGTACTACGTAGCCCCTAAATACGTCGTTGAATATCATCCTCCACACTTCACTGATAAAAACTTGACAGGCTCTCATTTTATTCTCAAAACGTCCCAAGAGGTTGTCAACCACTGTTGCCGAAGTCCATCTTTCTGCACCATAAAGGAGGGCCGACACGCTTAGGGTCTTGTTCAAAATTGCCTTGCTTTTATGAAGCCTTAGCTTCATACTGAGTCTTAATTCCCATATGCCTTCTCAGACCTTGCCTCTTCTGTGATCCACTTTAAGTATCATTAACTATATAGTGGGTATATCCAGTGGAAACCATATCACTGAGCGATACAACGAGATTTTTAACAGGGTAGCCACTCGTTCTGAAGCCCAGATAAAACAACGTGATGTTCGTTCTGGTCAAAGCGAGCTGGAGTGCAATGCGTCGATGATGTTAAAAATCTCAGCAGCTTCGGGGGTATGCTGTATGACATTAGGCTCCAAGTTAAAAAAGAAATAAAGTGCACGACTGGGTCGAACGAAACTTTCTCGCTCATCAAAAGTTTGATTGGTTGTTTTCTTACTTTATTAAGTAGGTGGGTAAAAATCTGACAACCGATGCTAGATAAAAGAAACGGTGCATATAGGAAACTTAATATGTAATTCGAAATAAAATTCACTTTTGGGTTATTCACCTGAAACGCTGTACATAAATACAAACAAGTTATTGTTCGGGATGTAAGCCTTACTTGGTTTTTAGGGTTTTATGGAAATCGAAAATGGGGTTTTCGAGATATAAGCATTAAAGTAAGCGTTTCCAGTGATTCGAGTTGAAAATTTGGTCAAAATCATGCCGTTTTAAGGTAAACTAGGGGAAAACTATATTTTTCAAAAATGACTTTTTTCAAAAATCCATTTTACGATAATACAGAGAGAAAAACTGAGTTTTCCATTAAGTTAGAAATGAGCATATTACCTTAGAAATTAACTTTTGTTACAATCGTATGGACCGTTTTCGAGATTTGTCCACATTTCAAAAGTACCGTTACTCGATTTTTTAGCGGAAAACTGAGTATGCAGTTATGTTTACGTCACCTACTTAAGCTTAAATATCAATTTTGGTTGAAATGGTAAGAGCCGTTTTCGAACAAATCAAACTGGTATGAAAATTTTGTATGGGAAGTACCATTAATATTGAGGCCCCGAACTGCAAGCGCCCAACCTTTAAATCCGAATTTTGAACGAAATCCGTTCAGCCACTTAGGCTGTAGGCCTCGGGACATACAGACAGACAGACAGACAGACGGACAGAATTTTGGGACCCACTTTTTTGAGTTCGCCTATCATCGTAATGTCAGAATTGATTAACATCTCGAGTTCGAAATTTTGTACGAATACAATATCTTTCTCTTACTACGTAATGGCGAAAGTTAAAAACATCTACCCTACGTGCTTGACACAGTTTGCTGCTTTTGTACGGACTTTACCACTTCCTAGACCACACTCGTGGTCTCCCCAAAAATGCCTCCATCATAACTATTACCAACCCCAACCCTATCCAAAGTGTTTCACAAAAAAAAACTCTCCCACTTAATTTAGTGAAAGTCATTTTGCATTACCTGCCGGAAACACACAGAAACAGAACAGCATCCTTAATTAGAATCAATTATTCCTCGGTAATTACCAATCTCGAATGATTCTCATAAAATATCAATTCTCTCCCGCAACTAGACCCAAAACCGAATTCCAATCCTGCACACTCAATCGTTAGCCCGGCTCATCACAGCCGGCTTGTCTCAATGATAGAGCAAAAAAAAAAAAAAAAACAGAAAAAAGGAACCCTCCTTGTGGTAAAAGTTTCCCTCTTCCGTGTACTACAACTCGCACACATCTCTGTCACACGGATCATAAAGAAGCAATTAGTATTAGACGGGATGATCCTAATTTTCAGCTGGCTTTCCTGCTCCACATGTTTTGCTCTTCCCCTTATTCCATTAGTATTTGGATGCCCTCCCACAGATGAGTGTTCGTACGCATATGTGGTGCGGCACATTTTGAACCGTAATATTTCTGGGGCACTTGGATTTTATCAGATGGACGTCTACCTAATGGAATGCGTACATTACTGTCGGAGAGTGGAGCACGTGTTGTGCAAATAAATTTCGATGCTAATTATCCATTTTTCTTTTTTGAAGGCTCATTTAAAAATGATGCTGAACTGTGGTGGCATCAGTCCACCAGCCCTAATAGCAGCATACACTTGAAAACCAAGCTATCTATAAATAATTCCTGGAAGTGTGCGCACCCAATTTGTTCATGCTGCTCTCGAGGGCAGAAAGTTCTTAAAACATTCGCTTTTTATGGACTTGACTTCCTTGAAGTTAATTTCAATTGTTACCTCAATTCAATTTAAGGGGAAACCGATTTCATAGGAAAACGCTTTGGGCGAATCTCCGATTTGAAGTGCACATGCAGGGCCCACTTAATTGTAGAAAAGGTAAGAATTCAATTCAAAGGAATGCTTCGAGTATGTAGCTTATGACTCCATACTCGAAGCACTTCCTGGAAGGACTCTAAAACAATACGAAAGTGGACAGGTCGTCCTTAGATAAGGACGATTTTCGTTGTTAGGTCACTCAGAGTTGTTTTTCGTTTGAAATTTGCAAGAGAAATAGCTTGACCTTTCATTTGGTCCATATTTCATAAAATTCGGTCTTAAAAAATATCAGCTTAATTGGTACTGCAAAAATACAAAAGAAAATGTGAATACGATGATAAGGACCTCGTTCTTCTAAGAAAAAAAAAATTCAAATCAAATAAGTAGGTGGAACATTATATTTTATTTTGTCCCCATTCACAACTTAAACAGTTTTGCCGGACGGATGGGACGGATACTCTACGGATACATGTGACATTGACAGCTCGCTGTGTTTTCATGTCGCTTTCGTCAGCGTTCGAGTACCTATATGCTTTTGGAAAATTGTGCCCCTGGCGTTTGCTTGCGACTTTCGCACAATTTTCAAAGTATGATCTTGAATATATCAGCACATCACCCTATCCTTTTTTGGCACCGAAGTTCTCGGTGATATTATTTCCTAAATTTATAGAGCGACCGTTTTCTATGGCCAAAAAGTATTTATGCTATTAACAACAAGGGAAATCGACAAATCGGACAGAACGTCACGAAAGACAGCTGTAACTTTGAGCTAGTCCAGGGCACTCATTTCGTAACTTTTCAGTCGATTATCGTCGATAGACCTTCCGAACAAGAAATTAAGTGCAAAAATTACGAGTTTAAGAGGTTACTCCAGTTCGTTTTCCACAACTGTAATGAAAGATGAAGATAGTCAACAAATTCGCCAGAATATAACTTATCATGGTCATCTTTGTTTAAAAACGATACCGTCCAGACGAATGTTGTTATACGGTATCTGCCACCAGGACTTTGTCTACCTCGGCTCCACTATTAACTCCGGGATTGTCACCTTGTGTTGGCCTTAGAAGGCAATTGATTAAAAATGCCTTGTCAAGAGTAACTTAGGAGCGTGCAACTGGAGGCAGTTAGCCAAAGATCGCGCTGACTGAAGAAGCGCTTTGGTAGAGGCCCAGGTCGACCCCAGACTGTAGCGCTATCTAAGTAAGTGAGTAAGTTGGACCATTAACGTTTTCTGTTTTTGAGAGGTCGATTCTACAAACAGCCCCGCAGGAGAGTTTCCAAGGTTCTAAAAAATAGCTCGGAATAGCTTTCCAACAGTTCATCATTGATGCTCAGATAGTGGATTGGAGAGTGACTTAAAATCCCAGCTAGCTGCAGGCTTATTTTCAATGTGATTCGTTTAAGTTTTTCGGTTCAGTAAGTTGTCGATATTTGCTTTTCAGAATTGCAAAGACTGTTGCAATATTTCGTCGATTTGTCTACCTTTTCAAGTCTTCTCAGCTCGGCTCTGCTGAGGTGTTGAGCGATTCTCGTATTTTTTGTTTTGTTTGTTAGACACTTTGGATATGGTGGGGTTTGGCAATTGGTGGAGGTTTTTTTTTCAACACGAGTGTGGTCTAGGAAGTTGTCATATCTGTACAAGTCCGTTGTTTAGTTGAAAAGTCAATAGTGTAGCTTAGGATTCAATGGTTGAACATGAACATTTAATTAAATCGGTAAGCGTATTTGAAGTATAACCTTTTCTCTAACTCAATTGTTAACGAGTGACTTTCCTTGTTAAAAATATGAAGAGACTCTGCTAAAAATAAGGAGCGTCATCTGCTGGTTTTTCTTGACAAGATCCAGAGCGAGAGGATGTTTAAAGTTTTGTCGAACATAAAGGTACTTTTTAAACCTTTTTAAGTTAAGGCCGTCAAATTAAAATCAACTATCTACTGAATTGGTACAGCTGGGTATAGAAAAACGAAGAGGTACATTTAAGAGGCCCAATTTATTAGCCCAAATAATTAAAAGAAAATTAATTTCCGTGTCAGAAAAAATACCCAATTTATATTTTACAGAATTCGGACCACTGGTGCAATCTAAGTCGCTCAGAATTCATTTTAATTTTGGGCAATTTTGGTCTTTAGAGGACCAAATGACAAAATTTCCATTTGTAAAAATCGCTGAATTTCCTACAACCTCGGGACTTAAGACACTTCAAAGGGTCTGCTGAATTTAAACAGACAACATTTCACAGAGTTTCGTCTTTTATTTGACTTCTAAGTCGGTTCTTGGTTTTTAAAATATTTCAATGCGATGTAAGTGGACCACAAAATGACAATCTAAGACATTTGCTAAATAGATTATTATTCTGTACTAAACTAAAGTTTGTGAACGCTTAAAAATTGTCTCTAGCCAAGTACGATGCTTGCTCGGTAAAAAAATGGGGTAAATTTAACGAAGTCTCTGGTGAAAAAACGAGCGTTCGCTGTTAAAAAGTACCGAGATAAAATGGTTAAAAAACTCACTTCTTCAGTTGTTATCAACCAAATTTGTATATCAAAATAACCAAAC
This sequence comes from Cheilosia variabilis, assembly GCA_951230905.1. NCBI lineage: Eukaryota > Metazoa > Arthropoda > Insecta > Diptera > Syrphidae > Cheilosia > Cheilosia variabilis. Next base: position 57,200,083 of record OX579680.1, on the reverse strand, counting down.
AAATTTAATTTGCTTTTTACGACCGAGAAAATTTTGATTGATAAATCGGTTCCTTAAACGAGTTTCCTCGGTTAATTTTAATCCACTAACTCTGTAGGAAATTTATTAACAGTTTTGGTTGGTAGTTTTTAACAAAAATATTGGTCGATTTTAAATAAGTACATCGTACGCCTCTTCCCATCGGTGTTGCCAGATAAAAAATCTGAAAATCTTGTTTTTCCGAAACAAAATATCTTTTTTTCAAGATTTTGTTCAAATTTTAAAAAGAGCGAAATTTAAAATACAATTTTTAAGTACTTTACTACTAATACATACTAAAACATTTTTTCAAAAACATGTTACATTAGGTATTTTATCAAATCCGTTAAAATGCATTTTTTCTTAGTGTTAGTGAGACAGAAATTGTGCATGGGCTCTGTTCGACTCACATTTTATAAAATAATGGAATTAATTTAAATTTCCTTCAATAGAAAAGGTTCTTTTAATGTGTTAAAAAGTTATTTAAATCAAAAATCTTGAAATTTGATGATTTTGAGGTAAAAGTTTTTTTTTACATGTTTTGGAGCTCAAAAATCTTAAAAAAAAAGATATATCTTGTAATCTGGCACCACTGCTTCCCATTTCAAGTCAGACCAAAGTCAGTCCTGTTGTTGAGTCAAATCAGTGTAGGTATAGTCGAAGAATCAATGCAAAAATTTAATTTTTCAATTAAATTGCACAAATTTACATTTCTTCTCTTTTCTGTGTTTCACTTTTTCAGTATAAGATATTTTTATTGAAAGAAACCCTCCTCCATACAGCACATGTAAAACGTAAACGTTATTATTACGCGATTAATGCTACAAAACTTCCAGACACAGGAAATTAAAAAAAAAATAAACACTGAACTGAAACAATACAATAAATAGACTCGTACTCGACATGAACTTGTGCCACATTTCACAATTTAATAAGAACTCATCTCCTTGTAACGTTAAAGTCCTCCATACGATGAAAGAAAAAAAAGAGTCTGTTTGTGGCGTCGTCGTTATTATTCTTTTATTGTTCCTCTCCCGCACCCACACTCTCCTCATCCGAATTGTTGCTGCATCGATATTCAATCTCGGCAGAGATAAAAATTCAATATTTTCTTCTTTGTGGCTTCGGGGCGGTACGCTGTACCATGTCGGCTGTACTGCAGCACAAAAGCCAAACAACCGGAGGAAGACAAAGGAGCAGCACCGAACACTCGCAATCTTCTGAGAGCAAGTTGAGGATAATAGGGGTTTTCGCTTCTTCTTTTTTTTTTAATTCTTCACTAGGTCTTTAAGCTTATAATTTGTATGTTGTGGGGAATTTGTTGCCCTTTTCCGTCGCCTGGCTTGTGAATACCGCCCTCGCCACAGTCCCCCTGTTGTTTTTCTTGATAATGGTGATGCCAGTCAAGTTGAAATTTCCGTTTATTTCTTCCGTTTCTGTGCTGCTGTACCTGTCTTTTATACTCTTGATGTCTCTTTGGGCTGCTGTTGTCTACAACAGACTCCAGCGAACAACATCCTGCGGCGAACATTTGCGAAATTTAAAAAAACCCTATTTAATTTGCTTGCGTTCTTTTCCCCCCGATTTGACTAAAGTACATGAGGTACATCAAGGGCGAGAGAGGTTTTTTCCAGGATGCTTGCTTACCTCAGATTTTAACCAACTGTCAAAGTGGACGAATTTTTCTTATAGTAACAGGAGAGTAACAGGTTTAATTCCAGACATTGAAATAAAAAAATCGTTATAAATTAATGAGGGCGCAGTGGTTCAGTAGTTGGTATATATGGTTCCTCCGGTTCGACCCCCGAAAAAAACACAAATAACGACTCAAAGAGTTTTTCTTCACTGCGCGCCGCCTTTTGCGAAACTTTGACAAACATTGGAGGGTATAAATGTCCCGAAAAAGCTTCTCAATTCAGACGTTAATCGTAGGTCCCTTCTTCAAAAAAATTAAGGTTAGACTAGGGGTGCTATGTCGAACTGTTGGGCCACATAAAGTCCCTTTTGCAAGTGAACACACCTAGTTCACTGGCTCATTTCACAGCCATCATCCTGAATGTCTAGTAAAAATTAATAAAAATCAGCTCGCCCGCAAATGAAATGCTACCCTCTACATGGGGCGACTAATAATTGTTACAACTCGCGTCAGCGGTTTCCAGCAATTATTGTAACGGACGGAAGTTACATACCTACACAATACACATGTGCTAACAACTAATTAATGCAATCCACCGAAACACACGCAGACACAAACAAATCTGCCTCTAACCAATCATTGTGTCTAATTAACTAATTGATTTAATTTAATGTAAAACATTGAATACTCTCGCCCGCAAAATACTTACATCCCCCAAATCATCGCTCAGCCACCCTCGATTTTCAAATGAATTTCTGTCGCATTGGCAAAAACGTATTCGCGCGCACACACACACGTACTTTGGTATATTATGTACTATAAAAGCGCCTCGAGGACATTTCTAATAGCTGCACCATTGTAGTTTAACCCCAAAAATCGTTTAGACCGACGGACGGCCGGCGGGGGAGTAAAACCATGTTCAGTCAATTTATGCGGTAATTTAATATAAATGTTAATTAGCCAATAATTTTATTGGCCGGCATATGACTGTAATTATTTCACAAGAGTGAAGTGCTTAAATATTCCCACACACACACAAACACAGGCACATGCTTGAAATAATTTTCATACTTGGAAATGATGTTTGAGTCCTAATTTCCTGTGCTTCTTTGAGGCGGCTGCTCTGCGTTAATGCGACAGGAGATCATTATAACGATGGGGTGTACCTTAAATCGCTTCCTAATTGAATTTGATTCTTGATTGTGAAAAACGGGTCAGTTCAGTGGATGTGGCTGTGAAGGCTGGTGTGCTTGTGTGTAGTTAATTGTTTTCCAGTCTGTAAATGAACGACATCTAGTGGTCCTTTTGTTGTCATTTAAGTTTACGTACCATGGCCGTATGTGACAGCTAAGTTTTATTGCTGGTTTTAGCACATGTCTGCTATTGGGTAATCAAACAAACGAACTGTGGGTGTGTGCGACTTGATTTAGAGGGCCTTTATTTTGTCAAAATCGAGGGCTGCCTATGGGGTAGGTGCTTCAAAATGTGTGTTTCGGGTTTGAACTTTAAGATGTTTGCTTTAAATTTGGATAGAGTCTGCAGGCGTTTAATATTATTTTTAGGAGACATTGGATTGAGTTTGTAGTTTTCGAGCTGAGAATATGGTTTGTCGTAGTTGCTGGTTGTGAAAAAATTATTTGTAGCATTTTTATTGACGTCGGGGCACGGTGGCGGAGTTTCCGCTGAACTATAAGAGGCTCTTTGTGAGATCTTCTTTTTCCCAGTCCTACTTTTTTATACTAAAGCTTGGAGTCTCTCTTAAGCCGGTGATGATGTCCACAGTCTTGAGAAATATTTTTGGTACTTGGTCCCGTTTTTGCTTTAGGCTTTGGAGGAGAGATCTTCAGAATTCAAGATGTACAGCGTCATAGACCTATAGAAAATTTGAAATTTGGCCATCAGGCACCTAAGGTGGCTAGTAAAAGAGGAACTTATAGGCACAATCATGGTCCGGCCACATACAGTCTTCGAGTCTAACTCGGACTTCACCCAAAAAATCACAAGTAGAAAGGGGACTTCACTCGACTTGGAATACGCATCTGTAAGCAATTACATATAGAACGGGCTAACTGGAGAGGTCTGTTAGTGGAGCCTCAGGTTCCAACTAATAATACTCAAAATTGGTCACAACTGCAAGACTTTTCATAAGAGCCCTTAAATATTTGAAAGACCGAAAAAAAAAGGGAATATTTAGAGCTGCAAGTCGGTGTAGGTACCCCTAACCTGGCTGTTGTTTCGATTTTTAGAAACCAATGGGAGGAATTGAATTGAGAATCTTTTACAGGACAGCAATATTTTCGGACGTTTGTCATAGACGTTCGCTACGTTCTTGTTCGGGGGTCGAACCGGAGACCAATCGATCGGTAGTCCAACACACTAACAACTGAGCCAAGAGATGAAACCTTGAGCGCAGTAACAATAGAACTTCAACTAAAACAATAGCCAAGTGGTTACACAAGAATTTTATTTTGAAAGTGCGAAGATGCGAGCTTTAAGGCTTGCTACATTTTATGCAATAAAACAGAGGTATTGGTACAGCAATTGCCCAGGTTGTTTTTCTGCTTGAGAAACTGCAGCATACCGTCTTCTGCGACATCAGGTACGTTATAGTTGCCTCTAATTTTTGTTTTTGAAACGGGATTCAGTCTTTTTTGTCGTCTTAAAAATTGACAAGGCCATTTGGCTGAAGCATTGCAGTCCATTTCCGACGTGTTTTGCCTTTTTGGAATAAATCCACATTTTGGTACAGCTAGAAAAGTTCAAGGTTGTATCTTTTTGTCAAATAGTCCTCAAAGGACTAACAATATGTGGACAATTTTTGTTTGAAACGAGAGTATAGAGAATCGTTATGTACGTATTAAGTAAATTATAAGACTCATCATAATTTATTTATTTTTAATATAAAGTAAAACTATATCGTACAAAAATTACATCCGGAAAAAGCAGAAACCAACTTCGCCTTTTCTCCAATCGTCATTTAAGCCTCTGTTACTACCTGCCCTTCGCGTAATTTGTTACGAAAGCCTCTCATTTTCCATTATAGTGACGGGCCCATTACACTTAAAAATAAAGAGCACGACTGAGTCGAACGTAACTTTGTCGTTCATCAAAAGTTTTAATGTAAATGAAGTGGGACTTGCTCCAAATTGTTGGAAATATTTTAAGGGTGCATGTTTAATATTGTTGAAAAAAATTAGAAGTTGGTAGAAGTTTTACGTAGCTGTTATTGGATTTTCATTGGAAGTTGGGACATTGTTATTATTTCAAAATTTTACCGAAAATATGTGAATACAGGTCGCAATTTGGGTAGTAATTTTTGATAATTATTAAAGAAATTGATTTGTTTGAATTTTTTGAGAAAACCTAAGTACGGAATCTTATTGAGAATACTTATATTATCTGTAATATGTATTTTGGTCAAAATCGTTAGAGCGGTTTTTGTAAAATTTCGCAAACAAAACAGTACCAAATATTGCAATCTTTAGTTTGAAAAATACTATTGCTTAACTATTTAGCTGAAAACCGAGTACAAGTTATTGTTCGGAATGTAAGCATTACTTGTTTTTTAGGGTTTTATCAAAATCGAAATTTATTCGAGATGTGAGCAGTTTATAAAGTGAGCAGCACGCAATAATTTTAAAAGCATCTATTTTACTTTAAGTTTGCATTTTGGTCAAAATTGAAAACTAGGGAAAACTATATTTTTCAAAAATTACTTTTTTGAAAAAACCCTTTTTACGATAATACAGAGAAAAACCGAGCTTTCTATTAAGTTAGAAATGACCATAATGCCTTAGAAATGCATTTTTGTTACAATCGTATGGACCGTTTTCGAGATTTGTCCACATTTCAAAAGTACCGTTACTCGATTTTTAAGCGGAAAACTGAGTATGCAGTTATGTTTACCTCACCTACTTAAGCTTAAATATCAATTTTGGTTGAAATCGTTGGAGCCGTTTTCGAACAAATCAAACTGGTATGAAAATGTTGTATGGGAAGTACCATTAATATTGAAGTTACCATGGAAAAAAAAAACGGCCCCGAACTGTAAGCGCGCAAACTCCAAATCCGAAGTTTGAACGAAATCTGGGTAGCCGCTTAGGCTGTCGGCCTCGGGACATACAGACAGACGGACGGACATAATTTTGCGACCCACTTTTTTGAGTTCGCCTATCATCGTAATGCCAGAATTGATTAACATCTCGAGTTCGAAATTTTGTACGAATACAATATGTTTGTCTTACTACGTAATGGAGAGAGTTAAAGATATTTCACATTAGTATGGAACACGCCGGGCAAAGCTGTCACGTCAAACTTTCTATACCAACTGACGTCTGCTAGCTATCTGCTCACATTTGTTAATTAATACGTTAGTAAATATCTGCAGCGTTGCTCAACGGTTAGTGGGATAGACTGGGTATAGATGGGTATCCGGTTCGACCCCCGGTTTTTTTTTTTTCACGACGAAGTTTTTCGCGAAAGTCTGACATACACAAGAGAGTATAACTGACCCAAGGAAGCTTCTTAATTTTGTAAATAAATTAATAAATGCAAAAGCTAGATAAGCATATAAGTTAGGGTCCCCATGAACCTCTATTTATTTTTGTTTTTATAAACTTTCCCCACAGAAAATTAAATAACATAAAAGTATCGTGAAAAATGACATTGCCAATCTTTAATAATATATTTTAAAATTAAAATTAAATATGTGCACTAAAATGTAATTTAAAATCATCACCAGATGACAGTTAAAAAAAATCGATAGACCCATCTGAAAAATAAACCCCCCAAGCCGCTGTCACTCTGTGTAACATCAAAAGAAGATTTCCCTTGCTAAGCTTGCCACAAAATTTAAAACGCCACCGCCAACATTCAAGGGCGAAATTAATTTGAAAAAAGTCCCCCGATCGGTGGTCTGTTTTTCGGCATAAATAATTCAATTCTCGTAAAATGCTCGCCCCAGATATACCAGTACCAGATATACGATAACCAATTCAATTTAAAAATTAAATTCGTCGCAAACGTCAGCCTATACAATTTTACAGTATATGGCAACCAATTCAATGCGATGATTCATTCCGCCCACTACATCATAAAAAGAAGCCTGTCACAGTCACACAAAAAATATGAAGTCCACTCCGAATGGTGGCGGGTATGCCGTACCCACTCCAAACTTTATGGCGACGCTCACTCCACGCGTAAGGTATCGTTTGCCCTTTTCATACAGATTGAACACCAGCTGTTTGCAAGGATCCGTAAATGAGAATTGAAAAATACTTATTCTTTTGTGGATGTTGCTGTTTTTTTTTTCTTTTTTTTTCTTGCGTACTTTACAGCTCAGTCTCAGTACCTATGCCGTCCGGGTATTTGCGACGGTATCACATTGAATTAGGGAAAAAAATATAAGCTGAGCGGGGGAAAAAAACGAGTCCTTTCAATAAAGAATACAGAGTTATTGATCGGATTCTATTGGCATTTTATTCGAATGGAAATAATCGATGTGTCACATAAATTTTCAGTTCCGCCTTGTTACGGAATAGCACACCCACAGAGCAGTCGGCAGTCGGCAGTCGGCAGTCGGCAGTCGACATTCGGCAGTCGCCTTTGTGTGCGAGTAAGTACGTAGTACAGTAGGTATATGCCTGGCGTCTTTTCTCTGGAATCACTGTGAAAAATTACACATTCGTTCGTTGTTATCAATGGGTGTTCGTTTCGGTAAATAATTGAAGCCCACATGGTGCCCTTATTGACGCAGCACGGGCTATGTTGCTGAAGATGCGAATTTTCCGAGTCGTAAATTCAAACCTCTCACTAAGGAAATCTGATCCGATACGGTTCAATGATGAAAGAGTACACCAAAATGCCCATCATCAACTCGACCAACTGTCTATATGCTTAATTGAACTGAACTTTTTTATTTAGCCTGAAATACTTTTCTTCTCATACAACTACAACTTTCATTTGGTTTCATTTGCAGGACCACTCGTTCTATCGGAGGCCATTCAAGGTACAATGGGTCGGCTGCCATGTAATGTAACACCGCCGGTGCCCGAGGATAGAGTAGCGTTAGTGATTTGGTACAAAGTGGGATCAAAGACTCCGATATATAGGTAAGTGTTCTTGTGTGCTTCTTTCACCTTGACCAGAAAGCATTAGTCCTACTGCTCGTTTTTTTGTAATTACTGTTGCGCGTTAAGTGGTCGTCCCTACCTATGATGTGGTTAATGAAAGCCGAAACACATGTTGTCGGCAATGAATGCAATTTACACCCGTGTTTTAATTTAGTTTATTGCCAATAATGAATTTTTATTTGCTTTGTTAGTGTTTGTCGGTTGCGTTACAGGGGGTGTAATTTTCTGTTGAAAAGAAACCCATGTGTGGGAAATACTTGGAAATTTGTGGCCGGAAATTAAAATCAACTCATTAAAAAAACACTCGTTCTGGCTTGGATTATGCTTGCTTCAAATTAAGTTTATGCCACAAACTCCGTAACTGACATTTAAATTTGACAGATACCTTTTTTTACACATCCATCCAAACAAGTCGGCCCGCGGTGTTTTGTTATGAGTCTTAAATTTTTTATCCAACCAACAACAACCTGTGCTATGAAAATGTTACCAAGGTGCTTGGCCCTCGCGTTCTCTCTCTCCATCCAGCTTTAATAAGGTCCTTGGTTGGTACAAGAATACAAGGTCTACCAATTATTTGAAACCACAGGTCAATAAATTGACTCTTGTTCCATGGTTTCCAAGCTACGCAGCTTGAGATATTTTTTTGTAATCCACCTTTTAAGAGGTTTGCTATACAATTTTGGGGAAACTTGCACACTTATTTCTACGGAGGGAGGTTGTCTCCAATCTTAAAACTAGTTTCGACGCCTTTCGGTTGAATCTCTTGTCGCATGTGCACAAAGTGCGCAGCTTTTCTGTAAACCACCTATAAAGAGGTTTCCTATAAAATTTGGGGAGACTTGCAACTGCATCTTCTGCTACCTTTTTTACAGATAACCTTACAGCGAGATCCCGGCCTTCAAAATGTTGTCAAATTGTCCTTTTTGACAGGCAACAATAGCTCTAGAAATAAATGTAACTGTGTCATAGACAGAACATAGAAGGTTTTATAACTGAATAAGTTATAAAACCTTCCGATGGCAATTGCGATTCGTTCCCTTTCAATTTTATATAGCTTGGTTTAAACTGAAGTAGTTGGGTCAAAAATACGCACTCGCCTTAACAAGATCACGAAAGCGGACAAATGACAATGCATTGAGACATTTTGAATGAAGTCAGTCGACAGTGACAACCGATAACCTTTGGATCAGTAATGGAGACAGTCCCTGTTGAGTTGAGACGTATTTTGCGGTCTTTGGGGTCTACCCAAATAAACACCAACTTTCGACCGGAGATACAAAAGAAGCCTTGTCAAACACTACTTATAGCAATTTCTACCTTCTGCCTTACCCATGGCCAACGACAAATTGTGGTTCTGGGTCAAGGAGCAGAAAGCTTAGGAATTTACGTAGGTGGCGCTACAGTCCACGGTGGACTTTAGGTCCTAAATCTTTTTTTGAGTTTATGGGTTGGACGACTGCGTCTGGATCTGGGTTCTGGGGTCGCTTATTAGGTCGGTACGACACTCAGAACTCAGTGCCGCCTGCTGCGACAGGTCCACTTAAGGTTCAACCCCAAAATATTGAATTTCTTTACACAGGGTAAGTAAAGCTTTTCCTCCCATAAGCCCGGTGACAAAATAGCTTTTAAAAAACGAACTATACCAACTCGGACTCCTTTTGGTGCGGTCGGTATCAAGTCGAGTCGAGTCGACAGTCGAGGACTCTCTCAAAATGTAGAGCTCGGTTTTGGCACATTTCTGCCTATTGCAGCAATCATAATTATACGGAGTGCTTTGACCTATTTTGTTGAATTTTTTCCACCATTTAAAACACACCACAGCCTGACAAGATCGCTTTCAGATCGATGCCAAAACACTTTGCAAGTTGTCAGAATTCCTAAGAAACGTCCAAAAATTTGTAGATATCTTTAAAAAGCTTTAAGAATCCTCAGAAGTCTTCCACACAACACACATCCTTTCAAGTATACCGGCTTTCCTTTGACAAAACCTCCCATCAGCCTACTGGAAATGGCTGAGAGACCATTTCCAGTAGGCTGATGGGAGGTTTTATTTTCCCTAATTGACGGAATCGATTCACCGTTGTCACTGAGGCTTCATAACTCCATTGTAATCCTTTTCATGTGCTCGTCTTCAAATGATTCCCCAAACAGATTGCTTTTCGCAGTAATCACAGCCTGTAAGACGTATATAGATACATCTCTCTCTTTCTCACAATAGACAATTCATCAAATCGATTGTGTGTAGTTATTTGTGTGGAGATTTATTTACCGCTCTTACCAAGGTTACTCATGAACCAGAAGAAGACGAGAAAAAAATATTACAAAAGTTAAGCATCCGCAATTTATCCTCTATACACTGAAAGAAAGTCCTTGAAAGTTGCCAAGTGAACATAAAACATTTCATTTCGAGGGAGAGAACAAGAGAATGGTCCGGCCAAAGAAAACTTTCTCTCTTGACTGTGCGGCCGGTGGTGGTTGTATTTTGTGTATACAGCTATATTTTATTGGATATTTGGTAAAGTTAATTAGGGTTGCGCTGCGATGCAAAATAAATGAGGACTCGGGCACTCGGGGTTTGCGAGGGAGACAAAGAACAAGAAACTTGTTTTTTTCCACAAAACTTTGTACGCAACCAAAATCTGTGCAAATCAAGGGACTGCTATAAATTTGCTTCGTTGTTTTTTTATTCTTTTTTTTTTTTTTTGCTATCGGTGTGTTGCTCTTTTGGTCGTTTCGTCTTTCAATGGATTTTTTGTTCTTTTTTGTTGAATTTATTGGGTGGGGATTTTTTTTTGGAAATTTATTTTTGGTTGTACACCACGACCACAAAACTGTGAACGTATTGAGAGGTATTATTTTTTGTTCGGCTTGGGTAATTAATTTAATATTTTGCTTGCTTTAAATAAAGCTTGACCTACATTTAGGAGGATTCCTTAAGTCGGTAGTCGCTACAGTGGGTGATAAGTCTCTAGACTCCGAAGCGATTTGGAGGCTGAGAGTCAGAAGAGGTATTGTCTTTGTTCTCTGCTATATTGAGGATGCTTGTCCTTGAATAACCAGGAAGATGTCTGTGAGGAAGCACTATAACTTTGCGATTGAGCTGTAAAGGAAGTTATCATCGCTGTGCATTATTACATCAACAAGAGATGTAATCCAACATGATTCCTTTGAATTCGCACAAATGGTTGGTTGATTTTATTTATAAGGGAACTTTAATAGACAATTGAAAATGAAAGACGCAATAATTTTGAAAACATAATTTACTCAAAGTATGCCTGCCGTTTTCTGGTAATCTAAAGAAGACCGCATTTTTAATAAATGTCATTTTTCAAAAAAATTTTGAACGATAATACAGAGAAAAACTGAGTTTGTCATTAAGTTAGAAATGACCATATTACCTTAGAAATGAATTTTTGTTACAATCGTATATTCGAGATAAATGTTCAAATTTCAAAAATTTCAACCGTTATTCGATCTTTTAGCGGAAAACTGAGTATGCAGTCCCCTACTTAAGCTCAAATATCAATTTTGGTTGAAATCGTTAGAGCCGTTTTCGAACAAATCAAACTGGTATGAAAATTTTATGCGGGAAGTTCCATTAATATTGAGGTTACCTTGCACAAAAAGAAACGGCACGAACTGTAGACCCAGGCAATATAAATATACTCCATACACGCGCAAATACAGGTATGTTCACAAAAATAACCAATTCACATAAAGACCATATACACATAAAAACCTAGACGTCGCCTTTCATGAGGAATTTCCAGAATCAAAAACGGTTGACAAACCCAAAATGTACTAAAATTCATACGTTTTCCGATTTCAACCAAACTTCACAAAACCCATACATAGACCAATACCAAAGATGTGTGAAAGTTTTGTTAAAATCGGTAAATGCGTTAAGGCGTGAATCGGCGACAAACGAACACAATTTTAAAGCTCCATTTTTATATACAGGGTCCGCCAAATAACTTTTTTTTTTTGAAAATGCTATAAAAAAAAACTACTGAATATTTTCTCAAATTTCTTTTTTTATTTGAAAGTACAATTCTTCCGGTTAATAATGGAAAATAATTTCATTCAAATGGCTACCTCGGCTGGCCATGCAGTAGCCTACACGATCGGTCCAATTTTTAAGCACATTATCGATTGTGTGCAGCTGTATTTCACCAATGGCTTCACGAATATTGCCCTTTAAAGCGTCAATTGTCTCTGGCTTGTTCAGCGGAATAACTAATAATTATAATATAAATAATAAAAACTAATTATCTGTCAAATCAGACATGAGCTAAGTGTTACCATTCGCGAAATAAGCACTAGTTGAAAAAAAAAAGTTAGATGGCGGACCCTTTATATATATAGATAGATAGATGAGGCAAAGGAGAAAATAAAGGCTTCGAAATAATTCACACGCAAGTTGAGTAAATGAGCTAACGTCTCTTTTTTCCGATAGACAATTTTGTAGCTTAAAAGAGGAGAAACCAATTTGGGCATATGGCTAACATGCAACTGCATCCTGAAACACCATTTTCCAAACAGGTTTTCGAACATTTGAGGGTGTTGGCTTTTTCTTGTTCTATTTCTTAGTAAGCGACTTCAAATAACTACCTACCCTTTTTAAATATAGTCCATCGGTGGGGCCAAATCCCACCATATCTTGGAGTCATGGTCGATGGTTTGTTTATGTTGAAATGTTGTCGTCAAACTCCTTTTTAAATGTCTCATTTGCTTCTTAGGCAGCGTGGAATGTGTCATTATTTTCTTGAAGCCAAATGTCCTGCAGATCACGTTGAATATTGGTGCAATCATGGCTCTGTACCGGGATTTTCTTATTTGTTTATAAAGTATCTTCGGCTCGATGGTGAGGGCAAGGGCTATTCAATTAACCTTCGTATTTTCCTTGACTCAATTGGGACAGTTTTGCTTATTAACAAACAAAAGTGAGCCTCCTCACTGTCACACTATTATTTAAAAAGGTAATGTTTGTTTGTAAGAGGTAAGTTCCGGAACTACTGAACGGATTTCAAAAACTTTTTCACTAATAAAAATCTACGGAACAGAGTATTGCGATAGGCTACTTTATTTTTTGGATTTTCCATTTTGCATTTGTTTGTTTTTTTGCACTGAATGAAACACTGCGAAGCAGCTTACGTGATAAAAGCTGTGCCTATTCAAATGAAATCATTTTAAAATTTAACTTTGCCTCATTCAACTTGTTATTATATTCATAAAAAAAGCTTAAAACCGTATTTTGGCAGTACTTTTCCGAATATTGAGCTATTCACCATTCTGCTCCATCCATTGAAAGCATTTTAGGTACCTACACACGAGATCACGCCACAACTCTACGATGTTTGTTTCGGTAGTCGTGTGGTTTTGCTGTGCGGAACCACTGATATCACAGCACAGATAGGAAAACTAAGACAGACATTTTTGAATTGGGTAGGAGCGCTGGAGCTGACTGTCTATTATTACTTAGTTTGTTAGTTTACGAACCAAACATTTGGGATCCACTAAACTTCATTTTGTGTGTGCGTATTACATATCAGACCAGGGATGGAATCCCGTTAGGTGATAGTTGATAGTCACTTTTGTGATAGTCACATCCTTCCTTCTACCTTCTACGAAAGGTGATCGCTAAGAGTCGCATAGTTTAGTTGTCAGTTGTCATTTTTTGCACAGAAAATTCAAGGTAGCCTTGATATAATCCTAATAATAGGTTCGTTCATGTACTTTCAGTATAGAAAAATGAAAAACGTCAAATATCAAAAATCGAGAGAGAAATCTCTCAATTTCATGAGTAGTACCTGATCGGTTTTCTTACAAAAAGTTAAAAAAAATGTCATTTTGACATTATTGTAAAATGCAGCATCTACAAAATAAGTTGGAATTGATTTTTTTTATTAAACTTACCATTTTTAATGCGCTGATATGTTCTGGGGGAATATTCGATTACAACTTCTTCCTCCGACATCGTTGAAGACGAAAATAAATAGAGTTTTACTTGTCAAACTTTTGAGCTGTCACTTAGTTGTCAGTTTTAGTTTTTAATTTTTCAGTAAGTCGAAATTCAGTGAGTAGCAAATTACGAAAAAATTAAAAGAGGGGAAATGGTTTTCTCTCTCGTTTTTTTAAATTTTCTCAGAACGTGGTCGCTTAGCAAATTTCTAATAATTTTACGTTTGCAAAAAAGTACCCGAACGAACCTATTATAAATGCGAAAGTAAGATTTTTACCTTTTAACGAACACAAAACCAATTTTTATGAATTTTGGTATAGGAGGAGATGGGACCTCTGAAAACGACTTTGGCTACTTTTTGTTGCGAAAACAACACGTGAAGGTGATGATCTTGGGGATGCAAGCTTAAATCACGAACCAATTATTTCTCAAGTTAGGGATAATAAAATACATCATAGGTATCTATACTTTTGGTAAGAAAAAAATATATATATGCCGAGTATTTTACCAATGAATTTAAATGTGTTGTGTAGGTCTAATTGGTTGGCTTGAAAGATAGGATAGTTTTGAACCCGATAAGTGGCACTGTTGTTGATATAAAATTTAAATTGAGTTATTCAAAGTACTAATTCTACGCAGACGAAGTTGCGGTTACATGCTAGTGTTAAATAATACTTCTCGATAATTTATTATATTTTAATTAATTTGTCGAACACCTTTCGCTTCGACTATATCCAATTCAATGCCCCAATTCCCATCTCATCCTCAATCCCTTCTTTTCTTAATGCCCATTTCATTCCAAGGACGTATAAGTGACCAGGTTGCCACGCTAACATTATTTTACACTTGCAACTTGAGAGATGGTGTTAAAACTGTCAAACTGTCCACCAACTGAGTGAGTGCTGCCAAATTGGAAGTAGCCATACAAAAGTCGTCTATTGTACCAACTTTTTGCAAATTCGTGCAATAAAAACTAGACCCAAGAACACTTGCAGGCTTTTACATTCAAAGCAATAGTGAACTGTTCTGGACTGGACGGAGACGATACAGATGTTTGTTGCTCGTAGGAAAGGCGTTGTTATTCAATCCGCTTCCTAGGGTCTAAAACGTGGAAACATCTCACAGTGATTTAGATTGAAGTAGCTATTTCCATGATGTCAGTGCTGGAATTTAGCGCAGAGCAAAGGTAGGCTGTCTGCCCATTGTGGCGTTCTATCCAATTTCCTTTCTTGTAAACGGCTTAAAGTCTGACTAGCTGTCACCCATTTTTGCTGCTCGTATCGTAAAACATACGCTGTTGCACTTAAATCTATTGTAGTTTCATTTTTTGTAGCACAATACTGTCCGACTCCATTGCAACTTGCAGCTACAGCTTCGTTACTTTGCTTTACTAACTCTGTTCCGCCTGCCGAGTTCATGCAGTTATGTTAACGCCTTCCGTATGTGCGAGTATTTACAGAGACTTCTGTGAGATTGTACCCCTGGAGCTGGATTGACAGTTTTGTACAATTCCATAAAAAAAATGAGCTCTAGGTAAAAGACAATCAGCAGTTTTAAGCTGCTTCTTTTTTAACGTACGAAGTTCAACGTTCATGCGTTTAACAAAATTACAAGTTAGTTGATAACTCAGGTCCATTTAAGGCGGTTAGCACCTCCATCTGAGACCGAACGCTGTAACTTTTTTAGCCAAAAAGAAGCTGAGACTATGGAGTACTTACAAATTTCCAAAGTTACTGTCGTATAAGGTCCGAACTATCAAATCAGACAACAGAATCAGCGTTGTTGGGTCAAAAATATGTAATGCTGCGATAAAATTTACAAAGTGATATATCGCGCGTGACATCCCAATCCCAATTATATGAAATAAAATTCTGTGACTCTTTCGCTATCACATGGAATATTTTGATTCGATTGTGCTGTTGAACTACCTTTCTACTTTTCCTGCTCCGATTGCGACAAATAGAAGTGAGCCTCTTCACTGAGCAAGTCCGTGCGAGCTTCCAAAGACTGAACTCACGACTAAAACGATGATGAAAGATGGTGTAAGAGCTGTCAAATTGTCCACCAACTAATGGCGTGTTGCCAAATTGGATGCAGCCATTAGAATACTTTCTGAGTATTGTAACAGGAGACTGCAGCCAATGGTTTCATTATCATTCGAATTTCTGTTAAACTCCTTGTACAAAGAGCGACTTTTGACGTCGACTTTGCTTTGCTTAAACAAATTGCACCACAAAAACAAGTAAAATCTTTCCTGTTCACTTCTCCAATTTGACGGTACATTGATTACTCGTCAGTGAGTCCCTTGATACCATTGAATGATGTCTTCCTCTCTAAATAATAAATTCAAAGACCTTTTAAGGGATGACCTATGCATTCATCATGTCTACGCCCTACGTACAGTCTCTGTTACTGCCCAACTAAGCTACAAAGTCTCACACTCCCGTGTATCAATTTTTAAAGCCTTCGGATAAAAGTTGCAAAGACTCAAATATACTATGCACTAGTTCCCTGCAACCATTTACTGAAATTAGCTGCAGCAGCTATATTCTCGCTTGAAATGTGACAAAAGTACCTGCCTGCACTAAATATTAACAATCAATTCAGAGACAGGACTCACTTACTTACTCAAAAAACACACTCTACCCGAGTGCACATCTCATTGCAGGTATATCTACAGATACACCCTCGTAGGGAATATAAAACAGACTCCCTCAGAACAAAATTACAACTTCTCCAAAGGATATCCATTATTGTGCCAAGGATGTATCTCTATATACGTATATGCATCTTATGTCCACTCAGTTGCATTAAACTTTCTGTGTCGAATTATTTCCACTTCGTTGTCATCGCCAGTGTCCCTGATGAATTGCAATTAACTTCAAGAAATGCAAGAGTGTGACAAAGTTTTATCAAGTTCTTGCTGTTTCCCTGTAGCGCCTCTGTCGCTCTGTCGGTTCCATTTCATTTAAACTGCATTTGATGGGGAAAAATCTCAACTAAAAAACACTTAACTTTATTTTCTCTTCTTTGTTCTTTACAGTGTCGATACAAGAGACTCAGACTTCTCCCAGGGTACACACTGGTCAGATGATGCATACGGCGAACGTTTGTCCTTTTCAGTTACCGGCAGATCTGCAACACTTAAAATTAAGGGCACCCGCCAGGAGGACACTGGGGAGTATCGTTGCCGAGTGGATTTTCAAAAGAGCCCAACTAGGAACTCCAAAGTCAACTTGACTGTAATCAGTAAGTTCTTGTAGAGATTTTTTTTCTTCTGTTTTTTTTTTGTACATTTTATCCTCCTTAAAATTTGTCTTCCTATTTACTCGAGTCGGGGATGAAATTCTTAAAAACTTACACTGAGTAATGAGAGTGCACGAGTGTGTGTTTGTTTGTGTGATGGACAGGTACGGGTGGAAAAGGAAATCAATTCTCCGAATGCGTCTTGGATCGGTTTTGTTGTCATTGTCACCATCTTCCGAGTGCGCATCAGGCAAAATTTGCTTTCCCTGGATCTCCCATCTCGTTGGAGATGTTGAAAGACGTCCGCATATGGTGCATTTTCGATTGGCACACAACAAAGAACACCCCCCTGTGCTGGGGGTAAACACCATTTACATGAGGATCCACATAATGTGCATTATATACATACATAAAAAAAAAAGTGGATTGCACATTACATGTCTGCAGTTTGGTGATGGGTTTGTGTAAGTTTGTGTACTTCGAACTGCCAGTTGTGAGATCTCATTGTTGGAATTTTCCGTAATGGTGCTCGTTTATAGTAATTTCGCACTATTTGCAAACGAGATGACTATGCCATTGTCGTCGTCATCGTTGTCATTGTCAACATTGACGACAGATGACTTGGTAATGGTCGATATTTATATGAGTGTGCTTGTATGGGAAACACGGAGCGGACATTGCGAGACCCTTGTTGGTTTTTATAGAGTGTCGTAGAAATTTATTTGACACTGTCACATTCCTTCCGATTGACAGTTGTTGGCAAGGGTCGTTTTGATTTGAAGAATTCCAGAAATATGATAAGTGAAAATGTTTTTGTACACTTCTATGCTTGTTTTCGATCTTTTTAAACCGCAAATCCGACCAATAACTGTCAATCTGTAGGAAAGTGTCAGTCAAATGATGTCTTGTCGTGTGTTCTTTCAGTGCTTTGGGTATAGGCAAGTCAACGTGATGCCATAAAGAGCGAGTTCAGCTCTTTCCCTAGTTCTTTAGAGGGTAAGTGCTTCAATTCTGCTGCAAAACGAGAGCTCACCTTAGTTTTAATAGGAAAGGTCGATTTTATTCGACCATTTTGTTTGTCAATTTACCTTTGACAGTCGTGGGGAGTGGTCAATATTTTTTTTATAACATATTTTCTTGTTGATTTTATTCGACCATTTTGTCAATTTACATTTGGCAGTCGTGGAGAGTGGTCAATCATTTTTTATTTTTTATTGCGGAACTTTAACATTCCTTAGACGATTTTATTCAACCATTTTGTCCATTTACCTTTGACAGTCGTGGAGAGTGGTCAATAATATATAATTTTATTGCCACATGGATCTACTACCTACGGTGTACGCGGTATTGTAGTGGCTCTCCGGTTCAACCCCCAAAAAAGTAAATAACTACAGCTTAAGGTTTTTGTGTTCCTTATGGGGCCAAGGGTTTGCATCTTTTTAAATCCGGAGAGGGGAAATTACGACAAGTCACTACCGCCATAGTTTGAAAAAAACCCGATAAGGATGGGTGCTCTAAATTTGGCACCCCAAAGCTCCAATAAATATTTTTTTTTAACTCTGAACAGGTGGAAACTAGTTCTTGACCTCTTGGCAAAGGTTTTGAAAAGTTCAGTCTGTAGATCTGTAGAACGCGTATACAGAGCTGTTAGAACCTATTGACTTCTAAATTTATTTTTCTGAGCGTGGGCAGGGCAATTTGCTTGCTGTCAGCTCTCTCTAACGATACAAAATTTAAGTCGCTGATTGGATAACCTATTGCTGATACAATGAAAGCAGATATCTTTCAGAAAACTTTGAAATGGTGCATCTCCATATTTTGACCTATTGCGATGAAATTTGACTACACACTGCTCCGTTGAGCTCTTTGTAAAGTCTGAAAACCCTATACGGATTGTGTCGTTTTACCGAAAAGCCTTAATAAATTGAAGTCCACATTCAAACAGTTTTATTACATGACTACCCCTGCAAAAATCTGCCTTACGACTTTTTAATTATTGGTTCAATCATAAATATCCTTTGGAGCAAAATAATGTAACCAGTGTTGCCGGAGAGAAATATTATAAAGTAGTACTGTAGCAGGCATTTTTTAGTCTTCAAAATTCACGGAACAACCAAACCACAATCTCAAATAACAATAAAATAAATACCGAACTGACAGATGAAAATTGCACGAAGCCAACGAAAATCAAGAACAAACTAGAAAGAGTGAAATTCCCTTTTTGACGACAGTTTATTTATTAACGTTGAAAAATTACACTTTGCTGCAAGTGTTGGATATTTTAGGTCTTTAAAAAATAAAGGAGTACGAATGTGAATGGAGGAGTACGGAGATGTTGAAAGTAGTACAATACTCCTATGGGAGTACTTTCGGCAACACTGAATGTAACCCAGCATCAGGCAAGCGGCCATAAGCTAATTTATGGACACTCAGGTCCACATAGGTGTGTAGAACCACCACGAAACAGAAAGACCTGTCGGACCTAGAGGACCGAGGGGAGTTTTTAAAGGTAGTTTATTTCGTGCTCTCTGTCAATTGCGGTGTCAATCGATTCGATTTTTCACAGCTTCCTCTGGTCTGGTCTTGAACTGACTCACTCGAGGATTGAAGAGCTCCTATGGGAGGCTCACAATTAATTTCGAGCTCTCTGTCAATCGCGGTCTCAATCGATTCGATTTTTCGCAGCTTCCTCCAATAAACCTCTTTATTTGCACGATCAGAGGCTAATCGCGTCATGGCCATCTTTCGGTTGATCGTTTTAGGAGCCTTTGACTTGTTTCTACAGTTGTTGGTAATATTACAAAAAAAAAACCGTCTCAACAACTCCTTTTTGTTATAAATGGAGCCATTGCAAACTTCCCATAAAGGCCAATTCATACTGACAGATAGATAGATAGATAGATAGATAATTAATTAATTTATTTCTTGAAAATCTATTATGAACATGTTCATACAAAATTAAAACATCAATGGTACAAGGATAATGGATAAGAAAAATGAGACATTCTGTATTTTACAAATTGAATAATAGGAAAATAGTGATGAATGCCACTTCAAAGTGCTTAACAGTACAAGATACAATTATGTGGGTGGGGTGACCCTATAGTGAAAACTATATTAAAATACAAGTTTAAAACAGTCAGGAACAAAATTAAAATTAAAGTTACAATTACTTAGGCTAAATTAGCCATTAAGAAAATAAACAAAAATTTAATAAAGTAAAAATTAGACCATCAGTAATTAAGCCATGAAACCGGCAATAAGTGATTCTAAATCAACATACTGAAAGTTAAAGAGCTAGCGTCTTACATTTTTAATGAACAAACCAGTATTAACATATTATAAAAGTTTCCACGTAAATTATGCGTTGAAATTAGACGTAAATTACGATTACCAGACTTCATAAAGAAGGTCTTCAACAATATAACAATATAAATGACGAAGGGGAAGAATTCTCAGGTCACAAAACAAGGGATAACTAGGATATCTTGCAGGTTTACGACATATTTTTCTTAAGACATATTTTTGCAAAATTAGTAAAGGTTGTATCTTATTAAAATATGAACTTCCCCAACAAGCAATACCGTACTGCAACTTAGAGTGAAAACTTCCATAGTATATAGTTTTTAGAAGTATTTTGGAGCAGACATTGCGCAAGTATAGAAGAAATGCCTAAATGTATAGCGAAAGTACTGCTTTAAGGTTACCACATGATTATAGAAACTCATCCTGGAATCAATAGTTAGGCCCAAATAAAGGGTTTTTCAACAGGGACGCTACAAAAGTAGAGCGACAGCGACAGCAAACGACGCCGAATTTCTTGCCGCTCTTTTGACATTTCTCTTCAGTAAGGTTCCATTGCCATTTCATGATAGAAAGATATACGAGCCAACAACGAGTCGAAATTATTAAAATTTACTACCGAAATTCGGAGTCAGTGGCCTCAACGTTAAGAGCGCTACGTCCAATTTATGGTCGTCATAATCGTCCTAGCAGATCAACAATTGAGCGTCTAGTGGAAAAATTTGAATCCACAGGCACAGTACAAAATGTTCCCGTGCCAGTGAGATAAAGAAGAGAAGTGCCCGTAGTATCGAGAATATTGCTGCCGCTGAGGCTTCAGTTGAACAAAGCCCAAATGTGTCTCTCACACGTCGTTCTCAAGCGTTGGGCATCTCTGTGACGTCGTTGTGGCGAATTTTGCGAAAAGATCTTGGCCTACATCCTTACAAGAGAACTGAAACCGCTTGACCACCAGAAGCGTCGTATGTTCGTGAATTGGGCTGAGCAACAACTTGAAAATGATTCGGATTTTCATCGAAAAATCATCTTCAGCGATGAGGCTCATTTCTGGCTGAATGGCTTCGTCAATAAACAAAATATGCGGTATTGGTCAGGCAGCAATCCACACGTACTCCATGAGTCATCATTGCATCCCGAAAAAATTACGGTTTGGTGTGGTTTATGGGCCGGCGGCGTCATTGGGCCGTACTTCTTCCGTGATGATCAAGACCGGCACGTTACTGTGAATGGGAATCGCTACCGTTCAATGATAACCGAATATTTGTGGCCCCAATTGGATGATATGGACTTGGAGGACATGTGGTTCCAACAGGACGGCGCCACAAGCCACACAGCGAATGTCACAATCAATTTATTGGAAACCAAGTTTGGAGAACGTGTTATCTCACGAAATGGTCCAGTCGCTTGGCCGCCTCGGACGTGCGATTTGACGCCGTTAGACTATTTCGTGTGGGGCTACGTCAAGTCTATGGTCTATGCCAACAAGCCAGCGACGATTGATGAACTTCGTACGAATATCGAACGTGAAATTGCAGCAGTATCGGCCGATTTATGCTTGAAAACCGTCGAAAATTGGGTTCGGGGTCTGGACTTCTGCAAGCGTGCCCGTGGTGACCATGCAAAAGAAATCGAGATCCATACATAATGGCATCGGACGTACTTTCATTGATATCCAAAACCGTTTTTGTTTTATTTAAAAAAACTTTTGTAGCGCTCATATTGAAAAACCCTTTATTTAAAAACATCCACTGGCTCAATTGCAAAACACTTATCACTACAGATTATGTTGCTACAAAAGGACGAAGAAGAACAACTAGATACACAATTACAATTATACAATTTATATCTTTGGCATTCAGGTACATGAAAATAAACATAGGCTTCAATCTTTGGTATCGAAGACAAACTGTAAACCATAATTTTAGTTTTGGAGCTTATTACTAAATTGTGTTCTGCGAACCATTTTCTCAATGGGTTGAGATCCCAGTTTATGTCCGAGATTAAATCTAAAGGACAACTGCAACCATAGGAAAAACCAACATCATCCGCAAAAGCAGAAGGTGTACCTTTAAAATTAAGTGAAAATAGTGAGTTAATATAAATTAGAAACAAAATAGGTCCTAAAACTGAGCCTTGGGGTACACCTAAGTTAAAGAACCTAATTTCGCTTCTTATGTCGTCAAGCTTCACTCTTATGCGACCTGTTACCAAGATAAGACCGAAGCCAGTCAAGTATGAAACCACGAAAGCCAGCTTTTTCCAACTTTCTCAATAGCAAGCTATGGTTAAGCATATCGAAGGCTTTGGTTATGTCAATAAACAAGCCAGATGTATATTTTTTACTATCGAGGTTTGACATTATTTGAGAGCAGAACTGTAGCAGTGCGTCTTCAGTTGATTTTTCTAGACTTTCTTAGACTAAAAAATGAATTATTACTTAGATAATTTACTATTCTACTTTTTATAAGCTTTTCAAAAATTTTACTGAAGACAGGAAGAAGTGAAATTGGGTTATAATTAGCGACTGATAGCGACTGGTAGGGTTTAAGCCGTTCATGGGCTTTTTAAGCCTATACAAATTGCTCTTGAAGTCCTATCCCTGACGCCTTTTCCCTGCAGGTATATTGTGTAACCAAGGGAATCAATTTCAGAAACAACATCCCAATCGAACCACCTGCTCTCTACACACCCACGATTCCGGGTATAGAATATGTAGCCAATTTCAACCATTTAATCACCGTTTCTGACACATCACCGGTGGATACATAGCCCTCGTAGTACATAATTAGTCCAAATATAGAAGACTCATAGTATACACCATCCAGAACGACAACTAAACGTAATAAGTACGACAGACGCATATATCCAGCTCCCACTCCCAACATCACTCCCACTATCCAAAAAATATTGATTACTGTGTACAAAAATTGTTTTCTCTCTTTGCAGCACCCCCGGAAAATTTGGTTATACTAGATAGTAAAGGCGGCCACATACCGCACTACATACTGGGTCCCTACAACGAAGGCGCTTCCGTGAACATCACATGCGTATCAACAGGAGGTGAGTATCACACCCGACGACAGACTACTTCCCATTTATACGGACTATTTTGTATATAATCATGCTCAAACTCCTCGTGTTTGATGGCCTTGCCACCGCCATAAGGGCTCACATCACAGTCAGTCTCCTTTCCCAGTAATGATGATGAAGCTCTGCTCCTTCGTATCAGATACTTACCGGAATTACTCATGAGTCAAAAGGACTTTTTTTCTTTTTTCTTTTTTGTTGTTCCTTCTTCTTCTCGGATTTCTTCCTTACAGTCTGTATAGATGTAGGTGCAGATCCTGTGAATCATAAACGAATATTACAAATAAATCCTCATTTGGTAGGTGGCACTGAATTCCATTTTCCATAGGCAGCGCTGCTTTTATAGAAAATGCTGCAGCGCCACTGCACCAGCAGAACTTCTCCAATGTTTCTGTGTGTCTGTGTAATTTGTGTACATAAAGAGAGTGAGACTATAGCAACCACTAGCACACGTTACCTTACTTTACCGAGTCTTCGTCTGGGATAAGGAAGAATATCCTATTTGACTAATGATTTTTTTTCCGACAGAGTACAGTATCATTTTTGCTGGGGCGTATTACATTATGCTACGTAGCTGATGTGTACCTTAATCTAGGCGAGTCGCATTATTTATGGCTACGGAATATCCTGGGCTGCGAAATGTTAGTTAATTTGTTTCGGGTGCGCAAAAAATAAACGAATTCTTTGTGATATTTCTTGAAGGAGGACTTAAAATGTTGTACGGACTTGTGGCTTATAACTTTCATGGGCGCAGTTTTATTTTGTGCGGCGTCCCCCTAATTGTGTTCGTTTAATCCCAAAAGGGGGCTTTGTGAGGAAAGGTGCAAAACACGGGACAGTCGCATTTGAAAACCAAATTTGTTATTTGAATAAAAAGGACTTGACCTGTCCCACCGGGAATCAGGATAGCATTTTAATTGCTGCAATATTTTTTGCTGGATACTTTTCTCTCGGTGTTTACTTTTATTTCGACTACGAGTAGGTATACCCGAAAGACTTTGGCAAGGAAGAGCTTTTAACTGTTTTCTTAAAATATTCATTTGCCGTTTACTTTTTAAGTAATGAGCGCTTGTTGGGGTCATTCACCAGTGTGATGTCCTGCAAATGGCGTTTACAATAGTGGGCGTGATTTTGAGAGGAAGATTTTTTTTTAAACTTTGTTTATTTATGACTGGGGGAAACGGCGTTGAGTGGGCTTTAAAAAGGAATGGTGAGGCCTTTTTGAAGTAAGTTTACGGCAGAAGATGTACTGATCAGTGTGCGATGGAAAATATTCGTGGAGAGTTGCGCCATCGTAGCGTGAGGACCCGGAGGCGAAGCCTTATTTTTTTAGAACGTGGAGTGCCTTCACTTATCCAGTAAGTTTTTGCCTTCTCAGACTTTCTCTACAACTGATCTTCTGACGATTATAGCCGTTTGGTTACGGATTTAAATTGGATGTGGGTGCAAAGTTTTCAATTTTGGTCTAAATTCCAAATTTTGTGTCGCTGTACTTTTGGAAAGGTCTTAAACCGGAGCTCCAGAAGTGATTCAGTCATCTACGCGCCTGGTTGATCGAGCTGCGATCTTAGGCCTTTGTACTTTTCGAAAGGTGTTAAGTTGATGGTCTAGAACCGATTTGATCCATTACGCGCCTTATTAATCAGGCTGAAATTTTACGTCGTTGTATGTACTTTTTGAAAGCTACAGGAGATCCAGAAACGATTCAGTCATCTACGCGACTGGTTGATCGAGCTGCGATCTTAGGCCTTTCTAAATGGTTTTCCAATAAGAGGTGTTATTGTGAATGACCCGCTATTTCGGTAGCTGTCACTTTTGAAGCTTTTATCCTTTGACATTTGACAAGTAGAAACGCCATTACTAAAAATGGAATGATACAGGCTTCAACAACGCATTGAAATTATTGAAATTCACTACAAAAATGGTGAAAATCTTGCAGTCACAGTTCGCAAAACTAAAGCATTTTTTGGTCGTCGATGATTAATGATTTTTTATGTTCGGAGTTGGATGGTATTGATCTGGACAACGTTTTCTTTCAACAAGACGGCGCTACGTGCCACACAAGCAACGACACCATTGATCTTTTACGGGAAAAGTTTCCGGACCGTGTTATCTCTCGAAGAGGTGAACACAATTGGCCACCGAGATCTTGTGATTTAACACCTTGCGACTTCTTCCTTTGGGGTCACGTGAAAGATAAGGTCTACGCCAACAGCCCAGCGTCGATTCAAGACCTCGAAGATAAAATTCGTGAGGCTATCGAGGACATAGGGCAGCCACTTTGCGATTTGGCTATGGAAAATTTCATGAAAAGGATATGGTCCTGTATGCGTGCTTGTTGTGGCCATTTGGCTGATGTTGTTTTTCATTATTAACGGCATACCTTCCTCTTTATTATGAAATATACATCCGATCATTTTTCTCAAAAAATGGCATTTTTCTTTGAATACCAAAATAACACCTCTTATTAGAAAACCCTTTACTTTTCGAAAGCTGTTAAGTTGAATGTCTAGAAGGAATTTAGTCATGGACGAGCTTTATTGCTGCATTTTTACATTTTCAGGCCGCGGAACTCTCTAAAAGGTATTAAGCTAAAGATTCATAAATGAATGAGTCCTCTACGCGCTTTATCGATCGAACAGATTGGCAAATGGAGCCTCCAACCATATGGAAAATGCACCGACGAATTGGGTTGACAATGAGGACCTTTGAATTATTTTTCCTAACTAATGGAAACTAAGAAAAACACTCTTGAAATCAATAAAGCGACCTTGTAGACCTTTTTTTTATATGAAAACGATGTAGGACCAATACTTACTGCTAAGAGAGGACTGCCCCTTCAAATCTACTACTTCACACCGCCAATCGTTGTCAATTTGTCTCAACAGTTACTAATGTAAACGAAGAAAAAAAAAAACAACACCCCTAGTAAAAGTAACAAAGCGCGAAACATCAGGAAGCAAATTACTTAACATCCCTATTTGCCGTATAATAAAAAGGCTGATCCCCATTTTTACCGTCAAACCGCTGTAATTGCCCGTATGTTTCTTAAGCCCCGACGGGAGGTTCATAAGCCTATCTATAGACAAATACAGATAGACCCACCACCCACTGACAGCCACAGCATCGCACCATTGAAAATAATTAGTAATTCACAAAACAGGTCTAACAACCTTAACCCGGCAATAAAAGTTCCAAAGAGCGTGAGCCTCTAATGACATCCACCCGCTTGGCACACCCAACAGAGATTACCAACACACACCCATAAAGACTTATACAACTGTGGTACCTGTGCCTACCTTTGCGCGAGATATTTGACGTTTGTTTTGTTTGAATTAATTAAAGACATAAATTGAACCAAAAATAGCGCGGTAGGTATTTAGCTGCCTGGCGAATTATGTCTGCCTAGAAAAGGAAAAGTTCCTTGGCGTTGGGGGGGAGGGGTTTTTTTTTCATACTTTGTCTCATCGTTGCCTATTAGACTAACAGCGACAGTGCTTGGTATATAGAAATACGGGTGGATAAAGGAAGTGTGACAATGTGACTGGTGATGAAAGAGGGAGGTGAATTTAAACCGTGCGTTTGGTATTCCTTCGCCTCGTATGAATTAATTATACACGCGAGTATTAACGCAAAAGCTATGTGCTTGTGTCTAATGAATGTTGTGGGTGCTCTTAAAATTGACAGCGAAATGATGAAAATACACAATGGTATTCAGCTTCCTTGGCAGCCTTACAAAGGAGGTTGGAAAATTGAGCAACAACGATGGGTTTCATTAGGCAGAGTGTATTCGCACAGAAGTTGTGTCTTTTTTTTTTTTGTTCTACTTTTACACTGAGTTAAAGTTGAACCAGAAAGTTTGACTAGAAAGCTTTAATTAAAGGGCGGGGAGGGAGTGCAAACAGTGTGTGCAATTTTCAGAAAGCAGCACAATAGGTAGCTGTCTGCTGTCTTCAGAAAAGAGTGTAAGGTGAGTACTGACTCGTACTGATCGAAATGTCCAAGAGCAATGTTCTTTTAAAAAATCATCATCGGCAACCTGCAAGAATCTTCAATATTTGTGTTCAGCATTTACAAAAATGGTCAGCACTTATGCTGCTTTAGATTTTATTGCTTAAAAACATCCCAAAAATTACTCAAAAAACGCCTCAAAAATCACTCACAAAATGTTGGAAGGTCGCATGAAAATATTTTCCAAAGGAAAGGCCAAAAAACGTCCCGAAAACTATTCGGACCTTATGTAGAAAAGATGCTGAATTTCCAGATGAGTCCACAGCAAGCATTTTGTTAGGAAATATACCTCGAAAGCACACAAAAAATCCACCGAAAAGCTATGAAAAATGACACTGAAACCTCTCTAAGAACGATTCGCCAAGCGCCCCAAAAAACGTTTTAAAAAACTCCCAAAAAACCGCTCGAAAAACAGATCAGGCTGCACTGGAAAATGTTTCTGAAATTCCAAATGAGGCTACAGCAAGAATTTTGTTTAGAAGAATATCTCGAGAACGCCACACAAATTCTTTAAAAAAGCTTAAAAAAATGCAACTGAAACCTCTCCAAGAACGATTCGTAGCACGCCCAAAAGCTTCCTGAAGAAACGGCTCAAAAACCTCTCGAAAAGCAGTTTAGACTGCATTAACAAAAGTTTCTGAAACACCAGATGAGATCAAATGAAGCATTTGTTTTGAAAAGTACGTCGAAAACTCTTCAAAAAAAGCCACAAAATCGTTTGAAAAAAATATAACTTAAACCTTTCCAAGAACGGTTCGTAACCCAAAAAGTTTTCTGAAAAACCGTTTAAAAACTGCTCGAAAAGCAGTTCAGACTGAATTCGAAATTCCAGATGAGATCACAGCATGCATTTCGTTTTAAAAAATGACTTCAAAAAGGCGCCGAAAGACCCAAAAAAAACACCTCGAAAAATGACAAAAAAAAAAACAAAAAAAATGACACGAAAATCTACCATAACTTAAAAAATATAATTCAGACTGCATTAAGAATATTTGCTTCAACATTTCCAGAAGGGGTTACAGCAAGAACTTTGTTAAAAAAAAAATACCTCGAAAGGGCGCTAAAAAGGCACAAAAACGCCAAATACAGCTTTGAAAACGATTATTAAAACGCCCCAAAAGCATTCCGAATCACGTCTGAAAAACGGCCTGAAAGATGCTTCAAAGAATTCCACATAAGGAGTCTTAGAAAATTAATGATAAAAAAACGTTTCGAAAAATTACACAAAAGTACCTCTAAAAACAGCACAAAAAATACACAAAAATGACAGAAAAATGTACCAAACAATAATTAAAAAACAGTCCAAAACCGACTCAAAAAAATAATTGTAAAATGCAGAAAAAAACGTCCTAAATAAATGAGACAAAAAAATCCAAGCACAACTCAAAAGTAGCCCGAAAATGGCTTAAAAAATGTCCTATACAACATTAAAAGAACGCCTCAAAAAATGCTGCGACAAATGACTCAAAAAGCAACCTCAAAGACGTCCCAAAAGAGTCCGAAAAAACATAACAAAAATCAGATTAACGTCGTCAGCAATTGCTGAAATTTTGCCTTTCAAATATTGGATAAATAACGAACAGCCGAAATAGAACCGGGCCGAAGACAGAACCTTGTGGAACTCCCATTTTTACATATGTCAGATTGGTAGCTAAAAACAACCTGCTTTAAATAGAAAAGCAAACTACCCTTTGAATCACTGGGTAAGTGCAGTGATGGCTTGAAAGCAAGTAGTATAGGAGCCGCCATCACGAACGACATTCCACATAAAGTTCCCTAAACTTTGGCAGTCGAAATAAGCCCTTTTTGTGAGACTTAAGTGGCGTAGTTTCGTAATTTGCGCTAATAGAAGTATGTCTTATAACTCTTCCAAAATGCATATTTATCTGGAAGTTTAAAAGGCTCTTCTATTGTACTCAAAATAGGTACCCATATCTATCCATCGATTTAGGTATGCCACACATGTGAATATCGCCTTCGACCCCACCCTAACCTCCTTCACCGTTCACCCTATTTATGACAAATTACAAGCAGAAATAATATACAACAAGCCCAAGGGTCAAAACGTGCAGCCTTCCCATTCCTCAAAAAAGGCTGGCGGTATTTCTATACATTTTATTTTTTTTAATTTCCTCAACACAATCTATTGACCTTTTCTGTGTTTTACGACATCACCCAGACGGAACCATCTCATCTAGAGCAATTGTCAACCCTCGTTGGTACTGGTATAGCCGACAAATCATATAAGAAAAAAAAATTGGAATCACATATCCTCCACAAATGACCTCCCTTGGGAGCAATACCAAAAAATATGAACCTCGAAAAATGCTATTACAGGCTCTTGGCTCGGCTCCTGGCTCTACTGCTGCTGCTGTGCTCCTTCGCATGACAAATTACCATCGAGTGAATGGAATTTTTTATTTTATTCACTGTAACATGGTGTATACGAGACTGGAATTGTTTCAAAACAATTTTCATAAAGCATTTAGATTAAAATCTCAATTTGTAAATTTCCCTTTCTTATCCCCGGTTTTTTGGGCTGTAACTTGTCTTGTATATGTTAAGGAGTTTGTTTATTATTATTTTTACTGCGAGCATTTTAGTAAAAAAAAAATAAGTCAATTTATTGCAGACAGAGTGTTGCGTTTTAGGGTATGAATGACGGTGGGTGGTAATATGCTGTGGAGATGAGGAGAGTGGTGGATTTTAAATGGAATGTTATTGAGTTGAAATTAAATATAGGGACAGTGGGGGCGTGATTTGTAATACTGATTTTTCTCTCCTCCTTGTTAAGCACCGAATTGGATTTCAAATCCCTCTGACAGCCTTCTCTATGCGGTGGATACTCTTGGACCCTTTATAAATGTTGTCTAGAGGTTTTACGGATGCATCTCTCCTGCGCAAGGAAAGGAATTTTAAGTTTCTGTCGAATGGCGTTTAAAAACCATGAAAGAGGTATCCGATATTCGACTTTCTGTTCACAATAACCATTCGTACCTAAGACCCACAGCCGGAATGTGCTTGGGTACATTTTTGAAATAAAGTAAAAGCTCGTTAAGTTAAACCTTATATACCAAATTTAATATTTTGAAAGACATATGTTTTAAAAATATTTTACCAACGTCTCCAGATTTTTGGTAAATTTTATCTTGGTTTGGTAACTTTTTTTTCCAATTTTGGTAGCTAATATTTTATGCAAGTGGCAACCGCGACTAAAAAGCGTTAATGCGAGAACTTAAAACGAAAAATTATTTTATTAATAGGTAACCAACCATCGCTTTGAAATCGGGTTCTCCAAGGATCTGTGCAAAACGTATGGCAGCAGTTTGAAATTCAATTCCACCACTGGAAATCTGCAAACAATACCAAGTGTGAACTTTAAACGGCACTGTAGATTTTTTTAAAGTTTGGCTCTCTCAGTCTGTGTATATTTTTATTCGATTTTGTTTCAGATTCAACAACGCTTTTTAATTTCTCTTTATTTTTCTTTATGTCGTCAAAAATGTAGATTTAGTTATGTTAAACTTTTCTAAAATTTTCTTGTAATTTCCAATGTGTAGACATTCAAGAACTTCTAATTTTTTGTTTTAAGTTTAATGATTTGTATAAACCTCCACTTTTTGATTGTTTAGCCGACATTTTCACTTGAGTTATAATTCAATTTTATTCATGCACAAATTATAACTTTGTGATTAAGGACTACGATTTACATTTTTCGCCAAGTTACTTTAACTTTACTGGTGTTTTTCCAAACAACATCTAAATGTGAATTGCCGGCAATCCCCCAAAAGACATTTTAATGATTTGTTCCGACTTCTACATATTTGAGATCTATTTGCTACAAATACATGTTCAATCATTGCGTTCTTTAATTTTTGCTAATTTAATTTAATTTTTACATAAGAAAATTTAAAACCAACTCTCATTTATTCGGAATTGTTTTTTCCGAATTAACGAATTTTCCGATTTAAACAGCTTTTACTGTACTCATTTTTTCACTCCGTTCTGTCAGAACTTTTGCTATTACCTTAGGGAGGGCACGTAAATCTTGTAACAGTCTTCATACTCCATAAGACTTCAGTCATAGACAAATCATACTGAGGTGTTATGTCAAAAAAGAATCAGTGTGACATGCAAAAATACACAAAAACTAAAAACCGCGGCAACCGTGGAGAAATGTGAAAGAGTTCGGGAGTACCACATTTTTTCATTACTGAACGCCATTGGTTAGTTATTAAAAATTGTTAAAAGGCGAATAATTTGATTTGTTTGGCTAGTAAAACTATCTAAAATATAGAAACATATTAGGACACACATGGTTGTGTATTTTCCGCTTTTGGATATCATTAACTTCGATTTCGTGTGTAAATTTTTCTTAAATAATGAAGAAAATTTGCTCAAAATGTTTTTATAATTCCTCAACTAATCTACATTGTTAATTTTTCATGAATATTTTATAGCAAAAACACTTATTCCTAAAAAAAAAATATTATCCACACGTAACGAACAATTTCAAATTAAACGGATAAAATTCTATGAGCTCCGCCAGCAACTTTGCCCACAGCGGAAGTGTCTCATATTTCCTGGGAGTGTGTTGGTGAGCCCGAATTTTTGAAGTTTCGTGACATTTGTCAACACGAATTTCTATGTAACAATACTAGCGCACCAAATCGTGACCACTCCGTAAAAATATAGCTTGTAGGCTAAGTAACGGGAAATCGGCCGGAGTTGGTGGTCTCAGTATTGTCTCTGCTTCAGTTGTTAGTCAGCTTGACAGTCTTGATTTTTCCATCTGGCTTCATGTGAGTGAGGCAGTTGTAATGGTCTCGCCCACACCAGTTCTCCGGGAATGCCATAAAGTCTTACAGCCCATCGTTACTCTAAAGAGCCTTTGTTGTGACTTGTGAGTGACCTTATCTTTACGAGGAGCATATTCGAACAATTGTTACCTCAAACTGAGCTATAATTTTAGCCTGGGACCTCTAAAGTTGGTCTTCATTCGGAAAAAGTCGAAGATAATTTAAAACTCTGACTGGTATTACCACCTAATAGCTCTTTGGACGTCAGGTACACGGTTAAAATCTGTTTCTTCGTCGATAGAAATGGAGAACAATTTAAGACGTTCACCGGGGCTTGGCTATATCGAGGGATAAATACCGTACAGCTCTTTACCTCCTCTGCTTCTGTTGCTAAGAAGCTTGGTAGTTTCGCTGGTTCCGGCTACACATTTCTCATCATGTTTGGACTGGATTGCTTTTCCCTTCCTTAAGATATTTATCACCATCGAAAGCGTGTCCAGACAGCTTCCAGCTACGTGCTATCCCTTCCCTGTCATCTATAAAAAATACTGTCCTTTCTAGATAAGATGATTTTTTCTGTGCGCTGTCCAACGCTCTTGATCGTTGTGGGAGCTGAGCTGCTGGCTGTAGAAGGTGTTACTTTAATTACTGCTGGCTTAACAGAAACCTATTTTAAAAAAATGGTTAAGTATGCTATCAACGAAGCTGTCTTTTCCTTTCACATGTCTGAGCTTCGGTAGACCTTTTTGTATATTCATTATGTATGAGCCTAAGGGTTTTTACAAATGTTTATCCAGTGTCCACCACGAGGAGGTAGAGGAAGCTCTTGGTTGTAACCTATATTGCTACTATCTAAAACAAGGTTTTGACTCAACATGAGCAGTCTTTTGCATTTTGCAAAGTTTGTCGTTTGCTTGAATACCTTTTGTTTCTTGTTTTTCGTCTTCTTTTTCATTTACTTCTACTTCTTCTTCTAAGATGGCGCTACAGTTCGTAGTGAACCTGTGTTTCCACATAAAAAATGTTCAGCTAGCACGCTTCTTAGTTAACTACCTCCTAGTTGTTTCAGGTATAATTCTTCTTTCTACGGGCCATCAACGCGCATAAGATCTTCCTGTACTGCACTGTCCCTCTGAGTTAGACCGGAGGACTCTACGTGGCGAAGCATTTTTATGAATCTTCGACTGATGCGCATTTTTTTAATTTATTTTTATGGAACAATATTTTATTAAAGTGACTGTCTGGACAGTAGCCCATATCTTACCAGTTCAATGTTGACCTACATCTTCCACTGTTTGAAGCTCCATTCGAAGAATAGTTCTGCCTAATATTTTGCGTAAGTTACCATCGCCGGTTTCGATCCTTAAGCTCGGCCCAACGACCTACCCGCATCGTGATTCTGTGTCAACCAGAACCCAAGAGTCTTGTGACATATCAGCGAAAGTGGAATCATTATGGGGTAGAGCCGAAATGTGCGTTCCCAACTCCATTAACCCCAAGTAACTACTCTTTTTGAACAAATTTACTTAAAACAAAATCACGCCCAACAAAATTCCAGCTGAGTAACTAAAATAACACAAATTTACTTTGCACATTCCTAGTTCACCCTAATGCTGTATGCAACGGGCAATGCATGCCCGTTCCTAATATGCATTTATAATTAGTCCAAGTCCGGATCAACTTTATAGCACAACTTACAGTCGGTTGAAGTGGTGGGTCTATGGGTAATACTGATTTTTGAACGAGAAACGAATCAGACCTAGCCCTTTTCAATGGGACCTTTAAAAAAGAAAACTTTTCACTTCCACAGAAAACTTGAGGAAAATAAGTGCTTCGCAGGTATATATCGTACCAGTTGTCGTCATACGATTTTGTGCCGCATAATTCAATTAGCCTGTTCTCTGGTAACAGAGATTCGATCAGGGGTAGAATGCCAGAGAAAGTTTCAGGTTTAGTTGGGTAAAGTTTTTTTTTTCTCCCTTTTTTTTTGCCATAGCCTTGTAGAATATTTAATCTGAAGGTGTATCGCCTATGTAGTATATAGACGTAACCTATGTGACCACTTAATAGGTTCTTAAGTGCAAGATGCCATTAAAATTGCGTCTAATGGAATTTTGATGGTGGTATGCCTGGGAAAGTTCATCGTTTGATATTCTATTAAAATGTTTCCACACTGATAATATTTCTATAAATGTACCTTTAATATGTGGGAGTATGCACAAAAGGAGCGGGAATATAATTACATTTGTCACAGGAAATGTATGAGGGTATACGTACGAGTGGGTGTTGCTGTCAAGCTGTAAGTAGCTTGGCTTCGTGGGAGGTAGTAAATGAGGAAGAAACTGTTGGAGGGAGTACATTTTATACTTGAAGGTTTAAATTGTAAGAAATAAATCGCAGGGGCAAAGTGATAGCTGGCAGAGATCCTTGATGATGGATGCGGGCTGAAAATAATGTGGGTAATGCTTCAGGAGGCATCTCTCGGGACCTACAATCGAATGTCATGCTTTGATTGTGGTTGGTGACTGTGACTCTGTGGTTAGTATGTGGGAATACTGAGAGAGAGGTTTCTGGTTCGACCCCTAAAAATACAAATTTCAAAGGTTTTTTTTCAATGCGAATGTCTGACAATCTTCCAAGCGTAGTACTGTCCTTGAGAAGCTTCTTAATGTAGCTGCTGGACTCAGCAAACATGTGTTGTCGTTTAAAATCTCAAAAGTCCACCCAAAGCGAATGGCTGTGAGAACCTCTGTTGTGTCAAATATTTATTTTATTTGTTAATTTGTAGTGAAAACGATGCTCGTCTAGAAGGGATGGCTTTAATGACCACCCTGTTGAGGAATTCCAACTCGAAGCTCAAATCGCATCGATCAGAATGTCTCCAGCATCACGAATACAACTGACAACCTCTCAGACAGCAGAGCAGTTCATACCATGCTCCACAGGTTCACAATCGTCATCATCGCCAATTAACTAAAGGGTGTTTTTTTTTAGAGGTATAGAACTTTGAAATGGAATAAAACAAAGATGATTTTTTTGATTTGAATTGAACATGAAATTTACTTTATTCGAAAGATAGTCGTTTGGCATTATAATTTAAATATGATTTCTGGCATATGACCGCCACGGCCGGCTCGGACGTAGTCTAATCTGGAGGTCCAATTTTCGATGACTTTTTCCAACACTTGTGGCATATATCGGCAATAATGCGGCGAATGGTGTCCTCCAAGTGGTCAATCGTTTCGGGCTTATCGGCGTAGACTAGCGACTTCACATATTCCCACAGAAATTAGTGTATCGCAGAATCGTGGAGTCCAATTCACGGGTCTGCAACGTGAAACTATGCGGCTACCAAACGTTTCCTTCAATAAATCAATTGTGGCACGAGCTGTGTGACATGTTGCGCCGTCTTGTTGAAACCACAACTCCTGCACATCATGGTTGTTCAATTGATGAACGAAAAAGTCAGTAATCATGGCTCTATAGCGCTCACCATCGACTGTAACGTTCTGGCCAGCATCGTTTTTAAAGAAGTACGGACCAATTATTCCACCAACCCATAAAGCACACCAAGCAGTCAGTTTTTGTGGATGTAACGGTGTCTCAACATACACTTAAGGATTATCATCACTCCAAATACGGCAGTTTTGTTTAGGTTAGGTTTACGGGTGGATGCGGCAGAGCAAGCCCTGCAGCACCCCACTTAGGTCCATGTGGACCCATTGTGATGTAATGCATTTTTGTTTATTGACGTATCCATTCAACCAAAAGTGAGCTTCATCGCTAAACAAAATTCGCTTATAAAAATTGGGATACGTATTTCGAACAGAACCATGATTTTCAAAATAAATTTGCACAATTTGGAAGCGTTGTTCAGGCATCAGTCTATTCATGCCAAACCAAACTAAAACTAAATCACTTGACAGCTGACAAAATGGCCGCCAGTTAAAATAGTGCTGCCAACTTAAAGTTCTACACCTCTAAAAAAGCACCCGTTACAAATTCACCCTAAAAGTCATCGCCCTTAAGAAGTAAGTTTAATTTCCTGTTTATGCTCCGTATTAGTCTGCTTTTTTACAGACAGGCTGTCCAAGGCAAGACTGTTGTAAGTCATCTCTTGTCTTCACAAAAAAAGAAAGGAAAGGCATACGGAAGTTCAAACAGAGTTGACTGCTTCAGTTGCCACTCAGGCCTCCCAAAGACGCACTTAACTTTACTTACCACAGTTCTTTAAAGAGAGTTTTGCACGCAGCAACAGATTACATTTAGATTTAGATTGTTTGAGGGAGGTGGAAGCAAGTTGCCATAAGTTGCGGCCACCAAAGGACTTAATATTCTAAAATCTTACATAGAACCCGTACATTTCTTCCTTCTTTCTAACGCCTTTAATACAAACTGAACCAAAGATCAAAAAGGTGCAAGTTGGCCTAGTCCTTTGCTAACTGCCTCCAGTTGCTCACTTCAACCCGTTCGACCACCCATCCTCTAGCAAGCTCTACATAAACCGATACCTTCATATACTGCGCTGTAACTTCGGCCTAGACTCGAAGACTCTACGGGCCTGAGCATTTGTGCCCATCTTGGATATATGAATGAGGTGCAAGCTCTCAACCGAAGCCGTCTTCAGTGGTCATGCTTAAGAGCTTTCTTGGTCCTCTATTTTTGGAAACTAAAATCCTTTCCTCATTTTGATTCGGTGGATGAAAGTCTTGTCATTTCAATAGTACATTTTTCTTAACTGTAGGTCTGCAAAAAAAAAGCTTGTCCACATTCTCAACACCGACTGTGATTCTACTTCAAGGTTTTCTTTAAATCTGTGGCCACAAGCCATAACCGCCTAAGATTTTTTTCATACTTTTCAGGAGAGCAGGGGGTCAATTCTGGTTCTGTGAAAGAGTGAATCGAATAAATCGTTTTCACATTCGCTTTCATACACTGCTTTAATTTTTTCGATTTGCTCAGTACTAAAAAGCGATTCTCGTTCAATAAGTGAAAATATCGTGTTGAATTTAATATCGCACACTGTTTTGTACGACATCTGGGCCCTATTTCACCAACCACTTTTCACTTTGCAATTTTGCTAAAAAAATAATTCCTGCAAAGTACAAGTTCGATGTGTTTCACCGAAAATGCAAAGTTCTCACGACTTTGCACTTTTCACTTTTTCAGACTTTTTTGCAAAGTGAAAAGTATAAGTGTTTCACCAATTAGAAAGAGAACTTTGCATTTATAATCGTGTGAAAGTGAAAAACATATGCGTGTATGTTTTTGTTTATATACCTATTTAATTGCACCCAACGCGTAATATAGAGCAAGTTTTATTGTCGTAAAATTGTTTATTCGGCTTAAGAAAATTGTTTTCTAATACTCTATGAATTTCGATTCAAACTGAAATATGAGCAATATTTAACATAATATCCTAAAATAAAGCGTCCAAGTTCAGAACAATTAAAACAAGTAAAACACACTGCGTACAAGTCATATGCAAAATGTTAGACATTTGAGTTACTATGTCCATGGTATAAAAATAAATACTATGTAATAACTTAAAACTTATTCATTTCTAACTATATAGCAGGAAGTACATTTTTTTTGGCCTCGGCCTACTTAACGTTTCGCTCCTTCATTTGAACGCTGTACTAACTGTAATTTACTATAAATAACTAAACAAAAAACCGTCAACGCAGCTACACAAGGGAATCCACCTTGAGCAAAAAACTGGGTAGCTATTTCCGAAGTATTTTGTGGCCAGCAAATGGTGGTTCCAATTCCTCGATTATTGCATCCGAAACTCGTTGTACTACTCTGCAGACTGTAGCTTTACTTATTCCGTGCATAGCAGCGACTCCATGATATTGCCCTCCATTTCTAATCCCACGTAGTGTGCATAGAATCTGTTGCAGGGGACTTAAGCAATTATTTCGTTCGCTGTCAAACCTTAGCCTATGTCCAATTGTTGACAAGACACGTTCAATGATCGTCTTCTTTAAACGAAAGCTTTCCAGGGTTGAAAAATGATCTCCAATTTCAAAATTTGTCCTTAATTTTACAACCCTTTCCACATTATTTGTATCCTCTTCGTCTTCAAGGAAACGGTTAATTATATATTTTTTTATTTATTCACAACAAAAGCTCAACTGCAAATGATTTTTTTTCTTTGCATATTAGCTGTTTTTTATTATCAGCGTGATCTGAGTCGGATCAGATCACGAAAATAAAACAGAGCGGATCATTGAAAAGTTTAATTTTGGAATTGTGGCAACAGTTGCTTTCAAAACCAAAACAGATAATACAGGGTATTTCAAACTTCATATTGCCACCAGCCATCTTGCAAATATTCTTCTCAACGTGTCGTCACACAAGGCAGATGTGATGTCATTTCACTTGCAATGTCGGGGGTGTTACCACATTGAATTAAATTTGCATAATTTTTCTTTTCAAATATATTTTTGTGAAACAAATTTAGTATTTTATGTTCAAATATGCAACACATGAACAATATTTTGCTGCTACCGCTTGAGTTTATCTTGGCATATTAAGATATGTCCAGTCGGACAGATAAATATTTATAAAAGATTTCTTAAATTTATTTACTAACCCCCGTATTAATAAACACTGCGTAAAAGTTATCAACTCGTTACTCAGCAGTTACGTCAAATTTTTGTATGCTATCTGACGTCTACTAGCTAACTTACATTTTGCATATTTGTTTATTAATAGGGGGGTAAATGTTTATGAAATGTTTCAACTTTATCCTGTTTTGGACTAGAAGAAAATAATGTGGTGGGATTATTAGCAACGAGTAAAGTTTTTAGTTTTGTAATTTTGGTCTCGGCAATCACGCGACACGCGATTTAATTCAAATAATCGTATTAAATGAATCACTTTCTCATTAGGTATTCAAAGCATTTCTGGACATTTTTATTTTATTTAAAAACAAATAATAATCGAAAAACAGCGCTCACTTTCTGCAAGGATACTTGTAAAACAAAAATTATTTCCCGTAATGATTGGGTAACTGTGAAACATTTCATAAATGTTCTTTTTGGTGTCCAGATCCAAACCAGCAAAACATTTTTAAACATTCCATAAAAATTGTTTTGTTTAATAAGTATTTTAGAAATATTAACAGAACATGTAGGTATTTCATAGTTTATCAAATGTTTGGCTGATCTGGACATAGCTTTATAGAACGAGAAAAAACAAAATAACTCGGAATACGGACATGGAGTTTATTCGAATGCGTAAAAAGATCAATCGATTTTTTTTATGTTCGATTTTTTAGTCTGGCAACGTGATTTTGTGGCTATCGTTTACAGGCACACCAACATTTAAAAATAAAACAAGCCACCTAGTCGGAAATACAAGGTGGCGCAAAAATAACCTTCCGATGTTTTTTGGCTGTAATTTAAAAAAAAATGAAAAACTTTGATTCTTCTTGTGGATTATTTTTATTTGGTCTTTTAATTTTTTTTACATCAAGTCGAGAATATGATGTCATGTAAATGGCCGCCGCCACAGTTGATTGTCATTTGAGCCCTTTTTATGGCATTTTCCATCACTTTGGCCAAAACTTCCGGCGATAGGTCCTCACATTCTTGACGGATAATGTCTTTAAGAGCTGCAAGAGTCTGAGGCTTGTTGACATAAACCCGCGACTTCAAAAAGCCCCACAAAAAGAAGTCTGGAGCGGTCAAATCAGGCGATCTTGCTGGCCAGTGCAAATCGCCAAAACGGGAGATTAGGGGCCCGGGAAATGCATCCTTCAGCATATTGTGGCACGTGCAGTGTGTGCCGTTGCACCGTCCTGTTGGAACCACATGTTTTCCAATCCCAATTCATCAAGTTGCGGCAAAAAGAACTCGTTGATTATTGCTCTGTAGCGCTCACCATTCACAGTAACCGTTTGGCCCGCGACGTCTTCGAAGAAAAAAGGTCCGATGACTCCTCCAGCGAAAACAGCACACCATACAGTGACTTTGAGCGGGTCTAATGGCTCTTCGTGGGTTACACGCGGATTTTCAGTGCCCCAGAAGCGTAAATTTTGCTTATTTACGTACCCGCTAAGATGGAAATGGGCCTCATCACTCATGATTATTTTTGATGAAAAATCATCTTCCTCTTGGTGGTGATTAAGGATGGCTTGAGCTTGAGCGTTCTGGAGCAGTGTAGCGTAACATTGTTTATTAACGTGTATTTCGCATGTGTTTACTACACAAATGTCAAAACAGAACTGACATTAGGGGCCAATCGCAAAATTTATAGCATTTTCTGATAGGAGGATTACTTTTGCGCCACCTTGTAGTAGAAATAATTTTCAGATGTTGTTGTAAGTGCATGTAAATCGATGATCTATATGGATCATAGCTGATAATAAAAAACAGCTATTATTGACAAACTTTTCACGATTTTAAATGTAAAGTGCAAATCTAATTTGTTTGGTGAAACGAAATTGACGAATTCTTTGCAAATTGACAAAACTTTGCAATTTGCAAAAACATGCTTTGCACTTTCAAAATTTGTATTTGGTGAAACGAATTTCGCAGAGAGGGAACATTTTCAACCTTGCAAATGAATAATTTCCTCTTTGCAAATTTGCGTTTGGTGAAACGAAATTTGCAAAGCTAAAGTGAAAAATTGCAAAATGCAAAGTGAAAAGTGGTTGGTGAAATAGGGCCCAGGTTCTCAATTTTCAATCTCTCACTAAAAACATTCATTTGAAAATGAGTACGTGAAAAGAAATTATTCATATGAAAATGTTTGATGTTTGGTTTCACACTTTCGTAGAACGAGAATCGAAATTGCGGTGCAAGGGTGAAAACATTTTCGTTTCACTTATTCACAGAACGAGAATTGACCCCCAGATTAAAGTTTCAAATCAGGAATATTTGTTTCGAAGCTTATTTTTTTCTTTGGAAAAACTTCTGTTTAGAAAAAGATTATGGTCATAGAAAATGAAGTGGAAGTAGATTTAAATGCTGAACACGATGGTGTCTATAACTAATTTTTTCCTAACTCGAGTTAAGCGGTTATGGTTTGTGGCCACTGAAATATTTCTGTAACTACCCACGCTCTAATGAATTCCTCAATCCCCACGTGTCATCGTTCCATAGCCCATCATCTGATTGTGACACAAATCCAATCATTCTGTCCATAGTTACAATATTCCAGGAACTATCAATCCGCCTGTCAGCGAATAATCCCCCAAAAGACGCCGTCAGACTGCAAATTAATAACAACACCCAGCAGAAGGCTCTCCCTCTTCCAATCACGGCTCGTTTCATCATGCCCTTGTTTGCTAATCTCATAAAAATTCCTGAAACACTTCCTCCGCCCAGAAGAATACATCCCGCAGATACATACTTAATTACACTTAAGCACACACCAAACCTCAACCAATGTGCGCCTTGACATTCCGACGTAAAATAAGCGTAAAACGAGACTGAGATACTCGACAAAATCCTGTCAGCCTACCAGATACGCGTTTTGAAAGATTAAAACAGTCAACAGCGCCCCGACGAATGATAAAGGATATTTCATTAAAAAAAAATTGTTCCTCTCTGTGTGCGCACCCTCCTATCGTATGTCACGTGAGTACAATATAACACTCGACAAAGCATTCAAATGCAGGAGCCAAAGGAAAAAGAATCCTTTATCCATTCAGCGTCGTGCTCTTCGACGAGGTGGTATAGACTCGACGTCGAATTACAAAAATTGCGCGCGTGTGAAGTAAATCTCTCCCAATGGAGTAAACAAGGGGAAAATAATCCTTTATCCTTAAATGAGTTGGAAAAAATCGCTTCTTATTTTTCCACACACCACCAACTTGAGGACACTTCACAAGGGTCATCTTCTCATTTCACCCCATCAACAGAGTCCTCTCACTTACTATTGTTTTGTTTCTTTTCAATTTTTGTTTTGCTCTTTGCAGGACGACCACAACCGAAGGTTACCTGGTGGCACGAAAACACTCTGCTCGATGACACTTCACATGCATTGTCGGATC
The DNA here is from genome assembly GCA_951230905.1 of Cheilosia variabilis. Lineage (NCBI taxonomy): Eukaryota > Metazoa > Arthropoda > Insecta > Diptera > Syrphidae > Cheilosia > Cheilosia variabilis. The sequence goes on along the minus strand of OX579680.1, from coordinate 57,157,884 downwards.
GGCGTGTTGCCAATGTGCTGTCGCTGGGAAAGCTCAAACGGAGAAATCTCAACATGCAGCTGACGTGTCAGGCATCGAACAATAATCTAACAGCGCCAATTAGTAGCACCGTCACTCTGGACATGAACTGTAAGTATGATTGTGTGAGTGCATTTTATGAAGAGATATATATAATGGGTAATGTCTCCCCTTTTGTTGACTGCGGGTTTGTTTGCAACCGGCTCGCTGGAGGCAGCCACCAGCCAGCAGCAGCAGGGACATCCTGCTGTAAGGACTTTCTTTTTCGAAGGCAAAGGCGTCCCTCTCTTGTTGCAAGAATTGCAATTAAAATTAATTGTGTGTGACAACACAAAGCACTGCTCCGCATGTCGTGTTTACAAGTAATTGTTCAAATTCTGTTCTGCTTTTCTACTTCACCACGTTACAGTCACATCTCACATGTGTGTGTGAGTGAAACTCGAACGGAACAATGTAATTACCGGCATTCGCAATCTCAGTGGCGATGTCATAATGGAAGAGCAGAAATTATGTGCCCGAAAGAGGAGCTGCTTGTAATTTATTTAATTTAGCAAACTTACCATGCCAATTGTCTGGAGGTACTCGGGGGTTTGATTATTTTCGACAAATTGGGTTGATGACCGGTCTGGAATTAATGGCTTGTGTTGGCACTTGCCAGGACGGGTGTTGTCCAAAAGCACTGAACACTTCTTGACAGGGTGAAACGTTTTATCCGACACAGGGTGCAGAGACCAAGACGTGTGGAACGACCTTCAACGAACTAATCAGCTGCGATGGGGCTACGAAAAATGCTAGCAAAGCAAAGCTACTTTTCGACGGACAGGTGAAAAGTGAATTCAAGGCTTGGCTGCTCCATGTATGGAAGAGCTTACCTGGAGTTGGAATATATTCGTTGCGAAGAAGAAGTGCGCCCAAGTTCAAGCAGAGAATAAGGGGTCCTCGAGCCTGTATCGCGAATTGAAGGAAGTTGATAAGCACTGGGCAAACGGCGAAACAACTCGAACAAATCCATCTATCTTTTAGGATAGAAGGTGAAATGCTGAAGAAAATCATTCGTCAAAGTTTGCTGACAGTGACCAAGACCAACTTCTTGTGGATGTTCAAAAAATTGCAGACTTTTTTATGAGAAATACTTTCCCCGAGGTCCTGGTACCCGACATCACAGTCGAAAAAAATGGGAAGACGGATGTTTGTGCCCGACGAGATGTCCCTTGAGTTCTGAAGCTTGAGGACCCGCCACCGCAGTTGAGAAGTTGGGAAGGCGTCCAAAGACTCAGATGTTTGTGCCCGACGAGATGCCCCTTGAGTTCTGAAACTTGAGGACCCGCCACCGCAGTTGAGAAGTTGGGAAGGCGTCCAAAGACTCAGATGTTTGTGCCCGACGAGATGCCCCTTGAGTTCTGAAACTTGAGGACCCGCCACCGCAGTCGAAGAAGCTGTGAAGGCGTCCAAAGACGCCGACGTTCTGGAGATAAAAGGTATCGTTTCTAGATGGTTCAGGACACTTGCTTCCAAACTTATGAGAGACCATTTGACTACATGCTTTACACAATTAGGGACAGCCACAAAAGTTCATCAGTGATGATTAAACTTGAACCATCAACAAGCACTGGCAGCATGAAGAGGTACCCGTTGCTCGTTCTATGATCCACTGCAACTTGTTTCAGACACTTTTTGGAATTGAAAAGTGCTCCCCAAGTGCAACAAGTTCACATATCTTAAATCTACGATCAAAGCTACCCACCCTGTGAGGATATGATGGATCCAATTGTAGAAAATTTCAGCCATCTTCTCGAATCGAAAAATGCTTCCTAAGCTTAAAAGATGGCACCCAGACCGCGGCTGTTCATTCAGCGCACACCGACAGTTTGAAATGTTTTCAAAATTTATGAGGCGAAAGTAGAGGCTGCTCGGATAAAGATGTTAACAACAGAAGTACAACCAAGCTTGGTCGAATAAGAAGTATCAAGACCGGAAATCTACAAAAAGTCATTTTCTCTTTTCAAATTCGACCTCTTTGTAGGTTTGGCATTCCCACAAATGATGTTTGGTGCATTTCTTCTTCATTTTGATAGAAGTTTTATAGAAGACTTTCGCAGTCTTGTAGATGGCTCCGAGGAAACGTTCACGTCCAAAGAAATCTTCAAGTCGGAGAAGCCATCTCAAAGAAAATTAACTCAACTGTCCTTCGGATATAGCTGGTGCCTGCTGCTGTTCAAATCTCCTTCAGTCCATTAAGGTGATACCCACCTAGTCTTCCAGCCATTGCAAAGCATCCTGTCAGTTGGGAAAGAATTCAGTATGAAACTCTTGCTTTTATTTTTCTCGTATCTCTTTGGAATCTTTTCTTCTTCGGAGTGTTGCTCGAAGCTTGATCCTTTGAGTGATGCAATCGTCACTGTACATCTTCATAGTAGACGACCAGTCCATCAAAATGGTTACTTCTTCGGCCCGATTTTCACGATTTTGTCCTGCCTTAATTTTGACTTCTGACTTTTTTCCCTGGGTCTTTTATGTCGCCTCATTTAGCAGTTTTTCTCTTCATTCCCCATGCCCCTGCAGTGAGAAGAGCAACCACTGCTACCAACCTCATGTTCGAAAGCTTCCCCCTCCCAAGCAATCCCATTTCATAACATACCTATCCCCCTCATTAATATCGAAACATTATTTTCCATTATAAATGACACTCCATCTGCTATATCCTTACAGTACGTCCACTCGTTGTTAAGCTGCAGGGGGAGAACCGACCTCTATCTGCCGATAACTCATATCAGCTGAACTGTGTTGTGGTTGGATCACGTCCCGCGCCCACAATCACCTGGTGGAAGGGCAGCACCCCCATGATGAACACCCATGAAATCGTAAGTAAAAGACATCCAGCCGTACACACACCATACCTATCCCCCCTTACACAACAGTATCAATAATATTGAAATTAAAATTGCATAAAAATACGCGAGAATATTGATTGATTTTTCGCAATCTGATATCCTTATGCCGTATCCCTTGGAGCGGCAAAAGGCGAAACACATCCATCTTGCGAACAACGCACACACGCATTCCGTTTGCTCTTTTAATTTTTTTGTGTGTTGCTCATTTTTCATTTCACATGTACATCCTTCGTCGAATGCACGACTCTTGGGGTATGACGATGATGCGATGACGACTCCCGTCTTGGATGTTGGATAAATGGTATGGGTATCAAACACATCCACTCAGTCGAATCCGGATGGAAATATGACAACGTCAATATTGACTTTTACGCCAACGATCGACGACAGGGGGAAGTTTCTCTCGTGCCGTGCCGAACAGTCGATGATACCTGAATCGGGAATGGAAGACGGATGGAAATTGGATATATATCGTGAGTAAAGAATTAGACGTATCTTTTCATAAAGTTGGATGTTTGGTTTGTGTGCTGTCGAAGGCCGCGCCAAATCAAAAGTACTTTTATTATATTGACATGCTAACACGGTACACGCTTTTATTATTATTATTTTTTTAATTCACTGCTAGTGCGAGTTGGCTGGTTCCCGCAATAATGATGACAGCATTTCTAGATGATGATTCGCCAGAACTCGGCATAGACACATAATCCAAATGGGATTTTAATGAAATGCTGGGGAGTGTTATCGACGTGACACGAAGGCTTTTGTATTCATTATCATTGATAGGTAGAAAATGGAATTTTGGCATAATTGATTAAAGGGATGTATAATTTGACGTTTTCGTTTTGTGAATCATTATTCAGCAGCGGGTGTAGTTGAAAGCTTAACAAATGAGCTTGGATTGTTGAAGTGGAGCAGCTTAGAGGTTAGGGGCGGTAGTGAGCATGCTCAGGGAAAAAAACAGATAAAATCAAGGTATAATCAGTGCAATGATGCCAGACTGACGATACACGTCAAAAACACTCAAAAATGCCCTTTTTGCCCATGCCGACGTTAAAAAACAACAAAATACACAATTTTTTCTTGTTCCAAAAGATAAAAAACGCCCTTTTAGCTGATTTTGTAAGGCAAAATGCCCTAGAAATGGGTAATTACCCACGATCTGGCATCACATCAGTGTCAGATTAAGCCTATCCGTTGACGAAAGTCTGTTAAGCTCGGCAATTCTTAATTTATTTCAAGATTGTTCTATAACAGTGCTAGATGAACCCCCGCCGGCTTCGCCAGGCAAAATAATTTTTTTTTTCCAATAATTTAAATAAAATTAAAACATTTATTGCAATGCCATATTATTATATTTATGTTTTTACCATCGCTTGTATAAAGAAATAGTGCAGAGGTTTTCCCACTCGGGAGCATGCAATGTAAAGTTGGCCATGCGAGAAAACTGAATTTTCCAAATTTATACCGTACATTTGAAAAGATTGTCCTTGCCACTCTTTAATGATAATGGCGAATGCAAGGCGAATAGGGAATTGAAGACGCTTAAATTCGAATGGGACATCAGAGGGATTTCTTCGCCTTTGAATTTTCCATTCAAAATTGTAGCTTCTATCACATTTCTGAATATTTTTTTGACGGCAAGCGTGGTACCATTACACAGTTTTGATTTTTAATTTTTAGCTGCAGTAGGTGTGGTGGTATACCTGGCAAATCAAATGCGTTTAAGAATTCTGTTGGATAATTCACTACCTCATTGCACCATACCTTTGACTATCTGATGGCATTCTGACCAATGCAGTTTTAAACAAAGTCACTAATTCATTGTGCTGATCAAAATAATCTTGTAAGACAGCAATTATTTCTCTTCGTACGTTGGAAGAAATAGAACACCGTTGATCAATTTCATCATTTGAATTTTCAAGTAAATAAATTTGCAAAAACTGATGATAACTATCTGCAAATGGCAATAACGATCCGACTCTGTGGTACACCTGACCTTGAATCTTGATATTAAAAGATGTTAAGTTAAAAAATTTTTTAATGCAATTTTCGTTGATTACCTTAAATGTTGCCATGAACTTGTCTCTGATAATATTTGTTGCTATTTTTTCCAGAAGCAATGTAACCGAATTGTGAAATGTTTCGTTAGGGCATTTGATCGGGTAGACCACAAACTGCTTACAAGAAAATTAGAAGCAATTGGTATCCATTCAATACTTAACAAGTGGATTGCATCCTACCTAAGTAACAGAAAACAGTTAATTAGAATAGGAAATACTTTTTCGAGGCAGTTTGAAGCAAAGTCTGGTGTCCCACAGGGAAGTCACTTGGGACCTTTGTTGTTTGCATTATTTGTGAACGATATAGATTCAAGGGTATCTTTCTGTAAGTGCCTGGGATTTGCTGATGACTGGAAGTTTTTTTGTAGAGTCAAATCTGTAGCCGATTGCGATAAGCTTCAGGTTGACATAGACGCAATTACGGATTGGTGTAATTGTAATAATTTGCAACTGAACTTAGGGAAATGTTAGGTTTCGTCATTTTTTCACATTAGGTTGCCTATATTCTATGGTTACTCCATAGCTGGGCACTTAATAACTAGATCTGAGGAAATAAAAGACTTGGGCGTTACGTTTGATTCGAAATTAAATTTCAATAAACACATAGACTGCACAATATCCAGAGCTAACTCTCTTCTTGGATTTATTAAAAGGAACAGTAAGGATTTTTCAGACATACAAACTCTTAAAACCTTGCATTGTTCTTTAGTAAGATCTGTTTTAGAATACTGTTCTATTATTTGGTCACCAGCATATCAGGTGCATATAAATCGGATTGAACGTGTACAAAAGTCTTTTTCAAGATATTGCCTTCGTCACTTTAATGGGTCAGTAGAAATGCCCAGTTATGAAGAAAGATGTCGGATAATAAACTTAAAGTCCCTGGAAACGAGAAGACATATTCAGGACATAACGTTTGTAAAAGACATCGCTTCTGGAAGAATAAACTCAACGTTCTTACTGTCCAAGCTCGCTTTTTACGTTCCGGGAATACCGTTACGTGAGCATGGCTTGTTTTATGAACCTAATCATTCGACAAGCTATGGAAGGAATGAGCCTTTAACAAGGTGCATCGGTTGTTCCAGTGTTGATATTTCGATCAACAGAAATGCATTTAAAAAAGATTAAATGAATTGTTATAATTGCTCATAGGGTTTTTTAACTTTTGCTTAGAATATTACGAATGTAATTATTAAAAGCACAAGTTTTTCCCTTAGGGTAATTGATTATATTTTTTCTTGCACATTAAGTGGAAGTTTTTTTTTTAAACTTAATTTTTTTTTCTCTTCACTTGAAGAGTTTTTTTTTTACTATATACATATACATATATTTAGTTATTTTTTTTTTTTTTATTAAATATTTTTTCTCTTATGTTAGGAGTTTTTTTTTAAATTATGTAATTATATAGTCTGTAAATTGTAAAATGGTAGACTTAAATAAATAAACAATAAACAATAAAGAAGAGCTTTTTGTTGTGAAACTGATAGAAATTAAGTTGTTTGCTTTTTAATTTTTTAAATTTTTTTTTTTTAATTTTTTTACCTATCAATTGATCACCGTGATTACCGATATTTAAAATAAAAAATCAACTAAATTGGTTGAAAACTACGGGCGATAGAGGGAAACATACACATCTTGCCACTTTATTTTATATATATAGAGATTAAGAACGTGTGAATTAATAATAATAATCTTTTTTCTTTTTTTCATATCAATAAACTCGAATATTTAGTACAGAGTAGTCCACTTTAAATTAAGTTTGAAGTTTTTTGAAAGAAATGGCTTAGTACAATCTATTGCCTAATAAAGGGTCCGCCAAATAACTTTTTTTTTTTTTGTTGAAAATGCTATAAAAAAAAACTGTTTACATACCCGCCAAGATGAAAATGAGCTTCATCTGAAAAGATGATTTTTTTGGCAAAATCGGCATCTTCGTGTAGGCTACTGCATGGCCAGCCGAGGCAGCCATTTGAATGAAATTATTTTCCATTATTAACCGGAATGATTGTACTTTCAAATAAAAAAATAAATTTGAGAAAATATTCAGTAGTTTTTTTTTATAGCATTTTCAAAAAAAAAAGTTATTTGGCGGACCCTTTATATGACAAGACGCGAAAGTACGTATCCGCCGGGAAGGTTTTTGTTTATAATTTTTGATTAAATGAAAGTGAATGGATCTTATATTGATAAATGTTTTATTTAATAGGCCTTTTTTATTATGCTCAAATGATCTATATAGATCATGGATTTCAATGGTTTACAACAACAGTTGGATCACGTACTGTTGTTGTAAATCGTGTAAATCAATGATCTATATAGATCATTTGAGCATAATAAAAAACGCCTAATGTCGGCAATTATGTATGGAATACAATATCAGGTAAATGTCCGCCTCTGTTAGTCTCACAAATGCGAACCCTTTTGAGCACATTTTTCATTACATTCTCACACATTTCACGCGGTATTTCATTAATTTCATCACGAAGGTTTTCCATTGCCCAGAACCGACTATTCTGTTTATTCACATATCCATTCAAATGAAAATGTGTTCTCCCAAAAATTTCACGTAACTTTGTCATCGTCACAGTAATCGATGATCGATTTTGATAAAGTGTTTTATCGATTAAAACACGTTGGTTTATCGAATATTTTTCCATAATAATTTTGCCACGTGTCTACTTCACGACTGCCAAATATGAACTGTCAACACTAATTTTTACCAAAATGGCGGCAAAACAAAGTAGTATACCTTCTTGGCGGACACACTGTACATTGAGATTTCCTTTGGTTTTTTTTACTGAGTACTGAGATCACAGGATCAACGGTCCAATATCCCGCTGCATACCGACCTACATATAGACATTCCTAATGTTAATAAATTCGCACAACTTCACACTATACAACTGCTGAGTCCGCTTCGGAAAGCACTTCCCGCAATGTGCAAAGGGGAAGAATAGAAATAAATACAAACTCAGCGAACAGATAACAGGGTTAATATTGTCTAGCTGATTACATAGACAGGAGCGGAGGAAAATTTAATTTCTTTCCTTTCTTCGGTTTGAATACTCGTACCTCTCAGAAGGAGAGCAAAGCCAGAAAAGAATTTAGAACATGACCAAAATGAAAACTATTCTTATCTTCCGCCCATTGCTCAGCCATTGTGTGCGTCTGCATTCAATGGACGTTGACGTTGATGGGTGGCGCAAAGCTGCTGTCCTATACAAAACACAACGAGGGGTCAGGCAGAGACCTCGAACAGACCGACTACAGTTGTGGAAAATTACAAATTCTTCACTAGGTTAATTAAAATTCGTAGAAAATAACAGAGATGATATAGAGGAATTCGCTTGGAGTGTTTTTATTTTTTATTTCTTTCTCTTTTCTTTTTTTTTGTTGTTGTTTTGTTTTGTCTTCCACAAATGAACAGGTGGAATGGAGATGGGAAATTTTTATTACGCTTTCTTTATTCTGTTCGCGCTGTTAATTTCATTTTGTTTCCTCGTTTCGAAGGAGCAAGTCGGGGGACGCCAAAGAAGTCGTACATTTAGTTTTTGCAGAAGAGAAATCTCAGATTTTATTCCGTTTGTCCATATCCACTCAACTTAATTAGAAATACGAGTAGGAGCGTGTTTAATTAAAAATTCGGTACGTCCATAATTGCTTTTAAAATATTTGCCGGTGTCCGCTTCGTAAAAAGAAAGCCAGCATTCAGATTTCAGATTTTAGATGGCTGTACCCGTAATAAATGGCATGGGCCCTTAAGTGGGTGGTGAAATGCGATCACATATTATATTTAATGACAGAGAGACAGAGAGAGAGAGAGAGAGATGTTCACATCCAAGATGCAATAATGTGTACAAGTCTCGGCACACCAAAAGACATTAATTTATGTTTCTTTTGCAGATATCCCTGTGGTAACATTAGAGCTCGGTACAAACAACATGAACTCGTCGTTTCGTGAGGGCATTGATGTCTTCTTCGAATGCAATATTAAGTCCAACCCATGGGTCTACAAAGTTAGCTGGCGGCATAATGTAAGTTAATCTGATTTTCAATTTATCTATTCAGCTTTGGGCGGGTGTACTTTGTAACCATGAACAACTTTCTGAGCCAGAAATGTTTACATATGCCCCGTATACCTTTTCATTTCAATTATTAGGAATTACGGTAAGAACACAAGTTTACGAGGCAGCTTACCCATCATTTTCCTTTGTTTAGCATCACATTACCCGAGATAGTAATTTTTATTTTCATTTCCAGGGCAATGTTTTGGAGAACAACCTCGCCGAGGGAATTATCGTTGCAAATCAAAGCCTGGTCCTGCAGAACGTTAGCCGAGCCAGGAGTGGGATATACACATGCGTTGGCATCAATCGAGAGGGCGATGGCGAAAGTAATCCAGTCCAATTGGATATCCGATGTAATTATGAAATTTTCACCAAAATATGCTGTTTTTAACTGAAAACCAATATAAATTATTGAAATGCCTCAAAGCTGTAGATGGTCAATGGTCATGCATGTTGGCGAGCTGTTGTGTCCTATCCTATATGGTATAGGGAGACGGGTGGGTGTTTGTACATCTTGGAGGAGTCTGCAGTGCAGCATGCAAATGTGGTAGATCGATTTTAGTCGCATATTCATTGCTTTTAGGAGTGCAAGTAAAATTGATGTACAAGGATGCGAAATTCACACACTCACACAAACACACGCACAAACTAGGTTCGAGTAGTAGATACTCGTGTGGAATGTGTTATCACTCGATTAAATTGGTATTTAATCCTAATTTACTTGAAGTGATTCGATTTAAATTGTGGTTAAGTTGAACAAATTGAAGGAATATTTCCACAGATTTAAGATGGGGGTAGGAATGTTGGGGACAGTTACTGACGAAGTGCTCTAATTATGTCTGCGTTGTTTTTATTTTATTTGTCACTCGTACAGAGTCTTGAATGGAGTACGAGTATGTTTAGACCTTTCAAATATGAGGCGTGATACAATTGCCAGCCAAATAAGCGGCATATCTGCTTTTTATCAAGTCAATGCCCTCGCACTTTCAGATATGGAAGGAATGGTGCATTTCATATCACTATGTGTTAGTTTGATACTGAGGGAGGGATCTCAGAGGTTCGGTGCCTAACAACCGTCAATCTAGGGGACAAGTTTAATATTATTTCGCTAAAACCAAGTTGCCGGCTCGAGAAATTCACTTCAGAATATGAACAATCACGAATAGCACAGATTGTGATTTGCAACAAAACTTCGATAGTATTTCTGTTATATTTAAGTAATCTGTAACAAAATCCGTTCTATATCAGTTGTATTCATGTTCACGCGGGATTATTTGTAACATTGCCATTCGAAATGTTGTAAATACGTTTTTTAAAGTTTTAAACTTGTTCACAAAAAGGGGGGGATGTTTGAAAATAGTTTTATAAGAGTTCGTAAGTTAGAGTTCTAAAAAGGTTGGTAATAAGTTACAGATACGTTTAGTAAATTTTTTTGGATACTTCTAACTAAAACACATTGAAACGTTTGCATAGCAGAAACTTACCAACGAAGTAACTTAATTACAATCAAAAGTGGTTAAGTTTTTTATACAAGGTGGCGCAAAAATAACCTTCCGATGTTTTTTGGCTGTAATTAAAAAAAAAAATTAAAAACTTTGATTCTTCTTGTGGATTATTTTTATTTGGTCTTTTAATTTTTTTTACATCAAGTCGAGAATATGATGTCATGTAAATGGCCGCCGCCACAGTTGATTGTCATTTGAGCCCTTTTTATGGCATTTTCCATCACTTTGGCCAAAACTTCCGGCGATAGGTCCTCACATTCTTGACGGATAATGTCTTTAAGAGCTGCAAGAGTCTGAGGCTTGTTGACATAAACCCGCGACTTCAAAAAGCCCCACAAAAAGAAGTCTGGAGCGGTCAAATCAGGCGATCTTGCTGGCCAGTGCAAATCGCCAAAACGGGAGATTAGGGGCCCGGGAAATGCATCCTTCAGCATATTGTGGCACGTGCAGTGTGTGCCGTTGCACCGTCCTGTTGGAACCACATGTTTTCCAATCCCAATTCATCAAGTTGCGGCAAAAAGAACTCGTTGATTATTGCTCTGTAGCGCTCACCATTCACAGTAACCGTTTGGCCCGCGACGTCTTCGAAGAAAAAAGGTCCGATGACTCAAAAGCAATATTCTCTGCAGAACGGCTACTCCGGGGTCTGCCACGCCTGGCAGCATCTCGTGTTGTGCCAGTCTCTATGAGGCGAGCGGCTAAACGTCGCAGTGTTTCACCAGTAGGCGTTGGACGGCTAGGAAATCTGCGATGAAATTCACGTTGTGCCAAAGTCACCGACCGATTATTGCTCAAATAAATAGTCACCAATATTCCGCGTACTGGAGCAGTGTAGCGTAACATTGTTTATTAACGTGTATTTCGCATGTGTTTACTACACAAATGTCAAAACCGAACTGACATTAGGGGCCAATCGCAAAATTTATAGCATTTTCTGATAGGAGGATTACTTTTGCGCCACCTTGTATGTACAAATTACTTTTACAGAATTTTATATAAATAAAGAAACTTACAAAATGGAAAGTCATTGCTTAGTTTTTTACATGTTTTTAAAACGTATCGTATATTAACAAGTCATCTGGGATATTTTTGCAATTCAGTAAAAAAAAATGAGGAACACACTAAAATGTGAAGCAATGCTGTAATTGAGTTTTTGCAATTATAAATATGTTTCATTATATGACAAGTATTCTAACATCATTTGGAATTATTAGCTTCAGTCGTCGTCAGTCACTGCTGATTAGTGAAATCATAATAATAGGTTCGTTCACGTACGCTGTTTGAATCGAACGCAATCGATATAAATCGATCGCAATCGCACAAAGTCTATGCACGTACTCATGAAAAATGACAGAAAAAGAGAAAATTAGCAAAATAACGAGTAACGAGCAGTTCCTCTCTTGGCTCGAAACAGCTCAGAGAATTTCAACCGGCAAGTACTGATAAAAATGTCAAATGCGCAAAATTGACAGGAAACAAAATCAAAATCCGCTTTAAAAATCAATTGTACACAAAAATAAAATATCTGAAAATAAAGAAAATTTGGTGGTGGTCGAATATTCTCCTAGAACGTTTCATATGTTGCAAAACGGTAATTTATAAATTTATTCGTGATATGGATTAATTTCAAAGATGTAAGTGGCTCAAAGTAGCTCGAAGTGTATCCACGTACTTTGGAGTAGATATATTTTCAGCTCTCTGAGAGTGTTTCGCTCAATATTTTGAGTTTGACAGATTTTTGGTGCTTGGCTCGTGAAAGTACGCGAATGGACCTAATATAATGTTGATGAGAAAATCGAAATGTCAGTGTCAAGTTTCGTGGCGTTATTGTAGCTTCATTATAACTTAACATCCTCCACATAATCAAGTAGTTGTAGTCAGCGTTGCCAAATCAGCTTCCCGCAATTATTCTGTATTGCAGAAAATGTTACTTCAATGCACAAAAAAAAAAACATAACCTCGAATGTAATATTGTTCCACGCAGACGATCCGCAATTAAAAAATATGTTGTAAAAGTGAGATCACGATTTTTTTCGTCGAAAAGGAATAATAGCACTGATTTGTATTTTTATCATTTTAAAACTCAAAATGTAAGTCAGCTATCAAATGTAAGTTAAAAAGTTTAATGTCACTTCAGTTTTTGGGAAAAAATATTGCTTACGATCTTCACGAAAAAAAGGAGAAAAGGAGAACAAACCAAATGGCAGCTGGAAATTTGCAAGCCTATTTGGTCAGAGCAGTATTTTATTGGAAAGTTGTTGATACAAATATTGTAAAGTGCAAAATATAGGAAAAAAAAATTGTGGAGTTGAAATTTTGCATTTATCAAAAGTATTTGTAAAAGCTGAAAAGCTTCAGTTGAAGTTATACGCAAAACAAAAACTATAAAAATCACCAATGAACATTTTTAAAACAAGCTTGTAAAAATGTTTGGCAACACTGACTATAATGTCAACAAACAAAAGTTAGTTATAAAGAAGTTATAATGCTATTGCTAATTTTCAATTATAATGATGTTATACTAATGTTGATTTACTATTTTGAAGAAAACTAAAATGTCAGATAAATACTTATATTAATTGTTGTTGTTACATCTCATAAATATGGAAACAACAGTTTGCTAACATTCAGTTGTTACTTTGTTGTAACTTCATTTCAATAGCATTTCAAGGAAAATTTTAGTTATGATATTATGGTTCATGTTTTAATGATGTTTCATGTAACAACCGCCATAATGTTCACCATTTTATATACCTGTTTAACCATAGGTCTTAAGATGTGAAAAATACATTTCAATTTTCCCAATATATTACATAGCTTCTACAATTCATTTGTATAGAAACTGATGAATATGGTTTATTAAAATTTGTTTCTACAAGTCTTTTGGGATTTTGAAGCTTTAATACAAATTTTAATATTTTCTGATTTTCAAACTTTGTGTCATAGAGTACGTAAGGTTCAACTAGCCGCATCCTTTTGAAGAACCAAATTTATAGCCTCGTACACAAACCTACTTTGGTCGTGTTTCTTATGAAATTCAAATAAATATTAAACACGTTCGAATTGAACGCATTATGCTTGCAACTCATTCATCTGCTAAACAGCGCCTTGCATCAAGTTGAGGTTTATGGCTTTTGCAGACGTTGCTGGAGTTGGTCCACAATGATTTCGTCGTAGTTGCTCTGCGAGCTGTTAAGCCCTCTGATAAACTTGTCCCGTTCAACCTTATTTCCAGCTGATTGAAAACTTTAGTCCATCAGTAGTATCGACTATAAGTCCATAACCACCAGTACCAGTGGCGGCAGCATGACGAATGAGTTGATTAACGCCGTTCCGGGCTGATGCCGTGCTTCAACTTTAATTTTGTCTTAACACAACTTTGCGATTGGAAAATTCAAAAAGTGGAATAACCCATTTAAAACACAGCGTACAGTGAACATTTTTCAAGTCGCTGCTCAACAATGACGTCCAACAGCGATAAGGAGCTCATACAATGCACAATCCGGAGGAGAATGCACGCAGTTAGCGTTCCCAATCGAGGTCCAGTAAAATGGAATCTAAAAAAATATACCTTGGGACAGCTCTATCTATTTAATTCGTAGATGCCTTCGTTGCAATTTTGATCTTTCCAGTCTTTCAAAAACCTAGGCCAAATTGTCAGCGCAATTAGGTTATGATCTCAGTTTTACACTGTCTTGGAAGATAATTTTTGTTTACTGTATCAGCACAAATCTGGCCTTGTAAAGCCATGGACCGTGGGGACTTTCTTCGGAACCGAGTCGGGTATTTTGAGTCGTCTCACAAGGGAACCTTAAATAAAATTGTACTTTTTCTGCAGCCTCATGGAACATCTAGCAGTCGGCTTCCAAATGACTGATAGTGGGGTGAGACCTTAAAAAAAGGCTCTGGGGCTGATGTTGGGAAAGTATTCAGATTTTCAGCATTTTTCTTTTTTAAGATCTCTTGTGTCGACACCTTTTTTCTGAACGAAAGTCAATAGACTTATGTCCTAGGGTAGAGGTTTCTAGGACTTCATTCATTTTGTATATTTCATTTGGCATATTGCCAAGTTCAGGTACAATCACCTGCTTCTAGGATCTAGGCCCAACATAACAGATAACAGATTCAATTGAGCAGTCTTTTGATGGTCCTTTAATTTTTTAAGTCAAAACTTGAGGTTTTCCTTATTTTCACTCAGCAGTAATCAATAACTACTCATCTATCACAGGAGATCCAAGAGCTTGTGTTCGATTGATATAACGCCTCCGCCCACCTACGAGCTATGTAACTCCCTCGGTTTCATTTTGCCTCCGCTCACCTACGAGCTATGAAACGCCCTCGGCTTCATTTTGTAATTAGCTGAACGTCAGTCAAATTTCCTTTTTTTTATAAAAAGTTTCGCATGTGAGCATAATTTACACACCCAAGCACATAATTACTAGGAAACTCTACTGATTACCCTAAATACGAGTATATGGCTAATTATTGTTCCTAAGGACTCGAGATGATTGACATTCTAAAAATACCCACTTCGTTAATATTTCATTTGTTTCTTCCCCTAATGATCTGTTCCAAGTGACGCAAAATCAATAAGTTATGAGTGTGTATTCTACGGGTAAACTTCTCTAGGGGTGTGAGACTCTAGGGAAGTTTCTACGAAAGGTGACATTGCCATTAAACAAAATCAGTTTTAATAGTAGAGTGCAATGTTAAATGTCAAATGTAATGCAAATGAAAGCAAAGCAAAATTTGAATTTTGCGCCATTTAATAGTACCAACGGAAAAAAATATAACAAGTTGACAGCTGACAGTTGGGGGATAGTAAAAATGGAGCGTTATGCGAAAAAAACAGCGCATTTTCATTGTTGAGCAATATTTAAAAAATAATGAAGTTTTTTTTCGAACAAAATCATCTTCAGTAATGGAGCTCATTTTCATCTTAATGGCTTCCTTAATCGTCAAAATTGTCGCATTTGGGGCTTAGAAAACTCACGAGTAATTGTTGAGAATCAAATGCATCCACAACGCGTGACTGTTTGGGAGGGATTTTGGGCTGGCGGCATTATCGGGCCATTCTTCTTCGAAAATGCGGCTGGTCAGGCAGTAAGAGTTAATCGTTATCGTGACATGATAGCCCAGTTTTGAGTGCCTAAATTCGAAGATATGGATGTGGCCATCATGTGGTTTCAACAAGACGGCGCCAGCCAGAGAAACAATTCAATTACTGCATGAGTCATTTAATATTCGTGTAATCGGCCGTTTTTGGGATCAGAATTGGCCATCCAGATCTTGCGACTTAACGCTATTGGACTTTTTTCTTTGGAGTGTTTTGAGGTCAAAGGTCCATGCAAACAAGCCCACGACCACCAACGCCTTGAAAGAGGAAATTTGGAGGTGTATTAATGAAATCCAGGTACATTTACGCGAAAAGGTCATAGAAAATTTCAATTAAAGAGTACGTAAAAAATAAATAAATAAATAAATAAAGGGTTTTTCAATAAGAGCGCTACAAAAGTTTTTTTTAAATAAAAAAAAACGGTTTTGGATATCAATGAAATTCTTTATTCCTGTGAAAGTACGTTCCCGTTGCCATTATGTATGGAACTCGATTTCTTTTGCATAACCACCACGGGCACGCTTGCAGAAGTCCAGACGCTGAACCCAATTTTCGACGGTTTTCAAGCATAAATCGGCCGATACTGCTGCAATTTCACGTTCAATATTCGTACGAAGTTCATCAATCGTCGCTGGCTTGTTGGCATAGACCATAGACTTGGCGTAGCCCCACAGGAAATAGTTTAACGGCGTCAAATCGCACGACCGAGGCGGCCAAGCGACTGGACTATTTCGTGAGATAACACGTTCTCCAAACTTGGTTTCCAATAAATTGATTGTGACATTCGCTGCGTGGCTTGTGGCGCCGTCCTGTTGGAACCACATGTCCTCCAAGTCCATATCATCCAATTGGGGCCAAAAATATTCGGTTATCATTGAACGGTAGCGATTCCCATTCACAGTAACGTGCCGGTCTTGATCATCACGGAAGAAGTACGGCCCAATGACGCCGCCGGCCCAAAAACCACACCAAACCGTAATTTTTTCGAGATGCAATGATGACTCATGGAGTACGTGTGGATTGCTGCCTGACCAATACCGCATATTTTGTTTATTGACGAAGCCATTCAGCCAGAAATGAGCCTCATCGCTGAAGATGATTTTTCGATGAAAATCCGAATCATTTTCAAGTTATTGCTCAGCCCAATTCACGAACATACGACGCTTCTGGTGGTCAAGCGGCTTCAGTTCTTGAGGCCAAAATCTTTTTGCAAAATTCGCTACAACGACGTCACAGAGATGCCCAACGCTTGAGAACGACGTGTGAGAGACACATTTGGGCTTTCTTCAACTGAAGCCTTAGCGGCAGCAATATTCTCGACACTACGGTCACTTCTTTATCTCACTGGCACGGGAACATTTTGTACTGTGCCTGTGGATTCAAATTTTTCCACTAGACGCTCAATTGTTGATCTGCTAGGACGATTAGGACGACCATGAATTGGACGTAGCGCTCTTAACGTTGAGGCCACTGACTCCGAATTTCGGTAGTAAATTTTAATAATTTCGACTCGTTGTTGACTCGTATATCTTTCCATCATGAAATGGCAAACCTTACTGAAGAGAAATGTCAAAAGAGCGGCAAGAAATTCGGCGTCGTTTGCTGTCCCTGTCGCTCTACTTTTGTAGCGTCGATGTTGAAAAACCCTTTAGTTGGCGCAACAGGTTTGTAGGGACCCTAAGACCTAAGCTTCTCACAACCATTCGTTTCGTGTGAGTTTTTCATTTTTGGGACGAATGGAAGGGATCTACAATTTTATGCCGGGTCCGAACGGCTAATTGAGAAGAGTCAGGTTGCCTTAGTACAACCACGATGTGCTATTCCATACATAACCCCAATTTGTATAATCTATGAACCAACAAAAAATGTAAGCTTTCTATTTAAAATTCTGTATTTTTTATCACAATTACATTTTGCGTAAATTATGGGACACCCTGTTGGTAACGGCTACTAGAGTTTTTAGTCGTTCCAAATGCGGGTTTTTTCTTAAATCATTTCTTACGAAATGTGGACAAATGGCAGGTGGATTTTAGAAGGAAAAATCTTGCGTATCATCGAGTTCATATCGAGAGAAGGTGTGATCGAAATTTTATAACTTATTAAGCAACAACCAAAGCCTTGAATGGAGTAGCTTTTGTGCTGGCTCGAGTTTGGTACTCATTTAGAAAAGCTAAAGCTCGCCTAGTGGTAGACATTTTTCCATTCCATTGTGGAAGGCTTTTGCGCAACATATTGGAAAACAATTCACACACAGCCTTGCATCTTTGCGCAAAAAATTTAAGTGAATGTCTTCTGTTTTAAGGTCTTGTCACAGATAAACTCCAATTGGCTGCCATTTAGGTGAGCTACTTTGCGGCGTAGTACCCCAATATTAGTAGTTCTTGCAGTTTTGAAATAAATATTAAGAGAGTTTTTCTGAAACCTAAATGAGGCTTAAAGTGGACGATATTGTTGGAAATGAAAGCCAGAAATAAAAGAACAGAAATGATCCTCAAAGAGTTCCGGTACAGTTCCTTTGGAGATCTTGTACTTACGGTTGAAGAATTGTTGTGTATTTTAAATGGTAACCGAGGCTGGAAACCATTATACAGCTACCTTACTAGCGCACTACACTACAGACAACGTATCATAGACGAACATTTTTAATTATACAAATTAAAAATGTGTTAAATGAAACAAATGATAAACTGACGAGCAGCCGTTGAATGCATCCATTTTTAGCATTATCCACCTTCCGCTTCTACATTCCACTTCACCTCTAACAATGACAGATGTAAATTCTGGCGACATATGCATAATATTTTTTTGGTTTATTTGAATAGGGTTGTTTTACTTTTGAGTTCAGCTCTTTAGAAATTGTTAGTCTTAAAATTTTGCTAATAAATACTGAAATGTGATTATTTTCAATATTTTTGAAGTAAAACTTCTTTAGGCACGCTTGACTTGAGGGGTAAGCTGGTGAATGCGTCACGAAAGCGTTACGGAAATTGCGAACGGTAGTTGAGAGGGAGATATAAGTTAGTGAAGATGGAAAGAGAGAGAGTTACGTTTCGTTTCGTATATTACTGTAGGGGCAAGAGAGAGAGGTGTGAGCACACATTTTCTTTCTCTCTTTCTCTCATAGTCAGTAAAATTTCGTATATCTAAGACACAGCACACAGTGGGATTTTTTCACTTAAAAAAGGGATTTTTTCAAAACCTAAAAGGGACAAAGGGATTTTTCAGACCTTATAGTACAAAAAGAAAGTGATTCTACTTTTTGGTCAAATTTTGTTCCAAATTGCTCATTTCATTAAGAATAAAAAAATTAGTCAAAATTTTCATGTTTAGAAAAAAGTCATTCAAAATATCTGAATGCTTTAATTTTCTTTTTTTTATTTCCCTAAACTGTTTCATAAAATTACATATTTGTGAATGAATTTACGAGTACTTTTTAAAATAATAAATTTATTTATTTTGTAAACATTGGAATGTATGTAAAAAAAAGAGCCTTACCTCATTCTCAAATCAAATTTCTGTGACATTTTTGTATAAAAAATCAAGAATATTGAAACTTGAAACCGAGATAACGTTTCATGCTACCAGTCATTTTCAAATAATTCATAAGATATTTATTTTATATTGAATATTATTTTCATTTTAATGCCGAATGCAATTTTATGTTTCTTTTTCTAACTGAATCACTGCAGTGCAGGCCTATTGTCTTTCTCTCTTCCTCTCGTAGCCAGTGCATGAAATATATAATATCTCAGTCAGTATTTCGTTTGCAAGTACATACATACATATAGAGTTATAGATGGAGCTAAAGTTTTACTTCAGTCGTGTGGTCTAAAGCACACTCTTTTTTTTTTTTTTATTGTTTTGTTTCTAAATAAATGGATTAATTTTGTTTCGCTTACTTACTTAATTATAATAAATTTATTCATTATTACTACCAATTCGTCTTGATGAAAAATTTGTCCAGGGTCCGCTTTAGTGAAACTCTTTTTCAGTTATCCGGGGTTCGCTTGACTGAAAAACCCGGTTAGTTGAAACCGAAGTTAATGGTTTTTGTCATTTCACTTAAGCGGATTTGACTGTATTACATTTTCCGACATCACCATTAGGACCCACTTTTCTTTTCTTAGTAAAAATGCCTCACCCTTTCGAACTCCCATATAACCGGGCTAAGATTGCCCCCCAAAGTATCCACTGCAAACAAACAAACTTGCCGCTGTCCAACATGCACTTCCAGATCACATCGTCCTTCCTCCTCATCTCAGATTCTGACTTAATCGCATAACGTAACTTGAGCCTCATCCAATTTCATCACTTTGCCTGTTTGCAGTTGCTCCTGTTTGTCGGCCCGGACAGAGAACCATGTACAGCTCAGGACGACACGAGACGGTTAAAGTTGCCTGCGAAGTCGAAGCGAATCCATCGGAGGCGTCCTTCGTGTGGAAATTCAATGCATCCACCTCGGAGAGCATCGACATTCCGGCCTCTCTGGTTGCCATCGAGCGTGGCCGCAGTGTTGCTCATTATACGCCCATGACGGAGAACGTAAGTATACTACCTATATAGCCCAGCACTTTTGTCTTAACGTGCCATGTACATTAACATTCTGTTGACGTTTATCTGTTTATCTACTCACCAGGACTATGGTACTCTGCTGTGCTGGTCAAGCAACGAAATCGGTGACCAAAGTGAGCCATGTATCTACACAATAACACCAGCAGGTAGGTGGAATAACCTGTCACTTTGTTTGCCTTTCCATGCACACACACAAACACACTCGGCAACATCGCTTTCATCTTGAGGTATACAGCAAAGCAAAGCCCACCCCGTCATATCTCTGTCCGCATGAGATATGCATTTGAGTGGTGTTTCCAAAACTCCACTTGAAGCATTTTACGGGACAGCAAAACGATGAAGAAGACCGAGGCAAATTCTCAACAGACTTATTGCACTACCACACCCACCACACTTGTACTCATTTAATCTTCGTTAATGGAGAGTGTTTTCGTCGGTGTTGTGTGTGCTTCACTTGTTTTGCAGCTCTTTCAGCAAGGCTCTGCGATTTTTCGTTAAATGACAGTGGCTGGCGGTCGGCGGCTGCCGTATCCCATGGGACACCAAACTGGTATCCACTATCCGACTGGCTTAGTACGTAATGCTGTCGGGGAACGTTCGTGTTTTGCGTGATGCAAAATAAACTTTGACACATTGGGATGCAGTAGGTTTTTGGGGCTTGATGCCTTATCTCAGCCAGGACATGGAATGTGTTAAGCACTTAGCTCGCTGTTGGCATGGTGTTTGTTTCTTATTTTTTATGTTCCAGGAAGTCGGTGTTTTTTTTTTGTGCAAATTATATGGAAGGACCATTTTATATAAACCAGTCTCATATATTTTTTATTTCATTTAACAGGTGAACCGGACTCGCTGACCAACTGCACGTTGCTCAATCAAACATCGACAGGATTCCAGATCGAATGCTTGGAGGGATTCGATGGCGGGCTACAGCAGGAGTTCACAATGGAGGTCTATGCGAATGGCTCCACTCGCCATTTGAAGATCAACAAGTCCAAGTGAGTTTTCAATTATTTACAGAATTTTCCAAGCCTAATAACTGCCTCTGAGCAAGTGAAATGGACTGTACTCTTGTTAGATGCGAAGCCTGCCTTCTAACCTCCAAAAGGTATCTGTAAATTTGTCGAAGCCTGTTTACTGCATTTAGGCAATTGCCTTCATAGTTTGCTGAAAGACGAATGTTTTTTTTAGGGCTTTAAAAAAATGATCAACACCTTGTTTCCAAGAACGCTTTATTTTTTCTTTGAAAAATGTCGTCCTACTTTGAAAAGCTCTACAAATCAAACGAGTTATCGGAAAATTATTCTCGCTACTGTTGTTGAAGCTCTATTTTGAGTAGAAGTCAATAACAGAGTACTAAAAAAAATTATTGAATTTTCGATTTTTGCCACGACTTTTGGTGTATTAAACCACATTGCGTGGGTCGTTTTCTTTATTTTTCTGACAATTCGTCGGGGATTGTTTTTCTCTAGGGTTTGACAAACTTCATTGCTTGTAAATGAGTAACAATTTTGTTAAACTAGTGTCTGCTTCCAATTGGCGCTTAGGCTATTATCAATCCATGCAGTGGGCAAAGTCTGGTTTTGGGGCTATAAATGGCAATTTTCTGTCGAACTCACGTTCTTCATCTATCTTTGAAAAATGTCGTCCTACTTTGAAGAGCTCTACAAATTAAACGAGTTATCGGAAAACTATTCTCGCTACTGTTGTTGAAGCTCTATTTTGAGTAGAAGTCAATAACAGAGTACTAAAAAAAATTATTGAATTTTCGATTTTTTCCACGACTTTTGGTGTATTAACCCACATTGCGTGGGTCGTTTTCTTTATTTTTCTGACAATTCGTCGGGGATTGTTTTTCTCTAGGGTTTGACAAACTTCATTGCTTGTAAATGAGTAACAATTTTGTTAAACTAGTGTCTGCTTCCAATTGGCGCTTAGGCTATTATCAATCCATGCAGTGGGCAAAGTCTGGTTTTGGGGCTATAAATGGCAATTTTCTGTCGAACTCACGTTCTTCATCTATCTTTGAAAAATGTCGTCCTACTTTGAAGAGCTCTACAAATCAAAAGAGTTATCAGAAAATTCTTCTCGCTACTTTTTTTGAAGCTCTACTTTAAGTAGAAGTCAATAACGGAGTACTAAAAAAAATTATTGAATTTTCGATTTTTTCCACGACTTTTGGTGTATTAACCCACATTGCGTGGGTCGTTTTCTTTATTTTTCTGACAATTCGTCGGGGATTGTTTTTCTCTAGGGTTTGACAAACTTCATTGCTTGTAAATGAGTAACAATTTTGTTAAACTAGTGTCTGCTTCCAATTGGCGCTTAGGCTATTATCAATCCATGCAGTGGGCAAAGTCTGGTTTTGGGGCTATAAATGGCAATTTTCTGTCGAACTCACGTTCTTCATCTATCTTTGAAAAATGTCGTCCTACTTTGAAGAGCTCTACAAATCAAAAGAGTTATCAGAAAATTCTTCTCGCTACTTTTTTTGAAGCTCTACTTTAAGTAGAAGTCAATAACGGAGTACTAAAAAAAATTATTGAATTTTCGATTTTTTCCACGACTTTTGGTGTATTAACCCACATTGCGTGGGTCGTTTTCTTTATTTTTCTGACAATTCGTCGGGGATTGTTTTTCTCTAGGGCTCGACAAACGTTATAGCTGGTTAATGAGTTGCAATTTTGTTAGCCCTGGTGTCTGCTTCCAATCGGGGCTTAAGTCACTATCAATCCATTCAGTGGGCGAAGTCTGGTCTAGGGGCTATAAATGACAATTTTCTGTCGAGCTCACGCTCTTCATCTATCGGGTTCGAAGACGGCCATGATATGTTTTTGACTGTATGAATGACGTATTTGTGGAGTATTCACTGCCATACATTTGAGCAAAAATTGGAGAAGTTCAGTCATACCTAATACCTCTCGCTAACTGGTATTTTATTTCCAAAGCTAACAAACCAGTTTTTATTTAAATTACTGAATCCATAAAGCTTTCCATACCCTTTATGGCCGTAAAGCAACCCCAACTTATTGCATACTCAAGCTAAAAAAGTCCACCTGGACGTTAGGGCTCTCAGAAGGTCTTAAACCTGTTTAAAAGTAGCGGACATACCTCCATGGGGACTTGATTTTTCCAGGTGGAAAGTAACTTTAAAGAGGGCACACTCCGATGCCAATCTGGCTCCTTAGAAAGAATACTCCATACGTCTGGCAATTTCGCATTGAGAAGTCAATTTCGCCCCCCTGCCTGTGTTGCACTCGCTTGTCTGAGTCACAATTTGTAGATGATTCAAAAGTTACCTTCTATAAATAATATCTTTTTCATTTTTTTCCTTTCTCTTATTGCCCAACAAGGACACCGTTCTTCGAAGTAAGAGGGCTTCACCCCGGAGCCGCATACAATGTGTTCTTGATAGCGAACAATAGCAAAGGCCGAAGCAACGCAACAATCCTGCAAGTTTATACCCTCAAAGATCCGGAGAAGCAAACAGGTAATATGTCATCCAATGGTTGTATTTATTTTTGCTGTTTCCTTTAGTTTTCCCTTTGGACACCCCGGGTATCCTTGCTATACCTACACCAATACAAAACAGTCTTTCTTTCTTTCGCTCTTTGTTTGCCCTTTATTTATATAATTTTTTCTCATTTTTATGTGTTTGACTTTTATTTTCATTGTACTCACTTATCCTGTGTGTGTGTGTGTGTTGCACCATTATTTTGTCGTTTCTCGTGGCACAATCTTTTGTTATCTGGTATTAATTGTACAACCCGTCGAAATGTAACACAATGGACGTGTCCTTGTGCATAGTCGTAATTACATTCAAAAAGCGACCAACAACAGACAATGCAGTCGCCGAAAACAATGACAAAAGTAAGGACATTCAAATTGTTTTCTTCTCATTTTGTTTCGAGTTAATTTCCATTGAGTTTTTTTTTCTTAATTTTTGTACATACGCATCCTTTGAAATTGCTCCCTTTGACTAATAAAACACAACAATCGCACTCACTGAAGCGCACTAACTAGATGCTAGATAGTAATCAGATTATTCCTTCAAATAGTGATTTCGAAAATTACAGATCTCTCTTTGGCGTATGCACCAGTGATTGAGGATATCCGACCATTTCTGGGCATCCTGGTGGGCATTGTGGGCAGTATATTCCTGGTGGCGCTCATAATTGTCATTATTGTCCGAATGCGAGGATCATCCGGCCGTGATAGAAACAATTACTCACATCAGGTTAGTCGGGCTGGCAACCTGCACAATGGACCGTCGATTCAGGATATTCGCATTGGCCGGGAGACTTGTCAGACCAGCAGCGTGGACAGTATTGACAAGAATCCGGACATAATACCACAAGGTAATTATAAGTCACTTCGCAACTGTGTAATGAACGGAATCGGTTGTATGTGTGTATTGCCTGTGTTGGTGGTGTTATTGGTATTTTTGCAGACGGTCGTGACGATGAGGACGAATGGACAACGAAGGGACACAGTCGAGCGTATGCGACAGCAGCGTTGGCTGAGCAGAACGCAGTAATTACCTCGTCCACCTATGATCGAATACCAACGTATGCGGTGGTGGACAAGAAGACTGCTCAAAATCATATTCAGCAGCAAATGCAGCAACATCAGCAGCACCAGCAACACCAGCAGCAGCAGCATCTTCATCATCATCATGGCACGCCGCAGTATATAACAACGTACAACACTCTGATACCGGTGAGCAAAATGGGGTATGCTACTCAGCAGCAGCAGCATCCTAGTCAGCTGCAGCAGCACCAATTACAACAGCAACAACATCAGCAGCAGCTAGTGAACAAGGTGAGTACGAGGACTGAGTGGTTGGTGGTAATGGGGGGGAAACCGCAGTTAAATTGAGCAGTGAGGAAAGCATTGCCTCTCTGTGCCCGATGCTCGTTGTTCGCTTGGTGTAGTTCTAGCGTTCATTGTGCCGCTAAATTGAACACATATCACGCACTTGGACGGGGTTTTCATTTCGCATTACCTACATACATACCAATTGCATGGCCTATTAGCTCTCAATCAATTCGAATGTTGGTGCGCGTGCATTTTCTCCAAAGTTTGAGAAGTTGCACGGTACGATGAGCATTACTGCTGGATGGAAGTCGATATTAGCTGCCAATTGTTTAGCCAACAATGAGAGTTGCTCAATTGGCTTACTTGACAGCGATGAATTGGAAATTTCATTTTTTATTTATAAATCGAGTTTTGCAAATGATTGGTAAGTTTTGAGGACTTTGAAACTTTTTGTGGAACTATTTCTGATCATCTGAAGTGCAACTTTAAGGACGCACCTCTTGACTCAATAGTTGGCCTGAATAAGTTATCAATCGATTAGTCGTCTGTACCTGTTTGAGCTGGGTTTTATTTGAGGCCTGGATTTGGTTGGAAGAGGAAAACGGATGTCATTTGCCCTTCCAAAAAGATGAGCAAGCAGCCGGTAAAAAGCGGGTTACTTCACTTGCCGTTGCAAAGTTGATGGTCAGTTCTTAGCGGAACTTACGTAGAAAAAGTGTATTGCTGCGTATTCAGATGTCCAAATTTATTCGAAGATGTCTCGTACGCACAACTGAGCCAAATGCTAACAAACGCTCCAGTGACAGCTTTCTCAGTTCTTGCAGCGAGGTTAATGCCTACAGGGTTGAAGAATATTTGCTAAGACTTTCAGCAAATTGCACTACTGGTGTTCTGTGGAGGCTTTCGTAAAATCTTCCGAAAGGGTGAATTTGCTTTTTTTTCACATATCTACGTTCTTACTTGGTCGCAATAAGCCCGGAATGATGTGAAAGTACTGTAGAGAGTTCTAAAAAGCTTCATCAACCTCACTTCTTGATTCCACTGAGTTTTCTAGCTGTGCTCGTCCATCGTCAGCCACTTTTTTATTATTTAAGCGGTGCACATAAAAAATCCTCAGTTCCTTAATCTTTTTTTAAATAAATAAAGAGCGACACAAGAGTTTGTTGAAGGTCTTGGGCTGTGGCCACATCTGGCTAGAACCACATAGCATGAACACCACCCAATTGGGCTTGAAAAACTTCGTTATCACCGAACTGTTGTAGTTTTCACTAACACTCGTGACCCTGGGCACTCATTCTGTAATTTTTCAGACAATTGTCTTCGAAACGATAGACCTCCAAAAGTATCAACTAATAGCACCTAAGTGCCAAAATTACGAGTTTCAGACCGTAATCCAGTTAATTTTCCACAAATGTAATGAAAGCCGACGATAGTGAAACAAATTCGGGCAGAATATAACTTCTTATGGTCATCAAAGTTTCAAAAACGATATCGTCCGGACGATTATTGTTATACGGAATCTGCCCCCTTGTCTTTCGTTGAAGGTGGACCATATCGTCCTCGTTAAAACTTGGCTGTCAATGCGTGTAAAAACTTTTGGGGCATATTCACAAAGGCACGTAAATTGTGACGTCCTTAATAGGCTATAGTTTTAATAGTTTATCGGTCATCTTCCATCATCAATTGAATTAAAAAAAAAATATTGAAAATAATTCACACCAGCGGAGCTGTGAATTTGAAAAGCAGGCCACAAACTCTCACGCCACCCTGTATTCACGTGCAGTGGTGGTCAACATTTGCCAATCTGAACTATCATCTGCCAATTTGCTACATTGTTGGCCAGTAAATTCTATCGCATAGGACTTCGATCGCCATCAAGGGGATTTTAACAATATGCGCTCACGTTGGGCCTTACCAACAACCAAACCGTAAATTCGAGTTTAACTAACCAACAATCAAAGTAATCGGAACTTTAACTACATCTGACTTTATAGCAAAATTATTACAGTATATAGCTCAACAAAAGCGTTATAATCTTTTTCTGAGCTTTCAAATAATTTGCTGAAATTGGCAGTTGGTTGTATTTTGAGTGAAATATAGAAGCAACTGTTTCCCATGCTTGGTTTTTTGACTGTATCATTGCAGCATTGTTAATTTTGCTATCAATGATATCAGCCAATGGTTTGACACAGTCAACTGTAGTTCTCGCATTGCCTGCGTCCAATTTAAGCTGCGGCTTTTCTTTATTTGCTGTGCATTTCATATTTATTTCATATTTATTTATTATAAAGACTGACGTTTAAACTGAAATAATAGGTTAGACTCGGCTTTCTTCGGATCGAAAGTTACAGTCTCGATTATCTTAAAGTCAAAGATAACTTGATTATTGCTACACAGTTTATTTTAATTTCGACTATTGCCTTGAAGTCGAGTCTTAATTTGGTTGTTAGTAAGGCCGATTGTCTGCAAAAATGTTGCGTATACGCCCCGAAAAGCGGAAAGTTTTCCACTCGGTTTTGTTTGGCCCCCATTTCGGTTCAGATTAGGCTTTTCAATTGGCTTTCAACAGTCGTAAAGGGTGGTCGATAGCAACTTATTTTGAAGCAGCTACAGTCTCAAGAGTGTCTTAAATTTTTAGATTTTGTACGCTTCTTAAAAAAATACTCATCATATCTCTGTCAGTGTTGTCTTGTGAAAATCACATGTGGACACGGTACAAAATGACTCTATATACGCGTCGCAATACTGAATCTACATTTTTTTTCGGTCTTCAAAGGCAAAAGGGTCGGTTCTTTCAGCTGCAATAAAACACCAGAACTGGGCTCTTAGTGAATGCATTTGTAAAGGATTTTTCAACAGGGACGCTACAAAAGTAGAGCGACAGGGACAGCAAACGACGCCGAATTTCTTGCCGCTCTTTTGACATTTCTCTTCAGTAGGGTTTGCCATTTTATGATGGAAAGATATACGAGCCAACAACGAGTCGAAATTATTAAAATTTACTACCGAAATTCGGAGTCAGTGGCCTCAACGTTAAGAGCGCTACGTCCAATTTATGGTCGTCATAATCGTCCTAGCAGATCAACAATTGAGCGTCTAGTGGAAAAATTTCAATCCACAGGCACAGTACGAAATGTTCCCGTGCCAGTGAGACAGAGAAGTGCCCGTAGTGTCGAGAATATTGCTGCCGCTGAGGCTTCAGTTGAAGAAAGCCCAAATGTGTCTCTCACACGTCGTTCTCAAGCGTTGGGCATCTCTGTGACGTCGTTGTGGCGAATTTTGCGAAAAGATCTTGGCCTACATCCTTACAAGAGAACTGAAACCGCTTGACCAACAGAAGCGTCGTATGTTCGTGAATTGGGCTGAGCAACAACTTGAAAATGATTCGGATTTTCATCGAAAAATCCTCTTCAGCGATGAGGCTCATTTCTGGCTGAATGGCTTCGTCAATAAACAAAATATGCGGTATTGGTCAGGCAGAAATCCACACGTCCCGAAAAAATTACGGTTTGGTGTGGTTTATGGGCCGGCGGCGTCATTGGGCCGTACTTCTTCCGTGATGATCAAGACCGGCACATTACTGTGAATGGGAATCGCTACCGTTCAATGATAACCGAATATTTTTGGCCCCAATTGAATGATATGGACTTGGAGGACATGTGGTTTCAACAAGACGGCGCCACAAGCCACACAGCGAATGTCACAATCAATTTATTGGAAACCAAGTTTGGAGAACGTGTTATCTCACGAAATAGTCCAGTCGCTTGGCCGCCTCGGTCGTGCGATTTGACGCCGTTAGACTATTTCCTGTGGGGCTACGTCAAGTCTATGGTCTATGCCAACAAGCCAGCGACGATTGATGAACTTCGTACGAATATCGAACGTGAAATTGCAGCAGTATCGGCCGATTTATGCTTGAAAACCGTCGAAAATTGGGTTCAGCGTCTGGACTTCTGCAAGCGTGCCCGTGGTGGTCATGCAAAAGAAATCGAGTTCCATACATAATGGCATCGAACGTACTTTCACAGGAATAAAGAATTTTGTAGCGCTCTTATTGAAAAACCCTTTAGTTCCTCAGAAATTAAGATTTTGTGTGATGAAGAATTGAGGTGCTGAAAGTTTGTCAAAGCCTGTATTAACCGACCTTCGGAGACCCTAATAAATAGTTGTTGACTTATAAAAAACCTATACGGAAAATAGTGCAAATCCCTCGTTTAAACTTTGCGCAGGGTTGTTCGTTTCATGTTCACCTACTTAGTCAATGTCGAAGGGTGTTCGTACACAGATGCTTTTGTGTGACTTATTTTAGATTTTACGAACGTTCGGAGGTCGGTCTTCCAGTTGGTCTTGTACTGATCTCATTTCGGGATACAAAAAGCACGATGGCATCACTAGAACCCGTCCGAAACTTTAAAATTAAAAACCCGCGTGGATCGAAGGAAAAATTTGGAAACAATCGGATCAGCTCTTTTTTGAAATTGAAATTAAGTATCCACGTGTACGGGCTACTTTAAAATGCACTTAAAATTTATACGATTTCAATGCCTCTTATTGCCTTTGGGCTTTTCGCGATATCAATCAAAAGTACACATTACTCCGTCGAATACAGTCCCTTCTGCTCATTACGCCATTAATAACCACCAATTCAGATATAATGCAGAATTTCCATAACCCGACCGTACCCAGTTCGAGTTCGAAACCTCTATAACAGGTTACTTGTTAATTTCCATCCAGAAACTGTCATAAGTACACACCGATCCCATTTGCATTTGCACTCGATAATCCCCCTGGAATAAAAGGCACTCAATATCACCGACGTGGTGTCGTTAGTGCCACACTTTGCCATGCGGCGACATCAAGTCTCTCGAGCGCCCTGCCATATACGTAGCCCCAGCCGCAGCTATCATCAGAGAGGAACATTCAAATTTCACCACCACTGTCACCGTTTCGGTAGGCATAATATGAAACCATGAAGCTATAACAACATCGATATTCCCGTTCATTTTGTATTCAGGATGAACACCTCGTTCGCATGTAGCCCACCACCCTCGGGATAGGTGAGCGTAGGTCTAGGTACATATTGCTGTCATATAACGGGGAAAATGTCATTCCTTTAACGACGCACGGGTATTTAAGGCTACCCAACAGCAGCTGTCACACCATACACCAATAATACAAACAAATCATTGTCGGCAAGAGGAAATGCTCCCAGATTTCGGTGAAATTTCCTTTCACTGTTTTCTAACACGCGATAATTTCCGGACACAACTCGCACACAGCCTGTGTGTGTGTGTGTGCCTTATGACAAAGGATCTGCTGAGAATCACAAACACATTAGGCGGCGATGCTCTGGCACTTCTTATTCCGGACGAATAAAGTGTAGCAAACGAACAGTTTAATCGCACGCAGGAAAGAGGTCGACGCCATTTCGTGTTTCAATAGTGCACGAGTAGGTGTGATGATATGTGCGATAATTTGAAACGTTACTTCCTTTGTGGGTAGTTTCCAAGCAAACGGGTCAATTTTTGCGGACGTTTATTTGATTTTTGAAATTCTGTTCATGGGGCTGGTGGGATGGGAGCGAACCATTAGAATGGATTCGTCGCGAACGCAGCAAAAGACACAGGAAGTGGGGATGAATCGAGGTTTAAATGCAAGACTGAAAGGAATTCTATAAAATGGTTTAATAAACTACGTCCCAATGGGGTGTGAACAGAGCCCTGATGTCTCATGCGTGGTGATCCCTTAAAAGCCTGCGGAAACACAGCATCAAGACACAGACTGCAATTTTCCAAATTGAACATTTCCACCTCTCGCCACATTTGCTAAATGTTATCCTAAATATATTTAAATCCTTTAACACCAACATGTCGTTCTTTTACTTTCATGTCCATCCAACCGATTCAACTACACTCTGGACGTGATCACAACTCAAGACTGATTTAACATATGCCGAGCTAGCTGCTACCGGAGGCCAAAGGATACCTTATTGCAGTGCAACTCTAGGCCGACCAAGACAATCTGATATAAAACGGGCCGAGCCGAATATTTATTCCCAGGTAATAAATTTGTCCGATCCACAATGCTCCGAATGCTAAGGCCGATATACGAGGGGGTTTGTTATTTATGTGAGATTTTTGCCGCAGCCAAGGCGAGAGAGAAAAATAAAACCCTAACACACATGCAACACAAATACCATCGTGTAGACATGGACCCATGAACCCGCCTAGTAATTTTTCCGTAGACAACTCTCAAAATGTTCATCCTAGTGTGTCCTGTTGGGCAGGAAAGAAGCAGCAATTTATGTGAATTAAAAGGGAATAAACACGGGCAGAAAAAAACACACACAAACAAGTGCAGAGAGGACAACACTGAATGGATGCAAACCGACAGACAAAGACTGGAAATGGAACTAAGAAGTGCCGACTGCCGAGTGACCAGTGTGCACAATGATGTTATGCCCTTCTTCTTCGACTGCCTCTGTGCCGTTGTTATCCTTGTTGGATTCCTGTCTGCCATTGAGGGCTCTCATATGTTTGTGCAATAATATAGCTGCAGCTCCACTTGAATGCGTTTTACACACTACGAGTACGAGTTTGTGTGTGTGTGCGCTGATAAATGTAGCCTCTCCGTGACGTTACTATGAAAGTCGGCATCATTTTGTTGGTTGCTTTTATTGCTTCCAATTTTTGAATAATTATTCTGTTCAATAAAATGTATACTATCCGGTGGCAGTGCACTTGGCCGATTGCCCTGACATTGTTCTATGTCATTGTCCGAGCTTTAATGGTGGTGTATTTTTTAATTTATTAATATCGCCTCCTTTGGGGAGAGAGATGTTTCCATCGATTTATTGGTATCGTGATACGTGGCTCTCGAAAAGGAAGTCCAAGTTGGCTGAAATCATTCGAAGAACCGTAGTCGTGTATTTCCACGGTCCGAATTCTAGCTGTGTACACATTTAATGCGAGTGAAATATTTGTTCAATGAACACCTTTTAATATAACAAAATTCCTAAGCGAAATAACTGCGTTTACAAGTTGGTGCTGTTTGCAAATAGGAATTTTAGCAGGATTTTTTTTTCTCGATATTATGAATTCCGGAATTTTGTTTTCACAGTTTTCGTACTTAGTCGTTCGTAAAAACTAAAAACCGGTGGAAAATTTACGTAAGCGATGAATTTTATTCGAATGATGGACTTAAAATGTTGAATTGCTGTAACTGAGGGACATTAAATAAGAGGAAACCTCGCACAGTACGGGGAAACTCTGTTTTCATATCGATTTTAGTTGGTAGATCTTTCATCATTTGGTATGTCCTTTTGTCGTACCGATTACGGCGTCTTTTCGAAACTGATTTTTTTGAAATATAGTCAACAAATGGAAGGTGGATCTCCGTAGGTGAATTTCCGGATGTGTGGTTTTGTCACGAATGATTAAAGTGAATAATATTTAAGTTTTCCCTAGAATGCGGTCGAAATATTGTGTTTTTTTTTTTGGTTTTCTTAGATTTTTTTAAGACCCGCAAGATCGATTTTGAGTACAAGTTCGAGTGGACTGTGAGTGACCCGTTCGGGTGTCATATTTTTTAAATTTAATTTTATGCTTAGTCTTTCTTTCGAACTTGAGGTGAGATATTCGTCAGGTTCTTGTATAGCTCGGGAATAATATTGATTTTAATACTGAACGGATCTTTTGTTGTCGGAAGCTCCCTTACCACTGGTCCCTTGTGCTGTCAGAAGACACCCGCCTTTAATTCTACTCTTGTTCGTTTGTTTGGAGAAACTGCAAGCTGGGCTTGAATGATGAGGAAATATCAACATCAGCTATAAAAATTAGAAATTTGAGTAGGTTGGATAAAGCGGAAGAAGAGCAGAGAAATGTTGCGCTTTAACGGGGCTTTTCTGGCACGTCTTCGAGATTCTAGCGTCGCTTAAGTCTGTAGTATCTATCAACCTCTGAGTTTGATTAAGACTTTGAGTTTTAAAATAAATAGTAGGACACTCGACCGACTGATACCGAGTAATACGTGTTTTACTGACTGTTACAAAGTCCAGAACGTTAAATTGTTTTGCGAAGTTGAAGTGACACAGTCTTTTCTACTGGATGTATCTAAAAATTCAGCACTTTTTCTTGCCAATTCTAATTGCTTTGCCTTCCTAAATCCGGCAGAAATATACCAAGGGAAGCTGTAAACCCTAACCGTCCTAACAGCAGATGCTGGGGAGCCCTGAGAAGCTGTGGGGCCTCTCAACCTCCTCTGAATCTTCTCTTGCAATGGAATTAGAAAACCCAGTCCCCTGGATGCAGGGTGACCTGGAACCCAAAGAAAGTATTAAGTCTTGAAACCAGCTTCAGCCATACACCAACTCCATTGAATGAGGTTCAGTGGGTTAACAGCTCAGTTGTCACTATAGAAGTTTATATATTCGACATCACAAACAGCCAAAAGGTTTGCATGGTAGAAAATAAATATCTGGCGCAACAGGTCCTAGACCCTTAATCTAGCTTCTCACAGCTATGAGGTTTGTGTGAGCTTTTTTATTTCTGGTAGGAATCCACACAATTTTATGCAGTTTTCGGGACCCTTCACTTAGGAGTCCAACACACTAACAAATACACCATTGGGCCGTGGTTTGCATAGAGCTCGGCCTGAAAAACCGATGCATCAGCGAGTCTGTTCTGACGAAGACCCCCGTCCAGACCTCTGGAAAGCTTTCCATAAATCGAGGTATATTTGGGAGGAGTTTTGAATAGCCCTAGCTAAAAATTCGGTGGCTTGAATAGTTTCTCAGAATAGTATTTCGGGACCGCGTGATATTCCTTTATGTTTATCTTAATTCCGATACGAGTAGTGTCGAAAGCCACCTCTTTTCAATAATAGTCACTAGCCTACAGTTTTGAATGATATATATCAAGAGAAGGTGATTTTTCAAAGCTTTCACGAGTGCCAGGGAAGGCCCCTAACTGACACAGATTCGACAGAGAAGTATGTTAATTCCACTTAATCACCAAACTTCTTGTACCGTCGAAAGGAAGCTATCGCTTTTCGAGTTTTTGACTCCACAAGTCTAGACCAAGGCAGGAGGTGTTTAACCTCTCTGGCGACTTATTTTGTCAATGGCTGTAATTTTGTAAAAGTTACGACTTCCACCTTGACAGGATTGACCAACAGCGGATTTTCACTTTGCAATTTTTTGATATGTCCAAAACTGATGTTTGGAAGGCTTAAACCAAAAGAAAGCTTGGCTCCATCATAAACATAGGACTAAGCTGTGCATGGATATCAATCAATGGTGAACACAGACCCAACTACCATCAAAATTAATATAGGACAGAAAACGTCGCCTTGCGGACAGCCTCTGTCAACGTTCCGCAGCGCTCTGACTTATCTGGACTTTCCAATAGAAATTAATTTGCTTTCGGGATCTACTCCCAAACCATTTTGGAGTACACAACATAGAAGACCATATGCTGACAATAAAAGGACACTCGTCGGAGAAAAGTCTTCAATAAAAAAGCTAATTTAAGACCTCACCACACAACACGTAACCACACACCATCGCAAAGGAACTCGACCACCATTCCTGGTGGTCAGCAAATTAATTAGACAAGTCAAAGTGTCACATCCCTTTTCGGTTTCTTTATCTTGTGATTTTCATGGGTTTCTTGGATTTTCTGTGTCTCGATTTTCTCGGCTCTTTTTCTTCTCAAGTTAAATGGTTGACTGTACATTTGATCGCCACAAAGTGGGTTCACAAACATGCGCTGGTTATAAAGGCGTTGTCCATTTTTTTTTTTTGCTTTTCCTTTCAATTAATCCAACAATTTATTCTTCTCTTCTCTTTTTATACTCGAACGCCTCTGTTCGCACCAATCTTCGTATGCCATTTTGGAATCTCATCTCACTTTCATTGAATCTCAAAATTGGATCATCCCGTTGGCCTACTAATCTTCAAATTGAATCCATATACTAACGAATGTGAATGTGTTTGCATGGACGCGACCTTCGTTTTGATCTAAAAAAAAAAAAAAACCACACAGATTGACCTGGCGCACCATCCAATGTACTCGACTAGTCCCATGTTCGGGACGAACACAATCACCGGAGTAACAATGTCACATCCGTCGCAATTGGCTACATTCTCAACGGCGGGACCGATATTCGCTTCTCATAAAAATGGAATGAATACCGGAAAAGTCCTTACAGCAACTACCAGCAGTCCTGCTGGCAGTGGTGGCGTCCACATGGGAGGTGGAGGCGGCGGCAGTGGCATGCAATCTCCCGTCAGCGGTGGCAGTATGCTCTGCCTGACTAGTATTGGTGGGGGAGTAGCGGTCATGCATCAGCAGCAGCAACAACAACAGATGCCTCCGTCCTCCGGGGTAATATGTACGAGTATAGCGCCACCACTGGTCGGCATCAGCAATGGGTTGCATCCCGTAGGAGTTCCTTCGGCAGCGGTGGCGGGTTGTTTCGGAGAAACGGTAAATGGATTTTCCACTACATAACTTTACCAGCACCAGAATGAATTCTATTTTGTTTTGTTTTGAGTGTTTCTCACATTCTGTGTGCTTTGTGTGTGTTTGCTTGAAAGGACTTTGCCTTTGTTTTACAATTTTACAATCGCAGTGTGTTTTATTTGCCATCCTTTGCGCATACTTTTTCTTAATTCTTTAATTTCTTTCTTGTGATTCTATGTCTTCTTTGTGTGTGTGTGTTTGTGTTACTTTTTGCAAGCATTTTTCACTTTTGTCGCGCATTTAGTCAGCGGCGCCTTCACTGAACTGTGAACCGTTGTTAGCTGTTACTTTGATTTTTTTGTTCTTCAATGTTTTGTTTTTAGTTCGTGTGATTCTGCCATTCGTTTCTATTTGAATGCTTTTCGGACCTTTTTTTTTCAAGGAACTCCTTATGATTTTCTTTGCTTTGCTTGTTTGCGTTCGCTTGTGGAAATATAATTTGCACATTCCTTGTTATATTTTTCTTTTTTCTCTGTTTTTGTGAATAAGAAAAAAATTAAAACAAAAAATAGCGAGTTCATAATTTAAAATCGTTATGTTAATAGGGTAGATTTTTTTTCTCGTTTTATTGAGTTATTTTTAAACCGATTCCTATAAAATGTGGACCAATTGAGGGGGGGGGGGTATCGGAAGGGGCATGGTAGAAAGAAGTTGTGATTGTAATTTCAGTACTAATTTGAGATTATAGGGAAAATATTGAAGGTAATCGCAAGGCAACGACAATTGGAAGAGACTTGATTTAAAATGTTGTCGCTTGGTTTTTTATCAAACGGCGGTTAAGTGCGTTCCGCTGTTGGTGTTTTGAAAAGGGCTCAAAGAGCTTGGAAACTAATATAATAGCACAGTTGCGTTGCTATATTCAGGTTCCTAAACAATTTCCGTCAGCTTGTCAATTTTGAAAGTAATTTCACCCAAACATAGGTATTTATAGCACCTTTACTTTCAATTTACAGAAGACCACATTTCTGCAGATTATGACGCATATCCAGCTATTAATTTTATGGAGAATAAATATTAGAAAAACCGACTGGGTACGGGTAAAGGCGGAAAGCTATTGTCAGTCTTTGGAATCTTTGCAAAATGTTATCCAGTAGAATTTTAAAAATATGAACACATTTAAAGCTGGTCCCGTTCGTATTTTTGAATTTTTCATCTTTTCAAGCATCAAAATTTAGTTAAAGAAGATATAAAGCTGGTCCCGTTCATCTTTTCAAGCATCAAAAATTTGTTAAAGAAGAAATAAAACAGGTCCCGTTCGTCTTTTCGAATTGTTCATCTTTTCAAGCATCAAAATTTAGTTAAATAAGATATAAAGCTGGTCCAGGTTGTCTTTTTGAATTGTTCATATTTTCAAGCATCAAAAATTTGTTAAAGAAGAAATAAAACAGGTCCCGTTCGTCTTTTCGAATTGTTCATCTTTTCAAGCATCAAAATTTAGTTAAAGAAGAAATAAAACAGGTCCCGTTCGTCTTTTAAAAATTTAGTAAAAAAAAACTATAGCAATAGGTACATAAAAACATTAAATATACAACAATTAATATTATTCTTAAAAAAAAACAAGAAACATAGCAAAAAAAGAAATTTCAATTATAAAGGGTATAAAAACAAACTTCTCTATCTATGATATGTCGGAACACATCTTTCCGAGCTGCTCATCTTATATACCCGTTCATGTATCCAAAATTCGACTGTTTTAACAATATATACTTCTTCTGAATGCACAGTAGAAATTTACTGGATAAACTGAAGTAGGTAGGTACATCCGGTACCCATTTTCTCATATTTTTCACATCGGATCGATGATTAAGTCAAGAGAAGTACCTAAAAAATATAAATAGAGTGTCCCCTAATCTCTTGCACATGCTGCACAAGCAGACTCAATGCCTTCAAATATATGCCTCCGGGTAATTTTCTATAATCAGGAAACACATAGTTTTATGCGAGTGTCTTGTCTGATGTCACGGAAGTAACCAGTTTTAAAAAAACTGCAGTACATCAAAGGGTGTTACAAATAAAGTCCCCCCTGTTGGACACCATGGACATGGTGCTATATTTAAGGACGTGGGAGTAAATCCTGATTCTTAAAGCCTCAAAGCCATCACAAACTTGACCGCTTTTTTTCATGACTTCTTGGTTCCTGGACATGATAGTAGGACAGGGGTTAGCAAAGGAGACAAAAATCCTTCATCTTCACCTTTCTACATCTCTTGAATGAGTTGGCCGATTACAGTGAAATAAAATCTGAAAGTGATTCCATTCTTAGCCCAATACTTTTCTGAAAAATTCCACACGGTTCGGGTGAGTAGCTTTAAAGCATGCAGTAGATAAAAGGATTTTATACCCCCATTTTTTGACTGCACTCAAAACAATAAGGATTACCTTGAAATTCCTTAAATTGCTTACCCCTTTTTAGACTCTAAGGAAAAAACCAAAACCCAGGCCTCACATAAACAGTACTGGAGATCCGACCAACTCCTTGATTTAATTCCAACAAGAACAACGAACAATGCTGCAGCTTAAATTCCCCCAAGCAATCCTCCAATACAGCAATCCGCTTCGAGTTGGCCTTCATCCCGCCGCACATTCTAATGCCGACCCTCAGGTAATGCAAATTTAATTTGAATAAAAAGAATAAACATCTTCACATTATTTTTGTTTTCCCCTCCCTAAATCTATGCCGGAAACCGGAACCTAAGCATGGTAACGGCCATGGTTCAGCGATTGCATTTCAATCAGAATGCCAACCGCGACAAAATAATTATATTGTAAAAAAGAAGAAATCCCTATTCGCCCCTTCGGGCCGTTTTCCCGGTGAAAACAACTTAAGTTGGGAGAGAAAATAAAATTAAACCCACATAATGCCTCAATGCCACAACTGTTTATGTCTTTTCAATTGCTTCTCTCTGGCGGCGGCACTGGCTTTAAAATCTAATTGAAGCCGCCGCACCATTCTGCGCAGCTCAAGCGATTAAAGCATAAAATTACGGCGTATTAGTCCGCACAACAAAACGTAAGGATTGTTGTAACCTCATTTGCTTTCGGTATATTTTCTCAGGATATTTTTACTTTTCTTTTGTTGGCTGTTTATTTTTTTGTTCTTCGAAGTCACTTCTCTGCTCTTTGTCTCGGTGTATTCGTTTTGTGTAACGAATCCTTAAATGAGGTTTCGTTGTCACTGGAATGGAATATGGGATACCTCCTTGGAGTGTATGTATAATACATAATTATGCAAAGAAAAAGAAAGGAACCACCACCCTGCCATAAACTGGCAGTATAATTTCTTTGGCGATTATTATTTCTCCTCTTCTTCTTTTTTTTATCCCGCAGATTGTGGTCTGAGAATGGGTGGGTGTGGGTATATGGGTACCACTCACTTGCAGTCGTCCTTTCTGAGCCAGTCTCATAATACACGGACATTATGAGTGTGCGGGACGACGAAGGCATTTACGCCTTGCTCGCTCCATGGTTTTGTTTTGTATTCCTTTTCTTTTATAACGATCTTGGCTGTTATGATGTGTGCAATACCAGCCCAACTACAAAACACTATACCCACTGATTATAGTTATGGACACATAAAGTTCTATGGCTGGATATATATTTTCCAGGACAAATGGAGAGTATTTTATGTGTTATTTATGTAAAATCGAGTACAAGGATAAGAATTTATGACACAATTTGATGTTGTTTGTGTGAATTTGGTTGGCTTGTTGTGGTCGATTTTACACCGATGTACGAGGATATGGGGCATAACGAGAGACTAAAGTGGGGCTGTGTGATTATGGGAATGTTGTACTTCGGAATGCCATAAAGTGGGAAGCTTTAGGTGTATCCCATTTAAAGGCAATCGCAATTGGACCACTTTGGAATGCAGGAGTTAACACTGCCACACCTGCATCGAGAGGGGGATTATATTTTATGAAGTTTTACGGAGTTGTGGGTATTTAAATTGTGTAAGGAATTTCGTCGGAAGGTTGGTCCTGTTAATTTATGCGAAGGGATGTTTTTTTTTTTTTTTTGGCAAACTGTAGTTTGAATTTTATTCTTTTTTTTAAGGATGGCGTGAGATTTTACAGTCTGTGTAGTTTTAAGTGACTATTATGGCACCAATAGGCAGTGGTATTTGGGCGATGATGGTTCAATTATGAACAGGTTTTTGTTCATATTTAGTGGAAAGATCCAATCTTTGGTTTTTAGGTGCCATTAACGGTATTACAAAAGAAGGCCTGTTCTTTTTAAATTTTAAGTTACATAAAAATACCAGCGGAGCTTTTTTGCTAGGCGTTTACAAAAAATATTTTTTTAAAATGAAAAATGTTATAGTGTTCAAAGAAAAGTTAATTTTTTAAATTAAAATTGCAATATTTTTAAAAGAAAAGTAGCCTATAACTTGCACTTATTTATTTTATACATTTTAAAAAATGAATTCTGTAAATCGTTACAGTTCGTAAGACTTTTGCGGACATACAATTTTGCCAATCAATTTTATATACATGTAGTCAAAACAAAGATTAACGTCCTTCGATTTAATTCGTTATTTTATTTAATTCAATTATAGTTCATAAATAGAAATAGTTTTAGTAGAAAAAGAACAAGAAAGAATTTAAAGCGACTTTATAGGTATATGACTCTTAACGAACTTAAATTGGCGGTTTTTCGAACTTGACTAACTATCTAAAAAACAAATGTAAAATGTCTATGAATTTTTCTATTTTCAACTAACGGAAGGTCGAAACTTTACCTGTCGCCTGGACCTATTCCTACATACCTACATATATATTTTTTTTTACACAAACGTGCGTAGAAAACAGATTAAAACCTCAACTTAAGTTCCGACAGCGAAGTTTTTGTGAAAAGAATTGAGAAATCGCCAGCAACTTCCTTAAATGGGAACAATAAATTGTGTAATCAATTAAGCAAGTGGCTGGGTGGCAAGTGAGCTGGGCCGCTGAGCGAGGGGTCTTAGATTCGATCACTGGAAAAACAAAAATTTAATTTTAAGGTGTTTTCCACTGCCCCACATCTGGCTAACAAAAATGCATAAGAAGCCAAGTCGCAGTATGGGGAATGGGGACCTCTCTGCCAGACAACGCAATAAAACAATATTGAAATGCCCAAGCCTTTCTCTTTGAAGTCGTCATCTGTCGTCCAAATTTCATGGACTATTATAATTATTTTGCAGGACGACTGGGGCAAAATTGATCAGCGAAAAACCACATAACCTTATCTAACCTAGCTTTGCCCCTAAACACGGCAAGGAAGTATTTGAAGCGTTTCGAATAAGAAGGGGTAGAGTGGCATATTTAAAATTTCGGCTGAGAAACGTTTAAATAAATTTCCCTAAAAAAGCAATTGGAAATTTTGTTTTCGTCATCATTTTCGCACTCGATTTTTTTAGTCAGAAATAATATTGCA
Organism: Cheilosia variabilis; assembly: GCA_951230905.1. Classification (NCBI taxonomy): domain Eukaryota; kingdom Metazoa; phylum Arthropoda; class Insecta; order Diptera; family Syrphidae; genus Cheilosia; species Cheilosia variabilis. The sequence continues at coordinate 57,116,905 of OX579680.1, read as the reverse complement.
ATGACAAATAAAAGCGGGTTGGACAATATTGTTCGTGACTTATGTTTTTTTGCACTCAACTCCTTCCTCAGTTTACTTAAAATTCTGTACCTGGGGTTTTTCAGGTCACATCTCGAGGTAAAATCGGATTTTTCTTGAAGCTTTTTAATTGAGATATGCAAGTTACGTGCGGCCCGGTCATGCGCATTTTTATTGTATTTTTAAAGTCATTAGGCGGCTTGTAACCTACTTGTATTCGCTCTTGCATCTGCTTACAGTTGGCTTAAACACAAGCTAAAATTTGTACGAAATTTGGTTTCAAATTTGTGTGCTGCAGAGATTTTATTGCCTTGGGTCGGTGCTGGCATGGTGGGTATGGTGAGTATGGGACTCGACTAGGATTTGGAAACTGTGGACAATTTTTCGTCACCCTCCCTATATTGGCTACCAGAATCGCCTATATAGGCCTTTAAGCTGCCATCTTTCTAGTCCTTGCAAATTTTTTTAATTTCTAGCGTTCGCTTAGAATTTGCATATATTTTTTTTTCGAAGTCAGCCTTAGGCTTCATTTTGAATTTACTTATTTATACTCATGCGCATATTCTTCCATTTCCACCAAGCAAATACTTCCCCCCTGAACCTCGGCCAATGGAAGGGACGATTAGAGTTTATTTTTAATAAAAAGTAAGCTCGCACATGTGAGTAGTCGGCAATTCGTGTACTATTACCGCTGCGAACATTTACCTTGGTTGTTCGTTTGGATTGCTTTTAAAGTTTTTTTGTTGAGCAACTACACACTGTCTTAAAAATGTCCCTACATCCCCATGTCCTCGCGTGCGCATATACTTTTCTGAGATAGAATAAGTCAACCTTCTTAAAATATAACATCTTGTTGAAAAGCATCTCATAATATTCCCCTGGCTCGGGGCCTTAGTCTTGACAGGAAAAGCAAATCCACCTCCAACTTCCTGGAAAATGTATCCCGTCCCTTTCTTTGCACATGATCGAGTATATAAACACAGCAAAGTTTCTCAGTTCGGCCTAATACCCCCATGTGACCAATTTAAATCAATTTTTCAGACATTTCTACCCTCGACTATCTGTTCATCCCGCTCCAGCCCTTATATGAGCTGAGTTTGTTTCTTTTTTTTTTTCTTTATTTTCAAATCTTTTAACTCTAAATGGCAACCCACTTAAAAGTTGTTTACCAAGAACAATAGAAATGCCAGCAACTGGAGTGAAAAAAAATGACAGCCGAACCGTTGCCCATATAAAGAGAGGTAGAGTAAGAATAGAAAAGCGAAAATAAATTTGCCTGTTTACAAGGTTCTATTACAACTATCATTTGTGTAGATTTTTTCTGCGCCCCCACTTGCAAAAGCCCGGTTAGGAAATTTGATAGCTCTTTCTTTATTTTGTTGAGGTTTTCAGTTTTTTTTTTGTATTATTACTTTTAAGTTTCTCTGTTTGAATCTACATTGGTTCGGACATTGGTCACAGTCTCAGGCTGTGTGTGAGTATTTGTTTGTGTTTGGTAGTCCCCATCACTATTTTGTATTACCAATTTGAATAATTCATTAGGGCGTAGATCTTTGTTTTTATGACCACACAATGGGACGGCGACTACGACGACGATGAGAGGCAGTAAATATTTGAAGCAAAGATCGGAATAGTATAAAAAGAACTGGCGGGGAAGTGAAATATTTTAACTCGTACAAAATGAATAGTCCGGTTGAGAGTGAGAATTTGAATAATATATCCCCAAACCCGGACGGCCCAAAGTCCTTTTAAGTGACAGACAACACTGTCCCCTGGTGGATGTGCGGATAAGGATCAAGATAACAAAACACAAAAAATGGAACAAAAAACGAAATGTAATAGAATCGTGTTTGTTTGGGACCATGTTATCATATATTGAGGAGGAAGGTTCATTTTGATCTTTTGACGATAAAAGTATTCACTATCGCTTCGGAGGTTCATCCTATTAAAAAGCTATTTATAACGCTTCACAGGACCAACAGAGACACAAAAAACGGATACGATGTGTCTGGCAAATGGGAGGTAAATTGATTTTCTGGGTAGATTGGGGAAACCTGCTTTGGAGAATTATGATACCTTTTGTGTCATATATTCATTCTTTTTAGGACTTAATTGACAGTCGGACATACAAAACAAGTCAAAACTTTCGGCATCCTAGTTTGAAATGCCTTCGCGGAAACTCGTTCATCGATCTGGCATTTTAATGAAAAATTCAACGTTCATCTGTCTGTGTTTTTCGTTGGACGGTTGCTTTGGCAGTCGCTTGAAATTGAACAAGAAACCGGTCGTTCGGCTCTGCATTTGATCATCAATTTTGCAGAGGAAAATATATCCCTCTCAATAGAAGCTAAAGAGATTTTGAAGTGCAGAATATTTCTTTCTCAATAGAAGCTTAAGAGATTTTGAAGTGCAGAATATTTCCTTAAGCCTCAGAAATTTGCTAACTTGTTTCAGGATTTTTATAAGAACAGCGATTAAGTTGCCTCTGTAGTTTAGTCATTCTTTCAAACTTCAAACTTGAATTGGTGATTGATTTTCGGTAGTTCAGATGTAACGTGAACTGTTTTGGATGGTAACAAATAAAGGGCCCCTGAAATTTGTACCCCTATTGCACGCTACGTCAATGACAAATTTTTCCCTGCTGGCAATACTACTGTTTTGCAAATTTAACCGCTTTGCTTTCTTGAATAGGCCAACTGCAAGCTTGCTGTGATTTTTTTTGCAGAATCTTTTTAGAGAATCAAGTCCTAGGGTTCCTATATGCACCTGTTAAGCTAACAATTTATTTTTATTTTTAATAAAAAAAAGTCCAGAAAATTAAGTCGTTTCTGCTGGTATTTTTACAAATAACCCTGAGTTGTATATTTTTTATTTTTTCACTTAATCTTTAAAGAAGTTATTTGCTGCGAAATTAGGCTGCTAGAATTCCATAGACAAATAAATTTTATTATTTAAAATAGCTCTCTGTATATCCCCACCTACTTTCAATTTAATGCTTCACTTATTTTATTTTACTCCCACTTAACTGCTTTGTAATTTTTTTTATAGAAGACCTCAGCATTTTTATTTCAAAAATTCCACTTCAAAATTAACATCTGGAAAATCTTTTTCCAAATTCTTCTCATTCCAGAATCAATCGGGTCATAATATTCTAAAAACAGTTCCCGAAGAAGTGCACCATCAAATGAGTGCCGACGACTTTAAATCAAAAGAGCCCTCTGTACACCATGCGACGCGGTTTTGACGATAAGTAGTTGCTGCTACGTTCGAAATTTCAAAATTTATTTCATAAAACTTATTAAACACTGACACTGGAAAATGTTTCTAAATTGCAATAGTGCAACTAGGACAGGTGACAACAACTGCGCATATTTGTTAACGAAATTTATTTTATTGGTATTTCTGATTTTGAATGATTTGTTGTTAATGTTTGTAAAAATGATTTTATATGACTGTAAACTTTGAAGGTCGTAAACTAGGTTTTTAAAATGTGCATCCAGTTTTCGCTGAGTTGAGGTTCAAATGCCAAGGCAGTTGGATTGGAAAATTGGTTGTAAACGTTTTTTAAAAATGCTCCCACAATTTAGTGATATATTCACAGCAAGGGTGGTTCAGGGTAGATGAGATAGAAGATGCTGAAGCAGCCCCTGTCGGCTACGTCTTCGTAAAAAAAGCTACCGAATTTTCTGCCTGATTTGTCACTGTTTGCAAACCTTCCACGAACCCTAAAACCGTCTTACTATGTATTGTCATTCCTAAGAGGATTTTTTGGTCTAAGGCTAGTCAATAATTAAATCCGTTAAGCAATGTCGCACACGTTCCACAAGAAGACTGTGAATTTTAAGTTGAATTGACATGTCACAGGTCCACCCGGAACTATGGCGCTACCTCAGAAGACTTCGTCAGAGAAAGTAACCTGTATAAACTCAAAAGCGACTCAATTTAGCCCAGACACCAACCCTTAAACATAGACTTGGTAATCCGATATGGAAGTCACTTACAAATTTGTCGTTAAAAAAAAAAGTTTTTTACCGACACCTTCATCTTGAACTTAAAAATATATTTGCCAGGTTTTTCCTAATTTAAATACAGGCACCCTCCGGACCATAGCAACGCCATCAAAAAAATTAAAGAATACACTTTCAAACGAGTACTAAACATTCGTAAATTTTTCTTATAATCCAACTGTCGCTGCACTCCTTAGTTCCAAGCCATTTCTCTGTTGATTATGCTCAATATGGTTGTTAACTCGAAAAAAAAACACTTAACCCCCTTTAAAAAACAAGCGACAACTCTTTACACAAAATCTAAAAAAAAAATCAAACACAAACTTAAATCAACAAACACTTTCACTACAATTTTACTAAGCAAATTTCCTTAAAAAAAATCTAAAATGTGTATGAAACAAAATCAAAATGCATTGAGCAAGAAAAAAAAAAACTACTGCATTTATATACAAATACTACAAACTTATAATTACTGCAAATACATTTCCACAAAAAACCAAGAAATTCGGATAGAAAATGTTAACAATTTGATAAAAAAAACATCAAAAATAAACTGTAAATAGATATAAAAAAAAACCGTAGTAATAGTGATAAAGTTAAATAAAATCTTTTAAAAGTCTAAAAGTAAAGTCGCTAAATTTTCATTTAATATAACAAGCAAAACAAAAGTAAATAAAAAAAATAAATTAAACTTCACTAAAAAGAAATTAAGAAAAAAATTATTATAAGTTAAAGGGATGAAACTGTTAAGGAACATTAAATCTATATTGTTGTTATAAATAGGAAAAAGAAAAACAAAACAAAAAATAAATTTAATAAACTGTAAGCATATTTAAAGAAATGTAAAACTAAATTGTAATTGTACTAATAATAGTGTTTTATACGTAATGTCAATAATAAATCAAATCGAAGATAATTCAGAGGCATAGTCAATAAACTGTGTATGTGTGTCACAGCTGTTGTTGAAAGAGGTTGCTGCCGACACACTATGCAACAACAGCTCGACAAAAGCCAAATGAAAAATAGGTAAACTTGTTAAAAAAAAATCTCACTCTGTATTGTAATTTATATATTTTTTCAACTAAACAAACTAAATTATAAAAGTATTTTAGGTAATTATAACTAAAAAAAAAAAAGAAGAAAAAAACAATGACAAGAGCTTACGGAGTGAAACTTTGTTCTCGTCGAAGATTGCCTTTCGATTGATTGAAACAAAAATAAATTCCATATAAATAAAAATACACACCTAGAGTTATTGTAATTATGTTATTTGTAAATACAAATTATAAATTATAAATTAAACAGATGAAATAATTATAAACAATTTTCGAATACAAAAATATATATTTATTTTATATTGCGTTGAAACGTTTGTTATATTATTTGTGACGAAGATCTAATGAAATCCAAAGTAAACAATTAAAAATGAAAATATTTGAAAGAAAAAAACTAAACTAACATTAAATTATAAATCAATTAAGAATAGGGGTAGATATTATGAATTCATACAAAGACAAACGGCTGTATATAGTGAATGTATTATAATATAAAACAAGATTAAATCAATAAGAAGGTTTTTTGAATATAAATTATTTAATAAAATTAAAAAAAAAAAACAAACAATTAAGTTGCTGGTGTTTTACTTCAATATGCAAAGGGACACGTGGCAATTGTGAAGTCGATAGAGCATTAAAGAAACGAGTTAAAAGGGGAAGCGAGATTTAACCAGAAATGATATAGGGGGTCTAGACGGGCGAAGCGTTTTCCGACCGTCAACTCTCAACCTCTACTTGAATCGTAGGGAGATTGAAGTTGATTTATTGAACCGACAAATACGGGAAGAGCGACGACGAAAGGTAATTGTCCTGAATGACGATGAGAATTATCGAGTAGAAAAGGCGTTTGTGACCACTGTTTGTTATAACAATACTTCAATGATTTTATTGGTTTACTAGCTTTTATACAAAAGAGAATACAAAAATTGCAAATTTAAATTATGGCTACTGGTCTAAACCAAGGCGGGAAATACAAATTTGTGGAACGTATTGTGTGCGCGCCAACAGGGGCTATTGCAACCGTCTATCAATCTTTAAAAGAAGCAAAAACTTCAGTTAAAGGGCTTCAAGTTCTCAACTTTTCTATGCACACGTCTTGTTTTTTTTTTTTGCTAATTTGACTGCCGCCCGAGTTGACGTACATTTGAGCTTGTTCCGTGGCTTTCATCAAATCGCCTTTGATGTTTTCTGTCTCCTTTGATACTTTAAAAAACAAAGAAAGAAAGGTTCAAGTTTTGTGATTTCTAGTAAAAATTGACAAACTGGACAAATTACGAGTGTGAAGCTGACTAAACTCTCGAGCTCGGGAAGGCTCAAGTGGACTGACAAATCCACAAATTCTATCCACCAAGGAGGTACTTCCAATCCAAGCAATCTTCCTCATGACTGCTCATCCTTTCGCATAAGATATTCGAGGGTCGCACTTTGCTGGCATACCTCAGCCTTAGACTGATCTTAGTTCTACTAAATGACTTGGACAATAGTTCGCAGTTAAGCCATATGGTAAACATTTTCGTCGACACCACCTAGGGAAAGTGAGAATAGCGACATCGGAATTCAAGTCCATAAAGGGTACTTTATCGGAGGGCCCACCAGTTCAGCTTTTAGGGGCACAGCTGTTAGGAATATGCACAAGCTTTTCTGCAAAATTTCGTCAGATAAAAGTTTGCTAGACGTTCGTGTCCAATCCACACTAAAGGCGACACAGGTTAGCTGCCTCAACTATGGAAAAATAAGCCTCAAAGTCTAAATAAATAAATAAATAAATAGTTGACGCAACAGGTCTGTAGGGACCCTTGGCCTAGCTTCTCACAACCATTCGTTTGTGTGAGTTTTTCATTTCTGGGACGAATGGAAGGGATCTACAATTTGATGCCGGGTCCAAACGGCTAATTGAGAAGCTCCTTCATGACAGTTATACTCTCGGATGTTTGTCAGATTCGAACCTGGGACCCCTCGCTTAGTAGTCCAAAACACTAACCACTAAGCCACTGCGCCTCAAAGTCTAGTGCAAGATAAAGTTGACTAAGCTGTGTTTCGATCGTCCAATATCGGCGTGGATTTAGTTCCGAAAAGTCTACCCGCGACCAAACATTCATTCTTCGACAAAAAACTGAATTCCTGAGTTTTTAACAAGATTTGTCAAAGAGTAAAGATTTTATATATTGCGCTACCCCGTCAAACTTGTCTAACTCTGTTTACGATCGATACTAGTTAAAACCAAACTACTCCAAGAAACATGACTCAAAAACAAAACACATTATGCTATCAGCAGTATAGCCTCCGCCGACACACATAAAACCCGAACATCCTGCAATCGATACATGTACGTTGAACGTATTGTAGATACCCACCGACATCGCCCCCTTCCAAAACATTCCACCAGCATCACCAGTCATTTCTGGCTTCAATAAATCAAATATCATTCCCAATCGAAACATGTTATACATCAAAGGAATTTTGAGTCCTGTTTTAATTTATTTTGACGTTTTCTCTTTTTTTCCCCCAGATTTTTATATATATTTTTTTTTTGTTGGTTACCGCCTTATTTGCCCCTTGCCTGCGTTTACTCACAGATTCATGTTCGATGTGCGTGCCTATCCCATGATATCGCAATGAAATTCCATTATATCGAGGATAGATTTCTGTCATGTTGTGTTATATGAGAGCCCGCAGGGTGGGGAGCGATAGCTATACCCTATACCTATGGCAATGGGCCTCGTTTGTCAATCGTCATGCTCTTGGTCATTTTATTTGAGGAATTTCTCTGACAAATTAGACTTTGGGGATCCTTTTGATGTTGTGTTATGTTTGTTGATTAATTAAGGAGGATGTTGGAATTTTTTTTTTCCCAAAATGCTGTAGTTAACAATATATGTACCTAGGGCGGTTATTTTGATTTTTTTTTAATATAATTTGAAGGATGAAATGAAAATGGAATCGCGTGGAATTTTTCTGAGGTTCCTTTGTGGCTGGGCTTTGGTATGAAAACCGGCGGATAGCTATCATATTTCTAAGAGGACGATGGTATGTTTGAGTAACCGCTTTCCCATATGGAAGGTGGCTTCTTTCATCGTTGAAAGTGTTAAAGGGGGATAGCTGGTACTGGTACCAGCCACGATTCAGGCGACTCTCTGCGCTTCTCAGTCCATCTGGGGCTGAGAAAGTGGCTTAGTAAGAAAATACATTCTTATGGTCTGCTGGCACCAGTCGTACCTAAAGCTCGGTTGTAAAACCCCAAGCATAGAGTTATACTGTCAGCAATATGGAGCTGGGTATGAACCTCAGTTGTAGTGGCAGTGGGGCTGTGTGTGATCCCTTTTTGCCCTACAATCTCTTTGTCTAAAAGCCCCAGTCACATTTTTCAGTCTAGAAAATCGGATCATATCCAATCCATAAAGATGGGATCCACCCCATTGTTCGAGTTGCTATTTCGATTCCATATTTTCAATAAAAAGAGAATCCAAGCTCCTTAATCTAATTTCCATCCATCCACGAGTCTGCAGTCTCGTGAAAGTGGTAAACAAGTTGGTTTCTATACCTCCTACAAGAGCATGCTCACAAAATTCCCCGCCTGGCATTTATTAACACTCAAAGCAGCGCGTACGCGTACTCCTCTTACATGCAGCAGACACGACGATACTCGTATGACGGCATATAAATTGAAATATTAAAAAATAATCAATCGAATGTTTCATAGCATACAGTTCAATCAGCCCACACTCCCGACCATGGTTTTGCCGCCCCAACTTTGCCACGTATACAACATGTTATGACTATATCATGTTCGTCTTCGATTTCTACTTTTCTCACCCGCTAACATCATCCGTTGAGCACGAATCCGATTTCTCCGATTTGACAGTCCCATTTAAGGACACCATCCACACAATGGAACTCGCGAAAGCATTACAGATTGAACTCTCCGGACACACAACACACCCGTCACTGAGATCAGGATTCAAAATTATTGATTCCTCGTCTTCCGGGTGTAACTATAAATACACAGTACACATGCCCTATAACCACCACCCATAGCGAACCTGCCTCATCATAAATTATTTCACAGCGAATGCAATTTTTCCCCAGAAATCTAGAAATTTATTTCAGTTCGACATGATGATGGATATTTAAAAAAAAAATAAACCGAAACTAAAACTGATGTGCTGGCGGACAAATATGTCATCTTGTCATTGGGCGTAGAATGGGTGCCGCATTATTAATGATGAAACAGCGTTATTATGAATGTATAAGGGACTCACTCCATTTGTGATGGGAACTTTTTCAATCCGACAGTTGTGGTTGCTCTGCGAAATGTAATTTTCGAAGAGATGTGACGGCTTATTAATATTAATAAGACTGACTTGGCAATAAAAGTCGAGAGATATTGGTGCCGCCTTGTCATTCGGATTCAAATGGGACAGGCCAAACAAAAGTGTTATCAACAAATGGGGGAATAATGATTGATGTTGTCGATGGGACCTGAGCGCCACTCCTAATTATTGTGGCAGTAGGGGTTAGGCCTCAATGGATCACTCCCATGGCTGTTTTATAATTTTTAAAAATGTTTAGAGTTTATTTGATTTGCGGCGGCTTCTCTGCGTCATCCATCATCATCATCATAGGCATATCCATCAATGCGGATGTTAATCAAATGAAATCAATTTGAAGTCGAGTGGAACGAGTTTGTTGCAGCATTGAGTGGGAAAAATTCAGGAAAAAATTGGACTGACCTTGATCCGTTTAGTGGAAATAATTGTCGTTATACTCTGAGGCGTTTGTTGGAACGCAGGCGAGTCCTGTTGAGATGTTTCAAAAATATCTCCCTTTCACTGAACTGTGCTAAGTTGGCTGCAGCTGTTTGGTGACATAAGTCCACGAGACAAAAATCCATTATGGACCGCTGAAGTGGGCAATAAGTTCAAAATTTTGTTATGGACTTTGTCCCACACAAATCCATAGAAAATTATAACTTTTGGAACTATGTCCCTTCTAATATGTTTTTTTTTTTAAGTAGCGCTGTACCTTTTACTTAAGTTACTGAAATTGATTACATGCCAGACCAGTGGTCCCAGACTGGGAAGACTGTTTTTCCCTTTTTTATCAGCAAATGCATTTTTTTTTCGAAAAGTTTCTCTTTTTTTTCCCCTAACTGAAATTTGCCCTTATTTTTATATAAAAATATTAAAAAAAATTAAATCGTTTTATAGCTGTGTTTACAAGCTATAACATAAAAATATACATATTATGCAAGGATCACTTATCTTATTCTATAAAAACCTTAAATAAAATAAAAACTTTATTAAGAAATAAAAATAAATTCATAAATTAAATCACAAAATTTCAGACAAATCTTAAAAAAATTCTGACTTCACAGTGCTTAAAAATAAGTGCATAATTTTTGTACATGCTACTATTGTGTAGCTTAACGCAATCACTTTCTATCTCAAACTCTACACATTTACTTCTTTTAAGAAGTGTTTTCGTGTATAAAATTCCACTTAATGTGGGGTTTTCCAGTGTGTTTCTAATTTTTGTTTTGTTTAAATTCATTGCTGAAAAAAATTCTCTCAGCCCCAGCTGCACTATGTGGAAGACAAAATATAAAAGAAACATTTTTTTTTAAGTTTGGACACATTTCAGTTTTATCACCCAATTTAATATTTAAGACGTCTTTCCAAAATTGCTGAATATTTTCGGAAATTTGAATTTGAAATGATTTTCTTTTCTATTAGAAAAAACCGTCAAATCGAGTGAATGCATTCAGATACACAAAAATTCTTACGTAGACGTTCGATGGGCTGTTTTCTTTCATATTTATTGTGAACATTTCATTCTGAGTAAACTTTGAAATTTCTTTGTAATGGAAGTGCGTTTAAATTTTACTCTGAAGCAATTTAATTTTCAAAGACATTTTTGATTTTTTTCCCCGTTTTTTCAGTTTTTCCCTCTTTCGGCCCATGTCTCATTTATGGACCATTCCGTGAATTATAAATTTGGGCTCCTTTCCGTACTGAATAATCGCGGAAAAAAATTAAAAAATTTTAAGAATTGGCTTGAATTTTTAACATTTATTTTCTCAAATTTTCTGAAGTTAAAACAAAAAACTTGGTGAGAAAAAAGCTTGGTCCATTCTGTAAATTTTAAATTTGGGATATTTTTCATAATTTAAAAATTTTTAGAAAATTTAAGAAATTCGCTTGAATTTTCAACTTTTATTTTGTGAAATTTGTTTAAGTTCAAACAAACACTTTTTTGAGAAAATAAATGACTTAGCTTCAGAAAATTTAACAGAACATTTTTTGAGAAAATAAATAGATTTTTGATTGGTCCGAATTTTTTAATTTTTTGGTTTCCAAATTTTCTGAAACTACATTAAAAAATTTGTTTGAGAAAATTAATCGAATTTTAGCTTCAGAAAATTGACGAAGTTTCTTTCTTTTTTTACTTATTTTCGTTCATCATTTTGAGTTTCGTTACTCTGTTTTCTTCCTTTTCGTTAGATTAAACGTTAAATTGAATTTTATTTTTAAGAATAGTTTGTAAAAATGAATTTCTGAAACGCGGAGCTTGGACTTTGTTTTATGAAAACATATTTCTTCTACTTACAAAATGTTTAAATTATATGCAGTCTTTGAAAATTAGATTATGGACTTCTGTCCCACTTTGGTGAGAACACAATTCCACAATAAAATTTTGAACTTATGTTCCACCGAAGTGGGACTTAAGTCCATTTTGAACTTATGTCTCGTGGATTTATATCCCTGAGCCGGGTTTTCATAATTCTTTTCAATATTCTTAACGCTTTCACTCTTTAGCAAGCTAAGTTACGCAATGCAATGGTTTTTGTTTTTGTGCTGGACCGTTTCTTTCGATACCAAGGTCGAAAAATTAAAGTCGTTTACTTTCCTTCTTCAACCGAGACTCTTTGGATCTGTGTAGCGTCATTGAAAGTGCCTTTCGCCATACAAATAAGCTGACATTTTAGTGGACTTGTCGAAGAGGTATTGTGTATTGACCAACATTTATTGAAAGATATGTTAATTTAAAGCACAATACTACGATTTACTTTAAAACGAGAACTTTAACTTTAAAAAACACATTTCGCAGTACTAAAAATAATTTTAAGTGTCCAGGGACCCACAACGGTGAAACTTTCTATAGCAAACTTGATATCGTTACCTGCAAAATTAAAGACCAAGCCATCGCGCTTGTTCTGTATAACTTGAAGAAGCGTCCCAGAGTCGCATAAAATGGAAGGCTGCAGTGTTTCAGGCAGAGGCTCTTCCCGGGCTATTGACGCCTCAAACTGTATTACCTACAGTTTGTCAAGAAGAACATCACTAATTCCAAAGCATTGCGTCTAGTTCTTTAAAAAAAAAAATTCCTAACCATCCAATCCAAAAGATTAAGGGGCCTACAACGGATAACAAAAAAGACAGTTCCCCATCCAAAATGAGTGTCAGAACGAATTGCCTCACGTTACCTTCACAAAAGCCTTCAGAACCGAAAAGGAACTAAATACGACAATTAAAATGGCAGAGCATCAACTATGCATATCCGGGAAAGGTACCACCATCAGCACTCTCATTAGAAAGCTATTTGGGTAAACCAACTGTATAAATGCACCACGCCAGCATCATAAATCCAGGGAAGAGCAGAAAAATTATCAAATGCACACAACTGTTCACCACACCTTTATCTCATTTGTGCACTTCCTCCCTCTCCCAGCCCGGCTAAAAGGGCGCACATTTCTTCATTAGTCTCACTTTGGATGTGTCAATTACAAACGTTTTCTTGGCTGTGGCAATAAATTTCCTAGAATCCGACCCGGAAAAGGGTCCTATATGCGTTTTCCGCTGTCTCTTTTACACCGTGTGCACTGTTTTTCCATTTCCATTTCCTTGGAACATTTTTCTCACTTTCCTTGGAAAGGAGGAAAAAAATAAACCAGTACCCATATGAAAGATATCCTGCAGGATGATGAAAATGAGGGCAATATTATGAAAGACTACATTAAGTGCTGTACACTACATTTAACATAGGGGTTGCTGTTGTGTTGTTGTGTTGTTGTGTTGGTGTTGGCGACAACGGCGACAATGATAATGATTGTCACATCATACAGGACACAGGTGAACGTATGTCAGTATAAAGTCGCAGTGAATGCCTGAACGATCCTGGTATAGAATAGGCCTTCTACAAAAAATCAACTTGTTGTGAGTTGTGTTTGTTTGTTCCGCAGGAAATGAAAGTGTCACATGGGGACAATGTAGCTCATGAGTGAGTCACTTTGTTTGGATATTCGTGCGACTTTGTATTTTACCGAGTCCTTTATGTTGTGCTCCTGCTGGCGTTCACTCCTGGTGGAGTGTGGAGAATTATGCGTGGAAATGTCTCATGATTTTAAGGGGATTGCGTGCGAAATTTGTTTGATGACTACAGTCTCTTTATCGGCTTTGCCAAGACTTGCTCCGTTTCGCCTATAAACTATTCGTAGCGTCAAAGTTGGGTTGAAGTCTGTCTTTCAGTGATGTGCCGACATATGAATATGGTATATGAAGTTCACATCATTCTACAAGTGGGATAATTATATTCAGCCCTCACTTCCGAGGTAGTGGAGAACCGTTCGTTTTCATTGTATATTGATTTCAAACGCGCTGGTTTAATAAAAGATTATCCAATTTAAAAAATCGGAAGATTAAGGCATATAAATTATATAAACGTGACAAAAATAACTCATTTCATTATCTAAAATACTTGCAATCTCTGAAAGAGTTTGATTATCTTAATAAATTTTTTAACAATAGTTACGTATTGTCCGCTGAGTCTAAAGTCAAAGAAAATAGTAAACATTTATGGACCTTTATTAATAACAAGCGAAAATGCATTGGCCTCCCAAACTATATGCAGTACCTTGAAAAGGAATCGAGCGATACCGCCACCATTTGTAAATTTTTTGCGGACTACTTCAAATCCGTTTATTGTTCATCGTCTCCAGTTACTCTTCAAGATTTTAGCTCTCTGAATCGGGTTTCCGTAGGAAATCTGCAGTTAAGCCCATCGGATGTCTTTTGTGCATTAACAGGCTTAGATGTTAAAAAGGGTGTAGGTCCAGATGGGATCTCCCCCATATTTTTGAAAGGATGTGCAACATCACTTGCTTTATCATTATCTATTATTTTTAATATATCCCTTAGGACAGTTAATTTCCTTAATGACTGGAAAGTGTCTTACATATCACCTGTTTTAAAGGCCGGATCCAAGCGCGAAATTACTAATTATAGACCTATATGTAAGCTATCAGCCATCCCAAAGATTTTGGAAAAGATTGTGTGCGATAAATTAAATTTCTTTGAGTTTGTCAATTTGACTCATTGGGTTTTGACTCCCCTCTGTTAGATTGGATATCTTCGTACCTACAAGACCGTACTCAGCACGTTAAGATAGGTGGTTTTCTTTCAGAGCCTATCTTTGGAACATCAGGTGTTCCGCAAGGAAGTCGCATTGGGCCCTTGCTTTTTGTCTGCCTTTTATTCGCTGATGACTTAAAAATCTTTCGTAGTATTCAAACTGCTGAAGATTGCTTGCTTCTCCAAGATGATCTAAACAGTCTAGCCAGTTGGTGTCAACGTAACTTTTTAGACTTAAACGTATCTAAATGTCAAAGATTTACTTGTGCGAGACGCATTAGCCCAATATCTTTTATTTACCAAATTAATAATGTAGAGCTTGAAAAAGTACTTCAAAAAAAGACCTTGGATCCACAACTCACTTTTAAACCTCATGTTGACTACATTGTGAGTTATGCATTTAAAATAATTGGTTTTATTAGGCGGAATACGAAAGAATTCTCTGATCCATATGCACTAAGGGCTCTGTATTTTGCATTTGGAATCCTTACTACCACAATGAGTCCTACAGAATAGAAAGGGTGCAAAAATGTTTTACTAGGTGTTCGCTACTTATACAAGGTGGCGCAAAAATAACCTTCCGATGTTTTTTGGCTGTAATTTAAAAAAAAAATTAAAAACGTTGATTCTTCTTGTGGATTATTTTTATTTGGTCTTTTAATTTTTTTTACATCAAGTCGAGAATATGATGTCATGTAAATGGCCGCTGCCACAGTTGATTGTCATTTGAGCCCTTTTTATGGCATTTTCCATCACTTTGGCCAAAACTTCCGGCGATGGGTCCTCACATTCTTGACGGATATTGTCTTTAAGAGCTGCAAGAGTCTGAGGCTTGTTGACATAAACCCGCGACTTCAAAAAGCCCCACAAAAAGAAGTCTGGAGCGGTCAAATCAGGCGATCTTGCTGGCCAGTGCAAATCGCCAAAACGGGAGATTAGGGGCCCGGGAAATGCATCCTTCAGCATATCGGTTGTGGCACGTGCAGTGTGTGCCGTTGCACCGTCCTGTTGGAACCACATGTTTTCCAATCCCAATTCATCAAGTTGCGGTAAAAAGAACTCGTTGATCATTGCTCTGTAGCGCTCACCATTCACAGTAACCGTTTGGCCCGCGACGTCTTCGAAGAAAAAAGGTCCGATGACTCCTCCAGCGAAAACAGCACACAATACAGTGACTTTGAGCGGGTGTAATGGCTCTTCGTGGGTTACACGCGGATTTTCAGTGCCCCAGAAGCGTAAATTTTGCTTATTTACATACCCGCTAAGATGGAAATGGGCCTCATCATTATTTTTGATGAAAAATCATCTTCCTCTCGGTGGTGATTAAGGATGGCTTGAGCGTATGTTAGACGCGATTGGCGGTCAGCAGCTAACAGCTGATGCACCGTCTGGACTTTGTACGGAAACATCTTCAAATCTTGTACCAAAATTCGCTGTAAAGACCGTCGACTGATACCCATTTGCGTGGCACGTCGTCTGGTCGATGTCGACGGCGCTTCCATGACATCTTCGGCTACAGCAGCAATATTCTCTGCAGAACGGCTACTCCGGGGTCTGCCACGCCTGGCAGCATCTCGTGTTGTGCCAGTCTCTTCGAGACGAGCGGCTAAGCGTCGCAGTGTTTCACCAGTAGGCGTTGGACGGCTAGGAAATCTGCGACGAAATTCACGTTGTGCCAAAGTCACCGACCGATTATTGCTCAAATAAATAGTCACCAATATTCCTCGTTCTGGAGCAGTGTAATGTAACATTGTTTATTAACGTGTATTTCGCATGTGTTTACTACGCAAATGTCAAAACAGAACTGACATTAGGGGCCAATAGCAAAATTTATAGCATTTTCTGATAAATAGGAGGATTACTTTTGCGCCACCTTGTATATGAAACTTGTTATTTGTTATTATTAATTTTGCATATTTACATTCTCGTTTATTATTTGCTTGCATATCGCCAAACAAAACGTTATTTGCCCTACCGTCTAACACTAATTCTAATAATTTCATCTAATGCAATGTTCTGTTATCACTCTCTCTTTACATTTTGTTATTCTTCTTTGTGATGTTGTTCGTTGCCACTTGTGCTAAAGCTTGTCATAATTTCAAACTCTTTCGATATCCAACCAGCAAGCTGCGAACATCAATGGTATTGTATCAATAAATACACATCCAAAACCAATTCACTAATTTTGTCGTTTTGAATCATACGCGTAGTCGATCTTAATCGGTTTCAATTCATCGTACGTTTCGAGAAAATAATATAAAACACTAGGTATGTTTTTAAAAAGCTAAGGTGGAATATAGAAACTCCACCCTACTTAACTAGATGCATTCTTTTTAATATACTTACTCTTGAAAATAGACGAAAGTATTTTAGTTTATAAGAGATGTAATAAATTGCCACATTAAATGCCCCTAGCTATTTACTAGAGCTAGAGCGGATAAACTTTTATTTTCCCGAAAGATTGTTGCGTATGAGATTTCATCTTCGAGGTCAGTTTCACAGAACAAATTATGGCAGTAATTAACCAATTGAGCGTTGCATCAAAGAATTTAAATTTAGTTATTGATCGCATTGATGTTTTTCAAAACTTTTCTTGATCTTCTTTTAAGAATCAAATAATGTCTGTTCTCTACCATAATAATTAAATATTTTATATTATAATAATAGTCTTAAGTTCATATTATATTAGTTTTTTTAGTTGTCTAAATGGGTTTGTAGCTCAAATTGACGAACGAATAATGAAAATAAATAATAAATAATTCCAATGAGGCAACAAAACAAGCTTCTGAAGAGGTCCTAAGGCGTTTCAAAGTTCGATTCAAGAAAAAGCCTTCTCTAACTATCCAGGTATTCTTTGATAGGGTATACACTAAATTTCCTAAGAAAGCCTCTCCATTCATCCTTCCAGACAGCCCCTGAAACCCTGAACAACACCCACCGACCTACGTAGAATTTTTGCGCGCGATTCTGACAAAATTTCTCGACTCCCACTGCAAACCACTTCATTCTCAACATTGTTCTTCATAACTTCTTTCCATATACAGTTCAGCTATGGTAATAAAATCCGAATCATTTCAGCTCGTGCAAACATACTGCGGCTGTGCTCCATGTATAGGTATATCAGCGCCAATTGATTACCTACGCCACGGCCAAATAAGCCTGACGAAAGCAAATAATCCCACCAATCAAACTTCTTAACGAAGTCACCTTGAACTCAATCAACTAGATTCGCGTGTAATGCTCAAATTACGGACATCTGTGGTTTTCTAAATCAACTCGAGCACAACTGTCTGTTCACATATTCGTATCGCCCCCTAGATATATAGGTACACACCTTACACCTACCCTTGCCAACCGGGCTGCGATGGGGACTGAAACCGAGGACATGTTGTAGTCAAGACGTATTCGAAAATAATTAGGCAATCCTGAATAAACTTCTTGTATACTCGACACATACATGAGTATCTCTGTATCTAACACAAGAAAAAAACAAAATCCATCTCGTGCCTGTCTCCATATCTACGGATCGCGTAGGAAGGTAATGAGTAATGTCTTACCAATAAGTCGTATTCGCTGTAATTTGTCTCCACAGGGACAACCATCAACAATACGACCCAGAAGAAGAGGAAGACACTTTGCGGGCGAATTAAAGGGACAGCCACAGCCCCCATTCCCTGGCAATAATCTCGAAATGCGAATCTCCTCACCCGGAGTAAAAGCATCAGCAGAAGCACTGGCACAGGCACATCCTGCGTTGCGTGAGAGACGCAAAAAGGAAAGAATTTTTCAAGCGATACACACGCTGTTGTTATCCGTACTTGCGTTGGGGTGGCTCTCAAGGGTTTTTGCCGGTTGCTGAGGGTGCGCACGGAATGTTTTGATTTGTCGATTAATGGTTAGAGGATTATTTACGCTCTGTGTTTATTTCTTTTCTTTGGGTTTGCTGTTTGCGTCTTGTCAATATGTTCACTCAATTTGGTTTGTTCTTTAATTAATGTGGAATTTAACACAGTGATGAACGACAGATATAATAGAAAAGGCCCAGCTATTGAGTGTAGGCGGCTTCAGGTTCGGACAGACGCACTGTGGTCCAAAATTACTTTTTTGGTCGCAAAAATCAAAAGTTTTGGACTCTACAACTTTTTTTTATTAAAGGAAATTTCCAAGCCTATGAGAATAGTGATTTTTAAGAAACTTAAACTGCTTAACAGGGTGTTTCTAAATCTTAGGCTGAAGTAGGATTTTCTGTGAAATAGGAATTAACAGAGAAAGCAATAAAAAAAAAACTTAAAGAACAGGTAAAATTTTCATTTTTGTTCTCAGGGTGATCCAAAATATATTTTTTTACAACAGTGGGCTCATTAATTTAACGAATATTTTTAGCAAAGTCCTTAAACAGTATTTTTTCATTTTGTGGCGCATCAATATTTTCTATATACTGTTTGAATGATTTATTTGGTATGAAACTGTGTTGGAAAATTAATATTTCTACCTGTTTTATTAGATCATAAAATCATAATCCACAGTTAAATACTTCTTTAATTTCATATCTGACCGGAGAAAATTTTGAAATCCGGTCTAACCGATTTTGGAACGAAACGAAAAAATTCTTTAACCGGAAAAACCTTCTTTGACCTAAAAAATAGCATTGTTCCACGACTAGACATAAAGGATAAATTTCTATAATTTGAATGATGCCATACTTAACGAACACACTCACAATTTCATACAGAAATCAATTTATTGTGAAAAGTTGTAGAATACAGCGGCACTCGCATTTGAATGTTCGCACAAAATTTGACTGGGTTTGTGTTTTCAAACAAGACTGAAGTGAAGACGATTTAGCATATTTTGCAATTTCGGTATTGGTTTTACCAAAATCAAACGCCGAAGTAGAGCGGAAATATCCTTTTTCTGCAAATCGTTGTGATGCAAAGCTTTTCAATGAATTGTTTTTTCTTTTGTTTTATTAGATTTAAGATTAGTTTAGAAAAATAAAGAAACTAGTTACACATAATATACCATCATTTTTGTTTTATATTTTTAGTTAAAATTTATTACTATATTCCATTTTTGACCGGAAAATATTTTATCTTTTGACCGGATTTTCTGACCGAATTTAAAAAAATAAAAATCTGTCATTCGGTTAGATACGACCGGATTCTTTTTTTTAATGGCAACACTGGTTACAGCATACCTCAAAAACCCCTTTGGTTTAGGAGGAATTTGTTCAAAAGGAGTCGTTGAATCGGGAGGATTACAAAAACCAATTGGCATTTGTATAAAAAGGAGCGTGAAGGAAGTGGTTAGATACAAGTAATAAAAAAACTATTTTCAATTGATATAAGAAGGAGATTTCACGCTCTCAGTTTTTTTAACTAACAAAATAATTGAAATATTCCGTAAGGAAATTTGCTTTTAAGGCCAAAATGTCAGCACTGGGAACACGACTTTTTTTAAGCAAATTAAAATTCCTCCGAACAAAATAGTTGCAGCTACAATTTTGCATATAGCTTAACAAATAGTTAGGGTCAACTATCGTGGTGAATTTTATGTGGAAACTCGCGAGACTTTTTTTTGTAGCTCTACTCAAACCAAAAAAATTCCTGAAAAAGGGTGTTTTTTTGTTTTATTTATTAAAAATATTAGATAATTTTTTTAATTAAACTTTTGATTTACCAGTATTATAAAACAACTCGTTTTCGTTCAAGAAAATTCAAATTGTTCGTTTAATAAGAGATAATTGCAAAAAATAAAATAAAAAAGTTAGATTTTTCTGTTTTGCTTTTTACTCTAGAACAAAATTGACAAACTTTGAAAGGCTCTATAATAAGTCAAACTAGTTAGCAGAAACTTATCTTGTTTGCTATTTTTGAAGCTCCGTTTATTAAAAATAAAAAACATCGAATTTAGCATTTTTGCCACGAAATTTGCCTTTTTGTACCACAGTGAGGCGTAGGGTAGGTAGCTACCTAATTCATTAGTTGCCATCGCAATCAAGGTTTGAGAATGCGTTGGTATAGTTTCCATCTCATCTTGTACTATGGTTTCGGATGAGTCTAGGGAGATAAATTTGGTCACAAATCAGTGAAAGAAAGGCAAATGAAAATCGCAAACAGAACGTTTAATGAAATGAGTCGATTTTGCTTTATAAAAAATTGTGGACAGATGCACCCTAAAAATAACAGATTTAATTTGACCAAAATGGCATTTTGCATTTTGGGTCCCTAAAAAAAAGACAGGACAAAACAATCGCTTCAACCCAAAATAAATTGGCAAGAATGGCATATTTTTCTGTTGTCAATAAGCCCCTTCTCCAGCCGCCCCACAAACAGCCAATGCGATAATTACATTTTGGCCATGTAACCTATTCCCACAGAGATGCCGCCCGTGAAATGCCTAGAATGAAAATATCCTTTAACCACTATCTAAACAATACGCTAATCACACACGCCCATAATGCCGTTGCCCATTAAATTAAAATCATTTTTTCTCGTGGCCGCAAATGCATTCCAACTACTATGCGAGTCCCCGAGGACTCACATCCCTGCACGCTGTTTGTAGCAGTTAATTAAACTAGCGCCTGGTGTTGCAGCTCAGCTTCCTGCTGCGGCTTGTTATTGGCTCTAACACCCTGTATCCCATCATTAAATGCGAAAAACCCAACCCACATGTGTATATGCATATACAGAGCATAATAAAAATGAACAAATATTGACACATTCTGCGGCAGAGCATCTGTGCCGCGCCGCAGTAGCAGATAGTTAGCAGAATTTTACTACAGTTAATCGGCTAAGAAATAAAATTTAATTGCATTGACGTAAAATCGGGTTTTCGTTTGGCTGTGCTAATACACGCCATCCCCCACACACATATAAAATGTTAATTACATAAAATCTTGATTTAATGGGGCTACACACACATGAACGCATCGTTCATTTATATAGTTGGATTTATATGTGGAAATATTTTTTGCAACTGTTATATCAGTTGTAGTGTAGCAGAAAAGTGTGGGTGGCGTAACAACTGATTTGGTAATCCATTAGCCATTAAATAGTGTTCATTTGGCTGCAAGATACTGATTAAAATTTATGTGCGAACTTACACCGAAAAACATCAGATCGAGTTTGAGATACCTACCTACCAAAAAGTGAGTGTAACACACCCGCAAGCATTATTTTTGCCGAGCAATAGTGCCAGGTGGGGGTGGGGGTGAAATGCAACTCTAATTGGTTTTCCATGTCGACTTGAATATCATGCAATTTTAATTGTTCCCTGTAACGGGTGGAGAAAGGGTAAATTTTAATAAAGAGCGCATACCGTGTACATTTTAAGGACTAAATGGACTTGGATGAGTTTGAAACTTGTTGAACTGTTGCCTTTTTTGCCACTTTTGAAAATGTGTTGTCGCAGTTGGCTGCATTTGAGTGGGGGGATCTAGGGTGCTGGTACCTTTGAAAATTGATAACTAAACGGGCTGTACAGCGACGTTGGCCTGATCAAAAAACCCTTAAATAGGTTGGCTAAGTAGAGCCTACGGACAACAAACGCATCAGCCTGACAGATTTTAAAATCCACCCCTGACGAACAACGAAGCAGAGAAACATCTTACCTCAGATGGAGCATAGCGGCCTCAAGCAACTTTAGACAGGTAGCTATGGACCGAGTCGGTTTGAGGCGATTGTTGGCTCTAACCATGGTCAACCTCGGATTGTCAGCGCGAGCTAAATTTAAATCATGTCATCGACTGTCCAGCTCTTTAAGAACGTCGCTTCTCTTGCATCAGAGCAGAGATCTGCGATAGCCTGAACGATCTATCAAAAATACCCCCTCGTAGATCTAAAGCTTCGGCCGCGCAGTGAGCGATCGAGCGACGTCCCTCTGCCTATAAAAAAATCACTAATCGCTCAGGGTTAATGTGGCCACCGCCATGCGACTGTGTATGTTTTAATTTTTTTAGTCGGGCAATCGCTCAGGGCTTAGCAGGCCACTCGTAGCTCACTGCGTGGCCGGAGTTTAGAAAGACTCATTTACTGGTCTTAATGGCTTTGTCAGTCCAAACATCTGCTATGAAAGGGCGATGGCAATGGACTTCTATGACTTCTGGGTAAAAATTGCACACGGCGTAAGCTTTATTTCTTAACCAAGCCAACCTAACCACATGCGATATTCTAAAAATGGCCTATATTGATACAAAATCAAGCTTCACAGTACTACTCTCAAACCCCTAAACCTTTTTTTTATACAAGTTTTTTTTTTCAAACAGCGTAGTTGAAGAAACAGCCTCACGGATCATCTTGCAAAACTTAAATAAATTCACAACTCCCCGTCTAAGCTTCGTGAGATCTTTTGTCACTTGGGTCCTAGGTAGGGATAAGGATCAACTAAAGAGATGGATCGATCCAAGATGGACTTGGCAGGATTTTACTCCGAAATTGTTTACCTTTCCAGTTCATTCGGACTTTCTGAATACATCAGTGTGATAGACCACCAAAACTAGCAACTTATTGCAAAATTTACTTGTTGGAGAGCTTCATCTAGTTGATTCTTCACAAATGTATTAAAAACTTACGATAATCAAAAATAAACCGGCTTGAAAATAACTTATTGTGGTCAAAGTTTCAAAAACGATATCGTTCTGACGATCATCGTCTTATTTGATCTACCCCCTGGTGAAATTTCAGAAACTTAGCCGAGCTTCTGGTTCTTCTCTTAGCTACCTAAAAACATGCCGTCAGTTCACGTTTATTTGACAGTTGGCTTAAAAGCGATCCTGTCTGATAACTATCGCTGATTCTCATCGCTGAAAGGAAAGTCGAAAGTCTCCAATGAAAACGACTTCTTTCCAAGCTCTGATACTGTTGATATGCTGCATTAACGCCACCTGAAAGCAACTTTTGTGTAGCTGGTGTTGTTGCATTACAAAGCCGAGGTGGATGAGTAGCGCTATTACTTTGAGTACCTCTTATGGTTGCACTTGATTTGTAAGTCGTTGCTTCATGACTTCCAATTTTGGCGCTTTTTCAATGAAAAAGGGGAAAGCGAGGGAAAAGCTTAAAAAAGGGGAAAAAAACAAAAATCACTTTGAAACCCTAATTGCGTAAAAGCATTTCCATTACAAATAAGCTTCAAAGTTTACTCAGAATGAAATGTTCACACTAAATATGAAAGAAAACAGCCCATCGAACGTCTACGTAAGAATTTTTGTGTATCTGAATGCATTCAATTGATTTGAAGTTTTGTCTAATAGAAAAGAAAATGGGGACGTTCAAGTTTCTAGTTTAGTACGTCTGACAGCTCTCTCACTAGATGTTTCTCGGCTTTGATTGGGGGAAATCGTTCGTGAGAGCAGATGTTTCAGTTGACGTTTATGGAGGGGTAAGGGGGTAGCCGACGAATCTAGTCGAGAAATTCGTGACTGAGTACTAAGTTGACAGTTCTCATATGTGGCTGACTTAGGAAAAGGGACATTCCCGACCAATCTAGTTTTTGCGTTCAGGTTAAATCTCATCCAGACCAATCTAGTCGACTTAAGATAACTAGATTCTTGAATGTGCCCAATCATTTCGAATTCAAATGTCATATTGACGAGTGGAAAAGTTCTCCTGCCACACCTGGTGGATAAAAAAGGAATATGTAGAGACCTATAGAATTTTGACGTCTGTTTGTTTTGCAAAGGACTAAGATAAGGAATACGTGCGTTTTCGTGTAAGAAATTTAATTATCTATCTATTAGAAAGTTAACCAACTAATTTAGAAAAAAACATAATCTGCAAGTCTAAGTACTATTTACTTGTCCAAAATTTGTATAGTGTGAGTCAATTCATCTTGTAAAACTAACACAAAAGTCTATTCAAAGTAGTGTTGAATGTAATGTAAGCAAATAATAAATTTGCTTTTGTTTATATATTTTGGTTGCTTTTTATCTTATAAAAAGTGTGCTAATTAAGATTTGTACGGATTTGCTTGCTTTGATGATGGAGGATCCAGCCAGCTGGTGGTAGCTGCATCATCAATTTCATTAAATTCTCTGCAATTTTCATTGCTGAATTCGGAAGGTTTAGGCTGGGATAGGTTCCTTTCACAAGTTTGGTTCTACACTGAAAACCATCGTGTGTATTCGGTCGCAAAATATCTTTATCTCTAAAGTGAAGTCTGTAAATGGAAAAATATTTGTTCCCGATCCTAAGCACAAGACCCCATTTAATGAAAATAACTTTCCCTCTTTACGATATGAATTGTCTTCTGTATTTTCTATACAAAAATAAAAACTTAGTATTCACTTTTATATCAATACTTATCGCACTCACTTTTAAGATATTATTTTTCTGTTGTAAAATGAGTTTTTTTCTAATATTAAATGTATATTTTGAATTTATTACACAATTTCTCACAATAACTTCTCGATTTTTCATAGAAATACATACCAGCTGACAAAATCTATAGCAACCTACCGATGCGAAAATTTACCGCCAGGGGTTAACCTCCATTCGTCAATAAAAATAAAGACAAATTTCACTTAGCGGAAATAAAGGAGAACTTTTTTCGAATTTAGGGGAAAATTACCTCTGCTGATAAAAAAAAAGGGGAAAACAGTCTTCACAGTCTGGGGCCAATGTTCGTAAGTTGCAATATTTTTAAAGGTAGTTCTAGTAACTATCAAACTGTTCTTTTAGGTTTTCTTCTTTTCTTTTAAGAACAGTCTAAAAATATTAAGAATATTGCAGCTCTCAAAGTTGTTTTATGGGGTTGGTACCCATATAAAAAATAATAATTTTTAACTATGAGATTGTACAACTTTTCTTATTTATATATAACGATGAAGTATGAACACAAGCAAATATAATTACAGCTGCAGGCCACCACCAAAAAGCGCTCCCACCACGTGTCGCCGATTCTAACGTCCAGAACGATCTGACTTCTGACGTTTTCTTTTCTTTAAATTACTTCCCGCCGAGTGTCTCGTTCGTCGCTTTCATTTAACCGCCGCAGCTCGGTTCAGGCTTTTAGTTTTAGCTGTTTTGTTATTGGTTGTCGCCACAGTTTCAGTGAAAGTGGGGACTCTCCAAGAAGACAGGTCAGTTCTATCGCTGTTTAAAAATTATGGCGAGCTTACCTCTTGTTGCTGTTTAAACAGCGCAACATTCAGTCCCGCCTACATTTTGCTAAATATTGTGTATCCATTTACCAAATCTCGAAGCTGAAGTTGCCAAAAGTGATGTACAGGGTCCGTCAAATAACTTTTTTTTTTGAAAATGCTATAAAAAAAAACTACTGAATATTTTCTCAAATTTCTTTTTTTATTTGAAAGTGCAATCCTTCCAGTTAATAATGGAAAATAATTTCATTCAAATGGCTGCCTCGGCTGGCCATGCAGTAGCCTACACGAAGATGCCGATTTTGCCAAAAAAATCATCTTTTCAGATGAAGCTCATTTTCATCTTGGCGGGTATGTAAACAAGCAAAATTGTCGCATTTGGGGCACAGAAAACCCGCACGCATACATTGAAAAGCCGATATACCCAAAAAAAACAAGTTATTTGGCGGACCCTTATTTTTTATTAAAGTTGTAATGCTTTATTTATATGGCTGTTGCCACGCCCCCATGTTCAACGCTGCTCTTATTTTGCAAGGTGCCTCGTTCAGGCAGCATACACTACTTTGGAAAATTTTACATTCCGTGACCATATTTGTCGAAAGAAAATAAAGGACAATAGACGTGTTTTTTTTTAGCTTCGATCTCAGCAAAGCATACGATTTTCATCAACAACTACTGTGAGTCTCGAAGTGTCAAGAAGAGCGTAGTTATTGTAATTGCGTGCTGAAATCCTACTTTAATTTGATTTGCTGAGATCGAAGGTAAAAAAAATGCCTACTAATTATTATGCCTCCAACCTTTTTTTGTTTATTATGTAAAATTTTAATATATAAAAATAAGTGGCATTTTTGGTTGTCACTTTATAACTCAAGAACGGGCTCACCTATCCAAACCAAATTTTCAGGGTTTGTTCGGACTACTTAGTACATATTTGAAGTTTGCACAAAATCGGTCGAGTGGTTCTTCATTTATCACATTTTTTGTAACAAATGAATTCAATAAATGGCGGGTCATTTTGTAAATGGAGATTTTTTAGACGCGGAATTTAGCTGTCAAATTAAAAGTAGAATACTTTAAAAGAAGAGTACTTTAATGAGGTGGGAATAGAGTTCAGTATCCGTTAATAGTGAACGAGTCGAAGCGAAGAAATTTCTTCGGCATTTTTTTTATGCATTGACAACGTATGCAGTTATACAGGTACAGGGTGAAATTTTGGTGGTTGTTTTCCTGCAAAGAATTGATTTAGTAGTCAATACCTACTGATATTTATATGTACCTACTAGTTGAATTTTTATTTTTACGAGAAACTGAATCGATATCTTACGGGAAAACAACCACCAATATTTCATCCCGTATATTTCCAGACACACATGTATAAATACTGATACACCACTATTAATGTAGCAATTTGTTTTTAATTTCATTTATTCTTTTTTATATGAAGGATAAATGCCACGAGCCAGGCGAGCAAATATAGGTCGGCGAACGCGTAATACAAATTATGTGACATCACAAAGACGATCACAGACTGCAGATGAACGCACACAAGCTAATGCATCGCAGCGTGAACGTAATGCACGAAATAGATCTGCTGACCCTGTGCCTGTACTGAATCTTCCACGGCGATCACGAATACGTCCTGCTACTTTGACTGAAACGATGTGTGCTGCTTTTAATTACAACAGTCAGTTGTAACGTGAGGAGCAATTCAATTCTAATGATTTGCGTTTATTTGTACAATCGAATATTACCAAATTGAATATCCAGCAAAAATATGTATATGACACAATCATGCAAGCCGTTTCCAATAATTCAGGTGGATTATATTTCTTGGATGCACCTGGTGGTACAGGCAAAACGTTCGTTATATCATTGATTTTAGCAACTATTCGATCGGAACAGAAAATTGCATTGGCACTTGCATCTTCGGGAATTGCTGCTAAATTATCAGAAGGTGGTCGAACCGCACACTCTGCATTAAAATTGCCATTAAATGTACAGATGATTGAAACTCCAATTTGCAATATTTCGAGAAATTCTGCTATGGCAAAAGTTCTGCGATTAACGTCAATTATTTTACGGGATGAGTGTACAATGGCGAATAAAAAATCACTAGAAGCATTTAATCGAACAATGCAAGATTTACGTGGTAATCAACAGCTTTTTGGTGGCGCTTTGATATTACTGTCAGGTGATTTTCGTCAAACATTGCCTGTCATTCCTCGATCAACTCTTGCTGATGAAATAAATGCCTGTTTGAAGTCATCAGTTCTTTGGAGATATGTACAAAAATTAACACTAAATATTAATATGCGTATTCACCTACAAAATGATCCAGCTGCCCATGAGTTTTCAAAAAAAATTGTTAGAAATTGGTGATGGCAAAATACAAATCGACAGGACCAATGGATTGATCGCTATACCGAACAACTTTTGTACTATTGTGCAATCGATAGATGAATTGATTGAATGTGTTTTTCCGAATATTCTTCAGAATTATAGAAATCATGATTGGTTGAGAGAACGCGCCATTTTAGCACCAAAGAGCATTCATATCAATGCTATTGATTTTCAAATTCAAGAGAAACTGACTGATGAAATCAATTGACAGTGCTATAAATCAAGATGAGGCATTGAATCTTCCAGTTGAATTTTTAAATTCATTGGAACCGGCTGGTATGCCACCGCACTGCTTAAATCTGAAAGTTGGTTATTTAATTATATTATTGCGAAATATTAATCCACCAAAACTGTGTAATGGCACCAGATTGGCAGTGAAAAAGTTATTGCCAAATTTGATCGAAGCTACGATCTTAACTGGTAAATCTAAAGGAGAAGTTTGTTTGATACCGCGTATCCCTATTATTCCAACTGATATGCCATTCGAGTTCAAACGATTACAATCAGTGATGGTACATAAAAAAAAAACAACTACCATCTTTTGAACTCATTTTGTTAATATGTGTGTCTTTGCACTTAAAAGACACAAAAAGGCGCAAACGAATGCCTTTTGATAATGACATTTAAAGAAGAGTATATTTGGGCGAACAACGTTAAGGTGGAAATAGAATTGTGAATTCAGGGTAAGATGTATGTAGCAAGATCTCAAATCTAGTTTCTCTATAGAAATACGAAAACATTGGGAAATTAAAAATAAAACATACACGTTCTGGTTTATCAGTCATTTTTTATAAAATATAAAAAATACCTACGTTTACAGCAAACGGTTTTAAATATTAAAAATCTGTCCTTTTGCCCCTACGGAGCAATTTTTTAGTCGAAAATACCTACATGTAGGGATTTTTCCCTACGTGTACCACCACTGATTACAATAGCCTGTTCGTTTATCATTTGCGATGTCCATCAACAAGGCCCAAGGGCAAACACTTCACGTTTGTGGTGTGAATTTGGAAGAATCATGTTTTTCACATGGCCAACTTTATGTTGCCTGTTCCAGAGTCGGTACCCCCAGCCGTTTGTTTATTCACACTCAAAATGGAAAAACAAAAAATATTGTTTATCCAAATGTTTTGGATTAAGTTTTTAAATAGCTAGCAATTAAGTAATATATTTTTTTTAAAAATGAATCGATGTTCTAACTGATTTTTGTATTACGTGAACATTGGAAAACGTGAACTAATTAAAACTGAGGGTGTTCATGTTTTCGAGATTGTTCATGTTTTGGAATGTAACATTTTATGATTCTGCTCTTAAAATAAAACACATTTTCTTCCATTTTATCTTCTTTTTGCTTGTATAAGTATAGATTCATGAATATTTTTTACATATTTACACATACTGGTACGGCTCATTAACAAAATTTATTGGATTTTTTTTACATTTGAACGTTTTAAAAATACATAAAAGGTTTATTTAACAAAAAAAATCTGTAATTTTTTTCTGTTGTATTTTTCCCAACATTTGAACAACTGCATTTTCTCTTAGGCGTCTAAGTAAGTTTTTAAACAGAAAATAAGACGTTGATGGAAGCAAAAAACAGCAACCAATTGAGGGATGATAGCTATGCAATACGCACACGCACGTGTGTCACCAAATACATACATACTACGCATTGTCAATATTATGGGATTCCCCGAATTAAATAATTCAGTGCATTTTTATGTAGAAATGTTGAAAAAATTTCTGTTCACGTTTTAAAGCTTTTAGATTTGTTCACGTTTTAGAGCAGTCAATGTAAAAAATACAGTTTTCACGTTTTGGGGTAATTCACGTTTTGGGGGGTTCACGTTTTCCAATGTTCACTGTATTTCACTTTATACGTAGCGAAGCACGTACCGGGCCGCTAGTATTAATATAAAAGAAAACATTCAGATATCAAAAACAAGAAATATAAACATTTCATTTCTTCATTGGATAAATTGACATAAGAGTGTGAAAGGTAGGTAGTACACGGAAAGAATTTTAAGATCACATCAAGAAAAATAAGCGCAGAATCACGAAAAGTTTGTCTAGTTTTAGAGCTTAGCTAAGGATTTACTAATTCACGACTTTTTATTCGTAATTCTAGAAATTGTGCGAAGTGAAGATATTGACCCTCAAAAGTCGTGAATCAACACTTTTCATTATCAATAATGCGATCAAACGAGAAAAACATATTGCCATAACCGATCGCAATTTGACACAAATAGTTATCAATTTGATATTAAATGGATCGTAAATTACCACTTTTCTGTTGTAAATTACGATTTCCTCCCTTAGCAAATTACAACCATTTAGTCTTGAATTGCAACTCAATAGTGTTGATTTGCGAACTAACAGGAGTAGATTTACTACTTCAGAAGTTGCAATTTCCAAATTTTCAATCGTAAATTGCAACTTATTTTTATCAATTTGCAATTCATATTTTGCAATTTTCGATTCTCGAGTGGTGATTTGAGGCATCGCCGTATTAAATTGAAAATGTTTTATCGTTAAATTAGCAAACTTTATTCTCAATTTGCAACTTATATCTTGTGATTTACAAATCAAAATTCATAGTTTTATTAATTAGGTTATTTTCGAAAACATATTTAGAGTCATATTTTATAATTCTTTTTCCTCCTGATATCCAAGAAAATCATACGGCGCCATATCGTCCGGAGACAGCGGGATTTGTCTGGGATGGTTTTTTGGTCTATACTGAAATTTAAAATGCAAACAAAATATTTAGATGAACTTGACATTGATACGAACCTTTACAATTCTTCTCGATTACATATTTTCGAATACATTCCAATTTATACTTCCTTCCTAAGTGCGAGATGTACATTCTGAAAAAAATACAGATCTATATGCACACTTCGGCGTTTTTGGAATTATTCAATAGGTACTTAAAATATATATTCCAGAATGCTGTATAATTAGAAGTACACAACCTATCAATACGAATTAGTTATACTTAAACAACTTTAACTCGACTGCTTTAAGCAAAGATTGAATAACGACTGCCTGTCTCTGAACCGCCACGCAACGTGCACAACGAAGATTTGGCTTCATGATTGCAGCTGTCTAGCAATACCACATACGTACATTCATCCATAAAGAAAATGGATTTAAAATGATTTCGATAGGTAAATACATGGACTATGAACTGTGCATAAAAAGATTCCACACATCAGGTAGTTGATTCAATGGAAATTACAAAAAATATTTTGCAATTTACGACTTCTCTACGTCAATATACGTTTTCAGTTTCATGTGTTAAATTATTACAAGATTTTATTGATTCATCATTCAGTGTTGGTAAATCACCAAATATTTTTCGCAATTTAATATTGTGAAGTGGTGTTTGAGAAAATGACCTATTTGACTTTGAGTGGTAAATTGCGACAAACAATCTCGCAAATCACTACAAATAAAAGAAGCTCGAATTGATACTTCTAATCGTAAGTTTCAACAAACATAATTTGGTATTCTCCGCCGTTTTTAATGTCAAATTACCAACTTTTGTATCAATCCATGAAAACTTCGTTGTGATTTGCGAGAAATATATAATTCGTAAATTGCAACTCAAAATTTAGCAATTGGTGATTTTCAATTCTTTCCGTGTAAGTAATTCATTTTAAAAGCTTTTTAAAAACTAAACAAAAGCAGTTCCTTGATAACCATTGATACTTTCGTCATTGAAGTATCATATTGCGACTCAATATGTGTAGCAGCAACGTGAAACATTGTGGCCTGACAATGTGCGAAAAATAAACAAGCTTCAGCAGATGGATCAGTAAAAAAATTTTATAAAACTGTTGGACCTTTAGTTTGTTCCAAAAACTATGCCTTAAGTGGGCCAAACATTTTTATTATTGATTCTAATTATGGCATTAAAGTCAACCACCTTGTTTTACTGCAACCCAACGACTTGTTGGGTCCACATTTTCAAGTATTTTACAGTGGAATTTTTTGTTTCTTATACGAGTACACGTATACTTCCACATTATCGTTTTAATCGCCCTAAATGCAAACAATTTCTTTTTCAGTGTTTTAAAGGACAGGTTCAAAAATAGAGGTCAAAATACGTCCTTTATTTAAAAGAAAAAAATATAGGACAGGGGTAAAAAGGAAAGGACTGTCCTTTTAAATAAAGAACGGATGGTCAGCGTACATAAGTCCCTCAATATACCCTTTAAATGTTTTTCCGTCCAACGAAGGATTGGGGTTTAAGTGCGTTTGTCTGATGGGAAGCTCCAGGCCCCCTTATCCAACACCCTTTGTATGATGAAAAGAGCCTCCCCCTATGGATGTTCAATACTTCATAGCAACAAGATCGGATAAAGATTCTGAAATTATAGAAAGGACAAACAGACAGACGTGTTGCATCCATCCTTCCCCATTGACAGTCCATTGATATCCTCTCAATAGACATTCTAAAAATTGGCACAACTTCATCACGTGCATCAAATGCAACTGCAATAAGTGTCGATTTAATTTACAAAGCACTTCAAAGAGTATAACCCACTCGCATCGGGTGTAGTTCATTCGGCTATCTGAATACAGACAGTACATCTGAGACAAATATCCAGACAAGGAGACTCGCAACAAAAACATCTCAAATCACAAGCCATTAAGAGATGCACAATTCTTTCTTCAGAGCCATCGTCCCTGTTGTTGTTTGCAAATATCTCCCCAAAAGCAAACGGCTACACAGTCAACACTTATCGCACTGCAGTAATAATATGCCGCCAAAATGTCAAACTGGTGTTTGTTCCTTTCGCAGAGTCCTTAAGGAGTTACAGAGAGTACGGTGTAGATTTAAAATTGTTCAGTGTTCACCCCTTTGTCACTGTCGCCATCTTTTAGCAATAATTTATGCAAATATTCCAATCTTATCTTCTGTCCGTTGTTTCATAGAGAGCGCAAAGGAGAACAAGACGCGCGCGATAAAAATTCCACTTTGACAAGAGACCAATCCTATTTTAAGTGTTTTTTTCTTCTTCTTCATTTTTTTTTTCTTTTCGTGGCGATCCTTGCGATTGCCCGCGACGTACCAGAGTACCAGTGCCGGGGCCAAATTGTTTTCTTTATTCGGTTCGGTTCCTGTGGGGGCGCACACAGTTTTAGTCAGCGCTGTCAATGTGTCGAGCGGGCTGACGGGAAGGGGGGGGGGGGGGGGGGGGGGGGGGGCTAGCTTCTGGTTTGTTGGGTTTTTTCTTTCTGGCACAAAAAAAAAACTCGTCGAATGCAAACAAGCGTCGGCAGATAAATAACAAAACGACGAAAGAAAAAAAGAAGAGCATTGCGCCAAATATGGCAGTATCCTTTACTGTATATAGTTTGACACGACGCCGACACACTTTTTGTTTATATAGCCAGACGTGGCGGTTCTTCTTTGGCTAAATTGAAATTCGAAATTTATTTCAAATTGAAATTTATCAAGATATGCAAATGAGAGTCGTCTTCATCGTGTTAAAATATCGCTTAGATCTTCGGGGATGGCGGGCGCCCCCCGAAATTCGCAAACAATAACTGCCGAAGTCAAAGGATGAACTTTTCGGATTTGGTTACAGCCGAATGGTATCAGAATAAGTCCACAATCAATTCAATTCAATGGCATAAAGGCGTCGAAGTCGGGGCACATCTCTCCGATAGATGTAGCTCAGCTGATAAGGGATAAGGGCTATCAGGTATCAGGAGTCATCTTATAATTCGACCACGTTGAACAAATAATGGATAGCTTTACAGAAGACTGATAGAGAGTGGGGGATGTTAGTGTTTTTAAGGAATTCTTACCCATGGTTGGAGGCAAGATATTTTTCTGTTGTTTGTAAGTAAATGGGGGAGCATTCAGGCTTAAATGGAGGTCCATTGAACTGCCGATTTTTTGATGCGGCTAGCGGCTCGAATCTAAACACCACTTGGGTCACTGTAAAAGGCGTTCTTTTGCTATGTTTGAATTGTCACACTCTGGTAGAGTTTACCATAACACTGCCACTAAAAAAGCTCCCATCAAAACTGTCTGCTTCTCGTGCTGTTTCCTTCTGAGAAGTCGATGCCATCCTTTTGTTCCTCGTGGACAGCTCTCTCAGTTACCTATAGTCAAACGGAGCAAATGACTTTCGATGACAATTTTGCACCTTGGTCCCTGCGATATGGCTTAATGAAAGCTTAAACCCCTGACCTCTGCGGCCAGAAGCCTTGCTAAGTCACGTCAAAAATCTTCCCAAAAGCATCCTTTGGGTGTTTTGTAGCGCGTTGGATATCCGCAGCAGTCTTTGGCTATGCTATCATTTTAGAGTCCGCTCAGAACCTTCAGACATCCAAGAAACTGCGAAGGCATGGGTGGCGTCGACTGCAAAGCGATCAATTTAACGATCTGGAGATAAAAAGAGCCGTTTATCACCTTTAGTTTCAAATTGGATCCTTTTTGAACCTCAAGACACATATGGCCCCAACTTTTCTAAAAATGATCAAAATGTTCCCTTTTTCAGTTTAAGTAAAAATGAAAAAGAATGCAAAAATATGAAAAAAAAAGTTCACGACTGGGTCGAACGAAACTTTCTCGTTCGTCAAAAGTTTGGTTGGGTGTTTTCTTATTTTATTAAATATCTGAGAACCGATGCTCGGTTCATAAAATATAGGAAAAGGAATATGTAGTGTTAAATAAAATTCACTTTTGGGCTATTCATCTGATAGGCAGTACATAAAAATAAATAACAATGTGACTTTTTACAAGTTGAAGCTGTCAGTAGCAGGCAATTGTCCCAAGTTATGGCTAAAGAGTTAAAAGCGTCTACAGTACTATTTTATAAGATTTTTGAGTACAAGGCAAAGTGTAGGAGTTTCTGTTTTCTGATGTTTTCATTTTTGCCTGGAATATATTAGTAACGCTGGTTTAAGGTGTCAATGATTGGAAATAGGATTTGTGTTAGACCGCTATATTTACGTAGTAAGTTTTCAGAGATTTGTTTTTGAGGTTGCATTAGCAGTTATAAACCAAATATGCCGATGGACGTGCGTGTGGGTGCAAATAAAGAGGGAGTGTCTGATTGATTGTGTAAGGAAGTGGTTG
This sequence comes from Cheilosia variabilis, assembly GCA_951230905.1. Lineage (NCBI taxonomy): Eukaryota > Metazoa > Arthropoda > Insecta > Diptera > Syrphidae > Cheilosia > Cheilosia variabilis. The sequence continues at coordinate 57,081,818 of OX579680.1, read as the reverse complement.
CAATTATTTTAAGGTGCATATTCAACAAGGTTAAACAAATGTAATACTTGCTAAAATGAAGTTTTGTGTAGCTGGTATTGCATTTTTATCGCAAGTGGGGAAGATTACAACAAAAATATACCATAGATTTCTGAAAATAGATTGGGAAATATACATAACTAAAAAAAAAATTTATTTTTCCGAATTTTTTGATAAAAACTAAGTACGGGATATTATTTCGAATACTGATTTTATCTTTAATATGTATTTTGGTCAAAATCGCTAGAGAGGTTTTTGTAAAATTTGCCAGACAAAACAGAACCTACCAAATATTGCAATGTTTAGTTTGAAAAATACTATTGTTTAACAATTCAGCTGAAAACCGAGTACAAGTTATTATTCGGGATGTAATCATTCAAAAACTTGGTTTTTTAAGTTTTATCGAAATCGAAGTTGGGATTTTCGAGATATGAGCAGTTTTTAAAAGAAGCGTTTTTGGTGATTCGAATTAAGAATAAAGGACGCAATAATTTTGGAAACATCAATTTTACTATAAGTTTGCATTTTGGTTAAAATTGTTATTGCCGTTTTCATGTAAACTGAAGAAAACTACATTTTTCAAAAATCCATTTCACAATAATACAGAGAAAAACTGAGTTTTCCATTAAGTTAGAAATGACCATATTACCTTAGAAATACATTTTTGTTACAATCATATGGACCGTTTTCGAGATAATGTATGTCCAAATTTCAAAAGTACCGTTATTCGATTTTTTAGCGGAATAATGAGTATGCAGCTATGTTAACCACACCTACTTAAGCTTAAACGTCAATTTGGGTTGAAATCGTTAAAGCCATTTTCGAACAAATCAAACTGGTATGAAAATTTTGTACGCGAAGTACCATTAATATTCAGGTTACCATGCAAAAGAAAACCAGCCCCGAACTGTAAGCCCCAAAACTCCAAATCCGAAGTTTGAACGAAATCCGGGCAGCCGCTTAGGAATTAGCCCTCCGGGACATACAGACAGACAGACGGACAGAATTTTGCAACTCACTTTTTTGAGTTCCTCTATCATCGTAAAGTCAGAATTGATAAACATCTCGAGTTCGAAATTTTGTGCGAATACAATATCTTTCTCTTACTACGTACCTAATGGAGAAAGTTAAAAATTCTTAATAAATAAATTATTATTTTTTTTTTGTAATATCTTTCCTGCTCTGTTTTTTTTTTTCTTTTCTATATTAGTATTTTATGTGGACCCTTTTTATTCCCCTTTTTGAAATTTTTCAAAGACGATCGCCTCTCATCGCTGATGTCCAGAACTTCCTGCCAAAGTTTTTCTCAGATAAAAATTCCGCTTCCAAATAAAAGCTGATCTCGCCGACCACCATGGACCCCCATACTCGTATTATGCTGCAGAGTGTCCCCTGTTGATCCTCATCCACCATATATATAGGGAACTCAGAGAAAATGTACCTCAAGGTATACACACAATCGATAGAAACGCCCCTTTGCTAGATCAAAGACAACATTTTGCAGTATTCCTGTATTGAAACCCCTATACCGATGTAAGATCGTCAAACTACTTCTCACTGCAAAGGTTTCTATTTTCAAATTCTAAATGAGAAAAGTTATGAAATGGCAAAGGACACCGTACAAAGAATGCGCACACAAAATAAGAAACAAAACCTCTTCCGAATGCATGAACGGCTACTCAAGAGTATGACGTAACGTTAGTTCTGCTTCTGCCTGTTTGTGTTGCACTGTACAAAGGAGAAATTACATCACCAACACGTTTTCTTGTTTCAACAACAACGCACCTGCAGCATTCTCACTGAAACACACAAACTCGTCCCTTGAGGTACACTAGTACTTATCGTACACGTACTCGAAAAAAACGACCTAACTAAGACGTCTCTTATTTGGAAAACTATTTGCGACAAAAATGTACGTGTTGTTTGTACAATGACAATATACACGTGTGTGTGTGTGGGTGTTTGAGGAACTTGAAAAGAAATGTAATTTTATATCAAAAACCTGATTTGAAGAAGATCCCTTTGATGCAAATGTCAAGAGAAAGTTTTTCCTCCGTCTGTCTGTACGTACTTTTCTGAGCGAAACGTAGTCGAATTAGTTTCGCATTTTCCCGGAACGTAAACATTTGTTAATTTGAAAAGTTTTACATTTCTTGATATAATAGGATTGAGCTTACATCGCATGTGTATAGTTGAAAAGAAAACGAAGAACAAACCTAAGTAAATCAAAGGTCCGTGTCTCAAATTGGTAGCACAACTTTCGTCTGCATGACAAATTTCTAGCGTTGGCCGTCCCTGTAAACATCTTGAATATTTCAGTGCACAATTTCGTGGTAAAGTCCGAGCTGCATAATCATATTCCAATGCAGACGATACCACCGTATGAATTTCAGAAACTACTCTCCACGGTAAATGTAATTGAGTCAAACGGTGCATTTACCCAACTGCGAAATTTACTCCGTCATGTCAGTTAACTTAAGTAGTTCCTTTGTTTACCATACGGTCGAATTTATTTCGTGACCTTAAATTGCTTAAGTGGTTTGCAAGTGCACTTAGATGCACTCACAGGTGAACTAGGTGAACAAGGCCACCACAGGCACATCGGACGAGTCGAAGTAGTCCAGTCTCAGTTGATTTTTTGACTACGACGATGTTAGTCCATCCCGATTATTTGTCAGTCCTACTGACCCTTATAAGTAAGTGGGTGCGGAGTGACGCGAGCCTGGAAGTACCTTTCCTATTTTTTTAGTTCAAAAATATCACTTTGAGGCCTTGAGCGTTTGTATCCTTTGGAACGATAATTTTCCAGTTACGCTTGCGGAGAGTAACGCTTCAAATTATATCCCAGTCACAAGTATTTACAAGGCGAACTACTTTGACCGCGACGATGAGATTCAGCCGCCTAGCCTGGAGGTTCTGACGGAATTTGGCAGGAAGTTGGCCTCAGCGATTGAGGAACAGTTTTGCGAGGTAAATGCTATTGAAAAAGGTCCTCCATTGTGCAGCTGGATCAGCAGAGAAAAAAAAAAAGAATTTAATGGGAACAAGTGTAACAAAGTGAACAAAAAAGTAACATTGCAACAAAATTCTAAAATAATTAAAAAGTGTAACACTTTTGTTACAATTGTATCATTGTGGCAACGCTGGTTTGATCCTTCCCGAGCGTTTAAAAAATAATTTAAAAATGTAAGCAACCTCAGCCGTTCATCAGGGAATCGGGATCGGCTGGGTCGAGGTGGACACTATTTAGTCCGAGCACAACAGCTTTGACCACTGTGAAATCGTTTTCAATGATGAATCCTGTAGTAAGAGTAAAGTGTACGACTGGATCACACGGAACGTTGCCAGTTTGACTGGGGCATCACCTGCCATTCGGTTTTTTAGTTGCCGAAAGCTTATACTGCGACAGAAATAGCCAATTTTTGCAAGTCTAGAGTGAAGGCGTGGTCGTAATTCAAGGTCACTTCGAAAAAAATGTAATCGCCAGTACAACAAATGACCATTTCAATAGAGTACGTGTCTTGGCCGTATTTTGACCGCTAGTGTTAATATTTCAACGTATTCCTCGCAACAAAAGTGCGCGACCACCCGTGAGGGCATGTAACAGCGGAAACTTGAAGACTTTTTCTTAGTTGAATTTGGTTCAAGATACCATTCTCCGTAGATCTTGAAGTCTTTCTTCCAGACAGTCACATGGACATGCTCCTTTTATCAAACCGTCTATAACCAAATCTAAATCTCCATCTGCACAATACAAAACCGGATGTTAATTTAAAATGTTTCCTTGCAGAGCTTCGTAGCTTTCGAAGATGAAATCGCAGATTTTGTATCTAATTTCCTGAAATCAGTCGTTCACTCCAAGTGGCGTACGACGAGGAATAAATTTCTGTTCGTCTACCGCCAGGATCGATTTAATTTAACATCAAATTTGAGTCACACTTTCTTCAAAGGTAAGTGGTTCCCCATGGTAAGATTTTATTTCTTAAATTTCCCCCCGCCATTCCATCGCCATCACCACCGTCTCATCTTCGACTCATGATACAGGACCTGGAGTGGAAACTGCGCCCATACCTTTCACTTTTTGCATAGTAATTTCCGGCCGCTACTCATTCAACTTTCGTAATTAGATTCAGCGTGCTTTGTGTTTCACAAAGCAGCAGAGGGCTATTAATTATTTTAATTGACTCCAAGGACAATGTAATATTTCTTTGGTGTTGGTATCGTTTCGGTTTCATTTTTGCCGCGCGCCGCTCTATATATTCAGCAGATAGTGCCGCAGTTTACCCAGCAGCAGCAGCTTGATTAGTTCTCGAAATAAGTGCCATGAAATTGGATTTTCGTTACTCGCCCAGGGAAGAGTGTTGCGCTTTTGCCGCCGCCATTCCTGTCTGAAGGAGTTGTACAGTTGTACATCGTGAATTATGAAGGTTGTCTGTTTTCGTTTGCACAGATCAACCAAGCAACCTCTTTGTAGAGGTTGTCAGCGATGCCGTGTTCAATTTGAAGACAACCAAGTACACTGGAAGCCGCAAGGACCATCCCGAGGAGTTGATCTATCTCGACAGATACCATGGTGCAACGAAGACCTTTCAGTTGAATCAAAATCTATACCCAGACAAGATGAAGGATATGCAGGGCCGTGAACTGATTGTTGCAGCCTTCCCCTACGAACCGTTTTCGATTGTTAAAAACGTATAGAACACACACATTCGTGTTTGAATTTGGTAATTTCTGTTTCTCAAGTCAACAGAGACAACCGCTATGGATGTGGGAAATGGAAATGCAGATCCCTCCAAGAGACTCCTGTTCGATGGCACAGACGCGAAGATTTATTTCCACTTGTGCTGGCTGTACAATTGCACCGTTCAAGTGGACACAAGTGAGAGTACATTTTGATTTAGATGCAGAGGCTTAATGGCAGGCTTTGTCTATCCAAAGGTGAGTACGTTGAGTGGGGAACGATATATTCCAACTTCACTGGCGAAGGAATACTGGGGAGGATTTTGGAGCGAAAAACCGACATCGGGATGATGGCTATGTTCATGTGGTAAGATTTTATTTTGATTGCATCATCTGTGCGAGTCCGGTAGCCAGTCTCAGTCTTGCAATGGAAAAAAATTAGATCTCTTCTGACTGTGGTTGAAATGTCCACTGATTGATCCCATTGCCTGACCCTTTCAGGTATGACGAATATCTTCGCTTGGACATGTCCAATCAAATATCCCGGTCTGGAGTTACATGCCTCGTCCCCAAGGCTAGGTAGATCTTCGAGTTCTCACTCACAACACGATTTAAAGCTCACCTGGGTATATATTTCCGCAGACGTAAGACAAGCTGGTTCCTGGCCTTTGAACCGTTCCACTGGCTCCTCTGGCTTGGCATAGCCGTTTGCATTTTCTTGGAAACAATCGGCTTGCTTGTGACACGAAAGGTTGAAAGGAGAAGTCATTCGTGGATGGATTGCTTCAATTTCGGACTTACCACCACCCTGCGGCTGTTTATATCTCAAGGCAGCAACCATGTGGTGATGGCTGCCGCAGTCAGAATGGTCTTAACCGCCTGCTACGTGATCGACATAATCATAACCAGCGTCTACAGCGGCGGACTGTCGAGTATTCTCACGATCCCCGTGTAAGTGAAACCTCATACCCGCGGTGGAGTGAATGTTTTTTTTGCGTTTTTCAGATTTGAAGAAGCAGCTGACAGCGTAGATCGTCTGGCCAAACATAGACTCCTCTGGGCGGGCACTACATTCGACTGGCTTTTGGCTTTTAACGACACAAAAGACGTGAGTTATAAAACAAGTTTTCAACGAAGATTCGTTCGATTTTTTGGGATGATTTTGTGGGACCTCTCTTGGTGTGACGTAGGCAAACGAAACAGCAAAGCCCTTGTGGCGGAGTCTGCAGTACAAAAAAACGTCACGCACAAATTTGCTCTATCTGTTGATACCATCAAGGACAGCATGAACAAATTAAAATCGATTGTCCTAGGCTTTATTCATATCTCTCTCTCTCTCTCGAATATAGGGCACGAATCTTCAGATCTTGGCAGACTTCCGGGTGTACTCTTACGAAGCTCTGCAACAGAAAAGTAAAATCTCGTCGAATTTGGGATTTGTTTTGGAGCGACTGCAATTTGGTAAGCGCGATGAGGACTAAAGCCGACATGGGACTATCTCACAAAACGTTGTGTAACTCCATAGGACACTTTGCCATTCCCGGTTACATTCAAATTGATGCAGTTGAGCGCCTAAAAGTCATGGTGGACGATATTTACTACCAGTATTGTGCGGCTTTCACGGCCCGCCCATGGCCGCTTCTGGAGAAGTACAACAACTTTCTGCTGATGGTGCAGTCGAGTGGACTGAATGAAATCTGGGAGTGGATGGTTGGTATATTTCTTACTTGTGAAATTTTTATGGTTGACAACCTATTTCTTTGAGGTGGTGTCAAAACATTTGGACGAGAACATGCAGAAGCAGGTGGAGGCGTCAAAGTTCACCAGTTTTGACAATGCTGGCGCTGTGAAGCTGGGTATGGAAAACTTCGTTGGAATCCTTGTGATTTGGTTTGTTGGATGCATTCTGGCAGTCATCGTGTTCATTGGCGAGGTAGTTGTTGCCTGTAGAAATGGAAAATAAATTAAGCTGTTCTGTGTTGAGTGTCTCTCAATTAAAATAGCTCTTGATTTTGAATCACAGTAGGTTTGGGCATTTTTTTGTTTGATCTGCTTCATAAAAGAAATTTTCAACAACCACTCTCTGCGACTGTCAAATGTCATCCAAACCGAAATGGCTCCCCTGTATACTTCCCTGACTGACAGAATTTATAGCACACATCATCTTCCAGTCGACTAAGTTGATTTAGAAATGCACGAAGTGGAGATATCGAATATACCGATCCATATCCGACAAGCTATGTATCCACGCTAGCATTGCTGACAAGTTCGACGAAGGGAGAACACCAACTATAGGCATACACGCTCAGGTCTTATTCATCAATCAATTAAATTAATTTGATCAACGATTACAATATTCGCCCATCCCTTGCCATCATCGATGGGTGATTTTGTCCCTCTTTAGTTATCACAATTTACGTCACCTTTCCGTTTCGTGATGACCCCTAAGGATGTGCGGTGCGGATGAGGATGCGAATTTGAACGCGTCGCACACCTGAACATCTCTCTAGGTATAGGTGTCGATGAAGGCCATCGAAACAGAACTTGGGGCGGACAAAGTGAATGGATAGCATATGTGCTATTAGCATTAATTATTTCAGAGGCTGACAATAAATAATTGGTTTGGAGATTTTCCACAGGATTAAGTTATTGAAAGGATGTGCGGTGAGTCGGTATGTGGTCATACTCTGGAAGGAGGAGAAGGAAATTGTTTTGCAGAAGATTAGCCGCAAAGTTTCCTCAGGTTCCCTTGAATGGATGTGGTGACAAGTGGCGGCACTTGGGTGCAAAGTAACAGCCCAGTGTGTGATTAATGGTTTAACAGGGAGTTTGGTGCGACTTTAGGCATCCGTTTTTTGACTTAAAACAAAGTTCGAAAGAAGCTTGTCCAGTACTCACTATAGGAATGGGGCTATAGAGAGTTGGGATACAAGTTGGGCCTTTGGTAAAGTCTTCCGAAGTGGTTCCATTTAGAGATAGCTCCGCAAGAGGGTGCTTTACGATACGCCGAAGACGGAAACAGTTGACAGGATATCAACTAAGATCCAGCAACAGCTCTTTAGATGGTCAAACGGGCAACAATCGCTACCATGCGCCTGTCGGTGTGAAGCTACCATCTACCATTTGTCTATAGGTCGACTTATAGCTACCACCAGCTTTCCTGCATACAGCCGATTTTAGCTCGCTCTGGGCTGGTGGTATATTAGCTCGCCGGTGTCGACTTTGACCAGTATATCTTGTTGCAGCTTGAAAGTGGATGTTTAGGTTCAGCTCGAGCTGTAGCTGCACCTAAAAAGAAGACGAACCTGGGTCTTCTGAGAGCTCGATGTCCAAAGAAAAAATGCAGCGCAAAGAAGTAGAGATTCTGAGCTGGGCGCAATAGCTACGCAGTGGAGGATGGCCTTCGTCATCTCCCACCTTTTCAGACAAATAGGGAGATCCGAAGGTCTTAAAAGCCGATAAACTGCTCGTCCATTTGACATGCGAGTCGAAAACATATTCGGTCACAAATTGCCCAAGGCTCATTCACGTCCCAGCCGCCCAGTGCTTAAAATATTAAAAAATAAAAATTAATAACCCCTCCAACTGAGAGCGTTTGATGTGGCGAGTGCGCCTTTCAGCTGTCGGTTCAATTCATACCCATCTAAAGCAGGTTTAGCCTCGGGGACTCGAAGGGGTTGATGGACGTGAAGAAATGACATTTCTACACCATCGGTGATAAATGAATAAATGGTTAACCCCATCGTCCTGCGTCAAGTACACTTGTCTACTGCTGAAAATACGCTTACAATTCCCACCCCCCGCAATAAGAGAGCGTTGGCTATATTAATTGGACATCGGGGTGATATTATACCTGGATTGGTTATTTATGAAGAAAATGGTTTTATACCAACATCTTTTTTGTCCCTAAAAAGTGTTGACAAGTCACTCAATCGAATCGACTTTGCCAAATCCAAATCAAGCGAAAACTATCGGTAGAAGTTTGACATTTGCCAGATAACCGCACATATAATCGTCTCTTGAAATAACATGGTAAAGTGATTGAGGAGGACATTTAAAACTTTATGCGGCTATGATGCTCTGAAAGACTGTTGCATACGACATGACAGTGCGGTTGAGGAAAGTTTGTGCAAATCTTTACTTAGATCAGGGCAACAAGTTTCCGCTTCCAGGTGACTTAACAGATGAAGTAGCTATATCTAAAATTGAACAGAAACAGAAGTTTTAGCCGATAAACACACAAAAAACATTCGTAGAACTTAAGGAAAGCGTTTGGTATTCACTCAGCATTTGAAGAGTAGGATTTGAGAAACTTTGTAGACAAATATCGGCAGCAACTTGGTCAACGGTAGTCTAGGAAGGGTTTGTGATATTTTCTTTGATTTCGGGTGAAAGTTTGCTCTGTCTAAGTTGGAAAAGGCACCAACGTCTCATGGAAGTAGGCGGTGCCTCAGTTGAACCTAGAGAGCCCACGTTTTTAGGCCTTCAGAATTTGTGGGGACTCCTATATTAAGGGTTGGTCCTCTTCCAATAATCCTGAGTAGAACAGATTTTTGGGTTTTTTTTGTAAAGCCGGTGATGCCTTCACAGGGGATTCCTCTACTTAGGGTAAGGAAGAAGATCAAAACCTTGATGCGAAAATTTCAACTGGCTTACATTAAATCTGACTGGTAAACATTTCAAGACTCTGGTTATTAATGGAGGCAGACAGCTGAAGACACTTACAAAAGTGCAAAGACTGGCGTGTCAACTGCACCCAAGGAAGTTCCAATGGAACAGACCTTTTGGCTGAGACGTGCTCATCTAAATCGATTCTAATAAAGTGCACGACTGAGTCGAACGTAACTTTCTCGTTCATCGAAAGTTTGGTTGGTTGTTTTCTTATTTTATGAAGTAGGTAGGTAAAGATCTGAGAACCGATGCAAGATAAAAGAAATGGGTGCAAATGAAGTGGGAGTTTCTAATTGTGAAAGGAAGTGGTTGCAATTATTTTAAGGTGCATATTCAACAAGGTTGAAAACAGGGTAATATTTGCTAAAATGAAGTTTTGCGTAGCTGTTATTGCATTTTTATCGGAAGTGGGGGAGATAATAACAAAAATTTAGCATAGATATGTGAAAATAGATTGGGAAATATAAATAACTAAAAAAACTTATCTTTAATATGTATTTTGATCAAAATCATTAGAGCGGTTTTTGTAAAATTTTGCAGGCAAGGCAGTACCAAATATTGCAATCTTAAGTTTGAAAAATACTACAGCTCAAATATTTAGCTGAAAACTGAGTACAAGTTATTGTTCGGGATGTAATCATTACTTGGTTTTTTCGAAATCGAATACAGGGTTTTCGAGATATGAACAGTTTTTAGAATTAGCGTTTTTGGTGATTCGATTTAAAAATAAAAGACGCAATAACTTTGGAAACATTAATTTTACTCTAAGTTTGCATTTTGGTCAAAATCGCTATTGCCGTTTTCGGGTAAACTGACGAAAACTACATTTTTCAAATTTGACTCTTTTTCAAAAATTACTTTTTTTCAAAAAAACATTTTACGATAATACAGAGAAAACCTGAGCTTGCCATTAAGTTAGAAATGACCATATTACCTTAGAAATTCATTTTTGTTACAATCGTATGGACCGTTTTCGAGATATGTATGTCCAAATTTCAAAAGTACCGTTATTCGATTTTAAGCGGAAAACTGAGTACGCAGTTATGTTTACCTCACCTACTTAAGCTTAAATATCAATTTTTGTTGAAATCGTTAGAGCCGTTTTCGAACAAATCAAACTGGTATGAACATCTTGTATGGGAAGTACCATTAATATTGAGGTTAACGCATAAGCCCCCAAACTTTAAATCCGAAGTTTGAAAGAAGTCCGGGCAGCCGCTCAGGAAATAGTCCTCCGGGACATACAGACAGACAGACAGACGGACAGAATATAATTTTGCGACTCACTTTTTTGAGTTCCTCTATCATCGTATTGTCAGAATTGATTAACATGTCGAGCTCGAAATTTTGTACGAATACAATATCTTTCTCTTACTACGTTGGAGAAAGTTAAAAAAGTGGCAACAGAAGTAAAGAAAGGAACTCGACATACCTGGCTTGGCCCTTCTTAAAGTCGATGTTATATCAGAAAATTGCATTTTTAACAGGAAATTTGGATCAACTCAACAAAGTGGAAGTAAGTGAAGCACTGATGAGGGAACCTGAGCGGGAGAATTCTGACCCAAAAGCAAAGTGCCAACACATTTATCAGGCTAAAATGTATACCTTAGAAAGTGTGTCCAAATAAATTTCGACAGAAACAAAGCCAACCATAAAAAGCGAAAAGGTCAGAAAGCTATCATGGCACTCGAATCATAAATCTTATGGGGAACATAGGTAACTCCCCAAGGTGTAAGTATAAAGTCCGATAGACCAAACGGTCGCAGTAAAGAATACCTCTTTCTAATATAAAAACGGTCTGATTTTTCGGCTCCAAGCCCAGCTCTTTTTGCCGCCGACATCCTCCATATTTTTTTTAAGGAGTCTCTATGACTGCTTGTCCCTTACTGTATTAATTTAAGTGCAAATGGCGGTCACAAAGTTAATGACCACATTTATAGGTCAACTTAATATTGGGTTGTTCATGACTAAAAAGACAATTTTGACCATTGACCTAGGAGATACCGTCAACAATTATTTTAGCAACAACAGAGGCAAACAGAATTAAAGTTCTGATCCACCAGCGAGGTGAATTTAGAACTTATTACGGATTTTTAGAAAAGACTCGATCATTTGCAAGGAGTAGCTTTAAAAATGTAGTCCAAATTTCGTCCACAGTAGAAAATGTATGTCCGATACATTTAAGCTTTCAAAAACCAGCTACAAAAGTCTGACAGTCATTCAATGATGCTAACTCATCTGTCAGTCCAACTTGACCGTCAGACTTTTGGTCCACCTTTATTGTCGGGATGGTTAAGGCTCTACCTACTGACTCATACTTTTTCCTTAAGAAACTATGCCATAATTTTTCCTCTTTTAAATCCGTTGCGGAACTAAGGACAAACCGGCTATGAGTAGCCACAAAAAATAAATAGCCCTCTAATAGAGCAGATGCAACCATCGAAAAGTTTCCCCTAAATTCGCTGGTTTCGTAGGCCACTATACCACTATCACGAGACACACCTCACTCTACCCAACAGATTCTCGAATAAGCTGAAGATCGCCTGCGGTTTTCTTTACAGAATGTTAAGTTGGCGCAGTGTCTCAGGGGTTAGTGCGCTGCACTACAACTGAGCGACGGGTCTCCGGTTCGACTCCCAAAAAAAAAAATGTTTCCACTGCGCTAACTCTCATGACAAAAATCCGACTGTAAAACTGTCCGGAGAGCGAGCTTCACTTTCGGTTCCAAAATCGTAAGTCCCCTCCATTAATTTTTAAGCTAGGTCTAGGGCCCTACCCAAGTAACAATTTGACTTGTAATTTCTGTAGGCAACAGCTTCGATAGAGCTTCTATCTTTGTCTTTGTTATCCGAAGTTGATCCATTTCGAAACAATTGTTTCGATAATAACTTTAGTAAGATATGAAATTAAGCTTCGAAAAGATCTCTATTAGACTTCTGAAAATGTGTCTGGAGACGCGTGGAAAGTGAATTGCTTCGATAAGGCTTGTGGTTCGAAGCGCTTCCTATAAGCTTCTTTAGAGCTTCTGACCGAAGGTATTATAGAAGCAATGAACTGTCATGCAGTCAACCGCTTGCGATTGGAAGCTCTACAGAAGCACTTAATCGTACTTCCTCCTAACTTACGCTTTATAGAGGTAAAAATCAATTTCATATGAAATGAATAAGCTGGGAAAAATGACAAAAAATAAAACACTCTACGAAAAACAGTGAAAAATATGTCAATAATGTGATTTTAAATAAACACTTTTCGCCCATAAATAAATTAGGTAACACTAAATGTCTTACTCACAACTTCGGTCGAGTAAGCTGCAAGTTTATTGCAAGTCTTAACGAAACTGTAAAATGTATCAAGTAGTTCAGATTTATCATTATAAGCATTTTGACGAATTAGCCTATAGGGGGTAGTATATTGGACTACTACGCAGCAGGAACCATGTTCGATTCTCAGTGCGACGCATGTAAGTAAAATGTAAATTATAACGAGTACGTAAATGTAAACTCCATGAAAATTGCAAAAAAGTCTTTGAAAATATTTATTAATAAGATTAAAAAAATAGGAAAATTGAAAAATGTAATAAAAAACATAAATATGTGTCTTGTTTATATTTGAGCCTCTATAAAGCTTCCATTAAGTTTCGTTAAGGCCGTACCAAAGTAAATAATAACCTACTGCTGATAAATGTGAGATACTTCTTTTGCAAAGCAATAGCCAACTGTGGATGTTGGCCGAACAAGACGAAGAAGTTGTGTTTTCAGTAAGGTCTTGCCAAGCTGTTCAGAAAGTCTTAAACAAGTAAATACCTGCATTGAAGTGAGCCAAATGTGTTTCCATTAGGCCTTATGCAGTTGATATTGTGGGAGGTGAAATAGCTTCGCACCTAACCGAAGTCAAATTGTTACTTGGGTATACAGACCTATTGCTCGAATTGTTTATTCATTTTTAGCTCTTAACACATAACGCCCTACTAATAACAAATTTTAGTCTCGACTTTAAATTTACGGAAGCTCACAATTTCGAAATTTGTATAGAAAAAAAAGCCAACGTGAACTACTAAAATTTAGAGCCGTAACTAAAAATGGTTATTGGTAAGGCCAATAGTTTCATATTTTTCCTTACCATCTCTCGTAAAATGTGAAATTACACAACTTAGCATGAAAGTTCAGTATCCCATACAATAGTTGACGATTTTTCCCCGCAGTCTTTCAAAAAATGTGAAAGAACTTGACCACCAGCACAAAAGTCAGTATTCCATACAAATTCACCCAACATTTTCACACTGACACAAAAACGCCCTAAACACCGTCCCACCCGTCCATATACAAACATCAGGCGGCACATCACCGCGAAGGGCATTCATCATTCATATTTGTGCAACAATCCAGCTCGATGATCAATAACTTTCGAAACAAGGTCCTTGCTCTGATGAAAATATGAGAAACAGAATTGATTGCCATTTGCCACAAAAGTTTGACAGATTATCGCTCATTGTTCTCGTTTGTGCCATCGTAAGTTTATTGATAAGTAATTGTTCGCTAGAAGTGTCTTTCTCCAGTACTCTCCCTCCCCCTGTCTCTCTGTGTGCAACCTCTTGCAGTATCAATTTTTAATTAAACACTAAACTTCTCTTATACATCGATCCAATCGCACACGAGCATATAACGAAACAATGGCAATATTGCATCGCTGTCCAATATCAATCACGGGTCCAGCAATGTCACATACCATAGAAATAGAATTGGCTTCAAATTTTACATCGTGACCGTGACATGGTGCGCTGTGGTCGGTGGTACTTTAAAAAGGACGATGACGATGATTCAATCACAATCACAGTCACATACGCCCGCACTCCAAATCTCTTCAAATGCAGAAAAAAGGAGAAAAAAAAACCCATAAAGCCAAACGAGCGAGGCAATTCCTTTTGATTTCTCGTTCGCCCGGTCGCCGCCACCCTCCCAACTAAAATCAGGCAACAAAACGAGACGGCAAACGCAAAGGCAATGTCAAAGTTTATAGAGAAAAACGGGCTTCGCTCTGCGCACATTTATATGTGTTAGCTGTTTGGTGTTCGTGTGTCGTGTGTGTTGTGTTGTGTGCTGGCGGACGATTGTAATTAATCGCTGTTCGCTATATTTCTCTGACACCAGCAGAACTAGGAACTGGGAAATGCGGCCTGGATGTGTCGTCGTTAGAGAGGACAATATGGAAAAGTCAACTCATTCGTCGTCGTTGTCGTTGCCGTTGTCGTTGCCGGACAGGATCACATCCGAAGATGAAAAAGTGAGTTAGATGCAAGAGAAAAAAAAAAGAAGCGGCCGGTAAAGGAACGGAGCAAAAAAAAAAGACTCCTGTTCCTGGTGCCTCCATCTGACACACAGTGCAATTTTCCCTCTCAAAGGGAACAATTTGTAAACTTTGAGTGGTCCTGATTTCGCAGTCGCATTCGTTCGCATTTGTCCTTAGTCGTTCATACTCTGCGGAGTACGTGAGGTCCTTTTTGATTTGTGCATTTTCTGCAAATTGTGTACAGTGTTGCAGTTTCGGGGGGTTTCTTTTCGTTTTTTCTTTCCCTGCGGACATGTAAGAGTTTCGAAAAATCCAGCATGCGGTTCATAATTGATTGAACATCTGAACTTTAATGCGGCGTCAATTGAAACGACATCATTGCTACTTTTTCGATTTTATTTTCGACTTTTCATCGTGCACCATTTGAGGGCCACTTCCCCCACAAACACCAGCGAGCTCATGAGGCAACCGCCAACCCACAGCACCATGATGCCGGCGAAGTTCTTCGCACCCAACGCAACCGGTCCGCCCGCATCGAAATTGACATAAGCCGAGGCTTCCACTTGATTCTGCATTTTCGTATCGAGATGTTTGGCCACCACCTTACATTAGATTGTGTTATCATAGGATTATCAGGAGGTGTGGGTAGAAGACTCACCAACCACTCCCAATACTTGAGCAGTCCCCCGGACTGCACCATGAGGCAAAAATTGTTGAACTTCTCCATTAGAGCCCATGCTGGCGTGGCATACGCTATGCAGTACTCGTAGGTGATGTCCTCGATCATGATTTTCATGCGATCGACGGCGGCCTGCTCGATATACCCCGGCATGGCAAAGTGTCCTATTTGTGGAATATTATGAGCTGGACATCTAGCAAATGCTGACAACTTACCGAACTGCACTCGTTCCAGAGCGATGCCGATGCGTTCAGTCAGGCTCTTGAGCCGCAACTCCTCAGGGCTGTAGATGCGGTTGAGGTTCACAATTTGACGGATCTTTTCCTGCAAGAGAGCTCGATTTTTTCAAGGACATGCTTGTGTGGTGTGCCTGCTTACATTCTGGGTATTCTGCAGCGTGATTATCCAAGCTAGAGACGTGGCAGCCCAAATGAGATTCTGCTTGATCATGCGATCAATACTGTCTGGCGCCTCTTCCCACCTGAAAGGGAAGACCTTTGAACAATGACAAGAGCAAGTGTTTCACTCACATACGTCGGAATGGTTAAAATGGCCGCTAGTCCCCCGCCATATATGCTGGTTATTATGATGTCAATCATGTAGCACGAGAACAGCACAATCCGGACAGAAGACGCCCGCACCACGTAGTGGGTGCTCTGCGAGAGGAACAGCTTAAACGTGGAGACGTAGCCGAACTGGAAACTCTTTGCCCAGGTGTTGCTGGTGTCTGTTTCCATCTTGCGGGTGATTAAGAGTCCAAGGATTTCCAGAACGAAACAGCCACTTAAACCGAGCCACAGGTTCACTTCGAAGGGTTCGAAGGGAAGGAACCAACTTGTTGTGCGCCTGAAAGGAAGGATTTCTATTAAAATAACGTGAAACCAATAGTACGCCGATGTAAATAAGTTACCTTGGTGCTGGAACTAGGCAGGTTATCCCCGATCTGGATGTGATCACTGACATGTCCAAGAAGGCATATACCTCGGGCCTAGTTGGGGAGTTAAGTGGCTGTCTGATAATGTCTGATATTGGGAGAATTTGAGTATGGAGTGCTTTTGCGAAAGTCTCTCACCTGCTGGTATACCTTGTAACTTGGCTGCTGTCGTTCTAAGGCCACATTCCCAAGAAAAATATTAAATTTCTGAGGAATTTCTTAGAAATTCCCTCAACAACCCGGACTTTTTCTCACCAAAATAAAATGATCGTCTAGAACTGCAGCATTTCTGACGAATTTCTTAGAAATTCCTTCACAAATCCGGACTTTTTCTCATCACAATAAGATGGTCGTCTAGAGCTGCAGCATTTCTGACGAATTTCTTAGAAATTCCTTCACAAATCCGGACTTTTTCTCATCACAATAAGATGGTCGTCTAGAGCTGCAGCGTTTCTGACGAGTTTCCTAGAAATTCTTTCGCAAGTCCGGACTTTTTCTCACCAAAATAAAATGATCGTCTAGAACTGCAGCATTTCTGACGGATTTCCTAGAAATTCCTTCGCAAAGCCGGACTTTTTCTCATCACAATAAGATGGTCGTCTAGAGCTGCAGCGTTTCTGACGAGTTTCCTAGAAATTCTTTCGCAAGTCCGGACTTTTTCTCACCAAAATAAAATGATCGTCTAGAACTGCAGCATTTCTGACGGATTTCCTAGAAATTCCTTCGCAAAGCCGGACTTTTTCTCATCACAATAAGATGGTCGGCTGGAACTGCAGTATTTGTGACGAATTTCTTAGAAATTCCTTCACAAATCCGGACTTTTTCTCATCACAATAAGATGGTCGTCTAGAGCTGCAGCATTTCTGACGAGTTTCCTAGAAATTCTTTCGCAAGTCCGGACTTTGTCTCACCAAAATAAAATGATCGTCTAGAACTGCAGCATTTCTGACGAATTTCTTAAAAATTCCCTCATCAACCCGGACTTTTTCTCATCACAATAAGATGATTGTCTAGAGCTGCAGCATTTCTGACGAATTTCCTAGAAATTCTTTCGCAAGTCCGGACTTTTTCTCACCAAAATAAAATGATTGTCTAGAACTGCAGCATTTCTGACGAATTTCTTAGAAATTCCTTCACAAATCCGGACTTTATCTCATCACAATAAGATGGTCGGCTGGAACTGCAGTATTTGTGACGAATTTCTTAGAAATTCCTTCACAAATCCGGACTTTTTCTCATCACAATAAGATGGTCGGCTGGAACTGCAGTATTTGTGACGAATTTCTTAGAAATTCCTTCACAAATCCGGACTTTTTCTCATCACAATAAGATGGTCGTCTAGAGCTGCAGCATTTCTGACGAGTTTCCTAGAAATTCTTTCGCAAGTCCGGACTTTGTCTCACCAAAATAAAATGATCGTCTAGAACTGCAGCATTTCTGACGAATTTCTTAAAAATTCCCTCATCAACCCGGACTTTTTCTCATCACAATAAGATGATCGTCTAGAGCTGCAGCATTTCTGACGAATTTCTTAGAAATTCCCTCATCAACCCGGACTTTTTCTCACCAAAATAAAATGATCGTCTAGAGCTGCAGCATTTCTGACGAATTTCCTAGAAATTCCTTCACAAATCCGGACTTTTCCTCATCACAATAAGATGGTCGTCTAGAGCTGCAGCATTTCTGACGAATTTCCTAGAAATTCTTTCGCAAGTCCGGACTTTTTCTCACCAAAATAAAATGGTCGTCTAGAGCTGCAGCATTTCTGACGAATTTCCTAGAAATTCTTTCGCAAGTCCGGACTTTTTCTCACCAAAATAAAATGATCGTCTAGAGCTGCAGCATTTCTGACGAATTTCCTAGAAATTCCTTCACAAATCCGGACTTTTTCTCATCAAAATAAGATGGTCGTCTAGAGCTGCAGCATTTCTGACGAATTTCTTAGAAATTCCCTTATCAACCCGGACTTTTTTCTTTTTTGTGACGAATTTCTTAGAAATTCCTTCACAAATCCGGACTTTTTCTCATCACAATAAGATGGTCGTCTAGAGGTCCAGCATTTCTGACGAATTTCCTAGAAATTCTTTCGCAAGTCCGGACTTTTTCTCACCAAAATAAAATGATCGTCTAGAACTGCAGCATTTCTGACGGATTTCCTAGAAATTCCTTCACAAATCCGGACTTTTTCTCATCACAATAAGATGGTCGTCTAGAGCTCCAGCATTTCTGACGAATTTCCTAGAAATTCTTTCGCAAGTCCGGACTTTTTCTCACCAAAATAAAATGATCGTCTAGAACTGCAGCATTTCTGACGAATTTCTTAGAAATTCCTTCACAAATCCGGACTTTTTCTCATCACAATAAGATGGTCGTCTAGAGCTGCAGCATTTCTGACGAATTTCTTAGAAATTCCTTCACAAATCCGGACTTTTTCTCATCACAATAAGATGGTCGTCTAGAGCTGCAGCGTTTCTGACGAGTTTCCTAGAAATTCTTTCGCAAGTCCGGACTTTTTCTCACCAAAATAAAATGATCGTCTAGAACTGCAGCATTTCTGACGGATTTCCTAGAAATTCCTTCGCAAAGCCGGACTTTTTCTCATCACAATAAGATGGTCGTCTAGAGCTGCAGCGTTTCTGACGAGTTTCCTAGAAATTCTTTCGCAAGTCCGGACTTTTTCTCACCAAAATAAAATGATCGTCTAGAACTGCAGCATTTCTGACGGATTTCCTAGAAATTCCTTCGCAAAGCCGGACTTTTTCTCATCACAATAAGATGGTCGGCTGGAACTGCAGTATTTGTGACGAATTTCTTAGAAATTCCTTCACAAATCCGGACTTTTTCTCATCACAATAAGATGGTCGTCTAGAGCTGCAGCATTTCTGACGAGTTTCCTAGAAATTCTTTCGCAAGTCCGGACTTTGTCTCACCAAAATAAAATGATCGTCTAGAACTGCAGCATTTCTGACGAATTTCTTAAAAATTCCCTCATCAACCCGGACTTTTTCTCATCACAATAAGATGATTGTCTAGAGCTGCAGCATTTCTGACGAATTTCCTAGAAATTCTTTCGCAAGTCCGGACTTTTTCTCACCAAAATAAAATGATTGTCTAGAACTGCAGCATTTCTGACGAATTTCTTAGAAATTCCTTCACAAATCCGGACTTTATCTCATCACAATAAGATGGTCGGCTGGAACTGCAGTATTTGTGACGAATTTCTTAGAAATTCCTTCACAAATCCGGACTTTTTCTCATCACAATAAGATGGTCGGCTGGAACTGCAGTATTTGTGACGAATTTCTTAGAAATTCCTTCACAAATCCGGACTTTTTCTCATCACAATAAGATGGTCGTCTAGAGCTGCAGCATTTCTGACGAGTTTCCTAGAAATTCTTTCGCAAGTCCGGACTTTGTCTCACCAAAATAAAATGATCGTCTAGAACTGCAGCATTTCTGACGAATTTCTTAAAAATTCCCTCATCAACCCGGACTTTTTCTCATCACAATAAGATGATCGTCTAGAGCTGCAGCATTTCTGACGAATTTCTTAGAAATTCCCTCATCAACCCGGACTTTTTCTCACCAAAATAAAATGATCGTCTAGAGCTGCAGCATTTCTGACGAATTTCCTAGAAATTCCTTCACAAATCCGGACTTTTTCTCATCACAATAAGATGGTCGTCTAGAGCTGCAGCATTTCTGACGAATTTCCTAGAAATTCTTTCGCAAGTCCGGACTTTTTCTCACCAAAATAAAATGGTCGTCTAGAGCTGCAGCATTTCTGACGAATTTCCTAGAAATTCTTTCGCAAGTCCGGACTTTTTCTCACCAAAATAAAATGATCGTCTAGAGCTGCAGCATTTCTGACGAATTTCCTAGAAATTCCTTCACAAATCCGGACTTTTTCTCATCAAAATAAGATGGTCGTCTAGAGCTGCAGCATTTCTGACGAATTTCTTAGAAATTCCCTTATCAACCCGGACTTTTTTCTTTTTTGTGACGAATTTCTTAGAAATTCCTTCACAAATCCGGACTTTTTCTCATCACAATAAGATGGTCGTCTAGAGGTCCAGCATTTCTGACGAATTTCCTAGAAATTCTTTCGCAAGTCCGGACTTTTTCTCACCAAAATAAAATGATCGTCTAGAACTGCAGCATTTCTGACGGATTTCCTAGAAATTCCTTCACAAATCCGGACTTTTTCTCATCACAATAAGATGGTCGTCTAGAGCTCCAGCATTTCTGACGAATTTCCTAGAAATTCTTTCGCAAGTCCGGACTTTTTCTCACCAAAATAAAATGATCGTCTAGAACTGCAGCATTTCTGACGGATTTCCTAGAAATTCCTTCGCAAAGCCGGACTTTTTCTCATCACAATAAGATGGTCGGCTGGAACTGCAGTATTTGTGACGAATTTCTTAGAAATTCCTTCACAAATCCGGACTTTTTCTCATCACAATAAGATGGTCGTCTAGAGCTGCAGCATTTCTGACGAATTTCCTAGAAATTCTTTCGCAAGTCCGGACTTTTTCTCACCAAAATAAAATGATCGTCTAGAGCTGCAGCATTTCTGATGAATTTCCTAGAAATTCCTTCACAAATCCGGACTTTTTCTCATCACAATAAGATGGTCGGCTGGAACTGCAGTATTTGTGACGAATTTCTTAGAAATTCCTTCACAAATCCGGACTTTTTCTCATCACAATAAGATGGTCGTCTAGAGCTGCAGCATTTCTGACGAATTTCCTAGAAATTCTTTCGCAAGTCCGGACTTTTTCTCACCAAAATAAAATGATCGTCTAGAGCTGCAGCATTTCTGATGAATTTCCTAGAAATTCCTTCACAAATCCGGACTTTTTCTCATCACAATAAGATGGTCGGCTGGAACTGCAGTATTTGTGACGAATTTCTTAGAAATTCCCTCGTCAACTCGGACTTTTTCGGATCAACATAAAAATTTGAGCGTTGAAAAGTTAAATATCATTTAAAGCACCCAAGGTTTCTACAACAACGTCTGCCATAATTCGAAAACGCTTCGACTTCGTCACACTGCAAAGCATATCTTTGAGCCTAAAAGGCCTTTTAGTGTGCGAAAAGCTGTCATAAATAAACTGATAAAGTGCGACTTAAAAATATTCAAATTGTCCAGACTGACTAGACCTCCTTAAAGCGGTAATAAACTAGCTCCCCTATGAACACCAAAATGCTTAAGCCAAATCCTATAATCAAAACGGCCAGCAGCCCGACAAAGTTAGCCATATCGAGCTGGATCGGTCCCAGTTCCTTAAAGTTCGTCTTAGCCGATGCCTTGATCTGTCGTTGCAAGTTTATGTTCATAGAATCAGCTATCACCTGAAAAGCCAGTATATAACTTCTGCCACTTGTCAACGTCATTAAAAGCTGTCTTTGTCACCTTCCATTGAAGGTGCTTGGTCACTCCACTCGATTGCATCATCAGAAGCACATCGTTGAACTTGGCCAACAGAGGCCAGCCCCGCGAAACATATGCAACGACGTATGTGCTGTAGATGTCGTCCACCATTATTTTCAAGCTGTCTATCAAGTCTTGGTCTAAGTAGTCCATCAATGCGTAATGTCCTTCAAAATGTGTCAAAATTAGCATTCAAGCCGACTTGATGCTGGCCACTTACCATAGTCGACGCTCTCGATCACATAGGCAAGGGTCTTGTCCCGCTTTTGTTTGATCTCGTCCGCGCTGAACACGCGAAAGTTCTTAATAACTTGCTTGGTTAGGGCCTTATGCGGGGAGCAAGGCCATTAGAGAGGTTCAGATGTGTTTGGTTTTTTTCTACTTACATCCTCCGACTTGTTTATGGTGAAAATCCAATTCGTCACAGTTCCGACCCAAATTTGATTATGCCTGGCCAAACGCTCGAAACTGTCAGCGGCTTCCTCAAAGCTAATGACGACCGAACGCTTATAATCGAGCTAAAATGGGGATTTGTCCGTACTTACTTGGGAATGGTTAGAATGCTCGCCAGTCCGCCGGCATAGACACTCGTGATGATAATGTCAATCATATAGCAGGAGAACAGTACGATTCGCACCGCAAACGATGATGGCAGATAGCTACAGCCTTGAGAGACAAACAACTTGAAGCTTGTCACATAGCCAAAGTAGACACTTTCGGTCCATGAAGCACTGGCCGTTCTATCAGCCCATCGAGTGATAAGCAGGCCGA
Source organism: Cheilosia variabilis (assembly GCA_951230905.1). Taxonomy (NCBI): domain Eukaryota; kingdom Metazoa; phylum Arthropoda; class Insecta; order Diptera; family Syrphidae; genus Cheilosia; species Cheilosia variabilis. Next base: position 57,059,345 of record OX579680.1, on the reverse strand, counting down.
TTGCTTCCAAGCACAGACAGACAGCTGTGCCTACCCAAAGGTGCCAGTGAAATGGCTGAAGGGGTAATAGCCAACTAGCCAGGCGCCTGGGGGTTGCAAATTTTATTTTTAAAATGTAGGAGAAAGTGTTAACGTGGTAAAGCGTACCTCGGTGCTGGAACGAGACATTGAATGGCAGACCTACCTACTGGGGCTGACATATCCAGGTAAAGGTAGTGTTCGTACCTAGCGAAGAAGAGGCGGTTTTATTTTCTTAAATATGTTCTAGTTGACACTGCGGACACGGATTACTGAGGAGTTGCAGTCATGCAATTCTGGAGGGTACACCGTTCTCTAGGGAGCATGCTGGGGGGGAAATATATCTAGTTAGCCATGCAAAAAGGTATTTCAAAAACCGGTTTCAACGACATGCTTTAAAAAAATTGTGCAACATTTCTTAAAAAAAAATCAAAATCATGGGCTACATTGTGTTCGGACACTAGTAACGGGTTTTAAATATTAGGGACGATATTAGACTTCTCTGGCCTTGCAAAAAATTCCTCGTTTGCAGGTGGTGCAAAATTCGGGGCGACTTATCTGGGAGACTACACTCAGAAAAATATCGCAAGCTAAATTCTAGTCCGATCAGGCTTATTCTTAGATTTCTTCATTCTTACTTGCTAAATCTCAAAATAAACCGAATGATTCTTAAAGCAATAACAAAAATCTAAAATCAATCTTTTTATTACCGTACTTTGGGGTTATACTTTGTCAAACGTGTTTTTTTTTTACATTCAATTGCACTTTACCAATACTTTTAAATAAAATATGCACATTTTTTCAATGTGCAATGATGCTAGAAAAGCTTTCCAGTGATTCTCTAACATTTATAAATTTCTTTGTTTTTATGTTTTTCAATAATGACATGAGATTCAAAATCAAGTTTTTTGCCGGAAAAGTGCTAGTGCGACAAATTTCATCTATTAAAACCAAAAACTAAAATCGCTACGTAATTGAAGGTGGGTTTTTTTTTTTCTTTATGATTTATTTGTGATGAATAATAATAAAGTAAATATAAGTAAAACCCATTGTTTTACTTTTTACGTGCCCTTTTCAAAAATGTCGCAAGTTCATGGGGTAACTTTGTAGCACCGTCCTTGATGAGGGGGTAACCCCTGTGTATCGATTTTCTTTTCCACATTCAACGTTCTTGGTCCAAAGTAACCCCTTACTTTTTAATTTAATATTTGATGGTTCGACAATTGAGCCGAAATGCCTCGAAAATATATAAAAAAAAAGATAGGAGGAAAGCCCTACTGCAATTTCAGTCAGGAAGCATTAAAAAACGCCGCGCAGGAATTCCGAAGTGGAAGAATTTCTAAGGATGGAGATTTAAGACGAATTGTCAAAAATCAGGGAGGAAAGAAACGCGTTTCCGGAACAACGGACCTGGCCCTGAATTGACAAAATCATTTATCAACCGACACAAATCGTTGTGGTCTTTATAGCGTCTCCGATATAATTTATTAAAAATTATTTTTTTAACGCTTTTAGTTTTTTTTTCCGAAAACAAAATCAGTTCAGTTGTTTATTTAAAACATGTTGTTATCATGTGTTTTAATGGGATATGGGGTAAAATTCAACCAAACTTGTATTTGGACAAGATTATCAAAGGATTTCGTCAGTGACATAAAAGGTCTGTTCCTTTACTTTTAAATCTTACGAATTTTTACTAATTCTTACGAATTTTTACTAAGTTTTCGAGTTAAGGAACGGCATTGAGTAAAAATTCGTAAAAATTCCTAAGAGAGCGTCATCGAGAGAGCAAGAAATTACCCCTCCACTGAGAATCTTACGAATTTTTACTCAACAAATTTCTTGGTGTAAGAATTGAGAAAGCTGTCAATTAACAGCTGATTCGAAATTTGTTGTCCTATTTGACATTTGTTTTGATTTATTGTATATTAAAATGGTACCAACAGGCTGAAAAAAAAATTTAAAGTTCTACTTAGATTCTATTGGTGGCGACGAGATTCTTTCTTCCTCGCTGTAAGGAGTAAGAAAGGACAATCTAATAAAGTGTATGCAATATTAAAAATGGTGGAATTATTAATATTAACTTTATATATATACAATTGTAATAAAAATATATGTCTGATTTGAATAAGTAGTCCACCCTTACATTTGTATCCATTAAATAATGGAAAGACATATTTAAATTTAAGACCATTGATTTAATAAATAAATATGATTTTTAAAAAATAAATTGTTTTATTTTCTTAAACAGGAAAGTGACGGAGTTGATAATAAATTCGACATGTAAAACTGTGCAAATTTAAATTGGGATATGACATTCTTAAAGCTTTCCGGAAAAATAAAATTAAAAATAAGGATAACTTGTTCTTATTACATTTTTGTAAGTTTGTGACAAATAAGGAATTTGGACGATATTTAAGCTGACACATTCTTCATTGCGTTATGTTTAAGAATACATTGGTTTTCTTTAAGTTCACAACGATTTAAAATCAAGTTGTTGCATTCTTCGAATGAAATGACTTTGGGCTTAATTTAAGCTTACACGTTCTTAACACTGTTATAGAACAATTTTAAAATAATTTTAAATTAACAAACTTTCGTCAACGGATAGGCTTGATCTGACACTGATTAGATATCTTGATTTTATCTCGTTTTTTCCCTGAGTGTATTTTCAGAGGACATCACCTCACAACAATTTGAGTAATCCCTTGATCAACTGACGGTGAATTGATGTGCAGGTTCAATTCTTGACCCAAACGTCTTCCAAAGTATTGATAGTCAGAATCCGACCGTTCGAATAAATCCATTAAATGAATCTGAATATGAGTTAGTGGTGTAGTTCGAGATGAGTTTAATTGAAAATAAAGTTTTTGTTAGCAAATTTAACGATAGAACTTAAACCTTCGCGACTTTGTAAAGTTTCACAAGAACCATGCACTAAAATATTTAAAATACTGGGAAATTTTAGGACAAAGCAATACATGCGGGACCATCACCTACCAAACCAATCTTTCATTTGTTTAACGCTACATCAAAATCGGCTGGGAATTAACTCAACAGTCGGTACGACAAACACGTGCAACCAATAAACACAACAATTTCATGCATTTCGCAAAAGCCTTCCATGCAACAATACAAATAAATTTAACAATTTCAAACACTCACCACATGTACATCGCCATCATGCTAACGTCCGCCTTCCGTTCGAAAACCAAGCCCACGGCACCATCTGAAGTGAAGTTGTCATACACATAGCCCCACTCCTTTTCTTCGCCTATAAAACAAAGATCCGTCACCCTTTTGATGCAACAACAATTAAAAAAAAAAAACTGCCTACTTGCATCCACTTGCACGGTACAGTTGTACAACCAGCATAAGTGAAACAAAGCCTGTGCATCTGTACCGTCATATAAAAGTCTCTTGGACGGATCCTTATTGCCGTGCGAAACATCCATCACATTGGTCACAGGGACCTTTGGAAGAAATGGTACAAACTTCTCATAAAGCTGAACAAAAAAAGGACATTGTAACAAACGTTTTTCTTCAGAATCGTGAAGGGCTCATAGGCGAACGCTGCTGCAATCACTTCGCGACCCTTCATGTCCCTCAACTTGTCCGGGTATAGGCTGTGGTTGAATTCAAAAGTCCCCGTGTCACCACTGTACCTGTCCAGCAGAATTAATTCCTCGGGCTGGTCGTTGCGGCTGCCGACGAATTTTGTCGTTTTCAAATTGAACAGCGTCGCATTGACCATTTCCACAAAGAGGATGTTGTTCAGATCTGGTGGGAGTTTATTTCGCCAGTCATTTAGAAGTAAATGTGACAATGCTCACCCCTGAAGAAAACACTATTCCATTCGGCGACATCCACCTGATCCTTGGTGTAGACAAAGAGAAACTTGTTCTTCAGCGAACGCCATTTCGAGTGTAGGACCGATTTCGTAAAGGACTCGGCAAACATCTTAATCTCGCCCTCAAATGCAATGAAGCTCTGAAAGGGTTTTCATGGTGGGGGAAGGACACACACTGGACTAAGTTGCACCTACCTCGCAGTGGGTATGGTTTATGGACTCAACCAATTTGGCGTCGAATTTGGTCAGCAGATCCAACCGGCTGGCGGGTATTTCTGCTTCCTCAACGAACGCCGTCTTGGAAAGGCTTGCAACGGCAGCATAACTACCCACGTTCGACTGATGCAAATTAAATGGAAAATCATCGTTCCAAAGGATACACACACTGGTCGCATCGTAGTGGTATGTTTGCACTGAAATTGTAAAGAAATCACTTGACATTTGTGGGGACACTATTTTCACAGGCACACAGGACACACCTATCAGATTGATTAGTAGTGACACGTGCTCGTAAGCGAAAAATGGAGGTTTCAGCATTTTTTTTATGCTTTATCCTTATCGACGAAGGCTATGCCGCGACTGCACTGCGATCTGCAAAGTGTCCCTTTTATAGGCCGATTTTCTCACTCAGACTATTGCACAAGGAGGCGCACTGTGTTTGCGTACTTTCTAATTTTGTTTACCTCATCGATGAATTGCGAAAATTCGTTTGTCGATATTGAAGTGGTTAAAGGGTACCAAGCTTGCACGCAACTGTAACGAACACGATGACTCTATTTTTGCATTTTAATTCCACTCGTATGTGCTGTATGTGTGGATGCAGGTTCTTTAATGCCGGCCTAATTGAGCTTAAATGGGTGGACCTACAATTTATTCATTACATGGGATCTGTCAACATCTATAGATCCTAGACCGTATCGCCGTAAACCAGTCACAAAAATCTGTTATTAGTTGAAGTGGTTTTCCCCTTGCATCTTGTTGGTTGTGACCTGTCGTTTGACCTAAGTGTAACCCCCTCTACAAACAGATACTGGTATTTTTTCGTTATACTCGTTTTTTTTTTATTCGATCATATAATTCACACTGGACCTGTGTATTTTATTTCAGTGATGCCGATGGCAAGGGGTACCTCAACTGCGTTCCTACTACATCACAACTAGGTCTACCTTCCCGTATTCACATTGCTTAAAGCTTTGTAAAAGTATTTACATTGCTTAAATTTTGGTAAAATCGTGCCTCCGGCGGCTCAGTTTTCAGCTAACAGGTGAATAGGAACTTTGTAGTTACTCCTCCAAATTCTGCGAGAAATTTATTCCCAGAAACTTCCTTCCAATTTGTGCCAATTTTAATTAATTGAGAACCTTCAAGCTTACGTGTCTGTCAATCTGAAGTAATTGACATGTTTTCTCAGGAGACTGTGCCCTGACAAGTTTCCGACCATTTTCAAGGTAAAGTTCAAAAAGTTGTTCAAATTTTTAAAGTGCCTTCGACTCTACATGCCTCGTTTAAGGTCTGACCACCTTTGGTGGGCTTTCGGGATCCGATCGAAATTCTGCTTTGCAAAATTCTGTCTTCTCACACAAAAACTCTGCTTTTTTAATTCTGCTTTACAAAATTGTGATTTTCAAATTTAAAGCAGTAAAATCCTGCCCATTCTGCTTTTTTCCAACTAACAAAATGTAAACGACAAAAAAAAAATCAGATATAAAAAAAAGATTTTAAATTTATAATTATTTACTTTTAATTTTTAAATAAAAATAAAACAAGAAAAAATAGACTTCAAATATTGACAAAAATTTGATTAAGAAAAACAAACTAAATCTATTGAAAAAAAAGAAATAGTGCGAATTTAAATAAAAAAAGATTTGAAGCAGTCAGAAATTACAACTTTTATTAATTATAATTTCATTTGTTTTCTTTTTATTCTTCATTTCGGCAGCATAAACGGACAGCCGAAAAATTCTGCAAACAATAAAAAAAGGTTTGGAAAATGTTAAAAAGCGCTCGCTTTTGAATTTTGAAACCAGAATTTTATAAAAAGAATTTTGAGCCATCGAGAATTTTGACCCCAACACGGGCTTTCTTTACAATTCTGTTCATAATTGTAGCCCAAAAACAATCGGTCCTACCAATAAACATTTTTAGTTTCGACTTTAAATTTTAGTATAGTCCCATAAAATGTTCGCAATTTTAAGCTATCGTAGATTTAAAGTCGAGCCTTAAATTTATTTTAAGTACGGCGCAATGTACCCTTAGTCTCTCGTACACGTGCGCGGAGCTGTTGGGACCTCTTCAGAAAGCTGATGAGCGTACACCGAAAGCTGTGATATAGCCCCTGAAAATATTTATAGTACCCATTCGCAATAGAGCTGTAAAAACCTCGTTATGTACTTCTTCTGAGCTCGAAACAGGTCACCTTGGGGTTTACCATAACCTCTTGAAAGACTTGAAAGACCCCTATAGTAAGGGCAGTTAATATAAACAGCTCTAAAGCCCCATATAGCCTTTTGAAACCCCTTTAAAAACTACATTTGCTGTTACACCATATTCAGGAACCGTTTGGCATACAAAGAGAGGAAAAGAAAAATACCAAATAACGCGTGCAAGAACATTTTTACTGACGAAAAGTTAAAGGACAACATTTGAAAAACCTATTTTCGATTTTTGCGGGCCACAACTATCTCCCCAATGAAAACGAAAACTGCAAGAACCGACCCGACAATCCAAATCACAATGATTCCAGCGAAATTCTCCATTCCCAGCTTAACAGGACCGGCATCGTCGAAACCTTTTGACATCGAAGCCTTCACTTGCTTTTGAATATTTTCGTCCAAATGTTTCGATGCCATCTTGAACAAAGCAAAAAATCCAAAATAAAATTCAACCACAACTTGACGATATACGAACCATCCATTCCCAGTACTGTTTCAATCCACTCGACTGCACCATCAGAATAAAGTTGTTGTATTTGTCCAAAAGTGGCCAAGGGCGAGACGCATAAGCGACAATATAATGGTAGAAGATGTCGTCTATCATCACCTTCAAGCGATCAACTGCGCCTTTCTTTATATAGCCGGGTAAAGCGAAATGTCCTGGAATTTTAAGTCATTTTAATATGTCTGGATTAGTCCCACAAACTACATAATGAAAGACTTCCATTTGTCGTTGCAAATTTTGAATTAAAATGGTCTCTCGAAAATTGACAATTTTTCTATCGGTCAAAGTTGCCCCCCTTTTTTGCTAATAGCTGTCGGTCAATTGTATGTAGTTTGGGGTCAGCTATAACGTGACTTACCAAATTCCAAACGCTCCAACACGATACCGAAATCTTTCGACGTTAGACTTTTTTCTTGCAGCTCTTCGTAAGAGTACAAACGAAAGTCTGCGAAAATTTGTCGAGTAATTTCCTACACGAAGTTCAGGAGATAGAAATTTTAGGGACTGGTAACATTCTATGAACCTTACTCACGTTGTTTGGTTCGAAAAGCATAATCCAGTCGTTTGAAGTGCCCCCCCAGAGGAGTTTATGCTTCGCCAAACGTTCAGCGCTGTCTGCTGCTTCTTCAAAGCTGCAAACACAGAAATTACAACTTCATACGACAGCGGGTATGTGGTTGCTCTTACACTGGGATAGTGAGAATACTCGATAATCCACCGCTGTAGACACTGGTTATGACCATGTCAATAATGTAGCAGGCAGTTAGAACCATTTTGAGAGAAGCAGCCATCACCACATAGTCGCTGCTTTGCGATATAAACAGCTTCAGAGTGGTGGTTAGTCCAAACTTGAAGCAATCCATCCAGGAACGGCTTCTTTGCTCAAGCTTTCGGGTCACAAACAAGCCAATGGCTTCGACGAGAATGCATGCGGCTATACCAAGCCAGAGCAGCACGTGGAACGGTTGGAAGGCAAGGAACCAGCTTGTCCTGCGTCTGAAATAGGGCTGATTGAATATGAAGTTATTTTTAATAGAAATTTTAGTCATACTTTGCCTTCGGGACTAGACAAGTAATTCCAGATCTGAATGTAAAAGACGACACGTCTAAGTGAAGATATGGTTCGTACCTGAAAGTGTTGAGAATACATAAGGTTTCATGTGGATTTTGTTAAATTTATCTGGAAGATCACCCGAATAGCACAGATTGTGATTTGCAACAAAACTTCGATTGTATTTCTGTTATATTTAAGTAATCTGTAACAAAATCCGTTCTATATCAGTTGTATTCATGTTCACGCGGGATTATTTGTAACATTGTCATTCGAAATGTTGTAAATACGTTTTTTAAAGTTTTAAACTTGTTCACAAAAAGGGGGGATGTTTGGAAATAGTTTTATAAGAGTTCGTAAGTTAGAGTTCTAAAAAGGTTGGTAATAAGTTACAGATACGTTTAGTAAATTTTCATTTTGGATACTTCTAACTAAAACACATTGAAACGTTTGCATAGCAGAAACTTACCAACGAATTAACTTAATTACAATCAAAAGTGGTTAAGTTTCTTATACAAGGTGGCGCAAAAATAACCTTCCGATGTTTTTTGGCTGTAATTTAAAAAAAAAATTAAAAACTTTGATTCTTCTTGTGGATTATTTTTATTTGGTCTTTTAATTTTTTTTACATCAAGTCGAGAATATGATGTCATGTAAATGGCCGCCGCCACAGTTGATTGTCATTTGAGCCCTTTTTATGGCATTTTCCATCACTTTGGCCAAAACTTCCGGCGATAGGTCCTCACATTCTTGACGGATATTGTCTTTAAGAGCTGCAAGAGTCTGAGGCTTGTTGACATAAACCCGCGACTTCAAAAAGCCCCACAAATAGAAGTCTGGAGCGGTCAAATCAGGCGATCTTGCTGGCCAGTGCAAATCGCCAAAACGGGAGATTAGGGGCCCGGGAAATGCATCCTTCAGCATATCGGTTGTGGCACGTGCAGTGTGTGCCGTTGCACCGTCCTGTTGGAACCACATGTTTTCCAATCCCAATTCATCAAGTTGCGGCAAAAGAACGCTGTAAAGACCGTCGACTGATACCCATTTGCGTGGCACGTCGTCTGGTCGATGTCGACGGCGCTTCCATGACATCTTCGGCTACAGCAGCAATATTCTCTGCAGAACGGCTACTCCGGGGTCTGCCACGCCTGGCAGCATCTCGTGTTATGCCAGTCTCTTCGAGGCGAGCGGCTAAACGTCGCAGTGTTTCACCAGTAGGCGTTGGACGGCTAGGAAATCTGCGACGAAATTCACGTTGTGCCAAAGTCACCGACCGATTATTGCTGAAATAAATAGTCACCAATATTCCGCGTTCTGGAGCAGTGTAGCGTAACATTGTTTATTAACGTGTATTTCGCATGTGTTTACTACACAAATGTCAAAACCGAACTGACATTAGGGGCCAATCGCAAAATTTATAGCATTTTCTGATAGGAGGATTACTTTTGCGCCACCTTGTATGTACAAATTACTTTTACAGAATTTTATATAAATAAAGAAACTTACAAAATGGAAAGTCATTGCTTAGTTTTTTATATGTTTTTAAAACGTATCGTATATTAACAAGTCATCTGGGATATTTTTGCAATTCAGTAAAAAAAAATAAGGAACACATTAAAATGTGAAGCAATGCTGTAATTGAGTTTTTGCAATTATAAATATGTTTCATTATATGACAAGTATTCTAACATCATTTGGAATTATTAGCTTCAGTCGTCGTCAATCACTGCTGATTACTGAAATCATAATAATAGGTTCGTTCGCGTACGCGGTTTGAATCGAACGCAATCGATATAAATCGATCGCAATCGCACAAAGTCTATGCACGTACTCATGAAAAATGACAGAAAAAGAGAAAATTAGCAAAATAACGAGTAACGAGCAGTTCCTCTCTTGGCTCGAAACAGCTCAGAGAATTTCAACCGGCAAGTACTGATAAAAATGTCAAATGCGCAAAATTGACAGGAAACAAAATCAAAATCCGCTTTAAAAATCAATTGTACACAAAAATAAAATATCTGAAAATAAAGAAAATTTGGTGGTGGTCGAATATTCTCCTAGAATGTTTCATATGTTGCAAAACGGTAATTTATAAATTTATTCGTGATATGGATTAATTTCAAAGATGTAAGTGGCTCAAAGTAGCTCGAAGTGTATCCACGTACTTTGGAGTATATTTTCAGCTCTCTGAGAGTGTTTCGCTCAATATTTTGAGTTTGACAGATTTTTAGTGCTTGGCTCGTGAAAGTACGGGAATGGACCTAATAGGTTAGGTTGATGGGTGGATGCTGCCATCATCGGACCTAATATAATGTTGATGAGAAAATCGAAATGTCAGTGTCAAGTTTCGTGGCGTTATTGTAGCTTCATTATAACTTAACATCCTCCACATAATCAAGTAGTTGTAGTCAGCGTTGCCAAATCAGCTTCCCGCAATTATTCTGTATTACAGAAAATGTTACTTCAATGCACAAAAAGAAGATATAACCTCGAATGTAATATTGTTCCACGCAGACGATCCGCAATTAAAAAATATGTTGTAAAAGTGAGATCACGATTTTTTTCGTCGAAAAGGAATAATAGCACTGATTTGTATTTTTATCATTTTAAAACTCAAAATGTAAGTCAGCTATCAAATGTAAGTTAAAAAGTTTAATGTAACTTCGGATTTTGGGAAAAATATTGCTTACGATCTTCCCAAAAAAAAAGGAGAAAAGGAGAACAAACCAAATGCAAGCCTATTTGGCCAGAACAGTATTTTATTGGAAAGTTTTTGATACAAATATTGTAAAGTGCAAAATATAGGAAAAAAAAAATGTGGAGTTGAAATTTTGCATTTATCAAAAGTATTTGTAAAAGCTGAAAAGCTTCAGTTGAAGTTATACGGAAAACAAAAACTATAAAAATCACCGATGAACATTTTTAAAACAAGCTTGTAAAAATGTTTGGCAACACTGACTATAATGTCAACAAACAAAAGTTAGTTATAAAGAAGTTATAATGCTATTGCTAATTTTCAATTATAATGATGTTATACTAATGTTGATTTACTATTTTGAAGAAAACTAAAATGTCAGATAAATACTTATATTAATTGTTGTTGTTACAGCTCATAAATATGGAAACAACAGTTTGCTAACATTCAGTTGTTACTTTGTTGAAACTTAATTTCAATAGCATTTCAAGGAAAATTTTAGTTATAATATTATGGTTCATGTTTTAATGATGTTTCATGTAACAACCGCCATAATGTTCACCATTTTATATACCTGTTTAACCATAGGTCTTAAGATGTGAAAAATACATTTCAATTTTCCCAATATATTACATAGCTTCTACAATTCATTTGTATAGAAACTAATGAATATGGTATATTAAAATTTGTTTCCACAAGTCTTTTGGGATTTTGAAGCTTAATACAAATTTTAATATTTTCGGATTTTCAAACTTTTCTTCTATTTAAGCCTTTTTTGGAGGCGCGTGAATTTTCCGGACCCGAAACATTAATGTTCATGACAAAAGTAGTATTCATTTAAAGATTTTGGTCGGAAATCGCAGCAAACTTAAACTGTTTTAGATACTATTTAATACCTTTCAGATCAAATATGTTTACCTTTCCTTTTATACTTTATAATTTGTTTGTCTATACATGTAGACTCAAAAAGCATTCTAATAATAACTTATTTAAAACTTCTGGAATGTTTACAGAAACATTTCTCGTACTTATTTTATGTCCAACATGTTATTCAAACTGATTTGCATAAACAACAGGACAACTCAACAGTTACTTAATGGTTACATTGCTAGAACATTAGTTAAGTCAAATACAACATGTTTTCGTTGAAACAACGTAATAAAAACTATCATTTAACAAAAAATAACCTCAGTAAAACACAAATACTACAAAGTTGTTGCAAAATATAAGGGGAAATGCGGCTATTTTGGTTACAATGTGGGATGTGACAATGTTACTGCAATACTAAGGAAATAACTTGATATGTAGTTATATTCGAGTTGTATGTACCATATTAAAACTCAAGTGTGCTATTCGGGGCACACTGCAAATAAAATTCCAGGTAATATTGACAAAATTCGGTTGCAAAATTTCAACAAAAATTATTTTGTTGAATTGAATAAAAATTGTTTATCAATTTGAATAATATTTTGTCAAACGGATAAAACATTTACTACCTACAAAACTATTATGTCGGATTAACAAAACAAAATTTTCCGTTTAATAAATCGATATTGTATCAACTGTTGTTGAATTAACAAAATTTTATAATTTAATAATTTTATAATTTTATATCAATAAAAACGGAACCAAAAATGACTTTTGTAAATGTTTGTTAAGTTGAACAAAGTTTAGCAAACTGTTTGTTAGCCGAACAAAATACAGATTATCAATATTACAAACAATTTGTTGAAATTTAAAATTTTTTTTGTAGAAATGACAAACATTTTGTAGAATTGATAAAACACGTGTTGAATCAATAAAAATACATTTTAAACATTGTAATCCTTTGAATGCAATGCTAGTGATGGCGTCATTTAGATTTCACATGCGAAATACAGGGTGTCCGCCGGGAAGGTATACTACTTTGTTTGTTTATAATTTTTTGATTAAATGAAAGACAATGGATCTTATATTGATAAATGTTTTATTTAATGTCGGCAATTATGTATGGAATACAATATCAGGTAAATGTCCGCCTCTGTAAGTCTCACAAATGAGCACATTTTTCATTACATTCTCACACATTTCACGCGGTATTTCATTAATTTCACCACGAATATTTTGTTTGACTTGCTCAAGCGTTTCTGGTTTGCTTGCATAAACCATGATTTTCAGATATTCCCACAAAAAGAAGTCCGGACCAGTCAAATCAGGCGACCGTGGAGGCCAATCAACATCACCATTTCTTGAAATAACTTGTTGTGGAAAGAGGTCTCGCAGTAATTCCATTGTAATCCTGGCTGTATGCGATATGGCACCGTCTTGTTGAAACCACATGTTAATCAAGCCCAAAGCATGAAGTTGTGGCGTTAAAAAGTTTTCAATCATAACGATATCGCTCCCCATTCACAGTTACCGTTACGCCGTTTTCATTTTCAAAGAAGTAAGGTCCAATGATTCCTCCTGACCAAATTGCACACCAGACTGTAACTTTTAATGGATGCAAAGGTGACTGATGAATAATTTGAGGGTTTTCCATTGCCCAGAACCGACTATTCTGTTTATTCACATATCCATTCAAATGAAAATGTGCCTCGTCACTCATTATGATTTTTTCATAAAAATCGGGGTTGTCTTTGAAAAAATGTTTTAACGATTAAAACACATTGGTTTATCGAATATTTTTCCATAATAAATTTGCCACGTGTCTACTTCACGACTGCCAAATATGAACTGTCAAGACTAATGTTTACCAAAATGGCGGCAAAACAAAGTAGTATACCTTCCCGGCGGACACCCTGTAGATCAGCAGCAAGTTGTAACCGGGATAATATTTTAAAACTAACTAATGCCGCATGTGGAAATATTTAAAAGGTAAGTGAAAGAAGACAGTGCCAAAATATATAGGTAAATGTATATTGAAGACAAAACAGCTGTACTTACAGCCAAAGGAAAAACATGTCCAGCCAAGCCAAACCAAGTTGTGCACAAATACGATTGTATTGAAGAAAAAAGGATTTTGCAAATCCTGGGCTCGCCTGGCTGGACTCTGGATATTTTCTTTCTTGTCTAAAAGTGCAGCTATTCGCTACACCCAAGAAATTTTAATTTATCTTGAGACTGTTGTGTTGTTAATCCTTCGAAAAGTTGATGGAATTTTTATCAGGTAAATACCTACTGTTTTCGTATTATTGAAGTTTCGATGTTAAAAAAAGTATTTGCCTGAAAAAAGACATTTGCATATACCTATATACAATTTATATATACTATCTTATCTGAAAGTGCAACATCTTACTTTTCTACGTACTAAATACAAATTGTGAATATTTTTTTTTAAGATTTTGAAATCGATCGGAAAGCCCTGGCCTATACAACGCCAAAACATTTGGCATCATTTTCCTCTGGATAAGGAAATACCATTGGGAGTGCAGATTATTTAATTTGTATAATTCGTTTTTGAAATAAATCTAATTGTTAAACTTATTTGTTTTGCGTATCATTTATCAATACCTAATTTATTTTACAAGGGTATTGTAGACATATTCTGGATATAATTTCTTTATTTAGATAAATAAAGAGAAATTATTTGTATCAATCAACAATACTTGTGATGTTTTAACAAAATACAATAGCTGAACAGACAAACTAATTCGATATTATTAACAATTTGTTTGTTAAATCGACAAAAAGATAAACACCAAATTGATAAATTTCTTTGTAGAGTTGGCAAATCTCTTTTGTTAAATTAACAACATTATGATTAATTTAACAAACGATTTTTGTCAACACAACATTTTTTTTATCATCACAACAAAAGTTTTAAGACAAAATAAAACTTACTAAAATTTTGTCAATTTGATAGAAACATTTTGTTGGACGGATATTGACAAAAAAATTGTTGGATGAAGCCTCATTTTTGTCAAATATACCAGGGTTTTATTTTCAGTGGCATCCACGATCGCCTGAAAACCATAAGAACAGTCTCGTAAGTGGAACGTTTTGTCCAGGAAGCATATAAGTTTTATGGGTATTTCATCCGCATCATTTATGGAGTGCTGCTTCGCCTCAGTAGCTTTGTTGAAAGGGTTCTTAATTCACATCACCCGCCGCCAGATTGGGACTTGCATCGAAAGGTGCTCTAAGTACACAGTATAATAACCTGCGTGCCACTCTTGAGGTGAATTGCTGACGATAGCACTTCCGCTCCAAACTATACGCAGAGAGTTCAGTTTTTGGTCTTCAAGAGGCAACCCAACTCAACCGAAAGGAAAGGTTCCGCAACTCTGTACAAGCTGTGTACTACGTTCAAAAACTGTATTCCACTGTTCCAATGGCGTAAAACAATTCGGGCTTTGGTGCAAAATGTTAGAAACACAACTAAGTCCTCAATCCAGCTGTCAGCTTTTTAGTAGAAAAATCTTGGTAGGCCCCAGGTTACACATCACGACTCCACCTCTGCTCGAGAGCTTTGAAGACTACATGGGAAGATGGCCCGCCTTGTAAGCCTTAGTTATTCGATGCTAATCCGTTTTAATTTTAAGCATTGAAACCTTCTAGACGCATTTCAAACTGTGTAGGGTTTCCAAAGCGTAGTTAGGTAAAAATACACCTTGCGTCCTAATAGAGTGCTACCTGTGGGAGCTAGGAAAAAGTCACAAATCAAAACAAAGGCCTCACCAAATAAAAAAGGCAATCATCGCAGTGTCGGCTTTTCTCTCTAAGAGCAGCCCCAACACGGCATCTCCAGTGAAGTTCGCATAAATATTGCCCCAATCAGCAAAACCTACACACATAATTAAGGCACATAAGTATAGGCGGGTATCCTCGATCCATCGATCAAGATGTCCACTCACTTGTGTCCACTTGAACTGTACAATTATACAGCCGGCAGAAGTTGAAGTAAAACTGTCCATCAATGCCATCATACAGGAGTCTCTTGGAGGGATCTTCATTTCCATTTCCCACATCCATAGCGTTTGTCTCTGTGGACTTAAAAACAAAAAAAAATTACAAAATAGTCCAACATAGTCAAACATGAATGCGTGGTCTATACATTTTTAATAACCGAAAATGGTTCATAGGGGAAGGCAGCCACAATCACTTCACGGCCTTTCATGTCCTTTATCCTGTCGGGGTACAGATCGTGGTTGAACTGAAAGGTCTTGGCCGCTCCGTCGTATTTATCCAGTAGAATCAATTGCTCGGGATGTTCTTTGCGGCTTCCGGTGTACTTGGTTGTCTTTAAATTGAATATCGTGTCGTTGACAATTTCAATGAAGAGAATGCTGGATTGATCTGTGGAAGGAAGAGCGCAAAGGGTATAGCATTTATGACTTTTTGGGCCCTGGTCACGTGTCGAATACAAGATGGCGGCAGTGAATTTGAAATAAATAATCTTACTTACCTTTGAAGAAAGTGTGACTCAAATTTGATGTTAAATTAAATCGATCCTGGCGGTAGACGAACAGAAATTTATTCCTCGTCGTACGCCACTTGGAGTGAACGACTGATTTCAGGAAATTAGATACAAAATCTGCGATTTCATCTTCGAAAGCTACGAAGCTCTGCAAGGAAACATTTTAAATTAACATCCGGTTTTGTATTGTGCAGATGGAGATTTAGATTTGGTTATAGACGGTTTGATAAAAGGAGCATGCCCATGTGACTGTCTGGAAGAAAGACTTCAAGATCTACGGAGAATGGTATCTTGAACCAAATTCAACTAAGAAAAAGTCTTCAAGTTTCCGCTGTTACATGCCCTCACGGGTGGTCGCGCACTTTTGTTGCGAGGAATACGTTGAAATATTAACACTAGCGGTCAAAGTACTCCATTGAAATGGTCATTTGTTGTACTGGCGATTACATTTTTTTCGAAGTGACCTTGAATTACGACCACGCCTTCACTCTAGACTTGCAAAAATTGGCTATTTCTGTCGCAGTATAAGCTTTCGGCAACTAAAAAACCGAATGGCAGGTGATGCTCCAGTCAAACTGGCAACGTTCCGTGTGATCCAGTCGTGCACTTTACTCCTTACTACAGGATTCATCATTGAAAACGATTTCACAGTGGACAAAGCTGTTGTGCTCTGACTAAATATTGTCCACCTCGACCCAGCCGATCCCGATTCCCTGATGAACGGCTGAGGTTGCTTACATTTTTAAATTATTTTTTAAACGCTCGGGAAGGATCAAACCAGCGTTGCCACAATGATACAATTGTAACAAAAGTGTTACACTTTTTAATTATTTTAGAATTTTGTTGCAATGTTACTTTTTTGTTCACTTTGTTACACTTGTTCCCATTAAATTCTTTTTTTTTTTTCTCGTTAAAAAAATATTGAAAAGTTGAGCAGCACTTTTTTCTTTCGAACAGACTTCTACCAATTTCTATCAATGTATTTGTTTGTTTAAACAGAGCACAAGTTGTGCAAAACGTCAAACTGCGAGTGGGAATGGGAATGGGAGGGAACGAGAAAATACAAAAATATTTTTCTGTCTCGCCGCGTCGCCGTTAACAATGTTAGTTCTACATCTCGTGGTAAATAATGTTTGTGAAATAGAAATTGAAATCTACTTCGAAATGTGATAAAGAGTTCCTAATACAAATTTGTTTGCGTTGGAAGACGATGTTTTTATTATTAACATTCAGTTTGTTACATTTTTTTCCATTTGTTACACTTTTTGAAAAATTTTGTTACACTTTTTAAAGAAACTGCGGCAACATTGGATCAAACGCTGCATGATCCAGCTGCACACTTAACTGAGTATTGTGACACATGAAAAATTGAGCAATCCCCATTGGAGGACCTTTTTCAATAGCATTTACCTCGCAAAACTGCTCCTCAATGGCTGTGGCCAACTTCCTGCCAAATTCCGTCAGAACCTCCAGGCTAGGCGGCTGAATCTCATCGTCGCGGTCAAAGTAGTTCGCCTTGTAAATACTTGTGACTGGGATATAATTTGAAGCGTTACTCTCCGCAAGCGTAACTGGAAAATTATCGTTCCAAAGGATACAAACGCTCAAGGCCTCAAAGTGATATTTTTGAACTAAAAAATAGGAAAGGTACTTCCAGGTTCGCGTCACTCCGCACCCACTTACTTATAAGGGTCAGTAGGACTGACAAATAGTCGGGATGGACTATCATCCTCGTAGTCAAAAAATCAACTGAGACTGGACTACTTCGACTCGTCCGATGTGCCTGTGGTGGCCTTGTTCACCTAGTTCACCTGTGAGTGCATCTAAGTGCACTTGCAAACCACTTAAGCAATTTAAAGTCACGAAATAAATTCGACCGTATGGTAAACAAAGGAACTACATAAGACCAATGATATGAAAGAGTGGTTTTTCTTGATGGGGTAAGTGCACCCTTTGCGCAATTACTCTTATCGTGGGGAAGGGCTTCGAAATTCCGCGCGAATTTCTTCAGTGAAGCGGTCACGGTTGTCATGCGCTAGCTTATTCCCGAACTAGTTGGCAAAACCAAGCATATAAAATACGACAACCATTTCTGTGAATAGGTATAAAAATGAAAATGAGAAAAAAATCGAGGAGTGCTAGAAAAATTGATCTCGATCTCGGAAACACCTTCTTAAATGAGCTGGCATCATACTATTTTCTTCTCAAAATATGTTAGATGAGTTTCTGATTGAAGAAGTTGTTTGTTTTTTAGGAGACAAAAGCTTAAGAACTGTTTGCAGGAATTAAGAATTTATTTTCTTGAATTGAGAAGTTCCGCCCAGCCTCATGGGCTGATTAGTAAATCAATAAAATTGGTCGGATGTTCAAAAAGGATACAAAATGTCTATAGAGTCTTCTGTAATCAAGAAGGTATGTTCTGCCCTCAAGGAAACAAACCCGCAGGCATTTATTTTGATAAAAAATTAAGAATGTGAGGAATTTGCGTCCCTACTTAATATAGGTAGGTAACCTTGAGTCGTAGCCGCAGCTGAATATCTTTACATACTGTTTTGGATAAGAGATCAGGGCCTGCAGTAAGTCATTTGCCTCGGGGCTCATTTGACTTGTTTGTAACTGCCTGTATTCGATCTCCTGTAATGGTCATCTTTGATTTCGCTGTCCAATTTTGTATGGGCCATGATTCCTCGTATTCATTATTGCCATGCCCATGCGATAGGCGACTATAATCAGACTGACAGACCGAGTTTGTACACCTCCTGTGCACCTACTTCAATTTTCACCCGCCTGTCGATTTCAATTCCATTAAATGTGAGCGATATTCTGTCACTTTCGTAGTTCCGGAGGCTACAGCCTCCAACTGAACATTCAGAACACACAATTCAAACGTTCAATCTGCCGCAATGCTATATCCATTCCCATAACAAGTACAACTTAATTTCACATCAATCAGCAAAAGTACCCACCCGATAGTGATGGTTGGAATCTCCATTTCAATGTTCGCGTTTGTCAATTGCCATCAACAAATCCTTTTACCACATCACAGACCTTTACTTCCCACAGCAATGCAGCTGTGGATTTTCCCATCCAGGCTTGTTTAGTGAATTTATAGCCAACCTACGAGCAATACCGCGTCGAGATAAAATATTTTCCCAGTCCCACTTCAGATTGCAATTGCATTCAATACAGCGCTGAGCAACTAATCTGTGGGATAAAAGTCTTAGCAGTGCAGCGACGTAATACAAGGACCCTCCGGCTGTACCGAACTACCGAATGCCATGTGCCAAAATAGGTGGGCGACTCTAAGGGGAAGGGAAATATTACCGCCATAATTGCTGCTGTCAGCAGATGCTTTTCAAATCGATACCGCCGAGGACATCCCATTTAAATTGTCCATATGCATGGTGAACGTATCTACTTCGGAGATCTTGGGCCAAACAGGCTTCGCATTTCATTTTGACATTATTGTGTTAGCCGTCACCACTTTTGGTTATTCCATATGTGACACCGCGCCATAATAAATCTGTCAGAGGATTGACATTAATAATCGGGATATAATTGCACGGGCACATGCTAATTTCGAAATGCCGACATCGTGGTCCCATTTTATCGCTTTCAATTATCTCACTGCATCCTGCTGTCGTCAAAATCACGGCTACGAATAGATCGCATATCATTTTCGTTGTAATTTCCTACAGAGGTTACAGCGACACCCGCTATGGTGACAAGATAAGAATCACACATTGAAATCCAATTTAAAATTGACGCTACGAGAGGTGCAAGCAGTTATTTAACTCACGATTCAGTTGGTTGAGCCATATGGTGTGAGAAAGGCCTCTTTTTGATTAAAAAATTAAAAATGTGACATAAAAGTGACAGCCACTTACAGCGCCATCTGTCAGCTATAATCCGCCGTCAAAGCCTCCGCTCAAATGAACAATTTCAGCACACTATGCCAGCCCTTTTCCAAAAACAAGGGAGAAAAATTTGCAAAACTCTTCACAACAAATATCGAGAGTATAAAAGATTTTTCGTCGACGTCTACTGTTTTTAATTGACTGGCTTGGGTTAACTGGGAACACTTACGATAGGTGAATGAATAACAGGCTACTTACTAGGTACGCAACAAGGGAAATTCCAGCAATAAGAACTTAGTCCATTCAAACGTGGATATAGCAAATCGATAACAACAGTGGGCGCCCGAATTATAGCCCACTTTCTAAGGTAATTGCCAGTAAAAAGTTTGACCTGCAAGTAAGTATTAGGTCCTTAAAAAATGTTGTGAAAAATACTTCCCGTTGCGTTTAATATTCCATAGTTCCACCACTCTCCATTGTATTTATCAACAGGTCGCTGGGATGACCTTGTGTTCTGAAAAGAGCGTCGTTGTAGTGCGTCGTTACTTAAGAATAATAATTATAACCCCAGCCTTCCTCCCAACGGCCACTTAAACC
Source organism: Cheilosia variabilis (assembly GCA_951230905.1). Classification (NCBI taxonomy): domain Eukaryota; kingdom Metazoa; phylum Arthropoda; class Insecta; order Diptera; family Syrphidae; genus Cheilosia; species Cheilosia variabilis. The sequence goes on along the minus strand of OX579680.1, from coordinate 57,038,945 downwards.
TCAAGTTTCATAGCAAATTCCTCCATGCGACCGTGGACAATTACTATAATCGCATTCAACAACAACGCAACGATCCTCGACCCACTATTGTTGACGTAGCTCATTTTGTTGACAAAATGACACATATCCCCCACAGCGCAATTTTCGTTTCTATTTGCTAACATTACTCAACGGAGGGCTGGCGAAAGGATCTAAACACTTTATAGCTATCGTGTGCCATTTTTCAATGACGAATGCATGGAAATGTCACATTATTTGACAGGAAACAATATTTACACAGCAATTTACAAAAGTGCTCACGTAGAGTTTGCATTTAATTCAGCGGGGTCGCGACATGAGAATGATGGCCATTGTTAGAATAAAAGTCATAAATGTGGATAGAAAATGACATGAGAGGCATTTAGTCAAACGGAAACATTATGACATTGGAAATGGCACACCATTGATAGCGGTTGAAGTTATGAGACATATTTATTTAAATGAACTGCAAATAGGAAAGCAAAATTACCCGCGACACGAAAAGCAGTTTAAGTTGTAATGACTTAATTTCAGACAGTTGCACGGTTTAAGTATGGTTGCCCGTGGTTAGCGTATTTAAATATTTGCTTTTATGAACTGGTGATTATGCATTTAAAGGACGGTACATTGTGCGTTTCTTACCAGCTTAGAACTGAATTCACAAGTTTACCACTGCAGCGTCTATTTGAAAGACAAGTCACACATCGAGTGCTGAAAATAAGAACACTTTTTCCAGTCTTACTGTCGGGTTGGATACCCACGCAAGCCAAATGAGTACAATGTACTCCGGATACGGACTTGGACACTGGACAGTGACTTAAAGACCCTTAATAGGTCACGTTCTACGGGAGAGCTGGTGGAGATATTTGAGGCCCACAAAGCTGGGCCGGGAATTCTATGGAAAGTGGTCCAATGATAGGCGTGATTACAAGAGGTCACAGAAAGTGGACCAATGACAAACTTTGTCTTTTACGACTAGGAGTGACCCCTAGGAGGTGGCCCAATGAAAAGCGAAGAGTTTCTAGAGACCCATGAAGCACATTCCCAAGTACGACTAGGAGTGATCCCAAAAAAAAAGCGTAGTCCCTACAGAGCTGGTAGAAAGCGGACCTATGAATCACTTCCTCAAGCACGATTAGGCATGATACCTATATCAAGTGGCCTAATGAAAATCGTAATCCCTAGAGCTGATAGAAAGCCTAGAACGAGATCCAATGACAAGCTTGGTACCGCCCGACCCTAGAAAGCGACTCTCGACAAGCTGTGTTCAGTAGGACAGTATAACAAAAGCGATATCGGCTAAGCATGATATATGGGTATTGGACAGTGCCAAACAACAGACCTAGTTCAACAAGGTCCTATGGGATATATACACAGTCCAGGGATGGAAAAGTCGATACAAATGAGTTTGCTCGAGTACAAAAGTACATTTGCCTTAATTCGATACAATTTATCCATCTGTATCTCTCGAATTCTCTTGCAATTTGTAAAGATTTTCCTAAGAAAACAATTAAAATATTTGTCTTTATTTGGGAAGACATATATAAGAAAATTAATATTCAAAATCACTTTCTAAATTAGCAGTTGTATCAAGAAAATCGAATTCTATATTGAAATTTGTTTTTGAATTTGCTCCTAAGAAAAAAAGAATATTCAAAAAATGCACTTGTAGACTGCTAAATAATTCAGCAATTTGAATATTATTCAATTTCAGAATTTTGAGCTGAAGTAAATTCAATTAAAAAACGAGTCTAATGAGCTGATGTTTGAAAATATTTATAAAATTGCTCAAGCCGTTCTCGGTATTCCTCACTCTTCGGCAAATGTCGAAAGAATTTTTTTCTTACCAGACATTCATAAAGTCCAAATGTCGAAACCGACTTCAAGTCGACACTTGCTGGGCTTTGATTGAAACAAAAAATTTGATTAGAAACTCATCCTGTTCTGAGTTTCAAGTTCAGGGCGACATTTTGAAGATGAATGTGCAAATTGAGAGTATAAACACTGAGGAGCTCATAGATTAAAAATATAAACAATTTTTTTGTAGGTTTGTATAGTTTTTCTAGGAAGTCATTAATGTTTTGTTAGTTTATTTTTGTTTATGTTTTTGAAAATAAAATATTTTGAGTTCAATTCTGTATACGAAAAAAAGTTTTCAATACAACTGGTCCATTTCAGTACGATCTTACTTACGATCTTTTCAGTACAAATCGAAAATGGCATTTTCCATCCCTGATTCACAGACAGGGATTGAAATTACAAAAACAACAATGTAAAGAAATGGGTTTTGGGGGAGATATCCATCTCTTTTATTCACTCATCTGTGGTTGAAACATGGGAGTCAAAATAAGAACTGTTTCATTTTATGTTTTCTATCAGAATTGTATTGGCTCTGTTTTTCTTTTTAATTCAGAGTTCGATGATTTTTTGTATTTGCAAAATAACTTAAAAAAATAGTTGGCACAACAGGCCCGTAGGGACTCTAGGCCTATCTTCTCACAACCATTCCCCTTGTGTGAGTTGTTCATTTTTAGGACGAATGGAAGGAATTTTATGCCGGGTCCAAATGACTAATTGAGAAGCTCCTTCCTTTCGGGATTCGAACCTGGGACCTCTCGCTTAGTTGTCCAGCACACTAACCACTAAGCCACTGCGCCTACATACAAGGGAACTCAGTATAAAATTCAAAACTATATCAATGTCATTAAAACTAATGAAAAGCGCCTTTTTAAAATATTTAATATTGATGAGACTCAAGAAGTATTTTTTTGTATGCTGTGAATATAAAATTTTGTATTTTAATTTTCATTTTAATTGCTATGTAAATAGTTGATTTAACAAAAATACTTCATGACTATATTATTTTAAACATTAATAAGTTTGCAGGTCCACCTATTCACTTAAATAAATTAATGGATGGGACAAAAGTTTTTCGATATAAGTGTATTTAAATTTTTTTTTTTTTTTGAATAACCAAATATAATCTAACTATGCCATTTATGGATTCATTAATATTATTCACTTCAATAAAAAGAATTTCAAATTATTTGGTGTATGTTTTTTATTTTGGAGCATAGATTTTTCAGAAAAAAATTGTGTAAATGAGGCCAAAGTGCTGTAAAAATTAAAGTAAAGGGTAATCGTTTCCAGAAATCGACAGAAATTTCATTTTGACCGCAAGTTGTTGTGAATAATACAACCAAAATCCGTAGTTTATGCACATAAGTATCTATTGTTTATTTTACAAAATTTGCTGTACATTCAACAACGAATGCTGTTTAATTTACAATTTTTCTAGTTTTAAAATCTACAACAAACGCTCTCATTTTCATAATTTGGTTTTGGAAAGTACAACCCTGTCTCTGTTAAATTGAAAGCATTGGATGTCGGGTCGATTATGACAATGAATGCAGTCGATTTAACAGCGGTTTTCAACATTTCTACGACAAACTTTTTTGGGTGTACGTTGAAATTGGTTTCAAAAATCTCGCCCAAGCCCTCTGTATTCAGTGAGGCCGTATCAGTGTTGCCAGAAATTTTCAAACGGAATATGCTAAGTTGAGAAATAAATATATGCTAAATTATAGGGAGGAATAAAACCGAATATGCTAACGTTTAAAACAACGACTTTAAAAAAAAAAATTGTTAAAAAAACAATAAGTACGGATATACAGGGTGTCCGCCGTATACTTTGTTTGTTTATAATTTTTGATTAAATGAAAGAGAATGGATCTAATATTGATAAATGTTTTATTTAATGTCGTCAATTATGTATGGAATACAATATCAGGTAAATGTCCGCCTCTGTTAGCCTCACAAATGCGAACCCTTTTGAGCACATTTTTCATTACATTCTCACACATTTCACGCGGTATTTCATTAATTTCATCACGAATATTTTGTTTGAGTTGCTCAAGCGTTTCTGGTTTGTTTGCATAAACCTTGCTTTTCAGATAGCAAGTCAAATCAGGCGACCGTAGAGGCCAATCAACATCACCAATCAACAGCCCAAAGCATGAAGTTGTGGCGTTAAAAAGTTGTCAATCATAACGATATCGCTCCCCATTCACAGTTACCGCTACGCCGTTTCATTTTCAAAGAAGTAAGGTCCAATGATTCCTCCTGACCAAATTGCACACCAGACTGTAACTTTTAGCTGATGAATAATTTGAGGGTTTTCCATTGCCCAGAGCCGACTATTCTGTTTATTCACATACCCATTCAAATGAAAATGTGTTCTCCCAAAAATTGCACCCCGGCGGACACCCTGTATTTGCCTGTCCATACAGGGTGTGACAGCCGATACTTCAAATTGACAAATTTTATGGATGCGTTCGTTATCTGTATAGCAAAATATACCACGAAAATATATCTTATTTTTTATTTTATTTATGCCAGATTGCATATAGCAAATTTTATTTATACTTATATGCAATTTAATGTTAAAATATGCTAGATCTAGCATAAAAAAATGCCAAAATGGCACCACTGGGCCGTATGACGAAGCTTGTTTGTCTTACGTTCATTGGATTGCACCGACGGCCTTTTGAGGAGAAGGTACAATGAGGAGCTTTACGATGGGAGTACTCAAGACCAGGCTTGCCAGATTTTTATAAGTCTATACCGCAATTTTTAGTTATTTTTTCGCAAAAAACGCAAAATTACGAAAAAGTTATCGCAGAAATCGCAAAATGCTTAAAAATAAAAAAATAACACATCAAACTTGATTTTCCCTTGATTTTTAATATTTTTGATTAGGTAACAAAGAAAAAGGAACAAATTTTTGATAAAGCAATAATGGTTGTATTCAGTGTTTTGAAATGTGAAGAATTTTACTGAATTAGTATTTTATTTTGTTTTAATGATTAATTAAACAAAACATCGCAAAAAATAAGAAATATCGCAAATCCTAATTTTACACCGCAAAATAGAAAGAAAATACCGCGCGTTTTGCGATATATCGCACAATCTGGCAAGCCTGGTCAAGACCGTGAGTTGTAATTTATATTCAAAGAGATGCACATAAAGATGAAACGGATCGGTCTCTCTCCCTCTTTAAAAAAAATATCGACAGCCATCCTAAAACGCATTAGGTTCGATTGATTTCTGTAGCACTTTCCTTACCTACACATCATACGAAACCACTCCTATCCCTCTGCGTGGGTATATATTTTAATTTCATTTGACAAAATTTACTTTTCCACCAGAGATGCTTTGAATATTCAAAGAGTTCTTCTTATGTGTGCACTCCTCTTGGAGCAGAGAGGATTAATTTAAAATTACACGATTTTTCCATTATCAGGACATCCACTGAACGAACTCCGACAAAAAAATGAAAAACTGAATTTGGGGGCTCCACCTGCCATCGTGACACGGAGCAAACGAAATTCCACCACAAACGCCGTCATCAGTGCCACCATAATCATCATCTCCTCATGCCATTATCCTCTGCCGCAATGGTTTTCAACTGCGAAAAGGATTTCATTCCCCGAATGTACATGCCCAGTATGAATAGCTTATACCTTAGTAGCGGGAACTCCTAAGCGACACGGCAAAAAAAAAAATTAATTCGTCGACAAAAAATAAAAAACACAGGACTCTTAGTACGCGCGCGAAAAAAGAACGCGAATCCATTCCACTCGTTGCCGTCGCCATCGCATCGTCATCGTCATCGTCATCGTCATCCTCATCATCACTCATTCATTCATAAAGGAACCCTTGTCGCATTTGGCAGCAAGACGAAATAGCAATTCGCTCTTGCTTTGATGTTTACTGAAGCTTAATCTAGTTAAATGTGAAAATATTTTTTGGCCCACTTTGGCCTCGCACTGGCAGTGGCACATTTTGTATATGGATGCCTTTTTGGAATGTTTCTGCTCAATTTTTCGTTAAATTCTTACTCATCCGTTTCTCGGCAATGTAAGAGATTTGCACAGAATTTTTAAAGAATTGTTTTTGGGTACCTACCTGCATTGTTTCGTTTCGCCGAAATGGGGAAAGTTTGTCAAAGCAGAAAGCAAAGGGAGCCGACGTTTAGAAAATTTTTGAAAGAGATCTCCAAGGCGAAATTAAATTAGGATTGCGTTTGAGTATTATTGTGAATATTAAGAGGACATTCGTATTAATTTATGCTAACAGGATGAGAAGGCGAATTCTTGAACTTGTCTTTGATGGAGGAGGCTATACATTTAGAAAGTCTTTATTGAAATTGAGTGTTGATGTCGAGGAATACTTAAAAGGCAAATTACGATACGCAGTTTGACCTGAAAGTCCAAAGGGAAGGTTTGGGGGACGCTATCAACTTGGAGTCGAAAAGGGCTTATCAATTGAACACACCAGACGACAATTTTTTCTCAAGGTGTATAGCAAAACACTGGAGTTGCTCCATCGAGTCCACTTCCCACTCCAACACTTTAAGGAAAACAAAATCTGATGTGCGTTGGCACCACAGGTTCTCAACTGTACCTTTATCCAAGAGCTCCTCAATCTTCCACCTGTTCACATAAAGCTTAAGAAGACAGAGTGAGAGCTATAAAAGTTCTCGTCGAAATTCAAAGCAGCAGATCTAAGTCGCTACGATCGATGATTTTTTTTTATGAAAGCCGTCAATTCAAGTGACTGACTTTACATATCCCCAAGAGTCTACTTTAATCGACCGATAGTAAATAATATCCTTCTCGGGACCGGTCTGTGTGTGAGACTCAGCATGTTACACAGATGGCTCAAAAATACGAACTGGAATTTTGGAAGAGCTCTGTGTTTCTGGCGAATTTTTTTTGCTGGTTATTTTTATACCGACAATTTTTTTGCAGCTCAAAGAAGTGACAAAAAGCCAGCTGTACGAGATGATCGGACTTAGACTTGAGGAACTCTAGGGAAATATTTAAAAAGTGTCACCGAACCGAAGTTGGGTGAAATTGATATCTTCGGTCGAAAAAAATACACCAAACCACTCTCGATGCTCTTTGGAGGTTTGTAACAAAAGTTCGTGACACTGACGTGCTAATTGATAACAGTCCTTGGACCAAGTCCTTGGAAACAACTTCACCGGCTTGCAAAAATCAGCGGAAAGTAGGCACATTTGGAACAAGATCGTGTAACTACATTTTTTACGGCGCCACGCCCCTATATTCAATCACGCCCACATTTTGTGAGGAACTTTAGTATTTAATACATCTATGCACCTCCAGGTTTCTACTGACTGCAGTTTTAGTGTTTCAAAAAGATCTGTTGCAAGCGTCGGCCACGCCTTCATGTTAAAATATCGTGCACATTTTGCAAAATGCTTTTAAAAAATATCATGCATTTATTTAGATGACAAATTTAAAGGACGAAACTGATAAAGTTATTTTAATAAGGAATCAGAGGTACCACACCTCGTTCTGCAATCCCTCTACAACTTTTAAAACGATTTAGGCCTAAAATCTGCCAATAATGCCAAGTTATACTAAGGTGCCACGCCAACATTTTACGAAAATGTTTGCTCAAATAGACATCAAAGTTCTAAATTTAGTTGAATTTATTCTATGGAAGGTGCCACGCCCACATTTTACGAAAGCATTTGCTCAAAAAGACATCAAAGTTCAACATTTTTAAGACTTAACCCCCCATTGGTGTCGAGAAATATGGTTTTGAATATTTTTTGGTATGGGTGGTGCCACGCCCTGTAGTCCAATACCGCCCACATTCTGCAATTGACAATATTCACCCATATAATAATCATTCTTACTACTATTGCTGCAATAGGTGTTGGGAACGGCTCCCTGAAATTAGGCCAAAAAATGTTTTGGAAAAAAGACCAAAATAATTGGGGCGTAATAATTTTGCAAAAACGCCAAAAACTAAAAATTTAAATTCGCCAGAATGTCAGGAAATTATGCCATGTTGTTGGAAAAATAGCCAAAAAATAAAATGGAAATTACGCCAGAAAAAGTTTATTATTTTGGCATAATTTCCAAATTTTATTTGGAAATAAGACCAAAAAAGATGTTTTATTTCTGACTTAATTTCCAGAATTTATTATTATTAAAGAATGCAACTTTATGGAGCTTTTTTCTAAAACAAAAAAAAAATGTTTGCCGTATTTTCCTTTTCACTTTTCTGGTGTTTTTTTCCAAAATATTTTTTTTCCATTTTCCTTTAATGGAAAAAATGCCCAAAACATTTATGGAAAAAAAGCTAAATTTCGCGGCAAAATATTTGGGCGTTTTTTCTTAGGAAAAACCACCAAAACTTTGTATGGAGATTTTTGGGCTTTTTTTCCATTTTCATTTTTTGGCGTAATTTCAGGGAGCCAAACTGAAACCAAGGTCAAGAAATGTCTCACCCACAAGGATTTGCTTCTCGATTTCCAGCTCCGAAAAAGTCCTTCCTATCAACCACATATAAATTCTGCAATAATAATAAAAAAAAGTGCAATAACAACGCCATCACATAAATATAACCACTGAATGCCAAGCAGTCACACGCATACCCCCCTTCGTCACACATCCCTAGAGATAATACAACCTCCATTCACTTTTGTATACACAAAGAGTTACTCTTCATTTGCGTAAAAAAAAAGAAGAACAAAATTAACTTAATTTTATGCAACGGAACATTAATTGGATCCTGAATACACTTAAAACATCCAAGAGATCCTACAGCACATAACGCAGCCAATATTTAAATTTTCCAACGAAAGCGACATAATTGCATCCCTTTATCGGCAATTCCGCCGCGCACCATACCCCCAGCCACGTGTACAACTTGTAATCCCTGTGCTTTAATTTTGCGGCTGCCGGGAGAACCCTTCTACGCACTTTAATTTGGCGTTTCTCCTTCATTGAGACAGCTGAAGGGCTGTCCGCAGACCGATCGACCGAACCGGACCAGACCCCTCCTTAACGACGATAATTAAATGACCCACATAATAGCTGCACTGTACAATATTACTCAATTCAGGATAATGAATAAAAAAAGACCGGCAAGGAGGTGGTTTTTTCCCCTCTTCGTAATCAGAATAATCAGCCCTTTAATTTTTCAGCATTAAAATGTTGGACTCACATCGTATATACGAAGTAGCATTTTAACATGATAAGGCTATTATTCAGCGGCGAATTGTGCTTTCCTTTTTTTTTGTATGAGAGAGAACGAGTGTGCCAGTGCATCCTGTAGGTAGATTTGGCTGCAGATCATTCCCCTGCAATCCTTAAACTAACCAACATCGAGAAGACCAGCCAACGTCCTCTTCCATTGTTAAGCTGCTTCCAATAGCACAGCAAGACTGGTCTCTGAGAGACTGCGAATTCCTTCCGCCGCCGGCCGGCCAACCCCCTCCATACGTATATGAATTTATAATTTAATTTCGCCCGTAGCTACTAGTGTGGAGAATGGCATGAGAGAGCAACGACAACCAAGCGCACCCACTAATAGCCCCAGGGGGTGGGCGCCAACCAGAACGAAAAGGATATTTTGCACTTGAAGAGGAAATAAAAAGGCAAACCGAGTTAAATAGCTTTATCCGATTACAAAAGGCAAGGGTTAGTATTCAGCAAACAAAAATATTATTTCACTTTTTTTTTGTTTTGTATAATTTTGTTTTGCTTTCTTCTGGGGGGTTGGTATACAGTGGGGCTGGGGCGTCGGCGAGTAAATGATAATATTGTGGCAAAACGGCAAGGACTCTTCGCTCACCCCCGCGAGGATCTTCTTGCGGCTTGTTTACGAATAATAAAAATATATAACAAAAAAAAAACGAACAAACACATTAGCCAAACGTGCGGGAATGGGTTGTGGGATGGACTCCATCTTTACAACGACCGACGGAAAGGTAGGTTAATGCAAATGTTTCTTTATTTTATTCCGGTGCGGTTGGCCCAAGCTACGGCTTATGGCACAGTTATTTTTTTTAGCGAACAAGACTACGATTTTTATTGTTGTAAGGGGTTGATGACTGAAGTTTGTTTTCTGTTTGCATTCAGTGTTCGGACGTTTAAGGAATTATTATCCGTCGCACTTTACTTACGGTTTATGAACTCATTAACCCAACGGAAAGAAGTGGCATAAAGTTCATTGGTCTCACGGAAGGTGAGTGGGCTTGGCTTCGTTTAATGGTGCAATTATGGGTGTAAAACGCGGGGGATTTGGCTCTGTCAAAAGACGCAGACATATATACCGCTTAATCCGTTTTATGAGTTTGACGGTAATTGCTGAAATTGTTGAAGAGGTTATAGGCTAGGTAGCTGGTTGTGTGCAGTTTGTCGGGGTTTGTGGGTGTCGAAGTGGAGCGTCGGCTATGAGGGCTGAGCTGATTCCTATAAGCTAGCGATTGAGGCAGACAGATCGGACTTCTGATGATATTAAAAATGCGATGCATGCACTGAAAATAAAATACTTGGTAATATTCACAAAATTCGATTGTAAAATTTCAACAAAATTGGTTTTGTTCAACTGAAAAAAAATTGTTGTAATTTTAAATTAAATTTAAGTTAAATTTATTTTATTATTTATTTATTATTTATATTAAGTTTTATCAATTTGAACAATATTTTGCCAAACGGATAAAACATTTACTACAAAACTGCTTTGTCAGATTAACAAAACACAATTTTCTGTTTAATAAATCGATATTGTATCAATTCAACAATTTTGTTGTTAAATTAACAAAGTTTTTATCATATCAATAAAAACAGAACCAAATATAACTTTTGTAAATGTTTGTGAAATTGACAAAACCTATGAAAACTGTTTGATAGCCAAACAATATACAGATTTTAAATAGGTATTAGAAACATTTAGTTGAAATGAAATAAATGTTTGTAGATATGACATAAATTTTGTAGATTTAATAACGCACGTATTGAATCAATAAAAATATATTTCAAACATTGTAATACTTTGAACGCAATGCTAGTGATGGCGTCATTCAGATTTCACATGCGAAGTAGGTAAGCAGGCAGTTTGTTAGTGCGCATAAATGTAACCGGTAAAAGTGAATAAAAAAACTTTTTTAAACTAAGAAAAATCAATTATTACATAATTAATGAACTCAACCTCTCCTCAATAAAAGAAAGCCGCATATGGAAACTATAGGAATATCTAAAAGGTAAGTGGAAGAAGTTAGTGCGATAATACAGGGTTTTTCAACAGGGACGCTACAAAAGTAGAGCGACAGGAACAGCAAACGACTCCGAATTTTTTGCCGCTCTTTTGACATTTCTCTTCAGTAAGGTTTGCCATTTTATGATGGAAAGATATATGAGCCAAAAACGAGTCGAAGTTATTAAAATTTACTACCGAAATTCCGAGTCAGTGGCCTCAACGTTAAGAGCGCTACGTCCAATTTATGGTCGTCCTAATCGTCCTAGCAGATCAACAATTGAGCGTCTAGTGGAAAAATTTCAATCCACAGGCACAATACAAAATGTTCCCGTGCCAGTGAGACAAAGAAGTCCCCGTAGTGTCGGGAATATTGCTGCCGCTGAGGCTTCAGTTGAAGAAAGCCCAAATATGTCTCCCACACGTCGTTCTCAAGCGTTGGGCATCTCTGTGACGTCGTTGTGGCGAATTTTGCGAAAAGATCTTGGCCTACATCCTTACAAGAGAACTGAAACCGCTTGACCACCAGAAGCGTCGTATGTTCGTGAATTGGGCTGAGCAACAACTTGAAAATGATTCGGATTTTCATCGAAAAATCATCTTCAGCGATGAGGCTCATTTCTGGCTGAATGGCTCCGTCAATAAACAAAATATGCGGTATTGGTCAGGCAGCAATCCACACGTACTCCACGAGTCATCATTGCATCCCGAAAAAATTACGGTTTGGTGTGGTTTATGGGCCGGCGGCGTCATTGGGCCGTACTTCTTCCGTGATGATCAAGACCGGCACGTTACTGTGAATGGGAATCGCTACCGTTCAATGATAACCGAATATTTTTGGCCCCAATTGGATGATATGGACTTGGAGGACATGTGGTTCCAACAGGACGGCGCCACAAGCACCACAGCGAATGTCACAATCAATTTATTGGAAACCAAGTTTGGAGAACGTGTTATCTCATGAAATGGTCCAGTCGCATGGCCGCCTCGGTCGTGCGATTTGACGCCGTTAGACTATTTCCTGTGGGGCTACGTCAAGTCTATGGTCTATGCCAACAAGCCAGCGACGATTGATGAACTTCGTACGAATATCGAACGTGAAATTGCGGCAGTATCGGCCGATTTATGCTTGAAAACCGTCGAAAATTGGGCTCAACGTCTGGACTTCTGCAAGCGTGCCCGTGGTGGCCATGCAAAAGAAATCGAGTTCCATACATAATAGCATCGAACGTACTTTCACAGGAATAAAGAATTTCATTGATATCCAAAACCGTTTTTTTTTATTTAAAAAAAACTTTTGTAGCGCTCTTATTGAAAAACCCTTTATAATGTTGTGTTGTTGAAATACCTACTGTTTTCGTATTATTGAAGTTTCGATGCCAAAAAAAGTATTGGCCTGATAAAAGACATTTACATATCCCTACGCAATACATATATATTTTTTTATATGAAAGTGCAATCATCTTACTTTTCTACGTACTAAATAAAAATTGTGAGTATTTTTTTAGATTGTGAAATCGATCAAGAAGCCTTTGCTTATAAAGGGTGATTTTTTAGTTGGTTTGGTTTTGGCAACACTGGTTTTGACAGCTGACGTGTGTTTAGTACCTTGTGTCACTGTCAAACAGCTTCAGTTTGGTTTGCAATTTAACCATGGATCGTCTTACAAATGAACAACGCTTGCAAATTATTGAATTTTACTATCAAAATTCGTGCTCGGTTCGAAATGTTCATCGCGCGCTGCTTCCATTTTATGATCGGCATTCTCGACCTTCTGAGCAGTCTATTCGGAAGATTGTGACCAAATTTCGCACCAAATTTACTTTGTTGGACATTAAACCACCAACACGTTTACGTACTGTGCGTAGTGAAGAAAATATTGCGGCGGTATCAGCTAGTGTGACAGAAGACCGCGAAATGTCGATTCGGCGCCGTTCCCAGCAGTTAGGCCTTTGTTACAGCACTACGTGGAAAATTTTGCGGAAGGATTTGGGCGTAAAGCCTTTTAAGATACAGCTGGTGCAAGAACTAAAGCCAGCCGACCTACCACAACGCCGAATTTTTGGTGAATGGGCTCTTGGAAAGCTGGCCGAGGATCCGGTTTTTTATCGAAAAATTGTGTTCAGCGATGAGGCTCATTTTTGGTTGAATGGGTACGTAAATAAGCAAAATTGCCGCATTCGGAGTGAAGATCAGCCAGAAGCATTGCAACAGCTACCAATGCATCCCGAAAAAGCCACTGTTTGGTGCGGTTTATGGGCCGGCGGCATTATTGGGCCATATTTCTTCAAAGATGATGCGAATCGCAGCGTTACTGTCAATGGTGAACGCTACCGAGCGATGATAACAAACTTTTTTTTGCCCGAAATGGAAGTTCTTGACTTGCATGATATGTGGTTTCAACAAGACGGTGCCACATGCCACACAGCACGCGAAACAATGGCGCAATTGCGAGGCGAGTTTGGTGAACAGTTAATTTCACGTTTCGGGCCGGTCAATTGGCCGCCTAGATTGTGCGATTTGACACCATTAGATTATTTTTTGTGGGGGTATGCCAAGGCTAATGTGTATAGGGACAAGCCCGCTTCGATTGACGCACTGGAAGCCAACATCCATGCATTCATTCGTGAGATACCGGCCGATATGTGTGAAAGAGTATGCCAAAATTGGACTCAGCGGATGGGCTACCTGAGACGCAGCCGCGGTCAACATTTGCATGAAATTATCTTTAAACATTAAATTGCAAGGTTCAAACTATCGATTCAAATAAATATTTCATTCATTTTTTCGAATTTTTTGTGTTTTTTTTTTAAAAAAAGTTCTAAACCTCTTAAAAAATCACCCTTTATAAGGAAATACTATTGGGAGTGCAGTTTTAGTATAAGTGAATGAATTTAATTTATCTTGTATAATTATTCCTTTTTTTAATAAATCAGATTTTAAAATTTTTTTTTTATTATTATTGTTTTGCGTATCATTTATTAATATTTGATTTATTTTACTAGGGTATTGTAAATATATTTTGGATATAATTTCTTTATTAAGATAAATACTTATACCTTTAAAATTAAGTTGAAGGATAACTGCCAGTGAGTATTAATCATATCGACAAACGACAAAAGAGTTTATTTAATTCAACAGAACAATATATGAAGAATTTACAGACTAAACAATTCTGCTGATGAATCAACAAATTATAATGCTGGAGCTGACCAAATGTTGCTATATAACCAATAATCTGTTTATAGATTCAACAAAACACAACAGCAGTACTGAGAAATTATTTCTGTACAATCAACAATATTTGCTCTTGATTTAACAAAATACAATAGCTGAATTGGTAAACTAATTTTGTTAATTTGATAAACAGACAAAGACCAAATTGATAAATTTAATTGTTGATTTGACAAAACAGCAACGGTATAATTGGCAAATCTCTTTTGTTACATTAACAACAAACAAACGATTTTTGTAAACACAAACATTTTTTTATCATCACAACGAAAGTTTCAAGACAAGATAAGACTTTTGTCAATTTGATAGAAACATTTTGTTGGACGTATATTGACAAAAAAAAATTGTTGTTATACGGCATTAGGCGCCAAAAGGGCTAATTGCGACAATATAAGTTAAGGGGGGACAGATCAACAGAGACGACCGGAATTAAAAGCTTCGTGAATGTAAAAAGAGGATAATAAAAAAAGTTAATTTAAAAAACAAAAAACCCAACTGACTGTAAAAAAAAGAGTTAAAAATAAATGAACAAGACGCATTTTTTTAGCATATGACACTCCGGGGAAGAATACTAATATTAAGATACCTCACTCTTCAAAATTGGTCAAGCCGTTTAGGCTACAAGGCTTAACGTAGGAACGTACATAGGATACGCGAGACACACATAACCCTCCCCGTGTCCAGTCGGGTAAAAAGCGGAAAAACAATACCTAACAATACCCTTCAGTATCCAGGCGGATTTTTATAAGCTGGGCTGCTGGGAAGATTCGTCAGCCTTTCCTGGTATGAACTGTCAGGCGATTGCAAAGCGATTGCCTGGGGGAATTTCAACAAAACGCACTTAAAATAACCCAAAAATTAAATACCACAATGGTGCAGTGTTGACCTCAGTACGGCACGGGATTACTCCTCGCCAGGTCACTTACCCAACCCAAGAATGGTGGCCTAATGTTGGATCGCTATCACATTCAAAAGGAAGAAAGAACTTCAACGAAACCACAAACATGTGATTAAGTCTATCACTTGGTAAATCAAATTTTCCGGAGCTGATAATGTCATTTAAATCTATTATCATCCCCCCATTGTTTCTTTCCTTTAGGTACCTATTCCGGATGGCATTATTTTCGTGCCATTTCGCTGGTTAAATGACCCCCATTTCATTCGGCATGGAGCCATTAGCATTACCATATCCGCATCTAAGGTGAGGTTCCTTTTTTTGTTTGCTACCATCAACCCTAATGAAAATAAATCAGGATATGCTAATCCCTTATGACGTATGTAAATTACTCGAAAAGCTTATATGACAAAATGGTAAAAAAGGGGGGTAGGATTTGTTACGCTGTTATTTTTGAAAGCATCACCCGAACCACAAATGGAATATATTATGAGGCAGCAGGAGTGTGTAGGCTGTTGGTAAACTGGAGACCTGGGATAAAGTGCATCACTGAAAGGGGTGCTTCCGTAATCTATATTCCTAGATACATTATTTAGTCTTGCGAATTCATGAGCTGGGATTTGGGAAGATTTGTTGAACGGCTTACGTGTGCATTTGTCATCTCGAATGAAATTTAAGTTGAATTAGGTGTGGGAAGAGTCTGATAAACGGCATCTGGCACCATAGGGGCCCATCCTAAACTTTAAGCAAGTTAGTTATCAAGGTTTCCTTGATGTGTAACTATATCAAAGAGGTTCTTTTATTAGCAGTTAAAGAATAAATCTTGGTCACGGATTTGCTTACAGTGGCCCACCCGATCGAAGTATTTTTTTGTAAACCAATTCTCTAAGGAACACCCTCAATTGAGCTCGACCTTTGGTCATTTTTTTTCAACAATTTCTCAACGGTAGGAAAGATTCGAATACTGCACGATGAATCCACACCATAATTGACTTAAATCCCCCCTTAAAGTAGGTCACAAAAAGTGAAGGTTAATGAAACGAGGTTGGGATACCCCAAGGCTCGGTCCTAGGTCAGATTCTCTTTCTCAGCTACATAAACTCGCTTTATGGACTTCATTTTGAAGGTGTTTCCACCGATTTAGTGAATGGGGAATAGGTTTCAAAAATCATTTGGTCAGTGGCACGGTTTTCGACAGAAATTGAAACCTTCACCTCTCAAGAAGGTGGCTTTCTAAAATCGCTTAAACTGGACTTCTAAATTCCAGTTTCCCTGATAAGAGTCCCTTCCTTTATTTAAGTTGATTGTTTAACGCTCAAGGCTCAACATAGTCGCAATCCTTTTTTATAGTGGCATTTTTTCGAACTGTGCACTATTCGAGTAAAAATATAGTCAGTATACTCTTAGAATTTCATCTATCTACTGTCCACCACGCTCCGCACTTGAAAAAACTGATTATACTAACTTGCTTCAATCGCTCAAACCAAATTTCATTATTGGCGGCGATTTTAATGCGAAACACGCGTTCATCTCGCGAAAAGGTACAATGCTCTATTGGGCAGGTATGGAGTACAGTTGTGATTTCCACTCGACGGGCAAACCGACCTACTGGCCAACTGATACTTCAAAAGTACCCGATCTGATTGATTTTTGAAGTCGTGAAAGGAATATCTACCAACCACATTAAAGTTGAAGAGAGCTTTGATCTGTCATCTTGATCATTCACCGGTTATTTTAACATTGAGCGTAAAACTAGTCAATAACCTAGAGCCAGCGTGATTAACTGGTAAAACAACTAAGTGGGAAGACTTTAGGAGCGAAATTGAAGAGAATGTTGAACTGAGCGTTCCACTTTCGACACCTTATGAACTTGGGGTTGAAGTTGATCGCTTCGTTGAGGTCGTTCAGCTCGCCTCCTGGAATAATATGACTAACCCAAGGAAAATACCGGCCAAATACGGTCTATGATATCCTCCCGAAATAAAACAATTGGTCAACGAAAAAAGGAAGGCGCGTAAAAAATGGCAACAGAGTCGCGCTCCGCAACATAGAGCACATTTGAATTATTTGTGCAATTTGTTGAAGACAGCTATTAAGGATTTTAAAAATCGTGCGATATGTTCTTACCTTGAAAGTTTAACAGCGAAAAAAGATTCCAATTATTCACTTTGGAAAGGCACCAAAAGGCCCAAAATCCCCGCGCCGCCAATAAAAATAAATCAAAATGAATGGGCAAGGGAAGATAATGAAAAAGAAACCTTTAAACCGTACGATGGTCAAGCGGCTCACGACCGACGGTAGCCTACTATTGCTACCGTCGGTCGTGAGCCGCGGAATTACTATCTGAAGATTTTACACTCACAAATGCAACGCTAAGGGAACTAAAATGTGAAATCGAATCCCTTAAACCTAAGAAAGCTCCTGGGTATGATTTGATCACCGGAGAAGTTCTCAAAGTTCTGCCTAGAAAAGCATTAATTAAGCTTCTACATATCATAAATTCTGCGCTCAGATTAAAACACGTGCCGAGCCAATGGAAAGTTGCGGAAGTTATTATGGTTTTAAAACCAGGAAAACCGCCAAATGAAGTCATATCCAAAGTTTTCGAGAGGATATTACTAACGCGTCTACAACCGGTTATAGAAAACTATAATCTTATCCCTGACCACCAGTTTGGGCTCATAACTAAGCATTCGACGATTGACCAAGTGTATAGAATTACTGACGGAATCGAGAAAGCATTTGAAGAAAAAAAACATATGCTCAAGCGTATTCCTTGACGTCTCACAAGCCTTTGACAAGGTGTGGCACGACAGCTTAAAATTAGATTACAACGAGTTCTCCCCGTAAGCTTATATGATATCCTAGAATCATATCTCGGGAATAGATTCTTCCGTGTTAGACATGGAAACGAATACTCGGAGCTTAAAGATCTGTTTCTCTATCTGTTATAATATACTTGCGATATACCATGGCACTACCCTTGCTACGTTCGCCGACGACACCGCTATCCTTGCAGTAGGTAATACAATCGAAGAAACGACTGCAAAACTGCAAACCGCACTGAATAAAGTAAATGAATGGACGAGGGACTGGCGGATCGCCCTCAACCAAACTAAATCTGTTCACGTGCATTTCACATATAAGAAAACTAATGACTTGCCAATTTGTCTAAACTTGACCCTTTGCAAACGAGGCCAAATACCTGGGAATGACACTCGACGCAAAGCTGAAATGGAATTCGCACGTGAAAATGAAACGTAAAGAACTCGATATCAAATATAGAGAAATTTACTTGTTTATTTGGAAAACATTCCCAGCTCAGTACCGAGAACAAACAACAACTTTGGGGTTGTACCAACAAAATAAATGCCAATATTTTACAAACTTTTCAAAATAAAGTGCGTAGAGAAATTGTCCAAGCATCGTGGTATACTAGAAACGACGATATCCACAGGGATCTCGGAATTCCTACAATCGAAGCTGAATCTAGAAGCTTCGCGCGAAAGCATAGAAACCAAATAATCGGACTTATCAACAATACACTCCGACAAATTTTGGATGAGAGTAATTTATTGCGCCGACTACAAAGAACGAAACCTTTCGACTTGGCAAGATATTTTTAGTCAGTAAAAATCTGACAAACTACTATGAACACGCGCTTGCTATTCTCATAGTGTTTTTGGAAGATTTTCACCTACCCTCGGCAAAAAAAAAAAAATATATTTTTTCGGACAGATTTCTGCATCAAAATGACTCCGATTTCCACAGTCGCGTGGCAAAATGTCGCGCTTAAAATATATCATAGGTTCTATCTGATCAAAGCTGATACTTTGCCGCGTTTGACAAATTTAAAAGTACCACTTTCACCCCTTATTGTGCCACTGTTGACAAAAATTCATTCCTAATTGTCAGCTTATTTCCTTCAATAGAAGAAACAACTTAAATTCGAATTGAATTTTCATGTCGCATTTCGAAGAAACCATAAACAAAATTTCATTTAAGCTGACGAACTTTCATTCGCTTGTGTATCTATAGGGCATTGTGGGTAGATATAATTTTAAACAGCTCTTTCAGTCAGTTGTGCGGGATTTAAATCTTCAACAGGAGGCACGAATCACAGCCACAACGAGTCCTTCTTTGAAAACATCAAAATTTCAAATGAAACGAAGAAAACTTTGCCAAGCAAACCGGCGGCAGCAAAGTTTTCACTTTCTGACATAGTTTTGAAAAGAAAAACACCGCACCATTCGAGGAGGAATAATTTCTGGTAATGACTGCTGCGCCCGACTATTAGTGTTTCACGTTTAAATCTTTTCAACTACCTAAGTCGAGAGAATTCCTAAATGGAAATCAATTTCCAACGTAATGGCGTGGCTGGCTACCCTATAGTCAATTGAAGTTCCATGTCTTCATAAAGTCATTTGATAATTTAACATTCGCATTTATACTCGTACCTGATGCCACACCCATGTGCTGGTGATGCACGAATAGTAAAAATGATCGATAAGGAATATGGAGCAGGGGAGGGAGTAGAGTATCCTGTCAGATAAAATCGACTTGCATTAAATTACATCATCTGTCTGTAAAGGAAGCGAAGGAGACAAAACAAAAAATGGAACGTGATTTAGACGGGGATGCTGCCGGTGTGTGTGTGCAAAATCACATTTCATCTATCGCCGGGGAAAATAATATATGCGCTTAACTTTCAGTGCAATCTTTTGCCACGCCAATGCAGCGCGTAATATGTGTGAATTTCAATTTCATACGACATTGCGATAATTTATCGTCGCTCTGTGAATAATGAATTTTAAAATTACGGGCAATTTTGCGTGCACAACGTCGCGACTGAAGGGAGGGGATTAAGGCGATGCAATTGATGGTAATTTGTACAACTTGAAGGGACATTTGGTAGGGCTGAGAATTTCGCGCCTTACAATTGACGAATATGCTGTCTGTTAGTTTTGGAATTGCCATTTAATAATGTGGATTTTTTGCAGAAATATCATTCAGATTGCTCTGTTTGTCCATTTTTCCTTTTGCAACCCGAGGACCACTGAGAAGATCCACATGATTTTTTTAAATATTCATAGATGTAAAGGGTCCGTCATCTAACTTTTTTTTTCAACTAGTGCTTATTTCGCGAATGGTAACACTTAGCTCATGTCTGATTTGACAGATAATTAGTTTTATTCTTCCGCTGAACGAATATGGTTGTGTATACGCTTGAACATCGCTGGGAAATATTGCGACATTACTTTGAAAATCATCGACTTAGAGAAGATGCCGATTTTGCCAAAAAAATCATCTTTTCAGATGAAGCTCATTTTCATCTTGGCGGGTATGTAAACAAGCAAAATTGTCGAATTTGGGGCACAGAAAACCCGCACACATACATTGAAAAGCCGATATACCCAAAACGGGTCACTGTTTGGTGCGGAATTTGGTCCAGAGGCATTATTGGGCCATTTTTCTTCGAAAATGAGCAAGGAGTGGCCGTTACAGTCAATGGCGATCGTTATCGGGCCATAAATTGAAGAGGAGGATATTGGCAACATTTGGTTTCAACACGACGGCGCTACGTGCCACACAGCCGAAGCTACACTCGATGTTTTGCGCCCTGTTTTTGAAGATCGCATTATCAGCCTCAGAGCTGATGTCGTTTGGCCACCTCGGAGCTGCGATTTGACACCGTTGGACTATTATTTGTGTGGTGCCGTAAAAGATAAGTGTTACGCCGACAAGCCAGAGACAATTGACGCTTTAAAGGATAATATTCGTGAAGCCATTGGTGAAATACAGCTGCACACAATCGATAATGTGCTTAAAAATTGGACCGATCGTGTAGGCTACTGCATGGCCAGCCGAGGCAGCCATTTGAATGAAATTATTTTCCATTATTAACCGGAAGAATTGTACTTTCAAATAAAAAAAGAAATTTGAGAAAATATTCAGTAGTTTTTTTTTATAGCATTTTCAAAAAAAAAAATTATTTGGCGGACCCTGTATTTCCCGTCCAGGTTATAGCATAAAGTTTGAAATATGGCGCTGGGGTACAAAATTTAAATTTATGTCTGATGTATGGGCAGCGACATTTCATCATCTGAGCAACTCAAGATCGTCTTGTCGAACTAGTGAAGAAAATAAACTATTCTTAGGAGAGTTGTACGTGATTGGCATCAGCTTCGAATCATCCTTCTGTTCCATTGAGGAGGTGAGCTAGAAAAAAATCAAAAAAGGATCTTATTTGATCAAATTTGAACGTATTTCTGAATGATTGGCACCGATCATTGTAGTTTCGATCGGTGAAACATGTACAGTGATAGCAGATCGTGGGTAATTACCTATTTTGTGGGCATTTTTCCTTTCAAAATAAGCTAAAAAGGGGCGAAAAAGGGCGTTTTTTATCTCTTGGATCAAGAAAAAATAGTGTATTTTGTTGTTTTTTAACGTCGGCATGTGCAAAAGGGGCATTTTTGGGTGTTTTTAACGTGTATCGTGGGTAATTCATTCCGAAAAGTCTGGCATCACTGCGTGTATGTAAAATAAGTACTTCGTTTCCACTGAAAAAGGATAGGCGCTTGGGCAACAACTCAGTTATATAGCTGCTGTATATGAAAATACGTGAAGCACCCATCTCTTTCTTATTTAAAAAACGCGTTGGAACAGCTCATATTATATGCTAAAGCGAATTTCAGGCGTAAGAGATGAACTAGCAATCGCATTAAATGAGTGTACAAAGGCTCCCCATCCTCTGACAGCTGAAAATTACATGAAAGTTGATGAAATCTTGCTGTTTCTTGAGCCATTTGAAGCTGCAACATCGTCAATTTCGGGTGAGGAGTACGTGACTTCATCATAAATAATACTTCTTTCAGCAAAATTGATTAATTTTGAATCGACCGTCGTTACTGCAGAAGGCCGAGATGTCCTGAAGTCCTTAATCGTAAACAGAAGACTGAAACACAACACCGGAACGCCACTTATTTTGGGAAACATTTTGGACCTGAAATTTAAAAGGCGGGGTTTTAGAAATCTGCAGGAAGCTGAAAATGCAATTCAATTGTTGCAAAAGGAGTATTCTTCCTTAATTGCAATGAAAGAGTTAAGAATGTCGCCACAACCAGCCTCATCTACGTCATCCAAGTTAGACGATCTTTTTATGCCGAACAGTCAGAAAATTGTTCCAACTCCAGTAGGAAGCGCCATTGTTGACATGCGGCAATATATAGAAAAAGCAAACATCGACCGACATGATTGCTCAAAAAACTACTGGGAAAAATCATCCAGCACGCTAAAGAAAATCGCCTATAAATAAATTTGCATTCCAGCAACCTCAGTTCCAGCGGAACGAGTTTTATCAGAAGCAGGTGATATGAGCTGTTTTTTATTATCAAATATGATCCATTAGATCATCGATTTACATGCACTTACAACAACATCACATGATCCTGCTTCTCATCGAGATCACGAATCATGATCTGAAAATTATTTCTACTACTTCCGACTAGGTGGCTTGATTTATTTTTAAATGTTGGTGTGCCTGTAAACGATAGCCACACAATCGCGTTGCCAGACTAAAAAATGGAACACAAAAAATCAATTGTTTTTTTTTTGCGCATTCGAATAAACTCCCTGTGCGTATTCCGAGTTATTTTATTCATTATTATTTCATTATTTGAAAAACAATGAAATACCTACATGTTCCATATTTATTTCTAAAACACTAATTAAACAAAACAATTTTTCTGAAATGTTTAGAAATGTTTTGCTGGTTTGGATCTGGACACCAAAAAAACATTTATGAAATGTTTCATAGTTGCTCGCTGCTAATAATCCCACCACATTATTTTCTTTCAGAAATCTTTTATAAATGTTTATAAAATCTGTCCGATTCGCTTCAGAAAGAAACTTTCATAAACATTTCTGAAATTTTTCGGTGGTCTGGACACACCTTAATATGCCAAGATAAACTCAAGCGATAGCAGCAAAATATTGTACATGTGTTGCATATTTGAACATAAAATTCTAAATTTGTTTCACAAAAATATATTTGAAAAGAAAAATTATGGAAATTTGATTCAAATATGGTAGCACCCCCGACATTTCAAGTGAAATGACATCACATCTGCCTTGTGTGACGACACGTTGAGAAGAATATTTGCAATATGGCTGGTGGCAATATCAAGTTTGAAATACCCTGTATTATCTGTTTTGTTTTTGAAAGCAACTGTTGCCGCAATTTCAAAATTAAACTTTTCAATGATCCGTTTAGTTTTATATTCGTGATCTGATTCGGATCACGCTGATAATAAAAAACAGCTATTATATCGAAAAAAAAATACATAGACTCAAAGATAAAAATTTAAATACGCTTTTATTCATAAAATATAACATAAATTTATGGTTGATACGCTTTGTATGCATAAATGAATTCATATTTTTATTTTCTTCGTTTAATAATAATAATTTAATAAAATATGGACAAATTTACAGCCCCGTCATTAGAAAATCGTAAGTATAAACTATCGATAGTATCCACAGTTGTATTTCAAAACTATCGATACTATCGAAATGTTAGTCTTAAGGAAGACGCCTTAGGTACTTTGGGTTAATGAATGAAGGACTGCAAAATGTTGGGCTAGCATTTGTCTACGATCTTTTGATAGGTACGCGTGGGTGATGGAAAAGGTAAATTGATTTAGTACCAGCATTCTTTTTTTAACTTTCTTAGTAAGACTTTAACTTTAACATTACGTAGTAAGAGAAAGATATTGTATTCGAACAAAATTTCGAACTCGAGATATTAATCAACTCTGACATTACGATGATAGGCGAACACCAAAAAGTGGGTCGCAAAATTCTGTCCGTCAGTCTGTTTTGCAATATTTGGTACTGTTTTGTCTGCCAAATTTTACAAAAACTGCTCCAACGATTTTGACCAAAACACATATTAAAGATAATATAAGTATTCTAAATAAGATCCCGTACTTAGTTTTTCTCAAAAAATTCGAACAAATCAATTTCTTAAATATTTCTCAAATATGACGACCCAAATTCCGATTTGTATTCACATATTTTCGGTATAATTTTGAAATAATAACAATGCCCCAACTTCCAATGGAAATCCAATAACAGCTACGTTAAACTTATTTTTAGCAAATATTACCAACGTCTAATTTTTTTCAACCATATTGAATAAATATTTCCAACAACTTGGAGCTTACACAATCAGCAACTCCCACTTCATTTACATTAAAGCTTTTGAAGAACGAGAAAGTTACGTTCGACCCAGTCGTGCACTTTATTTGCTTTATGCACCCACCAAGCTCTTTTACCACAAAGACTACTTTATCTAGGAGATTACATCTTTGACAGTTTCGGCTACATCCAATATTTAAAAATCTCGTGTCACGGTGGACCGATTTTTATTAAATTTGTTGTAGGTATGAGGATCAGTCGTGAAGTATATTTCATTAGGGTGTCCATGTCCACAATATTTTTGCTTTTCATTTTTGACGAACTTTTTGATTTTTCTTTTCAAAAAATATGTATAACCCCAAATCTTCACCCTTTTTAATCGCGACTTCAGTATTTTTGTATGAACAATATTCAAATAATTTAGTTCTTATTTATTTATGATGTTAATGGCGCTTCCCCCCATAGCGCAAGTCCTTGACGTGATTTTTTTACCGAATTTTTTTTTAAAAATTGCATTCTTTCAGAGGTGGATTGTGGGGATTCCTGAAAATTAAATTTCGTTTGCGACGGAGAAAATGTTAATCTATGACAATGGGCTAATTTTGTCCATCACGAATATTGGATCGCGGTTAATTTTTGTATTATTATTTTATTTTATGATCCTAAACATGATTTCAACTTTCATTTTCATTGTTTTGAGGTTTGTTTAATTATCTATAATAGGAAATCTTTTGATGGCCTCCTTCCCTAACCTAAAAATTATATTTTTTTTAATGGTAATGGGGGGGATTTCTGAAATTCTAATTTTGTATGAAAAGGAGAAAATATCGATTCCAAGGATTGACAAACACTTCGGAATTAACAATCGTCTAAGTTTGCCCTCCTCTAAAAACGAGTTTTCTCAAATAGAAAGAGCCGATCAAATGGAGGCAAATCATGTAGTGAGAGCCACCTTCGTGCAAATGATGATTAATTATTTGACGTCAAGACCGAAGGACATGTGCACCACCTTTCAATTTAAATCGAGCTGTGTTTCGTTATGCTTCCGCACTCGAATAAATTTTCTTCGGTGCGTTAATATTGGGCCATTGAATGACGTCCATTTTCCACAATATGAGAGGTGTCCTTTACGTTTCGTCATACCAATTGTATTGGACGGACTTGCTATTGGGTGCGATCAGTCATCTATCGAAATTGCATTGTGAAGAATGAGGTTAACCAACTGCATTGAAAGTGAAAGTTGGCTCAGTTACAATTTTGTTGCGGAACCCGAAACTTATAGTAACGGAAAGCTTTTGATTGTGAAGAATATCAAATCAAATGTCCTTGAAGTGACGATTTTAAGGGGATATTCAAAGGCGAAGATGTTAAGTTTGTTCTTTTACTTTCGTGTCAAAATGGCTGTGTGGGGGACAAATTCTCTTTCAAAGAGGGACGATAAAATTAGAGAACGGTTTTGTAGTAATATATGAAAAATGAAAGATACGTAATTCAAAAATTCAAAAATTCAAAAAAGTGGTACGAAAAGTCGTTAAAATGTCTGATAAACTCGAAGATTTGGCTATTGACCGAATTAAATGGAGCAGCTTGTGCATACTCGGAATTATTATATTCAATACATTAACTATTTTGGGCGGAACGAAGTTCGCCGGGTCAGCTAATAGCTTATAAAAGCCATCTGGAGCGCTGTAAATCACCTCCCTATTGGTTGAACGGGTAATTACTTGTGGAATGACAAAGGGCCTCCTCTGGGCTAAAATTAGCTCTGTGGCCTGCCATCCGAAATGATCAATTGAATGATGTTCTTGTTTGAAAACAAAGACGCATTCTTTAAATGCAGCTGCATTGCGTAGGTACAGGACAGCATATAACCTCACCAGTACAGCTCCCATTGTAGCGAGAAACTCGATTTAGGTGCAGCTTGTGCTTAACATTTTGTTTCCTAAGTTCCTAACCTTAACAGACTTCCGCCGATTTTGCACATCAATAACAACCCCTACAACGCACCAAGTCTTTTGGACACCATCTGCCTGTTTCAGAGAAGATTCCCTACATTCATAGTTCTGTCGAGCGAAATTCGCATGACAAAAAATCCTTTTTTTTAAATCTTTCTTACTAATAACAACAGTATGGGCATGAATTCAGTTCAATTCAATTCAATACAAAATGGAAAACAATAAATTCCGTTTTTAAATTAAATTTTTTTTATTCACGAACTTTGTGCGCGGGCGGCGAGAGGCCAACCCTACTCCAATCGAAGGTACATATACACACATCCCTTATGGGTTGGCCAGATTAATGACAATGCTTACACTGGCAATGGAATGCATTCAACCGATTTTCGGCGGTCGAATTGGATTGAATTGGTTTCAGCAAGTTTGCCTCTGATTGGTGTGGGAGTGTGAGGTTCGCTTTGCTTTCCTGCTGCTGCAAAATAAACCGAACACAAACGGATAATTGTAAAGAAAAAAGGGAAAAAAACACCCAAATGGAATGCCATTTACAAAAATAGGATGCAATCAATAAAATGCAACCCAAAACTGTTTGCATGTGGAATATTGTGATGAATTGTCCACATATAACGCAAAAGGGTGATATTTTTTTTTATTTTTGGAATTTTTCTCTCACGAAATTATGTACGCATATTTGTAAACAATTTTTCTGTTTAAGAATTTTATATATTGAAAATGTATTTATAAGTAAAATGCACATTTGACTAAAGTTTGTCATTGAAATCATTTTTTTTTCATTTTTTCAATGCAGCTGTATTTTACTACAGGACGACCATGTGACCGAGGGTGATAGTGTCATCGGGGGAATTTGAGTGGGCCGTCGAAAATGATCGTTTGAGACGTAGAAAACCGACCACATGAATGAAAAACTGATCACATGCAATAACAAAATAACGACATGAGTGTAGGAATTAACACATAAGTCAAACGCGAGTGCCAAAATGTCAAAATCTCACTAAAGTCTGTTTGCTTTCGACTTATATAACGATCTAAGTTCTACAGAAGCACCTTATGGGCTACATCTTTTATGTAATGAACTGCCACATATGATTTAAAGTGTTGTTTAAATCGCAATGATTCGTAGTAGCAAATGGCCCAAGGACTGAGTCCATGAATAAGTCGATGTGGGAATGAGATGTACAATACCAACCTTCAATCCTTTTTTAACCTTCACCTTGACGATATACCCAGGTGTAGATCCCAGTTTTCGCCTTTAAATATCTCAGTTATTTTCTTACCAATTCTAGAATCGTTTTATCTCAGTGACTAAATTGATCTGTACTCTCGGAAAGAGATAGTAAGAACATTTTTTTGATATCTTATTTTGCGAAAATTGCGAAATTTTTAGTATATTTTAGTATAGATTTACATTTACCCGAAGATGTATTTGGAATTCGTCTTCAAAGATTGTTTAATACAAGGATAATATTGACAATATGCACGCGCAAGTAGAAGCTTGTGTTTGTTTCTATTGGAATCACTTGTTTCTGTAGTAAATACTGCTAAATGTTATAAAACAATAAAAACTTACTTTTTCGTATTTTCATTTTATGAATTTGTATTTATTTACATTATAACTAAATGGAAAATACTATTAGCAGGTAAAATTATTAGCAGAAACAAAAACTAACACAAGAAAGGAAATAGGCACTCAAATACTAATATGTTGCAAAACACAAAACAAAAATATTATTTTGTATGAAAATCTTGACATTTTGTTTGCGTACGACTGTGAACTTGGCAATTTGTTTTTTTTTTTCACTGTACGCAAACTTTCGTAGAGGGGCGCTTCCTTTTCTCCTCACAAAAAAATTGTCCTTTTTGCGTTGGAGCTCATCTGGTATGAAGGGTTCTTGTAGCTCTTGAGCTGGAACGCCCAAAATACATTCTATTACAATTCTAGTACAAAAATTACCCATAACTCTTGAAACCAGAGCTCTTTTGTTTATCACTGTAATGCAAAGATCTTCACCCAACTCTTGCATGAACTTACTTACTTTGTTGCTTAATAAAATCTAAAACTAATAAATAACTAACTAATGAAATGGAAAACAAATATTGGATATACGATGAAATTCAATAACTGATAGGCTGGTTCACAACGTTTTAATCGATTTTTTTTATTGTCACCCGCTATTCAACTACAAATCAACAGTATACAAACATTAAATATTGCAAAACTTAGTAGATAGGCGCTAGATTAAAAAAAAAAATATTTAGTATGTGCATTACAAGGCTTACACATTTTTGAAATAGTTCAATTAATGAAAGATAATCTCTAGACCCCCATCAGGATAAGGAGTTTTTATTTAGCGACAAAGTGAAGGTTAACAGGATATTAATCTTCGCTCTGTCTATCCATTTTAAATTGTTTATGCCGCGCCACTGCCTCCCGTATGCAATAATTAGTGGCCTGTTGGTCTTATAGTGCACTGTGTCTTATAAGGGTAGCTAAGTGACCATTTGACTGTGTGACCGTGTGTCAGCAACGAAATTTGAATATTCGAGTCGCTTCTGTTTTGATGGGAAAAGGACCGTGTGAAGAATGGAAAACTAATTGTCAATTTGACGCGATCATCTTTTGGTCATATTATTATCATTCACAGATTAATTCTCAGATTGTCTGACACTTTCACTCACGCTGTCAGTCGAAAACAGTCAGATTTCACACTGACACTGTCAGATATCTCCGTAGAAATGTGAGGAAAAAACGACTCTATCCAGGAAAGTCCGACGCCGACACGGTTTTTTTTAAGGTCACATATTTGCAAAGGCACATCCATATAAGAGGACATAACTTTGATACAGATTTTGGTAATTGAAAATCATGACATCTGTCTGTAAGATTTATCCCTAGGTGTGTGACGACTCCACCATGGAAATTCAGAAGCGGTCATATACCTTGTAGCATAAGGAGGCGGGTTTGGAGGGTGCTACTTCGTCCCTTGTAGCAGATAATGGCACGCTTGCGGAAGGCCGGCAAAAAGCTCGTCGGATTGGGGGGGGGGGTTCTTTCTGCTACATAACCTCGCTACAAATAAATGTTCGTGCCAGCGTAGTTCTTTAATACCAAATAATCAAATAATATAATGCTACTGATTCATAATTATCGTTCCAAAATATTACCAGTAGCATTTTACTGAGCCGAGTCCGAAAGGGGAGTTATCACCCCTGTGGGTTTGCGTTCAATTAAAAAGAAATTTATGACGCAAACAAAAAAAAATGAAGTAAGAAAGAAATCCCTAAATGAATGGCCAGAACATAAGAGATAAGGTATGCTAACGATAATCAAAAGAGGAACAAAGCGGGGGGGGGGGGGGGGGGGGGAAATGTCAAAAGAGAATTTGAGTAGAAACGAACAGAACACAAAAAAAAAATGAAAATAAAGAGAAGAAAGAAGAAGGTTGGTCTGATGTTATTGACCTCACGGCTCACGCTGATCGGCATATCTGATCATCACCGTGACTTCGGCTATACCCGCCCTACTGCTGATCGTATTCTGCAGCTCCATGGCCACCTCACGCCGGAATGATAATTAGTAGCCCCTAAATCTATATGTTACGCCATGCCTACTTCACCGTTGGTTACCCCTTTCACCCGTGCATCGCCACTTATTTACCTCATCCTAATTATCAAATAATAAGCCCAAATTAACTCCATGATACAAGGTTTATTCAATAGCAGACTTAAACTTAAAGAGACACTTAATCCTCTCTTAAATCTCTCACGTCCCTAAAAGAGCGACAATGAGATAGAGCGTTTGAGTTTGACTCAGCATTATAATATGACATTACGATAACTTGTTCAATGGGGAAATCTAATAAGTGTCTCTACTCAGAATTTGGAAAATATTGTAATATATAATAAAAAAAAGATAATATAGAGTTAGCTTTTAGGTATCTAATGTATTCAATTTAGACCCCTTTCCGTATTATATATGTTATGAATATAAGTGGATATGTAGAAGGTATATAAATATTACTTAGTAATAAAAGGAAAACTCCTTAAGAATTTTAAAGTTAAGATGCCGAAGAAAATACAAACTTAAAATTTGACTTACGTAATGTTGTGTTCTTTTACTCTTTAATATTTCGTTGAGGAAGAGATGAAGATGTATGTTGCAAGGGAAAACAGCTGACTCCTTTTGTGCGCACAATTGGTTGTCTGTTGTTTGATGTGTGGTGAATTTGTTTTGGTTTTGATTTGAATGATTATGTATGTTTGCTGTATGAAAGGTATGTGATTAAATATATGTATGTTTGTATAATCTTTAAATGGCATTACCTGGGGTGTTTGGGTCGTTACTAGGTACGAATTATACTAAACTAACAAAAAAAACAAAATACTAATACTAATCTAATTCTAAACTAAAATTAACTTAAATATAGTGGCTTCTCTTCTTCGTCCAGGTAAGTTGGTACGTGGGTTGGGGCTTCTCTTTTATGCGGGAGTATTGGATGAGGAGCAACGGGGCTGATCGGGACCTAGTGCTTTTCGATTGTGATCGCTTCGCAGCACATTGACACTATCCTCGATTAAATTCACCATTCTCACTCTGATACGCGCCCTTGTATTGTAAGCAGGTGATTTTATTCGTTTAGCGGCAACCTATTCGGATGGAACACGTGGCTGTCATCAGTTCGCCTAATATTTACCAGTCCGAATCATTCTTAATTCTGCCACCGGGAGACGTAATGCTGAGGCTCTGCTAAATTCATCATACAGCGATCACAGCGGTGCACTATCGTGTTTCTGTTGATGAGTTGTCGGCAGTAGGAAAATGTTAATTGCGGTCCAATTTGGAGTTGAAAGACTCGCGTTTGTGCATCCAAGTGCAATGCGACTCGTGGTGGAGATCCACTCCTATTTTCCTTTTACTTATAGCCCACGCGGTTTCCCCCTAAAATAAGAGATATTTCTCAAACGCGCACCGAAAGAAATTACAAGAAATGGTGGAGCTTACCCTAAAAGCCGATATCCCTATAGCACCGATTATCAAGTACAAAATGGTAATCAATTTTGCGTAAATTATTATATATTTTTTTTTCTTTTAATTATTTGGACAATTGACACTGACTTGCAGCGTTTGCTGCTCTTATGCAATGACTTGAACGAATGAAAAAGAAAGATCGCGTGTCCGCACGGCTATATATATAGACATGGGCCTGTAAACAATAATGGGAGCTGACTCTCCAAAAACGTACACGTTGCATTTTCACTAGTTGTGCAGCGGCTTTTCCTGTGGGGAAGCGCCATATGCGTGCAGATAAGGTAGTGTGTCAGTTACGTTTAAAAAAAAAAGGAAAAAAAAAAAATGTAAAAAAATGAATTATGAGAATTCGAGGGTATTTTGAAACGTGTTACGCTACAACCTACTGTCACAAGTCACATAGTCCCACGGTATCATTGAAACTGGCTGACTGTTTCCTATTCGTGGCTATCGTTTGTTTTTGATTTTAGTAATTAAAAATCATGGCGTGTCAGATTTATCAGTAAAAATATGTGACGACTCCAACTTGTTAACTCTGGTGCAGTCAAATACTGTCAAACGGTTGAATGGTCACACGGTTATACCCCGTTTACAGACAAATCCTTATGAGTGGCTTTTGCTCGTTTTAGACATTGCGAATTTGAAATCATGAGTTCTGCCAGACGATCCTTGTGGGGACGCGACGTCCTTTAAAAATCGAGTAGAATGGGTGAAAATGATCGGCCACGTTTATGGTGAAGCTTATCTCAAGAGTTTTCAAAAATTAATCGCTTCCTTTAGAAAGATAATTACTAAAATTTTGGTGCAAATTTTACTTCTGAAACTCCTAACAAACATGACCCAAAAGTAAAACCCTCAAAGAAATCGAATAATGGTTTCGAGAAGTTTGGCCTAGAATCACGCAGGAACTGTTGAACGAACTGATTATTTATTAAAACAAATGGATCCTAACCAATAAACGTTTTTTGTTGTGACTTACAATTT
This sequence comes from Cheilosia variabilis, assembly GCA_951230905.1. NCBI lineage: Eukaryota > Metazoa > Arthropoda > Insecta > Diptera > Syrphidae > Cheilosia > Cheilosia variabilis. The sequence goes on along the minus strand of OX579680.1, from coordinate 57,006,532 downwards.
TAGTAGGTACATAAATCAAAATAGCAATATATTTCATACAAATTTCGCAATTGTTATTCGTACAGGCGCCTTGACGGAAATATTGTTGCCAAAGCGAGTCATGAAGACCACTCTTCTTGCAATCATCTTGCATTACAAATTGAAGCTTCGCACAGCTCTTTCTATATCGACTTACAACAATTTTAACTTGATACACCTAAGTACTGACCAAATTGAAGGCACTAATTGTTTTTTTCCGAGATTCAGTTATGCCCGCATTCCCATTTTTTTGCAGTTGAAATAAGAACGGGTCCCCCGCTCTTACCGTGAAATAATAGGGTGTTTTTTTTAGATGTATATAACTTTAAGTTGGCAACACTATTTTAACTGGCGGAAATTTTGTCAGCTGTCAAGTGATCTATTTTTTGTTTGGATTGGCATTTCAACATGAATAAATAGAACAGACCTGAACAACGCTTCCAAATTGTGCAAATTTATTTTGAAAATCATGGTTCTGTTCGAAATACAAGATTGCCGTTGATCCCACTTTTCATAAGCGAATTTTGTTTAGCGATGAAGCTCACTTTTGGTTGAATGGATACGACAATAAACAAAACTGCCGTACTTGGAGTGATGATAATCCTCAAGTGTATGTTGAGACACCGTTACATCCACAAAAACTGACTGTTTGGTGGAATAATTGGTCCGTACTTCTTTAAAAACGATGCTGGCGAGATCGTTACAGTCAATGGTGACCGCAATAGAGCCATGACTGACTTTTTTGTTCATCAATTGAACAACCATGATGTGCAGGAGCTCGGAGCTGTGGTTTCAACAAGACGGCGCAACATGCCACACAGCTCGTGCCACAATTGATTTATTGAAGGAAACGTTTGGTAACCGCATAGTTTCACGTTGCAGACCCGTGAATTGGCCTCCAAGATTATGCGATTGACTATTTTCAGTGGGGATATGTGAAGTCGCTAGTCTACGCCGATAAGCCCGAAACGATTGACCACTTGGAGGACAACATTCGCCGCATTATTGCCGATATACGGCCACAAATGTTGGAAAAAGTCATCGAAAATTGGACCTCGTCCGAGCCAGCCATGGCGATCATATGCCAGACATCATATTTAGATTATAGGGCCAGAAGATTATCTTTCGAATAAAGTAAATTCCATGTCAATTTAAAAAAATCATCTTTCTTTTATTCCATTTAAAAGTTCTATACCCTTTATAATTGGCACAATTTCCTTTTGCAACCCATCGTGAAACTCTTTAATGAATATCCAAAACAAAGCCAGTGAAAATAATTCCAAAGCCTCATGGGAACAACACACGGTAAGAAGGATGTGACAATAACGAAAATTGTAAACAAAAATTATTCCCCCCAGTTTAACCGCATAATTTGTGCAGCGTCCGCACCAGATGACAACGCTGTTTTGAAATATGTATTTTTTGCTTTAACTTTTATCTTTTATTTATTTAATTGTAGTTATATGGGGCAGCCATATCTCTGTTTCTAGTTGGCAATCTTTCTTTTTGTTTGAACGCAAATTCATTTCAAGCCAGGCAAGTTTGCATCCTTGAATTCGCGGCGAACAAAGTAACAACCGGTATAACACCACAGCGCGGGCAAGTTATTAAAATTTGTTGTACAGTTTTGAAGGTGGAATTATGCCACTCCGGGGGTCCTTTTTCGGGCTTAATTTTCCTGTACACATTCTTTTTTGTGAACTCTGAAGTGATTGCCTTGGAAAACAGAGCGACACATGCAGCGGTAGAGTTCATCTGGCATAAAAGTTCATCCAAGGATGCAATAAATTACAATTTTCAAAAAAAAATAATTAAGTAATGCCTTTCATTTTAAATTTACTACACCACATACTACATTAATCTGTTTGTGTAAATAAAATAATGCGAACAAATTATTAACATTCCAACCGCTTGCAGGATGAACAAAAAACAAATTCGATTAAACGTTCGTCGGTGGAATCTTGAAAAGCCATTGCAAAATATTTGTAATAACGATAAAATCGGCACGTTTTTAACGATTATTTTATGATGAAATTTTTATTTAATATATCTATAATTAATTCAATTAATCAAGGGGTGGCTATAGGTAGCTGCTGCAGATACTTGTTGTTTGTAGCAATTAATTTTAATTATGTATCTATAATATTTGCGTGGATTTTCATCATCAAGTGGAACATGACCTTTCATTTTTAATATCTATTAATTTGTTTTATTTTATTTTATTTTGCATTACATTCAATTGATTTTTTTTTTTATTGACATTATAAATCCTCGGCGGTTTAAATATTTATGCAGTAATTTTATTACAAAAAAAAAAAATATAGATAGTGTAATAATTAAAAAGTAATGCATGGTTTTTGTGGGTTTGCCTTCAGGTACCATTCGTGTATGGTGTCAAGGGATTAATATTATACATTTTGTAATTAGATTGGAATCGGGGCATACGGCTTGGAAGCAAAAAACAAAATAAATGCTGTGATATTTGCTTTTACAGTTTTTGTATACCTACACTTCGAAGTGCCATTCATTAGTGATGAGATGAGTGGTTTTCAGAAGCGTTAATAACATTGCAAACTCGAGACGGATGGGTGTGGGAAAAATTCTGGAAAAAGAGTGAGTGTGCAGTGATGCGCGAAAAATGATCAGCCAAACAAATTCGCTTTAAAAATTTCGAAAATATTTTTTTTTTTTTGATCCGGAGTTTTATTTAAATTTAATTTTGCAGGCAAAATATTTAGTATAGTGTGAAGTTTTTAATTACTGCTTTTGATCCAAGCCGACTGAATTGAAATGTGCACAAAAATTTAGCAAACGTGGTGATCAGTTGTTGGTGTTAAGATGTTAAAAAAAATCTGAGTTGTCGGTGGAAAAAAGGCGGTTGGAGGTAAAATAAGCCGGCGAAAGTACCCCAGTAGCAGCGGAGGTGCACTAAAAACAGACAGCGGACTTCGCAGGACGCTTCATCTTCGGAGGTAGTTGGGCTTGGGACTGTCCATGGTGTAGGGTTGCCATAAAAGAAATGTAAAAAAGCGGGACAATTTTCTCGAAAAGCGGGACATGGCGGGACATTTTAAAAATATATGTTTTAATGACTTCATATGCTTTTTTATGTCATAAACGCCGGAATACCCGATCGAACATTTTGTGGAACATAACTTGCACTCGGCTACTGGGCATTTTTTTATTATTATTTTTAGCACTAAACGAAAACTAGAAGCGTTATGAGCGCAAATACCTACTGACAAGTGGCAGTGCAGGCTTATGTTTTGACAACAGATTGAGTGTGTTCAATAACAATAGCGGCGAAATTTCAATTGGTAGCATTCAGACCAGAAAATGTAATAGTGAAAATATCTTTTTATAAGATTTAGTCATAAAAAAATAAAGCCAAATTGATGGACATTAAAACGATTTTTTTGTGTTTTATTTCAATTCGAAGTTCTAGACCTCTAAAAAAAGTGTCGAAAAAGTGGGACATTGGCGGGACACTTGGCGGGACAAAGGTTCAAAAGCGGGACTGTCCCGCCAAATGCGTGACATCTGGCATCCGTAATGGAGGAGTATAAGACCCAGGCACTTGTGGGTAGGTATAATTTGACGTTGGTGGACCTCCGGCCGAAGCATCCCAGTATGTTGGAAGGTATTAAGCCGACTCCGCTTATCTGAAAAAATCGGTTAAGTAACTGAGACACAAAATTTTACCGATTTTTTTTCCATTTATTCAAAGTTCGCTTCAGAGCAAATACTTGAGTGGAAAAATAATTGTGACAAATTGGTGTTTTCGTTAAGCGGAGTCGACTGTACCTGACTAATTGGTGGGTATCCCCGAGTTCGATGCCCATACCGTCGAATAGCATCCACATAGAAGGCTAGTGGCTGATAAAGTTGCGATTGCGACGGAGAGCCCCACAGAATGCGGTAGTGTTTCTGATAGCTAGCGCGATATATTTTCTGTGGTGTTGGTTGCTGCGACTCTGGCTGTAATCCAGTTGATTGGGGTTGCTGATTCTTCTTAAAGGTTGAAGATGGATGCAAACAAGGTATTTAACTATGTAAAATAAATCCTCTCTGAGTTGAAAGTGGAATGAAGCTATCTGCCTGGCCGGCTGCTGACTGAGTTCTGTGGCTGCTCTTTAACTGATTCTTCTGAGATGATAAAAGCGGTTAAAATTGGTTTCAACATCCAATAAAACGACCAGCGAGTACACAAACCATTTAGAACCATTCTGCTGAGTAAACTCCGTCTTCCAAGTTCAAATTTCCTTAGCTGCTTGTTGTCACTTGCGTAGATATGTGTGTTGATGGAAATTGCAACATAATAAGGGTAAACATCCGATTTGGTTGCAAATTCAAATCCCAAACATGTCAAATTCATTGTCTAATGCAGGTCAAATTACGAGACGAATGGACCACCCCATCTGCCACCATCGAACACGATATACTGCTGCGTCTGGAGTTCCCTATCCTCGGTTTGTATTCGTTTTTTTCTTATGCAACGATTCGGAGAGTAATATTTATGACTACCATTCGAAGCGTTACTGATTTCCCTGGAGAAATAACTCAACCGAACACGAGCACAACGTAGGTACAATCTGTTCACAGTGTGGCCCACGAACAGCAACACCAACACCAACACCAAACAGTTTGGGCTGAGAATATACCTCCACCAAGTGGTGGACAAACCCCCCCCCCCCCTGATATAAGACCAAGGATGGGAAAAAATCCAAAAACTGCCACAAAACCACCACCGAAAATATTTGTTCTTGTTTTTCGTTTGATATCAAATACAACAACTGTTATAGGTCAACGATTGGAATACGGTTACATGGATAACCTATGCCAACGGAAACAGGTCTTAACCATAAATTTTCCAGATGATTTATTTTCCTTCGGTGCGCGCGTCCACTTCTGGTATAGGTCCTTCGGAAAAAGTCCTACGTTTTGTTTTTGTTATTTAGTTGCTGCAAAGCATTTATGTTTCTCGCCGGAGGATAATTCAAGAAACACTATACCACAGCAACGCTCTTTGGTGGGGGGTGCAAAAGGGTACAGGACAGCTTGCACGATGAAGTTCATCGGAGCAGTTTTATGCGATGATCGTGATATAATTTCATTGTGCAATTTTTCATGTATTAACAATCCCCATCGACCATATGCGACCAAATCACCTCCCAATAATTTTATGAGCATCAGGCAGAGAATATTCCCATCTACTGATGGCTGGATTTTTTTCTTTTTGGAGACAGCCTTTGTTAGGACAAGCAGCCGGATGTGTTCGTGTGGTGCTAATTTTGTTGGGGTGCCTTTGGAGTTATGGATCAATGAATAAATTGATATTGGACGTGTTTGATGTGATTGTCAAGCGGAAGTGCTGCAAGACTTTCTGGGACTATACGTATGATTGGCTTTCGATGGAAATGGGAGCAGGGAAAGACTTGCAATCGACGTGGGTAATGATTTGGGTTCGACTGATTTGATGTTAGATTTGTGGATTACATGTGGCAAAGGTTGCTTAAGTTTAAGGAAAAAACAATATTTTCGACTTAAGTTGGGTGGCTCAACTATTGAATGAACTCCACCAAAGGTACGCCGTGTCGGAGAAAACAAGTTTCTGACCAAAAAATGTCAGCCCGGCCTTACAAAAGTCTGGAAGTTCAATTACAGCTTCGAAGTAACCGGAAGAAGCCGAAAATCAAATATTTGATTTAAAAATGTCAGCCCGACCTGACAAAAGACTACAAGTTCGGTTACAACTTCGAGGTAACCGGTAGAAGTCGAAAAATCAAGACTTCACAGAGTTGGCAGAGCGGTTTCGTTGGCTCCGGAGCTGCGCACATGGTTATAGAGACTTTTCAGGGAGACTTGGCATTCTACCCACTTTATAAACCTTTGGGTATGCCACTAGCTTTGCCTCATTTATTTTCCATTCATTTTTGTAGGACGCCCCAGCCTCTTTTAACAATTTAAATTTTCCGCACACCATTTTTAAGCAATCAAAGGGAATCTTCATAAGTGTATTCGGAGATGTCGAACTTGATGTAACCATCGCATCGTGGATTAGTTGATATAGTTGACAGGAATTCCCTATCTCATTTAAAAATCTGAGTTTAAAACATGCTTGTCCAACCACTGAAACAAGGACCGGAGAAGCTGATCGGCCTTGCGTACCTCACATGTTGTGATGATCCTTTTACGATCTCAGCAATCCAAAGAAGAAATATCAGTCCGGTAGATTGTATTCGCGGTCTTAATCTTTTGAACGATACCCAAACCGCATAACCAAAGATAAGAGTTGGAACAACCACAGAATTCAAGACCGAGAACTTACTCTTAATATCAAACTTGGGTCTTCTTCTTTTTTCTGTTGGGTTACAGTGTGCGTGGGCCTACAGCAAAAAAGCTCCTCCGTAGCTAACTGCCTCCATTTCCACACTTCAAGTTCGTTGAGTTCACATTCCACTTGTGCGAGACAGCAAAGGCGAGATCTTCCTCTAGTTCGCTGTTTCTTCAAGTTAGATTCGAAAAATTAACGGGCCGATGCATTTGTGTCTACGATTGATGCTGAATTTTTAAACAATGGCGATGTCGCTGCACAGCTTGTATAGTTCGGAGCTGATTTTTCTGCTCCAAAGTCCTTCGAACGGAATCGAACATTTTGAGGGTTATGTGTTTCGCGCGTATCCTATGTACGTTCCTACGGGACTCTCTGTAGCCTAAACGGCTTGACCGATTTTGAAGAGTGAGGTGTCATAAGATTCATATTCTTCCCCGGAGTGTCATAGGCTAAAAAGTTAAAAATAAAAAAAATTTGTTTAAAAAACAAAAAAAACCCGACTGACTGTAAAAAAAAATAATTAAAAAGATATGAACAAGACGGATTTATGTACCTTTAGCTAACTATTTGGCAGTCGGAGGGTACTCAATACTCACACATATAAAGGGTTTTTCAGGGACGCTACAAAAGTAGAGCGACAGGGACAGCAAACGACGCCGAATTTCTTGCCGCTCTTTTGACATTTCTCTTCAGTAAGGTTTGCCATTTCATGATGGAAAGATATACGAGCCAACAACGAGTCGAAATTATTAAAATTTACTACCGAAATTCGGAGTCAGTGGCCTCAACGTTAAGAGCGCTACGTCCAATTTATGGTCGTCATAATCGTCCTAGCAGATCAACAATTGACCGTCTAGTGGAAAATTTTCAATCCACAGGCACAGTACAAAATGTTCACGTGCCAGTGAGACAAAGAAGTGCCCGTAGTGTCGAGAATATTGCTGCCGCTGAGGCTTCAGTTGAAGAAAGCCCAAATGTGTCTCTCACACGTCGTTCTCAAGCGTTGGGCATCTCTGTGACGTCGTTGTGGCGAATTTTGCGAAAAGATCTTGGCCTACATCCTTACAAGAGAACTGAAACCGCTTGACCACCAGAAGCGTCGTATGTTCGTGAATTGGGCTGAGCAACAACTTGAAAATGATTCGGTTTTTCATCGAAAAATCATCTTCAGCGATGAGGCTCATTTCTGGCTGAATGGCTTCGTCAATAAACAAAATATGCGGTATTGGTCAAGCAGCAATCCACACGTACTCCATGAGTCATCATTGCATCCCGAAAAAATTACGGTTTGGTGTGGTTTATGGGCCGGCGGCGTCATTGGGCCGTACTTCTTCCGTGATGATCAAGAGCGGCACGTTACTGTGAATGGGAATCGCTACCGTTCAATGATAACCGAATATTTTTGGCCCCAATTGAATGATATGGACTTGGAGGACATGTGGTTCCAACAAGACGGCGCCACAAGCCACACAGCGAATGTCACAATCAATTTATTGGAAACCAAGTTTGGAGCACGTGTTATCTCACGAAATGGTCCAGTCGCATGGCCGCCTCGGTCGTGCGATTTGACGCCGTTAGACACTATTTCCTGTGGGGCTACGTCAAGTCTATGGTCTATGCTAACAAGCCAGCGACGATTGATGAACTTCGTACGAATATCGAACGTGAAATTGCAGCAGTATCGGCCGATTTATGCTTGAAAACCGTCGAAAATTGGGTTCAGCGTCTGGACTTCTGCAAGCGTGCCCGTGGTGGCCATGCAAAATAAATCGAGTTCCATACATAATGGCATCGAACGTACTTTTTACAGGAATAAAGAATTTCATTGATATCCAAAAGTGATATTTTGTTTTATTTAAAAAAACTTTTTAGCGCTCTTATTGAAAAACCCTTTATTTGTTAGACTGTGTAGGTATATAGTCTCCGATTGTCAATTAGTTTGTTTGTTTGTTTCTCACTTTTATGGCACTTTATGGCGTATTGAGCCTGCCTGGTTTTCTTTTCTATCTTTCGCTATTTCAAATGACAATTTCTTCAAATTTCTGCAAATTTGTGCTGCAGTTGTTCTGTTTGTGTATTTATCGTTCAGACTGGTTTGTAAAGTGCTGAAATTTGGAAATTGTGTTGTAAATACCAACGCAGTTTTGACGCTTCAACTTAGCTTTACATGAAATACGAAGTCTAAGAGTTATTGTTTTTCCGTATCTTCTAATGTGTTATAGATAAGTTCTATTATTTTTAGGAAAGAATCTAGTTCCCCATATGATCCCGTGAAGATTGGAATGATCTTCATTGAACTTTCAATGCTAAAATCAGCCATCTTCTCAAATTTTTCCTGTATCAATTTATCTAGTAACTTGTATTTTTCTAGGAATTCCTCTATAAGGTTGGCGTCTTCTTTGATTTCCTGTAGTCTTTTTTGTTTTGCACACCACGTTGCTTGAGTATATCCTCTATTGCTGTTTTTTTTTTTTATATTTAGAAACATTTTCATAATTACACTAGGTACACTCTGCTATCAGAGGAATTCAAGCGGTATAAGGTACCAGCAGATAGAGGTACCTGACATTATTTTCCGACGCTCTTTTGTGTATACTAAAATGTGTGCTTCGTTGCGTTGTTGCTATGGCAAAAGACACCACACGTCAGAAATGAGTTAACGTGGAAAAAAGGAAACGCAAAACTCAATTACAACCCCCATACTGCCCCACTTCACCATTTCATATACTGAAGAATCAAAAAAGCTTGTCAATCATGAGCCCACACATCCACCTTTATAAGAGGACATCATGTTTTCGCTAAATGAACATGCCACTCAACAATGAAGAAGAATAACTTCATTGTTTGCACCGTGGCGAGGCGATATTTCACCATTTTGCCTTCATGGCTCTTCAGGACACAACAAAAGAATCATTCCGATAAATCATCATCAAAGCTCTCTCAAAGATGGAATACGTTGTTCCCACCTATCGACGATATAAAAATAAATGAGTGTAATCTTAGATAGCTGCTCATAAACATCCGTTTGCCTCATTGTCGGCGTGCACGCCCCCCCCCTTTGTCACTATATATATTTAGACGCATCGTCATAGATGAATAGACCGCCACTGCCACACCGTGCCAATATCGGTTGCCACAACGACGACGGCGACATCAATTTTGCATAAGAACATTTTTCAAAATAAACGGGTCGCCGGATGCGATAGACACCGATATGCTCGTACATATGTCAGGCGAAAACGGAAGGCATTGTGCATAAAAGAACCCGAGGTGCGAGGAGTCTGCTCCGCCTCGTTCCTCTGATATTTCGCCGCCCAGCTAATAATGTAGAACACAGCGAATGCTGGTGTACATTGGCATCGTATAAAGACGACCGCCATACAGCTCGAGGATTGTCTACTTTTCCATACTGTTTGTAACACTGCAAATGAGGGAAAGGATACAACAATGCCGCCGCAAGGCGAATCCACCACAATTTATAACCATAATTTAGCAAGCACTTTAGTTAAAAAATCGTCTCCCATAATGGTATGCGCCTTAGTGGATGCCAAACCGAACGAAAGACATTACACTTACACGATGTCGATGGTGATGTCGCAGCCGCCGACTGAGGAGACTGAGCGCGACCATCATATTTGGCGCCGTCGCTTTTAGGTTCTATACGCGCAAAGTGTGATACATGCTTTATAATATGTTGTAAATTTTGCTTTCATTCCTTGAGATGTCATGTAACCATGTGCTGTTATGTGGGGCGCGGTTAGAGATCAAATAAATTCACTTGAATAATTGTGCGCAATTATCCTTTGATTGATTAATTTTTCGGTGTACGAACTTTGATGTTGTACCGAAGTGTATGTGGGCTGTGTGATTTATTAACGAAAGAGCCATTTTTTTTTTTTTGTTTTTTGCCCGACGCTACTAATGGCGCCCAATGTGGGAACATATTCGGTCGTAAAAGGAACGTTACATGCGGGTGGGGCAGATTTTTCAGCAGTGGTAAGACATGGTGCAAGGAGGGATGCTGAGCAGTGAGCACTTGAATTTATATGGCCCCTTACAGGGACTGGACTCGACGAAGGTTTTTTCTTTTTTCGGGGTTCGCCCAAAATTCAATCCAAAATGGAGTGCAACCTTCAAAGTTGCGAGTTGTCCATTCTAACTTGCATGAATGCGCCCACGTACTAAAGACAGTTGTAAAGGGTGTCCCTTTATTTAAGCAAATTCAAATTTTCCGCCATTTAATAGTACAGCGGTGGCAACGGAAAAAAAAAGTTACCAATGTGACAGCTGACAGTTCGGGGTTAGTAAAAATGAACAACGCATTCATTCTTGAGCAACATTTTAAAAACATTTGGCAGCTACAGTCCGCAACATTCGTACAAAATATGACCGTCATAGTGATTTAAAACCATCAACTGTTTTCAAAACTTATTTTTTTTTATAATTGAAAATTTCAGGGAGATAGGATCAATTAGTGGTTTTAAACACTCTGGGTGTCCTGTCACAAATCGTTCAACAGAAAACATCGAAGCAGTTCGCGAGGGTATTGCTGACAGTCCAGGAACATCAATTCGGCACCGTAGTCAAGAATTTGACATATAGAGAAGCTCTCCACAGAAAACTATCACTAAAAACCCAGTTTTTATTGCCTAAATTACAAGATACGGATGTGACCAACATGTGGTTTCAACAAGACGGTGCCTACACACATACAGCCAGAGAAACAATTCAATTACTGCATGAGTCCTTTCCTTATCGCGCAATCGTCCGTTTTTGAGATTAGAATTGGCCATCCTGATCTTGCGGTTTAACGCCATTGGAATTTTATCTTTGGGGTTTTTTTGAAGTTGAAGGTCTGTGCAAACAAGCCCACTATCACCAACGGCTTGAAAGCGGTTATTGGGAGGAGTATCAATGAAATTCAATCACATCTGTGCGAAACGGTCATAACAAATTTCAATATAAGAGTACGTAACAGCCAGCAAAGCAGTGGCGGTCATTTATCCGATGTGCTATTCCATACATAACCCCAATCTGTATACTCTAAGAATCAGTAAAAAATTTCTAATTAAAAATTTCTTTCTAATTAAAAATCTGTATTTTGTATCAAAATTACATTTTGCATGAATTATGGGACACCCTTTACTAATTTACAACTTTCTGATACGGACTGCCGATATAGTTATTGGGCCTTACCAACAACCAAACCGCAAACTCGAGTTTAACTAATTTCGAAACTAAATATAGTATCGACTTTTAATTTCTAGGTACCAACAATCAAAGTAATCGGAACTTTAACTACATCTGACATAATAGCAAATTTATAACAGTATAACTCAAAAGCGTTATATTTTGTTTCTGCGCTTTCAAATAATTTGCTGAAATTTGCAGTTGGTTGTGTTTTGAGTGAAATATAAAAGCAACTGTTTCCCATGCTTGGTTTTTTGACTGTATCATTGCAGCATTGTTAATTTTGCTATCAATGATATCAGCCAATGGTTTGACACAGTCAAACACAGTAGGTAATAGTTCTCGCATTTGCCTGCGTACAATTTAAGCTGCGGCTTCTCTTTATTTGCTGTCCATTTCATATTTCATATTTATTTCATATTTATTTATTACAAAGACTGACGTTTAAACTTTAATAATGGGTTGGACTCGACTTTCTCCGGATCGAAAGTTACAGTCTCGATTATCTTAAAGTCGAAGATAACTTGATTATTGGTACACTGTTTATTTTAATTTCGACTATTGCCCTAAAGTCGAATCTAAATTTGGTTGTTAGTAGATAAGGCCGATTATTTTAGTCACTCATTCTTAGTCATCTACGTCTGCACTTGAACTCTTCTTAGTCTTCTGAGTTTGTTTTAAACAGTCGCTTTGAATGAGCCGATCTACAGCGTTGCCACTTTAGGACTTTTTTTTTATCGCAGTAAATTCTCTAAAAAATGACAGAAGATTTTCTATTTCAAGCCAAACCAAGGTAAATAACAAAAAATAGCTAAACAATTTAAAGTTCATAAAAACGAGTATTTAAACAAAAAAGAAAAAAATCATTAGGGTAGGGTGGTGCAGATTCGACACCTTTTTCGCAGATTTTAAATAACTTATTTCGCAAATAAATATATTTTTTTTTATTTCAAGCTATGATTATTTTACTACAAAAATGCATAATTTCTTAAAAGTTAACTTCACCCTCATAATTTCAAAAAATAAAATTAAAACTGCCCTAAAAAGGCGGATCTGCCCCATCGTGGGTCACAATCGTCATCCGGGTGGGGCACGCTATAAATCACTCACGCTCTTGATATTTGGAGAACGTTTGTTGGATTGTATATTTGGAGCCATAAACTTCATTGAGCTGGGAATCACACGACTCATTATATGAATTTGGTTTCTTCAACCTCGAAATAAGTGTTGTCCGTTTTAGGTCATACTTCCGAGCAGTCGACGTGGGAGTTTCCTTCTTAACTATTGTTTCGTCGACACCTGCTTGTAGTTTTCTTTTAAGAACGAACCATTCTATCAATTTATTATAATTTCCAATTTTTTTGAAATTTATTAAATTTAAGTTTTAAATTTCTACTTAATAAATCCAACACGGGGCACTTTCTACTTTTGCCGAAACTGCCCAATGTGCTTTTGTCGAAAGTGTCCCATCGTTATTGTTATTGTTTTTTACAAAACATATAAAAGGAATAAATTATTAAATGTTCTTAATAACTTAAATATATTATAAATCCAAACGTTTGACACTCACAACCAAAGAATTCCCAGAACTAATTAAATATCACTTACCTCGTGTACAGGAAAAATTGCAAAATATCACTGAACAAAAATTAAAAACCGGTTTTAGCACCACAACTGCTGAAGAATAACTGTCATAGCTCGTGTACGATCTGAGAGAACAGTCCAGCACGAGTTGCCATCAAAAATTTTATTTACAAATTAACCGCTTTTCTGTAATAGCGAAAATCAAAAGTCCCCATCGTCGAAAATACCCCACCCTACCCTACTTCATCAATTTTGTTGTTATGTTTCCTGCTGAACGGGATACATCGAGTCGATTTAATTATTTGGCATTAGATTTAAATTTCAATTTGCAAAGTGGCAACGCCGATCTCCAGATGGATCAGCTTATGGCTCCATCTGGTTCCTACATCTTATCACACCTGGCTTTTCCTGACATCTGACATCTTGCCGGCTACCTTCTGGTCTGAGGTAGGTCGTTTGCATATCCACTGTCTCATGGCTGGTTATCAGGACAGCCTCGGTCTTTTGTTCAAATAATTCTATGCAGACAGACTCTAAGATAATTTTTGATACCTACCTTTGTGGTGGTCTCCATTTGGAGGATGTTTTTGGCCAGCAAAGCCAATCACTTTGACTCAATGAATAACCAGGTTTGTCGCAGTATTCCGTCATTCATAATGTTCCACAGAAGAGGTCCAAGAATCTAGCCTTGTGGTGCTCCCGCTGTAACGTTGGAGCTCTTATCACCATCGTCAGGGTGATACCTCAACTTTCTGTCTTTTAAGTAGTTTTTAACTATATTTAGCAGGTTTAAGTTGTTTTTAACTATATTACGTACGGCGTTTCTATTCCGATTGGGTATCCCCTAAGCATGACCAGTTCGTCGAGCTAAATATTTTCTGGTCCTACTCTCCACCTTTTCCCCAGTTATACTTCAGTCTTCAGTTGCTGTTATGTCTACCGCTTTTTAATGGCATCGACGGTGGGTCGAGTGTATGCACAGCTGTTTGCCGTTGATTGGACGGATTTTGTCATACAGCCTCCGCAGTTGCGCTCTCCAAGTCCAAATCAATTTAGTTCAGGAGTCCTTGCACTTTTCATTATAAAACTCGGAGTGTTCGCTGTTAAGTCTCTTTCTCCAATTTCCGTCAATGCAAACGGGACCGAAGAAGGTGCCCAGCAACGTTTTATTGAAATTATTCAAAAATGAATCGTCGCTTTGTATTTATATCAACATTCGAGGTGCTTCTACAGATGTGCGTCGCAAATACCTTAAGATATATCAAACGATCCTTTTAAGAAGCGAAAGCTGAAATAAAATTCCTTTCGCGGACTGTTGCTATACCTACTCTTAAGCATTTCGTATAATCCGCATTCATTTAAGTCAGACTTTAACACTTTCTCACAAGCAGACGTACCTCAGTCTTACCTCAGATGCGCGATGCACATACCCTCAGTAAGGAAGCATTTGTGTTCGCCGCTCTGCAAACACAAAATATCCCTTCATCGTTGCTCAAAATCCTTCCCTTTCGAGCACACACCACTCTTGCTGGATATTTCTGTCTTTGGCGCGAGATTCGCTCCCCAAATTCTTCAGCAGAGACCTATTTATTTTGATTATCCCTGCTGCAGTTTTGGGGGCGGTTTTCATTATCCCTGCTAGGAACAAACAGCAATATTTATCGTCCCGAATCCCTTTCCCTCTCCTAGTACACCTTTTGTTTGCAAGCGCCACTTCGCGCGGCGTGTCTACTTCGTCAATAAAAGTCATCATTATATTGCCTTCGTCAATAGGAGAACTTTTCTTAAATTGTATGTTCCGCTGTTCCACTTCCAGTTCCTTTTGTTTAAATAGTTTCCTGCGCTGCTCCGGGATATGTAAATAAGAAAAATAACTACATTTTCTAAACGCTGCACTGGAGTGCGAGCGCAATAACAAAACAAAACCAGATGTACATAAACGCGCGATCTAAAACAATAGTTTCTCCTGGTTCGCATTGGGTGCCGGTTAGTGGTGGGGGTTGCATGCCATAGGTCCTTGATAGTCGGTAGTCTTTGTTTTCCGTTGGAATGTTGATTTTGGGTCGTTGTGCGGCAGCGGCGGGCGTCCACGACGATGCTTACTTATACTACGCTAACTTTGCCCCGGGAGAGACGTTGAATTTGAATTCGGTGGAACTTATGAAAATTGATGAGATGTTTTGTTTGTATTAAAATAGAGTAAACGAAATGCACCAAGGTACACACAGACGTTGTGCACAAGCTTGCACGTTAATTGTTTTTATTATTTGAAATTCTCTAAGATCGTTGAAGAAGTCTCGCACTCGCTATGTTGAAATTTAAGATGTCGGTTGTTAGCTACGGAGGGGTAGGTTCGACTGAAGTGTCAACTGTACCTAAAAATATTCAGCGCAATACTTCAATTTCTTTGTAGATAGTTAAGAAAATATTTTAGAAGCGATATTTTTACCTGGATTTACACTTCGTCATACTCTTAGTATCGGCGTGTATTAGATTTGGGCGAAAGTTGTCGGGGTTAAAGTTGGCGAAGTGAAAGCTGTTCCGTAAAATCAGAAGACTGGGTCTCGTCCAAGGTTTCGGTGTCAACTTGGGGTGTACAATGTACAGAAGTAATTGAAATAAGACCGCCACTTTAAGACTTCTTAGTATGCACTAACCTTTAAGTCAATAACGTCGGTTCGACACCCATTTTGGTTGTCAGAAGTTGACTAGAACAGGTTTTTTTTAAAAATGAACAGCTTTTGGAGAGAGTTACATTTTTTAAATATCCTTTAAATTTAATGTGTGGACCACTTCAACATACTACCCACTAAGCACCTCGTTTTTCAAGTCGTTTGTTGATTTTTTGCTGCATTTTTGGGCGTCTTTTGGAAGATTTTTTGGAGCATTTTCTGATGCATTTTTCTGACGGTTATCGGCCATCCTTTTACTGGTTTTCAAAGAGTGTTCTGGTGCCTATCGGGGAGCTATTTGACGCGACTTTAGGAACGTTTTTTTTGGAGCGTTTTCTAGTGCTTTTTTGTGGACGTTTATCGGCATCTTTTTAGTGGTTTTCAAAGAGTGTTCTGGTGCCTATCGGGGGGCTATTTGACGCGACTTTAGGAAGGTTTTTTTGGAGCGTTTTCTGGTGCATTTTTAGGACGTTTGTCGGGCCTCTTTTTACTGGTTTTCAAAGAGTGTTTTGGTGCCTATCGGGGGGCTATTTGACGCGACTTGAGGAAGGTTTTTTGGGGCTTTTTCTGGTACATTTTTAGACGGTTATTGGATCTCTTTTTTTGTTTTTCAAAGAGTGTTTTGGTGCTTATCGTGGGGCTTTTTGACGCGACTTTAGGAAGGTTTTTTTGGAGCGTTTTCTGGTGTTTTTTTGACGTTTGTCGGGTCTTTGTGTGACAGACTCCCCATGTTGGACTATGTAGTTCCTTGCTAGGATCTGTAGTCCAGTACCTATTTTTACAAAAAAAAAACTCTCCCAAAATTGATGACTGAACTTCACTTACAAAAACTACAAATTCTCTCTCGACAATTAACTTTTTTTAAATCTGCTCTGACTCTGTTGCCTGTTATTAAAATAAAATTGCTTTATATACCGAAAAATTGCTTCTGCCATTTAAAACATTTTGCTTGTAATTTGTTCAAAATTACAAAAAAACAAAAAAAAAAACTCTGTCGCATACACCCTCGCTGATGAAGAATAATTGAGTTATTATGGTCAATTATTCTATATGCGTGGTTTTCGGAGAATCGCTGCTTTGTCTTTATTATTGTGTATGAGTGTTTTTTTCAACATTAAATGCGCACCACAGAATAAAATCACCACAACCGTTATTTATGTCAACCAGCGTGAAATGAACGCCCTCCGCGCACTGCCAGAGCGAGGGTGAGACAAGGTGTCGGTCGGCGCGGCGTTGTGCCAAAACGACGTGTAAACGGTTTCATTAAAAAAATAAAACTATCCGCAGTCGTAGCTTGCGTAGCTGTATATTTTATTTTTATTTTTTTGGTCAACAATTTACATAGAATTCGAATAATGTTCACACCATGAATGTGGGCTCGGCAGAGAGAAATATTAAAAAATGTCCTGTCGTTGGCGACGAATGAAAAAAAAAAACGGTTAGCCAAATTATTTTGACTCGGGCCCAAAGGGCGGTCACTGAAGCGGTGTCTTACTTGATTTTCTATTGTAGCGTGTAATGTGGTAATGGCTTCGATATACACACACTAATAGCGGCCACATATTTAGTACCGCTGGCTGCTGCATGGCGCATTTTTATGTCGGTCTTAAGAATTTTTCTTTTTTCTCGCATCTAGGGTGTTTTTTTGTTTTTGGCAATTTTTGGTCGGTTGTGTCATGGGATTTCTTTGTCCTTACACTGGAATAAACTGCATTGCAGGCGACATGTGACCATAAATTTCTTTCATACGCCTTTTTTGTGAAATGCATATTCACTTCGGTTTCAGTTTTCTGCTCATTTTTTTTTTGTGCTATAATTTTTTCCGTCCACACTCATGCTAAATCCTTGTTCGTGTATTATTACAAAAAATGGAAGTACAAAGAGAAACAAAGCGTTGACGTTATTTTTTATTGTGTCCAAGAGTGTCCTTGTTTGATCGTCGTCGGATAATGGTTTTTAACAGAGGCACGGAATTTTAATTTTTATTTTTGGTCGTTGTTGTTTTTTTGAGGTAAAGAACTCTGAAGGGTAAAAATCAACGGGATATAATATTAAGCTTGAAATAAATAAAGCGCCAACGATGACGTCGAATGGCGATGAATGCAGCGACAGGATGATATTTTATTACTCTGTGAAGGATGCACACAAAAATGCCAGCCATCCGAGTGTGCGTGTGTATGTAGAGTGGAGTAAAACTGTTTGTGCTTTTGGCACTTTGGAATCAGGATTTATGTTTTTCGCTTATTCCGTGGCATCTGTGAAAACAATGAATGACAATTGAGCGCGTGTGTGCGAGTGAAGCAAACATTGGGTTAAGAGGATCGTGATAAAGGATCGGACTTTTTTTTGTATACTCTGGTTGGGCTATATTTTATTTATTTACGCGGGTAAATATGTGTAGCTGCGGGTGAGAGTTTAAAGAGGAAATAAATTTGGTCACTGCGAAGTGTATTTTTTTTTTTTTTTTGAGAAAAGTGAAGGGCGGAAGAGGTTGTGAGATGGTTTTAATAGAAAGAGCAAAGCTATTGTGGTATATTGTCAAACAAGACTGGCACTGATTCAGGAATATGAGTAATATGACTTCAGGAGCAATTTCGACGGAGCTTGAAATGTTTTTGGTCACCTGTTACTGTTACCACCCCTGAAAGAACTAGGAAGGTTGATATGTGATTGAGAAGGGGTTTTTGAAAAGCTGTGCACGGGTTTGTAGGTACCCGTTTGTATTTTAAACTATATCGGTACAAAGACAAAGACAAAAAAGGAGACCTACAGTAACTTTACGTCTTGCAGCAGAGTCAATAAGTTTACATGCGTTTAGAGACTTTGTCTAGTGTAGCCCATTTACGTTTTGTAACGTTTATCGGAGTATATTTCGGGAGCATATCGGGAGGCTATTTTTGAAGTAATTGGAAAGGTAAAGAAAGGTTTTTTTTGAACGTTAAATGATTCTTTAACGTTTAAGGTATTTTATAGAGGCTTTGTTAGCTCTTTTGCGTGAGGTTATTTGACGCGACTTTAGGAAAGCTTTTTAGTTCGGTTTTTGGACGTTTATCGGGTCTTATTTTTAGTGGTTTTCAATGGGTGTTTTGGTGCCTGTCAGGGACTCTCCATGCTCTCCGGTATCACTTTCAAACTTCTTTGACTTTTTTCTTGCCTATTTTGGCTTTAAAATCACGGCGAACAGCCTTAATCAGGAGGTCATTGAAATAAGTCGTACAGTATATTGTTTTTCCTTGTGCGGGCGTTAGCGTACACAGGGTAGGTTTTAGTCAATATAGCCTTCATGCGGCTTGCCATAAGACATTCGTTCACATGCCAAAAGCTGAATACTTCTAGCACAAGTCTTCTGTCGGCTCTTTTGTCTGTAGTAGCAGTCCCACAGACCTGAAAAATACGACTTGTTTCCGCTCTTTCTGGATCTTGGTGATATCAACTTCGTAACAGCAAAATGTTCAGTCGCACTCTGTCAATTCAAGAAATAAATAGGTAGGTATGTCACTTGCATATCGGAAGGTACTTTGACAGTTGCTAAGCTTTACTGAGACCTTCAGTTGGGGACATACGAGTTGGTTTATAAATGGACGCTCTTATGACAGTTGCCACAGCCTTACTGAGACTTTCAGTTGGAAGAAAATGTTATTTTCATGACTTTCTTACCTAAATGCTCTTAAAAGTTCGCCTTTTTCAGATTTTCTTAGGGCTCCACTAGCCCTAATTTGTTTTTACGTTCAACGGTCAATATAAAGGACCATGCCTGGTTTATGTTCAAATGCGGGCTTCAACTGCCATCATCTCATTGTTATCACTTCTGACTATCTTCACTTTACCGCATCCCCAAATACTCCCGAGTAGACCACGCAAGGTATCTGACAGTAGCCTCATTTGTAAGACACCATTGATGTAAATTGAGCTAATACGGCGTTGAAACCTCGTTCTTTTATGGGACTCAAGCTAGACTTCTTAAAAAAATTGAGCCTTCTGTTGCTATTTTCTTCGTTGTAAACTTATAGTTAAGTAAGTCGATTCCATATGGAACCTACCACAATTACCGACTGCAACTGCAATTTATGTGACATTCAATTGAAAAGATTCCTTTTCCAAGACCAATTGACTAGCTCCAACCAAAACATCACCCAAGGCCAGCGTGGGTGTTTTAAGAACCCCGTTGAAGCCCACCCCACCCTTCTCCTCAGCTATCCGAGTTGAATCCTTTAAAACCAACATCACTAGCTCATACATCTCCATAAATTTCACAGATTTCCCACCATCAAAGCGTCCCATTCATGCGAGCATAAATAACGCCATTCATTTTCACCTTATAGTAACTTTTGGGACTGCTTCCATTTCATTTAATCCCGTTCCATTTTTTTTTTTTTTAATCAAAAATTAAATCTTTATCGCACTCGGTTTTCATTTCTATTTACCATGGTCACCCTCCCTAGACCTAGGCAAGCGATTCTTGCTCCAGGTATACGTATACAGAGGCCGAGGCCACGAACCCACAGCGTCGTCGGAGGGGGGAATGAGTATTTAGACTCGAATATGGCAATAAACGCCGGCCCTAAAAAACAAATACTAAACTGCCGGGTATATGTGACAACATTTGATAAACGAAAATCGTTGCGACTATAAATCACATGAAATTTTCAGTGGTCAGACTATCTCGCCGAGGATAAATCAGTTGCAGGACACATTTTTTGTCTGTCGCTCCTTGCCCCGCCGCCGCCACCCCAGAGACACAATATCACTGTAAACCAATTTTATTTAATAAAAAAGAAACACACACACAGGCCGACAGACAAATAAGAGTTGCGAATGTACAGAGCTACAGAGAACCTGCTTTGTTTTAACCCCTAGCCCATGTACGAATGGTGGCCCTGGCCATATCAGTACGGTTTTAGTTAGGTGTGAGGCTGGCTATGTGAAGTTTCTATATAAATGCGCCCGGGGGGTTTCGCTTTGGACACAAATGCTGGCTCCCACTGATATTTAAGGACTTATTTAAGTTTTCCAAGTCATTTATTCAGCGCGCTCTGCTATTAAGCTCTGCACCCTTCTGTAGAAAAAAAAAAACCACACACAATCATTTGAAAGTCTATTGGAATTTGCAATTTATATACGTGAAGGACTAATTCAGCACACAGTCTGGTTGGGGAGGAATTGCACCACAGGGACGGTCCCCGAACGGATTCACACACTGAAACAAATTGACATTTTCGCAATTGCATGGGAGTCAAGTGCAGATTTATCCGAATGAGTTTTAGCAGCATTTTTTGCTCTCCATGCTGTTTGTGTGATGTTTACGGCTAGTCTTGGAAATTGTTGTGTTTTTCTTTTTGTTTTTCCATTTTATAGAGGCTCTGCAAATTCGCTTTCTAGATTTTATTGCCGTTGCATTTGAATCGGATGCTTCGCTCGTCAAGGCGAAATGGGCTTTAAAAAAATAAAACAACGCCCTCGACAGCCATACAAAAATAAGCTACCCTGCAATGTATAATCATTCCATGTATCTAACACCATTTTCACTTACTTACATGCCGGCTCAGCACCACACAACCCTGACCAGCTTGCGTCTCCCTCCATTACTGTATTATGCAATTTAGAGATTTAATTTAGATAAAAACCCCATTGAAAGGGTTCTAAGCCGTGTACAATCATCCCTCCGCTCACTCAGTGGAGTGTGTGTCTGTGGGTGTGTGTATAGTTCCAAACCAAACCCTAACAACTAAATCGAAATTACTCGTCGTCGCTGAAAACAATGACTGCAAAAGGATAGGATCGCGAAGTGATGCGGCCGTGGTTGTGTCTTGTTCTTGTGTGTTTTATGCATACACGACTGCAAGGATACTGAACTCGAAAGCATGAACGAAAATATCTTAGCATTTCCTCCCTAGAAGTGCCTTCTTCCTTCGACTAACACAAACACTAATGTGAAAGAATGCATCTCTCGTTTCCTTTGTGTGTTTTTTTTTTCGCCTTAAATATGGAAAGAGGTTAATATCTCTTTGCCTTTAAGAAAAAAAAAAACTCGTGCAATTTCTTCGCAATGGATGTTGAACCAAAAAAGAGTGAATTTCATCCTTATAGCTATTCGTGGCACATCTCGGGGATTGTCGTGTGTGTACTTAGTTAATAGCCAACGAAATGGAAGTTTCGGGTGAAGTTTTAATGATTTAAGGGGTGAATAGGGTTTAGGGCGCTCAATTTCAATTTTGTTGTCACACAGCTCATCAAACAGTCGGTCTTTTGTATGGTAAGCTTTTAGCTTGATATCAGTTGGCCTTCGAATTTTTTCCTTGGGTTGGCCTTGAAGATGGCCATAATGCGGACAATCCAGAAACTATTTAGACCCCTTAAGCAAATGTTTTGCCCCAGCCACACACATGATTGAAATCCCCTTTCTAATTTCGAACATGATTGACTTTAGTTCGACTTGCTTGATTTTGAAAAATAAACTTCTGTTCGGACCACCTGCCTGTTTGTAAACGCTGCAATTCGAACCTCCGCTTAAAGGAGTCCGATCACTACATTTACTGACTTAGAAGATATCCTTTAAGTTAGACTTAGTCCATTTGTAGCGAAAGTTAATACAATTTTTAATTAATTCGCTAAACAAATATGAATTACATTAAACAATTAGAGATAAGCAAAATAGAGATCATATTCAATTGAAACGATGAAAAATCTACATTATTAACAGAAATAAGTTAATTAACAAATAATAATAATTATGAATTATTGACTAGCAGCCGTATTTATTAGATTCCCTTACGACGCCTCTACGATGTTGTTTAGAGTAAAAATTTACGCAGCCTCTATGTGGCTTTGCTGAAATTATTATTTATAAAAAAATGTATACTGACTGTTTACTACGCAAGGTTGGTGTCTAAATAAGTACGAAACTATTACAAAAAAACCGAAATCTCTTACTTTTTCCCCCCGCGGAATGATATCAGCTGTTTCTGTGAAATAAAACTGACATCTTTCTTGTGAGATTTATTTAGTTTGTAAATAAAAAGAAAACGGTCGGAAAATTGGATTTCCTCTGACAAGGTGATGAATTGAATATTAATTAAGTCGATCATATCAATGTTGTTAACAAAATTCACGAAGCTGAATGGCATTTTTAATTCAATTTTTAAATCTACCCCGAAAAAAATGTAAACAAAATTACATTTCAAAAACGAAAAAAAAAAAATATGCAAGCTTTACGCAACCCCTAAACGCAAATTTTTGCGTTTAAACTTACGCAGGCTTAAAGCAAAGTGCTTTTTGTTTATAAATCACGTTTTCCTGCGTAAGGACATTTTAGAGGGTGCGTAAACATAAGCAGACTCTACGATGAGCTTAAAAATAAAGCTGTAGATGTCTAAATAAAACGTTTTCGAAATATTTGGTACAGCGACGTCTTCATATATAAGGTTAAGGAATTCCACTGTCTGATAACGCAAACCAAAAATTGACGTTCTGAATTTGTGCAGGTTAACTTTGGCTATGAAAATAAATGTTATTTAGCGTCTTAAGTCCGCAATACTTAAGATACGTATACAAACTACATCCAAATATGCTTTTCGTGTAACATCAAACTTGATCGAAGCTTTCGATATTGTATATGTATCTGGTGATATTCAGGGCCGTACCAATTTCAATTTTGGTGGGGGCAATACCCCCATATATTTGGCTTAATATTTACAAGCTAAGACTTAAAACTATGACACTTAAAACTAAGACATGAAAAACCTTAAAACTAATGATTAAAGATAGGGAGAATGGTGGAGGAGATGCAGTTTGAGGTGGGCAGTGCTGCGGTTGAAATCGAAAACAGAAAGGTTAGAATTAACCATTCGCAGCATACGGGAGATTGGTTCATTGGAGCCATATAAGGTATGATGGTTAGGTAGGTAAAAGAGACGTGTACAACGTAAATTACGGGGGTTTGTGTTAAAGAAAATAGAGTTATAGAGAGACGCACAATCAACGGAGCCAGAGAGAAGACGATAAATGAAAAGAATGTCTGCAGCGTCTCTGCGTTCCTCAAGGGTATTCAGGTTAATGAGATTGAGCCGGTCTATGTATGGTGGCAAAATAAAAGGATCGTCCCAAGGCAGACCTCGAAGAGCAAATCGGAGAAAGCGGCGTTGGACATTCTCAATTCTATGCTTATGAACTTGATGAAAGGGAGCCCACGCTTGGCTAGCGTACTCAAGGAGGGGGCGAACAAAGGTGATATAGAGGGATCTGGTCACGTACGGGTTCGAGAATTCTTTAGACCATCGCTTAACAAAGCCGAGTGATGAGTTGGCCTTTAAGATTATATCCTCAATATGCGAACGAAAATTTAGCTCCCTGTCGTACAATATGCCAAGGTCACGCAGAGATTGAACTAGAGAAATTGGTTGACCGTGGAGAAGGTAGAGTCGGCGAGGGGACATGTTGCGCTTTCGCGATAGGGTAATGGATTAGCATTTGGTGATGTTAAGCTTTAAGCAATTTTTAAGGCACCAGGTCGAAAAACGATCAAGGTCTTGTTGAAGGAGACAGGTGTCTTGAGGAGAAGAGAGGATTTTGAAGAATTTAGTATCATCTACATAGAGAGAGAGAGACGAGTGTTTAATGACCTTCTCAAGATCATTTACCGTAAGGCTAAAGAGAAGGGGACCTAAATGGCTGCCTTGAGGGACACCAGATATTGCTAAGAAGGAGGACGAAAGTACGGACCTAAAGCGAACGCTATAATAGCGGTTAGCAAGGTAGGAAGATATCCATTTTATCAATATAGGTTCAAAGCCAAGGGCTGACAGTTTGAAAAGAATTAGTTGATGCGATATCTTATCAAAGGCCTTACTGAAGTCAGTTGCAATAACGTCGACTTCGTTGCCACTCTCTAAGGCTGATAAGGCAAAGGATACAAATTCTACGAGATTTGTTGTTGTTGATCTACCTTTCAGAAAGCCATGTTGGTGGGGGGAAATAAGAGACTTGCACCGAAAGCTTAAGACTTCGTATAAAATACTTTCAAAAAGTTTTGGTATATGAGAGAGTTTAGCAATTGGACTTCATTTTTTGACCCCTTTTTGTGTATCGGAGTAATGAACGAAGTCTTCCAAATCTGGGGAAATTCTCCTTTAAGAAGAGATAGACGAAAGAGATTAGAAAGGGGGAGCGAGAGATTGGAAGAACACTTCTTGAGAAAAATGGCTGGAAGACCATCTGGATCGGGTGAGAACTCATCATTAAGCTTTTGTAATTTATTTACAATAAGTGAAGGGTCAACAGTTTGTGAGAGAAAGGGACCGAAAGAGAACTTAGGTAGGTAGCTAAAGTAAGAGGAGGCAGGTTCGAAGGAGTTATCGGCTAAAGATTGCTTAAAAAATGTGGCGAAGAAGTTGGCAATGGTATGTGGGTCGGTGGATGATACATTTTCGTACGAGAGCGAAGGAGGGTAGCCGTCGGATTGTTTTTTATAGTTTACGAATTGGAAAAAGGACTTGGGGTCGTTTATTAGATTGGTATGTGCATCATTTAGATAGCGTTGGTAGAGAGAGTTATAAAGCTGGGTAAAATTAAGATAAGTACCGAGATAGTTGGAATAGTCAGAAGAAGAACCGGTGCGAAGAAAAACTGTCCATAACTTGTTTATTTTGTTTCGTAAGGGACGGAGTCTCCTATTATACCACGGGGGCGATGTGGATGAAGTTTTATGGCGAGAAATGGGGACATAGAGAGAAATAGCGGTAAATAATTCTCTGTAAAACATGGAAAGACTATTGTGAATGGCCAGTAGAACGCCTCGACAAGGAGAGTCATCTACTGGGCGGTTAAGATCATCGTCTCGAAAGACATTGAAAGAAGGAGGAAATAACTCTTGGTTTTTTATGTTGGGTATTAGGTTGTACAAGATGTGGAAATGCACAGGGCGCCAAGTTCTGGGAGCGCACTCCTTGGAAAGAAAAATTTATTTTATCTTGCGCGAGCAAATACCGCCTTTTGCATTTTAAACAAAAGGCTTGTTCAAATGGACCCAAAATAACAACATCCACCACACCTGTGCTGAATTATTTCTTTCACATTAACTCAAAATATCGCAAAATAAAATCCCACTAGTTCCCAAGTTTCCATCTTACCTACATAAACTCAAAATATTCCACCCTGTTCATGTAGGTCTTTTCCTTGGACATCCATTTACAAGAATCTAGCTCAAAAATCTCAAAACGAAAAATACCTCAATAAAATAAAAGGCATTGAAAGTCTACCTCCTGGGTGATGTGGAAAATACTTATGCATGTGTGCAAATATGAAAAAAGGGCGCTTCTTGCCAATCTTGCACAGGGCGCTAGTTTAGCTGGAGCCGGCACTGGTGACATTATTAAATACCACAGTTAAATTTATTTTTGTTTCGGAAGTATGACCACAAAGAATTTCACACCCTATGTCATGATCGGCATTTGGCTAGTTGCATTTTACTATGTTGAGGGGTAAAACGCTTTGATATATGATAGTCGCAACTAAGGGTGGAATCGAACCCAATACCCAAGTTTTTAGCCTTTTCTGTATATTCAAGTACTGTTCTTTCTAAGTATATTCTGGGAAAATAGCTATAAGTACTGTTCTTTCTAAGTATATTCTGGGAAAATAGCTACTGTAAATAATCAAAAATTTAGACTTTTTTGGATTAAGTTGGAGACAATTCTCTTCTGACCAAGACGTAATATTTTTCAGATCTTTATTTAGTTTATCAGCACAATCTTCGATCAGTCGAAGCTTGCAACTTAAATAGATTTGTAGATCATAAGCATACATGTGCAGTGAAGAATTTTCGACTACAAGCGGAAGGTATTGATCCCTGGGGTACTCCAGGGAAAAGTTCTAAGAAGTTAGACACGGTTCCTATTTAAGACAACTGCCTGTTTTCTATGTGTGAGGCATGAGTGAATCAGAGTGGCGGCAGAGTTTGTAAACCGAAAATAGCTCTTCATTTTGGATACAAAAATTTAATGATTTACTGTATCAAACGCTTTAGAAAAGTCCAACAGTCCAAGAAAAGATTGAGATCTTTGTCCATAGAATACCTTAAGTCGTCAGTAACTTTTAATACAGCTGAAACACAACTATGCCTTACCCTGAAACCAGACTGAAAATTACTTAAAAGTTTGTTATTGTTAAGAAAAAGTGATATTTGTTTGCGCAAGAATTAATATTGAAATAGGTCGGTATTCGGGATTGGCAAGTCGAATAGCTGCTTGCTTTAGGATCGGTATTACTTTCGCAACCTTCCTTAGCTGCGGAAAAGAACTGTGTGTTAAAAATATGGGTTATAACTACGGAGACCACTTTTTCAATCACATAAAAGAGGACATTTTTTAAGTAAAAATAACTATGCAATCAAAATATGGTGAAAGCACATTTTAAGTATCAAAATTTGTCGGTTTTTTTAGACTTGATAAAAGGAATTTATTTGGAATTTAAGAATCAATATAAGATCACCATCTAACTGCAGTCTCGCATGTTTCTTTTGGTAGGAAGATGGTCTTTAGGGGGGAAAGAAGTCATTTTAGAAAAAGAGCACAATGTACTAATTTCTTTTAGTAAAAAATCAGAGAGGACATAATAGTGAAGAAGAGGATTGCCTAAAGAGGACGAATGGTCACCGTAGTTATAACTGAAAGTATGTGTGGCAAAATTATTTTTACAAAAAGAGGATGTATTATTTCATCGAGACCTTTGATCAACCCTCCGCATCATATTCATTCGGATTGAACGTTCGCAAGTTTACTATTTGGTCAGTCTGGACTTACATTTACAGGACATTCCCCTCTTTGCCGACCAACAACTAGTTCTCGAATATATTTTTCCAAAGCCTTCGTCAATTTGGGTTTAACCTATTAAAGTAAAACAGCTTTTTAGCTTCCCTTATTTTAATTGTAACCTTATTTCTTAGGCTCCGAAAAATTTTGTAGAGTTCTGGAAGCTTGAATCGTACGCACTATCCCCTACCGCACGTATCTCTGGGGTAAACCACGAATTATTTTCAGACAAATGAGTAATTGGTTTTATTGGAACATGACTATTAAAGAGAGCTCTAACAGCATCTTGAAGATAAATAATCTACTCATCCGGCGAATTCATAAAGTAAATTCGCTGCCAAGTGATTTGAATTATTTCATTTTCTAGATTATTATTAATATTTTTAAAGTCCCTAAACTCACAAAGAGATACTGTATTGTTAAGTAGAAACTAGTAGGTATGTTGCAAAAATGAGATCATGTTTGGAATATGCTCGAGAGATTTTTTGTGCAGTGTCTATGTTTATGGAGAATGACAATCCCGCAAATTGTCTTGACTTATAGTGGGAGACGTTGTGAAGAAAAAAAAATCAAATCAACCCGCAAAGGTGCTGTCAATCTTCTTAAAGCCCTAATCCACTCATCACCTGTATTACTCTGCCACTATCGGAAGGAGAATCGCCCAGAAAGTCAAACAAGACCTCCTTAATGCAGAGCGTTCATTATACAATCTCTCTCTGTATGCATGCACAAGACGGAAAATCCAGAGATCAGCCCCTAACTAATGCGATACAAGAGCGTCAATAGCAATTTTACAGAACGACGTGGATTTAATGCATATAAAGCAGTCGGCTTAAGGAGATCCCATCTAACGTCTTGGTAAATCTAATTGTGTTCCTGTCGCCCATCATCGTGTAATGAATAGTCACACATGGTCGAAAAATGTCACCACCAGTCCCACTCCCACTCGTGTGCGGTTTGTTTTGAGGGAGTTACAGCACAATTATATATACCACGTCCTGATGCCGAGGGTAGTGCTTCTTGAGGTGGTACCATGCCGACTGGCATCCCACTTGGTTTTCGTCGTTTGGCTCCTTCTTTGAATATAGTATATGATGGTGCAGAGAAAATCCCTGCAGATGTTTCCATGTTTTCTACGGGCATTTGTGGGTATTGATTCGAAAATGGAACTTGGCTAAGCACAAGGAGTCGGTCGTCGGATTTCTGATCCTGTATTTGCGGATCTGTATACCATATATGCTTTGTGTGTATTGCCAGAGACAGGATGCAGGATGGTACTTCGGGGTTCCCTGAAATTAGAGATTATTACGATGGACACTTTGGGTGTGGGTATATCTTCGGCATATGACCGAATATTGTGCATTGTCTATTAGATGCACAGCGTATTTCTATTTCTATACCGGAGAAAGCGTTTGACTTCCGGACGTTGTCAAATATTGTCCTGGTGACAATATCAAAGCTTTCCAGTTGACACATATGCACCGATGGAAACAGCCAGAAGGTGCACTAAATTGTAATATAGAGAAAAGGCGGTTCTAGGTATAGCTTTGTGAGGCTCTTCTGGTTTTTACTTGGGATGCTCTTCTGGTCTGGACTTGGGATGCTCTGCACGGTGGATATAATATGGAAAACAATAAATTTAATTAAATGGATGTGCGCCCCGGGTATGCTTTAACCTAATTAGAAGTTTGAACGAATCCCTTTCGCAAATTGTGTAATTTGTGGAGAAGCTTGGACGGGTTTTTTCTTCTAAAATGTCGGAGGCTATAGAGTGGTCTCTTCCAAATCGAAGAAAGTGTCTTTTTTATGCAATGGCTCTTCCAAGAACTACATCTAGACTATACCTTGTCATTGGGCGGGTTAAATTTTTTTTAAATGAGTTTGTTACTATTAGCTGTTTTTTTATTATCAGCTATGATCCTTATAGATCATCGATTTACATGCACCTACAACAACAGCACATGATCCTGTTTCTCATCGAGATCACGAATCATGATCTGGAAATTATTTCTACTATTTCCCACCAGGTGGCTTGTTTTATTTTTAAATGTTGGTGTGCCCGTAAACGATAGCCGGACAATCACGTTGCCAGACTAAAAAATGAAAATCAAAAAAACAAATGATTTTTTCGCATTCGAATGAATCCCTCCCCGTCCGTATTCCGAGTTATTTTGTTTTTTTCTCGTTTCATAAACGTATGTCCAGACCAGCCAAACTTGGATAAACAATTAAATACCTAGGGGAGTTGGGGCTTGATACGATTTTCTTAGGAACTCAAAAAAAGGCAGCATATTGACAGAAATGACAAAGTAAAATATTTGATGTGTTCAGTGTCTTTCTAACTACCTTTTATCAGACGAATGTACTCTCAGGTCCATTCACAAAAACTATAAGGACCTATTTATTAAAAAATTGATTTTGTATCAAACTGCCCCACTCACGGGGTACATTGATACATGTCAGGATATAGCAGAAGCCACTGCAACTTCATCGATGTAAGTTCTATCCGTTATTTGTTTGTACGTTCGCACCATTTTCCTTTGAAAAAATACAAAAATATTACGTTGCATTTTACATATAGAAAATTTGTGGGGCACATTGATACGAATCAAACTACACAGGGGTCGTGTGTATCAATGTGCCCCAACTTACTTCTCACTCACCAAATAACTTCATAAGAAACTGTTAGCACAAATATACGAAAAAAAAAAAAAAGACTCACTCCAAAGAAATGACAAAAATTTACTTTCAGACGTGCGAAACACTTTTGCGCATGTTGGGCCCAAAGCGCTGACTGAACAGTGATGTCATCCAGATATGTTTTTGCGTTGCGATAGACATGTTGCGCTGTGTGCTTCGTTGAGTGGTCTCCTGCGTTTTCTTTTCAAATAATGTCGATTGTATCTATGTGCCCCCCATGTATCAATGTACCCCATCTCCCCCTACATGTTTCATAAATATTTGTAAAACATTTATTAAACAAAACAATTTTTATGGAATGTTTATGAAATGTTTCATAGTTATACCCAATCGTGATGGGAAATAATTTTTGTTTTTCAAGTTTCCATGTAGAAATGAAATAAATATGTCCAGAAAAGCTTGGAATTGGAATACCTAATGAGAAAGTGATTCATTTAATACGATTATTTGAATTAAATCGCATGTCGCCTGATTCCCGAGACCAAAATTACAAAAATAAAAACAGGATAAAATTGAAACATTTCTGAAATGTTTCACTGGTCTGGACACACCTTAATATGCCAAGATAAACTAAAGTGCTAGTAGCAAAATTTTGTTCATGTGTTGCATATTTGAACATAAAATACTAAATTTGTCTCACAAAAATATATATTTGAAAAGAAAAGTTATGCAAATTTGATTCAAATATGGTAACATCCCCGACGTTGCAAGTGAAAGGATATGTGCCTTGTGTGACGTCACGTTGAACAGAATAGGCCTTTTTTATTATGCTCACATGATCTATATAGATCATTGATTTCCATGGTTTACAACAAAAGTTGGATCTCGTACTATTGTTGTAAACCGTGGAAATCAATGATCTATATAGATCATGTGAGCATAATAAAAAAGGCCTAATATTTGCAATATGGCTGGTGGCAATATGAAGTTTGTAATACCCTGTACTATCCGTTTTGTTTTTGAAAGCAACTGTTGCCACAACTCAAAAATTAAACTTTTCAATGATCAGATCACGCCGATAATGGATATTGGGAAAACTGTGACCAACATTAGGTCCGTTCCTTTACTTTTGTAGTAAGAATGGAAAAGACTGTCAAAATGGCAGTGGTGGGGATAAATCCTCTCACAGAGAGAGACACTTACGAAAAATTTAGGGAACGCTTTTGTAGTAATCTATGAAAAACGACAGATATATAATTCAAAAATTCAAAAAAGTGGTACGAAAAGTCGTTAAAATATCTGATAAGCTCGAAGAATTTGCTAATCTATATATATAAAATACAATGTTTGTATGTTTGTCCTCTATAGACTCTAAAACTATTCAACCGATTTGGCCCAAACCGGTTTCATTTGAAAGGTTATAGTCCAAATTAGGTTTTCGGCTATATATATTTCAAGTGGGAATGGTCCCTCCAACATAAATTAAATAACATCATATATCTTGACTATTGTGATAGCAAGAGTTTTGAAACATTGCAGTATCCCATATGTTACTGATTTGAATAATGTGGGAGTGGCAGCTCCCATACAAAGTAAATATTTAATATCATATATCTACAGAACTATAATAGCCATAGTCTTAGAAATTTGTGCACGTTGATTATATTATGAATAGTCATGGGAAAATTGGGCGGGATCATACCAGTGGGCGTGGCAGCTCCCATACAAACTGAATATTTAGCTCATATACAAAATTAATATTAATATTAAATATCTAGGGTTCTACATTAGCTTATAGCCTTCAAATTTTGTACGAGTCCATCAATTACAAATGGGCGGAATGGGATAAATGGGCGTGGTACCAAAAGCAAAAAACAAATAAGCATTAAAATAAATTATCACATTCAAGACTTTTTGCAAGGTTATTTAATAATGTTGTTCAAAAATTGTTTTAGCGTTCCTCATAGTCCTAGAATAAATAAAAAAGGTAAAGAAATAAACAATAAATTTCATGATATGGTTTTAAGTAACAATTCATGTTTAACAGGTACACTTAACATAAGAATTTCTTAACTCTCTGGAACCTTCTGGAATGCCACCACACATCTTAACTTTAAAAGTTGGTTCACCAGTGATGCTCATTCGCAACTTAGATCCACCGAAATAGTGCAACGGAACAAGACTTGCTGTTAAAAAACTATCTCCAAATTTAATCGAAGCCACAATCAGCAGCGGCAAATGTAAAGGAGAAGAAGGGCTGATACCACGAATTCCAATGATTTCAACCGATTTACCCTTCGATTTCAAGCGATTACAGTTTCCAGTGCGTCTTGCTTTCGCCATAACCATCAATAAGGCTCACGGCAAATCGCTAAGTGTTGCTGGTTTGAACTTCCTGTTTGAAATTCCTGTTTTTCGCACGGCCAATTATATGTTGCTTGCTCTAGAGTTGGAACGCCAAAAAATCTTTATGTTTATACACCTACCGAAAAAACTCAAAATATTGTTTATCCGCTAGCATTAAGATAAAGAAGTTATTAAATAAACAACATTTTTATATTTTTTTGCAAACACACTTATGTATTTCATTTTATTAGCGTAGTAGCACACGCAGGGTATCCGCTAGTTTACAAATAAAATTAGTTGATTCATCTACCTAGCGATGAAAGTGATTCGGAATTAATTGAATTCATGAATCCGAGTATATGGAAGAGTTTGTACTGATTTAACTAAAGGGTGATTTTTTAGCTGGTTTGGTTTTGGCAACACTGGTTTTGACAGCTGACGTGTGTTTAGTACCTTGTGTCACTGTCAAACAGATTCAGTTTGGTTTGCAATTTAACCATGGATCGTCTTACAAATGAACAACGCTTGCAAATTATTGAATTTTACTATCAAAATTCGTGCTCGGTTCGAAATGTTCATCGCGCACCAAATTTACTTTGTTGGACATTAAACCACCAACACGTTTACGTACTGTGCGTAGTGAAGAAAATATTGCGGCCGTATCAGCTAGTGTGACAGAAGACCGCGAAATGTCGATTCGGCGCCGTTCCCAGCAGTTAGGCCTTTGTTACAGCACTACGTGGAAAATTTTGCGGAAGGATTTGGGCGTAAAGCCTTTTAAGATACAGCTGGTGCAAGAACTAAAGCCAGCCGACCTACCACAACGCCGAATTTTTGGTGAATGGGTACGTAAATAAGCAAAATTGCCGCATTTGGAGTGAAGATCAGCCAGAAGCATTGCAACAGCTACCAATGCATCCCGAAAAAGCGTTCAAAAAGTGTTCAGCGATGAGGCTCATTTTTGGTTGAATGGGTACGTAAATAAGCAAAATTGCCGCATTTGGAGTGAAGATCAGCCAGAAGCATTGCAACAGCTACCAATGCATCCCGAAAAAGCGTTCAAAAAGTGTTCAGCGATGAGGCTCATTTTTGGTTGAATGGGTACGTAAATAAGCAAAATTGCCGCATTTGGAGTGAAGATCAGCCAGAAGCATTGCAACAGCTACCAATGCATCCCGAAAAAGCCACTGTTTGGTGCGGTTTATGGGCCGGCGGCATTATTGGGCCATATTTCTTCAAAGATGATGCGAATCGCAGCGTTACTGTCAATGGTGAACGCTACCGAGCGATGATAACAAACTTTTTTTTGCCCGAAATGGAAGTTCTTGACTTGCATGATATGTGGTTTCAACAAGACGGTGCCACATGCCACACAGCACGCGAAACAATGGCGCAATTGCGAGGCGAGTTTGGTGAACAGTTAATTTCACGTTTCGGGCCGGTCAATTGGCCGCCTAGATCGTGCGATTTGACACCATTAGATTATTTTTTGTGGGGGTATGCCAAGGCTAATGTGTATAGGGACAAGCCCGCTTCGATTGACGCACTGGAAGCCAACATCCATGCATTCATTCGTGAGATACCGGCCGATATGTGTGAAAGAGTATGCCAAAATTGGACTCAGCGGATGGGCTACCTGAGACGCAGCCGCGGTCAACATTTGCATGAAATTATCTTTAAACATTAAATTGCAAGGTTCAAACTATCGATTAAAATAAATATTTCATTCATTTTTTCGAATTTTTTGTGTTTTTTTTTTTAAAAAAGTTCTAAACCTCTTAAAAAATCACCCTTTACAAGCATTCGAGAAGAGGAAAAAGCGGCACAGCATTAAAAATTACGTGGAGGAGATTGTCCTTTCTTACAACGAGGAAGAATTTCGTCGCCGCCTAAAGAGGAGCACTAAGGAGCACATTCAATTTTACTTTTCCGCCTGTTGATACCATTTTAATATACAATAAATCAAAACAAATGTCAAATAGGACAACAAATTTCGAATCAGCTGTTAATTGACAGCTTTTTCAATTCTTACACCAAGAAATTTGTTGAGTAAAAATTCGTAAGATTCTCATTCTCAGTGGAGGGGTAATTTCTTGCTTTCTAATTCTAATTTCTAATTTCTAAAATTATGTTCAGGAAGGTACCCCTTGGTTTAGCCAACACCTAGTTCATAGGAAACCACAAAACATCAGTCCTTCTAACATTTCCTATTCACCTTAAAAATGTGCGTCAGACTAGCTTAAAACCCCAGTCAATCTCAATTGAGTAGCTTTGCTTCTAAATACTGCCACAACTCCATACGAGGACATACTCGTACAATCAGTTTTATTGTCAGGATGCGAGCGCCATCAAACTTTGGTTGTTCTTATCTGAATTTTTGTTACTCATACAAGAAATAAATAAAATATCATCTTCCTCACATAGAGGCCAAGAAACCTGCAAAACTTTCACAATATTCCTGCATGCCGACTCTGGAGCCAACCGAGTCCCAGATAAAACTGCTCATTGCTGTCTATGCCCAGCTTCTTACAGTTGTTTTGTCAACATGTATGTACCCGAGAGGTCCTGGAATTTCTATTTCAAATTGAAATTCATCAAGATATGCAAATAGAGCCGTTTAGTTCGTGTACGAGTACTGTTACAAAAAGAAAACTTCATCTCAGAGATTATGGCGTTATAATGCGGGTATGGAGTGACTCCAAAAAAACTTTTCATTTCCAAAAAAAAATTGGTCATGATTTATTGCGTATAGCTCTGATCTTTGCAGATAGTCGGGTCCTTTGTAGCTTGATGGCTGGGAGTGTGTCATCTGGCTGTCTCAGGTCTAGATCAAACACGCGCTACTCTTCTGTATGCACGGTTCCACTTTGTCGTTGGATCAGCTAGAGAGTCCCTTCTAAATGTCATAAATGCTTGATGGAAGGCAAGTTCTTCGCACCTGGAACTGGGTCCATTATACGTTATCATGACGCAATGCTTCTATACTAGTTCGGTTGACCAATGGAAGATATCTTTTCTGTATAACAACCTTTGAAACATGGAATGCTACATCCTTGTTCTGTGGGCAAGTGTAGAATGATATGCTCTGCCTTAAAATCAGCATAATCCTTCGGCTGTTAGCCAAACTAAGTGGAAACGAAGTACCTACTGATACTGAGTACAGGTTTGGCAAAGAGCATGTTGTATTACGGTGAGGATAAAAGGGTGATGAGGCTCATTAGAGCCAGCTTGAGTCTCGTTTTCGGATTCCCAATTTTCTGCTTTACAAAGCCACCGAGGAACAGAAGCCCACATTTTCTCTTCTCATCTAAGTTTGAAGCTACGCGAGCTTATGTCGAATGATGTTCATGGCGAGAGACCTCAAGTCGGATCGGACACGATGGACGTGGAATGTCCAATGGCCGTGAAAACTACTTTTGTAAGCCTCATCAACCAGTTTTCGCTGGGACCTTATTGACAGTCGAGCTAGGCCGTTGTAGAATCCAACAGTCACTGCTCCGTACAAATAACAAAATTTAGTCTCAACTTTAAATTTGCGGAAGCTCACAATTGCGAAGTTTGTATGGAAAATATATCCACTGTGAACCACTAAAATTTTGAGTCGAAACTAAAAATGTTTATTGGGAAGGCCCACTATATATATGAAGTCTGTAACGAGAGAATTGCGATACCGACATCAAGAGACATCCAAACTGCGATCAAGAAACCAGAAGGTGGTGGGATACCAATTGAGGTTCCTCAATACCGTCTAAGAGTAATCACTTTAGGTGCTTGTTTTTCGAATTGGCAACAAGTTTTTCCAGCGATAACCAATTTGACAGCTGACAGTTCATATGTCCTAATGGTTGTTAAATATTTTATTTTTATTTATTCATTTATTTAACAGAACTCTGCTATTTAAGTTCAGTTTTAACAATTCAACTTAAAAAAAAAAACATATATATATACATTTATACATTTATTTATTTATACATTTTTCTAATGCTATTAGTTTATGGAGGATAATTACATTTTATGAATTCATTTACATATCTTTTAAATATAGGGTCCGCCATCTAACTTTTTTTTTTCAACTACTGCTTATATCGCGAATGGTAAAACTTAGCTCATGTCTGATTTGACAGATAATTAGTTTTATCCTTCCGCTGAACGAATATGGTTGTGTATACGCTTGAACAACGCTGGGAAATATTTCGACATTACTTTGAAAATCATGGTAATGTTGCAGAATGTGTGCGAAAATTGCGTACGGAATTTGGAAGAAGAGAAGTCAATGGCGATCGTTATCGGGCCATGTTGAACGAATTTTTGTTCACAAAAATTGAAGAGGAGGATATTGACAAAATTTGGTTTCAACAGGACGGCGCTACGTGCCACACAGCCGAAGCTACACTCGATGTTTTGCGCCCTGTTTTTGAAGATCGCATTATCAGCCGCAGAGCTGATGTCGTTTGGCCACCTCGGAGCTGCGATTTGACACCGTTGGACTATTATTTGTGGGGTGCCGTAAAAGATAAGTGTTACGCCGACAAGCCAGAGACAATTGACGCTTTAAAGGACAATATTCGTGAAGCCATTGGTGAAATACAGCTGCACACAATCGATAATGTGCTTAAAAATTGGACCGATCGTGTAGGCTACTGCATGGCCAGCCGAGGCAGCCATTTGAATGAAATTATTTTCCATTATTAACCGGAAGAATTGTACTTTCAAATAAAAAAAGAAATTCGAGAAAATATTCAGTAGTTTTTTTTTATAGCATTTTCAAAAAAAAAAAAGTTATTTGGCGGACCCTATATTATTAAATTTGATTCGCTTTTTGCTCTGTGTGTGTGTTAAATAATCTACATCCCTTATACAGAATACTGTTTGAGTAACATCTTCAATATAATTAGGTAGCCTGAAATTTTCTCTACTTCTTAGGTTATATGGCTGGGATTCCCCCACATATCTCAAATATTTACTTAAATATTTAGGCAGAAGATTATTTTTAATTTTGAAAATGAAACATAATACATTAACAAAGATTCTTTGCCTTACGCTAAACCATTGAAGCATATTAAGCATTGTTCTTATTGGTGTAAGGCGATTGCTTTTAAGTATAGTACGCATGGATTTATTTTGTAGGCGTTGCAATTTTAACAAAACATTATCAGAACAAAGGTACAAAACTGAAGAACAATACTCGAAGTGGGGTTTTGTCATAACATTATAGACATTAATAGCGCACATTACAGATAACTCGCTTCTTATTCTGTTTCAGAACCCATCCTTTTTTGAAATTTTTTTGAAATTTTTTTGACGAAATTATTAGTATGAATATCAAACTTTAGTTTGTCATCTACAACTATGACTAGATATTTTATTATATTGAGGCTGATGTTATGTTCAAGGGCCATACATTAGCGTGTCCCGTCGTTGTATAAAGAACAAAAATTTCTCGAATTTTGTATCGAAAGGGATATTAAAAGTTGCGTATTAACAAGTAGATTTTGAATAAGTACTTACTTTTTGATTTGGACATGACTTTTGGGGCTCTACCGAAGCATAAAGGTCTTAAGAGAAAGTAAAAAACTATATTTTTTCCTTTTATTTTTTATTTTATTTCATTATTTTAATTTATTGGTTGGATTTATTTAATTAAAGTTAAGGTTACGTAAAATATATTTTAGTGTCCTTTGAAAAAAAAAGTTCATGACAGGACTTAAAATAAATATATTTACATTGAAAAAAAGTTAAAAAAAAAATATTTACATTGAAAATTGACCCTTGAAATTAAAAGTAGGCATTTTGCTTCGTGATTCAATTTTGTTTTTTTATAAGTGCATCCCTCGACTTTGCTCCGATAACACATTGGCTTGCTTCGGTCACAGATTTGATGCACCTTTGCGTGTGACAAGGAAATTCCGGTATTTTCAGTTGTTTTCTTTGCACCAGCAATGAAAGTTCATCATCAGTCAATTCAGCTAGGCAAGGTGGTGGAGTAATTTGACATTCATTCCAAAAAATTATGTCCATGTAGTCCGTAGCGTTAAATTTAATGTTTGGCGGCTTAAATATTCGGTTTGATGTATGCGTTTGCCTCGCTTTTATGATTCGTTTTAAAGCAAGCTCTCTAACATAGACCCTTTCGTCGAAGAGCATTGCCACTAAAACGTTTTCAGAGTGTGTGAAAAAAGCGTTTCTCTCAATAACAGGCTCAACGATTGATTTTAAGTTGTCTGGCAACCATCTTGAAAAAAAATGAGTTCAAAAACATGTTGCGGGCCATCTATCAATAACGGTTTGTTTTTTATCGAAAACCACACTGGTGCATACACTTTCATAACATACTCCACAAGAATTTTCAGATTTTCAGATGGGTTACTTGAACTAATGTAAAGTCTAAGTAATCTATTTGCAGTTGTGACCCATCTTGAATGTGCCATTTTTCCAGGCTGTCGATTTGCTAGTCCGGGAGAACAGTAACCTGTTTTTATAGCTTGACATATTTCAAACAGATATTTTTGTTCTGTACTCAATTGATCAATGTTTTTTTGCTCAATTTCAGGTAAATTTCCGGTGACAGGTAAAAATTGAGCAACATCAGAAAGTTCGCAATCGGTTAGTGACTTACCGATAGTGCCAGAATATTCACGAGGGCCCGAAGTAGATCCATCTAATTTTGTGAAGAGATGTCGTAGTGGCAATTCATTCGCATGAAGTAAGCATATTGCCCACTGTAATGGTCTACCTAACTCCGTTCCGTTTCCAGCCAGTATTAGTTGCAGTGCCGTCATATCCAATGCAAAGAATTTTTTTCAAATCAAATCCCTTGTTTTCGAAAAAAGTAAGCATTGAGCTACTTATTTCCTTTCCTGTACCAGATTTAGGAGTTATTTGGCCTAAGAATATGGATTCTGGTTCTGCATGAATAGAAACATGCTCTTCAATAACCTCCTTCCGGTAGTATCGTCCATCTTTCTTTTCGGAAGTAAGAGTTTTATCTTTTCGCCCATCAAAATAAATACTGCGAATTACGACATTATCACATTGGTTTGATAGGGTTTCTCTTGATTTTGACAATGCTCGATGTATTTTGTTTTTATCAATAACTAGAGTCTTGTTTGTGTTTTCAATTATTCCGACATCCTGGAGTACAGCTGAAGCAACTGCGGCAGCAGATCGTACGGAAAGCCCATATCGATCACAAACTCTTGCTACAGATGGTAGAGTAAGTAAATTCCGCTTTCCTGATGATGTTGACGTTGAGGGCTCTGACAAAAATAGCTGTG
This sequence comes from Cheilosia variabilis, assembly GCA_951230905.1. Classification (NCBI taxonomy): domain Eukaryota; kingdom Metazoa; phylum Arthropoda; class Insecta; order Diptera; family Syrphidae; genus Cheilosia; species Cheilosia variabilis. The sequence continues at coordinate 56,966,670 of OX579680.1, read as the reverse complement.
GCTGCAGTACTTCGATGGGATGAACTGTATTGACTTGATCTAACGTTTCGTTTGAATCTTCTCTGTCGGAAAAAGTTGATACAGTAGTAGATTCAGCTCTTTGACTACCTAATGCACTACGCTTTCTGTTTAGACGCTTTTGAATTTTGAGTACAGTTTACATAAATTCAATGCAAACACATAAATCTTAAAAAAATATTTAAAAAATAAGAAGATTTTTTTTTTTAATAATTTCAAAAGAACCATTTGTTTTGTTTTTATTTTTTTTCCGTAATATGCTATTTAATACGCAACTTTTACGGGGCCTTTCGTTAAGATAATCTTAAAAACAAATAAAAAAAAATTACAAAATAAATAAGAAAAAAAAATTTTTTTTAAGAATTCAGTTGTCGGTAGAGGTCCAAAAGTACCCTCCGATTTTTTTTTGTTTTTTTGTCCCGGTTTATGCTATTCAATACGCAACTTTTGGGGGGTTCTTTCGTTAAGATACTAAAAAAAAATGTTGACGGGACAGCCTACCATACATTTCGATTTTGTTACATTCAGTTTTAGTTTGTTCGCTTTCAACCACTCGTTAACTCTGTTTAGGTCTTCTTGTAAAAGTTTCTCACATTCGTCCGCATTCTTTCCCGATATAAAAATAAGTGCATCATCGGCAAAAAGCACAATTTGAGACTGTTGAAGAACTTCTTTAATGTCATTTATGTAAATGATAAATAGCAGTGCCCTCCGAATCAATCCCTGAGGAACTCCGTGGCTTGTTTCGATGCTCTGCGACATTACGCCATTAACTGATGTTTTTTGTGTTCTATTTGATAGATAGGACAAAAACCAGTCTTGTTCCTTCCCTCTTACACCATAACTACTCAGCTTTGGCAAAAATATTTTCCGATCTATTGTCTCAAAGGCTCTTTTGAAATCAAGAAAAACAGCAAACACGAACTTTTTTTCTGCTACTTCCTCTTTCCAGCTTATTAAGTACATTATTTAGCGCTGACTCGCAAGAGTGTTTTTTCCGAAATCCGGACTGGTTTTCAATGAAAAGATCGTTACTGAAAATGAAAAGAAGATACTGTTTCTTCTCCTCTGCAATTGATGGTAATCGCTCCTTCTTTTCGGTCAGAAACACTGTCAACCTTGAGAGAAAGAGACGAAGGATTTATTGTTTTAGAATTCAATTGTTTACTTTTTGGCTTTATGCAAATTCACTGTTTCAGTTGTTCTGCGTAATTAGTTGTTGTCTCTTTTTGCTTTGACTGTGTGATTTGTTTTACTCCAATCTGTAAATCGTTTTTCATCTCGGTTACACACATTTTATTATCTATTGTGAGCTTCTTTACGTTTTCCACAATCAGTTCGCTTTGTGCTTTGAACGATTCGGCACAGGCTTTTTTTTTTTTTGTATTTCCAAAACGCTTTGTTCGCATGTTTCTTTTGCTATTTTCATGGCTCTTAATATTTCAGTGTACCTAATTTGAATTGCTTAAAGCATATTTTTTATTTCCATTTCGTTTTTCTTTAAACTGTCTTCGAATTCGCCATTCCTTTAAATAGTTACCTTTTTTTTACCGTGTCTTGTACATCTCTCAATGCCAAGTCAATATTGTGAATGTATTGTATTTATACAGTCATCACATATGAATTTTACCATTGGATTAGTGTCAAGCACGTTGCTTCTGTATTTGTCCAAGCTGCTTTATAATGAATTAAAAGACTTTTGGATACAAGGTGAAGACGAATCTAAATTATTTACTTTTTTTACGAGGTTAAACAGTAGGGCAAGGTGCTTCGTCGACCGAGAACATGGAGTGACACAAGGCTGTATTCTATCGCCAATACTCTTTCTCCTAGCAATGCACAATCTGCGACTTGCGATTGAACGTTTTTGAAAGCCAACCATCAGCGGTCTAGACGAAATGCGTCAATCGATACAGATGAAGGTCGTGAATCAGTCGGTCTAAGGATCAGCGTCAGTATGTTAGAAATGCTCAAAGATCAGTCCACCTATCAGAGTTTTTTTTTTTAAGCAAATTCTAGTTGATTCTCCATTTGAGAAGTTTTGTAAGAGTTGATATCGAAACGGAGCAGAATAAACAAATCTCAGTCATTGGTATTCTGTCTCCATCAGTTTGGAATTCCATCCAAACCTCATCATGCACCAAAATGAGACCAAATCCGAGAGGGACTCAACTCAAAAATCGGCAACGCACCCAGCTTATCCCCTTTATCACATCATGATAGCTTCTCAGTTGTCAGCGCGTTTAGTAAAAAATAACTGGCTGTACTCCTCCAACATCGACTTCCAAATTAGCTCGGCCTTTTGAAGCATATAAAACCCACACCTTGTTCGCATACCGTATACCTCGCAGCTGGATGCGGGTGCGCGATTTTCAAAAAAAAGAAAAAAAAAAACAGTGGCTGCATTCAATGCCTTCGTCGATCTTCCAGCTTGACGGCTGGCAGTACAATGGAAGCAGCGCAGAAAAATCCCTATCCATTCCCATACTCGTAAATACCACCTCCGTCCACATTCAGCTCGCATTCCCCGCACATGTGCATTCCCCAGATCCAGTCGGCAAATCGAGCGAGGAACTGAAAACATTCCTGAGATTTGATCAAACTTAACAACCCCAGTGCTGGTCCAAGGAGGGTTCCACCACCGTATCGCTTTCGGATACCTGTCACGTTAGTTAGCAGCAACATAACAAGGTATGCGATTTTTTTCTTTCGTCCTTTATATCTGCTGGTTCTTGCAGACGAGAGATAATTTAAAATTTAAGTTTAAGGGTTGCAAGCGGGGGTCTGATATCGGATATCCTCTCAAGCATTCCTGGAATGCTTATATTAGCCGGATGTGGAGAATGTTTGTTTTGTCTTGGACGAAAGTGATAAGGAGGCATCCTTAATATTGTGCACACGCATGCGGGTGGTCACGCCTGTTAAAACTGATGGCAGTCTTTATTCTGCCCTGGCCACACAACGACCCCCAACACAACGACCCCCAACACAAAGACCCCAACATTCGAGGCGCACAAATGACCATGAAGGAGAAGACGACGTCTCGCATATATCTCGGGGTTGCGAAACAAGAATGTGTGAGGCCGAAACACCGTCACCGATGTGGGATGAAATAATGCAGTCGTGGTAAATTATTCAGACCTGGTATTTGGTTTCTGGGTATCGTATACGGTGACCAGAAAAAAAAACTCCTACTCCATCTCGAATTCCAGCGGAAAGCTAAGGGGGCGGCAGAGATTTGGACGAGGATTTTACATTAATTCCTGATGTTGAGGAACCGATTTGAAGACGCAGAAACATTTCGCCCCCCCTCCCAGCGCCATCACACACCGAAGAGAAGGGAAGGGATGAAGCTGTTGCTATTGCTGTACTGCTGTTGGAATTTTACGGAACAAATCAATGGGATTTGTTTTGGGTTATGTGTTTTGAATTTATATTGCCACTTTTTGTTGCCAATATTGATGTGGCATATGGGTGCGGGTGACAGGGTATACGTTATTTGTTCTAGTTCGTTTTTCGGCAAGCGTGCTGTGTTAGAAGTGTTCTGGCATTAGCAGGGGATTGCAGAGGATGATGGTGCTCAGCCGAACGAAGGTCGTTTTATTTGTCAGCCTTTCTGAAGAGGGTGCTACCGGTGGTTCGCTTCTTTTTTTTTTTATGGAATGTGTGTATGTTGTGTGGAGTGGTATGAATTTCTTGTTTGGTGTTTATGCAGACAGATAATTGGGAGGAATGTTCATGTCGTGGGAGACAGTTAACAAATTTTGTTGGATGTAGAAGATTAACTGCGAACACGGACAGGTATGTAGCATGTAAAATTAGTTTGGCAGGGAAGGCAAGTCGAAATATTTGTACTTTTATGTACTTTTTATGTACCTAGGATCTAGATTTAGGTACTTACGGGCATCAGAGTTGCTCATTATTGACTTGAGAGGAGTAGCGGGCAATCCTTGCCATTTAAATTTTAAATGCTTGAAGCGGGTGCATCCATCAACAACAAAACTCTGAATCGGCCACTGACTTCTTTGCATAAGATCAAGTTTTAAAAAAAACTGTTCCTACAAATTTGGTCTCGCAAGGTCACGAGCTTTTTTAAATTCGGCGCATTTTTGGGATCACTTTGTAACTGTATGGTAACTGAAGACAGTGGCAACAGTCCGCCAATCGCACCGATTTTTCGTTCAATCTGGCAACCTTTCAAAATGATGTCCACGACTTGAAAACTTTCTCGTTTATGGCTTGTTTCGACGAATGATTGTCAAAACCCTATACTGCGTGGAGATATATTACAAACAGACGTGCATGAAGAAGACAAGGAAGCAGCTAGAAGGATCAAACCCCACATGCTCCGATTTGTTCATAGAATGCGGCGTGTTACGGTCAGAAAACTGAGCTCTAATATTGGTAGCATTTTTCAATAATTTCTAAACGGCAAGTTGGTGAATCTGTAGACTTAACTGAAGGTTTTTGACACCGAGAAGTAGAAAAACGTACATTGGGAATCGCGAAATCTCTACTGAAAGAATCAGAAGGGGTGACCTTCTGAATGAACCACTAGGCAGGTTAAGTACTTGCGCACGACTTGAATAGTAATAATAAGTTCGGGACTAAGTAAACTATAGGGGTGCACCACAGATATGCAATCAGTCGTATAAGTTGCCCTCTTGATTCTGGATCAGTCCAGGTCCAAATTGACTTTTTTGGTTGCAAAAATCAAAACTGTTGAACGCATGAATATTATTACTACAATTTGTTCTTCTTAAACTGACAAGCCTATAAAAATAGTGATTTTTGAGAAAATTGCTTTACAGGGTGTTTCTAAATCTTAGACTGAAGTAAGTTTTTCTTTAAAAAAGGAATTTACAGAGAAAGGAATTAAAGAAAAACTTTAAAAACAGGTAAAATTTTACGAATTTTGTAAGAAAAAGGTCTGCGGCTATTTAATTGTTCACAGGGTGATACAAAAATATTTTTTTTTTTACAACAGTGGATGCCTAAAATGAACGAAATAATTTTTAATGGGCCTTACCAACAACCAAACCGTAAACTCGAGTTTAACTAATTTCGAAACTAAATATAAAGGGTGATTTTTTAAGAGGTTTAGAACTTTTTTTAAAAAAAAAAAACACAAAAAATTCGAAAAAATGAATGAAATATTTATTTGAATCGATAGTTTGAACCTTTCAATTTAATGTTTAAAGATAATTTCATGCAAATGTTGACCGCGGCTGCGTCTCAGGTAGCCCATCCGCTGAGTCCAATTTTGGCATACTCTTTCACACATATCGGCCGGTATCTCACGAATGAATGCATGGATGTTGGCTTCCAGTGCGTCAATCGAAGCGGGCTTGTCCCTATACACATTAGCCTTGGCATACCCCCACAAAAAATAATCTAATGGTGTCAAATCGCACGATCTAGGCGGCCAATTGACCGGCCCGAAACGTGAAATTAACTGTTCACCAAACTCGCCTCGCAATTGCGCCATTGTTTCGCGTGCTGTGTGGCATGTGGCACCGTCTTGTTGAAACCACATATCATGCAAGTCAAGAACTTCCATTTCGGGCAAAAAAAAGTTTGTTATCATCGCTCGGTAGCGTTCACCATTGACAGTAACGCTGCGACTCGCATCATCTTTGAAGAAATATGGCCCAATAATGCCGCCGGCCCATAAACCGCACCAAACAGTGGCTTTTTCGGGATGCATTGGTAGCTGTTGCAATGCTTCTGGCTGATCTTCAATCCAAATGCGGCAATTTTGCTTATTTACGTACCCATTCAACCAAAAATGAGCCTCATCGCTGAACACAATTTTTCGATAAAAAAGCGGATCCTCGGCCAGCTTTCCAAGAGCGCATTCACCAAAAATTCGGCGTTGTGGTAGGTCGGCTGGCTTTAGTTCTTGCACCAGCTGTATCTTAAAAGGCTTTACGCCCAAATCCTTCCGCAAAATTTTCCACGTAGTGCTGTAACAAAGGCCTAACTGCTGGGAACGGCGCCGAATCGACATTTCGCGGTCTTCTGTCACACTAGCTGATACGGCCGCAATATTTTCTTCACTACGCACAGTACGTAAACGTGTTGGTGGTTTAATGTCCAAAAAAGTAAATTTGGTGCGAAATTTGGTCACAATCTTCCGAATAGACTGCTCAGAAGGTCGAGAATGCCAAACATAAAATGGAAGCAGCGCGCGATGAACATTTCGAACCGAGCACGAATTTTGATAGTAAAATTCAATAATTTGCAAGCGTTGTTCATTTGTAAGACGATCCATGGTTAAATTGCAAACCAAACTGAAGCTGTTTGACAGTGACACAAGGTACTAAACACACGTCAGCTGTCAAAACCAGTGTTGCCAAAACCAAACCAGCTAAAAAATCACCCTTTAGTTTCGACTTTTAATTTGTAGGTAGCAACAATCAAAGTAATCTGAACTTTAACTACATCTGACTTAATAGCAAAATTATTACAGTATATAGCTCAAAAGCGTTATAATCTTTTTCTGAGCTTTCAGATGATTTGCTGAAATTGGCAGTTGGTTGTATTTTGAGTGAAACAGCCACTGTTTCCCATGCTTGGTTTTTTATCTGTATCATTGCAGTGGCTTGACACAGTCAAAAAATAGTTCTCGCATTGCCTGTACATTTCATATATTTTTCATATTTATTTATCACAAAGAATGGTTTCACAGTAAGATTACATCTTATAAGTTGTGAAGTCTTAACAAAGATTTAGGGCTCAAAAGCAAATTTAATATTATGAATTGGTGAGGACTGATTACATGTAATTTAGTTGGAAACGTACATAAGTAACACGAATTGATAGCCATAACAGTAACAATAATAATATGTAACAATTCCATTGCACATACGGACCTTAAAATATTCACAACATTAAAATGGAGTGGGAAACAGCATTGAAGAAAACTATTAATGAAATGATTTTTTTTTGAAAAACGAAAAAGGTTTATATTTGTAACATATTAAAAGAACTTACCAATTCATCTTACTTTATTTAATTCAAAACGGCCAATTGACTTTTCTTCAGACTGACGTTTAAACTTAATTAATGGGTTAGACTCGACTTTCTCCGGATCGAAAGTTACAGTTTCGATTATCTTAAAGACGAAGATAGCTTGATTATTGGTACACAGTTTATTTTAATTTCGACTATTGCCCTAAAGTCGAGTCTAAATTTAGTTGTGTTTAAACAGTGTTTTTTTTTTTTTTTTTCATTTTGTGGCGCATCAGTGTATCCTATATACTGTTTGAGTGATATATTCTATATGAAACAGTGTAGGAAAATATAATATTTCTATCTGTTTTATTAGATCATATAATCCAAAATTAAATATTTGTTTCAATTTTTTGTAATGTTTAGGCAATAAATCAGTTAATCCCTTTCTTTTGGCAAGTTAATCCATGTTTACGTAGACTTTAAGAATCAGAACAATATGGATTTACAATAGTTTAAGCAATTCGAAGAAGCTCAGTTACAGTATAGTCAAAAAGAGTCGTTGAAATGGGGCGGATTACAAAAACCATTTGGCATTTGTATAAAAAAGGGGAGCAGAAGTGGGTAGATTTTTCAACGATCAAAATAACAACAAAACTGTTTTCAATTCATATAAGAAGAAAATTTCACGCTCTCAGTTTTTTTAACTAACAAAATAATTGAAATATTCCATAAGGAAATTTGTTTGTAAGGCAAAAATGTCAGCATTGGGAACACGACTTTCAAATTACAATTTCTCCGAACAATGCAAATAGTTGCAGCTACAATTTTGCATACGTATGGTTTAACAAAAAGGTGGGGTCAACAATCGTGGTCAATTTTCCGCGGGAACACGCTAGAGTTTTTTTTGTAGCTCTACTCAAACCAGAAAAAAGTGCTAAAAAAGGTGTCTTTTTTGTTTTATTTATTAAAAATACAGACGAATCCCTCTAAGTCGAGATAAAAATTAGTTCGAGTTAGAGGGATTTCTGGAAAAATTTGAGCTAGATTTTTCTTTTAGATTTAGGGATTTCCTATATTTTTTTTAAGCGAATTTATTTAAGGTAAAAAATAGAAAAGTATTTGAAAAAAAATTAGTTAAAAAAAGTGTTGCGCACCTGCAAATGTAGAATATGTGTGTACATATCTAAATACATATATATATTGTATGTATATAGAAACAGCGTATCGTCGCGACGCAACACTTGCGGAAGTGAGATCTTTTTTTTTTGGATTGGTTTTCTTCAGACGTAAAATTCGACTTAGAGGAATATTGTAATAGGTCAAGAATCAAAAGATTATGTTAGAGTTAGAGCGATTAGAGGATGACTTTTCTATGCAAAATTGAAGGGACTGGAAAAAATGGGTCGAAAAATTCGAGTTAATGGAGGTTCGACTTAGAGGGATTCGACTGTATTAGGTAATTGTTTTTTTTTTTTACATAAAAACAACTAGTCTACTTTCAAGAAAATTCAGATTTTTCGTTAAATATGCTATAATTGCAAAAAAGAAAATAAAGAAGTTGGTTTTTTCTGTTTTTTTTTTTGTACTCTAGAACAAAATTGACCAACTTTGAAAAGCTCTATAATTCAAACTAGTTAGCAGAAAATTATATTGTTAGCTGCCTTTGAAGCTCCGTTTATATTTCTATTAGAAATCAAAAATATAACATCGTATTTAGTATTTTTTCCATGAGATTCGCCTTTTTGGACGACAATGGTTATGGTTTAAAAACTCACAACCATCAATGAGCTTCGTTGCAACCTTTAACTTGCGGGAGAAATCCCCTCTAAGACCTCAAAAGTTGATTGCGAATTTTTTATTATTTTTTTATAATATCCCCTCACAAGATGTCAAACAGAATCGTTCAGGATTTTACAATCTCCGCTGCTCGCCTGCAAGTGAAATATTACTATTTTTCGCACATCTCTGTTGCGTATTGTTGAAAGGATTTCTTTCTGTTTCGGCCTTCATGTTCTATGCCCGCCAACCATCATTAACGCAGACGTTCGTATATACGTAAACAACAACACCGATGTCCCTTAAGGACGTCATTAAGCGTAGCACCGAGCTCTGCCAACAATATCACAGTGTGTTTTGAACATTTCCCACAAGACGACATCGACAGAGATAAATGCGCGGAGGACTTCTCCTTCTGCAATTTGCACTGTACTGTACTGATGTCTAGCTGGACTTTATGCGGTAAAATTAACTAGAGTCTGTGTAGACGTAATACCTGTAAATCGTTGGATTGCAAGGAGATGATACAGAAGAGAAAAATGAGCCAATTGACGAGAAGATCAAATTGATAATTTATAAGCCAGAAACACTTCGAGAGGCGCCACAAAAGACGAGCCATATAAATAGATTGATGTGAAGAAATAATAAATTCCGAATGCCACCCGACGTTGCTTGGGTTGAATGTTCTTTGCCCAAGATGACAGAGAACTGTGTCCTGTGTGAGAGGTATTATGTAGTTGTTTGCTTTTTCTTTATAAAAAAAAAAAAAAAAACTGATAGACCATGTTTGTCCGTTAAGATCCATCTAAATGTCATCGTCCTGATGTGCGGCGCGCACTGGTTTTGATTATTTTGTGGAAATGATGTGGAGGCGGCAAATACATATCCTTATCTAAATTAGAGGTCCTTTCATGATTGTGACATTCATTCGAAGAGGAAATTAAATGAAACTCGTATGCATGTGTGTGGAAATTACGGAAATATTTGTATTTCCGCATCGGAACTGGTGTCGAAAATTGCATACTGTATATTTTCAGTTTTATAGAAGAGATTGTTTGGATGGGAGGTGGATCCAACATGTATTCCTGTTGTATGAAGATTTTGAAACAATCTGAGTAGCTGGAAGATTGCCAACATAAAGCGGGCGAACGTGGAAGGCTTCTTCGAATTTTCGGTCGCATTTTCGACTTCGAGATGTTGATATGGAGTTCAAAGCATCGATCGCGCTGGTCAGTCCATTCGTCCGGCAGTTCAAATAGTCCAGAGTTCGCGGTAATTTTTGAAAACAAAACAACCTTTTTGAAAACAAAGTCGTCTTTGAACTCTTGAGACAGATGTCAATACCTAAGCTTACTTGAAGATTTTTGATACATAGGATGAATTGAAGGGTGATAGTTCTTTTCAACAGCAATTTCTGCGCAATTTCTTCATACGAGTGGGAAGTGGATACCTACTGAACAATTTGGGAACCAGTTATCCATAAATTCCCTGAAGTGACTCTTATCGATTTCTTAGAAGCAGAAATAAGGTAGGTCCAAGACGAAAAGGATGTTGATACCGAACAATCTCGAAACCAGTTGTCCATATATTTCTTAAACATCAATCCCATCAATTTCTTAAACATGGTTGCCACTATTATTAAAAAAAATTCCCTAACCTTCCCTGACCAGTTTTGAAGTTTTCCCTGACCAAATTTTGCAAATATACCAAAAAAAAAACAACGCATTTAAACACTTGTCCTTGAGATCAATAAGTTATAAATATATGTAGTAAGGGTTTATTTATTTGATTGAAACAAATGGGAGTGTTCAGGCTCATTGATTTTTATATTTTTGCGTAAACGTGTGGGTATAGACTTCAGAGCTCGAAATAAATATTTTTTTTAAATTATATAAGAAAAAAAATACTGACTATCCCCGACTTTCCAGACCAGTGGCAACCATGTTAAAAATATAGACGACGTAGAAATGTTGCGGACTGATCCAGAGATGTTGCTGATTGGAAAAATAAAAATGCAGTAGTTTAAAACTGAGTCACATAAATTTGAGTCTGCAATAAAACCTCATATAAAATACTGAAAAGACAAAAACTCCGGCCCACCAAAACCTACCACGACTACCACGCCTAGAGTAAGCCAGCCTCCGGTTGTCAGTTACAGCCAGAAGCACTACCCTAAGTAGAGAAAGGTGAATCTTAGGATACCCAACTTCCCTCTAAGGCATTCAAATTTCAACACCAAAAATGCTGCTACCTATTCCGACAGCATACACAGCCCTCCACCAACCTCTGGGCTGTACAAATAAATTTATAGCTCGCGACTATCTTGAGCAGATATCAAATGACTTTTTATTTGTAATTAATTACATTCTGACCAAGGACGACGTCGTATTATTTACTTCAAGGTGTCGTACCCGCAGTTGACTCTTGCAGGTACACCAACAGCAATTTAATTTCAAAAGTCCTCGGCAAACCACCCTTTTTGTCGACAAATAATGACAAAACATCCAATCCCTTGCCATAGTTGGCGAAAATCTAATTCCATCTTAGCTAATTTGAAAGTTATCAAAGGGCGACTATGTAGCTACCTGGAGTGCTGGCTTGGTGCTGTCTTCATAATTTGAAACGGGGAGACGGTATCAACTTCAAAGAAATTTCATATTGTCCTATCGTCGGCGTCGATTAATAAATAAGCTTCCAGCTTTGTGACAGGACGCTGAATCTAATTACAGAATGTTGAATGAAATTAATGGCGGATGGTGCAGGATTGAGTAACGGGGAGCGCTTTAGTCTGTCGGAGGGTGGCTTTATTAGTGCTAGCATCTTTAAAACTGTTGAAGTTGAGATGGAACTTGAAACGGGTGACTGACAGCAATACCCAGATTCGTTAATGCCTCATATATAAGGACAGTGCTACAGAATATAAATGAGCTGATAAGTGTGGGTGTTGAGCATAACAAAGTGGCAACATGGTAATGCCCGCCGGCCACTAAATGCGCAAAACATATCAATTTTGAATTGAGCTCATTCAATTCTAATGTAAGATGTTCCCAATTCTATGCCACCAATGTGTTTTTTTCCGGTTGGAGTTCGTTGCTCAACGCGTTGCTCAACCAGTGTACGGGAACGGGAATTCTACGAGCTCTTGTTGTTTGTTAGACATGGTTGAGCATCGCCCTAAGCAACGATTTCAAGATTATATGGTCAAAACTTGGCTCAATATTGAATCAATTTTATTTATTTGGTTACGCAATTTAACATGATTTCTCTCTCATCATTTGTGTACCGCTTATTTCTTTATTTTGCTTCATTTATTTGTTTATTTCTCTCATTTTGCCCACAATTAAGGGATGTGATCAACTTTTGAAGTACGAGATTTTCATCCGTCCAAACTTGGCTTAACTTATCCAGTTTTTCGTTACCTTGTTTTGTGTTGGGTGCGACTAACTTTTTGCAGCTATCAACTGCCGTGTATGTTCAACGAGTTGCCCGACTAATGATGTTTGGTTAACTGGTTAACATCCATCAACTCCTTGAGCAAAAAAATAAATAAATAGTTTGCGCAACAGGTCCATGGACTCCCTAGGCCTAGCTTTTCACAACCATTCATTTTGTGTGAGTTTTTAATTTCCAAACGAATGGAAGAGATCTACAATTTTATGAAGAGTCCAATTGGGAAGATCTTTCATGACAGTTAGGAACGCTTTCGGATGCTTGTTAAACTTTCGCGAGAGGTGGAGCAGCAGAAAAAATGCGAAAAGATGTGAATTGTATTTTTCCGGGGGATCCAACGTGGGACCGCTAGCTTAGTAGTCCAACACACTAACCACTAAGCCACTGCGCCTACAAGTCCCTGAGCAACTACAACGAAAACGCAGTTGACCAACTCGAGGAACTTATTTTTCTGCCAAAATCAGATTTATATTGATCAACTAAGTGTAGTTGGTCTGTCAACATTTCAGTCAGTTGATCAGAAAAACCAAAATAACAAGTATGTGGTCATTCAAATATTGAGTAAGTTGACCAACAAGGTCCATGACGCCGTTGCCGTTGGTTTTGCGTTGCTCAATAATCAACATCAACTAGGTAAAAAATACATATATTCAACTAATTCATTTATTTATACATTCAATTTATATAAAAATTTTTGTTGTACTTAACAAGTTATAGCCCAAAGAGCTGTATAAACTGTTGAACGAAACGAACGAACGAACGACTGATTTTTAGCGCATGTAGTGGACAACCGGCATTAACGTCCAACTAAATTAAATGCCTGAATGAATTTCACAAGCCCAATTTTTTTTTGTTAATTTTTAAAATAATTTTTAAACTCTTATAAAACAATTAAACAACGTCAACCACGTTCTGCAGAAAATTACTAGCTGTAAGAAGGAATGGGATCATCTACCATTTTCGAAAGAAAGAGAGAAAGAAAATGTGTGCTCGCACCCCTCTCTGACACAGAAATTTGATTTGAGAATGAGGTAGGTAAGGCTTTTCTACATACATTCCAATGTTTACAAAATAAATAAATTTATTATTTTAATAAATACTCGTGAATTCATTCACAGACATGTAATTTTATGAAACAGTTTAGGAAAATAAAAAAAAGAAAATGAAAGCATTCAGATATTTTGAATGACTTTTTTCTAAACATGAAAATATTTAATTTGATCGTTGTTGACTAATTTTTTTATTCTTAATGAAATGAGCAATTAGGAACAAAAATTGACCAAAAAGTGAAATCCTTTTCTTTTTGTACTATGAGGTCTGAAAAATCGCTTCGTCCCTTTTAGCTTATTATAAGTGAGAAAATCCCGCAAAAAGGGATAAATCACCCGATCTGGTATCACTGCTGTACTGTGTGCTGTGTCTTATGTCGTTTTCGATTTGGCTTTTCAGATTTTGATCTGAGATTTCAGATTTCTGCTGCCAAATCGAACATGAAATCCGAATTGTATTGGTTCTTGTTTGTATTGAGTTGCCCGCAAACAATTTTTTTTTTTCACTTGTACTGGAAATCCATTTCAATTGATTTTTACACATTTATAACAACGCATTTCAAAATAATTTAATATAAAGAATCGTTTTCATACTCGAAAAATGAATAATTCAGTTAAAAAAGCAATCCTTCCAACGATAAACAGTTCGTATCCGCCTGCTGAGTGTCATACACATTGGTATTAGTGAAAGTATGTGTGAAATCTGAGAAAATATCGAGATTTCTCTAAAGAGAGTCAGATCAAAAAAAAGATTGATTTGTTTGGCAAATCGAACATGAAAATTGATTTTTTCTCAAAAAAATTGATCTTTTTGCCAAATCGAAAACGACATTAGATATACGAAACGCAACTGGCTATGAAAGAAAGAGAGAAAGAAAATGTGTGCTCACACCTCTCTCTCTTGCCCCTACAGTAATGTACGAAACGAAACGTAAGTTTTACTTCAAGAACCTTTTGAAGACAGAAAGATCGGAACTCCTTTAAGTCTTGATTATAGCATTAATTAAAATCTCTTCTTAAGTTTTGTTTCAAAAGCTTGGAATAAAAAAGACGATACGCTACGATTCTACCTAAACGTGAAGTTAGAATGAAAACTTGTTTCTTCCAGGACGGAAAGACCATCCCATAAGATTCAACATCATCAAGCTCGAGTTGGTAAAAAATATTTGTTTGGACCGGTAGAGTCTACAGTAAAAATTGAATGACGATGTAGGACAGCCTAAACAGACCTGAAAATATTACTCCAGGAGGATCAAGTTCATGGGCTTGACTGTCTATTCCTCAACCTCTTTAGAAGATCATAGGGATTCAGTAGACCAATAAAGAAGGAAGATGTGGTCCAAGGTGTTTAGTTAAGTAATAGGGAAACCCTATAATGTGAACTGGCAAAACGGCTCAGAATTTCTAATCGAAAATAAACAGTTTCCCCACAGGCCACACGGTTTTTGTCGTCGTACCGATTGCGGCGGTATTTCTGAACCGGTTTTTAAAAAATATATCCCAAGAGAAAGGTGAAAGGGGTTTTACTGTAGCAAATTTATTGCAAATTTAGCGAATAAATTGAAAATCTCGTTACAAAAGTAATTGCTACCTTGAATAAAGTTCATCACATACAATGCAACTGAAAAGTGCCTCTGGCAATCCAATCCAACATTCAGGTTGATCCACACGTACTCTGCCGATTAACTAACGAGACAGCGCACCCCATACTTTAACTATTATGATGATGGCTCCGTTGATGGGGGCGAAATTAAATTAATTTAACGACCCCCAACAGTAACCCGCAATAACAATAACTTACGCAGAAACAGCGTATGTTATTACCGCCTCAAACATAACCTCTTCATCCGCACGAATAACACACAAATACTCCTGCTGATAGACGCTCATTTGAATATTTTCGCACACCTCTGGTGCAAAGGTGTGTGAAGTGCGTACGCACGACATGCTTATGGTTACACTTAAAATAACACGCATCCAATAAATATCTACTCGGTTAAGTTCATTACGTTTGCTCCAAAGAACAAGAGACTAATGTCTGTCTGGTTGGAATTGGTAGAAGCTGTACCCGACTCCCAAATAAATATGAGTTCATTAGCATTACGCGAACAATTTAAAACCGAAAATGATATTTCGCCTATAAGGAGAAGAACAACCCCCAGCTGTATGCAAAGGCAGAGGCAGAGGTAGGGTATCTGCGATCTTCGTGCGTGTATTAAACAAGTGGTTGATTCTCATACCAATAACCGCAAAATATATTGCCGCATATAAAACCAATTTATTTCCTTATCCTCCCAAGGATATGGCAGGCTTCCATTCGGAGATACAAAAATAACTCCACCGCTGGCAGTTGGTTTTGTTTGCATTTTTTTTTTCTCTCTCCCTCTCTGTGCAAGGGCTGTTTTTCATGTGAAAACTGTTGCTGGCCAAGAACGCAGCAACACCGCACACAAAAGGGGTCCTTCAGCAGATACCTACTATATTATCCTTTTTTGTTTTAGCTGTGAATTATATTTAGTGGAAGTTCATTTTATTATACGCACATGTATACTCAATATGAACTCCTTTTGGGATCCGGATCGGCATCGCCATCGGATTCGGGGATAGTGTGCGATAAAATGTGAGCGCCTGGCCTGGCCAGCTACATAAGGATGACGTATAATAAACGTTCTAAATTTATAAATTTTATGGTAACATATTCCAGCAGTAGTTTAGGTGATATGCTCCTTTCGGTTGCTTGTTTTACGATTTTTGCCTTTTTGTTTATGACCCGAAACATTTAACAGCCCAGCATGTGTGTGACAAGGACCTGGTACGAAGTATTTAATCAAGCAAAAAATACGGTGTGAAATAAGGAGTAAGCATTTTATTAGCTTCTCTGGCTTTTCCCGCGCAGTCCACCTCGCATGCCCCACCACACCGAAGGATGGCAATGATGTACGATGATAAACTGTGCCAGCCAGCAATAGATCCTTTTTAGCTGAAAATATTGTCGGTCCGAGAAGGGAAAAGGATGCAGATTTACATAAAATACAATAAATATAGTCTCGTGTAGCGATTTTGACCCTTTCGAGGATATAAAATGAAATCCCGGTCCGCAGTCGGAACGAACACTAGCTATGGAGAATTATGAGGTTTAGTTTGTATATGTACAGCAGTGAGGAGGTGGTGGCTTAATTCAATCAAGTTGATGTATTGATATGCAAGGTGATGTGCAAAAATAAGAGGTGGAACAGGTGGGCCGACCCTTTTCAATGAATCATTGCAATGGTTTTTGTGCGATGTTATTACAGAGATAACCACCGGGGCTACAATGGGCACTAAAGTCGCACCGTATTGTGATGACATGATAGCAGATAGTGAGGGAAATGGCGTCGAAACTCCATGGGACCGTTCAGTGAGTTGGTGTGAATATATATTCAGGGGCGATCTTCCATAAATGGGTTGAGGTGGTAGCCAAGATTGAATGTCCATTGTAACCGAGTGCATAACCCATTCCTTGTTATGGCTTCATCGGAATGTATGCGATTTAGGACCGGTTTGTTCAATCTTGGTTATATTTAATCATCGGTTGTTCCAGCTGTCAATCATCGACTGTGTTTGTTCAGCTAAATATTAACCAGAGAATCAATGGTTTGGTTAGTTAACCCGAGAAAATGATAAGCAGCCGATCTTGCGCGGTTAATGAGATTAAACCAAGTATTTGCTGGAATTTCGTTTGTTCAAGTTTTTTCAGGACTACGTAGTGTAGGAGCAGTGGCTTACTGGTTAGTGTGTTGGACTACTAAGCGAGGGGTCCCAGGTTCGAATCCCGAAAAAACCCAAATTCCAACTTATGGTTTTTTTCCGCTGCGCCACCTCTCGCGAACGTCTGACAAACATCCGAGAGTATAACTGTCATGAAGGAGCTTCTCAATTAGCCGTTTGGACCCGGCATAAAATTGTAGATCCCTTCCATTCGTCCCAAAAATGAAAAAAAAAACTCACACAAACGAATGGTTGTGAGAAGCTAGGTAGGCCTAGGGTCTCTACAGACCTGTTGCGCCAACTATTTATTTTTTATTTATTTACGTAGTGTAGTATCGGCACTGTGCGACACTTGACTATAAAATGTAAAACATTGAAAATACCGTCACACTATATAAAATGTAAATTAGCTACTGAAAATAAAGTCGCTTGATACTGAACTTGAGAGCAATCGGTTGTTTGATGTTAGGTTTCTAGAAGGGGCGAAGAGATAAAAAAAAAAAAAACAAAGAATGGAAAACTCAGGCGAAATACAAGGTAAGAAAGAAAATAACCAAATATTCGTAATTTTAATTCGAATGTGAACAAAAAGAAATAGCGATGTGCATATAAAAAAAATTAATGTTTTGCTTAAATGCAGTAGAAAAAAAAGAAGAGGAAGGAATAGATTAAATGTTTTGCTTTCCAAGAGATGAAAAATGCAATCTACAATAACGATTGGAGCAACGAAATAACGAAACCATTAAAAATGTTCGAATCTGAGCTGTGCTTTGCGGGAGAAATACTTTTGCGCGGAAGCCGTATCGTTATATCAGATGAATTGCGAGCCAAAACGATTGAATTGGCTCATTGGCTTGATTGAGAGGAAAAGTATGGTGGCCGAAAATCGATCAAGATGTTGAAAATGTTGTTAAAAATAGCCAGGGATGCGCATTGGTATCAGCGCCAACAGCACCAGAGCCGCTAAAAAGAAAAACAATACCATCACACGGAAAGAATTTTAAGATCAAATCAAGAAAAGTTTGTCTAGTTTTAGAGCTTAGCTAAGGATTTACTGATTCACGACTTTTTTTTCGCAATTCTAGAAATTGTACGAAGTGAAGATATTGACCCTCAAAAGTCGTGAATCAGCACTTTTCACTATTAATAATGCGACCAAACGAGAAATACATATTACCATAACCGATCGCAATTTGACACAAATAGTTATCAATTTGATATTAAATGGGTCGTATATTACCACTTTTCTTTTGTAAATTACGATTTCCTCCCTTAGCAAATTAAAGGGTGATTTTTTAGCTGGTTTGGTTTTGGCAACACTGGTTTTGACAGCTGACGTGTGTTTAGTACCTTGTGTCACTGTCAAACAGCTTCAGTTTGGTTTGCAATTTAACCATGGATCGTCTTACAAATGAACAACGCTTGCAAATTATTGAATTTTACTATCAAAATTCGTGCTCGGTTCGAAATGTTCATCGCGCGCTGCTTCCATTTTATGATCGGCATTCTCGACCTTCTGAGCAGTCTATTCGGAAGATTGTGACCAAATTTCGCACCAAATTTACTTTGTTGGACATTAAACCACCAACACGTTTACGTACTGTGCGTAGTGAAGAAAATATTGCGGCCGTATCAGCTAGTGTGACAGAAGACCGCGAAATGTCGATTCGGCGCCGTTCCCAGCAGTTAGGCCTTTGTTACAGCACTACGTGGAAAATTTTGCGGAAGGATTTGGGCGTAAAGCCTTTTAAGATACAGCTGGTGCAAGAACTAAAGCCAGCCGACCTACCACAACGCCGAATTTTTGGTGAATGGGCTCTTGGAAAGCTGGCCGAGGATCCGCTTTTTTATCGAAAAATTGTGTTCAGCGATGAGGCTCATTTTTGGTTGAATGGGTACGTAAATAAGCAAAATTGCCGCATTTGGAGTGAAGATCAGCCAGAAGCATTGCAACAGCTACCAATGCATCCCGAAAAAGCCACTGTTTGGTGCGGTTTATGGGCCGGCGGCATTATTGGGCCATATTTCTTCAAAGATGATGCGAATCGCAGCGTTACTGTCAATGGTGAACGCTACCGAGCGATGATAACAAACTTTTTTTTGCCCGAAATGGAAGTTCTTGACTTGCATGATATGTGGTTTCAACAAGACGGTGCCACATGCCACACAGCACGCGAAACAATGGCGCAATTGCGAGGCGAGTTTGGTGAACAGTTAATTTCACGTTTCGGGCCGGTCAATTGGCCGCCTAGATCGTGCGATTTGACACCATTAGATTATTTTTTGTGGGGGTATGCCAAGGCTAATGTGTATAGGGACAAGCCCGCTTCGATTGACGCACTGGAAGCCAACATCCATGCATTCATTCGTGAGATACCGGCCGATATGTGTGAAAGAGTATGCCAAAATTGGACTCAGCGGATGGGCTACCTGAGACGCAGCCGCGGTCAACATTTGCATGAAATTATCTTTAAACATTAAATTGCAAGGTTCAAACTATCGATTCAAATAAATATTTCATTCATTTTTTCGAATGTTTTGTGTTTTTTTTTTTAAAAAAGTTCTAAACCTCTTAAAAAATCACCCTTTACAACCATTTAGTCTTGAATTGGAACTCAATAGTGTTGATTTGCGAACTAACAGGAGTAGATTTACTACTTCAGAAGTTGCAATTTACAAATTTTCAATCGTAAATTGCAACTTATTTTTATCAATTTGCAATTCATATTTTCCAATTTACGTTTCTTGAGTAGTGATTTGAGGAATCGCCGTATTAAATTGAAAATGTTTTGTCGTGAAATTAGAAAACTGTATTCTCAATTTGCAACTTATAACTTGTGATTTACAAATCAAAATTCATAGTTTTATTAATTAGGTTATTTTCGTATTCCTCCTGATATCCAAGAAAATCATACGGCGCCATATCGTCCGGAGACAACGGGATTTGTCTGGGGTGGTTTTTCTGTCTATGATGAAATTTAAAATACAAACAAAATATTTAGATGAACTTGACATTAATACGAACCTTTACAATTCTTTTCAATTACATATTTTAGAATACATTCCAATTGATACTTCTTTTCTAATAGCAAGATGTAACTTCTGAAAAAATACAGATTTATATGCATAGGTACTTCAGGGTTTTTGGAACTAAATAGGTACTTACAAAATGTATTCCAGAATGCTTTATAATTAGTAGGACACTCACTATCCAAACGAATTAGTTATATTTAAATTTAAACAACTTTAACCCGACTGCTTTAAGCAAAGATTGAATACCGACTGCCTGTCTCTTCACCGCAACGCAATGTGCACAATGAAGATTTGGCTTCATGATTGCAGTTGTCTACCAATACCACATACATACAGTCATCCATAAAAAGAAAGGACTTAAAAGGATTTCGATAGGTACATGGACTATGAACTGTGCATAAAAAAGAATCCACATATCAGGTAGTTGATTCCATGGAAATTACAAAAAATATTTTGCAATTTACGACTTCTCTACGTCAATATACGTTTTCAATTTCATGTGTTAAATTATTACAAGTTTTTATTGATTCATCATTCAGTTTTGGTAAATCACCAAATATTTCGCAAACAATCTCGCAAATCACTACAAATAAAAGAAGCTCGAATTGATACTTCTAATCGTAAATTACAACAAACAGAATGTGGTATTCTCCGCCGTTTTCAATGTCAAATTACCAATTTCTGTATCAATCCATGAAAACTTCGTTGTGATTTGCGACAAATATATAAATCGTAAATTGCAACTCAAAATTTTGCAATTGGTGATTTTCAATTCTTTCCGTGCAGAGGCGTGGCAGCATTTGGCACTCGATTTTTTTTTGGGGAACACTGCCATATGGCCATAATTTACCCGTGGTTGTTGATTATACTACAGCCGTTTCATTGAAATCGAAATTATGAAAAAGATCGACGCCTTCGAAATGATAAAAAGATTGCGTGTCATTTTTGCAAGAATCGGTTCACCACTAACACTTACAACTCACAATGGGCCACAGTTCGATTGTAACGAATTTCGGAAATTTTGCGACACTCAAAACATAAAAATAATAAGCACTACACCTTATTGGCCACAACAGAACGGCGAAGTTGAGCGTCAAAACCGATCCATTATGAAGAGATTGAAAATCAGCCAAAGCAGTGGCAAAGACTGGATCGACGATTTGAATAATTATTTGTTGATGTATCGATGGACACAACATTCTACGACACTAAAGACACCAGCAGAAATGTTATTTGGACGTAACATCCGCGATAAACTACGAATGTAACAGCCATCCTAAATATTATATTATTATCTGGTATTTATCATATTCTTTCATTCATATTAATCATTGTTTTAAAATAATTTACAAACCTTAATTGAATCATTTGTAGAAAGCACATTTTTTTTGAAAAAGTACATTTGAAATTAAACAAAGCACATTTTTTATGTAAACTTAAAAGTGCTATGTACACACGCAGCTGTAAGCCTTTGCATACACAGAATAGCAATAAAGAATAATTATTCACCGTAACGACTCTGGGTATAAAAGGCAGCGTGAAATAAAATCATTGGCAGTAATTTTTTAGTCAGCAGACAGATTGAACACTAAACCTGGTCATCCGGCTCTGACTCTTAAATTCTGTATTAAAAGTAAAAATTCAACTTTAAATATTTTTATTCCAAATAAAATACTTATAACTACGTTTTGTTTTTTAAATTATTTTCTGCGTACAAAATTCCTGAGGGGGTTTTGTTCATCGCTTCACCAAGCTACCAACCATTGGAAAATGACGAAGAAGTACGCGATCGTGACAAGGAAAAGAATACGTCGGGCAAAACCGATCGAAATTGAAGAAGGAGATAATGGTACTGGTAAAGAGGCAAGGAATGATTGGCTGACATCAACATTTGAGTCTACCGTTCATCGGGTAATCAAATGAAATGGTTTTGAACTGACCGTAGAGTCAACTGTAAATGGGAAAAGATATCGACGAAACGTGTCGCACACAAAAATACGTCATTGGCACAAAACGCAACATCAACTTTAGAATTGCCGACGGATGGTCCAAGAGTCTCAACACGGAAGCGGACTGTAACCTAACTAAGTAAGTAAGTAAGCTTCCTCTTGTTGAAAGCCCGCCTTATATGCACTTAGCCCTTTTGATCGAGGAGGTGTTTGAATAATTCACGACCCTTAAAATAAAACTTTGAGGGGGTTAAAACGCCAAATCAGCTGAAGACACGATTACCAAGCTTAAGGCTAGGAAGATCGCTTTTTTTAACACCTATGTAGTACGGCGTGGCATCGTGCTGAAACCAAAAATCGTCCAAGCTCATATGTGTTCAACTTTAGCCCGCAAAAGGCTTTGTTGTCGTGGCTCTGTGGCTCCCACCCTTGACTGTTTAGAGTGGCGCTGACGAAACTCTACTTTTATTCGATTCAGTCAGTGGCCTCCCCATCTCACTTGAGGTTAAGAATTTGCAAATGTACGCTCTATCCACCTCTATTTACCGCTGCTTCACCTTCAAAATATACGCCATAGCAACGCGCTTCAAATTGACACAAACAAAACTGACAAAAGCCGCCTCAATCCATTCATTTTTCCAATCCCTTAAGCGGCTTTATATAAATGGTACATATAAAACAAAGCAGATTGCACTTTTAGTCCGCCCAAGGAGAAATCAATTAACATTCGCTATGCAAATGTCCACCGACATCACACATCCCTTACAATGCAATCATACAGCCACCTTCCCACCATCATCGTTACATTAAATTATAAATTCGCAGGCACCCTGATGTGACAAAGTGCGCTCTCCCACCACCCGCAAAACTAATTGAAACTCTATATCCTAGCCCATATAATACGTGTATGTGTGTGCGAGTCATCCGCAAATATATGCTTCTAATGAAGCCGCCTCGCTATACCCCAAAAATGATGTCACAAAAATGTTTGGCAGTCCGTAAAATCCGGCTTTGCTGTTCCACATTTTCCCATCAGCGGTAGCGCGCCGACAACACTCACACAAAAATTTCCCTAAGCTTTTCATCTAATTGAAAATTTCATTGGCAAATTAAGGCTCTACCCGATTTCATTGGGATCCTGTGTCTATATTTGTTTGCGTAAAAGCTACTTCCAATTTGGGGCCGGCACACCACCACAACGTGATATCCCATTCATCAACTGAAGCATAGTATGTGCCGGGTTAATTTAGAATCGAAAGCCATTCGACCAAAACCGCATTACACTGGGTATCCCAGTGTACTGGATACTGGCTACAGTATCACTGTCCTCGGCTGTAGTGGGGTGTTTAAACTCTGGCAAAGCTATATAAGCCTCGTGCCGATGGGAGAACCAAATCAAAAATATTCGAAAACGCTTCATAATGATACAATCGATCGGGGGGTTTGGTTCCGTTCGTGTGGCCAGGGATTTTGACCGCCTACCCTAGGGATAGGGATTTACACCCGAAGGACGGGGCAATGCAATATTTAGGCCAATGAATAAGTTAGTACCGCAAATAATGCTGCTCGCTCAATTGTTTTCCTGAATTTAATATTGTGTCGCCAAAGAATGACGGTGAGTTTGAGAATTTTATTTTCATCTAAATGAGGCCAGGTAAATATTTATAAATGCACTCATGGCCAGCGCACATTACGCATTTATGAAAATAGTTGCTGCGCTGAAAATGTAATAGTTTGGAAGTGGGTCAGTATTTTTTTTAGAATATTTTTAGACTCACTCACAGAGTGGGAGCGTCCTTCAGCAACCCTTTCAGACACACTCACGGATGAGAGGTCAATTCAACTGTCCATCAAAAAATAGAGGATTCAAGTGATCGATCTCTTTGAAAAAAGGCGACTCGCTCTGTGCTCAAATGCAATATGTATCCATAGTGTGACCACCTTTCCAAGAGCTTATTTACGTACACAAAAGTTTTCATTATCGCATTCACAACGTAATTTTAAACGCAATTCTGGCAAAAAAAAAATATTCGGTTTATTAGAAGATTGTGATCAGTTTTCTAAAAGTATTGGCCTGTGTAATCAATTCATTCCTGATTGGTTTTTTTGAACGCATACTTTCCATCTGATGCAATTTCATTCAACATTTGAGGCTGCTTCTTTAAAAATTCGAAATTTTAACAGAAAAATTTCGTTTAATTTATCAAAAAAGAATGCAATACGAACGCAATAAAAGCTCTCCACAAAAATGTCAATCGAGTGCATTGATGAGGGGAACTATCAACTAAAAACAATCGAATTATCGTTGTGCCTCGAAAAGCAAAGAACTTTTTCCTTGCTCTTTTCCTGTCGTTGGTGTACATTTTACGTACAACAATAATTTGTCGCTTCAATTTACGTACATTTCGTGATTTTGAGTTATCACTTCGGTACACGGTACATGACTCCAAATTCACGTACTGTACGTGCCATTTACGTACAGGTGGTCACACTATGTATCCATCTTACGCCAAGGATATAGTCTTTGGGGAGACCTCAAAAATATTAAAGCATATCTTCCGTCATCGACGCTGCATCTTAAAACTAGGAAAAGACCAGCGGCAAGAGAATTCGAGTTGAGGGCCCCTTCTCCAAGGAAATATATAATGTCTGGACTGCGTTCAGGTTGTTTTAAAACCTCCTTCAACATAGTAGCCAATGATTTACTACGTTTTTGAACGGATCCGAAAATAAATAAAACAATAACCGGGTGAGCAGCAATTCGTATACAGCGGCCTTCTGATTTCTCTTCAAACTTTGAATAAACGGTTAAGAATTCTGGCGTTAAATTTAATATTTTTGGGGTTGTATGTAGGTCAACCCCGAGAAAATATTGAAATTTAATATTTTGCATGTATTCAAATTAAACAACTAATAAAAGATTTATTAGTTTTAAATAATGTCTACTATTACAAAATATGTCTGAAATATTAAATTTTGACATTGAGGAAGATGAGTACAATGCAAAAGTGTTTATATCAAACCCTTATTTATATTTAAAAATGTAAGAATTTTAATATATTTGTATTCCAATTAAATAAGCTCCAGATTAAAACACAATACTTTCACCTCAAATTTATTACTTCGTAAGCCCATGGAATATTAAAATTTAGTACAATCTTATTATATTTTAATACTTGTTTAGATTTGATTTAAATATCAATGGGATATATTTCAACACCGAAAATATTTTATTTTAATACCATTTTTTATTGGTTTTAAATATTACAATACATATAGAAAATTGTCAAGCAAAGGAAAATTCCCGTGGTCTTTTATTACCTTTGAAAATAGTCCTATAGAGTGCCGCTGTGCTTCCTTTAAAAGATATATTTTTCTAGAAACTTAAATGAAGGAGAACTCATGTATGCCCGAATTATCTTATTAATTATTTAGCTAATTACTTGCTTTTTGGAATGTAATAGCTACCTATATTTCTGAGGCAATAAACTCGAATCTCTGGACCGCCCTTATCTTCAAAAGCAAATCCACTAGGAACCTCTCTGCGCTTCACAACTTAAGAAAAAAAGCAAGTATTATAACGTCTTACTTTAATGCTTTAAAATTAAAGTTACTTACTTGTCAGAAGAATATTCTCATTGAATATCAATGTTACCCCGTTTTCAGCATGCCTCAATTGTTTGTATTTTTGAAACATTTTTCTTTTAAAAACCTTATCCAAATCAGCCACTTCATTAAGTAGGACGCTCAAACTAACTCTAAATTCTTAATCAAGTGACAAAATAATATATTTGGGCTCATAAGTAATACCGATATATTTATATCTAATCACTTTGGTTCATATTCTGTATTAAAACCAAATGTAAATGTATTCAAGTTCGTATTAGATGTAATCAGAGTAGATGTTATATTTCAGGTCAACTTAAACTTATTTGTAATAAGTTCTTGATTGAAATATTGTCTTAATATAGACCGGGTTAGATTGTAGAGCAAAAATACTGGATTTTAATCTTAAGAGATTAAAGTTCAGAAAATTCGTACTAAAATGAGCATTTTAATGAAAAATATATTAAATTTGAATATTTTATTACAGAAAAAGTTTTGTAAATGAATTGGAAATATTGAAAACCAATTTTTCATGTATTGCATAGACCTACTGCGGATGTATTATAAAAACTCCTCCATATTTTTAACCGTGTAGGTCTCAAGGTTCAGGTCGTTCAAATGTCGATATAGTCTTGAAAACTCTTGGGTCTAGATGTGTGCACAATTTTCTCTGTTCAGATAGAATGCTCTATAAAATCCGATCTAGTACAAATAATGTCGCCCAGACAGCTTTTTCAGTAGTTTAGCACGCTAATCAATGAACCGATTGATTGAAATTGGGGCCATCAGAATATAAATGATCAGAAACCCGGATGTTTAGTAACTCGTTAACCTTCAAACTACAATAGACAATTAGCAGGAGAATTCAAATGTCATTAGAAACGCTTAGGAGTAGTTGCACAATTCCGGATGGATAAAAATCCTGAGAACTGATGCAAGTTCGGTCTTCCTGACCCTTACGTCAGTAGTTCAATCTCCAATACACTAGCCACCGAGCCACTCCGGGATCCGGATCGTATTTACTTACGAATTTTGTTCGTACTATTAGCAGGAGAAGAATGAATCTGAAAAGTCTATTCAAACGTCGATAGTTCTAGTATTGCTTGGTCTGAGGTGCAGACTTTTCTAAGTTCAGATGAAGTCCGGACACAATTTTCTCAGTGAATTTTCGGTCAGAATTTGTGAGAAACTAAAAGATCTCGATCCGGCGACTTCTCTGTACAAATCCGGACTCGTTCGATGTAAAGGATGTTTAAAAAATGTAGTTACAACTTCCTAAGACAGCGAGCTCCAGATTCTCACACGATTAGATTAGAATAGACTTTTTTATGTACAAAAATTGAGGCTCACAGTAATTCTTGTTGGCAAGTCTTTTGAGACCTGGTTTAAGACCGTCGGTCAGGATATTCTCATTATAAACTGTCACTAGGGAAAGTAATAAAAGTTTTCATTGGTCTGGTTGTAAAAGCTTAATCTTTTGAAAAAGGTGCAGTCCTCAAACATTTTCAGGTTTAAGGCGACCTGAAGTCGATAAGTGATGAGTGATACTTAGAAAAAGTTCATTAAAGGACTGAAGCCAAACCGATCAAATTCCCACAACTGTCAGCGAGCAACCAGCTAAGCGTGGGTGTACCAACAACTCGAACAAAGCTTATAGGTTGTACCAAACAGTTAAAAGCGAGAAAAATGCGTTCCGGTTCGCCACATAAATAATTAGTGGACCTCACCTCAAAAATACAACAGCTCTTATCCTCAAAATGATTGGCTGTTACAATAGAGCCCTCACCGCATCTGCTTGGTAAATTTGTTTTCTCCATCGATTTTTGAGGAAGCTTTCCCACAGATGAGTCTATAGGGTTGTTATTAAATAGTAATTAGGCTTTCATAAGCCTTGAAGGACTCTCTCCAAGAAAAAACTCCCTTCACCAGACTCAACTTTAAATTACACTAAGCGCCTTCCCTAAAATTCAATCGACACCAACACCCATTGATAGACCGATAGACTGAAAAAGAAAACCAGTTTCGATAGCCCATAGCCCATAGTCAAATCCCATAATACCGACTTTACTGGGAACCCCAACAACCATTTATTTATTCACATGCAGTCGCTCCTTCCGAGCAGCGCCCAAATTTCGTCCACAAAGGTGCGGTAATCGTATGGAATAATGGTGTAGACTTACGCCCGTATATGGGTGTCCTGCAGGAGAAAAACACACTTCCATCTGGCATATAGCATGTTACAATGCACTCTTTTGCAAAACAAATCACAACTGCCTTGGATCGACGGCTGTCCCATCCGTTCTCTTTCCTTTGCATTTGTTTTCCTATTACCTTAGAAGTTTTTAGCATGAGCTCTGAGGGAGAGAGAGAGAGAGGAAGAGAGACAGACTGACCCTTACCAAAGATGTGGTCTAATAAATTGTGTGCTCGTCAGAGGAAAAATCACCCAGCATCAGTCACTGTGACTAGCACTGGTAAACAAATGCATTTGTCAGTTGAATCGATTTTCTGAAAGTGTCTTGTTATTATTTTGGAACTTTCCCGAAGGGCTTTCGAATGGATGGAAAGTTTTAAATCAGCTTTAGAATGGTCGGTGATATGTTTTGCTCTGGGATAACACTGTAATGGGGGTAATAGAGATGGTGACGCTTGGGATAGTCGTATCTCTGGCAATGACAGTTTTTTTTTTGTGCAGCACCGACACAACTTACCCAATTGATGGAGATTGTTTTTGTGTTAGCAAAACAATTTACAGAAATGGTAAGAATGGTGTAAGATGGTTCCTGCATTTTTCTATTGTAGGTTTTAAAAATATTTGTGCCTGTGATGGCCATTTTTATACTTTCAGTTGAGTCCACTATCGGCCTTGTATCCACTTGAAAAGTCGGCGAAAACAACACGACACACGATTACCATTTACCACCGGTCCATGCGCAAATATTTTCCAAAGAGAGACACCTGACAGCTGCCTTCTAAAAGTGAAAAGTTTATTTGGAAAAAAATTCTGAGACCGTCAATGACATCTGTCGACTTTCGGAAAACTTTAAAGTGATCATTCTTTTAGTCAAACTCCGAAATACAAGCTTTGGTCTAACCCGTGATTTGAGGATCAGAGGCTGCTTCCTGCCGCCCAAGTCTCTTATCGCATTTTGGGAATGTTGATCACCATTGCACATCGACTTTTATTCATCATAGAATTCACACTACGTTCCTGTATCGTAAATCTTTCGAATGAGTCGGTAAATGAGAGTCTAAATGTTGCTCCATGTTAAGACCTATGTCGTCCTGAGAAATCCATAGGATTGGGTTGGTAGTTTTGAAGCGATGCGTGCAAAAATCCAAAAGGAGAAGCTGCGCAAATCCGTTTTTATATAATAGCCAATGTGACTTATATTCCTGGGCAAGCTCGTCTTAAACTTTTTGGATGCTTAAACATGAAGGCTGTATTGCAATGAGCTACAGCACCTTAAAAAGGACCAAGTGTAGGTAGGTACTCGAAAATCACTTAAAACTCTTCAGAGTATCAAAGCTCTACTAAGTGTTACCTACTTAGGTAGCGTTACAGCTTAGGGTCGACCTGTGCGACAGCCAGTACGCCTTTCACGGAACCACAGCCTATGGCTAAAAACTGCCTGAAGTTGAATAGGTTGACGTTGAATAGTTTTTTGAGCTCCAATTTTCGGCCACATTACGATTACTTTCGAGTTCAGTGCTCATCAGCTTTAGTTCCCCATCAGCATTCTGCGCAACCAGACGATATTTGGCAGAGATGTCGAAGGTAGGCATGGCTCTATATAGCTCGCCTATATTCGGGTTGGATTGGACATTCCTCAAAGGCTGAGGGGAGCTCGAGATGTCCAGGATTTCCGGTAAACGATACACAAACCTTTGGGTCGGTGTTAATTTTTCGTCGCACTCCCTTAAAAACTTGCAGGACTACTTAACAGGATTATACTACCTTCTGCTGGCAGTGATGCCAGATTACAAGATATATCTTTTTTTTTAAGATTTTAGAGCTCCAAAATATGTACACCAAAACCTCGCTTTGCGTCGTTCCGATTTGAGTCTTTTCGAAGTTGCGTCATTTAAAAATGAACCTGGTTTCGAAGTTGGGACGATTTTATTTCAGTTTGCTTTTTTGTTATTCCTTTTTGTTAATTTTTTTTTTGTAAAAAGGGGATTGCCCAAGATTAAGGCTAACGAGTTTACACTTTACGTGAAGTCAATCATTTTGGAGAAATAAATATTAAGATAATTAAGGTTAAGAATCGTTATTTCAATTTGAGTCGTTTCGATTTGCGTCGTGTTTTTTCTGGTCCCAATTAACGACGCAAATCGGGGTTTTGGTGTACAAGACTTTTTAACTCGAAATCATCAAATTTCAGAACCTTTTAAATCAGCACATTAAAGGAACCTTTTGGTTGAAATTTGTTCTTTACCAAGGATTTGATCTTGATCTTGATATAGGTAAGCAATGCAATCCTAAGTCAATTTAATTCAAATATGTTTCAAAATATCGAAAAGCATTAACATTAGTTTATGATCAAAGTTTTTTTTTATAGATATTTAGGTATTACTACTAAAGTACTTCAAAATTGCATTTTATATTTCGCTCTTTCTATATTTTGAACAAAATCTTGAAAAAAAGATTTTTTTGGCTCGAAAAAACAAGATTTTCAGATTTTTTATCTGGCAACACTGTCTGCTGGCCAGATTGTGCGATATATCGCAAAACGCGCGGTATTTTTTTCTATTTTGCGGTGTAAAATTAGAATTTGCGATATCTCTTATTTTTAAAGATGTTTGCGATATTTTGTTTTATTAATGATTAAAACAAAATAAAATACTGATTCAATAAAATGCTTCCCATTTGAAAACACTGAATGCAATCATTACTGCTTTATCAAAAATTTGTTCCGTTTTCTTTGTTATTGTTTTCTGTGACCTAACCAAAAATATTAAAAATCAAGTTTGATGTGTTATTTTTTTATTTTTAAGCATTTTGCGGTTTTTTGCGAAAAAAAATAACTAAAAATTGCGATATATAGGCTTATAAAAATCTGGCAAGCCTGGCTGCTAGGCCTGACCCAATAAAAAGCGAATTCCACTGAAAGGAATTTAGGTTCAGACCAATGAGCAAAGTGCTGTAACAACTTTTTGCAAACTTTTTTTGCAAAAAGTTCGGGCTCTATAAAGCTAAATGTTGCTACAACTGAGAAAACTTCAGACTAAACAAGCGAAGTGATGCAGTAAAGCTTTATGCGACACGGGAACGCGAGGTGCTAGTATAAGACTTTGGGAATTCTGAACCGCATTACCAACTACAGATAGTGAGTACCAGACAGGGATGAAAAATGAGCTGTGTGGACTGTAAGCAAATCTTAGTTCCGATTGTATTTTTTTCGGACTCAATTCTCTAGTGCCAGGTAGAAAGGGGTTAAGTCAGAAATAGTAGTTTTCCGCAAAATGAGATTGAAAAATGAATGATGCAAAACAATCATCAAAACACTTGTCTGTAATAAGATTATAGGCTGTTGACCAACAAATAAGTGCTTACCAGACTTACCAGATTTTCTGATTACTTATCTCCTTAGAGCCATTTATCTCTTTGTTACCTGTTAAAATTAAGTTTTTTCTAAGGACTTAAGTCGAGAAAACAAGTTTTTGTTTACATTAATAATCAGTTTAATTCATTAAGAAAATTTGGAACCATTAAATTAATTCAAATAAATAATAAAGTAAAGTATTAGGTATCTTATACAATTTTTATAATTGGTAATTTTAAAGGCATAAGCTGACTTAAGCCCTTAAGAGCAACTTAATTATTTCAAAACATAAAATTGGTATAAATACAAAGAACTTAAGTCAACTTACACCTTTAGTACCAAAGAATTTTCAAAAGCTTCCTGACTTATACCCTGTGTATAAAATAATTTCTATAGGAAGATGTTACGCTAGACTTATGCCGATAGGACCAAACGAAAGAAAAAACAAAATTGACTTAAATCCAACTATTATCCAAAAACGGGATTTTTTGACTACCTGACACTAGAGAATTGTATTTTTGACTTTCGTATTCGAATAGGCAAATGATATAGTTTTCGTACAAAATTTCAAATGATTTCGAGATGTTTCCGATTTCAATTCCGTCTGTGTAATTTTTTATTTTGCACTGCAATTTTAAAATTTGGATTTCTTAAATTGTATTTTTAAAGAAATCAAATTGTAAATAATGAACTTTCACGATCTCCAAATACATACTTCAAAAACATTTCCGAAGGGACTAACAATTTCACTCAACAATCTTGACAGATTCAAAAGCTAAAAAAATCATATATCGTTATCATTATATATATACAGAACTTGTAAAACATTCTAGCCGAAACTTCCGAATATTGGATAAAGCACTAATTATGGATACACAAATAAAAAGACCCTAGAAATAAAAAAAATTTAATTCGACTCTTAAGTCCTCTTTTGGTAGGTAGCAAACTCGAAATCCCACCTAGAATTGCATAGAAATGAAATAAATTTAACAAAAGTCAACTTCTGCTAGCTATTGTGACTCAATTTTGTAGTTCCACCAGAGACAAGCTTCAATCTTCAAGCTGTCGTTGATGTGAACCAAATGAGAGATTTAAAAAAGTAAAAACGTTTGAAATTTGTGTATTGTGTACCCATGCAAGCAAGCCCTTAGTTTCCGAAGTAAAACTTACTTTACTTTACTAATTTATCTAACAATAAGCTATTGGGAACTCGCCCAGTGTGAATTTCAACTATAATTGGATTTGGCAGATGCCACTTTTGATTTGAATTGTGTGGGCTTCGAGTTGGTATTTCAGATTTTGCTGTTTTCCGTCTGTGTTGTTGCTAAGGGCCAATGAGTATAAATATACATTTTTTCAAAATAAAAAATATACTCTTAGAGTGTAACTTTTTCGAGGCGATTGTATTGTGTATTTTTTCAAAGTCCATTGTACCTTAAAAGTTACGATTGTAACACGTTTTTCAACCCCGGTACCAGAAGGGTACTCATAAAAGACTACAAAGGGAAACCGCGCCCATCAGAAAATGCTGCTTAGAGTAGGCTGCCACTTAGCCAATGAACTGCACGAACTGAGTATGAATTATATGTCGAAAAAAAGATATATGCCAAAGTGGTCAACATCCCAAAAATACGATAGAAGACTTTCGGGGTAGAAAATAACCCCTGATTCTCATCGTTCATCCTCTTCTATGCAAATCGAAGGTTAGACCAAAGCTTTTAGTTCAGAGTTCGACCCCAGGAATATTCACTGCACCTGCCCGCATATCCCGGACTTTATTTCGATATTAATCTGTGAGTGGAAGCTGAAAGTTAAAACATCCCTTTCAGTGCCACAACCCATACCCACCTTGCCTCGGACTAAGTGTCAATGTGCTAGCCATTAATTCAAATCTATTCGCGCAGCGGCAATCCCCTGGGAAGAGTTCTAGACGTAATGCTAGTTAAGAAGTCACAAAATTACTTGCCGAAAGTAATAAATAAATCATCCCGCACTGAGGGCTCGTCGTTGTTCGGCGTATTTGAAGAAGGAATCCTCAAAAGCAGTACTACTGCCACTGCATTAATAAAACAAAGAGCTGGATATAAAGTGGTCATTAAGAGCATCGCTGGAACGTGACGCTTTGCACAGACATGCGAGATGCGAGATGCGAGACGCGAGACCAGTTGTATAGTTCTTCCTTGTAGGATCATCCGCATCGTCAGACGACCACCGACAACCGACAACCGACCGAGTGGGGTTGAACTTTTGAAAATTTAACGACTTCTCTATATCCGCTGATATAAAGAAATGCCAAAGCATTAGTGGCCAAGTTGATTTCTCTGGGGCCACGCTGCGCTGGTGAGTTCGTGGTGGGAATCCGTTGAGTCTGCAGTGCTGTCGGTGCGACCGACAGGTGCAGCGCGGTCTCCTTTTCATTCCTGCATTCAAATCCCGTTTCGGGAATTCGTGAAACTTTTGACCGTCCACGATGACGACATCGTCATACGGATGTCGACTGTGCGACTATTTTTTGTTCTTACATCATAAATTGTTTATCAAGAGGATCATTTGCGAGTCACTTTAAGGGAAGATTGAGTCTGTGGCGCTGCTGACAAAGGACGAAGCTCCTTGAGCGCGGGTATATGGCAAGGAGAAACGACACAAATATTCACCCCCCCCGTTTTAAAATTATCAGTCAAATCATCATCTTGATGGTGGCAGGCAGCGCCAACGCCAGCGAGATGGAATACCTATGTACTTGCACAGTGCACAGCATGACCGACCTCAGCACACTTTGGATGGCATTTTAAATTTTCGCTGTACTTTCATTTCTCTGTCGAGTTACTTTGCATGCCAAACAAGTGTATATGTGTGTCGTCTTCACCTTATTATTATGAGAGCAAGCAAACGCATTCCGGTGTTCCACATTCTGGTTGGCATGAAAATTCCCGCAGCTATTGCAAAAGAGTTCAACCGGAGCAGGAGGAGGTTGGATATATCGCGCGGGTGGGGGTTTGTTTGCGGATAAGTTATCTACTCGTATGTGCGGTATATAGATACCCAACCAATGTCAGTGGTTAAGGTTTCCTTTTTCCTTTTCTTCACAGACAGTAGCTGTATGTGGGAGTCTTTTTCACGAGCACATCAGTTATCCAGAAACAGGACGACAGTCTTGGTGATTTTGTGATGTTCACAAAGAGCCATGTTGACAGCTGCGGTTAAGAGAGTTTTCTTCTTTTCTTTTTATCCCCCCTTGTTGTCGCTGCGGAGTGCGGAAAAGGGAAAGCAGTTTGCAAGTAAGACGTTATTTAGTTATCCAAGGGAACGATAACCTTTGGAGAAGGAATTGTTGCATTGATTTTAAGTACGACCACAGTGGTGACTTGGTTGGTATTCGTTGATATAATGAGAGACATAATTCGACTAAATTGTAGGGGCGGTGCTGAAGTGGGGACAACTTAACCTGAAAGGAAATGTGAGCTGTGGTGCTAGAAGCTAAGGGTTTGACTAAAGGTGGAGACAAACAAACGTGGTCGCACGAACTAGGAAATTAGAGAAGCCATGACCAAGCTTTCGAGAAGACAGCTGCGATTAATGGTCTACAAGTTAGCCGTCTATTTATTCACCTTGTACCTGATACAAGTTCTACCTTCTACCATCTATATTCCACCATTTACAGTCTACCTTCTACCTTCTACCTCCTTCCTTTGCTTTCTCACTCTACCTTCTACATACGACCTTCAACCTTCTACCCACGGTTGCCACTTGCAAACTAAATTAGCTACCAAAATTGTAAAAAAGTTACCAAACCAAGATCAAATTTACCAAAAATCTGGAGACGTTGATAAAACACTAAGAGAAAAAATAGAAAATCTATATAGTCTTGAGCCAAAGTGAAAATGCCTTATCACTATCCTAAGACATTTCTCTGACTTAGGAACATAATATAAAAAAAAACGGCATGGCAGTGTAAAAACGTCCTTTAAACTTTCTTTTTATTTATTATAGCACACATTTTTAAAACATTAAAAAAAACATATGTCTTTTAAAATATTCAATTTGGTACATTAGGTTTGTAGGAACTTAGTCCGTCTTTTAGTAGTTAAACAACGGATACTTTCTAAAATAAAATAAAGTAGACTTAACTTACTAATGCTATAGTTATATCTACTTTGAATACTTTTGCTGACCAAAAGCATGATTTTCTAAACCAAAAAAAGATAAAAATTACCAAATTACCAAAACTAAAAAAGCAAAAAAAATTTACTAAATTTGGTAAAAAATTACCAAAGTGGCAACCGTGCTTCTACCTTCTAACCTTCTATATTTTGCTTTCTACCTTTTACCTTTTGCCTTCTACAGTCTACCTTCTACTTTATACATTTGACCTTCTACCTACTACCTCTACAGTATATCTTCCATCTTTTGCCTTCTACCTTTTACAGTATGCCTTCTACCTTCTAACTTCAAACCTTCACAGTCTACCTTAAAACTTCTACCTCCTCCGTTTGCTTTCTCACTCTACCTTGTACCCTTTACCTTCTAAAAACGACCTCCCACCTAACTTCGACCTCGTACCTTCTACAGTCTACCTTCTAACTTCTACCATCTACCCTCTACCTTTTACAGTCTACCTCCTACTTTATACCTTGTCCCTTAACATTCTGACTTCTACCTTCTACCTACTGTATCTACCTACTATGTCTATCCAGAACTTTTAAACATCCGTGGATCTTCTGGGAGCTTTCGCTGTAGTACAAAAGCTTTCGGATTAGGGGGCGTGGCACTTTTAATTTCCAACGAAGTCTAGATACTAAAAAACCCTATTTTCACATTCATCGCAGCTTTTGACTCAACATTTTGTAAATTGACATAAATTGCCTATTAGAAGCAATTTGAAAAATGTAAGGGTCAATGGGCAAAAGGGGCCGTGGCGCCTTCTATAGCGCAACACTCTTTAACAAAAATGGAAGTGAGACTCTTTTGGCCTATATGGAAGGAGACTCTGTTGGCCTATCATCTGGGAAGGCCGCCATTCTTACAGAAGGAAGAACTGCTGTTGCTACGTAAATTCATCAAAATTGTAAATTTTTGCGCTGTGCTTACCGCATCTAGCAGAGGCTTGGTCACACCTTGAAAGTTGCCTATTTGTAATGAGGGCAGTGCAGAAATATGACGTCTTTTTTTTAAATACAGTTAAAACGGGCTACATGAGATCCTTGATCAGAGTTGAAATATTTTAAGAAAACGAAACGTGTTACTCGGAGCTGATTTTCGCTTTCGCTTTTTTTCTTTCGTTTTTTTTCCTGCAAATGCAAGTGATTTTCGTTTTGTTATTTCTTATGGTTTTTTATTTTTTCTCACTGTGGCAGTAGAATTTAAGGAAATTTCTGCTGCCTTTCAGTCTTCACCGATGAAGCAAAATACATTTCCGCTGGAGTACGCTTCTAAACACAACTAGCTAAGGACAGATAAGCCCGATTTAAGCTTAGGTTCAGCCATAGCTGCGGAGTTACTAAGAGGAAAAAAAGAAACGAGGTAACGCCGTTCAAAATGAAAACAAAAGTGGGAAATGCGACCAGCGTTACCACTTCACAAAAATTAAGCGAAGTAAATTTAACCCAAAAAGTGAAGTAGAGATTCAAGAAAAGGGAAGTAGATTTCAAAGTCATAGTTCTAATGATATATTTAATTCCATATTAGTTGTATATATAAAACATGTCAAAACAAAACGTTTTAAAATCTACAAAATATTTTTTTTTTTTTTTTTTAAATAAAGTCTTAAATTGTTCCATGTTTTTTTAGAAAATAATATTATAAGTGGTGCACAGTGATATGTTTATTAAATTATAATTTCGGGCACCAATCTTTATTCACATTCCTTCATACTTCAAAATATCTTCTCATCGCGTTTGTAATAATTCTTTGGCGTATTTGGCTAAACTTTTTCGGAACTGACAGGGACCAAAACCTAACCAAACGTATCACATCTTTGACAAAAAATTGAAAGGAAAATAATAATAAACATCAGAAAATTTAAATGTGTTTAAAGTGAAGTTTGAAGCAGTTTATTCTTTTGTGAATCTGGGCTTAAATGAAAGAGTGTAATTTTTTAAAGAATTTTTTTTTTGGTTTTGCGATCTAGGGTTTTCTTATTAAAATTGAAGTGGACAAAATAATGGATTTCTAATGTGAAGTAGATATAAAGAATTTAACGATAGTGTGAAGTAGGGAGCAGATTTAAATTTTTTTTCCAAAATTGAAATAAATCTACTTTAATTGAAGTTAAGTGGCATCGCTGAATGCGACTATTTCTGTCGAACGTCGGATGGGCTACTTCGTCTTTCAACGATTTACGCAACCCATTCCCAGATCAGATATCCCTCCTCAAGTAGGAGGCATACCCTCAACGAATTTATGAAAAATACAGAATCGACAGCCATTTTCTTCCCTCACCTCTTCGGGGTCTATCTTGGAAGGAACTTTTAACGCCTTAACTTAAATTGGCAGTCCTTAGAGCATTTTTGAGATCCCAACTTTAAGCCCTCTGCTACCAACTGTTAGCGGGGGTTCGAAACACAATCTAAAGTGTACTTCACGTCTTCGAACGACTTTGATAAATATATGCACACGAGTACAAACACTGCACACACGCAGCACATCGTTCAACCTTTCTATTTGACAGGAGTCATCCATAATTTATTTTAATTTAACATTGATGCAATTTATTCGCTTTGATAAAAGAGCAGGAGGCCATCGCACTAAAAGTATGTCCTTTTGCGACCATGTAAAGCACAATTACACCCTTACATCGGATGGGGGCTTACATGCGGCCATTCACACCGGCCAACATTGATTTAGATCGATATCTGGATAGGCCTGGCCAACCAGCAGAACCCACCCAGGATTGGGTGCGTTACAGCATGGTATATCCTTGTTTTCCTTTTGACTACATTATTAAGCCTCGTGTATACCAGAGAGTTATAATATCAACTATGCAAACATAATGCCCCAGTGACATCGTATCAGGCCCGTTCGTTGTCGGGACATCAACAGCGAGCTTAACACGGTTACGATTCCACCGGGGGTTCCGCCTGCCGTAATATACGGCGTCGCCCCCTGATGCAATATTTATACGAAAATTTCAACGACCACGATGACAAAATACTCGTATATCGCTGGTGCCTCCTCGAATCTGCATCTCTCAATATCTGTGTGTGGGTGAGCGCACACTCGTGTCCTTGCAGGTCGGCGCACTCTTTCCTTCTCAATCTGTTTATTTGACTGTTTGCCAAGCAGTGGGAAGAGATTTTTTATTTATTTTTTTCATAAGAACTATAAAGAAAAGGACACCCACAACAAAGGTCGGTTACGACCGCAGCTATATTACAAAACGTTCTCGCACTTGCCAGTTTGGTTGGTATTGTGTTTTCCAATTCGAATGGAAATTCCCAACCGGATATGTTGTTGCGGCCGAAACCACGTCGGACACCTTCTTCCTCAGCAATGAAACATTCCTCACTGTGCCACTGAAGCGAACAACAAAACTCAAACATGACGGGGTCCAATATATACCAGGAGTCAGGAAGTTTACGTTTTCCAACCGAATTTCCCCGTTCCGTGGATGCTCTTGTGTGTTGTGTTGTGGTCAACAGAGCGCGTTTTTACACTTGACGTCAACTTTTGCTAGCCGCCAACGATACACATACAAATATAAACAAAAGAATGCAGCAAGGATATGCACGCAGAGCAAAAATGCCTGTTTGTTGTTATTCTGCATATATATAGGTGTAGGAATAAATGTCGCCATCGAAGTGCAGGATTTTATTGGGAGGCCATTGCGAAGTTTGACGAGCATTCTGACTGAAGAATTCGTGCAATCAAGTCCAGACTGGGGGCATTTCCAGGAAAACATCATTCGGAGTGAATTTGTCTATTCGGGGCTCACCCACGGACTTTTATATGGGGGATGGGAGTTTGATTTCGGAAATTTCTTGAGTGGACATAAATTGTTTCTTTTTTTGAATTTTTGGATATAGAGGGCGCAAAGTCCTCTCTTTTCTGTAGGTGAGCAAAAACCGGTTTCGAGGAGATTCAACGACGAACTGGTAACAAATTGCTCACCAGTCGTTTAAGACAGCTTGGACATGTAGAGCGTACGGATGCAACGGCTCCGGTTCGTAGAGTCTTCGAGTCTAGCCCGGAGGGACAAAAGAAGACCTCGCCTTAAGTGGTGCGCATAAGTGCAAGGGAACTTTTAGCCAACTAAAAGAGGGCGCAACTGGAGGTTAGTTAGTAAGGTTAGACCTGGTTAACTCTGGAGAGGCTTGTTAGATAAGACCTCGGTTTTAACCGAAAGTCGCATAAGTACGTACGTAAGTTGAGGCTAGCAGGTTGTGAAATGTGATTCCAAGGCGAAGAGTTTTCGACTCAGGTGTCAATCAGGTTTGCTAGGCCGTTCAACTTTGAACTTAGTTCATCTGATGGGCTGTTTGCAGCTTCTTATTTTCTCTAAACAGTCGATCTCTGAATGCAGCAACTACAAAATAGTGGCCCGGTTTGATGTTTGCTCCTCGGAAGCTGCATATGAGAGCTTTTGCCGCAAGATGTGTGATCTGTGATGTCCTTTGAAACGGATAAGGGTTTTAAATGGCAGCCAAGGGAACCAGTTCGCCAATGAACTTGAAAGACGAGCTTCAAATGCCTTTGGGTTTCACAAACTTAAACGCTGGAGTTTCATTCGGCCTTACCAACAATCAACTTTAGTCTGGCAGTTTACGCAAAGACCCCACACCTTAAAAAATCCCTTTACCAATAAACAAATATAGTTGGCAGAATATCGCTAACTGTAGGGTTAAATGTTAATGTTCAGAAGCCCGTGTTTATCTCGGGCGTTAGCTTAATAAATCCTCCCTTAATTTCATTTTGAAGAGGAGTGTTGCCCAACCACCCAAAATGGTGGTATGGAATTTCGTAATAGGAGCGAATTTAAATACGCTGTTGTTCAGACTGAGCGTTTATAATAATTATAAACTAATTTTAGTAAACTGTAAATGTTTCTGATTTTATTTGTTGGAATACAGCAATACAAGTGGTTTTTCAGTCTAGCAAACACAAATTTGACAAATGCAGGCACAAAATTAAAAAATATTGCATTTTTGCTTTTTTTCTGAATAGGTACTTGAAATATATATTTTCGAAATATCTGTTCACTTAATATTGGACAGCTCATATTCAGGCAGCGTTGCCAGTTTGGGGGTTTTCCCCCCAGATCTAGGGGTTTTTTTGACCGACGGGGGGAGAAATTATTTAGCGGGAAATCTGGGGTTTTATTTTTTTGTAATTGCGTTCAATTAATTTTTTTTCCACTAAAAACCAAATCATTTATGTTCCATTTATGCCAATTCCATTCCAACGCATTCCAATATTCATTGGTGCAAGTGTATTAAAAAACACCTGCCTAAAGCTACATGCATCACAAACTATGGCATTTGCGATGGGAAAAGGAAAGGAAGCAATAAATAGCGAGAGACTTTCTTTGTATTTTGTCTCTTGCCAAAACCAATTTGTGAATGTTCCTGATTATCAATTTTACCTCTTCCGATTAAATGATCAAAATGTTCACATCCGAGTAGATGTATTTACAAAAAAAATTAAGACAACGACAACTATATTTTACGACTTTTTTCTGAAAGTTGATTGTTTTGACTTATTGGCAACGTTTTTCTTATTAAATCTTGAAGTCTGAATTCAATTACCTTTTTTTACCATTTTTTTTAATTTTTGAAACTTGTACCTCTTCAATTCCTACACAAATTAAGAAAAATTGCATTTAGTCTTGAATTTACTTTTTGCTTTTAAATATATAATTTGAAAAAAATAAACAAAAAAAAAATGTGGGCTTTTTTTTAGCAAATAGCTAAATCTGGTTGTTTTTCAGATTTGTCTAGGGGGAAATATTTCAACCGTCTGGCAACGCTGTATTCAGGTATGAATTTTTTGTACAATTCTCAGTAGACCCTAGGCGGCTCATTGAAAAAGAAAATCTT
This sequence comes from Cheilosia variabilis, assembly GCA_951230905.1. Taxonomy (NCBI): domain Eukaryota; kingdom Metazoa; phylum Arthropoda; class Insecta; order Diptera; family Syrphidae; genus Cheilosia; species Cheilosia variabilis. The sequence goes on along the minus strand of OX579680.1, from coordinate 56,925,508 downwards.
AAATAAATCAATGGTTGCGAAAAGGTTGACTTCGCGGAAATATAGATATAAGAATTGCCAGCATTCGGCAAAATTCCCCGCAAAATAATAAATTTAGGAACTACTGGAGAAATAGCAGGTAGTATGTGCGAATTTATAGAGGAGAAAACAGGACAGCTTTTCTGTAGAAAAATGTCCACGGCTTTTTTCTTTTTCTGAAAGAATTTAAAATTGTTATACTTCTTGTTACACTTCTATATACTTTTCCAAGCACTGTTTCGTTGCTTGACAGATTTAAATTCAAAAACGGAAGCGATAGGTCCTTAAATCGCTTATGGCTTCCTAAGTGAGTTTTTAATTTATTCTGAAATGGATTAGCCGGCTATTAAAATATTCACTTGCAAACTATTCAATCTTTAGGTCAATACCTAAGCTTTGATTCACATAATCAGCCTACAAATAAATCAAAGCGTTCTAATAAACTGTGTTCCGTTTATTGAATAATTTGAAAGAGACCTTATTACGACATAAATTCGCTCAGAAATCATTCGTGAAGTATTAGAAAACAAAGGAAAGCGTACTAGAAAAAGTTCCGGAAATTGTGTCCAAACGAACGATAGGGCATCACTGATTCGCATATGATATTTGACAGATCAGCGGATATTTTTTGCATTTCCTATTCCACCAACTCCGGCCGACTTCCCGTTACTTAGCCTACAAGCTATATTTTTACGGAGTGGTCACTATTTGGTGCGCTAGTATTGTTACATAGAAAATCGTATTGACAAATGTCACGAAACTTCAAAAATTTCGGCTCACCAACACACTCCAAAAAAATATGAGCCACTTCCGCTTTGGGCAAATTTTCTGGCAGTGTTCATAGAATTGTGTCCGTCAAATTGGAAATTATTCGTTACGTGTGAATAGTATTTTTTTTTAGGAATAAGTGCACATTTGCTTAAAATGTTCATGAAAAATTAACAATAATTGGTTGAGGGAAAATAAAAACATTTTGAGCAATTTTTCTTCATTATTTAGGAAAAATTTACACTCGAAATCGAAGTTAATGATATCCAAAAGCGGAATACACAACCATGTTTCTCCTAATATGTTTCTAGTATATATAACATATATTTTAGATAGTTTTACTAACCAAACAAATCAAATTATTCGCCTTTTAACAATTTATAATAACTTACCAATGGCGTTCAGTAATGAAAAAATGTGGTATTCCCGAACTCTTTCACATTTCCCCACCGTTGCCGAGGTTGGCAGCATTTATTTTTGTATTTTCTGTATGTTTTTGCATGTCACACGGATTCTTTTTTGACATAACACCGATAGGAAAACAAAATGGTGAATTTGACAAAAAATTGAGGGGGCCAGCCGCAAGAGGATTGTGAGTTGGGGGTGTCAGTATGATTTGTCCATGGTTAAAACAACACAAGTAACAGATTTTTCGAAATCAGTTTTACTACGTTTTTACACAGCTTATGTGCAGACAATGCGTTACAACATAATTCGATACCTAAAACACACAGAAATCGGATCGCAAAATCGGCATCTTGTACTAAGAATCGGACTCTTCTACCATTTTTTGTTTCTCCTGTAAAAAAATAAAAATGTCACTTATGTTGTTTTAGCAATCACCGATTCATTTTGTGTTTTGTTTTTTTGCGTATAATAAGCTTCAAAAAGGCTTTGAAAGATATCTGTCGGGCAAATTAATTTGCAATTTATATATCCCTTTTTTTTAGAATAAAATCCTCGATGTGAAATAAACCGTTGACCTTGTTTTTCACGAAAACAAATTATGAAATTTGAATTCTGCAAGGACAAAAAATGTAATAGATTCTAAGACAGTTGTCGCACTAGCAAATGTGGAGGTCTAATTGTTTATTGATACCGTTTCACTAATGCTGTACATTTTTACTAAAGCTGGCAACCAGCTAATCGTCGACATTAGTGGTTGATTATTAGTAAGGCCGATTGCCTATTAGGTTAGATTTGGTTAGGGCTTCTGAATCAGTCAACCCATTGGTATAGCTGGATCAATGTGGAGGTCAAGCTGACCGATGCAGTCTACTTTTTGATAAGGCAGATGCTGACAGAAGCCCTTGACAGCCCTTGTGAGAAAGTCAGCAGTTGCGGAGAAGAATCTGGTGATTGATGCAACCTACCCACTAAAGATTTAAGTCATTTCTTAGATGCTGCATGCTTATGTTAAATAAAGCCGGCTCTGTAATGAATTCGCTGGTACAGAAGCCGACAGATCGGACAGGTCCAGTGATGCCAGACTTTTCGGACTGAATTGCCCACGAAACACGTCAAAAACACCCAAAAATGCCCTTTTTGGCCGATGTTAAAAAACAACAAAATACACTATTTTTTCCAAGAGATAAAAAAGTGTCCTTTTTCGCCCTTTTAGCACATTTTGAAAGGCAAATTGCCCACGAAATGGGTAATTACCCACGATCTGGCATCACTGCTCAGGTCTCAATGAATAGGCTTCTCGTGAAAGCAGCCGTCGATGGTGGCACGCCACTTCCACAATTATATCTGGATATCTGTAAGAAATCAGCAACTTTCCGTCTTCACGAATGACTGGTGTTCTGACGAGAGTGTGCGGCGTAGTTGTCTATCTGTTAGTGCAATGGACCATCAGTGGTTAAGCCCGAGGTCTCCAATTGAATAGTCCGTCAAAAATCAATAACCCCGTCCTCTTATCGAACAGCCTATTTGCTCAGACTCCAATTAAATTGCTTTCCAAACACAGTTGCCCACATCGATCCTTTCAAGGGCCTTGACAAATTGCCAATAATTTAAATTTTTTTTCTTTCTATGTAGCTTCGGTTTTTGCATAAACTTGCTACTAAAACTTCCTCCGAATGGAATTGTTGAAACAAATTTTTGTCAGAGCACCCGCTTCTTTGTTGTTTTGACATTTGAAAAAATAGTGAAAACCGCAAAATCAGGTCAGCGCGTATACTTCCTTTCCGCTGAGGGTATTTTTCCCATTGTACCATGTTCATGCTCTATATTTGCACAATAAATTGCGTCTCCCGCCATGGTCGCCCAAATGCACAGGGCTTGTGCAAAGTTTCACAACTTTTGTTGTTGTATGTATTTAAGTAGTAGCTACTTTAAAATTCCCACAGGAAAGCGCTCTGGTAAAAAAAAAAAAATGATTTCATGAACCGAAACCACAACGCTTGGTACAAAATCTCAGCCGGTTGGTGTGGGGATGGAAGATACATTTTAGGAACAAGGCTCTGCGGCCAGCATGATGCCAGAGGAGAAGGAGAAATTATGAAATTTCGAAAGCATTAGTGCTCGTAATTGCACAGCCACCAAAATGGATGTGGGGGTTTAATTATTTTCACTAACGCTTTTGACCTTTTCCAATGGTGGTTGAAAATTTGCCTCAACTTCTGCGAGCAAGAATGAAGAGCGTTGTTTGGGAGAAGTTGCCATTTTTATAAGGTGTTTGGGTGGAATAGGTTTTACAACTACTCTTCGAAAGATGAGTTCTTTTTCAAAAAGTCGCAATTGGAAGAAGCAGTGATGTCTGAGCAGAAAGGGTTTCGCAAGTGCCTCGCTTTGGAATACTTTGACTGATTGGGATAGAATTTCTTTTGTATAAAGTTCAATTATGTACAAAGATGTTAAATATTTTTTCAATGAGCATAATTTCGACAACTCCTGCAACACCTGCCAGTTTAAATGAACTATATTTTACCCTTGCACTAGTTTAAAAGATCATTGTTATCATAAATAAATGAACTTAACTGAACTGAACAGTAATAACCCCCACCAGTCGTCATCGTCGCCTTCCCAGCCATCACCACTACAAGTTCGAGCGCATTCTCGTAACTCCCAATCGATATAAGATTCGGTTTACCTCAAAGTTATGGCAGTAACCTGAATACCTGACTCTAAACATGAATCTATGCTGTATAAGACTTGGGTGAATTCACTCGCCTTGTGCCTTTAGTCGAGCAGCCGCTCATGGGGAAACGTTGTGGCAATCGCATTATGATTCCTCCATTTATATTCCTCAGTATGCTGCGGTAGGTAACCAACCAACGAACCAAGTAAACCATGTCATCTTGCGAAGTCAGTGGGATGTTCATGTACCCTCCACCCTCTTACATTATGGACGAACAGTTCGTTCCTTGAATTTAATAGAATGAATGGTATTGCAAGCGATGGAAAGTGGATAATGAAGAAAGGTCCCTTCCGGTGTTGTTTTGTTACCACAAAAAGGTGCAGCATTTGTATGTTGGTGTTGATTTTACCGATTATTTTGCGGCCTTAAAGGGTTTCACTCGTCTGTTTTAGGGTGAGAGTCTTCGGGTCGAACCGCCACATCCGTGAGCTATAAGTTCACTATATAGACTAAACAAAAACAGATTCCGTCACGTATTGTTCATTAACGGAAGAGACTTATAAATATATTGTCTTGACCGAAATTCGAATTTTAAATTTAATCCTCGGTTCCAAAAGTTTTTTAAAGCCGCCTTTTTTAGACGGGCTTCTATGGGGCTATTTTAAACCTTTTTCCTGGACACCCTATCCTCGATTAAAGTTCCTGTCATAGACAAATCATACTGAGACACCCAACTCACAATCCTCTTGCCGCTGGCCCCTTCAATTTTTTGTCAAATTCACCATTTTGTTTTCCTATCGGTGTTATGTCAAAAACGAATCCGTGTGACATGCAAAAACATACAGAAAATACAAAAATAAATGCTGCCAACCTCGGCAACGGTGGGGAAATGTGAAAGAGTTCGGGAATACCACATTTTTTCATTACTGAACGCCATTGGTAAGTTATTATAAATTGTTAAAAGGCGAATAATTTGATTTGTTTGGTTAGTAAAACTATCTAAAATATATGTTATATATACTAAAAACATATTAGGAGAAACATGGTTGTGTATTCCGCTTTTGGATATCATTAACTTCGATTTCGAGTGTAAATTTTTCCTAAATAATGAAGAAAAATTGCTCAAAATGTTTTTATTTTCCCCCAACCAATTATTGTTAATTTTTCATGAACATTTTAAGCAAATGTGCACTTATTCCTAAAAAAAATACTATTCACACGTAACGAATAATTTCCAATTTGACGGACACAATTCTATGAACACTGCCAGCAAATTTGCCCAAAGCGGAAGTGGCTCATATTTTTTTGGAGTGTGTTGGTGAGCCGAAATTTTTGAAGTTTCGTGACATTTGTCAATACGAATTTCTATATAACAATACTAGCGCACCAAACCGTGACCACTCCGTAAAAATATAGCTTGTAGGCTAAGTAACGGGAAATCGGCCGTTGGTCTGAGTATTGTCTCTGGTTCCTGTCGAAGCTGTTTTCAACATTGGTCACACGTTACTCTTTTAAAACCCTTAAATCCGCGTGTAGAACTTCCTTGTCATTGTCCCTATAATTTTGATAAATGTACAGCAATTTTTTTTAACAAGAAAGAAGAATGTTGCTCCTTATTAATTTTGGTTATAAGGTACATAGCTAGTTTTGTTTCACCGGTTTCTTAAGGACCTTTCGGACCTTTGTGCTTGTTTTACTCTTTCAGCCTCGCAACTCTTATTTGCGCTTGCTTTATTGTAGTTTGTTTGGCATGAAAACGATGGTTCCGTTGCACATCCTTGATACTTATAATTATTTTCAACCTTCAGACTAAATATTTTCTAGGTCACATTATGCAATTTTGGTTGGAAAATTATGCCATTGTGAGTTCGAAAAATTTAACACTAAAAATGATTACAAGTACCGCGGATTTAAATATCGAGAGACGTCCACAATGTTACAAATTCCAATCAAAATAGGTATGCACATCCAGGACTTCAATGTACTTCTTCTTAATTTTTGTCCGTGTCTGCAGTTATTTTTTAAATTCAACTCTCCAGTGTGTGCTCCTCATAATAGGATATAAGCCAGCTGCTACAACAGCAGTCACAAGTTTAGCGCACGCAATGCCATGCATTATCTCGTCGCTTCGGGTATTCAAAGTAAAGTTTCTTGGTTAATATCCCATGAAGACGTTTTTTTTTTTTTGTGAATACACATAAAAGTTTCTCCTTCATGACAATGGCAAGGATGTACATTACACACAAAGCAACAGCAACAGACCGGCATTAATATGAACAAAGACTGGCGAAATAAAGGAAGACTAAGGGTAACTGCAACTAAATAAGAAAATTAAACTAATATATTCCCGTTGACAATATAAGTCCTTCCGGTAGTTGAGGAGTAGCTTAAGGAATGAAGTGCACAACAGGCGCATATGTAAGTTTGTCGCGGCGCCGAAAAGTGGTATCTGCTCTGTCAAAAAGGGCTTCATTTTGAAGAGTTTGAATGTGGAATGCGTGGAGCTAAGGCTTCGGAAAAATGGTGTAGGGCGAGTATTTATTGTGGTTGCTAATTCATAACTAATTCATCATAGCTAATTCATAATTCAAAACATACTATCGTTATATTTAATTTTAAATGGGAAGGAGAAGAAATTTATTTCCGCCGATTGGAGTGGAATGAATTCGCTTCGCTATTGAGGCAGTGGCTCACTTTTGGGTTTGTTGTACTACTCAGTGCGGAAATCTCCGTGTAGCCCTCAAAAACAACACAACCAGCATCTTTTTACTGGGCTACCTTCTGACAACCATCCAAGATCAAAAGTTTAACTATCGGATACGGCGTAGGTACAGTTGCAGGTCCCTCCTCTTCGGCCCAAAAGAAACAGATGTACAAAAGCAAGGTTTTACCATTCATGGATCTAAAGAGCCCTCTATTTGTGACCTCGAGTAGCGGACGGCTTATATTGTGTACGTAAAGACGACTTAAATACTCACTGAAATATTTTTTTCTACTATTTTCGCTGAAAATGAAACAACAAAAACCCGAAAAGAACGCGACAATCTATTAACCCGTGATAGACAACTGGTCTTACTAATAATCCTTTTTAACTCCCACCTTATATATTTATTAGCTCACAATATGGAACTTTGTATTAAATATTTTGCCATTGTGAGTTTAGCCTGGGTCGGCATTCTGTAAGGCGAAACGTTCAAACGTTTTCGTGTGCACTAGGAAATTTGCTTGTGTAACATATGGCAAATCATTCGTGCGAACGAAAACGTTTGATCGTTTCGCCTTACAGAATCTGGCCCCTGGACACTAAAAGTGATTATTAGTATCGAGGGACAACTCTGTGCTGCTGGCCAAAGACTGTCCAAACGAGACGCTCAGCTTCCCCGGAAATTTTTGACCGAAAATCCTTTCTCGCGCGGTCTTATTTTTCCTGTCTGTTCGGATAGTCTTTGCTGCTGACATCTACAACTACAACTGTAAAGTTTGATCGGAAAAGAAGAAGTGAAGATCATAAATGGCATCTGCTCAATTTCAGAAAACTTTAAATTCGTAGATGGGATTACCGGATTGCGGCGAAATAAGAACTAAATGCTGCTCCCTATTAAGGTCTAAATTTTTTTTTTAAATTCCTAATGAGTTGGGAACTTTTTTCAACGTGACTCTCTAAAATATTCACATGCAAAAAGAGAAAGCATTCAATAAATAAAATAAATAAAATAAAACTTCCCAAATGCAGTAGACGTAGAGACTTTTACAATATTTTAAGAGCAGCCCTTTGTATGTACTTACAACGGCAAATTACATTTTTAAAGAAATTATCAATTTTCTTCAGCCTTGAGTGAGAAGAGGGCTTTCTTTTAGCTGCTGATGCGGACTTATACCTATGTTATTTCAATGCAATCTTTTCCAGCCGCTTTTCCTACCAATAAAGGCAAACAAGCGAAGCTTGGAAAGCAAACCTTTCCATCCCATTATAGTGGACAAACAATAAAATTTTACTAAATTCAATTAAAAAATGCGCCAGCGAATTTGGCAATTTCCGAGAGCTATTTCGATAAGTTCATGAATAGAATACTTTGACGTCGTTTTCAGGGAAAGAATCTCCACAGGTGCTGTCTTCCTCACATATTATATAGGTTTTTGTAGGCGGAGACTAAAAGAGGATGCTTTGATTTGATTTTGTTACCAATAGCATTTACAAAAAAAAAAAAACCTTCATCCTGAGTTGAATGCCAGGAACATTCTTATCAAATTTAGTGTCGACATGGTGACATCCTGAGATCTGCGTGCCATTTATACGTCAAGGAAAATGGGACAAAGAAGCCGCTGCAAAACAAGGGAATGGATTCCTGTAGAAGAGACTGTGAACTAAGTGCAGCGAGTGTTTTATTTCTGTTTACGGTTAACATGAATAATGTTCATTTTAGTTAGCCCTTGTGGTCAGAGTAAGAACTTTTTGTTGGACTGATATTGATGTTATTATTGACAGTTAATTTCCGATGAATGTGTGAGCTGATGCCTTCGTTGGATATCGCGTGCATCGAGTCATTCCACTTCACTTGTTTATGGCTGTGAAGAGCGTTGAGCTGAAAAAGGTTATATTTAGAAGCCAGCTGATTGTATTTGTACGTTTCTATCCGAATTAGTTATAGCAAGATGCGCATGAATGTCAATTAGTTAGGTATAGGTACTTTAATGCGACTTGTTTATATCTTTGTAATTCTTTTTTTTACAGTCAGTTGTGTTTTTTTAGAGTTTTTAAACTTTTTTTATTTAATCAAAGGTTTTATAGTCAATAATGATATTAGATTGCAATTCTAGGGGAATAATTATATTTTTAAAACCTTAAAGAGTTTTCTTATATTTATAGCTTTGAAGGTATTTAGTTTATTTAACTTTAAGTTTGAAATTATTAAAAAAAAATATAAATCTAATAATAAATAAATCAAAAGGAAACATAAACGAAAGAAATAAATTAATATTTATTAAAAAGTTATTCCAAAATATATTAAACGTTCAATTATTTTTAAAATAATTTAATAAAAAAGCTGTAAAACATGCATCGTAAATAAAAAAAAATAATGGAATTAATGCTGTAAGAATGCTGGTTAAACTCTAAAACAAAACTTTTTTCCACCTTGAGTTCGATCAAATATACCTTTCGGCAGTTTCATCATTCTGCCCTCCACTGCAATGAAGCGAGTTTCCTTGGTCTCTGTACTTAAAACTGAGAAAAGACACTGCAGACTGTAGGTCTCTTTTTTATGAAAATTGTATTTCATAAATTCAGTGTCATTTTTAGATAGTAAAATAAATGAAAGTGGACTTTAGACGAAAATATTAATTTAGCGGATTTTGTGGGAATTTTTATTTCCCAAAAATCGAAAATTTTTAATTGAATCTTTTGGGCAGTACTTCTTGTCACAACCTTTGTCTTACAAAAAATTGTACTTCGTTGATTTAAGGTCGCTTGTTGCAAACTTAAAGACATTCTTGCGAGAGGGAAATTTTAATTTTTTGTCTGGGAAATTTCTCACGGATGGTCTGGTGATGGACGGAGGTTGTATTTTTGTTAGTGGCTACAATAAATAGTGGAATTACTTTCGGGCCTTTTCCACATAAATACTAGGTAGCTTTATATTAACAAAAACAATTCAGTGAAATGCTAGTAAAACTTGAGACTCAATAAGCTGAGTTCTGGGGGTAAATTCTCGTTCAGTGAAAAAGTGAAACGAAAATGTTTTCACAATTTCACCGCAATTTCGATTCTAGCTCTCGAAAATGTGAAACCAAACATCAAAAATGTTCATATGAATAATTTTTTTTTCACGTACTCATTTTCTAATGAATGTTTTTAGTGAGAGATTGAACATTGAGAGCCTGGAAGTCGTACAAAACAGTGTGCGATATTAAAATCACCACGACATTTTCACTTATTGAACGAGAATCGCTTTTTAGTACTGAGTGAATCGAAAAAATGAAACCAGTATATGAAAGCGAATGTGGAAACGATTTATTCGATTCACTCTTTCACAGAACCAGAATTGACCCCCTGGTTAAAATAAAAACAGCAGCTCCACGAAGCCGCTGTGTAGCAACCTGTTACACGTCCAATTATCAGATGGATGTTCATAAAGATTTCGACCTACTGTCACTGTCCGACAGAAATTAAAGAGCGCCCCAAATACCGATCAGCTTTAAACGCCTTTTTCAAAATGCACTTGCAAATGCAAAAGTAGTTATAGCAGTACCTTCCAACCACCTAAACACTGTCCAGTCTTTTGTGTCAATAATAATTGTCATGTGCCCCATCTTGAGGCATCACCTCGCACCCGCATCGATATTTACACTACAGCTCAAATAGCGATCTTCAATTAAATTGTTCAACAACATTGGCTGCCTAAAAGCCAACTCAAAATACTGCCAACAAGCTGCCACTACAAGGCAAGTCGAAATTAAAATTAACTAGCGAATATTTATGTACATTTTTGACAAGCGCGCAACATGAAAATCCAATTAGCGCTTTACCTGCCACTTAAATCACCCCAAACGCGCACGTTAGCCACCCCACTCCACTGCAGTAGGAGGAAAAACAAAATAACAATAACTGCTGCGGGCGGAAGTATCCTTGACCGCTTCACCTGCTGGTCACATCGCCCCCTTGACTTTTGTCCTTTGAACTTGTCAATTTCTGGGCTGCATAGAGGGGTTGGTTTCCATCATATACTCTTCCATTTATGTCAATGTTCGTTTGCATGGTGCTCACTGTGTGTTTGTGCAGTTGTATGTAAATATTGGACTACAGTCGGCTCCCGTTAATGCTGCATGTGTACAAACATTTGCTCTTAGGCAATCGAATAAAATTTTATTTCTTACACACGGTTTGGGTTGTATAGAACGTCCGGTCAAACACACACACACAATTTTTGTCCGGTGCGGTGTATTTTTAGAGCGATCCAATGAATTTAAAGCCAGTAATAGGATCTTGTGTAAAAGTAAACAACTGCTGGCTATAAGGCTCGCCGCAACACGTACACCTCTGCCTACGTATGTACATATTACACTCACGTAGTTTAATTAACTTCTATTTGAAGACCAGTGAGGGCGGCGGTGACGATGATGGCGGCAGCCGGTGGCCTGTGGCCGGTGGCATTGGTGTGGTTTTAATCAGTTGCACAGCATGCGCCGCCATTAGGAATGGGAAATTAATTTAAATCGCGATTGGGATTATAATGCGTGGAGATTGCTCCAAGTCATGGGTAATGGTTGTGGCGGTGTAATCTCTTTTGGTGTTAGCCGATTAACTCCCAAAGCGAAATGAAGTGGATTCGTATGGTATTTTCAGTTGACTGGCGGAACTGTTTGAATAAGTCGCCAACTGTCACCGATTATTGGGATGGAAACCTCCAGGGATGTATCCACTTGTTTGAGTGATTACAACGAATGATAAAAGACAACAAGCCACTTGTGCTAGAACGGTACGTACCTCCAGATATGTCCTCAGTGATGGTTTAACGTCTGCATTTTTGCACAGCTAGGTTAAACAAACATAGACAATGACTCTTTTCCCTTAGCACAGTGAAAGCGACTGTTAATGAATCTTCATCTCAGCCGATTCGCATTCAGTTCGCTTTGAGTTCCCCGAGAGAAGAATATTTTCGCCTGCAAGTTCATCTGAGAATCCCCGGCGATACTTCTACCGTGTTGAACAGTCGACGTCTTTATCTGAGCTGATTCGCATTCAGTTCGCCTTGAGTTCCTCGAGAGAAGAATATTTTCGCCTGCAAGTTCATCTGAGAATCCCCGGCGATACTTGTGTCGTGTTAAACAGTCGACGTCGAGGCGAATGTAGATAAAAGAATCGCCGGCGAATAGCCAAAACCTACTTCCAAGAACAAAGTGCTAAGATGTAGGAGAAGTTTATGCGAAGAGAGGAGTAATATAAATTCAGGGAGGTTTCTGGTATGTCACAAGTCCTTAGAAGTGACTGTGAAATGGCGCATGCTTTACCGTGTTTCTAAGTCGCCCTCATTTTAAATACGTAAAGAGCGAAATGCTAGGTAGAAATAAGAATAAAGTTAAATTTGTGTCTCTTCCTATTTTCAAAAAAATAATAACGACTTTCGCGAAACATTCATCTCTAGTTCTCGTATTCGTCCAGCGATTTGCATTGTTCAATGTTTCAGTTTGATGATTCTAAAACTATGAGAAGATTATGTAGCTACATACAACACAAAGAGGCACACAATCAACGGGCAAGGTCGATCATTTAACTCCTAGGTTGAGGGGTAGCTGTCCTGTCCTTCCCCCTGGTGCTATTTTTGTGGTGTATTTCCAGATTTAAACTGCAAATTTATTGTACCTACCAGGACATCATTTACATTCTCTCTTTATTCCATCCCGTTTACCTACATAAAATGTAGGTAGTTCCATAACGAAAATACATTCCTTTCACATGGGTGATAGGAATATGGCAAGGCGCCTGAATAATACGAATCCTTTCGTGTCCTTCACTAGGTACGTATACCTAGTACAAAAATATTTGTCTTGTTTTTTTCCAGCACAAATTGTAGAAAGAAATTCCACAATAGACGCCACCACACAAACAGTGTCAACACTCTTGGCAATGCGGAACGCATTCCAAAAATACCTCTGTGTAATATTCCAAGAGCAGGCTTACAAGGTGTGACCATGAATCAGAATTATGTAGGCATTTTCGGTAAATGCATGTGTGTGAGTGCGGTGCAAGGCCCAAACATACCACTTCTTCTTTTTTGGAAAGGGAAACTTCATCGTCGGTATATATCAATGAAGTGGGTTCCCATCTTGTTTCTTGGACTATGACAGGAAGATGGAAAAAGGCTTTGATGCCCTCTTCCTGAATTACGTACCTAGTTCTGAGATTTAATTTAGATAAAGTTATGTCCATTGACAGACACTTAAGTTACGAACCGAACCATATACGGTGGGGGTGTTGGATGGAAGTGTGGAATGGATTTTAGTCCCAGTTAGGTGATAGAAATAGTTAAAAATGGATGAAAATGAAGTGTGCGCTGAATACAACTTGGGGCAATTTTTGTAATAATTACTTATCTGTAATCACTCTTTTAGATGACTGTGTTTGTCTCTGGGGTCGTTAAATTTAACAGACTAAAGCTGAACTTCGAAGTCAAGGTCCCAAAAATCTATATATATATAAAACAAAGTAAGGCCGCTCATAGCTCGAGAACGGATCGTCCGATTTGAGTTATCTTTTCATTGTTGTATTTATTTACGCCCAAGGAAGGTTCATACGGCGAGAAAATTTTAAAGAAAAACTGGAAAATTTGTAAAAATTAATTTTCCAGACACTTTGTACATAAACTGAAGGCGGTTTCATGGATGGGCGCACATCTGAGGCACATTTACTTGAACAAGTTCTCCTTTTCGTTTTTTTCTGTTGAAGCGGAACGTAGAGGAAGCTGAGAAGTGTACACCTGAATATAAGCAAGAGCATAACTTAATTTCAGGCCGCAAACGCAGTTGCAATAAATCATCAGACCTGTTACCAAAAAAATGTAATCTGCACCCTCCAAAATCAGGTAGTAATAAAGCTCCCCAGCACACCGCATAATAAGTTCCCGAGCTTAAGCCATCGACTCATTCGTAATAGAGCGGGGGAGATGGTGGAAACACTGGATCACACAAATGAGGTCCTAATGGAGGTACACTTTCCAGGAAGCTATAAGTCAGATCAGCCCTGGGCTCCAAAAAAACAAGGAGCGAACAGGATGGATAGGACGGAAGGAGAACGGATCGTGACACCAAAAGCGGTCAAGGGTGCGATAGCAACATTCTCACCCTTCAAAACTGCGGGGCCGGATGGTATATTTCCAGGTCTAATGCAATGGGGTATAGACGTAATTGCACCAAGGCTCAGGAATATATACGTTGCATGCCTAGCAATAGGCTATATCCCGATAACATGGAGGGAAGCAAATGTGGTCTTCCTTCCAAAACCGGGAAAAAAGGACTACACCGAGGCAAAGTCATTCAGACCAGTCAGCCTAACATCCTTCCTGTTAAAAATAATGGAAAGGGTGATGGTGGACTATATGGAGAGTACTGCGCTTAAGATGTATCCTTTAAATAGTAGACAGCATGCATACAGGGTAGGTATGTCTACAGAAACAGCGCTACACCAAGTAGTACGCGTTGCGGAGGAAGAGCTAAATACCGGGGGCATTGCGATGACCACTATAATGGACATTGAAGGTGCCTTCGATAAGATATGCTTTGAAAGTCTGAAACAAGCCTTGGAAAAACGTAGGGTTAACCCACTGGTGGTAAGATGGGTGGACAATATGTTGAATACGAGGGCGATTAATATTCAGACGGGAACCCCAAAACTCAGAGGAAGGGTTAGCAGAGGTTGGTGGTCTGATTCGATTATCTCTCGAAATATATATATATATATATATATATATAAGCCATCGACTGGCGTTGCCAGTAAAACTTCAGTATCGCGCCAGAATCCAGTGCAATATCCTCCAGTTTAAACCTTAATTCGTAGACATCATTCAAGAGGCTAAAAGTCTGCTCGACTTAGTGATTGGTATCCACAAACAATTCAAAGGTCCTGCCCTTCTTATGGCGAGATAGAGAGCGCGCTCATCTGCATACAAGTATCTATATGCACACTCCTTGGAGTTTTTTTTACCTCATCTGCCTTGTAAAATATATCTAGCGAAACAGAGAAAGAACGAAATGTTGACTCGTTAAAAAGCGCAAAACTTGTTACCACTTGAAGCTATGACCACGACGAAGACCGACCGACGGGTGGATAGCATTTTTTTTTAGCTTTTCCTTTTTGTTTTCGTTACACTTTGATGTTTGTAAAGTCATTATCGTTGAGTAAGCTAAGGACAGAAAAAGCACTAGACACCAACTTCTCCTAGAAATCATAAAAAAAAAACAAAGCGCTTAAGCATTAAATTGTCCGATTAAAATATTTTCCACCTTTTGAGTTGCATAAACTAGGCGAAAGGGGTTTCATTTAAAAAATAAAATAAAAGAAAGGGCTCGAACCTCTTGACTTGCTTTCAATTGTGTTACGACGCGTAATTGAAAATAATTTTTATTTCCGGTGTTACACTTGCAACCGAGCATAAGGAGACGGGAAACCATTAGCAATGGGGAATGTTCCCACACCTGAGCTATTTAAAATAAAAAAGACCCACCTATGCATTTAAAAAAATTTATACGACGGAAAAATTTCTCCGGAAATTTGAGAGCATTTTTGGGTGAAGTTAAGATTATTTCTAAGCCTTCGCAGGTCTTTTGGTGTCACTAAAAAATTATATATTTCTCCCTTCCATGAAAGGTTATCTTTCATTTCGTGAATGTTTCACAAAATTCGGTTTTTAAAAAATAACGCGGAAGTCTGTATATCAAAAGAGTGGTCTCTAACAATCTACGAAATGTCACCCTCCAAATGTGGAATATTTATTTAAACTCGGTTTCGAAATATCCCAGCAATCAGTTCGACAAAAAGGTCTATAATTTATTAATTTAATTATTTAGATGAATTCAAATATAAAATTCTGCAGAAGATCCATGGAACTCTCCTTATAACCATTATTTTGGGAGAATTTTGTATTTTTCAATCATCCTTTTGTTTGTTAATTTAGCATTTTTAACCTTCAAAACTAGTCGCCCAAATTTTTATTGCAATTTTCAGAGTACCTCTTGAAAGTCACCAATTTTACTGCTTCCCAAAACCCAACCAATAAAAATGTTGAAGACCTAGGAACCTCCATCTGTCATGTAAAAAACCCACCTCCCTGCATCATATTCTCTCATGAAAGCATAAGTTCTAAAAACAAAACACATTCGACGTGTCAATTGCAAAAGTATGACAGTTTATTTACGGGTAAGCTTTGCCGCAAAGTTGAATTGCCGACCATTCTCGCATTCGGTACGGTATGTCCATTTTCCCAATTGAACCTGTGCCGCACCTGCCTGCGGTTGGTCGAAAACTTATTTAAGTTAGCCGAGTCCATGGAAGATTTATGACACCGCCGGTTGCGATAATACTCCACACGAAACGGGTTAGCTAAGCTGACATAGGAGGCCAGCCCCAAAAAGAAATTAAATTGTTTTTTTCTTTGCTTACATTGAAACATAAGTACAAATCCTTGGTCCTTTTTCGCTCAACTAATGAGAAATCAACAGGGCAAACATTTTGGCAACAGAACTCAGAATTGTCTGCCTTTGGAAGCGGCCTAATTGGTTTCGGGTTCTAAAAGGTAATTAGTTGGCTTCAACACTGGATACGTCAAGAAATAATTTCTTTCGGACTACAACCAAATATTAGTGGGTTCGTAGGCGAACCTTCAAAGGAGCATATTTCCGACGAATCAAATTTAATTGTGCGTAAACTAAATTAGAATTCCTCTGTCAAGATTCGGGGCAAATGGTAGCGGTAGGCTGGGCGGGAATTTAATGTGTCTAATAGGTGGGAACGATGAATTCTGAATGGGTAGATGGTAGATGACATGCTTTGTCCATTAAGCACGTCATCCTCATCAGGGTTCTTTGCCGTGACGAAAGATTAGTATCTGGACAGGTGAGTTGTTGCATTTAATAAGTTCCGCTTTAGGTACACTCAGAAAAAAAAAAGTTTGTTAAGCGCAGAACTTTGAGATTCTTAAAAAATTGTAATTTAAAATTTCTTGGTTCGAATATTATCTCTGTTAACAAGAACCCGTTTTTAAGTTTCCAAGAATCAGGTATTCAGCGTAAGAATAACAATTAATAGTTACTGCTAACAATTTCATTCTTAAATCAAAGATTTTGATATTTGGGTTCATTTTAACCAACGAAAATTGTTGGCATTACAATTTATTTTTCTGTGTGTATGATTCATCTTCGTAATGGCGGAATGTGAAGATTTTTTTCCCTAAAATTGTGCTTTAATTGTTCCCTTTAAGTCTTATGTCAGGCAGAATGGACCCAACTGATGGTTTAAGTGAATCGGTAGCAGCTGTCACCAGAGCACTCATTTATACAGGTTTGCAGAGCTTGAACAGCTCGCAGTGAGGGTGTAATTTGAAGCATACGGAAGGGTCAAAGACACCAACTAAGTACACTCTCTGATTTTGAACTGTCCTGCATCCAACCAGCAGTCTTAGATCTTAAATTCATTTTGGAAGTCGGTCCTTTGCAAATGGGATAACTCTGTCATCTCTGCTGTTAGAGTTAAACAAGCTAAACTGCTGTTTTACCTCTGCTATGAACTTAGCTCTTTTCGAATGATATACAGAATGACAAGAATAGGAACGGGCACAACTCTTGGCACAGTTAAACAACCTTTGATATAAAGGTATGTGGATGGAACTTTAAAAGAGCCACTGCAACTGGGCTGTACCTGTCTTACTTTGGCTATGACTGAGGAACACTAGACATGGTATTATGTACACTTATGATGGTCCTTCCAAAATTACAGGGAAAGCTCTAGATATCAAAGTGAACGCAAAACGATGCGTGGTTTACACAAATGACTGCTGCTGCTGTAAATATCCACCGATGGGCAAAAGAGATGTGCCTGGGGCCGGTGTTTTCGCGCAAGAGCTTGACAATTATTTCTCTTGCGATCTCCCGAGTTATTACAGCGTCGTTTTGGCTGGATTTACTTCTACTCAACTGTTTGGTGGAAAATACTTTATCTACAGTCAGCAAGCGCCCGCAAATCCCGCATAGAGAAGTCCAAGGACATTACTGCTCTCAAGAAGATACCTAGTTGAACGTCCTCTAATTGGCTAATTGCCTTAGCGAGGTCCTCTTAGTATACAAATACCTCACCCATGTTGAGGGAGCAAGCCTTCCGTCACCAAGCAACCAAAAAAATGTCAAACGGATTCGTTGAACATAAGAGGCTTCTTTGCGACAGATTTACTTGAATGCTGTACGATATGGATGCTGGAAGTCCATTTCAATGACAGCCGCAGATAGCTATACACTCAAATCTCGGCATTCAAGCGCATTCAGAAGGCTTTGCTTGTTTTTTTTTTCATGATCTGAACGATCTAAGTGATGCATGCACGGCAAACATCAACAGCCTCATAAGCGAAAGTGAAAATGCTTCTAGAAGCATACGGCGTCTTCTACTGGCTCTCCCAAAGTGGCACCTCTAGGTTCCTGGTAACCTCATCGCGGACCACTTCAAACCAACCAACCCTGTACCTCGACGAAACCTTTCTTGGTGGTTAAAAAATGCTCATATAGGTGCAGATGGACAGTATGAGAGTCCAGCAGAAGTAACCTGTCTGCAAGCATCTTTGGGCATCATAGGTCTACCTTTCTCGAGCTACGTATTTAAGAAAAGATTTTGCCTAAAAGGACTTTCACATATTAAAATTGGATCTCAACTAACTTGAGTCAATGCTTGTGACCCGGCGAGCCTCCCCGGGGGAGAGCATACTCGGCCAACCAAAATTGGAGTTTCTCCCCCTCGACACCAAAAAAAAAGGTGAGTTTCTGCTTGGATTAACATTGGACCGGGATTTGTCTGAGTGCTCGTTTTTATAAAAAAAAAATAAAAAACTTGAGACAGCCTCGACTACAGCTGTCGTTGCCTACAAAACAATTACACTGACCTCTCTCAAAAATAAAACCAGTGGCAGTAAACAAATCTACGCCCACGCGCCCATCACTCCCGCCAACAAAACCACCCGCCAACAATAAGATTTGTCAAAAAGATTCTCCCAAGTTCCTCGAACCGACTACGCCAAGAGGAAACTTAATCTGGTTCGCATTTTCTATAGCCGAGAAGTGCTTCGTCCCGTGCAATTGTTCTTCATCGGAGACATTTTCCAAGGGTTTTCATCGCCCCTAAAGCAAAGCCCCCCCCCCCCCCTAAAGGCAAAATAATTTCAATTTCCGTTTGATAAATCGCCAATTTCCCTATACCCGAGCACAAACGGAAGTTACTTTCGAGTACTCGTAACACAAGTTGCCTTGCACACAAGAAAAGCGCAACGATGTCGAATAAACTTTCACAAAAGCAAAGTTCAACAGTTTTATTTTTCGGGCGCTTGCCCTATCGAATTTCCATCGAACTGCGCCGGGGGGTTGTTTTTGTGTTATAATTTAACAAAAGCGGCCAACTAAGAGCGGGCGCGCTCTGGCCGGGGTGTGTCGTTGTCACCCGCGCACAAACATGCCGGGGTGTTGAATTTCCTTGCAGGGCGAGAAACATTTTCCTTTCGGATAAGTTCAGAGAGTGTCAGAGCGTTTACAGATACAAAAATATAGCCCAAAGCGAACCATTGTCGGCGATGTAATTGGAAGTTACTAAGTGTTGTACAAAAGGGCTGCCGTTGTATAGTTTGCAAACAATGTTAGGAACTCAATTAAGCAGATTTTCAAGGAACAGTCCTTTGAGTGATGCTTGATTGAATATCCCGCATATAGAGCCGTTTGCAGCCACATGGGTAATCAGTCAAATGTCTGCGAGTCAACCTCGTAGGCGCAGTTGATGATTTTTCAAAGGATAACATTTTCGCTTCGCCATTACTTTGGTTCGCCAATGGAATAGAAACGAATTACGTGTATTATGACCATCATCAGGATGAATAATTTCAGCCTATGGGGTGTAGGGCGAGTATATCCCTTTGAAGCGGATTACCGCATCGGCTGGCGTTTTACGTTCCGTATACCCTAATCATTTGGACAGAACTGCCTCTTCCTTGAGCGGGCGATATAAATCACTGCATCAAAACAGTGACGGCTTTGCTGAGTTTAGCCATTTGAAAAATGTATCCCTCACATCCGCGCATAAATCAGGATATTTAGGCATCCGACGGAGATTATGTAGAAGAGCGTTTTTTCTTCTTCTGTTGTTTTTTTTGTTTTTTTTTTTCTGTTTCCTTGTATTCAGTTTGATTGTGATTGGTGTCAAGTGCTGGGGAATGGATTCGAAAATTGAAGGGGGATAATAAGAGAGAGAGAGAGAGCGAGTACAGCTGAGACGGCCAAAGTATTGATTTCGTTGTGATGCCGCATCGAAATAGCGCCAGAAAGTTCTCTATATGTCCCTTAATCTGGTACTTCATTCAAAGGAGTCGGTTGAGATGCATATACCAGCGCGTCCTGGGAGATGTGGAGGTACAAATTGAATAGACAGACAGGCAATAGTCGACTACAAATGACAAGAGCTTGCTTATCTAGAGCCAGTATTCATCTTTAGGTAGTCCATCCATGGAACTCATCCGCCGAGAGCTCATTTTCACTCATGAACAGTTGAGCCACTGGCTTTCAAGTATCAGCCCAAAGTCATAGCCACTATTCATCAAGGCTACGCATTTTAATTTCCACCGGTTAAATGCCAACGGCCATCTTGTAGTTGAGCTCTGTCGAACAACATGGGTTGGGCATGAGGTGGAGATGTAAGCTTCATACCATACCTGATGTCATCGCCTCATACCCTCAAGACAAGGTATAGAAAGCTACCTACATCTAGATTGACTCATCGGCTGAGCGGCTGCTACTGGTTGCGTACTCTTATTTCAACGTAGATGACGACAAGCCTGTCGAAGTGAGCGCAAACCACCTGGCACCAAGCCACCTGTGCTTAAATTGTTACAGATTACATTGCCCACTCTTAGCAAGCATCAACTGAGCTGTCTGAACGAGGAAGGCTCCGACGTAGCCCTCTCATAGACATTCTGGCTAATGAATGACTTTATGATGGGACTGAGGGCTTTAGACTTAATCCATTGCATACCGGGGCTGGTAAGACCATACCCGCTGCATCTGCTGAGTCTTACTCTGCTTTCCCAGTGAAACACGACTGAATAACAGACAGTCAAACTGCATCTTACGGAAACAACACAAGGATAGCCAGAAGCAACTTTCCAAACAACGACTTTAGAGCCTTCTACTAGCAGAGAAGAATCCATATAACGAGCTATGGAGAAGCACAGACCCAGCGATATGCGGTTATAATCGAATTAATTTGTAGACTGTAACAGAGTCAAAAGTCCTACTATCAGAACCTTCCTATGGGTGATAGATGTCGCTCTAGTCTCCCGCCAGCTACACTCTACGATGTCAAATTGGACTTGAATTTAGCAAATCATCGGCATTGCGTTATCTGAAAAAAGCTTTAAAACGTTCTCACCACTTTTCTTAGTAAAGCCTTCACTGGATCCGGCAAAGCGACTTATAAGAGCCAGGGAAAGCTATAGCTATCACGCTGCTAGGATGCAGAGCTAAATACGGTTCGGCGTGAGTGTAAAAAGAACTCCAAACTATAATTTTGCAAAACGAATGAGCGGACTGAGATATCTATAAAGCAAGCACTAGCCTTATTAAGATATCTATATAGGTCTATAAAGAAGACCCTAACCTGACTTATGGATCTATAAAGAAGATCCTAGCCTGACTGATGTAGTATCTACGAAGCAAGCCCTAGCCCAACTTAGAGATCTATAAAGAAGACCCTAGCCTTACTAAAAAGCAAGCTCTAGCCGAACTAAGAGGTCTATCAAAGCAAGGCCTCACCAACTCAAAATAGATCTAAGAAAAGAGCAGTAAATCTACAGGAAAGGTCATGCAAGGTAGAAGCTGGGAGGAGGCTTTCAAAATTACTACCCGATGATAGCACTTGCAGCTTGAAACATTTCCCTACTTAGCAGATTTGGCGATATTCGTATCAACAGTATTGTTGGCATAGTTGTATTAAGTAACTAAATAACCGAACTTGGAGACTCAAGGATAGAAGCTTTGACTCTGAGGTGAACTTCTGAAGGCGTAGGTAGTGATTTTCACTGCATTGGGGCATTGTTCTTATTGAAGAGCTTTTGTAAATAAAACAGAGCGTCGTCTGAACGAAAGCTTATACAAATGATGACCACTGAGAGAGTCCCTTAACAACACTTATACCAGAAACTGGGGTCTCTCTGAAATGCTTACAAATAAAAAAAAAAATACCACAGTCACACCCTCTGTTGGAAGGTCTAATTTTCTGACAGCGCAAATTATCCAAGACTGGTATCTACTTGACAAGAAACTCTACTGACTTCAACGGGAGGATGTTAAAAAGAAACTAATAGGCCTTTGGTAAGCCATCCCCACAATAAACCTCTAGATGTAAACGACTGAAGTAAGACCCAGCTAAACTGAGGCATAGTCGAAGACTCAATTACCACATCCGTTGTTGACTACTACGTGACTGAATTTGTTATTGTTTTGCATGGAAAATTCCACAAAATTCAGTGACTATTGCTCGCTCACGGTTGCGGTAATTCGAACCCTGGGATCGGGACTCCGTGGGTCAAGTTCAATTAGAACAGAGTCATACAAGAGTTTCTGAGAGAAATCTTTGTTTTTCGTAATAGTACCTAAAGCACCAAAACAAAAATCCAGCCGATCACAGAAAGCCCCTGGCGTTTATATTCTAAATAGAGCTGTCTCCAAGAGCAGTGATTGATTGGTGGGTCTTATACACGACGTTACCTGCAATAAATTTTGAAGAGGCTTTGCATTGGCTTTAGAATTTTGAAAAGTGGCAGACTGATGAAGCAGATCGAACGCGGATCGGCTACAACTCGTTCCACGGGTCTGTAATCTGTATTTATATAATCCCCACATCCACTCCATTTGGGGAAAAGTTAATCTCTTCAAAGTTCCGACAACATTTAAATAAACTGCTTGGCAGGAAGGGACAAAATCAAAAATAACATGGATGCACAACTGCAGCCCTTCCAAACAACAATCGCTCACAATAGGGGCGCACGATAAAATAGCCTTACATCGTCAATGTTAGCCATCGACACAGATACTGCACACGTTGGCTGAGCGAAAAGTTCACTAAGCGCGGTACGGTACGTTAATTTAACTAATTTCAGGACGAATCCGATTCCAGGCATTACCATAAAATTGCATCGTCGCCAGCACATAGCTGTAGATACTGGTAATGGCCCTTGCATATAGTCGACCCACGGTTACCACACCGGGCACAATGTGAATTTTTGGAAATCCTCATCAAATTATCGACTCGAACATGATTGTTTGGTCAACATTGCTCGCGCCATTTCAATGTAATATTCAATGTCCTACAACAAGCCAATTCCAACTGCGAATGTTGCTGCATATTTTCGTGGCAGTACACACAAGGTACAACGAACATTTACATGATTACAGGGATAGACGCTGTCTGGTTGTGCGGAGGGAGACGAGCGCCGTGAAAGTTATGCCCGGGGGCAAAGTGGTCCTAATGGTAGAAAGTAAGACCAACACGGGATTATAATTGAGCTTTTCACAATGAAAATAATGTCCAACGCGCCAAATGGTAGGAGGTTAGAAATCAGGAGGTTAATAATATTGTGGCGCGTGAATTGCATACGAGTACGTTTGCCTGGATCTGTATTACCTACTTGTAGTTTTTCACAGTGCTGCTGCTGTGCGAGGGGAGGCCACGTCACTGGAAGTTGTTTTGCTTTCTAGTTGAGTAAATTTTGAAAACTACTTATGGCTGACTGTTGGTTGGGCATAGGAACAGTGGAAGTCGCTTATAACGACCTTGCTTATATATATATATATACTCTTATCCTTGGTCGTTTTGAACGTAAAATTCTTCGAATGCTTTTCGATTACCCTTGCGTCGATGAGATTTGATTATGGTGATTTAACAGCGAGCTCTACGAGCTTTATAGTGACATCCACCTGGTCTGACTATTTCAAATCAACCGTCTTAAATGGCTGCGGCATGTAATAGCACCAACATTTCCACTAGATCTAAATATGTAAAAAAAAAGTTCTCAGGACTACCACATCAGTCGAAATAAAGTTGGACACTAAAAATGAATTTACCTCATCATTGCGCCGGAAATTTGAAAACATCACAACGAAGCTTGTTACAAAGAGGTTTGTCAGCAATTTGACCTTCCCAAGAACATTCAAAGCAGGTACATAGTAGCAAATATTTAAAATGGTCGTTGGTTAAACTTGGTAAGCTAAACAGTAAGAAAAACAGCTTTGAAGTGTCGTCCTCAACCTGAAAACGAAAATCGATTACAACTGCGGGAGGATTTTATATCTGTTACCAATTGCCGGGAAAACTGCTGGACAGGTTTCAATTGAACTCTCTGTTCAATGGTACTTAAGACTCTGAGTAGCATATAGGCTGTTCCGCGTACTGCCTCGCCCACTTTCTAAAAGCGTTTCCAACCGAAAGGTATTTTTTTCCTGACTTCACTGACTTTATATTGGCATTATTTAAAAGCCTCTTAAACAATGCAATAAAACAAAAATTACTTAAGGGAGCTAATACCTCCATGAATAATTTCCTAAGCTATCAATCAGCTTTCTTCTCCACTTAGAAGCTGAGCTATAGACCAATATCCAACAAATTTTAGTCTTGACTTCAAATTAACGGAGGATCGCAATTGCAAAATTTGTATGGAAAATTTAGGTAGATGATGACGATTTCTATGGCATAAATCTTATTTATAGAATTATCGAACGCGAATTGGAATCAAACAGAAGAACAACTCCAATTAACCTCTTGAAAGGTTAAGTGTTGACATACGCTGAACGCTGACTTTAATTTATATTTTTTTAAACAAACAAAGGGTGGAATGTATGAGAAAAACCGAAGCTGTTTGGACGGCCATTTGTGATAGGTATATGTGCATTGAGCTCTCATCACCATCGGCGTCTTAACGTCTTACTCGCAAGCCTGCCAGTGCCAGTAGTTTCAGTGGAATTGCGTTCTCATACTCGTTCTCGTTCTCATTCTTGTTTCTGTTCTCGTTCTCCTTCTAATTCTCGCTTCTCAGTTTTCACACGTACAGGCACAGGCACAGGGTACAGTCGTACACGCATTCTAGTTCTATCGTTCTCGTTCTCATTCTTGTTCGTATTGAGTATGAGATCGAGACCGATAACTAGAACTAGAACGCATGTGAGAAGTCAGAATGAGAACGAGAATAAGGCCGGCAGCACACAGCGTCGCCAACTAATTTTGACGAAAAAATGCCTAACTTGAGGAAAAAATAAGCTTTTTTCAATAAAATAATGCTTAAAATAGTTTTCTTATGTAAACTGGAACAATAAATCAAAAATTAAATACAAATAATATAAAAAAAATAAACAAAAACAAAAACTTAAAATATAAATCACAGAAGAAATTCTTAATAGGAACAAAATTCATGACTTTAGTTTCATAAGTAGGTACAAGGTATCGAACAAAACAAAACAGTCTTAGTCCATCTTAGTCGTCTTGGTCCTTGAAATCATACATCAAGAAAATATTAGAAAAATATTTGAAATAAAAAAAAGATGCCTTTTTGAAATAAAGCAAGCCTTCAAACCTTCGCTAATGAAATAATACCTAAAAGGCATGAAAAAGCCTTAGTTGGCATCGGGCGGCACAGTGGATACGTGGCCGGCTCATCTTCGTTGCTGTTCTGCGTTCTTCTTTTCATTCTCGTTTTGGAAGAGAGCCGATTTGCATCTTCTGCGGTTTTTTTGTTTCTGTTTTTTTTAAAGGAGTGCATTTGCATTTAGAAATCTAAAAAATAAACTAATCCCATTTTTCTGTCCAATTTTCTTGTATTATTATATTTTCTTGCTTGTATTCTCGTTTATCGTTGCTATTCTTGTTCACTTTCCAATCCGCGTTTGCGTTCTCATTCTCCTTCTCGTTTTGTTGATTGGCGTCTTTTTGGGTCTAATTTTTAATGGACAAATCCAAGTCCAAGCCCTAGCCCTAGGCAGTCATAGACTTATCGAATATATAGTTCGCTTTCATTTATGTCCGACTTCTCTTTCTGACATGAACCATTGATATACCAGGTCTTCCAAAACCATTTGAACTCTATTATATTAAACGCGGGATCTGAAAACTCGTCAACCGTCGCTATATGTTCAGCCTGGAATCCATTTCCCTAAGTCGTTCCCTATTTGTGGGTGGCACCCCAACGGATCCTACACTTGCAGCCATAAACTAAGTATTAAATAGACGGTCGGCTCCCGCGCACCTACCCGATTCCCCCCGCAAATTTTGAAAATAAAATTCTCTCTTAAATTTCCTATCTGTGAATACGTGTGAAGCAGCAAAAAAAGAATTTCTAAAAGGAGGGAGGAGTAATAAAATACTGACACTCTGCAGTGTTCCTGCATTGTGGTATCTCTACCTTTTTGTGGGAATTTAAATTTTTGAAAAACTTTTCTGCGTACCTAAGAGGAAAAAAAGTCTTAATTGTTGGACTATCAATAATCTGGCAGAAAAACAGTCAAACTACATTTCACTATGAATATCAACGCACTAAATGTACATAAAGAAGGGATTTGCCTTAAGCAAAAATTTCTATTATCAAAAAAATTATCATTATAATGTTAGCAAACTGCGATTTTTATACTGAAGATTAATTTAATATGATTTTCTCTCCGAACAATACAAATTTTACTTCTAAAAGTATGTTTTTTCCATAAACAAAACTAAGGGAATTTGAGTTTAGTGAAAAGGGAAAAATTAACACGCTTCTTGTGAAAAATTAAGAGAGCGTGCTGAGAATAATGACTGAGAGTTAGTGTATTTGGTGAGTTTCTGTCAGCTGGTGGATGCGTTCTGAGAGTTTAAGTTCCTTGTTTTATTTCACCACGAAAACATGTAGAACTGTCAGCCATCTGTCAGATTCCTATGTGCGAGTGTATGCGTGCGGCTAATCTACTTTAACATGGCACGCATACTTTGCCACATAGCAACACGGAAAATAGCTTGTAGGCAAATTCTCTTAAGTTGTAAGAGCTGACGGTCTATTTAATACTTAGTTTATGCTTGCAGCAGTTGTCAAATGTAAACTCATCGCGACACAGTAAAAAAGAATGCAGTGTTTCAGGCAAAATGACATTCTTTCTCTAGACTTATGACTTTGATTTTGTACAGCTTAAACTTTGGGACAAATAACCGACTAGAGATCGCGGACCAGTTTATATGTAGAACAAGTGAGAGGAGAAAGCACTTGTCGCTTATCTATTTGTAGAAAAGTTAGACCAGACCAGACTGTTACCGCCATAATAATAATCTTAAATGGTATCTTTAATTTGGTTTTGATTCTTTCATTTTTTGCCTTTGCGAACTAATTTTGAACTTAATATAAAAGAGCAATTCTCTCTTACTTAGATAGTCGAATAGAAATTATAAGCGTGTTAACAACACAAACTATTTTAAAGCGTAGCAACTAGTATTACTTGGATTGAAATAAAATACGGTCGCTATTGAAAATTGTGTTTTTGTTGTCAAGATTTCGACTCCAACACAGACAGTGGTGGCGAAAAGAAGTTCACTCATAAGTGTGACTGTAAATCGAACAACAAGCCTTTAAAAAACCATAAATTTTAAATAAGTATCGACCTTGGAAATAAACAAAATATCTGCAAAACAAAAAGCATTCAGTTTAAAAATAAAAACTTACTTAAATACGCAGCACGTCGGCTAAAAACACCTCAAAATTAGAACCGCAGTTAGTCACTTTTTTCGAGAGTGGATGCGGCATCTATCTGAAAGCTATTGGCCTTCCCAGTATTATCTTTTTAGTAGTTTCAACTAATATTCGGCTTTAATTAGCTTTTGACCTATTCCACTGGTTTTTTTTTTTTCAAGCTCAGTCAAATTGATGTGCCCTTACTGTAGGTTTTGAAGTGAGCATGAAATGACAGCAGATATTTACAATTATTGCCGACACCGGGCTCATTGCAAATCGGACCCTCCTCATGTGCACGAAGGTCATATATTTCTCAAAAAGAAAAACAATACGTAGATAATGGCGTTTTCACTATAAAGCCATCCCAAGTATATGACGCGCTAAAAATGTTAACAAAATGAAAAGTTGCTGCTGTTAATCACAATTTTTGTGCATGGACGATATACCTACAAATGTATGTGTCATCGGGTCGGGTGCACCTCATCCCCGGACAACTAATCCCCAGCCAAGTTTCGCAACTAGCGCCATCTACATCTTAACTCCGCAACTGACTGCCAATAATCGCATTACTCAGCCTTAGTGGATGGTGTTACCCTCAAACGAGTACTATGTTGAGTGCTAGGTTAAAGTTTCTCTAAAGTCTAAATGGACACATTAGTGGAAGCCCATAGATTATTCCTATGGGGGGAAGGAAGGAGGTAGGTACCAAATTTATGTAATGCTAGGTGGAAGCTATAAGGGTTGGAAATGCTTTATGTTTGTTGTACCTGAATGGATTTATAAGATTTCTAGACTGTAAATATTTAATTTATTTAAATCTGAAGCTGAAACAATAAGTTTTTTGAGAAAATAAATTGACTTTTAGCTTCAGAGAATTTGCGCGATTTATTTCTTTTATTTTCTCAAATTTATTTTCTCAAAAAATATATAGTTTTAACTCTAGAGAATAAAGAGACAAATTTCGCAAAGGATATTCATCTATTCATCTGTGTACGTATTTATAAGTGAATATAACCTGCCTTTGTGGCTCCTACTCTATTTCACAAAATGGTTTCCAAAAACAAAAGCACCTCCAACTTCGAGCACAAATGGTCTTGTAATATGGTAACACTTATTTTTAACATTAAACAGCATAGACTACAACACAAACCATAAGGGTGAGTACTGAGAAGGTAAGCGTCCAGTTGCAGAGGTGAGATGTAGATGTCGCTAGGTGCAGGGGATGAATTGTCCGGGGATGAGATGCGGTGACCCCCGGCGACCCCGTGTCATCTATCATCAGTTGATCGACGAAGAGGCATTTTTAGCACTTTTTAGCCTGCAAATAAATTGATTTCTCAAATGACCAACAAAAAACACGCTCAAGAGTTGTATAGTGCAGAAGTCAGTCTCAAAAGATCAGAGAATCGTCCTTAAGAAAATCAGGGTTGCCTTGAAATGCTCGTTCTACTTTTCAAATTCGTTCTGGTAGCCAATTTTGTTCTCTTTCTTATTTTCGTTTTCGCTAATTTGCCATCATTAGCCGGCGAAAGCGAATTCCAGATCCTAATCAAATCGAATATAGGAAAGAAATTACTGTCAAAGAAAAATTCAATTCGTCCCGGTCTCGAGAAGGAAATGTACTTAAAGTCCTGCGAATTTCCTTTCAATCGAATCATACAAGCTGACTGGCTCTCTGTGTGCCTGAATTCAATCAAATCGCTGCACACTCACTCCGCCCTTCTGTCTATACGTATTTACAGGTATTTCAAAGTTTGTCATGCTATACCAGGGGTTGTTAGGGTTTTGCAAAATCTTGTATCCCTACAGCACTGGGAATAAGGAAGTTGTGTTTCCTCTTTTGCGAAATGTTTCCGTTCGGAAGATTTCGTTAAGCCGTTAAGAGGAATACAGGAACTTGGGTTAAGTTACCTCGTATAGACACACAAACACATATGCCCAAGCCGA
Organism: Cheilosia variabilis; assembly: GCA_951230905.1. NCBI lineage: Eukaryota > Metazoa > Arthropoda > Insecta > Diptera > Syrphidae > Cheilosia > Cheilosia variabilis. The sequence goes on along the minus strand of OX579680.1, from coordinate 56,896,225 downwards.
GAAATATGTTTTCTTCGATTTAACTGATTATTCCAGTCCCGGCAGTTGTACTTTTCGCTTGTTAGGCCTTGTTCAGGTTGTTTTCGAACTTACTCTTACAAGTTTTAAATGGTATTACACAAGTTTTGGTTTTGTGTCCTCTAAGTTATTGCAATTGATTTGTGAGCCCTACGAATTTGAGTAGTCCCTTTCAAAGGGCTGTTGGATTTTTCTCACATTTATGGCTGACTGGTACGTCACAGACTTCATCAAGTGGTAACGTAATACACAAATGGATAACTGCTAACCCCACTTGAGCGCAACTACCTACATCAGAAGGACCCACAACCCACATATCAAATTATCAATTGACAGCAATAACCGTAGTCCAAAATAATTAACTCGCATCCAGTGCTCGACAACATGCATTATCAGTGTCAACCGTCTCTTTGAAGCATTTGATATTCCAAAATGGCAAAGTATGGCCGGATCAAAGGACGATTGCCTCATGAGCAGGCTGATGCGAACGTCACGTCTATATGTCCATGGACTTTTGAGAGCACCATCTGCTTCACTGTGCACAGTTTGATTTTTGATATGCACCCTTTGACTGACATATACAGACACGTTTCACTACGAGCATGAAGTCAGTGTAATTGAACAAGGTCTCTGTTCCTCTCCCTAAATGGATACATACGACCACTCTCGACAGGCAAGGCGTATTCTATTAACACCTCGACAGTTCACACTGAGAGAAAACAGAAAATAAAATCAAAGACATTACGTATCACATTGCAGGACACAAATGAACGTTTCATATTTCCACCAGAGTTTATTACTGTGCCCATCGTGCTGCAATTTATTCGCCGACGTCTGAGGTTAAATATCAAGTTATACGGCGTCAAGTTCTGGCCGAGAAGCAGACAAGGGTTCTAATTAAAAATTCTCTATGCTGCTTAGCTTGGATTTATGTTGGCCATTAGGGAAAACACATGAACACCCGCACTTATATATAAGACCATCCCGGACTCAGTCCGTCTGGAGGAGAGAGTTTTGGAATTAAAAACTCGGACTGAAAGGATCCTTTTCTCAGAGCAAGCGACTAGGAAAGGTGTGGGAAGTTAGTAACGATGCTGTGGGCGCAAATAAATCATCGACATGTTTCGTTTCGGCTGTGTAAGTGGTCCGTGTTATCTGGTCGGCAGTACATCGTCATTTAAATTTGAACCTAGGCGTTAGATGGGCACGGGTGTGTGGCGAGGGCAACTATACAGAAGTACAGATGCCATGGTGCTTTTTAATTAACTTAGCCAGACCTGGCATGTGCTATTTAATAGGTGAAGTTGAATAGAAGATCCCTGGCGTTGAGGACACAGATGCTTCGGTCCCTTCGTTTTTGCCCTAGCTTTTTTCTATGTGGAGTAAATTAGAAGATAGGTTTTCTACTTTTGATGAAAATGGGATTGGAAACGCTTGAAGTAAGTGAGAAACTAGGTCCATCGAATTCGCCGTACCAAACTTTTTTTTGTTCTCCCTATTCTGTCCAAGCTGCATCAAAATGCGAGGTACCTCATCGCGGTTCTTGTCTCTTTTATGTTTCATATTAGTTTGGAATCAAACAGGCCCAATGACCTGTAGCTTTTTCGTACCACCTGCGTTCGGAATTGTTTCCCAACGACCGTCGTGCAAATCGCAGATTCTAGGGATTTTTGTGCTATCCCTGAACTTCTCAACACAACTTGGAGGTTAAAAATGTTCGTCTTCAAAGCGGCTTACTTCATTCAAACTCAAGGTTTACCTGTATATTTCCAGCAATAAAATAGGCGGGCTAAAAAGCACGGGCGTCGGTTGATGAAAGTGTTTTTTTTGGTACATAGAAGACTATACCTACGGTGACCATATTTGTCGACAGAAAATAAAGGACAAAAATGATTGTGCTTCCAACCTTTTTTTGTTTATCATGTAAAATATACATATAAAAAAAGAAAACATTAAGATAACAAAAAAAGCAACATAAACAGTTTTTCTTCATTGGGTAAATTCACATAAGAGTGTGAAAGGTAGGTAAAGGGTGATTTTTTAAGAGGTTTAGAACTTTTTTTAACGAAAAAACACAAAAAATTCGAAAAAATGAATGAAATATTTATTTGAATCGATAGTTTGAACCTTGCAATTTAATGTTTAAAGATAATTTCATGCAAATGTTGACCGCGGCTGCGTCTCAGGTAGCCCATCCGCTGAGTCCAATTTTGGCATACTCTTTCACACATATCGGCCGGTATCTCACGAATGAATGCATGGATGTTGGCTTCCAGTGCGTCAATCGAAGCGGGCTTGTCCCTATACACATTAGCCTTGGCATACCCCCACAAAAAATAATCTAATGGTGTCAAATCGCACGATCTAGGCGGCCAATTGACCGGCCCGAAACGTGAAATTAACTGTTCACCAAACTCGCCTCGCAATTGCGCCATTGTTTCGCGTGCTGTGTGGCATGTGGCACCGTCTTGTTGAAACCACATATCATGCAAGTCAAGAACTTCCATTTCGGGCAAAAAAAAGTTTGTTATCATCGCTCGGTAGCGTTCACCATTGACAGTAACGCTGCGATTCGCATCATCTTTGAAGAAATATGGCCCAATAATGCCGCCGGCCCATAAACCGCACCAAACAGTGGCTTTTTCGGGATGCATTGGTAGCTGTTGCAATGCTTCTGGCTGATCTTCACTCCAAATGCGGCAATTTTGCTTATTTACGTACCCATTCAACCAAAAATGAGCCTCATCGCTGAACACAATTTTTCGATAAAAAAGCGGATCCTCGGCCAGCTTTCCAAGAGCCCATTCACCAAAAATTCGGCGTTGTGGTAGGTCGGCTGGCTTTAGTTCTTGCACCAGCTGTATCTTAAAAGGCTTTACGCCCAAATCCTGCCGCAAAATTTTCCACGTAGTGCTGTAACAAAGGCCTAACTGCTGGGAACGGCGCCGAATCGACATTTCGCGGTCTTCTGTCACACTAGCTGATACGGCCGCAATATTTTCTTCACTACGCACAGTACGTAAACGTGTTGGTGGTTTAATGTTCAACAAAGTAAATTTGGTGCGAAATTTGGTCACAATCTTCCGAATAGACTGCTCAGAAGGTCGAGAATGCGGATCATAAAATGGAAGAAGCGCGCGATGAACATTTCGAACCGAGCACGAATTTTGATAGTAAAATTCAATAATTTGCAAGCGTTGTTCATTTGTAAGACGATCCATGGTTAAATTGCAAACCAAACTGAAGCTGTTTGACAGTGACACAAGGTACTAAACACACGTCAGCTGTCAAAACCAGTGTTGCCAAAACCAAACCAGCTAAAAAATCACCCTTTAGTAAGCAGCGTTGCCAACCAATTTTGATGAAAAAATGCCTAAATTGGGAAAAAAATATGATATTTTCAATAAAATAATGCTTAAAATAATTTTTTTAAGTAAACTGGAACAAAAATCAAAAATTAAACACAAATAAAAAAATATAAACAACAACAGTTTTTATTTCCAAAAAAAACTTAAATTATAAATCACAGAAGAAATTCTAATAGGAACAAAATTCATGACTTTTTAGTTTCATAAGTAGGTACAAAGTATTGAACAAAACAAACATATTTTTAGTCCAACGGATCGTCTTGGTCCTTGAAATTATACATTAAAAAAATAAAAAGTCAGTAGGTATGTTGAATCAGAAAAAAAAAAATAGAAAAATATTTGACATAAAAAAACGATGCCTTTTTGAAAAAAACAAGCCTTAGAGCCTTAGCTCATTAAATAATGCCTAAAAGGCATGAAAAAACCTGAGTTGGCATCACTGGTGGTAAGTAATTAATTTGAAGAGCTACACAAAAGCAAAACCACACAAAATTGAAACATGTTGCGACTCAGTATGTGTAACAGCAACGTGAAACATTGTGGCCTGGGGGCAGATTCCGTTTATCAACGATCGTCTCTCTAAACGATATCGTTTTTGAAACTTTGATCACCAAAATAAGTCATATTCTGCTCGATTTTTTTTTTTTTGACAAACGTCAGCTTTGATTATATTTTTGGAAAATTAACCGCTCTTAAAATTCAAACTTGTAATTTTAGCACTTAGTTGCTAGCCTTGGGGGTCAATCGTTTCGACGATAATCCTCTGAAAAGTAACGGAATAAAGTGCCCTGACAATGTGCGACAAATAAGAAAGGCTTTAGCAGATGGTTTAATAAAACTGTTGGACATTAGTTTGTTCCAAAAACTAAGCCTTAAGTGGGCCAAACATTCTTATTATTGATTCTATGGCATTAAAGTCAACCACCTTGTTTTATTGCAACCCAAAGACTTGTAATAGTCCAAATTTTCAAGTACGAGATATGAGATTTAGTTAAGAGTTTTAAAGGACAGGTTCAAAAATAAAGCACAAAATCCGTCCTTTATCAAAAAGAAAAAAATATAGGACAAGGGTAAAAAAGAAAGGACTGTCCTTTTAAATAAAGGACGGATGGTCAGCGTGACTATACCCCACCGTAAGAATTGTTTGGGTTCCAGGCCACACATGTTTTTCGCGAAAATAGAGGAGGTTTCTCGGACACCCTAACTTACGATGAACCTTCGCTTAAAGGTGCCTGTCCATTTGAGAGTACTTTCTCTAGTAAACTCTCGAGAGTTACGCTCGGGTAGCTGTCCATTTGAGAGTAATAATTTCGAGATTTTAATCTCGCGAGTTCTTTGATAACATTTTGAGAGTAGATTCCCTGAGGGTACTCTCATAACCGTGTCCACTTGATATATTTCGCCTGCTAGTTACCAGTTAAAATGTATTCTTATACAAGCAAAAGGTTGCCGCTGCGTCAATAATTATTAGCACTGTTCTTAAAACAATAATAAAGCAAAAAAGAAATGCTGGATTAAACCATGGGTAGATCGTCGTAGTCAACTCGGTGCAGGGTCTACACTTACAAGAGAGCTTCAAATTGAAGATGCTCAACAGTTCAGGGATTTTTGCCGTTTGACAACAAGTGAAATTGAATATATAATTCAATCCGTTGGGCCTACTAGTTTTAAAACGGATACCAAATTTCGTATCCTTGTCTGTACGAATGGAGGAATTGTGAGAAAAGTGCGTCCAGCAATTTTCAACAGTTTAAAAGATAAATATTTGAGGGTAAAAACAAAAACAAAAAGACTTTACTTTTAAACGAAAATAAAAAGAAATACTTCAAGGAAAATAAATTAAGTTAATTTTTAAAAATTATTGAATTCAATGTTCATATTTCTCGATTAACTTCCTCCGATGTCCACTGTTTTGCCATGTCGACTCTCGACAGCTGCTCGCAAAATACGAAGCATGTTGGAATTTTGCGAGCTAATCTCCGATAGTGATCAGAACATGTGTCCACGAGTGACTTTCAAAAGGCTCGAATCTCGAGATTACTCTCAAGACTCTGTCCACTTGCGAGTTTGCTCTCGAAAGCTGCTTGAGAGCTGTTCGCAGCATTTTTACTTTCAAATAGACAGGCACCTTAAAAGCATACCTACTGGGTTAAGAGTTTGCAAAGAAAACGGAATATCGAAGCAATTGCTCTTCCAATAGCCTGACTTCCTTCCACCATTTTAGGGACAGATGTTTGGTGCTGCCGTGGTAATCTTTATTTCAACAGATCCACATCACTCAAACCTTAAAGTCTTCCACTCAGTGCTGCCGAAAGTACTCCCATAGGAGTATTGTAGTACTTTCAAGTTTCAACACCTCCGTACTCCTCCATTCACATTCGTACTCCTTTATTTTTTTAAGACCTAAAATATCTAACACGCATCAAAGCGTAATTTTTCAACCTTAATAAATTAAGTTCACTTCAAATTTAATGCAAATTTGTACCTACTTTTTCTTTCAAACTGTCATCAAAAAGGGGAAATCCCTCTTTCTAGTTTGTTTTTGCTTTTCGTTGGCTTCATGCAATTTTCATCTGTCAGTTCGGTATTTGTTTTATTCTTATTTGAGATTGTGGTTTGGTGGTTTCGTTAATTTTGAAGACTAAAAAATGCTTGTAAATACTACTAATTTTTTCAAAATACTCCCCTTCTTTGCCTGCAGTACTACTTTCTTATATTTCTCTCCGGCAACACTGTCCACTTTAAACTATTTGGAGCAAAAGGCAGTAGTCTTCCTGTTAGTATACAAAGAAGCAGATGGTAAAGTTGTGTCTGCGGGCTTTGGATTTGTAGCTGAAGTCTTCGCAACTTTTAAGCTTAACTGCATATGGAATGGTGAGCCATGTTATCGGTTCACAATTGCGAATGATACTGAACAGGCTTAGCAAAAGTCAGTCTAGTTAGGGCCAGCCAAAGTGAGCGTCTAACTTTGGCCTACCTTGCGTACTATAACAAGATTTTAAGAAAAACGTGATCCGTGATTCGTGATTTCAATGTCGATCTGAAGGCTTCAACTCGCGCTCAGCCTCCCTTGGACAAAAGTCGTAGCCTACTCTTAGGCAACACAATGCGTCAAAATGAACGCTGACAATAACCTGTTTTTTTTTTTCAAGGAACATCCAGCGTATGATGTATCTCGTCTTTAATTCACCTAATTCCCTTAAGCCCCGATACTACAGTGCTTAGTGAAATCACCTAATTTAACGGCAAACCTAATTATTTATTTCTGTCTTCTTTTTTTTCTGTGTTATGGATAGGGAGGTATACAGTGTACACCTTTTTCCATTCTAAAATAAAAATATCTCATAAAACAAACTAATGGCCCAGAAGAGGTTAAGTTTACAGAAAAACAAATTATTTACACGTAAGCTGGCTAATTTCACTCTCGCCGAACCATGGCAGAGCGGGGGGCGAAGGAGATGGAAAAATAAATTGCTTTTGTGTATGCGGCTGAAGCTGGGTGGCTTTTACCCTACAAATAACGATTGTAATGTCTTGCCCAGGACATCATTTACCTCGTTGTTTATTTATTTCACAAAAGAGGACTATTAACCCCACCTTTGTGTGTGTCGCTTGTGTTTTGCTTCTGTTTTTTTTTTTTTTTTTTGGCATTTCGTGTCCCGTTTTAGCTTAACATTCCGGTTATTTAAATAAGGCCAATTTACAATAGCACCAAGTAAGGAGGGCGGTATAGCTTAAGGGGAAATTACAATGGAAAGGGGTGCGCAAAACACCGACTAATTGAAATCCGGCAAGGGGATATGGGAAATAAATGTTAATGGCCATCAAACAAACAGTTAGTTGTGAAAGTCATATTTAAAGTTTTGAAAATTTCAGCTTGACCCTTTTTGGTCGTCTGTGTGTGTGTGTGTGGTGTGTGTCGGGTCAGCTTTAGAAGATTATACCGAGGGTGTGTCGTTTGCAGAGAAAACGGAATAAATTTGGCCTAATAAACACAAATTAAATGAAACGAATGTGACGTTAATAGCGGTTGTTTGTGAGGCCAACGTTTCTTTAACAATTGGGTCCCATAACTAGGTTATGGTTGCATAAGCTGCTTGGATTGAGTTGTGTCGTTTGTTTGTCCGAGTTACAAGTAGGGTTTTGTGAATATAAATTTGCTGCCCTAATTTGTCAGAAAGGTGGTTCTATACATATAGACAGAGTTGGCACTTAGTTGCCGGTAAGAAAACATACTATAAGCAATGTCGGTTGTATGAGTATATATATCACTTAAATTAAAGAGTGCAGATGACATGGAAAGAAGAAAATGGAAAATGGTTACGGGCAAGATGAACCTGAAACGGTTCATCAGTTCTCCGAGTTTCTTAGAGATAGATCATAGCTCCGCGTTTATATTGCTATACCTGTGAGCTGTATTCGTCTGGTTAACGATTACCTAAAACATGAACCGAAGAGCAAAAACTGCTTCCAAATATCACCCAAAAAATTTCTCAAAAAAACGCTCCTTAAAATGTGAAAAAAGACCTGTAAACCCTATAGAAATGTCCCGAAATGGCTGGATAATCACCCGAAAAACGCATTGGAAAAGGGACAGAAAACTTCCCAACAAATGCTAAAACCAGACGAACGCCCAGACAACCCCTCGAAAATATCCCAGAAAACGTCCCGAAAACCTCTCGCAAATCATCCTGTAAAACACCCAGCAAAATATGGCGAAATCTCCTAAAAAAATGGCCTAAGACCTTTAAAGAAAATTCCCTGAAAATCGCACCTAAAAAAAATCGTAGAAAAACTAATGCAAACATCACGAAAAACGTCTCCAAAAACGCTTCAACAAAAGACTTGAAAACTCTACTGGAAATGTTTCAAAAACAACCCTTAAAAACGGTATATAAAAGAATGTATACAAACGTCCCGAAAATCCCCCAAGAAACCAGCCTAAAAAACAACTCCGAAAAGGCCCGAGAAATTAATTCTCAAAATGCAGAAATTTTTGAAAAACTTTAGGCCGTAGTGAGCAGCTTTTCAAAAATAACCTTTGGCTTCATTAAAGCTACGGGTGGGCTATTGTACTATAAAAATACCGCCGCCAACTGCCTTCTCATTCACTATCAACTTTACGAGCTTGGCAGGGGTTCCGAAACTGAACATAGCTCCTATCTATGCGTCAAATCTATAAAAATAAAGTGCACGACTGGTTCGAACGTAACTTTCTCGTTCATCAAAAGTTTTAATGTAAATGAAGTGGGAGTGGCTGATTGTGTTAGCTCCAAATTGTTGGAAATATTTTTAGGGTGCATATTCAATATGGTTGAAAAAAATTAGAAGTTGGTAATATTTGCTAAATAGAAGTTTTACGTAGCTGTTATGGGATTCTCATTGGAAGTTGGGGCATTGTTATTATTTCAAAATTATACCGAAAATATGTGAATACCGATCGGGATTTGAGTAGTCACATTGATTTGTTTGAAATTTTTGAGAAAACCTAAGTACGGGATCTTATTAAGAATACTTACATTATCTTTAATATGTATTTTGATCAAAATCGTCGAGCGGTTTTTTGTAAAATTTGGCAGACAAAACAGTAATAAATATTGCAATGTCTAGCTTGAAAAATACTATTGCTTAACTAGCTGAAAATTCAGTACAAGCTATTGTTCGGGATGTAAAGTCTAATGCGTTTTTGGAGATTCGAATTGAAAATTTAGGACTTAATAATTTTGAAAGCATCAATTTTACTGTAAGTTTGCATTTTAGTCAAAGTTTAGTTGTTACCCTTTTTAGGTAAACTAAGGAAAACTAAATTTTTCAAAAATGACTTTTTTCAAAAATCCATTTTACGATAATCAAAGAAAAACTATCTTGCCATTAAGTTAGAAATTAACATATTACCTTAGAAATTAATTTTTGTTACAATCGTATGGACCGTTTTCGAGATATGTCCAAATTTCAAAAGTACCGTTACTCGATTTTTTTTAGCGGAAAACTGAGTACATATGTAGTTATGTTTACCTCACCTACTTAAGCTTAAATATCAATTTTTGTTGAAATCGTTAGAGCCGTTTTCGAACAAATCAAACTGGTATGAAAATTTTGTATGGGAAGTACGATTAATATTGAGGTTACCATGCAAAAAACAAAAAACGGGCCCGAACTGTAAGCCCCCAAACTTTAAATCCGAAGTTTGAACGAAATCCGTTCAGCCGCTAAGGCTGTAGCCCTCGGGACATGCAGACTGACAGACAGACGGAAAGAATTTTTTGAGTTCGCCTATCATCGTAATGTCAGAATTGATTAACATCTTGAGTTCGAAATTTTGTACGAATACATTTATCTTTCATTTACTACGTAGTGGAGAAAGTTAAAAAGAAGGGTGAGTCGATCTTGACTTATTGGGTGTTCGTTGGTTGGTTGGGGACTTACTGGGCCTCACTCGTTTTTGTCGAAAGCAGAAGACAAATCCTGACTGCGTTCTCAACTGCAAAAGATGACACATTATTTTTCTCATGGACTGCAATGACATCCGCTTTGTAGCTTCGGGCTGCACGCTGCATCCGACCTCCTTAGGATCCAAATATTGCTTTTAGAGGTCCTAAACTCGTCAACAGTGATTCCATTATTACCTATAATTTATTCGTGACGTAACACAGGCTTGTTACAACAGCGTTACACACATGTATATCAAGAATTGAATGGCTGTTGTTCATGTTCACACAGTACACAATAGTTACTCACCAACACAAGTTTGTTACATCCTGATTATACGTCGCAATATCTTCTCTCAAGTGGCCAGATACAAATATGCGTCATTTGATTATACAGGTACCTAACAGCCTTAAGGACAAACTCCGCACACATTTTCAGTTTCCTTTAAACAACTTTAGTCGTTTGCTTAATACTCTTGGTAAAATCCAAATTGACCCTCGGCCTACTCAGTACACTCACAGACTTACAGTCTCATCAATAACTTCCTTCTTTATGATGAAGAAATCCGCCAGATTAATTCACTTAAAGCAGCAGCGGGACTAAAGACTAAACAGTAAACAACCCCTCCAAATACGAAGAGGCACACAAGAGGCAACTCTACAGAACAGACGACTGAGGACGAAATCCAAAAATAATTCAGAGATAACTTTATTAACATTTCCGTCATGTTTACGCCATAAGCAACGACTTTGGAGACAAATTTTCATTTGTGTTATCAAAACAATTTTTCCCAGGATGGTGTGTACAAATCCCCGAATCCCGATTCCAAAAGGACGGACAAAGAAACCCCTCCCGCTCATGGCCCTGAGGAACGGAAATGCCTTCAGTTGTCAATGGATTAAAGTCTTTGAATTAGCTCACTAACACGAAGGACTCCACGTCGAACTGAGAAATATAAGGACTCCAGTTACTGCTATGGCAGCGAACTAAATTTCGTGATGATCCCATCAGAGCTGATTTCGTCGACCAGCGCGTGTTCTTCCAATTATTCATATCCGCCGTTGCCGAATGCGTATAATGGGGTAGCGGTCGCGCCACAGCTGCTGATTTCTTTTCGAACTTGCACAGTCTGTCGGTGGCGACCTCGCCCCCCCCCGGACACCTACAGAATAGAATAGGCCTGATGGTGACTTTACTGGAAGTAAAATTGTGTCTGATACACACAAGTACACAACCTGGCGAAAATGTGTATTTAAATGCGTGTTTTCATCGGGCTTCCAACAGAGGCAGACAGATATACAGAGAGAGAGAGAAAATGTGTTACAACAACGGTTTAAGTTGATTTCACACTTTTCCTGGAGGTAATTTGCCGTTTTCACGGTGTGTGCAAAATAAATTGCTATGTGAACTTGAGTTGGAGTCTTTCTCGCTGCCTCAGGTAATTAATTCCCAAAAAACTGCACTCTGCAGAAGAAAAATTTCCCCAAACGGAGACGGAGAGCGAGTGCTGTTATAATATTTTAGGTGGATTTTATTTTTTGTTCTTTATGTTCGCCTTGTTTCGGGAACGGAAAAGCTGTACGTAGGTACAAACGTTTCAGCCCTTTCCCTAATTGATCATGGAATCTGTCACGGAAATGTTGTAATGAAGACATTTAAAGTTTCAAAACTTGATGTGTACTTTGTTTGCTTTATGAATTCTTGCGAAACAATTTAATGCAGGCTGTAGCTGTAGGTAGCTACCTGGAAGAGTGTCTGCAAGTTGGAGAGACAAGTTGCTGTATTTACATCCATAATTTGGGACGGAGAGTGTTTAAACTTGTTGCTTAGAATAGGTACGTAGAATATTTTTCAAATTCGCATTAAGCTACGTCTTTGTTTACTGGGGATGGTGATGGGACCGCCTTGGTTCCTGGTCTTTTGTAACGTTCTCAAAACCCCACTCAATCCAACGTCTTTGTTTGGGAATATTTAGCTAAGACGAACAAGGACAAGGAAATACTGCATAGGTGCGGCGCAAAAGTCGCGAATTGGATTTCCTTTATTTTTTTGCTGTGTTGGTCTTTTGAAGGGCGCCTATGTTCATTTCAAAAATGAGGTACTAGCTACTAGCGCACAAAATTTTGTACATTTCATCCGAAAATCGTCGGATCACTGCATTTAACCAGGGATAGCGAGTCTACCGTCGGCATTTCTACACTAAAAGATCAGACTACAGGGTGTGGCCAGTGAACGTCTACGATTTGATTACACCATTGATGCCAATGAAACATTACCCGAAATGACAGCACAGAACTATCAGACTGGGTTGAGAAATGAAAGAGACAATAAGGGCCAACTCCAAATTTGGGGCTCATGATGGAAAAAAGTAGACGTTCCATATATAACAACAAAAACAAGCTTCGATCATGTAACTGTTGACAACCCTACCTATAGAAAGGGAGCTTTCAAGCTTTAGATTCAAATGGGACTATCCGATATTAAACAAAAACTTGTTGCAGGCAAACGACCAGTCGACATATACCTACAGCTATCCAGAAAGTGAGATTTGATTCAGAAAGCCCCACAACCCACCAAAAAATATAATTTAGTCTATCACGGTGGGAAGCTAGGGCAGCTTTTGTGGGATTTCTATAGAGAAAGACTTGGTCTTCGGAAAATGTATGGCCTCAGTTAAAGTCACAATCTGGATCAATGACAAATTTTAAAACGACACTTGTGACGACGCCCTTACAGAGGGGCTGATCAGGGTCCCATGCAGGGACCCTGATCAGCCCATTTTGGTGCGGACTCAGACCGGGAAATTCAACTAGATCTTCAGTCTCTTGGTAAGTCCCAATTCGATACATACGAAACCTCTTTATCGACTTAAATGCCGCCTACAACATCTTAAGTTTAGGATCGACAAAGCCATGTCAAGTTACGGCGTCACTGCCAAACTCATTCGTCTCGGATGCCACCGATGGGAATATCTACCTGCTTCACCAATGTCAAAAATTGTTTTAGTTGATGTCAAACATTTTGGACATCATTCTTGAAGCAATTGGAATTCTGTTCACAAGCCAACATCAGAGCTCTACAATTGCCTCCCAAAATCCACATCGGCTCAGAGATCACGCGAAAAATCGCTTTGCAAATAGCTGTTTCTTCGGGCTCAGAAACTGTTTTAAAATCATCTCATGAATGGAGAAGGAGGAAAAAATGCAAGACCTAACCCATCCCGGTTTTGCTGTATGGTACAGAGGTGTGGATGGATGAAAACCTCTTTAAACGCGTAGAGAGAACGATTTTTCTTGTGATATTCGGCATAGTTGGTATCGATCGAGTGTGTGTGGAGAGACTTTACGAACTATAAAAGATGTCGACTTGGTCAAAGCGATTAAAATAGAGCGACTCATGTGGAAAGTATGGACAGTTACGAATATTTCACTCCTTAAAAACAACGCAGCAGAGGTGGGCCGCACGTTAGTCGATGTGAATAATTTAGGAACGACTTTCATGTACAACAGACAATCTACGACCGAGCTAGCTTGAGAAGCTTGCTATAAAGTAAGTCCCATCTAACGCCAGTAAGGGTTACAACTTTTTGTATTTTGGTGGATAGGGCACAGCAGAAAAACTACTTCTCCAACAGTCTGATCCCATCTGTTACCCTCTTTAAAGACGCAACCTCATCCACTATAAATGTATCTCCAACGAACGTATTCCAATCCCAAAAGTTATCCGTGTTTTGTTCCTTATCCTCATGAAATAGCTACCACATCAAAACTCAAACGTTCGTATTAGCATCACGCATTAAGTTTGTTAAATAAATTATTACGCGTCGAGTACCATTTTCTGCACATTACAAAAAGATATAGTTCGCCTTTGGCATTCTATTATAAGATCATCTCTTGTACAAAAATATATGAAAGCCACCCCTCCAACCAGCATCAGACAGAATACCACCTTGGGATGCGCTTAACTTCCACTTTTTTTTTTTTAGTTTAAGAACATTGATGCCACTTCTTTAATTCGCAGGAGGGAAAAAACGTCTTTCTTGTTTGGAGCTGTTTCCTTTGTTGAAAAGTCAATGACGACTGATGCCACAGCACCAAGGTTGCCCTGACTTGCATGGCAGGTTGGTTTCTCTTTTTTTTTTGCCGCTTTGAGCTATACAACATTATTTCTCTACGGATATATTGAACATATCCCTTGCACGTTGTGTGGGGAATTCCTTGTAATATATGGATGTGCGGAAGGAAAGTCTTTCTTGTCGATAATTCTGGAATCATCTGCAGATTTACGAGCAATTGGGGTGGGATGTGGTGTCGACCTTTTATTGTATGAGGTATTAATCTCAAAACAGGAACTCTCTGATGGGGATGGTCTTGCATTGCATAGAGTAGGCTCCTTTTGGCTTAAAACAAGATTATACGGAAGAAGACATTGAAAAACTTCAAGACTTCGCTCAAGGATCTTCCAAATTCTTGGCATTCCAACTGTAGCTTTGCTTGCGTAGCAATTACCGCTTCTCTTGTGTGAAAACAAATTATGAAGATGACATTCCATCTTCGAAGGTTTGTTGTCGTCATCGCAATCGTTGGTCCAGTGATATCAGAGGGGAAATTGGGTCTTTGACTTTGAAAAGGGGGAAAACGAGAGACAAGCTTAAAAAAGGGGGAACAAATAAAAAATCCCTGTATGAAACTTAAATTGTTTACAAGTACCTTATAAATTTGTATTCCAAGCAAATTTTAGAGTTTATTCAGAATGAAATGCTCAAACTTAATATGAAAGAAAACAGTCCATCGAATGTCTACTTTTGTGCAGTTGAATGCATTTGCTCGTTTTGACATTTTGTCTGAAAGAAAAGAAAATCATTTTCAATTCAAACTTTTAAATGATTCAGTTAACTAATTCTTTTTAAATAAAGGGTGTTTTTTTAGAGGTATATACAACTTTAAGTTGGTAGCACTATTTTAACTGGCGGCCATTTTGTCAGCTGTCAAGTGATTTATTTTTAGTTGATTTGGCATTTCCACATGAATAGATTGACGCCTGAACAACGCTTCCAAATTGTGCAAATTTATTTTGAAAATCATGGTTCTGTTCGAAATACGTATCCCAATTTTCATAAGCGAATTTTGTGATGAAGCTCACTTTTGGTTGAATGGATACGTCAATAAACAAAACTGCCGTATTTGGAGTGATGC
Organism: Cheilosia variabilis; assembly: GCA_951230905.1. Taxonomy (NCBI): domain Eukaryota; kingdom Metazoa; phylum Arthropoda; class Insecta; order Diptera; family Syrphidae; genus Cheilosia; species Cheilosia variabilis. Next base: position 56,881,215 of record OX579680.1, on the reverse strand, counting down.
TAATCCTCAAGTGAATGTTGAGATACCGTTACATCCACAAAAACTGACTGTTTGGTGTGCTTTATGGGTTGGTGGAATAATTGATCCGTACTTCTTTAAACACGATGCTGGTCGGAACGTTACAGTCGATGGTGACCGCTATATAGCCATGATTGACTTTTTCGTTCATCAATTGAACAACCATGATGTGCAGGAGCTGTGGTTTAAACAAGACGGCGCAACATGTCACACAGCTCGTGCCACAATTGATTTATTGAAGGAAACGTTTGGTAACCGCAAAGTTTCTCGTTGCGGACCCGTGAATTGGCCTCCAAGATCGTGCGATTGAATATTTTCTGTGGTTATATGTGAAGTCGCTAGTCTACGCCGATAAGCCCGAAACGATTGACCACTTAGAGGACAACATTCGCCGCGTTATTGCCGATATACGGCCACAAATGTTGGAAAAAGTCATCGAAAATTGGACCTCCAGATTAGACTACGTCCGAGCCAGCCGTAGCGGTCATATGCCATATTTAAATTATAATGCCAGAAGATTATCTTTGGAATAAAGTAAATTTCATGTCAATTTAAAAAAATCATCTTTGTTTTATTCCATTTCAAAGTTCTATAGGTACCTCTAAAAAACATCCTTTATAAGTACATTTTTTATGTCATATATGTTTATTTTAAAGTTGTAAAAAAAACTTCAATTTTGTAATTTTTTTATATGAAAATGAATGCAAACTTCACTCAGGGAAAAAAGGCGAAATTTTTTTCGATTAAATATAAAAAGTGGGGAAAACAGACTTCCAAGTCTGAGAACACTGGTTGGCCCGTACTACCTGCCGCTACTTGGAAGTTGGAAGCAATTGTCGATAAAGGTGACTGTGCTATCCCTTGTACTACAGTTTCTCCCAGGCACATCGCAGCACGTTGTCGGTCACAATTCGAGTGCTACCGTGGATGATGGCGATTGTGCCAGCCTTTGTGTGATATTCGTTAGCTCGTTGTCGGTCGCAACTACCGCTATTTGCGACCGACCTATTCATAAAAATGATTCATATCTACTGCTCGTTGGTAAGTGCATTGAAATTGGATACCTTGGCATTGCCTATATGCAGTGCGCTACGTTACACTGCAAAATAATAAAGCCCACTACTTTCCTATAGGGTGATGTTACGTGACGTGGTCATTGGAAGAATGTGGTGCTTATATATTTCTTAGTTGATTTGTCGATATATTTTATACGTAGATTACGCAAGGAGCACCAGTAGATATCATGAGCTGTTTTTTGTACATCACTATGGAATACACATGGCTTTTGTTTAGCTGCGTTGCGTATGCTCGCCAGTTTCTTCACAGTTGGGATAAATACCTAGTCCGCGATACTAATAATCATTTTTAGTGTCCAGGCAAAATTTTTCGAACAAAATTGCATATTGTGACCTAGAGCGACTTTATAAATTTTTAGGGAGGACAATTTTTGCATTGGGGCGACAACAACTATAACGAACATCAAAATGCTCTTAGTTTTCAGTCTCAAATTTAAAAAAAAAATAACGACATTTCTGTCCTCCTTTTGTATTTTGAATAATTTAAAAGGCGAAAAGGGGTACTGTGCCCCCAAAGAGATAAGTATGCTTAGCCTAGTCTCAAGTAGAATCCAGTTTTTGAAGCTATGGGCTGAAGGTTATACTTAACTTTGCAATAAAACACGCCTTGACGCCGATTTTGCACACAAAACTCAAGTCTAAAAGACTCATCTACCTACAGCCTACACCTCAGTTCATCATCCCTACGAGCTACTTATTGAACAAAAATTAACGTTATTTATGCACATATTATGCGACGGCCTAAATTATTCAACTTAAAAGAACACCCACAAGCCACACGTATCTGTTTCATAAATCGCATTTCATTTCCTGCAGATTAATGTTCTCAAATTGGCAAATTTGCATTTCATCTGGTGTGTTCTCTGTGTACCTGTTTAAATTTGTATCAACGCGCATGATGATTAAACCGCTTTGAGGTCAATTCATTAAGTAAAACAGATATTTATTTATGTAGTCGGTAATTTCAATAATATAAGAAGGGGTACTAAATGTACAAATTGGAATTTGCTCGCTAGTCAATTTATGTGCTGAAATGTGAGCGCTTCGCAGCGAATTTTGACAAACAGAAAGAAACTCGCTGTTGTACAACTATAGGCAGGTGGCTTGATTACGGAAAAGTCAAGCTAAGACCTCCAATTCCATGGCTTGCCTCGGAACACTATAAAGTTTTTCAAATAGATATACCTAAGATAAAAGATATACCTAAGCCACTTAAAAAAAGTTAGTTACCTTGGAATTGCCACTTAATAGCCACTGTCAGGGTTGCTCTAACCTACAAAGTCGGCTACGGTTTGCGGAGAAAGTTGAGTAAAATTGACTTCAGGGATGAATATCTACAAATCCAGAGCTCAAAAACCAAATCAAAAGGCGGCTACAACTCCCCTGTCAATCCGCTGACAAACCTGACAGATGATTCACACTTGTTACGACCAACCAATCATAAATTCAGCCGCATTCAGCTGATGTTCCATGCAATTCTAAGCCTATTCTGCACCAACCACGTGTTTATAAATACAACTCATTGAGAATGCGGTGTTTTATCATCACCTCCTTTCACTACCCAGCATCCACTCCCGACCCTATAGACTTCCGAACAGCACTTCATCTACTCTACCGATGAATGCATGTAAACACGGCACCTGAATAGGACCAGTTTGAAAAGGAAACCTTTTCACTTGAACCTTGTTACACTAGATAAGTTCCCGTAATTGACGCTTCCATAGCCCTCTCGTCAAAGGCAGCTCAACAGGTTGTCCGACAGCAGCAAAGGAAAAAAGGACCGCACATTCCAAACTCAAAAAAAGGCCAGCAAATGCCCTCAGCTTTGATTGCGTTTTTAGATTCAAATCAACCCTCTCTCCGAGTGATTACCATTCAGCGGAAGGATGCTCGGTAATAGGTAGACTTCTATTGCAAGAAACGAAAATGTTTCCCCATCTCTCGCGGAATGTCGCTTAATGAGAAAAGTTCTTGCTGCGGATGTAATCATCCTGCAGCATTGCGCGAGGCCATAAAGAGCGCGCACAAAGACCTGCCAGAAAAAAGGATATTCACGTTAGGCATGTCAGCGATTGTTCTTTTTGCGTTTCCTCTGTCGTCGTATTTTCACCAGAGAAGGACATTCTAAGCAAAATGTGTTGTTACATTTTATTTAATTTTTTGAAACTCAACCTCTTTCAGTGCGTCTGCCAACTCAATTTAAAGGTACAGAAAACAAAAATTGCTCTTCTCTAAACGCAGCTGGCGAAACCAAATGAAGATGAACAATATGCTTTGGGAATATTTACTTGGCCTCGAATACCAATGAGAAGAATAAATATCAATCCCAATAAGCAGGCAATAAGTTTCTCTCGGCGAAAAAAATATTTACACATGCTCTTGTCATTATTATTGCAGGATAAAGCCGAACGTGAGAAGGTTTGCGTATCCTCGCGGTACAACATTCGACACCATTTCATTTATTTACTGCTCCCGCACGGAACGGGGAGCGATACATTAAATTTGGCCTTGTTGCGGGTGGTTTTGTCACGTACTCGCAGTTTGTTTTGCCGCGCTACCTCTCCCCTCGTCGCATCCCTCTCTCTAAAGCGTATAGAGAATGGTCGTACGCGCAATAAGTAGCAAACCCCTGCGAGCTGTTATCACAAGTGATTCGCACTTCATCTGAAAAGCTTTCTCTCCATGTATGGCCAAGTCGGAGCCGAATCGAATGAGAACGAGATCGGCATGTGTAATTTTCCGAGCCGCATTCAATAGAAAGAGCCGTAGGTTTTTTTCCCTCTTCATAGACTGGGTATAGGTATATACGGCAATCAATACTAGGGAAGCAATCATTATCCTAATATACGTTGAGTCAGGTCCTGGTTGTGCGAAATTAATTTTACTATATTGGATAGGCAGCGAGAAGACAGGTCGTTTTTCAAATTGGATTTCGGATTAGGGGGCCATATTGTGACGGAGTATCTTCAAAAAGGCTATCTAATGGGTATTATGCATATATCCAGATGCCTGGTAGTTGGTAGTTTTCGAGATACGAGTACTCATAGAGCTGGCTCATGCTTTGGAGAACCATCCCTGGAATTATGCCGGCGAAACGTGTATGGCTTGCGAGTCTAACTCTTGTTTTTCTTTCCTTAAATTAGTTGCTCTCTTTATAAGTAAAATTGTTTAAGCTAGCTCGGTCAAACCAAAATTTTCAAAACCACCTATCGCACTGTGCCATACCCTATGCTGCGGCAGAGTTTCTCTGTTTTCTTGTTTCCGTCCTTCGCTTTTTTCTTGTTGCTCGCTTGTGGAATCCAAGTGCCGTTGGTCAGCAGTCAAGTTACCAACACCTTGAAGCTTGAACTTGAATTTCGTTGCCTTTGATTCCTTTTTTTAGAGCATTGCTCTTTTTGAGAAGTTTGAAAACATCATTCGACGGGCTCCTTATCCACGAACTACCGACCCATTTCATAGGACTTTTATATCCATTCTATCCAAGGATATGGCTGATAAAACGTATTCTATGAATGACCGGTTTTGAGTTTTCGTGGCAACAGGTTCACTGGTGGTATGATGGCTTTTCTCACCGGAAAGTGGAACCAATCTCTCCATCACTCCGGAGATTCTTGCGCTTGTTATTTCGTAACCATTTTGACAGAGTTTATCATTAAGATCCTCTGTGTTTATAAGATCTATAAATCTCTTATTGAATGGTTAAGAAACTAGCTTCTGCCCGTCCATTTCAAGTTGTTTGAGACTGCTTCAGTAAAAATTGGTGGCGGCCTTCAAGGCTCGGGATTGTCTCCGACTCTTTCTCGCATTTTAATAAATGATTTTCTGTCTACAACTTACGGTTCAATTCACTCTCTTCCTGATTAAAGCACTTGCAGCTATTTATACTCATTTTAGGACTTATTTGCGAATTTAACCTGCTATATAACTGGAAAAGGACAAGGTATGTGTCAGGCCGATTAAAAACCGAACTTGACAGCATTATAAAACTTAACTCAGCCAATAGAGTGGAATCTAAAGCTGTCTGGTGATAATTCAAAATCGGTAGCTATTTATCCATGAATGCCACTTGCATTACCGAAACCGAAGGACTTTCCATTCTCATAACAACATTTGCCATAGAACGCCCACATCATACACGAAGTTGACAAGAGTACTTCAAAAAGCTTAGGCTCCTACAAACAGTGCAAAGAAAAATATTTTGCCATTTCTGATCTGGAAAACTTTAAGAACAGGTAAAGCTACGAATCTTGTAAGAATAGGTCTGCGGCTATTTATTTGTTCACAAGGTGATGCAAAATATTTTTTTTTACAACAGTTGATGCATAAAATTAACGAACCAATTTGTAATCCTTCTAGCAAGTATTTAAACAGCGTTTTTTAATTTTGTGGCGCATCAGTATATCCTATAAACTGTTTGAGTGATATATTTTATATGAAACAGTGTAGGAAAATTAATGTTTCCACCTGATTTATTAGATTATAAAATAATAATCCACAGTAAAATAATTCTTTGAACTTATTGTAATGTTTAGGCAATAAATCAGCAAATCCCTTTCTTTTGGCAAGTTAATCCAGGTTTACGTAGACTTTAAGAATAAGAACAATACTTATTAGAAATAATTTAAGTAATTCAAGGAAATTCAGTTACAGTATACCTCAAAAAATCTTTTGGGTTTTATAATTCCCTTTTTGGGAATTTATACAAAAACCAATTTGCATTTATATGAAAATGGCGTGGAAATGGGTAGATTTTTTAAAGATCAAAATAATAACAAAACTATTTTTAATAATTGATATAAGAAGAAAATTTCACACTCAGGAAATAAGGAAATTTGCTTTTAAGGCCAAAATGTCAGCACGGGGAATACGACTTTTTTTAAGCAAATTACAATTTCTCTGAACATTGCATATAGTTGTAGCTACAATTTTGCATATGGCTTAACAATTAGTTAGGGTCAACTATCGTGGTCAATTTTCAACGGGAACTTCCGAGAATTTTTTTGTAGCTCTACTCAAACCAAGAAAAAGTGCTAAAAAAATGCTTTTATTTTGTTTTATCTATTAAAAATATAAGGAAATTCTATTTTTTTTTTATTAAAATTTTGTATTTACCTACATATAAAACAACTAGACTACAATCAAGAAAATTATGATTTTTCGTTAATTATGCGATACCTAATTGAAAATAAGGAAGTTCGCTGTTTCTGTTTTTTTTACTCTAGAACAAAATTGACCAACTTTGAAAAGCTCTATAAGTCAAACTAGTTAGAAGCAAATTATTTTGTTTGCTGTTTTTGAAGCTCCGTTTATATTCCTATTAGAAATAAAAAACCAAACAATAAAAATAAAAAAATCAATTTAGTAATTTTGCCACAAGATTTGCCTTTTTGGACCACAGTGAGGTGCATTGGCCTAGTGCTTAGGGTGTTGGACTAGTAAGCGAGGAGTCTCATGTTCGATCTTCGGAAAAACATAATTTCTTACACTATTTTTTCTATTATGCCACCTCTCGGGAGTCATTGAAGAGCTTATCAATTAGCTGTTTGGACTCGCAATAAAATTCTAGATCCCTTCCATTCGTCAAAAAAAAAAAACTCACAACAGAAAAAAAAAGGAGAAAACAAATTGTTGTGCGAAGCTAGTCCTAAGGTCCTTATACGGATCTTTTCTGTTGCTCCAACGATTTATTTATTTATTTCTTGTCATGCCAAGATTTCAGTTTAACCTTCAGCCTATTTTCGGTCGTCCTATGAAATGTAGAGAGTAATCATTCTTAATCATTCGCAGTACCTAACTTACCTACAATTTGCAGACTTTTTAAACCACGTACCAGCGGAGCCTCCTATCTCCTCTGTACCAATTTCCTTAATGCTCGCGCTGTCTTCTGTGCTCTGTATGTACATTGTTTTAGTTAAAACCTCTCAAACGCGTCATGTTAATTATAGAAAAATGTATGGAACTGCTGATGATAAATCCCTGAGTGGTACCAGTATCCTTGAAAAGGGCCAAACCACTAATGAATTTATTTCCTTAACAAATCGGATCACGGAACGTAAATTCGTCATCTTTTTTTTTTTTTTTTGTTGGGAATTCGCTGGAAGTAAAAAATCATCGAAAGACATTGCAGAGCTATACGCGAGGGATGCTTCTGCAATAGTGATGGACTTTAACTCATCTAAAAAAACTCCCGGGGGACTGACATTCGCCATCCCGAATAGGATTGCACCTAGTCGTACGACTAATCAGCAATTTATTTTTGAATTATTCAATGAATTTAAAGAGATAAATCCGCCGTTTGTCGGATTTTTAAATTTGTTTTGTTTGAAATCAATACCTAATTTCTTAGCCCTAGCCAAATCTTACAGATCAAGAGGTTTTATCCGTCTCAATCTCCTGATTACATTGTCATTATTTAAAAGTTCTGTTATTTCTGTGTTTACGTGGTTGAGAAGCCGATTTCTATGCCTCCGAGCAACCTTCTTAACCTCATCTTCAACCATTTCAACATTTAAATCTCTATGCAGATCGGCGTTGCGTATGTACCAAGGTGCATTAACTATGTTCCTTAGTACTTTACTTTGGTAAACCTGAATTTTTTGTAAGTTTGTTTGGCATGTGCATGCCCACAATTGGAGCCCGTAGGTCCATACTGGTTTTAGAACTTGCTTGTATAGCAATAACTTATTGTAGTTGGACAGGGATGAGTATCGCCCAATAAGCCAATACATTTTACTGTATCGCATGTTCAACTCATCTTTTTTTTTCTTAACGTGCGCTTTCCAACGCAGTTTAGCGTCTAGAGTCATGCCTAGATATTTAGCTGTGTTAGAAAATTCTACTACATTGTTGTTAATGTAGACTGGAATGTGTGGTACGTTTTTATACGTAAAATTAATATGGACTGACTTAAGGTCATTTAATCTAATCTGCCATTTCTCAGTCCATTCTGAAATATTGTTTATTGCCGTCTGGAGCTTTTTTGTTGCTATTTCGACATTTGCTCCCACAGCAAGGACGGCTGTGTCATCTGCAAAAGTAGCTATGGTGGTTTCTTCACTTTCAGGCAAATCGCTAGTGAAGAGTAGGTATAAAACTGGACCTAGCACACTGCCTTGCGGTACACCAGCTTTAATCTCTCTTAATGTTGAGCATTCTGTATCTTGCTTAATTCTGAAGAATCGATCTGATATATAAGACTCCAGAATGGTTGAATACTGCTTCGGCAGTTGCTTTTGTAGTTTGTGTATCAGTCCTTTGTGCCAGACTTTATCGAAAGCTTGTGCTATATCAAGAAATACTGTAGAGCACACATTTTTCTCTTCAAATGCTTTTTCGATCTTATCTGTGATTCTATGCACCTGATCAATTGTAGAGTGCTTGTTTCTAAACCCAAATTGATGATTTGGAAGTAGCGATTTTTCATCAATAATTTTTTGCAGACGTTTTGCCAGCATTTTTTCGAATAGCTTGGACAACATTGGTAGTATCGATATTGGGCGATATGAGGTTACTTCGCTAGGTGGTTTACCTGGTTTTGGTATCATTATTACCTCCGCGACCTTCCACATGCTTGGCACATATCTTAATTTAAATGCAGCATTTATAATCTGCGCTAGTTTTTTTTTTTCGTCATCTTTAATATTTGCAATGGTTCACCCTGTCTATCCATTGCAAATTTAGGGAGTGTAGGATACTAAAGCTGAGCCTTCGTAACGCCCGATCCTAATACGAGTAAAAGAAGAGATGTTGGAACCGATTCAAATTCTTTTAAAAGAAGATCGCATGCCCTACCTTTAGCTGCAGTGTCTCAGTCTATGACTATTTACAGGCTTCCATTAAGTACCTACCTTCGAATATTTAAAAAGCATATCACACCTACACCTAGACAGAATCGAAATCCTGTCACTTCCAACACTTTAACGTGCAAAAATATTCAATTAAATCAATTTTACACAAAATAGTACTTCCAACTCATTTAAAATTCTATCTCTGTGCACCTAGGTATAAATTGTTCCAACAGTATGGGTTGGGTACGGATTAAAAATATGATTTTATCCATTGGGAAATCTTTCATACTGACGCAAACAAAAAAAGTTCCACCAAAAGTCACGGGCTGTGTGTGCAGTGCAGCGCACTCAGCAGTCAGCACCACCAGTCAGCGCAGTTATTAAAGTTAATTTTTAATATAGCTCTCGTTTAATGTGCAACATTTTCATAATATTGATTAAATTTATGTATTCACCGTGGCGCACGAGCAACAAGGGAGTTGAAGTCAGAAATATACCTACCGTTTTCGGTAGACTGCATTACAAAATATGACGAGTATCCGCATTGTATGCTGTACATCGCTGGGAATATGCTTTTAAGCGAGCGCCATAGGTGTAATGTGTTCGTTAAATAATAAATTGGCATTTAGCACCGACATCGGCGAATGTCAATAACCCAACTGATATAGGTGTTGTAAAAAATAATAATAATCCGTGGAAAACTGCATTTCCAGGGAACATAGCTTAGGCTTAACTGACAGGGTATGGTGATGTGCTACCGGTACATCAACCTATCTACCTTCATTAGATTGTTATTAGATATTGGATGGGATTACAGAATTTACTGTGTTTTTTTTGTGGGCTGTTTCAGAATTACAGGGATGCAAATTTTACACATTTATTGCTAATGAACACATATTGGAAAATTATTTAATGGACTCGATGCATTAGTGAAGCTTTGTGATCATTAAAAGGCTTTTAATGATTTAAAGCTTAAAGAAGACGTCGCATATAGTTAGTGGACCCAGTGGCCCTCTTTCGAAGGGCAAAAATCCTTCATAAATCTTTAAAACCGAAAGTATATTAATTCAAAAATACAAAACACACGTCGGCTGCATTAAAAATAAATATTAAATAGCTGACCCGGCGGAATTCGACAGCAGCGCCACCTATCGGGCCCAAAACTATCCTATCTTCCTAGCTGGAAGCAGACATACCCATCCACAAAATTTCATTGAAATTAATTGAATGGTTCCATAGGTCGACAACACATTTATGTATGTTCACTAAAATGCCTATAACTCGTGTAGCCAATACACATAAAAAGACCGTATATACCATACAAACCTTGGTATTGACGTCACCTTTCGTTTGAATTTTCCAGATACAAAATCGGTTCACGCATTAAGAGAACATCAATTCAAACACAATGCGACTTATTTTGATATATATATATATAGAAGGAGATAGGTGAAAAAAAAATGTGCCTACAGCGCCACCTGTTGAGAATTTTCCGAATTTTAATTTTTCCTAAATCATCCCTGATTCGAGCCAAAAAAAATAAAAAAAAATCATTCAAATCCGTCGACCAAAATGTATTTAAATTCATGGGTTTTTTCACACACGCACAACACACACATACGTTTTCCGATTTCAACCAAACTTCACAAAAACTATACATAGAAGAATGCCAAAGATGTGTGAAAGTTTGGTTAAAATCGGTAAATGCGTTAAGGCGTGAATCGGCGACAAACGAACAGAATTTTAAGGCTAAATTTTTACATCATTTATTATTGTTACAAATTTCAAAGTAATAGAATTAAAGAGCCTAGCTGCGAGGACTATTGGCTCAAAAATAAATAATTAAATATCAATTTGACGCAACAGGTCTGTAATTTTCTTTCAAGACAAGCATTTGTTTTATTTATTTATTTTTTGACCAATAGAAGGGATCAAAAACTGTGGACCAAGTCTAAACGGCTAATTGAGAAGATCTTTAGTGACTGTTATGTTCTTGAAATGCGTTTTGCGGAAAAATCCTAAAGATTGCTTTTTGTGTTTTGCCGGAGTTTGAACATGGAACCCCTCGAATAGTAGCCTAACGCGCTGACTACTAAGCAACTGCGCCTGCATCAATAGATACTCTGGGCACTCATTCTGTAATTTTCCTGACGATGATCGTCGAAACGATAGACCTCCAAGCAGTGTGCACGTTGTGCGATTATAGTTGCAATTTGGCACTTTTTTCAAAAGCCTGCCACAATTTTTTGCTATTTTAGCTCCATTTTTAGTTGGAGAATTCGCTTCAAAAATTGTTTAAATGCTTTTGTTTCTAAATAAAAACCTTTTTTATTGGTTGTTTTTCTTAAGCAATATGCTCTTTCAATATTCACCACGGGTATAGAAAAAACCTTTTAAATGTAACGCGGTTTCCTACCACAACACTATTTCAGTGTTTAGCGAACCAATACTTGTTAAATATCGTTTCTAAAAATTCTAAATAAGCTATTCAGCTTCAGAAATGACAATTTTTTTTTCTCATTGGCTCTTTTTGTACCTTTTCAGAATTCTGCAACGGTCACACTGCCTCCAAGAGTAGCAACTCAATGCCAAAATTAGGAATTTGAGACCTTAATTCAGTTCACTTTTACAAATGTAATAAAAGCTGACGATAGACAAACAAATTCGGGCTTCTTATGGTCATCTAAATTTCAAAAACGATATCGTCCAGACAATTTTTTTTAAATCTACCTCCTGTTTAATAATGCCAACTCTCAAATTCACATAAACAGTCAAAAATGTAGCTCATTTAAGAGCAAAAATACACAAGAGAAATCTTGTCAGCCATCTTGTAGTACTCTATATGCGACTTTAGGCAGTTGGCTATAGGGACCGTTCTAAGAGACAAAGGCTTATCAGTTGAGGCTTTATTTCACTGCGAACTCTAGCGTCGTCAAATTTGTTGCACAGATATAATATAAAAGTCCCTTTCGATCAACACGTTCCATTTAAATCAAAATTTATAAAATCAAATTCCCCACCCTTGTTAAGCGATCAAATTCTTGATTTAATCAAACAACGTGATTTCGCATATGTCCGTTGGAAACGTTATAGGCTACAAGAACTTTATGAGATGTACCGATCTTTATGTAATTCGGTTGTTTCTCGTATTCAAATTGCGAAGCGCGCCTATTACGAACACTTTCTTTCCTCTAGCAGTCAGTCCGGGAAAGATATTTGGAAAAAGTTACGTAAACTAGGGAATGGGAGACAACAAATAGAAATAGCTCCCGATGTAGGTTGCGATATGCTAAATACGCAGTTTGTCTCTGTTGGAGTACCATTAACGCAATATTCTGATTCCCAAACTCGATTACCTTGGCAAATACGAGAGGATGATGATAGTGAGCACAACTTTAAATTCAACAATTTAACGGATGAAGCCATAATTGAAGCAATTCTATCTATCAAGTCAAATGCTACAGGACTGTATGATATCAATGATGATGAGTATTTTGAAATACATTAATTATATTTTCAAAAACATACTTACCCTCCTTTATGGAAAAAAGCCAAAATATTTCCAATACCTAAGCCCAAAAACGGGGTGAACATAGAATACCGACCCATATCCATATTGCCGTTCTTGTCGAAAATGTTCGAAAAAGCCATACTAAAACAGCTTCAAGGCTACCTACATACAAACAATCTGTTGAGTTTCGCTCAATCCGGTTTTCGTGCAAAAAGAAGTTGCAAAACAGCATTGTTGCTTATTGTCGATGACATTTGTAAAGCCATGGATAACAACTGTTGTACCTTTTTAACACTGCTTGATTTCTCAAAAGCTTTTGACACTGTAAACCACATTGAACTCTGCAAAAAGTTGTTAAATAATGTTGCTCTGTCTCCTCTTGCAGTAAAACTGTTATACTCCTACTTGACTGTGCGTCAACAATGTGTGGCAGTGGGCAACAGATTATCTTCATTCCTAAGTCTAACAGCAGGTGCACCACAGGGTTCAGTCCTTGGTCCACTGCTGTTCTACCTACATGTGAATGAACTTCCTTCAATAGTCAGACATTGCTCAGTTCACATGTTCGCCGATGATGTCCAGTTATACCGGAGCTGCCCGTTAACTAACATTGCAAGCACAGTATCTAAAATAAATGAGGATTTACAAATTATTCAGCGGTGGCCACTTAAGCACAGCCTGTCCTTGAATCCGGGAAATTCAAAAACATTATGCATTATAAGCACCGCTTAGACACCTCCAGATTTATAATAAATTAGAAGATCTGATTACATTTAGATCACTTACACTACTTTTTGGGATCATGCAATCGCATAAACCTGACTATTTGTACAAGAGGCTTAATTTTCCTAGCTCTCAAAGAACCACTGTTTTAATACAGTCGAGATTTAACTTTATACAATCCGAGCGTTAATTTTTTGTCCATGCCACCCGCCATTGGAACTCATTACCCATACACCTCAGGAGAATCACAAATGCAAACATATAGGGCGGATATGCCCCCTCGGGTTTATCTCTGGTCCGACCTCCGACTACGAAAAACTTGGGTTTGTGCCTCGTAGTATTCCTCGGCGTCACCGTCTTCCATCCACCAACTGCAGCTTTGTTTGACTCTCTGTCTCGCTTATGCTGTCCGAAGACCGCAGTAAACGTTGAACAGGCAGACGAACAAAGGAAACAAAACAAGAGCGAAGCAAAAGTAACAACAAGAGTGCAAGGTAAAAACAAATCTTTACCGAGAGTAAAAAGAAAGCACGACTTGTATTGTTATAATCAACTAATAAATTCTTTATTCAATCAAAGAAAGAAATTAAGAGAAAAAAAGTATAATACAATTTGTAAAATATGGCAACTCTGGCCGGTTTAATCTCTTTGTCTTCACCTTGGCAGTCCGTGAACCGCAGTAAGCGAGAAACGTGATAGGAAAAAAACACAGCAAAAACAAGAAACGCAAGCTAGACTCATATGTGGTACTTTTCCTGATGACGGTTGCGTAACCTTCGATCAAGGCGAAATATCAAATGCGAATCAGAGACAATACTGAGCCCATCAACTCCGGCCGACTTCCCGTTACTTAGCCTACAAGCTATATTTTTATGGAGTGTTCACGTTTGGTGCGCTAGTATTCTTACATAGAAAATCGTATTGACAAATGTCACGAAACTTCAAAAATTCCGGCTCACCAACACACTCCCAGGAGATATGAGACACTTCCGCTGTGGGCAAAGTTGCTGGCAGAGTTCATAGAATTTTATCCGTTTAATTTGAAATTGTTCGTTACGTGTGGATAATATTTTTTTTAGGAATAAGTGCACATTTGCTTAAAATGTTCATGAAAAATTAACAATGTAGATTGGTTGAGGGAAAATGAAAACATTTTGAGCAAATTTTCTTCATTATTTAAGAAAAATTTACACACGAAATCGAAGTTAATGATATCCAAAAGCGGAAAATACACAACCACGTTTGTCCTAATATGTTTCTAATATATAGAACATTAACTTTAGAAAGTTTTACTAATCAAACAAATCAAATTATTCGCCTTTTAACAATTTATAATAACTAACCAATGGCGTTCAGTAATGAAAAAATGTGCTATTCCCGAACTCTTTCACATTTCCCCACGGTTGCCGCGGTTGGCAGCATTTATTTTTGTAGTTTTTGTGTGTTTTTCCATGTCACACTGATTCTTTTTTGACATAACACCGATAGGAATACAAAATGGCGAATTTGAAAAAAAATTGAGGGGCCCAGCGGCAAGAGGATTGTGAGTTGGGGGTCTCAGTATGGTTTGTCTATGATACCAAATGCGAATCTCCGATTTGTAAATTTACTCCGGCTTTTATACAGGTCCGTGAGAGCTTTTGAGCGAGCTTTTACATTTGTTGACGTTTTCGCTAGAAGAGCTTAATGTCAATCAGTGGTGCCAAATTTCAATTATTTTGATTAGGAACATTAGAAATTAAAAATTATGGTTTAACAAAGGAAATAAAAAAGAAATAATTTTAACAATATAATATAATATGATGATGAAATGTGGTGGTGTTACAAACACATTTAAAACTCATCTTTTTAAATACTTGATAAATGATAAATTTTAGAACATTTAATTAAATTGGTATTGAAAATTACTACTATACATCTTTAGGATGTACTCTAATTTAAACTTTATCTTTCCTCTCCTAAAATTTGTAAACTTGATTTTGAGGTTCACCTAAAATGACTACTTACTCTTGTATGATTCTTAAATTGTTTAACTTTAAGCCAATCACAGCAAATAAGATTAATCTTAATGTGAAATTATAATTTATTCAAAATAAACAAACGAACAAACAGAAGTGAGCCGAACGAGTAGGTACGTCTGTACCTTTTAAAGTTTTGAAGGTACTCGTACAAGTGTCCTTCGTCAAACTGGTATCCTTACAGACCATATTTCTATAATCAATGCAGTCACATAATGGAACGTTTCGCAAAGTCTTCCTTCAACCACGTGCCATATTCACACATCGGTCAGTGTTCAATGAGGAAGAGGATTCATATTGGATTTGCTGTGCTATGGGCCTTTTGAAACGCGCAAGCTGTATCAAATTAGTTTCATTGGCATGGCTACTACGACTCCGTGGCATAACAACGACATTAAAACGTGCGTAGATGTTCCACAACCAAATGCGAGAACATCGTTATAGGTACCACCTGTTCGCGCATATCGAAATATATTAAACAAGTTCAAGCCCACGCGGAAATCAAAACTCCCCCAGGATCAATATCAGTATATATGTACAGCACGCGTCAACATTTCAAGGCTCTGATTTACTTTCCCATTTCTATACTGCCACAATACAATACGCCTCAAGGCAGGTTTCACTTTGATCATCTTGTGAAATCAAATACACATCGCATCCTAAAAATATCAACCTCATTCGCCCCGCGCAACCAAGGGAATCCACCACACTGTTTCCCATCCCCGGGGGATACGTTTAACTTTCACTTTCTTTTCATTTCATTTTGGGAAAAAAAGGCGGTTGCTCAACACTCCTACTCAATTCGAATGAGAAAGTTTTGCCATCAACAAACGGCATATCGGCTTTCGACTTTCGACATTTCCTTCTTAGGTATATTTTTTTTTTCTTCCTTCTGCTGGTTTAGTTTGTTTGTCCTTATGAGAAAATGCCTCCGATTGCTTTGTGCTGCCATGTTAGAGAATATATTTATGACAAGAAGCAAATCCATTGCTGGAGGCTGTGACTGTGAACACATATCGTCTTCGCTAGAAAATATTGAATATCCCCTTTTCGCGTTGGGCTGAGTTCGTAAGTAGGTATGTAATTTGCTCTCTTGTGCTAAGGGTTAGCGGCAGTGTGACCGTTGTGCGACTAAAGTTGCAATTTGGGACTGTTTTCGAGAGCCTGCCACAATTTTTCGCTATTTTGGCCCTTTTTTTAGTTCGAGAAGGCTTGAAAAGGATGTTATTTCCAAATAAAAACCTTGAAGATGTAACGCAGTTGCCGTTTATGGTTTTTAGTGAGCCAATGCATGTTAAATACCGTTCGAAAACTCTAAATTTTGCAGAATAGCTCCTTTTTTTTTTTTCTCATTGGCCCTTTTTCTTGAGACTCTTTAGAACTCTGCAGCGGTCACCCTGGTTGGCAGCGCTAAAAGCAAGAAGGAAACAAAAAAAAATTGATAAAAGAAAGAAACGTGAGATTTGGTTGCCATGTGCAGGCAGATGGAGAGATACATGCGGTATATATAGGCCGGCTTACATGATTAGGAATCGGTTTTCATTGTGATGGATATTTTACAATTCTCTCTCCATGTGAGATAAGCCATCCGCTGTCCCATGTAATGACGAGTTGTTCGAAGGGAAGTCTCTTGTGCCACGAGGTCTGAATATTGTCAAATGAGAAGCTTACTTAAAGAAAATTCCAGCAGGAAGCCTCTTCATCAAAATATATGGATCGACTGTCTGACATGACAGTAGCTTTTAGTATTTCTCTTTTTGAAGCTTGTAAAAGCCTTCAGATATCATAAAGTCGCTGAATTTGAGTGGGAATGACTTTTCTTGACTGATTTTTAAAATGCGCGACCTTCTGTCAAGAGTATTAAGTGTCAGTAAAGCTGTCAATGCAGTGTTATAACCTAAGTTGATAGATCCAATGTTGGGCTTAGGGCTTGTGACAAGAACCAGCTGTTTGGGCAACTCACCCTCAATTGAACAGCTTACCTAAAAGCTTCCCACCAGTAATTATGTTGTCAAATCGGACTTTCACCATTAAAAGATTCGCCAAACAACTAACCAGTCCCACCTTTAGCAGTATTTGTAAGCAACCAAGCACTGAACAACATACGGAACCACTAGAGCTTGCCCACCTATAGAGAATACCTACAAGGAGGAGTATTATATAAATATATGTGGAGTCAAGCTGTAGACAAACCGCTGAAAACACTAAACATACTTGGCACCAACTTGCGTTAGCTCAATTTCAATAGCTGTTTTTTATTATCAGCGTGATCTGATTCGGATCAGATCACGAAAATAAAACAGAACGGATCATTGAAAAGTTTAATTTTGGAATTGTGGCAACAGTTGCTTTCAAAAGCAAAGCAAATATTCTTCTCAACGTGACGTCACACAAGGCACATGTCATTTCACTTGCAAAGTCGGGGGTGTTACCATATTTGAATCAAATTTGCATAATTTTTCTTTTCAAATATATTTTTGTGAAATAAATTTAGTATTTTATGTTCAAATATGTAACACATGAACAATATTTGCTGCTACCGCTTGAGCTTATCTTGGCATATTAAGGTGTGTCCCGACCACCGAAACATTTCAGAAATGTTTCTGAAATGTTTCTAAAGCAAATCGGACAGATTTTATAAACATTTATAAAAGATTTCTGAAATTTTTTTATTAACCCCTGTATTAATAAACACCGCGTAGAAGTTATAAACTCGTTACTCAGCATTTACGTCAAATTTTTGTATGCTATCTGACGTCTACTAGCTAACTTACATTTTGCATATTTGTTTATGAATACGGGGGTAAAGGTTTATGAAATGTTTCAACTTTATCCTGTTTTGGACTAGAAGAAAATAATGTGGTGGGATTATTAGCAACGAGTAAAGTTTTTATTTTTGTAATTTTGGTCTCCGCAATCACGCGACACGCGATTTAATTCAAATAATCGCATTAAATGAATCACTTTCTCATTAGGTATTCAAAGCTGTTCTGGGCATTTTTATTTTATTTAAAAAGAAATAATAATCGAAAAACAGCGAAATAAATCAATTGAGTATTTTGTGTTACATATTTTCGTCTGGCAACGTGATTATGTGGCTATCGTTTACAGGCACACCAACATTTAAAAATAAATGTAAAGCCACCTAGTCGGAAATAGTAGAAATAATTTTCAGATCATGATTCGTGATCTCGATGGGAAGCAGGATCATGTGATGTTGTTGTAAATGCATGTAAATCGATGATCTATATGGATCGTAGCTGATAATAAAAAACAGCTAATGATAGGTATGTCACTGATTGTCAGGGAAAAGTTCGATGAAACCCTTACTCACATCGTACAAAAAGGGCTTGAAGTAACCCAAGACTGTCGCGTTGCAGCTGGACTGACAAACCGAAGAAACAAACCAGGGAAACTTAGACCTAAAACCTAAAGCATATTCAAGGCTCGTTAGCAGTCGAATAGTTAGAGAGGGACATGAGTCTCATGATTTGTGGTAGGTTTGTTGAAAGAAGATCTCTGCAAATTTTACAAAGCGATCGTTAAATCTAGAACCCTTTCAGTGGCCGACAATAGGGTACATCACCCAAAAAGGTAGAATATGTCATCTATAGAGCTTATTTATGTGCTCAAATAAGGTGGTGAGCCCTCCCACAGACTTACATACTATAAGATCCACTAAAGCTTAGTTTACTAGAATACTAAGCGAGGCGTCTTAAGTTCGATACCCAGAAAGACATAATTTACATCGAAAGATTTTTTTCCACTGTGCCACTTCTCCCGAAAGTCTGTCAATCATCATCATCATACAATATTTTAAATAGGACTTTTGGAAATGAAAATCAACTCAAAGTCTAAATTATAAGAAATAAAGCATTCAATTTGGCATTAAGTTAGGAAATAAAGGGTCCGCCATCTAACTTTTTTTTTTCAACTAGTGCTTATTTCGCGAATGGTAACATTTAGCTCATGTCTGATTTGACAGATAATTAGTTTTATCCTTCCGCTGAACGATTATGGTTGTGTATACGCTTGAACAACGCTGGGAAATATTGCGACATTACTTTGAAAATCATGGTAATGTTGCAGAATGCGTGCGAAAAAAAAAATCATCTTTTCAGATGAAGCTCATTTTCATCTTGGCGGGTATGTAAACAAGCAACATTTTCGCATTTGGGGCACAGAAAACCCGCACGCATACATTGAAAAGCCGATATACCCAAAACGAGTCACTTTTTGGTGCGGAATTTGGTCCAGAGGCATAATTGGGCCATTTTTCTTCGAAAATGAGCAAGGAGTGGCCGTTACAGTCAATGGCGATCGTTATCGGGCCATGTTGAACGAATTTTTGTTCACAAAAATTGAAGAGGAGGATATTGGCAACATTTGGTTTCAACAGGACGGCGCTACGTGCCACACAGCCGAAGCTACACTCGATGTTTTGCGCCCTGTTTTTGAAGATCGCATTATCAGCCGCAGAGCTGATGTCGTTTGGTCACCTCGGAGCTGCGATTTGACACCGTTGGACTATTATTTGTGGGGTGCCGTAAAAGATAAGTGTTACGCCGACAAGCCAGAGACAATTGGCGCTTTAAAGGACAATATTCGTGAAGCCATTGGTGAAATACAGCTGCACACAATCGATAATGTGCTTAAAAATTGGACCGATCGTGTAGGCTACTGCATGGCCAGCCGAGGCAGCCATTTGAATGAAATTATTTTCCATTATTAACCGGAAGGATTGTACTTTTAAATAAAAAAAGAAATTTGAGAAAATATTCAAAAACCACGTAGGTCAAATCAAAAGTGGCGTCCGTCAAATAAAAATTAGTTGAAATTCACACTGGGGTGAGTTCCAAGTTCCAAATTAGTTAAGTAAATTAATAGTTCCTTGGGCAACTTAGGGCTTGCCACTCTATGTGCATGCATATGAATTTTTTCTGCGTTCATTTATTACGGCAGTCGAATAGCGGTAGGGTTGTATGTATTAACAACTCGTTACAACAAATCACATGAGCTTTCACTTTTTCAAATTTCTGATTGCAATCTAAATCAATTTTGGTTCATATGGTTCACAACTTGAAGGTTGAAGCTCGCCTCTGATGGAACAACAAGTTTAGTCACAATAGCTAACAGAAGTTGGATTGAATTGAATTGCATTAAGTTGAACCATATTACCTTTAAACTACATTTTTGTCCACATATTGCATATATAGTTTTCGAGAAGAATCCAAATTTTTAAAATCGCCGTGCAAAATAAAAATGGTTCCGTACTAGCTCTCAAAACTATGTTTGAAACAAATGCGCCTAACTGTAGGACTCAGAAGCTGACGGACGGAATTGCGTGATATTACATAAAATTAATAAAGATCTCGAAATCATTCGAAATTTTGTACGAAAACGATATCTTTCTCATACGAAAATAAAAAATACAATTGAGCCCGAAAAAATACAATTGCAACTTAGATTTGCTTACAGTTCACCCACAATTTATTTTTCATCCCTGCAATAAAGTCGGCTACGGAGATTTCCGCTTCAAAAAGCGAAAGAGGATAAGACAAGAGCTGAAATAAATTTCATGCCGGACTTTTGCAAAAATAGTAAAAGTCATTTTAGAAAAGAAGAAGTCTTCTGTAGAATTTTAAGCTTCGTTCCCCATCGTTTAATGAGGACTATTGCAGGAACCCAAACATGAATGCTCGACTAGAACAATGCCAAAGACGTGAAAGCTGACATCCCTAACGTTGGTTTTTAAAAAAGTAAATTTACAAAAAATAAATAAACACCCTATTTAGCATCTGATTAATATTTTTTTAAGTCGCAAAACTTATGCCCCACCCTGTGTCAGATTGATTCGCAACGAAAGTAATGGCGCCCACTATTTTTATTTATTACTCACCTCCACTGGCTACTTCTCAACTTAATTAAATCCAAGCAAATAGAAATCAGAGATCAACAATCAGACTCATCCCAAAAGTGACAATAAATACGATACAAGTCTTTTTGTAAATATTTTCCAAGTGCTGGGAAAATATTTCACACATTAAAATGTTCACTTTTACCATTATTATGTCCATACCAAAGTAAGTGCAGAGTACCGCTTCAGTGAGATACCAAAACAACGAAGCACTTTGTGCCAAAGTTGCCCCCACAACACAGACGATGATATTCTACAAGGGAGTATAGTCGATTTGTTGGAGTGCCAACGCACACAGTATGCAGCATGGCGTTCCGCCCTAAACCGCTTTTCGTTTTCGATGCAGTTAACGTTTTCACACGTACTCTACGTCTACTCGTACGTACCTACTCAGAGTAGTTTGTGGAAAGTAGTTTTTCGTTGGCACCATCAGCGAACACAGAATATTCTGACACCACACTCATAAATATTGCGAATAGTTTTTAGAGAGTTTGACAATTTTAGAATGGAGCTGCCACGCATGGAGGAAGATATTTCTGATATCAAAGCAAATGATTTATAGCACACACTTGCTTGGGTGTAAGCATTACTTTGGAGAGGCAGGCAGCTTGGGCGGGAAGGTGGCTCAATCGATTAAAACGTCAAACCAGCGACACTGTTGTGAGAATAATAAAACATTTGACAGCAACAACAGAGTTTGCTCAAGGATTTCAAAACGAAAGTTGATGGTACTAAAAATACTGTGACGAGACCAAAGAGTCAAATTTGATTAAGAGTCCTATGCACGGTTTACAAAATATTTTAAAAATAGTAAAAACCGTAATACTTTGACTGATTTTAAAATCTAAAGCTTTACAGGGACTAAAAAACTGACTATAAATATCTTTTTTCACCACATATCTGCGGCGTTGCCACCTTAACAAACTCGAAGTGTAATTGAATATTTAAGACTCGTTCACATTAATTTATTTACAAAAAACAGCCTGGTCAAAGTTTTACTCTGAAAATTTTGACCTTGACCGCTATTTTATAAGGAAAAATTAGAATCTCTTACAAAGTTATAATAATAGGAAAAGAATTAAAAAGAAAGTATATATTCACATTTTTTGGTTTCGAATTATTATATTTCAAGTGTTAAAATTAAATATAAAAATAAATACCTAAAAAAAATAGAAACACTTCTTTATAGGAACGCAGAATATTGGTACACATTTTTAACTTTCATTGTTTTCGCCAGAAAAGTAAAAAATAAACAGAAATAAATTAGGACGTTCAAAAAATTCAAGACGAACTTAAATAAAACAGTTTTTTATTTCAGAATAATTTTAAGCTTAAGCTTAATTAAAAAGGCACAGCCTCGGTTGGAATCTATATAAGAAGAAAACGTAATGGGTTTTGTCCAAAAGAAGCAGATCTAGGTACCTAATAACTATAACTTTGTACTTAGAACCGCGTCTTCCAGTGATGAAGAAGTACTTAGACAGTCTTCAGAGCCCATTAATTTCCTCTTCATTCTCTACCTCTGACAAAGGATCTGCCAGGGAAAGAGACAGAATAGTAACAGGAAGAGAGGTTAATATGTTCATCTGTGATACTAATGTACCTTCGTTTGGTTACTTTTTGTTTCGGTATTGTTTTTGAAATTAAAAGCACCTATTTCGATAAAAATAAAATACAATATGTAATAACTCAAATGTGGTGAAATGTAAGGCGGTCAAAGAAAAACTGCCGGTCAAAGTTAAAAATTGCCGGTCAAAGTTTTAAGATTTAACTTATTTCAAGAAGGAGTTTATATTTTTAGTCATAAAACTTAAACTATATGCTCAATTGTTACTTTATATCTTAATTAAAGGAGAAAACTGTACTCTACTTACTTTAGGCAAATTTAGTTTAAGTCCGCAGCTTTTTGTTGAAAAACATTGAACCTCTTTAGGGAGCTAAAATTTGCACTCAAAATTCGCACTGACACTTTTGTCCACATCCGTTTGAATATTTTCACCCCAAAAGCTATACCTCACCTCAAGGGGTGAGTCTAAGTTTTCAATTGTAATGATTGCACTACATTATTTCAAACCTAGATGGTGTTACAAATAATTAAAAAGTTTTATCGATTTCGGTCAAAGTTATCGTCACTGGTCAAAATGTTACTGTTTAATTACTTTTATAGAAAATTGTTAAGATATGTTCAGCAGATTCAGCATGAGCGGCTCTGCTCCCTAGGTCAGCTTCTGGATGTAGACGAAAGCTGACTGATGGCTTGAAATATTTAAAAAAGGTATTCAATTTTTGTTTGTATTCTTCAAGAATTTCTTCAGAAAAAACTGCATTTTGGTCAAAAACACTCCCAGAACGTAGGCGAACGTACCCTTAAGCCTTCTCCGAATCTTGGAAAAGGTTCCGCAAAAAGTTCCACCCAAATTTGTTTAGTAGTTCTCACCCCAACTCGTGACGAACATTAAACCCTCTACAGTTTCAGTATATATCCAAATAATGTAAATCCACTCTATTCGACAAAATGAGCTCCTCAATCCTTACCACACACCTATTTCTACGCTAAAGGCAAACGTGTGCTCATTTTCGCACAGAAATACATACCTACGTCTACGCATACAGCTCCCAATTTATGATATTGCACATGCCAAACTTTTAAATGCTGTCCAATATGAATTTCTCCAGTCGTTGTACAATTAATTGAAAAAAAAACTTAAACGAAACAAAGTTCCACTCCATTGTCCGAGTAACTTCGTTATGGCTACACTTTTGACAATCAACCTGGCTTAGAACTTTTCCACAAAACAATTAGCAGCACAAAGAACAAATTCGTGTTTAAAACTTTACGGAAGTTTTGCTCAAACATCACTACATGTTATACACTACCTAACCTAACAGTAAGCTATAATAAATATAGCAAAGGAACCACTGGCGGTAATAAAACTTTTCCATCAACCTAAATCCCTAATTAAAGGGTGATTTTTTAAGAGGTTTAGAACTTTTTTTAAAAAAAAAACACAAAAAATTCGAAAAAATGAATGAAATATTTATTTGAATCGATAGTTTGAACCTTGCAATTTAATGTTTAAAGATAATTTCATGCAAATGTTGACCGCGGCTGCGTCTCAGGTAGCCCATTCGCTGAGTCCAATTTTGGCATACTCTTTCACACATATCGGCCGGTATCTCACGAATGAATGCATGGATGTTGGCTTCCAGTGCGTCAATCGAAGCGGGCTTGTCCCTATACACATTAGCCTTGGCATACCCCCACAAAAAATAACAAAAAATAATCTAATGGTGTCAAATCGCACGATCTAGGCGGCCAATTGACCGGCCCGAAACGTGAAATTAACTGTTCACCAAACTCGCCTCGCAATTGCGCCATTGTTTCGCGTGCTGTGTGGCATGTGGCACCGTCTTGTTGAAACCACATATCATGCAAGTCAAGAACTTCCATTTCGGGCAAAAAAAAGTTTGTTATCATCGCTCGGTAGCGTTCACCATTGACAGTAACGCTGCGATTCGCATCATCTTTGAAGAAATATGGCCCAATAGTGCCGCCGGCCCATAAACCGCACCAAACAGTGGCTTTTTCGGGATGCATTGGTAGCTGTTGCAATGCTTCTGGCTGATCTTCACTCCAAATGCGGCAATTTTGCTTATTTACGTACCCATTCAACCAAAAATGAGCCTCATCGCTGAACACAATTTTTCGATAAAAAAGCGGATCCTCGGCCAGCTTTCCAAGAGCCCATTCACCAAAAATTCGGCGTTGTGGTAGGTCGGCTGGCTTTAGTTCTTGCACCAGCTGTATCTTAAAAGGCTTTACGCCCAAATCCTTCCGCAAAATTTTCCACGTAGTGCTGTAACAAAGGCCTAACTGCTGGGAACGGCGCCGAATCGACATTTCGCGGTCTTCTGTCACACTAGCTGATACGGCCGCAATATTTTCTTCACTACGCACAGTACGTAAACGTGTTGGTGGTTTAATGTCCAACAAAGTAAATTTGGTGCGAAATTTGGTCACAATCTTCCGAATAGACTGCTCAGAAGGTCGAGAATGCCGATCATAAAATGGAAGCAGCGCGCGATGAACATTTCGAACCGAGCACGAATTTTGATAGTAAAATTCAATAATTTGCAAGCGTTGTTCATTTGTAAGACGATCCATGGTTAAATTGCAAACCAAACTGAAGCTGTTTGACAGTGACACAAGGTACTAAACACACGTCAGCTGTCAAAACCAGTGTTGCCAAAACCAAACCAGCTAAAAAATCACCCTGTATAAGTATTAAGTGCTACTAGAGTTTTGTACCTGGGCTGCTGAGGTCCTTATCACCGGCTTATGAAATGCAATTGGATATTTTTGTCCACATTTATATTTTGTGAGTTCGTAAAGCGATTTCAAGGATAGGGATATTTTTCAGGAGGATTTCAGTCTTAATAGATCCGGTCTTTGATTAGGGTTGCCAGATTAAAAAATACGAAAAGGGGGACATCGTGAGTTTTCTAGGGGGACAAGTGTTCAATAAGGGGGACAATATTTTTTTTATTTTTGAACACCAGAGTCAAAAAAATGTGAAATAAAAATAAGTTTCATAAGATAAATAGGTGGCGCAACAGGCGGTAGACGCCCTAGGCCTAGCTTCTCGCAACCACTCGTTTATGTGAGTTTCTATTTTTGGGAAGAATGGAAGGTGTACATACTTGCCTACATATACGTAGGTACATAATTTTACTTTATTTCTACATATTAGGAAAAATGCATCAAAATTATTTATGTACATATGTACTTTATTTAAGAGAAACAAAAGTAAATAAATAAGTATTCAACTAAAAAAAAATAATGAGAAACAAAAACTGACAGCGAGACAGATAACAGTACAAAACAAAAACGTACGGGAGAAAAACTTTAGCACGTGAAGTGAGATGTAGTTCATGAGTGGATGCATTCAGCTTTGAAAGTTTTCTTGCACTTCAAATGGATGTGTTCACAGAGAATCTTGTTAAAAATATTAAAAGGAAGTATTTTCAAAGTTTTCAATTGAATGTTTTCTTTTATTGAATTTTGACTTAATAAGGGGGACAGTGGTTTGTATTAGGGGGGACAAACAGCATTTTTGTATGAAAAAGGGGGACTGTCCCCCCTAAAGGGGGACGTCTGGCATCCCTATCTTTGATACATAAAGACTTTAGAAAAAGGTTGGCGTGTTCTTCCTCGCGACAGAGATTGGCCAGTGACCATATAATATAATTTTTGGTAAGAAGTAATGATTTTCAAATCCAAAACCGAGAAACGGTGCAGTAGAGGAAGACCGCGACTCAGGCTGCCCATGCAAGTGGAAGGAGTCCTTAACCAACTTAGCTTGCGAAACTATAGACAGCTGGCAAGAGTCGTGCTGGGTGGAGAGGCTTGATGGCTGAGGCTCGACCACCCCATTTTGTTATGCTACATTAAGTAAGTAAGTAAGAAAGTAGGTACCTAAGTATTTTGCTTTGTGGAGATGAACTTATAAAGCTTGAACAACACCCAAAACTGCTTGCAGATACAGTGAAATCTCCGATTGGGAAGAGACCCCTCAAAGGCGGACAGATTCTTAAGATCGACAAATTTGTATAGCCAAAGACTTCATGCTTCTGATTTTATACATTTTACGTTCCCTTAGGCGAAAACTTCCTTGAACAAATGAAACCACAGAACGTATCTAAGTTTTCTTAAACTATTTTATTTAGGTACCTTAT
This sequence comes from Cheilosia variabilis, assembly GCA_951230905.1. Taxonomy (NCBI): domain Eukaryota; kingdom Metazoa; phylum Arthropoda; class Insecta; order Diptera; family Syrphidae; genus Cheilosia; species Cheilosia variabilis. Next base: position 56,854,429 of record OX579680.1, on the reverse strand, counting down.
TCCTTAGGACCGACAAAAGAGGCTACATTGCTTGTCAGGTTGACTCTTCGGGTTCTTATTGACTTGCAAACACATTTCGACAAATTGCCAAACAACTTTAGTGCTCACTGGTTGTTGTTTAACTCAAAAAATCGCATCACTTTGAAGGAAACCATTGATTTCCGTCTTCAAGGCATAACACCCACAAGTCCAAGATGTCAAAAAAAGCGCCTATAGATTGGGTAAAGTTCTCAAAAATCCTTTAAGGCAGCTGTGGTAGTTTAGTAAGTCCCAACCGTAATCGTAAGTTTAAACTCATAATGAAACAGCCAAATTAACTGTACTAAGTTTATCGTATTTGGCCAATAGCTGTCAAATCGGACGACGCTGAAAAAAGTCCTGCCAATTTGAAAAACCAACCTTTTCAAAAAAAGCCCCTTATAGGATTTTCAATTTTCGACATGTGTTTCGGCATTTATAATCGAGCATTGTAAGGCTATAGTCTTAGTGAAATGCAAACAAAATCGAGCACATTTCGCTTTTAGCTGTCAAATTATTAATTAAAGTGCTGCCAATTTAAAACAAACCATTAAGAATTTACTCTTTTTATGGTGACTTTTTTTCGACTAGCTTTTCGAGCAACTAAGGCCGTGTGCAAACAAAATGGAGCACATTTCGCTTTCAGCTGTCAAATTATATATCACCGAAAAAACTGCTGCCAATTGAAAACTAACCATTAAAAATTTACCCGTTTTATGGTGACTTTTTTTCGACAAGCTTTTCGAGCAACTAAGGCCGTGTGCAAACAAAATGGAGCACATTTCGCTTTCAGCTGTCAAATTATATATCACCGAAAAAACTGCTGCCAATTCAAAACTAACCATTCAAAATTTACCCGTTTTATGGTGACTTTTCTTCGACTAGCTTTTCGAGCAACTACGGCCGTATAATTAAAGTCTGTACTCACTGTAAAATGGCAAACAAAAACGAGTACCTTCCAGCTGTCAGTTGTCAAACTAAATGTCGCTAGAAAAAGTGCTGCCAATTCAAAAGAAAACCATCAAGGAAATCATTGTTGATCTGTACAAAATAGATTCCAAGCACTAAGCCCTAAAGCTTAGGTGTATGCTTAGAATATTGCCTGAGTCACTAAATACGAATGTATAGGTATTTACAGTACCATAAGCGCGCAAAAAAATAAAAACAAAACACACTGTGGAACAAAATAGGTATGTGGAGTTGGGGGAACCTTTCCTTTGCACTCACAAATCTTACGTAGTCTTTAGTTCAGTTTTCAGTAGCTACTTTAATTAGGCTGCCCTATAAAATGGAAGCCCATTATAATTCACATTTTTTATTGGCGTATATTTTAAGACCTCCCCTATTTGGATTTTCCATGCCTATTTTGGCTATCGCTACATTAAATGCTCGTGTGGCTTCTGGCTCTGACCCAGATGTTCGAGGAATTTACATTCCCATGACTCAACTTTGAGATAATTTGCATCCAATTAAGTTCCTTAGCAGAAATTATTAAAGACATGAACTTGAAGTAGCTGCCTGTTAATTTTCGATTAGAACGCATCGGGTTCGGGCTGCGAAATGTTTAAACCCAAGTGAAGACCACATACCGTTTTCGATATTCTTGCGAAACTTGCTCAATTTTCAAAATTTATATTTTAAACCCAAATCATCCCTCTTATGTGGCAGATACTCTTAAAAAAATAGAAGACTGCAATAATGGAGTCCAAAACAGATGCAGATACAGCCAGTACCGGTCGGATGTAAATTTGCTAATTGCATAGCCCTTGGTTAGTTTAGTTCAATCGTTTTGTCTGCAGCATTGTCTTCCCAGAGAGTTCATTTGAATTGTAATTAGTGGGCACTCGGAAAGATGGAGTAGGGAGTGTTTTGTGGGGAGAAGTTGAAAAATTAATTAGAAGTTGAAAAGCGGTTAGTGATTTGCAATTTTGTAAAAGAGGTATATAATCAACTCATTTCTGAATGGTTTGGGTTTTAAACGTTTTTTGAAGACCAGACGAAATTTTAAAGGCGTATAAAAGTAGCCAAGCCTAATGGATTTAATTCCAGGTCAATTTGTTACCGCCTCATACTCATATCGCTCAGAAGCTGGCCGATTTTGGCTTAAAAGGCTACAGGCTTGAACGCTGTCAAGTCAAGCTGAGCATATTCGAAAAAATATCGGCTCAGATCAATGCCCAGCCCAAAACGCCTTCAGCTCTTCTCCACAGAGATAAGGCGCTAGAGGACTACTTTTCCTTAAGAGGCTCTCTTTTCTTTCTTTTTTTCTACTACCGGACCTCAAAATCAATGGCCATCTACAACGTCCCCATGTTAAACGTACTCATTCGTCTATTGACGACATTTATAAGGAAAACAAATCCTCCAGCGATTGTTCAAAAACAATGACTGAATGAGAAACGTGAATAAAAAAAAAAGTTGAAATGAAACCTGACTTGTATACGTTCTGCTTTTGTTGAGCTGCTTGTAATACTGTCATGGTATATAGTCTCCGGTAGGATTACATCTGGACAGAACTTTTCTCATTATAGAAGTTTTTCGGAATCAAGAAAGAGGAAAAGTTCCTTGCAGTTTTGTGCAAACGAAATAAGTGCACTGCATCAATGGAGTTTAAGTAAGATGACACAACATCGTGTTTTCCTTAAGAATTGCATTCCTTTGCGTACACCAGATCGAATGACAATTAGATATGATTACTTCGTGGGTTAAATTTCCTTTTTGCTTGGTTTGTCAAGGATACGTTACTCCGTCTATACGATGTATGTTTTCTGCGTCATCTCATTCATCTTGATTTCCTTGATTTTATATTCGATATAGGTACGTACAACTTTTAGTCACATCACCAAAAAAAACCAGGCGATTCGCATTTCATTCGCTGGCGAGTTCATCTACAATTCTACAATTTTACGGCTTTTCTTTATAATTTTCTTCGATTTCTCTAATTTTATATCGAATATAATCAATGCAAACTTGTAGTTGTACCACCCCAGAAAATTAGGCGATTCGCATTTAGTTCGCAGAGAGTTCATCTGAGAATCGGTGCGAATTTTACACTGTTACGCCTTTCCTACATGAGTTGCTTTAATATCCTTATTTTAATATGGAACATACTGACTTCAAACTCCAGAAAATTAGGCGATTCGCATTTCAATCGCCGGGAAGTTCATAGGAGAATCCTAGACGAGTACGAGTATGCATCTATAAATTTTCTCACGTTGCGGCGAATGTTGATGGAAAAATCGCCAGTGATACGAAAAAGACCATGCGCAAGAACTAAATGCGAACATCTAACGGACGTGAACGGCTGTGATGGTAAAGAAAAATGTTGCGAAATATAATTCTCGTATTTTATTCTGTAGAATAGTAATATTTAAACGGACTCGCTTCGCTGCCAGTCGCACACACATACTTCTGTTGTAAATTACTCCAATTACGCCCGTCGTCCACAAAGTGTGAATTCAACTATTGCAAAATGCTCTCATTTATAAGCAACCAATGCTTATGATTCGGTTAGAGATCGTTGCTTAAAGCGTTGCTCAACAAGCGCATGGGTTGTGTAGGAGCTCGTGTTGCTCGTTAAATATCGTCGTGCATCGCTTTGTACGATTTGTTCACAATATTTGCACAACACATTATCTTTTCAAGCCGTACAACATTTTTTGTTGGCTTAAGTTGTGTGTGACAAACTTAAATTGCCGTTGCGAGTTGAGCCATTGGTTTCAATCAATCCAAAACTGTTGCATTGTACACGATTTTACATTTTCAATTCAAATATTCTCCCCATTTCCCTTAAGAGTAAGAAGCTGTCAGCTGCCTTGCGTGTTCAACGAGTTGCTCAACCAATGATGCTTGGTTAAGCATACTAGGGTATCAACGCGTTCATCAACTTTTCGAGCAACCACAACGAAAGATCAATGGATCAACTGGTTGAACATTTTTTTTTAGTTTTTTTCAAAAGCAGACATTTTGAGCAACTAAGTGTTCGGGATCGTTCAGCAATTGCATGAGTTGATCTGTGCACGGGGTCTTTTAACAATTTGATTCTTTTACAATTGATGATTTAACAATTGAATTTAGGTGATCAACAACTTGAACAAAGCCTGTCACGCACTAAAAGGTTGACTTTTAATTGGAATCACCTTACTCAACATGAGGAAGACTTGTTTGTGCTACTGCACGAGCTTAAAAAGCAGTTTGTTCAAGAAGAGATTTCCATAAACAGTTGGACAAAATTGGTAGATGAGATGCACAGGCACACGTAGTGTACGACTGGCTTAAGAATTTTCGGCATAAATCTGCTGATTGTACATTTATTTTTAACCCTTTTGCATAATTAAACTTTGAAAAGTTCATATTCGAAATAATTATTTAATACAACATAAACTTTTTAAATATACTATTCAAGTTAATAATTAAACTCCCAATATGCACATAAACAGCGAGTTGAAACCCGATCCGAATATCTCTTGCTGATTGTTCAATTATTTGGCATTACCGTCTGACAGCGCCATCGAATATTCAACATTAAACCTTAATGTATGAACATTTTGGTAAAGTTTATACCTCAACCGCTCAATAACAATCGTAATGATAACAAGAACATTATCGTAAAAAAAATACCATCCCAGCAGATGCGACACCATCGCTCTCCATATCGCTGCCAGATATTGACGGTTCAAGATATTTTGATTGCGCCTTGTCTCGCACCGAAAATATCCATAAATATTTTAAGTAATCATAAAATATTCAATTGATCACTGGTAAATCGTGTCGTTTGTGGTTTTATTTTTTGTTCTTGTACGTGTGCATGGATTTGGTCGGAGTTCGTAAAAAACCGACCGACGACGATGCGGGTCAGATGTGCTCTTTAAATGTTCCTACACTGATGGTCAGCTGGAAATGTATGTAGTCCGTAAATTAACACTAATTAGAGTCCTTTTTGTGGCTCATATTCAAGTGGAGAAAATACAATTAAATGGCAGCCATTAGAAATGCAAAAAACCTTCTTAACCCGAGTGGATACCATTTGTGTCTTATTTTCACTATCTCACAAAAGCCAACCTAAACTTATAACAGGACGTATAATTTATGATCAAAGTGCACTTTGTCTCTTTTCATATTAGCAGCAGTAAAAGTGGTGCAAAAGGTGTGCACTTTAGTGAACCCATAATGGCCGTGTGACCCTCACCCTCTACTATTTTTATGAGTCCTTTCTTTTGTCGCGCTCAGCTTTTTTCTATGAGCATGACACTATTATCACAGACAATAAATATACAGATGTCTCATGCCTGTATAAAATTTTGGTGCACATTTTTTCCTTACCAGACAACGTTTTTCATGTCCTTACCAGACAAGAGCTTTCAAAATAAGCGTTGAGAATGAAGCTCTTTCTTTTTCCTAGCATCTTTCTCTTCGCCCCATTCATTTGTATAAAAGAGCTTCCCTTATGCCCTATGGATTATGGTTAACTTGTGAGTTTATGACACAGCAAGAGCAATGTAATATAATTGCCGGTTAATGAAAAAAGAAAAAAAATAATAATACAACAAGTGAGCTCATCGCCGGACGGCAGAGTGGGAAGGATTATAGAGATATACGATCCTCTTGCTGTAGCAGCAGCAGGCATAATCCGTTTCGAATCACTTGATGCCAGACTTCATAAGAAATCAGTTTTTTTCATGTAGGTAATTTGGTTTCAAGTGATGTGAAACGGCCTATATGTGCATTTTCGATGATCAGGCAATTTGAAAATGTATGTGCGTAATGCGAAGGCGACAAAGAAATAATGGGTAAACTTTATCACTTCACTGCATTCTGTGATTGAAATTGAAAGTGCATACTTCTTATTCGAGAGTAAAATATATAAAAGTGCGGGATTTACTGTGTTTTGTGCGTATCTATTTAACCGAAGTTTTTTTCTGTTGTTTGGTAAAAAATATTGGGTGACTGGTGCTGAGGTGTTTCATCCTTAAGAGACACAGAAACCTATTTTATAACCTTTTGTTTTTGTAGTTTAGTTTTTATCTATTCGTTTCATTAATCAAATACATTTTTGAATTCATATGTATCTACTTTAATATTACTAATGTTTTGTGTTTGTAGTTAGTATTTTATAGCTATTCTTTTATTATTTATTTTAGTTTTTTCTTATATCATTTATTATACATTTTTAATTCAAAGGTATCTACTACAGTTTAGTTATTCTTTTGTTTTTTTAATTGGTTTAATTTTTCAAGAGCTGTTTGAACTATTTTGTTCAAATAGGTATCTCGATTTGCAGGTTGATTATACTTAGAATAAATAGGTAAATAAAGAAAAAACAAAATGTCCTGGAATAGAACAAGGTGTGCAATTGTACATTGCTGTGCCACAAAAAATGAATTTCCAGATAGAAAATTATTTTACTTCCCTAAAAGAGGAACAGCTAAATACGAAGAATGGCTAGCCTTAGCAGAGGAGTCTCGGGAACACATAAAAATTCTTAAGACACCCTATATATGCAGCAATCATTTTAAGAATAGCTTCATTGGAAAAAAATATTTAAAAAAAAGATAATGATTATTTTTTTAACGTTAAAAACTCAATTGAAATAGTTTTATCACTCCGAACATTCGACACCTTCACTTAAGTTGGCTAAGAGCAGATAAGTTGTTATTAGGGAATAAATTTATTTGATTATTTATCAAATAAATATTATTTTAGAAAAAATATTGGAATAATGAATATTCCTACATTCAATCTCGTATAATTCAAACCTGTGGCTGTTAATTGAATAACATTCTACAGGATGTTGGTGATCCGAATCCTAGTTCAAATAACCTACCTAAACCTAAAATACGCACTGCCCATCAATCCATGAACATAATAAATTATGTATATTATCTGAGCATCAAAGTAAAAACTCGAAACAAGATGACAAGCACACATCCACTAACCTTTTCGGGTACGATAAGATCTGTGCTGAAACAACGGTGACAAATCCACCCCTAAATAACGAGCCAGCCACCGGCACAGACGCACAGGGCACAGCTATGCACCCACAAACAGAACAACAACAAAACGATTTCCTTGTTTTGCACCACACGTAGCAACTACCAACGTTGTGTGAAAAGTAGGTAATAAAGGCAAAAAAAACGATTTCATGGTTCCTGTTTTTTCATCTTGTGTTGATGGAGCAAAAGAGAGAAAAAAAAAATAGGGGATTCATTTATATCTCTTGTAAAATTATGAAGCTTTTTAAAAAGCTTTTTCTTGAAGTAAATTTCGTTTTCATATCCCACTTTTTCCCATATGGATAAGACATCTGTATATTTATTGTCTGTGCTATTATTGTACACCACAAGGATACCCCTGGTAGGGGGTTTTTTTTTTTTGTAATAATAATTCCACTCCAACTACGGTAGTTACAACGAGCGAAGGTTGAAAAGAAACAACAAAAAGTGTATCTGTATCCCTCTTGAGTCTTGACATCTTCGTGATAATTGCAACGTGGCCTTCTGTTGGCGGCAATTTGATGCAGTGCGACGGAAAAATTAAGATAACGAGCTCAGAAAGCCAAGAAACCGAAAGAGTGTCTGAGGTTGGCGCTCTGTTGCTGTATCCTCTATCTGTGAGCTGTGTGACTGTGTGACTCTGAGTGAAAGAGAGAGACGAAACAAAAGGACGTCCGTAGTAAAGATAGTGTATAATTATCGTATAAACTTTAGTCATATTTACTTAAAGACTAAGCAAAGTAGGACATAAGTATAAAATTTAAGTGACGTCGAGTGACGACACACAAGGAGACGTGTTAGCATTGAAGATGTTGGAACGTTTGGCGGAGAAGTTTTAGGAAACGCGGACATTGTATGCGGTTAACGATTAATGCAAGGATCAGCCCTTGAGAAGCAACACTTTTAGTGATACGCATGGGGTAAGTGTGTTTATCAAGTTGCTGTCGGTTGCTCTATCAGAACTTTCACATTTTAGGGCCAATAATTCCCAAAAACCGGGGGCATCCTTGCTAAAATCAAAAAGACGAAACAGAGGCTTTATATAAATATATTTAGACCCATCGTTATGCAGAGTCCACACAAAAACTATAAAAAGTTACGAAACTATTGGTTGGGTGAAACTGTGGGGCACATTACAAAAGTAAAATAAGTACTTGCCCAACAGGTCCGTATAAGTATCCTGGACCTAGCTTCTAACAACCATTCGTTTGAGGGAGTTTGTATTTTTTGATAGCTACAATTTCATGTCGAGTCTGAACTGAATTGAGAAGCTCTTCTACGACGGATTTCTTGTCAAACGATGTCGAAAAAAAATCCTAAGATGATGAAAGCTTTGCACCAGAGACCCCTCGCTCAGTAATCCTGGCACACTATGTAATCTAAAATGCGGAAGCTTCTCATCGTCAGCGGTTACAGTAGGGCCAGTGATAGCAGACTTTTCGGAGTGAATTGCCCACGATACACGTCAAAAACACCAAAAAATGCCCTTTTCGCCATGCTGACGTTAAAACACAACAAAATACACAATTTTTTCTTATTCTGAGAGATAAAAAATGCCCCTTTTCGACCTTTTAGCTCATTTTGAAAGGCAAAATGCCCACGAAATGGGTAATTACCCACGATCTGGCATCACCGAGCAGGGCGTGCGTTCTATTTTTGGAGGACATGTCATCTTTTTGACCCCGGCGCGGAACGTCCTCCAACGTTTTATAAAATTGTCCTCTTTTTTCCACAAACAAGTAATTTTGAAAATTAATTTTTCGGTTAGTGGTTAGTGTATTGGACTACTAAGCGAGGGGTCCCAGGTTCGAATCCCAAAAAAGACCCAATTTCCAACTTATGTTTTTTTCTACTGCGCCACCTCTCGCGAACGTCTGGCAAACATCCGAGAGTATAATTGTCCTGAAAGAGTTTCTCAATTGGCCGTTTGGATTCGGCATAAATTTGTAGATCCCGGCGAATGATTGTGAGAAGCTAGGCCGAGGGAGTCTACGGGCCTGTTGCGCCAACAATGTTTTTTTTAAGTAATTTTGAAAATACAAAAAAATCATCGAACTCTGAATTAAAAAGAAAAACAGAGCCAATACAATTCTGATAGAAAACATAAAATGAAACAGATCTTATTTTGACTCCCATGTTTCAACCAGAGATGAATGAATAAAAGAGATGGATATCTTTCGTGCGTCTATCTCCCGAAAACACATTTGTTTACATTGTTGTTTTTGTAATTTCAATCCCTGTCTGTGAATCAGGGATGGAAAATGCCATTTTCGATTTGTAATGAAAACTGTTGTAAGATCGTTCTGAAATGGAGCCAGTTGTATTGAAAACTGGCGTATACAGAAGTTAATTCAAAATATTTTATTTTCAAAAACATAAACAAAAATAAATTAACAAAGCATTAATGACTTCATAGCAAAACTATACATACCTACAAAAAAATTGTTTGTATTTTTAATGTATGCTAAAGCTCTTCAGGCTCTATACTCTCAATTTGCACATTCATCTTCAAAATGTTGCCCTGAACTTGAAACTCAGAATAGGATGAGTTTCTAATAAAATTTTCTGTTTCAATCAAAGCCCAGCAAGTGTCGACTTGAAGTCGGTTTCGACATTTGGACTTTATGAATGTCTGGTAAGAAAAAATCGAATTCGATACTGTTAATACGTGTGGGCTACAAAAAAATCTACTAATGACAGACCACCAATCAAAATTCAGAACGCCCGACCGAATGTCATAAAACAGCATAATTTTGTATTCACCATATGGTGACAAATTCTCTTTTAGATATGTCTGTTCGTTAGATATACAATATTTCGGCTACCTCCAGAATGACCCCATTGTATTTATTAATGCGACTGGAACTGGAACAACTTTTGTATATGTGAAATTGTTAATTGAATATTTAATTTTATACATGGATGAATTTATATATTTAAAAGAGTGGTTGGTGTACTAGGGTTCAAATTATAAGAACTTTGAAAAGAAACATTACTAAAGCGTTATGTGCCATCTATCGGATAAATTGCGATATTTACTTGTATGGCATTTATCTATTCTTGTTTTTTAAATCAAAAAAAGCTTTAATATAATTCTACGTGTAGTACTAAAATGTAGAAAAAAAAGTATTAATGTTTTGAAATAATAAACAATAAAAACTTTTAATGCCGAATTATAGCAGATAGCCTTGATAGATTATTACGAGACTAAAATGTTGGATTTTGCAATTTATATGTAAATTGTAAATAATTTTAATTTATACAGCCTGCTTGTGTTCAATTTAGAAGAAAACACTTTTTTCATTACTCTGTTAATAAAAATGGAATTTGAATTGTTATTCGTAACTATATTAACCATTTTTGATAAAAGGCAGTGTCAAAGTGTTAGAACCAAATTAATTATATGTATATTCACTGCAAGCAAATTAACTGTCAACCGTCAAAATTAAAATGTTCCTAGTGAACATGCCCAAACCAGTTTTCCAGGATATTTTAAAATTTTATGAATTTCAGTGGTGAATTTACCAATTTTCCGCCATCTGCCGGGTGAATTCACGAACTCACTTAAACTAGTATAGAAATGAGAATAACTAGTATAACTAATGAGAATTTTTCGGGAAAACAGCTTGTAGGCAGCCGCCTTTCCACTGGAAAGATATATATCTCTGTCATTGACTTATTATATATGGACTGGTAGTGAAATGTCACTTCCATACAATCTCTGCCCAGAAAATGACGCCAACATAACTAGCGCTCGTGGTTCTATGCGAAAAATAAGTGAAACAAAATGACAACCATCTTGGATTTCTCCATAGAATGCTAGAGCCACCTATTGGGCGTGAGTGGATTTGCCAAGTGAAACGGTTAAAATTCAAATTGTTGCGACATTGTTTACAATAGATGTCATCCCGAAATTGTGCTAGTTTAAATAATTAATAATATATGGAACCAACAAAATTTGAATAAAAAATCGTTTTTCATTGTCCCATAAATTGCACAATTTTCGTATATTTGTTGCGAATTAGTTTTTTATGTTGTTTTTCATTATTAATTTTAGAAATATGATGTAACAACACTTTAGCGTATATTTTTGTAGCAATTTACTTAGAAATGTTTGGAGCAAATTCTTTTATTATCAGCTGATTCCGTGTCAATGTACTGGTCATTAAGACAACGTATCGCCTCAAGCCAATCCTTGTTAAATCCATAAATAAAACAAAATGAGTTTTCTGCCTCATGCATTATGATTTGGAAAATCTTACCTATGGAAACAGATTTGTCCCTTTTCAGAGAAACTTGAGTTATATTTCAATTTGCAACCAAATAATTATACAACACCTCATTTTTTTAATTTTAAATCTTTATTCAATTAAACGCAATGACACAGTCTTATGCAAAACTATCTGCAATGAAATGGAAACGTCAGATGTTTGTTTCCAATTTATTCCGCTCCGAACCACGGGAGCTAGCGCTTATGTATACATTACATATGTATATAATAAGTCAATGATCTCTGTATTCCATTAGTTTTGGTTTCAACCCTCTAAACGTCAAACTGCAAAATTTAATTGAACGTGCCCATTCGTTCAGCAGTTCAGCTTCATTGTTGTTTGTTTTGTTTTTTCCCCCTTTCACCAAGAAAATAAGTAAACATTTTCTCTGGCATTTAATTTATGTAATTTTAAAGATGAAATATATTTTTGTTTCAGTTCATGGACCTAGTTTTTTATTTTGTCCTCGTTTGGTCCTCTTTTTTTAAGGTAGATGATGCCCTCCAAAGTCCGGGATTTTAAGACTAGGTTAGCTTAGACAGCCATGGCACCCCAAGGTTACAGGATCCCAGTAACGACGTTATTTCGAAACCGATTTCTATGAAATATGTACCAACTGAAAAGTGAAGTTTGGTAGGTGAATCCTCTAATGTTTAGTCAAACAAAATTTGGCCGCTTCCATCACATACCTACATCAAAAAGTTCAATTCCACATTTCCTTAGCTCACAACTAACATTGACCATCAGCTACCTACCTACAGCATTCGAAAATACACATGCACCTGTATTACCTTAAGCTATTTATGAATAGGATCCCCCTCCCTAATTGGTCGCAACAACAATCAACAAAATTAAAAAACATCCTCCAGCTGAATTGTAACAAAGACTGAAACGGAAATTTAATAATCGACTTCAAATTGTTTGCGTGGTAATTTTTTTTTTTTGTTCACCCGTAGGCTACATACCTACCTATACTCCTATATTGGTAAAAAAACGAAATAGAACCGAAAAACATTTCCCCCAGAATACTGTCAATCCTGACAGAACGTCCTCTCAATAATGCGCACATAGAAACTCAACTCGCTACACACAAAACGCCATTTAAGTAAAGGGGGAGCGAATTAAAAAATTCTACCGAACATTGTGTTGCAATTCCATGACAGAACAGAATCCATCCATAGGATCAGAAACAGAATCAGAGCACAACGTTCCTCAACGACCAAGCGGGAGCCGGGTCTACCAGCTCTACCGTTACCGTCTACCGACCGACGACCGAGAGAAAGAGGTAATTTGAAATTTATTTGCGAAATATCCGGAGGCATTCAAATGTGCATCGATGCACAAATTCCTAAATTAAGCGCTTCTGTGTTTTCCGTCCATCGACGTCGTCGTCGTTGAGAATTCCATTCGCTTTTTGAGTTTGTGTACTTTTTTGTTTCATATTTTTCGTTTTTGTTTTCGGGTTTTCCATTTTTTTTTGGCTACACCTACCCGGCCACCTCTCTCTTAGTAATTTATTGTGTGTGATGGGTTTCCTTTTTTTGTTTTAGAAGGGACGCATTTCGGGCTCCACTCGGCAGTGTTTGCTGCATGGTTAGTCGGGGCGAGGATATCTCTATGAAAATTGCTCAATTTGAATCTGGTATCTGGATTGCTGTCCATTATGTCGGCCATTGTTTAAGTATGAGCAGGGGAGGTACCTAGACTCCTGCTGCTGTGTCGAGGACTAAGTTTGGGAGTCTCATTACACACTGGGTGGAGTGACGCCCACAACACGACACAAATAGAGAAAATTATTTTCCAAATTAGCATATAAATTAGTTTCCAGTTTATAACAATGCGCGATGCTCGTTTATGTGCGCTCGGTTTGACAGTTTTCGGTGCAGCAGCAACACATGTGAGAGATACTGTCTGTGTGTGTGCTTCATTTTGGCCAAAGTGCTAAATTAGTATTAACGTGGCATACACGAGATGGGTGTACAGGAGTCAACAGTCACCGCCAGGGACTTGACGCGTTCACAAATTATCCGGACAGGAGGCGTTTGCTTCATGCTGATGCTCATGCTGATGCTGATGGGCCACATTCCACAGCATCACCTTGCAATTACACTCGTCCTGGTGTAAATCAGTCAATTCGGTGGCGATGTGATGGCCATAAATTTCTTGCGAACATTGGGGGACAGCCGATTACTTTATTTTTTCGTCCAGGATATGTATAAACAGTAGATTTGCCTATAAGGACATCAATTTAGAAAGGGTCTTTTAAAAACGTCTGGCAGGTACGCTAAACCAACTCAGCCAATGACATTAGGACAGTCTCAAAACCCATTATCGACCTCAAGTCGCTCTGTCTGAGTAGAAACTTAGCTCCACTAAGTTGGCAGGGTGGTAAGTTGGTAAGGTAAGTTGACTAAGGGTCGGTTAACTACAGAATCAATGAAAGCAAAGGCTCTATACAAACCGCTTTATAACTACCGTCATCATCAGCACGTCCGGCGCAAACTGCGCTTTAAAGTTCTCGTTGATTAGCACCTAATCTGAGCCGAACATACCGCCAACAAAAGCAAGTAGCTATAACTCAATTACCAAGCTATAAAAACACTTGCTGCCGTATGCCATGTAACATGTGAATAGCAATAATCCACAATCTCAATCGTGCCTCGCATGAATTTATGGCCAGTTTAATTGCCTGGATATGTCACGAGTTCTCTCTCACTATTGGTATAGCAGCGCACCACGAGCTGTTTTCCATCCAAAGGATGTGCCAAAACCTTAGAAAGCGCCACTTTCCCTAATTCAAGTGCTCAATAAAAATACACCACCATTAAAAAGTTACAAGGCGAATAAATGTCATTGTTCAGGATTTACACAAGCGTTTTCATGGCGGTGCTCCCACCGAAGAGGGCAGCCCAGAGCCCATCAAAAAAACAACAAAAAAAACACCCATTCCTATGGTAAAAAACGAGCAAAAGCGATAACACAAGGAGCGAGGACATTGTATAGGTACATTTAATCGTGTTTCACGAAGTAAGGATAAACAATACCTAAAGAATTCTGTTTTGTGTTTACCTTTCGTTGAAGGAGGCGCTTCACAGTTCAGTGATTACGACACTTTAACAGCGCAGCTAAGGATCAATTATGTATTCAAAATGAACGCGCCCCTGACCACTTTTTGATGTCAAAGAGTGCCAGACGGTATATTAGATCGACCTCGAAAAATTGATTTAAGCAAAAAATTAACCATCCCTCGTTATTGGTATTTAGAAATGAGCGGACGAGAAATTACCACCGTCGGACATCTCATTCGCATTTATTATTCGAATGACGTACGTTTTTCTGTGTGCCGTTTGGGGGGGGGCTTTATTAAATTCAAAAGACCGGGAATCGCTCTTTGTAACTCTTTGTATTAACCGCACGTGTATGGTGTATCGATGTCGGTTTTTGGTGTGTGCGCAGAAAAAAAAAGCGAAACAAGAGCGTAAATGAAAACGGAAATATCATCTGATAAATCAGGAAATTGCAAAATATAATAAAGGTACGAACGAAACGCTGCTACATCCGTTTATAGCAACAGCAACAGCTGCCAATGCCATTGTGTTGCAGTGCATTTTTCCGCATGCCCAACAACGGTGTATCTGGTCCGGTTTTATCCCGATCTGCTTTCATAACGAATAAATAACCAACCTCCCACAGTGAATACAACTTGGACTGCTATATCTCGGTCTATTAGCGAAAATGGATATCATTTATGGCGCGCTTGGTGGTGGGAAAATACCTTCGAGTGGACTGTTTTCGTATCTGCGAGACCCAGGGAACACCTCTAATAATCATTTCTCACATGTGATTGGATTATTTTGGGAAACTTTATTCATGCGATTGGACGGTTTGTGTCTGCGTAAAGATATGATTGCGAAAGTTCGTATGCGATTTGTATATAGGTAGGTAGCTATGTGGGGAATCTGAATTTTATCACGTACTAGCCGGGCAATTATGGGAGGATATCCTTATCCATTCGCTTATCTCTGTAATGGTATATATTTCAGAGTGGAACGCATCTCTTTGATATGTTGTATTCAAGTAGTGGGAGACAAAAACACGAGCATTCACCAGGTGAAACTGTGAATGACAGTTTCTGGTGCACACCGAAACGATTCAGGAACCTAAAGGTTTTGTAATAAGGACGGGTCGATGTTGAAATGGAATCAAAAAAACTTCTTTTGTTTTTCAAAAGTCCCTCTTATGCCATTATATTTATGGAACGTACATTTTTAATGTGCGCCGTGGCTTCTCGGAGTGGTTTAATTTCAAATCACAAAGAGACATACGCCACGAAAACAAGATGGCCGCCGCAGGCTGCCAAAATCGACCCGTTCCAATGAAATTCCCTTTATAACAGAAGAGCACGAAAATCAATCTAGAAACAGATTGGACAACCCTCAGACTTCAATGGATGTGCGCAGATGAATTGTGAAAGAATATTGATGAATGAACTAACTGCACTTTATGATTTGGGTTATGCATAGGAAGTTTTTTCGAAGTTCTAGAACGCATTGCTACAAGTTTCAACTAGGGATGCCAGAAGTCCCGCTGTAACGCCTATGTCCCGCAATGAAAATGTCCCGCACTGAAAATTTGTCCCGTAAAATGTCCCGCCTTACAACTTTTCGCCCTATTATTTCCTCATTTTTAAAAAATGATCGAAATTTTGAAAATTACATCAAAATTATTGAGCCTTTCAAAATTCAACACTTTTTAAAGAATTTATTGCATTTGTTTTTTTGAATAGGAGCTGAGAGTTTTAGATGCAAAGAAAAGATGTGAAGCTAGTTTTTTCGAAAATGTTGAGGAGCCAAATTTCGAAATTCTTTGCAATTTTGTATTTTCGTTGCCTATTTCTAATGCAAGCTCTGAAAGGATATTCAGTTTCATGAAGAGCTCATGGAGAGATGAGCGAAATCAGCTTTCTATGGGAGTATTCGAAGCAGAGTTTCTTGCAAAGCAACATTTTCGATGAGTTGCAGGGAATTTAAGGATTTTTGCGTAACTGACATTGGAAAAAAGGAAATAGTTTCGAAAATAACTTCATCCGATACCTAAGTAGAACTGCAACTTGTTTTATATAAAAAACTTTGATGTGTATAACTTAACTTACCTATAAATTTCAATTAAAACGAAGACTGTTAATATAAATTAAAAGTAATATAATATTAAATGAAATAGTTCTTCGGTAATCTTAACTTGTTAGTTTCGTGATATGAATCGTTAGTTTCTACTGTTCCTTTTGTGGAATTAATTTTTGTTTATACTATTATTTATATTCCTCAATACAAAGACTGGTGAAATATTATCTTAATATATAATCTTCATATTCCTTCTTGAATTTTTACTTTTTAAACATGTACCTTATCGGGAAAATCCGAAAACTAAATACGCTGTAAGCATTTGCTTTGAAAAAGTTACATAAAATATGCAAATATGGATTTAAAGACTTTTACTCAAACCAAATATTACTTTTTACAACAAATAAAATGTAAACTAAAATAAAAAGCTTTTCTTCATTTAAAATGCAAAAATGTCCCGCCAGACAATTTTAGAGTTCTGGCATCCCTAGTTTCAATACTGATCTGAGTGACTGAGCAGCGAAAGCAACTCGTACTCACGCTTCGTAATCGAGCGCTCCTTCCAAAAACCTGGGGAAATATTCGCATTTTGATTATTATTCCCAGTTCATTAAACCACGCGTTCGGTGTCTCATCGGCCATCTGCGCATTTCCTCAAAATTTGATTGTCACTGATGGTTGCGTTCACCTTTAAGTCGCAAAACTTCTCTTTCGTTCCACTCCAACAGAGAGAACGACACAAAATACTTTTGATGTGCGCTTACCCATCGCCCTAAAGCGCAACCACGTTCGGAACTGTCACTTTTGATGCGATAAATTAAATTCCATTTGATCTAACTTCTAAATGAAATGCCAAGCTAATTGGTAGCTTAACATTTTAAAAGAGGATTTGACTACCTTTGGTATTTGTATTTTAATTTTTTATCTATGAAGTGTGAGCAAGGGCGAAAGTAAAAGGCAAAAGCAGTAAAGTGTCAGTAAAAAACGTATTGGTCAGAAACCCCCCGAAAAGTGGGCGTGGCAATGAACGACATAGCATAGACGCTTCTCGGAGTCTCAGACCAGTTGCAACGGACTTGTCCAGCCTTTGGTAAGCGGCTGTTGTTTGAAAATAATTTGGTTTGGCAACTAGTCCACTCTTTAAATCACACGGAAGGTGGTCCATCAGATGTTTATCTGAGATAAACACTCCCTGGTCGATGTATTCAGTACTTTAAAAATGTTCTCCCAGTTTATCTCCGGTAGATCACAGTTCCTTGTTGTCGAAAAAGGGAATATAAGACACTCGACTCAAAACATCTCAGGCGCAACAGTTCTAACCTCACAATTTATTCTTACTACGAAGCTTTTGCTATATCCTTATAATTTATGAGTTGTATCGTAATTAAGAAGGAAATGTTGAGTCTCCTATATTTCGGGGTACCCAATCTATTTAGAAGGTAAAAAACAACATTGGAAAATATTGTTTTGCATTTTGAATATCCACTCAACATTTATGGGCCACCCTGTTACTAATTCGTAATACAATTTCTTCTTCTGAACGATATTGCTATCAATCTCAAGCGCACACTAAATGTTGCACCAATTTTGCCAGTTTATACCACTTTATCGAAAATATTTGCAGATTTTTTGGCTTTGAAACATAGTGGCTCCCGATTGTTTTATTGAACATTTGTCTATTGTCCATTAAGGATCTCCCAAACCAACGCGAATTATTCGTAGCGACTAAAGAGAACTTTTGCGTTTCAGCTGTCAAATGTTATATAGATAAAAATTGGTAAATATATCTATGAAAAAAAACGCGACTGCTGCTATAGTAAAGCAATTTTGTATTACACTCGGTTTTTGCGTTGACTGCATTTATCCTATCCCAATTAGTGATGCTTTGACTGCAGCAGTTTACGTCGAAACCATTCTTGTGATATGCTCATGATATTGCTAGTAGCAGCTAGAGCTTCCCGGTTCCTCAAAATTAACTTTATTATTATACCTTTGCCTAGCCTAAAAGAGGCCAAAGAAGCTTTCTATTATTTTACCGGTTCCTCAAAAGTTTTTTCAATAAATAAAATTCTTTTGACAGACATTATTACAAGAACAAACAGCTTTTTTCATCCTGTGTCGAGAAGTTTATATACCTTTGCTCAGCCTGTTTTCTTATTTAAAAAAAAAAAAAACCCGCCTCTCATAAATAAAGTAGGCTTTATCTAATCTTTCGTCTGTCATCAGCTTCGACTAAAATCTATCGATGATTCGACTAACTCATTCGACAACAAACCGTAAAGTGGCTCCAATTATAGCTTTGGTTTGCCCGTATAGCAAACCTCAAGAGGCCACTGATCCAACAGAGACTGTGATCACCTATCTCCAGTCTTATAGTTAACCAGTTTTCCATAAAACCGAACCAAAAATCTCACGGTTTTATAGAATAATCCCAAATGCCAGTTTTTCCCATTTACCGTCTAAGAGAACAACCGAATGTCCCAGAGGGCTAAGGTTATGAACTCTGCATTTGATTATTTAGTTTGCGCGTTAGTCCGTTAAATTCTACACTCGTCTCCCCTATTCTACCATAATTTTCATTTTCACTGAAATTACAGACTGCTGGCAAATTACAACCCCATATTGATGTAGCTGAATAACACACACCTACATCAGCATCGAACTATTGAGTATACGGTATACCCGTTTGCACTTGCTATAGCCTGTTCAATGTTCATTGGCAGCGATGAGAGAAAAACTAACTACGCTGTGTTAGTCTCGATTAACCAAAACTCCAGCCAATGCGTTGGTTTAATTTGAAATCGGATGCCATCTAACCACTACCGCATTAAAGTGTATCACCGTATCATCATGAAACGTAAGCCATCGTATTCAGCCAAACCGAGGCAGGGACGCAAAGCTGCAACATTTATTTTGTGCAACGAGGTTATCGATTGCAGTTGGTTCTATTGAACTTTTTATATTAATTGCTCATATCTTGTATGCGATGTGCATTATCTGGACCCATGGTCTGTAATGCAACCGTCGAGTTTGCTAAAGTGACAATTTAAACATGCATCTGTGTCGAATTTCGGTGGAACATGGTGAATACACATTGTGGTTGGGGACTGTGCAACGTTTGCTTTGAGGGAGATCTACATCAGAATGTAAACTAACTATTGCAGTGGATTTAAATTTTTTTAAATTAGAAACAGACTTATTGACCTTTTAAAGTGGTGTAGTATAGAGTGTGGGGAATGGTTAGCTTTCTGGGCTACTTGGCCTTACAAATACCTTTGACTCGGGCGTTGACAACCACAGTGTTTAGTAACAAAGACTGTTCTTTAAAAAAGGTACAAAAGAGGTATCGTACGAGCAGGGTCAGATCAACCATATGTGCAAGATGTGCAAATGCACAGGGCGCCAAGTTCTGAGGGCGCATTGCTAGGAAAGAAAAATTAATTTGATCTTGCGCGAACAAATACTGCCGTTTGCATTTTAAGCATAAAGCTTGGCAACATCCATCACACCTGTGGTGAATCAACTCACATCACTTGCAATGTTGCAACTTCAAGGAGAATCTAACTCAAAATATCGCAAATAAAAAATCCCACTAGACATAGGAAGTTCACTTCTTACCTACATATAATCTCAAAATATTCCACCCTGTGTATGTAGGTATATTCCTTGCACATCCACTTACATTTTACAAAAGAATTTAGTTCAAAGATATCAAAACAAAAAATGCCGCAATAAAAGAAAAACCCATTGAAAGTATACCTTCTGAGTGATGTGGAAAAGACTTATGCATGTGTGCAAATATGAAAAAAGGGCGCTTCCTGCAAATCTTGCACAGGGCGCTAGTTTGGCTTTCATAACCAGTTATTTTTCGTATTTATAGACACAGGTCACTCCTATTGCGCTGTTGCCACTTTGGTATTTTTTTTATCCAAATTTGGTAATGTTTTTTTGCTTTTTGGGTTTCGGTAATTTGGTAATTTTTATCTGGTTATGGTAACTTTTTGAGCAGATGTACCAAGAATGCGAACTCGATATCAACTCATTTAAATGCTACCTTACTGTTTCTGAGTGAACGCATTGCATTATTTGCATATGCGTCATCACCATCCATATAAACCTGTTTTATTCATTATTCAAAAAATTACCGAATGCACTCGAAATATTTTCTGTTTCTGTTTATAACTACATTGAGATATGGATAGGTTAATTAATCATATTATTAATATACAGACGTAAAACAGACATAAAGGTTTGTTATAAGAAAAAAGGTTTGAAAATGGTAGATGATCCCATGCCTTCTAGCAGCTGGTAATTTTGTGTAAAACGTTGTTGACGTTGTTTAATTGTTTAAAGACTGGCAAAGTTCCTACTACTACTAGTCCTCCTTATTGAATTGAAAAGTCTTGTGTTTTATAAAAGTTTTTTTTTTAAGCAAGCAATTATTTTAAAAATTAAAAAAAATAATTTGAATTTTTTTTTGCGGCCTTTTGTCTGTATCACACTGGGAGCAGAGACAGCAGTGCGCGCACACATTTTCTTGTTCTCTTCCTCTCACGGCCATTTTATATAATATCTCAGTCAGTATTTCGTTTGCAAGTACATACAATCAGTGTTAGCGGCACCGACAACCGCAGATTGTAACACTGCTGATTATTTTTTGGTACTAGAAAATTGTAATAAAAGACGATTTACAAGAGCGGTTTTTTTTTTTGTGATTTTTTCCTTTATCCCACGGCAGGCTTTTCGGACATCGAAATAACCACAAAAAGGGACAAATCCCACGATATAACAACACTGCATACAATCATATAGAATTATGGATGGAGCTAAAGAAGTTTTACTTCAGTCGTGTGGTCTAAAGCACACTCGTTTTTTTTTGACAGAAACTTCAGCGAATATTATTAATAAAACAAAAGGAAATCAAAAACAACGTACAAATCAAAAGATCAGTCTTGTATGTACTCAATGTACTCATCTATTTCATTGTCTCCAAATTATTGCAGCAAATTTTTGTTTAACTTTCGAATGAAAGTTGCATTTAAAGAATCGATTTGAATTGTCGACTTACTTTTTCTTTTTATCGCATTCATATATTCAAATTCCAGAAGCTCCACGAACTCTGGTTGTCCCAAGGCATTTGTCGTCCTCTGAACCTTAATTTTAGGTATGTGCAATTTACTTCGATTAATTCAATTTCCAATTTGAAAATCCGAAATCGATAAATTCTTTGCGAAGCCGATTCGGTTTTTTTTTTGTAATTAGTGGGAAATAGAAATATATTAAGATTTTAATTCGAAAATGAAAAATCGGCAAAAATCGCACCTTTTTTGATTATGTCGCCAAACTGATTTTTGTGTCGCCAAATGAGACTTTAAATCGCCCAGTTGGCGATAAATCACCACATCTGACAACCCTGATTGTAATTGAAGGACCCCAAGAAGTAGACAGTGCAGAAAAAAAAATAATGAAATAAGCGCCCAAAAAATTATACAGCAACAACAACGATCTTTAATAATATTTGGGGTATTATTTCCATTTTCGGGGCCTTCTTTCCTAGTGAAAATCAGAAAGAAATGAAGTAAGACCCCAAAACTAATTTTAGGAGCCTTATTTCGTTTTTGAAGTCCAAAAACATGCTTTTTGTATATTTTCGTCTTTAAAAATAATAAGCGAAATAAAGGAAAATATACCACCGCCGAATAGAAGATATTTAATGGACGGAACTTTTAAAATAATCCCCAAAGGTTGCTTTAAGCAGCTCCTAGTCATCTATATTCAATATTTTGACGAGGTAATTACATTATTTTAATTAAAAAAATTGTTTCAGTCTTAGCGCCCCAGGCAAAAATCTGGTACAAGTTAACGTAAAACAATCTATAACACATGCCACCGTCACACGGAGCAACGACCCGAAATCATGCCATCTAGCAACCAGCGATGAGACCTGCATCGAAAGCACTTTCGCACGGGCATATGACACCGACCGGCGACGACCGTACGATTCCAGGAAAATACATTTGAAGCAGAAGTGCAGTGGCAGCAGATAATTAGTATTTAAGCTAGTCGTAAGAATTTCAATGTCAGTCTTAAGTCAGGAGGCAGAAACGCTGCCGAATTTTTAAATAAAGTTTTTTTTAAATAAAACTAGAATTTAGTTTTATAACTGGCGCCCGAGCAGGGACCCTGGTAACACGGTTAAAATTAGTTCACTATAGTTAGTCGCGCTTGTACTTAAGTAGTACTTAACTAACCGTTTTTAAAAGTCCCCAAGTGGTACGTGTGTTAGTCGCGGAAAAGTCCCCAAGTGGTACAATAACTATACCGTATCCGGAAAAGTCCCCAAGTGGTACAATAACTATACCGTATCCGGAAAAGTCCCCGAGTGGTACAAACCGATAAAACATTTAACCAGTGTAACGTGCGTGTAAAGAGTGCGTTAAAAACCAGGGTCTGCGCGAAAATCAGTGTAACCGGTACAGTGCAAAGAAAAAAACTTCAAAACATTAAAAGAACATTTAAACAACTAGTGCTGGTGAACCAGAGTTGGAGAAAACATCAAGGGCCCCCTAGTAACAAACAGTGAACAGGTGTAGTTAAGACTACTGCCGCCAACAACATGCTGATGATCGTGTATTTAATGTAAGCATAGATTAAGGTATACTTAGGAACATAAATAGTTAATCAAATTAAAGTAAAGAAAAGAATATTATACAAGTCTACATAATTACAAGAAAAGTGAAACTCCTTAAGAAACTAAAGGAAGAAAATAGCGTAAGAATAACTTGAAAGAGAATTACTATCTGATTATTGCATAAAGCGGTTGAAGAAAATTAACTTCCACTTATCATCGTAACTTACATTATAAGAATAAGAATTATTTGGTTGTCGGTCTAATTTCAATTCCACTTAAAATGCCTAATGAAAATTTGCTACGACCATCCGCGCTTGATGGCCATGCGGCTCAAGCTGGCCAAGCAGGGTCATCAAATCCTGTTATTAACCCTCCCTTGCAATCCGTCATCGTTTCTATGGTTCGTGAAGCTTTTCAGACCGAGGGTCGAAATCTTGTACATTCCATTCTAAACCCATATGCGGATCAGTTCACGGGAACTGACCAAGCTATATCGCCCGACCAACAAGCAAACATTAACGACCTCGATAAAATTCCCGATGTGGTACGCAGCCTGCGCGAATTCTCTGGGGAACCAGGAGAATTTAGTTCATGGCGCAAGAGCGTAGAGAGGATCCTAAAAATATATGACTCGATCAAAGGATCAGCAAAATACTTTGGTATTATAAATACCATCAGAAACAAAATCATAGGAAATGCAGACCATGTCCTGGAGTCGTACAACACTCCATTGGATTGGAAATGTATTTCAAGATGCTTGACCATGCACTACGCTGACAAGCGTGATTTGGGAACGTTAGAGTACCAAATGACAGGGCTTGTGCAAGGCAACACATCTATACAGGAATTCTATCAAAATGTATACGCGCATCTTTCATTAATTCTCAATAAAATATCGTGCATGGATATCAGTGCGGACGCTCTCAATTTGCTTATGCAAACTTATAGAGATAAGGCACTTGACACCTTCATTAGAGGGCTTAAGGGTGACCTTCCCAGACTGTTGGGAATGAAAGAACCCTTGGATTTACCTCAAGCCTTGCATCTGTGCCTGAGGCTAGAAAATCAAAACTTTAGATCACAGTATGCGATTGCAAATAACAATAGCAGAAGAATTCAGCACACCGAACCGCCACCAATCCCACCTAGACGAGGAAACTTCAACCATCCACAAGGTCCAAGCTGCCAGTCATTCTACCCAGAACTAACATATTTACCTCAACCACCCAGACAACAGATTTCATATCAATACAACGCTAGGCCTCCTCTACCTCAAAGGCAGGTTGTTCCACAGCAAAATCAACAACGATTTAATCCACAATATCAACAACAATTTAATCCACAATATCAACAACAATTTAATCCACAATATCAACAACGTTTTGGCAATCCCCGGCAACCACCACAAGAGCCTATGGATACATCGACAATTCGGACGAACAGAGTAAACTATATAAACAGACCCCTTATGCACAATTGGCCCCCAGCACCGAAAAGACCATCAGCTCCCCATTCTCAGCAAGTACATCCTAACAAGATGCAAAGAAACTTTCATATTGGTACCGATATGACTCAAGAAGAGGAAATCAGTCAATATGAGGATATACAAGCGAACGTAGACAACTCGAACGAATATGACCAAACTTTACAAGACTATACTGACATGACGCAACCGGACAATAACGATTCTACCGATATCATGCAACTAACCGATATACATTTTTTAGACTAACCAATTCTTCGCTGCCATATTTTGAATGCGCAACGAAGAATGGAGATATATTAAAAATTCTTATTGATACCGGATCCAATAAAAATTACATACAACCATCCCTAGTAAAGAACCCTTTGTTAAATGAAAAACCTTTTTGTTGTAACTCGATTGGAGGTAACGTCCAAGTCACTCAGCATACTTTTGTCAATCTTTTTGGTCTTCAAAACATAAAAATTAAATTCTTTCTTATGCCCAAACTCAAATCGTTTCACGCCATTCTAGGGAATGACAGTCTTAAGAGCCTTTCTGCAGTCATACATACCAAAGATAACTACATGGTTATCAATAACAAAGTAAAGATAGGTATAAAACAGATGGCTTCGCAATCCATTAACTCACTTAACATTAGGACGAACCACATGACCTCAATACAAAGAAATTCCTTAGACAAAATTGTACTCGATTTCCCGAAACTCTTCGATGAACCTGAAGAGAAATTAACCTACACCACCGTGGTAAAAGGCGAGATTAGGACAACATCTGATTCACCCGTGTACACCAGATGCTATCCCTACCCTATATCTCTTAAAAGTGAGGTTGAAAAACAAATCAACAAACTTCTCAACGATGGTATAATTAGGCCTTCACGATCCCCTTACAATTCTCCCGTATGGGTAGTGCCTAAGAAAGCCGATGCTTCCGGAGAGAAAAAATACAGACTCGTCATAGACTACAGGAAGCTAAACAGTATTACCGTGGCAGATCGATACCCGATCCCTCAAATAAATGATGTGCTAGCACAACTAGGCCAAAATAAATGGTTTACTGTAATAGATTTAAAAAGCGGATTTCATCAGATCCCCTTAAAGGCATCTGATATCGAAAAAACGGCCTTCTCGGTCAACAATGGCAAGTATGAGTTCACGAGGCTTCCATTCGGTCTCAAGAATGCTCCATCTATATTTCAGAGAGCACTTGACGACATACTGCGTGAACATATTGGTGCAATTTGTTATGTCTACATAGATGACATAGTCATTTTTAGTAAAGATGAGGCGACACACGAGCAAAATATTCGGAAAGTTTTCCAAACGTTACAAGCCGCAAATATGAAAGTGCAACTGGATAAGTGCGAATTCTACAGGCAAGAAGTAGAATTCCTTGGTTTTGTTATTTCGCCCAACGGCATTAAAACCAATCCAGAAAAGGTCAGAGCAATCCAAGATTTCCCCTACCCTCGTACCCTAAAGGAACTTCGCTCATTCCTAGGTCTGTCAGGGTATTATCGCCGCTTCATTAGGGACTACGCAAAGCTTGCGAAACCCCTAACAGCCCTTTTAAGGGGGGAGGACGGACGAATGTCCAAAAACCTCTCAGGCAAAAAAATAATCCACCTCGATGAACCAGCCAAACAAGCCTTTCAGAAAATCAAAAATACCTTAACTTCAGAAGAAATCATACTCGCATACCCCGATTTCACGAAACCCTTTGAGTTAGTAACCGATGCTTCAAATTACGCCCTAGGAGCTGTCCTATCACAAGAGGACAAGCCCATTATGTTCATATCTAGGACATTAACTAAAACCGAAGAAAGCTATGCAGCTAATGAAAAGGAGATGCTAGCTATAATTTGGTCATTGAACAACTTCAGGAACTATCTATATGGGCCAGCAAAGGTTATAATTCACACTGATCACCAACCGCTTACCTACTCCTTAAGTAACAAAAACAACAACACCAAACTTAAGAGATGGAAAGCGATCTTAGAGGAATATAACTATGAGCTAAAGTACAAGCCAGGAAAAACAAACATAGTTGCCGACGCCCTCTCCAGACCCCCCATTCGAACTGAAGTTAACTCCCTCACTCCAACCGTACACAGTGACGAAAGCTCGTCCCATGGCCTCATAATCAGTGTTGAGACGCCAATAAATGCTTATAAAAATCAAATTTTCTTAAATATTGGTGATACGAGTAAACAAGAGTTTCGCATAGTATTTCCCACCTACCATAGACACCTAATAACAGAGCCCTCCTTTACCTATAATAATTTAATAGAAATCCTAAAAGTACGATTGAACCCCACAGTTATAAATTGCATCAGAACAGAGGAACGAATTCAGGGTATGATTCAAGAAATCTATAGAGACCATCTTCACAGTTATCGCATTAGATTCTCCCAAGTTCTTGTCGAAGATGTAACCGACGAAAATCAACAAGAAGAGATAATAATAAGGACACATCAACGTGCTCATAGGAATGATCGCGAAAATAAATTACAGATTCTTGAAAAATTTTATTTTCCCGGTATGTCTCGCAAAGTAAGAAGAATAACAAAACTATGCTCGGTTTGTAGAGAAAATAAGTATGACCGGCACCCGGAGAAGATCGAAATTCAGGCGACCCCTATACCAACTTACCCCGGACAAATAATACACCTAGATATTTTCTCAACTGAAGGCAATCTTGTACTGACTGCGGTAGATAAGTTCTCCAAATACGCCCAGGCTAAAAGAATACAATCGAAGGCCATAGAGGATGTTCGAACACCTCTTAGAGAGATTATATTTTCTTACGGTATTCCAAAGACTATAGTATTCGATAATGAGAAGTCTTTTAATTCAATCCCGATCATATTCATGATTGAGGACGAGTTCGGCATCGAAGTGTATAAAACACCACCATACACGAGCAGCTCAAATGGACAAGTCGAGAGATTTCACTCGACTCTCGTTGAAATCATGCGATGCATAAAATGTGAACAAACACACAAATCCTTCACGGAACTTTTAGAGGCAGCAACGAACGCATATAATTTTTCAATACACTCTGTGACCAGTAGGAAACCGGTCGATATATTTTTTAGTAGAAACGCAGATCCTACCAAAATTAACAAAATCCGTTTGGAAACCAAGGACAAATTACAAGTCAAACAAGAACGTGACTTAGCTTACCATAATAAGGGAAAGCAACCAGTAAAGAACTACTCAACAGGCGACGTAATATACGTCAAAAGAAACAAAAGATTAGGCTCAAAACTTACGCCGAGATACGCAAAGGAAATCGTAAAAGAAAATAAAAAAACAACGATTCTTACTCAATCCGGCAAAGTTGTTCACAAATCACACATCAAATCATAATAGATCTTCCTATACCTTTCTTTCTAGACAACTGTACCTATACATGACCGACTGCTTAGCTGACGTACAGATACTGGACTATACAAACGCAAGACTTGTGACCATAAACACGGGTACATCAAGACTACAAACAGGAACCTATAAGATTATTCACGAGATCGATCTGTCGAAATATTCCGAAGCCATAGAAAGCATAGAGACATCCATGAGAGAAAATCTACCAACCTCCCACAATAGCTTTCACCTGTTATCCGAAGAAATATCAACAATCAATTCCTTGATAAAACGTTTAGTCCCAAACCATCCAAAATCCAGAAGGTCAATTGACTTCCTAGGAAGCGCTTGGAAATTCATTACTGGCAACCCAGATAAACACGACTTCCAAATAATTCAAGAAAAAATTAATAACGTCCTAGAAAATAATAATAGACAGATACCCGAATAGCACAGATTGTGATTTGCAACAAAACTTCGATTGTATTGCTGTTATATTTAAGTAATCTGTAACAAAATCCGTTCTATATCAGTTGTATTCATGTTCACGCGGGACTATTTGTAACATTGTCATTCGAAATGTTGTAAATACGTTTTTTTAAGTTTTAAACTTGTTCACAAAAAGGGGGGATGTTTGAAAATAGTTTTATAAGAGTTCGTAAGTTAGAGTTCTAAAAAGGTTGGTAATAAGTTACAGATACGTTTAGTAAATCCTCATTTTGGATACTTCTAATTTTAGTTATAATATTATGGTTCATGTTTTAATGATGTTTCATGTAACAACCGCCATATTGTTCACCATTTTATATACCTGTTTAACCATAGGTCTTAAGATGTGAAAAATACATTTCAATTTTTCCAATATATTACATAGCTTCTACAATCCATTTGTATAGAAACTGATGAATATGGTATATTAAAATTTGTTTCTACAAGTCTTTTGGGATTTCGAAGCTTAAATACACATTTTAATATTTTCTGATTTTCAAACTTTTCTTCTATTTAACCCTTTTTTGGAGGCGCGTGAATTTTCCGGACCCAAAACATTAATGTTCATGACAAAAGTAGTATTCGTTTAAGGATTTTGGTCTGAAATCGCAGCAAACTTGAACTGTTTTAGATACTAGTACCTTTCAGATCAAATATATTTACCTTTCCTTTTATACTTCATAATTTGTTGGTCTATACATGTAGACTCAAAAAGCATTCCAATAATAACTTATTTAAAACTTCTGGAATGTTTACAGAAACATTTCTCGTACTTATTTTATATCCAACATGTTACTTAAACTGATTTGCATAAGCAACATGTTTTCGTTAAAACAACGTAATAAGAACTATCATTTAACAAAAAATAACCTCAGTAAAACACAAATACTACAAAGTTGTTGCAAAATATAAGGGGAAATGCGGCTAATTTGGTTACAATGTGGGATGTGACAATGTTACTGCAATACCTAGGAAATAACTTGATAGTTATATTAGAGTTGTATGTACCATATTAAAACCCAAGTGTGCTATTCGGGTAGTAATTAACAAACTTGTAATAGATAAAATAAATAATGTAGCTAATAGAACTAACGAAATAAATAAATATGTAAAAGAAAATGGAAACATAATAGAACAGTTAGTTTTCAACATAAAATATAAATTAGATTTATTAAAAGAAGAAATAACAAACGTGGCATATGCCTTACATTGGGCAAGAGTAAATATTATAAATTCATATATCCTGTCGAATATTGAAATAAATACTATCGAAAAAATTATAAATAATAAAGAAATACCATTCAAGAATATAGAAGAGGCAATTGAGTTCTCAGAAATAAAGATAGCATTTAACAATTCTATTTTATTATACATAGTAAGTTTACCAACTGTAAATGAAGAAATTTGTAAAAAAATTATTATAAAAGCAGTAAGAGAAGAAACAAAAATAATAAAAATCGATTTTAAGGAAATTATAGAATGTGAAAACGAAATCTATGGAATTGTAACAGATTGTAAAACAGTGAATAAACTATCCATTTGTCCTAGAATTAATATTATTAACATAAGCAATACAACATGTATTCCAAACCTAATACGTAGTATCCCAGCCAACTGTACTGCAATCAACAGCCAACACATTCCTGCGGTCGAAGAGATATCATCAGACATCATTTTCCTGAATCGGTACGATGGGCAAATCTCAATAAACAACAACATGGTCTCACTCAACGGTACGTTCCTTATAAGGTATGATAACAGCAGTATACAAATTGGAAAGAACACGTTTAATTCCATCGAAACCAGTCATCTCAACCCTCTCCCGCCAATCCTGCAACCAACTTCATCGGACAACATACTAGAAGAAGTTCTCTCGCTGGAAATGGTAAAAGAACTCCACACAAACAACACCCAGTACATCCAGCTCCTGAAAACCAACTTCAAAAATAATACTATGCTAAGTTTTGGAGCGTGTCTACTATCTTGCATTGTCATATTGGTCATCTTCAGGAAATTTACGAAAGCCAACAACTCAGTAGAGAATACCGTAACCAAACCAGAAGTATCGACAGAAGCCTTGGAGACTACCAAAAGCGAGCCGTCCCCACGACCAAGGGCAAGAACATCCCGCATAAGCCAAATACCATTCTTTTAAGTGAACGAGGGCGTCCACTCTTAAGGGCGGAGGAGTTAACGTAAAACAATCTATAACACATGCCACCGTCACACGGAGCAACGACCCGAAATCATGCCATCTAGCAACCAGCGATGAGACCTGCATCGAAAGCACTTTCGCACGGGCATATGACACCGACCGGCGACGACCGTACGATTCCAGGAAAATACATTTGAAGCAGAAGTGCAGTGGCAGCAGATAATTAGTATTTAAGCTAGTCGTAAGAATTTCAATGTCAGTCTTAAGTCAGGAGGCAGAAACGCTGCCGAATTTTTAAATAAAGTTTTTTTTAAATAAAACTAGAATTTAGTTTTATAACTTACACAAACAAGCGCGATTTTTTTTACCAAATTTTCTTGTTATTTTACTAAAAGCCAAATTTAAAAATATTTACAAATTTGTTTTTAGGTATTTCCGTTATTTTTCTTTTTAATGAATAAAAAAACGAGAAAATGTTACGAAGAAATGTTGCAATATTTAATTAAAAATACATATATAATAGATTGTAAATTTATTTTTAAGAAGACAGTATATTGAATAAAAATTTCATGGCAATGAAATATACAAAAAAGAAAAACAAAAATTTGTGGCCTTCTTTCATTTTCTCTTTTGGGGTCTTATTTCATTGGGGCCTTATTTCCCGCAGCCGCTAACAACATGTGGCCACTGTAAAGTGCTGGAATAAAAAACGATAGTCTCAGGTTCGATTCAAAGAAAAACGCAAATAACTTATAACTTAAAAAGCTTCTCAAGACAGCCGTTCAGACTCGTTATAAATTTTAAGGTCTGATTGAACCGATCTTAAGACTACAGCGGAGCTGTCTGTAGCGAATTTTGTATAATGCCTTTCAGCCAAGTCAATGCCAGGGAAGTGGCCTTAAGAGGCTTTGA
This sequence comes from Cheilosia variabilis, assembly GCA_951230905.1. Taxonomy (NCBI): domain Eukaryota; kingdom Metazoa; phylum Arthropoda; class Insecta; order Diptera; family Syrphidae; genus Cheilosia; species Cheilosia variabilis. The sequence continues at coordinate 56,822,993 of OX579680.1, read as the reverse complement.
AAAATGTGCACGACTTCTTTATGTTGTTGTGATCGCTATATGGCAAGCACTGTCAATTAAAAAGCTGGATTGAAAATACCCATTTCCTCTGGGAGTGTAAACCTAGGGCAGTCAGGCACAAACTTTAAAAGAACTTTACTTTAACTTATGATCTTCAAAATTGGCTAAAGATAGTCCGAAAAAATACACAAGAACAGACTCATAAAGAAAACCGGCCCACTTGGGTGTCCCCCACTGTTTCTATCGTAGCAACTTTTATCAACTGACTGACAAGGGTCACACTGAAGACTCTGCCTCCTTCCTTCTAGGCAATCCGATGTTACGTTCCATTTCAATTCCTCGACCTTTTACCTACTGATCTCATTCATTCACACAAAATTTAAAATCAACTAAAAATCAACCTTTCGTTGCAAATCCATTCAGTGTGAAAACGAGTTCGTTTCCTCCAATAACGGCACTCGCACGTCATCTCTCAGCGCGAACGAGTTTGTAAATGCAAATGGCAAAATTGCTTTCATTTCACTTTTCTACATCCATTTCGCTTCCCCCAGCCAGCTACTTCGAAAGAAATTGTAAAACGACAGTTATTAAACAAAAAAGACAGAAGCACATGTGTATTGTGTATCCCCCTCTGAGCAGACTGCAATGTGTCCAATTTAAAAAGCAATACTGATTTTTTTCCAAACAAATAAACAAGATCAAGCGGAAAACGGAAGAAAACAAATCCAGACCCATCAGTGGTAAGGATTTTGACAGCAAATTGAGCAAAGGGGTTTAGACAACGAAGGCAAAAATAAATTCCATCTCGCCCCGAGGAATATACAAAACCAATCGTGCTACTGCACTGATATTGAAATACTGTACTAGACCCGGTAGTGCTTGCTGTTCGATATTTATACTAAGGGAAAAAGAATGCCGACTTATTTTCAAGATTTTTGTTTGATTTCATGGCGTTTCATGCACCCATACATCGTATACAGAGCGAAAGCATTTGCTTTTGGTTATTTGTTTGGAAATCATTAAAACGCTTGAGAGCTTGTTGCATGAATCGAGTGGAGGCTCTTACGTTTTGGGTTACAGTGGGTTTGAAATGTTTTCGGTTTCTTATACCGATAATCATCCTTAAAGCGAATTATCTGTTTGCCTTTTGCTATCATCAGTGCCGGCTCCAGCCAAACTAGCGCCCTGTGCTAGATTTACAGAAAGCGCCCTTTTTTCATAAAAAAGGCATGGTAAAAAGATATAGAATCTCTATTAAATTAAGCGGATTTCTGCATGGATTTTTGCTAAGCAGAATTTCTGCTTAAAAGAAATGTACAAATCAACTTAATCGCGGTAGAGTCGCGGCCTTCCTCAACTGCGCCGTGTCTCAGTTTTTGGATTTTAAAATCCTTGCTTACTTATGGAAAAATAATTGAAAAAAATATCAGTGGCCAATCTTGGTCGCGAGGAAGAACACGCCAAAACCATTTTCTAAAGACTTTAGGTATCAAAGACCAGATCTATTGAGATTGAAATCCTCGTGAAAAATATCCCTATCCTCAGTTATTGCGGTATTTTTTGTTTTGAGATCTTTGAACTAGATTCTCTTGTAAAATGTAAGTGGATGTGCAAGGAATATACCTACATGAACAAACAGGGTGGAATATTTTGAGATTATGTAGGTAAGAAGTGAACTTGCATAGGTCTAGTGGGATTTTTTATTTTGCGATAGTTTGAGTTAGATTCTCCTTGAAGTTGCAACTTTGCAACTGATGTGAGTTAATGTGCAAGAAATAATTCAGCACAGGTGTGATGGATGTTTTTATTTTGGGCTCATTTGAACACGCTTTTTGTTTAAAATGCAAAGTTCAGTATTTGTTCGCGCGAGATAAAATTATTTTTTCTTTCCTAGCAATGCGCCCCCAGAACTTGGCGCCCTGTGCATTTGCACATTTGGCACATATGCTGGTCCGGCCCTGGTATCATCAGAAAACTATATTCAAACCTAATAAGCATCTTTCAAGTTTCACACAAACTACAACGAACAATGGGTTTCCATCGAAAGACAGCTTGACCAACAAAATGATTCCAAATCAAAAGAAAAGAAATTGACAAAAAAGTTTGTGCCGAGTCTGTTCATTTAACATCTCTGTTGTTGATTTCTTTTGCCACTTTTACCTTCGAATGGAGTCGTTCGCTGTCGTCTTTCTTTAGTAAAGTCTTTTCCTTCATTGTAAACTTTTTTTCTGAAGGTCCGGGCTGGACCTGGGCCTCAACCAACAACCATCTCCAGCCAGTTGTCTCCAGTTTCGCGCACTAATATACCAAACAACATTTTGTATAAACCTTTCACAAGTTCTTCAGAAAAAAGTATAGCCAGCCCGCAACTTTTCAGCAACACTGTACCTACCTGCACGTGTCCTCATTCAATTTGGAAAGACGAAAAACACCTTCCACGACAAAGCACATATCCATCTTCAGTTCGGAATTGTAAAATGAGTGTTGCCTGGCTCTTATTAGATCAAAAAGGTCGCATAGAGAACAACTCTCTCGGCGAATGGCAGAAAAGTATGCACAAGAGTTTACTTCGCCGTCTTATAGAAGTAAGTTTTCGCTTTTACTTTGTAAGTAACCACGATGCCACCAACCAAGGGAATGTTTGCTTATCCAAATGTAAATAGCTCAGGGGACGACTGAGAAAGTTCGTGCAATGATATTGGCTTTGACTTTTATTTTCTGCTCGTCCTCCTCGACAGTAGGTATTCTGAATGGCTGATGGTGGTACAGCGGCGGCCACGTCAGAAGTCATTTTCTGTGTGGTTTACAGCTGCGGGGACGACTTCCAGATCGCAGACTAAAGTTATCGTAGTCAGCAGGAGCATCCCCAATCCAAACCACCTTTAAGCATAGACATTGTGTTGCATGAAGTACGCTTTGCTATTGAAAAGGAATCTCGAGGTTTTTAATTGACTCGGGGAATAGGTAGAAAGGACCCTTTTTTTACATACAGTACAAAAGGTCCCTGCTTGAGGCGTCTATATCTGGATTGAGGTGCAATGGGAAATGGGGACACAAGGATAAGGATATATAAAAGACAGCCAAATGGTTGATATCGGATTAGGATATTGACGTTGGGAGTGTAGCTGACAAGCGAAGAGATCTGAAGAGTTTGCTTTTTTTTGTGTTTGGTAAGGTGAGTCATGAGCTTATGTTGACGGTTAAGAAATGCGGTGAGAGTTTTTAGTTGGCTGGTGGAGTGGAAAATGAGAACTAGGAGTGTGTTTTGGAAAATTTTCCATTTGATTCATCAACACTTTGTCGGAGATCTGTTGTCTGTCGTCGAAAGGTAACATGCGGACCTAATCGCAAAATTCAACTTCTGATCGGTCGAGTCTTGAATGAACACAAAGTAACTAAAAGCCCTACCCGACTTTGAATATCAACATCTTTTCCACGTCCGGCTACTCCAAACGAGGTTTAGTCCGACTTTTTCTCAATTCTTCCCTCTATAAATTTGATGTCTCCTTTGAAACATATGTTTTTCTCGGTCGCGTTTGAAATGTGCTCATGTTTACTGTATAATCTTCGTATATATTAATAGGTTGCAAGCTTTTTGACGTACCAGTTAGGACGCCATTTCAAAACCGAATTTTATGAAACTCGGCCCGAATAAACGGTCGCTTTCCGTAGATGAATTCTGTTGTGGTGACAAGCGATAAATATTAAAAAAAGCCCAGAGCACCTGATATCGATTGATTTTTGTAAACAAACATTGGTTAAACGGGTGCAATCGTCTTAAACTGGGTCCGCAAATTGAGGTCTTATTTAAAAAAGAATATTCCGACATTTACGAGTAAATTGAACAAAAATTTCATTCAATTTGCAAAAGAGACTCACCATCACCAGCTTTAAGGAAATAAAAAGGCACACTCAAGAACCTCGTTCACTTTTATTCAACTTCATCTGAAGACCTCAAAAGGCTAGTCCCAACAACAAATGAAGCCAAACCTCAACATTTTTTATATTAATTGAAAATAATGTTAAATTAACTTCACATCGACACGAGGCTTTGTTTATAATCCGCCTCCAGTCTGTTTCATCTGTTTCTTGGAATAAATGAGGAAAAATTTGAAAAATAAAGCAAAATCAGATAAGAAAGGCAAACGTAAGAACACAATCATCACTTTCAGCCACAGAGCAAAAGCTCCCACACTCGTAAGTTAGGAGTACTGCACAGATCAGAGGACGATAATTTTTTTATATTTCCCCGAAACAGTGAAACACTAACACCAAGAACAAATACACACGTCCCATACTTAAAATATGAATAAAGTAAATTTTGAGGACAATTGTTTTACGCACATAAGTGGCATCTTGAGTGCGAATGCTGAATGCTTCTCATTCTAGAAAGAAAATGCAATCTAGAATTTATCGGTAGATAAGTGACAAATGGCAAATTTTTCATAGAAAAAGTCAGTAGAGAACCTTTTTCCTACATCACACGTTCCATAATCCAACTCGCTTTATTCAGGTTAGTACCATTCTCCGTTTCATTTCAATTTCCAAGGACATCATCTTTCGAACTTATCATAGCCATAGGTAAGCCAAATAAAATAAGTATCAAAAGATACGGCGGTACCCACTTAAATCAACATTTACCTTGCGTTGGCATCACTGAACTGCAAAATCATAATGAAATTCGTCAGAAAAAGAAAACTGTTTGCACTTTTGTGCAGCCAGAGAAGGAGAAGCACTGCAACAGTATATAATATTGTAGATGCGGTACAAGGACTTCCAATGCAAATGAACACAAAAGACGGAAGAAAATTCGCGCACACATAATACTTGTGCTTGTGAGAAGCGTTTGGCAAATTTTGAATTTAATTTTTTTTTTTTTTGTGCACGATATTTATTCAGCGTTTGTTCTTTGTAAACGGTGGATCCGATTTAATTTCATATCTCCTTCCGTAACAGACTTGTACTTGTGTTTGCAAATGGTAAACTCGCAAGGATATTGTATTGATGCATTTAGAGTGCCTCTTGGAGTTGTCATAATCGTAGAGGTCGGAATGTGTAATGAATTTCTAAGAAGATGTCTTTGTTTGAATGCCAATTTGGAGACGGATATTGCAAGATGGATTTATTTACTCCAAAATCGGTTGGGGAATGATTTGAAGCCGTTAAAAAGTAATTATCAGTTCATTTTTGATTACTGTTTCAAAGGGGGAGATAAAATGGACGATAAAAAACGACTTTGATGTGGTGAATTCGAAACCGATCGACGCGACTTTTGTTATGAGTATAATTCGGAAATGAAAACCAAAAGACTTATATCTTGGCAGAGCCTTTTGAAAGCCTTAGAACTAAGACTTCCATACGATATTTTGACCGTACTGCTCTTTAAAATAGACTCCTGAACCTATGCACAGACCCCGAGCTGAAAGCCTTTTGACAAAGTGACAAAAGACTACCGATGCCAACACTGAAAATCATCGGGACCACGCTGTTTTACGCCAGCATTCTTACAGAAATAAAAAAAAGCATATTTTGCCCCATCGTATGAGATTCAAAATCAAGTTTTTGGCGGAAAAGTGCTATTGCGACAAATTTCATCTACAACCAAAAAACTAAAATCGCTACGTAATTGAAAGTGGGTTTTTTATACCCTCCACAGGAAGGTATATTCACTTTGTCATTACATTTGTAACGCCAAGAAGGAGTCACCGGAGACCTCATAAAGTATATATTTATATTCTGAATCGATTTAGACGTGTCCGTCTGTCTGTCTGTCTGTTGAAAGCACGATAGCGCCCAAAGGAATTGACATAGGCGAATGAAAGTTGGTGAAAGGACTTTTATCGTCGTCAGGTTGATATTGAAAATGAGCTATGTTTGTCAAATATATATAAATATATATTTGACCAACAAAATATATATAAATACCAATAATAGGCCCATGTGTCTCTCTGTGTGTTGTTCAATGTAATTACGTACTACCTCATATGATTAAAACTTTGCATGACTTGTATGCAGTGGAGGGCATCAAAGCATCGGCCAGGCCGATGATAACAGTTTTACTTGTTTCTTTATTTATTTGTGATGAATAATAATAGCTTTTATATAAGTAGAGTCCATTGTTTTAATTTGTACGTGCCCTTTTCAAAAATGTCGCAAGTTCATGGGGTAACTTTTTGCCAAGTGAAACAACAAGGACGGTGTTACCCCCTGTGTACCGATTTTCTTTTCCACATTCAACGTTCTTGGTCCAAAGTAACACCTAACTTTTTAATTTAAAATTTGATGGTTCGAGAATTGAACCGAAATGCCTCGAAAAAGAGGACTGGACAGGACAGCCCTACTGCAATTTCAGTCAGGAAGTATTGAAAAATGCCGTGCAGGAAGTCCGAAGTGGAAGAACTTCTAAGGATGGAGACTTAAGACGAATTGTCAGAAGTTATTACGACAAATCATGGAAAGAAAGAAAGAAACTTGTTTCCGGAGCAACAGGCCTGGCCCTGAATTGACAAAATAATTCATGAACCGACCAAAGTATTATGGTCTTTACGGCGTCCCCGATATACTTTATTAAAAATTATTTTCGTAACGCTTTTAGTTTTTTTTTCCTAAATAAAAATAAATAAATGGTGTAAAATTCAGCACTTTGAAGGATTACATGTTTCAAATCGTAAGTCCTTTCGTGATTTTGATATTTTGAGAACGTTTCCTTCATTGCTTGATCCTTGTGATCGAAATGGTATACCTTTTTTTGTCTCTTTCATAAAGAAAACCTGGCACAAAGTAAACCCCGTTTACGGTACGTAAGAGGCTTTATAGACCTGCAAAACTTATGCCAAGCTCAACAGATAGCACCACTGGAGGGAGTTTCCTCGAAACTATTGTAAAGCTTGTCAGTTGAGGCCCCGGTTCATTCCAGACAACAGAGCTACGTAAATAAGGAAATATTCAAAGTTTCACAAATTTGTTTCCTTATTGTCAATACACTTAAGGAATTTCTTCCATATTGCATCTTTTTACTGCCGTTCGATCGAATATATCACGTGGAATAGGCTTTTACCATTTAGTTCCAAGCCATACCTAAAACGTTCAGATGTTTTCCATTCAAGCGTCCTAGATGAACCTCTCGGGCTACCAAACGAAAAACAAAACCAAACATTTCCCAAATTCCGGCTCATTCTTTAATATCAACATCAACCATCAACAACCCCACGTGGACAGCGCTCTTTAATTTGCCTGCTGTCTGCTATTTCTCATGGCGCGGCGGCCGAGAGAAACACACTCTCCTGCGGAAGGCGACAATAATCGAATAAAACTGTTCACCGGACTGTAGTGCTTTATTTCAAGAACATTATTCAGATACATACAAAAAAAAAGGAGTGTTTTGGCGCCTGGCAGGAAAAAAGAGTACGTAATCCTTTTATTGTATACGGGATGCATTCACATAGCCAAAAGAAATCCAACATGATAACGCTATTATGTACTCTTAACACCCGGGCTTTTATGGTATACAGAGTTGGTGTTTTTTTTTTGTTTGAATTTGTTTTCCACAGCCAGAGATACGCTCTCATACAGGGAGTTTGTGAGTATCCCTGGCTGCTTTTAACTTTTCGCAATCTGCGAGGTAACCACGAAAAGGCAACCACCATCTGTTGTACTTCTACAAGGAGCGGGATGCTTCTACGATGCATGAATTTTTAATTTAATTTAAGTCTAAGCTTTTGATGCTTAACGCCTGCACAATACCGGATGAAGATAGATTTAACGCGCAGATACTTGCATAGATATATAAATGAGGAGGAAGGAGGTGGTTAAACGTGGTCAATTTGTTGATCCCAACTGAAGGGGCGGATTAGTTAGATTTGTTGTTCTCTTTTGAAGGGTATATTTAGGTACCTATCCTGGGGGAATAACAAACGTTTATTGAACCAGATTTATGAATCCATTTGCAGCAGACTCTTTTTATAATACAATAACAATAGAGGGGCAATAAAGAAAGACATTAATAGGGTGAGTCGTTCATCGATCATTGAGCCGAATAAATAAGGACACTGTGTGCACAAACGTAAGTAAGTAAGTAATGTACAGTTGAAAAGACTTTTGTCAATTTATTTACAATCATTCATATCAACATTTGTAAGCGCACATACATTTTTGATGGCAGTACGGTGCAGACCTAAACTTAAGGGCACATCAGGAAACATGCTGTAGTATTTCACTTCGGTGAGCAAATCACTATAAATGAAACCTGAACAAAAGCAATTAGTTTTAAAGGAATGGTTGCGCACACAAACAATTAAATGTGCGTGCGCAAGTAAATATTTAGAAAACAGGTACGCTTTGCTATAATTTTGTCTGGACACAAATTAAAGCACAATTGGTAGGGATTTCGTTTGCGCACATGAGTGTGCGTTTAGTTTTTAAACAATATATTTTATAGAAAAACCAATTGAGCTCCCCAAAAATCAAGCTGACATGAGTCCCCATTCACCATTGAGGTTCTAAATCACTTTAGAGCGGTGTGCGTTTAAGACTCCCTAAATTACTGCATCACAAATGTGCGAACGAAATTGAAAATCCAGCAAGTGATCGTAATGAAAATTGGTACGCTAATTTTGTATGGACACAAATTAAAGCACAATTGGTAGGGACTTCCTTTGCGCACATGAGTGTGCGTTAAGTTATCAAACATTATATTTTGTGGGAAAAACAACAGACCTCCCGAAAATTAAGCTGACTGTGTATAACTACATATACACTGTAGCTCTTCATTTAAAGCTCCTTAAATCACCCACATCACTATTGAAGTTTGGAAAGGAGTGTACCTAACTTTGTCTTCAAAATAGCCACCATCACTCTAAAACTCAGCGAATTGGAGGGGTGTATACCAAATCATCAATAGCCCTGCATAACTTCATAGCGACCAACATCATTCTTTGTCCTTAAATGAGAAGATATCTCTTCCCCCAAAAATGGAATCCTTTTTATATAGCAAGACATAACATTCGAAATAAATCAAGTGCTACACCAACCATGATATGGGATACAGCACTTCAGCATACACCCACAGCCCACATATCTTTCACGCATTTTATATGCAGGGTTATGAAGTTCCTTACATCTACCATAAGAATTATGACTTCATACACACATGAAGTGCTAAACAGAATTCGAGGGGAAGGCGCCAATGTGTCTTCATCAAAAACTTACTTCCCACATACTTGGCATTCCTCTCCAAATAAATGATAGTAATTTCAGCAAAGATGACACCTCACAAAAGCATTTGTTTCCACTTCCTTGTTGACTTTATACCCTTACCTACACCTATGCAGAGTGACTGGAATGGTAGGTGTGTTTGGTGGTGTAATAAAACTGACATCACTTTTAGTTGGGGCTTTGGAAAAATATAAAAATATATTAGGCACCTGGTCAGATTGTAGTAAGCCCTAATCTACACAACAAAGTTAGTAAAACGTGGGACCGTTCTAAAATTACATCTGCCATCGCCGACAAAGTATTTATGGTAATAACTTCATTTCCGCCCCCCAAAAGTAGGACCGAGCCTTCACTCGCAAGTAAGTCAGTTAAAAGTGTGTTTATTTTTTGCTTTCTGATGATTTGACATTTCCTCGAAGGAGTTTTTATTGTCCAATTAAATTGTGAACCATTAAAACATTTTTCCACCAACATTGTGTGTGGATAGTATCCCTCCAAGTTATGGCAGCCTTCGTCGTTGTTCAGTAAACTTGGGGATATCCGAAATGAGCTGATATATCGCATACGATTACTCCACTGCTGCGGCTTGCCACACCAGATATACTCCACCTCATTGGGTGAGATAGAGGGGAAACATCCGAAATCTCTGCGGAATCAAGAAACCATTAAAATCTACCGACTTCCGTCCCGGGGCTACAACCATATCATTATTATTGGCTGGATAAATCGACATTAAAAAAAAAATATTCAATTTGTCAAATGTCACATTGTATAGTATAGGTTAGGGCGATGACGACGACAGTGGAAGTTTTGTAGAGGAAGCACTTTTGTAGGTGCGGTGGCAGCATGCATGCCAGCGAGGGCAATAAAAAATCGCTCAAAATTGTATTTTTACGCCAGCCGATAAATTAATCATGAGCGTGTTTAAGTACATAGTATGCGGCGTGCGTTGCAGTTTGTCTTCGAAATAAAACAATGAAGCTAAAAGAATGACTTGAGTGAGGGTGTCACTGGGAGGACTAGTATACAACACGAGTGCTACAGAGTGCATAATTGTAATGTGGCAAGGTAGGTCATATGTCACAACCTTAATTGGTGACAGAAAATATTTTGAAGCAAAATTTAAGTGAGTTCAGATGGTCGAACGGGGGGTCGATTGTATCGTGCCAATGGAAACTGGACTTGGTTTTTGGGGGTAAAATTGTCCTTTAACAGTTGCAAAAGAGATTGACTACAACCAACATAGAAAGCTTCACTCAAGTATACTATAACTATTCAATGTGGTGGCGGGATGGTAAAAAAATTAAACAAAGTGCACGACTGGGTCGAACGAAACTTTCTCATTCATCAAAAGTTTGGTAGGTTGTTTTCTTATTTTATTATGTAGGTTCTGAGAAACTATGCCAGATAAAAGAAACGGTGCATAGAATATAGGAAAAGGAATAGTGTTAAATAAAATTGACTCTTTTAAAATTTGAAGCTCTCAGTAACAGTCAATTGTCGCAAGTTCTGGTTAGAGAGTTATAAGCGCCTACTGTACTATTTTAAAAGCTGTTACACTTTACAAGATTTTTGAGTACAAGGCAAGTGTAACAGGAGTTTCTGTTTTCTGATATGTTAAGGCATGTTTTTATTTTTGACTTGAATTTGCATTAGCAGCTATAAACTAAATACCTCGATGGACGTGTGTATTGTGCAAATGAAGTGGGTATATATAATAATGCGCCGCATTATTTTAAGGTGCATAATTATATTTAATATGGTTGAAAGAAGAAGAAGTGGGTTATATTTGCTAAAAAGAAGTTTTGCGGAACTGTTATTGCGTTCTTATTAGAAGATTACTACAACAATATACCGTATAGATAGGTATGTAAAAATAGATCTTGATTTTTGAGAAATAATTAATAATCTGATTTATTCGAATTTTTTGAGAAAAAATAAGTACGGGATCTTATTTAGAATACTTATATTATCGTTAATATGTATTTTGGTCAAAATAGTTAGAACAAAACAGTACCAAATATTGCAATGCCTTAGTTTGAAAAATACTGTTGCTTAACTATATAGCTGAAAGCCGAGTACAAGTTATTGTTCGGGATGAAAGCATTACTTGTTTTTTAAAGCTTTATCGAAATCGAAAATGGGGTTTTTGAGATATGAGCAGTTTTTAAAATTAGCGTTTTCGGTGATTCTAATTGAAAATTAAGGACGCAATAATTTTGAAAACATCAATTTTACTCTAAGTTTGCATTTTGGTCAAAATCGTCATTGCTCTTTTCAAGTAAACTAATGAGAACTAAATTAAAAAAAAATATATTTTTTTCAAAAAACCATTTTACAATAATACAGAGAAAAAATGAGTTTTCCATTAAGTTAGAAATGACCATATTACCTTAGAAATTAATTTTTGTTACAATCGTATGGACCGTTTTCGAGATATGTCCAAATTACAAAAGTACCGTTACTCGATTTTTTAGCGGAAAACTGAGTATGCAGTTATGTTTGCCTCACCTACCTAAGCTTAAATATCAATTTTTGTTGAAATCCTTACAGCCATTTTCGAACAAATCAAACTGGTATGAACATTTTGTATGGAAAGTACCATTAATATTGAGGTTACCATGCAAAAAAAAAAACGTGCCCGAACTGTAAGCCCCCAAACCTTAAATCCGAAGTTTGAACGAAATCCGTTCAGCCGCTCAGGCTGTTGGCCTCGGGACATACAGACAGACAGACGGACAGAATTTTGCGACGCACTTTTTTGAATTCGCCTATCATCATAATGTCAGAATTGATTAACTTCTCGATTTCGAAATTATGTACGATTACAATATCTTTCTCTTACTACGTAATCGAGAAAGTTAAAAACTTTTATTTACGCATCGAACACACCTTCGCCGCCTTTAATTAACTTTGAGCAACTTTATGAAGGTACCTATCGGAAACAGCAATGGATATTATTTAGTCGGAACAATAAGACTGCCATCAAACCGCTCGCTAACATATCCCCACTCGGCGGGTAGACTTAAGCAATATTAACAATATTGGCAACCGCCGGCAGCTATATTCACAACCAACTAGAATTAAGTCCTTTTTCGATGACCAGGACCACATGCATGGATAGAACCTCCTTGCATGCCCGTAATTTGGTTGAACTTTCGACTGCCTGACTACTGCTGCTGGTGTTCACTCTTACAAACAATATGGCGCACATACACTGATTGCCTTTGAATATACAAACCTACCCTACCATTTATGTGTACCCTCGAACTGGGTACAGGAGGGTTTGATTTTATTCACAAAGTTCGGCAAACAATCGGCTCGCCCAGTGTGTGCACTAGATGCAACCATACACTGGACGATTGAGCGTGTCGACATGTGCACTGTGCGAGGTCTAAACTTTACAATTATGCTTTTCATTTAGAAGGGGAAATATGTTCAATTTCCGATAATTGGTTAAAGGCACACACAGCGTGGTGCTTTCGGACATCGATTGAGTGGGCAACTGGACGATTTATTCATCATCATCGGACAAGTAGTGCAAATGCAAACTGATTGAACTGGGGGTATTTATTTGTTGTACCAATTTGCGGTGTATTTTGCGGCGAGCATCACCACCGGCATGGGGTATATCCTCGACGGCCAGGACAAAGGTAACGCTGCATGACCGTATTCAAATTTAAATCCATATAAATGACTTACTTAAGTTGATTTGTTTAGACCGTTGTTTTGTGTTTCGGTCCGGACGGCCGTATAAGAACAGCTACACTTGGCAGAGGCGTGTGCGGCGGGTGTATGCCAGTGTGGTAAGTAATGCGATTTGTTATGGGGATAAGGTCCTATCTTAATGGCTCATTGCCTCAAGTGTCCTTTGATATACAAAAAGGCTCCCTAAAGTACTAATCGGTTGGAGGTGATCCCTTAATCGGTTAAAATAGTAGCTTTTGTCCCGTTTTAGATTTTGTTTTGTCAAAAAGTACAGGTACAGGCGTGAAAAAGGTTCATGCGTCGGGTAGTTTTCTTTTTTTTTGTGGTTTACTCTTTTGAAGTGTGTGTTTCGACTGCGTCGATAATTCGTCGTGGTTTTTGAAGAAATGCGTTTCTTGCAGGTGAGTGGTGGTTGGGGACGTGATTTTGCAAGACGAGTGCATAGGTGCTTTGAGGGAGACTGATCCAATTCCGCAGGTGGTATGATGCAAGCTGCCATCATGCTTTTTCGGGGTTAGAATTGTTGTGGAGTTTATTCTCCAATCAGCTGTAGCTGCCATCACAAATAACTACAAACTGGTGGTTATTACTGATGGCGAATTATGCCTAAAAATACGATCGCAACTCGAGGCGTTTGCATCATTACAGTTACCCTCAAGCCTGGCGAACAATGCTGTAAAAACAGCTTCGGAAAAGCAAGCAATGGGTCTTTCATAGACATCGACTTTAAAGGTAGATTAGTCTTGGACTTAAAAACAACCACAAAGCGAGGCCTATTAATCGGGCCAAAGTACAAATACACAATTTTCTGACAAGGATGCGATTGAAGGAATTACAAACGCCAACTTTTATTCCTGTTGTACCGATACCAAGTATCGCAGACAATCACCACACCCTGGGACAGAGCAATGCGAAAGAAATCGGCTAATGGAAGGACCGAACGTTGATACTATTGGTAGGACAAATTCTAACAAGCCAAAAGGAAGTGTAACTACGGCAAGACGGCAGCATTATCTACGGTAGGACTCTGTTTTCTAATAGAAATAGGTGGACCTGCGGTCCTTCTGGCTGAGGTACCATGGGAAAGACCCAAAAGGAAAAGGTGTCAGCTCACTGGTGGAAAAGATGAATAGCTCTTTTCCATTGTGCGCTAGCCTGTCTGTCAGACATGACATTACTATTTGTTTCATTTTATACTTCTCTAGAAAAAGTCTGAACAACGCCCTGAAAATCTGGCAGATAGTAATTGTCTACACAACTTTTTGGAACACATGCAATATTTGCCATTCGTTGGGAATATATCGACGCTATTCTGATAAACGTTTTTCAATGCAGAACTTCCAGTCAGTATGAAGCTCTTAAATACTTAAAGAAAATTTTAGCTTCTATGACTGATATCGTTTGAAGGATTTCGGTCTAATATCCCATGTACATGTTTCAGGGATGAACTATCTGGTGCCGCGTTATCAGTGAACGAGCTCCTTGCGTAAGATCGGATCAAGCCCCCGAACTTCTACCTCATTTAAATACGTTTCGATTTGGCCCCTTTTTAACTTACTCGATTTCGTTTGAAAGATATTGTATTCAAACAAAATTTCGAACTCGAGAGGTTAATCAATTCTGACATAAGATGATAGAGGAACTCGATAAAGTGGGTCGCAAGATTTCGTGCTTCTGTCCGTCTGTCGATTGTAACAAAAAATTAATTTCCAAGGTAATAAGGTCATTTCTTACTTAAATAAAACTCAGTTTCTCTCTGTATTAACGTAAAATGGATTTTTGAAAAAAGTAATTTTTTTAAATTTAGTTTTCTTTAGTCTACCTGAAAACGGCAATAACGATTTTGACCAAAATGCAAACTTAGAGTAAAATTGATGTTTTCAAAATTATTGGGTCCTTAATTTTCAATTCGAATAACCAAAGACGTTAATTTTAAAAATTGCTCATATCTCGAAAATCCCATATTCAATTTCGATAAAACTTTAAAAACCAAGTTATGCTTACATTCCGAACAATGACTTGTACTCGGTTTTCAGCTAAATAGTTAAGCAGTAGTATTTTCCAAACTAAACATTGCAATATTTGGTATTGCTTTGTCTGCCGATTTTACAAAAACCCGCTCTAACGATTAAAGATAATATGAGATCCTGTACTATGTTTTTCTCAAAAAATTCTAATAGTAAATATTTCTCAAATATGAGTGACCAAATCCCGATCTGTTTCCATATTTCTATGGTATATTTTTGAAATATTTAAAGTGGCCCGCTTCAAATGAAAGTACAATAACAGGTACGCAAATCTTATTTTTAGCTTATTTTATAATTTTTTTCAATCATATTGAATATGCACCCTAAAAATAAATACAACAACTTGCAATCTACACAATCAGGTTACTCCCAATTCATTTGCACCAAAAACGTTGATGAACGAGAAAGTTACGTTCGACCCAGTCGTGCACTTTATTTTAAAAGTTAACAGACCACTTTTTCTAGAATTGGTCTATGTTTGCCATTTAACCGTAGGCTAGCGAAATAAGGCTAAAGCTGCTGGAACAACTTTTTGAAAATTGGACAGTCGCATCTGTCATACCTTAGCAGTTCTAGCATTTGATTATCCTCACAATAAAGTCCATGCCACGGAGATTCTGTGTTTCGAAGCGAGGATTTCCATCACAATGGAATCGAAGTGTCCTTTCTGCGAGGACTTTCATCACAAATCAGTCGATACCGATAGCTTTTTCCGCAAAAACTGGAGTTGAATCGCTGAATGGTTAAAAGGACTTATTTCACCCAATGCGGTCTTCTGCAACCGAAAACGGCGCGACACACGCTACCACCAGTTCATGGGCAAACATTGAGGGACTTCTCCGAGGTTAGACCGACAAATTTAAAGCTCGTCTGTATTACCATTAGTTGGCCAATTGCGATGCACTGAAAACTAAAACCTGCTCCCCGTTTAAACCCAATCGGCCCAGTAGTTTTAACCTAATGCGTTTAAAAATCCACATACAAAACGACAAACTTCTCAATTTTATTACATTCATATGTAATAAAAGCGATTAGTTCTATCTTGTTGGATTTCATTCCAAATTCACACTTAAGACACCCTTCGTAGATAAATTCGAACAGAAGATAATGGAAGATAATCCTGATTGGAGAATACATTCCACAACAATTCTAACACCGAAAAAAGCATGATTTTCCCCAGATAGACATCGAATGGAAGTCGAAACCCGAGATCAAAACTCATGTATCATGCGATAGAGGAAAACGTAAACAATGGGTAGCGCGACGGTCATAGGAGAGTTTCTGCTTCAACAGGATCCGGAAACGCATCTATACCGTGGCGCCTTTTGTTTTACGATACAATACCCACTAACTACCTTTCATTGAAACTTTATTGGTGCTTCGCAATGGCACAATAAAACAGCATATGCCGCTATAGGTACTTGCCCGCACTGCTGCTGTTGGCTTTCTTCTCAATGATGCGGATGATGGGAAAGGTATCCCATAGATCAGAGTCAGAGGGACTACGAGTATACCGACTGTACGCTGACGACGACGACCGACGATGATGATAATAGTACCTAGTAATATAGGAACTCGCTACATCGACCGATGGCGGCAGTTGATTGCTTGCTACAGCACGAGAATTTAATACTTCTATTAAACACATATGCTGAGTCACAATGTTGGGGATTATTTGATGTGAGCTGCTGGGTTTTCGCTTCACCCCCACCACGAACACGAGCAATGATTTGTCTTCTTAATTAAAAAGAACAACGATAGAGAAAAACTGTAGCGTTTGCTGTATTCTTTTGCGACCAAAGTATGGGAGAAACTTTTCCACAATTTATCCTTTTTGTCCCAGTTTTTACAACTAATCGTAAAGCTGACGTATTTTTTGTTTGTTTTTTTTTGGAGGGTACTCCATTGGCCAAACTTTTATGAGCGAACATTTTGTGCGGTTGAGCTCTTAAGTCGCTGCACTACATCCAGGAGGAGTTATGTGTTTTTCAAATCGATTCTCATAATTTGTTCGATACTCTTCAGGGATTTATTATTCCTAGACGACAGATTGGTCTGCTACCATGAATTTAGTTCCAGACAATGTATCTGGAGAAAATGTGATCAATCAAATGTGGTGGTTGGTAGTCATAGAGGCTGTTCGCTCTTGGTCCTGTCTTGAATCACTTTTAATGTGAACGAGGGCACGTGACAGCTAACTGTCACAGCGGTTTGACATCGCAAATGTTGAGGGGCCAGCCCATTTAGAATCCATCACGTGTGTTGCGGCAACGCATTCGATTGACAGGTTATGGAAGGTGATCCATCCCATATGCAGCGCACGGGCCGGATGCGACGGATGAAGTTGCACTTGCACCCGTTGAAAGATGGCACAGCAAGAGAGGAAGCACTTTCATTGGTGGAAGTATTGAGTGAGTGAGAGAAACTGTCATCGGCGGGCGGCAGTGATGCCAACCAAGGCTTTTTCATGCCTTTTAGGCATTATTTCATTAGCCAAGGCTTTAAGACTTGTTTTTTTCAGAAAGGCATCTTTTTTTATTACAAATATTTTTCTATTTTTTTTTTTGATTCAACATATTGAATTTTTATTTTTTTAATGTAGTTTTAGTCCATCAGATCGTCTTGGTAATTGAAGTCATAAATTACCAAGACGATCTGATGGACTAAAACTATGTTTGTTTAGTTCAATACCTTGAACCTACTTATGAAACTAAAATGTCATGAATTTTGTGAAACTAAAATGCAATTAATTTTATTCCTATTAAGAATTTCTTCGGTGATTTATTATTTAAGTTTTTTTTTGGAAATAGAAATTGTTTTTTGTTAATTTTTTTATATTTATATTTTGTTTTTGATTTATTGTCCCAGTTTACCTAAACAAATTATTTTAGGCATTATTTTATTGAAAAATGTTTTTTTTTCAAGTTAGGCTTTTTTTCCTCAAAATTGGTTGGCAACGCTGGCTGGTGGTCACCGTATGCGACGGACTCATACTTCCTACGTCAATATTAATGGAAGCAACGAATTCTAAAGATCTGATTCGCCAAGGCTACTCGCTGGGCCCTATGTTCAGATAACGCATGAAAGGTACCTACCTTACGTCCGTTTTGACTTCTGGAAAATAGAAATGCATGTTCATACCTATACCTACCTACGAAGGTCGGAAGAGCTGGCAAGCTCGGCGAATAGTCTTCTTTGCATCAGCTGTTATAGATTTGAAGTTAGCGTAGGGTCGACTAAGAGCAAGGCGACAGCGCATCGCAACAACGACGAAACCCGAAGGCACCCTCAAACGGCGCACGAATACCGATTTGTGAAAACCAACAGAATGGTTGCCATTTTGTGTTTCAAAATAAAGTAAAAGGGCGAACAGAGGGCATTTCAAATGCTGAATCTAAAGAAAAACCATTCGAACTCACTATCGTGGAATATCGTCAGGTTTTCTAACAACGGCATGAACAACAATGGGAACTTTTGATAATCGACGTAGGAAAGTCAGTCGGAAAAGTCTGTCATCGACCCTTTTCCATTTGCAATAGAGCTATCACTATCATTCAGGTCACCTAGCGTTTCCGACATCGTAATTTTATAGTTGTTCAGTTCCACTCGTTTTAGCCTTCTTGACAAATAAAGGTTATCTATCAAATGAGCTCTAAACAGTTAGTCGAACTGTTCGTCGCTGCGTGCTGTTAAGAGGGTGATGTGAGTGTTTTGGGGCCGAGCTCTATAAATTCGAGAACAAGATCCAACCTTGAACATCTAGGTACCTTTACCTTGTGATTTATAAAGAAGGCAAAGTTGCTTCGAGATTTATCTCAAATAACGGTGGTTTTTCAAAACTGGTCTTGCCAAGTTGACTGGTGACTCCAATAAGGTGAATGGATTCCTTCGGATGGATGGGTTACTTACTTAGGTGGCGCTACAGTCCTGGGTGGACCTGGGCCTCAACCAATACGCCTCTCCAGCTCGCGCGATCTTTAGCTAACTGCCTCCAGTTGCGCACTCCAAGTTGGTTGAGGTCCCCTTCCACTTGCGCGCGCCACCTAAGGCGAGGTCTTCCTCTACTGCGTTGCCCCTCCGGGTTGGAATCGAAGACTCTTCGGGCCAGAGTGTTGGTGTCCATTCGCTCTAAATGTCCCAGCCATCTTAGACGACCGATACGGATGGATGGGTTGGTCATATATTTAAATTTGTGGTAAGCTTTTATAGCAACCATTTTTTCTCTCCTCCTCCTTTTTTGCAGATATCCATCGAGATGGGTCGCATTAGTCTCCAGACCTTGAGCGCTATCGTAGTGGTAAGGCCACAGAACGGCTACTCTACTCATCATTAGAGCGCTTGTTGTTTTGTTGTTGTTTTTTATACCTACGTTCGTGGGTAAAGGCAAGCCCAAGCCTATAACGCTTCAACATCGCACCGAGATAGATACCTTCTTTCAGACAGGAGTTAGCTTTCCTCTTGATAGGGAGTTCCAAAGTTAGCTTTTCCTGATGGCAGAGGAGTTCTGGAAGGCCTTCCTCGCTTTCCTTAAAGGTCGGTCAAATTTCCACAGCCTTTAACTGCATTTAGGAACAAAAAAAAACATGTTTTTGACTGCGGTAATTTGGTTGACTTTTAAGGAAAAACGAATAAAGCCTTTCAAGTATTTTTCTTACCGTGAATGCAGCAAAAAATACATAAAACTTCCAAAAGAGAAGAAGCTTGGAAACGTCATCTGAACAAGTAATTTTTTTTTTCATTTTGGGCTTAGTGGGACTGTTGATATTAAATTTGAACTGATGAGGCCTACCCAAGTAACAATTTGACTTCGGTAAGGTTCAAATTTGTAGTTTCTCTAGGCACCCCACTGAAAATAAAACCCTGGTATATTTGATAAAAATGAGGCTTGATTCAACAACTTTTTTGTCAATATACGTCCAAGAAAATGTTTTTATCAAATTGACAAAAATCTAATAAGTTTTATCTTATCAACTTTTGGTGTGATGATAAAAAAAAATGTTTGTTTTAACAAAAATCGTTTGTTCGTGCGTATAAAAATAATTTTTTAAATTAATCATAATGTTGTAAGCTTTACAAAAAATAATTGCAAATTCTAACGTTGCTGGGTTGTGAAATCAACAATTAGCTGTTGCTTTTACAAAGAAATTTATCAATTTGGTCTTTGTCTTCTTGTCAAACTAACAAAAACAATGTTAATAATATCGAATTAGTTTGTCAATTCAGCTAACTTTTTTGTCGATATGATTAATACTCACCTGCAGTTGTCTGCAGTTACAACACCCCTGTAAAATAAATTAGGTTTAATAATTAGATTTATTAAAAAATGAAATTATACTGGTTGAATTAAATTCATTTTAATTATTATTTATATTTAAAAAAAACTTCACTCCCAGTGGTATTTCCTTATACAAAGGGAAAGATGTTGCTTAATGTTTTGGCGTTGTATAAGCCCGAGCTTCCCGATCGATTTAACAGTCTAAAAAAATATTCACAATTTTAACTCCCAGTTAAGATAATATATATCTAATGTCTTTTTTCAGGCAAATAATTTTTTAACTTCGAAATTTCAATACACAGTAGGTATGTACCTGATAAAAATTCCATAAATTTTCCGAAGGACTAACAACTTAACAATTAAAATAGCTGCACTTACAGACAAGAAAGAAAATGTCCAGAGTAAGTTCAGCTGTTTTGTCGCCAATATACATATACCTACATATCATCCCACTAACATTTTTCACTTACCTTTTAAATACTCCCATAATTTCCATATAAGAGGTTTAGTTAATTTATTATGACCTAATTAATTTTCTTAATTTTAATATGTTGCTTTTTTACTCACTTTTACCGGTTACATTTATGCGCACTAGCAAACTCGCGTGTGAATTCAAAGGATTACAATGTTTAAAATGTATTTTTACTGATTCAACGCGTTTGTTATTAATTCTACAAAATTTATATCACATTTACAATTTAATTTTTTTTTCATTTCACCAAAATGTTTGTAATATTGAAAATCTGTATTTTGTTTGGCTATCAAACAGTTTTCATAGGTTTTGTCAATTTCACAAACATTTACAAAAGTTATATTTGGTTCTGTTTTTATTGATATTATAAAAACTCTGTTAATTCAACAACAAAATTGTTGAATTGATACAATATCGATTTAGTAAACTGAAAATTGTGTTTTGTTAATCTGACAAAGTATGTAGTAAACGTGTAATCCGTTTGACAAAATACCGTTCAAATTGATAAGACTTAAGTTGGATTGATAAATTTCATTTACATATCATTACAACAATTTTTATTCAATTCAACAAAATTATTTTTGTCAATATTATCTGGTATTTTATTTTCAGTGAACTTTTTGTTAGCCGAAGCAGGGCAAATTGTGAAGTAATTGTTTCGAAAATAACTTCTCTTCGTGGTGCGGGCTCCATTAAAAAAGTTTGGAATCTCTTTCTAATGTCCAAGAAAACTTCAGCTATCTTTGGAATCGCAGAGCCTTTGGAAAAAAAAATGAGCATGCCTCATTACGAGACTTACTCACGGGACCGTTTCTATTTCACTCTCAGCGTCCAATACAAATAAGTCCGATCACAAAGCCTACCCGGCCTTTACTTAACAAAAAAGGTGAACCCTCAATCAAACTTGGTAGACTTTGTACTAAAAGGATACACAAAATTTGCGCGGCACTGATAATTATTTCCAGGCTTAATTTTTAAGAACTCACAAAGGTGAAACTTTCGATATAAACTTACCCATTGTCTCCCACAAAATATTTAAAGCTAAAAAGGTAAAAATGATTATTAGTCGGCACATGTGCTCAACTAACTCTTCGCCATTAGCCCTTATTCCAGCCCTTTCCGATGAGCTTGTCACTTCGTAGAGACTTTGACAGCACCGCACAAAGTAAGGACCGTTACCACTTCAGACACCTGGGTTCGCACTATCAAATAACGCGCGCATATTTCCGACATATTACCATCTAAGATGCAACTTTATCATAAACAAGATACAAGTACGAGTGTACCTAGTTCGCTAAAAGTAACCTCTGCCGATTAAGCTAATCATATTAAAGGTTCCCCTCCCATAGATGGGTGCGGTGCTCTGGTTAAATTGCACTTCACAATATAATATGAACGACTTCAGGTAGCGTGTACAAAGTCTACAAGCCGTCCGCATATTTATGCAGAAGTTAAGGCTCATTTTCTGTTAGCTGGTGTTGTGTATTCAAATAAGCTCGCACCGTACATTTAGAAGAGCTCTTGTGTGTGAATACGAGTGCTCAGCAGAAGTGTGCTATTTAAACTTTATAAGGAAGTTGTGGATATACATACCTACTCGTGAGAGGTCGGTTTTATTTATATGTACGTGACAACGTTTCAGATGCAGTCTTCAGTCAGGTAAGATGTCGTCTTAAGTGCCCAACTGTTGGTGAATGTTAGTTTTTTTTTTATTATTTTTTACCAACTATACTTATGCCAAAGATGGCTCCATATTTTTCGTGAATAATGTACCCCATACCCCGTGGGGTGCGTGCACTTTTAATTATCCATTCCATCCACCCTCCCAGCACAAGATTTAATATTTGTTTCCATTCAACACTGACAGCCAGATGAATCTGTGCGGTAATAGCATCATCATCGTACCACCGCCCCCACACACACACACACACAGCCGTTGGTCGGTCAATCGACATTTTGTCCCAGTAAAGAATTCAATTTCAGTTTTCCTTGACAAATATTGACACTCGCCCATACACACGGAAGGATGATGAACGGGCTGCCGAGATAGGCCGCCACAAATAGTCAACCATGGTCACAATGGCTTTAGCGCGACATGCGATATTGGTGGGAAGGATTCAACTTTTTGTGGGGCAAAAAGGTTGGCTTAAACAAACACTGCATGTGTAGGTGTATCGGCATGTGGGCCACCCCAGCAACGAGGGCACCAGACTAGTTACGTGACATATGGTAGGTTATATAGGAAGTGAGCTGCAGCGGTGACGGTGATAGTCAACTCGTATTTCGAGTGGCGCCTGCTGAGGGCGCAGTGAAATATGTTTCCTCGCGATTCATTTTTTTTGTTGCATGTGAATTGAAATTGAATTGAGTTGAAATTATTGACTTAAGCTGATTTCCGATGACGAATCGAAATATGAATCTGTGTGGCTGACTTTGATATCCGATCGTTCACTGTTTGAAAGGATTTTTTTGTTTGTGTTGAGTATTCGTCGGATTCGATTAATTTATGGCTAATTGCACCAAAGGGGCGGATGGAGTGAGTTGATTTTGTTTGTCGGTTTTTATGGATTAAACTGGATGTCGGTGGTGGGTGTAATTTTGCAATTGGACGTAGGAGGAATTTTATACTGAACGTACTCGTAAAAGGTGCACGGCATGAATGGGGAAAAGAGGTATAGGATTGGGACACGTTCTACGTAACAATAGACATAGTGAGAAGAGAAAATGCGTGCATGACGTTTTATTGGGTTAAATATTGCGCCACATGTTTTTTTTTTTCACGTAGGCTACTCAGATACGTCACAAATGAAGTTGAAGAAGTTATATGGCAACGCACTGCTGGGCCTGGGTGAGATTGCTTGCGACCTTGATGGAGCAGCGAGCGTTTTCCATCGGCACCCTAAAAGGACGAAGGTCGTCATCCTACGCAGGCGGACGATTTTTGCAGGGAACCCTAAACTAGACATGGCTCTTTATGGCTCATCTCTAAAAATATTGTCGCATGGGCGGCCCTTAAATCGATGAACAGGTGGTGAGAGTCACTCTGGAGATCATGGGTTTTGATCCAGAATCTGCCTTCCTGCGATTATTTAGTCGGTTGTAGACTTCGCAGACCTTAAAGCTCTCTTCGGACAGTAGTTACACTCACGGATAATTGTTTTATTATTGTATTTTGAAGAATGCTGTTGTTTTCGAATGTCAACCAAGGCTTAGCCTAGACTCACTCACACCATTGCTCCAATTTTTCGCTTTGCACCTTGTTTTCTGGTGTGCAAAAGATGAGGAGTTGAAGCCATCATTTTTAATAGGGAAAATATAGAAAATAGTCCCATTATAGAAAACGCGGCTACAGCAACAAATACGCTACTTTTGGACATGGAAGTGTTTGATGTCGTGGGCAATTTTACGTTGTCGGAGAGTGTTATGCCGTTTTTAATATCTAAGCCATAAATTAGTTCGTGTATAGAATGTCCTCTTTGAGTTGGGCTCACAAAACGGAGTTTACTTCTGCTGAGATCGAAGCACATCTCTAAAATACTCCCTGACAGTGGGTTATCATTATTTATATCCTTTCTACTTAATCCATCAGCTATTAGAAAATCAGGACCAGCAAAATAAACTTGGACATTTATCCTACATGTTATTAAAAATAGTAACTTGCCTCTTTCAACAAAAGCTTGCTTGTCATTTTCTAACTTATTGTTAAATGATTCAGGTTTTTAGACAGAAAATCGTTTGATTGTTTAATGCTCTAACTAAAAATTTTGAAAACCTACATTATTTTGCCATGTTAAATGATATGAGCTTAAAAAAATTGTTTCAATTAAATTACTTTCATATAAAATTGAAAACATTACCAATATCATTAAAACTATAATGAAAAACGCCTTTTAAAATATTAAAAATTTTAATTGATGAGACTCAATAAGTATTTTGTGTATGCTGCGAGTATAAAATGCTATATTTTAATTTTCATGAGAGTTGTTATCTTAATGATTATATAATTTTGAATATTAATAGTTTACAAGTCCACCTATTTATGTAAATAACTTAAACGATGGAACAAAAGAAATACTCGTAAATGTATTTGTTTTTTTTCTTTTTTGTTCAACAAAGCATTTAAGTATCTAATCTATAGATTCTTTATATTAATTACTTAAATAAAAAGATTTTCAAGTTATTTGTTGTGTTGTTTTTTATTTACGTGCATAGATTTCACAAAAAAAATATGTGAATACGAGACTAAAGAGCTGTGTAAATGAAGTAAATAAAGGGTGATTTTTTAAGAGTTAAGTTTTTCAGGTTGGCAGCACTGGTAAGTAATGGCGTCAAAACGTCATCTGTCACAGTGAAAAGTTTTCAGTATACTCTGCCATTTAATCATGGAAAGACATACAAACGAGCAACGATTGCAAATTATTGAAATTTATTATAAAAGTTCGTGCTCTGTGAAAAATGTGCACCGTTTGTTACGATTATGGTCCTCATAGTCGAGCCATGATACGCCACTTTATTTTTGCCCCAGTTGGCTGAGTTGAACTTGGTTGACATTTGGTTTCATCAAGACGGTGCCACATGCCACACAGCTCGTGAAACAATGGAAACATTGAAGGATGAATTTGCGGAGCAGCTTATCTCTCGAAATGGCCCTGTGAGTTGGTCGCCAAGATCATGCGATTTAACACATCTTGATTATTTCTTGTGGGGTTATGTAAAGTCGTTAGTCTATGTGTACAAGCCGAACACGACTGAAGCCTTACAGGATAACATAGCACGCGTAATTCGTGGAATACAGGCCGAAATGCTCGAAAAAGTGACGCAAAATTGGAAGTTCTCTTTAAAACGTAAATGGCAAAGGCCTCTTTATCGATTACAATAACAATTTTGAATATGTGATGCAAATTTGAGTGTTTTTTTCGATTTAAAAAAAAACTACGCTTAAAAAATCACCCTTTAATATAAGTTTCTACAAATCGTTTTAGATTTGACGATGGGAATTGCATTTTGGCTGCAAAGTTTTCTAAATAATACACCAAAATCTGTAGTTAATATCGTGTATTTAACAAATTGTGTTGTACATTCAACAACTAATTCTGCTGCATTCACAATTTTTTTAGTCGTAAAACAAATGCTCTAATTTTCATAATTCGGTTGTAGAATATACCATGTGTCTGTTAAATTGACAGCATTGGATGTCGGGTCGATTATGACAAGTAATACAGTCGAATTAACCGCGGTTTTTAACATTTCTGCAACCAATTTTTTTGGGTGCGAGATATCTTTGACCCTTATCGAAACCGCCTGTAAATGTCAGTTTAAAAATGGAGCGTGGTTATATCCTACCATTTTACCACCAATCAGATGCCAACTGTCAAAGTCCCCCAGTGAGCACTGGAATATAAATTGATAATTGACCCTCAAGTCGTCAACCTCACTTCAAACAACTCAACTGCTATACACAAACTCCTCATACCCGCACTCTGGTCCTTTAACCTCTGCTGACGCTATTCGTAGTACCTACATCGAGTTTATCTTTGAAGTATTTAATTTGCCTTACTGCACGAAACGTTAACATTTCTCTACCTTGGCTAAATAGTTAATGAAATACCCTTTCACCATATACTCGCACATGCATTATGCAGAATTGCTAAACACCTGCTACATCAATACCGTGTGTCTCTTCTGACATAGCTACATCGTGCCGTGTCGTGTGTATAAAAGTCAGTAAGTCAGTAACCGAAATATCTCCAACACCAGCCAGATTCCCAGGACTTGGGTTGCTCCGTAATCCAATTAGGACAGTGGGAGACGGGCAGACCTTACCTTACCCTGTGTATGATTGTGTGCTTTTCGTTTTTGTTTCGTTTAAATAAATGTTAACCGGACCAGAATAATGAAAAGCATCCCGACCGACTTTGCTGGGGCGTCATATAGATCGCAGCAGTTTCTTTAGCAGTTATGTGTATGTGCAGTGCATGTGCAATAGCTGTGTATGCAGGGAGACATCGCCTTACTCGTCCGGGCGAATGGATTGTACAAAACCACATCAAAAAGTGTATCGTTCTGTAGTTACCAAACTGTGTTTTGGTCAAAAAGTGTATTTAAAATAAAATTGTCTACTTGGTTGTCGCATGTGCGGTGTGTTAGGGATGCACTCAAGTCCAGGAGGACGAACTATATGGCCTCGATTTTAATTGCCGGTGAGAATTAATGTCCAATGTGTACGTCTTTGAATGCCAGTTGACAATTTGATTTTTAGTTTGGGAGCACTGTCGTGGTGTGTGTATGACTCACTAAAGTCGGACTGGCGATCTGATTAGCTAGGTAGGTTTCAGCGCAACTTACAACCTAATTCGGGGGTAAGGCGTCCCCTAAAGTAAATGAGCTACAATCGATTCAAACTTATATGTGTAAGCCTAACTGCCTGCGGCTTACACATATAGGACCTTCATAGGGAAGGCTCAATAGGCTCTTTTAATAGAGGCCGCAGTGCAAGAACCCCACAAATGCTCTTCCGTCTTAAAATCTATCTTTGTTTAAGCCAACGTATGATAAAAATAGGGTATGAGTCGAAAATCGCAAGAGATCTCCAGAGTCCTCGACGAAAACCTTTCCAAGAGTCCTACCCGCTCAATAGCTGGATCAGAAGAGCAGTGGCAATATTGGCAGAGCCCGATCGCTAAAGCTGCGACTTTTATGCTGGTTTTTCCCCATCGCAAGACCATTGGTTTGATGAGATATGCGATCAGCAAAAGCAGCAGTACTGGAGGCGTATTAAACGTCGCTGTGGAAGAGAACTAAAGCTGTTCAGTCACGGTCTTAGGGAGGAAAACCGTCTTCTCAGGGTTAGTTGATGCTGTGAACCACAGTCCCGATTAGATAGCTTAGCTAATCCTTAACGTAGTTAGCTATATTCGGTTCACAACAAAGGGAGAGCTTCTTTTTCTGCGGACTTGAAGCCCGGCTTAAAGTTTTCCAATTATCCGTTATCCCTATATATCCATGAACTCTTGGAATGAAATGGTCTTTCTCGCCGGTCCGTAGAGATCTCGTAACTCATAACTGAGCCACAAAAAGCTTTAGATCTGCAAAACACTCACAGACGCTGAAATCGATTTATTTCACCTTCTCAAGTCCTGGAAATATGGCCGATATCGGCAAAAAGGAATCAACCTCAATTCGAATGAATACCGCTTCGCCCCAAGGCGCTCCGAAGGTGGCTGTGATGACGGAGTGATAAATCTCCAACGCTGTTGATAGAAGCGCTTCCATTGAAAGACTGCACTTTTGAAAAAGCAGAACCAATCGGCTAGCTTTTATAGGTAAAAGTTGGCTTCAACTTTCGAGAAAGATAAAGCTTATCTGAGGTATAAGCGAGTTCCCGATAAACTTTAATGTTTGGTAAACATCTGAGATCTAAGCTGAAGGACCGCTATCTTTATGCTTATTACGTGATATCTTAGAAATTGTCTTGAAAGTCTTAAAGATTTATTCATCAAACAAAAATAGTCACTCAGTTGGGGGCTACATAAGCACACGATAATTAACAGCGTCTTGTCAAGGTCAGCTGTTGCACGCTTTATTTTCGTTCTCATCACTCGCCAAATTGTGCTTCGTTGGCTTGGAAAAGCTCTGTAGCAGCACGCGCAATGCAATTAAATATCAAGGGCAGCGCTGAATGTTTTTTTGGTCTTAAAAGATGAATGATGAACCCGTACAATACCAACACTGCATAAGTACATTCCACAGTTTGCTGTGTGAATTATTTTCAAGGTAAGATCCAAACCAGTCTAACACGAAGCCAGGAATTCCTATTTTTCCAAGTCTTTACCGAAGAATGCGCTGATCGAACTTATGAAAAGCTTTGGTACACATTTTACCATCAATGTTAGCAGATGGCTTTAGGTCTTACCGCCAAAAGCCATAACGCCCAAATTGGAAAATGCCTAAACGTCTAAAAACGGCTAGAATCTCGATCACAGCATGCTTCTTTATAGGCTTAAAAAGTTAGGAATTTTAGGATCTCACCTTCAAAATAGGTCACACAGCATGAGGGTTGAAGGTTGATGTCATAAGCGGCCGTCGTATGACTTTAAACTTAGACCTACCACAAGGTTCTGTCCTAAGTCCGTTTCTATTTCTTATTGTTTATATACACTCGCTTTTCACACTTCACTTTAAAGGTAGGTATTCCAACTGCTTTTGCCAATGAATTAGGCTCCGCATATGGTTCAGTCAGGTCAGTCGCTTTGAACGGGGCGAGCATTCCGTAACTTTTCAGGCGAGTATGGTCGAATAAAGAGACCTCCAAAGCCAGAAATTTTGTGCAAAAATTACGAGCTTTAGAGCTCAATCCATTTGATTTTCAACAAATGTAATGAAAGCTTTCGAAAGTCAAAAAATATTACAGACGATTATTATTTTGAGGTGTCTGCCATCTGATTTTCGACATCAATTTCGACCTTAACTTCGTCCCCCTACCCAGTTTTGTTTGACAAACTAAGCATTTTTATTTAAGTCGCCGTACATGTCCTCTGGGTTTTCGCTCAGAAGACATCTGTCCCGATCTGATGGGACACATATGAGGAGGTAAACTCTTTAGAGGGTCTATTAGCATTATTTCTGAAACTTTATACACCCTACGGAAAAGTGAACGCCACATAAAAACGAAGAGTCAGGCAACTTTCTTTGAAAACTACGAGTACCAGCTTTGATGGAGGGAGGAAAATGCGTTTACAAACTTCGCACTCCTGCCTTGTCATTTGCAGTTGCTCCTGCATCCGTGTGTGTTGTGCAGAGGAAAGTAATAAAAATATCATTTATCTTCTGCACTTCAAAGAAGGGACTTTTATCTTATCTTTGCATTTAGAGGTTAACTTGGGGGAGGACTCTTTTGCTCGTCGAAAAACTTCTGCAAAACTTTCTCAAGAGTGAAAAATCCGACTTTAACCTCAAACAGATTCATTAAACTAAACTGGTAAAATAGACACTTTTTTAGACAAATTACCCCGGCAAAAGTAAATAAAGGCGGCACTGTAATGTGTAATTAAGCGAAACACACAATGGCTCATTAAGCACTGCCTAGTAAAACAAATTGCGAATTTAATTTTGTAATTTCCTTTAAAATATCCCTGCACAAGGAAAAAAAGGGCCAAATCCACCATCAAAGGGATTACACATAAATTATTCGCTCTCGCTGTACACATAAAAATATAAATTGTTTGAAATAAAAACAAAAACAGAAAAAAAACTTGTCAAGGGTGTTGATAAGATGAAGATTTTAATTACTTTAATGTACTCTGTGCAGAAAACTCCAGACAACTTTGACATTAGCGCATACCTAGTATTATAGGTTTGGCTACGAAAATGCCACAACGCCAACCTACACAACAACAGACACTTGAAGGAGTGAGCGCACCAACAAAAAATCCACACAAAACAAACTGGCGAAACTGGCAAAACCGGCTTTGAAAGTGTTGCGCGAAAGCAAAGAGTAAGAGGACCGATAAAGGCGCACACAATCCAGCACATTGTTCCTTCAAGCACAATATAACGACACACAAAGAGGAGAGAAAATCCAAAGGATTCTCTTCTGAAATAGACGAGGGTTTCGTTTAATTAGCACTCAATTTACTTGTGCACGCGAAATTTAACTTTTCCCAGAGTAACTTTTCAATTTGTTGTTAAAAAACAGAAAAGGACGCACAGCGAAACTGAACTGAAGCCAACCAGTCGACTGGTGCAATTATTTGGAAACATAAACATAGTATGAGCTATGTAGGGAGTGGCTGCACTGTTTTGCTTTCCGCTGTCCAGGAACACATTTTTAGCGAGCTTCTGGGAAACAACAGGGAGGACTGTAGGTATACTACAGGTCTCATGTGGAGGTTGGAAGAAGAAGGTTTCAATATCGTATTTATTGAAGTTTTTGCAAACCTCTTTAAATGAGCTTTTCCAGTTTATACTGAGCGGCACCTACTAACATTCATTTTGGGCGTGCAGCTTAAATTTTACGAACAATGGAAACTTTTTTTAGAAATTTGTCCAATTTATGTTGAATATTAGCAGCCCAATCTGGAGGTCGACTTATTTTATGAACAGATCTGTGTATCTTAAGCCTATATACTTTTGGTGAAAAGGCGACCCAAAGTGGGCAGCAATTAGGGGTCAGATTGTTTAAGGAGAAAATCTTGAAACGTTTTCATGTGCACAAATTGTTCGCTCTAAGTTTCAGAAGCAAATCGTTTGTGCACACGAAAATGTTTGAACGTTTCGCCTTACAGAATGCCGCCCCAGTTGTCAGCCCTCGAATTGGTTTACCAGTTTGATTTTCGCTGGAAAGATTGTATTTTATAGTGGGCACGTTCAGAACTCCACATTACTAAGTCTGACAGCTGACTGACGTGATATATCTGCGCTTTTATTGGCCTAGATTGATCATGTCAACAGCTTTTCCGCTTGACGAAGTTGTAGGGCGACAAGTCTAGAATTTTAGATAAAGAATTGATTGAAAATCCTATGAAATGGAGAAAGATGGGCGTTTCAAAAAGACTCCACACAAAATCATGTAGGAGTTTGACTCAGGGTGACAACCTTTTCCTAGCTTAATGACAACAAAAGATTGGGCATCGCGAATTTAAGAACTGAACCGATAGGACAACAAAATTTGTCAAAGCGTCGGCCCTGATAGTGGTTTCTGCCTTCTTTCTTTGTGCTAAAAGTCAAAATCAATGATCATGAGTAAAAAGTATCGTTTTTGAGCTCCACCACTATAAATTCAAGAGGCTGCCGTTAAGCCTTTTGACGGTCTTTTTGTATATTTCATCCAGCGATCGTATTTTTATTTTTGTGACGCCGTTTTTTCCATCACATAAAAGGGGACAATTTTTCAAGTAAAGATATAGCCGAAAATGGTTAAGGCACATTTTTACTATCAAGATTTGTAGGCTTGATAAATGGAATGGAATTGGCGCGATACTAATAATCATATCGAGTGTCCAGGCAAAATTTTACGAACTCACTATTTTCCACATAAAACTATACCCTTTGCGACCTACAAAATATTTTGTTAAAAATGATTATTAGTAAATTCCTTGGTGTTTGAAAATTAATACATCAAGATTACCATCTAGCTCCAGATTTGTAGGAATTGAGAAAGTTCCTATTTACAGATATAGAAAGATGATCTTAAGCAGAAAAGAGGACATTTGGAGGTCAGTTTAGTAAAAAGAGGACATAGTAGCGAAAAAGATGACTGTCCTCTTATAAAGACGACGAATGGTCACCGTATCGCCAGTAGAATCTACTAACATAAAACAAATCAGAGGAGACATAGTAGCGAAAAAGAGGACTGTCCTCTCAAAAAAACGAAGAATGGTCACCGTATCTATAGATCTTTCGGAAAGCCAATAAAATTTACTTACGTAAAAAATCAGAGGACACAAAAAGAGGACTGTCCCCTCAAAAAGACGACGAATGGTCACCGTATCGCCAATAAAATCTACTTACGTAAAATGAAGTGCACGACTGGGTCGGACGTAACTTTCTTGTTCATCAACAGTATTAATGTAAATGGAGTGGGAGTATTGTGTAAGCTCCGAGTTGCTAGACATATATTTTTAGGGTGCATTTTCAATATGGTTTGAACAAAAAAACTAGGGAAAACTATATTTTTCAAAAATTACTTTTTTCAAAAATCTATTTTACGATAATACAGAGAAAAACTGATTTCTCCATTAAGTTACAAATGACCATATTAACTTAGAAATTAATTTTTGTTACAATCGTATGGACCGTTTTCGAGATATGTCCAAGTTTCAAAAGTAAAGTTACTCGATTTTTTAGCGGAAAACTGAGTATGCAGTTATGTTTACCTCACCTACTTAAGCTTGAATATACATTTTTGTTGAAATCGTTAGAGCCGTTTTCGAACTAATCAATGAAAATTTTCTATTTGAAGTACCATTAATATTGAGGTTACCATGCAAAAAAAAAAAACCGCCCCTAACTGTAAGCCCCAAAACTATAAATCCGAAGTTTGAACGGAATCCGTTAAGCCGCTTAGGCTGTAGGCCTCGGGACATACAGACAGACGACAGAATTTTGCGACCCACTTTTTTGAGTTCGCCTATTATCATAATGTCAGAATTGATAAACATCTCGAGTTCGAAATTTTGTACGAATACAATATCTTTCTCTTACTATACGTTACGGAGAAAGTTAAAAAATCAGAGGCGGCATAGCGAAAAAGACGACTGTCCTCTCATAAAGACGACAAATGGTCACCGTATCTAAAGCTCTTTCGAAAAGCCAATAAAATCTATTTAATTTTAAAGCCTTTAATTTAAAGGTGAGCACACATGACCCCATCCGAATCACAAACAAACTCAACTGCTTTTCGTAGCAGTAAAACCCTGCAAACTACCATTTTACGCACAATCTAATTACATATACATTCCATCTCAATTGTTAGGTAGGTGTATTATAAATTTCCATGGAAGAGTTCTGCAAATCCCGAACTACTGCCAGAGATGGCAAAATAATAATATCGCGTAAGCCGGCACCGTGAAACAGCTTCAAAGGCATTTACTCAGAAATTCATAATGACAGCAAATTCAATTTGTAGAGAATAATTTGATAGATTTCCGATAAAAGCTTTTAAAAGTCTATTCGAGGTGATGAAAGGAAACGAATAATACAATTTGCTGCGTACTTTATTTTATTTAATAATAATTCTGCCCCCTTTTTGCTTTATTATCGATGGATGTTGCCATATAGCCAGCACGAACACAATACACCATTTTTAACTTTAAGCTTTATTTACTGGTCGATAAAAAGAAAAAAATAAATCTTCCGATAACTGCTTATTAAAAATGCCATATTATTTAAAATGAGCAAGGAACAGGGAACACGCTGCGATGATAATGAGACTGAAACTCTCCCCCCAGGCAAAGGTTGATGTAAAAATTTTTCTCACGCTTCGGGCCAAGTGCAGCCAACTGAATTAAAACCAAAAAACAAACCTCAATGGCCGCGCGCATCGCTTAAGTTAATGAAAAATGAATGCATTGTCCTTTCTGTACTTGCACAACTTTATTATTAAAATTTATTGAAGAGTATTAAATGTGTCACTGATGCGGAAAATTGTGAAATAACATAATGGACTGCCAATGCCGCCGACACCGCAACGGCTTCACAGTGCGCGCGATAAAAATGGAGCCCAAAACAAAAACTCCCATTCCAGCAAAAAAAAAAAAAAAACATTCGAAATACGAGTACCTAGGATAATGACAATGAAATATAAAGCATTGGAGGGGACAAAAGCTGGATGGCGACCGAAAGGAACCATCCGAGCCCTCAAAGGCTTTGTCAATAATTTACTCCAAGCCATCAATTTTTTTAATTACATTTGATTGGACAATGTAGGGAAAATTACACAATACGGCCAGAACGAGAACGGGAATCGTCCGTCGAACAATCAGAGTGTGAGGTTTATAAAATGTAGGTACCTACCCTTACCATCCCCACCGGAGGAGGGGATATGGTTCAGTCTCTTTAGGCAGAAGAGGAGTATGTCAAAAATCGGGTAATTGACTGAAACTTGAATAATTTGCATACAAAAGGGATGAAAAAGGAATAAATATGTAAGGGGGGTGGGATTTTTTTTCTTTTGATGTTTGTGGTCAGTGCAGAGGATACCAAAATGAAACAAATGATTGAAACAAATAAATTGGAGCAGGCTATACAAATTATTTACCAGGGGTGAGTGGTCAGTGTTCTAATGTAATGGATGACTCCTTTCTGTAATTGAAATTGAATTAGGGACACATGTTCACGGACGACGCCTACAGCTCTCAAACAAGATAATTCAACTTGCAGCTCTTTAAAGCATTCAACACCACAACCAGTTATTTTCGATCAAAAATTTCCCATTCCCAAAACATATCTCTATAGGTATGGGGGAGTGGAGATTTATATAGATGCGAAAAAAAAACCTCCACCACATATCTGAGGTTGAACATTTGGCCGCCCAATCTAGGAAATAGTTTGGTTGAATCTGCCGGTGGACCGCATTCAGTTTCAACTCTTTTTGATGTGTGCTAAGTGTGAACAGGTTTCATTCATTGAAGTGGCAACCACAATGAAATTGATTTTGCAATTTGCCGTACGAGTGACGTCCTGGAATGGCATTGATTTTGATTGCATCATTAGCGATTGTGTATATCGACAACTGTTGTGGCTTGTTATTTGGGCCGAAGTTTGATTAGCCTTGTTCATTTAAATATGAAAATTGCCGTCGTCATTATTTTAATAAATACCGGTTTTGATGTGTGCGTTCTCGCATTCAAAATATAGGATAAAAATGGGCTTTTGCTGGAGTCTATGTTATTATGATGGGGACATGTTTGTGGGGAAAATAGAAGCGAGGAAGGCTTCTATCATAACCAATGAAATTATGGAAGTCACGGATCGTTCTTAGACGACTTTCGGTACGTTTACCCTTCCCAATTTACACCCAAACCAGACTAAATAACCAACAGGCCACTTGGTGATGTAGATACATTCACAGATTTGTCATAGACTTCGCAGTTCTACCTTGTCCTCAATCGGTCCTAAACATGGGATCAAAAATCTATGGAAGAATTTTTTTTCTTTTAGAGGATACCTATGGGTTCTTTGTTGACCATTTTTTCCGTCTGTCGGATGAGTGCTTTCCCATCCAATTTGTTTCTTATGCCTTACAAATCCTCCGAATGTTGTTTTGAGCGCAGTGTTCTGGATTATTTCAAACTGAGAGACTACTCCTGCGTAATTTCTCCTTTGTGGTGTGTTTACCCATGCATTTGAATTTGGAACTTGAAAAGCTTTTTGTACTCGTTTTTTGCGTTTTTTGTTTTTTTGTCATGTCGTATTTTTGAACGCTTTACGTATTTACTTTTGATGGGGATAATTTTGGGACAATTTTGTCACATTTTCTGACGTATTTCTGATCACGGTTATTGACTATAATTTAGATTGGAGCCATTTCTTGGCACGTTTTTGGGAACGATGAGTTTTTGACTTCACTCTTTGGACACAATTTTGTTGCGTTTCTTTATGACCAATCTGTGTTTTTAGACCCGCAATTTACCACGTATTAGGCGCGTTTTTGACAAAAATTTTATACGTTTTTTCTGATGCATTTTTTTGCATTTTTCTGGACCCCAATTCTCAAAAATTCTCGCATACGTTTATCCGTCAAAATCTCCGATGCTAGGCGAAAAACTGAAATTTGCAATTCTCGAAATCCGTATATGATAATTTCTCTTCGAATTGTACTCGTCCGCCTTTTCCATGCGGATTCGCGCCTCGCATAGGGAATAGCTTACTGCTGATTGGCTTAGTTGATTGTTGCGGTTATCTCCTATGCAGCTTTATGGTAACTTCCAACTGCAAAAAATCGAAGGGAACACAAAATCTGAAAACTCATCTGATTTTCCAACACCAATCAATAAATCAAATTATAAACTTTGTATGAAAGAGTTCAAAACAATTTTGGGGCTCTCGAATAGCTCGGTATATTTCCGTTGCGCCTAACTGCTCCATTGTCAACAAAAGCTAAGCCCAAATAACCAAAACACATAAATGTTCACTAAGCATACAAATATTTTAAAATATCTCTTTTTTTTTTTGTCAATCGAAAATAATAATTCCAAACCAATTTAAATTTGAATATTGGTTTTTGATCTGATGGGATTTTTTGTTCACAACCTGTCAAAATCGTTTACTTGACGTACTCCAAAACTCTACCGCATTCGAGAGGTGAATATAATTTTCGCATAGGTGGAAAAAAACCCGTAAAGCTTTGAGACTACCAATTTTTCGGCTATGCGAAAATTTCAGGCGGATTTGCTCGTATACGAATTATGCTATGCGGAATTTGGGAATTGGGGTCCTGGATGCTTTTCAGGCCGTATTTCTGGCACATTCTTGCGCGATTTAGCTCGAGTTCTTTTCACAATTTTTGTCACGATTTTCGCTGTGTTTTTTTACGTGTCGTCACAAGTTGTTCGATCTGTTTTTTACTCCAATTTTGACTGCTTTTGTCAAGTTTTCTGACGTTTTTTTCCGACGCGTTTTTATGGCTTTTCAAGTTTTCTTGGCAGTTTTTTTTTTTTCGTTTTTCCGACGCGTTTTTATAGTGCTTTTCCGGACGCTTTTTCAAACTGATTTGGGACTCTATTTTATGTCATTATTTCATTTCGGACGTCCCAATTTTACACTTTTTTTTTTGGCACGTCTGTGTTTTTCGCTGATTTTTTTTTGTCGTGTTTTAAGATGGTTTCCAA
Organism: Cheilosia variabilis; assembly: GCA_951230905.1. NCBI lineage: Eukaryota > Metazoa > Arthropoda > Insecta > Diptera > Syrphidae > Cheilosia > Cheilosia variabilis. The sequence goes on along the minus strand of OX579680.1, from coordinate 56,785,970 downwards.
AAGTTTTATACCCCCACTTTGACACAATCTTTAGACTGTCTTTTAGCTGTCACGTTTTTAAGCGCTATTTCTGAAAGAGACGCACTGTGTTCCATATTTTTCTACCAGCTTTTGGTGCCTCTTCGATCTGCTGTTTTAGAGGTTCTTTGACTTGTTTTGTACCCGTTTTTGTAGATATTTTTACTCGTGAATTATTGATACGATTGTTGTTATATTTTTGGGCGCTTTTTCGACGCTTTCCGTATGCACTTTTTACCAATATTTTGGCTCATTTGTGAGAGCATTTTTCTTGACGCCGATTGACTTTTAGAGGCCAGTATCTTGTCAGACATTTGGCCGAGTTTTGTGGTATCCTTATCGTCATACATTTTGACTTTTTGAGTTCCATCTCTGGTCAGATATTTTGGTGGGTTTTAAGGCATTTATGGGTCGTCTTTATCGCCTTTCCCATGCGTTTTAAGGACGTTCCATTGACTTGTTTTTAGGCCCATTTTTTTGAGCAGATTTTGCCACTTTTTTTGACGACAGGTAATGAGTCTTACGCCCTGCTAATGGTATTCACTGATCACTTCGCATTTCCATTAATTTATCAACATTAAACCATTTGCGACAAAACCACACGTGAGTGACATAAACTTTTTTACGATCCCACTACAAGTACGTATATACCACCAGAACTAAAATCAATCAAACCTTATCTAACCTCTCCTACAAAATTTCGTTAGCCAGCAGCATAGTAAAATATTTACTATGACACAAACGGATTAATAGCGCCCGAGATTCTGTATACCTTTTCATTGTTATCTCGCGCTCAGTGTCGTATAGCTCCCCGAAATCATCCTCGCCAAAAGGGAGCTACAGTGATAAAAATACCAAACAACGTAGATACACAAGCCTTATTCCTATAGAACGAGTTCCTATTTTGTTAGTCACTACGATAACATTTGCTCAACCAGACAGCGCAGCGCATCCGCATCGTGTACAACGTACGACTGTTGTGATATTCCCAATTGTAATTGCCCGGGGCATAGCTATTGTGTTTCGTGTGTGCGGGTGAAGTTTAAAAAGAGAAAAAATCATTACCCCATGCGACGGTGAGCGTGTAATCCTGCAGCTTGTACCCGGATATAGCGGCATCGGCAGTATAGCTTATAGCGCAAGGATTACATTCATTCCAGGGTGGATGGCTTGGCCCATTTATTAAGCAGGTGTTTAGAATGTAGTCGGTACTTATTTATGTGCAGGTGTTAACATGATTTACGGATATCTGTGCGCAAGGATGTGATATGAGCTGTAGGTACATTCGGTTGTTAATTATTATCAGGCTGTAAGCGACTCGAATGCGTGTGCATTTTAAGCATGACTAAGCCAACATACAATGATTTCGGTTCGAGGACTTGGTTGAGTTAAAAATGAGAGCGATTTTAATGACTACAGGGTGTGGCAACTGATCGCAAACTCACCATCGCCCCAAGGCACTCTTAATTCTAATCGCATCAATCTGAAATGTAGTTCACACCCCCTAAAAGTAATCAATTTACAAACACCAACACCGACGGTACAAGTAACAGTTTCATCCTCCATGGGGGGTGCTTCTCTAAAACGACAAATTAAAAGAAAACGACAAGTAGTTGTCGGGATAAAAACTTTCGCAAGTTCGCCATCATACTTAGCTGCACGTATACACTTCAAATGGAAATCCCCAATGTATAGGTTTCTGAGAACCATGTGGCCATTGGCTTTACTATCTGGTGGGCTTCTTCTTCTTGGGCTCGGGCTCCTTTCGTTCTATGATCGCAGTCACATTGTCGTCACTGCCGATTGTTTTGACTTAGGGGTTGATGGGACCCCCGAGGAGGCAACGCTTTAATGATGCCATTAGGCTCAGATTATTTAAGTTTATCGAGCCACATAAAACCAATTAGTGGCTTGGATAGCTGTCCCCTGTTGGCCTCTTCGTATTGAAGGTTGCCTGCCATACCTACCAGTCTATACACAGTGAATTATAATGTGAATATACCCACAGATATTAATTGCTGGGGTGTGTATATAGTCGGGTTGTTGTCGCGCCCCGTCACGTTATTATCTCGCTGAAGTTATGACGGTATAATGAGGTGTTTTATGGTTAGTTAGGATACGCGTCATGTCCGGTGGTCGGGTGTAATTGCTTTTGTTTGACGTTCACTTTTGTATACTTGAATTCGGAAGCGGTTTTTTTTTTGAGACGATTTTTGGCGACTTTGCATGAGGTGAAGACTGAAGAGGTGAAAATTGGCAACTACTGATTTTTGACGACAGTTTCGGCGAATTTGTATGAGGTGAAGAGCCGACCAGTGATGGAACTTCTACCACTTAAGTGGTATTTCTGGCACTTTTTACACTTTCGGAAATTCTGCCAACCTGAACTCGAAATCTACCACCTTTTACTCATCGCTATTCGCTAATAATATTTGTTTTCCATCATTTGAATTGAAAATCGTATCTATTCCTACTCGCCTTACTTTTACCAATACACACTCAGCTGAAAAGCATTTAAAAAAAATAAATTAAGTAATATCAAGAGCTATAGGAAGTGAAAATGCGCTAATTCTTGGTTCCTACAACAAATAAAAAGGAAAATTAAATTTAAGATGATCTTAGCTGCCAAGGAACTTCTGGGGAACGGGGAAGATTTTAAGCCCCCGGAATTATTGGAAAGATATGCTTCAAAATTCACAGACGGTTGCCAGATACGAAGTAATCATTTTGTTAGTTTTGAACGAGAAATGTGATTTTTAAGGATAACTTAAATTAATATTAAGAAATGACTGATTTATGTTTATTTTATTTCCCTGTTTTTTTTTTTTGTTTTTATTATTACATAAATAAATTAATTATTTACCATGGAAAATTTTCTACCACCGCTTATAGGCAGGCGCAGTGGCTTAGTGGTTAGTGTGTTGGACTACTAAGCGAGGGGTCCCAGGTTCGAATCCCGAAAAAACCCAAATTCCAACTTATGGTTTTTTTCCGCTGCGCCAGTTCTCGCGAACGTCTGACAAACATCCGAGAGTATAACTATCATGAAGGAGCTTCTCAATTAGCCGTTTGGACCCGGCATAAAATTGTAGATCCCTTCCATTCGTCCCAAAAAATGAAAAACTCACACAAACGAATGGTTGTGAGAAGCTAGGCCTAGGGTCCCTCCCTACAGACCTGTTACGCCAACTATTTATTTATTTATTTATTTATTTATTATCTACCACCACTTCGCTTTTCTCAAGTCCCATCACTGGAGCCGACCATTTGCAACTACTGATGAAAAGAATCTTCTTATTTTTTGGTTTAGGTACAAATTGTCAGTACCTACCACTGATGCGCATTTTGTCTCATTTCTCTATCAATCTTGCCGTTCGGAATGGGACTCGGCATACAATTTTGCAGGTGCCTTCCACTCGTCCATTCCATATTCGTCATTGGTATCACCATAGACTAATTAATAATAAAGACACACCGCTTCATTTTCAATTTCCTGCACTGGGTTGCTGCTACTATCATTCATGTTGGCCTTATATATTTCTGTGTTGCAAGTTATACCGATCTACAAGAACGCAATTCATATTCAGTCCAGAAGAAAAAGCGAACATTCTCGCTAAAATTTTTTTTTCATGGGAAACTAAGAGCTAAATTAAGCGCCAAATCTGAAATTCTTATAAGGAAAGTAAAACCAAAAGTTTTTTTTCTGTTTATTGTTTTCATAAGCAATCAAGTATGTATTTATTTAATAATACAAAATAATTCAAAAATCCCAGTTTTCGTCGAGTTTTTGCCCTCTAAACGGGGATTCACGTGTAGGGTTTCCACATACAAGTTATAATAATATAAAGGGTGATTTTTTAGCTGGTTTGGTTTTGGCAACACTGGTTTTGACAGCTGACGTGTGTTTAGTACCTTGTGTCACTGTCAAACAGCTTCAGCTTGGTTTGCAATTTAACCATGGATCGTCTTACAAATGAACAACGCTTGCAAATTATTGAATTTTACTATCAAAATTCGTGCTCGGTTCGAAATGTTCATCGCACGCTGCTTCCATTTTATGATCGGCATTCTCGACCTTCTGAGCAGTCTATTCGGAAGATTGTGACCAAATTTCGCACCAAATTTACTTTGTTGGACATTAAACCACCAACACGTTTACGTACTGTGCGTAGTGAAGAAAATATTGCGGCCGTATCAGCTAGTGTGACAGAAGACCACGAAATGTCGATTCGGCGCCGTTCCCAGCAGTTAGGCCTTTGTTACAGCACTACGTGGAAAATTTTGCGGAAGGATTTGGGCGTAAAGCCTTTTAAGATACAGCTGGTGCAAGAACTAAAGCCAGCCGACCTACCACAACGCCGAATTTTTGGTGAATGGGCTCTTGGAACGCTGGCCGAGGATCCGCTTTTTTATCGAAAGATTGTGTTCAGCGATGAGGCTCATTTTTGGTTGAATGGGTACGTAAATAAGCAAAATTGCCGCATTTGGAGTGAAGATCAGCCAGAAGCATTGCAACAGCTACCAATGCATCCCGAAAAAGCCACTGTTTGGTGCGGTTTATGGGCCGGCGGCATTATTGGGCCATATTTCTTCAAAGATGATGCGAATCGCAGCGTTACTGTCAATGGTGAACGCTACCGAGCGATGATAACAAACTTTTTTTTTGCCCGAAATGGAAGTTCTTGACTTGCATGATATGTGGTTTCAACAAGACGGTGCCACATGCCACACAGCACGCGAAACAATGGCGCAATTGCGAGGCGAGTTTGGTGAACAGTTAATTTCACGTTTCGGGCCGGTCAATTGGCCGCCTAGATCGTGCGATTTGACACCATTAGATTATTTTTTGTGGGGGTATGCCAAGGCTAATGTGTATAGGGACAAGCCCGCTTCGATTGACGCACTGGAAGCCAACATCCATGCATTCATTCGTGAGATACCGGCCGATATGTGTGAAAGAGTATGCCAAAATTGCACTCAGCGGATGGGCTACCTGAGACGCAGCCGCGGTCAACATTTGCATGAAATTATCTTTAAACATTAAATTGCAAGGTTCAAACTATCGATTCAAATAAATATTTCATTCATTTTTTCGAATTTTTTGTGTTTTTTTTTTTAAAAAAGTTCTAAACCTCTTAAAAAATCACCCTTTACTAGCATACCCGTGCGAGTGCGAGAACTCTCGCATGTGGATGTTGTATGTACATAGTATAAAATTAAACTTTTTTGAATGTATTAATATTTTCAAAAAGTAAAAATGTGTAAACCAAATCTCTTTCTTTTGACACTTCATTTGTTAAGATTGATTGAGTGTTAAAACCGCAAAACTACAGAAATAATAGAGGGGATTTGCAAATAAAAAGCGCTAGAAATTCCGCTAGGTGCTAAAACTTTTTAAAGCGCGCTAAACGTACTAAAAAAGGGCCAGATCTAGCGCCGAAAGCGCTAAAATGACAGCCCTGACCACTATACAAATACTCTCGTTCGATCAGCGAAGTGACGCCACGTGAAGATGGGATGAACCATGTCGTTTGAACGCAAAGAACACACACAAACACAAATCAGTTGCAGTTCTACGTCGTCGGTCGGTCGCTTCGCACTGTAGAGAAACCGTCCACCACGCCATTCCATTCGATCATCGTTCGTTGTGAATGGAGGTTGATGCGATATAATATATGTATGTGGAATTATTCATTTCATGTGACTTGAAGGTAGAGACAGAGAGCACATAATTTTAAATTTATTCCCCTTACTACACTTTTGATGAGATGGCTCTGCGCACAAAAAGTTGGGGTGTGAGATGCGCTGTCCCTCCTTGTCGAAAATCGAAGCGTGACAATCCCACCCTATCTTCGATTCGATTCGATTTTTTTTTGAAAAGTGGATGGATACCATACATTTGTACTCTACACTTGCAAAAAATTAAGGCTACAGTAATAGAAAGATGTATTTATCTATAATAGAAACGAATCAAATTCCAAAGTTTACTTTTTGGTTTTCCGATGAAAACGTTTGTAGATCCCACCACATCGCAGTTCTAGATTACATCATTCTTGTTCTTCTAAAAAAATTGTGTGTCTGGGAAAGTGCAAAGTTTGCAACTACTCCAAGGGTACCGAAGCAACACCCCAAGCTAAAAATAATTCAGGAATAAATTTTTTTTCAAGCTCGCCATGATTCCCAATAAAAACTACACCTTAAAAAAAGTTAAATATACATACATGTACAAGTACATACCTCATTAGTCTACTAAAAATAAATCTTAAAAAAAATATGAAAAACTTGAATTACTTTCATACTTAATAAATATAATAGAAACAAATTAAAAAAAAAGACAAAAAAACAAAACAAATATCTAAAAAAATAAAAATTTTAGGCATATCACATGTGTCTATAATTTTGAAAAAAAAAATGATATTATACAACATCAATTGCAATCAGCTACATGCCTATACATTAGTAGACAATTTTTTCTTGAAATCATAGCAAAAATACGAAAAAATCACCTACTCTCGAAGCAGAATTCCTAGGCCTAGGTACTTTCACGAAAAATATTTGAAACGCAAGAAATACCTACATACACACTTACCAAGTAAATTAAACAAAGGAAAACAAACAACCACCAGTCATCGCAGGAAGTACGCTACAATGTGTTCGACTGTATCAACTTTCCTGTGATGCAACTTCTGAAACACAAGCTTACGACACAACATGCACGAGATGGAGGCAATCTCCGTGGAGGCAATCTCAAAGTGATGACTTTTTCTTTATATGAAGCGGTGGTCTTTATTATTAATTAGTCTATGGTATAAGTCAGAAAAATATCGCAAGCTAAATTCTAGTCCGATCAGGCTTATTCTTAATTTTCTTCATTCTTACGTGCTCAATCTCAAAGTAAGCCGAATGATTCTTAAAAAATAACAAAAATCTAAAATCAAGCTTTATTATTAAATCAAGCCTATGCAATATTAAAATATGAATCATATCACCTGAACATTTTTTTTGCATACAAATACAGGATCGGACAATAATTATACTCTCCAAATAAGCCCATATAATCTTAAGCTTGCTTTATGGATAAAGTGTGCATACCAATTAAGATCTAAACGATCAGGATATACCAATTATATTCTCTAATCATGAAAAACTTGCATGATGGGTAGAAAAAGTCCATTCATTCCGATTGATATCTCGTACAGTTTACGTGTTTCCGTAGTTAAGTGTTCTTTCAAAAAATAAAACCGTGGAAAATTGTAATAAATTGCATGTGATAACAAAAATGGTGGAATTAATAATATTAATTTACTATAAATACAGCTGTAATAAAAAATATGTCTGATTTTAATAGTCCAGGGTGGACTTTGTGTCCATTAAATAATGGAAAGACATATTTTAGAAGTCCACTTAAGCATTTTTGATTCAATAAATAAAAATGATTTTTAAAAAAATAAATTGTTTTATTTTCTTAAACAGGAAAGTGACGGAGTTGATAATAAATTCGACAAATAAAACTGTGCAATCTTAAATTATTGATATATGACATTCTTTAAGCATTCCGAAAAAAAATAATGTAAGGATAACTTGTTCTTATTTAAATTATTGTAAGTTTATTTCAAGAGTTATTATTCTGGGTTTTAGGAAGCATTATTCTTAGTGCTGAAAAATAGGTGGAAAATAAGGTGATTTTGAGAACAATTATGTTATAGAACAATCTTAAAATAAGAATTAAAGGTTAACCAAAAAGCATACGCAAAATCCGATTTTTGTAGTTGGATTAAGAATTTCCGAGCTTAACAGATTTTCGTCAACGGATGGGCTTGATCTGACACTGATTATCTTGATTTAATCTCGTTTTTTCCCTGAGAGTAAGATTGAGGCCAACTACACGCCGGCGTATCGCCCAAAATCTGAAATATCGGATGACAAAATATCCAACAAAACCAGAGAGACTTATGAGTGATTTACCAAACAATGGTATCGAAAGGTTTCGAACTTGATCTAGGCATAAAAATCGAAGGTAACGAAAAGGCGGATGCTGTGGCTAGAATCGGATCGGAAATGAGCATCAGTGAAGGAGGTACGTCCTTATCCCAGTGAATAAAAAATGTATGGCATAATAGGAAAAGGGGCCAATTCACCCTGGTTATGTGGGAAGGACCGTTCCACCTCTTGTCCTATATAGACGAATTTAGACAAAAAGAAAACAACCAGCCTCCTGGCACTAAACAGACAGCCTCTATCTATATAAGGAATCTGTGCCATTGAAGGCAGGCTCCGTGTAAATAGAGGATAGAGTCCAATGATTTATGCAGAAGCTGCTTTGCCAATGATCCGCTCTACAAGAACGACGCCTACGCACTCTAGGATCGAAGTTCTTCGTAAACCAGTTTTCAAATATCCGACCTCCGACACTCCAACTTGCTTCAAAGTTAGTAACTCTATGGGCTTTAGTTTGCTGCATCTTTTTCTAGTTTCACTTTTTACCAGTGGCGTCAACTTACCTAACCTTACTTTACCTGGAAATCGGCTATAAATCATATTCAAATTGTTCGTCAAACGTGCATCGCGCTTAATGAATGACTTTTGAGTTATTAGGAAAGTCTGTCAATTTATTGCTCGAGTGTAGACGTAGACTGCCTATTGAGACACATTTCAACAAATTGAATCGACTGGCATGAGTCAACTGCAGGAGCAACAATTTTACAACGAAAGCTCACCGAGTAAGATAATCAAACAAAAAAAAAAAATTATCCATTCAGCTTGACGAGGGAAGTTTATCATTCACGGCTCATTTGAATATATTTTCTCCCCCGAAATAAAACTCCCCATTTGCACTGCACCCACGGGAGTTACCCTCGTGTCTTTTATTCCTATATACAGATACATCTCGCTTCTGGCTGATTTTCGAATTGATTTACATAAACTTTGATTGGAAATAATTTCCATTTCCTCGATAAAGTACGAGCTTGTCAATTTGGGGGGTAAATAATCCATCAGCACTGTCGACAACTCCCGTTTTGTAGCACATTAAAAATTAGCCAAAGCTGAATTGCAAAGGGTCTTCCAGATATGATCGCACATCTATCCTTTGTTGAACTAAAATTAATTAAAGAAGAGAATAAAAAAGAAATTAGATAACTCATCTAGCAGACTTGGTTTTTTTCTTTTTCTACATTTTTTTTTTTTTTTTTTGTGCTGTCGCGCATCAGAAGTCACAGAGTGGCATAGTTATAATACTTCCGGCAAAGCCAAGCGAACAGATAATTCAATTATTGATTTTAATTTAAACGTCAAGAGTAATTAATACTTTGGGAAAGTTTGTTCTAGCGGAAATGCACAAAAGTACCCTTCTTAATGGACTTGGAAGAAGGACGACTCATTATGGACACACTAGACAGACGAGGAATTTTACGGGGGGAGGAGCAAGCCCAAAGTATCATTTCCCTTTTTTGGAAGTGATGGTCAACCCGACTATACAAATGTTGTGACTTCTAATTAGCATTCTAATCGATGGGTACTAATGGAAATTTAGATTGAACCGACCTTGTTCCATAATTGTGTAAGGTATCCGATTTGCGCCTTTCGCTTGTGTCAATTGCATTTTGCCCTCAAAAAGGATGCATTCGCCGTGCCTGTATCGCCGAAGTAACGCGCTAATACCTAAATAAACGATGCACTTACTGTCATTGGAGCTGCCTATCAGTAGGTATGTATGCAACGGAAAAACGTCGTTATTTTGCTTAAACGACAGGCATACCGGACCCAGTGTAAAATCATCGTCGATGTCGTTGCATTGCGAAACCAAACAGAGGAAAAGCCCGTGACCAGTTCAGCTGTCTAGTTGATACCATTAGACGTATATACGTACAGTTGCATGTAACAGAGTGCAGTATAAATCCTCGAGGGCGACATTTCGTTGTTTAATGGCCGAATGAATCGCTTACAGACGGCAGACAACCGACCAGTAAAGGTATAAGACTGAGAGGACGTCTCCCATTGTGCGGGTGTGTGTGTGTAGTTTGTGCGCGGGACCTTCTGTGTGGTGATTTACATTTGGACATTGGACATGTCAATGCTGCTATTTGGAACTAAATAGGTCACACGCATGAGATGGTGTTCTGAAATTCGTGGTTTAATTTAATGAGGTTCTCGTTCTCGATCTGCGATGTATGCTGTTAGAGGAAGTCATGGCCCGGGATTCATTTTGAGTTACTTCACACTCTGGACCAACATCAGGGAGTGAAACCTGGATCGCCTTAATTGGAATAAAGTTTGCAGTTCAGTTTTACTATAATTAAAGCAAAAAAAAAAAACTTGGCTACCTATTAGCCAAGTTTTTGTTGTTAAATTAATTATTTGTTTATCAACACTTGGGTAATTGTTGGGCTAAATTGTTTGTCCACTCTTGGGGTAGGTATATGTGAGTGCGATAACAAGAAATCTGATTATCTAACGTTTACTGCAACATCCATCATTTTACACGATAAATGTGTCGCCTGCGATTCTTGGATGAATTCGCCGGCGAACTAAGGAATCAATGATCCCAGATTGAAGGGAAAAACGCTAATTTTAGCGCTTTTATAATAAAAAAGAGGAAAACGAGGAACAAGTTTTAAAAAAAATCTAAAATCTCTGCTAAACTTCAATTGTTTAAAAATAAAATAAAAACATTAGTTTTATATTACAAAACAAATTTCAAAGCTCACTCAGAATGAAAAATGTTCATACTAAACGTGAAAAAAAACAGCCCATCGAACATCTAAATACAAGTACAAAATTTTAATTATTAAGTATACTTAATTTTGAGCACTTTGAAAAGTCGGAATTTTGTTATTGCATTTATGATTTTTTTTTTATTTTTTTTATGCGAAAATGATCGAAAATTTCACTTAGGGAAGAAAATAGGGGAACTTTTTTCGAATTTAGGGGAAAACTAATGCCAGAGCAGAAAAAAAAAGGGGAGAAACAGTCTTCAAAGTCTGGGAACATTGGAAGGATCCCCATCAAGCCAACGAAATTCAAATTGTATGCTGTGCTGAGTAATGAAAATTGGTGATGTCCGGAAACATGCAGACTATAGAGATGACATATCCATTTAATAGCAGATAGATAGAATTTTTTGCAGGTGAAGTGTCAAAAACATACCATATTAGGGTAGGCAGAAAAGTCACCTTATCACATATAAATTTAACTCAGCTTTATTTTAATTCTTTGCAATATCAAAATTGACCCTGATGCTTGAGCTCTTAATCAATTCGACAGCAACGTGCTATTCGAGACGGCAATCCTGGTCATTGCATTTATTCAGTCAATGGGGTGAACTATATCTATTGCCAAGTAAAATGCATTTTTTTATTAACAGCTGGGCGCAAAAGTAGTTTTCAGATAAAGAGAAGTATTGCGCAGGTTCTGTTTAAAGGTCGGCTTTGTAAAATCAAGAAGACAATTTATCACTAAAGCTAAAGATTGAAATTTATTAACTGAAGGAATTACTTGTGCATGGGTATTCGCAAGCCTTGTTCGAAAGGTAAAAGATACAAGAATGAGGAAAAAATCAGCGACTAGATCATGAATTTATTTAGTCTAGGTGGCCGCGGGGCACCGGTGGTCCCTGTACGCACCCGAAGTGGTCCCGAAGCTATCAGGAAAATAACAAATAAACTGGCTTTGCCCGTGCTCAGTAGTTGTCTTGAAATGCAAAAAATACTGAATCAGTTCTGGGAGTCCAAATTTCAAATACCTTTTACTCATTCAGAACAGAACATTCATTCGCAGAACTAAATAAACTGAGCCTTCAACTGCAAGGGTCAGGAAATTTTAAGTTGCAAGGTTCCAGCAATAACAAACAATTTTTTTTTTCAAGATTTTGTTTAAAATATAAAAAGAGCGAAATTTAAAATTCAATTTCGAAGTACGTTACATCAGTTAATACATAAATCACCTAAATATATATATAAAAAAAAACTTTGGTCGTAAGCTAATGCTCTTTGAAATTTTGTAACATATTTGAATTGAAATTGACTTAGAATTGCATTGCTTACCTATATCAAGATCAAAGAATTTCGGTTCATTAAAGCTCAACATATCCATTGTAAAGACAACAATTTCAACAACCGTTTCAGTACATATTTAACCAAAAAACACGTTACATCAGTTATTTTATCAAATTCGTTCAAATTTATGTTTCCTTAGAGTTGATACAAACTGTTTGACTCACATTATTATTTATAATAATGGAAATAATAGAAAACGTTTTTCTTCAATAGAAAAGGTTCTTTTAATGTGCTAGATTTAAAAAGTTCTTGATATCAAAAATCTTGAAATTTAATGATTTCGAGGTAAAAAGTCTTGTACATATTTTGGAGCTCAAAAATCTTGAAAAAAAAACATATATCGTGTAATCTGGCATCACTGGCAATATATTTTCATATGGACATAAAATTAGTGCATTTACTGTGAAAATTAAGCTATGTATCAATAAAGTCGAAAGAGATATCTTTTCTGCGTTTGATACCCTGAATCAAATTATTGGGGGAGAGTGTGCTAAAACTATAGAATACTCCATTTGAAGAACTTAAAAAGTGAATTCACTCGATTTTTTCCTGACTGTGTATGATGATGAAATTCAAGAAGAAGTGATTGAAATTCAGCACAAAAGTAACTTCAAAGATACATTCGAGACAAGAATTAATCTTGAAGATTTTTGGAGCCAAAAGGCAGTTTCTTTACCAAAGATTGGATTAATTGCTATGTTAACTTACTTTTTTCTCATCGATATATCTATGCGAGCAGGGGTTTTCGGCGCTTCTGCTAATTGAACAAGCACCGTAATCGATTGGATGCCAATGCCGACATGCTTTTGCCTTTAAGTAACACTGAACCCTTGGAACCCTCCAGAAGTAAGTAAAGAGTATGTAGTCCCAAAAATCTCATTAAAATAATATACTTATTTCGATTATGCAAAACTGTCATAAACTGTCATAAAAACTGTTGGCTCTGAACAATTGCATGCGTGTTTTATTTATAGATAGAACAACCTTTTATTCATTTTTACATTTACTACTGTATATTACCACTAAGCAGTTGGTGGTCCATGGCAAGACTGAAATTTTGTCAAATGGTCTCTCATCACTAAAAGATTAAGAGCCGCTGGTCTAGTGGAAGTATTTACTCGTAGTGAAAGTAAGTATTTAGCATTACATGTTATTTTTTTCCGCAAGACTACATATTCTACTAAAGTTATTAAAACCAATGAATTGCTATCTTAACAAAGCCGTGTCTATTTCATCGGACTTACCCATCAGGAATTACAAAACAAGACTGCGATCTCATCAATTTCGATTCGCATTGTGTCCGTTGACAGTTTCCACAAATTGGGCCCTTTTTTAGTGGAAAATTTAATTAATATTTATGGTTATGTCATGGACGTCAACTAATTTGAGACAGAGCCCAAAAGTAGCTTCGAAACGCCGATGATAATTAACTCATATAAAGGGTTTTTCAACAGGGACGCTACAAAAGTAGAGCGACAGGGACAGCAAACGACGCCGAATTTCTTGCCGCTCTTTTGACATTTCTCTTCAGTAAGGTTTGCCATTTCATGATGGGAAGATATACGAGCCAACAAAGAGTCGAAATTATTAAAATTTACTACCGAAATTCGGAGTCAGTGGCCTCAACGTTAAGAGCGCTACGTCCAATTTATGGTCGTCATAATCGTCCTAGCAGATCAACAATTGAGCGTCTAGTGGAAAAATTTGAATCCACAGGCACAGTGCAAAATGTTCCCGTGCCAGTGAGACAAATAAGTGCCCGTAGTGTCGAGAATATTGCTGCCGCTGAGGCTTCAGTTGAAGAAAGCCCAAATGTGTCTCTCACACGTCGTTCTCAAGCGTTGGGCATCTCTGTGACGTCGTTGTGGCGAATTTTGCGAAAAGATCTTGGCCTACATCCTTACAAGATTAAATTGACGCAAGAACTGAAGCCGCTTGACCACCAGAAGCGTCGTATGTTCGTGAATTGGGCTAAGCAACAACTTGAAAATGATTCGGATTTTCATCGAAAAATCATCTTCAGCGATGAGGCTCATTTCTGGCTGAATGGCTTCGTCAATAAACAAAATATGCGGTATTGGTCAGGCAGCAATCCACACGTACTCCATGAGTCATCATTGCATCCCGAAAAAATTACGGTTTGGTGTGGTTTATGGGCCGGCGGCGTCATTGGGCCGTACTTCTTCCGCGATGATCAAGACCGGCACGTTACTGTGAATGGGAATCGCTACCGTTCAATGATAACCGAATATTTTTGGCCCCAATTGGATGATATGGACTTGGAGGACATGTGGTTCCAACAGGACGGTGCCACAAGCCACACAGCGAATGTCACAATCAATTTATTGGAAACCAAGTTTGGAGAACGTGTTATCTCACGAAATGGTCCAGTCGCTTGGCCGCCTCGGACGTGCGATTTGACGCCGTTTGACTATTTCCTGTGGGGCTACGTCAAGTCTATGGTCTATGCCAACAAGCCAACGACGATTGATGAACTTCGTACGAATATCGAACGTGAAATTGCAGCAGTATCGGCCGATTTATGCTTGAAAACCGTCGAAAATTGGGTTCAGCTTCTGGACTTCTGCAAGCGTGCCCGTGGTGGCCATGCAAAAGAAATTGAGTTCCATACATAATGGCATCGAACGTACTTTCACAGGAATAAAGAATTTCATTGATATCCAAAACCGTTTTTGTTTTACTAAAAAAAATATTTTGTAGCGCTCTTATTGAAAAACCCTTTATAAGAATTTTTGTCTTTGAAATTATTCTGTAAAATCGATATTAGCGAAACAGAGTTATTTTTCAATTCAAAAGCCACGGAGACGAAGCATTCCATTAGCCGGACCCTATGTTTAGTACTTTGTGAGGTATCAGCGCAAAAGGAATTTTGTTTGCACCTCGGAGTTGTGACGACTCTACAACACAAAAAGGCGGCAGTAACATAATTTCTCTTTCAACTGTGTCTCTTGATACGTAATGACATGGAAAGTGAAAGAAAACCAGAAAAAAAAGTAAATCGTCATTCATAAGACTTAGAGCTAGAGGTACTTACTTTTTTAACTCAATCTAAAGCGTTTCGCTTTGAAAAACTGTCAAACAAGAGGAAATCTACTGTTGAAGAACTCACTATCCAAACACGACGATAAAGGGAGAAAAAAGTCCCAAGATGGAAAAGGCACGGCCGAGATTGTCAAGAAATAAAACGTATAAATAAAAAGAGGGTGCACGATATTCATATATAGGCGCAGTGGCTTAGTGGTTAGTGTGTTGGACTACTAAGCGAGGGGTTCCATGTTCGAATCCGGAAAAAAAAACCAAAATTCCAACTTATGGTTTTTTTCCGCTGCGCCACCTCTCGCGAACGTCTGACAAACATCCGAGAGTATAACTGTCATGAAGGAGCTTCTCAATTAGCCGTTTGGACCCGGCATAAAATGTTAGATCCCTTCCATTCGTCCCAAAAATGAAAAACTCACACAAACGAATGTTCGTGAGAAGCTAGGCCTAGGGTCCCTATACAGACCTGTTGCGCCAACTATTAAATTATATATGATAGTCTGTTGTTTTACCAGTTCCATTTCATAGTGCC
This sequence comes from Cheilosia variabilis, assembly GCA_951230905.1. Lineage (NCBI taxonomy): Eukaryota > Metazoa > Arthropoda > Insecta > Diptera > Syrphidae > Cheilosia > Cheilosia variabilis. The sequence goes on along the minus strand of OX579680.1, from coordinate 56,770,307 downwards.
TTGCTTATAACAGTTTCTTCAGTGATACTAGGAAGGCATTAACAGGCCTCCTTCATAAATAACAAACAACGCACCTTTCCATACCAAAATGCCAAATCGTATGGGTAATTTCCCCTTGCGTGGGCATTTTGCCTTCAAAATGAGGTAAAAGGGCGAAAAGGATTTTTTTTTTATCTCTCAGAAGAGTGTATGTTGTTGTTTTTGAACGTCGGCATGGGCAAAAGGGACATTTTTGGATACTTATGATATTCATCGTGGGCAATTCAGTCCGAAAAGTCTGGCATCACTGGTCTATACCAATCGGAAACGACTGTGTTCATCTTAAGGTTTTTCTTCTTCACTGCACCACGCAGTGTTGTTATATCGTGGGATCATCCCTTTTTGTGGGAATTTCGATGTCCGCAAAGCCTTCCGTGGGATAAAGGGAAAAAGCAACAAATCGTGGGAATTTCAGAAATCTAACAAAAAACATTAAAGCTATAAATTTTTGGTGAAATTCTATCAAAACACCTGAGTCGGCATTCTGTAGGGCGAAACGTTCAAACGTTTTCGCTTGCAAGAAGAAATTCGCTTGTGTAACATAGGGCAGATCATTCGTGCGCACGAAAACGTTTGCTCGTTTCGCCTTACAGAATCTGACCCCTGTATTTCACCACTATTATCAACACGCTGAATGTCCATAAAAACCTCTCTTGTAAATCGTCTTTTATCAAAATTTTCTAGTACCAAAAAATAATCATAGCAGTGTTACAAACTGCGGTTTTTATACTAAAGGTTAATTTCACGCGATTTTCTTTCCGTGTAATAAAAAAAAACATTTAAAATGAGCCGCAAAAAAGTATCGTGGGATTTTAAAAGGGAACTTGAGTACGGTGAAAAGGGAAAACAGGGAAAAATGACCACGCTTCGTGGGATAAATGTAAAGAAAGTGCTAATAACACGACCACGTCTGAAAAACAGCCGAGGGTGTAATTGTCATGAAAAAGCTGTTCAATTCAGATGGTCGGACTCGGTTTAAGATTTGTAGGTCCCTTTCATTCGTCCCCAAAATGAAAACTCACTCAAAACGAATGTTAGAATAGAAAAAGCTTGGCCTGGCGTAGCTATGCGAACCTTTATTTTTATTTTATTTGACTTGTGTCCCCTAAGAATTATAAAAAGTTCACAGCCTAATTGCTGACCCCCAACTTTTCTTGGGAGTAATATCAACTCCAGGTGGAAATAAAAAGAGCCCCATACCCCATGCCCAACCCTACAGTCTCCACTTCTCAAATTCATAGATAAACCAGAATAATAGCCCCAGGTAGCGATGAAAGGATTTTCCATCTCCAGGCCACATCAGCATCATCCATAACCATCGTCAACATAGAAATCCTTACGACAAGGTCTTAACTTCTTCAGATTAACCAAGAAATAAACCGCTCTAATGACAAAGTTATTACACGGTCGATGCGCCCCTCCATAGAGACAGGGAGAGAGAGAGCAATATCATCTTCGTGGATATTTTATATGGCTTGTGTGATGTGGTTTGGTTTTAGGCAATTCCCCAATGACTCCACGCTGGCTTATGCCGCTGGCGTTTAAGTTTAACGCTTTTTGGATTGCTATTGCTGCCCAAAAATGTCTTCCTCGTACGTGACTTGAGTATAGCGCGAGCAGGTACCGAATTAATTAGTTCCAAAGTACGCGTACATACTAAGGACGCAGTTGAAAGGGAATTTACCATTCAAGAGCGGACTATTATGAAAGTTGTAGCTGCACGTCTGCGGGGTATGCGTTCGTCTATACCTGAAGTTGCATATAATATCCCTGGAAACACACGGAGAAGATGTGAGTTCCTTGCACTCAAAGTAAGCAGTGCAAACTCTCAAGTCTAGACAACGAGTGCTTGAAATTCACACAACCATTCATTGGAGGAGGCAATGTTCTGGCAGTGTATCCATGTATCCATCATACTTCTACGTCACGCGCTGACCCAGTTGGTTTGAAATTCAATTTCACTGGCGGCGGCGCTTCAACAACATCAATCAATCATATGTAATATTCAGTTTTGAATCAGAAATCAATTTGAATCAAATTAATCCGAACAAAACGCGAATGTGTATACACACAGTATCTCTGTATAAATATTCGATTGCTCGATTTGAATAGAACAAAAATAAATGAAAATAACAACAGGAACTATACGTGTGTATGTATTTGGGTATATAATATAAAAGCAATAGCAACAGCAGCTATTGCGCCACATCATCGGGAATCGCATTCATCATTTTTATTTATGCAGCAATCTAACTCGATGATTAATGATATCGCCCGTCGATCGAACTAGTACGGTACCTATGGAGTGAGAGTCCTTTTCAAGGATACAAATATGGAAACAAAATTGATAACTACTTGCCAGGGCTTTGACTGATTATCCAAATAACACATAGCTATCTGTTTGGCAAACCTTTGTAAGAGCATGACGGCTGTAAATAATAATTGCAATAGTTTTAATAAATATATTACTTCACAGTTAATAAACGTGTTTAATAACGGATAAATCACTGAAGCGTCAACAGCTGTATAGTCGGTTTCAAATGGGTTGTTGGTTTTTATTTTTTTCCTAATTTATGTGACAGTGGTCGTAGTTGCGAAATGTAAAGGGTGGGCCATCTAGTGGTTTCTTTTTAAATCATAGGTTATTTTGACATTGACAGCTGTTTCCCGCTCGAAATCTTGACAGAAAGTCAGTATCACACCTCCGCGGAAAGAAATGAGTCGCTTTACGCATGAACAACGTTGGGAAATATTGAACTTATATTTTAAGTGAGTGCTGTGTAGTGTGTAGCCCAAACAGTGCGTTTTTTGAAATGAAGTTTTGGCCGAAATGAAGCACCCACCGCGCCTGCTTTACGCAAGTTTGTGCAAAAAGTTCGTGAAACTGGTGGACAATACACTTATGGTCCCCGTTGTCGAGAAGCGCGAGAATGCATCCATAGAGAGTGACAGTTTGGTGCGGATTGTGGAGAGTGGAATCATTGGACCACGATCATTGGGAACAACGTTTCGGTCAACGGTGGGCATTACAGAAGCATGTTAACCGACTTTTTTTTTACTGAAATTGAAGACATGGATTTGGACGATCTCTGATTCAAGCAGGATGGCGCGCCATGCCACACAGCCTATGCCACAATCGAACTTTTGCGCACCAAATTCCCAAATCGTGTTATCAGTCGTCTTGGCGATGCCAATTGGCCGCCTCTTAGCTGCGATTTTACCCCTTTTTTGTAGGGAACCGTGAAGGTCCGACGTTATGCCAACAATCCGGAAACGATTCAAGCACTTAAGGCCAATATCATCCAAGCAAACCGTGACCTACAGCCAGAAACCATCAACAAGGTCTTGGAAAATTGGTGTGTCAGAATGCGCTACTGCGAAGCCAGCCGAGGCAGCCACTCGAACGACGTTGTGTTCCATAATTAAGGGGAATGTTTGCTCTTACTTATAAAGCCATAATACATGGAAGAAAATCATGTTTGCTCATTTTATTGCATTTTTAAAAAGAATTTTGTATTTGGCCCAACTCGTATATGAAGCTCTAAAAAAAAAAGTATTAGTCTGAGAAAAAGGTCAAGACAAAGCATCTCATATGAGGGACTTGTTGCGTCTAATAATATTGAATATCGTATAAAAATTTATAAAGAATGTGCACCCAAAAGGGCTCTAGACAAAAGGAGAACAAAATTTAGTTCCCGCGCATTATTTATATCTTTAGCCTTATTGTACTTAAGCCACTCACGACCACGGTATAATTTGAAAAATAACTTCAAAGCCTTTATAACTTCAAAGCCTTTATAGACGGCCGACAGGAATGGCTACTGTCTAAGGATAAACTTCTCTCGAATAACAACTTTTCCCGCCGATTGGCTGAGTTTTTTTTAACCGAGATCAAAGTCGTTGAGAAATCTGCTTAACCATCCTATCAATGGAAATACCAGCAACGAAGACAACATTTTCGTGTGACAGTCTTGGGAAGTCATTCTTGTATTCCCCTGTCAGGAACCTGCACTTCGATATCAATTGTCCAAGCGATTACCATTCGCAACATCTTCTAAGGGATGAGCAATGAAAATAAAATAAAAATTAATAGTTGACGCAATATAGGTCCGTTGGTACCTTTGGCCTATTCCCCCTCACACAATTGTGTTTGTGTGAGTCAAGCCAAGTCATTAATATATCGAATGCGCATAAGAGTGCTCGGAAACTTTTTTTGTATTGTTGTATAGTTGCCTACATAAGTTTTGTCTAGTCTTCGTCGAAGGGAGTCTCCTTCAGACAGGTGGTCGTAAAAGGCGTCTATTTGAGGGGGTAATTGACTTTGCTATTCCCTCTCCAACTAGGTACATCTCATCAGAAATCAAACCTGGAATTACTCCTGCCAGTCGCTGTTTCTTTGCGCTGATAAAACGGCTTCGTGGAAGATCCTCTAATAAGCAAGTAAGCAACTTTGTTTGATTTTAAGAATCCCACACATGCTGGGGTTTTAAGCATGCACTCTAACCTAACAGATGAGGATCTTTATTTGCTACGAGAGGGAAATTCATGTTCTTTCAACTTTATTTACTTTGAAACCCTCTGAAGAAGACAATTCGAAGAACTAAGCTGGCTATGCAGCGATGTAGTTTAGACATAGAGATAGCGACAACTTTCAGAGTTTGAATCTCACCCAAAAGGTCAGTGAAGTTGAGGAAAACCTCAGCGACATGAAGAAAAAGAACTTAACCGTTTTTGAGCGTGCAACAGGAGGCAAAGTTAGGTAAGGACTGAACCAACAGAAGATGTAAGTATCTAAGAAAACTTAAAACCCATATTTTTTACATTTTCATAAAAACTCAGAGCCAACTGTAAATTTAGTCGAAGAGCTCCACCATCCTTGATAATGCAACTAGAGGCACAGTTAAGTAAAGACTGAAATAACTGAAGAAACCTGTTACCTGAAGACTGAGTATACAGGGGAAGTAAGTCTACTACGCCCTGTTTTCGTCTTTTTTACATTTTCATAAAAACCAGGGACCCTTAGTAATTGTATCGAATTCGATACAAATTAGTGTGCTCGAGTACAAAAGTACAGTTTGCCTTAATTCGATACAATTTATCCAACTGTATCTTTCAAATTCTCTTGCATTTTGTAAAGCTTTTCCTAAGAAACAAATTAAAATAATCGAGATGATGATGTCTTTGTCATTTTGGAAGACATAAACAAGAAAATTAATATTCAAAATCCATTTCTAAATTTTCTGGAGTATTTTACATCAGAAGCAGTTGTATCAGGAAAATCTAATTTTATATTGAATTTTGTTTTTTGAATTTTTTCCCAAATGAAAAAAAGAATATTCAACAAATTAACAATGAATATAGAGCCGACTGCTAAATAATTCAGCAATTTTAATATTATTTAATTTCAGAACTTTGGGCCGAAGTAAATTCAATTAAAAAACGAGTCTAATGAGCTGATGTTTGAAAAAATTTATAAAATTGCTCAAGCCGTTCTCGCTATTCCTCACTCTTACTTACTTACTTAGGTGGCGCTACAGTCCGGGGTGGACCTGGGCCTCAACCAAAACGCCTCTCCAGTTAGCGCGATCTTTGGCTAACTGCCTCCAGTTGCGCACTCCAAGTTGGTTGAGGTCCCCTTCCACTTGCGCGCGCCACCTAAGGCGAGGTCTTCCTCTACTGCGTTGTCCCTCCGGGTTGGAGTCGAATACTCTTCGGGCCGGAGCGCTGGTGTCCATTCGCTCTACATGTCCTAGCCATCTTAGTCGACTGATGCGCACTTTTCTGACCAGGTCGATGTCGCTGTACAGCTCGTAGAGTTCGCTGTTAAATCTCCTCCTCCAAAGCCCGTCAACGCAAACGGGACCGAAAATCAGTCGAAGAATTTTTCGTTCAAAACGACCAAGGAGATCTTCATCCGCCTTTGATAGTGTCCATGATTCTGCGCCATAGAGTAGGACTGGGATGATGAGGGTCTTATATAGAATCTCCTTAGTGGTTCTTGACAAGGCCTTACTTCTCAATTGCCTTCTAAGGCCATAGAAACAGCGGTTGGCAAGTGTAATTCTTCGCTTGATTTCTGATGTGATGTCGTTGTCAGAATTTATAGCGGAGCCGAGGTAGACAAAGTCCCTAACTACCTCAAAATTATAGCTGTCTGTCGTGACGCTCTGACCGATTCGTCGATGTTGTGTGTCCCTTCTTGTTGACAGCATATATTTTGTTTTGCCCTCATTCACCACTAAACCCATTTTTGCCGCTTCTGTACTGATACTTGCAAACGCACCAGTGACAGCTCGCTGTGTTCTGCCAATGATGTCGATGTCGTCAGCGTATGCAAGTAGTTGCACAGACTTCTGGAAGATTGTGCCTCTGGTGTTGGCTTGTGAGTTTCGCACAATCTTCTCAAGAATGATGTTGAAGAAGTCACACGACAGCGCGTCACCTTGTCTAAATCCTTTTTTGACATCAAAGGTCTCGGTGAGATTGTTTCCGACCTTTATGGAGCAGCGAGCGTTCTCCATTGTCATTCTGCACAATCGGACGAGTTTGGCAGGGATGTCAAAACTAGACATGGCTCTATATAGCTCGTCTCTATAGATGCTGTCGTATGCGGCCTTAAAATCGATGAAAAGATGGTGAGTATCGATCTGAACTTCTTGGGTTTTCTCCAGGATCTGCCGTAGTGTGAATATTTGGTCGGTTGTGGACTTACCGGGCCTAAAACCGCACTGGTAGGGACCAATCAGATCGTTGACAAAAGGTTTCAGGCGTTCACACAGTATGGCAGACAGGATCTTGTATGCGATGTTAAGAAGACTAATACCTCTATAGTTGGCGCAGTTTAGAGGGTCTCCTTTCTTGTGGATCGGGCAAACGATACTGAGGTTCCATTCATCAGGCATACTTTCCTCCGACCAAATCTTGGAAATGAGCTGGTGTATGCTCTCTGCCAAGTCATCTCCCGCTGCTTTAAAAAGCTCGGCAGTCAAGCCATCTGGACCAGCAGCCTTGTTGGTCTTAAGCTTGGATATTGCTATCCTCACTTCGTTTTGGTCGGGTGGACGGAAGTCTTGGCTTTCATCGTCTAAGTTGAATGGTTTGTTCTGCCTGACAGCGGAATTTGGGTCGTCCTCGCCGTTTAACAGTTTGCAGAAATGGTTTTTCCATATCCTCAGTACCGACTGTGACTCTACCACAAGGTTTCCTTGTTCGTCTCTACAGGTCTCTGTTCGGGTCTTGTTGCGATGACACGTTCTTTTTACCCTTTGGTAAAACTTCCGAACATTGTTCCTGGAGTAGCACCTCTCTATTTCCTCGATCGCGCGCTTCTCATGCTCTTTCTTTTTCTTCCGGAGAAGCCGATGTTCTTCCCTCCTCTTTTGCTCGTAGAGCTCACGAGCTGCTCTCGTCCTTCTGTGCAGCGCCGCTTTGTATGCGATTTGTTTTGCTGCATGTGCTTGCCGGCATTCTTCATCAAACCAGGGGTTTCGCGAGGGTGGTCGTGTGAAACCCAGCACATCGGTTGCGGCGTTTCTGATGGCTTCTTGGCATCTATGCCACTGGTCTTCAGCACTTGATGCTGGCTGCATAGGACTTCTCGAGAGGTTGAGGGATACGCGATCGGCAAAGGTTCTGGCGGTTTGTTGCGATTGTAGCCGTTCAACGTTAAATCTCCTCACAGTATTTCCTCGTTGTTGTGGCGTTTGAGATACCCGCATACGTACCTTGGCTACAACAAGGTAGTGGTCCGAGTCTATGTTGGCCGCTCGGAAAGTTCGGACATCTAGAACACTGGAGGAGTGCCTTACGTCGATCGCAACATGATCAATTTGGTTGACGGTTTGATGATCTGGCGACCGCCATGTTCCTTTGTGGATATTGAGGTGAGGAAACCGTGTGCTAGCTATAGTAACATTACGCCCCGCTGCGAAGTCAATTAGCCTAAGTCCGTTCCCGGACGTGGTGTCGTGTAGGCTGTGCTTCCCGATTGTGCTACCAAAGATGTCCTCCTTTCCTATTTTGGCGTTAAAATCACCTAAGACAATCTTAACGTCATACTTAGGACATTGCTCATACGTTTTGTCGAGGAGCTCGTAGAAACACTCTTTGGCAGCATCGTCTTTTTCTTCTGTGGGGGCGTGAGCGCATATTAGGCTGATGTTGGCGAATTTAGCCTTGATGCGGATTGTTGTAAGGCGTTCACTAACGTGTCGAAAGCTCAAGACTTCTTGCCTAAGTCTGCCGCTTACAACAAATCCGCATCCAAATAGACGCTGCTTTTGTTCCCTATAGCAATCACCGTAGTAAATGTCACAGGTTTTCATCCTTCTTTTGCCCGGCCCATCCCACCGCACTTCCTGGATGGCGGTGATATCTGCTTTGTAGCAGTCTAGGGCCTCCGCTAATTGTTCGGCTGCACGCGGCCAGTTCAGGGTGCGAACATTCCACGTGCAGATACGAACGTCGTTGTCCTTTTTCCGTTTTCCAGGGTCGTCAACAGTGAATCCGTCCTTATCCGAGGCTTTTGGTTGCTTCGCAACAGTTTTCTTTTTCCGTGGTTGGGTAGTTAGCCCCACGCACAACCCCCAACTTGGAGGACCTCACTCATCAAAGGATTTTTTCTTGCCAGACATTCACAAAGTCCAAATGTCGAAACCGACTTCAAGTCGACACTTGCTGGGCTTTGATTGAAACAAAAAATTTTATTAGAAACTCATCCTGTTCTGAGTTTCAAGTTCAGGGCGACATTTTGAAGATGAATGTGCGAATTGAGGGTATAAATCCAGAAGAGCTCATAGATTAAAAAGATAAACAATTTTTTGTAGGTTTGTATAGTTTTTCTAGGAAGTCATTAATGTTTTGTTAATTTACTTTTGTTTATGTTTTTGAAAGTAAAATATTTTTAATTCAATTCTTTATACGAAAAAAAGTTTTCAGTACAACTGGCTCCATTTCAGTACGATCTTACAGTTTTCAGTGGAAATCGAAAATGGCATTTTCCATCCCTGGTATCGGCTGAGTTTAAGTTTAATGTTAACCTTCCCAGGATTTCAACCAACACGTTACCTAGAGAGCTACGAACGAACGAACGAGTTTGTACACGGTGTGTAAGGTCCTGCCGCAGCGAGTTGTAAAAAACAAAGAATACTGAAGACTGCAAGAAATGCAATGAGTGAAAAAAGCTTCGCGCATTCATAAATGACAGTCATTAATCTCTTTCTATGCATTTATTTTCAACATTGAATAGCTGACAAATTAAAATCACCCAGCAGCACATCAAAGTCCTGCATTGTCATTCCTCAAGGAGTTAAGTAGCGATTTGTATCAAATCAATTCATCCCGACCGCGAAAATCGCTTAATCCATCAAAATACCTACGAACATCCGAATATCTTCCATTCCATTGCTCTGGTTGAGGAAACCAAGAATAGACGTTGAAAATTTATCGTCCGCCATAAAAATAATCGCCAACGACTAGAGAGGACGGAGGACCTCCTATTCCGACAGAGTCCCAACTTACGAGCATTAAAATGCATCTGCCGTTAAATGTTACACGAAACGCCACACCACAACTATCAACTTGTCTGCTAAACTCTACGAGAGAAATAGTTATGTATACTGGCCAAGTTACAACAACGTACCAAGTGCCAAGACATCAAAGTTTCCAGAGTTTTCATTTCTTTGCTGCGCTCTGTCCGTTCGGTTTGCGAATTGGCCCTTGCAAGGGGACCACATTTAAACGTTGCTGTTAATGACTGCTTTATGTCCAGCTGCTTGCATTATTAATGAAATTGAAATGTAGCCTCATGGATGAAGGTTGCAACACTTTAGGACTCATTTATAACTCGGTGCCACTGTTGAACGGTTTGTACCGTGTTTCCTGGTTTCCAAGGGAAGAGTACAAATCGGAGAGTAACCGAAGGAAATAATTAGATCGGATATGGAGTGAGTTTAGTTGATCTATAGAGACTTCTGACTTTGGGGAAAGATCGAACTTTTATTTTAACGTCCAAGTTGCCAGTCAGTTGATCTATAGATGTAGAGACAATGAGCAGCTTTTTCTACTGACAAATCCATGATAAACAATTAAATGTATTACTGCCCTCTGTCTGAGTAATCACCCAATTCGACAATAAATCGCAACCTTCGCACCATACATGCGAGGACAACCAACGCTCAGGTTAAGGTTACCGGTTTATCTGATGCGCCATGAACGCAAGTCAAATTCTTTTTCGTAATTTCATTCCATTCCATATCCTTTTCCGGATAATTTCCGCATATTTCACAAGACCCCCCCTCCAATGTAATCCCAGTCCCTATTCCATCCAATTGGGAATTGTCATCATGACATCTTTATGGCAACACACAGCGACAACGTATCGCATTATTTATACATGTGCGTATTGAATACTGTAGGCCAAGTATCAACCGACGTACATGTCAGAATCTGATTTATACTTTTCAACCTTCTGCCCCTCGATCTTGATTTCTTGCTGTGTTTTCTTTCTCGCAATGCATCGTGCAGTCAATCACTCAGACACACATTCGAATGCGTTGGAGGGGGTGCTTTGTTTCTTTGTAAATGAACGCAAAAATCTATGCATCGAGGAACTATCAACATCTATCAACTTGGGGCTCACTTGGCCAAGTTGGGATTTAAATAATGATGTGCGCATTGCAGAAAGACCCAAAAAAAATTAAACACACACAGTCCCCAATCCCCATGTAATAAGAAACATGAATCCCTACGTACATTTAACACGGTAATGATTTATGCAGAGTCCTGCTATTTGCTTCCGCATTGGTGGTCTGACTGTGGTGCGGAATTCTACTCCTGCGAGACGTGACGTTATTACATTCGCACCGAAAAAAAAATATATATAAATTATGTCCACAAGTTTTTTCTTAGTGGCTTTCTATGCTTTTCCTTTATTAGTGGTGCAGATGAGTGTGTGTGTGCTGCAAAAGGAAGAGGACACGGTGAGTACTTATTCTATGTTAGCTTTTTTTTTTAATTACATAGATACATCTCGTTGGTGGAGAGCAACCGGGGGGGTTTACCTAGTTAACTATTTTTCTGAGCAGATAAGAAATTAAACGACGGAGCACTGGAGGATCAAACGGTCTTGCGTTCTTGTATAAATTTTGATGTTTAAGGGGAAATAGCTTTATTATAACTCGAATCATCACCGGATATGAACATAAATCGAAATTAAGAACGAGACGTGAAATGCTTTCATTTTTAAACCGGTCATGAACAAAAAAAATCTAAATTTCAACACGGGCATGTTTGAATTTTTAACACAGTTCTAAAATAGAAGAACATGTAACCCGGGCTAAGAGTTGTGAATTGTTGACTAAATTTTGATTCCCACTTGGAATATTTTTTTTTTTTGAAAGTAAGAACAATTCTAAAATTTAGGCCGGACGTTAAGTACGCTCATTGTGACATAAAAAAATGAGGTCTAAAATATTGGAACGAGACTGGAATATTTTTTATAACTCAACATTTCGGCAAGGACTTTTTTTCATATAATCTGACCCGGATATATAAAAAAGAAAATCCAAATTTTGACCCTCAAATGTTTTAGTTCTTAACCGAAATATGCAAAAAATTTAAATTTTGACTCGTACTGAAAGCAGCTTAATTTTTGACCAAGATATGAAGCAATTGGAAATTTTGATAACAAAAGAATTTTGACTCGTACTGAACGCGGCTTAATTTTTAGCCCAGATATAAGGCAATTGAAAATTTTGATCCGCCTTAGGTAGGCCATTCAGAAAATAATTTTGACTCGTACTGAATGCAGCTTAATTTTTGACCCAGATATGAAGCAATTGAAAATTTTGATCCCCCTTAGGTAGGCCATTCACAAAAGAATTTTGACTCGTACTGAAAGCAGCTTAATTTTTGACCCAGATAAGAAGCAATTGGAAATTTTGATCCGCCATTCACAAAAGAATTTTGAATCGTACTGAAAGCAGCTTAATTTTTAGCCCAGATATGAAGCAGTTGTACATTTTCGTCCGACTTTGGTAGGCCATTCAGAAAATAATTTTGACTCGTACTGAAAGTAGCTTAATTTTCGACCCAGACATGAAGCAATAGGAGATTTTGATGCGCCATTCACAAAAGAATTTTGACTCGTACTGAAAGCAGCTTAATTTTTGACCCAGATATGAAGCAATTTGAAATTTTGATCCGCCTTAGGTAGGTCATTCAAAAAAGAAAGAATATTTATAGCTGGCACTAACGTAGGACTAATTTTGGTTGGGCTGCAAATTTTCTAAAGCTTGTCTATCGTTTAGACACAAGCCACAAGTAACAGCTTCAGGTTTCCTGGGGGCGGTTTCCGTATAACAATAATCGTCTTTGAAATTTTAATGTCCTAATAAGATTTACCTATTCTTCCCGAATTTTTTTTTACTTACGTAAGTTTTTATAACACTCTTGGAAAATAAACTCCGAATTAAGCTCTCAATATCGTAATTTTTGCACTTACTTTCTACACAGTTTCAAAGTTGTATTGTTTCGACGATAATGGGTTGAAAAGTTACAGAATGAGTGCCCTAAATTTGTCTGTATTATCGTCAAAGTTGGGGGCGTTCTGATATACAGACCGCATTCTTTTCTATGCGAAACAATTCCCGATTTCGGTTCCTTTACTCTCCTATAGTAAAACATACGGAAACGGATATATCGTTCCTTAAGTAGCACCTGACTGAAAGAAAGCTGAAGGTATTACTGCTTTCTTTCTTCCTTCGAATGAGCCTTCGCTTTTTCCACACCTTCCGTTTGAAGGTCTTGCCGGCGGCTTCCATCTTTCTTACAGATAGACGGGTTATAATAAATAAATAATTTCACGCATAAAAATCCACTAACTTTGTAGGAGCTATAAAGGGTAGGGTAGTTTCTTTTTAAACTTTAGGTTGTTTTGACACTGACAGATGTCAATCTTGTCTGAAGGTCAGTGTCATACCACCGCGGAACGAACTTTAGTCAATTTCTTCCAAGCAATCCGTGAACTACAGCCCGAAACCATCAACAAGGTCTTGTAAAATTGGAGTGACAGAATGCGCTACTGCGAAGCCAGCCGAGGCAGCCACTTGAACGACGTTGTGTTCCATAATTAATGGGAATGTTTGCTTTTACTGGAAAAAAAATTATTTTGTTAATTTTATTGCATTTTTAAAATGAAACTCGTATTTGGCCCACCCTGTATTAACAGTATTACTTAGTAGTTTTTAACCGAAAGGTGGTGGATTATAAGTGATTTTTCTGTGTGGTTTTAACGCAACACGTGCATTTAGAACCTTAGACCTTGCTTCTTTCAACCATTGTTTGAATTTTTAGTTATGAATTCTATGCCGAACCCGTCAACTGGAATTGAGAAGCTTTCACAGGCATTTTTACTCTACTAATGCTTGTCAGACTATCGTAAGTGCAGTTTTGCTTTTTGTTTGCCTCTTCTGGTTCACTGCACTCTTCCTCAAATATCGGCAACTTCCTGTCTATTTACAGCGTCCAGACAACAACAAACCAAACATCCAATCAGAAAATAATAAATCATGCCACCCAAGATTCCCGCACACCCTATTCAATTCGCAAGCGGAGTTACTAAACGCGATTTGAGTTACTTTAGCGACAAGTAATTGACCGGCCATACCGACCTACATTGTTCGCAATTAACGCAAACGCCAATTAAACCGACTAATCCTGATCCCAATTGAGCAATTTGAGTACATGTAATACCCAGGATCTCAAATTGGTCACGCCTATTAGACAATCTATCAGCCGCACGTTGCATTCGGTGCCAATTTACGACCTATTAATTGTCACGGCCATTATACACAAATTTACAAACGCTTCCTCTACAATACCTATTACGTTATTGTTCACATAACTAATGAGATAATTCAATTATGCAGGCAATGTCGGTTCGATTACTCTGGGTCCTGTTCACACAGTTGATTGCTTTCGAGTAGTAAAGTTCTAGCTTCCGCCATCAAACTTTGAACTTGCCCCAAATTTGAGTTTAAATTGAGTGTGAGTGGTTAAATATTAAATTTGTTTATATGATTTCTCGAAAGACAAACTCGCATCTCCATCTGGCAAAAGATAAACTCAGAAATCATTCAACTACCCTCATAAGTTTTTCTGCGTGCAGATGTTCCATCGTCTTTACTTAAGGACAACACCATCGCGCCACAAAAAAAAAGCATAGACTCCTTATTTTCTGTGTGCAACGTTTTTCATTTCAGTTTTCCGTTTCTTGCTTACAAGAAGTCTATATGGAGTGTCCCGTATACGTAAATAAAGTTTTCTATCACCTTCCATGCCGTATGTATCCTCCGCGCTCACATATCCTGTTGGAGTATACGCCGGAAGTTGGAGCAGACAAAGCAGCACAAGGAAGTAAACTTTTAATACATTTTTCGTTTGCTTTGGTTCCCTCAATGCGCGAGTAAGAAAAGTTCTCAGTTGGATTATTTTTTGAAAGGATGTTTATTGTAAAGTATCCAAGTATATCCTTGTTATATTTTCTCTTTTTATTTTCACTCTGCAAGTGATTATAGCTTAATTGTTTTATGGACTAGATGCAGTCGTTGGCGGCGGCGCTCTTTTTACATGTCAAACGGACATGGAAATTGGACTTGTAAGTACCATTGGGCTGGGTGCCCAGTTCGTGAACAGGTTATTTTTTTTCGTGCAAATAAATAAGATCCTTGATTTGAGGAAAGGCTTTTTTAGGAATACATTCTTACATCTTATGGGGTACCATAGCTCCGAGCTGGAGGCATTATTGGAGTCAAAGTAAAGATTGGGGAGTATCTCTCGTAAGCAAAACTGTGAGCCAGAACAGATTTGATGCTATTTTGAGTAACCTTCACATAAACGACAACAGCTTGATACCCAACGATAATAGAGATCGTCTGTTCAAGTTGCGCCCACTGATCGATTCAATAAATGAAAAGTTCGGTTCTGCTAACCATGGCACAAGACAACTTTCAGTCGATGAATCGATGATCCTTTTCAAGGGGAGGAACACGGAGAAAAGCTAAAATGTGAAAAAACTTTGGCATGCGGCACGATTCGTGGGAACAGAAAAAGTAATCCAAAAAACATGAAGGACGAACGAAAAATGAAAAGAGTCCGTGAGTCCAAAGGCGGAATAAGTTTTTTTCAAATGGCAAGATAACAGGTCGGTAAATTTTGCTTCAAATTATCATGGAAATGAACCTACAACTGTCGCCAGAAGAGACCGAAAAGGCGAACTGCACGACATTAGCTGTCCGACAGTGGTAAAGGACTATACAATGCCTTTTTGGGTGGAGTCGATCATGCTGATCAGCTTCGGTCTGCTTATGGCCTTAATCGTAGGTCAAAGAAATGGTGGCATCGGATTTTTTGGGGTATTCTAGAGAAAGCATTTGTCAACTTATAAGTTATATATTACCAAATTGAAACAAAGGTATCCCTTCTCGAATATAGGAGGTATGTAGGTACTGGACTTTTGTCGCTGAAAGATCTCACAGTCGATAAAAGGAGCATAAGAGGAAATCAATAGAAAATTCGACCCAGTGTACAAAAAAACGAAGAGGCAAAAAAGAAACGGTTTCTAAGGATGTCAGATTAGGAAATCTTGGAATTCACTGGCCAAAGTTTGTTGCAGCGAGGGGAAGATGCGATGTGCAGCATTAACAAATTGCAATCAAAGCCTTATCCTAAGTGTAGTCATGCAATATATATTTATGTTGTAATGATAAAAAGAATTGTTTTGCCAAATACCACGGAGTAACAATGTGAATTAAAAAAAGTTTCCTTACATGTAAACGAAATTGTTTTGAAAAAATCTTAGTATTCTTTTCATATATCACAATCAACCATATTATTAATTATTAAAATATGTAGGTATATATATAAATTTTAACTAAAAATTAATGGTTTTTATTTTTCTAGAGCAAGAGCTCTTCTTTTATTTAAGTCTTCTTAAAAACTAACTACTATAAGCGAGAAACGCTACTATTTATGTGTTCAAGGCGCGGTTTCTTGTTTGGTGCTCGCATCGTCTCTTTTGTCGGTGCATCTGCCGTTTTATGACTTCGAAATATCCCTTCTTGGAAGGTCGTCTTATTGTTTTCACATCTGCCGTTTTATAACTTCCATATGTATGTGATATCCCAGTTTGCTAGCTTTCTTGGGAGGTCGTCTTCTGTTGGCACATCTGTTGGGTTTTTCCGCTTAAAAGAGTCGATCCCTGTTTAGTTGGGCTGCTGACATAACCTATATATATAAATATTAACACAATGTTGTGTGCACAATATGTACACAAAAATGAATTTTAAGATACTTTATTTGATCACATAATGTCTTTTAGTTTTTTTTTTTATTAAAAAAAGAAGAAGAAAAAGTGCTTCTTGCAACCCAACGGTACTCCTAGATCGTCCTTGAAAAATACAAAAAAAATTGTTTGCTTAAAATGTCCAGACTTTTCATAAAACTAACATAAACTAAATTTGTTCATACGCTTTATAGGCTTGGTCAACAAAGGGTTAACGTCAACCGCATTAAACAGTGTATACTGCAGCCTAACTGACAACAATATGGAGTATCCAAGTCAAGAAACTTGCAACGTTCCGTTGTCGACAAAATTTATGTGCGCTCTCCTGACCACCGTAGCACTGCTTTGAGTGGCAATCGGGTCGGGCCTCGAGTGACACACTCCTGCTACGTATGTACGAGTACTTGGCTTAAGCCTTGTGTGCAGTGTAGCAAACCCAAATAATTAAGTCCTGTATGGCTTCTCGAGAAATAAATATAGCGAGCTTTGACTGGCGATAAAAGTCACACTCGCTAATGTTTGAGAAAAGTCAAGTATACCAAATCCAGTGATCGGACCTAGTGAAGACGTGAGGGTTGGTGTATTTTAGAGGACCTTTTCTATGAGTCTATATCTATATAGATTCCAAGGAGGTCCTCTTTGAGTTCTTTCTTGAACACATTTCTTTCAATTTGATCGAAGATCGGTTTTATATGTTTTATCTGGACCTTGAGCCTTGATTCCTTAAAAGCTGTACGTAGGGTGGTATCGCCTAGCTCGAGCAAGATATTCCAAAAAAGTAAGAAGCTCACTGGTTAGAGAAGAGTAGATATTGTTCGAAATCGTAGACCTTTTTTCGATCTTGAATTGGGTAGTGGAAGAGGTGCCTTAACCTTTGATGAAGTTTTTCTATTCAACTTGTTTCATTTCGCTCTATTTGTGCATCAAAAACTATTCCAGTGGTGCTCCGACAGCGATCCTTCATCACAAATTTTAATAGTCGGCATCCTCATCAAGAATTTTAATAGTTAGGTTTGGAGGAAGTATACCTAAGGCCGCAGTGTTTTAGTGCTGGACTTCTGAGCGATGTTACAAAAAACACGTCTTAAGGCTTTTTCCACTGCGCAACCTCTCACGAACTCTATATGCATAAAAATGCTGTTGCTGTGCCACAAAAAAAATCTTATTTTATAGCTACAACCTCTCTACCGTGTAGCTTCTGCCTCAATCATCCACAGACGCTCTCGAGTAATTTCACAGACAATAAGCCAAATCAATTGATTCTAACTGTGCCGTCAATCTAAAAACACTGCTCGTGCTACGTACCTGTCGCCTTAAAAGGATATTCATAGCTCCTGATAAAGATAACTATCTGCTTGCGATCTCTTAACAATTCCTGTCAATTTCCCTGGGCATGCAGCACGTTCCTGACCAAGTTCTATTTAAACACTCCAAGTTTAGCATTTCAACTACCGACATCTCATAAATAAAGTCCGCCATTGAAAACACCCGTCAAATGCATTCGAGAAACCCGCGCAATCTTGAAAGTTTCCCGCTCCAAGCACTTTGTGTCGAAAATGGCAAATATTTTATATATGCACTCCCCATCCATCGCGTCCAGAGATGGATAGAGAAAATGCATTTCTAAGTACCTACACCTCATCCAAAATTCAGACGAAAAATATATTCAAATTCCAATAAATGTGTCTGACACCTAAGTAGTGCGAGAACTCCTCTTAAAATGGCCAACTTTTGTTAACGTAATTTAAAATCCGTCAAAACTTGTCCCAACACTTAAAACACGCAGCGAGTGAAACTTCTGCAGACCGCGCCGCATGTTGATAAAATCTTCTCACATTCGCACAGCTGCTGCATGACAGAAAGGCACCGGCAGCCGGCACCTACTGCATTTTTCACTTCCTCCGAAGAGTATAGTCCTGCTGTAAGCTAAGCTAATATTTTCTTCGTTCCTCCTTCGTGTTTGATGGCGCACTTTTGTTGTTCTCCCGTTTTCATTATAACACCCGTCGCGCATAGGGATACGGATAGTACTTCCTTCGTTTCTCGTTATTAATTCAATCCTATCCTAAAACGACTCGAGCAAAACAGAATTTTAACTTGAAATAGTTGACAAAGTCCTTCGAGTTAGCGCGGCAATACCTCCTGTGTGCTGAAGTTTTTTAAGCGTGATAATTGCATAAGGGAAAAGTGTCAGCAGCATAAATGGTTCCGAACTCGATGGCCATGGCTGAGATGGGATTGTCAAGTGCGATTGGGTCCGGTGCAACTGATGGTTCGATAAAAAGACAGACACCCCTCGTTTTAGTTTAATTACTTTCCGATTTGAGGAGGATGTATAGCTTTCTTCTAATTTAACGCATCAGCACAAATCTAGTACAATCTGCCACTCCTATCGTCTGGCAAGTACTTACCAACAGTTTTCTGTCTTTTTCTGAAGTAATTTTCGCGTATGCCATTATCTTTCGGGATGTAGCGGGTAACGGATTGCAAATCGCTGATGCAAAACCACCATCAGAACCAATCAACTACGTCGAATGGAATTCTTCGTTCCATTAACTCATTTGTCTACAATAACTGGCGGAGTACATTTTCCCCGCAGCAGAGTCGAAACCCACCGATACCAAAACTACAGACGGGTGCAGTGGCATCAGTCGACTTCTGAAAAGGAGCAGAGGAAAAAAAAGTCAGGGCGCAAAAAATGGAGCTGCGTTAGAAATTCCAAATGCAAACGTGGTAAATGAGAGGAGTTAGAGAAGGAAATTCCGATTGCAACCCGTTTGCAATTTATCGCAATTCGCATTTTACCCTGCGCCATGGTTGGTGCCGCACACGCCAACGTTCACCTAGTGATATGTGTAAATTTCAATTTCGTACTACATTACAATGATTTATTTCGCTGAACAATGGGATCTTTGAACTTGCCGCATAGACGCGTGGTAGATTGATGCGACGGAAAATGTTTGCAAATTGCCATTAGTTAATGGAAAACTAATTTTATTACTTGAAACTTAAGTAAAATGTGTATATTCTGTACTGTGGGCGGGAGTTGAACACAGCAATAGCGAGGTGCCAAGCAGTACAGAGAGAGAGAAGTTCATACTGTGATGTTTGACACATTAGGCGTGTTTTATTGGAGATCTATGCCAGCAAAGTATAAAGTAAAGTCGAATATTCACCTTGACATATTCCATATTCACATTTCATATTAGCCGCCTTATTAGTAAAGGCTAACCAACTTGTGGACCTTTATTTATTTATGTTTATCCCAAGCAGAAGTAACTTGACAGCAGCAGTTCAAGTTGAGACCTTTCTGGCGATTTTTTAAGTTGCTTTCATCGCCATTTTATTATAGAAAGAACTGGAAGAATGCTTAAATAAAAAGAAGTCGAAACAAAGAATAAAATATACCAGTTTATACCACTTTATGACAAATGTGACTGGGAACTGTTTTATTGGGCATTTTTCTGCTATACTTTGCTGAGATAGGTGCTCAGTAAAACTAGACTTATTTAAGAGTGATGGTGGGTGGTGTTGGCACCCTTATACTACGTTTCCACCTTAGATTAACTGCGAGATTTAGAAAAATGTCTGTAAATCCAGCATAAATCTCGGGATTTATCATACACAAGTTAATCTCATGAAAAGGGAGATTACAAACAAATCTCGATTATCAACCAGGTTTGCATGCTCAGTCCGGTTTGTGAACACACTTTCCACAGCTCGAGATGTCAAAAATACAAAGCAAACAGAGCTGTATTTGACATTGTGTCATAAAAAAAAAAACTATTTATTTCTGAGAGACTTCTCCTACCCAATGCAAACATCAAAACTTTAATTTTATTTTGTAGAATTTGCCAATAATATTTTAAGATTTCTGGAACTCATGTTTTATTACTTTAAACTTTTGAATTGGTTAATTTTTTCAATTATCACAATTTTGGGCTGTTCGATTCGACGGTAGTTGACAACATCTGGTGAAACGTCAAATTAATCCTGTTTTTTTTTTGGTGCAAACACCTCAGGATTTGTTTGTAATCTCTTGCGTGTCCGGTGGAAACGTAGTATTAAGCAAGAAACTGAAAAAACTTGGCTTGGGCAGCCACTTTGTCAAGGGTAGTGTTTGTAGACTGCAACACTTTGTTACCATATTAATATTCTTTATACCTGACAGTCGAAAAAAACTGCTTAAAACTATAAAAAAAATAGTGATGACAACTTGTAAATGCTTAAACACTTACAACTTACAAGACATGATGCTCATGTTGTGATTTCGATTGTTGAGTGTTAACTTGGTAGATAGAGCTTAAAATTCTACCAACAAATCCTAAAATGCTATTTTCTAAATAGCTTTTTTTAACTGCTAGCAGTTGATGGAGTTCTAATTTTTAGGTGGGACTTAGGTCTAACGTCAATGTCGATGTTGTGATGATGTGTTAAAAGCATTTAATAGCCAGCTGGTATAAACTAATAACTAACTGTCAAAAGTCAAAGTTGTTCTTGTGTTGATGTTGCTCTGTGTCAATATGGACTTTCGGATTTCTAGTTTGGTAAGTCTGACAGCTGACTGATGTATTTAAGTATTTATTGGACAGATGTTGACGTTTATGAAGGCGTAGCCAACAAATCTAGTCAAGAAAATCCTTCCTGCATAATCAGTTGACATTCCGAAGTGCCAAAATTCAAAATAAACCGCGAGAATACAAAAACAACTCCAGTTGACCAGTCAACCCGTTCGTATACCTAGTACATAAAGTTTTAAAAAAATTAGTTCCTTTTATATAGAGCTGTGCATAGATAAGCATTGAGTAGATTTAAATTTTTAAAAGTTCTGATCGTTTAGAATATTTTTTGTGTCCTATTTTCCTTAAAATGTCCGGGGCTAAGTCTAAGTTTGCAATGCATCCCGTTTGCGGAAGTGTAAAATGTTTTTTTCATATAAAGTCCAGAAAATTCTGAAGTTCCAAATCTTTTTTGAAAAAGTCTTAGGGCAGATAATATTTTTGAAAATACGTTAGGGCCCCATTTTCAAAAACTACGTTAGGACGCTACTTTTTAAAACTACGAGTACACTATCTTGGAGCTCCCTAAATAGGTCTGTTCCTTTACTTTCAAAACTTACGAATTTTTACGAACTTTTACTCAATGCTGTTCCTTAACTCGAAAAATTCGTAAAAGAGAGCGGCATCGAGAGAGCAAGATATTAGCCCTCCACTGAGAATCTTACGAATTTTTACTCAACAAATTTCTTGGTGTAAGAATTGAAAAAGCTGTCAATTAACAGCTGATTTAGAATTTGTTGTCCTGTTTGACATAAATGAGTGCATTTGTTTTGATTTCTTGCGTATTGAAATGGTATCGACAGGCGGGAAAATTAAATTGAATGTTCTCCTTAGATTCTTTTAGAAAGTGGCGATTAAATTCTTCCTCGCTATAAGGAGTAAGAAAGGACAATCTCCTCCACGTAATTTTTAATGCCGTGTCGCTTTTTCCTCTTCTCGAATGCTTGAATTATTTCAATCAATACAAACTCTTCCATATACTCGGATCCATGAAGAAGAAGTTTGATTAATTGCGAATCACTTTCATCGCTAGGTAGATGAGTCAACTCATTTTGTTTGTAAATTAGCAAATTCTTCGAGTTTGTACTATATTTTAACAAATTTTCGTACAAATTTTTGAATTATGTATCTGTCATTTTCGTAGATTACTATTTACAAAAGCGTTCCCTAACTTTTTCGTAAGTGTCTCTCTCTGTGAGAGATTTTATCCCCACCACTGCCATTTTGACAGTCTTTCCATTCCTACTACATAAGTAAAGGAACTAGACCTAATATGAAACGCTATTCGCTGCCAACATCGACCCGTCAAAAAACATTGCAAGAAATAAGTTTCTTGATTTTTGTTCTATACTCCCAAAAGAAATTCTATTACACTCCCCAACGAAATTATGAAACGTCAGCCCTGCTAAGGACCGAGCTAACCAGAGAGGTTTTTTAATTAAAGCCCATCTCGAAATATAGCAAAAAGGTGAAGAAGACCATCATCTATTAATTATTGTTAAACATGTTGTCCGATAACCACAGCTCAGTAAGATTTCATTGTTTTTTTTTCGTTTAGACAGGAGTCCCTAAAGAGCTCAAAATTGCTCAAAAATTCGTTAGTCCTACCAGATGGCAAAGCCCCACAGATGACTTGCTTAAAAATGTGCCCAAGTCTTTAATCATGTGCTTAAATATTAAACCCTGTGCCCCGAAACATTCCATAGCTCGTCAATACCAATATACGCAACACGATTATTAAATCCTGCTCCGTTTTAATTGAAATTAATATTTTATATTCAATATTATTACCTCGAACAGTGTTCGATTAATATCGTAGGGATGAGCAGGAAAAAAGAGAAACAAACGAAAAAAAAATCAAATGAATAATAAATCCGGTATGCGATTGTGTATGCCGCTCGCTGGACACTTACGTAAATGTCAGCTTTTGTTACAAAGCGTATGAATTAATGGTGTTATGCATTGTCATCAATTATTGCCGTATCCAATGTGTATAGGTAATCTGACGCATTTTTTAAACTCATTATTTCAAATTGAGTACCCACACTTTGCTTTTGTTTATATTTTTATTTCGCAATAATTGTGTTTTGTTCTTAAATTAAAATTAAAATCATTACTTCAATTTAGTCGAATGAATGTTTATTATTTCGTGCACACGTCCTTTGTTCGCATTCAGGCGCATTGACTGTAAATTTCCAATTCGATTGAGTGCGGTTTTCAACGCATAATCTTATTGTAATCAAAAGTCAAGTCCTTTGCATTGGACGATTGTTTAAACAAAAATTTGTGTTGCTGTATGTAGCCACACGTTCTTTGGAACTTTGCTTTCAATTTCTATTACTGGGAGTGTGCTCTTGTTATAAGGGTAGGAACTTTGAAGTTTCGAACGGAGGCATACACTACCCGGCTTGTAGCACTCAATATTCCTCTGGTTTAATTGGTATAGAAATCTCGTTTGCAGTGGCATAGAGTTTGGGGCTTACTGGACGATTACAAATTTGTAAAGCAATGGTCCAATTCAATTTTGGACATTTTTACATGATATTTCATAAATTAAGCAAAATATGAACGAGGTACACCAGATGCACCTTCTGTGCTGAAAAAAGGCTACAAAAATAATTAAATGGAAGTACTTTATTGTTACAATATCAGTTATTTTGGCTACGGTATGTGTAGCCGAGAGAGGCTTGATAAGCGGCGTAGTTCCAGCTTCCGACTTTTCTTTGTGCAAACTTTCAAGTGCACCCAAACCCAAGTTAACACATCAGCTGTCTCTACACCCAAACGCTGCGCCTACTCCCCACCACAACCGTATCGAGTAAAGTGAATCTTAAAGTTTTGGAAAAAAATTACCGTTCCTCACGATTATCCCCTTTCCATGCAAGTACATTACATCGCATGTGAGTTGAGTTACAGAGTGCTGCAATCAATTTCTCTCAGTTGATGAGTAAAGTTCGTCTGCATAAAGAGGGGCTACCTCATTCGGTCGGGAGTCTTCTTCAATCAAGTGCATCGAATTGAGTTTACGAACAACACTGTAAATAAACGTACCTACCACTTTTAGGAATTTCTATGAAAAGTTTGTAAATTATGTTCACCCATGTTCACAATAACTATGCAGAGGAAGCAATATTGAGATTTTGAAAAAACGACAACACATTTCAGCTCCAATCTCTTGGCAATTATGAGTTTTGTAAATTGAGCTGCATAGAAGTGAGGGCGAAAACCTTCTGTTGTAGTTTTTGTGTACACGTTTTGGAAACAAAGTTACTCAATTTTTCTATTAACATAAAAGCATTAAAGTTAAGAGAACTATTATGTCAGTTTGACAGCTTGACAGTTGAAATGTAAATAATGCTCTGTTTTCTTTTTTGTATATAAGAAACTTTTTGAATATATCCGCAATTATTATTTTTATAACGTTGGCCGAAAAACTGTGTCTTTTAATTTTTATCCGTTTTAACTGACCAACGGGAAGATATACCATTCTACTGTAGGTACAGTTCTCCTTGTACATCTTTTTCCATAATACAGTTGTTAGAGATTTAAACAACTAGAATGAGGGATTAATGATTTTTTGAAGGGACACACGACACCACCGAACGTGGCAGCCTACTTTTAGTAGAGCGTCGTTTAGCTAACCTACTTAAAGGTTCAGTTCAATTTTTGTCCCTTCAATACATATTTTTGTCAACTTTGAAGACTGATATTTGGTTCCGTTGTTAATCGGCGAGTTGACAGAGACGTCAGTAGCATTGGGGACGTTCGGGCACCCTAGTTCATGTTAAACGTCAACTAGATTAGATATACGAACGCGTTCGACTTCAATTGTGTTTGTATACTTGCGGCTTATTTTGATTTTTGATACTTGGAAATGTCAACTGAGTATTCAGGCATCATTTTCTTCCCACAAACATCAAGTGGAAAAATATTCACGTGAATGGGGACATTCAAGTCTTCAGAATTCAAATTTATATCGAAACAAGGGCGACGTTCGGATTTCTATTTAGTAAGTCTGACAGCTGGCGGACTTCTTGTGTGATACTTTTAAGTCCTAGATCGGGCACATGAAGAGCTTTTCCAGTTGACGTTTATGGAGGGGTAACCGACGAATCTAGTCACGGAATTCGTGACTGACAGTTGACATTTCGCATACGTGGCTGACGTAGGAAAAGTGACGTTACCGATCAATCTAGTCGACCTAAGATAAACAGATTTTTGAATGTGCCCAACAATAGGTTCGTTCGTGTACCTACTTTTTTGCAAACTTAAAATTATTAAAAATTTGCTAAGAAAATGTGCGAATGCGACCACGTACTGAGAAAATTGAAAAAAAAAATTAGCGAGAAATCCATTTCCCTTCTTATTCATACTTAAGGCTAGTATGCTGCTCGCGCTTAAATTAAGCCCCCATACAAGATTGTCTCCAAAGATAAAATTTAGCAAAGCAGTTAAGCAAAGCAACGCAGTTCCAGCTAAATTTGTTAGCCGCTGTACGAAAAATCTCTACAGAATTTAAGTAGGCGTATTAATGCAAAATACATTTTTCCAGTTTCCACAGCTAAATTTTGACAGATTAGGGAAATTATCGGTACCTATTTCAAACGAAAGAAAGAAAAAAAGTATGGAGAATGGTAAGTTCAACACAAAAAAAATCGTTGTTGTTAATTTAACTTCTTTTAGAAATGGAATATTTTAAAGAGGAGTATCTGGAAGGGGTTTTTGAGGAAGTACAAATAAAAAAACGAAAAAAAAAAATTCCAACATAGTTTTTTTTTTACCGAACCTACACTGTCAAAATTAAGCGAACATTAAGCGAAGCGGGGGAGAGAAACATTTGAGAGGCGCTTAATTTTAGCTTTCCTGGAACAGCATACTAGGCATTACTGAAAAATTAAAAATTAAAACAGTTGTCAAGTAAACAAGTGACAGTTTAAATGTTTGACAAGTAAAACTAGGTCCATTCGCGTACTTTCACGAGCCAAGCACTAAAAATCTGTCAAACTCGAAAAATTAAGCGAAACTCTTTCAGAAAGCTGAAAATATACTCCAAAGTAAGTGGATACACTTCGAGCTACTTTGAGCCACTTATATCTTTGAAATTCAATCCATATTAGGAAAAAAAATGTATAACTAACCTTTTTGCGGCATATGAAACGTTCTAGGGGAACATTCGACCACCACCGATTGATTTTTAAAACGGATTTTGAATTTGTTTCCTGTCAATTTTGAGCATTTGACATTTTTATCATTACTTCCCGACTGAAATTCTCTGAGCTGTTTCGAGACAAGAGAGGAACTACTCGTTACTCGTTATTTTGCTAATTTTCTCTTTTTCTGTCATTTTTGATGAGTACGTGTATAGACTTTGTGTAATTGCGATCGATTTATATCGATTGCGTTCGATTCAAACCGCGTACGCGAACGAACCTACTCGATTATATTTCCGTCTTCAACGATGTCGGAGGAGGAAGTTGAGATTGATTGCTCTCCTAGAACATATCAGCGCATTCAAAATGGTAAATTGAATAGGTATTTTTAGCTTATAATAAAATTCAATTCCAACTTATTTTGTAGATGCTGCATTTACGATAATGTCAAAATGACATTTCTTAAACTTTTTGTAAGAAAACCGGCCACGTTCTCTTGAAATTGAGAGATTTCTCTCGATTTTTGACATTTTTCATTTTTCTATGCTGAAAGTACAGGAACGAACATAATGCGGGCCAATAAAACTTGAAGTACATCAAGTCAGCCAGCTGTCAGACTTACTAAACTAGAAATCCGAGCGTCGCCATTGCTTCGATAACCATTTGCATTCACAATCAATTTCCGGTGTAATTTCCCTCCTAAATACCTTTGGCTGTTAATTACATTTGTTGTTATCAAAAATGCGACTCTTTTACATTACTTCTGCCACTAAAATGTCTCTAAAAGCTTACCGCAGAAATGAACTTTACTCAAAATGCCATGCCAACAACCACGGCGTCAAGAAATACTACATAACTTCAATTGAAACAGCGTCAACGCTGCGTATATACTCCTACTCATTACTCATCATCAAGAACTCTAAAGCCATCTTTGTGTTTACATTACACTTCTTATATCTGAAACCCGCTAATCTACTACATTACCTTTGCCTATGTGTATGCTGTATGCATGTCTGGCTTCTACTTCTAAAGGAAGTCAGCGCCTCAGCTACCTTCTTGTGCTTCCCACACCCACCTGCTGCTATAGTTGGGAAACTTATTAAAGTTCAACAGAAGTTGCACGACTTGAGAAGAAATTTATGGCTTTATGGTTGCATTGGCGAACCGCCACCTCTTACTCTTAGACTGAAGTGAAATTCAAAACGTACGTACACAGAGAAGCAGATTAAATAAACTGACTGAGCGCGCAAAACAAAAAAATAGAAATCTAAAAAGTTCGGTATACCTACAGAAGTTGTATAACCTTTTTTCTCTGTTTGTTGCAATGAGTGTGGAGAATGAGACTTGAATGATTTTGAAGACATTCATAAGGAAGTTACATAGTTGCAGATATTTAATTTCAAAATGGCTCTAAGGACTCACCACAAGTCAGATTAAAAAGAACTGCATAACTGGGAGGGTGTTGCATTCACATGGGTACCACCCTCAGATCCTTTGCGGCATTGATTTGGCATGGTAACGATGAGAGACACTCGGGTTCTCCTCACGGATTACTTTACCGTTTTCCTGCTTTGTACATCCGCACAATAGAGCTGGATTTCTATCAGAAATGCACCTGACATTATATTTCTTGGTGAGCCACCACATTGTTCACGGTGTTTGCTTAGATTGTACCTGCTCGTTGGTTGAGATTTTCTGGATATTGTGCGCATCCAACTTCAACATCTCCCCATCTTGGGCTGCATGCATTTCTAAACCTTTCCCGAGGAGATGTCTGGTTTTTTATTTGTAGTGGCTCAGAAAAAGCGTAGTGAATGTGTATTTTTTTCGCGAGTACCTCCGAGATCCTCTTAGCATTGTTATTGAAGGGATGAGAAGTAAGACCTGATGTGGCATACATTTCTAGTGTTGCCAGCTGTTTATGTAGCTCAATGAGTTGTTCTGGTCCTGTAATAGGAGTTTCTGAACCTGTTCCGTGTGGCTAATCGACTTTTTTGTTTTCCTCAAAAGCAGTTCACCATAATTTGGTTTTATTAATGAATCCAAGTATTTGAAGGGTGTTGAAGAAGGTCAAGACTGATTTGGACTGAAATGGTGGATGAGCTACTGACAGTAAAAGCTTCTCGATTGTTCGTTAATAAACAGAATACGGTTTACGTACTTCGTATGCTCACTTGTGACTTACTTTTTGTTGGCTTATGGCCGAAAAGGTTCGAATTTGTTGGAAGAACCATACATTTCATGCAGAACAACGATACAATCATCGACAACGAACTCAAGTAGGTTCAAAGGGTAGTTTTATAATAATTTCAGGTATAGCTAGCTATCAAATAACAAATAGTTTTGTACATCATTAAAAAATGACCCTAACCTCTTCACATGCAGTCAGTTCTGTTGCTATTAAAATTAATTGAAGGACACTCCCTAAGCAGTTAATCTATATTCCACTAAATCCAAACCATTAAAATGTGCTTTGCACGCTAACTGGAGTCGTAGTTTCCTCCCATCGCCACTTTAAATAGGAGCAGCTTCTTCGCAAATTTCAGACAGTTTTTCTAAATGAAAAACCATTCCCTGCTTCACCCTCTCGCTCATAGTAATAAATACGACTGATTCGCAGCCTTAATCTCTAATTTTATTGGCTATTCGAAACTATCTCTCCATAGCGCTGACTTGCTCCTGCAGATAGTCCAGTTGATTGACGCTCTCCTTAATCGCATCGCACTGATAGCCAATGTGCTGTCGAATTAGCTCCATTTTATGCAGGTTTTGTGCACTAGTATCCATAATGGACTCCGCTTGAGCTAGGCTCCTTGCACTTTGTGCCAAGATCTGTAAATTTACCAAAATGAAATCATGTCCGTTGACAAAATTCAAACGTACTCACCTCGTTTGACTTGGATCCTCTTACCACCTGGCGCGCCACCGAACCAATATTGTTCACGTTGATACTAACCCGTTCGCACAACCGTTTTTTGCTGTCGCTGAAAAGGTGGCGAGCACTGCTGCTCGATGCTGACGCCATCTGCCGCTTCGTGGGTATATCGTTGAGTGTACTAAAACGATTGATTTGTTGTCACGAAACTGGGCAGAAAACAAAAAATGAAAGTAGGTAAATAATAAAACTGCGGGTGGAATTGTAGTAAAACGGTTCACTGGGCTAAAATTACCCTTAGGAAATTGGCGATGACACTGTTTCTGCTATTTTCAAGTGTTTTTCCGGAGAAAAACAACAAAACAGTCAATCAACAGAAAATTCTTCTAGCACAAGAACAATGTAGGTAGGCAGAGAAATGTCTTGTGTCAGTGTCAGTGGTAGATTTTAGTTCCCTAGTGTTCAGCGGGGAGAGTCAGCCACTACCAACTATGAGTTAATTGTAATAGAAGGTCTACGATATTAAGTAGGTAATAAACAAATCTGATTGATTTTGTTAAAGAATAAAGCATTATCATTTAATTTTATTTGTTTTTATCATTGCCAGGTGAATATTGCGTATTTCTTTTCGATCTTGAAAGAGAGAATAGAGAAATTATTGCTCGCTTGAGCAAAGAGAATCGGATAGATGACCAAAATGTAGTAGACTCCTGGGATGTGTGTTCAAAGAGTGTTCTTATGGTGCCTTTAGCTTCTAATAAAATAGGTTTCCACTTTAGCCTCGTTTTTGGGCGTTTTTCGAGCAGTTATTCTCTTGAAAATTTTAGAGTTTTTTTTTGAGTTTTTGGAAGAGTTTTTGAAATGATTTGGGGCATTTTTGGAACGAATATTTACTAAGTTCTTTTTTGCTTCTCGGGTCACTGAAACCAACGGACTAAGAGCTTTTTGTGGGTATTCTCCGAGGTTTTTTAAGCGTTTTTCGATGCGTTTTTGAGATGTTTAGGCAGTATTTTTACGAACAATTTCGTGGCGATTACGGAGAGTGTTGGAATGATTTTTGAGGCCAAATTCCGGGCGTACTTTTCCGTTTTTGTGGGTGGTTGTTTTTGGTATAAAAAGTAACTGAAAGAAAGGTTCTTTGTAGCGTTTTTCGCAGCACTTTTCAAGGCTTTTCTGGATACAAATTTGTAGGTGTTTTTTTTAACTTTCTTAGAGCGCTTCTCGTGATGTTTTTGAGTGCTTTTCACGGCATTCCTTTTTTTTGTATCAATTCAATGGAAGCAGCGCTCTTTACAACGAAAAGGCGACTAACTCGTTACTCGTTATTTCTGCTACCTGTTTTTTTTATCTTTTCCGTCATTTGCAATGAAATCCTCCATCTACAGACTGCCTACGTTTCTAATACCAGCCTACTTTAACCTTAAATCGAGTACCTACGCGAAAAAAAAACTTGCGTTTCTCTCTACATTATTTTCCCAACGTGAAAGAGCTGTCAGTGTCAAAGCAGCAAATTATCGATCTCCAGTTTAATCTATTCAATTAATTAGACGAGATATTTTCAAATGCGCTTCTCAAATGTAAAATGCCACCTCCAACCATCAACTGACACCAGCACTATGCTAAATAAACCTCAACACTTTTTCCTGCAGACACTCACTGCACCATCCCAACTTAAAGTCAACTCGCAACTCATTTGAACTAAAACTTTGAATTAAAAAGACTTCCAGACCGCATACGACTGATTAAAATTCACAACGCAACTGGAGTGCAATTGACTATATGGATAAGGCAACCGCCGTAGCTAGCAAGCACCCCCCGTCATCATCAAAGGACCTCAGCAAGCAACTTGGAATTGCTACAAAAGCAAAGTACTGTGCACAATACACACTACAATCTGCACCTTTACACGCTCCGACGCTATGTACCTAGGTACCTACTATCTGCCAACGTTAACCCAACAAAGTCACACTAGCTACCGACGACCTACCCTAGAACACAAACGAAAAACTTTTACTTTGACGCATCGGAGAAAGGGTTCACTATACGATATACGTCTCTGTGTGACATTAAAAAGGACGAAGGTCCCACAACCCCCCACACCCCACAAAATTGGTTCTCTGCTAAATGTGAATCGTTACCGTTAGAGTAATATTGAAATGACGTTTGACATTTTGTTTTGCAAAGTTCACAAAAAAGAAATAGGAAAAAAAAACGAAACCCTCCCAACGGTGAAGTGAAAAGTGAGTGTGCTTGTGTTGTAAAAGGTTGATGTCCTTATGGGGCTTTAATGAAAGGTTTGGCTGAGTTTCTCTGCCAAGGACAATGTTATCGTACCGGTGGCTATTCGCTTTTTTTTTGCGCTCCCAAACGGTATAGGTGGGTCTGCCCGGGCTGAGACGGAGATTCGTCTGTCCTTTTGTTGGTGTTCTTGTGGGGTTTGCTCATCGAATGCAAAGGAATAAATTTTAGGTATTCGACAGAGGTGAACCAGTGTATTTTATTTCGTACGACCCAGGGCTATGCAAACAATTTACAAAGGGCTGTGTTCAGTCGTTGGCGGGGTGTAAGTAAGTAAGATCGCTTTCTCTTTCCCAGAAGTGGTGTGGAAACAAATACAAAAGGTTCTTTGTATGAGAATATGAAGGGGGTCCTCGAGATTGAGACTTATTGTCTGTCACTGATTACGGATGAGTGGTGTCCGTGTCACCCGCAGATAACCTTGACTAAAAACCGCCCAGCAACAGAACTATAGACAATTTTCATCGTTGTGGGGATGTAAGCTCCTCAAGGCAATGAAAAAGATCTCGAACAAGCTGTATAGGAAGTGTTCGAAAGGTGAGTTTAGTTCGACTTCACTACTTAAATGGAGAAACTCCTAAAAATGGTAATAGAGGCACATACATACCTTTCATTCGGAAACCTGGACTTAAAAGCTGTAATTTTCTTCAAGGCGCGAATGTACTACAGCTTCGTCAAACCTTGATGACCCACCTGTCAGGCTACAGACAGAAGCTAGCTTCGCTATCCATGTAGGGCAATGGGCAAAGGCTTTGACTTAAATGAAGTTCATTAAATTAGCAGCGTCATTTGATTTCTCTCAAATTTCGGAGAACTGTTTTCCTGTAAAGACTCAATCACTTGCAGGTGTCAACATCATTCATGGAACAATGGACCTGTTTTTTGTTGTTTTTCCCGTGCAAACATAATTCCCTGAAATTTACGATGAGAACACATCAGGAACAATTAGGAAAATGAAAATGAAGCTGACAAATGTGTTGAGGAAAATTAATTAAAAAGAAGAAAAAAGTTCTGAAACTGAAACCCAAACCCCATCCTTTCACAAAAAGCCCCGACGACAAAAATGTGTGTGTGTGTGTCCCGGGTAAAGAGAAATCACAGGGATGTGACGTGTCCTAGAATTTAATATTTCAAAATCATATTCGTGTACATATGGGGGGGTTTGGGTTTGGCGGGGGTTGATGTCGAAAGCCGGTTTCAGTTGTTTCAGAGGGTTCTTTATATATATCTCTGTCATCCAGAGCTATACCCGCTCCGGCTCAAATGGAAGGAAAAAATGGAACAATGGTCTTTTTGTGAATTTAAAAATTAATTTTGCCGATTTTTTTGTTTCCTCCTCTTTTTTGTTTTTTTCTTTTTGTTTGCTGTATTCACTTGCGCAGTCCTTTGTCGTATATGGGTACAGCTGGAGACGGCTTTAGTTTAGCTCGTTTTCGAATATTTTTCGCATTCACTTTGGGATTTTATATCGGAGGACTTTGTGAAGAGAAAGGGTTTTTGACAATACTGACAATTAAGCGATTTTCCAGTAATTCCACTAAAGAGAACATTGTACCATGTGATGGGACTTTTGTTAAACCACAATGAATGTCCTGTTTACCGATTTCCTAAAGCTTGGACAAACAAAATGTTAAGCCAGTGGGGACATTGTACTGTTATTTCAAATTCCAATTAAGAGCCCAACTTATGAAAACCGTCGTGTCAGTTGCGGCAACGTATCTACTCACCTGACAGAAGGTTAAAAGCCAACTTATGGAACGGGACCCATATTCCGGACCCGGGATTCATAGGATGAAGTTGGTGTCCTTTCATTTTTTCCGCCCGTTGACAGTTTATACAAATTGAGAGTCGCACTAAGACCGCCGCCTTTAAAAGTGTAACAAATGGAAACAAAATGTTACAAACTGAAAAAGAACTTTAATAATAAAAACATCGTTTTTCAACTCAGAAAAATTGTTATTAGGAACCTTTTATCACATTTCGAAGTAGATTTCAATTTCTATTTCACAAACTTTATTTACCACGAGATGTAGAACATTGTTAACGGCGACGCGGCGTGACAGAAAAATATTGTTGTATTTTCTCGTTCCCTCCCATTCCCATTCCCACTCGCAGTTTGACGTTTTGCACAACTTGTGCTCTGTGTAAACAAACAAAAACATTAACAGAAATTGTTAGAAGTTTGTTCGAAAGAAAAAAAGTGCTGCCAGTTTTTACTTTTCAATATTTTTTAACAAAAAAAACAAAGAAAGATTTTAATCGGAAAAAGTGTAACAAAGCGAACAAAAAAGTAACATTGTAACAAAATTATAAAATAATTAAAAAATGTAACACTTTTGTTACACTTGTATCATTAGGTTTGTTCGCGTACGCGGTTTGAATCGAACGCAATCGATATAAATCGATCGCAATCGCACAAAGTCTATACACGTACTCATCAGAAACGACAGAAAAAGAGAAAATTAGCAAAATAACGAGTAACGAGTAGTTCCTCTCTTGGCTCGAAACAGCTCAGAGAATTTCAGCCGGCAAGTACTGAAAAAAATGTCAAATGCGCAAAATTGACAGGAAACAAATTCAAAATCCGTTTTAAAAATCAATTGTACACAAAAATAAAATATCTGAAAATAAAGAAAATTCGGTGGTGGTCGAATGTTTTCCTAGAACGTTTCATGTGTAGCAAAAAGGTAAGTAATACATTTTTTTTGTGAAATGGATTAGATTTTAAAGATGTAAGTGGCTCAAAGTAGCTCGAAGTGTAACCACTTACTTTGGAGTATATTTTCAGCTTCATGAGAAAGTTTCGCTC
Organism: Cheilosia variabilis; assembly: GCA_951230905.1. NCBI lineage: Eukaryota > Metazoa > Arthropoda > Insecta > Diptera > Syrphidae > Cheilosia > Cheilosia variabilis. Next base: position 56,736,235 of record OX579680.1, on the reverse strand, counting down.
AATTTTTCGAGTTTGACAGATTTTTAGTGCTTGGCTCGTGAAAGTACGCGAATGGACCTATTGTGGCAACGCTGGTGGTACCTCTTAGACCACTCCCAGCAAACATTTGACTTCAAAAATTAATTATAAATGATTCATTTAAATGAAGAAAACCTTCAGGTATGAATTCATTTACGATTCAATTTCAATCCGATTTCCTGAGAAATGGGCCTTCATTTATGAATCTTTTGAATGATTGATAAATGATTGGAGAAACATTCACTTAAATATATATATAAGCATGCTCACTTATATTCATTTTAGTGATAAATAAATGCATCTATTGCTATCATTTATGAATCTTTATAATGATTTAAAAATGATTAGGCAATATTCACTAAAGTGAATAAATAAATAAAAAAATGACGAGATAACTAGCTCATAATCATTTTTGTTCATTTATGTGAATGAAAATCCAGATTGTTTCACATAAATGAATGTACGCTCTCCATTTTTACTGAATAAAAGGTTTGCTGGGCTGCATCGTTCCTACCCTTTGATAGAGCTTGACGTTTGAGTGCATATCTGGCCGTTGCTAGCGAACTCAAACTTCATGCGGATTGTCATAAAGCCGGTTACAGAAATCCGAACCTATATAAATGGTGTCTAATAATACACGCAACATTTTAATTTACAGTGATGCCAACGTTAAAAAAGGTAACAATGTGACAGCTGCCAGTTCGGGGTTAGTAAAATTGGAGCGCTATACGACAGAACAACGCGTTTTCATTGTTGAGCAATATTTTAAAAGTAATGAAGTTTTTTCTTCGAAAAAAATCATCTTCAGTGATGGAGCTCATTTTCATCTTGATGGCTTCGTTAATCGTCAAAATTGTCGCATTTTTGGTTCAGAAAACCCACTAGAAATTGTTGAGAAACAAATGCATCAACAACGCGTGACTGTTTGGTGCGGATTTTGGGCTGGAGGCATTATCGGACCATTCTTCTTCGAAAATGGTGTTCGTAATCGTGACATGTTAACCCAGTCTATAAATTACAGGATATAGATGTGACCAACATGAGTGGTTTCAACAAGACGGTGCCACATGCCATACAGTCAGAGAAACAGATTCAATTACTGCGTGAGTCATTTCCTAATCGTGTAATCGGCCGTTTTTGCGATCAGAATTGGCCATCTAGATCTTGCGCCATTGGACTTTTTTCTTTGGGTTTTTTTGAAGTCAAACAAGCCCACGACCATCAACGACTTGAAAGAGGAAACTGGGAGATGTATTAGTGAAATTCAGCCACATTTATGCGAAATGGTCATAGAAAATTTCAACAAAAGAGTTCGTACCTGCCAGCAAAGACGCGGGGCCCATTTATCCGATGTGCTATACATAACCCCAATCTGTTTACTCTATGAATCAATAAAAAATGTAAGCTTTCTAATAAAAAATCTGTATTTTCGATCAAAATTACAATTTGCGTGAATTATGGGACACCCTTTAGAAGCTTCTTCTGCTGACAGAATCTAAGCACTTTTTCTTTTCAGTCAGGGGCTTGTCAAAACTTTTCCTAAATAGCTGTGACGATCGATGATCTGCTTTGTAAGGCTGCAGGAAGTAAGGCCCCAAAAGACAAAATGAAAAAAGGCCCCAAATTTGGGGTTTTATTTCATAATGAAAAAATACCCCAATTTCAAATGTGAAATAAGGCCCCACTGCAATGAAATAAGGCCCCAAAAAAATGAAAAAAGGTCCTAAATTTGGGGTTTTATTTCATAATGAAATAACACCTAAATTTCAAAAATGAAATAAGACCCCAATTTCTTTTGTGTATTTCATTGCTTTTTTATTGAATATAATTGTCTTCTTAGAAATAAATTTACAATCTATTATATATGTATTTTTAATTAAATATCGCAACATTTCTTCGTAACATTTTCTCGTTTTTTTATTCATTAAAATGAAAAATAACGGAAATACCTAAAAACAAATTTGTAAATATTTTTAAATTTGGATTTTTAGTAAAATAAACCATCTATAACATTAAGAAATAACGAAAATTTGGTACATAAAATCGCGCTTGTTTTTGTACCAGATTTTTACCTGCGGCGCTTGGATTGAAACAATTTTTTTAATTAAAATAATGTAACTACCTCGTCAAAATATTGAATAAAGTAGCTGGTTAAAGCTACCTTTGGGCACTATTTTAAGAGTTCCGTCCATTGAATATCTTCTATTCGACGGTAGTATATTTTCCTTTATTTCGCTTATTATTTTTAAAGACGAAAATATACAAAAAGCATGTTTTTGGTCTTCAAAAATGAAATAAGGCCCTAAAAATTAGTTTTGGGGTCTTACTTCATTTCTTCTTTTGGGCCCCAAAAGAGGAATTAAAACCCCAAATTTTATTAAAAATCGTTGTTGTTGTTTCCCGCATAATTTTTTGGGGCCTTATTTCGCAGAACCGCTTTGTAACACTAACTTATGGTTTCTGCTAACAGCTCGGCTTTCTGACTGACCTAATCAGTGTCCGAACATTCTACTGGCGGATCCTAATGTCATTGTCATTCTTTTTACGATTTGGGAAACTTGGACTCCATCTAAATCAGATGAAGATACCTTTGGTCGTTCGTAAAATGTTTGGTCCCGCTTGCATTGACAGGGTTTTGGACGAGAAGATTCAACGACGGACTTTACGTACAGCGACATGGACATAGTCAACAAAATTGCGCATCAGTCTTCCAATATGTTTAGGATATGAAGAGCATATGGACAGACTTGCTGAACGTCCCCAAGAGTCCTCGAGTCTAACCAAACAACCAACCAACCAGGAGCGAATTTTAATCGCTTTGGAGTGTGCAACTGGAGACAGCTGTCATAGAACTGGACAAGCTAGAGGCGCTTATAACTGCAGTGCCGCTTAGGGTAGCTTTTAGGTATTTTCTTAGCATGCAGTTTTACATTGCGACTTATTTACTCCACGCTCTGGAGGGCCGGGCTATTGTTTGGACCATGGGCCGGCTGATTGGATATTTTGGTATCAGCTACCCTCTTTGAAGATGCCGTTGGTCTGTGAAGGTTTGATCTTCCGTCTTATCTTTTTCAGCACCCCGAGAAGCTTAACTCGCTGACCTCTGCTTCAAATAAGTCGAAATAGCTTCAAATAAGCTATAGCTTATAAGAAATAGCTCACATGAGGCATATCTGCCTTCGTGAGTGTGGACGGCCGGATTTATCGGATACGGTAGCAGCGCTATAGTTCTTGGATAAGTCGCTTCAGTTTTTTTGAGGCCGTTCTGACTTGTCTCTTCGGAAAGACCGATATGCAGTGCTGCTACATTTTGTTCATACGCACCGCAAGTCAAGACGGACAAGGTCATTCGCCGGTGATTAGCTTACTAACTTAAGGTGGCCCTACAGTCCGGGGTGGACCTGGGCCTCTACCAAAAAGCGTCTCTAGCCAGTATGATCTTAAGTTGGTTAAGGTCCCCTCCCAATTGGATGCTCCACCTGAGTCGCGGTCTTCCTCTACTGAGCCGTCTCTCGGGTGTGCCTTAGAAGATCTTTCGGACCGGAGCATTTATGTCCTTTCCCTCTCTGTGACCCAGCCGCCTGAGTCGTTGGGCCTTCACTCTTTTGGCCAGGTCGATGTCGCTAAACAGTCCGTTCGTCGTTGTGCCTCCTCCGTCTTTCACCAAAAATTACAACAACCACGAGTTACCTCATCCGTTTTTGATGGAGTTCATCACCCAGAAAAATATCACAAGCTAAATTCTAGTCCGATCAGGCTTATTCTTTATTTCCCAACTTAACAGACTTTCGTCTAGGGATAGGCTTAATCTGACACAGATTATCCTGATTTTATCTCGTTTTTTCCCTGAGTGTATGCCCCTGCACCATACAACAGGACTGGGACGATTAGGGTCTTTTAAAGAGTCACGAGGGAGTCCTGTGCTACTCAATTGTCTTCTTGGCCCAAGGAAACAGCGATTGGCAAGAGTTATTCCACGTTTAACCTCAGCGCTGTTGTTATTGTCTGATTTCATAGCGGAGCCTAGGTACACAAAGTCCCAATAGCCACCTCGAAGTTATATCTGTCTATGGTGACAAGACGTCGTCGTAACCTACTGGCATTGAATTGATGTGAAGGAAACAGCTAATTCACTGGTCTCCGTAAGGTTTATGACCACCACTGCTTTCTCCTGCAATTAGAATACCCAAAAACTGCCGCCTAAAATGCGACCTACATGACCAAAAGTATATGCTCCCTTGCGGCCTTCATATAAATTTAAAAAAAAAAAACATCCCCCACCACCAAGCTGCGGCGAAATCTCCCAACAAAAACCCAACCATCCAACTAGCAACGACTCTCCCATCTATCCAATTCCGGATTTCTAAAAAGCAATTACCAAGCGATAAGTAAGTTGGCATTTATTAATTTGCATCCCAACGCAGCATTCCATTCAAAGTGGTATATAAACATGCGGAAAAGTGGTTTTAATTACCGAAATAACTTCAACACGCCAACAGATTAATATTTTGTCGTTAGCCCGCAATTTGTTAGTTGGCGGGGCTCAAAAACAAAAAAAAAACCATCCCAAAATTTTCATAATTATTTACATGCTGAGCGTTGGAATGGCGAAAATTGGTTTTGTGGTTTTGTGGATTATACTTCTACTGCCCAAGCGATATATTCAGCTGCAGGAAATTGTGATCAAATGCCTACAGCCATTGATTTGAAATTATGTTCATTTGCAGCTAAAAAAGGACTTTTTTTTTTATTAAATCCATCCAAAAGTGTTTCCATTGAACAGCACCACATAAATCCTGCTGCTGGCTATACATTCAATATTTGGCCAGCGAGGGAAAAACTGTTAGTTCAAAATATTTTTGTTATACTACTGTATTTATTTCCGGGGCTTAATTTGATAAATTCAGTTAACACGCTGAATTGGAGTTTGTTTTAATTTCACCGATAGAAGCCGTGTTTGCAGGGGAGGGTGTTTTTTTTTGTTGGTTTGGTGAACATAATAATTTATTTGTTTGGTCGCATTCGGTAAATTGGTGCAAATAAACGGCTTAGTAAGATGAAAGTGTTGGCGGGGATGTGTTTTCAATTCCCCTGCAAACATGGGTGCGGGATATAAAATTAATTAAGGCTTATGTAAAGAGTACCAACGTCAGTTAGGTTAACTGCAATTGGGATGGAACTTTTAATTGATGGGGATAGAGAAGAGATACCTGGCAGCAAAATCGATTCCCTTTCAAGGAACGAATGGAGAGGTTTGAATGGAAGGCAAAATGGGTTAAAATTGCCTACCAACTTGGTGTTGGGTGTTGCTCTGATGATGTCTGAAACGATTTTTCTTTATACTAGCTCTGCACCGGAGTTGGTTGCAAATTGGCAAAATGTTGATGAGGCTGGTTGTGAACTGAGTCTCTCAGCAGAAGTAGGGACTAGAACAAACTGAAAATGAATGTGTGGACAGTAATTTATTTGTTCGTGGAAGATTTTCTTCAAACAAATTCTCTCTCGCCATGACAGGGGCAATTCACCATAAATAACCAATGATGGCTCAAACTGCAACACATGCTTATAACGGGTGCGCCATCTTTTATGTCGGTATGTGAATATTGAGTAACTTTGAAAAAAAATGATTTATTTATTTACTTGGGATAGTTTTCTAATACAACTACAACATTCAAGATTAATCAAGACCGCCTCTTTCGACCAAAGCAAAGGGAGTCGTTTTTGCTGCGTTTTTCTTCTCTTTTTCGAACATTCCGGGCGGTATAGCGATCATTTCGGTACGAATGTTTGCCTAGAGCTCGTCATTGGTCTGAGGTTTGCTGACTCACGCTTTGCTATTCAAATAACGCCACAAAAAGAAGTCCGGAGGGCTCAAATTTGGAGATGGGTCGGCATTCTGTAAGGCGAAGCGTTCAAACGTTTTCGTGTGCACGAAGAAATTTGCTTGTGGAACATAGGGCAAATCATTCGTGCGCACGAAAAGGTTTTATCGTTTCGCATTACAGAATGCCGACCCTGGGTTTTGTCAATGTCGCCATTTTTCGACAGCACACGTCGAGGGAATTTTCTTTGTAGTTTCTGCTCTGAATGATGTGCAGTAACGAAGCCGTACCCTTCCTCGCACTTTACACGTCCCACAACTGAACACAAGAGTCGCCTGTATCCAACTGCCCGCAACAACGCTCTAGGTTATAGGTATTTGATCTCCCTCGATAAGAAGCATATCAGTTCTACAAAAGGTGTTATCACAGGACTCTGTCTCATAGGCAGGCATGCAACAAGGCTCTTTCACCAAGCTGTTTAGACGGGGAGGAGGATGAAACTATTCTCCATCTTCTCTGTACTTGTCCGGCTCTCTCACAAAGACGAAAACTCCATTTAGGAGAATTCTACTACAGTGATCTAAGCGAGCTAGAAAACGCGGACATTCAAAATCTACGTTTCATCAGAAGTTATAACTGGTTCAACGAGTAGGAACTATAACTATATAGATTCATGTGGTATCTCAAGGGACATTTTAATGGTCTAACTGTGTTGGCTAGCTGAGAGCCACTTCGACCCAACGTGACCTAACCTATACATTGGATTGGCGCTGCCGGTGGGTCTAATAATACCGGGTCTTCCCATCGATTGCTTGCTGCCTTATTTTTGTATAGCTGAAAAAATTAATATATTTCATCTTGAGGTTTTTTCCATTGCGTCACGTTTGACAAACACCCGAGAGTATAACTGCCATGAAAGAGCTTCTGAAATCGCCATTTGGACTCGGCATTAAATTTTAGATCCCTTCTATTCGTCCCAAAAATGAAAACCTCACACAAAACTCTTCATGGCTGTGCGAAGCTAGACCTAGGGTCCCTATTGACCTGTTGCGCCAGCTATTTATTTATGCATGGAAGGCAATGTCGGCTAAAAAAAAGCCATCCAAGCGAACAAGCCGGTATTTTCTATCTTCATAGTAGGCACCTTTTCTTAGGCACTGTAAAATATTTCCCTTCATTTCATAAAATTCACAATCGCTTTCTGCCGGCAATAATTGGAGAACGAGAAAGTGGATGGCTTTTTATTTGGAGGCTTTCATCACTCTCTGCCATCAATAATACGAGACCTTCAAAGTGAGGACCCTTTCTTTAGAGGCTTTCATTTGAAATATTCCCCGTATTCCCCGTATGTCCAAAAGAAGGTAAATTTCCCAGGACTTATAGTAGCACTTATCCACCTGGTACTGTGGTTGATCATTTCCGGCCTAATGCAAGCACTCGAACGGGTGGAGACCTTTGTTTTGCAAAAATTCTGCTTTAAGAATTCTGTTTTCAAAATTCTGCCAACAATAAAAATAGGTTTGGAAAATGTTCAAAAGCTCGCGCATTTTCCAAACAGAATTTTGAAAAGCAGACATGGAGAGAACATTTTTTTTCTAATTTGAACTCCTCTTTTCTTAATTTTTATTTGTAGCCTTTTATTTCCTCCTGGGAGGAAAATAAAAAATGTCGTGGGTATTTTTTTTTAAAAATACGTTTTTATTTTATTTTTATTATAGAAATACGAAAGTAAACAAAAGATTGATATTTTTTAGGATGACTGGGGAAAAGTCTTTGTCAGTCGACTAAACCATCAATCGCAGCGTAACAGTTATTACAACGAACCTCCTAGGAAAATGATCTTAGAGTATTCGAAGATCCTACCGTCGAAGGAATTTTGATTAAACATCATTTCGGCTGTCCTTTTATACTCCCGAAATTAAGTATAAAAAAAAACAAATGAAATTATAATAAATAAAAGTTGCAATTTCTGACTTCATATCTCTTTTTATTTAAAATTCGCATTATTTTTTATTTATATTTTTGTCAATAGATATTGTTTATTTTATTCATGTATTTAATTAATTTTTTCATGTTTCTTTTTAATTTTATTATATTCTTATTTAGGAATTTAAAGTAAAGGATTTTTAATGTTTTATAAATTTAAAATTGTTATTTTTTTATATCTGCTTTTTTCTCGTCGTTTACATTTGTTAGTTGGAAAAAAGCAGAATGAGCAGAATTTTACAGCTTTAAATTTGAAAATCAGAATTCTGTAAAGCAGAATTAAAAAAGTAGAATTTCGTTAAGCAGAATTTTTGTGCGAGAAGAACGAATTTTGGAGAGCAGAATTTTGAAAGCAGAATTTCGACCGGATCCCCTGCTGGACCCTACTACCCACGTAAGAATTCTCTGTACATATATGAACAGGAATTGGCTTCGATATAGGTTCGGTATTCCAAATACATAACCTTACGGAACCAAGATTGTCGCTCATCCCCTTTACCACCCAAGCACTGTCGCTCAGCACTCTTCCACCCAAACACTAAGTTGTAGACTAGGAACTTATATGCAACATGACGATTTATATTATGTACGTTTCATCGGCGTACAACTTCGGTGATTTCTTGGTACAACTACACAGGCTATAGCCAAGAAAGGTGCAACGTATTAGACCTATTGTAGTGCGGACTTCAGCAGATTTAGAAAGCTCAATAAATCCAGCAGTTGTTTAAAATAATTCGTCTAAAAATAATTCTCCAATAAAGCTTCCACGCCAACGTCCGCATTAGACTTTAATTAATTCACAAAAATTCTACAGCTCTCCTCTCAACTATTGTGAACGAAAGAATTTCTGAAAAAAAGGTTTAAACCCCCAAATATCTGTCGGCATATAGTGTCAAGAATTTCTGGCTTTGGATTAGCTACAGTTTCCCCGGTTGCATTTTATTTTTTGGTTGTAAAATACCATCCATGGCATGTTCGGCATTGTTTGTGAAATCAAATAGTTATCACGTATTGTTTGGCTTAGAATTTTCCCGATTTTGGTATTTATTTCTATTTTTCGGCAATAGGAAAACCAAATATTGCCCTTGCATTGTTTCGTGCTGACAATATGCTCAATGGTGTGGCGCTGTGTTAGCGGATCTTTATTCGAGCGGATGCAGCTAAGAGCACATTTGTTTGGTATTAGCCAGGAACAAGTGTTGCAATTTGAATAGATGGTGGAATGGATTTTTTTCCTGTTAACAGTGGGAAATTATTTCACAACGAAAATGGGTAGGTACATAGTTTGCAGATTTTCCAATCGAGTGGAATGTGAATATAAATAGTTGATTTGGGAATTAGGAACAATTTGTGTAGAATCAATGTTTATTGCTGTTGATAGACGACTTTACTTTTGGTGGCGCTTACAGTCCGGGAATTGAAAAATATCATTCGGAGCTAGTCAAGTGAATAAGAATAACTACTTCCGCCTTTTCCCATATCGTGAAACCCTAAAACAACGAGAGGCACCAGATGAGCTTTGGAATGCTTAAGGGAAGATTGACTTATGTCAAAAATTGAACAACAAACAGTTTTGAAGATTCAAACAGAGCTCTTACTAATAAATGCACACGCAAAAAACAGTGCACAGGTTTTTTCCTAGCAGTCTTTTGGTACTTCTTTGTCCTTCATCTATGTAGGGTACCACGCCGCGTACAACTTATGAAACTTTTGCTATTTAATATACTTTTATATGATCCAAATTTTAGCAACTTTTTCTTTTTACTACCTTTGGAGATGCCGATGGGCCAGCCAAGTGCCTGGTCTTTTGTTACTATCTCACAACCCCACTCAACCTAACACACTACCATTTTAACATTTTAAATATTCAATTTGTATAAGAGATGCCACGTTTTTCAAACTCTTTCCAAATGGCACCGTTCATGCCTGGCTCAAAAATTTCAAGGCTAAGTCTGTCTTAAATGTCCAGGTGAGGTGTCCTATAAAACCCATATTTTTCAAACCCTTTCCAAAAGCCCGCATCCATGACTGTCTTAAAAATTTCAAGGCTAGCTGTCTTAAATGTCCAGGTGTGGTGTTTGAATATTTAATTTGTATAAGAGATGCCACGACGCTTTGTCCTACAAAACCCATATTTTTAAAACCCTTTCCAAAATCCCGCGTCCATACCTGTCTTAAGAATTTCAAGGCTAAAGCTGTCTTAAATGTCCAAATGCGATGTTAAAAATAAGTTTGTTGTACGGGAGATGCCGCGCCCACCATTTTCAATCCCTCCCATATCCTGCAAAGCAAGTACTTCGATCAAGGAAACCCTAAACCCAAGATGATCGCTACCGACCAACTGTTTTTGGTGTTCGCTCCATAAATCATTTTGGAAGCTTCAGTTCTTGACAGCGGCATGTTACAGCTCGCGTCGGTCTTATGTTGGGAACAGAAGCCAGTCCCTTCTATACAGACCTGTTAGAATCTCTAGATCCGAAAATGTGAAAGAATTTCCCCTTCACCCAATTTTACCACTTCAACCAACGACACCCTTTACGGTGGCAGCCTTAAAGCTGCTACATAAAAATTCAACCAAATAATGGAAAATGCTGAAACTTTTGTTGTCTGCATTGTTGTAACCGTCAACCAACATTTCCGCAACTGAATACTTAATACCTGAGAATTTGCGTGACCACACAGAAATGTCTGTGGCTGTGGTTCGTTTGTAAATCGTTTAAATAATTTCAAAAGTTTTCCTCTTTTTTTTTGTATTTTTTTTTTTTGGTTGCGTACACCAAATTTTGCTCTTTTATTTCACCACAGTGTCTGATGTCTGTAGCTGTGTAAAAATTCCGCAACAATACTCGTACATTGTAACATTTAAAAGTGCGGTAAAAAATACCCCGTTAAATTAAAACCCCTGATTTGTGGGATTATTATTTCAAGAGAGAGTTAATTAGCGATGACCATTATATAGACAATAAAAAAAAACTGTAACGCGTTTTTTACATACGATATTTACGGCCGATTTATTAATTTAAATACATTTTGTTGTTAATCGAATTTATAACTTTGCAGTGGTTAGCCAGTTATTCCGTTCTGAGGTTATGGTGTCATAATGAGGGGGACAAATAAATAAATAAAAAAAAGATAGGATTTAGTGGCGAGGATTTGGGTCGCGGATTATTATTATTTTTATTCGCAAATTGTATGGAGATTCAATGCTGTCGATGCATAAATTATATTACCAGCCCACTGCGGGTGTAGGATGCGGTTGTGGCGTCAAAAATGCATAATTACTATTTATATCCATTGGATTGACACGGCTTCGAGTAGACATTGATTTTAGTCTCAATTAAAGGCTTTAAACGAAGTTGGTGGATATGACATTTAATTGATAGTTGGATATTGTGTGTCAGAGTGTCATTCCTTTGGAGAGTTATTGTAATTCGATGGCAAGATCGCTCTTGTCTAATTAATTGACTGGGTTATGGTTGGTTGCTGGAAAACGGAGCCGAGGAAATTTTAACCCATTCTAGTTCAGAGTTAAGTAGGTTTTTAGGTACATTTACTTCGAAAGTTCGTGTGTGCTCATGGTATCGTTTGTGACAAAACAATTTACGCTGGAAATTACCTAAGCAGATTCACCTCTCCTTTGGTCCAAGCTCAAAAAAATCGCTTTTGAAAGAACGCTAAAAAAAACGACAAAAACAAAAGATATAGTTTTCCCGACCCTTTGTATTACAGTCCTATGTTATAGAGAGCCAGGCGTTTGTGGCTTCATAAACAGCTCAGATTTCAGATTGGTAAACAAAAGTAAAAGCCAAAAGGTTCAGAAAAAACACAAGCATCAACTGCACCAGGCATTTTTGCGACGTCTGTGGAAGTTGTGCCTACGGCAGCCTGCAAACAGATTGTGGATGTGGTCTCTTCCAATAGCTCTTCGTGGCTCAGCACGGGGCCGATAACTTGGTAACTTCGACACCAACTGTGGTAAAGAAAATCAAACTTATTTTGCCATTGAATGTGGTTTTGTATCGGTCCCTAATTTGATGTTAACTGATTTTAAATCTACTGTCAGTTTTGACAGTAGATTTATTTATTTTTGAGGTATACCTACGGTGACCATTTTTTTTATCACATACAAGAGGACATTTTTTAAATTTAAAATACCTATACAGTAAAAAATGGGTAAAGCACATTTTACCTATCAAAATTTGTAGGTTTTTGTAGGTTCAATAAAAGGAATTGGTCTTTGAAAATCAATACATGATTGTAAGAATCTCGCATATTTCTTATACATATTAGGAAGATGGTCTTTAGGGAAAAAAGACGACATTTTGGAAAATGTATTTTTTTATTTTAGTAAAAAATCAGAGAGGACATAGTAAGGAAAAAAAGGACTGTCCTCTCAAAAAGAGGACGAATGGTCACCGTAGGTATACCTCATTGGATTTTTTTCTTTTTGTTGTAAACGTTCATTCAAGCTGAAAAGTTACTAACCAAATTTTGTGAATTTGTCGCATATGCACACAAAAAAGCGCAGATGCTTACAATAACAGTGAAAACCGCATTCAAATCGGTTTAGTCGTTCTCGAGATTGGATTTTACATTGGCCACATTCAAGAATCTAGTTGTCTTAAGTCGACTAGATTGGTCTGGATGAGAACTGTCAACTTAGTACTCAGTCACGAATTTCTCGACTAGATTCGTCGGCAACCCCTCCATAAACGTCAACTGAAACATCTGCTCTTACGACCGATTTCCCCCAATCAGATCAGAGAGCTTTCAGACTTACTAAACAAGATACTTGAACGTCCCCATTGACTTATTGTATATGGACTGCTAGTGAAATGTCACTTCCATACAATCTCTGCCCAGAAAATGACGCCAACATAACTAGCGCTCGTGGCAACCGTCTTGGATTTCTCCATAGAATGCTAGAGCCACCTATTGGGCGTGAGTGGATTTGCCAAGTGAAACGGTTGAAATTCAAATTGTTGCGGCATTGTTTACAATAGATGTCATCTCGAAATTGTGCTAGTTTAAATAATTGATTATAGATGGAACCAACAAAATTTGAATAAAAAATCGTTTTTCATTGTCCCATAAATTGCACAATTTTCGTATATTTATTGCAAATTAGTTTTTTATGTTGTGTTTCATTATTAATTTTAGAAATAATAACACTTTCGCGTATATTTCAATCACATTTCTGATCAATGATTGTCAAGAATATCACATTCAAGTATGTATACATGAGAATATTAAAAAAGTTATTTTTAAATTCCGCATGCAAATAATAAAGCCCATAAAACCTTTTTATCTTCATTTCTGCTTTTTACGATTTGTCGGTTATTTTTTGCTAAGCCGCTAAGATATTTTATTGCGTTATCAAAGAAACAAAAAATGTGCTCTTTGTTCTCTTTATTAAACCCTTTTTTAAAGTTGCACCCAAACTTTGACTTTGTATTTAAGCAATCAAAAATATTGTTTATTGTTCTAATGAACAGAATTGTTGCTTCACATCCTTCAAACTCAGTTTCTCCAATATTCAAGAGGAAAAGCAGAGAATTTGCAGTGCTTTCACTCAAAGTCTGATTTTAGAATGCCAGTTAATATGTTCGTCATTTAACTTGTTTGCAAAGTGAAGCCCAAGTTTCTGTTGAAAATTGACCAATTTTTCAATATACTCACACTTTATTGCCTTCCCATTCTCATCGTAAATTAATTTATAGGCTCCCCATGTATTAGAAATTAATTTAAGACAATGACAAGCGTCGATGAAATTTGTTCATCTTTGTCAGGATGTTTAAAACTTGCTTTCAACTCCTCTAAAAAACAACAACAGTATTTAAAATTTTAAATCTTTATTTAATTAATCGCAATAACACAGTCTTATGCAAAACTATCTGCAACGAAATGGAAACGTCAGATGTGAGTTTCCAATTTATTCCGCTCCGAACCACGAGAGCTAGCGCTTATGTTGGAACCAACGCGAAGTTGTCTACTAGCAGTCCATATATAATAAGTCAATGGGATTTTACATGCAAATAGGGTCATCCTCTTACAAACAACAGCGCCACCTATCGGATTTCATGAAAACAATCTTTTTAGTGAGAAACTGTTTAGTTTTTAGCGAAATTCGTCGAATCGTTATTGAGTCAGGAGGTTACAAACATACGAACGTTTTCATAGTATGCTTATGGAATAGGTAGCTAAAGACTGGATTGGTCCTTGAGAGAGGTTTTGAAATTAAGTACTAAAAATACAAAAACTGATCTTTTTAACAAAAAATCAAACAGTAATACAAATTTCATTGTGAGTGTTATTAAAAAATCTGAGAGGAATGGGTTTGTTTCGAACATTTTTTAGCCGAAGAAAAAGGTCTGCCAAATACCTTCAACGCTTGGACAAACAATAGCTGTTTTTTATTATCAGCGTGATCTGATCCGGATCAGATCAGGAAAATAAAACAAAACGGATCATTGAAAAGTTTAATTTTGGAATTGTGGCAACAGTTGCTTTCAAAATCAAAACAGATAGTACAGGGTATTACAAACTTAATATTGCCACCAGCCATATTTCAACAAATATTCTTCTCAACGTGACGTCACACAAGGCACATGTCATTTCACTTGAAATGTCGGGGGTGTTACCATATTTGAATCAAATTTGCATAATTTTTCTTTTCAAATATATTTTTGTGAAACAAATTTAGTATTTTATGTTCAAATATGCAACACATGAACAATATTTTGCTGCTAGCACTTGAGTTTGTCTTGGCATATTAAGGTACGTCCATATCAGCGAAACATTTCAGAAATGTTTATGAAATGTTTTTGAAGCAAATCGGACAGATTTTATAAACATTTATAAAAGATTTCTGAAATTTATTTATTAACCCCCGTATTAATAAACACTGCGTAAAGTTATTCAGCAGTTACGTCAAATTTTGGTATGCTATCTGACGTCCACTAGCTAACTTACATTTGCATTTTGTTTATTAATACGGGGGTAAATGTTTATGAGATATTTCAACTTTATCTTGTTTTGGACTAGAAGAAAATAATGTGGTATGATTATTAGCAGCGAGTAGTTTTTATTTTTCTGATTTTGGTCTCGGCAATCACGCGACACGCGATTTAATTCAAATAATCGTATTAAATGAATCACTTTCTCATTAAGTATTCAAAGCTTTTCTAGACCTATTTTTTTTATTTCAAATAATCGAAAAAAGCACTCACTTTCTTCAGGGAAACTTGTAAAACAAAAATTATTTCCCATCACGATTCATATTTCATAAAAATTGTTTTGTTTAATAAATGTTGTAGAAATATTTATGGAACATGTAGGTATTTAATTGTTTATCAAATGTTTGGCTGGTCTGGATACCTTTAGAAAAAATAACTCGGAATACGGACGGGGAGGAGTTCATTCGAATGCGAAAAAATCAATTGATTTTTTGTGTTCCATTTGTTAGTCTGGCAACGTGATTGTGTGGCTATCATTTACAGGCACACAAACATTTAAAAATAAAACAAGCCACATAATCGTAGAAATAATTTTCAGATCATGATTCGTGATCTCGATGAGAAGCAGGATCATGTGCCATTGCTGTAAGTGCATGTAAATCGATGATCTATAAACGGATCATAGCTGATAATAAACAGATAAATAAACAAAACAGCTAATGATACACTTCCGGCAACTTGAATGCAACATGAACAGTGAGCATCATTAACGTATATTCCACTTCATGTAGATCGTAAATCCCTCAGAAATTTGGACAATTCAAGTGAAAAGAAAGAAGAACGCTGCTTTCGAAGAACGACCTCATTTTGTCGAAGTGAATTATCTCATTTCTCAGTTGAGAAGACCACGACTCAGGTGGCGCACGCAAGTGGAAGGGGACCTTAACAAACTTAGCGAAACTGGAGACAGCTGCCTGGACATCGTGCTGACTGGAGACGCTTGTTGCTTAGATAAGGCCCATGTCCATTCCAAACTGTAGTGGTAAGTAACTCCCCTCTTAGTGGCAATATTTTCGTTTTTTTCGGGATTTTACCCATGGAAATCTACCCTTAATTTTGTCTACATTTCATTAAATTCGTTAATCGTACAAAAAAAAAACTGTGTCCTATTCGAATGATGATAGTTAAGCCTCATATCTTTTTCAGAGAATCATCAGCTTGGCTTAATTAATGTGGCTGAATGGTGAATAATGCCAAAGCTAATGATTTCCCAATGCCGGTTCGTTAGCCTTGCTCTTGTCAGATTGAGGGCCCATGGCTATAATGTAAACGGAGCTACGCTCCCCTGTTTTTCTCTGGAAACATTGAATCAGAGGATTACACTTGGAGCTAAAGTGTAATTATGATCGAACTCCGCCATATGTGGGAATTTTTCGCATTTTTCCACGAACTGATTCAAAATATGTACGCGGACGGTGAACTGCCTACGGCAGTAGAAGCGATACCGTAGTTGATATCTTCCCATTTGGAACAGACAAGCTACCTACGGCACGCTCAAAACTCTCGTCCATTTTGCACTGCCAACTCATAGCCCTATATCGTATATCCACAAGTACTTTGCAGGTCGAAAATACACTACCGGAAGCATTGAAAAGTCCTATACCACTATAAAATGAAAATCCTATCCTGATCCTGTACTCTAGCTATACCCAACATGGCAATTTTCTGTTTCGTTAATTCCATATATAACGCTGCCGGGTGCAGGCCACTATTATAATACTTATACACGGTGCCGGCTCCAGCCAAACTAACGCCCTGTGCAAGATTTACAGAAACCGCCCTTTTTCATATTTGCACACATGCATAAGTCTTTTCCACATCACCCAGAAGGTAGATTTTCAATGCTTTTTTTTTTTTATTGAGGTATTTTTTTGTTGAGATTTTTGAACTAGATTCTCTTGTAAAATGTAAGTGGATGTGCAAGAAATATACCTAAAAGAACGGGGTGGTTTATTTGGAAATTATGTAAGAAAGAAGTGAACTTGCATACGCTAGACCTATTTTAAAATTTTTTTATTTTGCGATATTTTGAGTTAGGTTCTCCTTTAAGTTGCAAGTTGATGTGAGTTAATGTGCAAGAAATAATTCAGCACAGGTGGGATGGATGTTATTATTTTGGGCTTATTAGAACAAGCTTTTTGTTTAAAATGGCAGTATTTGTTCGCGCAAGATGAAATTAATTTTTCTTTCCTAGCAATGCGCCCCCTGAACTTGGCGCCCTGTGCATTTGCACATATGGTTGGTCCGGCCCTGCCTACACATGGTAAAGGCAACTGCAATATTCCCGGAATGCTGGCTGCATATGAGTACTCACGCGACCTGATTCGATATGATGCAAGCCGGTGATCAAATGATGTCATGATATACCCTCAAATTTGTAGAACTCCATCGCTCTGTCTGTACAATAATCCCATGGTATTTAAAAAAACTTAAAAATCGAGTTTCTGTTCCATGCATCGGATTTCTGTTGGCGGAATTTCAAAAATTACATCTGCACAATGCCAGAGATGATCCCCGAATACAGCAATAAATTAATTTAATTAATTTTTATCAATTAAAACATCATAATTCTGAAGGTTATTTGAGCACACGTTTACTCGTAATTAAGCTTCGCAGTCACGTGATATTTTTGTCTCTTCCGGATTGCAATAAAGGTATATCTTCTGATTTTTTGGGGGTCGAACCGGAGAAACTTTATACAAAAACCTCGCCCGACCCCTGTTGGTCATCAAAACTATAGATCGCACTGAAATTGATCAGTTCGAGTTCCAAACTGCAGGCAGCTCTCTTCGAAGGACACCAAAAGACAAACAAATAATAGTCCTTTTCAATAATTGTCACGTCAACTTTATTTTGGGTTTTACTTCATCTCTCTTCCGTTTATTTCAAATTTAACTCTCTTACATGACTACAATCAGTTTTTTTTTTTTCTTTTATTTTTTTTACATAACTTTCAATGTTCATCCTTGTCTTTATATTTCTAAAATCTATGTGCAAAAAATAAACTGGAAAATTACAATATAACCAACGAGTTTGCAGCTGAAAATCGCGCGCGCACACACACACATACACAGCAGTACAACTGCCACATTACATTGTTTATAATTCTTTCCATATATTGTTTGTTAGGTTGTGTCTCCTTAGATGTACCTCCATTATATATATATACGTGTGTCCTTTTGTATATAATGTCACTTAAAAAACTACGACAGTGTGCTAGACAATATACGAGTAGTGGGATGGGTAGGTAAGGTATGTTGGTTTGGTTGGTGCGCATTTAATACCTCCTGCGTCTGCACATTCGGCAAATAATCGCCAAAAACAGCGACAGGACCAGACTAAGGCCTATTGTAATCAGTATGAGTTTCCCATACGGTAGTTCAACGATTTCAGTGTGCCGCAGGCAAATTTCCGGCGATTCATCATGCAGCACCACCTGACCATCGAAACGCAGTTTGTCGTTGATGATGCCGAGCTTCTGGAGGTTCTCCTCGATGTGTTGCGTCAGTTGTTCGATGGTGGATAGGTGAGTGACATTCGGACAATTCATTGCGCCATTACAGACGAGATGTTTTGGTATGCAAATTGCCGTATCGCCAGGGCATTTAAAGTCACAGTCGCCATCCTGAAGGAGGGACGATGCCAGACTGCCGTCGGGATTACGAGGCAAATGGAACAGTTCGGTCCAAACTAATCGGAAAGCGTTTTTGCCCGGCTGGCCATCGCCTGTGTACTGGATGAGCACCGGCAATGGTTCCTGATCCGTGCCCAGGGCGCCCAAGTCGGCTGCCGACAAAATAGGCAGATCGCGGGCGAGTGATATATTCTCCGGACAGACAATGAATCGCGGCTCCAGCCGACCGGCTAAATAAACTTCGATTTTTGCACTCTCGCATGTGTGGTCGCCGAAGCGGGCCTTTTCCAAGTGTAACCACAGGTCACGTTGGGCGGCCACCTTCAGTTCCCAGATGCACTTTTCACGTCGATACTGATGGTCGGGACTGTTGTGGGCAATTAGGCCGAGTGCCTTGCGATATGGGAACACCAGAATGCCATCCGGTGATGGCCCAAATGTAATTGGACCACAGAGCGGACCATGAGCAAACTCGTAATTAGCCTCGAATAGTGGATTCGGGTTCTTAAAGTAGCTCGTAATCGCATGCTGACCTTGTACAATCATTTCCAAATTCACATTGTCGCTGGACGAGATGACGCGCACCGCACGTGGTATGTTGTCACAAAAGCACGCCAGATAGTTCTGGCTCTTCTCTCGCTCCTCCCAGATGACCACTTTGTCGACACGTTCCTCGTGGCAGCGGGTGCAGGCGTTAACATTGTACGGCAGCTCCTTGAATGACACCGCTGTGACCTCGATGACCGCACGTGCGTACAGGCGCTTGTCGGTGACGAATTTATACTGACAGCGCACATCACTGCCGCCGGTCCGTTTGAATATTAACGAGTTCATGGGTGAACGGATTTTTCCGCCTGGATGCTTCCATGCGTACATCACCTCGTCGCAGAGGGTATTCGGGACGGGGTCACCGAACCGGGTATTATTGAAGAAGTCATAGTGCGCCCAGTAATATAATGAACTGCCACTATACGAGCCGGTTTTGCTCTCGAATTGCACAAACAGCGACGGACTGGTGCTGACGAAGTCCACCTTCTCCATCGGTCGCGAGAATGTATCACAGAAGGTTTTTATTATTCTGGCAGGATCTGGCTTCGATGAGTCGTATATGGTGAGCGATTCACCGCAATCGCCGTCGTACTTGAGAATGGGCGATTCGATGCGATTGATGCGAAAGCTGCAAAGAGATAAAAAGAACAATGATTACCATATGCAAATGCGAATGCGGGGATTTAAATGGGACTAAGGCGAGTTTTAGGAATATCACAGGCACCGGGCACGACGGAGATGCATTTCAATGCACCGTGCGCAAATAATTTGACCGTAAAATTGGAGTTTTAAACAGAAGGCGAGGCGGTGCTCTGATTATACTCGCAGTGTATGTGCATTTTATGTCCTGAGGAGGTTCGTGTTTATACTTGATTGATATACTTTTGCGTTGTTTTAGCTTGTCACAGACATCATGCAAATCCGTTCAGTGGTTCTCGAGATTAGCGCGGTCATACAGACAGACTTACTCAAAGGTTAGCTCCCTATAAACAGCAGCGACACCTATCGGATTTTACTGAACCTATTCCCTTAGCACTACCGACATCAATAGCAGCAACGTGTTGAGTTTTCAGCGAAATTGGAAGAGCAGTTTTGGAGTAGGCTACGGACATACAAACATTGCCCTTTATTTATAAAATGTGATGCCTGATGGGGCACTAGGATCTAGGAACAGAGACGAAGTGCGGCGTGAATGTCATTGGATAATGCGATATGACATCGGTGCGGTGGCAAAATGGTAACTGAACAAAGAACAAAGACGAAATTAAAGCTTTGACAACAAACTTTGGAAGGATAGTTACCATTATCCAAATACGGAAGTTAATTGTCTTTCAGGAGGGAGGAAAAAGGACATACTGATATAAGGGATATAAGACTATTTCAAATAATGAAACGATAATGCGATTCAACCCCAAAGTTTGTGAAAGCACACCGTCGATCAACGTCGGCAGGAATTTTGGTGAACCATAGGCTCACCTTTAATGATTAAGACCCGCACCATGACCTTTAAGGCAATTCCTTCTGATTCTAAAAATTTGATAGGTGCTTGCAGGAGCTTTGCAACTCCCCTTTAATCTGTGTTAGGATGGAATAATTTTGCGAAAAAATGTGAAGATCAACGTTCTGTGACCCTTCAATTGTTTTAGGTCGCTGTATCAAACTTTGAGCTTTCCTGTTGCATTTTTTTTTTTTTTTCAAAACTGCTTTCAATCATTTGAAGTTATCTATACTGAGCCAGTATTTGCAGATATTCGTTAAACTCCGTCCCGAAGTAAAGCTTTCAAGTGTGAGCGCATAGATAAAGCTCAGAGTCTTCAAGGCAGTATGCGAAAGCTCCGACCAAATGAAGGAGCTGGAATTTTTAGACTGTATTTTTTTGAAAGAAAGTGAACTTTGAGAAAAGAGTTGCTTGAAAGCTTTTTGGAAAGCTCTCGCCATGGAAAAAGCTCAGTAAATCGCTTCACCTATTCCAATGACGTAAAATTGTAGGCAATTCAAAACTCCACATACTTCTGACACTCTTGAATAGGAATTTGTTCATTTCTGAACCACGTACGCCATGCGAAGGACCAACCTCACAATCAAAATCATTAGAGAGGTACAAAGCACTTTTTCAAACGATTTAAATGCGCCACTAAAAAAAACTTTCAGAGTCCATGTGTTACCCCACACACTGGCAGGACCCATTAAATACACTCCCAAATGCGCTCCTAAAATTCAATTGCGCGTTTTTGTTTTTTGTTGTTGCGCTATTCTCGGAAACACTCGTGCCGCAGAGGTTGTGCTACTTTTCATACAAGTTTTAAATTAAAGTTCATTGCTAACCATGGTAACATTCGACCCTTTAATACCTGCCGTTACCATGTTATGAACTGGGAGGATTGTCGTCGTTGCCGCATCGTCCTTTCTGCCAGCAACAACAACAAACGTCCAAACAACGTGTGAATATGAAATTATTAAAATTCGAGCAGTGTGCATGCATCGCAGATGCCACGCACACCCGTTCTGTTTGCAGCCGAAACTATGATGCAGAAAATATTATTTCAACCCCACCGCCCGCCCGACATTGTATCCATATCCTCGCTCTGTCGATGGGCCACATGTGTGTGTGTATTTGTTTGCCTGGTGCTCGGTCGAGTGTTTTCGCATATCGAACTTTGTGAAAGCGAAAAATGCAAACTCTCGGCCACAGGATGTGTCCCAAAATGATTCGTACTGAATTTCCAGCGAATTTATCGTCTTCCCTTTGAATGTTCGTTCGTTCGAATGAACGACGACACAAATACCACTCGTCGACTACTTCCTTGAACACTAATATGGGACATGGTAGACGATAGAGACTGAACGGTGTCCGGGAAAAAGCCGTGTCCATAATATGCATTTCGTCGAAGCCGAAACCTGTGCCAAGAATATATTCTTTTCAGTTAAACTTTCTTCCATTTGGGCGATGAAAGGATTTCATGTCTGTCGGTTAGTCTGGCTTATTGCCATGCTCCTCAGGATCCAAGAAGTTGCTTTCCCATATATACCTACCTCAGACTCGCGAGGGGGTGCGGTGTCTTCATTGGTTTCGTGTGCATCTTACCCATTTCGTTTTGGTATGGCCAACCAGTTGTGGGGGTGGCAGGTAAACCAGATGACATTGCATGTACATCGTAGAACAGTTCTATAGGTACCTACATATTTTTGTTTTGTTTTTTGCAGCAAGGAGTAGGTAAGGGAGAGGAAATGAAATTTGTGCCATTACAGCACCTACAGTCGGGACCAACTTGACTGGAAAAAAATTTAGTGAAATTGGATTTTGCCAGTGGCGAGGGAATTGAGGCAGAATA
This sequence comes from Cheilosia variabilis, assembly GCA_951230905.1. Taxonomy (NCBI): domain Eukaryota; kingdom Metazoa; phylum Arthropoda; class Insecta; order Diptera; family Syrphidae; genus Cheilosia; species Cheilosia variabilis. The sequence continues at coordinate 56,713,878 of OX579680.1, read as the reverse complement.
TGGGTCAGGAAGGAATTACCCGAGCAATGGTGAATTTCTTATGAAAATTCTATAAATGTCTGAGGAGTGGGGGGTCGACCACGTGCTGGCTGGGAGATTTTTATCGAAGTTAGGTAATATTGGCTACGGGACTGGGTCCGTGTTCTGTTCAAATTGTTTCATATTTTTCGCCATTTTAACAAAAAGATTGCCTCTGCCAGTTTTAAACGAGAGGGCGTACCATAGTTGTACTTACATTTATAGCCATATTTTGTGATGGCAGAAAAGTTGGCTCTATAGCTGGCTGCGCTTTTACTGTGTGACTTTTGGTTGGTTGTTGGCAACATAAGTCATTATTATCGTTTGGGGTTAAAGGGTGTATAATTAGAAAAAGGCCAACGTCAGGTGGAAACGTGCACACAAGGGAGAGGGAGATTTATGAAGCTGGCCTCGTTTTTATGTTGATAGCTAATAGGATGGAACTGGAAGTTGTGGGGAAACATAAAAAAGTTGCACTCAAGTTGAAATTGAGGTAATAGAACACGGGGATGAAGTTACAGATGAAATGAGCAAAAGGGGTTGCAAGAAGAACAAAAACACTCAAGAGAGCTGTTGGTGCAACGTCCCAAATTGCTGTTGTTAATTATTATTATTCAATTATTCATAGTCCATACATATCTAAGTATTTCAAAAACTATAAGTGGTTTCTTCTCTGTTGCGAGTGGGCTTGAAAATTAATTGACTACTTGTAATGTTTCTTAAGAGTCCGAGAAATTATAGAATATGTCGATTATTGCCACGTCTACTTTTTGGAAGTGTTTTTGACCAAAACGCAATGTTCCAACTTTTTTGTCAATAAACTACTAGCACTCCAATATTTCTAAGTCGATGCAACAGCCACAGCTTGCTTGAACAGGAAGATAGCCGCCAACTTGTTAAAAACTTTTCTAGTCTGTCTGTTGAGTCTGTATGAAGCCCAATCTGTAACAGAAGTTCATGCGAGGTATACAGGCAGATCCATCACGAGCAGAGGTCTGGAAAAAATGTCAACCGAGTCTCTCATTAGACCTGTTCCAGTATTTCCAAAGACATCTGAGTCAGTTCAGGCTTTCGGTGATTCTCAGCCACTTTTCTTTTTTTATATATTTTATTTATTTTTTATTACAGCGAACTATTTCGGGCAGATTCCGTCGGGACGATATCGTTTTTGAAACTTTGATGACCATAAGAAGTCATATTCTGCCCGAATTGGTTTTTCACTATCGTCAGCTTTCATTACATTTGTGGAAAATGAACTGTATTAAGGTCTCTTGGAGGTCTATCGTTTCGACGATAATCGTCTGAAAAATTACGTAATGAATGCTCTGGCAACCAAGACGAATGTATGTGAGCTTAGCGTTCAAGCAGTAGAGAGCTTTTGAGTTTTTGCGCTGTCTTTGAGGTGCTTATAAGGACTTCAGGAAGGCTTAAGCGCGACTTGACGGATGAAAATACTTCTCGTCTTCCACATTGTTCTTACAATATAAGGAAGACCATCAGAGTTCCTTAGGTAGTCTAAATTTCTTCGTGGTGTGAATTAATCAGCATCAATTTTGCAGTAGCCAGTAGTTAAAATGCTCCGCAGTAGAGTTAAGTTCGTCCCCACAGCTTTTCAGTTATAGTTGCTGATGCAGCTGTTCTAAAGCTCAACCCCTGTGCCAATATAGAGTGTCAAAGATTTGCTGTACACCTCCGTAACTTTTTTCAAAGCTTCTTCATTAGTAAAACTCTCAAAATTGTAAGCCCTTGTACAGAAGGATTGTCAAAGTTCAAACATATCTAGATTGCAAAGCTTCTCCATTCACAAAACTTTCAAAACGTATAACCTTTGTGGAGGAAGATTGTCAAAGTTCAAACTTATATAGATTGCAAAGCTTCTCCATTCAGAAAACTTTCGAAACCTATAGCCTTTGTGGAGGAAGATTGTCAAAGTTCAAACTTATATAGATTGCAGAGCTTCTCCATTCAGAAAACTTTCGAAACATATAGCCTTTGTGGAGGAAGAGTGTCGAAGTTCTAGCCATAATAGACCAGCAGTCTTTTCAGCTGCCGCTTAAAGAAAGACTCCATTTTTTGTGTTGCTGCCTATGTACGATACCCCCAAATAAAAACCAAACAACAAAACGCAAAATCACACCCCATTTTTTTTAACAACAACTCACCTTGGAAAGTACAACCGCACAATTTCTCCCGTTCGTCCCTTAATGTGGTAGCTGCAAGACGTATTCGGTGGATACCAATGTGCGATGCTGAGAAAAATTCCCTCCGATGCGCTGCTGTCCTTTAGAGCGTCCGAACTTAATAGCCAGTCGCATATTCCATGCTTAATGCCGGCCGTTTCCACGTGTCCCGGCCAATTGCCAACGTTAAAATGAAATCCAGTATTCAGTAGCGGTCCAGCGGGGGATGACACAAATTCAACATACATGTACTGCGATGTGCCTGAAATGAACAAATGAACGTGAATATAGGTGCCTTGCCAATTGCGTATAACAACGGTATTATTGCAGATATGAGTTACACACAGTCACGGACAGATAAAGGTGCACTGTCACATTGAGTATGCAAATAAATGAATGCACGGTCAGCAATGTAGCCTGATAGTCGCTGCAAAATGAAGGACGACAAGCGATGCATGTGCGCTTATACGAGTTTCTTTATTCGAGTTGCCATATTTGTCAAAATGGAATTTTAATTAGCATTCAATGGGCGAGTGTTCAGTGATGATGTAATCGTGGTCAATCACAGTGGGGTGGTGGTCGATTTCAGTGATATAAAGGGTCGGACTACCCAAATGAGGAAGAAGGTCTTAAAAGATATATTAACAGTTGCCCGGTTGCGGTGAAATTAGAACTACGAGTAAATGTTGCCCCAGATATGCCCTGTGATTTTCTGAGAAGTCTGCACGGATTGGGTGAACCGCTTTAACGTGATGCGGGAGCAAAGTCACATACAGATAAATTTAAAGAAAAGCTTTACAATATGGACCTCCCATAGAACATAGAACCAGAAATGCCAGACTACAAGGGATATCTTTTTTTTAAAGATTTTTGAGCTCCAAAATATGTACAGAGTGTTTTTTTTTAGAGGTATAGAACTTTGAATTGGCAACACTATTTTAACTGCCGGCCATTTTGTCAGCTGTCAAGTGATTTATTTCTAGTTTGGTTTGCCATTTCATCATGAACAAGTTGACAAATGAACAACGCTTGCAAATCGTGCAAATTTATTTCGAAAATAATGGTTCAGTTCGCGAAGTTTACCGCAAAATTTTGTTCAGTGATGAGGTTAATTTTTGCTTGAATGGCTACGTCAACAAGCAAAATTGCCGCATTTGAAGTAAAGAGAATCCACATGAGACCCTTGAGACGCCATTACATCCACAAAAACCGACTGTTTGGTGTGCTCTAGGGGCTGATAGAGTCATTGGGCCATACTTCTTCCGAAATTATGCTGGAGAGTCAGTTACCGTTAATGGAGACCGGTATAGAGCCACGATAACCGACTATTTTGTTCCCGAATTGGATGGCATGAATGTGGATGAGATGTGGTTCCAACAAGACGGCGCTACGTCTACGTTATGCGGAGCGCATAATTTCGCGGAATGGACCTGCCACTAAGATCGTGTGATTTGACACCATTGGATTATTTTCTTTGGGGATATGTGAAGTCGCTCGCCTACGCCAACAAACCAGAAATGTTAGGGGACTTGGAAGCCAATATTCGTGGCGTTATTGCCAACATACAGCCCCAAATGCTCGAAAAAGTGGTTGAAAATTGGACCTCTAGACGACCACATGCCCGAATTCATATTTAAACATTAATGGCATAAAATTATCCTTCTAATAAAGCCAAATTGATGGACATTAAGACGATTTTTTTTGTGTTTCATTTCAATTCGAAGTTCTATACCTCTAAAAAAAAACACCCTTTACAAGACTTCTAACCTAAAATTCATCGAATTTCAAGATTTTTGGTATCGAGAATTTTCTAAATCGAACAAATTAAAACAAGTTTTTCTATTGAAGAAAACCGTTTTCTATTAACTCTATTATTATGTGTAATGTGAGTCGAACCGAGCCCATCTTCAATTTCTGTTTTACTAACCTCAACCCTAAATAAACATGAATTTCAACGAATTCGGTAAATTAACTGATGTAATGTGTTTTTGAGAAAATGTTTTAGAAGTAAAAACAGCCGGTGGTAACTTCGCATATCCAGTCTTAAAAGATTTTATTTTCAATATTTTATCGCTTCCACATTCCTCCTCTGCAAATGTTGAAAGAATATTTTCTACTGAAAATTTAAATAAAACAAAAATTCGCAATCGTTCACTCAGAAAATTGTAATGCCAAAAATTTCCATTGGTTAAAATAAACCCAAATATTAAAATCTTTGATTTAAGAATGAAATTGTTGGCAATGTTGTAATAAAATACTTATGGAGAGTATATTATTATTCTTACGCTGTATACCTGATTCTTGAAAACTTAACAACGAGTTCTTGTTAACAAAAATTATACTTGAACCAAGAACTTTAAACTTAAAATTTTTTTTAAAATCTCAAAATTCTTCGCTTAACAAATTTTTCTTTTTGTGTTTGAGTACTGAACAAGAATAGTTGAAAATTTAATCTTTGCAAGGGAGTGGTTGCGATTTAATGAAGCGAATTGCTACAATCTTGATATAAGCAATGAAATTTTTCATTTTAATTCATTATTCAAAAGTTTTAAAAATAATATTTATGACTAAAGTTTTTTCTATCGAAATTTATATATAATTTTGTAGAAAAAATAAATGCAAGTCTTATTTAAAAATTCTATTTTATACTTCGTTCTTTTTATATTTTGAAAAAATCTTGAAAAAAGGATTTTTGATTTCGGAATTTCAGATTTTCCATCTGGGAACAGTGGGTCCGAGCTGTGCTCATCTGAACTATGAATGACATCAGCTTAAGGCTGCGGCCACTCAGTGAGCGACGAAAAAAAATTAAAACAAATGAAATCATATGGCGGTGGCCACGTCTCACGCACCCAAGCCCACGTAAAAGCTGAGCGGTTAGTGATTTTGTTATAGGCAGAGCGGTGTCGCTCAATCGCTCTGTCGCTGCGTGGTCGAGGCAACAAAGCTTTAAAGACTTGTAAAGACCAGAAATTACCTCGAAGGTGAAGGACCTGTCAATTGGCTTCCAGGGTCGTTCAGTTTGAGGCCTTTGAATTTTTTTTCTGTGGCGGTACGTGAAGCAGCAACCATTGCAAGCCAATACTCGGTGTTGTTCGTAACATATGACAAGAGACGAATTTCTACGACTAGAATACACATTTCATGAGGGGGAGCCATATTGGATTCCCCTTCTGTATAAATCTGCATCGCATGTTCCAATGTTCCAATTAGCCGTCCAAATTTGTAGAGAGAAAACTTGGCGTTTCCCTGGTGTTTGCTAACGTAAACTCAATCCACTAGCAAAATTGGTTGCGACAATTTTTCGCCCCGAAAACTGGGTCGGCATTCTGTAAGGCGAAACGATCAAACGTTTTCGTGCGCACGAATGATTTGCCCTATGTTCCACAAGCAAGTTTCTTCGTGCACACGAAAACGTTTGAACGTTTCGCCTTACAGAATGGCGACCCTGCATTTCCTAATGATTTCAATTTCTCATTTTTTTGGTCAACCCCTACCCCTAGGACCCGCTTTGGAAAATCCAATTAAACTCCAGACTCATAATGTAAACGCACCATCCGTAGCCAATTGTTCGGTTTATCATTGAAATTTGGCCGCCAAAAAAAAAACACCGGATAAAAGCGACTATCAAAAACAAAATCACTTAACTGAAGGCAAGCTGATGAGAGACTCCCTTCGTTTTCGTTTATGCCAACATCCATGCACCCAATAAAACACCGCCCACTCCCGCAACCCTTCCCTGGCACATGAAACTTGTTACACAATTATTGGAAAAGTAATTGGTAATTAATGTTGATATCGACGAACCGTGAAATGTATTCGAGAGGAGAATTTGTGTAACAACATCCGTTTTATTTTTTGCCAACCGTTTACTATACCCAGAGAGGAAATTCGAAAAGAAAAATGCATTTCGGTCAATGTCGGGATAAGCAAAAGAAACGCTTCAATGACTGTGCATGAACGTCCTTTTGGTATAATTAAAAACAAAAAAATGTATATGGTATGTGGAAAACTCTCTGTCTCCCTCTGTCGACTTACCGATTATGCTAAATGGAAATTTTCCGAGACCGCAAAATTTTCCAATAAGTGGCGAATGCTCGTCACGTCCATCGTAAACGGCCAGCCAATCATATGGGCAGTGTTCGTTGCCAGAACCAATTGGTCTTATGGGACATGTCATTACGTTTTCACACCTGGAAAAGAAAGCAAAAACAAAATGTTATTATTCCAATGGAAGTGTTTTTTTGAGGGTAAAATGTTTTGTTATATTGTTATCGTTGACGTTATTGTTGCCAGGATATTTTTTTTTTTTGTAATAGGTAGGTTGATGTGGGGAGCAAACACCTTTAAATAAAAATTCACTAAAGATTATCCCAGCTATAAATAGTACAAGAGGGTCAAGAACCGCCCCCCTAGAAAAAAGGCTAAACATAGAGTCCCAAAATAGATAGAGATACCTACCTAAACCTGGCACGGTGAGGTGTGGCTGTGGGTATGGAGATAAAAGTCAAGTTGGCCAAAAAAAAAATCAGGATTGATATAGCGCTGTTATCCACATAGGTAGATGTGTAATTTATGGCGTAACGAGCGCAATAAATCCTTGCGGAATCTGTGACCCGCTTATTTTGGAGTGCACTCGTTTTATTTGTATAAACAACATGGTGGCAGGGATGTGCTTAGTAGGTACGTAACGTAAATTGCTTACCAATTTTTTGAGAAATTATTTTCAAAATTAGATTTATCAGGGAAATATTCGGATGTCGAATATTTTGATTGCCTGCGAGAATCGGTGGGCATTATTAATTTCTGGTGAAGGAGAACAGGGAATTTTAAATTAAGATGAATCAGAGATAGGGTAAGGTCGGGAGGTTTTGACACGTTAACGAACATTTGGAAATATCTTAAAATCCAAATACAATTTCAAATTTTCAAAATTTACATAAGTTACGATATCATTTTAGCAATATAAAGGGTTTTCCAATAAGAGGTGTTATTGTGAATGATCCGCTATTTAGGCAGCTGTCACTTTTGAAGCGTTTATTCTTTGACATTTGACAAGGAGAAACTACGCCATTACTAAAAATGGAACGATACACGCTTCAACAACGCATTGAAATTATTAAAATTCACTACAAAAATGGTGAAAATCTTGCAGTCACAGTTCGCAAAACTAAAGCATTTTTTGGTCGTCGATGATTAATGATTTTTTTATGGTCGGAGTTGGATGGTATTGATCTGGACAACGTTTACTTTCAACAAGACGGCGATACGTGCCACACAAGCAACGAAACCATTGATCTTTTACGGGAAAAGTTTCCGGACCGTGTTATCTCTCGAAGAGGTGATCACAATTGGCCACCGAGATCTTGTGATTTAACACCACCAAGGTCTACGCCAACAGCCCAGCGTCGATTCAAGAGCTCAAAGATAGAATTCGTGAGGCTATCGAGGACATAGGGCAGCCACTTTGCGATTTGGTTATGGAAAATTTCATGAAAAGGATATGGTCCTGTATGCGTGCTCGTGATGGCCATTTGGCTGATGTTGTTTTCCATTATTAACAGCTTACCTTCCTCTTTATTATGAAATATACACCCGATAATTTTTCTCAAAAAATGACATTTTTCTTTGAATACCAAAATAACACCTCTTATTGGAAAACCCTTTAAAGGCATTAATGGTTAATCGATATATGTAAATATTTTTAACAGAGCTGTAAGGTTTTTTTCCAAAACTAAACAAAGTGTCAATTCCTCCTATCTTGAAGAAGGATTTGCCATCTGCCTGTGAGAACTTGTTTATTCGAATATTTTGTACGGAATTGAGTGTTAATTTGTTGGCCTTCCTGTTTTTTTGGAGTCTGAATATTAAAGTGGTAGGCAGGTACGTTTAATACCAAATTTTAGGGCAGCACTGCTTATCGACTCTGTTTTGTTTTCAATGGGTTTAATGGCATTCGCAACACTTGTTTCATCGATGTTGAGGTGAGAATTTTTTTTTCTTGTAAATATTGGCATTTTTACATTCTAAAAAAGAGTAAGAACGTGTTTTACCACAACATTTTTATTTTGTCTCATAAAAGAGGATTTGACACTTTGTCGATTCAATCTCCAGTAAAAATGTCAAATCCTCCCTTTTGATTACTTTTGGGACTAATACAAAAAATAAAACCTTTGTAATGGTGCTCAGGATAAACTATTGTTTATTGCATTTTCAATGTCAAAAGCTGCATAGTTTAAATATTACAGTTGGATTGCTTATCATAAAAGTTAGATGAAATGTGCACAAAAATAAAAAAGACGTCGTCCACTTCGCTTATCTCTTAAGCCGCAGTGATTGTTTATTTATCACTCAAACCAATCGCTACTAACTTTTTTTTCTCATCATTTAAAGCGCTGCCAAAGTCTTAGTTTTTAAGAAAAGTACTGATGCAATTCCTCCTACCTGTCAAATCCTCCCGACCTTACCCTACCTACATTAGTGTTCTGTTTGCTGTGCAATATTTTGGTAGGTAATTTATTTAAAAAAAAAATTATGGACCGATCAGGACCAAAACTGAGCTGGCTACAACTGAGGCCTTTATATCTGCATACAACCCAAGAGCTATTTAGCTTCTTACCATTTATATGCTTGGAGAAGTGATTTTCTTTAACATGTTGTACTCTTCAATGTTTGGCAAAAAAAAACCTCGAGGCCTGGCGACGTTCTGGTGTGAATTCGTGATCCTATTTAGGAACTTATGTTTCCAAACAATGAAGTAACAGTTCCTTTTTTGTTTCGGAAACGGCGCAACACAAAGTAGGAATTGTTTTTGACGCAAATCCTATATACCATCTTTGAACACACAATTTCAGCCCAAAGTGTGAGGTCACAACAATTTTCAACACAAATTGGGAAAAATTCTTTATTAATATTTAATTCTATTATTGTGTATGTATACCATATAATGTCTACCATTTTGTGTTATGCACCAAAATAATATTCTGACTGCATCAACCATTTCATTATTAAACAGAAAGCAGCTCCTGAAATTTTATGGGGAACATCATTTTGCCTTGAAATGTTACTAATGTAATTCGAATAAATGCTTGATCCTTACAAAATATTCTATATTTAATCAAAAATCTCTCTTATAATTATTTATGCTATTTTAAATGCTGATAGGGAACATTTTAAAATGAGTATAAAATAAATCTACGAGGTCTATATAGACATAATAGTAAAATTGAAATCTATTTAATTACACCAAATCACCAAAAAAATTTCTTATTTTCCATATTCTTTTTTTTTAATACAAAATGGATACCTAACAAATTCCTATTTGGGAATAGTGATTACAGTAAAATATTCCTAATTAGGAATTGTGCAGGGAAAGAATTGAAAATCACCAATTGCAAAATTTTGAGTTGCAATTTACGATTTATATATTTCTCGCAAATCACAACGAAGTTTTCATGGATTGATACAAAAATTGGTAATTTGACATTGAAAACGGCGGAGAATACCAAATTCTGTTTGTTGAAATTTACGATTAGAAGTATCAATTCGAGATTCTTCTATTTGTAGTGATTTGCGAGATTGTTTGGCGCAATTTACCACTCCAATAGGTCAATTTCTCAAAACCCACTTCACAATCTCAAATTGCGAAAAATATTTGGTGGTTTACCAACACTGAATGATGAATCAATAAATTGACGTAGAGAAGTCGTAAATTGCAAAATATTTTTTGTAATTTCCATGGAATCAACTACCTAGTGTGTGGAATTTTTTTATGCCCATGTACCTATCGAAATCCTTTTAAATCCTTTCTGTTTATGGATGAATGTATTACTGTGTATTGTAATCGAAAAGGATTGTGAAGGTTCGTATCGATGTCAAGTTTATCTAAATATTTTGTTTGCATTTGAAATTTTCGCATAGACCAAAAAACCATCCCAGACAAATCCCGTTGCCTCCGGACGATATGGAGCCGTATGATTTTCTTGGATATCAGGAGGAAAAAGAATTATAAAACATGACTCTAAATATGTATTCGAAAAAAAACTAATTAATAAGTTGCAAATTAAGAATAAAGTTTTCTAATTTCACGGTAAAACATTTTCAATTTAATACGGTGATGCCTCAAATCACTACTCAGGAAACGTAAATTGCAAAATATGAATTGCAAATTGATAAAAATAAGTTGCAATTTACGATTGAAAATTTTTAAATTGCAACTTCTGAAGTAGTAAATCTACCCCTGTTAGTTCTCAAATCAACACTATTGAGTTGCAATTCAAGACTAAATGATTGTAATTTGCTAAGGGGGGAAATCGTAATTTACAACAGAAAAGTGGTAATTTACGAATTGTTTTTACAACCCATGTAATATCAAATTGATAACTACAAGGTGGCGCAAAAGTAATCCTCCTATCAGAAAATGCTATAAATTTTGCGATTGGACCCTAATGTCAGTTCTGTTTTGACATTTGTGTAGTAAACACATGCGAAATACACGTTAATAAACAATGTTACGCTACACTGCTCCAGAACGCGGAATATTGGTGACTATTTATTTGAGCAATAATCGGTCGGTGACTTTGGCACAACGTGAATTTCGTCGCAGATTTCCTAGCCGTCCAACGCCTACTGGTGAAACACTGCGACGTTTAGCCGCTCGCCTCGAAGAGACTGGCACAACACGAGATGCTACCAGGCGTGGCAGACCCCGGAGTATGTATGGTGTGCTGTTTTCGCTGGAGGAGTCATCGGACCTTTTTTCTTCGAAGACGTCGCGGGCCAAACGGTTACTGTGAATGGTGAGCGCTACAGAGCAATGATCAACGAGTTCTTTTTGCCGCAACTTGATGAATTGGGATTGGAAAACATGTGGTTCCAACAGGACGGTGCAACGGCACACACTGCACGTGCCACAACCGATATGCTGAAGGATGCATTTCCCTTAAAGACAATATCCGTCAAGAATGTGAGGACCTATCGCCGGAAGTTTTGGCCAAAGTGATGGAAAATGCCATAAAAAGGGCTCAAATGACAATCAACTGTGGCGGCGGCCATTTACATGACATCATATTCTCGACTTGATGTAAAAAAAATTAAAAGACCAAATAAAAATAATCCACAAGAAGAATCAAAGTTTTTAATTTTTTTTTTAAATTACAGCCAAAAAACATCGGAAGGTTATTTTTGCGCCACCTTGTATTTGTGTCAATTTGCGATCGGTTATGGCAATATGTTTTTTTCGTTTGATCGCATTATTGATAATGAAATGTGTTGATTCACGACTTTTGAGGGTCTATATCTTCACTTCGTACAATTTCTAGAATTGCGAATAAAAAGTCGTGAATTAGTAAATCCTTAGCTAAGCTCTAAAACTGGACAAACTTTTCGTGATTCTGCGGTTATTTTTCTTGATTTGATCCTAAAATTCTTTCCGTGATGTGTACGAACACACATCTCCACACATTTTACACGCTGCGGACATAATGTTTTATTGAAGAAACAAATTTGACACAATAACGTACCTGTGTAGATATAAAACTCCAGGAAAGGAATATTCCTAAACGGGAAATGTTACCTAGAATGTGTCTTAAATGTTACTTGTTGGGAATATTTTCTGGTAACAAAACCGTCTTAATGACGTCGCTCATGACACATGAAGTCGCAAAATGCTCCTTGGGCAAACTGTGTCCATCCTTCCGGTTTAAACGGTCATTTTTGACTAAAGGTATATATTATCATCAGCGCGTACTTACTTTCCAGTCCACGCACGCACCCAGATCCCAGTGGATAACACACTACAACTTATCTCCGGATTATTTCATAATCAGACCACTCTGCCGAAATTGTAACGAGGGCTGCTTTGGTATTCCGAAAATTCCGCAACATTAAGTTCCGAAAATAGAACTCCCCCAACACCAGACATCTCTAATACCCAGCAGTGGATAATGCACGTCCGATATACCACAAAACAAATATCCCTCCAACACACACTCACACAACCCCAAAGCACTGCACGGATAAACAAAAGTTAAAATCCGATAATAATAAAGAAATAGCAAATCAATGAACCCGGTCCTTTATCAGTTATAAATGGTCATGGTCATGGCCATTTCGAATCACCTTCCGCACAAAGAGTTTATCACTTATCGGAGGGCGCCCCGCAGCCAAATTGCATGGGGTACGGGGTACGGCTTACGCTTATACGTTATACCACGAAGAGCTCGCTGCTATTTGGGATTTCATGCGCCACGTAGTTGGTAATATGCTTGCAAGCACGCACCCACATTTTTCCTGCTCACCGATGCGATGGGTAATCCCTTTCTCATGTCCGGTTTCACTGGGAGAATTAATATAAATTTGCTCATCTGGCAGCAGGGCGTTGGTGCGACAGAGGTGAGCAGACTCGGCCAAAGCCATCGCTCTAAAAATAGCCAAAGAAATGTCCCGACCAGGTGCGATAAGATGCTGAACCAAGAAAAAGGACACACTCCCGAATAATCCCTTCTCATGACCGACCGTCATCACACCATCCGGGAGTATTAGTAAGTGGGTTTATAAAAATGAGACCTCAACCGACCGAAAGATCATCGCACAAATTATGGCCACCATTTTTATTGCTATATCTCGATTGTTTTGGGATCAGCTTATGAGTTGGCACCAGTGGTCCCAGATTGAGGGGGAAAGCACAAATTTTGAAGCTTTTTCAACGGAAAAGGGAAAGACGAGGGGAAAGCTTAAAAAAGGGGAATAAATCGAAAATGTCTTTGAAAATTAAATTGCTTAAAATTAAAATTTAAACGCATTTCAATTACAAAAAAATTTCAAAGTTTACTCGAAATGAAATGTTCACACTAAATGTGAAAGAAAACAGCCCATCGAACGTCAACGTAAGAATTTTTGTACATCTGAATGTATTTACTCGATTTGACGTTTTGTCTTATAGGAAAAAAAATAATTTCAAGTTAAAATTTCCGAAGATATTCAGCAATTTTGGAAACACGTCTTAAATATTAAATTGGGTGATAAAACTGAAATGTGTCCAAACATAAAAAAAATTGTTCCTTTTATATTTGGTCTTCCACATAGTGAGAATTTTTTCAGCAACCAACTTAAACAAAACAATAATTAGAAACACACTGGAAAACCCCACATTAAGTGGAATTTTATACACGAAAACATTTCTTAAAAGAAGCAAATGTGAAGAGTTTGAGATTGAAAGTGATTGCGTTAAGCTACATACACAACAGTAGCGTGTACAAAAATTAGATTTATTAGGTGCACTGTGAAGTCTGAATTTGTGAATTTATTTTAGATTTGTCTGAATTTTTGTAATTTAGTTTATGAATTTATTTTTATTTTTTTATTAGCTGTTTATTTTATTTTAGTTATTTTTGAGTTTTTGTAATTTAATTTATGAATTTATGAATTTATTTTTATTTTTTTAAATAAATAAATAGTTAAATAAACACTAGGCCTAGCTTCTCACAACCATTCGTGTGTGTGAGTTTTTCATTTTTGGGACGAATGTAAGGGATCTATGCCGTGTCCAAACGGCTATTTGAGAAGCTCCTTCATGACAGTTATGCTCTCAGATGTCAGACGTTCGCGAGAGGTGGTGCAGCGGAAAAAAACCATAAGTTTGGGTTTTTCCGGGATTCGAACCTGGGACCCTTCGCTTAGTAGTCGAACACACTAGCCACTAAGCCACTGCGCCTATTATTTTTAACTTTCTCCATTACGTAGTAAGAGAAAGATATTGTATTCGTACAAAATTTCGAACTCGAGTTGTTAATCAATTCTGACATTACGATGATAGGCGAACTCAAAAAAGTGGGTCGCAAAATTCTGTCCGTCTGTCTGTCGGTCGGTATGTCCCAAGGCCTACAGCCTAAGCGGCTGAACGGACTTCCTTCAAACTTCGGATTTGAAGTTTGGGGGCCTACAGTTCGGGGCCGTTTTTTTTTGTTGCATGGTACCCTCAATATTAATGGTACTTCCCATACAAAATGTTCATACCAGTTTGATTTGTTCGAAAACGGGTCTAACGATTTCAACAAAAACTGATATTTAAGCTTAAGTAGGTGAGGTAAACATAGCTGCATACCCAGTTTTCCGCTAAAAAATCGAGTAACAGTACTTTTGTAATTTGGACATATCTCGAAAACGGTCCATAAAATGCATTTCTAAGGTAATATGGTAATTTCTAACTTAATGGAAAACTCAGTTTTTCTCTGTATTATCGTCAAATGGATTTTTGAAAAAAGTAATTTTTGAAAAATATAGTTTTGCCTAGTTTACCTCAAAACGGCATGATTTTGACCAAAATGCAAACATCAAAGGGTGAAATTGATGTTTTCAAAATTATTGCGTCCTTAATTTTCAATTCGAATCACTGGAAACGCTCACTTTAAAGACTGCTCATATCTCGAATTTGAATATCCCCATTTTCGATTTCGATAAAACCCTAAAAAACAAGTAATGCATACATCCCGAACATTAACTTGTACTCGGCTTGCAGCTAAATAGTTAAGCAATAGTATTTTTCAAACTAAACATTGCAATATTTGGTACTGTTTTGTCTGCCAAATTTTACAAAGCCGCTCTAACGATTTTGATCAAAATACATATTAAAGATAATGTAAGTATTCTTAATAAGATTCCGTACTTAGTTTTTCCCATATTTCTCAAACATGAGTACCCAAATCTCGATCTGTGTTCACATTTCTACGGTATATATTTGAAATAATTACAATGGCCCACTTGCAATGAAAGTAAAATAAAAGCTACGCGAAACTTATTTTTAGCTAATTATTATTTAATAGTATTGAATAGGCACCCTAAAAATAAATCCAACAACTTGAAATTAATACAATCAGGCAACTCCCAATTCATTTGAACCGAAAATTTTGATGAACGAGAAAGTTACGTTCGGTCCAGTCGTGGACGTTATTTTAAAAGGTTTTTATTTTATTTTAGTTTTGTCTGTATTTTTGTGATTTAATTTATGAATTTGTTTTTATTTCTTAATGAAGTTTTTATTTTATTTAAGGTTTTTATAGAACAAGCTAACTGATCCTTGCATAATATGTATATTTTTATGTTATGGCTTGTTAACAAAGACTGTTGTAAAACGACTTGAATTGTTTTAATATTTTTATGTTAAAATAAAGGCATATTTCAGTTAGGGAAAAATAAGGGTGAACTGCTGATAAATAAAAGAGGAAACCTGTCTTCACAGTCTGGGACCACTGGTTGGCACATTATAATTTTCTCAAGCGTTTTCCTTTGTTCACGTTGGACGGTCAAAAAAAAAAAAAGAGTAAGAAGAAACGAATCGATAAAGGCACACACCCTCCTCGGAAAATACCTTTTTTAACTACAGTTCCGCCACCTCTGCGAAATGAAGCGTCGATGATGACAGACTCTCCTTGTTGGTGTTTCTACGTGTACCTTCCTTAATGTATATGTTCCCAGTTGCGTTGGCTGTGATCCATTCGCCAAATGGATGGGTGCGAAAGAGTGTAGCTATGGGAATCCCTGAAGTGCAATAATACAAATTTAAATGTTAAGCAACTTAAAGGGATTAAACATTTTCTGCTGCTCAAATTATGCTCTTTGATCCTTCGCAGAGTGTGTGTACTGTGTATGGATGAAATGGATTAATTATTCGGTAATTTCCGTGTATCATGTCATCAGAAGTAATACAGGCAAATATCGGTGGGAGGGCGTAATCAAATGTCCTTTTGCGTTCCTCTTTCGCTTAGATAAAATGTATATTACGTATCCACTTAAAAGTCAAACGCAGTGTAGCATTACAAAAGTGAAAATGAGAATGCATGACAAAGGATCCGCACCCTGGGGGCGAGTGATGAGGACGCAAATAAAATTTTATCGCATATAGATAGGTATAGCATGTGGTGTTGGCACACATTATACCTATATGGACTTCTTAGCTTCCAGTGTCGGTAGTTTACTAAAAGGAGGTTGTGTTTATGAAGCTGGCTATCTATTACTCCTTGTCAAGTGCCATAAAAAGAAATATGAAGGAGGGTACCTTAAAAACCCACCTAGAGGCGTATGCTCCTGATGTCAAACAATTAAAGTGGGTTTTCTGAAAGCGGTTTGAGGATGATTTATTTTTGTTTCAGTTGTGGGTTTGTCTAAACTCATCCAGTATTGAAGACGGCGCATTCGTGTAATATGGACAGGACTGTGGTTAGTTTGAACACCGCTTCAGTCGTCGAACCGCCGAGTTAGCATAGCACCAGAGAAAGTTGCCCTGAAACCGCACTATCTAGGTCTCCACTTGAAAACATAAACGAGCGGTGGAGTCCACTGATAGGTGTTACTCCAGAAATGAGATCCGTAATTTCAGAACCTAAAAAGTCCAAGTCGAAGCGTGCTAAAGTGCACGGAACATAATTAACTAAAGTCGTTGTGGATAAAGAAAATTTGAAATGGCCGGCCATCAGTATGAGCCATCCAACATTAGGCGTGTTTTTTTTTAGCTTCGATCTCGGCAAAGCAAAGTGGGACTCAGATTCAGAACGCAATTACAACAACATGTGTGTCTTCGAAGTGTCAACTAGAGCGTCTATTGCGTCTTGAAAATCCTGCTTTGCTTTGCTGAGATCGAAGCTAAAAAAAGAGGCATATTGAAAGACAGGAATCCTGTGAGGGCCCAACACGATATGAGGGTCGCCACAACTAAACAAACTTTGATTAAAAAATAAGGAAGTGATAGTGGAGACAATTTATTAGGAAGAATGCACAAGATCCTCTAAAAAATTTGTTCAAATGAAAGTATTACCCGAAGAGTGGAATCTCAGCATCGTTTGTCCGACCATGAAGAAAGGAGATCCGTTGATCTACGCCAATTAAAATTGTACAAGCCTTCTCAACATTATAACAAGATTCTGTATTCTGATTCTTCTGTGAACGCAAAAACCTATGATCGGTAGCAACGTGGTAGATCGTAATCAGTGGAATTTCCGGAATGAAAAGCCCACCAGATAAAAATTATTACAACAACGGAAGACAAATGCAAGGAGGCAGGAACTCTAAGTACACAACTACCGCGAAAAAAACTTCGACTTTTAAGCACAGGAGCCACATCTAGTTTCAGTTTGTGCATTTTTGAGGACGATGTTTTTTTTTCTTTTTCAAACTTCTGACTCGCCAAGGCGAAGAATAGGCAAGTCGACCTAGAGGATCTATTGTGCCGGGATTGTCAGAAAAGATATTTAGGTTAGCAGAGTTTCTACCTCCCTGATGTAGCTGTTGATGCCTTCAACAGAGGACTTCTTCAATTCTACTGGACTTAGTATTTCTCGGAAGAATAATTTCCTTCTATTTCTAGATAAAGCTGGGCATTCGCACATGATGTGCTCAGCTGTTTCGTCTTCTTCGAGACGTAGTCGACACTCCTGGCAGTTGGCTATGTTTATTTCGCGTAAAGGTGGTATCGCAAACCGTGGTGACCTGTAAGGTAGCCAACAAGGTTTTTGTTATCGTGCCTTCTTAGATTTAGGATTTTTTGGCATTTTTCTTGAATGGCAGGATTGCCCTTTTGGCCTGTCTGAGGCCTGGGTTTCTTCCCACTGTTGGATACACATCTGTGGCAACAAGGAAAAACAGCATATGTCAGTTTTAGCCAGTTTTCAGGAGCGAAGGCTAAAAGTTTGAACTCAGATATACCTCCCCATATCTTATGCGTTTTTTTCCTGATTCATAACACTGGAACCGTAAAATATATTTGAATAAAACAAATGACGTATAGAACAGGGTACGGTGCATCCGATCGTAACATTAACTCAATTTTGACATTAGTCGACTTATGCTGTTCCTTGTTGCCACAGACATGTTTTATTCCCAGCTTTTGATAGTGGAAGTGGTTGCTTATTTAGTGACGACGAAAGGTTCTGGCAGTGACGTGCCGTGGTGCTTTCAATAGGGTGTTCACTATAATTTCCACAGTAGTAAGATAGTGTATTTTTTGTTCTATTGCAGGACCCTACGAGGACGTGACAGACAATGATCCCATTACTAAGTTTTTTTATAGGTAGATTTATTTTTTGTTTTTTACTTTTCTGTTGGGAAACAAAGTGCTTTTTTACAGCAACTCTAAAATGATCAGATAATTTGAAAAAGGCAGGCAAGGCCAACATAAGACTTTGCTTATAGAATGGCAGCCACGCAACCAAAGCTTGAATTCATAATTTGTTTCATGAAAGTTCTTAATAAAAGATATATTAAAATTTGGTATATTACAATTTATCAGCTGAACAGCTGTGAAAATTCAGTTGCAATTTCCAATATTCGAATATTCATATTTTTTGTCACTGTGCAACCGACCTCTATGCTCTATAGTCTATTTGTACACTCAGACGACCAGAATGGGAATGAATAATTATATAAAATTCCAGGTTCTGCAAAGCATAGCCCACCACAGAAGAACGAAGCACTAGGATTTGAATGGGACTCTGGCTCTGGCTGTTGTAAGTTGTATGTTGTATCTTTCACGATCTTGTGTTGTGCTTGTTCTTGTTCGTGCACACAGTAGGCAGGCACAGCGTTGCCAGACTTTTGGCATTGTGGATTCCCTTTTTTTTCATCCAAAATTATTCTTTTTCCCTTTTTTGATAACTGGTTTTCCCGTTTTTATTCCCCTTTTTTTTCTCAGAGAGGAAAAAGTAAAACAATTTTCATGCTACGCATACAACATTAAAATCCATGTATACTTACCCATTTCGCATGACAATAATTTATTTAATTAATTAATTTTGAAAAATATCAAAAATTATTTAGAACCACAAACAAGAGACAAGATTTAACTTTCGACTTTTTTCCACCCACAAACGACAAGTCTGTTAAACTCAAAGGCAAATAGACTGGAAACTGGAAAAAAATGATAACCAGGGGGAGGGGTTTCCACCAAGTGTAAAAATTAAGTTGGTAGCGCATGTCAAGACTAAGGGCTATCTATGTTCATTTTTATTGAATTTATCATGATTTGTCTGGTTTCTGAACGTTGTAAAAATAAGTGTGACTTATTTTCCCGTTTTGTGGGTTAGTTTTCCCTTTTTCCCTTTATGGTCAAATAATCCCGAAAAACGGGAAAAATCCCTCAATCTGGCATCCCTGGGCAGGCAGTAGACAGACCACACACCGCACAAGCACATCAACTCTATAATGTTTGCCATGGGTGGAACGAAAATGAAAGACAAGAAGTGCGAAGCGAACTGCAAAGCAGAGACAATACTGAGACCACCAACTCCGGCCGATTTCCCGTTACTTAGCCTACAAGCTATATTTTCATGGGGTGGCAAACGCTAAGTGCGTTAGTATTGTTACATAGAAATTCGTATTGACAAATGTCACGTAACTTCAAAAATTCCGGCTCACCAACACGCTCGCACCTTGCATATGCCACTTCCGCTGTGGGCAAAGCTGTTGACAGCGTTCACAGAATTTTATCCGTTAAATTTGAAATTAGTCGTTACAACTAAATTTTTGTGTGGACAGTCATTTATTTTGAGAATAATTGCATATTTTTTGGACAATATAAGAAAAATAAACAATGTTGAAGAATTTTAAACAAATAAAAACATTTTTAGCAAACTTTCGTAAAGCAGCTACTAGAAATCGACTAGAAAATGGTAACCATTTATGTCGTTTAGTTTTGGTAAAAGCACAATTGCAAAAATAACATGGTTTTATTCTAATTTTGCAAATACGTATTTCAATATTAATACGTAAATCATGTTGTTTTACATAGATTTCAGTTTGTTGCTTATTGCTTAGCTGACTAAAATTTCATTATGTTATCATAAATATCAAGATTAATGTAATATATGTTTTAAGTAAATTAAGAGTTTCTCCATTATTATAAATGCAATAAAAAGAAAGTATTCATATGTGTATTTATTATATTTTAAGTGTCTCGTATTTCAAAAGCCCATATTTATATTTAAAAGTCTTATGTTTTGGTGTTATAATGGAACAACAATGGTGCCTGAGTGCTTCGGTTGAGCAGCAATACAGAACGTCATGGTATATGCGATTCCAATTATGATTTTATGACCTTTTATAAAAATGTGGATAGAAAAAACTAATATGAAATGTACTCCATTTAATACTCTTGGTAAATAATGAATTATTCACCAATTTCGTGTTGAACTTCTTAAGAAAAAAACTGTATTTCTGAACACTGTAACAGCTTACCACGGTTGACTGACATCTAGACTCACCACATGTCAAATTGTTTATTTACGCGGTTTTTTCTGAGACATTTTCTAATTGGACTGGATTGGATTTCTACTAAGAGTAACACGTAAGTAAATTGTTTGCTGAATTAATTTATTAATTAAATATTTTCTTTTCAATGATTTATCTTCATTACAGAAAAATGAATGACGGACAGCCTCCTATTAAACAAAAACGCACGCGGAATTGCGTGCTGGGATGCAGTTTCCCGGTTCGCACCTTTAAGGTCCCGAACGACAATGCTAGGTAAGCCAATAAATTATTTGATTTCACCCTTATTACTAATGTAGGTTAGTATTAGATATTTATTTAATTTGTAATCTAAAACTAGTTGCATGCCATTCCCCCCTAATAAAACAGTTTCGTCCTGCAAAAGTTCGTCGCGTGTATAACTTAAATGATCAGTTTCGGAAATATTCGTGATTTTAATTAACAAAATAAAGTTTAAAAAGCAATAAACATTCGTCTTAAGTGCTTATCGCGCGATTTGTGTCGCGAAAAATGTGAAAATCATTCGAAAATGTTAAGTTGTAAAAATGCGCCAACTTGAAACAGATGCTGCCTGTAAATCGAGTGAAAAAAAAAAAAAACTAACTCCGAATCCTAATGCGGAATCCTGGTGATAATAAAAGGAGTAAATAATTAACTTCAGTTCACCCTACTGGAATGCAGACAACGTGAAGTGTTAAGTGATTTTTACTAAAATTTGGTAGAGCAAATCAGCTTCAAAGTTCCGCAAAAAAAAAAAAAATCTCATAATGCATTTGGAACTACCAAAATTGTGAATTTAATCAATAAAGTGTTAACATCTATTTCATCTTGTGGAGTACAAACAGACGAACTCAATGATACCAAATATTTATGGGTAGCTTATCCAGGTTCCTAGGAAAAGGTGACAATAGATTAATTTTTTCATTAATTTTCCAACCTCGCTCTAACTTCATGAAAAAATTATCTATTTTCACCTGCTCCTAGAAATCCAGGTAAGCTACCCCCTAGTATTTCGTATCCCTGAGTTCCTCTACCTGTGCCCCACAAAATGGTATATATTGTTTTACATTTATCTCGTTATTTAAACATTTTGCTATACTAATCACGTTTTGACTTCTGTTTTTTGTACAAAGTGAAAATGACAGGGTTCATAATGCATTTGGTATTACAAAATTTTAAAATAAAGAGATAAATGCAAAACATTATATACCATTTTGTAGACCACAGATAGAGGAATTCAGGGATACCAATTACTTCGTGATAGCTTCTACGGTTCTCTAGAGGCAGGCGTGAAAGTGAAGTTTTTTTTTCAAAAAATGTGCTAAGCTACAAAAAAGCTTCACTTTCACGCCTGCCTCTAGAGAACCGTAGAAGCTATCACGAAGTAATTGGTATCCCTGAATTCCTCTATCTGTGGTCTACAAAATGGTATATAATGTTTTGCATTTATCTCTTTATTTTAAAATTTTGTAATACCAAATGCATTATGAACCCTGTCATTTTCACTTTGTACAAAAAACAGAAGTCAAAACGTGATTAGTATAGCAAAATGTTTAAATAACGAGATAAATGTAAAACAATATATACCATTTTGTGGTATTTCAAGACTGGTGCAATAGGCCTCCTGGGGAAACCGAACACCATATAAAAAATCGGTTAACGCGCCAGTATGCATACCTCATGGGTGGCGGGGAAATGCAATAATAATCGCTTTTATTCCCATACAGGTGTAACTAAAAATCATCATCGTCAGCATCAACATATCTTTATCACCCTAGTCACCATCATCCTGGTCATCATCGTCATCATCTTAAGGCGATCATCTCAACTATCCTCTTAACAAGATGAAAAAATCACTGCAAAAGTGGAACTACAAAAAAAAAAGCTGAAAAATATTTTGTCCGTGTTATTTTATTGTAATTAATGTAAATCCCATTGTTTTTTTTTAATATAATGTCTTAGTCATTAATTTAGCACTTTCTCGTTGGGCCGATGCCAAAAACTTTTCATCTTGAGGTAAAATATCTGAAAGTAGAATGTTATATGAGTGTCATAACCTGCTAAACGTTCTATACTGCAATAGCAATACTTATCTAAGTTCCACAATCGATTTTCCAACCCTTATTGGCTTCTTTGCGTTAATGTGGATACCTAGAATTAAATGAAAGAAATGAATACGTTTAAAATAATGTTCATTGTTGGTTTTGGTTATTGATGATGGCATCTCGTTGTCATTGTAATTGGAAGTTGTTGCTATTTCACACATTTCTTGCTAAGAAATTCAATAGAAATGTTGTTATCCATATGTATGACGTACACTTCTAATAATTGGGACTTATTTTACCTGCAATGCAGAATGTTGTTGTTGGTATATTGATAATTTGCAAAGCACTATGCAACTTACCTTCATAGTTGTAAAACGTTTAAGGTTTAAGCTTCTTGTTGCATTCCCAGTTGCAAAGTGAATTTTTGCATTATTGACGTCCTACTTCGGATGTAGCTCTACAGTGAGCGTGTTTTCATTTCACATTTGATGAAAACTTGTAAATGAAAGAACCATACCGACGAGGATATGATTGAGTATGTTCCTCACTATTTGCGACCTTCAATGATTTTGGATTTAACAAACTTTAAAGAAAGAAAAGTAAATAAACATAAAACAATTCATTGAAAAGTATGGCTTACTTACATCGGTTCCGATTGATATCCATTGAAGTCATCTGGTATAAATTGTCGTCTACAATATGTTTCGTAGAGTCACCGAACACCTCAACATCGGCTTCTTCCAAGGCTACAAGACAAATGTATTTATTAATTAATTTAAACACTTGAAATATGCGAAAACTTACATTTTATTCAATTTGTTGCACTCAAATCACAATTTGTTTACCATTTTTGACAGCATGACAATCGACTTCTGTCAAAAGAAATTCACCACATTTTTTTTGGTTTGCTTTTTTTTGTGGATGCTCACACGGATTCTAATTGACATAACACCGATAGGAAAACAAAATGGCGAATTTGAAAAAAAACTGAGGGGCCCAGCGGCAAGAGGATTGTGAGTTGGGGGTCTCAGTATGGTTTGTCTATGCTGCAAAGAGGTGCGCTTGATGCAGGAGAACACCAAGCCAGGTAGATTTATGAGGGAAAAGGGTTTTTTATATTTTATTTTGTCTTTGTTTTTGTATGTGATTTTGCCTGTCCACGGTGCTCTTAAGCGAGATGAACACCCCGATGGTTGAGTTTCATTACAACCAAGTCGCTTTGACTGTGAATAGGAACTATTGATAGGTACAGGGAGATTTGGATTTTGTTCAAACATCTGTTAGTTGTAAGCAGTTGTAGATGAATTATAATAACAATAATAGTAATTCTTTCAACGTCTTATGTCGATTTCAACTACTCATTTACAAATACTGATTAGTTATTTTAATACCCTCGTGCCCAGGAACCCACCATATTTTGGTTTTGTTTCTGGAGCCGAGAGTTTGGAGGGCATTAAGATGTTGCGGCTTAGTCCATGTATGCCAGATCCCACCCCCGAGTCCATTACGGAACCATCCGTATACTACTTTAGGCCGTTTGGTGGGTTATTGCTTACCCATGCTTCTCTTTCAGTGATTTCCGTGGAGAATTTCTTGTCTTTGGAAGTCGGTCAGTTACCGTGCAGTAAGTTCCGAGATAAGAGTCATTAGTTCTGGATGGTCAGTAAAGCTAATCTCTTCCTTGCTGAGCTGCGTATGGCCACTTTCTTTATTTGTATGTGGAGGGGTGTTAATCCTTTAAGGTTTCCATGTAAAACAGGCTCGCATTGTTTAGCTTTGCAATGGTATTCCTCTGGATAACTTTGTTCCACCATATTATAGAAGCATAAGTTATAATGGGTCCGATCATGACTGTGTAGATCCAGTGTGTGATTTTCATTATATTCCCCCAGGTTCTACCATACATACGACGATGTTAGAGAACTCTAGCAGCTCAGTTAAAGTAAGAGCACCACTGATCCTTTAAGGCACATCTAGGTTTCAACTTAATAATCATTAAATGAGTTTAGTTGGGTATTGATTGGTTGTTAGTTGCCAATCAGGTGGAAAGACTTTTGATCCAACATGACGACACCTATTCCCAAGATATTACTGATAACAAAATTACAATGAAGCTCTACTTCTAAAGGTGTCAAAGTTTTTGTCGATCTCCTGCTGCTCCACGAATGTAAAATCTGCTTACTTAAAAAGCTGTTATGATGCACTCCTAGATATCGCTTTAAATATTCGCCCTAGCCCCGATGAATATTTGTCCACTTAAGACATATTTGAAAAAAATTTACTTTACCTACCTCCGTCCACTTTCGTCGTATAGCTCCTTGAAAACTCCTCAACACAACAGATAACTTAACTCGAGTTAGAAAACTATCGACTGGTAAACGTTGTTCTCTTCGCCGAAAATAATAAAGACATTTTACAAAACAAATTTACCTCCAGTTCAACATTACAACCATCTAAAGAGAGAGAGAGATTGCCCGCCCTGCCATTGTATTTTCAATTGCTAAGCAAACTCATTGAACTGTTAACAATAAATTCTATAGCGAAACCACTCCAAACAGTGAACAGTCGAACTGCCTCTTTGGCTCTTTGCTGGCAACTATCGATTCTCAGCCAGAGAATTTCTTTTCCCACTTTTGTTTTCTGTATGCACACTCACACACACACAGTGGGTATACGGACGCGTACTCCTGGAAAACAACTTCAAACACTTTTCCAATCAGTTTTTCAAGTTTTTTTTTCCATTTTGGAAAAGAGCTTTTCAAGAGTGCGGAGTTCATGACAGCCGAGTCTCTGTTCCTTTTAATAAAAATTCATAAGGAGTTCGTTTCGGAAGGTACCGTAGGCATTCTATTATTTGTGAATATAGGACCACTGCCCTTACACTGTGGGGTATAATTCAAAGAGATGAATTGCGATGATGGGGCCGAAAATCCTTGTCCAGGAGGACAAATAATTTATGAATATCTGTCGTTGGAACCGCCTACATCGTAGCATACCAATAACAATCAAGAATTCCCAACTATCCAAAATCCACCAGCGCAGGAGGATGAAAATGACGAAAGAGCAACCGCCCGCCGTCCCGCGTATAGAAAACGGACGAGCTATGGTAGGTAGGAGTAGGTATGACCTGGAAAATAATAGCACAAAAACTTACCGTTGCCCATCCACAGAAAATTGCTCATTTTGTAGATAAAGTTTGATGTACGGTTGTCTGGTGTGAAGTTTATAGCGACAATTCAGTGCTCTGGGATATAGTCCTGGATATGCTGGTGACTGCACGTAGCAGGTTTGCAGGCGGCAATCTCGAAACTCTCGTTCGCAGTATGATCTGAAATTGAAGGAATGTACGGAATATTAACTATGTTCTCTGACTCGTTTTGCCTTTCGGACGTGTACAATATGTAGATCGGTGTGGAGGCGCGCACACATAACCAACCCAAACTATAAGCGATGATAAGGAGGATATGGGGGAACAATAATAAATAAAAATCCTTGGTGGCGCGCACACCATACCCGGTTGAATGTGTCAAGAATGAACGATTTATTATTCTTCTCTCAAATAAACTTTGCGAGAGTGTGCGGCCATGAAACATTTAATTTCTTAAGTATGCGTATGGAGAACAAACAGCGATAAGTGGCAGCAATATTTCTTATGAGCTTACAAATAACGCCAGACCATGCTCTGGTGTATAGCGTATTGAAAGTATTTTTCAAATCCCGGATTTGATTTACTTGTTTTATCAAGTTTGTATAGATTATTTCGTATTACTCGTGGATGGCTGGGGCAAGTTCTTGATAAGATAGCAGTTGGTTAGATGTGTGTATGACTTGTGAAAAAGTTGCCCAAGTCACTTTGAGTCACGTGCTAGGAAGGGAATGAATTTTTGCTGCCAATTTAAGCTGCAGTAATCCTGTAAGCTTGATTTAGGTAAGGCAGAGGTATTATCCCAGGTAGAATGCAAACTTTGAAGCTCCAAGTTGTAATCTTAGGTGATGAGAAATGGCTTAAGCAAAATGTAGTAGGTCTGTGCCTTTACTTTTAAATCTTACGAATTTTTACTAATTCTTACGAGTTTCTGCGAATTTTTACTCAATTTTAACTCGAAAAATTCGTAAAAGAGGGCGGCATCGAAAGAGCAAGATATTACTCCTTCACTGAGAATCTTTTTTTACTCAACAAAGTTCTTGGTGTAAGAATTTAAAAAGCTGTCAGTCACCTTTCAATTAACAGCTAATTTAAAATTTGTTGTCCTGTTTGACATATGAGTGCATTTGTTTTGATTTGATATTGAAATGGTATGAAAGGGCGGGGAAATAATATTGAATGTTCTCCTTAGATTCTTTTCCAAAGTCACGACAAAATTATTCCTTGCTGTAAGGAGTAAGAAAGGACAATCGCCTCCACGTAATTGTTAATGCCGTGTCGCTTTTTCCTCTTCTCGAATGCTTGAATTATTTCAATCAGTAAAAACTCTTCCATATACCCGGATGCATGTAGAGGAAGTTCGATTAATGGCGAATCACTTTCATCGCTAGGTAGGTGAGTCAACTAATTTTGTTTGTAAATTAGCAAATTCTTCGAGTTTGTACTATATTTTAACAACTTTTCGTACAAATTTTTGAATTTTTGAATTATGTATCTGTCATTTTCGTAGATTACTACAAAAGCGTTCCCTAACTTTTTCGTAAGTGTCTCTCTCTGTGAGAGAATTTATCCCCGCCACTGTCATTTTGACAGTCTTTTCCATTCTTACTACAAAAGTAAAGGAAGGGACCCAATTCTAGCTACCAAAATTGGAAAAAAAAGTTACCAAACCAAGGTAAAATCTACCAAAAATCTGGACACGTTGACAAAACATAAAATTAAACATAATCAGCCTTATTTATAAACGTATTTTAAAGAGTGTATAAAGTTATGCACCCTTTATAATGCCTCTATACGCAAAAACTTTATTTATAAAAATTTGTCGACGTTGTATAGAGCTTGTATAAGCTAAACACGCTTGGACGTTGTTTAGAGCTTGCATAGCGGTGGAATAGTATCTAAATGTCATTTTGACTTAAAAAATCTGTCAGATTTTATTTTAAATGAAATCAAAAATAAATTGGATACTTGTATCGACATCTTTATTTTAAATTTTCTAGATTCTACTAGTGTCCTCGAAAGGAAATAAGTGTAGAAATGAGATACTTCAAATTATTTTAAAAACTCGTTTTTATTTGTATAGGACTACCGTTTCTTAGGAGTTCCAAATCATTCTTTTTCTTTTTACTTTTCAATTTTTTAGTTCCTTTTTCTATTTCTATTTGAATTTTGCATTTCTCACTAGCTGCTTAGTTTTATTTTATCTTTTCGGACAGATAAATTTATTAGATTTCTCTTTTTCAGTACCTTTTTTGACGCAAGCCCCGTGTAACTAAAGGGTGATTTTTTAGCTGGTTTGGTTTTGGCAACACTGGTTTTGACAGCTGACGTGTGTTTAGTACCTTGTGTCACTGTCAAACAGCTTCAGTTTGGTTTGCAATTTAACCATGGATCGTCTTACAAATGAACAACGCTTACAAATTATTGAATTTTACTATCAAAATTCGTGCTCGGTTCGAAATGTTCTTTTTCGCTTTTTTATCGAAAAATTGTGTTCAGCGATGAGGCTCATTTTTGGTTGAATGGGTACGTAAATAAGCAAAATTGCCGCATTTTGAGTGAAGATCAGCCAGAAGCATTGCAACAGCTACCAATGCATCCCGAAAAAGCCACTGTTTGGTGCGGTTTATGGGCCGGCGGCATTATTGGGCCATATTTCTTCAAAGATGATGCGAATCGCAGCGTTACTGTCAATGGTGAACGCTACCGAGCGATGATAACAAACTTTTTTTTGCCCGAAATGGAAGTTCTTGACTTGCATGATATGTGGTTTCAACAAGACGGTGCCACATGCCACACAGCACGCGAAACAATGGCGCAATTGCGAGGCGAGTTTGGTGAACAGTTAATTTCACGTTTCGGGCCGGTCAATTGGCCGCCTAGATCGTGCGATTTGACACCATTAGGTTATTTTTTGTGGGGGTATGTCAAGGCTAATGTGTATAGGGACAAGCCCGCTTCGATTGACGCACTGGAAGCCAACATCCATGCATTCATTCGTGAGATACCGGCCGATATGTGTGAAAGAGTATGCCAAAATTGGACTCAGCGGATGGGCTACCTGAGACGCAGCCGCGGTCAACATTTGCATGAAATTATCTTTAAACATTAAATTGCAAGGTTCAAACTATCGATTCAAATAAATATTTCATTCATTTTTTCGAATTTTTTGTGTTTTTTTTTTAAAAAAAGTTCTAAACCTCTTAATAAATCACCCTTTATAATGTGAGTCGAACAGAGCCAATGCACAATTTCTTCTCACTAACGTAAAGTACTTCAAAATTGTATTTTAAATTTCGCTCTTTTTATATTTTGAACAAAATCTTGAAAAAAAAGATTTTTTGTTTTGGAAAAACAAGATTTTCAGATTTTTTATCTGGTGACACTGGCTGGGAGCACGCACTTCAAACTTAAGTTTTTGCACTTCACACGATTTTCCTTTTGTAGCGAACTTGACACTGAGTTTTCAGGGAAATTCTCTTTTTCCATTCGCTCTCGGGCAACTTCGCAAAAACCTCACCTATCAAGTCCTACTAATTATCTCTTATTATTTTTAAGATTTTTTTTTTTTTAGTTAGAAATCTGTTATTTGCATATCTGTTTATGCGCAGCTTAAATACACGACTCGATTCCTTCCATAATTCAAGCTGGTCCTCACTCGAAACACCTAGGGAGCGACCTTTATCCGGGTGTTGACTAGAACGATGACCACCCCTCTATTATAATGATTCTTTAAGCGGTTCTGTTGTTACTCTACCACGCCGCCTCGTCTCCTTCATTGGAACAAATATCTACTTAGGAAGCCTGCCTGCATTTGATATTTCTAGCTCCTAACTAACGCTGCAATAAGGAAACTTAACGATGTCTCTGTTCGTTGATTGGTATCAACAAACAGGACTAAGCCTTGATAAGCACTTCGGAGACATTTTTTTTACTTAAATCCCTGAGAGTATTATCTACGGGTCCCCCCATTTCGTCTTCTTTTCTATATTCACTCTCAATCCAGCAGTGGAATCATGAGTCAGTAACGCGCTGCCAAAAGCCTTACGGATAAAAATCAGTTTGCAAAACTTTTATTCAAATTCAAAAACTACCTCTACTACTACCAAGACCATTCCCTTTGATCAATTCAACATCCTGCCCATTCGTATACCTAGCTACTTAAAAAAAAAGAAGAAATTCCAATTTTCTTTTACTCATCTGCCATTTATTACACAAACTTATTTGCAACTTTTTCCGCTCGGAAATCAGAGTGTAATCCTATGGCCTCTGAGTCCGCAAAATTATTACATTTATTATGGAAAAACGAAAACTTACTGAATATGCGATACCGCACTAACTAACCGAGGAACTTTTTCTCACTTTTCCCACTTTTCCCACTTTTCCCACACAAGCGCACTTGATTCGCCATCAAATTACAGCCCAATAGGCGAACAGAAATATACACGAAACAACTTTTACTTGAACACAGTCGCCTGTTCCCGCCATTGCCCTTATTATACCTATAATTCAGATTAATCGCCGTACTGTCATTCAAAACTTTCCACCAACTTTAGTGTGTAGTTCCGAATACCGTATGTATGTGTAACGCAAATCCGGATATGTATCTCTATAAATGTTACCAAATGCGCAGTGAAGCTGGAACCAGTCCCGTGCTATGTCCTCGAACAATTGGTAAAGTTCTGCTTACCGCCATACCTATGATGACTTGGCAAACTTTGCTTAGACAAGTTAGTCGCTTCGCCGAGAGAACAGTGGGGTGGAACAATAAAAAAAAAAAAAACTTTTTTAATCTCACCAAATAAAAATGAAGAGACGAGTGATTTTGCAAAAAAAAAAAAAGAAAATCCTGAACAACATTAAAGTTTAAATTCTGTTGGCAGCAGAGACACAGTCGAACATAATTATATAACAAATCAGTTGACGACGACGATGTCACGTCGTCAGTCCTTCCTGTGCGACGATTTATTTGCTCCTTTCGAAGGAAACACAGCGATTTGTCATCCCTTTATTTGTTTTGGAATTGGAATAAATTTGAATAATTAATGCGTGAATGCGGGATGGCTTCGTGTATACATAGCCGGGGCGGGGGGACGACCTAAGCTATCACTCTTTGGAATAATAAAACGTACAAATGCTGTCGGTCTGCATAAATCGACTGCTATTGAACCGAAATGATTGTCCGTAATCGCTAATGACATCAGTGTAAGATAAGAATTATACAGCATTATACAGTGTCTTGTGTTCTTGTCGGTTGGTCGTTCGTCTTGATCGTCTTTCTTTCACGACCATTAATCACAATTTGTTTTGTTTGGCAGATACATAAGGATTATCAAAACAAACGCGTTGAGTTTTTGCGAATCCATCAAGTGAAAGAAAGCGAATTACGAATCGTCATTTGTGAATAATATTTCACTCGCCAAGGATATCCATTCATATAGTACACAAACTTACCCTTGGACGACTTCGCCCCTGCGATTGGGATAGAGCTCCGGATGCTGGCCATACCGCAAGTAAACTTCCATTTGTTGTTCAGCTCGGGAGTCGAAGGCAAAGTAGGTCTGTGAAAATAGCAGAGATGTTTTGTCAAATATTGTTTATCTGGGATTATGTGAAGGGAGCATTTTGCTGTGCGGAGATGAGTTATATTATTTGGACTCGCATTTGGAAATATTTGCAGGGCTTTGCCTAAGTTTTAAGCCTTTAATACCTTGAAGTCAAGCAAATGCAGCCAAAGGTCATAAAGAGTAACAAAATTCAAGCAAACATGTAGGTGTAGAAGACGCCTTGTCAGAGCCAGAGATGTGTCACAATCCAACGATAACATTGAATCTTAGACGGTTTCATACATTTTTAAAATCCGCGACTCTAAAGGGAACCAGCTAGCAAATAGCTACGCCCAGGTTGCCATGTAATTTTTTATTATATACTGTTCTGACTATCGAGACGGCAATCCGTGATAGCAAACACTCAAAGAAGCTTTTCCAGGACAGTTCTACTCTTGGATGTTTGTCCCTGTGAGAGGTGGCGCAGAGAAAAAAACACAGGATAGAATTTGCGTTTCTCTGAGCCTCGAACCTGGAATCCCCCGCTCAGTAGTCCAGCACACTAACCACTGGAGCTAGGAAACAAAAGTCCTTAGGTACACGGTTAAATATTTTTTCATACATCCGCGGTATTACAGGTATACCTATGCAATACAAGAAAAAAATGGTTTTCAATATTTTCAATTTATTAAACTTTTTCTATAATACATACATTTATATTCAAAAATTTATAATACTTTCATTTTAATACGAATTTTCTGAAATTTAATCTCTAAATATTAAAATCCTGTATTTTTGTTGTACAATCTAACCCGGTCTATATTAAAATAGTATTTCAATCAAGAACTAATTACAATTAAGTTATAGTTGACCTGAATTATAACATCTACTCTGATTACATTTAAGACGAACTTCAATACATGTGCATTTGGTTTTAATACAGGATCTGAACCAAAGTGATTAGATTTAAATATATTGGTATTACTTTTGAACCCAAATATATTATTTTGTCGCTTGGTTAAGAATTTAGAGTTAGTTTGAGCGTCCTACTCAATGAAGTGGATGTTTTGTAAAAGATTTTTTTTTAAATTACAAACAAGTGAAAAGCATGCTGAAAACGGGGTAACATTGATATTCAATGAGAATATTCTTCTTACAAGTAAGTAACTTTAATTTTAAAGCATTGCTCAGTTTTGAATTAGTTTTGTACTAGCATTTTTTTTTCTGTATTATTTTTATTAACATAATTTTCTCCTCAATTTTGTCTCTTTTTTCATTATTTGTACTATGTTACTAACTAAAATTCATATCTTCTCATGTCTAAGGAAGGCCAAGTAATACTTTGTTGACAAACAAACAAATAAATAAAGTAAGAGGTTATAATACTTGCTTTTTTCCTTAAGTGGACTTGCTTTTGAAGATAAGGGCGGTCTAGAGACTCGAGTTCATTGCATCAGAAATATAGCTATTACATTCCAATTTCAGTTTCAATTTCTAGAAAAATGTACCTTCTTTTTAAAGGAAGCGGCACTCTATAGGACTATTTTCAAAGGTGATAAAAGACCCCGGGAATTTTCCTACGCATGACAATTTTCTATATGTATTGTAATATTTAAAACCAATAAAAATTGGTATTAAAATTAAATACTTTCGGTGTTGAAATATATCCCATTGATATTTAAATCAAATCTAAAGAAGTATTAAAATATAATAAGATTTTATTATATTTTAATATTCCATGGGCTTTTTAAATGCAAAAGAAGTATCGAGTTTGAGGTGAAAGTATTATATTTTAATCTGCAGCTTATTTAACTCGAATACAAAGGTATTAAAATTCTTAAATTTTTAAATATAAATAAGCGTTTGATTTAAATACTTTTGCATTGAAACCCATCTTCCTCAATGTTAAAGTTTAATATTTCAGACATATTTTGTAATAGCAGACATTATTTAAAATTAATAAATCTTTTATTAGTTGTTAAATTTGAATACATGCAAAATATTAACTTTCAATATTTTCTCGGTGTTGTCCTATATACAACCCTAAAAATATTAAATTTAACGCCAGGATTTTTAATTGTATATCGATAATGAGGTGAGCCAAATTAGAACCGGTTTTCAGCCATCGTATAAAGGTAACAGCGAGGGGTTAACACATTGGGACTTTTAATAGGGGCGATCGTTTTTCAATAGGATATATATTTTTTCTACTACCTATCAAATAGAAAACAGTCGTCCAGCGGCAGCATATACCAACTTTTCGAGGTGCAAATGTGGAATCGGACCCAAACACTTTGAAGCTACAGTTCGAGTGAGTAACATCTACTGAACACTAATCAAGAACCACCACTAGGAAGTTCAACATGGATCGACTGCAATCGCAATGGACCGCATGAGCCTGTGCTCACAAATTTTGCTTACAGCTCTGGAGATGCCCTCCAGCAGTAACAACAAGCACAGAAGGCGAGTGGCAGTACTGTCAGCAAAATAACAAAAATGTTGTAACTGGGCTACTGTATAGCTGGTGTGATACCACATGATACTGATGGCGTTCGAAGAAATGTAGGCTGCCTAATAATCTGACAAATAGAGGTTATACCGGATGTTGTGTGCAAATTTCAGCCTTCATCGTCAATTTGTTTCTGAGATAGACCTAGGAACAAAATTCGTCTAGTGGGTTCGGACGGGCAAAAGCGAAACTAATAAGGTTCCGTTTTTTCCCTTTGGGTACGGAACCTTGAAAAGGACCTAGGCCGCTCGACAATTCAAATGAAGCGACTCAATTCTGCGAGAGTAAGCCCGACGGGACTTCAGTTTAGTGGCGTCTGGGGTAGATCGATGCTCTGTGAATGGTTTTGCACTCTGGAGCTCTATATACTCTGCTAAGGCGGCTTTAGCGTGGAATTTCATTTTCTGGAGGACTCAAAACTTCACAGTCGAGAGCTGAATCTAGCATCAACAAGTTAGTGGTCCAGAGTCAACAGAAAGTGTGCTGGATACAGTCAGGTTGCTGCTTGGATCATTAGCAGAGTTACCACTTTGCTGCAATTACAGTGAATTTTTTTTCGAAATTTAAATCTACGCTGCCAAAAATTGTATATCTACTTAATTTTTGTAGTTCGACAGGGCTCTTGCAATATTTAAATGAATTCAATATTACAGATGGAAAATTTTCCAAAAAAAATGGGATGGGTAATGTTTCTTTTCCGTTTTGTTTGGATATTCGTTTTTTATTAATTTTTTTATTGTTTATGCCTAATGCCATTTGTTGTTATTTACCTTGGTTTTGTTTGAAACAAAATATCACTCAGAAGAAAAAAGGTTGTAAAGCGAAGAATTTTAAGATTTTTAAGAAATTGTAAGTTAAAAGTTCTGGGTTCAAGTAGGGGAGAGTGGGGCACCTTTGACAACTTTTTGTTTCCAAGTCTCATAAAAACCTATGTTTTCGAATTATTTATCTGTAACTTATTTTTTCTTTTTTAAACACATAATTCTGTCCGTTTTATGAAGGTTTCGATTTATTCTTATTTTTTGAATGAAGCAGGTCCTTATGTTCATAGGTGCCCTCCCCCCTATGGGCCAGCTTTGAACTAGGCTGGGGCGCCTTTGAGCGACAATTTTTACAATAAAATGTTAACCTGAAATAGGACTTTACACTTTAAATTATAAATTAGTTTTGTTTTTTAAATTAGAGATAGAAAAACTTGAAATAAATAATGTAGAATTCATAAATCGCTTTAATAAGGTAAGGACATTATAACTTAAATTATGTACACAAACTAGAATTCACAGATAACTTTATTTATATAGGTACCTACACTACATATAACGAAACAAACAATTATCTACATAAACGAGGAGTAGCCTCATTAACCTTACTGAAATTTAGAGAAGTCAAAAGCAAAAGTCATCATTTTGAACATGTTCAAACCTACCCCGACCATTTTGTTCAAACATGCCCCAACGTGTGTTTTCACGAACAATTTAGCTTTCATAATTTATTTGTACTCATATATAAAAAAACTTACCTTAATATGGTTCTAAATGAACCTTCGCCTTCGAAAAATATTTATAAAAAAAAAGTTCACCAAAACGTTGTATACTCTCACAAAGAAAAAAAAAAGTTGGAAATGCAGCATAAAAACATCCAACACGAGCTAGTTTCAAGCGACTACTGAAAAGATGACCGAAAACCGTTGACGTAAGAAAACAATATTGCCAGGAAAAAAGTTTAGTTTACGCTCTCAAATATTTGTTTAAAAGATTTTATTAGTGCTGTTCAAAGGTGCCCCACTCTCCCTTATTATTTTTGTTAACAGGAAGTCGTTTTTAAGTTTCAAAGAATCAGGTATTCAGCGTAAGAATAATATACTCTCCATAAGTATTTTATTACAACAGTACCAACAATTTCATTTTCAAATGAAAGATTTTTCAACGAAAATTGTTGGCATTACAATTTTTTTTCTGAGTGATCCATACTGCACTTTTTTTGGAGAATCTACTGTGAAAAAAAATCCTAAAGTGGCAACGATGCCTAAGGCTTGTTCAATTCCATTCACCCTATAGGCAGCGTTGCCAACCAATTTTGACGAAAAAGTGCCTTACTTGAGAAAAAAGATGTTTTTTTTTCAATAAAATAATGCATAAAATATCGTTTTTTTGTTTAAATTGGAACAATAAATCAAAAATTAGACACAGATATAAAAAAATAAACGGAACATCAAACAGCTTTTAATTTGTTCCCAATTTAATTTCACTTACTGGAAGTGGAGGCTGGAATTATTTTTAAAGAATGACAGATAAAGTGTTCGGAAAATGTGCAGGGTTTGAAGGTGGAAACACATTCTTTAAGACCCAAGTTACATATAAAATTCTTTTTTGAGAATGTTTAAAAAAATAAAAAGTCAGTAGGTATGTTGAATCAAAAAAAAAAAAGAAAAATATTTGAAATAAAAAAAAGATGCCTTTTTGAAAAAAAACAAGCCTTAAAGCCTTAGCTAATGAAATAATGCCTAAAGGCATGAAAAAGCCCATACTTATCGGATGTGAGAGCTACTGATGGCTCCAAACAGGTTCGTCGATACACCGTAGCCTTTTCATCTGTTTCCCAGTGCGATCCCTTCATTTCTTTGTACGTGAACGAGCAGTATGAGCCGGATTTCGTTGAAGTTAAGGAAGAAAAGTCTCCAGGAGTTCAGAGAGGAATGCACGTTAAATTTGGAAATGTAAATTCAGTTTTCAGTATATCTTCAACCTCCAGTTATGCATGTCTTCGTCCTATTCAAACCCAACTTCCAAAAGGAATCGATGTTGACAAAGACAAAGATGTTGATTATACGCAACTTCAATGCTACGCCAGTTGACAGATCAAAGAACAAGACCCGTAGCCTGCTAATGAGTTGGTTGCATTGAAGTGGAAAACTATTCTTGCGACGGTACAACTTGTGGTTTCACTCAGCAAGGATGTCTTCCCATTTATTTAGCGCCATTTCGTTGCTAAATTTTGTTGTGATACACTAGGAAGTCCCACAGCGTACTAATCTAACTTTTCAAAAGAGCGAGTTTCCCACATCCGTGTACCAATTAGTTGTATGAGCCATTGGATTGGAAAGCGTGTCACTTCCGCTGAATGCGTATCCCTTTCACTGATTCCATCATAAGCACACGCCATAAAGCACACAAGTACTCGTATTTCGCGACTCTTTCTATTTTGTTCCCACCC
This sequence comes from Cheilosia variabilis, assembly GCA_951230905.1. Lineage (NCBI taxonomy): Eukaryota > Metazoa > Arthropoda > Insecta > Diptera > Syrphidae > Cheilosia > Cheilosia variabilis. The sequence goes on along the minus strand of OX579680.1, from coordinate 56,676,967 downwards.
CTTTCCTCAACTTGTTATGCTCATGAATATTCCGCAGAATTTTCCACCATCAGACTAACCCTAGACACATCGTTTTGTCGTTGGCTGGGTGGGTGCGAAACAAACTCGTTCCCCCATATATGGCCTGCAGCTACAGACCCTTTTATTGCTGCTGTCACTTTCGGAATCCATCAGGCGCAGAATGTTATACAAGGCGCAGTATTAGCAGGTTGTTGAAAGTCATAGCCTCCAACTATGACACCACGTCGAAATGTCTGTCGCGGAGGATTTTTTCCTCCCACCAACAAAGGGGTGAAGCTTCTCAAGGACAGGCGCGACTTGTACAAGGCCATCATGTGTATACACAAATGAGACGAGGCGCAACGGCTGAACAAGTGCTTTGGGTATTTGTGTCCTTGAAGATGTACTCCATGACGTGATGTTTCATATCATAAACCGACGACGCACTTAGTGTAACCGTGAACTTTAACTACTTGAAATTGCATAAGCCGGGTAAATCCTCTGTGTAAGCGGTTCCGTGCTAATTCACATTATGACAGCTAATTAGCATATCACATTGGATGGCACGCGTGCATACAGAGGGATATATATGAAAATTTAATTAATTGCCAATTGATCGATGATGTAAGACTCTCGGATTAATTGTGAAATATAATCATTTAAATTAATTTCACGAATCGACCGCCGGAAGTGGTACTAAACAGTCGGCTGCATCGCATTTGAATATGCACATATGCATCTCTGTGCGCACGTAATCGCGGCCACCCCTTCATGCACCGGCATCCAGTTTGGAAATTATTGGCCCGCAAATGAGGGCAAACGCATCACCATCAGCAATGCAATCATATTAATACAAGCGGGCGGGAATGGGTGTGGAAGAATAATACTCATGTGTCATGTATGCCGCCAAGACTCATAAGGATGCCATAAATATTTATGACTATATCAAGAGGAGTAAATAAACTCCTTTATGTGGAGCACTGAAAAAGAAGACCTCACGCGAACATGCGGTATATATTGTCAACAAGACGCAGACCCGGCTCTGGCGAATGCATATTGTTATTTAATTTGTATTTTGCCTCCCTTGTGTTGCACACATTTGCATTTTGCATGAGAGACAGCTCTATCAAATTTATTTTTGTTTTATTCCCTCCTTTGGATCTGCATATGGCTTTTCTTGCCATCGTACGAGTGGGTATATCCTTTTGAAAACTTAGTCAACCGATGCACATATACACATTGTTTGGAATTGGTTGGCGGAGTTGGGTACGGGGGTGAATGTTCTTCAAGTCTATAGTATCCCTTTAGAGATGCGCGCTCTCGGAAACAAACTAGTTAGGTTAAGAGGTGTACGGTCGCCGGAGAAGAGCGCACACAAATGGGATGTGTAAATATTTGACGAACCATGTGCTGATTCATTATGATTTGTATACAGTCATCTGCTGCTGTTTATGTAGGGTTCCACTGTGGAGGTTTATCAAGCTCTTGATGCAGGGAGAAAATGCCTTACCACACCGTCCTCTGTGAGGGTCTTATTGATTTATCAATTCCACCTTTGTCAATGGCAACAACTGACCTGTGAATACCCTCAGTCCGTTGGTTCTCAAAATTGCATCTTTTTGTACTAAAAAAAATAGTTCAACTCGAGCACGGATGACAATGCACTCGATCTTAGCTTTGAGAGATTATTTTTTTAAACACGACTTGAGACCATTCTACGACCAACTCAGTCGGTCGAACTCAACATAAAAGGGGACCCTTCCGTTCAATTAAAAAATAATAATCCACACAAAACGAATGGTTGTCAAGGACCAATAGGCTTAGCGTACGTATGCTGGGCACTCATTCCGTAACTTTCAGACAAACGATAGACCTTCAAAACTATCAACTAAGTGCTAAAATTACAAGTTTGAGATCTTAATCCATTTCATTTTCCACAAATATAATGAAAGCTGACGTTTGTCAAAAAAATTCGAGCAGCAGACGATTGTTGGTATACGGAATCCGCCCCCAGATCTTTTTGAAAAAAATCAGTACAGAGCTTAATCAAAACATGCCAATAGCTATCTACTTGAGATCGACGCAAACAGAAGATCGCACATTACGATTGTGAAGAAACCAGTTCCCTTTTTTTAATTGGTTGATTTCGTATTTAAGTCTGCAGGGCTATAAAATAACCCAAGCTTCAAAATGGCTTGCTTTCAAAGACTTTAGATTGGATTGAAGAGCGGGAGAGCCTACAAGGGGCCCTGGAACTGCGGCTTCTTAAAGGAGCCTATTGTGCCTACCCTGGTAAATTCCTAGAGCAATCTTTTCACTCTATAGCAAAGCTTTTTATTTAAGGCTCTTAAAAATGCGCAGGATTCGTAGAAGGAAGCTTTCTGAAGATGCCCATCAATCCGCTTATTGGTTGATTAAAAGCGCTCAAATTGGACAGACGACAAAATAGCTTCTGTTCGAGTAAAAGTCTCTCAGTGAGAAACCTTTTGTACCAGGGTATTAACATCCGAATCAAACTCTATAGCTTCGTGTAACATGCCAGCCACTTACCCTTTTATTACCTATTTGATTTGATAATATCCGAGAATTGTTCTTCTTCTATAAAGGGGGCTACCCTAAGTCCGACTGTTTCTTTCCTTTCAATCGGAAATATTATTACGATAGCTTTGCTTTCAGTGACAAAGAAATACTTAAAAGCATCATAAAAATTACTGCCAGCACAACAAATAGCCTTTATCGAAGCTGAATAAAATGTTTGCAGTGTAACCTTTTTTGTTGGGTATATAGGTATAGAAGAAGCAGCCCGAATAGCGCACTTGGGTTTTAATATGGTACATACAACTCTAATATAACTATCAAGTTATTTCCTAAGTATTGCAGTAACATTGTCACACCCCACATTGCAACCAAAATAGCCGCATTTCCCCTTATATTTTGCAACAACTTTGTAGTATTTGTGTTTTACTGATGTTATATTTAGTTAAATGATAGTTTTTATTACGTTGTTTCAACGAAAACATGTTGCATTTGACTTAACTAATGTTTTAGCAATGTAACCATTAAGTAACTGTTGAGTTGTCCTGTTGTTTATGCAAATCAGTTTGAATAACATGTTGGATATAAAATAAGTACGAGAAATGTTTCTGTAAACATTCCAGAAGTTTTAAATAAGTTATTATTAGAATGCTTTTTGAGTCTACATGTATAGACAAACAAATTATAAAGTATAAAAGGAAAGGTAAACATATTTGATCTGAAAGGTATTAGTATCTAAAACAGTTTAAGTTTGCTGCGATTTCCGACCAAAATCCTTAAACGAGTACTACTTTTGTCATGAACATTAATGTCTTGGGTTCGGAAAAAAAGGGTTAAATAGAAGAAAATTTTGAAAATCAGAAAATATTAAAATTTGTATTTAAGCTTCAAAATCCCAAAAGACTTGTGGAAACAAATTTTAATATACCATATTCATCAGTTTCTAAACAAATGAATTGTAGTAGCTATGTAATACAGGGTCCGCCAAATAACTTTTTTTTTTTGAAAATGCCATAAAAAAAAACTACTGAATATTTTCTCAAATTTCTTTTTTTATTTGAAAGTAGAATCCTTCCGGTTAATAATGGAAAATAATTTCATTCAAATGGCTGCCTCGGCTGGCCATGCAGTAGCCTACACGATCGGTCCAATTTTTAAGCACATTATCGATTGTGTGCAGCTGTATTTCACCAATGGCTTCACGAATATTGTCCTTTAAAGCGTCAATTGTTTCTGGCTTGTCGGCGTAACACTTATCTTTTACGGCACCCCACAAATAATAGTCCAACGGTGTCAAATCGCAGCTCCGAGGTGGCCAAACGACATCAGCTCTGCGGCTGATAATGCGATCTTCAAAAACAGGACGCAAAACATCGAGTGTAGCTTCGGCTGTGTGGCACGTAGCGCCGTCCTGTTGAAACCAAATGTTGCCAATATCCTCCGCCCGATAACGATCGCCATTGACTGTAACGGCCACTCCTTGCTCATTTTCGAAGAAAAATAGCCCAATTATGCCTCTGGACCAAATTCCGCACCAAACAGTGACTCGTTTTGGGTATATCGGCTTTTCAATGTATGCGTGCGGGTTTTCTGTGCCCCAAATGCGACAATTTTGCTTGTTTACATACCCGCCAAGATGAAAATGAGCTTCATCTGAAAAGATGATTTTTTTGGCAAAATCGGCATCTTCGTGTAGGCTACTGCATGGCCAGCCGAGGCAGCCATTTGAATGAGATTATTTTCCATTATTAACCGGAAGGATTGTACTTTCAAATAAAAAAAGAAATTTGAGAAAATATTCAGTAGTTTTTTTTTTACAGCATTTTCAAAAAAAAAAATTATTTGGCGGACCCTGTATATTAGGAAAATTGGAATGTATTTTTCACATCTTAAGACCTATGGTTAAACAGGTATATAAAATGGTGAACAATATGGCGGTTGTTACATGAAACATCATTAAAACATGAACCATAATATTATAACTAAAATTTTCCTTGAAATGCTTTGAAATGAAGTTACAACAAAGTAACAACTGTTGTTTCCATATTTATGAGATGTAACAACAACAAGTATGTAAGATAAGTATATATCTGACATTTTAGTTTTCTTCAAAATAGTAAATCAACATTATTATAACATCATTATAATTGAAAATTAGCAATAGCATTATAACTTCTTTATAACTAACTTTTGTTTGTTGACATTATAGTCAGTGTTGCCAAACATTTTTAGAAGCTTGTTTTAAAAATGTTCATCGGTGATTTTTATAGTTTTTTTTTTCCGTATAACTACAACTTAAGCTTTTCAGCTTTTACAAATACTTTTGATAAATGCAAAATTTCAACTCCACAATTTTTTTTCCTATATTTTGCACTTTACAATATTTGTATCAACAACTTTCCAATAAAATACTGTTCTGGCCAAATAGGCTTGCAAGTTTTCAGCTGCCATTTGGTTTTTTCTCCTTTTCTCCTTTTTTCGTGAAGATCGTAAGCAATATTTTTCCCAAAATCCGAAGTTACATTAAACTTTTTAACTTACATTTGATTGCTGACTTACATTTTGAGTTTTAAAATGATAAAACTACAAATCAGTGCTAATATTCCTTTTCGACGAAAAAAATCATGATCTCACTTTTACAACATATTTTTTAATTGCGGATCGTCTGCGTGGAACAATTTTACATTCGAGGTTATGTCTTCTTTTTGTGCATTGAAGTAACATTTTCTGCAATACAGAATAATTGCGGAAAGCTGATTTGGCAACGCTGACTACAACTACTTGATTATGTGGAGGATGTTAAGTTATAATGAAGCTACAATAACGCCACGAAACTTGACACTGACATTTCGATTTTCTCATCAACATTATATTAGGTCCATTCGCGTACTTTCACGAGCCAAGCACTAAAAATCTGTCAAACTCAAAATATTGAGCGAAACACTCTCAGAGAGCTGAAAATATACTCCAAAGTACGTGGATACACTTCGAGCTACTTTGAGCCACTTACATTTTTTGCAACATATGAAACGTTCTAGGAGAATATTCGACCACCACAAAATTTTCTTTATTTTCAGATATTTTATTTTTGGGTACAATTGATTTTAAAAACGTATTTTGAATTTGTTTCCTGTCAATTTCGAGAATTTGACATTTTTATCAGTACTTGCCGGATGAAATTCTCTGAGCTGTTTCGAGCCAAGAGAGGAACTGCTCGTTACTCGTTATTTTGCTAATTTTCTCTTTTTCTGTCATTTTTGATGAGTACGTGTATAGACTTTGTGCGATTGCGATTGATTTATATCGATTGCGTTCGATTCAAACCGCGTACGCGAACGAACCTATTATTATGATTTCACTAATCAGCAGTGATTGACGACGACTGAAGCTAATAATTCCAAATGATGTTAGAATACTTGTCATATAATGAAACATATTTATAATTGCAAAAACTCAATTATAGCATTGCTTCACATTTTAATGTGTTTCTTATTTTTTTTTACTGAATTGCAAAAATATCCCAGATGACTTCTTAAAATACGATTCGTTTTAAAAACATATAAAAAACCAAGCAATGACTTTCCATTTTTGTAAGTTTCTTTATTTATATAACATTCTGTAAACGTAATTTGTACATATTAAAAACTTAACCACTTTCGATTGTAATTAAGTTACTTCGTTGTTAAGTTTCTGCTATGCAAACGTTTCAATGTGTTTTAGTTAGAAGTATACAAAATGAAAATTTACTAAACGTATGTGTAACTTATTACCACCTTTTTATAACTCTAACTTACGAACTTGTATAAAACTATTTTTTTTTGTGAACAAACTTGAAACTTTAAAAAACGTATTTACAACATTCCGAATTACGAAGTTGCAAATAGTTCCGCGTGAACATGAATACAACTGATATAGAACGGATTTTGTTACAGAATCAGAATCTGGCGATTGCAGATCCTAAGCCGCTTGCTTATGGCATTTCTACTCGACTTCTAACCTTCCGGTTCAGCATCTACTGCGGGTCAATTTACTCAGTCCTCGTTTTTGCACTCCATATACAAAGAGCTTCAAACAACCAAATCTCACATTCACCTGAAAAATTAATTTCACGTCGCTACAGCCCAAAGGTGCAAAATGAATCCATTTTAAAAGGCCAAATGCAATCCAACCATACCCAACAGCCTACAAAACTCAAAAATCTCACAACAACAGAAGACCCAGAAATGCAATGCGCTACGGTAACCAAAACCCATTTCCATTGCACTATCGTGTGTATAGATAAACATAAACAGATATCCAAAGTCCAAGCACAACCCTCATTATCGGGCAAATAATAGAAAACGATTCCACCCATTCAAAGCACAGGGTACCTATTATGTACGCGTACGCACCATATCTCGCACCAAAATCGCCCTCACAGCGAGGACATTTGTCAACACATTTTCTCTGTACCGATACGGACTATACTATTTGCAGTCGCACACAAAATCCGGCATAAACATGCATGTTTAACAACCAAGGACACAAGCTAACCATCAAAGGGTGTTTCCTGTTAAATATTCGACAGAATGCGTTCCGTTCACTCACCGCACAACACAGGCCCAACGCTATACACCGTTTCAACTTACCTGATCCGTAAAGTTATCGGTATGGAAGAGTACTTTGATATAACTCGTTTCACTAATGAACGTTTGCGGTTGTTCGGCCTCACCGCAGAACATACCCGGCTCTCGGCGATTGGATACGTCCGTTTTGGCATTACCGTCGACAATCTGCAAACAAACAAAAGGGACATTTTCATTTAATTTGTTTATGCATGTCGCTCGAAGAGGCTGTTTGTAGACGTACTACCACAGCACTGGACGTGGACGCACTGCAAATGTTCTCAAATCGTGTCTGTCGCGTTTTGTGTGCGAGTATATTTTTCCAGGCAAATACCTAACATTTGTTGGGTCACACATTCCGTGTCCATCGTGCATATGCACACCACAGCTATGTCCTATCTCCTTTGAAAAAAAATTCCCACATCTCACAGTGGGCTTATGATAAATTTGTTCCACCCTTACAGGCAACTTCTTTCAACGGCAAAGCTGGAACTGGGGGATGGAGAATGGAGATGTCCTCATTTTTTTGTCACCTGTTTTATTTTTGAGCCACACACCGACGAACAATACCGTCTGCTTGCGTAGACTGTTTTTAGCTCGTCTATTGTCGGAATTCTTACAGCGTATAGGTGCCATTTCGGTTTACTGAATGAACCTAGTATGCTGAGAACTGACCCGTCTGCACACATACACCGGATATAAGAACACTCAGTAAATAGGAAGGGGGGATTTGTAACGTACCTGCAGGAATCCTCCATCACAGTGTGTGGCGTTGATAAGGGTGCCAACTTTGAATTTTTTAAAACGCAGCCGAAGGACAAAATCTCTCGGCGAACCACGTAGACTACGAAAACGATACCAACATGTTAAGGGACGTCCGATATTTTGATTGGTGACATCCGGCGAAGTAACGTCCTCGAATATGTCGACAGTTTTGTTGCAGTGGTCTTTGAATGTATCAGAAGATCCTGGGAAAATAGAAAATGAAAAAATTGCAACGTTAGTGTGTGGTTTTTGTTAAAGACTTGGTGTAGTATATTTACATTTTTATTTAAAAGGAAATTTGTTTTGGCAAAAAATGTGAGACATGTTTTAAGGGGGATCAAGGACGTTTTGGTCAAGGCTCTTAAAGATGGCTAACCAAAGGCGATCTTCACATAAGGATGTGATGATTTGGTAGGGCGCTCGCTTAAAAACCTCAGCCGAGAACTATAAAAGAACCATCTATACATAAAAAGTGGTGGAACTCCTTTTAAGGACTGCTAGGGCATAACCCTCTTTTTAACGTCGATGAGATCATATATAAAGTACAGAGCGAACGTCGCAAAGATTTCTACACCAGACTATCCCCACTTACCAGTCTGGTTTTGGCCCCGATAGTCTACATTTTTAAACTGGTCAAGTCAAGACTTGTGATCTTGTCGTCGACTTCAATACCTCATATGACAACATTCATCGTCAAAGGCTATGTATACATGGCGATGGTAAAAATTACTCCAGTGTGAGGCTGAAAAAGATGCAATTATCGGAAGCTTTACTCTTCCCCAAAATGGTTCAGGACCTGGGACAAGTTTCACTCAGCCATGCTTTGCTGTCGAATTCGCTTCGCCTTGGTGCCATGCCTCGCCCAAGTAACAATTTGACTTCGTTAAGGTTCAAATTTGTAATTTCTGTAGGCAACAGCTTCGATAGAGTTTCTATAGTCTTTGTTAACCGAAGTTGATCCATTTCGAAGCAATTGTTTCGATAATAACTTCAGTAACCTTTACAAAGCATATATACAGGCTTTAGAGAGGGATAAGAAATTAAGTTTTGATAAGATCTCTATTAGACTTCTGAAAATGTGTCTGGAGATGCGTGGAAAGTGAATTGCTTCGATAGGGCTTGTGGTTCGAAACGCTTCCTAGAAGCTTCTTAAGATCTTCTGACGGAAGGCATTATACCTAGAAGCAATGAACTGTCATGCATTCAACCGCTTGCGATTGGAAGCTATACAGAAGCACTTACTCGTACTTCCTCCTAACTTACATATAGAGGCTTTATAGAGGTAAAAATTAATTTCAATCGAAATGAATAAGCTGTCTACAGAAACATCAATTAATTAATCGGGGAAAAATGACAAAAAATAAAACACTTTTAGCAGAGTGAAAAATATGTCAGTAATGTGATTTTAAATAAACACTTTTCGCCCATAAATAAATTGGGTAACACTAAATGTCTTGCTTACAGCTTCGGTCGAGTAAGCTGCAAGTTTATTGTAAATTTTAACGAAACTGTAAAATGTATCAAGTAGGTACCTAGTTCAGATTTACCACTGCTACAGCATTATGACGAATTAGCCTAGGGGGTAGTGTATTGTACGACTACGCAGCAGGACATATGTTCGATTCTCAGTGCGACGCATGTAAGTAAAATTTAAATAATTAAAGGGTTTTTCAAAAGGAGCGCTACAAAATAAATAAAACAAAAGCGGTTTTGGATATCAATGAAATTCTTTATTCCTGTGAAAGTACATTCGATGCCATTATGTATGGAACTCGATTTCTTTTGCATGGCCACCACGGGCACGCTTGCAGAAGTCCAGACGCTGAACCCAATTTTCGACGGTTTTCAAGCAAAAATCGGCCGATACTGCTGCAATTTCACGTTCGATATTCGTACGAAGTTCATCAATCATCGTTGGCTTGTTGGCATAGACCATAGACTTGACGTAGCCCCACAGGAAGTAGCCTAACGGCGTCAAATCGCACGACCTGAGGCGGCCAAGCGACTGGACCATTTCGTGAGATTACTTGGTTTCCAATAAATTGATTGTGACATTCGCTGTGTGGCTTGTGGCGCCGTCCTGTTGGAACCACATGTCCTCCAAGTCCATATCATCCAATTGGGCCGAAAAATATTCGGTTATCATTGAATTGTAGCGATTCCCATTCACAGTAACGTGCCGGTCTTGATCATCACGGAAGAAGTACGGCCCAATGACGCCGCCGGCCCATAAACCACACCAAACCGTAATTTTTTCGGGATGCAATGATGACTCATGGAGTACGTGTGGATTGCTGCCTGACCAATACCGCATATTTTGTTTATTGACGAAGCCATTCAGCCAGAAATGAGCCTCATCGCTGAAGATGATTTTTCGATGAAAATCCGAATCATTTTCAAGTTGTTGCTCAGCCCAATTCACGAACATACGACGCTTCTGGTGGTCAAGCGGCTTCAGTTCTTGCGTCAATTTAATCTAGTAAGGATGTAGATCTTTTCGCAAAATTCGCCACAACGACGTCACAGAGTGCCCAACGCTTGAGAACGACGTGTGAGAGACACATTTGGGCTTTCTTCAACTGAAGCCTCAGCGGCAGCAATAGCTGTTTTTTATTATCAGCGTGATCTGATTCGGATCAGATCATGACAATAAAACAAAACGGATCATTGAAAAGTTTAATTTTGGAATTGTGGCAACAGTTGCTTTCAAAAGCAAAACAGATAATACAGGGTATTTCAAACTTCATATTGCTACCAGCCATCTTGCAAATATTCTTCTCAGCGTGACGTCACAGAAGGCACATGTCATTTCACTTGCAAAGTCGGGGGTGTTACCATATTTGAATCAAATTTGCATAACTTTTCTTTTCAAATATATTTTTTGTGAAACAAATTTAGTATTTTATGTTCAAATATGAACCACATGTACAATATTTTGGTGCTAACGCTTGAGTTTATCTTGGCATATAAAATATTTCAGAAATGTTTATGAAATTTTTCTGAAGCAAATCGGACAGATTTTATAAACATTTATTTATTAAACCCGTATTAATAAGCACTGCGTAAAAGTTATCAACTTGTTACTCAGCAGTTACGTCAAATTTTTTTATGCTATCTGACGTCTACTAGCTAACTTACATTTTGCATATTTGTTTATTAATACGGGGGTAAATTTTTGCTAAATGTTTTACATTTATCCTGTTTTGGACGAGAAGAAAATAATGTGGTGGGATTATTAGCAGCGAGTAGTTTTTATTTTTGTATTTTTGGTCTTGGCAATCACGCGACACGCGATTTAATTCAAATAATCGTATTGAATGAATCACTTTCTCATTAGGTATTCAAAGCTTTTCTGGACATTTTTATTTTATTTAAAAACAAATAATAATCGAAAAACAGCGCTCACTTTCTGCAGGGATACTTGTAAAACAAAAATGATTTCCTATCACGATGTGAAACATTTCATAAACGTTTTTCTGGTGTCCAGATCCAAACCAGCAAAACATTTCTAAGCATTTTATAAGAATTGTTTTGTTTAATAAGTGTTTTACAAATAAATATGGAACATGAATGGAATTTAATTGTTTATCAAATGATTGGCTGGTCTGGACATACCTTTATAGAAAGAGAAAAAACAAAATAACTCGGAATACGGACAGGGACTTTATTCGAATGCGAAAAAAAATCATTTAGTGTTCCATTTTTTAGTCTGGCAATGCGGTTGTGTGTACATTGATTGTGTTACAGGCACACCAACATTCAAGAATAAAAGAAACAACGCAGCCGGAAATAGTGGAATACATTTTCAGATCATGATTCGTGATCTCGATGAGAAGCAGGATCATGTGCTGTTGTTGTAAGTGCATGTAAATCGATGATCTATATGGATCATAGCTGATAATAAAAAACAGCTAATATTCTCGACACTACGGGCACTTCTTTGTCTCACCGGCACGGGAACATTCGGTAGTAAATTTTAATAATTTCGACTCGTTGTTGGCTCGTATATCTTTCCATCATGAAATGGCAAACCTTACTGAAGAGAAATGTCAAAAGGGCGGCAGAAATGTCAAGTTTGCTGTCCCTGTCGCTCTACTTTTGTAGCGTCCCTGTTAAGAAACCCTTTATAACGAGTACGTAAATAAACTCCATGAAAATTGCAAAAAGTCGTTGAAAATATTTATTAAATAAGATAAAAAAAAATATGAAAATGGAAAATTGAAAAATGTAATAAAAAACATATTTTTCTTGTTTATGTTTGAGCCTCTATAAAGCTTCCATAAAGCTTCGGTAAGCCCCTTACAAAGTCATAATCTACTGCTGATAAATGTGAGATGCTTCCGTGGATGTTAATTGCCTTTCAGACGAAGAAGTTGTGTTTTGAGTAAGGTCTTACCAAGCTGTTCAGAAAGTCTTAAAAAAGTTAATTCTTGCATTAAAGTGTGCCAAATGTGTTTCCATTAGACCTTATGCAGTTAATATTGCAGGGGATGAAATAGCTTCAATAGCACCTTACCGAAGTAAAATAGTTACTTGGCGTACTATACCCTTAACATGCATAGAATTTCAAGACAAGTAGAAAGCAATCTTTTGGGTCGTGACTTCTGAAATCTCGTTCTGGAACTTGCACCTAGTTAGCAATCTTGTGGTTTGTGACTTCTATAATCTCGTTCTGGAATGTAAATATTATGAGCTAGACTTGTGACAACTTACTTACTTATTGCTTGAACGTTCAAAAGCCCTTCGGGTGATCTTAAGCCACAAATTCCGATAAATGTCCTTACTTAGATAGACCCAAGAAGTCCAAAGTAGTCCGAATCTCAATCTTTCCATCGATTTCAAAGCCGCTTATATGACAGCATTTTTAGAGAAAAGCTGTACAGAAATATGTTAAGGTTGGCATAGATATCGTAAACTTGTTCTGTCAACCAAGGAAGTTCGCTATAAGACCTTGATTGTTCTGTCGTGTTCCATTACGCGGAAGCTTGAACTTAGATGAAGATGTCCTTGTTCGAGGAAGACTCTTCGTAAAATGTTCGGTCCCGTTTCCGTTGGGAAGGGGATTCAACGAGGAACTATACGAACTTTACTGTACAGTGACATAAACCTAGTCAAAAATTGGGCATCAGTCGTCAAAGGCCGCTAGGAAATACAGGGCGGATATTTCCAAATGCTCCAGTTTGAACACTGTAGAGTCTCGGAGAATAACTGGGAGGCACAACGCAGCAGAGGAATACCTTTGTTTAAGTGGAAGTAAGCCTCAATCGACTTGGAGTGTGCAACTGAAGGAAGTTAGTTAAGGACCGAGCTAATTGCGAAGGCTTGTGGAGGCCTTGAACATCGTATAACCGCCACTATTGACAGATTCAGCTCGGAGTACACATCAATTCCATGAATTACACCCTACTCAGTAGAGATTCAGCTACGAGTTACCATAGGGAAATCCTCCTTCTTATCTCCCACCATCCTGTTTCTCTCTCCTTTTCTGTGTACAACTTTTTGCAGGTGACGAACATTTTTTGAGCTACGAGGTATGTGAATGGAAAGCCTCTGCGGCTCTGCAGCTACATACTTTTCAGTGTTCTCCGATATAGATCTCAGCCTAGACTCATACAATTCCGAAGTTGCTCTCTGGCTACATCACAAAGCTCCAATAAGACGCAAACTCAATTCCGCCGTTGTACCCAAAACTGTCTGCAAACACCTGACAACAACACGAATCTGATGATTGCAAATAAATCCTCACCCCTCAACTGCTACTAAAAACATTCAACAAATGCGTCGGCGAATTTAAAATTGTTTTCATTTTCCTGAACAACGATATAGCGCTTAAAGTGCACATAAGCATAAAAAGAAACTGCGCGCCAACAAAACGTAAAGAAAGATGAATAGAGCACTAAGGCGTCATGTGGTATGGGTTGCCTCTATTTAAATGGATGCACTCTGCTACCAAGGGAAACCTCAAATAAGAGCGACACTAAAAGTGTAAAAGCCATGAGTGGTTCGTTATGTTTTACACAAATGGCCTAGGAACAGAACAGGCGCGGAATAGGTAACACTATAACTTTGTGAACTTGTCGTTTGTTTCGGCCGATTTCGAAAACTTTTTGGATTGACTTTCTGTGTGGACTCACAAATTTTTAAGGACAAAGTTTTTTATTTAAAATTACACACTTTTTTATGTAAAAATTCCTGTTTCGTTAAGAACAAGCTACTGTAAAATAGAATTAAATTTAATTTGCTTATCAGAATTTTAAGCCCAGTTGAAGAAACCCACTTTTAAACAAGTTTCCATTCTGTGGCCACCACTGTGGGTGCATTATGAACTACACACATTTCCTCGCTCATACACAAACTGATGTTGATGTCTATTTTTGAAAGCATTATATTCGAGTGCTTGTACTCTTGTACTTGAAGCGTTGAGCGAAACTTTGTAAATGTTTTTCCTGTTTATAAGGAGCACTTGCTATTCACATAGATATACATACAGTATCCTGGTGGATATGTAGTGTTTATAATTTTCATCGGTACCCATACAAAATTTGTTTGTGTGTGTGGGTAGGACATTAAAACGTCGATTGGGACACGAGATGAGTTGAATTTAAGCTTCATAAGTGTTCACACTCATTAGTGCATTTGTGCGGATGTGAACTCGTATCAGCCTTGTTATTTTGTTTTTAGTATAGGTTCGCATGGAAGCACTTTCTGAAAGAAGAATCTTTTAATGCAAATGGAACTGTGATTATGCAACAGGTATGGGTATATGAAGTTTGAATGGATCTTTGACAACCCTAGTTTGGGAAGTACATCACTATATCCGAAGTAAAGTGTCATTCACCTCCAAAAGGGGAGACACTAGCGACCCGCACATCAAGTCTTCTATAAGCAGGGTTGTTGGTCGGGGGACATTTCACCTTTTGCGATAAAAAGAAAAAATGTATGTTGCCATGTGGGAAATTTGATAAAATATTCACGCAAATTTCAACCTCAAATGTGTACTTAACTTGCATATTATACTTGTGTGCCTAGCTTAATAAAGACTTTTGTAGCCGGATTAGTTTTGTATAAAGCTCTACTCACTTTTATGATCTACTGAGCTACGACTATTATTAGGAGCAGAGTTTTTGGGTTCATGTTGTGGCAGGCCATTGCTAGTGCAGTCAGATTTAACCCTTTCATAAAGAGTCAATAGTAAAAAGAAGGCATAGGTATTCTATTATTTTTTAACCTAGGTGTAGTAAAAAGAAATCCATTATTTTTGTATGAAGTAAGGGTTTATTTAGAATATATAGAACGATCCGATCTAATACCATGTTCCCACCAACGTGATTTAGCTAAATCAACTTGATTTAGTTAATCATATCATAAATTACGTGATTTATCATACATTTTCGTGATTAATATTTACGTGATTTATACGTGTTTAAATTTAGCAAATACACCCAAAATAAAATCATACCTGTTATTAACTTCAGCACTTTATTCACCAAAAAATAAATAAAAAAAAACTGTCAAAAAAATTATTTCAAATTCAATTTTCTAATTTTGTTCGTGTTTCGGTGAGTTTTTGATATATTTATTAATTACATACAATCAAAAATCGTTTTATTCTTGTCAGGTATGTCAACAAAACAGAAACAACCAAAAAAAGAACTACCTAAATTACAAAATTGAAAGTTGGACACCCAATGACAAAGTTGAAAAAAATGTCACACTAAATCACGTAAAGTTCGGTGGAGACGCCTTTCGTGACAAATCACTTTGGCTAATTTCGTTGGTGGGAACATAGTATAAGTCAAATAAGCGTCTTGTTCACATCTTTTAAATTCTTTTCTTTTACAGTCAGTCGGGTTTTTTGGTTTTTTAATTAATTTTTTTTTATTACTAGACATGCGGATCTGATTTGAATAGAATGTATGCGTTCACGTGAATAAGAGAATACCGCACAGTATAGCCGACATTACCGACACTAACGAGGTGAATCCATATTCGATTCGAATGAATAGTAGAATAGTGTTCAGTGAAAATTGAAGAAAAATTCTCCCCGATGAATAGCAGAATAGGGCTGTAAATCAATCAAATACAAAACTGTCAAAGAAGCTTTTTTAGTACTAACTGTCATCTTTACAACGACATCTGTTGTAAATCAATGAAACAAAAACTAAGCCTGATATGGAGTACTAAAGCGATCTATTGAGAAAATAATGGATTACTTTTTACTAGACTTATTATTTAAATGCTAGATGGCAGCACACGCCGTCCCATGAAAGTGGTGCCCAGCAGTACCTATAGAGGCAGTGTGACCAATTCAATATTCTTCGAAATAATGCCAAGTTCAGCTTGTTTTTTTTTGTATAAAAAAGTGCTAAGATCATGCTAAATACATTTTTGGAAATCAAAACCTGGGCTCTAATCGCGTAAGCACAAAACGATCGAACGACATCGTCTCGATGATGCTTCTACTTCGTATACCAACCAAAAAACGATAATCGTCGAAACGAATAAACGATCGTCGTTTTTTGTTGCTTCACGTTCATAATTCAAACGTCAATTACTCTCGTCGAAACGATTCGATTGAACGATGGCTATTGCGCAAATCGCTTAATCGTTTTTGGTGCAATTCTTTAATCAGGTCTAAGAGAAGCATAAAAAAAAATTTAAAGGCAGGGACACACTTATGTTTTCCTTGGAGGAGACTCACTCTTATCGTAGCTACAAAAATTGCATTCCTTGGAAAAAATGGTAATTGCACTTTTTTGTTATATTTCAAATGAATTTTATTTATTTGTTTTACAATACAGTACTTCAAATAGAAAAAAATGCGTTCATAACATTGCATTAATTGAAAATGTGATGCTTTATGATACTTGATTTGCGTAACCATCTTTCCCACGAAATCAATTGGACTTTTGGTCGGTTCCTGCACACTGTTGGGTATTGTTTAATACATATATGTAGACTTTCACTAAACATTTCACTTCCTAGTTGGTTGAATCTGTCTTTATCACACTACTAGCTGTTTTCGACGGCCTTGATAAAGTGTTTACTTTAATCTTGATACCAGTAGAAACCTTCTTCCAAACTACCTACCATTTTTGCATTAAATGCCCAATTCCACAGCAATAAAATATTAAAAACAAATTTCATGAATTTTTTTGATTTCTTGTTGTCAAAGTTTGTTTACCAGTGCACACTGTTAAAAACGAGAACGATGAACGATTCGATTGAACGATGCGACGATAATGTTATACGAAGCAAAATAAAAACGATGTCGTTTTGTTCAATCGTTTCGACGACAATCGTTTAACAAAAAAGCTGTTTTTCAGGAAAGAATAAGATGTTTTTCACAAGAATATCTGTAAATAAAAATCACCTCGTGATGCTTACTATCTATTACTTCAAACAATATTTTAATTCAATTAAGTTCAGTCTCTGTTCGTTGAATAAAAATAAATATTCCCTATCAGCGTTGCCACTTGTACTACATATGTAGTACTGTGCTACATATTTGCTGGATTTCTTAACGCCGTACTACATACTACATCGTTACCCTAAGGTACTACATTTCTCAAGATCCGTCTAACCGTTTTACTTTTTTACGAACAACATTTCGAATTTTGCCCCTTTTGTTTTATAACTAAATAAATAGATTTAAAAACTTGGCATCACTCTAAAGTAAGTGCAAATCTTCAGCTCGCACACAAAGATATCGCAAGGAATGGGAAAACCAATTTTCGAGGGTCGAAGGTAGGTCTGACAAACCCTTTTGTCGCGCTTGTCAGAAGTCATTTGTTTGCAATATGAATTTGCTTGTTAGACATGAACTCTTACCTATACACATTTCCAATTATAACAGTGAACAAAAATCCAAGTGTGTCCGACTGTTTTAGAAATATAACAAATAAAAACAGCATCATATCGAAACTGCGTTCTGAAATTGTTTATTTGTTTTGTTATGTTACTTAATTTAAATTTCAATAGAAAAAAAACAGGTACTACATTTTGTTTGAAAATGCTACATTTTGTTGGCTAACGTACTACATTTGCTAAAGATTTTAGTGGCAACGCTGTTCCCTATTATTATTAGCTGAATTCGTTGAAAGGCTGTGTTCAGTGTTCACTGTCAAATGAGAAAGAATTTTAATGGCCTGTTCAAACTAAGGTTCGTCTGCTTTGATTTTATTTTATTGTTTTAATTCATAGGTTGGCTAAAATAAATTCCTGCTAATTTTCCCGTCTACAGCATGAAATCATGCTAAAAAAAATTGCTGCCAAGATTTGAAAAAAATTAGGCTAACAATTGAATAACCCTGCCAAATATGCTAAATTGGGCACACTGCCTAGCCTACCTCTAGGCTAAGCAGAACCGAGAAGAAATTAGAAACAGAAAATGAAGTAAACATCCGTCCGAATTGAAAGTCATGCCCATCATGATCGTCTAGCCCAGCGATGGCGAACTGTTAAAGCAACAATTAAACACAATAGTGTCATTAATAAACACCCTATATTTTACTATAGTTTTCTAGCGACATCTTTATTCTTATCATTGTGTCAAGCTAAGCAAGTTGTCATCTTTCTCTTTTACTTCCCTTCTTGTAATTTGTACTCTCTTTTCTACCATACTTAACCTAATGAATTCTTCATTCCTTTGTTAACCTTCAACTTAATCAGAACGTGTTTTACTCCATCGCTTAATATTTAACACGAACCATTGGTGGCACGCGACGAAATATTATTGGCACGTTAGGTACTAATTAAGAAATCCGATTGCACCTTCGAGCGACAGCTTCAGCTGTCTACACCGAGTTAAGTTTTTTTTCTTTTTTGCCGCTCCTTCGATCTTATTACCAAATTCTGGAATTTTTAATTCTCTTTGACGTTCTCCGGGGTCAGTGCATTTCATATGCGATGGAATCAATCGAGCTAGAAAGGCTGTTAGGCAATACGACGAAGAATGCCAATTCCAGATAAATTGAAACTTGGAATTCAATTCCCGACACATATAGCTGCTTGAAAAACTTGGCGTTTCCTGTATTGACAATATTTCTGTCTACGTATGCATGCGAATCCTTATTTTCAGAAATGAATAACATTTAAGATTCGCTTAGAAAGCGTTTGACAGATGATTCCAGTTCAGCCTGCATTTTGCTTAAATTGACAAAATACAGCCCTGATATAAACTTCTTGGCATCAAGTTTGCAACAACAAAAAGGGCACGCTACAATAAATAGTTCGTTCATTGTTTTTGTTTGTTTCTCTGTTTTTTGTTAATCTGAAATTAGTTTCTTTTATTTAAAATGAATTAAAAACTGTTAAATTCAAAAACTAATTTTATGTTTACAAATAAAATGCTGCGCAGTGTAAAATTATTTATTTTTGTTCCTAGTAGTCACTAGAAAACTAGATAAAGACTGTATGATGGCACGCCAAAGGGACATTCAAATTTTGATTTATTTATTTATTTTTTTTAAATGGCACGAAGCTCTAAAAAGGTTCGCCTTGCCTAAGACAGTATTTCGTAAAAATGGGGCAACAGTTTCTTGCTGATCTAAAAGTTCTTCTTCCACTTTGACATTCTTTAGAAGGACACCCAAATTAATTGTCACCCACAATCGACTTTTATTTCCACAATAAAAACCATCAAACATATTCATCAAATAATGCTACAAAGAAATAAAATATAACAAGGACAACGGAAACTTTGATGTCATTCAAGTCTGGTTAGCATTATCAAAGTTTCTCTGCCATAATATCGTTGTTGCGGAAATCAATAGCAATACCCCATCGAAATGTATCCTCGTTTCCTTGCCTTTATTTCCATGTTCTATATGTGAATTTCGAAACATAATAACCTTAAAATGAAACGATGCAAATAAAAATTCGCTTGTCATCGTTATGATGTCGTCATTGATGATATTTCCATGCTTCGAGCTCTAAATGCTATCCATGGCAGTTGTATATGTACAGTTTAGTTTGTGTAGCTCGCTCCAACTTAAAACAAAACAGGAAACTAAAAACGAAATGGGAGTCTCTTTAATTCTTTCCGGCACAGCGACTACGATGTGTCTCTCAATGTAGATACATTTTGCAACGCACATGCACCTATACACACAAGATGTGAATGCAGCACGGAAAACGAAAACAACGCCAAGCGGATATATTTTCGTTTTATGAGATATCGTGCTGCACATTATACAAGTTATAATTATTCAAACGAAAAAAATATAAAAAAATATTTTTCCAGGCTGATTGCCTGTTCTTTATTTGACTTTCAAACTAAGACTAAAGTACATTGAATTTCTTACATCTACTTATTGGCTATCGGTTGCTGACTTTTGCCAGGTCAGCAATTTGTGTTATTGCATGCAATTCCCAGAATTGCATCGTTGCTGCTGTTGACTTCTCGGAACTTTGTCTGGACGGGAAATGCTGATTAATTAACTTTGTTCTTGTTAACTCTTCCCCCTTTAAGTGCGATGGTCCTCGATCGCCTAAAAGTAAGGTAGGTCGTGGAATCTTGTTTGTGGGATAAGATATGGTTTTGATTCTGGTATGATTTTAATGCTTGGAGATTTTTCGGCTAAGTTCTCTTCTGGATTGCGGATGATTATTTCTGTGCTTTTGTGTTTAACGAGTTTGCACACTGATAAGACTGTGAATAGTATTCCAATACAACCTATGAGTCCATATGAGGTGATTTGATGGATTTCTTTACTGGATCTGAGTGACTGGATTTCTTTGGTATTGTTTATATGGAGTTCGTTGACCATTTCTAGTGATAGGAGATGATGATATTCTTTTTCTATAGGGGATGGTTGTAGGATCGCTGGTAAGATTTGGTGAGAGGATGTTGCTTCCTTGGAGATGAATAGTTGGTCGCCGATAGTAAGATTAGTATTGTGGTATTTGACGAGGAAGGTGCCTATTAGATTCTGCTGAGCTGATTCGGTCTTCAATGTTCCGTTGAAGTCGTTTAGGAGTACTATTCCAGGTGAAATTTCTTCTATGTTGGGCAAGTGTTGGCTGTTCATTAGGTTACAATTAGCTTTAAGGCTTTTTAATAAGTTTGGTATACATGTAGTATTCGTAAGGTTTACAATATTTTCGGTATTACATATTGATAAATTATTTATAGTTTTACAATTGGTTTTTATTCCATACATTTCTTCTTTATTTTTTATAATTGTTTCGAAATCTATGTCAGTTGCCATTTTACCTTTCCTTATGGGCTTTAACAGTAATTTTTCGTACGTTTTGTAATTTGTCAAAGGAATATTAACAATATAAAGTAATGAGGATGAATTGGTAATTATTTTAATTTCTGCGAAGTTCAGAGCTTCTTCAATGTTTTCGTATGGTATGTTTTCTTTATTTAATGTTTCGATAGCAACGTTTATTTCTTCTTTTGATAATATTAGAGAATTGATTATGCCTAATTTCGCCCAATGGACTGCTAGGTTAATGTTCTGTAATTCTTCTTTAATTAATTTAAGTTTATATTGAATTCTATAGACCATTCTACTATTGACTGTATTATCTTTATTTATAAATTTTTCAATTTCGTTCGTTATTTTTGTCAAGTTATTTATTCGTTCGTTATGAAGACGGTTGATGACTACCTGTTTATTATTGTTTTCTAAAATGTTTGACATCTTTCTTTTGATTGTAACGAAATCTTCATGGTCGGGATTGCCAGCAATCCACTTCCATGCTGAGCCGATAAAATTGAGTGACCTTTTCGCTTTACGTGATTTCAGGTTGTAAATTAGATTTTTGATCTGCTCAATTTCGTGGTTAAGGAGGGGAAATAGAGAGTTTCGTCTTGTCGCGTTTAGGTTTATAGTTGGCGTAATATTGTCTATGAATTTGTTATATTGATCAATATCAACTTCGTGAATTAATTTAAAGTTTCCTTCTTTGATCTTGGCTTGTCCTACGTGCATGGACACGAACTGTGAATTAGTGAAGTCTAGGATTTGGATTTCTCCATTGACAGCGGCATAGAGGGAATATCTGAAATGGGACAGTCTAAATTAGTTTCGTATATGGGTTTTGTGTACTGTTTTTCCTGATTCTGTTATAACTGTGGTATTTCGGTTTTCTTTCACTATTTCTCTTTTGTAACGGACTGTTAGCTTGGAACCTATTCTTTTATTTTGTTTGATGTAAATGATATCTCCAGGAAGATAGTTTTTTATGGGTTTCTTATTTTTGTTATGGTATCTGAGATTTTTTTCCTGCTTATTTTTTAGCTTTTCAATAGTGTCGATGCGTACCTGTTCGAATTGTTCTGGATTTATTCTTGGAATGCGACCATAATATAGTTCGACTGGCTTTTTACCTGTTGTGGAATGGATAGTAAAGTTATATTCATTGACTGCCCGGTTTAACAAATCTTGGAAAGAACGAGGAGGTCCGTCTGCCTTAAGGCATCGCATAATCTCGGACAGCGTTGAGTGAAAACGTTCTATTTGTCCGTTGACCTTGCTTTTATAAGGGGGTGTCGTGAAGACTTTAATCTTAAGGTCATCCTCGAGCATAGAAGTTATGGAAGCTGAATTAAGGGCTTTTTCGTTATCGATCACTACGTTTTCTGGAACGCAAAAGTAGAAAAGGATGTCTTGAAGAGGTCGCTTTATGTGTTCAGTTGCTCGGGAATCGATCAGTTTGGCTTGAGCGAATTTCGTAAATTTGTCGATTGCTGTTAGTACTAGAAATTTTTCTGTCGAGAATATGTCGATATGTAATGTGTGACCGGGATAATTTGGTATAGGAGTTGGTTCTATAAATTGGTTGTTGGGATGGCGTTCGTATTTATTTTCTTTGCACACAGTGCAACGTTTCACAAGGTTTTGGATTTTAGAATTCATCTTTGGGAAATAGTATTTTTGCAGTATTTGCAATCGGTTTTCGTAAGCGTTTCGGTGAGCTCTTTTATGTTCTATAAGTATTATTTCTTCTTGTCGATCTTCGTTGGCTACGTCTTCGACAGTGGTTTGGGTGTACCTTATTTTGTAGTTTCTGAAATGGACGGGATATATTTCCTGTATTTTGCCCATAACTTCTTCGGGTGCTGAAAGTCCGTTAACTATGTTAGGGTTGAGATATCTTTTAAATATGTTAATTATATCAGTTTCGTTAAAGTGTTGTTGAGTGAAAATGTGTCTCTTGCAATTAGGAAAAGGGGTTTGAATTTGGTAACTGTTTTCGTTATCGAATTTAAATATGAGCTGGTTGCGAAAGACGTTAACAGGAGTTTCAATAGTCGGAATTAGATTATGAGATGAGCTATCATCACTATGTTGAGTCATAGTTAATGAATTTACGTTTGTTGAAAATGGTAATCTGGAAAGTGAGTCTGCAACCACATTGGTTCTTCCGGGCTTATATTGGAGCTCGTAGTTGTACTCCTCCAATATGGCCTTCCAACGTTTCATCTTGCTATTGGTATTCTTGCTACTGAGAGCGTAGGTGAGAGGTTGATGGTCAGTAAATATTTTAACCTTTTTGGATCCGTAAAGGAAATTTCGTAGGCTAGTTAGTGCCCAAATTATGGCCAGCGTCTCCTTCTCGTTGGTTGCATAACTCTCTTCCGTTTGGTTAAGTGTTCGTGAAAGGAATGTAATTGGTTTGTTTCCCTGTGACAGCACTGCGCCAATGGCGTAGTCAGAGGCATCTGTGGTAAGCTCAAAATCCTTTTCAAAGTTTGGATGGGTTAAAATGATTTCTTCGGAAATAAGGGTATTTTTTAGTTTTTGAAAAGCGTCTAAAGCAGTGTTGTCAAGCTGAATGGTTTTATTCTTTGAGAGGTTTTTGGACACACGTCCATCTTCCCCTCTTAGAAGGGATGTCAGGGGTTTTGCTAGTTTCGCATAATCCCTAATAAATCGTCTGTAATACCCTGACATTCCTAAAAATGATCGAAGGTCTTTGAGATTTTGAGGTGGCGGTAGGTCGACTATGGCCTTAACCTTTTTGGGGTTTGTTTTTATTCCATTGATTCCCACAATGAATCCTAGGAATTCTGCTTCGGATTTTAAAAATTCCGATTTATCCAATTGTATTTTCATGTTGGCCTTTTCAAGTGTTTTGAACACTGTTTCTAAGTTTTTGAAGTGTTCCTCTTCGTTTTCCCCAAATATAATGATGTCGTCTATATAGACATAGCATCTCTTCCCTATATGTTCCCTTAGTATGTCATCCAATGTCCTTTGAAAAATGGAGGGCGCATTCTTGAGCCCGAAAGGGAGACGGGTAAATTCGAATTTTCCGTTGTTTATCGAGAACGCCGTCTTTTCGATATCGCTTTCCCTAAGTGGAATTTGGTGAAAACCACTTTTGAGATCGATTACTGTGAAATACCGATTTTTACCGAGGTTTGAAAGGACCTCGTTTATTTCTGGAATGGGATATTTATCAGAGATGGTGACAGAGTTCAGTTTCCTGTAGTCTATAACCATCCGATATTTTTTCTTGCCGGATGCGTCTGGTTTTTTCGAGACGATCCAAACGGGGGCATTATAAGGAGATTTCGAAGGCCTTATTATTCCTTCGTTTAGTAATTCCTTAACTTGTTTCTCCACTTCGTCCTTAAGAGCCATAGGGTATGGATAAGGTTTGGAGTATACGGGGGACTCATTGGTAGTGCGAATTTCGCCTTTGACCCTAGTAGTGAAGGTTAATTTTTTGTCAGGATCTGAGAAGAGGTTTGGACAATTTTGTATGATGCTATTGAGTTTTTTATTTTGTTCTTCTGATAAATGAGAAACACGAAGATTGATTTTATTTACGCTTTCCGAAGTGTATTGCTTGAGTGAGATTTTAGTGTCTGGGTGGATAGTCATATAACTGTCCGTTGTATGGATAATTGCTTTCAGTTCTCTTAGCGTGTCGTTGCCTACAATGCCGTCAAAAGATATTAGACTTGGAAGAATGTAAAATGTAAGTTTTTTATTTTGTTTGAATAGGTCTATCAGGGCGTGATGGGTGATCCTGATATTTCCACCGACGGAATTAGCGGTGAATGGTTTTGTGTTGGGTATAGGGAATTTGATACGTCTTGGTTGAATATAGTTTTTATTAGACCCGGTGTCTATTAGAAATTTAAGTGTCTCTCCACTTCGTATCTTACATTCAAAGTAAGGAAGTGAAGAGCGACTCAGCCTAAAAAATAGATGTCGTCTAACTGTTCGGTTTGGTCAAACTCGGGATTCTCGACATCGTTTAGATATTCGTCTAGTGTTGGTCTTGGGGAAAATTGTGGGTTGTGAACTAGTTCCGGGTAGAAATTTCTTCTAGGAGCCGGAATGGGTTGAGGTACATAATGAGGAATTGACCGTTTCGGCGGTAAAGGTGGTGGAATTTGTGATCTTCGTACGATGTTTTGGCTGTTGTTGGCGTATTGTGTTCTAAAATCGACGTTTTGTAATTTCAAACAGAGGTGTAGGGCCTGCGGAAGATCCGCTGGTTCTTTTATACTAAGGAGGCGTGGGAGGTCTCCCTTGAGTCCTCTTACGAACGTGTCTAAGGCCTTTCCGCGGTAGCATTGAATCATGTTAGTGAGTGATTCGTTGCTTATGTCCATACTGGAAAGCTTATTTAAAATAAGAGAAAGATGTTGATAGACCATTTGGTAAAATTCGGGGATTGAGTTGTTCCCTTGTACTAGTGTAGTCATCTGATATTCAAGAGTGCCGATATCTCTTTTATCAGCGTAATGTAAAGTTAAGCATTTGGATATTTTTTTCCAATTTAATGGAGTGTTGTAAGACTCCAACGCCATGTCGGCTAACCCTACTATTTTGTTTCTTATGACGCTAATGATACCATAATATTTAGGCGTGCCCTGTAGATGGTCGTACACGCTTAAGATTCGGTCGACGCTTTTACGCCAGGAGCTGAATTCTCCTGGTTGACCAGAAAATTCTCTCAGGCTTTTGACTACATCAGGTACTTTGTCTAACTCGGTAAGATTTCTATCTGCGTTGATGATGATCGGTTGATCAATGTCATTCGCAATGTCAGCATTGGGGTTTATTATGTTATTAATAATATTTTGTCCTTCTCTTGCTAAAACTTCTTGGACAATTCTGGTAATTTGTTCTGTGAGATTATTGAGGTTAAACGGGTCATTGGGGGCATTTGCAGGAGCAGCAGGACCTCCTGCGACTCCATCTCCGACTTGAAGTCGAGGTGGTCTAATCAGATTATTGTTATTAGCCATTGTTAAGTGGTCAGAATCGCAAAACGTGAATAGATAACTTGACAGTAATTGAGATTAAAAGAATGTTAAATATTCACTAATATTCACTCCCTGTTTTTAACTAAGTTTCTATGATTAGGTGTTTGCAATTTTTATAGTTAAAGGCAATTTGAAAGTTTATTTAATAAAGGTATGATAGTTATTTTCAAAGGTCTATACTTGTTTTTGTGTTAAATTCTTAAAAATATGTTCACAGAATAATAAATTGTTTGGTTTTACTTGTTCTTCGAAGTATTCAATTAATTTTTGTCTTCTTTTAATTTTCTTAGTATATTTTTGTTTCCAACTTATAGTTCTAAAATGTATCTTAACTTACATAAAAAGA
This sequence comes from Cheilosia variabilis, assembly GCA_951230905.1. Classification (NCBI taxonomy): domain Eukaryota; kingdom Metazoa; phylum Arthropoda; class Insecta; order Diptera; family Syrphidae; genus Cheilosia; species Cheilosia variabilis. The sequence goes on along the minus strand of OX579680.1, from coordinate 56,650,476 downwards.
TGTAGGACAATCATCTCTTGTTGAGTCTTGTTGAGTCTTGCTGAGTTTGATATGATTCACACACTTCCCGGTGTTGTGTCCTTGTGTGTGGGGACCGAGGGTGGTCTTCTAGTTGCAACTGCGGGGGCGGCTACCTTCGTGTTTTAATCCTAACAGGAAGATTCCGTTTTGTCCGAATAATGTTCGGTGACTCCGGGGCCTTAAATTTCCTCCGTCTTTGATGAACTAGTTTCGTGGGTATTTATTCCACTATTTGCCACTTTTGTGATAGTCTTTGATACTTAAACTTGTCTCGTGAGTTTTAATTTCACTATTTGGCTCTTGGTGATCTTGGCACTTCCACTTTCACTTTATTGGCACTGGTTAAGTTTACACAATTACTACTTCACTCTCCAACGGTCCCTGCTCGGGCGCCAGTTATAATTATTCAAACGAAAAAAATATAAAAAAATATTTTTCCAGGCTGATTGCCTGTTCTTTATTTGACTTTCAAACTAAGACTAAAGTACATTGAATTTCTTACATCTACTTATTGGCTATCGGTTGCTGACTTTTGCCAGGTCAGCAATTTGTGTTATTGCATGCAATTCCCAGAATTGCATCGTTGCTGCTGTTGACTTCTCGGAACTTTGTCTGGACGGGAAATGCTGATTAATTAACTTTGTTCTTGTTAACTTACATGCAACATGCACTGTGATGCTCCATCCTGTAAATAGTGCTTTCGGGTATTCTCTCCAAAAGGATGGGTAACATTACCTTTATTTTTCTGTTAGCTCATTTAACTCATGGCTGCATAGCGGGTGAAGACAGTTATGACTTTTTAGCATCCTTTGTTATTCCATCTGAATGTGGAGTTGCATGGTGATAACATAGAGAAAAGTGGGTGTGTGCGCGCCCTAAGGAGTTTCCGTGCCGAAAAGGGTTACTCGTGTATACACTCTTGTCTTCAATAAGACGAAACTTTTGCCTCGTTCTTTGTGATCTTTTGGCAAAAGACTGCTGAACGCGTTACATGCATGGCGGGGGAGGACTTCTTATAATCACGATGTTGGAGCGGTTTGTACTGTGCGTGCTTAAGTGTGACTTTTCAGATGGTACATTCAGCTGCGCTAGAGTCGAGACAATTAACTCAAGTGTATGCCGGATGTTGCAGAAGTTCCGAGAGGGCGTGATTATATTTGAAACTTGAATACAACAGATGTGGGGGGCGTTTGCTTTAAAATGCATGCTGTTTGTGTAGGTGTGTGTTGTTCTTATGGTGAAAATGCTCCTTAAAAAGGGTCTGCATTTGCAACTTTTTTGAAGGTAGGTATGCTAAAAATAAATAGTCCGCTGAAGGTATTTTATTACTTATTTCATGAGCGCTCAGGTTTTCAAAATGCTCTACGCTCATTTGGGCTCAACTACAGGATCAGAAGTCAAAGCTGCGTCCTCTTGTAAAAAGGGACAAATCTACTTTGGGCCACCACGAAACGATCACAGTTAACGACCACCAACATATCGATTCAATAAAATAAATAAATAGATGCGGCGGCAAAAAGTTCGTAGAGGAACTCTAGGCCTTGCTTTAGCCATTCGGCTGTGTGAATTTTTATTTATTGGTAGAAATCGAAGAAACCGAACGACTGAATGGAAAAACCTTTTAAGGACATTTATACTTTTGGATATTAGTCCGCAGTTCGTGAGAGGTGGTGCCAGTGGAAAAAAAACTTAAAAAGTCTTCTGGGGATCGAACTGGAGGCCACTTGCTTATTAGTCCAGCAGGATTACAGCACAGTCACTGCGCCATTTCATCAGCCAATGTCAACCATGACGAAAAATCACCGCAAAATTACATATTAAGGAGCCGCCTCACCGTAGCTAACCCACCGCAAATGATATACTGCAGCAGTGATGCCAACCAAGGCTTTTTCATGCCTTCCCAAGTAACAATTTTACTTCGGTAAGGTTCAAATTTGTAATTTCTGTAGGCGACAGCTTCGATCGAGCTTCTATAGTCTTTGTTAAACGAAGTTGATCCATTTCGAAGCAATTGTTTCGATAATAACTTCAGTAAGTGCTTTACGAAGCATATACATAGGCTTTATAGAAGGATATGGAATTAAGCTTCGATAAGATCTCTATTAGACATCTGAAAATGTGTCTGGAGATGTGTGGAAAGTGAATTGCTTCGATAAAGCTTGTGGTTCGAAGGGCTTCCTAGAAGCTTTTTTAGAGCTTCTGACCGAAGGCATTATAGAAGCAATGAACTGTCATGCAGTCAACCGCTTGCGATTGGAAGCTGTACAGAAGCACTTACTCGTACTTCCTCCTAACTTACATACGGAGGCTTTATAGAGGTAAAAATTAATTTCATATGAAATTAATCAAAGCTGTCTAAAGAAACCATAATTAATGAATCGGGGAAAAATTACAAGAAATAAAATACTTCTAACACATTTTAAATAAACACTTTTCGCCCATGAATAAATAAGGGTGACACTAAATGTCTTGCTTACAACTTCGGACGAGTAAGCTGCAAGTTTATTTCAAATCATAACCAAACTCTAAAATGTACCAAGTAGTTCAGACTTAGCACTGCTACATAATTATGACGAATTAGCCTAGGGGGTAGTGTATTGGACTACTACGCAACAGGACCCATGTTCGATTCTCAGTGCGGCGCATGTAAGTAAAATGTAAATTATAACGAGTACGTAAATGTAAACTCCATGAAAATTGCAAAAAGTCTTTAAAAATGTTTATCAAGAAGATAAAAAAAAAATAAAAAAATAAGAAAATGGAAAATTGAAAAGTGTAATAAAAAAAAATAATTTTTTTCTTGTTCATTTTGGAGCCTCTAGAAAGCTTCCATAAAGTTTCGGTAAGGTCTATCCAAGCTGTTCAGAAAGTCTTAAATAAGTAAATACTTGCATTAAAGTGCGCCAAATGCGTTTCCTTTAGACCTTATGCAGTTAATATTGCGGGAGGTGAAATAGCTTCGATAGCGCCTTACCGAAGTCAAATTGTTACTTGGGTTCTAAGCATTATTTCATTAGCCAAGGCTTAAGGCTTGTTTTTTTTTTCAAAAAGACATCTTTTTTTTTTATTTCAATTATTTTTCTAATTTTTTTTTTTTTTGATTCAACATAAAAACTTTTTATTTTTTAATGTATGATTTCAATTACCAAAGACGATCTGATTTCTGTTTTGTTCAATGCCTTGTACCTACTTATGAAACTAAAACGTCATGAATTTTGTTCCTATTAAGAATTTCTTGTAATTTATTATTTAAGTTTTTTCTTGGAAATAAACAATTTTTTGTTAATTTTTTTATATTTATGTTTAATTTTTGATTTATTTTTCCAGTTTACCTAAAAAAAAATATTTTAGACATTATTTCATTGAAAAAGGCATCTTTTTTTATCAAGTTCGGCATTTTTTCGTCAAAATTGGTTGGCAACGCTGGGCTGCAGCCACGCTATGAACAACTCGTCGCTCTGACTATAACAAAACCGATAATCGCTCAGAGCTCACACGACATGTTTTTTTTTTTTTTTTCATCGCTCAATCGCTCAGTCGCTAGTCGCTCTCCCAAAACGCTCGACGAAAAAAGCGTCACCAAGCCTTACCCCTAGGTGATACTGCAAAGATGATCTGCGTAATACGGTCCAAGACGACCCGTGAAACGCGATCTAACATCGACCAAACCTTTCTTTGCAAGAGCCGGTTTATGTATATCTAGAGATGGGACAGCCGAATTTGAGGGTTCACCTTGGGAGGTATTCTATCAGTTTGAAAAATTCTCCGTCGCCAGCAAAAATTATTCAAAGCTTGTCTGTTATGCCACTTTGAATAATTTGTTGGTAAAAATTGAATGAGCCTTTTGTGACTCTGTTCCCTTCCATAGTCTCAGCAACTCTTTTCTCAAAAGCTCCGTGGTATTAGCTTCAGCTCGCGTCTAAAAAAATTTGAAATAAAACAAATTGACAATCGGAGACTATATATACCGGCACAGCCTATCAAATATATGAGTATTGAGTACCCTCCATATCGTTTTAATTATTTTTTTCACTTTAGCCTATCTTTTTAGCCTATGACCCTCCGGGGAAGAATACGAATCTAATGACACCTCACTCTTCTAAATCGGTCAAGTCGTGTAGGCTACAGGGCCTCACGTAGGAACGGACATAGGATACGCGCCAAACACATAACCCTCCCTGTGCCCAGTCGGGTAAAAAGCAACGTCCTCGATTGTACGAGAAACATTTAACCATTTCTCCATCTCAAATTCTCAAAGGATCATCGCCTTACGATGGTCGTTCCTCGTTCATTTATATTCCTGTGACAGAAATGCAAATCTCGAAGAGCACAACATAATCCGAAAATGTGAAATTTTTTCCAAGGTGGAAACTTTTGAAAAAAAAAATCTCCTCTGAGAGGCATTTCCTTCGAAGCCTTATCTCAACTGATTAGATGCCGCTCCCGGCTCCATCCGCCATTGTAAGTCCTGCCTTTTGCTTCGTACCATTCGGATTAGTGAACTAATTTTGACGTGTTTTCATTAGAATCCTTCAAGAGCAGTAGCAGCTCCACACAAAAAAAAAATAACCAACGATACACAAAGCAAATTGCAAATGTACAGCGATCTGATGGGAAAAAAACGACCCAATCTCCATTTTACGAGTGGCAGGAATGTAGGTAGAAAATGTTGTAATCCCGAACTGTCCTCCTTTCATTTAAAAATCCGTAAAATAAATTGAGGACAAGAGTCCATCAGGGGTTTTGTGTGTTGCCGTTTCCATTGTGGGCACACTCGCATTTAAACAACATGTACACGGTATAGTCGTAGTATGTTAATGTGAGCAGCCACATGGACATGGCAAAACAAAGAATCACAAGCCAAACATGAAGACCGAGAACCGAGAACACAGAGACTCAAAATAAGAGAGGGAGATATGCCAGCCGACATAGAGAAAGTGTCCTCAAATTGTAAGATGTTATCCAGTGACCGAAGCATTCTATCTGCTCCATGTGCCATTCCAAACATTACTCAGTTTCGCTGTTACTTATTGTGCCTTCTACACGGATATATACTACTTGTCGTAGTATAACATATTCACCATTTATCCCTTTGTGTCCTTTCTATCATTTCTGTGCAAGTTGGGTCTTTTTTTTCTCTATACTCGTACCATGGTACCAACTATACCAAGAGAGGACAATGATTTACACAGGACACAATGTTTGTTGCGTTAGTAGAACGACGGCGAACAAGCGAAAGAGGGAGACCGACAGGGATATAATGCTCGAAGGGTCGTTGTGAAATTAGAGGAACAAAGTAAAAAAAAAAAAAAAACACGAGAACCAAAGAAGATTGGGGTTTGGAATTAATTCACCAACTAGAGCATTGAGCCAATCCGGGGTTTTTGGGGTTCGGATTAAGGATTTTGTTTTTTTTTTGCGCCCCATTTGTTGTCCTTCTATGAATGCTGTGCTGCACCACCCATACGGTGACGACTCTGACAGTTGCAATTTTTAAAGAATTTCCACAGTCATTTGGAGGGTCTTTTTTTTTTTTTTTTGTGGATGATGATTGGGGTAAAGTGCGGTCCGAAAGATCTAGATTGGAAATAAAAAAGAATGGTTGAATTTGGGACTCGTCATTTGGCGTATTAAAGTTGTTGCCACATGCTAGAGCTTGGGGATTTTCTGGCGAACCACTATTGCACGAGGAGTGCCAGCTTTTTATACATGAAATCCTGTGGATTACAATTTAGTCTTGTATCTACTTGAACTATTCCATTCATTTACCGTGGGAATTTTTGGCTAGCACTGAGAGGGATTTGATTAAAAATGGAATAGCACTGTTTTTCATTGCGGCGATGTGGGGTCGGTGAGATGAAGTTGTTTTCACGGTTGCACACACGGAGGATAGATACGGATTCAATGTGCAACGTATTGATTCAAAATGTGGGTCAGTGGTTGCTAGATTTGTGCTATGTGTGGAGATTGTTTCATTTCGGGTTGTGGTCTTTTATGGCTTTACGGTTCAAGGTATGCATTTGGATCAGATATACCTAAGATGTTGAGTGTGCCGTCTTTAAAGTAGGAATTGCACCGATGTGGATCAGTCATATAGGGGGATACTTTTCGGAGCAGTTTCCCCCTCCAAAAAATGGTCCTTCAGTATAGTTATATCTTTAGAAATCACACAAACTTAAGGAATTTTGAAGAAGCGCTCTTTGTTCACCCCTTTCTGAAATATAAATCTAGAAATTTTGAAGTTATATCTTGACCTCATGTCAAAGTTAAACTTCGATTAAATCACCCCACAAGGTTTGAAAAATCACACACGGAATTCCCGCCCTCCAGTGTACCTGTATGGCTACAAGTACTCTGAAAATTTGCGGTTACTTCGACCTACATTCCATTAGCACGCTATAATCGCATACCTACTGGTCTGACAGTCTTTGGTCTTTGACGTGGTCGACTTGATTACTATTTGCCTTGCACGTGTAAGGGTCTCTATATGTACAACGGTACACCGCAACTTGTTACAATAGGCCTGGCGGAAGATAACATCCCTCGAAGCGGGCTGCCAGCAGTTGGATTTGTTTGCGGATACTCGTATCGCGGTTAAAATTGAAGTGACAATGGGAGGATTTAGATAGTTGTCGTAGTGATTGGTTATATATACGAACGTAGGGGGTTTCTTTGTGACATTTTGCGCAAATTTGATGGATCGTTGAATTTGCTCTCATGCTGGTAGGTTCCATCGAGTTATTGACGGTAGGTTTTAGACTATCCAGAAAGCAAGGCAGACATGATTTTGTCGAAAAGAGACTAATGCCCCACAGATATGCAACGTATTTTTTTATTTGTTATTTCTTGTTAGGCTGCAGCCACTTAGTCATAAACTAACTACTAAATAGACTGACAGCTTCCGTGCCCCTAACCGATTTTCACCGCAAATTTCGAATGAGGGCCCCCTCTCGCGCTCTCTTCTTTTTCCTGTCTGTGAATATGTGTATTAATGGCCGCCAGGTGGCACTCTTTCAATAACAAAGAATTTCTAAATAGATTTATAACAATAAATGTAAAAAAAACATGTTGATTATGTTTTTTTTAGGTAGCATAACTTGTTCTCTACCCATATTCTGCACCAAAAACTGTTCATCCATTCACATTTCAGTGTTTTTAGTTTTATTTGTATGAATTCTATTTTTGACAGCAAAATTCATGCAGCTGCATAAATGAAATCCGTGGGGGTTGTTCAAAAAATGCAACATGCAAGTTGAACCCAAGCTTCCAAGGCATAAGTGAATTTTAGAAAATTTTCATGAACATTGAATAAATTTCTATTAGGCTTGGAAAAAAAAACATTCAGTTTCCACATTCGTTTATTTAACACCATATTTGTACATAATCAAAATATGATTGGAAATTCTGTCGTTTAATAACACAGAACAGTGTTGAATAATGTTACTTAGGAACAGTAAAAATGCAAATGCTATTAATTAATCAACAAAAACAAGTGCACTTTGTGATTTGGGAATACAAAAAGTGATCAAAACACAATAATTTAACTGTTTCGAGTATTTCACATAAATATAGGGCGATCTACGACGATTTTTGTATTAAATACCAAGCGCATACAAATTTCACAGCAATATTAGGTATATAATAAACAATAAAAATATTGAATTAATTTGTTTAATTTAACAAATGCATGTTGCATATATGAATCTGCACGTATTCATTTTACGTACCTACTAATGACAGATTATAAATTATGCTAAAACTAAAAAAAATGTTAGCCGAGACATAAAAAAAATGTTTTCCCTAAACGGTGCTAACATTTTGTTTCAATATGATTTCGAATATAAAAGCATTAAAATCAACAAACAATCTTTAAAATATACAAAAAAAGCTTTAAGTTACAAAATCTCTTTTAACAAAAGTAAAAAAAAATCTGTGTTAGTTAATTTTATAAAGTTCATAAACTTTACAAACTCTTATGTCGTTTTCGATTTGGCAAAAAGATACATTTGTTTTTGATCGAGATTGCTTTTCATGTTCGATTTGCCAAAAAAATCACCCTTTTTTTTATCTCAGGAACATTTGAGAAATCTCGATTTTTTTCTCATATTTACACACAGTTGGCAGTTACGAATTGTTTATCGTTGGAAGGATTGCTTTTTTAACTGAATTATTAATTTTTCAAGACGATTTTTTATATTAAATTATTTCGAAATGAGTTATTTTAAATTTGTACAAATCAATTCAAATGGATTTCCAGTGCAAATATAAACAAATATTTTTTGCGGCCAACTGAATACAAACAAGGATCAATAAAATTCGGATTTTATGTTCGATTTGGCAGCAGAAATCTGAAAAAGAAAAATCGAAAACGACATAAGAACAATTGTTATTTGCCCAACACAGCCGCAACACTCAATAACGAAATGAAAGCCCACCTTAGGCTACCGACATCCGCTTTAAACCGGAAGTGTGTAGGCTGGTTTTTTTCAAGTATGAGTGAGCCCCTTTGATTTACATAGGCACAAATACATGAATTCAAACTGGGCTACGTCCAAGGTCAAATTCAGCTTTTTTCTGAATTTCTCTTTTTTGGCTGAAGCTGTCAGTCTATTTACTAGTTAGTTTATGGATTGAGTGACGAGCGACTGAGCGACAAAAATAAAAATTAAAACATATGAAAATGAAATCAGGGCACAGCGACGTCTCTAACTGAGTGGTTGCAGCTTTAGACTCCCCAAATCGCAGTTTCTATAATAAGCTTTAGAAATCGTGTACTAGATTGTATTAGGTTATAAAGGGGCAGTTTGCAATACATACAAATTTTACCCAGAAGCCATTTAGCCCCACTGTGACATGAAATTACCAAAACCATTCGAATCTGTTGATTGGTCTTCATAGATCTGATAGAGGTAAAGAACCGTGCTCCCAAATAAGAGTAGCAGCGTTGGACAGTGACACAGGAGATGTTCCACGGATTCATCTCTGCTACCTCTGAAAAAGTCATTTTTAAGGATGCCCATAATTTTAGTCATGTTTCCAATGATGCAGTGTCCAGTTACAACCCCGACGAGCAATCGGATTTGGTCGGGGATGTTAGGATTTGTGACCTTTTAGTGTCAATTGAGGGCCAGAAGCTACGAGTCATGATGCAACCGTAAGAATTGGTCTTTTGCTGAGTTTAATGTGACATTATGAATGAAGCTCTTAGCTGACAAGACACTTTTAAAGCTGGTAGTACTTGGCTGTCAGCTAAAAGTATGTCCATTTCGGAGCCGCATCTGTCCAGTTTATCCGCTGCCTTGTTCACTTCCACACCAACACGTCCAGGAATCCAGAATAGCAGTATTGAGTGATGGTTTATCGTTCCTAATGCCGAAAGGCACAGACTTACAGATTTTTAGTGCTGCTTGGCTGTTCACGCAGAGGGTAATTTATATTGCGGGTGTAGTTTCCTCCCTATGACAGTTTGAGCTGCTTTCTTGACCGCGTAGCTCTGCCTGGCTAACGCTGCAGTGATTTGCCAGTCGGTATGACTGGCTGAAACTTAGTTCTTCCTGCTTCCGTTTTATTTTCTGTCTTTGAGCCATCTGTGAAAATGGGTTTACCTTTTATATGACAGTACGCGGGGAGAGCCAGTCATGTCTGTCCGGTATACAGATCTTAAATATCTTGTCGAAGCCATTCTGTGGTTTCTTGTAGTCCGTGAGTGACATAAGCCCGCTCTGATCAAAGAAGGCAAGTATGCGTGAGTGACCGAATGATTCGGGCTTAAAAATGTTGTTTGTCTCTTAGTCTGAGAGCATTTTTGGGTGCCACGTTTTTAGTGTAAAGATAGATGGGTTGTAGGTACAGCAGCGTTTCTATGCCTAATTTTGTGCTACCCCCTACCCATGATGATTTCCATTTCATGGCTGTGTTTCTTTCGAGCAAATTCCCCGGATATGGTTATTTAATACCCGAGGAATTTCTTAAAAAATATGATTCCGGTTGTCCAGAAGTTGCCCCGATACAACACCCACAGCCTAAAGACGATTTCAAAATGGCTACTCAACAAAATGCAAAAATGATTACACATCCGCTGCACCACATCTATGCCAATAGTTCTCTGTCCCATAGTTTCAGAAGAATGCTCCTCCATCGGTTAATTACAACGCTGAACATTCTTCCTTATACAGTCATTTTATCCCATTTTTGGTTTTACCAAAAGTTCAACTCAAACTTCCCTATCAGCGAATGTTCATCGGCAATTAGCCAAATTGCCCATTAACAAAAAGAAACAAAAAAAACATCAATTACTCGTACCCCACAGGAAACGGCGAAATGGAATCTATAATCAAAGGAAAAAAATTCCAGACCAAAAAGAGGATCTTTCCCTGATGTTTATTAAGATGGTTGATTTGTTTTATGTTTCAACCCGTTATTTCAAAGTTATAAACTTGTGAAAACTTTTCATCATACAACATACAGATCTAGATATACCTAAACGAGGAGGAAGCAGTTGTTGGAGTTACTTGTGTTCTTCCTTTCCCTGTGCTGGTGCTCTTACTGCTGAGGTTGATACTGTGGTTGGGGTAAGGAGTGCTTATTGGTTCCACGAAAGTTTTTTATATTTTATTTAAGGAAATAATAAATGATAGCATGATATGTGATCCTAGATGTAGTCGTTGAAACCAGTCTTAGGAGGTTCAAGGTTACACTACGGATGCTTTATAAGCCAAGCTTATTCCCATGTAAATTTTCATGCAAACTAGGTTAACATCCCGACAAAGCTGCATCGCCGTTTTTTTTTGTTTCAAGGGAGCTCCAGAATTACAGGCCGAAACGTCTCAACAAGCGCGCCAGTGGCGTTGCGTGGGTTGGGGCCGCCCGGGGCAGACCCAATCTATGCCGCCCCTAGTAATTTTTCACACACTAACAAAAAAAAACATCGTCTACGGTTTCAATGAACTTGGTAAAATTTCTCCTCAAAACTTTGTCAACTGTTGTTCGTATTATGTACTCTCTGGCAAGTGCAGCAAAAATGAATCCGCAAATTTAAAATTTTCCCATTGCTGGTAATATGTGCTAAAAAAAAGTTATTGGATTTTCATTAGAAGTTACTATTTCAAAAATATACGTATGATATGTGAACACAGATCGGGATTTAATTTTTGAGAAAAACTAAGCACGGGATCTTATTTAGAATACTTATATAATTTTTTTGGTCAAAATTATGCACACAAAACAGCAGCAAATATTGCAATGATAAACTAAAGAAAACGTGATCTTGCAATTAAGTTAGAAATGACCATATTACCTTAGAAATGAATTTTTGTTACAATCGTATGGACCGTTTTCGAGATATGTCCAAATTTCAAATGTACAGTTATTCGATTTTTTTTAGCGGAAAACTGAGCACACAGTCATGTTAAGCTCTCCTACCTAAGCTTAAATATCAATTGGTTGAAATCGTTAGTGCCGTTTTCGAACAAATCAAACTGATATGAACATTTTGTAAGGAAAGTCCCATTTATATTACCGTGCAAAAAAACGGCCCCGAACTGTGAAACCCCAAACTCCAAATCCGAAGTTTGAACGAAATCCGGGTAGCCATTTAGGCTGTAGGCCTCCTGACATACAGACAGGCGGACAGAATTTTGTGATCCACTTTTTTGAGTTCCTCTATCATCGTAATATCAGAATTGATTAACATCTCGAGTTCGAAATTTTATACGTATACAATATCTTTCTCTTCCTTCATACGTAATCGAGAAAGTTAAAAAGTTATAAGGTATGTAGCAGGTACATAATGTTATGTATGTAATTTTTTTTTTTATTTACAAGAAATTTTTTTATTTATATACAGAAAACTTTTTTAAAATTTAGTTTTCCTACTTTTCTTCAGGCCAAAATCTCTGTTTATTCTTTCAGTACCGATGGTTTCTATGATTTCCTGCTGTATAGCCATGATACCCAGATTATATAGCCTTAGAGTGCTCATTGTGGACCTTAAATAATTGTTAATAAGCTAGATGTTTGAGAAACTTCTCTCACGCAACTTCTAGCAAGAAAAAAATTGTTATAATTTGTGTGTGCTCTACAGGGCTGTCATTTCTGATAAAATGTAGTTGCATACTAGGGAGCAGCAATCGTTGGATTTTGTTGTTAAGCAACACAAGAAATGTAAACGTTGTAATAAATTTGTAAACAAATTCGTTGGACTGAAAAAGATTCTGTTTTGTAAATTTTATATATTTAAACATTTTAGCCGCCCCTATCAAAGTGCCGCCCGGGGCCTGTGCCCCCCCTCGCTACGCCACTGAAGCGCGCTTCCCTTTTCAAATTTTTATTGCTTTTTCGTTTCATCGGATTTGTGAATAACAGCCTTGGTTCACAACACACCCTACCTCCTCCCATTACATGTTGCTTTTTCGTTTCAGCAGAGTTCAGAATAACTGCCTGAGATGCCACATACTTCGAAAGAGTTTCTTTAGATGGGGAGCTGTGCCTTTTAAAAGGTCAGAAGCAATATCACCCACGGAAGTCCACCTATCATTTGGACTATATCTCATAAAAATCGGTTTTGAAATAACGCCGGAAAAGGTACGACAAAAAAGAGCTTATCCTCTGAACGGATGAGGACATGAATTTCCCGATTCGATGGCGGTCCAATTTTTTATCGCTGTCAGTCCTTGTCAACTACACACCTCTCAGCAGTTTAGGGAAATTAAATGCATTTTCGATCTACACAAAGTATGCAACGTACGTACCTTTTCCTGGAACGTGGTCTTAAGTTCGAAAAACTAAAACACCTCGCATTACTATAAATGTACACGAGTATCTATCAAGCGCACAGCTCTGCACGCCCAGTACCTACACTCGTACGTGGTTTTTGTTTTAATTTTTCTTTATTACGATTTTCAACTTTGTGGTCAGAGTTATGGTTGCAATACTCGTAGGTACCAAAAGCAACGCGTGCTCAAAGTTAAAGGAGAACGCTGCAAAACTTTTCGAATTTCACAATTTTCACGGTTTTTCTTCGACTAGATTCCTTGTTTGGCTCACTCTCTCTCTCCGTACCTACTTTGTTGTTGCGTCGTGAACTGGTTGGTACTAAGTTAACTTTACACACTGTCTGTGAGCTGGTGCTATAAGTGAACACACATACCTACAGCAGTTTCCAGCGATTTCCTGCAGTTTAAATAGAAATGTATGCATGAAGAGGGGATTTGGTTGAATTTTGAATATATTTCAGGGCATATCCGGAATTTAAATCTTTTTCGTTGGGTTTTTGTTTTCCTTTTCGGGGGATTTGTGGAACGGTTTTTGTGTCCAAACAGGAATAATTTTTCACGATAACACAATACGTCGCCGACATTTTGTTTCAACAACATTTTCCCAATTGATTGTGGGAAACAAATGGGTTCAAGTGCAAGATGCAACTACGAGGATGTAGCTGTATGCATTTATGTTATCCTGTGAAATTTTATAGCTCGCGATTGCCCGGTGAAATACTGACGACCGATGGGTTCACCTAGACAAAAATGATTGCCACCTAGTCTACGACAGATGTGGATTGGAGACAGTCATACGACCTCAACATCAGAGCCATCAAACTGCTTTCAGTCGAGTTTCGAAAAAAGAGTATTTAAAAAAAAAAAAGACAAAACCTCTTCGTATTGACTTTTGGATTTTATATTCGAGCAACTGCGCGTAAAAAAACGTATTCTTTGATAACTTTCCACCCATCTGCCCCAACCCCAATCACAAATTCAACCAGCTCTAGGGCTTCTTTACTCAGTTCCATACATTCTTGCATTTATTTGTGTGGAATGTAAATACGACTTAATAAATCCGATTAAAAATACAAGCAGAGCAGCCGCGACAGTTGTTTGTGCAAAATATAAAAGAAAATAATGTAACCGTGGATTTGTTTAAGTCCCCATCTCATACGTATTTTTAAATTTCAGTGAGAGCCTCCTGTTCGCGCTAGTGACGAAAGAAGAAAAAATAAGGTTCCATAAAAGAAAAAGACTGCGAACAATTTTTAATAACAGAAAACGATTTATTGTAAAAAAGTCGAAAAAAAGAGTTCCGCTGTGGGTGAAGGTTGCTGGTAGACTAAGGACCAAAAGACATTGGTATCAGCGTTGCAGCCATTTCGAAATTTTTTGAGGGTCATTTGACAAAGGCTGGGGCCATATATTTTACATAAAAACCCTAGGTAACCAACAAATGTATTTTTGGTGCTTCAATTTGAAAGCTTTTATTTAAATCAGTTATTATTTTTAAAACATATAATTAAGAAAATAAAAATGCATTTAGTTCAAATTAATTAAATGGGTATTTCCCTTGGGGTTCTTATCATCAAAAGACACTGTTACAGAGTAAGATTTAAGAACTCCCCAGTTTTTTTATGAAATAATTTACCACCTCATAAAAAGATAACCATAAACATTAAATTGCAAGGTTCAAACTATCGATTCAAATAAATATTTCATTCATTTTTTCGAATTTTTTGTGTGTTTTTTTTTTAAAAAAAGTTCTAAACCTCTTAAAAAATCACCCTTTACGTTTTTTAATTTATTTTGTTTAAGATTAAGATTATTGAAACATTTTTAGTTCAAGGCAGGACGCCTTTTCGGACTGTGCCTTAAAAGGTTGTAAATGTCTTGAGGAAAAGAGCGCACTTTTTTTGGAATATTTATTATTGGATGTTCTGCGCACTTATGCATTGAATGCGAATTGCAGACAATTGGATATAGATAGCCATTCAGTGTGTTTAGTTTAGTTTTAGGTTCACCCTGCATTACATTAGCTTCATCTGAACAAAAAGCGATCATATTTTCAAAAGGAACTTTCATTTTGTCCAAATGGTCTTAAATTCTATTGAAAATTATTTCAGCGGAAGAATCTTTTATTTCCAAAATACACAAAAACCTATCCATCATTTTTTTAATCGAGTTTTCATAAAATGTCGTGAGAAAAGACAAAAATCAGAATTCAGTTCTATTTTAATTACTCATTGTAGTGGCGATTGTTTCTCTTTAATTTTATACATCTTTTGAATTATTATTAAGAACTAGGTATATGATATAATGTTCAATCTTCTAAAATTTAGATTTGGGTGCCATTTCTAATTGGCCCGGGCAAAGGGCCAAAATTAAAAACAGGGGGCCAAAAGGTCCAAACGGGCACTTTGTGGCAACGCTATATGCACGGTCGTTGCTGTCACAGTACGTTCCGCAAATATCACTAAATGCATCTGCAGGAACTTAAGCTGAATACCTTTAGCAATATTATTATAGTACCTAAAAAGGATGCAAAAAGTTGCTCGTCTATATTACATATTTTTAGATAATGACCTTTTCGGCTGTGCTTGTTTGTTCATGTGTGTAAAGTGTTATCGCTGCGTTTAATTTGAATGGAAAGGGAATACGCAAATCGAATAAGAAGTTACTAAAAAATAACAGAATTATTGGTTTGTACCGAATAAATGATGTTTGTCCAGGGGGAAAGAGAGAAAGGTTTTCACCAACCCTTGCAAGATATACCAAAATCACTTACAAACAGTTCATAAGCTCGATTATTCGTGCCATTTTTCATGGAAAATTTGGACATGTTGGCGTTACAAGAATTCGGCCATTCGGTGGTCACTCGTGGATCTTTTGTGGGAGTGCGCTGCGACCAGACGCTTGACAGATGATCACACGTAGAGACAAATTTGGGACAAATGTTTACGTCATATGACGCCGATATGTCAAAATTGTACATGAAAAGTGGCATGTGTAATCGAAGATTAAGAAGCGAATAGCATTTTTATTTATGACAGAGCTTGCCCTCACATCCAATGGCAATGAAGTCAGAGGTCGTAACGTATTTTAGTCATAAGACAGAAGATATGATCTCAAGGTAAAAACTTTTCAATAGAGACTTATGAATTAGTTACCACTTGGACTTTGTAATTGCTAAATTATCACATAACTAGTATGATCCCTATAATTAAACAGCCATCGTCCTGTCTAACTTTGAAGCCTCAACGAAAACCTCACAAAGTCGTGGTATAACCAAATTTCCACAACCACGTATTTTACTGGATTGGTTACCAGATCAACAACGTTTTTTTTTATATACATATATACAGCCTAGTATACAAACGCGCCTGGCTAAAGACCCTTTTATGGAAGAGTCTTACGGACTCTATAAAGAAGCTAATACGACGCGAAGATTGTGTTCAGTTATGCATTGCTAAAGTCGAAAAGGCAAGCTCCATTGCGGGAACAGTTGTTAAGTTTGGTCTACACGATAGCATGCTGCGGCGGGACTAGGGTGGGTAAAAGATTGGAAATTTGGGACTTTATACATTTTTAGGGTGGACAATATATAACTTCAACAAAAATCAATATTCTCCTAGTTTCGACTTTTCTGTCCCCCTTTTGTACTTTGAATTTTGAAAGATGAAGGAATTTTGAGGACGAAACAGGGGTACCATCCCCTCAAAGGGATACGTATTGTAACCCTAGGTGGGCCAGTTGCTGTGCGTAGCCTCCAGAATTGTAATTCGTTGACAGAAGATGTTGAGGACATATGCAGTCTTCGACTATTGAAAATTAGTTAAAACCGGAACGATGGGTCTTTGGAAAATCATAATAAATCTGTAGTTACTGAAGGCTAAAGTTTATGTGTTTAAGAAGCTTCTTAATGAAAAAAAATTGTGGGAAACGTCCAATTGAAGAAGAGTCCGTTTCTCCCTATAGAACGAATTGTAGAAAAATCTGCCCTAGCTCTTAAAAAAAAAAAAAAAACCCAAGGCCAAGGGCAAGGCTTAAATAATTAACCAACGAAGCTCCTAAAATTCGGAGGTGATGTTTTCAGAGCAAATCTTCAACGAATTGTGGAAGAATATATATGCCCGAGGATTATTCCATCTAAAAAAAATTTCATGTCAAAAGTTTCAAACTCAACGGATAAAATTCTATAAACGCTTTACCCGCAGTGAAGTGGTGGAGGTGCGACAACATTTATCAATACGAATTTCTATCTAATCTAGCCCCGTATTGGAAGATAGATTGCAGATTATTTTGGATAAAAATGAGCTAGAGTTGGGATGGAAGTACGCTTACATAATTTTTAACCGTGGCCCTACTTCTTTCCAACGGAATCTGATTTCAATCGGTGAACTTAAAATTGGTGAAAGCGGTAATTGTCGAACCGAATAAGATGGAAACGTCACAAATACTGTCAATAGACATCATGCAGTTTGGTGGTAAACTTCAAGGCCCCGAGAAAGTGCAAGGTAAGGTGTTTTCATTTCTAAAACGATTTTCAATACTGATGACTTGTACAGAGGGTGCGGTGAAAAGAATATGCATGAGGACACTCCATTTTCTTTGTCACTGGCCGGCATTCTGCCACATCGAGAAGTCTATAAAAGGCTTAGAAATCGATTACCCTAGGGATGGGCTGACCCGGTTTCATAGGTGTCCTCAGTATGGGGTCATTTATAACCCCAATGGCATCACAACGGATCTACACCGCGTTCGCAGGTTCCCCCTGTCTCCTAATACACTTAACTTAAGTCAAATAACTTCTCTGGGTTCCAAATGCACTCGAAGACACTGGAATTTTTAAATTTTCGGAGGGCTCTCAACGGAATGATGTTATCCCGCGGCATCTAAATTGAAACATCAATGCACGCCGATCATTTCGAACAACAATACTGAAGCCACTTTGAAATAACAAGGAGCCAAGGTACATTGCTCCCTTTATCACCTCAACAAATCTGGAGTGTTCCTGACTGATTAATGCAAGTAAAGCTTTAGCAAAGGTCGAATCAAGTATTCAAACCCTTGGGCACAGTTTCGAGTGATATGAAACAAATCTCCCTGAGGTATACCATTTTCAAATAAGCTCATTTCATAATACATATTTTGAGGACCGCACGCACCTGCGGGCCACCACTTGCTCGTACATTTACATGAGCAAATGCTGCTCATTGTGTACGACACAATGATGATGAGCTGATGCAACGATAAAGTCGCTTACCTTACGAAAACCAATGAATGCCACTCATATGACCGGCTCTTCTTGCTATTCAATTCGAGTCGACAATCGCAAATCAAATGATCACTCCGAAAGCTCTCCTACCTCCAAGAAGACTATTCCACTAGGAATTTACGCAATAACCTCCTAAAGCAAAGTAGAATGGTCTCTAGTGACGGGAAACTGAAAATCAGTTCCCATTAAAATAAATACACCCCCTGATGAATGAAGATACAATTATCGAATTAGTTAGACTCTCTCTCTCTCTCTCTATCTTGCTCGTTCCTCTGCAAATAGCTGAGAGGAAAAACCTTTAAACAAGGTGCCAGAGGGATATACCATAATATATATAGAAATTCCGGCCCCCAAGAGATTACTCTATAGAATCGTGTACAAACAGTCTGTACAAAGTGCTCGTATACAGAAAGTCAATTAATTAAATTACTGCAAGCCCCCCGGCCTCATGTATCTACACCTTTTTGGGTCGTCGTTGTCGGTCGTCAGCCCTGTCATGGTTTCTGTGCGAAGTGAACGCATGTACAAAATATGGAACGCGCAAAGTGATACATCGTACGTGAGGCATTCGCATACTATTCTCACAAATTGCCTTCCATTTTGTCAGAGGGTTGGCTGGCGGATGGGACTTAGCTGCTTGCTGGTATACGGCTCATAACATAATGTGGGGTGTAATCTTTCTCACACAGATGAGTATTTGCCTGCTGGGCATTCGCTTGCTCGTTTTCTACTTTCCACCCAAACCCATGTATGCGATGTGATGGCATTCAACTCACCACCGACTGACGCGACGTGCTTCTGTCAATTCTCAAGCCCCCACCCACCGCACATCTGTATATTCGGCAAATGCAAAATTGGCATGATTTTGATTGAATTGTGTTTGGCTTTGATGGGCGTGCACGCTATTACTCATTCAAATTTGAAAATTGGATAAAATTTCCTTAATGACATTCAGCCTAAATGAAATATGTATATTGGCATAGGTGGCCCGTATGCGCCTACATAGTAGGACATTTTGATACGGATAACAAGGCTATTAGGGAACTGTTCTCGTGGGCGGGTATCCCCTTGGCATTATTTTGTTGTTAATTAACACTGCAGCGATTTAGTTGGAAAATGAAAATTTTACGGCCGCCGTGTTGGTGCAGGTGCAGTACTGGTGTTTTGTCATTTGTTACTGTTTCTGACAGCGTCAAAAGTTGGATGGCAAACTTGTTGCGATTGGGCGAGTATGTATGCAGTTATTTTCTGCATACAAATTGACCAATCGATTACTGAAACAAACGCGAGTTTTATAGAAGAGTACGCGAGAAAGTCCTTTTATAAATAGACTAGGTAGGTACTCAAATGAAGTTCCAAGTGGCCCTACAATGGAATTAACCTCAATCTCTGTGTGGGATATTTAGTGTCAAGCAAGCACTGCAGTCGGATTTCATTCAAACTACTCTCGAAACAAAGCCGTCACATAAATGGCGTTCAAAATATACTAAAGGGTGTTTTTCTTTAGAGGTATAGAACTTTGAAATGGAATAAAACAAAGAGGATTTTTTTAAATTGACATGAAATTTACTTCATTCGAAAGATAATTTTAATATAATTTCTGGCATATGACCGTCACGGCTGGCTCGGCCGTAGTCTTATCCGGAAGACCTATTTTCGATGACTTTTTCCAACATTTGTGGCCGTATATCGGCAATAACGCGGCGAATGTTGTCCTCCAAGTGGTCAATCGCTTCGGGCTTATCGGCGTAAACTAGCGACTTCACATATAACCACAGAAAATATTCAATCGCACGATCTTGGAGGCCAATTCACGGGTCCGCAATGTGAAACTATGCGGTAACCAAACGTTTCCTTCAATAAATCAATTGTGGCACGAGCTGTGTGACATGTTGCGCCGTCTGGTTGAAACCACAGCTCCTGCACATCATGGCTGTTCAATTGATGAACAAAAAAGTCTATAGCGCTCACCATTTACTGTAACGTTCTGGCCAGCATCGCTTTTAAAGAAGTACGGACCAATTTTTCCACCAACCCATAAAGCACACCAAACAGTCAGGTTTTGTGGATGTAACGGCGTCTCAACATACACTTGAGGATTATCATCACTCCAAATACGGCAGTTTTGTTTATTGACGTATCCATTCAACCAAAATTGAGCTTCATCTACGTATACGTATTTCGAACAGAACCATGATTTTCAAAATAATTTTGCACAATTTGGAAGCGTTGTTCAGGCGTCAGTCTATTCATGTTGAAATGCCAAACCAAACTAAAAATAAATCACTTGGTAGCTGACAAAATGGCCGCCAGTTAAAATAGTGTTGCCAACTTAAAGTTATATACCTCTTAAAAAAACACCCTTTAAAATGGAAAAAATCTCAATCACTGTGTAGAATATTTAGTCACAAGAAGATAAACTGCTGGAAAAACTAGCGCCACCTATCAGATTTCATTTAAACTACCTACTCTGTAAACATTGTCGAGATTTTTAGTAACAAACTGTTAAATTTTCAGCCGAATCGGCCGATTAGTTTTGAGTCTATGAGTCATAATAAATTTACACGTTCATAAGTGGGCTACACGAAAAAACTCTGTCGTACCGATTGCAGGATTGTTTGAAAACTGAATTCTGTGAAGTATGTACCAAATGAGGGGTGAAGTTCCGTCGAAGGGAAGAATGTAAATTATATTTTTTTAAATACCGTCGCAAATGATAAAAATCAACAGAAATTGGAGATTGAAATATACAAAAAAAATACAAATGTTGAGTAAAATACACAAAAAAGAAAAAAAATAATTATTGGTTACACTTACCTGCAAGGAGATACAAAAATATAAAACCAAATTAGCGTTGAACAAGCAATAAAAAAATGAAAATAATATATGTAAATAACAGCCCACCAATATATATTAAGCAACTCGAGTAGTTAGAGCCTCTTCCAAATTGCAATTCAATGATCTCCACCACTTCAAACCCTACTACACAAGGCACCTATTCCGAATTACGGACTACCCACTCAAACACAACGCCATTATCAACTTGTTCGTCGGCATAATTCCCTTTTTAAGGACCACTCAACGACTACTTAAATATAGGTACCATCTGATCCCATGCCATCAAAATAATATAATAAATATTAATGAACTCCTCACTGTGAAATACTTTGTCGAATATTCACAACCCCTTCCGAAGGACTCTATAATGACTTTTATATATATATATAATAAAAAGAAGCGAAATCCCAAAATCAGTGTCAATTTGGTCAAGTCATCTATCAGCAAAAGCGCTCGACACATGATGGTCGTCGTGATTTTGGTTGGAAAATTTTTCAAATGTTTTCCGATAAATTTTTCATGGGTTGACTTTATAGCTTAATGCGGACCGATTTCATCTTTTCAATTAAGTTAAGAGCTCGAAAGGAAAATGCAAAGGGGGCACAAAAGTTAAATGTGAACAGGATGATCACAAAAAGAGGAACGAAGTCTTTATCAGCTGTCGAAAAAGTTTCTTCTCTTGGATGGGGTTTATTTTTGGACTTTTTTTTTCTAGTAACTTTGTAATGAGACGAGTAATTTAGAAATTTGCTATGACCTAAGCCCGGCTGTGTATTGTGTAATGAATTGTGATATTATCAGAGGAGGTGGGGAATCCAACGTGAAATTTCATGGAGGTCTGCCGCTTCCGCTGAGTTTGCTTCAAGCTCTAAAAATGTCACGCAAAGCCTCGACGTATTGCCAAGCAATGTATGGGCCATCACTTTAAAAAAATATTATATATAATATTATATCAGATTTTTTTAAATTATAAATATATTTATGTATATATTTTATATTTTTCATTTTTATAATTAAAGGTAGGTACTTATAGGCTCAATGTTTGTTGTTTGTCGTACCAACTATGGCGCGTTTCAAAACCGATTTTTAGGAAATGAGTACCAAAAATAGGCGCAATCCCAAAGGTAAATTCGCCCATGTATTGACCAAGTTTGTGGAAACTGTTTGTGCAGTGGGATCCGGTCGAAATTCTGCTCTCAAAATTTTGTTTTGCAAAATTCTGTCTTCTCACACAAAAATTCTGCAATAAAATTTTAAGCAATAAAATTCAGCTTATTCTGATTTTTTCCAACTAACAAATGTAAACGATGAGAAAAAAAGCTGCGATGGTTTAGTGGACTGACAAAGACTTTTCCTCAGTCTTCCTAAAAAATATCAATCTTTTGTTTACTTTCGCATTTCTATAATAAAAATAAAATAAAATCGTATTTAAAAAAAAAAATTGTAATTCTGCTTTAGAAAAATCTGCCAAAAGCGTGTGCTTTTTAACATTTTCCAACCCATTTTTTATTGATGGCAGAATTTTGTAAAGCAGAATTTAGAAAAGCAGAATTTTTTAAAAATAATTTTAACCCGTCCAGAATTTTGACCCCAACCCTTGTGCAGTGTTTGGCAGAAGTTAATTGCGCAAACGATTTTTTTTTTGTATTTTGTGTTGCATTGTGATTTTGTTTAAACCAAACCTCATACATTTTCAGGAAGTCAAGGAGTAGTCTAGTCATCCACAAATATTAGTGGGACAGAATCCAGAGTAAACAGCTCAATTCTTTTATGCGCGCGACTGCGTTCTAAGCAGACGAACTTATACAATGACAAAAACAAGAAGCAACCCCTCGTCAGCTGATAAGCTTTACAATGTTACAACCATAAGTGAATTTCAGACAAAGCAGCAGGCTTTATAACCACAATTGTCCCCAACTTCTTCCCAGTGATAAAGACTTGCCTTAGACAAGCCCCGACCCAACAACTATTCGCCACGATAAAAGTTAAAGTCAAACTCCAACTAGTGGAAAGTTGTGGCATGCAACATCAACCCTCTCTATTTACAGATTGAATAATATTAGTCCTACAGTCGGGGGGAAAAATAGAAGAATTGAATTTGCATAAAAATGATCCCTTTCCAAATGTATTTGTTTAAGAGCAGTCAATTTATCCACCTGACTGGCTTTAGCGTGCCAAGACAACCGTGAAAACACAAACACAACACCACAATCATCATTTTCCAACCGCGTTTCCATCCAAACGGTAAAAAATTTGCATTTTCAACATTTCAACGTTCAACCTCAAAAATTATGAAAGGAAAATAAAGGTGCACCAACATAAAGGGATCAAAATACTAAAAATACTACCCAGAAGTCAGAGCTTTTTTTTTTATTTGTGTGTCTATTATACCCACAGCCACAGCAGTGAGAGCGAGATAGAGAGGAGAATTATATTAAATTCCTTTTCAGGAAGCTGGTTTCACTGTCGTTTTAAAATCTTTGGCTTTTTGTTTTACGATTGTTTTTCCCATCTGCAGCGATGGCTACCGTCAACGGGACGTTGCTTGAGAGGTGTACCTACTTTTTTCTGGGCTCCAAGATACGTGGTATTTAATTTTATTTCATTATTTATGGAAACAAACATTTGCTATACAAATATTGATTCCATTTTTAAGTACTCAAAGTCATGAAGCAGCGTAAATAATGTTTGCGGTTCAATCGGAACATGATAAACGCGGAAATCAAATTTTCAATTTCAATTTTCAATTTCAATTTATTTACTTATAGGTGTGTACATTAAGATTATATCTTTTATAGTACTTAGAACTTTGAAGTAGTTTTATATAAATTCAAATTTAAATGACTTAAAACTATTAATTAAATGATACAAAAGATCTAAAGAGCAGATGGGTTGAGGAGAGAATGGTTAGGATGGAATAGAGGAAGGTGGAGAGGAAAAGTGAAAATAGAACATTGTGATATGTTTTAGGTATAAGAGATAGTCGAGGAGAAATAGAGAAAAATGACACTTTTAAAAGTTGTTAGATTTGAGATTGTTTTAATCCGCGTGGGCAAAGAGTTCCATAGTCTAACAGCGTGGACGAAGAATAGACGTGAGGAATTAAGGTGAACGTAACGGAAAGGTATAAGATGCATAGTTCTATTGGAGCGAGAAAAATTAAGCCTTGTAAACAGATAAGTTGGGCGTTGGTTGTATATGACTTTATGAAGAAATATGCAGTTCCTGGCGTTGATGTAATCTTGCAAAGGACATCCAAGTAGTTCCCGAGAGTAAACGGAGATGTGGTCACTTCTACGAAGGCCGTACACATATCGCGTCGCGTCGTTGAAAGCAACTTGCAGTTTACGTCGCGATAAGGAGTCGAGTGTGCTGTAGACAACCTCAGCATATGTTATGAGAGGTAGTACTAAGGCTATAATCAGCTTTCGTCGAATTTCAATGGGTGTAAAATTAGCAGACATCCACAATTTGCGAAGACACCCATAGATTCGTCCAACAATAATATTTATGTGATTATAGCCAGATAGGCTACGGTTAATATAAAGCCTAGACTAGTGACAGTGTCTACTACACTAATTTTATTGTTATTGAGCCAAACATTCGGTAAAAGATGAGGGTTGTATTTTTTGTAACATATAGGGATCACTTGCGACTTTTTTGGGTTTAGTTGCAATCCATTCTCAAGAGACCATCTGTGAATTTGCTCCAAATCTTCATTGACACGTGCCGTGAGTTCATCGATATTATGAAGTGAACTTGCGGCATGAATTTGCACATCATCTGCATATAAATGAATTGATGATTTTTTTTCAAGAACATGGCATCGTTGCTGAAGAGTGGCGATTTCAGCATTATGCAAATGTATAGTTGTGTTTGTTTCTTCTTTAATCCGAATGACACGCTCAGCTAAGCTGAGCATGCTTCTGTTCAAGTCATCAAATCTTGAGTCCAATTTGCTTTGATTTCCTCAATCTTCAGAAGAAATTCATTTTCCATCCGAGACATGACCTCTTTAAATCCTGACTGCAATGACTCCGCTTGCTTGGCGAGTTGCTCTTTTAATACTTCAACTGTGAGTGGGGGATTGTTACTACTTAAGAGTTTGGCAGCAGGAGAAGATGAATTAGCGGGTGTTGGCCCCTTAGATGAGACGACTTTTGAAGAACGTAGGATTAGAAAAGACATGGCTTTAAGAGAACCAGCTGGGCAGCGGCAAAACAAAAAAGACAACCGTTTGTCTATAAAAAACTTAATGCGTTTGAAACAAAGATTAAACACTGTTCTTTATAAAACCAAACCCGTAGAGAGCTAGATACGATTAGTCTTTAAGCCTCGAGATGAATTTAGAGTCATCTAGTCGACTCCGTGCACTGTACTTTCTCACTTTTACTGGAGCAGAATGAAACACGTCTATTCGCACATTGTCTCTTTACTTTATTGCAAATCAACACATGAATCTAAATAATTGCCCACCATTTGTTATTGTCTTGTTATGGTCAGGATAAATGTTAATTACATAAAAATGTGTCATACGTATGCAACTGCGTGCGAATGCTACGCGTATTGGATGTCATCAATTATCTTGACAGTAGAAATTAATTAAATTAAGCCAAGTCACAGTCGAATTATTGAAAGGCTCTTATTTTTTTTTTTGGTTCTCATAAAATATATTTGTGACAGTTGACAGATTGGAAATATATTTTCAAAGAGATGGAGGTGTAGCCTCACTTGATCTAGATCTAGAGAACTGACGGCAAAGTGTTCATCATGGCAATGGGTGGAAGTCTGCTCTGTTTACGATTCGGAAGCACTTTAAGTACCTCCCGAACAATTCAGACGAAGCTCTTCGTGAGTTTGACTTGAACTTTCATTTTTTATTTAGATTTCTAAGATCTGGGAGCGTTTTTAAAGTTCCGTACCCAAAGGTAAAAAAACGGAACCACTAGACCAATTTTGTTCCTAGTTCTATCTCAGAAACTAATTGACGTAGAAGGCTGAAATTTGCACACAGCATCTGGTATAGCATCTAGTAAAACGACAAATACCAATGGAAGCGATACATCGACTGGTCTTAGAGTAATTAGTAATTTGGTGAGAAAATATTTTCATTCGCACATAAAGCTGTTCTTTCATTTCTTGATTTACAAAAAAATTGATAAATACCTTTTTTATAGATCATGCTCGTAGCTATATATGTGCCGAAGACTGTTTTGCGGAAAGGTAAATATTTTAAAAGATATGTACAAACAACTGTCAATCACTGTATAAAGAACGCTCCTATTAACCATTTTTCGTTCGTTGTTGGTGTGTTCTCTTAATCGATTCCAATTCGAATTTTCAATGCATACTGAGCTCTACTCATGCTCATTCACACACCGACACCACAGTCACTGCTCAGCCAAACTCCACACTAGTGTTTGTCCTCTCCATTCCTAAAATCGTATTCTCTTAATCGTTTTCCATTGGAACTTTTCCAAGAATACTCTTCCTCATGCACACATGAGACAAGAATGTGTTTTTAACTGGGAGAGGAACTACGTTGCCATGGGAAATGTGAAAATGATTCTGGCCTTCTGACTTCTGAGTTGTATGTTTCATTTTAGTATTCGTTGGCTGTTAATGAAAACTTCACAATTTTTTTATTTAGTTATCATGATCCCATATGGTTCCAGATAAAAAAAAAACATCCCCCAATTAAGGAATGCTAAACAATGGTTACGCCGAAAAATGGGAATGGAGGCAGAGGTGGTAGTGGATTAAAGTTCCACACACAGGCTTTCGATGCTTCCCACCTTCTTACAAAAAGAAAAGAATCTTCGCAATTTCCAACTCTAGCGAAGTACGGAACCTTCGGTGCGCGAGTGACACTCGCACTTGGCCGGGTTTTTTTTTAGATTAAGTTGGGTACAAGGTGGCTTCCTAGAAAGTCACACTTAGACCATATGGAAGAGTTGTTTGATTCTTTAACATTTTTATGGAGAAATGTTGATGTTTACTGATAGCAAAGTAAATATGTCAATATTGACAGTTTATCCTTGAAAATTCATAGACTCTTGATGAAGCTGCTTTCACGATTTCTAGTACACAGGTCTTCTCTGTAGCTCACGGAAAAAAAATTAAAATTTAAGGCGAATCTCCGCAAATATTTTAACCAATTTCAAACGAGTTATATGATTCAAATTGTGTCCGAGAGGTGAGAGCAAAGCTATATCCTATTACCACTACCACACAACCAGAGTGAACCAGTTGGTTTAAAAAAAAAACACAACCCAACCACACAGGAAGTTGACTACATAAAGAAATATAATTATAGCAGCTATATGCGTTTGGAAATAACCCACAGCATAATTCCCCAGAATCATTAATTATGAAACTCATCTAATCAAAATCATTCATAAATAAAATGTACCCATATGAAGCAGAGAGCATGTGAATTTAAAATGTCACCACGGAAGCCCATCCGAGTCTCATCCCGATCCCATCCGCACGGTTCTTGATCATAAATTCAACCTAATCCCCAGAGAGAATGTGTAAAATCGCTCTTAATTTTCTGCTCCATAGAATTTAATCCAAAAATTTCTATATAGACTGTGTGAGTGTGCCCGACTGTAGCCCCATGTCACCCCTTGTCATCTAAATTGGGTTACGAAATTGCCTGTAAATAGAAATCCGTCAACCCTTATCTTGGTGAAAAGTGTTGTGTACGGCCCTTTAACCTTATGGCTACTACATGTGAATCTCATGTGCCAGCAAACAACCAAAAAAAAACAAAACAAAACAAACTGTCTTCCAGTGAATTTCCATTTGTGGTCAGAAATGTTAACGTGTCTCTTTTGGGCGTACTCGTCGTCGTCGGTCGTCTTCCCCCATCAGTGGTGCCCACATGTTATCTTGTGTTGAAATGGATAAGCAAATACGAATCAGATATGTAAAATGTTTATCGACTCCACATGATTGTCTGGATTTTGGTGTTTATCCTTTCTGAGGATATTTTTACGGGTTTTTGTTTTTAAGGGTCACTGTTTGCTTTACCCCGAAGATAGGTATAGAGTCGTTTTGGGGCTGTGCGCATAATAACTGGTAAAATAATTATGGTAATGAGGGGAAGGTGCAGAAATTTTGGTAGGGTGAAGTCCATAAATCAACAGGCAGTCCCTGGCAGGTTGTGGGACAATTTCTCAATGTCATCTCGGGGAGAACGCCAGACTTGTTTCGGTGACGAACAGCGCAGCAATTTAATATCTTTATGAGCCACTGTGTCACCCCATTTATATAAGCTGTCTGCTGCATATTTTACACAGAGAAGGGAGTGCTTTCGACTAACCCACACCCACACCGCACTTTCCATTCGTAATAAGATTAACACCGAACACTTGAGCGGAGGTAAACAAAGCAAATCACAAAAATACGGAATGATCAGAATAAAAGGCACAAAACGTCAAGGACGAACAACTTCTGAATTATTATGCATATATTCAATTGTGTTACATGTGGGACACGGCTACGGGGGGTGATTTCCAATTTTGTGCCATCTCTTTTATATAGCCTGACAAATTGATATCATCTGGGTGCTTTGTGATTTATTTTCCATGCGCCACAGATGGGGCAATATCAATATCCTTGGTTATATTGGTATTCTATTCTTATTATTTCATTAGATTGACTTTTACCTTTGGCTGGGTTGGGGGAGGTTTCGCCCTGGCAATCTAGATGCAAATGACAAATATTGATGAGGAGTCACTTTGAAAGGAAGTCACACACAGCACAGTGGCGCAACTACCTATTTCAAAAAGTGATGACATGAAATTGTGGAAGCTTGTACAAGCAGTGGCTTATTTCACCAACTTACAAATTTGTATCTACAAACACTTTTTAACAAAATTTGTGATTTTTTCGATTTATGTCGTTTCACCAAACGCTGGGTATTACAAATTTGTAGTTGTATTCTACAAAGGGAAATTTGTGGGAATAATTCACTTTTTGTTTCATCAAAAATTATTTATAGTTGTACTTTACAAGGTACAAATTTGTGCAAATTTTACTTATTTGTGACATTACGTTTCACCTAAGAAATTTAATTCACAAATTTTTTTTAGTATGTGAGAATTTTCATTTCATTTATTTCACAAGTAAAAGTTGACGTGCAATTCTTCCTACAAGTTTTGTTTCTTATTGAAAGTTATCGAAAAAATGTCTTTGCGACGAAGGCATGGAAGTAGCGATAGTAGCGAAAGTGAGGATTATGTGTTAATTGCAAAAAAAATGTATCGGCCGCGTATAAACTTAATGAAAAATTTCGTCTGAGTCGATGCAAGGAAGAGGAAATAATTGCAATTATTGAACCACAGATAGCCCAAGCCCACACGACTGAAAAAAAGCTTTGCATTAACACCGAGGCGACAGTTTCTCACAGCTTTCCACTGGCTTGGGAATAGAGGGCAGTACCATGGAGTTGCTGAGATGTCCGGGTGGGGTTGCTTAAACATCGATAGTTGGCAGTTTCGATAGTATCGATAGTTTCACTAAAAAACTATCGATATTTTCCAAATTCACACATCAAACACATTTATGCAACGAAACGGAACCAATTTCTATTATATTTAGTAAACACCTATTACAAGTCTATTTATTGACCAACCAAATTACATATTTAGGTATTATTTGTTTAAAACAAAAATTCTCAAAAGTTAAAACTCAAAGTCAACGGAATAAAAAGTTTGTTGTAACATCTAACAAACTTACTATTTAACTGGCATACAAAAGATTTTTTCCGAATCACTCACAAAAACCGGTAAATCGTTCACCAGTAAATCAAGAGATAATAAACAAATAATCTATGTGTCATTTTATCTCTGTAAATGAAAGCAATGAAACGTGGCACGTACTACAGAACGAATCGTAAAAAGATACCTACTAATGTAGTCAGTGTTGCCGAAAGTACTCCCATAGGAGTATTGTACTACTTTCAACACCCCCGTACTCCCTGCTTTCACATTCGTACTCTTATTTTTTTTAAATACCTAAAATATTTTACACTTGCAGCAAAATGTAATTTCAACCTTAATAAATTGAATTTTAATTCACTTTAAATTTAATACAAATTTGGCAGCACTTTTATGTTCCAAACTGTCGCCAAAAAGAGAATTAACCTGTTTCTAGTTTGTTTTTGTTTTTCGTTGGCTTCATGCAATTTTCATCTGTAAGTTCGGTAATTCTTTTATTGTCGTTTGGTGCATAGACAAATCATACTGAGACCTTCAACTTCGGCCGGTTATATGTTACTTGCCGAAAAGCTATATTTTTAGGTATTTCTGATGCTGATAAAGTTGATAGACCTATCACATCTTCAAAAAAAAAGCAAGTAAGACGGATTTTTTATAATTAAAAATATATTTACTAACATACTTTTGTTAACAATTAGAATTAATAATTTATTTATTTATGCTTTGTTTTTTTCAACCGTTTTTTTTTTTAATAAAGTTAAAAAAAAAATGTTTGTGCTCACATTTTTATTCTTTAAGATTTTTAAATGTCTGTACTTCAATTTTTTTCAAAATACTCCTCATTTTTGGCTGCAGTACCTTAAAATATTTCTCTCCGGCAACACTAAATGTGGTTTTCGATTGGGCGCTCTCAGAGCACTTTTTCTGTTCGTTTGGTACCAAAAAATAATTGTTAATTATTTATGTACAAATGTTTTGAAATCAATCTACGCGAGCATTTTGAATGTTTTCATATAAAATTTAACCAGTGAATGGAAAACGCTTAGAAAAGTGTCCAAGGCTACACAATACACATATTCCAATCGCACA
Organism: Cheilosia variabilis; assembly: GCA_951230905.1. Classification (NCBI taxonomy): domain Eukaryota; kingdom Metazoa; phylum Arthropoda; class Insecta; order Diptera; family Syrphidae; genus Cheilosia; species Cheilosia variabilis. The sequence continues at coordinate 56,619,766 of OX579680.1, read as the reverse complement.
AATATCAACACAAAAAAGAGAAAGTGAGGTTTTTATGTTCGATTAGCCACACAAAATCTGAAATCTGTGAGCGAATCTGAAGAAGCCCAATCGAAAACCACATGCACCAACCACAAAGGTGTTTGATACATCAGCTTGTTCAACAAGGAAAGTTTAGTATCTCCGCAAAAATATCTCCTTCCGTTCTAGTTTTTCACTACCGATACTATCGATAGACTATCGATGTTTAAGCAACCCTATGCTCGGGATATCTAAGTCGACGGTAGGTATGCAGATGTGTTTACTTACGTACAACAAACTTGTGAGAAACACTTGTACATTACAAGTCAATCACAAATCCGGTGCAACGGTTATAAAATACTGCAGCCATTTAAAAAAATCAGTGGGCAGGTACTTTAAATTCATTTCTAAAAGACATGTTTTTTAAAACTAATGCGATGTAAGGGTGAGTTCCATAAATTACAAAACGACTGACTCTATGCGTCAGTCCTAGCTTCTTACAATTATTTGAGTTGTGTAAGTTTTTATTTTTTGGGATGAATGCAAGGGTCCTACAACTTTATGGCTCGAGTCCGAGCGAGTGAATTTAGTACCGACAGTTGTAATCTGTGTAAAACAATTAAATATCCTTCGACGCGCAACATTACAAGTCACTCAGTCAAACGTCAAACGGTATTCGAGTTACAGCCGACATCTAAAACACCCATAAGCGGTAGGGATTAAAAAAATGATTCATCTGGATGCAAACGTGGCACTCTTCATGACATGACACGTCGGGTTTGATAATTCAAAAATCTGCACACATGACCACAGAACGCGCCAGCTGCCGCAGTAACGTGATAATCACTTAACAAAGGAGAGAGCGCTCACTAACTACCATTCATGGTTCGGCAGGCTTGAGGTTGACCAACTTAATTGACAAACCATATGAAATGGGAATGGACACTTCCATTCATCCATTCATATGGTGGACGTCCGCAAGCGCCTGTCATTAATTAGATAATTCCCGTCAAGGCACGGACGATTTTTCTCGCATATACCATCCGCACATACATATTCTCCAGCGCATCTCTCTCGTGTCGTTGTCAGTTTGGGTTAGGGCACTGTAATGCAATTTTGCTTCCGTTTGCAACTATGGAACAACGACAGGATGACTGTGGTGTGGCAGTGGAGCTCGCACGGAAGGATGGGGAAAACTCCGACAGATGGATGGGCGAGTTTGTGGGTGCGCGCGGAAGATTGACTGAGTCACTGACTAAAATGGGATGAGTGGTGAAATGAGGGGGATGGGGGGGATGGAAAGTAATTTACACTGTAATTGAGGATTAACCTGAATAAGGGATGCGGTCAGGGATAATCTCCTTGGTGAAATTAAAAATGAACGCAAATTGGATAGGCGGGCAGAAGCTCGTACCGACGGAAAAATTTATCATTTTAAGAGGGCCTTGAACAGCACACACACTAACACGCACTTGCAAGCACACCCATTCAGAGTTAATTAGAGAAGGATTCCGTTCTTAAATATTTTATTCTGAATAAGCATACTGCGGTAAGGCTGTTGAGAAGATGATCCAACCTTCCCTTACCTAGCCCCAGCCGCCAACATCAAAGTCATCTCATTAATGACTTTCTGCTGTAGTCGGTAGTTTTCTGCATCTCTTTGCTTTTTTACTGTTTGTTCAGCTAGCTCTAATGACGTCACTTATCCTTGGACACAATTATTATTTTAATGCTCTGAAAGGATACGTACACTTTCGTTTCTCCTTTTGTGTGTGGTGGTATATATGGATGTTGCTTTCTGCTGCTGCTAGTTTTGTGCTTTTGTTTGGTTCTTTGCATTGGCGAAATGAGGTTAGATGCACTTGGAGCGATGTTCCTGTGGTTTTCGCCATATACTCCTCGGAGAGTTGCGTTTGTTATTGTGTTCATTGGGGGGAGGGTAAAGTGTTCTCTCAAGAAGTTGGCTTTTTTTTCTGAAACAAAGAAAGGTGTAGAGAAAGCAAACAGCGCCACTTGAAATTGAATTGTTTCGCAGCAGCAGCAGATGCCAGGACACAACAGAGGGGGCAGTCGGTGTGCGCGACGGAGAGATAGATTGAAAAGGGGGAGAGGTCAAATGAATTGTGCATAGCTGTGGCGAGTAAGTATTAAAGGCAGGAACTTGCTCGGTGTCAGCTTACATAAGAAATCAAATTCTTTGTTGTGGAATTTTTCGGTGGTACTGGAGAGGTTTGCCCTAGTTTTCCGGTCTTGGCTGCTTGAAAGCTGCGACGAATATGGTTGACCCAGCATTTTGGTGAAGGATATTTTCCGGCTAATGGAAGGACTCTCCCAAACGAGGAGGGTTTACTTTTGTCTTTGGTTAGATAATTAGAAACTTGACCTCGTATTTTATGCAGGGGTTTATTTTTAGATTCAGTGTTCAGGTAGGGTTGGGTTAGGCTTGATTTATCGTTAGCGATTCACATTTTGTTTTGATAGGTGCCCTAAGCCCCTACTGACTTAAATGAAGTTTGAAAGTGAGACTTTTGTATGCCCAGTCGTCTTCAAACGCAGACTTTATTCAACCATAGCCTTAAAAGAAATCTTCGCAAAGCAAATACCTGCACTGTATCCCCTTTTTGACCCTAAAACTCAATAAAAACACCTTCAGCGGCACCATACACGGCACATTAAAGAGAAGCGGTTGTAAAAGGTGCCCTACCCGTGGAAAATCAGATATTATAACAAAAAACCGCCACGTTAGTGAGCCTAAGTAACGATTACGATTTTGGAGCATTTTTCCGACATTTCTCCGACATTTCTCAAACAACTCTTGACAATGAAATGAAAAATTTGTTGTACACTTTCTTCAGCGTCGAAACTGGCTGAAAAACCAATATTTGGTTTCATGATGCCTGACCTACTTTGACGTATACGGAGCTGAGGTTAGTGAGGATTTTTAAGGTGAGGTCAGTGCACTAAAAAAGATCTGTTAAGGGAATCACCCTTTACGTGCTCCCACATCTCCAAAGTTGGGCACTGGCACCTGAATATTCGGTCAAAAAGGCCTTGGACATCTAGTTTAGAAAACACACCATCCTCTGTAGATCCATCCAGTTGCTGGACTCTGGGTAAATAAATATAAAAAAAAAATTAATAGTTGGCGCAGCAGGTCCGTAAAACAGACCATCGAAAGTCTACGTACGTGTTCAAAAATCGAATGTATTAAAGTTAATTTTAAGTACTTTGAAAAGTCTGAATTTTTGCTATATATTTAGGGGAAAAGTACTGCTTTTTCTGATAAAAAAATAATGGAACAGTCTCCAACAGTCTGGGAGCACTGATCTCCTGATCGATCCCAACTAAACCACATATTAAATCTGTAGATTCTTCCCACTAACATGCAACCTGCCAATTCACTGTGCAAATACCGTCCTAAAAAAAGACTACTAAAGTTTGTGCAAACAAATGCCGCACGTACATCCAAATCTAATTAATAAGCTCCCCTACAACATGGGAGCGTTTGTTCTTCGTTTATCTTGAAATTAAACATGCAGTCAATATTGCGCCAAAGTACATAAAAATCTACAAAGCAATCTCCGAAGCAGCAAACACAAAAAATCTAGAATTCCGTTTCATCTAGCATTTTAAAACGAAAACCGTTTTGCTTCACTACCCCCCTGTTCGAGCCCATACAATCTCTGGGTATATGTTTCGCATATCCTTAATATTCATGTACTGTTCATTTCCAACTCCCACGAGAGTTCTTTCCTCTAAACTCCCCAATCGGCAAAGTAATGTGAAAAAGCTGTATTTCACGAAGTAAAAAAAATATTTTTTACATTCTAATCTCATGCGAATAATTCGGCCGTCCAACAAAGAACACTGCCAAAGAGACAAATAAAGGAAAATTAGGCTCCTTTCGCATTTCTTTTGTTGGGGCGTGTTACCGTTTTTTTTTCCTGTCATGAGCTAAGTTCTACCCAGGTGTCTCTTTGGTGTGTACAAATTGAAATTTACATAATAGCCGTCGGCTACTACTGAGTTTTAAGTAGTTATTTACCTGAAAAGTTGCAGATGTGATTTTTTTATTGGTCAATTGTCATCATCTCTGGAGGGTCCTAATGGCCGGAGGCGTAGAAATGGCTTGAAAAGTTTTCTTTTATTATGTCAGTGGTGCGGAGAAAAAGGACAGCTTAATGGGGGCAGGATATAACAAACCACGAATGATAGAACGAAAGGACTCTCATTGCATCACTACACGTGCTGGGTTATGTGAGAGGCTTTGTTAGAAAACGGGACCGCAAGGTAGCGCAAAGGAGTGTAATTTTTATCGTCCCTAGTGGATAAGTCATTTAGAAGGAATGAGTGACCCTAAAGAGGGTAGCATAATCAAGTTCAGTCTTTCAGAGTGAGCGAGCACGGGCCACTCGAGACCTCAATCAACTTTGATTGCTGTGTACTTAGTTACCGGGCTTTTTTTCGGACCATAGATGATAGCGCATTTTAAGAGTCAGTGGCAGCTGCTCAGTGGATATGAAATATCTAACGTCGGATGTTGGCACGAGGGTCCGGGTCTACAAAAATGGTCAGTCATTTAAAATAGGAAACCGAAAGCAGACCAAAATATGTTCGTGATCAGCAACAGAATCTTCGCAATAGTAATGCACGGTGATCCACAATCATGTCGGCGTTGGATAAAGTTGTAGAAGCACACGTCTTTATAGGGTGTTTCGGAAAATCTGTGATCGAGACTTCCATATTCATATTAAATTGCTGAGGCAAACTATGGAAAGCTGGATTTAGGGGAAAGCAACGGCGCAGTGGCTTAGTGGTTAGTGTGTTGGACTACTAAGCGAGGGGTCCCAGGTTCGAATCCTGAAAAAAACCCAAATTCCATCTTATGGTTTTTCTCCGCTGCGCCACTTCTCGCGAACGTCTGACAAACATCCGAGAGTATAACTGTCATGAAGGAGCTTCTCAAATAGCCGTTTGGACCCGGCATAAAATTGTAGATCCCTTCCATTCGTCCCAAAAATGAAAAACTCACACAAACGAATGATTGTGAGAAGCTAGGCCTAGGGTCCCTACAGACCTGTTGCGCCAACTATTTTTTTTTTTTTTTATTTAAACTAATAATAAGAAATGACCAATTTATGTTTATTTTATTTCCCTGTTTTTTTTGTTTTTATTATTACTATTTAATTGGTATAAATAAATGAATTATTTACCAAGGCAAATGTTTTTTTCTACCACCTTTTTTTAATGCTTCTTCCACCGCTTCGCTTTTCTCATGTCCCATCACTGCTTAGTGGTTATAGTGTGTTGGGTCCCTACAGACCTGTTGCGCCAACTATTTATTTATTAATTTAACGACCTCTATATCAAAAAAAGTGACAGTTTGCAGATACCGACAGTGGGACTTTTATTGCGACGTATAGCTGCCTTTTTATATTGTGACGTAACTGCGCAAAGTAGGAGAGAATGAAAAGCAATAGTAGCGGAATGGTTATTAAATTCGTGGGGAGCCATTTAAATTCCTGTCTAACCCCTTCTGAAATATGTGGAGAAAGAAGAGGTCTAATTCCAGCAAAATGGCGCTACATGCTGCACTACAACAATCGGTCTTTTTGGGCACTTAGTTCACTTAGTTTCGAAGCCTAGTTAATAAATAAATAAATAAATAAATAGTCCGCGCAAAAGATCCATATAGGTACCTCAGGCGTGGGTTGTCACAATCATTACTTTTTACTTTTGGGACAAATGGAAGGGAACTAAAATTTTACAATTTTATATCGAGTCCGAAAAGACCTTTAGATGTAATTTATATAATCCAGTGTTGCCGGAGAGAAATATTTTAAAGTAGTAGGTACTGCAGCCAAAAAAGGGAGTATCTTGAAAAAAAAAAATAGTAGTACAGGCATTTCTTAGTATTAAAAATTCACGGAACCACCAAACCACAATCTCAAATAACAATCAAATAAATACCGAACTGACAGATGAAAATTGCATGAAGCCAACGAAAATCAAAATCAAACTAGAAAGAGGGACATTCCATTTTTGACGACAGTTTGGAAGATAAAAGTGCTCCCAAATTTGCATTAAACTTGAAGTGAATTAAATTTATTAAGGTTGAAAAATTACACTTTGTTGCAAGTGTTAGATACTTTCAGTCTTTAAAATATAAAGGAGTAAAAATGTGAATGGAGGAGTACGGAGGTGTTGAAAGTAGTAGAATACTCCTATGGGAGTACTTTCGGCAACACTGATATAATCGAAACTGAAACTTTCCGCTTAGCCACTCAGCTTGACACACTTCAGAATCAATGCGAAGTTTTCAACTTACAGAGATAAAAATCTAAACGCAGTACAAAAATGAAAAGCCACACTTTCGGCAAATCTTACCAGTCTAACTGATGGTTTCAGCAGCGTTGCCAACCAATTTTGACGAAAAAATTCCAAAGTTGAGAAAAAAAGATGAATTTTTCAATAAAATAATGCTTAAAATATTTTTTTAAGTAAACTGGAACAGTAAATCAAAAATTAAACACAAATATAAAAAAAATAAACAAAAACAATTTTTATTTCCAAAAAAAAAGTTATAAATCGCTGAAGAAATTCTTAATAGGAACAAGATTCATGACTTTTTCGTTTCATAAGTGGGTACAAAGTATTCAACAGAACAAACATAATTTTAGTCCATCAGATCGTCGTGGTCCTTGAAATCATGCATTAAAAATATAAAAAGTTTGTATTTTGAATCAAAGAACAAAAATAGAAAAATATTTGAAAAAAAAAAAAAAAAGAGCAACTACCCATCGTCGGAAGGTGTTCTTTAATTTTTGACATATAATAATAAAATTAATTATTATTACTATATTTTATTTTTAGGCAACTAAAATTACATGATAATATTTATATTAACGAGCCTAGCCTAGTAAATTTAACTCACCCACAAAATATCTGTACAAATCTCCTACAAAACATCTCCACTACAAGCACTTCCATCGATGACTTTTCGTCCACCAGTAACGATTGCGGGAATGGGCACTTGAAGCACACGTTTTCCAAGTCTTTGTACCTACATAATAATTTTAAGGTGAAACAGAAAGTTGCCCGTTCCTAAGACCCAAGAGTTTGGAGTTTCGCGAAACTAACCATCCACCCGAAAAAGCACGACAAGCGAATTCCTAGTATCTAAAAAGTCCATAAAAGGGAAAACAGTAGTTGAATATGGGTAGAAGAAAAACCCCAAAAGGCCAATCAATTCGAACTACTGCAAAACGAACCGTCTAAAGTCTCCCAAGCGAAATAGGCAAACAGCATTCACCCATCAAACTATCTAGTTCAAGCAAATACAGCCAAAACTTAATTAAAACGAATAAAACCGAATTTACAACTCATCGGAGCGTATACCAACAAGCAAATATTCCAAAATGCTTAACCATTGCAAACGGAGAGCGCGACCATCGTAAAACACTGTTTTATGATCTTATTTTGATTTTGCGACATCTATTGGAAAGCAAACACGATAATACTTTTCATTAATAAATTTCAATAAATCTCCTTGAACGAGGCGCCCATAAAGCCGGAAGTATCACTCGACAATGTCCGCACCCGACCTTCTACCAAACCTCAGCAGGGAGCGATATAACTTTTCTTCTTTTTTTTTCGTTTCAATATTGCTTGACTGTTGTAAAATTTATTATACACAACATCCATTGCCAGAGGCAATCTTAAGTGCCTCTAACGCCATATAACCAATGGATTTATCAGAGAGCAAGGTACTTTTTCGGTTGCACAGCTCAAGGATATACATCGTATATATACACACACCTAAAGCTAATTTTGACATCTTACGAGCACAGCTATAAATTATTCAATATTTATATTTAATAAGGGGTTCAGGAGCGTTGTGTTATATCTTATATTGATAATATGTAGGTATAGGCTACAGGGGTACAACAGAGGAAAATCCAAAGTGCCCTTCGTGGCAGTTAGAAGTTTGGGAACCGGATAAATAAATTATGAACGTAAATACTGGACAAAGTGAGTGCGACTTCTAGTTTTTATTAAATTAAATGTTGGCTATTGGCTAATTATGGATTTCACACTGGTTGGAATAATTTAAACTAATACATTTTATTGCGGTCAACAAATAAAAATGGGGGTAGGTCCATCAGCCGCGTGACCGTCGTCGAGCGACCAGAGTTCTAACTTGACACATTTTTCGAGAGCATGTTAATTTTGTTTGCTATTTTGGCTCTTATTTTAGATGGCGCTTCAAAAAAATTTCAAATGCGGTTATTTCCAAATATAAAACCCCTTAAATGGAATGCAGTTACCTATCACAACACTATTATAACCAATACTAGTTAAATATCGTTCAAAAATTCTAAGGAAGCTATTCTGCTTCAGAAACGACAGTTTTTTTTCTTGTGACTTTTATAATTTCATGCATCACAAATCAAATCGAAGTCAGTACCAAAAGGACACAAGAGAGGCAAACTAAATGGGTAGGGGCACGGTTGCCACTTGCAAAAAAAATTAGCTACCAAAATTGGAAAAAAAAGTTAAAATTTACCAAAAATCTTTGATAAAACTTTTCTAAAATATAAAAAAAAACCACATGTCTTTGGTTTGTAGGTTTGTAGGAACTTAGTCACTCTTTAAGTAGTTAAACAACGACTACTTTATAAAAGAAAAAAATAAGACTTAACTTACTAATGTAATAGTAACAATCTACTTTAAATACCTTTGCTGACCAAAAGCGTGATTTTCTAAACTCAAATTATTTTATTTGATTATTAAAATTGCTTGTTTCAAAACAAACATTTATAAAACATAAGACACAGTAAGGTACTTTGTCAGTCTAGCAATTAAACAACGTAACTAACCTATCCATATCTAAATGTAAATGTAAAACAGAACATTTTTCGAACTCCATCTGTCAAAAGAAGAAAATGAGTGCATTCAGTAATTTTTTTAACATAAAAGGTTTACATGGGTGGTGCTGACGCATATGCAAATGCAATGCTTTCACTCAGAAACGGTAAGGCAGCATTTAAATGAATTGATATAGAGTTCTTTTTTTTGTTGCTCCTGCTCAAAAAGTTACCAAAACCAAATAAAAATTACCAAATTACCAAAACTCAAAAAGCAAAAAAAAAAATGAAGTTGGTGAAAAATTACCAAAGTGGCAACCGTGGGTAGGGGTCAAAACTCGTTTTACAAAATTCTGTTTTCAAAGGCGCGCTTTTCAACATTTTCCAAACCTTTTTTATTATTTCTCGCAGAACTTTGTACAGCAGATCTGTGGAGAAAATTTTTTTTTTTTTTTTTGAGTTTGCATTTTTGAAAATTTGTTTTTTTTTTTAATTTTTAATGTCTCTTTTTTAACAGCTTTTTTAAATTAAAGTCCTTATCTATTTTTTCTTAGTTTTTTTTTAATTTTTATCGACTTTTATTTATATTTTATATTATTTTTTACTTCTTTTTTTTTAGTTCGAAAAAAAATAGATTAAGCAGAATTTAATTCCATTAAATTTGAAAATTTTTGTCAAGCAGAACACAAAAAAAGCAGAGTTTTGAAAGCAGGCTTTCGACCCGCTCCCACACTGGATCCCACTTCTAAAGAGACTTATAGTCACTTGTATCGGCCATCAGAAATGGAACACTTCAAGCCTCGTGAAAAATATTGTTGATTACTGATTAGAAGTAGGGTTTTACCAGAACACGCCCGTTCTCACCCTAGCCTCCTAATAGCCAAGTCTGTCACTTAAGACTTGCGAAAACCAAGACTAATAATTTACGTTTCCCTATAAAGATACCCTGAAGAAGGAAGCAATTCCTGCCGAAACGTCGGGAAAAAAGCAATCAACTAATATACTCGTAGTCTCATTCAAACGCCTATGACCAAAAAAGCCGACGGAAAAACCATTTCCACAAATTATAAAGAAAACAAAGAAAGTTCCTACAAGCACCTCGATCAGACTTTCGAAATTCACTCAGAGAAAAACGAATATTCGACCGAATGTAAGAAAAATTCTTGCAAAAAGGATTCTTCGAATTGTACAGATGTAGCTATATGTATGTAGTTCTTACTGACGAATTATTAATTGGCTTTCCATTTTTTTACTGCTTCAAAACCCAATTTTTTCAAATAGGGACCAACCGAAAGGTCAATTTTCGTAGGTAAATTCCCGCATGTATTTCCTTGTAACAAACTGTGTTTCCCAATTGCCATCAGTCGCTTGCCTTCTTATTGGCAATGCATGTCCTGCAACCTCCAACAATATCTTCAGTTCTTCATCGTATTATTCCCCGTTCATTGCAATGTTGAGCGAGCTAATTTAATTTGCTCCCCCATTCCAGTTCTTACAACACCCAAATGACTAAGCTCTCTCGCTGTAGTAGATCGCAATTCTCTTATTGTGCTACAAGAACACAATCAAGTCTAAGTACACGCTCTATGCATCGGTATAATTAATGTTGTACTTATCTTCTCGAAAAGAGTGCTTAACGAAAAGTGGATAAATTTGTACGAAATCTTCCCCAAGATCCACTTTCGTGAATGTCTACCATGTACATGTACACACATGCCATCCATTTGTGTGATTATGAACTCTTGCCATTGGAGTACTTCATTTTTATTATAATGTGCAATGTACTTGAATGTTTCAAGTCCTTTTGTATACCTATACTCGTAGTCGCAGTCGTGGTTGAAGTCGAAGTTAAAGTCAAAGACAGTAGTCGTAATCGTAGTTGTAGTAGACAGACATCCGAGGATATATCTGTCCTGAAAAAGCTTCTCAATCAAGCCGGCACAGAATTATTGTAGGTTCCTTCCGTTCGTTTTAAAAATGAAAAATGGTTGTAAAAAGCTACGTCTAGGGTCCTCTACTATACGGTTCAGTCATTTATTTATTTGTTCATGTCTAGGGCATAAAAAACTTCTTGGATACTAAAGAGATTTTTCTAGACACAACTCTTTTTACGTCAGCTTAGCAACCTATAGGTTTTTGCTTTTTCTAGTTCCATACTTATCATCTGATTGTGGGAGAATGAAATTGTCGTACTTGTCAAAATGCTACACTTTAGGTTGAAAAACTGCTTTGTTGTTTTTTAAGTCAGCTCCAACCTCTATAAGCTTATAAGGTGACTTAAACTTTCGCAAATAGCACTTACTTTTTAAGAAACAAAAACCATGACATGACATGCACAAAACCGACATAGTGGACCTACCTACATATTTGACTAAAAAGCTAAAATATAAAAGCTAATTTTAAAATTAAAAAACAAAAAAAAAACTACTGACTGTAAAAAGCTAAATATATAAAAAAAAGTTTATTACAAATATTGAGCTACACTTTAGTCGCCTTAAGTTTGATTTTTTATTTTGAACATCAATATTTATGTCACCCAAAACAATGTATTCTTCATTTTTCTTCATTTTTCTTAAGTCATTGCCAAGTTCTTCAATAAATGCGACTTTGCTAAAACCAGGAGGTCTATATATTCCAAGCATGTATGTTGTTTTATTCTCTTCCGTAAACTGAATTTTAATACTTTCATATGAAACCGTTGGCGATGGAATTCTTTGATGACTTAAACTGTTTCGAACAAACATTATTATTCCTCCCCCTCTTTGATCATTTCGATTTAGTATTTCTTGTTGAAAGCCATTTAGCTGATAAAATCCGCTCTCTTCATCTTTAATATTTGTTTCTACCAAAATAATTACATCTAATTCATTAATAAAGTGATTGATACTTAAGCAGAAGATATTCCAATGGAGACGCATCGATCTTATATTGAAACATATATAGCAACTTTTAATATTTTTTAATTCATTAATGTCAATGCCGCTAAAGCCATGTATTACCCTACAATTAAAATTAACTTCTAGTTCCAGTGTATCGTTTGTGCTCTCCATTTTTATGTACTGTTTTAAACTTCTATTTGTTCTGACAAAAAGCTACTACAATTATGTTGCGCTCTTTATATTGTTCACATCTTGTTCAGTATTAATTATCAACGATGGTGTGTTCTCACTTCTACGTGCCAATATTTTTCCCGCGCTCTCCCACACATATTTCCAGTTTTCTTGTTTTGCCTTTTCTTTTGTCAGCCATAAGAGGTACTTATTGTGCCTTGTAAGTTGATTATTTACATAAATTGTGGCATCGAATTCAGCGGGCATAGCATTTATGTTATGGTTGTTGGTATTATTCCTAACAGCAGACAGCTTAATTGGTCGTACGGCTCGCGCTTGTTTGATAAATTGTGTTTTGCACTTATTTGATGTAAACTTCACAATTATGTTTGATTTCTCGGGATTTTTAATATTCGTTCTGTAAACGTCGGTTATATCGTTGTCGTTTATTACATTGTTGATTGTTTTCCCAATTCCTTTTACAACTTCTATCAAATTTTCCTGCGGAGTCATTGGAATGTTTTTAATATCTATGTTATTGTTAAGCATTTGCTGTTCTAAAGTGTGAATTTGTGTTTGCATGTTTTCTATAACAATGTCTTTTTTTTTATTTGTTTCTTTTAGTTCGTTTATTTCTTTGGTGAAACTTTCAATAAGAGCATTGTTTTTAATCATATTTGCATTAATGTCATCGTATTTATTTCCCAGGAATTCACAGCTCGCAGTTATTTTCACTAGTTGATCTCTCAGCTGCCGAATCTCAGTGAGCACAATTTGGTTGTCGTTGACATTGATACGAGGTGCTGGTTCGGGGCTGTTTATCGGTCTTATTCGCTTCGGTGCTTGCACATCTGGTGTCTTCGATCTAGGTGGGTCTGCATTTGCGTTGATGGGTCCTTCGGTTGTGCTCGTGTTCCTACACAACTGGCATCTCCAAGATTCTTTGCGAGCACCCATGGTCCTCCAAGTTTTTTCTGAGACCGTTGTACATTGGAAATGCAGTTTGCGCTTGCAAAAGGAACAATCAACGAAATCTCCTTCAATTGGGAGAGAATCACCGCAAGAAGCACATGCAGGCATTTTGGGAGAGTGCTCTTTTTAGCAGCTAATCGAATTAAACAGAGAAAAACGAAAAAAATATGCTATGTGGTACCTTTGGCGTATAATAAATCGAATGCACTTCAATAAACTGTCTTAATTGTTGTTTTTTTTTCGCACTTGGGAAAATATAATTTCTAAACTGGGCAAAAAAACTAAAAAAATCGCAGATCGCTTTGAAAACACGTCTTATCACTTAAGCTCACTCACAAATTAAAAAACAAAAAAAAACTACTGACTGTAAAAAGCTAAATATATAAAAAAAAGTTTATTACAAATATTGAGCTACACTTTAGTCGTAGTCGTAGTCGTAGTCGTAGTCGTAGTCGTAGTCGTAGTCGTAATCGTAGTCGTAGTTGTAGTCGTAGTCGTAGTCGTAGTCGTAGTCGTAGTCGTAGTCGTAGTCGTAGTCGTAGTTGTAGTCGTAGTCGTAATCGTAGTCGTAGTTGTAGTCGAAGTCGTAGTCGTAGTCGTAGTCATAGTCGTAGTCGTAGTTGTAGTAGTAGTTGAAGTCTTAGTTGTAGTCGTAGTCGTAGTCGTAGTCGTAGTCGTAGTTGTAGTCGAAGTCGTAGTCGTAGTCGTAGTCGTAGTCGTAGTCGTAGTCGTAGTCGTAGTCGTAGTCGTAGTCGTAGTCGTAGTCGTAGTCGTAGTCGTAGTCGTAGTCGTAGTCGTAGTCGTAGTCGTAGTCGTAGTCGTAGTCGTAGTCGTAGTCGTATTCGTAGTCGTGGTCGTGGTCGTAGTCGTAGTCATAGTCGTAGTCGTAGTTGTAGTAGTAGTTGAAGTCTTAGTTGTAGTAGTAGTTGAAGTCTTAGTTGTAGTCGTAGTAATAGTCGAAGTCCGTAGTCGAACTTCAAGTCTTAGTCGTCATCGTAGTCGCAGTCGAATTCAATTTCTCGTTTTCAGAAACAAAAAGCAAGTATGTAGATATAAAAAATATTGGAACCTACTTTCGAACGTATTTCAATCTATTTGATTCCATTAGGTTCATAAATCGAGCTACGCCGACCCAACTTCATTTCTAAGTTAAGGAAGCCCATAAATACAATATTCAGTACCACGTCCACTTTTATATAATTTTCCGTGGATTACAAACCAGATCCAGATGCCCTTTATGTGCTGATTTTAATTAAATATGCCAAAAGAGCCAGCCAATATACCAACCGAATGCTTTCGCAGTGTAACGCACACGAAAATTATGTAAATACTCTCATAACTTGTAATTACATTTTTAAATTTCAGCGTCCATATTTTTTCACTCCCGCAAAAACAAAAAAAAAAAAACGCTGCTTTCTCCTTCTATTTTTTTCTGGCCAAGCTCTCTTTATGCCGGCACGACTGGTGAGTGGTGGATGCTTTTGTGATAGCTCAAAGGATTTGCATAACTCGTCAATGTCAGAAAATCGGAGAAAAATCTACGCAGCATATAAAAAAAATGGGAGAATTTTCACAATTGTTTTTACTGACATCGTCATGCACTGCCGCCCTTTTCTTTTTGCGTCAGCCACTCGGGTCGTAGTATTACGGATTTAGAAATTATTAACCATCGAGGGATGAAAGGTTTAAGTAGGCAAAGGCCCCCAGTCAGGCGGCACACAAATACATAGCCGTACATCTGGTGTGAGTAGGAGTTTCATGTTCGTAGGTAGCTTTTCACTTAATATAGGCTACCTGCATGAAATTCCCACTTACGGAGGGTTTACGATTTATTCCAGAATGTCATAAATTCTGAATATGAATTTTGAATGAGTTGGAGTTCTGCTTGCAAATATCATTTTCTGTTTTTATTTTTATTTAAGTTTTTTTTTGCGTGGGTTGAACTCGCAAGTAGGTATACGTAATTTTATTTTGCATATAGTGTTCCTGGAGAAGCGAACTGAAACTTTATTCTACTTTGAACATTTTTGATGAAGTCAAAGTGATATTAAAAGGATTTTAAATTTAATATTTGAATTAAGAGGATTTTGCTCTTGATAAGTTATGCAACACCTTGATTGCGTTACCTCTCAGCTTATAAGACCGTCCAGATATCTTGTTGAAGGGTTGCAGCATCAGGATATCAGCAAAATGCATTGTAAGAAGTAAGAACCTTAGAGGTTGTACGTAATCGGGTCACTCTCACCTGGAGAAGACAGTATAGAGAGCGACGGTGAGTAGGTTGTAGGAATCGTATAGAGAGATAAATCTGAAATCATAAGCTGCCGAATGTATAGTTAGACAGAAAGAAGTTGTTCTTACTGAATAAAGCACTGGCACGCAATGAATTGACAGGTCGAAAGTCACATACAACAGTTTTAACTTTGAGGTAGTAAGGGACTATGTATACCTCGGATCTCCTATTAATTCTGACAGCAACATCTCATCAGAAAGCAGAGGAAAAATCTGGAAATGCAATTGAATAGTAGAGCTTTACCTCGATCGTCCCAGTCTTGCTTCTGTCTAAAGCGAATGGAGATATCCCCTGTAGCTTAGGAATTCTTCGTAAAATCGTAGGTCTCGTTTGAGTGGAAGGGCTTTAAAGGAGTAGATTCAATGACGAACAACGAACTATATAAGCTTTATAAGCCAGCAATACCTACCTTGTAAGCAAATTTCCCAAATTCTCCCCTAATAAGTCGGAAGAGCCTTCATGAGGCTCTCTTAAAGGAGCGTCTTGTTCCCTCAGTATCCTAATACCTCTTACAAATGTGCAGCGGATGGCTACATATACTTCGTTCCGTAGAGTCTTCATTCAAGTCTGACTTGAAGAGACAACGCAGTACAGGAAGACCTCGCCTTAAGTGGCGCCGCACAAGTAAAAGAGGACTTCAACCGACTTGAAGTGCGCAACTGGTGACAGTTAGCTAAGGACCGGGCTAACTGAAGAGATTTATTTGTTGAGACCTTTGTTAATACTACACATTAGAGCCGCCGTTATAAATTCGACTTTTTTATGTCAGCAGGCGACATTCTTCATCAAACTTCCTGTGCGCATACTTTTTTATAAGTTTTTGGACACCCTACTTAAAAGAACATGTTTTACCTTTAAACTTACGTCAATGGAGCTTAGAAGCACAAACCACCGCTCAAAATATCAACAGCCCTTAGTCCCACCATATCTATAGAGCTAGAAAGAACGTTTGACAGACATCCGAGGATATATCTGTCCTGAAAAAGCTTCTCAATCAAGCCGGCACAGAATTATTGTAGGTTCCTTCCGTTCGTTTTAAAAATGAAAAATGGTTGTAAAAAGCTACGTCTAGGGTCCTCTACTATACGGTTCAGTCATTTATTTATTTGTTCATGTCTAGGGCATAAAAAACTTCTTGGATACTAAAGAGATTTTTCTAGACACAACTCTTTTTACGTCAGCTTAGCAACCTATAGGTTTTTGCTTTTTCTAGTTCCATACTTATCATCTGATTGTGGGAGAATGAAATTGTCGTACTGGTCAAAATGCTACACTTTAGGTTGAAAAACTGCTTTGTTGTTTTTTAAGTCAGCTCCAACCTCTATAAGCTTATAAGGTGTCTTAAACTTTCGCAAATAGCACTTACTTTTTAAGAAACAAATTCGTCATAGCAAATATGACATCCAAAAAACCATGACATGACATGCACAAAACCGACATAGTGGACCTACCTACATATTTGACTAAAAAGCTAAAATATAAAAGCTAATTTTAAAATTAAAAAACAAAAAAAAAAAAACTACTGACTGTAAAAAGCTAAATATATAAAAAAAAGTTTATTACAAATATTGAGCAGTTAGATCATTTTTACATCTTTCTAGTTTACTTTTTACAGTCAGTCGGGTTTCTTAAGAACTCGTCTTTTTACTCGAATCTCTCCAAGCCAATTGCTCATTCAGCGAACAATGGAACTGGCCTAAAACTATTTGCTTTCGCAGATCCTTAGGAATTACCTACCTACCATCACTTTCCATCTTTCAAACACAGTTTCGTCTATATCATGACGACTGATCGCCGAAAACTACTCTTCAACATACCTTCTGAAAAGTGACACCCGCAGAAGAAAACAAATCAATTTCCCCCTGCCGCCATCTGCGAAGGTAAGACACATTAAGTCCGTCGTCAACACGTGTCTGCTTCAGAAAGAAACTTTACACCCACCTACGAGAAGATATTTCGTGCCCCACAACATTGAGGAGACACATCCCTCTAGGGTATATTGTTGATGGGGAAAAAAAATAAAATTTAACAACATCCTTGTTAATACCTACTATACTACCTATATCGATGATGTAACATAAAACCCTCAGACAAATAAGCAAAAAAAACCAAGCTCTAATGAAAATTCCATGGAAACTTTATTTAGGTTCCATTAGCAACAAATTACCCACAGGAGGTTGTGTTTCGAAGGCTTTTTATCGTTTCGCCCTCGATTTCTATGGACCAATTCATTAAATAAAGATACAACGCACACAATAAAAAAAAAATTGAAGTCCCACACATGCCAAATCCCAGATGATTCCGCTTCTGCTTCTCGTACTCGTACAAGTTTCCCCAACAACAAGAAAAAGAACGCCAACTTACCTCTCTTCTGTGGCGGTGATATCGATGGGGAAATGCACTGCACAAGCGCTATCGTCACAGCTATCCATATCCAAAGGTACGTTATCCACGAGCTACTGTGCGCCAGCAGATGCGATAAAGGCAGCGTCCAAGTACGAGTTCGGCTACGAGTATTTGCAATGAATTTCCTTTTTGCCGACGCGCTACTCCTGCATAAAGGATAACGATTCTGTTGTTGTTGTTTCTGACAGTGTGGTGGTTGATTTAAAAACTGGTTTGAGAACTTAACAGACATGACGTCACAAATGCAAATCGAACAAATAAGTCAAATTAATCCAAGAGGTATCCTTCATTCCTTTGTTGACGGCGAGACGACGTGTTTTCTTCTTTTTTTTATATTTTTTTTTTACTGCACGAAATCCATTGGAAAAGCGCTCCTGACCCACAAACACGATGACGACACGACGGCGAAACCAAACCAAAACAACAAGAAGAGAAAATCCAGATTTTCCTCACACCATTCCACGCGCGACACAGAAAAAACCAAACCGAATATGGAAGAACTTGAACAAGGACGACGAAGCAAAATTAGGGCACTTTTGTCAGACACAGAACACCACAAGTAGATAAACAGGAGACGGAGCAGAAAAATAAAATAGCTGAGTGGCACTTGGCGGGGGTAAGGGTAGCCCCTCTATTTTGGTAATTCGCTTTCTGCGGAAAGAGTATCAGAAGGAACAACGAAACAAAAAAAAACGGGAAACTCGAAAACAACAAGTGTAACACAACTGAAAGCTAAAATGACATAATGGACACTTTATTCCCGTTTCTGCAAGCTTTCGATTTCTGCCATTCACTTCATCATTTTCGCAGAAATTTAATGCTCCTCCTTTGGCAACCACTTTAAGGACGATAATCACTTCACTATCACACTAGCTCAGCGTACTGGCAAGCACACGACACTGTGGCATTTATGGCATCGTCAACCCTTAAAATTTTGTGGAGAGAGACACTTATTTTTGTTGCTATAAACAGATGATGATGATGCACTGCAGCAGACTGATGGATTCGCGGAAAACGAGCTATAGCATCTGACCGCGAGGACCGTTTCAATTCAACTGAGTCCGAGAGCAGCCCGCTGGGGGTTCAAATAGAGATTCACTCCGACTCTAGAACCTGAGTTGGCAAAGCTTCATGGGGGATTCTGCGCACCAGATCGAATCGGTTTGTTTGAGTTGGGGAATTCTACTGATTCTTTGGAAAAACCCAACATCTCTCGGCGTTTGACGGCAAAAATTTGGGACAGCGGGTGGTTGGCGTTTGGGAAGCTGGGGGTGGCGATGAAATATTAAAATCTACAAAAGATTGTCTCTGATGAAGGCATAATCGTAAAAAGCAGAATGTTAAGAAACACCTTATCAGACAAAGTAGCGAACGTAAAGTTGTTGTGCAGAAGGGAAGACGGTTAAGTGGGGTGCTTCGTCAACGAAGCAAATCAACTGAATAAATAATACTTGGGGATAGGAATTTTAAGGGCCGTTCTCCGCTAATGGTTTTAATTTAATTCACCACTCGCAAGTTGAAGGCAATGGTAGGTCTGCTGGTCTCGAGACGAAGTTTTTGTTCTGCCTACTTACGGGTCGCTAATTAGCTCTAATTCGGCTAACATATATTAAAGAAGCTCTTTTGAAGCTGTTGCCTACAGAAATTACAAATTTTAACCTTGCCGATGTCGAATTGTTAGTTGGGGAGCCAAGATTTTCTGAGACTTACGACAATTATAGATCAAGAGGATGTTACGGGCGTCGGTTGACAGGGACCCTAAGGCTTGTGTGCAGTTCAAAACACAGCCGGTCTTTAAGCTCTCTTTGCTAATCCTTAGAACGAGCTACTGCTGTTTGGAGTCACCATCATTTTCTGGAAACGCTAAAGGCGACGCTTGCTTCCAATATCCGATATTGCATGGAAGCCTCCATTTAAGCTTTGTGTCTGATAGCTCCTAAGTACCTGGCAATGGAAGATGGAGAGATTGTTTGAGATTGATTGAGCCGTGGAACCTTGAAAGCTGGTATTTTCTAATTCGTGTTGAATAGCCTCAGTTCAGTTTTGCTCTCCTAAACTCCGAGACCACTTAATGCGAACGCTTTCAGTGGTTTCACTAATAATGGAGGTTGGAAAATTTGATAGAATTTTGTCAACTAGTCAGGGAAGAGCCGATGTAACCTACATAAATCGCCGTGTTGCCATTCTGACCAAAATCTCTTCACTCTGATCGGAGAAAATTTTAAAATCCGGTCTAACCGATTTTTAACCGAAACGAAAAAATTCTTTAACCGGAAAAACCTTTTTTTAACTGAAAAATAATATTGTTCTAGAACATACAACATATAGGATAAATTTCTATAATTTGAATGATACTTGGCCATACTTAACGAAAAAACTCACAATTTCATACAGAAACCAATTTATTGTGAATAATACTAGAATACAGCGGCTCCTCACGGCAGTCGCATTTGAATGCTCCCACCAACTGTGACTGTGTGTGTTCATTCAAACAAGACTGAAGTGAAGACGATTTAGCATATTTTGCAATTTGGATGTTAGTTTTACCACTTTTAAACGTCGAAGTAGAGTGGAAAGTTCCTTTTTCTGCAAAACGTTGTAATGCAAAGCTTTTCAATGAATTGTTTGTTTTTTTTGTTTTATTAGATTTAAGATTAGTTTAGAAAAAGAAAGAAACTACATACATATAGTAAAATATAATTATTGTTTTCTATTTTTAATTAAAATATATTACTATATTCCATTTTTGAACGGACTTCTGTTCAAAAATTCTTATTTTATCTCTTGACAGGATTTTCTGACCGATTTAAAAAAAATAAAATCGTTCATTCGGTCAGATTTGACCGGATTCATTTATTTTTAGTGGTAACATTGATTAATGTGTATACTCTGAAGGCTCTTGTTGTGATGGCAGTACAAAGATTGTCCGCCTAAAGGAGTTGTCAGTCTAAATATATAAATAATCTTTCTGTTTACAAAAATATAGAAAAAAAACTTCCTACAATCTTATAAAGATATAAATAGGGGATGGGAAAAATGTAAGAACCACTTTCGCTGCCTTAAACAAATATTGGCTTGATTTTTTTGTTGGTATAAGATTGTGCAGAGATTCAATGCTAATTGCTGTGTAGCTGTAATTTGTTTTTAAAAATTTTGTGTATGAGCCAGGTCAGAGCTCTATTTTTATTTTAAACGATAGACAACAAAGAAATTTTTGGAAAAAAAAAAATGCGGCAAAGTGCGTGTCGGACTCGCCCATGAAGGGTTCCGTAGCAGCAAGTAATATAATATAAAAGTTCTTGTAGTTCGTTGTAACTTTGATCGATGTCTTAATAATAGTGTATTTTTTAAAAATTAAGTTATTAATAAGTAAACATTATAATTAAGATACCTAAATGATGGGATTTAGATCTATCTCTCATATATCTCATATAGGCTGCTACGGAACCCTTCATATGCGAGTCCGACTCGCACTTAGCCGCTTTTTTTTATTTTTATATTTGAGTTGATTGAATGAAAGGTAAATTGCGGTTTACGATTTATGACGTATTTAAAAAAAAAACTACTTATTAGATCTCGTTCAAACCAGTTTTGCATGGTAATGTACATCATATAAATTTTGTTTAGTTTTATTATTCTCTTATTTTAGAAGTTACAGGGGGGGGGGGCACACATTTTACCACTTCGGAAGTGTCTCTCGCGCAAACTATTCAGTTTAGAAAAAATTTATAATAAAAACCGAAAATGGGTTCGATGAAAAAATATTTTTGAGTTTCAGTTCTAAGTATAGGGAACCCCCAAAATTTATTGTTTTTTTTTTCTATTTTTGTGTGAAAATCTAAATGCGGTTCACAGAATACATCTACTTACCAAGTTTCAACAGTTCGGTTTTGCCATTTGGCTACGAAACCCTAAAAATAGGGCTAAATATGATTTTAACGTGTTTTTGACATACCATTTACCGATTTTTATGAAATACTAGCTGGACCTAGTATAACTCCGTGGCAAACAATACAAATCTACAAAAAAAACCAAAGAGTTGTTGCTAATGATGCCTCACAAATATGACCTGGCGAAGGTGTGGAAATATATTAAGCCTTGCCCTAGAATGGGCTTAAATTTTGGCCGCTGGATTGACTTCCATCTTGCAAAACAACCTCAACTCACTATCCTCCTTTCACGCACAAACCAACACCAAAACCATTGCTACCTTGCAAGATTTATTTTTTAAAAATTAATCAATACCATCCACCATCGCTGCGAAAACTTTATTAATTAAAAATGTTCACTTCCTTTTAACGCAGCTTACAATATACTCCAGGCTGTGCTCGATTTCATCTCAATTTTATGTTCATTCATATTATGAAAGTTAAAAACAATTCCACTTGGCGGTGCTTCAGCGGATTGCAGAATTTTTCAAATTGAACCAATCAATTCTGATATGAAATTGAGCTTTCCATGCAGGACAGGTATTGCGTTTGCAAATAAAATTAATCCATCCCCTTGAAAACTATACAACAAATGCCTCTCTGCAATCTAATCCGCATGTAAGCCATAAACAAATATGGACTTATACGAGGGGATGGGTTTTTTGGTGTTTTTGTTTATAAAGCTTCCATCGATGAAGTACACTTGTGAATACATAAAAGCAGGGAAAACCACTTCCCGTAAATCATCGGGTGTAGAATCCGATCTGACCATTGATTCATGTCGATAGTGCAATAAAATTGGACGACAGCTGAATAGGGGCGGCTATCGGGTTAAATGCAAAGGTTCAAAGTAATCCCGAGCTTGAAACAAAAACAGAATCGAATTATGACACTGTAGAGTGTGGGACTGCAGCTGCAATATTTTTGTTTGAGTGTACAAAGAGTAAATAGGGTAAAACTGCTGCTACAATATTTTTGTTTGAGTGTACAAGAAGTAAATAGGGACCAGGGTGTTGTAGAGATTTTAAGGTGTACATTGAATTATTTATGTCGCATTGGAAAACACTTTTAATTTTTTAGTTTTCGTCCCGGTAAACAGTTTAGTAATGGCGTTTATTTCTTTAAGTATAGGCAGTACTTGAAAAAGACCTGTAAAAAACCTCAGACCAGTTTCCACATTTGGTAGACACCTTACTTCCTCTATTGGATATATTTCTTTTTTAGAAATAAGTTTCCTAAAATCTGCAAAGCCGTCTTTCTCAAATAAATAGCATGGAACATGGCCGACATTTAAATAGGAACAGTCATGTGGGACTAGTGGAAACAGATCGGGGGATATTTCAATTCTGTTAAGGGAAGTTTTAGTCATGAAATGAGCCACCAAGAAAAATGTTGTAAGTCTTTTTCTTCTGAAAGAAATAAACGGGTAAAAGTTAAATTCCAAGACGTATACGAGTACTACAATTTTTGTTTCAGGCAGATAATAAGAAACCTGTCAGTTATTTTAAAATGTTATTCGAATTTAAAAGTAATTTAAAAAAATCAAACATCCAAAATTAGTCATACTGAAAATAGACCAATAAATTTAAGACAATTTCAAAGGCAGGCGAAAACCACTTGCTTGATTTTTAAACTTGTCGAAACCAATATCCGACCATAGAATATAATGTGTATGTATAGGTATTTTAGTGTATCCAACTTTTACTAAAGGTCATAGTTAAGAATAAGAGCCTTGGTATCTGAAAATTTAATTAAATATTGTGGTTTATTACTAACGTGCAATTTAAGTTGAAAAATTGTTAATAGCTTCGTGAATAAGGGAAATGTAAACCCTTCAAAGGGAAATTTTGTATGTTCAAAGTCTTTAAATACTGTGTGCGACATCTTTTGGAAGCTGTTTAAATTTGGAAGACGCCGCTCCAATTTTAACCAGCTTCCATCTGGTTTGAAAAAGAAGTTAGATTTGAGTCATTTTCAGTACCTTTCAGACCAAATTTGGCTATGTTTCCATTAGCTGAATAATAAAAACGCACAAGACAACCTTCGGCGTACAGTAGTTTTTAAATGGTGTTACACGCGGCCTTAAAACTGATGAAAACCATGACGAGTATTGAGGTGGACTTTCTTTTTTCATTAGACTTTGTCGTATTGCAATTGTTTGTAGGACTGTGGACTTATCGGGATTTAGACCGCACCAAACAGTTTGCCGCTGACAGACACTTTTGTACAACTTTAAGGAGGGAGATGCCTTAAAGTTAAGGGGCTTCCTCTTTTGTGAATCTGTCGGAGTTGGAAAGTGCTTGAATATGCTATCATATTTTCTGAGCTTACATCAAATATTCAGTAGGGTTTCCATCTTTAAAATATTGCTTCATAAGCCAAGCTGTTTCAAAAATACATAATAATAATAATAATATTTATTGTATCATACAAGCTTACACATTAAGAATTCACTTATAATTCTGTGAAAGATAAATTGTTTAGAATTTAATTTCCATAAATGATTTGAAAGTTAAGTTAGACTGCTTTTATATTAAAAATGTTTTTTCTTATATTTATTTTAAACTAGTTTTAAATTAATTTCAATTAAAGTTGAAATTGCTTGAAGAGAGATAGCGATGGGAAGAAAGTGAGTTGCTTTAGTCTCTAAAAAAATTTTTAAGTTCGTTTTTAAATCGTAGTGCATTAGTTAGCTCTCGCAAGTTACGTGGGAGCGAATTCCAAAGGCGGATAGCAGAAACAAAAAACTGTCTTTCGGATGTTAGACATGTAAAACGCGGAAGTACCAGACAAGAGGATCTGTTAGATGCCGGAAACTGGATTTTTTCAT
This sequence comes from Cheilosia variabilis, assembly GCA_951230905.1. Lineage (NCBI taxonomy): Eukaryota > Metazoa > Arthropoda > Insecta > Diptera > Syrphidae > Cheilosia > Cheilosia variabilis. The sequence goes on along the minus strand of OX579680.1, from coordinate 56,595,419 downwards.
TAAGATATGAAGGCTGTCCACTAAAGAGTATGTTGAACAGAAGTATGACTGTTCTAAATTTGATATAGTTACAAAAGAACATGTTAAATAGCTGTTTTACAAGATGTGAAACGTGGTTATGTCATTTTAAACAATACACATATCGAATAGTAGTGTTGAAAGCCACTTGAAGCCGCCTTCTACTCTCGGCATCACTTCCATTCACCATAAAAAAATTTCACAACCGTAGATAAGTACAGGAATAACTAACGTTTTAGAAAGTAGCAGTCTTGTTTCAAGAGTAGTAAACTTTTGAGCAGTCCATAGGGTTCGTAGAATACCGTAAGTTTTCCCTACTATTGTATTTATGTGGTTATTCCATGTTAAGTTTCTATTAAAGACAAGACCTCGATTTTTTGAGGACTCAACAAATTCAATTTCAGAGTCGTTTAGCATTAAATGAGGGAAATAACACAGATCTAATTTCTTTTTAGAAATAACTAAACACATACACTTCGTTGGGTTAAGTATTTAACAGCAATGGGGTTTTGAACGGATTCCTTAGAAGGTATAGGCGTCGATTGCTTCTCTTTTTCAAGATAAGTTGATCGTGTTTTTGCCGCCATTGTCCACGTGAGAGTATGAAACAAAAATTGAGAGCGCGAAATGTATAAAACTGTTGGAGGTATGCAAGCGGAATTTTTTTTATATGGCTCTTTACGATTCGCGTGGATAAAAAAAAAGAGGATTCTCAAATGTTTTGCCGGACGAGATTGTCAATACGTCTACTCACTTTCAAAGCACATTGAACATTGCATACAAATGAAAGAACAATTGAAAGCGGGCTTAAATTCGTACGTCATTTAGAAACCAATCTCAATAATGAAACTGCCCATCTGGAGCATTTAAAAAAATTCGTACCTTCCCTCACTTTACCCTAGATAGGTAGATCTTCATATTCGCAATCAGGTAATGTAGTGGGAAAAAGAAAAACTTACTCAACTGTAAGTGCATTGATTTTTCAGTGATTCAACACTTCCATTCCGATTTTCAATTTCCTGTTCATAACTCTTATCAATTCAAGCAAATAGTTCAGACCCATAGGTACCTCTGCTCTGTACATAAAAGCAGCAGTGAAGCGTCCCAATTTCTGATGAAATGATATGATACAGCGACGGAGCGTATCTATGTATTTCATCGCAAAGAATGCTCAAAAGCAAATGTCCTTTCAGTTGGAAAAATTATTCGTACACGAAACTGAGTAAAGTAACGATTCCCGACAAAGATGCCATTGAGTGATGCAAAAAGGTATCTGCGTTTTAATCAAATATGGAAATGGATACTGTGTATACCGTTGAGAGGGATTGGAATCAGCTATGAGGATAATACAAAAATCACAAAATTAGCAAACGCACCCTTCGTCCGGCTCGTCTGCGCGCGGAAGTGCTTTCCGTTCGTTATTCAATGGGATGTGATTTCTTGTGGTCGATTTTTGTAATCAAAGTGCCATGAGAAGCGGAAAATCGTGAAATATATATTGAGAGCATCAATCTGAGTGGAAATCGTATCAATAAAAATGCCACAGTAATCAGATGTTCGATACGCATCATCTAACACCGTGCGGAAGACTCTATTGCTAAGAAAAGTATCACAAAGTTTCTTAATACACCGACCGTGACAAGTTGTATTTGACGTTCACCAGAAGGTCCTCATTTAGAAATAGAAAAAAATGGTGTACCTCAGGGCTCCGTCATGCCAGCTGCACTTTTTGGAGTGTTGAACAAATTATAGACCGAAATATAGCCTGAACCATAAATATGGTTATTAGTACCGCGTACAGATTTTGCAGCGTCGCTTCCCCTTTAAAATGGGCGAAAGAAGTACATACTGGCTGGGGATGTCTTCATTTAAATAAAAAATAGTTTCAACTCTCTGTCCAACTGATCGTGGGACACATTTCAATGCCAAACCGGTTAAAGTTGATCAGCAAATGCCTAAAGTAACCAAAGCTGCAAAGATCTGGGGTTGAAAAGGACACATCTACGCGATGGAAACTTCAATTCTCCACACGCAACATCTACCCTATCTTTGTTCCTCTTCCTAACTTGTTTTTTGCCCAATTATAGGCAATCGAAATGGCTTATTGTTTATTGCTCGAATAGTGATCCTCATTGGGGACAGCTCCTAAAAAAATTGTATTCATACTACGAAGGACAGCTGGGTCATATTAGTCACTCAGAGAAGCACTTGGCTTTATCCAGGAAGCGATATGAGTGTGGGATAAGACTGTTTAACTCAAAAGAAGTGTATAGTGATCTATTGTAGTTTCTAGGGACTTTCTTTGCCTCCCTTAAGTCAACGCTGCAAACGAAGCAAAGAGAAGACGTCATAAAATCATAAATCGAGTGAATAGTTTAACATGCAGCTGTTTCCTTGCCCTAAGCAGGCAGTTGAATAGTTATTCAATGTAGGACCTAGCCCTCCTTTATGATTCAGAATGATGCGCCTCTTGTCGAAGGCGGAAGGAAATGCACCAACGAGCGAACTCTACAAACTGTACACAGACCTTTATCTGATGAGAAAAGTGCAAATCTATCGTCTCAGATGGGTAGGGCATGCGGCGCAGGCGAGCCAAAGGTTCACACAAAATTTGTGCCATAGGTTCACAATTTTAAAATGGAAGTAGGCTATAAGTCCACAACTATCCATATGACTAAAAAATAAATTAAAACAACTCAAAAAGTGGGACGACTAACAAATTTATTGAAAAATGTCCTCAGCCCCTTTCTTAAAGCTTGCTCAAAATCCAAAGTAAATGAAGCACCACAAAATTTAAATGAATTTGCTTCAATGTATTGAAAAGCATGCGTATACCGTATATGCGTCTTCACACTTCTTACTCATGAGTATGAAGAGAAAAGGATAAACCTATAATTGATAAATGGATGTATAAAATAGCAATTATAGTATTTTATTTAAACACGAAAAGTTTTTCAAAAAGATCACGCGAACAATTTCAAAATAACTTTGTAAATTGTTTCAAAAACTTACAAAGTTATTTTGAAAAAATCACGCGAGCTTTTTGAAAAACTTTTCGTGTTTAAATAAAATTTCGCAACTCCTTATATGCTTTTTTAGTTTGTTACATTTTTTGTCAGTCCGCTCCTGAAATATTGTTCAAGAGTCACATTATAGTCTAAGAGAGAATCAAAGAAATTTTAAATTATGAGAATTGTGGACTTATGACCCACCATAGTGACCCGAATAGCACAGATTGTCAACAAAACTTCGATTGTATTTCTGTTATATTTAAGTAATCTGTAACAAAATCCGTTCTATATCAGTTATATCATGTTCACGCGGGACTATTTGCAACTTCGTAATTCGAAATGTTGTAAATACGTTTTTTTAAAGTTTCAAGTTTGTTCACAAAAAAAAAAAGTTTTATACAAGTTCGTAAGTGAGAGTTCTAAAAAGGTGGTAATAAGTACAGATACGTTCAGTAAATTTTCATTTTGGATACTTCTAACTAAAACACATTGAAACGTTTGTATAGCAGAAACTTAACAACGAAGTAACTTAATTACAATCGAAAGTGGTTAAGTTTTTAATATGTACAAATTACGTTTACAGAATGTTATATAAATAAAGAAACTTACAAAAATGGAAAGTCATTGCTTAGTTTTTTATATGTTTTTAAAACGAATCGTATTTTAAGAAGTCATCTGGGATATTTTTGCAATTCAGTAAAAAAAATAAGGAACACATTAAAATGTGAAGCAATGCTATAATTGAGTTTTTGCAATTATAAATATGTTTCATTATATGACAAGTATTCTAACATCATTTGGAATTATTAGCTTCAGTCGTCGTCAATCACTGCTGATTAGTGAAATCATAATAATAGGTTCGTTCGCGTACGCGGTTTGAATCGAACGCAATCGATATAAACCAATCGCAATCGCACAAAGTCTATACACGTACTCATCAAAAATGACAGAAAAAGAGAAAATTAGCAAAATAACGAGTAACGAGCAGTTCCTCTCTTGGCTCGAAACAGCTCAGAGAATTTCATCCGGCAAGTACTGATAAAAATGTCAAATTCTCGAAATTGACAGGAAACAAATTCAAAATACGTTTTAAAAATCAATTGTACACAAAAATAAAATATCTGAAAATAAAGAAAATTTTGTGGTGGTCGAATATTCTCCTAGAACGTTTCATATGTTGCAAAAAATGTAAGTGGCTCAAAGTAGCTCGAAGTGTATCCACGTACTTTGGAGTATATTTTCAGCTCTCTGAGAGTGTTTCGCTCAATATTTTGAGTTTGACAGATTTTTAGTGCTTGGCTCGTGAAAGTACGCGAATGGACCTAATATAATGTTGATGAGAAAATCAAAATGTCAGCGTCAAGTTTCGTGGCGTTATTGTAGCTTCATTATAACTTAACATCCTCCACATAATCAAGTAGTTGTAGTCAGCGTTGCCAAATCAGCTTTCCGCAATTATTCTGTATTGCAGAAAATGTTACTTCAATGCACAAAAAGAAGACATAACCTCGAATGTAAAATTGTTCCACGCAGACGATCCGCAATCACAAAATATGTTGTAAAAGTGAGATCATGATTTTTTTCGTCGAAAATGAATATTAGCACTGATTTGTAGTTTTATCATTTCAAAACTCAAAATGTAAGTCAGCAATCAAATGTAAGTTAAAAAGTTTAATGTAACTTCGGATTTTGGGAAAAATATTGCTTACGATCTTCACGAAAAAAGGAGAAAAGGAGAAAAAACCAAATGGCAGCTGAAAACTTGCAAGCCTACTTGGCCAGAACAGTATTTTATTGGAAAGTTGTTGATACAAATATTGTAAAGTGCAAAATATAGGAAAAAAAATTGTGGAGTTGAAATTTTGCATTTATCAAAAGTATTTGTAAAAGCTGAAAAGCTTAAGTTGTAGTTATACGGAAAAAAAAAACTATAAAAATCACCGATGAACATTTTTAAAACAAGCTTCTAAAAATGTTTGGCAACACTGACTATAATGTCAACAAACAAAAGTTAGTTATAAAGAAGTTATAATGCTATTGCTAATTTTCAATTATAATGATGTTATAATAATGTTGATTTACTATTTTGAAGAAAACTAAAATGTCAGATATATACTTATCTTACATACTTGTTGTTGTTACATCTCATAAATATGGAAACAACAGTTGTTACTTTGTTGTAACTTCATTTCAAAGCATTTCAAGGAAAATTTTAGTTATAATATTATGGTTCATGTTTTAATGATGTTTCATGTAACAACCGCCATATTGTTCACCATTTTATATACCTGTTTAACCATAGGTCTTAAGATGTGAAAAATACATTCCAATTTTCCTAATATACAGGGTCCGCCAAATAATTTTTTTTTTTGAAAATGCTGTAAAAAAAAAACTACTGAATATTTTCTCAAATTTCTTTTTTTATTTGAAAGTACAATCCTTCCGGTTAATAATGGAAAATAATCTCATTCAAATGGCTGCCTCGGCTGGCCATGCAGTAGCCTACACGAAGATGCCGATTTTGCCAAAAAAAATCATCTTTTCAGATGAAGCTCATTTTCATCTTGGCGGGTATGTAAACAAGCAAAATTGTCGCATTTGGGGCACAGAAAACCCGCACGCATACATTGAAAAGCCGATATACCCAAAACGAGTCACTGTTTGGTGCGGAATTTGGTCCAGAGGCATAATTGGGCCATTTTTCTTCGAAAATGAGCAAGGAGTGGCCGTTACAGTCAATGGCGATCGTTATCGGGCCATGTTGAACGAATTTTTGTTCACAAAAATTGAAGAGGAGGATATTGGCAACATTTGGTTTCAACAGGACGGCGCTACGTGCCACACAGCCGAAGCTACACTCGATGTTTTGCGTCCTGTTTTTGAAGATCGCATTATCAGCCGCAGAGCTGATGTCGTTTGGCCACCTCGGAGCTGCGATTTGACACCGTTGGACTATTATTTGTGGGGTGCCGTAAAAGATAAGTGTTACACCGACAAGCCAGAGACAATTGACGCTTTAAAGGACAATATTCGTGAAGCCATTGGTGAAATACAGCTGCACACAATCGATAATGTGCTTAAAAATTGGACCGATCGTGTAGGCTACTGCATGGCCAGCCGAGGCAGCCATTTGAATGAAATTATTTTCCATTATTAACCGGAAGGATTCTACTTTCAAATAAAAAAAGAAATTTGAGAAAATATTAAGTAGTTTTTTTTTATAGCATTTTCAAAAAAAAAAAGTTATTTGGCGGACCCTGTATTACATAGCTTCTACAATTCATTTGTTTAGAAACTGATGAATATGGTATATTAAAATTTGTTTCCACAAGTCTTTTGGGATTTTGAAGCTTAAATACAAATTTTAATATTTTCTGATTTTCAAACTTTTCTTCTAAAGGGTGATTTTTTAAGAGGTTTAGAACTTTTTTTAAAAAAAAAACACAAAAAATTCGAAAAAATGAATGAAATATTTATTTGAATCGATAGTTTGAACCTTGCAATTTAATGTTTAAAGATAATTTCATGCAAATGTTGTGACCGCGGCTGCGTCTCAGGTAGCCCATCCGCTGAGTCCAATTTTGGCATACTCTTTCACACATATCGGCCGGTATCTCACGAATGAATGCATGGATGTTGGCTTCCAGTGCGTCAATCGAAGCGGGCTTGTCCCTATACACATTAGCCTTGGCATACCCCCACAAAAAATAATCTAATGGTGTCAAATCGCACGATCTAGGCGGCCAATTGACCGGCCCGAAACGTGAAATTAACTGTTCACCAAACTCGCCATTGTTTCGCGTGCTGTGTGGCATGTGGCACCGTCTTGTTGAAACCACATATCATGCAAGTCAAGAACTTCCATTTCGGGCAAAAAAAAGTTTGTTATCATCGCTCGGTAGCGTTCACCATTGACAGTAACGCTGCGATTCGCATCATCTTTGAAGAAATATGGCCCAATAATGCCGCCGGCCCATAAACCGCACCAAACAGTGGCTTTTTCGGGATGCATTGGTAGCTGTTGCAATGCTTCTGGCTGATCTTCACTCCAAATGCGGCAATTTTGCTTATTTACGTACCCATTCAACCAAAAATGAGCCTCATCGCTGAACACAATTTTTCGATAAAAAAGCGGATCCTCGGCCAGCTTTCCAAGAGCCCATTCACCAAAAATTCGGCGTTGTGGTAGGTCGGCTGGCTTTAGTTCTTGCACCAGCTGTATCTTAAAAGGCTTTACGCCCAAATCCTTCCGCAAAATTTTCCACGTAGTGCTGTAACAAAGGCCTAACTGCTGGGAACGGCGCCGAATCGACATTTCGCGGTCTTCTGTCACACTAGCTGATACGGCCGCAATATTTTCTTCACTACGCACAGTACGTAAACGTGTTGGTGGTTTAATGTCCAACAAAGTAAATTTGGTGCGAAATTTGGTCACAATCTTCCGAATAGACTGCTCAGAAGGTCGAGAATGCCGATCATAAAATGGAAGCAGCGCGCGATGAACATTTCGAACCGAGCACGAATTTTGATAGTAAAATTCAATAATTTGCAAGCGTTGTTCATTTGTAAGACGATCCATGGTTAAATTGCAAACCAAACTGAAGCTGTTTGACAGTGACACAAGGTACTAAACACACGTCAGCTGTCAAAACCAGTGTTGCCAAAACCAAACCAGCTAAAAAATCACCCTTTATTTAACCCTTTTTTTCCGAACCCAAGACATTAATGTTCATGACAAAAGTAGTACTCGTTTAAGGATTTTGGTCGGAAATCGCAGCAAACTTGAACTGTTTTTGATACTAATACCTTTCAGATCAAATATGTTTACCTTTCCTTTTATACTTCATAATTTGTTTGTCTATACATGTAGACTCAAAAAGCATTCTAATAATAACTTATTTAAAACTTCTGGAATGTTTACAGAAACATTTCTCGTACTTATTTTATATCCAACATGCTATTCAAACTGATTTGCATAACCAACAGGACAACTCAACAGTTACTTAATGGTTACATTGCTAAAACATTAGTTAAGTCAAATGCAACATGTTTTCGTTGAAACAACGTATTACAAACTATCATTTAACAAAAAATAACCTAAATAAAACACAAATACTACAAAGTTGTTGCAAAATATCAGGGTAAATGCAGTCCATTGTGAACTTTTGACCTGTGGACTTGTGACCCTGCGCGGGGCATGCTAGGCGAATGGACACTATTGCTTTGAATTTCGATCTCAATCCAAAGGGACAACTTTCAATCCAAAGGCAAAGAAGATGTCCAATTCTTAGATGCGCTCTCAATTGGAAAGGGAGCTGAAACGTAGTGTCCAACTGGAGGCAGTTAACCAAAGACCGAGCTTTCTAGAGAGTCCTATTCCTATTGCTTGATGCCTGATGGGTCCACCCTAGATGGAGGAAATTTTCTATAGTCTGTTTGAAATCACCGTGGAATTTCCGCGCATGTTTTATAATCCATAGGCACAGCCAAAGACCGCACTATCTTTATGAACGAGGAGATTAGTACAATTGAGAGTAAAATACCCACTCCGTGCGGCTTTTAAATTCCATTGCCGCAGTCAGAGACCGCACTACTTAGAGAGTCGTATTTCCGAGGCCTGACTTAATCGCCGACTGTAGCCCCACTTGAGTTGAGGCAAGAATCAAAATCACTTGAGTGTAACCCCAAATCCAATTGAAAGTTACACGCATTTTTGTTCGTATCAAGCCCAACTCCATAGGCGCAATGGAATCGGCACCTCCGTCTTGAAGCCATTTCATTATCCTCCCACACGGTTTGTTTTAATTTAAACAAAATTAATTAAAATTAATCAATACGTAAGAATAGTTTTCGCACTCAACATACAACTATGATTGGGTCTACCGAAACCAAATGAAACTCACACACGCAGACAAATGTCAATCCAGTTCCAATCTTGGGAGGACATATCCGTTGATAATATTTACCCAGATATAATTTCCCTGCCATCTCTGCGGTGTGTACATATAATTTCCCCCAAAAGGAGGTAGATAAGCACATGAGATTCATCATGTGAAGTTTTGCATAATATGTACTTTGTATTTGCCAGGATATCTTTAACCAATGTTTGGTAAAATTCAAGTAACGAATCTTTGCGTTATCTTTCCATTTGTTTGCAAAAACACACTGTTCATGTGTAGGTACGTCCTCCGCAGGAAGGGAAGATCTAAAATATTATTGTTTGCCACGTAAATAAAGAGAACACATTGCTGGCGGTAGTGTTTGATGGAGCAGTTAAAGGAATTTGAAAAGATGAAACAAGGATCCATATACCGAAAGTATGTGTATGTAGTAGGTATACCTATTCTTGTTGTTTTAAGTTCCTGTGGCAATTTGCTTTGAATTTCAATTATTTACCTCGATTTTACATCCAAGAAAGGGTTCACCCTACGCTCGTATAATGGGAGCTACTCGTGTGCACCTAGTTTGCTTGGGGAGTAGGTATTTCTTTGTTATTCTGGAAAATTGGAATTTCAATTAAAAAAAAAATAGAGCCAGCTAAGCGAACAAGAGGAGTGCATCAAAATGTTGTGGTTGGATTGTGTACTCGTATCAACCATAAACTAACTACTAAATAGACTGACAGCTTCAGCCAAAAAAGATAAATCGCCTACAAGCTGAATTTGACCTTGGATGTGGCCCAGTTTGAATTCATGTATTTGTGCCTATGTTAATCAAAGGGGCTCACTCATACTTGAAAAAAACCAGCCTACACACTTCCGGTTTAAAGCGGATGTCGGTAGCCTAAGGTGGGCTTTCATTTCGTTATAAATAACAATTGTTCTTATGTCGTTTTCGATTTTTCTTTTTCAGATTTCTGCTGCCAAATCGAACATAAAATCCGAATTTTATTGATCGTTGTTTGTATTCAGTTGGCCGCAAAAAATATTTGTTTATATTTGCACTGGAAATCCATTTGAATTGATTTGTACAAATTTAAAATAACTCATTTCGAAATAATTTAATATAAAAAATCGTCTTGAAAAATTAATAATTCAGTTAAAAAAGCAATCCTTCCAACGATAAACAATTCGTAACTGCCAACTGTGTGTAAATATGAGAAAAAAATCGAGATTTATCAAATGTTCCTGAGATAAAAAAAAGGTGATTTTTTTGGCAAATCGAACATGAAAAGCAATCTCGATCAAAAACAAATGTATCTTTTTGCCAAATCGAAAACGACATAAGAGTTTGTAAAGTTTATGAACTTTATAAAATGAACTAACACAGATTTTTTTTACTTTTGTTAAAAGAGATTTTGTAACTTAAAGCTTTTTTTGTATATTTTAAAGATTGTTTGTTGATTTTAATGCTTTTATATTCGAAATCATATTGAAACAAAATGCTAGCACCGTTTAGGGAAAACATTTTTTTTATGTCTCGGCTAACATTTTTTTTAGTTTTAGCATAATTTATAATCTGTCATTAGTAGGTACGTAAAATGAATACGTGCAGATTCATATATGCAACATGCATTTGTTAAATTAAACAAATTAATTCAATATTTTTATTGTTTATATACCTAATATTGCTGTGAAATTTGTATGCGCTTGGTATTTAATACAAAAATCGTCGTAGATCGCCCTATATTTATGTGAAATACTCGAAACAGTTAAATTATTGTGTTTTGATCACTTTTTGTATTCCCAAATCACAAAGTGCACTTGTTTTTGTTGATTAATTAATAGCACTTGCATTTTTACTGTTCCTAAGTAACATTATTCAACACTGTTCTGTGTTATTAAACGACAGAATTTCCAATCATATTTTGATTATGTACAAATATGGTGTTAAATAAACGAATGTGGAAACTGAATGTTTTTTTTTTCCAAGCCTAATAGAAATTTACTCAACGTTCATGAAAATTTTCTAAAATTCACTTATGCCTTAGTGGAAGCTTGGGTTCAACTTGCATGTTACATTTTTTGAACAACCCCCACGGATTTCATTTATGCAGCTGCATGAATTTTGCTGTCAAAAATAGAATTCATACAAATAAAACTAAAAAGCAACTGAAATGTGAATGGAGGAACAGTTTTTGGTGCAGAATATGGATAGAGAATAAGTTATGCTATTCACAGACAGGAAAAAGAAGAGAACGCGAGAGAGGGCTCTCATTCGAAATTTGCGGGGTAAATCGGGTAGGGGCACGAAAACTGTCAGTCTGTTTAGTAGTTAGTTTATGGTATCAACTATCAACTCCTCCGATAGATCGCCTAAATGAAGATATATGGCGGTGTTAATATAGATCAATTCACTGGGGAGTAGAGAGTTGGGACCAGGAACAATTCCACTGATTTATATTAAGTACCTACCACCAATTACCGAATACACGGAAAATCCAATTCAATTCGCATCTCAACGATTAATGAAAGCAACCTGCCTCAGTGCGGCAGGCGAATTGAAATTAATTGCTTCCTTTGAACGAGCGACGTAGTACCTATGCCTGTGTCGGGATATAATTTCTTGGTGAACCACCAAGATTTCATCCACATACTTGAGAGCAAGTCCTCCACAGAGACCGTATTTATGTTTTACCAAATTAATTTCCCAGAACATCATTAGTCGGGTATAGAGAAATCCATTTCAATTCGATTCTCGCAAGGAGAGTCCTAAAGGCAGAATTGAAGGGCTGCCATAAATAACGACGAAAGGATTTCGCGACAATCTATGGAATGCACACTCGTTGTAAATATGTTTTCACGAGGACATCTCTATTCAGTTGGAGAGAGGGGTAGAAAAGCGAGTAACTGATGAGATGTAACCATGATTCGCTTAGAAATAAAAACCATCACTGATCTGTCTGACTCCGATTTTTGAGAAGCTTTTCTTGCACACCCTCAAGTGCACCCGTTGCCCGTTTGTGAAGCGAAAGACAGCACCCAATACTCGTCGGTGAAGCGAAAGAAATCCATCTCCAGGGAACGAGTAATTATCGGCGTCTGCTGTATGTGCTCCATTAAGCTGCTTCGTTCGGTTATGCCGTGGCAAAGGAGGAGGCTATATCCGCTATCTGACTTGGCTGTTGTGCAGAATTAACTGCAACCATTAGAATCCCATAAGATAATGGTAATTAATCTGCTTTAAGAATCTACACTGAGCGGTCTCGTTGTGTGCCGTTGCCTGTATCTGCTTCCAAGTGGTTGGCGTGACTGCAATGGTTAAGGAAGGTCTTGCTGTTGGTCTGTTTACATACACCGTGGAAACGGCTTTTATACGTGCCAGTTTTATTGTTATCCTCTATTTTATTGTTGTTCTTGTTGTTTATTTGTTTGTCATACCCGAACTACTATGGTCCGGGGTTTTCCTCCTCTTTTTTTCGGTTAAAGACCTAATTAAAAGCATGACAGTTTATGGCGTTATCAGGGCGGCAATGGCTTCAATTGCGATGGGAGTTTTATTCCCTGCCAGTCGTTTTAATTATTGAGCTTATGGCCTTTAAACACTTGTGTTTTATGGAACGTTATAGTGTCTTAACTGGTTGAATGGCATTCAGACATATTCCACATGCCGCAATCCTCCTCCACCTCGAGTGGGATAAACCGAAAGCAAAGCCTTAAAAGCGGGCATATCTTTGAATTAATTCCGAGCGCAATGATTCTTGATAAGTCGCAACGGAACACTCATCCTCTTATTTGGGATTTTCCTTCCATTTTGCAGCCTTTTATACTTCCAATTCCAACGGCGCGGGTACTTTGTGTGTACTCGTAATAACAGTCAGAGACCAATAATACAAATACAAATACACTTCTTGTTTTCCTTTTTTTTATCGATTCGATTTAACGTGTCGGGAATTTAAATTGTGCACACGGAGAGGTCGCTCCTTGCGGGCATGTTGTAAATATATGTGCATACAAATGAGCACCTAGATTGAAAATAAAATATATAAGTAGGATATTTGACTGCGATGTTGTGCGGAAAGACGAAGGAAATCACTAGGAGAAATTGGAATTCGATTTGAGTGATTTGGCAAATTGTCTACGGCTCGCTTCGGGGATGACAAATCTGTTCAATGTTCTTATGGGCAAGCTACCAATGAATTATGTATATTGGAGGTTATTTTTATTTTCTGCTGTTCTCAGCTTGTGTCCTGTGGCATTAGAGAAGAGCTAGTGTCGATTCGGATCAGTTGCACGTCAGAAGGGGAATTTAGTTATATGTACAACAAACTGGAGTCAAGTGTAAATATTCAGCGCAGTGTTTTAAGTGTTGGACTGTCGAGAAGCTTCAGGTTCGACTGCAAATTTTGTTTCAACTGCCACATCTGACAAATAAATGGGGACATTGTCCTTGGAAAGCTTCCCATTTCAGCTGAACGTATAAAATTAGAGGACACGTATTATCGTGATGAGAAAAAATCGAGACGCACGATTCTTGAGACTTTTTCTGTATTGGAGCTTATTATGAAAACATTTGACGGACGAAAAATCACCCTTTACCATACAATCATTCAATTTGTGGGACTTTCAGAATGGTGAACATATTAAATAGACCTACATTCAAATAGTTTCTATATCAATTTCGAAAACAAAAGTTTCCAAAAGAACTCACGAAAAACGTCCCAAAAATGCGCTAAAAGCACCTCCAAAATCTGTAAAAAAAAAAAGGAGGTTTTTCCACCCTGAAAAATTTACCAACAACAAAGCGCAAAATGTCCAGGGAATCAGCGTTGCCAGTTTGGGGGTTTTCCCCCAGATCTAGGGGTTTTTTTGACCGACGGTGGGAAATCTGGGGGGAGAAATTAGTTAGGGGGAAATCTCGGTTTTTTTTTTTGTAATTGCTTTCAATTATATTTTTCTTCTCTCTAAAAAGTAAGTAAGTGGACATTAAAAGCTATAAAGCAACACCAAGAAAGCAAAAAATTCATATTCCATTAATGTCAATTCCATTCCAACGCATTCCAATACTCATTGGTACCTAAAGCTACATATATCACACACTATTGCATTTGCGAAAAGTCACAATCATGTGAGAAGCAATAAATAGAGCGAGACTTTCTTTGTGTTTTGTCTTTTGCAAAAACCAATTTGTGATTGTTCCTGGATCGGGATGTACCTATCAATTTTACCCCTTCCGATGAAATGATCAAAATGTTCACGAGCAGATGTACAAAAACAAAAATGAAGACTACGATAACTATATTTTGGGACTTATTTATGAAAGTTGATTATTATTACTTATTAGCTAAATTTTTCTTATTAAATCTTGAAATCTGAATTCACTTCCTTTTTTGTTTTTAAATTTTTTTAAATACATATACATTAAGAAGTCTTTTTTATTTTTTTAAATTCGTGTCTTTGTATGTTGTCTTAAATTTACATACATAATTTAAAAAAAAAAATGTTTGGGTCTTTTTTTTAGAAAATAGGTACATCTGGGGGTTTTTCAGATTTTTCTGGGTGGAAATATTTCAACCGTCTGGCAACGCCGAGGGAAATACACTCAAAAACTCTTAAAAAACACCATAAGAACCGGGCCGAAGAGGTACAAAAATCGACCGCCAAATATTTGCCAAGGAATAGCCAGACTGAGAAACATTGTAGGACAGAAAAATATGGCAAACAAATTTTAAAAAAATATCAGAGACGCCATATTACTAAAAATGTTTGGAAAGTATCCATAAAAACAGTGCATAAAAATCTATTCTACCACAGTGAATACCTCAATTAACGCCTTGGGAAATACAAAAAATAAACTTGAATTCAGACTTAAACGTTCTTAAAAAAATGTTGAAAATAAAAATTGTCCAACAAAAAAACACGCTTAAGCTCTCGAGAAACCATCTTATAAAATGCGCGAAATCTTCGGAATCGTATACCTATATATTTCGAAAACAGTCAGAAACTGATTCAGAAAAGTCCTCAACAAAAGCTTCCAAATTTGATGAAAAAAAATAGCCAGAAATTTTTTTCAAAAAATCTAACTATAAGCGCTCTCAAAAATGAACCGCAAAAACCGCTGAAAACATTTCATACAATTATGTAAAATTCGTTCCGAAAAATGCTCCCCAAAAAATACTCCGACAAACGCTATGCAAAACACAACACAATAAGATCCGAATACCGCCCGGAAAATGCTTCAAAAAATGATACAAAATAATAAAACCGGCAGCTGTAGTGAAGAACGACACACAAAAGCTCACTGCAAACCATCTTGAAAAATGCACCGAAAAACTCTCTAGAAAGGCAACGAAAATCGTTCCGAAAGGCGCTCCAAAAGGTCTTTGAATTTTGTCCAAAATCGTACCGAAAAACGACTTGAAAAAAAAAATTCTCGGCAAAGTGAGTGTGGATTAAGAACTCGGACTACTCGTTTCTCACTTAGGTGGCGCTACAGTCCTTAAAAAAACCTGAGCCTCAACAATTTCGTCTCTGCAATGATCGCGGTCTTTGGCTGACTGCCTTCAGTTGCCCAATCCCGGTAGGTTAAGGCCTATTTTCACTTGCTCAGACCACTTGTGAATTATATAGTGAATGAAAAAAAACCTGTAGATAAATCGTATATTCAGAGACAGTGGGGCGGTGTAAGCTGTGACGGAGGTGGACAATTTCCATTCGTAGATATTCCACACCTGAGCTCAGTTGTTGTTTGTTAGGGTCTACTGATTTTTACGTTTTCTGCGACCAAATTAATTAAAAAAACAAAAACAAATTCATAACTGAATGTCTTTGCAGCCCAACCCAAGCCCCCATTAAGGGATAAGTAATGCTGATGAAATTTTGCGAAATTATTTTCTACTTAATTTTCCCAAAGAGCGAAACAAATTATCCAATCCTCGCACATTTCAGCTTGTAAACTCAGATCGCGCATAATTAATTCTCTTATATTGATTGCGACGGCACGAGTATTTCCATAAAAAAAACCCTTGTCAGCGGCATTCTCTGTGTGCGAGTGTCAGATTCTAAGTCGCTATGCAAATGTTTAACGAAATTATAATATTTTTTTCTATCCCGGAAATTTATATAAGAAGGCGGAGAAATAACACGAGTCATTCAGCGTACTGAAAACGTCGTCGGTTATTTGTTATTATTTGCATACAAATTACGTAATTTCCTTAAACGATTCCTCGGCTGGTGTACTGCCATGACGTGGGTTGTTCAAATTCAATTAAAATCCCACCGAGTCGATATTACTGAAAAGAATTTATTAAAACGGCAGGCATTATAACTGTTGAGTGGATTTGTATTGTGTTCCATTTTTTCTGCAAATTTATTATTCATATTACGTTTGTTTAATCAGTCTTTGTGTGCATCAGTTGCTGGGTAATATCCTTTCACTGTCAGTGGGTTTTCATGGTTTCCATCAAAATGGTGGACTGTTCCTTTTTGAATTACAAGTTCCGCACCGAGACCCAGCTTTATCAAAACTCATGTTAAATCGAATGGAATAGGTTGGATCCAAACTTTGCCATGTTATGCCATTTGTTGCAAACTCCCAATCCCAAATCAGTTACGCTTACCTCTCCATTGTGCTGCTAATTCAATCAAAAATTTAAATTTATTTCGCCGAGCTGGCATCTGCTGGTTGGTTTTCAAATTCAGCACAAGTTGTGCTCGTGGTCGTGCTTGGGGCTTGCGCCGCTAACTATCATTGAAGCGCCCTCATGTCGATAAATATTTACCTTGAACATCTGCGTGTACATCATTATCCTTGTAGCATGCAGCCACGGATTTCAACATCATAAATATTTTCTGTAATGACCGGAGCGAGTGAATAATGGTCGCTGCTGCTGCGATTGTTGAAGAAAAACCATAATTATCCGTTTCCTAGTTGGTTTTCCATTGGACGTATACTGGATAGCGGATATGAAGTGTAGGTTTAAACAACAACAGGTGGCATGGTGATAATAGGCGCAAGGTAGGATGATATTTAAATTGTGTGTTGAAGCATGGTGGTGAAAATTGGTTTTAATGATATATTTAAATTTTTAAGAATTTTAAAATATTGGCAAAATGGGTCGGGGTTTGAAACACAACTAAATTATGTAGGTATCGGGTTATGTATGGTTGGCAGTCTTGTGGTGGTCTTTTACCTCGAGATTTAAGCTAAAGTCACACTTAAGTTAATGCGCTCCGACCGAAATTTGTGTTTCTCTAGCAAAACCCCGGATCTGGAGGGTTATACCTTTGCCTTTCCGAATGTCTACTGCATAAGAGGTATCAACATCCCCGGGCGGTACCTCAGCATCAGAGAGAGATATCTAAAACGGTTTGTTTAACCGCTTGCATAATTTATTTAAGGAAAACGAGGTGAGCTGCCTATGGTCCGTTTGCAAGATTGTGAGTTTCTTGCTTGATTGTAGCTTTAAGTATCCAATTATAATAGCCAGTCCGCGATAATAGGAACAATTTTCAGTGGAGAATCCTCATACAAAACTGCATATTGCGACCTTCGAAGTATAAAAGGTAAAGGCTAAAAATGATTATTGCTAAAGCAGTGGTTAATGTGCTGAACTACTGACCAAAGAGATCTCCAATTCGATCCCCGGAAAAAGAAATTATATCTTGAGTTTCTTTTTTCCCATCACGCGAATGTCTGACAAGCATCAGACAGTCCTAAGAAGTCCTGAGTCCTAAGAAGCCCTCGGATTCGGCTTAAAATTGCAGGTTCCTTCCATTCGTTTCAGAAATAAAAACTCTCACAAACAACTCTCTAAGTGGAGTACTTGCAATTTATTTTAATTATTTATCCAACTAATCAGTGTGACAAATTTTGACAAAGATTGTTCTCTGTTTCACCGGGCTGTTGATATTTTTGGATGTTTTCAATATGCTAATCAACAATCCCGACTTTAGAAGACCCACTTGTCACATCTGCAAACCTCTGCTATCCGTTTCCACCTCTGACTGATCCCCAACCTTAGGACGAACAATGAAATCCAATTTTGCTGCAACCCTCCGAACCATTTGTAATCCAAAATTGCTTTTCCAACAGCACAAACGCTTTCAACGCTTACCCAGCCTATGTACATTCATCGTTTTGCCGGTTATGAAAACGAACCACAATAAGATTTATTTTTACTTGTATCTAATATAGCTTGTCCCCTATAACTGTAGATATATTTGACAATGAAAAGTGGGCGCGCATACAATTGAATTGACCAACAAGCTATATGCAATATCCGAGTCCCCTACTTGTCAAGGAACGGGGGCGACGAATATCTTTCCTTTCCATATACGGGTTAACCCACAGGGTATTAACATTTTATTGCATTGTACGGCAATAAATTCCTATAGTTGTGCTGTGCACTTCAGCTCTGTCATCCGTTTCAATATAAAATAATATCACAGTCGGGGAAAATTGAAAATTTATTCAACAATCGATGGGATTTTGTGGAATAGACCGCAATGGCTCCGAGGGATAAAATGATTTCCAATAAATGACGGAACTAAGCCTTCAGACTTTCAAACAATTTTTTTTTTGTATTTATTTTTTCAATATAAATTCCATTTGGGGGGCATATTTTCATATAAATTATTATTATTCGCAAAACAAATGTATTTTTATGATTTTTAAAATTGGCCCATGGAAGGTCATCTTCTACGAATAGCTGCAAGGTTTGGTTAGGAAATGGATGGCTGGAAATAAATTTGTAGACGAAGGGCTATAAGGTGATTTAACAATAGAAATAAAATGTTTATACTTGGCCTGGTAATGCCAAAATATTTTGTTTGTCTCAATAAAATTGTGTCAAATGAATAAAAAAAATATATGATGATGTTTGTGGAGTTAAGAAATAAATAAATAGGTGAAATTTTGTAAGTTTTCATAATCTATTCAGTCCTTACAAATAATGAGAACTCTGCCTCCAAAAATTCTCCTTCGAAGCAAGATGCACGAGGCCTACCTTAAGTTGACTTCTGAAAACGCTGCCTCAAAAAATTCTCCTTCGAAGCAAGATGCACGAGGACTACCTTAAGTCGACTTCTGAAAACGCTGCCTCAAAAAATGCTCCTTCGAAGCAAGATGCACGAGGACTACCTTAAGTTGACTTCTGAGAACGCTGCCTCAAAAAATTCTCCCTCGAAGCAAGATGCACGAGGCCCACTTTAAGTTGACTTCTGATAACACTGCCTCAAAAAATTCTCCTTTGAATTAAGATGTACGAGACCCCCTTTTAGTTGACTTCTGAAAACGCTGCCTCAAAAAATTCTCCTTCGAAGCAAAATTCACGAGGCCTACCTTAAGTTGACTTCTGAAAACGCTGCCTCAAAAAATGCTCCTTCGAATCAAGATGCACGAGGACTACCTTAAGTTGACTTCTGAAAACGCTGCCTCAAAAAATTCTCCCTCGAAGCAAGATGCACGAGACCCCCTTTTAGTTGACTTCTGAAAACGCTGCCTCAAAAAATTCTCCTTCGAAGCAAAATTCACGAGGCCTACCTTAAGTGGACTTCTGAAAACGCTGCCTCAAAAAATTCTCCTTCGAATCAAGATGCACGAGGACTACCTTAAGTTGACTTCTGAAAACGCTGCCTCAAAAAATTTTCCTTCGAAGCAAGATGCACGAGGACTACCTTAAGTTGACTTCTGAAAACGCTGCCTCAAAAAATTCTCCCTCGAAGCAAGATGCACGAGGCCTACCTTAAGTTGACTTCTGAAAACGCTACCTCAAAAAATTCTCCCTCGAAGCAAGATGCACGAGGCCCACTTTAAGTTGACTTCTGATAACACTGCCTCAAAAAATTCTCCTTCGAAGCAAAATTCACGAGGCCTACCTTAAGTTGACTTCTGAAAACGCTGCCTCAAAAAATTCTCCTTCGAATCAAAATTCACGAGGCCTACCTTAAGTTGACTTCTGAAAACGCTGCCTCAAAAAATTCTCCTTCGAATCAAGATGCACGAGGACTACCTTAAGTTGACTTCTGAAAACGCTGCCTCAAAAAATTCTCCCTCGAAGCAAGATGCACGAGGACTACCTTAAGTTGACTTCTGAAAACGCGTTCTCCAAAAATTCTTCCTTGTAGCAAGATGCACGAGGCCCACTTTAAGTTGACTTCTGATAACACTGCCTCAAAAAATTCTCCTTTGAATTAAGATGTACGAGACCCCCTTTTAGTTGACTTCTGAAAACGCTGCCTCAAAAAATTCTCCTTCGAAGCAAAATTCACGAGGCCTACCTTAAGTGGACTTCTGAAAACGCTGCCTCATAAAATTCTCCTTCGAATCAAGATGCACGAGGACTACCTTAAGTTGACTTCTGAAAACGCTGCCTCAAAAAATTTTCCTTCGAAGCAAGATGCACGAGGACTACCTTAAGTTGACTTCTGAAAACGCTGCCTCAAAAAATTCTCCCTCGAAGCAAGATGCACGAGGCCTACCTTAAGTTGACTTCTGAAAACGCTACCTCAAAAAATTCTCCCTCGAAGCAAGATGCACGAGGCCCACTTTAAGTTGACTTCTGATAACACTGCCTCAAAAAATTCTCCTTTGAATTAAGATGTACGAGACCCCCTTTTAGTTGACTTCTGAAAACGCTGCCTCAAAAAATTCTCCTTCGAAGCAAAATTCACGAGGCCTACCTTAAGTTGACTTCTGAAAACGCTGCCTCAAAAAATTCTCCTTCGAATCAAGATGCACGAGGACTACCTTAAGTTGACTTCTGAAAACGCTGCCTCAAAAAATTCTCCCTCGAAGCAAGATGCACGAGGCCTACCTTAAGTTGACTTCTGATAACACTGCCTCAAAAAATTCTCCTTTGAATTAAGATGTACGAGACCCCCTTTTAGTTGACTTCTGAAAACGCTGCCTCAAAAAATTCTTCTTCGAAGCAAAATTCACGAGGCCTACCTTAAGTTGACTTCTGAAAACGCTGCCTCAAAAAATTCTCCTTCGAAGCAAGATGCACGAGGACTACCTTAAGTTGACTTCTGAAAACGCGTTCTCCAAAAATTCTTCCTTGTAGCAAGATGCACGAGGCCTACTTTAAGTTGACTTCTGAAAACGCTGCCTCAAAAATTCCATCGACCTCTATTAATTTGAAAAACAGATCAAAATCGTCCTATTACAAAAGCATTCCTGACTGTCTTTTGTCATCCCTACCTAACTCCCGACCTAATCGAATACTCCACTCACTTAAGGTAGTGCTTTACTTAATTTCGCATCATTCCAATTGAATGTAAACTGTCAACCAAAGGCAGTATATTTTATGTGATTACTTCATTCCATTATGGGTAGCATAATATCTCCGGATAAATAATTGGCAATGCCCTTGCATATACGAAGCTCTTTTCCCTCTTGTCTATGCAATGGAATCCAGAGCAATTACGTTTGCATTAAAAACGCATTACCATTTATTTGCAAGGATACCGCGCTTTGCAAAACGGAGTAAAGGAAGTGCATAGCTAGAAGTACGACATCTTTATTCAAAAGTAATGCATTTTTGAGTTGTTTTGAAAATACATTCCGTCATGTGTAATATATGTAAGTGACTGCTGACTGGAAACATTGAGACTGTTTTTTTTTTTTACAAATTGGCTAAATAATTCAGAAGAAATTTATTTTTTTCCTAAAACTATTTCCTCAAGTATCAAGCCTTAAAACTTTCTTAAAAACAGTACGTAAATGTTATTGATTCGTACAAAATTTCGAACTCGAGATGTTAATCAATTCTGACATTACGATGATAGGCGAACTCAAAAAAGTGGGTCGAAAAATTATGTCCGTCTGTCTGTCTGTATGTCCCGAGGCCTGCAGCCTAAGCGGCTGAACGGATTTCGTTCAAACTTCGGATTTATAGTTTGGGGGCTTACAGTTAGGGGCTGTTTTTTTTTTGCATGGTAACCTCAATATTAATGGTACTTCCCATACAAAATGTTCATACCAGTTTGATTTGTTCGAAAACGGGTCTAACGATTTCAACAAAAACTGATATTTAAGCTTAAGTAGATGAGGTAAACATAGCTGCATACCCAGTTTTCCGCTAAAAAGTCGAGTAACGGTACTTTTGTTATTTGGACATATCTCGAAAACGGTCCATACGATTGTAACAAAAATTAATTTCTAAGGTAATATGGTCATTTCTAACTTAATGGAAAACTCAGTTTTTCTCTGTATTATCGTAAAATGGATTTTTGAAAAAAGTCATTTTTGAAAAATATAGTTTTCCGTAGTTAACCTCAAAACGTAGTAGAAACGAGTAGAATTGATGTTTTGATTGATTGCGTCCTTTTTCAATTTCAATTTTCAATTCGAATCACAGGAAACGCTCACTTTAAAAACTGCTCATATCTCGAAAATCCCATTTTCGATTTAGATAACCGACAATAACTTGTACTCGGTTTTCAGTTTAATAGTTAAGCAATAGTATTTTTCAAATTAAACGTTACAATATTTGGTAGGTACTGTTTTGTCTGCCAAATTTTACAAAAAACCGCTCTAACGAATTTGATCAAAATACATATAAAAAGATAAAATCAGTATTCGAAATATTCGTACTTAGTTTTTCTCAATAAATTCGAATAAATTAGATTATTAATTATTTCTCAAAAATGATTGCACATATCCCGATCTATTTTCCAGAATCTATTCTATATTTTTGTATAGATAAAAATGCAATAACAGCTACGCAAAACTTGAAAGCAAATATTTCCCTTTTTTCAGCCACGCAAAACTTCAAAGCAAATATTTCCCTTTTTTCAGCCTTGTTGAATGCTTTTGTTGAAACTTTTGACGAATGAGAAAGTTTTGTTCCACCCAGTCCTGCACTTTATTTCTTTAAACTTTCTAGTGTAGGTATTTTGTAAGAAAAAGGTTTTGCTCCCGTACAAAATGTCGAACTTACACGATGCTCTTTTGACCGTCTGTCTATCGACTTTAATGGACGATACTGATACAGAAGTCAGCTCTGAAGAAGCAGTCATTTTTCCGTCTTTTCAGAGTCGCTTTTATCGATTTATTGGTTAATTGGTCCAAGTCCGGGTTATACAAAGCATTTGATATTCGAAAGAGGCTGATTCTCAAGGCCCCAATGGCCGCCGATGTTTGTATAGAGAAAAAGCACGTTGGCGATAGCCTCAAGACCGGCGAGTGGAGCCCTAATTTTTCACTGGCAAAGCTATATGTTTGATCTTCTAGTTTGGCCTTGATAGATGCATCTGAAAGAGGGCACTACACAGCCATCTACATCTGGAGTTAAATTTTAAGTGGTATTTCCCAGGTGTTCACAAAGATTCTCCACCGTAAAACTGTCAGTTTATCAACTAAAAACGGTCAGCAAAAATACCCACCCCACTCAGAAGCCTCTCGATTGCTTGAAACTTTTGGCACACATTCAAGACACATTCGAGAGGGTATAAGACACTCACTAAGTTTTGTGTTTTTCTTTTACTAGAATCAATTTTGTCAAAAACTCTTTCGCAAAGAAAACACACACGAACTGAGCATTCTCGCACAGTCGCTCAAAGAAAACATGCTTTTGTTCTAACCACGAATGTTATTTTATTTCTTTGTTTCTGTCTTTCATCTCTTTATTGTGCTGAAACGAAGAGAAAAGTAAAATTGCTGTTTTCATTTTATTGTACCTCTTTGTGGGACATGTCGAGGGTGACATTCATTCGCTCGCTTCTCACCCATTGCCATTTTTATACGAGGAAAAGTTCAAAGCGAGACGCAATCTAAAAAGGATCTGATAAAGCCGATAGCGAGATTATCTTTCCAGCGAAATGGGCGACTGAGTGAATTATTTAGTAGGTAATATCCATATCCATGGGACTTTAACACATTACCCGGGCCATAGATAAGTATAAACTGATAAGTTGGCCTTTAAAGTTTGGTAGACATATCTTGGGAAGAAGAATTGAGGCTTTCGATTTCAATTTCAATTATTTGCATGTGTCGCCATTACAGCCGGAGTGACCGAGGTCGGTATTCCCCTGCCATTTATGTGTATAAGTAGCCCAAATTAGTGACTAAATGGAAATCAAGTCCTCTTATGGTACAAGTCCACCCCAGTCGCACTGCATACATAGACGATACACATTCGGATGTGTATCCATAAAAATAACAACTTGAATTTCTGGGCATACATCCAGCTTAATACACTTGAATGGCCAGCTCACAATTGAAGAGGAAGTACGTGTGTCATTTGTGAATGCTTGGCTTTGGGAAAAATCGCCCCTAATTAGCCGAGGATTATAATGTCCTTCGTTTGGCCTTGTCAATACAAAAATATGGGTTCAGAGTAAGAAGCACACATACTCGTATAGCAACAACACAAAGGAGTAGTATATGATTTCAGAAGGAAGAGTCAGTCATTCAGTCAGCAGGACTGAGGACAGTTGTCGGTTGCTGCTTTGCAAATTGAATGCCGTTTGTGGTAAGCAGATTAATGATGATGGCAGGAGGAGTAGAACACATTTTATCATTTTGCTGGCATCAGGAACTTATTTCTTGGTCGGTTTTTCTCCCTCTCTCTCTCGGATTCTTGTATATTGATTACGGGAATGACTGATTTATTGGTTGGTTACGGAGTGCTTGCTGTTTGCACCGAACCTATTTGGGGGAGAAGACACACATTCTGCGTTAAGACAGATGGACGGCACTGAAATTGGAGTTCATGGTGGCGCGGCAAATGAATTTGTTTAAGGTCGGTCTCTAACTCATTGCATGTGTGTTCTGGGACTGAGAACATACGCGGCACTGTAAGGCAATAAATCTATTCTTTCTCAAAAGCTGTTCGTATCTTTCCGTGGTATTTTCGTTGCTATCTTTGGTTGGCTTTGCTAGGCAGAACAATCATTAATCTATGTAATCATTTACTTTGCGGACCACTGGCCACAAAAGGCCTTTCCAGTCAGATGGCTAAATAGATAGAGCCCTTCAAGTTGCGCAAGCCGTGTTAGAGGCAGGGGGTGTCCAATTGTGATCGTGGATCCAGCAGTTTTAAAGGTGATTAGCCATGAAAGTCGTCTCAAACAACCTTTTCTTCGGACCTCGTGTAAGTCTTTTTGAGAAGATCGTAGAATTTTTCCTTGGCTGATGGCTGACTCCTCTGTGGAGGCGTGAGTTTCTAAAATTTCTAAAATTTGAACCTAGTGCCGATTGATATTACAATAGACGAAAGTTTACAATACACAAGCCTAAGAAATTAAGCCTTGATCTGAATTAGATATATAAGATACAAACCAAGTGAACGTTGACCTTGTTCTTTGTGGTATTTCTAGGAGTGTTTGCCCCGTTTTCCGTCAACTTTGTACTTATCTAGAGGTTCTACTAGTTGCGTACCTTGTTTTCAAAAAATGCTCAAGAGTAAGGCGAACTTATAATGTGGGCAGATAAGACCCAGCGATTTCATTTGAAGTTTTCAAGTTATTTGCAGAGTGGGTAAGGTTGTCAACATATAAATCATGCTCGTTCGAGGCTTGTTTGAGGGTATTTCTTCAAAAACTTCCAATTTAAATGACCACTCCATTGACTCTAGGACAGCAGAGCAGAGATTCTGTGTCCGAGTACCCCCTAGGATGTCAGCGCCGCTATTCATAATTTTTAAGCAAGCCTGACAAGCCCGAAAAGATTTCCATTGACTTATGGTCCAAATTTGTTGGCAAAGCTCACTTAAACGTTATGCCACTTTGACCGATTAATTCCTCCGCCGTACGTCCTCTTTCGGAGGGGTTAATGTTAGAATTCGGAGTTTCACTTAGACAGTCACTCCCCAACATTATGGTCTTGCAGTTTGCTTCGTGTTTAACCTTATAAGTTCAGCAAGTCGCGTCGATACAGCCAGATTACAAGATCTATCTTTTTTTCAAGATTTTTGAGCTCCAAAATATGTAAAAGACTTTTTACCTCGAAATCATCAAATTTCAAGATTTTTGATACGAGTATCATGAACTTTTTAAACCTTTTCTATTAAAGAAAAACGTTGGCTATTAATTCCATTCTTATATATAATGTAAGTCGAACAGAGCCTATGCACAATTTCTGTCTCACTTACTTTTTCATCAACTCTAAGGAAAGATGCATTTTAACGAATTTGATAAAATAACTGATGTAACGTGTTTTTGGAAAAATGGTTTCGTATGTACTGAAACGGTTGCTGAAATTTTTATCTTTACAAAGGATTTGTTGAGCTTTAATGAGCCGAAATTCTATGTTCTTGATATAGGTAAGCAATGCAGTTCTAAGTCAATTTAATTCAATTATGCTCCAAAATTTCAAAAAGTATTAACATTAAATTATAAAGATTTTTTAATAGATATGTAGGTGATTTATGTATTAGTAGTAAAGTACTTCAAAATTGTATTTTAAATTTCGCTCTTTTTATATTTTGAACAAAATCTTGAAAAAAAAGATTTTTTTTTATCTGGCAGCACTGCTGAGGAGGTAAAAAGAGCACAATTGATTGTGTTCGTGGCAGTTACGATCATATGGACCGCCAGGCATATATCAATCAGGGTCTAAAATTTTCAGAAACTACCTTACCACCACTCGGTCTCATTGGTCTTTTAAAAAAATTGTATGAAACGATGAGTTTTGCATGGCCAACTTGGTCAGCCTTTGGTCCGAACCTGCACACTTTTTCTCTCGCTTATTATTGACTATCGGATATCAGTTTCAAAGTGTCACGCATAAAGTCGTGCATTGAACTGACTTAAAATAATACTCGAAGTTAGGCAAGAGGTGCGTATAGGCAGTGTTGCCAGATTGGGCGCTTTGTCGTATTTTGGGCTATCTTTTTTCTTAAAAAACTATGGAAATTTCTTCAATGAGCGCCCAACACAAATTTGGGCTGCATATCGTTTAACAAGTTTTGTTTAAATTTTGTTTGTTTTATTTCTTCACAAAACCACAAAAAATAAATATTTTCGAACAAACCCGCACTTTTAAAACTCGACAGCACTCTTGCAGTCAAGTCACATCGAACAGTCGTTCAACTTTCAGGCACACCAATTTATTTTGCTACCTTTTGATTTGACACAAGCCACAAAGGCCAGTTGCAGAAGGTAGTGGGAAAAATACAAAAAAAAAAATTACTTAGGGAATTGGAAAAATTTTCAACGATTTTTGGGCTTCTTCCTGGGCAACGACTTTGGGCAACATTTTTTCAAGGTTTGGGCGCTTAAAGCAAACAAAATTCTGGCAACCCTGCGTATAGGTACCCAAGGGTTATAGCTTTTCACCAACAATCGTTTGGTTAAAGCTTCTTGTCAAAACACTAAAAGAGACCTTAATTTTTGTTCGAACGGTTGAATTCCGACGTTTTTCCAGACCAGATATGCTCTCCAATGTTTGTCAGACCTTCGCATGGACTTGTGAAGTGGAAATAACCTTAAGAAGTAATTTTTGTAATAACTACTTTAAACCTTCCGAATGAAAGGAACTGAACTATGCCATCGCAAATTCAAAGGATTTCCCCTTTTTATACATGATCCACCCAGAAATCCCACAGTAAAAAAAAATCCCACCCCCAACCGTGTCCACCTCCAACTCCGCTTTATTTTTACCACTTTTTCGCAGACGATGACCCCTCGTTCCGATTAAATCTGACGCCATCATCTGATATATGGTATATGAAATATCAACACCATTTTAATTTTGCAAACGATAATATCACTCCAAATAAATAAATTTCCGCATCGATTTCCTGACTCCATTTGCGTTCCTTTTTAATTCTTTTACAATGCCGGTAAAAGCAATTAATACAACGAACGTGGTTTGGATTTTTTTTGCGCCTTTGCACTCAGTCACCGAAAAATTCCGTTGAATTGTTATTCCTCTTTTTTTCGCCTGGAATGGTTGTCAACAGTTTTTTTGTTGGACCCATTTTATTGTCAAGGAAACCAAGTCACACCAGCCATGACATTATACGTACATTAAAATTTACTGTTTCGAAAAATAAATCACAAGGACATCCGACTCGCGCAAAGACCTAGCGCGCGAGAAAAGACACTATCTTACCCTTTAAATAAAACTTAATTCGTCCCATGAGTCAAGAATAATATCCTTTAATCGTAAATTGAAACAAACGTCGGGGACTGTGCGCCCCCGGACCATTCGAGGACTTTGCAAGTGGAATATCGGAATAATGCATGAATATTCATGGCCATTGATTAAATCACCGAAGGAACAGTCTGTAGGCATCGATAGAACGGTCTGGAGGTGACAGACCAAAGATTCTGACCAACGTCTCTACGTCTATCTGTGCTGCATGCGAAATGACTCTCTGGGAATTGGAAATTCAAAAAAGAACGACGAAGGAAAAATCCGACCACCAACGGATAGAAGTTGCTCCTCTGAAATTGTCGGTTAATATCGCCTGCAGAAAATAAATCCATTTCAATTCAATCGCAGAAGGAAGATGTTACACGTTCTGTGATAGCATTTACAATTTCCGGACTGATTCCATTGGACGTTCCGGTGGAGGGGGGAAAATAATTTTTTTTTTGTTCTACTGTTTCGTTTCGACAGAAACATTGAAAATCCATTTGTGCCTCGGAAGTAACCTAGATTTTAATAGTCTAGTGGTGATGGTGGTGGACTAGACGATTTATGGGACAATGCCATGGGGGTTGACACGAGTTGATTTTTATCATTCCAAAATGGATTCGACTTCGATGTTGATGAATGGATGGTCTCCGAGCAATTAAGGGAAAGTATTTTCAGTACAAAAGTGATATCGATGTAATTGTACAGCGTACATAGTACACACACGTCAAACTGTCAAAATTAAAGACAACCCCATCGCAGTCCGTTTTCTTCCGCTGGCAGTGGGGTCTGGGGTGTGCCAACAAATTACGCATTTATCTCAGAGACGTAAGGACGCAACATGATGGGACTCCTTATGGGTATACTCTCCGGCCGGCTGGCGATAGTCATCTTCGTGCTGGGTTGTGAAACTCTGGGTCATAAAAGAATAATATGTGTCTATTTTATACATAAAATGTAAGTAATCGTTTCGAGGTTCACAGCAAGAGCGGCCCAATAAAAATGAGTTTGTCTTGTACAAAAGAAAATGGAGACTCATTTATTTGGCGAAGCATTTCTTTGTACTGTCGAATGTCGAATGTGTTTATCGTGTCTCCGTGTGATAAATCCGCCTTTAGATAAGGATAAATTGTGTGACAGTAGTTTTGCGGAGTAATTTCGGGTGACACGTGGCGGTTTGGTTATGGTTACTTTTATCCACTTAAAAAAAAAATACATAAGCAATCCATATACAGCTGACCAAAGAAGAAGCAGAAGTCCCTTAAAGCAAGAGCGTAGAAAAGTACCTACAGTGATTGTCTTGAGCCTTGTTTGTAAATAGTAAGAGGCGGTGGAAAAAAAACCTTGATAATCAGATTTGTAATGAGCGCTATAGCTTTGAAATTTGTACCTCATTTTTGATTAAACTTTTGTGGATTGCCTAAAACTTGACTTGCCTTCATAGAAAAGAAGACAAATCATGACGTAAAAAGTCATACAAATCCAACCATAGAACTGCATGCTTCCGCAACTCTTAAGGCGTGCTGAAAAAAAAAGGGGAAACGAGAAAGCGGTAGTTGGAGCTTTGGTTTGAGCATGACTTTAAGACGAATAAGAAAATTTAAATGTCACCAACTATTCACTAAATTCATGTCAGGATCAGTGTTGCCACTGAAAAAAAAATGAGTCCGGTCAAATCTGCGACTTCTTCCTTTGGGGCCACGTGAAAGATAAGGTCTACGCCAACAGCCGAGCGTCGATTCAAGACCTCAAAGATAAAATTCGTGAGGGTATCGAGGACATAGGGCAGCCACTTTGCGATTTGGTTATGGAAAATTTCATGAAAAGGATATGGTCCTGTATGCGTGCTCGTGGTGGCCATTAGGCTGATGTTGTTTTTCATTATTAACTAAACATCCGATCATTTATCTCAAAAAATGGCATTTTTCTTTGAATACTAAAATAACACCTCTTATTGGAAAACCCTTTATTATATGTATTTAGTTTCTTAATTTTTCAAAACTAATCTTAAATCAAATAAAACAATAAACAAACAATTCATGGAAAAGCTCTGCATCACAACGTTTTGCAGAAAATGGAACTTTTCACTCTACTTTGACGTTTGAAATTGGTAAAACTAACACCGAAATTGCAAAATATGCTAAATCGTCTTCACTTCAGTGTTGTTTGAATGATCACACACAGTCACAGTTGGTAGGATTATACGGACAGCCGCCGCGAAAAGCCGCTGTATTGTGGGATTATTCACAATAAATTGGTTTCTGTATGAAATTGTGAGTGTGTTCGTTAAGTATGGCCAAGTATCATTCAAATTATAGAAATGTATCCTTTATGTTCTATGTTCTAGAACAATATTATTTTTCAGGACAAACAAGTTTTTTCCGGTTAAAGAATTTTTTCGTTTCGGTTAAAAATCGGTTAGACGGGACTTCAAAATTTACTTCCATCAGAGTGAAGAGATTTTGGTCAAATATGACCGGAATCGTGTCAGAATGGCAACACTGGTCAGGATAACTTTGAATTGTAATAATATTAACTATCTGAATTTTGAGGATAAATATCGCCCAAGGCGACCCTAAGTTAGGTGACCAAAGTCACATTATTTAGAAAGGGGAGAAGTAAGCTCTGCATCGTGTATTTATGAGCGGCATAGACCTTAAAGGCACGAATGGTCACACCATAGGCAAGGTGAGTTATCTGCCTTCCTATAAAGCTTTCTATGTGCGCCCATCACCCTAAAGCCCTCATTCCAATTGATTTTTCACTTTTTTCCCATGAAAGTTAATCTTCAATAATGCGAAAAAAATGTAAAAATGGTTTTAAATAAACTGTAGCTCAGCCTGTGGGCGTGGCTGAAATATGAATGATAGCTCAAAATATTCGTTGAAGTATTGCCTAAAAACAATTTGATGGCTTTTGCTATCGACAAAAATATAAAAAATATATATAAAAAATAAGTTTGGACCCACTTTACTAACCTTTCGAACACAAAATTTAAAAAAAAAATCCAAATTAAGTTTGAGTCTTAGGTATTCAGCGAAAGACCATGTCAAATTTGGATTTGGAGGTACTAGGTCTAGTGGTTTAGGCTGGACTGTGATCTTTGATTAAGAAAATAATAGAAATTCATGGAAGCCTGACCAGGTGTTTCCAACCCTTTCGAGGTCGATTTAAAAATAAAACGATATGAAAGACCTATAAAGCTTCTACGTCCATTTTTTTCTAAGTTTGTTTGTTTTTATCATAGAATACATCTTTTAAAGCCATAAGACCATAGTCTTTCCGTGTGGATATAGCGAAGCTTCTACCTCCAAAGGATTGTTAGATTTTCATCCCCCTTTTCTAAGTAGAAGACTCATTTGTTGTCACAAAAAGACAAATCTTTTTTTGCCATAATTCCCAAGTAACAATTTTACTTCGGTAAGGTGCTATCGAAGCTATTTCTCCTCCCGCAATACCAACTGCATAATGCCTAATGCTAATTGCGCTAGTATATTGTTACATAGAAATTCGTATTGTCAAAAACGTCACGTAACTTCAAAAATTCCGACTCACCAGCCCACTCGCACCTTGCATATGCCACTTCCGCTGTGGGCAAAGCTGCTGACAGTGTTCATAGAATTTTATACGTTAAATTTGAAATTATTTATATTCGTGTGGATAGTATTTTTTTTTAGGAATAAGTGTATATATTTGTTTAAAATATTTAGGAAAAATTTTCATTGCAGAATGGTTGCATGAAAATAAAAACATTTTGAGCAAATTTTCTTCAGCTACTTAAGAAAAATGCACACAATAAATCGATCTTAATGATATCGAAAAGAGGTGAATACATAACCATGTTTGTCCCAATATGTTTCTTACATGTAAAATATCTCCTGAAGATATTTATACTAACCAACCAAATCAAATTATTCGCCTTTTAACAATTTATAATAACTAACCAATGGCATTCAGTAATATAAAAATGTGGTATTCCCGAACTCTTTCACATTTCCCCACGGTTGCCGAGGTTGGCAGCATTTATTTTTGAATTTTTTGTTTTTTTTTGCATGTCGCACGGATTCTTTTTTGACATAACAACGATTGGAATACAAAATGGCGAATTTGAATAAAAATTGAGGGGGCCAGCGGCAAGAGGATTGTGAGTTGGGGGTCTCAGTATGGTTTGTCTATGCTTTAGACGGGCTGTTCATTTTTACCTCTATAAAGCCTCCATATGTAAGTTAGGAGGAAGTACGAGTAAGTGCTTCTGTACAGCTTACAATCGCAAGCGGTTGACTGCATGACAGTTCATAGCTTATATAATGCCTTCGGCCAGAAGCTCTAAAGAAGCTTCTAGGAAGCGCTTCGAACCGCAAGCTTTATCGAAGCAATTCACTTTCCACGCATCTCCAGACACATTTTCAGAAGTCTAATAGAGATCTTATCGATACTTATTATCAAATCCCTCTATAAAGCCTGTGTATATGCTTCGTAAAGGACTTACTGAAGTTATTGTCCAAACAATTGCTTCGAAATGGATCAACTTCGGTTACCAAAGACTATAGAAACTCTATCGAAGCTGTTGCCTACAGAAATTACAAATTTGAACCCTACCGAAGTCAAATTGTTACTTGGGGTGTTAAAATATAAATGAATAATAAATGTAAATGCAAATTTGTTAATAAAAAATCATCAACTCAAATACTCATCGAGCAAGATAATTTAAGACATTTTACATATGATGGCAACTTTAGTGCTCAAAAATCAGATGATTAACGATTAGAAGTTTTTTTTTCAACTATAAGCAAAAAAAACTTCGTGTCCCAGTATGAAATCCACAAAGAAGAAGCTAACTTCTGACTTTTGAGAGGGGGTTGTTGTGTCAAGAAATATCAACGCTGATTGAAAAGTTTTTCTCTTTCTCAAGTTCGATTTTTTTTAACCCCACGTCTGTCGAAAAGTTAGAAGTGCAAATTCAGCCTTCCAAAATGATAAGGATAAAGACGGAGGACTCCAAGAACATATATCACTTCATTTCGACGGCCCACAAAATTCAAACTCAGCTATTCAGTTACTTTTGCTATTAAGACCAGAGAATGGGATCCTGAGGACATCTTCCGCCACTGGTTCCTAAAACTTTGCTTACAACTTGGAATGCATACTGAGCCCGTCAAGCTTTTATGACTTCTAATTGACATTTTTGAACAGCACTCTTGCTTTCACTACTCCTACTTCTGCCTCTGACATTTTCCCTCTACATTCCAAAAATAATTTATTCAAATTCGTGGGACAGAAAAAAAAACAACCACGGCCAGCGGTAAAAGTTTTATTCCACTTAAGCTGCGCTCCAACCAAAACGAAATCCAAATCCAACTGCAAACTATAAATGTTTCCATTCACCATAATCCTTTTATCCACTCGACCGAGAGAAAGTATAAATTAAATGTCGAAACATGTCAATATTTCCCCCCTGGCGCTGCCACATTTGGCGGGGCAAATGGCAAATCCCCACACATGCAGCGCGCCGCAGCAAAATCAAAAATCAATTTTATAGTTTGCGGGCACTTTTCACATTTACGAGGGATAAACTTATCTAAGCCTTTGTAACTCCAAGAAATAACCCACATGACACATGAATACGTAAGTCGTGTCCTTCCACACATCTACCTACAGCCAGCTCTAACGTTAGCAGACTCGAACAAAATAAATAAATTCTACCAATCGAATGTCGTTGTCGAACGGATTTGATTTATTTTCGTCCATTAGATTTCCTTTGGGATATTTTCGTGGGACCGTAAAAAGTGGGGGTAGCAC
This sequence comes from Cheilosia variabilis, assembly GCA_951230905.1. Taxonomy (NCBI): domain Eukaryota; kingdom Metazoa; phylum Arthropoda; class Insecta; order Diptera; family Syrphidae; genus Cheilosia; species Cheilosia variabilis. The sequence goes on along the minus strand of OX579680.1, from coordinate 56,561,625 downwards.
AATAAAAAAAAAAATACAAAAAAAGAGCCACCACAACAGAAGCCATTTATTTCGCTCGGTTTTTACTTAATTACGTTATCGGGTACTTTTGTGTAGGGTTTGAGATAAATCAGACAAAGAAAAATGTTTAAATACCGCATGAGTATACGAGCAGCACATTTCTGAGTTATTGCCATGAAGGCAATCCGAAAGGAAACTAACACCATTTATCATTTTAATGCAACGGTATATAGATGGGAGCACGAGCACGAGTCCGAGCCCGAGCCCTAGCCCGTATATGGAATGTTACCTTATGGCAAATTTATGGCAACGTGAAGAGCATAATTGTTTTGACTTCGCCACTAAGTTATATTGGGTGGCAATATGGCGAAGTAAGACGACCAAACGTATGTACCAATAATTAATCCAGAGATACGAGTATTGTTGGGCCATAATGGAAACAGTAATCACATAAATTACATAGTATTGCAATTAGGAAAGTGCTTTGGTAAACTGACAGTAAATGTCATTAAAATTAAACCTTATATAGGGACAGTTACCAGAGAGCGTTGTGGGATAGTTTTGCCCTCGGCACGTCACATCATTTTGGATATACACATAATTTAGATCCAAATTTGAGACAAAGTGGACGATTTTGGGTAGATTGTTTGAGGTATAATGTTGCTGGAAAAGGATTCCTGGGAATCAGCAATAATGTCACATGAGGTATTGCCGGGGGCAGCTCACACTTTGATTTAGTTAGTCGACTCAATATCAAATTAATATAAATATCCAGTGCAAGGCAAAGCGCAATGCAAGAGCAACGCAATACAATACAGCGCAGCGCAATTTAATACAGCGAAGCGCAGATCATCGCACAATGTAAACGACCGACACACAGTCACAGTCGGTAGGATTATACGGACAGCCGCCGCGAAAAGCCGCTGTATTGTGGGATTATTCACAATAAATTGGTTTCTGTATGAAATTGTGAGTGTGTTCGTTAAGTATGGCCAAGTATCATTCAAATTATAGAAATGTATCCTTTATGTTCTATGTTCTAGAACAATATTATTTTTCAGGACAAACAAGTTTTTTCCGGTTAAAGAATTTTTTTCGTTTCGGTTAAAAATCGGTTAGACGGGACTTCAAAATTTACTTCGATCAGAGTGAAGAGATTTTGGTCAAATATGACCGGAATCGTGTCAGAATGGCAACACTGGTCAGGATAACTTTGAATTGTAATAATATTAACTATCTGAATTTTGAGGATAAATATCGCCCAAGGCGACCCTAAGTTAGGTGACCAAAGTCACATTATTTAGAAAGGGGAGAAGTAAGCTCTGCATCGTGTATTTATGAGCGGCATAGACCTTAAAGGCACGAATGGTCACACCATAGGCAAGGTGAGTTATCTGCCTTCCTATAAAGCTTTCTATGTGCGCCCATCACCCTAAAGCCCTCATTCCAATTGATTTTTCACTTTTTTCCCATGAAAGTTAATCTTCAATAATGCGAAAAAAATGTAAAAATGGTTTTAAATAAACTGTAGCTCAGCCTGTGGGCGTGGCTGAAATATGAATGATAGCTCAAAATATTCGTTGAAGTATTGCCTAAAAACAATTTGATGGCTTTTGCTATCGACAAAAATATAAAAAATATATATAAAAAATAAGTTTGGACCCACTTTACTAACCTTTCGAACACAAAATTTAAAAAAAAAATCCAAATTAAGTTTGAGTCTTAGGTATTCAGCGAAAGACCATGTCAAATTTGGATTTGGAGGTACTAGGTCTAGTGGTTTAGGCTGGACTGTGATCTTTGATTAAGAAAATAATAGAAATTCATGGAAGCCTGACCAGGTGTTTCCAACCCTTTCGAGGTCGATTTAAAAATAAAACGATATGAAAGACATATAAAGCTTGTACGTCCATTGTTAGATTTTTTACTTTTTTTTCTAAGTTTGTTTAAGTTTAAGATTTGCATCGCACAATGTAAACGAACGTCAATACAGCCCAACGGAACGAAAGTGCAGTGACAACTAAATACAGCGTAACCCAACTCAACGCAACAAAATACAGCGGAACGCAACACATATTTAACAGAATTTGTCGATTTTGTCGTAGAGTGAAGCGTAAACGGATATGAGCAAATTGGGGAGATCATACCGAGGTAGGAAAGAAGGAAATAGTGGCACCTCTCATATAAGAAATATTTCAAGCTGTATCTTGATATTTATGATAGCTTTAGCCTTGGAATGTGGAAAACTTTGGGCGAATATTGCCTAGTTGAAGCATTTAACAAAATGTGGCTTGTACTGGACAAAGGGGCGTGGCATCTCCCATACCAAATAAGTTATTTAAAACTATATCTGGAAATTTATGACTGTTTTCACCTAGAAATTGGAAAAACTTTGGGTCCATATTGTCAGTGAAAGGAAAGGAAGCGTGGCATCTGTTGTTCCCTCAAAATACAGACCCTCAAAATAGAGACCCCTAGATATTGGCTGACCAAACATGACATAGTCGATTTCAAAGAATTGCATCATAAAGCGATTGAGTTCCAATCGAATTTTGTCACATGTATAAAGCGACGCAACAAACTGCGGTGTCATATTGCAAACCTAAGCAATACTAACCCACCGCAGCGTGAGGTCGCCAAGTAAGACACATGTGATAAGGGTACGAGTTATTTTTCGTGGCTGACCTGGAAACCTGGATGGGAGGCAACAAGGTAGTGGCGACGATGAACAGAGGGCAGTTGAGAGAAGTACGTGCAGACGCGAAGTCAAAAGAGTATATTCATTTCTTTGAGTTTGTCCGACACTCTACACATCCCTCGAACAAAAATTGTGTTTTTGGACAGTCATATGGAAACTAAATTTGTTAAGTTTGAAACATTGATGTACCTTGTCCAAACAAAGCACTTTGCGATATGTGAAATAGAACGTGATGATAGACAAGAACATAATTAAGTCATACAGCTAGTGTTTAATTTGAGTCGAGTTTTAAAGACCCTCTTTCGCGCAAGTAGCACCAATTTCGATGAGACCAAGTTCATACCAAAAGTACGCCTGTAAATCGTCGTCACACATATGAGACTATAGCAGTTCTTGATGATGGATGGAAATTCGTTAACATAATACCAAATACGCGTTTCAATGACTTTTTGTGGAAACGGTAAACGGTATTGCCTACCTGAGCTCAGTCGTAAGATTGTGTATGATAAATACGTTCAATCGTTTTCGCTTCCCTGAACGTATCATATTGCTTCCTGTCAAACCTATTAACTTTAAAAGTGAGTGGCTTTGTTAAATGTCTTAGAGGATCTTTGACAAGCCCTCGATGAGGACAAGGTTAGTCTTCTGGTTCTTTTTGACTCTTTAAGGGATTTGACAAAGTGGTACACATAGCAAACTTGCAAATAGACTTATAACTACTTGGCTAAAGATGTAAAGCTTTCATCATCCCATCTTTAAAATAGAATGAAGCAGTTAATTTGGGTCACAGCCAGTGATGCCAAGCAAGGCTTTTTCATGCCTTTTAGGCATTATTTCATTAGCCAAGGTTTGTTGTTTTTCAAAAAAGCATCTTTCTCTTATTTCAAATATTTTTCTAATTTTTTTTTTTTTAATTGAACTTATTTTTTGTGTGATTTCCATTTCCAAGACGATCTGATGGACTAAAGCTATGTTTGTTTTTTTCAATACTTTCGTCCAATACTTATGAAAATAAAATGTCATGAATTTTGTTCCTATTAAGAATTTCTTCTGTGATTTATTATTTAAGTTTTTTTTTGGAAATAAAAATTGTTTTTTTTTTTAAATATATTTATACAGGCTGTTTTCTTTAGAGGTATAGAACTTTAAGTTGGCAACACTATTTTAACTGCCGGCCATTTTGTCAGCTGTCAAGTGATTTATTTTTAGTTTGGTTTGCCATTTCATCATGAACAAGTTGACAAATGAACAACGCTTGCAAATCGTGCAAATTTATTTCGAAAATAATGGTTCAGTTCGCGAAGTTTACCGCAAGCTCCGTTCATTTTATGGTCGACATAATCGTCCATCAGAGCAATTAATTCGGTTAACCATGGATCGTTTTCGCTCTACGTTTACTCTATGTGATAATACGCATCCGCAGAGACGTCGAACAGTGCGTACCCAAGAAACAATTGCCGCTGTAGAGCAAAGTGTTGAAGAGGACCCGGATGAATCGATTCGCCACGGTGCACAGCAATTGGAGCTTTGTCCATCAACTTTATGGAAGATTTTGCGCAAAGATCTTAGCTTACGACCTTACAAGATCCAGCTTGTGCAAGAATTAAAGCCGCGAGACCATGCAATGCGTCGAGATTTTGGTGTATGGGCTGAAAATGAGATTGATATCGATGCTGATTTTCATCGCAAAATGTTGTTCAGTGATGAGGCTCATTTTTGGTTGAATGGCTACGTCAACAAGCAAAATTGCCGCATTTGGAGTAAACAGAATCCACATGAGACCCTTGAGACGCCATTACATCCACAAAAACTGACTGTTTGATGTGCTCTAGGGGCTGGTAGAGTCATTGGGCCATACTTCTTCCGAAATGATGCTGGAGAGTCGAGAATTGGCTTCGGGCACATGCCCGAAATCATATTTAAACATTAATGGCATAAAATTATCCTTCCAATAAAGCCAAATTGATGGAGATTAAAACAATTTTTTTGTGTTTTATTTCAATTCGAAGTTCTATACCTCCAAAAAAACAGCCTTTATTTATGTTTAATTTTTGATTTATTGTTCCAGTTTACATAAAACAAATATTTTAAGCATTACTTTTTTGAAAAAGGCATCTTTTATTCTCAAGTTAGGCATTTTTTCGGCAAAATTGGCTGGCAACGCTGGTGACAGCTTATATCAGACTTCCAACCATAACCAGCAATGGTGTCCCACAGCGTTCTATATGTATTCGGTTACCAACTCTTCTCTCTAACGTCGGCTTTCTTTCAAAAACTCGTAAGTCGAAAATGGCAAATTTTTGAGGAGGCGCAAAAAACCGATTAAAAAAATAAAAAAAAGAAACTGTTAAAGTTTTGTTGTTTAATAATATTTCATTTATTATTTGTAATATATTCTGAAAAACATTTTGTTATTAACTTTTGTGATATTTGCATGAAATCAAATTTAAAGACTTACGAGGTCTTAAAAAATTAATTTCAAACTTTTCATGGGACATACGAGGTTATTTTTGTTCACCAGGAACAATTTCAAATAAGAAATAAGTTATCTGTTGGTGTTTTCATGGTTCAAATTGAAGCTTAGATCAGTTGAATAATAGAGAATCATAAAATTCGTGGTAGTCTTTGTGTAAAACAACCTTAAGTTGTTGCAAATGCAACCATTTTTCTTTTTTAATTTTTAGCATTTCATTGTATAGTTTTGGTATACAATTATTTAATACGCCCGCAAACTGCTTACTTCTTCTCTGTGGAAGATCTTTCCAGTCATCTTCGTGACTAAGTTTGTACTTAATATAACCGCTAGTTTGATATTGCAAGGCTCTCAAATCGGTTACTTGTGGATCACCAGTTTTTGTTCCAGGACGGATTGATCTATAGAAGTTACATACCGCATTGTAGTTCAGAAAAAAGTTGTAATTAAGGTATTTAACTGAATAGGGTTCTGGCAGTTTCCTTGCATGCTTGCATGCATTTATATATGAGCTAGGGAGATAAATATCTTGGTTTCTTAATTGCCTTTCAATGTTAGAATGCATTGAATCACACTCCATTTGTGTGTGACCTTTTTCCAGGTATTTTTGAGTGATTGTAATTTTACGAGTATACGCAAGGTTCACTAACGCATTGGAGAGAGTCATATTTCGGTTTTGGTAACCACAGCCATCGCTAAATATGATTATTTCATCACCTTCTTCAAACGGAACTTCTTTAGTTATAAAGCTGCAAATAGCTGACGTGAATTCATTTGCCGTCAACGCCCCTTGCGACTCATCCCATAAGTAGCAAAATCCTTTTCTTGTTTTTAGATCATAGATTGTAAAGTTGTGAACAGCCAACTTTGTTTTGTAATATAAAGCAGAGGCCTTCAAAGACGGAGCCAGTAGAACAGCTTGAAGATCCATGGTGTAGACGTGTTTCGCATACATCTTATCACTCTCCTTTTCACGTCGTGCAGCTTCTTTCATCTTTTGGTGACGTATGTAATCTTCTTCTAATACCCCGAATAGCACACTTGGGTTTTAATATGGTACATACAACTCTAATATAACTATCAAGTTATTTCCTAGGTATTGCAGTAACATTGTCACATCCCACATTGTAACCAAATTAGCCGCATTTCCCCTTATATTTTGCAACAACTTTGTAGTATTTGTGTTTTACCGAGGTTATTTTTTGTTAAATGATAGTTCTTATTACGTTGTTTCAACGAAAACATGTTGCTTATGCAAATCAGTTTAAATAACATGTTGGATATAAAATAAGTACGAGAAATGTTTCTGTAAACATTCCAGAAGTTTTAAATAAGTTATTATTAGAATGCTTTTTGAGTCTACATGTATAGACAAACAAATTATGAAGTATAAAAGGAAAGGTAAATATATTTGATCTGAAAGGTACTAGTATCTAAAACAGTTCAAGTTTGCTGCGATTTCAGACCAAAATCCTTAAACGAATACTACTTTTGTCATGAACATTAATGTGTTGGGTCCGGAAAATTCACGCGCCTCCAAAAATGGGTTAAATAGAAGAAAAGTTTGAAAATCAGAAAATATTAAAATGTGTATTTAAGCTTCGAAATCCCAAAAGACTTGTAGAAACAAATTTTAATATACCATATTCATCAGTTTCTATACAAATGGATTGTAGAAGCTATGTAATATATTGGAAAAATTGAAATGTATTTTTCACATCTTAAGACCTATGGTTAAACAGGTATATAAAATGGTGAACAATATGGCGGTTGTTACATGAAACATCATTAAAACATGAACCATAATATTATAACTAAAATTAGAAGTATCCAAAATGAGGATTTACTAAACGTATCTGTAACTTATTACCAACCTTTTTAGAACTCTAACTTACGAACTCTTATAAAACTATTTTCAAACATCCCCCCCTTTTTGTGAACAAGTTTAAAACTTAAAAAAACGTATTTACAACATTTCGAATGACAATGTTACAAATAGTCCCGCGTGAACATGAATACAACTGATATAGAACGGATTTTGTTACAGATTACTTAAATATAACAGAAATACAATCGAAGTTTTGTTGCAAATCACAATCTGTGCTATTCGGGACATTTCCCTCCTTACGTGCAATGCAGAGATCACATTGGTCTTTTTTGGGTTTGAACAAGCTAATATTCATCTCATTCATAACATCATCGAATACCTTAAACTTCACTTGCTGGATATTTTTTTCTGTGGAATACTTTTGGTATTCACGAAAAACGTTACATTTTGAGATCCACAGGGACTCCAAGTAAACTTTTGAAGATGACTGCCTGCAGTAATGGGACTCTACTTTTGGTAACGAATTGAGAAAGTCCTTTACTCCTGCGCGTGCGGTTAAGTTTATATTTCTTTTTTTGCTGGGAATGTTGAAAGTATTTTCGGAACTAGCATCAGGGTCATTTTCTACCTCCTTAGAACAAGTTTTTGCCCAATTGATTGCACTCCATTCATTGATACCGAGAGTGTGAAGGAACATTGTTTTACATACCCTAATTGCTTCTCCACCCCCAGGCATTTTGAGGTGGAAAAAAATAGTATTTTTCCTTCTGGACGTTACGTTCTTTTGGTTTTTTTTATCTTTAGGAGCGCTTAATTGTGTCAATAACTTAACTGTTACCTTTTTTTCTGCCCACGATAAGTCCCAAAAATTCTTGAAAATAGATTCCCTATCATGACTTGAAAACACACCGCATTTGATTTTTGAATTGATTTGACTATTTCGGCAGTTGCATCTTGGCCTTAACTCACGTTGAGACTTTTGAGCTCCATAATTCCATTTCTTTTCCCCATCGGAGCTCTCACTTTTTATAAGACCCTTATAAGGTAATCCTTTTTGCCTATAAAGTTGATTTTTTTTCTGCAACCAATTTTCCGGATTTGCCTTATTTTTCTTGGCCCTTTTCCTAGCAGAGTTGTCATTCGTATCACCATTAGAACTTGAAATTGGCACCGGAGAGTGTATCAAAGAAGAATTAGTTACATTATCCTCAAGAAGTTCAACAGGTTCTAGGATTTTTGCTTCATCATTTGCGTCACCACTTAAAACAAGTTCTGATTCAGTTACTGGGACCGAAATGATGACTTCATCTGTTACATTCGGAGAAACGTCCTGCGCAAAATTGTTAGATAGAATCAAGTTTAGTTGATCTTGCAATTCGACCTCGTTCACTGCAAAAACAAAATAGAAACAGCTACCAAAGTTCAAGTGAGTTTTTCAGTTTTTCAAACATACCGTCAACTGTTTCCAATGGGAATTGATTTAAATCGTATTTACGGCCATTTTCCTTAGCAACTTTTTCATTTTCAACATTGCTCGTGTTTTCTAACATTTTAAGTTATTTAATGTTTCCATTTTTACATAACTCTGATCTTAAATCGTGAATACTTACGTGAGAAATCAGTACCTAAAGCGGAATGCAGCATTTTCCAACCTCTACTGTTTTTTGCAACATTAAAAGGAAGCTTTCGCTTAGACATAATTTAAATTTCTTTTTAGATACACTGTTTTGGCAAAAGAAAATTCGTGAACACTTTTTTTTACACAGCTGCACAAAATTATTTTAAACCGTTATCAATGCTACTTTGTTTTGACTTTACTTGTTTTGCTGCTACTTTTCGCTTTAAAGACAACAGACATACGAGGTATTGAATATAAAGCGAGCTATAAACAAATATCAAAACCTCGTAAGAAGGACATACGAGTTTTTAAATGGAAATTTGAAGGCCGATAGACTTAGAAGGTTTTAAAACTGGTTGATAGAGGCAAAAGGAATTATGATGGAGTTACGAGGTATTGATATTTAAATTCAGCGATTTTTTTTCATCAGGATTGCAATTAAATGTCATTTTTCATAAAATTGGGACTTACGAGGTTTTGAAAGAAAGCCGACGTATGTGAACCAGGGGTGACTGTCCAAATCACTCCACCTGGTTTTAGTAGAAATATTTCTACGGCATCTTCGAGAGACCGTATCTGCTCATTGGACGAAGGCATCTACAACATTATTTTGAAATCTCCCTCGAGAAAGGAATGGCTAAGCCGCACGTGGTTAATTCATTCGTGAAATCGGCACTATACAAAAAAGATAGATGAGGTTATATTGTGAGAAACCAGTCGCAGAAAAGTGCTTCTCCAACTTTCTGTGAAATTATTTATCGCACATAATTATTGCACCTGTGTTGTAACTCCCAATTTATTCGCAATTGCTTGGACAAATTACAGAGGTAAATAAATTACTTAAGAAAATGCGAACCAGCAGTCCCTGACATAGCTATAGAGAATACACTCACAACTTGTCTTCTCTCCATCCAATCCAAGAACAAATATGTAATAACATTTCATATAACCGATCCTTTCGCATTATTTCCACGATGTAGCAGCAGAAACGAGGGCGATGAATTCCATCCGAAGTAATTCGAACAGCAGAGTGACTTTGTGTCCCATAAGGCATATCACTCTTCCCATAGACGACTTAAGGGTTAAGCAGGGGATAAAAATAAGAGCCGAGTATAGAGTTCCACTCTATTTAGTTCGTACCGTGTCGGTGGCGTTCTAACTGTGTTCACATGTGTGTGCGTGTGTGGAAAAGATGGAGCGCTCCATTTGCCAACTATATTGATATTCACCAGCTGGATGTGTGTGATGATGTGTTGAATGGTTTTATTGTTCGTTACACAACATTTATTTCATTGTTTCGGGTGCGAGGAATCCTTTCGACGAAAAATGGCATTTTAAAGAGATGTTAAATTGTGAGAGATTTACACCAGAGTCACTGAAGAGTGGACTAGAAAGGTTGGGTGAGTCGACTTAAAGTCAACAAGTCCTTTTGGTAAAATATCCAAAATCCATTAGTGGACCACAATTCAGTGCTAAGTGACGCCACTTTGGCTACTAATTGCGATAATTATCGCCACCCATTCAAGTGCAGTTCCTGTGTATTGCTGTAAACAACATAGGTACCTATAGGGAGAACATTTAATATGATTAATTGGCAATTGATTTATGATAGATGGATATGCTGGACAAAAGCGGAATGTAATTGTTTTAATTAATTTTAAGGGTACGAGGGGCATGGCGTGGATGAAGGACTTTAGTTCGATGGATAATGATCTCATGGTGAAAACAAGCACACTTTAATAGTTGAGACAAGTCTTTCCTTTGCTGTCCTTTTTGATTTTTGTATAAAAATACATACCGCCCTTTGGGGGTAGCTAAGTATCAGTGGCTATATGTGTCCGTGAGGCCATGGAAACGAACAGATAATCCGCATAATATGCCAGTTGCTTGTCATTCTGCATATGAGACAGGATTCTGTTTGCTTGTATTTATCGAAGTGAATCATGACGAAGATTGATTGACAATTTGCTCCGCTTCGGTGAAGAATTCTAATTAGACCGATGACATCAGCAATTATGAAGAGATGTTTTCATTCTCATACAGTCAGAATAAGTTCCTTTTTGAATTTATCAGAAGCTTGTATGAGGTGGGAGGAAAATTTAATTCCTGGGTTTCTTGTTGCTAAACAAATATGGAAGTCTTCCATCTGTTTAAAATAGGTTTCTCATTTCTTTACTTATAAACTACCTCTATATATATTTAAAACTGAATGGCAAAATTGCAAGTCCGACAAAATCCAATGTGCAGGTTTTGGGGGGGGGAATAGTCCTCTAGCACACTATAAAAGGCAAAAGTAACGTGTGTTTCTGTTAGGTTATCTCGTGAACCGATTTAAAAAATTCTTTCATTAATAGAAATCACAAATCAATATAGCCTACTTCATATTTTATTTTTTAATTTGATTTTATTTATTTCAATTTAGTTATATATATTTAATGTTGACTTTTATAAATTGAAGTCATCTAAATTTATATAAAACTAAAATGTATATTAAAATACTACACCTTTATCAGTATTTCAAGTTATCAGCCATTTTTCTGCTGCGAGCAGAAGTTGATCTGCAATAAATTGAAAATTGATAAAAATTTGATCGAAGGCGAAAAAATTAAAAAACGATCGATATCGATTGAGTATACACAACAAGTATGCAGTATTTTGTGTTTTGTGGGGACAACCATCAGCCATCGAGTCGGAATGAGAAGGGAATAGTTATAGGTACTTAAATGCGTCTTGTTCATATATTTTTAATTCTTTTTTTTACAGTCAGACGGGTTTTTTGGTTTTATAAATTAACTTTTTTTATTTTTATCTTTTTAGCCTATGACACTCCGGGGAAGAATACGAATATTATGATACTCCACTCTTCAAAATCGGTCAAGTCGTTTAGGCTTCAGGGCGTCCCGTAGGAACGTACATAGGATACGCGCGAAACATATAACCCTCCCTGTGTCCAGTCGGGTAAAAATAGGTGATCCTGTATGTGCGTAGGGTGCGCAGCGCTTGTTAGTACAGCACTTGGTAGAATGGAAAAAAAGTTGGAGGTCAATCCTTTGTTGACTTTTATGCAGCATATGACAGCAATTAGTAGAACAAGCTATGAAGACACATTTGGCTCCCCGTCAAAACTCATCCGACATCAATTCGGTGGCGAACTAACCAAGAACTAAAAAGTATGAAATTGACTTAGGCAAGGCGACAGGGGACTTTCCAAAAATCAAACTTGTGTACACAACTCACGATTCAATACAGGGTGCACGATCCCGCGAATGCCTCTCCAATTCTTCGCATATACTCCGAGATATAAAATGACATACAACCTGTCAAAAACCGTCTTGAAGATGTAGAGTAAGCAGCTCTGCCGTCGGTGGATCTTTAATACTAACCCTGACCCTAGTGGTGAGCGGGGCTGTACAGAAAGACCTTGCCTACGGTGGCAAGTAGAAAAAGGCTTCAACTTCGATAAAGTTTGCAACCCAAAATCCAGAAGGGGGCATATTCGCTAAGCCGTTTGACTCTTAGGCGCTCCGCTGTTGTACACTTTTGAGCTTCGCTGGTTGTGGTATCCTATAAATATTTGAATAACTTCCTACTTCAACCTCTGTCTTAACCGATCCACTTTACTTCGTTTTAATGTCACAATGAGTCTGGTGTCTTCTCCCCCCTTGCATTGTCTTTTACACATCACATCAACATATCACGACAAACATAAAACTATAACCGTCAACCTCACTATTCGCATCGAGCTCATAAAAGCGCGTTAACACCGCACTCAGTTGAACCTCATTACCCTCGAAATTTATGACTGCCTACATGGGTATAGCCTGTATAATAAAATTGCTTTCGTTATTTAATCCTGGGATGAAAAGTTTTTCAATAAAACCATATACAGCATCGACTGGCGCAGCTAAAAGCGATTTCGTACTCTCACTCTTAACATCTTTGCCCACATGGAGTTCTATGTGCCATTACCGCAACCCTTAAATATAACTCAGCTGGATTTATTAGGTGCATTAAGAAGATACCACCACGAAAAACTCAAACGAATAATATGATTTAGGGCGCACAAAAAGTCGCCATCTCTCTGCTGGCAGGCGCCATCTCTCCCCCTCCCTCTAAGTGCTTCGTAATAATGGAAATAATGGGCAGCTTTGAACGCCTAGCCCCGCCAGAACATATTGCGGCCATTAAAGTTGCGGTCAGTGGAACTTTTGAAATATTATCCCAAAGTCAATACGTGATCTTACCTACACATAAACCGACTGCAATGAGACTTGCTAAATGGATTGTTATATATATGGAGTTAAACGACTGCATGGACGCTTAAGATGTAATCTAGCACTATCTGGCTGTTTAAACTTTCTTAAATATTACTCAGAGAGTAGCAGTGTCCATTAGAAGCCTATCAAGAGGCAGAACGTTACATTCTCCGAATAACGATCCAATTATCGAGTTATATGACTTGGAATTATTACCCCCTTGTGGCATAATAAAGACAAAATGAGCTCTGCACAGACACCGTAAGTCTGCGTGTATCCCAGTTCAGGTAGATGCCATGTCCGAGAGAGAAAACAAAGTAAAGACGTTATCGCTGTTCGTAAAATCAATTGATTAAATTACTGCCAAAGTATCTGCACGCACTTTTATTGTGTAGGCCTTTGTTTCTGATGGCTTTGGCACCAATACGCAGGACGACCGTATGTGAGTGTGAGATATAACAAAACACGTACTGTTGTCGGAAATTGTTTCTGGTTTTGGTCCTTGAGGAGGAGAGACTCGTAAAATTTAATGTGCGCCAGCAATCGTTCCCCTGTTGGGGCCCAAGTGGGGGCTGTTGGTGTTGGTGTTTTGCTGTATAGATGCTCGTTTGTTATTTTATCACCTTTGTGCTGGCAGCAAGAGTGATACTGATAGCATCCAGTTGCAGTACTCTGCACGTGGTGGCGCTACTGTCGGAAATGAAAACGACTTCCCACACTAGCATTCTCAATAGCGCCACGAATGGGGAGGGTATTTCAGTTGTCTTTTCCTCATTGCTTCGATTTGCTTATCAGTTTTTCGTTATAATTCTGTCTGGAGAGGTATTAGCTATAGACACGAAGAGAGCGTGCACTGAACTCTCTATTATCCCAGAGCTTTTTAACGAGCTGGGGCTTACATGACAGGGGTCGATGAATACCCAACCCACGTTGCATGACTTTGGAAAATACACTCTCCAAATGACATTGAGAAATCGTCGTAATTTTATTCCGCCGTCTGCAGACCTTTTAAAGGTACACCCGTCTTCGTAAAAACAAATTCCGATTTATGAATGGTTTTCTTTACCGTCTGGGAGCCCAATAAAAATGTGAATTATCCTTTGGATGACTGTATACCCGCATCTACCTGTAAGCGAATTTGCAAATCATAACAAATCCTTTTATGGACATCGTGCATGTTTAAAATTGGAAATTGTATGTGGCGTGTAATGGGAAATGGGATTTATCACTGCGCTCTAGGTCTTTGGCGGCGTTATTGGGACCCTCTCTTCAGGGCTGCGTATAAAATAATGTTATTGCTGGTTGGAAATTGGAAGATTAATTTGTGTTTTTAAATCCTTGAGCAAATGTACCTCTTTCGTTGTGGGATCTGAGAACAGTTTTATGTCGGGGAAATGTCGTGCAGCCATTGCTTCGCTTAGAAATAATACAAACAAATCTCCGTCCGTTGAATTAGAATATTGCAGTTGGGTTCATATACCTGCGACCGCATTTTCGTCCTTCCAAGATTGTTATGCATAGTTGTGAATGCAGCTGAGCGAACTTTGATGCATTGAAGAGCCATTTACTGTCGACGTCTATTTTATGAGGGAGGTTCAGATGTTTTCTTCCCGCTACGGCTCATATCCCTCCTAGTTTACTAATAGACCTTAAAACTTGCGGAATAAAAATAATAAGAAATAATAAACGCTATTACACATTTTAAGAATTTTTAAAACCAAACCTACATTATGACTTCGAAGGGTAAAATCGTCTCTGAAAGCAAATGCATTTGTAGATTCATAAAAAAATAGGTCTGTTTGCTGATTCGTACGCGCAGACCACTGAACAGATGGATTTAAAAAAAAAAAAAAATACGCCTAAGGTTAGGTTAGGTGATTGTCAAGGAAGACAAACTTGGACCAGAGTTGTGTCTGTGGTGTCTCAAACGTCACCAAAAAGAAAACAACAATGACACACGATTACCACGAGTCCATGTGGAGACATTTTCTAAAGGGAGACGCCTTCCATTTGACATTTGAAATAGAAAAGTTGGCGTAATTTTACATCTTAACCAGCATTGAATTGATTGACGAAAACTCGATGTTGCTCCATGTTTAGCCTTCGTCGTGTTTGAAAAAAAAAAAAATACACTGATAGGGTGAGTAGTTTAAGATAGAAACATGTACAAGTCCACACACAAACCGACAAACTTTTCAATTTTTTTGACAAGAGAAATGCAAATTAGCTCTCAAGTCCTTTAATATCCCTTGAATTCATTTTCTAATAAAAAGAATATGATTTCAAACTTTTCTTCATTTTTTAAGATCAGTTTTGTCCACTGATAGGTAAGGTTAGGTTTAGCAAGGTTGTGAATTCGTCGCAAAAGGCCAGACAACACAGCAGGTCCATCGCCATCCTAAACCAATTCGCGCAAACACTCAATTTCCATATGGGAGATGCCTTCCGTGACTTGTAGGTCCTCACAGTACCTGCATCTCTCCGTATAAGCTAAGCCCAATTTCATGGCATGCTGCCTCAGTAGGCAATGCCCGAAGAGTAGATAGCTAGATAGATAGATGGACCCAAATTTATTTCAAAAGTTTTTACTAAGGCTTGGTTTTCATTTTGTTTGAAATTAAATTAAATGACAACAACTTTTTAAGTTGCCTGTCCGGTTAAATTGTTAACTATAATAGATTCATTAGCTTAGCGATGGATTTGTATACCTACTTTATGAATATTCATTAATAATTAGGTTTCGGTACGGTACCAGCTGTCACTGGTGCGTTTGCAAGTATCAGTACAGAAGCGGCAAAAATGGGTTTAGTGGTGAATGGGAGCAAAACAAAATATATGCTGTCAACAAAAAGGGACACACAACATCGACGAATCGGAAAGAACGTCACGACAGACAGCTTTAACTTTGAGGTAGTTCGGGACTTTGTCTACCTCGGCTCCGCTATTAACTCTGAAAATGACATCACCTTAGAAATCAAGCGAAGAATCACACTTGCCAACCGCTGTTACTTTGGTCTAAGAAGGCAATTGATTAGTAGATAAGGCCTTGTCGAGAAATACTAAGGAGACTCTATATAAGACCCTCATCATCCCAGTCCTGCTTTATGGTGCAGAAGCATGGACCCTATCAAAGTCGGATGAAGAGCTCCTTGGTCGTTTCGAACGCAAAATTCTTCGTGTGAATTTTGGTCCCGTTTGCGTTGACGGGCTCTGGAGGAGGAGATTTAAAAGCGAACTCTGCGAGCTGTACAGCGACATCGAACTAGTCAGAAAAGTACGTATCAGTCGTCTAAGATGGCTGGGCCATGTAGAGCGAATGGACACCAACACTCCGGCCCGAAGAGTCTTCGATTCCAACCCGGATGGACAACGCAGTAGAGGAAGACCTCGCCTTAGGTGGCGCGCGCAAGTGGAAGGGGACCTCAACCAACTTGGAGTGCGCAACTGGAGGCAGTTAGCTAAAGATCGCGCTAACTGGAGAGGCGTATTGGTTGAGGCCCAGGTCCACCTAAGGAAGTAAGTAAGTAATTAGGTTTCGGTATCTTAAAGCGCTTTTTAAGAAATTGTATAGTCGACTATAGTTTTTTCCGTTGAGAATTTCCAGGAACTGGTCACGGTTAAGGCTTTCACTTCCAAGGAACCGTTTTCTGTATGTCCGAAAACAAGGGCACACTCCCACAAAATGATACGTATTTTCAGTAGCATCAAGGTTACAGATCGTACAAGTGCCTACCGAATCTCTTCTAAATGCCCTTGCATTGAGATTGAGCAATCCGCACCTAGACTTTAGCACCATACTGATCATTTCGCGTGAGTTATTAGCTGTTTTTTATTATCAGCTATGATCCATATAGATCATCTATTTACATGCACTCATCGAGATCACGAATCATGATCTGAAAATTATTTCTACTATTTCCGACTCGGTGGCATGTTTTATTTTTAAAAGTTGGTGTGCCTGTAAACGATAGACACACAATCACGTTGCCAGACTAAAAAATGGAACACAAAAAAATCAATTGATTTATTTCGCATTCGAATAAAGTGCCTGTCCGTATTCCGAGTTATGTTGTTCTTTCTCGTTCTATAAAGGTATGTCCAGACCAGCCAAACATTTGATAAACTATGAAATACCTACATGTCCCATAAATATTTCTAAAACACTTATTAAACAAAACAATTTTTATGGAATGTTTAAAAATGTTTTGCTGGTTTGGATCTGGACACCAAAAAAATATTATGAAATGTTTCACAGTTACCCAATCAGGAGGGGAAATCATTTTTGTTTTACAAGTATCCTTGCAGAAAGTGGGCGCTGTTTTTCCTGTTTTTCGATTATTATTTCTTTTTAAATAAAATAAAAATGCCCAGAAAAGCTTCGAATCTTCCAGTCCAAAACAGGATAAAGTTGAAATATTTCATAAACCTTTACCCCCGTATTAATAAACAAATATGCAAAATGTAAGTTAGCTAGTAGACGTCAGATACCATGCAAAAATTTGACTGCTGAGTAACGAGTTGATAACTTATGCACAGTGTTTATTAATACGGGGGCTAATAAATAAATTTCAGAAATCTTTTATAAATGTTTATAAAATCTGTCCGATTTGCTTCAGACACATTTCATAACCATTTCTGAAATTTTTCGGTAGCGGTAGCAGCAAATATTATTCATGTGTTGCATATTTGAACATAAAATACTAAATTTGTTTCACAAAAATTTATTTGAAAAGAAAAATTATGCAAATTTGATTCGAGTGTGGTAACACCCCCGACATTGCAAGTGAAATGATATGTGCCTTGTGTGACGTCGCGTTGAGCAGAATATTTGCAATATGGCTGGTGGCAATATGATGTTTGTGATACCCTGTATTATCTGTTTTGTTTTTGAAAGCAACTGTTGCCACAATTCCAAAAATACACTTTTCAATGATCCGTTCTGTTTTATTTTCGTGATCTGATCCGAATCAGATCACGCTGATAATAAAAAACAGCTATTGTCTTCAAAATAGTTTGGCACCTCAGCATAGTTCAGGTTACAATACTCGTCATGAAAGCGTGATTGAAGTGCCCTGTTTGTGTGTTCCGTCCATGTCATTCTATGAGTTTTGTGCAAGCTTCTGTATGCAATGCTTTCCACTCATGCTTTCTTGACCAGTTAAACTCAATGTTATCCTCATTAAAAAGTTTTGACCACTCATATGCCCAATAAATCTGCTTTCTCACGATGACATCAGAAAGTTTTCTCGGCAGTCTGTTTTCGGGAAGGATGCTTACTCTTTGCATGTATTTGAAATGGAGTTCAAGTGTTGATAGCAAGGCTTTTGGAAGTCCTGTTTCTAGATTAAGCACGTAATTTGGTGTGTTACTAGGTAAGGAAAAACATCGCTTGATAAAAAACCTTTGCAGTTTTTCGACTTCGTTATGTTCGGAATAACCCCAAACTTGCGCACAGTAGTTCATAACTGATTTTGGAGCGGCTTCATATATTTTGTATTTAGCTGAGTGCTGTATGTTTCTGTTTTTGATGAAGTTTGACCAGGTAGCATTTATTCAATTCTTAGACATTGCAAGTCTCTGCGTAAGATGATCTGTCCACGACATAATGTGCGTCAGAGTTACTCCTAGGTACTTGTATTTGTGAGATATTTTTATTTCATCGTTGTTAAACGTCCATTTTTCTTCAGCGGCTCGGCGACCACCATTTCCGAAAATCAGTATTTCTGATTTTCCTAAGTTCACGAGCAGATTCCATTTTGTACAATTTGCGAAGCTTCTTATCATTAATTGCAAGGAAGAGGGATTATCCGAGAGTAGCACAATATCGTCTGCATAAAGTAGGACTTTCACTGATATGCCTTCAATAGTTGCTCCACCCGGTAGATCAGAGTCGAGGTCGTTCAAAAACAGGATAAATAGCAGAGCACTGAGAACGCATCCCTGTTTTACACCTCGATTGATAGGAATGAAGTCACTGATGTTTGATCCATTCCATACTGTTGCAACGTTATTGTGGTAGAGAGCCCTTAGGATTGAGAGCATTTTTGTGGACATTCCCAAAAGTGTCAGTTTGAGGCACAATGCGTCTCTGTTTATATTGTCGAAAGCAGCTTTCAAATCAATGAAGAACGCGTAGAGTTTCTTTTTTTGATTGAGTTGTAGTCTTATAAGGCAAGAGAGACTGAAAATTTGGTCCACAGTTGAGTAGTTTTCTCTATATGCAGCTTGGAATTCTTTCAAAATATGATTTTCTTCGACCCATTGATTAAGTCGATTCAAGAAAACGGTTGTGAACAGCTTGTATATTGTGTCCATAAAAGACAGACCACGGTAGTTGCTACATCGTTGGGGTTCCCTTTCTTGAAAAGAGGAAACATTATTGAAATTTTGAAAGAGTCGGGAATGGTTCCTGTACTAAAGATGTCGCAAATTAGTCGATGTTCTTTGATTAAATTAGGCGAAGCATTTGTTATCGTTTGCTGATGCGATAGTAGATTGAACTTCATCCATTTTAATGCCTTCATCAAGCAATTTGTAATTTGAAAGCATTGTTCTACTGAAATCGAGTTATTCTTCAAACTCAGATATAAAACGGGCAACATTGCCTTTGAAACCCTGTGTCGTTGTGACCATCTTTTAGCTGCTCTATTAAAGCTTGTTTTTCTAAAGGAAACCTTCTATCCACGGCCATAGGTGCGGTCTTCTAGCCTCAATCCTTGTATTAAGTGGGAGATCCGCTCCGTCCTAATCTACTGATAGGTAAGTTTAGACTGATTTTTACTTAAAAAAGTCACTCAAACTTATGGATATGGGTAACTTTCAAGCAGGCCTTTAATTTAAAAAATGGGGAAAGTAGTCTGAAATGGCTTTTTATTCCATTTAGCTTCATTTGAATCGAGTCAATGGGCCTTAATATTAATCATTTTTAACCTCCAAACTAAATATTTTGTAGGTCACATTTTGTATGGAACATTTCGCCATTGTCAATTCGAAAAAATTGGCCTTGACACTAAAAATGATTATTACTATAGCGAAATGTTGCGAAAGTTACCTACATCAGCATAATTTATAAATCAGGTCCTAAACAAGATGTCTGTTAATACAGACTGTTGGTAAAAAATATCTTCGATCAGCAAATTGTCAGAAATGATTGTTTACAAAAACGGTTTTCTTTTGTACCAACTAACATAGAACTGGCTTGCACTGCACTGTTGCCAGTTCGTGGGGAATTAACCTTTTAATGGGGGATTTTAATCAAAAATTTGATGATTTGAAACTTGGATGAACATTTTGTAAAAAGCCGTCAGTTTACTCAATGTTATGATTTCGGGGGATCTATGGGGAATGTTATCAAGAATGGGAAAAAAGGGGAATTTTAAGATCTGTGATGGGAAATTTCACTTAAGGCGCCTGGCAACCCTGGGTTGCAGTTTTGTTCTAAAAAAAAGCTTCCAACTCGGCAAGACGACGGAAGATGGATGTATCTGTTTACTAATTTCGCCAGGACTTAGGCAGGTTAAAGGTCAGTCATTGTATACCTAAAGCTACAATTACACGTGTCATTTTCGTGTCAAATTTTGACATACTGACGTCACAAAAATTCGGCCATTCGTTGGTCACTCGTGTCTATTTAATGAGAGTGCACTGCGACAGCCCGCGTGACCAGACGCTTGACACAGATCACACGTTATGACAAATTTAGGACAAATGTTTACGTCATAATGACGTCGGCATGTCAACATTTTTCATAAAAAGTGGCATACGTAATCGTAGCCTTAGTCCTACCACCATATCAGTCGTATTCAGTTTGTAAAAATTATTTTCAGAGATTGCTGTTTTAAAAACCGAGCTTCTTTCAATCTAAAATGGACTTTTAATATTTCAGAAACCTCATATTAATCTGCAAGATTTCTGTCGTACCGATTGCATTATTATTATTATTATTTCAAACCGATTTTAATGAGTTATAGGCCAAATGACAGGCGTTTTTCCTGAAGGTGAGTTCCTGCGTGTATTTCTTTAGAGTGTCAAAGCCAAAAAAATAGTTAAAAAAAAGTTAATTTAAAAAACCAAAAAAAAAACAATTGACTGTAAAAAAAAAAGAATTAAAAATATATGAACAATACACATTTAAGTGTATTTTCTTGTTTTTATCCCTGTGTCCAGTTGGGTAAAAAGAAGAGCTTCTGAGTTACACCTTCTTTCAACAGAAGAGAATCTATGCCGCTTCCTAAGACTAAAACGACTGCAAGATTCCCCAGATTCTCACTGCACGGCACCTACTTCGTTTCATGCCATCAAACTCCAATAAACCACCGACAATGCTCTGTGGCAAAACACTTTGAATTCCTTGCCAATTGAAAAGGAATCATAATTTCAATAAGAGTCGCGCAAAACTATGTCAAACTTGGGAAATCCCCTCAATGTACTTGTACATATCTGAGTAGGCAAACATGTGGGGAGTGACCCAAGAATCTCCAACTATTCCATTTGTTATTCAATAGCGGCAATACCCATAGTTCTGCTGTCTAACAGTAGTTATGCAAATAGCATCATAGAATCTTCCCTCAAACATTCGGGCATGTGATTGACGTAGCCAGAAATTGATTTCCATTTCACAACCGAAGGACTAAACTTCCTACCATAAGGGGAATAGTATAAACGATGGAAATCTAAACTGAAGAAGGAAATTGAAAGATTTTCAAGAGGAACTCTGAATAGGTAGTTGGCCTCACCATCTGTTGTTGGATGTTTTAAAATTCTCTTAAAATTCCCTTTTGTCGTTTTCATTTGCAATGGAATTTGAAATTGCTTAGAAAAATTCCTTTTTAAAGAGACACAGAGTACACAGCTATTGGTGTATTAAACCGTTAAGCCCTCGATGGCAAGAGTTCATCGCAGCATCCATTCATCTCGTCTGAATGGTGTATACCTACACTCATACTCAACTAGTGCTTGTGACAAGCATGCTCATGCGAGTATGCTTACTCGTAAGATTTTATGCGGATTTTGTATACGGACATGGGTACAGCATGTACAAGGAAACTCTTGTAGCTGAGTCGACAGCCTGTTGACACATTGTACACATGTCATTATACAAGTAACTTCCTGTGTGTTTATCCTTTCCCTCAGCCGCATCGTCACTCGGAGACTGGCACTGGCAGCGTCGAACGTATGCACGCTTGCCATTCAATTTTGCTTCAGATTCACTTAAAAAAAGCTACAAGTACGGAGGTTTTTTCAACCCCGTAGTGCGTCAACATGTTCCCGTCTGGGTCGCATGGTTAATTATTACTATTATTTTTTTTTTTTTTCTTGTGGAACACAGAGCCGTATCGGGAAGATTGTAACACTGTCATGCTTCACAGAATGTTTCCTTCACTTTCTTTAATTATCCTTTCTCAGTGTCAGACTCTGCACGGAGGCTGATGTCCTGCCACTGTACATTCCCGGGTTGAAGATGTGGCCTTTGTCCTCATGGGGATATTGTTACAGTTCTGTGTTCCAGTTTGTTTGCCTCTCTCTCTGTTTGTCACCTACTATCAGAATGTATATCTAATCAGCTATAGTACACAAGCTCTTAATTAACTTATGACAATGGGTTGCCGGACAGAGTGTCTTCTCACTCGATTTCCATGGTAGTTTATTGAAACAGCCATTCCGAATAGACAAGGGTCAGTTGGGTTAAAAACGACGGCCTAATTAATTAATACGGTATTCATGACTCGTTGCATCTCGTTCGAAACGGACTCCACCACAACCAATGACACAATACGTCGTTCTTGTTTGACGACGATGATAATTACGGTCCACGATTCAGAGTCGTAACTTCGTTAAGATAATCCCTGTGCACTTTCAACATGGCTGAAGCAATATGCAAAGGGCTGAGGACATGGAAATGTTTTCCCAAATAAATATATACGACACAAACAGCATATCCTTCAGTCAGCACAATGAAGAAAAATGTCCCTATAACTATGGAGTGCGGGTTGCGGAAAAAAGGAGTCTGCCTCCAATTGTTCAGTGAACCCCCGACACTCGGAAGTGATACTGTAGGAAACATTCTGTCAATCATGGCAGCATAATATCTTTCCGCCATGCCCTCCATCTATTGTTCTTCGAAAGAAATTAGTCGTCAACTCAACAATGCAGAGAAGGAGCCGGCGCAGTCGGAGTTAGTACAGCTCGACTATATCTGAGGTTAGAATAGAAGTTCTTTAAAGAAATTTAAGAAAACGACAACGAGTAGTATATAAGGTGGAGAAATACACATGAACTTATGTACATGGTGTTGGTATGATGTTGTGTACAATGTGTCAACAGCCCAAACAAGGTGAAGGATGTATGTGCGTGTTTAGTTAGATCTTATTCTGATGTTGGTTGAGGATTGATTGATAATCCGGCAGCAGATGTGATGATAAACAAAGCAACTTTTTATTCAGTCAACGCCTTTACTGAGTCTTCTGTTTAGCAGGGAGGCGATCAATGTCAGACTGTAGTTGGACTCAAGACAGCGTTCACTTCCATGACTGTGGCTATATACATAAGATAAAATGGCAAACAAAAAGTAGAACAAACAAGCTATAAAAAGTCCTGACAACTCGAAAAGGACCTTTAAAAATTATTACATCTTTTTGGGCATTTTTTGAGCAGCTAGGCCGTGTATCAAGTCTATTGATGCAATAAAAATGGCAAATAGAATTTAGAACAAACAAGCTGTCAACTATAAAATCGATTGCCGCTGGGAAAAGAGCGCCAGTTAGAAAAAAAAAAACCTTCAAAAAATCGCAATTTATAAGGTTTCTTTTTTTCGAGCAGCGGGAGCGTCTATCAAACGTCTATTCATAGGAAAAAATAGCAAATAGAATGTAGAACCAACAAGCTGTCAACTATGAAATCAGTTTTCACTGGAAAAAGTGCTGCCAATTCGTAGAATAACCTTTAAAAATCACTATTTAAGAGGTTTGTACTTTTCGAGCAGTTATTTTTAACAGCTAGGGCATCTATCAAAAGACTATTCTCGTGATAAAATGCAAAAACTAATCTATGACAATCCAGCTATCAGCTGTCAAATCGAAAAAAGTGGAGAAGTGCTGCCAATTCGAAAAATAATCTTTAAAAGTCACTATGCATAAGGTTTCTGCTTTTCGAGCAGTTTTTATAAAAAGCTGGAGCGGCTATCAAAAGGATATACTCGTGATAAAATATGCAAACGAAATCTAACATATTTCAGGTATCAGCTGTCAAATCGATTGCCGCTGGAAAAAATGCTGCCAACTCAAAAAATAGCCTTCAAAAATCACTTAAGGTTTCTTCTTTTCGAGCAGTTTTTGGAGTAGCTAGAGCGTGTATCAAAAGTCTATTAACACAACAAAATGGCCAATTGAATGTAGAACAAACAAGCTGTCAACTATTAAATCGATTTTGACTGAAAAAATGCTGCCAATTCGAAAAACAACCTCTAAAAATCACTATTTAAGAGGTTTGTACTTTTCGAGCAGTTATTTTTAACAGCTAGGGCCTCTATCAAAAGACTATTCTCGTGATCAAATGCAAAAACTAATCTATGACAATCCAGCTATCAGCTGTCAAATCGAAAAAAGTGGAGAAGTGCTGCCAATTCGAAAAATAATCTTTAAAAGTCACTATGCATAAGGTTTCTGCTTTTCGAGCAGTTTTTATAAAAAGCTGGAGCGGCTATCAAAAGGATATACTCGTGATAAAATATGCAAACGAAATCTAACATATTTCAGGTATCAGCTGTCAAATCGATTGCCGCTGGAAAAAATGCTGCCAACTCAAAAAATAGCCTTCAAAAATCACTTAAGGTTTCTTCTTTTCGAGCAGTTTTTGGAGTAGCTAGAGCGTGTATCAAAAGTCTATTAACACAACAAAATGTCCAATTGAATGTAGAACAAACAAGCTGTCAACTATTAAATCGATTTTGACTGAAAAAATGCTGCCAATTCGAAAACAACCTCTAAAAATCACTATTTAAGAGGTTTTACTTTTCAAGGAGTTTTTTTTAACAGCCAAGCCAAAAGCCTATTCTCGGTATAAAATGCAAACGAAATCTAGCATAATCCAGCTAGCAGCTGCCAAATCGAGAAAAGTGGAAAAGTGCTGCCAATTCGAAAAATAATCTTTAAAATTCACTATTTATAAGGTTTTGCTTTTCGAGCAGTTTTTATGAGCAGTTATTATAGCTCATACTCGTGATAAAATATGCAACGATATCTAACACATTTCCGCTATCAGCAGTCAAATCGATTGCCACTGAAAAAAAGTGCTTCCAAGTCGTACAAACCTCTGAAAAAGGGGTTAATTTCTTTTCAATATTGATACTGATTTCCTGCCTGGGGATTTCGGACTATCTCGAAGTATTGTGATATCATTTCGGTCTTTAGTAAAACCCCACTTCCTTACTGTACTCACTATACAATATTTCACATTTTGAGTCCTTGTATAACGTCAATTTCATTCCATCGGTTGTCGCATTGACTTTTTAGCACGACTTCTTTATAATTCAAAAGTTCCACGTTCCGAAGGTTTAAACGGACATTAATCTCGTAGGTAAGGTCCATAATATCGACGATCAAAGGTGGTTTATATACGTAACAATGAAAACTAAATCTTCTTTTGTTGTGCACACTGTGCTGAGAATTTATTGAGCAAACCCTTTCAATTATGTGAGGCTAGACAAACCTTAGTGATAGTGTGACATTTTTCTAAGTGACTGCTTTGAAGCAAGGTCCATCGCACACAATTCTATGTGAATGTTGTCAGGAAAGTGAAGTAGGATCCAGCTCCTCTGATAAGCTATGAGAAAAAAAACAAGAAATTGGTTATTATAACGTTCAACTGAAAGATTGAAAGGCCCTGGTGTGTTTATATATATACCCCTGTATTAACGTCAAAGTTATCAACTGGTTATCCAGAATTTACGTCAAATTTCAGTATGCTATCTGACGTCTTCAAGCGACCTTACTTGTGAACATTTTTGTTCATTAATACGGCGAGAGGAGTTTCCGTCTAAAATTCACACAACTTTGTGTGACTATCTATTGTGACTAGCTATTGTGACTTAAAAAAATAGAGTCGTAGGCTTTTACTTAATATTAGTGTGGCCCAGTTCGGTTCGATAAATGCTGATACTTTTAAGTGTCGCAATGGTCTGTCATCTGCCGTGACAATAAATGCAAGTGTCCAGTTGTCATTGCAGTGGATCAACGCCCCGGCCAACTTCCACAGGTACACAAAAAAATGACAACCATATAAGCAGTGACTCTTCGAAGTCCGATTAATAGAGACAACTGACGTTTTTTAAGAACCATCTTTTTAAATTTTTATCGCGTCATAGAACCAACCCCACCGCATTCACATTCACTGTACAGTCACTTACCGAAGCAGCCGTCTCCAGCGATACATTAAAGAACCCAAATCCATTCAGCTCTATGGGTTCCTGGTAGAGCAATATCGCCAAACTAATCTGCTTCATTAGAAGGACATTTTGTCTCTTATTCGTCGAGCGATACACTATAGCCTCCCAGTTGCAATGATAGTACATCGAGCTGAGGTTGTTCGTCTGTAACAATGGAACTGATTAATAAAATTCTTTTGAGCGGAACTGTACTGCTTACCGTGGTTATAAGCTTCGTGCCAAGCCCGCCATATATTAACAGCTCTAGAATCTTTGCCGTCATCCAAGCCACGTAAGCTATAAACTTCGCCGAGCCAAATTCAGACTGAAAATAGAAATCAAATGAAACAGATCTGAGTCATCTACACAACCAAATGCAACCTACAGTCGAAGCCTGAAATATCAACACACACAGCATGATAGTACTATGAGATATCATCACAAAAGTCTTAAACTCATATGTTGCATTCAACTGCTGAGCAAATTTGTTCAGCACAAAGTTTCGTCTGATGGCTTCGTCTAAAAGCCGGCGATACGTTTGAGCTACTTTTAATGGTCCCACTGTCAATACTGCCCTTTCATTCAATTGGTTCTGCAACATGCCATACCGGGCACACAAGTGTCCGACAAAGTTTCCCAAAAGACACGTCTCACCGGTCACAAACATGGCAGCGCACAAACCGTTGCAGGTCAGTTGAAACAAGGTGAAGCCATAGACTAGGGGATCATCGAGGCCGTAGTGGAACTCCAATCGATGTGGCAGAAGACGACTATCATACAGAATAGCAGCAACTATCGGCCCCAGGCAAAACGTCGTGATAGATGAGAGGTACACGAACGAATAGATGTCAATTGGTCGGATTGACCGCTGAATCGCCTTACCCATTTCGGGATCTTCCTCTCTATACAAAGGGACGCAAAGAGAGGTCCTTAGGGTTAAATAGAAAACTGTGCTTGTTATATACTTATCGACGTAGATTTTGCGGTAAAAGTCCTCCAGAAACCTCTTGTATCGCGCCTTCTGAAAAGCTGTGCTAAAAAGCCGCAGAATACTGTCGCTGTAGATAACCAGGTTGGCAAACGCCTCCGTGCTTAGGCTAATGTCGCTCAGGTTGTTCAGAAAAAACCTTACAGCTGCCTCAAAAGCCATCAAGAAACTCACCAGAAAAATTAACACAATCAACTGGTTGAATATTTTTACTCCCGCAGTCGGATTGTCCTGCAGCGGCCAGGAGACGTTTGTGAAAAAAGAGCGACATTGCCAGGGTAGACGGACCGGTCTACCATTCGGTAGGAGTGCCTGATAGTACATGGCGGTGGTCAATGCAAGTGCCTTGTTTTTATCGAAGGGGTTTTTATTTATAGGCTGTGGACATGCATGTCAGGCAGATTGCGATTCATTATTAATCCTCGAACTTTACTTACTGGAATTGGCAAATCGGTTAAATGCTCAGCGAAGAGCTTCGCATGCCTTTAACCAACTTGCAAAATTATTCAATGGGCGGTTTTTTTTTTTTCTTAAATGGCTTCCACAACCTTCGTACTTTGTGGATACTTTGTCAGCTGCGGCCGGTGCAGTGCGCACTATTATTACTGAATGATAAAATTACACATATTAAGCTTTGTTGTTTAAAAGTACTTATGCTTGTTGATAAGTAGGGAACGGATGTGTATGGTCTGAAGCACTCATATTTGCAGACATGATTGTGGCGAACAATGACTCAGAAGATAAATTGTTCGAAGCAGAAAAGAGGACCGTCATCGAAATTTTTTTTTTTTCGTGTAGCTCAATGGGTCAGCGGAGAATATATTTAGACCTACAGCGACTATCGACACAGAAAAAGGTCAGCTGAAATCATAAACACTCACTTCGCATCGAAAAGCGACGCAGCGGTAACCCTAGCACATTAATTAATATAAGTTTTAACCACAGCAATATCAGCATCGACAAAAACAAATTTCAGCAGTGTCTTCAGCACAATAATAGGGCCGCTGAAATGATAAACACTGACTTCGCATCTAACAGCGACACCACGGTAACCCTAGCACATCAACTATTGCAACCTTTAACCACAGCAACATCAGCTTCGACAAAAACAAGATCCAGCAGTGTCTTCAGCACAATAATAGGGCCGCTGAAATGATAAACACTGACTTCGCATCTAACAGCGACACCACGGTAACCCTAGCACATCAACTATTGCAAGTCTTAACCACAGCAACATCAGCTTCGACAAAAACAAGCTCCAGCAGTGTCTTCAGCACAATAATAGGGCCGCTGAAATGATAAACACTGACTTCGCATCTAACAGCGACACCACGGTAACCCTAGCACATCAACTATTGCAACCTTTAACCACAGCAACATCAGCTTCGACAAAAACAAGCTCCAGCAGTGTCTTCAGCACAATAATAGGGCCGCTGAAATGATAAACACTGACTTCGCATCCAACAGCGATACCACGGTAACCCTAGCACATCAACTATTACAACCTTTAACCACAGCAACATCAGCATCGACAAAAACAAGCTCCAGCAGTGTCCCAAAATAATAGGGCCGCTAAAAAAATAATAAACACTGACTTCGCATCCAACAGCGACACCACGGTAACCCTAGCAAATCAACTATTGCAAGTCTTAACCACAGCAATATCAGCATCGACAAAAACAAATTTCAGCAGTGTCTTCAGCACAATAATAGGGCCGCTAAAAAATAATAAACACTGACTTCGCATCCGACAACGAATCGGCGGTAACCCTATCGTATCCACTGACGCAAGCTTTCACCACAGCAATGTCTTTTAAATCAACTAGTAGAAGGCAGGGATGGAAAAGTCGATACAATTGTATCGAATTCGATACAAATGAGTTTGCTCGAGTACAAAAGTACAATTTGCCTTAATTCGATACAATTAATGCATCTGTATCTTTCAAATTGCAATTTGTAAAGCTTTTCCTAAGAAACAAATTAAAATAATAGAGATGAGGATATCTTTATATCATTTTGGAAGAAAATTAATATTCAAAATCCCTTCCTAAATTTGCTGGAATATTTTACATCAGAAGCAGTTGTATCTAGAAAATCTAGTTCAATACTCAAATTTGTTTTTGAATTTGTTCCTAACGAAAGAAAGAATATTCAACAAATTAACAATGCTAACAAATTCAGCAATTTAAATATTATTCAATTTCAGAATTTGGCCTGAAGTAAATTCAATTAAAAACGAGTCTAATGAGCTAATATTTGAAAATATTTATAAAATTGCTCAAGCCGTTCTCGGTATTCGTCACTCATCGGCAAATGCCGAAAGGAAGTCCAAATGTCGAAACCGAATTCAAGTCGACACTTGCTGGGCTTTGATTGAAACAAAAAATGTTTTTAGAAACTCATCCTGTACTGAGTTTCAAGTTCATTGCAATATTTTGAAGATGAAAGTGCGAACTGAGAGTATAAATCCAGAAGAGCTCATAGATTAAAAATATAAACTATTTTTTTGTAGGTTTGTATAGTTTTTCTATGAAGTCATTAATGTTTTGTAAATTTATTTTTGTTTATGTTTTTGAAAATAAAATATTTTGAATTCACTTCTGTACCTATACGAAAAAATGTTTTCAATACAATTGGCTCAATTTCAGTACGATCTTACAACCGTTTTCAATACAAATCGAAAATGGCATTTTCCATCCCTGGTAGAAGGTGCCAAAAAGTCTAGAGTCTCAAAGCTGGCTCTTCCCTCTTCCCACAAAAAAATCCACGACGATGAAGAAGTAGTCAGTTTTAGCTTTCTTTTGAAAAAGCAACAGTCATTCCATTATCCAAAGAACCCTTAAAAAATTCTTTCATTATTTGGAAATCCATTTTTGATGATCAAGTATTTTTATCTATTCTGAGAAGCGTGCCAGCGTTTGCTTCTGTGACCCTCTGTTCCATCCCACTAAGAGTTTTTAAAATAACGCTTTAGTAAGCAACTTTTGATCTACCTACCGTCGAGGCTTGAAATATCAGGACACACAGCAACGTGGAACTATGCGCAATCATCGTAAAAATATTGAACGTGTACGTCTTATTCATCTGCTTGGCAAATTTGTTTAGCTCAAAGCTCCGCCGAATACAATCGATCAAAATCACTCGAAACTCCCGAGCTACTTCGCATGGCAATGCCGTAGATATCAGCGTTGCACTCTTTTCCAGCTTGTTTTGTAACATTTCGTATCGGGCACACAGATGCTGCACAAAGGTCCCCAACAGGGATAGTTCGCTATTTAAAAACGCGGTTCCGAATAAGCCATTGTAGGTCAGTTGAAACAAGGTGAAACCATAGACTACGGGACCCTCGAGTTCGTAATGAAAATCCATCGGATGTGGCAGCAGTCGGGTGTTGTACAAAATGCCAGTCACTATCGGTCCCAGGCAAAATGTCGTAATAGCCGTAAGGTGTATAACCGAGTAGATGTTGATTGGCATTAGGGACCGCTCAACGGATTTGTTTATCTTGGCATCTTCTTCCCTAAAAAAATTCGTCTGTGACAAACTTTTAGATATAACAACACCTCGCTCAACTTACTGATGAACGTAAATCTGCTGGTAGAACATTTTGAACAACTTCTTGAACACAGACTTCCGGATAGCTGTGCCAAAAATGCGTAGACTGATATCGTTGTAGATGACCATGGTTGCAATGGCTTCGGTGGCGATTTTAATGTCGTGCCTATTGTTTATAAGAAAATTTAGAGCAGCCTCATAGCCTACCAGGTAACTTGAAAGTCCAATCGAAACAAAAATTAAATTAAGGGCGACTATCCCTTGAGTGGGATTATCCTTGAGCGGCCATGCGATTTTGGCGAGAAATAAACGACACTGCCAAGGCAGGCGAGCTGCACTGCCATCCGCGCGCAATGCCTGATAGTACATGGCTGGGTAATAACTTTCGTAAGACTGAAGCGAGTTTAATAACTTTATCGGGATTTAGTTGTACAATATGCGACGTCAACCAATTGAGTCATAATTGCTTAATTGCTTTCAATAAAAGTTATCTGCGCAATCATGGGAATTTTAGCCAACCTTTCACCTGTGCTGTTATACCTTATAATAACACTGAACGATGGAGAGAGAAGGAGACTTCTTCTTTTCCACGGTAGCAGTTGTTAACCACTCTAATATGATTTTTTTCTTACCACAAACTACAAAATGGCGCTCTGTCATAGGTATAAGTATAGACTTGCAAATTATACCGCCTCTCGTGTAAGGGCGATGGACATTTTTTTCCACATACCTACATCAAATTTGTTTTTTACTCGAAGTCAATATTTTATGTTTGCTTCGCAATCTACGACCCCCAAAGGTGTACGCGTAACGCAGGAGTTCATGTGCACATTCAGGCGGCGATATTGATAGCTTCTGGGTGTAGTATACGAAGTCGATTCGGAAGACCCTTGAAAAAAAAATTATCGGTATGCCGGGATAATGCTATTGGCACTTTAAAAGATTGCCCGTTCATATATAAGAGGAGCATTGAACTTCATTCATACATGGCTGTCAGAAGACAGAATTGGTTAACACTTTTGGTAAAAATTTCTTAATTTTAAGCTCAACTCAATTTTCAGTTGAAACTCGACTCGATTAAATATACACGGAAAGAATTTAAAGATCAAATCAAGAAAAATAAGCGCAGAATCACGAAAAGTTTGTCTAGTTTTAGAGCTTAGCTAAGGATTTACTGATTCACGACTTTTTTTTCGCAATTCTAGAAATTGTACGAAGTGAAGATATTGACCCTCAAAAGTCGTGAATCAACACTTTTCAGTATCAATAATGCGATCAAACGAGAAATAGATATTGCCATAACCGATCGCAATTTGACACAAATAGTTATCAATTTGATATAACATGGATTGTAAATTGCAAAAATTATTCGTAAATTACCACTTTTCTGTTGTGAATTACGATTTCCTCCCTTAGCAAAATACAACCATTTAGTCTTGAATTGCAACTCAATAGTGTTGATTTGCGAACTAACAGGGGTGGATTTACGACTTCAGTAGTTGCAATTTACAAATTCTTAGTCGTAAATTGCAACTTATTTTTATCAATTTGCAATTCATATTTTGCAATTTACGTTTCTTGAGTAGTGATTTGAGGAATCGCCGTATTAAATTGAAAATGTTTTGTCGTGAAATTAGAAAACTTTATTCTCAATTTGCAACTTATATCTTGCGATTTACAAATCAAAATTCATAGTTTTATTAATTAGGTTATTTTCGTATTCCTCCTGATATCCAAGAAAATCATACGGCGCCATGTCGTCCGAAGGCAACGGGATTTGTCTGGGGTGGTTTTTCGGTCTATGATGAAATTTAAAATACAAATAAAATATTTAGATGAACTTGACATTTATACGAACCTTTACAATTATTTTCGATTACATATGAATACATTCCAATTGATACTTCTTTTCTAATAGCAAGATGTAACTTCTGAAAAAAAATACAGATTTATATG
This sequence comes from Cheilosia variabilis, assembly GCA_951230905.1. NCBI lineage: Eukaryota > Metazoa > Arthropoda > Insecta > Diptera > Syrphidae > Cheilosia > Cheilosia variabilis. The sequence goes on along the minus strand of OX579680.1, from coordinate 56,528,833 downwards.
CGTAGGTACTTCAGGGTTTTTGGAATTCAATAGGTACTTACAAAATGTATTCCAGAATGCTTTATAATTAGTAGGACACTCACTATCCATACGAATTAGTTATATTTAAATTTAAACAACTTTAACCCGACTGCTTTAAACAAAGATTGAATACCGACTGCCTGTCTCTGCACCGATACGCAATGTGCACAATGAAGATTTGGCTTCATGATTGCAGCTGTCTAGCAATACCAAATACATACATTCATCCATAAAAAGAAAGGACTTAAAAGGATTTCGATAGGTACATGGACTATGAACTGTGCATAAAAAAAATCCACACATCAGGTAGTTGATTCCATGGAAATTACAAAAAATATTTTGCAATTTACGACTTCTCTACGTCAATATACGTTTTCAGTTTCATGTGTTAAATTATTACAAGATTTTATTGATTCATCATTCAGTTTTGGTAAATCACCAAATATTTTTCGCAATTTGAGATTGTGAAGTGGTGTTTGAGATATTGACCTATTAGAGTGGTAAATTGCGCCAAACAATCTCGCAAATCACTACAAATAAAAGAAGCTCGAATTGATACTTCTAATCGTAAATTACAACAAACAGAATTTGGTATTCTCCGCCGTTTTCAATGTCAAATTACCAATTTCTGTATCAATCCATGAAAACTTCGTTGTGATTTGCGACAAATATATAAATCGTAAATTGCAACTCAAAATTTTGCAATTGGTGATTTTCAATTCTTTCCGTGTAATAAGGAATAACCTTCGCTTGGCTTTGAACCTCAAAATTTCATTTGTATGTCAAGCAAAGTGGTCGCCATACTAACGGTCGTTCATCGTGGACTATGAATACTTACCACCCACTCTCGTTTTTAGAAGGAGATTCACTGCCAGTATTCCGAACAAGAAGAGGAGCTAGCCAGTGCTGCAACTTCCGGCCTATTTTTTTGCAGTAGATTCTGAAAAAAAATCAGTAAATTGATTTTTTTTCAAACAAAATAACATAAACAATAAAAAATTGGTAAAAACGAGTATTTAAACCGAACAGAAAAATCCGTTAGTCCATAAATTCTGCTAAAGGGGAAACATTTTCTCGGTCTAGATGTGTATACAAGCGCACTGCAAGAATGGAGTGGATTTAATTTTTTTGGTAGTCGATCTAAATTTCGAAAAAAAAATTCAGCAGATCTACTGGAATTGGAGAAAAGTGGCAACGCTGCAGCAGTACAGGCCCGGATATCTTTAGTGAAACGCTGGACCTGATAAAATCATTTAGAATCAACGATGATTGCACATTCATTCAATTAAAGATAGCTGCTATAAACCAAGCGAGGCGAAGGACCTAAACAAATCACTAAATACTCCGACAGCCAAGCGGCCATAAAAGCCATGGTGTCAGTCGTGCTGAAGTCAAGGCGCGATACTTATAATCATATTTTAATGTCCAGGCTGTATTGTACGTACTCTCATTAGCGATATTTTCTTTTCTTCAACAATTTTTTTGTTAATATACGTCCAACAAAATGTTTCTATCAAATTGACAAAATTTTAATAAGTTTTATCTTGTCTTAAAACTTTTGTTGTGATAACAAACAAATTGTTATGGTAACAAAAATTGTTTATTTGTGCGTATGAAATTTTGTTGTTAATAATTTACCATAATGCTGTTGATTTAAGAATGAGTTTACCAATTTGACCTTTATCTTTTTGTTGATATTACAGAAAAAATCTGTCAGTTGTCTTTTGTTGAATCTATAAGAATATTGCTGGTTATATAGAATTATTATTTTTTTAGTTTATTGATTCAATAAATAAATTGTTATGTGGATAGCATTAGGTAATAATAAATGATACGCAAAACAAATAAGTTTAGCAATTCGATTTATTAAAAGAGGGAACTATAGGAACTATATTTTTAGTGGACAACATAGAACATATAAAAATATGCATTTATAAAATTAAACAATTAAAAAAGGCTATCACTTTTAAGACATAATATTATTAAATAAATACAGAATGCCTTTATCTAACTTGAAACTAAAAATATTAGCTATAGGTACCTTAAACACCGACAACGATGTAGATGTCATCTCCTTCACTATTTAAAGTTGCTTCTTTTAGTCTCGGTTACTTTTAAAATGTTGAATTCACTTTTTAGGGAATTTTTATGCACATTAACAAACTACTTTACTTTGAGTGTCAAATAACAAATGACGCCATCAAAAGCATTGTATTGACATGATTACCGTGTTCAAATTGTATTTCTTTCAATTCAACGCTTAATAACAATTCAACTAAATTTATGGCAAATCTGCAAACAAAAATGTTAATTTCAACAGAAGTTTGTAGTATTTATAATCTGTATTTTGTTTGGCTAACAGTTTTGATTTTTGGTTCTGTTTCAATGGATTTAACAAAAACTTTGTTAATTAAACAATAAAATTGTTAATATCGATTTTATTTTTAAATGAAAATTGTGTTTTGTTAAACTGACAAAGTAGTTTTGTATATATCGCTCAAATTTATAAAACTTAAGTTGTTTTGATAAATTTCATTTATCATTACAATAATTTTTTTTCAGTTCAACCAAACTATTTTTGTTAACATTTTATAGTCGAATGTTGTCAATATTACCTGGTATTTAAATTTCAGTGGACCTACAAAATATTTAGTGTGAAGGCTAAAAATGATTATTAGTAAGGCCCGAGGGCTGTAAGCCATTGCAAGAAATATCTGGACGAAATATCACAAGAAGTTGTCGAGACCTTATGCTGGGAACCCGGGCATATGGATATTCCAGGCGGATAAGCATGCAAGAAACGGGTTCAAAAAATACACGCATTTTAGGCCTTAAATTCAGTAAGAACTACGCTTCCAAGAAAGACTGACATCGAGTCATGGAATAGAAAAAATCTACGCTGAACCACTCGGAATACCTTCAGGCACTAAAAGAACTACGGCCAGAGGGGAGCTAAACGCGGTCTAACTCTTAATTATGATCGGTCTGAGCCGCAAAGACATTCACATACTCACGGGGGTCATTACTGGACACCGTGAGAGAAGCTTATAATTGTCAAATTTGGATTGAAAATATAGCCACCTAGGGATGCCAGACGTCCCGCTTTAAGGCTTTTGTCCCGCAAGTGTCCCGCATTGAAAAGTGTCCCGCACTGAAAATTTGTCTTATAAAATGTCCCCACTTTCAACTTGTCGCCGTATTATTACTTCATTATTAAATAAAATAAAATACAATCTATATATATAAAATACAATGTTTGTATGTTTGTCCTCTATAGACTCTAAAACTATCCAACCGATTTGGCCCAAACCGGTTTCATTTGAAAGGTAATAGTTCAAATTAGGTTTTCGGCTTTATATATTTCAAGTGGGCATGGCCCCTCCCACATAAATTGAATAACATCATATATCTTGACTATTGTGATAGCAAGAGTTTTGAAACATTGCAGTATCCCATACGTTACTGATTTGAATAATCAGGAAAAAAATGGGCGGGATAATACCAGTGGGCGTGGCAGCTCCCATACAAACTGAATATTTAACTCATATACAAAATTAATATTAATATTAAATACAAGACTTGCTGTTAAAAAACTAAATATCTCCAAATTTAATCGAAGCCACAATCATCAGCGGCAAATGTAAAGGAGAAGAAGTGCTGATACCACGAATTCCAATGATTTCAACCGATTTACCCTTCGATTTCAAGCGATTACAGTTTCCAGTGCGTCTTGCTTTCGCCATAACCATCAATAAGGCTCAAGGCCAATCGCTAAGTGTTGCTGGTTTGAACTTAGAAAATTCCTGTTTTTCGCACGGCCAATTATATGTTGCTTGCTCTAGAGTTGGAACGCCAAAAAATCTTTATGTTTACACACCTACCGAAAAAACTCAAAATATTGTTTATCCGCTAGCATTAAGATAAAGAAGTTAATAAATAAACAAAATTTTCTTTTTTTGCAAACACACTTATTTCATTTTATTAGCGTAGCGCAGGGTATCCGCTAGTTAATAATATTTAAATAGAAATTATAGCCCTAGCCCTACTTAGCTATAATCACAACTTACAAAGCTCGTAGTCCGCTTTAATCCGATGATAATAGTTCAGAGGTCTGGGTCTCCAAACTCAAAAAGATAGCCATAACATAAAGTGTACAAATATGAATTAAAACACTTTTACTTTAACCAAATATAACTTATTACAACAAATAAAATGTAAACTTAAATAAAAAAGTTTCTTTTCACCTCAAATGCAAAAATGTCCCGCCAGCTTATTTTTGAGATCTGGCATCCCTATAGCTACCATAGTAAAATTTAGAGTCGAAACTAAAAATGTTTATTGGTCAGGCCCAATGACTTTTGCGAAACATAATCTTTTCGCCACTTACATTGCGAGTGTCAAGCCCTTAAAAACAGCAAACAGAGGATTTCCAACTTTTACTTCTTCGATGATATAGAGGATGTTCGGGCTTTATATAATCAGTTACTCCTAGGTTAAACTATAGCGTCTGGATACAGCAAAGCTTGAAGAGCTACTGATACCGACCGATACCCTCATACTGAATCTATAGGTGGCTATAATTTGAAAAGCGGTCTAATTCTTGTCTTCCAAGGGGTATGCAGCCAGTAACTCTTTCACGACATAGAGTTTACATTTTCTCGCCTAAAAACCTAGCTCGATATCAAATGGTTTCTGGCTTGTAAAAAAAAGAGTATTTTTTTTTAATAGAAGGCAGTACTCGCTTTGTATCTCGGAATCACAAAGTAAAATCTGTCTCCATACCGCTCCGGTCGTATATTAGTTTCCACATGGTGAACTCTATTTCTTTTACATTCTATAGAAATCTACCTTCCGTTGGAGCTATAGGTATAGGTATAGGTATAGGTATGGGTACAGGAATAGGAAGTCAGGAAGAAGAAAGAAAAACATGTGGCAGACTAACCAGGACACATTATTTATGCACGAATGCGATAATAAAAATATGAAGTTGATGAGAGTACATGAACGTGAAAAGAGACGACATAAAATTTTGTATTTTTATTTTTTTCTAAGTTCAAACGAACCATATCAAATGTAGGTAGGCACACATTTATTCCTGGGTACCCTACCATATATAAAGATCGGTTATAGGTATGCCACACTTCGCTGGGAAGATGCTGAGAGTTTTATCAGGCGCACAAAATCACAGGCTCATACAAAAGGTGTTAAAGAAAACCCATAAAAGATATATAAAATAAAATATATGGAAAAACAAATGCACCCATCACCAGCAGCGGCATCTGAGCCACACCAGATAATAATATGGTAGCGACATGTTTTTCTCCGTCACAAAATAAACATATAAATATAACTCTTATTCATGGAATTTTTATTATTTTAACGTATGCTTCCGTGCCTTTTGTGTATACGGTTGTTGATTCACTGAAATTATATAGTACGTATATGATGGTGGTTATAAAAAGGTATTTCGCTGTTTCCTATGTTATGGCGGGTGGTTTTGAATGGGCCTAGAGCAGTCCTTTGGATTGAATAACGCTGAGGCTGTAATACTTGTGTTGAAGAGCCCTTATAGCGTCACGTCATTACTTGGGGGAAGTGGATGGAAGTTTTTTATATACTAGGTGAGTAGGGGCCATGTCAAGAAACACTACGGAAACTCTATAAAGACCTCATCAGTTCAATCGTGCTCTGTGCCGCAGAAGCATGTTCATAAATGTAAACGGGGGAAGATTTGAAAATACGGGTACAACTTTAAAAAATTTGTTGAAGCTCTGGCACCATACCGCCGTGCCTACTTAAAATAGATTACGTTATTCGAGAGGCAAGGGAAGTTAAGAACATCAGAGATATTTCTGTTTCCCGTAAAAAATAAGTAAAATGTTAGTCCTCTTTTAGCAATCCTCCTTCAAACGACAGTCAAATTGGAACGTATTACGATTAGGAAGCTGACATTCGAAACAAGGTACAGGAATTTATTTTTCCTCTTAACGAAGAGTGTAGATTACCTAAACCCGGGTACAATGTGTGTATCTGCTTACATATACGATCGTTTGAACTAAGAACGAATAAAAAGTACCTTGGGAAGACTTACAGACAAAATCCTATCTAAAGGACTGATGAAAGCATGTTATTTTGGTTTTAATCATGGGTTAGAATAGGTTGGGCGAGCCCATGCCGGGTATTCATCCAGTTATGTACCAGAAGTCTGTGTAAATACTCTCTTTTCAGAGTCGATGATAATCTAGACCTCCTGGATACCTGAACAGGTTTAAAGAGCTATGTGAGCGAGTGTGGGCTCTCTAGACATCTGGAAAGGTTTAAACAGCTCTGCGTAGAGGTAGGAGAAGACGAGGTCAAAAGTATCAGGTGGTAAGTTGTAGCCATTGATGCCAGAGTGAGGGATTTTTCCCGTTTTTCGGGATTTTTTGACCATAAAGGGAAAAAGGGAAAACTAACCCAGAAAACGGGAAAATAAGTTACTCCAAAAACTTTCACGTTTCATTACCAAAACTTATTTTTACAACGTTCAGAAACCAGACAAATCATGATAAATTCAATAAAAAAACTGGTTATAATTTTTATTCCAGTTTCCAGTCTATTTGCCTTTGAGTTTAACGGATTTGTCATTTGTGGGTGGAAAAAAGTCGAAAGTAAAAAACTTGTCTCTTGTTTGTGGTTCTAAATATTTTTGATATTTTTCAAAATTAATTAATTAAATAAATTATTGTCATGCGAAATGGGTAAGTATACATGGATTTTGATGTTGTATGTATGTATGCGTATCATAAAAATTGTTTTAATTTTTCCTTTCAGAGAACAAAAAAAAAAGGGAATAAAAACGGGAAAAACAGGTATCAAAAAAGGGAAAAAGAATAATTTTGGATGAAAAAAAAGGGAATCCACATGCCAAAAGTCTGGTCTGAGGGTGTCACTTGATTTTTAGGGGAAAGAGAAAAAAGTTTGGCCTCCTCAAAAGCAAACGACGAACCTACTTAGGTTTTGTATTGATCGTCAGATGGAGACATACTCCGCGATACTAATAATAATTTTTAGTGTCCCGGCTAAATTTTTCCAACTCAGAATGGCAAAGTTTTCCATACAAAATTGCATGTTGTGACCTACAAAATATTTGGTGTGATGATTAAAAATGATTATTAGTAAATATAAGGTGCACACTGTGAGGTCCGGGAAATTTGATGTATTGTAACTTTTGTTTTTTTTTGTTTGCTTTTCACACCCAAGAAATAGAGTGTCGGTTGTTTTTTAAAACTGTGCAATGAACTTTTCGTGAATTTTGTATGCCTTGTGCGGATTCCGGTTTTTATTTTATAATGCTCTTTGTGTTCATGCGGGCGCTAGTGGTAACATGGAGCGCAGAAGGCAGGCAGAGGAGGTAAGGTCTAGATAGGTCCAAGAATGCTAACAGCTACTTTTAACCAATAAACTTTTAATCGATAAAAAATTTTAATTAGTTGTAACACCATCTAGGTTTGAAATAATGTAGTGCAAGCATTACAATTCAAAACTTAGACTCACCCCTTAAGGTGAAGTAAAGCTTTTGGGGTGAAAATATTCAAACGGATTTGGAAACGGGACGAAGTGTAACTGCGAGTTTTGAGAGAAAATGTTAACTTCCTAAAGAAGTTCAGTGTTTTTCAACAAAAAGCTGCGGATTTAAACTAAATTCACCTAAAGTAAGTAGAGTACAGTTGTCTTTTTTTAATTAAGATATAAATCGTAACAATTGAGCATATAGTTTAAGTTTTATGACTACAAATATAAACTCTTTCTTAAAATAAGTTAAATCGTAAAACTTTGACCGACAGTTTTACTTTGACCGGTAAACCTTTGACCGCCTTACATTTCACCACATTTGAGTTATGGTCTGCTCATATTGCATTTTCTTTTTATCGAAATAGGTGCTTTTAATTTCAAAAACAATGTCGAAACAAAATGTAAACAAAAGGAAGGCACAATAGTATCACAGATGAAAAAATTATATAGATTCCCACCGAGGCAGTGTCCTTTTAATTAATATGGCCTAAACTTAAACTTATTCTGAAATAAAAATCTGTTTTATTTATGTTCGTCTTGAATTTTTCGCACTTGCTAATTTATTTCAGTTTATTTATTACTTTTCTGTCAAAAACAATGAAAGTTAAAAATGTGTGCCAATATTCTGCATAGTTTAAAGTATTTATTCTTATATTTAATTTTAACACTTGAAATATAATAATTCGAAACCAAAAAATGTGAATATCTACTTTCATTTTAATACTTCTCCTATTATTATAACTTTCTAATTTTTCCTTAAAGAAAAGCGGTCAAAGTTAAAATTTTCAGAGTAAAACTTTGACCAGGCTGTTTTTTCTAAATAAATTAATGTGAACGAGTCTTAACTATTCAATTACACTTCGAGTTTGTTAAGGTGGCAACGCCCGCAGATATGTGGTGAAAAAAAGGTATTTATGGTCAGTTTTGTAGTCCCTGTAAAGCTTTACATTTTAAAATCGGTCAAAGTATCACGGTTTTACGGCTCCAAAGAAACAAGCGTTTCCTATGGAACAAAAAAAGAGTATAGCCAGAAAGGTAGCCGAGACAAAATCAAAAATCTGACAAAGGAAAGATGTTAGGTTCTTGAGTTTTTTCAAGAAGTGAATTTTTACAAATTTGTTAAAAAAAACAAATGATACAAATTTTTTTAAATTAATTTTTATAACTTGCCCCCCAATATGTAACAACTTACCCCTATATTAACCCCTGTTAGTGGGAAATTTTCTTAAAAGGCGAATTTTATTGTTGTTTGACTTAAAATGGGTTTGGCTCATTTGCAAAATCATAAGAACAGCATCAAATTTAGTCAAAAGTTTTACTTCTAGCTCTCCTCTATCACAAAACCTTCAATAGGCGATGACAACCTTCAATGTGGACTCTCAAGGTCTCTAAAAGGGTTTACAAATCACTGAAGGTGGAATAATATTTTTTGTATAGGCTGACAGCTTTCAAAATCATCTCTACAAAGAGACTGGAATAGTCCAGGCTATGATTGCACTCCAATTGCTGTAGGACTGCGATAAAATGGGAACTTCCTTCTCAAACACAGAAGCGGGGAAACTTTTCTTCATTTCATTTTGCTTTGGGGTGATGAGCGCACATCAAAAGCATCTTGTGTGTCGTTTTCTCTGTGGGAGCGGATCGAAAGAGATGCATTTATGGGACATATACATAACAGGTTGTATTACGATGGCCCCTCACAAAACTCTGCTATACTTTCGCTCAAAAGCCAAGTGAATGCGCACAAATTTTCCTTTCCCTAATGACCGTCTCAGAGATCCGAACATGCAGTATCCATTCAATATGGCACTACAGTCCCAACAAAACTACTTCTGCAGATATACTCGTAGTTTCGAGTAATACGCGTTCCCTTCCCAGTCTCACCCCGACATTCAAAAGACCATTACTCGGCATACCAGTGCAAGACATTATGAATTCAAGAAGTCAGTTAAATATTTCATTATAAATTCGCCGACTGCAAGATGCAATTTCTAAATCACTAAAAACGGATGAAAATTTGACTAACTAATTCATGGCGTGGCATTTCATGAATTCCAAAGGACCCGATGTAAACCCTCCGCTATTTGGCGTCAGCTACATCTAAACAAAGCAAGCAGAAAAATAATTATTAATTTATTCACAACTCTGTTGTGTCACTGAAACATGAGTTAATTAATGTTAATTAATCTAGGACACTACCGAAATCACTCGGCAAGAAAATTAGGCAGCGCCAAGAAATCGCACAACCCAATGGGGCAATTTTTCTTTTCTTCGCGAATTCCATTCCGAAGGGAACAAATAGCAAGAAAAAAAAACACAAACATTTGTCTTCATTCATTCACTCAATTATACAACAGCAGCAGTAGCAGCAGCACCTACCCCCGTGGGAAAGTGGCAAAGGACATTTAAGACAAATGGAGGAATCGCTCCGTCGAGCGTGAAATCATAATAAATTTCTGGCATAGTTCCATGCTCTGTTCCCGGCCAAATTAGTTACACAATTAAACATGACTTAGACGGGGAGCAGCAGAAGCAATACTACTTGTACTCGTGTACTCGTGTTGGAGTCGGCGTCTCTCTTGGGGTGCTGATGTTTAGCATGTGGAAGGAGCCGAAAAGAAACCACCGCATTAAATGCCCTGCAAAGAATGCAATTGACACCGAGAAGGAAATGGGTTGGCGAACAGGACAAGTACAAGTCGACTGGCTGTTTGAAGGGAGGGCTTCACCTATGGAGGTGATATATGTGTGTGTGTGTTCACAATGTCATGTCAACAGGCTATCGACTCAACAGGAATATGCTCCTCGACATAGGCGACCATATGTCGGAGGTAAGGCTCTTATGAGGCACACTGGCTGTTGGTACTATATACAAGCACGCTTGACACAAGGGATATACATGCGGAGTGTACACAAATCATACAGATAAGTGACTACATGAATATGATGATGAAGGCTAAGAGCATTAGGGGTTCAAGAAAGCTTTCTTCTTATAACACAGCCGCAAATAAAGGGAGACGCTACGGATACACTGTCCAGACCGGAAATCGGAGTGGGGAGATGACGTTATAATGTTTGAGGAGTTTGAAACTGATATGCTGAAGTAGCTTGTGGAGTGAGGAGACGTCATCGGCTGAAGAATCTTAAATCACTTTACAAACTTTGGGAAGAAAATCGATTATTTCCCAGAAAATTTGCAGTCCCCATCGAAGGCAGGCCAGAGCAGGTTTTTAGTTTGATGAAATACAGCTGTTATATATGCGAAAAGCATGCAAGCCGTGATGGACTCCCAACGGAGCTGAGCGGATACTTCCACTCTCTGAGATCTCACGCAGAGAACTCTTCCATAGATTAGGATAGATGGCAATTATAATCAACACTGAGTCCCAAATCACCGCATAGGAACGAGGCTTTTGAAACTTGTGCAAGACTCTTATTTTCTGTTCGCGCAGGTTTGATTATATTTCGGAGTACCAAGGAGGCATTTAGGGTGGATTTTCGAGAGCCAATTGCCAAAGTGCGGTTATTTGGTCTTCGTGATACAACCTCGTGATAAAAAGAGCAGCTCAAAGAAGACTTTTCTTGGATATGCCGGTAGCCTTTGAATGCCCTTGTCCCTCGAAATAAGAAAGTTGAAGAGAAAGGCTTAAAAAAATCTATTTTACTTTTCATTATTGCAAAATATAAAAAGGAAGGCCGAACCTCCTTTTCAAAGGCCAAGCAATCGCGGATGCCAGAGCGCAGAGGACGGCAGGCTGCATTGTCTCAGACAGAGTCTCTTCACGAGAGTGGGGGTCTTTACGTGAATAGTTACAAAATGCAAAGTGGATATCTGAAAAAGTGAAATTTTACCCATTACACTTTAAGAAGCATCTGTTTCATTCTTTGCAGCTTCTTTCACATTCGCTTATCAAATTTGTCTGACAGAAACGCGTTAACGCGTAAAGAGCCACCGGCCTAATTCGCGTATGTCAGAAAAATTCAATTTCCGAGACAAGCCTTGAAGGAAAAAAAAAAAACAACAATTGAAATCAAAATTCTGCTGAACTTCTGCTTACACTTTGGCATTAAATCACCCGAAATTTATCTCCAGCGGATTCGTGTTGTTGGTGCTGGCGCAAACTTTTGGCTCTCCCATCCGACCTTGGTGCTGTTTTGCACTCCACTCCTCACTATATACATCCTCATTTGTGAGTATAATTTCGTAGGAATAAATCATTGCATATCTTTTCAACTCAACAGAGATTTCGGTTACTTTTCATGTTTTCCCTTTTGGAAGTGAGATAGACGCCTTAGCTGGTAGATAATGTATCTCTTTTGAATAAGATAAATTCGCAAGGACTTGTGTATATAAATTCCTTTGAGAGAAATTATTATCATCGTCCCGATTAAAAATGCGGCAAAGGCAAAAGTGTCTCCCTGAAGGAGAGGCTACAGTTTCGAGTTGACATACCCTTGTCTGGGACGGCAGACTAATTTCCATACGCAAGTTGGGGTATTTTGACACAAATCGGAATCGATTGAATGGAAATTTCGACCACAGCGCAATATGGGTGTACACCGAAAACCGCACTAAATTTCCACATTATTACTTAAACAGAAAACCCATTCACACTCATTTGTGGCCGGTGACCTCATATACGCAAAACCACCGGATACCGGTCTCATTTTCATCTGGTCATAAATATATTCATAGGTGGGTAATGGACATGAGAGTTGAGATTGTCGCATTCGCATTCCAAAAATACTGGTTGTCGATTCGACCATGGAATCCAGTTGAGATGTTATCATTCCCACAGAGGTCGGTGTGTGTGCGTATGCCAGGGCGAAAGGAAATTGAATATGTATTTTCATTTAGATGGGGACGTGTTCACAAAATCAAACAGAAAGATATTTGTTTGAAGTAGGGCACAACGCGCCGGAGATATGCATCTGCAGTTGGAGGGTAATTGCCGTGCGGCTTAAATTCTGCCACGTGGGACTTGTCGGAATGGGAGGATAAAAAACTGAATGCTAACTTGAATGTGAGGTTTCCTCGGAATTTAGGTGATATTTCAAGTTGGAAGCGTGCGGTTTTTCAAAGGCCGTTTTAGTTAGATTTTCCTGCTAGTGAATTCGGTTTTTAATTATGTTCATAGTGATGTGACTTTTGTCAAATTTACAATAATAATGGTAAGAGTCCGGTGTCTCACCTATAAACTTCACAAGTACCCACTGCAATGATTTCGCTGAAAATAAAGCAATATCTTTTCATAAGTGCTTGCAGTGTTCGGAGAGCGTTTAGAATAAAATCCGTGAGCAAGAGCTAAGTTTTTTCGACAGAAAATACTAATCTTCGCATTATAATGTCAACGGCAATTATTTAAAGCAGTTAGCTGAGTCCGTTTAAAGATTGGTTTAGACAGACAAATATACAGAGATGAGTACGTGAAATGAGGCAACCAAAGAAATTGCACAAATTGCAAATTGGAGATAGTTTTATTTGCCAAATTGAGACGATTATCACCCACAAAAATATTCATTCATGCGTTTAGCATCAAAAAACGCATAAAAAAACGCATTGAAAAACGCTTCGAAAAACGCATCAAAAAAACCCGTCGAAAAACGCATCAAAAAACGCCTCGAAAAAGGCCTCAAAAAACGCATCGAAAAACGCATCAAAAAACGCATCGAAAAACGCCTCGAAAAAAGGCATCAAAAAAGCGCTTCGAAAAACGCATAAAAAAACACATCAAAAAACACATCAAAAAACGCTTCAAAAAACGCATCGAAAAACGACTCGAAAAACGCCTCAAAAAACGCCTCAAAAAAATGCATCAAAAAACGTGTCGAAAAACGCCACAAAAAACGCGTCGAAAAACGCATCAAAAAACGCCTCGAAAAACGCATCAAAAAACGCTTCGAAAAACTCATCAAAAAACGCCTCGAAAAACGCATCAAAAAACGACTCGAAAAACGCCTCAAAAAACGCCTCAAAAAAATGCATCAAAAAACGTGTCGAAAAACGCATCGAAAAACGCGTCGAAAAAACGCATCAAAAAACGCTTCGAAAAACGCATCAAAAAAACCCGTCGAAAAACGCATCAAAAAACGCTTCGGAAAACGCATCAAAAAAACCCGTCGAAAAACGCATCAAAAAACGCTTCAAAAAACGCATCAAAAAAACCCGTCGAAAAACGCATCAAAAAACTCGTCGAAAAACGCATCAAAAAACGCCTCGAAAAGCGCATCAAAAAACACTTCAAAAAGCGCCTCGAAAAACGCCACAAAAAACGCATCAAAAAACGCTTCGAAAAACGCATCAAAAAGCGCCTCAAAAAACGCGTCGAAAAACGCATCGAAAAACGCGTCGAAAAAACGCATCAAAAAACGCTCCGAAAAACGCATCAAAAAAACCCGTCGAAAAACGCATCAAAAAACGCTTCGAAAAACGCATCAAAAAAACCCGTCGAAAAACGCCTCAAAAAACGCGTCGAAAAAGGCATCAAAAAACGCCTCAAAAATCGCATCAAAAAACCCGTCGAAAAACGCATCAAAAAACGCCTCAAAAACGCCTCGAAAAACGCATCAAAAAACGTCTCGAAAAACGCCTCAAAAAACGCGTCGAAAAACGCATCGAAAAACGCGTCGAAAAAACGCATCAAAAAACGCTCCGAAAAACGCATCAAAAAAACCCGTCGAAAAACGCATCAAAAAGCGCCTCGAAAAACGCATCGAAAAACGCCTCGAAAAACGCCTCAAAAAACGCGTCGAAAAACGCATCAAAAAACGCCTCAAAAATCGCATCAAAAAACCCGTCGAAAAACGCATCAAAAAACGCCTCAAAAACAACTCGAAAAACGCATCAAAAAACGCCTCGAAAAACGCCTCAAAAAACGCATCAAAAAACGCCTCGAAAAACGCTTCAAAAAACGCCTCGAAAAACGCATCAAAAAAAGCATCAAAAAACGCCTCGAAAATCCAGAAGCGTTAAACGGACGCCGAAATATTTTCTTTTTTATCTGATTTTTTTGCGTAGCGTTTTATGTAATAGACCAATTTTGTATGGCTACCTATTTCGTTTGACTGCCATTCTACGCATTTGACATTTGACAGTCCTCTAGTCATGCGGCGAGTGGTCGATAAATATGTATGAGGGAGTATCCAACGCACCAGTGTGGTAGTTAGCTTGTGGTTGAGTACACTTTTCTCTTCAAGCTTCCAAATGAGAAACAAGAAAACATCTTTTTATAAGCAAGGAGTCTAATTAACCCGATTTTGTTGTTAGAATTTGGAAAGATTGCCACCCCTCCGAAACCCCATATCCCATTCACGTGACAGTCATCGCTTAACAACAGAAAACCACATTCATTAGCCGACTACAAACGAAATATAATATATACATAAAACGAAATTTCCCCAAGCAGTTGAAAACTCTTGAAAACCACAAGCCCCAGAAATGTTGGTTCCACTTAAATTTTCGACCGACAAAAATAACTTAATTCAATTTGATATTTTCAAAATTCAGTTATGAGAAGTATTCTCGACCGAAATCCTTTCACAGCCAACTCAAATATTTGTTTTGATAACAAGACCTCGACTGCGAGTTCCCCCTCCCAAAGGATCGTCCGGAGGAGAGGTGAAAAATGCTTTCAATTAGTGTCAATATTAGTCTAAAGGTTTCGTCGAATTTGTGTGGATAGGTATCCATCTAGTCCGTTCGTTTGTTAAGTAAACTAGTCAACACGCCAATAGCTCTATGCGACCATCAACCCTTTCAAAGGATTTTCAGCTTAAGCAAATTGATTCGACCCCAAACGGAAATCAATTTCCTTCCATGCAAAGCTAAATTTCTCGAAATGTTACTTATTTACCTTTCGCAGCTTCTCCGCTGCCGCCGCCGCCGCATCAATAAGCCAACATTATGATGGTGAGATGCCAAATAGGACGATGGGCAGCTCTCTCTCTCTCTCTCTCTCTCTCTCTCTCTGTATTCTGTGTGCCAGGCAAATTCAAATTGATTAAAGTTTAACGTCGTAAAGATATTCAAGGCACGTAGCGCGTCTACAAAATTTCAATCTGCTTAATTTCATCGTTACCCCCAGTCAGTCAGTCAGGAGGAGAGTATGTCCAAACAAAGTATAGGCAAAACCCTATACCCTCATACATATTAGAGATGTTCCATCTCGGACGAAGGGGGTGGCGATTTCGGGGTGCTGAATCTAATGCGAGAATCCTGTCAACAGGATTGGTACAGGTGTTTGTTCTGCGCGCTACACCTATTCTCTTAATTGGACTCCGATCCCTTCTGCTCTGGGGCTACGTGTGTGTGTCTGTGTGTGATATAAATATTTGAACGCTTACATAAGGAGAGACGTTAAATATGATTACAGCGTATACGGCATGGATAACGGTTAGGTTAAGTAATTCTATCTTATAGACTTACGATTAGGCTTAGGCGCACACACATGGCCCCCAAAATAAGTGATTTAGTGCGCCTAATTGCTTCAGCACTTAAAGGTTAAGGTGCATCTGTGTATCGCGTGAAAAAACAAAACAAAGGAACAATCACATCTGAGAACGCCGGCAACTGTCAGGTGAGTTATGTACTGTCCTCGTGGCGTGGTTGCAGTTATAAATAAGTCAAATGCACTGTACCCAGCGCGACAAAAGAAAGTTTTCACTACATAAAAGTGCACACAAAACGCGGAAATAGCAATAATAAACTGCTCGGAGGCAAGCACACTTGGCTAAAAAGGAAAACACGACGACAAAATGGGGGTGCGATATACAGAAGGGTTGTTTTTAAGCAAGGATAGTGGGTCTGAAATTGGAAGGAGGACGTCTTTGGCCGTTCTCAAGAGGAACGTTATTGTAAAATTTATCGCACAAAGCTATATAGTCAAGCAAGGAACTACTCCCAGTGTCGGCTATTAAAGGACGGGATAAGTAAAGTTCTTTTGGTAATAATGAGGTCACGAGGTGGATGGCTAAATGGATAGAAAGTCTACCCGGACAAAATTGTTATTCGCGAATGCATTTCTCAAAAGTGGGTTTTATGTAGTGGACATAATCCAATTTTGTGCATGAAATGGAGGCTCTGTGCAGAGGAGTCTCGCAATACCCTTTAGCAGAAAATTACTTAGATTTGTGACTTGTCGAAAGTGCAAGAAAAAAAAACACGGTCAGCCTGGAATATATTTTTTCTGAACTGGGATACGATGTCTTCGCGGGCGTGTTTGTCAATTTGTCATTAGGGGGTATCGTTTTTTAAGGGTTGCTCTATAGATTGCTGTCATAGCTGTCAATATGGGGAGAACTGTGACCATGTTCTGTAACTCATGCGATAACTTTAGGAACAAAACATTCCGCTGTTTATCGCATCTGGAAAATATTGGAGTTTATAGAGTTAACTCTATGCGAAAAGTATTCTGTAGTAACATTTAATTTCATGGGAATTTTGAAAAGATTTCCCAAAGCTGTCAAAGCGTTTGATCGCGTTAACCACAATATATTAATTTCTAAACTAACTGGCTTAGGACTTCACTCTAAGTTCCTAATGTGGATTCATTCCTACTTAACGGATCGTATCCAGTATGTTCGCATAAATGACACTTTCTAGTCACCAGTTTATGTTACCTCTGGAGTACCTCAATGTAGTCATTTAGGCCTTCTGCTCTTCCTTTTGTTTATTAATGACATTCCTGTCTTGTTTTTGAGTTCCCAGTGTCTTATGTTTGCCGACGATTTGAAGGTGTTCCGGCCTATATGTTCAGTTCACGATTGTATTCTTTTACAAGAGGATCTTAAACGACTGTTCATATGGTGTCACAGTAATGACCTTCATCTCAATGTCTCTAAATGTCAAAGCCTTTCTTTTTATCGTAACCTCTCCCCATAATACCCCTCTGTCCATTATTTCATCCAAAAAAGATCTTGGAGTTATCTTTGACGTAAAACTTAGTTTTTGCAAGCACATTGAGTCTTTGGTTGCCAAAGGTAATCAGATGTTAGGTTTCGTATTGCGGAATTCGAAAGACTATAAAGATCCACATACTCTTAAATGTTTATTTTTTGCATTTGTCCGATCTCATCTTGATTACTGCAGCATAATATGGAATCCGTTTTATGAAGTTCATTCTATTAGAATAGAGAGGATCCAAAAGCGTCTTACTAGAGTAGCTGTTCGTAGACTGCGATGGAATATTGAAATGCCATCTTACGATACGAGGTGCAAATTACTTGGTATCTTACCTCTCTTTAAACGAAGGCAATATTTTTCCATTATGTTTATTCGAGATTTAATAAATGATGAGATCGATTGCCCTTTCCTATTATCATCAATTGGATTTTATGCTTCTTCGAGAGCTCGTAGAAATCGTCTTTTATTTTATGTACCTCATCATAGAGTTAATTATGGATACAATGAACCAATTTCTAGATGCCTTAGAGAGTCCAATAAATATAGTAGTTTACTCGATTTTCATTTTAGTAGGGATTCATTTAGGAATAAATTAATTCTGTTGTTAAGCTTTGGTGGTCGTTTTTAAGAATATTTTTGTATTAAGTAATCTAGCGAGTACAGTTGATGTACTCATTTGATTGATTGAAAGATAAATAAATAAATAAAAATACTGCAAAACAAAACAATAAAAATTGAAAATTATTTCACAGGGATTTTCAGTATCGTTGTTTTTAAAAATGTTTAGCTTTTCACTAATTTTGGGTGAAGAATACGATAGGCGTAGCATGTTACGGATTCAAAAGCATAGCACAAACCCTTTTGAGATGCCGGAAGCAAGATTTCGGGAGTTGTATCGTTTTCCCCGTGGTTCAGCTCGGATACTTATTGACGAGCTAAGTCCACATTTGTGCAAAGGGCAAAGGAATACATTTATTCCAATCCCCATTCGGGTCTGTGCTGCATTACATTTTTTTGCAACTGGGTCCTTTCAGAGGGATGTAGGCCATTATTTTTCTGCGGCTTTTAGTAGGAATATGGTTTCTCGAGTGGTTTCGGAAGTGGCTGATGTTTTGCAAAACATGTCCAAATACATCAAGTTTCCAACCCCTCAGGAATACAATGAGATAAAGGAAAAATTAGTACACGGCTTACATCTTTTATCAATCATTTGTTCACGAAATTCAGTTACATTTAATGAAATGACTGGATTATTATTGGAGCAGTAGATTGTACCCACGTTTGGATTAGGCACTGTTTGACATTTTAAGGATCTTATTTGAGTACGTGTCGACGCAGTGGCTTAGAGGTTAGTGTGTTGGACTACTAAGCGAGGGGTCCAGGTTCCAGGTTTTTTCCACTCCGCCACCTCTCGCGATGGTCTGACAGACACCCGAGAGTATAACTGTCATGAAAGAGCTTCTCGCTTCTCAATTGGCCGTTTTGACTCGGCTTAAAATTTAAGATCCCTTTCATTCGTCCCAAAAAAGTGAAAAACTCACACAAGACAAATGGTTGTGAAAAGCTAGCCCTAGGTTCCCTACGGACCTGTTGCGCCAACTATTTATTTATTTATTTTTATTATTTGAGTACGTATAGTCAACGCCACCACATTCGCTGCAGTTTATATTTACATTAATATAATTATTCCATTTTGAATCCAACATCCAATTTTCCACCACTGGATCAGCACCCACCCGTCCACTCAAAAAGTATATACTCGACTGTATTGTGTCGGTGTATTTTTAAAATTGTTTACACAAAATTTGTGGTTTGCCAAACGCAAACAAAATGAATGCCCTCACGTTTCCAAGAAGACTCACATATGCATTTACCCTTGTAATCATTCTCTCCATCATTAAAATCAATTATGCCCAAAGGATATGCCCACCAAATAGGGTATAATGTAAATTTAATTGATTTATTAATAAACAACAACCTTCCATTAGGTGCGGACTCTTTTTCCGCCTGTTTTTTTTGTTTTTTTTTTAATGTGGAACGCGGCACGTCCAGCAAAGGACCGAAAAACGGTGAATAATGTATATTAGGTAATAAATCCTAAAAATCTTTTTTGGTAGGTATATACACAGACACACTTATTCTTGAATCTCCATTTAGCCAAAGTTGGCAGAGGGAAATTGTTGGGACAGTATTTACGATATATAGTTGTATGGAGGATGATTGAACGTGCCTGGAATTTCGGAATTAATGAAATAAAAGACTTGGAAAAAATCGAGTAGGAGTCGGTGTATATATACTTTGTTTAACAAACGGCTGTTTGTGTACGCTGGTATGTAGGCGTTTAATCAAATTGAAAGGGAAATTCTTTCGTCAACAATGGAGCGGAAAAGACTGGCAGCCGTATAATTCCTCCAAGTGGTGCTTATAATGTAGAGAACTGCTTTGGCTGTGCCAGATGACACTTGAGAGAGTCAGAGTGGATTTGAACGTAAACGTAAAGAAGTCCGGGCCTGGTAGGAGGTTAATTTTTTTGTTTGATACATAAATCTGTGCGGAGGGTAGATGCTGGTTGTCACGACTTGTTGTCCTTACTTAGATTGAGTTCAGTTACTTTGCCAATACGTTTGTGTATTAGCAAACACGTCACATTGGAACGCGCACACCGAATTGGTCCTTGGCAATTTCTATAGCAAAATTGCGGTCGATAGAATAGAAACTGGCCTTCGATTAATCGTTTTTAAAGCATCAATTCAACTGGATATTCGAATATAGTCAGAGAAGTCCTACCTTTACTGGACTTGGTCACAAATTTCAGATCATAGGGCTTCAAATTTGTGGCCCACACCTGCGATACGATTTTGTATGGAATTTCTGGCGCATGACCTATTTTTTCGAAGTACCAAGGGGTTGAGCACAAGAAAAAGAGCTCAAATTTAGTGCAAGTGTACTAAAGGCAATCCGGCCAGCATTTCGAACTCAAGCCGGTTTTGGCATCTCTGACGCCATTTGCATTCTTCTTCTTCTCCTAACTATACCAACCAAAAATCTTAAAATTTCGTAAAAGAGTACTAAAAAAATAACAATCGGCGTTCTATGTTCTAACAGATAATGGGCGTCAGTGGGACATTTCCTATTTTTTGTATCATGTCTCATTTTTAGTACATGAGTACTAAAACAAATCGGAATGGCCGACATATACAGTGCGACCTCAATAAAAGCAACTAATAGAAATATGGGCAGTTGCTTTTATTGAGTTTGTTGCAATAATCGAGTCAAAAAATTGTAGGTGCCAAAAATGAGGCAACAAGTTAAACACCACAGAATAGTAAAAAAAAAAACGTGTCTTGCAGTGGTAAAGAGACCAAAACAGATCATTTAATTCGTAGGTATTAGAAATAAAAAAATCAAATTTTTATTGTTTTTAAAAAATTGAGAAATTTAAATTAAAAAATAAAAAGTACAGCAAATAGCTGTAAAATAACTGCCCAGACATAGCAAAAATAAACAAATAGGAAAATATATCTACAAATAGCGAACGAAATAAGAGCTCATGAACCAATAGTTGCTTTTATCGAGTCGCCTTTTTTTGAGGAGTTGCAATTACTGAGTCAACAATGGTAAGATTTAAGGTGTTGCTTTTATCGAGGAGTTGCACATATCGAGGGTTGCTTTTATTGAGGTCGCACTGTACTTTCCATCGCCGACACTAGATCTTTTCATTTCTAATTCTAGCCGATGCTGGACACTACTGGCGCCTCAGAATATTTCTTAGGATCTCCTAATAAGTACAAAAAACTCAAATTTAGTACATGAGTACTAAGGCAAATGATAGTTCGCGTTTTACATTCCAACCGATAATGGGCGTTACAGGCTCATTTCCTATTTTGTATCGCCATTCATTTTTAGTACATGAGTACTAAAAAAAAAAAAGTTCCCAATGCAGGAACTAGATCTAGATCTATTTTAATCAGATTCAGTTGGTAACAAGCGCTTTGTGATGGCGACATAACATTTAAATACAAGTCAAGACCAACTGATTTAACAAAGCGATTCATTCGTTGTAGCTTCTTTCCAACAGTAATTTTCTTTTTAAAGGGCACCCATCTATGTAATTGAGACTTCCCTTAAGCGCTTCAAAGAGTGCAATGTCCCCTTTCGCATTGAAAAACCGACATAAGCTGCTTCGCCCTATGTGCAAGCTCTCTCCACAACATAATACCAGGATACCACAAAACTCCGTTGACATTACCTCAAAAACACAAACTAATTTAAGATTAGATTAAAAAAAAAAAAACCTTGTATAGCCTGCTAATGGGCACAATAAATAAGACACTATTTTCTCCAAATAACCTGCAAGCAAGGCAAATCTCCTCTGTTGCCGTTGAATGGGTCTTTCTCTCGATTGCTTCGCATAGGTGTACTTTAATGTAATTTCATACCCCATTCACTCAACCGCACTTAATGATTCTCTGTCCTTAAAGTAGGTATACGCTCTTAAGTACTTACCCAGATGGAACCTTTTATAGAAAATTGCTGCCTTAATTTTAAACTAAACAACAAAAAATCTTAACAGCACACCAGACATACTCGCACTCTGCACTACATACTTGCGAGGCAAGTAAATCCTCAGATATATCTTTGCGGCACCTGTGTTTCGATGTACATTCTCTGGAGCAAATATCATGAAAGCCTACACCGAAAACGTACCGAAATAGCTGAAAATTACTTTTGTTTGATGGAAACGTGAGTCGAATAAATGGATAAAAACGTTAGCGTCCCTTTTGTGTCAACCGCTAAGGACATGATGGCAATACACGTCTGAAATGAATGCTTGTGTGTATGCTCGAAAAGTATGTCGCTTCTACGTCTCTGGAGCAGAAGCACGCGTACAGCGTACACGTGTAAGTGCACGTCATCCTATATGGCACAGAGCCGAACAGAATTAGACGTGAACTTACTTGGATTTACTCAACCACCCCCCGAGCCAGATATATGAGTTCCTCCAGTATGGGGATGCCAAGCCAATGCCAACCGGTGTGATGCTTTCAGTTTTATTAATGAAATTCCTTTCGTAAGACCAACCGGCAGGAGCATAACCAGACTGCCATCAGCCATCACCAGTGAGGTGGAGTTGAGAGCTTTACGCTCCGAGTCTGACTGTGAGTACCGAGTTAGGGATACACGAATTCAATTTATGCTTAAGGAGCAAGCATTTTGTAAATTCCGAAAATGTTTTCTCATCTTTTTGGCCTAATTGGATTTCGTTTTTGGAGTACGCATTTCGAGGATGCGCCTACGTGCGCTTACGCTTCATGTAAAAAAGGTTTCTCATTTTTATTGTTTATGAATTGGATTAATCTCTTGTGGCCCATAAAGGCGCAGCACATGGATTTACACAAATTATACATCCCTTTATGGAATGGTAGTTTTAATTAAATATTTTCATGCGTCAGCGTCAGAGATTCAGGACACGACGCGACGCATGCTGGGTTTTATTACGCCGTGTTTGTTAGGGGAAATGTTTCTCAGAAGGATACACAAATTGGGATTGTAAGTGTTAAAGTCGTTTAGATGGGTAGCGGGTAAAAGTGTCTAGTTTGGAATTTGTCTTGGAGCCCTAACAGGTAAGGAAGACGCAATGGAATGGGCTGCGGAAGGGAGGCTTAGCCAGGTATCATTACTCAATTAAAGAGAAAAGTGCTCGCGTATGACCAACTTACTCTCAGATAAGCTCAAATGGATAAAGGTATCGCAACCACATTGTCCCTAACCGATAGAAATACCACTAAAATAAGGACCAAAGTAGAAAAAAAATAAAGGTTCGGGCGATGGCTTAGGCTAAGGTATTGGTCGACATTTTTCTACGACTAAAGGTAGGAACGCCTGACAAACATCCGAGAGTCTAACTGTCATGGAAGAACTTCTTAATTGGCCGTTTGGACTTGGCATAAAATTCGTCCCTAAAAAGTGAGAAACTCACGCAAGGCGAATGGTTGGGAGAAGCTAGGCCTAGAGTCCCTACGGACTATTTATTTTATTTTTAAAGGTAGGAAGCACTTTTTAGCAGAAACTCAAATTTTTGTATACAAACCTGTAGGACATACCTATCCTCAAGGCCTTTTGAATTTGCCATCAACACTTTTCTAGTGCCGAGAGCAAATGTGACTTTATCACTAGTTGCAAAGCGATTCTTGCTTAAATTTCATTGGCTATCTAGTGCTTTCTTTTTAAATCATAGGTTATTTTGACATTAACGGCTGTTTCCCGCTCGAAATCTTGACAGAAAGTCAGTCGTCATACCTCCGCGGAACGAAATGAGTCGCTTTGCGCTTGAACAACTTTGGGAAATATTGAAAACTTATTTCCAAAGTGAGTGCTGTGCAGCCCAAACAGTGCGTATTTTGAAAAGAAGTTTTGGCCGAAATGAAGCACCCACCGCGCCTGCTGTACGCAAGTTTGTGCAAAAGGTTCGTGAGACTGTTATGCTAGTGGACAACACTCATGGTCCCCGTTGTCGAGAAGCGAGAATGCATCCATAGAGAGTGACAGTTTGGTGCGGATTGTGGAGTGGTGGAATCATTGGACCATATTTCTTCGAAAATGAGGCTGGGAACAACGTTTTGGTCAAAACGGTGGGCGTTCCAGAGGATGGCGCGCCATGCCACACAGCCCATGCCACAATCGACCTTTTGCGCACCAAATTCCCAAACCCTGTTATCAGCCGTTTTGGCGATGTCAATTGGCCGCCTCGGAGCTGCGATTTGACCCCTTTGGACTTTTTTTTTGTGGGGAACCGTGAAGGACCGATGTTATGCACGCAATTCGGAAACGATTCAAGCACTTAAGGCTAATATCATCCAAGCAATCCGTGACCTACAGCCCGAAAATATCAACAAGGTCTTGGAAAATTGGAGTGATAGAATGCGCTACTGCGAAGCCAACCACTTGAACGCCGTTGTGTTCCATAATTATTGGGAATGTTTGCTCTTACTAAAAAAGGCATAAAACATGGAAAAAACTTAAATTTGTTCATTTTGTTGCATTTTTAAAAAGAAACTTGTATTTGGCCCACCCTGTATATTCTCACCAATTCGCTACTTCAGTTCGCGCATAGTTTTTGGACAACCATCTGCAACAGTCCACTCCCATTTGGGCGCTGTCACATGAGGCGCTGCCTTAGAACCGACAAACAAAAAATGGTGGGCATATTCTGCTTTGCAAAATTCTGTCTTCTTTTTTTAATTCTTATTTACAAAATTCTGATTTTCAAATTAATAATTCTGCTTATTCTGCTTTTTTCCAACTAACAAATGTAAACGACGCGAAAAGAAAAGATAAGAAAAAAAGCATTTTAAATTTTTAAATAAAAATTAAATTAAAATTAAAAAGACACAAGAAGAAATAAATTAAATTCATATTGCCAAAAAAATTTTATAAAAAAACAATATCTATTGGAAAAAAAATAAAAAATAATGCGAAATTTTAATAAAAAAAGATATAAAGTCAGAAATTACAACTTTTATTTATTATGATTGCATTTGTTTTCTTTTTACCCTTATACTTATAAATTATAAATATATTTTTATGTACCTTATAAATTTAACTAACATATAGGTACCTAATACCTACAACGAATGATATTTCTAATGTTTGAAAATTAGTACTTTTTGAAATTCCTAATCACTTTGAATACCTATGACAAAATTTAGATACAAACTTTCCTTGCAAAACTCAAACAACATAGAAAAGCGTATTTCTTAAACCAAAGCTAAAAGCTTCATTTCGGCAGTATAAAGGGACAGTCGAAATGATGTTTAATCAAAATTCCTTCGACAATCGACACGGTAGGATCTTCGAATACTCTAAGACCATTTTCCTAGGAGGTTCGTTGTAATTACTGTTACGCTGCGATTGATGGTTTAGTGGACTGACAAAGACTTTTCCTCAGTCTTCCTAAAAAATATCAATAGCAGTGTCGCTTCTTTTGTTTTCTTTCGTATTTCTATAATAAAAATAAAATAAAATCTTTTTTTTTTTAAATACCCACGACATTTTTGTATTTTCCTCCCAGGAGGAAATAAAAGGCTACAAATAAAATTTAAGTAAAGAGGAGCTAAAATTAGAAAAAAAAAAATGTTCTCTCCATCTCTGCTCGCGCTTTTGAACATTTTCCAAAGCCTTTTTTATTGTTTGCAGAATTTTGTGAAGCAGAATTCTGAAAGCAGAATTTTTTTAAAAGAATTTTGACCCCAACTCTGTTGAATGTGGACCTAGTCGCACTAGTGGGTTCCTATTCGACAACTGGTTTCCGCCACCAAAAATGTGTGTCTCTTTGCAGCACTCACCATTGTCGACGTCACCGTTTTCCATATTTCTCTCAATCCTTAGATGGATGTAATATCTCCGCTCTATAGCAGTTCAAACCCCTGTTCAAGGTCCGAACATTCCAAGTGCAGCTCCGAACGTCTTTGTAATTTTCCATTTTAGCAGAATCTTCAACATCAAGTCCCGCAACCGAGGAGGCTCTTGATTGCATCGTAATTGCTGTAGTTTAAAATGATTGGATAGGTGGACTTACGAAACCTCCACCCTCCACCTCCAGGTATCTATACAATCAGTGGAGAACTGGTCCTCATCGCTGTCTATCTGGCAATGCAATGGCACAATTCCATTTTCTTCATTGCGCAACTATACTTATACGAACGCATTTGTATATTTGTCCATAGCCATTTCCCACACGGTAATTGAAAACTCGGCCAAAATGGAATCAGAGATGGATTCAAAGATATGGCATATCAATCCAACGGAACACAAACAAAAACGATAGCATTCTGCCTCGAATGCAATCCTATTTGCTGTCTTCCATATATCTACAGTTTGTTGGTCACTCTCGGCATACCCCATATCGATACAGCTGGCACTGTGCCAAAACAGATGACCGATATGGACTTCTTCATCAGAATTATACAACTTTTTTTCTTAATGTAAAGAAAAATAATTTGGCACAACTCTTGGTTTGTACTATGATGCGAGCATACATGCGGGCAGTTTCCCTAAATTCCGGTTTTGGTTCAGTTTTGATTTCGGCCCGAATCAATAAACTCCTTTACATCACTGCTGTTCTTCTTCCCCCCTCAAAATGCACATTTCCTTGCCAAGAATCCTTAATTTCACATTCACTCTTTCGAAAACATTTAGTTTCATGCTTGCTGCACTTAGGAACCCATCAGTGGGGAGTTTGCTGCGAAGAAAAAAAATTCTGTAGAAACAGAAACAAATCTGAATCACTTTAGCGAAGAAAAAAAAGGATAATTAACGGAGTCTACTTGCGCGCACAAAAAACGTCCTGTATCGGGTATCCGACTTAATAGCTTTTGGGAGGAGTTAATTGCAATCATTAGTATTCGTCCAGATAACTAAGATAAATCTATTTTTATTGTTAAGCCCTCTTTGTTGAGTTTTCGCTTCACTTGGCTGTGATGTTCAAGATTCTTGTCTGTGAGACAAAAAAAATACGGGAAACTGACATTTTGTATAGTTTGGTTTGCCTTTATGTTAAAGTTAAGGAACCACCCCAAAGGATGTATATACAGTGTTTACTTGGAGGTTGGTTTCTGGAACTGCCAATAGCGATAAACAGTTTGACAGCTGACAAGTGATTTCTGCTCACTTTGGTTTGCCATTCATGAGTGAGGACTTACGAGCAGAAGTTGTAGGGACGTCGAAGAAAGGGAATCTATTTTGCGAATGTTCACGGTCCTTAAAAGACAGAGGACACCCTAAAACTTGTTAATCATTCTTTTGACAAGACGCTTTCTCTGACTTTAAGCCATCTTATAAAAGGTGGGTACACCTTTTATGGCAGTTAACCGGTTATTCTCAGTGTTGCCAGTTTGACTGTTTTTTTTAGCTGGATTTGGGGAGAAGAAATCCAGTCAAACAGTCAAACTTGACCTGGGAGCACTGGTTATTCTGTGTGTCGTGTATACGGACTTTAAGTTGTCTATCAGAGAACGGCTTGGATTTTCAAATTGTAGTATAAGCTAGGTGCGGAAAAAAAAATGTCAACCACACGCAAGTTACCCTATGGCATGCAAACCGACCATAACATCCCAATTTGCCTCACATTCAGATGGCGGGCCCAGAATGATCTTTGAACATGCACATGTATTCGAAATAATGAGTAAGAGTTTGCGAGTTTCCGCTTAAACTTTCTTTTTAACGGCTCATCTCCAACTATAAGGTCGAAGATAACCATAAATCACTACCTTCATAGTTTTAAATATCAAATTAAAGTAAGGCCAAAACAAAAAGAATATTAAGTTCTCAGCTAAAATTAAAGCTTATTATATAGGGATATATTGAATCAAAAAGGAGCTTGGAGGAACTACTCGAGGATTTGCGTTTTGCTTTAGACAAGATTGCAACAACTCGACCACATGCGTTTGCATATATTTGCACAGATACATACGCAAGCACAGAGTCAGGCCAAGAATCATTTAAATCAACTCCATCAGTCAATCAGCAAACGTATACTCAAGCCGACACCGAATTCACCTCTGCCAGCAGCAGCAGAAACGGCGTGATCCAGCTCTAGCTATCGTGCTGATAGAGCTCTGAAATCGTGTGCTATCAAGGTCACAGCTAAGAAAAAAATATAAAATAAAAAAATAAAATGTACATATATGCATCTGTATATACATACTTACAGATAAAAGTGAAAAATAAATTACCAAAAGCTAATTTACATACATGCCAATTAAATTCAGCTAACCCATGCACAATTGCACAATACGGTTAGATTGTTTCTGGAAATTTGAAAAATAACAGAAAAGATCCGAGTATTCTTCGCTACACTTTTTACTTATAAATATAAGCGTTTGTTTATGAGTTTCTATCTATAATATAAAAATAAGTTGCAATGTGTCAGAAATTGACGTTCTCTGTAATGCGTGAACCGATTTTGATTCTGGAAGTTTCTACTGAAGGGTGACGTCAATACCAAGATTGTATACAGGGTCTTTGTATGTGTTTTGGTTATTTTAGTGAACATACCTGTATTTGAGCGTATATGGAGACTATTTATATAGTGTCAACCTCCGGTACCCTAAACCGATTGGGATGAAATTTTGTGTAGGGGTATGTTTGGTTCCACTTGTGGAGACAGGATAGGTTTGGACCCTTGAGGTGGCGCTGTTATTGAGATACACACATTTTTTAATTCCTTTAACTTAATTTTTGAAAATAAAACTTCTATTGGCACGCTGGCCTGGGGAGTGAACTGGTGAATGCGTTACGAAAATTGTTATTTGGTGAGACGACGGAAGTGAATTCTCTCAAATCTTAACTCACAAAATAGGAATTGAACCTGAAACGTAAAGGGTGGGTCTTACACAGACACTAGACTACTGAATCAATTGATTATATTAAATCTAAGTTATAACCACATGAAAACAAAATGCAAACAAAAACTCTAAAATGAGAAAAGGGTGGATTGGATTGCGTTATTAAAAGTGTTTAATCAAATGAATACACATCTACTGCGCTGTATCAAAATTGTTATATATATTAAATATAAAGATTCAATCCAATTTTAACACAACTCAATTAAACATACATTTATCCACATAGAGCGAGAAAAATTTCATTACTGTTGTGTGGCCACAAGGTCGCTCTCTTTTTTGTGTTATACCGTACGTGCATACGTGAAATTGATTTGTCACAAAATGACTGCTATGGATTTCTGGAATATATACATTTATACGCGATTTTTAACTTTCTCGATTACATAGTAAGAGAAAGATATTGTATTCGTACAAAATTTCGAACTCGAGATGTTAATCAATTCTGACATTACGATGAAAGGCGAACTCAAAAAAGTGGGTCGCAAAATTCTGTCTGTCTGTCTGTCTGTCTGCCTACAGCCTAAGCGGCTGACCGGATTTCGTTAAAACTTCGGATCTGGAGCTTGGGGGCTTACAGTTCGGGGCCGTTTTTTTTATTTGTATGGTAACCTCAATATTAATGGTACTTCGCGTACAACATTTTCATACCAGTTTGATTTGTTCGAAAACGGCTCTAACGACTTCAACCAAATTGATATTCGAGCTTAAATATGTGAGGTTAACATGACTGCATACTCAGTTTTTCGCCAAAAATCGAACAACGGTACTTTTGAAATTTGGACATACATATCTTGAAAACGGTCCATACGATTGTAACAAAAACTCATTCCTTGGGTAATATGGTAATTTTTAACTGAATAGCAGACTCAGTTTTTCAAAAAAACGATCTTTAGATTACCAGAAAACGGCACGCATACTGAGTATTTTTTTTTTTTTTTTTTCAATTATTGCATTTTTTATTTTCACAAAGATGAAAATGATTATGTTTTTATATAAGAAATCTGTATTAAATACCAATGACATTTATCGAAGCTCCTCGACTCACCGAAGCAAAATGTGTAGGTAGTTGTAAATAATTAAAATTTTAACGCCTTGCAAAGCAGGCGGGGTTCCGTTAGTATATGTAAAGGGTGATTTTTTAGCTGGTTTGGTTTTGGCAACACTGGTTTTGACAGCTGACGTGTGTTTAGTACCTTGTGTCACTGTCAAACAGCTTCAGTTTGGTTTGCAATTTAACCATGGATCGTCTTACAAATGAACAACGCTTGCAAATTATTGAATTTTACTATCAAAATTCGTGCTCGGTTCGAAATGTTCATCGCGCGCTGCTTCCATTTTATGATCGGCATTCTCGACCTTCTGAGCAGTCTATTCGGAAGATTGTGACCAAATTTCGCACCAAATTTACTTTGTTGGACATTAAACCACCAACACGTTTACGTACTGTGCGTAGTGAAGAAAATATTGCGGCCGTATCAGCTAGTGTGACAGAAGACCGCGAAATGTCGATTCGGCGCCGTTCCCAGCAGTTAGGCCTTTGTTACAGCACTACGTGGAAAATTTTGCGGAAGGATTTGGGCGTAAAGCCTTTTAAGATACAGCTGGTGCAAGAACTAAAGCCAGCCGACCTACCACAACGCCGAATTTTTGGTGAATGGGCTCTTGGAAAGCTGGCCGAGGATCCGCTTTTTTATCGAAAAATTGTGTTCAGCGATGAGGCTCATTTTTGGTTGAATGGGTACGTAAATAAGCAAAATTGCCGCATTTGGAGTGAAGATCAGCCAGAAGCATTGCAACAGCTACCAATGCATCCCGAAAAAGCCACTGTTTGGTGCGGTTTATGGGCCGGCGGCATTATTGGGCCATATTTCTTCAAAGATGATGCGAATCGCAGCGTTACTGTCAATGGTGAACGCTACCGAGCGATGATAACAAACTTTTTTTTGCCCGAAATGGAAGTTCTTGACTTGCATGATATGTGGTTTCAACAAGACGGTGCCACATGCCACACAGCACGCGAAACAATGGCGCAATTGCGAGGCGAGTTTGGTGAACAGTTAATTTCACGTTTCGGGCCGGTCAATTGGCCGCCTAGATCGTGCGATTTGACACCATTAGATTATTTTTTGTGGGGGTATGCCAAGGCTAATGTGTATAGGGACAAGCCCGCTTCGATTGACGCACTGGAAGCCAACATCCATGCATTCATTCGTGAGATACCGGCCGATATGTGTGAAAGAGTATGCCAAAATTGGACTCAGCGGATGGGCTACCTGAGACGCAGCCGCGGTCAACATTTGCATGAAATTATCTTTAAACATTAAATTGCAAGGTTCAAACTATCGATTCAAATAAATATTTCATTCATTTTTTCGAATTTTTTGTGTTTTTTTTTTTAAAAAAGTTCTAAACCTCTTAAAAAATCACCCTTTATATAAAATGTGTACATAAAAGAGTAGCGTGATTGAGTTAACAGACATCGTACAGGCCAAACCGCTAATTGTTGGTTCATGAAACTTTCAGGATATTTGTTCCACTATATCCTGAACCACTGCGACTCTCCCTGCCATTTTTAGAGACGTTTTTCTGTTACTCCCGATACGTTAATCGCATAAACTTGAAATTTTGTAAATTTATAGGAAATACAAAACTATCGAATACCTATTTCGCTTTTTTTCAAAATTCGCCTTTTCAAGGTTGAAAAAGAGGATGAAAACTTTTTTATTTTAACCTTACTTCACTCACCCTATTTGCTATTACATTCATAAAGCGTGGCCAATCCAAAAAAAGCTTTAGTCAATACTTCCCCGAGTATTCTAAGCCATAATTTATCTTTCTGCTCCTCCAGAGGCTGAGCTAGAAGAAATTAAAGACAGATCTTACTAAATCAACAAGAGACCCCCAACTCACAATCCTCTTGCCGCCGGGCCCCTCAATTTTTTTTTCAAATTCGCCATTTTGTATTCCTATCGGTGTTATGTCAAAAAAGAATCTGTGTGACATGTAAAAACACACAAAAACTACAAAAATAAATGCTGCCAACCGCGGCAACCGTGGGGAAATGTGAAAGAGTTCGGGAATACCACATTTTTTCATTACTGAACGCCATTGGTTAGTTATTATAAATTGTTAAAAGACGAATAATTTGATTTGTTTGGTTAGTAAAACTATCTAAAGTTGATGTTCTATATACTAGAAACATATTAGGACAAACATTGTTGTGTATTTTCCGCTTTTGGATATCATTAACTTCGATTTCGTGTAAAATTTTTCTTAAATAATGAAGAAAATTTGCTCAAATGGTTTTCATTACCCCTCAACCAATCTACATTGTTAATTTTTCATGAACATTTTAAGCAAATGTGCACTTATTCCTAAAAAAAATATTATTCAAACGTAACGAACAATTTCAAATTAAACGGATAAAATTCGATGAACTCTGCCAGCAACTTTGCCCACAGCGGAAGTGTCTCATATCTCCTGTGAGTGTGTTGGTGAGCCGGAATTTTTGAAGTTTCGTGACATTTGTCAATACGATTTTCTATGTAAGAATACTAGCGCACCAAACGTGAACACTCCATAAAAATATAGCTTGTAGGCTAAGTTAACGGGAAATCGGCAGGAGTTGGTGGTCTCAGTATTGTCTCTGGTAGGTACCCATGGAAAGCATTTATATGGATATACATACACATACCCACAGCCACAGTGGAGTTCGGTTTCTTTACAATCGTTTATCTTCATGTTCGTATTGTTACGACTTGACGTTCCATATTCCATTCCGCATCGGTTTTGGACTTTGGGTTGTGTGCGGCGGGCATGCGAGTATGACTGAAATGAATAATAATCGCAGTCTACTCCACGTCTATAGCAACCCATGCGTGCGTATATGGCTATTTGCTGTGCGCTGTGCGTTTGGTGTTGGCTGTATTCGTGAAGTCTGAATGAGAATGTGTTTACCGTTTTATCTCATGGCGTCTTCTATGGATATGTTAAATCTTCGTTAAAATATTTTTTAACTCAAGCTCTTGCTTCATCAATTTTATTATTTGCAATTACAGTGTTGCCAGTTTGGGGGTTTTCCCCCCAGATCTAGGGGTTTGTAATTGCGCTCAATTATTTTTTTATTTTCACTAAAAAGTATCGTAAGTGAACATTAAAAGCTATA
This sequence comes from Cheilosia variabilis, assembly GCA_951230905.1. NCBI lineage: Eukaryota > Metazoa > Arthropoda > Insecta > Diptera > Syrphidae > Cheilosia > Cheilosia variabilis. The sequence goes on along the minus strand of OX579680.1, from coordinate 56,495,787 downwards.
AAGCAACACCAACAAACCAAATAAATGCATGTTCCATTTATGCCAATTCCATTCCAACTCATTCCAATACTCATTGGTGCCAGGATATTAATAAACCCCTATCTAAAGCTACATATATCACACACTATTGCATTTGCGAAAAGTCACAATCATGTGAGAAGCAATAAATAGAGCGAGACTTTCTTTGTATTTTGTCTCTTGCCAAAACCAATTTGTGATTGTTCCTGGATCGGGATGTATCAATTTTACTCCTTCCGATCAAATGATCAAAATGTCCATAAGCAGATTTACTAAAACAAAAATGAAGATAACGAAAACTATATTTATTTCTATTTAATCATTAGCTAAGTTTTTCTTATTAAATCTTGAAATCTGAATTCACTTCCTTTTTTTTTTAAATACATATAGGTACACTAAAAAGTCTTTTTAAATAATTAATAAAAATTCGTGTCTTTGTATTTAGTCTTAAATTAACATACATAATTTGGAAACAAAATTTGGGGGTTTTTCAGATTTGTCTGGGGGGAAATATTTCAACCGTCTGGCAACGCTGGATATGTAGAACAGTGCTATTAGCACTCTCTCTCCCTTTATCCCACGAAGCGTGGTCATTTTTCCCTTTTCACCATACTCAAATTCGCTTTTAAAATCACTCTATACTTTTTTGCGTCAAAACCCAGTTTTTTAAAGTAAAATTTGTATTACACGGAAAGAAAATCACGCTAAATGAACCTTTAGTATAAAAACCGCAGTTTGTAACACTGCTATGATTATTTTTTGGTACTAGAAAATTTTGATAAAAGACGATTTACATGAGCTGTTTCTTATGGACATTCTGTGTGTTGATAATCATGGTGAAATACAGGTGTTTTGATAGAATTTCACCAAAAATTCATAGTTTGAATGTTTTTTGTCAGAGTTCTGAAATTCCCACGATTTGGTGCTTTATCCCTTTATCCCAGGGAAGGCTTTTCGGACATCGAAATTCCCACAAAAAGAGATAAATCCCACGATATAACAACACTGATGTAGAATTAAGCGTAAGTATCATTTGCTCGAGCGACCTCATGTTGTTTGGTGTGTACTTCGTATTTCCTTTTCATTCTGCAAACCGTAGACACTGTTTGTAATGAAGATGAAGCGGTTAACTATTCGGTAGAGTTTTTAAATCCCCTTAAACGATCGGGTATTCCATACCATAGACTAACGCTTCGGAAGGGCACACACGTAATGATCCTTCGGAACTTAAAACCACCAAAACTATGTAATGGCATTGACTGCAAATCAAAGCTTTGCATATAAATTTAATCGAAGCTATTATATTGAACGTCATTCCGTTTTCTTCTCTTCCCACACCCAGCCCTGAGCAGAGGAAAGTTAGAAAGCAGGCTTAATGAGAAAAAATGGAACGAAGTGTTACTTTGCTTCCTTCAAAGAACAAAGAACAAAAGAACCATAAATGCGGGGAATACCAATGGCTGTCAGTCTCGCAGTGTAAATATAACTCAATGGGTTGCTGGGTCAGTTCAGTAGTGGTTCCAGACCAGTTGATAAGTTTTCCAGTACACAACTGAGCCATAGGTTCGAAATTTTCATTTCATTTGCTATGATCTTTACAGAAGAACTACTATAAGAGGAAGATGTCTTCTTAGTACTACAAAGGCCTTGAAGTTGTGACGGAGAGCACCCCAGTTGGATAGCAGAAGGCTCCAACTGCGATCAAGAGTACACTTATATCACGGTCAAAACGGGCAGAACTTCACAATGTTTGGCCATAACTCTGTATAGTACCAAAATGGTACTTAAAAGGCTCTTGGAGCAAACTCAACCCAAAGGGCATCCAATACATTTCAGTTAAGAACGGCATTTCGATCGCATTTATTGATATTTTTGATATTTGTTTAACTCATTTCCGTAAAGAGCGGCATCTTGGCAGCACTTATTAATATTTCTGTAACTCAATTAACTTTGAACTTTTCTTGTATGTGCTCAACGACGACATGGCGCATCCGGACTTGGAAAATTCTGCGTTAGGGAAATTTTGATACTTCCGACATCTGAGCTCTCAGAATTCGCTACATCCTTTACAAAACTTCGTATCCTTTTCCTACTTGATTTGATGCCTCAATTATACGCTTTAAAATGTATATAACCCAAGAAACACCCTGCAACCACTCACCCTTGCAGGGCGGTTAAAAAAGAATGAAAAAATATAAAAAGAAAAAATTCTCAATAAAAAACCAAAGATCGTCATCAGACAAACAATTGCCGCCATTATTATCCCTTTCTTATTTTTCTGCTGTCCTTTCAATTGTTTTGGGGTCGAGAACGCTCTAGGTGTTGTGCTCTTTACCGTCGCCTTTCTTTATTTTCTGTCTCTTGGTTTTGCAAAAAAAGTCTAAAGGCAAAATTTAAAAGTTCTCCAAAAAAAAAACCACAAATACCTTTTTTTTTTGCTGCGCCCCGATAAGAACACAACAAAGCGAAGGAGGGAGTGGCTATTGTGAAATCTCGTTTACCCTTTATCGGTGTTTCTTAAGAATTTCATGCCATCAATCTAGTTGAAAGTTTCCCAACCGCTGAAGTGTAAATTAGAATTTAAATACTGTTACGCGCCGCTCATGGGGTTGACAATTTTCGCTTTATCCTTATGAAATTTTAGTATACTGAAAACTTCCTCCTTTGGTTGACAGTTTGGGTACCTAATCTCATTTGCTGTTAATGAACATTGAGCCCCCCCTCGAGGATGTTTTCGGAAACCTGAAAGGGGATTTTTTGGTTAACGCTAGGAATAAATGGCGGTAGCCAATTGAACCTTTTTCGAAGCCAACCCTGTCACTAGGGGTCATGTGGATAGAGTTGAATTCGAGAACAGTCTGTTAAAGTGACACATGTTGCCACAGTTATAATTTTAAAAATTCCATTCGAATGCGGACTACAAGCGGAGGAGAAAAAAATGTCTTTGCCGTTTCATCGAAAGAAGAAGCAACCACCCCCTCGTCGACCATCTTTCACAATCAGGACAGAGAGGACTCTGTCTATACAATCCGCTAGAGAGTTATAAATCTCTGGTACTTCTAAGCTTGAATAAAGGAAAAGAGCAATAGAAATGGCAAATGCCTTTGAGCGTTGAACGAGAAGCCCATAAAATGGCGCGGAAGTATTTTGTATATCCAACAAGCAGCCAGGGGTATTTAGAGCTGGAGCGGTCATTAACAACAGAGTGAGTATTAGAGGAGTAGAGACTCGTTTTTTCTACTGAAAGTCATACTGCTGTGCTGATGAGCTTCACGCCACTGAAGACGATTGGTTCTATAAAAATCCTTCCGGGACTCAAAGGTAATCAAAGTTGCTGTTTTCAGTCTGTTTTACGCATTACTCACAACTGCATTCGATTTGAAGTTGGACTGCATTGGACCATTCTGACAAAAATGGTCAAAAATTTTGACAACCCATCAGTGGCATGAATTTCCTTTAAAAGGACATCATTTTGTTATTCTTTTGCTCCAGATGCAAATCGCAAACACTTTTACAGCAGTAGCACTGAGATTTCCCGTTTAAATAAAAAACTTTCTAGTCATGTCAGTCTATCAGTCAAACACTCAAGGCGAAAGCTTTTAATGGCTTTGTTTATTCTATTCGGTTTTTTTTTTGCCAGCCAGCAATTTATGCGATTTTCAAGCTAAAGTGATGTAAATACATTACCATCTTGATGAGAGCACAAACAACTTGAGGAGTAATTTGAAATAAAGCGATTTGGCTGACTAATTTGTTTTTGCCAAGCTGAAGACAGTCTCTTGGCTGGTGGCTATCCAGTATTACTAGGGACTTGAAACCGTGTTGCAATGATAGCTGGTTGCATCTAGAAGCCGTTGCCGGAAATTAGAACTATGTGAGTTTTTCGGGGCGTTGTTTGTGTCGACTTTGGGGCAATTTTCCGAGCTTTTTTATGTTATTTATAAATATTTTTCTGGCCGTTTTCTATGGAGTTTTTGGGTCATTTATCGGGACGTTCTGTAACCGTTTTATGGGACATTTTCTTGAGAAGTTTTTTCAGTCGTTTTTCATGGACTGTATGAGCCATTTATTGGGGCGTTCTTTAAGCGGTTTATGGGGCATTTTTTGAGACGTGTTTCGGTGGTTTTGTATGGAGTTTTTGGGTCATTGGGGCATTATTTAAACATTTTATGGTGCATTCTTTGAGAAGTTTTTTCAGCCGTTTTTCATGTACTTTTTGAGCCATTTATGGAGCATTTTTTGTGAGTTTTTTCAGCCGTTTTTATGGACTTTTTGAGCCATTTATTGGGGCATGTTTGAAGCGTTTTATGGGACATTTTTTTGAAACGTTTTTTCTGCCGTTTTTCATGGAGTTTTGCGTCCTTTATCGGGGTGTTCTCTAAGCGTGTTATGGGATATTTTTTTATATGTTTTTTTGGCAGTTTTTGTTTGAGTTTTTGGGTCTAGGGGGTGTTATTTAACCGTTTTATGGGGCATTTTTTTGAGACGTTTTTTCTGCCGTTTTATATGGACTTTTTGAGCCATTTATGGAGCATTTTTTGAGAGGTTTTTCAGCTGTTCATGGTCTTTTTGAGCCATTTATTGGGGCATTTTTGAAGCGTTTTAAGGGGACATTTTTTTGAAACGTTTTTTGTGCCATTTTTCATGGAGTTTTGGATCATTCATTGGGGTGTTCTCTAAGCGTGTTATAGGTAATTGTTTGATACGTTTTTTTGGCGGTTTTTTATGGAGTTTTTCATACATTTAACGCGGAATTTTTTGTCCGTTTTTCATTAACTTTTTTCGTCATTTATCGGGACATTCTTGACGCGTTTTATAGAGCAGTTTTTGAGACGTTTTTTTCTGACGTTTTTCATGGTCTTTTTGTATCATTTATCGCGACATTTTTTGACTGTTATTCATAAACTTGTTGGGTCATTTAAGGGGATAATTTTTGAAGCCTTTTATGCAGCATTTTATAAGATGGTTTTTGTGGCATTGTTCGCCCATTTATCGGATTGTTCTTGGAACATTTTCCCAGACATTTATTTGGGCGTTTACGATCCATTCGACGAACTTTTTTTTGTGATAGATTTCGGGTAAATTTTCGAATATTTTTTCTGTAGATTTTTTTGGAACGTTTTTTCTGAAAATTGTTCTCTCCATTTTTTATTTTTAGCTGTGTGTTGCGACTTCAATTTCCAATTTTTTTTTCATTGACACGCCTGGAGAAAATAGAAAAAATTTTCTTCGATGTCAACAAAAAGTATTGAAGGTTCTTGCTGTGGTCTCTTATCAAAATGCAGCAACCTCGTCTGCATTCAATGTCATCACTGAAATCACTGCTTCTTGAATATTTCAATCGTTCCTAGTACAGACATCTGCTTATGAAAATCTACCTGTTCTAGGCACAGGGAAAGCGGTCCGAATAGCATATGCACAAAAAGTAATTCAATGTTTACCATTACCACCAACTACGCCTGAGATTGAAAATAGATTCAAGGAAATATTATAATCATAGAAAAACACGTTGAGAGTGTCAAAAATTTCCCATTTCTTCCAATTTTTCAATCAAACTTAAAAAACAAAAAAAAAACAGAAGTTGAGATGTAAGTTTAGATGAGCATCAAGAGCGAATTTTTTTAACATCACCTGCAATTTTTCAAAACGCGATTACTCACGAATCGTTTGTTGAATCAACAACTTTTAAAGTGACCCCCCCTTTTTAAGGGCTGAAGTATTAAAATGTTTTACTTTTCTTAAGGGCTAGAACTACTTAACATAAATTGCTATAGCGATGAGCGCAGTGATAGAAATAAACAAAAAATGGACACATATTTCACGAGATTTTTATTGCTGTCCAATAGATTTTTTTTAGAGGGGGCAACATCCAGGGGGGCTTAAACATCGGAAAACATTTTTTTTTGTTCTTAAAAAGACTCTGCAATACCAATGACGAAACACATAACTCAGCATTTTCTAAAATCGTATCCCCATGGAGGACAGCACTCCCTTGATGTTTAAGGGAATCTATAGTTTTTTGTAAAAAAAAACTTAAAATATTTAATAAGTTTTTTTCGGTCTTTCACAACTTTCAAATTTCATAATCATCTCCAAAAAAAATATCGTCAGCCCATATTTGTCTAGGATATCCTCTGAAACCAGTATTTGCAATTTAAAAACAATTATTTCCAACCTTACGAATCGACACATATTTAGCGTTGCCGGCAGCTAACACTTCATTTCCACTTAACGAGACAAAGTTTTCTGTACTTTTTCTTCTACTTCATAAACCAACATCCACAATGTCAACATCCTTGGCAATGAAACTTCAACAAATCGGAAGTAGCTAACCTATGAGTATGTATAGCTGTCTTAGCTATCTTACCCATATTTGCTTTTACCTTCGATTACTTTCACATGTGTAAACAAGTACAAACTTCCTAAGGCAAATCTACATCTACTCCAAAACCTCGGTAAGGACAATAACCTCTCGGGCACGTTTCGTATGTGCCTTTGCTTTATGAAACGTGCTTTCTAATGTATCCTTGAGAAGCAATTTTCTCTGTTATTGTTTTCATATAGGCTCTATATCAAGTATACGCAATTTCCAGACTAGCGGAATCTTATCATTATTACACAGCGAAGCGTGTAATTGTAACTAATACCATTTGATTAAGGCAAGAGGAAGGACGACTCATGGTGTGTAAATGGAAAATCCTTCATCCAGAGGATGTTATTCGATCCCGGCGGGGAGCTCGAAATCAAAATTTCGAAAGCCTGCTATAAGCGGATTGTGGGAATTTGTCCACAAAGTCAGTTTGATTGGATCCGGCTGCGGGGTGGGGCTGGTATAGCTATGTATTCTACCTTTGAATGGGAATACACATCTGAGGCAGTATACCTTTAATGAGAAATTGCGACGTACCGAAGTTGATGTGCTTAAAAAAAAAAACTTAAGATGTAATTTTTTGTGTGTTTACCTGCGAGTCACTAGTCCAGCATTCTAACCACTGCACCTACACCTACTCTGAAGTTTAACTCTGCGATTCGGGCCGAAAATTTCAATGCACTGTCCCTAAACTCGTTACAGAAAAGGTTCACCGGGCTTTAAAGACACCGAAATGATGGCCGCGCCGCAATAAAAATAAATAAAAACCTGGTACACATAGGGGAAGGTATAAAGGACGCTGAAACTTGTTACTCTCAATCATTATCCTGTTCATGATTACGCAAGGCTTTTCTTCATCTTCTACGAACTTTTAACAGTCCCTATACTACATCGAATTAAACCTTCGCGTTGGCCTCCCTCGACCTCAATACACTTTTTACGCTTTAGATAATCAAATTGAATGCATCCCTCTGTGACATTTGTGAAAACTACACGACTTCCGTCGGCGTAACTTAAATTGAAATTCACTTCCTGTTTGACACATCATCTGCTCTGAACTAAAAAAATATAAACTTTGCACGCAAAAAGTTGGTTAATTGAATTTTCATATACGGCACACATCCGCAGGCAACATACAATACGCCATCGTACTCTGTAGTCAAAACTTTACTACTCTACCTACACCATCTGTTCATACATGTCCTTCAGCACATTGATGGCCCGGATTTGGCAAAACTAATTTTTGAAATTTATGCAGTACGCGAAAGTCAGGCATTCGCGCTACTGTGTCGCCTGCTGTATACCTTTTGGCACATGGCTTTCTAACTTTTAACTGGCAGCCCCCGAAATGCATGAGACTTTCTGTTCCGCTGTCCATCAAACTGTCGTCACTGTCTGCAGTATTTTATAACTACCACCTGCATTTGCATGCGAGGGTCTGTGTATACCTATACCTACCTTCGGGTGGGTTGATGTGAGTTTGAGTGTGATGCAAGCTTTATCGTAGGCTGCGCAATTTTCCAATGGAATTTTGTTCACATAGGCAGAAGCCTAATGCACTTTGCGTGGTGATTGCATCTCCCAGTTGACGAGACAAGGTTCATGGTAATTTTCAGAGGCATGGCTTGCTCCGATCTTTGACTTACATACTGTTGTTTGAATAGCGACTATGAAAGGAAATGGATTGGCAGGGTTTAAAAAGGCGGCGTAATAAGATCTGGTGATTGGATTTTCAAACGTCGCTGCGGAAGGGGGTTCGTGGGATGAATTTGCAGAGCCAAAAAGGCTGTAGGTTTGTCATTCTTTTTGATATATGAATGCCTAACTTCTTGCTGGAAACTATTTCCTAAGTAAGGACAAAATAGTTCAACATGGGCTACTGAGATCTCAATAATGCTTAAAGACTTTAAAGCTTGCCCCCCTCCTCCCCTTTCTGAAACTCTGTCTAACATCTTCTCTGTGCTTTTCAGACAAAAGTAAAATGCAATACATTTGACCCAGTGAACTCACTTCCTGTATTTTGAGCCTCTCCTACTTACTGTCAATCACCAGTAAAATGAAAAAGTTATTCCCACCCACTATTGAAAAAGTTCCACAAGACGCAGTCGCGTGCAACCCTTCTTTGAAATCGAAACAAATCTCTATACGGTGAAAGTTGCCCTTACAAAATTAGTGCTCTCAATTCGATTCGCAATCCACAACCTTATTAGCTATAATCAATTGGAAGCTCCTTTGAAGGAGTTTCAATTTTAATTAGCTTCATTAATTATAGACTTTGGTTGGGAGCTGAGCTCTTGTTGATTCAGTTCGGCATCTCTCCATAAATTCGCATTTGAATGGGGAGCTCTCTACTGGAAGTTGAAGTTCTATCAGCTCATTAAGGTCTATCCGAAAGTTTTTCTATCGATTTAATTTTTTTATTCAAGCGTCTCTTATGTGCTCCATTATTCATGTAGGCACTTAACTAGCTTTGGGGGTCGGGTCTGCCTTGTTGACATTTTTAACTGACCGGAGATCCTTGTTACATTAAAATTCACCGCAACCATGTAAAAGTTTTTTTTTTTCCTAAAGGAAACCACAACATTCATCCGGCATTAGTCCCAAGGGGATTGTAGTTATGTCGTTATCTCTTGATGAAGGTCTTGTGCGGCTTGTCAAACTCTAGAATTTCGAAAATCCTTGAAAATTAAATGGGCTTGTGGTATAAAAAAGGTACCAACACCCAGCTACAACTAGTGAAAATATCAGAAAACGTGAGCAGAATAAATCGAACTTGCATTTTGCAGAGGAGTTACCATACCATTGAATCTGGGAAGCTAACTTCGAATGGTGCTAGATGAACATGCATGCATGCAAATTTTGTGTATACCAACGTCAAGATGGTAAAGACTTTAAATTCTTTCCGATTGTGTTGGCGCAAATGTGATGCTTTCAATTTTATTACTGCAATTGCAAACACAGCGAGAGAATGGAGTTTATGCGGGCCAACTTCGGAGGAGCGCACATATCTGTAATTTGTATATTCTTCTGTATGGGAAGCAGTGCAGCTTTGGAATTTTGAATTGCATTTCTCGTTTCGGGAAATAGGACACGTGTTGGAATATTTGCATTCGCGTGCATACGTAGGGAAATGAAATTATCTTTTTGTCGTTTGGAAATGCTGCATTGAATTGTGGAGATACAAAATGTATGATTGTTTTAAAGATAGTTGCACAAAGTTGTGGATGAGGAGCTAGTCATAAATATAAGCTAGCCAATGAAGTATCCATATGTTTCCCGCCAAATGTTGTGGTGAGAAACGAGCTGTTTGCCACATCGGATTTTTCTTTTAAGAATGCCCACACGAACGGGTGAGATATTTTAGCGAAAATTTTACGAGAATCTATCCAAAAGATGACTAACTGAACTCCAGGCCAAATGGACATCTGATCTACTAAATCGAGATAGGTGGAAGTGATCGTTATGTGCATCATGTTTGCGTTTAGTTCACCATCATACAGCTCACCAATATGGTCATCTCCTTCTTATATCTGTACAACGCATCCACAGAGCTCATCGATTAGACAATCCATCGACTGTAGACTTCCAATCAGTGTGGCTACAATGTGGCCGATCGGGCTAACAACAAATGGCCAGCATATTTTATTTTTTGTATTCCTTAAACAAAATATTCTAAAAAGCCCTTTTTATTATTTCATCACAAAAATCAGCAGTGTGTTTCCTATATCTATGCTCTGTTCCCACCAAACGAGGTTTCGTAAAATGTTTCCAAACCTCTGAGGATTCGCGATACATTTTTGAGGTTTCAAAACCTGTTTGAAACCCCTCTGAGTTCATCCGTCCGTGAGAGATTATCAAACCGAACAAGCCTCCAGCGTGAACTTTGGTTTATTTTGTGTTCATTTGTGGATGGCAATATATTAAACGCCAAAACAATTGTGACAAGAAAGGGTTGAAACAGTGATACCAGACTTTAGAACCAGGTTATTCCACGGTTATACCCAAAAAATCCCTTTTATCCCTCGCCAAAATATAAAAAATCCCACGAAAAATTAGATTACAAAAAAACCTGTATTTCATTAAATTCACTCTTTTTTATTATTAACAAATACAAGTTACATTACACATTTACTATGCAAGCTAACAAAACTAAATACTACGATTGATAGTAGGTTGACTAATTTTTTTATTCTTAATGAAACTAGCAATGAGGAACAAAAATTTACCAAAAAGTAAAATCCCTTTTTTTTGTACTATTCTATACTATTTTCATGTTTGAAAAATCCATTTGACTCTTTTAGCATAATTTTTTCCCACAAAAAAGGAATAAATCCCACGATCTGGCATCACTGGGTTAAAAATCATAGATAGAAACATTACATTCTTTTGTCCTAACTTTTCTTGATTTCTTTCGATTTTGAGCTTTTTTACGTTTTTGTAATTCTTTTGCAGCACTATTATTTTGCGTCTACAAACAGCTGTTTTGCCAGCCACTTCAAAATTGACAGCTAATGACTTTTGAAATCACTTCAACTCGGTGGGAACAACTTTAAAAGGTTTCGGTGAAAGTTCATCGAAACCTCGCGATTTCAGTTTGGTGGGAACATGGCATAAACAAGTTCACATATTGAAAGCTACACTGAATTCATTCATTCTGACTAACGTTTCATTTTCGTTTGTTCCGGTCATAATAATTGGACTTCGTATTTTTTGTCCCATACCTGTCACTTTATATTTATGTTGCCTTATAGTTTTTTCATTTTTTTTTTAAGGGTAGTGGCCCGCACTTTTTGGAAAAGGCCCTCTATATTTTTTTGCTTGTGGCAACGCTGCTTCGTATGGGTGGTTCGCTTCGCTCAAGGGCCCAACCCATAGAATCTGTCGCATCCGTTGCGTCGACGGATCCGTCAATATTGACATATTCGACGGGACGAGCAGTCCCATAGAATCCGTCGCATACGGCGACAGCCAGTGTTTTAAGTTGGTTGGTTGGTTGGTTTAAGTGGCTGTATTCCCGTCTACTGACGAGGGAAAAACACAAGTAACGCATTAAGCGCCGTTTTGAGACCACAACTAACGGAACCAGAAGATAAAAAGGGGGGAAGGAAGTCAAGGGAGCTCAAAACCAGCCTGTGGAGTTGAGAAATTTGATGATTTTATTAAAATGGATACTTTGGATAGCCGAAAGGTCATCATAAAAGGGATGACCTAGTGCACTGAGTCTGGTTTTTTCTAGTGCCGGACACTCACAGAGAAGATGAAACACTGTTTCACTCTTTTTTGTGTCAGTGCAGCTACGGCAGTGGGTGTTATGAGGGATGCCAAGCTTGGCCGCGTGAGTTCCTAAGGGCCAATGGCCCGTACTAATTGCCGTTAGTCGGGCGACATCTACACGCGTTCTAGATAAAAGGTTGTTGGTTCTGGCATCATCGTAGGTTGGCCATATCTTTCTTGAAATGATACAGCTCGTCAGATTCACCCATCTCATCTCCGCCCTTGAGGAGAAGTACAGGAAGATTTCTCTCTTAACGTATCCCAGCGGAGGGAAGACTTCCTCCTTTGGTGTTTTAAGTACTCTGTCCTCATATTTCCCACGAAACGTAATAATTTTTCCCTATTCACCGTATTCAAACTCCCTCTTTAATTACCTTGATAGATACTTTTTTGTAAAAGAAATCTTACTTTCAAAAGCAAAATTTATATTTTACGGATGTAAAATCAAATTAAATTACCTTTGGTATAAAAATCGCAGTTTGTTAATTATATAATGATTACCTTTTTGTACTAGCAAATGTTGGTACTAGAAAATCTTGCTAAATTGCGATTTACATTAGCTCTATTTTATGTACATTCAGTATCTTTATAATCATGGTGAAATGTAGACAACAATTTGATGAAATTTCAGTAAAAATTTATAGTTTGAATATTTTCTGCAGCTTTTTACTTTTTCCCATGGAAGGCTTTTCGGACATCGAAATTCCCACAAAAAGAAAGAAATCCCCCATATAAGAAAACTGCCGACAGCCAAATGACAGTTTCTCTCATGCCCTCAATATTTCCACCAATGAAAGTGCTGCCTCTCTCGCTGCGAGAACCGTCAAGGCATCAACGGATGCAACTGACAGAAAAGTAGAAAGTAAACCTACTTCATCTGTCGCATCCGGCACGTGCGGTGCTTATGGGTCAGCTTCCATAAGGTGCTGTGTATTTTATCAAACTGTCAGTCGATTACGTTGCCGCAACGGATGCGACGGATTCTATGGGTTGGGCCCTTCACGGCAAATCTTTTAAACCCAAGATTGCAAATTATTTTCAGACATCATTCTGTTTAATTAGGACCAAATTTTGTCGTTAGAAGCTTGTCTGTGCATAAAAATTCTTTTAAAATTTCAGTGGCTTGCCCTGTTGTCCGGGTATTTTATGGTCTCCTTCCGATTTGCTTACTTCTGTTTGGAGAATTATGGCCTAGAAATATTTTTTTAGACCTATAAGCTTGTAGTTCAGTTGTCTCGTAGACGAACTAAATGGTTGTGGGCTGAAACTGATCTGCTTTTTTTTGTTAAACAGTATTCCAATTTAAAAAGAGCCACACCCTGCATTAAATTTCTTCAATATTTGGATACGAATTAATTAAACAGTGCACATCAAAGTTTCAAATTTAGATATATAAAATATGTCGAGAGGAAACTTGACACACAATTTGAACTCAACTTTAAGACAAATAAAACTGGAAAAAGTTCTGAAATATATTCTCTGAATCAAATACGTGACAGATCGCAAAAGAAAGACAGTGCAAGTGCATCAGCTGTCAAACGACATGACATGCCTATTATACATATAGAAATTTTATTTTATTTTGGCTGAAATGGGTTTTTCCAAATATTTCTTTTTACCCAATATATTTACAAATTGATTAATTTCCATAAATAATATCCTATTTTATGGTTTTCCAAATTGAAATAAATCTACAAAAATTTTGGTTTAAGCTGTTTTTCAGAAATTTCAGAATTTACTTTGTTATTTAGGCCAAGTGTATTCACTGTGTAAAGCCCTCATAAACTGCAGAAATGAACTGTCAGATTTTGATTGGAGAAATGTCAAACCGTGACAAGCGATCGTGTGAATTGCTTTTCATGTTTTTAGAGTTGCAGCAATGGCGGTAAGAATTTAATAAAATAGATAGTTATTCTATTGCTTCATCGCTGCAAATCAGCGAATTACGCAATGACATTTCCGAGGGGTGTTCACATAAAGCGCCGTAAAAAAAAATAATTTTAATTTTAAAATTCTCAAGCTGGAAAAATTATGAGATGAAGATAATACCCTTGTCTTTCTATCCTAGAACTATAAAACAGAAAAAGAATTATGCAAATCCATCGTTTGAATCCTGAGTTATGGTCGTTAGTTTTAACAATAATTCAATGGAAAAAAGTCGTTCTTCCCAAATTTTTTAAATTCTTTTTGTGAGAGTCTGACATAAAAAAAAATGGGTCGATTCGCCTCAGCCGTACTCAGATGATTTAAAGTCGATGTCTGCACATCTAAAAAGCTTGTTGGCAACACTACCTGTCACTGTAATTGCAGTTTGCAGAATGCAAATTGTCGACGTCAAGTGCGGTTTCAGTTCGGTCATTTTGGGTGGAAAATATTCGATTAAAGTAAATATTGCATATTTTTGGCATTAGTTCTATAATTAATTGTAGATCGAAGTGTAACGTTTAATTTGATGTGTGTTTCGGGCTGTTCTTATTCCCAAAATAGTGCATTTTTGTGCGATTCCTAAATTTCAATCGCACACCAAAGTGCGTTCTATTTTTTTGCTAATCGCGAGTGATCGGTTAAAAGTGAAAAAGAGAGAGAGAGCCGTTGAACGAAAAACGTTCGTTGAGTTTGTTTGAAAATTTGAATTTGGAATGAATATTAAATTTGTGGTGAGTTGTTACCTAGTTTACATTTATGCTGAAGGCTATTTGATTATATTATAATTCTGCGAAATTGTGTGAAATTGGGCATTAAGTTTACACAAAATGTTTGATTGCGTAATGTTTCAAATCTGTAGTTGGGAAATGCGTTTCTCATTCCCATCTGTTTCAAGTAGGACAATTTCTTTGAGCTTTTCTTCAAACATTAGATAGTTTGTGCCTATCAAATTGCTACCTATATCTCTTATTGTGTCAACCCATAACTTGCCACATCATCTTTATATCCAGCTGTTGAATTTTTTCTAATTTTTTATTGCACCCACTTACAGGAGATGCGGAAATATTTGCCATCCAGTTTCGGTCTCTCATTTTCAAGCAGAAATAAAACCCATCTCGGATTTATCGCCATGAGGTATCGAAAAGAGATTTGAGACTGTAGGCGTCTGAGGAGACTACACGAAATAATTTCTCCTCGAAAGGAAAATGTACAATTCCACTGGAAAAAAAATCTATTGTCATCATGATGATGATAGTTGTACAAAATCCCCCTTATCTGGTAATATAACGCCGACATTGTTGGATAAGCACGATAAAGGTAGAACTAACGTAGATATGTAACTACATAAAATGTAGGAATTCTCCTTACAATAGGGAGAATAATTTATCCTTCCCATTGGCTGCTTTATCCTGACAAATGTACTGCGATTGTTGTAGATCGATGTTCTGTATCCCCGATGGGGCAATTTATTTTACTATTCAAATGGAAAATTGTAACTTTCCCTTGCTCCTAAGCAAAGGGCAATGTTTCACATCAATTGTTAGAGTACATTGGATTGACAAAGTGTTTGCTTTTTTTCGGTTAAAGTTTGTCTACCGTGGGTGTTGTAAAGTTGATGATAGTTTATCCATTTACATGGTCATCGGAAGTTTCAACAGAGTGGTGTTCAGAAAGGTAAATTCAGCAGGTTTAGCTTGTGCAGCTAAGGAGTTGGGATGGAGTTAAATCGGGGGCAGCGGGTTATATGAACTTTGGGCAAGGGAAAATATTTCATGAAAACGCAACGTGGTGGTAGAGTCTTGCGCTTAGTTTGTTAAACGACCTGCAGACGGTTTATTAAATAATAAATCAGTTATGACAGCAGTACAGGCCAAAGAACTGATCCTTGGGACAGATCTAAATTGATTGCCTTCGAATTGCGAAGTGTCTCAGTTTGTTACGCTTTGTGTGTTTTATTCGTTAACTATAATAAGTTAAATCATATAGTAAAGACTGTAAAGATGTTATACGAACGCAGAATCTGCTTTTACTTGGTAGAAGAACGAGAAGAACGCATTTCTGCTGCTTTTTGCCGCCGGATTAATTATTGTTCAATCAGAAGCAGAACCCTGTGACAGGTCTTACATTCACTGTCGAAACTTAACACTGTCAACAACAAACGACTTTAAGTATCTTGGATGTTTATTGAATGTTTTAAGTTTAATTTACACCTGAGCCACAGTTGCACTGCACTGAGTCTAAGTAAAATGACTGTACAAACAGATTTAAAGGCCGGTAGCTGCACGTTTTTTTTAGGTATATGAACGCTAAAAGGCCGGTAGCTGCACGAATTTTGTAGGTAGGTACAGTAAAAACTCTTTTATCCGGAATGCTTGGGACCGACAGTGTTCCGGATAATCGTTTTTTCCGAATACGTCAAACACCACGAGTGCTCACGAGATGTGCTATTTGGTGAAGGAAAACAAAACTATAAGTCTGCCTTTTAGTCTAGACGACAAACGGTAAACTTATTTTTCAGACTAAAACGCAGACGGCAAATTTGTTTTCCTTTTCAGGCACGCATTCTTGTGCAAATCGCAACATGCTTGTGTAAAATCATCAGCACACAGCATTGCGGATATTAGAGGTTTCTCCGGATAGTAGAGTGTAAATTTCACAAATATTTTCTTAAAAAAATTCCGGATATTAGAGGTTTTTTCTGTATATGAGAAAGCTATCCTTTTTTGGGAAAAAAATCCTCCAAGGAAGAAGATGAAAAGTTTTACATTAGGCAAAGAAGAACCTCACGCCTTTGGAAGGGTACATGATTACACTTTTCGAGAAATATACTCCGGCCATGTCCAGCCAAAAACTTGCTTGATTGGGGATAGCCCCAATCAGGGCTGTCATTTTAGCGCTTTCGGCGCTAGATCTGTTTTTGCACCTAGCGGAATTTCTATAGCTTTTTATTTGCAAATCCCCTCTATTATTTCTGTAGTTTTGCGGTTTACACACTCAGTCAATCTTAACAAATGAGTGTCAAAGAGAGTTGGCTAACACATTTTTACTTTTTGATAATATTAATAATTAAAAAAAGTTAAATTTTACTACTAAGTTCTCGCACTCGCACGGGTATGCTAGTTTATTATAATAACTTGTATGTGCAAACTCCACACGGAAAGATATTGGTAGTAAACTTTGACATGGCATCGCCCTACAGTTCATGTGAATCTCCGTTTAGAATGTAAATTATTAGTTGTCTCTTTCTTGTTTATTATTATTGCTAAATCTTCTATCCTACGTGACAGTAGGATAGTCTCGTTTCGAATAAATTTTGTTTGGTTCCTTTGAAAAAATATTTTAAGACGACGAGAGCGAAGACGAAAACTCAGATTTTTTAATTATTTTGTATTATTAAACAAATACTTTATTGCTTATGAAAATAATAAACAAACAAAAAACCTGAATATGTTGTGGTTTTACTCTCCTTTTAAGAATGTCAGAATTAGAGCTGAATTTAGCTCTTAGTCTTGCATGAACAAAATTTTTTAGCGCGTTCTAGCGCTTTTTGTTTAGTTTTTTGACTCCGAGTGGTTAAAGCGGCCTGGTAGCACTGGCCCCAATTTCTAATTTGCAAGGTTGTTTGTTCGAACAATGCATATGTCAGTGTTTCAAATTTTACAGCTTTTACTCTCGTTAGTGTCAGTTCCGAATTAAGCCAGCCAGGGGCCTGTAGCAAATTCTTTAAAGGGGGCCCTTGGATTGCTTTATGAAACACTTGTTAAAAAAAAAAAAATTTCCAAACAAACCCTTCTGGATTTAAATTTGGCAAATTTATAAATAATATTGTTCATATCGACTTTTCTAAGTATTCAATATTCGTTAAAGTGAGGTGATTAACGAGGCTTTGAATTAAATAGGGCGCGGGGCCCTCAAATGAGTGGGGCCGGTAGCATTTTTTACTCTTGCTACGTGGCTAGTCCGCCACTGATTACTGTCGATAAATAGGGTTTTAAATGCCACTTTTTGTATGAAAAGTGCCACGCCCCTTTGTCCAACCCCATTCGCTTTACGTTAAATGATTCCAACGGGCAATATACGTCGCAAATTTTCCAAATTGAAAGGTTTAAAATGTCAGGATATTGTGTTTTAAATGACTTTATTGTATGGGACGTGCCACGCCCCCATTTTCCTACCCCTACTATATTTCACGTAGTGCTTTGCTGGGTCAATGCACTGCCAGGGTTGCAAATTTTACAACTTACGCTCTGATGAGTGTCAAAGCAAACTTGTTGGGAATATTTGTTTGCATGTGTCACTTTTCGAAAACACGCCAGTTTTCGAATCCAGTTAGAACGAGAAATCGGTCGCACTGCTTTGAACTTGATAAATAAAATTGCAGCGCTAAATATTTCTGGCTCAAGCTAAATTTAAACAGTTGGACAATTTATTTCAAAAACGTCGACTTCTGTCATCTGTCAAATCCGCAATCTCAGATAAAACCGTCCAATAAATTCACAAAAATTATGCAAATGGACAGCTTACCCCTGACTATATTGCAATTTTCTATAATCCATCAGTGGACAGCTCTCTTCCAGTTGCACGTGGCCGTAGGAAAACATAATTATTTGAAATGAAAATTTACGCACGCACACTTGCTGTCACGCCTGTCCGCAGGCACTGAATCGCCGCAGCCGCTGGTAATAAATGTGAAAAATTGATTGTCGAGTCGATATCGCTTTCATTATGATGAAGAGTAATGCACGGGTGCAGCGCAACCAGCAGTCACAGTCATTACCATTAATACCGTTGGTGGCCGAAAGGAGTAACTTCATAAATAATTCATTTTGCATTTAATATAACGGACATTTCCGTTGAGTTAATGTCCTTTCGGATAAATACATGTTGACGACGTAATTAACATGTGAAATCTCTTCGCAGATATTGCCGGGCCAATCAATATATATCAGGCGAACAGCAATGATGACACAACTGTTGTTTTTGCTGCTGCTGAAAATGTTGTAATAACGAAATTAATGCACACGCAAGTGGAAACTGTAATGATCCTTAATCCTACTTAAGACTTGAATGACAGACGAGTGGGGCAAGTAGATAAATTCTCAATATCCATATCAACTGCATGCAAATTTGTATGCGCGCTTAATTACCGATATACTTACTTGGCAGTATTTTTGTATTGTTTGCTATTGATTGTTGAGTGTTGAACGGAGACTTACCGCCCACTATGTATTTAAAGTATTTCTCCTCCTGCTGTGATTGTCTTTCAATCGATCCGTGTACCGTTGTCTGTCTTTCAGGATGACACATCCGGATCTGGGAGCTCTTTTTTAGATAGTCAGAATCACAGAATGTAAAACAGTTCCACCGACAAATATTGTAAAGCCTCTTAACAAGAAGGTCCCGCTGGAGCGGAATAACGCATTTAAGTAAATTCCCCTTGAGACTTCGATTCATTACTGGCCAGCTGAACTCATTTTATGGTAATACCATCCAATTCCTTCCGTTTTCTCTCGTTCTTATCGCATCGGCCCATCGCATTTTGAAATCCAGCCAGAGAATACGTATACGATATACCTACCAACCTACCTTCACTGTGGATGGATTTTTATACCCCCGTGGTTTGTTATCGATCGCATTTTACGGCCACCAAGTAGGTTAAAGACTTAAACATTCGTACAAATGCTCGCAACGTGGAAAAGATATTGTTTCGTTATTAATAAGTTGCCCGTTAGGAAACCAAACGATTCAAGCCGATTATTTGAAAGTGGAAAGCTGTGGTACGTTCTACAGAAATTATGGAGTACCCTTTTTTGTGGAGGTAACTTTTGTTAGCTTCAGTAGCAAAATTAGTATTGAAACATTCACCTAAAATATCGACCAGTAACCAGTACCGTTTCAGAGTTTAGCTGAAACCAACCACTGGAATAGTCGATCTGTCCAACGTCTGAGATATGATCTCGATTGACGTTTGAAATCCGTCGCATGTTGGCGGGCGGTGTTTGAAATCCCTCTTTTGAGCTCAACAATGGAACTTATGTTGGCCAATGTTTAAACGAGCAACGAACACGAAGCTGTAAACGGCAGTTAGGTCTCTAAACATGCAAGTTTTAAGTGGAATATGGTTAAGATAAAACTTCGACGTCAATTTGGAATCAAGGGAAAATCTACCGAGGATAAATGAAGAAGGCATTCATCATTCATTCAAAACTTGGAACCTAGTTGGTTGGTTGGCTTAGAGATCTTCGATGAGGTGCATTTAGATCAAAAAAGGTCCATTGAGCTGCCAATGGTAATGAGTAGGGATCGGATTTCCATGCAAATGCATGTTCTTTTATGAACACCTTGGATGCAAGGCAACTTATTATGTATACGTATCATGAAATTTCCTTTAAAATTGCATTTAACCGTAAGTGCATATTTTACTATAAATGCACATTTTCAATTTTTGTGCATATTTTACTATATTTGCATATTTTGCATATTTTTTATAATATTAATTCATATTTTTGGAGCATATTGTTCAAAAATTTAACTAGACAGTAAAAATATATCCCCTTTATGTCAGTGCAAACGAAGCTTAAAACTATTATCTTTTTCTTTTGTTCATTTCACAATGAAAGATTTGCAATAATGCAAAATGACGAAAATTACACAAAAAACTTTACCGTCGATGAGATTTGTTCTTTCAAAATTGCTCCACTAACTTCAGTTGACGTCGAGAGATCTTTTTTGTTGTGCATATAAGGCATTCTTAAGACCGAATCGCCAACGTTTTGAATTCGAAAATTTAAAAAAAAAATTTCATGATCTAAATAAAACTTTTCAAAATGAATTAAGGAATTAAGGAATTTATTTTGAATTATTTATTTTTATTAAACAAATTAAGATGTTTATGTTTACGGTAACTGTGTTTTTTTTTTTTTTATTAAATGTTGATCTCGTTTTAGGTTATTATTTTATTAAATAATAAAAATAAAAAATTTAACGTATTCTTATAGACAGAAGAAAATTTGTTTTTAAATTGAACCGAAATTAAGCTTAACTAATTTTAAATGCATATTTTGCATTTTTAAGCGCATATTTTGAGATCTTTAGTGCATGAAAATCCGAACCCTAGTAATGAGTCTGTCCGCTCTTGGTACAAAATACTTCTCCCAAGAAAGCTATTCATCTGCTAAATATTTGTCATACTATAGAGTAACGGTCGTTCTGATTGTTAAAAATGTAAGAAGTGAACTTGTTTCCTTCTCTTCCTCATCTCTGAAGTTTCTGCAAAGGTTGTTATAAGGGCTTACCTAACTTTTGGCCACATCTACCGATTGCCCATAGGATTTTTCTTGTGTCTTGAAAGACGGGAGGTCCCCTTTTTCGGTCTAGTTTTAGTCATATAACTTCAGAGGTGTTGCTTTGATTCCGCGAAGGCTAAATGAGGCTTGCCTTTCTACATCTGTCAGAGTTTGGGAAGCATTTTACAACTGACAACGTTGCTGTGATGGGAACTTTATCCCTCAGCTTCGCAATTCCCTGGCACATCGCTATAACCTGTGGAACTTAGCAAAGGCTGAAGCTAAACTCTTTGCAATCTCATTAAAAAACGTTTGGCAATCTTTCACTGCCTTTGAAGTGATTGAGTTGGACATGTCTTATTTGACAACTGCCTGATATCTTTCTGCAATATCATATACTTACTGCCAACCAGTCAGCGGTTTGTCAAATGATGATAACCTCGGCTTGAAAGACGGTGCAATAATTTGGAAAACCGTAAGAGAGCTGAATGTCTCGATCTTCCGAGAAGACGGCGACGACGTTGTCTTATGTTTTTCATTCATCAGGCCTTATTTAAAGCGGTTCACTTTAAAGGCCACAGCGTTGCTTTCACTCCTATTTGTCCGGTATGGAGTGTTCTGTGAGTTCGAAAAGATGATCCTGCATGACTATTTTAGCATGAACAATATCTTATTTTATATTCTATTTTTTCCATTTGTTTCCCGATGAGGTACAATGGGAGAAAGCAAAGCCTGGTTTGAAATGCCGCTTTTGGAAAGGTTCTGCAGGCTGCAGCTCACTTTCAAAAACGCCTTCAACAACTCAGCGCTTCGAACAACCAACGCATCCAATGCCACCCTACCAATCCCATCCGGAAATAAATGCATTGAAATAGTTTTCACCGATTCAAGGGTAAACATCGCTCGGGGCCAAGGAGGGATGGCACAATAGATGTATGTTGTCGACTGCCTTGCCCTTAGCTGTTCAAATGGAAGTCCTTATCGTGGCGAGGTTCTTCTGGCCACACACATAACCATTGATGCGCAAGGTAGAGCTCGTTTAAAGGAAAAAATTGTTTGCCAGATAAACAGATGAGTAAATGTTTCATTGTTGTGGAGAAAATAGATTTCCTGGCACCATATTCCGGCCCTAATAGGTTGCCATTGTTAGCCTCAAGTAGTTATCGTTATTAAAAGTTTACTACGTGTATCGAGGAGAAGGAAAATAGAAGCTATACCAGACTACGCGTACTTTGCACTCACTCTCAATCAAACAGTGTCACATGTCGGTGCTCTGTTGTTTTTATTTTTGCGGTCCCACTTAGACGCAGGGTTGAACAACAGAAATCAGTCTTTGTCAAAGCCAGCTTGGATGGATTAATTTCTTAACGATTTTGCAGATATTTGGGGTCACGATACGGCTGAACGTTAACCTATTCGCATAGCAATAAAACAAGCACCCAATCTCGAGCAAAGCGTCTGTTTTATGGAACTTTGGTTGCGCTGTTTGTGTTCGCGATGTCAATTGATTAAATTACTCTATGGCTCCCCGGGGTAACAGGGCACAAAGTAACAGCCCTCTTTATCTTTGGTTGTAATGGCGCATGTAGGCGAATGGCATACATCATACTTTATGATGTGTTTGTAGGTATCCCTTTCCAATCCCTATCCCAGTCGAAATGTCAAAAAGACGCTATGTAGGCTTGGGAGGGCCATTCAAAATTCAAATAAAATTCGCGGAAACTGCCACTTGAGGAAGTAATATCGTCGAAGGTGGTGATTCCTTTTGCCTTTTGTTTGAGTTGCTCAGACTTTGTTTGAGTCGTAAATGACTTTAATAGAATTTTTTCCAAATACATGGAAATACGGTTGAAACAAATATTGACAATGTTTACGGTAATGGGATGAGTGACAGATTTCGCGACTGGATTGATTGTCTGGAAAATTATCAAAGTCGTATATCAGCTCATAAATTGGAGCCAAAAACGAGCGCCCCTTTCACACCCGCACCTTAAGAACTCCACTGGAGACACCTACACGAATCTGCCCATTTCCAATGGCAACAACTTTACAACTCCACAAACTGAAACTTCAATCTGCGGAGACCCAGTGACATGGGAAAAAAAAACTTCTCCAAGGACATAGAGACAAATCTGTTGCAGTCAGTACAAGTTCATGATTTACGACCTTTTGTGCAGAATTTATCATCATCATACAAATTTTTTATTAAATTAAAATTCATCTCGCATTAAAGCTGTTGACTCAATGTTTATGTCATCATTCGTTACGTTTCCATCTAAAGTGATTAAGTTTATGAATTAATCTTAACGACGACGACGGACGGACGGACGGACGGGCGGTTTGTAAAGGACTACGCGCCAAAGAGCATTTGCTGTTGCTGTTTTTGTCTGAAATTTGTATTACGTTGTCGTTTGGTTATGTGATTTACATTTTATGGTCATGGGATGGTAGCAAAATGCAAAATCCAATATAAAATGAGCGTTGAATGTATAAAAAGGGACTCGTCCAAGGTTGATTTCTGTTTTCCGTTGCTTGTTTGTTACTCATTGGGATGTAGAAAATGTTTGTCGGGGGGTGTAGTTTTTTTTTTGAATTTTTTTATGAGGTTTTTAATGTCCTTGCAACAAATTTGCACTCGCGATTGGACGATCTTTTGCAGTAAGCTAAAGTTTATGGTCGAATGTTTTTCTGGGAAATATGTTTCCTCTTTGTAAGTGGCAGTCGTTTTTTTTTTTTATGTTGAAAAAGTGAAGCAGGAAGGACATCCGATGAGCGGTTGATGTTGTTGTGTCTGTTTTTTGGATGAAAATGTACTGAGTTAGTTGGGGGGAAGCAGTGAAAAAATGGACGCAATAAAAGTCGAATGGGTTTTGCTTTGACGAGCAACAATACATCGCGCGCTTAACAGTTTAGTATGGTTGATGGCGTTGGGCAACTGCAGTGGATTATTGGGAAGGATGTGTGACGGCGGACTGTAAGACATTTTAGACAATGTAGTTCTACTTTGACAGAAAATAACCAAAGATATCTTAAAAAGACACCCAAATATGGTGGCGAGAATTTTGATATGTTCAAAGTCGGTGGTAGAAGTTGACAATGAATGATTTGGCAGAGCAGAAATTTCAAAAAAAAACTCAGGATTGCTGGCTCCATCGTTCGTGAAGAAGACTTCGAGATACTTAAACTTATCCGCCTTTGAAAGGGACTCTACTCGAAGGCTAATGATATAGAAATAGTTGAGGCCTAAGCTGACCCTATTTCAGAAGTTGGGGCGAGAAGTCAGTTTTATAGCTTTCAATGCTTATCAAAGCTGTTTTCGGATAGGCTCTTATTTTTGAGAACTTTAATAAATTAAATACGTCAGGGCAAAGTTATGGCAAGTTAAGGCAGATCTCAAGGCTGTTATTTTACTATCTTGAAGTCTTCATACAAAAGACAACAAACAAACTACGAAAAAACATTAAAAATTCTATAATGACCGACCGTCTGCTACAAAAATCGCATTGAAAAGGGTTAGAACATGTGGCGGAAGCCCTTGATACAATCTTGCAAAGAACGTTTAAATAAATGGGATAATAATCAACAGACATTGAGTTGGAAAGCAATAGAGGAATCGTGTCATAAAATTCGAAAAAAAATCCCATTTGAAAACTATTG
The DNA here is from genome assembly GCA_951230905.1 of Cheilosia variabilis. NCBI lineage: Eukaryota > Metazoa > Arthropoda > Insecta > Diptera > Syrphidae > Cheilosia > Cheilosia variabilis. The sequence continues at coordinate 56,471,256 of OX579680.1, read as the reverse complement.
GGAAATAGGTAATGAAACCCGACAAAGATATCTCAAAAACATGACAAATGCAAGACAAAAACCGATGAAAAAGAGCTCGAAATGAGTGACGATGGGTACAAAGAAATACTGAGAAAAACTGTTAAAAGCAAGCCGAAAGCGGTCAGAAACTAAAACAGTTTCGAAAAGGGCATGAAAACATAAAAACTGGTCTAGTGGGTTCGGACGGACAAAAGCGAAACTAATAAGGTTCCGTTTTTTTTCCTTTTTGTGTACGGAACTTTAAAAAGACTTCAAAGAAGATGACTGAAAATGCTACAAAGGGCAGTCTAGGAAATGTTTTAAAAATATTGACAAAAACTCGATGAACTAAAATCTCCAATCTTCTGTAAAATAAAATGCACAAAAAACAGATCAAAACATAACGGAACAAATATCTGTTAAGACACTTCAAGGTTGTATTACAAAAATTTATAAAAAAAAAGGTCAAAAAATGGAATAATAATAATAATGGAATAATGGCGCGGCTGAAAAATGAGCCAAGAGTTGCGGCAAGCAACGAAAAATGACAGCAAACTGCCTAAAAAGAAAGTAAGAAAACATCCAAAAAAAAAATTAAAAATAAAAGATCTCGAGAACGCGCCGAAAAACGTTTTACAATAGTGCTGTAAGAACTCTTGAAATTTATGCTCAAAAAAGATCAAAAACGTGTGCCAAAAGTAATAATAACAGAAAATTCGTACGAAATATACTTAAAATATGCTTAAAAAAATCTTAGAAATAAAAACCTAGTCGGCTAAGAAATCTCAACAATATCACGCCGAAAAGGTCCCTCCAAAGCGTTGAAAAACGCCTTCATAACGTCATTACAATGCTGTAGAACGTACCATAAAAATTGCTATAGAAATAGTTGATATTGTAGATAAATAGCTAGGCAATCATGTTCGACTCCCAGAAATACACCTTAATTAAGGTTTTTTTCCCAAACGTTTGTGTTCCTTTTTTTTTTGACAGCCCCTCTATATTAGCTACCAAAATATATTACATACAATTATTCCCAATGCCTTCCAAGGCATTCCCAATATTTACCTGGCGTTTCTTCTTCTAACCTATCAACTCAATTTTAATTCAAACAAAACACACGAAAACCTACCCAAAGACTGATGACGAGACAGACTCTATCAACAGCAGTAAGTTTTTAAATTGGATAGAATAAAATCCAATGAAAATCTGATACACAAATAAAACACAGGACTACCTAACTACGTACCATGCCCACAGCCAGGCAAGGTTATTGAGACCAAAAAGCTTAAAGTAGTCTCTAGAGAATTGAAATTCTATTTGAATTGAATTGGAATAGAGCGAGAGAGACGTCTATCACAACCGAACATACATCTCTTTGGATGGCTGTCGTTTGTTTTTGGTTTTCCAGAAGCAAGCACAAAATCCGTTTATCCTTTCAAGACTTATCCATTTTCAATATCCCAACTGGTAGTGGCAATATTCAAAAGAGCACAGGACAGCAAACCAGGCCACTGATGGCCATCATTCTCAACAATCTGCATGAATAAATAGAAATTGTTGTTTGATGTCGTGACTTTATATTTTTTTGTTCTATCTGACTGACAACAGCAAACATCATCATCTGTCAATAGGGATTTTCACAAATAATTGACATTGGGATCGTGCATTGGTATTGGTTCAAAATCAAATAGATATGAGTAGGTGTGTGGTTGGAGAAAGATTGACAAAAGCGTTTCATAACGAATTTATTTGACTGAGGTGCAGATGTTAGCATTGACATGTCCATGGGTTGTCGTAAGTCCAAGTAGATGAAGGAGTTTAGTTGATGAAATTCGAAATGTCGGAAGTAAAAGTGTTAGTCCAGTCACTGACACTTCTATCGTTGAATAACTATTGTGATTCTTGTTTGATGCTCCGTTTTCTGCCTAAGATGTTCCTTAGAGAGACTGCTGGGACGTTAACATTTTCCGCTGGTCACCATTTAACAAGACGGATTCGAACAGACGTAGCTTCGTGTTGATCTCATTCTTTTGTGGCAACAGTTTAAAAAAAAAAAAAAAACCTTCGCTTTGCCAATTTACTACTTGGATCTACTTTCAGTCGATGCGACACTCAAAGGATATTGGAAACTCTCAATTCTTCTACAGACTGTCCGACAATGTTTAAACTGCATTGGAAGAGACCTTGCGTTTTTTGAGCGTGTTTTTAAGGGGTTCTTAATGCTTTTTTCGACGCACATTTTGAAGCATTTTTCAACTCATGTCTTAAGTGCTTTAATGCGTCTTTTGAAGCGGTTTTTAATTCTTTTTTTGAAGAGGTTTAGAACTGCTTTAATCTTCCAAGTGTTTTAAAGCGATTTTCATTGCGTTTTTTTTCAGGATTTCTAATGCGTCTTATGAAATGATTTTTAATGCGCTTTTCAATGCATTTTTGATGAATTTTCCGCACGCTTGCGGAAGGCCGGGCAAAAAGCTTATCGGATTGGGGGGGGGGGGGGGTTCTTCCTGCTACATAACCTCGCTACAAAATAAATGTTCGTGCCAGCGTAGATCTTTAATACCAAATAATCAAATATAATGCTACTGATTCATAATTATCATTCCAAAATATTACCAGTAGCATCTTACTGGGCCGAGTCTGAAAGGGGAATTATAACCACTGTGGGTTGCCGTCAAATAAAAAAAATTTATGACGCAAAGTAAAAATGAAGTAAGAAAGAAATCCCTAAATGAATGGCCAAAACATAAGAGATAAGGTATGCTAAAGCTAATCAAAACAGGAACAAAGCGGGGGGGAAATGTCAAAAGAGAATTTGAGTAGAAACGAACAAAAAAAAAATTGAAAATAAAGAGAAGAAAGAAGAAGGTTGGTCTGATGTTATTGACCTCACGGCTCATGCTGATCGGTATATCTGATCATCACCGTGTCTTCCGCTATACCCTCCCTACTGCTGATCTTATTCTGCAGCTCCATGGCCACCTCACGCCGGAATGATTATTAGTAGCCCCTAAATCTATATGTTACGCCATGCCTACTTCACCGTTGGTTACGCCTTACACCCGTGCATCGCCACTTATTTACCTCATCTTAAATATCAAATAATAAGCGCAAATTAACTCCATGATACAAGGTTTATTCAATAGCAGACTTAAACTTAAAGAGACACTTAATCCTCTCTTAAATCACTCACGTCCCTAAAAGAGCGACAATGAGATAGAGCGTTTGAGTTCGACTCAGCATTATAATATGACATTACGATAACTTGTTCAATGGGGAAATCTAATAAGTGTCGGTAGATATATACTCTCTCTACTCAGATTTTGGAAAATATTGTAATAATACATACAAAAAAAAGACAATATAGAGCTAGTTTTTAGGTATCTAATGTATTCAATTTAGACCGCTTTCCGTATTATATATGTTATGAATATAGGTGGATATTTAGAAGGTATATAAATATTACTTAGTAACAAAAGGAAAACTCACTTAAGAATTTTAAAGTTAAGATGCCGAAGAAAATACAAACTTAAATGCGTATCGCATATGGTTTCGAACCGTAAGTATCCGGGGGCAAACTGGAGAAGAAATTATACACCTGCAGCCGCGATCGAGGTTTCCTTTTTTTTTTTTTGTGCGGCTGCGTATGAGCGTGCGTGTTTCTGCTGATGAGTTGTCGGCAGTAGGAAAATGTTAATTGCGGTCCAATTTGGAGTTGAAAGACTCGCGTCTGCATCCAAGTGCAATACGACTCGTGGTGGAGATCCACTCCTATTTTCCTTTGACTTATAGCCCACGCGGTTTCCCCTAAAATAAGAGATATTTCTCAAACGCGCACCGAAAGAAAATAAAAAGAAAAGGTGGAGCTTACCCTAAAAGCCGATATCCCTATAGCACCGATTATCGAGACCACACACAATAGCGAGTGCAAAAAGGTAATCAATTTTCCGTAAATTATTATTTTTTTTTTTCTTTTAATTATATGGACAATTGACACTGACTTGCAGCGTTTGCTGCTCTTATGCAATGACTTGAACGAATAAAAAAAATGAAGGTCGCGAGTCCGCACGGCTATATATTTATATAGACATGGGCCTGTAGACAATAATGGGAGCTGACTCTCCAAAAACGTACACGTTGCATTTTCACTAGTTGTGCAGCTGCTTTTCCTGTGGGAATGCGCCATATGTGTGCAGATAAGGTAGAGTGTCAGTTACGTTTAAAAAAAAGAAAAAAATGTAAAAAATGAATTATGACAATTCAAGGGTATTTTGAAACGTGTTACGCTACAGCTTTTCAATGCATTTTTTGATGCATTTTTCAACGCATGTTTTAAGTGTTTCAATTCCGTATTTGAAGCGGTTTTTAATTCTTTTTTTGAAGCGGGTTAGAACTACCTAATCGTCGTAAATTTGAAGTATTTTGAAGCGATTTTCGTTCCGTTTTATTCAGGAATTCTAATGCGTCTTATGAAATGATTTTTAATGCGTTTTTCAATGCATTTTTTGAAACATTTTCCAAACCATTGTTTTAAGTGTTTCAATGCGTTATTTGAAGCGGTTCTTAATTCTTTTTTTGAAGCGGGTTAGAACTACCTAATCGTCGTAAATTTGAAGTATTTTGAAGCGATTTTCGTTCCGTTTTATTCAGGAATTCTAATGCGTCTTATGAAATGGTTTTTAACGCGCTTTTCAATGCATATTTTGAAGCATTTTCCAACGCATGCTTTAATTGTTTCAACGAGTATTTTGAAGCAGTTTCGATGGGCTTTATTCGTCGTGATATTTTATGTGGTTTGAAAGATTTTTGGATGCGTTTTTTTAATTATTATAATGCGTCTTTTGAAACGGTTTTTAAATCTTTTTTTGAAGCGGGTTGGTTGGTTTTGAATTGATTTTCGTTTTTTTTTTAAATTATTATAATGCGTCTTTTGAAACGGTTCTTCATCATGTTTTTAGTGGATTTTCGAAGCACTTTACTATATATTTTAATGAACTAAAAACATTTTTTAAAAGTCGTATAAATTAACTTTTCAAATTACGCTTTCAAAATATTCGTCGACTTCTCGTTAGTTCACCCTTCGGTATCCAGGGGGCTTATAAAAGTGACGATATATTTCAGCTTCTCAAGGACAAAAATGACCCCATAAAACTAAGCGACAATAGACGGGGCATATTCTATACCCCCATCAAACAAAGTAGGACACTTTAAGGTACCCACATACAGAAACTACTCTTCAGGATCCGGCACAGTCATTCAAATGCTAAATATAAGTCGGTTCGATATAGGTGCATATATAATGGAAAATAGAACCACCAACATTTCCCACACAATCGCAGAAAGCAAAACCATGCTACTATCAAAAGGTTCCTTGCAGCAGTGGGTTCGTTTCTTTTTTCCTTTTCCTGTAGTGGGTGAACTTCAGCAATTTATTATGTAAAAAGGATGAAGACCTTCAATTCAATCAAAATTGCTTTGAAATTCAGCAGGAGTTGTGAGTATTCTGGGCCAAGGTAATCGAAATTGCGATTTGCGCGGTGGAATGGTCAATATAAGAGCTATTCAAACTCAAATTGATGTGGATGGGTACTTCGCGATGGATTTATAGTGAGGAAACACACGAATTTGTGTAGCAAGTCTATTTGGGGTGGTATGGCCAGGGCATGTGAGCGGAACTTGTCAGTTGTTTAAAATGTGTGTTGACCTGAACCATTCTGAACTATTTTAAACGCGTCTTCGAGTGATCATTTCGGGCATGACTTTTCACCACAAGGTACGAGTATGTGTACAGACTTGGGAAACCATACAAGTTTTATGCATAACTCGCATTCCTCTTAAACGTTGTTAGCGGTTTTTAGGAGAACAAACTTTTGAAATATCTTCTGCTCATCTTTTGGCGCTGCCTTTAAAGTTAAAAATTAAAATCAAATTTAACTGCTGGCATTTAGTGTGCCTGTGCCTTTAATAACGCGATTTGCTGTTGGGTTTTCATTGCTTTTGCAATGGCATGTCCCTACTAATGTGGGTTCAAATTCCTTGCTCCAAACAAATTCCTCGACGATGCCAAGTGAGTAATGTTTGCCTTAATGGCGAAAAGGAGAATAAATCTTACTCGGCAATGTTAATGTAGGTAGCATGACGTTGGTCGAAATTGTATACTTTAAATGGCTGGGTGCAAATGGAGGTTCTACGGGTATGTGGATAGAGGGAGAGACATTTAAAAAGGTTTTACCGACGCAGAGAATTTTTCTGTTCGCAAACAAAGTCATATGAGTGTCGAAGAGAAAACTGTCCTTAGATCTGGTATATGAAAAGGTAGCTAAAGTAAGGGGTATGCCTGGCTTTCCCAGTGCAATTAGGTTTAAAAATTAGCAAAAAGTCTGCGGGTGTTGAGTTTCATGTGAGAATAATATAAACAGGATAGATAGTGGCTGAAGCTCTTCCAGCGCAAATGGTTTGTCGTACACCCTGTCGTACAGTGGAGCTTTTTTATACGGCTTTTCCTCGCTTTTCCGTATACCCTACCAAATTTCACATTCATCAAAACCTATTCTCGCACCCAAATCATATTTACATTTCATGCAATTTTTCAGAAGCGAAAAAATATCCCCTCGAATGGTTTGTGTCCAAACTAATCACATTTGCACTTGAACAACATTTTATTCATCTTCCAACAATCAAAATGCTTGCATACCCAGACCCACTTCCAATCTGCCACTAAAGACCAACTTCAACAGAGATAACAACTGCGAGGACGAAAAACAACCCGCATCATCGTATCTATTGGATGTATCTGGAGAAAAACCATCCAAATGGTATATAGCAATTAAATCGTTACAACAATTTAGCCAGATAGCACAACTGCCAAAAGAAACTTCACTCTAGCCGATAGTAGACAGCGATAATTACTATTTCAATCCGGTTCGTCCACTTCGTGCACCCAAGTGCACTCTAGTCCTTTTTAACTGAAAAGCTGATTGTTCATCTGAGAGTATACAAGCGAACATAAAACTTGAACAGAGATTTTTTGGAGGAGCGCGCAAAAAACTTGGCAAAGTGTGTGCGCATTTTGTTCTGCATTTCTAGTTGGCCGTAACACTTAACATCCTTGTCAAGTGATATAACTAACACTCCATTACTTAAAATGTGAATTTGAATTGTGTGGTCTGCCATTTTTGCCAGAATGTTATGTGGGATATATGTGCTATTTGGTAGCACGATGCCAAAAAAAAAATATGATAACAACTCTAGAGAGCTCTTTGAGATGGGCTGCTGTAGCCACTTGTATGACCAAAAGGACAATAGGTAGTGTGAAGTGGAGGTTCGCTCCTGGTGATACGAAGCACTATTTAATAAAAATAAATAAATAAATCCGTTTTGTGTTAGTTTTTAATTTTTGGCACTAATTGGAGGGATCTGCAACGCAATACCTAGTGCAAGAGGCTAATTGAGGAGCTATTTCATGACAATTATACTTACGAATGTCTGTCAGGCGTTCGCGGGAGCGGTTAAAAAAAAACCATAAGAATGAATTTGGTTGTGAGCCCTCGCTAGGTAGTCCGACACAGTAACCAATATGCTACTGCGCCACAAAACTATTCCGTGAAGAAAAAGTTAAGTACAAGGTCTAGGTAATTCCGTATGGAACGCCTTAAAGAGACCGTAGGTGGTATCTTTTGGTGGAAAACGACCTTTTGTTGATACTGTACTTTTAATAAGGTTCCAACGGCAAGACAGCCAGATATTCATGTAGGGAAAGAGACCATTTAATTTGTTTTCAAGTAAAGTTCTGATCACCTCCAACCAATCCCGATGTAAAATTTTGTTTTTTGCCGTGCAAATTGATGTTTTTGTTGCAGCTCTTAGTTTCGAAACCATTTGAGGAACTTGTCAAATTTTATCCCTGGAAATGATAAGAAAAAAAAAAAAAAGGATAAATCCAAACAATTTTCATTAATATTTATAAAAATGAATAACAACAAAGTCTTCCCTCTTATAGCTTCCTCCTCGAACAGTATGCCTGTGAATGTTACAGCGCACAGTTAAATGTGGGACCAAATTTGTGCTATCAATGAAGATCTGGGGGCAGATTCCGTATTTCAACGATCGTCTTAACGATATCGTTTTTGAAACTTTGATCTCCAAAACTGTGGCCACAAGCCATAACCGCCTAAGTTTTTTTTTCATACTTTTCAGGAGAGCAGATTAAAGTGTCAAATCATCACTTCAAATCAGGGATATTTGTTTCTAAGCTTATTTTTTTCGTTGGAAAAACTTTTGTTAAATAAAAGATTATGGTCATAAAAAATTAAGTGGAAGTAGATTTAAATGCTGAACCTAACTAACTGAACCTAACTCGAGTTAAGCGGTTATGGCTTGTGGCCACTGAAAATAAGTCGTATTCTGCTCGAATTTGTTTGACAAACGTCAGCTCTCAATCTTGAATTTTAAGCACTTGGTTGCTATTTGATAGAAAATACAGATTTTTAATTTGTAAGCTAAAATTTTTTATTGATTCCTAGAGTATACAGATTGGGGCTATATATGGAATAGCACATCGGATAAATGGCCGCCATGGCTTTGCTAGCACGTACGTAATCTTTTATTTAAATTTTCTATGACCAATTCGCATAAATGTGGCTGAATTTCATTTATACACCTCTCAATTTTCTCTTTCAAGGCATTGGTGGTGGTGGGATTGTTTTAGACTTTTGACTAAAAAAAACAGAAAGAAAAAAGTCCAATGGCGCAAGATCTGGATGGCAAATTCTGATCGCAAAAAGGGCCTATTACATGATTAGGAAATGACTCATGCAGTAATTGAATTGTTTCTCTGGCTGTATGGCGTGTGGCAACGTCTTGTTGAAACCACATATTGGTCACACCCATATCTTGTAATATTGGCACTAAAAACTGCATTATCATATCACGATAACGAACAGCATTAATTGTTACTGCCTGGTCCCATTTTCGAAGAAGAATGGTCCGATGATGCCTCCAGCCCAAAATCCGCAACAAACAGTCACGCGTTGTGAATGCATTTGTTTCTCAACAATTACTCGTGTGTTTTTTGAACCCTAAATGCGACAATTTTGACGATTAACGAAGCCATCAAGCCATGAAAATGAGCTTCATTATTGAAGATAAAATTGCGGACTGTAGCTTTATATTTTTAAAATATTGCTCAACAATGAAAATGCGTTAGTCTTTCGTATAGCTCTCCAATTTTACTAGCCCCGAAATGTCCGCTGTCACATTGTTATTTTTTTCCCGTTGGCATCATTGTCCTATTAAATGGCGCAAAATTAAAATTTTCCATGAATTATGGGACACCCTTTATTTGATGCACAGGTGAAACCAATTACCCACTTTTCTAGCATAAATTTACCGACCGTACAGCAAATCATTATGGAGGACCATCCCACATACTTAATGCACCTATACCCAGGCTTGTCAGATTGGGCTATTTATCAGAAATTTGGTCATCTTTTTCATAAATTTCCAACAGCAAATTTAGTATGATAGCCCAATACCAATGGGGCTGAGCATTTTTTTCTTTGGCGACTATTTTTTCTAGAGCTCTTTTTTCCCCTAAAAAAAATGTATTCCCACTTTTATTTTACTGATTTCACTCATCGATTTTGACATTTCAAATCAACCACAACTATTTTATACCCTCCACAGGAAGGTATATTCACTTTGTCATTACATTTGTAACGCCAAGAAGGAGTCACCGGAGACCTTATAAAGTACATAATATTCTGAATCAGGATCACATTCTGAATCGATTTAGCCATGTCCGTCTGTCTGTCTGTCTGTCTGTCTGTCTGTCTGTCTGTCTGTCTGTCTGTCTGAAAGCACGATAGCGCCCAAAGGAATTGTCATAGGCGAATGAAGTTTGAAGAAAGGACTTCTTTTTATCGTCGTCAGGTTGGTATTGAAAATGGGCTATATCGGTCAAGTAGTTCTGCTACCTCCCATGCAAAACCAATATTAGAAAACACATGTTGAAAGCACGATAGCGTCGAAAAGAATCTACCTAGGCAAGTTAAATTTTGTGAGAGGACTTGTTTTTATTGTCGTTAAGTTGGTATTAAAAATGGGCTATGTCGGTCAAGTAGTTCTGGTACCTCCTATACAAAATCAGTATTAGGCCCATGTGCTTCTCTGTATGTATGCGTGGAGGGTATCAAAGCATCGGCCAGGACGATAATAACACTTGTACTTGTTTTTCATAAGAATCTGTTTATTGTCTATTAATTTTTAAAATAAAAGTAAATTCTTATTGAAGTTATAAATATTTGTTGCGATTGGGCTACTTGTTGGGCTCCGATTTAGTGCTACAAACATTTTAAAATTGGGCTATTTCAAGACCTGGCAACCCTGTTTTATTTAATTTTATTGGTTTGGTTACGCAACTTAATATGAATTCACTCTCATCATTTGTTTACCGCTAAGTGCTTATTCCTCTCATTTTGCAACCATGTCCATGTCCATACTTGGAGTCACATTCAGTTCGGGAATACCACGACAAGGTGACAATAACACAAGACCAGCATCCACAAAGTAAAAAGCCTATTTCAAGCCCAGAGATACTCCCGACCAATGTGGCTCCTCTTTCTCTATACAGCAAAGGTTAGACAAGGTCCTGAATAGAGCTTCCAAATATATCTAGAGCTCATCCTCAACAAACCATTTTAATATCCTACTGAACAGCATACAGGGAAGAACTGTTCGACATGTGATCATATATACTGACACCAAGTCGACCAAGTATCATAGCTTAGACATACAACAGAGATGGTCCATTTAACAGTGCTATCGTAGCTCTATAGTTTTCTGAGTGCCAGTTGCGCAGCTTTAAGCTAAGCCCCATTATAACTTATACAACTCTCAACAGAACTTTAGAGCAAACGCACTTCTATGCCTCTGATTAAGAATTTATTATTATTATTATTATTATTATTATTATTATTATTTTATTTTTTCTCCATGACTTAAAGCTAAGTACAAGTTTGCTTAAGAATGTAGGGGAAAAATAGTGTACAATCCGTAACTTCAAATGTTAGTGTGGAATGACACATCGGTTTAATTAACAAATTAAAGTAAATCTGATGTGGGGAAACAACGGTTTTCCTAAAATATTATTATTATTATTTTTGTTTAAACAATTAGTAAAATAAATTCAGGAATTCAAGAATGAATAATTAATAATTATATGTAAAGTGACATTAAAACATTGACTTGAGCTGATGATTATGGCAACATATTGCTTTTAAGTAGCAATTCAAGAACATCATAAGTAATAGTGAATAACCAGTCTTTGACATTTTTCAAAAAAGAATTAAAATGAATGGCTGTTCGAACATTGAATGGTAAGTTATTGAACATTAACGGGGCTGTAACAGTGTAGAAGTGCAAAAAATGGGTTTTGTGCGCGATTGGAACATTGACAAGGTTCATATTATTTATACGCAGGCTATAGAGCTGAGTAGTTCTACTAGGAATATTTCCGCTTTTCTTATAGAATTCTTTTAGCACTTTAAAAACATAAAGGTGTCTCAATGGTAAAATACGAAGGTATCTAAATAAGGGCCAGCTCTGATTAAAACGATTTTTATTACAAACAATCCTGATTAAATGTTTCTGAGCTATGAATAATGGTCTTAAAGAGCTACTATAAGAACCACCCCAACTGGTGATACCATACTGCAACTTAGAGTGAGCTAGGCCGTAATAAATTGCTTTTAATACTTTTTGGGAACAGTGTGGCTTGATAAGATACATTTTGCGAGTTACTAGAAGCATATGCGATTTAATGGTTTGAATATGATCTTTCCAATTTAAATTATGGTCGATTAACACTCCAAGGTATTTATAGTGATGAACTGTTTCAATTTGAAAACAATTATTTGAACAGTTTGAACTACCAACAAAATTACTTCTACCACAACTATGTACAGGTAAACAGAATTTTTTACAATCGTAAGCATGGAAACATAAATTAAAATCATTTACCACGTTATCCGATATTTTGAAAGACATAAGTTTAGTTTTCTCGCTAATAATCAGTTTATGTTCCGCAAACCAAAGTCTTAAAGTTTCAAGATCTTCCGAGATCTTTGCAATACAATCGAATACCGTATTGCACTTGTATGTAAAGGCGATGTCGTCTGCAAATGCAGTTGCTTCTCCATTTAGATTTAGCTCAAAGAGCGAGTTTATGTAAATTAGAAATAGCACAGGACCAAGAACTGACCCCTGTGGTACACCATTTTTTAAAAAACAAGTATCACTTAAACTCCTATTTACATTTACTTTTTGCTTTCTGTCTTTGAGATATGACGTAAACCACTTGTGGATTTCACCTCTAAAACCAGCATTGTACAATTTTGTTAAAAGGAAGTCATGGTCTACCAAATCAAATGCTTTTGTCATATCAACAAAGAGGGACATGGCAGATTTGCTACAGTTCAAACTTTCATACAACTGGCTACTGACTCTCAGGATTGCATCTTCGGTTGACATACCTCTTCTGAATCCAAACTGTTTGCTACTAAAATAATTGTTTCTGTCCAGAAAAGACAATATGCGTGATTTCACAAGTTTTTCAAAAATCTTAGAAAACAATGGTAGTAAGGAAATAGGTCGATAGTTCGACATGTCTCTTTTATTATCTTTTTTAAAAAGTGGTATAACTTCAGCACTTTTCAGGTGCTGAGGGAAGCACCCATTTTGAACACTAAGATTGAACAAGTAACTTAAAACGTCCACCACATAGAAACATATTTTTTTTAACAATATACTCGATATACCATCACTAGTACACGAATTTTTGTTCTTTAAGGATACTATTACCTTATAGGTCTCACTTGCAGAAAATCTTTCGAAGACAAAACTATTCGATTGTGAATTTTCTATTGATCTTAACGAACAATTACAGTCAGTTGGAATCTCAACAGATGGTTTCAGTTTTTCTGAGATTTCGGTAAAGTACTCATTGAGTTTGTTGGAAATACTAACTGAATCAGTGTAGCAATTCCCATCTATCTCCAAGCTGTGGATACCTATTGGTTGCCTACTTTTTCCCAATATGCTATCAACTACCTTCCATTGTTCTCTTGCGTTACTCCCAGCTCGTACAAAAGAATCAGTATAAAATTTGTCACGCGTTTCCTCAATATTTCTGAGCACGGATTTGCACAGTTTATCATAATATTTCTTTAGCTTTATATTTTGTGGATGACTTCTACATTTTTTTGCAAGTTTGTGTTTCCTTCTTATCTTATTCAAGAGGTTGTGAGTCATCCACGGCTTCAAAAACCTATTCTTGTTCTTGATTTGAGTGGTAACAGTTGTACAAATACTAATATAATTATTTAGAATTGTAAGAAAGAGATCGAATGCAATTGAAGGGTTAGGTTCATCATAAACTGGCTCCCAAAATTCATATTTCAAATATTCATTTAAAAGAGCAAAGTCTGTACGATATTCATCTTTGATATAAGCATTGCCACCATTTAATTCACTGCTACTGGAACACTTAGTGCAATCATACAATGATCAGTTATTTTCAGATCATAAACAACGCCATTAAAAACATTTTTATTCTTGTTATTAATACGCATAAATATATGATCTATGCAAGTTTTAGTCGAATGGGACACACGGGTAGGTTAATTTATAAAACTCTTTAGACCATTTGACGCCATAAGAAACAGATAATTTTCAGTATCTCTATCAAAATCATTTAAAATGTCAATATTGATATCGCCAATCAGAATTAAGTTCTTCTCTTTACAAACCCTCAGAGCATCACTTAATTCACCAATGAATACACCTTTAGAAACTGCATGCAATCTGTAAATACACAACATTACATAACTCTCGTTCATAAAATCAAACGACAATTTAATAACATCAGCGCTAATAAGATTAAGCTTTAACAAATCTAGAACATAACCATTTCTTACATAAACTGCTACGCCTCCAGCTGAATATGATTCATTACAATTACCAAAAGATGTATACCCGGGTATGTTATATAAATTAAATTCATCATCATAGAGCCAAGTCTCACTCAAAACAATGACAATAGGTAAACTCACTAATGACTCAAGATGAGCTACCAAAGCTGACAAGTTTTTTCTAATGCTACGAATGTTTTGGTGCATACAAACAATGTCAAAACAATTAAGAGAATTGACTGGGTATTCACATGTATTGGGGACTGAGTACGAAACAGAATTAAGAGAATTATTCATAATTTATATAAATCTGCAGCACAAGTAATTCTTACTAATGGATCCCCCTCCTTCTTCCGCATAAATACAGTTCCATTCTTAGTCCATACATATTGGTACCCTTTTTCTCCTCTCTGCGACAATGCAGCATTAAACAATTGACGAGTATGGTGCGTTAAACAGTCGTTTAAGTACATCTTCTCCGGTCGTCCATGAGTGTTGCGATTGCCGCTGATTAGTGTTGTTGTTAGTTGCACTTTTTTTTCTCTTTTTACTCTCATCATTTTCTCCTTGCACTGGCGAGAAACAAATTTGACAAACAGAATATTTTTCGTATTATGATTACTGCTAGAGGTAGAGCTAGTGCTTGTTGTGTTTTTTTGCCGTTTGTTAATGCGTTTGATATAGCAGAGGTCAATGTCCTCCTTCGATACGTCGACTAGCAGACCCTCACGGAAAATCTTTATTGCCACATCAATACTAGAAGCGTCGCCGCAGTCTGGTGGAATGTTATAGATCTCCACAGCATTTCCGATGAGTTGCTGCTCCAGATGATCCACTTTCTTCTCGAGTTGTTTAATTTTTTGTACGCATTCATCATTTTTCAATTGTAGTTCCTCTATCTGCTTTCTTTGTATCTGCTTTACTTCTTGAATTTCCGCGTAAATCAAATCCAGTGTAATAATGGGCTTTGGAGGTGGAGCGAAAGATGTGTGGTTAACAGGTGTTATAGTGTCAATTTGTTGGTGGAGATGCTGAATCAGATGCATCGGGCTAGAGGCGCATGCAGGCGCTTCCCCAGATAGCAATTCACGTCGTTTGTAAGCAACACATGATTTGCACTGCCAGAGTTTGTTGACCTTCTTCATAAACTCGATATCGGCCGGCATGACATTAACGCAGGCTGCATGGGAAAGGCTTTTACAGTCTCTACACACCACCTTCAGATCAGAACGCTCCACTTTTTTTCCACACGTTATACACGACATTTTAATGTAATCAATGTAGTAAACAATAAAAATAAAAATAAAATTATTTAATTTTGTTCCCGACGCGTGTGTGCCCCACAACAAACAGCTGAGAACTGATGAATTATAGCGACTTGTTAGAAACGTCTACCTTTCCGTCAGCTGTAGCAATAAAAGCAATTTTTTTGTCCTGTCCGGTTCTATACTGATTCCCACTTGGCTACCCAAAAACGTGCCACATAAATTTAAAAAAAATCCCAATCAATATTTTACCAGTAATAAAAACAATTACTCGCCATTGTAGAATATCCTGGATACTTTTCGTAATTGTTTACCCACATCCACGTAGCATATATACCTCTGGGGCGCAATAACGAATTGTATTTGTCTCTCGCAAATAGTATGCTATCGTGCTCCACCGGAAATGTGCCCACCAAATAATAAATAAATAAATAAATTCACTTTAACAAATAGAGAGAAAAAAAAAAACAAAAAATCGTATCCGATAAACGCTCCAATGGAATCTGTGTTTTTCATTGTGGAATGATCTGCAAATAGCAGATGCCTATTCAGCCTCAGGCGTTCGTTTGCCAAACATTGAATGGCACTGACATTAATCGATGTGAATTAAGGAAGTTCTCTGAATTTGATTGATGGTACCTTGAGAATTGAAATACGAGTAGAATGGCAGATCGCAAATATCAAGCTTGCTGCATACATACATTACTGTAGCAACTTAGATATTGATGAGGTGGCAATGGCAAGAAGTTAAACTGAGAGCAGTTATGCTCTGCCGGTATACACAAAGGTCCCAATGGAGTGTTGAGTGGTACCAGGTACAGCTACAATTCGAGTTCCAACACAAGTGCGATGTGAATGATTAAGAGTGGCTAGGAAATTACCTGTCAGTTTGTCTGAGTGGTAGTTCGGATGATGTTTCCTTGGGAGAATTTAAGAGAACTTGTAGTGGGTCCTATCCTCAGATTTAGTCACGTTAACGCCTCTGCTTATTTATTATTCTCCTAGTGGACGTTAACTATTATTTTGCTGTTTGCTGTGTAATATTTATGAATGCTGTGGCTGTTGCCAGCAATATTCCATGTGATTTATAAATTGGCTCACATGCTTAGCCTAGAAGCCAGACCAATTATGTAATCATTAAAAATGCATTACCGTGCATTTTGTGGGGGGAATTATTATGTCCCTCGGTGGTGGGTAAGGGACCCTTTTGTCTGAATCTTCTTATACCTATATAAAGGACTGCAAATTCAAATGAGCTTATAATGTATTTAGCCAGTGATCCTTCTCTTAACGGGTTTACGATTTTTAAATTGAATAATAGTTTTTGGGGGAGAAGTTTTAAACACAAAAGGGATTGTCGTGCATAACGTTTAGCTAAGCGTGCGGGGCATGTAAGGCCAGCCACACTTTTTCAGTTCTTGCGTTCGTCGTGCGTTGTGTGTTTTTAAAGGAAAGTGGATGAATATTTTTTCACCGGCTGTTGTTTTTTAGCTTAAAAATATTTATATAGATGAAGGCCCTAGCTGTAGGTTTCCGCAGCCAGTCGTTTGGATAAGTTTTAAATTTGGCGACCTACTGGACCTAATTTCGTTTTGCCACCTACTTAATGGTCTCGGTCGTAGAGCGTCTATCCCGAAATTCGTATTGACAGCCTGTAAGCCATCCTGCTTTTACCAGCCCGTCACTGACTGTATGTCTGGTAGCTGTATACCTCATGGTGCCACCCAAGGTCTGTCCGCTGATGGATTTTAAGCAGTTTTTGTTGATTCTTCCCTGACATACTTTCTTTAATCGCGTCAATTTCTTTTAGCCCTAAGAGTAGGTATACAGGCGCCTGATAAACTATCTGCACCTCGAGGAGCAATGTTGAGAATGTAGCCGTCACCGAGCCCATTTGTGTCACCAATTTTACTGAAAGCTTGAACAAACATTTCTTCTTTTATTTGAATAAAGTTTTGGTAGTGTCAAATGAAATGAAACAACCAGAATATTGAAAAATAAAAATGTCATTAAGGTCTCTTAATCAAAAATTAAAGCTGCAGATGCGTTGTAGGTGATGAACGAACATTTCGGGAACTACTTTTCAAATATCTTCTTCTGTCAGCCATCTTAGTATCAGTTCCGCAATCTTGTTGTCACTTTCTATTAAGTCAGCTTAATTTTCCTTTAAGACTGCCATCTGTCAGTCAACGCAATTTCTAACAGGCCTGCAATAAAGTTCGTTGAGACCGCCTTCTGTCAGTTAACGCAATGAAAAGCAGTGCAATTCTTTCGTCGGTCGTCGCATTCTGTCATTTTGTCAGATAACTCAATTTCTGGCAGTCCTGCAATATAGTTCGCTGAGACTGCTTTCTGTCAGACAATGCAATGTGACGCAGTGGAATTTTTTCGCCCATTTCTGCCAGGATAGAAAAATATGACGGCTAACAAAATATTTCGTTCAGACCGCCTTCTGTCAGACAACGAATTCAGCGCAATACAGCAGTCAATTTCCGTCGAAGCAGCAAACTATTTTGTTGAAACCGCCTTCTGTCAGAAAATCCAACACAGCTTAGAGCGATTTTATCCCAACTTTATGTGGTGAGAGCTGATTCAAATTTGACGTATGTATATTTAAGACCATGTGATGTGCTTTTCTCAGGCCGTGGTTTTGCTCGCCGGATCCAAGGTTTACCCAAAGAAAACCTTAACTCTGGTTAAGAGGTACTCTTTTTAATTGGCAGTACTTTACTAAGTGCTATTACAAGGTTCTTATAATAATCTCATACAAATTACTTATTAACAATGGTTCGATAATGTCTAAATATATCTATAAACTACTTGGCCCAACGACGGCGTGGTTCCAGGGGAAGGGAAAAGCAAGCAAGCAAGATTGCTGATACTGCTAATTTAAAAATTTAGAACAGAGACCGAGGTCACTTTCTATACGGGAGCCTTATCTGGTACGCAAGATTGGTACAAATCACAGGTAGACAAGTTTCCCCGAGTGACACTTTCATTCGGGTATTCATGATTTTCCATACACTATGAGAGGGTGACTTGTAAGTGACGAATACAAATTGTGACGAACGTGGACGTTTCGTAACAACCAAGCAACCCATCGCCACTTTGTCGCCATTAAATGTCACTTTCTTCTAGATTCCAAATTGGGACTCATCTCTTAAATCCGTGAATTAAAAAGTGCAAATACAAAATTAAAATCCACACAAAGTCGTACTCTCAGTCCACACATATCCGTGCTAGGAATTCCCTTCTGCGAGTGCATTCCCCAAAAACGTCACAAAGCCAAACAAACACATAAATCTTTTATATCTGTTTGCACACAAAAAACACACGCCCCCTCCTCTCCACTGCAACACCCTGTGTAATTTGCCAGATTTATTGTTGGCATTTAGTCCTTTTCCAGGTACTCGTTTCGTTTCGGCTGTATCAAGGGGACAATTAGGTCGGATATATCCTTGTTATTCCACAACAATCAACAATAACTGGGGGGATTTTAGCACATTGCCCGAGTAATCTCGATTGGTCATTGGATTTTCTTAAGCGTTCAGCTATACGTCCTGCCTGCAATGGCTTGCATATGCGGTGCAATTGTATTATGTGGATACGAACATACACAAACTGAGGATTGTTTTAAGCCGAAAATTAATGTTTCGGCCTATGGAAACGCATTCTTGTGTCTAGGAGAGATTTTCGGACAAATGGGGATCTGTGTTTTAAAGTCTGTCCCAAAGACAACGAATATTGTTTTACTTGTGCAATAAGCTGAGGCTTGTTGGATGTATTATAATTATTAGTCACCAATTGATATCCATTGCAAATGGGGGATTACTATTAGGAGTGTCCTTTGGAGGCTTCTTCAAGAGGGCCAGTTGGTTTTAATAGGCCTCGTAGTGGTGGTCATTTAAAAGAAGATTTAACTGAAGACAAACCGAGCCAAGAATTTAATTTTTATGCAAAAGGAAATGCGGAAATGTAAGCCCCTCAAAACCTGGTCGTCAATGTGCCTTGTGTAGTAATGCTTCTAAAGAAAAACACTTTACAACTTCTTACTATTTGCATCAGTGCGATGCATGTTTACTGTAAAAAAAAAGGACAAAAGCCCCACTCTCGCAGTTAGTGGATCTGCACAACGTCCTATTTTATTTATCAACTCTTTCTTTCAGCTTAGCTATCTATATACAAAGTGCACAACAACCTCCTGCATATTAGTATATCTCCCGTCTCGGTTGCGCGCAGATATATTCAGTATTCAGATACACTCGCAACTCCCGCACCAGCAAATAACATCATGTTCCAACAATGAACGCAACAGTATTTTATGCCTTTATGCTGCAACATAAATTTTATAGCTTATTGCATTTGCATCGTACGTCAGCAGGAACTTTTATTTATGTTACTTTGCACTCAATGGGGCAACGCGATCTAAAGTTGCAAATTGAATTCCGCCATCCATTCCATGGCTAAGCATCCAATGGTAAATAGAATTATGGATGCTTTCTCATCCTTCTGGTTTTTATTTTGTTTATGCCAGTATTTTCCGTTATTTTTTTTCTTTTATTGAATCAGTACAAATGCAATATTTATCAACTGCTAGATGGGGCACATTGGTATAGCTTTGTATATGACACATCTTGAAAAGGCTTATGTTGGCTGCTGTTTGTTTACCTCCGACTGGGCTTACGGTAGGCATATACGCATTATTTCGAGTGGCGTTTCCAGATAGCTCAGTGAAAGGTTTTGCAAAAAGGAGTAACCACAACCCCTCGTGCAAACAAGAAAACGTGCTTAGCAGTCGCTGTGGTACCTTTATTTTTATTGATATAATAATAGGGAGAGGAAATTGAATTTTCTATATGAGATCGGTGGAGGTCGGAGTTGCCTTTTCCTATTCCTGGTGTATTCGTGTATAAATCTGATTTCATACGAGCTCTCTTGTTGTTTGGATAGAGATATCATTATTTTTCATGGAACTTAATGCTGGGGCGCAAACAAGGAGTATAAACAGCATCTACGAAAGCTTTGGTAGACATTCTATCCTTTAGATCTATGTCGTAGAAAGCGGTGCTTTTTAACAGAACAACAATGCGCCGGCTGTTGTTATAATATTTATCATGCGGATAAACTAAAACAGCCTTTTTAAAAGGTCCTTAATACTGAATCGACCTACTCGGAACATTGTGCTAAGCTTCGTTTGGTTACAGCTCGGGGATGTTTATTTCTATCTATATAAAAACCGGTTGCATAAAATCTGGATTTTCTCGAAAACGGTTCTAGAAAATTTGTTATTCCCCGCAACTAAGATATACCTGAAAGAAAGTTTTTATACAGAGTTTTGCTGGGGATTTTTTAAAAACAGTTTCAGCTTTTAAAAACAGTTCGCTTTCAAAAGCAGACAAAACTATTTCAAAGAAAGTTTCAATTTAAGATGGTCCGAACAAAATGGCGTACTCAGAATTTTATGTTATGTAGCAAAATTTGCAACATACGAATGATGACCTCAAGTAAAGGCCATTGATAAATACCGACTGACGAAGCTACGGAGTGGCAAACGAGAGTGCACCTTATTAATTTAATCATCGCACACTACAGATAAGTAGTTCTTGGGTGAACCTTTCAGGCGTCAATTTTAATAATTCCATTGACTTCCCCTTCCCCGACTCCACAGATTGGCTTAGAGCTCGACTAACAATTTATTTTTCTTAATTCCAAGTCCTGTAAGTAGTGGTTTCAAAACGGGCTTCAACGCTAGACAACCTTTATCAACCAACCAACCATTTACGACTTGACGTTGATGGTGATCCCTTGAAACTCTAGCGAGCCTCATTCATAGAGAGGAATAGCTTAAAGGGCTCAGAGATTTTGTTTAATTGTGGAAGAAATGAATGCTTGACAAGGTCTAGGTATCTATTAGTGCTGACTTGAGCATAGGGTAGAAGACTCTTTTGATGTCAAGTCAATGAATACCTATCTTCGCAATCTTTGGTTTGCTAAACTATCGTCGACTTAAAAATGCTGTCGACAGAAAATATTTTGGAAGTAGTTACTGTCAAGCCTGCTTTCGACGAGTCTTACTATCCCATTTAGCATTAGGATAACATTGTTCGAAAAATTTCCAATCGACGCTGGATAACACAAGAGGGATCTAACATATTTTTCGCTACTATGTCCTCTCTCATTTTTTACTAAAAGAAAACAATACATTGTCCTCTTTTTCTGGAATGTCTTCTTTTCCCCTAATGACCATCTTCCTACCATAAGAAATATGCGAGATTGCGAATAGGTGCCTATTCAAGTCATATCAAGCTGTAGCTAGATGGTAGTCTTGTATTGATTTTCAAAGATCCAGTCAACTCCTTCTATAAAACCTACAAAAACCTAAAATTTTAATAGTTAAAATGTGCTTTATCCAATTTTGACTGTATAGGTATTTTTACTTAAGAAAAATGTCATCTTTTATGAGGTTGAAAAAATGGTCACCGTAAACATACCCAAATTGCATAATTCAAGTTTCAATTCTTTTCTCGGAAACGGCTTTAAAAATAAAGAAAAGGTTTTATTTTTGTTTAACGTTTCAGAACAAAATGGCGTTCTGGCTTTTTTAGTTTTATATAGAAAAATTAGCAACTTCCTTACCCAAAATTGGGGAATTTGCGTTTTATTGTTTTTCTTGGAAACGGCTTTACAAATTTTGAAAAGAAAGATTAATTTTCTTTAATATTAGTAAAAACAAAACTGTATACCCAGTTATTCTCTTAATTGGTTCTTTTTCTTAACAATACCATTTTCTATATAAAAGAGATAAGTACATTTGAAAAAGGTAGATACCTTTAGGAACAACCTCTAAGGTTATATTGTTCTTAAGTGCTCTAGTAGCAGTTATGTTTAAGCTGCATTCTGGCCTTTAATAAATTGCTCTTCTTATTTTTTTTAGGGAGGCGACATATTACCAGCGACCCTTGTAATAAAGACGCAGAACGTTGGAAATGAAAGAAAGTCAAGACAATCAGCAGCTTTTCAGCTACAACCATGCAAGTAAGTAATTTACAAAAGTCAAACAAACTGTGTTGAGAATCACTAATTCCAGCAAATTTACTAAACGGCCTTAGAGCTAGATCTATAGTATTTTTGAATATATTTTACTATATTATTTTATTTTAATATTTATCTATTAAATTTTAAATTTTTAAATTGCTGCATTGAAAGTGGAATTCATATGCCAAGTTGCCATTATTACTTTGGCGACTAAACTTTTGAAAAGGTCAGATCTGTTAAGTTAAGTGATAGCATTAAGAATTCCTAGGTCTAGCTAGTTTTTTTTTTTTTTTTTTTGCTATGGAAGGACCCTAAAATTTTATGAATTGTCCAAACTGGGGCAGATTACAATAATAGTCGGGACGGTTTCGTTTTTATGACCATAACAAACGAAATTTTTTTTTTTGCATAATTTTTCTTTAGTTATCATCAGCTTAGATTTGAATGAGAATTAACTGGATAAAGCTATCAAGCTCCTAATATTTGCACTAATTTGCCAGTTTTGAAGGTATTTCGACGATAATAATCGTCTCAAAAGTTTAGGGCCCTGAACTCTGAAGAAACCGCGAAAAAATAAACCTAAAGGCGTAGTTTTGTGTTTTTCCGGGTCTTTTATTATTTATTTTTTCCAGTATCAAAAAATAATCCTAGACATTTTAACAAACTGCGATTTTTTTTAAATTTTACAAATCTAACTTTTAAAAATTAGAAAAAATAAAAATGATTACGCTTCGTGGAAAAAATGAAGAGAAATGAAATGCTATAGGAACACTGTTCTCATGTATATAAAGCCTGCTCCAAGAAGCAAGAATATACGATTTTATGACTTTGTACGAGTGCTCTTCCGAGTTGCAATAGATAGAAAAATAAAGTGCACGACTGGGTCGCACGAAACTTTCTCGTTTAGTGCGAGTCTGACGGAAATTCAAAGTCATTTAAGCAAATCTTTTTTTCGGTATGTAAGCATTACTTGGTTTTTAGGGTTTTATCGAAATCGAAAATGGGGTTTTCGAGATATGAGCAGTTTTTAAAGTGAGCGTTTCCAGTGATTCGAATTGAAAATTAAGAAAAAGGGAAAAACATTTGAAAACATCAATTTTACTCTAAGTTTGCATTTTGGTCAAAATCATGCCGTTTTGGGGTAAACTAGGGAAAACTATATTTTTTTCAAAAATCCATTTTACGATAATATAGAGAAAAACTGAATTTTCCATTAAGTTAGAAATGACCATATTTCCTTAGAAATTAATTTTTGTCACAATCGTATGGATCGTTTTCGAGATATTTCCAAATTTCAAAAGTATCGTTATTCGATTTTTTTAGCGGAAAACTGGGTATGCAGCTATGTTTACCTCACCTACTTAAGCTTAAATATCAATTTTTGTTGAAATCGTTAGAGCCGTTTTCGAACAAATCAAAGTGGTATGAAAACTCTGTATGGGAAGTACCATTAATATTGAGGTTACCATGCAAAAAAAAACGGCCCCGAACTGTAAGCCCCCAAACTTTAAATCCGAAGTTTGAACGAAATCCGTTCAGCCGCTTAGGTTGTAGGCCTCGGGACAGACAGACGGACAGAATTTTGCGACCCACTTTTTTGAGTTCGCCTATTATCGTAATGTGACATCTCGAGTTCGAAATTTTGTACGAATACAATATCTTTCTCTTACTACGTAATGGAGAAAGTTAAAAACTCTCAGTGAGAGTGAGAGAGAGTCGTCCACATTACATAAATTTTTGTTTGTTTGCTATGGCAGGAAAGTCTCTCAGATGCCCCAAATCAAGAGTGACAGGCCTTTGTTTTGACCGAAAAAAACATCCGTTGCGACTTGTGCTTCTGAATAGTTCTGAATGAAAAATTCTAAATATTTTTATGTTCAGTTAGTCACCATGCGATCAGTGAACCTATTTATGTCAGCACATTAAAAATGAAAAATAAAAAACCCATAAGCTCATAAAACTCATCCTCATTATAAGATAGACATCTGTATAAGTAAAAATTCTTGACGTATAACCAGGAGTATTCCCCGCACACTTTACGACCAAACTTAGACCATAACAAGCTTCGTTATTTCCAAATAGAAATCCAAACAGGAAGTTTTCATCAACTACCCCTCCCCTACCCATACGCGACCGAAAAACTTAAAGTAAGGAAATGTTTTATTTCATCCCCTACTCTCATCGTGGTAGATACAGTCAAGAGGAAGCAAAGTATGTATAGCAGTCAATTTTAATGAAAACTCTGTCCCCCAAGTTGCACATTATGCACACACGAGAGCAACTTGCATCAGTACATATGTATGTATTTTTGTCATGCATCCATCCTTTGTTAATTTGGTTTCAATGGAACTTTCAGCTGTCTTCTGGGACATAATCCTTGCCATTTTCTAGATTTAGTTGTTTCCCGTTCACTCAAGTTTATGGATGTTGTTTGTATGAGAGACTAGTTTTCTTATATACACCACGCTTCTTAATTAAGTTTGTAAACCACTTTTGGGGCGGATCGGGAAATTACTTTACCTCATTATTGTGGCATTTTCCCTTTTGTCATATTATAGCCGAAACCAATTTCAAACAAAGCTGATTATAAAGATTGCAATTTACGGCAAGAGGATATCACTTGGTGGGAACTTTCCCCGGCGGAATATTGCAAATTTGCTTAGAGCGCAAATCTACCATCTACCATCTACCATAAGTGGTAAAGTTTGCGTGCGCTCTATATAATCTCGAGGCTGGTTCGTAAATTCCGCATGGGAAAGCTCATCTCTAATTTTAACGACGGTCCCTTCGACAAAAGATTACACCAAATTTTATCACTTTACACCACTGAAAAGTGGAACAAATTCGGTCCGGAATTGAAGAGCACATCAAACCGAAATCAAATTCCAAAATCACATATCAGAGAAAGTTTGAAAGTGCGCTGTACCTATACTCAGCTTGGCTGCGTCCAGCAATGCCACTCAGTAGCCAGACAAAAGCTGGACGGTGAATTTGCCTTCATAAAACTGGGCGGGTGGGGGACTATCAAAATTAGAATCTGGGGATATTTTCCTAGTTAAGCTACCTAAATCAGATGTATGTAGTACTTCCTCTTTAAGTTGAGCACAGAGGACGAATGTAGTGCGAGGAGATGGGTCAGTGTATAAATATTTGAGACCACCAGCGCAGACCATTTGGAATGGGAATTGTGTCGTCTTTGGCGTTTGTGGTTCTGGTGGTTCTTTTATGGCATTAAGCATGTTTGGTTGGGCCATGCGGTCGAGAGTCATTTGTGTATACTAAGGGATGGTAAATTGATATGTTGGGCTTCTTTTGAAAACCGTGTGGGAGATGTGCAAAATTATAACACTCACCTTCGGTAAGTTGATGATTCTTTTCCAGTTTCAAATGAAATGACTCGTATATGTGACTTTGTTAGACATCACGGGTTTGTTGAGCCGTTGATCGTTGGTATTGTAAATCAGAGTAATAGAACTTTGTAGCCAACAGCGTCTTAACTAAAATTTTAGATCAATTCAAACTCACACAACATGAATGGTTGTGAGGAGCTACGGACCTGCTTCGCCAACTATTTATTTATTTTATTTAGCTTATACGTCGGTGGTAGGGTGGAGGGGGATAACGACTGATTTCTGCACTAAATTTCCAAGACTGCCCTATGAGCATAGCTCTCTTCTACAAACTCCATTGGATTTTGGATATAGCGCCTTGATAGCTTTATCATGGGTCTTACTATAAAGGCGATCAACAGTTTAAGGCGGGGTGGTCAGCATTGGACTGACGATGGGTTTGCGCGACACTTATACGATTTGCTGTCTAATGCTATGAAACTCAGACAGCTCTGTAAATTTAGAGCCACTTTCCCTTCGGTTCATGCCTGACTTCAGAAAGAGTCGCAGTCCGTATGTATCCAAAACTGGACTTCGGCGACCCGCTAAATTTCACTGCTCATTGGGCAAGCACACGGAAAGAATTGAAAATCACCAATTGCAAAATTTTGAGTTGCAATTGACGAATTATATATTTCTCGCAAATCACGACGAAGTTTTCATGGATTGACACAAAAATTCGTAAATTGACATTGAAAACGGCGGAGAATACAAATTTCTGTTTGTTGAAATTTACGATTAGAAGTATCAATTCGAGCTTCTTTTATTTGTAGTGATTTGCGAGATTGTTTGGCGCAATTTACCACTCTAATAATAGACGAAGTGCCACGCAAATGGGTATCAGTCGACGGTCTTTACAGCGAATTTTGGTACAAGATTTGAAGATGTTTCCGTACAAAGTCCAGACGGTGCATCAGCTGTTAGCTGCTGACCGCCAATCGCGTCTAACATACGCTCAAGCCATCCTTAATCACCACCAAGAGGAAGATGATTTTTCATCAAAAATAATTATGAGTGATGAGGCCCATTTCCATCTTAGCGGGTACGTAAATAAGCAAAATTTACGCTTTTGGGGCACTGAAAATCCGCCTCAGACTCTTGCAGCTCTTAAAGACAATATCCGTCAAGAATGTGAGGACCTATCGCCGGAAGTTTTGGCCAAAGTGATGGAAAATGCCATAAAAAGGGCTCAAATGACAATCAACTGTGGCGGCGGCCATTTACATGACATCATATTCTCGACTTGATGTAAAAAAAATTAAAAGACCAAATAAAAATAATCCACAAGAAGAATCAAAGTTTTTCATTTTTTTTTTAAATTACAGCCAAAAAACATCGGAAGGTTATTTTTGCGCCACCTTGTACCTATAGAATAATTCCAAAAACGCCGAAGTATGCATATAGATCTGTATTTTTTTCAGAATGTACATCTCGCAATTAGGAAGGAAGTATAAATTGGAATGGATTCTAAAATATGTAAACGAAAAGAATTGTAAAGGTTCGTATCAATGTCAAGTTCAACTAAATATTTTGTTTGTATTTTAAGTTTCAGCAGAAAAACCACGCCAGATAAATCCCGGTGTTTCCGGACGATATGGCGCCGCAGGATTTTCTTGGATATCAGAAGAATACGACTATAAATATTATGTATAATAATACAACTATGAATTCTGATTTGTAAATTGCAAGATATAAGTTGTAAATCAAGAATAAAGTTTTCTAATTTCACGACAAAACATTTTCAATTTAATGCGGTGATGCCTCAAAGCTACTCAAGAAACGTAAATTGCAAAATACGAATTGCAAAATGATAAAAATAAGTTGCAATTTACGATTCAAAATTTGTAAATTGCAACTTCTGTAGTAAATCTACTCCTGTTAGTTCGCAAATCAACACTATTGAGTTGCAATTCAAGACTAAATGGTTGTAATTTGCTAAGGGAAGAAATCGTAATTCACAACAGAAAAGTGGTAATTTACGAATTGTTTTTGCAATTTACAATCCATGTAATATCAAATTGATAACTTTTTGTGTCAAATTGCGATCGGTTATGGCAATATGTATTTCTCGTTTCATCGCATAATTGATAATGAAAAGTGTTGATTCACGACTTTTGAGGGTCAATATCTTCACTTCGTACAGTTTCTAGAATGGCTAATAAAATGTCGTGAATTAGTAAATCCTTAGCTAAGCTCTAAAACTAGACAAACTTTTCGTGATTCTGCGCTTATTTTTCTTGATTTGATCTTAAAATTCTTTCCGTGCACGCCGCTATATTCCAAGTGCTGTGCTATCCTCACCAACCACCAACCATATTGTTGCGAATAGATGGCGGCATCGGAGCTTCTGTGTCGGTAGCGACAGTAAACCCGCGCTTAAAGCCGTGCTCAACCCTGTAACCCGCTCGGTCGCAAATTTGTTTGACTCTTGTCTGGGTCCAAGATCGCAAAGGAAGTGCTGTAAATGAAATCTCCGATGAGATTACTAAGCAAGGCTTTGAAAATGTTTTGTTGGGGCCTGAACATGCGTCGGGTCTTCATTGACTATTGCGTTTCTCACGAACGCAATTCTGTGTGGCAGTAAACGCGTTTGCTCCCGAACGTCAGTAAAGAAATCACCGGCACTCTTGCTGCCTCTCAGCAGAAAAGACTGTGGGCAACTTACAGGCGGTCTTTCAGAAGACTTTTCTTTTGCCAAGCATCTAAGAGTGCTAGGCTTTAGTGAGCATTGCTTCGGATCACTTCCTTTTCTATTGACCTCCCTTTGCTGATATTAGCTGTCACCTTTTCTTTGGTGTAACAGATTTTACAGATCAACAGTTTCCCCTCAGTTTTTCCTAAATTTTTCACAAATCTTCTAAGCTGCATGTGGCGTGTAAATGTCTTGTGAATTGCCAATTCAAACAATTACACCAACCCATCAGTCAAACTTGGATTGAGGGAGACAATTCCGTGCGACCCAGTCGTGCACATTATCCGATGCAGCCACTTTATATGGTCAGCGGCCGTTCCCAACTGAGGCGCCAACATCAAGTCCCAGACAATAACTGCAAGCGCTAACCATTGACCTCTTGCCGACTGACTTTAATTAAGGATTTCGTACACTTTCTCGTAAAATAAGGTGACATAACCTAACCACAAGGTCGGAGAAGAATCACGCAAGTGCCTACACCCAACGGCTGTAATTTATTTTCCTTTTTAATATACGCGGCAATTTAACTTGTAAATTACTGCCATAAACACAAAGCCCACGCACACATGCACAAAAATAGTCCTCGCACATCTGTATATACAGAGGACTCGGCAAATATATTATTCCAATCCGAAAAGGGCTGATGCTTCGCACATTCGCGCCTACTTACACGATTTATGTTCATATTTATTCCTTTAGCTGTTATTTAGGTTAATCGTCAATTAGACTGCAAATTACCTTCACCTCGATTTTATGCCAACACACCGCACATCCGCATTCACCACCTCTCGGTGTGGATACTTTTTTTCTGTTTTTTTCTTCTTTTTTTTGCATACAACCTCCTGGTGAGGAAACCGCTCATGCAGGGAGAGGGAGGGCACTTTACCGGCTATACAATGAATTGCCTAATTAAGGACGAACGTTCATGGGCCTCGTGGAATTGTTCATTTGCATTTTTAAATCATGTCCAGATGGTTGGGGCTTTCGCTCCATCCTATACATTATGAGGGCCCATCATTATTTAATTGCAAAGACTGGGCCGCGTGGATTTTAACTCGTTTAAGTGGGTCTTACCCTCCCGCGATGGTCATGAAGACAGTAACGACAATCGCTTTCGTGCAGATGATCTCCTTGCTCGCCAGGCAGCCATTCGTGAAATTCGACTCACGCTAATTGTATAGATTGCAATTAATTGCAACTCTCTCTCTCTCGCTCTTAGCGAAAGAGACCAGTAGATCAAAGAAAATGAAACACACATAAGTCTACTTTTAAGTACATCATTAGTCTGCCTCTCGACTGTGTGCCTCTTCCGTTAAGTGGGAGTCAAGCTGGCGTATAGCAGGAGTACGCTGTAGGTACGAGTATCGAAGGAATCCAATCAATAACCAAAACCGAATTGCTTTTCATTGGTTCTTCTTTGGATCGTCTTTGTGAAAGAATTTCCAATTCGTGCGGTCGTATCTCACTCTTTGAAATGTTCGGGAAATCAATTTGAAACATTTTTAATTAACCGAGTCAATTTCGCTAAAGAACAGTAAGATATATAGAGGGTTTTCACAAGAGAAAAGGGAACCATCGTTAACGAGTAGGGTAGCATTCGATGAGGTTACTCGAAGTTGAGCTAATTGATTTTGAAAGGCATTTCAATAGGGAGGTGAGCGGTTTTTATTTTTGAAGTGAAAACTTCCTTAGGCGCGTTGGGCATTTTTGATACGGGATAAAACCATTGAATCGCGACACCAATGTTCTGTTACCAATGTCCCGACACCAGTGTTCGCGTTGCCAACCACTTTTGACGAAAAAATGCCAAATTTGCAAAAAAAATATGTCTTTTTCAATAAAAAATAAAATATTTTGTTTTATTAAAGTGGAACAATAAATCAAAAATTAAACACAAATATAAAAAAATAAACAAAAACAATTGAAGGTGCCAGCGTAAGAACCGGACAACTCCACTTTTTCAAAATGTTGGGAAAACTGAAAAAACTGACTGAAAATTCGAAAAAAAAGTATTTTGACAAAACAAAAATTTATTTCACATAAAAACAAAATAAACGTATTTTTCGTAGATGTCTTGTTATTGCACCAAACGATGCGGAATTTTTTTATTAACAATTTTGCATTTAAAAACATATTTTGAGGAAAAGTGGAGTTGTCCGGTTCTTACGCTGGCACCTTCAATTTTTATTTATACAACAAACAACTTTCAAAATTGTTTCCAATTTTATTCCACTTACTGGAAGTGAAGTTGTTGTATAAATAAAAATAGTTTTTTTTTTATATTTCTATTTAATTTTTGATTTATTGTTGCTTTACACAAAAAAAATATTTTAGGCATTATTTTAATGAAAAAGGCTTATTTTTTTTTATGTTAGGCATTTTTTCGTTAAAAGTGGTTGGCAACGCTGCCGCCAGCTCAGACAACTAAAGAGAATTTGCCTACAAGCTGTTTTCCGTGTCACTATGTGTGAAGGTGTGTGTGCCATGTTAAAGTAAATTAGCCGCACGCATACATTTGCAAATAGTAACCTGACAGTTCGTTTGGTTGCATTCACAGATAGGCAATTTAAGAGAAAATTTTGTTTTTAAAATTTGCGGGGGCAATCGGGTAGGTGCGCGGGAGCTGATGGTTTCATAAGTTTCTTTGGTATTAATTTCAAAGAATACCAACTAATTAAACTTCATATTCCATGCATTGGTTATTTTATGTTTTAAGCAATAGATTGCAATTTTTGTATGTAAAATAAAATGCACTATTTTTCATGTACAATAGCGCATTAAACGAAAATTAAAATTGTAATATCATTTTTGTAGCAGGTAGTAGTTTATAATAATGAATAAAAAAACACTTAAAATTATTTCCTGCACAATAAAACATTTCCTGACGATTCAACAAATACACACGTGATTGTTCAAGTTTTCACTTCTTTTTTTTTTAAATAAGGACAGAGAAAAACTAGTGTGGTATAGAATGATTCAAAAGAACTAGCATTAGCTGTGTTACAGCTGCAATGGGATCCAATGCGAGGTTGCTACGGAAGAGGTTTTTCAACATGTATCCAAGCAGAGTAGGGTGCAGGTTCTGACAGAAGAATAGGTGTGAGGTGACGACCTGCTTACAGTAATTGCTGACCAAGAACCACCTTTCAGTCAGCTAGTAGGAATAGGTAGGTAAATAGCTCAAGGTTTTGTCATGACACAAATCAGGGGTTTACAAGCTCTAGTAGCTGCGGAACCTTAAAGTCATGGCAAGTGCTGTTCCAGACACTGATAACTCAGCAGGCAGTCCAGACTGAGAAGAATTTCTAGCTTAGCTGCTTGACTCATTGTCTAGTGAAATTTGAAAGTAGTATGCAATTGACAAAAGTCCTCTTTCGTAAAATACCATCCATCTTGTACCTTCTGAAGCAGTTTCTACATAAACAAATCAGAAAGTCGGTCAAAAACCTGGGAGTAGGTTACGGGACTAAGATGATCGTCTTGATGATATATATTATTTTGAAAATGTTGACGATCACAATGGGGTATTTTCTGGGCGACTTTTTCCCGATTTTATGCGGTTCTTATAGTACTTTTTGAGCCTGACTTGGACGGTACTTAAAAACTCCTTGCTTTCACATTTGCTAAGTTTAAAGGTC
The DNA here is from genome assembly GCA_951230905.1 of Cheilosia variabilis. NCBI lineage: Eukaryota > Metazoa > Arthropoda > Insecta > Diptera > Syrphidae > Cheilosia > Cheilosia variabilis. The sequence continues at coordinate 56,439,270 of OX579680.1, read as the reverse complement.
TATCGTTTCGAAGGATACCGTCTGAAAAATCACTTGGACTTGCCTCAAATTCCAATTTTGAAAATAAGTACTCACCTAACTGAAGAGACACACATATCTATGGTTGATCTCAATTCGGAGGCCTTTCTGTTTTGTTTTTTTGATCTCAGTGTCTAACTTGTCCGTTAACAAGGTCGCGGGTGCATGGTTCCGAAGTAGATCCTCGATAACTATTCTCATACGGGTGGAGGATGCATTTCAGACTTGATCTAACCACCACATCTTGGGACGAACTAGAGAACGCATGTCCAATATCAAGAACTCCATTGGACGTCTTGGAATCAGAGGTAAGATGCTATTCGACATTGAGTATTCAGGTATTTCGTATACAATCTTTGCGAGTCTCACCGCCGCAACACAACGAGGGAACCAAATTTCAGCATGATGAACCCATATCTCATGATTATAGGAAGGAGTTGGAACTAAGCTTTGACACCAAGTTCAAACCTCTTCATAACAGAATGACTTAGCTGCCCAAGTCTGACCAATCCTGCAGGAAAATTCAGCATTGCTTCTTCCATCACTCTTGAATACCTTTCCGAGATATTCAAACTTCTCCACCTGTTTCAATGGAACTCCTGTATTAAGCAGAGTGAATTAATCAGGCGATTACCATTAGATTTTTTGACATTTACCTTCATACCAGCTTCAATGCAGAGTCGCAGACGGCCACCAAACTACGGAGTGCTTGTGGAAGTTGACTCTATAGTAGGGCCCAAGGATGGCCAGCAACTCATCCTTCGATCTCTCAATTTGAAATGCTCTTCGCAAAAGGCTGTAGCCTCAATTCCACATAAGTGAAGAATGAAATGGAGAAGTCGTCGGCCGATACTTGAATTAGCTCGACTAAGTTTTGAGCTACAATCCGGTTCGGGCTAGGGAACTCTTTACAGAGCCATTCTGCCTATTCATCGAACGGCTCTCTTTTGTTGCAAGCAGAGCTTTCTTTGGAGAAATAAAAATTCATTAGATTGTGAATTCGACCACTGTGACAACTACCAAGAGAAGACCTACAGTTTCGGCATGCGGAGCCCCTTTTTCCGGTACAAAAAGATGAGCCTGTTCTGTGCGAAAGACTTGAAGTAGGGTTTAACGCAAATGCGGTATTCCTCTAGACCTAGGAACAAGTTGCAACAGTATTCAGCTGAAAAACTAGTGGGTGCCACTCAAAAACCTTTCGGTTTCTCTGGTGCTGTACTTAAAGTCTAAGTCCTTAGCCCGAGCCGGGCTAGTTCAAGCGCCGGTAGCAACAGCCGTAAAGATAAATGAATAATATCGTCGTTCCTCCACCAAGAGAGCCGAAAACGGACGCGCTATATGACTGTGTGTTTCATAAGTCTCTCATTTAAAAAAAAAAATCTAAGAAAAAACCTTCGAAAAAATCACTGGCTTCTCGGACCCATGGGGAGAATATTTCTTTTGCTATCTCGCCTAATTTGTCTGTTTGACTGTCTTACGCTTACCAAATTTTCGGCGACCTTGTTCTCGACTTCCAAAATCTGACTGAGTTACTGTCTTGGATAAAGTTCTACTGGAGTACTGTGTTTGCATTGATTTGGGGAGAAAACTTTGACAAGACCTACTTCGTTGTTTCGGCAAGCCTTTTTGTTAAGAAAGACAAAGGAAACTGGAGCTATACCCCCTCCATTTTCAGGTTCTAGTTGAGGTTAAGTACTATTTTCGACGTAATCATAAATGTACATGCAGAATCTATATAGCTACACAAATTCCATTGGATATGCCAAATGGAAAGAGGCTAATAACGAGCGGTGGAAGTCGGTATTTAAAATGATAAGCACACGCTCCTTTGTTCGCTTTGTACGATTCGTATAATGGCGGTTCGTAGGTTTCTTTGTTTAACGCGCAGGGGTTGCCCGATGTTATCCTCCTATTTGATACCTTTATTGTTGCTGCCGCTATTGTTGTATCCGTTTTCCACTCGGAAGTCTTACTTTCGGTTGTGTAGCGGCGATTATTTTCCAATACTTCGAACTTGGATGATTTTGTGAGTAGACTCGTAAAACCAACTGCTGTTAAGATAATTAAATTCTCAGCTGGACAATAGCTGCGGCTGCCATGCAACTGAATGTGAACTGAACTACTTTACAAAGGCTATAAAGAGGGTTGCTGGGAACAGCTTTAAAAAGCTCACTCGATGAGAGAGAGAGCGTTCCTATGGAGGGACATCAAGTGAGTTTGATTTTGGGACGAAACGGTAGATAATGTTAATACGGTGACGGTTATTCTTTTATCCTTTTAACATCAGTGATGAACGGCAAAAATATGTGCTACTTTGCAGTCTGTAAATGTCCGTAAAAATTTAAGCGATTACAGCTCGAAGTGTGAAAGAGGAGTTTATGGGTTCACACGGGATTGACGTGTTTGTGATACGCGATTTTTGTCCCATGTCCAGTATGTTCATGATGTTTGTTCCATTTGCGATAGCTTTCTTTATAAAAATGACCTCAGGCATCAGACCTTTACTCTAGTCGAGCGAGGTTTCATAGATTACGTTCTCTAATTTTTTTTAATTTGTATTTGTATTAAAAAAATAAATAAATAAATATTCGCAACAGGTCTGATAGGACCCTAGACCCCGCTTTTCACAACCTTTCGTCTTGTGTGAGTTTTTAATTTTTTAGTTCGAATGGAAGGGATCTACAATTTTTACGTCGGACAATTGAGAAGCTCTTTCATGTCAGTTATACTCCCGCATGCTTTCAGGCGGCGCAGTGGAAAAATCCTTAAGATGTAATGACTAGCCTAAATAATACGGAAATTCACGAGTCATTTCTACTGTCTACTTTTCATAAAAATCGCTTTCGAAATAAAGTCGTAATCGATACGAAAAAAGAAACCTACTCTATTGAAGTGTTAATGAGTCAAAACAAAACTTAAGAAACAGATGTCGTTGCTGAAAATGGTTGCGTGGGAAAACGTATTTATTTCTCAGTTGTTTGTCACAAAAATCTCATACAGAACGAGGCAGTTGAATGATTGTCAAGACTGTCAGAAACAGATGTGACAACGATCCAGACAGATGTTCACGTTTCAGATACGTTCCCCTAACCAATTTTCTGCTGAAACTCGTTTGAGTAAACTCTATCAGTCCATCAACTAGAAACCTATTTAAATATTAAACTGTGAATTTAAAAGATACCTGTGAATCCTGGTCCTGATGGTGTTCCAAGTTTATTTTGAAAAAGAAGAAGAAGAAATCTTCTGTTGATTTTATCTGTAAGCCGTTAACTTATTAATTTAACTTGTCGCTGTCCAGTGGAGTCTTTCCGAAGATTTGGAAATCGTCATTTGTTATGCCTCTACACAAGAGTGGTAACAAACATCACGTCGAAAACTATAGAGGCATTGCAAAACTGTCCCAAGCGCTTTGAAAAAATTACTTGTAACTCTATGCAATTTCACTGTGCTAACATATTTGCTGATGAGCAGCATGGTTCAGTCCTAGAAAATCAACTACAACTAATTTAATAGAATTTACTTCACATTACAATGAAAGCAAGGTAAATGGATTACAAACAGATGTTTTCTATGCTGATTTTGGTAAAGCATTCGACAAAGTCAATCATAGTATCCTGTTAAAAAAAACTGTAATACTATGGATTTCCTCAATGGATCCTTAAATGGATCGGATCGTACTCAAAATGTAAAACTAAATGGTTCTTTGTCAAAAAATATCTTCGTCTATTCTGGTGTTCCTCAAGGTAGCCACATTGGACCAATCCTGTTCCTGTTATTTATCAACGATTTATGTCTTTCTGTTACATACTCAAAGACTTTACTGTTTGCGGATGACTGTAAGCTGATATATTTTTATAATAGCCCACAAGGTTATATCTTTCTACAGCATGATATTGACCGCATGCAGGAGTAAGTTTGCCAGTAAGGTTTGCCATTACATGATGGAAAGATATACGAGCCAACAACGAGTCAAAATTATTAAAATTTACTACCGAAATTCGGAGTCATTGGCCTCAACGTTAAGAGCACTAAGTCCAATTTATGGTCGTCATAATTGTCCTAGCAGATCAACAATTGAGCGTCTAGTGGAAAAATTTGAATCCACAGGCACAGTACAAAATGTTCCCGTGCCAGTGAGACAAAGAAGTGCTACCGCTGAGGCTTCAGTTGAAGAAAGCCCAAATGTGTCTCTCACACGTCGTTCTCAAGCGTTGGGCATCTCTGTGACGTCGTTGCGGCGAATTTTGCGAAAAGATCTTGGCCTACATCCTTACAAGATTAAATTGACGCAAGAACTGAAGCCGCTTGACCACCAGAAGCGTCGTATGTTTGTGAATTGGGCTGAGCAACAACTTGAAAATGATTCGGATTTTCATCGAAAAATCATCTTCAGCGATGAGACTCATTTCTGGCTGAATGGCTTCGTCAATAAACAAAATATGCGGTATTGGTCAGGCAGCAATCCACACGTACTCCATGAGTCATCATTGCATCACAAAAAAAATTAAGGTTTGGTGTGGTTTATGGGCCGGCGGCGTCATTGGGCCGTACTTCTTCCGAGATGATCAAGACCGGCACGTTACTGTGAATGGGAATCGCTACCGTTCAATGATAACCGAATATTTTTGGCCCCAATTGGATGATATGGACTTGGAGGACATGTGGTTCCAACAGGACGGCGCCACAAGCCACACAGCGAATGTCACAATCAATTTTTAAATTGCAACTTATTTTTATCAATTTGCAATTCATATTTTGCAATTTACGTTTCTTGAGTAGATTTGAGGCATCACCGCATTAAATTGAAAATGTTTTGTCGTGAAATTAGAAAACTTTATTCTCAATTTGCAACTTATATCTTGCAATTTACAAATCAGAATTCATAGTTGTTACTTACTACAGAATTTATAGTCGTATTATCCTGATATCCAAGAAAATCCTGCGGCGCCATATCGTCCGGAAACACCGGGATTTATCTGGCGTGGTTTTTCTGATGAAACTTAAAATACAAACAAAATATTTAGTTGAACTTGACATTGATTAGAATCCATTCCAATTTATACTTCCTTCCTAATTGCGAGATGTACATTCTGAAAAAAATACAGATCTATATGCATACTTCGGCGTTTTTGGAATTATTCTATAGGTACAAGGTGGCGCAAAAATAACCTTCCGATGTTTTTTGGCTGTAATTTAAAAAAAAAATGAAAAACTTTGATTCTTCTTGTGGATTATTTTTATTTGGTCTTTTAATTTTTTTTACATCAAGTCGAGAATATGATGTCATGTAAATGGCCGCCGCCACAGTTGATTGTCATTTGAGCCCTTTTTATGGCATTTTCCATCACTTTGGCCAAAACTTCCGGCGATAGGTCCTCACATTCTTGACGGATATTGTCTGTAAGAGCTGCAAGAGTCTGAGGCGGATTTTCAGTGCCCCAAAAGCGTAAATTTTGCTTATTTACGTACCCGCTAAGATGGAAATGGGCCTCATCACTCATAATTATTTTTGATGAAAAATCATCTTCCTCTTGGTGGTGATTAAGGATGGCTTGAGCGTATGTTAGACGCGATTGGCGGTCAGCAGCTAACAGCTGATGCACCGTCTGGACTTTGTACGGAAACATCTTCAAATCTTGTACCAAAATTCGCTGTAAAGACCGTCGACTGATACCCATTTGCGTGGCACTTCGTCTGGTCGATGTCGACGGCGCTTCCATGACATCTTCGGCTACAGCAGCAATATTCTCTGCAGAACGGCTACTCCGGGGTCTGCCACGCCTGGCAGCATCTCGTGTTGTGCCAGTCTCTTCGAGGCGAGCGGCTAAACGTCGCAGTGTTTCACCAGTAGGCGTTGGACGGCTAGGAAATATGCGACGAAATTCACGTTGTGCCAAAGTCAACGACCGATTATTGCTCAAATAAATAGTCACCAATATTCCGCGTTCTGGAGCAGTGTAGCGTAACATTGTTTATTAAGGTGTATTTCGCATGTGTTTACTACACAAATGTCAAAACAGAACTGACATTAGGGGCCAATCGCAAAATTTATAGCATTTTCTGATAGGAGGATTACTTTTGCGCCACCTTGTACTTTACTTACAATATATATTCCAGAATGCTTTATAATTAGAAGTCCACAACCTATCCATACGAATTAGTTACAACTTTAACTCGACTGCTTTAAGGAAAGATTGAATACCGACTGCCTGTCTCTGCACCGACACGCAATGTGCACAATTCAGATTTGGCTTCATGATAGCAGCTGTCTATACCACATACATACATTCATCCATAAAAAGAAAGGATTTAAAAGGATTTCGATAGGTACATGGACTATGAACTGTGCATAAAAAGATTCCACACATCAGGTAGTTGATTCCATGGAAATTACAAAAAAATATTTTGCAATTTACGACTTCTCTACGTCAATATACGTTTTCAGTTTCATGTGTTAAATTATTACAAGATGTTATTGATTCATCATTCAGTGTTGGTAAATCAGCAAATATTTTTTGCAATTTCAGATTGTGAAGTGGTGTTTGAGAAATTTACCTACTGGAGTGGTAAATTGCGCCAAACAATCTCGTAAATCACTAAAAGAAGCTCGAATTGATACTTCTAATCGTAAATTTCAACAAACAGAATTTTGTATTTTCCGCCGTTTTCAATGTCAAATTACGAATTTTTGTATCAATCCATGAAAAATTCGTTGTGATTTGCGAGAAGTTCATAATTCGTAAATTGCAATGATTTTCAATTCTCTCCGGGTAAACCTGAAGAAATGTAAATGAGTGTCCTTCACAAGGCGTCAAAATCCAACTACATCGATTTATTTTATTAATGATGAAGTTGTTGAAAGTGTGGATCACTTTAATGACCTTGGTGTTATCTTTGACAAGAAGATCAACTTTAAACTCCATTTGGATTCCATTGTCAGTAAGGCAACTAGGGGACTTATAAAACGTTTTTCAAAAGAATTTAAGGACCCATATATAACCAAGCTTCTATACTGTTCTCTAGTCCAACCTGTTTTGGAATTTTAAAAGAAATGTAACATAAAATGTCTAAATAACTACCTTCTTTTTTTAAATTATTAGTAATTGATACTCTGTGGCTTAAAAGTTCAGTAGTAAAATAAATAAATAAAACAGAATTAAAGTGTTGCCTGACAACTTTAGCTCGACAACTGACATTTGTATTAAACCTGCATGCCCTCATGATGTGAGTAATCCTAGAATTTAGTTGAAGCTAATGGCACCTCACAATAATAGCCCTTCCATTCAATTCAAGTCGATTGCCATAGCTGCGACTGTAACTCCTTCGAGCGAGTCTAACTAACAAAACTAGTTACGTGTAACTACTACCTTAAACCGTCTCCCCCCAAGGTCAACAAACGCCTAACACAAAATGCAACATAATAGTTGGGTAACCCCCTGCACACACATGAACAGTATGGTCTTACTGTATTTGAATAATCATCAACTTTTGCTCAATAAAATACCAAGCAGAATGTGTTGTTGTTTTTTGCGTACCATCCAACATCGCACTTTAGAGCCCCCAACTTTACCCCAGCCACAACCAAATGAAAGCAAAAATTAACAGACTGCAGAAATGTTTCCCATACTTATTATCCTTTCGATGTTGTGCTTGTGCTCCATCTCTGCGGCAATGATGTTGCTTGCTTTAGTTAACCAGCTCATTAGTCCTTGTTTGTGAGCCATCTGTTCATTTATTTATTTTTCAAAACTTGCCGGTTACTCAAGGAAATAATGAGATGGTTTCCATTTTCACTATTATGTGGGGAAATTGTCTGTGTGTGTGTGTGTAAGAACAAGCTCATCTCCCCCACGTGCATCCCCTCAAATCACCACCATTCAGTGCTATTAATATAAAAGTTTCCTATTTTGACGAATGCTGAACATTTCGTTTCCTTTTATGCCTTTCCAGCCATTTCATCCGTCCATTATCGGGCGGGAGTTTTTTTTTTATTACCTTTTGGAACAACTTTATCTATAAACATCCTCTGCTAATCATTTTCGTAATTAACTTGCCTAGAGAATCTCTCAGAGTTATTTAAAAGATTTTTTCCCTTTTTTCTGTTTTTTTTTTTTTTTTTTTCTTGTAACGAAATTTCCCGATATAGCTAATGGAATATTGAATAGGAAGCTACGAGCGAATGAAGATGCTTTTTAAGTCGGATTCTTATAACTTATTCAGGTGTTGTTTTTATATACTCCTTGCAACTAAATTAAGCAAATCCTCCCAACATATTTATGATCATTAGCCAAGTCCAGGCACATCCATCGACGTTAGTGTTACAATATATAACTGGAGTAACCGGAGCAAATTATTTACATTTCCTTCCTTCCAATTACCGGACGGTATCAATTCCAATTATACGCACCAATAACGAATGTCCCTTATGTGAAAGGAAGACACATCTAATTAGGAAGCTATGCGATCTGATTGAATTTCATAAGCCCAGACAATTCAATGTGTGAAGCAGTCAACGTTCTCACGTTGACCATCTGGAAGGATGTGTTTGAACAGGTATGGCCATTTTTGGGAGAGGTGATTTTACTGTCTGACTTTCTGGACAAATTGGTCTGTTTGGCATGGGCTAGGATTAATTTGGTAACAACGTATAATTGATTTGCGTTGCAGGAAAGTGATTTCGGGTTTACCATTTTAAAGGGGAAGCCTTTCACTTGAGTACCTATTCGGCAGCACATTTGTTTAAGGGCGCCAGGATGTGATTTTTCTAATCGAATGCAGAATTTTATTTTTGAGTTTCTTCTATGGCATTTAATACTTGAAGATAATCTTCTGTATAGAAGCGCTGTGGTAAAAATGTTCTTCAAATTTATTTGGGGCGGGAAATGCTTAACAATTTTTGTCGAGTTATTGTTACCGCGAAAGTCACTTCCTAAAATGTCATAAAAATACCTTCACTTTTTCAGATAAGTGACATACAAGTGATCATTTATAAATATGATTAAAAGTGTCAGGGGCAGTACAGAGCCTTGAGGAACACCATTGCTTCTACGGAAGATTGCAGAGCTGTAGCTCTCAAAAATAACTTCAGTTGAACGCCTTAAGCACCTCTCTTTCGGATTAATTTATGAAGAGGAACTCAGAAGGTTTTTTATACTGCGCCACCTCTCGCGAACGTATGACAAATATCCGACCGTATTACTGTCAATTAACTGTTAGGACTCGGCATAAAAATGTAGATCCCGTCCATTCGTCAAAAAAAAAGAATTGAAAACTCACATAAAATGAATGGGTGTAAGAAGCTCGGCCTGGGGTCCTTACGAGCATGTTGCGAGAACAATTTAAATTTTTTTTAACCAATGCGTTCTACAGTTTCTAAAATGAGCTTGATGGCAAACAAGTGCTGTCGAAATATCAAGCAAAACCTTTTTTATACGCAATGATAGAGACAGTTCCAGGCGACCCAGTCCTGCATCTCATTTTATGTACTGGCGTACATCTAGGAAATACAGGTAAAGGACTATGTCTGGGAAGTTCCCTCTGGAGGATGAAAGAATCCATAAGCTTAGGGATCAACGGTAAAAGTAAAAAAAAATATGCGCCACGAATTTATCTAAAGCAGATGCCGACCAAAGAATCCGAATCGAATAATTTTCTGGTAGCAGCTCAACAATTTCCAATCAAATCTCAAGGCGTACTAAATTGTCAAATGTCAAAACTGAGTAACAAAATTCGTAAAGCAAGTTCTCCCCAGGGCATTCATTTTTTACTAATAGGTTATAGACACCCAGCAAACCACGTCCTTCGCATTTCATTCGCTTCGTGTTCCCGGAAGAAGATTTCACATGTGGTTTATATTTCCACAACATTTTTCAACTTGCATCGAATGCAGGTAAAAAAAACCTACGCGGATGAATAAAATGCGAACACCGAGAGGAAGTTTATGCGAATTAATATAGAAGATTATTCAGACTTCCTAGACTACTATATATGAATTTGGGCCAATGAATTGTGTGTCAGATACCCAGCAATGCATAGGCTTCGCATTTCATTTGCTTCGTGTTCCCGGAAGAAGTTTTCATTCGCCGGCGAGTTCATTAGAGAATCGACAGTGATAGATTTTTCCCACAAAATGGTTCAGCTCGCATCGAATGCCCGCCGAACATCTAGAGGAAGCTTATGCGAGTGTGTCAGATACCCAGAAAATCATAGGCTTCGCATTTCATTTGCTTCGTGTTCCCGAAAGAAGGTTTCGCCAGTGATACATTTTTCCCACAAAATTATTCAGCTCGCATCGAAGGCCCGGTGAAAAAACCTACGCGGATAAATAAAATGGGAACACCTAGAGGAAGCTTATGCGAGTTAATGTAAGAAGATTACGCAAACTTCCTAGAGAACTAAAGGGTGATTTTTTAAGAGGTTTAGAACTTTTTTAAAAAAAAAAACACAAAAAATTCGAAAAAATGAATGAAATATTTATTTGAATCGATAGTTTGAACCTTGCAATTTAATGTTTAAAGATAATTTCATGCAAATGTTGACCGCGGCTGCGTCTCAGGTAGCCCATCCGCTGAGTCCAATTTTGGCATACTCTTTCACACATATCGGCCGGTATCTCACGAATGAATGCATGGATGTTGGCTTCCAGTGCGTCAATCGAAGCGGGCTTGTCCCTATACACATTAGCCTTGGCATACCCCCACAAAAAATAATCTAATGGTGTCAAATCGCACGATCTAGGCGGCCAATTGACCGGCCCGAAACGTGAAATTAACTGTTCACCAAACTCGCCTCGCAATTGCGCCATTGTTTCGCGTGCTGTGTGGCATGTGGCACCGTCTTGTTGAAACCACATATCATGCAAGTCAAGAACTTCCATTTCGGGCAAAAAAAAGTTTGTTATCATCGCTCGGTAGCGTTCACCATTGACAGTAACGCTGCGATTCGCATCATCTTTGAAGAAATATGGCCCAATAATGCCGCCGGCCCATAAACCGCACCAAACAGTGGCTTTTTCGGGATGCATTGGTAGCTGTTGCAATGCTTTTGGCTGATCTTCACTCCAAATGCGGCAATTTTGCTTATTTACGTACCCATTCAACCAAAAATGAGCCTCATCGCTGAACACAATTTTTCGATAAAAAAGCGGATCCTCGGCCAGCTTTCCAAGAGCCCATTCACCAAAAATTCGGCGTTGTGGTAGGTCGGCTGGCTTTAGTTCTTGCACCAGCTGTATCTTAAAAGGCTTTACGCCCAAATCCTTCCGCAAAATTTTCCACGTAGTGCTGTAACAAAGGCCTAACTGCTGGGAACGGCGCCGAATCGACATTTCGCGGTCTTCTGTCACACTAGCTGATACGGCCGCAATATTTTCTTCACTACGCACAGTACGTAAACGTGTTGGTGGTTTAATGTCCAACAAAGTAAATTTGGTGCGAAATTTGGTCACAATCTTCCGAATAGACTGCTCAGAAGGTCGAGAATGCCGATCATAAAATGGAAGCAGCGCGCGATGAACATTTCGAACCGAGCACGAATTTTGATAGTAAAATTCAATAATTTGCAAGCGTTGTTCATTTGTAAGACGATCCATGGTTAAATTGCAAACCAAACTGAAGCTGTTTGACAGTGACACAAGGTACTAAACACACGTCAGCTGTCAAAACCAGTGTTGCCAAAACCAAACCAGCTAAAAAATCACCCTTTATATGTGATTTTGGGCCAGTGAATTGTGTGAAGTCACAGGGGAAGAATAGGCAAAGTCAATGCCAAGGGGAATCAAATTTTAACGAAGAATCTTTCTTTCGAACTGACAGAGGATATCTTCGTTCAAACCTTAGATCCGTAGAAAAGGACTGTTTCAAATTTGCTGTCTCCTTAGAAACAGCGATTGACAAGAGTTGTTCTACGTTTGATAAGAGCCGAAGAAGACCAAGTGCGTTTGTATTTTCTACGTCCCATTCGGTGATGATAGTTGTCCCTCTAAACGAGTACTTGGTTCTTCCATTTATGCCTCCTAAATTTCTAAGTTCGGTCCAGCTTAAAAATAGAGGATCTCTCCGAAGATCGATCACCGTTCGACAGTAGCTAAAAGTAACCAGATCCAAGTGAATGTGAACTTTAAACCTCAAATGCATAAACTCGGCGCAGTACGAATGATTTTCCACTTTGAAATTCTATCTTAAAAGTCCTAGCTTCACATGGCTCCAGTAAGCCACTATCCAACTCTATAGCGGCAGCTACACAAATTGTTTCATCAGAACTCCTAAGCCTATCTACCGGCAGAAATAGTTGCCACAAGTGCCATTTCCAATTTACGCAACTGTGCACTTAACAGAAGCCATCATGCTGTGGCTCTACAACCTTTGACGTTGGCTCGCTAAAAGGCACTTACCCATCACTCTTCTAACGACTGAAAAAAATTCCCCCTCCATTGTTAGGTACACCATTTGTGTTAGATAACTTTTCTACTTCGTTCCACTCATCATCAGCACAGAAAAAAAAACATCAGCAGGCTCCTTGCCTAACTAAACATTTCTAAGTATCAGCGTATTTTTTAATCTCTTACTTCCGTCGACTCGTATACAAGTCTTCATTTTTTGTTCGCAACACTCTCGCCCTGTGGAGGCACACAAATTCTGATGAATGGATAAACGAGGTACTCAGTTAATACCTAAATCCTATCCCCAGTGTGGAAGGATATATTGTTTGTTCTTTTCTAAGTTTCTTGCTCATCTATGGCTATGCACGGTTTCATTGTTTTCTTCTTCTTCTTTTTTTTGTTTGTTTTGTTGTCTTCTCCGGTTTCATGTTCATTCTCGTGTAACTTTGTTTTGTGTTCGGTTTTTATATATCGCTCTGCATTTTTATGCCATTGTGCAGATTACTTTGGACAGAATCTTCTTTTTATTAGAAAATACCGAATACGTGGCACGAATGAAGAAAGCTATTTCTCCCATTCCCCGGCAATTCTTTTCGGAATGTTTTCTCTGCTCTGGCTGAAAGGATGTGTGAGAGGATGTCTGTATAAATAGAAGGCAAATGTAGTTTGGTTTGCATACATTAATTTCCTTGGGCATGTGAGGAAGCAGGACATGCAGCCAGTTAGAGGAATTTTGTGCTAATGGCACTTCGACACTGAGATACGAGAATGTATATTGGTCCAATTAAGTAGGGCGGGTGGACACACGCGTTCGAGGGAATGTCGTCCATTCTCGGATAATAAAGACTCTTACCTCGGAGTTAAATTTTTTAAATGTGGGCGTAGTTGAAGTGTCCCACAAAAAGCAACAGATTCAGCAAGTTGGAGGGCACGTGGTCGCTTTTCACTTAAATGTTTATCCGTCACGTGGTGAAATCAACAATTGGATGGAGTTGAGATGATATCCAGGTCCCTTTGATAAAAAAATAGTAAAATTCAAGGCACGTAGTTTTTCCACTCGCGAGGAGATTTAAATTGGCAAGAGCAAAAATTAAGGGGGGTCCAAAGTGAGTCGGATGGGACTGTGCTGGGACGCAGTTGCAAAGAAATTTACATTGAACCTGATTGTGGTTTCCTTGAGAGTGTTTTTCACTTTGGCAACTTGAGTATGATGAGGTTATATGGAGACATTTGAAGGGCAGACTTCTCTATGTTTTTGTAGGGGAAACAAATGCACCCCGATTCTTAAGAATTGTATTTTAGGTACTCCATTAGAAAGCTTTATTCCACAACTAGCTTTGCTAGGCGTTTAAATGCACGATAACATTATTTTGCTAAATGAAAAATGCTGTATTTTTGAAACAAAAGTAGCCCAAAACCTGCAAGAAATTTGTAATTCGCTGCAATAGTTCGTAAGATTTTTGTGGACTTACAATTTTGCCAATCAGTTTTATATATATAAAACAAAAGTAGCCCAAAACCTGCACACATTTATTTCATACGTTTTAAAAAAAGAAATTTGTAAATCGGTGCAATAGTTCGTAAGTTTTTCTCGGACTTATAATTTTGCCACTCAGTTTTATATATATAGATGTTGAGTTTTTAAGACAAAAGTAGCCCAAAACCTGCACACATTTATTTCATACGTTTTAAAAAAAGAAATTTGTAATTCGCTGCAATAGTTCGTAAGATTTTTGTGGACTTACAATTTCGCCATTCAGTTCTATATATAGAGATGCTGTATTTTAAAAACAAAAGTAGCCTAAAACCTGCCCATATTTACTTCATACGTTTTAAAAAAAAGAAACTTGTAAATCGGTGCAATAGTTCGTAAGTTTTTCTCGGACTTATAATTTTGCCATTCAGTTTTATATATAAAGATGTTGAGTTTTTAAGACAAAAGTAGCCTAAAACCTGCACATATTTATTTCATACGTTTTAAAAAAAGAAACTTGTAAATCGGTGCAATAGCTCGTAAGTTTTTCTCTGACTTACAATTTTGCCAATCAGTTTTATATATATAAAAGTAGCCCAAAACCTGCACACATTTATTTCATACATTTTCAAAAAATAAGTTTGTAAATCGCTGCAATAGTTCGTAAGTTTTCCTCGGACTTATAATTTTGCCATTCAGTTTAATATATATAGATACCGAGTTTTTAAAACAAAAGTAGCCTAAAACCTGCACACATTTATTTCATACGTTTTAAAAAAAGAAATTTGTAATTCGCTGCAATAGTTCGTAAGATTTTTGCGGACTTACAATTTTGTCAATCAGTTTTATATAGTTGCCGAGTTTGTAAAACAAAAGTAGCCCAAAACCTGCACACATTTATTTCATACGTTTTAAAAAAAGAAATTTGTAAATCGCTGCTATAGTTCGTAAGATTTTTGCGGACTTACAATTTTGTCAATCAGTTTTATATATATAAAACAAAAGTAGCTCAAAACCTGCACACATTTATTTCATACATTTTCAAAAAATAAGTTTGTAAATCGCTGCAATAGTTCGTAAGTTTTTTGCGGACTTACAATTTTGCCATTCAGTTTAATATATATAGATGCCGAGTTTGTAAAACAAAAGTAGCCCAAAACCTGCACACATTTATTTCATACGTTTTAAAAAAAGAAATCTGTAAATCGCTGCAATAGTTCGTAAGATTTTTGTGGACTTACAATTTCGCCATTCAGTTCTATATATAGAGATGCTGTATTTTAAAAACAAAAGTAGCCTAAAACCTGCCCATATTTACTTGATACGTTTTAAAAAAAAGAAACTTGTAAATCGGTGCAATAGTTCGTAAGTTTTTCTCGGACTTACAATTTTGCCATTCAGTTTAATATATATAGATCCGAGTTTGTAAAACAAAAGTAGCCCAAAACCTGCACACATTTATTTCATACGTTTTAAAAAAAGAAATATGTAAATCGCTGCAATAGTTCGTAAGATTTTTGTGGACTTACAATTTCGCCATTCAGTTCTATATATAGAGATGCTGTATTTTAAAAACAAAAGTTTTAAAAAAAGAAACTTGTAAATCGGTGCAATAGTTCGTAAGTTTTTTGCGGACTTACAATTTTGCCATTCAGTTTAATATATATAGATGCCGAGTTTGTAAAACAAAAGTAGCCCAAAACCTGCACACATTTATTTCATACGTTTTAAAAAAAGAAATTTGTAAATCGCTGCAATAGTTCGTAAGATTTTTGCGGACTTACAATTTTGCCATTCAGTTTTGGCAACCTCAACATTATAGTCTCCTTAAACAATAATTTGCGTACGCCAGTCTCTTAAAAAATGTTAAGTCCTTATATTTAATTTATCTACGGAAACCCCCATTTCATAAAAGTCGCTTTCGAAATAACTCCGTAATCGGTACGACAAAAAACCTGTAACCTATTTGTATATGTAATAACATTGAACGAGGACCTGAGTAAGAAGCAATTCCGCTTAATCTTGTTAGGGAAATTGTCAAATAAAAGACTCGTACCGTGACTTCCTCAAATACACTTCAGCAATGCATTCACTTCTTGTGTAACCAAAATCATACCTACTAGCGCGACCTCAACCTTTGCTGAGCTGAACGTTAAAAATATTACAGTAATGCTCATAGTTAAGTGCCTACTTTGTTCGCATAGGAAATACATATACTTCTGCATTGAAAGTCCTTCTCGTCCCATTATTCAGATGCAGTATTAAACAAATTCATAGAAAGAAAGCAAGGACCTAGCATTTTACGACTAAACAATGTCAAGGATTGCACTCGCAACATAAAATCTAAGGACGACTCTGCGCTTTGACAAATAATGCCTTTCCTTAGATTTGTGTGTACATAATGGAGGGACATTTTTAAAATTTAATCACTTAGATGAACCTAGAACGATGGCGACACGATGCCATAAGTATTGAGATAGCACAACTGAGTGTAAGAGACTTTAGTGTTTCTTTTTTTATAATACCATTGCAATATATAAAAGTACAAATTAATGTTTGTTTGTTGCAAAAGGACGGCAAGAGATTTATATTGCACAATTTATTGCATGGAGATGTGCGCTGTGCTTTGTGCCGTTGGGAGATTCCACAGGATTGTGTTGGTTATCGCGATGAGATAATGTGAGTTTGATGGTGCATGAAATTGATCAGAGCTTGGCGCAGTTTTTGCAGGCCTTTCTTAATGGAAAAGACTGATGAACGACAGTTTATCTACGAAGAAGGAATAAGAACTTTACCAAAGGACCAGGATCTTAAATATTCAAACACGCGACTGGAATGTTCTCAGTCTCATACTGAAGGGTAAGCAAACCAATCTATGGTGAATAAGACCTTGAGTGAATAAGCCCGAATGAGGTCTTCAGCGCCCGTAGTTAAAAATAAAGTTACCTGTTCTTTGAGAGCTGTTCTCCATCATTTGCTGAAGCCTTTTCGCACTTACCCGACCTATGTAATTCAATTTTATTTAAGACTGTATAAAGAGCTTGGCATTGACCCGGTAGCATCAGATGGTGAAGTCCAATACCTGATAACCTGGACGACCGAAAATCAGCTCCATTCAAGACCTTCAGTTAACCGCAACTTTTTGATTAAAAATGTGACTGAGGAATGATGTGAGGGAAGTTAAAAATCGCCCTAGGAAGACTTCCAATAAGTAGAAAAATTTACCTAGCCTTAAATCTTCTATCGAAATATTAGATGAATAAGTTGATAAGTTTAGTCAGTCATTGGCATGATGCCCAGACTTATCCTAGATGAAGTTCCAAATTCCTCATCGATAGCCTCATTAGGGGCTGCCAAAAGTATAGCCCAGCCTTGAAGTTGTAGTTTGGCACTGGTAGCAAGAAAGATCTTGCAAATGAAGGGAACTATTGAAAATTTGCGAGTTGGCCCATTTGTTTCAAACCAATAAATAAACCCTACCAGCCTTATTTATAAACGTATTATAAAGAGTGTATAAAGTTATGCACCCTCTAAAATGCCTCTAAACGCATAAATCTTATTTATAAAAACTATTCAACGTTGTATAGAGCTGGTATAAGCTAAACGCGCTTGGACGTTGTTTAGTGCCTGTATAGAGGTTGAATAGCATCCAAATGTCATTTTGACTTAAAAAAAAAATCTGTCACATTTTATTTTAAATTAAATCAAAAATAAATTGGATAGATTGTATCGACATTTTAAGGATTCTACAAGTATCGAGGATAAGAAATATGGGCAGATATGAGATTTTTAAATTGTTTTTAAAATTTGTTTTAATTTTCATAAGACTACCGTTTCATAGGAGTCCCAAATCTCCCAACCAGTTATATTTTTATGGGGTGGCAAATGTTAAGTGCGCTAGAATTGTTAAATAGAAACTAGTATTGACAAATGTCACGAAACTTCAAAAATGCCGGCTCACCAACACAGTCTCAAAAAATATGAGCCACTTCCACTGTGGGTAAATTTGTTGGCAGAGTTCATAGAATTTTATCCGTTAAATTTGAAATTATTCGTTACGTGTGGATAGAATTTTATTTCAGGAATAAGTGTACATTTGCTTAAAATATTCATGAAAAAATATCAATGTAGATTAGTTGAGGAAAATTAAAAATATTTTGAGCAAATTTTCTTCATTATTTAAGAAAAAATCGAAGTTAATGATATCCAAAAGTGGAAAATACACAACCATGTTTGTCCTAATAGGTTTCTAGTATATTAAAAAATATTTTAGATAGTTGTACTAACCAAACAAATCAAATTATTCGCCTTTTAACAATTTATAATAACTAACAGTAATGTAAAAATGTGGTATTCCCGAACTCTTTCACATTTCTCCACGGTTGCCGGGTTGGCAGCATTATTTTTTTTTATTTTTTGTAAGTTTCTGCATGTCACACGGATTCTTAATTGAGATATCACCAATAGGAAAACAAAATGGCGAATTTTAAAAAAAAAATTGAGGGGGCCAGCGGCAAGAGGATTGCGAGTTGGGGTCTCAGTATGATTTGTCTCTGCTCCCAACTTTTTCTTTTTATACTTTTCCTTTTTTTTAATTCCTATTTGAATTCCCATTTCTCACAAGCTGCGTAGTCTTTTTCATCTTTTCGGACACATAAATGTAATAGATTTCTCCTTTTCAGTACCGTTTTTGACGCAAGACTGGAAAAATGTTTTATAAATAAGAATTTTCGGAAAGGGTCTATAAAGGCTGTATAAATACTTATACACTGCATAGCTCTACAGGTGTTGAGGCGCGTTTAGCAAATTCTAATAAATAAATAAACAAATAAATAAGGCTGTACATGTACATATATAACTTATTGATCTCAGGGACTAGTGTTTAAAGGCGTTGTTTTTTTTTTTTTTTGTATATTTGCTAAATTTGGTTAGGGAACACTTCAAAACTGGTCAGGGAAATGCCTGGAATTTTTTATTATAATAGTGGCAACCATTCTCTGGCACAGAGCTAAATTGCATAGATTTTAGCTTAAAAGATCGTTAGTGTTTGTCCGAAGGCGTGAGACGAACTGGTCCCAGCGCAACGCTAGCTGGCGTTTTTAAACCCTCCGTATGCGAAGCTGAAGTAACATTCTAGTTAGAAGTCTCCCACACAGACCGCTTCGGGATGGATATTTTGTACTGTCGATGCAAAATGCTTGAATCTGGAATTTCGAACCCCTGGATATGGTTGATTGAGGTTAAGTCTTAAACTGAAGGCTGTGCAAGTCGATTTTGTATGAAACGCCCGTTCTGTAGCAAACTCCAGTTCCTTTTTTTAAGTGCGGGAGTCCGAGTTCTTTTATGATCCAGATTTCAATATTTCTCCTTCTTGTAAAAGGTGTTATCGTTTGCCTTCTTGCTGACATCAGTTCCATACTTTCACTCTGCACAAGGCATTTTGGATGGGATAAGTTAGAATTGCTTCGCGACTGCTTCTAGTGATGATTACATGGTCATTGACGTTTCCTTTAAGTGTGAAGTGTAGAAACCTCAATTTTTTCGGTCAAGAAGTTATGGCAGTTGTCCATAGGAGGGGATAGTATTTCACCATTTAAGTTCCAGTTTGGCATCCACATCGATCTTACCCATCTAGTTAATTGTAAGATTCTCTACTCCTTTCGAAGTGGCGGCCTTTTCCATAGATAAATACGACACATTGCCAAAAGCCCCAGCAATGGATACAGGAAGGAACAGAGGACGATGCGCTAATATGCCAGGATTCGCCGCGCGATCCGTGAACAAGCAATACGTGAAGGAACTTAGTTTTTAACACCGACTTCATTCCGTGAGCGTATAGCTCGTTCACGAATGTGGTGTACGAAATTTATGAAGGGCTTTTGTGACTTACAAAATTTTTTAGGTGAGGGTTAAGGCCCAATCTCTCCACTCTCGCTCGATCTTCACTCTTTAATGGTCAGCACTAAATGAATGAGGGGCAGTAACCGTAGATGGGTGTCCATCAAGGGATTTTTGTAGATGGTATACTAAAGTTATTTTCAATTAGGACAAGTCGGTGTTGAAGTGGAATGAAAGAAGCTGTTTGTGAGGTATTAACGAATTTTTTTTTTATTTGTGACGCACATGTTTTTCATTATTTTTTATGGAATTTAGCATCGTTCCAATGTCTGCCCGGCTTTTTTGTTTATGAACATACCCTTTGAAAAAAAAAAATGTCCCTCGTCACTATAGAGATGATTTTTCGGCCAAAATTGGGTTCCTCTTCCAAATGCTTCTTCCCAGTCAGCTAACAAGCGCGTTCTCTGTTTGTCTGTGGTTATTAACTTCGAGCTCCTGGGTCAGGTGGATCTTTTAAGGGTGTATGCAAAGGTTCACCAAGTCGAAGGCGACTTCTAAAGCCCAGCAAAGAATTGACTTCTGTCGTAAAACTTTAATCCAACACCACTGCGCCAGGGAAATGGGGTTTGAAGGAGCAACTTGAGTTGACCCGTCTGATTTCTTTTTAATGGCAGTTGGAAGTTTTCCATAATTTCACGGAAGGTCCATCTTATCTCCTTTTTGGGGATGAATGGTAGATATTCGACACCGACATTGCAGCATATTTTCCACAACTTGGAACCTCTTGCAACTGGATAAGGGGCATGCAACTCCACCGCCAAAGTCATTTTTCAAAACTAATATGGCCGATGCGAGTTCACTTCCATTTAATTTCCTGCTCTTGCCCCCAAGTCTGCTAAACAAATGCGTATTGAATCCTCGCAGAAATTCCTTCCACCACATCTGTCAAAGGGCACTCAAGATAATTAAAGTCGAACAAAGTCCCCGGCGACTACGTGATCCAAGCAATACGCCCGCATATACCTTTCAACTTCAATCTGAATTTTGTTAGCGGGGCGCTGATATATTATTTTCAACATCCCTTTTTTATATGGATTCCACAGACGATGACTGACTTGAGAAGGTTCTTGTAGCTTTCTCTAATCGACTACTGTCAGAATTCCCATCATTAATTCTCGAGGAAATTTAATATTTTACGAGAGAGAATGTCTTGTTGAAATAATTGAAATGGCATCAGCATCACAGATTGTGTCCAGAGTTTCACTTGTAATTATTCATTTCTCGGGTTCGTTTTCATTTTCGCGCAAGGAGATTGCACTCAAGCATTAGTAAAAGGGATTAATTAAAATGCTTCGCATTCTTTGTTGTATGTGGAAGGTTTTTTTTTTTTTGTTATTAGAAAAAGCTCTTAATTGTGTAATAAATGATAAGCAAAATTCCACACCTTTATGTCGAGGGGGATGAAATTGTTTTCTTTCCTTTCTTTTATTGCTTTTGTCTATCTGTGGGTGGTGGCTTGTGAAATGAAATCTGTTAGGTTTTTTTTTCAACAAAATTGTTGAAGCAAAGAAAAACAAAAAACGAGAGAGAAAAATCCTAAAAGAAAAAGGAAATCTATTAAAGCGCCCCGGGTATGGATTTCGGAATTTCCATGGCATCGTAAAGATGCCACACAGAGTTCAGTTTAATTAAACGGCAATGATTTATGAGTTTGGTGGTCTTGGTGGCAACCGATGTCGCTGGCGGCATCATCCCTCCTGATGTTCGTCGTCGTGAAATGTGGATATACGTGTAGGCCTTGAGCGCCACCGTGTCACCTCGCTTTGACTTTCAGGGTTAAATGTGAACATTCATTTGGCCATTTCACCGCACCCACTACAGCGCGAGCTGGGAAATTGATATTCGACCAAGAGTGCACTTTGTACAGACACAGCAAGAGAGAGAGAGAGAGAGAAAGGGAGAGACGGAGACACGGCGGCAGCCAGTTTGAAGAGTTCATTCGAATGTGGAATTGATTTGATTAATGTTATCCTGTGTGAAGTGAAAAGAACAATGGTGGCAAAGTGTTTTGTTATAACAATCTGGCTGGCAGTGGCCTTTTGGGACGACACTCGTGAGTCGTGACATATGGGTGGGGATACATTGTTGCGGGGTTAATCTTGTTAGGGTCGGAGAATGGGGGCACTTTTCAATGTTGATGTGGAGGATACGAGGGGCTAAGATGGGGATTTCTCAAAGGTTAGGAACATTTATCCGGGGGAGCATTGTGAATTGAATTACTGTGAGCTGGAGCGTGCTGGATATGTGGAAGCCACGAGCTAGTGGGTGGATAGTTCAACGGAGTTCGGGAGATTATGAAGGGTTTTACTATGCGTGGCAGTTTACAGGTGGAGGAGTCGCATTGGAACCGAGGGTGATAAGCTTTGAACAGTTTCGAGTTCTCGTTGGAGTGTATGGATAGTTCGACGGGGCTCGGGATTGTGAAGGGTTCTAAGCTACGTGGCAATGTAGAGGTATAGGATTGGATTGGATTGGATTGGATTCCAAGGTCTCATTTGACTGGAGTGAAGAGCGGGAAATGCTTTACACGTTTAAAGTGTTTTCAGACAACAACACCTGGGGATATTACAACACACACCCATCAGTACGGGCTACAGTTGTGCAATTTTGTTCACTTAACCTACGCCGACGTTGACGAGTTATAAGAAATAGCTGCGGTCTTGAGAACTTCTCTAGATGCGGCCGGAAACATTTCTCTCCTCTCTCCTCTCTATCTCTCACTTTATCTCTCTCTCACTTTATCTCTCTCTCTCTCTCTCTCTTTCTCTCTCTCTCTCTCTCTCTCTCTCTCGGTCTCTCTCTCTCCCTCTCTCTCGGTCTCTCTCTCCCTCTCTCTATCTCTCATCACAGGGTCTGGAAGCTGGATTAAGGGCAGGGCTGCCAGAATTTATTTTGCTTTAAGCGCCCAAACCTTGAACAAATGTAGCCCAAAGTCGTTGCCAAGAAAGAAGCCCAAAAAATCGTTGAAAATTTTCCCAATTCCTTAAGTTTTTTTTTTCCCACTACCTTCTGCAACGGGCCTTTGTGGCTTGTGTGCTTGTGTCAATTCAAAAGGCCTGCAAAATAAATTGGTGTGTCTGCAAGTTTAACAACTGTTCGATGTCACTTGACTTCGAGAGTGCTGCCGAGTTTTAAAAGTGCGGGTTTGTTGTTGGTGAAGAAATAAAACAAACAAAATTTACACAAAACTTGTGAAACGATATGTAACCCAAATTTGTGTTGGGCGCTCATTGAAGAAATTTCTATCGTTTTTGAAGAAAAAAGAAAGCCCAAAATACGACAAAGCGCCCAATCTGGCAACACTGATTAAGGGTGTTGTCTTAAGCAGTGTTGCCATTCTGACAGGATTCCGGTCATATCTGACCGAAATGTTTTCACTCTGACCGGAGAAAATTTTGAAATCCGGTCTAACCGATTTTTGACTGAAACGAACAAATTTTGAACCGGAAAAACCTTTTTTTACCTGAAAAATAATATTGTTCTAGAACATAGAACATAAAGACGTAAAGGATAGATTTCTATAATTTGAATGATACTTGGCCATACTTAACGAACACACTCACAGTTTCATGCAGAAAACAATTCTCGCGGTAGTCTCAGTTGAATGCTCCCGCTAACGGTGTGAGCATTCAAACAGACCTGAAGTGAATACGATTTAGCATATTTTGCAATTCCGGTGTTGGTCTTACCAATTTCAAACACTGAAGTGGAGAGCAAAGTTCCTTTTTCAGCAAAACGTTGTGATGTGATGCAAAGCTTTTCAAGGAATTGTTTGTTTTTTTGTTTTATTAGACTTAAGATTAGTTTAGCAAAATAGAGTAACTACATAATATTAGTTAAAATATATTACTATGTTCCATTTTTGACCGAACTTCTGGTCAAAAATTCTTATTTTATCTCTTGACCGGATTTTCTGACCGAATTAAAAAAAAATAAAATCGGTCATTCGGTCAGATTTGACCGGATTCATTTATTTTTAGTGGCAACACTGGTTTTAAGACCAGTAGGAGTTATCAAACTGGGTAATAGCCCAGTAGATCAGTCGGTTATGGAATATCTGGGAATTAATCTACTCGTACCAAAATTGAGACAGGTTCTCTTTTAAATCTGGGCGGTAGTGGAATGACTATAGGTTCTCTATAGACTTTGCTTTTGCAACAGGTATCAGTGAAAGGTTTTCAACTACTGGCGAATCTAGGTCTTGTACTCCTTGTACTCGTAGGATTGAATTGTGAGAGGAAGATGACCTGTTTCCAAAACTAAGATGAAAAAATCTCTGACTCAAAGCGATATGGCTTCTTTCTCGACGGCGACAAGCTTTTAGATATACTCTAGAGTCTAGACAGAGGTAAGCGACAGAATTAAGTGCGCCCAAAACTGTCTGAAGAACGATTCTCAAAGCCCAGCAGCGACCTCAAGTCAAAGCATTAGAGATTGTTTGAGAAAAGCCAAAGATCGTCCGGTATCACAGCTCAAAGGTCTTTCAAGCTTCTTGAACAGCATAGGAGCTCCTACTTTTAACTACCTTCAATCAATTTCAATGGCGGATGGCAGTAAGGCCATGGTATCGGTCTGTGTGAAAAACAAAACATTCTGAAGTTGATTCTGACATATGTTAAGTTGGTTTTTTGTTGGTTTTTTATCAAAGGGATCAAGAGAATCATGGATCTCCTTGAGCTGGGCTGCGTGGGCCATATTTTTCTGCGCAGTTTCTTTTTCTCTCACAAGTTTGACTTCGGAGATATTACCAACTGGCCTCTGTTAACACTGGTAATTCTAATCATTACAACAAATTTAGTAAATTACGTAAAGAATTTAAAAAAAGTTAGTTATAGGTACTTAAATGCGTCTTGTTCACATCTTTTTAATTCTTTTTTTTACAGTCAGTCGGGTTTTTTGGTTTTTTTAATTAATTTTTTTTTATTTTTAAATTTTTTAGCCTGTGATAGTCCGGGGAAGAATACAAATTTTATGACTCCTCACTTTTCAAAATCGGTCAAGCCGTTTAGGCTACAGGGAGTCCCGTAGGAACGTACATAGGATACGCGCGAAACGGGTAAAAAGACAGTAAATCCATTATATAAATTCCAAACGTAAATCAGTTGGGATTCCGGGCACAATGCATTTTAAAGCCGTGGAATCGTCTAATGTAGAGTCTACTTTAGAGCTTTTCACTTCTTTCTTTGAATCCGTTTATACTAATGTCAATTGTCGTAACAGTAAAAGAAATAATATTGTTAATCTTGTCAGTATTGGATATCTTGAACTAAGCTATGAAGAGGTTTTGTTAGGTCTTCGACTCAGTCAATCACTCAATTCTTCTTGAAAAGCTAGAAGCTTTTGGAATTCACTCTAAAATGCTTCTATGGATTTCATTGTTCCTAATTGCCGCTCCCAGCGAGTAAAAATTGGAACTTCGCTCTCGAAAAGTATTAGGTGTACTTCGGGTGTTCAGCAAGGAAGTCATTATTTTTATTAATGATATTGTTTCAACAGTCAATTTCAATAGTCATTGCTTACTATACGCAGATGATTTAAAACTGTTTTCATGTATCAAAAGTATTGGTGACTGTTCTTTGATCCAATCGGACTTGGATAGTATAACTGATTGGTGCAACGTCAATAGTTTAAAACTGAATATTAAAAAATACAATGTGATTTCTTTTAGTAGATCTGCATCAACATTTGAATATGATTACTCTATTAATTCAATTTATTTAAATAGAGTTATGAAAATCAATAACTTGGGAGTCATGTTCGATACGACATTTTCCTTTAAATGTCATATTGATTATACGTCTAAAGAATTTATAAATCCATTTGCTTTGCTTTCGCTATTTACTGCATTAGTTCGATCCCTGCTTGAATATGCTGACGTGATTTGGAATCCAATATTTTTAACTTACTTTGATCGCCTGGAAAAGATTCAAAGGTGTTTTACTAAATACGTTTTTTAATAAAATGCATTGGGAATTGTCTACTAATTATAAGGCCAGATGCTTACTTCTTGGTATTAGATCTTTGAAATCCCGGCGTCAAATACACGACGTAATGTTTGTAAGAGATGTGCTTTGCTTCCATTTAAGATGTTCAAGTTTGCTCTCGATGATATCAATATATGCGCCCACGCGATCCTCGAAAATTCGTAATCTTCTGCCATGACAAGAGCCACTCTAGCTTTCAACAGCGTTTATTCAAAAATGGATTTATCTGTGTCAATAGTTCAATTTAGAAATAAATTACTGTACATTTTTACTTATTAAATAAAATATTGTATACTCTTATCATTCCTAGTCTTCAAACATCTGTTAGTTGTAAGCGCTTGTAGATGATTTATAATAATAATAATAATAATAATAATAATAAATACCGAAGCTTAAGACTGCATTTTTGTTATTGCTGACTCCGGAAGTGGCAGGCTGTTATGAATGACCGAAGTCTTTCGTAAACCTGTTACCTTAAACGACACAAAAGAAACTCTTCTTCTTAACTCGTTAGTATACAAAAGGGAACATCTTTCCTCACACCCCCACATCCCAATCGAAAGCTAATAAACCACCCTTATCCCTGAAGAGTACCTATTGCTATCAGACCTAAAGCTATGTCAGATAAATTCATCTTCTGCTGATGCCGAACGCTTAAATCCCTCACCACCGTAATAATGCACGCCCCAACCCCCCCTTAAAAATACCCAGAATGCAACATAACAACTCAGAACGCAGCACTGAAAGCAAATCGCTGTCTTCTGATGCACGTTGCATCCTACACGGAACAGCTCCAAAAATCCCAGTCCCATTTATAGAACCGAATGGGATATACTGGCACTGGATTACTGGTGAGCGCATTTTAGGCAATCCAATTGGATAGACACAGTGAAGTTTGCTGTTGCTACGACGTTCCTGACAGATAATGCCATGAAATCTGCATAAAAGCTTTCTGGCACATGAATGACGTTTCGGTTTCTTTTGTCAGGGGTTGTGCCTGGTATTACATTGAATCTGATGGATGGTGGTTGGAGTATTAAATCGCTACGAAAGCGGTACCAAGAAACCGCAGAATGGATTTTGTCCAAAATTGATTGTTAACTCGGTGTGTGGAAAATAACAAAAAAAAAAGCCCAACTCCCCTCGTTGACACCCACTCGACCGAAATTCACACGAAAAGTCATAACGAATAAAGTTTGCCGCTTTACCCTCGCAGCAGCAAATTTAAACTTTGGAAAACTTTGCGAATGGATACGAAATCTAACGCAAAAGTCGGAAACACCTGCTAAGCTGTTGAGAATTTAAATATTCATTTATTTATTTTTTTTTTTTCTGCGGGAGGTGAGGTACATATCTGCAAGTGTCATTAAAGAGGTTTTTTTTTGATTATTTTATGTGCGATAAAATATCGTTTCGTAGCAAGAATCTGTTTTTAGGTAGAAGAAAAGTTGATTTTTTTTTTGCTACTCTTGTATCTGTCAGGCACACTGAGGCTGTTAAGGTGAGCTGCCAAAGTTAAGGAGATCTTTCAGCTTTTCTAATTTGATACTTGATATGTTTGCGACTTGAGCTGTCGGGTTGGTTCGGGGGATTTTTTTCTGTTTTTTGTTCCTGTTGTTTGGTATATCGGAAGGAAAGAAATAATTTTCCAGACAACTTTCACATGTGTTGCTTTTAGGAGGGTTAAGTCTGGGGGAGTTGGTAGGTATCCATGGAGTGGTATTTATTTGGTATTTTCGGAGAGGGCAGTATAGGAACAGAGCATCTTTTCAACGTGGAAATCGATTGTCGCTACAGTGATGTCTTTTTTGTGGCATATGATACCCATAAGTCCACCTTTATATAGGAGGGTTAGGGCAATTATTGGCAATTTTCAGTTGAAAGCTTCTTGAAACATACTCGTGAGACAATTTATTTATTTTTACAAAGGCATCTGGAGGACTGCAATTAAAAAGAAAGCCTCGGCAGTTGGTTATGTCAATTGGCGTACGCATTCACTTACTTTTGTAGCTCTAGAGTTCGTCCTTCGATTCACTTGCGCCACATCAAGGTACTGAAGATGTGTCAGAGAATCAGGAATAAGTCAGCTCTTCGACCACCAGATGAGGTACAGCGCACAAGTTTTGAAGAGAGGGGAAGTAAAGTATTTTAACACTCATGGTATTTTCTTCAAAGCTATTTTAAGGTACAGGCACAAGCCCCACGTACATGAAAAGCTGCCAATCGTCGACTACATACCCTCGGCCTTAAGTACTGGCTACTAAATTAAATCAAGAGAATTTTAGTGAAAAGTCGGAACTTGCGGAATGGCCAATTAAAATTTTATTCATCCCATTTCCAAACATATTGAGTAGTTCCTTTCATAAGTAATGATCCTGCCTGCAGCACTCCCAATCTGAACAATCTCCCGTTACATGCATATGTAAAAAAAAACACAACCCCCTCTTATGATTTAGTGAACAACATCACACAGTTTGGCTAAACTCGTTGACGCTCATCTATTATGCGTTAATCCACTTTGCCAGTACCATTAATTATCATCATCAACATCATCGGCCGGCACCCATGTTCAACTGCGGACATTTTATAAAATACACCAACTGTATACTCCTTTATGCCTAAAGCCCTGGCCCTGGTTGAAATTGGGGCTAATTACATTTCCAGGCCGCATACAGCTACTTGTTTTGTTAATTGAGTCGGCCATTGTCTGAATTTAGACGAAATTAAAATTGTGTTGGCCTCGCCACATACAGCCGTGTAAATAATTGGCTTTCAACGATGGTGCAGGAGTTGGTTGCAGTTGTCATAAATCAGTTGGAAGCAGTTTTCAACTGTTTATGACTTTTGTAAAATTTAAAGCTGAATGAAAGCCGAATCTGAACGTTGAAATTATCTAATTTACCTCATTTCGTCAAGGAAAACAACGTCCGAAGAAGGGCGCTCCGCCCTCAAGCAAACATAGGCACGACACTGGGTATGTGTGTATTCAGTGTGTACCTACCGAGAGTGTTTGGCATCCTTTGACAGCACCTGACTGTTCAATTTGTCAGATTTGCTTACGTGTTCGGGTCGTTTTTGTGTGCCTTTGGATGAATTCGCCTTGAATGGGAAATTTATGCCACCCCCAACACTCTGGCTTCTGGAATGTGTGACTGTGGCTGTGTGTGGTGTACACTTTGTATTATCGTGTGTTCGGCAGAACGCGTTCGCACTTTCCGACACAGAGGCTGGAGGTGGAATGGAAATGGCATCAAAAGGTACAGACTATACTGAGTTTTCTGACTCTAGTTGGAGTATCTTTTACTTTGCAGTTTGGTGCGGTACAAAGTAAACAAGGGTGTGTTGGGCTTCTGGGGAATGAAATCGACTTGTAGCTTTGACTTTGTGTTATTTTCCTGGCAAAGGGGGAGAGGGCGAGGTGCTGTTTTTTTTTAAAGGATAACATTTATTAAAGGCACAGGAAGTACAGGTACTGGCTTAGGATTTAATCAACTGGAGAGGAGCAGGCGCATTAACTTAGTGGTTAGTGAGTGTTGGACTTCTAAGCGAGGTGTCCTAGTTCGATCCCCGGAAAACACGTAGGTAAAGCTGGGTCCGCTACATTGAAATTTCGCCCAACAAAGTACATGGGACTCTATTCTTGATTTTGTTGCGATTCGGGAAGTGGGAGATTTTGTGTCGGATGCAGTCTTTGGAAGAATTCTTTGCGCATACCTATCACCGATTTAATCGCTCTGGGGAAATGTACAAATGTTTTCAATCGGACGAACCATTCGCCCACACTTTCAAATTTAAGATTTTTTTTCAACTCCCAGTTCCCACTAGAACTCTTTTGTTTTTCAAGGAAAAGACACGAATTTATGAAAAAATTAGTAAAAAATTACTCCCGGCCGAATTTTACTACGCCAATATATTTCATTTATTGAGGGGCTACTACTCCATTAAATCAATTTTTCGTTAACTTTTCTCTAAATGGGTCAAAAGAGGTAAGTTAGACCTACCAAAAAGAAAAATTTTGAAAAGTTAAAAAAAAATAGATTCCGTTTGGATCCGACTATGCCACATAGCTCAAGAGAAGCGTGCATTCATTAGCTATCAACCAATTCAATAAAATAATTTGTATTATTTGTATGCGAATGTAAATATCGAGTAGTTGTGAGAAGCTAGGCTGAGGTCCCTCACGGACCTGTTGCAGCAACTATTTATTTTTTTTAGAGAGGATAAGGTGGAGGATATTTCATCCTCGAAAAGAGTTATTGAAGTCGTGGAACGGGAATGACCTCCCAATTGAACTGCCAAATACATAGCTGCGGAATTTTCTTTTCTTTTTGTCGAAAATTAGTTTGCATTGGCATGGCACCGGGAGAGGTTTGAGACGTGCTACCAACAATGTAACCGGCATCAAATAATTTCATTTAGAAATCTTTAAGGCTCCATGAAATTATGCCCCAATGAAAAATGGCCCCAAAAACAATGAAAAAAGGCCCCAAAAAAAAGAGGGTATTATTTCATAATGCAAAATGACCCCTTGAAAAACGCGTCGGGAATTATTTAGTATTTTTTTAGAGCTTAGTTCAGAGGCCAATGTAAGCTCCTGACATCTGCCTCCTTCTTCATTCTTTCAGTCATTTTGGTGAAGCTTCATAGATTTAGTGAGAGAACTGTCAGAACTGAGACAGTTTGAGTTCAGAATCCATCGAAGTCTCGGCTCTTTTGGGCTCTTTTGATGAATATGAGATGGTGACAGTCGCGCCGTGCTTACAATCAAAAGGCTCACGTTTCACTTTGATCTAAAATGGCAACCGCACTTATATCAATTACCCTCCACCCCGTACATGCCATACTACTACTCGTATAACCCGTTACACAAAAGACTTAATGAGTTCACTTCCAGTTTGCTAAACGCACTTAATTGTCAAAGCACAAAAGTCCCTCGCACCACCAAGTCCTTATAAACTATGCGAACACAACAAAAACAAAAGCAACAAATTTATATACAAAATGCACTCGCACACACACAGAGAAAAAGTCGAAAAATGTTATTAAAACAACACCACAAAGGATACATGAAAGGGATCAAACTCACAGCACGTACACATCCATTCTATAGCTGGCCCGCATAAAAACCATAAAAAGCAACAAGAGAGACAGAGTTTTCATTAAAATTTATTACTTCCTGGTTATGCAATAAAACATTTCCTTATTATAATTTTTTTTTTATGTATATTTTTTGTTTCGCTTTATTTTTTGTTTTTTTTTTAGCTAACTCGCCACAAGCCAGAAAGCTAAAGCACCAGCGCCCCACAGTGGTGTTTTCGCTTTGATGATGTCCTATTACGGGCCATAGTTTGTTCGCATAGTGAAGAGATAGCTTCCTGCATTTAAAACTTTTTAATAGGATTGAGGAGGTCGGCTTGGGCGGGCTGCACATGCATGCATGCTGGAAGGAGGGCGGAAGACTCACTTTCGAGAGTTGGGTATCAGAGTTAGTTATTCCAGAGGAAGTAGACCAAATGCCATTGTGCGAGGGAGAATTATGTTCGTGCAATCATTGTATTGTACCTTTGAGGGTTGGTTTTCTTTTCTTTTACTCTTTTACCCTTGTGTGTGCAGATTAAGAAATCTTTTGTTTATGGAAGTAGAGAAGTATTAAAATTTTCCGAATAATAGGTTTCACGCAGGCATCGCGGAAGTGCGCTGTAATGAGAAGGCGCTGTCAGCTATAATGTTTGAAGGGACTTTCTCTCTGGCAAGGGAATCTATTTGAGAATTTTAATATAGTCGTGGCTAGTTTGCACGGTTGCTAGGTTTCGCTCAATTCTTTTGTTAAATTACGAATGGAACCGTGAATGTGGGCTCCATGGAATCTGGTGGTCAAACCTTAAACGTGGGTGTACTGCAGGTGCCTAAACAATTTCTGATGAAATTCCCCATATCCGAAGTCCTTTCTGTGTTGAATTGTGAAGAGTTTCAGTTTTATGTCCAAGGCCTTATTGACAAAGAAGGTACCTACAATGGACCTCTTATTTTTGTGGACTTGGTCTTTGATCGCTTTAGGCGAGTGAAAAGCTTTATAAATGCAAATATTGACAGGAAAATATTAAAGAATATTCTTCCGAAGAAATTGAGGAATGCTGCTCCAGAGACAATGTACGGAAGTTAGTGTTGCCAAAAGGTGCCAACGTATGAAACCTCATACCTGTAGAAAAGACGAAGGAAAACCTTTCAAGGAATCGTAGTCGGTATGCTGAGAATGTGGAAAAACGATTTCTGAAGGCTCTATAATCAAGACGAAGAACAGCACCCCGCAGTTAAGTTGACAATTCAACATACACGGAGATAGGCAGAATTTTTTTCAATCTCATCAAAACGAAGTTAGGTCTGCAAGATTCACTCTTAAGAGCAACAAAGCTTTTGGCCTGACGGTTTTCCTCTTCCAACTTGTTGAAGCAGCTGAAAATGGCTCCGGTAAGTGTTTGAACCAACTGATTTCCAAGATTTGGTCAGACTTATGCATGCCTGTCGAATGGAGTCCAAGGAACGTTAATAAAAAAGTATTCATCAGTCTTCTTAACATCACGCACAAGATCCCGTTCACCATATTATGTGAGCGCGTTAAACCCTTCTTAAAATAAAGTGCACGACTGGGTCGAACGTAACTTTCTCGTTCATCAAAAGTTTTAATGTAAATGAAGTGGGAGTCGCTGATTGTGTAAGCTCCAAGTTGTTGGAAATATTTTTAGGGTGCATATTCAATATGGTTGAACAAAATTAGAAGTTGGTAATATTTCTTTGCTAAAAATAAGTTTTACGTAGCTGTTATTGGATTTTTATTGGAAGTTGGGGCATTGTTATTATTTCAAAATTATACCGAAAATATGTGAATACAGATCGGAATTTGGGTAGTCATTTTTGAGAAATATT
The DNA here is from genome assembly GCA_951230905.1 of Cheilosia variabilis. Classification (NCBI taxonomy): domain Eukaryota; kingdom Metazoa; phylum Arthropoda; class Insecta; order Diptera; family Syrphidae; genus Cheilosia; species Cheilosia variabilis. The sequence continues at coordinate 56,406,593 of OX579680.1, read as the reverse complement.
TAAGAAATTGATTTGTTCGAATTTCTTGAGAAATACTTAGTACGGGATCTTATTTACTGTATGTGTTATCTTTTATATGTATTTTGGTCAAAATCGTTAAAGTGTTTTTTTGTAAAATTTGGCAGACAAAACAGTACCAAATATGTCTAGTTTGGAAAATACTATTGTTTAACTATTTACCTGAAAATTGAGTACAAGTTATTGTTCGGGACGTAAGCATTACTTGGTTTTTAAAGTTTTATCGAAATCGAAAATGGGGTTTTCGAGATATGAGCAGTTTTTAAAATTAGCGTTTTCGGTGATTCAAATTGAAAATTATCAACATTATTATTCTGAAAACATAAATTTTACTCTATGTTTGCATTTTGGTCAAAATTGTTATTGCCGTTTTCTAGTAAACTAAAGAAAACAAAATTTAAAAAAAAATACTTTTTTCAAAAACCCATTTTACGATAATACAAAGAAAACCTGAGTTTTCCCTTAAGTTAGAAATGACTATATTACCTTAGAAATGACTTTTTGTTACAATCGTTTTCGAGATATGTCCAAATTTCAAAAGTACCGTTACTCGATTTTTTTTAGCGGAAAAGTGGGTATGCAGTATGTTTACCTCACCTACTAAAGCGTAAATATCAATTTTTGTTGAAATCGTTAGAGCCGTTTTCGAACAAATCAAACTGGTATGAAAATTTTGTATGGGAAGTATACCATTAATATTGAGTATACCATGCAAAAAAAAACGGCCCCGAACTGTAGGCCCCCAAACTTCAAATACGAGGTTTGAACGAAATCCGTTCAGCCGCTTAGGCTGTAGGGCTCGGGACATACAGACAGACAGACAGACAGACAGACGGACAGAATTTTGCGACCGTAACGACTTCTTGACGTCAAAACGGGATTAAGGCCACGCGCTGTCATCCGGCTGCTTTAACAACATTCTTAAAAGAACTGAGCGAAACTCATAGGGTAATGCACACGATCTTTCAAAAGTCTCTTCAAGTGCTTAAATGTGTCGATGGAGTTTGACATACTTGGGAGAATACTGCGGGCTGTCAATGGTAACCTTTTGTCGCCCTAAAGTCAGAAACTGTAGCCTCAACGAAAAAATGAAACCCAGCATCGAAGAATCGAACAGGACATCGCAACCGACAGCTACAGCTTGGGGGTTAAAAGGGACTAGGTGTCTGCTTTAAATTCCGAGAGCAACGTCTCAGTAGAAACTTAACGTAGAGCAAGTCCTGTAAATCGCTGTTTCTTTGGGCTTAGAAGGCGATTAAGTAGAAGAGGCCTTTAGCTCTTTCCAAAACAACTATCGGGAAAGGACGCTGATCAGTACAGTACCGCTCTACAACACTGAAGCTCCCACTCGCTCTCTTAAGTGGATGAAGATATCTATGGTCGGTTTGAGAGAAAGATTCTTCGTAAAGTTCTATTTCGAATAGGAGTTGAAGGGCGACATCGACCTAGTCAAAAAATTGTACAAAAGGTCGTCTAAGACGACTATTTTTGAGTGGATACGCAAAAATGCTGCGGTCTTAAGAGCCTTCGAGTGTAGTCCGCTAAAAGAGGAAGACCTAGCACAAGTACAAGGGGACCTCAACGGACTTGGAGTTTGCAACTGGAAGCAGTCAGGTAAAGACGTGGCTAACTGGAGAGGCTAGTTAGTTGAGGCCTCGATTCACACCTAACTGTAGGTAGGTCTGTCTTTTAAAAAAAAAACTGGATGCAGCTTTAGAGGCATCATTCTCTAATTGATCTTAGTTTTTGAAATCAGCTACGAGATGCCGGGAAAATAGCTCGTGAGATCTTAAAGTGTAGCCACAAGAAGATTGTCAGAAGTCGTCGGCTCCACTGCCCTTTTCAAGGCAGTTTATTTATGCCGGGACTCATCTGGATAATTTTTCGAAAACTATTTCCAGCCTTATTCAGCCCCTACAGTTTGACAAATTCGACGCTCGGAAGAGAAACACTCAAAACAGAATACAGGCTTCCATCTCTTCCAACGTCTCAATGGATCTCCTACCGCTGACAGCTGTCACTGTCAAAAAAGAACCAAGGGGGTGATTCAGTGTGATAAATTCAATTCAGTAAACGCCCTCGCTTCGGTTTTTCCAATTACTGTTTGATATTTGCAAGCATTTATCCAAAAAGCCTTGTCACAGTACCTAATGACTTTTGCGTTCACCTCCATCCAGGCACACACACAGACACATTTTGTTCACACGAGTAGAAGAAGAGAAAAAACCCAATTCTCGTCGCAGACAAAACTTTCCTTTCAGGATTTGATTTCGAAAACAAAATTAAAACTTTCGCCTAAGAGGAGTTTAATGTGGCTGCAATTACTAACTAGAAGATTTCCTCGTATGGCGAGTGCCACTCAACATCTTGTGTCATTGAGATGTAAGAGTTTTGCTCGCTTCTGTGCAAGTTTGTTGAAAATCCCCCCCCTACCCGACCTGCACTGGTACACCCAGCAAGGTAACCTAATAATAGTTTCTTTCAGCAACTTTGTTCAGCCTCCTTCGGGGATGTGTGACACACACAGAGTATCGCCGTATCGGTACATCTCAAATCGGGCGCAAAACTTGATAGATAAAGTTCAGGGTTTTATGCCCTCGATTGCTCCTGGCAGTGCGTGGCATTTTATATGCTGCATCCTGCTGTTCGGCATGTTCGAATCACGGCAAGACGAGAAATTGACTAGATACGAGTCGCTCCTCTGACAGATGGGGGTTGAGGGGATTTCTGCATTTCCCTGTGCATGTCATTGTTACGGGCGCTGTCTACTATGTCTAATGGCGTTTTCATGTTTGCCGAGGCTTAAACAAAACCGTGACTGCTGTTGTTCAATATTTCATGAAGTGCAACATTCATCCACGTAGCAGTTGCTGCCGGCTTTAAGCCGTTTAAGAACGGATACCTTACCCAGCTACTTGGCATATTTGAAGGCGGTGCTCGCGTAGATACTCATGTTTGAAAATTGTAACAAAACTAAAAGGGATGCATGCAGAGCGTGGTGTTACTGCGGCAAAGCTGATAAAGTAATCCTCGGGGGCATTGTATTGCGCGAGTTCAACATTCTCTGTTCGAGGATACTACAATTAATGTTTCTATGTAAATAGAGAAAAGTTCTTTCGCTGTTTTTGCATGTTATCTCTGTTTCTTCTTTTGTTGTTTGGTATTTGTTTGGGTTTTTTTTTTTTTTTTTTTCTGGCTTCTTTTGGTGAGGGAAGAGGTTTTTTTTTAAGTTTTTTGTGTCGGAAAGTTTTGTCTGCTTCCTTAAAGGAAACATTTTTACATATGGCGCTCATTTGTCAGCGATGGGAATTGTTATAAACTGCTTTTGTTTTTATTGTTAGACGGCAGTTGGTGTAGGGTGTACTATTTTCCTATTAAAAGTGGGTTAATTAAATGATGTGCTTTTTACGATGCCGATTGGTTTTCTATGGAGATCTAGAGTGGGTGTCCTTGAGGAGGCATCAAAAATGGTATCACACAAAAACTACCGATTCAATTTAGTTTTAGTTTCGTTGTGAATCTCGGGAATCGCATCCTCCCCCATAGAAACAGGAGTGGAGTATGGGAAGTGGTTACGAGAACCAAGTAGGCTTATAAAATTTGTTTTCTTGGATCCCTGGACTCGTTGTCATTCTGTTTACAATTTTGCGACTCCTTTGAGCTATCCTGAAGTGACCCGCCACGAAGTAGATTTATGCTTTTTATCCTTGTTTACCTAGGACGACTTACTAGTCCGTCTGTTTGAGTATGAATGGATTTTTTGAATTTAAAAAGCTCACGTAGCCAATTTTTTGTTTGAATAAGTCAGAGCTTATGATGAATTTTTGTTTGACGCCCTTTTCAAACGCATTTCGACACCTCGCTCAGTGGTTCAGCACACTAACCACCGAGCCACTGCGCCAGTCTTTTCTTGTCTTTAAATTATCTTATTAAACGCATTTGTCCCTTTCCTGTGTAGATCCTTTCAACCCTAATTGGCTTCCACCAACCCTAATAATTGAACAGGATTCCATCGCGTATTTTGCAAAAAAATACGGCTGACTGTGCTCCACATCCACAAGATCAGTAGGATTCTCTTTAAGAGAAAGTGTGCCGTTTCTCTGTGACAGTGGTGGTCACTTTTCAAGAAAGGTCAAACTATGGCGCTGGATCTGAATACCCTTAGCTGTCTTTCAGTGCTGAACACATTGCTTTCCCAAAATGTGTCACAGTAGAGCAAATGCAGCAGTTTATTTGCCAATTATGCTGTGCTAAAGTGTAACTTTGAGAACCGCAGGGAATCTAAAATTCTTCTGGTACCATAATCTTATATAAGACGTACCACGTTCTGCCTTTAAAACAGCATCTGGTGCACGTCTTTCCTACTCTTTAGAATTTTCATATCAATTCAAACTGTTGAAGGTTTTACCAAGCTCGACAGGCTGCAGTGGGGTTTTGTAAAAAATAAAACGAAACGAAATTCGCTATCGCATTCCGAAAAACGAAAAAAGACCTTCGAAAGCTCGAAAATTTGCAGCAAAGTTTACTTGCGATGGAATTGTCGTCTGTGTAAGGACATCCATTGGTAATTGAGTTTTATACAAATAAAGCTTCAATTGGCATAACTTCTTTGCCTGCAATCAGCCACAATGTTTAGGGGCAGATTCCGTATATCAACGATCGTCCTAACGATATCGTTTTTGAAACTTTAATCTAAAATTTGAAAAATAAGTCATATTCCGCTCTATTTTTTTTGACAAACATCAGCTTTATATTTTTTGGAAAATGAACTGGATTAAGCTCTCAAACTTGTAATTTTAGCATCATTTTGGAGGTTCTATCGTTTCGACAATAATCGTCTGAAACTTTACGGATTGAGTGCCCAGGAGTTCGTCGAAAAGCGATGACCGATGACTCCAATGACAGCCTTTTCGAATGTACATTGATGGCTTTCCCCAGTTCGTTACGCATTTTAAGATCGATTAATCATAAATTTTTTTAATAAGAGTTGTACGAGTTCTAGTTTTCAAAATAAATTGTAATTTATGTTTTAATTCCGTGGAGTGACTTTCACACATTGAACGGAAATTGAAAATATTTTCTTTGTTCGGAATAAAAATTATTTTGTTTCCAGCTGTGGTATATAAGGTATTTAAATAAATTAAAATCACCCATCAAGCTTGGGGCGTTTACGAGAATATTTTAAAATTAGAAATGGATCACGAAAAATATTTTTTACTGTTTTATTTCGGTTGAATTTAAGTGTTCGCATCGGTGGATCGAAATAAAGAAAAACAAGTTAATTTAAAGTAGCAAAAAAAACACCGGATTTTTATCCGCAGCCGGGCCATAAGTTTGATGGTTGGAGCATTGGATATATCATGGATACCTGTATCACATTGGGGCTAATATTTATTTCAACATTCAAGAAAATTCACCTATCGTCAAATCGCGTCGACTGTGAAAGAGTATTTAGTTTGTTTCACGTGTAAAACAAACTTCATTCCGTGAAATATACTCGTTAACGAACGAGCGATGTTCTACCCCTGATTTTTTGTTGGCACAAGACTCAGTTTAAGAGCAACTGTTCAGTGGTTCAAACATTGAATATTATAAATACAGTGCATACAAAACCATCGGCTGCAAATTTAGCGTATCGTACAATTCGATTTTATAAGTCGCATATCCCATACTTGAACCAGTTCGAAAACAACTCGTAGTGGTGGCCAGCTTCGTGTGAATTTCACTGATGCTAATGAACATTTTTAGCCTTTCTAAAAGACTTATTTTTATGGATTTGTTTTGTATTGGCAGCACTTTTCCACTTTTTAGTTTGCCAATTCACAGTGAATTGGATTTAGGTTTCACCATAGGTAGGCCAAGGCAAAAGTCTGAAGCTTCCCTGCTGCTCCTAGTCACTCATGAATGCGATTACCAAATACACACACCCACATCAAATTTTATTTCAAAGAGTGTTTTCGATTAACTAGACTTCGTTTGTGTTGCAGATGAGTTATGCCATTTTTATTCCTTGCAAAATTTGTAGGTTCGTGCATGAGGTTTTGTACAGCTTTTCCGTCTGAAAGTATTTTTCTTTATTTATTTTCGAACAGGTTGATTTCTTTTTGTCAGCGAAAATTTAAATTTAGTCGGTTAAGGCATTCTAGATAGAAATTCGAAGAGTACCGTAAAATGGGGTGACAAGCAACAATTTTTTTTGTTTTGACTGTATTTTCTGAAGCTTTAATATGAGTACACCTAAATATGAGTCATGGCTCCTTTTTTCATTGCTAGCCACCTTGTTGCTGTACAACAAGCGTTTCTATTATATTTCAAGCAAAATACGTCATACGTCATACAGTAGGGTAAAGAAAAACAACAAGTGCAACAATAAAACTTGCAACATGAAAAAAATCTAAACAGGTACATAATAATAAAATTGAAAAGACATAATTGAAAGACATATATCAGAAATTTTTTGGGTAAAATACGGAATAAGTAGGTTTAGGTATAAAAATCTAAATAGCTAGGTACTTCAACGATGGCATATCATTAAAACAAGTCACACAGACCTGGCTTTTATTATGGTGTTGCAATTTTCTTTACCCTAGTGTTGTTGCAAGTCAGCCCTTTGTCGTCGCTTGCCACCCCTTTGTCGTCGCTTGTCACCCCATTTATATCAAAAAAATATGTAATTTAGAACAATTGACTAAAACGTATTGTTTAATAGAGTTAATCACTTACTTTCAGTCTTATTTCCCTTATAAACAAATAGGATTTGTCACAAACACAATTAAAATATCAAAACTTTTCTTTTTGCCACTGAAATATATAAAGTTAAACTAGTCACAAAAAACACTTCAAAATTCACTGATATTTAAAGGCAATTTGGCGCGAAAACAGATCTGACAATTGGTACTAGTGCTGCCAATTTGCTACACCAGTACCTCCTTTGTCGATACGACTCATAACTGTGTGCAAATATGGAATGATGTTGAGCATATAGTACCATTTTCCTTTTTCCTGAAGATTGTTGCTAGTCACCCCGCTGTTGCTAGTCACCCCATTTTACGGTACTTCAAAGAGAACAAAAACGATTTTTAATTGTAACGTTTTTGTTAAGAAGGGATGGATAGGTCAATGCACCTAACGAGGGATTAACCTCCGAGCCATGCACCGCACTCACCCTACCCTCTGCCGTGGACGTAACGAAGGAGATCTCAAAATATTGCACGGCCAAGTCTGAAGCCTTCCCTCTCCATAGCCACCCATATGACCCTAGGTCACAGGACTCCTTGAGTCAGTCCGGGCAGCAGCGAAGGAAGGGGTCCACATCACCGAGGCTGAGGCATGCTAGTAAGCACTGGCTAGCTCGTCGGTCGGGGGGGTTCTTGCCACGGTGACGTAGACGGTTGTTACGTTTTTCATGCCTTTAGGTTGCTGGAATTCCTAGTAAAAAAAAATTAAATAAAATTAAGGGGGTGCGAAATGTCCTTGTTATTATATTAGCGACAGCTAGTCGGTAACTCTTCCAAAGAGGGAGAAGCCAGAGATGTTGTTGGCTTCCTTGGTGTACCCACCCCTGCATAGCTTCATGACCACTGGTATCGCTATGTCTCCATGGCTAATGTGTCACCATATCTTTACATTAGCCCCTAAGGTTCCCTCTATTGGTACTTACGTTCTAACTACGGACCAATCATTGGCGTCCCCAAACTTCGTCACAACCACCAAATAACCAGCTTAGTAAGCCATACTTTTTAAACCACTAGAGCTTCCAAACCATAAGCGAATTGTGACCCTATCGTCAGTCAATTGAATTCTCTTCATCTCCAAAAGCTACCAAAATACATAGCTACACTAAGACAAGGCTAATTCGAAAAATTTGATTTCTTTTAGACCGAGCTTTATTGACAATTCAAGCTATATTCCATATAATACCATAAAAATAAAGCTACGAAAGGATACCTGCTAGGTATGCAGTAGTAGGTACAACAAAAAAAAATAAAAATATCTAAATAAAAATATAAAAAAAAATATTACTAATTTTCCTACTTCAGAATCCCTGCACGAAAGAACACAGAAATAGGGAAAAGAGAAAAAAAAAAAAACTAATAATAAAAAACTTTAGAGAGTCATCACCCGTCGTGAACAACACAAAAAAAAGACTATAGCTAAATAAATTTTGGTTATGGATTCGAGGGCGTATACGTAATTTTCTACGAATATGATTATACATGCAATTTTGATATCATTTATTCACTTGTTGTTTTTGTCAGTACCTAGGCCAAGTTAACGACTAAGAATTATATTCAGTTCAAACCCGTTTAAGAAATTGCGTAAAAACTTACATGACTTACCAGAGCTATCCATTTTAAAGTAAACCAAATGGTAGGTACTTAATGCGTTGGTTGATGCCAAGGGGTGAGGGGGAATATGTGCACATCTTCGCCGCCGGCCCGATGATTTATCATTTCCTTTTTTTTTTTTTTTCTGCCGATAGGTGAGCTAAATTTTGAGAGAGAAACAAAAGAGAATTTCTTACACAGGTGTTGGTGAACTGTTACACTGTTTGTTAGCAAGGGTGAAATACTCAACTTAACTCCTATCTCTAGATTTCTTATCTGACGGGAATGGCGATGACTCTAATGTCGCCCAGGGATTTGTGGCAACAAATGTTGACTGGCAATGTTATGTTGCGGGAGGTTTTCGCCGCTAGTTTTCGGCGTTGGATTGATGTTGCTGGAGCTGCTGCTGTTGGTAAAGATGTTGATGTTGCGTGGAGTTGTCATGTATGTTGTGAGTCGTTTGATGCATCCTCAAGTTGAAGGTCGTAGAGACCACATCGAACGACCACTTGGCGGATGATCTTGTTGTTGGAGTTGTCGTTGTCGTAGCTCGTGGTGGAGGCGGCGGGAGATTACGTCGACGGGGATTCGTTCGCCTAATTCTTCTGTTGGCTGGTATTATCGGTAGCACAGTCACCACGGGAGTTGGTAAGCTGTTCTGGTGGTGTCGTTCTTACACCCGAGTCGGTTGATGGGCTAGGTGATGGTACAGGATATGTCATATACCTGACGTTGAAGTTGTTGTTGCCGCTGTTGCCATTCGTCTTAGATTTTGGTGGCGGAAATAGCACTGATATGAACTTTTTATGCGATCTATTTTTGGCAATGTTCACTCGCTGAGCACCAATAGATGGATGGTACCTCCGAAACAAAAACACTAGTTGGACAGAAAGTTCGTCCGGGCACGTTAGGTTTTTTTTTTTTTTTGTTTGCCTTTAGCACTTTGCTTAAACGCTCAGTGGTTAATTACGAGGCACAGTTAGGCATTATGTATGTACACATATTTATTTTTCTTTTTGTTGGGGTTTTAAAAATTTTTTTTTTTTTTTTGTGTCTTTTTGATCCTTATTTTTTTGTTATTTTGTTTTATTATTTCCACACGATATGTCCAAAATTCGGAAACTAGATACGCTTTCACACAAAAAAAAGAAAGTATCCTCCACAGAATAATATGGAGTCAAAAGGGTACTCCCGTACACTCCTCCGAACAGAAAACCGCACCAAGAACTCTCCAAAGACGAGCGTGACCACCTTATATATACTCGCCGGTTGTCTCCCTTGCGGGTTTTTTTTTTTTTTCTAGTCATACGACCTCACCGTTTTTCTATTATGCCTTTGTTGTTCTTGCTCTATTATATATAAAAAAAAGCATATTCCTAGTATTCGTGTAAGCTAGCTCCGTCCTACTTTCGCCAAGCTTCCCCTTCTTGCAATGCTAGTCTTGAGATGGGTAGTCCACTAGCCTACTCTTTGAGTATGGTGAAGATTAGCTTCGACGGCGCAATTCTGCACTGGGTTCTAATTTTAGCTATTTCCCTTTTCACTTTGGAGGAATATCCCTCCCACTAAGCTAACTCACAATTCCTTGCATTTTCGTTAAAACAAAAAAAACAATATGATTGCATACTCTTAGGATGCAAACTAACCTAACCTGAACCGGAACTGGGACTCGTTTCCTACAAAGCTTATTCGTTTAGCGCTTTCTCCAAAGAGCTAAAAGAAGAAGAAAAGAAACTAGGCTAATAGCGAACCAACCCACGCTCTGGCATGCCTATGCACGTCTCATGCACAGACGAACTAGCCCAAAGGGAGAGAAGAAATAAAAAAAAATTTTAATTTAGATATCATGTCATTTTCTCAAGTCTTTGCAATGATAAATTCCTGTACGTTTACCTTGAAGATCCTCCAACTCGTACAAATTATTCCCCACAACCCGACGTACTCGCATTTTTATGAATTTTGGGCTTAATTTGGCACTTATTTTCTTAGATGCATCGCTGAGCACGAAATTCCTTCTGAAAATCAAATCTCCAACGCCATACTTTACATTTTTGGATCGAGTATTGTAAGCGCTTTCGTAACCTTCGTGTGCCTTGGCAAGCGATTGCTTAATGTATGAATGAAGTATGTTCATCCTCTCCGCTTTCGAGAGTAATCTAGTCTCGGAATTATTGAGACATTTTAGGTTGGCTAACAGCTTATAGTCTGTACCGTGTTCAACCATCGGTTGCCCGAATAAGGCCTCATAAGGAGATACTCCTATTGCTGAGTGGATAGTGGTGCGAAGGGCACATGCTATAGAGGGGAGGAGGACATCCCAATTTCTTTGATCCGGATCAATATAGGAGCGGATAGCAGCAAGAATTGACCTATTTACCCTTTCACTTGCATTTGCTTGCGGTGAGTAGGAGGCTGTCTTTACGTGACTTATCCCATACACTTGCATGACCTTGGAGAACTCGTGGCTGGTAAACTGTCGCCCATTATCGGTCAAGATAGTTTCTGGTACCCCGAATACATAAAAAATTTGTTCCTTAAGGAACTTTAACGTAGTATCCGATGTCGCTTTCCCTAACGGTTGAATAAGAACAAATTTCGTGAGTTGATCCAAAGCAACGATTATGTGCGTCTTACCAGACTTCGAACGTGGATAGGGGCCCAGAAAGTCGATATAGACCATCTGAAATGGCTTTTCCACCACAAATGCCTTACCCATAGGTGGTCTTAGAATGGTGTTTGGGGCCTTTGAGGTCTTACAAATGTCACATTTAGTGATGAACGATTTGACTTGGGATGCCATGTTGGGCCAAAAAAAACGCTGTCGTAGTCGGTATAAAGTTTTAGCTATTCCCCCATGCGAAGCCCGAGGCGGCTGGTGAGCCAAAGATATCAAGCGCTCCGTTAGCTCCTCCGGAACCCATAGTTTCCATGCGAGGTCGTCCTCCAACGGATTCCCTGTGCTATGTCTGACCCTCTTGTATACGAAATTATTCGAGACTCGAAGGTCAGGTAGCTGATCTTGTTGTTCTTCGATGGTACCAATGATCTTGCAGTATTCCCTAGATGTAAAACTAGGATCTCCAAGATCGATATGGAGCACATCGGAGGGATCCTTCAGCATAGGCTCATTGAGTTGCAGAGCACCTATCTCGTATGCGCGAGATAGGGCATCAGGCACAACATTCTGCGAACCCTTTCGATGCTCAATGCTGAAATCGAACCCTTGTAGTTTCAGGCTCCATCGGGCCAAACGACCACTGAGATCCCTCTGACTCATCAGCCATCTCAAGCTCGCATGGTCTGTTACAATCCTGAACCTGGCACCTTCTATATACGGTCTAAATTTCTGAACACCCATTACCGCTGCCAAACATTCTCGCTCCGTAACACTATAGTTGCGTTGAGCCGTATTAAGTTTATGGGAATAAAAATAAATAGGGCGCTCTGCACCATCCCCATCTTCCTGGCACAACACACATCCAATGCCCGATGCGGAAGCATCACAAAGGATAATAAATTCTTTCCCGAAATCTGGATGCGACAGAACAGGTGCCGACGTCAAAGTAGCTTTTATCGAGTTGAACGCGTGGATAGCTCGATCATCAAAACAAAATTTCTTCCCCCCTTTTAAGGTGTCTGTAAGAGGAGATGCTAATGAGGAGAAATCTTTAACAAATCTCCTATACCACCCCGCTAGTCCTAAAAATCGCCTAACCTGGCGAGCTGAGGAGGGAATAGGAAAGTCGTTTATGGCGGATATCTTCGAAGGATCTGTTTTCAAACACCCTTCTCCTACAATGTATCCTAGATACTTTAATTCTTTAAAGCAGAACTTTGATTTCTGTACATTAATTGTAAGTCCAGCGTCTCTAAGCTTATTAGCTACCACTCTAAGCATTTTGATATGTTCCTCAAATGTGCGCGAGATTATAAGTAAGTCGTCCAAATACACGAATACATTTTCTCTCAATTCATGCGGTACCACTTTGTCCATCAATCTGCACATGCGTTGAGGCGCATTGCAAAGGCCAAAGGGCATAACGGTGAACTGATATAAGGGTCTGCCGGGGACCGTAAACGCCGTCTTCTGCCTCGATCCTTCTTCCAGCGGTATTTGCCAAAAGGCGTCCTTCAGATCCACACTTGAAATAAAGTGTGTCTCTGACAGACGCCCTAGCAAACCCTCTATATGAGGAAGAGGATACGCATCTTTCTTTGTGACACTGTTGATTTTTCGGTAGTCTAAACACAACCGATTTTTTCCTGGCTTGCGTATGAGGACTACCGGAGAGTTCCACGCGCTTGTACTTTCCTCGATAACCCCCATTTCCAGCATACGATCAAGTTCCTCATATAAAAGCTTCTGCACCTACAGGGTAGTGACGTTGCTTAATTGGTTCGGCATCCCCCGTGTCAATGACATGTTCCTCTCGCCAAGTTTTTCCTAGGCCAATAGTGGTAAAGGAAGGAAACAGGCGGACGGCTTGTTCCAATGCGCTGGACTCCTCCACTGTTAAATCATGCGCATACGTATCACGTCCTTGCGGACCTACTTCTTGCATTATATCAGAGATAAGGTTTGGGGCTATTTGAAATTCTTTCCAGAAATTCACTCCTAGATACAGACGTTGTTTCAGAGTTGGTACTATCAGAAGCTCTACCGATTTGGATTCACCTCTATAGGATATTTCGGCAGTGATTTTTCCAACTATCGGCTGCGAAAAGCCATCAGCGGTTTTGACTTCCGAGGAAAATTTTGAAGGAGAAATGTTATGTTTGCGCAGGAAATCCAATCCACCCTCTCCCAAACAGCTAATGCTAGCCCCGCTATCGAGCAATCCTAACATAGGTTCTCCCATTATAGAGACTCTCGCATAGGGACGAGGATCGTCCATGCTACAAAGGGTGGTAGATTCTATCGCCTTATACCTTTTTCGCTTAACCTTGAACCTGCCTCTCAATTTCTCGATTCGCCTGGAAACCGGTGCAGCCTGCTGGCCGAAAATCCTGTTTCTGGCATTATAATAGTTTTCAAGTCTTTCATGTAAAGTTCTAGGTGGGGGTTTGCAAAAATATTTAAGTCTGGGTAGTGTTATAGTTGTATTAGATCTGGGGGTTCGTTTTAAAATATTCACCCGAGGCAGTGGATCTACCTCTGAACCATCCGGCAAGTTGTTACAGATTGACGTAAGTGTTAAATGGTTACTAGGAGCGATATCTAGTGGGAGTCCGGGTTCCGATTCTGCGAGCAGTTCCCCCGAGACGCTAAACTGCTCCTTATCTCGTTTCCCTGACAACGGGGGCACTGGGGAGTGGTGGTTTCTTCCTGGCCACATTTAAAACAAAACAAATGCCTTTGTGGATCAGGGCAGTCATAGAATGAGTGACCAATAGCTTTGCAGTTCCAACAAGTATATCGGCGGGTCTCTCTTCTAGGATGCAAGGCCTCTACATTGGCGAAATGTTCGCCGACTATTTCAGAGCTTTCTACCTCTACCTCGGATACAGCGTTCCTTCTTGCAGGCGGAACAAATCCATTATTGCGTTTGCGGCTGTCACGATCACTGAGATACTTCTCCGTGTTCCGACACACGTAGACCATTTCCGGTAAACTAGCGGTCTGAAAAGTTAGAAGCAATTCCCCGATACGCGTCCGAACATTTTGCTTAATAAGTTCAATGATTTCGCTTTCGGGCTTAGGCACTCGCAGTCTACTATTTAATTGCTGAATTGCACTGTAAAAATCATCAAAAGATTCTGAAGGCAGCTGGTGCCTGTCGTACATCTTTCGAGATAATTCCGAATCTGATTCAAGGCTTCGGAATTGCTCAATCAGAGCCAGGCGCAGGGTAGTCCAGCTCACTGTCGGGTTGGCCTTGAGATATACCCAATACCAGCTTTCAACTTGGCCTCTGAGGAATTGATGAAAATTCATGGAAATGTCCTCCCAGCTGGCCTCGTGGCACAATTTCAGACGGTCCAATCTAAAGAGGAAATCGCCCACTGTCATATTGCGGTTATCAAACGTGATGCCCCATTTATGAAAGTCGTGAGCTCGCGAGTTGGACCGAGTAGGTCGCTGACCCCGTGGACCAGTGGAAACGTCATCAAGATTTAGGTTGTCTAGCCGACTGAGAAAATCGTCAGCGTGATCACTACGGCCGCGAGCGGGTGGTATAGCTTGAGACCGGTATGGAGGGGGTGGTGGTTGGGCAGAATATCCGGGAGGGGGGTTTTGCCTTGGCATATTGTGAATGGGGTTGGGCCGAGTTTCAGGGGTGGCCGCCGCCAAAGTTTCCCGAACAATAGAGGCAACTTCATTACGAAGGCAATTACGGTCTCTTTCCATTTCTTCTCTCAAGACTCGAAAATCTTCAGCTCTGTTCAGCCCTACAGTCGCAGTAACTACACCTCGGATGTAATCCGCAAGCCTTTCTTCGTCGCTTGACTCTTCAGTCGTCTGTCGAGGCGGAATTTGGGTGTCAATCGCCGCGGCGTGGGCAGTATTTTCCAAGCGGGAGCTGTTTGCCTGCTGGCTTACGCCGACAGCAACAGCGGCCGCTCCGTCTGTCGACTCTTCCACTCGGTTGTTGTTATCGGTTGGACTATTGGGCATGGTGAGGTTGGCACTCTCCTCGAAAAGTGAGGCATTTCCAAGGCTACGTAGGAGATATCTCCTCTGACTTGCGCTGAAAAGACCTTTCGGCTGCCTAGCTTTCTTTGGCCTTTGTGACATAGCCTTTTTTTTTTAGAGGGCTGGTAAGTCTTGATTGATTGCTAATTCGAAAGACTGGTAACAGGGAAAACAATTCTTCAAATATCTAAATCTTCGAATTCAGAGTCTTGATAAAAAAATTTTAGCAAAGAAAAGGAAAATTCTCATAACTTATCTGGTGTACAGTCGCAACTAATGCTAACTAGATTGGATGTAAAAACAAAACTTATTGCTATACTATGTCTCTTTCTGACTTCGCCTAAACTAAACTTCTATAAATAGGGTTTTTCTCTTTTTTTTTTTTTTTGTTGAAAAAATATCTGTCGGTTATGTCAGCAGCCCAACTAAACAGGGATCGACTCTTTTAAGCGGAAAAACCCAACAGATGTGCCAACAGAAGACGACCTCCCAAGAAAGCTAGCAAACTGGGATATCACATACATATGGAAGTTATAAAACGGCAGATGTGAAAACAATAAGACGACCTTCCAAGAAGGGATATTTCGAAGTCATAAAACGGCAGATGCACCGACAAAAGAGACGATGCGAGCACCAAACAAGAAACCGCGCCTTGAACACATAAATAGTAGCGTTTCTCGCTTATAGTAGTTAGTTTTTTAAGAAGACTTAAATAAAAGAAGAGCTCTTGCTCTAGAAAAATAAAAACCATTAATTTTTAGTTAAAATTGGCGCAGTCGGTAGGATAGCTATCAAAAAATGTACACGTATACTACATAAAAAAAAAAATAAAAATAGCTATCTAGTGATACGAACGAAAATCGTCACACACAAAGTAAAACCTTCCGTGAATACTTTAATGAACTTAAAGTTTAAAATCAGTGGAAATCAAAATAGGAAACACTTTATAGACCATAAAGTTTAAGTTATTCTCATTGTGAATACCCTATCGAACATAGTGTTTAAATTCATAAAAATCTATACACTCTAGTGAACCCAGAGTTTAAGTATAAAATCTTTAAAACAAATAAAGAACAAAACCAAGTAGAATTCTTTAAAGCAGATAAAGAAAAACTACAAAGTGAATTAGTTTAATAACCAATGTCAACGTAAACGACTAATGTTATGAAGTTCCATAGAGGAAAAACTAATTAGAGACCGAGCAGATGAACAAATTATTCAAAAGGAAGAAACCAACAAAACCCGATTCATATGAAGAAGGAAGCACAACGGACGAAGAAGACGATCATTTGATACAAATCAGAAACGCACCGATACCAGCAAGTTGTAAGAATATTTTAAGTATTAATTCTAAGAAAAATAATTGTGAAAATAGTGAAAGTAGTTTTGACATAGTAATTAAAAAAGAAAATATTAAAATGGCTTTAACATTAACACTAGACCCACTTAAGTACATCGAGAAACTAAGTACGTTTGACGGTAGAAGAGAAGACTTGTATACGTTCATAACCAATGTAGAAGGAATTATTCCAACATTGAATAAATATGATGACCAATCACAATTAATGTGTATCAACATATTAAAATCAAAATTGATAGGTAAAGCAAAAAGATGCGTAGAAATTCATGCACATCTAAATAAATGGATAGAGATAAAAGAATTATTAGTAAGCAATTTTGGAGGATTCAAAAGTAGCTTTCAATTATACGACGACCTTCGTCAAATAAACTACAAAAACAATGTAATGACATTTTATAACGAGATACAGAAAACGTTATGTGAATTAAATCAGAAAACAGTGCAAGAAAATAAACCACTTGATATACCTCATAATAACCAAACTGCATTAGACACTTTTAAAGAAAAATTACCTATTCATATGAGAACAGTATTATTCTCACTAAAACCAACTAGCCTACAAGCAGCATTATACGAACTAAGTCAGGCAGGATTCATAGAAGAAAGAAGGGAAGAAAGATCTGAACCTAAAAGATAGAATTATATACCACAAAAACCTTATCAAAATAATTCTCAACCAAAAAATCCAGTAAATAACAGACCACCAGTCAACTATTATAATAATAATCCCAATAATAACTATAGAAATCCCAATTACAAAGGTAATAATTACAACCCCAATTACTACAACAGAAGTCAGAATGTAGAACAAATGGAAATAGATCCCACTAGTAGTCAACTTAGAAGAGTACAACCTCAACAAATAAACCATTCTAATAACGAATTGGAATTAAGAACAAACCAAAAATTTTCAGTATCCGGCCTCGGAACCACCGTTACCGGATTGCCATTTATTAAACTAGTAAAAAACAAACAAACTATCCGAATGCTAATAGACACGGGAGCAACGAATAGTTTAATAAATAGAAATAATGCCCCACAAAACTATATCATACAAAGAGAAAAACCTTTAACTTTAAAAACCGTAGGAACTCCAGTAATAATAAATGAAGAAATAAAAATCCCAAAAGAAAGATTTATTTACAATGTTGTAGAAGATTGTGTATTCCAAATACTAGATTTCAATCAACATTTCAATGGAATTATAGGAAATAATATATTAATCCCTAACCAAAGTAAGATCGATTTTAGAACAAAAACTTTAGAATTAAATAATGAAATAATACCTTTATTCTTCAGTATAGACGAAGAAAAAGAATATGAAAAAGAAATAAATTACTTTAATAATATAGAACCACGAAGTTCCATTTTCGACGAACTAGAAACTAAAAGGTTAGACCATTTAAATGCCGAAGAGCATACCAAATTAACAGAATTACTAAAAAACAATGAAAAAACATTTTTTCACAAGGGAGACGACCTGAGTTTCACATCTCATGTAAAACATAAAATAGCAACAACAAGTGATGAACCAATTTTCTCCAGAATCTATAGGTATCCAGAAGTCCATAAAAAGGAAGTAGATAAACAGATAGATGAGTTATTAAAACAACAAATAATAGTAAAAAGCACTAGTCCATATAACGCACCCATATGGATAGTACCTAAAAAAGAAGACAAAACAGGAGAAAAAGAATGGCGAATCGTCATCGATTATAGAAAGCTAAATAATGTAACCAAAGAGGATAAATTCCCCATACCAATAATAGAAGATATTCTAGATAAAATGGGAAGAGCAAATTATTTTACTACTTTAGATTTGACAAAAGGATTTTACCAGATAGAGGTAGAACCAGAAGATAGAGAGAAAACTGCGTTCTCTACTTTATCAGGACATTATGAATTCGCTAGAATGCCATTCGGTCTCAAAAACGCACCGGCGACATTTCAGCGTATGATGAATGAAGTATTAAAAGAATTTGTAGGAAAAATATGTTATGTATATTTAGACGATATAATAATATTTAGCACGTCACTAGAAGAACACCTCTCTTCTCTCGAAAAAGTATTAAAGAAACTCCAAAGCGTAAATTTGAGAGTATCTCTTAACAAATGCGATTTCTTAAAGAAAGAAAGTGAATTTTTAGGACATATAATAACTCCAGAAGGCATTAAACCAAATCCAGAAAAGTTAAAAACAATACAAAAATTCCCTATACCCACAACTATAAAAGAAATACAGTCATTTTTAGGATTAACAGGTTATTACCGCAAATTTATAAATGACTATGCAAAAATTATAAAACCCATGACACTTTGTTTAAAGAAAAATAGCAAAATAAATATAGAAAACAAAGATTATAAGGACTCATTTGAGAAAGTAAAACTTGCGATGCAAGACACACTCATTAACAAACACCCAGATTTCTCAAAAGAATTTACTTTGACTACAGATGAAAGTAACTTTGCAATAGGAGCCGTGTTAAGTCAAAACCAGGGACCATTAGGATTTGCAAGTAGAACTTTAAATAAACATGAATGTAATTATTCAACGATAGAAAAGGAATTGTTAGCCATAGTATGGGCAACGAAACAGTTTCGTCACTATCTTTACGGTAGAAGATTTAAAATATTAACCGATCATCGACCATTAGCATGGTTGCATAATCTAAAAGAACCTAATAGTAAGTTACAAAGATGGAAGATTAAATTAGAAGAATATGACTTTGAAATAAGATACCTAGCAGGAAAAGAAAATAAAGTTGCAGATGCACTTTCAAGAATAAAGATAGATACAATAAATGCATTAGAAGAAGAAGAAGATTTAGTTAGCACCAGACATAGTGTAATATCAGATAGCTCCAATCTAATATCAATCACAGAGAAACCCTTGAACATATTCAAAAGACAAATAATATTAGAAAAGGGAGAAAATACCATAGAAGAGATAACTTTCCCATTCCCAGGAAAGAGAAGAATAAAAATAACCAGAAAAAACTTCAGCAAAGAAACCTATGAATACAAGTCTTGCACAAAGACCAATTCAGGAGAAAGAAAAAATTTGCAACCACCCAACATGAAAGCAGTAGTGATAATCTTAATGATTATTCTGTACAAGCAGATAACGGTAGTACAACCACAGGAAATACAAATTAATGAAATTAAACAAGAATTTCTTATAATAGAAAGTGAAAAGGTAGAACTTATAGAAAAATATAATACAATGATACATTTAATTAACTTAACCGATTATAAAGGACTAATCGAACAATTAAAAGCACAGTATAAATTAATGCCAGAAAAGCATTATAAACAACTTAGTGAAATAATCAAATTAGAACAAAAAATTGATACCCTAATCCCACATCACATATTAAAAAGAGGATTAATAAATTTAGGAGGTTCCATCTTGAAATTCATATTCGGAGCAATGGATGACGATGATAGAATAGAAATAGAAAAGAAACTTAAAACACTAGAAGAAAATAAGCATAATACCATAGATAACTTAAATAAACAAATAAAGATAAACGATCATTTTAATAATCAGTTTAAAACTTTAAGTGAATTAATGAACCAAGGTATCGAAACAGTTAATAAATTAAGAAACAGAAGCAGTGATATTGATAACCTTCGTATAGAAATAGAATTCAATAACAACATAAGAGAAATTAGAGAAACTTTAGGAAAAATAGAAGACGTAATATTGACTAGCAGAACAGGAATACTAACACAAAACATTATTACAAGCCAAGAAATTAAAGAGAATAATATCGCATTTGAAAAATTAAAAGAATTAAAAATCAATTTAGCAACGTACAAAGAAAATATTTTAGTAATTGTATTAATTCCCCAATATTCCAACCAAACATTTAATAAAATATACATTCAAAACTTTCCTATAAATAGTAAAATTATAGATTTACAAACTAATAACTTCCTAGAATTGAATAAAAGATTATATTATATAACTAAAGAAATAAAAAATTTACAAATATTAAAGGACGATTGTATAGAAAATATATTAATAAACAAACAAATGAAATGCAAAACTAAAAAATATGAAGATAAAAATGTAATAATAGAAAAAGAAAAATATCTAATAATTAAGAATCTAGAAAAAACCGAAATACAACAAAATTGTAATAATCTAAACTACATACTAGAAGGAAATTACTTAATAAAAGCAGAGAACTGTAAAATTTCAATGAACAATGTAATTTATAATAGAAAGTATTACAAAGACGAAAAGATAATACCTGTACTAAACTATAACTTTTCAAATGAATATTTGGAAGAAGTCAGGTATGAATCCATTGATAATTTAAAAAAAATAATAGAAATAAAAAATGAAAAGGAAACACAGTATATTTTTAGTCTCTCAACAACTTTATTAATCATTGCGATCATTGTGATAATAATATTATACAAAATAAAGAGACAAAATAAAACTATAATAAATCTACCTCCAGTCATAAACGAACCGAAGGAAGACTCTAAGGAGGGAGGGGTTATGTCAGCAGCCCAACTAAACAGGGATCGACTCTTTTAAGCGGAAAAACCCAACAGATGTGCCAACAGAAGACGACCTCCCAAGAAAGCTAGCAAACTGGGATATCACATACATATGGAAGTTATAAAACGGCAGATGTGAAAACAATAAGACGACCTTCCAAGAAGGGATATTTCGAAGTCATAAAACGGCAGATGCACCGACAAAAGAGACGATGCGAGCACCAAACAAGAAACCGCGCCTTGAACACATAAATAGTAGCGTTTCTCGCTTATAGTAGTTAGTTTTTTAAGAAGACTTAAATAAAAGAAGAGCTCTTGCTCTAGAAAAATAAAAACCATTAATTTTTAGTTAAAATTTGTCTATATTCTGGTTTCTTCTATTTCATTAAATGTTTGGTGGTTGTGACTGGTTTAGCGGGGATCATGCTGTCCAGGAGTACCAACCCTTCTTGAAGGTACGACTCGCTGCTGATAACCGGTACAGTATAATGAAGAGCGTGCAGAGGTGTAGTGGCTCCGGTAGGAGCTACGTATTGCAGCCTAAATGTGAATTTCAGCCAATGCATCTATGCGTTGCTTATATGAGCATTGCCTTAGGACACTTAAGGAAGGATTAATTCACAATTCGCATTTCTGAGTTTGGCGACTCCAATACAGCTTTATTGTTGGGAGGTTGCAACAGGTGTGGTGGATAATATGATGTTTCCATAACTACTGGGCATAGTGCCAACAACAAAATAAAGCTTGTGGATACCAATAAAAAGAGGGCCCGCCGTAATTCCAGCCAGTTTCACTTGGCGGATCGCTGGTTGAAGCCGGGCCTGACTTCTTATTGAGAAAACAAAATTGAATCTATCTAACTCCGTGAATATCACACTAGTTATCAAAAAAAACAAAATCGCAGCAGACCTAGATAGAGCTGTTGGAATCCATCTATCGGCCGATTTGTCTGATTAACCAGACGTGAGTATCCTATGAGCGCAGCAAAATAAAAACAAACTGCAAAACGAGTCGAAAATTGTAAAAAAAAATGAAGAAATTTACCAACACCTCGAAACACGGGGGTTTTCCAAGATATACTAGATCGAAAATACCGAAAAATTTAGGACATTTCGGGCCCCACGTTGGGCGCCACCTGTAACGTTTTTGTTAAGAAGGGATGGATAGGTCAATGCACCTAACGAGGGATTAACCTCCGAGCCATGCACCGCACTCACCCTACCCTCTGCCGTGGACGTAACGAAGGAGATCTCAAAATATTGCACGGCCAAGTCTGAAGCCTTCCCTCTCCATAGCCACCCATATGACCCTAGGTCACAGGACTCCTTGAGTCAGTCCGGGCAGCAGCGAAGGAAGGGGTCCACATCACCGAGGCTGAGGCATGCTAGTAAGCACTGGCTAGCTCGTCGGTCGGGGGGGTTCTTGCCACGGTGACGTAGACGGTTGTTACGTTTTTCATGCCTTTAGGTTGCTGGAATTCCTAGTAAAAAAAAATTAAATAAAATTAACGGGGTGCGAAATGTCCTTGTTATTATATTAGCGACAGCTAGTCGGTAACTCTTCCAAAGAGGGAGAAGCCAGAGATGTTGTTGGCTTCCTTGGTGTACCCACCCCTGCATAGCTTCATGACCACTGGTATCGCTATGTCTCCATGGCTAATGTGTCACCATATCTTTACATTAGCCCCTAAGGTTCCCTCTATTGGTACTTACGTTCTAACTACGGACCAATCATTGGCGTCCCCAAACTTCGTCACAACCACCAAATAACCAGCTTAGTAAGCCATACTTTTTAAACCACTAGAGCTTCCAAACCATAAGCGAATTGTGACCCTATCGTCAGTCAATTGAATTCTCTTCATCTCCAAAAGCTACCAAAATACATAGCTACACTAAGACAAGGCTAATTCGAAAAATTTGATTTCTTTTAGACCGAGCTTTATTGACAATTCAAGCTATATTCCATATAATACCATAAAAATAAAGCTACGAAAGGATACCTGCTAGGTATGCAGTAGTAGGTACAACAAAAAAAAATAAAAATATCTAAATAAAAATATAAAAAAAAATATTACTAATTTTCCTACTTCAGAATCCCTGCACGAAAGAACACAGAAATAGGGAAAAGAGAAAAAAAAAAAAACTAATAATAAAAAACTTTAGAGAGTCATCACCCGTCGTGAACAACACAAAAAAAAGACTATAGCTAAATAAATTTTGGTTATGGATTCGAGGGCGTATACGTAATTTTCTACGAATATGATTATACATGCAATTTTGATATCATTTATTCACTTGTTGTTTTTGTCAGTACCTAGGCCAAGTTAACGACTAAGAATTATATTCAGTTCAAACCCGTTTAAGAAATTGCGTAAAAACTTACATGACTTACCAGAGCTATCCATTTTAAAGTAAACCAAATGGTAGGTACTTAATGCGTTGGTTGATGCCAAGGGGTGAGGGGGAATATGTGCACATCTTCGCCGCCGGCCCGATGATTTATCATTTCCTTTTTTTTTTTTTTTCTGCCGATAGGTGAGCTAAATTTTGAGAGAGAAACAAAAGAGAATTTCTTACACAGGTGTTGGTGAACTGTTACACTGTTTGTTAGCAAGGGTGAAATACTCAACTTAACTCCTATCTCTAGATTTCTTATCTGACGGGAATGGCGATGACTCTAATGTCGCCCAGGGATTTGTGGCAACAAATGTTGACTGGCAATGTTATGTTGCGGGAGGTTTTCGCCGCTAGTTTTCGGCGTTGGATTGATGTTGCTGGAGCTGCTGCTGTTGGTAAAGATGTTGATGTTGCGTGGAGTTGTCATGTATGTTGTGAGTCGTTTGATGCATCCTCAAGTTGAAGGTCGTAGAGACCACATCGAACGACCACTTGGCGGATGATCTTGTTGTTGGAGTTGTCGTTGTCGTAGCTCGTGGTGGAGGCGGCGGGAGATTACGTCGACGGGGATTCGTTCGCCTAATTCTTCTGTTGGCTGGTATTATCGGTAGCACAGTCACCACGGGAGTTGGTAAGCTGTTCTGGTGGTGTCGTTCTTACACCCGAGTCGGTTGATGGGCTAGGTGATGGTACAGGATATGTCATATACCTGACGTTGAAGTTGTTGTTGCCGCTGTTGCCATTCGTCTTAGATTTTGGTGGCGGAAATAGCACTGATATGAACTTTTTATGCGATCTATTTTTGGCAATGTTCACTCGCTGAGCACCAATAGATGGATGGTACCTCCGAAACAAAAACACTAGTTGGACAGAAAGTTCGTCCGGGCACGTTAGGTTTTTTTTTTTTTTTGTTTGCCTTTAGCACTTTGCTTAAACGCTCAGTGGTTAATTACGAGGCACAGTTAGGCATTATGTATGTACACATATTTATTTTTCTTTTTGTTGGGGTTTTAAAAATTTTTTTTTTTTTTTTGTGTCTTTTTGATCCTTATTTTTTTGTTATTTTGTTTTATTATTTCCACACGATATGTCCAAAATTCGGAAACTAGATACGCTTTCAGACAAAAAAAAGAAAGTATCCTCCACAGAATAATATGGAGTCAAAAGGGTACTCCCGTACACTCCTCCGAACAGAAAACCGCACCAAGAACTCTCCAAAGACGAGCGTGACCACCTTATATATACTCGCCGG
This sequence comes from Cheilosia variabilis, assembly GCA_951230905.1. NCBI lineage: Eukaryota > Metazoa > Arthropoda > Insecta > Diptera > Syrphidae > Cheilosia > Cheilosia variabilis. Next base: position 56,382,091 of record OX579680.1, on the reverse strand, counting down.
TTGTCTCCCTTGCGGGTTTTTTTTTTTTTTTCTAGTCATACGACCTCACCGTTTTTCTATTATGCCTTTGTTGTTCTTGCTCTATTATATATAAAAAAAAGCATATTCCTAGTATTCGTGTAAGCTAGCTCCGTCCTACTTTCGCCAAGCTTCCCCTTCTTGCAATGCTAGTCTTGAGATGGGTAGTCCACTAGCCTACTCTTTGAGTATGGTGAAGATTAGCTTCGACGGCGCAATTCTGCACTGGGTTCTAATTTTAGCTATTTCCCTTTTCACTTTGGAGGAATATCCCTCCCACTAAGCTAACTCACAATTCCTTGCATTTTCGTTAAAACAAAAAAAACAATATGATTGCATACTCTTAGGATGCAAACTAACCTAACCTGAACCGGAACTGGGACTCGTTTCCTACATAATATATGAAAAATAAAACGAGAAACGAATTGAAGTGCTTGAAAATTGGTATTTCCTTTAAAATCGACTTAATGTTTAGCCAGTGTATCCTGGGGGACTTTCTTCGTACAACCATGGCAACTGAGTGTAATTACCAACCGAATGCAATATCGTAAAAATTCGATAAAAATAGGCGCCGTTCCATCGATAACCTTTTACCCCATTATCCTGATTTAGATCTACGCAATTTTTATTTTAATCTCATATCATATCATAGCACGCCCTAAAGTCAAATATGTCAACCATACACTTCTGCACTGCAGTCCTGTGTGATCCACAATAAGTTCACGAAATACCTTCTTAAGCTGAGCTTTTTTATTTGTGAAAATATTCGCTTTCGCGCCTGTACAATTCGATTATAAAACCGGTGAAATCACCACGTCCCCTCATATCCTAGTCTACGCCATCTCCATCAATGCAGTCTGCGTTTCTCTTATGCCAATTGTGGTACATATAAAATTCGATAAAATTGAGCCATTCAGGCGGGAGCCCTATCAACCACATATACGTCCTTTCAGGAAGCCTAACTCTAGGCCACTGTAATATGGAACTGGGTCCAAAGGAAGCGCATACAACGGGAGCACTTTGCAAATGTGAAGGTCAGCTCCTGCCTAAGGCTCCCATTCGACATAATGGTACACCGTCTATCGGGCATTTGCAGTATGCTTTCTAGTGTTCATTATAAACCCCAACCCATCGGCGGAGTTTTGCGAAATAGCTTCCTACATAATAATCTGTCAAAACAAGTCGATCGTTACACCTAATCATATATATTTGGGACTTCTACTGGCGGGGATACGATTTGGATTTTTTAACGAACAACTGTGCACGACTGTTCGTCAAATTAAGTTGATACATGCGGATTGTCAGATGAATCCTATCGTCGCCATGCGGATGCAGATATCCTGTGACTTGGCAGACAAAATCGACGAAATCGTTAGATGTCGCCAAAGGAACATTGAATTTGTCAAGGACGTGACGCGCCTCTGCCAATTTCCCCTGCTCTTGATTGTCGCGTCGTATTCTTCACGAATGTTGCGTTCGCTTTATTTTTCTTGATATTTATTCATGGGAAGGATATTAGAACAACCATTTTTAAAACGCTGCTAAGGGCACAGAATATTCTTGCGAATATAGTCGCGTGCCTGTGCGACGGTACGGTTGAGGATGCCGATTATTCTGCCGCGAATTGACAGAGATTATATCCGGTTAGCGAATGAAGGCGAGTGTATAGATAGAGTTTTATATTGACAAGCAATTTTTTTCCTATGAGGACTTTTTACTAATGCGGGAAAAGCTGGAATTCAAATTGGGTGGACTGCTTTGTCTGGATAGGAAATTACGATTGCGTCGTCGACGTTTATGTGTTTGGTTATTTGGGTTCGACACAGGGAGACTTCAACTATGATTCTTTTTTATTGACAACCAACCTCAGAGGCACCACTGATGCCCACAAAAATTTTATAAGAATCACGTTTTCTACTGCTGATTTTGATTGCGTTTTTCAACTGAACTTCTCCAAATGAGGGGTGGTCCGGTACAGCTCTGCTTATACTAGGCGGTCTATTTTCCTCTTCTTCTTCTTATAATCAACTGTTTCCATTTATGTTCCGCAGTATGAATGTCTCCCCTGTCACTCGCAAAGCAAAAAATTACTGAAAGTGGGACAAATTACAAATATTTTCTGATGTCTTGCAATTTAGCCATATGACACTTATCACAACATCGGACTAATGCGGACCTTCAGTGGGAAGGCTACAAGTTTGAAAGTAAGTCATAAACTTGCTTGTTGTCATCATTAGATAATAGGCAAAAAAATAAGTTTTTGTCGTACCGATTGCGGTGTTATTTCGAAGCCGAAATTTGTTAACTAGGGACGAACTATAAGGTACATTTGCGTAGGCGAATTCCCGCATATACTCTTTTATCGCAAGGTATTAAAAAAAACAAAACTATTCAACTTTACAGTGAAATTTCGGCCGCTGGTTATCCTAGACTTAGTTGAAACCTTCATTGGACATATTGTCGCATTTCTTTCTCAGGCTAAAAGGTAGTAAAAATAGACAGACCGAAGAACACCTTCAAGCATCGAAAACTTGTGCCAAATTGAGGGATGCTCATCATTCGCCTTTGTGAAAGGCTTCCATAGCAGAACAGAACCTTGGTTTACAATTTCCAGAACATCTCTTTTTTTCCAGCGATCTATTTTACGGTTGGCTCTTTTTTTGTACTCTTTATTTGTTCTGTCCTCTTTTTGTTCTCTTTTTCAATACCTTCAATTTCAATATTAAAGCAATTTCTTCATTTTAAAACTTTTAAGTACGCCAATAAAAACGAACAGTGGTAGCACTTTTCCGATGTAATTTATTTCTTTTCTGTTTTGTCAACCACCCACACCCACACCTGTCGCTGTCACCTGTGGCTTGTGATGTCCACTTATACACATTACAAATGTTTTCCTTTTCTCTGAGATATGGTTTTTGTAGTAACACAGTGACAGCTTAGGATGCCTTAAAAAGTCGAATGATTCTGACAAGTCTCCAGTAATTTATTATTATTATTTTGTTTTTTTAACTAAAAACCTAACAAGATCTGAATTATATCAACCGATGTGCGATTTATTTAAAAAAAAAATTGTTTGCTTATAAAAAAACCGATTGAACCAGAGTAGCAATCGATCCTGCTGTACGTACAATCTGAAAGAAAATGCATCCACCGTTAAAACTATTTTTCCAATTTTTATTTTGCAACTCACCGATGTAAAAGTCTCCAGGGATGGTGAGAAAAATGGCACAGCTATTGTTATGGGTTTGCGTGAGCGGATTATTATCATCAGGATCATCCGTTGAACCTTGGTATCACAGTTGGGCCAGTTGGAGAAATATGCCGTCTGTCCCAATCCATTGCTCTGTTGGTAGACTTTTTTTTTTAAATATGTTAATTGCTATAAGTACAGTAGTGACTTGCATTTTCCAAGAGTGCACTGCCGCCATAGCAATAAATAAATAACTCGCACGACACTGCCATGGTGTAGGTTGTGTAGATTATAGCACGAAATCCGGGGAACTTTAAAGATAGAAAAGGAAGGACTTTAGTAAGGTGTAGAGAAAAGTATGCACAAAATTGTAAAAGATTGTCACACAGAGGTTCCAACTCAAGGGTTGTTCAAAACAGTTCAGTTTCTGTCAGTGAAGCTCGTTTGAACGTCGAACTTGTTCAAGGACAAATAGCTTTGTTTGAAAAATTCATAACTTTACACAAAACTTACAACAAATAGTAACCAGAAGTCTGCTCTGTAAAGTTTTCTTATAAAAAAAAAAAAACACTCACCAATAAAGCCTCAATAATGCTGGAGCCGATGACTATAGCCGACGTCACAAAGTGTATCAACACAATCCACGTAAAGAGGGACGTAAAACGCTGCACCATGTCGATAATCTCGTTGTGTCGGTCGACAATCCTCACCAATTTCTCACAACAAATTTGGTTCTCCTCTGCGGACAGTTCTCTATCGCCTGAAAGTAATTTGTTTTCATTTACATCCAAACGTCAGCCCTAAAAGTCTATAGGTACGGACTTCCAAACTGCGCCAAGGTCTCCCTAATGTCGCTCTGCAAGATTTTCAACAGTGCCGATGCATAGAGGCAGAAGCAAATGAAAATACCGTCGACGCCAGAAAATGCCATTACCGTCACATGTGCCATGTACCATGTAAGTGCGAACGTCAGTGGATACCAGGGTAGTGTCAGCATAACCGCGGGTACCCTATTTCACAGCAGAATGTTGAGAAGATCTCTTTCTTTTCTTATTCTACTCTTAACTCACATGACCCTCAGTGGTAGGTCGTCATAGTTGTAGTCCAGGCCCGTCCAAACTCGAAATGCATTGGTCAGTAGTGGCCGAAGGCCGTAGAACATGTACGCCGTCACACCCGAGACGACCACCATGAATACCATACTATTCGCCGTCGATGACATATCCCTTGAAATGATTTTATATTTCTCGTCCTTTTCTGAAAGAAAGAGCTGTACATTACGATTTATATTTACAATTCTTAGCGTAACCAACGGGAGAGGAGTAGTTTGAGCATGTGTTTGATAACCATTGAAAGATCTTTGCCGTACCAGTTGATGAGAATCATTTTGATGAAGGACACATTACACGATATCGCGGGACAAAGGGCATCCACGCCGATTTGCAGGTCCACTTTGATATAGTGATATCCGTACCAATATTGTGCGAGAACACCCGCAAAAAGGATCACAATGTGAAATGCGGAGATTATGTTGCGAAGAGTTGATGAGGTGCTCTGAGGAAATTGTCCCATGGAGCCCAGGCACAGTCTGGGTATGATAAAGTTGGACTTTTCGATGGGGTTGTCCTTTGATAGAAATTTGAAGAACATTTTCTTTCGCGTTGGTTTTTTATTACTTGAGTGGTCACCCAAGAAGCAGCCCTATTTATACCAGGGGAAGGTGATTTATTATGCGGTTTTAATTAATGGTTGTGCTAGTAATTTGTTAGGGAAGTTTTTGGGTAAAGTAAAGCCCATTTAAACTGAATAGGCGGTACTTTCAGTTTTCGATTTGCGGGCGTTACTTTGGAAAAGTTACATATAGCATGTGATGGATGCTCAGTGAGTGCTTGGCGAAGAGCGCACGAGCGACTCAAAAGTTTTTATGTTGAATATTTAATTCTTGTTGCTCATTTTTGTGGTGGGTGTAATTGAAGGGAAAAATTCCATCATCAGTATTTTTGCCCATCGAAATAAAGACCAGCTTACAGAGAAATTGTGAAATGTAGTTCAAAAGGCTTGATTGGTATGGATCGGCTTAGTTTTTTTAAGCAGCATGAGCAATAGTGTTACTTCCCTATAAATGTTGTGCTTAATAATTGGTTAAATATTTTCTGACCTACATGTGTTATTAGCGAAGTTAAGGGAAACACTTTGCTGTTCAGTTTGTGTCTAGGACGGGTGTTTTTTTTTTTCTATTATTTTCCTATTAACACAAAAGTTCTCAAAAAAACCTACCACCAGTTTTTTCGTAGACCATTTGCAATCGGAGACGCACTTATGAACTGATGTCTAAAGCTGTTTGGTTAGGTATCGTGGACAACAATATGCCCTCTTTCGGAGACAATTTTAAATTCGCAAATCCTCTGAAAGGTTTGACCGATTGCAATAAAATAAAATGTTTCAAGGACATAGGACCTTCTAAAAAGATACACAAAATTGTTGCTGTTTTTTTTTTATCAGTTATGATCCATATATATCATCGATTTAAATGCACTTACAACAACGGAACATGATTCTGCTTCTTATCGAGATCACGAATCCATGATCTGAACTATTACTGATACTATTTCCCACTAGGTGGCTTGTTTTTTTTTTTAATGTTGGTGTGCCTGTAAACGATAGCCACACAAACACGTTGCCAGACTAAAAAATGGAACAGAAGAAATCAATTGATTTTTTCGCGTCCGTATTCCGAGTTACTTTGTTTTTTCTCTCTATAAAAGTATATTCAGACCAACCAAACATTTGATAAACAATTAAATACCTACAGTCCTTCATGTTCCATAAATATTTCTAAAACATTTATTAAACAAAACAATTTTCATGAAATGTTTCGCTGGTTTGGATCTGGACACCAAAAAAACATTTATGAAATGTTTCACAGTTGCCCATAGGGTTCGGACTTTACTCCTATCGGAGTAGATCTACTTCGCTTTTCGCAACATCTCTTAAATCTACTTCATCACTCCGCTTGGTTAACAAACTACTTCGATTTTTTTTCTGTAGATCAATCAGAGAATAATTATGTGGCAGCGCTGATTATCGAAGATTTAATTTTTTAAATAAACTTAAAACTTGCAGGTTATCTCTTTCACGCTACCCAACAAAAGTTCGTCTTTCTCATGTGTTGTTTTTTCTTATTTGACGACTAGTAAAAGGATTATCAAAGAAAAAGTACGGCAGGATGTTTTGCATTTGACTTTAAATTGGCAAAAGCAAATCAAATTCGTCACAGAACATACTTAAAAGTTGCTTTTATTTTTCAAAGACTAAGTAAAGTTTTTGGTTTCCTTATGTGTTCCATATGCTTAAGAAACAGAGTACATATTAACCTTAGCTATTTTACCGCACAGTAGTGCAGCGGCCGAAAGAAAACTCTCCGAAATGAATTTAGTAAAAATCAAATTCCGAAATAGATTAAATGTGAAAACAGTTGAAAATGTTGTTGCTGATGTTTATGTTCCACCGCTTAATTTAATAAAAATTGTAAAGCAATATAAATTTGTTGATGGCAATGGATTCTAAAATATTAAAAAACGCAATGTTATGTAAATGTACATATATATTCATTTTTTGTCATAGTAATAAATGTGCAATTTTTTTTTGAAAAATAGAAAAATTTTCTTTTATAAATCTAAAAATCTACTTCAAAAAAATTAGTTCTACTTCGCTTTTCTACTATATCAACTTTGAAATACGATTTCAAAAGTCCGAAATAATAATTTTTGTTTTACAAGTTTCCCTGCAGAAGTGAGCGCTGTTTTTTGATCAATATATTTTTTTAAATAAAATATGAATGTCCAGAATACCTAATGAGAAAGTGATTCATTTAAAACGATTATTTGAATTAAATCGGGTGTTGCGTGATTCCCGAGACCAAAATTACAAAAATAAAAACTTTACTCGCTGCTAGTACTCCCACCCCATTAATTTCTTCTAGTCCAAAAAAGGATAAAATTGAAACATTTCATAAACATTTAATAAATAAATTTCAGAAATCTTTTATAAGTTTTTATGAAATGTGTCCGATTTGCTTCGGAAATATTTCTGAAATGTTTCGCTGGTCTGGACACACCTTAATATGCCAAGATAAACTCAAGCGGTAGCAACAAAATATTGTTCATGATTTACATATTTGAACATAAAATACCAAATTTGTTTGTCAAAAAAATATATTTGAAAAGAAAATGTATTCAAATTTGATTCAAATATGGTAACACCCCCGACATTGCAAGTGAGATGACATGTGCCTTGTGTGACGTCACGTTGAGCAGAATATTTGCAATATGGCTGGTGGCAATATGAAGTTTGTGATACCCTGTATTATCTGTTTGGTTTTTGAAAGCAACTATTGAAACAATTCAAAAAATTTAACTTTTCAATGATCCGTCTTGTTTTATTTTCGTTATTTTCGCTGATAACTAAAAAGAGCAATGAGCTGTCTCGTGAATGAGTTGCCTCATGGATGAGTTGTCTCATGGATCGTCAAGCACTTAGAAAAAAAAGATTGTTAAGCGAAGAATTTTGAGATTTTCAAAAAACTGTAAGTTAAAAGTTCTTGATTCAGATATTATTTTTGTTAACAAGAACTCGTTTTTAAGTTTTGAAGAATCAAGTATTGAGCGCAAGAATAATATACTACTCTCCATAAGTATTTCATTATATCATTGCCAACAATTTCGTTCTTAAATCAAAGATTTTTATATTTGGGCTCAGTTTAACCAACGAAAACTGTTGGCATTACAATTTTTTTCCTGAGTGTGGATGAGTTGCCTCATAGATCACTTGCTTAGATGTGTTGTCTCACAGATGAGTCGCCTCGTGGATTGGTTTTCTTATAGATGAGCTGTCTCTTAGGTCAGATGTCTCTTAGATGAGCTGTTTGGGTATGTAAATCAAGACCCAGGTTTACTGATTCTCTTATTACCTACCTCACTAAACTCCTTTTTAAACTGATCTTCTTCTTCGCGAAAATAATCGCAGTCGCACCAGTCCAATTCGTTTATCGAACCGCTGAAATCACTACGTCCCCTCATATCCTGTTCTACACCATTTGCACACATGTGGGTGTATTTTTCTCACACCAATTGCCGCAAATCCAGGGGCCCTACTATGAAACTCGATTCTAAAGTGAAACTGTTCGAATTCGCAAAATCGCAACCTGTAATTCTAATAGTAAGTTATGAAAGCGAAATTCGAACAGCTCTAGTACTGCCAACTGGTATAAAATTGGTAATACCTTTCCGAAAGTTGATGTCAAATTCGTTGGAACTCGCAAATAATCATTCTACATCAAATGTGCTTGCGGAGAAGGTCGATTTAAGAAGTTTTTTTTCTCAGAATGTAAGTAAATACATTTTTTAAATTAATAATATTTCATAAACATAGTAATATGTATAATGTTTGTTTTTTTTATCCCAGGGAATCATCTAAAAGTCCAAACACAAAAGTGTCACAGTTTGAAAAGGTGCAATATATGACCCGGCATCCAAATTTGTCCAAGGGGTATTTAAAAACAGCCTTCATAATGTTGGGAACAAAAGTTTGTTTTTTGCGAACACTTAGTTCTGTTGAAATATTGTTCAACAAGTACATAAAGGCATCTTTCGAAATGCGGTAGATTTTAACAAAGCTGAATAAAGTTATTTAAGTTTATTTTATTTTTGGATTAAAAATGCCTTTAAATAAATACTGAATAGAAAAACTTTTTCTTGCCAAGCTCCATTATGTTAGATTTATCTCTAATCCGCCTTCGTTCAACTTGTTGAATTTTTTCCGGATTTCCTTCAGACTCCAACCTAATTATTTAATTGTTTCACGATAATTTTTTTGGGAAATGTCAAACATATTGCGAGAATCGTTCGAAAATCGCAAATTTTTTGGCAAATAGTTTGACATTACCGGCATTCGATTCCACTTTCATGGAGAGTGCTATTTGAAAGAAGAATCGCAAATATCTTTCGAATAGAATCAATAGTAGAATCGAGTTTCATAGTAGGGCCCCAGCAACCTTCGACATTGAGCTATTCCAACGAAAACCCTTAACTAACAGAGGCAATCAACAATGTGGACGCAAACTAAAGTAAAGGGTAGCTCGCTTCGCTCCCGTCAAGGATTTAAAACTATTGTATACCATTATCGGTTATCTTTCTAAACAATCAGGACACAAATTTGCAAGCTCTCCGAACTCAAATGCGATGCAAGTTAGAGGAAATGCCATGAGTTCTCATTAGGCGCAGTTGTCTTACAGATGAGCTGTATGACAACCCCGCTTTCTCTACAAGGATAGAACTACAACAAAGTATATTTCCCCATAGTCCAACGAATGTCCACATATATTCAGGGACACTCAAAGTTAATTACCACCAAACCAAATACGAATACTATTCAAATATGCGTCGCTCCAATAAATGTACGCGAATAACCTTGTTTGCATCGTCTCAATTAGACTAATGAATGTGCATCTGCGCACGCCCTGACTACACACAAGTCACCAACTGAATAGCCACACTTCTCTAAACCTTTTAGTTTCAAAATGTTTCACATCCGCAATAAGTTTACGAAATTCCTTCTAAAACTAAGCTTTTTCTACGCGAAAATAATCGCAGCCGCACCGGTCCAATTCGATTACAGAACCGGTGAAGTCATCACGTCTCCGCACATCCTGGTCTACACCGCTTGCACCCATATAGTGTGCATTGCTCTCATACCGATTGCTGCGTCTGCGAAATTCCGTGAAATTGAGCTATTCCAACGAAAACCCCTAACAGAGTCAATCAACAATGTGAACGTATTTGCAAAGTCCCTAGCAATAGTCATCACAATGGTGTGGAACTGGGTCCAAAGGGAGCGTTTAAACCGTTGCATCGAAGACTTCTACTCCATACAGCGGAAGCACTTTGCAAAGGTGCAGGCTAGCTCCGGCCTAAGGTGCAAGTTCGATATATTGGTGACAAGTAAATTCATCATCACCGCCTATCAGATATTTGCTGCTGCCTTTGCAATGTTCTCTTTAAACCCCACACCATCGGTGAAGTTTTGCGTCCTCATGATGTATGTGCTGTTCATTCAAAGCATGTTGATCGTTACTCCAAATTATTTATTTCTGGGAGCGCTACTGGCGAGGATAAGATTTCGAATCCTAAACGAGCAACTGTGCACGACTGTTCGGCAAATAAAGTTGATGCATGCGGATTGTCAGGTGAATCCTAGCGTCGCCATGCGGATGCAGATATCCTGTGACTTGGCAGACAAAATCGACAAAATCGCTCAATGCCACCGGAGGAATTTCAGGTTTGTCAAGGAAGTGACGCGCATCTACGAATTTCCCATGTTGCTGATTGTTGCGGCGTTTTTCATCGCGAACATTGTGCTTGCGTATTTTGTGTTGGTTTTTATTCGCGAAAAGGATATTAGCATTAGTGTAACCGATTTAAGGACCCTAATAACCGTTGAGAATATTCTCGTGAACGTAGTCGAATTGGGGCTTCTCCTGTTTGTGTGCGACGGTGTGGTTGAAGCTGCTGATTATCCTGGCGTAATATTGCGCGAATTGACGGAGTTGCATCCGGGGGTAGTGGATGAGCGATTGGAGGCGACTGTGAGTGGCGCTGTTGTAGATTGATTTGTTTTTAGTAAACGGACTTTTTTCTTTTACAGTGTGAGGAGTTTTTACTGAATCTAATGCGGGAAAAGCTGGAATTCCAATTGTGCGGAATGCTTTGCTTGGATAGAAAGTTACTGTTAATGATGGCGTCGTCGATGGTTGTGTATTTGCTCATTCTGGTACAATTCGACTATAGGAGCTTGTTTCGTTAGGTCAGTGCATGCGTTTTTGTTTTATTAATGAACTGTAGTGAGAAATAAATATGAACCCAGTCCTCAGAATGGATATTTTAGTACTAAATTCTATACCTACTTGCTGTGTCCAACAGTTTTTTACCGACTTCCGACCTAACCGCCTGCATTTAGTTCCTTACTGAAGTCACGAACTCAATAGCCAGTTAATAAATATCCTTGAAGGAGGTCGGCACAGTATTTATTTATAGATCGGTTGGAAAATATCATAAATAACATAAGTAAATCTGTGATTTCGAACGGGAACGTCTTCGCAACCAGGACATTTTTGAACTTTTAAACTGACAACTTGTTTATGAAAGGTAAGCCGATACTCACCTAAGCATCATCGAGCGAAGTTAGTATTGCCCCAGTCAATTTGTTTCCCTCTATCCCCAACAATCTAAAAACATGAGTTAGCAACCTCCGCACTGAGTTTTAGAAAGAGGTAAGTGGTAATTTGTTTGTCCAGAGCATAAACTAAGTAGAAATACACTGGCAGCTTTCCTACGTCTCCCCGATTCCCCCTCAATTTTTTCAATATCAGCCCCTTCCTCCCGCTCTCAATTGTACCGTCTGTGGCAGTGTTGCCAGATTGGGCGCTTTGTCGTATTTTGGGCTATCTTTTTTCTTAAAAAACGATGGAAATTTCTTCAATGAGCGCCCAACACAAATTTGGGTTACATATCGTTTAACAAGTTTTGTGTAAATTTTGTTTGTTTTATTTCTTCAAAATCCCACAAAAAAGAAATATTTTCGAACAAATCCGCAATTTTAAAACTTGGCACCACTTTTGCAGTCAAGTGACATCGAACATTCGTTTAACTTGCATTGCAGGCACACCAATTTATACTGCAGGCCTTTTGATTTGAAACAAGCACACAAGCCACAAAGGCCAGTTGCAGAAGGTAGTGGGAAAAATACAAATAAAAAAGTACTTTAGGAATTTGGAACATTTTCAACGATTTTTGGGCTTCTTCCTGGGCAACGACTTTGGGCTAAATTTTTTTAAGGTTTGGGCGCTTAAAGCAAATAAAATTCTGGCAACCCTGAATACGTGTGAAGCAGCAAAAAAAAAACTTAATTCTAAATGGCGGGGCTGTAAAAAACTATGTGTTCCTACATCGTGCTATCTCTACCTTTTTGTGGGAATTTCAATTTTCGAAAAAAAACATCAAAATTGTGGGAATATATATCAATAATCTGACAGAAAAACATTGAAGCTAAAGGGTGATTTTTAGAACTTTTTTTAAAAAAAAAACACAAAAAATTCGAAAAAATGAATGAAATATTTATTTGAATCGATAGTTTGAACCTTGCAATTTAATGTTTAAAGATAATATCATGCAAATGTTGACCGCGGCTGCGTCTCAGGTAGTCCATCCGCTGAGCCCAATTTTGGCATACTCTTTCACACATATCGGCCGGTATCTCACGAATGAATGCATGGATGTTGGCTTCCAGTGCGTCAATCGAAGCGGGCTTGTCCCTATACACATTAGCCTTGGCATACCCCCACAAAAAATAATCTAATGGTGTCAAATCGCACGATCTAGGCGGCCAATTGACCGGCCCGAAACGTGAAATTAACTGTTCACCAAACTCGCCTCGCAATTGCGCCATTGTTTCGCGTTCTGTGTGGCATGTGGCACCGTCTTGTTGAAACCACATATCATGCAAGTCAAGAACTTCCATTTCGGGCAAAAAAAAGTTTGTTATCATCGCTCGGTAGCGTTCACCATTGACAGTAACGCTGCGATTCGCATCATCTTTGAAGAAATATGGCCCAATAATGCCGCCGGCCCATAAACCGCACCAAACAGTGGCTTTTTCGGGATGCATTGGTAGCTGTTGCAATGCTTCTGGCTGATCTTCACTCCAAATGCGGCAATTTTGCTTATTTACGTACCCATTCAACCAAAAATGAGCCTCATCGCTGAACACAATTTTTCGATAAAAAAGCGAATCCTCGGCCAGCTTTCCAAGAGCCCATTCACCAAAAATTCGGCGTTGTGGTAGGTCGGCTGGCTTTAGTTCTTGCACCAGCTGTATCTTAAAAGGCTTTACGCCCAAATCCTTCCGCAAAATTTTCCACGTAGTGCTGTAACAAAGGCCTAACTGCTGGGAACGGCGCCGAATCGACATTTCGCGGTCTTCTGTCACACTAGCTGATACGGCCGCAATATTTTCTTCACTACGCACAGTACGTAAACGTGTTGGTGGTTTAATGTCCAACAAAGTAAATTTGGTGCGAAATTTGGTCACAATCTTCCGAATAGACTGCTCAGAAGGTCGAGAATGCCGATCATAAAATGGAAGCAGCGCGCGATGAACATTTCGAACCGAGCACGAATTTTGATAGTAAAATTCAATAATTTGCAAGCGTTGTTCATTTGTAAGACGATCCATGGTTAAATTGCAAACCAAACTGAAGCTGTTTGACAGTGACACAAGGTACTAAACACACGTCAGCTGTCAAAACCAGTGTTGCCAAAACCAAACCAGCTAAAAAATCACCCTTTACATTTCACCATGAATATTAACGTACTAAATGTACATAAAACGGAGATTTGCCTTTAGCAACAATTTCTAGTACCAAAAAATAATCATTTAATGTTAGCAAATTGCGATTTTTATACTGAAGATTCATTTCAAGTGACTTTCTTTCCGAACAATACAAATTTTACTTTTAAAAGTATGTTTTTTTTCATAAAAATATCGAGGGAATTTGGGTTTAGTGAAAAGGGAAAAATTAACACGCTTCGTGGGAAAAATAAAGAGCGAGTGCTAAGAACACTGACTGAGAGTCAGTTTATTTGGTGAGTTTCTATCAGCTGATGGATGCGTTCAAAGAGTTTAAATTCGCTGTTTTATTTCACCACGAAAACATGTATTCTACAACAGCTTGTGTAATCAACATAAATAAATAAAGGAATAAAGTGTGAAAAATGCATACGCTGATATAAAAAAAAGATAATTTTGTTCCTATAATTATTGTGTCTGTTTTCGTTTGTTGTTTTGGAGAAATATTATTTCGCCGGGAACGTCCAAAGAAAAACGGCAAAAAATTTAACGAGAAGAATTTATAACGAATATGAAGATTTGAAATAATGATGATTTAGCTATAACCTTTTAAGAAGATTCCTTTTAATAACGGAAAACAACACAAAAAAAAACAAGTTAAATTTATTAGAAAATTTGAAATATATGGCATAATTAATGAAATCACATTTAAAAACAGTTTCTCCAGCCAAGAATACTTAATGCTTGTTGTTAATAAAAAAAAATTAATTTATTTTCTTAAAATAAAGGGGAAAGAACGAAACTCAAAATGTATATCAGTGAAATAGCAAATAAACATTTTTGCTGATTTGTACCCTGTCACGCATTTAAGTTTATCCGCCTAAAATTTTTTTTAATTCATACAAATTTACATCATTAGTAATCAGAAATTTTATATAAGTAAGCGTTTTTTTTGCTACAAAAAAGAAACACAACTGAAGAGTTCTTGGTAGACAGTTTATGAATGAAAATAATGTAATTTTTTATGTGAAAAGGAAAATAAAGTTGCAAAATTATGACTGCACATTTATTATTGTTTTTCCCACAATTTATTCTAAGAAAATTACGTTTTTTTTTTTAACTTAAGTCTGTTGTTTGTAATTTTTCTTACACGTTTTTAAGTCACAGTACAATTGTCAGTTTCGTTTAATGCTGTTGTTAATGAATGAATGATAAAAAATTTACTTAGCATTTTATATAGCTATTAGATACAATTACTATTATTTAAGATTAAAAAAAAAATTAAGTAAACATTTACAAAATTACATTGATCTACAGGTTACAATTTTTAGAAATTTAATTTTACATATTCTACAACCAGTCCTTTGAAAACTTACACTGCAAGCACTTTTAATGTTCATTGGTAAGTTATTAAGTAGTTTAAATATTATATATATAATTTATATTAAAAATTATATATACTTGCTTAACCAAATCGATCATTGGAAAAAATGGGAATGTGAAAGGAGAAATTGGTTGCGAAACTTAAAGGAAATTCTATGGCGTACTTACATGCGAGCAATTTTTTTTATATCGAAATCATAAAAATAATATTTATGTATCCAAAATTCGTTATAAAATGACTTAAAAATGTTCCTTTTCTTTATATCCTGTAATCTTAACATTTATTGCTTTTCAATTATTTCGTTTGTTTTAAGTAATTTTTACGAAATATTTTTTTTTGGTAAATGAATTTGCGGTGTTATAACTGATTTTTATTGCTGGTGTCTAGCTTTTGTGTCACTTGTTACCAGGAAATAAGCAAATCGAACAACATTTCCATAAAAATGTAGCGAAAAATTTCAACTGAGAGAAACTATTATTTACAACGCAGCCGCACACTCCATATTGAAATGAGAATCAACCTCAGGCTACCTGACGGCCGGCTTAAACCGGAAGTGTATTCGTGAGCCCCATTTGATTAACATGTCACAAATACATGAATTCAATCTGGGCTACATCGAAGGTCAAATTAAGCCTTTTGGCAATACCTCTTTTTCGGCTGAAGCTGTCAGTCTACCTAATACTTTGTTTATGGTCCAGAGTAATCTCTGGAACTACTCAACCGATTCAAAAAAGTTATTCCACTAATAGAAAGCTGATAGATGCTATGGGCCACTTTTTTCATCTAATTTTTGCAAGTCTGATCATTATATAAGAAGGTCAAGTTTGTTTGTCCAGGGTTAGCTCTGTAACTACCTATCCGCTTTAGAAAATTGGTTCACCACTAGAGAGAACTACCTCCGAGTTATGCTATAGGTACGGTGACCATTTTTTCAATCAAATAAAAGAGGACATTTCTCTTGAGTAAAAATACCTATATAGTCAAAAATGGTAAAAGAACATTTTTACTGTCAAAATTTGTAGGTTTGATAAGAGGAATTGATTTGGTCTTTGAAAATCAATACAAGATTGCCTCTAACTGCAGGTTTGTAAGAATTGAGCAATCTCGCATATTTCTTATGGTAGGAAGATGGTCTTTAGGGGCAAAAAAGACAACATTATAGAAAAAAGACGTCAATGGGTCGTATGAATAAAAGCTAGCATTTGCTTTGAGTAAAAGGTTTTAGCAAAGTAAAAGCCCTTAGCAAATGCTTTGAATCGGTCTGTCTCGAAAGACACAATAGGGTTAGAAACCCAGAGTAGTGTGGGAATCTAACCGCACTAAAAACACCTCCTTAATCATGACCAATCCAAGAAAGATCGACAAATGATTTTAGTTTCAACGTTCAGTTGCGTTTAAGAAGGTATTACAAATTGAATACTGGTTTAATTCTTCTTTATTTACTAATTAAAACCTAGATTGCTAAAGTACAGGTCCTTGCCTTGCAATCTCTGTCAAACTTGACAAGTGACAACTGCCCGATGGTTTGTTTATTTTGAATTTATTTTCAAATTTTTGTGGGAAAATTATCAAAAGCAATCTATAGCTCCAATTGCACCTGGAAACATTCATTTTATTTGCCAAATCGCTTGGTGATGTTTGATTTCTTCCTCAGTTGTCGGAAAATGTATCCAATCATCGGCTTGTTGAACTAATTTTTGATTTTAGTTAATGAAACGGTTGACTGATGAACACCAAGATTTTCTCCAACACCATGAATTTTTAAATGTCTACCTGAAAGCTCGACTCTCCTAAATACCTTAGGAAAGATTTAATTTTCTGGATATTTGAAAGAGTTTTCCTGCACGAACAAAACTTAATTTAACTATTTATAAACAAAACATCAAAAGTTCACAATGCTTAGATTGTTTAAAAAAAAATATGCGTACAAAATATATAGCAAAAGGACTGAGCCAACTAAATAGCAGACTCAGAATTTTCATAGCATTTGCTTTGTCTGATAAGTTTTATTCATACCGAACCGATCTGAGTAAACGGTCTGTGCCGCCGCTTTTTGAACATGTCAAAAGTTGGAACTAACTGGGGTCGTTGGGTTTTATTCATGCTTCGATTTTGACATTTATCTTGAGTAAAAGCAATTGATACGTTTTATTCATACGACCCAATGTTTTGTTTTCTTTTAGTTAAAAACCAAAGAGGACATAGTAGCTAAAGAGAGGACTATCCTCTCAAAAAGATAACTGTTCACGATGTAGGTGAAAGAAAACAAGACAAATAAAACGTATTAATTATTATTTATTTGAAAATGATGGACTGTATAATAGTTGCGACCGCTCTGGTCATTGTCTGCTCAATCACTCCCAAAATTCGCCACTACCGTTGCTCAGACGGTGGTATTTTGTAATCGTCACCTTGCTGTCGCCGAATGGGTTGCTGCTGCCGTGCAGGTGCACTGGTTGTCGGTCGCAGCCACCGGTACTCTGTTGGACGATTCTACCTTGCTCGTTGGGCTGTTGCAATTGCAATGTTGCAATGCCATTGCCTGTTGGTTCGTGTACGTTGTTTTTGTTGCTGTGATGAAGGTAGCCTCGCGGCGCTCGAGGATGCCGTTTGTTGTCGGCTGATGATTGGGTTGTTGTTGTTGCGATGAGCTATCGCTGGTGCTCTTATATTTCTGAACAATAACGATTGGTCACCGTAGCTTAGGCTATCTTTCATTAGCGACTTAACCGATTACCTAACTGTCAATGTCAACATATTCAGCAAACTCAAAATTTTCATCATGGTGAAGTACACGAAGGAACAACGTTTACAAATAATTAAAATTAACTACCGAAATTTCGAGTGGGTGGTCGCATTTTTAAGAGCGTTAGCGCCAATTTTCGGCCGTAATTCTCGTCTTAGTAGAAAAGCAATTCATAGTCGAGTAAAGAAAAATATGCGTTCCTGGACTTCATCCGCAAAAAGTCACTTATTGGTGCGGTTTTCATGCCGGTGGCGTCATTGGACCGTTTCTTTTTTTAGTCGATGAAAATGACCGTCACGTTACGGTATACATTATTCGCTATAGAGACACGTTGGAACGTTATTTCTTTGAGCAATTGCATGAATTGGACTTTAGTGATATGTGGTTCCAACATTACGATGCCACCAGCTACACAGCGGGTGCAACAATCGAGTTATTGAAGTCTTTTTCTTTTTTTTCTAGACTTTTTTTTATGAGGCTTCATTAAATCATCGGTCTATGCCAACAAGCCGGCGACGTTAGAGGAGCTCGGAGCAAATTTTTACCGAGAAAAAGCGGCCGTATCGGTCGAAATGGTGCGGCCGAGTCATCGGCTTGGGTTCAAAGAATCGACCGCTGCAAACATTCCCGTGGTGGACATAATTGTAAATGAAGTCGAATTACATTCATAAATGTTTTGATAGTGATTCAAACCAATAAAATTTAGTTTGATATATCTCAAGTAGTTTTTATTTAAAAAAGAGTCCAATCCTTAATGAAAGTAAATTTTTGTTTTTTTTTTCTTATTTTCATTAAATTTGCAATTTCACCCATAAATAATTTTCGATTTGGAAAGCCTTTAAATCGTTTCTAGGCAGTTCTCAGCTGAGTTTTTTCAGCTTTCACTCATGTTTCTGCTCGCCAAAGAGGCTGAGCTACAATAAATTTAAAACAGATCTTTTTTGAATAAATGGGGAAAAAATATGAAAACGGCCGTTTTCCTATTGTAGTTCAGCTTCTGATGTAAAAGGTTGTTTCTTATAATTTTCTACTCCTTCATGGGTCGTTACCTAAGATTGAACCGATAACTTTCTACCTACCTAAAGCTGTGCAAGCTGTAGCTCTCCATTAGGGTGTAAAATACTCAACCTTCAACCTCGTATATGTACGAGGCATTCCAGTGCAGTTTGTCAAATACCGACGGCAGAAAGTTCTTCTTTGAAAGAGCCCTTTGTCCGCAAATGGGTTCAAAAACCTGCGACGGCTCCACCTAACATACCCGCCCATATAACGCGAATCAGTTTTTTAACCACAAATCCTTTGTATGTCCCCACTCCAGTCATCTCAATTACAATAATTAAAGTCACGGCAGCCTATTCCTCACGCACACCTGCTGCACGACAACCCAAATCATCTACCATCGTCCTCTCGAATTCCATCCAAGCCACAAAATGCCTTAGTTCGACTGTGACCACCAAAAATATAATGTCCAACCGCTCGGACCGCTTCATCGAAATCCTCATGGCCCTGGTGCTGCTCTACTCGCGTCTCTTCGGCATATGCAACTACAACTACGACTTCGAAAAGAACTTACTCACCTACCCGCGAACACTGGTCATCTACACCGTCATAGTGAACGCCATACTAATACTCCTGCTGCCGATATCCCTGTACCACCAGCTGCACGAAACCGAAGTCGCCAACAGTGACAGAATCAAAAAACTAATATCAGTAGTCACAGCGGTGTCCATCTGTGCCGGCCTAATCGGTCAATGGACGAAACCTGCTAAATTTCGAATTCTCTTTCAACAACTAACCGATGTGCGCAGTAGGGAGTGCTCCAACCTCACAAGGAATCCGCGAGCAATTCGCAAAATGACGGCGCTCTTCCTGACGAAAATTTTCCTATCGATTTGCTTCGTCTTTGGCACGTTGGCAGCATTCTACACAAAAAGTCGCAACCCCTCCCTCATGCAAACCGTGGAGGCGCTGTACTTTGCCGTCATGGAGAACCTCATCATGATCGTGGAGAATCAATTCTACGTCGGCCTTCTGTACACCGGGTATCTGTTCGAGGTGCTCAACGACCGCATTGCGGAGGTGGTCCAGGAGATTCTCACCGTATCTACAAAGAGGTCCCAGCGCAACAGGATGGGCATCCTAATGCAGCGGTGCTGCACTTTAAGTGATGAATTGGACGTCATCGGGAAGATACACACCGACGTGCGTGACTTGACGGTGACCATTAAGGATTTGTACCAGTTTCAAATTTTAAGCATCCTCCTGACGGTCTTCATCACCCAGGTGCTGCTGTGCTTCTACGCAATTGTGTATTTGGTTAGGAATAAAATACACCTACGGGCGGAGGGCTTCTATTTGAGTGCGATAGGGCTGGGGTTCAGTGCTGGTAACCTCTGGCTTTTGATTTATGTGTGCGGCGCTGTGGTGTATCAGTGCGATTTGGGCAGGGAGCATCTCAACCTGCTGACGTCCGTGCATCAGTTGGATTGTAGGCTGGAGAGGAGTGTAAGGAAAGCGGGTGGTTCTGGTGGGTGAACTTAATAAAATTGGTGTCTTTCAGATTGAAATGTTATCGTTCCAACTGTTGAGGGAGAAGATACGTCTCCAGCTTTGCGGTGTGATCGACATTGACTGGACGACAGGATTTCTGACCATAAGTGCGTGCTTCGCCAATTTGATTCGGCTGATTCAGATGGACTATAAGAATTTTTGGAGAGGAAAGTGCGTTTAGTCTTGTTGCAGAAAAATAAAATGGTCGGAGAAAGGAAGTATTTTATTTTCTGTCTTATCCTGCTTAACTTGTATCCCCAAAAAAACATCTTGGCATAGACCGCTGTGTTCGTAGAAGTATATAATCGACATTAAGTGCTCTGTTATTTCTCATATTTTTTGACTCTTAAATAATACTCCATTCACAACGATCAAGTCAAACTATTTCAATCTAACAAGTCCCCCAGTAAATTATAAACCCTTGATAATTCAATTTTCCCCCAAGCAATAAGAAAATTAACAAACAAAAACAACATCCCACCCACACACAAAAGATAAATAATTTTTTTCCCCCGTCATCACTCCAGGCAAAGAAATTCAACCGTAACCGTAACTCACTTTGATCCTTTATAATTCAAACTACATAGGGAATATAATTTTATTTGCTTTTTTCTGTAAAAGTCCTTGGAGTCGCCAAGCCCCATTTTGTTGTTGTATAGGATTTAAGACTACTTGACATCATTCGGGGTGGAGTATTGTTTCCAGTAGTCAAGACGACAATATGGATTTAAATTTCCGGTGAGACAGCATTTGGATAGCCTTTTCTTAAAGGCGCAATATTTGACCATATTTTGTACATTTTGTTTTTTTAAATTTTGTTGAAGAGATTTAAAGTAGGTACGGTAACATGTACTTTAAATCTCTTCAACAACATTTTTTAAATGCTTTGGTGTATTTAGAGGAAAATTTTGTTGAAGAAATTTAATGTTACCGTACTTTAAATCTCTTCAACAAAATTTAAAGTGTTTAAGGAGAGGTGTGGTGGAAAAAAAATGTTTGCGGCTAAAATTAGACTCCTTTCAGCGCTGTTAGGATTTTTTTTATAAAAAGTGCTGAATAGTTTCAAACTTAATAAGAAAACTCTAAGCAAAAAGTTTTAGATGAGCCTCTTTTTAGGGAAAAAAAAAAACTTGTTTTTAACATATTTCGACAGCCGCAAATAATTGAAAACAAATAATAAGCATATTTAAGGAAATACTCAAAACAGTCACGGATCGGTCTTCGAGTTCCTTTTAAATTTCTAAACAGAGCCCGGAACTCCAATTCAAATCTTCAATCTCTGCTATTCAAAGCTTTATTTAAATCGTCTGTGAAACGGGTAATTCACCTGCGAAAGTCACCTTCCTTTTGGTTTATATGTCATAGAAATTGGTTGAAAAATAATGGCGTGAGCGGTACGTCAAAGCCGGGTATCCTATTAATGTAGTGATTTCGAACATCAAGGTGTTGGAAATACGTTTCCTTTTTGCCAGGAAGTGTAAATGATTTTTCATAACCTAGTTACGAGAGTCTTCGAAAGGTCAGCGACCTGGGCCCTATTTCACCAACCACTTTTCATTTTGCACTTTGCAATTTAGCAAACAAAATAATTCCTGCAAAGTACAAGTACGATTGCACTTTTTCAGACTTTTTTGCAAAGTGAAAAGTATAAGTGTTTCACCAATTAGAAAGAGAACTTTGCATTTATAATCGTGTTTTGTAAATTTGCAAAGTGAAAAACATATGCGTGTATGTTTGTATATTTAATTGCACCCAACGCGTAATATAGAGCAAATTTTATTGTCGTAAAATTGTTTATTCGGCTTAAGAAAATTGTTTTCTAATACTCTATGAATTTCGATTCAAACTGAAATATGAGCAATACTTAACATAATATCCTAAAATAAAGCGTCCAAGTTCAGAACAATTAAAACAAGTAAAACACACTGCATACAAGTCATATGCAAAATGTTAGACATGTGAGTTACTACGTCCATGGTATAAAAATAAATACTATGTAATAACTTAAAACTTATTCATTTCTAACTATATAGCAGGAAGTAAATTTTTTTTGGCCTCGGCCTACTTAACGTTTCGCTCCTTCATTTGAACTCTGTACCAACTGTAATTTACTATAAATAACTAAACAAAAAACCGTCAACGCATCCAGCTACACAAGGGAATCCACCTTGAGCAAAAAATTGGGTAGCTATTTCCGAAGTATTTTGTGGCCAGCAAATGGTGGTTGCAAGCAATTCCTCGATTATTGCGTCCGAAACTCGTTGTACTACTCTGCAGACTGTAGCTTTACCTATTCCGTGCATAACAGCGACTCCATGATATTGCCCTCCATTTCCAATCCAACGTAGTGTGCATAGAATCTGTTGCAGGGGACTCAAGCAATTATTTCGTTCGCTGTCAAACCTTAGCCTATGGCCAATTGTTGACAAAACACCTTCAATACTCGTCTACGTTAAACGAAAGCTTTCCAGGGTTGAAAAATTATCGCCAATTTTAAAATTTGTCCTTAGTTTTACAACCCTTTGTACATTATTTGTATCCTCTTCGTCTTCAAAGAGTGCTTCGAAACGGTTCATTATATATTTTTTTAATTATATCACCAACTGTTCACAACAAAAGCTCAACTGCAAATGATTTTTTTCTTTGCATATTATTGACAAACTTTTCACGATTTTAAATGTAAAGTGCAAATCTTATTTGATTGGTGAAACGAAATGGACGAATTCTTTGCAAATTGACAAAACTTAGCAATTTGCAAAAACATGCTTTGCACTTTGAAAATTTGTGTTGGGTTGGGTGAAACAAATTTTGCAAAGACGGAACATTTTGAACTTTCCAAAGGAATAATTTCCTCTTTGAAAATTTGCGTTTGGTGAAACGAAATTTGCAAAGATAAAGTGAAAAATTGCAAAATGCGAAGTGAAAAGTGGTTGGTGAAATAGGGCCCTGGTCTCATTGGACTTTCATATTTTTCAATTTTTTCAGGCCATTAAGTGCGGTTTCGAACCCATAATCTAAATTGATCTAAACCAATAGTTCTGAAACCGCCGACAGATATTTTTCCACCTATTGGCTTAACTTTAACTTTGTACAGTTCCGCATTTAGGGAAGAGCATCCGAGGCTAGAGCCCCGGGTCCTCCACAAAAGAGGGCCCCCACAATAGAAACTTCGAAAAAAATCTTCAAAAATCCAACGAGTAAACAGTAAGCAACTTTCCCTTTGATATTTTTTTTTCGCTGTTTTACCAACAGTACTTTGTACGAACATGATAACTATGTTCTTAAATATTAAAAAACCATTTAGCTATATTTGTTCACTCCAATCAGTAAAGCGAGAACGCGAAATACAAATCTACTGCTAACAATTTGAATTTACTGCACTTGTTTTTGTGCAACTTATGTGGAAAATAAGTAAGGGCCAGGGGGCCTCCACTCCTTTGCTGCGCTAGGGCCTCCATACCTCTGGATCCGGCCCTGACTTTCTAGAGAAATATGGTTGAAAAATCGTTGCTCAAAAAAAAACAGGCTGCGTTTGTTTGTACTCTCGAAAAAGTGGACCCAATATTGCATTTAAATACGCAAAAACAAAAATATTGCAAATGGTATTTCCCGACACTCACTGGAGCTAAACTTGTAAAATTTGAAACATTCATTTAGATTATCTGACGAAACCACTTTGCGATACATGGTAGCGATTGTAAAACAGGGTGTGACACTTTCGATACAGAGAAATGGACGCATCAACGTACGCCGATTAACCGCTTTTGTTTATGGAGATTCAAGTGTTCAAATTTGACAACAGCCAAGCATTGCCAGGTTCGTTAGTCGATGTGTTATAAAATTACACAGCATGTAAAATTGACGTGCCCATTTTTACGGATCAGCAGATTTGAATAAATAACACTCAAGTCAGTTAAAATCAAATTCAATTGCGGACAAAATCGAACAGCTGCTTCCGGATAACCTGACCAATATTTGAAAATTTCTCTTTCGAAAATTCCTTTCAAGACTTTGCTCCATTTTGCAGTAAAAAAATCGGCAACAACTCCAACTGCTCATTTGGTCTGTGACTGCAGTTGCCCATGGCTGCTTTCGACACAAGCCTCAGAAAATGCCAACCAATGCAACAAATAAAGAGAAACAGACTTGCTGTCCAATTGTCTAGAATATCCTTTGTGAACACATTAATTTTTGGTGCAGTAAAACTCTTTCAAAAATGGTTCCCTCTCAGTCTGCATGTGCCCTTGCAATGTTTGCTCTATCTATTCCAGCAGCGATTCCCATATAAGAAAAATATCTCCATTTCGCGAGTACAAAGACTTCCAAGAACTTTCCCCAATTATAACAATTCTTATGCCATGCACTCAAGGTAATGGGTTTTCGTAAGAAAAATACCAAAGTTTTCGGTAGAGAAAAGGCATTTTTGCTAAAAATATAGAAAAGTTTGCAAAATTGATTATAATTTTGCTCCAAAGGTAGGTAGAATCTCTTGAACTATGCAACTTGCCCACAAACGAGCAGCTGTAATGTCATCTTCTACTTGGCCTTTGTGCGGAATGGAAACGAACACTTTCTCTGTGATTCTGACTTCGGTTAGCTATGTCGATATTGTGGATATTTTTGTTGACAGAACTTTGTTGTCAAACTATTTCTTAAAGGCGCTTGACTTAACGTAATCACGTATGGCGTTTGTAACCAAGCGACACTAATTACAGATATCTGACAAAAGTGACAAGCGGAATAGGACAAGGGTGGAGGACACTTGTACTGAGAGATTGTTTGAGCTTGGTGATGATTTTATTATTTAACAAGAGGGGTGGCTCTAACAATTATTGACAGCCCTGCAAATAGAGAGAGATAAAACTTGGAGGTAAAATATAAAATATAAAAGACGCTGTCCACTTAGATTTTCAGTATTGCCTCGCAAAATGACATCGACACGACGAACAAGCGACGAATCAGTTTTGTCTGTTTAATCAGACGAAGGAGGCATCTAGTAAAGTCTTGTCTCAGGGATTCAAGGAGGACCCTAATGATCTCTGTTCTACTGTGAAATATGTCTAAAACGTTTTAAGAGAAATACCCAACAGATGGAGCTATTTGGTTCAGTTGCTATCAATTGAGTGTGGGAAAAAAGTTACCGCCCTTGACCGAGATGACTTGGGGGAATTGTTGTTTAAGGTTGATCTGCAATCTGTCTTATCCAACAAAAGACCGAAATTATACGAAAACTCGTTCTTTTACATCTTAATTTTAATTAAACTGTGAAGGATTTCAGTTTTGTTACCGATTGAAGTGGAAACTACCAAACAGATTTTGCTGAAACTTTTTTGGAATGCTTCTTAAAACTCTGAGAAGGATATAAGCTGTGTATTTCATGGCCACGCCTACTTTGTGGGAGTGTTTTTCACCGAAATGTGTTTTTTCTGACTGAATTGCTTTTGACTTAAATATTTACTTAATAATTATGGAGCCAAGGCTTTAATAAACATCTTAAGCTGTCGTTAAGCTTTCGGGTCGAAATGCTGCTTAAAAAATGTAATTTCTCAAGTTTTAAGCAACAAAATTCAGCTTATTTTGCTTTTTTCCAACGAATAATGGAACAAAAAATTAAAAAGCAAACAAAAAAAATTATTCAAAAAAAATCTTTTGGCGGGAGCGGGTCGGAGTGCTGCTTAAAGAATTTAGCCTTCAAAATTTTAAGCACCAAAATTCAGCTTTTTCCAATGAGTATAAACAAAAAATATAAAAGAGACAAAATAAATTTATTGAAAAAAAAAACTTTCTGCGGGAGCGGATCGGAATGCTGCTTAAAAAATTTAGCTTTTCAATTTGATAATTTTGATTTTTTCCAAAGAGGATAAACTAAAAATTTAAACATTAGTGAAAACCAATAAAAAATAATTATTTTATATAATAAAAACAAAAATTAAATGAAAAAAAAAAAAAATTGGAAAAAATCGTATTAAATAAAAATAGAAGTTAAAAATAAAATTACAAACACAAAACTGAAAGATAAAAATACTTATAAACAAAAACAGCAAGCGCTTTTTTTTATAATTTGCAGAATTGTGTAAAACGATGTATAACCCTTCCAGAATTTTTAAACCATCCCGCTTTAGGTTTTATCTGAGCTACATTCCGTAGTCTAGCATGATCAAACGAAATTTGTTTAATTAAATCGAAAAATGTAAACAACGAGTGTTCTTGATCGTTCTTAAACTCCATTGGGGTGATGGGGAAACATGGAAAGAACTGTCTGCCGTTTTCCCTGTCGGAACGAAGAAGAACTTACAGATGTTCTTAGAAATGCACTCAAGCAGTCTTTCTAAAAAAAATTCATACAAATGTCTGATGAGACAACTGGACACGTAACATTTTCACTATTCACTTTAATTCATTATTCATACAAAAGATTTGTTGTTTTCCCAATAACAATCCATTTCGTTGCCTAGGTATCACTACCACTGGCCGCAGCTCACTTTCACTTTCTCTCTCCCTACAAGCCACCGCATAGCTCCATAAATCAATTAAAATCATTTGTGGTGCCAACTACTTTCCTATCACTTGCCCCGGCATTGCCATCTTAATGGATGTACGATTCGGACAATAAATAAATATTAAACGCTTGTAGTAGCACCACATAAATAAATTATTTCGCAGGATCTCCAATAAATTTCGAAACGAGCCAAGATAAAACTTAACAACAAAAACTGATCTGAATATTATTTGTTAGCCTTGGGGATGTGTCCATTATGAAGGGATTTTATTAGGTGGACCGTTATGATTTTAGGAAAACATTTCACGGCAAGACAATGAAGGCAGAATTGAATTTAAGCTGGGTGTCTGCCGAAGGAACACACAATTGAAAATCATCGTCCCATTTCGCGGTCGATTTGAACACGGCACGCAAATTAAATGAGTTTTGTTGATCGAATTGCAATCAATGAGGAAAGTCAGTAAGTCAATTTAAGTTATCCTGAAGACTTTTACATTGGAATTTGGTAGTAATGACTCTTCTTTTTGTTGAAAATTCCCACGGCAAATGATTTCTTTCCGAAGGATCCGTCATTGAAAAAAAGCGACCATTGCCTTGGTAGAAAGACGTATTTACTTTGCTTCTGTCATGTGACTCATGGAAGCCATTTAATGTGACCACCGTACTGAGAAGTATTTCTGAATGCACCGTGCTACTGTAAAGCTCTAAAAGCCTCCACAAGTTAATGGCAATCTCTGCCTCGATCAATGGCATACTTAACAAAAAGCCCTCAGCTCTGACAGAAGATTTTCATTACAACTGTCATCGGTTTTGAATATATTCTTAGAAATTCTGGATGTAGCATGTATGTAAATCGCAGCAAACTTCAGCTGATTTGTTGATTTTTGTTCAGCGTTTTTTTCACAGCTATTGCCTCACAACGAGCTTCCAAAGGAATAAGTTAGTAGCAGCCGAAAGAAAGTGCCATCAAAACATGCATCTAATGGGTAATTAAAATTTCAAGTCCTAATTCTAGCATTCATCAAAGACACTTGTTATAAAAACCTCCTAAGACCTACCTTCGCTTAACAGCAGTCATATACTTTTCAAAACTTTAGTGGCGCCCGTTCGAAAAGAACACCTGACAAATTCTTTTGTTTCTCAAAATTTCCATTAAATTAATAGAAGGGATAATTACCTACCACAGTAGTTGGAAACTGTTGTTGAACTTAGTTTCATACTGCTTTTACCGCAAACCGTCTGCTTAGCGAACTTTAAGCCCATTATCTTCCTCGCAGGCACTTTTGGGTGGCAGTGTTTGCATTCGCGCGAATTTTCAATCTATTTAATATATTCATTAAGGAAAGGAGTACCATAAACCAAGTAAGGCCACATCAACAGGTTCCCCTTCCCTGGAATAAGGACAAACCGAATGGCAGTGGCATACAAAAAAGTTGGAATGGATATTCCATGTGCAGTACTTGTGGAAATTATCTCTCCTTGAATGGCGGGGAAGATGCCAGCCACGTCTTCTGTGGCGGTGTGAATTTGAAATTCTATATTAAATTTACTGACTGTTTTGCAGCAGGGTGCACATGACTTGGAGATTCGGTGGCTGTATACACTGGAATTTCATATTCCACCTCATAGCTAACAATCGATATGCTGTCGGTATGAAATTTTGTATGAAAGGGCTCGCTTGTATTTGCTAACCTAAGGGACTCTACAATTTTGCGAAGCCCGAGGACTCAATTAAACCCACTGCAACTGTAAAGTGGCTTGAGTTACAAACTCACCATGGGCCACCTTACCGCGTTCTACCAAATATGGCAATGTCACCGGGCGTTTGCAGGCAACAGACTTTTAAAAGATCGTACCTTGAGTGTCGACACGCGAATTTCGCACAATTTTTGCATGTACGATGTTGGATAAGTAACATGAACGCATCGCCTTCACTCAAGTCTTTTCTTTTCTTTTTGCTTTAAATTTCTTCGCTAAAACCGCGAATGGTCTTCATCCTCATTTTGTCCAACCTGTGTTGGCAGGAATGCCAGAAGGACAATTGATGTGTAAACAGTTTCAATTTTATTCGAATCACCATATTCGAGGACCTACCCCTACACATTTAAATAAATAGACTTTTGAATACAGCCCTCACGTCTTGACATGAACACCTAACGCGATAAAGACGTGCCTATAAATCGCTCTTAACTACATGGCAATCAATTCTACAGAAAACAAAAAGAACGTAAAGCGTCTCCAGCCGCAAAGATAATTATTATGCCATGCACGTATCAAAAAGCCTGACACACGTACGAGTATGCATGACAACTTCGACAATATTCGACATGTAAATTAAAAGCAAATACTTATCACCCATCTACACATAATTGTACCACAGGTAGGTACTCTTCGTTAGACGGTAGCAGATATGAATCTCTATTCAAATATCATTAACGAGTATTGTTTGTCGCTTAATTATATACCATTGCGAAGAGTTTGTCTTCAGCATTCGCTTCTTTCCCGCCTGCAGGCAGAAATGACAGAAAATGTACATAACTGGAACAGGCATTTTAATTTCCTTCAATATATTGTTCTGTCAAAATATTCCACCGAGGTAGGAACTCGTGTTTGTATGTGCGATGCGGCATCCCATTGACCGAAGACGGACAAAAGTGCTTGCTTTTTGAGTAGAGCGTTTCTATTTGCTTGAGTAGAGCTTTTCTGTTGAACTAAGAATATTGAAAAAAATGATTTCACGTCGATTAAAAGCAGATTGTTTTACTACGTACTTTTCTCGCCCCTGTTACGAGTACGTTACGAGCTCACTCAAGAATTATCATATCAAAGGAGTCAAGCTGTTCATTATTCCCCAAGGAACACCCGCGCAGCGAGTTACTTTCGATTGAGAAGTTATAATTTCGTATGTTAGTAAAATAATACAAACGGAAGAATTAATCAAACTTCGATTGTATATTTTACTTCTTTTTTTTTGTTATTTCAATAATAAGTTAATTATATGTCAAGATGAGAAAAAAATACTGTGAAAAGTTTTCCCATGAATCATCAATTGGAATTTTTCAGAAAGTTTTTACTTGCCGAGAAGGCGACAGCCTTTTTTTGTTTTCGTTATTGAAAGTCTGTTTTTTTACATTATACAGAAAATTGTCAGCCAGATAAAAAATAAAAAAATGTTTTACCACTGAGGCGAAGGAACATAAGATGATAGCAATCGGATTCACCGATTGATTCTTGTGGTAATGGAATGTTTTTCTTGGAAGTCTGAGTTTTCCTTGTTTAGGTAGGAGCTTATGAAAAATGTGTGGGAGTTTTGAAGAGCAATTTATTTCAGTAAAAACAAATTGTTTGGTGCGACCCCCTAATGGGAAGATTTTAATAAATTTTTTAAACACCCTACAAACTGTTGCATTAATTTGAAAATTTGCACATTGAAATTTGTCAATTTTTAAAATGACCCACTCTTTTAAATTTTGTACTTGTTCTTTCCTATATACATTTTTAACCACTTGATTTAGCGATGGGTAAAAATTAGGCACTTTTTTAAAAGACCCCCCTAACCCCTTTTATAAATGTTTTACTTGTTCTTTCCTATATAACTTTTTAGCCACTTCCCTTAGTGATGGGTAACATTTTGTCAATTTTTTAAAAGACCCCCCTACCCCCTTTTATAAATGTTGTTCTCGTTCTCTCCTATATAACTTTTTAGCCGCTTGCCTTAGCGATGGGTAACATTTTGTCAATTTTTTAAAAGACCCACACACCCCCTTTTAAAAATGTTGTACTTTTTCTTTCCTATATAACTTTTTAGCCGCTTGCCTTAGCGATGGGTGACATTTTGGCAATTTTTTAAAAGACCCCCCTAACCCCTTTTATAAATGTTTATTCGTACAATTCAATTTTTCAATTTTTCAATTTTTGAAAGAGAGTGGAAAAATTATTCGATACGCGTTTCAAAAAAAATTTGCTTCTAGCACAATCTTCGATATTTGGGGGCAATACCTTTACGGGGGGCTTTTCTTTTTTCTTTTTTTGTCGGATTTACTTGAAACTCAGTAATAGCACCCTTCAATGCTAATGAGGAAATATGCATCCACAATCCAGGAAGTCCAAACTTTAGATGCGCGTTAAAAATGCTAATTTAAGAACTGAATCCCAACTCAACCTTAGAAGGGTCGTAATGAGAAATACTTGTTTATGGTTTATGCTGAAGAAGATTGTGTTAAAAAAAAATTTCTATAGAAATAAATTTGAATTTTTCAGTCTGCCAGAGAACTGTTTTTAGTACAAACAATGGACGATAGATGGCGCACTGACTATTAAATAAAATTGAATGCAAGACTTTAGGGTCTAGGGATACAAAACAGCAGGCAGTCCCCTATGCAATCGAGTTCTTCAGTTTTGTAGAACCTCCAGAACCAGGACTATTATTTTATTGGACCCACTATGGAATTAAAATGCAACAAGTACAGAAATTGTTTTTACCCAAAACATTCCGGTGGTTCTTGTACCCATATGCGGTTTGATTTCAAGGCGATTCCAATACCCGCTGCAGTTTGTTTTACTCAATAACAAAGGATAAAGAACAAGCGCTGAAGCAAAAATTTGAAGCTTTGCCTACGGTATTATTTACTTCGATAAAATTTACTGCCTATTTATAGGCGCTTGCCTAGATTTACCTAGCATTCGCGAACAAAACAAAGCCTTTTCAGAGGAATAAAATATAAACCCCATGGGCCCAGTGGCTCAACAGTTAGTGTAGTGAACTACTGAGCGAGGGATCTCAGGTTTGATCTCCGGAAAAATGCAAACAACCTCCTTACACACATTTTTCCTTTGCACCACATCTGTCGAAGGTCTGACAAACATCAGAGAGTAAAACCGTCATGAAAGAGCTTCTCAATTCAACCGTATAGACTCGGCAGACAAGATGAATGGTTTTAAAAAGGTAGGCCTCCTAGGGTACTTATTCGGACCAACACTTTATTTATTTAAAGTCTGACTTTCGAGTATCCATGTCCATAGAACTCACTCATGCATCTTCTCCAGCCAATAAAATAAAAATTCCTTCAAAGGACACCCTCACTATTAGAATTATATGTCCGAAGTTTCACGGAAGGAATTCTCGCAAGTTACCCACCACTCTGTGAAAGAATGTCCTTTGCTAAAACTAATAACAGACAAAATACAAATTCGTGTCTGTAGACAGACGCGTATACTCTTCGGCATGTGAAATAAATTCCAATTAAAATACCTTCAGGCGACAAAAAGAAAGTTCTCTCTGAATGTACTTCTCACACTTGTCCGCCTGAAGTGCCTCCAGTAAAATATCCCCTCATCCATTAAATTAAATATTTTAAAGAGTCCTTTCTACGACTATTAACCACAGACGACAGAATGACAATTGTTGTTTGAGATACTAGCACTGTAAAGGGTGGCAGTTTTCATTTTCCCAACATGTACTCAATTTGATTAGTGCTTCATAAAATTTCAACCGCTTACCTAATTCTATTGACAACTTGTGTCTTTAATTTTATTCCTTAAGTCGAATCAACATTTACAACAGATCCTCAAGAATACTCATACCCAAAGCTATCGCAACTTTTTGTTTCACAAGATAATTCCTTGTTATTCATGGGAATGCCATTCCCTACACTTTGTTTTTTAGATAATTGTATTCAAAGTCGGCGAAAGGAAAAGGCTGTGTAAACTAGATTTGACGGATAATTGTTAATTCTGTTTGGGTAGATGTGGGTCGCAGACCGTTGTCTTCCCTTAAATTAATTTAATTGTTCACGCGCGGATCTCTTTTCGTTTTTACAGAAGCTGAAATTAATTTTCCAGCCATGCTTACGTATGTAAACGTATTTCTTGTCTTACCAAGTATAAATACCATTAAATCATCGACAGCAAGTCGTTTTGAACTAATCTGATTTATTGATAGATCGGGGACCATAAATCGATTACGCGGTATGAAATTGGGACAATGCATATGAATTCTTTTTGGTTGGTTATATTTTGTTGCAGCATTGAAACTAAATAAAAACATTCAACAGCAATGCGGGGTGATAACTTGCAATTATTATTTCACAGCAGAGATGGGTTTAAATTACTTGGGAGGATATCCGTTGTGGCACACAATGCGCAGAGATAAAAATGAATCGGTGTTGTGGAAGTGAGCACTGCATGATATAATTTAACGACTTGCAAGATGCATTTAGGTGAATTCCAAGCAGGGAAGGTGTTCCCCGAAAAGGTTCTTTCCATTCTCCTGAACAGATAGTTATTTATGTGCATTTAGCAATGGCAACGTTTAATGTACTGTAAATAACTCGGCAGTGGATATGGGAAATTATGTCTAAAGAAACTCACTCTGCTAATGGGTCTTCCTTACATTTTTTTTTTTTTTCGTAAGTGAATTTAGGATAAATTTCCGACATACTCGTCCGATCTGCCAAATAAAAAAATATTAGGGTGTTGCTTAATTTCCCAATAACTCCTAACTGTAAGCACTGCCGCCTATAAGAAAATATTAAGGCAGTTGCTAAGCAAATAGTTTTTATTAAAAGTGAAGATTTTCAACGATATTCTGTGCCTTTTGAAGTGATTAAGAAAGTGTTAGGCTTCATTATAATAGGTTCTTGGCATCTGTGAAAATTTCCTTTTAAATCACTCTCCTTTTCACCGTAATAATAAATATATTTTTAATGTGGCAACACGCAGACTGTTTTGTATGCAGTGGTACTTATGGTAAAGTGGAGGGCGGTGTTAAATTTAAACACAAAAAACACAAATTCTTCCAGTCGATACAGCTGGAAAAAGCAGCAAATATTGCATTCTGCTCACCTAAGAAGGAATAGTCGCTTTTATAACAAACTGTCAAAGCATGGATGAGTTGGAAACAGAGGACATAAAATACACACACTTGCTGCGGCCGATTTGATCCGAGATTATATCCGCCATCTAGATCTAATCAAATCTAATCCAGGTATACAGATGGCAGCACTAAGCTAATTTTTTTTTTTTTATTGAATATAATTGTTTGAGGACAACTGAACAAGGAGTCTCAGGGACGGTCTCAAGAGAAGCAAAAATTGACTCTTGACACACATTTTTCCACAGCACCACCTCTTGCGAATGTCTGACGGAGTACAACTATTCTGGAAATGGTTCTCGATTCAGGCGCTAGGACTCTGCATAAATTTGTAGGTCACCTTTTTTGTTTCAAAAAATGAAAACATACTCAAAAGGAATGGCTATGAGCAGCGTTGCAACTGCTGCAATTGCAGTAGATCGACTGAATTTTTCGAAATTTAAATCTACTGCCAAAAAATTAAATCCATTGATTTTTTTTATAAATTTAAATCTTCTGCTTTTTGTAGTACGCTTGTATGCACATCTACTTGGCCCTTTATGCAGAAACATAAAAACAAAATTAATAAAATAATTATTTTTTTTCTATTTTGTTTAAATACTCGTTTTGATTAATTTTGTATTGTTATTTTTTAGAGAATCTAATGCGAAACATTTGTCCTAAATTGGCAAAACTGGTAGTCAGTAACTAGGCACTGGGCGCCTTTTTGCACCACTTCCACCAAATTTTTATTTATTTAGTTTTTTAAAACAAAGCCACCTGTAACGATATAACAGTTACAAATAGGCTGTTATTTTTATAACGATTCTAAGTTTTAGAAGAGTGGTTGCATTTATATAACTGTAGGTTTTCCTTGCCGGAGGCTGGCGAATTCGGTCAAAACAAAGAAGAGACACAACCACTTTAATCTAAGTTTTATTTTCAATTTAAACAAATTCGGTTAAAACCCAAAAAACTCCGTTGCCGTCTTCCTTTTTCGATCACTCCTCTTCTTCTTCTATCCTCGTCGTCTGTCATCTTCTTTTCCTCTTTTTCTCCTCTTCCTGTTTGAATTTGTGTTGGCGGCCTTGAATGGGTGTGTTCCCTATCCCACATAACTATCATTTGTAAATTACTTTATTTGTTTGTCAACAAAGTACCAGGCCTTTTTTAGACATGAGAAATTTAAAATTAGTAGCATAGTACAAATAAAAAAAGAGACTAAAATTGAGGAAAAATGATGTAAATAAAGATAATACAGAAAAAAAAATTCAAGTTAATTAAAATTTGAGCAATAGAATTACAACTGGAAGTAATTGAACAAGATGGATTTTATTAATGGTATTGTCATATTAATGTCAAATAAAGACGCACAATCATTATACAATAACATTAAACCATTTAAAGAGGAGGATACCGTAATAAGTACGAGAACGAGGAATATAAAAAAAATCTGTTATTACGCAAATTAAGTGATGGAACATTAAGACCCAAAAGACTTAAAATATCAGGACAGTGAATCTCCCCAATAAGTATTCTGTGCAGAAAAACAACTCTTGACACCTTTCTCCTAACCTCCAGGGACTCGAGTCCAATAAGTTGTAACAACCAAGTTCGTAATTTAAATATTAACAATTATAATTTTGTCTTCAGCTGTTGCATGTTACTTGTAAGTTTGTGAATGTTTTTTATCTTAACAAAAATTTTGTCGACATTTAAACCGATCTAACTCCCTTACCTTCCTAAAATAATTTAATCCTGCCACAGATCTAGCTTCTAGGTGACCACTTGAGCTGCGATTTGATTGATTTAAAAAAACGTCAAATAGTTGAATCATTTTACACGCAGGGAGCTTAAAATATTTTACTTACTGCCTTCCACTAATTCTATTTAAAATGTTTGGTTGATTCGTAATTGTGAAAAAAAGTGTATGCTCTTTAAGTACACATTGGGGTCACAGGAAAAATAGTATTAGCTTTGAAGACAGTCGGCCTTACTGATAATCATTTTGAACCTTCGGACTAAATATTTCAGGTCACAATATGCAATTTTGTATAGAAAATTTCGCCATCGTGAGTTTGAATAATTTAGCCTGAACAATAAAAATGATTATTAGTATCGCGGAGTGGGTTTTACTAATAATCATTTCATTTCATTTCATTAATTTATTTAGCAAAAAATGAGCTATTTTAATATGTTCTACACTTCTAATATTCAAATAAAAGAAATATTTGGTCTTAATCTTACTATAATCAATAACATTTTGTTTTATGGAATAAATATTTTTCAGTTTTAAGCTCATTGGATAGTTCATTAAATAATTTTAATTCAATATACATCCAACTTTTGTATGCAAACCGAGTTCTGAATATTGGAAGCCTTAGGTATATTGCTTCTGTTCATTTTTAACCTTCACACTAAATATTTTGTCGGTCACAATGGATAATTTTATATGGAAAGTATTGCCACTGTGAGTTTGTTAAATCTCGAATGGACATCAAATATGATTATAATGTATTCGAACAATTAAAGTCCCAACCCTTTCCCTCCAATTTGAGCAATTTAGACTCCGTCCACAGCAACGTTCAAACACAATCCATCTTCATTAACAATTTTCAATTATCTTTACTAAATTTTTAGAGACACTAAAGAAGGTGTCTCGTCTACTGGCATGTCCCCCAACCTCCAACGGTGAAAGGAAGTTAATTAAATCTTAGTTTCCACTATGACATTGGATGGGTAACGAGTAAACGGGTGTAACTAGTTATCTATTCAGCCACAGCTGGTAGTAAAACTGAATTTATGGTGGGCGATAGTGTTTAAAGGGAAATAAGATCCTTTTTCTGTTTTACACTCTGTCCATATAGCACCAACCGACTCGACCATTTCTGTTGCGAAACGTGATTTATCTTTTTACATGAAGCGATGAACTTAACGGATCCAGTTAGTAGCACTTTGTGCAATGTGGAGCGTGTAATTAAAATCTGTACATGGTAGATGTAAGTTTAAACATGTAGGTTAAAATGGTAGTTACGGCTGAAGCTGACTTTGAGGATGAGAAATCGGCTTTCTACGGGATGATGTCGTCAGTTGGCGGCACTAATTGAGGTTTCCTAAGAAGAAGGCTCTACAATTTGTTGGAGATGGGTCCCATCCAATTAAACCAGTAACCACCGTATATCTCTGCCTATATCTAGTCAAAGTCGTTTGAACTTAGCCTAACGGCCACCACAAGGGAGATCTTCTTATGTGCAGTTGTCTTCGAGACAGAGAAGAAGACTCCTTCCGACACATGTCCTGGCTGGCCATAGGTAACCATTCAACTTGCACCCATATTTGCATTAAAAGCTATAAATTTGCTGTTCTCCACCATAGAGCAGGACTGGGAAGGTGTCGCTCTTGAATACATACTCTCAATAATTTCTTGCCAAGGCATCACCACTCACTCGCCTTATGCGACACGTTTGGCTTACTTAAGTGCTCATTTTCCTTTGACACTTTTCAACTTATATGCTACATCTAAATGCACACACCTCACAAGACCCGTAGCTTCCAGTTTCCCCGCACCGCTTAGCCATTTGAGCCCTCTTCATACATCAAGTCGCATTTAAGCCCATTTTCCCAAATTTTCAAGTAAATACCTTCCCAATTTAGAATTTCAAACGAAATTAAGTGGATGCTCATTTTCGAATGAATCCTGCGGTGAAGCGATTAGCATTTTGTGCAATGGACACAAATTATTTTAAACACTCATCCCGATGCTTGGCTTATCTACCCATTCTACACTCACATTTTGCCATGCGGTTGACATCCATGAATACACAAATTAGAATGAAACTAAGCTGATTACCAATATTGTGTTGAGCAGCTAAATATAATAATTTGGGTCGGCTTTCAGGATGAATAGCCAATTGATGGCACGCAGTTGAGGAATTCATTTAATGCGCACATAATCTGACCAGTGATTGAGGTATTTTGTCAGTTTAAAAACAATTTAGACTGAATTGATGCGGGTAAATGGTGAGTGTAGGAGTTTTGCGGAAACAAATAGTATTTCGGGTAGAATCTGTTGGGGACAGTGTTTCAGTGAGACACGGGCGGGTTTTCGTTAAACTTGTCGAAGCGGCATCTACCTCTCCCAAAAAAAATAAAGTGCACGACTGGGTCGAACGTAACTTTCTCGTTCATCAAAAGTTTTAATGTAAATGAAGTGGGAGTTGCTGATTGTGTAAGCTCCAAGTTGTTGGAAATATTTTTAGGGTGCATATTCAATATGGTTAAACAAAATTAGATGTTGGTAATATTTGCTAAAAATAAGTCTTACATAGCTGTTATTGGATTTTCATTGGAAGTTGGGGCATTGTTATTATTTCAAAATGTTATCGAAAATATGTGAATAAAGATCGGAAGAATTTGGGAAGAGTTTTTGAGAAATATCTAAGAAATTGATTTGTCGAATTTTTTGAGAAAAACTAATCTTATTTAGAATACTTATATTATCTTTAATATGTATTTTGGTTAAAATCGTTAAAGTGATTTTTTGTAAAATTTGGCAGACAAAACAGTACCAAATATTGTCTAGTTTGAAAAATACTATTACTATAACTATTTAGCTGAAAACCGAGTACAAGTTATTGTTTGGGATGTAACCATTACTTGGTTTTTAGGGTTTTATCGAAATCAAAAATGAGGTTTTGGAGATATGAGCGGTTTTTGAAATTAGCGTTTTCGGTGATTCGAATTGAAAATAAAGGACTCATTAATTTCGGAAACATCAATTTCACTCTAAGTTTGCATTTTGGTTAAAACCGTTATCGCCGTTTTCTAGTAAACTAAAGAAAACAAAATTTTAAAAAATTATTTTTTTTAAAAATTCATTTTACGATAATACAGAGAAAAATTGAGCTTACTATTAAGTTAGAAATGACCATATTACCTTATAAATGAATTTTTGTTACAATCGTATGGACCGTTTTCGAGATACATATGCCCATATTTCAAAAGTACCGTTATTCGATTTTATAGCGGAAAACTGAGTACGCAGCTATGTTAGCTTCACCTACTTAAGCTTATATATCAATTTTATTTGAAATCGTTAGAGCCGTTTTCGAACAAATTAAACTGGTATGAAAATGTTGTGCGCGAAGTACCATTAATATTGAGGTTACTATGCAAAGAGAAAAACGACCCCGAACTGTAAGCCCCCAAGCTCCAGATCCGAAGTTTTAACGAAATCCGGTCAGCCGCTTAGGCTGTAGGCCTCGGGACATACAGACAGACAGACAGACAGACGGACAGAATATTGCGACCCACTTTTTTGAGTTCGCCTTTCATCGTAATGTCAGAATTGATAACCATATCGAGTTCGAAATTTTGTACGAATGCAATATCTTTCTCTTACTACGTAATGGAGAAAGTTAAAAAGCAGAGGAAACATTTGCATTTAATTTGTATTCACATCACTTTCAGGTGGCTGATCTGACAGTCATTGTCGCTGTTATTTATACATTTTTACGCATTTAGATTTTATTGAACAAAAATAAACACAAGACTTGTCTTAAGTTTGCGCTTACGAGTAAAAATACTCATAATCGATTTGTAATAGCAAAATCAAATGCATCATGGCGGCCTTTGTCATCGCAAATCCAGTGTTTCCGTCCAAGTCGAACATGCCGCAGATGGTCAGTTGCATTTTCTCCCGCACCAGCTGCAAGGACAGCATTTCAATCTGCAGACAAATCGGAAAAAAAATCATCAGCAGAACCTCGACACAGTCGCCATCGCAACTCACACTCTTCTCCAACTCGGTATTCACATTCTGCTTCTCCGACAGCACTCGTGAGATTGCGCCACTTGCATTGCATGCGTCCACCACAAAACCACAAACAAACAGTTCTATCCACAAGTGACCAATGCAAAAAAACGTAGCTCCAATCGATTGTAGGACTTTAAATCCTGTTAGGTCCACGGTGAAGCCTCTAAAAATCACCGACAAATAAAACAGCAAGTGGACCACTGCCACAAAATACGTCAGCATGACAATCAAAACCAGGTACTGATACTGGTCTTTAATTCCAATCGCCAGTCTAAGGAGCTCTCCATGAATCCTCCCGATTTTATTCAGCTCCTTGCTCAACAATCGTGCCCTTCGTGTCGAAATACTCTCCCTTCGAATAGCTTCCACAGTCCGTGCAAGTCGATGGTTGAGGACCTTGAACATATACCCCGCGTACAGCATTCCCATGATGAACAGAAACTGTCCCGTGATTGATATGTTCATCAAAAGCGTGAAATGCGCCGCCGAAATTGCCGTCAGAATACTCTTATACTCATATTCGATATAAAGCGTCAGTACGATCATGAGAGCTGCTGAAAACACAACAATACACACCAAGCGGCAAGTGTCGCGTTGAATTTTTTGACTTTTCTCCCAGTTAGTCATCTCAGCAAACCAAATTCCATTTAAGCAGTTGAAAAACCGCCGCACTTGACTCCGGCAAGTCCACTGTGAAATGAGACTAATACAAACGCACATCAAGTTGAGTATTGTAACCACGACGTTCAGGATGCCTGCTATTTGACTTGTTGCGAAAATATCGTCCTTGGCAAATCCGAATCCGCTCAGTACAGATATTGGCAAGTAGGCTACCAAAGCTGAGTGCAAGGCTATGCAGTAAATGACCGTTCTCCGACTGTAGACAAGCTGGTGTCTTTCTCTGTCGTACGAGTGGTTAAGGACTCCAAATACGTTCGAGTACCGAAACACGTAGAAAATGACTGCCTCGATGGCGTTCAGTTTCGGTTTCGCCATTGCGAACGGGAGGAGTGCAACTGAAGTCGAGTGAGGCTAAAACATGTTGGATATAAGGACGTGTCAAGATATGAGGATTGATGGCGGCGATTCATCAGGTTATTGCGCTGTGCTCACCTATAAATTTTAAATTATTTTTAATAAAATTACTGCTGTCGTATTGCCTCAGGAAATGACTTTTATTGCAACAGAAGTTCGAATGGGAAAGGATGTAAATTGCGAAAGCACCAAAGGCCTCATTTTGTATCTGCCAAATCTACACAAAAAATCCAAAATGAGGAAATCCTTACTGATAACCGACTTTGAGGTGTTTGTTCGGAATGATTTAAAAAAGTGCTGCATGAAACTGACTCCGATTTTCACAATTGCACTGCAGAATGTTGCGATTGCAAAATAGGATATGTCTTAACCTTTTCCGCCATATAAAGGGTGATTTTTTAAGAGGTTTAGAACTTTTTTTAAAAAAAAAACACAAAAAATTCGAAAAAATGAATGAAATATTTATTTGAATCGATAGTTTGAACCTTGCAATTTAATGTTTAAAGATAATTTCATGCAAATGTTGACCGCGACTGCGTCTCAGGTAGCCCATCCGCTGAGTCCAATTTTGGCATACTCTTTCACACATATCGGCCGGTATCTCACGAATGAATGCATGGATGTTGGCTTCCAGTGCGTCAATCGAAGCGGGCTTGTCCCTGTACACATTAGCCTTGGCATACCCCCACAAAAAATAATCTAATGGTGTCAAATCGCACGATCTAGGCGGCCAATTGACCGGCCCGAAACGTGAAATTAACTGTTCACCAAACTCGCCTCGCAATTGCGCCATTGTTTCGCGTGCTGTGTGGCATGTGGCACCGTCTTGTTGAAACCACATATCATGCAAGTCAAGAACTTCCATTTCGGGCAAAAAAAAGTTTGTTATCATCGCTCGGTAGCGTTCACCATTGACAGTAACGCTGCGATTCGCATCATCTTTGAAGAAATATGGCCCAATAATGCCGCCGGCCCATAAACCGCACCAAACCGTGGCTTTTTCGGGATGCATTGGTAGCTGTTGCAATGCTTCTGGCTGATCTTCACTCCAAATGCGGCAATTTTGCTTATTTACGTACCCATTCAACCAAAAATGAGCCTCATCGCTGAACACAATTTTTCGATAAAAAAGCGGATCCTCGGCCAGCTTTCCAAGAGCCCATTCACCAAAAATTCGGCGTTGTGGTAGGTCGGCTGGCTTTAGTTCTTGCACCAGCTGTATCTTAAAAGGCTTTACGCCCAAATCCTTCCGCAAAATTTTCCACGTAGTGCTGTAACAAAGGCCTAACTGCTGGGAACGGCGCCGAATCGACATTTCGCGGTCTTCTGTCACACTAGCTGATACGGCCGCAATATTTTCTTCACTACGCACAGTACGTAAACGTGTTGGTGGTTTAATGTCCAACAAAGTAAATTTGGTGCGAAATTTGGTCACAATCTTCCGAATAGACTGCTCAGAAGGTCGAGAATGCCGATCATAAAATGGAAGCAGCGCGCGATGAACATTTCGAACCGAGCACGAATTTTGATAGTAAAATTCAATAATTTGCAAGCGTTGTTCATTTGTAAGACGATCCATGGTTAAATTGCAAACCAAACTGAAGCTGTTTGACAGTGACACAAGGTACTAAACACACGTCAGCTGTCAAAACCAGTGTTGCCAAAACCAAACCAGCTAAAAAATCACCCTTTATAAGCTGACATCTAAGCGAATATCTAAGCTGAGGGTTCCTCACGAAGACCTTCTAGCTCCTACATAGTTTTGGTTGACCTTGGTCGATTGGAAGACGAATTCTTTTAAAGTTTAATTATAAACAAAGCCTGCCCACTGACGGCTATATGCTTATAAATTGTATCTTGAACGGTTTTTAATTTTCTGGCTAAATGTATCCCAAGTGACTTTGGTGTCAGATTCTGTAAGGCGAAAACGTTGAAACGCTTTTGTGCGCACGAGTGATTCTCTCTAAGTTGCAGAAGTAAATCCTTCGTGTAAACGAAAACGTTTCGCCTTACAGAATCTGGCCGCAGTTTTTCCCATGTTGCCTTTAGATTTGCAAGCTTTACAGCGCTGATACTGCTTTACTTCGATGTCAAATTAAAATATGGCGGAATTAGAGCTTGTCCCCTTTCTTTGGAGCAAAAAACAGTCCTCGCTCTGTGGGTGGCACTTTGTCTAACCATAATGCCGAATTCACAATGTCGCGTGCGTCGGCACGCTTTGACACGCCTTATCGAATCTTTACGATTTTAAATGCCAAGGCGCGCGAGCAAAGATTTTGTAAAACGAAATGCTGCTTTGAAGCGAATGCGTGTTGAGAGAGTAGAGCATGACAGATTAAAAGTTCAGTTTGGTTTCAACTAATGTTGAATAGAGAGCAGAATTCAAATTTCAAGTCTCTCTTTTGTACTCTCTTTTTGTTTGTAGTTGTAATTTGTGTGCAAGAATTAAAAAAGGATTCTCCAAAATCGATACAAAAAATCATTCATAAGAGTAATGTAAAGAACAACCTTAACAAAGACACAAAACCAATGATTATTATTTTTTTTATTTAAGAAAATCTGAAGAAATACGTATTAGCCCCAAAAAAAAAGGTATTCATCATTTTCACTAACTAAATTAATTAATTTGCATTAAGAAAACATTATATTGCTTTTTAAAACTTGAGTGTCATAAACATTAGTGATTCTGTGCCACTCCAACTAAGAACGGCACACCCCATGACATCAAATCAAACAATTAAAAATTCTCAAGTTGTCAAACGCGCGTGAGAGTAGAGAGTAGGTCTACTCAGGCGTCGCGTTGAACTTTACGATATTTACGATCTAAATATCGTAAAGCGAATACAAAACAGACGGTCGTATTTTTGGTCGGTTTTTGAGTTCTCGGCTCACGGTTGCCACTTTGGTAATTTTTTTACAAAATTTGGTATTTTTTTTTGCTTTTTGAGTTTCGGTAATTTTTATCTGGTTTTGGTAACTTTTTGAGCAGGAGGACCAAAAATACGAACTCGATATCAATTCATTTAAATGCTGCCTTATTGTTTCTGAGTGAAAGCATTGCATTTGCATAATATGCGTCAGCACCACCCATGTAAATATATTTTGTTCAAAAAATTACTGAAAAAAAATGTTCTTCTTCTGCCAGATGTTGAACTTCGAAATATTTTCTGTTTATAACTACATTAAGATATGGATAGGTTAGTTAATCATATTATTTATTTGCGGACGTAAAACTCTAATTTGTTAAAGTTATAAGTAAAAAAGAAATCGGCAGATGATCCAATGCCTTCTAACAGCTGGTAATTTTGTGCACAACGTTGTTGACATTGTTTAATTGCTTAGACTGACAAAGTTCCTACTACGTTCCTTACTGAATCTTATGTTTTATAAATCTTTGTTTTTAAACAAGCAATTTTAAAAATCAAATAAAATAATTCGAGTTCAGAAAATCATGCTTTTGGTCAGCAAAAGTATTTAAAGTAGATATTACTATTACATTCAGGGATGCCAGATCGTGGGTAATTACCCATTTCGTGGGCATTTTGCCTTTCAAAATGAGCTAAAAGAGCGTTTTTTTATCTCTTGGAACAAGAAAAAATAGTGTATTTTGTTGTTTTTTAACGTCGGCATGGGCAAAAAGGGCATTTTAGGGTGTTTTTGACGTGTATAGTGGGCAATTCAGTCCGAAAAGTCTGGCATCACTGAT
Source organism: Cheilosia variabilis (assembly GCA_951230905.1). Taxonomy (NCBI): domain Eukaryota; kingdom Metazoa; phylum Arthropoda; class Insecta; order Diptera; family Syrphidae; genus Cheilosia; species Cheilosia variabilis. Next base: position 56,337,897 of record OX579680.1, on the reverse strand, counting down.
TACACTAGTAAGTTAGGACTTTTTTTTTTTATTTTATAAAGTAGTCGCTTTAAAAATGTTTTATCAACGTCTCCAGATTTTTGGTAATTTTTATCTTGGTTTGGTAACTTTTTTTTCCAATTTTGGTAGCTAATTTTGTATGCAAGTGGCAACCGTGTCGACTCAGTTGCATGTAACTTTGTGCTTTACAGTGTAGAGTGGATTTTACCCATGGGCATGTGAAATGGAAGCCTAGCCCCCGTGTAGGGTGTAGGTGGGAGAGCCACAGACTTAAGGCTGTTATAAAAATTAAAATTTTCGACTTTCTATCCAGAAAGTTAAAAAAAAAAGCTCGAAGAGCTCCATAGTGAATTTTGTCCAAGTTTCATGGAGGATAGACTTCCATGCTTTATGGAGAATGGACTATATTATGCTTGCTGAATCCAAAATACTTTGCAGTGTTCTTAAGAATCTCGTGTCTTGGCAAATTTAACAGACTTTTTCGTAAAAAGTTAGGCGGTCCAAACATACTTGTCTGGCTTATGAGCTTGTATCCGTTATTTTTGGTAAAGATCGCACTAGTCAACCTTTTTCTGATGGACATATCTTCATTTTATCATTCCTGGTAAGGTGTCCTTGCTTTATCTTACCAAACACAATGCGCCATTCTTATAACGAATTTAAGGGTCGAATTTAAATTTACTGGAGCTCACAATTGCGAAATTTGCATGGAAAAAATAGCCACTGCGAACTAGTAAAATTTAGAGTCGAACTAAAAATATTTATTGGTATTTGTTAAGCTGTGTCCATAGCTCTTTTCAGGTACTGTTTAACTGGGTCCCATTCGACACATGTATCCACTTTCAGGTTTTTTTTTTTAAAAAGTTATGAGTCCATGAATTGACCAAGTTTCTTCGGGTCTATACCCTTTAAAGTCAATACACTGGGTAAAATATTTCGATTTAAATACATCTGGATATACATTTTTTTCAGGCTTCGAAAACACACGAAATATTTCAGTTGAAAACCGAGTGTGAATTTTATGAACTAAAATAAAAAATGTGTTTTTCTTAGCCATTTTAACTTTGATCTGCAAATGCAATTGCGACCATAAAATTATACTGCCTTATTCCAAACCCTATTGAATATCGACTGCGGGTTTTTTTTTCGCAACTGCCGAGGACTAAGAAAAGAGTCTGTCCTTAACCTACTCTCTAAAGTAAAAAAAAAAAACCAATTTATCGATTTAATAGTTTTCGGTTAGCTTTAGTATGAAATAAAATAAATTAGGTGCGATTTGCTCCGCAGGATTACATTCGCCTTGCTTTGCTTACTTCTTTGAAACTTGTTTAAAAAAACCCTGCAAAAGGTCAATGGGATAGGCCGTAAATGGAAGGAGCTCCCCTTAAACCATCACATTGTCCACAGCATCTGTTTGTTGGATTTTAGTTAAATTTGTATAGATACCCATCAACCCAAGTTCGCTCGCATTGACACTGTAAGCTAAGACAAAATATTTGCTACCAAATTGCCTCATATTACATTGAATGGTCTCGCATGGCCAGTGCTGCTATATCGTGGGATCTAACCCTCTTTGTGGAAATTTCGATATTCGAAAAGCATTCCGTGGGAAAAATCAATAAAATCGTGGGAGTTTCAGGACAAAAAAAAACATTCAAACTATAAATTGGTGCTGAAATTTCATTAAAAAATGTATACTTCATTATGATTATCACACACTGAATGTCCATAAAAAGGAGCTCATTTAAGTCTTCTTTAACAAATGTTGTAAGTACCAAAAAATAATCTTAGTAATGTGAACAAACTGCGATTTTTAATGCTAAAGGTTAATCAAACGTGATTTTCTTTCCGTGCAATACAAATTTTTATTTAAAAAATTAAGTCTTTTAAAAAAAAAATGTATCGAAGGATTTTAAAAGGACTTTTATTACCGGTGAAAAGGGAAAAATAAAGAGCGAGTGCTAGCAACACTCCACTTCAATAGAACATGTCATGACAAGAATACAAATTGAAAGTAAACACAATAAATGTAAGGACATGGTCAGCTATTGTTATCGAGAAGGATTCAAATCACTTTGAATTGTGATACAAATATTTGTTCAAGTTAAATGTGTACACACGTTCATTTAAAAATAGGCACAGGAAGATCCAGGTTCGATAGAAGTTTGTGTATCGTAATTTATACATTTTATTCCATTTGAGCTTTAATCAGTTTGATATATTTATGCTTTGGTATCTGTTTCCAATTATCCGTTTGAGCAAGTTTATTTTTTTAAATAGTTTTTAAAGGCTTTTTATCAGAATTTATCGTCTGTCAAAAGCAGCGTTTAAATTTATGTCGACTTATGGCTGGGTGAGGTGAAAATGAATCTCAAACTATTTTTTTTAGATCCACCTTCAATAATTTGTGGATGACAATAGATAATTTCATATAAAAAAATATCGCCATTGTGACTTTTAAAATTTAACTTCTACACTACTAGCTACTCGGAAGCATCTCCCAACATGAAATCGAATGATTTTTCTTTCTCTTATATAGATGGGAGATCGATGATTCCCTTCGAAGGTGTTTAACTCAGGGCATTACTAAGGGAAATATGCCATCGTTGGATATCAGGATGTCTATTGTGAACCAAATAATATAGATGGTGTTTATTTTAAGTAAGCTTCTCTAGGCAGCTTTGTTCAAGACTAATACTCTTTAAAGTTGTCTCACGACATTCAGATTACTACGCTTTGAAAAGGGCTGACGATCTTTACAAGTGGTAATTTGAATTTCCCTAGACTAGAAGCACACATGGACTTTCCGTTGTACGACAGTTCTGTCAAAACAAAAAAACCCACAACTTTGTATGAAGCTGGGTGCATTTAAGCGTAGCAAGTGCCTTCATGTAAAAGCCGTGTTTCTATTCACATAGCGCGGTACTAATAGCTGTATTTATCAGGTGTCCACACTAAATTTTAAGACCTCAAAATGGGGAAATTTTTTATATAAAATTAACCATTGTGACCTACGAAATATTTTGTCTAAATGATTAATATTAAGGCCCATAGAAAAGTAATGTTGTGACCTAAACCGCCTACCCTTAATTCCAACATGGAGCTTGGTGTAATTTTGTAAATTCAAAAAGTTTCTGACGATTCACAATAAAATTATTTTAGAAGAAGAAATGGCCTTAACAATAAAAATTTGTAGTTTCGACTTTTAATTTAAATAGTTCACAATGGGCCTCACCAATAAACTTTTTTTAGTTTTTGACTCCAAATTTTAGTAGTTCACAGTGTCTATAATATATTCCATACAAATTTTGCATTTGTGAGCTTCCGTAAATTTTAAGACGAGACTTCAATGTATTATTAGTACGGCGCAGAAGGCTAACAAATAAATTTTGAAATTCGTACACACAATCCGCGATACTAATAATCTTTTTTAGTGTCCCGGGTAAATTCTTCTAACTCACAATGGGAAAGTATTCCATACAAAATTACATATTGTGACCTACAGAATATTTAGTGAGGAGGTTAAAAATGATTATTAGTAAGACCAAATATATTGCCTACATTTTATGGACCTTTCTGACGATTCACAATAAGATTCGTTTAGGAAAATAAAAAGTTAACAAATAACTGTTGAATCTTACACACAATATGTTGTGCCACGTCTACTTTTGGTAGGCAATTCTCTTACCTCGTGGAAATTGCTTAACAGCTGCATTTAATGTATTTATTGACATGTCACAAATTGAGGTACCCCAAATCCATCGAAATAAAAATTAATTTAAACCCATTCACAATGTTTCCTCGTAGTTAAATTACTTTTCCTTCTCTAACAGGTGATGATGGGTTCTACGGCTTCCTCTTGAATGCTTTCTTTGAAGTTCGCAACATGCGAAAGCTAATTAAAAAGAAGTTCCTTTGATAAACACCCTTTCACTATAAAATCACTCTCTAAGTAGAACCATCAAGGCCCGCGTATTATTTCTCCTGAATTGAAACCACATGGTGATACATGCCTCCCTGGCGCACACATTTTAAAGTAAGCACTGTTCCGATTTCGGGAACATGTTGCTTGGTTAAATTTCAATTAAAGATTCTCTATTCACGTTCAAGTAACTCCCATCTCCAGTTCCCATTTGACACACAATGTCCCCCGCCAGAGTCCTGCAAAAACTCAACTCATATGGTTTAACTTTGGAACTGCAACACACATGTATGTGCGGTCTGGGGGATTAATATTTCAAATTTTAATTAATGAAATGAATTGCTCGGAAATAATTCGTATTATACACACTCATGCGGAGCAATATGTGGCTGCACCAGCCATTGTTGTAGACAAATATTAATTTGATTTGTGTGTGTGTTGATGTGGTTTCAAGTTATCAGTAAGTACCTATATAGTTTCATTGAAAGCGCTTCCAACAGTGTGTTGAAAATTCAAGTCGAAGCTTAGAAATTCAGTCTGATTGTGGGATAGGTCTGGTTGTACTCCGTCGGGGGAGGAAATGGAGGGATGAGATTTTAATAAACTGAAGCAGTAGGGTTAATATTGATCGCTCTAGAGATGTAGATGTAGATGTAGATGAAGCCAGTGCACACGACCTGAATGATGTATTCTTTTGTCATTGGTTGGGAGTGCTGATCTGCATTTTGTGTCAAGTAGAGGAGTGGAAGGCGTTTTCAAGAAACACTAAGGAAAGGATACGTTAGCTTGACGATGTCTTTGACTGAGTAGTTTTCGGTTCCATATGCGTTGACATGCTTTGGACTGGACAATGAACTGTCAGTCAGGAGCAGTGTGATCAATTTGGCATATTTCCTGCTAAATTTAGCATTTTTTTTTTTATTTTTATTTTTTTTAGCTTGATTTTGCTGTAACAGGAAAAACTAGCAGGATTTTGGTTTAGTCACATTATGAATTATCGAACATAGAATAAAATCAAGGTTGTTTTTTATCGTGATGTATCGACTATCGAGTATTGTGTGTGGTGGGTTAGTGCTGTTGCTGAACCTTGAATGTTGGACTGTAATTTTCTTCATTTACAATTTCACCACCAAACGACGTCATTTGAAAACAATCGTTGCACATCTTGATGTATTTCAAGAAATGGTTCGAATTAGGATATTCATCGAAAACCAGCTTGCGCAATGGCTCTGGTGGTGGAAGTAACTCGGGCAATTTCACCTTGCCGCTCGCGCAACGCAATTAAGGCGGTTCTTTCTCAAATTGAACTGAATTTCGATGCTGATAAACATCAGACATCTGACCGAATTGAACTGATGCGTGGGCACTTTATTGATGGGTGGCTCATGTCGAAATACTGCACGTTCAATGTTCACCGGAAGAATTTGTCGTTCATTAGTCGGACGCTGTGATCTTGCCTCACCACTTTGCCGAGCACGAACATCTCTTCTTCTCAATCGTTTTTGCTCATTGTAAGCTTTGGTGATCTCTTCTTACTGTCGCGAACGATTTCAAATCATTCTGATTCGAGCTGATCTTCTTTCAATAACACGTTCCTCTTCCGTTTTACGTACTGCGACATTTCGGTGTCGCGTTGTATTCTGAGAACGCCGACCAATGTTACCACGACCTCTTCTTGGCATCGTAAGAAAAATCGAAGTATAAATTATCATCACTTTGTACAAATCGCACATACATTTTTCAATAATTTACCTTTGAAATAGCCAAAGTGGATAAAGTAAACGAACGAAATAGATGCAATTGATATTTGTTAATCAACTTGAAGAACAAAACAAATCGACTACCATCTATTCCAATTGAAATGGGGCTTGGTTCTCGCCGATAAACAAAGACAATTAACTCAGAAATTGATAAGATTCTCAATATGATATATTTCGTAAATGTAAACTACTTCACTCAAAAAATCTGTTGAGAATTTTCCAACTTTTCCAACTTTTTCCTAAACCTTCGCGAATCAAATACGAACAAACCCCCAGAAGGAAGTATCCTATTTGGTCGTCGTTTTCAAGTTTTAAGCGTCCGAACACACCACGATCCATTTATATATACATACTAGCTGACCCGGCAAACTTCGTTTTGCCCAAAATATATTTTTTGACTGAATTAATTTCAAGCACTCACGATTCCACCTGAAATTTGTTTCTTTGATCGAAATTTAGCGATACTTAACAGATGACTTCGTCCCGGCCAATATTTGGCGAAAATATAATAAAATCAAGTATTAATTTCTTTAAAGTCTATTAGATTTATTGAAATCTAAAACAAAGAATATATTAATGACTCAATTTAAAGCTGCACGATACACTACATTTTTTGTTTTCTGCTCCGGAGCGTAAATGAAGAGTGAGGATGGTTTCCCTACTCGGGAACATGCCACATATAACTGGCCGTGTGAAAAACATGATTTTTCCAGATTTATGCCGCACACTTCCAGCGACTGCCCTTGTGACTTGTTTATTGTCATCGCAAATGCAAGTTTCACTGGGAACTGAATACGTTTGAATTGGAATGGCAAATCGTTTGAACTCAAGGGAATTCGCGGGATTAGGCATTCTTCTCCTTTGAACAGCCCTTTCAAAATCCTTGCCACTATCACATTGTTCATTAGCTTCATGACAATCAGTCGGGTTCCATTGCACAGTTTCGGGGCATGAAGATTTCTTAGCATAATGACGACAGATCCAACTTTAAGACGCAAATGATGAGGCGGAATGTCAGACAAATCCAAAGAGTTTAGGAATTCCACTGGATAATTGACGACATCGTCTTCGTTTTCAACGCGATCGATCGATTTGTATGAACGCAGCTCTCCCGGAATTTGATTTTGAATCGTCCAATTCAAGTCATTGACAACAACATTTTTCGCTGCTAAAATTGCGCGTGCGCTCAACCAATCGTAGTTACGATAATTTTGACCAATGTTCGGATATACATTAGTAATGAGTTCATCTTTCGTTAAGGTGAATTGACAAATGACAGGTGGAATGGATATTAAACCACTTGAAGTTTCAACCGATTTTTAGCAGTTCTTTAGAGAAAACTTCTGCGGTTCTATACTGTTGCAGAATCACTCGCATATTCATACTCAATGAAATGGTTTTCACGTATCGCCACAAATACGATGACTTTAGACATGCATTTAATTCATCCGCCGCTGTTGATTCCGGTATCACGGGAAGTGTTTGTCTGAAGTCGCCCGCCAACAGTATCATCACGCCACCAAACCGGTGATTATTGTTGCGCAAATCTTGCAATGTTCGATCAAGTGCTTCTAATGATCGTTTGTGCGCCATTGTGCACTCATCCCATATGATCAATTTACAATTTTTCAACACTTTTGCCATGGCTGATTGCTTTGAAATGTTGCAAACAGGATTTTCATTGATTTGCAGGTTTAACGGAAGCTTCAGTGCTGAATGTGCTGTTCTTCCACCTTCCAACAGTGTTGCAGCAATTCCGGTAGATGCGAGAGCTAATGCAATGCCACTTTGAGCACGTATTGCTGCTAATATCAATGATATCAGGAACGTTTTCCCAGTACCGCCGGGCGCATCAAGGAAAAATAGTCCACCGTTTCCTTCATCGACAGCCTTCATCAGTTGATCATACGCACTCACACCTTGCTTCATCACTTTGCCGAGCACGAACTTCTCTTCTTCTCAATCGTTGTTGCTCATTGTAAGCTTCGTTGATCTCTTCTGACTGTCGCGCACGATTTTGAATCATTCTGATTCGTGCTGATTCCCTTTCAATAGCACGTTCCTCTTCCGTTTGACGTGCTATGACATTTCGGTGTCGTGATGCATTCTGTGAACGCCGACCAATGTTACCATGACCTCTTTTTGGCATCGTAACAAATATCGAACTGTAAATGATCATAACTTTTTATAAATCGCACGCAGTTTTCACAAATCACTAACTTACCTTTGAAATAGCCAAAATACAGAAAGCAAACGAACGAAAAGGGTGCAATTGAAATTTTGAATACAACTGGAAAAACAGAACAAAACACTTAACGATCTAACAAAACAATAATAATAATAGTAAATTTAAAAATTTTATTTAAAATTAATTTGACTTTCTTTCAAATGTTGTTTTATTTTTCTTTCTTGATTTACAAAAGGGTACAACTTCTTTATCAGTACATTAGTTAATTCAGTGCCCCCCTCCTCCGTGACCACACAGCCCAAATTATCAAATCACAAAGAACATATACTGTGCTATCAAATGGAATGACCGCCTACAGCGCCACCTGTTGAGAATTTTTCAATTTTTTTTTTTTCCTAAACCTTCGCGGAGCAATTAGGAACAAATCCGCAGAAGGAAGTATCCAATTTGGTCCAGTCGTTTTCGAGTTTTAAGCATCCGAACAAACCAAGATCCATTTTTATATATATAGATTATATATATATAGATATTTTTTTGAAATACATCATATTTTTCCTGAAAAGCAGCTTCTTCGTTAATTTTTTTGGGTTTTTAGCAGGTTTTGATTTCAAAAAACTATTTAGCATGATTTTTATACAAAAAAAAAAACATGCTATAGGTATACTGCTGAACTTAGCATGATTTCAAATATGGAATTGGCTACACTGGTATATAAGGGGCATATAGGTTGAGACCTAGGTCCACCCGAGGCTATAAAGCTACCTTAGTCAGTAAGGTAACGATGCTGAAAGCTATTAAAATACCGTGCGAGTCCTAGATATGCATGGTGCGTTTTCAGACAGGAAAATTGGACTCACCAAACTCTACTGCTTCATTCAAATTTATTTTGAAAATCATTATCCTTTTTATAGAAATTCGTTTTTATTGAAGAGACTCATTTTCCTCAATTAGATCGTGAACAAGTTGTATATAAAATCTCCAAGGCAATCAGTTTCGCCCGAGAAAGTGCAGTCTTTAGAGTAATCCGCACGAGCTGATGGTAATTTTTCCAAAAATGAGACGTTTTACTCTTAATGGCCAACCGGACAACGATCAATGAGTACTTCTTCCAATATAACTGACGACATTGACCCGGATGACATATTCTTTAGTATCGCCCTTTACTATGGACAATCGACTTCTCTGTGTTTGACGAACGAATTTCGTTTAACTCCACCGATGTAATGGCTGCTCGACTCACTTGATTATTCACTAAATTCTCCGTAAAATACCTTCTTTAAAAAAAATTAAATTCCCAGCAGTTCAAGTTTCAAATAAATAACTTCTCTATACAAAAATGTTGCACCCTCCCCTAACCATGATGAAGCTCCTGTGACAACCCCCTACAAAAAAGAACAACAAAAAAAACCTAACCCAACTAAAGGAACAGGGAAACAAAAATATCCCGTCATACATCTTGTCGTATTTAGAACTAATCTCTCCACTAACAGGCCTCTTATTTCCTTTGTCAAAGAATAAAATATTATACCTCAACCATTCGACTGGGAACTTTTCTAATAAATCGTCTTAAATCCATTTTCGTGCGAGTGTGTATTTTGCAAAGCATCAGCACTTTTAAAATACCAGAAGAGCGACAAAAATAAAAGGTTAACATCAATTGTGTTTGTGTTCACAGTTCTTTTTTACAACGGAACAATACACCGAAATGTGCTGATGAAACAATCACAGGATTGTGCGATGATTGTCTGCAGTAAACACCCCCAAAACGCAATTTGAATGATAAGAAAAGTTTCTGACGTGAACGAGTTTTCGGTATGCAAATTAGACGCAAATACGAGTGCGCGCAAAACAATGGGACAAAATGGGTTGCATCACCAACATCACCATCCCCATCACAGCAACTGTGAATTTTCTTAACATATATACAAATTTCAAAGAGCAAGTAGGTACAGCCAAAGTGATAGGAATGGTTGTTTGTGGGTTTATACCTTATGGCACATGCACGCGCGGGGCGGACATTCATAATAATTGGAAAACTCGGTTGTGAAAGAAGTCAACTCCTGTGCTATGAGGATGATGAGTTACTTGCCTCTATCAGCTTTGAAGAACGAGTGGAATTTAATAATTTATACGGCTGGTCTGGGAATGCGGTGGGTATGACATTTGAATGACCATGTCCTTGGAGGGATAATTGGCTTAAGCTGGTTTAAAGCGATTCTCTGCTGGTGGATGTGCCTCCTCAACGGGCAATGTCTTGCAGGAGGAAACACCAAGGTCCACTTTTGACAGACATTTTTATTTAAGTATTCTGGCTCTCACTTTAAAAAACAAGAGTCGATAGATATACTTCAACGTTCAAAGAAAGAAGCAGCCCCCTTCGTGGGTAGCTCCCATTCTTCAAATGGTGCATAACATGTCCTACTTGGGTTGTGGACTCTACTGAGAAAGTTGGCCAATTCGGATGAAGAAAAAACAAGCTTCTTGTTGAAGCCTTTAACTTTTTGTAAAGCTGTACCGATTAGTTAAGTCGCTTTCACGCGATAGGATCAGCGTTGCCACAATGATACAAGTGTAACAAAAGTGGTGCACTTTTTAATTGTTTTATAATTTTTTTATTTTATAATTTTGTTACAATGTTGTTACACTTTTTCCCATTAAAATCTTTTTTTTGTCGTTAAAACATATTAAAAAGTTGAAGTGGCAGCACTTTTTTTCTTTCGAACAAACTTCTACCAATTTCTGTCAATGTATTTGTTTGTTTACACAGAGCACAAGTTGTGCCAAACGTCAAACTGCGAGTGGGAATGGAAATGGGAGGCAACGAGAAAATGCTGACAATGTTCTACATCTCGTGGTAAATAAAGTTTGTGAAATAGAAATTGAAACCTACTTCGATGGTCAATAATTTTGTTACTTTTTTTGCTTTTTTTTATTTGTTAAACACAAAATAGACAGGTACGTCAATAAAGAGCTTTTTTTTTGTAAAATTATAAAATTTGTTCAGTTTGTTACATTTTTTTTTCCATTTGTTACCCTTTTTGAAAAAATTTGTTACACTTTTAAAAAAACTGCGGCAACATTGGCATACGATAGCAAATCCGCATACTTTAAATCAAAATTGAATTCAAATTACGAGCGGTAAACATATTTTTTTTTTAAATAAAAATGCAGTATTTTAAAAACAAAATTTTCCTATAACCTGCACATATCTATTTCACACATACTAAAAAAAGAATTTTTGAAATTGGTGCAATAGTTCGCAAGATTTTCGGGGACAAACAATTTTGCCATTCAGTTTTATAAATATAGACGATAGATTTTTCTGTATTTTTTAAATTTATTTGTTGTACACTTTGCTATGAATTTAAAAATTTTATTTTTAGTTATTTATTTAATAACTCCTTCTCGTAGTTGGATAAATTAAGGACGTGTCCTTTATTATGACTAAATTCAAGTGACTTCCTTCAAACAGAAGATACACCAAAATTCCTTCGCTTTGAATTGTAAAATTCAACAAATCCTGCTGCACAGAAAAGCGACAACCACATTCAAAGGCTGCCATGGTACTGCTCCCGTTTTTGATTAAATCAGTTAAATATTCAATCCTTTCGACATTCCGCTTGAAGGACAGCAAACAAAAGTAAGAATTTTCGCCAAATCGCAGTGAATGAAAATAGAATGCTCATTGAAATTTTCCCAGCTGAAAACTATGTACAAATTTTGGAAATTTCCGCAAGCTTATTATGCGAGACGGAATCCTTAAGAAATAATACGACTTACGAGTGCCTGTGGATGGGTATAGGGGTATGAAGACGAGTGCTCTGGCTCTTTAAATGAAATCCCCAGCGGGATGACGGATTTATGAATTGATGAGGATGTACGTAGAAGTAGGCGGTTTATAACAAACGCGGGCGAATGACTTCACCTTGAAATGATGAAAATGATGAAACACTCAGTTATAATCGATATGGGGGTTTTTTTTTTTATTTCGGTTTTAGACGTTCGCAGGATAACAACCACAAAGTACATACCTACGGAGTAGATGGCAAATATTTATTTCTCATTTCGAGCGGTAATAAAACACGAAATTACCGGAATAGCTTTACAAGCATTCATCCTGAATTTCTGGAGGATTTCGTTTCACACTTCAGTCATAATGCCATAATTCCTGGTGCTTGAATTTAAATAAAAATGAGAGAGATATCAACAAAACAGATTCTGAGTGTTGTCTTTGGGAAGCATTCCTTACGAGGACATTATGTCGAGTATTTTTAGCTCGACAGATGTTGAAAAGGGAGGGTACTATTTTTAGCTCTGTCTGTGATACTTTTGTGAATAAGTTCTCCACTTCTGAATACTTGTTGTTTCGTATAAGAGGCCCTTTGAACATGATTAATTTGACAATGGGGAATATGGCCAGCCAACTTCAAGGTCTATGTTCAGTGCGGATAACGATCAGAGAGACTGCTGCAAAACTTACTAACCATGTGGCCAAAAGTAGCTTGGGTATGGGTATGCTTAATCCGAGGAAGTTGCCGTTGAAACATACATCCATTTCTGGTGACTGGAGTGTCAAGAGCTAGTTCAACTCATAGAAATAGCGACTAGACAGTTCATCCCATAAACTAGGAACACCTAATTGATACTACTTCTCGGTGGAAGCAAATAAAATCCAATTACCTCTGTCTCTTCAAAGGCAACGGGGACTTTTGCCCTTGCACCGTGGCAGAACTAATGCTAACACTCAGTCTGAGAGACCCTAGAACTACATGGCGTTGGGAACGGAAATGCAAATATATTGCGAAATAGACTTACAAGCACGCCGATTGCCAAATCTGTCAACTACCGCAGATCTGTAGCAGAAATTGTCGAATTAAGGCCTTCTCAATAGAGGTGAACAGCTTCGAAAATCTCAGATTGGTGTTAGAAGGAAAAAGATCCTTGTTTCTTTTACCATTTAAAACCCCAATAGCCGTCATTTTTATTTTCGTTTTCGCAAAAGCATTAAGAAACGAAAAATATTTTATTGACGTTTTCGTTCGATAGGAAAACAAATTTTACACGTCATTATGACACGTTTTTCTAAGGGTTTTTTGGCGGACTTTTTGGTCCCTTTTGGGTGGGTTTTTTGACATGTTTTTTTCAAATCGTTTTTGGGCGGGTATGCATTGGAAGCTTTTCGGTCTCAAGTTTTGACTTGATTCTGGTTAGTTTCTAATTTGATTCTGGGGCTCTTAGATGCATTTTTGCACGCGTTTTTTGACGTGTTTCTTTCGAATCTTTTTTGAACGGATTTAAGAATGGTTTTTTCGAAGCGTTTTTTACTTCCTTTTGTATGCATTTTTTATATTTGGTTTTTGATGCATTGGAAGCTTTTTGGTCGCAATTTTTGACTTGATTCTGATTAGCTTCTAATGTGATTCTGGGGCTCTTCGATGCATTTTTGAACGCGTTTTTTGACGTGTTTTTTTCGAATTTTTTTGAGCGGGTTTTAGAATCGTTTTTTTCGAAGCGCTTTTGACTTGCCTTTGGGTGCATTTTTTATATTTGGTTTTTGATTTATTAAAAGCGTTTCTGTCGCAATTTTTGACTTCATTCTGGGTTTGATGAAGTTTTTGATGTGCTTCTGGGGGCTTTTCGATGCATTTTCGTACGCGTTTTTTGACTCGTTTTCGGAGGTCTTCTCGACACATTTGAAAACGTTTACCTAAACGAATAAAAACGAAAATATAAAACCATTTGTTTTCCTATCGAACGAAAAAGTCAATGAAATATTTTTCGCTTCTTAATGCTTTGCAAAAACGAAAAGAAAAGTTTTCGAAGAACAATTTTTCCGGCTAAAAATGCTTACCTAAGCGAATAAAAACGAAAATATAAAACCATTTGTTTTCCTATCGAACGAAAACGTCAATTAAATATTTTAAGCAGGAACAATTTTTACCTAAACGAATAAAAACGAAAACGTCAATAAAACATTTCCCGAACTGAAAAAAGTTCAAAAGTTTGCGGAGAAGAAGATAAAACGAAACGAACTACAGAAAAATTTTAACTTTCGCATGATTTCTTTGGTTTTTTTTTTAACGAAAATTGTTTTCGTTTCGTCTCTAAAAGGCCGCCAGTATTTCCACTCATGAAATAAGCGCAAAAACATTCGTCATATGTATTGGACTTCATAGCAAAAAGCTATTCCTGACATTTGCTTCCAACACTTAGGTACTGGCGATAATTTGCCAGCTGGAGTCAGCAAACTTCTCCCATTGCAAATCTTTCCCACCTCCATATGTTTGCACTCGCTTGCAGTGGATATACAAACACTGAAACAAATCTTATTAAAAATAAACTTATTTCATTTTGTGACTCCTTGAAGAACTTGAATCTAAACGTCCTCGTCTACTTGCATGCATTCGTTTAGTCGTCACAGGTACATAATTGTTTTCTTCTTGTTTTCATATTGTCCCAGTCCCTTGTACCAAACTTTGGCTGATACTTTGTGCAAAATTAAATTCCATTGTGATATCAACAACCACTTCAACAGGCATCAAAAATACGTTCCTTCTTCCGGAAAGTTGGGCAACTCCTTCGAATCCGTTGGAATTGTCCCCCTGCCCGTTTTCTGCTCAAAAGTATGTCGAACTTCAACTAAAGTCACACATTGCGGAACGATGCGATGATAAAAGGACATAACTTTGTTGGAAGCTTTCCCACTTGAGCTTGTAATAATTTTTAAACAAATGTGTCCATGGGGCATTACTCATGTTAAGACAGCAAAATTTATAATATCTGGTGCCTTGACATATGGGTAAACAAAATGGTTATCGTGACATAACCTACTGGAAGATGACATTTAAACAGCCTCGCATAGTCCTTTCCTAAACAAATGGATATTCAAGCGAAAGTTAAAGTGCCTCAACAATGTGACATGGTTGATTTTTAATTGTCATTCGTCCTTTTATTCCATTGGTTTCTTAAGTATTTACATACCGACGTTTGTAAATACTTAAGTCAACCGCAAAAGTATAAAAGGCATTTACAAGGATTCTCATTTTTCTGAAGTGGTCACTAACATTTTGTTTTCCGGAAGGAAACCACAGCAGAACGTCGCAAAGGATTCCTGGTCTGAAAGTAAAAAACGAACAAAATATGTCGACCGACCTTTATTTGCAGATTCTATTATGTCGAGCACTTTCACGGTTGTTGTTTTTTTTTATTCCAACTCTCAATTACGGCAAAACATTTAGGCACAGGACCACACCCTCTTCATCGTGACAGGAACTTCAATTTGTTTAGCGATAGTGTGAAGAGATTTTCAGATTTCCACGGCAAAACGTGATGAAATAAAATAACACTTAGTCTGAGCGAAAAAGTGTCACTCGGAGGATTATGTGAAAGCACCCTCACTAAGGACAGGTGATTAAGTGGTATTATTATGCACGACAGGTGAAGTGTTTATCACTGTTAGCTCAGACATTATTGAGAGCTGGTAGGTTGAATGTCCTAAGTGACAACTAAGAACACATAATTGGTGATTTGCTGATAATGGTATTCAAACGATCTTGGATCTTGGAGTAGACAATTAAGGGGTTTGTTTTGGCAATTTCGTGACAGCCATTAGTTTCGGGTTGTGAGAGGGTGACGAAGAGTCGTGTTTATAGGATTGTATAGGTATACGAGTACTTGTCTATGGTCCCATGCAACCCTTGAGAGTGCTAAATGTTACTATATTTGTATCTGAAAGGAATTCTTCTAATAGAGTAAGGGGATTTGTGGATTTGTCTCTTTGCAAATTGCTTGTCGCATTTAAAACCTACCAATCTTGACTGTAGGGATCAGTAGGTTTCTTTTATTGCAATTGAGTTAAAGTGACATCAAAAATTGTATTAAAATCAACCCAAAAACGCGTAAAAAAATGCGTCGAAAAACCCGCCCAAAGATTTCCAAAGAAAACAAACCAAAAAGTAGTACAAAAAATTAAAAAAAAAACCAAGTCCAAACAATTAAGGAAACTCATCTTAAACCCATTCAAAAACTCATTTAAAAATGCGTTCAAAATCTCGTCAAAAATCGTGTTGAAGAATTCATAACAAAAAATTCAAAAACCGCGTCAAGAAAAGGCCCAAAAGCGAGTCAAAAATGAGTCCAAAATCACGACAACAAAGGCTTCAAATGCATTAAAAACAGCGTCAAGAATGCAACTTTTCGAAAAAGAGTCAAAAAACGCTACAGAAAGCCCCTTAAATATGCATCGAAAAGCGCCCAAAAGCAAGTCAAAATTTTCGAAAAAAAGGCTTCAAATGCATCATTAAGCCTTCCAAAACGAGCGTTTAAAGCTTATACAAAATGCATCAATAAACCAGTTCAAATGTGTCGAGAAGACCGCCGAAAACGAGTCAAAAAACGCGTACGAAAATGCATCGGAAAGCCCCCAGAAGCACATCAAAAACTTCATCAAACCCAGAATGAAGTCAAAAATTGCGACAGAAACGCTTTTAATAAATCAAAAACCAAATATAAAAAATGCACCCAAAGGCAAGTCAAAAGCGCTTCGAAAAAAACGATTCTAAAACCCGCTCAAAAAAATTCGAAAAAAACACGTCAAAAAGCGCGTTCAAAAATGCATCGAAGAGCCCCAGAATCACATTAGAAGCTAACCAGAATCAAGTCAAAAATTGCGACCAAAAAGCTTCCAATGCATCAAAAACCAAATATAAAAAATGCATACAAAAGGAAGTAAAAAACGCTTCGAAAAAAACATTCTTAAATCCGTTCAAAAAAGATTCGAAAAAAAACACGTCAAAAAACGCGTGCAAAAATGCATCTAAGAGCCCCAGAATCAAATTAGAAACTAACCAGAATCAAGTCAAAACTTGAGACCGAAAAGCTTCCAATGCATACCCGCCCAAAAACGATTTGAAAAAAACATGTCAAAAAACCCACCCAAAAGGGACCAAAAAGTCCGCCAAAAAACCCTTAGAAAAACGTGTCATAATCACGTGTAAAATCTCTTCAAAAAAAAGCGTGAAAACCTCATCCAAATGGTCTTCTAAATCACGATAAAAAACGCTCTAAAAAACCCGCCCAAAAACGCGTCGAAAAACTTTTCAAAATATGCATCGAAATCAACTTTATGAAAAGCCCTCTAGTTATTTTCACGTCTCCAATAATATTATGGATCCAAAACTCATCGATTTCCTTTCTCCTTCTTGCACCACATGCTACGCACTTATTTGACTTCTTCCAATATCTATTACACACTTGAACACCATCCCAATCAGTCATTGTGACACAATGGAGTATGAGATAGTAGATAAAGGATAAAGATAAGATAAATCTATTCCCCATGCCATAAGAAAAGTACATTACTGTCCTTACGCTCCTTTCTCGTAATAACATTGAATCATAACAGCTGCCATTTCCTCGATGCTAATTAATTCTCTGTCGACGCTATATAACATCGATGAATAGACATGTCAAAACATGTTCCGAATGCGAGATAGATTACGACCACCTAATGCATGCCATTCCAAAGTGATAGGAACAAGATCACGGAGTTTCAGCAATAAGGAGACGACTTATTGCCAATACTTGTAGGCACGTTAGTAAAATTGAACATTAATTACAGTCATTTCATTAGTAATGAATCCGATTTAAGGATTATTGCGGATTATTATTGATTATCCCCGCGTTGGGGGATGGTTTTTTGGATGCGACTTCTTAAGTATTATACTGCCGCAAATAAAAAGAAGAGTGCATAGGCGTGTGACTCGTAAAATGGAAGCATGGGAAAATGTCGACGGAGCGATTTTATTCGATTTAGGATACTCGAGCTTGAATAGTTTGATCATCCATGTTTTTTCACTTTGTAACAATACTTTATCTGCGTAAGGAAGTGTCCACAAATTCATCGTTGGACATCTCACGTCGTTCCTCGTTTTAAGTGTCCTGTATGAATTTTACGAACTCCCTCCCAATGGCGATTACACAAATTTCGAGGCTCATTCAATTCAAAGGGGTGACTTAGTTGCTCCACTTCTACTGCAGACTATCCCAATATTAAAACCACTTCTTTGCCAATTTTCTATTTTATGGTTTTGTGCCTTTGTACTAAAAGGTATACACTCTCCCTTTTGAAGATAACAAAAGGTAATTGTTATCTTCAAAAGGGAGAAAACGTAATTGTTTTCCACCCATTCCTCTTTGCTTCGATTTAAACTTGCAAATGAAGCAACTCAAGTGGATAATCACCCCTATTACCTATCAGATTTGCCATCAAGTCTTTAAACGTCTAAAGGATAATTCCCTATTCGCTTTTATATCTGTATACATTTTCACTATCTTTTAATTCGTGCTTGGGCTGAAACAGACTTGTTTTTACTATCCACTCTTATCGCCTGTACTTTTCTTAATCGCATCGATTATAATGGCTGAGCCATCATTGACACATCATCGTTTGGAGAGGCGGTTGCAAAACCTTTTAAACTTTGGTATAGTCAGACGCACAATTGATTTTCCCAACGGAGCGCTCAGGACATAAAATCTGTGCTGGAAGCCCGCGGAGTCATTAGGAAATTTACAATATTTTGAGGGTGTTGTTTTACGACCTGTTTCCACTATAAGGTACTAAAAAAGTACCTAAAAGCGGCTCTATGCAAACTCCTTGTACACAACAGAAGCTTTTGAAAATACAAGAGATCTGTTACTTTGTGATGCGTCGTAAAAATGAGAAATTATCCAAAGTATAGCTGCACCAAATGTCAAAATGCCTCCATTAACTTTAAAACCTAAAAGCAAAAGGTCAGTACCCGCTCTGAAAACTTGAAAACAGTATTTCAATATGGGTCGCCCTAACTACCACAGAAAACCCAGCAATTCTATCCGAAAAGCTTGATCTATTTCAATTCACAATAATTCGATACACGGGCGAATGATTCTCGAGGGTCTACTTGGATAAATTCAATTTTAGCTCAGCGACATCCCACGCCGATGGTCAGGATGTATTTTCATTTTTCTTCGCATCCATTCAATGGGAAATAAATCAAGTAAATTTGTAAAACGAACACGAAGTGTTTAAGGATTTAACCCTTGAGGTTCCTGGTAAAATGTGTAGGCCACAGATGCGATAGATTGAGAGGTGCTTATAGAGATTTGTTTGTTCTCTCTAACCACCCCAATGGAATTGATTTCTATTTAAAGCATCGCTTTTGTGTTGTGGATGCAGTGAGTGTGGTAATCCGTTTATTCATGTTCTAAACATAATCCAGGTAAAGGCAAATAAATTTCACATCACATCAAGAAGGTTGTTTTATTTCAGTTCGTTTATAAAAGAAAAGTGTAGGGTGACAGACGTGTTCCAAAAAAATTGCCTATGGCTACTTAATATCGGTTCACATTTCCTGTACCAATTTTGAATTGAATTGACGGTCCAGGGTGAATTTGCACATGTCATCATCTACATCCCAAGTTTAGTAAAAATAAATCCGCTAACTAAACGCTTACTAAACTTTACTTGCTTTTGGTGACGCTTACATAGTCCGTGGTGTAGACCGCGGTCTCAATCAATCAAATCCCAAAACTAGAATTAAATTCCAATAGCATTGAATAGCTCGGAGATGTATATTCCGCTAAATGTCCTTTCTTCGAGGAACACCTTTCATAGGCAATTTAATATATTCAAAACGTTTTCATTACACGAATTCCAATGTCACTTACATTATGGGGGGCTATTATGCTCGCGCACGCACAAAGATTGGAAACATCTTAAAGACACATTAAGTTCTTTTGTCAAAATGCCGACACGTGAACATCTAAATGGCTTATCGCCCACACCGAAGGTGGAAGGGATTATATTACATTTGCACAAGGAACAAGCTTCAAGAGATACATATAGCTCGGTTAACTTTGTCTAAAGTTGGCTGTAATTATGTGGCTCACATTATTACATTAAGCCTTTCTTCTAGTGAGTTAATACAAATAGTGGGACAATATACCTTCGCCTTGATTAATTTTCTACAAAGAGCTAAACAATTAAGGGGGAGAGAAGATGTTTTTAAGTGAAAACCATTAAAGCAGGGAACGGGAAATGACTTTTGTGTGTAGGCGGTTAGATTTACAGCAGAGTGAGTTCGGAAATCACATTCGTGTGTAGTCAGTTAGAGTTACAGCAGAGTGAGTTCGCTACCAGGTAGATGAATGTTTGTTGTAAGTGATACCAATGAAACTTTCAAGATGGCCTTATTCATTCAGGCAAAGCACATAGTGTTCCAAATTTTACAGCCTTTTTGAAGAAAATAAACTTTTTGAAGAAAAAAAACTTTAAACCAATTAAAACTAGAAAAATTTCGGAATGCATTGTCCGAATCAAATGCGTGACAGATTAGAAAAGAAAGACCGTGAAAAGGCATCAGCTGTCAAACGACATACCTTTTATGTATAATCTATTGGAATGGAAGTGAAATGATTCCTCTGTTGGACAGATCACGAATCAACACAAAAGTGAAAACAAATGTTAAAACTGATTTTTCCTTCTACCAAAAACATTTGCCTTGAGTTATTTAAAAAAAAAAAATTAAAGTAATATTGTTTCCAAAATTTACCACTTTTCTTTGGAATATTTTCTTGTGCTAAAATCGTTCCCTCGAGCAATGAACAAAATAAAAAAGATTTTAATGGCCCATTCGATAAATAATATACAATAACTGTGGGGTTTTTCTATAACAAGAATAAATAAGCAAATAAATTAATTTAAGATTTCACATAAAACAAAAGATTTAATAAATAGTACAAATAGTTGTGTTTTTGTTTTAGAAACAGAAATTCTGAGAAAAAGAAAGAACAAAGAAAAAAAAACAAACATAATTAATTTAAGACTATAATGGAAACTGTAAGATATATTTACGGAAACAAAAAGATAAAAAAGAAATAGGTTAAATATTGCTCATAAGCAAATTTTTGACTTGAGAAATATCCATATTGAATAGCCATAGTTTGACTTTTTTTAAAAACAAGCTTTGTATATTAATTATTCTAATTTCGTATGGTAATCGATTATGCAATGTAGGTGCTGAAACAGTATAAAAGTTGGAAAAAATAGTCTTGTTTGTCACAGGTATTTTTACTAGTTGCTGACAGTTTATTCTTAAACTGTAAACATTTGAATTTCTTAATATTGAACTGTATCCGCTACGCATAAAAAACCCCTTAAGAACATATAGATGTTTTATTGGTAAAATATTAAGGAGGCGGAATAAAGGCAAACTACTTGATAATCTATTTTTTTTACAAATAATTACATTGTAAGTTTCGGGCACATAGCAATGATGTCGCTACTATCATCAGTTATGAACGAGAGTGAAAACAAAAATTTATTATTAATATTACAATGTATTGGCAGGTTATTAAAATTACTATAAAATTGTTATGATAATACTAATTCTATAGAGCCTGCAGAAATTTTTTTTCCGACTTTCCTGTGTAACTGTCTTTCCATCTGAGAACCAAAACGAACAAAACAGAAAATAATAGAATAATCGTGAATTTTATTTTTCCCGAATTTTCCAATTTTCCGTGTAACTTTTTTTGCGATTGTTCTTTTCGTAAAAACCCGGCTGCATTATTACGTAATTAAAAAAAAAAAAGTTGTCAGTTCGGTCATCAAACATCGTTGGATGTCCACATCCAGAAAGCCTGTTGGCAACACTACCTGCCACTGTCATTGCAGTTCAGTTTTCAGCTCGCGAGTGTCAATTCAGTTTCGATTCGGTCATTTCGGGTGGAAAATATTGGATTAAAGTAAAATTTGCATAGTTTTGGCATTAAATCTATAGTTTAACTGTAGATCGAAGTGTGGCGTTTAGTTTGATGTGTGTTTCCGGTTGCTTTCACTGCTGAAAGAGGGAGATTTCGTGAAATTTCTGAAATGCAATTGCAATAGCAAGGTGTCTCTTTTTTTTCACTAATCGCGAGCAGGGATGGAAAAGTCGATGCAATTCGATGGTATCGAATTCGATACAAATGAGTTTGCTAGAGTAGATACTAAAGTACAATTTGCCTTAATTCGATACAATTTATCCACCTGTATGTTTCATATTCTCTTGCAATTTGTAAAGCTTTTAAAATAATTAAAATAATCAAGATGACGATGACTTTATGTCATTTTGGAAGACATAAACAAGAAAATTAATATTCAAAATCCCTTCCTAAATTTACTGGAGTATTTTAAACCAGAAGCAGTTGTATCTAATTCTATATTGAAATTTGTTTTTGAATTTTTTCCCTAATGAAAAAAAGAATATTCAACAAATTAACGATGCTAAAAAATTCAGCAATTTAAATAGTATTCAACTTAAGAATTTTGAGCTGAAGTAAATTCAATTAAAAACGCGTCTAATGAGCTGATGTTTGAAATATTTACAAAATTGCTCAAGCCGTTCTCGCTATTCCTCATCAGCAAATGTCGAAAGGATTTTTTCTTACCAGACATTAATAAAATCCAAATGTCGAAACCGACTTCAAGTCGACACTTGCTGGGCTTTGATTGAAACAAAATATTTGATTAGAAACTCATCCTGTTCTAAGTTTCAAGTTCAGGGCAACATTTTGAATATGAATGTGCAAATTGAGAGTATAAGCCCTGAAGAGCTCATAGATTAAAAATATGAAGTCATTAATGTTTCTTTATGTTAATGTTTTGTTAATTTATTGTTGTTTATGTTTTTGAAAATTAAATATTTTCAATTCACTTCTGTATACGAAAAAATGTTTTCAATACAACTGGCTCCAGTTCAGTAGGATCTTACAACAGTTTTCAGTACACATTTGAATTGTGATTTGTGATCTGTTGAAAATGAGAAAGAGAGAGAGAGCCGTTGAACGAACGACGTTATCGTTAAGTTCGTTTGAAAATTTGAATTTCAAATATAGCTTTGTGGTGAGTTATTAGTTTAACGTGGTTTTCAATTGGGCTTCTTCAGATACGCTCTCAGACTTCAGATTTCGTGTGTCTAATCGAACATAAAAACGTCACTTGCTCTTTTTTGTGTTGATTTTGGTGCGATTGGAATATGTGTAGCCTTCGACACTTTTCCATTCAGTGGTTCAATTTTATATGAAAACCTTCAAAATGCTCGCCCAGATTGATTTCTAAACATTTTTACATAAATAATTAACAAAAAATAGATCAACTCGATGTAATTCGTTTCAGTTCAGTTGAAAAATGTCACGGAAACGTAAACAAACTCCACTAGTTGTCAAACTCAAACGTATACTTGTATTAGTAAGTCTGAAGCAAATCTGAGAAAAAATCCAGCTTCGCAAAAGTGCTCTGAAATCTGATAAAGATTGTTTTTTTTTTTTGTAACAAACGAACATAAAAAGTGTTCTGAGAGCAAAAAAATGTTCTGAGAGCGCCCGAATACATCATCGAATCGAACATCGAACATCGAATACCACATAAATTTATGCTGAAGGCTATTTGTTCATATTAAGTTACGAAATCTTGTGAAATCAGAATGCAAGTTTTCGTCGCATGTTCGAGTGTGTGCTATTTCAAAGCTGTTGGGAAATGCGTTTTTTCATCTATTAAAATGAGAATGAATATTGAAATTTGTTGATGCCCTATTATATCACTTAAAATTTTGAACACAGAATGCTCGAAAATCGTCTCTTTCTTCTCATCCTGTACGAATTATTTAAATGTCACTGCGATTATTTGTATTTTCCGTTTCAACGATTACATTGACTTCACAATTACTTCCCACCGACTTTTGGTGAGTGCCTTTTTAATTTCATTAAACATACACCAACAATTTATTTTGCGTTCCTCCTGAACATTGAACATTGCTTGTTTGTTTGTATTTTCTTTTTCAGGGCAAACAACAAAAACTTGGTGCCTCGTTTGGAAAGCGAAATGTTTCCCCCAAGGTAAGCGCACCTTTTCTCAGTTCACATAACCAATTAATCATTTCAAAAATGAGCCCTTGCCGAAATGTTGAAAAGTGAATTATCATACCTAATTAGTCGATTTCCGCACTAGACCCATTTCAAATTACAAAAGTTAATTTAAATAGGTAAATTACCGACATATTTCGCCTGTTACACTCACTTGGTGTAACGTAAATAATACTATCACAACCATCAAAGCTATTTTGAATGCTGCCCAAGTTGTGGTGTTTAAATTAATATTATACCGTTTTTAGTAGGTACTAATGGCATAATTGAATATTTTCTGGTGAGGTTCCGCATGCCATTTTCTGCCTGTCGGCGGTGATGGAATTTATTTTATTTATTTATCGGCAGGTGTACTGCTAATGAAACAAAAAAATCCTTTTTAGCCAGTCATCAGTCGTTGGTGGGCTATTTTAAAGATGGAATTTTGTATTAAACATTTTGAGTAATAATGGATTGTTTTATAAAACGAAATACATATACAACGAGATAATATATTTACAACGAATCCTAGAACCTAACTTCTGACAGATAACTTAATAGGAGAAAAGTGGGAAAATAACTCGAGTAAGTCTATGGAAGTTTTTGGTTAGAAATTATGTTCAATTGAAGCTTTTGAACATGCCCGTGACTTAATTCTTCTCACCAACTTTCTTTCTCAGAATCTCTCAATAAGCAGTGTACACTGTACATCCTTTTATTCTCCGTAACGCTGGGTCGCTTCCAGTTGTCCATACCATAAACTAAATATTAAATAGACTGTCAGCTCTTACAACTCAAGAGAATTTGCCTACAAGCTGTTTTCCGTGTTGCTATGTGGCAAAGTATGTGTGCCATGTTAAAGTAGATTAGCCGCACGCATACACTCGCACATTAGAACCTGACCTGACCTGACCTGATTTGAAAAAATTCAAATAATTCAAATAATTGCCCGTTATCGGGACGTGTTAAGAAAACGGTGAGTAGGTATGGCGTGGTGAATTTAGTACCAAATTATATTAAAACGCATAGCTATCGTATACATATTCGGATTTCGTTAATTTTACCTAGACAATCAATTTAATACCGGATGTTTACGTTTTTGTTGTAAGCAATGGAAATCAATGAACTATATAACTAACTAATCATTGAAAAAAAAAACAAAAACGCTTATTGATATAAAAAAATATCTGATTACTAATGATTATGAATCGTATGTAGTAAAAGAAAATTGTAGGCAGCAAACTTAAATGCGTGAGACATATCAGGGCACAAATCAGTAAACATGTTTATTTCCAGTTTTGCTTATATACATTTTGAGTTTCGTTCTTTCCCGTACATTTTAAAGAAAATACATTTTCGTTGATTGTGTCTGTTAGATTTTTTCTTTTTATTATAAATGAACATTATTCATATTCTCGGCTGACGCAATTGATTCCAAATGTAATTTCATTAATTATGTCAATTGTTTCAAATTTTCTAATAAATTTGATTTGTTCTTTTTTTTAATAAACGGAATCTGCATGAAAAGATTATAACTGAAAACTCATATTATTTCCAAATCTTAATATTCGTAATCAATTCTTCTCTTTAAACTATTAGCCGTTTTTTGTGGACATTCACGGTGAAATAATTTTTCGCCAAAAACAGCAAACGAAAACAGACACAATAATTATAGGAACAACAATTTATTTATTTATGTTGATTACATTCGCTATTATACATTTTGTAGAATATCTACATATTTCCGTGGTGAAATAAAACAATGAATTTAAACTCTCAGAACGCATCCATCAGCTGACAAAAACTCACCAAATACACTAATGCCGAATTCACAATGTCGCGTTGAACGCGTGCGTGCGTCGGCGCGCTTTGACACGCTTTATCGAATCTTTACGATTTTAAATGCCAAAGCGAGCGAGCAAAAATTTTGTAAAACGAAATGCTGCTTTGAAGCGAATGCGCGTTGAGAAAGTAGAGTATGACAGATTAAAAGTTCGGTTTGGTTTTAACTAATGTACACAAATAGAGAGCAGAATTCAAATTTCAAGTCTACTCTCTTTTTGTCTGTAGCTGTAGTTTTTGTGCAAGAATTAAAAAAGGATTCTCCAAAATCGATAAAAAAAAATCATTCATAAGAATAATGTAAAGAACAACCTTAACAAAGATACAAAACCAATGATTAATATTTTTTTTTTATCCAAGAAAATCTGAAGAAATAAGTATTAGCTTCACAAAAAAAAGGTATTCGTCATTTTCACTAACTAAATTAATTAATTTGGATTAAAAAAACATCATATTGCTTTTTAGAATTTGTGTATGATAAACATTAGTGATTCTGTGCCACTCCAACTGAAACGGCACACCCCATGACATCAAATCAAACAATTCAAAATTCTAAAGTTGTCAAACGCGCGTGAGAGTAGAGAGTAGGTCTACTCAGGCGCCGCGTTGAACCTTACGATATTTACGATCTAAAGTCGATCCAACGCCTAAAGTTGTATTTTGTGTGGCAGCATTTGAAAGCTTTGTTTCTACATAATCTGTCAACGCACGCGCGCGTCAAACGCGACTTTGTGAATTGGGCATAACTCTTAGTCAGTGTTCTTAGCACTCTCTCTTTATTTGTCATACGAAGCGTGTTCATTTTTCCCTTTTCACTAAACCCAAATTCCCTTAGTTTTTTTTTATGGAAAAAACATACTTTTAAAGGTTAAATTTGTATTGTTCATATTAAATTAATCTTCAGTATAAAACTCGCAGTTTGTTAACATAATAAGGATTATTTTTTGGTAATAGAAATTTTTGCGTAAAACAAATCTCTTTTTCATGTACAATTATGACATTTTTTCCATTTACGCAGGAGAGTTTTGCGAAAATTGAAATTCCCACAAAAAGGTAGAGATACCACAATGCAGGAACACTGCTGAGTGTCAGTATTTTATTACACCTCCCGCCATTTAGAATTTCTTTTTTTGCTGCTTCACACACCACAGATAGGAAATTTAAGAAATTTCAAAATTTGCGGGGGGAATCGGGTAGGTGCGCGGGAGCTGACGGTCTATTTAATACTTAGTTTATGGTCCATACCAAGTGGTCCCGTGTAAACGATATTTATAAATTGCATTTGCGGCTGTAATTATTTTTTTGTTTTCCCATCGTTTAACGCAGTAAGAATTGTTTTTTTTTTTTTTTTAAGTAGCATCTGTGTGTGTAAAGTCCACATGTTCGAGGTACGGACTTCCTTCAAGCACACACGGACACTTTTTTTAGAACGAACTGTGAAGTAGCTTCTGAAGTAAAAATTGCCATCACCGACTCTTGCCTTTTTCACCCATCTCACTCCATCGTCTCCACAGCGATTGTAATTTGTAAATCGCAATTACTTCCCAGAACTTAAAATGATTTTTTTCAAATCCGGGTGGCGTCCACTGCTCAAATCGATTGTCGAAGGTCATTTACGACAGCATTTCACTGAAAATACAAAAGTCCAGGTTTCCCCTAAAGATAATAATGACTTTTCCCGAGAAGATTCTGTTTTTACGCAATCAACCAACTGTGCCCTGATATCGCAAATCTAATGAATTATTCACATCACGAGATCCTAATGTTATTTCGGCTACCTACAACACGCGGCGAGTTGAAAGACTCCTAAGATATGGTGGCTCTTTTGTCAAAAGTCAATGTAGATTAATTTCACTTTTTAAACACAAAAATATGGCGAATAATGTTTTTTTAAACGAAAATCATGCTTTGGGCGGAGGAAGGAAAAAAAGCGACACAAGGACCCAACTGCGTCTCCGAAAACTTAATCTTCTATCCGTATAGTAATGGAATTCGCACAGCACTTTATGGAGATTTCATTTGAGTAATAGCCTTGCTGCCATCGAATGGTAAACCTATGAAGTTATTTTTTTCTTTTTGAAATTTGGAATGAGATGATTTATTTTCTCGGCGGGAAGAAGACGCGCATCACCTCTGCATAAATCATGCTAAAACCTACTGCTTGTATGATAATGGGGATAATAATGTGTCAATCAAATAATTTTTTTTTCATTTGTTTAAAATTTATATTCATGTTGTAAAACGTAAGAGGTTAGATAAAAAATTTAATTGTGCTTTAAAATATTTAATGTTTGGATAAGCAAATGTTGTGTATACAGGTAGATGCGTGTATTTGAGGTGCTTCGGGGTAATAACAACAAAACGTTGTCACGGCTTCTGAATTTTTTACGATGGCGATGACAGATGATTTTTCTTCCGACTGAGTGTGGACATTTCCATACCCACTTTTCATTTATTTATCATACTGACACTGAAACTAATTGTTCGACTAAAAGTTAAATATTTAAAAAAAAAACTTAAGTAACAGAAAAAGTCAGGATTATAAAAATTGGTGAAAAACCATAAGTTAGGTTTGTATGGCGTGAAGGTCAGGGGTGCCTTTTAAGATGCTTTCCCATGGAATAGATTCTAAATGGAATTTTTGGAACGTTGTTTAATACAATATTCGAATCGTTTTTGTAAATTTTTCAAAAGCGTTTGGTAAAGTTTTTAAACGCATTTTCAAAAGGGCGTGTTAAAATGCGTCTTCCAAGGCATTTTGCAAATGCTTTTCATTTTCATATCGGTTTTCGAGGAGTTTTGAGGGACATTTTTTGGATCGTTTTTGAGAGATATTATTCGCGAAGTATTTTATTGTTTTTAGCTGGGATATCTTTAGGATATTTCTTCAGACGTATTTTTGGTATCTTTGTGTCGTCATTCAAAGGGGTTTTTTTAAGACGCATTCGAGGATTTCTTATTTGCGTTTTTCAGCTGTTTATCGGGCCGGTCTTCGGGGAGTTTTGTATTTTTTGATTGGTTGATCGAGGTCTTTTTCTGGCGCTTTTCGTGGGTTTCATTGGGTCGTTTTCAGGACGTTGTTCAAGCCATTTTCAAGGTGTTTTTGGAATCATTTTTAGAAGTGTTTTGTGGGAGGTTTTTGGAATAATTTTAAAAAGCGTTTTTCGGAATGTTTTTTTAGATGTTTCTTAAACGGTTTTAGAGCCGTTTTTCAAAGGTTTTTTGTTTCAAGTGTTCATCAGAGCGATTTACAGGAAGTTTTGTATATTGTGCTTCGCTTTTTAAGTGTTTTTTTTTAAGTGTTTCTTGAGGCGTTTTTAAGGATGTTATTCGGGCCTTTTTCGGGGTGTTTTTCATGGCGTTTATTAGGATATTCTCGGAACTTTTTGGAATCATATTTAGAAGCGTTTTTCGCGAGGTTTTTTGAGGCATTTTTTAAACAGTTTAAGAGGTATTGTTCGGACCTTTTTTGTAGGAGTCGTTGGGATTTTTGTTTTCGACGTTGTTTGAAGGATGCGTCGCGTCGATTTCCAAAGCGTTTTTTATGTTTGTTTTGCTTTTTTAAGTGTAGTTTGAAGCGTTTCTTGAGTTGTTTTTAACGACGTGTTTCGGGATATTTTCGATGTGTTTTTAAGGCAATTATATGGATATGTTTTGAGTCTACTAAAATGCACAGAATACAAGCGCGCCAAATATATACCAGACAAAATTTTCACTCGCCAACTGTGCTCGTTTCTCCAACTTTGTTCTGCTCATAAAGATATCACCCAGCCACAGTCTGCCCCCATTCGTAAAAAGAACGTAAATATTTCTCAGAAATACTGATCCAGATTACAATTCAATTTGTACTCCCTCTCAAGGTAGACGCCGACAAGCGTAACTTGAAATTTTCGCACCACAATTCAAATGGGGACAAATAAATCTAATTAGTATTAAAGAATTTTGGGGATTAAAAGGAATGACGGAATTTATAAGACTCATCTTGCTGGGTTCGTTCGGAGGAAAGTCCTTGGATTAGCCCTTTGGGCTGCCTGTTATCAACGGTTGTATTCCTTTAATGAGTTGGGTACTAATTATGCCGATTATGAGGTGGATGCAGTGTACGTGTCGTTTTGTGTTAAAATTCGTTGCACGATATTGATTTTTTTTTTTATTTTTTTTACAGAAAAGATGTTGAACGACATAACATGGTGATGACAGCATTTTAAAATCCACCCAACTAATTATTAATTTACTGCAAACATGAATAATATCTATTTAAATGAAATGATTAAGGAATTAATGTTTTCATTTTATATAGCACATGTGTATACGCCGACAGCACCTAAAAGTGGAAACAGAAAAATCAACTCTGTCATTAAATCGTTTTCTATTAAACGCAATGCATATTGCGGTAAGCCCGCACCGCAATTAATTTCACTACAACAACAACTGAAACAGTGGAAAATAAAAAATAAAAAAAAAAAAACGACGGGGATATCCACGCAAATTCATGAGCTATCCAAAATTGGTAGCATTAAATGGGATTAAGCAAAAAAGACCCACACAACGAAACGTAGTAATTAAATTGCATTTAAACTCAGCCGTAGACGGTGAACAAATTTATTTATAACGATGTTCAATATATGTGGGTATTATTTGAATAATAAATTGCTATCCAAAAATAGAACATATACGCCCCCGAGTCATATTTTAAAGTTGGTTAAGTTCATCGTTCATCACTGATGGCATGCGAGCCATCAGTGGGGCTTATTGCCGTATGAATCGATTAAGTCTTTAACCACATTTTGTAATTAAGAAGCAGCAGGCTCAACGATATGGAGGCTGAATCAATTTAAGTCGGATTAATTGTTTTAAGTTCATTGGGTGAATGAAAGGATGTAGGTTGTCAGTAGTTCTTTCTTTAAGGTCTTAAATTTCTTCCATGTGTTGTCAAAGTATTGACAGGCTACCAGTGTTAATGGGAACATTTTCCGGTAAGCTCAATCTGGACTACTTGTTTACAAAAACTCGCATTGATTGACATCTCCAGTGCCATTCTCAACTGTCGGTTGATTTTCGTGCCCCTTCCAATAACCAAACTTTGGGGGAAAACTTATCACTGAACTCCTGAAATGGGGCATAGACCTGGTAAAAAATGTGCACTTCCTTTGTTTAAAAAGGCTAAGAAATATTACTCCAACTTTTCGGTTTTGAAGGGTCTTTTCAATCCGAATGGATGGCACAATAGGAGGAGACCTCTTCGTTTAACTTCGAAGAAGTTAAAAACCTCAAACATTTGGAGGACGCAACTGAAGTCCAAATACAGTGGTATGGGCAGAGACCATCGGATAGTACACCAAAGATACGGAAATCTAGACCTTCTGTTGAAATTTTGGTATCGGGTCGGCCTTGTGAATGGGTCAATAAACAACTTTTTCCCAAGCATTCACTTCTTCAAACTGAGTCCTTTGTGACAAAACGGCCTTGATCCCTCGAAATCTTTGGTCGTGGCTACCATTTTTTTTTTTGTCAGCCAAATTTCACAATTTCCAATAATGACACAACTCGACCCTTCGACCAAAGTCCTTGACCTGTATATTACACACAACCGACAAAATCAATCAGTGGAAGTAATCCTACCGCTTTGCACTTTCAATAAATTGTTTTCTCATTCATTAGAGTTTTGGTCCGACAACTTGTTGGAACGGACTTATTGGCTTACCTAATGAATGCGGCTACAACCTACCAGCATATCAGAGAGTTTTCCTTTGGTTTTGGTGATAATCTGCAACTACGCGTAAGTTTTGGAAATGGATTTTCACCCAGTGAGGAGAGGTTGAGCTATTTAACCTTCTTCCCCATTTAATTGCTTACGGTCGCGCAGAGCTGTTTACTATCAATAGATTCTACGTGCGAGAATTAAATAATATTGTTGCGTACGTCAGAGGGTATGTCTAGAGTTGTGAGCCTTGTTAGCAATTTTCAAGGCCAAGTTCCTTGATCACTTTTTCAAGGGATATGTCTGAGCTTTTAGAAGTGAAAGTTATAAACCCGATTCCCCATTTTCAAATGTCATACTTTCATTCCCAACTACGGAGAATTTTGTCAGACCTCCTACTGATCCTGCCAAATAACTAAAACCCTCATCTGCTTCGAAAAGAAATCGGAATCATTTCCTTATCAGGGTTGGAAAACTTACGGCCTGTACGAAATTTTACAAATAGAATGAACGAAATTGAATTGATTGATACGTCTTTATTCCGGCTCTGTCGACCTCTTGGTTGACGTCACCTTCTTTAGGCCTCCAGTGTTTTCTGACAGCATAAGGTCTAAGACTTGTCACGTTTCTTGTGCTTAATTCTATGTCATGAACGGTCAGAGTAAAACCAACGATCAGGTCAGCAAAATCTGCAAACCTATATCCTATAAATTCGGTCACGACCGCATTCTGAGACTCACTGAGCTCGTCTTGCTAAAAAAAAGTCTGTTTGTTTGATTTTTTCCTAAGTTAGACCAGTCAAGCTTGCACTGATCCAAGTCAGGCTACTTATTGACTACACATGCGGGACCCAGGCTCAGTATACGTTCATCATAAGTTTCTTATAGAAAATAGTCACAACTGACCACAGTAGCTTTTGTAGGACATTTAACCTTTCAACCTTTAAAACTTTTGTTTATTTTTTTATGGCAACAGGTTGAGTTAATATTTTCATTTAATGCCTTCTGGAAGTTTGTCAGACGTCTGTAAGAGGTAGGTTAGGTTAGGTTGAGTGGGGTTGTGAGATCGTCACAAAAGACCAGGCACCAAAACGGACCCATCGCCATCCCCAGGGTCTGTGAGAGGTATCCATTTCCCCTTGCTGATGGTACTACCCTGCCAATTACAGAAAACATTTCCTTTGCAAATGCCCAGCCCGCCCCCTGCCAGTGGTTATTAAGTCACTTAAATAATCACATAAATAAAAGCCGACACTATGTTCAAAGAGAGAGCTAAATGTATCCTTCACGTGGCTCACTTTTATTACAATCGTAAATTAAAGGACGATCCACAAGACTTAATTTTCGCCCCACTGATTTGTGTAGTTGCCACTCTGTAAGTGGGTAAGTTGTATTTAATGATTTATCGCCTCACTGTTGTACTGTGGCAGGATATCAGCCTTAGAAGGGGGATATGCTAGGTGCTCAGATGGATGTGTGCCAGAATTTGTCACGTATTTATTTTTATAAGTTCAACAGGAATTTGAAACTGTTACTGCACAGATGGAGAGTGGTGTTGATTAAGTTGGCTATCTCCTCGACCTACTGTGGCAGCTATTTATTTAGTTTTGAATTTTAAACGTCGTTATTTTGTATCAATTATGTCAGAAACCGAACTGCAATGAATTTGTTTTAAAAATAAATGGCACAGCAAGGAGGAAGCTTTCCTTGATGTCTGGTGGACATTTATCTGCGAGTGTTGTGGATTTCTTTGTCTGCACTGTGTGGAGACTCTGTGCGAATAATAAAAAGTATTTTGTACTCGTATCTTCGGATATACTGTGAATAATGGTCCTAACGCAACAAAGTGTTAGAAGTGATAAAACAGAGAAAGAAGGATAGGGTTTCGGATGCACTCAAGCGACAGCTAGGAGAGAATGAATACATCTTGCCAAGGAAATATGTTGTGAAATTTTTAGACGTTTTGCAACCGTTCTTTACAATATGCCATATAAGGGTGCACACTGGGTGAAAATTGCATCTAATGCGAACTGTCCCTCTTACCTAACCTAACCTTACAACTTACAATGTGTAAGTTCAACCTCGGTCTTCTATTACCATCGTGAGAGTGTAGTTTAAGTGGTTTTTGTTTAGTGGGGAGCTCTTCGTAGATTTTCTCAAGGAGGGTTGCTTGGGGTTAGGTTTTAATAGAAGGTGCTATACTTCATGGGACTCTTTGCGTGTTAAGTCTTTTACTCCGTTTCCTATTAAACGCAAGAACATCAGTTTCCCTAAATTATTTGGCTATAGGACAAGCTCAGTTTGAGGCTTTCTTTGTAGTGTTAAACGACGAGATTGGTCATATGAGAGAGAGCAGGGAAATCCCTCCTTCACTATTCGGTAGCATAGTACTCTATGCGAAACGCAGCTCGGTGGATGTGGCAGGCAAATTGGGTTCATATCACTTTTTGCAACTGACCAGGAAGGGCGTCTTCCCGAGTTCGCGTCCGCGCAGAGAGTTTCATTACTTGGGTTTATTCAGTGAGTTTTACAGTAGGGACATACTTGTCACTTAGAAAGAAAGAAATTGTTAAGCAATGTTTAGTTTAGTTTAATTTATTACGTTTAATATTACATTTGGTTGTTGCCGCCACAATTTACAATCACAGAGATACGATATAAATAATCTTAATACTGAACAATTAATTTTAGCGTATATTGAGATATTAATTTTTGGAAAATATTAATTTTTGGAAAATAAATATTTTATTTTGAGAAAACAACGAAAAAAAAACCTCAAATTCACACAAAAAAAAGAAGATATATACATATACAGTAGAAGTCGGTTATAACGACGGTGAAGGGACCGATGAAATAAGGTCGTTATAGCCGGCGGTCACTATATCCGACTGCCTTCCACAAATAGCTTAATATATAATGAAACTAACCAAATGAAAGGAAAGTGGACGTTATAAGCGACTGGTCGTTATAAGCGAGGTCGTTATAAGCGACTTCCGCTGTATATAAAAGATAAAGAGCGTGTTAGAGCTAAAAAAATAAATAACAATGAATTAGTTTAGCACATGGTATACCGCACTTAGTTCGTCTATCGGATGATTATCGGAAGATCACATCTTATTTTGAATGTATAGGTGAGTTTTCGTATTCTGTCGAAGATCATTTCAACATTTGCCCTAATATGTAGGTCTGAAGTTGAAAGATGCCAGGAAAGATTAAGCATAATTTTAAGTAATTTATCTTGCGAAATTTTTTGATATGACATTCAGCACAACTACCCCAGACTTGACAGCAATTTATAGAAAAATTGATTGGAAGACAACTTTGTAAATAATGATTTTGTTTTCCTTTGATAATAGTGATTTTCCGTTAATGAAGGGATATAGGATTTTAGTAGCGATATTTGCTTTCTTTAATGTTTGTGTAATGTGTTCCTTAAATGTTAGTTGTATGCCAAGATATTTTACAGAGGGTTCGCACGGTATTTGACGTCCATTAACCGTTAGCCGACTGGTGGGAAGAAAGCAAGGTTTTCTTTTCCTGGTAAAAAAGATAACTTGCATCTTCTCCATATTAAGCTTTTTTTTCCACTTTGTGTAATACTGCTCTAATATTTTCAAGGCACTTTTTAAATTCGTCTCAATGTTGAGACCGAATTGATGTGACGAAAAAATTGCAGTATCATCTGCATATATTGCGGCCTCACACTCCGGTAGATTTGGGAAGTCAGATGTATATAAATTATACAAAATCGGTCCAAGAACAGAACCTTGCGGGACTCCGAAATGGAAACTAATGCTACTCGAAACACTGCTATTGACATACACTTTAAAAAAATGATTTGACAAGAAACTTTGGACAATTTTGAATAGATATGGGGGAAAACTAAAATTGATCATTTTATAGATGAGACCATTATGCCAAACTGAGTCAAAAACGCTTTCTCAATATCAAGTAAAATCATTCCCGTTGAATAACCTAGTTTTCTGTTTGTTTTAATATGATTGCATATTCTTAGTACTTGATGAGATGTACCGTGACGGCGCCTAAACCCAAATTGCTCATTTGGAAATATTTTATTTTCTTCAATGAACAGCATCAATTTTTCCCTAAGGATTCTTTCATAAAGTTTGCTTAAACCGCTGAGTATTGTTAAGCAATGAATTTTGAGATTTTAAAAAAATTGTAAGTTGAAAGATCTTGGTTCAAATATAATTTTTGTTAACAAGAACTCGTTTTTAAGTTTTCAAGATTCAAGTATTCAGCATAAGAATAACTTTGCATACGTATTTTATTACATTTTTGCCAACAATTTCATTCTTAAATCAAAGATTTTGATATTTGGGCTCATTTTAACCAACGAAAATTGTTGGCCTTACAATTTTTTTTTTCAGAGTGTACCTACCTTCAAGAAAAGAAATCTGTTTGGTAAATACAACTACCGAAACAATCAGTCGAGGTCCCTTTCTCGCAAGAAATTGTATTTCGAATCGATGGGCCTTACCTATAACCATTTTTAGTTTCAACTCTAAATTTGAGTAGTTCACAGTGGCTATATTTTCTATACAAATTTCGCAATTGTGAGCTTCCTTAAATTTAAAGTCGAGACTAAAATTTGTTATAAGTATGGCGCGATATTTTGCTTCAAGGCTGAACTGAAGAATGTCAGGAACTCGCATGATTTCTTTGAAAGCAAAATTGATCTGCAAACCTGCATTTACATGGGAAGGTAAAGTCAGTGGTCTCGTGGCATTTATAGGCAACCAAAGACAGAAAGATTTTCAACCCATATTTGCTACATAGCCCATCAAAGTTCGCTATTAGCATATTCAAATTAACCCTGGAACAACGTCAAGGCGGAGTCCGCAGTCATTACCCTACATACGCTTAAAGGTGCTCATGGGCATTGAGACATCTATTCTGGGTCATTTTTCAAGTCTGGCAACGAAACATAAAATCAATGGTTAACAGGATTTGCTCGTCAGAAAGATTTGCCACCTTCAAGGTGCAAGTGTCTGTCCCGAAGTCTCTTATGTATGATAAAACTTAATGACATGCTGATTGAATTTCATACTAATGGTCAAATTGAAATGACACAGGTCTAAGCAGCGGCTTTCCATTTACTTAAAGAGTGATGGGATCTTAGTTTTAAATGGGGCAACACTTTTATATTTAGTTTGTTCTGCATAAATTTTATTGACACATTTTCGGAGCAGATTTTTCCGAACCTAACATTTGGCTCACAAAACCAAATGACGAGCGAAAAATAAATATATTCCATCTCAGAGGTCGATACCTTCCTTCTGAAAATTGGTAACACAAGTCGAGCGGCATTTTCCTTTAGAAGTTTCACCATAAACCCTCGCTATCAATCGTCCACATTCTGGTAAGCATAAATCGTCTTCAACCTCACTTGTGGTTCTTCGAAGAAACTATGGTAAATTATCCCAAAGCCAAGGAAATAAACTGCTTCAACCGCAAGATAGGCTGTTTACTATAAAATGTTCACCTTAACCTAAAAACCTCCATCATCCACAAACGACCCTATAAGCAGACCCTTACTGAATTTTTTTATCTCCCTTTGGTTGTTATGGAAATATTTTCCAAACTGATTTAGGGGGGGGAGTGCGTTTTGAAGATGAAAACATATTTCCATAGAAAATGTGATAAAACTTTATGGCGCCTCAACAAGGATGTGAATGTTCAAATTTTACGCTCCAACTACTTTCCGAGACATTTTATCTTTGGGTGTTATTCATCAGAAGGAGACACCGCAACAGTTGGTCCTTTTGACAACTTAGCTAATTGGTGAATTAGGAAGCGAATTGGAGATAATGCGACTTTGTTTTCTGACTTTTAATTGCCTCCATCGGAAATGGGAGACTTGTAGGGCTTTAAAACGACAGGCGAAGATTTCGTCTCATTAGAAAAATATAAGCAATGGGTGTCTGTGCGGAGGAGCCATTGCTTTCGTGGTGCTTTGTCGTGAGTTTGATATATGCTGTCGCACTTTTACGCATACCAAATTGTATAACTTTCCAAAGACAGTTTCACACTGTGGAAGTGAAAGAAAGGCGACGATCGGGTTTTAAGGAACGTAGAAAAATGATTTTCGACTCCTCGGTTAATGGATGTTTTTAAACCTTCCTGTCCTTCCTGTTTTTTTTATTTTGGACATACCTACTGTTTTTTTTTTTTTTTTAAATTAACTATTTTTGTACGTGCTTTGTTTATTGATTGTCATTTACGATCGAATATGGATGCTTGCAACAAACAAGATCCTGGCAAACCGTGTATGGAAGTTTGGTAGGAAATTCTGTAAAAAAAAAAAAAATCCGAAACGAAAATGACTTTCGCGAAAGCGAAAATGTGCGTCTTGTAACTCTTTTCGTTTTCTTAGTCCGATTCGCGAACCTTAAGGAGCAGTGGAATTGAGTTTGCTTAGTTCCAGACTCGTTTCCATAGTACAGAACTCCACGATCTAATGAGTAAATAAAATGAAAAAAACGTCAATGAAAACGAAACGTTATTTGAATTTCGCATTAAACGAAAGTTTTCTGGGTCTGTTGATTCGTGTATTATAAAGTTGCTTCGACGAAAAATTCTATGGAATTTTAAAAAGCTAGCACTACTACTGCAATTGTTTTTATTTATTGCACTTACTTTATTTACTTCTTTGTAAAAAGTGTCAATCATACGATATCTATCAAGCATCTAGCAATTAATGGTTATCGTTTCGTCCGTCATTTGCATTTGATGTCCATATACCGTCCATATATACCTTACATTGGTTGGTTGGTTGTTCCCCGTCTTTCATAGGCAACAACTCTCTCAATGACATCTTGTTAGCTCCCTGAAATTACGCCACAGGAAATTAGGCAAAAAAAAAAAAAGCCCAAAAATCTCCATACAAAGTTGTGGTGGTTTTTCCTAAGAAAAGCGACCACAACTTTGTCGTTTTGACGCAAATGCCGCAAAATTTGTCTTTTTTTCCATAAAAGTTTTTGTCATTTTTTCCAGGGAAAATGGAAAAAAAGGCGAAAAAAATATTTTGAAAAAAAATCCAAACACACCGCCCGAGGCGGCGCAAGGCGGCAAAGCGACCGCGCGATGGCCCGCAGCCTGCCACAACGCGCGCAGCCGCCTGACGCGACGGACCGCCCCCCCCCCCCCCCCGCGTTTCCTCACGCATCTTTAGTTTTATTTTAGAAGGAATATTGCTAAATAAGTCCACAACGAGTTTTGGGCCTAATTGCCAAGTTCTGGAAATTAAGCCAGAAATAAAACAGCTTTTTTGTTCTTATTTCCAAATCAAATTTGGAAATTATGCCAAAATAAGAAACTGGCGTAATTTCCATTTTATTTTTTGGCTGTTTTTCCAAAAACATGGCCTAATTTTCTGGCATTCTGTCGAATTTTCAGTTCTTGGCGTTTTTGCCAAAATTATTACGCCCCAATTATTTTGGTCTTTTTTCCGAAACATTTTTTGGCCTAATTCTTTTGACGTAATTTCAGGGAGCCATCTTATTCCTTAAGGCGCGCCAGCCCTTCCCAAGTATTGTTAGTACAATTTTATTTCATCAAGGGTATCCCTCAGATAAATACCCTTCCGAGTCTTGACAAACTTGATCTGTTCCCGCTTGAAATTCTTTGTCATTGACGTTTTCTCCTCTATCGCTGGTTTCTTCTGCTTGGAGTAAACTTCTTTCTTACCACTTGACTTGAGTCCATCTTACTGATGTAAATTCCTGTCTTTACATAACCAGCTGAATCACCTGTGAGTCTTCGGGGATGTTAGGAAAAAGGTTTCTGCTCACACAGTCGTTTTTAACGAGAGTAGAACAGTTTTTTTTAAGTCTACTTTTAGAATATATTTATTTTTATTATTATTTATTTACTTTTAGCAGACCGGAGAATACTTTTAGCACACCTTGACCCTAGACAAAATGTTGTCAAATGTATCTAGTCAACGAATTTCAAATCCATCATCAATTGAATCGAGTGTAATTTGGGATTGTATTTCAAAAACTTGGAATAAACGTGTACGTTCAGCCATGGCCGTCGGCCGTTTAGGTGTAAACAAATCTGCTTCCTTTTTTACCTTTTACTTTCACATTTACCTCGCCCCTCGATGATGATATGGAAGTCAGGTACACCCAATACTGTCAGCGGATCCAATTCGTTCAAACTTATTGACCTATGCCGCAGTTAAATTATAACCCGAATTTTGAGAAATTCCTATTCTAGCCGCAACAGACGGCGCACATTTAGTTAAAGTTGTTATAAAGGG
This sequence comes from Cheilosia variabilis, assembly GCA_951230905.1. NCBI lineage: Eukaryota > Metazoa > Arthropoda > Insecta > Diptera > Syrphidae > Cheilosia > Cheilosia variabilis. The sequence continues at coordinate 56,298,277 of OX579680.1, read as the reverse complement.
TTTTTCAACAGGGACGCTACAAAAGTAGAGCGACAGGGACAGCAAACGACGCCGAATTTCTTGCCGCTCTTTTGACATTTCTCTTCAGTAAGGTTTGCCATTTCATGATGGAAATACGAGCCAATAACGAGTCGAAATTATTAAAATTTACTACCGAAATTCGGAGTCAGTGGCCTCAACGTTAAGAGCGCTACGTCCAATTTATGGTCGTCATAATCGTCCTAGCAGATCAACAATTGAGCGTCTAGTGGAAAAATTTGAATCCACAGGCACAGTACAAAATGTTTCCGTGCCAGTGAGACAAAGAAGTGCCCGTAGTGTCGAGAATATTGCTGCCGCTGAGGCTTCAGTTGAAGAAAGCCCAAATGTGTCTCTCACACGTCGTTCTCAAGCGTTGGGCATCTCTGTGACGTCGTTGTGGCGAATTTTGCGAAAAGATCTTGGCCTACATCCTTACTAGATTAAATTGACGCAAGAACTGAAGCCGCTTGACCACCAGAAGCGTCGTATGTTCGTGAATTGGGCTGAGCAACAACTTGAAAATGATTCGGAGTTTCATCGAAAAATCATCTTCAGCGATGAGGCTCATTTCTGGCTGAATGGCTTCGTCAATAAACAAAATATGCGGTATTGGTCAGGCAGCAATCCACACGTACTCCATGAGTCATCATTGCATCCCGAAAAAATTACGGTTTGGTGTGGTTTATGGGCCGGCGGCGTCATTGGGCCGTACTTCTTCCGTGATGATCAAGACCGGCACGTTACTGTGAATGGGAATCGCTACAATTCAATGATAACCGAATATTTTTCGGCCCAATTGGATGATATGGACTTGGAGGACATGTGGTTCCAACAGGACGGCGCCACAAGCCACACAGCGAATGTCACAATCAATTTATTGGAAACCAAATTTGGAGAACGTGTTATCTCACGAAATGGTTCAGTCGCTTGGCCGCCTCGGACGTGCGATTTGACGCCGTTTGACTATTTCCTGTGGGGCTACGTCAAGTTTATGATCTATGCCAACAAGCCAGCGACGATTGATGAACTTCGTACGAATATCGAACGTGAAATTGCAGCAGTATCGGCCGATTTATGCTTGAAAACCGTCGAAAATTTTGTTCAGAGTCTGGACTTCTGCAAGCGTGCCCGTGGTGGCCATGCAAAAGAAATCGAGTTCCATACAAAATGGCATCGAACGTACTTTTACAGGAATGAAGAATTTCACTTTTGTAGCGCTCTTATTGAAAAACCCTTTACAAGGGAGATTGGACTATTCGCCCGTGAAGTTTTCACTAAAATTCCCAAAGTCGGCGATTTATTACCCATCCTCGTTGGCTTTTACCTTATTGACTCCCCCTCTCCCATAGAGGTCAGGTCACAGCATAAATAACCCATCAATAGTCGTTAATACCGATCTATTCTCTGCGACGGGCAATCAAAGCAACCAGCCCGTTCTTCATTCCGAGAGCTAGTAAACATAAAATTTTAAATGTCTTGTACAACACCGCCTCGCCCCCTATTTCTACGCAACTACAACTTCCCCCTCTCAGTTTATTTGCAATTATTTTGTTTATGGTCAGTGCGTATCCAATAAAAGCGAAATCCCGTGGCCAATTTTTTTGAAACCTCCCGAAAATTTATGCTCACCATCGGAACATATCGGTTAAAACCGCTTCAAACCTAGGCTATACATTCCTTGGGTTTTTATTAGCAAAAAGGCTTCGGCACTCATTCCGAGGCACTGGATCATATCCATTCGAGGTTTACTGCGGTTAAAGTTGAAATTTATTTCATCCCACCATATTGAATTTGTGATGATAAATTAAATTCCGGAAAGCTTTCGCATGTTAACACTTGGGACTAGGTATACGTGATCTGGCACACATGTGAATCGGAGAGCAGCGCGAATTTTTTGTGGCTTCGCTGACACAGCGGAGAACACTCTACTGTGTCGATGTACGTGACGGAATGGGATATGATAAACGTGCTGTAGCTGAGCCGAGTGCTTTAAATTGCTGCTTCTTAAATTTTTTCGAATTGCTACTTCCGGTCATCGAGTTTATCATCATTAATGGAGAGTTCCCAAAAGGCAACTCCATTGCATGGATAATTAAAATGTTTAAGACCTTCTTGGAGTTTGCTTTTAATGTTTGCTCAAGGTTGATGAACTTTCATAAATTTTCATTATCCTTCGGAACAGGCCTTTATTGATTTTCTATAAAGAAACATGAAACGTCGCCTTAGGGAGAATTGAAAAACGATATCAGGGTATTGGCTGCCATTAAGACTGAGGTCTTTAGCTCTGAATACTTCAGTGAATCCCTGCAGAAAGTCCCCTCTGTTGTCCCAAGCGAAAATCGATTTTATCTCACGAAACACACAAGTGCTTTGCTAAATTTTTTTGTAATTTTTTTTGTAAATTGGTGTGTATTTAGTCAACTAAATATTTTGGATCTATCCGACACAGTCGGTGTAGTAGAGAGTAAACAATTTATATTGAAGCACAGAGGGGTCCTCTACTCAAACAGCCGTGCTTTCCAGGGAAATTCAAAAACGTGCAGTTTGTGCAGTGTTCACGCTTGGAAAAGGAAGCTTCTTCAGATGTGTGTGGCGCGAACAGAGAAAAAAAAACGCTTTGTCATGTTGGTAAGGAGAATAAAGTTTCCTTGAATTTCCACAAAAAGAAACTGCAAGGGGCTCGAGATGAAAAAAGTTTCCATACAAATTTGGTAGCCATAGTTTGGAAACTTGACAAAGGAAGCTCCAAGCAACTGGTTATGGGAAATAAAAACGAAACAAGGAGTTCCGATGATGTAGCTAACGATAAGAACTCGTCAAACAGTTTTTGGCGGATGCTGCGTTTTGTGGAGTCCTGTTGCATCTACAGTTTGATGGTGCTTGCACTTATTTTGTGTTAATACCACGAATAGTCAGGTGTCTTATCAGCCATCTGCTGATTTTCCTCATAAGAGCATTGTGGCTGCTGACTTCATTTGCATGAATATCGCATAGTTGTCTTTCAGTACACTTGAACAGAGAGAACGACACGAATACTTATATGCAGTTTCCTATTTATTTATGAACTTAATACGTCGAAACTGTCCATATAAAACTACCCATTGTGAACTACAAAATGCTTAGGGTGAAGGCTGAAAATGATTATAAGTAAAGCTACGATTACATTTGCCACTTTTCATGTCAATTTTTGACATGCCGACGTCAAAAATACGTAAAAATTTGTCCTAAATTTGTCGCGCTACGTGTGATCGCCTGTCAAGCGTCGGGCTGTCGCAGCGCACTCTCACGAAAGGCACATGAGTGACCACCAATGAATGGCAAAATTTTCGTGACGTTCTTATGTCAAAATTTTGCCACAGAAAATGATACGTAGCTTAAGACCCACAGACCACAGTATTTGTTCAAATAAATGTACGTGCGCCCACCAGTCCAAAGCCGATGCACAATCAAGGGCAATTGTTGCTGACATTTTTTGATTTAATTCCATTTGATCCAGTTTGATTTTGGCCTGTAGCTCATCTTTTGGATGAAGCAGAAAAGTGGTTAATAGTAATAAAAGTGGAAGTATTCATGGAAGTTTTGGCTTCTTTAAAAAATGTTTTTTTTTTGTATAAATTAAGCTAGTTGAGAAATCGCAAGTAAGATCAGAAAAAAAAATAATATTTTGATCGAAAACGCCCTCAAAAAGTAGGCGTGGCAATGAGTGAAAATAAAAATTATATCATTCGAAAACTGTCCCATAAATGTGCACAGACAAAAAATTCCAGGATATATGTCGCCATTAAAGCTGGCAAAATTAGGTTAAGCATTCCCCTTACAAAATGCTTATCAGATAATTGAAAGCATTTTGGTGACATTCAATTTTTCGCCGCCATATTACCATAGTACCGTATTCAAAAATATATAAATCAGTATAAATCATCTTAGATTAGAACCTGTTTTCGAAAGAATGCAACTAACCTACCCCTAAATGTAAGCACCTGTAAAATTGTATTTCAAGGGCATTATATCTGCGAGGTGTTGACCAACCACTTTCGTTTCGATGATGCTACTATGGAAACGAAAATGTTTCGACACCAATTTGTTGCTCCAAATTTTCATAGTGAAATGTATTTTTTCGGTGGCTAGAAAAAACAAAAAAAAGGAATTGATACTTTCTTATAAAACGTAGGGTCGACTTTCGTCCTCAAACGAGACTAGTATGTATACAAATTTGTCACAAGTCCGACTAAGGAAGTCCTACAAAGCGACTTGAAGCATGTAGAACCTCTAAAAAGTGGATGAAAACATGTTTAGCCATTTCGAGGGAAACGAATTCATTGCCAGTTTGTAAGACTAAGGGTCTGAGTCTACCTGGAGAGGCTTGTTGGTACAGGCTTTGTTTCGCCCCGAAATGTAGAGCCCTTGAAGGAATAAGATTCAAATGTTACCAAATCAATCACTGGGCATAGTGTTGAAAAATGCTTGATTTAAAGGCAGTAATTTCTACAGGAAATTTTCTTATATGAATTATTTATTTATAAGAAAAATGGGCTTAAAAATTTTAATGACTTCAGGTTGTTATATTTTACGAATAAAAAGAAAATTAGAATGTTGCAAAGAGAGTATAAATGTGTGACCCACTAAGTTTAGTTTGTGATATATTTTATTTATATTTGTCAGTCCTTTATTCTGTAATAATTTCAGGACTTGACTGTAATAAACGAACGCCTTTACCCTCACCCGGCTATTGCGCCCTGGTGCAAACTCTCAGCACGTATGCAATAGAGCGGGTAGTCTGAAAGGGATTTGGGCTGTATAGCCAGTAAAACACCTTTCTGTTTGATTCTCGTGTGAAAAGTGAGTTTATTATTAAAATTTCGGGTTTATATACAGTTTTAAATTCTTAAAATCTATACCTACTTCGATTCTTGAACCCTAACACCATTAACCATATTTATTGCATATTATGCATAATTCTATGACGACCGGGGGCACTTGAATTGTACCTAATTGAAATGTTACGCCTAATCGGCATAATGTTGGGACAGGCAAACGACCCTCATCGTTGTCGTTGCCTGCGCTCGGTAATATGAGCGATTTTTTCACGTCGTCTGCTTTGAACATGTTTTTCATATGCAGTATGTGTATCTAAATAAATATGGTTAACGATCTATGGCATGTGCCGAGTTCAAGAAACGAAATAGTATCTTTAAACAATTAGTTAAGTGGTCGCTGGTGCGATCCCGTCACAATTCGTCTCGACCATCTTAAGACAAACATACTCTCAAAGCCACGCGCTGACTCGAGCGTCAAGCACCTACCTAGCAGGCACGAAGCCTGTCGTTTTGGGAAGCGAAACCACTCAACTTAAAACTTAAAATTAAAAGTCCTTTATTCAAGAAAAATTTCGCTTTATTAAAATTATTTAAGCCCATAATGGTATATAAATAAATACTTATAAAATTCATTAATATAAAAACTAAATAATATTAGTTTATTTAAAATGTGATTGTACTCTAAATTAATTCTTCTTTCTTTTGAAGCAAAATCATTTGTTATTTGGTCATAACATTTCCCTTTGGCTTGTATTTCTTTTAAAAATGGTTTTTCAATCGAAATGAGAGCCTAATTTGACAACCTTTTCTAGCCACATTTATTTCTTAATTAGTTCGTTACTCTTTTAAGACACGGAAATTATCTCTCTACAGATGCGGTTGTCACGGGGAAAGTCAACATTAGTCTACAAAGCTTAGGGCCGGTCCCATAACCCATGGTTGTATATCTGTAATAACCGATGAGTGTTTGTTGAAGATTTTTTACTTCGCTCACCAAACTATAGCTTTGCAACAAATCGTTCCATTTTTCCAGTTTATTTTTCACTTTAGTGATTCATCGAATCTATGGTTAATTTTTTTTTATTTTTCGGGTCTGTTCGTTTGCATATAGGTATTTTATAAAAGTCGTTTTTTTTCAGTAAAATTTGTTTAACATAAGTATGTACCTAATAATTAATGATACAGGCCTTGAGAACCAAAGAATAAAATCTTTTTGTGAAACAATAACCAATTTTTTTAGAACAAAACTGAATTAAAATTCGTTACAAATGAACCTCATCTCAATTTGAATTCAACGACTTCGCAATTTCCTCATTCTCTTAATATTTCCTCTAATGAATGCGCTTTATTTCAATTTATGAGACCTTTTATCGGCCAAAAATGTTAAAAATAATCTTACTTCATCTTTTGCATCCATTATTTTGTTGTGTATAACGTATCCATACGTAAGCATTAATACCCAGGTACGCAGTCCTTAAAAAACTTGAAGAAACGAAATTTCAGAAAATCATTGGTTAAATCTCATTAACCGCGCAAAATCGGCTGGTTATCATTTTATCGGGTTAACTAATAAAACCACTGATTCTCTGGTTAATATTTTGCTGAACAAATACGTTCAATGGTTATCAACTGGAATAACCGATGATTATATGCAACCAAGATTGAACAACCCGGGCTTTGAAGTATTCAGTGCAACTTTTGTCCAAGTACTGATTAAAAATCTTAATGTTTCTCTACCATCAGTTTTTAGCGTAAAATTCTCGTCACCGTTTTTTTTAAATACTTACGGAAGCACTGCTTCCCTTCAATATATGGACGCTTCGTGCCTGATACCTTTTATTACCTATTTTACTAGATATAAGAAGAGTGTCACATAAGTAAGAGAATAAGAATGGCAAGGCCCATTCTCTTTTAATTCATATATCAGTTTGGAAATATTTTTGACGCAAAGTATTAAATTCAGGCAGAGGTTCGTTTCTTCTGAGGTTTTCATAACAAATAGCATATGCGACACGCTGTACTGTGAGGTGGCATCCGGAAATCAGAGTGAACTCATTCGTTTCCCGATTGCTATAAAATGAAAGATATATTCCTCCCCATTCTAAGCCCCATCTTATTCAAAAAAGTCCATACAGATTGGGTTCATATTTTTACCGCGATTCATGTAAAGGGTTTTTCAACAGGGACGCTACAAAAGTAGAGCGACAGGGACAGCAAACGACGCCGAATTTATTGCCGCTCTTTTGATATTTCTCTTCAGTAAGGTTTGCCATTTCATGATGGAAAGATATACAAGCCAACAACGAGTCGAAATTATTAAAATTTACTACCGAAATTCGGAGTCAGTGGCCTCAACATTAAGAGCGCTACGTCCAATTTATGGTCGTCATAATCGTCCTAGCAGATCAACAATTGAGCGTCTAGTGGAAAAATTTGAATCCACAGGCACAGTACAAAATGTTCCCGTGCCAGTGAGACAAAGAAGTGCCCGCAGTGTCGAGAATATTGCTGCCGCTGAGGCTTCAGTTGAAGAAAGCCCAAATGTGTCTCTCACACGTCGTTCTCAAGCGTTGGGCATCTCTGTGACGTCGTTCTGGCGAATTTTGCGAAAAGATCTTGGCCTACATCCTTACAAGATTAAATTGACGCAAGAACTGAAGCCGCTTGACCACCAGAAGCGTCGTATGTTTGTGAATTGGGCTGAGCAACAACTTGAAAATGATTCGGATTTTCATCGAAAAATCATCTTCAGCGATGAGACTCATTTCTGGCTGAATGGCTTCGTCAATAAACAAAATATGCGGTATTGGTCAGGCAGCAATCCACACGTACTCCATGAGTCATCATTGCATCCCAAAAAAAATTAAGGTTTGGTGTGGTTTATGGGCCGGCGGCGTCATTGGGCCGTACTTCTTCCGTGATGATCAAGACCGGCACGTTACTGTGAATGGGAATCGCTACCGTTCAATGATAACCGAATATTTTTGGCCCCAATTGGATGATATGGACTTGGAGGACATGTGGTTCCAACAGGACGGCGCCACAAGCCACACAGCGAATGTCACAATCAATTTATTGGAAACCAAGTTTGGAGAACGTGTTATCTCACGAAATGGTCCAGTCGCTTGGCCGCTTCGGTCGTGCGATTTGACGCCGTTAGACTATTTCCTGTGGGGCTACGTCAAGTCGATGATCTATGCCAACAAGCCAGCGACGATTGATGAACTTCGTACGAATATCGAACGTGAAATTGCAGCAGTATCGGCTGATTTATGCTTGAAAACCGTCGAAAATTTTGTTCAGAGTCTGGACTTCTGCAAGCGTGCCCGTGGTGGCCATGCAAAAGAAATCGAGTTCCATACAAAATGGCAGCGAACGTACTTTTACAGGAATAAAGAATTTCATTGATATCCAAAACCGTTTTTGTTTTATTTAAAAAATTTATTTTTGTAGCGCTCTTATTGAAAAACCCTTTACATACAAATCTACATAAAAAAAAAAGTAAACTTTCCAATTCAATCAATCTAATCAATCAATTTTAAAGGCAGTCGTTTCCCATCCACTTAGACACATAGCGCCCACATAATTCTTAATAATACTTCAAAAATACCAAATACTCGCCTCATCCTTGACAGCACGCCATCAACCATGGTCGCGTTAAATAAATATCGTACTCCCATTTACATCTTGCCATTGATTTTCGTTCGAGGCATTAAGAACGGATACTTGCAGGACACCATCCAAATTGGTTAGGAAACATCTCTTTCATGAAGGAAAGGCAATTTGCCGGAACATGCCTTTGTCAAAAACAATAGCAGACAAAAGTGGATGGCGGAATTCCGTCGATAACCTTACCAAGCCACTTTTGATGTCGACAATGTTAAGGAGATAACGCGGACCTTATTTTAATGAGTTTCTAATTTTTTTTTTCTCCCTTGTTGTTAGTTTTGGTATATTTCCCTTAAATTGGGGCTTTCCAAAAGTAAACAGGGCAATGGAAAAATATCGATTTGCGAATTTGAAATTTCCAGACAACGATTACACATGCAAAACATGCAAAACACGATCGCGGTTTATATTGGCCAGTGCCACTTACCGCACGTAGTCCGCTTATGTACACTAGATATTTGTTGATGTTTAGTGGAACAACTATACCAAGGAGGCGACAATTTTATTCGCAGTCTTAGCGCGTCGCTCCACCCCCGAGAGAGGGAATCGTCAAAAATTGCAGCGCAAAGAGGGCACGTAGTGGGATTTATTTTACATCACCATTTGGGTGAATAATTCGTTATGTTGGGTCGTTTATTTTCGGCTACTTATTTGTCACCAGAGCTGATCTGTTGTTTCCTTAAAAGGCATAAAAGACATTTGTGTCGGGCTGGACGTGTCAAGGATGCAGATGGTAGCAGTTTTTTCCACCTATACCAAGCTTACTGTTCAAGGGATAAAGTTGGCGAAACATTTTTGTTTTATGTTTGGGTATGCATGTACGCAGGGAATGAATAATAGTGTGCACATACGGCTTTGTAGCCTCTTAGTTAAAAACCAATTTGCATTTAAGGGGCCTTTGTGCCATTTGTCAAGAGTATTAAAGAGGAGTTTTCCATTTTGAAGGTGCGTCGCTAAATGGTTTGCCCCTTTTCATCCGTTAAAGTTGATCCTGAAAAATGTATGTCTCACACTGACGATTTGATAAAGTTGTTTTTTTTTTGCTTGACTAGTTCTTACAATTATTTAAGATCCGATTCAGGTTGAGGAATTGCTTTAAAGGGTTTTGTAGGTATTTTTTCATACATTGATTGTGTAAAAAAATACCCACTCCACCAACCTGCACAATATATTTCTATCTCTTCACGTAGCTCATACCCAAACCAATCACGGACAACTCCAATAAATTACAGTGTGACCATTTTATGCATATTAACCAGGGCCGGAATCGGCTAAGGTGATAGTTCATTGTCGCTTTTGATTATCAACTCTTCTTTGCTCTGCGTAAAGCGATCACTAAAAATTGATTGATTATTGGCAGCACTTAGAGTTTTAGACGTCACTTCCTTGCCGACGCTGTCATTCCGAGCAGCTGATGTGTGTTTCTTTTTTATTGTGAAAAATGTAAGTGAATTTCAGAGCAATAATATGTTCACAAATTACAGTAAAAACATAAGTATACGCACAATAAAGATTCTCTGAAAAAAAGCAGTCCCAAAACCAACACAAACACATCTTTTGATAAGCGAAAGTTTTTCAAAAATCTAAAATAAATACGCACTAATAAATGGTACCAATCAAAAATGAATATTAATAAATATGCATTCTTACATCGGGCTTGGAAGTTGAAAGTTCCAAGATATTTGCTTTATTTCTTAGGTTTCTTCTCAAAAGTTGGACATTTTTCTAATTATTTTCTTCATTTGTGTAGAAAAGTTCCAATGAAATAAACAAACATTGCACTTTCGTTTCAAATTTCACATAAAGTTATTTATTTGATTCTTTTAATATATTCTTTTTTTACTAAAGTATTTAATTTATTTGGAGTTTCAAGCATACCTATGAAAATGACCCAAATGTATGAAAGCGACACCTAAAAAGCTGTCACACGAAATTGATCGCAAAAAAGCGATTGTCAATTTGATAATCACCTTACGTGGAGTAAAGCTATGATTTTGATTGTCAACTGACAAATATCACCTTAGCCGATTCCACCCAAGGTGTTGCAAACAATTTTAAAAGCTACAACCTAGCAAAAAAAAATTTTATTCAATATTTTTTTATATTAAATTATATCATTGATATAGAAGATTTGAAAGTGAACGGACCTTCACTTAATTTTTTAGTTCCCAGTAACCTGGGTTGGGTACTCAAGAAGTTGTATAATAATTTTTCAATTTTAATTTAATTTAAATAAATTTCAATTTCGTCACAAAAGCGATTTATTCTTTATAATACCAGGATTCCATTTTAATCGGGCCCGTATTCTCCCATTATTCGCGGGCGACACTGGCACCGCCTAAATGGATTGTTAATATTTGAAGAACTTCTAAATTCAAATTCAGTGAGGTGAAAATTGGATTGGAAGACTGCGGTGGTCTTCATAACACACGTCAACGCTCGAAATACATAAATGTTAAGTTAGAACCGGAAATTAACAACCTTTCGTGGTCCTCAGGAGTCAGAGAACTCAAAAATGAATGTCATCTAACGCAAGAAATTTACCAGCACGCTACACTCATAATCAGCAACTGGCGATAACTTAGCTCGAAGATCTGTTGAGCTTAGCATATGTTCATGCCTTAGGGAAAAACGTCCTTATGATGACTGAAGAAGCGGCAACAAAAACTTGTCAACGAGTATGGAATCGCCAACGTGTCGCTTTGCATGCGGTTGCGACACAATTTTCCTTCCACGAAAATCTTGAGTCAAAGGGCCTTACTAATAAAAAATTTTTAGCCTTCGCTAGAAATATTTTCTAGGTCACAATATGCAATTTTGTATGGAAAATTTAGCCTAAACACTAAAAATGATTATTGGTATCGCGGAGTGCGCCACGGTACCATGCAAAAATTTGTTCGATGCACGTAAAAATCTCTACAAAAAATTGAAGGGATCGGTGGTTAGTATGGTGGACTAATGCGCCTCAGGTTTTTCTTTCAATTCAATTCAATTTTAATTTATTAATAATAACATATTTCAAAAATATAATAAATTGTTGAACTCTGCAAAGCTTTACGGGGGCTTGTCTGCAGTAGAATATTTACAAAATGAATGTTAAATTTGTTTTTAATTCTATTACATATTTTGAATGAACGTGATTTTTATAATGAAATAGAGAAAATTCAACTTTTATTATTTAGAGAAAAAAAAAATTAAAAATTGTATAGCTAAAAGTTTAAATGATCAAGGTTTAAATATAATTCTTTGGCTTTCTTTGAGAAAATTGGTTTTGATAGATTACGAATTTCTACAGGTATATTTCGTTGAATATTGTTGGAACTGCTTATCATATTTTCTGCGGCCGTACTGGTTCCAATATCTCGCAATGATGCCTCTTTCTTGATTTGTTAGACTGGTATTGACAATTTGCTGTGCTGGAATTTTATAAGTGCTTTCATCTTTATACTGTGTTAGTATCTCCATCTTGAAAAGTTGTTCTATTGTTAGAAGCCTAATTCTGCTATCAATTTGATGCCACTGAAATTCACGCTGACGTATTTGTGCTCGGTATACTAACTTCTGTATCCTTTTACGCACCATTGGTAAATTATGAAGTTGTGGTGCACCTCCCCATGCCAAAATGCCGTATCTGAGGTGGGATTCAACAAGTCCAAAAAAGCATTGTCGTAGGATGTCTGCTGTACATCTGAAGCTTAGGTGAAATAGTGCATGTTCAATCCCCAGAATCACACAAGTCCTTTCGGAAAGCTTGTTTTTTTGTTTGGGGAGTAGCAGTCCACATGACATTGCGATTGTCATTTTCAAGGAAAAAAATAAAAAGTCCTAACAAAATTAAGAATTCCACACACCTTCTTCCTGTTGCTATTTTTGGTAAATTAGTTACCTCTAAAGCAACTTTAAGCCTTACGAAAAATCACAAAAAATAAATTTCGCAGTTGGTCATTTGAACACTCCAAATAGGCAACTCCAATTCCTAACGAAACGGTGGTTAATACGTTTCAAATAGGTAGTTTAAATAGTTTCCTTCGAGGACTTTAATTTTATGTTAGTCACAAATGGGTTTTACTGAGAGATTGAAGACTAAAAACTAACTTCAAATAAATACAGAAGAATCAAAACTACCGCGAGGTATAGGCAGGGCCGGACCAACCATATGTGCAAGATGTGCAAATGCACAGGGCGCCAAGTTCTGGGGGCGCATAGCCAGTAGTTGGCATTGGCAGTATTTAAAATTAATTTTAAATACTGCCATTTGCATTTTAAACAAAAAGCTTGTTCAAATAAGCCCAAAATAACAACATCCTTTACACCTGTGCTGAATTATTTCTTGCACATTAACTCACATCGCTTGCAATGTTGCAACTTCAAGGAGAATCTAACTCAAAATATCGAAAAATAAAAAATCCCACTAGACCTTCTTACCTACATTATCTCAAAATATTCCACCCTGTTCATCTATGTATATTCCTTGCGCATCCACTTACATTTTACAAGAGAATCTAGTTCAAAGATCTCAAAACAAAAAATACCGCAATAAAAAAAAACGTAGTCTACCTTCTGAGAGATGTGCAAAAGACTTATGCATGTGTGCAACTATGAAAAAAGGGCGCTTTCTGTAAATCTTGCACAGGGCGCTAGTTTGGCTGGAGCCGGCACTGGGTATAGGTGGTAGAGTTTAAGAATCAATAAATCGAATTCTCCCTCCAAAACGAGGTTCTAAAAGCCACCAAAAACTTGGGGAATGGTGTTAAAATCTGTTCGGGTGAACTTGGCGTAAACTTGACGCCATTAGAACAGAGATACATAGGTACTTCTTTCTATAAATGGGTGTAAAAGACACTCTGCTCAATCGTGGGAGTGACTTTCTTATAGGCAGCCATTTTCGTAGAATAGTTTACTCTGTAAATGGCTTCATGAGGAACTAGAGGGCTGAAGATAAAGGAATACCACTCGAGAATTCGCCACTTTGTACAAGGCGATAAGGCGCTTATTTCTTTGATGACCTCAGTGACTTATAAGCTATAGCCCGAGATGTTAATCAATTCTGAAATTACGATGATAGAGGAACTCAAAAAATGGGTCGCAAAATTCTGTCCGTCTGTCTGTCTTTATTTCCCGAGGCCTACGGCCTAAACGGCTGGCCAGATTTCGTTAAAACTTCGGATTTGGAGTTTGGGGGCTTACAGTTCAGTGCCGTTTTTGTTTTGCATGGTAACCTCAATATTAATGGTATTTCCCATACAAAATTGTCAAGCGGCTCTAACGATTTCAACCAAAATTGATATTTAAGCTTAAGTAGGTGAAGTTAACATAGCTGCGTAAAATCGCTAAAAAATCGAATAACGGTACTTTTGAAATTTGGACATATGTTACAAAAATTCGTTTCTATTGTAATATGGTCATTTCTAACTCAATGGAAACCTCAGTTTTTCTCTGTATTATTGTTAAATGGATTTTTGAAAAAAGGCATTTTTGAAAAATATAGTTTTTCCTAGCTTACCTCAAAACGGCATGATTTTGACCAAAATGCAAACTTAGAGTAAAATTGATGTTTTCAAAGTTATTGCGTCCTTAAAATTCAATTCGAATCACCGGAAACGCTAATTTTAAAAACTGCTCATATCTCGAAAATCCCATTTTCGACTTCGATAAAACTTGAAAAACCAAGTAATGCTTACATCCCAAACATTAACTTGTACTCGGCTTTCAGCTAAATAGTTAAGCAATAGTATTTTTCAAATAAACTAAACATTGCAATATTTGGTACTGTTTTGTCAGCAAAATTTTACAAAACCGCTCTAACGATTTTGATCAAAATACATATTAAAGATAATGTAAGTATTCTTAATAATATTCCTTACTATTGAAATATTTTTCAAAAATGAGTACCCAAATCTCGATCTGTGTTCACATTTCTACGGTATATTTTTGAAATAATTACAATGGCCCACTTGCAATGAAAGTAAAATAGAAGCTACGCAAAACTTATTTTTAGCTAATATTTAATAGTATTGAATAGGCACCCTAAAAACAAATCCAAGAACTTGAAATTAATACAATCAGGCAACTCCCAATTCATTTGAACCGAAAATTTTGATGAACGAAAAAGTTACGTTCGACCCAGTCGTGCACTTTATTTTTCTTAATTCTTAATACGAAAACCAGTTTTGTAAGAACTAGAAATGACGTGATTAAAAAGTTTCGCCCTCGAAAATCATCCCTCTCCAAATCCCACTTTAAATGTAATTTTTCAAAAAGCTTTACCTCCTATCTATTATCAACGTAAACCCACTAACGTTTTAAATTGCACTAAATACCACTAAATCACTTCTATTTGTCCCCTTTCAGGTAAGGACCTTTGCTATTTGCCATTTTGCTCATTAAATCGCCTTAATTCGCATTTAACCAGACACAATCTTCGGTGAGTTTATTTTATCTACCGAACCCCTTACTGTATAAACAAATCAAATAAATCAAATGAATGCCTGTTTACGTAAGTTTTGGTCAATAGCACTAATCGCCTTGCACGGATCATTTCGTAACTTTAAAGCGTTCTACGACGAGTAAATAAGCGTCCTTGTTGAGAAATGACAAAACTTTTAGTGTGAAACGTATTCCATGGACTTACTTACAGACGCCTTTCCGACCCATTTGCTTTAAATCTCATTTCGAATACGATGGGGTATATTAATTTTTGACATAGTATTGGTAGTGCTATCAGAGTACGTGATGGCAATTTCTAAATGATTGACTAGGATAGTGAGAATTGATTCATAAATTGCCCAACATTAATAAATGTTTATTATAAGTACCAAAAAGGACTAAGGAGATCGTTTGAGGGGATTATTTGTGAGGCTTGTTGGGACTTGAGGCGATGTCGATCCCATTTCCTTTTTATTTTTAATTTTGATTTTATTATTTGTCGACAACTTTAGAGAGCCTGACTGTGAAACGTGGTAACAATTCCTAACTGCAAATTTAATTAAAGGAAAAATGTTGTTTAATTTTACGATTGCTCAACCCGAAGCCTATAAATATAGCGTCTTAAATGAGGTAACAAAAACCGCAAAAACACTTTAAGTACTGTGGCAGATGACAACTCGACAAACTTGCAATGAAGGAGAAAGTTCCTCGCGACCCAGTCGTGCACAATCTCTAGATATAAGACATTTGTTTGTCCGTTGGTATGTGGTGTGGATTTGTAAACGGATTCCATTGAAACTACTCATCCAATTGATATGAAACTCACGGACAGGGCTGTCAGGTTATTAAAATCGAAATCGCCAATCTTAAATTAAAAATCGCCAAAAATCGCCAAATTAAAAAATCTCCGTTGCCATTAATGGCCAAATTAAAAGTATTGTAAAATATAATAAAACCCAGCGAATTATTATTTAAAATACAAAAAATAACGCATTTATTAAAAACTATTTATTTGACACAAACTTCAGCTAATATTATTAATAAAACAAAAGGAGAACAAAAAAAACTTAAAAATCAAAAGATCAGTCTTGTTTTGATTAATAAAAATAATAATAAATTAAAATTTCACTTAATAAATTATTATTATTTTTTTTTTTAATTAAAATTTTTATAATAAAATTCATTCATATTATTTACTCAATGTACTCATCTATTTCATCGGATCACCATCTTCATAAATCTTGGTATTAAAAAAGCATTTAAGCAGAAGTTTCTAAATTATTACAGCATATTTCTTTAACTTTCGAATGAAAGTTGCATTTAAAGAATCGATTTGTTTTTATCGCATTTATAAATATATTCAAATTCCCCTTGCTCAACGAACTCTGATTGTCCCAAGGCATTTGTCGTCTTCTGAACCATAATTTTAGGGATGATTTCCAATTTGAAAATCCGAAATCGATAAATTCTTTGCGAAGCCGATATCTTTTCGGTTATTTTTTTTTAATTAGTGGGAAATAGAAGTATATTAATATTTTAATTCGAAAATGAAAAATCGCACGTTTTTGTGTATGTCGTCAAACTGACTTTTGTGTCGCCAAATGGGGGATTTCAAATCTGACATCACTGCTCACAGATATAACGTAGAACGTAATGGAGCAACACATACCGCGATACTTTTTGAATGTCCACTCTAAATTTTTCGAAAGCACAATGGCGCAATTCTCCATTCAAAATTCCATATTGTGACCTACAAAATATTTAGTGTGGAGGTTAAAAATGGTTATTGGTAAGGGCCGTAGTTTTCATTTCAGAGCGAGTGGCTTTTGGCTCAACTCCCGGAAGCTTGTAGGTTACGTCTTACGTTTGACACCTTTAGCCTTAAATAGAAGGTAATTTTTCTACGTCCCAATAGTAAAACCCGCAGCTAGACCTAAGGTCATAGCGTGAAGGTACTGCTCCCATAGTGACAATTTCCCACAACCAGTAGCTCCGGAAAAATACAATAAAGTCTTGAACGTCTGTTCATAGCTTTTTTTTAACCTTAAATATTTTATGCGCACAAGATCGTAAAATCTAGCCTGCCACTAAAAATGATTATTGACATCTGGGCTTACATTGTCACCCATTATCTCTTTATTTATGGTTGACATCAGAAGACTTGGTAATCATTTACTGTGACTGGCCATCCCGATTTTATGACTTTGTCCTATTTTCTGCCCAAGGTCGAAATGATTTCGTTTACTCAGATGTTTTCTTACAAAGAACGGCAACCTTCAGGGTAACCACTTACGACCCATTTAAAGTGATGAAATCCTTGCTCAGAATAGATACACCCTAGAGGAGGTTCTGAAGCTTCTAGACCACTCAAACTCACAATATTTGCACAGTATATTCTGATCCACCTACAGCGAAGATGTTTGCCTTCAATTCTGCAATATACAAAAGGTCGTGTTCGGTGAGATTCTCACCCTTGAAAATGTATTCCAAACGCATCGCGTTTAAAGTATACATTCCCATTCCAAGAAACAATCAACAAGTGACTGCACGCAGCATGAACCTGTCAGCACGTGTTTCCTGCAGGAGAGTGCGCAGTTCAGTCGTTTATGTGGATGCTACCATAGAAGTAGCTTCCACAATTCACTACCAATAGAAGGGAGTGAGCAGTGCTGCCGATGGTTTTTAAATGGGTTTTATATACTCCCTAATGTTGTTAGAGGGACTTCAAGCAGGGATGAGGTCGGCAACTGCCTGTTGTGACTTATGATTTCAAAATAAGGGATTAATTGAGTTTTTTTTTTTTTTTGGATGTTGGAAATCGGATATAAAATCTATCGAATTTATCAGGTATTTAGTCCGAGATTTATTTAAATCACACTTATTCAGAAATTTCGTTAGCTTATGCAGAAACCACTTCATACTGAAGATAGCGGACAGAGGGCGCGGTAATAAAAACTGTATTTTATTAGTTTTTCGTATGTCTGCTCAAGTTCCTTGGATACAACCTTCTCAAAACTGGCGGCTTTTGGTCGAAATATAATTTCAGTTGTACCTTTATCACGAAAAGCAATGTTGGGGACACTTAACTGAGGTTCATCAGATTCCTTTTGTTAATCAATGCACTTACCTGACACACATAAGCCACAGTTGTAAGCATTCAACTTCCATAGATGATGAGTAGGTCTTCCCCCGAAAAATATTACCAAACGTAAAATGCACTAAACTCTACCACCACTACTTGCCAAAACTTTCGAAGTAACAAAAAAAAAAAAGCTCCCCTGAGACTATTCTCGCTGAAAAACTAAATTCATTCCTTCCCAACGGCAGCACTGACAAGGACAACTACACAAATCTAATTCTTGGCGCCGCAATTTCAATGAAATTCCATTTAGCGTCACCGGTCTTGCGAATCCGTGTTTCAGTTTACTCAAAGGATGTAACCAGTCCAGTCGTGTCATCGTCGTCGCAATCCTAACCGGAATCAAAATTTGCATTTGCTCCACTCGTACCAAATACTGGTGTAAATTGCGTGCACTCTAACGGGCTTTTTAGTGAGACAATTGGATTTCGTGTCGCCCGTGGTGTAAAGTGTGATTCGATTCAGTTCGGTGCAGTTAAAGTTTCGCAAATAAAAATAAAATACACAAAGTCCCGCGGGAATAATAAAAGTTTTATGTAAATTTTTGTGTGCTAAAATTGAATATTAAATTGTGCGACTGCTTTTTTAAGCTAAATTGGTGTTGAAATATACAAAAGTTTTTCTTTATTTGCGTTACATACTGAGTGTTATGTAAATTTTGGAAAAAATAAAAATACCGAGTATTTTGCATAATCCGAAAACGATCTACCCGTGCAAGGAGTTGATTCGCATTTTTGGGATAGCTCTGTCGCTCAATGACTACTTGAGGGTAAGTTGGTGTTATTTTGTTTGTCAAGCACTTTGATTTTAAATTTATTTTAAATGGAGATAACACCCAGTTTAGGGTATCGGATTTTGGTACAATTTTTATTTTATGGAAATGGCAACCAAGAAAGTGGGGTTCTTATTGAACTTTTTTTTTTTCATTGAGCTTTTTTTATTATCAGTTATCCGAAACTGGCTGGAGCGCCATCTATTTTCTTTTTTTAGTCGCGGAATAGTCTCATCATTTTTGAAAACTTCTGCGTGTGTGCCATTTTGAAATACAAAACTGCTTCGATTGAAATAGTTGCGATTACATTTCTGGTGCTTAAATTCAGGGGTCGCATCGTCTGATCCGTGTGCAATACGTGACGGAGTTTGCTTTTGTTTCAAATGCAAAATCGGCTTCGTTCCGTGAACGTTTATAGCTATGTCACGCATAACTCTTTCTCGAAGGCAGGGATTCGGCCCCTGGGGTCCTACTCTCAATTTCGTTCCGAAAGTCAATCCTATTCGAAATTCCTTTACGTCCTTCTTTCGAGTAGGCAATCTGCAATACTTTTGAAATGCAAAAAAAATATCAAATTTTAGTATAAATTCCACTTTCGAAATTCTAAATCCGACAGTGGACGTTTTATTCCGTTTTCGAAATGGAGAGTGCAAAACGTTCGTTTTCGAAAAATTTTAAAAGGGCTGGGGTATTTGAAAAAAAAATAAGCAAATAATTGAATATGAAAGAAATTTCGAAATTTGCAATTTTTAACCTTCTTCCACACTTATCTAGTCGGCAATATTGTTTTTGAAGCGAAAATTCGAAAAAGAAGTTTTTAAAAGTAACCACAGAAAAAAGTGAGTTTGGCAATTCTGTCGGTGTTTTAAATTTTGTATTGTAAATGGGCTCTTTGGACTCGTAGTTTTTAACTTTCTCCATTACGTAGTAAGTATTCGTACAAAATTTCGAGCTCCAGATGTTAATCAATTCTGACATTACGATGATAGGCGAACTCAAAAAAGTGGGTCGCAAAACAAAATTCTATCCGTTTGTCTGTCTGTCTGTCTGTCTGTATGTCCCGAGGCCTACAGCCGAAGCGACTGAACGGATTTCGTTCAAACTTCGGATTTAAAGTTTGGGGGCTTACGGTTCGGGGCCGTTTTTTTTTTTGCATGGTAACCTCAATATTAATGGTACTTCCCATACAAAATTTTCATACCAGTTTGATTTGTTCGAAAACGGCTCTAACGATTTCAACAAAAATTGATATTTAAGCTTAAGTAGGTGAGGTAAACATAACTGCATACCCAGTTTCCCGCTAAAAAATCGAGTAACGGTACTTTTGAAATTTGGACATATCTCGAAAACAGTCCATACGATTGTAAAAAAAATGTATTTCTAAGGTAATATGGTCATTTATAGCTTAATGGAAAACTAAGTTTTTCTCTGTATTATCGTAAAATGGATTTTTGAAAAAAGTCATTTTTGAAAAATTTAGTTTTCCCTAGTTTACCTCAAAACGGCATGATTTTGACCACAATGCAAACATAGAGTAAAATTGATGTTTTCAAAATGATTGCGTCCTTAATTTTCAATTCGAATCACTGATAACGCTCACTTTAAAAACTGCTCATATCTCGAAAACCCCATTTTCGATTTCGATAAAACCCTTAAAACTAAGTAATGCTTACATCCCGAAAAAAAGATTTGCTTAAATGACTTTGAATTTCAGTCAGACTCGCACTAAACGAGAAAGTTTCGTGCGACTTATTTATTTTAAATAAGTACTACTATACCTCCTGAATTTTTCTTATTAAATTGATCTGGCTCTCCGTCTTTTGTAAATTTTTTTTATTTTTTGGGGGGACCGACAATTTTTTACTCTCCGTGGCTTGTCAGACATTGCTTTCGATAATTTTCCTGGTTAATTTTCGCCGACTTACCTCTGGTCCTCTCAGATTTGGCATTAGTCGGCTCAACCTTGTAGCAACCTTAAAGCATTTTTGTACAAATATTTAACATTTCGAGCTTTATATCGAACTTCACTCCCAATTAGCTAATTGCGTCATAACAAGTTATGGCCTCCAACCTACCTCGATTATAGTAGCGACATATTTCCTTGTAATCTCGGTCTTTTCCTTTGCCAGTGTAAGTCCACGAGTCTCTTTAGACATTTTTTGGGCATCGTCAGTCCTTTGTGCAGTAGTCACTGGTGCGGTGGCATGTCCGTAGCAAGCCATGTATGAAACTTTGAGCATCCCCGAAGGATCTTAGATTGCCGTCAAAAAAAATATTTAAAAAGTCTGGATAACTTCGTCTTTGATACTTTGATGACCATAATAACCTATTTTTTGGCCGAATTTTTTGACTATCGTTAGCTTTCATTGCATTTGTGGAAAATGAACTGCATTAAGCTCCCAACTCGTATTTCTTGCCATTTCGTTGCTACACTTGGAGGTCTATCGATGACAATCGCCTGAAAAGTTAGGGAATGAGTGCCCTGGTTAAAAAAGACGTTCTCAAAAATTAAAGATCCTATTTTTTTGTAACCTAAAAATATGTTATTGTGATGGTCAAAAATTATTACAGGATTACAAGACCCATGTTGAGCCGAGTGACCTCAGTCTTTCGTAATTAAAAGCGCTTCTAACCTCTATAGGTGCTAGCACGAGGAATTTTCTTGAATCGCAGCTAAGCTTTATCATAGAGCATTCTAGCGGGCATATTTCAATTCTGTTATTTTTGAGTGTTTTCTTGTTTAAACTGTGCTGTTTGGCAGATGTGTCGCCTGCCTTAAGAACTGCTCCCAAGGTTATTGGTTTGACTTTTCTACCCGACATAATCAAACATATCGACGTGTCTTGTTAAAACTTCTCTGCAAGCATCTTGGATCGCTGTTTAAGCCGGAGGTATTTAGTACAAAATAAAGGAAGGCGTAGTCGGTCCTAAGAGTAAGTCATTTTAGCAGAAGTTTGAGGAGAGTTCCACTTTCAAGAGTTCTGCTTGTATCCCATCCGGTTTTGGGGGCTTTTTAAATTTTTTTTTATACATAAAAGTACTCCAATCCGTAGGGACAGACTCAGAGCTTTTCTTTTGCTCGTGTTTAACGTTCTTTGGAGCGTCGTTTCGCCCCTCATTAGTCACTTCTTCTCTCTCAAGTTGGGATTTTTTAGATAGAATGTTTTTGTGTGACAAAACTGCGTACCCGACTTTATTTTTCAAACAGACCCAAATGTGAATAAATTAACTTTGAAAAATCACCTTTTCCTCAAGCAACTATTCTGTGCCTAAAAGGCAAAACATCTTCTGTCAATTTTATACACTTTTGAGGAGAGCAATCTTAGACTTATGCAAGGCACTATGTCTATTTTATAACAGTTATAACTTCCTCATTATTTTAAATTTTTTCAACTGCTTTGACTTAAGAAATAGAGTAAGGAGAACACAATTCAAATAACGTTAAACAGCTAAAACAACTTAAGTCGACTTAAGATGTTTTAACTTTTGGGCACAGTATTTTACGAATTTCTTCCAAAATTTTGTTACTAATATAGGAAGTGAATTTGCAACGTATTGCAACCTTTATAAACTTAGTCTTTCCATTGAATCCTCGACTTGAGTTAAATGACGGCAGCCTCCAAGGTAACAGACTTCAACAGGGTGGCACAGTTACCACATAAAGAAATTAAATTTAATTTATCGTTGCCAACCCAAGGGAGTTGCCCGATAAAAAATACGAATACCAATCGTGGCCACTAGTCTTCTGCGATTTTAACTTTTTGTAATAAATCTCGGTTGAATATTTATGAGCAGCGGATGCAATTTTATTCATTCCGTTTCGCAAACCCAGTGCCCAACTCCCATCGTCCGCACGAGAGCATATTCATCGAATGAGCTCCACTTTAAAATTAATATTCTCCAGAAAAACATACAGAACTCTCATTAATATTCAACACCATATGTCACTTGGCGATGCACATAATACCCACACATACT
Organism: Cheilosia variabilis; assembly: GCA_951230905.1. Lineage (NCBI taxonomy): Eukaryota > Metazoa > Arthropoda > Insecta > Diptera > Syrphidae > Cheilosia > Cheilosia variabilis. The sequence continues at coordinate 56,275,455 of OX579680.1, read as the reverse complement.
ACGGACATACTACATTCCCATTGATGAGGTTACTGCTGCTTGAAGTTGTGCAAGGAATATGCGGAAATATTTCCTCGAGATTACGTTAAGAATGTAAACCGCTGCCTCGTCATAGAAACCAAATAATCTGTCTGAAAAATATTCCACCCACAGCTGTGCAAATAAACATGATACTCTTCCAGTTCCAGAAATTAATTTACCATAAAAATAAACCACCAGCAAGCACCGATGGACTCAGTATCCATTGAAAAACTGATTCAGGACTTATTTTTTCAAATCATGGTTAGGTTTCTTAAAAAAACATAAAGGACGATAGGTGGGGTTGAATTTTTGGCAATTCTTACCGTTTACAATGGCCAACCAACACAGGACAACTGTAGCTGGCAATGAAAGGTTCAATAAAATATATTCGCTTTATATATGGCTTTGGTGAAATTTATTTTCTTGCGGGATAATTTCCACGGAAAAAAAACACCTGCACTGAACACAATCGCCACTTTGTCAAGTGTTACCATGGGATTGTGGTTTCTGCTGAATCCAATGAACCATGTAGCAATTTGTGGCTGAATTGGCAACGTTCTAAGAACCTAATTATAATTCATGGCCGAGGCGGAAGAAGTCCCTCTTTGATGTGGTGTTTTTCGCACCCCCCTTTCTATGTTGAATGGCAATTTAAGCAGCAATTTAAGCCATGTGCGTACACCCAGAAAAAAATGATTGTTAAGCGAAGAATTTTGAGATTTTTAAAAAATTGTAAGTTAAAAGTTCTGGGTTCAAATATTGTTTTTGTTAACAAAAACTCGTTTTTAAGTTTTCAAGAATCAGGTATTCAACGTAAGAATATTGTACTCTCCATAAGTATTTTATTACATCATTGCCAACAATTTCAATCAAAGATTTTTTTATTTCGGTTAATTTTAACCAACGAAAATTGTTGGCATTACAATTTTTTTTCCTGAGTGTGGATGAGTTGTCTCATGGATGGCATGTCTCATGAATGAGTTGCCTAATGGATAAGTTGTCTCATGCACTTAGAGAAAAAAAGATTGCTAAGCGAAGAATTTTGAGATTTTTAAAAAATTGTAAGTTAAAAGTTCTGGGTTCAAATATTATTTTTGTTAACAAGAACTTGTTTTTAAGTTTTCTCTCTCTATTGTACTCTCCACAAGTATTTTATTACATTTTTGCCAACAATTTCATTCTTAAATCAAAGATTTTGATATTTGGGTTCATTTTAACCAACGAAAATTGTTGGCATTACAATTTTTTTTCCTGAGTGTGGATGAGTTGTCTCATGGATTGCATGTCTCATGAATGAGTTGCCTCATGGATGAGTTGTCTCATGCACTTAGAGAAAAAAAGATTGCCAAGCGAAGAATTTTGAGATTTTTAAAAAATTGTAAGTTAAAAGTTCTGGGTTCAAATATTATTTTTGTTAACAAGAACTTGTTTTTAAGTTTTCAAGAATCAAAGTAAGAATAATATACTCTCCATAAGTATTTTATTACATTTTTGCCAACAATTTCATTCTTAAATCAAAGATTTTTATTTTTCGGTTCATTTTAACCAACGAAAATTGTTGGCATTACATTTTTTTTCCTGAGTGTGGATGAGTTGTCTCATGGATTGCATGTCTCATGAATGAGTTGCCTCATGGATGAGTTGTCTCATGCACTTAGAGAAAAAAAGATTGCCAAGCGAAGAATTTTGAGATTTTTAAAAAATTGTAAGTTAAAAGTTCTGGGTTCAAATATTATTTTTGTTAACAAGAACTTGTTTTTAAGTTTTCTCTCTCTATTGTACTCTCCACAAGTATTTTATTACATTTTTGCCAACAATTTCATTCTTAAATCAAAGATTTTGATATTTGGGTTCATTTTAACCAACGAAAATTGTTGGCATTACAATTTTTTTTCCTGAGTGTGGATGAGTTGTCTCATGGATTGCATGTCTCATGAATGAGTTGCCTCATGGATGAGTTGTCTCATGCACTTAGAGAAAAAAAGATTGCCAAGCGAAGAATTTTGAGATTTTTAAAAAATTGTAAGTTAAAAGTTCTGGGTTCAAATATTATTTTTGTTAACAAGAACTTGTTTTTAAGTTTTCAAGAATCAAAGTAAGAATAATATACTCTCCATAAGTATTTTATTACATTTTTGCCAACAATTTCATTCTTAAATCAAAGATTTTTATTTTTCGGTTCATTTTAACCAACGAAAATTGTTGGCATTACATTTTTTTTCCTGAGTGTGGATGAGTTGTCTCATGGATTGCATGTCTCATGAATGAGTTGCCTCATGGATGAGTTGTCTCATGCACTTAGAGAAAAAAAGATTGCCAAGCGAAGAATTTTGAGATTTTTAAAAAGTTGTAAGTTAAAAGTTCTGGGTTCAAATATTATTTTTGTTAACAAGAACTTGTTTTTAAGTTTTCCAGAATCAGGTATTCAGCGTAAGAATATTGTACTCTCCATAAGTATTTTATTACATTTTTGCCAACAATTTCATTCTTAAATCAAAGATTTTGATATTTGGGTTCATTTTAACCAACGAAAATTGTTGGCATTCCAATTTTTTTTCCTGAGTATGGATGAGTTGTCTCACGGATGGCTTATCACATGGGTGGCTTGTCTCATGGATCGCTTTTCTCATACACTTAGAAATAAAAAGATTGTTAAGCGGAGAATTTTGAGATTTTTAAAAAATTGTAAGTTAAAAGTTCTTGGCTCAAATATTATTTTTGTTAACAAGAACTCGATTTTAAGTTTTCAAGAATCAAAGTAAGAATAATATACTCTCCAAAAGTATTTTATTACATTTTTGCCAACAATTTCATTCTTAAATCAAAGATTTTTATTTTTCGGTTCATTTTAACCAACGAAAATTGTTGGCATTACATTTTTTTTCCAAGTGTAGTTTGTCTCTTTTTTTGGCTTCTATGGGGAAAGATTGTTGTTTGAATTTTCTTGGCCAATTTTAAGTTGGAATTACTACTAAATCACCAACAAGTTTGAACGAAAATTCCCTTCTTTTACAATTTCGTCCTGTAAATAGAAAGGAGCAACATATTTATTTATTTTCCTCATGAGAGATGGCTGTGCCATGCGGGTGTGCAGCTTGTACCGGATCTGTCTACAGTGGTGAGAACTTTCCACTTTTTTGGTTGGAAAATATTGTTCTATTTGCTGCCTTTGAGGGCCGTTTTTATTTTTCCCAGTAGTTTAGCTGTGTTTATAGCAGAAACATTCGGTGGTAGTAAAAGGGTTTGCAAAACTTAACTGCAATTGATGTAGAATGGAGCGTGATTTTTTTTTATAGAAGCCGTAGGTGAAGGGCGTTTAAATGCCTTTGCTTTTCTTTTTCTACTGCCCTAGAGCATTCAGTGTATTTCACAACATTCAAACAGCTCTAAGCTGTGTCACTGTATCTGGGGGCAGTCCTTTATCCTTCTTTTTTTTTTGCTCTTCATTGGTAGTCATTCGCACTATTTTCCCCATTCGTAAATGGCTTAGAAAATCGACAATTTCATTGGAGTAGGCGGTAGCCATCCTGTCATTTGCCAAGCGCCTTTTCCTAAACTCTGACTGGCTTAGAGGTCGTCTGCGACCATAATGGTCTGTTCTGCCACAAAGTGAGTTAAGAATTTGGGAATCGCTTTGGTGAATATGCCTTCAATTCTTCGCGAAGTAGCGCTTCTTAGAAATGAAGAGATCATAATATACCCACCGTCCACAGATTTAACGTCGTCTTTCATGCAGTGGCGACTTTCAGTGTCAATCACTGAAACTTATTTTGTTTAAATGGTACCGAATCGTAAGGAATGCAAGCCTCCTCTTTCAGGCATAGGAATTCCCTTGTGTTGAAGTCGGGAAGACGCGCTCTCTGGTCAGATGTCAATTCAGTAAGCCTGTCACATCCACTTTCACTACCTATGAAAGCAAGAGTTGTTTCCCTGCCCTCTCTACCATGATCAATAATTGTAATCGTTTAACACTTGATTTATTATGGAAGAGCCTCAAAGTTATTTCAGCATATTTGACCCATTGATTCATTGATGGTATTCAAATCTTTGGCTTCATAGCTTTCGATTGAAAGGGGCGTAATTTTGTTTCACAGCTCTTAAGTGTGGTTTTTACTGCTGAAGACGGTTCATCGGCTATTTTGTTTCCTGCAGCCACCCACCAGAGTCTTACTTTATCTCTTTTGGAAAGCCTCAGATTTATTGTCAATCGTGGTTTGAATAACCGCAGACGGGAGCGAGCTTAACCTCACTAAACTGTGTCTGCTTTACAGGCAAAAAACACAGATGCAGACACGTAAAATACCCTTCGCAGGTTCAACTAATTCAGCCTCAGGATTGAGGTACAATTTCTGACAGAGCTTAGGTTGATGCTCTGGCAGTTTTGAACAACATGAAGGTCAGTTTGAAAGACACTGGTGTGAGATAAAAATTCGTCCACACATTCTGGCTCCTACTTGAGTGCGACTTGAAAAAGCAGGGCTGATTAACTAAATGATGCCCAAAATCAGTTTCCGTCCTTTCAACAAGATGTCGGAGGATTACGGTCGACTTTTTCGGTCACTCTTCATCTTTACCCGAAGACAAATCGTCAACAAGCATACAGGAAGAAACAAGGCTCCCAGTAGTATGTCCGGTCTAGATATTACTCTGGCCATTTTTCCCTCTCATCATAGAGGACCTATCAATAAGGTCTAAGTGTGTCTTTCTAAACAGCCACCTAACCTAACATGTCCTCTGACTATTGTTACCAACTAATTTCAGATCTCTCTGTGCTTACGCTGCTCCAACGTTTAGGACCTTAGTTGTAACTAAAGTTGTCACCTTTTAAAGTGCGACGGATAACACTTTCACCGATTTTTAGGAGCACAGCATTTTCTGCAAAAAAAAAATCGATGGTATATTAGCCTGACAGCGCAGTATGAAAAGGCTTGCCTGCATATTTGACCCCAGCTCGATGGAGACTTTGTCCACAAATTTTGTAATGCCTCTTAAAAATGCTGTCCTTAATAAGAAAGACACCTAAAGGCTGAAAATGTCCTTGAACCTCTTCTTTCATTGAAGATGATATCGAAACTTTGCTTGAAAAATAAGGATCTGCAAAATTTTGGGAAAACTAAGCTGGAAACGGATTTTCTGATGTGACTATTCTATAATCTCTCACTAAATAAAAACCGGCCTGCAGATCAGCCTTGGCGAAGAGTCGAAGAGTTTATTTTAAAAACGAGTTAAAAAAAATCCTTAGAAGACCTTTAATCTCGCCAAATTTAAATATCAAAAGTTTCTAATGGTTGTAACCTGTTAACAAATACATAAATAGTTGGCGCAACAGGTCTGTAGGGACTCTAGGCCTAGCTTCTCACAACCATTCGTTTGTGTGAGTTTTTAATTTTTGGGACGAATGGAAGGGATCTACAATTTTATGCCGAGGCCAAACAGCTAATTGAGAAGCTCCTTCATGACAGTTACACTCTCGGATGTTTGTCACATGTCCGCGACAGGTGGCGCAGCGGAAAAAAAAACCATAAGTTGCAATTTGGGTTTTTTCGGTATTCGAACCTGGGACATCTCGCTTAGTAGTCCAACACACTAACCACTAAGCCACTGCGTCTACCGTTAACAAAATATCGCCACAATTATTCCCCCTGAAGTCAAAATTCCCAAAAATCGTTGATAAAAATTCCTGCAACTCACAATTTTTTCCTTTCTCTGCATTTGTGCAACCGGAATGGAACTCTTTCCAACTGCCATAAGCGACAAAGTTTCCCACAGACTTGAAATACCATCAGCGAAACATGTCCGCACCTATTACGTTCAATCACCCAACATTTTGTACACTGCTAGCATTTCGTTCTCCTATCCTGATGAATATTGCAAAAATAAATATAAGGTAATTAAAAAAATCCCCTCTGGAAAGTTCCTCCAGTTTCTGCCTGCGAAACATTTTTTTTTGTAATAAAGTTAATACTTTCCGAAAATATTAAAGTGCTTGTGGTTTTTAACTTCGAAATGAGATTTCCCTGGCGGTCTGCGATTCGCTTAGCTCTCCGCAAAAGGGGATTGGAATAGCGCACAATTATGACTCAGCCAGAGGTCACAACCAACAACTGTTGTTGATGTGGAAAAGAATAATCTCTTCGAATGCCAACTGAAGTTGTTGAGTTGGTTTGAGCGACTGACTGTTGCTGGGTACGAATGGATTTTTTGTGACAGGCCCAGTGATTTATGCAATCCAAAAGAAGGCCTGATGAAAAACTGCTGGACAGAACCAGTCAACTGTTGTTTTTCTGAAAAATATTGCTTAAGACTTACACCAAACTCTTGGGTAAAATTTTCCTTCCCATCGATTTGAGAAAAAAAAACCTATCTACATGCACGGGAATAAGTAAAATTCAGGATACCAGTGTTGCCGCTTTGATGCAATTGAAATAGATCTACTGCATTTTTTTAAATTTAAATCTACTGCCAAAAAATTAAATCTACTGTTTATTTTTATAAATTTAAATCTACTGTTTATTTTTTTAAATTCAAATCTTCCGTCAAAAAATTAAATACCCTGAATTTTTTGTATTATGCTTGTACGCACACCCAGATTGAGAAAATGTATCCTTTTAGCAGGAAGCATAACAACAAAATTAATGAATTAATGAGTTTTTCTGTTTTATTTAAATACTAGTTTTTATTTTATTTTTTTTTTATTTATCTTGGTTTAGTTTGAAACACAATCAACTCCAAAAAAATGCAATCTACTGCCTAACGTCCCAAATAGGCAACGCTGCCGTGCTCATTAAAAAAGGAAGCCCCCTTTACAAGGTGGCGCAAAAATAACCTTCCGATGTTTTTTGGCTGTAATTTAAAAAAAAAATGAAAAACTTTGATTCTTCTTGTGGATTATTTTTATTTGGTCTTTTAATTTTTTTTACATCAAGTCGAGAATATGATGTCATGTAAATGGCCGCCGCCACAGTTGATTGTCATTTGAGCCCTTTTTATGGCATTTTCCATCACTTTGGCCAAAACTTCCGGCGATAGGTCCTCACATTCTTGACGGATATTGTCTTTAAGAGCTGCAAGAGTCTGAGGCTTGTTGACATAAACCCGCGACTTCAAAACGCCCCACAAAAAGTGAAATAGCAAACGAAAGTGAAGCCAAATCAGCTACCACCTTTGAAATTAGTTCTCGCCTAAAAAAGTGTTACCAATTCGAAAAATTAGGGATGGTGTCAAAATTCTGGATGGGTTAAATTTCTTTTTACAAAATTTTGCTTTTAAAATTCTGCGCGCGCTTTTGAACATTTTCCAAACCTTTTTTTATTGTTTGCAGAATTTTGTAAAGCAGGGATGGAGAGAACATTATTTATTTTCTCCTGGGAAGAATATAAAAAATGTCGTGGGTATTTTTTAAAAATACGATTATACTTTATTTTAATCATAGAAACACGAAAGTAAACAAAGGAAGCGACAGTGCTATTGATATTTTTTAGGAAGACTGGGGGAAACGTCTTTCTATGTCCACTAAAACCCATCAATTGCAGCGTAACAGTAATTACAACGATCCTCCTAGGGAAATGGTCTTAGAGTATTCGAAGATCCTACCGAGTCGATAGTCGAAGGAATTTTGATTAAACATCATTTCGGCTGTACTTTTATACTGCCGAAACGAAGTATACTTTTTGGGCCTAACCAACAACCAAACCGTAAACTCGAGTTTAACTAATTTCGAAACTATCTATAGTTTCTACTTTTAGTCTCTAGGTACCAACAATGAAAGTAATCGGAACTACATCTGACTTTATAGCAAAATTATAACAGTATAACTCAAAAGCGTTATAATTTTTTTTCAGAGCTTTCAAATAATTTGCTGAAATTGGCAGTTGGTTGTATTTTGAGTGAAATATAAAAGAGGGTTGCTTAGTTTTTTGACTGTATCATTGCAGCATTGTTAATTTTGCTATCAATGATATAGCCAATGGTTTGACACAGTCAACTAGGTAATAGTTCTCGCATTGCCTGCGTCCAATTTAAGCTGCGGCTTCTCTTTGTTTGCAGCCCATTTCATAATTCGTGTTTATTTCATATTTATTTATTACCAAGACTGACGTTTAAACTTTAATAATGGGTTAGACTCGACTTTCTTCGGATCGAAAGTTACAGTCTCGATTATCTTAAAGTCGAAGATAACATGATTATTGGTACACAATTTATTTTAATTTCGACTATTGCCTTAAAGTCGAGTCTAAATTTGGTTAATAAGGCCGATTGTTTTCTTTTATTCAAATTTGTTGTCAATATTTCATCTATTTTTTCTTGTTTATTTTTAATTTTAATTTTATTTTTAGTTAAGAATTAAAAGTAAATAATTTTTTATTGTTTTATAAATTTAAAATTGTTTTTTTTTTTATATCTGCTTTTTTTCTCGTCGTTTACATTTGTTAGTTAGAAAAAAACAAAATAAGCAGAATTTTATTCCTTTAAATTTAGAACTCAGAATTTTGTAAATCAAAATTTTGAAAGCAGAATTTCGACCGGATCCCAAAAACTTCCTCCACACACGTGGTAAAATGACAAACAAAATTGAGTATAAATCAGCTGTCAGTTGTCAAATTAGATGTCTAAACAAAGAGTGATGCCACCATGAAAAATAAGCAATAAAAAAACAACAGTACCTAGTCCAACTTAAAGTGAACACTTTTGGCAGCAGCTCCAAGATCGTGACACTCTGCCCCTAATATGTCTTTGGATCTTAATCCATTTCACTTCTATAACCGTTTATTTGCAGGATGATCCTTAAGATAAAAGCTCAAACAAAATCATATAAACCATTTTATGGCCACCACTGATAAACAGTGATATATCGGCAATCAGTCCTTGTAACATATTGCGGTAACACTTCACATCCCGTTCCCTTAAAAGAAGCATCCCCTACTCAGATTCAAATGGGCACATCGCACATAAAAGATACCGTCTCTCCGCATTTTTAGTACTCCCAAACCCATCATAGTCACAGCCCTAATTCGGCCAACATACCCACACAGGATAACACAGGCCCCATTTAAATCTGTTTCGTTTTGAGGAAAACAAACCGCACCTCATGAATTTATTACCCGCCATTAACGTCCGTACAATAATAGAAAATCTTCTCCAGCAAATTTGATTAGCATAATGTGACGTTTAACCTCACCCAAAAGGCTCGATTTTACTACCCTGAAAACCGAAATCAAATCAACTCAGGTGCAATCTTCCACAAAGGTGAGCGTAATAAAGTTTCATTCCATGGCATCGTTCACACCATGACCCATACTGCACCCGACGACCTTTCCCCCCCCCCCCACCAAATGTCATTCGTGTATTTTCACAGCTTTAAGAGTCGGATTAAAATTGCTTTTAAACTCGATAATTAACTGCGGCGCACAACTCAAACATAAGGAGTCTCGCCAAGCGCGAGTAATTATGGACATTGTCGCCGCCATGGTGCGTCCTCTATTTTTAGACTTTCGAATGTTGATCTCAAAATATGCGTGCGTGGGACCCAAAACCCCCTAATAATGGCAATAGCAGTTCATGAGCCGCATCACGAATTTCAATTTTCGCTGCATGGAATGGAATTCGTAAGTTGTGTATGTGCAGGTGGAAGTTTTGGGGTGCTAAAAGGGGTACACCCTAATTGACCATTCAAAAGCACTCGCCCGACAAATGTCCTTTAAACGGTCGACAAGTCGGTTGTGATGATTTAAGGTACAGCGTGGGGTTTAATCACTTTAAGACCCGTATAACTTCACTTTAATCCGGGAGGGCTTTTTGCAACACAAAACATGATGAAGATTAATTGCCAGAGACGTGTCAGTGGCAGGACAATTGTTTTTTTTTTTTTTTTGCTGCTCTGACAGTTTGTTAATTCCCCCGGGTCGAAGGTGTGATAAGGAATGAATTATTTTTTCTCAATTTGATTTTCTTAATGCGGTGCGCGGCCTTGGAGATGGTCTTAGGTTGCTGTACTAATTTCGATTGACTTGGCGTCCTTTTAATGGATTCTGGTAGCTGCCGAAATTAATTACGTCATCGGTATGAAAGCGAGTTCATTTGCAGGCGATTTACCTTAAGTCCCCAATATCCTGGTGACATTTCCGGACCATAATCTCTCTCAGTGAATCGCAGGGGATTATATCTGTAGGTGGACAAAAAATCTCTGACCAAATGCAGAGTTTGTGCGAAAAAGTAGGGAGAAGCGTGCCACTCTTGATTGTACTCCCAACAGTCTTTCTCAATTAAGAGGGAATTGTGAAATGTTCCATGTTCCATCACAAAGGCAGCGCAAATAGATAAGGAAGGAGTCTTCTCATAATTTAATCTGTTTCTGCAGCGAAATGAATAAATCTTCGAAAGTTTATTTGTCTCCGTCCTTACTATAACCGTCTTGGAGGAAACTTTTGAGAACTATGGTTTGTAGCGCCTGTTATCATACCAACACAGAAACAGTAACTTAAGCACAAAATGTTGAAGGGTGCACAGAGCCATTTCAAGTGACTATGGCGCACCAGAATAACTTCAACTTTTTTCGCTAAGCTTGAGCGATTGTTGGAGTACTTCTCCCCAAAAGAAAGTTAGAACAGATCGAGTGATTTACATTGATGGTGTTTGTGGTCTCACAAGAGAATTAATGTTTGTTTACTTACAGCAGTTGTGTGTTAGCATTTTCGCCAGAAGACTGGTTGCGGGGTAAGTGATGCTCCAGCGGTCTTTGAAGTGACACAATATTTGCGGCGTAGCTTTTTGTTTCTCTATCGAGGGTTTTGGTGAGGTCCTTTGGATATCCGGAAAAGTGTAGGCATTTGCTGTTTTTTTTTTGGGTTTCTCATGCCAGTTGGTCCACGGCGCATTTTCTGTAGGGCGTCTTCCGAGTCGTTGCCGTGACACAAGGCCAAGCGACATTAGGGCAATATTTTCCGATTTGTCCTTATATCGCTTGGCCCTTTGTCACGGCACCTTCGAAATGGTTGCTTTTTGCAGCTATTGCCGTAAGTTGTTTAAAAAATACCATAAAAGGTAGTTTCGTAGTAAGAAGACTGAAATGACTCATTGCAAGTTCTCTTAGAACTCATCCCGCAATCTATGTTTGGTCAATATCTATACATATAATAAAACTGTAGCCGTCTTCATGTGTTAACGGATGGCGTGAAAACTACTGCACAGATTTCGATGAAACTTTTTTTAAAATATCCCTTAAGATCCTGAGATGGACATAGGCTGTTCCTTTCATTGCAATGCCTATTTTTTGGGAGCGTTTTGACCAATTTTTTTTTTTCTGATTTTATTGCATTTTTATCGCCATTACTGAAACAATTCTTAATCGATGCAAACAAAGGAAAATAGTTAACAGATCCAGCACTTCCATAATTATTTTAAGCCATCAATCAGCTTTCTCTGTCATCTAGAAGCTAAGGTACAACCCAAAATCTAACATGAAAAAACTAAATTTATTTTCTCAAATCGAAAACTATCACGAACCGTTGTTCTTGATCGCTGTTCTGCTTTGAGGTGGTTGGCTGATTTTCTCCGATTAAGTGAAACGAAAGAGAAGCATGCGAGGTGAATGTGGATGTAATCAACAGCTACAATGTTTTTCTGAGGAAACGCGCAGATGGCTGATGACGTGCGATGATGGGCGTATGGTGGTGTTAATATCCACTATATTATTTCTGTAGTTACTGTAGTAGTATATTTACCCGACTGGACACAGGGAGGGTTATGTGTTTCGCGCGTATCCTATGTACGTTCCTACGGGACTCCCTGTAGCCTAAACGGCTTGACCGATTTTGAAGAGTGAGGTGTCATAATATTCCTATTCTTCCCCGGAGTGTTATAGGCTAAAAAATTAAAAATAAAAAAAAATTATTAAAAAAATAAAAAAACCCGACTGACCTTAAAAAAAGAAGAGTTAAAAAAAACGAGTGTGCTTTAGACCACACGACTGAAGTAAAACTTCTTTAGCTCCATCCTTCTATATGATTGTATGCAGTGTTCTTATATCGTGGGATTTATCCCTTTTTGTGGTAATTTCGATGTCCGAAAAGCCTTCCGTGGGATAAAGGGAAAAAGCAAAAAAAAAAAACCACTCTTGTAAATCGTCTTTTATTAAAATTTTCTAGTACCAAAAAATAATCATAGCAGTGTTACAATCTGCGGTTGTCGGGGCCGCTAACGCTGATTGTATGTACTCGCAAACGAAATACTGACTGAGATATTATATACACTGGCTATGAGAGGAAGAGAAAAAGAAAATGTGTGCGCGCTTTTCTGTCTCTTGCTCCTACAGCGTGATACAGACAATAGGCCACAAAAAAAGACTCAAATTATTTTTTTTTAATTTTTAAAATAACTGCTTGCTTAAAAAATAAACTTTTATAAAACATAAGACTTTTCAATTCAATAAGGAACATAGTAGGAACTTTGTCAGTCTTTAAACAATTAAACAACGTCAACAACGTTCTGCACAAAATTACCAGCTGCTAGAAGGCATGGGATCATCTACCATTCTCGATGTTTTTTTTCTTTTAACAAAACTTTAACAAACTAGAGTTTTATGTCTGTATATAAATAATATGATTAATTGACCTATCCATATCTCAAAGTAGTTATAAACAGAAACAGAAAATATTTCGAAGTTTACCATCTGTCAAAAGAAGAAAATGAGGGCATTCGGTAATTTTTTGAAAAATGAATAAAACAGGTTTATATGGATGGTGATGACGCATATGCAAATAATGCAATGCGTTCACTCAGAAACAGTAAGGTAGCATTTAAATGAGTTGATATCGAGTTCGCATTCTTGGTTCATCTGCTCAAAAAGTTACCATAACCAGATAAAAATTACCAATTACCGAAACTCAAAAAGCAAAAAAAAACATTACTAAATTTTGATAAAAAAAAATACCAAAGTGGCAACCGTGCAATAGGCGTGACCTGTGTCTATATACGAAAAATAACTGGTTATGAAAGAAAGAGAGAAAGAAAATGTGTGCGGTGCGCAGTGGCAGCTCCAGCCAAACTAGCGGCCTGTGCAAGATTTACAGAAAGCGCCCTTTTTTCATATTTGCACACATGAATAAGTCTTTTCCACATCACCCAGGAGGTACACTTTCAATGGGGTTTTTTTTATTTTGAGATTTTTGAACTAGATTCTTTTGTTAAATTTAAGTGGATGTGCAAGGAATATACCTACATGAAAAGGGTGGAATATTTTGAGATTATGTAAGTAAGAAGTGAACTTGCATAAATGTCTAGTGGTATTTTGAGTTAGATTCTCCTTGAAGTTGCAAGAAATAATTCAGCACAGGTGAGATGGATGTTGTTATTTTGGGCTTATTTGAACAAGCTTTCTGTTTAAAATGCAAATGGCAGTATTTGTTCACGCAAGATAAAATTAATTTTTCTTTCCTAGCAATGCGCTCCAGAACTTGGCGCCCTGTGCATTTGCACATCTTGCATATATGGTTGGTTGGACCCTGGTGGCGCGGGGTGAGGGGAGGTGCCACTCTCTTGTTCCTACAGTGTGATACAGACAATAGGCCTGCACTGCAGTGATACCAGACTTTAGAGGCAGGTTATCCCACGGCTATACCCAAAATATCCCTTTTATCCCACACCAAAATATAAAAAATCCTACATTTATCCCACGAAATATTAAATGAAAAAAAAACAAGTATTTTCTTTAAATTCTGTCTTTTTTATTAGTAACAAATACAAGTTACATTATGCATTAACTATGCAAGCTAACAAAAATAAATATTAATATTATACATTTTTAAGACGTTACAAAAAGAAACATAAAATTGCATTCGGCATTAAAATGAAAATAATATTTCATTATTCTCGATTTTTCATAAAAAATGACACAGAAATTTGATTTGAGAATGAGGTAAGGCTTTTTTACATACATTCCAATGTTTACAAAATAAATAAATTTATTATTTTAAGAAGTACTCGTGAATTTATTCACAGATATGTCATTTTATGAAACAGTTTAGGGAAATAAAAAAATGAAAAGCATTCAGATATTTTGAATGACATTTTTCTAAACATGAAAATATTTAATTTGATCGTAGGTTGACTAATTTTTTTATTCTTAATGAAATGAGCAATTAGGAACAAAAATTGACCAATAAGTAAAATCCTTTTCTTTTTGTACTGTGAGGTCTGAAAAATCCCTTAGTCCCTTTTAGCTTCTTATAAGTGAGAAGATCCCGCAAAAAGGGAAACATCCCCCGATCTGGTATCACTGCTGCACTGTGGGCTGTGGCTTAGATATACCAAACGAAACGTAACTCCATCTCTTTCTATCTTCACTAATTTATATCTGCCTCTCAAGTCCCGTTTGCAATTTCCGTAACGTTTTCGTGACGCATTCACCAGCTTACCCCCGAAGTCAAGCCCGCCTAAAGAAGTTATACTTCAAAAAAAAAAACAAATTTAGTAAAAATTAACAAAGTGGCAGCCGTGCAATATTGCACTGTGGCTTAGATATACGAAACTTAACTGGCTACGAGAGAAAGAGAAAATGTGTGCTCGCACATCTTTTTCTTGCCTATTCAGATAATAGGCCTGCCCTACAGTGATACCAGACTTTAGAGGCAGGTTATCCCACGGTTATACCCAAAAAAAATCCCTTAATACAAAAATAGAAATTTAGGTACATCTTACACATTTTTAAAACTTTACAAAAAGAAACATAAAATTACATTCGGCATTAAAATGAAAATAATATTCAACATAAAATAAATGTCTTATGAATTATTTGAAACTTTATCTCGGTTTCAAGTCTCATTATTCTTGATTTTTCATACAAAAATGACACAGAAATTTGATTTGAGAATGAGGAAAGGCTTTTTTGCATACTTTCCAATGCTTCCAAAATTAATTTTGAATGACATTTTTCTATACATGAAATTTAATTTGATCGTAGGTTGACTAATTTGTTTTATTCTCAATGAAATGAGCAATTGGGAACAAAATTTTATCAAAAAGTAAAATCCCTTTCTTTTTGTACTATGAGGTTTGAAAAAGTCTTTGTCCCTTTTAGCTTATTATAAGTGAGAAAATCCCGCAAAAAGAGATAAATACCCCGATCTTGGATCACTGCTGCACAGTGGGCTGTGGCTTAGATATATGAAACTCTCTCTCTTTCTATCTTCACTAACTCATATCTGCCTCTCAAGTCCCGTTTGCAACTTCCGTAACGTTTTCGTGACGCGTTCACCAGCTTACCCCCCAAGTCAAGCCTAAAGAAGTTATACTTCAAAAAGATGTGAACAAGACATATTTGGCAGTCGTAGGGTACTCAATACTTATTTGTTAGACTGTGTAGGTATATAGTCTCCGATTGCCAATTAGTTAGTTATAGGTACTTAAATGCGTATTGTTCACATCTTTTTAACTCTTCTTTTTTAAGGTCAGTCGGGTTTTTTTATTTTTTTTATTAATTTTTTTTTATTACCCCTTGCGGTTCACACGCTCAACCAATCTTAACAAATGAAGTGTCAAAAAAAAGAGATGCTTATTTTTGCACTTTTACTCTTTTTAGATATTAACAATTGAAAAAGTTGAATTTTACTACGTTCAATTTCAACTACGCAGTTATGTACACGGAAATAATTTTCTTTCATTAGTAGCGCCGTAGCCCGTACAAACGACGCCACGAAAGAGAGTCGACGGCCGAAGAGTGTTACATCAGTCATAGGAAATCTAAGAGAGAATTTTCAAAATTGGCGAAAACAACACGTGAAGGGGATGAAGTAGGGGATCCAAGTTTAAATGACGAACTAATTATTTCTCAAATTAGGGATAATAAAATTCATCATAGGTATCTATATTTGTTAGGAAATAAATACTATATTTGCTGCGTATTGGTTGGCTTTAAAGATAGGATAGTTTTGGACATAGACTAACCAAACTAGACAGCCAACTGAGAGCAGAAACGGTATTTTTGCCTACAAGCTGTCTGCCATACATTAGATTGCATGAGTATTCGTGCCTGTACAAATCAAAGGAGCGCAATTGCTGCCGCACGAATACTTATACAATATAATGTATGGCACTTCATGCCATCGGGCGGCCATTCTTATGGTGGGATTGATTGTGTTCGGCATATTTTGTGCCCATTAGTTACACGGCGTTCACATCACAGTTGAATTTAATGTCGTTTTCGATTTGGCTTTTCAGATTTTGGTCTGAGATTTCAGATTTCTGCTGCCAAATCGAACATTAAATTCGAATTTTATTGGTTCTTGTCTGTCTTGAGTTGGCCGCAAAAATATTTTTTTTCACTTGCACTGAAAATTCATTCCAATTGGTTTTTACACATTTACATTCGAAATAATTTAATATAAAAAATCGTTTCCATACTCGAAAAATTAATAATTCAGTTAAAAAAGCAATCCTTTCAACGATAAACAATTCGTAACCGGTTTAAGTGAAAGTATGTGTGAAATCTGAGAAAAACTTGAGATTTATCAAAAGAGTGCCAGATCAAAAAAAGATTGATTTTTTTGGCAAATCGAACATGAAAGACCATCTCGATCAATAAAAAAATTGATTTTTTCTCAAAAAAACTGATCTTTTTCCCAAATCGAAAACGACAAAAGAGTTTATAAAGTTTATGAACTTTATAAAATTAACTAACAAGTTTTTTTTACTTTTGTTAAAAGAGATTTTGTAGCTTGAAGCTTTTTTTTAATATTTTAAAGAAAATACACTTTTTCTTGTTGATTTTAATGCTTTAAGTTTCGAAATCATACTGAAACAAAATGTTTTAACGCCGTTTAGGGAAAACTTTTTTTTTTTTTATGTCGTGGCGAAAAATATTTTTTACTTTTACTATAAATTATAATCTGTAACTAGTACGTAAAATGAACAATAACATATCAAGTATGCATTTGTTTAATTCTAAAAATGAGCTCGATATTTTTATTGCTTATAATATTGCTGTCAAATTTGTATGCATTTGGCTTTATCTGGTAAAGGCCATAATACAAAAATCCTCGTAGATCGCACTTTAGTTATGTGAAATACTCGGAACAATAAAAAAATGTTTTGATCACTTTTTGTATCCCAAAAGTACAAAGAGTGCACTTGTTTTTGTCAATTAATAATTTATATTGTCTTTTTGTTAGGAGTTTGCTTTTTTTGCTTTCCGATACTAATACTTTTTTTTTTTTTTAAATATGAATAGCATTTGCATTGCAACTGTTCCTAAGTAACATTATCCAATACTGGTCAGTGTTATTAAACGACAGAATTTCCAATCATATTTTGATTTTGTACAAATATGGTGTTAAATAAACGAATTTGGAAACATTCACCAAGCCTAATAGAAATTTTTTCAATGTACATGAAAATTTTCTAAAATTCACTTATGCCCTAGTGGAAGCTGGGCTTAACTTGCATGTTGCTGACTCATTTTAGGAACAACCCCCTACGGGTTTCATTTATGCAGCTGCATAAATTTTGCTGTCAAAAATAGAATTCATACAAATAAAACTAAAAAACAACTGAAATGTGAATGGAAGAATAGTTTTTGGTGCCGAATATGGATAGAGAACAAGTTATGTTATCTAAAAAAAACATAATCAACATTTACTTTTTGTACATTTATTATTATAAATCCATTTACAAATTGTTTGTAATTGAGAAATAGTGCCAGACGGCGACCAATAATACACGTATTCAAATAAATAAATAAATAGTTGGCGCAAGAGGTCTGTAGAGACCCTAGGCCTAGCTTCTCAGAACCATTCGTTTTGTGTGACTTTTTCATTTTTGGGACGAATGGAAGGGATCTACAATTTTATGCCGGGTCCAAACGGCTAATTGAGAAGCTCCTTCATGACATTTATACTCTCGGATGTTTGTCAGACGTTCGCGAGAGGTGGCGCAGCGGAAAAAACCATAAGTTGGAATTTGGGTTTTTTCGGGATTCGAACCTGGGACCCCTCGCTTAGTAGTCCAACACACTAACCACTAAGCCACTGCGCCTACAATACACGTATTCACAGACAGGAAAAAAAGAGCGCGCGAGAGAGGGCTGTCATTCAAAATTTGGCTGTCAAGTTAGCTTAGTCTATGGTTTTGGACCCGATAAGTGGCGCTGTTGTTGATATAAATATTTTAATTGAGTTACTCGAAGTACTAATTCTACGCAGACGAAGTCGCGGGTACCAGCTAGTTAACACTTAAAGCGAAATTTGTCTCATTGTCATATGTGATGAGATGGCTCTGTTGCTTAACGAAAAGTATGTTAAGAACCACAAGGACCCATTCACGTCTTGGTTGTGACAAATGCGTTTTTATTTTATATAGTCAAACCATCCCAATTCAATTTCTGCTTTATTTAGAAGCCATTTCGAGTATAATTTCTATTGATTTGGATCTTGTCATTGGGCTTCCGCACACGAGATGATTTCTTCGATTTTTCGAGTGCGGAAGCCCCTTCAATCCCAGAAATGTTGGCACATACACCCACCTAATTTAAATACAGATTTTTCTTGTAATTCATTTATGTAATTTGTGAAATCCACCATTTCCCTTTTACTGCATATGCCTCCTGACATCTGTCAGCTCTCTTCGTTCAGGGTCTTTTCTCAGTTAGAGACACCCAAAAAAAAGTACTACCATGCTTTTAATATTTAAATTTCAATTGCCACTCTAGTCTTACCTACTTCTTGTACTTTTTCTCAGAAACACAAAATACAGCCGAACCGACATATCCCGAATTGCCAATTCAATTCAAACGTTTTCAAACGTGATTTCAGTCTCCATTTTACAAGAAACAAATAGATAAATCAATGCTTCGATAAAAATATCCAACTGTCGCACAAGTCTCCCATTGCATCGGCGAATTTGATTATACATCTCAAAATGAATACGGGAAACTGAGTTATCTGTTGAGAGATTGATTGAAGTATCTTCCTTTTTTTTTTGTGGAATTGAAGACAATTTCTTTGAAATCGTTTCGGTAGTGTCTTCCTTAGATTGTTAGTCACGTCAAGTAACAAATAAATTTTTCGAATCTATCCATTAGAAGTTTGCCGGTCGCAGTGAACCACAAACTGAGTTAGGAATTGTTTGCGTCTTGGTTTAGGCAAGCCTTTGAACTTGGCACGCTCCCTTTGTTATTCGTAAGAGAACGTGTTGATTTGATTGGGCCTGCATCTCAAAGCAAACAACTGATTATTGCATCCTCGTTAGTGGGTGTACTCTAAGTCTCTGCTGGTGGTGAAATATTTTCGTAGGAAAACTTACATCTGTTGAAAGTTTGCCGCACCCGAGGCAGGAAATTCAACGTTTCCATTCGCACATAGTTGGGAAAATGTGCATGCACATATACTATCGACAAATTTTCGGGGAATTTTTGTCTAAAAATAACTCGAGTATAAACTGAAAAAAAATAACCGCCAGGCGTGGGAGCGTTGAATGCACTTGCAAAGCTGGGAATTTTTCGAAGTAGTTCCACGCTGCGGAGTGCGGACACCCTCGTTCGAGAGGGCCGGTTAATTTTTCATTGGGTAAATATGTAAACAATCCAGTCACCGGTTTGATATTTACGCAGTCGTGTGTGAACTGTGTAAATAATTACAATCTACGTTCGATTTTAGGCGTCGAACGGGTGAGTGAAGTGTGTACTTTCAGTTGGGGGACATTATTTGTTTATGCGAACTAATGGAACAAAATCGTGTGGGCGATCAATGAAAGTTCTTTTGTACAAAATCACTGAGATATCATTTAAACGACCTCTTACTAGTAAACCAGTCAGTTTCGGTTTATATGCTCAATCAATATTGCGCCTGAAGCCGGATTGTTTGCACATGAGGGTCGACCCCTAGAAAAAACCACAACGACATTGAGCCCCAAACTTCGGGGTAAAGAAAGGAAATTTGTACGCAAAATATCGATTAAGATATTGTACCAGAGCTCGTTCGGTTCTTAAACTTCCAAACTTATCACCACGGACCTTCTTTCTACCCTGTGATGTGTTTTATGTCAAAAGGTAGGTTATAACTTGTCAGGTCTGGGGTCTTTCCAAGAACACTCTGCCCTTTAAAAAGGGGACATAATTTTTATAATTCCGTAAACAGTGCTGCCATTCTGACCGGATTCCTGACTGAAATCTCTTCGCTCTGACCGGAGAAAATTTTGAAATCCGGTCTAACTGAATCTTAACCGAAACGAAAACATTTTTTAACCGGTAAAACCATCTTTTGACTGAAAAATAATTTTGTTCTATGACTAGACGTAAAGAATAGATTTCTATAATTTGAATGATACTTGGCCATACTTAACGAACACACTCACAATTTCATACAGGAACCAATTTATCGTGAATAATCCCAGAATACAGCGGCTCCTCGCGGCAGTCTCATTTAAATGCTCCCAGCAACTGTGACTGGGTGTGTGGTGCATTCAAACAAGACTGAGTGAAAACGATTTAGCACTATTTTGCAATTTCGTTGTTGGTTTTAATAATTTCAAACGCCGAAGTTTGTTTTTCTGCAAAACGTTGTGAAGCAAAGCTTTTCAATGAATTGTTTGTTTATTTGTTTTATTAGATTTAAGATTAATAAATAAAGAAACTACATACATTATAATATCTATAATTTTTTTTTTTCATATTTTTTTTTTCATATTTTTGGTTAAAAATTCGTATTTTATCTTTTGACCGGATTTTCTGACCGAATTAAAAAAAATTAAAATCATTCATTCGGTCAGATTTGACCGGATTCATTTTTTTTTGTGGCAACTCTGCTTATAACAACGTCTTAAAATCAGCGGAACAATTTTTCAATAGCTTTAAATACTGCGGTCTTGGTTCCTGGGTCAGGGAACAGAAAGCAGTCCAATGGTGAACATAGTACCAGTGATGCGAAATCGGGGGATTTATCCCTTTTTGCTTGATTTTCTCACTTAAAATAAGCTAAAAGGGTCAAAGGGATTTTTCAAACCCAAAAAAAGCGGATAAAATCCCCCTTTTTGGTAAATTTTTGTTCCTAATTGCTAATTTCCTTAAGAATAAAAAAATTAGTCAACCTACGATCAAATTAAATATTTTCATGTTTAGAAAAAAGTCGTTCAAAATATCCTTTTTCTTTTTATTTCCTTAAACTGTTTCATAAGCTGACATAGCTGTGGTGAAAATCTCAACTCGTCGCTATTGAGATGAAATTTTAAAAGAAAACAACAATTTGACACTTTTCGTCGTGAATTTATGCGTTCTTTTTTGTAACGTTTTAAAAATGTGTAAGATTTACCTACATTTATATTTTTGTATTATATACAAACGTATCTTAATATGTATGAATTTATCTTTGTTAACTTGCATAGTTAATGTATAATGCAACTTGTATTTGTTAATACTAAAAGAGACTGAATTTGATGAAATGCATGTTTTTTTTAATTTAATATTTCGTGGGATAAATGCGGGATTTTTTATATTTTGGCGATAGATAAAAGGGATGTTTTGGGTATAACAGTGGGATAAAGTCTGGCATCACTGCATAGTCCCTGAGTCAAGGGAAAAAAAACAACCGAACGTGGTTTCTCGGTGTGAAAACAGAATGCAGCCGTAGGTAGAAGGTGGATCTTCTTCTTAGGTCTGGCTCTGGAGGTAGACTAAAATAAAATGGAAAATTTCTTAAAAAGGGCCATCGAGACTCCGTAGAGTAAAAGTGAGCGACTTTGCCAAGCAAGCGGTGATTACAGGCACGTAGCCAGGCGGGGGGCTTGAGGAAAGTGATTACCTAGTAAGCCTCATTGTGTGCGAAAAACTTTTTTTTTCTACCGAACAGATCCTTAGATTTCGTTTCTGCAATCGACCGCACAAAACAAGTTCTGAATTCTCTTAAGAACATCGGAGAAAATGCCGACGATTTTTTCAGAGAGGCTTTTCAATCCGCATCCGAACTTGCCAAGGACTTATTTCAAGTTGAATTAAGAGCTCCAAGAACTTCATTGAAACAAACAACTCGTTCCAATCCAGAAGCCTCTTCTACTGAAGCCTATTTTAGAGTGTCTATACTGATTCCTTGCTTAGACTCGTTAATGCAAAATCTTACGGACAGATTCATGGTCAACGAAGACGTTCTACCATCGTTTCAAGTTCTTCTCCCAGGCTTTGCTGAAGTTGAGCGAGTGAACGAATGGAAAAAGCTAACAAAATTATGTAAGAGCTTTGATAATGCAATTTCATTGTCAGCTGTGAAAGCTGAGTATACATTCTTTGGCGCGACAAAATATCGTCGAGTGATCCTTCTACCGAAATTTTGAAATTGCTTGATAGATGTGACAAGACTTACTTTAGAGGTATAAACTTCTTGCTTACGGTTTGGGCCACGCTTCCAGTGACCACAGCTAGTGTTGAAAGAACCTTTTCAACTATGAAAAGGATTAAAACAGTTTTCCGAAGCGTTATGGGGAATGCCAGTTTATGTTCCCTTGCTATGATATCTGTACATTCGGATATTAATGTGGATCTAGATAAGGTGATTGATCTCATGTCAAGAAAAAACCAAGCCATCTGCTTTTGAAAAATGTGTGTACAAAAAAAAATGTAAGTATGTTCGTTTAAGTACATACAATTTAAAAACTAATAAAAATCAATGAGTTGGAATATATATTTTTTTTTGTTTAAAGAATTCCTCGTAAGATTTGGAAACAAAATCCTGGCTACGGCCCTGTGGGACTACGAGAACTCAGTCTCCGATTTAAGGCTAATTTCAAACCAAAAAATACTGGGTGAATCAATCGTAATCAATAACGATGTACGAAGTCGTTTTGGAATACAGATTAGCACTATTCCATTCAAATGAGAGCTTCCTCGGTTCCCACTCACATTCGGGGACTATTGGCATTTTTACTAAAAGTGAGTGTGACTCCTAGTTTTAGGTCCCTTTTACAGACTACACTCGGTGGTTTTAATTATGTATGCCGATGGGTGAACGTTCTGTTGTGTGCTACGGTTTCCACCAATAATATTGGTTGTAATATTATTTTACTTTCCATTTGCATCAGCATATGCTGTGAAAATTCGCCTGCAACATTTTCAAAAAACCGCTCCCTATCGCCACAGAACTTGTAATGATCGAGAAAGTGGGGGGAGAAGGGCTTGAGGGGCTCAGTTGCTATGATATCTGTCCATTCGGATATTAATGTGGTTCCAGATAAGGTGATTGATCTCATGTCAAGAAAAAACCAAGACGTCTATTTTAAAAAATGTGTCTAAAAAAATTATTTAAGTATGTATGTTTAAGTACATACGATTTAAAAACTAATAAAAATCAGTGATTTGGAATATGAGGGGCATTCACGATCCGATGCATTCCAGAAAAAAAAGTTTTCATGATATCATCTTGGTCTTTACTCTCTCCATTATATAAAATTTTGTTTTCTTTTTCGCTTTTTTCGGCATGTTAACAATAAAAATCAAATTTTTCAGTTTCAGAAAAAAATAAAAGTTTTTTCAGAACATAATGTCAATTGTCAAACTGGATCTGTCATTTGTTTCAGTTTTGCAAGAGATGAGAAAAAGTGTGTCCACAATCTGACAAAAAAAAAATTAAATTTCGCAATTTTACTACGCCTGTTAAACCGAATTGCGAATACCCCTACAGTTCTTTTGTTTAGAGAATTTCTCGTAAGAATTGGAAGCAAAACAAAATTCTGGCTACGGCACTTCAACAATAATTCGAATCATGTTGGCCTCCAATACAAAAATTAACGCAACCGTTCATGATTTACCTGCGGCGGCAAGTGCGGCTTTATGTGCCACAAAAATATTGCCAAATCAGTCAAATTAAATCTCACAGTCAGACAGTCATATTGGTTGACTGGCTCTCTATTCCTAACAACGATTGCAATTTATTCGTCATTTCGAGCATACGTCCTAGAACTTTGAATCACGTTTCCACTCACTTCAACCTATACTCACCTTCAATTTGGAAAAGAATAGCCGGTGGGTACCAGAAAACTTCTCCCAATAATATTTTCACTACCGCACCACGTCCCGAAGTTATACGCACTTCCACCCCAATAAAAACACCATCAAAGTAAAACTTCCAGCAGATGTGCCTCAGGCTCCTGAAACGAGCGCATTATATCCGCACATCCCCATCATCATCATCACGTCCTGAATATTAGTAGCTTTGTTTTGCCTTCTCATTGTGAGCCTATTTGTGTGCGTCTATGTCCTGTCGCCAGAATACTTTGCCCATCCGAAGACCATCTATCAAAAGAATTTTAATGCTACCCTCTCAGTGATAAATCACTAAGCCTTTCGTCATAACAATAAAAAAAAAATATATAAAAACGGTTCGTGAATACCATTACAGACTAATATCTGTTTACGACCATTAAAGTCTGAAAATAGTCCCCACTGAAGAGGCCATCTGCAACCCTTGCAAAAAAAAAAAAAAACCAAGATATCAAATAACCTGCCCCTCTGTCGCGCATAAATTTTATTTTCACTTTTTTTTTTACACAGCTTTCCTTAAAGATATCAACGTGTTCATAATCATTACCTTGTATCCTATTCTCTTGTTCGTATTGGCTGTTTGGTTGCCATGTCTTCTAGGATTTTTATCCCAGACCGTGCTGTGCCGAGGGCGACTGTTAAAGGCTACTGATTCTTGGATAAATAATTACTTTAAATGCGTTGATTAATGTGGAACGTTCTTTAACAGACTGCCGCACACAAGTGATTTGTCAATTAGGCGTTACATCATTTTAAATGGCCGAAGTTTCATTTAATTTTTTTCAATCTGCAGCGATTCACTTTGAGGGGGATTTCAATTGACAGATACATTTTGGAACTGAACTCGATTGAGTGAAAATATCCTATTATGGGAATTTCAGTTTCATATTGAGTTAAAGGGAAATCCTTGACGAAAATCCCTTTGGAGATCATTTCAGGCTTGGCATCGAAAGATGTTCTTATTAGAAGGGGGAGTTTTCCGCATATGCCTAATGGAATACTTTTTGTTTTGTGCTTTAAAAAATGCCTATATTTTATGGATTAGTCAAAGTTTTTGTCTTCACTGGGTAGGAGCTTATAAATTTATGTAGGACGTTGATCTAGTTACTATCTTTGCATTTGAAAGGGCGGAGAATAGTTTGTTTTATTTTATAAAACAGACGTCAAATTTAGGGATAGAGAAGTCCGTAGACCCTCACAATCATTCGTCTTGTGTTGGGTTTTAATTTTTCGGACGAATGGAAGGGATCTAAAATTGTGTGCCGAGTCCAAAAGGATAATTGAGATGTTTTCTCATGAAAGTTATACTCTCTAATGTTTGTCAGACCTTCGCGAGAGATCTGGAAGTGTGGAAAAAAAAAACCTTAAGATGGAATTTGGTTTTTTTTTCGGCGATCGAACCTGGGACCCCTAGCCAAGAAGAAAAAGAAGAAGTCCCATTCACTAGCCATAAAAATGTGGACCTTGTTACGTATTTCCTTAGGCATCAAGTGCCTCCAGTTCGACACTTGAAGTTAGCATTTTGTGAACAAACTACCTTTGTAATCCATAAATAAAATGACGTGGGCTCAGTAGAAACTTGTCTTCAGTACAAGTTGGTCAATCTGTAGTTGGCTGTGTCGCCCTGAGGTTTTTTTCGTTTTTTTTTTTTCTTTTCTTTTTTTGTGTCTGTGCAATTTTGTATTCGAATGACTCCATCCATGGTTTGTGAAAAAAAAATTACGAATCAGGACTTAAGGTACCTCCCAGAAATGTCTTTGTCCATTGGCGAAGTCTCTGTGAAAATCACCCATACCTCGAAATTGCTTCTTGAGTAGTTGAATGGTTGGCTTGTGAGAGTTGAGTAAAAAAATTGTTTCTAAAGAAAAAATCGGTCAAAATCACCCTCTAGCGTATTTCATCGACAGTCACTGCTTACACGCTCTCCAACCTTTATTCTTTTTAAGAAAACGCTTCCGATTATGCAGAGAACGATCTGAAAGTGAATTTTTCCAGCCCAAAGAAGTATGTAGGCTTGTAGGGTTTCTGGGGAACGTCTGACCAATATCCGAAAGTAAAACTCTCCGGTAAAAGCTTCCCAATTCAACAAGCTAAGCATAAAAGTGTAGGTCCCCTTGAAAAACATTAAAAGTGGTTGTCGCTGTAACTATAAAATAACCTGACGATGGATTTTTAAAAGTTCACTTATTCGATTTTTTTTAACCTAACGAAATTCAATTAAAAAAAAAATATTAAAAGAAATGTAACATAAGTACTTTTTTTAATTAATAATAAAATATATTATATATTTAATAAATGATTAACTGTGACTCAAATGTTTTTTTATTTAAATAAATAAAATTGAAAAAGAAATGAAACATACACTGGCGATCACTAGGATGAGGCCATACATTTCGCAATCGATTTTCACTCTTTATACCCGTTGAAAATTGTTTACCCGGAAACTTTTACTACCTGTGAACAGGTACATATTTTCCCAACCGAAGGGTGGGATGCTCCAAGCGACATCTTCTCTCGCAAAATTCATTCGATGCTCCTTGTGTACTTGGCTCAAAACGAAATATTCGCAATGGCCTCATCGTAGTGGCCCATCTTTTTATACGCTTTTCAGGTATTTCATTGTTTGATCTTGGAAAATTCCAACCGTAGTTTTTTATTTACCCTTTAATTTTATGACTTACTATTGGGAAAAGATGTACCTGTTCACAGGTAGTAAAAGTTTCCGGGTATAAAGAGTGAAAATAGACTGCAAAATGTATGGCCCCATCCTAGTGATCGCCAGTGTATATTAAAATAACTGCCTTTTTTAAATTGTTTTATTAATTGATTAATTGTTTCTTTTATAATCCCAAATTTTGTCAAGTCTATACTACCGATGCACACTCATCTTCTGCTAGTTGGGCGAAGTTTTTTTTTTTTTTTAATGAAAAAGGGGACAAGCTACAAAAAGGGGAAAATCAAAAATCTCTGTGAAACGTAAATTGATTAAAATCAAAACTAAAACTTATTTACGAACAAATTTCAAGGAAAGGCGACAAATTTATGGGAAAATGAATGCCTTTGATGATTGAAAAAAGGGGGAAAACAGTCTTCAATGGCTGGGAACACTGGTTGGGCGCCTGGCAGAATGGACAAAGATTTGGTCTTAGTTCTGTACCTGAATTGAAGCGAAGTAGGGTTGCGCTGTAGCCTAAGTAGGGTTTTGAAAATGTACATCCTCGGCTTTATTCAAAATTAATTTCCTTAAGTTCCTTTAAATATTTGCTATGGCAATAGCAAGTATTGTTAAATTGACAAAACTCGGCTAATAGTCTTGTAGAATCGTTTAGGATATCCAAACAGTTTGTCCGTTTATCCGTAGATGCTGTCAAGTGATTTAAGTGAATATTTTATATAATATAAACGGCGGCAATATTCGAGCCCAAACTACAATTATCGTAAGAAACTTTCAACGTCTATGTGTGATTTACGTACAAGTAGCGAACTTCCAACACCAATTTTGTAAGCTTGTCAAAAATTGATAGGTTACAGCGAGCGGATTCCATTTTTAAAATTTTTGTTTTCAAGTTGACTTTTTCGTCATCATGTCATTCACTTTGACCACTTAATGGAAATGGAAAAAGTGCGATACCTTGTCATTTTTAAATAAAAGTTTCAAATCTTCGCAGCGTTTTCCCTCTGCATTTCTTGTCGTGGTAAAGTGTTGAAAATGCTTGCTGACATGAGAAAGAAAATATACTGTCAATATTGACAGCTTGTTGTGTCGTTTGTCTATCGGAATATCTGTATTCCGAAATATTATGCAATCAGTCAATCAGTTTCTCCTTCCCGACTTGCTTTCGCCATTTCGTTGATTTCTCGAAAAAGGTCCTAAACTCGAACCCTGCGGTACCCCATTTCACCCCCATATATTTGATTTCTTAAAAACTTTGTCAGCGAAATCTGTACTTAATGTTTTAACAGACGAGAAAAATTATATTCGACATACAGAAAATTGCACACCACGCCTAAGAACTGCGTTTCAAGAATTGCCCATCCAAATCTTTTTAGTGAGCACTTTTGCCATAATCTACTCAATTATATTGCGTAAATTTTTCGATGGCAATATTTCCACGACAGGACTTTGTTTTATTCCCTCTCCGACATCATATAGAAATAAATTACCCCTCACACCAAAAACGTGTCGTTCCTGCTATAAATTCGCCATCTTCCAAGTGGAATGTTTTTTCGTAAACAAAAACCAAGCTAATACGATTACAAATGGACCCCAATCTGTTATTATAATCGTAATCGCAGTTGGGCGAACAAATCTATTCCATTCAAAGAAAAGAAGAAAAAAATACAAACCTTCGACAAGAGTCCGCTTCCTTACAACGTTATCCTTGACGGAAACAACAGGAAAAAAGAAAGAAAATCTTTCAAGAATCTGCAAGGCAAATAAAATATTACCTTGATCTTCGCCCTTCCAATTGTTCTGTTATCTGTACCCTTGATCGTATCAATTCGCCCGTGACTCTGCATCTAATTCAGCACCTTTTTCAAAAAAAAAAAAAAAACCGAAATCATATAAATTCTGATCATCCGCTGATGGACGTCCGAAGAATTGGATTTTTTTTGACTTGTGTAAACAAATTTCCTGCTGTGACTAACGACACCACACATTCAGCATGTGCACCACTTTTAGGTGTGCGTGGTCACACGTTATACACTGTATAAATAAATTCCCAGACTTTGACTCGGCCAATGTTTAAACATTTGAAATCTAAACAAAGCTGTGTGTTGTTTTAGATTTTAGCACTTAAACGAATATTTTCTCGTTTTCTTTTGCAACCTGTGTGCGCCGCCCAACGAATTTGGGCCCGCAAGGATTATTTGCAATCATTTGCGCAAAGTCGTTCGTGTATACTCGCTCAGGTATTTCTGAGCAATTTTGTTTTGAATTGAATTTCCATATAACGCTGAAGGTATGGCCAGATAAATTCGGGTTCCTCGCGAGTGTTTCTGCAAGAAGGGACTTCAAATGATTCGATATAAATATTTTCAGTAAACTTTTCGTCTGAATAAAAATGATAGGAGTTACATTTCCCAGTGTGTGATAAGAAAAATATATCTAAAAACAAGAAACGCCCAGTGACCCTAAGGGCAGTCACGCATCCCTCCAATTATCGCGTGTGTTTATTTGTCTGCAGAAAGGTAACTGATGCTATGAATTGCCATCTGGATGATTTATTTCCGTTCACATGGCCAGTGTAGCACAAGCAAATTTTGTCCAAATAAACAAAATGGAGAAAATCCAGTTGTACAATGTCAGCAGCAGCTCCAGTGTGGACTACGTGTGAATTGAATTCGTTATTTCCGCACGTGTGAATTGTGTGCTCGCCTTTTGTTGTGTCTCAGGGAGTCACGTGAAATTTTCAACACTCAGTCAAGGATCTCCTAACTCCTCATTATCAGGGGAAAGTGAAAGCATGTACATAAGTGGCTCATATATCCACATTTCTTCCCCGTCCACTGGCATCCGCCCTTAACAGCTGCGCGTGCTTTTAATTCATTAGCCAGGGTGCACACTTTCGGGTAAATCTGAAATGTTTTTTTAAATATAAAATATCGCCCTGGAAACGGTGGCCCTTCTGCGGCACGGCAATCCCGATAAGAACTTTTTAAAGCATTACATACTCTGATGTGGTGCCATTTCGATTCCCTTCATAGCTTATGGCGCGCTGAAATATTAATTTCGCAAAATGTTAAATTCCACTCGTGTGCCAAATGTCGCTCCATTCCGCAGGAAGCCATATAAAAGGTGAATGAATTTGGAAAGTGCTCAAATGGAATTCAGGAATTGCCAATATGTACTCGCGTGGTCTGTTTTCATTTTTTCTCATCTTTAAGAGATATAAAAAGTTGGGAAGAAAATAATATTTTCACAGGGGCATAAATTATTTTGAAAATTACCACGTGATACGTTTTAAGTCATTTTTAATAGATTATGTTGCCTCGTCGATTTGTTTATGGAGTGTTTATGAAGTGGGGAATAATTTCAAAGAAAATGAGGATGTTTACTTTCATAGTACGGGTGTTTGGAGGTAGCTCTGGCTTTGAGGCAGAATCAGTCAAAAACTTTCCAATTGATTTACCAATGCGTCGAATTAAGTACTGCGGTGCTGCGACCTTTCCAATGACAAAGTGCGACTTTGCGAATAGCTTTTCATATAGGAACTTTAAGAGTGATATTTTCCTTACAACAAACGAAAAATTTATTTTTAAATATGATTTAAATCTTCTGGTATAAAATTGCGTTTCTCGTTGGAGTCTCCTCGAGACTGTGCACAGTCCTTACTTGCTGATTTAACTGAACAAATCAGAAAAAAAAATAGTTCGCCCAACAGGTTCGTAGGGTTGCTAGGCGTAGCTTCTTCCAACCCTTCGTTTTGTGTGTGTTTTTCATTTTTGGGACGAATGAAACTGATCTAGAATTGTATGCCAAGTCCAAACGGCTAATTGAGAAGCCCTTTATGACAGTTGTACTTTCAGATGCTTGTCAGACTTTCGAATTTTTGTTTTTTTCAGGAATCGAACCTGGGAGCCCTCGCTCAGTAGTCCAACACACTAGCCTCTAAGCCACTGCGCCTACAAATCATAGAGTCCTTTCTTGCCGTGGCGTACTTTTAAGGCGTCCATAAGGAACTGGCCCAGTAACAATTTGACTTCGGTAAGGTGCTATCGAAGCTATTTCACCTCCCGCAATATCAACTGCATAAGGCCTAATGGAAACACATTTGGCGCACTTTAATGCAGGTATTTACTTGTTTAAGACTTTCTGAACAGCTTAGGCAATTAAAATCCACAGTAGGCTGTTGCTTCTGGAAAGAAGCATCTCGCATTTATCAGCAGTAGGTTATTACTTTGGTAGGGCCTTGCCGAAACTTTATGGAAGCTTTCTAGAGGCTCAAATATAAACAAGAAAAATATTTATGCTTTTTATTACATTCTTCAATTTTCCATTTTCTTATTTCTTTTTTTTTTTATATTATTAATAAATATTTTCCAAGACTTTTTGCAATTTTCATGTAGTTTACATTTATGTACTCGTTATAATTTACATTTTACTTACATGCGTCGCACTGAGAATCGAACATGGGTCCTGCTGCGTAGTAGTCCAATACACCCCCTAGGCCAATTCGTCATAATACTGTGTCAGCGGTAAATCTGAACTACTTGATACCTTTTAGAGTTTCGTTAAGATTTCCAATAAACTTGCAGCTTACTCGAACGAAGTTGTAAGCAAAACATTTAGTGTCACCTAATTATTAATTTATGGGCGAAAAGTGTTTATTTAAAATCACATTACTGACATATTTTTCACTGTGCTAAAAGTGTTTTATTTTCTGTCATTTTTCCCCGATTAATTTATTGATGTTTTCTTTAGACAGCTTATTCATTTCATATGAAATTAATTTTTACCCTATAAAGCCGCCATATTACGAGTACGAGTAAGTGCTTCTGTACAGCTTCCAATCGCAAGCGGTTGACTGCATGACAGTTCATTGC
The DNA here is from genome assembly GCA_951230905.1 of Cheilosia variabilis. NCBI lineage: Eukaryota > Metazoa > Arthropoda > Insecta > Diptera > Syrphidae > Cheilosia > Cheilosia variabilis. The sequence goes on along the minus strand of OX579680.1, from coordinate 56,243,876 downwards.
TTCTATAATGCCTTCGGTCAGAAGCTCTTAAGAAGCTTCTAGGAAGCTCTTCGAACCACACGCCCTATAGAAGCAATTCACTTTCCACACATCTCCAGACACATTTTCAGAAGTCTAATAGAGATCTTATCGAAACTTAATTTCATATGTTAACTTCAGTTAACAAAGACTATAGAAGCTCTATCGAAGCTGTTGCCTACATAAATTACAAATTTGAACCTTATCGAAGTCAAATTGTTACTTGGGTGGTATTCCATTGTTGCTGGTGTTCCTCAAGGTTCGGTGATTGGTCCCTTATTATCATCAACAACGCTGACTGTCCACGGCTTGGAAATAGCGATAAAGTACCCGTATTCAACTAGATTAATAATCTCATAAAGACCGTCGGATGTAATATTTTTTTTTTCCGTGTTAACTGTCATTTGTTGAGCGATATTGCACGAGAATAAAAATGATATCTTTCTCAGTACTCAGTTCGGACTTTACTCCTATCGGAGTAGATCTACTTCGTTTTGCGCAACTTCACTTAAATCTACTTCGTCACTCCGCTTGGTTAACAAGCTACTTCGATTTTTTCCTGTAGATCATTCAGAGAATAATTATGTGGCAGCACTGATTATCGAGGATTTGATTTTTGAAATAAACTTAAAACTCGCACGTTATCTCTTCACGCTACCCAACAAAAGTTCGTCTTTCTCTTGTGTTGTTTTTTTCTTATTTGCTTTGCCGACGAGTGGAAAGATTAGCAAAGAAAAAGGATGACAGGATGTTTGCACTTGACTTTAAATTGGCAAAAGCGAATCAAATCCGTCCACAGCACATGCAGTATGCAAATAGGTCTTAAAACTTAAATGTTGTTTTTAATTTAAACTTTAGTGAAGTTTTAGGTTTCCTTAACGGAGCATAAAAATACTGTCGAAGAATAATTCATGTTTCAGAATTTGATAGAGTACATGTTAACCTTAGCTATTTTAATGCACAGTAATGCAGCGGCTGAAAGAAAATTCTCCGAAATGAATTTGGTAAAAAACAATTTCGAAATAGATTAAATGTAAAAACAGTGGAAAGTCGAATGTTCTCAAGATGTTTATTGGAAAATCTGAAATAGGTTTATGTTCCACCGTTTAATTTAATAAATTTTGTAAAGCAATATAAATTTGTTTTAAATACATAATCTTAAACGTTTATTTTACTTGTAAAGCAATGTACATGTTTTCGCTATATAAAAAAAAAATATTTAAGGAATGCAATGGAGTCTTAAATATTAAAAAACGCAATGTAAATGTACACATATCTACATATTTCTTTTTTTGTCTTATGCATTTTTTGTTCCTCTCAATTTTTTTTTTCTCTGGAGAAGTCCTGTTTTTCAAAAAATAAGAAAAGTGTTCATTGTTTTCAATAAATCTACTTCAAAAAATGTAGTTTTACTTCGCTTTTTCTTTTAATCTACTTCGAAAAACGATTTCAAAAGTCCGAACCCTGGTTCCCTAGTATATTTGTGGCAGATAACACAAAATATGTCAGTTTCAACTTTGGATTTGGATCTTGGCCATCATTTTGTAATGGGCAAAGCATACTTTGTTTACGTTTTATTCTTTGTTTATGATTTTCGTTTTTAAGGATAGATATCCATATAAAAATTAAATTGGTTCGAGGAAATGTTGCTTTCGCGAAAAAGTCATGTGCTATTTGCAGCAGTTCGCAGCACAAGTTTGTTACTGGTTTAATTGGCACGATCTATCGAACAAGAAAATCACGAACTTAATAAAATATACAATAAATTCCAACTCTTTCGCGACGCACAATACCTTCTCCAGACGCACGGCAACGAATTCATTATAAGATGGAGCACTATCATAGTCGTCCACTTCGAGAGACGGAAACGATAGATAAAGTCATGGTCGTCAAGTCCGTCACCGTGGTATTATCTTGTATTGCCGTCTCTCACAGACCAAATTCTTCTTTTCTCCATCCTCTTCACTGCTCGAATCAGGCTATGCCCAATTCTCGCAACAATAATTTAAACGATATAAAGGGTTCTCCAATAAGAGGCGTTATTTTGGTATTCAAAGAAAAATGTCATTTTTTGAGATAAATGATCGGATGTTTATTTCATAATAAAGAGGAATAATAATAAAAAACAACATCAGCCAAATGGCCACCACGAGCACGCATACAGGACCATATCCTTTTCATGAAATTTTCCATAACCAAATCGCAAAGTGGCTGCCCTATGTCCTCGATAGCCTCACGAATTTTATCTTTGAGGTGTTGAATCGACGCTGGGCTGTTGGCGTAGACCTTATCTTTCACGTGGCCCAAAGGAAGAAGTCGCAAGGTGTTAAATCACAAGATCTCGGTGGCCAATTGTGATCACCTCTTCGAGAGATAACACGGTCCGGAAACTTTTCCCATAAAAGATCAATTGTGTGGCACGTATCGCCGTCTTGTTGAAAGTAAACATTGTCCAGATCAATACCATCCAACTCCGACCATAAAAAATCATTAATCATCTCTCTCTCTCGTTTGTGGAATGCCCAATTCCAAATTACGACGAGGAATGGACAAACCTGGGTTTTCTTCAACACTTTGGGCTACAGCAGCAATATTCTCAGTTGTTCTTGAGCGACGTGCACGGGTTTTATTCTTCACATCACTAACTTGTCCCAACAGCTCGAATTTTTCCACCAATTTCTGTATTGCGGTCCGACAAGGTGCTTCACGACGACCAAAAATGCTTTAGTTTTGCGAACAGTGACTGCAAGATTTTCACCATTTTTGTAGTGAATTTTAATAATTTCAATGCGTTGTTGAAGCGTGTATCGTTCCATTTTTAGTAATGGCGTAGTTTCTACTTGTCAAATGTCAAAGAATAAAAGCTTCAAAAGTGACAGCTACCGAAATAGCGGGTCATTCACAATAACACCTCTTATTAGAAACCCTTTATTATTTCAAATTTTAATTAATATTAATTACTTTCCTCACTTGATTTGAAGAGCTAACAGTCAAAAAACAAAAAAAAATCAATTTAAACATAAAATCCCAAGTTTGCTCTCCTAACTTCTACTATTTCGGGGAGTTGAGCGAATCCAAAGTTGACCAACTTTCAACAGTCAACGTTGAGTGAATAAAATCAAATTCTAAAGTTGAAAATAAAAATCCACAAGTTGAGTTCAACTTCGAGTGAATAAAACCGGCCTAAGTCCTTTTTTCCATCGATAAAACTTAGCATTGCTTTTACTAGCTCGTCCCTATAAATGCTGTCATAGGCAGTCCTAAAATCGATGAAAAGGTGATGGGTATCGTTTGTAAAATCTAATTTATTTGACGGAATGCGCCCATTACAAAGTACCCAAATGCACACACACAATTCACTGTGACAGCGGATGCCAAAACAATTTACAAACTTTCCTCCAAATAAAAAGACTACTAAGTAAATCCTGCTCAACTAAACAAACATGTGCAAAGCATCCCCATATCACAAACTGCCATTCTCGTCGCTGTTTTTCCTCTTTCACTATATGCCATCCCTGGAAAATGGTAATAGTATTAGAATAATTCCATTAATTTGCACACAAACAATAGGTTGAACTTTTGGCACGAACTCTACGATATTCATCTGGCAAATAAACTTCAAGTCTGTTTTGAAATATGAACCATAAAATGGTTCACCAGCACAAATTGGCCACAAAGCTCTTTCAGCACTTCTTTTTTCGGGGCTGGTTTTCATTTGGCAGTAATTTTCATCCACTTGAGAGACAATTTGATTTGGTTTATTGTTCCCGCACAGAGCACTGGAAACCACGTCCAATTTGCGGGCACTCATTCGTAGAGGTCGTGGAACATACCTGCTTATTTGGATCTTAATTCTGGCAATTTGGTCCGTTTGAAAATGATGTGCAAATTGTTTGTCATTTTTCTTCCTTTATTAGTTTCACTTGAAGCAGACGCAAAGAAGATCCGATTTGTGATTTACAATAAGTGACATTCCTTCGGTGGGTGGTATTCCTCTCAACTGACACCTTTTTTGAGAGGTTTCCAGCTCGATGTCCGGTGGTTCTTAAATGACCACTTGCATAAAGGACTTTCCCGCGAGAGCTGCGCGCAATGGAAATACATCTGACAGAATCCATTAAACGAACACGTTCCTGTTGTCGCCGCAGTGAAAGTGATGAAGCGCTCTGCGGCGAATTTGCGTATGCCAGAGGAGGAGGATAAATATTGAAATGAACGCTGTCAGTCAGCAGTCAGTCGTGAAACGCACCTGCTTAGCCATTTAAATATTAAATTATATCTACTGTTGTATTTCACGCCGAGTAGAACATTTTTAGAATAGTCGTATGAGTGGCGTTCTGTTTAGAGTAGATAGATGTGTTTCCTGTTTCTTGTTTCTTGTGTGTAAATAAAAGCGAACATGAATACGCTTGGGCTCGTTTATAAATCGATATGCATTCATTTATCATCATGTCAAAGTGGGTGCTTCGACATTTGGCCTAGGTGTTCATGCATACTCGTGTGTGTTGCGCTCCAGTGATTACTGCCTGCGGCTGATTAGAATATTTTGTTGGATTTACAATGGCGAATTGATTTTAATCGATGTACATAATTCATAAGTCAAATGACAGTGCAAGTTGCTCAGGGGGAAACACGTTGTTAAACACATTTTCTGAATTCCTACTAGTTTAATGCTTCAATTGATTGGGCTCTGCTACTTCTTAGTTTGCGATGTATTCACAGTATGTTGGTGGACAAGGGCCCAACTATTAAGTAACTTCCATCTAACGTTCTCGCTTAACTACTCTGTGCGCCACTTTAAACGAGATCTTCCTTTACGTTGGCATTTGAGTTGGAATCGAAGACGAACGGGCGTGCACGAATAATAACTCACTCTTCACGGAATTTTTGATTGAAATCTGGCTTTAAACGAAGAAGGACTGTCGAATGTTACGAATGTTAGCTCGCTCTTCACCTTCCAGCTACTTGGAGTGTTTGATTGAAATCTGGCTTTAAACGAAGAATGACTGACGAGTTTATGTCATTTCCACTCGTCCCTAAAACTGAAACTCAGGCACAAAGGATTTGTGAAGCTAGACCCAAGCGCCAACTACAGAGCTACATTTATTTATTTATTTATTTCATCTTATAAGTACAACTTATTTTAGATTACTTTGCAATAATTTATAAAAGAATGAATGAATGAATGAAAGAATGAACAATGATCGCATTGTTACAAATTATAATTTATTTAAAACTACAGATTTACAATCTTCTCTACTCATATTAAAATCAATTAGGTTTTTGTATTTATTGTAATTTACGCAAGCCATAGTGATAGGATCATTCAGACCATAATTAGTTCTGTGTCTAGGTGCCATAAAGAAAAAATGTTCCCTAGGTCGAAGAACACCAGAAGGAGCATATATATTAAATAAAGACAGCAAAAACGAACAATCAATGTGGCCAGTTAAGACGTCATTGGCAAGCATTGCGGAATAATATATTCTTCTTTTAGAAAGAGGTTTCAAATTTAATAAGGAACATCTATCGTCGTAGGTTGGAAGATTATTATTCCAGTCGACCTTTCTTAGAGCATACCTAGTAAGCCTTCTTTGAATTTTCTTCATGCGAGATTCCGCATTGCGGTAAAAAGGATTCCAAACAACACAGCAGTATTCCAATATCGAACGAATCAAAATATTACAGAGAGTTTTAAGTGTATATGGATCATTCAAATGTTTAATCTTTAGAGTTTCGAAAAATTAAACCTAGCATTTGATTAGCTCTGCCAACTATGTAGTCAATATGCAAAGAAAAGTTTAGTTGAGTGTCAAAAATGACCCCCAAGTCTTTTTGGTCTGAAACTCCACTCAGTGTTGTGTTTTGTATTTTATAATTAAAAAATATAGGGAACTTTTTTCTACTAAAAGTAAGAACCGAACATTTCTTAATATTAAAATAAATGCCATTAAGAACACACCAATTATTTAAACGGTTTAAATAATTTTGTAACTCTAAGACATCTGACATACAGTTTATTGTCTTGTAGATTTTTAAATCATCTGCGTACAAAAGACATTTTGAACTTGATACAAAAGAGGGTAAGTCATTGATAAAAAGCAGAAATAGAAGAGGACCAATATGACTTAGTTGGGGAACACCCGAAAAATTTCGAATTTCATTCCAAAACGCAGAACCAATTTTAACAAATTGTTTGCGATTGGTCAAATAATTGCTAATCCATTTTAAAATACTAGAGTGAACTCCAAAAAGTTTAAGTTTATTTAAAAGAACATTGTGCTGCACACGATCAAAGGCTTTTGAAAAATCAGTTCAATATTTTCAGGACAGTACTTGGTAAGAATAACCAAGTTTGTAGCGATTGACCTACCACTCACAAACCCGTTCTGAAGTTCAGAAATAACATTTTTACAACATTTTTTTAACAGCCGCCTCGAATACTTTAGGAAACGGTTGCAGCTTTGCTATAGATCTACGTTGTATATTCATATGCTTGTACATTATCTCTCTCTCTCTCCTCCTGGATTATATAAAACCATATACCTAGTGAATAAACTCATTTCAATAAACGAACATCTGTCTGCCTTTTATTTGGACCGAACCTAAAATGTAACAGTCTATAATTCTCGATACATCTCTTTGAACCCGATTTGAAAATTGGAGTTATGAGCGAAAATTTCCAACAGTCAAGAAACTCGCCAGTAGATAATTAAATTAAATATAATCCTTAGTGGATCAACTAGGCTAAATTTGAAATTTTTAAATAACAATGGTGGATCGTTATCGGGTGCTACACTGACACTCGAATCTAGTAATGGCAATTCAGAGAGGATTTCATCATTTAAATATTGATATTTATTTCGTTTAGAATTTACAGTTTGTTATAGCACAACTTACATAATTTAATTTAAGTACAGAGATATGACAAATTTATGTCTTTCTACTGGAAAAAGTTTACAAGTGACGAAAAGAGAAAAAAAATATAAATAGAAATTTTTGTTTTTGGGGAAAACAACGACTAAAAACCTCAAATTAAAAAGATTTCATCATTTGTTAAGGAAATATGCCCAAGGTCAGTTATATGCTCAGATTGACCCGAGAAACTGCAATTTATATGCTCACTAACAAAATTCGACTGGAAAAATTTTGCAAACATGTTAGAAATTTAGTTTACATTACTACTAGAAATTCCGTTCAGTGACATGCAAGAAGGTATTCCTAAGGATTTCCTTTTAGTGTTAAGAAACGACCAGAAAGCTTTAGAATCACGTTTTATATTAGTTTCAATGGTTCAAATGAACATAGTTCTTGTATACGAACTTCTTTTAAAAATCGTATTCTTTTTTCAAACGCAAAAATTCCTGACGCAGAGATGGATCGTTTTTAGTTTGTTTACACATCTTATACGTATAGTTCTTCAATCTAGATAAACTCCTATTAAACCATGCCGGTTTATTAGATCTTGTTACATGTTCAATTGGTACAAACATAGAAATCGCGCGTTCAAGTATTTTTTTTTAAATTACGGGAATCAATGATATTTGCCCATTCAACACCATTAAGAAAATTATTCATCGCATTATAATCCGCTTTTAAAAAATCAAATTTTGTATTTTCTTTAATTTGTTCAAGAGACAGCGGATTCGGTACCGACAGTTTAAATGAAATTTGCAATGCATTGTGGTGAACTTATTATTATTATATTGTACCCCCTGCTTACGCCTCAGTGAGGTACAATCCCTCATAAGAGTTCCGCTCACATTATAATTCCTTTTCGGAATCATTTTAGAGGTTCTTCGACTCTCGTTTCTCCTTGGCGGAAGAAATCCGTCCTATAGCACTCTCTCTAGTCCAGTTTCTTAGGATGAGAGCTGGCTCCAGTGACAGTATTTCCTCATCAGATAATTGGTACTTGATCATGTATTTCAATCTTTTGTGGGTCAGTGCCTGGAATTGTTCTGAAATTTCATTGGACTCGTTGCAGAATCTGCAGAGACCTTCTTCAGATATACCCAGTTTCCTGAGGTGTTCCTTGAGTCTATAATGCCCGTTAGGATACGGAGGTTATTTTTAGTCATGCCGATGCAAGCCTGGAATCTTTTCCGGCACTCTTGGCCTGCCCTGAGTGTTATTCCAGGTTCTTGCCCTATTTTCCTTCTCTAGTTTCCTAAACTCTTCTTTGAGGGTGTGATCCCCTATTCCGCAGAAAGGTTCAGGACCTATAATATTAATAATATTTTTTTTAAGCTCTAATAAAATAATAATATTAATAATATTTATTGTATCATACATGCTTACACAGCAAGAACTCACTTATAAGTCTGTGAAAGATAAATTGTTTTTAATTTAATTTCCATAAATGATTTGAAAGTTAATTTAGACTGCTTTTATATTAAAAAGTTTTTTTCTTATATTGATTTTAAATTAGTTTTAAATTAAATTTAATTAAAGTTGAAATAGCTTGAAGAGGGATAGCGATGGCAAGAATGTGAGATCCTTTAGTGTCTAAGAAAATTTTAAAGTTCGTTTTTAAATCGTCTTGCATTAGTTAGCTCTCGCAAGTTACGTGGGAGCGAATTCCAAAGGCGGATAGCAGAAACAAAAAACTGACTTTCGGATGTTAGACATGTAAGACGCGGAAGTACCAAACAAGAGGATCTGTTAGATGCCGGAAACTGGATTTTTTCATAAAGATATGAAGGCTGTCTACTTAAGAGTATGTTGAACAGAAGTATGACTGTTCTAAATTTGATATACCTAGTTACAAAAGGACATGTTAACTAGGTGTTTTGCAAGATGTGAAACGTGGTTATGTCTTTTTAAACAATACACATATCGAATAGTAGTGTTGAAAGCCACTTGAAGCCGCCTTCTACTCTCGGCATCACTTCCATAAAAAAATTTCACAACCGTAGATAAGTACAGGAATAACTAAGGTTTTAGCAAGTAGCAGTCTTGTTTCAAGAGGAGTAAACTTTTGAGCAGTCCATAGAGTTCGTAGAATACCGTAAGTTTTCCCTACTATTGTATTTATGTGGTTATTCCATGTTAAGGTTCTATTAAAGACAAGACCTAAATTTTTTGATTTTTGCCCAGACCTATGGAAAGCTTCCGATGCACATTTAGGGTGTCGGCCATTTTATTACCCTCTATTCCCATGTGGCCAGGCACCCAGCAGAGGTTTATTTTGTTTCTCCTACCCAATTCATTCAGTTTTTGCAGGCATTCGCACACAAGTTTGGATTTAATGATGTTGGAATTAAGTGCCATAATTGCAGCCTGAATGGCTGGCATTATAGCTATATCACAGTTGGTTATGTTTCTGTCGAGGTTGATTTGGACACATCTGTGTATGGCATAGATTTCAGCCTGAAAGATGTTGGTACTTTTGCCCATTGATTCAGAATATTTGGTTCTAGTCCCGAATACTCCCACTCCAGTTCACTATTCAGTTCTTGAGCCATCCGTGTACCACTTTGTTGTGTCTGTAAATTGTGGATTCCTTGCTCCAGTTCTCCTTATTACTGAGTTTTGCGACAAAGTTCTTTTGGAAATCAAATCTTTTGATGGTATCGTCTCTAGGAAGAGTAAATAATGATTTTACTTACATTGCTGGCTCTACAATCGGTGACTCAACTACGGCCTCAACCAATCCGTCTAACTGCACCTAATGGCGGGCATTAAATTTCTACTATTGTTGCAAGGTGCCAACAACCTTTTATGGATGCGTTTCTGACGCTGCTATCGCATTATACAATTTTCAAATGATTAGTCTCTTAAAGTGTATACTTACTTTATCATAAATCATTGCATACATTCAGGCTGCCTCAATTAAGTGAATCAACATATTTTTCTTCTTTGCTTGACTGAGATATAATGTTTGACATCATTTCCTTGTCTATTTTAACCGAGTTGGCATTTATTGTAGGACATGTTTCTATTTTCCCCGACACTATCAGCAATAAACCAACAGCTCGTGTGAGACTATTCGCATCAACTTGAATCAGAACGTCAGACCCAAACTCGTGCTAATGTAATTAATTTCCAACCAACTCCTTTATAAAAGCATCAAATGCGATAAAAAAAATAATTCAAAGCAACCCGGCAAAGTACCCCAAATCGATGGACTCCATCATCACATCTCAAAAGACACCTACCGCCCCTTCGAGTCATATCTCTCCCGCAGCCATTATCAAGTGTTCACTCTGAGGTACATGAGAAGCTATATCTCGCTTCATGTCCGTTTCATTTGGTATCAATGGGGGAAAAGTGGAAAAAAATTCCCCGATGATGTACAATAAATAAAACACAAACAACACCTTATCAGCGAGAGAGAGAGAGAGACTACACCACAAGGCGAAAAGTTATGACAGCATTCATTACTTATTTTTTTCGAATGGTAAAAGATGAGAAACTCTTGCTGATTGAGTCGAAGATTGAATTTAACCCTTTCGCCGAAGACCATGTCATTGTCATGTTTTTCGTAAAAGCTTACTCAATTTTGTTGGCAATTCATTTTGAAATCGATGATGATATCTTTTGACGATCTCGTCTTGTATTTCTTTTTTAAAGAGATAAATTTGCACAATTTTGAGGCGATGTCAATGGTAACGCTTTACCAATTGACATTGATAGATGGGCAGATTTTCATTTGATTGGATTCGATGACTTACCTTCAATCGTTGTAGTTGTAAATGGAATTATTCGTTTTAATAATTTGATGATACACGGGGAAATGATTGTGAAAATGATCACTTGCGAGCCGTGTTTACATGGAGGCGAATTTTCTTGTGTTCTAGTTGAAAGAGACAGATGATTGATGTCGGTATAAAAGGGCAATTCGTCAATGAAAAGCTTTTGAACGCTCATTTATTTAGAAAATTCTACTGTGTTCTGGGTCTTACTTAAGTCACCACGGTTTTCAGCTGACTCAAGTGGAATAGGATTTGTAAACTTAAATGACGGAACTAAGGATTTTTTTGAATGTGTCCAACAGGTATCGCGTGTTAGCATGATTCTGCCAGACCAAAAGCCTTACTTATATTCTATTTGACTAGAATTGGGTTGGGAGACCTGCATGAATGTCCACCCGACATCTCCTGATATTTAAGATCACCAACACCCGTACTCCGATTGAGTCTTACTTTTTCAATTCGTTCAGTTGTCATGGTCGCTTTTTACAGCTATACATCATCTTAGAGCCTATTATCAGTTACTTAAAGCTCTCCTTCTTTCTTAAATGGACATGAAGTCAAAGATGCCAGATCGTGGGTAAAAAAAATAGTGTATTTTGTTGTTTTTTAACGTCGGCATGGGCAAAAAGGGCATTTAGGGTGTTTTTGACGTGTATCGTGGGCAATTCAACCGAAAAGTCCGGCATCACTGCATGAAGCTGTCTTAAATGGAGTCAAAGTATGCAATGGACCCGATTGCTCCAATTCGAAAGTAAAAAAGTCCAGTAGAAAAGAAGTGTCTACAATGGTCAAATGTGCATTAATTGTGATTCCTTTTTTGGCACTAAAATCCGAGACGAAATCGAGGGGTTACTACCAAAATACCACCACAGTCAACTTTATAGATATGAAGCTGACTCCCGACAGTTGTGGCACGCCATGACGTAAGTTAACCATCGTTTTACTTATGTTTCTAAAAAATAGTACGTATACGCCACAGTGATCCCGATTATAGAGTTTTGGCCCAGAAATGTCAAAATAGAACAGATAGACTGGTTCTTGACAGCCATTTTTGTATTTGAGTGTTAGTTTTGTTAGTTTGGCGCAGTGGCTTAGTGGTTAGTGTGTTGGACTGCTAAGCAAAGGGGTCCCGGGTTCGACTCCCGAAAAAAAAATCAAAGTCCATCTCAAGGTTTTTTTCCAATGCGCCGCCTCCCGCGAACGTCTGACAAACATCCGAGAGTATAACAGTCAATTAGCCATATTTGGACTCGTCATATGGACCCTTCCATTCGAAGGGTCCGAAAAATGAAAAACACACACAAAACGAATGGTTGTAAGAAGATAGGATATTTAAGTTTAAGTAGGTGAGGTTAACATAACTGCATACTCAGTTTTCCGCTAAAAAAAATCGAATAACGGTACTTTTGAAATTTGGACATATCTCGAAAACGCGTCCATACGATTGTAACAAATATTAATTTCTAATGCAATATGGTCATTTCTAATGGAAAACTCAGTTTTTCTCTATATTATCATTAAATGGATCTTTGAAAAAAGTCATTTTTGAAAAATATAGTTTACCTCAAAACGGCATGATTTTGACCAAAATGCAAATTTAGAGTAAAATTTATGTTTTCAAAATTATTGCGTCCTTAATTTTAAATTCGAATTACAGGAAACGATCACTTTAAAAACCGCTCATATCTCGAAAACCCCATTTTCGATTTCGCTAAAACCCTAAAAACCAATTAATGCTTACATCCCGAACAATAACTTGTTTTTTTTTCATTCATATTGAATATGCACCCTAAAAATAAATCTAACAATTCATTTGCACCAATTTGTTCATTTGATGAACGAAAAAGTTCCGTTCGACCCAGTCGTGCACTTTATTTATTTATTTATTTGTTAGTTATCAGTGGCGGTTATTGCGGACCTTTAGGAGCTTTACTTCATAACCCTCGTTTGATGTAGTCCACAATAAAAACAGACTCATTCGAACATCTATTGCTCGAACCATATTGCCTCCGATTTCGTACTGTTCCCTTGGTCCTTATTAATAAATTTTTTTTTTTTTTAATATATCAAAGATGTATAAAGAAGAACATTAAAAATACTTATTAGTACCACACCTAATTTTCCTTGTCCAAAAATATATTACGTATACGCCACAGTTAACTCCAAAGTCATCCCTCTAATGAATTTCATTGAAGCTAAGTACCTGCTTTCATTCAAAATGTCCCATTCATGGAGTACACGCACACACACACATTTTTAAACGAATAGAAATCCATAAGGTATAACGTAATATTCAATAAAGTGCCATCGCATTTTCGCTTCTTCACAAATGCTAGCAAATTGACAAGGTATTGGATATTTCCCAAAAGCATCAGTGCTTTTAAGCCACCCCATTATTACCATCAGCAGAGAATTTGTCATCCTCCACAGAAAGGTTTGTGAAACTTAAAAAGAATGACAACAACATATTTTTTAGATGCTTCTTAAAGGGAAATGTATTCTGTCATTTGTTATTTTTTGTATGTTCTAGTCTTCTCTACAAAATGTATATATTTTTATGAAGGCTTATAAAAAGTGTTATGGAAGAATAACTCACTCCAATGGTAGCGCAGGCAATTTTGTGGAGCATTTCTGTTTACATAGCACTTTATAATTAAAACTTGTTTTTGACATCACAATGAAGAAAATAAAAGAAGTCATCGCTACTATTATAGGGTCTTGTGAGTTTAACAGGGTGTTCGTTAAGGAAACTAAATTAATGATCATATGGAAAACAGAAAATAAAACTCCACCACTAAGTGAAGTTGCGAAGTGGTGGTCCTGTGCGTCAGATCATTTGCGAAGTAAGAGCCAGTAAGTGCAGATAGTTGTGAAGTGTAGATCTGACTTACACCAAGTCAAACCGAAGCAACTTCTAAGCTTGGCTATGAAGTGAAGATCCGATGGGCATCAAATCATATCCTTAGCATCCACTAAGCGTAATTGTGAAGTGTAGATGAAAGTCCATTTGTATCAAGTCAAATTAAAGCGACTTCTCAATTTAGTTATGAAGTGAATGCCCGATATTTATCAAATTAAATCCGAGTGTATCGATTCGACAGTTGGACTTAGTTCAGGTATTGGCCGCTAGTTAACTGTCTTGAAAACAAAGAGTCAAACAACTCTCACAATGGTCGATATAAAATCACTGCTAGTTAGAGTTAGACAAGGGGTACAGCTTGACACCTTTTTCTGATTTTACTTAGCAGTGAAGTAGATGGGTAGCCATTGCTTTTAGCGTTAGAATGATGGTTGGCACAGTTCTAGTGGACTGATTCAATACTAGAGTTCTACATCACATCTCTTGCGAGATTACATCTTTTAGCTCACACAGGAAAGATAACCAAAGCACCTATCAATGAAAATAATAGGTATAAGGTTGACAGTATAAATGGGGGATCCAGTCGAAATTCTTCTTTCAAAATTCCGATTTGCAAAATTCTGTCTTCTCAAACGAAAATGCTGATTTTCAAATTTAAAGCAATAAAATTCTGCTTATTTTGCTTTTTTACATCTAAACGACGAGAAAAAAAAACAGATATATTACTATAATTATAAAATATAAATATATATTATTTACTTTTAATTCTTAAATAAAAATAATATTAAAACTATAAAGAAACAAGAAAAAACAGATAAAATATTGACAAAAATTTGAATAAAAAAAGCAATATCTATTGAAAAAATAAAAAATGCGAAATTTAACTAAAAAAAAAAAATATGAGGCAGTCAGAAATTACAACTTTTATTTATTATAATTTCATTTGTTTTCTTTTTACGCTTATAAATCATAAATTACGTACCTTATAAATTTAATTAACCTAATACCTACAACGAATGATTTTCTAATGTTTGAAAATTATTACTTTTTGAAATTCCTAATCACTTTGAATTGTTCTTATTTCGGAATTTGTATTTTGTATTGAATTTATACAAATAAATTATATCCATCTATTTAATATGACAAACTATAATTAGATACAAACTTTCCTTGCAAAACTCAAACAACATATAGAAGCTTATTTCTTAAACCAAGGGTAAAAGCTTCATTTCGGCAGTATAAAAGGACAGCCGAAATGTTGGTTAATCAAAATTAGTTCGACAAGCAACTCGGTAGGATCTTCGAATACTCTAAGACCATTTTAATTGCAGGCTCGTTGTAATTGCTGTTACACTGCAATTGATGGGTTTTAGTGGACAGAGAAAGACTTTTCCTCAGTCTTCCCAAAAAATATCAATAACAGTGTCGCTTCTTTTGTTTACTTTCATATTTCCATTATAAAAATAAAATTAAATCGTATTTTTGAAAAATACCCACGACATCTTTTCTTTTCCTCCCAGGAGGAAATATTTATAAGGCTACAAGTAAAAATTAGAAAAGAAGAGTTAAAATTAAAAAAAAAAATAAAATGTTCTCTCCATCTCTGCTGTACAAAATTCTGCGCTTTTGGACATTTCCCAAACCTTTTTTATTGTTTGCAGAATTTTGTAAAGCAGGATTTTGAGAAGCACAATTTAGAAAAGCAGAATTTTGGAAAACGGAATTTTGAAAGCGGAATTTTGTAAAAAGAATTTTGACCCCAACCCTACGAATGGCAGTTCTTTGCTCTCAAATGGTTGTTCATCGTGTTCACCAAATCAGCGGATGCATTTTTTTTTTCCACTGTACATACAGATGCCTTTAAAATTATAAAGAAAAATGGTTTGTGTGTATGCTAGTACCTTTTGCTATGTGACAATTGACACACGGAGGGCACTAAAACAAATCACGGTATATACCGGAAAAACGAGATGACAGATGTCAAGAAGTGACAGAAATCATGAAGTGTCAGAAATCATGAAGTGACAGATGTCGTGAAGAAAAATGGTTTGTGCACCTGCTAGTAACTTTTCCTTTACGTGTCAATTGCCACATAGAGGGCACTAAAACAAATCACGCTATTTACAGCCAAAACTACTTGACAGATGCCATTTCTTTTGTGTACTTGTTCTGCAAATTATATTCAAGTAGTTACAGATTCGAAGAAACTCTTACATGCGACCCATTCTTAAAACTTATTCATACTACCTACAATATGCGAACCCTGTTTATTTTTTTCTGAAAGAAATTCATTTAAAAAGCGTACAAAAATGTAACCTCTCCAAATCGACGTTTCCCACTTTGAAAGAAAGTTGAGTTGTTCTCACCTTAACAGTGACATTTCTACCTTTTGATCTCTGTCCTCTTCAATATATATAACGATAACGATTGTACAATTTTTAGTGGAAACTGGAAATTGACATCCTCTGATTCAGTCGATATTTAAAAGCCCTTCAGAGTTGAAGACAAAAATTCCTCCTTGACAGTTAAAAACAAAAAGGGAAGTAGTCCCAGTAAGGAAGACGTAAAAATCTCCTTGTAGATTGCTTACTCATATATCAAACAAAAAGCTATTAACTGCACCGACTTTTTTTACGTATTTTGAAGTGGTTTAACATAAAATGGTTGTGCCAACTGTTCGACGTACTTAAGTTGGGTTGTGTCGTTCAAAGGTCAGTTTTTTTTTATGTAATTTTAAATTGGTCCAGTCACTGGTACCGGTCTCTCGATTATTTTGTTAATTAGTTTTTGCATTTAATAAATGCTATTTCCACTTTGAAGAGTCAGCGTTCATAACTCCTAAACCAAACGTACCCACTGCCGGTCGACAGGCAGTGGGTACGTCAATGAAACACAGGAAATTATTTCGCAAAAATGTTCAAGAAGACCCCTTCACACACATTGCAAGCAGCACCCCTGCAAGGTGCCAACAATCCGGCCATCAAACCCGAAACTAATTAAAAGGAATGTTGACACCTTTTCCGAATCACTTAGAGCAATATCCTATGGGGCCACAGCCGATGATACAACCATTTTCACCTGCGACCTTAATTATGCGAAAAGTTATCGATACTCTATTTCGCAGGTCAATAACAGGAACTCATTAACAATGAAACCGATGCCACAAGGTGAAAGTAATAAGAAAAAATGCTGCCCTGATTCGGTATAGTTTATGTGGCTGTGATTGAGTTTGGATTTTATTCGATTTACTCGATTTTTCAAGAAGGGGGAGTTGCTGTATTTTTTTTTATGGAGTTGCTGTGCTAATTCTGTTGAATTGTGGACAGAATGTCCTTTTGTATAATTGGTTCGTGGTTTAAGTGTTATGCACAATTGACTGGGATTGTGACAGAAAGCCAGACAGAAAGGAATCAGCTGGAGGCTTTCTTTGCCGCCATCATTTAATTGCCTTTGGTCTATAAAACGAGTTGGAAAGAGTCTTCCTTTGATCGGGACTTGTCAAAATATACGTCTCCAAATCCGTTGATTAGTTTAATTTTTCCATCATAAATGAAAAAAAGAGATATCCCACCATGGAAACGCACTCGCAGGTGCTCTTTGTATGTCGGTAGCTAATTAAAACGAGAATAATAATCAGTCAAGGCTGAGAAAAAAATAAATCTTTTTCGGAATAAAAATTGGTTTTTACTTCACACCGACTTTTTAATCAGCTCAAGACTTTCATTCACACAGACGCGTGTTAGGCGATATAAAAACCAGCAATGACGAAGGTTAAAAGACAATTAGGGGATATATACGAATCAAGTATATCAGTTGCTAAAAGACCTAAAAGGGTTGCAGTTGCGCCCCATCATCCTTTCCATGAATGAAAACAAAGTACGCCACCTCCTCCACTCGTCGAAAATGGGATTTCTCCTGACCGATCTCCAGGGCTTACCCTAAATAATAAGACAAGTTACAAACGCCTTCCAACTCATCCAGAACAGGGTTCACTCCTCTCCATCTCTTCAATCAGCGTGGCATTAGGGAAAAAATAACAACCCAACCAACTTTCCCAGAGAAAAATTAATTTCGACAACATCCTGCCGAATCTCAAATGTTTGGGTTGCTTCTAATCATCTAATTTACTCGTAACTCCACTTTTCTCTATTAATCATGTCACTCCCATTACCCCATCATGTGTTTGCCATGCCCAGTTACCGACGCTAACGAGTCCACTTCCACAAATTGCACAAAGAGCCAGTAGGGTTCGTTCACGTATGAGAATCAGTTGCCAAAGGGATTTATCCCTCGGACATTTTCATCTTCGAGAGTTCACACGTTATGGTGGGAATTATACCAAATACCAGGATTAATTAACGAATCTCCTTTGAAGTGCTTAAATTGTCAAATTGGATGGAGCTTGCTTCAGAGGAAATAAAAAATAAAAAACACACATGGGAACTGCAAAACTCTGTTGACACATCACAAAGAAAAAAAGAATTAAATCTCTTACTATGTCAACAGGATTATCCACGTTCTTACCGAATAATGCATATTCGCGCAATTATTTAAAGCGATACAATGCATGAGTAGGAGTACGCGTATATCCAATCAGAAGATGTCGCCAACAGTGCTAGAGAGACTCTCGATTTTTTTTCTGTTTACTCCATGTGAGATGTGCTACGACGTGGCGTTAATAAACATCAGAAAATAGCTCGCTGTCATCACATTTCCAGTTGAAAGGACATGATAGCGCGTGACTGTAATTATATCATGGCATGTTGTTGAAATGTTTTATAGTTTCATACGGATTTAGGAATGAATAGGCAGGCGCACGTGCATGCGACAGCGACATCTGGCTGTGTCAACACAAACCATTGACAGGGAATTGAAAGAATCTATTTCATATTCTGCAACTGTAGCGTCTTTGTTTGTGTTTTTTTTTTTTTTTTTTTCTGAGAGATTATGTAAGGAAATTTGATTTTTTTTCTCCGCATGTAACATGATTTGTAATTCCACGGGGAATCAGTGAAATCGTGATTTTCGACCAAATTTTATTGGAATAAAATTCCGCGGTGACCTTGAGCGAGCTCAGCTATTTCTTACAGATGTGTAAATGGAAGTCATTTTCGAAATTGGGAATGTTGATGGATCGTATTCGAGTTTGATTAGATTTATGGTACTTTGGGGGAGAAATCATAATTTGCAGGGATAAAATAACAATGGGTGGTAGCAGAAGCCAATTTGTCGGCTGCCTACAAGCCACATTTGGGGGGTATCCAAGCAATCGATCTGCGAAGACATGCGATGTCAATTGGTTCGTTCTGTCGTTAAGAGAACACAAACAGTGGTTGGGAATGAGAATCCAGATGGAAAATAATTTTTTTTCTTTTAATGTACGACTGGAAACGGATGTTTTTAAACTTATCAACAAGCTTTTAGCATGTTACATAGGTTTTAATTGGATTGAATCGTTTTTGTCTAGGCCGTAAATTAAAGAAAGAATTCTGTTGAAGAAAATAATAGTAAAAAATCCGCGCAGATTCAACAAAAAGTTGATTCGAATTCGATTGTTTTTTTACTATTATTTTCTAAACTATGTTTCTATCAACGTTCTGTGAAAACAATTCGAATTCGAATCAACTTTTTGTTGAATCTGCGCGAATTTTTTTACTATTTTACATCTATAGGCGTTTTTCTTTTTTAGTTCCGAGCACAAAAAGTTATACAAAAAGTTCGTGTTTCTTTTATAGCTCAGATACAGGGTGTCCGCCAGGAAGGTATTTTGGCATTTTGGTAAACATTAGTCTTGACAGTTCATATTTGGCAGTCGTGAAGTAGACACGTGGCAAATTTATTATCGAAAAATATTCGATAAACCAACGTGTTTTAATCGTTAAAACATTTTATCAAAATCAATCATCGATTACTGTGACGATGACAAAGTTACGTGAAATGTTTGGGAGGCACATTTTCATTTGAATGGATATGTGAATAAACAGAATAGTCGGTTCTGGGCAATGGAAAACCCTCAAATTATTCATCAGTCACCTTTGCATCCATTAAAAGTTACAGTCTGGTGTGCAATTTGGTCAGGAGGAATCATTGGACCTTACATCTTTGAAAATGAAAACGGCGTAACGATAACTGTGAATGGGGAGCGATATCGTAATATGATTGAAAACTTTTTAACGCCACAACTTCATGCTTTGGGCTTGATTAATATGTGGTATCAACAAGATGGTGCCACATCGCATACAGCCAGGATTACAATGGAATTACTGCGAGACCTCTTTTCTTTTACTGGAGTTACATCAAGCCCAGGCGTGCAAAAATGAAAAGACCTTCAGCCTTATTTATAAACTCACCGTAGAGTCTGCTTATCTTTACGCACCCTCTAAAATGTCCTTACGCAGGAAAACGTGATTTATAAACAAAAAGCACTTTGCTTTAAGCCTGCGTAACTTTAAACGCAAAAAATTGCGTTTAGAGGTTGCGTAAAGCTTGCATATTTTTGTTTTCGTTTTGTTTACATTTATTTCGGAGTAGATTTAAAAATTGAAAAAGAAACTAAAAATTGAACTAAAAATGCCATTCAACTTCGTGAATTTTGTTAACGACATTGATCGACTTAATTTAATATTCATCACCTTGTCAGAGGAAATCCGATTTCTTTTTATTTTTTGCTGCTCCATTTTTGTTTACAAACAAAATAAATCTCACAAGAGAGATGTCTGTTTTATTTCACAGAAACAGCTGAATTTCTTTGAAAAAAAAAAAATAAATTCCAAACAACAATAGTACAAACTCTTTTGAAGTTTATTTGACATTTAGCAATACAGCAATTTTAATCTTAGCAAAGTGCAACTTAAATATTTTCTAACAACTGAAAATAAATTGAGTTGTAAAGGGTGTTTTTTTTAGAGGTATAAAACTTCGAACTTCGAATTGAAATAAAACACAAAAAAATCGTTTTAATGTCCATCAGTTTGGCTTTATTGGAAGGATAATTTTATGCCATTAATATTTAAATATGACTTCGGGCATGTGGCCGCCGCGGCTGCTTCGAATAAAGCCAAGTCTAGAGGTCCAATTTTCAACCACTTTTTCGAGCATTTGGGGCTGTATGTCGGCAATAACGCCACGAATGTTGGCTGCCAAGTCCCCTGACGTTTCTGGTTTGTTGGCGTAGGCGAGCGACTTCACATATCCCCAAAGAAATTAATCCAATGGTGTCAATTCACACGATCTTGGTGGCCAATTGACAGGTCCATTCCGCGAAATTATGTGCTCATCGAATGTTTCCTTCAATAAATCGATTGTGACGTGCGCTGTGTGGCATGTAGCTCCGTCTTGTTGGAACCACATCTCATCCACATTCATGCCATCCAATTCGGGATCAAAATAGTCGGTTATCATGGCTCTATACCGGTCTCCATTAACGGTAACTGACTCTCCAGCATCATTTCGGAAGAAGTATGTCCCAATGACTCTACCAGCCCCTAGAGCACACCAAACAGTCAGTTTTTGTGGATGTAATGGCTTCTCAAGGGTCTCATGTGGATTCTCTTCACTCCAAATGCGGCAATTTTGCTTGTTGACGTAGCCATTCAACCAAAAATGAGCCTCATCACTGAAAAACATTTTGCGATGAAAATCAGCATCGATATCAATCTCATTTTCAGCCCATACACCAAAATCTAGACGCATTGCATGGTCTCGCGGCTTTAATTCTTGCACAAGCTGGATCTTGTAAGGTCGTAAGCTAAGATCTTTGCGCAAAATCTTCCATAAAGTTGATGGACAAAATTCCAATTGCTGTCCACCGAGGCGAATCGATTCATCCGGGTCCTCTTCAACACTTTGCTCTACAGCGGCAATTGTTTCTTGGGTACGCACTGTTCGACGTCTCTGCGGATGCGTATTATCACATAGAGTAAACGTAGTGCGAAAACGATCCATGGTTACCCGAATTAATTGCTCTGATGGACGATTATGTCGACCATAAAATGAAGGAGCTTGCGGTAAATTTCGCGAACTGAACCATTATTTTCGAAATAAATTTGCACGATTTGCAAGCGTTGTTCATTTGTCAACTTGTTCATTATGAAATGGCAAACCAAACTAAAAATAAATCACTTGACAGCGGACAAAATGGCCGACAGTTAAAATAGTGTTGCCAACTTAAAGTTCTATACCACTAAAAAAAACACCCTGTACTTACAACATAAGGTAAACTTACTTATGACACCGATTTAAGAAAAGTATCAGCAAACGGGCCTTAGTTTTTTATACTCAAATGTCACTTTTCAGAGGAAAGATTTACAAGTTCAAATTTGTAGACAATCATCGTATATAGTGCCGTACTCCTAATCCACAACTAAGTACACTTTTCGGGACCTAAATCGCCCATCAAATTAAATCAGACAAGCTGATCAGTTCTGATTGCCTCATCTCCATAAAATGCTCTCCTATAAATTGCTCAAAGTCGTAGTAGTTTATCTCGGTCCAAAAGGAAGACGATGAAAAAAACTTTTTATATCTTGTTTCATTTCCATTTATTCACATAATTTGCACAGAAAATTATACATCAGTCAGAAGGTCATCATATCTTCATCTGCACACAGTACAGTCTCCGCAAAATACTGCCTAAATATTAACTTCACAAGCAAACAAGGATTTGTAGCCCCCTCCCATGGACATGTGAATGTGCCGCGTAATAGTGTGCTTGAAAGCACATTCATTTATTTGCTTAAGCGTGTAGTGCGATAAATATTTGAGGGTTCGTTGAACACGGGAACGTGTGCTTTAAGAGCCAACGAGCCAGCAATGCTTGTACCCTTTAACAGGGGACTACACAATTTATACCCACACAGAGATAGTCAGAGTGAGGCAGCGATGTTGCACCAGCTGCTGACAAAAACTGGTGATAGTAACTTTTATTTTGAATATACGAGTAGGCGAATTTAAAGGAGAAAGCTAAATTATTGCGTGAGAACCTTTAAACGAAGCCTTGTCCACTTGGATTATGTGAAATAAATCACGGCGGCGCATACGAAACGTTTTTGTTTCGAAATATTAGATACTATGACGATCATACTTCGGAAGAAAAATGTTACGTATACGACTCAGAGGTTTCAGTCCCAGTGGATTTTTATGCTTTACCTCGTCATCGAGACGTTATTTTCAAACTTTCAAACTAATAGAGCATAAATAGGTACTTCGAACGAACGTCCTTTGTGGGAGTTTTGCAATAATGGAGCCATTACGGGGAAGTGCGCTCAACAAGGCGCCGTAACGATTTTTGTTTTTTTGGAAGCACTACAAAAGTTGTAAGGTCATGGTTGTTTTAGCTTTTAAACCGCCCATTGGGTAATTGCTCGGTCGATATGGGTGGATAAGACACAAGAATGAGTACTTTGAGGTTAAAATTTCACATAGAAGGTTGCCAAAGAGTTAATTGCTCGGTCGATGTGGGTGGATAAGACACAAGAAAGAAGAAAGAAGGTTGTCAAAGAGCTGCAAATATTTTTTGGAGTGAAGGATGAAAAATATTTTAGTCGTGTATTGCAAATTGCAGCGAAAAGGTTTTTTTTTTACAGTCGGTTGCGCTGTTGTTGAAATGTGCTTTACATACCTCAATAATACTGACTTCTCTGTAAGCCCCTTGAAAGGTGGCGGCCATTGAAAATCGCATGTGACTGTTCTTGTCTAGATAAAAGAGTAAACTCAGCTGTCTGTTTTTTAAACATGTGTTGAATCTCAAAAGCTAACATTAACGGCCATATTATTCACTCCTTTAAATCCGGGTTAAAGGTTACACCCGGGTTTAAGTGAAATTTTAGCCCGAGCATAAACCCAGTTTTTTTTTTAACTTGACAGCGTTTAATCCGATTGGATTTAAACTGCACTCCGGAGACCGGTTTAAGTAGTTTAACTCGGGTTAAAACTCAATTTCATAATATTGACATTTTATATTAGCATATATATTAGCAAATGAAATTAAAAATAAAAAGTAGCAAAGAGTTGGATTTCATTCATGAAATGGAGAGCTAATGGTAAATCAACGTCTACCTCGATTACGATGTGGTAAATTTTCGGAAATATTTCCGACTGAACATACATTCCATGATTCGACTAATGCACTGAAAACTAAAATCGGCCCACTACAAATCAAATCAATTTCCAAGGACAAACAACAAAAAACAACTGTCATTATTTGTGAAACTTGACATTACGTGGGTTTCAAACGGATTAAAGTGTTTTAAATGCGCATTTAAATCCATCTTTAATCCAGCATGTTTTTCAGTGAATAATATGGACAAAGGTTTAAATTGTCGGGTTTAAAAGATGCGGATTAATGATCGGGTGTAAAATTAACTTATATATAATATGGCCGTAAATGTTAAATCTTTCTACAAAAAAAAAAACTACGTAGGCGCCTTTTATATCGGACTGACTGGTGATGAGGACCAACCTAAGTAAAATCTGTAATCAAGAAAGGGGTCTCACAATCGGGGAAAACGTAGAAAAATCGTATCCAGCAAAGATGCCCAATTCACAATGTCGCGTTGACGCGCGCGTGCGTTGACAGATTATGTAGAAACAAAGCGTTCATATACTGCCACACAAAATACAACTTCAGGCGTTGGATCGACTTTAGGTCGTAAATATTGTAAAGTTCAACGCGACGCCTGACAAAGTCGTAAAGTAAAGTTTCGATAAAGCGTGTGAAAGCGCGCCGACGCACGCACGCACGCGTTCAACGCGACATTGTGAATTCGTCATAAGAAGAAGTCTTTTTTTCAGAAATGAGATCTCTTAAAGAACCAAGAAAATTGTAAAATCTAAAACTAGTTTGAGCCTTTACCTGCCTGCGGCCGAATTGAAACGTCCATGGGCGAACAAAAACAAACCTCGTCGCCTGTTGCTTGCATCCTCCAGTGGATCGTTATTTAAAGTAAAAACATCGTATCCAAAAGCAAATAGAAAAAATTACTAAAAGTATAAGCTATTTCAAAGGTTACACAGTTTAAAATCGGGGTCAAAAAAAAAATTGTATTGTGACCTCAGTCTTAAAGTACGTGTTTCCACCTTCCAACTCTGTCCATTTTCCGAACACTTTATCTGTCATTCCTTCAAAATAATTCCAGCTTCCAATTCCAGTAAGTGGAATTAAATTGGAAACAAATTTGAGAACTGTTTGTTGTATAAATAAAAATTGTTTTTGTTTATTTTTTTATATTTGTGATTAGTTTTTGGTTTATTGTTCCTGTTTAGTAAATAAAATTATTTTAAGCATTTTATTATTGAAAAAGGCAATTTTGTGTAAGTTTGGCATTTTTTTCGTCAAAAGTGGTTGGCAGTGCGAAAATTGGTGTCGCTAGTTCAGTGGTTTTTTTCCCATCTCAAAAATGCTCAACTTTTCACTTTAAAAAGGCAGCGATTGCATTGCATTCCTTCAAACCTTTTCCAGCCACAACCATTATTGGCTTAACCTTCAAAATAATTTGCAAATGCAAATACGCGGACATTAAGCGTGCGAATATCTCCTTTCTTCTTAATTCGTTTTATTGTTAAGCCACTCTACTAATCAAACCACTTTATTCAAGTAAATTTGTCCTCTCAAGGACTTTTTTTCTCCCACAACAAGACTACATTCGAATAACTCATTTAGTCTTATAGACTATAAGGGAACACATTACTTGTGACAGTTTGCAAACGAATATTTGCTATTTTAATCCGGAAGAAAACTTCTTATTTCTGTTGTACGAACAATTGTGGAAACCACATAAACAGATTTGTCCCAAGTATCTAATATCTAATGAAATTTACTCAAAGAATTCAATTACCGTCAGAAGAGCACTTCAAAGATTCCATAAATAGAAAAATAATCTCGTATGAAAATATACTCGGTTTCTTTCTGCCGCACCGCATCTTTTTTTTGTGGAAGCAAAACAAAAACGTTTTTCGCTGAGAGAACAGTTCCTAAAAACTTCGACTCCTTCCTCCTTCTGGTAAATATTTCACAATGATTAGTGAGCTCATCTTTTCGTAGCAAAATAAGAATTTAATACGCGTGCTTAGGCAGGAAGGTCTTTTTTGTTTTATTTTAAACAGACAGGAAGGATATATTAATTTCTTTTGCATTTAAAGGATGTTTGTGGTATTATTTGGAAATTAATTATCCAAAGACTCATATTTAACTACCCCCATGGGGAGCAACCCTTCTGAATAAAAATCGATGCCAACGCCGCTACTTACCAAACAGATTTTTTTGTGTGTTGGCGGAGGGTTTAACCCTCTGAATCTCTGTCTTGTCCTTACTTCGCACGGCATTGGTATGGTTTTTTTTTTTTGCAGACGTTAATGAGAGAACGTATTTCCTAACCCTAGTCCACATTGTTGCGTTTAGTCTGAACATACATAAGTTTTGGGTGTACTAGCTTGACGTATATTTTGTTCCATTTCCCGGAATTTATTGAGGGCATACGTTCAACTGACAGACAGGAAGTTTTAACGGGTGTCATGAATATATATATATTTCGAGAGATAATCGAATCAGACCACCATTGTCGGGTCTCTTTTCGTCTCTCTACCACTGTAAATCTTACTCAGAGAGACTCTCTGGATTTCTCCACAGTTCTTCTCTGGGCTCAATTCCTAGTGTTAACGCTAGCAAGAAGACGAAGTTATCTGTCTATAGGAGTTCGAAATAACAACTGTTACTTACAAACAGCTTAATTTCTCATCAACAATATGTATGGGTTGGGTAGTAGATATATCGATGATGTCAACCGCAATTGAAATCCTCTCGATTTGTAATGAAGTGGTTAATGTCAAGGTTGGCGTACACTCGTTTCCGTTTATCCTTTTTTGTAATGCGAGCATCCATTCATCTTTTGTCTTAATTGTAATGCTTTCTTCATTGGGGATTCTTTTGTATTAAAGTGGGATGTTGTAACATTGCTAAAGAGAAACAAATTCACTTCTCAATTTGAAAATTGAATAGTTACAGTGTTTATTCTGCTAGTTGCTTACCTCAAAATTGTTTAAAGAAAAAATGTGATGTTGTGGTTGTGTAAATTTGTTGAGTACCAAAGAGTTGTCAGTGTCAAAATATTACGATGTCTGAAATGAAACGGGCACTTCAGTTTTTTTCCTTTTACTTTCAAAGTTATCGAACTTATTGTATTTCCGGTTTCGATAAATAGGTTTTCACAGTCGTTATGGCTTTCGAAGCAATCTCATTTACTTACTCGTTTTGTTCAGTATTTAAATGCGCATTAAACACAGGAAACTAAGTGATTCTCCATTTTACAATATTAAATCTTAACACTAATAGATTGCTGACACAAAAAAGGTATAATTTCGACTACATTTGACAGAAGGAAGTGCTGTCATCAGTCTTGTACGCCCCAATAGGCGCAGCTTCTGAACTGTCAAAAAAAAATCCTATTTCTTCTGTCACTTAAAACGAACTAATAGAAGAAAATTCATCTGTCTTGTGCGCCCCAATATTCGTTTGCCATTTTTAGTTCAGAGTAGTTTCTGAACTGTTAAAAACGATTTCCTATTTCTTCTGTCACTTAAAACGAAAAAAATAGAAGAAAATTCATCTGTCTAATGCGCCTCTCTAGGCGTTTGCCGTTTTTAGTTCAGAGCAGTTTCTTAACTGTCAAAAAAGATTTCCTATTTCTTCTGTCACTTAAAACGAAAAAAAAAGAAGAAAATTCATCTGTCTAATGCGCCTCTCTAGGCGTTTGCCGTTTTTAGTTCAGAGCAATTTCTTAACTGTCAAAAAAAAATTTACTATATATTCTGCCACTTAAAACGAACACAAACAGAAGAAAATTCATCTGCGCCTCTATAGTCATTTGCCGTTTTTAGTTCAGAGCAGTTTCTTAACTGTCAAAAAAGATTTCCTATTTCTTCTGTCACTTAAAACGAAAAAATAGAAGAAAATTCATCAGACTTGTGCGCCCCAATATTCGTTTGCCGTTTTTAGTTCAGAGTAGTTTCTGAACTGTTAAAAAAGATTTCCTATTTCTTCTATCATTTAAAACGTACAAATAGAAGAAAACTCATCTGTCTTATGCGCTCCTATAGGCGTTTGCCGTTTTTACTTCAGAGTAGTTTCTGAACTGTCAACAAAGATTTCCTATTTCTTCTGTCATTTAAAACGTACAAATAGAAGAAAATTCATCTGTCTTATGCGCCTCTGTAGTCGTTTGCCGTTTTTAAGAAAAAGGTTCCTATTTCTTGCTATTAATTTATATTATTTTTTGCATACAGAGATCGATTACAGCGCACTCTTTGAACTGACATAGGCAGCCTGAGTAAGAATCTGAGCACAGCTTATTTTGACACCTAAACTTGTAGTAGATTAACTTAAAGTGTAGCAGACGAACAGAGTACTGTCTACTGTGTATTTTGTAGGAAACGCATTTTAGATCGTTATTATTATTCATATTACTATTATTATATTCAAATTACAAGGTTATTTATAGTTTAAGAGTCGATGGTATTAAGTGGTTTCATCTGGTTTCTGCATTAGACAAGCTTTTATTAGGTGACGGCGAGATGAATTGTGGATGGATGGTTCACGATGAGATCTGTTCGACAATGGTTGATGTACGTGCTTTGGTGCGGATATTGGATGCGGTGTGGTGAAATCATCCATCACGAAGTCAGATAACGAATTTCAGTTTCGGACTTGTAAAGGTGCGGGAGCACGGGGGAAGAACAAAAAAATAAAATAAAATAAAACGACTTGGTCCAGTTTCGAACCCACTCATTCGGGATCAAGGAAAAAAGTAAAAGATCGCCTCGTTTGACCACTACGCCGAATCTTATTATGTTGATCGTCTGACTAAAATGATACATTGGGGACGTATAATTTATTCATCTATGTTAAAAAAACAAGGTAAACAAACATGCCGTATATTACACACATACTATTACGACTGTCAATGGCGAACAAGCATGGACGATTTCCTGTTGCGTACAATTAATAAAATCCAATTCAAATAATTAGATTTTGGTCTCACCTATTTTCGAAAAATTCGAATTTGAATTTTAAGGCAGAAATAAAAATTTTCTAAGGAAAAATAAGCGATTCAGCTAAGACGCGGAAATAGGTGTACAACCATCATGCGATCAGGCTGTGGCTGTGTGAGTAAAGAGGCGTCCTAATTGGACCCTATAAAAAGCCCTGTGACACAAAATTCGCCCTCTGTTTTTTTGCTGGTGGCGTGGAAGGTATCGAACGTGTCGAGATTTTATTCGGGTTTTTACGTATGGCGAAGTGCCAAGTCGGGAAAAAAAAAAAGAAAAATTAATTAAATTGTGCAAAAAAAAAAAGGTGTTGTGAAGAAATAAGGTGTGACTGGAAAAAAAAAAAAGAAATCGTGAAGAAACAAAAAAAATCTTGGTAATAATAAAGTGAAAGAGAAGAAAGAAAAAACCCAAAGAAAAAAAAAAAAAACAAAAAAACGAACTAAGAGAATTAAAATTTGTGTGGCGACATTTTGATATCGCGGCATACGCAATGTACAAAATACAAAAAAAAGACCGCATTTAAATCCCCCACCCCCACACAACACGTTTTGCAAAATCTCTGAAAAACACCCAAATCCATCGAGACCACGTTTTCGACCCTTATACACACAAAAAAAAAAAAAAAAGAAAAACTAAATCATGCAACCCCACACCCACGTGCATCTAACTATACCTTAAAGCAATCATACAGCATTAAAAAGAAAAAAAAAATAATAAACTGCACCTGAGAGCAACGTAAAGTTATCGTCTTATCGTCTACAATTATCAAACGACCGAAGAAACAAAAAGCACCCCACACCCTGTATGGACAGCCGCAAACTCACCTGTAAAGTTCATCCAAATCATCAGCGCAGGATTCAACATCCCCATCATTCATCTTTGCGGTGGACCACCTGGACTTATCATCCACGATCATCCATCCGCAATTCATTTCATCAACACAAAAAAAATCGAAAATTAAAGTGTATCCGGTGGTTGTAGAAAAATCTAATCATTTTCTGTGTACCTTTTTTTTTCCCCCCTCAATTCCCTCTTTATTTCTCTTTTTGTTAGTTTTGTAGCGGTAGAAGTTCGTTCAAAATTTCGCGTTTAATTATAAACTTCATATGAAAAAAAATAGAGTGAAGAAAAAAAAAAAAAAAACAACACTTGATACGAAAGCTGATTCCCCATGATGCTGTGCACACCATCTGGACGCCGTCTTAATAACCAACAGGTATTTTCCAAATGATCATAGATCAAAACCGGGGTAAGTCAATTTAGACCTTTACCATTTTGAGCGAACCCCTTTAAATTTCGTAGCAACTTCCTTACTTCTTTTCCTTTTTTTTTTATGGATTGTGCCCTAAAGATTTATATACATTATTGATATAAGGAGATACACATTTGATACAATAAATTATAACGTAAAGATAAATTGTTTACACACAAAAGTAACTTTGGTTTAGATCGTGTGCTTAACTTATCTCATCTTGCCTAAAAGTATGCATCAATTGTATAAAAAAAAAAGCATTGTGCTAATTGTGAATCAAACCGATAAAAATTTGTCTTTTATTGTTTTTGCAACATCATTAAATGGTATTCCCATCAATACCCTATTAATCATAAAATATAAATTATATAAAATTAACCAAATGATTCAGATATTGTTGATACCCATATTTCATTTATTAAGAAAATATTATACCTACCAGATGAAACCACTGCTCGAATTTTATTTTTATAATTGCTGTTCATTTTTTTTTCTAATTTCTTATTTCTATTGCATACTCTTCGGGAGTGTCGAAAATATCTAAGTATGACAGTAGGATAGTGGATAAGGTAGCTAGTAATGTTATTCAATAAAAATACCCTTGTATAAATTGGTTAAAAGAAACATTTCCGCATTTTGATTTTGAAGGTTCCGGTTCCGCTCGAGTGTTGATATGGTTTTGAAAGGGGACGTTATTTTCGTAATTTTTTCCTTGTACTTCGGAGTGCTAAATTTTACAATGAAGTGCTAGAATTTAAAGAGGGGGATGGGTGTGACCAGCCGGAGACTATACCGCGAGGATGGACGATGCTTCAGGACAGTTCCTGATCTTATCGAGCTCTAGTTGTAGAATTGAGTAGCTGTTATAATATTTAGTAAACAGGAGTTGACATAGTCGTCTTAGGGGCTATCGTAATAGAGCGCCGCGATAGCCAAGGTAGCTAAATTTGAATTTAGCTAGGGGTGGGCCAGCTCAAGGAGAGAACTACCATCTAACTCTCCGCTTCATTTTCGCTATGGAAGCACCTAACTGAAGGCAAGTTAGACAAAATTCGGGCCTCGCAATCTTTCGTTTTTTTTTTTTGGTTACGGTTGTGATTGTTCTAGTGTTTTTTTCGCAAGTTTACAGGCATGTAAAAATAATGTAACCCCCGTCCAGGACTTGTGGCAAGATCCCATACCCTTCGTTGAGCTAGCGAGTGGAAGATCATGCCTGAGCCGCAAGTGGCCTGGACACCCCTCCTTCTAGTCTGCCCGGACTGACCCAAAGGTCCTGTTAGTTTGGGGTCATAAGGGTGGAGGTAGTGGTAGTGGGAGGGCCATTCTCGGATTCAAGCTGTAGTGGTAGGAATTGCGACCATCAACGGTCTAGGTCTTCGCCGGCACGGGTGATAGTACCGGATTAGATCTGGTCGGTTCCGATTGAGCTAATGCTCGGAAAAATCATCTCTTCCACACATGGCTGAGTCTGAGGTACGTTACAGGTGGCGCCCAACGTGGGGCCCGAAATTTTGTCATAATAACTACTTCGGTTAGCATTCTAGTAAAGATGCGATTGCGCTTACATTCTGTAAGTTTGCTGTAAGCATACATGTTCGATATTTTGCTTTCTAGTATGTCCGGTCAGTGAGTCGAAGTCTGTTCCTCACCGTCAGCGTCGCAGTATTAGAAATCAGAATTCGATTAACGATAGCTAAACCAATATTTTTCCTTTTAAAATTTTTCCTCGTTTTGATTTTGGTCGCATGTCCGGTAGGTGAGTTGACATTGGTCCTCAGCTACGTCAGTTGCAGTCGTTCGGAAGTCTACGAGTTTGCGTTCTTGTTAACCTTAGTGTATGGAACTATTGTCCGGTAAATGGATGAAATCCGATCTTCGTTTACGCCCGTTGCATGGTTTCATGGCTAGGGTTGTTCATAGGGTTAACGTTAGGATAGTTGTTATGTTAAGTCCGGTGAGTGGGTTGAACTGAGTCCCCACTTACGTCTGTTGCTTCATGACTCTCTGCCTAACTTAAATTATGATGCAGATGAAATAGCAATGTAAATATAGTTCAAACTTCATCTTATTGAACATTGGTATAGCATACAATAGCAGAATCATTTAAGGAATCCGTAGCGGAATATGAAATTTTAGATTATATCCTGTGGTATAGCGTCCAACTCCTGGTGTCACACATCCCCCATACAATATGTAAAACAATTATAATAAACAAATTTACCCCATTCATTTCTTTGATTATCTTCGAGCGTTAGCTATAGTTTTGGTATTTTAGCTTAGAGATAGTATTTGGTAGAGATAATTACCCACACTAAAGGTAAACATTTTTTTTTTTTCCCCTCATATCGAGTATATTACTTTTCATTTATTTCTATATTTTTTTTTTGTTCTTCTCTTTCGGTTATTTATTAGTTTTAAGTCTCTCAAGGTTAATTTACAATGTCTGAACCAGGCCCTAGTCGTCTAAGTAATTTAACAGAAAGATACCCACTTCGCAATAGAACTATTGGGAATAATAGTAGAGGAGAGGAAAGGGCCCATCATTTAGCCAATACGTCGGAAGGTCAGGGAATGGAGAACCCGCAAGATAGTTCTGTTGACCGTCAAGTGGCGAGTCCTCTTCAACCTCCTTTGGTACAACCGGGGAATAACACCAGCCAGCCAACTCCTGTAAGGTCTGACGATGCCGGCGAAATCGCCCATTTCGAACAATATGTTCAAGACGTCGTATCCGCAACGGTTGGCATAAACCGGACGGACGAACTTCGCTTTATACGAGAAGAGCTAGAAAATAACCGTGTAGCTCTGCAACAGGAAGTGATGACGGTAATTAGGGTAGCCTTAGGGAACGGTACATCCAGCCAACCTCCCGTGTCTACCCCTAACAATAGAGAGGGTCAACATGTTCCACCAACCTCTATAAACCCTTCGAGTATCTATGAGGTAAACAGACTACCTGCATTGGTGACCAGACCTGCGGCTCCGCAGCAAAACATCCCTCCTATGGCCAACCCCGTGATTCATCCCATACAGATGGCTCAGGGTAGCAATGTAGATAATTTCCTGAGACAATTTAGCAATATGCACGTCAGTGATCCCGTTCAACGTCCCGACACGATACCCGCGGCTTCGCCCGCGAATTCATTCGATAGATTCCATAACTATCACAAATGGGGAATCAAGTTTGACAACATCAAAATGACTGTCGACGATTTTCTATTTCGTCTAGAAAGGCTGAAGGAATCGCATCAAGTCACGTGGATTGATGTTGTCAACAACTTCCATCATTTCGTTTCTGGACAAGTTGAAACGTGGTTCTGGGTATATCTAAGAAGTAACCCATCAGTCCACTGGCCCATGCTGCGTCGTGCTCTCATAGAGCAATACCGGAGCCTAGAATCAGACTTTGAGCTTTCGCGAAAGATGTCTGATAGACGTCAAGGACCGCATGAATCTTTTGACCAGTTCTTCGCGGATTTAATGCAGTTGAATTCGAGATTACGTGTCCCAAAGACAAATCGTGAAATCATTGAGATTATCAAGCAAAACGTAAAACGAAAAGTGGCTGAACATCTCATTACATTCAGTACGCATAATATTCCTGAAATGGTCCATGTCTGTCGCACCATTGAAAAGTTTGTCAATGAAACGGACTTCCAACGACAGCGTTACCAGCAAGCACCTCCTCCGCGGCGGAACATCAACGAGATTTCGGATCAAGTTGAAGTAGCGCAGTGCTCCTCGCAGTCTCAAGTCGAGGCCGTCAATTTTCGACAAAGAACGCCCGGCACCATAAGGTGCTGGAATTGTAAGGAGCAGGGACACACTTTTTTTGATTGCCCCATCCCTCAGCGGGCGCCTTTTTGCTTCAAATGTGGTCGAGATAATACAACCACTCCGCATTGTCCAATTTGCTCGGGAAACTCCCAGCAGAGCAATACTCCGACCGGGGAGAATTGCTCCAGGAGCCACGGTCCGGCGAATTAATACAACCAGTCAAATCTGTAGAAGGTACACCAGCCGCTAGTCCTCCAAGGAAGTCTCTACATCAGCGACTAACGGATTATCACAGAGCGAGAGTCAGAATTTTCGGTAGCCCGCCGGTGTCGGTAAGGATACAAAAGCTAAGGAAGCGATTCGATGGGAAAAGGAGGTTGTACCAAGCAATTGCTGCAACTACATTACAATCTTTCCCAGACGATCCGCGCCCGTATGCCCTCGTAAATATTTTCGGTAAAAATTGGTTAGGTCTTTTGGATAGCGGAGCCTGTATTAGTTGTTTGGGAGCTGGTGGGGTAGAATTCTTGCGCAATAATAATATGCCCTATAAATCATTTTCATCGATGGTCACCACAGCTGATGGTAAAGAACAAAGCATTGTCGGCAGGGTCAATGTCAAGGTCAGGTATAAAAATCAAGTCGAAGATATTACTCTGTATGTCGTACCATCTCTAGCGCAAGAGTTATATCTAGGCGTAGATTTTTGGCAGAAATTCCATATAGCCCCAAGCCTTATTGCTGAAATATCTAGTAAATCTTTCAACTTAGCAAGCATTGGCGCAGACCGAGATAAGTCAGGTGAACACCCAATTGGAAGAAACGTTCTTTCATTAGCCCACGAGTTATCGGACGAGGAGACCAGAGAGTTAGGAAATGTTGTTAGCCTGTTCCCTTCCTTTACCAGCATTGGTTTGGGCCAGACACATCTGGAGGAACATACAATTGATACTGGAGACGCGGAGCCTATAAAGCAACGTCACTATCCCGTATCTCCGGCGGTACAAACTCTCCTTTATGCGCAGTTGGACCGGATGCTTGCTTTGGACGTGATCGAGGAAAGTTCAAGTTCGTGGAGCTCCCCAGTTGTCCTCGTTAGGAAAGCTGAGAAGAACCGATTGTGCCTGGACGTGCGAAAACTTAACCGGGTAACTAAAAAGGACGCTTATCCGCTGCCGCATATAGAGGGTCTGCTGGGACGCCTTTCAGATACATACTTCATCTCAAGTGTGGATCTGAAGGACGCCTTTTGGCAGATACCGCTGGAGCAGAGATCGAGGGAAAAGACAGCTTTTACCGTCCCCGGAAGACCATTGTATCAATTCAAGGTGATGCCGTTTGGCCTCTGCAACGCTCCTCAGCGTCTTTGCAGACTTATGGACAAGGTCATCCCGCATGAATTGAGACAGCAAGTTTTCGTCTACCTGGATGACTTGCTGATTTTCTCGCGTACTTTCGAAGAACACATAAAGCTCCTCGATCTCGTGGCATCAAAGTTAAAAAAAGCAGGCTTGACCATCAATGTGGAGAAATCCAAATTTTGCTATAGGGAACTGAGATATCTTGGGTTCATAGTGGGTAATGGTACACTAAAGGTAGATCATAGCAAGGTAGCAGCCATTGAGGATTTCCCGATACCAAAGAACGCCCGCCAAGTCAGACGTTTTTTAGGAATGGCCGGTTGGTATCGGAGGTTTGTCCCCAATTTTTCTTCGCTTGCCTCGCATCTCTCCGATACGTTGAGAAAAGGCGTTAAGTTCAGTTTTGGTGAGAAGGCGGTGGAATCATTCAATGCAATTAAAAAAATGCTTACGTGTGCACCAGTCCTAGTCAATCCAAACTTCGACAAACCGTTCATAATACTCTGCGATGCCTCTTCAACTGGTATCGGAGCAGTATTATGCCAGGAGGACGAAACTGGGGTGGAGCGGCCAATTTTCTACTACTCTCACAAATTGAACAACGCACAAAGGAATTATACGGTAACAGAGAGGGAATGTCTGGCCGCTGTCATGGGAGTTACCAAATTTAGGCCGTACATTGAAGGGTACAAATTTAAAATAATAACGGATCATGCAAGTTTAAAGTGGCTTATGAGCTTAAAGGACCTTAAGGGAAGATTAGCGCGTTGGAGTCTAGAATTACAGGGATATACCTTCGAAATTGAGCACCGCAAAGGCAGCTTAAATGTCGTGCCGGACGCCTTATCGCGTGCATTTGAAGTTGAGGCGTTACAAACTGGTGTTTCAAATTCAAAGGAATTCGAAGACGTCCTACATATAGACCTAGCAGATCCCGCGTTTCAGTCAGAACAATACACCCTGATAGCAGAAAAAGTCAAACTGAACCAAGAACAACTTCCGGACCTGCAGGTTTCAGACGGTTTTATCTACAAAAGGGTTAAGCATAGTCCTGGCAATCCGCTTCAAGACGATCTGACCTGGAGGTTATGGGTTCCGACAGCGCTGACCGATAGCCTGGTCTTGCTGGCTCATTGTCCTCCTAGAGCTGCGCATGGCGGAATCGCCAAAACGTTGTACAGACTGAGGCAGCTATTCTATTGGCCTAACATGAGTACACAGGTAAAACAGTTCATTACCAAATGTGAGGTGTGCAAAACAACCAAAGCATCCAATACTGTATTACGAGCTCCCATGGGTAAGGCTTTCACAGTTGATAGACCCTTCCAACACATTTATGTCGACTTTTTAGGCCCTTATCCCCGCTCTAAATCAGGAAACTCAAATATAATTATAGCATTGGATCAGCTCACTAAATTTGTGTTTATAAAGCCCCTGCGGAAAGCCACAGCCGACCTAGCGCTGAAATTTCTACGCGACGACATCTTTTTAAAGTTCGGGGTTCCTGAAACAATCCTGACCGATAACGGCAAGCAATTTCTCGGAAAAGAGTTCCACAATCTCATGAAGTCGTTTGGGATACATCATGTAAAGACGGCCCCGTATTCGCCGCAAGCTAATGCGAGCGAGCGCGTAAACCGCTCAATATTAGCAGCGATTCGTTCTTACATTAATGCAGATCAAACCAATTGGGACTTAAAACTACCACAGATAGGCTGTGCACTCAGGACGGCAGTTCATTCTGCAACTGGGATGTCTCCTTACGAGGCCGTTTTTGGCCAACAAATGATTGAACATGCCAGCGATTACAAGCTGTTAAGGGACTTAGGGGGCTTAAACAATTCCGAAATGGATCTGTTACCAAAAGCTTCGAAAATGAATATTCTTCACTCATATATCAAGGGTTCCCTTGAGAAAGCCCATAATGTTTATGAAAAAGTATATAATACTCGTAGTGCCGACGTAAAATATAAAGTAGGAGACGAAGTGTACAGACGCAATTTTGTTTTAAGTGATGCTTCAAAGGCCAGGAATTCGAAACTTTGTCCAAAATTCATTAAAGCTAGGATCAGCAAAGTTATAGGGAACAACCTCTATGAGTTAGTAGATAGATCTGGTAATAGCCTAGGCGTCACGCATACAAAAGATATTCGGCGCTAAAGTAGTGTACCTATAGAGTTACGGATTTATGCTACTGTATTCGCCCGAGCTCAGTCTGACCAGGAGACTCTGAAAATTTTCTCAGGGGTGGGTCGAGCGAAGCACGATGGATATACGCGTTTCTTTCCATTTTCGTTTCAAGCGATAATACTTGAAAACGAAAAAGTTTTGTAGGAAACGCATTTTAGATCGTTATTATTATTCATATTACTATTATTATATTCAAATTACAAGGTTATTTATAGTTTAAGAGTCGATGGTATTAAGTGGTTTCATCTGGTTTCTGCATTAGACAAGCTTTTATTAGGTGACGGCGAGATGAATTGTGGATGGATGGTTCACGATGAGATCTGTTCGACAATGGTTGATGTACGTGCTTTGGTGCGGATATTGGATGCGGTGTGGTGAAATCATCCATCACGAAGTCAGATAACGAATTTCAGTTTCGGACTTGTAAAGGTGCGGGAGCACGGGGGAAGAACAAAAAAATAAAATAAAATAAAACGACTTGGTCCAGTTTCGAACCCACTCATTCGGGATCAAGGAAAAAAGTAAAAGATCGCCTCGTTTGACCACTACGCCGAATCTTATTATGTTGATCGTCTGACTAAAATGATACATTGGGGACGTATAATTTATTCATCTATGTTAAAAAAACAAGGTAAACAAACATGCCGTATATTACACACATACTATTACGACTGTCAATGGCGAACAAGCATGGACGATTTCCTGTTGCGTACAATTAATAAAATCCAATTCAAATAATTAGATTTTGGTCTCACCTATTTTCGAAAAATTCGAATTTGAATTTTAAGGCAGAAATAAAAATTTTCTAAGGAAAAATAAGCGATTCAGCTAAGACGCGGAAATAGGTGTACAACCATCATGCGATCAGGCTGTGGCTGTGTGAGTAAAGAGGCGTCCTAATTGGACCCTATAAAAAGCCCTGTGACACAAAATTCGCCCTCTGTTTTTTTGCTGGTGGCGTGGAAGGTATCGAACGTGTCGAGATTTTATTCGGGTTTTTACGTATGGCGAAGTGCCAAGTCGGGAAAAAAAAAAAGAAAAATTAATTAAATTGTGCAAAAAAAAAAAGGTGTTGTGAAGAAATAAGGTGTGACTGGAAAAAAAAAAAAGAAATCGTGAAGAAACAAAAAAAATCTTGGTAATAATAAAGTGAAAGAGAAGAAAGAAAAAACCCAAAGAAAAAAAAAAAAAACAAAAAAACGAACTAAGAGAATTAAAATTTGTGTGGCGACATTTTGATATCGCGGCATACGCAATGTACAAAATACAAAAAAAAGACCGCATTTAAATCCCCCACCCCCACACAACACGTTTTGCAAAATCTCTGAAAAACACCCAAATCCATCGAGACCACGTTTTCGACCCTTATACACACAAAAAAAAAAAAAAAAGAAAAACTAAATCATGCAACCCCACACCCACGTGCATCTAACTATACCTTAAAGCAATCATACAGCATTAAAAAGAAAAAAAAAATAATAAACTGCACCTGAGAGCAACGTAAAGTTATCGTCTTATCGTCTACAATTATCAAACGACCGAAGAAACAAAAAGCACCCCACACCCTGTATGGACAGCCGCAAACTCACCTGTAAAGTTCATCCAAATCATCAGCGCAGGATTCAACATCCCCATCATTCATCTTTGCGGTGGACCACCTGGACTTATCATCCACGATCATCCATCCGCAATTCATTTCATCAACACAAAAAAAATCGAAAATTAAAGTGTATCCGGTGGTTGTAGAAAAATCTAATCATTTTCTGTGTACCTTTTTTTTTCCCCCCTCAATTCCCTCTTTATTTCTCTTTTTGTTAGTTTTGTAGCGGTAGAAGTTCGTTCAAAATTTCGCGTTTAATTATAAACTTCATATGAAAAAAAATAGAGTGAAGAAAAAAAAAAAAAAAACAACACTTGATACGAAAGCTGATTCCCCATGATGCTGTGCACACCATCTGGACGCCGTCTTAATAACCAACAGGTATTTTCCAAATGATCATAGATCAAAACCGGGGTAAGTCAATTTAGACCTTTACCATTTTGAGCGAACCCCTTTAAATTTCGTAGCAACTTCCTTACTTCTTTTCCTTTTTTTTTTATGGATTGTGCCCTAAAGATTTATATACATTATTGATATAAGGAGATACACATTTGATACAATAAATTATAACGTAAATATAAATTGTTTACACACAAAAGTAACTTTGGTTTAGATCGTGTGCTTAACTTATCTCATCTTGCCTAAAAGTATGCATCAATTGTATAAAAAAAAAAGCATTGTGCTAATTGTGAATCAAACCGATAAAAATTTGTCTTTTATTGTTTTTGCAACATCATTAAATGGTATTCCCATCAATACCCTATTAATCATAAAATATAAATTATATAAAATTAACCAAATGATTCAGATATTGTTGATACCCATATTTCATTTATTAAGAAAATATTATACCTACCAGATGAAACCACTGCTCGAATTTTATTTTTATAATTGCTGTTCATTTTTTTTTCTAATTTCTTATTTCTATTGCATACTCTTCGGGAGTGTCGAAAATATCTAAGT
This sequence comes from Cheilosia variabilis, assembly GCA_951230905.1. Taxonomy (NCBI): domain Eukaryota; kingdom Metazoa; phylum Arthropoda; class Insecta; order Diptera; family Syrphidae; genus Cheilosia; species Cheilosia variabilis. The sequence continues at coordinate 56,204,116 of OX579680.1, read as the reverse complement.
ATGACAGTAGGATAGTGGATAAGGTAGCTAGTAATGTTATTCAATAAAAATACCCTTGTATAAATTGGTTAAAAGAAACATTTCCGCATTTTGATTTTGAAGGTTCCGGTTCCGCTCGAGTGTTGATATGGTTTTGAAAGGGGACGTTATTTTCGTAATTTTTTCCTTGTACTTCGGAGTGCTAAATTTTACAATGAAGTGCTAGAATTTAAAGAGGGGGATGGGTGTGACCAGCCGGAGACTATACCGCGAGGATGGACGATGCTTCAGGACAGTTCCTGATCTTATCGAGCTCTAGTTGTAGAATTGAGTAGCTGTTATAATATTTAGTAAACAGGAGTTGACATAGTCGTCTTAGGGGCTATCGTAATAGAGCGCCGCGATAGCCAAGGTAGCTAAATTTGAATTTAGCTAGGGGTGGGCCAGCTCAAGGAGAGAACTACCATCTAACTCTCCGCTTCATTTTCGCTATGGAAGCACCTAACTGAAGGCAAGTTAGACAAAATTCGGGCCTCGCAATCTTTCGTTTTTTTTTTTTGGTTACGGTTGTGATTGTTCTAGTGTTTTTTTCGCAAGTTTACAGGCATGTAAAAATAATGTAACCCCCGTCCAGGACTTGTGGCAAGATCCCATACCCTTCGTTGAGCTAGCGAGTGGAAGATCATGCCTGAGCCGCAAGTGGCCTGGACACCCCTCCTTCTAGTCTGCCCGGACTGACCCAAAGGTCCTGTTAGTTTGGGGTCATAAGGGTGGAGGTAGTGGTAGTGGGAGGGCCATTCTCGGATTCAAGCTGTAGTGGTAGGAATTGCGACCATCAACGGTCTAGGTCTTCGCCGGCACGGGTGATAGTACCGGATTAGATCTGGTCGGTTCCGATTGAGCTAATGCTCGGAAAAATCATCTCTTCCACACATGGCTGAGTCTGAGGTACGTTACAATTTCTATAGTCATACGACAGCTTGTGGGCAAATGTGTTTCATAAATAAATCAGAACGCTTTGAACACGCTCCTTTCAGAGTATGTTCAGTGACCCATTTTAAACGAGAAAAGTGAACCGACTTATAAAAGCAGACTTGTGGCGTCGCTGGCAAGCGGTAGTAAACTGAATTAAATTTTATATATAAAAAAATAAAGCAAGCGCTTTCTTTAAATTCTACACAATTTTGTCTGCAGGATATTTAGCTGCGATTATCGCCGGCCGCCTGATCGACACCGACGGGTGTTATAAAACAGCCTTCCCCACGAGGCTGTCTCTAAAGCTTCCAGATTAAAATTTAAAAGAAATCTTCTAGAAGACAAGGGAATAGAAAACGCACTTTGGCATTATTTACAATAAGTTAAAAAGTTCTACCACAAGGAAGACTTGGCAACAAAAACTCTCTGTTGCATCGTCCAGTGGATTGTTATTTAAAATCAGAACATCGTTTCTTAAAAGAAACAGAAAACATTGATAAAAGTTAAACCTAGTTTCAAAATTTTGAATTTACCATAAATTGGTGTACCACTCTTAGGTTTGATTGGTAGAAGCCGAGCTCCAAAAAGCCCTTCTTCTTACAGGTATATTTTTCGACGTGGCAACACTTTTTCTTACACAAATTTAAGCCGACTCCAATGAGCTGAATTGAGAAATTCTTGCAATGAGTGTTTGCCGGACTTTTATGAGATGTGACGCAGTTGTCGTGTGTCTTTCTTTATGTGGAACTTGTGTTTTTCCAGGGGTGAAACTAGGGGTCGCACTACACTATTATGACTGTCGGAAAAATAAAATTATGCAGTCATTGGCACAGTAGTAGCAATAACGTCTTCTCGTAAATAATGTCACGAAGATATAAGATTCAGCTCCACTATTTGGAGAGCTGGGGTGGAGTCGGCTAAAGTGATAGTTGATAGTTGGCAATCAAAATCATAGCTTTTTTGCGATCAATTTCATATGACAGCTATTTAGGTGTCGCTTTTATACATTTGTGCCATCTTCATAGGTATGCACCTCGGCTTCAACTCCAAATAAATTAAATACTTAAGTGAAAAAAAAAGATATTAAAAAAATCAAATAAAAAATGTGAAATTTTGAAATTCGTGAAGTGCAATGTTTACTTCATTGGAACTTTTTTACACAAATAAAGGAAATAATTACAAAAATGTCCAACTATGAGTATTAAGAAGAAACCTGAGAAATAAACCTAATATCTTAGAACTTCCAAACCCGATGTAAGAATGCATATTAAAATATTCATTTTTGATTGGTTTGAATCAAATGGTGCATATTTATTTTAGATTTTTGAAAAAACTTTCACTTATCAAAAGATGTGTTTGTGTTGGTTTTGGGACTGCATTTTTTTCAGAGAATTTTTTTGTGCGTATACTTTTTTTTTTATTGTAATTTGTGAACATATTATTACTCTCAAATTCACTTACATTTTTCACAATAAAAAAGAAACACACGTCAGCTGCTCGGAATGACAGCGTCGGCAAGTAAGTGACGTTTAAAATTCTAAGTGCTGCCAATAATCAATCACTTTTTAGTGATCGCTTTACGCAGAGCAAAGAAGAGTTGATAATCTCAAACGACAGTCAAAAAAACGACAATCAACTATCACCTAAGCCGATTCCAGTCCTGCATTACTTACTCACTTACTTGTTATTTCTGATAAACAAATCGAACGTTTAACGCACTAGAAGCCAGAATTGCCTGCATTGCCTGTTAAAGAAAAATTGGACCCAGATTATATTCTCAGATATCCCTCAGAGCATTCCTAAAACTTCCCCGCAAGAACTTTGAAAACTGTCATCAAGCTACAGACTGCAGATATCGGCCTTAATCCACCTGCATTGACAAAGTTCACCAACACCGGATCATAATTAGATTCCACTTTAAATTGATCCCAACAGCATCACGTCGTCTCTCCGTCACATATCCATCTCAAGTGTGTCCAACCCACCCCCACGCCGCACTCTCCACCTTTGCATTAAAAGCTTTCACGTAGGCCATGTATTTCAATTCGAATTTCTATGCAATTAAGTTAGGGAAAATCCGATTACCTTGTCATTTGTGGAAAATAATATTTCTCCCGTCTCTTTCAGTCATTTCATCAGAACACCCTCGTCTAAACGAAGTCAGCATCCAATCAGCCAAAATGATTTCCATGTAATTGGTGCGTTAGCTAGTAGACCTTCGGAATCAAATTTGGTGTTTGGTTTTAAATTACTCCCATCAAGTCATGGAGGAAGCTATGCAACCCGATTGGAATACAACAGACACGAGCGGCAACAACGCAACGGACATAACGCCGCTGCCCATCGACTCGGACGCCAGTGGGTATGTGCCCTACAGTGATCGGCCCGAAACGTACATAGTTCCGGCGCTGTTCTCGATAATATTCATTGTCGGTGTCCTGGGCAATGGCACGCTGGTTATCATATTTTTCCGCCACCGTGCGATGCGCAACATTCCAAATACGTAAGTACATACACCAAATCGCCTCAAGCTGTGAGCTGAATATTTTGAAATTTAATTTTTTCTGTTTGATATTTTATGACTAAGTAGTTGTGCCGCTCATTTTTCATTTTTCGAAGCGGAGCAGCAAATAATTTACAATTCGCCCCCAAGAATGTGATTCATTACAGCGACTCTGTCATAACTGAATTGGGGACTTATTGTGATGTTATCCAAGTTGATTGGCAGCACTGGTATAGGTGTAGTATTTAGGGCGCGCAATTAATCTTGGTGAATATTTCGACAGTGGTGTCTTGTTGGAATGGAATTGGCGCTCGTCCTTTAGTAGCAGGCATTCGAATGAGGTGTCTATCTATTTGCGACTGAGTGGCACTTGCAATTAATTGCATTCCCTCCATTTGAAAGGGATTGCTAACGAATGTACTAAACGATTATCTCCCATTTGTTTTACTATTCATCCTACCCAGAGAACTTTTCGCGTTAAAGTAGGTCAATCGAAAGTGGCAGCTTTGCTGAGAGTAATTTGCAACAAGTAAAAGGCTTAAGTGGGGTCTTCGGTTTTGCACGATGACACGAAGGGTTGTGCTTCGATCAATTTGGTTGATTTTTAGTTTGAACTTCGGTCTAATCAAATCGGATTTGTCAGATTTTTAGGTGCATCCATTTTAGATTAGTTCTGTTTCTATGGGGAAATAAATTCAGAGTAGCGTACGAAAAAAAAACAACACATAGCACAAGTTGTATAAAAAAAAAAAAGAAAAAGCACACAGCATGACGGCACAAAAGGTTGAAAGAGAAACAGATTTTTCCGCACGCACACACAAAATTTCCTCCACTGAACGCTGGGAAAATCCAACGATCTAGCTTCAATCGAACATTTTACTTTTTTGAACTGTATAAAATTTATAGTTTAATGCTTGTTGTTCAACTTCAAGATAACGTGAAAGATAATTTATATCTTAAAATCTTTGTACATAATTGAGCTTTATAAAAAAAACGAGTGTGCTTTAGACCATACGACCGAAGTAAAACTTCTTTAGCTCCATCCATGTGTGCGCGAACTGCTCTCCTTGCTCCTACAGTGTGATACAGACAATAGGCCACAGTTGTCACTTGCAATAAAAAAAAACCCAAATTATTTTTTTTAATTTTTAAAATAACAAGACTTTTCAATTCAATAACAACAACGTTCTGCACAAAATTACCAGCTGCTAGAAGCCATGGGATCATCTACCATTTTCAATCCTTTTTTCTTATAACAAACCTTTATGTCTGTTTTATGTCTGTCTATAAATAATATAATTAATTAACATATCCATATCTCAATGTTCAGTTATAAACAGAAACAGAAAATATTTCCAAGTTTACCATCTGTCAAAAGAAGAAAATTAGTGCATTCCGTAATTTTTGGAATTATGAATAAATGCAAATAATGCAATGCAGTAAGGTAGCATTTAAATGAGGTGATATCGAGCTCGCATTCTTGGTACATCCCCGAATAGCACACTTGGGTTTTAATATGGTACATACAACTCTAATATAACTATCAAGTTATTTCCTAGGTATTGCAGTAACATTGTCACATCCCACATTGTAACCAAATTAGCCGCATTTCCCCTTATATTTTGCAACAACTTTGTAGTATTTGTGTTTTACCGAGGTTATTTTTTGTTAAATGATAGTTCTTATTACGTTGTTTCAACGAAAACATGTTGCTTATGCAAATCAGTTTAAATAACATGTTGGATATAAAATAAGTACGAGAAATGTTTCTGTAAACATTCCAGAAGTTTTAAATAAGTTATTATTGGAATGCTTTTTGAGTCTACATGTATAGACAAACAAATTATGAAGTATAAAAGGAAAGGTAAATATATTTGATCTGAAAGGTACTAGTATCTAAAACAGTTCAAGTTTGCTGCGGATTCAGACCAAAATCCTTAAACGAATACTACTTTTGTCATGAACATTAATGTTTTGGGTCCGGAAAATTCACGCGCCTCCAAAAAAGGGTTAAATAGAAGAAAAGTTTGAAAATCAGAAAATATTAAAATGTGTATTTAAGCTTCGAAATCCCAAAAGACTTGTAGAAACAAATTTTAATATACCATATTCATCAGTTTCTATACAAATGGATTGTAGAAGCTATGTAATATATTGGAAAAATTGAAATGTATTTTTCACATCTTAAGACCTATGGTTAAACAGGTATATAAAATGGTGAACAATATGGCGGTTGTTACATGAAACATCATTAAAACATGAACCATAATATTATAACTAAAATTAGAAGTATCCAAAATGAGGATTTACTAAACGTATCTGTAACTTATTACCAACCTTTTTAGAACTCTAACTTACGAACTCTTATAAAACTATTTTCAAACATCCCCCCCTTTTTGTGAACAAGTTTAAAACTTAAAAAAACGTATTTACAACATTTCGAATGACAATGTTACAAATAGTCCCGCGTGAACATGAATACAACTGATATAGAACGGATTTTGTTACAGATTACTTAAATATAACAGAAATACAATCGAAGTTTTGTTGCAAATCACAATCTGTGCTATTCGGGTCTGCTCACAAAGTTACCATAACCAGATAAAAATTACCAAATTACCGAAACTCAAAAAGCAAATAAAAAATTACCAAATTTGGCAAAAAAATACCAAATTCGCAACCGTGCAATAGGCGTGTACTGTGTCTTAGATTTATACAAAAAATAACTGGCTATGAAAAAAAGAGAAACAGAAAATGTGTGCTCGCACCTCTCTCTCTGGCTCCAACAGTGTGAAAATCAGGGTTCGGACTTTACTCCTATCGGAGTAGATCTACTTCGCTTTTCGCAACATCTCTTAAATCTACTTCGTCACTCCGCTTGGCTAACAAACTACTTTGATTTTTTTCCTATAGATCAATCAGAGAATAATATGTGGCAGCACTGATTATCGAATATTTGATTTTCAAAATAAACTTAAAACTCGCAGGTTGTCTCTTTCATGCTACCAAACAAAATCTCGTGTCAGCAGATGTAATAGCAAGTTCAATAAAAATATATTTATTAGAATTGGGTATTCCGGGTAAAAATGTAGTAGGCTTAGGCACAAATAATGCCTCCGTGATGAAAGGCGAACTCAATGGAGTGAAACAACAGCTGAATACATTGAATCCCAACCTTTTTTATTTGGGTTGTACTTGCCATTCAATCAAACTTTGCGCAAAAGCAGCAGCAAAACAGATCCCTCTGGAAACAGAGATTTTATTAAAATCAATTTTTAGTTTCTTCTGCCACAGCTCAAAGCGGCAAGCTGAATACAAATCATTTCAACAATTTTTTAATATAAATGAACATAAAATGTTGAACACATACTCTACGCGATGGTTGTCAGTTCAGGCAGCTGTGGATAGGATACATTATTTCTTCCTTTTGTCTTTTGAAGAAAAAAAGAAAAATAATATCGACACGGTGGCTAGAAAACATAAATGATTCGAACAAAGCTTATTTGCTCTTTTTGTCTTATATTCTAAACATAGTTGATAAAATTAATAGATTATTTCAATACGAAAAAACTGTGATACATCTTCTTTATCCTGTTATTAAGGAACACTTTTTCAAATTGCTGAGTAATTTCATAGAGAAGCAGTTTATTAGTACTGAAGTAATTTACTCGAATGAAGAGTATCAGTGCCCACTTTTAATGATATTCTGCGGAACTGAGTTTGAAAAACACGAAAGTACTTTGCCCAAAGAAACTTTAATCGAAATTAAAACCAATATATTAAATTATTATATAGCACTTTGCGATCAGATAAAAATGCAATTTTCTTTTGACGACAAAAACATATTTTACTGCTTAACCCAAGCAAAATTCAAGTATGAGAATTAGTGAATTTAATAAAAAACAAGTTCCGAAATAAATTAAATGTAAAAACAGTTGAAAATCTATTGTTCTCAAGGTGTTTATTGGAAAATCGGAAAGATGTTTAGTTTATGTTCCACCGCTTAATTTAATAAAATGTTTAAAGCAATATCAATTTGTTGATGGTAAATTTGTTTTAAATACCTAATGTTTTTGCTGTCTAAAAAAAATATATTAATAATATAATATATTAAAAAAACCCTATGTAAATGTATAAATATGTATTTATTTTTTTCTCTATGTAATAAATGAGCAATTTTTGTTCCTCAAAATTTTTTTTTGTTGAAGTACAATATTTTTTGAAATCTACTTCAAAAATTTTTGATATACGATTTCCAAAGTCCGAACCCTGGTGTGATGCAGACAATAGGCCTGCACTGCAGTGATAACAGACTTTAGAGGCAGGTAGGTTATCCCACGGTTATACCCAAAATATCCATTTTATCCCTCGCCAAAATATAAAAAATCATACATTTATCCCACGAATGATTAATTTAAAAAAACATGTATTTTATTAAATTCTGTCTTTTTTATTAGTAACAAATATAAGTTACATTATACATTAACTATGCAAGCTAACAAAAATAATTACATATTAAGATACGTTTGTATATAATAAATACAAAAATAGAAATGTAGGTACATCTTATACATTTTTAAGACGTTACAAAAAGAAACATAAAATGCATTCGGCATTAAAATGAAAATAATATTCAACATAAAATAAATATCTTATGAACTATTTGAAAATGACTGGTATGCACGAAACTTTATCTCGGTTTCAAATTTCATTATTCTTGATTTTTCATACAAAAATGACACAGAAATTTGATTTGAGAATAAGGTAAGGCTTTTTTGCATACATTCCAATGTTTAGAAAATAAATAAATTTATTATTTTAAAAAATTCTCGTGAATTCATTCACAGATACATATGTCATTTTATGAAACAGTTTAGGGAAATAAAAAAAAAAAAATTAAAGCATTCAGATATTTTGAATGACTTTTTTCTAAACATGAAAATATTTAATTTGATCATAGGATGACTAATTTTTTTTATTCTTAATGAAATCAGCAATTAGGAACAAAATTTGACCAAAATGTAAAATCCCTTTCTTTTTGTGCTATGAGGTCTGAAAAATCCTAAATCTAAGTGAGAATATCCCGCAAAAAGGAATAAATTCCCCGATCTGGTATCACTGCTGCACTGTGTGCTGTGAGTGGTTTAGATATACGAAACGTAACTGGCTATGAGAGAAAGAGAAAAAGAAAATGTGTGCTCACACCTCTGTCTCTAGCCCCTACAGTAACATACGAAACGAAACGTAACTCTCTCTCTCTCTCTTTCTATCTTCACTAACTTATATCTCCCTCTCAACTCCCGTGCGCAATTTCCGTAACGCTTTCGTGACGCATTCATCAGCTTACCCCCCAAATCAAGCGTGCCTAAAGAAGTTATACTTCAAAAGCTATACTTCAAAAATCCTATTTCATTTGGATGAGTCGTTCCAAAGCTAGGAGCTAGAAGGCATTCGAGAAATACAACTTTTCTTAAATATCAGCTTAGATCTTCGCTTCCGGACAGCGGATAGTGGTAAAAAATATCCTATATTTTAATATCGAATATTTTTCAATGCAACTGTGAAAACCGGAATCAATTTCGTGCAGTACCTTTTTAAACACCGGAACAGCCGGAAAAATAGTTACAGTTTTATTATAGTTAGGATTACAGCACTTTTCATTCAACAGAATTATGTTTTCGCGCATTTAACAGCCTAGCAAAGCAGGCGGGGTTCCTGGAAAATACTGTTTACTTCATGGAGTAAATTGCTCGCTGCAACACAAATTTCAACAACCAATTTGTAACACCTCGCGGACTTTTAATAAATAGTTTAAAGGAGTGTACAGCGTGTACCCCTTCTTCGGCCCTTTTTTCCAACCCAAAGCGAATTCAAAAAGACACCATTTCCCCTTCCGTATCAATGGCAATCGTTTTACAAATCTTATCCTTCTTTATCTACTGTAATTTTAAAGTAAACAACGACAGAGGGAGCACATTCGCATTGAATTCAAAAACATCTCATCTATTTTTGTCATGAAGAACAGGAAAAAGGGATATTCCGCATCCCTTCCCTCCATCTGCTGAGCAATGGAACGTTTGCTGTAAACCTAAGGGTATACTGCTCCTTGGAAAGTTTGTGTTGCACGCTTTAGTGGGACTCATTTTTATTCTGCAGCTGCAAATTAAAGCAATTTGCGTGGCTTCCTTATATTAAAATTCTCGAATTTCCCCAACACCAGACAAGTGTATCCCTTTCCTCCACTATCGCTTGATCACCCGAAGGCGAGAATTTCGTACCAGTTACACAGGATTTATCTGCATTTATTATCCCCAAGCGTATATGGTGGTAATTTCAACACGCGATTTCTATCCCCACCCGGAACTGATAAAACCTCAAGAATCTCCGCCAGCACTATACGTATACATCCCGCAGAGGGAGTGCGCTGCAAGACAGTTTAATGGATTTATAGCTGGAAGCGCAGTTCGTGTCATTGGTTCATTAATTAGGACGAGCACTGGTTAATTTTTGTGTGTAGTTTGTAGGCACTTGTACGAATTCGTCTGTTAGTTCCAATACAATCAATTTACATTCGTTGGGATTTAAATTTTCATTCAGCTTACGCGCATCATGAGAACTCCCTTCGTCCTTTGCAAATTGCTATGGTCGTGATTTTGTAAGCCGATTTGGGCCTGACAACGAAGTCTAAACTGGCTTATTTCACCTGACAGGCAACCACAGCAATCAATCAGAAATGTTTCCCTTTTTTTTTTTTTTTTTGATTGTTTGGGGAGTGGTCCTGGTCATACATCTTTACATATACACTTGGGAAGCTGTTATAAATTATGTGCGGTAACTCATGGACATTTTGTGGGGAGGAAATTAGAACAAAAGGTGTATTCTTCGTTTTTTTGGGGCGGTGCGTGTGCTTCTTTTCCGTTTTTGGGAAATAATGAATTCAAATTGCATCATAGGAGGTAATAGATTGATTCGCACACAATGGCATTAGGGCAGTCATTTTTAACTGAGTAATTTTGATTTGAAACACAGTAGTGGAAGGAAGTTCACAATATGGATAAAAGGAACCGACTAATTGTGATGTAAATTTTTTGTGAATATTGTGTACGATTTGAGATAGGGTGATGAGTCATGAGTCGAGCGGATGAGATTGAAAATTAAAAATTCAATGCCACGGCAGGTAATTGAAATGTAGGGATTTCGGTTGCGTGTTTCGGACTTTTTTCGAAGGGAATAAGGATATGGAAGGAGCGGTAAATTGAACAGGTTGTGCATTTGCGATTTCGATGTACCTACGCTTCTCAGTAGGAACAGCTTCTCAGTAGGAACAGCTTCTTTTTTGCGCACTTTATGCCATCTGTGTAGAGGCATATTACCACATAGAGCAGTGGTGCCAGATCGTGGGTAATTACCCTTTTCGCGGGCATTTTGCATTTTAAAATAATTAAAAAGGGCAAAAAAATACAGTTTTTATATCTCTCAGAACAAAACAATAGCATTTCAAATACTGAATCTGAAGAAAAACTGAGCCGGAAACAATTCAAATAAATTCATCAAACGGACTTTTATGTTGACGTTAAGTTTGGCGAACTGAACTACGATTTCCAAATACAATTTTCTTTCGTTCATCGAAACTGAACTACGGTTTTCAAATACATTTCCACAATTTGCTTGCTTTCATCAATTCACTGTAAAATGGAATCACATACTGAGCGCAAATTTTCAATCACCTACCAAACTGACTGCCACATAAAACAGTGCTGCCAAATTTAAAAACATAACCTCTAAAAATAGCACACCCATTGTTAAGGCTTCTCCCTTAATGCCCTAAGAGAAACAGTTTCAAAAGTTTATCCAGTGCTTTGTAGAAAGAGATCTTCGGTCTGCTTAAAATTTATGTAGTCCCTGTCTTGATTTTCATTGTAGCTAAAAAACGAACGATGTGTACAACGACTGTACCGTTTCATTTTTAATATTCCTAGGAATTGTAGAGTGTCTCATTAAGCGCCCCCTGTGGTTCAAGTCTATAACAAACTTTGGCAATATTCTGAAACTATTTTAGATAATCCATTTCGAGTGCGCTCTTGTTATGTTTTCTAACTGACTAAAAAAATGAATACAACTCGGAAAAATAAATTGTAATACCAACAATTTTCGTTGGTTAAAATGAACCCGAATATCAAAATCTTTGATTTAAGAATGAAATGGTAGGCAATGATGTAATAAAATACTTATGGAGAGTATATTATTCTTACTCTGAATACTTGATTCCTGAAAACTTAAAAACGAGTTCTTATTAACAAAAATAATATTTGAACCCAGAACTTTTAACTTACAACTTTTTAAAAATCTCAAAATTCTTCAATCTATTTTTTTTTCTTCTGCCTTTTCAAACTTGTAGTTCGTTTCTAGCTGCTTTGTTAAAAAGAGAATCGTAACGAAAGGTGAAACGCTATGAGGCGGTGTCTTAATTATTTGGCACGTTGTAAATTTAAGTCTAACAAAAGTTAATATTGATCGCTCTACACCCCATGCAGTAAAAAATAAAGTGCACGACTGGGCCGAACGTATCTTTCTCATTAATCAAAAATATTAATGTAAATGGAGTGGGAGTATTGTCTAAGCTCCGAGTTGTTGGACATATATTTTTAGGGCGCATATTCAATATGGTTGAAAAAAAAAACTAGGAAAAACTATATTTTTCAAAAATTACTTTTTTCAAAAATCCATTTTACGATAATACAGAGAAAAACTGAGTTTTCCATTAAGTTAGAAATGACCATATTACCTTAGAAATGAATTTTTGTTACAATCGTACGGACCGTTTTCGAGATATGTCCAAATTTCAAAAGTACCGCTATTTGATTTTTTTTAGCGCAAAACTGAGTACGCAGTTATGTTAACTTCACCTACATACGCTAAAATACCAATTTTGGTTGAAATAGTTTGAGCCGTTTTCTAACAAATCAAACTGGTATGAAAATGTTGTATGGGAAGTACCATTAATATTGAAGTGACCATGCAAAAGAAAAAACTGCCCCGAAATGTAAGCCCCCAAACCTTAAATCCGAAGTTTGAACGAAATCCGTTCAGGCGCTTAGGTTGTAGGCCTCGGGACATACAGACAGACATACAGACAGCCAGAATTTTGCGACCCACTTTTTTGAGTTCGCCTATCATTGTAATGTCAGAATTGATTAAAATCTCGAGTTCGAAATTTTGTACGAATACAATATCTTTCTCTTACTACGTAATGGAGAAAGTTAAAAATGAGTAAGTTCAATTTTCGTTATGCAAAGTCTACTGTTAGTTTGCTAGACTACTGAGCGAGTTGTTTTAGGACTTTAGGTTCAGCACAGCGCCACCTTTTGCAAATGTCTGGACAAACATCCGAAAGTAAAACAAAAGCCATTCGGATAAATTGAAAGTCCCTTCAGTAGTGAGCCCCAAAAAAATCGGAGGTCCATTTTGGACCAGTTTCGTCAACTATTTATATAAAATATCATCTTACGACGCGACTTAAAAAAAACATCACCCAACCCGACGTGTAGGCTGTGGCCAAGACCATCATCAAAGTTGAATCGCCAAATGCCATCCAAAAGTAGCTTTAAGCGATTTTCGGGAACACTTTTGTTACATCTTGTCATTTATGCATGAGCTCCAAATCTCTCACCCACCCACGGTTTAAGCTGCTTCCATCTATTTAAAAGAAAAGTAGACTAAATGGATTTATTCTCAGCCGAGCTTCAGCATTTTATATCCTTCTTATCCGGCATGCAAATACATTGAAATCATATTATTCTGCCTTCATTGACAACCATACACCGTCACTGAAGCCGATCATATGCAAGGCACGATAATAAAGATATGCCATTCACTTTGTATTCCTGCTCGCCGATTGTGTTGTCTCATGATTTATACATATCTGGAAAAAAGACTCTTTCCACTACCTTTGCCCTTTATCCGTTAAAGAGCTCATTCGTCATCATAATACGTGTGTGCTTCAGCTGCGAGAATTCAATTTCCATACCGTCGCATTTTTATGCTGAACATAAATTCGAACAAACATATAAATGAACTGTGAAAGTAATGATCACCCCCCTGCCATTGAATGTAAACAGTTGAAATAAACATGTCGTGCCACTTGCGAAATGTGCGTCACATCGACGGTGTCGTTTGTGTATTTCTTCGTCAGTTTTCCGAATTAATTACAGTTTTTATTTGCCCACAGAACTTTGACGCAAAAATTCCACCGACACGGAGTGGCGTTAACGTGGCGAACTATCCCTTCGTCGAGCCATCATTTCAATTGTTTAGCACTGCCTAGCCTATCCGAGATGGAAAACACAGCCCTCGGGGGGCTGCACGCAGGAATTGCTCTTTTAATTGCCTAGTGGTGAATTGGTAATTTATTCAAATCGTGTTCCTTTTCTGTTGTCTTTGCAGGTACATTCTATCACTGGCGCTGGCAGACCTTCTGGTGATTATTATTTGTGTACCCTTGGCTTCCGTTTTGTATTTGCACGACTCATGGCCGTGGGGTGCAACGCTGTGTCGTGTCACCGAATGCGCTAAGGATATTTCCATTGGAGTGTCGGTCTTCACATTGACGGCCCTGTCGGGTGAAAGGTATTGTGCGATTGTGAATCCGCTCAGGAAATTACAGGTACTGCTGGTGGTATTTATAATTGAACGAGAAAGGATTTTTTCTATTTTTTTTTTTTTTTTCTCTATTTCGCTTTCTTTTATAGACACGTCCTCTGACAGTGCTGACAGCTTCATTGATATGGCTGCTGGCGATATTGTTTGCAACACCTGCTGCACTCATTTCGGACACAAAGACAATTCCTCTCGATGATAATATGACGATTTTGATATGCTCACCCTATGGACCGTACGAAAATCATTCACCGTATGCAAAGTGAGTATAATAGAGTTTAAGGTCGTAACACTTTTCACTGCCATCTAGTGGCAATAGAAAATAACTTAATAGTGATCGCGACTTGGGCGAGGTACCTAATAAAACGTTGGCAAACCACTTTATGTCCTCCATTATGCTCGACTTCGCCGCATACACGCTAATATTAACGTTCAATATGAATTAGTCATCTACCGCCATCTAGCAGTGACACTTCGTAGCTTTTATTTGCTTGGTGGACTCTCGGAAGTGTACGGCCCAATGGTAGTCCATGTGCAGTCCAAATGTTTATAAGCCGACAGTACAATTTCATTCGAAAAATGAAACCTAACTGGTTTGTGAATCAACTAATTCAATCAGCATGTACACACACCAAACTGGCTCAATCGTTTTACTAATTTGCAACGTTTGTATCGTTCTGTGGACAGCCATCCCTGTACAAATTGTGATGCAATTATCTCTACCGTCGCAAATTCCATTCCACCCATAAAGAAGCCTTCAATTTGGCTTAGTACATTATTGCACAGCTTCTCTGCCGAAGTTCAATGCAATTCGTTCATCAATTTCTCAAAAGCTTACGTAGCCTGTGTTCCAATTTCAGATAACAACACTGAAATGTGCTCTACATTGTGCATCCACATGCAATAGACAAAATTCCAATATCTCCTTACGACGGATAGTTCCTACGGGTGACTTTCACAGTTTATGGCAAATGGAAAAGTTCAGCAATAAAGCTGTGTTTTACTAGAAAATATCGATGAAAGGAATACTGCTTGTGTCATGCAGTAGATAAACGAGTACCTATATGAAAGCAAATCCCATTCCTAGTCCAATGATTTGTGAATAAAAGACAGACCCCCAATAAGTATCCAATTTGGCAACGAGCTGGGTTCATATAAGCCTGCGGTATCTGTGGACCTGCATTGTATTTATGTAGTTGTCAGGATGTAAAGTTGAATTACTATTCAGAATATGTAAGGACTTTGCTTTCATGCTGAGTTCTTCTTAAAATGGAAGTCGAAAACCAAAATTGATTCGAAGTTAATTGAATTAGAAGTGACTTTGAATGTGTGCTGGAAAAACCGAATTCTTGACATTGAAGGATATTAAATCTGAGAATTACCTTTATTTCCAGTGAGAGGTTGAGGTTTTGCAATTAAATTGCAAAATGCTCTGTTCACATTTCGTCGATATTTTGTCAAAGGTACCTTTGACTGTTGACAACTGTCTCTGCTCGGTTTGTGTGGAGATTGTCACTGATAGTTTGGAATCGGTGGCAGAATGTGGCAAGTGGACATTGAGAGTTGTGATTATGGCCTTTTTAATTTATCCTCGATGATAACTTGGCGCCAAGTTCAGCAAGAGCTCTTATGCGAATTTTGAAAAGTTCTGTTCCCTTTAGTTCGCTTTCCAAAAAATCTGATTCAAAAATGTAACAGCCAAAAAAAATTGACAGTTGTGATGATGGCCTTTTTAATTTATTCTCGATGATAACTTGGCTTGAATGTCAGTGAGAAAAGTAAATTCTGAAAAGTTCTGTTCCTTTTAGTACGCTTTCCAAAAAATCTGATTCAAAAATGTAACAGCCAAAAAAAATTGACAGTTGTGATGATGGCCTTTTCAATTTATTCTCGATGATAACTTGGCTTGAATGTCAGTGAGAAAAGTAAATTCTGAAAAGTTCTGTTCCTTTTAGTACACTTTCCGGAAAATCTGATTCAAAAATGTAACAGCCAATAAAAATTGACAGTTGTGATGATGGCCTTTTTAATTTATTCTCGATGATATTTTGGCTTGAATGTCAGTGAGAAAAGTAAATTCTGAAAAGTTCTGTTCCTTTTAGTACGCTTTCCAAAAAATCTGATTCAAAAATGTAACAGCCAAAAAAAATTGACAGTTGTGATGATGGCCTTTTCAATTTATTCTCGATGATAACTTGGCTTGAATGTCAGTGAGAAAAGTAAATTCTAAAAAGTTCTGTTCCTTTTAGTACACTTTCCGGAAAATCTGATTCAAAAATGTAACAGCCAATAAAAATTGACAGTTGTGATGATGGCCTTTTTAATTTATCTTCGATGATAATTTGGCGTGAATTTCAGTGAGAAAAGTAAATTGTGAAAAGTTCTGTTCCTTTTAGTACGCTTTCCGAAAAATCTGATTCAAAAATGTAACAGCCAAAAAAAATTGACAGTTGTGATGATGGCCTTTTTAATTTATTCTCGATGATAACTTGGCTTGAATGTCAGTGAGAAAAGTACATTTTGAAAAGTTCTGTTCCTTTTAGTACGCTTTCCGAAAAATCTGTTTCGAAAATGTAACAGCCAAAGAAAATTGCTTTTGCCGGATTCTGACAAGTTCCAACCAGGGTTGACAAATGTGCTACGATCGTAACTTTTAAGTTACAATGGACTTTGGAAAAATACACAATACTATCGCCCCGAAAAAGATACATTCGAAGAGTATTTTTTTTTTTTTTTTTTAATTTTAAATTTTTATTTATACTCATTGGCCGTTAGCAATAAAACATTTTAAATACGAATCTTGAAAAAAATCAACTCTTGGTCTAAATTATAAGAAATAAAGCATTTAATTTGACTTTAAGTTAGGAAATAGTTCGATTGGAGTCACCGATCCGGGGCAATTTTCAAAAATCTCAATATTTTCGCTGATTTGAATGTTATGTAGGTACATGAGACTGATTTTTACTTTTAACAATTACGCGTATGGAAAACAGTTTCAATTACAATGGATTTATAACAGTGCAAGTAAACAAAAAGTGTTTTTTGCGGCCAACTCAATACACACAAGGACCAATAAAATTCGGATTTAATGTTTGATTTAGCAGCAGAAATCTGAAATTTCAGCTTAAAATATGAAATACCAAAAAAAATCGAGAACCACGTAGATCAAATTTAAAATGGCATCCGTCAAATCCAATTATTAGTTGAAATTCACACTGGGGCGAGTTCCAAGTTCCAAATTAGTAAAGTAAATTAATATTTACTTTGGGAACTTAGGGCATATGGTTCACAACAGCGACAACTTGAAGGTTGATGCTCGCCTCTGGTGGAACAACCAAATTTAGTCACAATAGCTAACAGAATTTGTTTTTTGTTAAGATTATTTTACTTCTATGAAATGCTAGGTGGGATCTAGAGTTCACTGCCTACCAAAAGAGGACTTTAGATTCGAGTTTTTTTCTATTTCTAAGGGCCAATGCATATTTAATACACTTTTCTTTATATGTGTATCCATAATTCATGCTTTTATTATTCTGTGTATATATAAATAACGATATACGAGTACCTGCATTTTTTGTAACTTTTACATCTTACAAGATTTTTGAGTGAAATTGTTGTTTTTTCGGAAATGTTAAACACATTAAAGTAATTGGAATTCAATATTGATCATGAAAGTTTATTATTATGCAGATAAACAAGTTCAAAGTCAAATTGAGGGCTTTTAGTGAACTTATTTTCTTTGGAAATGAAAGTATGTGATCGGAAATTAAGTGGGAGGACTTAATTGGTTTTTAAGCTAAAATTTAGCGAGGCAGTTTAGCTAAGCAAAGTTTGCTTGCTAAATTCTTAACTTCATATAGATGGGCCGATGACAAGTCTCCACTCATTTAGCTCGCGAAATAAATGTCCGGTACATTAAATCGAAGATAAATTTTGTCAGAAGAGAAAGGAAATGTTTGTGCTGTGATTGTTATGGATTTTTTCGAGGAAACCGCAGAAAACACTTGCCTGATAAATAAAAGAAAACGCAAAAATAAAAATTCCTTTTCATGCGATGTATTTTATAAAAAAAAAATGCGGGGCTTGTGGAGGAACGATCAGCAATATGGAAATTGCCGAAAAATTCCACTGAAAGTATTTCGAGATATATTTGCAGTCTCAAATCAGAAATAAATTCTAATTATGCTATACGCATTAAAACTACGTTTACTGACATCCGCCATATGAACATTTGGTTTTTGTCCCATCTTTATGAGGCTTAATAATTTAATAATTTATCTTTGGAGTGGAGACTAGGGACGCTAAAATTTTGCGCGATACTATACTTTAAGCTAAAAACTGAATAAGTGCAACTAGTTGTTGAGCATACAAACATTTTTATCAAAACCGAAAATTTGGGATTCCAAAGTTGCTTAAAGTACCTACCTATTGTTATTGTTAAATTAGTGTGGAAAATGTGAGACGGAATAATTTTAAGCATTTAAATTGCTGATGCATTTTGGATATCACTGTTGGTTGTACCCGTTTTTATGTAGATAGCCTATAGAAAAACAATGTAACAAATAGAATTGAATTGCATTGAGTTGAATTACATTTATTTTTTATTTTTTATTTACGAAAATAAAAAATACAATTGAGCCCGAAAAAATACAATTGGAACTAAGATTTGCTTACAGGTTCCTAGTTCCAAGAGTTTCATATTGACGATATCGTTTTTGAAACTTTTATGACCATAAATGACACTAAATTGTTGTTGCATTTGTTCTGCTTTTAAAATGAAACTAGAGCAGTAAGAAAAATTAGAACGAAAATTCCTAATAGGAGTGAGTGCGTACACAACAACTTTATTAATGTAGAAACATAAAAAAAATGCATTAAAAATGTGTTCAAATCACATTTTTCAGCTGCTGGAATCTGACATTTCAAGATTATTTGAAAACAAATTCGATTGAAAATTTGCGGTTGCCATGCAAACAATTGCTACCTCTTTCGTAATACACTTTTACAGCCTTATTTATTAGAATTTTCTATACGCGCCTAAACACCTGTATAGTTATACAGTGAATACAGTATTTACACAGCCTTTATACACCCTTCCACAAGTTCTTATTTATAAAACATTTTTCCATGCATGCTAGTTATACAGGGCTTGCGTCAAAAAAGGTACTGGAAAGGAGAAATCTATTACATTTATCTGTCCGAAAAGATAAAAAAACTAAGCAGCTTGTGAGAAATGCAAAATTCAAATAAAGGGTGTTTTTTTAGAGGTATAGAACTTCGTATTGAAATAAAACACAAAGAAATCGTTTTACTGTCCATCAATTTGGCTTTATTGGAAGGATAATTTTGTGCCATTAATGTTTAAATATGACTTCGCATGTGATTTCGGCATGTGGCCGCCGCGGCTGCTTCGAATAAAGCCAAGTCTAGAGGTCCAATTTTCAACCACTTTTTCGAGCATTTGGGGCTGTATGTCGGCAATAACGCCACGAATGTTGGCTTCCAAGTCCCCTGACGTTTCTGGTTTGTTGGCGTAGGCGAGCGACATCACATATCCCCAAAAAAATTAATCCAATGGTGTCAAATCACACGATCTTGGTGGCCAATTGACAGGTCCATTCCGCGAAATTATGCGCTCATCGAATGTTTTCTTCAATATATCGATTGTGACGTGCGCTGTGTGGCATGTAGCTCCGTCTTGTTGGAACCACATCTCATCCACATTCATGCCATCAAATTCGGGAACAAAATAGTCGGTTATCATGGCTCTATACCGGTGTCCATTAACGGTAACTGACTCTCCAGCATCATTTCGGAAGAAGTATGGCCCAATGACTCTACCAGCCCCTAGAGCACACCAAACAGTCAGTTTTTGTGGGTGTAATGGCTTCTCAAGGGTCTCATGTGGATTCTCTTCACTCCAAATGCGGCAATTTTGCTTATTGACGTAGCCATTCAACCAAAAATGAGCCTCATCACTGAACAACATTTTGCGATGAAAATCAGCATCGATATCAATCTCATTTTCAGCCCATACACCAAAATCTAGACGCATTGCATGGTCTCGCGGCTTTAATTCTTGCACAAGCTGGATCTTGTAAGGTCGTAAGCTAAGATCTTTGAGCAAAATCTTCCATAAAGTTGATGGACAAAGCTCCAATTTCTGTGCTCGGTGGCGAGTCGATTCATCCGGGTCCTCTTCAACACTTTGCTCTACAGCGGCAATTGTTTCTTGGGTACGCACTGTTCGACGTCTCTGCGGATGCGTATTATCACATAGAGTAAACGTAGTGCGAAAACGATCCATGGTTAACCGAATTAATTGCTCTGATGGACGATTATATCGACCATAAAATGAACGGAGCTTGCGGTAAACTTCGCGAACTGAACCATTAGTTTCGAAATAAATTTGCACGATTTGCAAGCGCTGTTCATTTGTCAACTTGTTCATGATGAAATGGCAAACCAAACTAAAAATAAATCACTTGACAGCTGACAAAATGGCCGACAGTTAAAATAGTGTTGCCAACTTAAAGTTCTATACCTCTAAAAAAAAACACCCTGTACAAATATGAAAAGGAACTAAAACTAAAATTGAAATATAAAAAAAGGATGATTTGGAACTCCTAAGAAACGGTAGTCTTATGCAAATTAAAACGAATTTTTAAACAATTTGAAATATCTCATTTCTGCTCATATTGCTTATCGAGGACACTTGTAGAATCTTGAAAATTCAAAATAAAAATGTCGATACAATCTATCCAATTTATTTTTGATTTAATTTAAAATAAAATGTAACAGATTTTTTAAATCAAAATGACATTTCGATACTATTCCACCTCTATACAAGCTCTAAACAACGTCCAAGCGCGTTTAGCTCATACAAGCTCTATACAACGTTGAAATTTTTTTATAAATAAGGCTTATGCGTTTAGAGGCATTTCAGAGCGTGCATAACTTTATACATTCTTTGTAATACGTTTATAAATAAGGCTGTTAGTCTCTTTTGCACACCGCTGACTTTAAAACATTAAAAAAATGATGAAAAAATTTAGTGTCATACGGGCTTAAGAAGATATATTCTGCCCGAATTTGTTTCTCTATCGTCAGCTTTCATTACATTTGTGGAAAATGAACTGGATTAAAGTCTCAAACTCTTGATTTTGGCACTTAGTTGCTACTTTCGGAGGTCTCGACGATAATCTTCTGAAAAATTACGGAATGAGTGCCCAACATGTGCTCATCATAAATCAGCATTCTATTTGTATAGTGTAACTATCGCCCCCTTTACGGTTCCTACTTGCTTCCACTCCGACCCGGGTAGATGGCGTTGGTGTGGTTACGGTCCTTAAACTCGTAGTGCATTTTTCATCTACAGTTTGCCTTCACGTAGCCATATGCTACATAGGTTTTTCTGAAGCGTGCTTCACTGAATTTTATTCTTTCCTTTAAATTCCGTCGGTAATATGAAACAGGTTCCAGAGCTGTTTTAGTTTTCTAATTGACAGGAAATGCTATCAAGTAATTGCCTTATGGCACTTTTCAAATACATTTTATTGTTCTCAAAATTTCTGTACTCGAATAAATTGGGTTAACCTCTGGGAAGCATAAAAATGCCTCCTACTTGCACACTTTTATTTAAAAATATGCTTCCGCTTATCTTATCATGCTTTCGCTGCTGCCTCCTGCCATTGCTCGTGGAATATTTTTCCCTAGAGCTTCGCACTTCGAATGCTACGCCTCCTCGGTTGTAATAAAACATCGAACACTAAGCTATACTAATCGTTGGTGGCAGCGAGCAGCAACCGAGTTCCTCTCTGCATAAATTGGAACGACATTTGCATTTTACATCGCCGTACACAGGTCGGATGGGTAGTGGCGTGGATTTATGTGCCACTCCACTGAACATGAACAATATTCGCTTAGTACACGGGTTCGTTCTTGTCCACTCTCCATCAAAAGTGTGTTTGCCGAACGAAGAGTGTGCTTGAAACCAATATCCTTGTCTTTTGTATTTTCAAACAGATACGTGGTGGTCTCGAAGGCGTTCGTCTATTATTTACTTCCATTGTCGATAATTGGAGCACTTTACATCCTTATGGCGAACCGTTTGCACATCAGCGCACGGGAAATGCCCGGTGAGGCATTGGGTATGCAGAGCAGAGCACAGGCTCGTGCCAGGCGTCATGTCGCCCGAATGGTGGTGGCGTTCGTGGTTGGTAAGTAGTGGTTGCATTTTCAGATATCCTTTTTTTATACCGTGTTTTTTAATTGGAAACATCAATTAACACACTGTCTGTTTTTGTTTGTGTGTATTTTCAGTGTTTTTCGCGTGCTTCTTTCCGTCGCATCTATTTGCATTGTGGTTCCAATTGAACTCAAAGTCGACAGAGGACTTTAACGAATTTTGGCATGCACTACGGATTATTGGTTTTTGCACCAGGTAAGGAAGCTTGTTTTTATTGACAAATTGGGTGGGTTTTTTTTATTTTTCCTCTCCATCTCGCACTGGTTCCATTTAAAATTAAATTCACGTGCCGGCGAACATGTGACCCTGAGAAATTGTAATTGATTTCCCGCTGTCAATATATTTTTTATTAAATTTAGAAATGGATCATCGATGGCGCGTTTTTTTTTTGCCCCCCCTCCCCAAAAAAAAAGGAAAAATATCATAATGCTCTGACATGTGTCAACGTCTGATGCTCAATTTATTACATTAGTTGGATTGTTTGTCATTTCGCCTCATGGAAAACTCGTATACATTTTCACAAACTTACGAGGGGCTGTGAACGTATTTTATTTGTCCGGTGCATTTTTATGGGAGTGGACTCAAATTAAATTTGGGAGAGCGCGAGTAAAAGTTGTTAATTTGACTGTTTGTATTTAGATATGAACTCGTATGAACAATCTTATAGGAGAAATATTAAAGGGGCCCCCTTACATTCAGCTATCAAGCTTGCGAGGGCATTCATGTGTGGATGTAAGGACATAACAAGGATTTATAGCCGGTCATTCTTTGAGGGGATGTTTTTGCCATATTTTTGGAAGCACTTATTGCAGCAGAATTACACCAGTAAACCAGTGAAACAAGCTTCTAGGCTACATCAGGGTTTGTTTTCCAGGTGTTTAAACACCAGTTGTGGTATTTCACTTCCAGCAGCTATGTTGCAGCTTTATTTAGTGCATCACTTGTGGTTTGCGGATTTCCCAGTACTACACCAAGTGTGGTCTATGGTTTTGCCTGCATCAAACCAGTTGTCGCTTGAGGTTTCTGAAGAGCACCACACCAGTTGAGATTTTAATGTGGCAGCTTCATGTAGTGCATCACTTGTGGTTTGCGGATTTTCCAGTACTACACCAAGTGTGGTCTATGGTTTTGCCTGCATCAAACCAGTTGTCGCTTCAGGTTTCTGAAGAGCACCACACCAGTTGTGAGATTTTAATGTGGCAGCCTCATGTAGTGCACAACTTGTGGTTTGAGGATTTCCCAGTACTACACCAATTGTGGTCTATGGTTTTGCTAGCATCTCACCAGTTGTTGCTTCAGGTTTTCAAAGAGCATCACACCAGTTGTGGTATTTTAATGTGGCAGCTTTATTTAGTGCATCACTTGTGGTGTGAGGATTTCCCAGTACTACACCAATTGTGGTGAATGGTTTTTGCCAGCATCTCACCAGTTGTCGCTTGAGGTATCTGAGGAGCACCACACCAGTTGTGGTATTTTAATATGTGACAGCTTCATGTAGAGCACAACTTGTGGTTTGAGGATTTCCCAGTACTACACCAATTGTGGTCTATGGTTTTGCCAGCATCTTACACACCTGTTGTGGTATTTTAATGTACAACTTGTGGTCTTCCGTTTTTCCAGCTACACAAATTGTGGTCTACGGTTTTTCAACATGACAGTCAGAGGAACACCAGCTGTGTTCTTTTAGATGTGTTTTAGCAGAACTTCTTACAGCTATGGCTTCATGTAGAGAAAGCGACAGCGCGACAAAAGAACCCATGTCCAGATAATGAGAAACCAGTGCCACAACTCACTACAAATGAGGTTAGCTTTGCTTTAGACAATCTTAAGAACTCTTTGGTCGCTGGAGCACGTATATACTGTACGGATAAAAGGTCTAGTTTGTGTGACATTGCGTTTAAGGTTTTCGCAGTGGCAGTTGTTGTCAGTTTGACACATTGTGACAGCAAAATGCTTTCGTACCGACATTGGAACTACATTTCGAATTGTAACTTGCCCAGTAAATCATATTTTCCTATTCCCTTGATCACAGTTACATTTTATTGAAAACATTTCGAGTATAAGCCCAAAAAGTCAATCACCCCAAAAAGGCAATCGCTCAGCCGTCGTCCCGTCGGGTGTTTCTTCCACTACACAACCGCATTCAGCTCACGCAAATAGGTACAGAATTATGTTGCAGCGGCCGTTGTCGGCTTAATTAAATAGTCCAGTCTACCGTGTTGTCCAGCCAAGCGAAAGAATACTTGCCACCAACATAACAATTAGCCAAGCTCGTTTCGATCTGATTCAAGCCACAAGATACAGATCAAAAATAGAAAAGGACTAGCTATCCGCTTGCCTATTCAATTAAATCGATGCTTAGTGACCAATAAAGGTCCTGCCAGGTAACGCAAATATATTGCAATTTAATAGCCGTGGTGCTAAAGATGTTTACGTCGTCGGCAGTTAATTTTATCACCCCGGCGGGAGTAACACTTTAAACGGGGCGATATCTCTCCAGGAGGTGCACTCTAACTTCTCTCCAAAATGTAGGACATCAACTTCACTCCATTTTATGAGGACATCCTTAAGAACTTATAAAAAAGCAATTAATTTTGGAAAGTGCCTTCGCAAAGCTTAAATCAAAAATAAATTTGCATTTGGTGACCGTGGTTGTCTGCGTGTGTTTTCGTCTTTTCGTGTGCTGATCACAAAAGGTTGGTACACAAATGTTGTCCTCTGAAAGGTTAGTTTTATTAGGATGAGTGCAAAGTGGTTTTAGTCTTCTGTTTACCTTATGGAAACAAAATTGCAGCCCCTCCGAAGGTCTATTAAAACAAATTAACTGTCAGATAAGATATAAATCCATTTTTCATAGTCGAATAGCAGCTATTCGAAGAATATAACAGCTAACTGTCTCATAAAGTTATCTGCCCGTTTCTGAGACTGATAAAATATAAATCTCTAATTAAAGTAGGCGAACTGTCAAATTTGAAAATTTTATTTTACAATGTTTTGTTTGGGGACATCAGTGACTTATTATATATGGAATGCTAGTGAAATGTCACTTCCATACAATCTCTGCCTAGAAAATGAAGCCAACATAACTAGCGCTCGTGGTTCTATGCGAAAAATAAGCGAAACAAAATGACAACCATCTTGGAATTCTCCATAGAATGCTAGAGCCACCTATTGGGCGTGAGTGGAATTGCCAAGTGAAACGGTTGAATTTCAAATTGTTGCGGCATTGTTTACAATAGATGTCATCTCGAAATTGTGCTAGTTTAAATAATTAATAATAGATGGATCCAACAAAATTTTAATAAAAAACCGTTTTTTATTGTCCAATAAATTGCACAATTTTCGTATATTTATTGCGAATTAGTTTTTTATGTCCTTATTCATTTAATAAATATGATTTAATAACACTTTCGCGTATATTTCAATCACATTTCTGATCAATAAATACTTATGATTGTCAAGAATATCACATTCAAGTATGTACAGGGTGTCCGCCGGGAAGGTATACTGCTTTGTTTGTTTATAATTTTTG
Organism: Cheilosia variabilis; assembly: GCA_951230905.1. Taxonomy (NCBI): domain Eukaryota; kingdom Metazoa; phylum Arthropoda; class Insecta; order Diptera; family Syrphidae; genus Cheilosia; species Cheilosia variabilis. The sequence goes on along the minus strand of OX579680.1, from coordinate 56,178,223 downwards.
ATTAAATGAAAGAGAATGGATCTTATATTGATAAATGTTTTATTTAATGTCGGCAATTATGTATGGAATAACATATCAGGTTATGGTAGTCTCACAAATGAGAGCCCTTTTGAGCACATTTTTCATTACATTCTCACACATTTTACGCGGTATTTCATTAATTTCATCACGAATATTTTATATATATTTTGTTTGAGTTGCTCAAGCGTTTCCCGTTTGTTTGCATAAACCTTGCTTTTCAGATATCCCCACAAAAATAAGTCCGGAGCAGGCAAATCAGGCGACCGTGGAGGCCAATCAACATCACCATTTCTTGAAATAACTTGTTATGGAAAGAGGTCTCGCAATCAAGCCCAAAGCATGAAGTTGTGGCGTTAAAAAGTTTTCAATCAGATCACGATATCGCTCCCCATTCACAGTTACCGTTACGACGTTTTCATTTTCAAAGAAGTAAGGTCCAATGATTCCGCCTGACCAAATTGCACACCAGACTGTAACTTTTAGTGGATGCAAAGGTGCTTGGGCCTATCACCTACAGGCCCTCTTTCTTTCAAATCATTCACTACACGATAAATAGTGCGTTTTGTTGGCACGTAACTTTGTCATCGTCATAGTAATCGAGGATTGATTTTGATAAAATGTTTTAACGATTAAAACACGTTGGTTTATCGAATATTTTTCCATAATAAATTTGCCACGTGTCTACTTCACGAGTGCCAAATATGAACTGTCAAGACTAATGTTTACCAAAATTCCAAATTCCGCATGCAAATAATAAAGCCCATAAAACCCACTTTATTTCTGCTTTTTACGATTTGTCGGTTATTTATTGTTAAGCCGCTAAGATATTTTATTGCGTTATCAAAGAAACAAAAAAATTGTTCTTTGTTCTCTTTATTTAACCCTTTTTTAAAGTTGCACCCAAACTTTGGCTTTGTGTTTAAGCAATCAAAAATATTGTTTATTGTTCTTTTGAACAGAATTGTTGCTTCACATCCTTCAAACTCAGTTTCTCCACTATTCAAGAGGAAAAGCAGAGAATTTGCGGTGCTTTCACTCAAAGTCTGGACAGCAAGACTGACATTCATGATTTTAGAATGCCAGTTAATATGTTTGTCATTTAGCTTGTTTGCAAAGTGAAGCCCAAGTGTGGAAAATTGTGGAAAATTGACCAATTTTTCAATATGCTCCCACTTTATTGCCTTCCCATTCTCATCGTAAATTACTTTATGGGCTCCCCATGTATTACGAATTAATTTAAGACAATGGCAAGCTTCTATGAAATTTGTTCATTTTTTTCAGGATGTTTAAAACTTGGTTTCAACTCCTCTAAAGACCAGCACTTAAGTTTTTAATTTTAAATCTTTATTCAATTAATCGCAATAACACAGTCTTATGCAAAACTATCTGCAACGAAATGGAAACGTCAGATGTGAGTTTCCAATTTATTCCGCTCCGAACCACGAGAGCTAGCGCTTATGTTGGAACCAACGCGAAGTTGTCTACTAGCAGTCCATATATAATAAGTCAATGGGGGACATATGTTCATATGTAGAAATGGAATTGTTCGACTTTATTGACGATATTTTTATTGAAGAAGAGGAACTAGCAAACAATTACTTCAACCAAATAAGGAAACAAAGAGTAATGAGAAAGAGAGAAATTTTTGCCACTGAAACTAAAACGGTTAGTGATAAACGTCAAGCTTTGAACTTGACTATCTTCTATGCTTTAACACAGAGTATTGTCAATCAATGTGTCTCACTCACACCACTTTACCTTCGAATAGTTATCTAGCTCTTATTTTATGATTGAAAAACTCAAAGCTTATATCTAGCAGATAAATAGTGAAATAAATTTAATCGTTAGTTAGCAACCAGGCGATTTATCTGACTATTGAAAAATCGGCCCTAACTGTTGGGACTTATCAAACCGTTTTGCAGGCTCTCTGAATAAAAATAATCACTGCCATCATATTAGCATTTTTATTTTCATTTCAGTTTTCTCAATTCTTGTGCAAATCCCGTTGCATTGTATTGCGTTTCTGGGGTATTCCGGCAGCATTTCAATCGGTACTTGTGTTGCTTCTGCTTTAAGCCGACTCCACGCAATCGACATCATTCCACGACTGGTGTCCTCGACACAAGTATTATGTCAACGCGTCGCTCAACCAACTACAATCGCTCGTCGCTGCACATGAACAACAATTCCGGAGGACATCACAACTACCACAACAATTTCCAACGGCAACAATCCCTCCAGATGCAGCACAGTGTTATCAACAGCAATGGCGGATCATCTCCCACACAGAGCATTATATTAAGTGACAAGAGGTGAGGAACAGTTGCCATGATGCTTCAAAGTGATTTTCTATAAAATAGCAATAAATTACATTGACGGCATTATGGTAGAGGCTACACATTCAGACACAAAATTAAAATAAAATTGTAAATATTAGTTTTACACGTACGATATACATAGGGGCACATTGTAATTCTAAAAATCGATTAGGCTATGTAAATATGTACCGTGCAACCGCTGTAAGCTAGGACGTGTAATATAAAAACGTATGATGTTGGAGAATATTTATTCAATTTTCAGTTCTTAAAAGTTGTATCATCTCTCCAGTGAAGTACATTAAAATATGTAAGAGTTTGTAAATGAATGTCATTCATGAACAGTCTTGAAACGCTGACAATGCGCAGTGTGGTTCAAAAGTTGTGGTACGATTTTATTTACTGTCAACATTTTTCAAAACAAACTCACACTAGTGGTGAATGTCACGAAGAATTATATCGTATCTACTTGTAGGCGAAGTAAGACACTGTGAGTCGTCGAATGTGTCAGCACCATCTCTCTATGAAAAAACAATTCAAAACGTTATCTGTACTTCCGTATTATAATTTTTATTTTATTCCAATTCCACGATCTTGAAAAGATCTGTTCTCTTTCCTACACCAACATTTGTTGTTGTTTTATTCCCAACTATAACATGTCGCTTAGTTTTCAATTGCCAGATATTAGGTTTGTTTGACGTGAAAACTCGGCTACTATTTCGAAAGCAAAATGTTGCCCTGAAGTCTGTCATATTGAAAAATATTTATCTTTTGGTGAACGAAGTATGAAGAAGATAATACTTTTTTAGGGTTTTTTGTTAAAAATGAGTGAACTCAATTCTGATCTTGCAATAATGCAAATAGTTGATAAAAGTGCTTGCAATATAGATATTAAGTTTGAAAATGAATGACAGCTAGCGAACTGACAGCGAAACTCAGCCGTGAATTCTTGCCCCACAAATTTACTGCGGTCAGTTCAGGGCACAACCAGGACGCCCTAGAAGTCATGTCAAACACAGTTTTTTCAGTACCAGAGTGTTGGTGACCAAATCAAACAACTTTAGTAGTTTTTGTATTTTATTCACTTCGAATTTTTATTGTCCAATTAAAGTAAAAGTCAATAGTGGAAGTAAAATAAATTAAAAGAAAAGAACTAAAATTTAAAGTGATTCGATCCTTCTGTCATTCGTCAACCACTTAAAAGTCGTTGAATTCAAAATGAGGATGACGTTTGACGTTTCTTTCCCCCTCTTGCATCTTCAGCGAATGGCTGTGTTCAGCTCGGATGCGCTGTCAGCAACACAGGGCGAGCTCTGTGCTATATCGAACACATTAGGGTTAACCAAGGGCGCACTAGTGCGCACCAGGGCCCACGTCAAACAAACCTATATTCAACCTCATTTCTTTTCGCAGAGTCTGAACTAACCAGAGGTCTTCATTTTATCCTTTTTCGTCAAAAAGACGAGCGCTTTATGCAGCACATTTTAATTTTTACCCCACGCAGCTCCAAAATCCTCACATACACAAAATATTTGCCCACCTCTCACCAGAATCCTACTACTTGAACCTTTGAACAACACTGTCCATAAATACTCATACCTCCCTTCACATCCTTTACAATGCTTATGACAGTGCTTTATGTATCTGCTTTTGTTGTCAGATTACTATGATTTCTCAAATTCACACTCAAATGGGACACACAACACTCACGTGTCTTTTGACAAACTCTTGTGTCAAACGCTTGCAATTTAGTTTTTGAGTGACAAATGTTTTAAAATGGTCTTGGGAGTGTTTTGTGCTGCTCATCATATTTTTTTATTTAATAAAGATAAAATAAATAAATACATACAAACATTTATTGCACTAACAATGTGATTATTAAATAAATTTAGCGAAAACTATATTTTAAGACAGTTTATTAGCTTTGCGCCCGATGCAATTTGTGCGTACTGATACGAGTACTCTGTTCTCTCTGTAGTGATAAAGATCTTTGTATTTTCTGTGAAATTATTTAGATTAGAAAAATTTTAGACTTAACGAACAAAAACAGCTAATGATAAAATAAAATAAATTATTTAATGAAAATTGTAAATATGCGAGCACTTGTTTGTTGTTTTTGTTGCCTTTTTTTTGTTGTACAGATGTTTTGCACAAAAATGAAAGGAAGTGGTAAGTACCTAAGTGGACACAAAAACATATATATAATATAATATTATATTATAAAGTAAAACCCGTTGATCTTCTTGGATACAGGTCTGGCTAGATTTTGGTAAAGGTCATCCCATTTTTGGTTCATTTTATTGAACGCATCCCGCAGTAATTTCATTTACGCGATAGCTCTTTTCGCATCCTTATTTCGAATGGCAAATATATTATTCCAAAATACATAGTTTATTTCAAATATGTTGTGCTTTTACGTTTAAATATTTTATTCTTGAGTGGTAGCGTCCATCGGAAGATTTTCTTACTTCATTGAGTAGAGAACTAGCTCTGTTTTATACGGATTGATTCCTAAAACTTTGCGCTGAAAAATTTTAAATGAGTTTTTTTCCGAAAACAGCGATCCCTAGATCGTCCGCATACATACCAATTTCCAGCCACCTTTAACAGATGTTGATGTTGCTGAACGGCTGAATTTTCAACTCCATATGTAAACTCCTAACCAAAAAATAAGCAACAAGCAAATTTGTATAGAATATAGTTTTCAAACATCATATCCTCATGTCCGTTTAAACAAAACGCCTCCAAAAAGTGGGCTTTGCTCAAGAAATCCTCACTGGAATTGATGGAAAGATCACAAAATGCATACGATATGATCAATTTTGTACAGCTCACTCCGATTATAGTATGCTAGTAAATATTTGTAATCTATTATGCACAGTATATGTGACCGTGTAAGTTGACATTTGTTTTACAGTTTTCTTATTCATTTATTTGTTGTTTTTTTATTAATTTCAATTTCAGTTACAGCTTCGAAAGAATGTAACTTCAGAAGGAAGCTACTACCTTTTGGGAAGAACTCTCAATTTGTCAACGCGATTGGTACAAAAATAAATATTAATTACTAGAGGACCAACAGGAACTGGACCGTTGCCAATGCAGTTTTTGCTCAAAACTCATATTTGTTTTCATTTTAAAATAAAAATAAAAATAAGCACACAAATGTTAACGAGTGTTTGCCGGTCTTTCTTTTAGAAACTAGTTTTTGTATATCTTTTAAAACTATATGGATGTATTTTAGTAGAAAACAGCTGGTTAAAAAACCATCAAAAATCACAAAACGTTCAAAGTAAGTACCCGCTCGATAAAACTACTAGACCAAGGCTGACCCACATTGAGTCAGTTATAGCCACTAATTGATCTGGATGGAGGAGATAGTTGTTTGGGGTACATATCCGTTCAATAAGTATTCATGAGGGGGTCATATAGAGTCTTTTTAGTATGTATTTTAAAGCTTTACTACGCAAATGATTTCTTAGTCCAAAGAAGCAGGGATTGGCAAGCGTAATCAGTGGGGACGTTGAAGTATCTAGTTTAGTAAGTCTGACAGCTCTCTCACTAGATGAAACTCGGCTCTGATTGTGGGAAATCGGTCATGAGAGCAGCTGTTTCAGTTGACGTTTATGGAGGGGTAGCCGACGAATCTAGACAAGAAATTCGTGACTGAGTACTAAGTTGACAGTTCTCATATGTGGCTGACGTAGAAAATGACGTTCCCGACCAATCTAGTTTTTGCGTTCAGGTTACATCTCATCCAGACCAATCTAGTCGACTTAAGATAAGTAGATTCTTGAATGTGCACAATCTCTAAGCTCAAATGTATTCTCATTCAGATGATATCAGTCCAATTTTATAAAGACCTAGGCTTAGCTTAGAGAAGTCATATAATGTTGATGAAACTTTATGAATAAATCATGAGCTAAAGCTGAAAGCCTCTACAGTTTGTTAAAGCGAGGAAACTTCACAAACTTTTCGCCTATAAATATTCATCAGCAGTTCCATCAACGGCGGCTCTGGTCTAACAACGAATTGGTGTAGCGTTAATGATATTAGTTCGTGTTCTTGTGGTCTGCTCTGTTCAAAGTTATGGGTAGCTTGCGCCCAACGAATAACTCAATTTGCATCAAACTCTGACGTGACTAGAATCAACATATTTATCGCTGTCCAAAGTTTCGGAGACCCTTAGGGCACCAGCTACTTTCCATTATGCAATTACCACCTTTCACCGATAATGTGGTTATTAATAGAAGGACGTCACTCACACGGTATCCCTGTCGCACGGCCCTGCTGCACACAATTTATGCGCCGCAATGGAATACAGCTTATCGCATAAGACTTTTATGTGGTCACCTGAGTTGGTATTTGCCACCCGCCCACAGAATGTTCTATGCATTCGCCTTAAAATCACTCTCCATAAAGGATACCAATATTTAGATGCACTTTTGTCTATCGACAGCAGTGTTGGCTGGTGTTGATTTAAGGACTACATACGGATTACATTGGTTCTATAAGAGCTGGTCCGGCTCCCTATTTGGCACGCAAGGATATATGGTAATTCATGATCTATTTTTCAGCACACAAAGGACATTCCACACCACTGGGTTGGGGGTCGCATCTATCCAAGAAATTCAATTTAACTTTTCACATTTACTCGTGCGGGGGCGATGGACACAAAATATCCCTCATCTTTATGAATTTCAATATCCGTCAGCAAACGAATGAAGTTCGAGTTCACGTTCATGTTGTGGTTACCGAGGAGGCGAAGGAAATCTCAGTGGATACTGGGCGTAATGTCTGGCCAAAGGGTAAATTTTTTTTTCCTTTTGGCTTTGTGTCTTTTTTTTTCCTGGAATAAGTTCACTTGACTTCTGCTGCTGCTGGAAACTGATTACAGAAAAAACGAGGTTGGTGAATTGCGATGGAGATTGATTTACGTTTTTCCTTGTGACTGAGTAAATTTATGACCAGAAAATCATTTCAGATCGGCCAGGTCATAAATAAGTCAGAGGGTAGAAATTGGGATCTACGATTAATGTGCACAACAGATGGTTTGCATTTGCCGGAGACTGCTTTCGCCTGCCAAATGAAAAGCCATTCCCCGCTGATGTAATGAGGTGAGAGTCGCCTAGTCCCAAATTAGAATCGTAGAAAAAGGGATAAATTAAGAAACTTGTGAGCAGGGTTTTGTAATAAAAAAAAAAGTGGATTATCCGAAAGTGGGTGAAGTGTGGAATTGAAGCGTCTAGCGTCTTAGGCAAATTCTCTCGGAAGCTAAATATCTGGGAATTATCCTTGACAGTAAACTATCATGGAACCAGCAGATTGAACGTACCGTAAACAAAGCCAATAGATCTTTGTGGATCTGTCGTCGAGTCTGCGGTAAGAACTGGGGTCTTAAACCTCGGATGGTGTATTGGCTTTACTCGCTCTTCGTAAATCCAGCAGTTACCTATGCTGCCGTGGTCTGGTGGACGAAAACTAAGGAAGTCACCACAGTCAAAAAACTAGACAGAGTTCAACGTTTAGCTGGAAACTGCATGACGGGCTGCGCTCCACTCCGACAATGGCGCTTAATGTCATCCTAGATCTAACTCCTCTCCATATACATATTCAAATGGAGGCTAGACTAAGCATCCATCGCCTGTACCATTCGAATAACTTTGAACCTTATGCATTTCAGGGAGGTCATTTGTCTTTGCTCGACACAATGGAGCCTTCAAGCCCGTTTAGCATGCCTCTTGATGACAGGCTGCCTGAATATGGCCACCATAAAAGTTTCTCCATAATTATCCCCCCTAGGGATGACTGGGAAAAATATAAACCCAATCCATCACGACTTGACGTCATCTGGTACACAGATGGTTCTAAGATGGAGTCGGGGACTCGCTCTGGAATTTACGGTGAGTCGCCCCAGGTGCCTTGGGAAAAACTTATCCATATTTCAGGCTGAAATCCTCGCAATCAACCATTGCGCTAGAATAAATCTAAGTTCTAACACACATGGAAAAACCATATTTATCTTTTCAGATAGCCAAGCAGCTCTCAAAGCCCTTGACTCATTTGTCATAAAATCTAAACTTGTCTTAGAAACATTCACAACAATCTATGAACTTTCTAAGAAAAACCTAGTCATCCTCCACTGGATTCCAGCCCATAGAGGATTTGAGGGTAATGAATCAGCCTGGCTAAAATCGGAGCAACCACTCCACTTATCGGACCTGAACCATTCTGCGGAGTCAGCAAAAACCTTTTCAGGAACTAAATTAAAAACCTTTCTCGTACCGAGTCAAATGAGATCTGGCGCAGTACAACTGGGCAAAACTGCACCAGACAATTTTTCCCCAAATTCTTTCCCAGAAAATCGCTCTTCCTGATTAATCTGGACAAAAATAACCTGAGAATCCTAACAGGAATAATCAGCGGCCATGGCCTTGTGAAAAAATATCTCCACCGCATTGGCGTGGAGTGAAAAGATGGCTCTAGGAACCTACCAGGGTAGGCACAATAGGCTCCTTTAAGAAGCCGCAGTGCCAGAGCCCCCCTTGAAGGCTCTCCCGCTCTACAATCTAATCTAATCTAGGCAAATTGACTTGGACAGCAGGAACTACAAGGGGGCAAACCCGTAAGTTGAAGTAACCAAAAAGGAGCTCCATAGCTCCCTATGATGTTCGTGATTATATGTGTGTATTAATCAAGCTTGAAAGTACATTTCATATGACCCAATAAAACTGGTAGACGCCTTTAAGACATTCGCTCGGACACATGCTCACAGAATCTTTATGTCACAACTTTCCTAAGGACTTCGCCTTTCCAGATGGCCAAGTTCCTTCTGAACTTCCTTCGTGTAATATTTTGTTTTTTGTTGTAATACTGTTTGTTTTTGAAAACTTAAATACATATAACACGTCATTAAATAAACAAAAACGAAAAAAAACACAAAATGAACACATTGAAAAAAGTGATCCTAATATGGACCACTAGTGACCCTAATATGGAATATCACTGTAAGTAAGTAAGTAAGTAAGTAATACATTTTTCTTTATTTTTGTATATTAAAATTGTTCTTCTTATTTTAATTTGTTCACCTCACAATAATTAATTTTATATAATGTGACATTTGCCTCTATTAATATGTTAATTAATACAAAATGTCACTAACTATTCTCGAAATTTTTAGCTGCAATATTTACTATTTATTTTGAAGTTTGTTAATTGTAATATGAGAATAATGAAATAAATAAAAAAAAAAAAAAAAAATTAGTCGAGAAGTTCACCCACGATCATCAGATATGTATTGTATATATCTTTCACATATGGTTTTAGCCATCATTGCCCCGCCTCCTAAGGGCAGAGCGCTTTCTTCCGTACTAGCGAAAGTTTTATTCAAATCGCTTGAGTTATTCGTTGTTCTATGCAATTAAACCTGTTAATGGACACGAAAATCCTTCTGGCAGATACTTACCTACATTTGTACTGACATCCTCTTTCCGTCAGTGAAACTCGCATCCAAATCGGCCCAGTAGTGCAGTCAGTGTCAATTGTCAACCATTCCACTATTTTCCATTGCCACGCCCATTAAACTCATTATAATGAGCCCACTTTTCCAAAACATTAGAAATCAAATAGCCCAACATTGTCCCTTTAATTTGATATCACTCAATCCACTTATCTCCATTCCAATGCTTTGAAAATAATTGTTGTCCCTCCACATATCCATCCAGAACACCAAAAGCACACAAAATAGGCAGCCGATTATCACACTCTTCAAAATTTACTAGTGGACCAAAATGTGGGTCCACTATTCGGTTTTGCAGAGTGTATATAGACTTTCTGTGCTTTCGACGGAGTGGGGTTGCTTGCTGATATTTCTGAGCGCCTGGTGATTCAGTAACAATTTTCGTCGGACAAATTGCGTTTTTGACGTGTGCGATGTCGATGAAGTTGGTCGTTCACTTGGTCGCTTGGTCATTTGGTCACTTACTTGTCAGTTTAGTAATATATATAAATATTTCTATGGGAGTAACTCCCAACAAATTAACGTTTTCGGCAGAGATCATTTAATCGCATGTTACCGTCGAGCTTAAATTTGTTATTTGGACGAATTTGCGCGAACTATTTAAATAAAGGGTTTTTCAACAGAGACGCTACGGGACAGCAAACGACGCCGAATTACTTGCCGCTCTTTTGACATTTCTCGTCAGTAAGGTTTGCCATTTCATGATGGAAAGATATACGAGCCAACAACGAGTCGAAATTATTAAAATTTACTACCGAAATTCGGAGTCAGTGGCCTCAAGGTTAAGAGCGCTACGTCCAATTTATGGCCGTCATAATCGTCCTAGCAGATCAACAATTGAGCGTCTAGTGGAAAAATTTGAATCCACAGGCACAGTACAAAATGTTCCCGTGCCAGTGAGATAAAGAAGTGCCCGTAGTGTCGAGAATATTGCTGCCGCTGAGGCTTCAGTTGAAGAAAGCCCAAATGTGTCTCTCACACGTCGTTCTCAAGCGTTGGGCATCTCTGTGACGTCGTTGTGGCGAATTTTGCGAAAAGATCTTGGCCTACATCCTTACAAGATTAAATTGACGCAAGAACTGAAGCCGCTTGACCACCAGAAGCGTCGTATGTTCGTGAATTGGGCTGAGCAACAACTTGAAAATGAGCGATGAGGCTCATTTCTGGCTGAATGGCTTCGTCAATAAACAAAATATGCGGTATTGGTCAGGCAGCAATCCACACGTACTCCATGAGTCATCATTGCATCCCGAAAAAATTACGGTTTGGTGTGGTTTATGGGCCGGCGGCGTCATTGGGCCGTACTTCTTCCATGATGATCAAGACCGGCACGTTACTGTGAATGGGAATCGCTACCGTTCAATGATAACCGAATATTTTTGGCCTCAATTGGATGATATGGACTTGGAGCACATGTGGTTCCAACAGGACGGCACAAGCCGCACAGCGAATGTCACAATCAATTTATTGGAAACCAAGTTTGGAGAACGAGTTATCTCACGAAATGGTCCAGTCGCTTGGCCGCCTCGGTCGTGCGATTTTATTTCCTGTAGGGCTACGTCAAGTCTATGGTCTATGCCAACAAGCCAGCGACGATTGATGAGCTTCGTACGAATATCGAACGTGAAATTGCAGCAGTATCGGCCGATTTATGCTTGAAAACCGTCGAAAATTGGGTTCAGCGTCTGGACTTCTGCAAGCGTGCCCGTGGTGGCCATGCAAAAGAAATCGAGCTCCATACATAATGGCATCGAACGTACTTTCACAGGAATAAAGAATTTCATTGATATCCAAAACCGTTTTTGTTTCATTTAAAAAACTTTTGTTGCGCTCTTATTGAAAAACCCTTTATTTCAAATGCAGAGTTGTCCTATAATGCGCATTTGGAGTAGTGCTTGCAGAAAATTTTCCTTTTTAATGCGAAATAATTATGCAGAAGCTATTAGGACTTCGACTTCGATCGCCGTCGACAGACAAACTCTTTAAGGTGCAAAGTCTCCATAGGCTATAGCTCTTCTTAAAGCTTTAATGAATATTAGGTCTGTTCCTTTACTTTTGTAGTAAGAATGGAAAAGACTGTCAAAATGGCAGTGGTGGGGATAAATTCTCCCACAGAGAGAGACACTTACGAAAAAGTTAGGGAACGCTACATATATAACGACAGATATATAATTCAAAAATTCAAAAAAACTGTACGAAAACTCGTTAAAATATCTGATAAGCTCGAAGAATTTGCTAATTTACGAACAACATTAGTTGATTTATCTACCTAGCGATGAAAGTGATTTGAAATTAATCAAATTCATGAATTTGAGTATATGTAAGAGCTTGTACTGATTATACTAAATACAAGCATTCGGGAAGAGGAAAAAGCGGCACAGCATTAAAAATTACGTGGAGGAGGTTGTCCTTTCTTACTCCTTACAGCGAGGAAGAATTTTGTCGCCACCAAAAGAATCTAAGGAGAACATTGAATTTTATTTTTCCGCCTGTTGATACCATTTTAATATACAAGAAATCAAAACAAATGTCAAATAGGACAACAAATTTCGAATCAGCTGTTAATTGCCAGCTTTTTCAATTCTTACACCAAGAAATTTGTTGAGTAAAAATTCGTAAGATTCTCAGTGGCGGGGTAATTTCTTGCTCTCTCCATGACGCTCTCTTTTACGAATTTTTCGAGTTAAGGAACGGCATTGAGCAAAAATTCGTAAGAATTAGTAAAAATTCGTAAGATTTAAAAGTAAAGGACCTACTCTGTTTCGAAATTCTAGTCAAGAATTTCCATAAACGTCAACTAGAAAACGATCAAAACTGAAACACATCAAGGCGTCCCAACTGTTTTTTTCTTTAAGAGTAGCTTGGACATGTACGTATTTAAATATTTATTGTTGTTATTAAATTACACTTAGCAGATGTCAGTGTTATTTTATTCCACCAGCAGAATTGGTAGAACATCTCGGTTCTCGACTGTCTTCATGTCTCACCCATCTTAAGCGCTTCTACGGTTTTTACTCTCCATTTGAGAAACAAAATGGATTATCCCTTATTAAGCATCAATCATTTGCCTTGTCGTCAGAATGCCATAACCTGTAACATGTATACGTACTAATCTTCTTCTTACGTGATTAAAATAAGAAAAAAAAAACCTTTCACGTAAGCATTGTTTTTTTTTTTATTATCCGGAACAAATGTGTGAACACCACCAGAATACTAATTGTTTTTTTTTTTGTAATATTCCCTTTAACGAGGTGTCTATTTACACGAACGTTATCTGTCAATAAGAGTTGAAAAAACTTCATCAAATACCTACCTACCCTAAACCTACCCACGCGCACAGCAAAACTCAAATAAAAACTTAAAGCCGACTAAAGCTCTTCAATATTTGTGTTAATTCCTTTGTCACCTGCTTTCGTGTAACCACGCAATAAATATGTTCGTGTGCCTACGCACACTTGCAGTCCTATGGATTTATTAACCGTGCAAATTGTTTTCATTTTGAGACCCATTTCTGATGGTATTTAATATTTGGTCGAGTCTAGCTGAAACATGAGGGTATGTAAACTATTACAGTCTACCTATATGAGGAGGGTTGTCTACCTTTGGATAATAATGCGATCCGATGTCATACATCGGGCCGTGATAATAATCCGGTGGGTTGGTTGTTTATCAATTTTAGCACGTTTCGTTGAATCGTTTACCATCCATATGTTTGACTATGCAAATTCGGAGACTAAACATTTATAAATACTTAAACGCAGATAGTTTGAGGATGCGTGTGCATGAATCCTTAATCTGTGATGACGGCCAGAAGGATAACGCCTGACAATAATCGTAGTCGACATTGTTTTGGCGTAGCGTTTACGTCGGTGGACCTGTAGTTAACACTGAATTAAGATTTTATCTGCCGGTGGAATTTATTAACCTGTGTAAGGACTGTTTATAGTTAGAACGTCTTCTCCTCCGCCATTATTTTACTTTGCCAGACTCGTTTTGATAAACGATAAACACATTCAATGGGGAACGAACATCTCCTGTTTAACATTCAACGAGGAACATAGGTCTCCTTTTTAAACTAGGGAAAAGTAAGTTTCGGTTCTGGGGAAAGAAGCAAGAACCAGCTAATAGTGCGATACGATAGATAGATAAGATGACAGGGATGTCAAATTTTTTAAAACGCGTGACTTAACTGAACACAAGCGCTTCCAAACTAGCCTTCACACGAAACCGATTAAGGCCTACGTTCGCCTTACTAAAGCTTCATTCCTCAGAGAAGCAAGTGAATTCGCAATTACAGCTCCGGGGCAAAATTTAATATAGCTCGTTAAAATGTTCGCTTGTCCATTTCACCCACACACAAGGGGCCCTACTATGAAACTCGATTCTAAAGTGAAACTGTTCGAATTCGCAAAATCGCAACCCTGAAATTCTATAAGTAAGTTATGAAAGCGAAATTCGAACAGCTCTACTAGGTACTGCCAACTGTTTTTTGTTTTCTTGGTACAAAATTGGTACTACCTTTTCCGAAAGTTGATGTCAAATTCGTTCGAATTCGCAAATAATCATTCTACATCAAATGTGCTTGCGGAGAAGGTGGATTTAAGAAGTTTTTTTCTCTGAATGTAAGTAAATAAATTTTATAAATTAATAATTCATGAATATTTCATAAACATAGTAATATGTATAATGTTTGTTTTTTTTCCCCAGGGAATCATCTAAAAGTCCAAACACAAAAGTGTCACAGTTTGAAAAGGTGCAATATTAATTTATCTCTAATCCGCCTTCGTTAAACTTGTTGAATTTGTTCCGTATTTCCTAAAGACTCCAACCTAATTGCGACACAGTCCATGTTTATTTATTATTATTTAATTGTTTAACGATTATTTTTTTGGGAAATGCCGAACATAATGCGAGACTCGTTTGGGTTATGTCAAACATATTGCGAGAATCGTTCGAAAATCGCAAATTTTTTGGCAAATAGGTTAGCATTACCGGCATTCGATTCTACTTTCATAGAGAGTGGCATTTGAAAGTAGAATCGCAAAGAGCTTTCGAATAGAATCAATAGTAGAATCGAGTTTCATAGTAGGGCCCAAGGTAATCACTTTTTCAAAACCCCATCGATCGTAGTAACTTGGAATGATAAAAGTTGACGAGCTCCCATTAATGTTGCCGTGTTTTCTTTTTCTATTAACTCGCAGTTTAAAAAAAAGAAGAAATATTTCATTCAAAATGCTTCATTTTCTTCAGTGGGAGGCGAGTCTGAAACTGAACCTGAACCGGAATCCTCCGTCTGTGAACAGCAAACAACAGGGGGTATATGTCTGTGCTTTTACCACTGTTCTGGCAATCAGCCGAGTGGAAGTCACGATTCACGTGGGTATTCCCAACCGAAGGAAGGAAGGAAGCACAATGATATACACACTTAGTCATTCCATTCATAGTAGATACTCCTATCAACTGTGAGGTGACGACCACGTTTATGCATCTAAGGGAATGTGTATATGAATTTTTTAAAATACCGTCGAGCGCTAAGAGTAAAGGAATTTTTGCTGACAACGGTGTTGGGTGTATTTTTACATTTTAGTGTCATACGGAGACACATTCTACAAGAAAAACTTCCAAAAGATGCATACGTCATACTCATAGCGACTTATTGTTATTTTGAAAGGGTAAGCTTTAAGCCGGTACTGAACTGATACAAAATAGGAGAGTTTTGGCATTTTCTTTTTAACAGGAATTAAAATTCTGGAATTAGAATGCAGAAACAGAAAGTCGAATTTTTAAATGTCATACGTCCACATCTGCGGGATCAAGTCACTAGAGATCTGTTCCTTTACTTTTAAATCTTACGAATTTTTACGAATTTTAACTCAATGCCGTTCCTTAACTCGAAAAATTCGTAAAAGAGAGCGTCATCGAGAGAGCAAGAAATTACCCCGCCACTGAGAATCTTACGAATTTTTACTCAACAAATTTCTTGGTGTAAGAATTGAAAAAGCTGGCAATTAACAGCTGATTCGAAATTTGTTGTCCTATTTGACATTTGTTTTGATTTCTT
Organism: Cheilosia variabilis; assembly: GCA_951230905.1. Taxonomy (NCBI): domain Eukaryota; kingdom Metazoa; phylum Arthropoda; class Insecta; order Diptera; family Syrphidae; genus Cheilosia; species Cheilosia variabilis. Next base: position 56,162,310 of record OX579680.1, on the reverse strand, counting down.
GTATATTAAAATGGTATCAACAGGCGGAAAAATAAAATTCAATGTTCTCCTTAGATTCTTTTGGTGGCGACAAAATTCTTCCTCGCTGTAAGGAGTAAGAAAGGACAACCTCCTCCACGTAATTTTTAATGCTGTGCCGCTTTTTCCTCTTCCCGAATTTAGTATAATCAGTACAAGCTCTTACATATACTCAAATTCATGAATTTGATTAATTTCAAATCACTTTCATCGCTAGGTAGATAAATCAACTAATGTTGTTCGTAAATTAGCAAATTCTTCGAGTTTATCAGATATTTTAACGAGTTTTCGTACAACTTTTTTGAATTTTTGAAATATACCTATATCTGTCGTTTTTCATAGATTACTACAAAAGCGTTCCCAACCACTGCCATTTTGACAGTCTTTTCCATTCTTACTACAAAAGTAAAGGAACAGACCTAGTATTAAGAAGAGACAATACTGAGACCACCAACTCCGGCCGATTTCCCGTTACTTAGCCTATACAAGCTATATTTTTATGGAGTGTTCACGTTTGGTGCGCTAGTATTATTACATAGAAAATCGTATTGACAAATGTCACGAAACTTCAAAATTTCCGGCTCACCAACACACTCCCAGGAGTTATGAGACACTTCCGCTGTGGGCAAAGTTGCTGGCAGAGTTCATAGAATTTTATCCGTTTAATTTGAAATTGTTCGTTACGTGTGAATATTTTTTTTTTTGGAGTAAGTGTACATTTGCTTAAAATATTCATGAAAAATTAGCAATGTAGATTAGTTAAGGAAATATAAAAACATTTTGAGCAAATTTTCTTCATAATTTAAGAAAAATTTACACACTAAATCGAAGTTAACTGATTTCCAAAAGCGGAAAATACACAACCATGTTTGTTCTAATATGTTTCTAGTATATAGAACATCTATTTTAGGTAGTTTAATTAACCAAACAAATCAAATTATTTGTCTTTAAACAATTTATAATAACTAACCAATGGCATTCAGTAATAAAAAAATGTGGAATTCCCGAACTCTTTCACATTTTAACACGGTTGCCGCGGTTGGCAGCATTTATTTTTGTATTTTTTGTATGTTTTTGCATGTCCCACGGATTCTTTTTTGACATAACACCGATAGGAATACAAAATGGCGAATTTGAATAAAAATTGAGGGTTCCAGCGGCAAGAGGATTGTGAGTTGGGGGTCTCAGTATAGTTTGTCTATGGTATTAAGTTGGCACTTTGTGTATGTGGTTGACGTGGGAAATGTCACGTTTCCGACCAATCTAGTTTTTGCGTTCGGGGTACCAGAACCAATCTAGTCCAACTTGATTTTTTTTATATGCCCAATAACACTAAAAACCAACTGGGTTTTGGTTTATGGTTATGAAAACTTCGCTTCTGGTTACGTAGACGTTCCACTTCAGGGTATTTGAGGTTTTTATTATTTTGGATAAAAGGGGGTCGACAGCAGTTTCAATCACTTCACGGCTTTAATGGGTGTTGCTTTCGAAAGCAAAGTTTTCAAAGTTTAAGTTATGGAAAGGTGTGCGGTTGATATCAAACGCTTTTCAGGAGGTTTGTCATTTAAGAGAGGAAGACTATTTTTATATATTTACAAAATAAAAGCAAAAGCCCATTGGTTCATGTTTTTATTTTTTTATGTGTTTTTTATTTGACTATTCGCATTCACATACATATTTCTACAGTGAGTATAAACGTTATAAAATCGTAATCTTGTATATTTTAAGTAGGTAAAAAATATAGCACATACAATGATGTTATTATTTTTTTTTGTCAAACACAATAACTGTTTGTTGCAAGAGATTTTTTTTTTGTTTTTTTTTCTGAAATTACTTTGGTATTTCCAGTTTCTTAATTTTATTTTTTTTTCTTACTTTTAAATGGATGTATATTTATGTAGGCATGTAAATGTTTATGGCGATTATTTGTAAAATACTACGTTTTTTTTGCATAAGTACAAACTAATTGTATATATAAAATATTGTGCGCTGTTATTTGTGTGTCATTTTGTGCTGTCGATGTATTTTTGTTCGTATAACTTGACTTTGTTCATTTTGTGGCTTAAAAAAAATAGCACCATTCAACAATTTTGTTCAGAAAAATATTGCAATCGCATTGATTTTGTTTAATTTTACATTTAAATAAAAAAAATAAAGCCTGGACGTATTTATTTCGATCAGTCGAATTTTGTTTTGCACCCAACAAGAGTGCTTTTTTGATTTTTCTTTTTTTTTCACTTTCATTTGCAGTCTGAAAATGTTGACTTGCTTCAACCGAATTGTAGTTCGTTGGTTTTCTTAAGTTTACAGTCAATTTGACCTCGATTCGCAGTGTCGAGTATTGCATTCGATATACGGTGGAAGTCTTTTTGTAAGCGGCTACCTTTAACAGGGTTGTTTTAATGCATTTTGACGGATTGTTTCGTTACAGAATATCGATTATTAAGTGACAACAGGAATCGAGGTGAACCTAAGACAAATTTTTCCCATACTAAACTAAAAATAAAGGGGCTTTTTAAGTAAATATAATAATAAAAACAAAGGAAGACATACTTGGATTGGAAATTGCAAAAAGGTTTTATGTTGATGTTGGCTAGGAGTGCAGTAGTTGTCGTTTTCAAACGGCGTTCTGATGGGCATTATACACGTATACATTTTTATTGTAAAAACACGCAACCAATCATAATTAGTGAGGTGAAGAGAACGAGAGTTTCCCGGGGCAAATGCCTAATTTTTAAACGGGGGTTACCGTTGATGTTTTAAAATGAATGACCAGTCACAGCTGCTGTGCATGCTTTCCACGTTGGGGAGAATACGCGCAAAAATGAGACAGTGCGCCAAAGAATACTCCGCTACTAAGACGCGAACGAAGAACAGAAAAACACAGAATTATGATAAAATTTTAAGGTTGCGGCCTGGGATCAGAGTTTTGTAACTAGGTGTACGATGACATACTAAGATTGCAGAGACCAAGCGGATTAGGAATCAGCGGCAATGCTAATAATACGACAGCTGCTTTGTTAAGCAGTACTTAAGACTATTCCGCTGAAATATAGAGAATGTGAATGAAATGCGGATGTTTGCCTCACCATGTACACCTTTCAGTCACAGATTAACTTGTTCTCTACATTCTGTGTTCAATTGGAAATGGGTTGCAAAATCATATAGTTGCGGTGTCTGAAGTTATTGGAAAGATAAAACCTCTAGATAAGGTAAAATAAATGTTCACTTATGAACCCACAAGCAAAAAACAAACAATCACACTCACACTCACGCTAGAATTGCAGTTCGCCCACGCCATTTGATTGCAAGTTCGTCACCTACTGAGAACTCTAAATCGCTGTTAAATGTCGATTGTTTCGATAAACTACGTGCCTATTGAAAGCCATACAATACAAAAGAGGGATAGCAGAGAAAGTACCAAATCTTCTTGGCATTAAAATTCCTATCAAATTAATAACAATTTTGCTCAAAATTCACTACCTTCAACTAAATTTGCTAGAGAGACTCCAAATTAGCACACTATGTTTACAATAATACAAATAAACTACCAAACGCAGTAAAGAGAAAGTCGTTCAGAAAACTGCGCTTACTCAACTTAATCTGATTTTTAATAATAGTAGACACGCAATACGCGTTCAATTATCGCGTACAAATGGAAATGTCATAGAACTTAAAATGTACGAGTAACTTTTTTAACAATTTAAACAAAACATAAAAATAATATATAAAAAAATTATCTAAAATAGTTCGCCACAGTAGGCGATGTTAATATAAAATATATAAATAAACATATAATAGACTATCCTCCAGATAGAGCGTTCCTTGAGGCGGCGAAAGCGACGGCAACGCCGTCAAGCAATCACCTCATCGTCTCCATCTAGATCGACATTCGGCGAGTGACCATTGCCATTGGTGGCAACGACTCGCTGACTCATATCGTGAACACACAAATGGTAGTACACGCCCTCGTTGTCGATCGTGTTGAACTGAGTGAAATCGTCGTTGGCATAGAAGATTTCCGCCTTGTTGCCGACGAATTTGATGCACGACAACAGTTCTGGCTTATCCAATGGGCCGCGTTTGCCTGCCCACGGGCTCACGGCCAGCTCACTGTCGTGGTGACTTAATTCGCCCAACGCGTTGGTAGCCTCCTCAACTGGACTGTGCGATGAGGTGAAACGTGAACTTCGACGCTTTTGCTTTGTACCCGAATCGAAGGGATTGTTCAAGATGTACGAAACATGCCAGAAGCATAGTTGCTCGGAACAACTTACCAGTATCTCGGTGTTGGGTGAGAATTTCAGATCGTATATCGCCGAGGTGTGCGACAGTAGGCGAAAAATGAATTTCGCTGATTTTTGTGAAATTTGGTAGATCTAAAAGAATGAAAAATGTTTGTGGTAGGTATTCTGGGTTCATTTTTTTTTTTGAATTTACTTCAATTGTTCCGCTTTTTAGGCCAACAGCAAAGAGTGAAGCATCCGATGAGCTGGTTACACATGTCACTTGGTCAATGTCTTCAGAACTGTCACTGTTCTTATAATGCATGTGATGCTCGATGTTTAGTTCATCATCACGAATGCTGAATTTGTAGATCTGAAACGCAAAGAGGTTCATATAGCAAACAAAAAGTGGAATCCTGCCATTGAAAGGAGGTGTTTGTTAGGTATCATACTGATTATCACACAGTGTTACAATTTTCTAATGGATTCAATCATGATCTGTACATGTCTATGATGACAAACGGACGGGACAGGCAACGATTTATGTACATACCCTCTTTTTACTATTCTTACAGAAAACCATTCCACTGTTGTAGTGAGTTATTAATGATCGTAGGCAATTTGAAGCGAAATGTATACCAAGCGCTGAAAGAAATGCTGGGAGGTCGGGCAACTTTCTTGGGCTCAAATCAAGCTCGAGGATTCTTGACATCGATGAGCAAATTCGACGTTCGAGAGGCTCGTAGAAGCAAGCGGGAAAAACTAGTACGACAAATGTCAGAGGATAGGGACTGTAATTGATACGAATGCGCGTGGAGCCAACGAGCTGCTTAAGAGCGAACGATTACGGATTGAAAAGTGCACTCAGAGTTTGTTTTTTAAGGCTTTTTCAGTACGGTGCGTATTCCCATCCAAGCATTGGTTGGTCAGATGGGACCTAAAAAAGAAGTCAATGACATCCGTACACCTGATGGTATTGTGATCAATAAAAAGGAGATTGGAAGGAATTTCTTTTGCTCGATACTTCAGTTTTCGAGCAATAAATTTCATACAAACAAGACAATGGGTCGTATGAATAAAACGAAGCAATTGCTTTTACTCAAGAGAAATGTCAAAATCAAAGCATTTGCTACATTTCGTATGAATGAAAACCAATTTGAGTTAGTTCCCACTTTTGAAATGTTCGAAAAGCGGCGGCACTGACCTTTTACTCAGATCGGTATGAATTAAACTTATCAGACAAAGCAAATGCTATGCAAATTCTAAACATTTTGTACGCACCTTTTTTACATAAAACAATCTAAGTATTGTGAATTTTCGATGTTTTGTTTATAAATAGTTAAATTAAGTTTTTTTCGTGCAGGAAAACCAAACAAAACATGGATGCGATAAGTTCTCACATTATTCCTGTTTTACCTCTTGTTGTTAACGTTCGTGCTAATAGAAAACAGTATAAACAAACAAGAATTGGTGACGATAATAACTTCAAGCAATTGTTTCGTTTCACGCGTGAAAATGTGGACATTTTGGCTAATACCTTTTTAAATGATAATTTTGAGACGGTGGTGGTGGTGCTCTTTCAAATATACAGAAATTAGATCTTTTCTAAGGTATCTAGGAGATCCGGGCATTCAGGTGAACATATCAAAAGTCATGGCTTAACAAGTGTAAAATTTATGTGTTTAGGTTGGTGTTTTGGTGAAGATCTTGGTGTTCATCAGTCAAACGTTTCGTCAGCTAATTGGTATGTGTGTCAAAAAATAGTTGAACAGGCCGATGATTGGATACATTTTCCGACAACTGAGGAAGAAATCAAACATCACAAAGCGATTTGGCAAATAAAATTTATGTTTCCATGTGCAATCGGAGCTTGCACAATTGCTTTTTATAATTTTCCCACAAAAATTTGAAAATAAATTTAAAATAAACAAGTCAAGCTTGTCAAGTTTGCCAGAAATTGTAAGGCAAGGACATGTACAGCGAAGTAAATGCTATGTTCGAATTTTCGAATTTACTTTAGCAAACTAGGTTTTTATTCATACCGATTTAAAGCAATTGCTAAGGGCTTTTACTTTGCTAAAACCTTTTACTCAAAGCAAATGCTAGTTTTTATTCATACGACCCAATGTCATTTGCAACATCACAGCACAGCTGCGTCTATTATGCAGCCGAATTGTTACAATGAAATGATGCAACCCAATGTCTAATGAAGATCACTGATTTCCAATGAAAATAGTTTGCACATTATTTAATTCTGACGCAATTCACGCACAGCTATCACCTTTCAACCCCAGCGTTTGTCAGCAACCGAACCTGAGAAGTGACTTCAGTGGCATCCAATCACTAGAAGAAGAAAAAAATCCCACAAATATCGTTCCTGCACTTCATGGGAAACCACCGAACTTAAACAATCTTTGCCAAGCAGCGCATTCTAAATAAAAATTATAAACATATGGTGTACTTTGGTGGCAGGTGCTGCTTAAATGTTTATCACTTGGTATGAGTATATTAGCGAAATTATGGTGTGCGATTCGTTAGAGTGCTGATCATGGGTTAGGGAACATCAACAATTTAACTTTTTTAATAAACACTGAACTCTTTAGTAAGCAAATTCCAATAAAACGTGTAACAAGTGCTATGAAATATTTAACAATACACGTTACCTTGTGGATCGCAGGTTTGTTTAATCAACTTTCAGTGTAAACCTAGAGGTATAAAGTATTTAATTCGCCTTGAAAATCCTTGAACGCGTTTGTTTGTGTTTAAAAGTGTTACAGGCAAGAGGAGTACTTACGAAAATTTCAAAATGCACAGTTGCCAGTAGGAGGTAATTGCTTTTGAGATCACAACCGCCGAGAGCAGCACCTTTGGTGCCCAACAAGTCAGAAACAATGTGTTTCGAGGCCACCTCTTCAAATTCATTCGTCAAGTCTACCACCTGGAAGGAGAAACGAATAAAATAAAAGAGAAAACGCTACACTCTGAGTTGAAGGGGGAACTTACGATGAAGCCACAAATCGGATCCACTAAAATCAAATACGTATCGGCGTACGTAAAGCATTTGCGTAAATCAATGTTGAACTCCTTCTGCACCATATTTCCGTCAGCATGTATGCCGCGAACTAGACTTTGCTGTGAGTCCTTTGCCGATGCCACCAAAATGTTTTCGTCAATCAACTGGAGGAATGTTATGCTGTTGGATGTGAACGGCGTCTCAAAGACCTGCTGTGTGATGTTGAAAATGTCGCCATTGTCATAGCCGCAGAATGAACTGCGATTGAAGGCGGTGATTGCTGTTATGTGTCTTGATGTCTCCGGAGGCAGTGATATTAGCCATGTCTTTTCATCGGTGGTACTTAGTTGGTGAATCTAAAATGGCCAAAGCGTTTTTTAGTTTCAGAAATACCGCAGGCAAAGCACTGCACACGACTTACCCTATTTTTTGAATCGACAGCCACCAACCGCACCGAATCGCTGTAGTTGAGATCAAACAGCTTACCACCCTGCAGCCAGACGTCCGGTTCAAACTGTGGACCATTAGACTGGTCGTCGCCTTTAGCCACCACATTAGACGCTCCTTTGGTCAAGCGATGTGACCAGGCGATTGTATTGTTCTCCAACAGCCTCAACGCAAACAAATTCAATACCTTCGACTGTTCAGATCCACACACAACGATGTACTTGAACACATTGTCGTCCAACGGGTAAATATCCACACAAGCAATGGACTCGCTTATGTTGCCGCGCAGCACCTCCGACCTCAGCTTGGTGTCGAAGACGATAAGACCCCGCCTAGTGCCCAGCACTAAATAGCATCCATCTCGCGACAACCGAGCACAGGTGAATGCATTGCCAGAATCGTTCTCGTTGATATTGTAGACTGTTTCCAATTTGCCATCCAGAAATTTAAATGTTTGCCTTGGCAGAGTTAAGCACAGCACCTCGTCGCGACACACAAATACGATATGGGTCGTACTGCCCCTTAAGAACTCGCCAACGTACACAATACTGGGTGGTTGCGGCCAAACAAATGAATGCCCAGCCTCTGATCCATCGCGTAAGTTGTATATATACATGGATCCCAAGCTACCCATCACCAAGTAGTAGTTGTCAAGTATTTTCGAGAGGTAGCTGATTTTGGACGCCCTTGTCTGAAGTATGGGCAGGCTTTTGATTTCGAATTGTTCTCGTTGGGCGTTCCACGAGTACTGACAGATGTCGCCGTTGGCAAGGGCCAAATGCAAATCGATGACGCCGCCATTAAACGATTCCACGTAGAAAGTATCAATGGCGCCTTGGGCGCCTAATTGGATAAGCTGTTTGTATTTGCGCTTCAACATCGCTGGGCATTGGGTCAGGTTGAGTGGGTTGACTTTGGTTCGACTGCTTCCTTTGCGGCTGGCATTGCGGCGACGATCATCAGTAATGGACCAGACCTTCAAGTTTCCCTTCCCGTCGAGTGTGATGATGTAGTTGTCCTGCAGAATAAGCTGCATTTTGATGATTGGATACTTGTTGTCGCTCAAATACACCGGCCCGTTGTTGTAGTCCAGAGATAGATCGACCAACAGAATGTCATGGTTGTCCAGCGCAATCACACACGTGTCCGGTTCGGGTAAAATGATCTGTTTTGGCTTATTTGGCAGGCACACCATTTGACGGCGTTGATGGAAGTGTCCTCTAAATCGAGAAAAAATCAAACAATGAATTTGCAAACGGATCGCACTCTCGTACTTACTTCTCGCTGAACCACATCTTGTTGCAGAATACTTTGGCTTGCCTTTCGGCTTCATCGTAGACAAGGCCGTCCGCCATCAGAGCATACTGAAGGAGGCATGTGTCCTTCGAGCGGAACAGCATCTCCTCAATGCTGGGTAGAAAGTCTAGTAGCTTCGACACCAGATCCTCGCGGTATGAATCGCCGCCTTAAAAGAAAACATTTACTGATTAAAGAGGGCTACGGGAATCATCGGTGAATAAACACATTTCTCTTCACACCGAGAGCGGCGTTCTTTAAAGCTGACCCTTGTTATAGCGCCTTGCACAAGGAGCAAATCAACTGCTTCATAGAAATACAAGAAAGTTATATCACTTTTAGGAGACTTGGGGAAATGGGGACTATGACGCATATCACACAGTTTACAACCAAAGATTCAACGACACTAACTATTCACAGCCAACGAACGTCCAGCTTGCCATTATCATGAGCGTTATGTTTGCAATAGACAGTCACTTACCTGTGATTTCCTTGCGGAAATACTTCAAATCGCCAATGGTATTGGGAAACCCATCCGAACGCAGTTTTTCGCCCAAGAATCCAAAGTCCAGAAACAGTTTTGGAAACAAATCCAAACAGCCAGCCTCGCGCATGTGATAGCCAATGCAGTGATAGAAATAGTGATCACTGCCGCGGCAGAACAGGTCCACCTCTGTTCTGTTCTCTAATGTTTCCGCGACCCTAGACAAGCAAAATCACAATCAACTGCACATTTCTTTACACGGGCAAAGTCAAACATACCTGTAATAGCTCACAACCTTTCCATGCAACTCAGTTCGATTGATATCTTTGTCCGCTTTCAGGTACGAACTATACACGTAGTGCAAAACGCAGGCGGAACTCTCGTCGGGCAAGTACTGGCGATTTATGATGGAATACTTGTGGAACTTCTCCAGCACATGTTCAGCATCACGTTCGGTTTTATTCCAGAGCATAGCCAGCAGCTGAAAAGTGGAAAACATTCATCAAAACAAACGCCTTTTGGTTAGAAGCGGTTCTTTACCTTTAGTGGAATTTTAATCGCATGTGTGAATATTGCCAGCGTCTTGTAGAGTTCCATTTCTTCGGGTTGCAGCACTTTCAGCGAAATCTCGACTATCGTCGTGAACTTGTTGTTGGTTATACTAAAAATTTCAATCTTTAGTACATCGTATTGATGGGACAAATCACCACTTACTGTAAGTTCTGCAAATTCCTTATCCAATTGCCCCAGTTGCGCTGTTTATTCAATTTCAGATTGTTCGCTATGATGGTCAGCAGCGACGGGTGTCCACCGCACTGCATAAATATATCGCTAGCATCCTTTGGAAATGAGCTTCGTCTACGCTGCAGCACCTTTTCGAACAACTGAACCGATTCGGACGTTGTAAGTCCGTTCTCGACGGCGATATGCACGGTGGTTGACTTTGACAAGGAATCAGCAATTCGTCGATTCCTCGTTATGATCAGCATTTTGCATCCCAAATTGAATGCTTTCCATGTCTTGGAGTTTTGTACATCGGACAGGATCAACAGGCAGTCCTTGAATTTGTCCTGTTGCAAACGATCGCGGATATACTGCTGTAGGTGGAGGATTTTGTTGTCGACACCATCAAACTCGCTGGACGGATGCCATGTTGTTGTCGAATCGCTTTCACCGAGGAGCAACCGGAATTGCTGCAAGGAACGAAAATCCTCTTCCCTGCTTTTGCAATTGTGTACGTCCAGCCAGAAGATGTTCAATCCCATGGCGTTCATGATGGCATACTCAGAGCAGACGTCGACGGCAAGCCATTTTTTACCGACACCCAGTTCACCGGACAGCACCACGTAGTTGTACGGCTTGAGTTTCTTCAATTCACTGCGGATTGGCCAATACTAAAATGCAAAATAGGTTAAATTGGTTTGACGTCAAGTAGGGGTGTAATCGCTGAAAGTGTCCGGGGTATGTCAGTTTTCATTTACCCAAAATTTGTTTATATAATTAATTTTTAAACTGATAAGAAGATATAAACAAGTAAAGCCTATGAAAGTCTATTTTAAAACAGATAATAATAGGCATAGGTACGTCAACATATCGAAAGATAAAACAAGTTGTTGGCGATTGATAAACAAAAATGAGTGTACTCACATATTCCATCCGATGCACGTTATAGTCCAAATGCTTTTGGAAATTACTTCGCAATGCTCGAACTGCGTATATGTACTGTTCAGTGGATTTTGATGCGATAATATCACGCTCGCGGAATACCATGTCAGCAAGCCATTTGTACCAAATTTGTATGGCGGACAGAAATTTCTCAATGTAGGCCTCATTGTCTTGGAGAATCCAAAAGAGCTGCAGTATTCGTTTTTGCTGGTTCGTCTAAGCAGTAAAGATTTTTTTTTTTAAATCATAGTGTCAATTGACTTGAACCTACCTCAGAGAGTAACAGGCGCATTTCTTCTTCAGTAAAGATGTAATCAACCGTGTCCTTGATGTCTTCAAAAGCAAGATCTTTTGTAAAGTCTTTCAAGAACTTGGGTAGAACATCTCGCAGCGTTGTAGTCTCTACTTCACTTGAACTTCGGCTGTGGTGACTCATTTTGATGTACTATTGTAGATAAGATAAAATAAAACTCCATGTAAATTGGCGTACGTTATGAATTCTACTGGGTTGCTAAATTACAAATCTAAGATTCGCTAACTAGCTATTTCGATAATAGCCGTGTTTTTTTGAGCTTCGATCTTAGCAAACCAAAGTAAAGTAGGATTTTCATCATGCAAATTACAACAATTACGCTCTACTTGACACTTCGAGACTCGGTTGTAGTTGTTGTAATCGCGTGCTGAAAATCCTACTTTACTTTGCTTTGCTGAGATCGAAGCTCAAAAAAACATGCCTAATATTACGATTTCAATGAGCCCAAAAAGGAGAATCTAATATTTTTGCACGGTGCAAAATTATAATTTTATCAAGTAGGTATGTAAACAAACTGCTCAAACTTGACTGATACGACACTCGGGTAAACTGATCTAGATCCCCAATATGTGCAGTTCTTCCTTCTTTGTTATTAATCAAATTAAGATAACAAAATAAAGGTACCTAGATAACAATTAAATTAAATGAACCTATGTCAGACTCTTTGGTTCTTTTTTAAATTGTTAATAGTTAGTTGATGAGTAATCAATTACCTATTGTAGATAACTAGGTACATAACAGATAGTAATCTAAAAGTTAACCAAACCGATTCAAGCAATATAAATAAAGAAATATATACCACTGATGGCGAAATTGACTCCTCAATGTCCAAGTACATAGGTACCTTGTTTATAAAAAAAAAAATGCAGTCATTGGTAAGTTGCGCAACAGTTCACCACGCAACGCACGCACCAAAGGCGAATGTAAACCGCCGCGAAAACGGCACACCCGTGCCGTGACTCGTTCAAAATTTTAGCACAGAAAATCCGTCCTCGCAATAGACAGCAAATAGAGAAGAAAACTGATTCGCATCGCTCGATATAATTAAGAAATCTCACCTGTGTGTTATCCGGGCAGGTGTCTGTCGCTATGTACGCTAGAGGTAAATAAATGGAACGAATGTGCAGCGTCTGACCCTGGTAGATCGTTGTGCCTGACGCCTGTGCGATGTTCAATGCTAAAGGAACATACACAGTGACTAACGCTGTCGCGTCCCTCACCTCATAAAATTGGTAATGATACAGTGCGAATTTAGAAGCATTTTCCGTCAATCAAAACAGTCGTTGAACTTTCTGTTCGTGTTAATCACTCAAGGCCAAACTATTGTTATTGTGTGCGTATGGCACGGGCAGGTAAATTTGAATAAATTAACAGATTTCGGCGAAAAAAATACCGATGACGGGCACGGCACAGGTTCGTTGCACTTTAGAGCGCGGAAATAATCAATGCATGTGCCTGACAAACACGTTGAACACCGATACGAAACAACAAATAATTAACACAGTATAAAGAAATACGTACTCATGTATGTATTTAGAACAAACTTCTTTTGTTAGAAATTTTCGCTTAGACACAGGAATAAAGAAACGAAGAAAACTATCGAAAAGAGGGCAAATTTTTGAGAAATAACTGGATAGAAACTTTCTTAGCCGAACGGTCTATCGGATTATAGGCTTTTATAAAATTTAATCAACTGTTTTGTTATGGTTTTTATGATAACTCGGTGCAGCAAATACAAATTTGCATTCCCCTTTTGTGACTTTGATGATTCTCAAGTGGACTTGGTTATCTATTTGTTTTATGATTTACATTGTCAAAATATGTTTAGTTGTCTCTTTCTGGTTTGTTGTTTAACAAAATTGAATGCTGTCTCTGTTACTGGTGCCGACTAATCTGTAATCTAGTACTGTCTAACAAAAACGTTATGGAAGTGGAATGGATGCAGTTAATTTTTTTAAGGTGGTAACAGCTGGAAGTAACGGACGGTAGTCTTATGGCCGTCTATTCTCGCACACCTTTTAGGAATGGACAGAAAAAACGTTAAGGGTTGAAGCCATTACATTTATTACCTTGCATTACATTACATTTGCGTTTTCAGTTGATGGTGTTCGTTCTGACGACCATCATCCTTACACAATCAATGTGTTGGGCTTTGTGCAACTGCCGAATGCACAAACATGGCAACAACTTCGTCTTTTCTTATCTGATGTCAAAATCGTACATTTGTTTCTATTCATTGGCATACCTCGTTCCATACCGTAAAGCTTGCAAGCGCTTCGCACACACAAAAGCGCTTGGAACAACTGAACAATCGCAACGGTGACATCTGCTATGTCATTTGTTTACCTCATCGTAACGAAAAAATAGACAACACAGAGAAAAAGAGATCGAAATGGATTTTCTATTCAAAAACTTTGCAATTAATTAATTGATTTTAACTTATAAGTGCACAATAAATAAAACAAAATGAAAGTTACAAAGTATTTCGAGTCACTCATACGCAAAAATAGGAACTCCGACGAATACTGGTGCACTTACCTCTTCTTTGTAGTGCTTCGCATCGTTTTGGTTTTTATTCCACAACTTGGTTACGTCCATCCCGATGAGTTCTTTCAGTCGACAGAGATATTTGTTGGTAAGTTAGTTGGACATTTGTTCTTTTCCTTATAACAGAAATGTGTCCGTCTTACAGGGGAACACTTCCAATTGGAGCACATACGAAGTTGGGAGTTCAACAGCACCTTTCCACTGCGTAGCGTCGCAATACCATTTGTCACACTCAAAGTACCACTCGGACTGCTTAAGTTTGTGGCCGTAAACCTCCGTGGCATTTTTGGAATTGAAATTATTAGCAGTTACACATATCTGGTGTTTCCACGGCTCGTCATGTGCATTTTGTCGTTTGTGAACGACTGGAGTTTGTACAAAGTATGTCAGCTGTATAGCCTACGGTATGAGATTCGTCTTCTGGCAATGGGGAGTTCGTATGTAATGCTTATCTTTGGTACTCGCACGTTCTCGAATTCTATCGAGATGGCGATATCATCCGTCCTGTTGTACCTAGTGGCCGAGTGTATGATCCATTCAAATACGGTTATCTACAAGAAAGAGTTTCTCGAGGACCGGTACGAAAAAGCCGAGTCCATAGTGGAGCGGGTCAAGATTTGGAAGCTGAAGAACGCTCTACCGTCGCACAACTACAACCGCCTCCTGTTGATGTCCACACTCTGTGTTGCAGGAGTATTTAACCGTCCCACGTTCCTGCTTTTCGGTGCGCCCATGGTGTTCTATTGGATGCTACGCGGCATGGGTACCAAATCCGTCAGCTTCAAGGACTTTAATGCACGAATGGCGTTGTTTTGCATAGCAGCAGTTCCTTCGATGGCGCTGTTCACGCTGGTCGACTCGTTCTACTACAAGTACCTGACAATGGGTGAGATTCAAATGTTGGACATTGGTATCGATAACTTTGTCTTCATCCCGTGGAACTTCATCAAATACAACATTGATCCGACTAAGACTGCGCAGCATGGACTGCATCCACGATACATTCATCTGTTGATAAACATTCCACTGCTCTACAACGTCCTGGGGGTGATTGCGCTAGTTGCCTTTGGCCAGCAGATGTTGCGCTTCTTTAAGGCGGAGTATCAGGGTTTACCTAGAGCCCAGTCTATTGTTGGACTGATGTCAGCGGCGGTATTTGCGCCGCTCTTCTTCATGTCGCTGATCAACCACCAGGAAGCTCGCTTTCTCATTCCGTTCATATTTCCCATCATTCTTCTGCACTCACCAAAGCTGGTTACTGGTTTTTGCACTTCATACCCTTTCAAAGAGGAGCATCCGCTGCTGCGGTTGTTCTACAATAAATTTCTCTGCTGTCAAGCAAGTGCGAGGTACCTTCTCAAGACCTGGTACACCCTCAACATAGCGCTCGTAATCTTCTTTGGCTTTATCCACCAAGCGGGCATATTTCCACTTGCACAACACTTTGAGACATCGATGCAAACCAAGGCGCCCAATGTAAATCTACATCTTGTTACCAGTCACGTGTACAGCTTCCCCATGACGTTCGTAAATATTCCCAGCACCAGCGTGCTTCATATAAACAAAAAAACCGGACAAAAGTACCGCCGCAGCAAGGACTTCTATTTGTACGAATACGGAGGCACTGACCTATCGAAAGTGATTCTAAAACTCTGGATCATCCTCAACCACTGCGAGAGGAAGCTGCAATCAGATAACCTTAAGTACCACCTCTATTTGGCGATTCCTGCTAGTTTGACCGATCAACTCAACGAATATGCGTACAAATCTAATTTGACTGCGTTTAACTTTGAGTTGACAAAAGTATTCTATCCGCATTTGTCGACAGAGGCCTTTCCTAATCCGTTTGGCAGGCATCCTTGTGATCTGAACCCAGCTGAGGATGACTTAGACGGAACTTGTGATGTGATAGCCGGGAACGAGGAGTTCCTATCGATTGCCTATTTGAGCAGGCAATTCTCATCATTTGTTCACCAGTTCGGATTGGCGTTGTACAAGTTCGAGATGAAGCAGAA
Source organism: Cheilosia variabilis (assembly GCA_951230905.1). Lineage (NCBI taxonomy): Eukaryota > Metazoa > Arthropoda > Insecta > Diptera > Syrphidae > Cheilosia > Cheilosia variabilis. The sequence continues at coordinate 56,146,286 of OX579680.1, read as the reverse complement.
GGGGAATTCGTAAGGCAGGCGAACTGCATTTGAGTGTCTAGTCCGTAATTTAAGTTTAGCAAAGTTTTACATTTTTTGCACTGAACGCTTTTTCTAATCGGTATTACCTTGTTTTTGTTGATCTTTTTTTACGTTAAAAATATACAAATTGTAAAATAAAGGAAATTGTTTTTCTTACCATGGGAAGGTGTGTATACATACCACTGTTCCGCTGTGATTCGTTGGGATCCTTGTGTTTAAAAGAAATACAAAGTTGCGCTGATCACCGATCTGTAATGCTTGACTTCCGAAACACTGTCGAGCTGCCAAAAGTTAAAACACAAGCAGAAGAACGCGATCACAAATGAGTTGTGGTTGAGTTGAAGCCGCTTTTGCGGCTTTTTGACAGCTGGTGCAGTAAAAAAACAGCGAAATTAAAGTACATATCTTGTGGAGGAACTACAATTTTGTAGAGCTTATTTCAAAAAGGTTTAAGACACGACTGCATCTGTGAGTTATACGACTCATTTTAAGAATTTTTAATGCAGCATTTTTTCCCCAAATTTCACTAATTTTTTTATCAATATTTTTCAAGGAGCCGCGATTCGTTGCCAAAATGAACAAAAGTAAAGTCATACTCTGTCTAGCATACTGACGGTGAGCTTCCTGCCCTCACTGTTTTGAGTGTATTTATTATTCACAACGCCACAGATAGCTACTGAAATAAAAAAAATAACTCACGTCGCACAGAAAAAAAGTTGGCTCAACTCAATGTGGCTAACCTACTAGACTTTTAACAACCCTGGCAATCAAATGTCAAGCGCGAGTGTCAAATAACGCCATTCGAATACGTACGTTTCCTCTGTTGCTTTTCCACTTCGATCAAAAGCCGAAAAAAATATAATTTATTATTTGTTATTAAGCTGGGAAACAAACATTTTGCATTTCAATATATTATTTAATACATATAATGACTATGTCATCTAAGGAAAAATCCGAGGATATGGAATGGTCTTCCGAAGAGGAACTTCAGTTGTTTTTCGCACTCGAAGGACTCAAGCCAGTCGGTGTCAATAAGCACTTCTACATGGCCTGCATTGCAGAACGTTTGTCAAAATCTCTAAATCGTGATATACCCGCTGAAGCGATATGGACCCACTTGCGTACACTCTACAATTTAGATGTACTCGATGAATTGGAACCACTTCCATTTCCAAATGAGCAAAAAGATTTTTCCCTACCCGACACTGAATTCAGCGTTCTGATGTCTCGCAAACAGGCCGAAACCGAAGAGAAGAAACACGAACCGCTGCCAAAACAAATTGGTTTGTTTACACGTTTAATCAAATTGAAAACAGTTAATAGTTTGTCCCATAGAAAAACCAACTACGGCTAAAATAAATATCCCGCCGATTAAGGAGTTGGAAAAGAAAATTGTCGCCAAGCTAGTCGAGGCGCCAAAGCGTACACCAAAACGAACACGAGGTTCTATGTCGTTGGAGTCGAATAGTCCGTCAACAACACCACCCCCCATACAGGGTCACAAGAGAAGGCGAATCTAAACGACAATCAAATGATAATTTTTGCACAATTTTTGTTTGACCTTGAGTCCAGGAAATTTGTTGTAATATTTTTTCTTACATTTGATTTTATATTGTTTTTTTTTTTGTATTTTTACCCTAAGTTCCGCATGTATTCCAATCTGGAATATTTTTTAGTCAAGAGAACTATATTTTCAAGTTGGTGTAACTAACAACTTAGACTTAAGCACATATTTAGCAATAAGTGAGGAGTAAAACAAATCACATCTTAACAAAAAGAGAAAATCAAAAGTAAAAAGTGACATACCATACCGTAGCGTTTAGATATTTGCTTACCTATATCAATTGTAGAAAGAAATTAGAGGCAGGTCTGTCAAATTTTTAATAAAATACCGAGTACGACAGGCTGTATACAGCAATTGTATAAAAATATACGTGTAAATAGAACAAATCAAAGAATAAAGCTTCCGGGTAGAACGCGACAACCACAACACCGCGCATAGAGTTATTCCAATGGCACACAATGGCATTTGAATCAGGGTAAAGAATATGTACAGACAAATAATAATAATTGTTCAACAAGAAACACCAATTTTTCGCCTCAGGTTTGCAATCGCAATTACCTTTAAATTGTAAACCGAAAGAGGTCTTGATTTCGTATACATAAGTAAGATTGATTTAGAAATAAACGTTCCAAAGATAGATACCGAGAAACGGGGGGTTTTTATTTTTTAAATCTAAAAAACAGATGAGAGGAATATGCATCCTTTCAGAACTGAGGCATATCACTTGGGGTTTTGTCGCGATTGCAACTGCAAATACAGACGACAAGTTGTCCATTTAACCTCAGATGATGGATAGGGGCTGAATTTAGAAACTATGAGTGCCTGTTGCATTGGGAGAGACTTTCCAGGGGGCAGATTCCGTAGAACAATATTAGTCGGGACGATATTGTTTTTGAAACTGGTGACCATAAGAAGTTATATTCTACCCGAAATTGTTTCACTATCTTCAGCTTTCATTACATTTGTGGAAAATGATTTGGATTATGGTCTCAAACTCGTAATTTTGGCACTTAGTTGCTGGAGGTCTATCGTTTCGACGATAACCGTCTGAAAAATTACGAAATGAGTGCCCAGGTTGATGTCCGTTGTTGTGATGGATAGATAGTGCTGCAAAACTAGATGACACCGCTACTGGATAACACTCAACGGATTCTTATAGCCAGGGAACGGATTTTGTTGGTCTAAAAAATCAAAAAAAAAGGCAAAAGGCACTCAACTGTGAAAAAGGCATAAATGCCTTTTATTGAAAAGGTAAAAAAAATTTGAGCATTATAATTTTATAAACAAAAATCGGGAAATCACTGAGAAAGTTCTTCTTCTGGGCACTCATTCCGTAACTTTTCAGACAGAACTAGCAACTCAATGCTAAAATTACAAGTTTGAGAGCTTAATCCAGTTCAATTTCCAAAAATAGTATGAAAGATGACGTTTGCCAACAAACTCTAGCAGAATACGACTTATTTTAGTGATCAAAGTTTCAAAAACGATATCGTTTAGACGATCGTTGATATACGGAATCTGCGCCCTGACCAGTCTGCTACAAAATATGAACAAAGATGACAGCGTTCGCACTTACGAAAAAAAATACCTCACAGATGTCTAACGGTTTTTGTCAGACGTATATTTTTTTTTTATCTAAAAATTTTGCTTCGACTCGAAAGTAAAGCCAAACAAAAAACAGGCATTTTGTCCAAAAGGGTTCGTTTCCATGGTAACACGTAAACAAAAATGCGACATTCTAGTCGCATCAGAGTACTCTATTGGCGAGATTAGTAATTGGTGCAAACTTCGGTGCTGTTTCGGCGATTTTACTTTTTAAAACTTTATAGTTAAGAAGTGCACTTAAACTAAATGAATATGGCCAAAAAAGGCAGAAAAAAACAATATTGTTAAAAAAAGGCAAAAAAGTCAAGGTCAACAAAATCCGTTCCCTGCTTATAGCAAACGTGCGCTAAACAGCATTGATCAAAGAAGTGGCTTATGCAGTACCAACCGCGGCTACCGGCACCTCATTTATTGTTCCTGTCTCCGTGTTTGTAACTCGCTTAAGACAAACGTTTTGAAATGTGCAGCACCACACACAAATCGTAGGACCAACAACAAATATTGTCGAATGTCATGCACTGTAAAGAAAAAAAACACTTCATTCTCAGTCTCACTTGTTGTTTCTTCAGTACCAGAGACAATGGTTTGCCTATGTTCAGTACGAGTCCCGAGTGCACCGCTTTCACGCCAAAAACAACATACACTTCTCAACCGCCGTCTACTGGATGAAAATAAATCTCCCGCCGCCACATTAAAATACAACAGATATGCACTACATTTTTTCTAACATCCAGTTTATCTTTATTACGTGTGATGTGATTGATTTTTGTTTTCTTTTCTGTTCACAAAATGAATAACATGTTTTTTTTACAACATACCTATGTCACTTTGATCACTTCATGCACTACATACATGTATAATATATATATAAAACAGGCAAATGCGCATAACAATACATGTCTTATTGTTTTTACTTTTTTTTTTTCATAATTTAGTGAGTGCTCATTGATAGCGCATCTATTCATATCTCTGAAGCGAGATTCTTCTACATACTTCCATTAAATATAACCTCATTTAATTTTTTTGTTAAAAGACATTTAAAATAATATAATAATTTGTTTTCAATTTCTAAATGTTGTGCATGGCATTTCACTAATAAATATCTGTTCTAATCGTTCTCTTTTTGTACATCAAAAATTTGAGTTTGTTGTTATCGTAGCTGTAAATTAGGCGTCGGTGCTCGCTGGCGTTTACCAGTTGGATTTGATGAAGTTGATGAGTCCATTAGTGGAGCCATCATGAGAGGAAACCTGACTGCCGTCAGCCAATTCGGGTTCGATTGCCTTGGCCAATTGTTTGCCCAGTTCAACGCCCCACTGATCGAATGAATTGATATCCCAAATTATGCCCTGTGTAAAGATCTTCTGCTCGTACATCGCTGTAAATGATATTACGTTTGTTAATACAAATCGAAGCTGACTGGCTTTCGCTGCTTACCAATCAAAGCGCCCAAAATGAAGGGAGTGACTTTCTTAACAACAATGGAATTGGTGGGACGATTGCCGACAAACGTCTTGTGGGGCAGTAGTTTTTGCAGCTTCTCGCCCGACAGACCGGCCTTTTCGAGTTCAGCCTTGGCCTGTGCCTCGGGTTTGCCGGTCATCAGCGCCTCTGTTTGGGCCAAGAAATTGGCCAGCAAGATTTTGTGATGAACTCCGCCGGCGATGGGGTTTTGAGTGACTGCCGGGGCAATAAAGTCGCATGGAATTAGACGAGTGCCCTGATGGATCAGCTGATAGAAGGCGTGCTGACCGTTGGTGCCGGGCTCGCCCCACACAATCGGTCCAGTATTGTAGTTGACTACTTGCGAGCTCTTGGTCACAAATTTGCCGTTGCTCTCCATGTCACCCTGCTGGAAGTAGGCAGCGAACCTGTGTAGATACTGATCGTATGGCAGCAGAGCATGTGTCTCGGCATTGTAGAAATTGGAGTACCAAACTCCGAGGAGAGCCAGGATGACGGGTGCCTAGAAATAGAGAAAAATCACCCACTGCTCTGCGTGAATGTCAGGCACTGTTGCACTTACGTTAGCCTCGAGGGGGGCTTTCTTGAAATGTTCGTCCATGAAGTAGGCGCCTTCCAAGAGATTTTCAAAGTTTTCAAAGCCAATGGACAGGCAAATTGAGAGTCCAATGGCCGACCACAGGGAGTAACGTCCTCCGACCCAGTCCCAGAAACCAAACATGTTCTTGCTGTCGATGCCGAAGGCAGTCACCTTCTCCTTATTTGTCGACAGAGCTACAAAGTGTTTGGCCACAGCGGCAGGCTAAAACGGGAACAAACAAATTATCACATGCACTTCTCTCACAGTCGACGGGTAACTTACATCCTTGGCGTGCTCCAGCAGCCAGGATTTTGCCGAGGTAGCATTGGTGATGGTCTCTTGAGTTGTGAACGTCTTCGAGGCGATAATGAACAAAGTCGTCTCATAGCTGACCTTCTTAAGAACCTCCGCCATGTGTGTGCCATCGATGTTCGACACAAAATGTGACCGCAATCCCTTGCAATAGGGCTTAAGAGCTTCGGTCACCATTAAAGGTCCCAAGTCAGAGCCACCAATACCAATGTTGACGACATCGATGATTTGTTTGCCAGTGCATCCGCGCCACACCCCCGAAATCAACTGATTGGTGAATTCTTTCATGTGTTGCAATTCGGCGCGCACATCTGGCATAACGTCCTTGCCATCGACCAGGACGGGATCGCTGGAACGATTGCGCAGCGCAGTATGCAGGACAGCACGATCTTCGGTGATATTGATGTGCACACCGGAGAACATGGCCGCTCGCGCCTGCTCGAGCTTGCGTGCCTTGGCCAAGTCCAACAACAACGCCCAAACCTCAGGGGTGATGCGGTTCTTCGAGTAATCCAACAGAATGTCGCCATCGTTGGGTGTTTTTAGGCGAAGGCTGCAAATGAATATCACACACAGTTACATTAGTTCATCAAATAGGCACCACTTTGGGATTAAATGGAATAAGACGGCGGTGTTATCACGATAAGCGCGCTTCGCTTATTTGCTCAATGCAGTCTTTCGAATGCAATTATCGCTTTGAAAATATTGCATAACTTTCAAGTGGCCGTGCAAGGTTAATTGAATGTTGGGAGCCTTCGCAAATTTCAACATTTCGCTCTAGGGTGTGTTTTATTGGGCGATTACGTATTTAAATGAAGTCGACGTTGGTGCCGTGTGTTGCTAAGAACAGTTTACTAAAGAAGCGCGTTTATTATGTCTTATGCGCAGGCTCTTTTAAATAGAAGGCAGCTACGTTCACTCAGAGCTTAATTATCACGCACTAGTTATGGATAAAAAGTGATTGTGATTGACTGAAAACACACTTCCAATGCACCTCTCGCCTGCTTGGGCACATTGTAACCCAACTGAAAGTATGCCTACACCACTTGCAGAGTGCAGAGTAAGTAAGTCGCTTCGAACGTGGACTTATGTAGGAAATTTGGGTATGAAACGTTGCAGATTTTAGAAGGCCATATTTGCGTTTAGCCATTTAGACATGCAAAAGGCAACATTTGCAAAAAATTACAGCAAAAAATAGTCGTACGCGATACTGCGGGTGTGACACACGCTTATCAATAACTGATAGTCATCACACTCATCAGCGTGCTATCATTATCGACCGTTTTCAATCTAGTTCTCGTTTAGGAGTGCACCCTCTTTCAATCAGAATCACGCTTTACACTGCTACAATTTTCTATTCTTCATTTATTATTTAGACTCAATAAATAACGCACCAAAAAGCATGACAGCCAAATGAAAAACAAGTCTCACACGCAAGCAATTGATTAATTTCGAAAGGTCGAAATCAATTACACCTCATGACGTCATAGCAGCCGTTTAAGTGGATACCTACAATACTAGTGGAACGAGTGCAAGTAAAAGTCAGACATTCGCCGCCGTTCCTTGGGAGATATGAAAATTAAATTCGTGCGTAATGAAAAATGACCTTCGATGGCATTGAAAAGCCGGCGAAAACATCCCATCAACAATATACAAATGATGAACCTTGATCTTGATCATCTGTTCGTCAGACGTAAACTTATCTTCACAGCTTTTCAAGTCTATAAGCACGCCGTGGGGTTTACTCGTATGATTTCCATTTGTTGGCACTATTCGCAATGAAAAACATGTAATTTGCCAAACAATACAATTTGAAATTGGCTTAGGGGATGTGAACGGTGAAACTCAAGGCTGGGCCACTGACCCAGTTCGTTCACACAGCTCTCTGTGTTAACCGTTGACAAGGCTATCCTTTCACTTTCATTTAAATAAGCTTCTAAGAGTGCGCCGCACTGTTAAAAGAAAATCAAAAATGATTTATTTATGCAATTTATATAATCCCGCGTGGGGAGGGGTTTACGATTTTTCTTCCTTTTTTTTTGTCCTCTTGATGTAGGTATGTATCTACTATTCGTTCAATTTGTGTATATACCGGAAATTTATACAACCCGTCAAGAGATACTAGGCTGAAGAAAGGACCTTCGTGGCTATTTTTAAAATGATTCCTCTCTGAAGGGAGAGCGTTTTCTTTTTCCTTTTTTCTGTAATGTGTACCGAAAAACATGTATATATTTTCTGAATACCTGAATTTATCGAAACGGCCAGCATCTTTTTCGAAGAGATCCTTAATATTTAATTTACTGCCGTTTTCATTGTAGTATTGTTGAAGTTTTTGATAAGCGGGTTCGGTGGTTAACAGTGGTAGACCGGACATTTTTCTTGTTACTCTTGATTTGGATGCGTTTTGAAAATGTTTGCGAAATGCACTGACTACACGTTTATGGACACAAATACAGTTTGTATGGCTACTGATTGGAATTTGTGGAGCGGTTTGGCCAATAATAAATTAATTTTTCTGTATGGAACTCGAATCAACCGAGAGCACTGGGTTTTGTCGTTAGTGGTCAATGTCAAATGAAGAACTTGTCGGCAATGTGAATTGGTACAGTTTCTCCACAAACCAGGGATTATTTGGGGGAAATTTATGACAGATTATGGGTTCTGTTGGATTTTGGAATTCAATTATACACTGTTCATAATACAAATTTATATTTTGTATGATTTTCAATTCCTGGATTGACTTGAAATAATAAAAACGACTTGGTTCACAATAACACATTCTCTTATAAGAATATTTTGATGCTTAGCGAATCATTAGCAAATGGAAATAATTTTTCCTAATCAGTTTTGTTTGTTAGCATTTAATAACAGAGGCTGATTTATGACAACAAACTGTCAGTTACTAGCTGCGAGTGCCTTCCGACAGCAACTAGTGAATGCCTTTAATATGGTTTACTTTCGAGGAGCTCTTTTTTCTATAATTCTAGTCAAAACATTGTAAGATCCGATCCAAAAAAACGAAAACGTTAATGTTACATAGATAAGTCTTATATAGATTTTGATTCATTTCTTGCACCATTTTTTTATAATAAACAATTTCGAAATGTAATACGATCATTTATTTAATAAAAACAATTTTTATTGGTGGAGTTCAACTCCCAACTTCTATTCGTAGTGTACCATCCTTAAACACATTTTAACCATCAATGGGGACATCTACCCGCGACAGAGAAAACGTACAAAAACAAACTATTGCGGTAAATTTTCAATTTCCATCTACTGAATTGTTAACTATTAGTAATAGTCTATTACTCACCTGAATTATTTATAATACAATTTGCAAAATTTCTTTAAATAGTTTTAAATCGAATTTATTTCCCACTGATATTCATAAACGTCGCTGCCATCGGTGTGTAGTATCTTTACTACTGTACTCCTCCAAGATGGCGTTTAATTCAGCTTGTGTGTAATTAAGAAGTCAAACTCTTGCATTTTCAACTTTTCAGCGTTATTCCTGTGCTCCTAAATTACTAATTTCAATTAAATTATTTCCCAAATACTGATATCAAAAACGATTCAATGAAAGTGCTATTTAAAACAATTAATAATGAAAAATAAACACGAACCCAGCGAATGCATAATAAAAATGACATTTGAAAGATAAGTGACACTTTGCCACTAGAAAGGTAAATATTTGTCAATTTAATATCATATTTATTGATGAATTTTCACCCAAAATAATGGATTTTCCATAACAATTAAATGAAAACCACAAGATATAGTAAAACAATTGGATATTTGGCTGAAATTCGCACGCTTTTAACACGTAACCTTCTGAGTGCGTATTTCGGTAGCACCTTTGTCAGTGGAAATTCTTGTCTTGCTCCCATCTTGAGAGTGCTGTGTGCGTTGATAGATTTTCTAATTTGCTTTAATTATAATCTGAAATTGAATAATAGTGACAAAATGGGTGTTTTATGAATAGGCAATCTTAAAGTAAATTAATTTGAATGTACACATTTCAAAGGAGTTGCAATTCGTGTGGGATCGAAAAAATGCCCATAGTGAACAGTAGCAGAGTAAGAACAGCTCAACAGGTGGTCCACACGCCTTGATGGCATTATATCTGAACAAAAATCACAAATAATCAAATTGTAAACTTGTTAAATTGGTTTATAAAAGTAAATCCACCAATGCAAGTTTGCAAAGGTGTGATAACCAGCCTTTGTGAAATTGTTCGCGGTGAGTGAACCTGTCGCTAGGAGCTCCTGGTCTTAGCCTGAGTCACATCCGTACTTTATTCGCATTTTTATGGAGGAGTGGGTTCGTGTTAATCATGACGCTGTTTTAAGTGTGGATGATAGAATAATTATGTTTTTATTTTTCTAAAGTTATAACTTTCTACATGATTAAAAGTCGAGTGAGTTTGTGTCTTCAAGGCGAATCCAGTTTATTGCTGAATGCTTTTATTAACGGGAGGGTGAATCTCAAGCTTGTTGGAGTGCATAACTACTTTTTTTGTATGTGGGTTGAGAGAAATACAATTCTGCTCATGAGTAACTACTCAAGGAACTAAAAATACCGAAGAATCACAGTTTGTCGAAGATCATTCTATTCACATTTTTAACAATTCTACGGTTTGGAAGCTGTAGTGGTGCTTCGTTAAAAAAGCAAGACAGCCGCCGAAAATAGCAACAATTGACGCTCTTCAGGAGGATGGGTAGTTACTCAAGGTCTTCCCTTATTGGAAAGTAAGTGCTGTAAGACAAATCACATCAAGGTGATCACCGAGAACTCTAGCGCCAAGCTTTACAAGTTCACAAAGATTCAGAATAATTTCTCCTAAAGAGTGTTCCTTCCCTTATCCCAGCTTCACGGCTAGTTCCTCATTCAATCTGTGAATTTATTTGTACCGCCAACGGCGGGGTTTTTGTGGTAATCCATAAGAGGCTGACTTGCTAATTGGGATCTTTGCAAGACCCGTTAACATTCACTGAAGGCTACGGCTCCGATTCGATTGCCTGCGCCCATAATTGGGTTACAGAGCACAACAGCTTTCCAGCAGAACGTTTATTGATCGAATGCCCTTTGATATAATTGATTAAATATACCTGCTAGCTGCGGTTTTGGACTGTAGTTTTCCAGCTGTTTCAGTTGTCAGTTGTCGGCCATTCACGGAACGCCCTGTGACGTGTTCATGTCGCCCAAACAAATCAATCAGGACAGTGCCGCTTCCTGATGAAACCTATATCCAAAGATGTGTTCAAGAAAATTAATTCCACCTCCCTGTCATCCTTTTGTGTGCCCTTACTTAAATATTTTGATATTTCCGTTGCAGAAAGTAACACGCGGTACTTCCTGAAGAAGAAAACATCACAACACAAACGCACTTTTAATGGTTTTACGAAAAGAGCGTCCACCCAGTACGGGATCATCCAAATCGACGACAACAATGTCCAATGAGCAACCAGTGACAAAACGTCAACGAATAGAGAATCGCAGCAGCAGCAACAACAACAATGGCGACGCAATTCCCCAATCATCGTCGTCGGTGGTATCGGCAACATCTTCACTATCAGCACCTCCGTCTCCAATAACCACCAAACCGCACGTGGTCCGCGATTTGGAACTGGGTACACCGCCAGACATACTTGCCACTTCGTCTGAACTACCCATTTCGTCATCACCCTCGTCCAACTGCAGTAGTAGCAGTTCATCGACATCCCTGGCCAGCGACGATTTACATCACCACCATCACCACCATCACCATCGTCTGCATTCGCATCATCATCATCATCACAGTGGCAGTACGTCGAGCCTAACCAGTTGCAGTAGTAGCTCACTGGCATCAACCGCCACGAATGGGATTGACGAAATCGATAAGGCCACAGCGCATTCGAATCACGACCCGAACATAATGCCAGATTTGGTGCCACGAACCAATGCAACACCGGTAATAGCGAACATCGCGACGGCAATCACAAATGAAATGGGCGAGTTCGAGGAATACCTAACCAAACAGTGTTTGTGCGGCATAAGTGAGCGAACGCTGCGACGGCCGTTTCAAAGTCACTACCACCAGGACTCGAATGGGATCAAGCGCGTTGCGACGCTGCACGAATGGCCAACAAACAAATTGCTACAGTTCCTATCAAACCTGCAGCTGCTCTTCGATGTTTATCTCAAGCAGAACAGCAAGGGATTCATTTGCAGTCGAATAATGGACGTGTGCGACGCTCTGATACGCAACGATCACAATCTCATCGATGAGATAATCGTTCTGGCCAATTTCAATAACAAGTATGTGCAATTCTTGTCGGGCCGAGTCCTGGCCAGTTTTTTAGTTATCGCTAAGCACAATATGGACGATGATTGGCTGAAGAAGCTGGTGGACAACTTGTTTCAGTTCGAGCGGCTGGACTTTACGGCAATTCAGAAGATTCACTTCAGCCTGGAGATAATCAAGCGAATCGTGGAGTGGAAGGATGTGGATCTGCACCCTTTGGAGGACGAGATTGATGCGCGAAATGCAGGCATTTCCTTGGAACAGCCGGGTGCTGGTGGTGCCGTCGGACCATCGACGTCAGCGCAGGTGTATCCCTCATTGGAGAGTAATTACTTTGCGGTGCAGTTTAGGGACTCGGAAGACATTTTGGAAAGCGGTATTAGTGACAGGCAGCTCTCGTCGGAGGGAAGACACCTGAGCCATTTGCAGACGGAGGATGGCTGCCACATCGTGGCGCTGACTGACTCTGAGAGCTTTGATACGACACACCTCAAGTGCATAACGATAAAAATTCTCGAGAACAAGTGGCCAGCCCTAGTGAAGAATATGAGCAATTTGATATCGAACCACATCGACCTGGAGAACTCGGAGAACTGTGTATTGACGTTTCTTCACCTCTGGGAGAATATCATCAGCGTGAAGGCGAACCTCTCGATAGTCGAGACACTGCCGTTCTACGCGCAGCTGGACAAGTTTGAGCTGCTGCTCAATCAGAACCTGTCGTGTACAATATACAAGCAGATGTTGAGTCTCTTCAACGAGGCCATGTGCTACGGCAGCACTCTGGCCTTGCAAGACCTTCTGCCGGAGGAAACCTGCTTGCTGGCTCACCAGATCGTGCGGCATGTAAAGGATTTTCGAATTTTGGAGTCATTGCCGCGACGGCAGCCGGAGAACTCTGTGAGCTTACTGGGCTTTAAAGGTCGTTCAATATCTTTTGAAGCCGGAACAATGGAGAGATTTGCTTCCACGCCGAGTAATCACGACGAAGACGCCATCGAAATGGACAAGACAATACTCCAGAAGATGGTTCTGCTTGTCCTCAAGTCAATCGCCGTTACGGTCAAAGAGATACGCAGTGATTCGTCCGACAGTTCCATAGACAGCACCGACTACGATGCCTTCCAGGATATGGTACTGATCGAAAGATCCATCAGAGATGTCCTACGCAAGCTGGAGTCGTTCATAAAGAACACCCTGGAGTTCCACCCCGAATGCCACTTCAGCAAAATACTCATACACCTGTTTGACGATCAGGACGATCATCTAATCGAAGCGATGGTATGCACCCTGGACGTCACAGCTGGCATCTCGTTTCGCAACAACGCCTTCCCGGAACTAGTAGCAATGCTGAACCCCGTCTACACTTTTCTAGAATTCCTCAAGATGATTTCAAACAGTTCGGACCTCCTCCTCGATCTGCTCGTCAGCAATGAGACATGCTTTCTCCTGTACCTACTGAGGTTTCTCAAATACATACGACTGAACTGGTCAATGTTTGTGACAAGTTGCCACGACTTCGGCATGGGCGTAAACGCTCTCGACGAAGCCATGAGCGTCCTGATTCGCCTCAGATTGCAAATAAGCCGCCTGGTATCAAGATCCCTCTACCCGTACGATATTTCGCCAGTGCTGCGGTTGTTGGACAGTTGTGAGAGTCTGTACGAGGGAAACGAATTGAGTTAGGCCGCCGGCGGCGCCCACCCTTTCAACTTTAAATCACAATGTAAAGCACAAATAAACCATAAGACTTGAAACAAATAAAAAAGAGGACATACCCAATCAAACATTCTAAAAGATTACATCTTCAAAAAATCGTTGCCTTTTTCATAGACTAACTTTATTCTTATTTAAATATAAACAAATACCTGTAAGAAGTTTAGTTTTTAAGATTGTTTTAAATCTTGCCTTAAATGTATTTTTATTTTTCGTTTTCTTATATTTTGCCCAGCGACTTGGCATTTTTGCAGACCGCCTTTGCGAGTGTTGAGTTTTATTTCAATTGCATGCAGATGCAACAAAAAATAAGAATAGTGTCTATATTATGTATTTTGTTTATTGCCTAAGTCTAGAGTTAGAAATTCGATTGACTAAACTGTGTACATATTGATTAATTTAAATAAAACAATTTTTTTAAAAACCAACAATGACAAGGGGTTTTGTATTCTAGAGGTTGCAGGTTATGGTGGTCTGTCTAGCACCAGCAAAGTGTCAACAAACAGAACATTGTTGAAACAATGGAAATAGCAAGAGACAGGCTTTAGTAAGCCTTCGGCTGAGCAAAAGTGGAGGAAAGTGAAAGTAGACAAAACAACAACAAGTCGCACTTGGGTATTCCTCTCAAGCAAGTTTACTTGTAAACAATTTCATTTCTAAACACGGGCGGAAAGCAAAACTGAAAAAAAGGAAGGCGAAAGATGGACAGATGCCATCTGCAAAATCAATTGCTAGGGTAAAATAGTAAGAAGCATACAGCAAACCACGAAGAGTACCCACATAAGCCAAATGCAACTAACAGCCTTTATAACCATCACAGCACAGAACAGACTTCGGAAACATCCACGCCCCACGGTATTGTAGACGGAAAAACCTTCTTTTAAACTCGTCGCATACCTGACCCATTTTTTGACACGTTTTTTTTTGGATCGAACCACCCGTTTCCTATGTAACTGCCTCCAGTTGCTCGATGTTAGGCTCTACACTAGTGTGGCACAGCGAATTCTTTCTATACTGGCATGACCCTTTGAATGAGAATCAAAGACTGCTAGAGATGTCGTTGTTCTTCTTTAAATCGCCTTCTAAACCATTCATTCCGTCAACGCAAATGGGGCCAAGTCCATCTTTCTTTTAGCTACGTCCATGCATATGGAATATGAGCAGTTATGTATTTTTGTTTCAGCGTTTTTACACGCCGTAAGTGTTAACAATATACATGCATCCTGACGGCAGTTAATCCAATTAACGCAGAAGAGTTAAAAACGATAGAATCAGCAACTCTCGTTGTGCCACTTCATTTCAGTGTTTGTTTCTCTTGTCGATGTTAGACTTTTGTCACCGAATTACATCGCTTCCATTGATAACGTCCATTTTCCATTTTAATTTTCAATTAGAACAGTCGTTGTTTTACCAAACAACTCTCTAAAGCCTAATGGCAACATTGATAGCTGCTCATCAGCTTTTCCTATTCGAAAAAGCAAACAAATGGCATACAAAACAATTACCAAGTATTTATTTTAAATTCTTTTATATAATAAAGATCCGTTTCTTTTATTTTTATTTTAAAATATGTAGTACTATTTAGGCCACATACAAATTGTGGAATGAAATGTTTTATTATATTTTTTTTTTCATTTCTTGAGGAAAATTAAAAAAAAATTCTGAAGAATTTACTTAAAACAAAAATGAACATTAGAAAAAACTGTCGACGTCATCTACGTAGATTTAAGAGCGATTGTACTTTCCCCAGATGTGAAGCATGAACACAGAGGCGATGAACAGCAGCGACATAACAAGCACCGGAACTGGACCACTGAAATGAGGAGCATTGTCAATATTTGTCAAAGAACCATGAGTTATGTGTTTAACTTACACTTTGATGCCGGGAGAATCATCGGTATAGAAACGCCACATGCCACCGGAGCCAGCTCCACCTGTAGTGCGACTCCTTGCGGCAGTGGTTGTGGTTTTTCTTTGCTTAAGGTTGCTTCCACCGGCGCCACTGGACCTCGGGGCAGACAATTTGCTTGGGGAGCGGCTTCCACTTCCCACGGAAGTCGAACTAGCTGGAGCAGGCTAGAGTGAAAGGTAACAAGAAGAAATGAAAAAGTCGGTCAACCAATTTGATGCACATTAAAGCAAAACTTCTATCGCAAAAATATTAAAATTTAATTGTGGCGGCGGTAGATTACCATTGTATGTAGTTATTTTAATTGAAAACACTTTTGTAATGATTTATTTTTCCAATGAAAATTCTCTGCTAGTCCACACCACACAAGTCCACTTTGTAAAGTTAAATGACAGTTCGTCCACGTAGACGAGTCAGAAAATGAAGTTTGTCTCGTTGATGGTGAAAAATCCCCACGTAGACGAACGTCACCAACATTTAGGATCAAATTTAGTGCAAATGGATTTCCATAGGGGGTGCTTTTTGATTGAAGGTAAGGCTGCATCATGAGTTGGGAAAAGCACAAGATATAATTTTTTTCCTTCGGCTGGTTGGGCTTCTTTTATATCGTTTTTCATAGGGATTTTCAGATTTGCTTAAGTTTTTTCGTGGTCAATGGAACATGAAATGAGAATATCTCTTTTTTTGCGCGTGATTTAAAAGTCAGCTGTTCTTAAATTGTAATTTGTGCTCATAAAAATGTATTTATTTATGTTGATATCCATTGCTGCGCTCAAATACAATATTTGCAATATACTTGCACTTTGACAGTAATTATTGTAAATTTATTACAAATTGTCTATGCGTTGGATTGTTATTTTCTTTATTCTTGTAGCTTAAATAAAACTATATTTCAATCTAGGGCAGGACGGCACTTTAAAACAAACTCCAAGACGCGACTGATTCGATATCTTTATTCCCAAAACAAAAATGTCAGATCTGCATTTGTATTTTTTGGATAAACAAATATCATATATCTATCCTCGTGCGCGAGAGTTGTCAAAGTATTCTATATATAAAATTGCTCATTTAGTTATTGTTGAGAATTTTTGTTAATTATGTCAGATATAAAGCTCACATACACTGGGGACGTTCAAGTATCTAGTTTAGTAAGTCTGACAGCTCTCTCACTAGATGAAACTCGGCTCTGATTGGGGGAAATCGGTCGTGAGAGCAGATGTTTCAGTTGACGTTTATGGAGGGGTAGCCGACGAATCTAGTCGAGAAATTCGTGACTGAGTACTAAGTTGACAGTTCTCATATGGGGCTGACGTAGAAAACGTGACGTTCCCGACCAATCTAGTTTTTGCGTTCAGGTTACATCTTATCCAGACCAATCTAGTCGACTTAAGATGACTAGATTCTTGAATGCGGCCACTATGTCTCTGAATCGCAATTTGTAAAATTGATATAAAAGTTAGGTTAACAGCGAAACTAGATAGAGTTTTTACTTCACGCCCTTTCCCGTGAAGCCAATGGGCATGCGTTTATTTATAGGTATGATTGAATCGCAGTCATCGTTAAAAAGCGCAAACCAACCTGTCAAAGTCCTTTTAAGCCTTTGAAATTAGTATCTGCAACACCACGAAACACATAAAAAAAAAAACTTTACTTTGCCCGTTCCAAATTTAAAACTTCTACAGAAGAATGATAATGGACGCGTATTTCCCCAACAGAACTACCTACCCCACTTATTTTTATTAGAATTCACAATCAGCGTTGCCACTAAAATCTTTAGCAAATGTAGTACGTTAGCCAACAAAATGTAGCATTTTCAAAAAAATTTAGTACCTGTTTTTTTCTTCTATTGAAATTTAAATTAAGTAGTATAACAAAAAAAAATATGTTATGTTTCTAAAACAGTCGGACACACTTGGAGTTGTTTTGCACTATTATAATTGGAAATGTGTATGGGTAAGAATTCTTGTCTGACAAGCAAAGTCATATTGCAAACAAATGAATTCTGACAAGCGCGACAAAAGCGTTTGCCAGACCTACATTCGACCCACGAAAATTGGTTTTCCCATTCCTTGCGACATCTTTGTGTGCGAGTTGAAGATTTGCACTATGCCAAGTTTTTAAATCTATTTATTTAGTTATAGAAGCAAAAGGGGCAAAATTCGAACTATTGTTCGTAAAAAAGTAAAATGGTTAGACGGATCTTAAGAAATGTAGTACATTAGGGTAACGATGTAGTATGTAGAACGGCGTTGAAAAATCCAGCAAATATGTAGCACAGTACTACATATGTAGTACAAGTGGTAACGCTGTTCACAATTCACAATTCATTCTTCCGCGTGTGTATTGGAGATTCTTCCCCACTTTCCGCGACGTCACCCATTTCACGGAAAAAAATGCAGCGACTGGAACGAAATCGTCTTCCGTAAAACTTCCAAGTGAATGTAGTGCGAGTTGCCGATTCGATTTGCAAAACCGAAATAAAAATGACTTCCATATTATTTTAAATGCTTTATTTGAAATCTAAAATAATTTTGAATATTAGCCTTTGTTTTAGCAATGCAATTAATATTTTTGTCTATAATAATAATAATAATCATAATTTATTTATTTATATTCATAATAATAATATAGTAATAAATGTCAAAATAGAGTCTATATATAAAAATAAACATACTCTCAATATTGCACAGTATTTTCATTCTCCGGCCAGTTGACACACTTCTGCAGCAACAATGTGAGAAGCAGCCATTAAACTGCTTGCCATATTGGAGCCAAGATGGCGTCTAACCTTCCAAGAATATGCCATTACAATTGACAATGTTCTAGACTAAATTTAAAAAGATAATTTTCATTTTCAAATATATATCTGTTTATCCTTGTACTCATAGTTTTGTATAAGTTATATATATTATATAAGTATATTTGTATTTTTTGTTTGCTATTATTCGCTTTAGGATGCTATTCAGTATTTTTGTTTTTGTTAAAATGTTACAAAGTTTATATGTCTGGATGTAAAGGAGGGTGGGGTGGAGGAGTTGGATAAAGTGTAGACATGTCAGGCGATCATCAAATTCAGAACCTTAAGCATTCCATATGAGCAGCAGTTGTGTTCTCTAAAGTGTCCTTACTGGTGAGATAGGCTAGCAAAAAATATTTGTATAGTTTCTCTACTGTCCAAAAATACATAATTGTTCACGAAATACTGTGTGAAATAGTTTCTACTTTATAATATCTTCTGATGGACTTTGGGCGAATAGTATTTATTTTGTTACCTCTACTGAGTATGGAAATCTTCTAAACGGTGGGCTCCACTCATAGCGTGCCCAGAACGAAAGTACAAAATAAACCCAATAAAAAAACAAAAAATAAACAGAAAATATTGTGTTTAGTTGGTTAAAATTTTTGCAAAATAAGGTAGTATTTATTTGTTTAAATTTTAGCTTGTTCATAATCTTACTGTGCTACTTTACTAAACGAAAGATAAATTTGACAAAAGCATTTAAAATGTTCTTCATGTTATTTGCAAATGAGTGTGTGGTGACGTAAACGTCCGTAAACGTTTTCAGTGTTAATTAGTTGTCCGCTGACATAGAACTGATGTCGTCGTTGATAGCTAGAACTTGCTTGATGAAATCCTGGTCGGTAACTACCTCAGCCAAGGATATGCATAGGTCAAGAAGATCCGATTTTAACATATTTAACTGCGGTGCTAATTTGCTGAGATGAGAGTGAACGTTTTCGGGGATCTGCAAAGTAGAAAGGAAATCGTTAATATGGGGTTGATATTTGTCCTTTCCTTAGATCAGACCATCAACAAATTATGGGAAGTATTAAACTAAGCGGTTTCACATCTTCCCATAACCTCTGACAGTCTGTACGAATTGTCTGTTTTCCTTGCACTCGTTTTTTATACACACCTTGGTTGGATTTTTGAAAACGTTAAACATGAACTTGACCTTAATCCTCTGATCATTCGGTCCATCGTAGAACATTGTGAACTGCGCCTCGTTACAGTTGGGCATTAGGGGCAAATAAATGCCTGCCAGCACTCTACCCTTGGCATCGCGTGCTAAAAGCGACCTGAAGTTGTACACCAAGTTTCTGCGCACTGTCACGTCGATTGCCGTCAAATAGGGATGCTCCACATAGACCAGTGATGACTTGTAGGTCTGCTGATCGCTACGAGTTTCACGCTCCATCCACTCCACGTACTTGTTGTTGTGCATGCTGAAATTATAGCAATAGTCCCGCTGGCAATGCTGCTCGGTGGACTGTGTGAACCAACCTGAAACGAATATCACATTTTCATTAACCGATACAAATGGAACAAAACAAAAACCCAACCAACCTGTATGAGGGTACATCTGATCTTCCATCACAGTGACAGCGCGGGCGACATGATAGCCCGGATCTAAGATCATAATACCACGACGGCCGCCAATACATATACGCATCGCCGCCATTGAATGTTCTTTCTCGACGTTCGCATCCGGCGAGTTCAACCCGCATTCTTCGCTCGACTCGATATAGTCGCGCAGCGCTACAACATGCTCCTCGCACGACACGATGTACATATATCTAGCAAGTATGGGAAATATTTCCGTGATTCTGGTCATGATTTCCATTGCCAGACTGACGCACATGTGATGGCGGCGATTAATGGGAACATCGTAGAACTGAAAGAATGATTTCAAGTCCGAACGGCGGGTTTTCTTGAACGCCCTGAAGAAATCGATAAACAAGTGCACAGTATCGTAGTGTGTCTGTTCCAGCATGTGATGGAGTTTTGCCTCGATCAGCGCATTAAGGTCTTCGTATTGCCAAACGTTGTCAAAATTAAGAGTCCCCTTGGTGTCCGATGCCCAGTCGGGCAGCGGCAATGGATGACCCAACGGCCAAATGCCATTGGTTTGATTGAATGCAGTTAAATTATAGCTATCTTCAGCAGCCCACCATTTTTCTTGTTCTTGGTGTTTCTGATGTTGGTTGTGCTGCTGTTCTTCCAAGAGCTTAAGTATGCTCCTGCATCTGTCTGCATCGGCGAACGATGACGCTGCAATCGATGTCACATTGTCAATGATTTTATTGCCACTATATGACGTTTGCCCGGATGCTGCACCCGAAGTATCATGCTTAGAGATATTATCAACATCTGCCTCGTCGCTGTTTGCATTTGTGTCATTTTCATCGTCATCATCATCGTCGTCGTCGTCGTCGTCGTCTTCATTGTCATCATAATCGTTGTCCACGATTTGATCATTTTGGACAACAGCCCCGATATGATCGCGTGAAAGATTACATGTTGTCTCCAGATCGGCGGTAATCGATTCATTAGTAGTTGTAGTCAATCCAACCGATCCGACGACCGATCCAATAAGTTGACATTCCAAGCTGGTTTCGGCGAGTCAACTTGGCCATTCGGCGCCCCAACGACCAACCGTTGGCACATACCCACTTTCGCAGTCATTTAGAGAAGCGTCTAAATTAATTTTGGTTGTTCTTAATGAAGAAATAACTGGAGGAGGTGCGGTGGCAGCGGTCGCACCAAATGTTTGGTATGCAGTACCGTTGCTCAAATTAAGACCAATCCGGCCCTGCACCTTCTTGAACAGGTCCGGCTCGTCTCCACTTGTCGTTGACTTTTTAGAACGCTCTGTGAAAGTTTCAAAAAAACAAAATGATAAAAATTCATATACAAAATCTAGAGAGAGGTCAAAATATATTTCCTGCTGATAATCGCAACATGGGCTATGTTGTATGAAATTTATTCTTTCTAGCTAAAAACAAATGTCATTGGTCGCACTTCTAGTTGGGAAAATTAAAGGGGTGTATACGGTGTACCATTGGGCGCCTGTTCTAAATGGAGATGTAACCTCCATAAAACATATTTTAAAATGTTCGCAAAATATGGATAGGTGAGAATTTTGCAAATGCTGATGTTTGCGTGATCTTACTTATTTTCCTATTTGATACATTTCTTATGGTGAGATTAAATAAGTTCAAATTCACTTAATTACAGCCAAGAAACTTCAATAGCCGTCAAATGTTGTTATCTGTCAAATCTAACCACTAATGGCGTTTTCGATTGAAGATCCGAGAGAAGTGCCCCGAAATTCAGAATTGCTCTTTTCAATGAAATTCGTTGGAGTACTTTTGTAATAGTTGCTACTTTTTTTTTGTTTTCTGCAGTAATAAATACAGCCAAATCAATATATTTCAATTTAAGTTTACATTTTGCACGCATAATTGTATATTTTCGGATCACATAGCGAACAATTTGTTTCTAATAACACAACAAACACTTCAATCATTTTGTTAGTATGTGTTGGTGAGTTCAGGGCAATTCTCTAAAAATATTCCGGACACTTCTGTCGTGTTAAGAATTGACCTGGAAGTGCACTTTTTTTTTCAATGGAACATAGAATACATCGAAAGGGCACTTCTAGATTTGCTCTTTTCATGGTCAATTCGTTTCTTCAATCGAAAACGCCATAAATTTATGCAAAACTCTTCTCGCCTCATAAACTCCCGTCCTCCTCTTCAGTCAACTGAACGTGGACCTACGTTCATTCTTAATTGTACTAGAACTTTTATTAGATTGACAAAGCCTTCCAAAGAAAATGCTGAACTATAACAGCCCTGTCCTCAAATGAATGAATATGCTGAGTTTAGGCAGTATGATCAAGTGTTTGCTATAAGTTCAGTGCTTTGCTTTGAACGAAAAAAAATAATGCGTACTGCCAGTGGAATAAACTATTACAATATAAGCGAAACAAATCAAATTGAGTAGACTTCCGATATGAACGCAACCCTAAATGATATCGCTAAGAAAATATTCCCAAATTTTACATTAATGTTGAAGGAAAAAACAATCGGAAACAAGACGTTCAGTTCATTCATATGAAGTACTCAATTCGTCAGAATGACAATGAGAAATGCATCATTTGCTTAAGAGGCTGTCATTAATCAATTGATTTCCATAGATGTACCCGATCACACATTACAAATTTGACTTAAATTATACACCATCTCAAGTTGTCAATTTCACCAGAGGTCATTATGTGCGATGTTTATAATTGATGTCAAGCTCACTCAACTGATAAAATTCCTACGTGACAAAATCTTAATATTCATGGTCAGCAGTATTAAATTTTGCAATAAATGATACCATGTATTCAGAACGTGTCACATGTTTTTCCTCTGCTCAACTTATCAATTGATTTTAATCAGTAATAAAAGCCCATTGCTTTAGCAGTGTTTTTTGATTACTCACGCACTGTTGTCTAAAAACAAATTGTAACGCTAATGAGGAATTCCAGCGAAATTGTCTTAACAAAAACATCCGCAGCATTCATCCAGTATTCAGAGAACTGGATTTGGATAGGTCGATGTCTGGTATGAACGTCTGACGTAAACAAACAACAAAACAGATGTGCAGAAACACTAATGGAATGACGCACAAGGTGTTTCGTACATATCCTACTCATTTGTCATAGTTACAGGCGCATCTAGATATATACTGAGGGTCGACGTACCACCATATTGTTATATATACATTTTATAGGAAAGTAGGGAAATAGTTGGTTTTCAATTAGTTTTGACGTTCGAAACTACTACAATCAACAGGTAGAAGATGTGAAGTGAAAACAATATCATAACAATGGTTAGTGCATTTAAAATAAGATCCATTCAACACTTATAAGACATTTTTTATTTAACCCACGTGATCTATATAGGTCATTGGTCATTGATCCAACAACAGTTGGATCTTGTACTATTGATGTAAACGACGAAAATCAATGATCTATATAGATCTGCATGATCGAAAATACCTAGCTATTGAAACTGTACAATTATTGCTCTTGTATGTTCTAAGTTAGAAACGGTGCAAAGTTTAGTACTGTGAGCTTGCGCAACTTTGGACAATCAAATATGTTATATAATCTTCTGCATATAAGTCAAAGGCTTTGCAGATTGTTGAGTGTTGAGTATTTTGTTATGAAAAATAAAGAGTCTACAAAAAACTGGTTCAATCTAAGCTCGGAGACTCCTTTCAGTAAGAGGTGCCTACAGGCTACTAAAATTGAAAAATATATCCTAATTTACATACTACCCGGCGCCAGTCCGGGGGAAATGCTTTCTCAATAATAATCCTATAGTTTACGGGGTACGTACTTATGCATTAAGTGCCCAGTTTTTCTGAAAATAAACTTGTTCAATGATTTTCTTCTAAACGAAACCGGATGTCACAAATTCCGTAGACGCTGCCTTTCTCGACATGCCGTTCTCTTTAAGACAATGGGCCTTACGAATAACCATATTTAGTTTCGACTCTAAATTTTAGTAGTTCACAGTGGCTATATTTTCCATACAAATTTCGCAATTGTGAGCATCCGTAAATTTAAAGTAAATAAGTCGGGCCACGGACACGGACGTGTTTGCAAAGAAATTGATTTCGCATTTTCAAATTATTTTGCATAGGATAGGATTTGGAGTAGTAAATTATAACAATCAATAACACACATGATAGGGTATAACACCCTCAATCGAAAACATATCGCAGCCTTTTCTTACAATTTCAAATTTGTAACTCTGTCCCACATTTGTAGAAATAGTCATTGAACTCTTCACACTGCAGTGTAGACTTGACCGTATCTGACGAATACTTTTAAATACGTAATCTAGTTGCTTCAGACTTCTTCTGATAAATACTGCTTTGCCCACTGGTACTTGACTCTGCTAAAGTGAAATGTGGCACGTTTTCTAATCACGGTGTACTTTGTTCTCACGTATACAACAACTATGCGATCAGACCGAAATCAAGAGAAAAATTAAATGAATACTACGCCATTTGAGCTTATCTCTATTTGCAATTGAAAACAACTACACACAGCCCATAGAAACAAGGTTATACGCATTGCACATAAAAAAAATTCAACAAATTCAATTTCACTTACCCATACAACGGCCAAAGCCCCAATATCCAAAATGTCGTTCTCCTCTGATGCACTCGAATGTTTTCTGATGTTCTTTAGTGTTTATGGCTTTCTCAATTCAGATTGGTATTTTTGAAAGGTTGTTTTTTTCTTTTCTCAATTTCGTTATTCACTTTGCTCTTGTCGAAAGAGCAAATCTTAAAACTCAGGAAACTAATTCGTCACACGCGAAAAATTTAATGCGGCGAATTCGAAATGTCCTCCTTAGCGAATTGTTTTATACTGTTGTTCTAATGCTGGTTTCTGGTCTATGAAAAAGATCCTTTCGGATCGAAAGATATAGAACGACTGAACTGATCTCTTGTAGAAACGGCCAAACGATGTCAGGTATATATACACAAAAACTAGATTTGCAATGTGAAATCAACAATACCACTGCACGATAAGACGAACGACACAGATACTCGCGAGTGCTATTGTATGCGTTGGCGCTTTGTTGTTTTGATCAATGAAAAAAAAAACAAAACAAAATGTATATATTTACGTATTCATTCAGTTGTAGCTTGTAGATATAGACACGGTACACAAAGAATGTTTTTTTCTCAATAATTAATTCAGCCAGCAACAGCTGATTGCGACGCGATCGCAAGTTCAACGATTGTTACTTTATGTTTATGTTGGATTGCACTTTTTATTTTATGTTGCCTAGTAGTATTATTATTTTGTTTTTCTTGTTAAAACATCATCCACGAACCAAACGATAACAGAAATAAAATCAATCACAATGCGATTTAGCTTTTTGGAAACAAAAAGGCCTCCAGCACTATCGTTCCGACCCACTTCCGGTTGTGATCTGAAAGGGAATACACAAAAATACATGTTTTTGAAAAATAATACTGATGTTTACATTAAGGGTTGTGGTTAATGAATGATAATTTAATTTGGGTATATAGAAAGCATTTGGTTCTTTGTGTTTACAAAAATGTTTTACGTTCAAAGTTATGCTCAAAGTTATGCGAAGAAGTTGCGCAATCACTTTCACAATCAGAACGGACTTAGGGTATTAATAGTAGGTTTATGTGTGCATACTTATAAGGGATGGATGTAAAAAGGTGTTCCCTGCGTTAGGAGTATGAAAGAATCTGCTAGGATAAGCTAGTTTTTTTTTTAAACCACCGAAGTTTTTCAAGTTGTTAAAGTTACTAAATCGTACTGGAAAAGCCATCCCCATATATAGTCTAAAAGTCCGTAGCACAATCCAAGATCGATTCAACTGATTTGAATACGAATTGTATAGATAAATAAAAATCAAATGCGTATATCCGATGACTAGGCATATCTCGCATTCATAATAAACATTTGTTTTGCGCGCTCATGGTCCGATACCGTGACGGTGCCATTCATATTAAGGTCATGCAGTAGGCTACACGGCTAGCTAACCATGCCAAGACGGAAGATTAACTGACTGCGGCTCATGGTTATCCTGTAGAAATGTGAACAGAGAAATCGAAAGCTGCATGTTGTAAGCTGGGAGGATATGAAACTGCAGCGTTTTAAGAAAATGGGAGGTTTGTACATTGTAAAAGTTAAAATAACTGCTTTGCATCTACGGTTGTCAGGTAGGAAATTTATATAACTCCCTTAATCCGGCAAACCAGTCGATTCGCATTTCGTTCACTGCGAGTTCCTCGAAAAAAGGTGTAATCCGCCGTTCTTCTATCTAAAGAGGTTCATAAAATGACATCACCGACGTTGTTGCCTCGATTTTTGACAGCTTTCCACATGCCAGACCATAAAAACCGAGTTTTGACGAAATATTAAAAAAAAAAAACCTTCGGAGCGTGTACACCGAGGTTTTGTTGGTCGTTTTAGCTGTCAAGCTATAGCTGAAATAAATTTCACATCCCTGCCAACTCGTCAGTTGTGCAGAGAATGCTCGCTACTCGATTAAAGTCGAAAACTATCTATCGAAACCGTGGTGTCAGGTAAGAAGATGAAGTTCAGTGCTGACGAGCTTCAAGTCATATGTATATAAGTGAGATCGACTGTGCCCGGTAGTTTATTTTTTGCATACGACGTTAAGACCGATCTTAAAAAAAATTACTAAACAGCTTAAGCTCATCTTTTCGCATACGACCCATTGTGTAGCTAAATCTTCCTCAGAAGCTTTCAAAAGTCTGTATACACTTGTATACGGGGATGGAATTGGTAACTTTGACAGAACTATGTAAATTTAATATAGTTCTGGACTTTGCCTACCTCGGATCTGCTGAAACATTAAAAATGTCTTCACAATTTGAATCCGAATCCAAACGGCTAAACTGAGAAGCTTTCTAAGCAGATTGATATTCTCGGATTTATGTGAGACGTTCGTGTTTTGAAATGTGATGCAGTGGAATAAAACGGTAAGGCATGACTTTGGAGGTCAAACCCAAGATACTTGCACACTTGTTCCACAGATTTACTGCGATATTAAACACACTTTACACACCTATGTACCGTGATAATTGTATTAGGTAAACAGTTGAAATTAAATGACAGATAAGACATTGCTTTGTAAAACTTCATGGATGTATTCTACGAGTAATGTCCATATAGGAAATTCAACACATACCCTTACATTATTACCATATGATTGACGTTTCATAGGAATCATTCTGCGCAATTTAAAATCATCAAGAATAACACTCCTTATACATACTTAGAGGTTTTTGTTTTTTTAATTTCTATGTACGCATTATGTAAGCCCAATTGCAAAGCACGTAAACAATCATTTCATAGATAAACAAATAAACCCTTTATTTGCACAAGACTGTTTTGCGTCGCAATTTTCT
The DNA here is from genome assembly GCA_951230905.1 of Cheilosia variabilis. Taxonomy (NCBI): domain Eukaryota; kingdom Metazoa; phylum Arthropoda; class Insecta; order Diptera; family Syrphidae; genus Cheilosia; species Cheilosia variabilis. Next base: position 56,119,059 of record OX579680.1, on the reverse strand, counting down.
ACCCTGTCCGATACTCTCGTTTATAAGGCCTAATAAATGGATTTAATTTGCTCTAAATAAAAACAAATATAATAGGTATGCAGAGGCAGACAGAAGTGTGAGACAATTAGCAGAACTGCTCTCTTTGTTAGGGGTGTATATTTTCCACTGCGCAGCACTTAGGTATTAATTATCTTAAAGTTTATATGCCGATTAAGTGTGTGACAGTTACACCCTCAGCCTTAACTTTGAACAATGACCAGCACATGCGACCTGACAACAAAGGTCGTGTTGGTGGATCCTTTTATCAAATGACACGTTTTGATCGATCTTTGCGTCACCGCCAGTCGGAAGGAATTTTCGATAATTATTGTGACACGCATTAAATACGCAATCTATTATTGTATAAGTGGAAAAAAAAACCAGCAACAACATATTTGGTTTGTCAATTAACCCCCTCTTGTTATTCTGTCAAATAGACTACGAATTTGATATGCTTCGAAATTGGACCCCTACTCAGATATTACGCGCTACTTCGAGTAATAAAATTCTGGTTAAGTGTTCAATTAGAATTTGATGAGTTGACAAATTAGTGTCCAATACACATGTATACATATTAAAATATAGAAACAGACAAAGTCGGCATTCCCTTGGTTTCATCATTCCGTTAAATTGAGTCATATTTGTTTTGACATGTGTTTTTCACAAGCACACATGAACAGGGGGAGCGGTCCCCATATGCCCAGTGGTCTTTCAAATAGTTTCTTTTTGTGTAAGCCAAAAATAGCTCAACAACAAAAATATGACGAGTAGTAATTTAAAAAAAAAAAAAAGTTGAAAAGTGAGAAAATTTGAGTACCAAACAATGGTGTATAGTAAAATGTCAGAAGGTGAAGGTCAGAATCAGAAGTCCTTTTTTTATACACGGACATGGACAGGTTTTCATTTTAACTTAGCCGTCGTACACACGATTTATTTTCAGAGATGGAGAGGTAGGCATCATACTCTCAGGGGATGTTCCTTGCTTTCTTTTTTGGTTTCACAATTGTACATGTGTTGTTCGGACACGAGGAGCAGGAGCTTCAATCTTTCGGAGGACATACCTTGTTGCCCCACAAAAGAATACTCGGTGTGATATTGACAAATTGCTTCTCACTCTAGGAATTTTCGACTCGCTGTAGGCAATGGAAGGCTTCCAATGTCATCAGTTGGCTTAATACTATTTTATCACGCATCCATGACATATTCTTAATTCAGTGACAGTGCGTGGTTCTTTTGGCCAACGCTCATATGAACCCACCCACGTCTATTGCGTACTCTTTTGTTAGTCTAATTGTGCTCCTATTTATATCAATTAACATGATGTCATCACCCGACTATGGTAGCACATTATATCCAAAACAAACGCCCGAAAGAGTTGCTAGGGTACCTACTTTCATTGTCTGGACATGTCCTTTCAAGTGTCATTGCAATCAGTTTCACCCAGCTAAAGGTCAATGCTTTAGCAAAAAAAAAAAAAACGAAATTTCCTGCTGCGTATTCATTAATTTCGGTTGGGTTGCCTTATTGACACGCACCAACATTATGCACACAGTGGAAATCCTATTCGTTGAAGCAATCAATTAATGGGAAGAGAAATGCCAGCGCACTTGGGAGTTCTCTCTTATCAGCTGTCAATTTATCCTTATTCCGGTTGTTGACGTGAATGCATTAAGTGGGTGGATGGGGGTAGCTTGTGGCCTCAAATTATTGATTTCCATATGGACACACGTGTCGAACGACAGTATTGCAACAGCTTATAGAGAAAGGATGTTTAGATTTTTAAAAGTCTAGGTCAAGCGGGAAATTGTTGCTTTTAATGCAAAATCACACCCGTCACGGGGTGGTCACATATCGAATTATAAATGAGAATGCAGAACAGATGGTGGACTTTTAAACTGAATGCAGCCGCTTTTCGGCAACATTTTCCGGAATTTGGGGGCGTATTTCACAAGTGGCGAGCTCCATCTTTGCTCAAATCGCCTTTAGTTAGTAAACAAAGACCTATTCGATGACCCGCAAAAAAAAGCGATGGTGTTGAATTAGCTAAAGGCAATATACATAATAATAATAATCATTTTTAGTGCCCTGGGCACTCATTCCGTAACTTTTCAACTATCGTCGAAACGATAGACCTCCAAAACTACCAACTAAATGCTAAAATTACAAATTTCCAGTTCATTTTCCAAAAATATGATGAAATCTGACGTTTGTCAAAAAAATTCGAGCAGAATATGACTTATTTTGGTGATCAAAGTTTTAAAAACGATATCGTTTAGACGATCGTTGATATACGGAATCTGCCCCTTGGTTAGATTTTACGAACTCGCAATGGCGACATTTTCCAAAAGTGATTATTAGTAAGGTCCAATGTGTGGTTAGATTGGAATTGCTCGTCGTGGCAATATTAGACCCTGATAAACTCTCGCATAGTAAAATTTAGGCAGATTTAATTTTAAAATTTACCAAATATGTCCTTTGACACATCTTTTGTTAATATTGGTTGAGTGTGAGAACCCCAAACGGAAGAGGGTATAGATTTCTTTTCTCACACTATTGTGTCGTGACCTTTAATAATAGTCTCCACTGGAACTGTATAAATGACAATTATCTTCTGGAAAGGAATTTATTATTTGCTTTGGCACGTGGTATGCTTTTCAATTGATTAAATAAAACTAGTTCAAACAATCGAAATCCACCACTAAACGGGATTAAGAAGAAGCTGGCATTGGTACCAAAAAGAATAACATGCCGCACAGCCTTGGCAATGAAATTCGCAGCAAATCATATGGCTGCGTCCGCAAAACTGACTTTTTGCATTTTAATGAGCCACTTTTTCAGTTCCGGTTAAATGCAAATGCGTGTTAATCTATGATGACAGGAGTTCTTTCATTAAAATGCGATTTTATTTTTTCTTAATATTCATGGCTCATATTTGGCGGCTTCATATCGAGCATCGAGGCTTTCTATAATGAGATTCATAAAGAAACACGAATATGATAAACCCAAAAATAAACGACAAAAACAAAGCCGCTAACATTGTTTTTATTTAAATAGAAAACAGTTGACTCTTAACTTTAGTGTATAGGTAAATATAACTTGCAATTGAAAGCTGACAGCTCAAATTTGCAAAAGCCAAATCAAAATGAGCACAAATCAGCCGTCAACTGGTTAATGGGACCCGGAAATTGTTGTTCTATGTAATATAAAAATTGTTTGACCCCAAATGTCACGATTGTGAATATTACTAGTTAACGCATATAAGTGGTCAACTTAAACCGCTAACGGCAAGTTCTATAACCTCTACAAGTCGTGCAACGTGAGTTAGGATTACAAAAATGCGAGTTCTAACAGTATTTTGCATGGTGATTGCGTAAATTTCAACGTGATAGCAAAACACTATAAAATGATTTTATTATCATGGCACTATCTAATCAAATTATTAATTTATTTTCTATGAAGGGATTTGCACCCTGCCTGAGTGTCTAATTGAGGTAAACAACAGTAAAAACAACGAAAAGGTAAATTCAACAGCAACGTGTTCGGCCGCGTGCAACGGTTCTATTTTTAGGTGAATAATCATACATTCAGGTATACATAATTCCGTCGTTTCAAATCAAAACTGCAAAAGCAAAATAGAAAATACTGTCTCTCTGGCATTTGGCTTGTGGCAATATTTCTAGAAACAATATTGCCCAAAAAAAAAAAATTAAGAAACGTGCCCGGACATTGTCGGAATAGACAGTTTTTGCAAAATCGCAATATACCTATGCTCGATGTTTTTGGCCCAGGTGAAGTACATATTTGTGTTTATCGAACTCACACTGGGGAACAGTAGCAACAGTCTTAGGTAACTACGTCTACTGGCGGTTTTACGATTACTTCTGCTGGAGTAGCAGTGGGCACATTCAAGAATCGATTTATTTTAAGTCGACTATATTGTTCTGGATAATATGTAACCTGAACTCAATAACTAGATTGGTCGGGAAAGTCCCTTTTTCTACGTCAGCCACATATGCAAACTGTCAACTTAGTACTCAGTCACGAATTTCTTGACTAGATTCGTCGGCTACCCCTTCATAAACGTCAACTGAAACAGCTGCTCATATGACCAATTACAGCCAATCAAAACCGAGATACATCTAGTCAAACAGCTGTCAGACTTGGCTAAACTAGATAATTGAACGTCCCCAGTCAATTTTTGACTTAACATGATATTTGTCAATATGCTCTTTAAAACAAAAGTAGTTGAGAGAGGCAGTCGATTTTTTGGGAAAGAGGCTGTTAATAGATTTTGTCAATAACGTTAGAAATATCAAAATAAATCTAATTTCGTTTACTGGAAGCACTTAAAGAGAATTGTTTGAATCTTTTGCTTAACCTCTTAAGTGGTAACTTGTCATGAATGACGTATGGATGTGATTCTTAAAGTTAATATTTGAATTTAATTCATAAATCATTATGTTCCTAAGCATTGTTATTATTTGAAATGTGGGTCTTGTGTTTGAGATTTCCTTTATGAATTGCCTCTAGGAGCATCGCTAATTGTCAGAATTTTGCTGAACTCTCAAGTGAAACTGGGGTCGTTCCAGTATCTAGTTTAGTAAGTCTGACAGCTGTCCGATTTGATGTGTCTCAATTGGCTTAGATCGGTCAGTTTATTCAGTTGACGTCTATGGGATGAAATTGATAAGTGGAGAACTGCGGAGTTGACAGTTCCCATATGTGGCTGACGTACAAAAGTTACCTATCGACCAACACAGTTTTTGCGTTAAGGTTACATATAGTCCAAGCCAATCCAGTGACAACGGCGGAAGACATGTTATACTGTCCTCCTTGGGTGTGAACTGCCATTCTTTAAATTAAATTAAAATGCTTGTTCAAAACGTAAGTAGAAGAGACATTTATAGGATGGTAGTTCTAACGCAAGAAGGACAGTAACCCCTGTCAATACTAGAACGATTTTTACTCCACCTGCAAGCAAGCAAGGTGTATATAGAAACACCCATGCGAAACAGTGTCATTAGAGCCAGGTACAAACTAGGTAATCTCTTGAAAACTCAACACTGTTGACAGTTTCTTAATGTACTTATGACGTCAATCGTTGCGCTTAGAACAAACAAAACTCATTTGCATTGCATTTGAAGCCATACAACAGAACCCATCCGAAGGTCTATGCGTAAGTGCATAATAGTCTGCATAGGTACGTCACTGTCAAATTATGTGTTCTTTTCTGTTTTTTGTTCTTGAAGTTAAAGGTCACAAGACCTAAGAGGATTTGCTCAAATGACGTCAAATAATAACTTCCTATTAAATACAACCAAATACGATTCGCACCATTGCATAAGTGGCTTTTATTTCACAAGACACACGAAGGACACGCCTTCCCCACGAATTGGCACGTGTTGAATTCTGTAAAACTTTCCAAACAGCAGTCACAATCAGAGAAAAAAACTACAACCCCTTCGTAGAATTTACTACAACTCTTCGGAGAAATTGAGTTAAATGGGGATGAGATCATGCTCAATTGTAACCATGCGTTGCTACGTCAATTCTCACCATGACCGAAACAACAAGCTGTCACGGTATTAAAAAAAAAAACGAAAATGCCACAAAGGGTCTGTGGTTTGATATCGATTTTTTGGAGTTTCCCTTACAACAGAGAAACAAAGGGTGAAAATTACACGTTAAGTTGAAATACATACCTGAACCGCAATTAGTTCTTTTTACTCCAATTATACGATCCGTTATAATAAAATAAAATCAATATAAATTTTATAACACACATATTTGGTATTAAGTTCATCGCAGAGAAGTCTAAAATTTTAGAAGTACCACTAAACCTGGCTATAAGTTAGAACATGTTAAGCTCGATAGCTCTCTTTTCGAAGAACAAACGTTTATTTTTGCGAACGAAGTAACTTATTTTCTATAGAAAACTAAATCCGCGTATACGAATTAAAACAGAAATTTCCGATGAAATAAAACACAAAGAACAATTAGAAAAATCAGTCCTGCTTTTAAGTCAGTTATATTGGAAACAATTTTTTTTTTTCTTTTTTTTTTGAGTTTGCAGAAAACACGTCCGCCAAAGAGTGGCGTACGGTGGTTAAAAGAAGACTGCAGTTTCCAGAATGAAAATGTAATAAGTTGGCTAAAATGGAATTTAGCCAAAGGCGTGGTGGATTCTTTTGTAAGGACAAAGGTGTTTTTTGGGCACATGCGCTCTCTGGCTGTGGGTGAGTATGGTGACAGTTAGGTTCGGATAGTAAACGTGGTCAAGAAGTCGTACATAGCGAGGGATGAATGACTCTAAGAAAGGGTGTACACATAGAGGCGCTTTAACCGCAGGCAATCGTGCGTATGTGTAGTATCTGCATGTATGTAGTATTAGGACAATTCTAGGAACATGCATGGATCGTGTGCTGTCAATAGTAAATGAGTAGACAATTTGATTGTGTGATCTTCGGTTCAGTTTATGTCGAAGGAGCTAAGTAAATTTGGTACTAAATATCAGTAATATGATGTTTGCTTGTGACTACCTTAAGGTAATAGCCCCCATTATGACGTTTCGTCTGATTCGTCGATCTTATACAGTATATACTTGTTTTCGACCTCATTCAAGACTAACTGTCTAAGAACAATCTTACAAATTATGTGGCGCTGCACACACAAAATGTGTATCCAATAAAGTAGAGCGATACGTCAAATTCCAGCAAACTTTTGTGCTTTCCTTTTTATATTTTTATAAAGTTGATGAAAAAGATTCCATGAAATCTGTTTTTCTTTTACCAACTCTATTAGTATAAGTTTGGGTACATTGAACTAGCTATATATTTTAACTAACTTTGACAGTGAAATTTTGATCACTTCTGTTTAAATCATTGACTTATTATATATGGACTGCTAGTGAAATGTCACTTCCATACAATCTCTGCCCAGAAAATGACGCCAACATAACTAGCGCTCGTGGTTCTATGCGAAAAATAAGTGAAACAAAATGACAACCTTCTTGGATTTCTCCATAGAATACTAGAGCCACCTATTGGGCGTGAGTGGATTTGCCAAGTGAAACGATTGAAATTCAAATTGTTGCGGCATGGTTTACAATAGATGTCATCTCGAAATTGTGCATGTTTTTTGATAAAAATCGTTTTTCACTGTCCCATAAATTGCACAATTTTCGTATATTTATTGCGAATTAGTTTTTTATGTTGTTTTTCATTATTAATTTTAGAAATATGATGTAATAACACTTTAGCGTATATTTCAATCACATTTCTGATGAATAAATAATTATGATTGTCAAGAATATCACATTCAAGTACATGAGAATTTAATTCATCATATAAATTGCTTACATCCATATTTCATAAAGTACTTATAATTATCAGGCTATAAATCTTATTGCACCCTAATTTATTTTGTAATTCATACAAAGACACAGTTTTCTGGACAGTTTTAAATTTTTTTGTTCTACAAGAATTAGAAAAAATTGTCGGCTCTGAACCGGGAAAAAATTGCATTCCAAAGCCAATTTTTTTGCAGCAATTTGCTTCGAAATGTTTGGAGCAAATTCTTGTCAATGTACTGGTCATTAAGACAACGTATCGCCTCAAGCAAATCCTTGTTAAATCCATTTTTTTCAACGCAATCTAAATAAAACAAAATGAGTTTTCTGCCTCAAAAGAGAAACTAGAATCATATTGCAAATTGCAATCAATTATACAATACTTCATTTTTTAATTTTAAATGTTTATTCAATTAATCGCAATAACACAGTGAGTTTCCAATTTATTCCGCTCAATGGTTTAAATATTTGAATACCCGCCAATGACAGCTGTCAATGTCATCAGTGTACATACTCTATTTTCATCGAATGAAAGTAAATATGTTGCGTATACGCCCCATAATTCGGGTAGGTTTTATTAACAATGGAAATATTTTCCATTCAAAAATAGTTATTGTGATCTAAAATAACTGTTTTGGATCATACAAAACTCTTGACATAATCAGATCTATTCCACTATCGAAACAACTAACATATTTTGGTAAAAATCATTTTATTTCTCTGATAAAAAAAAAAACATAAATAAATATACGACTTTCTAGAAATTCAATTCAAAACTCGTCTGAAATTGTCCATGCTCTCCTGCCATAACTTTCTGCGTCTGCGTTTTAGTTTTTGTTTTTGTTTTTGTTCATCGCTACGTTCCTCTTCTTTTTCAGTAGCAACAACTTTCGGTTTCGTTTTGCCTTGTACTTCAACAAAGTTGCTTTTTTCCATACCAATTTTCGGTAGCTTGGAATTGTCCAAAATCGACTTGCACACCTTGATCTGTTCTTCCCATATTTTCAACTTTTTCTTTCCTTCTTCTAGAACGTCAACCTTTGGCTTTTCTTTGGTAACATTCGCATCTTTGCTGGGAATAACCATATCGTTCAATGTGTACTTGTTTGTTGTTGTTGCCGGTTTTGAGGTGATTTTAGTTTCGTAACGGTCGGAGAGCATATCTTCTAGATCACCAATGTCTTGTAAAATGTCAACAGCACTATCTCGGATGGAGGCGATTAGTAGATCAATTTTACTAGTTGCGTCTCCTTTATCTGAACCCAGTTTAGATTGATCGGATAGTTCGGGACCCAGCTGATTGTATTCACTGTCTGTGATCAACAATTCATTCGTTTCATCGCCATTTTCGGTATCGTACACAATGTCCTCGTTCACAATTGGAGATATCAAAAGAAAAACAAACAAAATAGTAAGAAATATACCCATTTTCAAATTAAATACTGAATTAAAAATTGACAAAAGAAACAATGCGAGCAATTCGATTTGATACGCATATAAGGTACTTGATTCTATATACTAATCGACGTGACACGTATTATAGCCCTACTCTTTACAATATGTAAGCTACTACTTCTGGAATACATATTTCTTTCCACAGGAAACGGTTGGATAAGAGGGAAGGAATTGTTTCAAGAAGGCCAAATCAAGTAAGTCATCAGCTCACTACATTCCTTAAAAACACCGATTGTAGACGGAGTCTTTTGACCTCCAAATCATCGTAAGATACAGATAAAGGGTGATTTTTTAGCTGGTTTGGTTTTGGCAACACTGGTTTTGACAGCTGACGTGTGTTTAGTACCTTGTGTCACTGTCAAACAGCTTCAGTTTGGTTTGCAATTTAACCATGGATCGTCTTACAAATGAACAACGCTTGCAAATTATTGAATTTTACTATCAAAATTCGTGCTCGGTTCGAAATGTTCATCGCGCGCTGCTTCCATTTTATGATCGGCATTCTCGACCTTCTGAGCAGTCTATTCGGAAGATTGTGACCAAATTTCGCACCAAATTTACTTTGTTGGACATTAAACCACCAACACGTTTACGTACTGTGCGTAGTGAAGAAAATATTGCGGCCGTATCAGCTAGTGTGACAGAAGACCGCGAAATGTCGATTCGGCGCCGTTCCCAGCAGTTAGGCCTTTGTTACAGCACTACGTGGAAAATTTTGCGGAAGGATTTGGGCGTAAAGCCTTTTAAGATACAGCTGGTGCAAGAACTAAAGCCAGCCGACCTACCACAACGCCGAATTTTTGGTGAATGGGCTCTTGGAAAGCTGGCCGAGGATCCGCTTTTTTATCGAAAAATTGTGTTCAGCGATGAGGCTCATTTTTGGTTGAATGGGTACGTAAATAAGCAAAATTGCCGCATTTGGAGTGAAGATCAGCCAGAAGCATTGCAACAGCTACCAATGCATCCCGAAAAAGCCACTGTTTGGTGCGGTTTATGGGCCGGCGGCATTATTGGGCCATATTTCTTCAAAGATGATGCGAATCGCAGCGTTACTGTCAATGGTGAACGCTACCGAGCGATGATAACAAACTTTTTTTTGCCCGAAATGGAAGTTCTTGACTTGCATGATATGTGGTTTCAACAAGACGGTGCCACATGCCACACAGCACGCGAAACAATGGCGCAATTGCGAGGCGAGTTTGGTGAACAGTTAATTTCACGTTTCGGGCCGGTCAATTGGCCGCCTAGATCGTGCGATTTGACACCATTAGATTATTTTTTGTGGGGGTATGCCAAGGCTAATGTGTATAGGGACAAGCCCGCTTCGATTGACGCACTGGAAGCCAACATCCATGCATTCATTCGTGAGATACCGGCCGATATGTGTGAAAGAGTATGCCAAAATTGGACTCAGCGGATGGGCTACCTGAGACGCAGCCGCGGTCAACATTTGCATGAAATTATCTTTAAACATTAAATTGCAAGGTTCAAACTATCGATTCAAATAAATATTTCATTCATTTTTTCGAATTTTTTGTGTTTTTTTTTTAAAAAAAGTTCTAAACCTCTTAAAAAATCACCCTTTATAAGAAAAGGGGGTAAACTTACAAACTGTTTGTTTAAACTGAATTTCAACTAGAAACTGACAAATTCAGAGAACCCATCCATCTATAAATTCGATGGTGGTCTCAATAGAACCCACCCCTGTGTGTTGTCGTAGAACCAATGTCTTAATAGAACATGCCATCAATGGAATTGAGGGTAAATTTAGAAATCCGAACTCTCTGCACCCTATGAAAAGCTAGCGCAAGAGCTTTTTCCTTATTGTGAACGAGACACAGCTTCCCACTTCCCAATAGTTTCTCATCTCATCTCATATCTAATGTCAGTTCTCCTGCGTGCTTCAAATTAAACACTTCCGGAATTTGTCTCTCAGTTTGTTTGACTTTATTTGATGTGAACTTAAACTCAAATCAAAACGAATGTATTAATTCCAAAATAAAACTAACCCTTGAAGAGTTTCGCGCTTAATTTTATATATGTACTGGGAAAATAAATCTTAATACGAAATGGGGGTTGAACTCTGAACGGCACGAATTGCCAACAAAACGTCTGGTAAATAAAAGTGCTGCGGAAGGAAATACGGAAAAAAGCTTCAAGAAGCTATAAGACAGTTAAACTTTATTTGGATTAAGGGAAAAAAAATGTTAAATAAATAATAAATCATTTTAGCGTACTGGCTTAACAGGACTCAGCAGCAAAATTATTTATATCTTCTATTTATTCCTTGGGGGCGCCCCCACAACAACAACCACCCGTCCGCGCCCGGTTTTCGCGGCTCTGTTTTGGGCGCCGATTCACCAGGTAAATCACCTAGCCGCGAACAAATTTTACGTCAATCCAGAGTTATTTTTTTATTTTTGTTGGGCGCTCCGTTTTTTTTCCCCACTTTGATCAAGGCTTAAGTAAAGATACCAACCCCTAAACCGACAGAAACAACAAAATTTAAAGATTGGACCATTTTTGTTTGTTTTTGTTTCAAATTCAGTCAAAGTGAGGTCCAAACAACAATTCAATCTCACTTCTTCCGAGTCAGTCTGAAATTTCAAGTTTGGTGGGTGTTTAATCCGATGTTGCTTCTTTCGCAATTTTTTAAAAAAATTTCTGCGGCCAATTTGCGCGTTTTCTGGTGAAGTCGGAATCTATAACGGGCTGAAAAGAATGCAGGAAAAATTGGAAAATAATTGGTGATTTTTACTATACAACTGAAAGTATGCAATTCGGGTATGTAACGAAACAATGTTTGCATACATTTTATTAACAATGATTACATTTTCATTGCATATATTGTGGTAGCCGCCATCATGAAAACTTCTTTCCAAAGAGCTTAACATCAAAATGGCTATCTCGTTTACAAAATGCTGTTCATCCCTTTCGTTCTAATAAAAAGTAATATGTGGCGAAAGGTGGAGTACACCATCGGTACTGCTCCATCCAAAATGGAGCTCGTGAAAAAAAACTGCGATAGCAAATAAAATATTGAACAAGCAATAGCAGTGCAAAAGTATATCTATCGCTTTATAAAAGTTCATCATGCTGGTTGCTGGTGGGCTTTGAGTTTGACCACACAAAATATACATCACTGCAATTCGCCGTGTCCAACTGGTTCGACTTGAATGAATGCGGAATTTTTGTTTCCTCCTGTGTATTTCTCTCGCATTTTACTTGTGCAACGCGATTTTCTCCCGCAATTTTAAAACATCCAAACGGAATTCAAAAATAGATTTGGAATAAAACATTTGTTTAACATTTTCGCGAGAAAGTGCGAATCAAAAATACTGACAACAAAAACGAAAATACTTTGTGTGTGCACTTTTTTTTTGAATCTGATGTTTCGTGGCGGACTTGGAGTGCGAATATAGAAAACAATTTTATTGACAATTAAACAAATCAAGGTGAGTACTAATTCTTCTCTTATTTTTCTTTTGGGTCTATGTCTATTACAATTTTGAATTTCTCCATCCATAATGCAATTTCGACATTAATTTAATTTTATCGCCATCGTCGCATGTTGGAACTTGACTGAAATTGGTTGGCATTTGTCGTAACCGTAAGCAGCAGCAGCAGCAAGCAGCTTGCACAGCCCGATTGCGTTGGAATTTTGTTTCACACATTGTACATTTCGTTTGTCTGGTATTTTAGGGGTCGGGCTTGGGGGTCTCCAATGTCAGTCCCAGTAAAGTTTACTGTTCATTTTTGTTTCGATTAATCTAAAAAGAAAAATTGTTACGCAAAATGTAGGTTATTTAGAAATTACGTACATACATTATAAAGTTTCAGGAACCAGGTAGTGAAAGGTAGATAATCTGTTCACCTATACTATACATGCCCACGTAAATAATAGAAGCGAACAAAATTCAAGGTGTTGCGTCGCAGGTGCAGTCCGTTTTCCGACATTTTTCCGACCTAGGCCAAGGCGAACTAAATGTTACTGAGCTAATTGGTAGGTGTAAAATGTTGGGTTTAATTAACTTTTTTCGCTTTAGTCTTTACTGTCTTTAGTTTTTTATTTAAAAACCTCATTTTAAACACGATTAGAACAGACTCAGTATTGGAAGATAAGATAGGTGGGTAAGGTACATAGTAATTTAAACATAAACCGGCTGGGCAAATATTAGAATTCGACGGCAGCTTAACTGCCAGCTGAATATAGAAAAGCGGCCTGATAAAAGACACAAGAAACGCAATTAGTACTAAGGCATCGGTTTGTGGTACATTCTTTGTAAAAGTGGTGAGCTTTTGGATCTTCTTTGATAGAACTCCGAAGAAACGCGATCTACCACAGATTGAATCAATCTTGAATTAAGCTTAAGCTTTATGCCAGACCCATTCACAGATCTTCCAGATGCTTAAGGATACGAATCTGGATTTGCCATGTCGTTCCATTACATGGTTTCATAAGCTTAAGGGTATCTAGCAGAACGACGCGACAGCTTTGAAATTCATTCTGCCTATCGCTTATTAATCAATGACCTCCTAAATAATCCAGCACTTCGAAATGTAGGCATAGACATTTACTTGTTGGATTGTCTCCAACCTGAGTAAATTCGCTCCAAATGGCAAAGTATTCAGCCTGTTTCCCTGACCCCATTCTTCTATTAAAATATCGGGCATTGAAGCAACATAACGTTGGCGGTTGAATGGAGAATCTATATTCACAGTAACCCTGTCGTCTGCTAATGCCTAATGATAGAACTAATCTAATAGGGCCTTATATTTGACTTAAGAACTGTTTGTTGACCGTGGCGGTGTTTGATTTCAGGAACGTGCCAACTCGAAACACTTTAAATAAGTAAATGTTTTATCCTCTTCTGCGAACAATCCCTCTATTTAGGTAGTCTACAAAATCAGCGCCAACCCAGTTCTGTTTGATTAATCAATAACCTACACCAAACCAAGCAAAATAGCAGGTTCAGCTTAAAGATATAGATGGCCTCCTGAAGCAGCTCGAATAGCACCCAAAAGCATGAGCACAAGTAATCTGCTTTACTCCAGTTGAACATCAGAGTGCTGACATATGACGCCAAACTGTAGAAAATTCTAATCGAACTCGAGTGTCAAAACGATCAATGTTTGCTGTCCATAAATAATTCCATTACAAATTAAAATACCACCTTGGCACCTGATAGCACTGCTCCAAACTATTGTAATCGGTCGTTCTGATCACAATGTTTACATATTTTGTTTTTTTGTTGTATTCTATTACACAATCATGATGGTGTTTCGTCTAATTATAGACTGCACGTGTCGTAGGTTGTTCATGGGAAAAAGAAACCTGATGAATTGGGTAGAAATGTGCACGAAAGACAAAGTGAATGTGCTCTCTCGGCATCGTAAATGATATGGGTCGTTCATGCACAAAGAAAGGGACTTGGAATTTGGAAAGTTGTTCGCTTTTTCTCTGCTTGGTACCTATGTTTGTTTTTTTTTTTCGAAATGTTACCTTCTTTGATTTGCATCAAGCTGAACGAACGTCTAAACAGTTGAAGCGGTTCAATGTCCGATTGGCGTTTTCTTTCTATAATTGCAATCTCTTCGGTTGGCCTAGTTAGCGTACAATGCGCCTTCTTCTCGTGACCATACCGAAAGAAATACCTATGAGCAGCAAAGGGGAAAAAAAAAACGAGACCACATACGTCCATTTACGATATTAGCATAGAGAGCTATAAAATAATTTGGAAATTATGGCAACTTGCGCAAATGATTTCGATTTCTTTTTATAGAGTCTATCGCGCAAAGAAACAAAGACTAATCCATTGCGCTTTTAAGACAGCAAAGAGCTTACCCAATCAGCCCCGCCCGCCCCAGTGTCAGAGTCAGAGTCCCCCAAAAAGAAATAGAGAAGAAAAATTAATACATACATTCGCGCTCAGAGAATCTTATCGGTTTGATGGTGCGTCGCGACCCGGTAGCGGATGGCAGTGGGGAAGCGACGGTGCACAATAATTGCTTTTATAATTTCAACGACCGTACTCTCCGTTTATGACCCAGAAATTCCACATTTCAATAGTCATCGGCCTGTGTTTGTTTGTACGGTCGTTCGATCGTTTCCATGGCATTTCGTTTTGTCTCTGTCTGGTTGATTTAAATGAACTCTTATCAGAACAAGACTGATTGAGTAAGAAGTTGGCTACTGCTGCCATAATCTATTGCAGCTAATAATATAGTCTCTGTATTATGTATCGCCAGGGAGTAATCGGAGAAAATGCAGAGAATATTATACCAATCTCCCTTGATGCTTGTAAAACGGGGGGTTCTTTTTCTGGGCTCTTGGGTGATTCACCTGCATTGAAATCATTTCTCTTTGCATTTCTTATTCTGTTCTGTTTTCGCAGTTGTTTATTGTTCAGGTGTAGCTGTGAAGAGATAACATTTTTTCCGTTTATTTAACTAGTAGGAATGGCGGACTTTTGGTCATCTTGCAACAGCAGATAGGTTCTATAAAAAACACATGCATAAAGAGTTTGTTGTATTGCAAAGTCGGCACATGACATACCTACAGTTAAATAAAATGGTTATTTTTGGATGACTGTCGTCCAAGAGCCTGTGGCCAGTGATGGATAGGCCATTAAAGTAGCTTCCTTCTCCTGCGCAGCAGCAGTATTTCTTTCTCCGGCCAATTTACTTTACAAATCCGTAAATGAGCTGCAAGATTCTGTTGAAGAATTCCTATCGCATTCGAACGTAGCCGTCCGTACAGTGATTTTGGTTACTTCTTTGATGAAATCTCCC
Organism: Cheilosia variabilis; assembly: GCA_951230905.1. Classification (NCBI taxonomy): domain Eukaryota; kingdom Metazoa; phylum Arthropoda; class Insecta; order Diptera; family Syrphidae; genus Cheilosia; species Cheilosia variabilis. Next base: position 56,103,443 of record OX579680.1, on the reverse strand, counting down.
CTCAAAACTTCCGCATTCATTGAAAAATCCCTAATGGCCTCAACTTCCAATTTGTAAGGTTATGTCTTCCTGCTGTTGAAAAAAGCGTTCATTAGAGCATTTTGATGTTGCTATAGTTATATGTTCTTCATTTATATCGCCCGTGCTAATGGGTTTGGTAAGTCAAGTCCGAATGGACAATCCCCGGTAGCAACCACGGCGATGTCAATAAGCACAATTGCTGTGTTTGGGCAGATGCGACTACGACGCTGAGCATCTCGATGGAACAAGTTACAAGCTCATTTATAAAAAGTATGGACAGTCTCTATTACTAACAGTCAAAATTTCGTTTGAATATTTTGTGCGCCCATTTAAGGAAGTTAATGTAGACAAACGCATTGGCCACCTATCTAAATAAGTTTATTCTAATACGTTGCTAGCCAATATAATATATACCTCAGAACGAAGAAGACAAAAAATCCCTCTCTAGAAAATACGCGCTAGTACGTATGTGACACCTAAGATCAAAAGAAAACATTACAAAAAAAACCTCTCCTGCATTTATCGTTCTCTCTCGGTACTTTTTACTTTTCTATTTCATTTCCACCACACATACTCGAACAGGTTATCAAATTCATAATACAGCATTCTCTGCTGTCGTCATTATCCGTTAGAAAGCTTATCTTCACCCAGATGAGTCATAAATTAAATATTTGTATTTATGTTTTGTTATTTGCGGCAGCGGTAATGATTAGTTTCAGCTGTTTTTGTGGTTACTTGATTGTGGCTATACACAGTTAGATGTGTAATATGTAAGCCACTTACGACTACCCAGCCTTGACCCCAATGCTGCAAGTCTCTTTGACGATTGATGGAATATTGGTGCCTTAGTTGAGTTCTCGTAGTTTACATTATTTTATTCATGCCGAAAATGTAGCACAATCGACGTAAATGGTTGCGAGAAACTTTGCCATATGATAGGTCAGTTTGCGTTGTGTACATTTTTTTTCAGAATGCAAACGTTGATGTTATATTGGGGTAGGGTGAAGGCCTGGTCGTAGAGCGTTCTTCGATTAGACACCATGAAAGGATGGAAGAAAGGAAGAAAGAAATGTGATGAGATTGTAATTTGTATGTAAGGTGGACGGTACTAAAGGGCCAAGGGTAGCTGATGTGTGGCTGAACTAAAAGCTGTGTTGTTCATTTCATTTCCTTAAAAAAAATTGTATTTCAATATGCTTATTTTCGAAATTTATTGCGAAACTACCAGCCTTGCTCTGCCCGTGCACAAATATGATTTTAGGTTAGGTGGAAATAATTTATCGGAAATAAGGTCAAAAGTCAGCTGATATCTGCAAGTTCCTCAAAAAGGTACTGCCGGGCAGCTGAATAGTAAGTGTAGAAGTGTTTTACGTAACTGCTACCACAAATGTTCCGACGTGTGCCCTGCTGTCATCAGGCCCAAAATTGTTCTTTTCGTTGCTCCACATTCAAAAATTTCTAAATTTCTAAAAATGGTATTTTCTTCTTTTCCAGATCAAATTTCACAGAGCACCGCAAGAAGAGAAGTGATCAATTCTATTTTCTACGTTGAAACAATAAAAGCGACAGCCCGATAATTTTTGACAACTATCGAAGGTTCGGAACGCAATGTCAATGTCGAAATCGGCCGACACAGCACAACAAATCAAATATATAAGTTCGGTTTTTCGTGCATTGATCACATCCCGCAAACAACCATGTACACTACGCGAAATTCTACGAGAGTATCCCGAAGTGGAGAGTAAACCGATCAACTACACGAAACTTGGATTCAAATCTGTTGAAGAACTACTGCGTGAAAGTGGTGATTTTGTGCTCACAAAACTTGGAGGGGAAGTAAGTTTATTTTTTATTTATATCCACAATCTATAAATAAATCGCTGTGTTCTCTATTCCAGACATGCATCGCTGCCAAGTACAGCAAGAATTCGTCGCATATTGCGTTGATGGTGCGCGGACAAAAAAGCAACAGTAAATCGAGCAAAATAAACAAGAAGGCACAAGTACGACAGCCGCAACACCCTGCAGATCGTAGCTGGAATAAGAGCTCATACTCGTCGAATGTGTATCAGAAGTTGCCGACACAGTTGAACAGATTTGTCGCATCACAGAATTATATGAACGGTGACAACAACAACAATACGAATCACATGAACAATAGAAACGCACAACAACAAAAGCAAACGAACTCGTATAACACTCGTCCGCAGTATCAGCAGCAACATTCTGGTGGTGGCCAGATGGATCTTCGTGATAAGTTGAACATGAAAAAGGACGGCAAAATGATGACCAATGGTGGTAAGCAGCAGCAGCAGCAGCAGCAGCAACAACACCAGCCGCAGTTGCAGCAACAGTCGGATCTAAGAGAAAAGCTGAACGCGAAGCAGAATCATCAGCAGCAGCAGCAGCAGCAGCAGCAACAACAGCAGCAGCACCATCAGTACCAGCAGCAGCAGAATAAAAATAAACTTGGGCCACGTGCAATACTCGGACAGAACAACAGTGCCAATGGTGTTCCTCCGCAATCTAATCCGTGTGAACATTTGCAGAACAGTAATGCAATTTCGATAGCGTCCTCTTTGATCCTGGCACAAAGGCAGCAGCAGGCAATACAACAGCACTTGCAACAAGCTTCGCGGCATCACTTGCAGTCGCAGCAGGCAGCCCAACAACAAAACCAGCGAATGATTCAGCAGAACAGTCAAAAGAAGCAACAACAGCCACAGCAGCAGCAAAGGCCGCATCAGCAAATGCCTGGTTCTCAGAGTTCTGCTAATATAAACAAACAACATCATGCTCATCAGCAGCAGCAGCAGATGGCGGCCGGAACAGGGGGAGGAAAAAATTCCGTTCAAGACAGACTGAAAATAAAGATAAGCAACAATATTTATAAAGGAAATAACAATAACTTCATTGCGGGCAGTGGCGGCGGCAGTACCGGACTGACACCCGAGACTTCCCCATCATTATCGTCTGCTGGTTCAGATCAGAATTCGCCGAGTCCATTTGGCGATCGGAGACATGTGATGAAGAATGAAACTCAAGAGACTCAAGTAAGTAAATCTCAAAGCCGTCCGTCGGTAAGCATAATTTAGTTTACTAAGAGGAATGAGAAGCTTTCACTTAATTTGTTTATTGCGACAGTAAGCAAGGGCCGGCTTGAAATGCTGTTAACTATTTCTAAAAACAATTTCCTGTTTCGTTTCAGCAAATAATTCCGCCAAAAGTTTTCCAATTCAATCCGAAACTGGACCCTGTTACATCACTTTCGCAATACTGTGTGGTGCGGCGGTGTCTGCAGCCCGAATACAGCTTCTTCCGATCGAAATTCACAAAGCTGTTCCAGTGTCGTGTACTAGTCAACGGCAGTATTTACTCAACCTACCCGAATGAGTATCCGAGCGAACAGAACGCCAAGTACTCGTGCGCCGGAATGGCCATAGAAGAGATTAAAGTTCAGGAGTGTCGCCGTCATTTGCCAATCTGTCCCGACTCTGACAACGAGCTGATAATGAAAATATACCAGGAACTGAAGTCTCATCCACATGGAATCTTTGCTAAAAATCTACCCGAATGGTTTGAGAGTGCGTTTGAGCAGCTGCTACCGGACCATTGGTGGCCACTGATTGAGGGATCGAAACAGTTTATCAAGGAGACAACCGCCGGCGATAGTGTGATCATTTTCTCAAACAATGACTTTGGAAACTGTGACAACTTGGACGTTGAGCCGGAGAGTTTCAGTTTGGAGTCGATCACACTGCCCTGGGCAAACAAGTACTGGAATCTTTACATAACGCACTGTGTGTCCACGGTGGAGATTTGGGCGAGACTCTTTGGGAAGGAATACAGCGATCAGTTGGACAATCTGATGAACGACATCGATGTGTACATGATGACGGATAAGGTTCGCCCCGTGTCGGTGGCATGTAAGCAGATTTACTTGGTTTGCATCGCCGAGTGTTGGCATCGAGTGCGATTGGAAGAGGTGGACAAACTGAATGCCATTGGGTTGTGCTTCTTCATTGATTTTGGTGATGAGGATTGGGTGCCCGTTAGTCAGTTGTACATATGCGAGAAGAAGTTTCTGAAACTGGCACCGCAAGCCGTTTCGTTTAGTTTATTCGGACTGGAGGACTTTGCTGGCAATCCAAACGCAAAGAGACATTTGGACACGATGCTAGCCAGCAAAAGTGTGGTGGGAGAGATTCTCACCAAGGAGGACGTCTATCAGCAGGGCAATGGCGAGGGAAATGCCTTCCGGATACAGGTGGTGCTGTATGACACCTCGTCGCAGGATGACGTCAATCTGAATCCATTGGTTCTGCATCAAATCTGCGATGATACTCCGCCCCCAGAGATCAAACGCACTGGGCTGACAACTGCCCTAATAACACATATAACCGATGAGGGAGATGTCTTCCTGCAGGTGCGGAACTCGGAGTTGCAATACGTTCAGGTTGGTAATGGTAGTTTTGCATAGAACTCTGTTTTGATGGATTTTTTTTCCAGAAACTTATTCAACAACTTATCGAGTCGAAGTTCAAGGAAGACCAGCACAAAGTGACGCAAGCCGATATTCAGCGTTCTAGCTTGTTCTTGATTTGTGATAAGACGACAAACCAGTGGTATCGCGGAACTCTCGCTAATGCCAACTACAAGGCAGACGACGAGGAGTTTGACATATTTTACATCGACCACGGCATGACGAAAAGGACGAATATTTCGAATATGTTCCAGCTGGAGTCGTTGAGCACAGCGCTTAGCAAATTCCCGCGGCAGGGAATCAAAGCGAAATTGGACAATATTCCCGAGATAACACCAGGAATTGTCGCGAGAATGCGTGGACTTTTGCCTGCCGGCTCGAGGGCCCTGGTAAGTTGATTTTGTTCATTCTCTTGTGAGTCAGTTTAACTCTCTTCTCTAGGTGAAGATTGGCACGCCAAGTGTTGTGCCACTGATTGTTGTCTACAAGCGTTTCGAAGGCAGCGAGGCGCTCTGCAATGTCAACGAAGTGATCCGTGTCGAACAAGAATTGGAGAGGTAAACCATCGCAAGCTTGTTCGGAACTGTGTTAATTTTACGCATCATTTCAGTTCTTCGTCTGATCTTCTGGATGAGAATGCATTAACTTCTCCAAACGAGAGTAAAATCGGCGGCAGCGTTGGCCTTCTATCGTCAGGAAACAATTCCTCCGTTGATTTGAACCAAACATTTCGCAATCTTGCAGCAAAAACGAATTCTGTGCCAAATTCTCCGCAGAAGAGTGACTACATGCTCAAACTGAAGAACTACGAACAAGTGCCAAACGAAGGGGAATTCTTCGATGTGCGCGTTACGATGTCGGCGAATCCTTGTAATTTTATGGTAAGCACTCGCACGAATGCGGGCGAATGTGATTGAACAATGGGTGGGTGTTTGCAGGTTCAGCCGTATAAGGACTTTCCCGAGTTGCGCAAGCTGATGAAGGACCTGCAGGAGTATTGTGAGAACAACGATGAGTTTATACCCACTGACATGGTGGACATCGGACAGGCATATGCGGGCAAAAATAAGGACGGATTTTTCCACAGGTAAGTAATGCTGTATGTAGGAGGAGTTAGTTCTCGTAAGCAATGACTTGGGCTCGATGTGGGGTCGTTTGCAGTCAATTTGCCTCGGTTGAGCCCGATAAATAAATCGCAACAAACAGATAGATATTCATCCCTTTTCTACAGAGTCATTGTTGTAAATATCTACCAAGAGCTGATACACGTGAGCTTCTGCGACTTTGGTGATGTGGATATTCTCCGAAGCGAGCAATTGAAAACACTGCCAGCCAAGTTCCGTCAACTTCCGAAGCAGGCCATCCAAGCGAAATTGCATGGTAAGTATTCGCAATTTCCCATCCAACATATCTAAATTACGAAATAATCGCTCCCTCCTTAGGCATTACAGCACGTAATGTCGACTGGGCTCTCGAAGATTGTCTACGCTTCCGTGAGCTAACAGTCGGTCAAAAATTCGTATCGGTTATCAAGAAGATAACCGACGGTGACAAAATCAGTCCGGACACTCGTATTCTCGAGCTGGATCTAATCGATGTACAGACCGATGAAGATATCTACATACGAGATATCCTCCTGAAGGAAGAGCGTGCCATTGAAGCAAGCGGCGAATAAACGAAAACACTTTGATGCATAGAAATAGAAGAACTATACTATACTATTGATGTTTGAAAAATGATTACGGTGCTTACGCGCTAACTCGCAACAGAAATCGTTTGTGTGTGTGTCTATAGCGTTCGTTAAAGGGAGCTATTATATCGAATAGAACATCGTTGTGCTGCTGGCACTATGTTGAGCGTAGTCGTGTAGCATAATAACAACAAATCGCAATTGCATTTCGTTTTCACGGTCTTAAAAAAAACATTTAATTTGCTCGGCCTCAAATTATTACCTATACTTTTTATTTTATTTTTTTCAATGGATTCAGTTTATTTATTTATCACATTACTAGCTTTTACTGTTTGTTGTGTATTCGAAACAAACAAAAAAAATCGTTTTTTTTATTATTTAGGTTTAGTACATTTTGTATGAGCTTTTAGATTGATAGTGAATAAGGCTTCACTTTCATTACAGCGAAATGAATATTAAAATATTTTTTTTTATCAATTAAATGAAAAAAAAAAAAAATCACATTCCGCTTAGCAAAGTCCTTAGACTAGGGGGCGCTACTTTTGATTATTTATTTGTAAACAAATCCCTTTTGGTTCTTGAAACAAAATTTCAACAAACAAGTGACGAAAATGATATTATCAACTAAATTCAAATCTCAAAATTTAGTGTTCGACTTATAGGAAAAACAACAAAAAAAAACTGCTACAAAGCAATATCTCTATGCTTGAACTGCATAATATTAGTGTATTTTATTGTTAAAATTAACAAACAAAAGTGTATTTAAAATGAAAGCAAGAAACAAACGATTGTTGACTCTTTTAGCTACTCGTGTATTTATGGAATAAAAATAATACAACTGTATTTATTTGCATAAACTTTAGTTTTTCATTACCAAATTTTGGAGACGAATTTTCTGTGGTATATCTGTGCACCAGCGGAAAGGATCACAAGTTCAAGACAGGAAAAATAATTTAGTTTTTGCGGGGGGTTTCCGCAAGGGAGGAAGATACTCAACACGAACATTTAAAAAGTAAGTATTATTAAATTATCATCGGGCTATCGCTCCTGTTAAAGTTGGAGACAAAAAATGTTTATTTTTCATGAGAAAATCTTATTCGAGCAACGGCCTGGAAAAAGCCAAATTTATTCCTCGCAGAAATGAATACAAATGTCATTTCACTAGTAGTCCATCCAAATATCTGATGTCAAAACGTATAATAAATATATCTTTGATTGCTAGGTAATCCTGGCAATGGGCTACGTTTTTTGCATTTTTTTTTTCCATAAATAACTGTCATGACAAGTATTACCCCTTTTTTTTTTGTTGCAACCAGTAAGACTGTCTACTACAAAATAAAGGGTGATTTTTTAAGAGGTTTTAGAACTTTTTTTAAAAAAAAAACACAAAAAATTCGAAAAAATGAATGAAATATTTATTTGAATCGATAGTTTGAACCTTGCAATTTAATGTTTAAAGATAATTTCATGCAAATGTTGACCGCGGCTGCGTCTCAGGTAGCCCATCCGCTGAGTCCAATTTTGGCATACTCTTTCACACATATCGGCCGGTATCTCACGAATGAATGCATGGATGTTGGCTTCCAGTGCGTCAATCGAAGCGGGCTTGTCCCTATACACATTAGCCTTGGCATACCCCCACAAAAAATAATCTAATGGTGTCAAATCGCACGATCGAGGCGGCCAATTGACCTGCCCGAAACGTGAAATTAACTGTTCACCAAACTCGCCTCGCAATTGCGCCATTGTTTCGCGTGCTGTGTGGCATGTGGCACCGTCTTGTTGAAACCACATATCATGCAAGTCAAGAACTTCCATTTCGGGCAAAAAAAAGTTTGTTATCATCGCTCGGTAGCGTTCACCATTGACAGTAACGCTGCGATTCGCATCATCTTTGAAGAAATATGGCCCAATAATGCCGCCGGCCCATAAACCGCACCAAACAGTGGCTTTTTCGGGATCCATTGGTAGCTGTTGCAATGCTTCTGGCTGATCTTCACTCCGAATGCGGCAATTTTGCTTATTTACGTACCCATTCAACCAAAAATGAGCCTCATCGCTGAACACAATTTTTCGATAAAAAAGCGGATCCTCGGCCAGCTTTCCAAGAGCCCATTCACCAAAAATTCGGCGTTGTGGTAGGTCGGCTGGCTTTAGTTCTTGCACCAGCTGTATCTTAAAAGGCTTTACGCCCAAATCCTTCCGCAAAATTTTCCACGTAGTGCTGTAACAAAGGCCTAACTGCTGGGAACGGCGCCGAATCGACATTTCGCGGTCTTCTGTCACACTAGCTGATACGGCCGCAATATTTTCTTCACTACGCACAGTACGTAAACGTGTTGGTGGTTTAATGTCCAACAAAGTAAATTTGGTGCGAAATTTGGTCACAATCTTCCGAATAGACTGCTCAGAAGGTCGAGAATGCCGATCATAAAATGGAAGCAGCGCGCGATGAACATTTCGAACCGAGCACGAATTTTGATAGTAAAATTCAATAATTTGCAAGCGTTGTTCATTTGTAAGACGATCCATGGTTAAATTGCAAACCAAACTGAAGCTGTTTGACAGTGACACAAGGTACTAAACACACGTCAGCTGTCAAAACCAGTGTTGCCAAAACCAAACCAGCTAAAAAATCACCCTTTAGTAGCTGTTAATTTGGAAAATGCCACAGCATTCTTCATTCGTAAGGAATTAGAATCTATTTTCATGATCTCACAGAGTACCTATGTTATATTTGTAATTAAAGCATTTTAAACAAATTATTAATAAATATGAAAGTATCGAGTATCGCTACTAACAAAATATCTGAGAGCCGCTGATAGAATACAGTTTGAGTGTTTCAGGCGCATATTAAGTCACATCCAACTTCAGGCTATTTTTGCATATCGGATTCAAAGTTTGGAACGACTGGAAACTAAATCAGTCGTCATTTTTATATTCGCCTGAAAGCAAAAGGAAAACCGAAATATTTTACTTCTTGTGAAGAAAAAGTCTTTTTTTAATTGCAAAAGATAACAATTTTTTTGTTGCTATTCTGTAAATAAATACTTGATAAAATAAGGTCCAAAAAATAATAAACTTTTTCCTAGAAAAACCCCTGTGTGCTGAGTAACAACAATTTTCTTTTCTTAACCCCACTTCATTTTCATTTTAATATATTTTTTTGTGTGCAAAGTGTTTTACAATTCGGAGATTAATTCTTCCAAAAAACTAGACAAAAGTGCTGCGGTAAAAATAATCGCCAACGAAATGCACACATTTAGTGAAACAGGAGCCGGAGTTCCAGCCTTTTTGGCAAAACTCTGGCGACTGGTCGAGGATCCCGAAACTAATAATCTAATTTGTTGGAATAAGGTAAGAGGTATTGGTGGTGGTACACCACCATGACACCACATTTGCAATGAAAGACAATCTAGTAAATAAATACATAATTTTCTTCCATTATAATCAAATTATTATTTTTTATTGGGTACACCGATAAATTGGAAAAACCAAAGTGCGTTACTGTTTCTATGGGCTTTCACATCCAGGTATCTAGTGTAAACAAATTTCTATCATCTGCTGCGGAGAATAGCAAAATTAAATGCAATGAACCATAATCATCATAATTTATACATTAATTAGGTATTTATTTGGTACTTGAATTTCAATTTGATTTGTTTTCCTAGGGGAAAGTTGCATTAGATGTACGTCGTAGGTCGTTATTTGTAGGTACACTACCCACAATTGTATGTTTTATTCAGTCGGTCACAATTTTAGATAATAATCATATCATGCGGCAGCATGTGAGAATCAACTCAAAGAGGTGGTGTGAAGCTTTCGATGAATAATTTACATAAAAGTACAATGCCACTCAATGAACTGTTCACTATCGGTTTGCTGTCCATATCTGCATTGGAAATAAAGCGATAGTTATAGGTAGTTGAAAAGAGATATTTTTCTGTGGGTCCGAAGGCCTTTTTATTTATTTTGTTGAGAGCAGGCGCAAAACAAAATCTAATTTATCGTTCAAGTGATATGCGTTTATATGCTGTTGCATATGATAGATCTACTGCAGTGCCCTAAGTGCGCACTTTGTTGCTTTTAAGCGTGTTCGCTGCGGATTTGGAGTGACTTCGGTCAGACCTGTGGCATGGGCTGTGATATTTACACTCCCGTAATACATCAGCTTTTGTAGGTACCTGTAATAAAAAATAACTTGGAGTAGGTGCCAGCATCCGGCAAATGGTTGCGCTGTTGCTATTCGGAAGTAGATACTTATCTTCTGTTGCATAACATTTAAAAAAAAATAATACTCCCCGTTTATTTAATGAAAACATAATTATTTGGTGCAGTATCAAACTTTCTTCATTATAATTATTCTAAATATACGAACTAATTTTGTAGTTGTGTCAAAACTAGACTGCATAGCTTGTCTCTAAAGATGTTGTTCGCTCTGCCTTGCCATTGTTCAATGGCAGCACTAAGAATGGCTGCCCGGTTTTGATTCCAAAACTTGCGCGACCCTGGTAAGTGTGTCAAATTCATACTGTTGGGTTAAGGAGCATAGTTCTGTCATCCACCACAGAGAAAATGAGTCAGGGTTTGCATTTCTTGTGGGCTTGTAAAACAGAGACAGAGAGAGAGAAGTTTAAAAGCGTGGGTAGGTAGAAACTGGTCGGTTGCTACGTCTCTTACCGTCTTAGAACGTGGCTGCTAGTTAAATTGTGTGTCCTATTTGTGTTATAGGAGTGTCCCTTCTTCCTTGATTGCTAGCTCACAAAATTGGTTGCTTAACACTGCTCCCGGAACCAGTTGACTGTTATGTGCGTAGGTAGCAGGCTTCCGAGCGAGGGAAATAGTGAAATACTCTTCCATTCAATTGTTCAAATACCCACCTAAAGAAGTCTAAACATTGTTACTCATCGCTTTCCCATATTTAAACTTTAAGTTAATACCCCAGTGTGGAACCGGTTTCTTGGTACCATTAACACATTTTATCACAGATATTAGGTCTTCTAATAGACCACAAGAGACACTACCCTTGTGCAATACAGTCACACCGACACAACTGGCTGCGAAATGGTTACTTGGCCAATTATATTTTGATAAACTAAGATGTAGACATAAATATTGTAGCAACCATCGACAAGCAGTAACACAGTACTTACTCACTACAAAGGTCTATGCAACAGGTTATGAGCGAATTTCACACAGTCATCGGCCTCGAGACTTGTTACTTTACTTTTGTATATTAGGAGTTGCTGCCTTATCTCACAGTCTTCCTACATAACCAAAATAAATGTGTAAATTAGATATCCTAACCGAGGTTTTGCTGTTATTTAACCACACAGTACTGATAAAACTTTGTGCAGTTAAATAGTGACCTTGTTGCGAACAAGAAAACATACTTATCTCGGATGTTTTTCATTCTGCATGTGGGTATTCGTATTTAGCATAATTTAATCGATATCTCTGCTTTACTTCTGTAGTTCGCATCATGTTTATAAAAGAACCTGTTTCGTAATTCAAGGTTAAGATCATGACACGGAGAAATCATTGTTTTGGCTTCGGCAACAGAATGACGAATGTGTTATATTTCTCAGTGAACTTTCGCTTTGATAATTTAAAAGGTCATCTGCAGGATAAATGCATGAAGTGCGCGGCAGAATAAATAAAAACACCTGATTACTGGGAATTTTTGTCACTTTGTCACCTTTGTTTTTGATTGATTCATTTAAATGGAAATAAGGCAAACTCGTTTTATTCTGTCAATCTTGTGGGAGGTGCATTTGACTTTTTTCTTAAATTAAAAAGAAGAAACAACTTGTTTAGGTATTTGAATCAACTTTTGAACTTTTCGTTGCAGGATGGCCAAAGTTTCATTATTCAAAATCAAGCGCAATTTGCCCGTGAATTGCTGCCGCTCAACTACAAACACAACAACATGGCAAGCTTTATTCGGCAACTGAACATGTGTAAGCAGCGATTCGCCCTTTTACCATTTTCGGCATCGATTTTTTATGTATTTCTACTCCCCAGATGGATTCCATAAGATCACGTCCATTGATAATGGCGGACTGAAGTTCGATCGCGACGAAATGGAGTTCTCGCACCCTTGCTTCAAACGCAATTGTTCATACCTGTTGGAGCATATCAAACGGAAGATCGCCAACACTAAGACAATTGACGAGAAAGCCAACATCAAGCCGGAAGCAGTGAGTAAAGTCTTGAGCGATGTGAAGGTGATGCGTGGACGTCAAGACTCACTGGACTCAAGATTCTCTGTAATGAAACAGGAGAATGAGGCGTTGTGGCGCGAAATTGCATCTCTCCGACAGAAGCATGCTAAACAGCAACAAATCGTCAATAAGGTGGGACATACTTGCCATTCTGAATGTATTTGTGATAATATTTTTTGTATTTTTGGCAGCTCATTCAATTCCTAATCACGATTGTGCAACCATCGAGGAACATGACAAGTGTCAAGCGTCACATGCAGCTCATGATCAACAACACACCGGAGCAGGCAAAGCTGAGAAAGGCCAGTGAATCCGAATCGGAAAGTGGTCCAGTAATCCATGAACTGGGGGAAGATCTATTGGACGAAACCGAAGCTGATTTAGGGTTTGTAACTGATGCAGTACAACAATTGTTTTTAAAGAAAACTTTTATTACACGCAGTGAGCCATTAAGTCCCTATGGAAATATGCCGTCCGTAGACTCAAATCGTCCCGATAGCCCGCAGGCAATAGTTGAGCGGCCAAAATCGAATGCTAGCATTGCTAGTCACTCGTTCGACTACTCGAATCAGAGCGCTGATGATGCTGTGCAGTCAATGGGCAATTCGACACCATCGGCTGTTATAAACGCCCTCAACCCGGATGGATCTCAAATTGTATACCACGTAACTGAAGTGCCTGATAGTGTGCCCGCAACTCCGGAGTCGTTCAGCGAAGAGACTCATATCGTTACACCCACAGTAAGGGAGATACAACGCAAACAATTGGCAAATACAAAGAACAAGCGCAAGAGTGGTGCATCCTCGACGGTGACCACATCGTCGACATCGTCAAGTCCTGCTGCTAAAATGCTACGCGCCGCAGATGGTACAAAGCAATTGCGTATTAAAACAGAAAAACCCGATATCGATCCAATGATGTTCTTGAACGAAAACTACCCACTAACTGATGCAGCTAACGCAGAACTAGTAGCAGCGACTGGAGCTGGTGGCTGTGCAACTGGCAGAAGCGATATAGATGTGACTACCGCCATCGATCCGAGGTTAATATCTCAGCAGAGCGACGACAACCAGCCACAGATTGCCAACGACAACAACAACGACACAGAAATGTACAACACAGACGATTTTATTGCATCGGATATACCAACTGACCTATTTGAGGTGAGTTTTGCTATTTTTCTCAGCTGCTAATGTGTACAAATATCAATTCCTCTGTCCTTCTAGAACTCGACAATAATGAGCGATTCTGTGCTAGGGAACGGCAACAACACCAAATACGACTTCCGGCCAAGACCATCCTCATCTGGTCGACAACAAATGCAGCTGCAATCGTTGTACGGCAACAGCAGTCCTTCCTCAGTATCGAACAACTTAAACTTACAGGTGGCGAAAGTGAACAATGGTGCAGGCGAAGATATGCGGTTGAGTGCTCTTTTAGTAACCGAGAGAAATCTATGTTGCTTCTTTTACCTTCAATTCTCATCAACTAAACGCTTTTTTGTGTTTCTTATCGTTTTAGAGATGAGGTAAATCAACACATAGATGGAGTGCAAGATGACTTGGATACGCTTAAAGATCTACTACGCGGCGATGGATACTCGCTAGATGCGAACACGTTGTTGGGTGTAAGTGACTCCAGTTATTATGGCAATATCCTTGATTATTTGTGTTATGTTACCACTTCCACTCTAACGGCCGACTCGCAATAAGTTCAAGTTGGATTGTCAACAGGAAGACCGTGTTTCGTTTTCTTTTTTCTTTACATTATTTTTTACTATATATTCTGCTGGCAAAAAGAAAAAAAAATATAACTTCATGCTCAATCATTAAACGTATACGTATATAATACGCACAAGAAACTTGTTGATGATTCCGGATTCTAATACGCATACAACTCTATTCAATCCCACAGAACGGATCGTCAGCTGCGGGTCGAATTTATTTACCTCCTCAACTGGAAGCTGATATTTTTAATAAGGTCAGAGCATACACAAATAACTAGATGATGGTTCAATTCGAAAAGGAAGAAAATTGTTCTCACTTGTGACATTTCAATTGGTTTTTTTTTTCTTTAATTCCTTTTCCATTCCAAACATTGAATGGGAGAGCGCTTTTTGTTCTCAAATTTGTAACTTCATTTATATTCTCGATTTTGGAACAAGTGTTGCAGTTTAGACCTTTGCATTGGATTTTTGTTTGCTTTCTTTATTCACATTTGCATTCTTTTGATTTTTGGGTTGAACATTCTGGTCATTTGTTTGATTTGTACTGGCGTAATAGTGGGCGCAACATCAGACTAAAAAAGCTCCTTATTTCAGTCTTACAAAACAAAGTTTTTGACAAGGCAAAGCTGTTGTTGAGAGTTGTGCGCGGCGTTTGTGTTTTTAAAATCGAAATAAAACACTCAGCTTTTCAAAACATTAAAATTGCTATTCTTTACATTCCACCCATCACTTATTACACGATTTTGATGAGGATATTGGGAAAATGTTGTCCTCAATGGTCCACATACTGATGACGGCATTTGTCAGAAGTTTTTTTGCACTAGTAATTTACTGACAATTCGAAATAAAATATGGTCCTGTATGTTGACCAGACTGTAATGACGTTTGTTGTGAACAAATCGCTTTAAGCAACTGCACAGAAAAAAATACCAACGCAGGTAGGTTCAGGTCCCCCATCATAAGCCACTTGGAAGAAGTTTCTCTCAAAAGATTTAATTGAGAACCGCGCTGTGTTGGATATGGCACTCTAATCCTATATTTTCGCAGAGAGTTGGCATGTTTCCGAGCAGAGCGGCTGGAAGAATGAGGAATGGATGGCTATCTATCAAGAGTTGCAACGATTCTCTACGGCTCTCTCCCTATCGCAGGCACGTTTTCAAGCAATAATTTATCAAAAATTTGATCATTGGACAAAAAACGTACATGTGACATTAAACATGTAAACATCCTGTACTCCAAAATCAGTAGACGAACTCATCACGTCTGATAGATTTACAATCGGAAACTGACGAAAATTGTATATGTACATAATAAACCCAATACGTCACAGATTGATCGTATGTGTTTGTCTGTCGTACCTCGTCAAACACGTTTCGGAGCATGGGCCACTGAAGTCTTAAATGATTTAATGCTTCCACTCCACAAACTTTGCCCGTGGCCTGTCGTGACTACATCAAACACATTTCGGAGCATATTACACTGAAGTGTTAAACGATTTAATGCTTCCATTCCACAAAAGTATGCATGACTTGAAATTTTCTTAAGTTATTCACGTTAATCTCACTTTGATGATGTTTTAAATCATTGTGTCGTAGCCCTTATGTTATCCATTAAAATCATCTCCAAAGAACCGTTATTTATTGAAATGTCATCGCAAACTTTTTTTTATTTTCCATTAACCTCACTTTTTTGATGAACTCGCACTTCAGTTAAACAATCCAATGTGAAGGAAGATAATATATTTGTTAACGCAATTGTCCATCTGATGTGCATTTTGTTGAGCATTTCTTAACAAATTGAGCAATACTTTTAAATCTTTTCCGCCATTGATGAGTGAATCCAATCATTTTTATTTGTGTATTGTGTGTTTCAGCTTTTCAGTGATTCGGACATACTGGGACCATATAGCATGTCAATGACGCCGGACAATTCCCTAGATAGAAAAGGTAAGCACTACTTTATTGTTATTGCTCATCTATTAGCGGTATGATTTGTTATTCTAGTAACAAAAGAATTTGCTAAGTCTAAGAACAACTTGTAGGAGACACCTATTATTGCTATTGAATAAAAAACGATTCAAACAGAACTGGTTTCCTCCGGCGAAATTTATTGCAGAAACCTGGTAACAGAATTTCGTAGAACTATTTCCATCTTGAAGAGGTTTTAAATATTATGGCCTATCATGCAATGAAACTGTCTCCTATTTGACTGTGTGTTTTTGCCGTTTGCATACAGAGGGCAATTGTGAAATTTCATTATTTAAACATGGTGAACAGTGCAGATTCTTTGTAATCTGTTTTGAACCAGATTCAGATTTTAAATGCCACAGAGCAAAAACGGTTGCGCCCGTAATGAAATCCTTTTCGATATAAACTCAACATTCAATTATCAGTCTTCTCAGTCTTCTCTACTGGATTGTTTAGTGTACTACACGGAATGACTTCAAAACACATTCTTTTCCACCATAATTACGGCGTGTCGCCTTTTAAAAGAACTTGTGTCATGGCAGGCGGTCTTATTCGAACATCAAGTTGCTAATATTCTTGAAAAGTCATCTGCTTGCAATTTTCCTCAATGCTGCACAATCCCTGTAGGCAGTGTCACTTGCGGTCACTTTGTTCTGATTACATGCTGCCTTGAACATTGCGCTACTATTTCGGATGTTTGTGAATTCCAGTGCTACATTCAATTTGCCGTTTTTTACGTTCTAAGCTTGACATAGTTCTTTGCACATCATTTCAACTTCCACCGTGAAAAAGATAATGACAAAATAAAACCTTTAGTTAATTAAAAAAAAAAAATATTGCTTTATCGCTTGTTAGCAGGTTCTGAATTAATGGCCTATCAGCAACCAATTTATGATCTTAGTGATATAATGGACATAAATGACAAGAACAATGGTAAGTTTCTGGTACGTTTTCAAAAAGTTAAGTCTTCTTGCATATTCCAACATTACAGATAACAATGCTGAAGACGAAAAAGTGTCCGAATCCAATTCGGTTCTAAATACCCCTTATCACGAATGAAACCAGACGACCGGAGTGGTACTGACTCTATTTATTTGTTAATTGCGTTGCTAAGCCCGCAACCAGAGACCAGACGACCGGAGTGGTACTGACTCTATTTATTTGCTAATTGCGTTGCTAAGCCCGCGGTGCATACTGGTTAATTTAATTGAAATTTCATCCAACACCTTATCTCACAAACATGGATAGATGATTCAATTTGTTTTTATTACAATTCATTCGTATAAAATGAATATTTTTTTTTAATTAAAAATGAACTGAGTCTGAAAATGCACTTTGATATAGAACTAAACAAATATAATAATTATAACAATAATAATTAATAACTAATATATGTACGGAATAATACCAGTACATACATTTATCTAAATGTTAAGTTTTGTTTTGTCCCTTACACGAAGATATATTCAAGTATCTATCGATGGACGCCGTTGAAAGGAAATATATTATTAATCAATTTCTTATGGAATATTATACACCTACAGATATATACGAAAAATCGTTATAGTAAATATAAATAAAACAGTGTGTATGCACAGATTGTTCAAATAACACAATAAAACAGACTTTTCCTTTCATTTATGTACGTCACGACATTTATCACACATCGGATGCAAACACATCAGCCACTACAGAAAATAGCGGTCGATCAATTCGTCCTGAGGAGGTCTAAACCTCTGTCCGAATGGCGGATGGAAAAGTAAATGAACTATGTAACTTGTTTCATTGGCTAAAAAACCTTCAAACACAGTTTTCTCTTGTATTTGTATTAACAATTTGTTATTTGAACATTCTGTGTATACAAACCAAGCATATTTAAATTGTTAACAGTTTTCTTTTATGGTTTTCCTGTTTTTTCATAACACACTTTGTCTCACTTAATTCTAATATAAATGAAAAAAATTTGTAAAATGGTATAGGATTTAAATAAAAGCTGTGATTGGCATTGAACTAAATTTTTATTTTCTAAAGGTTGCTGTTTGTTTGATTAACTGCATATGTGGTATTTGGTTTGTTGCATATCTTTTTTCGTTACAATTGAGAGTTAACTTCGGGCACAAACCAAGTCAAAATATACTTTCGCAAGTACTTTCGTATACCTACAACGCAGAACGTAGAGAAACAGACTCGTGTACCAACTGTCGCTCCTTGCTTAACCAAAGAAAGCATAACAGCAGTCAGATTCGGGTCCAAAAGTTAGTTTAGGTTTCAAAAGAAGTAGGCAAATTGGATTGTTAACAACTTTATAGTCAAATTAAGGTCGTTTTATTAAATATTTTTTTTTAAAAGTTAGTCTCGACAAATGCGTATTATTGTCGCCGGTAGATTGACCACTAGATGATTACCACATAACCCACACGACTACTGGAGCACTTGCGGAAGAAAAACTACCTCTAGTTTTGTTTACATTTCATACAACTAATATATTTTGAGCCTTATTTACTAGAAAGCACTACCATTGAAGTACCAGTCAGCCGGGTTGCTCTTATAGGTACCTATAAATGTGCGTACATCGATCGTAAATGCCTGCTGACATAATTAGGTCATGCACTACATTTAGTACTTATATCTCACCATTGATTTTCAGCAAGAACCACACAAGGTCATTTGCAAAAAATGGGTTTCTTTACTATTTCTGCAATGTGCCTGTCCGACCATTAGTTCGTTTGAGTGGAATTCCTTCCTCATTTTAAACAAATTCACAATCTTCAAATTCAAATTCCGGTCGTCCTTTAATACACATTCAAACAATATTTTAAGCCAGTCCGCACTTTCATTCTCAAGGTTAATACCATCATGAATTGATTTTCACGTTTTCCGTAATAACAAACACTCAAACTCTGCAATTTCGTGGCACATCTTTATTAATTTCTGTGGTTTCGTTCTTAATATAAATAATTTTAAAATAAATTAACAAAGAGATAACCTGGAGGACAATCATTTATCCGCTCGGGTTGACAAAAGCATTTGATTTGTCTAAACTCCCAACTAAGGGCAAGACTTCAAAAATAAAAACAACTATAGTTGGTCACAAATTAAGTAGTTTCGTTCGTCATTGATGGTGTCGTACGATTTGGCTTAGTCTTCATCATCATCGTCGTCATCGGCGACCACGAAGAGCTCATTCTCTTCTAGGAAATTCGCTACGCTTTTGCTAATAGCTGCCCCAACAAACAGTCCAGGTAGTACAGCACAAAGGACTCCGACAATTCCTAGTGGCATTGTTTCTGGTTTTGGTTTTAAAGCTCCACTTCGATAATGTGTGGCCATTCGCCTGGCTATTTGTCGATTTTTACTTTCTATTACAGTCTCGCCGAGAACCTTGCGGATCGCAGTTAATTGTGCTAGTTTTGAGATTATCATTTTCGTTCGAATTATTTTATTAAATTAGACTAGAAATTTGATATTTGTGCCGATTGCTTTGAGCGATTCCAATTAGTTTAGTTTCTGTTTCTGAATCGAGGAGCCCTGCAAAAAAATAAAAAATTGACATGACTGTTCTTTTGACATTTGCGAATGTTGACATTTTCCCGTCGGGGGTGTTGTTCGGTTTGGAACTTGTTTCTTCTAACCTCCCAGAGATGGCACAATTGATTTATCAAAAGTCTGTGTACTTTTTTGAATAAGTGAAATCCCCAATAGGTGGTGCTGCTTAAAATACAGAAAAAACTTCGTTTTGTTCTAATTCCCGTTATAATAAAAGCCGTGTAAAAGTCATCAGCAGGTTGCACTGCAGTTACGTACAATTTTTATATCTGTGTACATTATTTTGTTTATTAAAGCGAGGCCTAGTACTCCCATATTCGTTCTTAGATTTCTCCCGTAAAAACTGTAGTTTTGTTTTGTTTTCTTTAATTTTATGTTGGAGACAATATGTAGCCGTCCACATGTATTTACACACTTTCTATTCACTAGCCGAATTTTGTAATTCATTTTTCAAAATGTACACCCACGCAAGATTATTGCAAATTAATAGTTAACAAAAATAGACCTGGGGCCCTACTCTCTATTTCGCCCCATTCGAAATAGCTTTCCCCTTCCGCTTTTAAGTAAGTACATACTCTGTAATAATTTCGGAATTCAAAATGCTACATACAGAGTAGGGCCCTGCCCTATGAAAATTTGTATAAGCTTATGTTAACAATTTCCATTAGTAATGGAAATAATACTTGCATGTGCATCCTGAAAAGAAATCATGTTTTGGGTAAATGTAAGATTTACAACCACTATTTACGACACTTTTGACACGGCGTAATGGGCACAAGCGATGACGAGCGAGTACGTCCAATACACATGCGGTATGCTGGTGGCTGGCCGGATGCTTTTCGTGAACTTTCTTTTTCTCCTGAGAAGTTGTTTTTCGTTGCGTCTCTCTATTCTAAGCCTTCAGCTCGCAAGCTACTGTTGTTGTGGCAAAATTAATCGAAAGACATCGGTATACGCATCTAGAAGCTTGCGATTCGAGATATTTTTGTCCGCTCGGGAGGTTGAGAAAGCTACATCCACATAAGCGATATCACAGTTGTTCATCGGCTTTTCGTCCTGCCCATTCATCGCACTTTCTGGATAGTTGTCGTGTCTAGGGCCTCTGCATATTGTCTTGCTGCACGCGGTCTGTTCGATGGACGAATGTGCAGATCTTCAGACCGCTGCCCACACTGAATCAGTCCTATGTCCTTTTGTTGTACTTGTTTCAAACACAACTTTTAAATTACTACCATTTATTAGATTGTTTTTTGTTTTCTACATGTTTCTCTCTTTAAGCAAAATACAAAGTGTATAGAATAGCATTTTGTACTATGTATATAATATGTATGTAAATTTCAAATAAATAATTCTTCTACGTTCTTTGCTCGAATATGTTTATTTTTTGTTTTGTTTGTATTTTTGTTAAACAAGTTCTTTTCTCAAAAGATTTAACTCTAAAATGTTTGCATTTTTCTTCTTTACTTTAACTAAAATGGAACGTGTTGTGTTTGTTGTTAACAAATAAATACAAATACGTTTTCTCTTAAATACATGTTTATAGATTTTTGTTTTCAACTTTCTATTTCTAAATCTCCGTACGGGATATAATATTTATTGAACATTTATCAATGACTAAGTTCATTGTCGCTTGTTTTGTTTACTAAAGTACAATATAAAGTTAAGTGAGTCGAAAAGAATAGGTTCAGCGATAGATGAAAAATGAGAGGAAAACGAAAAACCCATGACGGATGCGGATTAACAAGGACGTCATCATCGACAAATAAGAGTAACTTGTTGGACAGTGTACAAACACAGATAACAGATATAAATATAAATTACAGACATTAGTTACAATAATAGTTAAATGAAAAGACTGCCTTGATTTGCGTTTTTGTTTTCTTTTTAAGTGTATACATAATTGACCTTGTTCTCAAAATGGTACATTTCTCATGTTTCATTACGTGTCTCGTTTTCGTTCAGGGCACTCTTTCTGTTGTTTTTCATTTCTTTACGAAAGAAGGCAATTGCTGGCCTTAAAAATGTCATTTAAATATACAAATAGTAGAATAAAATGTTTTATGTTTGACGTATATATTAAACTTAGGATACTACATGTAAGAATTTATCTTTAAAACGTATTGCAGTTCTGCCTGGCAAAACTATCTTACTGGTCAGTGGTAAGGTGTCAGTATGTGTGTGTGTGTGTTTCTTCAGTGGAATCAAGTACGTGCTGCTGGCTTTTACTAATGTTTGGTCGTCGAAAAATGTACAAGAGGGCTTTTTCTTCAATTTTTACGGTCCATCGAGGCCCTGGGGATCACCGTACACCTCGTCCTCTTCGTCTACGTCCTCGTCCTCTTCTTCGGTCACGCTTAATTCGTTTTTATTGAGATCAACATCTTGCTGGGGTCATAAGTCTGGAAAGCGGCGATTGTCCTCCACATAGTGCTTGGGAATTTCGAAAAGTTCTTCCGCTATGTAATCGCAAAACTCGAATTTCTGAAATGTAATCTTAGCGGAAACTGTGGTTAGGACGGGTATTTCAATTTTCACAGGAAAACCATTGGGCAGCTTAAGCGTAACGAACTCTCGCAACTTACTAAAGTGCTTGAACGGTGCTATAACCTCGAGAACATTCAAAAGCATCTCCACGCTAAGAGGGAAATCTTTACTCATAGCCACTGTCGCACGCAGGCACTTGCTGGACTGTTTGAACACAATGTCGCGACCTAGTTTCGGATACTTGCCAACGTCAGCGGAGATGTACTCATTCCAGGTAACGGTGGTTTCTGGCGGTGGCAGTAGTGAATTTCGGCGACCAAACTCCCCGTTTGCATCGATACTGGCCCGACGTCCCTTGGTAATGGATTCGACGAGTGCTTTGTTTTTCTGCAGATCATCCGTGGAGAGGTGTTCTCGGCGCTTACGTGACTTAAGTACAAGACCATTAATGCAATATAAATCACAATTGTACTGGCCACCGACGACTTCTTTGCGGTCCTCACGGAATATCCAGCCTGATTGTGCTCGCGAAAATTGAATAGCTTTGGTGGACATTTGGGCAGCAAGGATGTCACTGGACATCAAAACATCAACCTCCTCCTCGATATCGTTCTCTTCGTATCGTACGCGTTGATAACACTGGAATTCGTTATCTAGCACAGTGAGTGACTCATGGGGACTCTTATCGCCGCGAAATAAGAACGATATATCGCCACGCTCCCATCGCATGTCGGTGAAGTCAACCAATGTTGTATCTAATCGTATCGATGAGCCAGATTTGTGAATTTTGCATATATCCGAGGGCAGAATACGTGACACAAGCGGTACCCACGAATGGAAGTCCCATTTGAGCTCCATATAAAAATCTTTCATTTGTCGCAAGGCTTTGATTAGATTCGATCGGCGCGATTCCATTTGCTGTCGGGATTGTTGTTTCAACTTACGCAGAAGGGAAGAGATTGTCTGACGATCGCCATAGCTGATGGCTTCCGCGAGAGGCGACCAACCTTCGAGGTTCTTGATTTTGACAGGTGCTCCATGGGCGAGCAGAAGGTGGGTGCATTCTTTTCGACCGAGCATCACGGCGAGGTGGAGAGCGGTGTTTCCATGTTTATCCTTTTGCGAAACATCGTTTGACTGTTGTAGGTGTTGCGAGAGGCGTTTTAAATCGTTTTGAAAAACACAATTGTGCAAAGGAAATTCCTTCGCGAGGCTGTCAATTTTTTCTTCAGCCATTTGTTTTTGAAATGATAACACACACGCACACACACAAAACACGCAAAGTTTTGATATGAGGCGGGGTGCACAAATTTCTATGCCTGAAAATCGAAATTTCGAAATCCTCTACTTTTTTGATTTGTGGAGAGTGGTGTAGACTCGAAACAAAATGGCGTCAAGTGCTGCCAAGTCAAAATCGAAATAAAGTCAGGTTTTTTTAAAGTGCGTTTTAGACAATACATAATACAAAATACTGCAGATAGTTTTACTCTCGATAGGTGACGTTCGAGAAAGGTGGCACGGATGTAATTTTGGGTGGTTATCGGGGATTGAAGCTGAGACATTTGTCAGACTTACGGCGCAGACTACCTTTCTTTAGTAGGACAGGACGGGGAAAATGAATTCAATGTCCACAATTGCCCACACTCTTATTTTGCACATAAAATGTGTTACGAATCGAAATAAATATACAAACTTCATATTCCTACTGTTTACTTTTCTTAATTACAGTTTAAAAGCAAATCATTCGTAATTGATTGGCAGTACCTACGATTTATTACCAATAAAGAAAAAACAATCATCCAATTTTCATAATGTAAGCTCCTTACACCGCGTCTCCACGAGTCTGAATTATGTTGAATTAATTTCAAAAGATGTCATCAACGAAGTAAGAAGTGAAGATGGCTCCCGCCTTAAAAGACTTGGAAAATTTAGAAAACCAGATATTAGCCGACAACAAGGGAAAGCAGAGATTGTGGTGAATCCATTTCTTCAGAAGCAAGAGCTTTGCAATTTACAAGCACGATTATTAGATTTAAAGTATCACGTTGAGAAAGCCGAAAATCTGCAATACTTAATTCCGCGCACTTTTATTCCCGAAAATTATCAAAACAAATGAGTTTTTGCCTTCAAACGCTGGTCTAGACTTCAAATGTCAAATTTTAGTCAGAAGATTATCTCCGCAGCGAAGGGGAAGTCAGACTGAAATGTGTCATGTCCACAAAATCCCGGTCTACACTAGAATTATTTTTGTCATATGTCGTTTTCGATTTGGATTGCATTTCATGTTCAATTTGCCAAAAAAATCAATCTTATTTTGATCTCACACTCTTTAGAGAAATCTCGATTTTTTCTTAGATTTCACACATACTTTCACTAATACCAATGTGTATGACACACAGCTGGCGGTTACGAATTGTTTATCGTAGGAAGGGTTGCTTTTTTTACTGAATTATTAATTTTTCGTGTATGGAAACGATTCTTTATATTAAATTATTTCGAAATGCGTTGTTATAAATGGGTAAAAATCAATTGAAATGGATTTCCAGTGCAAGTGAAAAAAAATATTTTTTGCGGCCAACTGAATACACACAAGAACCAATAAAATTCGGATTTTATGTTCGATTTGGCAGCAGAAATCTGAAATCTCAGATCAAAATCTGAAAAGCCAAATCGAAAACGACAATAGCTAAAGTTTTGACAAAATGTGGAATCCACTGGTGGAAAATAACACTTAGCTTGGCATCATTGCTTTCTACAGTACGGTAAAAATAGATTTCGCTTTCAAATCTCCAACTTTCCACCCAGCTGTCTTGTGTCAAAAATTTATGAAGAAAAGAGTGGTGATTAAAAAGGTAAATATAAAAATTTTGACGTAGGTCTCATAATTTTTCTTGGCAACCGGTCAATTTTTCCTCTAACATGTTCGTGCCTTAATAAAATACAAATCTTTCAAAGTGCATTTTTCAAGGTTAAACAAAATTTATTTAGATTAAGTGTAAAATTTTCCTTCCAAAATGGTAAGAATATGAAAACAAAACTTCGTTCAAATCACTTGCTCCAAAGTTCGAACTTCGAAATCTCCCCATGGTGTCTGCATAAATAGATATGATGGAGTGAAAAACACTTCCCACCTGTCTCTTTTATTCGGTAACAGTGACCTACAAAACTTTAGACCTACTTGGCAAAGTGCTCAGGGCAGACGTACTTGCAGTCGCAGTAGTTTGCATTATTCTAAAATTAGATTGTATAAATCCTACAAGTTGCTCACGCTTATTCGTTCATTATGACCGTCCATATAATGTGTCTTACCGCTGATGGAGGATTGCCAATATTTACCCGAAAAAAGGGTAACTGTGAGAATTTGCCCTTTTCCACAGTTGCCTCTCTAAATGGTGTACACATGTTCTTTAAATCGATGGGCGTCTGTATGAATTCAACAATTACCGATGATGGGACACTGCTCTGGAAAGACTATGAAGATACAGTCACAATGATTCTTTATGGCAAAAACATGTCGGAGACGAAACTGGAGCTACTCTCCCATTTGGCTTTCAACTCGCTTAAGTTATTTGTGACCACCGACGACTTGAAGAATTCCAGTAAGATCGTCGATCGCCTTAAGAGGGAAGCAAAACAGTATATTCCGATTGTCGACGGCTTACTGGACGTGGCTCAATCCGATGTTCTTGGATATAACGATTGCATCCTATCCGCAGAGAATGCCCACCTCCTAAATAAGTTGAATGAATTCAGTGCTCAATGCAACTCGCTCTTTTGCTGTATAGTGATTGACCAGAAGCTCGCTGTTGGCACGGAGGGTTGGTGGGACTTGGACATGATCGATCGCACCCTGCTGATCACAATGCTCAATTCATCGGAACAAACCCAAAGAGACGTTCCGGTGTACTTGCCAAAGAAGAGTTTGAATACCGCATATCGCTTTGTATCGGTGCCCATCGCAGGCAATGGCACTTTGTGCGTGATTTGCGGCTCAGATCCGTCCTATCAAGACATCAGCAGTATTGCTCAGAATGTATTTAAGAACGAAAGTGAGGTTATGAAAAACGTAGAACGTTGCATCTCGAGAAACTTCCCTGAAGCTGTTGACATCAATGAGTGCATCTTGAAAATTGTTTTGCTAAATAGAACAACAAAGAAGTATGTGTTCGCGCGAAACCTTCAGCACTCGTCGAATGAAAAGTATTCCATCGGTCAAAATGGCCTGGACATCTTGCGGACTTACATCGATCAAGTGCTAGAGCCTACTGAGAGGACAGTCGTTTGTGGGGGTGAGCCGATTGCAGTTCGGTCCACTGACCAGCACTGGTGTGCCGAGTATCACAAGTGTTATTCCCACTGCGACGATAATGGGAACATTTTTCTCGCACTATTTACACCTTCGGTGCCCACTTATGCCATGAAGCTGATAACTCAAAAAACGTTCGCTGCTTTAATGCAGGAGAAGAATATCTGTTGGTAGACGAAATTAGCGTAGACCTCTGTTTAAATAAAGATTTCTTTGATTGAATTGACGCCCCCGACAGCTTTTCATTGCTTTTTGTTCTGCACTCGCACTTAGACGTTAATTTTTATTTTTACAGAAGCAAAAACCCCTAGTACAGTCCCCAACGGGAGAGGAGAATGCACCATCTGGCAAGGCAAACAGTGAAGAGCCGCCGACGCCTGGTAAGTACCGATACACAGGTCGAGTAAAAGAACTCCTCCAAGCATACAATGCGGCAGTCAGCATCCTCTACCCTAACTCGCCATGGTACGCCTTTCCCGGTCACCTAACCCACGCGTTGGTAACCCGCTATGAAAAGAACTATAAAGGAAAATTCCAGCTGGTTCCGATCCCCAATATCCTCTACGAACTTTTGATAAAGAATGAATTTATCAAGTCCGAGCACGTGATCTTCGCATCGGAGGATATATTCCTGCAGTATGCCGAGAGCCGTGAGGTGAACTTTGTGAATCTCCTAGTCACTGGGCGGCTAAAAACGACGACCACTGGCAACGAGATAGTTCAGCGAATGCTCCAACAAGCCCCGCAAACTATTGTCACACAAATCGTGCCCATCGAGAACTGCCAGGACAACTGCCTGTTTGTTCAGGAGAACTTCTACTCCAACCTAATGGACCGCTGTCGTTTCAACAAAGCGTTCTGGGTAAATTTGGAGCCGTTTTCTGAGTCGCAGCATATTCCCAGCATAGCTACAAAGGTCCACATCTACATGCTGAACAATCCCTACGAGTTGCCGCCAGAGATTGTGGATTTGATTTTGGGAAACTACTTCAACACACCCAGGATTCTGCATCGAGGTCACACTTACCGCGTGGAGGTGAACGCCAAGTTGATGGGAACAGCTGCGTACGCTCAGTACTACCAGATATTCGCCTACCTCAAACAGGTGCACTTTCGGTGCGTTCACTTGGAGATGAAGGACAGCGAGTTCGAAATGCAGGCGGTTGTGGCGAAGAATTTCACGAATCTTATGCAGATTCCGCACACGCATCACTATTTACCACGGCAGATATTGGATAATGTGGCGATTGTGGAAAACTATCCGAGTGGATTACGGAATGCCTACTCCCTGCTGCGTTCTTCTATTGACGCATTCCTTCCGAAGAAGTCCGCGTGCCTGTCTTCGAAGCACATCTACCCCCTGTTCCTGCTGCAGGGCGAACGTGGCAGTGGTAAGACAAAGCTGGTCAACGCTGTCGCCATGGACTTGGGGATGCACCTGTTTGGAGTGGATTGTGCAGAGGTGGTGTCGCTGGTTCCGACACATACGGAG
Organism: Cheilosia variabilis; assembly: GCA_951230905.1. NCBI lineage: Eukaryota > Metazoa > Arthropoda > Insecta > Diptera > Syrphidae > Cheilosia > Cheilosia variabilis. The sequence goes on along the minus strand of OX579680.1, from coordinate 56,075,504 downwards.
CTAAAATTGAAAGGCCTCTTCGCCAAGAGTATGCAGTGTGAGCCGCTGTTGATTTGCTTCCACAATTTTGAGGTAAGTTGTCATTTGTTACTTGTCTCAATGTGGTAATTCGTGAATGTAATTACAGATCTTCGGCATTGACAACGAGGGCAACGAGGACCTGCGGTTGCTGTCGTCGTTTCAGGCCCAAATCCAAGACCTCTTCGGCAAGGACCGCGACCATCCGATAATCATTGTCGCCCTCACCAACGAGAAGCACCTCAAGCCGATGATCCAGCGGTTGTTCCTCGAAATTGTGCACATTGAAATTCCCGACAAAGACGAACGCTTCGAAATTCTGAAATGGCTACACATTCGCGAGACTTTCAATCATGAAATCTTTAATCGCGGCAGCGTCGACCGAATTCCCTTATTTTCGATGGAGGCGAGGGAACGGTTTCTTCGCGACTGCTTCAACTGGACTGAAACGAAACCAATCCTAATGGAAGTGGCGGAGAAATCGCAGGGATTCGTGCTGGGGGATCTGCATCTGCTTCATGATAATGCTATTCGTGACTTGCGAAGGGAACGCAGGCGGTCGTCGCTAAGCATGAATCACTTTGCGAAGAACCTCACGGAAATGCAATCGTCGTTCGCCAATAGCTTGGGAGCGCCAAAAGTGCCCAAGGTATACTGGTCTGACATTGGCGGCCTGGCCAAGATCAAGGACGAAATTCAGAGCAGCATTGGACTCCCACTCAAGCATGTGCATTTGATGGGGAAGAATCTCCGACGATCGGGAATTATGCTCTACGGACCACCGGGAACGGGGAAGACACTTGTTGCTAAGGCCGTTGCGACGGAGTGCAACTTGAGCTTCTTATCTGTGCAAGGGCCCGAACTGCTGAATATGTACGTCGGGCAGAGTGAGCACAATGTGCGTGAGGTGTTCTCTCGAGCGCGTTCAGCCGCACCCTGTGTGCTTTTCTTGGACGAATTGGATTCTTTGGCGCCAAACCGCGGTGTGGCAGGTGATTCTGGTGGCGTTATGGATCGTGTTGTAAGTCAACTGTTAGCCGAAATGGATGGTATGGGCGATCCCACTAAACCGATATTCATACTGGCTGCCACCAACCGTCCGGATCTCATTGATCCGGCGCTGATGCGGCCAGGCCGATTCGATAAGCTGTTCTATGTCGGCCCATGCACCACTGCTGAAGACAAGGCATCCGTACTGAAGGCGCAAACAAAGAAATTCAAGCTGTCGCAGGGGCTGTGTTTGGAAAGCATCGCAGACATTTTAAAGGACGATATGTCGGGTGCGGATTTGTATTCGATATGTTCGAATGCTTGGCTGTCCGCAGTGAGGCGAACTATAGATGCGCATCGTAAAGGCAAGTCTTAACCCAGCATAACGACTCTTAATGGGACTATGTTAACTTTTTGGTATTTGCAGGTGACCTCGATGGTGATTTATTGCCGGACAAGGTAGTTGTGCATATGGAGGACTTTGAAAAGTCCTACGAGAAGTTCATACCATCCATTGCCAGGACGGACATGGAGTACTTTAACAGGTTGCGGACAGCATACAGCGCGTGAATTGTTGTTAATTTTTATTTAGAAATAAAGACCGACATTTCTATTTTGTGTACATAACCTATGAATGTGTGTTTTTTTTTCCTGGTAAATAGCCGATTTGACAAGTGACAGAAGAGTATTCTAAAAAAAAATTAACTGCAAATAAAATGGACCTTCTTTGAAAAATATTCCTTAGCAAAATGTACTCTAGTACGTTTGTGCTACAAATAAAAAGAAACGTGTCATCCCGCAACCTAAAATAAGAAAACGAGTGAAAATTCTCAAAAAATACCAGGCCACCAGAAATATCAGCAGGGGTGTTGAACAGAATAAGCACAATACCCAGAGTTACTGCAAGCCCAAGAGTATGCAATTCATTGCATTTTCAATAGCGATTCATGCCTGTGCTTATTCTGTTCAACATCCCAACCAGGATCGCCAGCCAAAAAGTGTGCAATGAAAATGTCATTGTAATTTCGATGATTCTGTTCAACACCCCAACTGCTACATCTGGTGGCCTGTTATTTTTTCATAATTTTCACTCTTCTCTTCGATTTTATTTTAGGTTGCGGGAATGATCCATCATTTTTATTCATTTAGGAATACAATGTAAGTTAAATTACATTCACAGTACCTAGGTATAGTTTCCAACTCATAGAGCTGATTTTACATTCCTTTCTCTGAAGCTTACCATGAAGCAGTTCAGACGGCCAAGTAAATCCAAGCAACATTCTAGTACATTTATTTACAATGCCGTGCTAGAGCACCACTTTAAATTGACAGCTACCTCCAAATTAAAGAAAAAAAAAATACATATTTTCGAATTTTCGCGGCAACTGTAGTTTTCAAGTAAACAAAACAGTTTAAAGAAACAGTTGCCTAAATAATCAAATAAATAAAACATACAAAATGTCGACAGCACAAAACGAAAAGCTCTATTTAGATGGCGAAAATTATGGACAACGAAATTTACAACACAAACAAATAAACTCGGAACGGAAGCACACCGTTCGCAAACACGCCTTGGGCGAAATTAAAAATGTTATCCACAATCACGGATCGGTTACACCTTTTAGGGGATTACAGGCTGGTTCGTCCAAGTCATTCTGCTCGGAATTGCTCAAGAAACAAACGGAACAGCTAAAATCTCAGGTGGATAATCGGCAAAAGGCGGAGCAGTCGCAAAAAATCCAACCGATTGCAATAACTAAAAGTGACGAACTGGAGAAAATCAACTTGCCATCGCCAAGGACGTGCAATGAGGAGTGCTACAAGAGTAGGTTCAAATGAATTACGTACCCGTGTTGTTAATGCAGGCTCTTCTCTCGTTTAGGCTTGGACGAAATCTGGTCGGAGATGAATGTTCTTGAAGCAGATATTTTGAAACGCATCATCAATAGTGACGGCGACACAGACAATGATTACATGCACGATAGCAGCTTGATGCCAATTGATTTCGAAGACGAACTCGATCCCCCATTCGACCTGCAGGACCCCTACGAGTTGGAAGAGAAGAAGCTGCTCCAAAACTTGTTGGCAAGGGAATACGAGTGTGCAGATTTTCCGTCAGCTGTTAATTGGATCGATGATTTGTAGAATTCACTGTCACTTATTAAACAAATAAACGTAGAACTAGAGTTACCTTACCTGATGGATGTGTTGGCAGTTTTTACAAAAAATTTGAATGCATTTACAAAAATGACAAATTAAATTATATTTATTTAAACAGAACAAAATAAATAAAAATATCCGCTTGCAAGACTGGTTTTCTAGTTCATTAGCTTAGGTACCTACATCCTTTAAGTTTAAATCTTTGCAAAAAAACAAACCAAACGAGGTGATTTTTGAATAGGGGTTTAAATGACGTAATACGATGTGTGTTTAATTTATTTAGTTGAATGTTCGCGAGCGTGTGAATTTAATAATGAAAAAAGAAAAAAAATAGCCAAGTCACCAGTTTAAGCTCCATTCACGTTCTCCAGGTACTCCTTATAGCGAGTCTCCTGTTGTTGTTGGAGCTTTTGAAGTTTTTTCGTTTGCCCTTTGCTGAGCTCTTTGCCGTCCTTGTCATGCGTTGGGAGACCCTGTATTTAAAAAAAAAACATTTGTTAAGCTCATTGAACATCTAACCTTACATCTGTTGCAATTTACATTTGGATCGAAGGCGGAATACTTGTCGGCTTCTGTCAAGAACATCTTCTTGGGATCGATTCTTTTCTGTGCTTCTTTAGCGGCATTGGCAGCAGCCGCTGCCTGCTTCTTCTTCTCCTTCTCGGCCGCCTTTTCAGCCTCAACAGCCTTCTTTGCTTCCCGCTCTCTTTGTAGCTGCGCCTTGTCCACTAGTTTCACGGCAAAAGCACCGCATTCGCGATCCTCCAGGCGTACACCCAAGTTGGGGAGAATATCGTCACGCAACTCATCACACAACTTCAGAATATCACTGGCCTTCAGCGCCTTGGCTTGGTCTCGAACTTGATTGCGGAATTCGGCCAGGGCCGTCACATGCGGCATTAGGGTTGCTTCCAAATCCACCCCGTCGCCGGACGCTGAACCGCCTACTGGGAAACCGATACCACCACGCGGACCAATTATAACGCCGAAAATATGCAGCAGGTCGGTGATGTAGGTTGCAATCTTGCGCAGAAGTAGAGAGTTCGCCTTACTGCATTTGCTATCACGAATGTATATATTGGATGCTGAAACTAGGTCGCGAACAGCGTCGAGTGCAGTTCGCGTGTCGACATTATCTGAAGGAAAAAACAAACCAATAACCCACCCACAACCACCGAGTACCCGCTCGCAACTCACCACATAATGCATCATGCACCTGCGCTTGCACAGTGTTGAACTTTAGCTGCAAGGCGGACTCCGTCGGTCGCCATGCGCCGAAATGGTGTCGCGGCTTATCGGTGAGTATATGTCGCGTCAAGTCTTTTACGTTGAGGAAGAATTCCTGCGAAAGACAACAAGCGTTACCAACAACACAACCAGTTTCACCAACTCCCCCGACTTACATTCAATAATTTCTCGAACTGCACTGCCATCTCCATTGTGTTCTCCGAGTAGTCCAGTGTGTCTTTCCACGCATGCAATAGGAAGGCCAACCGCAGCTGGCCAGCAGTGTGTTTTTGCAACGCTTGTTGTATGGTTATAAAGTTTTTTAATGATTTGGACATCTTGCAACCGGCAATGGTCAGATGTCCTGTATGAAGGAAATACTTTACCCACTCGGGATGATCGAATGCCGCCTCTGACTGGGCCAGCTCGTTGTCATGATGGGGAAATTTCAAGTCTACACCTCCTGTGTGAATATCTAAAGTCTGACCGAATATGTCCGACGCCATGGCGGAGCATTCGATGTGCCAACCGGGCCGACCGTGACCCCAAGGGCTGTCCCAGTATGGCTCACCGGCTTTACTCGCCTTCCACAGAGCAAAATCATTGGGCGACCGCTTCTCCGACAGTCGGTCTTCAGCCAGCGACAGATCACCCTCCCCTTCGTGCAGGGTTTTCGTATCGCCATACGCCTCGGGCACCAATTTCGCGTAATGGTGGTTGTCTCTCTTATCGAAACCGTTCACATCGAAGTAAACCGACCCGTTGGCTGCATACGCCAAGCCATTTGAGATGATCTTCTGAATGAAGTCGATAATTTGCGGAACATATTCGCTGACTCTGGTCAAAATGTCCGGTGGTAGGATCTGGAAATCGCAAATTACGCAAAATACTGTTTATTCATAAATGGGGTAAGGGTTTTATATTAAGTTGCTACAGCTACCCACTTTTTGAGAGACAGATTAATTTTGATTTTTGAACAAAGAATACAAACAAAAACAAACTGCTGCACCCCGGCTCTGGTTGAAATGAGATGTTCGCTATCAGTAGATTGTAGTTCCTTGACCTATCGTACCTTCAATAACACTGCAAAATGCGATTGCAAGCTAGTAACAGTATACTGTTCTAAAAAAGCGAGGGCATTGACTTCGACTCGCTAAAACAACACACACGCCTATATGCAGGTGTCAAAGACCTCATTCTCCGTGCAGTTTTCTACAAAATTGGCTGCAATTAACACTGGCGACAGGCTGCCGCAAGATGTAGAGATGTAGTTAAAGCAGATGCACACTTCCTGCAGTTGCCATGCAAAAACTGTCGATCTGTGTGCGTCTCTCTGAGAAATTTATGGCGCAGAACAGTTGAAGAGAAGTCACGGCCTCAATTGGGGAAGAGTTGTTGCACGGGCATTACTAGCAACACTTCGAACGGGCCACCAGGAGTGCGGCGGTTTATTAGGCGACTACATGTGGCCAAGAACGAGTCCTATGAGCATGATGCTGCGTACCTAAACCAGAAGTGGCGCAAGCTCTTAGTACGCGAGTCGATTTCCTCAAATTTATTAGTGGTTGCTACTGTTCAAAAGCTCTACCAGACGCAAAACCATCTTCATAGGAATACAAGGCACGAATAGAACGATAAGTATGGGAATCTCTTTTGATGTGGAAAAAGTCCTTAAGTCGAGCTATAGCATCATTCTTGTACGAAAGTTGAGTAGGAACACTACAAATGCATCGTCAAAGCATTATGCAGTTTGTCCAAAGAAAATACAATTTTGAGTGGCAAATAATGACACAAGACACGTGATTGGGCTTTCTTGTTACATGACTCGCAAGTACTCTTGCAAAGTTTTTAGAAAGAGAGTCGAAAGACTGAATCGATTGATAGGCAGCCAAACAACAACCATGGAACGAGATAACGAAATTTATCACAACCCGTACTGTCGACCAATTTTAATTAATTATGTGACGTCTTTTCAATTAATGTGTTTGGGATTTCCGGGTTCAGTAAGTGATATTAAAGGTAATGGAAGCTCGATGACCCAGTGGACTTTCGGTGGGTAGATTGCAATTTAACAGAAAATGTGCGATTCTGCGTCAATGAATTTTAAAACGGATCTTGAAAAAACCTTCAGCACAAGTCAGGAGACATTGTGAAAAGTTAGGAAAGGCCTACGGATGACTTTCGACCCTATAGACTCTATGATGATTACGATGGTCATCGTCATAAATCTATGTCGCAAGGTCGTTGCGTTCACATGCGGAGGCTGTGATAAATATCAGCCGGCATAAATCACATCTAAGCTTGACAGTGGTTATCGCCAGCTACGCATGAGGGTGACGTATAGCTGGGACTTGTCCGATTAGGCGACTATATGTCTGATTCAATATATTCGTAATTTTTCATAAAACTCGTTGCCAGAATATCATGTGACCAACTCAGGGAGGAAATTAACACGCAGACACGTTCAGTCATGCAATAAACTCGAAATCAAATACAAATTTCATCATACAATCTGCATCGGCATGCACCCACAATCTACTTACATTCAACGACAGCATGTCGTTGTGGAATTCGTCCTCCCAATACCTGGGCAATGCTTCGAATATGGAATTTTCAGTCACTTGGTCGCCCTCTCGCTTGTCTATCCAATCGGCGATGGGATCTTTGGCTTCATTCAAGTAATTCATTTTTGCTTCATCGACCTTGGTCGCGTCACCAGACGCAACCGCCTGTTCGAGCACTTCGACAGCAGCATTCATTTTTGCCAGCGTCTTTCCCAACATCACGCCCTTGTCGGGATCAGTGTTCTTTTCGCATGTATCCTTGAAGTCCTTCAGTACTTCCCACTGATCTTCCAATAGGCGGGGCAAGGCGCCAGCATTATTTTTATACCTTTCGTACAAGTAATTTTGCCTCGCTCGCTTGATGATTTTATCATCAATATCAGTTATATTCATTACGTATTGAACGTTATAGCCAAAGTAATCAGAGAGTACGCGTCGCAGTATATCGAAAGATATATATGACCTATACACAGTGAGAGCAAATAAGATGATGATATCAAGTGCACAAATTAGTCAGCCAAAAATTGTTACCTGGCATGACCCATGTGTGATGCATCGTATACCGTGGGTCCGCAACTGTACCAACGAACGTTATTCCCATCTAGGGGAGTGAATTCTTCTTTTTGCCTAGTCAAACTGTTGTACAGTTTAAGTTTTGCACGGCCTTGATTGGTAGGCTTCTGCCAGACGGGTTGGGAGCGTTTCGACATAGTCACTTTCACAATTTTATCACTTGCTTGAGTATTTTATTATTCTCTACGTGAGAATTAAATCGCTTTCAACACGTCGGTATGTTAAAAATACCTTCTTTGTCGGTCTTCTAAAAACTTATGTGATTCACAGGTAAATCCACGTTTATAACATGGCAGCTCTATGGAGAAACGTCAAAACAAATGGATTAGGAATTAATGTGACGAGACTCGCTGCAGGTTCATGGGTACTTTGGGCTCCAGTGGATGTGCAACTGTTAACGACCACAGCACGCTGTCAGATTGTAAACGTCACAATCTATGCCCACCAATGGAAATAGTAGAATTTTTGTTTGTTTTCACGGATTTGTTAAACTTGGACGTAGAAACAATTAATTTAAGCGGTTTTGGTTGCGAATTCCTGTAATTATGGCCAGCAGCTATGAAGTGCCGAGTTGGTTAGTTCTACATGTTTGCGAAAAGTTTCTGTTTGTTAAGTACTCTTTTATAGGGCAGGAAAACCACCAACCGGATTGCATTTGGACGTACTGAAGGAGGACAAGTTGGTTCAGAAACTAATGGTCGATGAGAAGAAATGCTATCTGTTTGGGCGCAATGCTCAAATGAATGATTTTTGTATTGATCATGCATCGTGCTCCAGGGTACACGCCGCATTTGTGTATCACAAGCACTTGAGCATTGCCTACCTGGTTGACTTGGGCTCAAGTAAGTACATAAACAATTATTATTTACATCTGAATTGTCGCACGAACTAAGCTTTGTTTGTTGGTAGTTCGACTTTCCAAATTAGAACAGTACGGCTGTTCCGACTCGCTTGAATGCTTAGTCCCTTTACCTTGCTTTTAGTAATTGCTTGTTAATACTCTTTCCCAGCTCACGGCACTTATATAGGGAACATGCGGCTAGAACCAAACAAACCGACACAGCTACAAATTAACATGACCTTTCATTTTGGTGCCTCTACACGTCAGTATATCCTTCGAGAACGACCGTCCGCTGGTCACAGGTCGAGCATCATAGAAGATCTCCCAATGAGCGAGTCCAGCGACGGAGCTCTGCTTGGCCTACCCGAGAGTCAAACGGAGTTGGACGTAAGACGAACACAGGCATGCATTAAGTATCTCAAACATCTGTTTTCTTTTAGAATCTCACCGAATACAATACAGCGCACAATCGTCGAATTTCCATGCTTGGCATTACTGATGACAGCCTCCGCAAGGTAATACCGTCACACAGCCCCAACCCAACATCTGATATAGATTCTTTGTAACCATTTTAGAGCTCAAACAAATCACAAAGAAAACGCCGCAGCGTCACTTTTAACGAAGAGGAGATCGTTATCAATCCCGAGGATGTCGATCCGAATGTGGGACGTTTTCGCAATCTCATTCAGACCACAGTTGTGCCCAGCAAACGTATGCGTTACGAACCAAATCAAATTGGAATACCAACGAGTCCGGTAAATCATACGAACGCCAATGATATGAAACTCTTGCATCCGACAACAGTCGCGCCGCAGCTGTATCAAGATCTTCCTGAGGCTCACGATCAGAGCTCTGGTCGACTGAATGTTGGCAATGACTTTGATATTACGCCTATTGCAATGGGAACTAAACTCGGATTACTGCTTCCAAATCCTGCACCAGATGTGACACCTGCTATAGTGGATACGAAAATTGGGAAAGGCAAAATGCCCTTCGGCAAAGGAAATGGTTTGTACACTTTCTTCTTTCTACTTCTGGGCTTTGTGTTTAAATTTGTTCAAATTTCAGCACAACGCTTCGAAGACCATTCAGTGCTGGAGAATAGCAATGAACCACAGAAAAAGAAATACGCCAAGGAAGCATGGCCGGGTCGGAAGCCGATGCTCGGACAGCTTTAGTATTTGGTCTAGACGCTTTTCTTTAAATTTATTTATCCACTATTCTGCAGACAAATGAAGTGGAAAACAGTTTAGTGGAAAGTCGTTCACTGTCGCCACAACAAGCAGTAGCTTGGGCTGGAATAAGGGTGTCATAGTCTAGTTAACATTTAAATGTAACCATGAATCTAACGAGATTGAAAATAAAAGTAAAATTGATGAAAATAAACCACGTTTTAATTCCCGAGAGGGCTTCTACTTTTACTGTGGAAACGCAAGAAAACATTTTGAGGTTAGAAAGCTTTGTGATATTGCTAAAACTAATTAGACACGAAAGTTCACAGCTCATTGCTCATTTAAACAACCGGCTTTTGCAGCGCAGTAGCATTCATAATGAACCACAGTTCTGTACAAAAAGAATTGTCCTCATTTATAAATACAATTTTATTCGATACTAAACAAGAAAGGAGACTATCTTCTACTGTATTTTTTTTACTTAATCTGTACCTTCCAGAAGCAAAGCTTGCGATCACATGCAGCACCAACATATGGCAAGCGATGGTGCCAGGACATGCCGCCAAACAACTTCAGTGAAGACTCAATTAGCGGAACTGTCGATTTGACAGTGTAAACCTTTAGAGTTATATCGGGGCGTCCAATGCTGGCGTAGAGAACTTCACTGTTTGGCGAAAATTGCACCACACGACCGCCATCCTCGTGTATTTGTTTCACATCAGTCGGTCCACTGGAATTCGTTTGCAGAAATTGATTTAAATATGTACCACCAGATAGATTGCCTTTTAGATCTTACCATGTCCTTCTTAGATCCCAAGTAATAACATCACCGCCAGCCAACGCTGTTACAAACAGCCTATTGTGCAAAGACCAATCTGCGCTCATCAGAGGAAACTTGGGCGATTCCAGGGACATGATTGCCTGTTGCGACCGCACATTGTACAAATGAATGATACCCTTCTTTTCGGCGACCAACACTTTGCCGGGCTCATCGGGATGCCACCGCACAGACATACCCGCTGATGATAGGCAGAACGTTGTAATCGTTTCAAAATTATGCTGCGAACTCCAAATTTTACACGAATGATCGTCACTAACGGAGGCGAGAAATTCCTCGTCATGCTCCCATGCGACATCGTTTACATAGTTTGTATGACCTTAGGAATTCGTTATGAATGGATATCTATGAAAGCCTATATGGGTACACACCTTTAAGTACTTGCACAGTATCGTTGGCATTGCTGTCTAGATCAGTTCGAAATATGCGGACAATGAAATCAGATCCAGCAGTACACAACGTGACCATTTTGGGCATTAGTGCCAGTGATGTTTTGGGTGCAAAGGCAATTTTGTGGCTGCGAGCATCATTGTAGAGCTCTTTCATGCGTTCCCATCCGAATGTTTCAGTCTCTGACTCTTCCTGTTGATTGGGATAATTTTAAAAGGGGAAGTGTGCCTACGATAAACAACTTACTGGAAACCGAAGTAAACCAAGAATAATTGTGTTCGAGACAGTAACGCAAAATAAATTGCATGCAAAGTCATTGCCACATATTTCAAAGGCGTCAATTTGATTAGTAAAATTTACAATGTGTGATGGATCCGTTTTGTTACCCATTGTTTAAAAATTAAATTATTACTTTGCGCGGCTTTCCTTGAAGGAGGATATTTGTGTTGATGGTTATGAAAAAATGTTTACCGGTACAGACTACTAATAAATTGACCGCCAAATTGGTGCAAAATGAAGTATTGCCAACATATGAGTGTTGAAATGGTAACTTCAACGTCCTCCAGTATTATATGAAACATAATGCGTTTTAAGAGGGATATATGGATCGGGATATGCACTAAACAAATCCGAAATAATATAGCTGCCAAAAACATAGTAGTAGAATGACGAAAAATGACTTTTCGTTGTGTGGCGAAACATTCGTAACTCATGTAGACATAATTTAACTAATTCCCTCAACTCTGAACTTAGCATTCACGGACTTTGAACACAGCTTTAGATTGAGAGCAAAATGCATTCAACACACCCAATCTTAACAAAACTACAAACACCTCCCAATCAAGATGTTTATATGCCGTTCTCTTTCGCACACTGGCATCCCTTTCCAGTTGTCAAAAAAAGCGACGTGTGCTGCTGAATATTTTTGCAGAAACATTTTTACCATTTTAAAACATTTAAAAAGGAAATAATCATGAATGCTGTCCCGGTTTTCATAGATCTATCGCTAGATGAGCAGGTAATATATATATATTTCCTACCTAAACAAGTTGTAGTTCGTTTTGATAAATCGAAACTGCCTTTGTAGGTTATGTTTGGTTTGGGAATATTTGTGTATCGCCAACTAATTATGAGTTTTGTACATTTCCTAGGTCCAAGAGTTGAGGAAATACTTTAAAAAACTCGGAGCTGAAATTTCTTCCGAAAAATCGTCTAAAGGCATCGAAGATGATTTGCACAAAATCATTGGTGTCTCTGATGTTTGTTTCAAAGATGGTGAACCAGCACAAATCGATGGCATTCTCAACAGCATTGTGTCCATTATGATCACTGTAGGCTTCTGATGTACACACAAAACAAAAGACAAATTTAATCTATTTTATTCTGAATAGATTTCCTTGGATAGGGGCGAGAACATTGTCTTGGCGTATTGTGAAAAGATGACCAAAGCGCCCGATGTACCCTTGGCCAAAGTGTGTCTGCAATCGTGAGTGAACTACAAATGTTTTCTTTATTTGATTCTATACAGTTTTGTTCTTAAGGCTTTGGCGGTTGTTCAACAATCTGGATACGAGCTCTCCACTACGCTATCATGTCTACTACCACTTGGTGCAAGTAGCCAAGCAATGCGATCAAGTTCTTGAGGTATTCACTGGCGTGGAAACACTCAAAAGCCAGTTCGTCAACTGTCCACCATCAAGCGAACAAATGCAAAAACTGTACCGTCTGCTTCATGATGTTCTCAAAGACACCAATATCGAACTGTCCGCAAAGGTAATGATTGAACTTTTGGGCACATATACCGCCGATAATGCTTGTGTTGCCCGTGAGGATGCCATGAAATGTATTGTAACTGCCTTGGCCGATCCAAACACCTTCTTGTTGGATCCATTGCTGTCACTGAAACCAGTTCGCTTCCTCGAGGGCGATCTGATTCATGATCTGCTGTCGATTTTCGTTTCGGACAAATTGCCTTCCTACATTCAGTTCTATGAGAATCATAGAGAATTTGTGACATCACAGGGCCTCAACCATGAGCAGAACATGAAGAAGATGCGTCTGCTCACCTTCATGCAGCTGGCTGAGAGTAACCCCGAGATGACATTCGAACAACTGACCAAGGAGTTGCAAATCCCCGAAGACGAAGTCGAGCCATTCATAATTGAGGTATTGAAAACGAAGCTGGTGCGCGCTCGTCTGGATCAGGCAAATCGCAAAGTACACATTTCCAGCACGATGCACCGCACGTTTGGCTTCTCACAGTGGGAACAGTTGCGCGATTTGTTGCAAGCGTGGAAGGAGAATCTAAACGGTGTCAAAGATGGTCTGCAAAATGTTTCAGCTGCACAGCTCGAATTGGCAAAAACACAGAAACTTATCCATTAAGAAGATTTCGCCCTCCAGAGGAATCGATTTAAAAAATAAACTTCGTCGTTGGAGATAGTTTTGTACAAGCCTACATTTTTTTTTATCATAAAACTGTTTTAAGATGAGCGTTCGATTTTAAACATTAAACCAATGACAACAAAGCTCGCAGTGTTTTCTTTTGGGGTGAATACAAAGAAGATGTGGGCTCTAGAGAGAGGAACAAAGATGCGAATGAAGGAGCCGTCAGTCAATTGAAAATGTCAGTAAAAAGCTGACCGTTCAGTAGCATGGTTCTGTCCTCCGTAGAGTTGGAGTTGGTGGTCTCAGTATTGTCTCTGCTGTCCTCTATTGAGTCTGTTTGTTTTTGTGGCTATCTCCCTTCCAATTAAAATATAACTCAGCACGACTTTGTAAAACAAATATTATAATTCTGCGTATGTATAGTATATATACTCAAATTAGTGCTATAACACAATTGTTACATTTTCTAGTATCTTACTCGTATATTACTCAATGGGTAGGTATAGTAGGTATTTTAGAAATTATTCAATCATTCAGTTGTTTCCAAAAAGAAAGGCACAATTAATTTTGAGCGATCATAACGATAAAGAAAACCATAAAATAAATGTGAGTGAACTATTCGGCCCAATCGTCAGCTTCCTCGTCCGATGAAGAGTGCTGTACCTTTGGTGGCGGAGGCGGAATCAGTGCTGAGAGTAGACCAATAACATTGCCACTGCTAGAAGGGGCCTGCTCGCCAGCCTTTGTGCCGGAGATTCCCTTTCGTCGCATTAAGAGCTTGTTGTGTAGGTCCGCCATCAGGTCGCCGCCGGTGCTGGCTTTCGGCTGATCGGGGACTACGTTTAGCTTTTCGTTTGACGGCTGTCTGGCGACATCCGCGGCCGCACGTAAGCGTCCTCCGCGAGCTCCACCTGCCTTCCGGATGGCATCCATCAAGTTTGAACGTTCATCAGTCGCTGCTGCAAGTGGCTGAGAGGGTTTTTTCGACTTTGGAGCAGGCGCCTCCACTTTAACTGGTGGAGGTGATGATGATGATGGAGGTGGTGGTGGTGGCGGAGGAGGTGGCGGTGGCGGCGCCGCGACATCTGCTTTAATAGCTGCGCTCGGTACAGGAGCTGGCGGTTTGGCCGGTTGTGGCGTAGCTGCCACTATAGAAAGTGACTCTTGTTTAGCAGAAACTACAACTGCTGGTATTGTCTCTTCTATCTGAGGCAGATCCTCAACGTTGTCAATATACAAAGACGGAGCAATCTGATGGGGGTCAGCATGACGGAACTGAATGTCACCTACTATGCCAGGCAAATCGGGTAAATCCACGGGCAAATCAATCACCGGTGCCTCATTCAACTTCGGAGTGTAGAACAAACCCTGCTGTAGTCGCTTATCGGTGCCCTTTTGCCGATTGCTTAGTGAAAGCGGCGCGGGTTCTATAAGCAGACCGCGATTTCCAGCACTTTCTGGCTTCTTAACAACTTTGCTGCGATCACGCTGACCCCGCTTCATATCATAACTTTGTCTGTGACCACTGTAAACGTTCTCCGACGTACTGAACAGCAAAACTGAATTCACCGACTTGACGTTCGCGGGAATTTCGCCCAACCCCCGCTGATTTGCCAATCGAGAAGCTGTCGATTTGTTTTTCGCACTGCGAAAATGAAAGAATACCAATTTCTCTTGAATATTATTAGGCATTGGATCTACACGGCTGGCTATTTCATGGTCCTGTAGAGTATTTGTTGTTGTGTCACTGTCTTTGAAGGTCAGCTCGATGTCCCTGAAAACATGCGACGACGGGAACTTGGCCGGGGAAAAGATATTAATCGCCTTATTGGTGCCGGATAAATTTTGAATTTTTAATGATGCCGAACTTATGCGCGAACTTAGTTCGTTAATTTTTGTGTTGTTTTTCGAAATTCGTTTGTCGATTCGATCGAAAATATTTGTTATTGTCGATTGTAAACAATCTAAAGCGTTGGCTGCTTGAATGATTGTTTCTTCGTGACGCAAGTCGGGTGGTATTACTGCGACCGTGTACATGGTTTTATTAGTTGGCTGAATGGGTGAAGAGAGTTGTACGTTTAAACGTAAATCACTTTATTAAATATTAATTAACGCCTCACCCAGTTTTTCTTTTTATTGCTGCAATTCGCTGAGGATTTTGGTGACTTTAAGGCCTTTGACAGTGTCAACTGCTGCAGCTGACAGTTGGCAACATTACTGATAAGCATGGAAGGCCGTGGAAGCGATTGCAATTCCCATTGGTGAGGATGTGTTCGTGAGTTTCATGCGTGAGAAATCCGTTTTTAGACTAGTACAACAACAGATAAAATAAAAATAAACGAATGATTTGAAAACCAGACTTACTGCAGCATTTTTTTATTTTTTATTTTTTGCTTAAGATGCAGCTAATTTTAATTTAATTGTAACTAATTTGTTCCACCTTAATGAAGGTTAAGGAAACATTGTGCCGTACTGTTTACCTCAGAGCGTGTACAGATAAGACAATAGCATTTTCGAAAGAAGCGGAAGAACGTCCACATGCAACTTAAGAACCATTGCGCTCATTAGGTGCAGGTAATTCGTGGCATTAAAAGTAAATGTCCTTTTCGATTTGGCAAAAAGTTACATTTTTTTGAGAAAAAATAAATTTTTTTTTTGATCGAGATTGCTTTTCATGTATGATTTGCCAAAAAACAATCTTTTTTTTGATCTGACGCTCTGTAGAGAAATCTCGATTTTTTCTCAGATTTCACACATACTTTCACTAATACCAATGTGTATGACACACAACTGGCGGTTACGAATTGTTTATCGTAGGAAGGGTTGCTTTTTTTACTGAATTATTAATTTTTCGTGTATGGAAACGATTCTTTATATTAAATTATTTCGAAATGCGTTGTTATAAATGTGTAAAAATCAATTGAAATGGATTTCCAGTGCAAGTGAAAAAAAATATTTTTTGCGGCCAACTGAATACACACAAGAACCAATAAAATTCGGATTTTATGTTCTATTTGGCAGCAGAAATCTGAAATCTCAGATTAAAATCTGAAAAGCCAAATCGAAAACGAGATTAGATGAAATCTCTGCATTGAAACTGCATACATGGATTAGGAACTCATATGTCATAATGATTCACCGGAAATCAAAGCCTCCTTACAGTAAAGTAAACGAAATCATAATGTAGTGATAAGCATTGTGCACATTAAGATCAGACCGAGAATGCCAAACGGAAAATGTAACGTTCACCTTTCCTTTCATTTTGAACGAGTCCCATCTGTATGAATGGATAAAGAGCTAATTCTTTAGTTGAAATGCATGAATAGTCCTTTGCTTGTGAAAGCCATTGAAAATGTCACAGGAGTGTACAATGTGAGCACCTGGCTCACCTTTCATTGAAAGTTCTTTCAATGTACATATACGAGTACATATGCAAATTGGCACGTCGCGTCGGTTGATTTGATTGGGATTTTCTTTGGGGACTTGGAAGCCTGGCAACTAAAGCCGACAAAAAATCCGTTTTTATAAATATAATATCGATCTCATGCACTGGGTTTTCCACATTTCCAACGACAAATTACTGGAGTGCATGTTGTCACGGGCTAGCCAGTTAAGACGAATGATTTATAACGACCTATTTTAACTGATTTCAATACGCTGTTATAGAATTTGTAACAGTAACCTGATTCGCCGCCTTTTATGAGAACGCAAATGATTAGATGGGTATAAACTTTACGACTCGGTCATGTCGCAGTCTGACTGAGAGGCAAATAAAAACTGCAACGATTGTTTTATTGCCCATATCCATAGTTATGGGGCTAAAACTACACTCCAGATAGCTATTTCGTGAATAAATGGTTGTGCCCGAGTTGAGCCATAAAATCGCTTACTATCATGTGGCTCACATAAATTCCTACAGCGAAATCCCTCCAGCAGCGCTTTCTTAAGCGATTACAATTGAGGCACATGATTGAGGGTGTGTAATGTGCAATAACTATTCCAACAAGGATTATGCGTTTTGCTAGAGAACATATGTTGCACGGCCCCATCCATCATTGGAATCCACTTGAAACGTGCCCACCATCAGTAACTAGGTACATCTTAAGGGAATGCGCACGAATACGAGAATATGGATAGGGATCGAGTATAGCATCCGTCCGATGCAATGGAAGTGAGAGTAATATTTTTGATACACTCACTTGCTGCAAATAATTGGAAATGTTTTACTTTCAGTGGAGGTGGGCTGTCGGGCTTTCTTTTTCTTTAAAAATAGCCGAGCGCATTTTACCCTCTTGATATTAAAAACCCAGGATTAGGGTTATGCCAGACAAGTAAGCACTTGGCAAAGGTGAGGCATTTTCATCGACTTTTTTTCACTGATGATTCATGTTTAACGTCGCACAGGCAATAGCTCAAGAACAACATACCTACTTTCCTGTCGTTCAGTTTGTGAAAGTGGGTTGTATAAAGGACTCGCAAACGCACATGTTAGAGTTCTTTGCAGACGAATTTTTGTGCTCCAATAAATTGAATTCGCCCTCGATTTGATGCGCATGGAATGATGCCTAGTGGTGCTTTGAGCGTTTTCTTAGCAACAACAATAGTAGGTTGTGGTAGGTCTTAGGGTTATCCTGGTGAGACTCTTTATTGGGGAGGTAAAATACGGCTCTAATTGTTTATTGGCTTTGTAGAATGTCTCAGTATGTGAAGTGGGACAAACCTCTATGTCGGCTTTAACTATAGGCGTTTTTCTTTTTAACTTCAGAGCTGAATTCTGAACTGAGCTCGTGCATTATGAGCGCGCTCTGAAGCGAGTGTGCTCAGATTGCTCTGAGGTATTTATGAAACACACTTGAGCACATAGCTGTCATTTGTTGTAAATATATGTATAGATTGAATATTTATTAATTGTTATTTATTAAATTGGTTAATATTCAGTTCCAGAAAAACAAGGTTCGTCCGCCATTTCAACTTTTTTGCTTATCCTGTTCTTTTTTTTGCTGTCAAATGTGACTGGAAGTGTGTAATCAGCTTTTCACTCAGGATGCTCAGTCAATTTATTCTAAGCTCATAGAGCGCGCTCTGATCGTGCTCTGATGAAAAAAGAAACACAAATTCTGAGCTCTGATGTATTTGACCTGAAAAAGAAACACGAACTTTTTGTATAAGAGTTCAGGTTGTGCTCTGAACTAAAAAAGAAAAACGCCTATAGAAGAAAGCATCTTTCAAAAGGAGTAGCATCAATAACTCACTGCCAACCACTATCCCAATTGACGAGAGTAAAACAGAATATCTTGCAAAGTGACATCTGACATGTGACAAGCGTAACTGCATTCCACATCAAATGCGCTGGCTATTAAAAGCACACCCCTTTAATGAGATTACAAGCAAACTCCCCCCTAAACAAAGTCTGCAAACGACTAATTCCCTCCCCGCCTGAACAGCAACATATTTTCCATATTTTCCATAACATGCCAGTAGTTAGAAATGTGATTTATCTACAGCTGAGGTTGGTAATCGATTTGCATGAAGAACCGGTTTTAATAATAACTTTACGGTAATTCATGTCATATAACACATGTATACCCTTGTATCCAAAATAATGTCGGCCGGCTTTCAACAAACAAATTCACTGGTTTTCGTTGCCACAACTATTTGCCAAATATTTGTCAAACTGCAGTTGCATCCGGAATAATCGGCAAATCAAAATTTATGGATCAGTATTTTTTTTTCGAACCTAACCATTTATTGCAACCTATCTAATGGATTCCTATACCGAATTGGTCTACCGTCAACCCTAAATATCGTAAATTGAAAACAGCGACTATTTAATTGTTTGTCGTGTGACACGTAATTAATTTCAGTTGGTATTTGCTGACATGTTAACAGGACTTGCCTATTAAATTATCGATATGAAAATGCACTTTGAAAAGGGAGTTGATTGTTGCGAAATATTTACTAGTTTGTGGGCTTAAATGGATTAAAAGTGCATTTGCATTTTGACGGTGTGATGTGTGGTTCAGTTCAGTCATCCATCGCGAAGGCAATGCGTAAATTATTAAGAAAAGTAACTATGTTCAACGGGTCAGCTAGAAGAGCTATAAAAGGGACGAGTACTTAACTACGTGTGACGTGTTGCGTGTTGTAAACACACTACACATTGAACACATACTTCTTGTTAAATTAATGTCAGAATATAATCAATATCACAGCAGAAATGCATCAAAAACTGCAACCCACCTTGTAAACGTCAAATATTATCCGTGGGGTAAAAATAATCACATATTAACACAATGTGGACTCGGGATATTTAATGTTTGCAACACATTGGGGTATTCACGATTCGGTGTAACAGACCTAGTAAAATTGCGAATTTTTTTTTTTACCAGATCGTGAACACACTTTTTCTTATCTCTTGCTAAACTGAAACAAATGACAGATCTAGTTTGACAATTGACTTTATGTTGTGAAAAAAAAAACATTTAAACTTTTGTGAAATTGAAGAATTGGCTTTTAATTGTTTATTATGCCGAAAAAAGCGAAAAAGAAAAAATACTTCAATGTTTATTGGAAGATGCTGCAGACAAAATTATGTGGATTGAAGGTATGAAGAAACAAACGATAAAAAAGATACAA
Source organism: Cheilosia variabilis (assembly GCA_951230905.1). Lineage (NCBI taxonomy): Eukaryota > Metazoa > Arthropoda > Insecta > Diptera > Syrphidae > Cheilosia > Cheilosia variabilis. Next base: position 56,055,707 of record OX579680.1, on the reverse strand, counting down.
AAAATATTGACATGTTTTATTTTAGATAATAGAGAGAGTAAAGACGACGATGATATAGATGAAATCCTTTTTGATCTTGACGAAGATATTCTATTCGTTCTAGCATCTCGTCGTGGTTCTTATAGCACTATACCTAAAAACATTTACTGGTGTGAGAACATTTTAGCTACATACAATGGACGACGATCGCTTCCGCCAAATGCTGAGAATGGAAAGAAGTCAGTTTTCACATTTGCATTCATTAATATGTGATGATTTCGAATTCCAAAAACCAAATGCCTGTAAACAATTTTCAATTGAACTCCAACTAGCTATTGTGCTTTACCGTTTGGGTTCATCAGGTGAAAATGCCGCAGTCAGAAAAATTGCAACAACTTTTGGTGTCTCCCTTCAGCGGCGCTTACTTATGTTTTCCATTCTGTTTATTTTTTTCCGATAAGTAGGTATACACAGGAATAAACAATTTAGCGAACTGTCAACTAGACAAGGCTACTTTACTCCGTTGTATTTTTCTGTTGCAATAGGGTCAGGGTATAGATAAAGTGCGAAAGTGTAGCGAAATTTAAGTCAGTATATTTTGTTGTCGGAGTCCGAAAAAAAAGTTGCACTTTCGCAATGATACTAGACCAGTTGCATCGGATCGTGAATACCCCTATTAAGTTTTCTGTTTTAACAATATCGCACCCCTCTTCTTTGCATGATTATTCTTTTTGACATTCACTGATGGTTATTTTCTGAATGCCCGCCATCTTTTTTTCATGTCGTGCACTGAACGCTACAAGTTCTGCGTTAGGTTGTGGCTTGGACAAGCCACTCTAATGTGGTTTTCGATTGGGCTTCTTCATATTCGCTCTCAGATTTCAGATTGCGTATGTCCAATGTCCAATCGAACATAAAAACGTCACTTGCTCTTTTTTATGTTGATATTTGTACGATTGGAATATAACATGTAGCCTTCGATACTTTTCTAAGCGTTTTCCATTCACTGGTTAAATTTTATATGAAAAGATTCAAAATGCTTGCCCAGATTTTTGTAAACATTTGTACATAAATAATTAACAAAAAGTTTATTTTCAGTTGAAAAATTTCACGAAAACGTTAACAAACTCCACTAGTTGACAAACTCAAACGTACTTGTATTGGTAAATCTGAAGCAAATCTGAGAAAAAATCCAGATTTGCAAAAGTGCTCTAAAAAAGATTGTTTTTTTTTGTACCAAACGAACATAAAAAGTGCTCTGAGAGTATTAAAGTGCTCTGAGAGTATTAAAGTGCTCTGAGAGCGCCCAATCGAATACCACATAAGTTGAAATTACATGTTATATCTGACAGTTTAAAAAGACTGTGATTGATTTTGTAGATATACTTATATGTGTTAAGGGGCAATGCGGGTATTGAAATAAAAATTTATATGTCCTATCGATGAGCAGTTATTGTTAGCCGATTGGAATATTAAGAATTCTACAAAAGCTATTAAGCAGTGGCGCCAATTTTTTATTTACACTACAACTTAAATTTGCACATAGTTTCGCCATTTGTATCAACTTCCCATAGCATTTTCTTCCTTTGCGTATGTTTTGGGGAATCGCCGGCGATTTTTCCATCGAAATTCGCCGCGACGTCAACCATATCACAAGATACATCTATCAAGTGGGAATCTCGGATGAACACGCTGGCGAACTGAATATTCCTCCGCGGAACACGAAGCGAACAAAATGCCAATCGTCTGGTTGGCTACTTGTGATTAATGAAGCTACGATTACAAGTGCCCTTTTCATGTCTAATTTTGACATGCCGACGTCATTATCACGTTAACACTTGTCCTATGGCCGAATTTTTGTGCCCGTCAGCATGTCAAAATTGGCACGAATAATGACAAGTGTAATCGTAGCTTAACAAAGAAAAACGTCTTATTCGTATTTATTTTTTGTACGGAAAGTTGGACGAAAAAGGATGACACGACGAAATCCATATACATTATACATGTTTGACAGTCAGTACTTAAGCAACCCAAAATCAGTGAAGAAAACGAAGCGTGCCTTTATGCCACTATCTCCCATTTCCCTTCGAATATTTCAATTATGCCTTCACGCTCATACATCATTACAAAAGCTAAACAAATGTTCCACTTCTCCATCTGCCATATCAGATTTCCATATACGGAAACCTAAAGTCGCAGTATTTCCATTTCCCTTCATAACTAACATACTTTGTTCCCAATTTGCTCCTCTTTGAGGCTTGTTTTTGTGCACAATTTGTACCTAAAACCACGCCTCTGCGATACAGCATAGGAAACATGATCTACAATAATTACATGCCTCGCATGTTCTAAGCGCATTTCACAGCCCTTGCCTACGTCACAAAAATAGGTCACAACAAAAACGCATTACAGTTGGACACTTCCTGCGCCCAGACTGAACCCTTGTTGTATTATAAAACCCCGGGTGCTATATGCCAGACATTCGATTTCAAATGTGTCAACAAGAGACGGTGTGCAGCACTTCGACTGGAAACAGCGCGTTGCCAATTTCATTGATGAGCTTCCCCCCATCATTGTCCCCGTCTGTAATAATTCCTAAAAATATTTTTTTTTGTTCCTTAAATTTCTTCGCTTGAGGGAAGCAGAGAAACAAAAATGGATAATTTTTCTTTTTCATTTTAATGAATGCGATAGAGAGAATATGTACACAGAGGTGGAGACCTCTGGATTTGGATCGAGTCCAAAACTTGAAGTTGGAAAACATTTCTGCAGTTTGGCAACGAATTTCGTTGATTTAAAGACAAAAACACTTTGCGAGCACAATCGATAGTCAATTTACTGTCGTATTCATGGTTAAAGTGATATCCATTTATGTTATTCTGCCTGGCAGGGGCGGAGGCAGAGAGTGTAAACAACCCCCGCAAAGTACAAACAGATATCTTGAGGAATAATGATTTCAATTGTTTGGAAAAAAGATATCCAAATCGATTGAAGTCACAAACAAAGGCGGACAAGTGGAAGTAGTCAAGATCGTCTAAGGCTGAAGAGAAAGTTTGCCAAATGTATTCGAAACAATATAGCATGAATTGCTCCTACTTATTCGTTTCCGGTTACTTGATAGGATAATCTGAATCAATTTGTGTAGCATTCGATACATTTCAAGTTGTTGACGAATGAATTTATAGAATTTAACTGGTCTTATCGGATTCTTTGGTTTGTTTGTCAGTGTTTGGGATGAGAACTTTTGAAGGGAATATTGTGATTTTATATACATTAGAGAGCTTCATTGCAATAGTCTGTTAATTTGGGGCACCACCCTCATGGAAAAATTTATTTAAATCTGAATAAGTTGTCTAGCGAAAGGAGAAGGTCAATGCACAGTTTTGCAAATTGCAAGGCATCATATAAACTCTTGAACCAATATCAGTTCAAACCGGACTGTACATGCAAACCTGGCTGATAATCGAGATTTATTTCTAATCTCCCTTTTCATGAGATTAACTTTTGTATGATATATCCCGAGATTTATGCGGGATTTACAGAAATTTTTCTAAATCTCGCAGCTAATCTCCGGTGGAAACGTAGTATAAAAGTCACAATCCCATACTGTGCCTTAAAAAGTAAATCTTGATTGTGTATTGTCCGAAATGAAATAACGTCATGCCAAAGAAGAGCGAACGAAGCGGATGTTGTGTATCTATAAATTAATACTAGGCCTATGAGGATCGAAGAGGAACATTCGCACTCCCAATTCTATAAACTTTCAAAAGGTAGTTGCTTTACATTTACCCGAGATGGCGCTCGATTGTGGCATCGACGAAAGGTTCGAGTATCGTAAACCGGAAAAAATGACAACTAGATCTGCAGTTCAACTTTGTGACAGCTCAATTGATTGACAGCTGTCTCCGAGAAATGATTTTTTGAGTGCACTCTGCATTTGATCGGAGGTCAAATACTGCATTTAGTATTCTTTTGAGAATCGCAAATTCTAAGTTTTATGCGTGGATAATTGAACAGAACATTGCAGAGATGTCAGGTATTAGCACATCTTGCAGTGTACAAAGTTAGAAAATCAGAAGGAACCCCTCTACTTCGAGAAAATATAAAGTTATTGAAAGAGCGCGGTGCAGTTTTATTCGAACAAACACAAGCTATCGCTTTATGGCTGAATGGCCTTTGACTTTTCTTTTTCCCTACCCAACTGAAATAATGAACTCATGTTTTGAGACACACTTTTCTTTCTTAGACTTGGAAGTGCTAACGATCAGTACCTCCTACTGCCGTTGAGGACGAAGGAAAATTCAATTCAAACAGTCCTTCGGTGGTTTCAGTTAAAATTGTAGTCGAAAAGTTCATCAGAGAGCTGTCAACGTCAATGAAACGATATCAGATTTTGAAATAGAGATATACTTCGGTAACGGACGGTGCTAAGCATTTATTTTTAATGAGATTACATTTATGTAACTAAAGTTATGTCATATAATTTCTAGAGAATAAACTCGTCTCATAATTTTCCATGATCAAGAACGTTTTTAATAAATGCAGCTAGGGCTCCCGCGTTACAACAAAACTGCCAAAGAAAAAGGGAAATTCAAATGAATCTGTCCATGCGCATCCTGTTTGTTTGCAATAGATTTCAGACAGCTTTTGAGAAAGTAGCTGCACTCTCGGCACACCAATTTGATTTTCCAGAGTGGTTTCGAATTCGAAGGTGTAAAATAGGTAACGCGGTAGAAAAGTTAGAGTCAAAGAGTTAGAGACGCTACGCAGAGCGGGCGCTTGAATTGCGGCCACCTCAAAATCAAGCGAATTGCTTATTTATTAAGAGTAATCCTTTACAGATTGGAATACCAGACTGAAAAAAAATAATTAGTTTCGGCAAAAGGTTCGTTTATGATCCTTGGGTTTTTTTTTTATTTCTGGGACAAATGGGACGCATAAGAGTCCTTCTCCGATTCAAGAGTGTAAGTAACAGGCGACACAGGGCTCGGTCTATACTTGACAAAATCTTACAGTTTCCGACTCGAGGATCAACATCAATTGTGTACTTTGCGAACAACAACGCTGTAGTGGCTGCGGCAAACGCAATGGAAAAATATTAACGCTATACACTAATTCAGAATGAAGAAGATTATAAAATATTGTAAGAAACGTTTTAGTATGCCTCTTCGGCTATCTGAGGACTGTAAAGCTTCACCACAAAGCGAGTTTTTCGAACAATAGAGTAAGTAACATACGAGTACTCATTGAACATATCCCGTTCAGCCGATCAGTGTGGGCCAAAGTTCCACCTGTTCTGGGGAGTTTTCATTTAAATCCCTCTTATAACTCCTTGATTTTTTTGCTAAGAAAATTACTCTTTAATTCCAAAGGAGTAAAGGTAAGCTGTTGTTCTTCGGAATGTTTTTCCCGCTACAATTGTCATAAGGAAGAACACAAAATGCTTTTAGTGGATTAACAATAGTTAATTGACAACTTTTCCCTCATATTGAATTCAACTGCATTATCCGTCGGGAATGGGATTTACTAATTCCCTTTGCGGTCTTTTTCGTTTTATTATTGCTTTTGTCTTGTAAAATGGATAAAAAGTTAACCCCTGCTATGGCAAGAAGTTTATTTCAAGTTTTCGAAAAGTGAACTCAAAGCCCACAAAGCGGAAATTTAAAAGGAATGCACATAAATATGGAACATGTGTAAAAGTTTAAATAGGAAGAAATATAACGTATACGACAGAGTAACAGCGAAATTGGTAGTTGGTTGCATTTTAAATTGCAAAACATTTTGAGGACGGAAAGCTGAGCTGATTCATATGAATTTAATTTTTCTTCAGAGCGTTCGATTTGATCAGCAGCTCGATTTGGTTTCGCAGGAGTACTTAAAAATTTAAACTTAACAACTCCGTTATTGGCGGCAGTGTTTGGTTATCGATGTCAGTATAATGAAAAATGTAAATTACAACGAAACAACGAATATTTATTGCTGGTAATATTATTTTAAGACACGTGTGTTAAAAACTTCTGCTCGCCGTCGCTGTAAGAAAGTAAGAGACCGGAAAAAGGCCAATGTCACAGCTGGAAAGTGATGTTTGACGAAGTGGAGGACTTTGTGTTGTTGTTCGCTGAGAACGTTGAGTGTTGGATCGCCACATCAGCTTTGAAAAATAATATTAGTTATGAAACCAAGGCAGAAGTATAAAATGTCAAACTCTTATCAAAGTGGACCGGGTTTACATCGGTATTTCAATTAAAAAAAAAGACAAGAACTTATATCCCATCCGTTTGTTAGAAGTTTTTATACAAATGGACGCAATGGCTTAGTGGGGGACTTAGCAGGACTACTGCAAGTCTCAGGTTCAACCCCCAGAAGAACAAAAATTAAATCTTGAAGTTTTTTCCACTGCATCGACATCTGACAAACATCCGAGTGCATAATTGCCCAAAGAAAGCAGTTTCTAAGTCCACCCGGACTCGAAAGGAAACATTTTTGAAGAAAGGACTGACTGACTCTCTCGAGTGATTAAGAAACAAAGTGTGCGTCCCTTTCATTCGTCCTAAGAGTTAAGATTCACAAAAAGTGATTGGGAGCTAGGCGTATAAAGTTGTCTAATCGCCGTCGTTTAGAACAACATGTAGAAAAATCGGTGATTTCAAAATAAGATGATGGTCATCTAAACACCAACCTACTTAAAACAACAAGATTTCCTATGAAAATACCTATAAATGGATTACGGATAAACAATGTTAAATTAAAAATGAACTTCATTTCATTTTTATATGAAATTTATTTTAAATTTAACCCATCTTAAACGGCATAAAATGAACTGAATTCTCAATAATTCGAAATGTTGACTTATTAAAATAAGGAGATTCTCTTAAAAAGTGAGAATCATTTTAGATTAAGTTTAATATCAGCTAAAACCAAAAACCCTAGGTGGTTGTAATTATGTTTTTGCAAACGATTTTTCATGCACGGTAGAAGCATTGAAAGGATTTCTCATAGAGTGTTTGTGCTGACCTTTTATAAATATTAAGCAGATGTCCACCTTACGACACTATTTTGGCTATCAAATTTCAACACGATATTTGATAATAATTGATACATATCAACAAAATGAATGAATCGGTATTATGGTTAGCAATCTATCAACATTTTTCATGAATTGTGAATTGTATTAGATTTAAGATCTATTGTGAATAGTTTTATCGATAAACTTGGTATTACGGTTGTCAAAAAATTTGATATTCATAAAATTTTCTATCAACCACAAATTTCTTGTTGATACGTATCAAATATTCGGGCGATTAAAAATGTCTATTAACATTAAATCATAAAATGTATTTTTGAGCCAGAAAACAAAAACCAAATACAAATAAGAAACGTCAAACTTCAAAACAGAACCCATTCTCAATGATATTTATTATAATTGATTAGCGTTCACAATGGGGTAAAAATTATCAATTGATACGCATAATACCAAATTATCGATGAATTGAAGTATCAAATAATTGATATTTGATAGCCATAATAGGGCTGTTGATTTGATATGATTCTGTTAGTTTATTCGTGTTTCTGCATGCATTTCCGCATGGTAGACTCATTGTTCTTCGATGCTTTCATCGGTTGAGTGCGGTCAGTGTCAGTGTCAGTCTCTTGTGTGATTTTTATGTGAGTGAATAATTCAAGAATGGACGGTGACTTAGAGAATATTGTTTATGAACTAGTATATTCACACGCGAGTAATGAAATTGAAGGACTCCTCCTCGAGTTTAAAATTTATGAAGCGAACTGGACCCAGCGGCAGCACATCCCACTCCCACAGTGAAGGTCAAACTTTGGACTTGGAAAAAATCAGTTGTGATGAAGAGGGTATTTTTTTAATTCTAAGTATTAGAGCAATAGTGTATGTGGTTTTTTTTTAATAGACGAATTTAATTAGACCAATACTTTATTTGGTTATCAAATCACGCGGATAAGCCACCTTCGTCTAAACCTATCAGGAGAAAACATTAAGCGAGTTGTTAAAGGATTGGCATCATTATAGTGATGACTTAGGATATTTGATGGTAATCTATATATTCTTATTCATGTAAATATGTAGTTCATTATAAGTTGTTGTTTTTTTATACCTAAAGATTGATATTGATTTTAAAAACATTTTGCCAAACAAAACTAATTGTTTATTATCACAATATGCACTTTTCGTGGAGAAAATTTCTAAATATTACGAACTGGAGATTCAAGACAACCACAGCAAACAACTTTTTGATAAAATAAGAAACGATAATGTTAGCAAAGGTAGTATATGGTATGGCTAAACACATTTTAAACCTTTTATTCCTTTATGTTCTTTAACAAATTCAAAAGACTGCATAATTGCGCTTCTAATGAGCGCTGTTCTTAAACCATATAGATTAAAATCTGGCTTTTGAAATAGGGGATTTAGACTCAAACTACTGTGCAATGAATATAAGGTATGTGGATGGACCACCTATTCACTTTTATTTTTTGAATTACAAAAAAAATGTAAAAATTAATTGAAAATAAACGTTCTTCTAATAAAAAAAATTATATTATATTTGATTTATTTAAGATTTTACAGCTTTTGTTAATAGACATGCCACATTATTTTTAAAGAAAACTGAACAACTTAAAGGTTAGAGCGGAAATAGCATGTCAAATTAACCTTTTAGAATTCTGAAAAGATATAGATTTTCTGCTAACATTTACAGGTGTGATATTAAAGTGCCGAACATCGTATTTTTATAGGAATGCACATGAAATTAACATGTCCTTCACTCATTATTAACATGATTTAAGTCTCAAAAGAAAATGATTTTCTTATCAAATTAAACGGACTCTCTTAAAAACGAACTGCAATACACATAAAGGGTTTTTCAACAGGGACGCTACAAAAGTAGAGCGACAGGGACAGCAAACGACGCCGAATTTCTTGCAGTTCTTTTGACATTAAGGTTTGCCATTTCATCATGGAGCCAACAACGAGTCGAAATTATTAAAATTTACTACCGAAATTCGGAGTCAGTGGCCTCAAGGTTAAGAGCGCTACGTCCAATTTATGGCCGTCATAATCGTCCTAGCAGATCAACAATTGAGCGTCTAGTGGGAAAATTTGAATCCACAGGCACAGTACAAAATGTTCCAAGACATGTTGCATTGTCAATAAGTTAGGTATAGGTACTTAAATGCGCCTTGTTCAAATGTTTTTAATTCTTTTTTTTACAGTCAGTCGGGTTTTTTGGTTGTTTAAATTAACTTTTTTTTTTACCATGCGTTTTTTCTCCGTGAACTGATGAGGTTTTTTTATGTGACAATATCCGTCAATAAATGGCTTAAAGAAAACTGCTTCGCTGGACACATACAGAGACTTTTATGAGTCTAAAACCAGTCACTTTCAAAAGATCCCCTTGACTTTAATTTGTCTGAATAATTGGAAGCACCTCCCTGAAAAAGAAACACTGATGCTGAATTTGATTGCCGACAACAATCTCAAGACTGCATCGTGAACAACTTGGGGTTAAGATTATTACTTAACCCAACATCCACTGAATAAGGAAGTGCCGACCCCTTCACTTCACTGTCGAATGTTTCCGTGTACGAGCATGTGAGTGCATCCACTCATTACATCCATGTCAAACTTGTCCAACCGCTTATCCTGTACTTAAGCTAAAACGTACATATTGTTATAGGATTATTTTCTCTGTCCCCACATGGATACACACAAAACAACAACAACAGCATAAAAGCTCAATGAAGAATAATTGAAGAACTCTTCTCGCAACAAGGACGAGCACTGCCACCGGTTTCTGTGTGCTTGTGTGTTTGCTCACCGACAACAGAATCTACAATCTCAGTCAGGAGCTATGAGCTAAAAAAAAAATAGGAAGCCCAACGCAAGAGTGAAATACAATAAAAACCATTAAACCAGAAAATGTTCAACTACAAACCAGTTGCTTGAATAGTCCTCCTAAGTGAATTCATTGCAAAGTATCACACATCTTATATGGGTTGTGCTGTCATTGTGGAACTATAGAAACACATACGAGTAAACATCCTGCTCGCAATGATGTAAACCGATTATAAGAGTGCAAACATGTGAACGGATTTGGTCATTAATTGAATAAAGTTACAGTTTCAGAGAGGAAGCAACAACTTTGGGCTTGGGGAGTGTGCGAGTTGGAATCTCAACCACGGAAAGATACCCATCTTCTGCTATCAACGTGACTAATCGAAGGCGAATAAAAGGTGCCTCTAACAACAACAAGCTCGTTCCCGTTGAGTACACAGAAATAATTGTTTACAACTACATCATAAATTACGTCAATAATTTATAACCCAGTCCTTTGCCTGCGATGATGTCTCATACCCGACTTCGATTCAATTTGCAGAAAAACCGTACATACCTTCGATTTGATTCCAGCTCGGAGACCAGACCAATCTAAAGCAAACTTTTGCCAAAGATAAGCTTATTTATGTTGTCCCATAATTCATGAGTGAACCTCCTCCTTTAAGGTCGGAGAATATAAATATTGAAAGTCCACCCGACCGTTGCAGTTGTACCGCTGCTTAAAAGTCGAACCTAAACCCACCGATGGGGCGGACCAAGATTTATATATCCTGGTAAACAAATAAATTGGGTCACAACCGATGTCCCCCCAAGAGTTGTTTGTGCGAGCACATAATTAATGCCTTCCAGACCTATATTTTGATGCATTGCCATTCAAATTCGAATATTCTCCTGAATACACTCAGTCGTAATGAGGCGGCGAAGTTCGGCAAAAGCCACGTTCCACTGCAAGGCATTCGGTTGTGTTTCGAAGGAAGTAGAACTCTTGGAGTTCTCCTTGAACATAAAAGTTTCCTGCACCGGAAAACTCTTACAAGGTCAGGCCGTAGTTTTGTTACAATCGATGAGTTTAAGTCGTTAGGTCGCTGGAACTAACTCTTGCAAAAGTTTTCGGCAGAACTTTTAATGGATGAAGTGATTGGTGGTAAGTTGGGGAAAAGTTTTTGAAGAAAGGACGAATTTGGCTATTGATTTGGGAAGTGGGACTGACTCTTTTCGGAGTGTGGATTGTATTTGTGAGCAAGCAACAAAGGGTTGGTTCACTTTGGGGGGGAGCATGGATTTTGGTTAGAAGGGGAGCGAAAGGTGGGGCTGGCATGAATGTTTTAGCTTCGAAAAGGGAAAGTGGATACGCATTCATTCAATTCAAAGAGAGCTGCAATTATAACTGAAGGCTTGTGGAAAAATATGGGAAACCCAAGAAAAACTTTGACAAACCACATTGCGAAGAAAGCTAGTGGACAGCCACTCGAACTGGATAAGTAGAGTTTGTAAAAAGGAAGACAATTTCGAGGACAGTTCTGTTTATAGAGCAATTCTCACTTAAACATGTGGGAGATTGACAGCATCGACACTCTCAAACTGTTTGAAGTTCCAATTAACACGTTTTATTGCAAAGTGGAGGACGTGTATGGCTTAACGTCGAGTGATCGGAAAAAGGTTGCTTGTATGAGGTTGAAGTATGGCGACTTGTGTGCCCGAACAATGGAGCTATGTGCAAACGGTTAGTATCCGCCTCAAGTTGAAGACCAAAATCGACAGCGGCAACGTCACTAATAGATGTCTAAATTGCCAGTCTTGAGCAAACAAGAAGACATTCGAAAAACTCGCAGTGGACTTCCACAAGGTTCGGTTCTGAGGCCACTGCACTATAACAAGAGCGGTCTAACGAGAGTCAAACGAGAACAAAAGAGTGCTCTAGAGCCATGATGACCGAGATTTTGTGGACTGAAATTGAAGACAAGGATTGATCAATCTTAGGTTAGATGGAGCAGCATGGCAAACGTCCCAGCAAACAATCGATCTTTTGCGATCTAAGTTCAAGTTCATTTAATTTCTCGGTACTGAATCCGCTGTCTCTTGAACAAATTAAAGAAAATACAAAATTTTGTTTTTTAAAAGCGGATTATAATGCGATGAATAATTTTCTTAATGGTGTTGAATGGGCAAATATCATTCATTCCCGTAATTTAAATAATGCGTTCATGCAATTTAAAAAAAATACTTGAACGCGCGTTTTCTATGTTTGTACCAATTAAACATATAAAAAGATCTAATAAACCGGCATGGTTTAATAGGAGTTTATCTAGATTGAAGAACTATACGTATAAGATGTGTAAACAAAGTAAAAACGATCCATCTCTGCGTCAGGAATTTTTGCGTTTGAAAAAAGAATACGATTTTTAAAAGAAGTTCGTATACAAGAACTATGTTCATTTGAACCATTGAAACTAATATAAAACGTGATTCTAAAGCTTTCTGGTCGTTTCTTAACACTAAAAGAAAATCCTTAGGAATACCTTCTTGCATGTCACTGAACGGAATTTCTAGTAGCAATGTAAAAGAAATTTGTAACATGTTTGCAACATTTTTCCAGTCGAATTTTGTTAGTGAGCATATAAATTGCAGTTTCTCGGGTCAATCTGAGCATATAACTGACCTTGGGCATATTTCCTTAACAAATGATGAAATCTTTTTAATTTGAGGTTTTTAGTCGTTGTTTTCCCCAAAAAAAAAAATTTCTATTTATATTTTTTTTCTCTTTTCGTCACGTGTAAACTTTTTCCAGTAGAAAGACATAAATTTGTCATATCTCTGTACTTAAATTAAATTATGTAAATTGTGCTATAACAAACTGTAAATTCTAAACGAAATAAATATCAATATTTAAATGATGAAATCCTCTCTGAATTGCCATTACTAGATTCGAGTGTCAGTGTAGCACCCGATAACGATCCACCATTGTTATTTAAAAATTTCAAATTTAGCCTAGTTGATCCACTAAGGATTATATTTAATTTAATTATCTACTGGCGAGTTTCTTGACTGTTGGAAATATTCGCTCATAACTCCAATTTTCAAATCGGGTTCAAAGAGATGTATCGAGAATTATAGACTGTTACATTTTAGGTTCGGTCCAAATAAAAGGCAGACAGATGTTCGTTTATTGAAATGAGTTTATTCACTAGGTATATGGTTTTATATAATCCAGAAGGAGAGAGAGAGAGAGATAATGTACAAGCATATGAATATACAACGTAGATCTATAGCAAAGCTGCAACTGTTTCCTAAAGTATTCGAGGCGGCTGTTAAAAAAATGTTGTAAAATGTTATTTCTGAACTTCAGAACGGGTTTGTAAGTGGTAGGTCAATCGCTACAAACTTGGTTATTCTTACCAAGTACTGTCCTGAAAATATTGAACAGATTTTTCAAAAGCCTTTGATCGTGTGCAGCACAATGTTCTTTTAAATAAACTTAAACTTTTTGGAGTTCACTCTAGTATTTTAAAATGGATTGGCAATTATTTGACCAATCGCAAACAATTTGTTAAAATTGGTTCTGAGTTTTCGAATGAAATTCGAAATTTTTCGGGTGTTCCCCAAGGAAGTCATATTAGTCCTCTTCTATTTCTGCTTTTTATCAATGACTTACCCTCTTTCGTATCAAGTTCAAAATGTCTTTTGTACGCAGATGATCTAAAAATCTGCAAGACAATAAACTGTATGTCAGATGTCTAAGCGTTACAAAATTATTTAAACCGTTTAAATAATTGGTGTGTTCTTAATGGCATTTATTTTAATATTAAGAAATGTTCGGTTCTTACTTTTAGTAGAAAAAAGTTCCCTATATTTTTTAATTATAAAATACAAAACACAACACTGAGTGGAGTTTCAGACCAAAAAGACTTGGGGGTCATTTTTGACACTCAACTAAACTTTTCTTTGCATATTGACTACATAGTTGGCAGAGCTAATCAAATGCTAGGTTTAATTTTTCGAAACTCTAAAGATTAAAAATTTGAATGATCCATATACACTTAAAACTCTCTGTAATACTTTGATTCGTTCGATATTGGAATACTGCTGTGTTGTTTGGAATCCTTTTTACCGCAATGCGGAATCTCGCATAGAGAAAATTCAAAGAAGGCTCACTAGGTATGCTCTAGGAAAGTTCGACTGGAATAATTATCTTACAACTTACGACGATAGATGTTTCTTATTAAATTTGAAAACTCTTTCTAAAGGAAGGATATATTATTCCGCAATGCTTGCCAATGACGTCTTAACTGGCCACATTGATTGTTCGTTTTTGCTGTCTTTATTTAATATATATGCTATCATTCGCCTTGGCGATGTCAACTGACCGCCTTGCAGCTGCAATTTGACGGGGTTAGCCTCTTGTTTGGGGAATGCCCTTCAACATCGATGTTATTTTGACAATCCAGAAATGTTTCAAGCGCTTCAAGAGATCATCGTTCGAGCATTTCGAGAGATGGACCCATCAATAGTCAATAAGGTCTTTGGAACTTGTGTTGATAGAATGTGCAACCTCAAAGCCAGCCGAGGCAGCAATTTGCGAATTTTTTATGGAGCCAATCTGACACCTCAAAATTGTACAAGCAGAATCTCCAAAATTCTGAATTTTAGAGCGAGATGTCGAACAGAAATTTCTGTTCTAAAATGAGGCTGAGCGAAGTCGGGACTCTAAACCGCTTAAAAGTATAATTATTCGCTCATTTTACCGGATCCTCGATATCGCTTAAGAAATCGCAAAATTTAAATCAAGCCCGCCATGTTTGGGCAGCCAATTCTGAGCTATCAGAGCAATGAAACAAATCACAAAAGAGCAAAATCGGCTGCAATTAAAAAATACAAAAAGTCACAATTTTTGTTGAAGCGTTTTTTTCAAATGGATATTTTCGAACACACCCCCTATGAAGTGCTTCGGAACACTTTTCACTGCATAAGACTTCAATTTAAAGTAACCACTACAGCGACAGTAACACATCAAGCCGCAGTCAATTTCTTTTAAACTTGTAACAACCGCAAACCTTCACGAAACCGCCCTTGGTCCAAAATTTAAGGCTAATTAAAGGCTTTGCTCCAGTTAACTGTCAAATATTTGCCACCATATCGCGGTGGCACGTTTACAAGTTATTTTCCCCACACCGCACATGACCACAGTGCGAATTTCATTCTGGCCATTAGAAAAGTCAAAGTCGCCGATTGGCATGTCAAATCCAATTACACGACATCCGAAGGCCTCACCCTACATTCAGTTTCAAACTGAAATCCACCCACCACTGTCAGAATACAATCTCCAACTAAATATAATAAATTGCATCTCTCCTTGTGTGTCCTGTCCACCTGTTTTAGGTGATAATTTTAATGGAAGTTTCACACCTCATAACCACAAAAAAAAAAAAGAATCAAAAAAACGAAATGGAACCTCCATGTTAGCGGAACACTCTTCCTAATTTCGAAACTATCGCCAAAGTGCACTATCGAAGATGGCAATTAATATCCTTCTACCTGACACGAGCAAACAACCGATTTTTTGTCCTTTTTTCTTTGACTTTGGCTCGATACTGTTTTTTTTCGTTCTCTCCATCTAACTTCCGTGTAATTTATAACTGGCCTTTAGAGGAAGTCTATCGCTATCCACCGCCAGGCTACATCGTTCCCAACGAAGACGACGAGACGATACCAATTCATTTAGCAAAATTTCCAAAAAATAAAAAAAGGAAGAATCGGAGCAAAACTACCGCGAAGCACAAAGTGCCAGCGCAACGAAAGGTATCAAAGCAGACCCAGTGTTTTAGTTCTGGTCCGGTGTGGGTTCGTGGCATTTTTTTTTCTCGTTCTTCGATTTTGTGCGGGGGTGCAGAGTCTGATAGCTCGCCCGCGCGCCAAGTGGAGGGGTTCTCTGTGTGCGGTACATAATTCCATTAGTGTCAAGCCGCTTCTGTGTACATACACATGGTCTGGTTGTGCTTCGCTCTGTAAGTGCTTTACAGTGTGTAGAGATAGAAAGTCGGGCTTGCCCATACCCTACTGGGCACGTCCAGTAGGTGGTTATAGGAGAAGCTGTGTAGCTTCCGCAATCTGATATTTTGCAAAGTTAAATCGACTTAATTCGCTGATGACATATTTTTCTTTTTTAACAGTGCAAGTGGAGCCCAATAAGAGAGAGAGAGAGAGAGAGAGGGTGAGAGACGAATGCCATCACAAAATTGGTATCACACCGCAAATGTTGGACGAAATTAAAGTTTCTAACTGTGGGACAAGGGAGAGAGGGAAATGAGGGCTCTGCTTTATTTTCGTCGTGATTTTCTACTAAATGTGCCATTTGTATCCGATGAAAGGGAGTGTTCTTCCGTAGGGTTTATAAGCCAATTGTGCTGGAGAAGCATTGGACCTGGCAGTGATTCTCGGCTTGAGGCTGTGAATGTTTTTAGTGTCGGTGATTGGGCAGAATTAATAAGATAAAAGTAAGGGAAATGCAAACGAAGATGTACGCATATTTAATTGACCAACAGCTAAAAGTCAGTCGTTCTTATCTTCTTTGAAACATGGCGGTTTTAGCGCAATTTTAGCTGAAAGAGAGTGATTTCGGAGAGAAATATGAAGAAGAGATGTCCCTAACAATGAGTTATGAGAGAGAAATATATTTAAGACACTGCTTCTATTTTTAAGATTTTAGGAAAAGTGGGTTTTGCGAAAAAGTCGTATTCTTTACCCATTTAGAATCACGGCCGCTTTGTATTATATTTTTACCCAGAAGACGGTAGTTTCGAAGAGAAGTTTGAAGAAAAGAGGTCCCTAAAGATGACTTGTAAGATAGAAAAAGATTAAAGACACTGCTTCTATTTTTTAAGATTTTAGGAAAAGTGGGTTTTGCGAAAAAGTCGAAGTCTTTACCCATTTACAAGCACGGCCGCTTTGTATTGTATTTTCATCCAGAAGACGGTAATTTCGAAGAGAATTTTGAAGAAAAGGTGTCTCTAAAGATGACTTGTAAGATCGAAATAGATTAGAGACACTGCTTATATTTTTTAAGATTTTAGCAAAAGTGGGCTTGCAAAAAAAGTCGCCTTCTTTACTTATTTAGAAGCACCGCCGCTTTGTATTGTATTTTCATCCAGAAGACGGTAATTTCGAAGAGAAGTTTGAAAAAAAGATGTCCCTAAAGATGACTTGTAGGATCGAAATAGATTAAAGACGCTGCTTCTATTTTTTAAGATTTTAGGAAAAGTGGGTTTTGCGAAAAAGTCGAATTCTTTATCCATTTACAAGCACGGCCGCTTTGTATTGTATTTTCATCCAGAAGACGGTAATTTCGAAGAGAATTTTGAAGAAAAGGTGTCTCTAAAGATGACTTGTAAGATCGAAATAGATTAGAGACACTGCTTATATTTTTTAAGATTTTAGCAAAAGTGGGCTTGCAAAAAAAGTCGCCTTCTTTACTTATTTAGAAGCACCGCCGCTTTGTATTGTATTTTCATCCAGAAGACGGTAATTTCGAAGAGAAGTTTGAAAAAAGGTGTCCCTAAAGATGACTTGTAGGATCGAAATAGATTAAAGACACTGCTTCTATTTTTTAAGATTTTAGGAAAAGTGGGTTTTGCGAAAAAGTCGAATTCTTTATCCATTTAGAAGCACGGCCGCTTTGTATTGTATTTTCATCCAGAAGACGGTAATTTCGAAGAGAATTTTGAAGAAAAGGTGTCTCTAAAGATGACTTGTAAGATCGAAATAGATTAGAGACACTGCTTATATTTTTTAAGATTTTAGGCAGAGTGGGTTTTGCGAAAAAGTCGAATTCTTTACCCATTTACAAGCACGGCCGCTTTGTATTGTATTTTTACCCAGAAGACGGTAATTTCGAAGAGAGGTTTAAAGGAAAGAGGTCCCTAAAGATGACTTGTAAGATCGAAAGAGATTAAAGACACTGCTTCTATTTTTTAAGATTTTAGGCAAAGTGGGTTTTGCGAAAAAGTCGAATTATTTACCCAATTAGAAGCACGGCCGCTTTGTATTGTATTTTTACCCAGAAGACGGTAATTTCGAAGAGAAGTTTAAAGGAAAGAGGTCCCTATAGATGACTTGTAAGATCGAAATAGATTAAAGACACTGGTTCTATTTTTAAGATTTTAGGAAAAGTGGGTTTTGCGAAAAAGTCGAAGTCTTTACCCATTTACAAGCACGGCCGCTTTGTATTGTGTTTTTACCCAGAAGACGGTAATTTCGAAGAGAAGTTTGAAGCAAAGAGGTCCCCAAAGATAACTAGTAACATTGAAATATATTTAGGATGCAGCTTCAATTTTTTCAGATTTTTGGGAAAGTGTTTTAGCGGGAGAGTCACACGGCCGCTTTGTATAGTTTTTTTTAGCCTAAATACGGTAATTTCGAGTTTAAAGAAAAGATGTTTCTAAAGATGACTAGTAAGATAGAAGCAAATTTAAGACAAGGCTTACATTTTTGAAGATTTTTTTTTTATTTGGATTTGCAATATGTTCGCCTATTATATTCTTAACCTATTTCGAAGTACGGCCTCGTTTTTACCCAAAAGACGGTAAGTTTTTGGAAACGTTTAAACTAAAAAAAATCTACTAAGCTACGAAGAGCTACCCATTTTTATTTCCCTCATCATATGCAAAAATTCAAAGCCTTCTATGATATAGTTCTTGCCCAACAAACGCACACAATCCGCACTTGTGTACTCCTTCCAGCAACTCAATTATGGAAGCCTTAAAACCAAAGCCATATTCCTTATCCAAATCAAGGACGATACAAACGAATTATGTCCTCCATATGTGTGTCAACTCGACACACAAAGATACTCCATACACACGGCCTTCAGCACACAATCTGCTGACTAATCGAAAGCAATTAATGCAGAGCTCCAAGGATTGATGCACTATCCTGTCGATAGAAAAGAAACTCTCGAGAGCAATTTGGCCTTTGTTCGCTTCAAGTGGAATCTGAGTTCGAGAACATGACAATTGCCGATAAACATCGAGCACGATGCGAGCCAAAGGAAAACAATTGTGTCGACACAAAAACAGTGCTGGGCATTTTATCAATTTTGTTTCCCTTGTTTTATCTGCATAAAAAGGACTTAAAGGACGAAATGTGCGCAGCAGATTGACATACTCCTTCTGACGAAGGTCAGTAACAAAACACGCCTGAAAATTGAATCCGTGCGTATAAATCCGCACAGACAGTGCCAGGATACACAAAGGAGATGTACTCGCAAAACCATAAATCTATCCTTCACATATACGGAGGTGAGCATGTCAGTATGGAAAACTTTCAACATACTTGTATTTATGTTTGTCGTACGGCAGGATATCATTTTCTTGTGATTTTTATTTTGATGAAATTTTAACAGTGTCATCTCGGGGTAAATCTGCTGCCATTCATCATCAGGAGAACGGGTTAACTTGGGTTTTGATGCAGTGCGCGGATTGAAAGGAGCGCGCCGTCTAGTCCTTCTGTTGTGCTGTAGTGCTTTTCCCAGCTACAAAGTGGAAATGAAGTTAATAATCACGGGTGTAATGTTGGAGTTTCCTTTGATGTGTGCCAAGGTCCTTGCACAAGCATATAAAACAAACGCGAAGGAGTGCAAAAGGATGATGTATGGTTTGGGAGCTTTTCAGTTATTATAGAGACAAATTAAATGACATAAATGCGAAGCAGGGACGTAGAGGGCTCGAAGTGATTTATTAGTGCCTTTTGATGGGGTACTGCAAGGAAATGGAATTTTTTAGGTTAATTCCGGGGACGACGTCGTGTTTATTATATTTCAGAGTTTGTGTGGTTTTAAATTAAAAACCATCAGGATGTGATCTTTCAGGGATAAGGATGTTTTATTCTAGGCGTAAGCAGCTCATAAATAAATCTACTTCTCATTTACATAGTTGACGGAATGTATACCTGGCTCTATCCATATAAAAGAACCCAGGTTCTTGCAACGCGTATTTATGAGTGGAGGAGCTGAACTACTGAGTAAACAGAAAAGAACAGAAAACAAACTGCGAAAACAACTAAAACTTTCCTCAAACAGATGAACAAATTGCAAGACACATTTGGTTTATCTGACTTGAAGCCGTCAAATACTCGTATACCAGTGCAGATTACTGTGGCCAGGGCTGCCAGAATTTAGTTTGCTTTAAGCGCGCAACAGTGTTGCCAGAAATTTTCCAACGCAATTGGAGCAGCCGCAATTCACGGCTCACGGGCAATTGACTTTTTTTCTGATTTTTGTTTTTAAGGTTTAACACTTTGACCGCTGATACTTCAAATTGACAAATTGTCATACAAATCTTCAGTAATGCCAAATATAGAAAATTGCAAAATATACCACGAAAATATTCCTTATGATGGGTTTGTATGTTAAAAATTTAAAATATGCTAGATTGCATATAGCATATTTTATTTATACTTGTATGCAATTTAAAGTTAAAATATGCTAGATTTAACATAAAAAATGCCAAAATGGCACCACTGCGCGCAAACCCTAAAAAAAATTTGTCCGAAATCGTTGCCCATAAAGAAACCTTTTGGTTGAAAAATTTCCCAATTCCTTAAGTACTTTTTCTTGGTATTTTTCCCACTACCTTCTGCAACTGGCCTTTGAGGCTTGTGTTCTTGTGTCAAATCAAAAGGCCTTCAAAATAAATTAATGTACCTGCAAGTTGAACGACTTTTCGATGTCACTTGACTGCAATGCAAGAGTGCTGCCAACTTTTAAAAGTGCGGATTTGTTCGAAGATATTTTTTTTTGTTTTTTTTTAGTTTTGTGAAGAAATAAAACAAACAAAATTCACACAAAATTTGATATACGATAAATAGCGTAAAATTGTGTTCGGCGCTCATTGAAAAAATTTCTATCGTTTTTTAAAATAAAGTGCACGACTGGGTCGAATTAACTCTCTCGTTCATCAAAAGTTTGGGTGCTTGTTTTCTTATTTTATTAAGTAGGTAGGTAGAAATCTGAAAAGAAACGGTAAATATTATATAGGAAAAGGAATATGTATTGCTAAAGACAATTTTCACTTTTGGGTTATTCATCTGATAGGCAGTACATAAATATAAACAACAATAGCTGTTTTCTATTATCAGCGTGATCTGATCCGAATCAGATCACGAAAATAAAACACAACGGATCATTGAAAAGTTTAATTTTAGAATTGTGGCAACAGTTGCTTTCAAAAACAAAGCAGATAATACAGGGTATTTCAAACTTCATATTGCAAATATTCTTCTCAACGTGACGTCACACAAAGCACATGTCATTTCGCTTGCAATGTCGGGGGTGTTACCATATTTGAATCAAATTCGCATAATTTTTCTTTTCAAATTTATTTTTGTGAAACAAATTTGGTATTTTAAATTCAAATATGCAACACATGAACAATATTTTGCTTCTACCGCTTGAGTTTATCTTGGCATACTAAGGTGTGTCCAGACCAGCGAAACATTTCAGAAATGTTTATGAAATGTTTCTGAAGCAAATCGGACAGATTTTATAAACATTTATAAAAGATTTCTGAAATTTATTTATTAAATGTTTATGAAATGTTTCAACTTTATCCTGTTTTGGACTAAAAGAAAATAATGTGGTAGGATTATTAGCAGCGAGTAAAGTTTTCATTTTTGTAATTTTAGTCTCGGCAATCACGCGACACGCGATTTAATTCAAATAATCGTACTAAATGAATCACTTTCTCATTAGCTATTCCAAGCTTTTCTGGACATTTTAATTTTATTTAAAAACAGCGCTCACTTTCTGCAAGAAAACTTGTAAAACCAAAATTATTTCCTATCACGATTGGGTAACAGTGAAACATTGCATAAATGTTTTTTTGGTGTCCAGATCCAAACCAGCAAAACATTTCTTAACATTTCATAAAAATTGTTTTGTTTAATAAGTGTTTTAGAAATAAATATGGAACATGTAGGTATTTAATTGTTTATCAAATGTTTGGCTGGTCTGGACATACCCTTATAGAACGAGAAAAAACAAAATAACTCGGAATACGGACAGGGACTTTAGTTGAATGCGAAAAAAATCAATTGATTTTTTGTGTTCCATTTTTTAGTCTGGCAACGTGATTGTGTGGCTATCGTTTACAGGCACACCAACATTTCAAAATAAAACTAGTGGGAAATAGTGGAAATAATTTTCAGATCATGATTCGTGATCTCGATGAGAAGCAGGATCATGTGCTGTTGTTGTAAGTGCATGTAAATCGATGATCTATATGGATCATAACTGATAAAAAAAAACAGCTAATGTGAGTTTTTATAAGTTGAAGCTGTCAGAAGCAGGCAACTGTCCCAAGTTATGCTTAAAGAGTTGAAAGCATCTACTGTACTATTTTATAAGCTCTTACACTTTACAAGATTTTTGAGTACAAGGCAAAGTGTAGCAGGAGTTTCTGTTTTCTGATGTATATGCCCTTGCCCTACACTGTTTTTTTTATTTCGACTGGTAACTCTGGTTTAAGGTGTCTATGATTGGAAGTAGGGTTCGTGTTAGACCGATATCTTTACATAGAAACATATATATGTAAGTTTTCAGAGATTTGTTTTTGAGTTTGCTTTAGCAGTTATAAACCGAAATTGCCGATGGACGTATGTGGGGGTGCAATTGAAGTGGGAGGTTCTGGTTGTGTAAGGAAGTGGTTGAAATTATTTTAGGCTGTTTATCCAACAAGGCTGAAAGAAGGGAAATATTTGCTTAAAAGAAGTTTTGCGTAGCTGTTATTGCATTTTTATTGGAAGTGGAGGGAGATTACAACAAAAATATAGCAAAGATATGTGAAAATAGATTGGGGAAATATGAATAACTTAAAAAAACAGATTTTTTCGAATTTTTTGATAAGAACTAAGGGTTCGTATTTCGAATACTGATTTCATCTTTAATATGTATTTTGGTCAAAATCGTTAGAGCGGTTTTTGTAAAATTTGGCAGACAAAGCTGTACCAAATATTGCAATGTTTAGTTTGAAAAACACAATTGCTTAACTATTTAGCTGAAAACCGAGTACAATTTATTGTTTGGGATGTAGGCATTACTTGGTTTTTAAAGTTTTATCGAAATCGAAAATGGTGTTTTCGAGATATGAGCAGTTTTTGAAATAAGCGTTTTTGGTGATTCGAATTAAAAATTAAATTAAATTAACGCAATAATTTTGAAAACATCAATTTTACTCTAAGTTTGCATTTTGGTCAAAATCGTTATTGCCGTTTTCAGCTAAACTAAGGGAAACTAAATTTTTCAAAAATGCCTTTTTTCAAAAATCTATTTAACGAGTACACAGAGAAAAACTGAGTTTACCATTAAGTTAGAAATTACCATATTACCTTAGAAATGCATTTTTGTTACAATCGCATGAGCCGTTTTCGAGATATGTCCAAATTTCAAAAGCGGAAAACTGAGTATACAGTTATGTTTACCGCACGTACTTAAGCTTAAATACCAATTTTGGTTGAAATCGTTAAAGCCGTTGTCTAACAAATCAAACTGGTATGAACATTTTGTATGGGAAGTACCATTAATATTGAGGTTACCATGCAAAAAAAAAAACGACCCCGAACTGTAAGCCCCCAAACTCCAAATCCGAAGTTTGAACGAAATCCGGGCAGCCGCTTAGGCTGTAGGCCTCGGGACATATAGACAGACAGACAGACGGACAGAATTTTGTGACTCACTTTTTTGAGTTCGCCTATCATCGTAATGCCAGAATTGATTAACATCTCGAGTTCGAAAATTCGTCGAATACAATATCTTTCTTACTACGTAATGGAGAAAGTTAAAAAGAGCTAGACCAAAATATGACAAAGCGCCTAATCTGGCAACACTGACTGTGGCAGCCATCGGTAAACATCGGAAACTAATCGGGCGCCCAGTGAACACCTTTGATATCAAACAGTCAATCGATAGGGTAGTGCTCAGCTATTTGATGCCTATCATCAAGCATGAATAGGGAACATCAAACACCATTAATGAACATGAGAAGTCGGCTATGTTCAACGATGCAGTTGACAGCTAGTCATGTTGGAATCGAACTCTTGTGAAGCTCAAATCAACCGAAGCGGAATTGATCGCAAAAGGCATCCTGGATTAGATGGAACACTAAACGATGTACAGCAGATGGTTGTTCGGGCAGTTGTGAGAAAACTACAGGAGGTAACATTTTCAAACCGAAGTAAACGTTACTACTTTTTGAAGGATTTTCTAAAGAAATATGCAGAGGAAAACTGTGCCAGAGTTTTAAAACTCTATGCCAAAAAGTTTTAACAATTAGTCAAGGAAAGAGAATATAAATCCTTTCAAAGACTGATACAAAAAGTTCATTCCACCGGCTTTAACTATCTGTTCGACTTTCCTCTTCCGTGGCTTATCAAATGCAACCCTCCACCTCCGTCTCAGTAGGGCACTGCAACCTTTCCTATGCAAGTGATATTCTCCTTTTCAATAACCCCATGTCAAGTAAACATATAAATACAGTTGCAAGACTTGAATCACCGCACCATAGACCCAATGAAAGGCGCTTACAAATCGTGTTAACTTTTCGTTTTACCTTTTGCAATTCGACTGTAACTAACCTACCCCAACCTATACCGCATGGATGTGTGTTCATTTTCTCTCTTGCCAACATTATCATCGGCTTTTTTCTTTTAAAGTAATTACCATGAGTTTAAATGGGACACGGTGACGATGGCGACACGGTAGAAAATCGTTACGTATTTTCCACGATTTTTCTCCTATTCATTTCAGTTCCGATGTCGTCGCGTTAACGTTGCACCAGAGCGATACGTACGTGCCTTCGTGTTTTCCGTCCTCTATTAGAGATTCTACTGCGAGAAGTCTATTTGTGTGTGTTTTTTTTTTCTCTGAACTCGTCTTATTCAAGAAAAAAAAAACCTCACCTATCCACATCAGACCAGGATTAATAAGGATACGCCGCGATAGCAAATTGTGTGCGCAATTGATTTTAATTTCGAACCCAACTCTGTGGTGCCTTGCATTCTTAAAGACTGTACCTCGAGTGAATTTAAAAAAGAATATCCCAAGCACTCTCCCAAATGCATATGAATATCAAGGTTACACTGTTCGAATAATTATAAGTACACACGGTGTTACAGTGCATCTCACGCGACCTAGTTCTTAAAAAAAAGAAAGAACAAATTATAGAAATTCCTTCGTTAAATTGGTTTGTTCTAGTTATGTTTCTTATCTGTATATAAGGCCACGTATGGCTTCAATGGCTTCTATGCTCGTACTCGTACCATGTGAAAGTAAAAGTGCTCGACGAGAATTTGTTTGCTGAAAGTGCATTGAGGGATCTAAGTGTTCATATCGGTGGTGCGGTGATGGTGGTAGTGGCTGTAGAGCTTTTCAATGCTAATTTCAAGGATATATCGAATGTAATCTCTTCCACCCTCTAACCAGCTTATGCGAATTAAAGTTTACACTTATCAAGATGAAAGAGGGGACTTTGTCAGTACCAAAGAGGGTAGTGGTGTTGGTGACTGCACACGTGTGCAGATGGCGTTAAATTGTTCAAGAGGATGTGCATCTTTCAAGTGGGTGTTGTTTGCTGATAGAGGGTGGGGTGTGAAACTCGTTTAAAAATACAGGGTGTAGGGGGTGAAATTATAGGCATTCGGGTGCCTGATATTCTGCATGAAAGTGGTATATAATTGGAGTTTTTTTTTTTTTGTTGTTGAACTATTTGTTGAAGTGATGAAGCGATGAGATTGAATGAACGTGTACATACAAAGGTTCATCTGAGTTATCGAGAATCGAAATTCAACATTCTACAAATCGGAGAAAGGATGGAAATAATTTTTACAGAACATCGTCTGTCAGAGAATATATCGAGTAGAAAAATTCACAATTCTGCCGAATGAAACTCACTAAATCGTTAATGAACTTTGCCTGGACTCGACTTTCCCTGAACGCAAAAGAATAAATTGTTCGTTAACGTCACTTTCACTCCATATGTCAACTGAATCAGTTGAGAAATTTTTGACTAGATCTGCCTGTGCTAGACTTTCCTGAACGCAAAAGAATAAATTGTTCGTTAAAGTCACTCAAAATCAGGAAGTGGATGACAGTGGAAATGACAACTGGCTGTTCCAGTTAAATGATTTGTGTCTAGATTTGTCGGCTACACCTTTATAAACGTCAACTGGAAAATACTATTCACGTGATCAATTTTTGGAGATAAAAAAAAGACAACTGCCAGTAGGAAACCTCACTCGGTTACAAAACAACATTGGGTTATAGTGGATAAGTGAAGAAACGCATGCCAATGCTTCATTAAAATTTCCATTCTTGAGCAAACACAAAAGCCAGAGAGACATTTCACGGGTAGTCCATTTTTTTTATTTTTATAATTGAATCACTTAATCGCTAAACGTTGATAAACAATTTAACGGTGTAGAACACTGTTGGTCAATAAATGGGAATAAATGGAATGGAAATGGAATAAATGGAAAATGGAATCGCTTAAGCACTAAGCGATTGCAAGAAAACTGAACGCCTCTGATCGAATATCTGACATTTTGTTGCCAAAATGACATATTCTAGTAATCAAAAGAAGAAAAGCATTTATGGACAAGGTAGCAGTGGTTTTACAACTGTTGAGAATTTGTGAACACACCCGATGGGAAATAATTGCTGATATAGGGTGAATGTTTTTTATTTTGACAGATCAAGGGAATACATTCCAGAACTTGAGCGTTTCTAGTTTACGCCATGATAAACCAAAGAGAAAAAAAAGTGTTTTAATATGTGAAGTTGGTTGCTGATAGTTTTGAATCAATGAATGTCATCATTCAGACGTTAGCAAGGCGGCTGCTTATTTTTGATGTAAATGTTAGCAAATATTGTGACGTTTCTATTTAAATTAAGACAAAGCAAAGTGACAGAGTTCTTAAATAATTAAAATGTTCTTCATTCGTTTTACAATTTTGTCTTCGCCGCCACGATTTATCCTCGTTCAACTTCGTTGTGTGCGAAACTGTCATTTAGATTTTTCGTCACCCCACAACTGATTGGTTTGAGATATTTGCGAAAATTCATAGCAAATAGATTACAATTAGGGTTGCTGGTAACCATTTCAAATGAATGCCCAGTAGATTTAAGAAGCCTATCCAAAGGATTTAATGGTTTTTCTGACAACAACAAGTGTTTATCGGTAAAAGTATTATCGCCCTTTTCACGAGAAAGTACCAAACTTTCCGCTCATTCAACAATGGACGAGGGTGGCGCTTGAGTTGATTTATTTCATCATGATAAGCGAGTTATCTTTAGGAAAGGATTTGGGGATATTTTTGGTCTTTAGACAACAGCTTGAGTGGCTTTAAGAAAGAGAAATTATTGTAGCAGGAATGATTTTAGTTGGAAAGAGTTAAATTAATGTAATAGAGTGAATGGGGAATCATTTGGCGGAGCAGTAAAAAGTGACATAATTGAAAAATTGAATTTTTTTTTCTTCAATTTCTGTGCATTTCTGAGTGCTATTTAGAGAGAGAAACTTTTATACAGTTTAAACAGTATTAATATTTCAACGCCACCCACTCACCACCATCTGTCAGAGTGCCGTTCATGTGACATTGACACTTTTATAAAATGCGCCATCTAGTATTACTATTTTCAATTCTAGAAAGTGTAACGAATAAGAGAACAAACATAAAAGACTCCCACAAAAAATCCAACAATAATGAAAGTTAAACAAACGTGGAGATAATGTACCGTGTTACTGGAGTGGCATTTATTGATTGACTTATAAAGAACTATAATAACAATCCACAAGTGACCTTATATTATATAAAAGCGACAATCACACAAAAGTTCATATAAATACGTTTTCAAGAATGCTTAGTATAAGAACGTAGAATTCATTAAAATAATAAAAAAAAAGATTAATTTAGACGGTAAGTTTTTGAAAATTAAGTTTTAATAAAATTTTGAACAATAAATTCATTAAATACAATCCATTGCAACTGGAATGATAACAGAAAAATGTGCAAGGAACTTCAAATTGCTTTTTTAAAGAATAAATAACTTTTGAACACGCCCATGCGTAAACAAACCACTTTGAGAGTTACGTTCAGTTTTTCAAACCAATTGCTTTGAAATCCACGATGGATTAGTCTTTAAAGCGGAGTTTCCATTCCAGCTACCATTAAAAAATGGCGGACTAAGATAGGTACCTTCCTTACGCTTTCACATTTAAAGAATTTATGGCATCGATCATCTTTCTCTCTCTTCTCACCTGGTAAATGTGTGTGACTTCCAACACTGTAGCATACGGGAAACATTTTCTAGGTCAGTGGCTTAGAAGCCAAGAACGAAACTACTCGTTACTCGTTACTTTGCAGATTCTATTTTTTACTGCAAATTTTAATAATAATAGGTTCATTCGCGTACTTTCACGAGCCAAGCACTAAAAATATTTTAATATATTTTATTTGTGTGTACAATTGATTTTTAAAACGGGGTTTGAATTTGTTTCCTGTCAATTTTGCGCATTTGACATTTTTATCATTCTCTGAGCTGTTTCGAGCCAAGAGAGGAACTACTCGTTACTCGTTATTTTGCCAATTTTCTATTTTTCTGTCATTTTTGATGAGTACGTGTATAGACTTTGTGCGATTGCGATCGATTCAAACCGCGTACGCGAACGAACCTAATGCGAAAAGACTTTGAGCGATTGCAATGGTTGTGTTCGATGAAATATCGAACGGGACTCGAATGGGACTTCCAACTACAGTTCCCTTACGAAATCCAGTCAACCTAGTATTGAAATATATTTTTTTCTTATATGCGACTAAGAAGTTCCTTCCCAAACCTTCATTCGAATGTTAAATAAAACGACTTATCATAATCGCAGATCTTCTTCCAAGCCATTAACAGTGACTGCTCTTGACTCTGCATTTGCTTCAAACCAACTGCTAATTCCGACAAAGACCGGCACCACATGCAAATCTAAATTTCAAATAAACCACCGCCAGGATATCGCAGCATGCGACTTCATTGAAGTGACGTGTGTGCATATTTCTATGCGAAACATCATCATCATGTCCGCATACATAATGCAAAAGCCTAAAGTGAAATATCGTTTAGCATATTTCATACTCAAAGTGATACTCCCTTATATATAACTATAGTCCTATATATGGCTTTTTGTCAGAGAATCCTTTTTCTATTGCCATCCACAGCTAACGATAGACATAACTAGCCATGGATTTTAACATTTCCGCTACCACGAGCTTCACCTACAGCATCCCTGGCATGGATATAGGACCGGGACCGTTTCTATTTACCTACGTTAGTGATTTTTTATCGTTTATCACACCGGAAGACTTACCACTGGGTGAGTACGTACACACATCTGTGCGTGGAGTGTCCTTTTGGTCATTCCAACCATTTATTTAGTTTTATCTTCAAAGGACATTCTAACCTTTGAGCCATTGGGTGTGTGGGTTTTTTTTTTTCTGAACCATTTCTCGGCGTCACTTTTTTTTTTTTTACAGAACTAGTCAGAGATGCGCTCTACTCGAATCTCACCCTAATTGAGTTTACGACCAACGTAAGAAGTGTGGCTGCGGCGTTGAGTGGTTGAATTAAACTTTGTCACTTACTTTGCAGGCGATAAAAATCGAGTCCGGATTTATAGCACTTATGAGCATATTTGCAGTGATTTCGTTTATACCTTTTGGAGCGACTGTCGCCTGGTGTTGTGGGCGAAACGCCTCTGCCGAGGAACTCAGCAACCGTGTGGATCCACTGATGGCACTGGATGAGTCGACGGAGAACTCACTGATTTGCAGGCGGAGGGCTTCCATAATGACAATGCTGATATTTTTTATTATTTTAACGTAAGTACGAGTGTTTGCTTTATGTGAGAGTGACCCATCTGTAAGACTCTGAAGATGTGGTGAAAGAGGCACTTAAAGTAGGCACGCAACTCATTAGTAAGTCAGTTCGACGGATTTTAGGTTTTAATAGAAGAAATAGGTCCAAAGACAAAGGTCCATGAAAAGACTTTCCAAAAGGCCTCACAACTAATCAAACAACAAAAATTGCTCGAAAATGGGCCCGAAACTGCGTTCAAAAACGGTTCCGAAAACTCGCAAAAACACCAAAAAAAGCGTCAAAAATTTGCACAAAACGTGTGTCAAAAAAGTCTGAGAACCCCGTTGAAAAAGATGTCCGAATTCTGGTCATTTTTGGTTGAACAGGAGTCGAGGACCATTCAAAACTCATCACAAAATTATTCCAAAAAGAGATAAAAATCGAGTCAAAAAAATCGTCAAAAAACTGTCCAAAAAAGCGTTTAAAAACGTGTCTAAAAACTTTTCAAAAAAGTCTGAAACAATCATTGAAAAACGAATCTGAAATCGAGTCCACAAAAAAGCGTCAAAAATGTGCACAAAAACGCACCCGCAATCTCGTCAAAAAAGTCGAAAAACCAGTTGAAAAAAGATGTCCAAATTCTGGTCTTTTTTGGTCGAAAAAGGAGTCGAGAGATCGTTCAAAAACTTATCACAAAATGATTCTAAAAAGAGATAAAAATCGAGTCCAAAACACGTCCAAAAATGTTACCGAAAACTCGTAGGAAAACGAGTCCAAAAAATCGTCAAAAAACTGTCCAAAAACGTGTCTAAAAACTTTTCAAAAAAGTCTGAAAGAACTCCTGAAAAACATCAAAACCCCGCCTAAGAGCTCGTCAAAAATGAGTCCACAAAAACACCCAAAAAAGCGTCAAAAATGTGCACAAAAACGCCCCCGCATTCCGAATTCTGGTCTTTTTTGGTTGAAAAAGGAGTCGAGAGACCGCTCAAAAACTCATCACAAAATGATTCCAAAAAGAGATCAAAACCGAGTCCAAAACGCGTCCAAAAATGTTACCGAAAACTCGTAGGAAAACGAGTCCAAAAAGTCGTCAAAAAACTATCCAAAAAGGGTTCAAAAACGTGTCTAAAAATTTTTCAAAGAAGTCTGAAACAACCGTTGAAAAACGCATCTGAAATCGAGTCTCTTTTGGCGGAAAAAATAGTCAGAGCCCCGCCTAAAAACTCATCAAAAATGAGTCCACAAAAACACCCAAAAAAGCGTCAAAAATGTGCACAAAAACGCACCCGCAAACTCGTCACAAAAGTCGAAAAACCCATTGAAAACTATGTCCGAATTCTGGTCTTTTTTGGTCTAAAAAGGAGTCGAGAGACAGTTCAAAAACTCATCACAAAATGATTCCAAGAAGAGATAAAAATCGAGTCCAAAACGCGTCCAAAAATGTTAACGAAAGCTCGTAGGAAAACGAGTCCAAAAAATCGTCAAAAATCCGTCCAAAAAAGCGTTCAAAAACGTGTCTAAGTACTTTTCACAAAAGTCCGAAACATTGAAAAACGCATCTGAAATCGAGTCTTTTTTGTCGGAAAAAAAGAGTCGAAACCCCGCCCAAAAACGAATCCACAAAAACGTAAGAAATACTGCCAGAAGGTGAAAAAAACTTCGAAAAATGTGTAAAAAACCATTCCAAAAGGCCGTCCAAAAGTACATTCAAAAAATTGTCAAAAAATGAATCAAAAATTAGTCGAAATGTGCGTCCAAAACTCGATAAAAAAACCCGTCCAAATATCCATAAATGTCCTTGCGAACAACGCACATAATAGAACGACTTCCAGGACTCTCCCTCTATTCGATGTCATTTCAATAAATCACCTGAGTAACAGCCTTTCACACACATCAACTCAGTCGTTGATTTAATTACTTCCCACTCAATTTACTCCTGTGTGTAGGATATTTGCCCATTAAACGTTGTTGGCCCAGAAACGTAATCCGTCGGCCTTCTCCTTTCAGATTAAGTGATTTTTGCATTTTCTACGCCAATAGTCGATTAGCCACAACAGTCGAGATGACGCCCGAAATGGTGAAATCTACCGTACATGACATGGAGATCTTCCTGAAGGATACCCACTTGCAAATTAAACACAAACTGGATAATGGCTTCCACATAGGTATCGAAAAGGTTATAAAGGACTTGGAAGGTTCGGCTTTTATGTCACATTCTCTACATATCTTTTGTACTACCCCCCATCCCTTACTCTCATCCAATTGTGTTGCTGATTTAGATGTCGATGTCCTTCTGGGGGAGCCCATTCGCATGGAAGTGTCTGCCAGCACTGGCATCGAACTGGCTTACGACTCTTTACATGGAATAAGCATTGGTGAGTTGCGATTCGTACTCGTGCTTGTGCGATGCTGATGTGATGTCTTCTTCCAGCCAATACCGAGCTCATAAATCGTGTCCTTCTGCTGCAAGAGACTGTGGGTCGTGCGTTGAAAATCGCCCAAGAAGCCTCCGCCCGAATGGAGGAGCTCCAGATACAGCTGTCCGTGCTGCAGCGACAGTGCACGTTTCGCGACCGCCCCCTATGCGACACACTCCGGATACGAAGCTTCGAGGAGAACGGAATTATTGATGCACTCAAAACGGTAACTCATTAGTCCTTGTAGTAGCGCACCCACTCCCAAAACATCAATTACTGTACTCGCCTCTGTCACTCTGTCACTCTGTCACATACACCACAACATACAACCCGAATTACAAATTCAATTTGTCTCTATGTCGATGGTATGGTTTCTGTTCATTTCACGCGGGCTGTCATCATCGTCATCGTCTCGGTGTAGCTGCAAGAGGACCAGACTATTTTTCGGATGCGCTACTTAGGTGAACTGGAGTTCGGTTCGACGGTGAAGAATCTATCATCGGAAGTGGCGGTATCAAGGTCGATATTTTCAAATTTCCCCCTCCAAGTGAAGCATGACACAGTGTACCAGCGCAACGGTAAGGATAAGTCACCACCGCACCAGAGCGCCCACAAAAACCATTACCAGTATCGCTTGCAGTTCCCTTTCGTGCCTGTTGGATGAAAATTAATAATGTCGGACGTGTGTGTGTCTGTGTGTGTGTGTCATTTTATAGATACTCTCGAGCAATTGGAACGCATCAAGGACAAAACGACAGCCAATGCCCACATGTTGACGTCGACGATAGTGGCGATGCTGGACCGCCTCAGCGGGACCTGGGAAATGTTGGAGCCGCAGTATGAAGTGGTGCACGGGTGGTCGAACCAGTATTGGACCATCGGGTGGTTTTCGGCCATGATCATTATATTTGTGCTCGTTTTCATGCTAATGGCGTTCTGCTGCCTCTTGTGCAATTCAAACACAAAGGCGACCGTCCTGATGTTCGTGTGTGTGATTATAATATGTGTCGGCAGTTTGGCGATAATGATCTTTGGCATCGCTACCCTGGCGATTGGGGGCAATGGCGAAGTGTTTCTCTGTCGACCGCTGTTCGATGACCTGGGGTATGGCGCACTGGGGAAGCTCTTCGACAAGCCTGGCTATGTGTACGCCAAGGAGCCGCAGACTGGCATCATTGGAGAACTGTTGCGGCCGGTCGGCGAAAATCGATCGATCGTTAATGTCAGTTTGGCTAATGCTATAAGGTGAGTGAGGGTTTTTTTTTGTATAATTTTTTGAGGGGGTTGAGTTGGGGGCCAGGAAGGATGTTAATGAAGCGCCGCTGCTGAATTGCAACCGCAAGGCACAAATGTGTAAGAATTCAAGCCACAAGTGCTGCGTGGTGAAAATGTGTTCGCATGCCCCAAATGCTAGTTTCTAGCTACGAATCCTTTTACAGGATACAACTCAGTTACTTGGTAGGGAGGCCTTCTTTTTTGCCCTAAACTGGCGGTGTATTTATTTGGAACTTAAGTCAGATGCGAATCTGCGTTTCCTTGTAAAATAATTCGGCGGATTGATCAGTGATAACAGATTGTGGGTATTTTTCCCTTTTTTCGATCTCAAAATCAGTTAGTTATTTTTTCCGGTATTTTTATCACTTAAATTAAATTGGATTTTATTCAGAAAATGAAAGCCAAATTTTAAATCGAAATTGGAAAGCATTTCCATTGGTTTTAATTTTTTATTTAAGCAAAGGAAAATGTAAGCCCAGAGTGTAACTCTTTAGATCTAAAAAGCAAGCCGTTTCAAACTTGATTCATTCAAAAATTAATTTTTTTATGACAGTTTTTAGTGAGTGGAAATAGTGAACTTAAAATGCGTTAGAAAAAAAGGAAAAAGCGAAGTTAAAGTACGTAAGAAAATTAGGAAGTTTTAGCCCTAAACGGCGAAATATTTCGATTAAAATTCTAGGAGTCCTAAGGATGTGAGTAAGAAAAAAGGGAAATTTCAGCCCTCAGCGAGGAAATTTGCCGAAACAAAGTGCACAGCACTGGGATGAATAATAAAAGGGAAACATTGAATGAGTAGAGGGCGAATATTCTGTTTAAATAAAAAATTGGCGGTATGGATTCCAGGATGTGAGTAAGAAAAAAGGGAAATTTTAGCCTTCAGCGAGGAAATTGCCGAAACAAAGTACAATCGAACTCGGATGAATAATAAAAGGGAAACATGGGAAGTAAAGAGAGGAAATATTCTGTTTAAATGAAGATTTTACGGTGTAGATTCCAGGATGTGAGTAAGAAAAAAGGGAAATTTCAGCCTTCAGCGAGGAAATTTGTTCCAAAACAAAGTGCAACGGAAATGAAATGAATAATAAAAGGGAAAAGTGGAAAATAAAGAGAGGAAATATTATGTTTAAATGAAGAATTGGCGGTATAGATTCCAGGATGGGAGTAAGAAAAAGGGAAATTTCAGCCCTCAGCGAGGAAATTTGCCGAAACAAAGTGCAATCGAACTCGGATGAATAATAAAAGGGAAATGGAAAGTAAAGAGGAAATATTCTGTTTAAACGAAGAATTGACGGGTGAAGATTAAAATTGTAGTATAAAATGATCGCTCCCTTTTATTTCTTGATGAAGTCTCGGCAGCGTCCAGTGCGTCCACACAATAACTTTGCCATTAGGAATTGTCATATCTCCTGCACATATTCTCAAATAGAAAATCACGTCTAAGTACCAAAAGTAACAGACAGCGCTCTTTGAACTGTCAATTTAAAATATTATTTAGAAAACAGTGTTGCCATGGCATGGGTACATTTATTTCCTAGTACATATTGTTGAATTTCCTATTAATTTCCCAACAGACTGCACAAGTAAAGGGGTATTCAAGTCTAAGTACGATAACAGTCCACAGTAGAGAAATTAAGCCACAAGTATTAATTTCGGGATCAAGTCGAAATTCTGCTTTCAAAATTCTGTTTTCTCACACAAAAATTCTGCTTTCTTCTTAATTCTGCTTAACAAAATTCTGATTTTCAAATTTAAAGCAATAAAGTTCCGCTAATTCTGCTTTTTTCCAACTTAGAAATGTAAACGACGAGAAAAAAACAAATTTAAATTTATTAAACAATAAAAATTATTTTTAAATAAAAATAAAATTAAAAAGAAACAAGAAAAAATTGATTAAATATGGCAATTTGAATATAAAAAATCAAAAAATTTTAATAAGAAAAAACAATATCTATTGAAAAAAAAATAATTAATGCGAAATTTAATTAAAAAAAATATATGAAGCAGTCAGAAATTACAACTTTTATTTATTATGATTTCATTTGTTTTTTTTATACCTCATTTCGGCAGTATAAAAGGACAGCCGAAATGATGTTTAATCAAAATTCCTTCGACAATCGACTCGGTAGGATCTTCGAGTACTCTAAGACGATTTTCCTAGGAGGATCGTTGTATTTAATGTTACGCTGCGATTGATGGTTTAGTGGACAGACAAGGACTTTTCCTCAGTCTTCGTAAACAAACATCAATATCAGTCTCGCTTCTTTTGTTTACTTTTGTATTTCTATAATAAAAACAAAATAAAATCGTATTTTTAAAAAATACCCACGAAATTTTTTTTATTTGCCTCCCAGGAGGGAATAAAAAGGCTACAAATAAAAATTGAGAAAAGAGGAGTTAAAATTAGAAAAATAGAATGTTCTCTCCATCTCTGCTTTACAAAATTCTGCAAAGAATAAAAGCAGAATTTAGAAAAACAGAATTTTGAAAGCAGAATTTTGTAAAAAGAATTTTGACCCATCGAGAATTTTGACCCCAACCCATTAATTTCGCTGAGTGGCTCTATGTAATTATACCATCATACTGTGCATCTCTTGTTCTCTCAACCTTTTCCGAGAAGACATTTTTATTTATTCTCTTTTATGAACCGATGGATTCTTGGTTTCTCCCTAATTTGTTAGCAGGAGCTAGTTCTAGCTATCAATGAACCCGTGGGAGGTCATTTATTAATTCAGAAATCGATAACAAAAAGAGACTTCTCTGTTCTGAATCAAAATCCACTTGAGGGAACTTACGATCAAAGACCTTTATATATCAAAGGCTTTTCGCCGAATTGTGTACCATTTCAAAAAAATGCTCCAATGGGCACTCCACTTGCATGCTCACTGGTTTAAAAAAAACACATCAAACTGCCACAAGATGACTGTGAGCATTTCTGCCTCCTAAATTGTTCCAATCGAATTAACATCTTAATCAGACAATTCCAAGAATCCCTCGGTAACCACCATTACATGCCAAAACGGGATCACTCGAAAACCATCGTCTAGAAAACATCCAATCCTGTCATTCCATTTACTACTCCTAAACGGCACATTTGTTAATTATTCAACTGAAGGACCTGCCAGTAGGTACTCTCCAGTCGCACTTCACAATTCTAATAAGCCCCGCACACAAGACTGCACAATTACCACGACCGCACCCAGTGTAAGAACAGTTTCGCTTTCATGTTCACAGTGTGCGCCGGCAAACTTGCACCCCGAATGAGCGAATGTCAGCAGTTTGCCGAGAAGAAAAGCATTCATCTGATGAAAGCAAACTAATTACAAAACGAACAATCTCTGTATACATATTTAGTTTCGTGTTTATTTTGTGGTGGAATTTGCTCTTTTTTCTCCACGACGGACAGGGGCTGCGAACAGAATCAAGCTTCGTACAATGTGTTTCAATTGGACGAGTTCGTCAATACAACTCAAATGGCTGACTTACGTCAGTTCCCCAAGGTGAATGCGGCCATCGGTTCTATACGGGTATCAGAAAGGACCCTACTATCGCTGACACAGACCATCCAGAGCATATTGGAGAACATGCTGCAGACGTCCGCCTTCAATCTGACCTCTTACCGCAGCAGCGTAAGTGCGCCCACACCCGAAAAGGACTTGGCCACGTTCATTGATCAAATGCAAAGGGTAGCACTACAGGTTGGCAGCATATCCCTTATAGATTTGCCTCGAATAATAATTCCGGTTGTAAAATTTCCTCTTCACACACCAGATTCAGGATGTTGCAACCTCATCCCGAATGACCACTCTTGGCAGCCGATCGAAACGCTTACAAGCATCCATTCTACAGCCACTGGAACAATTACAAAACGAGATTCTCTACCATCTGACTGCGCTGGAACTGCAAAGAGATCCATGGGCCAAACAGGCCAATCAGACGCTCAATCATTTACACAACATCCAGGGATATCTTGAGAAGACAGCGGAGGAGATTTGCCGCAATCAGACGAGAATTTACACAAAAAGGTCCGTTTCGCATCCTTTCCCCTACTGTCTTCCGTAATTAACCGACTTGGGTGGGGTTTGTGTTTTTTTTTTTTTGTGTATTTACAGACTAAAAGGATACCTAACGAGCAGCAAAGCGACAATGTCCTCACAGTTGGGCGATTCGACGGCACAGTGTCGCCCCCTATTCGATATATTCGATGCGAATCGAATTTTTCTCTGTCGTAATGCGGTTGATTACTTGAACGCCCTGTGGTTCTTTACGTTTGTGTGTCTGTTGCTGTGGTCGATCGGGGTGCCAATTGGATTGAATTTGATTTCGTTGCATAAGAAGCTGAAGGAGTTCTCCCGTGTGCGGAACACCAGCAGTCACTTGTATGGGTATACTAGTAACGTGCCGAAGTAATTCATTTCAAATTTTGTGTCCTTTCATTCTGCTTGGGGTTGGGAATTTTTGTTTTCCCCCCAAAATCAAGGGGTGTACGATCTGCAGCTGAAAATGGGGTAAACATTGTCACTGGTGTTTAGAAATATTCAAATTTGGTTTGTAGCAAATGGCAAGAGTCGGGTCCTTACTCTAACGAACTTGGAACAAGTGTCCTTCATGAATTCCTCTTGACCTCCTTTCTCCTACGAGCTAGCTGCCTTTTCATTTTATTAAATTAAGGTCTTTAATTTAATTTAATTGTCTTTTACGTTTTCTTTATACACAACTACCAAGAGACATAATCAGAAGAGAAAACACGTTCATGACGCTGTCTTGTATTCACGATTCCGCCACTTGTGCTTTGCACTTTTCTACTACGTCACAATATTTGAAATAAATACCTCCCTATTTATGTTTTAATACATCGTGTTGTCAGCGAGCTGTCAAATTTCACAAGGAATGGTACAAACTTCTCGCATTTCTTTGATCCCTGGATAGGATGGGTGAGGGTTGTCAAAGGGTTATGAGGAACCGGGATAAAGCACGCCCGACAAACACTCAGGCTTCAAAGTTCAAACTTCTGTTGGGCAGTGGGAATAATTTTACCTAACGTGCTGCGGATTATATAGGTGGCTCGGCAACCTTTGACTTCAATGGACGTTCTAAAAAAGATGTTCCAAAGACAGAAACCTCTTCTAAAGACGGTTTTAGATTTGCAAATAAATCAACGAAGAGAACACTTGAAGTCGAAGCTTAAAATTGTCATTAGTAAGGCCCCACAGCTTAAGCAAAGCCGCACCCCCTGATTTCGGAAACGCTTTTTCTCCAACTAAACAACTTCTGTATCTTTGCTAGCGAATTTGTAAGTGCACCTATCTTAAACGTAAGGGTAAGTGCGAGTAGTATCATTGTAACACCACATGAAATAGTGTGTTGCTCTTTGTGTTCAAACCAAAGATTTTTTTTTGTCTAACCAAACATTTCGTCCTCAATAGAACAACTAGACAAGGCTCTGAAAGGTCAACTGAACAGGGCAACTGGAGATCTTCTGATTCGAGGTAGGACCATCCTTCCAATGAAATACCAACTTTTTCTTTTCGAATTTCTAATAAAAATCAATTGTTTAGTGCGGCCCGACGTACTCCGCCAAGGACGGCGCCACCGCCACCACCGTCTCAACCACAAATGAGCGGGTCAGTTCAAGAAGATAATTGAGGTTATTAATTTTTATTACACATTTTCCACCCCCCTTGTATACTCCACAGACGGGATAGTGTTCGCAGTGTCCGATGGGAGGCGCAAGAAGAGATGGTGTTCGAAGATGTCGACTCACCGAACCCCATGTACATGATGCGGGACAACTTGGTTTAGATTAAAGTTTTATGTTTGCTTTTTATTTTCTGATGAGTTTGTGCTTTTCAAGTTTGTTAATAGCGTCCCGTTAGCATGTAGAGTAAGCAGAAATATAGTTTTAAGATGGAGTTGGGTAATTTTTTCTGTTCTCTTTTGTTTATTTGAAAGTAAGACAAAAAGTGTATTAGAATGTAATTTCTTATATAGGATTTAATAAAGTAAGGTTTTAATAAAATTATAAATTAATTTCTACCTATAGAGAGCGTGGCAGTCGTTTTTTTTGTAGAAGCAACTTTTTGAATTAACAAAGTAAATCCTTTCGGGGGTTCTTGACAGGTAAGCTCTGCAAAATCAATAACTTTATTAAATCAAGATCTAAATCAGGATTTTTTTAAATCTAGATTTAAAAAAAAATCAAGATTTTCTTAAGTTTTACCGAGTGCGGAGGTCGTCTTTTTGTAGAAGCAACTTTTTAAATTAACAAAGTAAATCCATTCAGGGGTTATTGACAGGTAAGCTCTGCAAAATCAATAACTTTATCAAATCAAGATCTAAATCAGGATTTTTAAATCAAACCATCCTCTTAACGCTGCTGGGAGAGAAGGCGAAAAAACTTGTGAATATTCAGCAAAAATTGGACGAGCTTTTTTGAGTCCATAAGTAGCACAGCATGTTTGGCGCAACGGCTCAGTGATTGGTATGCTGGTCTACTTAGCTAGGGGTCTTAGGTTCGATCCACAGAAAATCACATTTTTAGGTTTTTTCCTCCCGTCGACGTCTAAAAAACATCTCAAGGTAAAACTGTCCTCGAAAAGCTTCACAAATCAGCCATAGGTCCTTTCACTAATCCCACAACAACTCACACGAACGATTTTTTTAATATGAGAGGTGAGAACTAGGGCCGTAGGAGCGCAACAATTTTTTTTATTTTAATTTATTTAATTCATTTGTTTAAATAGACAAGTTTGGCTCAGTCTTTTAAGCACAGAGCGACTATATTTTCAACTGTTTCATACGCAAACGCTCCTTAAGGATCCCTTTAATAAAATAAGTAGAGTAAGCCCATTCTGCTGCAACCGCACTGACTAAAGAAACCGAAACGATTATTGCCAGCACACTCCGCCACCTCTAGCACGTGCGTTCCACGTCCCACCGTATTCCAAACTGTTATAAAAAAGACTTCTCCTACTTCGCAGTCCTGCGTGCACCCTCAACTTGAGCCACCTTCCACACCTACCTCCAGCAGGCATATATCGTTATGCAGGTCAGTGATACTCGATAATAGGCTATTCCCATTTGCGAAGGCCTTCCAGTTATCATGACAATCGCATCCAGAATCCTCATACGCAAAAAATTACAACAAGAAACGTGACTTCAACTCACGGAAGCAAAGCATGAAAGACATTCTGATTTTCGCCCTCGATTCGAAAGATGTTGAACAGGGAAAAACTTGTCCCGCTCCTTTTGTTTTATTAAAGACCCGTCCACAAACGGAAAGGATGTCCCTGTCGCCCAGTAACCATCGGGGGGGACTCTAACGACTGCAGGGAATTCCACTGGTGGCACTTTAACAATGTTAATATAAATTTTTCACATCCTACCAGGCACTGGTGTGTGCTTTGCCTGGGCTCATCTGTGTTAAAGATAAACTCCTCATCATGCAGCAACCCTCACCCACTCACATTGAATGTTATGTAAATTTTTGAACACGAATCTGGGGGAAGGACTACTTTCGGCAAACTAATAGAAAACGGCCTTCGAGCGGCAGCAGCCAGCCTATATGCTTAGCATCGAGTTCATCGGACGAGGGTTGAAATGATTTCAATAACCGTTAAGCGTTGTTATTGAGGAATTACTCGGGCTTTAGTGGCTCCGACGAGAAGCAATTAATTTAAATACTTTTGATTTATATAGCACACCGAGCCCACACTCTGCCTTGCCAATTTTATTTGTGTCGGCGGTGCAAGGATTATGCCATAAAAAGGACACAAATCTGCGCTTGGTTTATTGGGTTTGGGCGGAGGAGGAGGAGTTGGAGTGGTGGCGTCGAGGTGTTATCCCTTCGATAGCGGATGATATCGTAAATTTAAAATTGTCAATGTTATCAAGTTATTCCGCACTCAGACAAGACCAGTCATAATACAAGGGATGGAGGGCTGAAGTGAGTGGGTAGGTGGTTTGGTTTGTTTGTGTGTGGGCGTTCATGGTGCGGTTGTTGCGGAAAGACAAACTTTGTTATGCGAAACCCCGGGGCTAACAATGGGGGAGTTTGTTGGTTTAGTTAAATCGCGACCGGTTTGTTATTGTTGTTTTTAAATATCATGCGGTTAAAAATTTTACTTGCGGGATTAAAGGTGTTGGCTGAAAGATTAAATTTATTGCTGTTTAAACTTTTGCAGTCAGTTGGGGTGGCAATTTTCGGGGATTTTCGAACGCATAAAGCAATTTGCGAAGGCGGTTTGTATCTAATTTGACGACTGGAGTTATTGGGTTGTAAAGTGGGTCTTTTTGTTGAAAGGAATTGAAGGGATCAGGAGCTAACCGTCTGGTTGGTGGGATACCACGACTAATTAGTGACTGGTTACAAGTGAAGGGAACTACCCTCGTCTCACAAGTTTCTAAAGTGCAAAGAAAAGTCCTGAGAAAAAAACGTCGCAAAAGTAAAGCTCAAACAAAAATAAATTTAGAAAACGAGTTCTTGATTGTAATCAGCATATTTGCAATTTTTGAATCGTTTTTAGGGTCGTTTTTGGGGCTTTTGTGGCGTCGTTTTTTAAGTTTTTGAAGGCGTTTATCAACCGTTTTTCTTGGCGATTTCGAGGCATTTTTGGAATAGTTTTTCTGGAGGCTTGTAGGGGATTGTTTTTGAGATGTTTCGTTGCGAATTATGTTGTTTTTTTTACGGGGTTTTTGTGGATGTTTTCGAAGTGTTTTTGGGGCAGTCTTAGGTCAGTTTCGTATATCATTTTCAGATTTGTTTTGAAAGATTTTTTGATTCAGTTCTTAAGGCGTTTATGGAAATTTGTATGGGGTTTTTAGGGTTCTTTTTTGGGGCTTTTGTGGCGTCGTTTTTTAAGTTTTCGAAGGCGTTTATCAATCGTTTTACTTGGCGATGTCGAGTCATTTTTGGAATAGTTTTTCTGGATGCTTGTCGGGGATTGTTTTGAGATGTTTCGAGGCGATTTATGTTCTTTTTTGGAGCGGTTTTGAGGGGTTTTTGTCGATGTTTTCAAAGTTTTTTTGGGGCAGTTTTTCATATCATTTTCGGTTTTTTTTTCGATAGAGTTTTGGATGTTTTTGAGTCGTTTCTGGAAATTTGTATGGGGTAATTTTGTGAGCAGATTTTTCGGGCATTTATCAGTACGCTTTTTGGACGGGTTTCAAAACATTTTTCGCGTTCTCTTTGGGGCGTTTACATCGATTTCTTCGCTAAATATATTTAGTGATTTTGTAGACTTTTTCTGAGGCATTCTCCGGCGTATTAGAGCACATTTTGTAAATACAATATTTCGCAAGATGTGCTAAGCAGAGAGTTCACAAATGCATGACTTGGCATCACTGCTAAACAGAGAAGTTATAAATGTAGTTGAGTTTTATTCATTGCGCAATTTCAAGCACATTCGTACAGCTGTCAGGATCATTCTGCATTTGCATACCAAGTCCTTATTGTGCTGTTGAAAGTGAAAGCGATCGACTTTGACTCAATTTTTGATTTGCAATAAACTTCAACTGCTATTTGCGCAGCTTTTTCTGCTTTTCAGTGCTTTTGCTTTGCAAACCCATTTATAAATGGGCTCTTATTTTGGTGTTTTTTTGGTGCGATTTGTGTGGCGTTTTTTAAGCCAATTTTTGGGCGTATCTTGGAGCACTTTTTGCAGTTTTTTCGGAGTCTTTTTGCGTATTTTTGTGAATCCAATTCGTGAGGTGTCATTTGTGGTTTTTTTTTTAGGAATTTTTTTAATGTTGCTAAGATTTTTGTTGCGATTTTTCGAAGTGTTTTGGGAGCATTTCTCGAGCGGTTTTGTCGGACGTTTCTGCAGATTTTTTTACTCGTTTTTTTGGGGTGTTTTTTTTTAATTTTTCGAACATTTCGGTTAGCGTTCATGAGAAGTATTTGAGTCGATTTTGTGAAGTGTTTTGTGAGCATTTAGTGGCATTTCGAGATGATTTTGTGGGTGTTTTTTAAACCTTTCCAGCTTTCTGCTGACTTTTTCGATCCAATTCTTGAAGCGACTTTTGCGGCGTTTTTTGAGGGAGCGTTTAAAGCGTTTTTGAGAAGTTTTTGTAGCGATTTATGAGGCATTTACCAAAAGGTTAGCCGGGGGCATTTTTGAAGACATTTTTAAGAAGCATTTTAGGGATGCCTTTGAATTTTTTTCGTAGTTTTCGGACCGTCTATTGCGGCGTTTTTCAGGACTCACTATTTGGTATAACATTCTTGCATTAAGTTTCCAGTCTATATCAAGGTTTACTGATTTACGTAACACTGCTTCTGCTTTAACAATTTTAATTTTGCGGAAGCCATAAACATTTTCAAACTCCCTTATTTTCCATTTAACACATTTCCAGGATTGCATTAAACATAAGCTCCCTTCGCAGAGCAAAACAAATTTCTTTTCGCTGTAAAATTCCCTCCGTTGTCATAAAAAAGTGGAAATTAAACGAAATTTGACTTCATACCTGACCCCAAATCGAAACTGCTACACAACACTCGACACATCCACCTCAAAAGTAATAAAAAAAATTGTATTCCTGTCTCATGCATCCACCCAGCCATTGTCTGCATATTTCAAGGAAGCAACTTTTTTTTTTTTTATTTCCACCCTCAATTGCGGTGGAAATAAATGAAAACTCTCACAAAACCTGGCAACCTTTTCCCAAATACATCCACTTACTACGGCACAACCGCCTTGACCTCGAATCACCTACAAGTCCCACACAGGACGTGGCAGAGCACACCAAAGTTTCACCAAATGGAATGTGCCCGATTACCCGCACCAACCCACTGAAATGAGGGATTAGTAACGGCAACGGTAAACTTGTGTATGATTCCAATATCCAACG
The DNA here is from genome assembly GCA_951230905.1 of Cheilosia variabilis. NCBI lineage: Eukaryota > Metazoa > Arthropoda > Insecta > Diptera > Syrphidae > Cheilosia > Cheilosia variabilis. The sequence continues at coordinate 56,011,444 of OX579680.1, read as the reverse complement.
GCATAGCCCCGGATGTTTATTATGAGTAAAGTTGGCGAAATGGCCGACAAGAAAATTGTCAACGGCTAATAACAATGTTTACTACAGTTGAAGTTTATCCCTGTGCATGTGAGCCGCATTTGATGGTCTCGTCTACATATCTGATAACTTTATAATCCTTCCTTCTGGCAGCCTCACCAATAACGTCTGTCTTGTGAGAGAGAGAGTCCTTCAGAGGTGATCCATTTAAGTGAATTTAAAATGCCCTGCCAACCAACAATAAGAGTGAATCTCTCCTCTCTCGCTCTCCCTCTACGTGACAGAGGACAGATAATAGTTATTTGAGAGGTCGGTCTCGGGAAGTTTATGTGCCCAACTCGGATAAGTACTTTTGAGTTCCGGTCCGAACCACCGCCACCGGCCAAGAGATACTTGCATCTGTAATAAAACTGTGCACATTAATTGCAGTTTGGAATTGAAATGTCTTGCCATGAAAACGGGCGCATTTTGTTGGACTTGTTAATGTTGCTCGGTGGCCAATGGGTACAAAAATGCCTGCCATTGTTATTAAAAGTTGCGAAAGCAAAATGAATTTCCAAGAAGGTGTGCAGGGCAACTTTCTCACGCGAGGCTTTTGTTTGTGTTTCTTTTTATTGTTGTCGGGGTAATTGTATCGGGAAAATTGTTGTGAAAACTTTTATTAGATGTCAAATGGAAGAAAGGGACACCTTATTGGCCGGAGTTGGGACGGAGTTTGGCCCCAGTTTGGACGGAGTTTGGACGGAGTTTGTCCCGAGTTTGGCCCGAGTTTGGACTTCCGTGCGGGGCAAGAAGTTACGCGCCTCCTGGATTGCAATAAAGTCGAGGTGGATTTTGTTTCGTTTTTATTCTTGAGACTAACTGATTTTGAAATAGTTTTCGGCACGTTCGGCACTTGAAATTGACAAGCTTTCCGTTGGCAAATTTAATTCACTCGGTCTCGGTTGGAAATGAGAAACGAGCAGTCACCAGGAACAAACATGTGAAGCTTGCTTGAAGTATCCGCTTCAGGATTACCATGCAACTCCTTCTAAGAAACGAGCCCAACCCCTTGCAAAGACGATTAAGATCCTGCAGCCTTTAGGAACGAAAAATAAACAGCAATTGCCGCCAGGAAGCGTCTCATTTCTCCTGCAAATAAATGGCCATAAAATATTTGTCTGTTAAATTTCCTTTTAATCGTATTAAAATCAAATTAAAAATTAAATTAGCAATTTGACAGGGACAATTTTGCATTTTCTTATGACATCCTGGTAATAGCAACACACACACACAGACACACACCACGAAGACCTACAATATAACGACGATGATGCTGCTGCTGATGACGATGATTACACGACTTTGGAGAAATGAATGGAAGCCGGTGTGGCGGTACACTCCTTGAAGGAAATTTCAAAGTGACCGACTTTTCTGCCGAAAGGAAGTTCAATTTCCTGGTTCCGTTCTTACACATAGTCTGCATTCAGCCGATGCGATGGCGGCTGCTGCTGCTGCCGACTTACATTCCAACCATGCAATCATCAAGGATTTTCTTATTGAAAATAACGCTAAACGAAATTGCTTGAGTTTTTCTCTTCCACAGCTCGCATCCTTCGCGTTCTCCACTGAATACGTACAACTACTGTCCTTTTACTTGCAGAAGAAATTTTCCACTTCGTATGCACGAGTATCCTTCCGACACCTCAGCAGCGCAGTGGATAGACGACATATACTCGCAGTTGTGGTTAGAGTGCGTGCCTGTCAATGGGTTCTTATTGTCCGCTTGCAAGGTGGACAGGAAGACCGTTCATGATGATGATTTATTTGGTTTTTCATTTAAAGATGAGACCGCCTGCTTATTACCAACCGGATATTACTTGCACTTTCTGTGTGCCGTTGCATGAAATGAGTTTTCTGCATGGAATTAGACACCTGCCTGTCGGTGGAATATCACTGCTTATGGGATGCGAAAGAACGCAAATTTGAAACCCCTCCATCGAGACACTCAAGAAATAAAGGCGCATTTCCGCTCCTTCGCAGTGTCAGTCGTCCTCGAAATGGAAAATACGAAAACTATTGTCGAGAGGAAGCATCAGAAAGGGGTGGGGTTTGGTATTCCCCTCTCTACAACAGGATGAATAAATTATCGTGTCTTTTTGAAGCATTTGAAAGGATTGACTTTTGGATACATTTCAACGAGTTGAAGGAATCATGCAAATGGGCAACAAAAGCTAAGCAGATCATTAAAAACACTTGCACAACGGAGGAGCTTCTCCTTCCTTCAAAGGAGCGCACGAAAAATCCAATAAAAAATAGAAGAAATTGATAGTTTTTGTTCGTCTTCAACAAAGGAATACGTTCGCTTTGATATTAAGTCAAGCAAATGATTTAATAGAGTTGAACAAATTCTTCGAATCCTTTTCGAAACATTTCAGTGGGTGTGGGAGCTCCACTTGAGAAGTGTTTTGTGTCGTCTCTTTTGATCGAGTTATGTTGAAAAATGGAGTCTTGTTTAAAGTTAAAATTCATAAAGTGATTTTGATAGCGAATTTGTATAGTGGAATGCGGTCAAGAGCGGCGGCGGCGGCGGTGGTCTTCATAATAAGGGAAGGAGGTGAACAAATTTTGAACTCAACAAGACTAGTTGCATATAGCCAAAGATAGGCCATTCGGTGCAAGGAATGTTTTAGGAAGTTGTGCGTTCTGGTGGCGCAACAAGTTTTCTTAACAATTTTTCAGCGAAGTTTTCTTTTAGACACTCTACACCAGCGAAAGGAGGTCCACCTCTTGAAGGAGTGATTTACTTTCGTTTGTGGATTACTCTTATGCAATATGGAACGAAAGCGACGTCTATTTGGGGTGCGACAGGCTAGGGCAAGACATCTTCAGCTAGTGAGTGAACGGCTTTTGACAATCTCCCTTCGAACAAGACTGAGTAAGTTTTGCAAAAGCCTAAAATGCACTCAAGCTCCCATAAAAAATAAAGTGCACGACTGGGTCGAACGTAACTTTCTCGTTCATCAAAAGTTTTAATGTAAATGAAATGGGAGTTGCTGAAGCTCCAAGTTGTTGGAAATATTTTTAGGGTGCACATTCAATATGGTTGAAAAAAATTACAAGTTGGCAATACTTGCTAAAAAGAAGTTTTACGTAGCTGTTATTCGAAGTTGGGGCATTGTTATTATTTCAAAATTATACCAAAAATATGTGAATACAGATCGGAATTTGGGTATCTAGTAATTTTTATTCATTAGTCATTTTGAGAAATAATTAATAATCTGATTTTTTCGAATTTTTGGAGAAAAACTAAGTACGGGATTTTATTTAGAATACTTATGTTATCTTTAAAATGTATTTTGGTCAAAATCGTTAAAGTGGTTTTTGTAAAAATTGGCAGACAAAACAGTACCAAATATTGTCTAGTTTGAAAAATACTATTGCTTAACTATTTAGATGAAAACCGAGTACAAGTTATTGTTCGGTAAGCATTACTTGTTTTTTTTCAAGTTTTATCGAAATCGAAAATGGAGTTTTCGAGATATGAGCATTTTTTAAAATTAGAGTTTTTGGTGATTCGAATTAAAAATTAAGGACGCAATAATTTTGGAAACATCAATTTTAGTCTATGTTTGCATTTCGGTCAAAATCGTTATTGCCGTTTTGAGGTAAACTAAAGAAAACTAAGTTTTTCAAAAATGACTTTTTTCAAAAATCCATTTTACGATAATACAGAGAAAAACTGAATTTGCCATTAAGTTAGAAATGACCATATAACCTTAGAAATTCATTTTTGTTACAGTCGTATGGACCGTTTTCGAGATACGTCCAAATTTCAAAAGCGGAAAACTGAGTATGCAGTTATGTTAATCCTATCTACTTAATCTTAAATACCTATTTTGGTTGAAATCGTTAGAGCGGTTTTCGAACAAATCAAACTGTTATGAAAATTTTGTATGGGAAGTTCCATTAATATTTAGGTTACCATGCAAAGAAAAAACCGCCCCGAACTGTAAGAAGTTTGAACGAAATCCGTTTAGCCGCTTAGGCTGTAGGCCTCGGGACATACAGACATACAGACAGACAGACAGGCGACCCACTTTTTTGAGTTCGCCTATCATCGTAATGTCAGAATTGATTAATATCTCACAATTGCGAAGCTTGCTTGGAAAATAGGTATAGCCACTGTGAACTACTCAAACTTAGAGTCGAAGCTAAAAATGTTCATTGGTAAGGCCCATTGACAATTAAATCGCAAAACTATTCTAGGGTTAGGAAGGGAATGGGATAGTCCGGGTTCAGGACCACCCTCGGTTTTTTCTGTGTTTATTTTCTTGCTCCAAGATACCCCATTCCTGCCCTAGGTTAACTTCAAATATAAAATCAACACCACGTAATTGAATACATCCCAAAGACCCCTCCACAAATGAAGTTAGTTTCATCCCTAATTACCTTCTAGGTCAAAGCCAAGTCTGACTCCCACACAGTAACCGCAGATCACTCTTGAAAGCAGTAAATTTTTATTGAAAACGCCTTAAGCAGCAGTAATAAAATTCAACGCTAACCCGCAACTACAGTAATTAAGATACCCCTGTGGCCCAGTACACTTGCCAAGGAATTTCCGACTGGCTTTTGCTTTTGAAATTCTGGCGTGCAGTACCCACAACATTATCCCATTGTTTTGTTAGCATAATTATGCAAATATTTACTTTCCTTATCCGTCTGCAGATGAAGATACTTTCCAGAGAGCCGTTCTACCCGAATTTAAAATTCCCTATATAGGTGCACTATTAAAAATGAAACTTCCCTGCACCCGATTCATATGCAAATGATTATCATCTCATTTTGGGAGAAAAGTTCTCTTCACACACACACACTCGTACACCCGACACCGGAATGAGTATTAGCAATTAATTAAATCATTGCATGCTACAAGGATACAGGAAAGTTCACGTGCAAGCATTTAAAAGTTGTGTGTTGCGACGCGCTAGGCAGCGGTCCCCCCTTGTGCATACAGAGTAGGACTTTTGAATAAATTGAGTTGGCGATTTTCATATCTTTCTCGGCGGAGTGGGCGGCACACAGGCAATCTATCATAACCGCAAGCAATTTGATCAAAAGTTTCCCGCACCGCCACTCGATGTATTTACGCGCACACCTACGACAGAGGCTCTGCATCTATAAATTTGCGATGAGGATGAACAAGACGAAGGCGGCGACGTGAGTGGAGTGTGAATTATGCTTAATCAAGTCGCAGTATGGTAGTGTGAAATTGATGAGCTCTGTCTATCTTGACGGTGGGATAAGAGATAATCCAACGGATTACGGTCCTCATTCGATTAACCTCAACTTGAACGTATTTATTATAGTGCGGTTACGCAGGTGTCTGATGCGTCATCAAGTTTGATGGCATTTTGGTGAGATGCGCGCAAGGGGGGGGGGGGGAGAGATGCGGTTTGTTAGAAGTGACCACCCGTGACAAGTACTCGGTCGGAGTGCGGCCCGGTGTATTAATTGAGTAGAGGACTATGCGAGAGTGCTTAGGGAATTCGGGTGGACAATGGTGTGGAGTGGTTTGCAACCGAGTTGCTTACAAAACTTTGGGTTGGAAGCTTTTTTCGTTGTTGCATTGTTTGGAAAGAAAAGGTGTCCCTCCACGTCATGATTACTGTATATACCTCTGGGGCTATAGAGCCCGAAGATGACTTTCCTGCAAGCACCTAAAGAAGAAGCTTACATAGTTTGTAAAGTGAAAGAACTGACGTTGAGCTTCACAAGAGGCCATCTAAATTGTTATCTGGCAAATTGGCAAACTACTTGTCATTGAGCAAAATCAGATACTTCTAACAGCGAAAACCTGTCCCTAGGCTCTTATACGAGTGCTGTCTGTCAATTGCAACTTTCACTTAGGAGCAATCTGCGATACGGGGTCTGCTAAAACAGTTTTATGCACTGGTCCAATTTTGCGAGGTCCTTCGCCAACTACCTTCAGGATGAGGCTTTTCAACTTATGAGGTGCACCAAAGTTTGAGGCCTCCTTTTACTGTTTTACTGGAATCGTGGATCTTTTAACCGAAAAGTTGATCGCAATTAGCTTTCAAGTAGGTCGCCTTCTTAGAGCAATGATTTGCTAATTTTGTGTTCGGATGTCAATGGAAAGACCGTGGAACTCGCGTCTTCAGTAGGGTAGAGGAGTATTTCATAAAAAAAAAACTCACACAAAACAAATGCTTGTGAGAAGCTGGGTCCTAGAGTCTCTTATGGACCTGTTGGGCCAACTATTTTTATTTTTTTTATTTTTTTGAGTGGGGTAGAGGAAAGTTCTCGGAGTTGTTGCATTTTTCATTTTGATATTTAATGAATTTCGACATTTAACTTCGAATGTATACAATGATGACAATCAATAAACTCTTAAAAAAAGTAACAGAGCTAATAACATTAAACTGCGAATCTAAACCATGATGGCAGACAATAAACTCTAAGAAAAGTAACAGAGCTGATGACATTCAGCTTCAAATAGAAACAATGATGCCAGACAATAAACCCTAAAAAAGTGACAGAACTGATGACTTTTAACTTCGAATGTAAACAATGATGCCAGACAATAAACTCTAAGAAAAGTAACAGAGCTGATGACATTCAGCTTCAAATAGAAACAATGATGCCAGACAATAAACCCTAAAAAAGTGACAGAACTGATGACATTTAACTTCGAATAGAAACAGTGATGCCAAACGATAAACTCTTAAAAAAGTAACAGAGATGATGAAATTAAACTGCGAATCTAAACAATCATGCCTGACAATAAACTCTAAGAAAACAGAGCTGATGACATTCAGCTTCAAATAGAAACAATGATGCCAGACAATAAACCCTAAAAAAGTAACAGAGCTGATGACTTTTAACTTCGAATGTAAACAATGATGCCAATCAATAAAATCTTAAAAAAAGTAACAGAGGTAATAACATTAAACTGCGAATCTAAACCATGATGCCAGACAATAAACTCTAAGAAAAGTAACAGAGCTGATGACATTCAGCTTCAAATAGAAACAATGATGCCAGACAATAAACTCTAAGAAAAGTAACAGAGCTGATGACATTCAGCTTCAAATAGAAACAATGATGCCAGACAATAAACCCTAAAAAAGTGACAGAACTGATGACATTTAACTTCGAATAGAAACAGTGATGCCAAACGATAAACTCTTAAAAAAGTAACAGATATGATGAAATTAAACTGCGAATCTAAACAATCATGCCTGACAATGATCTCTAAAAAAGTAACAGAGCTGATAAACAAAAGTACTAGAATCACAATCTTTGACATTTAAACGTAGATTGAAATTTATAATCTTTGACAGCTTTTGATGCAGTGATATTCTCGGCTGTAATATGTTCCGGTTCGGTTTGTTGGCTACGACTTCGCTTTGTCCACAAAGCAAGACCTGTACCTACCTGATTATGAATCGGATCGAATTTTTTTCTTCTTTACTTGATTGGGCTTTATCCTCAATGGGATTCCTACTGAAGTGGCCCCATCACCGCAGAGATTTTTTTAAATATGTAGGTATAACTAAATTGGACCATATCATGCTGATGACATGTTGTTTAAAGGAGCAGCGCACGTAGGCATAACCAACCATTCGGTTCAATGGGATGTGATGTGATTTTTTATCTACCTTTTTCAGAGAAACATTGACTTTGGAGGAATAGGTACGACTTTACCCTATGAACGACTTATAAGTATATACGTCTTAAGAATCCTTTAAAATAATTTCCTAGGGAGGTTTATTTCTTCTATAGGTTTGAGAGTAGGTAGCACTTCCTTTGGGACTGCTGACAATAAGATAGGAGATAGAGACAGAGAGACAGAGCGTGCAATCGAAGGCGCGGGATCATAAGTCCACAAGCCAAAAAGTGGGCCGAAAGTCCACACGAAACTCTTGTGATATATTGACTCATCTCTTGTGGTGTAATGGCACACTACGGTCCACAATTATTGTTAAGTACTCACAACATTTTTGAAGTAAGGCAGAAACCAACCGTCACAAGACTCTACCGGTAAACATTCATACTTGATAACGATTGTAGCAAAGAAAGCTTTTGAAGCGTTGTATTAACTCAAGAAAAATATTAAAAACAATTAAATAAAAGTGAAATGGAAAAACAAGCATTAAATACGATTTTTTCTCTGTTAAGCGAACTTCTTAAAATATAAATCTAAATATTTAGGTAACGAATCAATTTTTTTTCGCTAAACATTAATATTTTTAACTATTGGCAAACACATTCGTTAAACTCAAATTGCTATTAATAACCATTTTCAGAAGATAACTAACGCTTCGTAACTTTCACATAACTAACTTACGGTAGGAGGTCTGTTAGCGAGTCAATAGCTCTTAAGAAAACATGGTTCCCGTCAAAATGACATATGAATTCAATTTAAATTTGAAATATTGTGAAACAAAATGGCTCACCGTTTTTCAGTGTTTTTTAATAATGTGGATATGTTAGGGGAGGATTCGATTACCATCGTGCCAACTCGGATAAAAGTGTACAAAAAACGAAAAAACCCTATTGTTACAAATAAAACATTCAAAAATAAATAAAGATTTCTAAAAGAAAATATGAAAAAATTAATTGAGCTCCTTTATTTTCTGTTCCTTTTTTTCTTTTTCACTTGTCACAATTGAAATTTATTAGCCAGTCATGATGACAGCCAATATGTAATAGTTTTTAGTACAATTTGGTTAGGTGATGCCAGCTCTACGTAGATATTTTAGAGAAAACATCAGTTAGTTATTATATGAGTTATTTACATTTATTAATAAGAAAATTTAACTAATATGTTATTTATTTAACTAGGTGCTAGGTAACATACGAGTTCGAGAGCAGTTGAAGGATTTTTATTAATACGGCTGGCAGTGTTAATATAGTCTTTATATGCCCTTCGAAAAATTCTTATTTACAAAACATTTTTCCATGCATACTAGTTATACAGTGCTTACTTCAAAAAAGATACTGAAAAGGAGAAAACTATTACATTTATCTGTCCGAAAAGATTAAAAAAACTAAGCAGCTTGTGAGAAATGCAAAATTCAAATACTAATAGGAAAAGGAATTAAAAAATTTTAAAGTAAAAAGAAAAAGAATGATTTGGGACTCCTATAAAACGGCAGTCTTATGCAAATTAAAACGAATTCTTAAAACAATTTGAAATATCCTATTTCTGCACATATTTCTTATCCGAGGACACTTGTAGAAACTTGAAAATTGGAAACAAAAATGTCGATACAATTTATCCAATTTATTTTTGATTTAATTTAAAATAAAATGTGACAGATTTTTAAAGTCAAAATGACATTTCGATACTGTTCCACCTTTATACAGGCACTAAACAACGTTTAGTGCGTTTAGCTTATACAAGCTCTATACAACGTTGAATAATTTTTATAAATAAGGTTTTTGCGTTTCGAGGCATTTTAGAGGGTACATTACTTTATACACTCTCAGCCGTATTTATTAGATTCCCTTACGACGCCTCTACGATGTTGTTTAGTTAAACATCGCGTACAAATTTATTCAGCCTCTATGTGGCTTTAAAAAATAAATAAATAACTTTTTCCCCGCGGAACTGTTTCAACTGTTTCTGTGAAATAAAACTGACATCTATCTCTCTTGTGAGATTTATTTTGTTTGTAAACAAAAATGGAGCAGCAAAAATAAAAAGAAAACGGTCGGAAAATTGGATTTCCTCTGACAAGGTGATGAATAATAAATTAAGTCGATCATATCAATGTCGTTAACAAAATTCACGAAGCTGAATGATGTTTTTAATTCAATTTTTAGTTTCTTTTTCAATTTTTAAATCTACCCCGAAATAAATGTTAACAAAATGACATTTCAAAAACGAAAAAAAAAATATGCAAGCTTTACGCAACCTCTAAACGCACATTTTTGCGTTTAAAGTTACGCAGGCTTAAAGCAAAGTGTTTTTTGTTTATAAATCACATTTTCCTGCGTAGAGGGTGCGTAAAAATAAGCAGACTCTACGGTGAGTTTATAAATAAGGCTGTCTTATAACGTTTATAAATAAGGCTGTAAGTTTTTAACTAAAAATTATTAAGCTACTTTGAAAAACTTACTTCAATTTTTTACTGCTTTTGTGTTCACCCAAGCCTGGCTGTCTAATCGCTCTTCGCAGTCTAGGAATTTCATTTCTTTCGCATGACAAAAGTGGAACATTGCATTCCGAAGCAAATTGACAAATGCTTCAGTTTTCCGTTACAAGTTTTATTTGTTGCTATGCTGAGAATCTGGTTTTTTTTTCAAACAGAGTTCCCAAAGCTTCATTGGTTTTGCTGAAATTATAACAATTGGAATTTTTCGCGCTTTAAATTTCAAGAGCAGCGTGCGTCCGAAAAATATTTCTTTTTTTAAACCATCAAAAAAAATGACCACCGTGCTGATTCTATTCGATATCCACTTCGCAATAAAGTTTTCCAACAACAAAATTTCTCTCGCCTCATCCACTCAAGTGTTGAACAAAAATGTCCGCCTAAGTGCTGCTGAAAATCTGTAATCGGTTTTCGGTCCGCCTATGCCCAACTATCTGCCCAACACAAATGCACTAAGTGACGCTTTTAAATGCAAATCCTCTGGCAACGGCATACGTGCACAAGTGATTGAATTCACTATCGCTAACGTAAGTGTGTGACAGGTAATTTAACCAAAACTACAAGGACTACGACACCGATGTGGAGCTGTGAGCCTCGCCCATGTGCACAGCACCCATCTAAGCAAACAATATGTGCAGTGCAAACAATTTATATCCTCGTGTACGGCAATTGCTCTATCAATTATCTTAAAATGTCATGTTATCATTATGAATCCATACAGGAAACGTTCAGGATGTTTTGACTAATTATGGATATTAGTATGTGCTGTTTAATTAATTGCAGCGCAGTGGTGTTTGCTCGCACAGATTTTGGGCATCGAATCCAGCATAATACCCGAAGGAGTCGTAGTTGGTCTGTGGAGTAGATAAAAGTGAGGAGATTTTCAAGCAATGGGAAAAAGCCAATCACTTTTGATAACGATCGGGGTTGGGATTTTTTTTTAATTAGAAATGCCGCATATATGATACTCTCTGCATGGGGAAACTTTCAGAGCTCATCTAAAATGAAGAGGACAACTTTCCGGAACAGCGAACCGAACTGGGGATTGCCGCTTTCAGACAGTGCTCAAAGTCTAGTGCTTTTTTAATAGAAGTACAAAAACGAAAGCGCAACACTGAATAATTACATCAGTGTCTGCGTAGACCCAGGACTCTTGCATAAAGGATACACAAGGTCCCCCGCGCCGCCCAGAATATCACTATATCAAAAGAAGTGTTGATGTAATTATGATAAAAAGAAAAATTCAAAAAAAAAACTATGCTAACAAAAACAAAAAGGAGCAGAAACACTTCCGCCATGAAATGGCATATAAAACATCCCTCTATGGCAGCGCGTTCACACAGCCACTTTCCACAAGACCAGCTCAACAGCTCAAACTAACAAAAACAAGAAAATAAAAATCCCCACATACCTACACCAACACCAACTATTAGTGACAACGAAAAGCAAAACATCAACAACAACGTAACGAACGACCTAGATAATGATATCTCGTTCTCACTCACTCAAAAATAAATAAATTCTGGTAATTTCCCCGCTCCACTCTAATAGGGGGTAGCAGTATTAAATTTTCAATTTGTTGTAAAACTTTCTCAACCGTATAGTTTTGTATTCCATAAATTTCATCCCGGAAACGGGAGAACCCCGAAAGATATGGATACCCTCGCGCAACAAACCCGAGGAGTGTGTACGAAGAAAAAAAAAAAAAAAATGAAGCCCCAAAATCACAAACCGAATATGAAAAGGACGAAGGAAAGTAAAAAAAATAATAGTAAATGCAACGGATTACTATGAAACGCAGAATGTTTGTATACTATATACGGTTACGAATCGCAGTCGTATATCCTTTGTTTTTGTGTTTGAATCCTGAGTTGCACTCGTAATGCTACCCGACCCGAGCACAGAAAGGACAGCATGCGGCGGCAGTTTATGTGTGCGTCTAATGTAGTGTGGTGTGGTGGAAATTACTCTTGCCGTTTGCGTGATTTCTCGCGTGGACCATGACTGCACTAGAAACTGGATGCGCCGAGTCTTTGTGGCGTTTTCTTTTCGCAACTTTATTTCTATATAGTTCTACGTTTATGATAGGGTAAAGGAGCATTTTTACTAAAGGAACTAAAGGAACGCATTTCTTACGAATTCTATAAGAATTGTACACGTGAGTTCGTTTTAGCACTTGTGTCGGAATTCAATCGAATTTTTGAAAATGCGGATATACCTGAAAGCTTTCTGAAATCCATTTTATTCCCATTCCATAAGAAAGGGGACTAAAATGATCCGACAAACTGTAGAGGTATATCGTTTTTAAATACTTCAACCAAGCTTTTTGGAGCAGTGCTTTTTAAAAGACTTATTCAGTGGGTAAATGAGAAGAAAATCATCCATGAGTTTCAAGCGGGTTTAAGACAAAACTACTCGACGATCGACCAGATATTTATGCAAGAGAAACCACAAAAAGCTTTACGCGATTTTTGTAGATCTCCGAGCAGCGTTTGATTCTCTTCCTCGAGAGGCACTTTTCTATTTATAAGCTCTATAGTTGTGGAATTTCTACAAAAGTAGTAAACGTTTTGCTAGCAATGTACACCAATAACATAGCTTTCGTTTGGGATGGAAACCACTTGTCCGAAGGTTTTGAGACTGCAATGGGTTGTAAAGGGTGATTTTTTAGCTGGTTTGGTTTTGGCAACACTGGTTTTGACAGCTGACGTGTGTTTAGTACCTTGTGTCACTGTCAAACAGCTTCAGTTTGGTTTGCAATTTAACCATGGATCGTCTTACAAATGAACAACGCTTGCAAATTATTGAATTTTACTATCAAAATTCGTGCTCGGTTCGAAATGTTCATCGCGCGCTGCTTCCATTTTATGATCGGCATTCTCGACCTTCTGAGCAGTCTATTCGGAAGATTGTGACCAAATTTCGCACCAAATTTACTTTGTTGGACATTAAACCACTAACACGTTTACGTACTGTGCGTAGTGAAGAAAATATTGCGGCCGTATCAGCTAGTGTGACAGAAGACCGCGAAATGTCGATTCGGCGCCGTTCCCAGCAGTTAGGCCTTTGTTACAGCACTACGTGGAAAATTTTGCGGAAGGATTTGGGCGTAAAGCCTTTTAAGATTACAGCTGGTGCAAGAACTAAAGCCAGCCGACCTACCACAACGCCGAATTTTTGGTGAATGGGCTCTTGGAAAGCTGGCCGAGGATCCGCTTTTTTATCGAAAAATTGTGTTCAGCGATGAGGCTCATTTTTGGTTGAATGGGTACGTAAATAAGCAAAATTGCCGCATTTGGAGTGAAGATCAGCCAGAAGCATTGCAACAGCTACCAATGCATCCCGAAAAAGCCACTGTTTGGTGCGGTTTATGGGCCGGCGGCATTATTGGGCCATATTTCTTCAAAGATGATGCGAATCGCAGCGTTACTGTCAATGGTGAACGCTACCGAGCGATGATAACAAACTTTTTTTTGCCCGAAATGGAAGTTCTTGACTTGCATGATATGTGGTTTCAACAAGACGGTGCCACATGCCACACAGCACGCGAAACAATGGCGCAATTGCGAGGCGAGTTTGGTGAACAGTTAATTTCACGTTTCGGGCCGGTCAATTGGCCGCCTAGATCGTGCGATTTGACACCATTAGATTATTTTTTGTGGGGGTATGCCAAGGCTAATGTGTATAGGGACAAGCCCGCTTCGATTGACGCACTGGAAGCCAACATCCATGCATTCATTCGTGAGATACCGGCCGATATGTGCGAAAGAGTATGCCAAAATTAGACTCAGCGGATGGGCTACCTGAGACGCAGCCGCGGTCAACATTTACATGAAATTATCTTTAAACATTAAATTGCAAGGTTCAAACTATCGATTCAAATAAATATTTCATTCATTTTTTTGAATTTGTTGTGTTTTTTTTTTTAAAAAAAGTTCTAAACCTCTTAAAAAATCACCCTTTATATTAAGTACGCTACTGTTTATACAGGGTGTCCGCCGGGAAGGTATACTACTTTGTTTTGCCGCCATTTTGGTAAACATTAGTCTTGACAGTTCATATTTGGCAGTCGTGAAGTAGACACGTGGCAAATTTTTTATGAAAAAATATTCGATAAACCAACGTGTTTTAATCGTTAAAACATTTTATCAAAATCAATCATCGATTACTGTGACGATGACAAAAAAATTATAATGAGTGACGAGGCACATTTTCATTTGAATGGATATGTGAATAAACAGAATAGTCGGTTCTGGGCAATGGAAAACCCTCAAATTATTCATCACTCACCTTTGCATCCATTAAAAGTTACAGTCTGGTGTGCAATTCGGTCTGGAGGAATCATTGGACGTTACTTCTTTGAAAATGAAAACGGCGTAACGGTAACTGTGAATGGGGAGCGATATCGTAATATGATTGAAAACTTTTTAACGCCACAACTTCATGCTTTGGGCTTGATTAATATGTGGTATCAACAAGATGGTGCCACATCGCATACAGCCAGGATTACAATGGAATTACTGCGAGACCTCTTTCCACAACAAGTTATTTAAAAAAAATGGTGATGTTCATTGGCCTCCACGGTCGCCTGATTTGACTGCTCCGGACATCTTTTTGTGGGGATATCTGAAAAGCAAGGTTTATGCAAAAAAACCAGAAACGCTTGAGCAACTTAAACAAAATTTTCGTGATGAAATTAATGAAAAAGGGCTCGCATTTGTGAGACTAACAGAGGCGGACATTGACCTGATATTGTATTCCATACATAATTGCCGACATTAAATAAAATATTTATCAATATAAGATCCATTCTCTTTCATTTAATCAAAAATTAGTATACCTTCCCGGCGGACACCCTGTATTAAACCCATACATAACTGACATAACAGACAATGTTAAAAGTGGAATTCAGTTACACCGAACAAGTATCCCCGCTCTCATGTTTGCAGATGATATTGTCTTTCTTGCAGAATCTGTCGACTGTATGCAGCTTTTGATGAACAGGCTTGATAACTACTGCAGAACTTGGGACCTAACAAAGTCGAAGATGATGATATTTAGAAATGGTGGTGGGAGGTACTGTCGAAGTGAAAAGTGGTCCTTTCAAGGTGAGAGTATTGAAATTGTACGAGTATATTGGAGTTCTGATCACCCCTAACTTAAGCATGAACAAACACCTTCAAACAAAATTGTCTGAAGCTAAGCGCGCAATCTGTTCAGTTTGGGAAAAATGCATCAATAATAAACACGTAAGTCATATTGCAAAGGAAAAGCTATTTCGATCAACGGCAGCCTCCATTCCTTTATATGGGGCCCAAGTGTGGGGATAAGTTCCTGCGCTACTTTCTTAAGCGAATATTTAGATTGCCTAGTAGTACCCCCAACTATATGCTACATTTAGAAACGGGAACGCCCCCTGGACACATTAAAAATGCATTTTAACTACATTGTAAGAGTGATTGAGCTGGACGAGGAAAGTACTTACGCTATCATAAGAACAAGAGGAAATCTATTAGAAGAATGGGAGCGTCTTGCGTCGCAATGTGGGGTAATCCTAAACATTACACCAGATATGCAGTCTGATTCTCTGAGAAGGCAGTTTGATATCTTATTAAAAAAAAACTGTCAATATTACACACCAAAAATATGTTAATGAAGCCCAATCTTCACAATATACGTTGAACTACAGCCAAATAAAATATCAACTTGAAGAACGAACTTATTTTCTAGGCTGCTTCACGACAGATAAAATAAGCACTATTTTCAAAATGAGAGGAGAGAGTTGAGAGTTGAATTACATACCACATCGACCAGATCTACCAATGTACTACACTTTCTAGCAATATGTCCAATTTTAAGAGAATTCCGGAAACAATTTTTCGTTTCCTATGTTTTCTGGATGAGGAAGTTGCAATCGGAATCTTAAACGGAGAACAAGGCTGGGATCTATTGTTCAATTATACAGAGAACTCACTTCGCTACAGAAAATGCATCATCGAGGGAGACTTCTAAAACATCCGTATAATTGAAAATATGTAAAAAATTATATTTGTTTAAATGCCAATTTGGTAGACGGCCTCAGGCCAAGCCAAAATAGACTTAGAAAATTTTATTTGTAAAATGTAAAGGGGATTGTCGAACCCAGCAAGACCGCAGCCTAAACCAATAAGTTCTGTAACTGATACACCTTGTAAAATTCAATTGTCAAAATAATTGGCACCCACAACATGTGAACGACACATCTGTCACTTCAACAACGTTTCCTCTTGATATCGCGTGGCTTTTTTAGACTAATTCAGTCTGAAATGACAAAACCAAGCATTACAAGTTTAAAGGACGACTGGTTGGGAAATTGTTCTAAATGAGTTGAAGACTAAAATGATCCAAAGGGGCAGAGATAGGTGCGAAGTACAATAGACACTGGACAGCGCAGCGAGATGAGTGAAAGAAAGTGTAGAAGTGTGGTGTAGTTCTTGGTACTGCTATTAGTGAAGTTCCAAGATAGGTAGTGCGAAATTTTGTCATCTATCAGCGTTACACATACACCTTCTTTGGCCAGGCTCATAGAGTCTATACAATTTAGACAGCTTACCACAACTATTGCCAGCCTTGGGAATGAAAGTCATATTCAATTTAAGCTACCTCCAAACAAAGCTTCGATTTCCGACAAAATGCAGTCGAGCACTTTCTGTTTTAGAGCTGAAATTCAACCGCTGTTAGACTACTGAATGAGCAATGAGTGGTTTTATGGTTTTATGGGTTCAACCGCAGGAGAAAATAAAATGAGCACCTTAGTCAATGGCCCTCACTTTCGCTTATACCTTACGGTGACCATATTTAAGAATTCCAAATAATGAACAATAACGAACAAATTTCCACACAATTTTTCATTAAATAAAAAGCTTAAAAAAAACTTAAATAGAACACTTTTTTTTTGTACTAGATTACTTGTTTGCTGGTTCAGCAAGTTCTGGTACTTTAGTGTTACCATTTTATTCATTTAATTTTGGTTTTTTTACCGCCTTATTTATTAGAATTTTCTACACGCGCCTTAACACCTGTATAGTTATGCAGTTTATACGAATTTATACAGCCTTCTTATTTATAAATCATTTTTGCGTCAAAAAAGGTACTGCAAAGGAGAAATCTATTACATTTATCTGTCCGAAAAGATACAAAAAAAAAAAATGCAAAATTCAAATACAAATGGGAAAAGGAATTAAAAAAATTAAAAGTAAAAAGAAAACGAACGATTTGGGACTCCTAAGAAACGGTAGTCTTATGCAGTGTTGCCGGAGAGAAATGTTATAAGGTAGTACTGCAGCCAAAAATGGGGAGTAGTAGTAGTACAGACATTTTGAAATCTTCAAAAATAAATGTGGATAGACATTTTTTTTAACCTTATGTAAAAAAAAAATCGGTTGAAAAAAAACAAAGCATAAATAAATTATTATTAACAAAAGTATGGTAGTAAATGGTTATGTATTTACCTTCTTTCGATATCATTAAGATCGATTTTATGTGTACATTTTTCGTAAATAACTGATAAAGGTTTGGTCAAAGAGTTTTTATTTTTAAACACCCATTCTGCATTGAAGTTGGGGATCTCAGTATGATTTGTCTATGCACCAAACGACAATCTCAGATAACAATAAAATAATTACCGAAATTACAGATGAAAATTGCATATAGCCAACGAAAAACAAAAACAAGTTAGAAAGAGGTTAATTCTCTTTTTGAAGACAGTTAGGAACACAAAAGTGCTGCCAAATTTGCATTAAATTTAAAGTGAATTTAAATTAAATTTATTAAGGTTGAAATTACCCTTTGCTGCAAGTGTAAAACATTTTAGGTATTTAAAGAAAATAGGAGTACGAATGTGAAAGTAGGGAGTACGGAGGTGTGGAAAGTAGTACAATACTCCTATGTGAGTACTTTCGGCAACACTTTCTCTAATTGGAAATATCTCATTTCTGCACATATTTCTTATCGAGGATAATTGTAGAATCTTGAAAATAAAAATGCCGATACAATCTATCCAATTTATTTTTGATTTAATTTAAAATAAGATGTGACAGATTTTTTAAGTCAAAATGACATTTCGATACTGTTCCACCTCTATACAGGCTCTAAACCATAGACAAACCATACTGAGACCCCCAACTCACAATCCTCTTGCCGCTGGGCCCCTCAATTTTTTTTCAAATTCGCCATTTTGTATTCCTATCGGTGTTATGTCAAAAAAGAATCAGCAAAAACATACAAAAAATACAAAAATAAATGCTGCCAACCTCGGCAACCGTTGGGAAATGTGAAAGAGTTCAGGAATACCGCATTTTTTCATTACTGAACGCCATTGGTTAGTTATTATAAATTGTTAAAAGGCGAATAATTTGATTTGTTTGGTTAGTAAAACTATCTAAAATATATTTTTAATATACTAGAAACCTATTAGGACAAACATGGTTGTGTATTTTCCACTTTTGGATATCATTAACTTCGATTTTTTCTTAAATAATGAAGAAAATTTGCTCAAAATACTTTCATTTTCCCTCAACCAATCTATATTGTTAATTTTTCATGAACATTTTAAGCAAATGTGCACTTATTCCCAAAAAAAATATTATCCACACGTAACGAACAATTTCAAATTTAACGGATAAAACTCTATGAACTCTGCCAGCAACTTTGCCCACAGCGGAAGTGTCTCATATCTGCTGGGAGTGTGTTGGTGAGCCGGAATTTTTGAAGTTTCGTGACATTTGTCAATACGATTTTCTATGTAGGAATACTAGCGCACCAAATGTGACCACTCCGTAAATATATAGCTTGTAGGCTAAGTAACGGGAAATCGACCGGAGTTGGTGGTCTCAGTATTGTCTCTGCTCTAAACAACTTCCAAGTGCGTTTAGCTTATACAAGCTCTATACAACGTTGAATAATTTGTATAAATAAGGTTTTTGCGGCATTTTAAAGGGTGCATAACTTTATACACTCTTTATAATACGTTTATAAATAAGGCTGTTGGTGTTTACGTTAATGTTCTTAAATATTTAAATGGTTCACAAAAAAAAAAGAACAACATTTAAAATACAGAATATTTATTCCATTTTATATATACAAAATAATTCATATTGAAATTCCTCTCAAATACAGAACTGTTGATTATAACAATAAAAGGATGGTCACCGTCCTAATGCCGGACTTAACGTTCAGACCAGGTCCCATGAAAGATTCCTAGGTCTAGCGTTTGAGTGCGAAACGAAATTGCAGGTGACGTTTGCTTATGCCAAAAATGAACACAACCGTAGTATAGGGTAGTGCACCACCCCAACCACACAAGGATACCATGTTCTCTATGTGTTTTAGCAATTTCCTGAACTTCTCTGTTACAGTGATAATAAAAGCGCGGTTGCAATGACATGAGTAAAAAGAAGGGGCAAAGTGGAAATGTGGACAGACACCACAATGGTATTGGAATAGCTTTTTGAAATGTTTTAATTTCTTTGAGGGAAAACATAAGTTTTGGAATCAAATAAAAATTTCTCTAGCGGAGAAAACTGTGTGCGAAAAAGACCATTTCCAACGAGGACCCGCTGGCGACTATGCGGTCATTCAATTAGCTGCGTTTAAAGCTAGATATGGTGCGGGCGTGCTAAGTAATGAGCCAGCTGTAAATATTTATGAACCCACTTGGATTTAGTGTCGCATGTTGACACCAAAGTGCTCAATTGGCTCATCCTCTGCAGAAATAAATGGAAAAGCGAGATCTTGGCACCGATTTGATAAAGTTGTGTGGTTGTATGTCGTATGTGCATTGTGCAATGGGCCTTATTTAAGAAAATGTTCAATTCATATTTTATCCAAATAAGTTTCATGATTTTGATGAAAGCCGTCTTTCAACAAATTTTTGTGTCGACTTTAAATTTTCGGAAGCGCACAATTGCAAAATTTGTATAGAAAAGGTAGCCATTTTGAATAACTAAAATTTAAAATAAAAACGAAAGGTGTTTATTGGTCGGGCGTAATATGTTGCTCCATTAAGTCCTGAGTGATGTCCCACAAAATCATTAGGATTCGTTGAGTAGTTTTAAAAATAGACAAACAAGATTATTACATGTAGGGTCCCTTTCCAATCTCTTTTTTCAATTTAAAATTGTAAAGGTGCCTGTCCATTTGAGAGTACTTTCGCTAGAAAACTCTCGAGAGTTACTCTCGAGTGGCTCTCTATTTGAGAGTAATAATTTCGAGATTTTAATCTCGCGAGTTCTTTGATAACATTTTGAGAGTAGATTCCCTGAGAGTACTCTCATAACCGTGTCCACTTGATATATTTTGTCTGCTCGTTAGCAGTTAAAATGTTTTCTTACAATTAAATGGTTAATAATTATTAGCACTGTTCTAAAAAAAGGAATAAAGCAAAAAGAGAGCTTTAAATTGAAGATGCTCACTGCTCAGCAGTTCAGGGATTTTTGTCGTTTGACAACAAGTGAAATAGAATATATAATTCAATCCGTTGGGCCTACTATTTTTAAAATGGATACCAAATTTCGTATCCATGTCTGTACGATTGGAAGAATTGTGAGAGAAGTCTGTCCAGCAATGTTCACCAGTTTAAAAAATAAATATTTGAGGGTAAAAACAAAAAAAAACGTTATTTTTAAACGTAAATTAAAAAAACCTTCAAGGAACATAAATTAAGCTAATTTTTAAAAACTATCGAATTCAATGTTCATATTTCTCTATGAGTCGATTAATTTCCTCCGATGTCCACTATTTTTCCATGTCGACTCTCGACAGCTGCTCGCAAAATACGAAGCATGTTGGAATTTTGCGGAGATTACGATAGTCATCAGAACATGTGTCCACTTGAGAGTGACTTTCAAAAGGCTCGAATCTCGAGAGTAAAAAGTTAACTCTCCGCGAACTACTTTCAAGACAATGTCCACTTGCGAGTTTACTCTCGAGAGCTGCTTGAGAGCTGCTCGCAGAATTTTTACTCTCAAATGGACAGGCACCTTAACTTTAGTTTGAAAACTGTTTTGCATTTAATAAAACTCACTTATTTTGGTCATGAAATTGTGACAGCCAAGGAAGATCAGTGACGACGGAACGAAAATAAACTCAAATAGGATGCACTGCACAGGGTGGGCCAAAAACGAAGTTTTTTTTAAAAATGCATTAAAATGAACAAAATTTAGGTTTTTTCCATGTATTATGGCTTTATTAGTAAGAGCAACAATTCCCATTAATTATGGAACACAACGTTGTTCAAGTGGCTGCCTCGGCTGGCTTCGCAGTACCACATTCTTTCACTCAAATTTTCCAAGACCTTGTTGATGGTTTCGGGCTGTAGCTCACGGATTGCTTGGATGATATGGGCCTTAAGCACTTGAATACTAACATCGGTCCTTCACGGTTCGCCACAAAAAAAAGTCCAAAGAAGTCAAATCGCAGCTCCGAACGCGGCCAATTGACATCGCCAAGAGGATTTGGGAGTTCCGTGCGCAAAAGATCGATTGTGGGATGGACTCTGTGGCATGGTCCGCCATCCTGCATGAACCAGAGGTCGTCCAAGTCCATATCTTCAATTTATTAAAAAAAAAGTCGGTTAACATGGCTTTGTAACGCCCAACCGTTGACCGAAACGTTGTTCTCAGCCTCATATTCGAAGAAAAAATTGTCCAATGTCACTCTCCACAATCCGAACCAAACTGTCAAACGACGGGCACCAGCACTCACTTTTGAAATAAGTTTTCAGTATTCCACAACGTTGTTCAAGCGTCAAGCAACTCATTTCGTTCCGCGGAGGTATGATACTGACTTTCTGTCAAGATTTCGAGCGGGAAACAGCTGTCAGTGTCAAAATAACCTATGATTTAAAAGAAACCCCCAGATGGCCCACCCTTCATGTGAAAATATACAAATAAACCGAAGGAAATCCAATTGTGACTGTTTTGTTCCCACGATGTGACTTCGTAGTCATAGTTTTTTTTTTTTAAATTTAATTCAATGACTAAAATGTAAACGGGTGCTTGGGTGTTTGAAACGGTCATCAATACCGGCTTCTTCGCCTCTCAGTTACTTCAAATAATCCCCGTGACTTTTTGGTCACGCAACGGTCACTTCTGCGTAACGGTAGTCATTAAGTCTGTGGATCAGTGACGATTTTACAAACATACAGAGAAAAAGAGATTTTTTTCAGACTCAGCAGTTGACGTATTTTTGCTTTGAAAAAGTATGTAAGCTATATAAATATTTCCTCCGTTTTGCCCGCAACATCAACTGTCAGATGTTGTCACCCCCAACGCCACCTATCGTAAAATGTGAATAATATGAATAAATCGATTTTCCGGAATTTTCTTTCTGCCTAAACCTAAAATACAACAATACGAACAAACCAAAAAATTATCGAGTTATCGAGTTATAACGTCATCGAATTTGACCCCGAAGGATGGCTGATTTGTAATACAAATTTAAAAAAAATCATTTATAACCTCACACAAAACAGAATCAAAACCTCCATCTACCGATATTGATGCACACGAAGATGTAATTCGATGCAATCGCTGAAATTTCGAATCAAATACCCAGAAAATCATACAACGGCTCCGCACTTCACACTCCCATCGGTTGCACAAATTAGACACTGACTATGATTGGCTGTGGCTCTTGTAAACAGCTGCCACTG
This sequence comes from Cheilosia variabilis, assembly GCA_951230905.1. Taxonomy (NCBI): domain Eukaryota; kingdom Metazoa; phylum Arthropoda; class Insecta; order Diptera; family Syrphidae; genus Cheilosia; species Cheilosia variabilis. The sequence goes on along the minus strand of OX579680.1, from coordinate 55,988,575 downwards.
TTGTCCTTGTCCGTTTTGAAAATCCCAATTTATCTTCAGTAATGGACAGCCCACAAATTGGCATTAATACGCCCAAGCCAGCAGCCGCACGTTAATTTATCTGTCGAGGCACTACAAAAAATCACGAGTACATCTGATAGTCCTTAGTGCAGACCCGCTCGTTATGGGCTCCACTCTGGACTCGCCACAAATATTAATAATCCATTCGTACAATTTGCATGCTACACTGAAAAATAGTATCCTCTCCATTTGCGCAAACATTTGCATTCATTGGTATGAATAGTATTGGAAGGGATTACGATAAGAGAGATATCCTTCCGCCGCACCCAGCCCTGTTGAATAGTTTATGAATCTTGCGTGTGTTTGGGTTCCCATGTCATCGAAGTTTTACAGCTTCAACAAGCGAAACTTCTATCCCACAAGGATTCTTATTTCAGTCGCTTTTTGTTTTTCTTCGAGCATCCTGCCAAACATAGCACGTCTATGTGCCAGAAACCGTTGCAAGATTGATGGGGTTTTTTTTTCCAGCTCTTTGCTCTCCTTTCAATGTTTATCCAGGAAATGAGGCTGCTACCTATATATGATGTGTTTCCTGTGTGCCAATGGCTGCACCTTCCTCCCAAGGATGTTCATATACGTATGGAGGGCGTGCGATAGATGAATAAGTGAGTACGAGTATGTCGGAGCCCCAGCATGTGGTTGTTCATTGTGTTATTGCGCTGATTTATTAGACCCCTTAAGGAGCAAGACAACTACAAGTTCTTACCATCAGCCGGGATGAGGTGTGAAATCTTAAATGCTCTGTCAAGACATATGAGCAGCACTAGACACTGTGACGTGCCATTGAAATCAATCATACCCGAGTGACAAGGCTGCTTTTCTTCCTGTATTGGCTATGGGTTAGACATATAGCCAGGCACATCTACAGCAGGGATGATGACGGTGTCAACCGCTTGTCAGTTGGATTATAATGGCTGATGGCGGAGGATAGTTTGCACGATGAGACTACAAATGAGTTTCGACATCAATTCATATGTCTAATATGTTTGAACAATACTTTTGCTTCATTAGACCCAAATGCAATGGGTGGCAGGGGCAGTGCTAGACTGACATTGAATGTTGACACACCGCCACCGACAAGAGACGTTTAGTGTAGACATAAAATTTGTTTGCACGAATATGTAGAGGAAACCGGAAGTGTGTCGATATGGGTATATATATCCATCTGCGGCGCCAGTCATCTTTGGTAAATGTTGGGACTAATTGCGTTCAGCGGGAGTTGCCCGAGACGTTGTGGCCTTTGATTGACTTAATAGACGGGTGAGTCCTCTGAGTGGATTATGATTCGATTGGGGGGAGAGCGCGAAATCAATTTATCAAATTGGAGGGAAGGAATGCAAATTAGGCGGTTGAGTGAGTGATAGTTATTAGGTAGTTATCATCAGTGACAAAAAAAGATTTTTCGGAAACAGTTGGGGTAGAGTGAAGTTGAACTCCGGGAGGACTTTTGTTTGGAAATATACACGCAGCCATTGACTTATTATATATGAACTGCTAGTGAAATGTCACTTCCATACAATCTCTGCCCAGAAAATGGCGCCAACATAACTAGCGCTCGTGGTTCTATGCGAAAAATAAGTGAAACAAAATGACAACCATCTTGGATTTCTCCATAGAATACTAGAGCCACCTATTGGGCGTGAGTGGATTTGCCAAGTGAAACGATTGAAATTCAAATTGTTGCGGCATGGTTTACAATAGATGTCATCTCGAAATTGTGCTAGTTTAAATAATCAATAATAGAAAAAAAATCGTTTTTCATTGTCCCATAAATTGCACAATTTTCGTATATTTATTGCGAATTAGTTTTTAGCGTATATTTCAATCACATTTCTGATCAATAAATCTTATGATTGTCAAGAATATCACATTCAAGTACATGAGAATTTAATTCATATAAATCGCTTACATCTATATTTCTTAAAGTACTTACAGTTATCAGACACAGTTTTCTGGGCAGTTTTACAAATTTTGATTGTGTACTTTTGTGGGTTTCTCAGGAAACCTTTAGATTTTATATTAATAAAATTAGATTTTTCTGTTCTACAAGAAATAGGAAAAATTGTCGGTACTGAACCGGGAAACAATTTTATTTATTTATTTTTATTTATTTATTTGTGAATGCTTAAAAACAGTAAGATACAATATCTTATAAGTTTGCCTTAAGCTAATTTTACAATTTTTGAGTATAGAGCAGAGAAAATGAAACAAATTGTAACTTCAGTCTTAAATTCAAAAGTTATACATATTCATATTTACATATTTACTGAGAAATGATCCTTTAATACCCTTTTCATTCTTGCTGTATTCTGAGTTTCTTTAATGTAACGCGGTAGAGAATTCCACAGACGCGTAGCATTTACAAAAAATTGACGTTCCGATGTTAGACATGAAAAACGAGGTTGAATTAATTGACGAGACCTTCGCGAAAATGCCATCCTAATTCTTTCTAAACAGTATTGAGGTTGCTCTGTTAGCAAAATATTGGATAATAATGTGACAGTGCGAAATTGACAATAATTTTCAAAGGGCATACCGAGCAAACGATTAGCAAAACCAGAAACCCTATCATATTTTCGTAACCCAAAGACGTATCGTACAGTGCTGTTAAACGCGACATTCAATTTTCTTTTGCTCACATAGCTGCAATTACAAAAAAGTTCACACCCGTAAATTAGTATAGGTATTACCAAGGTCTTAGCGAGTAATAAGCGCGTTTGAATTGGTGTAAACGACTGAGTTACCCATAAGGTGCGCAATGCACCATACACTTTTCCGACGAGTGTATTTATATGGTTATCCCAAGTTAGATGCCGGTTAAATGTCATTCCAAGATTTTTTGAAGTTTTGCATTCCATGCATACAATTGCATTCCAAAGACAATTTTTTTGTAGCAATTTGCTTCGAAATGTTTGGAGCACAATTCTTGTCAATGTACTGGTCATTAAGACAACGTATCGCCTCAAGCCAATCCTTGTTAAATCCATTTTTTTTTACGCAATCTTAATAAAGCAAAATGAGTTTTCTGCCTCATCTTACCGATGGAAACAGATTTGTCCCTTTTTAGAGAAACTTGAATCATATTGCAAATTGCAACCAATTATACAACACTTCATTTTTTAATTTTAAATCTTTATTCAATTAATCAATAAAACACAGTGAGTTTCCAATTTATTCCGCTTATGTTGGAACCAACGCGAATTTGTCTACTAGCAGTCCATATATAATAAGTCAATACACACAGCAAAGGACTGCGCCTCTCAACTGATTTGTCGGAACTTTAGTTGACTTTCCGGTGACTAAAATATGGTAGGGCATTCAAGGAAGTGCGCACATGACAAGGGTGACTATTTTGTTACTAATCGGCTTATTTTTTCCATGAAATTAAATTCCATTCCAATGACCATTGCCGAATTCTGAAGAAAAGTCCCAAGATAAAGCCCCAAGTAACAATTTGACTTCGGTAAGGTGCTATCGAAGCTATTTCACCTGCCGCAATATTAACTGCATAAGGTCTAATGGAAACACATTTGGCGCACTTAAATGCAAGTATTCACTTGTTTAAGACTTCCTGAACAGCTTGGATAGACCGTACCGAAACTTTATGGAAGCTTTATAGAGGCTCAAAAATGAACAAGAAAAATAAATTTTTCATTTTCTTATTCTTTTATTTTTTTTTTCCTATTATTAATTGTTATATCCAACGACTTTTTGCAATTTTCATGGAGTTTACCATTTATGTACTCTTTATCTATTTATTATATATAATTCTACTGTACGTGTGTTGTGACTGAACTCCTCCTAAACGGCTGGACCGATTTGCATAGATTTTTTCCTATGCGTTTGGGTTGCGCCCCGGGTGGGGCGTTCAAGTAAATTTTAATTTACGCAATAGTGGTTTGTTTTATTTCGAATTGCAAGACAACGAGTGTGGTGTCATTGAAAACAACACAAACTTGAATCAAGCAACAACTACGGCCACAGGTAGGTATTCTAATTTAAGTGTATTGCATTAAGTGCGTTTCGTTATTTTCATATTTAAATTTGTTTGTATCTTTGGATATTTTTGGTGTCGCATTTTCAGTGAATATTAAGTGTATTACATTCACATATAATCGGTTAAATACATCGGCACAAGATCAATTGACGGACAATGGAAATGTAATAAATCCGACTGCAATCACACGTGCTAATGAAAGTCAAGAGCACCGCAATGAACGCCTTCGAGCTAATGCATTGACACAAAGACTGGCCCGTCAACGAGTCACCGACACATTCAGAACACGCGAACAACAGCGTTTGCAAGTATAATATAAAAATAAGTCGGATTGTGTTTGAATTGATGTTCTCTTAATGCGTGAACGGATTTTGTTTCTGGAAACTTTAAATGAAAGGTGACGTCAATACCAAGGTTTGTATGTATATAAGGCATTTATTTGTATGTGTATTGGTTATACGAGTTATAGGCATTTTAGCGAACATACTTTAAATGAAATTTTGTGGATATGTTAAAGATACGATCGTTTTGGGACAGGTGACAGGTGGTAGTCAATCTCCGAAACCACTCAACTGATTTCAATGGAAGTTTGTGGATGGGTATGTTAGGTTCCACCTAGGAAGATGGTATAGTTTTGGACTCGTTGGGTGGCGCTGCTGTCGAACGATCAAGAAGCCGGAAATCTATGAAGTCGTTTCTAAGCATTGAACTCAATTTAATTCCAAGGGAGTTTCATTCGTTCAATAGAGAGGTTCAACTATCAAAAGGGATGTTAATAGTTTAATAAATTTTAGGCGGTACGAAGTTCGCCGAGTCAGCTAGTAATTTATATTTTACTTACATGCGCCGCACTGAGAATCGAACATGGGTCCTACTGCGTAGTAGTCCGATACACTACCCCCTAGGCTAATTCGTCATAATGCTGTAGCAGTGATAAATCTGAACTACTTGATACATTTTAGAGTTTCGTTAAAATTTGCAATAAACTTGCAGCTTACTCGACCGAAGTTGTAAGCAAGACATTTAGTATTACCTAATTTATTTATGAGTGAAAAGTGTTTATTTAGAATCACATTATTGACATATTTTTCACTGTGCTAAAAGTGTTTTATTTTTTGTCATTTTTCCCCGATTCATTAATTATGGTTTCTTTAGACAGTTTTGATTCATTTCATATGAAATTAATTTTTACCTCTATAAAGCCTCCATATGTAAGTAAGGAGGAATTACGAGTAAGTGCTTCTGTACAGCTTCCAATCGCAAGCGGTTGACTGCTTGACAGTTCATTGCTTCTATAATGCCTTCGGTTAAAAGCTCTAAAGAAGCTTCTAGGAAGCGCTTCGAACCACAAGCTTTATCGAAGCAATTCACTTTCCACACATCTCCAGACACAATTTCAGATGTCTAATAGAGATCTTATCGAAGCTTATTTTCATATCCCTCTATAAAGCCTGTGTATATGCCTCGTAAAGGACTTACTGAATTTTTTATCGAAACAATTGCTTCGAAATAGATCAACTTCGTTTAACAAAGACTATAGAAGCTCTATCGAAGCTGTTGCCTACCTTACCGAAGTAAAATTGTTACTTGGGAGGGCCAGTGAGAAAAAAGTGACATTTCTGAAGCAGAATAGCTTATTTAGAATTTTTGAACGATATTTAACAAATATTGGTTCGCTAAACACTATATGTGTTCCATTTAAAGGGTTTTTATTTGGAAATATCACTGTGTACTAGGGGGTCGTTACAGCACCCAAAAAAAATTGTCGAACAAATGTTGAAAACCGCTGTTAAATCGACTGCATTCGTTGTCATAATCGACCCGACATCCAATGCTTTCAATTTAGCAGAGACATGGTTGTACTTTCCAAAACCAAATTATGAAAATGAGAGCATTTGTTGTTGAATGTACAGCAAATTTTGTAAAATACACAATACTTATGTGTATAAACTACGGATTTTGGTTGTATTATTCACAAAACCTTGTCAAAATGCAATTTCTTTTTGTAAAATCTATGCTCCAAAATAAAAAAAAAGCATACACCAAATAATTTCAAATTCCTTTTATTGAAGTATTAATGAATCCATAAATGGCATAGTTACATTATGTTTGGTTATACAGAAAAAAAAAAAATAAATAGGTACACTTATTTCGGAAAACTCTTGTCCCATCCATTAATTTATTTAAGTGAATAGGTGGACTTGTAAACTTATTAACCACATAGCAACTATAATGAAAATTAAAATACCAATTTTGTATTCAAACTTTTTGACAATGTGAAATTGCCCACCACTTCAAAAATTTCCACCTCTAATAGTAATGTTTTTTCGGTAGCCGCGTTTCCTATAACGGGATTATTCTGAGCTGTATCCTTATTTAAATTGCTGGCTTCCACATACTCAGCATTTTCAGACAAAAAAAAAGTCAGAAATCATTTGAAAAAAAACCTCACAACTTTGCACTCTAATAATTCGTCTTGTTGGTTCTAGACTTGATGATTAAAAGAGCAAAGGAATGTGCAGGAATGTATAAAGCATGAAAATGTTCTGGCTGGGCGAGTGGGTTACGGTAAATGCAGCTGTCATATTCACAACTCAACGTATCATATTAACTGAAAATGGTTGTAGGTTTGAATGCTTATGCAGCGCATTTTGGTTGTAGATTTGACCAATTCATACATGTACATTTAACAACAAAAATTGACAACGCGCTGTCAATTTTACAACAAGAAATTGCGATCAATTTAACAATTTTATTGCTAAATAAAAGCAAACTCTGTGAAAGTTACAATTAATTGTGAATATGAACGCATTTGCTGTTAAATATACAAATATGCAACTTATTGTAAATTTGACTGCCATATGTTGTATAATTTACAGCGGAAATTTTTTTGGGTGAGTGAACCACCGGGTAGTATACAGTGAACTTATAGTGTTTATTTATTATTTTATAAGAAAAATAAAAAGCAAATGCAAGTAGTTAATAAAAATACATTTTTACTCAACATTAACATTAAAAAAAGTGAACAATACAAAAACATAAGTAATAAAAGCAACAAAAAATAATAGCAACAATAAAAAATAATCAAACGTTAAAATAAATGACTTTCAAGAACTTCAATAATATCCCAAAATTTATAAGTAACAAAAAATAATAGTAGGTAAAAATTAATAAAAAAAAACACAAAACCATTAACGAATGTTTGACAGCTGATAGGTCGTTGCTAAATGAAAATTCGGAATTCTGAAGCCTGGAACGACAATGATCTGGTTCACTATTCGACATTTTGGAAAAATTTGTTTGTATAAAAAAAAATATTTCACAAATTTTATTAACATACTAATCCACATTTTAAACTATATCCAATAAATCTCACTAAGCACATTACTTTTTTAAATGGAACAAAAAGAAAGGTCGATTTCTTATTAACTTACAAGTAAAAATCACTATTTCTTGAGCACAACCCACATTGACGACCGCACTACTCAAATTGACTGGTAAATTCATAAAGGATCGAAACGTGGCCTATTTTCTCTTTACTTGGTTATTCTCTTATGTTGAGATTCTGTAAATTTAAAAGACTTACTGCGTGAGCCACTGTGGGACTGTTTACCCTACATTTCATTGAATCTTAAAGTGAAAAAAGCTTATATATAATTCAAAGCTATAAAGAAACCATTTTAAAAATGAAAACTAGTATTAGAAGTAGTATAAAATTGACAAGTGGTACTTTCGTACTCGTAAAAGTCAAATAGTACTGATTTTTGTAAAAAAAATTTTTTAAACCTTTTTTCAAGCATGGCTTCGGCTTTCGAGTTTTTCCGGGAAAAGAAACGCAGTAGAGAAAGACGTTAAGTCGCATAAGATGGCGTGGACAGGTAGCAGCAGACCTCATCCAGCTTGGAGTGCGCAACTGGAGGGAGATAGCTTCTATTCCGCGTAACTTGAGAGGTTTGTAAGTTGAGGCTATTTCCCTAGACCTTTTCTTAAGCTTTTCCATTTCTTTCAATTTTCAATTTCTTCATAATAGCTTCAAAGTTTTGCTGAGCTCCCATTAGGAAGAGGGATAGTTGCAGAATTTCTTCAGTATCCTCGTCCTCACAGTCCTACTTCATCAATCTCTAGCAAGAGTCTTTTTTTTTTTTTTAATTACCTGCCCAATGGCTCACATTGCGACCAAGATTTATATACTGTGATTTTTAAAATTCACAAAATTTATCAAACTTCAAAACGTAAAATTAATGACAAGCAAAACTCTGAAATTTCTAAAATCTTACAGAGAGAACTTGCATCACTGGACAAAGACCCTTGATTTGTACACGACACAAACAAATCTCATAACAATTTGTCTGTCAAATCAAAGTGAAAAATGGCCAATTCTAAGGAAGTCATCTATCCCGAAATCGAACCGAGCGTCATAAGCAAGCAGATGATTGAAAAGGCCTACTCGGAAAGCGGCTACAAAGGGGAAGCTTTAAGACTCCATCAACTCCAAACTATTTCCTATGAGAAGATAACCGTCCTAAGATTGGAATTTTTAAGTAAGTTTTGTAGAGTTTGCCTGATGGGTTTCCTCTTAATTTTATGAAGTCGTGCTTGTGTTGTAGCAAATTTGTCAAACTACATTATGTGGATCTGAATGTCGAAATTACCTTCGATCTGTAGCAAAACACTTTAAGGACTTGTGTTCAAATGTACATCCCTCTAGTACGCGTCTCTGTGACACAAACGTAGATAGAAGTCCAATTATGATCTCATAAGTTTCGAGAGGTCTTAAAATTGGTAAGGGTGCCATTTAGAGCCTTTCTCAGTTTGCAGTGAAATCTGACGAGGACAGGGGACATTGCAAATAACAAAATAAAGCCCGTGGGTGTAATTTATTTTGTTTGGGCCTTAATTCCGTGGGGGTTATTTCACTGCACCGCAAATTTATTACCCAATCACAAAAATGCCCAATAAGCTTTTAAAGCAGCACACTTTTCCGAAAAGGTCTCCATGTCTTGTTTGGCTAAAGTAACATATGACCTCCCTTCAGACATTCTCCGAATAGACCATCTCTGGCTGATGCCCAATCTCACCAAGTTGGGTCTCACTGGCAACAAGATAGAAGTCATCGAAAACATCGAAATGTTGACATCCCTAAGCGAGCTCAATCTGTCTTTCAACTGCATTGAGAAGATCGCCAATTTGGACACTTTGAAGAACCTGGAGATCCTTAGTCTTTTTGGCAACATGATAACTGTCATCAAGGGTCTTGATGCCCTGGAAAATCTGGTCATCTTCAGTGTCGGGAACAATCGTATCGAGTCCCTAAAGGGAGTATGTATACAATTCTTACAAAGCAAATTCTTGTCGAAATGTGTCCCTTTTTGACAGATGGAAAGACTTCGATTTTTGAAAAAATTAAGCGTATTCAACATGGCGGGAAACCCGGTTTGTAATACCCTAGCACACCCGCTGTCATCTTATATCGCTGCAGTGCTGCCAAACGTCAGGTACTACGAGTACGTTTACATCGAAGACGACGTCAGGAAGACCGCAAGGGAGCTTTTCATGTAAGTCACGGTGGAAGCCTAGGGGGATTTGTGTCATGTGTGATTTTTTCCAGTCGCGAACTGCGTGAGATAGAAACCGGCGAAGAAGAGGAGATCGAGCATCGCCATCAGCGAGCTCGCGAGCTCGAAGGGGAACAGAGACTGTCGAGCAGCTTTGTCGAATACCTAAACGAGCACCAGCTCTATCAGTCACTGTGGGCGGGCGACGAAGATGGCGGTGTTCTCATCCAAATCGGAGGACAATCTATTGAAGATCTGCTCGATGAATACCGGAGCGATTTTTACACAGTTACCCAGAAAATCTACCAGCTCGGCTTGAAGAAATTCGAAGAGCGACAGACGGAAACAGGCCTTTTCTCGAAAGCCGTGGGAGACGGCGAACTGGCGGCGCAGCAGTCTGGGCATCGAACAATCGAAGACTTTCTCGTTGTGAAAGACGAAGTGTTCAAAGAAGCCACCGTGTGTCTGAAACAAATCGAATCGCGGTCCATTCAGGGTGAGGATGACGACTCGCCAGAGGCCGCGGCTCTGATTGAACAGTTCGAAGATCTTTCATTGGACTTCTTCGAAAAATGCAGCAATGTGTGGCAGGTCCTGATGGGCGATGAACTGCACCTGCACGAGAGCATTTTGGTGAGGTGTGCACTTTTAACAGCCATCGGGCTGTAGTCTTAATTTGTGCTTTAGGAATCGACTTCTTTCTTCGAGCGAAGCATCCAGGAAATGATGTCGAAATTCATCGAAAAGACTCAGACGTACTTCGCGCAGATTCGAGATCTGGCTGTTCGATTTTCGGAAAACCTATTGGATCTGGTGCAGCAGTATATTGAAGAGAAAACCTCCTTAAGAGACTTTGCTGATGTTCCCGAGGGATTGCGAGTCTGTCTGGAGGATAAGGATGCTGTCATGGACCTGATAGCCGGCATGAAGGACCACCACATACAGAAGATCGATGCACGGGAGGATCGGTTGGTAACGCGCAGTAGACAGTTCATAGCGGACTTGATTGGAGGATTGCAAAGGTGGGTGGATATATCAGACCTATCTTAAAGGACAGTTGTGGATTGATTTGTGTTTCAGGGACGAATTGGAACGAAATCGTTCGAAAATTTTCGAAGTCAACTCTTACATTGAACACATGACGAGCAGTTTTGAATCGTTGCAGGGCGAGATTCGCGAGCAGCTGTTGAATGAGAACATTTAGCGGAGCAGTAAAATCTTGGAAATTGGTACAAAAATGTTTGCGGTGAAAATGTTGCTGTCCAACATTCCTCCATTCGAACTCATTATTGGGAACTAAAATACGTCCGAAAATTAATTGCGAATGATTTCCTGTTAGATCGGTACATCACAAATTCGATTGTGGTTGCGAAATATATTTTGAAATAAAGGGTGATTTTTTAGCTGGTTTGGTTTTGGCAACACTGGTTTTGACAGCTGACGTGTGTTTAGTACCTTGTGTCACTGTCAAACAGCTTCAGTTTGGTTTGCAATTTAACCATGGATCGTCTTACAAATGAACAACGCTTGCAAATTATTGAATTTTACTATCAAAATTCGTGCTCGGTTCGAAATGTTCATCGCGCGCTGCTTCCATTTTATGATCGGCATTCTCGACCTTCTGAGCAGTCTATTCAGAAGATTGTGACCAAATTTCGCACCAAATTTACTTTGTTGGACATTAAACCACCAACACGTTTACGTACTGTGCGTAGTGAAGAAAATATTGCGGCCGTATCAGCTAGTGTGACAGAAGACCGCGAAATGTCGATTCGGCGCCGTTCCCAGCAGTTAGGCCTTTGTTACAGCACTACGTGGAAAATTTTGCGGAAGGATTTGGGCGTAAAGCCTTTTAAGATACAGCTGGTGCAAGAACTAAAGCCAGCCGACCTACCACAACGCCGAATTTTTGGTGAATGGGCTCTTGGAAAGCTGGCCGAGGATCCGCTTTTTTATCGAAAAATTGTGTTCAGCGATGAGGCTCATTTTTGGTTGAATGGGTACGTAAATAAGCAAAATTGCCGCATTTGGAGTGAAGATCAGCCAGAAGCATTGCAACAGCTACCAATGCATCCCGAAAAAGCCACTGTTTGGTGCGGTTTATGGGCCGGCGGCATTATTGGGCCATATTTCTTCAAAGATGATGCGAATCGCAGCGTTACTGTCAATGGTGAACGCTACCGAGCGATGATAACAAACTTTTTTTTGCCCGAAATGGAAGTTCTTGACTTGCATGATATGTGGTTTCAACAAGACGGTGCCACATGCCACACAGCACGCGAAACAATGGCGCAATTGCGAGGCGAGTTTGGTGAACAGTTAATTTCACGTTTCGGGCCGGTCAATTGGCCGCCTAGATCGTGCGATTTGACACCATTAGATTATTTTTTGTGGGGGTATGCCAAGGCTAATGTGTATAGGGACAAGCCCGCTTCGATTGACGCACTGGAAGCCAACATCCATGCATTCATTCGTGAGATACCGGCCGATATGTGTGAAAGAGTATGCCAAAATTGGACTCAGCGGATGGGCTACCTGAGACGCAGCCGCGGTCAACATTTGCATGAAATTATCTTTAAACATTAAATTGCAAGGTTCAAACTATCGATTCAAATAAATATTTTTTCATTCATTTTTTCGAATTTTTTGTGTTTTTTTTTTTTAAAAAGTTCTAAACCTCTTAAAAAATCACCCTTTACATGTCCGGCTACACCAGCGTTGATAACTCGTGGGAAAATTACCTTTTCGTGGGAGTTTTGATGATTACAAACCGTCTCGTGGGAAAAAGGGAACAATTTCGTTGAAAATTCGGTTACTTACAAAAAAAAAAAAAAAGTTGTACTTCAATTTTCAACCTTAGATCATATTTCTACGTCTTATTCAATGTTCATAAAACGAGCCGATTGTTATGTAATAAATCCCCTACAAAAAAAACACGTACTTTTAACTTTATAACTTTTTCCATTACGTGGTAAGAGAAAGATATTGTATTCGTACAAATTTTCGAACTCGAGATGTTTATCAATTTTGGCACGATTTCAACCAAAATTGGTATTTAAGCTTAAGTAGGTGAGGTAAACATAACTGTATATTCAGTTTTCCGCTTTTGAAATTTGGACATATCTCGAAAACGGCTCATGCGATTGTAACAAAAATGCATTTCTAAGGTAATATGGTCATTTCTAACTTAATGGTAAACTCAGTTTTTCTCTGTATAATCGTTAAATAGATTTTTGAAAAAAGGCATTTTTGAAAAATTTAGTTTCCTTTAGTTTAGCTGAAAACGGCAATAACGATTTTGACCAAAATGCAAACTTAGAGTAAAATTGATGTTTTCAAAATTATTGCGTCCTTAATTTTTAATTCGAATCACCAAAAACGCTTATTTTAAAAACTGCTCATATATCAAAAACGCCATTTTAGATTTCGATAAAACTTTAAAAACCGAGTAATGCCTACATCCTAAACAATAAATTGTACTCGGTTTTCAGCTAAATAGTTAAGCAATTGTGTTTTTCAAACTAAACATTGCAATATTTGGTACAGCTTTGTCTGCCAAATTTTACAAAAACCGCTCTAACGATTTTGACCAAAATACATATTAAAGATGAAATCAGTATTCGAAATACGAACCCTTAGTTCTTATCAAAAAATTCGAAAAAATCTGTTTTTTTAAGTTATTCATATTTCCCAATCTATTTTCACATATCTTTGCTATATTTTTGTTGTAATCTCCCCCCACTTCCAATAAAAATGCAATAACAGCTACGCAAAACTTCTTTTAAGCAAATATTTCCCTTCTTTCAGCCTTGTTGGATAAACAGCCTAAAATAATTTCAACCACTTCCTTACACAACCAGAACCTCCCACTTCAATTGCACCCCCACATACGTCCATCGGCATTTTCGGTTTAGAACTGCTAATGCAAACTCAAAAACAAATCTCTGAAAACGTACATATATATGTTTCTATGTAAAGATATCGGTCTAACACGAACCCTACTTCCAATCATAGACACCTTAAACCAGAATTACTTATACATTCCAGTCGAAATAAAAAAACAGTGTAGGGCAAGGGCATATACATCAGAAAACAGAAACTCCTGCTACACTTTGCCTTGTACTCAAAAATCTTGTAAAGTGTAAGAGCTTGTAAAATAGTACTGTAGATGCTTTTAACTCTTTAACCATAACTTGGGACAGTTGCCTGCTTCTGACAGCTTCAACTTATAAAAACTCACATTAGCTGTTTTTTATTATCAGCTATGATCCATATAGATCATCGATTTACATGCACTTACAACAACAGCATATGATCCTGCTTCTCATCGATATCACGAATCATGATCTGAAAATTATTTCCACTATTTCCCACTAGGTGGCTTGTTAATTTTGAAATGTTGGTGTGCCTGTAAACGATAGCCACACAATCACGTTGCCAGACTAAAAAATGGAACACAAAAAATCAATTGATTTTTTTGGCATTCAAATAAAGTCCCTGTCCGTATTCCGAGTTATTTTGTTTTTTCTCGTTCTATAAGGGTATGTCCAGACCAGCCAAACATTTGATAAACAATTAAATACCTACATGTTCCATATTTATTTCTAAAACACTTATTAAACAAAACAATTTTTATGAAATGTTAAGAAATGTTTTGCTGGTTTGGATCTGGACACCAAAAAAACATTTATGAAATGTTTCACTGTTACCCAATCGTGATGGGAAATAATTTTCGTTTTACAAGTTTTCTTGCAGAAAGTGAGCGCTGTTTTTAAATAAAATTGAAATGTCCAGAAAAGCTTGGAATAGCTAATGAGAAAGTGATTCATTTAATACGATTATTTAAATTAAATCGCGTGTCGCGTGATTGCCGAGACAAAAATTACAAAAATGAAAACTTTACTCGCTGCTAATAATCCTACCACATTATTTTCTTTTAGTCCAAAACAGGATAAAGTTGAAACATTTCATAAACATTTAATAAATAAATTTCAGAAATCTTTTATAAATGTTTATAAAATCTGTCCGATTTGCTTCAGACACATTTCATAACCATTTCTGAAATGTTTCGGTGGTCTGGACACACCTTAATATGCCAAGATAAACTCAAGCGGTAGCAGCAAAATATTGTTCATGTGTTGCATATTTGAATTTAAAATACCAAATTTGTTTCACAAAAATAAATTTGAAAAGAAAAATTATGCGAATTTGATTCAAATATGGTAACACCCCCGACATTGCAAGCGAAATGACATGTGCTTTGTGTGACGTCACGTTGAGAAGAATATTTGCAATATGAAGTTTGAAATACCCTGTATTATCTGCTTTGTTTTTGAAAGCAACTGTTGCCACAATTCTAAAATTAAACTTTTCAATAATCCGTTGTGTTTTATTTTCGTGATCTGATTCGGATCAGATCACGCTGATAATAGAAAACATCTTTTGTTGTTTATATTTATGTACTGCCTATCAGATGAAGAGCCCAAAAGTGAATTTTCTATACTTCATATTCCTTTTCCTATATCCTATTCACCGTTTCTTTTCAGATTTCTACCTACTTAATGAAAAAAGAAAACAAGCAACCAAACTTTTGATGAGCGAGAAAGTTTCATTCGACCCAGTCGTGCACTTTATTTGTTTTCTCCTTCTTCCAATTAGATTCCTTATAGAATATTTTGTCGCCCATTTTTAATACTATTTACATATCTTGTTCCTAAAAAATATTGAAAATAAGGTGTGTGTGTTTATTTTTCAAAATTACCCAAGTGGGAAAATTTGTGGGAATTGTGAGATGCGGGAGGGAAAAATGGGAACAAAAGTAATTGTCCGAGGGAAAAACCATCCCAATGACATACTAACACTGGGCTAAACTGCGAAGCGTTTTCAAATTGATTCCGAGTTTGATTTGATTTGAGGTAAATGCGCGAAGACTTTGGAGTAATTATGGGTCCGAACATTTTTGTAAACGTTTTAAAACAAAATTTTCTCGCGTTTGCGAAGTGACTTTGGCCTCTTTTTTGGATGGTTGCAGTTTTTTTTTTGGGGCATTTTTGTACCGATTGGGAGTTGTTAACTGACGTGTTTAAAGGTGGTTGCGATGGTTCTACTTGGAGTGCGTTTGTGTGTTTTAACGGCGAATATGTTTGTGCTACAGCGGGGCTATTAAAAAGGCGTTTTCAAGACAAGAGGGAAGCGTGTGCTTGTTTCTGAAATATGCGAGTCGAGTTTGAGTAATTTCAGGGCGAAGCTCTTTCAGACTGTGCGAGGGATCGTGACTTCGATGACTTCGAAGCCATTTTATGACGATAAACAGTCTGGAAACAGTTGCAAAGATGATGGTACCAGGGATGGAAAATGCCATTTTCGATTTGTACTGAAAACTGTTGTAAGATCGTCCTGAAATGGAGCCAACTGTATTGAAAACATTTTTTCGTATACGAAGTGAATTGAAAATATTTTATTTTCAAAAACAGAAACAAAAATAAATTAACAAAACATTAATGACTTCATAGCAAAACTATACATACCTACAAAAATAGTTTATATTTTTAATCTATGAGCTCTTCAGGCTTTATACTCTCTATTCGCACATTCATCTTCAAAATATTTCCCTGAACTTGAAACTTAGAACAGGATGAGCTTGAGTTTATAATCAAATTTTTTGTTTCAATCAAAGACCAGCAAGTTTCGACTTGAAGTCGGTTTCGATATTTGGACTTGATTAATGTCTGGCAAGGAAAAATCCTTTTGACATTTGCTGATGAGGAATAGCGAGAACGACTTGAGCAATTTTGTAAATATTTTCAAACATCAGCTCATTAGACGCGTGTTTAATTAAATTTACTTCAGCTCAAAATTCTGAAATTGAATAATATTTAAATTGCTGAATTTGTTTGCATTGTTAATTTGTTGAATAATATTTTTTATATTAGGAACAAATTCAAAAAAAAATTTCAATATAGAATCCGATTTTTCTGATACAACAGCTTCTGGTGTAAAATACTCCGGAAAATTTAGAAAGGGATTTTGAATATTAATTTTCTTGTTTATGTCTTCGAAAATGACATAAAGTCATCATAATCTCGATTATTTTAATTGTTTTCTTAGAAAAAGCTTTACAAATTGCAACAGAATTCGAAAGATACAGATGGATAAATTGTATCGAATTAAGGCAAATTGTACTTTTGTACTCGAGCAAACATTTCAATTGTATCGACTTTTCCATCCCTAGATGGCACCAATCTAATTTTATATTTTCGAGATTCACTGCTTTGTTGTCATATTTCCACCCGCCCACGGTCAGTCTAGTCCTCTCACAGTTCAAATGCAATCTGATGTACTATATTCGTGCACGGTCAGACGCCCCCTGATTTAGTCAGACTTGCCGCCCACAGAGGTGTCAATTACACAGGATATATCAATTCGCCCAAAATGAGATATCCCCTTCAAGCAAATTATCGCTTCCAATCATTCGTCGTACTCCCACCGACTGCAGACAGTATCACTGCATAGATAGAGGAGTAGGTACACCCACGGGCAAGTTACACGTAACCAAACACGATATCCTTTGCCAAATTTGAAAGCTTCAATATGTATTACATAATCGTGTTTATTGCACATTCGGCTGCACCTGAACAAAACCGCAATCCACCAAATCCAATCTGGTGAATCGAATCCAACTCGCTGTCTTCCGGCAAGATCCCGGATACGGTGCGCGCCCCACCATAAAACATTCGCATGTAATTTTCAAGGAACTTCCCGTTTGCCCCGCACCAGATTTTTGCCATCCACCTTGTGGTGTTGAGGAGGCGTAAAATGATTGCCTTGTTCTACAGGATTTCGGAATGACTTTAGTGCGGTGGTATAGTCCACCACCGCACCGACATGGTGCGCCAGATTGGTCCACAGCTGCTGCTGAGAGTTCCAAAATCTATTGAGTGAATAAGTTTTTACGGTTTGTTGCGAGGTGGTTACTACTTACGGACTACCGGCGATGTGTGCAAGAAGCCGTGAACAACGAGTTTGGGGTTGCTGGACGTGTTTTTCGCTTGTAGTTATTAGCCGCGATTTTGGGCGGCGAATGGAGGTTGTTTTATGGTTAAGTAGAGATGCGAGTGGTTCAGACTTCAGACTTGATTGAGTGGGTTCACTGAACGCACAGCGAAATTGGAAAGTTTATACCCACTCGATAATTAAATGCCCCCATCTTCAGAATGCACAACACTGCAATCGTCCAGGAGTTAACTACCCAGCATTGTTTCGATGCCCTCTTGTTCACATTAAAATCAACAAAAAAAGCAGCATACCGCAGGAGCACGTCTTCCCTTTCGACCCATTTTCTAATGGAAATATAATTCCTGTCGGCAAAGGCCGAAAAAGCTCTTAAATAAACCCTAATGCTCGTGTCGTCGCAGTTGTCGTGGCAGTGTTTCCCCGTCCGCACCACCCGGCTTTTCACCGAGTGTAAGTTGCCGGCGCGCAGCGTAACTGTAAAACGTCTATAGTCGTTCGAAAAAGCCAATAAATTGTCTATCTACATACCCGAACAAGGGTTCCATTTGGGGGACGGTGAACGAGAAAAAAAAAAAAATAAGAACAGAGTAGTAGAAGCAGGAAAAAGAAACTACGAAGAAGCGAAACACGAATATCTAAAGGATAAACTCGCCGGAGTGAAATGATCCTTTACTCTTTCAAGACCCGATGGTACAACGTACAAGTGGGCAACGGTTGTCCTTCGAGCTGTTTTAAGAGATTTTCGGTTTTGTTTCCTCTTTTTTTTTTTATAATTCATCCTTTTGTCTGTAATTCCAGTGGAGAATTACATCGAGTCCTTGTGAAAAGCATATTGTTTGGGCGGATGAACAGGATACGGTGTTGTAGGGTGGAGTTTTTGGACAGTGGGCACATAATATGCACTCTTGGATGTGTCGACATGTATACAAAGGAAGAGGAAGAAAATGCAAATGAGATCAAGGAGATTTGTGGAGGTGAACATAAAAAAGAAATCTTCCGCCAGAAGGACATAATTTGTTTCACTTTATGCTACTGTAGTTTTGCCGTCTCGAATGCTATGCAAATATTTATGAGCTTAGTAATAATTTGTTGCTCAAAGGACATGGAGATTCGAGTTAGATTTAAGGTTCGGTGCGGCAATAAGGATAAGTGGACGACGTGCGTACCTTTGAAGGCGATAATCTGGTTGAAACATGGGACAGTTTGGTGAATTGTTCTGCTGGATTCACAAGTAGTTGGGTAACTTATTTGTGTAGGAGATTGGACAAAGAAGTAACGAGTGCCACGTCAACGGTCTGCGGAAAAATATTTACAATGCCCATCAGGTTAGACCCCCAAAAATTCACAAAATACACCGTCGGAATTTGTTTTCACTGCCTTGAACGTCGGGCACAATTTTTCTAAAGTATAACCGTAAAGAAAAGCTCCTCCATTGCCCTGCTCAACTACGGGATAAATTTCTATGTCCCTTACATTGTTCCCTAATATAAGACGGACACAAAAACATGCTTGTGAAATGGCCAATTATATTTTTTCTTGCATTCCAGAGTCCACATCAAAAAGCTACGCAAGATCGCCTGTCAGTGTTCGGGGGTCGAGGGAAATTGTTCTCTTTGAGGGAAATTTGAGTTAAAAAAACTTGTGATGTTGTGATACAAAATATCCTTACACATTTTAAGTCGTTAAAAAAAAAGTAACCAGACTCATTTTAAAGAAACGAAAGGAACAGTTTATTGAGTTTATTGCGTTTGTAATGCAAAAAAGCATCGAAATGGCGTTAATTGTCTGTCTGTCTGACTGTCTATTCCGCAGAACTGTCAAGCGAGTTTAAAGAAGGAATTTTACGAAAAGTTGATGGGATTTATATGAGAAACGCCTCATGAGCACTGTCAATGAAGTGAAAATGAGAAAAGTAATGGTATAGGGCAATAAAAGGGAATTTTTCGACTAACTGATGGGATTTATCCAAAAAGCGCCTCCCTAACGTGGCGCACTTTCAAAATGATGCAATTCCTCGTCAAAAATTCACTTCACCTATTATTTATTTATTTAATTACTTGGATCAATTAAGCAGCCTGCAAATTGGCATCCTCGAATATTGCAACAAATTTCAGACAGTCAGTTGATGGTCCTTTCGACAGGAACATGTACTTCATATATACCAGTGGATCAACGCAATCATTTTGTAGCTCACCAACCACCGAAGTCAAAAGCAACACTACGACTTGATCCTGAAATTAAATCCTCCCTTGACGCTGCCTTATTTCACACCCCCGGAACCCACAATGAGGGAGAGCAAGAAGTCACCCGCCCCAACCAACTGTTTTCATGGGATGATTTTATTTTACTTTCGCAGGAATGCCTAGAGCCAACCCTGACCTTTGAACATCACTCAGTTAGATTTCCAATTGCACAAGAACTGACCTTTGAAAGAAACTCCTCACAATGCAGGAAATACCTCAAAGCAAATTCCTAAAATTGTCCCCGTAAATTAAGTCCATCTCGGACCAACAACCACATGTTGAATTTCCCACCAGTAAGACGAGTTCCCAAAACTGTCATACAAGACGAGAGCATGCGCGTGTTTCATTCCACCATCTCCCAGGGATGCTCTTGAAACAATTTCATTCATAGACCAACAACCAGTCCCAACCAAAAGGATAACAGATTTAAATTCAGTTGTCGGTCTTCTAGTGACGGTCACGTTTGCCACCGGACGAACAAGGAATATTTAAAAAAGAAAAAAATCCCTTCTCATTTTCATAGAGTTAATTGAGTCCCTGTGTGTAAACTACACGTGCTTTTGCCTAGTGCTGAGTGAACACACAAATCAAGTTACTCCAGTGTTTTAGTGGTGAAAGAAAAAAGTTTCCAAAGCGTATATGTGAAGTCATCCCTTTTCCGTCCACTCCTAAGTGGGAAGTTTGCGTGCAAAGAGGAAAATAGATAAAAACCCATTCAATACTTAATGACTGCAATAATTCTTTTGGAATCACATAATGTAACATAAGAACGAGTATCCAACAAGGATAACGCAAATGTGGGTCAGTTTGTCATTGAAAATTTATAAATAAAATATAAAAAAAAACAAAATTGAAAGATAAACTTTTTAGATAAAATGAACTACACAATTGAATTGTAATGAATTGATATAGATATCCCATAGGGAAGAGCAGCGTCCTCTTCAGGCGGCTGGTGCTCTAAATGGCAACTAAACGAGGGATATTAAGAAAGAAAGGATTTGGTTTCGCAATGGAAACAAATAAAATGGGTCACGATCATGAAGAGTGGTTAAATTTTTATTTTTGAAGGGGTTTTTGCAGTTTATTTTTTTTTTTGAAATTTAAAAGGCCGAAGCGCGCTGATTTTTCGCCTCATCAAACTTTTTGGTTAGGGTCGGCATGAAGGGAGATATTCTGAAGATGTACCTTTATAGTGGAAGGAAAGTTTTTATTTTTATTTCGTGTAAAGCGCCAGTGGAGGTTGGATAAAATGTTGGTATAGCGATGGAGAGAGAATCACCGTGAATGGAATGCACAATGAAGTTGGTCTGAGTCTTGGGGGGAATGCCTTTTGAGGTTGAATTTTCTTTTAAGCGCTTGAGGTTGCAGGGGTGTTTGGTTAAGTTTTCAGAGAGGGGGAGACTGTTTTTTTTAGAGAAGCTCATAAAATTAAGATGGGAATGCAGTTTAAAAATACCGATTGGGGTCTATGTACCACTCAGTCATTTTTGTATTTTTTAAATGTTTGACTTTTGGGTCTTATCTTTATCTTTGGCCTTATCTTTACCGCATTGTCCCTCTGGCGTAGAGTTAATGAATTTCCTGTCCTTCAGCATCGATCGATGCACATATGCTCTATATGTCCCAGCCATCGTAGTCAATTTTTTTGAGGAATACTAATTTATTTAATTTTTTTAATAAAGGGCTTTTTAACGATTTGTTTCTCAAAGCAGTCAAACCATATGCAGAGCTTGGAAAGTGATCCCAGATTGGCGGGAAAATCACCAATTATGGCGATTCTTGAATAAAAAAAAGTGAAAAGCCTGGGATAAGCTTTAAAAGGGGGGAAATAAAAAGAGTCTCTTTGAAACTTAAATGGCTTAAAAAAAATTAAAACGTCATATTATTAGGAAATATGAAAACAAATTCAAAGAATGAAAATGCTCATCTAAACATAAAAGAAAACAGCCCATCAAACGTTTAATTTAGAATTTTTGTGTTTTTGATCGCATTCACTCGATTTGACTTGGGAAAACTAATAGTTTTACTAATAAAAAAAGGGGAAAACAGTCTTCAAAGTCTGGGAACACTGCTGTCATATCCATATCATAATTATAACCACTATCTTCGTTCTGTTAACGAAGTTTCTATTGCTCGAAGTAATGCGAACTCAATTTTAGTACCTATGATCGACACAAAACTTACCTTTAAATGTTTATCGTTCTGTGGAAAATAACCCCCATAACAGTGTTGATAGATCTTTTATATGAAATTTCCCTCGTTGAAAGCTGAAATATAATGGAAAAAATAAATTGTATTTGTAAAACCATTTGAATGACTTAAAAGATCAATAAAAATAAGTCTACCAAAAGTTTTGTGTGGCATTTTTAAGCACAGGGATTTTTTGACTTCGATTGACCACAAAAAGTCACTAAATGTATTACAAAATGATTCTTTTTGTAATACTGCTTCTATGGGCTCAATTCCCTGTTTTAAAAGCAAGTAAAGGGTTTTGTGTCTTTGAAGTTGTCGTCAATGTTTGTTTCCTTACCTAGCGCCAGCTATTTACTTTCGTTTCGAGTAGACCTGGGCCCTATTTCACTTTTCATTTTGCAATTTTTGACTTTATCTTTGCAAATTTCGTTTCACCAAACGTTTCACCATACTGCTCAAGGTGGATTCCCTTGTGTAGCTGGATGTGTTGACGGTTTTTTGTTTAGTTATTTATAGTAAATTACAGTTAGTACATAGTTCAAATGAAGGATTGAAACGTTAACTAGGCCTATGCCAAAAAAAGTACATGAGTGGGTGAACATAAGTACCTATAGTTAGAAATGAATAAGTTTTAAGTTATTACATAGTATTTATTTTTATACTACTGACGTAGTAACTCACATGTCTAACATTTTGCATATGGGCAGGTTATCAAAGTATCGGTCCGATGATAAATATTTTATTTGTTTTAATTGGTCTGAACTTAAAC
The DNA here is from genome assembly GCA_951230905.1 of Cheilosia variabilis. Lineage (NCBI taxonomy): Eukaryota > Metazoa > Arthropoda > Insecta > Diptera > Syrphidae > Cheilosia > Cheilosia variabilis. The sequence goes on along the minus strand of OX579680.1, from coordinate 55,965,745 downwards.
ATTGTTCAAATTTCAGTTTGAATCGAAATTCATAGAGTTTTAACAATTTTTTTAAGCCCAAAAAACAATTTTACGACTATAAGACTTGCTCTATATTACGTGTTGGGTGCAATTAAATATACAAACATACACGCATATGTTTTTCACTTTGCAAATTTTCAAAACACGATTATAAATGCAAAGTTCTCTTTGGTGAAACACTTATACTTTTCACTTTGCAAAAAAGTCTGAAAAAGTGCAAAATGCAAAGTCGTGAGAACTTTGCATTTTTGGTGAAACACATCGCACTTGTACTTTGCAGGAATTATTTTTTTTTGCAAAATTGCAAAGTGGAAAGTGCAAAGTGCAAAGTGAAATAGGGCCCTTGGGGATCTACTATGTATCTCGTTCCGAAGTAAATTTTTCTTTTCTACTATGCATTTCGAAAGTGGAATGAAATGTTCTTATGTCGCATTTAGAATTCCGAAATTATTACAGAGTACCTACTAAAAAGCGGAAGGGGAAAGCTATTTCGAATGGGACCAAATAGAGAGTTGGGCCTCTCTCTCTCTCTCTCTCTCTCTCTACTCTCTTCCAGAGTAATATTTTGAAACAACAGACAGATTTTCTTCAATTGACTTGAAAATACTTTCCGCGATACTAATAACAGTTTTTAGAGCCCAGGCAAAATTTTTCCAACTCTCAATTTTAAATTTTCCATACAAAATTATCCATTGTGACCTATAAAATATGTCAAGATTAAAAATGATATTTACTAAGGCCCTTTAGCTTCAATTCGATTTGACTTTAAGAAATATCTACATTCGTATTTTCGAATTTCTATTTCGAATCTTCATTCATTTTCTGGATAAAAAGAACATCTTAAGTAGAGTTACGTTCCCTCCAGAAATTCATATTTATTATTCACTTTTAGCTCATTTCATAACAGAAAATTCTCTTAAAAAGTATGATTCCATTCCATTCAGAAATTCTTATTTATTTTTTCACTTTTAGCTCATTTCAAGACAGAAAATTCCTTCGAAAAGAGGAAAAACTCCCACGACCTGGAATCACTGTACTCATATTTTGATTGAAATTCATTTCCCGCGGAATCTGACAGTTGCATTCGAAATTATGTTCAAACGTCTTGACACTTGCCAATCGTTTTTAGTTCAGTTAACTGTTAGGTTAACATGTGGCAGACTTTTGTCGATGTTTTCTGAAAATTGTGCTGATTTTGGTAATCGTTATAGAACCGCATGGTGGTTACCTTCGAAGTAGTGTACAAAGTGTGAAATTGGATAGGCAAGCAAATGTGGTTCGACTCCCAAAAATTCAAAAGTAATACCTTCGAAATTTGTTCACAAAGGTTGGAACTGACTCACGACGAAGACACAATAAGCTGAGCTCGAGCTGCTAAACAAAATACATAACCAAGCAGTCTAGGCAGAAGAATCAGCAACTAAAAATAAACAGAACTAATCGTCGTCTTACCTATATAAACAAAATAATACGACGAAAGAGTAATTATTGTAGTTGGGCTATTTGCTAACTATTAAAAGTACTGCAGAGTTAATTAGTATTAAAGCTATCAACGAATAACAAACAGGCTCGTCGGATTATAGTCACACATTCACCAAACAAATGGGTACGTTGATAGATACTTAACACCTGCCGTCCATGAGTGCTTTGCAATTTTCCACTTGCCATTTCGGCACAGTATAAATTTTTAAGCTCGCCTGGGAAGGAGTTGTTTTCCGCTTTTCGAAACCCAATTGTTACCCGAAAGAAGATCTTTCTTCTTATTCCACACAAAATCAGACTTCATGCTTAATTTGCTTAGCAGATGTTTCGTCATCTTTAAGTCATCGTTCGAAATCTGAAGAGCTGGCTTACTTTATTTCACTGTTGAGACATCTTTGCCTTTGAAAGACTGAGTTCGCTTGGCCTTTTTAAAAGACCTCGGATATTTTTTCTCGTGTGCTTTCCAGCAGTTCTAGTTATTCTATTTCTGTCCGGTAAAGGCAGTCAAATTACCAGCCAGTACCAGCAATTCAACAAATACCTCACCTCTTCACTAATCTCTATAGGGTAACTTCGGACATTACGGCGCACCTAACGTCAATCTGAAATAACTTTACTACGAACAGAATTTTTTAGTTCAGTAATTTTTTGTTATTAAATTCGAGAAAAAAGGAACATAGATAAATTAAATAAAAATAATAATTCAAGTCCATTAACAAAAAATAAATTAATTTAGAAGGAGGTTACAAAAAACCATATTTCCCTACCTGCGGGCAATATGGCGGTGCTTTTATTTTTTATTTAAACGCCCACACCCATCACAGGTATTGTTAAATGCAGTACAGCAGTAGTGGGACCTCTGTCCACAAAGGAAACACTGTGTCCACTCGTCCCTTCTGGTTTTAGTGGTTTTGCGGATATTTGGCATTTCTGAAGTATGTAATTATAAATAACTCACAGTTAAAATACTATTTTTAATGGATAATAATGTAAAATCTTTGTATATACATATAGTAGCGCCAATCCAGTAGTACCAGTATCCTAATAGGTGTCGCTACTCATACCAAATCGAGAATTAAATTACTGAGAGCTTTGAGCCTTTGATAATTTTATTCCTTATAAAAAAGCTTTCATTGAGATTTTTTTTCCTTCATTCATTCGATAATTGTTCGTCGTTCGGTTTCGGTTTTTGTTTATTTTAAATCTCCAGCATTATACAAACATTTATGCTTGACTCTAACTTCTACTTGCCGATCATCAGGACACTTCAACGTTGGCATTCCGAAATAAATTTAACCACTGGCTTTTCGAAACAAGTGCCTGATCTTCTCTCACTTAGGTGTGAAAGCTTCTCTGACTTGGACAAAAAATGTGTTATATTATTCGATGAAATGAAAATTACCCCGGAGCTGGAGTATCATGTGGGCGAAGATCACATATACAGATTTAATGACTTTGGTGATCTTGGTAGAGTGAATAAAGTTAGTACGCATGCATTCGTGTTTACATTACGGGGACTAAATTTTAATTGGACTCAGACTATATGAACTCGGCTTTAACTGTGTAGCTACAACTTGCGACCAGGGTAGCAACAACAGAAAAGCATATAGGTTATTGGATGCATCGGAAATGCGTCCTTTTACGCTAATTAATGAGCGGAAAGGGTTTTTACTATACGATGTTCCACACCTATTTAAAAGCGTCAGGACTACACTGCTTAAGGCTGATATAAAAATCAATGAACAAATTGTTTCTTGGCAAATATTAAGTGACTTATTTAAAGCAGAAGCATGTCAAATATTTCAGTGTTTTCATAAATAAAAAGATTGTCAACTTGCCCCTAATCCGTCCCAAAAATTAAGTGTTGAGCTAGCAATGAAATGTTTCATCGAGCAGAGCCCCTCGAAGGCTCACCGCTTCATAATCTACCTACTTATATAGCAGCTGAAAATACTGCATTGCTATGTTGACGGATCTAGACATTTGCTAACAAATCGTAGATAGTGATCGGGGAGGAAAAATTAAATATGGCAACCAGCCCAAAATACAAATTATTTTCTTTGACAACATCCCCAATAAATAGCAGATATGCCAAAAGGTCTAGACTTTCGTTTTCGCTGGTCGGAACAAACAGCAAAAATATTACTGCTGTTTTGTTTATCACATCAATTACTTTCGTTTAAATATAGCTTTTGTGTTGACGAAACACCGATAAAAACTTAAAGCTCCGTCTAAATAAATTAAGGGCAAAAACCAGTTTTCATTATTGAGCAATTGAAGCGCCAAAGCTTCTGTGGGATACTGGCACAACATATTAATTAGATTTCTTGGCGCTACTAGAGGAATGTATATACAAAGGTAATATGCATAATATAACATAACAATGCAAAACAGAAGGCAAAAAACGGGAAGAGACGAAGAGACATATAGGTATGAAACTATAATTAACATGAAATCTTTATAAGGACATTAATTTGTTTATTTATTTAAGTCTACCATTTTACAATTTACAGACTATATAATTACATAATTTAAAAAAAAAACAAAAAAACTCTTAACATAAGAGAAAAAATATTTAATAAAAAAAAAAATAATAATAAATAACTAAATATATGTATATATAGTAAAAAAAAACTCTTCAAGTGAAGAGAAAAAAAAATGAAGTTTAAAAATTTATCGAAAAGAAATAAGGAAAAAAACTTCCACTTAGTGTGCAAGAAAAATATAATCAATTACCCTAAGGGAAAAACCTGTGCTTTTAATAATTACATTCGTAAAATTCTAAGCAAAAGTAAAAAAAACCCTATGAGCAATTATAACAACTCATTTAATCTTTTTTTAAATGCAATTTTGTTGATCGAAATATCAACACTGGAATCACCGGAGTTGCAAATTGAATTAAAACTCCTAATGCACCTTGTTAAAGGCTCATTCATTCCATAGCTTGTCGAATGATTAGGTTCATTAAACAAGCCATGCTCACGTAACGGTATTTCCGGAACGTAAAAAGAGAGCTTGGACAGTAAGAACGTTGAGTTTATTCTTCCAGAAGCGATGTCTTTTACAAACGTTATGTCCTGAATAAGTCTTCTCGTTTCCAGGGACTTTAAGTTTATTATCCGACATCTTCTATTTCTTCATAACTGGACATTTCTACTGACCCATTAAAGTGACGAAGGCAATCTTAAAAATGATTTTTGTACACGTTCAATCCGACCACCTGATATGCTGGTGACCAAATAATAGAACAGTATTCTAAAACAGATCTTACTAAAGAACAATGCAAGGTTTTAAGAGTTTGTATGTCTGAAAAATCCTTGCTGTTCCTTTTAATAAATCCAAGAAGAGAGTTAGCTCTGGATATTGTGCAGTTTACGTGTTTATTGAAATTTAATTTCGAATCAAACGTAACGCCCAAGTCTTTTATTCCCTCAGATCTAGTTATTAAGTGCCCAGCTATGGAGTAACCATAGAATATAGGCAACCTAACATGAAAAAATGACGAAACCTTACATTTCCCTAAGTTCAGTTGCAAATTATTACAATTACACCAGTCCGTAATTGCGTCTATGTCAACCTGAAGCTTATCGCAATCGGCTACAGATTCGACTCTACAAAAAAACTTCCAGTCATCAGCAAATCCCAGACACTTACAGAAAGATACCCTTGAATCTATATCGTTCACAAATAATGCAAACAACAAAGGTCCCATGTGACTTCCCTGTGGGACACCAGACTTTGCTTCAAACTGCCTCGAAAAAGTATTTCCTATTCTAATTAACTGATTTCTTTTACTTAGGTAGGATGCAATCCACTTGTTAAGTATTGAATGGATACCAAGTGCTTCTAATTTTCTTGTAAGCTGTCTGTGGTCTACCCGATCAACCCGATCAAATGCCTTAACGAAATCAGTACAGGAAACCGCAACCGCGCTATAATGCCCTCACAATAGCAGCGCCATATTACACAAGAACCACATATTCACAAGACATTAAACAAAAAACTAAGTTCGCTTTTAGTTTCAAATATTTCCCTTACACAAAAAACTGAAACTGTATTCTGCATTTCACTCTTCACACCGAGAAAAACGAATAAAAAAAACAGAAGAAAATTATAAAAAAACACAACCATAATGTATAATTTTTTTTGTTAAGCGAAATTCGTCGTATCGACTAACAATGTTTACTTGTTCGGCAGAGACTGAACTTTTTGCATTGCTTTTATTTTAATTACAGTTATGGAAGTACGATATTTGCGAGGAGCGCCATAATGCACGCTGCGCCATAATGCCGGAACTTACCCTAAAATAATAATATTATACTGAACGCTGAAAAATAATAATATTTCTTTTTCCGGCTCATTTTATTTCTATTCATTTTACTAACTCGCAATGGCCGAAATTTTCCATCAAAAATCACTCGTTGTGACCAAAAAAATATATTCCACATTATTCCGCACACTTTACCATCAACTCAGCTCAACTCCTTCCTATGTCCTTTACACATTCGGTTCGAAATAAATAAATATCCCTAGGTGACTGCATAATATCTTCAGCAACCGCATAAAATTCCCTCAACGCTTTCCCTTTCAATTACATTTCGATCAAAATCAAGAAAAAAAAAATCATCTCCTCTGAAATAAGTCTATTGAAAGAGGAAAACCCAATTCCACACAAACATGTCGATACAAAAAGTCAATAAACCGTCAATATTGACATTCACAAGAACAGAAAATTCAAAAAATAAATACCCAGCCATACATACGCTCCGGGGAATATAAAATAAAATGACATAACATCTTTTAAAATGAGCTTGTCTGTCTGTATGTCAGTCTGTATGCAGGTTTGTTTTTGACAAACAAAATTATGTCCCATTCAGCACTCGCCTTTATCCAATAACACTGAGACGCCATGTCCCAGAGAGACACAATTTACCATTTTATTTATGCAAAAGAACAGATTAATGGGTTAAAGAGGCCGGAAGGATCAAGCTAAATACACAAGAGTGTCTCGCTCCTCTATGTATACCTATGTTGTGTGTTCTGTTCTCGTTTTGTTGTATACATATGGCCATTTAAATGCGTAGACAGTGGACCGCATCTCCATCATAGTATTCCTAGAGAGTGCTGCAAACTGTGAAGCAGAACACGGACAGAATGGGGGGGGGGAAAAAATGGAAAAATAAACTTTATCAATTAAGGGCAACCGGTTAGCCGCACGAACAGAGAGAATTATCTAGGATAACCAAACACAGCTACAGAGGGAATGTGATACATTGTGTAAGATGAACGATAAGTGACATAAAAGATATATGCCTATCGTTAGGGTAGACGTTGGGGATCAGGGGGAATATGATATGCAAGAAATATTTCGTTCACGGAATATTCGAGTGATTGTCATTAGATGGAGATTCTAGGGTGTAGTTTGGACGAAAAGTTGGATCTGTTTGGAAGTATTTGCGGTCCGGAAATGTGTGTTTTTTTTACTTTAAGCTATATCTAGGATTAAATGGATTAAATGGAGTGATCTGGACAGTCGCGAAAGAAGGACTAAATTTCGACAGAAAATTGGAGGACACTCCTATTTGCCTTAAGTATAAAACTTGAACAATCGAATGGTTGAGCGGAGGTAGTCAATGGGACAGAGTGGCGCCTTATTTTACCTCCCTGGTTAACCAAAGGAATTTTCAGAAAAGACCACCTTCTAAACCGTTTGACTAGTTTCGCTTGTGGTCGAAAATCGACCCTACCTTTTATAAGAATGTAATGCTAAATAAAGTGCACGACTGGGTCGAACGTAACTTTCTCGTTCATCAAAAGTTTTAATGTAAATGAAATGGGAGTTGCTGAAGCTCCAAATTGTTGGAAATATTTTTTATTGGCAATACTTGCTAAAAAGAAGTTTTGCGTAGCTGTTATTCGAAGTTGGGGCATTGTTATTATTTCAAAATTATACCGAAAATATGTGAATACAGATCGGAATTCGGGTAGTCATTTTTGAGAAATAATTAATAATCTGATTTTTTCGAATTTTTTGAGAAAACCGAAGTACGGGATTTTATTTAGAATACTTATGTTATCTTTAAAATGTATTTTGGTCAAAATCGTTAAAGTGGTTTTTGTAAAATTTGCCAGACAAAACAGTACCAAATATTGTCTAGTTTGAAAAATACTATTGCTTAACTATTAAGATGAAAGCCGAGTACAAGTTATTGTTCAGTAAGCATTGCTTGTTTTTTTTTTAAGTTTTATCGAAATCGAAAATGGTGTTTTCGAGATATGAGCAGTTTTTACAATTTGCGTTTGTGGTGATTCGAATTGAAAATTAAGGACGCAATCATTTTGGAAACATCAATTTTAGTCTAAGTTTGCATTTCGGTCAAAATCGTTATTGCCGTTTTGAGGTAAACTAAAGAAAACTAAATTTTTCGAAAATCCATTTTACGATAATACAGAGAAAAACTGAGCTTGCCATTAAGTTAGAAATGACCATATTACCTTAGAAATGAATTTTTGTTACAATCTTATGGACCGTTTTCGAGATACATATATCCAAATTTCAAAAGCGGAATACTGAGTATGCAGTTATGTCAACCTCACCTACTTAAGCTTAAATATCAATTTTGGTTGAAATCGTTAGGTTGGTATGAAAATTTTGTATGGGAAGTTCCATTAATATTTAGGTTACCATGCAAAGAAAAAAACGGCCCCGAACTGTAAGCCCCCAAACTCCAAGACCGAAGATTGAACGAAATCCGGGCAGCCGCTTAGGCTCGGGACATACAGACAGAGAGACAGACAGAAGGACATAATTTTGCGACCCACTTTTTAGAGTTCGCCTATAATCGTAATGTCAGAATTGATTAACATCTCGAGTTCGAAATTTTGTACGAATACAATGGGCACATTCAAGAATCTAGTTATCTTAAGTCGACTAGATTGGTCTGGATGAGATGTAACCTGAAGGCAAAAACTAGATTGGTTGGGAATGTCACATTTTTTACGTCAGCCACTTATGAGAACTGTCAACTTAGTACTCAGTCATGAATTTCTCGACTAGATTCGTCGGCTACCCCTCCATAAACGTCAACTGAAACATCTGCTCTCACGACCGATTTCCCCCAATCAGAGCAAAGTTTCATCTAGTGCGAGAGCTGTCACCCTTACTAAACTAGATACTTGAACGTCCCCAATATCTTTCTCTTACTACGTAATGGCGAAAGTTAAAAACGAAAATATGAAAATAAGGTTTCCTCATGATTTACATTGAAATACGTCACTACCAGAATTAAGAGCAAATTTTTGTATTGTTGAAATGAAAGTGGTTGGTCAATACCTCGCGGTTTCAGGTATATGCCGCTGAATTAAAATTATACTGTTGCTTACTTTTAGGGGTAGGGAAACCGCATTCCTTCAAAAATAGGTTCTAATCTAAGATGATTTATTTTTGAATAAGTTACCATTGTAATATGGCGGCGACGATTTGAATGCCACATAAATGCTTTCAATTATCTGATAAGAATTTTGTATGGGGAATTCTTAGCTTAATGGCGACATATACCCAGGATTCCGGGTTAAAGGTTACACCCAGGCTTAAGTGAGTTTAACCCAAAAATTAAACCCAAGTCCATAATATTCAGTCGTTAAACCCGCACATAATCCCAGTTTCTTAAACTTGACAGCGTTTAATCCGATTGGATTTAAACTGCACTCCGGAGACCAGTTTAAGTTAAAACTCTTTTTCATAATATTGACATTCCTTCGCTCCAAGGGCGCAGGAAATAACAAATGTAGAAAAGTGAAATAGAAAATAAAAAATAGAAAGAAGGTAAAAAAACGGACTTCATTCGTGAAATGTGTAAAATGTTGATGTCGTCAGAAGACGAATTTGTCGGAGAGCTAATGAGACCACGAGACGTGAATGAGGAAATGTAGAATGAAATCGAACCACCTCCACCACGAACCTCAACACAACCGCAAATCCGTCCTCATACTTGTCCCGGTAGTGTTGTTCGCAGGCCAATTGCGCGCTGAAATAATTTTTAATGTTTATGCTTATGTACTGTAACTTTCGTAATTTTAGTGAATGTCTTCAGTTTGGGGGTCTCATTTTGCGTTTTTTTTTTTTTAATTTTTCGGCATAATTAATGCATTTACTGACAACAAATCAAATCAATTTAAAAGTGACAAACAGCAAACATTTTTTTTTTGTGAAATTTGACATTATGTAGGTTTAAAACGGGTTAAAATCGGCTTAGCCTGTTTTAAATATGCGTTTAGGGCCATTTTTAATCCAGCGGGTTTAATGTATATTTTTAAGTGAATATTATGGACATAGATTTAAATTGTGGGGCTTAAAAAAATCTGATAAAATGGTCGGGTGTAGAATTAGCTTAAACCTGATTTACACCCGGAGTGAATAATATGGCCGTAGGAGGTCTTGCAGTTCTGATAAATTTGTATGTTTCCAAGTTCGAACTCACAAATAAGTTTAAAACTCATTTCGAAACGCTAAACAGAAAGGCGCATCTTGAACCCTTTGACTCAGGTGTATTTCTCAGATGCTTGTTTCCTTACTCACTTACTTAAGGTGGTGCTACAGTCCGGGTTGGACCGGCGCCTCAACCAAGAAGCGCCTCCAGCCAGCACGATTTCTAGCCCGTTTGCAGTTTCGCACGCTAAGTTGGTTAAGGTCCCCTTTCACTTGCGTGCGCCACCGTTCGCGTCTTGCCCTACTGCGCCGTCACTCGGGTGTGGATTCGAAGATGCTAGTTTAGTTTATGACAAAATCAGCCCTCTATTAGAAAACATTAAATTCGTATTTATTTTTCGAAGGAGTACCTATGTCGATTGCGGTGAAGTAAAAATTATCAATTTTGCTGATTCAAGCTCTTTATTATGGTTGAGAAATTCATGTGGATAGGGTGAGCGGTTTTCAAATTATTCCCTAACAAATACAAATAAAAACAGCCAGACAATTTTTTTGCATGAAGAGATTCAGAAATGGCACAGCAATACTGGTGGTACACAATATCAACGAAAAACCACAATTTCTGTATTAAAACCTTCGTCTGTCCCCCTTGAAATACAAAATTTGAACACACGTCAGGCAGCCTTCACTCAATTTCTTAATTCGGTTGTCATCACACTTAGTGGACAAATTAACGCGTCCGGCACTCTGCTCGCTTCCTTTTTTGAGATACTTGTGCACAGAGATGAATGAATAAAAGAGATGGATATCTTCCGTACGTCTATCCCCCCAAAACCCATTTGTTTACATTGTTTTTTTTGTAATTGCAGTCCCTGTCTGTGAATATATGTGAGCTACAAAAAAATTCTACTTATGACAGACCGCCAATCAAAATTCAGAACGGCCGGCCGAATGTCATACAATAGCATAATTTTGTATTCACCATATGGTGACACTCTCTTTTACATAGATAGGCCTGTTCGTTAGATATACGATTTTTCGGTTACCCCAGAATGACCCCATTGTATTTATTAATCCGACTGGAAGGAACAACTTATTTTATATGTGAAATTATTAACTGACTATTTAATTTTATAAGCGGATGAATTTATATACTTAAAAGAGTGCTTGGTGTGCTAGGGTTAAAATTGAAAGAACTTTGAAAAGAAACATTACGAAAGCATTATGTGCTTTCTATCGGATAAATTGCGATATTTACTTGTATGGCAATTATCTATTCTTGTTTTTTAAATCAAAACAAGTTATGTAAAGTTACGTGCAGTACTAAAATGTAGAAAAAAAAGTATTAATGTTTTGCAATAATAAACAATTATAACTTTGAATGCCGAATTATAGTACAGGGTCCGCCAAATAACTTTTTTTTTTTTTGAAAATGCTATAAAAAAAAACTACTGAATATTTTCTCAAATTTCTTTTTTTATTTGAAAGTACAATCCTTCTGGTTAATAATGGAAAATAATTTCATTCAAATAGCTGCCTCGGCTGGCCATGCAGTAGCCTACACGATCGGTCCAATTTTTAAGCACATTATCGATTGTGTGCAGCTGTATTTCACCAATGGCTTCACGAATATTGTCCTTTAAACCGTCAATTGTCTCTGGCTTGTCGGGTAACACTTATCTTTTACGGCACCCCACAAATAATAGTCCAACGGTGTCAAATCGCAGCTCCGAGGTGGCCAAACGACATCAGCTCTACGGCTGATAATGCGATCTTCAAAAACAGGGCGCAAAACATCGACTGTAGCTTCGGCTGTATGGCACGTAGCGCCGTCCTGTTCAAACCAAATGTTGCCAATATCCTCCTCTTCAATTTTTGTGAACAAAAATTCGTTCAACATGGCCCGATAACGATCGCCATTGACTGTAACGGCCACTCCTTGCTCATTTTCGAAGACGACCATGATTTTCAAAGCATACACAACCATATTCGTTCAGCGGAAGGATAAAACTAATTATCTGTCAAATCAGACATGAGATAAGTGTTACCATTCGCGAAATAAGCACTAGTTGAAAAAAAAAAGTTAAATGGCGGACCCTTTAGTTAGCCTTGGATTTTGCAATTTATATGCAAATTGAGTGGTAAATTGTAAATAATTTTAATTTATACAGCCTACTTGTGTTCAGTTTAACAAGAAAACTTTTTTCATTACTCTGTTAATAAAAATGGAATTTGAATTGTTATTCGTAACTATATTAACCATTTTTGATAAAAGGCAGTGTCAAAGGGCCTTACCAATAACCATTTTTAGTTTCGACTGTAAATTTTAGTAGTTCACGGTTGCTATAATTTCCATACAAATTTCGCAATTGTGAGCTTACGTTAATTTAAAGTCGAGACTAAAATTTGTTATTAGTACGGCGCAAAGTGTTAGAAATATATTAATTATTATACTCACTGCAAGCAAATTAACTGTCAACCGTCAAAATTCAAATTTTCCTAGTGAACATGCCCAAACCAGTTTTTCAGGATATTTGAAAATTTTATGAATCTCAATGCTGAATTCACCATTTGCCCAGTGAATTCACGAACTCACTTATACCAGTATAGAAATGAGAATGTATGCGTGACTTCATAAATTTTTCGGGAAAATAGCCGCCTTTCCACTGGAAAGATATATATCTCTGTATTCCATTATCTTTGCTTGTGCATCTGAAAGAGATCACCAGCCGTGCAGAATAATTAGTATCCCATCTACCAAGTACAATTAAAGTTAAAAAAAGCTCTGTTTACATTTAACCCGCATTCCTCTAAAATGCAAAAGAATTATCAGCTTTACTCGGTTCAGCTCGCCCTTCCCAGAATATTGCAAAAAAAAAATCCACGTCAAATGAAATGGTTATCCCTACTTCAAGAGACTGGATTAATTTTGTTCCACCGAACTCATGCAGACATATTCAATTCATTAGCTGTGAAAAGTGAAAAATAATACGTATACGCCCCCGAGCACCGGAAAAGTTTTATTAATCTATATTAATTTACCATTTTAATCATTTCCACTTCCAACTCTGTTCAAGAGTCAGGTTTATTAATAAAAAAAAACTCCTCATGTTTCACAGTTTCAAGGAGTACACGCAGGACTACCGCGTTTCTCCTCGACACACCGTATAAATCCATTACTACGGGAAATGAGTTGCGAGGAACAACTTATATATTCACACATACTTCACCGAGTCTGACATAGTAAAAAAGAAATACAGATCCTGTGAATCCAATTGCGAAAATGGTGTCCTTATCAATTTTTTGTACTCTTTGTATTTCTTTTATTTTTTTTTTGCAAATGGTCTCAAAGTGAAAACTTTTACACCATTCACAGTTGCAACTACTCTTCATCACATCAGCGCCCGCCAACAGCATCATCAACAACAACAAATAGGAAAAGGACAATTTTCTGGTACATCTCATTCACATTCAGCAGTTGCCGCACCATCGATATCACTTAAGCCAAGGACGGCAACGACAACGACTGCAACGGGAGGAGCTGGTAGGACGGATCAGTGCCGCCGGGTCCTGCGAAGCGCTTGTATCTATGGATTATGAAATGGATTAAACGCAATCAGCGGTTTCATTGTGTAAGTAATAGATTAGTAGGGAAAATGTGATTTTCAGCTTCCGTGCGAAAGCACTTAAGTATATATTTCGAACAAAGCGATGCAAGGGAAATTTAAACAAAAAAGCTCTCTGCCGCGACAACTTGTTCCCTTGTAATTTAGTGGTAATAAGTACTTAATACCATCAGTCGGGAGAACTTTTGAAAAAGTTTCACAACAATGGTTGGGGGGCGGGAGATTTTTTGAATAAACTAGCAATAAAGCAAACATTTAAGCGGAACATGGAAATTAAGTTATGACGTCCAATGGTGGGTGGTTGAAATTTGATTGCGTAAAGTTGTGGGAGAGGCGGCAGCGGCTTGTCAAAAAAGTTGGATTATACCTTCAGTGGCAGAGGCAGATAAATATGTTCGCGTGGCCAATATCATTGCGGAGGTATGCGGAATACTTTTGTTGGGACAAACTTACGAAGAGGGAGTTGGGATGATTCCTTTGTGGTTGAGGGGGGCAGAAATCCATTTTAAAGATTGAAAAATCACTCAACAATCAGGCTCAATTGAAGATTACACCTACCAACCTCAATGGAGTGCTTGTCAATTCACTCAAATGTTAGGAGGCGTATTTAATTGAGAAAGTCAACAGCAATCTTTTTCCATTGCGAAACTTGGAGACCACAGAGGGCAGTGCTTTTAGAAAGATCACGCGCAAACATTTTCTCTGAGATCCGTCGTCTTCTATTTAGCAGAGCCGAGAGCAATCGTCGTAGAAAAGCACTATAGGATGACGTTTAGTCGACGATTTTTACTGGAAAGACTCTCATGCCCCTCTTGGTGAGCTCAGAAAGAAAGCAGTCTTTTCCCTTTGCAATGGTCGTCTGTATAGATTCAAAAACTCCTCAACCGATTTCGCTGAAAATTCAACAGTTTGTTCCTATTAGTGCCGGCAGTATTAAAAAGTTTTGTTGAAATCCGGGAGATGGCGTTGTGATTTCCACAGCATTTATCTATGTTTAGCACTGTTTGATGATTATTTTTGAGCACTCGACGTTATAAATTTTCAAACGAATACATTAATTACTGCTTTACGTGACACTGTTTTTAGGAAAAACTGTATCGAACATTTAGAAATATTTAGTGGTGAGACAGGAATCAAAACTGCAAACGCTCAACTGAATCGATCAGTGGGTGCCCAATGGAGTGGTTTTGAAATTAATTTTTGATAATACATCTTGTAAGGACTTATTAAGAAAAGTACTGCATTTTTTTCTAAACGCAAAAGTATACCTTAAGGTGCCTGTCCATTTGAGAGCACTTTCGCTAGTAAACTCTCGAGAGTAACTCTCTCTCGGGTGGCTGTCCATTTGAGAGTAATAATTTCGAGATTTTAATCTCGCGAGTTCTTTGATAACATTTTGAGAGTAGATTCCTTGAGAGTACTCTCATAACCGTGTCCACTTGATATATTTTGTCTGCTAGTTATCAGTTAAAATGTTTTCTTACAAGCAAAAGGTTACCGCCGCGTTAAAAATTATTAGCACTGTTCTTAAAAAAAGAATAAAGCAAAAAGAGATCTTTAAATTGAAGATGCTCACTACTCAGCAGTTCAGGGATTTTTGTTGTTTGACAACAAGTGAAATAGAATATATAATTCAATCCGTTGGGCCTACTATTTTTAAAATGGATATCAAAATTCGTATTCCTGTCTGTACGATTGGAAGAATTGTGAGAGAAGTCTGTCCAGCAATTTTCACCAGTTTAAAGGATAAATATTTGAGGGTAAAAACAAAAAAAAAACGTTATTTTTAAACGTAAATTAAAAAAAAATACTTCAAGGAACTAAAATACGTTCATTTTTAAAAATTATCGAATTCAATGTTCATATTTCTCTATGAGTCGATTAATTTCCTCCGATGTCCACTATTTTTCCATGTCGACTCTCGACAGCTGCTCGCAAAATACGAAGCATGTTGGAATTTTGCGATCTAATCTCCGATAGAGATCAGAACATGTGTCCACTTGCTCGAATCTCGAGAGTAAAAAGTTAACTCTCGGCGAACTACTCTTAAGACTTGCGAGTTTGCTCTCGAGAGCTGCTTGAGAGCTGATCGCAGCATTTTCACTCTCAAATGGACAGGCACCTTTAGAGAGTCACATTTGAAAAAAAAGCGGCGTATTTTTATATAGAAAATTGCGCCACTTAGGCATTGGCTTCTCTTTGACGTCACAATAAGCGGTTTCATAGAATCTAACGGCAACAGACAAAGCTGAAGTACATTTTGAAGAATCCAATTTTTAAACGTGTGGCGTTGTCTTACATAGAAAATTGCGCCACTTAGGCATTGACTTTTCTTTGACGTCACAATAAGCGGTTTTTTTTATATTCGACTGTTAGTATGGAGACTTAAAAAAAATAGCTTGTGGAAGTGATTACGTTTTTGTAATTGTAAAAAAATGTATTTCAGTGTTTCGACTTCAATATCCCTGTTCTGAGGGGCTCACTTCAAAAATCCTATTTAACATGTACTTGGTCAATAAGTCAAAAATATTTTTGTTCGTGTATCCCTGTCCCTGTATACCATTCCACTTAGGAAAATCCAGAGCAAAACAAGCTTATCAAGACCCCTATCAATAATTTAATTCGCATGTCGTACACGTGGTGTTCAAAGTTTATGCGCCTTATTGCTATGCCGTCTCTTTCGTTCACATTTTGAGGAAATTCTCAACTGAATGGTATCAAGTCCAGCAAAGCACCCCCGCTGTTCTGTCATAACATTGCCAATTTTCCAAATGTCCGCATAAACATTGCCCAAATCAAGACATCTGATTCATCCGGGTGGACGGCTGATTGCAAGTGTGCAAAAATGAATTGAAATACTCTGTCATTTAAAATATTTCCGCCTATCAAAATGTAAGGTCAAGAACGCCACCCACCAACTACGCACGCAAAGCATTTCTTTTTTTATTATTCAACATCCACTGAGGCTTTAAGAATTTTTCCTTTTCCCTTGGTGTGTTTAATATGTCAGAGGATGTCATGTACAGCGATCCTTATCAGATAATTCAAAGAGTATTAAATTCTTTTAAGACACGATTTGCCAGTATTGTCGTCATTCGTGTAGTGATTTGCGTATTCAGCTGATTTTACAATCGTTTTATTACGTAGCTACTAACGAGCTACTTGTAAGGGCCGACATAGGTTTTTCCGAATGCGGTTGGCTTTAATCAGTGGGCTATCAAAAGGCTGCCATTAAATATGTGACTTTCAGTAAGATTTTTGTAGGGTAGAGTCTTTAAGTCTTGCTGTGAGTTGACTAGAAAAAATCGAATAAAATTCAAACAAGCCAATCCCAGGCGATAAATAACACACGAGCAATCACTCTTGTGCTGTAGCAACATCTACTGTTTATGCAAATTGCGATACAGACAAATCGCCCATCGAATCCAATTTGTAAAACAAAACAATGGTTAGTCCCTCGTTTGATATGGTTTAGGGGCGGGTATTGGTTTTGTGCATATCTTTTGAATTGAGCTTTTTATTCCAGGGATGTAATTTTATTTGGCATGCAAACATTATAAAATGTATCAACTATCATTGAATGGAGTCCATAATTTAACATTGAGAATTGCTGGTTTGTTGAATAAGTAATTTTGAACGATCCCAGATCTTATTTAAAACGCGTGGCGTTTTCTCATATAGAAAATTGCGCCACTTAGGCATTTACTTGTCTTAGACGTCACAAAAAGCGGTTTCATATAATCAAATGGCGATAGACAGAGTTGAAGTGCATTTTGGAGGTTCCGATGCTTAAAAGCGTGGCTCTATCTCACATAGAAAATTGCACCGCCTAAGCATTGACTTGTCTTTGACGTCAAAACAAACGGTTTCAACGGTTTCATATAATCAAATGGCAACAGACAAAGCTGAAGTAAATTTTGGAGGAAAGGATCTGATTTTAAAACGCGTGGCGTTGTCTCACATAGAAAATTGCGCCACTTAAACATTTTATATACCTTTGACGTCACAACAAACAGTTTCATATATTTGAATGAGAACATCCTCGTAAATGGAAGGCTGTTTAGTTTATATTACCCGTAGAATTCTCAAAATTATTAGAATTGTTAAAAGCAAAGGACGACCTTAAACTGTTTCCCAACAAAAAGGAGAGGTGTATAACCAATGAAAAACTATTTAAGCAGTCAGCCGTGACTGCACTGTGGCTGAAAAAAAGACTGAAGTGCTAGTTGAACTTCCGCAGAATGGGTAGATAGAAGAGACTGGAGCAATGCAAATTGCTAGAAAATAGAGATGTTGAGAGACGGGTCATAGCTAGAGGTTAAGAGAAGTCGGTAAAAGAAAAGATTGCCTGTGTCTGGGATTTTTGAACACCAAAGATGACCAAGAAATGGGTTTGAAATATGATTAGAACGGGACCTAGATGAGTGCCTTGAGAAACTCCAAAGGTGGCCAAGAAGCTGGAGTCAGTTTGTGTAAAAATGGGTTTAAAAACTGATGAAAAGGGGACCAATATGAGTGCCTTGAGGAGCACCAGAGGTGGCCAAGAAACTGGAGACAGTTTGTGAAGAAATTGGTTTGATAAGAAGGGGACCTAGATGAGTGCCTTGAGGTACACCAAAGGTGGCCAAGAAGCTGGAGTCAGCTTGTGTAAAAATGGGTTTGAAAACTGATGAAAAGGGGACCAATCTGAGCGCCTTGAGGAGCACCAGAGGTCGCCAAGAAACTGGAGTCAGTTTTCAAGAAATGGATTCGAAAAATACTAAAAAGGGGACCAATATGAGTGCCTTGAACAACACCAGATGTGTGTGAAAACAGTTTTTAAGGTCGGACAAGAACCCTGGCTTCAAACGAATCACCATGAAATCTTCCCTTCGGGCAACAATTATTTAACTTAAATAACTTGTTGCAACAAATATTTTCCAACCATTAAGACTTCATTTCAGGAAGTCCAGTTGAGGTAATAACTCTAGACATAACCATCATTTTCGCCGTAAAAAAAATAAGAAGCCATCTCAAATATTACTACACAGAATATTTCGGAGGTAATAAACTTTTTTACGACGCTTTTTGCACATCGTCATCCAAATTGTTATACACTCCTGTCCCAACTGATTGCACTGTAATTTTATTGTTTGCAATTAACAAATAAACAAGCAGATTCAGTGTCAGAATAAATACTTGAAGCCTCAGTTTAGTAAGAGGGACGGACTGCAGGGTGCTACTTTGGTATGTTTCTAATTACATGTGGTGAATTTCCCATTTCCCTCTATTTCCGCCTATTAAAAAAATCATAAAAATCTTTATTTTCCCCACGTCCCACACGACCCACACCAAATTCTACAACAGTTTTAAAAACAACTCTCACACTCTACAGTTAAAGTAGATATTTTTTCCAACCGTTAGATTTAAAATCAATTAATTTTTCATGCTACGCCAATGCATTTTCGTCCTGTTTCTTTTATCCCCCATCTGCAAAGTTTTCTATTACTTCATTGTTGAAAATAAAACCTTAAGAGCGGAGTGAAAAGGATACGTTTTTGTTTGAATTTAAAATCTTTCTGCGCTTCGGTGGTTGAGCCTTTCTTCTTTTTGTTGAAAACACCAAACCCATTAAGTAAATAAAAATGTTCCGATTAGTCGTCCATAGATGAATGGCCAAGTTCATGTCTTCGTTATTGTTGGGCTAATTTGTGTGCAAGCATCTACCACCGGAGGGGACTTCCTTTGGTTATTATTAATGGAGATAGAGCTTCCTGTGCGGACCGAAACAAGAACAACATCGATGGCAAAATGGAGGTAAATGGAAGAAAAATCACAAGTTGGCAGTTGGTGCCGCTTGGATAAAAGAGACTAATGACTGAACATAATTTGTTTGAATAAAATGGAGGTAGAGGATACAATGGAATTGCTCGTCGCAGGGAAGAGGAACAAGAATCGTTCAGTTTGACATGGCGGTCACATGTCGGAAAGGGAATACTCCCTTGAAGAGGACAATTTCTTTTGAAGAAAGTTGAGCGCAGGACCTACGAAGAAAGCTTCTCAATTCAGTGGTTTTTATTGGGATTCAAATTGAAGGTCCCTGAAACGAAAAACCCACAAAACGAACGATTGTAAGAAATTAACCCTTTTTGGACTTGTTTTTCAATTATTTATTGACATTTGGAGAGCATTTTCAGGCCAACTCCACCCTCTCGTTAGTTTCTAATTATCCAAGGTCCAGGTGTGCTTTTCCAAATAAACCTTCCTCTGCCTATTCAACTGTCACAATAGCAAACTGCCACTAATTAGACCTCCCCAGCTATTCTGCCAGTCATCGGAAGTAATGCCATGCTTTGTTGGAAAACATCTGCCCACCTTAGCCAAGCTTACTTCTGGATTAAATTTGTCATCCCCCCACAGGTTATTATGACGTTTGCAAAACAAAAAACCACACACACATCAGTCAAGTCCTTAATCCATCCTTAAGCAACTCAACTGTGAGGCTGTCCTTATTATCCACTGCCAGATGTTGCTTACATGTGTGGGCGTGTGCGTGTAGCACCATTATCCGCATGCCGAATTTTTCCGCAAATTAAACTCGAATCGGGAGATTTCTATTATTCATCACCACAACCACAGGCGGTGTTTATTAGAAATTATATTCATTTTGATTGTTGTTGCGGCGACTTTAGCAAGTCAAATGCATTAAACCTGAGTGTGAAAACATATTTCGACAAAAACACCTTGGAAAAGCCGACTTAATTACAATTAGTGCGTTCGTGGGAATTAAATGCAAGCCACCGCAAAATCTATACCTCTTGCGGTCGTACACAGTCGGAATGGGACGGAACCCTCGTCAGTCTAGGCCCCGAACGAACAATGGACGTTTCGAGTGGGTAGAGAGATTTGGTGAGCTTAATTGAAATTACTGGGCCGCGACCCAGGGTCGTAGGCGAAATAAAATTCACGGTGTTGCTGGTGGAGCAACCATCTTCCTCTGTTCCGGTTAGCATAACAAATGTCAACTCTTGCCGGAAAATTGCACTAATTCATTCGGCAACTTGTAATGGTAGGTGAATTATTTTAATTTGTGTCAGCCCCTGTGCGGCTAAACATCCATAAGTTACGTTGTGCTCTGGCATCCTGTCAGCCGGTGTATGGGATCGAGGTGCGACGGTTGAGTTGGGTGGCACAACTTTAGTAAATTAACTAAAAAGCCCCAGCAGGACATTTTGTTTGTGCGAAAAGTTTTCGCTCCTGCGAGACCAAGAGATGTGTGTCTGTGTTGGGGATGAAATTCCATTCACCGAGAGGGGCGAAGTTACTTTATTATACCTGACGTCTGGTTGTTATCGTCCTGTGAATCTTTTGCGTTAAAAGGTTCTGTCTTTGGGGACGGGGGCAAGTGTGTGTCTTCCTTTAGTGGTTGTCGGGTTTTCTTCGAATGAGTTCGTTATGCAATGAAGAATCTCTTCTTCATTAGCTACATACACAGAGCGAGACAAAGTCCTCCCGAAATGTGGCCCACAATTGCGTGTTGCGAGAGAACGGAATCCTAATTAAATTACGACCACCCGTCGTGTATATAGTGTGTGTGTGCGATTGGATTGTTCTTGATTGCATTGCTTGATATTACTCATATAAGGGATAAAATTGATAACATTTTGCTTGTCCTTCGGTGAGGCTGTTACAGGTAGAAGCTCCTGACTAAAATCCCCAACAGATGCAGAGCGGTGGAAGGTTGAATTGCTATTAACATCACCATCACCATCACCGGAGAGAGCCGTCTTGTTGGTATTGCTTGCCGCAGGAAGGACTTTGTGTCTTTGATTTAATTATTAGTTTCTGCTAGTCTCATTGCCGGAAACGGCAACGTCAACAACCTCGAATTATTTATGTCTGGCTATTTAATGGGAGAGGTTTTTGGGCTCCATGAAGGTAGGTGGCAAATGAGAAAGTTGCAGTTCGTAGGGCGAGGGGGGAGGATGCTACTTTCCAGTATCTTGTAATAGCTTGTGCGAATAGAGTTCAAGAGGGTTCTTTACATGAATGCGTTGAAAAGTAGGAGAGGTATTCCCTGTAGAGATGTAGTGATTTTCAGTGCTCGCTCGTGTTGAACAAAGGCCCAAGGCAACTTAACTTGTGCCAATATGTCAAGTCTTACAGCAATTCCTGACGGGAGACGTTTTTACAAGAACATTTGACAAATTATGCAACATGTTTGGTAATTCTTTGTGGGACACGTAAGACTTGTCAGGCAAATGCGCCTGTGCTCATTCGACTTACAGTGGATGCTAGTTTATTTTGCTGCGGGAGGCTATGCTACTCCATGGTTTCCTTGCTCAATATTCATCAAAGAACAGGACTGACTGAAAGGGGGATATCTTTAAGGTTTCATCAGCTTTTCCTTAAACTTGACAAAAGGAATTTTACTCGAACGGAATCGGGTGTTTCTTCCAAAAATCTAGAGTAAGTCTTCATCCAGGTGCCTGAATCTCCTTAGAAAGTCATTGTCGCATTTGCATGCACGACGCGTCCTTTCATTCGTTCAGTCCCAACAGAGAAGACGACACACAGTGCTTTCGATGTGCGATTCTAAAGTTCTTGCTTTAATTTGTTGGTTTGAAGAAACGAAATTTTAGGAAATGTTAGGTTTTTTTGTGGCTTAGCTTTTGCATGTCGTAGAAAGCTGACTGATAACTTTAAATATTTAGGTTAGGTGTTGGCTTCATTCAATATTAACTTTCTCCACTACGTAGTAAGAGAAAGATATTGTATTCGTAAAAAATTTCGAACTCGAGATGTTAATCAATTCTGACATTACGATGATAGGCGAACTCAAAAAAGTGGGTCGCAAAATTCTGTCCGTCTGTCTGTCTGTCTGTCTGTATGTCCCGAGCCTAAGCGGCTGCCCGGATTTCGTTCAATCTTCGGTCTTGGAGTTTGGGGGCTTACAGTTCGGGGCCGTTTTTTTCTTTGCATGGTAACCTAAATATTAATGGAACTTCCCATACAAAGTTTTCATAACAGTTTGATTTGTTCGAAAACCGCTCTAACGATTTCAACCAAAATTGGTATTTAAGCTTAAGTAGATAAGGTTAACATAACTGCATACTCAGTTCTCCGCTTTTGAAATTTGAACGTATCTCGAAAACGGTCCATACGACTGTAACAAAAATTCATTTCTAAGGTAATATGGTCATTTCTAACTTAATGGCAAACTCAGTTTTTCTCTGTATTATCGCAAAATGAATTTTTGAAAAAAGTCATTTTTGAAAAATTTTGTTTTCTTTAGTTTACCTCAAAACGGCAATAACGATTTTGACCGAAATGCAAACATAGACTAAAATTGATGTTTCCAAAATGATTGCGTCCTTAATTTTTAATTCGAATCACCAAAAACTCTAATTTTAAAAAATGCTCATATCTCGAAAACTCCATTTTGGATTTCGATAAAACTTGAAAAAAAAAAACAAGTAATGCTTACCGAACAATAACTTGTACTCGGTTTTCATCTAAAGAGTTAAGCAATAGTATTTTTCAAACTAGACAATAGTTGGTACTGTTTTATCTGCCAAATTTTACAAAAACCACTTTAACGATTTTGACCAATAAAAAATTCGAAAAAATCAGATTATTAATTATTTCTCAAAAATGACTACCCGAATTCCGATCTGTATTCACATATTTTCGGTATAATTTTGAAATAATAACAATGCCCCAACTTCGAGTAACAGCTACGTAAAACTTCTTTTTAGCACATATTGCCAACTTGTAATTTTTTTTCAACCATATTGAATGTGCACCCTAAAAATATTTCCAACAACTTGGAGCTTACACAATCAGCAACTCCCATTTCATTTACATTAAAACTTTTCATGAACGAGAAAGTTACGTTCGACCCAGTCGTGCACTTTATCTTTTTTTGTATTGATTGACTAAGTCATAGCAATTTAAAGGCAGTGATGACAGAAAAAAACAACACAATTTGGTCAAAAAAGCCTTCAGAAAGCAAGCTATCCAGGGAGCGGCAAAAACCTGTAACTGAAAGATAAACGAAGTATGTATACAAATATACAAGAAAGGACACATAGGAAAAAAGAGACTTAAAAACGATATCACAATTGGTTGGGCTGTTTCTAATCATGAATTTGTATTGCTGCCACGCTCCCCCTTGGTCGAAAGCTCTTCTTAAAACATCCCCAAATACTTATAGATTTCCAATGGTCCATGGATGTTAGATCGGATACAGGTTTACGAAAGGTACAAATGACTTGTTGCAATCATCCAATTTGTATATACTTAGTAGAAGAAAATTCAGATTACGTTCGGCGTTGATCGCTAAAAGAACTCTTGGGCAAGCTTAGCGTTTGACAGGAAATTTTGTTCGGATTGGGGTTAAAATTCTGCATGGTTCGAAACACTTTTTAAAAAAATGTCTGCTTTCAAAATGCTGTTTTCGAAATTCTCCTTTTCAAAATACCGCCTTACAAAGTTCTGCAAGCAATAAAAATAAAGTGCACGACAGGGTCGCACGAAACTTTCTCGTTTAGTGCGAGTCTGACCGAAATTCAAAGTCATTTAAGCAAATCTTTTTTTCGGGATGTAAGCATTACTTGGTTTTTAGGGTTTTATCGAAATCGAAAATGGGGTTTTCGAGATATGAGCAGTTTTTAAAGTCAGCGTTTCCAGTGATTCGAATGAAAGATTAAAGACGCAATCATTTGGAAAACATCAATTTGACTCTATGTTTTTATTTTGGTCAAAATCATGCCGTTTTGAGGTAAACTAGGAAAAACTATATTTTTCAAAAATTACTTTTTTCGAAAATGCATTTTGCGATAATACAGAGAATAACTGAGTTTTCCATTAAGTTAGAAGTGACCATATTACCTTAGAAATGAATTTTTGTTACAATCGTATGGACTGTTTTCGAGATATGTCCAAATTTCAAAAGTACCGTTACTCGATTTTTTAGCGGAAAACTGAGTATGCAGTTATGTTTACCCCACCTACTTAAGCTTAAATATCAATTTTTGTTGAAATCGTTAGAGCCGTTTTCGGACAAATCAAACTGGTATGAAAATTTTGTATGGGAAGTACCATTAATATTGAGGTTACCCAACCTTTTTTCATTGTTTTCGTTAAGCAGAGAAGCAGAGATGGAGAGAATTTTGTTTTTAATTTGTATATTTGTATATTTTTTTATCTCGATCTTTTTTTAATACTGAATATAATTTTAATTATTTCTTTAAATTTTGAATTTTAGTTTTTTATTTGAATTTGAATTATTATTTCTTTTATAAATTTAAAAATGTTTTTATAAACAGTTTTTTGTTGTTGTTCAAATATTCAAATATGGTTAGAAATTTTGAATTTGGTTTTTTATTTGAATTTGAATTTTTATTTCTTTTATAAATTTAAAAATGTTTTAAAAACTGTTTTTTGTTGTTGTTCAAATATTCAAATTCAAACAGAATTTTATTGCTTTAAGCTTGAAAAGCTAAATTTTGTAAAGCAGCACTAAAATAAAGCAGAATTTTTGTGTGAGAAGACGGAATTTTGCACAGCAGCATTTCGACCCGCTCCCATTTTGTACTTGTACCTTTACCTCATGATTCGTGCTGCAGCTGTGATAGCTATATGTAGTGCAAAATGGAGAACGAGATGGAGGGATATATATTTTCCTATATTGATTTAAACAACAATTTTTATGCCAGAATCCCTTTACCAATAAACAAATATAGTTGCAAGAACATCGCTTATTGTAGGGTTAAATGTTAATGTTGAGAAACCCATGGTTATCTCGGGCACTAGCTAAATAAATTCTCCCTAAAAGTCATTTTGAAGAGGAGTCTTGCCCAACCATCCTAAATGATGGCATGGAATTTCGTAAAAGGAGCGAATTTACATACGCTGTTGTTCAGCCGGAGCGTTTATAATAAAACTAGTATTAGTAAATTGTAAAAGTTTTCTGATTTTATTCATTGGAGTACAACAATGCAAGTGGTTTTTAAGTCTAGCAAACACGAATTTGTACAAATGCAAGTACAAAATTGAAAAATATTGCATTTTTGTTTATTTCTGAACACTTGAAATATATATTTCAAATATTTTGATTAAATGATATGGTGCTTGCTTTTTGATTAGTTTTTTTCTAGTTTAGATTGCAAGTAACGAATGCTTAATAAAAAATAAATTTGGGATCTAAAGAGTCGTCGCAAAGAGAATAAAATATCTGTTCACTTAAGATTGGACAGCTCATACCTGAATACCTACTTTTTTGAACAACTCTCAGTACCTTACAGGTAGATATTTGGCTGCAACCAAACCCTTTTGAAAAAGAAGTTTGTTCCTCGAGAATAAGAATCTCTAATGAATTTATTGGTGTGAAAAGGTTGACTTCGCGGAAAATATAGATACTAGAATTGTCAGTATCCAGCAAAAGCCACGCGAAATAATAAATTTAGGAACTTCAGGAGGACTAACAGGTAGTGTGTGCGAATTGAAGGTATACAGAAGAGAACACACATGACAGCTTTTGTGTAGAAGAATGTCCACAGCATTCAATTTTTAAAATTATATCATATTTTCACACTTCCACGTACTTTTGCAATTACTGTTTCGTTGCTTGGCAAATTGTAATTCAAACAGAAATGAATTAGCAGGCTATTATTTCATTCTAATGATTCAAATGTAATCTTAATCTTTGCATCATCAGCCAACGAATAAATCAAAGCGTTATAATAAACTATGTTCCGTTTATTGAATAATTTGAAAGAGATATTACGAAATAAATTGGCTCAGAATTCAATTGTGACGTATTAGGAAACAAAGGAAAGCGTACTATAAAAATTACGGATTCGCATATGATATTTGATAATAAGCTTCACAAAGCCTTTGAAACATATCTGTTGGGCAAATTAATTTGCAATTCATATATTATTTTTTTTTAGAATAAAATGCTCGCTGTGAAATAAACCATTGACCTTGTTTTTCACGAAAACAAATTGAAATTTGAATTCTGCGATGACAAAAAATGTAATAGATTCTAGGAAAGCTGTCGCACTAGCAAATGTGGAGGTCTAATTGTTTATTGGTGCCGTTTCACTAATGGTGTACATTTTTACTTAAGCTACAGTCCGGGCCTCAACCAATACGCCTCTCCAGCTAGCGCGATCTTTAGCTAACTGCCTCCAGTTGCGCACTCCAAGTTGGTCGAGGTCCCTTTCCACTTGCGCGCGCCACCTAAGGCGAGGTCTTCCTCTACTGTGTTGTCCCTCCGGGTTGGAATCGAAGACTCTTCGGGCCGGAGCGTTGGTGTCCATTCGCTCTACATGTCCCAGCCATCTTAGACGACTGATACGTACTTTCCTGACTAAGTCGATGTCGCTGTACAGCACGTAGAGTTCGCTGTTAAATCTCCTCCTCCAGAGCCCGTCAACGCAAACGGGACCAAAAATCACACGAAGAATTTTGTGTTCGACACGACCAAGAAGCTCTTCATCCGACTTTGATAGGGTCCATGCTTCTGCACCATAAAGCAGGACTGGGATGATGAGGGTCTTATATAGAGTATCCTTAGTATTTCTCGACAAGGTCTTACTAATCAATTGTGTAAGAGACTCATATTTTAATTGAAATGTGCAATCGCATTATTTTCTATTTATATTTAAGGTCACCCTGTCTACGCTAATCCATGCACCTATATAGGCTATATTATATATCGGATAATTCAATTTGTATAAATGCTTTCTTTGGAAGTACATACAGTAGAACTGTATGATCGTATGATTTGCGACACTGTTTGAAATGGCTAACGTTAATTTTAATCTTTTTTAATTTTTTACGTGGCAAATTGTGTCGTTTTATACGAAAAATCTTACAATTGCCTTCTTAGACCAAAGTAACAGCGGTTGGCAAGTGTGATTATTCGCTTGAGTTTTGAGGTGATGTCATTTTTCAGATTTAATAGCGGAGCCGAGGTACACAAAGTCCCGAACTACCTCAAAGTTAAACCTGTCTATCGTGAGGTTCTGTCCGATTCGTCGATGTTGTGTGTCCCTTCATATATTTTGTTTTGCCCTCATTCACCACTAAACCCATTTTTGCCGCTTCTGTACTGATACTTGCAAACGCACCAGTGACAGCTCGCTGGGTTCTGCCAATGATTCCCGTTTGTCACAAACTTTAAAAAAAAGCTGAATTCATGAACTCGTTTCAGTGAGAGTGATTTGTAATTCAATTCGTGTGGGTTTTCTTAGCATTAATTTACGCGGATAGCCCCAATTTAGAGTCAATCCATTGAGTGGTTAAATCTACAAATAGACTGCACCATCGATGTATTTTCTAAGACGTTATTCAAAGCAATTTCATGCGGAAAAGGTGAAAAAAAAAACTCCCATCAACAATAAATAATCCACTTAGCTGAGCAGTCCAAAGAGAGTAGTGTCCCTCGCAGATGATTCTCAGCCCTAAAAGTGGCCCCCATAACCAGGGCAAATAAAACACCTCTGTCACAGTAAAGAAGCCACCCGTAAGCCCGCCGTCTCATTTGATTACTTATTCACAAACTATATTTATTCCCTTTGTGAAATAGATAATCCAGTTTCCCCACAAGGGTATCACATCTGTATGTGTAATCCTTGTATTTATTATCATCCAAAAGCTAATGAAATCCCATAGCAAACCCAAAGACGAGTTCCTTCTGCACAAAGGTCAACAAATAAGCAATACAAAATTCCCTCTATTGTGATGAGAAAGCACCTTAATAACTGCTTTTCCTCCGCCATTGTCGTTCGTCCGTCGGCCCACCCTCTAATAATCTCCTGCTCGCCATAGGGATGCCATTTCAATATCTACCTACAAAAACACAGCTGAAAGATAGTTTGGTTGCTATAGGGCGACAATTTATATACGAAAAGGTAAAACGAAGAAAACCACCCGAAAGCGACAACAGACTGGAACAATTCAAAGGAGAGCAACTGCACGAATACTGGGAAAATCAAGCGCAACAATAAGATATCGTTAAACCACTCACGGAGCCTTACTTAAAGCAACAGTCACAGCTTCTGAATATTGATATTTGGGTTTTTTTCTTTCCCAAGTTGTTGTCACCTTCACAGAATGAAGACGACTATCCTTTGAGCATGTACACAGGGCCAACAAAGCCCCCCTTCTGGGGCGAATTCCCATCTTCGAATCATCTAAAAGGAACACAATGATGAGGACGATGATGATGTGCCGTGTTTGGCAGAAGCAACTATCCTACGATGATGATATTTACAGCAACAACATGCAGGACTAACTCCCCAGCAAGAAGACGTGGATATACCTTTACTTTCTTTTTGCCAATTCCCATTCACTGACTGAAGGATGTGCACCGAGTAAATGATATAAAAAAGAAAGTTCATCTATATAAAACCACCCAAGAAAAATATCTCGAGGGCGCGTCACTCCCATCAGCCACTGCAGTCGGATGTGCAAACACGCTTTGTACTTCCCACGAATACTTATCTGTATATATATAAAAATTCGCCGAGGTCAGGACATTCGAGATATGGAGTTGAAAGGGGAAATAGTTTTGAATGCACAACCAAAGTTATCAGAAGGAAAAAAATAAACGACTCACAGCACTTACAGCAGGATTTAATATTCATCGTGCATCGAAGTTTCCATCCGTATGGCTCACTGATCCTAAGGATATTTAACGTTTACAATATGAAATGAATTCTTCTCAGCTTTTCGCTTTATCTTCGTCCCTTTTGGTGGACTCTTGCTTCGTTGTAATGATAAATACCGGCCAGCTGGTGGATCTCGTCCTGGGCTAAAGGTCAAACTCAATTTCCTTTGGGCTGTTTACTGCTACTAGGTTTTTGTGCTCATTGTGTGAGGCTGTAATTATTTCAAAACGGCCTCCGGCTGGTAAATATTATTCCAGTGGCTGCAAACAATTCCATCGACAGTAGCCCGGAAACTCGTGCAGTTTGTCTTTGTGTTGTCGTTGCGGTCAGACACAGGGTGTAGCTGTGCAAATATTTAAGTTAATCCGGAAATGGGATGCCCAGCCACGTGCCGTTGAATGGGAAAGTAAATTTGTTTGGGCGCTGTTGACAGAGAGTACTTAGGAGGAAAAATGACAGCCAGATGAGTGGTGGTGGGATGTCCACCCGGAAATCTAAAGAACTTATGTCCGATTCACATCTTCATTGTAACATTGTAAACAAAATCAAAATGGCTTTAAATAAGCTAAATAAACTACAAACAATCAAGCATATGGCAAAGTTTTTTTTTTTGCAAAAAACGCGTGAAAAAAACGATTTGAAAAACGCGAGATCGAAAAATAGTTATCGTCACCAGTGATGCCAGATTCCAAGATATATCTTTTTTTTCAAGATTTTTGAGCTCCAAAATATGTACAAGACTTTTTACCTAAAATTGATCAACAACAAATTAAAAGAACCTTCTCTATTGAAGAAAACAGTTTTCTATTAATTCCATTATTATGTACAATGTCAGTCGAACAGAGCCCATGCACAATTTCTGTTTCACTAACGTTTCCATCAACTCTAAAGAAACATGAATTTTGACGAATTTGATAAAATAAATGATGAAACGTGTTTTTGGAAAAAAATGTTTAAGGAGTAAAAACAGCGGATCGAAACTTCGCATATCCAGTCTAAGAAGATCTTATTTTCAATATTTTATCTCTTCCACATTCCTCTGCAAATATTGAAATAATATTTTCTGGTGTAAATTTAAATAAAACAAAAATTCGCAATCGTTTGAGTAGGTATTGAAACAGTTTTTAAAATTTTAGTCTTTACAAAGGATTTGTTGCGCTTTAATGAACCGAACTTCTATGATCTTGATATAATCAATTAATTTCTAAGTCAATTTAATTCAAATATGTATCAATATTTCAGAAACCATTAATATAACCAACGTTTTTTTTTTATAGATATTTAGGTGATTTATGTAGGTATTAGTAGTAAAGTACTTCAAAATTATATTTTATATTACGCTCTTTTTATATTTTGAACAAAATCTTGAAAAAAAGATTTTTTATTTCGGAAAAACAAGATTTTCAGATTTTTTATCTGGCAAGTGGTTTCAAATACTCGTAGGCTGTGGAGTTGTAGCGAACGGTTTTTTAAGGGAGCTTAACATACCTATCCAAATGCTTCAGCCTAACCAACCTAATTAGCCTCTTTCACATTTTGGAAATAAGCCCTGGCGTTTGCCGGGCTAATAATGAATAAATCGTCATTCAGACACAAATGGGCACCAATTTATTATTAACATCTTTAGTTTTGAATTATGCACTTTTATGGTCTTTTATAATAGAAAGCATCTCCTTCGACAGCCATTCAGCTATATATCCACTGCCGATGCTGGCATTTTCCTCTTTTTAGTGAGTTGTCTCAAAAAAGCGCTGTCTCTTATGCTAGCAGAATACAGCGAACCCAATCTCAAAATACAACATTGTTGCAATGGTTCCACAAAGAAAAGTTCTACAAAAATCAAATCATCTGGGAATCCATTTTTGGAGGTCCCACTCTATTTTAGAATTTATTTTATTTACTTTATATACACGTTCATCTCAAAAGACAGTACAATCATTTGTTCACCATTCATTGCATAAATTTCCAGTCATCCCCAACCATTTGCATTCGTTTGCATTCATTTCCATTCACTCTCAATCATTCTCAGGCATCGCTTTGACTTGTTTATTTTTTTTAAGCATTTGCGAATAATCTCCTGTCATTTTCAATCATTCACATTCAGCCCTGACCGTCGTCAATCGTTGGCATTCTTTTTGTACGCAGAAAAGAAAAATTTTACGTCGTGAAAAATTGGTCCAATGTGGGAAGATTTTCCTAATTCGACATACAAACTCATTTTCAATAACAAAGGTAGTTAAGAAGATTTTGTTTAGAAAATAATTTTAGATTTTCCCTCCCCCAGTGATTAAGGTTGACAGTATCGCAATGGAGGATAAAGCAGCAACTTGACTGATTGAATGACGTTATCCATCAACCATAATTCCCTAAAACGAAGTAGGAAGTAGGAACCATGTTTACATCGCACACAAAACATCTCACGGTTTGATGAAAAGTTCAATGGAATAGCCCTACTTAAAACAGACAGGGATAACAAACACATTTCCTAACAGATTTCAAAAAATACCCAATCAACCTTGTGTTGAAAATTGATACCACAATTCAAAAGAATACGATTCCTTAAATCAAATAAATACAACAAAATTGTGTTTAGCATAAATTTAAACTAAGTACTATACTAACACATGAACTCACCGCAAAAATTAATCCGATATTCAAATTTTCAAATGAACTCAACGAATGTCTTTCGTTCAACGTCACTCTCTTTCTCTCCGATCACTCGCGATTACCAAGAGCAACACAAAAAAAAAAAAAGCAAAGCATTTAAGCAACAAAAAGAATTCGAAAGACACATCAATCAAACTAACACTTCTATCAACAATAAAACAATCGATTTAGTGCCAAAACTGTGCAAATTGAATATTAATCGATTACTTTTCACCCGAGCTAATCGAAACGAAACCGCACTTGACGTTGACACTCGCGAGCTGAAAACTGAACTGAGCTGCAAATGCAATGACAGCAAAGTGCTGCCAATAGTTCCGAAATTTGTCGATTTTCAAATCATTTGATCGAATTAACTCTTTTTTTAAACGTTCGTACTAATTCCAGTTGGATTTTTAGGGGGCGTAAAATCGGAAAAGGTTACATAGAAAATTGGTAAATTCGGGAATTTCTAAACTAAAAGTGCATTTTTGCATTTAAACTTGCGACTTACTTTTCCTCGCGATTCGAAGGATGTATTTGCGAAATTTGTTTTTTCTTTGCTTATTATGGTTCTGTAATATAAAGCCAATTGCATAGGAAAGTCGGAAAATTCAGGCAAACTTCAAAAATCAAAATTGTCGTATGCTCACTCTCGATCATTACTACTGATGATAGGAGCGACATCTTTGGTTTATTCTTTTTTTGTTTTGTTTGTTAGTTTTTAGCAAAAGAAAATTCCAAAGAAAAACCATGGAAATATATAACATATAAATATAAATTGGTACATTTGTTTTATCTTAATGTTTCATTTACACGGTCACACATTCCTAACACGGAAGATTAAAGGGATGCTAAGTAATACATAGCCGTGTGACTGAAAGGGACGGCATTACCTAACACGTGACACGTTTTTTGGTCGGCCATCTTGTTTACGTGTTAGGAATTATGGGAAAGCTATGCATGTTGATATTTTTATAGCGATGGCTTACGAAATTTCGCTTTCCAATAAAACAAAATTAATAAATTATTTAAATATATAATAAATAAATTATTTACTTATTTCGTATAGCTGATTGATGGATTGTTGGTTTAATTTACTGAAACTAGTTACCACTCTTATTTCACATGTTTTAAATCAGAAATAGAAATGTTTTCAAGTGATTTTAGAGATGCTCTTCGCCGGAACTTGTGTTTGTTTCCGTTTTACGTATCTGTAATTATGGGTAAAACATCCATGACACTTTAGGCGTCTGATTTGTGATCTCATTCTTACGCCTTTATTAGCATTGACTGCGGACAAACGGATCTCTCTGTCCCGTCTAGTGCAAAAATGCGCGTGCGTGATGGTGTAAATGCAACATTAGTTTGATTCGTGAATCGTGATCCCTCCAACAAATGCCATATTTTAACTTCTATAAAATGAATGTCATTCGACAACTGATCAATTTCCGCGGTATGTCTTTTGCGATCTGTCACGACTTCATTCGGACAGTACATTCTGGAATATTTTCTAGTTTCAGTTGGTTTAAAGTTTATTTCAAATTGTGAAAACCATTTGAAAAATGTGTGCTACACAATGGGGCGTGGCGCCTCAAATGCGATAAATACATTTCAAAATAAGTAGATAAAACAAATAAACGAAAATGTGATTTTTTTTCTTGTTAAAAATATTGCTACTTTTTAATTTATCTCGAAGTCTTGTAGCTATGTCAAGTTGATGCGAGTGGCCCGCTAGCGCTATGATCCAGTTTTCAGACATCTGTACGATTAGGGAACAATTTATATTAAAAAGAAAAACAAAAAAAAATGTTTTTAGCAACCAACTTTATGAGCTAGAAAAGCATAAAGCAAGAAAAAAAATAGGAACTAACTTTAAGGCTGACATAAGACATTTTTCACCTCCAAAAAAGGGTCGAATTTGTGTTTCACGCTCGGGATTTATTCTTGGTTTTTAAAAAGCCTATTTTTGAATTTGTACCATAAGAATAGAAACAAATTAAATTCCTCTATAGTTTATTGGGCGATTGTAGTCAACATTTTTTTAACAATGAAATCTACTCACCGAATTCACGCAGAAAAAAAAAATGGGGAAGTCGACTCTAAAGAACTAAAACTCCTTCTGACCTACGATGCCTTTCCCTAATCAATATTCAGAGCATTCGAATTGCATTGGTTTCAATGCCTTGGTTTTTATATCTTCACAAATATAGAGCACGTACTTAAATTCGACACATTTTGCATCCCATCATAGCACATAATGTCCTCGTGAGCTACTTTCAAAAGGAAACCTTAGATGAGTACGAGTATATTCCGCGAATGCAAGTTTATTTTAATTGGTACGCGGGTGTGATTTGCTCGTCTCGGTGCTCACGGATAATAGTGAAATGAAATGATAGGATACTTAACCCGGTATCATCGCGACTCCTCCCCATCCATGCAGATGTACGTTTAATTTTATAAGCGCGGCTTGGAGTGCGTGCAATGCAGATGAAAGGATGTGCATTAGGGTGGAGCGAAATTTTTTTTTTAAAATGCGGAAAAGTTGAATTTGGGAACCCAAAAGATGTCTGAAAAATTTGGCTTATTTGCGACGTTATCTTAAGGTTCCTGTATGACGTCGAAGTTTTATTTGTTTGTATAATTTTACTAGTTCAACCGTTTTTGCCGCGCATGGTACCCTGAAGGAAGGAATTTAAAAAAATAACTATCCTAGCTGCTATTCATGTCATTATAGGAATGCACTGTAAAAATTTGAGATCCTTAGGTCCAGCGGTTTGGTTTGTGCCTCACCTGTCAGTCAGTTATGGAACTTTTTTTATATATGATGTTTACATTAAAAAAAAATTTGCTAATTTTTGTATTACATTATAATATTTTGTAACAAAAATATTGAAAATACACTAAAACAACATCGATTTAAATATAATGGATGAAGTTGTCGTTATATGTATTTTCATTTGTAATCTAACGCACGGTTAGTGATGGATTTAAAAAGTGTGTGGTTAAAATCATCACTCCCTATTGTGTCAGATCAGCAGATTTTGCATAAAATTAAAACGCACAACGAAAAGTATAAAGCTATAAAAAAAAATATAAAATCAATGCGAAGCTCATTTGTTCAAAAACTTAATTTATTCAAATCGAATAGCAATCAACTCTTTGACTTATCAACTTGCAAATGTAAAGATTTTTCAATTGTGTCACAAAAGTACCACACGCTGAACGCAGTTTCTTACTTGATCAGAGACAATTTAGGAGAATGGTGATTGGCTCTGAATTGACGAAAAAAAATAAAAAAAGAAGCGATCGCAAAATTCAGGAGGATCTTAAACGAAAAAATCATCAAGATGCGAAACAATCTTAGAAACTCAAACAAAACCTTCAAATATCTGAAGAAACTGAGGATGGCAGTGCTCTTTCGAGTGATGATGAGGACAACATCCAAATTTTACCCAGTCCGTCGATTAAAAAATTACAACCTAGGATAAAGCTGACAAATTTAGCTTCAGCCTGTGAGAGAACAGGAGTGTCCGACAGGTCAGCATCAATCCTGGTAAGTTCTGTTCTACAAGACATTGGCATCGTTTCCAAGCTAGATCCTTCAAAAATAATTGACTCAAGCAAAATAAGACGAGAAAGGAAAAAGTTACGTCAAAATCTTCAATGTCAAAGTGACAATATAACCGGCCTATATTTTGATGGAAGAAAAGACAAAACGATGGTTTTGGAAGAAATGCCTTAAGATCATCTCGAAAGATTTCAATTGAAGAACATGCTGTACTTGTTTCTGAGCCAGGAGGACAGTATCTTGGTCATGTCGCTCCAACATGTGGAAATGCCAAAGCAATATCATCCAGCATAGTTGACTTCATAAAAAACATCTTATGTATCGACACGCACAAAATTAAGACAGTTGGATGCGATGGAACTGTTGTGAACACTGGTTCTAAAAATGATATCGTATGTCAGCTTGAAGCGGCCATAGGTAAGCCAGTCCATTGGTTTGTTTGTTTACTTCATTTTAATGAACTTCCCTTTCGGCATTTAATTAATGGCACATATTGATGGCAAGATCAACGACCCCAAAGGCTTTTCTGGAGTCCTGGGAAAGGCTCTTGAGAGTTGTGATAATTTGCCAATACAGACATTTAAAAAGATACCAGTGGAGCTGCCTGAAACAAGTATCGGAAGTCTAGACTAAAACTAAACCCTCTTGTTTGGATGGACCAAAGCATGTTGCAAATACCTACCAAAAAAACTTAAGGCAGTAGTTCATCCGGTTATAGAGCGCAACTCGTTTTTTTGCCATCCAGAAAACATTTTAATTGCGATGTCAGCTGATAGCCGAAGAAATGTTCGGGAATTAGGTTTGAGGAGGATACTAAAATGCAGAACGGAGATGAAAAATAAGAAGACGAATGGAATCCGTCGTTTTATTATCCCAAAAATAAATTTCGAAGCCGATGATTATATTGATCTGATAAAATGGGCTACGGTGGACGTCACTGAACCTCTTTTAACGCAAGATATATCAGACGAGGACCTACGAGAAATGGTTGAAAATGTCCCTGATAATATTGAATCAGCTATAGACAAAGATCTTTCAAAATATCCCTGTCACACTCAAGCAGTCGAAAGGTGTGTAAGACTGGTGACAGAAGCTTCTGCTTCAGTGTGTGGTGGAGAATCAAGAGATGGATTTATCAAAGCTAGGATCTCGTCTCGAAAAATGTTGCCGCAATTTGAAACAAAGAAAGAATTCATTAAGACCCTCAAAAAATGAAACATTTCGTAAGTTCTATTGGTAATCTATTATTTTAAATAAAATAGTTAGTTACTTGATAAACTGGTAGTTCTAGAATGAGAATGTTGTCCTTGAACCAGCGCCCACAGATGCAGCTTGCTTGAATATAATGTTATTAGTGATGGGCGCATTCGAGTGAAATAATCGATTATAATCGATTCTCGCAATATCTCGAGATGTCTCGATTCTTGATTTCAAATCATTCGAATGATTTCATAATTCTCTTTCTCTCAATTTTTATACACAACCCGAACACAAAACCACAATACACAACCTCTAGAAAGTAGAAAACCAACATCCATAAAACAAACGATATCTACTTAGATGCTTGTGAGTCGTGACTTGTGTGCGAAAAGAATACCTGTATGAAGTATGAACATGAAGTATGATGTATGATTGTATGAATAATAATATCTCATTCTCATGGCATGCTTTTGCGTTTTGCCTCTTCTCTTTCCTTGGATGTTTGTAGTTTCATTCGAATGATGATATCGCTCATCGCTCGTTTCTGGTAGGTATGTATACATACATGATTCGATGCATGAGCTCTCGAGTGAAATAAAACAGTACTACTTTGATGTTACTATTACTACTCTTTGAAAGAATCGAGAACTTTAATTCGAGTGATTCACTCACATGCGTATGCGATGTGTGCATTAGCCGTTTACCTGTTCGAATGAATTTTCGTTTGGCTTAGTATTGCTTCCTTTCCTTTTGGGTTTTTGGATGTTTATGTTCGCTTTTTCGTAGTGTTTTTAACTAAGTTCGGATTTATATTTTTGATGGTAGGTAATTTATTAATTTTCTTATTGTATTTTTTGTAAGCATGAAATAAAAAAAAATCTAAATCTTACTCACTCTAATTTTCAGAGCAAATGTAGAATGGAGTATGGAATATTTCATTCGAATGATCATTCGATTATTCAGATCACTCGAATACTAACATCTCGATTATTGAAATCATTCGATTATGCACATCACTAAATGTTATAAACAAATATGTAAGAAAAATGCAGCCTTTCTACTAATAATACGATTTTAATAAAATTTCATTTTCAGGGAATTGATTTTGATGGTGAACACGACATTTATTTTCTCACAACATATAAATATTTTAATATTTACTTTCTCTAAATGAATTTAATCTTATGATTTTATCTTTTATATTATAAATCTAGTTTTCTTATGTACAAAATACACAATTTCCAGTACATAAAAAAAAATAAAAAAAAATTTCAAGGATATAATGTTTTTGAGCTGACTGTTAGCTGAGTGGCGGCTGGGATCGAAGTGCCCAATAATTCTAAGCTGCATCGCCAACAAACCGAATCAGCAAAGAAAGAGGAATAGCAAAAAATGTTTAACGGCATTGCTCTCAGTAGCAAGCACAGTTGGCACAAACCAAATTCGACATTCGAGTTGATAATACCAACGGCACTTGCATTAGAAAGCAGGAATGCGAAAACATATAAGAATATTACTTGAACCATAGGGTATGCTACATACATTTGGTAATTATAGTTAAAGTTAAGGAAAATATTTATTATAACAAATTGCGTTATTAAACAGGAACCACAGGACCTTTTTTGTTTTTTCTAAAAAATGGTGGTAGAGTTAGGGAATAATCAAATTCAACTTTTAGAACTATAGGCATTCAAAAAAAAAATTAATATTAAAAAAATGTTTACATTCACTCCGGCCTAATGTGCATACACATGGAAATCGACTACTGTGCTCTAGATAGTACATAATTCCACCTTCAAATGCTTTAAATAGTAACCCGAAGGCTGCTGCTAATATTAACTCCTGCACTCATAAATATTTAAACATCCGTTCCGGCGTAATGAAGGACATTATTAAAACAACGCAAATTTGCATGCAAAATTACACTGTGTATGTGCGACTCTATGACCAGTGGTCGTGACAATCCGAGGATATATTCCCTGCTATTGTTTTTTTTTTGCTGAAATTAAATAAAACGATAGCATCAAAGGATAACAACAAATAATAAGATACCATCTGCCACTTGGATGTGGTTTAATTTTAACTTTTCCACACACACACACTCCCACTCTCCGTTGCCTTTTGGTTAAATTGTTTTTGGCTGGGATTCATATACTTGAGTACACTTTGCTGGTGTTTATTCCAAATAATGCGCACATATCTGGCTGAAATATTCATTTGTTTATAATGGTGGTGGTGGTGCTGCTTGGACTTTGTCTCGCATTCAGCTCCAGCTTTGCCATTGTTTCTGTTCCAGTCAGTGTAATCAAATTCATTGGGAATAGAATTTTCTGGCATCAGAAAGAGGCATCCATACAACAGGACTTTGGCTATTGTTTAAACGATATTAGAAGAGCGAGAGGGGGCGATGGAAGGCATACGCTTTATGGATGGATAGTTTTTGTTTATTAAATTTCCGTGCAGAAGATGTGAATATTGTCGGGCATAATTTTGCTGAATTTAAAAGGATTTCCTTGATTAGGACTGGCAAGGGTGTCTACGAGTACGAGTACTCGAATTCGTATTCGTATAATGGGTAAAAATTGTAGTTTGGAGAAAATTTCAGAACTTGATTTCATAATTGTTGGCTGTAGCTCATCGGATAGTGGATACTTTGAAGCTTATTTTTGGAATTTAATTAAAACTGGGAGTTCCTCCGAATCACAATTGGCTGGCGTGCGTCGTTAAGTGGCAAACCAAGCTGACCAGTCGTCGGGCAGGGATCCAAAAATTCCGATTTATTATTTTTTTTGTCTGCCCAAAAAGGACAGTGTTTGTAGTTGAATTAAGTGCGAATCATTAGTGCATTCATTAAGTTTGTTAGAGAATCGCTGACCATTGGTGTAGATAGGCAAAGAAAAAGATAGAAAGATCGCAGTGCGGGCTGGACTTGGGCAGCAACCAAAGCGCCGCCCCAACTTGAGGCTGTAAAGACTGCCTCAAGTTGGTTAAAATCCCATTACACTTTAAATTCAAGGTCTTCCACAACTGTTTTGTCCAACTGGCTTCGAGTTGAAGACTCTCCGGGCTGTAGCATTAGCGTCCCATCGCTCTACATGTTCTAGCAATTTTAGACGACTGATACGAAATTTTCCGACCTGGTCAATATCGCTCCTAGAGTTCGCTGTTAAACCTTCTACCATGACGAGAAAAGTTTTGATCTTCAAAACGCCTAACGACATCTTACTTCACCTTTGTTAATGGCTATGCTTTTGCGCCAAACATCGGGATGATAAGTGTCTTACATAGTCTTCTGAGTGTTTCAAGGCCTTACTACTCAACTGCATTTTTAGGCCAAAGAAACACATATTGGCGAGTTCAATTGCCATTAAGAAGTCAGTCACAAAATTAACCCGTTTTCGCCGCTTCTGTACCAATATTTTGCCACTGACAGCCCGCTGAGTTTTGCCAATGATGTCAATGTCATTGTACAGATTTGTGACAAATTGTACCGCGCGGGGTTGGCTTGTGAGTTTCGCACAACTTTCCCAACTATGGTGTTGAAAAAGTTATATGAGAAAATTCTTTTTGACATCAAACTTTAGGTTTCTGGTCATTGTCTTGGATATTGGCTTTCATCGTCCAGATTCAACAATTAAATCTGACTGTCAACCGATCATTGAATATAATTGCAGAAGTGACTTTGACCAGCGTTGCCAACCAATTTTGACGAAAAAATGCCTTAAATATTTTTTTTAGGTAAACTGGAACAATAAATCAAAATTTTAACACAAATATAAAAAAAAATACAAAAACAAAATTTTTATTTCAAAAAAAAAAAACTTAAATTATGAATCACAGAAGAAATTCTTAATAGGTAGGTACAAAGTATTGAACAAAACAAACATAGTTTTAAGTCCAGCCGATAGTCTTGGTCCTTGAAATCATACATTAAAAAAATAAGAAGTCATGTTGAATCAAAAAAAAAAAATTAGAAAAATATTTGAATTAAAAAAAGAAATGTCTTTTTGAAAAAAAACAAGCCTTAGCTGGTGAAATAATGCCTTAAAGGCATGAAAAAGCCCTAGTTGGCATCACTGCCTGTGACGCTTCTAAAAGGCTTCTCATCGGGTACGGGTCTTGTTACGAGTATCTTGACATATTCGGTTTGTTGGGTGAGTCATTGGCCGCATTCAAGAATCTAGTCATCTTAAGTCGACTAGATTGGTCTGGATAAGATGTAACCTGAACGCAAAAACTAGATTGGTCGGGAACGTCACGTTTTCTACGTCAGCCCCATATGAGAACTGTCAACTTAGTACTCAGTCACGAATTTCTCGACTAGATTCGTCGGCTACCCCTCCATAAACGTCAACTGAAACATCTGCTCTCACGACCGATTTCCCCCAATCAGAGCCGAGTTTCATCTAGTGAGAGAGCTGTCAGACTTACTAAACTAGATACTTGAACGTCCCCATTGACTTATTATATATGGACTGCTAGTAGACAACTTCGCGTTGGTTCCAACATAAGCGCTAGCGCTCGTGGTTCGGAGCGGAATAAATTGGAAACTCACACCTGACGTTTCCATTTGGTTGCAGATAGTTTTGCATAAGACTGTGTTATTGCGATTCAATTAGAATAAAGATTTAAAATTAAAAAATGAGCTGTTGCATAATTGGTTGTAATTTGCACTTGATTCAAGTTTCTCTGAAAAGGGACAAATCTGTTTCCATGGGTAAGATTTTCAATCAAAATGCAGGAGGCAGAAAACTCATTTTGTTTTATTTAGATTGCGTAAAAAAAATGGATTTAACAAGGATTGGCTTGAGGCAATACGTTGTCTTAATGACCAGTACATTGACACGGAATCAGCTGATAATAAAGGAATTTGCTCCAAACATTTCGAAGCATAGTAATTTAAAAAGCCTAAAATTGGCTGTGCCTTTGTATGAATTACAAAATAAATTAGGGTGCAATAAGATTTATAGCCTGATAATTATAAGTACTTTAAGAAATATAGATGTAAGCAATTTATATGATGAATTAAATTCTCATGTACTTGAATGTGATATTCTTGACAATCATAAGTATTTATTGATCAGAAATGTGATTGAAATATACGCTAAAGTGTTATTACATCATATTTCTAAAATTAATAATGAAAAACAACATAAAAAACTAAATCGCAATAAATATACGAAAATTGTGCAATTTATGGGACAATGAAAAACGATTTTTATCAAAAAACATGCACAATTTCGAGATGACCTCTATTGTAAACAATGCCGCAACAATTTGAATTTCAACCGTTTCACTTGGCAAATCCACTCACGCCCAATAGGTGGCTCTATCATTCTATGGAGAAATCCAAGATGGTTGTCATTTTGTTTAGCTTATTTTTCGCATAGAACCACGAGCGCTAGTTATGTTGGCGCGATTTTCTGGGCAGAGATTGTATGGAAGTGACATTTCACTAGCAGTCCATATAAATATAATAAGTCAATGGGGTGAGTAATCCGAAACATGAATTAAACACACCCACTTCCACAATCCACATTGACACATCTACAGTCCACAACAAGATGGCTGTCTTTTTATATTCTTTCCTTTTCCTTTTCCGTCTTTTTCTTTTTTGGACTCCGTCACTTATTCAACGATCTTTGTAATAAAGTGTTTCTCTTTAAAACCAAACTGAATCGTTTCTTTTTCGTGCGCTACTCATCACTGTTGAAATTCTTAAAAACTTCAGAGCATTGTTCCCTGAGAAGCCACTTTCCAAACCGTCTTTTGGGCGTTTATGTTTTTTTTGCGCTACCGTCCTTATGTCCCGCTGTGCAGCATGCTTTCTAATTTTGCTCCGTATGCCTGCCGGCAGTCTTCATCAAAACAGGCTTCAGGTAGGTGTGCGATGGGGCGAATCGAGCACACCAGTTGCGGCTTTTGTTATGTTCAGGGGGCGCGGTAATTTGGCCTAACCCAACCGAACTTGACCTATTTTTTCGTGACATCGCTGCAACTGGTCATCGACGTTTCATCCTGGATACATAGGACTCTTCGATCGACAAAGGTTCTAGAGGTTTGTTACGATTGCAAGTATTGAAAGCCGACTTTATTCCCTCACTGGCAGTCCAGAAATGATGCATGCACAGTTGAGCCCGCAAATTCATAACTTCAACAGATCTTACGCCCTTAAAAATACAGATTTAACATCAGTTCCGTATCTTCCTTTCGACATAAAGCAAATCCCACTTCCGTCAATAGTCTTATCCCGATAATCCCCTTGAACATGCCGGCACAGATTGTTAGATTCCTTGATTAGAAAACAGTCATCCTTTCGATTCATCATTCATCGCTATAATCGCGTTCGTCGGCATCATCTATCCTCAACAATGGACGATGATTAACCTAACATCATTAGGAGTCAAACTGCTACCAACACCGCATCAGCATTCACAGGAGACCCATCACAACTGAAGGGTCACAAATCCCATCAATATCCGATTAGTGCGCCCGAAACCATGCCTACTCGTATATCCTTCGACAGAGCAGCTATTATGCACAAAAGGATAAGCTCACAATAATGACGACAGAGAAGAATCCAAATGCTGTATAAAACCAGGCTAATGGCACACGCCCCAATGAGCGCGAGCGCGTTCACCACAATTTAATTTGAATTTATTGTTATCTTTAATTTTTTCCATTCGCTACAAAAAAAAAAAAA
Organism: Cheilosia variabilis; assembly: GCA_951230905.1. NCBI lineage: Eukaryota > Metazoa > Arthropoda > Insecta > Diptera > Syrphidae > Cheilosia > Cheilosia variabilis. The sequence goes on along the minus strand of OX579680.1, from coordinate 55,922,409 downwards.
AAAAACTTGTAAGAAATTTCGAAGCATATGCAAATTAAGATTGTGTGTCAAAGTTATCGTTGAGTGCAATTTCCTGCTGACGACAAATCCCCAAACCCACCCCAGCACACATTCGAATGCATGTCCCGATGTCGGTTGGGACCACACGCAGTTAAACACACGGGGTGTGGCACCCGACCATAAAATTTGAAAAGCATGTTTACGTCCATGCAAGGAATTTTTTCCCATTCAATTTTTATTGCATTCTCATCTCGTACAATCAAAGTGCAAGTAGAAGAAAGTTTTGAATATATAAAAGATGTCGGCGGCGGCGGCGGCGGGCGGTAATATCGGCGCGGCATATAGAGGGCGCATTCTGTACGAAAAGGTTATGCGATGACATCCTTGCATGTGGGAGCAGTAGCCAGTAGGTATGCGATTGGATTTTATTCGAAACTTGTTTTTCATTTGCTCAAATATCCATAACCATTAGTTATTTCCGGATGACGGGAGTAGTCCGTTTACAAACAGCCAGTGCTTTGCAGCGGGATATTATAATAGGTCGACTGGGCGGGGTAAGTGCGCTGCATATTTTTTGAATCGGTGTTTTAGCCTTTGGAATTTCACTAAAAATCGCTGTCGTCGAAAGTCAATACTCGAGGTACCTTACGCTCGCCACTTTGACATATTTGGAGCTGATGTCAGTGAGGATTTTTACTGAATGTCCGTAAAAAACAGCTCATGTAAATCGTCTTTTATCAACATTTTCTAGTACCAAAAAATAATCATAGCAGTTTTTATACTAAAGGTTAATTTAACGTGATTTTCTTTCCGTGTAATACAAATTTTACTCTTAAAAACTGAATTTAGACGCAAAAAAGTATCGTGGGATATTAAAATTTGAATACGGTGAAAAGGGAAAAATGACCACGCTTCGTGGGGTAAATGAAGAGAGAGTTCTAACAACACTGCTAAAGGTCGAGAAAAACTCTCTCCGAGACGTTTAATCTCATAAAATCTCTCTAAGGAACTTCTCCTATATCACGCGGTTAAGAAAGTTGTCTAAAACTCTCAAGCCAGCGCCCAGGGGGACAACTTTTCACAGGCCTGTACAGTTACTTTTATTCGCGGCTGACATTTCGTACATTCACGTATCTAGTTCAGTAAGTCTAAGGTCTGTCTGACAGCATAGACAAATCATGCTGAGACCCCCAACTCACAATCCTCTTGCCGCTGGCCCCTCAATTTTTTTTAAATTCGCCATTTTGTATTTCTATCGGTGTTATGTCAATTAAGAATCCGTGTGACATGCAAAAAACATGCAAAAAATACAAAAATAAATGCTGCCAACCGCGGCAACCGTGGGGAAATGTGAAAGAGTTCGGGAATACCACATTTTTACAAAACTGAATGCCATTTGTTAGTTATTATAAATTTTTAAAAGGAGAATAATTTGATTTGTGTGGTTAATAAAACTATCTAAAGGAGATGTTTTATATACTAGAAATATATTAGGACAAACATTGTTATGTGTTTTCCGCTTTTGGATATAATTAACTTCGAATTCGTGTGTAAATTTTTCTTAAATAATGAACAAAATTTGCTTAAAATGTTTTTATTTTTTCTCAACTAATCTACCTTGTTAATTTTTCATGAATATTTTAAGCAAATGTACACTTACTCCTAAAAAAAATGCTATCCCCACGTAACGAACAATTTCAATTTTAACGGATAAAATTCTATGAACTCTGCCAACAACTCTCTAGTTCAAGTCAGCTGTTTGACTTGATGTGTCTCAGTTCTGACTTTCTTAGATCGGTCAGATGAACAGCTTTTTCAGTGGACGTTTATGGACGGGTAGCCGACGAATCTAGTCAAGAAATTCGTGACTGACTACTAAGTTGACAGTTTGCGTATGTGGCTGACGTAGAAAAAGTCACATTACCGACCTATCGAGTTTTTGCGTTCAGGTTCCATCGAGACAAGAGCAATCTTGTCGACTTAAGATAACTAGATTTTTGAATGTGCCTATTGACACAATTCGCAGAGCTTTTACTGACGAACCTGAAAATATTGGGACAAAATCAGCAAAAGTGGTTTAAGTTGTGAAGGAGGGAACATTTTATTTTAAACTGTCAGTGGGAATCGACTTTTAGTATGAACGACAAATGCCTTTGCCGATTGTAGTGCCTTGTCTACTCAGGTCTGACAACGACATCAAATGTTAAATCTAGCGAAGCGTTACTTTTGTCATAAAAAGCAGCTTCTTTGGCATGAAAAAGTAATTGTGAGGTAGGGCCACATGAAAAAAACACTAAGGAGGCTTTAGACCCTCATCATTTCAGTCCCGTTCCCCTTCATACTGATGCAGATATATCGACGTTTCTGAAGACTCATGTTATAGTTGGAATGAAACGTTTCCCGAGTGAACTTCGGTACTCCTTTTAAAATTTCAGTCTTTAAAAAGCCAATTTATAACAGCTGATTGTTAAATCTGTACAGCTACATCGACTTGGTTCGAAAAGTGCACAAGGCGTCTCACATGGGACATAGAGAGCAAATGGTAATCATAGATCGACCAAAGAAAGCAGCACAAGGTTTATACATCTTTGACGAAGTTCTCTTGAATTTATGTTGAAGCCAACTTTAAACAAGCAAGATTGACTCTTAACTCTAGCTTGCAAGGCGTACTTTCAACCTCTTTTTTCAAATACCTGAACTTCTGTTGAAAAAGTCATACAGCTTACGAGCAGCACCAATTGCTTGCTTATATAGAGGTTCGTTCGGCCCTTAAATTGTCGCAAGTCGTAGTTTTCAGAAAATTTGAATGAATGTCAATGAATGTCGTCAAATTCAATGTCAAAGATTGCGGCTTTCAATGAAGGGGTTGTTACCCTTGTGGATCAAGTTGAATACTCAGCCCATAACAACTCTCATTCTAGGTAAAGTCCAGGGTCATTCTTCATTCATTTCGTTGTTTCAAGTTGTTAGCTCTGACATTTGACACCTTTCAAACTCAGATGTCATTTGAAGTGTCATAACATAATATTAGTTTTGGCAGCTCATTTGGCTTAGTTGAACGAATATGATTCCGTCGAACATCTTCCATGCATGAAAGAAATACACGCAAAATGATTCCCCATTACCAGGTTAACAAACAACGCAATTCCCACGGTTGCCACTTGCAAAAAAAATTAGCTACCAATTTTGGAAAAAAAAGTTACCAAACCAAGATAAAATTTACCAAAAATCTGGAGACGCATATAAAACATTTTTAAAACATACAAAAAAAACATATGTTTTTTAAAATATTCACTTTTGTACATTAGGTCTGTAGGAACTTAGTCAGTCTATGAGTAGTTAAGCAACGACTACTTTATAAAATAAAAAAAATAAGACTTAACTTAAAAATGTAATAGTAATATCTACTTTAAATACTTTTACTAAAGCCCGTATGACACTAAATTTTTTTTGCATTTTTTCTGCTTTTAAAATGAAACTAGAGCAGTACGAAAACTTAGAACGAAAATTCCCGATAGGAGTGAGTGCGTACACACCAACTTTATTAATGTAGAGACGTCAAAAAAGGCATTAAAAATCACATTTTTCAGCTGCTGGCAGCTTTTTTTTGACATTTCAAGATTATTTGAAAATAAATTCTATTGAAAATTTGTGGTTGCTTTGCAAACAATTTGCTACCCGTTTCGAAATACACTTTTAGTCTCTTTTACACACCGCTGACTTTTCAACATTATAAAAATGAGGAAAAAATTTAGTTTCATACGGCTTAAACAAAAGCGTGATTTTTAAACTCAAATTATTTTATTTGATCTTTAAAATTGCTTGTTTAAAAACAAACATTTATAAAACATAAGACTCAGTAAAGAACGCAGTAGGAACTTTGTCAGTCTAGCAATTAAACAACGTCAACAAAGTTGTGCACAAAATTACCAGCTGCTAGAAGGCATAGGATCATCTACCATTTCCGAGCCTTCTTTCTTAAAACTTTAACAAATTAGAGTTTTATGTCTGCAAATAAATAATATGATTTACTAACCTATCCATATCTAAATGTAGTTATAAACAGAACATTTTTCGAAGTTCACCATCATCTGTCAAAAGAAGAAAATGAGTGCATTCACTAATTTTTTGAACAAAATAGGTTTACATGGGTGGTGATGACGCATATGCAAATGAAATGTTTTACTCAGAAACAGTAAGGCAGCATTTAAATGAATTGATATCGAGTTCGTATTTTTGGTGCTCCTGCTCAAAAAGTTACCAAAACGAGGTAAAAACTACCAAATTACCAAAACTCAAAAAGCTAAAAAAAAAATTACCAAATTTTGTAAAAAAAATTACCAAAGTGGCAACCGTGGCAATTCCCTAAAACGCAAACCAGACTATCCACTGCCAATTTTGAAAGGACTCCCAACTTTAAGGTTTCGCAAAATTGCCTCACCCAATTTAAATACAAGATCCATTCAGAAGTCCTTTCAATTATCGTTTTAAATTCATTGCGCCACTGTGCGGCGTTGTTATCGGGCCAGCGCATTAAATAATAATCCGATTTTCGCAACTGGGGTCAAGGTATGTGCTCATCAATATTCCCTTTATAATCGTCCCGTGCTGCATTGGTATTCCCTCACAAGTGGAACTCAATCCGAAGCAATTCGAATGCCATAAAGGACTCATTGTTTCTCCCGAGTATCGATGTCGTCCTGGCTGGCCTTTTATTTCGAGTGGTTTTCGCATTCAATGAGCGTATCTGTATAGAATGCCGGAGCCATTGTGTGTAACGGAGAAATTTCAATGCGAAATTTAAGCAAATTAAACGCAGACACACACATTTAATTTGATTTTTAATGCACCAACTCAGTGGACTGCAACTGCAACTGCAACGGCAACTGCAAGTGAAGCCCTCCTGAATGTGTGGATGAGCTGGACAATGGCAGATGAAGAGTGTCGCAGTTTTTGTAATGGGTGCGGGTCCTTTTTATCGCATTACGCGTGTGGCAAACGACGTTACATATATGCCGATTCATCTGCATTAACGGGATATTTATCTTCGGGGGCTACCAATTTTTGTCCATTTAATGAAATTCATTGACGAGGTGAAATTTCCATATTCGAAAGGAAGATATCCCCTGCAATCAAAACGAATTTTACCTGACATGCACATATTCATCCTTCCTTGGGGGCTCTCTCTATACATGCAACAGAAATTAGATTTCAAAGTTCACTAAACGTTCTCTTACCGAAAGGAACTTTTTCCTGTGAATTGCCTTTGAAATCCCTCAACTTGCATGGCGTTTCACAGGAAGCACAACATGCATTGTTTGTACGGTTTCAATGCCCCAGCTCCACCGGATGTGGACATAATCCAACAGATGCATAGCTATACCGTGTTTCCCAATCGAAATGGAGCAGCATGCATTTGGTCTTAAGCTTGGCAGCAGGGATGTATGGCATTATGAAATATGCACTCATTGTTTGACAGAGTATTATGTCCGAACTGTTTTCGAACTCATGTCTTGTCTGTTTTGAGTAGAGATGTAGGTGCACGCAACAGGTGTTGGTCTTGTGTATTCATCTCTGCAAAATAGCCGCCGGAGAAAAAACCAACAAAACCAATTAGGACAAATCAATCGACAGGCAATCAGGCTGCTTCGATTGTGAAAAGTAATCGTATTAAGAGTGCCTAGGACCGTGACGGGTATTACTGCATTTGTTGTCATGCTTGCAGGTGGGCTTAGGAATTTTGAACTTGTCGGATGTAGAAGTTTTCCGGTGGCATAGGAGATTTTCCTGATTGGATAGCTTTACTGGGCAAAGTATATCAGACGTTTGCAGGAAGTGGGGCGTCAGTGGAAAGAATCCTTCGGTGTGGATTTTGTATTTCCATAGTCAGTTAAGGGGCCCATCCGCTATCAGGCATTCATGTCATGGAATCTGATACTCGACCTCATCATAACCATCGTTTGTTAAACTTTTAGGTATGCAGATTTGATAGTGGATGGTACTCATTTTAAAACAGGTACCCTCCAATGTCAGCAAAATATTCTTGTAGCAAAAACATTCTGAGTTGTTGACGAAGTTCAAAAATATGTGGAGGGCCTTTTTTGACTTTTTATAGGGCCATGAAATAGTTGTGAAATATTTTTAAATTATAAATCATCACTTCCCCCAGCAGTATCACACCTTGGACCTTAAACGAATGTCGTGGCGTCACAGTGGATGGGCCTCCTTAACTTTTTTGACACCAATAGTGTCACAAGTTAGAAATTGAGCAGCAATAGAAAGAAAAAGTTGCCGGAAGAGGTATTTATATGACCATAGGACAAGCTTCTTACAAGCTTGATTTAATTTTTTTCGCTCAGTAGTCAAAAAACTAACTGAAACATTTCGCTTGGATCAGTCACACCCACTACGCTGAAATCTTGGGACGTATCTTCTTTTATTTGCTGAAGCAGTTTAGACTTTGTCCAACACTAAGGTATTTAAAACCAGCTATATAACAGTCACCTATCGAAGAGTCCGTACGGTCTCAGCAAAAATTATTAAATACAACAATTTAAATCAACTTTTAGTGGCAATCAGTGTTGTTATATCGAGGGATTTATCCCTTTTTTTGGGAATTTCGATGTCCGAAAAGCCTTCCCTGGGATAAAGGGATAAAGCATCAACAAATCGTGGGAACTTCAGAAATCTGCCAAAAAACATTCAAACTATGAATTTTTTGTGGAAATTCTATCAAAACATCTGTATATCACCACGATTATCAATACACTGAATGTCCATAAAAAACCGCTCTTTTTAAATCGTCTTTCATCAAGATTTTCTAGCACCAAAAAATTATCATAGCAGTGTTACAAGCTGCGGTTTTTATACTGAAGGTTAATTTAACGTGATTTTCTTTCTGTGTAATACAAATTTTACTTTAAAAAAATGGATTTTGAGGCAAAAAAGTATCGTGGGATTTTAAAAGGGAATTTGAGTACTGTGAAAAGGGAAAAAGGGGAAAAATTACTAGGCTTCGTGAAAGAATTTGGCAAGGGCTTTCATATTGAACGATTGGCGTACTAAAACGAGTAGGATTTTGGACTCTACGTGAAGCGCTTCTACAGCATAGCATATTTAAATCGGGGTGCTACAAGGTGGTACACTGTCACCTCTTATTTTTCTGTTGATTTGTAGATTGGCATGAATCGCATAGGTTGTCGCTGGAAAACAATGGGCAGGCAAAGCTGTCGGCCTAAGAACACTCATAGAGATAGGGTTATTCATAACGTCGGTCCTAAAAAATGGCGACTGATGGCCACGCACACCTCAAACTATGCAACGAAACTCACTCCCATGGAGCTAGTGCTACCAAATATTCACAGCATACTCAAGAGAGATAATCAACTTCGTAGGCTACCTACGAGCAAACTCCTTTCAAAATAGACATTCAGGACTATTCCAAAATTTTGAAACACAAAAGGATGCTCGCAATTTTTTTTTAATAAAATCATCCCAAACTCACGTATGAATTCCCAATGTCCTCGCCCAGTTATCGCAACTGACCTCATTCAAGTTTGAAATATCAAAATACAGTGTCCCACTCCCAAACATATCCTTGAATCAAGACAAATCGAAATCGATGTTAAACACAAGACGCAAAAGCAAAATACACACCCAAGACATAAAATCGGATTTGTAAGCGGCGTTGGGTAGGAGGAGAATTTCCTTCAGATCTCCTTGAAAGTCATGGCATTTTTCCCAATAAGCAATCGCCCCGACAGACACAAGGTCCCCGCACAAAAACAATGAATAAATCACAATCGAATGGAGAAGGGAAGACAAAAAATTCCCCAAAGCGAAGCCAACCGCACTGTGAAATTGTGTAGAAACAATTCGATTGACTATGTGTATGTGCAGTGTCGTGTCAGTAATGAGCCCATTCACACTCCTGATTACGTTCGATTGCAGTCAACCTTACGAGCTCTCTTAAAATACAAAAAAACCTACCACACAGGGGAAGCGAAATAATAATCATCATCATCATCGACGGAAATCCCTTTGAATGATTTCAATATACCGATACAGCATGACAGCGTGTGTGCGAGGGTGTAATCAGTGTAACATTGACTCATTCAGATTTCAATTTGTGCATTGATCATGTAGCAAGTACCTACTCGTATGTGGCAGCAGGATAAATGGGGGAAAATTCCGAGGTAATGGCTTAATTACGATGCGAGTTAGAACATTCTTTGAGCGTTATTACATGGAATCCGATGTGCAGTTGTGTGGTGCACGGTTTAAATGGCCCTTTGGTAATTGCGCTAAATAAGCATCCCCCTTGGGTCACTTTCTGATGAACTGACGTTTTTAAAAACAGTTTTATTTTTTAACTGGGCTATTTCGGTTTGGATGAAGATCTTTCGATTTGCAGGTGGTTCTGGGTCATTTTTGGGGACGAAATAGACCTTCTTTGGCACCGTCTTTATATAACTGGCGTATTTTCCAAACCGATTTTTTGACACGTAGACCATAGACCAAATGGAGTCCAAAAAGTCTCAAAAAGAATGAAATACATTTTGTCACAAATTTTGAATTTTGCTTTTGCCCCTGCTTGGTCCAAATTCTTTGAAAGGGATATGGTTTCAAATAATGGACAATACAAAAATAAACAAATTCCAGTTATTAAATTTGTTATTTTATTTAATAAACCTTTATAAAAAAAAAACAACTTATATAGAGCACATTTTTGCGAGCCGTAAGTAATTACCTTTGCATTATAATTTTGTTAATTGAATTATGGTTTTCTTAATATTTTCGTTTTTATATAAATTTAAATGAATTACAGCACAAATAATGAACAACTTCTAAAATACAGAACATTTGTATGTTTTCGTATAAAAAATAATTCGCAGGGAACATCGTCTTCAAATACAGAACTGTTCATTGTTATAATGATCGGATGGTCACCATATTTATGACTAACAGACAGTCCAATAAAAATCAAACACTTTCCCTATTTCGAATTGAGTAGAAGTGCCAAAAAAATACTTTGAAATACCAGTACACCGAAATGGAGCGCAAAAAAACTTGTGAAAATATGTTCACCCTTTATAGTAAAACTAGCTGACCCGGCGAACTTCGTTCCGCCCAAATTCGTTAATGTAATGAAAATAATAATTCCGAGCATGCACAATGCACATGCTGCTTTAGTAATTTGGTCAATTCAAATTCTTTATTCAAAAGATATATTAAATACAATAGAAGTGACTGAAGTAAATATAGCAGTGGCGATGTGTTTCAATCAAACCGCAAAGATTGGTTGGCCAACTACCTTCCGCTTTTTTACTAGAGTGATTTACGGTTCACGAATTACAAAGCGGAAGGTTTGCCCACACGTGAGCCTGAGCACCTCACACACAATTAAGAAATATGGGAACTCAAGATTGATGCCACAAATATCCAGTGATTGGCTTTCAAATTGTCATAGCGAAAGCGAGACGCGCTGGAAATTGAAGACGCTTAAATCCGAATGGCAATTCGTTCTCAATAAGCGGAATCCGCAGAATGAGAATTTTTTCATTTCAATTTCCCCTCAAAATCGTCGTTTGCATGACATTTTAATTGAGATCTTCACAATCAAATCAAACGCATTCCGTTTCAAAGTTTTGGTGCATTGAGGTTGCGCAATAAAATTATAACTGAGTGGAGCTTCGATTTCAAATTGTGTAGCAGTTAGCCCGGATCATCCAAAGAATTCAAAAACTAAAGTATTGGAAGTGACACTACCTGTTTTTCTAACCAGTCTATTTTTTTGAAAGTGCGGTTCTCCATGCATACTTCTATCCCCAAGCTCATCCCCTTTGTGTTTTGTTTTCACTACAAAAAGTAGCACATGTCTTTGCGTGGGCCAATACGAATCCACCAGCCCAAAGTCGTAAAAATCGAGCTATCCGTTCCCGAGTTATGAGTGCACATACGGACGTCTCTTTTACACACCCGGTTTTGCCCGTGCGTTTCATGTTAAGCTTTTTTTGGACAATGTCCATTCAAATTTTAATTATCTATACAACTTTAGAAATAGCGTTTGGGTTTTTTTAATGGGAGGTGCCACAACCCGTTTTCGTATACCGTTTATCTTTTCGGGTCCAAAGTATCATCTCTTTCAAAGTGGAACCAACCATACGCATCCACAAAATTTCATTGAAATCGGTTGAGTGGTTTCGGAGATCGACAACAGTATCCTTTCTTTTAAGTCTGCCTACAGCAATACGAATAAACAAAAAAAGAACCATGAAAATTGGCTCAGCGGTTTTCGAGTTATAGCGTCATAGATGTTCACCCAGAAATTATAGAAGATAATTATTGAACTGAAAAACGAAATGTACACCTACAGCGCCACCTGTGGAGAATATTCCTACTTTTCTTTTTTCCTAAACTTTCGCGTAGCAATTACGAACAAACCCGCAGAAGGGAGTATCCGATTTGGTCCCGTCGTTTTCAAGTTTTAAGCTTGCGACCACACCACGATCCATTTTTATATATACATTTTTATATATACAGATTTTGACCGCCGAATAACTAAACATTTTTTTTTAAATATTTGGATACGAAATGAATATGTGGTAGCCTTAGGAAGACATGTACAGAAAGTGACATTTTTTCTCTATACTAATTTGTTATCGACCATTCTTCACGACTGTCATAGATGAGCAGTCGAACAGTTGGTAGTCCACCGAAAATTAAACTTTTCCCAATATCAAATTGAGTAGAAGTGCCCAAAAAACATTTTTAAATACCAGTGACAAAAAGAGAGTATGAGGCGGTCACCAAAGGACATACGTGAATATATGTTCAACTTTTGCAGTACAATTTTGACCGGCAACTAACTGAAAATTCTGAAACCGATTTCGGTTAAGCGAATGTGTAAAAGCCTTCGGAAAACAGTTGAGTAATGTGACATTCAAACTCTTTAGCAATTTGTTATGCAACACTGCTCACGACTGTCAAGTGTAAGCAGCCGAAAGACAACCAAACAATGTTGCCGCAGTTATTTTTTAAAGCGTAAAAAATGGGAAAAAAATGTAACAAACTGAAAACAAATTTTAATAATAAAAACATCGTTTTTCAACTCAAAAAAAATCTTTATTGGGAACTCTTTATCACATTTCGAAGTCGATTTCAATTTCTATTTCACAAACTTTATTTACCACGAGATGTAGAACATTGTCAACGGTGACGCGGCGAGACAGAAAAATATTGTTGTATTTTCTCGTTCCCTCCCATTCCCATTCCCACTCCCAGATTGACGTTTTGCACAACTTGTGCTCTGTGTAAACAAACAAATGCATTGACAGAAATTGGCAGAAGCTTGCTCGAAAAAAAAGTGCTGCCAGTCCAACTTTTCAATATCTTTTAACGAGAAAAACAAAAAAATATTTTAATGGAAAAAGTGTAACAAAGCAAAGTAACATTGTAAACAAATTATAAAATAATTAAAAAGTGCAACACTTTTGTTACACTTGTATCATTGTGGCAACTTTGCAACCAAACCAAATCGGACTGAAATTGAACTCAGTTGGAGTTTGATTTGACTTTGAAAATTCTTTTCTGTTGAATTTTTACAAAATCTTTGAATTTATTCAGCATTCCTCTTTGCAAGAGCGACTTTCACTTTAATCACAGGCACACGTCTCAGTTCTCAACACAAAATACTTCCTATCGGGCGCCAGTTAAAGTCGTGTAAGCAAACTTTCCACCAATATTTACACTCATTTTCCTAAAATTCCTTTGATTCGACTTTCTTCCAAGAAATCAATTAAAACATCCTGCATACAGATATTTCCTTTCATCTGGTTCATGCTCGACAGAACGGAATTCTGCGTATAACCATACGCACTCTTATTGTTGGAGCTCGCTCCTCCTTTCGTAGGAAAATAAAAATAAATTCCACGCAAAATTAATTTAATCGTTAATCTAGCATCGGATAGAAAAGGACTCATCCCGATGGGATCCATGCCAACAAAGCTGAACCCCCATGGAACACTTAATCGCCTTGACATCCTGCAGAGCGCTTTAGTTCATTTTCTCTCATTAGATATACTTTGCCCCATTAAAGTGTTAGTGTGGTTGATTAAAACGCTGAATCGCTGATACATTCATCCGAATCCGATTACAGCAGTGAAGAAGGGGTGGCACACAATCCAATCGTTCCTCATAACCGGGCGTGTGGCAGAGCGATAGTCAATGAATGTTCGGTTTGCAGATTGAGTTATATCCAAGTTAAGTGGTTCACCCCAGAAGCCACTGTCGGTATATCTCTCTCTCTACTCTGGCAAATACGTCTGTACTTATACTCCGATCCCTAGTCCCTATTAATGAACGACAAATTATGCTTGTCAAAGTTTCCAATCAAGTTTTCGTGCACTCTAATTGGTGGTGACATTTTGATTGGTTATACGATGATGGGGCGGGGAATTGAAAAAAAAAACTTTTCCATCTCGTCGCTTGAATAATTTTATTTGACAAATGGTAGGTTAATAAAATGTGAATTATATTCTTTATAAGCGAATTAGTAATTCAAATTAGGGGTAGGTAACATAATAAAATAATCCAATTGAGGCGGCCATAACAAAATTATTACATTATTAATCGCATCGCATAATTTGAAGGATAGTTTTGCGCGGCTGTTCATCTAAAATGCAAATTTTCATGCTGTGAAAAAAATTAAAAAAAAAAATACACAACATAATGTCTGCAATTTAACAATTTAAAATCAATTAAAAAAAAATATGTCCATGCTGCGGACAGAGATAAACAGATGTTTATTGAATTATTTTCTGCGCGGGTATTTTTTTTTGTGATTGTAAATTAAATAAATTTATGAAGAGGGCTTTATCTGATGGTGTATCGAACCTGCAGGGATGTTCAAAAAGAAATAAACCGGCGGTTATAATAAGTTCTCTGGTGTGCGATTGTGATCGTGATTATGCCGCTCGCATGGGGCAGGTCGAGGTATTGGAAAATTAAGTCGAAAACAATTATTTCATTAAACTCTTCCATGTTGAAACCCTTTGGCAATATGGAACAGATTTGTTTGTGAATTATTTGCAATGATCTGGTGGAAGAGGAAAGCCATCGCACGATTTGACCGCGCTAGACTTTTTCTTGTGGCATTTTATGAAGTCGCTCAGGTTTACGCCACTAAACCGCTATCGACCGATGCCCTAAAAGCACATATATAACCCAAGCCTTCGCTTCAATTCAGTCGGATCTATGCAGCAGAGTCAGTAAAAATTAGACCTCCCGAATCCGAGCCTCAGTAAGAAGTCGCGGTGAACATTTGAAAGATGTTATATTGGAGAAATTACCGCATACACGCCTCTTTCAAATAAAGAAAGACTTTTGTCAAAACCTCGCACACAGCTTGCTTTAGTCCATTTCAACACCGGCCAGTCCTTAACGAAAAACACTTTACCTGCGGTCTTAATTTGTAAAAGAGAAACTACTTTTTCTGACCAGAAGGGACGATTTGTCGTGGACTACTTAATTCAATTCAATTAATTCTTTATTCAATACGTACAAAGTATGAAAAATTACAGAAATACAAAGCAAATTTTAAATATAGCTTGTACATACAGAATAGTTAGCGACATCTGTACCTATTTGAGAAAAATAGAGATGATGACACATTAGAAATATTTAATTTTGTGTAGTGTACAAAGGTGGATAAAAATTAGAGAATTACTGCATTTTAAGGAAGAAAGTAAAAAGCAATCTTTAACAAGTGACAATAAAGGAAAAAAGGAAATAAATAAAAGAGGATAAACTCAAACAATATCGACTACAGCTACCTAACTTCTTCCAGAATGAATGGCGATCATTTGTGTTCCACCAATCAGAACCGAGAATGAAAATTAAGTATGAAGCTGTTCAAATGGGTAGTAGTACCTACATCTAAGCGTGCAGACTTCAGACTTTTTTTTTTGGTTTTTGGTCTGAATTTTTGGTTTGAACTCATGGGAAGACTGGCGATCTTGACTCTTTTTCATCATCGCAAATATTGGAACATTGTTAATAGATTTTAGCAGTCCCTCGCCAGCGTTGCCGCTAACAAATTTCAAAAAGGGTATAAAAATAAAATAAGAAAAAACAACAAAATTTATTTATAACAAAAACAGACGAATGTTTTCATTTTAATAATAATTAGGTACCTCTATGATGGGATTTAGATCTAACTATATGCGAGCTCATATAGGCTGCTACGGAACCGTCCTGGGCGAGTTGATTGTTATATTTGAGTTGATTGAATGAAAGGTAAATTGCGGTTAACGATTTATGACGTATTAAAATAAAACTACTTACTAGATCTCGTTCAAACTAATTTTCGGTGGAAGTTTGCATGGTAATGTACATCATATATTTTTTTTAGTTTCATCATTCTCTTATTTTAGAAGTTACAGGGGGGGGACACATTTTTCCACTTTGAAAGTGTCTCCCGCGCAAGCTATTCAGTTTAGAAAAAAATTATATTAGAAACCTCAATATCATTTTTAAAGACCTATCCATAGATACCTCACACGTATGGGTTTGCTGAAAAAAACATATTTGAGCTTCAATTCCAAGTATGGGGAACCCACAAAATTTATTGTTTTTTTTTGACAGAATACATCTACTTACCAAGTTTCAACAGTATAGTTCTTATAGTTTCGGCAAAAAGTGGCTGTGACATACGGACGGGCAGACAGATAGACAGGCAGACATGACGAATCCATAAGGGTTCCGTTTTTCGCCATTTGGCTACGGAAGCCTAAAAATGGGGCACCTCAGACTTGGGGCTCGAAAAGGAGGAAAATATTTATTTATTTTGTAGAAAGAATCGACGTTTCATGTCACTGCTCTGCTCTGAAAATGTAACCATTCATCCAAAATTGAATACTTTACCACTACACCACGGCCATTAACCATGAGATGCAAATTATCCGAGTGTCTACTAAAAGTCAGGAAATTGATTTAAAAAAAATATGTTTACCCAAATCCAGAAGCTCCATTATACTTTAACAACATGTAAAAATTTTCAATATTTAATTATAATGATTTAAATATTACAATAATCCTTCAAGCATCCGAAGGACGCGACGTGTCACTACAACTTGCCTACCCAGTCGTATGTACTCCGTCTGCACAATCAATTATAGAATTCAAACCAATTTGTATTAATAAGTGCTAATTGTGATTCCACAACGAAAGCATTTTCATTTTGCGAAATGGCAATTATTCATTAGTACCTACTTTTTTTTTGACTCACATAATTATGTATTTATATAAATTTGTCATGTGTAAGTACACAGAGAGAAAAGGAATTTGCCGAATTAATTAATCGACCAACCAAATGACCAAAAGGAAGCCTGTACATTTGTGATTCTGTGTGATGCACGCACCGTCCACGGTGTAACATAATTGCAGAGGCTGATATTAATGATGACTCCGTCGATTTTTATATTCAATTTTAATTTTATTTTATTTTGGTAATGTTATTGAAATTACTTACCACTCGATCGACTTCGAGAGCAGACGTTGCATGTCACAGTAATGATGTGGAAAAGTGCTTCTGTTAAATTTATTTGGGTGTTGCGGGGTATGTAATAAAAAATATATTTCTTTGCCTTTCCACTGCGGATGATGTTGCGGTTCCTCATGGGCAGCATTTTATACCGCAGCGTCCGATTTTATTTAGAATACAAAGTTACTAAAGCGAGCTTCCACTGTGAAAATGTCATTCGGTGTATGACTTTGAGCTTTCAATGCAAAATTAAAGTAGTACAAAAAAAAATCGCGTACTTTCGCGATCCAATCACTAAAAATCTGTCAAACACAAAAATGAGCGAAATTCTCTCAAAGAGCTGAAAATATAACCCAAAATGTGGATACTGGACAGCGTTGCCATAAGGTTCCCGATCGGACCTTTGGCCCGTGTTTTTTATTTTGGCTCTTTGCCCGGGCCAATTAGAAATGACCCCCAAATCTTAATTTTGGAAGATTTAACACCATATCAAATACCTAGTTCTTAATAATAATTAAAAAGATTTACAAAATTAAATAGAAACCATTGCCACTATAATGTGTTTCCACCCCAAACAAATAATCATAATTAAAATAGAACTGAATTCATTCAATGTTTCAAGAATATTTTGATCTTAAACAAAAGAAAACAAAAAAAGTAGTAGCAACTCGGTGGTTATCTTTTTGTTGTAAATTATGTCATAAAAACCTGTGGAGCTCTTAAATTTTAATTTGCATCAGTGTCCTTTGATGATAAGAACCCCAAGGGAAATACTCATTGAAATAATTTGAACAACCCATTGTACAAAATGTATTCTTATTTAATATATTATAATAACTGATATTAATGAAAGCTTTCAAAGTGGAGCACCAAAAATACATTTGCTCAGGAGTGAAGTCACTAAAAATTGTAATTTTTTAAAGAAGGATGTTTATGTAAAATATTTGGCCCCAGCTTTTGTCAAATGGACCGCAAAAAAAAATCGAAATGGCCCACTGCCTCACTGCTTTTTTCTTCGCGGCAACACTGATACTGGGTATACTTCGAGCTTCTTTGGACTTCTTACATCTTTGACGTCTAACCATAGACGCGACCATATTTTAGAATTTCAAATAATGAACAATAGAGGTCAAAAGAAGTTTTTTTTTCTTTATTAAGAAAACTTAAATAGAATACAATTTTAAGTACTAGATTAACCTGTTTATTTAGCATTATCATTTGTTCATTGAATTGCTTAATGTTTACGTTATTGTTTTAAACAAAATATAAATTAAATGAACAACTTCTAAAATACAGAACAATATATGTTTTTGTATGGAAAATAATTCATAATGAACATCGTTTTTAAATACAGAACTGTTCATAAATAAATGAATAACTTACATTTTTGCAACATATGAAACGCTCTGGGACAACATTCGACCACCGCTAAAATTTCGTTACTTTCACAGAATTTATTTTTGTGCGCAATTGAATATTATTTGCCGGTTGAAATTCTCTGAACTGTTTCGAGCCAAGAGAGCTCGTTACTCGTTTTCTAATTTTCTCATTTTTGTCATTTGTATGAGAACGTGTATAGACTTTGTGCTACTTCGATCGATTTATATTGATTGCATTCATTTTAAACCGCGTACGCGAATGAGCCTGAAAAAAAAAACGAGTGTGCTTTAGACCACACGACTGAAGTAAAACTTCTTTAGCTCCATCCATAATTCTATATGATTGTATGCAATGTCCGAAAAGCCCTCCGTGGGATAAAGGGAAAAAGCACAAAAAAACGCTCTAGTAAATCGTCTTTTATTAAAATTTTCTAGTACCAAAAAATAATCATAGCAGTGTTACAATCTGCGGTTGTAGGTGCCGCTAACACTGATTGTATGTACATACTCGCAAACGAAATACTGACTGAGATATTATATACACTGGCTATGAGAGGAAGTGAAAAAGAAAATGTGTGCGCGCACTGCTGTCTCTTGCTCCTACAGTGTGATACAGACAATAGGCCACAAAAAAAAAAACTCAAATTATTTTTTTTAATTTTTAAAATAATTTCTTTTCAATTCAATAAGGAACGTAGTAGGAACTTTGTCAGTCTTTAAACAATTAAACAACGTTCTGCATAAACTTACCAGCTGCTAGAAGGCATGGGATCATCTACCATTTTCGATCCTTTTTTCTTTTAACAAAACCTTAACAAATTAGAGTCTTATGTCTGTATATAAATAATATGTTTAATTAACCTATCCATATCTCAAAGAAGTTATAAACAGAAACAGAAAATATTTCGAAGTTTACCATCTGTCAAAAGAAGAAAATGAGTGCATTCGGTAAATTTTTGCATAAATAATAAAACAGGTTTATATGGATGGTGATGACGCATATGCAAATAATGCAATGCGTTCACTCAGATCATATCGAGTTCGCATTCTTGGTACATCTGCTCAAAAAGTTACAATAACCAGATAAAAATTACCAAATTACCGAAACTCAAAAAGCAAAAAAAAAACATTACCAAATTTGGATAAAAAAAATACCAAAGTGGCAACCGTGCAATGGGCGTGACCTGTGTCTGTATATAAGAAAAATAACTGGTTATGAAAGAAATAGAGAAAGAAAATGTGTGCGGTGCGCAGTGGCGGCTCCAACCAAACTAGCGGCCTGTGCAAGATTTACAGAAGGCGCCCTGTTTTCATATTTGCACACATGAATAAGTCTTTTCCACATCACCCAGGAGATTTTATTTTGAGATTTTTGAACTAGATTCTTTTGTTAAATGTAAGTGCATGTGCAAGGAATATACCTACATGAAAAGGGTGGAATATTTTGAGATTATGTAGATAAGAAGTGAACTTGCATATGTCTAGTGGGATTTTTTATTTTGCGATATTTTGAGTTAGATTCTACTTGAAGTTGCAACATTGCAAGTGATGTGAGTTAATGTGCAAGAAATAATTGAGCACAGGTGTGATGGATGTTGTTATTTTGGGCTTATTCGATCAAGCTTTTTCTTTAAAATGCAAATGGCAGTATTTGTTCACGCAATATAAAATTAATTTTTCTTTCCTAGCAATGCGCCCCAGAACTTGGCGCCCTGTGCATTTGCACATTTGCACATATGGTTGGTCGGGCCCTGGCGGTGAGAGGTAAGGTGAGACTTTCTACAGTGTAATACAGACAATATGCCTGCCCTGCAGTGATCCCAGACTTTAGAGGCAGGTTATCCCACGGTTATACCAAAAAAAAAAATCCCTTAATACAAAAATATAAATTTAGGTACATCTTACACATTTTAAAACGTTACAAAAAGAAATATAAAATTACATTCGGCATTAAAATGAAAATAATATTCAACATAAAATAAATGTCTTATGAATTATTTGAAACTTTATCTCGGTTTCAAGTCTCATTATTCTTGATTTGTCATACAAAAATGACACAGAAATTTGATTTGAGAATGAGGAAAGGCTTCTTTGCATACATTCCAATGTTTACAAAATAAATTTCGAATGACATTTTTCTATACATGAAATTTAATTTGATCGTAGGTTGACTAATTTGTTTTATTCTCAATGAAATGAGCAATTGGGAACAAAATTTTATCAACAAGTAAAATCCCTTTCTTTTTGTACGATGAGGTTTGAAAAAATCTTTGTCCCTTTTAGCTTATTATAAGTGAGAAAATCCCGCAAAAAGAGATAAATACCCCGATCTTGGATCACTGCTGCACTGTGGGCTGTGGCTTAGATATATGAAACTCTCTCTCTCTTTCTATCTTCACTAACTCATATCTGCCTCTCAAGTCCCGTTTGCAATTTCCGTAACGTTTTCGTGACGCGTTCACCAGCTTACCCCTTAAGTCAAGCCCGCCTAAAGAAGTTATACTTCAAAAACCAAAACAATCGGTGCTGATATTTTTCGATCTGATTTTTGCTCTGTAGCTTCTGGATAAAGCAGAAACCAGACTAAAGCTATGATTACACATGTCACTTTTCATGCCAAATTTTGTCATACATTATGTCCTAAATGTCCTAAATTTGGCCTGTCAAGTGTCACGTGGACCGACGCAGTGCACTGTCACGAGACACACGAGTGAACACCGAATGGGAGAATTTTAGTGACGTCGGCATGTCAAAATTTGCCGCGAAAAGGGATACGTGTAATCGTAGCCTAATAGCTTAAAATATTGAAGGAGGTGTAGTATTCTGTTTTTTTTTATGTTAAAAATGGCCAACAAATTTCAAGTCGAGACGCGCAAGCTTTTTATTATATTATTCTCCGTTAAGAGCTCTATACATCGATACGGCTGAATTTGCACCCCGGCCAAAGTGACCACTCGCAGCAAAGAGATATACCCCCAGAAGTTTGTCAGACCTTCACGAGAGTGCAAAAAACCTCGGAATGTAATTTTTTGCCAACCAGCGGGCTGTACTTCAGTAGTTGAAGCACTATCCAATGACGCGTCGGGCCCAAGGTCTAAAGTACCCTTATTTGTTAGTACGGCTAAACAAATTTTCGACAGATTTTTCTACCTGTTCGAGGGATACTGCTATCTCTATAAGCTGTATAAAGATGTGAATGAATCTAAAAATATGTCAAATATCGAGCGAAAAGCTCCATCCGAAGCGATCTTCGAATCCAATAACCTAGATTCAAGAGGACAAGGAAGACCGAACCTACGTTTGAACGACCAAGCCAAAGTGAATACTAGAGGGATGGGTCTCTATAGCTGAAATCAAGGTGCCCGTTATCGCAGGTATTGCTAAGCTGGTCAGAAGTCCGCATTAAGTAAGTGGTCTTATGTGGTTGCTGGCCATCCGATTCTATTTGCCCTTCAGGCAGATTCGATTTCAAGGGCTTTTCGTGTCTGTTCGTGTTAACGCGGTCGAAAAGTTGTCATTTAACACAACCCAACCTTGCTTTGAACCTTGGACAAAAGGCGAGATATTCCGGTCCCAGTAACGATTCTATGGGATAAAAAAAAGCTGTCATTTGTTTCACAAAGATTCCATCCCCCTCCATCTATCTCACAGCACCCTAACTAGCTTTGTAAAAAAATTCTAACTAAACTCAGTTCCAAATGTGTTGAAGGAGCTTACTTCGGGTAAGATGCGTACTAGGAAATCCGTCACATAACGTCCCTGGCGATCGTATACTGACGAACACAACTTACTAAATGTATACCCCCTACGCTTGACTCATTTTAGACCAGTTCAGCGAGTCAATAGCGGACCGACAAGACCATACCCTATACCCAGCAGCTACCACAGCTAAAATTACAGCACTGGTCATCGCCAGGTTACTTTATGCCGACCCTTTGATTTAAAATGCCGTAAATACGGGGTTATCTGTTCGCAAACCCTTTTAGCACTTCCCACAACCGCGTTTTTTTTTTCAAACTCCACTCGATTCTCTTCCATTACTGCTGATTGCTTTCCGGCGACCAATTAATGTGGTTACAACACAGTTTCGATTCCTACGACGTCTGTAACTGCGCACTCTGTTTACAGTGTGTATACAAATCAAGCCAACGGGATGAAGCAGACAATTAAATGCCTTGGTTTCAATTAATTGCTTATCACGATGATTGCAGTTTAAAAGATACACCGAGGATGATGGTGCACGATGGAGGTGTTTGGTTAGCAGTGATCCGCTCTCAACGACGCAACAACGGGGATCATGTCGATTGAATTGATTAAAGTGTATGACCTGCCAGTTTTTGAGATTCACTTCCATAGCAAGACCAAGAAATAAACGTGAGTCCCTCCACCTTTGGTGACAACGAACCCCAACAAAAGGACTTGAATGAGAATCATAAAAGCCATTACAACTGCACCAGTCCAAGGGGCTAGGATTGAAGGAGAAGAATCGGCCCGCCATTAAGTTCAACTGCTTAATTAGAGACCGACAATTTACAACCTACGTTCGATAGTTTTTCTCCTCGTCCTGTTTTTTTTTTATTTGTTCCTTTGTAATTGCAGAATCTTTCCGTAAATACTTGTGAATTATATTGGTATACAAACCGGACAAGGACACGAAGGACAGTGCCCGTGTGTACGTTTCAATTGGAATGGCGGACAAATACAACATTACTTTGAAAAGGGTTCCAGATTCATTTCGGTTTATTGATCTCGCAATAACTTGCAAGTCCTTCTGCCGATACGGGTTGGGTGTCTCATTTTATAGCAGCTATTTGTCAGGATGTTGGACAATTTGTGAACTCTGATTGAAACCGTGCAATTTTGTTGAATAGACCGAGTTAATTGAGGTTGGCTAATGCCGGGCGAGACAGATATACTGTAAAAAGTGATAAATAGTGGAAACTGTGGGAGACTTACTTTTGACTGCACTAAGGACTTTTGAATATATCATGCTGTGGCAAATACTCGTATTATGTCGATTCAATGCGAACTTTTGGATCATTCCATGTAGAAATGATGACATTTCAACTCACTGATGGACAAGTCATCCATACGACCATTTCACTCTCATACAGCTCGTCCGAAAGACACCTGAGCTAAGAGTATATCCACAAACGATTTGTCAAAATTTAGTTGGGAACCGCGGTCAATTTTTGAGGAACAAAAACAAACAATTTGACAAAATTTTATTTTAATTTAATTTAATTGTCAATTTTAAACGAAAAAGATGGCAAACAAAATTTAATTGTGAATCTCGGTCAATTTTCAAGGAACAAGGTGGGTCCCTAATGCACAGTGTGATGTCGGAAGTGGTTTTTCTAAATTTGAAAGGCTTTGCCGTGAGGTTTATAGCCCGAAAATGATGGCGGTGCTCACATGTTTCGTAGATGAGTTAAAGAACTGTCAGGTGGTTCGTCGATTAGATTAGTAAATGTATGAACAACCTCTCTGTAGAATTTTGACTATAAAACCGAACCAAAGGCCAGAGCTTCCATGGGACAACTCATCTACGAACAGCCGATCTGTTGATTATATAGCATTTACAGCTTTTATGGCCTCCGTTAACAAACCTTAGTGCGATGGAAAGAGATCAGCAACTTCCCACAGATTTTAAATCTTCCACTTTACAAGTCTAAGACATAAAAAAACACCCGACAATCGTGGTCTGGTTCGAATATCTCTCGAAATTTATATACAGTGGAAGTCCAGTACTCGGGTTAACTTGAAAATATTTAGTTTGAAATGGATGATGGGGTGATAAAAGTGATAAAAATGTAACTGTTGTAGTACAAGGTGGCGCAAAATTAATCACCCTCTCGGAAGATGTTATAATTTTTGCAAATGGCGTCGTACGTCAATTATATTTGACATTTTTGAACTAGACAGTAGTAGCAGTATAAATCAGACAAACAATGGAGCACTTTACTCCGCAAGAGCGTGGAATAAATAATAGATATTTTGAAGGAAGCGTTTCCTGGTTTTAGCGATTTGGCATGGCCAGAAAAATCGCCCGATTTAACCATCCCAGACTTCTTTCTTTGGGCCTACTTGAAGTCGCGGGTTCATGCCAACAAGCCTCAGATAATCGCAGCCTTTAAGGAGAATATTCGACAGGAATGCGAAAAGTTATCAACGGAAATGTTGCGGAAATTTATGGAAAATACGAAAACGGGTACAAATGCGTATCAACACTTGCGGCAGCCACTTGACGGATATCATCTTTTCCAAAAAAATGTAAAGGTTCAGACCAACAAGAAAAAATAGCTAAGGTCGAAATACAGACTTCCATCACTCAAAATATTTTTTTTTTTATTTAGTAAAATAAGTAATTCAAAAACAAAATTGGATAAACAATGTTGCGCCACCCTGTATTTTTATTTAGTGAGTAACCACCCTATGCCTTCAATTTACCATGAGCTTCTGTTAACTGGTTATGTAAGCTTGATGTCGTTTGCAACAAAATCACAATCGGTTTGCATTCAATATAAATATTTTCCCGCAGGCCTAAATCGAGTTCCATTTGGCACTCGTCCGATCTTAAAAAGTTTACAATATCAGTAGGGCTAAAAGTGGTCCTCGTAAGACTACACTGACTTTGATCGGCACCTCACCACCCGATTTATTGCTATAGTATCGACCGGAGAAAAAAATTTAATGAGACACTAATCAAATTCTTCACCTTGAAAACAGTATCCACTTCAAGTGATAACTTGAAGCCAACAATTCAAGTGAGCACAGACGGTTTTCCTTGTTTTTTTATATTCACTTCACTTTCAGGCATTCAGCTGCCGTCATGCAGTCGTTAACTAGTACTCTACTCGTTGAAGCATCCGATTTGCTTTACCTAGCACCTTGCAGCATAAAATAAAGATAAAGGATCCATCTCACAGTTCCATTACCCACAGCAAGAAGTTCGTGCGCGATAAAAAACAAAAAGAGAAAAAAAAACTACGAAATAAGCACAAAAACCGCAAAAGCCATTCGGAGAAACCAAACCAATTCGTGCAGAGAATAATTTTCAAGTGTATATCCCTAAAGCCCCAAGTGTAGTGGTGAATGCTAGGATCACGGTCGAAATGCAAGCGAACTTAAATTATATCCACTTTGAGAGAAACAGAAGAAATCTCCGTGTTTCACTTGTGGAACGGGGACAGAGAGGGGCAGCTTTGGTTCGTCCTCTTTTCATCGGTACACAAGTGCTAAACTATTTGAATATAAAAGAAATTCAAAAACAAAATGCGGCACACAGATTCTAAGCCAAAATAGGTAGCACAATATATACACACCAGTCCTAGTCCACGACGGACGAGGAAGGGGAATAGTCGTGTGGGAGTGAATGTATCGCCATGGAAGATCAACATCCAACGCTCTGACCTGGATATTCTGTTTTCTCTGTGTGTATAGTCAACATTGTGCTACAAAATTCGACGGAACTCTTAAAGGACCAATTAATTTCTATCACCATCGTTTTTGACTTCCGCGCTCCCGCTCGATATGCGGGTGTGTATATCCTACGTGTATATAAACTGGCAGATGTACGACACAAAATTGGGTTGAGAGACGGGTATCTACAGTTAGGAACAGATGAAAACGTTCTGCTGTATGGTGTACCTGCACCAAGGACACTTAACAAGACGTTAAGGCGATGTAATAAAATCTAGAACAGAGCGTGGAATATGTTCACATTTACATACAAGGCCAATCAATGGTGAATGGAAAATATGTACTACTACGAGTCTCGTATGTCCTGAAGCGATTGTGTATTGTTTCGAAAATTAAAACGAAGTTGCTTCGTATATTTAACAATGGATTCGTTGGAGTTTGATTTTAAAGGTTAAAATTAATTGAATGCAATGTAAATTCAATGCTACACCCTTTTTATGAAATTGAATTCTTTATACGTACCGGTGTTCTTGATAGAAGCTGGCTTAATGCAGATATTTCCCAATAAAACATCCTTTCAGACATTTCGCACAATCAGTTCTGCTCTAAGTCTTTCTTTGTAGACAAATAAGACAGGTAGGTAGGTAAAGGCCGATTTTATGAATTAAAGACTGTTAATGCCATCTATGGCCGACTAGCGAAGTTGTAAAAACTAGTACAATTTATGTTCCGGAACGAAATTTTCCGGTGGTCTCCAAATAGACAGCGAAACGTCTCTGAAAAGGCAGCGGAAAATAATTTAATATTTTTTAATAATTTTTTAATAATGTGTAATCAGCTGATACACAAGTAGCAGTGTTACCAGCACTGGCTATTTATATCTGATTTGGCTACTCGAACTTTTCACTGGCTCATTAAAATTGTAATTTGATATTTTTCCTATTTTACGCTATTCACTTTAAAGTTTGGCGATTTTTAGGCTCCTTGGGAATTTATTAAATACATACTTCTATTGCGAACGTATTCATTTCGTATAACTAATGTCGTTTTCGATTTGGCTTTTCAGATTTCTGCTGCCAAATCGAACATTAAATCCGAATTTTATTGGTTCTTGTTTGTGTTGAGTTGGACGCAAACAATTTGTATTTATATAACTCATTTCTAAATAATTTAATATAACAACTCGTTTCCATAAGCGTTCCTTTTTTCAACATTTTTAACATTGAAAAATGGAAACTTGAAAAGTCTTTCAATTATGAGTATGTCTTTTGTTGCTTTTATTTTCAATTTAATATTGTTGTCTTATAAACAATGTAATGAGAATAAATAGCCCTAAAGAATTGCAAACAAAAAATGCGCACTTTTGATCTTTATATTTGAGTTTGTTATTTTTTGGCTCCAAGATTTTTAAAATTTGGCTCTTTACCTCATAAAATCTGGTAACACTGCACTACAAATGTCAAATTTTCGCAAGAAAATAATGCCCCGGACAGTATACGTGTGCGAAAAGAGAGTGGAGGTTTGTACCAAGCAATCTACTACAATTACCCACCTTTCCGCCATCGTTTCGGAGCAGCGACATTTTTCGTTCATGATTTCGTTGTGTCATTTTTGTATGGGATTTTTCGTTCCGAAACAGCTGCGTACCAGCCCTAACGTGGTATTCGATTGGGCTTCTTCTAATTGAACATAAAAACGTCATTTGCTATTTTTTATGTTGATATTTGTGCGATTGGAATTTTTATGTAGCCTTCGACACTTTTCTAAGCGTTTTCCATTCACTGGTTAAGTTTTATATGAAAACATTCAAAATGCTCGCCCAGATTGATTTCTACACATTTGTACATAAATAATTAACAAAAAATAGATCAACCCGATGCAATTAGTTTCTTTTCAGTTGAAAAATTTCACGAAAATGTAAACAAACTCCACCAGTTGTCAAACTCAAACGTACTTGTATTGGTAAATCTGAAGCAAATCTGAGAAAAAATCCAGATTCTCAAAAGTGCTCTGAAATCTGAAAAAGATTGCTATTTTGTGTACCAAACGAACATAACAAGAGCTCTTAGAGCGCCCAATCGAATACCACATAAAATTCATTTTTTAGCCAGCCATATTTCTCGCCCTTGCTGGGGGCCATTATAATAAAATAAAATTGCTAAACGACGTGTCACAGGTCGTACAAGGCTGCACAAATAATGATTTTTCAGCCCAAAACTCGCTTTTAAAATATCTTTTTAGATAGATTTAGCGTTTGTGTCATGACAGTAGTGACGTCCGAGATCTCAAGATTCGTCAACTTCCTCTGCCCTCGTCGTCGCCCTCACATTTTGCTAGTATATACGGCTTTGCAACACGAAAGTGGTTGCACATGACAAGCTTTACTTTATCTCGGAAAAGAAATAAGTTTCATAAGGACTCCCAATTCCCATGAGTGATTTTATTTTGTTCTGAGGAAGATTTCCGAATGCAAACCTAAGAAAATTGTCACAGGAAAAGGGGGATGGTATTTAAGTCGACCTTTCAGGCGACATTTGGGTGGATACAGTATTTGGGTACTGGTCAAAATTAGGTTTGAATTCCCCATAAAAGAGTTCAATTCGGATTATTGTAGAACAAGTTGCAGAGCTAACCGCCAGGGTCTCGTTAGGTTAGGTAAACATTGAAAATTGAGCTGAATGTAATTCCGCCTACAAATCAAATCAGTAACAATTACTGTCTTAATGTCTTCACAGAAGTTTTGCTAACGTTTCCCGGCTTAGGCTTATTCATAAATAAAACTTCTTTTAGTTTTTACTTTCCAACTCTAAGAGCTCAAACTACTTAATTTCCTTTTTAAGAAAAATGCACAACAATTTTGGTAACATAAATTTTCATAAAGAATATACGACTCAAGGTGTAGCTTCAATTTATAGGAAATTTTTGGTAAACAGGCCTTTGAAATTTATCGACCGAACGAATAGAAAAAACAGACCTTTAATCCATAAGAGTCA
This sequence comes from Cheilosia variabilis, assembly GCA_951230905.1. Lineage (NCBI taxonomy): Eukaryota > Metazoa > Arthropoda > Insecta > Diptera > Syrphidae > Cheilosia > Cheilosia variabilis. Next base: position 55,895,074 of record OX579680.1, on the reverse strand, counting down.
AAAGAGGACTGACTTAGCTTCATTAACAAAATGTCACTGTAACCCAAGAAGCAGAAGTAATTAATACAGGAGAACTGCAATGGGGACGTTCAAGCATCCAGTTTAGCAAGACTGACAGCTGCCGGACTTGATGTATCTCAGTTTTGATTGGCTTAGACATTTATGGAGGGGTAGCCGACGAATCTAGTCAAGAAATTCATGAGTGAGTACAAAGTTGACAGTTTGCAAATATGGCTGATGTAGGAAAAGTGACGTTCCCGACAAATCTAGTTTTTGCGTTCAGACCAATTTAGTCGACTTAAGATAACTAGATTCTTTAATGTGCCCAATATGTAGAGAAATGCAGCACATTTCAATTTTTAACAAAGTCGCAACTTCGTGACGGCTTTTAGACGTTTTTAGAATATCGAGATTAGGTAAGAGGCCTCAAAAATTTAAAATTTTATTCATATCGAGTTCAAAAAAGAGAACTATTCAAGTCGGTGTCAAAATTTTTAAAGAGAGCTTTCATCTAAGTCCCATTTATCAAGTCTGAAGGCTGTCGATTCGGATTCTAACAGAAAAAAAGCCATCGCCATGGGAAGACTGTCGTGCTTCTTATAAATCTGAGAATGATGGTCGTTTCTAAGACTGCAGGTTTTATGAGCATGCTTTTGTCAAAACTTGTCTTACTGAAGCTTCGAGTGTTTGAAAAAATAGTCGGTCAGTCTTCTGGTTTAGTACTGCCACAATGTCTGGAATAGAAAGGCTGTTGTCTATTTCGGACATCTTCTGGCGCAAACGTACGCGATCGCACTCTGTTAATGCATATATAATAATACATAATATGTACCTCTCCCATCTTTGAATGAATGGAGACAAAAGGAAAGTATAGCTCTGTAGGGTGTAGACTTGATTTTTTCAGACTCTGGTGTTCCTTCTTCAAGCCAGTGGTTTCCTGGGTCAAAATTGAAATGTTTTCACGCCCACATACAAGGAAAAGATCTGATAAAAAGCTGAATAAGTCACCTTTAGTCAGAGGCAAAGGGAAACCCACAAACTCCGGTATTGAAAAATGAGGAAATATGCGAGAAGCGTACGAAAGAGATATAGAAATCACAACTAAATGTTTAAGCAAAATTTAGCAAGAACGTTTCAATGCTAACGAAATGCAAGCCAAAGCCTTCAAAGGCAAACAAGTGCACGTTGACTCTGAAAATTTGAAACGACCACTTCTAGAGACTGTTAATAGACGGCGATGATCCCACTGTAGGCACTGTACATCATCTCGTCAACCTTACTTAAAAGTTCTTAGAGTGGCCGTGTGTAAACTCAATTTCCATCTAATCTAAAGAAGGCTTTTACAACTCGCATACCTGTTTTAGGAATTTCTTGAAAGAGTTAGGTTTGGTCTTAACATAAGTGGTCCCAAATAGTTGTCAAATGGAAAAGTTTAAGACTCAGAGCGCTTTACGAGTTCGCAGTAGCTACATTTTGCGAGCGCCACAAATTTCAATACTATGTCAGAATTTTGTAAATGGAAGGCGAAGAGACTAAGAATTTTATGTGAAGGAAGTTTCGCAGGTTAATTAGTAGGTACGTTGGTTTTTTTTTAAGCAAACTTTTGGATAACAGAGTCACTTACCGATTAAGTTCATATAAGTTCTCCTTCTTTTCTGTCATAATTTGAACTTCTGCTCCGATATTCAGGCAACTTCTCTTCACAAACAAATAAGGACTAGGTAAGAGACCTTGACATCCTGTGGAAAAATGAATAGATCAATATTTATATTTTTCTCGACAATAACTCAACTTCTGCTTGCAGTAAATATTCATGGCTCTGAATATTTTCATCTCTAAATTTGAAATTTTTATTTCAATCGAACGTAAAAGCGGGAATTCTCTCAGAATTTTTAAATTTTTATTTCTATTTCTTTGAGAACGAATAAAATCCTGGGTAAGTAAAGTTCATAAACAAATTTCAACATACGTCTCAGTGGTTTCAACTGAATCCCGAATCGATTTGTCTATCTCTTGCTAAGACAGAACTTTATAAGACATATTCTTAGATTAACTCACACACACTTCTCCCTCATCGTTTATATCCGGCAAACTGCAGCTTTCCTATTTCTCATTCACACATCCAAATCCAAACTTGTAAACTTGTCAGTGGCGCTAAAATATTTCGTTCCACTTTCGACGAAACATCCCTTTTCTACTTCTGTCTTGTTGTTGTTTTAATTCCAAAGTTCCAATCACGAACTTTCCGATTTAAGTCAACGTTCAATCAAAACAACATCAGATCAGTCCCACACCCACCACAAGTACCCACCAACAAACTTTATATGAGTTTCGATAAGCCAGCCAAAGCAAATAGGATCTAGTTCATAAATCCCATTCATATACATCATCGCATCCGGCTGTGTATGAGATTTCGCCCGAAAATCATCTGCCTCACAACTTTTCAAATATAAAGTGCACCAACGAAAAACCATACTGTACGTCTGCATGAGTAGCAGTAAAAAAAGTTAGTGCGCAAGAAGGGCAGCAGCAGCAGTAGGAAAAAATAAATAAACAGAAAAGAGAAAACCAAATCAATTCCACAACAATGCTGTCCCGAAATTGGTGCCATCACCAGCCGCCCCCAAATCATTTTGTAGCAACTCCATAACCTAAATAACACGTTTCATCTTATATGCCAAACAAACTTTGTTGTTGAACGTGGAAGCACTCAGTGTCAGAGTGTACCGGACCGGACTCTGTCCCTCCCCCGCCCGATTTCTCTATATATCAGCAGAGCACACGCTCTTAGACACAGTGAACGAGATTAGTGGCAGGTTTTTTGCTATTGCACCCCAGTGATGTAGACAAACAGACGGCAGATTTGGCCACCCACTCTGCCGGCCATCACAGAAGGAGAATTGAAAATTCCAATTCAAAAATCATATCTACAGGAAAACATGTCAAGTTTTTCCAAAGTTATTTGTTCGGTTGTCCCACTGTCCCGGCGGCCAGCATTCTTCATCTGTCAGCGATTCGAGTTTGAGCTGCGACACCACACACTTTTGGCCAGCCGAGGAGCACACAGTTCCAACGGTTTCGTCGTTGTCGCCAGCAGCAGGCCAGTAGCCGTATAAGTCCGACTAGAAACATCAGCTGCACAATGCAATTAACTTATTCTCAATGGTTTTTGCGATCCGTTCCGTTAGCGTTGTCTGTGTGTGGAGTTTTTTCTTTTTCTCCTTTTTTTTGCTCCTCGGGGCTACTCGCCTCGATATGGACTTTGTCCACATTGAGTAATTACAGTTTGCAGGAAATTATTTCTCAGTCCTCGCAGCGGACAGTGGTGGGGGAAGCTAAGAGTCGACAGTCGATAATGAAAATTTAATTTCAAATAGTTTAGGTGCTGCGATGGATTGGGTTCAGAAAGGACGACGAATGATGGTGGATTAGTTTGTCTGCTCAGAATAAATTCCTAATGAATGAGAAAGGTGAATGAGAGAGGGATACAGTGGGAACTGTCAATAGTGGGTCACAGTGGGTTGGCAGGGTTTCGAGGTTTAGAAGGAGTGCATCAAGTGATGTACTTTTAATTTAAGATTTGGTGGAATTTAAGATTTTGCTGAATTTTAGTTTTATCTGCATTTAAGATTTGGTTGAATTTACGATTTTGCTGAATTTGTAATTTCACTGCATTTAGGATTAAGCTGAATTTTAGAATCAGCTGAATTAAAGATTTGGTTGAATTTAAGATTTTGCTGAGTTTTAGATGTATCTGAATTCAAGATTTGGTTGAGCTTACGATTTTGCTGAATTTTGAGATTTAGCTGAATTTATAATTTATCTGAATTTTAGATTTTTCTGCATTTAGGATTTGGCTGAATTTAATATTTGGTTGAATTTAAGATTTTGCTGAATTCAGATTTGGGCTGAATTTTAGATTTGGTTGAATTTAAGATTGTCCTGAAAGTTAAAGTTGTATTTCGGATTTGGCTAAATTTAGAATTCAGCTAGATTTAAGATTTTGCTGAATTTATGATATTTCTGAATTTTAGATTTTGTTGAATTTAGGATTTGGCTGAATTTAAGATTTTGCTGCATTTAGGATTTGGCTGAATTTAAATTTGGTAGAATTTAAGATTTTGCTGAATTCAGAATTAGGCTGAATTTTAGATTTGGTTGAATTTACGTTTTTACTGAATTTATAATTTGGTGAATTTAATAATAAGTTGGTTTTTAGATTTGCCTCGATTTAGGATTTAGCTGAAATTAAGATTTTGCTCAATTTAAGAATTTTCTGAATTTTAGATAAAGATTGATGGCATACCCATCTTGTACCAAACGCAGTCGTAGCTGTAGATTTAGCTGATTTTTAGATTTACCTGAATTTAAGATTTGGCTGAATTTAAGATTTTGCTGAATTCAGAATTAGGCTGAATTTTAGATTTGGTTGAATTTACGTTTTTACTGAATTTATAATTTGTTGAATTTAATAATAAGTTGGTTTTTAGATTTGCCTCGATTTAGGATTTAGCTGAAATTAAGATTTTGCTCAATTTAAGAATTTTCTGAATTTTAGATAAAGATTGATGGCATACCCATCTTGTACCAAACGCAGTCGTAGCTGTGGGCGCTCAGAGGTTCAGAAAAAAAAATCGGAACGTCTGACGAAACCCCAAAAAAATTCTTGCAATATGAGTCAAAGAAGGCGCCGTTCATAAGTCATGCAAACTTGTACCTTGAATGTCAGCTGATAGCCTTGTAAGGCCATTAATTTCTGTCCTACATAATATATCTGACCGAAACTCCAAAAAATATTGGCGCCTGGTACTTGTTTTTGGATTTTAAGTAATGTATGTGTTTTTTTTTTTAAATAAGTAGCCTAATTCGGCGATCAGCTACTTAGTAGACGAATATGTGACAGCCAAAAACTAGTTTTTGGGACGTTCTTCGGAGCAGTGTAAGCGTTCTTTTTTAGCTATTTTTTCGGTGAAACTGTGAATAGTTTTGTCAGCGCTTCTGTCAATGTTTCTTGCCGATAATTGTCCAGTCTTTTAGGCTTCTTTTTACCGCGCCTTGTCGTGCTTCCTGCGTCTCCTTTTGTTCTGTTCGTTATTTGGAGTTCTATTTTTGAAGGGTTTTTTTTACAGACTTTTGGGACGGTGATTTGGGGCGCTTTTGGACATGCTTTCTAATCGTTTTTGTAAGAGTGATTTCCCTTTCAATTAAAGAGGTCTTTCAGTGAAAAACCAAAACTCTACAAACATATACCAAGTTGTTGTGCTGCCTATACTGCTCACCAAGCTATAACAGTAAAGAATATTCAGTCATTTATCCAACAGCGCTGACTGGATACGGATTCGCCATCCGCAAGATGTTTTTTCTACGACGTTTTAACAGAACGAATGATGAAGGTTGTACGAAAACAAACATAAGGCCCCCGTCTACAGTTACCTAACTGAGCTAGTGGCTCTTTTTTATAAAATTCTAACAAAGCGAATGATGTAGGAAAACAAGTTCTCCTCTTTTACAACTACCTCACGGAGCTTGTGCTTCCTTTTAACGACTGAAAGAGACCCCCAACTTCGTGCCAGCTTCAAAAGTCTGAATCGCAAAGCTTTTCCTGATCGGTTTTACTCTTGGAATTTTATTGATAACCTTTTTTTTCATTTCTATTTTTTTGGGGCTCAACCTAGAACTCATTAACCAATGACCATAGAAAGCTCTGTTAAGTACGTCCCACCCGTTTTCCATTTCAATTCACCACCCTTGCTAAACATAACCAATGCAAGCACACTCTCCCCCTGCGTCAACAATTGCAGTGATTTTCTTTTCTGCCAAATCGCATCCAGTAATTAAATAATTAAAAAGGACAACAACCAAAAATATCTCCATTCAATTAGCACAACAATTCACCAGCTATTCGACAATTACCCAATAAATTAATGAAGTGGAAATGCCGCCATATCCGCCGATCATCATCGATAACCATTTATAACAAATTTAAACAATAAGCATAAATCAATTTTCATCATCAAGCCGATATTTCAAAAATGAATCCTTCGGTATGTAATTCGCCGCAATTGGAAGTGGAAGGTCATCAAAATTTCTGCAAGCCATATGCGGACATGGATTTGTGTAAAACAAAAAAATTCCAAATCCAACTAATTTGCACAAACACATTCCAACACCTACCCCCAGCAAATGCACACACGTAATAATCAAATCGTTGCGGCATTAAATGGCAGAATTTTCCCAAATCACATTTAGCGAATCATTAAATTGTAATTTAAGTACCAACGCCGAATGGCGCGCGACAAATTAAATGAAATATCGGATTAAGTCAAAGTCCCATTATAATGCGGCAATATAGGACGTATGGAAGGGCCCGCCACCACCATTCGTCGAGTGTAATTGCGTTCACAGTTGAAAACAGGCTAACCGCCCATTAGTGCGATCTTTATCGCTGCGATTAGATCCAATAAACTGAAAACAATTCGAGCTCGTCGATATCGGTGTGTGGTGCGCTGCGGTGGGTGGGTTCGTTTTTGAATATACCTATACCGACTGTGATTAAGTTAGTAGCTGTGCATAGATTTCCGTTTTGGCTTAATTGCAGGAAATCGCAAAGGAATTTACTTAATTGTCAGCAGATGTACACAGGAACCAGGAAGCAATCGAAGCTGTTTTGAAAATGAGAACAGGAACAATTAGCGAAAGCGTTGATTAATACTGCGACAATGGGGTGGGGATTTAAAGCGGGGTGTAATTATTACGTATTCATTGGGCTTGTTCATGTGGTTGGAGGGGGCTTGACAGAGCACCGGACTTTATTTCTTTCAGGACTTGAATAGGTGGTCAATAGCAAGCAACTTTCTGCTGAAAGAGCTTTCTACGAGTTTAAAAAGGAGTGTATTTAAATCGGCGGCAAAGCGACGGTCTACGGTAATTCTCATTCGCCAGCGAAGTATTATCCTGTAAGGACCTGTCTATCGTGAGCTAGAGCACGCCTGTGGAGGACAGTTTGCATTTAAATTTTTCTAGAAAAAGCCTACGCCATGCCAGCTTTTGAACCTTTCAAGATAGGCGTGCATCATGCGATGGAATGGGTAATTTGGAACCATAATTATTCCAAACGCAGTTCAGTCAGGTATATATGGAGATCGAATAAGTGGAGAAGAAAGTTAACATAGCTCTTCACTTACAAAAGATCCAAGGTGGCTATCAATGGTTTTATTAAAGACTTCGATAAAACAGTAGCCAAACCCGGGCTTTAACCGGTTTTACTGCAAAATCCTCTTTTTCGGACCGATGAGAAGTGTAACACGTTTCATCGTTCCGAAAAGAGGCTTCCATCGACGATAGGAGGCTTCAAAAGGAAGGTTTTCTAACTCTTTTCTGCTTTCTACTTTTACTTTTTTCCATACAGTGAGAAGCTGTCAATCGTATATGCGATGGCCACCATGTTATGTCCAATTGACAAGACAGACGGTTAAATTACATTCGCTTTCTATTTGCGTGCGATCACAAATTAGAGGAGGCACTGGCGCTGTCATCATCAAGAAGTTTCAGAATTTTTTACCATAAACCCCTAAGTGGTTTGTCCAAAAAAGTCCACCCCAATGATATATAAGTACAACTTAAGAATTCTGAAACGTCCCGGAACGTACCTTTTAACTGAAACTAACTACTGTCTGTCAAAAAAACTTCAAAAGTCTTACTGAATTCATATTCATTATATTCATTCTATTTCACATTTGACGTCTGTTACAGCACATTTATTTTGGCTTTTAAAAGTGCTACAATCAAGCAATTGTAAGTGGGGACGTTCAAGTATCTAGTTTAGTAAGTCTGACAGCTGTCTGACTAAATGGCTCTCGGTTTTGATTGCCTGAAATCGGTCATAAGAGCAGCCTATCTCAGTTGACGTTTATGGAGCGGCCGACAATTCTAGTCAAGAAATTTAAGACTGAAGGTAAGATTAGACTGTATGCCAAGCGGTCATAAAATGACAATTTCTGACAGTTCTCCTGTCAAAATATGGTCATACAATGTAATGGGCATATCTCATATGCTCTAATGACCTAAATTCCAGGCTGATTTTGACAGAATAAAAATGCCCAAATAGGATATAGTGTAATCGGACAATAAGCACGAATGCCAGCGTAAAGCACTATATGCCCATATGCACTTTATTGAAATTTCGTTATGGCATTGCTGGCATTTTTGATGGAACAACAATTATTTAGTTGTCATCGGTGTTTGGCTGTTTGAGTTCGTAGGATTTTCATTTATTTTCGTTCTCTTTTTTTGTTTATTATTCAATCATTTGTGTAAATTATTCAATTGCGTCTTTTCTTTGTAATTTGTTTAGGTTTAATTAGTGTTTTGTCCTTTTCCAGTAGTTGTGGCTATACTGTATATACTTTTTCCTGTTGTGAATTTTTGTTTATGTAGAAATTGTTTGCTATCTATTTGTATTTTTGTTAATATTCGTTATGTGTTTTCATTCGCTCGATTGCTTATTTAACTTGTTATATATTTTGTTTGTTATTTTACCCTTTTTCTTCTTTTGTGTGTCTCCTTTTTTCTTTTCATCTTTTTCATCTACATGCCTTGCTTTGTTTTTCTTTACAGCGTTACCCTACTACAACATTTGTTAATAAATAGCAAATGCCTTAAATGACCATCAAGGTAATTTTGGTTATATAGTCTAATATACGGTTTTGATAATCCTGACATTTTGGTCATTTGACAGCTAATCTGGTCATTTGCGTGTTGGCATTCATATGCATAATTGGCATACAGTCTAATCTTAGCTTGAGTACTAAGTTGACAGTTCGCATATGTGGCTGACGTTGAAAAAGTGACGTTCCAGACCAATCTTGGTTTTTCAGTCAGGTTACATCTTGTCCAGACCAATCCAGTCGACTTAAGATTCTTGAATGTGCCCAGTGGCTTTTGCAAAAATGAATGCATGATCTACAGTAACTGTCACCGAAAGTAACAAGTGTGGGTAGAAAATGGCAGCGTGGAATAAAATGAGTCGCTGAGAATCTTCAAATTTGATGAATTTGGGGTAAAAAGTCTTTCACATATTTTGCAGCTCAGAAATGTTGAGAAAAAAAAGAAGATAAATCTTGAAATCTGGCATTTCAAGCGAAAATAAAATTATAGATCTATAACTCCTCTCTATAATGAAATTGCATTTTAACTTTCCTAGCATTTTCCGTGTTCTTTTTCCAACGATCGTGGTCTTTTTAATTTTTGTCTCGGTTCACTTTGCTTTCGGATTGTAACTAGAATTTGTTGGTTGCCTTAATCAAATTTTGTAACTTTTATGGCGGCACTACCGCTTGCACCATTGTTCCGAAAAGTGGTTTTATTGTTTCGTGGCGGAAAACCCGCATGCACCAATTGGAGAGTGATACATACCGCACCCCTAAACACTGGCAGTCTTTTGGAAGTGGGTACGAGAACTCAACAGAAAATTGGACGCTCGGCTCTGAGTTTGGTAACAAATAGTGCAGTGTAAAATATTTCTGTCTAAATACGACTAAAAGCTGAAAGGAAGCTTCACGAAAAATTTATAAACGACGAAGGGGTCACCACTTCAATCGAGAGTTTCGTGAAGCGCTTCAGGCTTTTTGCTGCTCACTTAAAAAATTAACGTGTGCTAAACTGTGTCTAGGGCTGATGCGGGCGGGGCTTTAGAAAGAAGAGCTTACGTTTGACAGGAATCGCGTCGAAAGTGTCAATGCAGCCGCATAAACGAGTCCTTAGCTAGTTGCAACTATGTTGAAGCACCTAAAATAGGGAAACTAAATTAGATCGGTTGATTTAAAATAAGAAATTCGTCTGTTACCGGATGCAACAAGAAGAAACTCCTTTCTTAGCGAAGGGACATCGATTTAATATGCACATTAGATTAAGGATTGAGGGATCACTCAGCAAACTGTAGTGCTACGATGTTTGAAGCAGGTTTACATTGCGCCGTACTAATAACAAATTGTAGTCTCGACTTTAAATTTAAGCTCACAATTGCGAGATTTGTATGGAAAATATAGCCACTGTGAACTACTAAAATTTAGATTCGATAATTAAAATGTTTATTGGTAAGGCTCAATAATTGCTGACCTTTAGCTGCAACTACCAAAAGTTAGCTATTATTACTTCTGTAACATGTCCACAGGACATTAAACAGAGGTACGAAAATTAACAAAGAATATATTGGGATGTCCAAACATCCAAGGTATCGTTCCCATTTACAGAGCTAGTAACAGTTCCTTAGAGTACGCAAGTCGAAGGTGTCACAACCTCTAAAAAGATTTGTAGTACCCACAGTACTGTCAGAACTTCATCAGAGAGGTAGTCAACCCAAGTGTGAAGCTGACATAGCATCTAATAAAAAGAGCCAACATTTGTGGATATTATAGCCTCTTAGAAGCCTTTTAAGACTATTAAACTCAGCCTGTAAAATTACTTCAGAGATCTAGGAAGTTCACAGCTGCGATCGTCTCTGAAAACGCGGTAAACACCTACACACACCTCCTATAAGATTTTAAAGCTTCTTCCGCTATCTACGGAAGCCCACATTAATCTTCGAGAAGCACTGCCCAAAACTTAAAAAAAAAAACAAAAAAAAAAAGAAGTATCTTTGTTCCTTTTGAAAATGTGCTAATAAAAGCTTGAATCAGTTTTAAAATAATCGAAAAACTCCCTCACCTGACCGAATTAATGACACGCCTGAACGCCACGATTTCTTGTAAGCCAATACCAATGGGGAAGTTCGGATACCTAGTTTAGTAAGTCTGACAGCCAACTGACTAGATGTATGTCAGTTTTTATTGGGCCAGAGCAATCACGGGAATAGTTTTTTGCTTTTGACGTTTATGGATGGGTAATCGACAAGTGAAGTCCAGAAAATTCTGCCTCCAAACTCAGTTGACATTTCAAAGTGTCAAAATTAAAAATGAACCGCGAGAATTATAATAATAATTCAAGTTGACTAGTCAACGCGCTCGTATTCCTAATCCAAGCAAAGCTTTTGTTGACGTTATACAAGGTGGCGCAAAAGTAATCCTCCTATCAGAAAATGCTATAAATTTTGCGATTGGCCCCTAATGTCAGTTCTGTTTTGACATTTGTGTAGTAAACACATGCGAAATACACGTTAATAAACAATGTTACGCTACACTACTCCAGAACGCGGAATATTGGTGACTATTTATTTGAGCAATAATCGGTCGGTGACTTTGGCACAACGTGAATTTCGTCGCAGATTTCCTAGCCGCCCAACGCCTACTGGTGAAACACTGCGACGTTTAGCTTTTGGGGCACTGAAAATCCGCGTGTAACCCACGAAGAGCCATTACACCCGCTCAAAGTCACCGTATGGTGTGCTGTTTTCGCTGGAGGAGTCATCGGACCTTTTTTCTTCGAAGACGTCGCGGGCCAAACGGTTACTGTGAATGGTGAGCGCTACAGAGCAATGATCAATGAGTTCTTTTTGCCGCAACTTGATGAATTGGGATTGGAAAACATGTGGTTCCAACAGGACGGTGCAACGGCACACACTGCACGTGCCACAACCGATATGCTGAAGGATGCATTTCCCGGGCGCCTAATCTCCCGTTTTGGCGATTTGCACTGGCCAGCAAGATCGCCTGATTTGACCGCTCCAGACTTCTTTTTGTGGGGCTTTTTGAAGTCGCGGGTTCTTGCAGCTCTTAAAGACAATATCCGTCAAGAATGTGAGGACCTATCGCCGGAAGTTTTGGCCAAAGTGATGGAAAATGCCATAAAAAGGGCTCAAATGACAATCAACTGTGGCGGCGGCCATTTACATGACATCATATTCTCGACTTGATGTAAACAAAACTAAAAGACCAAATAAAAATAATCCACAAGAAGAATCAAAGTTTTTCATTTTTTTTTTAAATTACAGCCAAAAAACATCGGAAGGTTATTTTTGCGCCACCTTGTACATAAACGAGATATTCGAAAATTCCCAATATAAACAAAGATGGAGGACTGCTTAGAACACAACACAAGCGCTGTCAAATCCGCACGTCAGTTGTAACACGGAAAGGACTCAGTTTTAATTTATCTTCTCAGTGACACAGACGATTCTTAAATAAAAACAAACCAAAAGACGTCGGCTTCTCTTCATTTTTCAACATCAATCCCCACCTAGTACCAACAGGACGCAAGTCACTGCTAATACTCTACAAGATTAATTCCAAAAAAGGGCTCGATTATCCCACCACCGGTCAGTAGCTTTCGCAATAAAATCCAATACGTTGCGAGCCGCCTTTCATTATAATCATCACAAGGCATCGGACACAATCTCTTCAAATGACACCCTCGGTAACAAACCACCTTTTCTGAGACCAACAGAAGGGTGCGCCAAAATTATATATAAATCACAAAGTCGTTCGTAACCAAATTAAAGAGCTTCCTCGTCGTCGTTCTAAAATTAAGTCTTAATGAAGACGAGTTTTCTTTTCTGTCCTTGTTCCATCGCGAAGAGAGAAAGGAGAGAACCCCTTTTCATCACTTTCAACTTGCGGCCTATAAGCTGTAACACAAAGTGTAATGTAGCCGCAGCAAAGACATCAAATTAAAATGCAAATTACATAATGACAGTACCCGTGCCCATTAATTTTGTATTAAAGGGTTGTAGCCAGTTCAGAGGGAATAAATTCGGCGCATATCATTTTTGAAACGACGAAGTCGTTACCTTAGGGAGGTCGTCATCGAGACAGGCAGGTAGTGGGTACGAAACCGCATTTTTCTGCGCAGGAATAATATAATCACAAACAAGGACGCAGAATTAGCTCGGTCATTTATGGAGAAAAAGAAATGTAGATATATTTATATATTCCAATCACGAAGAATTCGTATCCTTTCTTGGGGAATCTTTCGCTGTGTCCTGTTGGAGATGGGCTGGTTGCTTGGTTGGTAAGCTGTGCGTTGATAGAGAATTTTCTGTCGTTGCCTGGGTGACATTTGTTGGTTGACCTTTCAAAGGGCCATCCCATTTATGGCGCAACTTTGCGGGAAAAGTGGTAAAGTTCTTAAGAAACGATAAATTTGCCGCTTATACGAGGAGACAGCAGGAAGGCATCAAGCTAAATGCGACATTATTTATGATTCGTTGTGGGCAAACGAAAATTGAAATAAGTGGTATTAGTAGCATAAGCGACTCTGTCTATATGAAGAGCAGGAACTTTCGAAACTATTTGGATGGCCAATTAGGGGACTCTTCGCTCTTCGACTGATTGAGTGTTTACAGAAGATGGGCTTTTCTTTTTTAATAAATGTATTTTTCCAAATTTTGTGTCAATGTCCTTAAAAGAGTTTGCATTTAATTTGATTTTTTTCAGACTTGCAATGGACCTCAAAACCGGTACGCTTTTAGTGCCGCCGACCGTTAAAAACTCCAGCTGTTCACATCCACGCTACACGGGCCATAGTTTCATCATCCATATTGGAATAGCCGAGACAATCGAAGCTTTACTAATATTAGTTTTAACATTAGGCGTAATCGGAGCGAATGCACTCGTGATATTTGTCATAAATAATCGTCGCTATTCACCGTATATCCATCAGCAGGTGAGTTTGGTTTAATTTATTAAAACCTTTGGGGGTTTTACAAACTTTTATTAAAACTTTTGGGGGTTTTTTAAAACTTTTATTAAAAATTTTGGGGTTTTTTTTAAGACTTTTATTAAAACTTTTGAGGGTTTTGTCGGATTTTCAACTTTGGTTTCACTCTATTGAGACCTAGAGGGCGAATGCGCTTGTGTTGACTAACAGCCTCTTATAAAAAAGAATGGAAATATTTTTCTCTTCCACCTTTAGACGGAGCGATGGTCCAGGCCGGGCTTGAGCAAAGTCCTCTTAAGATAGCTCGATCAATTGCTAGATGCCTCCGGAATTGGTGGAGGCATAGCCTTCTATAATAGGGCCTTGGGTAGAACTAAAGATTCTCGATTGCAATTTTGGAAAGACGACCGTCTCAGGCTTTATAAAAATACCAGAAATTTAAATAGAGAAGGAAAATTTGGAGGAATATCTCACCTCTTCAGATTGAGGCAAAGGTACTCTGAAGTCGAAAACTTCAAACGATACACTCAGGGAAAACACGAGAAAAACTGAAGATAATCAGTGTCAGATTAAGCCTATCCGTTGACAAAATCTGCTAAGCTCGGAAATTCTTAATCCAATCACAAAAATCTTACTTTGAGTATGCTTTTGGTTAACCTAAGATTGTTCTATAAGAGTATTAAGAACGTTGAAGCTTAAATTAAACCAAAAATCATTTCATTCGAATAATGCAACAACTTAATTTTAAATCGTTGTAAGCTTAAATTAAGCCTATGTATTCTTAAGCATAGCGCAATGAAGAATGCGTGAGCTTAAACTAAGCTCAAAAACCCAACATAATAACTCTTGAAAAAAATTTAAAAAATTTAAATAAGAACAAGCTAGCCTTATATTCAATTTTTTTCGGAATGCTTCAAGAGTAGCATATCCCAATTTAAGATTGCACAGTTTTATTTGTCGAATTTATTATCAACTCCGTCACTTTCCTGTTTAAGAAAATAACACAATTTATTTTTTTTTAAATGGTGCTTATTTATTGAATCAAAAATGCTTAAATGGACTTAAATCTAAAATAAGTCTATCATTATTTAATGGATACAAATGAAAGGGTGGACTATTGAAATCAAACATATTTTTTATTTCAATTGTATAAATTAATATTATTAATTGTACCATTTTTATTATCACATGCACTAATTTTCCACTGTTTCATTTTTTGAAAGAACACTTAAATATGGAAACACGCAAACTGTACGAAATATCAATCGGAGTGAATGAACTTTTTTATCCATCATGCAAGTTTAAGATTATTTGGGCTTGATTGGAGAGTATAATTCTTGTTCGATCCTGATTTAATAATAAAAAGCTTGATTTTAGATTTTTGTTATTGTTTTAAGAATCATTCGCTTTATTTTGAGATTGAGCACGTAAGAATGAAGAAAATTAAGAATAAGCCTGATCGGACTAGATTTAAGCTTGCGATATTTTTCTGAGTGTGCGAATGTTTGTGAAAAGATCGAGTCTTTGAGTGGAATCAGTTTGCTGGTCTTGTTTCTGATTAACTCAAGACCATCCAATGGTGCTTTTAAAAAAACCTGGAGCGAAGAGCTTGAAGTATCATTTTCTCAAAAATCCATTGACCACTTGCTCGCTTTCGGTAACGAAGAAGTGGTTGAGTGATGCTCTAGCAGACACCAGATGTAACCCCGAAAGGGTTACGCCTTTCGACGGTGCGAGGTGGAACAAAAAATGTCTTTTCACCAAAACCGGTCATTGGGAGCCTTACCTACGTCCGGCCTTGTTAGCTTCGGCTGGTATGGGTTCCATGTCGAAAGAGTATATATCAAAAAAGATCTTCTGGGTCAGTTATAAACATTAAAAAAATCTGCGAATCAAGCGATAATATCCCCTGCTATTGTGCTGCTCACTGCCATTTCCAGGTGGCAGATTTGAAGTCTACAAATAGTGGAATGCGGTTGACTTGATGATTGTCCTGCTTTCTGCGGCTCGAGAAGGGCAGTCTTTTGTGCTGACTGACACTGAGCTACATGTTTTCAACAAACCAAGTAAAAGCAGGGTCGGCATTCTGTAAGTTGAAACGTTCAAACGTTTTCGCGTGCACGAAAGACTTCGTGCGCAAGAAAATATTTCGACGCTTTTGCCTTCCAAAATCTGACTCCAGGAGTGTATGTGGTGGGACAATGGACCAGTAGAAGATCCCTCCAACACGAAACAAAAATAGAGACCACAGCCAGTCAATTTATAGATAGCCAGTGAGAGTACTCAAAATATACGCAGCTAATCCCAAACCAATCACCACCCAGCTCAACTCAAATCATAAAGGAAAGCACTATCTCATCAAATTCCACCCACATCCCTCTTGAAAATACAATTTAATTGCTATACTCGTTTGATAAATGTTGAAACTATATCCCTTTTGATTACAGCCCCGATACCTGCTAACATCTCTGGCGCTAAACGATCTCACAATTGGCCTGCTCATCACGCCATTTGGACTGTTGCCAGCATTGTTCCACTGTTGGCCGTATGGTGAGATTTTCTGCCAAATTCAGGTGAGTTAATACCTTTTCCAAGTGTGAGCGCTCATAAAACCCCCGTATCCTTTATCATAAAATGGATTACGCCAGTGCCACAGTAACTCCCAACATCCTATGGTGCTCTCTCTCTCCACCCCCTCCTCCACACAGCACTTCACCGCTAGATAAAAGAAAATCCAACATTCAAGGAAATCGCTGTAAGGTACTCGTACTCGTACTTGTACTCGTCCTCGTCCTCGTCCTCGTCCCCGTCCTTCGCTATAAAGAGTTCCCGGCACATAGTCTCTTCTATATTGCTGAAAAACGGAAGCCCTCTATAATCCACTTGTTCTCCCTTCCACCAAATGCTCGTGTGTGGAACTTTCCCAGTCCATGTCCCGCCTCCAACCCCCCTAATAAAAGGCGATTCTATGCTATTTCATTTTTTAATAGGCGCACAAACAAAAAAATTCCCTTCCACAGGCATTACTACGCGGAGCCCTCTCCCAGCAGAGTGCCGTCATCCTGGTATGCATGGCTGTCGATAGATACATGTGTGCACTGCATCCGAGACGATACTATCAGCATTCCAGTAAAAAGGTAAACAAATTATAGAAACTGTTTCACATCTCTCAATGTGTTTGCATAATGCCCTATAACGAGTGCTGTTCCTGTGTGTTTATGAGCCGCTCAGTCGTGTTCGTGCTGAATTTTAATATGTACGTACTTTTTAATCAACAGGGGGTGGTGGATATACCTGTAGGTGCACCCCTTCACCACCGGCAGTGTGTAAACTGTGTGAGTGGGTATATTTTCGGGTCGGGTAACTCGCATTTACTGCACGGACACGATAATGAAATTCAAATTATATACGACTGCGACTACGAATTGAGTTAATGTATACCCGTCGTGGGGTGAACTTTGCTATACTCCAGCCCTGGGGAGGGTGGGGTTTTTAATTAAAATCATAAATTCTCCAAAATCCCAGACATGAGTGTAACTGAACGAGTATGAATGGCTAAATTTGACGATGGCTACTTTAAATATGCGTAACCGGTAGATTCATATATTCAAATGGGTTTCACTGAAGAGATTTGCTTAGCCAAAGCGATTTTGATGGGGTGAAATTGTATATTCTTGTGGCGCTCTACCGGCTAATGATGTACTTTGTGGTGCGGTCAGAAATTCGAGCCTGAACTGACCAGGAAAGGGCTTCCCAAGAGGCCACTTAGTTTGTCCCAGACTATGCTCTAATAGATGATCATGGGGTGTGATTTTTTTTAATGACTTTAAGTGGGGGAAGTGTACACAATTCAGAGTCAAAGACTGTGGAACAAGTCGGCATTTTCTTATGGAAAGGGTCGAATTTTGCGACGGTGATAAGTGGAATAGGTATTTTTAGCATACGAACTTGAAAAATGGTTAAAAAAAATTACAAAAATATTTAGACTTCTGAGCATAGCTAAGCTAGGTTAGGGCGAACTTTGAGTATAGTTGTAGGCGTATTTTCCAATATGCCCTTTAAGAATGATTTCGACTTCTTTACGTTCTTTTAACTGATTTTAACAAACCGAGACGTGAAAGTGATAGACCCAATTCAAATGCAGTTCTATAGTCGAAAGGAAATCCAAACTCTAGTTCGAAGTGGAGTGTACATTCTACCATGATAGACGACGAAGGTTTCCAGAGGAGCTTCCAAAATAGCAAATAGAAATAGAAGGGGGAACCCAAATTCTCCGGAAAGGAACTGCGTTGACTCTTTTAAATGCCGCATTTAAGACTTCGTAGGTTACTTCTGTGAATGCCTTAAGCTTCAACAACCTCTCTTGGTAAAAGAAGACAAAGAAGACCGACTGCTTGCAACAATATCACATGAAGGAAAGGCTGCTAGATTTTGCAAAACTGAAGCCGCCATCTTTCAAGAGGATGCAGTTATCGACGACGGACGTAAAACTTCGACCACGAGCTGGATTGCAAAGAGGGCAATTGGAAGCGTCAGGACTGTTGCCATAGTACGTACATAAAAGCCGTGCAACAGAACTTGCATCTATACCCTTTTTAAGTTGTTCAACATGCAGCTTATCCTGCTTGCACTTATAAAAAGAAAGAATCGATTGCTCGCCGCAGAACTATACCATCCAAAGGAAGGCTTGCAGTGTCGAAATATTCAAACTTCCAGAAGCTCAGTAAATGGCCTTTTATACCGAAGACCTGTGATCGACTCGCCGCTTCCGTTGATTTTACATGTGAAAAAAAGACAACACCGGACGACGCGATTCGACCTCTGATAAACCATCTAAACTACTTAGGAACGAAGGCAATCGATCCATGGGTATATACGGCTTAAGATCTCAGTTGGGAAAGTTGCTCCATGAAAGGCATCATATTTGATGTCGAAAATGGTTTGAGAAAAGGCCACTTTAACAGAATTCTTGCAGTTATTGTGCCAAAATTTACTTAATGATAGGTTCGGATGGCAGGCCACAGAAAGTACCGCCTAACTTAGGCCAGAGTCGTTTTGATCAAAACTATCCATTGAACCAACAGAAGCTAAGAACAAGCATTGGAAGCAACGGAATCTTTTATTAGCGAGTTCGCCAAGATTGTCGAAGAAGTCATCTCGGACACTGAAAGTGCCGTGAGAACCCTGCGAGCTGTCAATGTCAGTAGCGCGTTTCGGATGTATTAAAACGAATGCTGCGAAGGTGGGTCTGGTTATTTACAATAAAAATGTATATCCTGCCGTCGAGAGAGAAATTTGAACATCGGTAAGATGGAGAAAATATTCGAGATGGTCAGATGTCTTTTACCAGGCGACACCCAAAAATATTTGTCGTGGAAATGTTGAAAACTGCATTCATTGTCATAATCGACCCGACATCCAATGCTTTCAATTTAACAGAGACATGGTTGTACTTTCCAACTAGAAAAATTGTAAATAAAACAGCATTCGTTGTTGAATGTACAGCAAATTTTGTAAAATACACATCAAATACGGATTTTGGTTGTATTAGGTTGTATTTATTAATCACAACACCTTGCGGTCAAAATGCAATTTCTGTCGTAAAATCTACAACTCGATTTCAAGAACCGATTACCCTTTGCTCTAATTTGTACAGCTCTTTGGCCTCATATACACAATTTGTTTCTGTAAAATCTATGCTCCAAAACAAAAAACATATTTAACAAAAATGAAATAAAATGATTAAGTAACTTTTATTATAACTTTATTAATAAATGTGTGCGCTTCACGTCTTTACTTTATCAACTCTCAATTCATAATGCCGTGCAGCACACACTTCTGTCTATCGCTCTTATATGATTGTAGTGTCGTCTCTTATCTCCCTCAGCGTCTCACTCTCCGCTGTTACACATACACCAAATAATTTGAAATTATTTTTATTGAAGTAAATAATATTAATAAATCCATAAATGGCATAGTTACATTATGTTTGCTTATAAAAAAATTAAAAAAAAACTTTTGTCCCATCCATCAATTTGTTTAAGTATTAATCTTTAAAATAATAAAGTCATGAAGTATTTTTGTTAACACATTGACTGCCAAGGCAATTTTGGGTAAATTTCTTGGGGTGCCAACGCAAAATATTCGTTATTTACAATTTTGGACAAATAAAACAATAAATGGATGCAATATTATTTATTGACAATGCATCCTTGACGTCTAGGACGAATTTAGTCCTGGCTATCAAATATGATAGCTATGGCAAATTCTTTCACTATTGCTTACTTTTTTTCTTTTCGAATGTATAAAATCAGCTTGAATTGTAAATTACATAAAAAAAGTTTAAAAATGAATTACTTTATAAAATTGAGTTCTTTTTCTAAAATTATAATTACTTTTAGTTTTCTCTAAACTGTGGGTATAAAACATTAAATATTCCAAATTTGCTCAAACCACAAATGTTTATCTCATCGTATGGTGCCAAGCAATTTATTCTCATACGGATTTGTTCGTAGTGGCTACCGTTTTTGAATGCCACAGCCTAAAGTGAAAACATATCTGGCTTTCATATTTGATAGCCATGGTGCCCACGGAATTACCACAGGCTATCACATATGATAGCCATGGCAGTCAATGTGTTTAAATCAAACACATACTACTACCACAACTATGATAAAAATTAAAATACAAAATTTTATATTCTAACGACACAACACTTTTTGACAATGTGAAATTGCCCACCACTTCAAAAACTTCCACGTCTAATAGTAATGTTTTTTCGGTAGCCGCGTTTCCTATGACGGGATTATTCTGAACTGTATCCTTATTTAAATTGCTGCCTTCAACATCCTCAGCATTTTCAGACAAAACAAAATTCAGAAATCATTCGTCTTGTTGGTTCTAGACTTGATGATTAAAAGAACAAAGGAATCTACATAAACCATGAAAATGTTCTGGCTGGGCGAGTGGGTTACGGTAAATGCAGCTGTCATATTCACAACTCAATTTAGTATCAACTGAATGGTTGTAGATTTGAATGCATATGCTGTGCATTTTATATTTTCAGACTGTTTATTTGGATGACGTTTATACTTCTGTTGTAAACCAATACGATGATATTTCTCCTATCACTGATTTGGGAATAATTTCCTTGACTGAAATTGAAGTACTGACGTCATCTCAAAAACTTGAACCCAATTTAAATCCGGGATTTGATGGTATACCATCCATATTAATTTCAAAATGTAGTTCATCTCTCTCGATTCCGCTCACATTGATTTTTAATTTATCCCTTTCGACTGGCAATTTTCGAAACTGTAGAAGGAAATATTCTTTTGTTAAGCCTATACATAAGTCCGGTAGTAGGAATGTGGTGACAAACTATCGTCCAATTTCGAAGATGTCAACGATTCCGAAATTGTTTGAAAGTTTAGTGAAAGAGAAGATATACTTTTTTGTAAAGGAATCTTTATCCACCAATCAACATGGATTTATGAGAGGCAGGTCCACAGTAACGAATTTAACTGTATTTAATAGTTTTGCCTTAACGGCAATAGAAGAAGGTGCACAGGTTGATGTAATCTATACTGATTTCGTTGAGGCATTTGATCGGGTAGACCACAAACTGCTTACAAGAAAATTAGAAGCACTTGGTATCCATTCAATACTTAACAAGTGGATTGCATCCTACCTAAGTAAAAGAAATCAGTTAATTAGAATAGGAAATACTTTTTCGAGGCAGTTTGAAGCAAAGTCTGGTGTCCCACAGGGAAGTCACATGGGACCTTTGTTGTTTGCATTATTTGTGAACGATATAGATTCAAGGGTATCTTTCTGTAAGTGTCTGCGATTTGCTGATGACTGGAAGTTTTTTTGTAGAGTCAAATCTGTAGCCGATTTATACCTACTATTTTGCAACTGAACTTAGGGAAATGTAAGGTTTCGTCATTCTTTCATGTTAGGTTGCCTATATTCTATGGTTACTCCATAGCTGGGCACTTAATAACTAGATCTGAGGGAATAAAAGACTTGGGCGTTACGTTTGATTCGAAATTAAATTTCAATAAACACGTAAACTGCACAATATCCAGAGCTAACTCTCTTCTTGGATTTATTAAAAGGAACAGCAAGGATTTTTCAGACATACAAACTCTTAAAACCTTGCATTGTTCTTTAGTAAGATCTGTTTTAGAATACTGTTCTATTATTTGGTCACCAGCATATCAGGTGGTCGGATTGAACGTGTACAAAAATCATTTTTAAGATATTGCCTTCGTCACTTTAATGGGTCAGTAGAAATGTCCAGTTATGAAGAAATAGAAGATGTCGGATAATAAACTTAAAGTCCCTGGAAACGAGAAGACTTATTCAGGACATAACGTTTGTAAAAGACATCGCTTCTGGAAGAATAAACGCAACGTTCTTACTGTCCAAGCTCTCTTTTTACGTTCCGGAAATACCGTTACGTGAGCATGGCTTGTTTAATGAACCTAATCATTCGACAAGCTATGGAATGAATGAGCCTTTAACAAGGTACATTAGGAGTTTTAATTCAATTTGCAACTCCGGTGATTCCAGTGTTGATATTTCGATCAACAGAATTGCATTTAAAAAAAGATTAAATGAATTGTTATAATTGTTCATAGGGTTTTTTTACTTTTGCTTAGAATTTTCCGAATGTAATTATTAAAAGCACAAGTTTTTCCCTTAGGGTGATTGATTATATTTTTTCTTGCACACTAAGTGGAAGTTTTTTTTCCTTATTTCTTTTCGATAAATTTTTAAACTTCATTTTTTTTTCTCTTCGCTTGAAGAGTTTCTTTTTCTTATTTATATACACATATACATATATTAAGTTATTTATTATTATTATTTTTTTTTTTATTAAATATTTTTTCTCTTATGTAAAGATTTTTTTTTTTTTTTTTTAAATTATGTAATTATAATAGTCTGTAAATTGTAAAATGGTAGACTTAAATAAATAAGCTGTACGTACTTTCTACAGCATTTTGTATGTGCATTTTGCATTTTGGTTGTAGATTTGACCAATGCATACATGTACATTTAACAACAAAAATTGACGACGCGCTGGCAATTTTACAACAAGAAATTGCGATCAATTTAACAATTTTATTGCTGAAATGAAAGCAAACGCTGTAAAAGTTACAATTAATGGTCAATAACGGGTGTGTTTTTTTAGAGGTATAGAGGTCGAACCGCACCGAAGAAAGAGCAAAGTGTTGAAGAGGACCCGGATGAATCGATTCGCCACCGTGCACAGCAATTGGAGCTTCGTCCATCAACTTTATGGAAGATTATTCTTACGAGCTTACGACCTTACAAGATCCAGCTTGTGGAAGAATTAAAGCCGCGAGGCCATGCAATGCGTCGTGATTTTGGGGTATGGGCCGAAAATGAGATTGATATCGATGCTGATTTTTATCGCAAAATTTTGGTTGAATGGCTACGTCAACAAGCAAAATTGCCGCAATTTGGAGTGAAGAGAATCCACATGAGACCCTTGAGACGCCATTACATCCACAAAAACTGACTGTTAGGTGTGCTCTAGGGGCTGGTAGAGTCATTGGGCCATACTTCTTCCGAAAAGATGCTGGAGAGTCAGCTACCGTTAATAGATACCGGTATAGAGCCACGATAACCGACTATTTTGTTCCCGAATTGGATGGCATGAATGTGGATGAGATGTGGTTCCAACAAGCCGGCGCTACATGCCACACATCGCACGTCACAATCGATTTATTGAAGGAAACATTCGATGAGCGCATAATTTCGCGGAATGGACCTGTGAATTGGCCACCAAGATCGTGTGATTTGACACCATTGGATTATTTTCTTTGGGGATATGTGAAGTCGCTCGCCTACGCTAACAAACCAGAAACGTTAGGGGACTTGGAAGCCAATACTCGTGGCGTTATTGCCGACATACAGCCACAAATGCTCGAAAAAGTGGTTGAAAATTGGACCTCTAGACTTGGCTTTATTCGAAGCAGCCGCGTCGGCCACATGCCCGAAATCATATTTAAACATTAATGGCATAAAATTATCCTTCCAATAAAGCCAAATTTATGGACATTAAAACGATTGTGTTTTATTTCAATTCGAAGTTCTATACCACTAAAAAAAAACACCCTCTATGAACGCATTTGCTGTTAAATACACAAAAAATATGCAACTTATTGTACATTTGACTGCCATATGTTGAAAAATTTAGAGCGGACATTTTTTTGGGTGATGCACGCACGATTTACTTCTGCAACTTAGAGCAAATCATTCGTGCGCACGAAAATAGAATCTGACCCCCTGGGGCTCAGCTATTACCTTGCAAAATGAAGCCAAACTTTGGTCCATCGCTGCCTTTTCTGGCTACGAAAAAGCAATAAATTTTCGAAGAATGAAGGAGATCTTCCTCCCGGTGCTGCTGTTTTTAGCTTCGTAAAAAATAGATAAAACCTTTTACGTAATTTTGAGAGCAGACTTCTTCGAGCGATATTTGGCTTTTATATCGGCGATCTGTGGAGAAGAAAATTTAACGACGAACTTTACGTTTACCTAGTCAGAAAGCAACGGTGGAGACTATGGATATCAACTCACCAGCCAGACGAGTCTTTTTTTGTTCATTCCTGAAGCAGGAAAAGACTCCACAGATCGACTTACCGTATCCGTGAACGAGCAATACATACCAGTGATGCCAGACTTTTCGGACTGAATTGCCCACGATACACGTCAAAAACACCCAAAAATGCCCTTTTTGCCCATGTCGACGTTAAAAAAACAACACAATACACTATTTGTTCTTGTTCCAAGAATTAAAAAACTCTCTCTTTCGCCCTTTTAGCTCATTTTGAAAGGCAAAATGCCCACGAAATGGATTTTTTACCCACGATCTGGTATCACTGATACATACGAGTACGTCTCTGAATTGCGTCAATTTTACACGTTTAACATTAACAAATTCAGTCACGTAGTAGTCGATCACGGATGCGGTAATTCGGCCCAAGCTTAGAAGGACTATAAACAATTGGATAGCGAACTCAACGCGGGACCTAGCTGACTGTGGGAGCTTCTTGAGTGAAGCCGTCATCCGCCATCTTAAGCAAAGACCTAAAATCAATATAACACAGAATGAGACGTAAAAAACAATAAAATCTTGTCATTCAGCAGCAAGTGCCTACCCCTGATCTCGAAGGTTGATTAAGACTACGAGCGAGCTTAGCCTCCCCACGATCCGCAACAGAAAAATCATGAAAATCGTCCCCTAAGTCGTTATCCGCAAGGTAAACCTCTCACCTGTTCGGGGGTAGTTTCATAAAGACTTTTGTCCTATTTCCCAGATACCATCACGGATTCCTTTGTAAAATCTGTGGCGACTGAAGTGCCCTGGTGATAAAAGAAACTGTCTCCATCGTACAGTTGTTATCAAGCCAACTCACGGACAGTCGAAAGTTTTTCCCAAAAATATCCTCCCCCTCAATACAAAATCTCCAAATGAAGTGGAAGTGCAATCAGGACCAACAATATCAAACGAGTACTCGTATTGTTATAAGAATTCGACACGTATAGTTATGCCGGTCCCAGCCTTCCTGTGCACCTGATTTCAATCTACCGAATTTCAGTTTCTTATTTCTATCTTTCGTGTATATTCTTTCAATTTGAACGAACTTCCGCCGTTTGTTGAAGTTGAAACGGCTTCTTGTTCACGAAAAAGTAAAAAAAAAATCACCTAAATCTGCTGATGATATATACGAATTTATTTGCACAAAGGAGGCGGACAGCTTGAGCTCCACCGACGGATACAGACCGCACAGTTGGGATTATCATTATGGCCATTTTTATGTGCCATAGCCTTATCTCGCTGTGTTATGGGTGGTGGCGAGCGTTGATAAGGGAGGAGTAAATAAATTTGTATGTTTCTATTGTTGACGAGAACACCCCTAGACATGGCCCGTGTCTGTATGGCGCTCGTTCCTAATTGCGATGTCGCAGAGAATGTCGTAAAAAGGTGGCGACCGACAACGTCGTCGACGCAACATTCATTCGTACAACTCGGGCAGATATTTGTGCAATTAAAATGAATTTTAATATTAATGACGGAATACGGTCTTAATTATGCGAGCGAGAGGACGGAGTTCGCCTTTTGTCAGCAGTCACAGTCAGGGAAGGACTCGTCTTATTAATCACTTGGCAACAATGATTGTGATGAATTTTCGCAGGGATATGTTTTTTTTTTTTTAGTGTTTTTGTAGGGGTATTTGAGCAACGCTTTTGAATTAATTAAATGGGTGCGATGGATGGAAATGTTTTCTTAATTCATTAGGGTTATCTATGGCGGCATATTGCCGGTTGGAGGCGATAACTTGTTGCTTACTCAGTTTGCTAATTTTCACTTTTTAGGGAACTTTTTTCGGTTCTATTCTTGGGTAAAACATTAGTGAAAGCATGAAAACATATCGGTCAGCTTACAATTGTTGGACCCTTCGATTTGTCCCAAAAGTTGGTTTTCACAAGGTTACATTTGCGGATGATCCCTATAATTATAATTTAGACCGAAAGAAGTTCCTTAAGGGTTCAACTTTTTCCACAAATTGTATGCGGTCCCCAAAAACCTTCAAAACGATATAAGAAAGGTTTCAGAGGCCTTTCAAAAACCTTCAAAACCATATAAGAAAGGTTTTAGAGGCTTTTTTTATATCGTTTTGAAGGTTTTTGGGGACCGCATAAAGACGTCTTTAATTGGCTTCGTATACACCTCTCAGGAAGAACTCAACGAGTGAGATTATGCGGACATTTTAGTTACCAGCTCCAATTACTCTTAAATGGTAACATACCATAGGATTCGGTTTTGAGGCCTACATTGTTTTTTTTTTACATAGGTAGATATATACATTCTAGCTTTAAACAGTAATTTGAAAACCCTCTACCAACGTTCGCAGATGATACAGCATTTACTCATGTCAGCAATTCTGTATACGATTTAGTGGTAAGTTTGGAAGACGACTCACAGGACAATTATGGTCTTTCAGGCATAAGGTCACAGCAAAATGAAAATAAAAGCGGCCAAGTGAGAGTCGGACTCGCCCATGAAAGGTCCCGTAGCAGCGTGTAACATAATATAAAAGTTCTTGTAGTTCGTTGTAACTTTGATCGATATTTTAATAATAGTGTATTTTGTTTTAAATTAAGTTATTGACAAGTAAACATTATAATTAGGTACCTCTATGATGGGATTTAGATCTAACTATATGCGAGCTCATATAGGCTGCTACGGAACCGTCCTGGGCGAGTTGATTGTAATATTGGAGTTGATTGAATGAAAGGTAAATTGCGGTTAACGATTTATGACGTATTAAAAAAAAACTACTTACTAGATCTCGTTCAAACTAATTTTCGGCGGAGGTCTGCATGGTAATGTACATCATATATTTTTTTAGTTTTATCATTCTCTTATTTTAGAAGTTACAGGGGGGGGACACGTTTTTCCACTTTGGAAGTGTCTCTCGCGCAAACTATTCAGTTTAGAAAAAAATGACATTTGAAACCTCAATATCATTTTTGAAGACCTATCCATAGATACCCCACACGTATGGGTTCGATGAAAAAAATTTTGAGTTTCAGTTCTAAGTATGGGGACCCCAAAATTTATTGTTTGTTTTTTTTTCTATTTCTATGTGAAAATCTTAATGCGGTTCACAGAATACATCTACTTACCAAGTTTCAACAGCATAGTTCTTATAGTTTCGGGAAAAAGTGGCTGTGAAATACGGACGGTCAGACAGACAGACATGACGAATCCATGAGGGTTCCGTTTTAGGAAAAAAAACTCTTCACTTGTAACTCTTCAGAGTCTGAATTTATCGATAGCGAGTGCAACTCCTTCAAATCTATGGCGACGACACTAACTGCAGTGGTGGATGGTTTAAGATGAAAATTGTTGAACCTTTTCAATATTTGGGAAGAAGAATTGACAGGGAAATTCAGCTGAAAAGGGGATAGATACGGGCGAACTGTAACGGTTATATGGAACATAGTTTTTGCTGAAACCATTTTGATCTGCGCAGCTTTTTGCAACATTTTTGTACCGGCTAGTCCAATCCAAACTTCAGTACAGTATAGCCAGCTGGGGAGCTGTGTATGACAGCTTTAATGGACTATTCACGTGAGAGTGAGCGAACGAATTGCTGAAATGCGAACAAACCACTTTTGATGCATTTATGAACAGAAAATTGCACATTTTTCTATTCCAAGAGGAGGATAATTAATTATACCATCACAATGTATTAAAAAAACAAGTAAATAAACAGTTTAAATAACGAAATTTCAAATTCCAAACTTTTTGCCGCGAACAAATGCACCCTTGACGCGAATTGTCAAAGTTTATTCACAATCCACATCATTCAATTCGTGTTCCACAGACCAGAAATAAAACTTTCGTTCGAACTTAACCTCAAACTTGAAATATCATTGGCATTTTTTTTTTTGTACATATTTGTTTTGTTTTGGTCCGAATGGAAAATAAAAGAAATATGACTGAATCAACAGATAAGCATGTTTATCAAAGTAAAATATTCTCCTTTTTCTTTTCGTGTTCGGTTAAGCGGATGTACGTGCATTAATTGCTGTATTTTAAATTGTTCTCACCACAAATAGGCCAACAATATTCTTTTTCTCTTTAATAGAATGCGGCTACCTCCCATTTTCGAATTTTTTTTTTTATTCAAAAATAGAGACAAATGACAGCGACTGTCATTGAATTCGCGGGTATCTGCGACCAAATAAAATGTATGATGTGAATGGACTGTCAAAATTTGCGAATATTCGTTCGTTCGTAGGTAGTTGGTCGCTCTCATGTGAACGGTCCTTAAGACTCTAATGGTATTGCAAAACCATATTCCATGTATCATTTGCAAGCAAATATTGATTCACTCCAAAAACGGTCCTCATTCGTCTTCCAGTTTTGCCCCTCAAACATTTTTGTGTCAAAACGACAGAGGTAGGCGTCATCAAACAGGAAACAGAGCAAAAAAAAAAACGTTTCAGTCGCATTTGTGATTGAGCGGTATTAACTGGTATAAATTTTGGTTAGCAGTTTACTAGTAATTTCCACACAGTCCAACAGAAAGGTGCCAACAAAATCTGGTGCTGTCTAGTCACTTCGTAGTGAATCTCCGAAATATCAAGTCGAATGTAACTGTTGGAATTGGTGCCGAAGAATCTACTTAGCTTTGCATTACTGAGATAGATGATCAAATAAAGCCGCGGTTATTGGAATACAAGATGGATTTTGTTCGAAACATGCTCCGCGATGACGAACCTTGCTGTCCATGCTAAATCTTTCGAACTCACATTGGCCAAATTTTCCATACAAAATTGCATATTGTGATTTACAAAATATTTAGTGTGCAGGTTAAAAATAATTATTAGTAAAGCCCACTGAATGTTTGTTCGGTAAACTAAGGCCTCAGTTATAGTTATACGTAAAATGCAACCAATAAAGTTGGAACAGAATGAAAATTAGTTTTTTTATCAGTCATAACGAAAAACCTGTCAGGAAAATGCTTCCCTACGTAAACAATTACAACAAATCAACCACCACTGATTGAATTCCATCAGAAAAAAAATTCCTGACAGATGGAACAGTAAAGAAATGAAATATTTCAATGGAACGATTTGGTTTTTTGTGGAATTAACTGAGAATTTGATCGGAAAAATAAATAAATAATTTTTCTAGAAAATTTCAAAATCTTCTGCTTATTTTTTTTTTATTAAACTAACTTTATAATTTATAAGCAACATTTTCAGACAAAGTTTGAGTTCAATCATTAGGTTTAAGTTTTAGGTCTCGTTTTACGTATGGCTATATAGGGCTTAAAAGAGAGGTTCCCAATTCAACCGAATTTGGAAATATCACAGAAAGAATTCCACCGCAGACTGCCTCGAGTTTTATATTTGAACCTCTTTCTCTTTTATAAGGGTGTCCACAATTCACGCCAAATGTAATTTTGATAGAAAATACAGATTTTTTATTAGAAAGCTTAAATTTGTTATTGATTCATAAAGTATACAGATCGCGGTTATGTATGGAATAGCATAAATGGCCGCCACGGCTTTGCTGGCAAGTACTTACTCTTTTATTAAAATTTTCTATGACCGTTTCGCATAAATGAGGCTCGATTTCATTAATACACCTTCCAATTTCCTCTTTCAAGGCGTTGGTCGTCGTGTGCTTGTTTGCATAGACCTCTGACTTCAAAAAACCCAAAAGAAAAAAGTCCAATGGCGTTAAATCGCAAGATCTGGATGGCCAATTCTGATCGCAAAAGCGGCCGATTACACGATTAGGAAACGACTCATGCAGTAATTGAATTGTTTCTCTGGCTGTATGGCATGTGGCACCGCCTTGTTGAAGCCACATGTTGGTCATATCCACATCCATAAAAACTGGGCTTTTTTTAGTGAGAAATCGCTGTAGAGAGCTTCTCGAAATGCCCAATTCTTGACTACGATGCCGAATTGATGCTCCTGGACTGTCAGCAATACTCTCGCGAACTGCTTCGATGTTTTCTGTTGAACGACTTGTGACAGGACACCCAGAGTGGATAAAATCACTAATTAATCCAGTCTCCCTGAATTTCTCAATTATTCCTTTCACAGTTGATGGTTTTAAATCACTACGACGGCTATACTTTGTACGAAAACTGCGGACTGTAGCTGACAAACCTTCATTATTTTTAAAATATCGCTCAACAATGAAAATGCCTTGTTCTATCGTCTCCATATTTACCAACTCCGAACTGTCAGCTGTCACATTTTTATATATATTTTTTACGTTGGCATCTCTGTACTATTTAATGGTGCAAAATTTAAATTTTGCATGAATTAATGGGACACCCTTTATAATTAATTAGCGGACTCCCGCCTGCTTTGCCAGGCGCTTTATACGTTATTTATTTATTTATTTATAAAACAAAAGCAAACTAAAACCTGCACATATTTATTTTATACATTTACAAAAAAGAAATTTGAGAATCGGTGCAATAGTTCGTAAGAATTTGGCGGACATGCAATTTTACCAATCAGTTTCATGTGCCTGTATATAGATTTAAAGCTTGGAAAATACTGCATCCAAAACTCTCCCGCATTCTAGGGAATTTCAAACATTCTTAGCTACATATTAAGCTTCGACTCATTCAGTAAATGCACACTTACTTTTCCCTAATGACAACATCACGTTAATGGATGTGTAATGTAAATGTAAAGTTTGGTAACTTCTGATTCGAAAAGTTCTGTCACCGCACGGCCCGTTAAAACGGATTATGTAAATCAAAAGTTCGGTGTTTTGTGAATTTGTAGCAGTTGCTACTAAACAATTTATGCGGAAGTTTACCCACAGAAACTCCCCCAAAACTTGGTTAATTTTTCATAAAAATGAGTTTTTAAATAACACCGTAATCTGTACGATAAAAAGAAACGTATGTAAGCTGTAAACAACGATGTTTATTTCATGATTCTTTCGACCAGTGACTAGGTAAGAACTTCGAATCCTCTAAGGCCATTTTCTTAGGAGGTACGATTAATAATTTGGTGGACAGGCAAGGCCGTTTCCTCAGTTTTCCTCCAAAAGTGTTAATAACAGCAGAGCTTCTTTATTTTGTACTATCGTCGTTTTGATTTTGCGAATAAAATTAAAACCATACTTTTCGAGTAAAATAAACACGACCTCTTTTATATTCCTCCCAGGAGGGAATCCAAGGATACAAGTTTGAAGTTTGAATCGAAAAAAAATTGTACTTTGATAATAATCTTTTACTTATACATATACATATACAGCCGTATTTATTAGATTCCCTTACGTGGCTTTGCTGAAATTGTTATTTATAAAAAAATGTCCACTGACTGTATACTACGCAAGGTTGGTGTCTAAATAAGTACGAAACTATTACAAAAAACCGAAATCTCTTACTTTTTCCCCGCGGAATGATATCAGCTGTTTCTGTGAAATGAAACTGGCATCTCTCTTGTAAAATTTATTTTGTTTGTAAACAAAAATGGAGCAGCACAGAATAAAAAGAAAACGGTCGGGAAATCGGATTTCCTCTGACAAGGTGATGAATTGAATATTAAATTAAGTTGAATGGCATTTTTAATTCAATTTTTAGTTTCTCTTTCAATTTTTAAATCTACCCCGAAAAAAATGTAAACAAAATGACATTTCAAAAACGAAAAAAAAATATGCAAGCTTTACGCAACCTCTAAACACAATTTTTTGCGTTAAAAGTTACGCAAGCTTAAAGCAAAGTGCTTTTTGTTTCTAAATCACGTTTTCCTGCGTAAGGACATTTTAGAGAGTGCGTAAAGATAAGCAGACTCTACGCCTCTACGGTGAGCTTATAAATAAGGCTGATAAACTATTATAACTGGTAAATATTTACGCCTCCAAAAAGACTCACTTTTCGAACTTGTCACAGTTTGCCACTTAAACTGTGACCGTTCCAAAGCTTTGAATGTACGACGTCTGTTTTGTACCTTCAGCAAAAAAAGAAAAAAATGCGTTGCAGACATGGCGGCTGTGACAGATAATAGACCACAGTGATGCCACTGTTATTTTTATTGATTAGTTTAGCCCTTTTGCCTCGTTTTTAATTCCGCCCACATTTCAAGAAGTGCTCTGTTCTGACAATGAATATCAAAGTTTTAACGTTACCTCCATGATGGTTGGGAAAAAGAGTTGTGAAAGTTTTTTTTGTTTAATGTCGAGTTGATATGAGAACTCTTCTTCCAAAAACAGTTTCGCTTACATTTTTTTATATCGTTAAAATATTCAAATTAACAATGGTGCTCTCAATGATTTAATGCGATATCTTCCGACATTAGCCCCATCAAAAGCAATCGTTCAAAAATCGCCCAGTTCCTTGACATTGAAAAAGCGTGATGAATACAAAAACTTATATATAAAAGAATATCCAAGTTCGAGTCAAACTCCTGACGAATTCAACTCCTTCTCCTATTTCAGGGACTTGAGTGCTACTTCGACGTCAGATAGAATCTCTCTCCTTTCCTAATCCCTTCATGTGTGCCACCCTGTGGATTTGTTGGATTTTGCGGTCGCCCTTGCAATAAAAATATATCGATTCACTTATTAGAATCCATTCTCGTAAGTGTTTCGAATATGAAGTCGTTTGCACAAATTATAATATCACAAGCACAAGTCGACTTCATCTCAAACTCTCATAAGTCATGATATTATATCAAATGTCAAAGACATCTTTCGAAGGACCAACAACGAACACATTCGCCATCTACATACCTTAGCATAAATTTGACATTCACTTTACGAGCAACCGGCACAGCAATTTCCACAAGTACAACAACCACAAACATGGCGCAAAAATCAAAGCTGAAGAAAATCCCTTCCAAATGTATCCTTGCGGCTCATATTTATGCGGATACAAAAAAAAACATCTTCATGTACCATAGATATACATATATTATACACACAACGAAGCTGAAGAAAAGCCACAATGTGTAATTAATTCGGGACGTGATCTTCTTGCGCTCATGATTGAAGAAATCAGATTTAGGGTGGTGGTTTGGGACTACGACTATAGAACGTGCTTCAAGACCGCTGACTGCTTTGGTCGTCGTCGCGCTGCCAAATATGCTTCGTAGACAACAAAACGAAGACATACGGTTTGGGAGACGCAAATGAGACATAGACTCACTCTGCCAGAACACAGAGACGCTGATGATTGACAAGCGTGCGTGAAAAATAAATAAACATAATTGAGTGGAATGCGGAGGCATATTTATTCTTTCGTCCTTGCTGTTGCTTTAATGTAACGACAACACAGCGAAAGACTAACTGGGCCACGTTTACTTTAAACGAAATTATGTATTTGATTAACATAATCGACGGGGGTTGTTCATAAATCTTCTTTGTGAGCAGATGAGAATGGGATTTCACCACTTCCACGTGTCGTCACTCGTGTGTGAAGTTAATGGCGTGCTTGCGAAACGTCTAATGGAATACAGCTCTCGGATCGAATTTTGTCACTTGTAAGTGTGTAAGTCATATTGATCTTGATGGAGTTTAAAATACTTACTGAATACCGTTGCTGACAGAAAAGAGGAACTCTACCTGTGCTTTGTGGATTGAAAAGCCAGTCCTCCAATGTGTATTCCGTTTCAAACGTCACTTGGTGCAGAGATTTTGGAAGGCTCAATGGGCTTGTGCAACTTAAAATGTGCGCTGCCCAGCGGAGAGCCGCAATTTTTTCCTTGGAAAATATGAATTTGGAATCAGGGATAAAGGTTATCCTGCTGAGATTGGGCAGCCTGAATACGCTAGGAGTCGGTGGCCAACTGAAGCCCTTTATCTATCCAAAGAAAGAAATTTATTCTTCAGTCCTTGCTCTATCCAAAGATATATAAAGATAAGTTGCTTTAGACAGGCGCAATAAATTAATAATCACTTTAAAGTGACTTACCTCCGTATCAGCCTGAATATATGCAACGATTTATGGTAAAGTGCTGTCAGCTGCTTATTTTGGCGTAGTTCTCGACTTTTGGTTTAGCTTAGCGTTCTTTTAGTACATACCCGATCGGTGAAAGTGAATGGCGCTAAAATCAGTTCACTGGAAGTGTCAGAAAAATGTCTTTCAAAAAAGGCGTCAACGTGAAATACCCTCAAGCGCTGAGTCACTTCTAGTTAAATCCCAAATCAAATCAAATGCCTAAATCATTGATCATTGTGATAAGAGCTAAGGGTTTAGTACAGTTAGTAACCAGTAAGTAAAGTTTGATGAAAGTTTCGACTCTCTCGTCAAATATTCTCCACAAATGCTTCACCTTCGGGGAGCTCTAAAACCTCCATCCACCTGATCGAGGTGGAGTCAGTGGTCCCACCATAGACTAACCAAACTAGACAGTCAACTTTCCGTGCACCTACCCGATTTTCCCTGCAAGTTTTGAATGACAGCCCTCTCTCGCGTGCTCTTTTTTTCCTGGCTGTGAATACGTGTATTATTGGTCGCCGGGTGGCACTATTTCTCAATTACAAACAATTTGTAAATAAATTTATAACAATAAATGTAGAAAAGGTAAATATTGATTATGTTTTTTTTTTTAGAAAGCATAGCTTGTTCTCTATCCATCTTTGGCACGAAAAACTGTTCATCCATTCACATTTCAGTTGTTTTTTAATTTTATTTGTATGAATTCTATTTTTGACAGCAAAATTCATGCAGCTGCATAAATGAAATCCGTAGGGGGTTGTTCCAAAAATGAGTTAGCAACATGCAAGTTAAACCCACCCAGCTTCCACTAGGGCATAAGTGAATTAGAGAACGATCGTGAACATTGAATAAATTTCTATTAGGCTTGGTGAATGTTTCCAAATTCGTTTATTTAACACCATATTTGTACAAAATCAAAATCTGATTGGATAACATTTAATAACACTGAACAGTGTTGAATAATGTTACTTAAGCTAAGATTAGACTGTATGCCAATTATGCATATGAATGCCAACAGGCAAATGACCAGATTAGCTGTCAAATGCCCAAACTGTCAGGATTATCAAAACTCTAAAGACTATATGACCAAAATTACCAATATGGTCATATTTGCCTTGATGGTCATTTAAGGAATTTGTTATTTATATTTATCAAATAAATATATATATCAAATAAATCAAAATTCCACGAACTCAAACACCGATGACAACAAAATAATTCTCAAATAAATAAATCAAAAATAAATAAATAAATAAATAAATAAATTCTTGTTCCATCAAAAATGCCGACAATGCCATGACGAAATTTCAATAAAGTGCTTATAGGCATATAGTTCTTTACGCTGGCATTCGTGCTTATTGTCCGATTACACTATATGCTATTTGGGCATTTTTATCTGTCAAAATCAGCCTGGTCATATGTGGCATTTAGGTCACTAGAGCATATGAGATATGCCCATTACATTGTATGACCATTTTTCGACAGGAGAACTGTCAGAAATTGGCATTTTATGACCACTTGGCATACAGTCTACCTTACATTTAGGAACAGTAAAAATGCAAATGCTATTCATATTTAAAAACAAGTATTAATATAGGAAATCAAAAAATAACAAAAACAAGTGCACTCTTTGTACTTTTGGAATACAAAAGGTGATCAAAACATTTTTAACTGTTCCGAGTATTTCACATAAATCTGTGGCAACAAGGAAGAACAGCATAAGTCGACTTATGGCAAAATTGAGTTTATGTCACGATTGGATGCACCTTACGTCATATTTTGTCATTCAAATATCTTTTATGGTTGCAGTGTTATGGATCAGGAAAAAACGCATAAGATATGAGAAGGCACATGAGTTCCAACTTTTAACCTTCGCTTCTGAAAAGTGGCTAAAGACGACTCATGCTATTATCCCTTGTTGCCACCGAAATAAAGGGCGATCTACGAGGATTTTTGTGTTATGGCCTTTACAAGAAAAAGCCAAGCGCATACAAATTTGACAGAAATAGTATAAACAATAAAAATATTGAACTAATTTTTTGAATTTAAAAAATGCATACTTGCATATAAATTAATGTGCAAGTATTCATTTTACGTACTAATTATAAATTATGCTAAACTAAAAAATATTTTTCGCTACGACATAAAAAAAAAATGTTTTCCCTAAACGGTTTTAAAACACTTTGTTGCAATATGACTTCGAAATTTAAAGCATTGAAATCAACGAAAAAACAGTGTATTTCCTTTAAAATATACATATAAGCTTCAAGTTACAAAATCTATTTTAACAAAAGTAAAAAAAAACCTTTTAGTTTAGTTTATTTTTCTCTGATTAATATTATGAGATGGTTTTCTGCTAGATATTGATAAATGATTTTATAAAATAAGGAATTTGGTATTGTAACGAAATTATAACTGGAATTCCATTTAATATTAACAAGTTCATACACTTTAAAAACTTTTAAATTCGACTGTGATGTGAACGCCGTGTAACTAATGGGCACGCGGAACACAGTCGCCCCATTTGAAATCCCACCAGAAAATGGCCGCCCGATGGAGTCCAGTGTTGCCATATTAGCATTTTGTATGCTAAATCTAGCATATTTAAACTTTAAATTGCATATAAGTATAAAAAAGCAGACTTTAGAAGAAATATTCTTGTGGGTTATTCCGCTATACAAATAAGGAACGCATCCATCAAAATGTTCTGTATTTGGCGTTACTAAAGATTTGTATGACAATTTGTCAATTTGAAGTTTCGGCGTCAGTGTTAAACCTTAAAAACAAAAATCTAAGCAAAAGTCGATTGCCCGTGAGCCGTGAATTACTGCTCAATTTAATTTAAGTTTCTTCCTAAATGGACAGGCAAATAATCGTATGTCCGTATATTTATGGCTTATTGTTTTTTTTTTTTTTACTTTTTTTTTTGTTAAAGTCGTTGTTTTAAGCTCCTGTTTTATTTCTGCGTTTCTGCTCTCAGTTGGCTGTCTAGTTTGGTTAGTCTATGGGTCCCAGACTGTGTCGACTGTTTCCCTTCTTTTTATCAGCAAAGGCAATAGTTTTCCCTACAAATCGAAAAAATTCCCTTTTTTTTCCCCTAATTGAAATTTCCCTTTATTTTTATATGAAATTTGAAATGATTTTCTTTTCTATTTCTATTTCGAGTGAATGCATTCAGATAGACAAAAATTCTTACTCAAACTTTCGACATTTCATTCTGAGTAAAGTTTGAAATTTATTTTAAATTGAAATGCATTTAAATTGTATTTTTAGGCAATTGAAGTTTCAACGAGATTTTTTATTGTTTCCCCTTTTTTAAGCGTTCCCCTCGTTTTCCCCTTTGTCATTAAAAAAGCGCCAAAATTGGCGCTTTTCCTCTCAATCTGGGACCACAGCCACTGGGTAGGGTAGGTATACACTCTCGCATGTATTTTGATTGATCTCCTATTGTGAAACCATTCAATCAGAGAAACAACGTCGACAGTCCGTCACGGCGTGGCACCCCAAACAAATTCACAATTCACCTGTATCGCAAGCTTTTCTATTCGCCAAACTGATTGATTTCCCATTTCTCTCATACCCAGGGCTGTGTGGCAATTCTGAGCCTAACATGGATCATTAGTCTAACGGTTTTTGGTTTCCTTGTCCTGCCAAAAGGTAAGCTCATTTGTTACATTAAATCACTCGTATATAGACAATAACTCAGTATCGCCTCGCCATCTATACAGGGTACTACTTCAACAATACCGGACTAATGGCATGCGAACCCTTCTACAGCAAGCCGTCATATAGAATTTTATCAACGTGTGCACTTTACTTTCCCACCACGATGGTCCTGATGTACTGTTACGGTTCCAGTTTTCATATGAGTCGTTTTAGGCTCAACGATCCCACGCTACCGACCATGGCCAGTCACCCGCATCATCCATTGACGGCGTCGACAACCCTGCCCAACACTCCCATCATGACTCTAAGCATGGCGATGAGCATGGGCCTGGGTGGTCCATCTAATACCATAACGAAAAAGGTACGTAATAAATTGCTTTCGGTTTGGTTGGATGCACTCAACCTGAAGCCAATACGAACACAAGTACGAGTCCTCTCGTAATAATTTGCGCATTTAGCTGGCTGTTTTTTTTTTTGTACTATCTTCCTGTCTCTCGATCAAGATTTGTGTTGTTGTTTTTTTTTTGGCAGATTGTTCCGATACAGGAGCGGCAATCGAACAATGGATCAACGTCCAGATCAATGGCCGCCATTTCGCTGGGCTTCATTGTGATGGTAACACCCTGGACAATACAGGAAATTGTGACTGCGTGTACCGGGTCCAAGGTAGTTTCTTTTTTTTCTTCTCTCGTTTACAATTAATTTAACAACTTGCACCTTTCACAAGAGAGATCGAGTGTGTTGGCACCATGCGAAATTGGAATTTTAATTATTTTCCCTTTGGCTTCTTTGCAGCTTCCGCCGTTTTTAGATTTTATTGTAACATGGACTGCGCTTAGTAATAGTTTTTGGAATCCGTTTTTATACTGGCTGCTGAATTCGCAGTTTCGTCGACTCAGCCGACATTTACTGCCGAATCGGGTGAGTGGAAAATAATAAATTTACGACTGTAGAGTATAACTGCAATTAATGGCAGAGTGGACATAAATAAATTGATAAAAATGATTTGCGGTTATAGGGTTGGAAAACGATTGCTCACTGACAATGGGTTGGTTTTAATGGTGGCCATATATTTTGACCATCAATATGAGCGGCTGGATTTGAAAGGAATGAGTGCGTCGAGTCTTTGTTGGAAGGCTATAAATATACTGTAAGTGAATAGGTTCGCTTTTCCATCAGATGTATCGTCATCATTATATTTTCAATGCCCCGTCTGTCCTTTTACAAGGGAGCCTACGAATCTATCGATCTTTCTTCGCCGACCATCATCAGGAAACAGTTTGGGAACAAATGTCGCACTTGAACCATCTTGTCCTGTCTAGAAGACGCCTAGGTACCTTATGGCACGTATTTTAAAGCACGAATTAAAATTCAAGGTGGGAAGGTAGGTTAAACTAAACACCTCACATTAAAACTACTCTTTTCGTTCATTTGCGGTTTCCTTTTCGTTAAAAAAAAAAAACGGACTCATTTCATTTAGAAGCCCTTGCGCTCGAAGTTGCAGACAGAGCTATGTCATAAAATTAGAGAAGCTAGGCCCACAAACGACTTTTGGTCCTCTTTGTGTTCATTCAGAGTCACACAACTTAGGTATGAATTTGTGGGACTTCATACCTACTTTGTGGAAGGTTGACCAACTTCTTTGAAGATATGGCTACCAGGATCCCTCTGCTGCTTCACACAGGCAGCTTCCAAAGGCGTATATATCATTGGAAAAGATCTGTCAACAGTTGGACGGATTTTTATCGCATAGAAATTCATTTTGTTGCTTTGCGTTGCGTTGACTCGACCTTAGGTTCTAAACGGACCAGCTGCGGCAGCTTTCTACTTTTTTAATATAAATTGATTGCATTGCATTTTGTTGCGTTGCTGTACGCCAAGTAGGACTATGAGCCAATACGAAACTTTTCCACTGACTGTACATTTTTTCTTTGTACAAAAGTGTACTGCGTTGCATTGCGTTTCACTGCGTTGCGTTGAGTAGGACTACAGTTCTATACGCATTTGTCGCGACAACCAACTTTCTATCTATTTATGGAAATAAATTTTATTGCGTTGCTGTGCGTCAGTGCGTTGAACCAGGGTTTTCTCTTCGGTCACCAGATAAAATATAACACAAGGTTGAGAGCAATTTTGTTAGTACGTATGGCATTGTTCCCACTTGATGCTGACGATGTGCTCGCTAAAAGGTCATGAGGAAGCGGAAAAAGTTCGATCGGTCTTGCGATCGTGGTCCTACATCTACCGTTGGATGTTTACGGCGAAATAAAGCCGAGCTGAAATTATACGCGGTCTGTATGAAAACGAAACAAATCCGGACTTCAATGTTGAGCGTTCTCGACGAAAGAGACCAAAGCTGAAAAAGAGGCAA
The DNA here is from genome assembly GCA_951230905.1 of Cheilosia variabilis. Classification (NCBI taxonomy): domain Eukaryota; kingdom Metazoa; phylum Arthropoda; class Insecta; order Diptera; family Syrphidae; genus Cheilosia; species Cheilosia variabilis. The sequence continues at coordinate 55,854,919 of OX579680.1, read as the reverse complement.
TAGAAACACCGCACATACGAGTAGATCCACTTAAAATTATTACCACAGACGTAAACCAAGTTGATAATGACTCCAATCCAAATTCAATGCGAAATCAGATTCATTCCCATCACAAACAGCTTATGCAACTCAATTATAGTCATGACCTCATTGCCAACAAATACCTACCAATAATCCCTAAACATGAATAGATCTTCGAGCTGAATTCACAAAATCTCTCGCCATACCTCCACGGAGCGAAAAGGCACGAGGCCACTTGAAAGAAAATTCTCCTTAAAGGATTTTTCTTCCCAGAACTCGGAGGATAATGCGAAATCCAACCCAAGCACACGAGAAATCAAAATAATTCGTCTGAGCAAATTCTGTTTCTGACCCAACATCAACACACAAGACAGCGAGTCCTTTACGAGACTACCCGCCCATCTCGTCCGGTCGTTCATATTAAAAAACATAAAAAACACAACCAAGTCTTGTTTAAGAAAAAACGACCCCCCATTCCCATACAACGCACCTTCTCCCATCATCCCTGAAGACTTAGTCTTGAGCAATTGAATTTCACCCCGCCGTTTGATCATTAAATGTGTTAAAAGGATTTCCCCCTCGTCGAATTGACTGAGAATCCCTCTTACATCCTTGTGTGTACAGGAATATATCCTGAGCAGAGATAAATCCTAAACGCATTAACAGATTCCATTTTGCTTGTCTCCTTGCAGTGGTGCCCCGCCGAAGATACGCCCGACCGCAAATCCCCCTGCTGTCACATGAGCTCCGAATGTGACATAACAACGCTACCGATGCCTCCGGAGCCGCCCACATCTCGGCCACCGCACAGTGGCGGTATTGGCGGCAGTGGGGGTCGCATCACTCCCCACCTGCACTCGATGTCACTTCGCAGCCATCAGCATCGTCATCACCATCCGCAGCACGGTGGCATGCAGAGGCCCGATATCGAGGGACTATCCGAAAAGTACTGGGGCGAGATACTCGAACGCACCGTCAGCTCGGGCAGCTTACACGCCATGCAGAAGTCCTTTTCATCGCCACATCAACCTCATCACGTAACGACATCGTTCAGCAAGAACAGTGATTTGAATCTGACGATCTGCGAGAACGCCGAAGATGGCAACGGCAACGGCAACAGCAACGGAAGCATTCTGGCCAAGTTCTCCAATTCCGAGCCGAAACTGTGCGAACACATCTACCACGATGCGAACTGTGCCAAAAACAAGGCCACTACAATAGCCATGACGGCGGCGGCAACAGTGTCAACGATTACGAATAGCAGTGGCAGTTGTCAAAACACGCATCATCCGACCGGCAGAAGCATACCCGATATATAGTACGCGGAGGATGTCATTTTGGCCAAGAGTCAAATGAGGCACGGAGCCGAGTATGTGAAATGAAATGAATATGGGCTTTTGCGATGCCATACCAGTCTCCGCCATCATTCGCTGTTGGATTGCCATTAAGATGTGTATATACGCGCGCGAATAAGAAGGACAAATAGATTGGTTGTCGCTGTTGCTGTTGTTGTTGTTTATGTTGTGTTTGTAATTCTGTATGTGTATGATGAACGATTTATGACTTTTGAGTTTGTGTACAAAAATAAATTAGAATTTATTATGATAATGGTGTAGGTTTGCCTTAGGCAATTTTATTTTATATATAGAGACTAAGAAAAAATTCATGTTAACACTAAGCGTTAAGGACTCGTTTTCACTCTTTAGTCACATTGTGGGAATTTAAAGGCGGGAAGGAGCAGATTTTTTAAGTAAATTGAGTGCAGTACCGCTCTTAGATTTGTGATTATTTTTATGACAGTTCTCACTCGAGATTTGTCAATACAGTGATGTAACATGGGGTTGAACTGAAGATTTATTTCGCGCTACAACATTCCCTGGCATACAAATTCAAATGCCTTCTTCGAACTGAACAAAACTGTCCATTTGCTCAATGTTACCCAAGAATTTCTGTGTTTTAGACCGCAAAAATTGATTATACCAACGTTTGACAGACCAAAGAAGTGTCAAAAGTGTCAAAAGATCACAAAAATTTATTAAACCAGTCAAAAGTGACTGGACTAACAATCTAGGGGAGTGTTACCTGTTTTGTTCGACAAACCAAAGTCCTAATACCGGGCACAGTGGCTCACTAGTTAGTTAGGTTAGGTCAATGAATTTTCATCAATTACAATCGACGTACATTTTTGTCCTTGATCGAATGAAGGTAGTTTGGAAAACAGGTTCGAAAAAGATTACTTTTTTAGATATCCCCAGAGTGTATATTATTTACCAAGATTGTCTTAAATTTTGGTATAATTTAAACAAAATTTTCGAGGTGAATATGTTGGGCTGGATGTCATTGAGTCCTTTTTCATTGCTCGCAGCGAAAACGTCAAAGATGTTAGAGAAATCTCTCTACCAAAGTCCGAGTTGAAAATAAGGAGAGGCGAAAAGCATGCGTGAAGCCAGTTCTAAAATTAATTTCACCTCAAATTCAGTAAAAAAAAAAGAATTGGAAATGTTCAAAAAATATTCGGTTTCGAATTTTCGAAATCAAGCAATTTGCAAGAAGGACTTGCAGGCCAAAGAAAATCGTCATATAGCAAAGAAAAATGATGGCAGATAATATTTTAATGCACGAAAAAACTTTTCGAATATTCGAAATCAAATAGTTTGAGCCAGAAAATACGTATACTAGTATTTACTCATACTGTGCTTATGATGCCAATATTAAGTGACATTGAGATCGCTACGTAATGTCCGAAAAATAAGACAACCAATATACGAATTCTAAATAAAGAGATGCAACATCCGGGTGAGGCTAATTAAGGTATAGGATTTTATTTTACCTCGAGCTTAATGCAATAAAATCAACATGTTCGAAAAATCGAAATCAACATATTTGTCGTATTTATAAAATAAGGCGATGGACAAAAAATAACTTATAAAACTTATTCATTTTTCTTTTGAAAAATTCGAAAATATTCGAAAGACCGTCCTACATGTTTTTCGAATTTCAAATGGTGGTATTTTATTTCCACGATAGACATGATTATGGAGTTCGCATAATGTAACGCTGCGCCGAGTTCGAAAATGTTTCAAAAATCTGTCTACCAATGTTCGAAAAAGAGATGTCTCGACTTTGGTTCAATCCAGCAAAAAACTCTGTCAATCAAAAAATATGTGAACTCGAAGAATTGAGGGTTTGACTGTCAAGCCAAGAAAAGGTGCGCCACTCTTTCTAAGAATTTCTTATTAAAGAAAAACCCATAACTCTGAAAACTCATTGCGTTGACATACACAAAAAGGCACACAAACTTCAGCTGTGGTAAAATCCGAATAGGGTATTCCAAACACGAAACAAGCTTCCAATTTTCTTAATTAGCATGAGCTAAAGGAAACTGATTAAATTCGCACCGACACAGCTTCTCAAATAATCTTAATAAATCTTGCCTCCGATGGTTTACCTTTATTTTCAGTACTTATAAAGGGTGATTTTTTAGCTGGTTTGGTTTTGGCAACACTGGTTTTGACAGCTGACGTGTGTTTAGTACCTTGTGTCACTGTCAAACAGCTTCAGTTTGGTTTGCAATTTAACCATGGATCGTCTTACAAATGAACAACGCTTGCAAATTATTGAATTTTACTATCAAAATTCGTGCTCGGTTCGAAATGTTCATCGCGCGCTGCTTCCATTTTATGATCGGCATTCTCGACCTTCTGAGCAGTCTATTCGGAAGATTGTGACAAAATTTCGCACCAAATTTACTTTGTTGGACATTAAACCACCAACACGTTTACGTACTGTGCGTAGTGAAGAAAATATTGCGGCCGTATCAGCTAGTGTGACAGAAGACCGCGAAATGTCGATTCGGCGCCGTTCCCAGCAGTTAGGCCTTTGTTACAGCACTACGTGGAAAATTTTGCGGAAGGATTTGGGCGTAAAGCCTTTTAAGATACAGCTGGTGCAAGAACTAAAGCCAGCCGACCTACCACAACGCCGAATTTTTGGTGAATGGGCTCTTGGAAAGCTGGCCGAGGATCCGCTTTTTTATCGAAAAATTGTGTTCAGCGATGAGGCTCATTTTTGGTTGAATGGGTACGTAAATAAGCAAAATTGCCGCATTTGGAGTGAAGATCAGCCAGAAGCATTGCAACAGCTACCAATGCATCCCGAAAAAGCCACTGTTTGGTGCGGTTTATGGGCCGGCGGCATTATTGGGCCATATTTCTTCAAAGATGATGCGAATCGCAGCGTTACTGTCAATGGTGAACGCTACCGAGCGATGATAACAAACTTTTTTTTGCCCGAAATGGAAGTTCTTGACTTGCATGATATGTGGTTTCAACAAGACGGTGCCACATGCCACACAGCACGCGAAACAATGGCGCAATTGCGAGGCGAGTTTGGTGAACAGTTAATTTCACGTTTCGGGCCGGTCAATTGGCCGCCTAGATCGTGCGATTTGACACCATTAGATTATTTTTTGTGGGGGTATGCCAAGGCTAATGTGTATAGGGACAAGCCCGCTTCGATTGACGCACTGGAAGCCAACATCCATGCATTCATTCGTGAGATACCGGCCGATATGTGTGAAAGAGTATGCCAAAATTGGACTCAGCGGATGGGCTACCTGAGACGCAGCCGCGGTCAACATTTGCATGAAATTATCTTTAAACATTAAATTGCAAGGTTCAAACTATCGATTCAAATAAATATTTCATTCATTTTTTCGAATTTTTTGTGTTTTTTTTTTAAAAAAAGTTCTAAACCTCTTAAAAAATCACCCTTTATAAGGAGATAATAAAATCAACAAAATATCCTTCTGCCATTTCCTATGAATTTCATTAATTTATTAAGACCATTCCAACAATCGAACCACAACAGGGAAGGAGCACAAACTACCCACTCCGACTCTAACCGTGTCCCAGTTGATGATGAATGTTGGCCCGCAACTTATTACTTTCATGGTAATTCGTATTTCCCCACTTCGGAGTGTGGTTCATCCTGCAATTTCGTAATAAAATTGAAGACCGAAACATATTTGAGGCACCAACTTGCCAATGGTAAATGTCTGCCAAGTCGAATGTTGGTCCTAATGAGTTTGGAATTATTATTTCCACCGACTTTTTATAAAATAACTCCTTCATTGTAAAGGAGACCTCCGTGGAGGTGCGCAAATTAAATTAATTTGAATATTTCCTTTTTACATCAAAATGAAAAGTTACCGTAAAAGTTTCTTTCGTTTTTATACCTCCTAACAAAGGATGAAGAATCAGACATTTATCCGCACAGAAGTATGAAGTTGGGCGAAAGTTGAAGTGAACATTTTGTGCGGAACTATGCTGATGGAATGTGCTCCTGCTGGGCACAGGGATTGAGCTTATGGTTTTGGGAACTTGTTCAATATTTGTGTTTGCAACTTTCTGGGATGAAGTGTGATCCTATGATGTGTACTTACAATCTTTGTTTAAACAATTTCCTTTTTTTTTTTTGTTCAGACAAATGTTCCGAACAAAGATTAGCGGAACAAAACTTGCAATAACATTAGAAAGAATAGCTGTTAAAATACTTAAGGGGAAAACGCAAAGAGTTTTATATTTAAATGTAAACTTTAGAATAATTGAACAAGTAAAACAATTTTAGGTATTAAATGGATGTAGGTATAGTTGCAAATTTGCTTAGGTGGCACCAGTATTGTACAGAAAGTGAAATAAAAAATAAATTAAGAAAACTAAGTCACAAAATATTGTATAAAAACAATTGGATAAGTTATAATAAAAAAAAAACAAATAATAAGCTAAAGATGTATTGGAACTTTGTTTTATTTTTCTCATGCCTTGCTGATGTCCTTTAGATCGTTTTGAGATTTTTCCAAAATCAATGATTTAAGAAGGAGAACTCTTCGAACTTGAAAAATCAGGAGCTAAAGAGCTTCAGGACAGTCGAAACACATCAAAGAGCGATCGCAAAACTGATTAAGGAAACCCTGAAAATGATAAAGTCAAGAGGAATCAATTTAAAACAGGAAATCACCTCGTGAGTGTCTTTGAACAAATTAACAGATCCATGGGTGACACCCTGCAAGTCGGGTGTTGCAAACTAAATGCATTTTTTACTTGATCTATATTTACATTAAATTGACATCTCTGAGCCTTTAAAAGAAATATGCAAGCGTTAAACTCCACCTCGCTAAAAGATTTAATTAGCTATACTTTATAATTAACACATTTTAGCATTTTTAATGTCTTGCCAAAGGTCAGGGGTCGGCATTCTGTAAGGCGAAACGTTGAAACCTTTTCGTGTGCACGAAGAAATTTGCTTGTCTAAGAAAGGGCAAATCATTCGTGCACACGAAAACGTTTGATCGTTTAACCTTACAGAATCTGACCCCAGGATATCAGACGAAGCTGGTATGGATCTTTGGTAAGAACCATGCGCTGCTAGCTATAGAATATGGCAAAAACTGTCATTCACATTTAATTTTTCCGAAAACTCTGTTAACATTGAAGAAAGCTCGAGTCCCTCTTCTGATTGTATACTTGGCAATCAATTTCTGTTTAAAAACTATGAACTCCATGTCGAAAGATTGCGCTGATTGATCTGTGTGTAATTCTTTAAACACGGTATAAGCTTGAGGTTCTAAACACCTGGCAGCGAGCGGGTTTAGTCTTTTGTTTTGCCATCTGTTTCTTATTTAATAATTACAAAAGTTATTTTGTAGCTGCCCTCTCTAAAGAGGCTAAGAATTCTTATTGTAAAGGTTAACCTATTTGGCAGCACCAAATTGAATTCAATGTCATAATTTGTGTAGACTTTTTCTGTCTCTTTTGCCTTTCGCAATTTCCACCCACACTTGATTTACGATCCCTTTGTTATTTCCGACTGTTGCTAGTAAACGGTGGCAGTAAGTTATATAAGAGGTTCCGTTCGGTTTGCGCGATAATGACGTTTCGATCATTGGTCTCTTGTAAAGGGTGTTTTTTTTAGAGGTATAGAACTTCGAATTGAAATAAAACACAAAACAATCGTTTTAATGTCCATCAATGTGGCTTTGCTTGCTCTGATGGATAAAATGAACGGAGCTTGCGGTAAATTTCGCGAACTGAACCATTTTTTTCGAAATAAATTTGCACGATTTGCAAGCGTTGTTCGTTTATCCACTTGTTCATGATGAAATGGCAAACCAAACTAAAAATAAATCACTTGACAGCTGACAAAATGGCCGGCAGTTAAAATAGTGTTGCCAACTTAAAGTTCTATACCTCTAAAAAAAAACACCCTGTAGTTCTTTAAAAGTTTTTTTGGTAATTGCCGTGTGCGGTGGAAGGTTGCTGCCATTTGGTGTCCCCTGTCGATATAAAACCTTTGTAAGTTCTTAAATTTCTGAATTCCTTATATTAAACGTTTTTTATGGAAAATAAAATCAGCTCAAAACTTGGATTGTGTTTTTGGTGGTGACTAAGGTGGACGTAACAACACATTTTAAAATTTGATTGCAAATGGCGTCTTAGAAGCCCGTAATACTTTCACATTCAGTGCTGGCGACATCTTCATAAAGTCGGTTCACCGAAAATGATCCTTGAGAACTCAGAAGGTACACAACAGAAATAGGATTTCTGTACAAAAATCAGTACCAAATATAAGGCAGCTAATAACAACGCAGTGGTTAATGTGATGGACTACTAAGCGAAGGGTCCCAAGTTCGATCCCCGGAAAACACACAAATTACATTATCTTAAGATCTTTTTTCCCCACTGCGCCATCTCCCGCGAACGTCTGACAACCATCCGAGTGTGTAGCTTCCATAAAAGACCTTCTCAATTAGCCTGGACTCGGCATAGAATTGTAGATCCCTTCCATTTGTCCCAAAAAATTAAAAATTTACACAAGACGAATGGTTGCGAGAAGCTAGGCCTAGGGTCCTACGGACCTGTTGCGAGAACTGCTTATTTATTTATTAATGCACCAACAACTTGTACTCTGTCCATTTTTGAACTCGATGTTTCAAGCGCCTAAAGTTTTGTGACCGACTGTCGGCAAAACTGTGTCCAGTTTGTAACTCCCTCAAACTTAAGACCTCTGACGCATAGATTTCCTCTTCAGTGTCAAGAAATTCAGAAAAGCAATTATCTGTCCTTAAAATTTAAAGACTTAAAGTTACAGCGTTTTGATGATAATCCAGCTTGTAAAATGACACAAACTTTTGATAAATCAACTGTGCCACCTCTGGGAAGTTAGAAGAATCAAGTTTCAAGTCGAACAACACTCTATATGCAAAAGAACAGTCATTTAAAATTATTTTTTTTATTCAAGGCTCCTCGATTCAGAACCTAATTGGAATCGCTCAAAGCAATCGGCACAAATAAAAAAATTCTAGTCCAAAAATAACCCGAACGAAAATGAAAATTCTCAAAACTTGCACAATTCACTGCGATCCGTAATGTCAAACGCAAAACATTCGAGGGTGCAACTGTCCTCATACGACATTACGTTACAGGTCCGTCTTATTTGGCAAAAATAGGAAAAAAATAAACTTTCAACTACCCAAATGGGTCGAGAAGGTAGATGCTCCCCTGGCGCCCTCTTTTATTGTTTAAATATATTGCTCAAGTAATTCCACTGTGAGTCTTTACAACACCCAACTAAGTGCTTTCATCTTCTCGGTCTCTATACGGGAAACCACAACGGACCTGCAACTACGGTCTTTCTAAGAGAGCCCATTAACCTAACCCAATGTCACATCAACAACCTGCCCCCCAATTTATTTTTCATTCCCGCCAAGATTAGAGGCTCTAATTCCCACACGCATCCACACAAATGCATCGACGTTTATTATTAAATAAATAAATACGCATCATTGTCACATCCATCAAAGTGTAAAAAATATTCGCACACATCACGCCCGACTATCTGTCGCGGGTGGATTGTAATAAATCGAATGCCAATATCGGGAAAATTGTTATGTGCGGCACAACTCGCGCGAGATATATCAAACGATAATAGGCCACTTGAGCTTATTCATTCAATCCCCATTAAATTATAATTACCTTTTGCTATTTGGGACACAAAGTAAAACAATACTTTGTGGTCTCTCACTAGAAATATTCGGCGACGCTCTGTCGAATGTTTCTTTAAACAATCCATAACATTTTATGGACCAACACATTTATCAATCTGAAATGCCTTCTGCAATTAAATATACTTTGTCACCAATGACAAAGATTCCTCGATGTCGCTCTGTCGAACACTTGTGTAAACAAACACAATGTTCGGACCGACGATTGTGTTACATACCGAGGTAACATTCTAGATGAAGAGTTTTGACTCAGTCAGTTGTAGATCAACCCGCGAAGAACTATTCTACTTTCCATCTTCAGTCCCCGAAGTTAATAATAAAATAAATATATTTTTTTGTTAAACCTCTAAAATAAATAGTTTTCTGGCGCAGTCGGTAGGATCGCGAGTTAGTACACCGAACTAATATCGGAATTGATTTGAGAATCATTTTTTTGTGTGATAAATAGTGTGAATACACACCGAGCGAAAATCGGTAGTATCAAACAAAAAAAACTCGAACTCATAGTGCTAACGTTGCAAAGCAACAATCATCGCGATTTAAATAATTAAGTGTGAGTACAGTTTAAAATAAAAAGTGAAATAGCGAGTTACAACTCGAAGTAGCAAAAAAAAAAATTAAACAATACCATATTTAATATTAATGTCAATCGATCAACTTAGTAGACAAGTTGAAAAAGATAGACAAGTGAGAGGTACTAGGGGACAAAACGAAGAAGAGAGTGATAGTGAAAACGAGACAAGAAACCAAAATAAAATGAATTTCACATTTAGTGATTTAATTAAAGAGGCACGGTCTATCCCAGTATTCAAGGGAGATGATTCGTACGCCCTCTCATCGTTCTTAAACGAAGCTGATTATATGATGTCAATGATTCAGGATGCCGGACAGTTGGCATACTTGCAGCGAATAATAATATCGAAGATCCAGGGAGAAGCGTTAACTACAATATTGAGATTGCACCCAGACAGCAGTTGGAGCCAGGTGAAAACTCAACTACAAAGGACGTATGGCGTTCACGAGGAATATGCAGCTCTAAAGGAAAAAGCAGATGGGATAAAATTTAGTAATGTAAGTCAATTTTATCAGGAACTTAAAGAAATATTAGATAAGATGAATTTAAAATATCGGTTAGATGGAAATCCACCTATGGACTTCAAGCCTGAGTATAATGAACAAAGTATATATAATAAGTTTTTATTTAAAATTCCTAGAGAAGAGGAAATGTATCTAAGAGCGAGGGGTATTAATAATTTGGAAGAGGCATACCAAAACCTATTAGCAACAGGATTGAAAGAAAAGATAGAAAGTAGAATGCAAATCAATAACAGAAATAATAATGCGTTTCAAAGACCGAACATTAGACCACAACAACCAATACGAATGCAACCACAGTTCCAACACAATCCTAATAATTTTCGTAATAATTATAATAACAATTTTACACAACAAAGGAACAATAATAATTTTAGGCAGCAAAGACCATGGAATAATTCAGGAAATTTTAGAAATAATAACTATCGACAACATTCTCAACAATTTCGACAGCACAGACATGTAGAACCAATGGATGTTGATAACATTAATAGACAACAATCAGGAGAATTCGCAAATTTTCATGCAACAGCCTCCAATACAACTCATTACCCATAGTAGAACTAACCATAAATAATAATAAGATAGATTGCCTAATTGATACAGGATCGTCCATATCAATTTTGGATCAGAATCTATTACCACACATAATTAATAACAGCATTTACCCAGTAGATATTAACACAGTTAATGGACCATCAAGAATAAATTTTGAAAAAATAACAGAAGTACCAAGAGAATTCAAAATAAATGCGACGATGTCTTGGAAATTGATGAATTTAGACAGGAAGAAGTTTGACGCAATAATCGGAACAAATTTACTAATACCAATGAGAGCTAAGATAGAGTTTGATCAGCAAAAGTTAGAAATCAACAACGAAACAATAAAATTCAAAGGATATAACCATGAAATTAATGCTATAGACGATACTGATATGGCAACCGTCCATAGCCAAGAAGAAAATTTAGATGATCATATACCTATTGTCGAAAATATAGTTAACAAATACAGAACACAAGTAATATTAATGGAAACAAAAACCATTGATATTGAAGTAATAAATAAAAATAGGAAAATATACATATCAAGAGAAGATATTGAAAATAACAGACTAAATGATATTTTTAGAAGGTTTATAAAGAAAGGGAGAACGGGAATATATACAGAATTGGAAGATCACATGTATAACATAGTTCAACAAAAACTAATAGAATTATTTAGTAATGATAAAACTATAACGTTTAGAAGATGCACTATTCTTACGGAAGAATTACGAAGCGAAGAAGAAGCAATCAGATATATTAAAAACGTTCATGAACAAGAATCCAATCACAGAGGAATAGATGAAAACTATGAATACTTAAAACATAAAATATATTATCCTAAACTAAAGGAAATAATAAATAGATATATTAATAATTGCGAGACTTGTCAACAAGCAAAATACGATAGGAGTCCGATTAAGGTTAAATTCAAAATAACAGAAACACCTTCAGCACAAAATGAAATCGTGAACATAGATACTTGGACTATGAAAGGACAAAGATTTTTAACTAGTATAGATAGATTTTCTAAACATGCTATGATATTTCATTTAAATAACAGAAATCTTGTTACAATTTTGGAATCTTTGAAAAATAGACACGCTATATTAGGAAAACCGAAAAAATACATTGCTGATAATGAATTCGATGGATTTGTAATGAAAGAGTTTTTAAACAAAGAGAAGATAGAGTTCCATTTAACTAAACCCAACAGTCATACAGGAAGTGCAGACATTGAGAGGTTACATAATACTTTAAATGAACAGATTAGAATTATGGAAGTTGATTCAGCATTTAAGGACATGAATATGCAAAGTAAATGTTTTAAAGCAGTAGAATTTTATAATAACTCAATACATTCTGTAACAAAAGAAAAACCTATTGACTTTGTAAATGGAAAAATTTCGTCAAACAAAGAAAAAATCAAAGAAAGATTAATCGCTGAAAAGGAAATAAGAATAAAGAAAATAAATAAAAATAGGCAAGAGGAACCAGAAAGAAATGAAGATAAAGTATTAATAAAAAATTATAAAGCATTGCGACATAAACATGAACCTAAATATAAATATAAACAAAAAATTAACGTACACCCGATAAACATCAAACGAAAATATAAATATATTTCAGATTCTAGTAATAACAATGATGATGATAATGATAATACCGATTAAAGCGGATATTAATATAGAAAGACTAGAAACAGAAAGTGGACATTTGACTCTAAGACTTGACGACACTGACATTATAGACGACTTTAATATATTATTACATACAGTTGACCTAGACGAGATAAAGAAATTAATATACGAGATTGAAGTTGATATAGCCACAATGTTTAGGAATGACAAAAGATCATATTTATTAACAAAAGAGATAAATAAGATAAAACATATTTATCTAACAATAATACCACACAGACATAGACGAGGCTTAATTAATGTAGGAGGAACAGTAATGAGATTATTATTTGGAACAATGGACAACGATGACAGGAAAGACATTCAAGAACATTTGAACGCATTAGGAAACAATACATATTATACCACAGAAAACCTCAATAAACAAATATATATAAACAACATTACAAACCAGAACATTGAAAGCTTGAAAAATACGATTACTAGTGACAGGAACAAAATATTGGAAATTATAAATCATATACAAAACAATGAACAAAAGTATTTAAAAGATATCTACATGAATCAACAATTAATAAGAATAGGAATTTTGAAAGATGAAATAAGTAAAATTCAAGACAATATCCTTAATGTAAAAACAGGTCAAATGATAAGAAGCATCCTAACTAATGAAGAAATTGAAAAATTTGATATTGATATCTTAAAATTAAAAAATATTAAAATAGCAGTAGGAAAATATAAGAGTACTTTGGCATTTATATTAAAAATACCTAAAACCATTGTAAAGGTACATAAATACATAATAACACCATTAACAAACAAATTGTTTGAAGAATTAGAATTTGAAACACAAACTGTTGTAGAATATAAGAATGAATATTATGAAATGAAAAATGATGTTGATAAAAGAAATCTAAAATTGGCCAGCAAGTGTATACAAAGCTTATTTGATGGAAAAATATCTTGTAATAAAATAAATAGTAATAAGAATAAAATGATTGAACTAGATGTTGGTGTATATCTAGTTAAAAACAATAAAGATGTAACTCTAAAAAACACATGTAATAATCAAACATACATTCTAAATGGAAATTATTTAATTAAATTTGAAGATTGTACAATAAATTTGAATGAAATAGAAATCGAAAATAAAAATGAAATATTTAAACAAATAATAACAATCCCTAATTATAGTAATATAACTAATGCTAATCTAACACTCTCATTTGAAGAATTGCAAATGAAACAATACGCAAATAATGATCAAATAAGAATATTGGAATATCACAGAAGAATACACTCTTTCGGCTTTGTATCAGTAGGAATAATAGTAATAAGTGTAATATGTATAATTGTAATACTTTTTGTAAAATGTAAAAAGAAGATGGACAGAGAATTTAAAATTAATATTTCAACTCCGGAGAAGTTGAAACTTAAGGAGGAGGGAGATATATCAAACGATAATAGGCCACTTGAGCTTATTCATTCAATCCCCATTAAATTATAATTACCTTTTGCTATTTGGGACACAAAGTAAAACAATACTTTGTGGTCTCTCACTAGAAATATTCGGCGACGCTCTGTCGAATGTTTCTTTAAACAATCCATAACATTTTATGGACCAACACATTTATCAATCTGAAATGCCTTCTGCAATTAAATATACTTTGTCACCAATGACAAAGATTCCTCGATGTCGCTCTGTCGAACACTTGTGTAAACAAACACAATGTTCGGACCGACGATTGTGTTACATACCGAGGTAACATTCTAGATGAAGAGTTTTGACTCAGTCAGTTGTAGATCAACCCGCGAAGAACTATTCTACTTTCCATCTTCAGTCCCCGAAGTTAATAATAAAATAAATATATTTTTTTGTTAAACCTCTAAAATAAATAGTTTTCTCGCGTGAAGCATGAAAACAATTACACAACGACAAGCGGCACATGGACATTTTGCCCGAATGAAGGAGACTCGCGGCCAGCATCCCCTCCTCGTTACAATTCAACGAACATAACAGAAATATTATGACATAATATTATCGGAAGGACTTTCGCTGGCAGTTTGATTTAAATTTAAAAATATTGCCCACATGTCACTGGGAAATGGGATATGCGAATAGCACAAAAAAAGCAACGCATATACGGTCTATATGTGAGTAAAATATTCGATAGTACCGAGAGCAGGCCATGTTCTTCGTCACGGAACGTTGTTCGTTCCTGTTACACGTCAAAATGGTACGTACCTATACCTATATGGATTTATTTATTTTGCTGAGAAGTTTGCATCTGACTGCCCTTTGGCATATTACTCAAAATAATTTGCGGATAGCGCGAAAATAAAAATAAGAATTAAATCAACCGTGCACGTGCAACGACTGCACGTAAGTGAGAAGTGGACCATGTCGGCAGAGAGATGGAGAGAGATGGAAATCCGGCACTTTCTGAACCGTCTCTGGCGCACCACTGACACTGAGGAACATCTGAGGGTACAATTGCCGTGTGAACTTAATTCAGTTGATCAAACGGTGCCTTTTACAGTTCTACAAGTCTTGCTACTGTCTGCCTGGAAACGCTGGTGATGGACTTAGTGTTGGCTTTGTAACGCTGTGCTTAAGAAATGTGTTACACATTTGTGGAAAACTTGTATTACTACAGCAACTTGTGTTAGATATGATTTTTTTTAAGGAGTAGGGCCCTGATTGAATTGTTCAGGCCCGCTCTGTACTTGCAGTGATTTTCGGAATAAATAGGTCCCACTGTCTAAGGTCTCAACTGCAACTTGCCAGTCAACAGTAGGACCCTAGGACTGTCAAGGGCCCCCAACTGCAGCTTTTTAGTCAATGAATGCGATGAGAATTCGTACCAAGTTATAACAACTCCGATAGTTGGAAGTTAGCTAAAGTTATTCCTGTGCCAAAAAAACCTCACTCAACTCTAGAAACTGATTTCCGCCCTATCAGTATTTAACCAACTCCGTAAAATACGTGGAATTTATTCCTTTTGTGGGAATTTCGATGTCCGAAAAGCCTTCCGTGGGATAAATTTCATTTTTTCAGAATTTCAGATTTTCAGAAATCTAACAAAAAAACATTCAAACTATACATTTTTGGTGAAATTCTATCAAAACACCTGTATTTCACCATGATTATCAACACACTGATGTCCATAAAAAACCGCTCTTTTAAATCGTCTTTTATCAAGATTTTCTAGTACCTACCAAAAAATAATCATAGCAGTGTTAAAAACCGCGGTTTTTATACTAAAGGTTAATTTATTTTCTTTCCGTGTAATACAGATTTTACTTTAAAAAAAATGGATTTTGACGCAAAAAAGTATAGTGGGATTTTAAAAGGGAATTTGAGTACGGTGAAAAGGGAAAAATTACCACTCTTTTTTTAGACGTAGTAAGTATATGGATCATTTGACCGGGCTTTGTTTGATTGACTTCTCCAAACCTTTTGACAGAGTAAACCGCATGAGGTACTGTTTCACAAGGTTAGATTGTATTTCAGCTTTAGTGAGAGATCAGTGCGCCTTATTACTAATTACTTGCATAATCGTTACCAAACGGTAGTGCATGATGGGAAATCGTCCGAATTTGGAGCCTTAAAAACGGGGGTACCTCAGCGGTCGATATTAGGACCAATATTGTTCTGTTTATGTATAAATGATCTGATCAGTGTTTGTCTTTTCAGCTGTATGCTGATGATGGTCAGATTTATTTGTCACTACCAATCGGAGTGGTGGAGGATCTCTCCAAAATTTATAGCTGGTCCATTTCCAATGGATTAAATCTCAATACAGAAAAATGTCAAATAATTTTGATATAAAAAAAATATTGCGACACCCATAGTGAGCTACCACCCGTGTTTTTAAACAATAGTCAAATGAAGTTTGTTGACACTGTCACAAATCTTGGTTTCAAGTTTATAGTTCAACGATGGCGAACCCATGGCACGCGTGCTACCAAATTCTCTTTTTGGCGTTCTCCGGTGTCAGCGCATTTCATATGCGAAGGAATCAATCGAGCTAGAAAGGCTGTTAGGCAATACGACGAAGAATGCCGATTCAAAATCAACGGAAACTTGGAATTCAATTCCCGACACAATAGCTGCTTGAAAAAGTTGGCCTTTGCTGTATTGACAATATTTTCGTCTACGTATGCGTGCGAATCCTTATTTTCAGAAATGAGTAACATTAAAGATTCGCTTGGAAACCGTTTGTCAGATGATTCCAGTACAGCCTGCATTTGGCTTAAAGTGACAAAATACAGCCCTGATATAAACTACTTGACATTAAGTTTGCAACAACAAAAGGCTCACTAAAATAGTTCGTTCATTGTTTTTGTTTGTTTCTCTGTTTTTTGTTAATCTGAAATTTGTTTCTATTTAAAATTAATTAAAAACTGTTAAATTCAAAAACGAATTATATGTTCACAAATAAAATACTGCGCGGTGTAAAATTATTTATTTTTGTTCCTAGGAGTTACTAGAAAACTAGCCCAAGACTGTATGATGGCACGCCAAAGGCACTTCAAATTATTATTTTTTTTAAATGGCACGAAGCTCTAAAAAAGTTTCGCCATCCCTGCCTGGTATAGTTGGTCGAATCTATGCCGGATTGCGCACACTCTAGACGTCTTCTACTGAAAATTGAAGCCTTAAAAGGCCATTTTCACACAGTGACCTGTAGAGAATTTGGTGACGTTTTTTGTCAGTATTGACTCGAAATGTCTGTTCGCTTTTACCGCTTCTGTTGCGGTCCCACTTTTGGCCTCCGGTTTTGATGATTGTTTTTTCTAACCCTTTCTGTATTTAAAAGTTTTAATATTAAATGGCTACATGCAAATGGATAGCTACTGCTTCTTCCATGGCTCAGTAAATAGGAAATCAGGATAAACAAACTTCTGCAAAGAGGCCCCACTGACATCCAGAGCGCAGTCTGAACAAGCCTTCTGTACCTCTCCAACTATGTAAAATGAACATATTTTAATACTCCGTGTTTCTGTCTACAGCGACTTAACCATCCTCTTATATAAAATCACCTCAAAGACGCTGCTTTCAATTAGCACCCTCCCATTATGTAGCTTCCTCTGATTGCTTCCTCTATTACGTAAAGTTCCATAAATAATATATAATATCGACTTGTATATTCCAATTTACAGTTAAACTGTATCCTCTTCAATTAAACTTTCCTTTTGCCATTGGCAATCCTTTATAAATGACAAACTGTGCACGAAAATCCAGAAGTGCACTCTCTGCAGCCTCATACAAATTGCACAACAATCCTTTATTCACAACTTTATAGTGTGCGAGTGAAAATTTATTTAAAATTCAAATAAACGGAATAACGTCCATCAAATCGTCATGCCACATGACAATTTACCCTCCCCACACACAGCTACAAACACACTTCCATCAAATGACAATTTAGTCAAAGCTATAGTTTATGAGGACCTTTGCATCTACTCAGTCCTGACAGACTTCTATTTTAATATGAACCTGACCTGCAGGCAATAATGGCCTAGCAAAGAGCAAAAACAACCCACCCACCAACTGGTTCTCTCCGGAAAATTTGAAAAATGATTGAAGCTACGTATGCATGACCATAATGTTGAATCGATTGGAAAATATAACAGCAGACGCACATGTTTATTGGTAGCCGAAAAGCCCTGTACTGAATGAAAAAGGACATTGAAAAAATATGTAGAGAAACAAAATTGTAAGCTGAAGCGAGTGTGGTAATTGAGAAGGGATGTGGTAGTTGGTGCAGTCTGCTGCCATTAGAAATTATGCAAATGAATAGGACACGTGCGATGGGCTTACATTTTTTGTTGGACTCCATTTGATGGGGTATCTGGCTTTAACTGACCCTGAATCTTTGAATCGCTTCAAGCTTTCATTAGGGAGCTTCACAAGGAGGAATATCCATATACTGGACCAGATGTGATGTTCATAAGTCGTAGCTTGATATTAAAAATGCTCACGAAACCAAAATGTGTCCCTTCCTAAAGTGAAAGCAGCAAAAACTGCATATACGCCTTGTGGATCAGATAAGCTACTCCTCAGCGCAAGAAGTCGGCTTTTCGCAGACTTTAACGCAAGAAGTCGCAGACTTTAACGAGTTTTGCATTGGCATTTAGGCTTACAACCGTAGAAGATCCAGGAGCTTAAAATTAACGACCATAGAGGACACCTGTTTGTCCGCTGACGGGACTTCGCAGGGTTTAGAAGAGGACCCCAACTTTGGCCGAAAATTCATCTTTAGCGACGAGGCGGATTTTAAGATGAATGGATATGTTAACTAGCTAAATTGCCGTATACAGGACGACGACAACCTATTGCATCGTGCTTGATGAATAGAGACCAGAAAATGGTTATCCGATTCGAACATCTCTCGAAATGATTATTGAATAGAGAAGAAAAACTAACTCCGCATCTTTAGGAAAGATTAACCTTTTGAGCTACAGCTGCAACCTGCAGTTTTGAAAATATGTGAGCCTGAAATACGCCGCTTAAAGAAGACGTTCAGCAATTACATGCCAGTAGTGTGGCAGGGTCTGTTCTGGAGCAACTACTCCGAATGCGGTGTATATGACGAAATTTTGAAACTCCCGCTATCAAACCGCCTGTTATCGATCATCTGGTGACCGTTTCCAAAGCCAAAGTCTAATTAAGTTAGGTTTGGCAGTATCGATGGTCCTTGCCAGTTACCTCGTTGAAAAGACCGAAAAGAGTACTCGTGCGAAAAGTCACTCAAAACCCTCAGTGCACTTTCTACAGGCTGATGAGTACCCATCAGAGACTCCAAGCTGAGTATAGGAGACATATTCTTGCTGAAGCTGTCAGTTTTCAAGCAGTAAAAGTGTCGTCAAGTGTCATGAAAGTCTTCCAAGTGGAGGAACTTTCGACAAAGACTTCAAGGAGCGGCTTACCTTCGCTAAGTAGAAAGTGAAAAATCCTTAAAGTTCTGCAAAACCATCACCAAATGGACACAGCGCCGCTCTTCGTCGCGCTTGATAAGAAAATCCACCCTTGGTGAACCCAAATCCTTTGATTTCTTACCTATCAAGTGGCGTATTTCGAGATCTACCTATAGACAACCGTTTTAGAGTAACCCCACAAGACCGTATCCGGTATCCCCCATTTTCTTTATCATCACCACAACAGCAAATTTGCGGACATATTTCCATCAAAATGGCTCCATCTGAATACACATTCAGACAAACTAAGCCTACAAAAGAAGACGAAACCGATTCCCACGTGAATAGTTTAACTCGCCAACTTTTATTTGCCCAAAACTACAGTTGACACATCGTAAAAGGACCTGCCATATACAATACACCCATGTTCACCTATCCAGAGGAGAACTTGTGTAGAACTTTTATTTTATTTTATTTTATTTGGATTTATGCTTCGATCGTCGTTATCACCACCAAACACACCGTCACGTCTTGGGAATAGTTAAGCCAATTTATGTTCGCAAAGTGGCCCGTAGGACAAGCACTTTCCCTGTCCGTGGCTATAACCAACTTAAAAGTTTTCCTATTCTTCTTGTTATCCCTTTTCATTTGGGTTGTACATTACCCCCACGACAGAGCAACAGCGATAAAACAATCAAGTTTTATACACAAATCCTTGGACACAGATCGCGTCTTTGTCAACCTTCCTGATGGGTTACTAATAGGGTTGGACAATAGCCTAAACTCTATTACCGGCAATTTACTTTAATAATTATTGTGCAGTTGCCTCAAAAAAAAAAAGAATAAGTCCGCAGAGCTGGGAGATATTTTTCTCTTTTTTTCTTGCAGAGGGATGGCGTGGAAGGGACCGAATTCAAGGGTAAGCCAGTCGCTTGGAATTACATTAGAAAGTTGTATGAGCTTGTGAGATTGATATTTATGAGATCCCCTTGCGTATATGGTTACTATAGAGGAAAGCCCACAGGTGAGTTGTGACCCCGGTTAAAATTTGAAAGTCCCTTTTCGGGTTTGCAAAGTTTTAATGGATGCAGGGAGTTTTTTTTGAGACCCGACTTATGTAGTAAAAGAATCACAACCATGGATTGTATGCAAACTTTGTCAATATTTTTATTTTTATTTTCATTGGACTTATTGAACTCAAGTTGAAATAGATTTTTTTTTTTAATAAGTTTCAAAAAAATTATACATGTCGGTTAGAAAGTGGTATACGTTCGAGTTAGGGGCATAGAAAGCACGTTGAAGGGTAGTGTTAGTTCAATGGATTTGATTGAGGGTACTGAAACCGGGATCGGTTTTGTCGATTTCGTCGAAATGCCGCTTGTTCTTGGTGGTCTTGTCGGAGTCGCTTTCGTTCAAGTAGCTCTCGAAGTAGCTGAGACATCTTTCGGGGGAGTAGTAGGAGCATTGGAGGAGACGGTCTTTGGTGATGTAACTCCTGCCAATCATGTACTTATTCAAGAGGATGAAGTTGCAGAAGAGGCACTGGACGATGTTGCGTTCGGTGAGGGCGAGGATTCTGAAAAGAGGCGGAGTTAGTTGGGGTGTTTGGATATGAGCGAAGTGTCTTACCTGAGGTAGTTCTTCTCTGCACTGGGGTAGCTCGAGGGGGCTGTGAGGATGGGAAGATGTTTTTTTTATTTAATGTCATTGTGATGGGAATTTTTTTTATATAAATTCAAAAAAGAGGCAGTTAAACCTTTAAGCAATTTATAAAAAAAGATCAGTGGAACATAGAAAAGATCGGGAGCTGATAAAGCTTTAACCCTATAAAATCAACGACTTTGCTAACAACTTCCAAGGCGTTATCTCTAGAAGCTTAGACAGGCCTCGAAATTCGCTACCAACATCCTCACATGAGAACAAGAATATGTCGCATAGGATAGGTTCAAATGCGTTATTCATTTTGAACAAGTCAATTGACATGGAAGACTCTATAAATGGTACCAAAATGAGAACAGAAAGGTTAAGGTACAAACTAACTAGGCACGAAGAAAATATCGTCAATGAGAACAATATAATTGAAGCAGCGTCCTAATTTAGAATGGGCTGGTTGCTCAATTTCCTCCACCATGGTAGAAGTCTCACTCAAAACTGGTGGTTCGTATAGTTATTCGTTAGTTTCGATGAACTTATTAAATCGGTTGATGTACCTACTAGACGCGATGCAGTTCGAATAAAAGCTTTGTTTCTAGTAGTCGAATCTATTTAGGCGGGTCGATGCCAGGTAACTTGTGTACCACGATTAATAGCCTCCCCAGTGAGTGCCTATGTATGACAGTTTGCCCAAGACCATGTGACGTAAATTTGACGGAGAAATTTTGAAGCGCATATCGCCCTTTGATGGGTTAACCCCTACGTATGTAAGCAACATTTTCGAAGGTCACAGATCCAGCCTAGCTTCTCACAACCATCTGTTTGTTTTAGTCTTAATTTTTGGAACTATCCTATGAATGGAAGAAACTTCCAATTTTATGCCGAGTCCAGGATTGAGAAGCTTTCTCAGAACAGCAATACAATCTGATATTTGTACAAACGTGGCGCAGTGAATAATTAGTAGTGGATGTGATTTACTGGTGATCGAACCTGAGACCGCTCGCGGCATCGAATACAGAAAAGGAAAGCACTTGGTGCGGTTTACACACTGATGGGCTTATTTCTATGGAAAATGAAGCGGCCATGTTTGTTTTCAATATTATTTCTTTTTTTTTTAAATATAGCAACAAGATGGCGCTGCGCAATATCGACTTATAATGTTTTTTCCATTCGAATAGTTTCGTCAAATATGGTCAAATTGTATGCCACATACATCGATCAGAAGAGAAGAAAATCAGAGAGAGAAATTTGCTTCGCCCTCATAAAAATGACAGATACATTTCAGTTGAAGAAATATCTTTGTGCTGATTTTTTTAACTGACAGATGCCAATAAAATAGATGCAACAGGTGAAAAAACAACGTACATTCGGTTTCTTTTAAAGGATGTAGGAATGCCAAAGTTTTTCTTCCTAATATTTGATCTTTCCCGAAAGCTGTTGCTCAATGCAAGTTCCAGTAATTTCTGTTTTTTAATACTGCGGCGAAAAAAATCGCTTGAAGTGAGGGAAATCTGACATTTGGCTTAGGATTTAAGGAATATGAGATAACAGGTTATAATTTGTCTCAAAGCTGTGCGATTTCACATAAATGGAACATTTTTGACAGCTGTTTAAAGAAAAAAGAAATAAGTTCACAATTGGGTCGAATGAAACTTTCTCGTTCATACAAAAATGATGTTTCACAGTCAATTGCAGAGGCGACACATCTCGGCAGTGATACGTGAAATAGTGCTACCATATTGGCGAGACGCCATTTTTTAAATGTAATGTGTATTTTTGCCCTTCACAAATGGCTCTATGTATAGTTACATGAGTGGCATCCTCCATAGGGAGGCATGGCTGGTCGAACTGATATGGTGTACAGAAATTTTCGTTTTGACACTTTAACAAGCTGTCAGACAGTGTAAAAAAGGAACTAAGACTGCACTGCCACCAAATTGCGTCGTCATCCGAGCCCAATATACGCCGCGAAAAAGAACTTAGAATTGATTTAGTTCACACCTGTTGACTTGGATTCCATATTGCGTAGCGCGCTTAGAACTGTCACTTTAACACATTAAAATAGCAAAAGGGTAAACAACACAACTCTTTAACAGATGTGCAATATTTTTCGACTATTTCGGCCAACTGACGGACGTTGCTTGACTTAAACTCGCGGCGAGTAAATTTTTCGACTATTTGAGTCAACAGACTGACGTTTAAAATTGCTTGACTTAAACTCGCGAGTAAATCTATTCGTTTGATGATTTTCCTAAAAACAAATTCTAGTCTCGACTTTAAATTAACGAAAACGCACGGTTACTACATTTTTACGGAAATTATATCCATTTCTATTGTGAACGCCTTTAATTTAAGTCGACTTTAAAGTTGGAACCACAAAGTAATATAATCATCACAAATTTCGTGTTGAACTATTAAAAATATTTCATCTGCTCCACTCCTTTACAGAGTTCAACCTCTTTTCATTTCACTTGGACCTTTCTGATGGGAAATTTTAACCTTAAATCGATTGTAGGTCACAATGAGTACTTTTCAAATGGAAATCTTGCGAATTTGTTAAAACACTAAAAATTATTACTAGTACCGCGCACGGAAAACCAATGCAGTTGCAATCGATGCAACTCACTCCTGGACCCGTATGCTTAAACATTGTAAGGACAAAATGCGCAACTTACCCCTCTGAACGTCAAAGTAACTGTCATCATCCACTAAGCCGCCCTGCTTCTGTAATAGAATAATTGGATTATCAGCGTTGAATCGAAACATGCGACCACCAAACTGTTGCTTCAAAGGATATACACTGTGTCCTTACCTGCAAGCAGCACACCACCTTGAGGAATACACAAACCAATATACAATATGCTAGTTTCATGGTCTTATTTTTTTAATTTTTCACTTAATCTCAAGCTTAAACAATGCTATACAGTCCGCACAACGTGTACAATCAACGACTGAACGTAGTAGAGTGAATGAACAAAAGACGCTTAAACTATTTATATAGGAGAGGAATCAGAAGGCTGGCAGAATATGGATGCCCTGGACATCGGGATAAAAGAGAAAAATGTAGGGTAACTTCAAGTTAAATGTTGCATACAGTAATTAAGTTTGCGTATATCTCATCTTGTGGTTGCCTTCGTGGCGGACATAAACTTACACACATATCGGGCATCAGTTGTAATGGTTTTTCTTGAATTGAATTTGTTCGTATGTGTAGGCGAGAGGGATATGGCGTTGAAATCTGGACATGACAGTGGTGTAAGTGTGATACTATGATTTACAAATCAAACGGCATCATAATCGTAAGGATTATGTAAATGCGAGAAGGCGAACGGCTGTGGTCAACCGGGGTTGGACTTTGTGCGTAGAAAGAGTGCATTTGCATGAGATGTCGATTTGGTTTAGTTTTATTGGGAGTCTAAAACAGCGGATGGGAAAACTAATGAGTTTCGAGATGTAAATCGGTTTTAGAAGGAGTCTTTCCGGTTATTTGGGGACAGCAGGCGCCAGGGCCATCTTTTGAACAAGGTTCACACAAAGTCGAGTTGGGTGGCAGCGACTTCCATCTTTTCCTGGAGATATAGAAAGACCTTCTGGGCTACGCAGAAGTGTACTGCGCACGTAGAACTGTATAAGACCGGTCGAAAGCGATAGAGATCCCTACAAAAATGTCACCGGAATGAAATTCGTGTCCGTATGGTATGACCAAGCCTGGTTTAGCCCAGCTGCAGCACCGCCTATGTAAAAAAAGTAAGCAAGCTTGCTCCGAATCATGGAGAACTATATACGTTTAAGGGGTTTCCGCCCCACTGATTTTGCAGGAACCCGGTGAATTAGTAGATTTGACCACCATATGGACATATCGAAGCGCAGCATCTTGTGCTGTCTGTAGGCATAAAACTAAACTCTAAACAGACTCCTCACTAGAACGATTGGCCCATAGTTAAGTGCGCTGAAGGCAGTGATCGAAATGCCATCGTTGGTAAGGGAGTATAGCTCAGAAAATCTGTACGTAAATTTGAATTAAATATAAATAAATGTCTACAAGTGCCTTTGCGACCCTAGGTTTAGCTTCTCGCAACTATCCGCGTATGTGAGTGAGATAAAAACCTTAAAACCGTCCAAATATCTTCAAACTAACTATAGTAAGCCACTCCTTTTAAACCGGTACGCGTTGTAAAACATAACAAACTCCACTTATTTTTATGTGTCATGAATACATGATTCCTTCTGTCAAAGTGCTTACATCTCTGACAGAAGGAATATATGATTCATTCTGTCAGAGTACTCTAAGCTTGCTGAATTTGGATTTCAAGGCGCAGTGCGCCCTCAATTAAAACACTGATAGACTTTAACAGTCTCCGAAGGTTATTCTCCCAGGACCATTACATCTGCTGTACAGTGTTTTATTGGGCTTTTCTTACACAACCCTCTGCGAAGCTTCTCGAGAAAACTATGTAAAGGGTGATTTTTTAAGAGGTTTAGAACTTTTTTTAACGAAAAAACACAAAAAATTCGAAAAAATGAATGAAATATTTATTTGAATCGATAGTTTGAACCTTGCAATTTAATGTTTAAAGATAATTTCATGCAAATGTTGACCGCGGCTGCGTCTCAGGTAGCCCATCCGCTGAGTCCAATTTTGGCATACTCTTTCACACATATCGGCCGGTATCTCACGAATGAATGCATGGATGTTGGCTTCCAGTGCGTCAATCGAAGCGGGCTTGTCCCTATACACATTAGCCTTGGCATACCCCCACAAAAAATAATCTAATGGTGTCAAATCGCACGATCTAGGCGGCCAATTGACCGGCCCGAAACGTGAAATTAACTGTTCACCAAACTCGCCTCGCAATTGCGCCATTGTTTCGCGTGCTGTGTGGCATGTGGCACCGTCTTGTTGAAACCACATATCATGCAAGTCAAGAACTTCCATTTCGGGCAAAAAAAAGTTTGTTATCATCGCTCGGTAGCGTTCACCATTGACAGTAACGCTGCGATTCGCATCATCTTTGAAGAAATATGGCCCAATAATGCCGCCGGCCCATAAACCGCACCAAACAGTGGCTTTTTCGGGATGCATTGGTAGCTGTTGCAATGCTTCTGGCTGATCTTCACTCCAAATGCGGCAATTTTGCTTATTTACGTACCCATTCAACCAAAAATGAGCCTCATCGCTGAACACAATTTTTCGATAAAAAAGCGAAAAAGAACATTTCGAACCGAGCACGAATTTTGATAGTAAAATTCAATAATTTGCAAGCGTTGTTCATTTGTAAGACGATCCATGGTTAAATTGCAAACCAAACTGAAGCTGTTTGACAGTGACACAAGGTACTAAACACACGTCAGCTGTCAAAACCAGTGTTGCCAAAACCAAACCAGCTAAAAAATCACCCTTTATAACTGTGAAGCAGTTTCTAAGTCATGAATGTTGTTGCTTTATCAAGATCCGATCGCTGCACCCAAAATTCCTCATCTCCGAAGCGCCCTCTCACTTAAATTAGACGATTTTCTTCTTCAATTACGCCACCAAATAATGCCCAAAAGTCATAACTATACTCAATTTGAAAATGACAGCTGCATTCAAATTTATAAAAGACTAGAAAATGTTTTAAACAGCATACGAAATTGTAGATACCTGAGGAAGGACTCACTCTGACAACCCTGACCATCAATGTTGTGTACATATTAAGAACCATTTCTTTACAACAATTTTGACAATCAAGCTGTCACAAACACAGCAAGCAACTCTCCTTCAAATTATTTTAAACCACCATCAACCATCAAAAGAGCGGGCGAAAAATATTATCCAATTTCCCATCAGTGGGATGAACACTTTTTCAGTTGTTAATGTCAAGAAGAATGAAGCCTACTCAATTTTAGTACTTCTTTCACTTACACTACCTGTTGCAACTGTCATAAGCTTCTAAGAGACTAATAAAAAAATTGTTGAATCAAGCTTCGTCGACTAAAAATGTTCCCGGTTGTTGTACATGGACAGTACCTAGTTTGAGCTTTTGGCAGACTAAGTGGAGACTGGAGACTTTTATTTAGCGAATCATTGAACCTATCAAAAGACAACCTGATATTGGTCGGAAACTTAACAATTGGTCGATTGTTTCGGTCAATATTTTGACAGTTAAAAGTTTCCCATTTTAAATAGGATATTCATAGGGCTATAATTTATTAAATGTAATTATTTGTTAAGATCGTAAAGTTGTTCAGTAGTCTGTTGATACTATACTCGTAGATGGGCATTCTGGAGTGGTTATGATATCTTCTAAAAGCAACAGTGGACATTGAAACTGTCATTAACAGGGAAGCTAGATTTTGGACGATTGTTCAAAGTCACTAGTGTTGCGAAAACTGAGAGCTTTTGAGATCCCAATCAATGGAGGCGGTCGCATTCGTTTGTTCGACGTTTTCAACTGACAGATAGATAGAACACACGCCAGAAAGTGACACATAAGCAAATCATGTTTTGAATAAGATGAATATTTGTATTTTCTGGGTAATTTCTACTTTTTTGTCCATTAAGTCTGTATAAATACATTAGTATGAGAAGAGTTAAAGCATATTCATCGGTGAAAAGATTGTAACGGCTCGCCTGCCGATGACAGACCCATCACAAAAAATGCTGCGCTTATCTTGCTAAGAATTATTCTGCGCGTCCATTATGTGACTAATTTAATGATTCTGTTCGCTTCTTTGAATGATGGAGCTTTGACGTATTTATCCAATAGGTTGGGACCTTTACTTCGCTTTAGTGTAGTAACCACTCTTACCTATCTTCATATCTTCTGTTTCGCCTTGTGGGTCGTAGATTATGCCCTAGCGCTTCCTAACTCTTCTCCCGTTGCCGTGACTTCATCTCAAATGTCTTCCACTATATATTCCGCTGCCGTCTCCATCTTTTTTTCATTTCATGTTTATTTATGTAAACTGTCACCTTTTCGAAATGTGAGTCAGATCGACTGTCACTTTCGTCGTCGAATTGTAGATGTCTAGTTCTAATGGCTCCCAATCCGCTCTCTCATAGAATTGCACGCTATTAATGAACAAAGACATCTGATTCTCTATCCATATCGTTTTGTCATTTGGTAGGAGTTTAGAGCTCTGTGGAAAAGTAAGTATATTAATTCTCAAGAATTTGAGAGTGAAATTACCATTTGAAATTGCAGGTTCCTTCTGGTGTTCCAGAGATCGTGAGGTTTGAAAGGATTCCGTATAAGAAGCATTTTTGTTTTCATATTTTTCCAGCTCTGATTTGTTGAAATCTGTTTTCGGGAATTTTGATGGATCAACTGGAAAAACCCCTGTTGACTCAAATCCAGCAATAATATTTTTGGAAATCAAGGCACTCTTCCAAACTTGTCCCAGTAGTTTTGTAAATTTAGACTTGGATAATTGAAACAACCCTTTGCCTAACATTTCTTTTCCATGTCGTACAAGGACTTTTTCCCAAGCCGTCTTGACTGGACCGAAAACCGCTTTATCTAACGGCTGTAACTTGTCTGTCAAATGACTGGGAAATCGAAGCAATTGAACATTGTTATTCATAGAAGCTTCCACTATACGCACGCTGATATGGCTGGAGTGTCCATCATACAGCAATAAAGCAGTTTGATCAACACCATTGTTTTGTTCTCTGAGACGCGCCACATGGGGAACAAACCCATTTATGAACCAATGGTAGAACTGTGGCTCTTCCATCCAACCGTTCTTCGAAGCTCCATATAAAGTTCCAGGATATGCTTCATCATTTGTCCATCGAGCTTGTACCGCTGCGCCTTTAAAGATAATTGAAGGAGGCAGAGCATAGCCATCTGCAGAAACACATGCCAAAACAGTGGTTGACTGACGTCCAGAACCTCCAGTGAGTCTGCAGATTGGAACTCCCTTTTTTCCTATTGCCTTCAGTTTGTTTGGATCATTACAAAACCCGCTTTCGTCGGCATTGAATATAAAGTCCGAATTTTCGTCAAGCCCATATTCAGTTACAACCTTTTTCAACTGATTATAAAAGTCGTAAATGACTTGGGGCTTTCTGGCATCCTTCCTGCATTTTTGTAGTAACTCCGGTTTCTTTAATGATAGTTCGGGGTGTCTCTTCATAAGGTTTCTGTACCATTCTTCTCCAGGCTTTGAATTAGTAAATGGAGTCTTTATGCTATTTGTAACGACATAGTCCTTGATTAAATTTAGAAGTTCCTCTTTACCACATGAAGAGCGTTCAAGAATGCATTTGACAATCTCATTTTCTACTGCAATCGTAACGTAAGTGCAATCTTACGTCCTTGCTTAAATTTATCCATTGAGTTTTTTCTCCCTTTGATTCTGTTATAGATGACAGATACTGGCACCCCATATGCATCCTGAGCTGCTCTGAACGTCATATTTTGGTTTTGTACGTCGATGACCGCTTTTGCAACATCATCCACTGAATGTGGCGGCTTCTTTAGTATGTAGTTCCGCGGCATACCAGCAATAGAAATTAACTAAAACTATGTTATTTTTTTTTTTTAAATATCATTTTACCAAAATTATATGTTTACATTTACCACCAGAATGTTGTTCACATTTTCCCATATGAAAAAATATTCTGGGGTAAATGTAAACACATGAGAATCGACATAAATTTCATGGATTTTTAGGATTTTCTATTTCACGTAGAATCTAAATCAAAACTTAAAACTAAAAAATATTTGTAAATCGTACTTACCCAATTGAATCCGCAAAAATAGTTATTTTTTAAAAAAGACTAACAACTTGTTTGACACTTTTAAAAATGAGCTTTCACGAAAAATGCGCTCGTCAAATGAATTGTCTTTTGACAGCAATGAGTTTGACGTATAAGACAAAAGATGTATGGGTCCGCAATTTCTACTTATTTATGTGTCAAAGAGACTTAACTAGAGTTTGTTATGAGCCATGTTTTCATTTCCCCCAGTTTACATTTACCCACATTGACCCTAACGCCATCTGCGTAGCCGTTCGGTGTTATACATGGACATTCACTCAATATTGCTGAATATTCGAATCGGAAGCAGTACGCAGTTCGAGAGTAACTATCATAATGCCGAATTCACAATGTCGCGTTGAACGCGTGGTGCGTGCGTCGGCGCGCTTTGACACGCTCTATCAAATCTTTACGATTTTAAATGCCAAAGCGCGCGAGCAAAAATTTTGTAAAACGAAATGCTGCTTTGAAGCGAATGCGCTTTGAGAGAGTAGAGCATGACAGATTAAAAGTTCGTTTTTGGTTTTAACTAATGTACACAAATAGAGAGCAGAATTCAAATTTCAAGTCTACTCTCTTTTTGTCTGTAGCTGGAGTTTTTGTGCAAGAATTAAAAAAGGATTCTCCAAAATCGATAAAAAAAATCATTCATAAGAACAATGTAAAGAACAACCTTAACAAAGATACAAAACCAATGATTAATATTATTTTTTATCCAAGAAAATCTGAACAAATACGTATTAGCTCCACAAAAAAAAAGGTATTCGTCATTTTCACTAACTAATGTCGTTTTCGATTTGGCAAGAAAATCAATTTCTTTTTTTTATTGAGAAATTAACGCTTTGTTTTTACATAATCTGTCAACGCACGCGCGCGTCAACGCGACATTGTGAATTGGGCATAAGATGGTGATCAAACGTCATTACGATATCAACACCTCATCTGATTCGGACGTCGAAGAGACCGCTTTCAAAACGTGAACTATTTGATTGACAGTTCATGCACTCTTACTGTGTAAGCATATACTAAATAAATCTTAATAAATCTAAAATAAAGTTGTTGATCGCCTGACAGTTGACTTTGTGGTAGGGAGGAGGCAATTTGTGCTACAGAAATCGTTCCATATTGTTATCGCGACTCGCCGTGTCGTTGCGTCACTTCGCATTCGATTCATGTATTCCGAAACAATCACTCCTATCGAGATATCCGATCTGATACAATTTTCGGAACAATTCTCCAATGACATACAGCGCATCTTGCCGCATTGCTTTGCATTTTACCGCGTTACGTCACTTACTTTTGACAGTTATGAGGCATATTTCTTCCGAAGCTCTCCGACAAGCAGTAGTTGCGGAATATCTTAATAAACAAATGAATGTGCTTTATTTATTTTACTCCGAAACGAATACTTCGGATGCAACCTGAGTTCCGAACAAATTTGATTTTCGTTTCGGAATTTTTCCGAATGGATAGCTCCATATAGAGGCGAATCTGTCATGTGCGGCGCTTAATTAGTCGTACAAGTTGTCCCATTTTTCGCATATTTAACACTGTTCCGTTGTTACACAACACCCAAATCTCTTGTCAGTCTCTACTACACGCAGACGGGTGACACAGATGCCACGCATTCATGAAAAAGAAACGTCATATCCTGTATTATATTATAATAGTTTTATTTAATTTAATTCTCACTTATTAATTTAACAGTGAATAGGTAGGTATACACAATTGTTTTTACTTTTAGTTTAGTAAAATGTTTACTGTTACAAAATACAATAAAAAAAGGGTCAATCTAAAACTAGTAAAATTACATCTCAATAATTAGTTATAAATTATGTATAAAAACTCATCTGTATCATATACACGAATACGAATATATAAATACGAGAAAATTTAGCTTAACGTCTACACAACCCTTTACAAAATGTATTTCATAATTCTACCTTCATTGTAAAATATTGGAGTATTTTTTCAAGGCACTAGCAACGAGAAAGGACCCTTAGCTCGAATCTGGGGCAGTTAATTAGGATAGGATACAAATATTAAATAAAAAAAAAATCATTAATTTAGTTAAAATAACTAACTTTAGTTGTTAGCGAGTAGATTCGCGTCAAACACTCTGCCATAGACATCGTGATCACTGAACACATTGTGTAGTCCTTGCAAAATGTGATCTATGGGTAGAGGTGTACTCTATCTTTTTCTGTTATTAAAATACAAGTTAATATCCTAAAGTACAAACAAGCATGCTCTTGCAACTAGATAAATGGAACTACTAGAAATCAGGATCATAGTCCCTTTGATATCTCGATCTCGGTTGGTTGTACGTGTACATTTGGTGTACGTCGGCGAATGCATCGGGAGGATATTGCTCACCCTTACCGTGGGGTGTGTAATTATGCGAATCGTAGTAGTTGTAGTCGCCGTGCCGAGTCGAACGCCAGCTATCGTAGATATTTGACGCACTGCTGCCGTGCACGGAGTTTGTGAAGCGCTGTGAATAATTTAAGGTTGGTTTAGGAAAGTAGCTGGTTTAAGTTGCAAGCTTGCTTACCTTTGGTTTAATTGGCTGTTTGGTGTCGTTCCAAGCGTCGTCGATATTGTAGAAGTCGTCCACTTCAAAGTTATCGGCTCCGCCCATGTGGTTCACTTTGAGGTCGTTCATCATGTCGGCTGTCAGTGGGACCGGGGTCTTTTTGGATCGCTTTTGACGGTTCAGTAACTGCGACGAAAGTGAGTGTTTGACAAATATTTACGTTTACTTCTCGCCCTTCAATTCCAGTTTACATTCGTACACTGGTCAAAGACATTTGCACTTAAAATACTCACCACAGTAACGCCAAATATCACCACGAAACACAACGAACCGACTCCAATCACGATCAGCACAATGGCCCAGTGTGGTATAAATGAATTGTCCTCGGCAAACTCAACCGTTGGTGAGAAGGATTTTGGTATAACTAGATAGGAAACCGGTTATTACCCACACCTTAAAGTAAGTTCACCACTTTGGCTGTACTCACCAATGAAATCAGTTGACGCTGGATCTACTACGAACCTACCCATCAAATAAGTTTCTTTGACTAGTTTCTCACCCCTGCCCTCCTTGAAGTGCTCATCGTCGTCGCTGTCTGTTTCGTTTTCGACTTCCGCATGCAGCGGCACCACTGGCAACGGTGGTTGTGTCAAGGCTTGATGGAAAAGCTTTTTTATTTCCAACGTATTGACATCCTGAGTGATGTTGGCCAGCTCGACAAAGTAGTCCACCAAGACGCTGCCTTTGCTGAAGCTGTCAATGCGAACTTTTTTATACCAATGGTTCAGGTGTGGCGCATTGCTGTAGACTTCGTTTAGCTGCGGGAAGAAATATTTTTTTTTAGAAATTACGGGTCTTAGTAGGTTTTAAATGCCTGCTCGAAAAACTGGCTGGTTATAGCTATAAAAAAAGTAGACCATTCTCGAAACTTTATTGAAGCTTATAAGTTTTACTTAGGTGAAAAGACCGAAAAAGAAGGTCATTGACAGGGCTTTTTCCCTTCTCAATAGAGCCCGACTCATTGGCTCATAAGATCTATGAAGAAAGATTTCTAAAGACGGACGGAATTGAAGTAGAATTTTCGTTATGAACTGCGCTTTCGACACTCAGAAATACCAGCTCTCTCTGTCCAAAACCCTTTGGTTGCTCCAGTCTTCGGTAAAGTTTAAGCTTGTTTCAAAAAACTACCAAAGGAGTTACGAAGTTTTGTGCTTCTAAGTAGAAAACTTGTATAGGAACTCGGTTGTAGAGAACTACTGATGGAAATGGTTCCAAAAAACTTGAAAATTGCATCTGGAAATTTGGTCTTCCAGGCTTGCCTGAAGCTTCACTTCTCTTGGAACCTTGAGGGTCCTGTCAAGCTAGGAACTCCAAAGCTCTACTCTACACTAAGTATACATCTCCCCTAGTTATAACTCGCTTGTGATAGTTTTTCTAGAAAGGAAGGAGTATTGCGAGCTCAACCGAGACCGCGCAAGCATTTGAAGAGATTTAGCCTTAGCCTTGGGTAGGGAATGAACAACTTTTTGTATTAAAGACGAAAACTGTTGGCTTGTACATTTTTTTATATAGCACTCTCTAGGACACCGATTTTAATTTTTAAAAGTGTCTTCTGCGTAACCCCATCTCAAGCCCTGAAATTCCCTTCAGAAGTAGCCCCAAAAGGTTTGTGTGGACTGGGCGAAATACAACTCAATTCACTGTCCATTTTTATGCACCTTTGAGACTACCTCAAGCCCGAGAATTCTAACAAATTACTAACCTGCGCTTCCACCTCCCTGGCTAGATTCTTCCACTCGGCCGTATTGTGGTCCAACAGCTCGGGCTTCCATTTGACGCCGTCGATAATCTTTATCGTTCCGGCTAGATCGCAATCGGCTCGGCAGTGACCCGGCTTGGTCGGTCTTGGTGGCTCTGGAGTTGTTGTTGTCGTCGTCGTCGTTGTGGTCGTGGTGGTAGAGGTTTGCGGCAGCAATTCAGAAATATCAATCGTAGCTGTTCGCGCTTGCTCGAGAAGTTTCTCTATCGAAATGGGCGTGGTCGAAGGCGTGGGCCAGCCGGTAAACTCTGTCGTGGCCCGCTGAGGTGGTCCCTTCTTTATGACGACCGATGGTGATGTAACCCCTGCTCCACCTACCTCAGCGGAATTGGCATGCGGTGTGGTTAGTCTGTGACCCGGTCGCTTGTTAATGCCCTTCGGGAAGACCAATTTGAAGCCTGAGGCGGCTGTCGTTATGGGAGCAGGGCTTTGGGTAGTTGTGGTCATCTCCGGCTCTTTGAAGCCCGGTGGCAGCAGGTCAGCGACTTCTTTGAATTCGATCTTTTTCAAGATGCTCTCTTTGGGGTCCTCCTTAGGGGCGGGCTTGAAGTCCTTCGGCAGGAGTTTCGATATGTCAATAGCTTCTACCTTGGGTACCGCGTCCAACTTGAAGCCCGGCGGGAGGAATTTGCTGAGATCATCGGCCACGGCTACCTTGATGGGGGCTTTCTCCTCAGCTGGAGGTTTATAGCCCGGTGGCAGCAATTTGCTCAAGCCGTCTTGCACCTTGGTGGCAGGTTTGCTTGTTGTGGTAGGTGTTGCGGTCGGCTTGAAGCCCGGTGGCAGGAACTTCGATATATCGTCAACGAATGTAACCGGAGCCTTGGGCGTTGTAGACTTGTCATTGAAATCGGAAGGTAACAGCTTATCCAAGTTGTCCTGGAACTTGACCTTGCTCAGGATGTCCTCAAGCTTCGCAGGGGCTTCGGAAGTGGAATGAGACGGTCGATAGCCCTTTGGCAGAAGACCAGCTAGGACGACGTCTTGAGCGGCATTGGGGGAGTTCTTGTACGACCGACCAATGGTGGAGTTTCTAAGTGGTTTTTGGTGGTCCTCCGAAGAGCTCGGCGGCTCTTGAGTGGTTGTCGGTTTTGGCAACTTTTTGTTCTTGTACGAAGGACGGGGCTTGAAGCCTGCTGGCAGCAGACCGGTCAGGTCGTCCTGCGGTATGTCTTCGATGTTGATCTTCGGCTTGGCCGTCTTTGGCATGAACTTTCTAATGTTCGGAACGAACCTTGAGGCGGTGGTGGACGTGGTCGTCGTTTCTTCAGGCGGAGCCTCAGTTGTGCTGGAGGTGGTCGAGTTGGATAGGATGCCCTCCACAGGCAGTTCGTTGCTTGACATAGTTTCGTTGCTTTCGTTGGTGGCCTGCTGTGGCTTCTTGCGCGTGTTCTTGCCGTGGATCTTGCGCTCTAGCTCCGACAGAGTTTGCTTGGTTTCCTCCTGTTCGATAGCCGGGAACGGCAAAAACCTGGCCCCGTTGATGCTGCGACTTGTTTGAATGGACGCGATGACGACGTAGCTCTCGGTGGTGTTGTTGACACTCTGCTCCTCGGCGGACTCCTCTTCACTCTCTTTCTGTGGCAGATCCTCAATTGTCTCCTTGGCCGGAGTCAGCTTGTTTTCGGTGTAGATTTGCTCCTCCCTGGACGTCGTGGTGCTGGGAGTCGGCTCATGTGGCACAGCTGTTGAGCCATTGATGACGCTCTTCGTTGTCACAACTGACACTACTTCTCTGCCGATCACCTCGTTAGATGGAGGTTTCTCTGTGTTTTCGTCCACATACTCCCCTGATCCATCTGCAGAGCCATAGCCATCTTCGTACTCCTCGTCCTCGTCGTACTCGACGCTAGATTCGTGTGACAGCTCCGTTGTAACTTCAACGGGAGACGGCGACTCAGTCGGTAGTTCGGCCGGTGGATCTGAAGCTTTGGGTGTCTCCTCTGGCTCAGCCTCTGTTTGCTTGGTATCGGTCTCCGGTGCCACCTCCGTCACTGGTTCTGTGGAGTTGGACGCGGCAGCTTCAATGGGCGGAGGAATGGTGGTAATCGCGTCCACATACTCGTATTCGTAGTCTGTGGGGTAATGAGTGGTTCCATGGACTGACTCTTCGTAGTTGTTGTTTTCTTCCTCGCCCTCTGGCCCTCCTTCGTCCTCATCCTCGTACGAACCGGGAAGGTAGAAATTCGACGTGAGAATCACTGTGTGATCATCCTGATCCTTGTCGCCCGTAGCCATAGTGGGCGGCAATGCCCCCGATGTCGATAGTGGCGGTTCAATGGAAGACGACGCCCCAGCCTCGTGCAGACTCAACTTTTCAAAGATCTCACCCTTCGGCCTCGAACTGACGTGATTCTGTTCGCGAATCTCCTCGCCCACAGAGTCTACCTCCTCCGACACATCGATACCCGCCTCATCATCCTGCGCGTCATTGGGCCCACTCTTATCGCTGCCATTGTGATTCACCGTCACTCGTCCACCAAAAGGTCGATTGATCTCACGACTTATGAACACCGGTCGCCGAGCCTGAAACAGCGTCCTATTTGGCGTCGCGGCCGGTAATCTCGCCTTAGATGCCACTGGCGGAGCAGTGCTCGGTTGACGGAACTCTGTCGACGTTGACGGCGGCGACCTTGCCCCGCCGAATCGATTGTATCGTGCCGATTTTGCTATTGTAGACGACGTCGTCGATGTAGTTGTCGACGTCTTGGCCGAATTCGGCTGGAATCGAGTGCGTGTATTGCGGAATGGTAGCTGCTGTTGCACCGCAACGGGTAACTCATCATCGATCTTGGTCTGTTGCTGTCGAGTGAATGTGTTGCTGTTGCTGTTGCTGGCAAAAGGACGGTTTCTGGTGAATGCACTGCTGCTGCCACCACTGGTGGTAAATGGACGACCTCCGCCGTTGATGCGATTCGATTGGAAGCTTGATGTCACAGCTGGCGGACTGATGGGCGCACTCTGAAAGAGAACAAAAAAACACATGCGAACTGATTAATCTGCGTGGTGGGTGAAGTGATTTGTTTATGGCAATTGCAGCGTGCACGCGGACACGAATGTGTGGAGGTTATATGGAAAGACACTTCAATTAATGAGGACGCACGGAATTGTTTATGCTAATTGAATGGATGCCAGTGCGGGTGATAAGTATAGGTAGTTGCTGCTGCTCGTCAAGACGACACAGGCGAGATGGACGTTGTAAGAGAATTTATGGCGATCGGTTTGTGGACGGCTGTCCTTAATGAGATTCTATTCAGAATTATTGGAAAGTAGGAAGGCAGGCTTTATCCTACTGTTATAACACTAACTTCCTTCATTGTGATAGTCATCAGCATCACATACTCGTACGCCACATCCCCATATAATTTTGATGTAATCTTAGCACGATATCCTTTCTTTCAACACGGCTACCCATGGGCAAAATTACTCCATGCAAGTACTCCATTCAAGTGTAAAATCGCGCAGACTCATTCTATTACTTGGCCGCCGCGCCATGACGACCAGCTGTTAGTCATCGTCATCGTTGCAGCCAGATGTGTCCAGTCAAATTGGCCAACTGCACACGGTGCATTCAAAATCAATTTGACATGCAATAACAGAGGCGGCTTCACGGGTCGGTTTTGTTCAAGACACGCGATCATTGTGCAGTAATAAGTCAGTCGGATGTGTGGTGCTTTGTTTGTGTACATTAATCTAGAGGTATACCCATGAAACGCTTCCTGGAGATAAGGTATACCACCAGTGGTAGGAAAAAGACAAACAGACAAATTGAATTTATTGCGATGAATCAATAAAAGACAAGCTGAAGTGCTTTGCTTACACGTATACCCATAAAGTTCGGTTCAAGATGTCTTACAAACGAATCAATTAAGTGCTAACAGACGTTCGAATTTCTAGTTTATTAAATCTGACAGCTGACAGATTTGATGTATTTTGGTTTTTATTTGCCCAGATTGGTCACGAAACAGTTTTTTTCAATTGACGCCAAATCTAGTTAAGAAAATCCTGCCTGCATACTCAGTTGACATTTCGAAGTGTCAAATTCAAAATAAACCGCGAGAATTATAACAACAAATCAAGTTGATTAGTCAAAGCATTCGTATACCTTGTAGAGACAAATCTCGTTGACGTTTTACATGAACTCGGTATCCGAACGAATGGAACGTTCAAGTTTAGTAATTCTGACAGCTGGCTGACTTGATGAATCTCAGTTTTAAAATGGCTTAGATCCGTCGTATTAACAGCTATTTCAGTTGACGTTTGTGGAGGGTTAGCCGACGAATATAGTCAAGAAATTCGTGACTGAGTACCGAGTTGACAGTTCGCATAGGTGGCCGATGTAGAAAAAGT
This sequence comes from Cheilosia variabilis, assembly GCA_951230905.1. Taxonomy (NCBI): domain Eukaryota; kingdom Metazoa; phylum Arthropoda; class Insecta; order Diptera; family Syrphidae; genus Cheilosia; species Cheilosia variabilis. The sequence continues at coordinate 55,816,534 of OX579680.1, read as the reverse complement.
GACGTTCCCGATCTAGTTTCTGCGTTTCACCTAGTAAACACCATTCTAGTCGATAACAATATTTTTGAACGTGCTCAATGATTAACTGTGATTGAAATGTTGAATAGTTTAATAAATAAATAAATTATGATGGCAAATATAAATTGCAATGACAACACTGACCTGTTCACCAAATTGCGCCAAAAACTGTGTCTGCTGATGCGGCACATTCGTTCGAGTTTGATGCACATTCAGTGGGACAAAACCCGATCCACTACTGCTGCTGGGTCGTAGCGCTTTCGGTCTGGAAAAGCCTTGTGATCCGGTTGCTGCACCGAACGGTCGTGGCGAAATGTCATAGTAGTCTGGATTCCTGGTCGTTTGTTGAAGCTGCAACGAAAAGGGGAAATTAATTATTCAAATATATACGCACACATGTCCATCAATTTTTTTATTAACACGCCATTTTGGTCATATATGCCTTCAACTGGGTCCGGACTAAGTGGTTTTATATTTCAGAACAAGTGCACTTAATGTCAACAAAGTGTGTCAAGTCAATAACATAGTTTAGACTGAAAATTAATTAAAACCAAAGCGAGTAGCTGGTGGGTATTTGCATAGACTCAGCGACGCAAATAAAATAATCGTATGGGTAGTAGGACAAGTGCTGCCAAAGCGATGATAGTTATGTTGCTTGCATAATAATTTCACTGAAAATTTATGACGGTTTATATGTTTGACAAATGGTCAGGATTGCGATAATTCTAAATGGTGTAAATTGTGTAATTGAAATAAATTTTTGCAGCTACTTTTTCTAACCAGGCCATTAGTAAATAGAAACCTAGATGAAGAAACCGTCAAGAAAACAAATTCCAAGGGAAAGTGTCGCTTTCATAAATTCATCTTCATCTTCATTTCATCTCCGTCTCCATCATCCAACTCATCTATCTTTTCATCTGTCGCCTTTTACATGGCTGTTAAAAAAAAAAAACGATAAAAATTTAAACCGTAATTAATTAAAAATAATTGACGATGCTTTGATAGATGTGACAGGAGTGACTTTGCAGACATTTCGCCAGTAAAATTACCCGGTTGTTTGCAAAACCTTTTCATAAACTCTTGCGCAATGCGACGGTCCCTAATTTATCGTGGTTTTGTTTACATTTTGCTGTCAAATTTGCACTGAAAGTGATCTCTGTTAGGTCTTCATCGAGGGAATAATTAAACACACATGGGAGTGTTCGCTGCTAATAAATCAGTCGAACTCGAGCCCATCCTTGATCCACTTAGCAACCACATTTCCTCAACAACAACAACAAAGAACTAGTCTACTTTTGAGTTTGCTTCTGAAACACCGTTCCGGAACTCAATGTCACTGCCCTGTGTTCCACACGGCATTCCATCTGATTCCCACGAAAATTACCAAATTTTTCGAAACAGAAACAAAGAGCACTACGGCAAGTCAAACGAGTGATACACATCTGGTGCCTCCATCACCCAGGCCATAACCTGCCTCAACTATACCACATCCCAGCGATATGGAAGCAAAAACGTTCGACCCGATTTTTTTTTTTTAATTTGATGGGAAAGCGATTGTCATCTCGCGACCGGCATAGAACAGGTGAACTATAAATTTAAATTTTCGCTTGCATTCAATCCATCATATGTAGCTACGATGTGGCAGCATATGAGTCTTGAAAATGAAAACACGACAACACCAAAATTGCCCAACAACAGCAGACAGCACTGCACTATAATGGTAACTTAAGCTCACAAAAAGCTGGAATTAGTGCAAAAAGCAACCTGTTCCGCCACAAATCCCACACGGTAGACACTCCACACTACACTCATACACAATGGGGGGATAGTGATTACCGCATTTTACTGTCTTGCCATTAGCATCTTTTAGATTTGTATCTCAGCGATACGAGTACGCTTGCAATGTGAGTTTAGTTGAGTTGAAACGCCTCTCTCACTTGGAGGAGAGCAACATCAACAGTTTGTTTGAAGATGGTATCTGCTCCACATTAGAGCGAACGAGGCCTTTTAATTGTACCACCGAATCGACTGCATTTGCACTCCCACTTGGTTTTTTTTTAGATTTGGTTTTGGATTCTGGTGTGTATCGCAAATCTTATGGGCGACCAAACTTGTTGCTTGGGTGGATATCGATGGTAGTTGCACAAATCCAATTGGACCGCAAAAAAAGACACAAATCGAACTAATTGCGAATATACACATTTGTGGAGCTACTACGGATGGAGTTGGTGGCGTGCGCGTATTGAAATCAATATTTCAAGTGACTGCTAATGGAATTCCACAGCGCATATACAGTAGGTGCGAGAAGTTTGGGTGCAAAGGGGGTTTCCTATTGCTGATTGTTTTAAATACCACTGGGCGTTTCTAATAATCATTTTTAACCTTTAAGCTTAGTACGCTGCTCGAGCTAAACTAAATTTGATCTGGTCTAAAACTTTTCTCTCCAAACAACAGCTAAAGTTCAAGCCAAATTTTGACCTAGAGTACGTTGTGGATAAGTGTCACAGAAAACAACTGTTCTTTGAAAAAAATTCATTCAAAAATGTAGTTCTCTCTTATTTCAGCTATTTCTGATTCTAGGTACTTCTCATCCATGTAATAATTAAAAGAGCTCATCCTTGCATACTTTTTCGCAACAGACCAGCAAAACACAACGATCTGTCACAATTTAGTTTGAAAAAATGTGCCGACCCATTAAATGGCCACGCTAAATTTTGACAGACACATGAAGTACATTCTGAAAAGTTTGAATATTTAGCTCGAGCTTAGAATATACGAGCTCGGCTCGTGCTTGGCCCGCACTTTTTGAAAAAGGGCCATCAATATTTTTTCCTTTATGGCAACGCTGCTACGCATAGCCTGCGGCATACTTTTATAATCAAGTGGTCCACCATTTAATTCTCTTTAACATCCACGAAAGAATATCTTGTTCGCTGGCTAGTTCTTTTAAGATACATGTTTCATGTGAAAAAGTTGATGATGCGTTAAATTTCGATGGAAAAATGCCAGCAATTTATTAAAATCCACTCGAAAGAACCAGATGCTAACATCTAGACGAAGTTTATAGGCGAAGTTTGAAGCGGTAAACGAAATTACAGGGATGACTCTGGTGGTAAAGAGTAGAAAGCGAAGTAGCCTTTTAAGGTTTTTTTTTTCTGTAGAATTTTAAACAAAACAGAGTTTTTTTATATTGATAACAATTGCTTCTCGGTCACACGTGTACATTTATGTTAGAATAATGCCCATTAAATGGTTAAATGGCCGTCAATCAACCCCAACCACACCGCGGACGATAACAGTGAAATGAACTTTGACTTCAGCTGAAGTCCCGAATATGTTGTTCAACAGGTCGAATGATATTAGACTTAACGAAATCCACCCAAAATTCGTTAAGATTCTGACTTCCATTCATTTTACGTTTATTACTACGTAAAATGATATATAAGGACTTTTAAAACATCTATTATAACAATTTAATTTATTATCTTATATACATAAATAAAACTAAAAGGCAAACTGCATATGCTTCCCTCTACCGGCAGTTATTGTCAACCAATTTAGATAATTCCGATACAAAGGTGATAGGCAGAAAAAAAATAAAAACACACCAAACCGAATGAGGTCAAATTTGCATTGACTCGGAAGTGTTCCTATAAAGTTTGGTCAAAATGTAAAAGTGTGTGACACTTTTCCTGCAAAAAGACATTCAAAACGCTATTTCTCGACACTTATGGCAGCAAATGTTGTAAAATTTAGAACTAAGAAGGCGAGGATTGGAAAAATAGGCGGCTGAGAAAAACGGGGACTGTCACTTTCCATATAACAAAATTATTTAAGTTGTAAAATTTAATTTACTTAAGCCGGATTTAATACGAGATCTAAGGCACGGCCGTGTTAAGCTAGTAAACAAATAGAATTAAACGTCTAAAACAAGAGTAAGTAAAAACCCCGCACCCTTGTTGCACCGACTGTACCACACTGCACGTTCGTCGGCCAAAGTATGTGTGAAAATGTGAAAGGTGCACTTATTCCGTTAGCACGTTTTTGTTTTTCTTGTTGTCTATAACGCGCTCTACTGCGTTTCGGTCTAATTAACAAATTGCGCACTTTTGGAGGTAAGTGCACCTGGCTTTTGCACCGAAAAGGTGTCAAAGCAGCACAATCGAGTGCCACACTTCCACTCAAGTGTTACTTTGACAAAGTGGCTGTGGGTTGCTCTACAAGTTTGTGTTACGGCTGGTTATGATGTAATGAGGGAGGGGTATGCATTTGACATTTCGTTGTAAACAAAGAATATCTCTTCGTAAGATTTTTGGAGTCATTTCTTTTCAGCAGTCAGCAGTCCCCTGTGGACTTTGATGTCGATGGCCTTTGGAAAAGCAAATTTGACAGGCGAAAATGCATAATTCAACTCATAAAAACAAAGCCATTTCGTCGGACATTTGTGTAGAGAAACGTCCCTGAAACAGTGAATTCAGCTACTTGACGCGGTCCCCACAAAGCAGTTCCAAAATGTGAGTCGATCTCACGACTCGCCTTTTAGGAACTCTTTTGAAGTTCAACTTGTGTGTCCATATTTTTAATATGCATAACGTTTCCCCCTATTAAGACGTCTGTTTGCATTAGTTATGCTCAGCCATGGCTGCTTCCCTATACCTTCTGCTGACATTGAAGTCAACAACTTCTCAATTGTACCTCTCACACTCTGCAATTATAAAGAGATATCTGCTGCTCGGTGGAATCAAGCAATCAAATCAAATAGATTTTCTGTTGAAAACAAGGAAAACTCACAATTAGTCCGACTGTATGGGATCATGAGAAATACGCTGCGCAGCATTGTTTAGCTCGAGGGCTTTCGCTTTACACAGACACCACCTTTGCATGGTGGATTATTTGCTTGCATTAATCTTGAGTAGCCAAGGCTAAGTAGACTTTGTATGGAATGCGTTAGCTATTTCGAGACACGAAATTTACTACCATCAGCTCCACTTCATTAGGAGCGAGATCGGTTTCTCTGATTTCGAGCCGAAAAGAACCGACTTGTCGCCGACAGCAAGGTTACCAACAGTGATGCCAGTCCGGGTCGAAGTTTTTATGACTAAATCCGAAAACAAATTATGCGTTTTTCCAACAAAGTTATGCCTTTTGGTGAAAAAGACTAAAACTGCTTAGTGTCGTTATATCGTGGGATTTATCCCTTTTAGTGGGAATATTGATGTCCGAAAAGCCTTCCTACAAAATTTATTTGTATTAATTGTTTAAATATATCTCACAAAAATGTATGCATTTCTCAAAAGTATTCCTCAATGCCTCATTGGAATTATGCCCGAGTTGGCATCACTGACAAATTACAAGCGGTTTCGTATCACTTTCGTTCGAATTTTTGTTCTCAAATCGACTCGTACTTAGAAACAGATCAGAATCAGAAGACAGATGACCTTTAATTCCTAAGTAACAACTTTCATGCGGGCCCTTCTATTATCGTCGACACCCCAAAACAATCGTAGTCGTAAAGAAAAAACCAAACGAGGTGACAGAAAGGTAATAACACTCAATTAGGTTAGACACGATTGTGCGCTGCGGCGAAATAGCTTCCAGTTGAGTGAAACTGATGCCCACTTTCGAGCCTGGTCTTCTATTTCGGTGTCACGGGCACCATGAACAGGTTAATGGGGCCTAGGTCAAATGCTTTTCTGTTGGTAGCCATCTTCTCACACAATTTATCACGTTTAGTGAAATTATCATACAACCGAGGAAGAATGACAGTTTTCCCATGAGGGAAAGTCCCATAGATATGTCCAAGGTCAATCGGTGTTTATGCCGTTGGTGTGACCATAATTATGGCTGTATTGAGATTAAATCCGAAAAAGTTTCCAAAGGGTCAAGCTGAGGTCTGTGTTCGCTTGGACTTGCTGCCCCTTTACTTCTCATGTGTCGTTGTGATCTGGATCTAAGCCGATTGCAGCTGTTTGATAAATATTTTCTCCAACTTTGGACTCACACTGAATGTGGAAAGCTAGTTGCCTTCCCTCTCGTCATTAAATCGATTACAACATTTCAATTGACTACATGAATCTGTAGAGTGAGTACCTGCGTGGTACACTTGAAGTATTGAAACCACGCACGTCGAAGGTGAGCACGCCTTTGCACAGAGACTGTGTGTTGTCGAGTGATTCTTCATTCATTAACTTTTGCCACCAATTTTCATGCACATAGGTTGGGTAACAGTGCAGCAATTAACGTAGTATATACGCTCTTTGTGATGACTTTGAGTGGTGTGGGACTTACATATTTGACAGATGGCTTGAAGCAAATGACAAAATGAAAAGGAAGATGTTGGAGTGACGGCACAGTCTGCTGGATTGTTGGCGCCCAGCCTACACAGTAGCTGATTATTATGTCACATGCTGAAATTGTTTTTTTTTTTTTGAATGCAGTCATAACATGTGTTCATGATATACTTTGACAATACTACCACGATAATGTCAGCCAGGTTTCTATTGAGAATTGACTGCAAATGCTCAAACTTTCATAATGTTTTACGAAATAATGTATAATTACAACCGGTATATTTGTTTGCAAATAAAGAATGGCTTGGGGAGCGTCACATTTCTTGAAAATCACAGAGACGTCATTCAAATATTCAAAGAATCACTTTAACCAATCAGATGATGGTTATTCGCAGCAGCTGAAATTTCAACCAGGTGTTTGTTTACAAAAATCTGCTACAATAAGGTATACCCCTGACTTTATACGAGCAATAAAATGACAGAATTCGAATTCGACTAAATTTGTCTGGACTAGGTTTTTTTCCTGAACGTCACTTTTACTACATCAAAACATCAGTTAAACAATTCAACTGTCAACTGAGTACTCAGTGGAGAAATTCATGACTAGATTTGAAGGCTATTCCTTCATAAACATCAACTGAAAAAATTCTATTCACGGTTGATATATAGGCCAAGGAAAAACAGCTGACAGCTGTCAGACTGATTTCGAACGTCCCCAACCAATCCCCTAAATTTTTTGCAAAATACATAAGCAGAATATTCCCTTTCGAAATACACTCCAATGGCAAACATTTAGCAAGCACTTGTACCTCTTTCTTATCGCATGTTGGCAAAAAGACAATGATGACACCCGTCACCTTTTAAACTGTCAAAAATATTGCGCGTGTTGTTGCCCATTTAAGTTTCGCTGTCAACATAATTTTTGTGTAAATGCACGCACTTCGCTTTTGTTGTGCGTGACAGTGTCATTTGAAATGATGAATCACCTGTCATAAATGAAACCTTTGCAAACGTCAAATCCAAACTGCAATTAATTTCCAAATGGGAAGCAATAAACAGCGAAAAGACGCCCAAAGGTCATTGAATTATACCCACTCGCTGCATATTCAGCATGAATCTCTGCAAAAGAAACCGTCAGTTTGACTCAAAGCCCATAGATGCGAAACGAATAGCCTCCGGAAGAGGCTACGAGTCTAGCACCATTGCAGAGGTGCCTGAAAATGTTGACCTTTTCGACATGAATCTAATTTGTTGCTGCCATTGATCTGTGTGATGGATTGAACGATGGATTGATTTGCATTTGACTGTGACTTGAATGGCACTCTTGGGACTATATGCGTCATAGAAGCATCGGACAACTTGACAGATGACTGTCGATGGAAGTCAGCGCGGCATCGTTTGATGGAGGCAAAGATGATGCACTGGTCTTATATGGACTGCATGCCAAATGGCATATCTCGATTTATGATTTTCCTTCATCGACTTTGGCATGCAATAATTAACCGTTTCCCTTTCTGAAAAAGACGCCTATAGACCAACTTTGCAGGTAAAAAAGTTTACGCTTCACCAGCGCGTCACGTATTCCATCGATTAATTTATTCATAACTGATTTTTACGACGTGATTCACCTAAAGGGTGATTTTTTAGCTGGTTTGGTTTTGGCAACACTGGTTTTGACAGCTGACGTGTGTTTAGTACCTTGTGTCACTGTCAAACAGCTTCAGTTTGGTTTGCAATTTACCCATGGATCGTCTTACAAATGAACAACGCTTGCAAATTATTGAATTTTACTATCAAAATTCGTGCTCGGTTCGAAATGTTCATCGCGCGCTGCTTCCATTTTATGATCGGCATTCTCGACCTTCTGAGCAGTCTATTCGGAAGATTGTGACCAAATTTCGCACCAAATTTACTTTGTTGGACATTAAACCACCAACACGTTTACGTACTGTGCGTAGTGAAGAAAATATTGCGGCCGTATCAGCTAGTGTGACAGAAGACCGCGAAATGTCGATTCGGCGCCGTTCCCAGCAGTTAGGCCTTTGTTACAGCACTACGTGGAAAATTTTGCGGAAGGATTTGGGCGTAAAGCCTTTTAAGATACAGCTGGTGCAAGAACTAAAGCCAGCCGACCTACCACAACGCCGAATTTTTGGTGAATGGGCTCTTGGAAAGCTGGCCGAGGATCCGCTTTTTTATCGAAAAATTGTGTTCAGCGATGAGGCTCATTTTTGGTTGAATGGGTACGTAAATAAGCAAAATTGCCGCATTTGGAGTGAAGATCAGCCAGAAGCATTGCAACAGCTACCAATGCATCCCGAAAAAGCCACTGTTTGGTGCGGTTTATGGGCCGGCGGCATTATTGGGCCATATTTCTTCAAAGATGATGCGAATCGCAGCGTTACTGTCAATGGTGAACGCTACCGAGCGATGATAACAAACTTTTTTTTGCCCGAAATGGAAGTTCTTGACTTGCATGATATGTGGTTTCAACAAGACGGTGCCACATGCCACACAGCACGCGAAACAATGGCGCAATTGCGAGGCGAGTTTGGTGAACAGTTAATTTCACGTTTCGGGCCGGTCAATTGGCCGCCTAGATCGTGCGATTTGACACCATTAGATTATTTTTTGTGGGGGTATGCCAAGGCTAATGTGTATAGGGACAAGCCCGCTTCGATTGACGCACTGGAAGCCAACATCCATGCATTCATTCGTGAGATACCGGCCGATATGTGTGAAAGAGTATGCCAAAATTGGACTCAGCGGATGGGCTACCTGAGACGCAGCCACGGTCAACATTTGCATGAAATTATCTTTAAACATTAAATTGCAAGGTTCAAACTATCGATTCAAATAAATATTTCATTCATTTTTTCGAATTTTTTGTGTTTTTTTTTTAAAAAAAGTTCTAAACCTCTTAAAAAATCACCCTTTACAATCTCACTACGATTGTGGACATTTTTTTTTTTTTGGAGAAAAAGAGAAAATCAAGCGCTTACCCATTTAAGGGCAACACACACTTACCGGAAGATGTTGAGCAAACTGTGAAAATCCCGTCGTCAGCTGTGACGACTGCGGCGCTGATGGGCCGTCGTTGTTTAGAAAAATGAGTGGATCCGAGTAGGGTGATGCCACATTGGTTAGGGAATTTCGTGTACCAGTTAGGTAGGATGGGGAACGTGCATTCTGGAAGGATGGCACAAAGCGACCTTGACCGGGATTCGATGGCGTGTAGAAGTAATTTTGAGGATCTGCAAAAAAGGGAACACAAATTTGTTAGTATTTTACTGAAATTCTTGTTTTTGATTGAATTTTTGAATTTACTAAATTTTTAACTGTATCTTAAACCGACTTCATTTATTTGTACTAGATTTACCCTGAAAGCAAAAGTAAAATTGGTCACTTTTACAGGAGTAGGCACACAATCGAACTCAGTCAAGAAATTCATGAGGTTATGACGGCTACGCTTTCATAACCGTCAACCGCAAAAACTGTGACAAGACTTCATCAATTAAAACTGACACCAAGTCAGTAAACTGTTGTTTCTTTTTCTATTTCTATTACGAATTTAAAGAGCCTTCTGAAAGATTGCGAGTTGCCTTGTTCAATTGAAGTCAAAGTAAAGAAAGTAATAGCTTGTGTCGTTCGGAGAGAGCCGCTTCGATTCGATTTATTAGCGCTTATATTTATTATGAACGCAAACTCGAGTGGGAAATACAAAGGCAGGAATGCGCTGTTTGATGGCGGGAAAGTGGAAATTCCAACTTGATTTGTAGGGCTTTTTTGAAAAAAAGTCATTCTGGACTGGTAGGTCCTCGGATTGAGGTCCTTTTCTGGCAGGAAAAAAAATACCTAAGCCTACTTAAAAGCCGTAATTTTGACATCTACTATAGCACGAAGTTGTTCAAACTTCTCAAGCTGTATTACAACGTTGCCATTCAATATTGACCCCACGGACCTACCGGTATACCTCACAATGAAGTTTTAGGCTCCAGATCCAACATGGGGAGCTGGGCGCTCAAATTTTCACCACACCTTCAGAAGTCTTTAAGGACCTTTTGACGGAATGCAGATCCTAAAATTGTCACATTTAGTGGATATTTTCAACCGGATACCGTGAGCCATTATTGGACTATAAATTTAAAAAAAAAAAATGGTTGTCCGCTACTGCCCGGTGGAACATCGTTTAAATAAACTTCCAACACAGGAATTTTTGCAAACGTTGTTAACTCGCATTCCAGTTGAACTGTCACCACAGCGTGGGATAAGTCATGCGGGCGGCACTCCCGATTCACTGCCCTTTGCTTCAACTGTTCTAAGAGTGACATTCCAGTGGACACCTCTCTTTTCCGCAGACGACTGACAATGAGATCAATGAATTTCCCTGGCGGTGACCATGCCCTTACCTCGCATGACAATTGTCAGTTCAGACTCTTAGTTAATTACCGTCTATGCACCGCTTGACTACAGCAGCAAAAGTAACTCGAATAAAAATGTACTCAACATCACCCCAACATATATGAATGTAAATCGTATCCCTCGTGTCATATTAACAACATATTCAGGATTTATTGTAAGTGCAGCAATAGTGCAATTTATCTGCTTATACTCCATACAGCGGCGTCAATTCTAAATTATTATTATTGCAATTGGTTTTCTTTTTTGTTGTTGTTTCGTGAAAAATGATTCCCATAACGATTCAGTTCTAGTTGGTGGACAAAAGAACCAAGCACAAGCTTAATATATCTCCAGACATCGTTACGGAGACGCTATAACTTGTGCCGCCTTAGCGCCTTCCCTTGTCATGCATGCATGCATGCATGCTTATGCCATATTTAAAATTGCACTTTAAAGGTGCCATGGTCATAACTGCCTGGGTTGGCAATGCTGCAGCGGCGGCGTGGAGTTAACCGAATCATGTAAACAAATAATGGTAGTACTTTCGTCAGAGACCGGACTACGCATTTTAATGTCGGGCGGATATCTTTTGCTTTCGTATGCCATTTGCAAGTACGCTTTGATTTGTGGTTACTACCAGTTAACTGGCTTAAATGTGATACGTGGCTAATTTATTGGACAGTAAACAAGTTGTGTCCTTTGTGGTGATTATTTTCCTGTATGCACAGTAGGGTGGATGCCTTTGAGGCGGTGGATAGTTAAAGAGTGTGAAATAAATGGGTAATTCTGAGTAAGGGTGTGGTAGGAAGACCATGAGAAAGCCCTTCAGATTTTTGCTGTGCAGTTTTTGACCAAAAAGCATTTTAGGCAAGAAATTCATATCTTAGTTAAGTACACTTTTTTATTTATTTATATATAGCAGCTCTTCAGTGCAACTCTGGACCTGCAAGAGACATTCAGAGTAAGCGATGATTGCCGCATCTTTCTGACAGAATTATCTACTGCAAACAAAGCTTCGAAGGACTTGAACAGGGGCTACAAAGTCGATAAAAATATCACAAAGAGGCTAAAAAAAACCCCACACTAAGTAACAGTCGACGAGCTATAATAAATGCCAAAGAGGTGACCCTAATGAAGGTATCGAAAGCTTGTCATTATTTTTAGAAGTATAAGAACTCGGCATTTGCATACCCACTGGAGTCGTTGCTGGTCACTGTTTTGTTGGACATTCTGCCTAACTCTACTTATACAAAATACAAATACAAATACAAAAAAAGCTGTGACTGCTGTCGCATGAGGACCCTCTTACCTACCTACCAACCTACCTAGCTGCCTACTTGCAACTACCAAAAAGTCGTCTCATAAGCTCATCGATGTGAATTCAAAAGCCTCAATCAATGCACCAAAATACCTTACAATTTCTAGACTTACAGTCAGTTTTTGGCTATACAAAATCATGATTCCCGGTGCAAATAAAGCAGATATAGGTACCTGCCACTTACGACGACTCCGCCCTTTAAAGGTGACCACTCATTTAGGAGTGGAGGCGACCCAAATTTGGGCACACATGCCGCATCGCCTTTTGCCTTTAATCTGTAAAATCTATTTATAGCCTGTGCTTTTGATTGTGCCAAAAGGCGGCCAGAAATCTATCACACACATGTCACACAGCTTGTAGAATTTGAGTTCCCTAGAGAACGAGAACTATATTATACGGTCATAGGTCAGGTTCAAGCTTAACTCTGCTAAAATCGCTATGACCGCTCAAACATTTGGTCCAATTTTTTTTTGACTGCGACGTGGAACGTCAAATTTTGCCAATGACGCAAGCAACGTTACATTGAAGGTTGACAGTTGTTGCTATAGCTTGCTGCGACAGACCAGAGATTTAACGTAACCTCAAAGAAATAAATCTAACGACGTTTTTTTAATAGTGCAGTAATGCCAACGGCAAAAAAGATAAAAATGTGACAGCTGACAGTTCGGGGTTAGTAAGAGAGTTCGCGAGAGTGTTGACAGTCCAGGAATATCAATTTGCCACCGTAGAGAAGAATTTGGGCATTTCTGCAGCGAATACTCACTAAAAACCAAGCTTTTAGTGCATAAATTGCAAGATATTGATATGACCAACATGTGGTTTCAACAAGGCGGTGCCACATGCCAAACAGCCAGAGAAACAATTCAATTACTGCATGAGTCGTTTCCTAATCCTGTAATCGGCCGCTTTGCGATCAGAAATGGCCATCCGATCTTGCGACTTAACGCCATTGGACTTTTTTCTTTGGGGTATTTTGAAGTCAAAGGTCTATCCAAACATGCCCACGACCACCAACGCCTTGAAAGAGGAAATTGGAGGTGTATTTATGAAATCGAGCCACATTTACGCGAAACGGTCATAGAAATTTTCTATAAAAGAGTGCGTACTTGCGAGCAAACCTGTGGGGGCCATTTTTCCGAGTACTATTCCATACATAACCCCAATCTGTATATTCTATGAATCAATAAAAAATGTAAGCTTTCTTATTAAAAATCTGTATTTTCCATTAAAATTACATTTTGCGTGAATTATGGACCACCCTTTACTTGTAACACTTGATCGCAATAAATTTACCAATCATTGAAATGGGAAAGCGAGGACTAACAACATTTGGCAGTTAAATTGAGGAGCCGATCCTGACGAATTTCTTAAGGGGATAAGCATCTGGGACTGCTATTTCGAAATCCCCAAAAAAAAACAACATCTATCTAAAAACATTCCAATAAACCCAAAAGTAATGTTCATTTCAACTTTCAAGTTTGAAATGTGATGTTTATTGTTTATTTTAAGACGCACTTTCCTCCATAAAATCCAGTCTATACCTACGTCGCCTCCATTCATTTCCAAATTGTCCTTAACTCATCTCAAACGAAATGAAACTCGGAAGCGATTTCAACTATCTTAAGTAAACAGTTCCTCAAACAAATTGGTATTTATAATTAAACAGCGGAAAACTTTCTTCCCATATCGTTCCAGTTGAGCAGACGACGAATAATGCTTTTCACAATCAGACTAATCAGAGCGATATCTAATTTACTAAACACACATACTCGTATTTATTCAGTCGCACTAATTGGAACGATCTGTATTTAATGGCTGCTTTCACGCCATCAATTCAATTTCGTTTTCTATTAATTTGAGCGCCAGCAAATGTTTATTTTAAAATAGAAACATTAATTAAGATTCTAAAAATAGATGACGTGAGTTTAGAAAAATAAAAAGTGTATTCACTCGCATATTGTACGGGACCTGAGAAAACCATTAAAATTGGGTAGCCACAGGTACGGCGTAGCGAGAGAACGATTCGTTCCTACCTTCTTTGATTAGAGTTCTCAATCGGAATCGGATCAGAAAACTCCTGCCTAGTGTTAAGAAGGAAACATAAAAATTTCGGTTTTCCCTCGCTGGGGCTCGAACCTCGGTGCAGATGGTCACACAGCGTGCGTGCACAGCCACTCAGCGCCGCGGCGATATCAAAAGACGGGTGGATTTCTACCCAACTGAACGTTGGGTGAATGTTCTTGTTCAGTATCAGAAACGAGTGTGGTGTGGTGAAATTGTGATGCCGTGGTGACATATGACACACGACTTTTACTGATCAGCTTGCTATCAACTTTTTGTGATTAAGCAAATTTGAGTATCGTGGGCATTTAACATTTGAGTTTTTGACGAACGAGTTTCTATATAAAACAAGTTTTAGAAATGAGTGCGTGCATAATTTTGTTGATGCAAACTGCTTAACGGGTTGAGATTGAACTTCGGTCGTGTGTTAATTGTGTTAAAGAAAAAACAGAATAGCAATGATTGCTTTTGTTTCCCCATGGATACTTGTTGACATTTGCCAGAGATCACATTTTGAGATTGCTTGCTGTTGGAATTGGGATAAATTCTGACAGCCAATAAACACGAAGGGTATGTTCAATGAGATTTTATTTTTAAAATAGATTGAGTATGAGTAAAAGTAAAACCTTTGAATATAAAAATTATTGTATGTACTATTATTTGTCGCATTAAAGGTCTATGAATCGAGAATCGAGAATCAAGGCCAAGGGTTTCAGTAAACTTTGTGTGTAGATATCTGTCAATCATTAGATGAGAATATGTAGGAAGAAACCCAAGAAAAATCAATACAAATCAAACTGGTGATATGAAAATAAATACGACATTTACTATAAATTTGTCTTTGTTCTCTCGACTATAACAAAACAAGATACATAGTCCAAAGAGTAAGCCGATGCGTGACATTGTGTCGTTTAAACAATTTTTTGCAATGTTCTGCATTATCTCTTACGTTTAGCAGAAACGTCACAATATAAGAAATAACTACTTCACGATAGGTTCGTTCACAGTTCGCAGTTTGAATCGAACGCAATCGATATAAATCGATCACAATCGCACAAAGTCTATACACGTACTTATCAAAAATGACAGAAAAAGAGAAAATTAGCAAAATAACGCTAAACGAGCAGTTCCTCTCTTGCCTCGAAACAGCTGAGAGAATTTCAACCGGCAAGTAGTGATAAAAATGTCAAATGCGCAAAATTGACAGGAAACAAATTCAAAATCCATTTTAAAAATCAATTGTACACAAAGATAAAATATCTGAAAATAAAGAATATTCGGTGGTGGTCGAATGTTCACCTAGAACGTTTCATATGTGGCAAAAAGGTTAGTTATAAATTTATTCTTGATATGGACTAGATTTCAAAGATGTAAGTGGCTCAAAGTAGCTCGAAGTTTATCCACGTACTTTGGAGTATATTTTCAGCTTTCTGAGAGAGTTTCGCTAAATTTTTCGAGTTTGACAGATTTTTAGTGCTTGGCTCGCGAAAGTACGCGAATGGACCTAATATAACAGCATATATTTCGGTGTCGACTTGCTGCCAAATTTTACAATGAAATATAAATGTCATCCTGTATTTCTCTGATTTATAAGGTATAAGAGTTCGGTTTGGTTGCTTTGTTTGTTTAAGGAAGAGTAAGGCAATGAAAAGCAAATGCTTTATTATGACAAGTAGCAATAGCAAACTGTAGGTCAGAGATGAACGAATAAAAGAGATGGATATCTTTCGTACATCTATCCCCCCAAAACCCATTTGTTTACATTGTTGTTTTTGTAATTTCAGTCCCCGTCTGTGAATACGTGTGAGCTACAAAAAAGCATGTTGCTAATGGCCGATATTCGTATTTCGTATTAAACTTTTTTTGGTTTTTGTTAAGACTTCGATTATAATAAAAAAAATAGTGAAATACACATTTCGGAATAGCGAATTCTTGCACTAATACTACGTTTCCACCGGACACTAATCGCGAGATTTAGGGCAAGAGATTACAAACAAATCCTGAGGTGTTTCCACCAAAAAAAACAAGATTAACTTGACGTTTCACCAGATGTTGTCTACTACTGTCAAATCGAACAACCCAAAATTGTGATAATTGAAAACAAAATTACAAAAATTAAAATGTTTAAAGTAATAAGACATGAGTTCCAGAAATCTTAAAATATTATTGGCAAATTCTACAAAATTAAGTGAAAGTTTTGATGGTTGCATTGGGTAGGAGAAGTCTCTTAGAAATAAATTCTTTTTTTTTTTATAACACAATGTCAAATACAGCTCTGTTTGCTTTGTATTTTTGACATCTGAGCTGTGGAAAGTGTGTTCACAAACCGGACTGTACATGCAAACCTGGTTGATAATCGAGATTTGTTTGTAATCTCCCTTTTCATGAGATTAACTTTTGTATGACAAATCCCGAGATTTATGCGGGATTTACAGAAAATTTTCTAAATCTCGCAGTTAATCTCCGGTGGAAACGTAGTATAAAGTCCAATTCATGAACTCACATATACTAGATAACAAATGAGCATATGTGCCTGATTTCATGAATTTTTCGGAAAAACAGCTTTTAGACAGCCGCCTTTCCACTGGAAAGTTATAGATCTCTGTATTCCATTATCTTTGGTTTACGTTTGGTGCTTGTGAGAGGGAGGACGACGCAATGATTGATCAGCTGAAAGCAGATATAAAATAAAGTGAAATAACAGCTGATTAGGAGCTAGTTCTGCGCATCAATAGGTTTAGGTTTTAGTTCTTTATAAATATTTTCGTAGGAATGCTTTATCTGTCATTTGCCAAAGGAGTTTTGGAATAGTTATGTCCAAGCGGTTGTCAAGTGTACTCGTTAGTTATTTGCATTGGTTTTCTTTTTTAGAGGGCGCTTATATCTCGCATTTCCAAGAAAAAAAAATCGTTTTAAGTTCCTATGAACATCTACCTCTCGATTAGACATAGCTCAGTGACTAGTCTTCAACGAATGCTGATTTGATGTTATTGGAACATCTCCGGGTCGAAGAAATCTTCGCGAATTCTCCATTAAAAAATCAATTTTACCTGTCGTTCATTAGCCGGTGGAATTCTAGATATTCATTTATTCCGACATTTAGGTACCGCCTTTTCCATAACCTAGAAAGTAAAGCTAAAAGACAGTACTTTTGTAAGCATCGCCTTCCT
The DNA here is from genome assembly GCA_951230905.1 of Cheilosia variabilis. Taxonomy (NCBI): domain Eukaryota; kingdom Metazoa; phylum Arthropoda; class Insecta; order Diptera; family Syrphidae; genus Cheilosia; species Cheilosia variabilis. Next base: position 55,799,276 of record OX579680.1, on the reverse strand, counting down.
TTTTTCTTACAATCCAGGTCTTTAAGCATTGCCCAAGGTTTAAGTTGTTACATTATTTGAACGCTTTGTTCTGCGCTGCAGTGGCTTGCTTACATTCTTTGTTGAAGCAGGGTTTGCTCAAACCTAAAACTTCTGTGGAATGAGGAAGAATAAGAACAAACATCAATGACCGATCACTTAGATTTGACACCAAGTAAAGTCCTCGCTGAAAAAAAGGACCTAACTGACGCAAAATTTACGAAAGAAAACTTGCTAATGAACAAGACCCGATATATTTTTCAATGGGCCTCCAATACCATGCAGAGCTTAATGGGCTTCGAGAAAGACCTTAAGTTTTGATTTATGTACACATTTCCCTCATTTCACTGAGTTCAATCTGGGAGGAAAGATGACCAAGTCATCAGCGAAGAGCAATCCACTTATCTTTAAGTCGTCCATTTCAAACCGTTATGATATTAAAATGCCCCCTGTGTCTATAAATGAGGCTTGATTGAGGTTGAAATGAGATTTCATTACAGTCCATCAACCTTGCCAAGTGCATCGAGCTCTCCCACTGCGATTCATAACCTAATTCACACCTTGAAGAATCCATCTACTCAGCCCTACCTACACCCATAAAAAAATGTCACTAACTTATTCCAACCGCGATTGCCTTAATTCTTATACATTGCGTAACGTATCCACCTATACCGTCTTTCTGAGGCATTTTCGTATACCACTGCATTCTCAACGAAATGGAACGCCACTTCAGTATTTAGCGTCTCATGTCAGAATGCAACACCACCCAAATACTGACCAACATCTCAAATACCAATTTAGCTCGTTTAACATACACACACCGTTGTTGTAATTCACGAATACCTTCCGCACACACGTCGGCACGGCAACAACGGCAAGTCGTGTCGCCTCGCCAATAATTGTGCTCCAGACCGGTATTTCTGAAGTAATTGTCCGCCTCTCTCTAAAAAAAAAATGGTCATATATGCCATTGCCATTGTCCCATACTCATACCTCAACGTCAGCAAACAACAATAAGCGCGGGGGCTTAAACAAATACCAAAAGACAAAGGGGAACAAGTCAACAACAGAAACCGGAGACTTGACTTGTTCCCATGTCGCATGTCGAGCCTATTTGTACCGTCAGCATGAGTAATACGTGATTGAAATTCATAAACAATTTCCATTGTTTTTGTCGATTTTCAGAGCAATCAATGATTAACTCGGTAATAGCGGAGGTATACGTAAATATATAGGCACAGTTTTGGTATTAAACGGGCGATCAGTGAATTCGTGGTATTTGGTGGAGAGACGTCAGTATGGCACATCGTGCGCAGTGCAAGTCTGCTGCGGTGGGTTGAAAAAGTCATGAGTCAACTCGAAGCATGTGACAACTGACAAATGGCAACTGAACGAATTTGCAGTACAAATTTGTTTTGAATTTATTTAGCCATAATTTTATGGCAACGGATCAACGGATGCAGTTTGCATTTCAGCTACCTTTGCTCTTGCTACGGACCTTACAATTAACCGCAATCAATTATCTTCTTACCAGATATAATACAAACATTGTGTACGGACCTACATGTATAATGGTTTAATTATTTATTGTCGATGCCCATGACAGTAACTGAGACTGCTTCACCTTGCAAACGCAGAGTGATATCATGCGCGGCCAGTCAATTACAAGATTTACTGGGGATAAGAATTTGAGTGGACTGTCAGTTAATCAAGCTCATTTGTCAAAGAGCAGCATTTTTTGAAATTAAATAACATAAATGGCAATAAATCAGTTCGGAATGCAGTTGTCTCTCCTCTCAAGATCATAATGTGCATTCCACTCAAATGCCTCGTTCTTCTTCTTATTTAGGTCGGCATTTACAGAGACATGCACCTACTGAACGGACTCAAAAATAAATATTTCTCGCTGACGTATTGAACGATTTAGCTCTGAAATGTGTTCCCAAAATTGCAGATAAAAAAGGGCGCGTCCTGGTCAACCTGAACGCGAAAACGAGATTGAGCGTTAACATCGCTTTTGCTATAGGTGCGTCAAAGTCATACAAATGCATACTCAGTTATTTGTCAGTTACCTACTAAAAATTAATTTACGCCATCAATCTCTACTACGTCAAAGTAAAAACTAATGAGGACGTTCAAGTATCTAGTTCAGTAAGTCTGATGTCTGACAGCTCTCTCACTATAGATGAAACTCGGCTCTGATTGGGGGAAATCGGTCGTGAGAGCAGATGTTTCAGTTGACGTTTATGGAGGGGTAGCCGACGAATCTAGTTGAGCAATTCGTGACTGAGTACTAAGTAGACAGTTCTGATATGTGGCTGACGTAGAAATAGTGACGTTCCCGACCAATCTAGGTTTTGCGTTCAGGTTACTTCTCATCCAGACCAATCTAGTCGACTTAAGATAACTAGATTCTTGAATGTGCCCAATGACTCGGACTCCCTTGAGCAAGAGCCTTCTTATCATAACAAAACCGACATACCACCATCTCACTCACCCCACAAAGTAAAAAAAGAAAATGCTATGTAGCAAATGTCACTTTTAAAAAAGAGAAGATAGGCAATACGTTTATAGCCCTAAGTATTTATTTGTAAGAAAGAGAACGTTGTAGACCTTAAATGTACAGAACAAAAAAGTCTCAAGAAAGATAATCTGAATCTGAATCTGCCATCAATCTCTTTGCCTTCACCTCCAGAACCATAAACTAACTAAATATTAAATAGACCGTCAGCTCTTACAACTTAAGAGAATTTGCCTACAAGCTGTTTTCTGTGTTGCTATGTGGCAAAGTATGTGTGCCATGTTAAAGTAGAATAGCCGCACGCATACACTCGCACATCGGAACCTGACAGATGCCTGACAGTTCATATGCGTGAGACATATCAGGGTACAAATCAGTAAACATGTTTATTTCCAGTTTTGCTTATTTACATTTTGAGTTTCGTTCTTTCCCGTACATTTTAAAGAAAATAAGTTTTCGTTGATTGTGTCTATTAGACTTTTTCTTTTTATTATAAATGAACATTATTCATATTCTCGGCTGACGCAATTGATTTCAAATGTAATTTCATTAATTATGTCAATTGCTCCAAATTTTCTAATAAATAAAATTTTTTTTTTTGTAATAAACGGAATCTTCATGAAAAGATTATAACTAAAAACTCATATTATTTCAAATCTTAATATTCGTAATCAATTCTTCTCTATAAATTCCTTGCCATTTTTCTGTGGACATTCACGGTGAAACGAAAACAGACACAATAATTATAAGATCGAGAAATTCTTATTTTATTTCACACTTTATTCCTTTATTTATTTATGTTGATTACATTCGCTATTATACATTTTGTAAATTATCTACATATTTTCTTGGTGAAATAAAACAACGGATTTAAACTCTCAGAACGCATCCATCAGCTGACAGAAACTCACCAAATACACAAACTCTCAGTCAGTGTTCTTAGCACTCTCTCTTTAATTTTCACACAAAGCGTGTTCATTTTTCCTTTTTCACTAAACTCAAATTCCCTGGATCTTTTTAATGAAAAAAACCATTTGAAAGTAAAATTTGTATTGTTCGGAGAGAAAATCATATTAAAAAAATCTTCAGTTAATTTGCTAACATTATAAATGATTATTTTTTGGTAATAGAAATTGTTGCTTGAGGCAAATTTCCTTTTTATGTACATTTAGTGCGTTGATATTCATGGTGAAATGTAGTTTAAATGTTTTTCTGTCAGATTATTGATAGTTCAACAATCTTAACATTTGTTTCCTTTTACGCATGGAAAGGTTTTTAAAAATGTAAGCTCCCACAAAAAGGAAGAGATATCACGATGGAGGAACACTGCTAAGTGTCAGTATTTTATTACAGCTCCCGCCATTTAGAATTTTTTTTTTTGCTGCTTCACACGTATTCACAGATAGGAAATTTAAGACAGAATTTTCTTTTCAAAATTTGCGCGGGGAATCGGGTAGGTGCTGACGGTCTATTCAATACTTAGTTTATGTCCAGAACATTCCCAAAAAAATAATCAAATCCCTTCTTCTCTTCTGTACCCGATATCTTTTTTTCCGCAATTTTTTAACAAATTGATAGCAAACAACAATTCTATTAGAAAACACTTTCTTACGGCGTTGCATGTCTGTATAATGAGCTTTGCATGAACCCACTTGATGCTTGGTTGGTATACCCTCTATTGGCCTTTGCCTCATTCAATTCCCCCCGTCGTCGGTCGTTATGTATTGGCCAATCCCTCGGTGTTTGGCTTGTCGTTCAATTTAACGCCACCGCGTACAACTCATGAAATTGTTTATAATTAAAAGAAATAGCAATCAAAATTAAACAGCAAGCCACCTTTCCCTAAGGGCACACCACATGCACGATCTCTTTTTTGTAATGCGTGGGGAATACAATTTTTTTTTTTTTTTTTCTGAAATTGTTCTTTAATTGCGGCGAAATAAAAATTGAAGAGCGAAGAAGTATAGCTGTAGACACGCTATTTAAACTAAAGTACTTTTCGTGGGCCAATAACATTGTGTCGACATTTTCTATCTCAATCCGTGTCTGTCTAATGAAAACGGAAAAAGACGTTTTAATTTCCCGATGGATTAGCGTAGATATACAGTGAAATATAATTTTCACTCACAGTCACAATTACTATACCGCACTTTGCCGTGTGATGAGTGGCCAACGTTAACGTGTTTTTGTGTTTCACACAGAGCAGAGCAGAAGATGCCTCCTGCTCGCCAAGTGGCGTGTAAAAACAAAAAGTGTGCCTTTCAGTTAAACGGTCACGTTTGGTATTGCGGCCAAGAGTCGTCGGGACTGGATATAGTTTCTTCTTTTTGATGGCGTCTTCGTTGCTTCTTTTACGAGTACTCACGCCGGGTGATGCAGTGACCTTTGCGGGTATGCTATTACGTAATGGACCTTGATTTGTTGTCGGGGAGAAATATGTAATCAGGATGCCGATGGGAACCTATTTATGGAAAATTGCATAACTGTCTGGGATGACGGTGTGGCTGACCAAAGGAAGTTATTCAGTCTTATTGAGGTTACAGGAAAATGCTCTGAATTTGTTGATCTGTGTTTTTTTGACAGAGGGCTCAGGACCTTTATTCGGTTAGGTCTTAATTTACCTCGGAAATAACCTACTTGGGCACAGTACTTTTTTCATCTGAGTACTCAGTATGGAAGTCCGTTAAAAAATGCGTCGGTAACCCTTTTCGATATAAAAACTAAAAAAACTTTTCGTATTCATTAATCTAGACCAAAAAAATAAAAAAAAAACTAAGACAAATCGCGTCAGACTTCGGAACGTTCCCACCCAACAACACTCTGATTACACTTTTCCGTTACCATCTAGATCGCGGAATCAGGGTTGCCGTTGAGAAATTCTATAAGAGTCACATTAAAAACTTGTCACTTTATCAAATTTTTTGAAACGTTTTTAGGTAAATAGCGAAATTTTAAAATGTCAAAGCATTTTTACTGAAGCGAAGTTCTTTGCCATATTTTTGGGGCAGAGTTCGACCAAATTCATCCCAATTTCGAATGCACTGTCGTATGGTTCATTTAATTGAACATTTGTCTCGATAAAGCACAGGAGAGTAGACAAATACTTAACAAAACTATACCAAGTCATTTATTCTGAACTATCAGCCTAAAAGTCTGCAGTCTTTTTTATAATGAGAGGTTTGTCTTCGTCATATTTCTGTTTAAACAAATACACTCAGAAAAAAAAGATTGTTAAGCGAAGAATTTTCAGATTCTTAAAAAATTTGAAGTTAATAGTTCTTGGTTCAAATATTATTTTTGTTAACAAGAAGTCGTTTTTAAGTTTTCAAGAATCAGGTATTCAGCGTAAGAATAATATACTCTCCATAAGAATTTTATTACATCATCGCCAACAATTTCATTCTTAAATCAAAGATTTTGATATTTGGGTTCATTTTAACCAACAAAAATTGTTGGCATTACAATTTATTTTTCTGTGCGTATTTTTTTACGCAGTAGTGGTTTTACGAACGCATCCACAGATCAGTTTTACAAAAGCTGCTTCTTCGACCACGAATTTTTTGGAAAACTTGTCTTTAAAGTTGTAACAGTTTTCTTTAAAGGTGCTCATGAAGTTACAGCGCGGAAAAAGGAACTGGTGTGACGTTGAGTATTGCTTCGAACTTTTGTATGTACTTCTTGTAATTCCGTGATGAAAATTAATTTTATTTCGCTTTCCTAATAATAAAACAGACCTATAAAATCCTAACTTCACGGTAACTCTGCGCAGAATATTCATTCGCTTCACCTCTCAACGCATACTCATGACCAAAGTCAACCCGATGAACACCAAATCCATCAATCAAGTGAATACCCAGATCGGTTACACCAGCCAGCCTTATTATTTCGAGCAAAACGAACCCTGCTCAAGATCTGTCAACAAAGAGTTACCATACAAAACCATAAAACAATAAACAACACAATCATCATGATCATCATCCGTTAGATAGACATTTATGTGTGAAGGTCGTTCATTGACTTTTCAATGACATTTCCATCGAGTGCGTCTCCTTCAACTGTTTATTTTGCATTAATCAGATGCATGTAAATTGTTATTTCGTTTGACTGCCGTTGTTTAGTACAATAGGTGTGCGTTTTGTTATTTTTATTGGTGTACAATTTCCACTTGAAAATGTAGTACACATCGGATCTGAAAACAATCGTCATAATTACAGGTGCTTCTGGTACTACGAGTACCTTGATTCCGTTTTACCTGCCAAAGTGAACTGTATTGCTCGCGAGATGCAACGCTGAATCGTAATTACGGGGTTCCGTTCCGTACGGCGCACCGTGCCGATTCCAAACCATTTCCCGTTCATTACTTTGCAGCGATTTCGAATTGAGCTTACACAATGCCATAAGTAGGGTCTTGCATTTAGTAAAAGTTTCGTAATTTTAGGGTACACCTATTATGTGTGTTCGATTGAAGCCCGTAATCAGTGTTGGTCTAACACAAACTTTAGACCTTTGTTCGCACGGTGTTCCGTTTTTGATTTTCCCATTACACACCATGCTCTGCTCATGCAGTAAGCAGACACCTTGCCTCACTGTGCAGTAGCTATATATACGTACAAGTTGATATTTAAATTCGTAAAATGTCAGAAGTTATCTCTTAACTGGTTGTGTCATTCTCAAGTCAGAGAGAGATAGTCGGTCTCTGCGGCAGCACTTAATTAAAAGGGAACTTTTAATTAAACACCGGATCATAGCAAATCTTTTTCCAGTCCGTCAAACGGATGACACTAGCGCCGAGAGGTGATTTAAATGTGCCTACAAAGAATTCCAATTAAGACGAGGACGGCCTTGACCAAATGGAATACAAAATGGCAGTAGTCTTGTATTGTTGCCTTCAATTGTAGTGCTTATTATGAGCAAAGGTTGACTCGCTGGAGACTTGTTTTTGCTCAAATCGCAGATGGAGCTGTTTGCATTGTACTTTTGCATGAATCTTGATCGCTATTAATCGATGAGTGAGGGTGCATGCCTTTACGGTTTTGGGTGCAGCTCACAGTTTTTGTTTCGTTGTATGCGGCATTTAGCTATCTGACAGCCGTTTGACATTTGAACTTTGATGCGATGCATACTGCTGTTCGCGATGGCTGGGCATAAAGTCAGCTTGGTTGGAGTCATGTGCGCTAATGAAAAAGCGCAAGTGGAAATGCTTCCAAAGAGATGTGTGCAACAAGTTTTTGTCGCTCAACTCTTTTGTATTGTCAGTCGGTATCTCGCTGCGACACTTGACGCAGTTGGAAGTGATTAATTTTATTACGCGGTGCTTATAATTAAGAGGGATGTGTCGTTACGTGATTTTCTTTTAATTGCGAGATAGCATGACCTTAAATTACTGCTAATTGGCTGAGGACTGACTGCCAGAGTCCGATCGGTACAAATATTTGTATGCGTGATTGTTGCAATCTGTCATGAGGCGGTGTTTCTGTCAATGTCATATTTCAATGAGTTAGCATAAAGGTACTGATACATTATCGAGTCAATTGCAAGGGATTTGTTGCTGTAACTGAGAGAGATAAGTCGGCCAAGCCGGATGTTTGGGTGTCTCAAAGCTTCAAATTGAGGAGATAAGCCCTTGCAAGCCTAAAATTAAGTAATAAAAAGAAAATAGTAGTGAAGCTCACTCAAACGCATGGTTGTGAGAAGATATAGGCAAAGGGGCCTACATTTATATGGAACGGAACTGTTGCCATAAATATTTTTTTGTAAACCTTCCTCAACGAAGTCGAAACTTTTTCACTATGGATGTAGCTATAGGTACTAGACTTTATAAGAAGGATTTTACCTTTCTTAGGATAAGCAGTCTATAGCTTAAAGGAGTCCTTTAGGCATATTAGAAAGTATTAGTAAGGCTTGAATTAAATGGATCAGGTGTACTCTGTATCGAAAATATCTAAAGTGTGTTCCATAACTCACGCCAAATGTAATTTTGATAGAAAATACAGATTTCTAATTAGAAATCCTACATTTTTTACTGATCCATAGAGCATACAGATTGGGGTTATGGATGGAATAGCACATCGGAAAAATGACCGCCACAGCATTGCTGGCAAGTACGTACTCTTTTTTTGAAGTTTGCTTTGACCGTTTCGCATAAATGTTGGCTCAATTTCATTAATACACCTCCCAATCACGGTTGCCACTTTGGTAATTTTTTACCAAATTTGATTATTTTTTTTTTTGCTTTTTGAGTTTTGGTAATTTGGTAGTTTTATCTGGTTTTGGTAACTTTTTGAGCAGGAGCACCAAAAATACGAATTGATATCAATTCATTTAAATGTTGCCTTACTGTTTCTGAGTGAAAGCATTGTAAATATTTTCATATGCGTCAGCACCACCCATGTAAACTTATTTTGTTAAAAAAATTACTGAAAAAAAATGTTCTTCTTTTGACAGATGTTGAACTTCGAAATATTTTCTGTTTATAACTACATTTTAATATATCATATTATTTATCTGCAGACATAAAACTCTAATTTGTTAAAGTTTTAAGAAAAAAGGTTCGGAAATGGTAGATGATCCTATGCCTTCTAACAGCTGGTACTTTTGTGCAGAACGTTGTTGACGTTGTTTAATTGCTTGGACTGACAAAGTTCCTACTACGTTCTTTACTGAGTCCTATGTTTCATAAATGTTTGTTTTTAAACAAGCAATTTTAAAAATCAAATCAAATAATTTAAGTTTAGAAAATCATTCTACATATTACTATTACATTAGTAAGTTAAGTTTTTTTTTTTATTTTATAAAGTAGTCGTTGTTTAATTACTTAAAGACTGACTAAGTTCGTACAAACCTAATGTACCAAATTGAATATTTTAAAAATGTTTTATCAACGTCTCCAGATTTTTGGTAAATTTTATCTGGGTTTGGTAACTCTTTTTTTTCCAATTTTGGTAGCTAATTTTTTATGCAGGTGGTAACCGTGCTCCCAATTTCGTCTTTCGAGGCGTTGGTAGTCGTGGGCTTGTTTTCATAGACATTTGACCCAAAGAAAAAAGTCCAATCGCAAAATCTGGATGGGCAATTCTGATCGCAAAAGCGGCCGATTACACGATTAGAGAAAGCCTTATGCAGTAATTGAATTCCTTCTCTGGCTGTATGGCATGTGGCACCGTCTTGTTGGAAACACATGTTGGTCAAATCCATATCTTGTAATTTAGGCGCTAAAAACTGGGTTGTCATGTCACGCTACGAGCACCATTCATTGTTACTACCTGACCAGCCGCATTTTCGAAGAAGAATGGTCCGGCTTCTAGCCAAAATCCGCACCAAACAGTCACGCTCCATTTTTACTAACCCCGAACTGTCAGCTGTCACATTGTTTTTTAACTTTCTCCATTACGTAGTAAGAGAAGATATTGTATTCGTACAAAATTTCGAATTCCAGATGTTAGTCAATTCTGACATTATGATGATAGGCGAACTCAAAAAAGTGGGTCGCAAAATTCTGTCCGTCTGTCCGTCTGTCCGTCTGTATGTATGTCCCGAGGCCTACAGCCTAAGCGGCTCAACGGATTTCGTTCAAACTTCGGATTCAAAGTTTGGGGGCTTACAGTTCGGTGCGGTTTTTTTTTTTGCATGGTAACCTCAATATTAATAGTACTTCCCATACAAAATTTTCATACCAGCTTGATTTGTTCGAAAACGGCTCTAACGATTTCAATCAATCACTGTACTACTGTACGACGCAAAATTCAAACTTTGCGTGAATTATATGGGACACCCTTTAAAAGGTGGAACTAAGGGTTAATTTTTCTTGCCTGTTTGGTCTTAAAAGCTACCTGGAAATATTTTTATAGACCGTCAGAATATTCTAATCATTTTATTTGTCTAGCTATCAAAAACTAGAACTTGGGTTCATTTTTTTATAGCTTCATTTCATGCAAGTTTTGGGTTTAAATAATTAATTAAGTAGATGATGCAACCAACTATTTTTAAAGAACGCGACACCTAAATTAATTTTTGCGTCCCAAAGAGCAAAGAGCCTGCGTTGCCATTGATGAAAGTTAATACTACAACTTGCGACCTTGTAGGAGCTCCTCACTTTTGCGGCCGAAACGTGCCCATAATTTTTGAATTATAAAAGCAGATAAACCAACCTAAAGAGGCAACTGGAATATCTCGTTTCTTTTTTTCTGTTCCTATGGTAATCGGCTTTTTTTGCATTAACGTCACACCATCGTTATTCCAATTTTTTTTAGTCATTCTTTTGTCATTGCATACATACTTTGTCGCCAGCAGCATCTGTATGGCTGTAAGTAACCGAATGCCTACCAAACCATATAATGCCGGCACTTACCTTGAAAAGATACATTTACAAGATTAAAGCTGAAAAAAATTGACGTAGACACACTAGTCTTAAGAAAGAACTCTACGATGACAAATTGCCACTGCGTAGGCAAAATGGATAACTGCGGGCCACCGAGAGATCACTTGTTTGGCTTTTGTCAAGTTTCCATACAAAGGTAGCTATAGGTATGCGACTCAGATGAGGATCTCGTTTAGATGTTCTTTTTTTAAATAGAGAAGAAGATTAAAGAATAATTTATAGCAGTTGAGGTGTAGAATTTCCCAAAAAGAACAGATTAGTCAGAGAGCAACGCTGTGTCACGATTGCGACGGTGTAAATCTAATTCGTATCAGGTGACACCATTGAACGATGTCCTTGAGGGTTTGTATCTCTCTTTTTGATCAGATAACAACAGTTGCTACATTCTGGGTGGATTTATACGAGTACTACAATTATTTTTATTCATTTCTTATTCATTTGCTGGCAGACAGACGATGATGTCATTGGCTGCGGCAAAGCGAACATATTTGGGAATAAAATTGCCGTGCAATGAACTTTGCCGATTTGAATGGCCTTAAAGAGGAGTCAGACGTCAGAGTCACAAACTGTTTTATTTTTGCTTTTACAGGTTTCGATCGCATTCGTAGTTGATGAGACTGACGGCATTTCCGGGTGCTTGTCTTAACCGGTCTCTGTTTCATTCTTTGTTGGCTGCATCGAGTGAATATTGAACTCGCATCAAGGATGCACAAAATTACCAACAGATGTTGAATGGGATTCTCGTCCGAATTGGGGTAAATGGTCGTTTATAAACTGAAATATGGACAGACTTGATCTCAAGGTGATTACGGACAGTATGTAGAGTTTTTCACTGAATAGGTAGGTATATTTCAAGGTGCTAGTTTTTTAGCCTCCATAATTAATACGATCAAATTTTTCTTCTTGTGATCCTGTTTGTGTAGAACTACTCGAGTCTTCGTTTACCGAGCTTCTCACAACCATTCTTTTTGTTTTATTTTATTTTTTAGACCAAGAGGAAGGGGTAAAGGTCCAAGAAAGGCTGACTTTTGAAGCTTCCTGATGACAGTTGTACTCTCGGACACCGGACAGTTAAAAAAGACCTCAAGACTTAACTTGTTTTTCTCGAGGGATAGTCTAGCACATTAGCCACCGTACCCACAAGCCCAATAATGACAGCAAATGAGCTACTTCGTTCATTCCGGCAAATAGGCGAAAAAGAATCGCGTACGGACCTAATTCAATCAGAAATATTGCATTGAAATTTAGTGTCAAAAGCATATAAAAGGCTACATCAATGAAGCGGAGGATGTTCTATTAATCAGGGGCAAAATATTGAACTAGACAGTTCTTGTCTTATTTTCCCACTTGTAGGTACATGCAGATTTTAAAAGTTAATGAACAGTAGGCTTCCATTTTGCTATACTTGGCTTTGGCTACTTTAGCTTAAAATCATGGGTCTTGCACGCAGCAAACCGCTTTCCCATCATCCGAACAAATATTTCTAGAAGGTCAAGCTTTCTAATTTTTATTACTATACAGCGGCTGACTTTTAGCACGGCGGCTGTCATAACACTTCATACCAATCGCTGGGCTCTCCTCAAGTGACACTAATAGTCCCACAAACACCCACTACCTTAATGTGCAGTCTACAAGTCAACTTTCAACAAAAATTCACAACGCGCTTATTACACTCACCCATTTGGCGTCAGAATTGTCACTTTAATGACCGCCATTACAAAAGTGAAAGCTAAATTGTTGCCATACCAACGCACCAACAAGTAAACAAGCTGAGTTTGATGTTAACATCGACTTCCCCATAAACCACACTGGTTTGGCCTCAATACCACTCTAACTCTTACTTGCCGACGCAACGAACCTGACCTTACGCGATAGCTGGTGATAAACAGAAACCGTTCCACAAACCTAAAATAACTTCCGTTCTACTACTAACTGCCCATCATCGGCGTCAGTTGTAGCCAGTGCGGCGATCGACCGAAAACAATCGCCGACCACCTTTGCCCGTTTGCGAACTAAACTCACGTGTGCACGAGTCTCGCTCCTCGCACTCACTGGTGGTGTGTTGGTTCTGGACAGGCGTACGCAACGAAACAAAAAATTCAGATATGGCGTGGAGCGCCATAAATAGAACCCCCAAATAGGTCGATAAAACTGTATGACCCCAAAATATTTCGTGGGTGAAATTGATTTTTTAATTTTGTCCATTCATTCATGATGATTGACAGCCCTCTTTGATTTACAGTCCTCTTTAAAACGATTTTGCAGTACTGCACCGCTTCCGGATCGACGTTTTCAAACACGCGGCCGAACTAAATCACAGCAACCTTACCCTGAATAAGAGAAAGGCACCTACCAGCTACCACCTACCCAAAGTCACCTGTCAACGTTCATATTGTCAGTATCCGTTCAGATTTGGTCGCTTTACACACCCTGATTTCATTAGAATTTCAATGTCACTCTTTGTCTCAGCTTTACACCGCTGATTGTGGTGCAAGAATTTTAATGGCTCCAATTAAAAATGCGCTCATAAAAGGAGAGAAAGAAAAACACCACAACAACATACGAAACAGAAACGGACATAGGCCAGAAACAGAATCCACCTACAAAGGCGTGTCGTGTGCTATTTATTTCGCTGCTGTAGCTCGTGCTGCAAGTACCACTTCACCTGAACTGGTTGACCTTCGTACCGCCAGCAGTTTCATAACTCGATTATCTATAGTCGATTTTTCTTTTAATGGAATCAGAGTGGCACTGGTGTGGAGTGACGTGCGCTGGCTGTTAGCAATGTTGCTGTCTTGATAATTTATTTTTTCTCATAAATATTTTCAAATTTTAGATCGTACTAGTCGATTGATCGCGCAGGGGAGAGCAAGTGTGTTCTGTATGTCATAGAACTTGAAGAGGAGTCCAGAGGTAGCACATTTGAAAACTAAAATATTTTTGAAACTTCAGTCATATGCGTTGTAAAGTGGGAAATTAAACTGTAAAGTACAACCTAAAAATAGCGAATGACAAACTCCACTCTTGATTTAAGTCATACGGAAGCTCACAATTGCTATATTTGTGAATGGAAAACATAGCCATTGCGTATCACTTGCGCGATACTAATAATCATATTTAGTGTCTAGGGCAGATTTTGCGAGCTCATTATGTAGACATTTTCCACATAAAATAACCCATTGTGACCTATAAAATATTTAGTGAGAAGTGATAAGAAATGATTATTAGTAAGGCCCCTTTAATTTGAAGTGGAAACTAAAAATGTTTATTGGTTAAGGCCCACTCTCGGTACATTTATTAATTTTAGTGTCGGACATAAATTTTACAAACTCCCAATATAGCCAAATTTATAGTGTTTTCACTATTGTTCACACTTTATTGTGACCTAAAATATTTTTAAAGGAAAGGCTTGAAACTATCAAGTCAAGACAGAGCAGTAAGAACGGATCAATCATTCTTAGAACGCAGGCATACTTTTACGAATTCACTGTGGTGAAGTTTCGCTATATAAAATTAACCATTGTGAACCACAAAATTTTGAACATGAAGTCTAAAGATGATTAGTCTCTGGTGATTATTAATAGTCCTTTAATTAGCAGTGGGACTCACTTAAAATCATTTTCTACCTTCGTCTAAAATATTTTGTTGCTCACAATAGATGATTTTACATCCATTTTAGCAATTGTGACTTTAACGTTGACAATTTTAGTATACCTACTGAAAGAATAAATTATACAGCTTTACCAATAAACATTTTTAGTTTCGACCTTTAATTTTAGTAATTCAAAATAGATATACATATTTTGCATCCAAACAAAATATCACAGTCGCAATATTTTGTTTGGATGCAAAATATGCTTCCGTAAACTTAAAGTCGAGACTACATTTTGTTATTAGTACGGTGCATAGTGTCTAGCTTCACTTTTGTTGCTAAATAGTATCCAACAGAAGAGGTGTCAGTATCGGCTAAAATAGGAAATCTCATATTCAGAGCAGCGCGGACACATCCCGAAGGCAGATAGTTTTTCCCTAAATTCCACCCTTTTATCGTCCTAAGAAAAATTTGCAGATGCTTTCATAAAAAATAACAAAAATGTAGCCGTTTTTATTAACAAGCTTTAAATAAGCATATAATATAAAAATTTACATATTATACAATATAATTTCATTTTCTGTAAGAAATAATATCAAAACGAATGAATGCATTCAGATACGCAACATTTTATATGTAGAGGTTCGATGGGCTGTTTTCTTTCATGTTTAATACGACCAATTCAGTCTTTAAAATGTTCTTGTAATCAAAATATGTACGGTTTTATTGTATTGTTAAACAATAAACATAAACAATTAACAGAGGTTTTTAAGTTTGTCCATCGTTTTCCCTTTTTCATTCAAAATTCGCCTCAATCTGGGATCACTGTTTGTGACAGTTCAACACTTCATCTACTTGCTGACTTGCAAACACATTTGGAGGAAGTTTCAACTGTTGAAGAAAACCCGTACTACTGAATTTGTTCAACTTCAATAATAATAAACTAACAACATTTTGTCGCAGTTAAAAGAATACAATTTTTTTTTATGTACAGTACACCCTGTAAAGTTCATTGAATCAATCTCTCATACAGAACGAGGATCTCGATTGATTAATATTCGTATTTGCAATATCAGGCAATTTAAATATTAAAGGACTTTGAGCTATTGAAAAATGCGCCCCTCACAAGCGATTTATCTGAATCTGAATAAATTTCTTTATTTCCACAAAATCATAGTTCATAAGGTGTCCCTTTTGATGTCTTAATTTTTAATTACCTAAAAGGGGGATTTTTTTCCCTGGTCCCGCACCACTGAATTCTATTCTAAAGGGTTTTCCAATAAGAGGTGTTATTGTGAATGACCCGCTATTTCGGTAGCTGTCACTTTTGAAGCTTTTATTATAAAAAGAGATAACATTTGTTTGATTTGTTTGTAGGAAGCTATCGCGGGAACTGCTAAGCCGATTCCAAAAATTCCTTCACTAATAGGTAGCTACAGAATATGCGACTGTTATTTGCATTGTTTTTATTTTAACTATTAGATAAAAGACTGCGTGAAAATGGCTACACCTATTTCAATGAAATCATTTTTTACATTGACTTTGCGTCTTTACTTCAGTCAACTTGCCATTGTGCTCCAGATCCTAAATAAATATACAATAAGAACTTGAACAAGATTTAAGCCAATACTTCTCCGAATATTTGGAGTTACCATTCATGCTACAACCAGAGGTTGGGCGACAATAATTTCAAAGCCGATCTGATTTGATCGAGAGTATTTTTCTCTCTAGTATTTTTCTAAAAAGCCTCCTTAAAAACTTTATAAAAAATTGTTTTAGCTGATCAAGTTAGCTTTATAAACTGAAAAAGGCAGACAGCTTTCCTACGTCTCCCCGATTTCCCCCGCAATTTTATTTTAGTTTATGTTTTATGTTTACAAATTTCCCTTCATGTCCTGTTGTTTTTTCTACGACAAAATAAGACCTTGGCAGTATTTTTTTGTGGTAATCGCCATTTTTACATCGACCCTGGTAATACATAAGTCTTAGTCTCATGTTCCTACAATTATTGCTTTTCTATCTCTTTCAGGTTATGGCCGAAGTCACTTCTGGATACATTTGCAAATTGGCACGGCCAAGCCCAAATCCATCCAATCATACTCAACAAACAGGTAAGAGCCAGTTAAAATCCCCACTTAAGGTTTAAATCGCCACACCGCGTCACGTTTCTCAATCAAAGTTCAAAAGTATCGTTGATTCGCCAACTCATGGGTATAGTTATGTCGGGCAATTTTCTAAAGACCTTGAGAAAGGTGCACAGGAAAACCGCTCGCATTTCAATTTCACGTGCAACTTGCCGCCTATCCCGCATGTAATCATCGCCAATAACTAGCGGTATCCAGTCGGGCACATGTACACCGAACTACTACCAAGTTTCATGCCACCATAAACTCGTATACCTGACATCGTGTTTTCTTCTGTTTTCCTTTTGTGTCATCGTTCGAACAGTTGGTCAGTGCGGTCACCCCCAGGGCTTTCGATCGCCACCCCACCATCATTATTATTAGATTCGTTTTTCTTTTGGCCCGCAGAGTGCACAAACCACATGCAGTGCAGCTGCTTGCATCAGTGTTGCCACACTGTTGCCACACTGCATATCTATATGGGTAACTGCTTCAATTTCGATGTGCGACCAGCGCGTTGTCGTCGTTGGCTCTCTCCGAAAAGAAGACAAACGGTCTCACAACTGGTTGGAGCACAGAAAGTTTGAAAATCCAACGGCAGAAAGTCAATTGAATATGAAACCAGCAATCGCTGGTCAAACTGTGCGCATGGCGACGTTTTCTTCTTTCGAAAATTGACGCTTCCCAGCTTTGCTTTCGCATCACGTCGGAGAGTGTGGACTTTTGTTAACCACTAGGTGGCACTATCACTTTCAAGTAGTTGTCACTAAATGATGTCGCCTTTGACCGACAAGCGACAACTTTCAGCAAAAGACAGTTGGAAAAAGAAAAATCCTCTCCAACCGCCGAATTTCGTAATAATTCTCAAAAACTAGACCACGCGGCTGATTGCGCACCTAAGCCCAGTCACAGAGAAAGTACTCTCCGCCAGTTATATGATTATTCATGATCAGCACTTAATTTCTGGCCCGCTGAGCGAGTTCTCTTTCGTTTTCATTTTGCTGTCAATTTTTTATTGAACATAGGTATGCTGCACATACCGGAACGAGGTCTCGCTATTAGCCATTGAAACCGAAGCGTTATAAAAGCGAGAATCCCGGAATGAAAGAAACAGTTAATAGACCGTCTGAAGAGGTATTGTTTGAAGTTTTCAAGGTTGGATTGGCTTCATCGGTTTCGGATCATTTCAATCATTTCAATTAATGTGATCCGTTAAGCGGTCTTTTCTCGTTGAACGCAACTGATTGAGAGAGTTATTTCACTTTCCATCTTCAGTTTGATATGCTTTCCAATTTTTTTTTTTTTTGTTAAAGACATTTGTACTTGCTTCTACGTCGTAATAGTGGCACGACGACAAGCGATACAATCGATTAAGGATTGTCTCTGAATTAGCATGTTGTGACGATCAAATTTAATCGCTTTGACTAATGTTTTATTTTGAGTGAGACGTGTTCAAAGAAACCGGACTGAGTTGCGTATCTTGGTTTGCATATAGATGGTTGAAAGGAAAGATGTTTTGTTGCCGATAGTCGATGTTTTTAGAGCGATTTTAGGAAATAAAATTAAAATTTGCCAAAGTAATGGTGTTGGGAACTAGTTATGGTTTTTATGGTGTTCTCAACAGCATTTTTCCCTTCCGAATGGTGGTGGGAGTGGAATCTGGTTCTCAATTCCAGATGTCGATTTTTGGTAGTTTGTTTCGGCAAATATAACACCTTTTACATTTTTAAAGAATATCTGGTTTTCGCGGAAGGGAAATATTCTTAATCTTGCTTATTAAATGCAGCTACCCGCATACTTAAGCCTGAAGGCACGTAAGCCATGTATGGGAGCAAATTTTATGGAGAAACCTGTTTCTGAATCACATTTGTGGTTCAGCTATTTTTTACAACTAATATATATTTTAAACTGCAGGAACTCGTGTTGATCTACAAAGTGGAAGGTTTGCAGTCGATTTAGTATTTTTTTTACGCTTGGAACGTTCATGTCATATTTCACAAAACACCGAGGCAGGGTTGATGGCTCTTGAACTATATTTCTAGACCGAAGTCGGAGCCAGAAAGTAGTAAATTTTAACAATTTTTGTTAAAAAAATAAATACATTTTTATGAGAAAAATAATCAGAAAAGAAGATTTGTGAGGCAAATTGTAAAATTCGTTAATATGTTTGCGAATAAAAAACCCAAGTAACAATTTGACTTCGGTAAGGTGCTATCGAAGCTATTTCACCTCCCGCAATATTAACTGCATAAGGTCTAATCGAAACACATATGGAGCACTTTACTCCTGACCAGCTTGGACAGGCCTTACTCAAAATACAACTTCTTCGTCTGAAAGGCAATTAACATCCACGGTAGGCTATTGCTTCGCAAAAGAAGCATCTCACATTTATCAGCAGTAGGTTATTACTTTGGTGGGGCCTTACCGAAACTTTATGGAGGCTTTATAGAGGCTCAAAAATGAACAAGAAAAATATTTATGTTTTTTATTACATTTTCTTCTTTTTTCCTTTAATAAATGTTATCCAATGATTTTTTGCAAATATTCATGGAGTTTACATTTACGTCGTTATAATTTACATTTAACTTACATGTGTCGGACTGAGAATCGAACATGGGTCCTGCTGCGTAGTAGTCCAATACACTACCCCCTAGGCTAATTCGTCATAATGCTGTAGCAGTGGTAAGTCTGAACTAGTTGATACATTTTAGAGTTTCGCTAAGACTTGCAATAAATTTGCAGCTTAGTCGACCGAAGTTGTAAGCAAGACATTTAGTTTTACCCAATTTATTTATGGGCGAAAAGCGTTTATTTAAAATCACATTATTGACATATTTTTCACTGTGCTAAAAGTGTTTTATTTTTTGGCATTTTTCCCCGATTCATTAATTAATGGTTTCTTTAGACAGCTTTGATTCATTTCATATGAAATTAGTTTTGACCTCTATAAAGCCTCCATTTATGTAAGTTTGGAGGAAGTACGAGTAAGTGCTTCTGTACAGCTTCGAATCGCAAGCGGTTGACTGCATGACAGTTCATTGCTTCTATAATGCCTTCGGTCAAAAGCTCTAAAGAAGCTTCTAGGAAGCGCTTCGAACCACAAGCTTTATCGAAGCAATTCACTTTCCACACATCTCCAGACACATCGAAGCTTAATTTCATATCCCTCTATAAAGCCTGTGCTTATGCGTCGTAAAAGTCTTACTGAAGTTATTATCGAAACAATTGCTTCGAAATGGATCAACTTTGGTTAACAATGACTATAGAAGCTCTATCGAAGCTGTTGCCTACAGAAATTACAAATTTGAGCCTTACCGAAGTCAAATTGTTACTTAGAAGAAAATATTCGTCCAAGATCGAAAATGCGCAGATCATTCTAAATTTGGTGTCGGCAATTTAGGTAAAAGATAGCCCAATTTCTGTTAAATAACCAAATGTGGCAAGCCTGCCTCTAGGCTCTACGTAGGTTGATACCAATAAATCTGTGCCTAAAAGGCAAAACATCTTATGTCAATTTTGTCCACTTTTCAGGAGAACAATTTTAGACTTATGCAAGGCACTACTGTTGATGACTTAATCCATTTTAAAACAGTTATAACTTCCTCATTATTTGACATTTTTTCAACTGCTTTGGCTTAAGAAATAGAGTAAGGAGAACACAATTCAAATAACGTTAAACAGCTAAAACAACTTAAGTCGACTTAAGATGTTTCAACTTTTAGGCACAGAAATATTCATTAAAAACAGCTCTGACCAAGAGCTAAACCATGGTGGGGAAAAACATTATAGTCGCAGAACGAACATGTTCTTTAACTAAACAATTTTAAAATTGAATCTCAGTCTTTGTAGTTTAGTTAGTTCCAGTTGAATTCAGCAGCTCGTTTCCATCTTAGACATATTTTAAAACGGTGCCACTCAACCTGATCTATATACCAGAAGATGTTACGTCGATTTAGTATTTTTTCCCCGCTTGGAACTTTGGGCTATGCACATATAAAAAATGCTCCTTTCGGCTGTTTATTTAAGCAATGTTGCCGCAGTTTTTTTTTAAAGTGTAACAAATAGAAACAAACTGAAAAAAAATTTTAATAATAAAAACATTGTTTTTCAACTCAAAAAAATCTTTATTAGGAACTCTTTATCACATTTCCATTCCCACTCGCAGTTTGACGTTTTGCGCAACTTCTGCTCTGTGTAAACAAACAAATACGTTGACAGAAATTGGTACAAGTTTGTTCGAAAGAAAAGAGTGCTGCCAGTTCAAATTTTCAATATTTCTTAACAAAAAAAGATTTTAATGGTTTTCCCAGTGTAACAAAGCGAAAAAAGTAACATTGTAACAATATTATAAAATAATTAAAAAGTGCAACACTTTTGTTACACTTGTATCATTGTGGAAACGCTGATTCCAGATCATAAGTGGAACAGAACTTCAGTTACACCTGAAACTGCGTTTACTGGTTGCAGCCTTTGTTATTCAGTTAGTTTCGCTTAAGTTCAGCTGTCTGTTTTGAGCTGAGGTAAATTTTGGTTCAGAGGGGTTCATCCTCATATACAACGGATTATATATGTCATGAATTTAATTTTCCCTTTCCCGGTATAAATTGGCCATAAAATTTGACGCACAAGTTTCACAACTAGCCACAGGTTGCTATCGGGAGTTGAAGTATCAGTATCAATTTTCCGATAAAAAATGTTGGGTAGGTTCAATTAAAACTAAAAAGAATGAGAGCGTCAGCAGAGAGTTAAGATATATAAAAAGCCTTGATTAATCTAGCTCAACTTGTTGGGCGGAAGAAAACGTAACTAACAAAAGTTCAGATTTTTTACATTTTGGGACATAAAAGTTGAACAAAAACAGAGCGAGACAGCTCTACGAACCCTGTGCCCATTTTCTGTAACTCATGCGATAACTTTTCGCATCCAAAACTTAGGAACATCCTGTTTCAATTCATATCGTTTTAGCGATGGATATATCGATGAGGTAGTTATATAACAAACATGGGCGCTGGGCAAACATTTTTTAACGAACGCTCCCGAGCCTGTGTCCTAAGCTGAGCCCTGAAATACAGAAATAGCCGGGAACACATACAAGAATGGGCGGTCTGAAACAATCTCGGTCGATGACATTTTCTTAAACTATACTTGGGTTTCTGAGAAGTCTTCTATGCTCTTTAGGTAGAAAAGAAAAAATACCGCCAAACACCTAAAAGTCGTCAAAATTCCAATAGAACTGAGAACTACGCACCATAACATACTTGTTGATGGGAACAAGCGGCGCTGGGTGGAACTAAACAGCAAGCACCTTGCGGAAAACACTCCTATCCTGGCGGCTATAAAATAACTACAAGCTTACAAGTTTTACAACTGTCTTTTGTTGCTGTTGAAAAGATCAGTTTTGACTTTGTGCTGTGTTACTGAAATGACTTACACTAGGGGGAATTTACTTGCACTAAGAGGGCTTGAGGTTCCGTATAACAGGTCGCAGGGACACAAGTCGTACAATAAGTTCGTCGACTATAAATTTGCAACCTTCCTTGAAAAAAGCGAGTGTGAATCGAGAATTTAAATCAAATTTCGTATGCATTCGGTAGGAGGCAGATTGTCACAGCTTAAATCTTCCGGCTTCTCGGTATTTTATTTATGAGCTTTTGCGTTCTATATGAAGTCACCATTTTACGCCGTCAAATATATATCACTGGGGCCAATGAGAGATCGAAACAGAGAAGCCGATCAGTGGTTGCCGAAATGTTGAAATGGTTTCACTACTTTTTTGTGGGTTTTCTCAAAGATTCCTACAAATCGTGTTGATTTGGACCAGCTTATTTGTCAGCAATCTAAATACGACACAGAATATCAGAATATCAGATTTTGAGGAAGATACACTGCTATTTTCTACCAGTAAAATCAAAAAATTGTCTGTCAAGGTTGAAAGCTTCCAAGGAATGATCAAATCGAAATACAAAACTAGAAGAATGCTTTTCAAACTCGCCAAGGCCTGAAAAAATATTTGCCTTTCTCTCCGAAAAGTTCAAGGTTTTCAACAAGAACTAGACGAGCGATACCTATTATTAAAAAGCCATCAAACAAAAGTCAGATTGCAAGCAACAGCTCCAAGACCGGCGCCATTAACCCCACTCGCATATCTACATAAGTCAGCGCGAAACATTGTTCCATTTCCTACCCATCTAGCACCCAAAGATGCGAGTTAATTACTGAAAAGAAAGTGAAACGAATTGCTTAACATTGAACTCCCGGCAACAGCGTTAGTCTCCGTCTCTCATATCCCGCATTGATACTGAGAGTGTGCATTATGCAAAACGTGAACTCGAGTGAAAACGAAATTGCTTTTCTTCATCTATCTCTCTCTGGATGAAAAGTAAAACTTATTTATTTCCATATTCGTTACGTTATAGATGCGGTTCTGCTAATTGAGTTATACCGCGCTCAGCCTGAGAAGTACCCGTCACCATTTGGGTTTTTCCAAAAGGTTAACCAAAGCCTCGTGACAAAGTTTGATCAATCTAATTCAGCCGCTGACTTTCAGTTTTCAGATATGAAAAGCATTTTTCGAAAGACATTTGAGGCGGCACCCATTTTTGTTTCAGCGCGGAATGTCAACGGCACCTCATGATCAGAGATTTCTAATGCCGACTATATGCAAATGTGCATTTTATTTTAAGACGAGAAATCATCCACACCCTATAGTCGTAGTTGGCGCGAGTCTCTGTTTCCATCAATAAAATTATTTTTCACCCAAAAACCGGGGAAAATTCCTCGACTCACCCGAAATGGGCATGTCGTCGGTGCAACCACCTATAGTTACTTGTGTGCGTATGCGTCGGGAACTTGTTACGTTGGAGTACCAAATTCAATTGGTTGCTGCAACTGGACTAGTTATGTATCCACGGTCAGAAAAGGTAAAACTGCAATTGGGCTTTTTGTTTACATTTTCGTTTAAGATACAAATCTGTCTGGGTTGCTGTAATCGAAGCAGAACCCCGGGTTCGGCTTGCACAAGACAAAAGTCATTGTACATGTACCACAACTAAAAGCAAAAACATAAAATAAAATAAACGACTTCAGTGGCTTTTGCGGTGAAAGGCGGTTCGGATTCAAAGGCACAAATATGAGTAAGCCCTTGAGTAGGTAGCCCAAACTGGTTGTAGCTCATGTAATCGAGGTCTCTGGCTTTTGTTTTTAAATATCATTGCTTTGGGTCAAGAGTTGCGCGCATTTGGACGCCGCGCGGTTATTGGCAGTAGTTGTTCGCAAAAGTCATTCACTTGTTTTGTATCTTTGTATCTAAAGGGGGTTTGGTACGAGTGGGGGCTGAGATGGTGCTGTTTATTGGAATCATAAGTTTTTACATAAAATAAGCTGAAAGAAATACTTGAAAAATTTACGGCGCGTATAAGTCTTACAATCAAAGGGAGAACTTCACGAAGAAGCTCGTATAGCTCATTCAGGGATGAGGCGATTGGGCCCAAGGGTTTAAACGCCGTAGGCCGAAAATAAAAAATCTCCTGATGACCGAGGGCAAATCAATAAACGCAGCTTCTAATATATGACAATAGGTGTCCAAAAAAGGATAGCTTAGAGTACACAGCGACATTTTAATTTCAAAAAAAAACAAAACCTGCCCCTATGAAGGACCAAGCTCTAGAACTAGCTTTACGATGGCTTACCATTTGAAACGGAGGCTCAGTCTTCTTCGGTGTCTTAAATAAGCATGGGCCTGGGATGATTCAATCCATTTTGGAGGGAGCATTTCTGTCCATTCGCTCTGATATGGCTGTACAACATCTTTAGCCCCAAATGGGTAGACTCTATACAGCCTTGTGAGACCCCATGATCCTCGCCGGTTAATAGCGCTCAGGGGTGTATCTTGGTCACGAAAGTACACCAACCAGCTTGCTTGGTGTCTATAAAGTGCTTCGAAAGTGCCTTTTCAAAAACCGATGATCAACTGGTGAAGTAATGATCGGTGATCCTCGCAACTCAATAGCGATCAGTGATGGATTTTGACACCGACGAAGTGGTCGATAGGGCTCTCTTAATTACTCCTCAGTTGCCTTTAAGCATTTTTAGTATCACCTGGACAACCGAAGGTACTCCTGATCTAGCAAATGATCGTCTGAAGATCATGCCCTTTAACCAAAAATTTCTTTAAGCCTTTAAGCATTTTTTATATCACCTGGACAACCGAAGGTACTCCTGATCTAGCAAATGATCGTCTGAAGATCATTCCCACTTAACAAGGGTCTTCAAGACAATCATAGATCCGAAACCTATTGTTTTTTTAAGTTTTCTGATCGTAAAAATGATCTGCTCTTTAATGGCTTGCTTTTCCCTATCAATTGTCCTTTCTTAATGAATTTGTAGACGAAATTATTCTTTCCCTACCATCTGTATCGAAAGCATATCCTGATCCTGACGTATTTACGATCTCCTCCTGAAACTGGAGAGTAATAAACACATTTCTTCCAGAGATCGTCGTTTATTTGCCCAAAATCACGAGTTGCTCTAAAAAAAAACAAACCGATCGTGAAAGGACTAATTTTATTCAGTGATCCCCTGCACCATGTCTAAGATTTCTAACAATTTACTTAAAAAAAAGTCAACCGATCGTCAGACGATCAATGCGGTTACTAAGCAGCCTGTCGATGGATGCCTAAGATTTGTGAAATCCCCAGGGAATTTGTAAAAATTCGACTGATCATCGCCTGATCATTTTCATTCCGAGATACGTTATCCTAGTCGAGCAATTTTTGTCCGATTTCGGACATACTTAGATAACTTGTAGGAAGTCGACTGATCGTCAGATGATCGATTTCTGTTCAGCCAAAGCAGTGTTGTTATATCGTGGGATTTATTCCTTTTTGTGGGAATTTCGATGTCCGAAAAGCCTTCCGTGGGATAAAGGGAAAAAGCAAAAAAACATTCAAACTATAAATTTTTTGAATTGAAATTCTATCAAAACACCACGATTATCAATACACTTCATCTTTAAAAATTATTATCTTTTAAATCGTCTTTTATCAAGATTTTCTAGTACCAAAAAATAATCATAGCAGTGTTAGAAAACGGCAGTTTTTATACTGAAGATTAATTTAACGTGATTTTCAGTGTAATACAAATTTTTCTTTAAAAAACTGGATTTTGACGAAAAAAAAGTATCGTGGGTTTTTAAAAGGGAATTTGAGTACGGTGAAAAGGGAAAAATGACCACGCTTCTTTATTTTGGGATAAATGAAGAGAGAGTACTAACAACACTGGCCAAAGCACTCTACTTGATCATATCCAACCGATCTTCTAGTGAAAATCGTTGTCTGCTGACCATTGTCAGGTGGTCCCATTTTCGGCAGTAGAGATAGGCTCTCAGCGGAAAAGTAAGCACACTCCGCGTTGTCAGTTTTCACTGTTCGTATTTTTTTAGTGATCGCGGTCAGGTCCACACTAAGCAGATCAGCTTCTTTATTGTGCCTGCCAAGTGATGTTTTATTGGAATACGGAAATTCGTGCGGAAATTGATTTCGCGATTTTCTCTAAATTTCATGATCACCGATCAGAGGATTAAAAATGTTCGATCTTCTACCGATCGCAGGTGTTAAACTAACATCAATCGAGCAGTGACTTATAATGAGGCGTCCTGCACTCATTCAATGAGTTTGTGCCGTCTTTTTCCTCGATACTAACCCAACCCTCATTGATTGGCAACCCTCCCCTGGAATTGGCGTTTCCATGTCCTTCCACAGAATCACTTTCATTGCGCAAATTGTATCGCCAATCGCTGTCGTAACCTAGTATTCTGCTTGTGCCCATATTCAGTGTCTCATTGGTACAATAAACGATCACCGTTGTTGCTGTTGCCATAACGGTGTCTGTTCTACAGTGTTACTCCATGTGTCCATAGTTCATACCGCTTATGAGACGTTCTCCTCCGTGAAGTTGTTTGGGGTGGCGGTGGTGCAGCACGATTTCTATCGACGACGATGACGACGGATGGAAGGCGTGTGCACCCCAAGCCGCAACGCAAAACTATTTTATTATTATTGCTATCGGTCTCCTTTTCGTGTAATTGTGTCGTGCGAGTTGGTTGTTTTTTTTTGTCGTCTTCGATTTATGTGCGCTTTGTTGTTGCAGTTGGCGAGCGGGTTTGTTGGTTTTGTCCAAACGGGACAAAGCGACATGGCATGGCGCGGACACACAAAAATGGAAACCTCAAAAGGAATAGGATAAACAGTTCATGAGAGGCGACCAGTCCGCACCGTTTGATTGTGAACGAGAGGCCAAATAATTGAGTTGTGTTGCGGAGCGCTTTAAGCTTTGTTGTGTGCCGTACGATTGCGGTACCCTCGAGGGAGCTCAGATATTATTGAGTCACACTCCGTAGCACATGCGAAATGTTAACCTTTTGGCTTGATGACTTTGCGCCTGGCTTGCGGCTTTCTTATTGTTTGCTTCGTTTGAGTGGAGTTACATTGTAGGTATGCAGTGATTGACATCTTGGTGTAGTTGGGATCGGAACCGGAGTGGAACTTGGATTTTTGGAAAGTTTTAACCTGATTCGCATATGGGAGCATATGGGAACTCAAAGGACTCTAACAGACCTTAGACGATCCAAGGGGGCTCTCAAGTTCTCCAGTAACCACATCAGTTTCTTGAGTAAAACAAAAATGGCGTTCCCAATCCCAAGTGCGCGTCTATTCCAATCGATGAGCTCACTCCCTCTGTTGCAAGACACAAACAACTTAATTAACTAATTTGTCCACTTACCACTTTTGATTTGAAGCTGCCACCAAAACAACCTGTGGAATTTTTCTAAACTTCCTCAAACTCGCACGAGCAGCACACTCAACGCTCAACTGTCAAGACCACTTGTTTACGCACTCGAGTGCTAATTACAAGCCACCTTCATCGAATGGAAATTATTTCTGCTTTTCTGTACACAAACTCTCAACAAATTTCCGCATAATTACAACAAAAGCAGAACAACTATGTAAATCGGGGGAAATAGGGTTGGCCACAAATGGAGCGGCCACTACTACTGGACTTATGCTAATGGAAATATTTTTCTGCATTGCAACTGTGGTAGGTACCTGTCAGATCAAGAGTGTTGGCGAGGTTTTCCACTACTCGACGAATAAATTGTGCATACTGGTCCAATTCCAAAAGGAAATGCCAAACCGAACCGATGACTCCCACTCGACACTCAGATCGATTTATACCCAACTTGAGAAACTAGATTGACCGGCGCTGTTCGGCGGACCTATGGAATGCAGAAATAAGGAAATGTTACCATTCAATTCGACTTGATTGAGCCAAGCTGCGCTGCAGGGCTTGACTTGATGATTGTTTTGTGTAATGTGCGGGCGATTGGTCGGTGTCCTTGGGGTTGTCATAGATACGAGTACTAATTGGATGATTGTTGTTTTGGGGGCGCAACAATGCCCGAGCCTTACATGATCTGCAACTAAGGACGATTAATGGAGCGAATTGTGAAATGCTGAAGGCGATCGATCGTGTCTTGTCGCGGTGTGGTGATTTATGATGGATTTCAGTCGTTTGTTCCTGCAAAGATTGTTTTTGTTTGTTTGCATAAAGACTCGATGTAGTCATGCATGATGGCGGCGGTGTTAAATTGCTTGCTATTTCTATTTTGCGCACGAACTGGCTAAGTAATTGCAAATGATATACAGGTTGAGTGGATAAGCGATTTAATATTCTAAACTACTACTTACGAAAAGTAGAAGATCACTTTTGGGGGAGGGGTTAGGTACAGGTCGCTTACCTGAAATTAGAAGAAAAAAAATACAAAATTGGTTAGTGATTGATTATATAGAAAAAAAGAAATACAAAATTGGTTAGTGATTGATTATGTTGCGGGGGAGGCAGGTAGTTCTGTATTTAAATGGCTGCCAGTTGCTAATGACAGGAAAAAATGCTGCCCACTTTTTTTTTGATTAATAATACGTTTCCACCGGAGATTAACTGCGAGATTTAGAAAAATGTCTGTTAATCCCGCATAAATCTCGGGATTTATCATACAAAAGTTAATCTCATGAAAAGGGATATTAGAAATAAATCTCGATTATCAACCAGGTCCGGTTTGCGAACACACTTTCCACAGCTCAAGATGTCAAAAATACAAAGCAAACAGAGCTGTATTTGATATTGCGTCATAAAAAAAAACGAATTTATTTCTGAGAGACTTCTCCTAGCCAATGCAACCATCAAAACTTTCATTTTATTTTGTAGAATTAAGCCAATAATATTTTAAGATTTTTGGAACTCATGTTTTATCACTTTAAACTTTTGAATTGTTTATTTTTTTTTTTTTCAATTATCACAATTTTGGGTTGTTCGATTCGACAGTAGTTGACAACATCTGGTGAAACGTCAAATTAATCTTGTTTATTTTGGTGGAAACACCTCAGGATTTGTTTGTCTCTTGCCCTAAGTCTCGCGATTATTGTCCGGTGGAAACGTAGTATAACACTAACCTCAAATGTTCCTATTTCATTTCAGACACTCAAACCTGTCAGTGAAAACGGCCGGCGCAACAGCAGAAGCTAAAGAAAAACCCTACAAAGGCACGTTCGAGATGGATTGGAGAGAAGAGCGGGTAAGTTTAGATGTTTTGTTTCGAATTGTCAGGGTTTCTCCAAAACTACCTATTACTCGCAAATTTAAGCAGGTGCTTGTCTAAAATTGGTTGCGCATTTAAAAATTAAGAAAAAACTGATTTAGTCGATAAAACAAATTGGAGACAGTAGTTTAGGGAAGCAAATTCGAAACGAACCGAACTTTTGAGCTGTCAATCGTTTAGACGATCGGAACGTTAACTTAATCAGCTTTCCCATCGTTCAGTACAATCTAATGTGCTGCCCACAAAGTTATGTTAGGTGCTGCTTAAAACCCACTCTTATAACCCACAAGACACCGAAAGGCCTCTGTCCAAAAGCCACTCATAAATAGATCACCAACTTATGCAACTACGCGATTTCTCAAGCAAATTTTTAAACATGACTACCCTAAATACAGAATATGAAGGGTGTTTTTTTTAGAGGTATAGAACTTTGAAATGGAATAAAACGAAGATGATTTTTTTTTTTCGAATGACTTTATTTGAAAGATAATCTTCTGGCATCATAATTTAAATATGATTTCTGGCATATGACCGCCACGGCTGGCTCGGACGTAGTCTAATCTGGAGGTCCAATTTCAATCGATGACTTTTTCCAACATTTGTGGCCGGCAATAACGCGGCGAATGTTGTCCTCCAAGTGGTCAATCGTTTCGGGCTTATCGGCGTAGACTAGCGACTTCACATATCCCCACAGAAAATAGTTCGATCTTGGAGGCCAATTCACGAGTCCGCAACGTGAAACTATGCGGTTACCAAACGTTTCTTTCAATAAATCAATTGTGGCACGAGCTGTGTGACATGTTGCGCCGTCTTGTTGAAACCACAGCTCCTGCACATCATGGTTGTTCAATTGATGAACAAAAAAGTCAGTAATCATGGCTCTATAGCGGTCACCATTGACTGGAACGTTCTGGCCAGCATCGTTTTTAAAGAAGCACGGACCAATTATTCCACCAACCCATAAAGCACACCAAACAGTCAGTTTTTGTGGATGTAACGTTGTACACTTGAGGATTATAATAACTCCGAATATGGCAGTTTTGTTTATTGACGTATCCATTCAACGTCAAAATTGGGATACGTATTTCGAACAGAACCAAGATTTTCAAAATAAATTTGCACAATTTGGAAGCGTTGTTCAGGCGTCAGTCTATTCATGTTAAAATGCCAAACCAAACTAAAAAAAAATCACTTGACAGCTGACAAAATGGCCGCCAGCTAAAATAGTGTTGCCAACTTAAAGTTCTATACCTCTAAAAAAACACTCTATACAAGATTCCCTTTGTAACAACAATTTAAGTTTAAAAAAATTGCACGGCATAATTGTCGCCACATTTTTGGTCCAGATATTTTGTTTCGGCAGTTTTTATTTCCGTTTTCACAGCGAAGTCATTATAAAACAAGATTTCTGTCGACGACCCCCTTAAAAAGTGGGAGTTTCAAAATCGGTTTACTTCCGCTGTATTTTTTTTGAAGACAATAACCTTCTGACTGATGAATCGATATTCTTTTTATTTAAGAAATATTTATATCTACAGGCCGATTAAAAAAAATCTATAGATATCATTAGATTTATTTTTAACTAGAATGTGCGCCCATCGGCCCAATGCAGATCCACGATTAAAAAATCGTGGCTGAATTTTTATTTTTATTTTTTGCTGAAGTAAACTTGAACCTAAACTTGATTTGGTCGTGCTAAATTTTGGGCTGTAGAAGAGCTTCTGAATATACAAATCCCTGATTGAAAGCTTTTGGAAGTCTCGCCTCCTTAACTATATTTTTTTAATGTATTCAATAAGAATTATTTGAGTAATGAAAGTTAGCGAGAGTCAGAAAAAAAAATTTGCCTAAAAACCCTCCCAAAAAGTTAACCGTATCGTACGAAACAAAATTCATTTCAATTCAATTTTAAAAAGAAAAAGTTTTCTTGAAATCTCTGCACCCATTCCAAGTTTAATTGGGATATTTCAGTCATTGAGGCATAGCCACTTAAAATACTACGGCTTCTGACATATTTAAGCTAAAAAAACATTAGTAAGCATTTTGCAAAGTTAATGAAATGGCACAACTATTTTGGAAAACTTTGTGTAGTAGTCTTCTGAAACTCAAAATTCTGAAAAAACTGTACTAAACTGAAAATGTTAGTTTTTCCAATACTTTTATTAAATAATTTTTGTTTTGGCCAAACTTATGTCTCTGATAAATTGTCTATAAATTGTTTTAACCAACTTTTTCACTAAAAACAACACCAGTTGTAGTAAAACTGATTTTTTGTCAGACAGACGAGCAATGAAAACTTACAAACAATTCTATTTTAAAATATTTTGGGTTGTGATCCTTAGCAAATTTTCTATGTGGCTTATTCAGCATAATTTGGGAGGAAATTGTCCGAAAATCGCAAGGACACTTTAGAAAATATCTATTCAACTGGGTATCAATTGAAGTGGAGAACGACACCAAAAGTCCAAATCCTTATGGCAAATACTTGCATACCCGCAGGCTGATTCCGATTTAATTTTATTGGAAGTAGTCGTATGTCAAATGGACGACAGTGGCAATGGCAACTGGTTTTCACTTTTCACAAACAATTGAACCGTCAACTGCCCTAACAATGACCGGGTACCTAACATTGACCAAAAACAGTAAAATATTTCTAAACACCGTGGTGGGTAGTTTATTTATAATTTCTATATAATTTTTAGTTTTTTTGTATTAAGCTATTTGTCGCTAGATAGCATATTATACGTTGAAATTTATATTATACGGAAAAATTAAATGTATATCAGTTTTAGCGGGAACTTTTCAAGTGCTCCTATAATGGCGTGATTTTGAGTGGTGCAAACTTCTGCCTGTTGTACCGAAACTACCGTTTGTATAGCAAAATTATATAAATTATATTTTTTATTTTGAAAAATCTTTTTGTTTATCTATAAAAATACTATACAATTTTAAATAATCAGGTTTTTGAAAAAGCTATTTGAGAATTTATCAAATTTCCTAACATTGACTACTGCTTCTTTTTAACTTTTTCTAACAATTATCAATATTTTATTGAATATATTACCCTAAATACTTCACAAAATGAGTTCTTCGTAATTTAACTTAATTTTAATTTAATATTCTTGCAATTAAAAGGTAAACTAGGTTTCTTTTAAATTAACTTATTTTTATTTTTAAAAAATGTACATTAAAAAAAAAATATATTAAATAATCAGTAAAAGCAAATCGAGCTAAAGTTTAACTTTTGAGAAAAAAAAATTAAATACTCGAAAAATATTTATTCCTGGTACATTTTCATCGCTGGTCAATGTTAGAAATTCGATGTCCTAACATTAACCACTCACTTTTTCCTATATAAATCAAAAACGAATCGACAAAGTTTGGTAAATCCTTGATTTTATGATATAGAACGATAGTCCCCATAATTTAATAGGCGAAAGTTGTGGATATCTATAAACAGAGCTGTGAAATTCAACGTCAAAGTTCAAAACTGGTCAATGTTAGGAACTTCATAAATAAAAAAAACAAACACTCTGACTAATTTTTCCCACAAATGAACAAAGTTGTCATTGACCCTCGTGAGAAGAGTCCTTTTTGCAGCAAACCATACCACAGTATTCTTACGTAAATAAAACGACAGACGCTCCTCAAAAACCTTGCAAAATCAACAGAAATCAAAGAAGCGAGTAAACACCGCCAATTTTCCCACAACAGTTGTCTTCAATACACACATCGCTTACCTAACATGCGATCCAATCCATCAAACAAAAATCACGGCCATTGCGTAAGAAAATCAACGTATTGTTCTTTTTCTTATGCACGACGTTTGCGATTTCATGCAGCAGTTTAGCAAATGAAAGACCAAAACAAACATTGGCATCGTCTTGACACGAGTGCTCGTGTTGCCTTTGGCGTAATAAGTTCCGCCGATGGGGGGCATCCACCGTTTATAAATTCAAATGGGGTAATAAATAGCCCGTTTTCGAAAACTAATCACATCTATCGAACGGAGATAGGTGTCGGGACAAATTTCCGATTTAAACTCGTACCTTAAGCGATACACCTCGGGTGTTTTTTTTTTGTTTTCTATTGCAACACTCGGATCGATGACGGCTATCACGAGGTGATGGTGGATGCATTCGAAGATGCATTCTGCTGCCGCAAATAAGTAATAAAGTGTTACCGGTAATTTATGTATTCCCATTGCCAGGTTAACCTTTGGCAATTGAAGAGGTCTGCGAATGATGCCATCATACAGGCTGTTGTCATTTATCCACTTTAATCGGCGGGCACATGTCGTCTTGGGTAAGAGCAACAGCGATGCAAAAATAAATAAAAAGCTAAAAAATATCCAAGAAAGATTCATTTAGATTCATGTTGACTGGTTCATAATAATAGATACAAAGGCGCCGGCGATCCGAGGCTTAGCAGATGCGCGCCGTGTTTGATGATTCCGCTGCACTTCCTATACGAACTCTCAGCTACAATGTAGCAGTTGTGTAATTATTACAAGTCTTGAGGTTTATCAAATGGGATAGCACGTGACTATTTTTCGCTGACTTTTCACTGCCCGTTTGCAATGAGAGTTGCCGGCGGAGTGTAACAGTACATCCAAAAGTGCACTTCAGTCCAAGCTGTTGAAAATTTCACAATCTTCTTGCCAAACTCCGCGCGGAGCCAAACCCAACAGACACCTCCGACTAATAAAAGGAATCCCAAAAATTGCACCACTTCCAAAGCAAAGTCATCCGTCCGCCGCAGTTGCGTTAATTTACTAAAATTCGTAACAAATGGGTCTAAATATTGATTTCACATTTGACTGCGTTCGCAAACGTATCAAGTGCGCAACGTTACTTGAGGCGTTCAGTATTAGAGAAGATTCCCTTCAGTTAACGCTCCGCAATCATTTCACCATATCACCGAGAGTGTTCATAGTTCTTTGTGAATACACCACGCGCGATGGTTAAGTGCAATTTGTACGGTACACGAATTGAGGCTGACATCGCACTATCTGTTGGTGGTACCCTATACCAGCATTTTGAGCTCTATGATGAGTTCAACGTCCATTTGTGCATTTGTAGGCTTTTCTCCTCGGATCGCTAGTGTGTATGGCAAAACGCATGCTGGAAAATGAACGCGGAATGATTTATGGATTTATGAAGTGGAATATGGGTGCCTTTCACGTTTGTAAGTCGGGACTTGATGATGACTCTGGGGGCTTCAAGTGGATGCATCTGTTTTCCATGAAAATCTAGATAAATGTGCTTTTGAGGCTTTGGCTGTTGCGAAAGCCATAGCGATACACGCAATTTCAATTTGCCATTATCTTGTCTGTCGATCGTGAATGACTTTTGACCCCTTTTTTTCTACTTCTCTTCTTGGAAACGCGTTGTTTATCAAGGGAATGTTGGGTTTCACGAGATTAGACAGGGCGCTGATAGGAATAGATTGCTCTCATCAATTGTTTTAACAAAAGGGAACTTCAAAATTAGTTTTTTCATGATTTTGTTGAATTTTTGAGGTTATAACTTTTGGAGTGATGAGTGGAAAATGAAAAGTGATCAGAGGACTTTATTATACAGAAAACTATGAGACAGCACAGAATTTTCGGCCGAGTTTTGCACACATCATATAAATAAAATTGGTGTAGTTCTGTTCGACTAAGATTGAATTTGACTGCATGTCTTTAAATGCAAAAATCTTAGAAACTGCTGAATATATTCTGATGCATTTTTCTCAGTCCTATAGAGGATAAATAGGCCCACAATATCCACTTTGTTTCAACTCTATATCTTTACAAATTCCGGAAAAAATTGGACAAGAGTAATTAATTTTTTCGTTTCGTTTCGCTTTTTTCTTTGTCACGCTTTCCGTTCGAAAATATTGGGAGCATTTAAATATAGTAAATACCAGCTTATAGGGGACATCTGCGGCTACATTTTAGGATATCCATGAATTCAATAACTTAAAAAGTTTTTAAATAAGTAGGCAAAATTTGAAACATTTGTACTATTTTCACCTGGGTGGGTGGATATGCATTTCATTCTCAAATCAAACACACTAACCGCGCAATATATTCACATCTCTTTTAACCTTATTTTATTCCTGTGGCGGAGAGGGAGACAGACAGAGGCAGTATGCTGTTTGGTTTGCTAAGAAAAAAAAAACCCATAAAAGAAATGTCAAATATGTAGGAAAAATATGTTTACCTCTGTTTTGCTTACAAAAAAAAAAAATTCTATGGAAGAAATATCAGATAGGTATAGCTTTCAGTGATACCAGATCGTGGGTAATTAACCATTTCGTTTTTTATAGAGTAGAGTTTTTAAATAGCGTTTTTAACAGCCCATGGCCTCAATGCTCATAAAATGGTACTAAAAGTTGGAGTTCCCATAACATAAGCAACATAATGCTTGACATGAGGCTTTAATTTTAACTGGGTGTGGTAAAGGAGATTCGGTGTTTATACCAAGAATACAAATAATTCACAGTAATTATTCATTTCAGTTTAAACCGATTCGATTGCCTATTAATGTTTGTTTTGAAATGACAATCCATAAGTCACAGGATCAAACTTTAAGAAATGCGGGAGTTGATTTAAGCAAGAATTGCTTCAAGCACGGGCAGTTATGTGTAAAGTGCTCCAGGGTAAGTAATGCAGCAAATATCACTATCTTAGTCGATAGAAACAAAACAGCCAAAAAAATTTGTCCCCAACAAGACAGCAAATTTCTTAATTTTGTTTCCATCAACTGTTCTGAAACCACATTTACACGGGCGAAGCCGGGTGGGTACAGCTAGTATATAATAAAACTGTAGCCGTTTTCATGTGTTAACGGTTGGCGTGAAAACCACTACACAGATTTCGATGAAACTTTTTTTTAAATGTCCCTTAAGATTCAGAGAAGGACATAGGCTGTTCCTTTCATCACCATGCCTTTTTTGGGAGTGTTTTTGACCAAAATGTGTTTTTTTTTTTTTAATTTACTGCCTTTTAATCGCCACTAATCAAACAATTATTAATCAATGCAAACAAAACAAAATACTTAACAGAGCCAGTACTTCCATAATTATTTGAAGCCATCAATCAACTTTCTGTGTCATCTAGAAGCTGAGCTACAACCCACAAAAAAAAAACTCAAATCGAAAATTATCAGCAACCGTTGTTCTTGATCTCTGTTCTGCTTTAGGGTGGTTGGCTGGCGCACATCGCACAAGCACATACATTTCAACAAAAACTTTTTCTCCGATTAAGTGAAACGAAAGAGAAGTATTCGAGGTGAGATGTATGAAACAGCGACAATGTTTTTCTGAGGAAATGCGCAGATGGCTGATGACGTCCGATGATGGGCGTATGGTGGTGTTAATATCCGCTATATTATTTCTGTAGTTACTGTGGTAGCATAGACAAACCATACTGAGACCCCCAACTCACAATCCTCTTGCCGCTGGCCCCCTCAGTTTTTTTTTCAAATTCGCCATTTTGTATTCCTATCGGTGTTATGTCAAAAAAGAATCCGTGTGACATGCAAAAACATACAAAAAATGCAAAAATAAATGCTGCCAACCTCGGCAACCGTGGGGAAATGTGAAAGAGTTCGGGAATACCACATTTTTTCATTACTGAACGCCATTGGTTAGTTATTATAAATTGTTAAAAGGCGAATAATTTGATTTGTTTGGTTAGTAAAACTATCTAAAGTTGATGTTCTATATACTAGAAACATATTAGGACAAACATGGTTGTGTATTTTCCGCTTTTGGATATCATTAACTTCGATTTCGTGTGTAAATTTTTCTTAAATAATGAAGAAAATTTGCTCAAAATGTTTTCATTTTCCCTCAACCAATCGACATTGTTAATTTTTCATGAACATTTTAAGCAAATGTGCACTTATTCCTAAAAAAAAAAAATATTATCCATACGTAACGAACAATTTCAAATTTAACGGATAAAACTCTATGAATTCTGCCAGCAACTTTGCCCACAGCGGAAGTGTCTCATATCTGCTGGGAGTGTGTTGGTGAGCCGGAATTTTTGAAGTTTCGTGACATTTGTCAATACGATTTTTTATGTAACAATACTAGCGCACCAGATGTGTACACTCCATAAAAAATATAGCTTGTAGGCTAAGTAACGGGAAATCGGCCGGAGTTGGTGGTCTCAGTATTGTCTCTGGTTGGTAGTATATTTACATCTTGCGGCTAACACGCTCAACCAATCTTAGGAAATGAAATGTAAAAAAAAAGAGATTTTCGGTGTTCCTTTTTTTGCATATTTACTCTTTTTTAAATATCAACAATTAAAAAAGTTGAATTTTACTACATTAGATTTCAACTACGCAGTTGTGTACAAAATTTGCGGGGGAATCGGGTAGGAGCGCTGTTATGTTTTTTCAGAACATATGTTTTGTTGTCA
Source organism: Cheilosia variabilis (assembly GCA_951230905.1). Taxonomy (NCBI): domain Eukaryota; kingdom Metazoa; phylum Arthropoda; class Insecta; order Diptera; family Syrphidae; genus Cheilosia; species Cheilosia variabilis. The sequence goes on along the minus strand of OX579680.1, from coordinate 55,761,574 downwards.
GTTGTCATTTTTGCACAGGAAATTCAAGGTAGCCTTGATACAATCCTAATACAGGGTGTCCGCCGGGAAGGTATACTACTTTGTTTTGCCGCCATTTTGGTAAACATTAGTCTTGACAGTTCATATTTGGCAGTCGTGAAGTAGACACGTGGTAAATGTATTATGGAAAAATATTCGATAAACCAACGTGTTTTAATCGTTAAAACATTTTATCAAAGACAACCCCGATTTTCATGAAAAAGTCATAATGAGTGACTGGATATGTGAATAAACAGAATAGTCGGTTCTGGGCAATGGAAAACCCTCAAATTATTCATCAGTCACCTGTTACAGTCTGGTGTGCAATTTGGTCAGGAGGAATCATTGGACCTTACTTCTTTGAAAATGAAACGGCGTAACGGTAACTGTGAATGGGGAGCGATATCGTTATGATTTAAAACTTTTTAACGTCACAACTTCATGCTTTGGGCTTGATTAACATGTGGTATCAACAAGACGGTGCCACATCGCATACAGCCAGGATTACAATGGAATTACTGCGAGACCTCTTTCCACAACAAGTTATTTCACGAAATGGTGATGTTGATTGGCCTCCACGGTCGCCTGATTTGACTGCTCCGGACTTCTTTTTGTGGGGATATCTGAAAAGCAAGGTTTATTCAAACAAACCAGAAACGCTTGAGCAACTCAAACAAAATATTCGCGTGAAATGTGTAAGAATGTAATGAAAAATGTGCTCAAAAGGGCTCGCATTTGTGAGACTAACAGAGGCGGACATTTACCTGATATTCTATTCCATACATAATTGCCGACATTAAATAAAACATTTATCAATATAAGATCCGTTTTCTTTCATTTAATCAAAAATTATAAACAAAGAAAGTAGTATACCGTCCCAGCGGACACCCTGTATAAACTTTGACGATGTATCACACTTTTTCCCAGTTTTTGTCCTACGTCACTAACTGCCGCCTTCGGTTAAATTATTTGCCGAAAGTAGAGGCCAACCACATCACTCCATATGGCGGTGTTGTACCTCCCCACTCTCAGTGACCACTTTTATATCAAACACATAGCTCACTGGACACTGATCCGCCCCCATGAAGTCTTCTTCCAAATTTGTGGCAACATATCTTTTTATACTGTTTTGTTTCGTTACTTCAAAGCAAAGCCGACTCCTACTTTTGTGGTTACCCTCGCTCCAACAACCCAACCACTGAACAATTAAGCTTAAGTCACACTGCCCTACTCTTTCGCTGCTTAGTTTGTTTCAAAATGTTGCTGTAGAGTTGCTGCAAGATACTAATAATCATGTTTAGTGTCCGGGCTAGATTTTACGAACTCACAATGGCGAAATTTTGCTTATGAAATTACCCATTGTGACCTACAAAATATTGAGTGTGAGGATTAAAAATGATTATTAGTAAGGCCCCCTGTCTCAGTTACTCGCTTAAACTTTGCCTGTTTGTAAGTGGATTTGTTGCCGAATGACGTTAAAACTATTCACTCAATCTACAGTAATTTCCCAGAAATATTTAGGACCTTACATGGAGCAACATTTAGTTCTTATTTCATCGCTTACACCGACTTAAACAGGCTTTACAATTTTCGATCTCAGCTTACAGGTGTGTTTTATTGGGAAATGTCTTCGCGTGCTAATCGTGTATGGCGTTTTTTTCGTTCGCTTATTGCCTTGTTCTTGTTCTCTTTCGTCGACGTTTGAAGTGAGTAAGGGGCAAAGTTTAGAAAAGAAAAACGACATCATTGCTATTTCAAAATGAAATCAAGTTTTCACTGTCACTGTCAATGTCATAAGCCACAAATTCACAACTGTCGGCTATGGTCTCCACTATAAATATTCTTTTATACAATTCGCAGGACAACACAGAAAAAATATTTTTAGCTCAAATGAATTGGGGACAAACTTTCTTGGGCTGTCTATTCACATTTTAACTACGGTTTTAACTCTTTTTGCTACTTAGACTTCGAATACTGACCGCCTTAAGTAATACGGCATTTTAAAATCGCATTTATGCAGATAAGACCAGTGAAAACTGCATCCCATTCAGATCAGTAATTTTAAATATTAGCGCAGTCAAACAGGTAGACGCGTTAAGCTCCTAGCACCTTGTAAAACCGACAGCGCCACCTATCGAATTTCATTCAAACCACTCTGTAAACACTGCCGTAACTTATATTAACAAATTGTTAAATTTTCAGCAAAATCCGTCGGGTAGTAACGCGCATACGAACCTTGGTTTTTATTTAGATATAATTCAGAAAATAAATCATACAGACTACGGGGGCTGCCATTTTTTATTTTAACCTTCACACTAAGCATTTTTGATTTCGGAAAAATTTAACCTAAACACTAAAAATTACTTTTAGTACCGCGCAATATCCTCTTATACAGCCTTGTTCTTTATTATAGAGAACGGGTGCATCATTGGACTTCCTGATCTGTTTATTTAAAGGTCTCAAGAATTAATGTCAATCAATTGGGGCACAGGAAACTCAAACTTTAAAGTTGAAACTATTTTCGTTGATGGACAGCACCAAGGTCGATATACTTTTATTACCCGAAATACCCACCATGTCACGATCTCTTATTTAGCTACAGCTCATTTATTTTAATTTCATTCTCGCATCAGACACCTACACCTCCTTTAGACACTGACAAACATATAAACCCAGTAGTTTGTTAACAAACAAGCACTCTGGCTGCTCCCCGTCAGCACTCGCGAAAGGTGTGAATAAACAATTAAGAAACGAGGTGTAGTTCGAGTGAAATTGAAACGTTGATCCATTCACAATGGACAGCAACAGCACTTTCCCAAACGATAGAATGCAGATGATGTAAAGTACTCCTATTGTGAGTTTCATAACATCATTTGGACAAATGAAAAGAAAACCATTCTCCATTCTTGTTTGAAACCAAATTCAAAATGGGTTTTGCATTTTTGCATAAATAACATCAACATACAGGTTAGCTACCCGGACCGCCTCTGGTTTGTTAATAACGTGTGGCTGGCTGACATGCCATTCAACTTGGCAAATCTTTCACATTTTGCATTGTTGATGTGCAAACGACGAAACGGAAAAACAAAATCGAAAGTAGATGAAAGCGTTGTGCCTGTGTCCTCTTTGCAGCACCATCTGTTGCGTTGGGAGAAATCTACACAAGTATATTCCAACTTCCAAGGTGAAAAATGCCAACTTTACGAGTGTCTTCAATTATTTTTCGCTGTATTTTCCTCAAGTGGAAATAAAGATGCGAGAGTTCCATTATAAATGATGACGATGATTAGCGGTTGCGGCCGGTTGGGCACAAGTTCAAAATCTCTATTATTATGTTGGCTTAGAGGCTTTCAAGAAGTTTGTTATAAAAAAACTGAGTACAGACTGACATTTTTGAGTTCAGTAAAAGGGCAGTTCATCACTGGGAGGGAATATCTTCACAAGAGGCTTCAAATTAAATACAGCTGTATTTTGAAGAGACCTTCCGCGATGCTAATAATCATTTTTAGTGTCCATGCTAAATTTTTCGAGCTCACAATGGCGAAATTCTCCATCAAAAATTTCATATCGTGACCCACAATATATTTTGAGTGAAGGTTAAAAATGATTATTAGTAAGGCCCCTTGTATTTTCAGCGGACTGTTTTTCGAATTGACAACACTTTTTCCAGCGACAACCGAATTGACAGCTGTCAACTGATATATGCGCTTTGGTAATTTTTTACCAAATTTGGATATATTTTTTTTTTGCTTTTTGAGGTTTGGCAATTTTTATCTGGTTATGGTAACTTTTTGAGCAGGAGAACCAAAAATACGAACTAAATATCACCTCATTTATAAATGTTTGTTTTTAAACAAGCAATTTTAAAAGGCCGTTGCTATTTAAGAATCAAATCAAATAATTTTAGTTTAGAAAATCATGCTTTTGGTCAGCAAAAGTTTCTAAGTCCCTCTGAAGACTAAACAAATGGACGTTTTTACACTGCCATGCCGTTTTTTTATATAATGCTCGTAATTGGCAAAGACTATAGATTTATGCTATTTTTTACTCTTTATGTTCTATAAACATCTCCAGATTTTTGGTAAATTTTATCTTGGTTTGGTAACTTTTTTTAAAATTTTGGTATCTAATTTTGTTTACAAGTGGCAACCGTGGTCATGAGAAGACTGTCGTTTGCCTTTTTCCCAGGAGTATGGACACGGCCTAAGCTCTTTGCAAAATCGTCGAAACTCTTTACTGCTCCTAACGCATGCCATTTCATTTGCCGTTTCATTGTACTCTGAGTCAGTGTTGTTGTATCGTGGGATTTATCCCTTTTTGTGGAAATTTCGATGTCCGAGAAGCCTTCCGTGGGAATTTCAGAAATCTGACAAAAAACATTCAAACTATTTCACCACGATTATCAGCACACTGAATGTCCATAAAAATAGCTCATGTAAATCGTCTTTTATCAAAATTTTCTAGTAGCAAAAGCTGTGTCACAAACTGCGGTTTTTATACTAAAGGTTGAGAAATGAAGAGAGAGTGCTAAAACACTGCTCAGGGTACAGTCAATTTTTTTCTTCTTCTTATATAATCTTTTTAAAGAGGCCAAAACATTTTTGCCTGGCCTTGGAAAAATCATCATCGTTAATTAATTTAATTTATTTATTACGTTTAATATTACATTTGGTTGTTGCCGCCACAATTTAGAATCACAGAGATACGATATAAATAATCTTACTACTGAACAATTAATTAAACCGTATATTGAGATATTCATTTTTGGAAATGAGGAAACAACGAAAAAAAACCTCAAATTCCCACAAAACAAAAAAAAAGATATATACATATATAATAAAAGATAAAGAGCGTCTTGGAGCTCAAAAAATAAATAACAATGAATCAGTTTAGCACATGGTATACCGCATTTAGTTCGTTTATCAGATGATTATCCGGAAGTTCACATCTTATTTTGAATGTATAGGTGAGTTTTCGTATTCTGTCGAAGATCAACATTTGCACTAATATGTAGGTCTGAAGTTGAATGATGCCAGTAAAGATAAAGCATAATTTTAAGTAATTTATTTTTCGAAATTTGCAATTTTTTGATATGACATTCAGCTCAACTACCCCAGACTTGACAACCATATAGAAAAATTGATTGGAAGACAACTTTGTACAGAATGATTTTATTTTCCTTTGATAATAGTGATTTTCTGTTAATGGAGGGATATAGGATTTTAGTAGCGATATTTGCTTTCTTTAATGTTTTTGTAATGTGTTCCTTAAATGTTAGTTTAGGGTCAAGATGTATGCCAAGATATTTTACAGAGGGTTCCCACGATATTTGACGTCCATTAACCGGTGGGAAGAAAGCAAGGTTTTCTTTTCCTGGTAAAAAAGATAGCTTGCATCTTCTCCATATTAAGCTTTATTTTCCAGTTTGTGTAATACTGGTCTAATATTTACAACGCACTTTTTAAATTCGTCTCAATGTTGAGACCGAATTGATGTGACGAAAAAATTGCAGTATCATCTGCATATATTGCGGCCTCACACTCCGGTCGATTTGGGAAGTCAGATGTATATAGATTATACAAAATTGGTCCAAGAACAGAACCTTGCGGGACTCCGAAATGGAAACTAATGCTACTCGAAACACTACTATTGACATACACTTCAAAGGAACGATTTGACAAGAAACTTTGGACAATTTTTATTGTTTTTTAGGCCGGATCCAAGCGCTAAATTACTTATTATAGACCTATATGTAAGCTATCAGCCATCCCCAAGATTTTGGAAAAGACTGTGTGCGATAAATTAAATTTCTTTGTCAAAGAAATCATTTCCGATTCTCAACACGGCTTTGTTCAAGGCAGATCCACAGCTACTCACCTAGCAATTCTATGTGAAAAAGTTGTAACAAACTTTGAACTTGGTTTTCAGACTGATATAATTTTTACCGATTTTGCTAAGGCTTTTGACAGAGTAAATCATAGAGTGCTGATCCAAAAATTAAGATGTATTGGGTTTGACTCCCCTCTTGGATATCTTCGTACCTACGAGACCGTACTCAACACGTTAAGACAGGTGGTTTTATTTCAGAGCCTATCTTTGCAACATCTGGTGTTCTGCAAGGAAGTCACATTGGGCCCTTGCTTTTTGTCCTCTTTGTTAATGATATTCCATCTTATATTCGTAATTCCACCTGCCTTTTATTCGCTGATGACTTAAAAATCTTTCGTAGTATTCAAACTGCTGAAGATGGCTTGCTTCTCCAAGCTGATGTAAACAGTCTAGCCAGTTGGTGTCGACGTAACTTTTTAGACTCAAACGTATCTAAATGTCAAACACTTACTTGTGCGAGACGCATTAACCCAATATCTTTTAGTTACCAAATTAATAATATAGAGCTTGAAAAAGTACTTCTAAAAAAAGACCTTGGATCCACAACTCACTTTTAAACCTCATGTTGACTACATTGTGAGTAATGCATTTAAAATGCTTGGTTTTATTAGGCGGAATACGAAAGAATTCTCTGATCCATATGCACTAAGGGCTCTGTATTTTGCATTTGTTAGATCGGTTTTGGATTATTGTAGTGTAATCTGGAATCCTTACTACCACAGAATAGAAAGGGTGCAAAAATGCTTTACTAGGTATGTTTTTAAAAAGCTAAGGTGGAATATAGAAACTCCACCCTACTTAACTAAAGGGACTTTCAACAGGGACGCTACAAAAGTAGAGCGACAGGGACACCAAACGACGCGGAATTTCTTGCCGCTCTTTTGACATTTCTCTTCAGTAAGCCATTTCATGATGGACTTCGAACTTCGTACGAATATCGAACGTGAAATTGCAGCAGTATCGGCCGATTTATGCTTGAAAACCGTCGAAAATTGGGTTCAGCGTCTGGACTTCTGCAAGCGTGCCCGTGGAGGCCATGCAAAAGAAATCGAGTTCCATACATAATGGCATCGAACGTACTTTCACAGGAATAAAGAATTTCATTGATATCCAAAACCGCTTTTGTAGCGCTCTTATTGAAAAACCCTTTAGATGCCTTCTTTTTAATATACTTACTCTTGACAATAGACGAATGTATTTTAGTTTATAAGAGATGTAATAAATTGCCACATTAAATGCCCCTATTTACTAGAGCGGATAAACTTTTATTTTCCCGAAAGATTGTTGCGTATGAGATTTCATCTTCGTGGTCAGTTTCACAGAACAAATTATGGCAGTAATGAACCAATTGAGCGTTGCATCAAAGAATTAAATTTAGTTATTGATCGCATTGATGTTTTTCAAAACTTTTCTAGAAATTCTTTTAAGAATCAAATAATGCCTGTTCTCTACCATAATAATTAAATATTTTATATTATAATAATAGTCATAAGTTTATATTATAATAGTTTTTTTAAGTTGTCTAAATGGGTTTGTAACTCAAATTGACGTACGAATAATAATAACAATAATAATAACAATAATAATAGATATGGGGGAAAACTAAAATTGGTCATTTTATAGATGAGACCATAGAGTAACCAAACTAGAGAGCCAACTGAAAGCAGAAACGGTATATTTGCCTACAAGCTGTCTGCCATACATTATATTGCATAAGTATTCGTGCCTGTACAAATCAAATGAGCGCCATTGCTGCCACACGAATACTTATACAATATAATGTATGGCACTTCATGCCATCGGGCGGCCATTTTCTGGTGGGATTTCAAGTGGGGGCGACTGTGTTCGGCATATTTTGTGCCCATTAGTTACACGGCGTTCACATCACAGTTGAATTTAATGTCGTTTTCGATTCGACTTTTAAGATTTTGATCTGAGATTTCAGATTTTTGCTGACAAATCGAACATTAAATTCGAATTTTATTGGTTCTTGTGTGTATTGAGTTGGCCGCAAAAATATTTTTTTTCACTTGCACTGTAAATTCATTCCAATTGGTTTTTAAACATTTACATTCGAAATAATTTTATATAAAAAATCGTTTCCATACTCGAAAAATGAATAATTCAGTTAAAAAGGAACCCTTCCAACGATAAACAATTCGTAACCGGCATCTGTGTGTCATACACTTTGGAATAAGTGAAAGTACCTATGTGTGAAATCTGAGAAAAAATCAAGATTCCTCAAAAGAGTATCAGATAAAAAAAAAGATTGATTTTTTTGGCAAATCGAATATAAAAAGCAATTTCTCAAAAAAATGTATCTTTTTGCCAAGTTTATGAACTCTATAAAATGAACCAACACAGGATTTTTTTACTTTTGTTAGAAGATATTTTGTAACTTGAAGCTTTTTTTGTATATTTTAAAGGAAATACACTTTTTCTTTCTGATTTTTATGCTTTAAGTTTCGAAATCATACTGAAACAAAATGTTTTAACGCCGTTATTATTATTATATTTTTTAGTTTTACTATAAATTATAATCTGTAACTAGTATGTAAGATGAACAATAACATATTGAGTATGCATTTGTTTAATTCTAAAAATGAATTCGATATTTTTACTGCTGTCAAATTTGTATGCATTTGGCTTTTTCTGGTAAAGGCCATAATACAAAAATCCCTGTAGATCGCATTATATTTATGTGAAATACTCGGAACAATAAAAAACTATTTTGATCACTTTTTGTATCCCAAAAGCACAGTGAGTGCACTTGTTTTTGTCAATTAATAATTTATATTGTTTTTTTTGTTAGGACTTTAGTCCCTTTTTTTGCTTTCCGATACCTACTAATACTTTTTTGCTTTTAAATATGAATAGCATTTGCATTCTTACTGCTCCTAAGTAACATTATTCAACATTGATTTTGTACAAATATGGTGTTAAATAAACGAATTTGGAAACATTCACCAAGCCTAATAAATAAATAAAATAAATGTATTCAATGTTCATGAAAATTTTCTAAAATTCACTTATGCCCTAGTGGAAGCTGGGTTTAACTTGCATGTTGCTAACTCATTTTTGGACCAGCCCCCTAAAAATTTCATTTATGCAGCTGCATGAATTTAGCTGTCAAAAATAGAATTCATACAAATAAAACGAAAAAACAACTGAAATGTGAATGGATGAATAATTTTTGGTGCCGAATATGAATAGAGAACAAGTTATGTTATCTAAAAAACCATAATCAACATTTAGTTTTTGTACATTTATTGTTATAAATCCATTTACAAATTGTTTGTAATTGAGAAATAGTGCCACCTAATGATACACGTATTCACAGACAGGAAAAAAAGAGCGTGCGAGAGAGGGCTGTCATTCAAAATTTGCGGGGAAAATCGGGTAGGTGCACGGGAAGTTGGCTCTCTAGTTTGGCTACTCTATGGATGAGACCATTATGCCACACTGAGTCAAACGCTTTCTCAATATCTATTTATTTATTTATTTATTTATTTGCCATCAAAGAACAAGCTCTTTCTTAGACTAAAGATGTAACAGAAAAAGAAGAAAAAAAAAAAAAAATATCCAGTAGAATCATTCCCGTTGAATAACCTAGACTTCTGTTTGTTTTAATATAATTGCATATTCTTAGTACTTGATGAGATGTACCGTGATGGCGCCTAAACCCAAATTGCTCATTTGGAAATATTTTATTTTCTATTTTATTTAACAGCATCAATTTTTCCTTAAGGATTCTTTCATAAAGTTCGCTTCAACCGCTGAGTAAGCTTATTGGTCTATAGCTTTCTGGGTTGTCAAGTGGTTTCCCAGCTTTAGGAATCGGCACAACTTTAGCCACTTTCCAGGAGTCCGGAAAATATTGCATTTTAAGGCAGGCGTTTAAAACAAAAGCCAGATATCTGATTCCTATCTTCGGCAATTCCTTTAGGTAAACATTCTTTATATTGTCCATCTCTCGTGTTTTTTTTTTGTTTTTAAATTTCTTAAAAAATATAAAATGTCTTCTTCAGATACAAACTCATTAGGTGAGGTTACTGTAAGGTTGCCATTGAACATCTGAACAGCGTTGTTTACCTGCAAATATGTATTTGTATCACCAAAGCTTTGAGAGACAATATGATTTCGCGAAAATTGCATGCTCAGCATATTAGCTTTGTCAATGTCGGTGAAACTTGTGGTGTTGTTATACCTAAGACAAGGAATTTGCTTGTTTTTGTTTTTAATAATTTTGACAATGTTCCAGAAAGGCTTTGAAGATTTGTCTAGAGATTTGAGTTTTTTATTTTATTCTGTGTTGCGGTGCTGTTGGATAAGTTCAAGGATTATTTGGTTGAGCTGTTTTACCAGCGATCTGAAAAAAGGTTACCTATATCGTATGCAGTTCCTTCTGTGATCATTGATACAATCCGGTAATTTAAAAGAAGAATGTTTTTTAGCTACTTTCGGAACACTAGCATCGACAGATGTTGTTGTTGGACAATCGGGTCATCATCGGTTGTTTTTTGATTGCTTTTTCTTTCTCTCTTTTGCTGAGCCTCCTAAATAATTCCAGCTCTACCCGAGCAGGGATGGTCAAACACTTCATTCGCCAAGTCAAGCTGATTAAAATTATCCCTGCTCTTTCGCTCTGCTATGTCCACTTGTAACTAAAATCGCCACCAACTGTTTATCGAGTTAGTAAAAAGTTACCAATTAGGTCTATGACTGACTAGGTTTCCAAAACAAATAAATACAAATCACTGCGCCCACATAGGTAGTTGGAGTTCCCCTGTTTCAATATTCATGTGAGTGACGCAGCTACTCCATTGGCCAGGAAACGGTCAAATTCAAGTGTTCTTCAAGTTCCTCAAGTGACTTTCTGTCAACTAACGTACTGCGCAGCATTATACAAACAAAGCCAGTATACCTACATCTACCCTCGATGCTCAACCTTGGGCCTGTTTCATTCAAACAACTTATTTGGACCGGTTTCCCTCGCGAAACAAAACCACCTACTAATGGACAATGGAATTCAAATTCAAGCCCAGTCCAGTTTAATTTCTAATAATGTTGCTCTAGTGAGTGTGTTTTTTTGAAAGTCAATTAGCTCCCAGCGCTAAACTGACATAAGTATTCGTATATGTTGCCATTTCGTAACCCTCACGCCTTAGATCATACTCGAGTGCAAAACAAACCCGAAAGTGGTATATTAATTGTGTCGCTCGTGTCGGCTAACACACACACTCGATTTGTCACTAATCCCGCTTTTTTCGGGTTCGCCATTTATGTATTTACCTGTGTAATCCGTTGCTCGATGATTACTCTCCACACTCCATTTGAAGTGCACTTAACTGCTTTTACTTTTACTCCACTTCAACTTTTGCGTATATGTGTATTCCAGACGGACCACAACAACAATGAAAACGGCGATCAAGACACTACAATCCGGTCCGGACTCCCCGACTTATATCACAGAACTTGATACGCTTTTCGGAGCAAAACAAAAACCAAACCAAAAACAGTTTCATAATCACGCCGTAATGTGAATTGCAGAAAATATGATTGGAATATCGTTATACACGGCAAAAGCAACAGACACAGATGCACGGTCGAATAAGATCACTTTTAAAATAAATTGCGGTAGCTGCTGGGCTTGGTGGGGGTTGGAAATACAATTCAATTCATCTGGCGCGAGTACGCGTGCGCTCTGGCTTCAGATTGGATTGGATTTCGATAGCTGGTGGCGGCTTTGTAGGTGGGAATTTGTAGTGCATTTTGAAATCTGCCCACACCGGTTATTCTACTTTAAATTATGGTGTGGAAAACGGAGACAGCCTACACCCAGTTTGTGTTTTTTTTTTTTTTTTTGTTAGTTCTCTGCTGCCTTTGATCCGTGTTTTTGCTTCACCAGTTTGTCACTCTTTCGTCACTTGGTGTGTTTGTGTTTCAGCCATGGAAACTGTGACGATTCGAAGATTTACACAGCCTCAGACCTCAGAGAGGAACTCAGAGGAAAATCCGAAAGCAAATTTGTACCATTACATCAGTGTACACGGTATGATGTAAGCGGGTGACTGATTTATATTTAGTGCCGTGCATTTCTTTTTTAATTGCGGAACACATTGTAAAATGTATACACGCACGCAGGAGCGCAGCAATTATGTTACAAATGTAAACAAGTCACTTTAATGGGCTGTTGGTGTTTGTAATTGATGGCATGGCGGAGAAGTGTGACCAATGGCGGTTGAATGGGTGTTTTGAATGCAAATTGGACGCGATTGACAAAGGTTTAGATTGACAATTCTCGATTTGAGACTGGTACATTTCTCATAACAATCACAGTTTGGTGTCCATCACTCTTGTTTTATTTTCTAGAAACTGGGCACATTCATAAACCTATAGTTGTCTCAAGTCGACTAGATTGGTCGGGACTAAGTGCAACCAGAACGCAAAAACTACAATGGTCGGTAACGTCACTCTTCTTACGTCAAATTAGTACTCCATCACAAATTTCTTTGACAAGATTCGTCGGCTACTTGTCCATAAATGTCAAATGAAGAAGTTGTTCATGTGACCGATCTGACGAATGAAAACTGAGGAACATCAAATTAGCCAGCTGTCAGACTTACTAAACTAGATACTTGAGAGTCTGCATTGTAAGAGTTGTCTTATAATAGCCAACGATTTGAGAGGGCATTACTGCAGGTTCTTACATTTCATTTCAAGAAACCGCTAAATTCAGCCGTCAGTTTCTAGTTTTAATTTTTACTATGTTTGTGAGGTTAAGTTCAACCGGGGGTTTGTGGATATCGACGATTTTTTGTGGATTCCGAATTAAATAACATTTTATGTCAGTTGGTGGCGAAAACGTTTATTTAACTAGATTTAAAGTAAATCCAGATTTTTACCAGATTAGCTGTCAGATTATTAAACGATATTGCCTTTGAAGTTTTATGACTGTTCACAGTCCGCATATTCGCAATTCCCGCCTTATATTTAAAGGGTGGGCCATCTAGTGGTTTCTTTTTAAATCATAGGTTATTTTGACACTGACAACTGTTTCCCGCTCGAACGCCGTTGTGTTACATAATTTAAATGAATATTTGCTCTTACAAATAAAGCCATAATACATGGACAAAAATGTAATTTTGTTCATATTATTGCATTTTTAAAAATAAAACTGTATTTGGCCCACCCTGTATATGCCTAGCGCCTCACCTGCACACTTTCTTAAATTCTTAAACACATCTGCCTAGTGAAACAAAATTGATCAAAACAAATATTTTACGTAATGCTCTCAACTTTCAATTATTGATATCAACAAAATCCAGAAATATTTTCACAACTTTTAACATTTCACCGAAATCAACTTGATTCCGTCAGAAAACCTTCAATTTCAAATTATACCTATGCGCAGTCATTAGCATATTCAAAAGAAACAAATAAACCAAATAAAACAGAATCCAACAAAAAATAATAGAAAACAATTTGGAAAGCACATTTCCATTTATGTACAACAACAACCAATAAGCGATTTTATTTGTTTTCGTTTCCAATGAATGTAAACAATAATAGCTGTCACTGTCACTGCAAGGGGATTATAACCTGTGATGTAATCAACTCCATCTGCTGGGGACAGGGGAAAACAAAATCGAAGTGAAATTCATTCACGCAGTGTGACGAAGGAATTCGAAAAAGGATTTCAAGATGAACACATGAAAGATATGAACAAAAAGGGGAAATGCGGAAAAGAAAGAGAAACCCCATGCGAGTAAGCAGTTTAGTATGCTTTTAATTCGCTTCGGCGAACTCTAGTTTCGCAAGACGACAGCGACAGGTGAGCTAGCTGTTCGTGCAACTGGATCTGCATGGTAGACATTCCACAGCAAAAGCAAAAATAAAAACGATGTATGGGCTTAAAGTGGACCGGAATTTAAGTAAAGCAAGCAACAACAGAAACAAATATATATATAAATTCGCCTCAACTACTCCACGCGAAAAATAAAATGTAAAAGTATCTGCACTTTTGCACACCGCATTACACCTATTAAGCTGAGCGATTTCAGAGACTTCAAACAGGTGATAGTTTAATGGGAGCTATTAAACTGGTTTCGGTGATGTGTGTGTTTAGCATGAATACCATATTGCATGACCCACTTCAATATGCGCGCATCGTAGAGGAAGTGAAAGACTTTCGCTTTCGATTTCGATTTCGATAAATGCTAATTCGAACGAATCGATTGTTTAGTATCGAAAAATTAGGAGTATTATTTGCGCACTAATCTGCTTGGCTTTCTTGATAGAGAGAAGGGTTCGTTTTGGTCTCAAAAGTTGATAACGCTTTGAATTCATTTCATTTTATTTATAGAAGCATGCTTAGGAGATTGATGACTGAAATTGCAGATTTATAGATTCAAAGTCATAGCCTAAAAGGTAATTAGATTGGGCTTAGCACTTTTGAAGTTCAAACTTCCGCGCTCTGTCAAAAAGAGCTGATTTTTGCCACTTTTACTTTGCAAACAACGACATCAGTAAGTTTGCAATACTTTTTTACGAACCAAATGGATGATTAGAATCGTATAACATTTCAATCATTTGAAATCGAAAGCAATTGAATGATGTTCCAACCATTTGAATCTCCGTAATCAATTTAAAAATTTTACAACCATTTCCATTTTTCCAATCATTTCTATTCATTTGCAACCATTTTCGCTTTCAAGCCCCGATCGATATTACCATATAATCGATTGAAGTCCACAAAAATGATTTATATGCTCAGAACTATGACTAGTTTGACTAGTTCTGACTGACAAATTCATCGCACAAAAGAATCAGACTGTGACCTGCGATATTTAAAAAGTATCTACATCTACACAAGTTGATGCGCTGTCATTTTATGTAACTTCGAGATCAAAGGTACCTGAGAAAATTCTATGAATTTCACAATGAGAACAATTTTTTTTACAATTACCTACCTGATGAAATCTACAACATTGGCAGAACTCTGCGAGCTGTCACTTCTGCGTTTTCAAATAGTTTGACAGAAGCGGCAAAAATGGGAGCAAAACCCAGTGCATATGTCGTTGACAAAAATGGACGCAAAATATCGATAAATCGGGCGGAACATCTTAATAGACAGTTGTTTCGATTGTGTTCGGTTTCGGTCTCTATAAACGTCAATAGATTCCATATGGAACTGGGTTTTCTCCACGATCTGTCATTGTAAACAGAACTGTTATAAGCGCTACCCCTCGCCACAGTCTTCCATCAACATTTTGTTCGACTGTACTTCCTTCATCGCCATGTAATACACGTGTTACCCCTTTGACAATCCTCACAGCTTACACATTACACAATCCACTTTCTTCATTAGTTCACCACAATTGATCGAATTCTTCAAAGACCAATCTAATCGCACAACAAGTGATGCCAAACTACCGGTTATAGCCACTCTCCAGTCGGTCACATCACACAACAAAAACAGATGTTACAACAAACCAACTAATTGATGTCCCCATTAAAGAGATCAACCGCCATTACTGTCAAAAAAAAAGAAAAAAGTAAAAACAGCTTGCCCCAAACTAATTGCAATTTAATGCAAAGTGTTACCGATTTTTCACTTCATTATCTCGTTGCCACAAATGTGACAATATCTGACAAAATAATTCATCTTTCTTAAGTCTTGGTTGTTCGCTGTTGGTTGTATAATCGTTTTTATTTACGGATGACAGTTCTTTTGATTTGACGCAACAAATCGAACGGCGACATGTTGTTCAACAGAAATGTCGTTTCTTTTCTGGTCACGTTCACATGTATATTGAAAATAAATAAAACGGATGTCAGTCTAGTCATCGGCAGATGGCTTGAAAATAATATATAAATTAACTATTATTTTTTGGCAAAACAGAGGTGTGAAGTTGAAGTGTGATAAAGGCCGTATTTGTTTTGGGAACAACTTTTATTTTGGCAAGGTGTACATTTTGGTTATAATGCCTCTGGAAGGTCGCATAACTGAGTTTCAATGGTGCAACCGTTTTAATCGGCACATGAGTCACATAATCGGATAACCACTCTATGCCAATGAACTTAATCCCAAAATACCTTTTACCACACAAATTTTCGACCAAAACCGATTACAACAAACTTATGACTTTGCGGTGGATAACAGAAAAAAATTCTTCACTTTCACCATCCAATATGCACTTTGAGTAATTACAACATTTAAAAGTCATTAGGAAAATTTTGCAACCAATTTTTTTTTTTTCTTACGAATACGGGTATTTCTGCACAGCTTCGGCTTCGATTGCGTACTAATGAGCTGAAGTCTGAAGATAATAATCGATTGCATAGGCTAAGAGGATTTTAAAAAGATGTGTCGTGGGAAAAATTGCTTTTTTTTATTGGAATTGCTGGCAGCAGCTGTATTATTGAGAAAAAGGTTTTGCGTTGATATGAATGGAGTCTGAACTAGATTTCGTTGATGTGGGGATGTCAGTTTAAAAGCGAGGTCTAAGGTTGTAGGTTATGTCATTTTATTAGACATGCCGCATGCATATTTGAGAGCGGATTTTTATTTCTACAGTCTATGAAAACACGGTTATTTTTCTGGTTTGAATGCCAGTTTTTGAAACTTTAAGCGAACAATTTTCTAAATACAACTGCAGGGTTACCGCTGAACTATGACTTAATTGATATCACTCTCTCAACACTGACACTTTTTTTGGCTTTTTATTCAAAGTTTGTGATTGCTCCTTATTTTGATTGTCAAAATCGTATCATCACCTTCACTTAACAGAGGGCGTATGTGTTAAGTGAACTAACAATGAACTGAGCCTGACTCCGCATGTGGTTCTTAACACTAGCAAGTTAAGCTCTGTTCACACTAGATATGATTTAATGGAAGTAAACCAACTTAAGCCAGCGTTCGATTACATTCAAACTATAGGTATGCCGTGACCATAACAAGGACTAATAATTATGCGCATTTTAAACATTTGACTGAAATTTAGTGGATTTTCGTCTCTTTTGACACTATCCTCAAAGTCCGAATAATCGTAGTAAAGCTGACCAATTGGTCTTCGCAATGTTAGAGTGGCTTCTATGGATCTGGAGGGTAGATAGTAAATCTTGTTAGCCTGACCAAATTCCACTGTCCAATGTCATTCAAAGAAGGCTACGATAGAACCTTTGCGAGTCAGAAAATATTGTGCGGAAACTGACTCGGATGGGATTTGTGCCACTTTTGACGGCCCATCTGAGCGAGTTGTCATAAATTCAACCATCGGAGAAACTCAAATTACATCTAAATGGGTTTTTTTTTCACAGCGCCACCTCCCGGGAACGCCTGACAAACATAATAAAACAATCAAACTGTCCGAACAAAGCTTCTCAAATCAGCTCATCAGATTCGGCATGCAATTGTTGATCCCTTCCATTCGTCCCAAAAAAAAAAAACATACAACCGATCGGACAAATTCCCCAATAAAGTAGGTACAGCAAACCAAGTTAACGATTTCTGACACCCGTCCACTAAAACTGCACAATTTTATTTAAAAAGATCTTAACCCTTAGGGTTACAACTTACAAGACTCAATTGGGGTATGATTTAAAGTCACCATCAATTATGCCATGATTTTCATCCTTGGGCCATAAATCCGCTGCATATTGAATCGTTACTGTTTTTAGCGCCCAGTTGAACTTTTGGACCATCAGCCGAAATAAAAGTTACATCAGTTTGATAGGCGATAAATAACGAGCTTGCTCCATTTTCTATAACCATTTGAAATCGGTTTTACTAATAATTACCTTTCACTTCTAGTCCACTTAATGATGTAAAAGTAGTCACCTAAGATGTATAAATTCATTGAGTACGTAACAAAGCTTTGTGGTACAATCTCATTTATATATTTTCTGTCATTATTTTATAAAAGTATTAAGTTGAATGGAAACTTTACGAAACTAATTCGAATGGACTGGACAGATTAAAATGATTTTTTCTTTTATTATCATAACAACATAATTAGCTTTAATGAAATGTTGACATTTGATGTATTTATTAGCCAGCCATAACCATCATTATTGAACCAACAAAAAAATACTGGGAATGATAAATTTCTTTATCGTTCATCAATTAATTTTCATTGCAAAATTTTCGGCGAATTATGTTTCCACATTTAATTGGGACGTCCATTTTACTCGTCATTCATAATAGGTGAAATACAAATATGGAGATTTGTCTTTTGCGACATCTCACTTTCAACTTTCGCCATAAATCAAGACCCGTCAGTCGCCTCACTTTGCTTATGCAAAAAATAATAAGCATTTTCCAAACTGACCATAAATCACAAAAGGCACTCAGTCAAAGAAAAACCATGCAGCTGCTCATCTTTATTTAAAAAAAACTCACAAACAAAGTGTGATCTGTTTACAAATTGACAGCTGATTTATGTGTAGGTGTAGTATAGGTCCACATCCATCTCCAAAGCCAAGGAGGAAGTGCATCCAAGTATCCACAGTGTTTTGTTTTTCTAATTTAAATAAAATTTATTGATCACGAGTTCCCGCATAATGCTGAGTGCAGCGAAAAGTTCAAACCATCGAGACTTTGACATTTTCCTTTACAAATCGGTGATGACAGCGATTGTCAATTGCATAGTGGAAAGTAATGATGATCTTCAATAGGGGTTTCTTATGCATGGAATCAATTAAAAGCGAAGGCAAAAATGCAGAAGAAGACGACAGAAGAGGAAAACGAAAAATTACTGTAGGTATAGAGGTAATTTATTTAACGCTTTTTGTTTTATTTTTTTACGATAAAACGTGAAGTGTGTCAAATGAGATTTATTGACTGCTTCTTTTGAACGTACTTGTCCACAAATCACGTACGAGTAGCTTATTGAGTGAAAATATGAAAACTCAATTGATTGAATCTTCTTTTTGCTTTATGGTGGTGTAACGTGTACCTAAATCAACCGCACAAGCGCAGCATATACTTATGAGTTCATATAAACAAATATAATGAATGAAAGTATGATAACTTGACGATAGAGAAGACGTGTTGGGATTGTGAATTTTATTGTAAGAGGATGTAAGAACATATGGCACAAAGTCTAGATAACAGGGTGACACACATTTTAGTTAAAACGAATGTGGTTTTCCAATAATAATTTTCAACCTTTACCTTCAGTTTATTGTAGGTCGCATTAGCTCATTTTATGTCAATCATTTTGATACTGTGTAGTTAAATTTAACGCGGACGGTAAAAATGGTTGTAAGTGCCGGCCAATGCTGTATTTACGGCCATATTCTTCAATCACCTTAATCAGGGTTAAGATTAACGCTATGGGATAACATTATTCATTCTGTAATCCGACGTTTAACTCAGTTCTGTACACCTAGTCGGTGTTTAACCAGTTTGAACTTGAATTTTTCTGCCAAAGATCATAACTCTTACTCCATTTTTAAAATATTGCGCGGTATAAACTATAAATTATCATTTTTAACCATCATCTTAAATATTTTGTAGGTCACAGTAGATAATTTTGTATATAAAGTGTCATTGTGAGTTTGTAAAAATGAACCTAGACACTCAAAATGAATATTAGAAGGTACTGCGAATTGATTTTTTTTTGTTCAAGGCGTGTTTGACATTTCTTCAACTGAATGAAGCAGAAAAGGAGCAAGAAAACAAAACAAAATCTTATTCCTTTCGAAATTTGGAATACGTTCGAAATATGTATCCGTTTTTACAAAAAAAAATAATAAATGAAATAAATAGGCCCAAATGAAGCGTTGAAAGTATAAACATTGGTTAGAAATAGCTTAGATATGGATTAAAGGAGCACTTCTGACGAATTCAGCCACGAAGCTGTCAAAAATTGTTGACATGATTAAAGTAAAGTTTCCGACGCATTAGACACATTGCTATACTATTTTTGAACGGCGGTGTCAATAATTATAAAATATATAATTGAACCTTCAAAAGATCTTCTCCGAGCTAAATTCCTACCGTCAAATTTTGTAAGTTCATCCAAGAGTGTAACGAAAAGATGGGCCTACTCAAAAGACATCCCTGATTAACTCCCCTACTAGAAACAAGACTCAATTTAAGAGATTACGTAACAAATTGTTAATATAAGTAACAATGATGGACTCATTGAACTCAAATGACATCTGTAATAATTAATGTATGTATGTATATGTACGTATTTTATTGAGACTTCCATTTCCATTCATATATTAATGTTTTGTTTTACATAAATTAATTATTTTAAAATCGACTTAGAATTGGACTGGCTGTCACTGCAATATTTACTTATTTCCAATTAAATTAACAAGAAAATCAAATTACAAACTTCGCAGTTACATAAAAAAACAGGTTTTGTCAATCGAAACATGACAGATAGCTCCCTAATAAAGGAACAAATTGCTTTTTTGACATTGCAACTGTGAATGTTTGAGAAATTGCATACCCAAATGTTCACGGAAATGTGACATTTCTTTAAAATGAGCTCAGGCGAGAGCAGAAAACACCACGGGCCTTACCAAAACACATTTTTAGTCCGACTTTAAATTTCAATAGTTCACAATGGATAAATTTTGCATACAAAATTTGGCAATTGTGATTTTATGTAGGTTTTAAGTCGAAACTTAAATTTGTTATTAGCACGGCTTTATAGCCTGTCAATTTGTTTGGTATAAGTCAAGTGTCATCTTTATATCGAAAAATAACTGATAAAAGTAGTAGAATCTCACACAAAAATCCCTCAGATTATGACTGACATTTTGGCACGATCTGCGTCATTCCCCTCAATGAATCAGAAATTCTTCCAAAAAGTACGATGACTAAATTCTACGACAAAAACCACAAAATAAAAAAAAAAAAACCTACCTTGACATTTAACGAATCCCAACAAAATCCAGAGTGCAATACTCTTCGAGACAACCGTTGACAGTCCCATGTTGTTTTCCAAAAAAATGTACGCCTTTCCGATTGGATAATCCGAGAGTATTCAAAAATAAATCACGAAGCGTTTAAATCATTTCATAATTGCACAGGACGAAATGTTTCGCGCACGTTTGCTTTTATTTTTTTTTTTCGCCACACTTTCTTACACTCAACTCAAACTCTTGGGCAAGACTTTGATTTTTTTTTCTAAATATTTCCTTAAATTTTTTATAAAAAAAAACAAACACGCGTGTTAAATTGACTTTAATTTTGAACACCACTCGAAAAGTATACAATTTGGCTGTGCATGTGTACTCGCATTCGTTTTAACCATGAAGATGTAAAAACAATAATAAAATACGCCGATATGTGCACAAGTAGTAGATTTTTTTTTTCTTATTTTTGTTGATTTTTTGCGAAATCAAACCATAAAGCTCGCTTACAAATTCATCTAACACGTAGCAGTTGTATGCACCTTGAGTTTTTGAATTAAAACCGCACAGATGTTGATGATGGTGGTACCGACCGACGAGGAGGAGGAGGAGGATTGTGGTGGTGGATCAAGTAAACCACTAAGCTATTTCCGAAAAGGTCACTTGAATTTCGATGCCAAAACTGAGAAGTGTTGCAGGTTTTTCTTGAATATATTTTTATTTGCCAACGAAGAATTTTGTTTTGACTGGGCTTGCGTTTGATATTTTAATCACGCGTTTAGCCGCGCACGGACCGTAATGAAATTAGAAATTAAATGCGACAGAAAATGCAAAGGAACGGGCTGCGAAATGGGGGTCAGGCAAAAGGCAAATAAATAAAGACAGCATTGGATATATATGTAATACACTTGCCGGCTGTTCGCACACGACACGAAGAACAAAAAGAAAACAGTATCTCTTTACCCACTATACGAAACACGGATTGAGAAAGTATCTCTGACCGTAATCGCGGTTGGAACCAAACTGAATCAAGGTACCATAGTTGGGGTTTCAGATTCAGACAGACAGTGTGTTCAGGTGGTAGATCCGCTGGTGCTTACGGCTTACCATACACCATTTACCTGCAGAGCCGCGGACCCGCAAACCAAAAGGCAAACGAGTTGTGCTTGTGCTGTGCTGTTGGTGTATCTTGTATCTGTATCTGACTTGCCTTGGAGTATTTCTTCAGCTTTTGTGGTAATCGTATGCATTATTATTGGTATATGGTTGGTAACGTAACGTAAATCGGATGTGGTTCTCTTGAGTCTTGAAAGCTTGCCAGTTGCAGTTGACTTGAGGTGGTGCTCTCTTGGACAACTTAGTTTGGGTTATTTCGCTGCTTAAGAGAGATTACATTTTCAATAGAAAACCTTCTCCGAGTAGATGCCGAGATGGCCCAATCACAGGGTTCATCTTAGGGCAAATATAAATAAATTCTGTATCGTGGAGGTCTGATCATTTCGAGGATAGGGGTTTAGTCGACTTAGTTGATAAAGACCTACGAGATACTGTTGTTCGCCTGAGGGGCAATGACTTTGAAGGATTCTGTGACAAATCTCAGCTCATGAAATATTCAGGCAGCTTTCATGAGAGGTTCGCGATCTAAGACGTAAGTTAGTCCGACTTTGTGGCATCATTTTGTCTTGAAAGGAGATTTTCGTAACTGAAAATCCAAAACCACTTAAAACTAATAATGCTTTGAAGCCATATTTCAGCTAATTTTTTCTTTTCTTTTGTTTTGTAAACCATATGTTAAATTTTTTATCCATCAAAGTGAGTAATTTTTTGTACCAGTGTTTTTGTATTGCCTTGCTTTGAGGTTAGGTTAGGTTTGTAAACTGGTTAATACTGACTCATTGTGATGCCAAACAGAAAAATTCGGAAGAGGTTTCTTATTCATTTTTTATATATAATTGGAACAAAAGGCATTGAAGGTGTCAATGTCACGTGTTTTTGGGCTTTAAAATTATTTGTACTACGCGTTCCGATGGAAGTTTTTTCAAACTTCGAATCTTGTGCGATCAATTTCAATGATTTCTTAACTAACCAAGGCTTTTTCATGCCTTTTAGGCATTTTTTCATTAGCCAAGGCTTTAAGGCTTGGTTTTTCAAAAAGGCATCTTTTTTTCAAATATTTTTCAATTTTTTTTCTTTTTTGATTCAACATATTGACTTTTTTTTTAATGTATCATTTCAATTACTAAGACGTTCTGATAGGCTAAAAGTTTTTTTCAATACCTTGTACCTACTCATGAAACTAAAATGCCAAGAATTTTGTTCCTATTAAGATTTTCTTCTGTGATTCATTATTTAATTTTTTATTGGAAATAAAAACTGTTTTTTGTTAATTTTTGAAGTAAAACTTCTTTAGGCACGCTTGACTTGGGGGTAAGCTGGTGAATGCGTCACGAAAGCGTTACGGAAATTGCGAACGGAAGTTGAGAGGGAGATATAAGTTAGTGAAGATAGAAAGAGAGAGAGAGTTACGTTTCGTTTCGTATATTACTGTAGGGGCAAGAGAGAGAGAGGTGTGAGCACACATTTTCTTTCTTTCTTTCTTTCTTTCTCTCATAGCCAGTTACGTTTCGTATAACTAAGACACAGCACACAGTGTATCAGTGATACCATATAGGGGGATTTATCGCTTTTTGCGCGATTTTTTCACTTATAACAAGCTAAAAGGGACAAAAGGATTTTTCAGACGGCATAGTACAAAAAGAAAGGGATTTTACTTTTTGGTCAAATTTTGTTCCTAATTGCTCATTTCATTAAGAATAAAAAAATTAGTCAACCTACGACCAAATTAAATATTTTCGTGTTTAGAAAAAAGTCATTCAAAATATCTGAATGCTTTCATTTTCTTTTTCTTATTTCCCTAAACTGTTTCATAAAATGACATATCTGTGAATGAATTCACGAGTATTTTTTAAAATAATAAATTTACTTATTTATATATGTAAAAAAGCTTTACCTCATTCTCAAAACAAATTTCTGTTTCATTTTTGTATGAAAAATCAAGAATAATAAAGTTTCTTGCATACCAGTCATTTTCAAATAATTCATAAGATATTTATTTTATGTTGAATACTATTTTCATTTTAATTCCGAATGCAATTTTATGTTTCTTTTTGTAACGTCTTAAAAATATATAGGATGTACCTACTTTACTAATTATGTATTTATTTTTGTTAGCTTGCATGGTTAATGTATAATGTAATTTGTATTTGTTACTAATAAAAAAGACAGAATTTAATAAAATACATGTTTTTTATTTAATTTAATATTTCGTGTGATAAATGTGGGATTTTGTTATATTTTGGCGAGGGATAAAAGGGATATTTTGGGTATAGCCTGCCTCTAATGTCTGTTATCACTGCAATGCAGGCCTTTTATCTGTATCACACTGAGAGAGACGTGCGAGCACACATTTTCTTTCTCTCTTCCTCTCATAGCCAGTGCATGAAGTTTTACTTCAGTCGTGTGGTCTAAAGCACACTTGTTTTTTTTTTTATGTTTAATTTATTGTTTCAGTTTACCTAAAAAAAAAGATTTTAGGAATTATTTCATTGAAAAAGGCATCTTTTTTTCTCAAGTTAGGCATTTTTTCGTCGAAATTGGATGGCAACGCTGTGCTCAACATTTCTAAATCGGTTTGCAAAAACACAATCCGTCACAATTAAACCGTCAGCATCACGCCGGACAACTCCTCGTCTACAAATTAGGCCAAATTAGCTGATGTTGTTTATATTTCGACCTCACAATCCGTCTAGCAGCGCCTTCAATTATAACGACTTCCTATACCACTTTTCGCATTTTTCAAAGACAACTATCTTCGTGATGTATATGCAAATATATCGCCAGCGACGTCAATTGTCTTTGTAACGTACTATAAATAAAGAAAAAACACCTCCCCTGTATAACCGAACACGTCCAACACCTCTCGCAGTACATGATCATGTTACACGACAGCAAAGTTTTTTTGATTTACGCATCGCCTGTCAATTGTTACAACCTGACAACACGTTTGCTACATCCAAGCGCGAATTAAAACACTTGGTTCTTACTTTTAAAATTAAACAATATTTATTTGGAACTATGTCCTTTATTATTGAAATACTTTTTACTAATTCTAAAAGGAGCTTAAGGCTACTATGTAGTTACAATAAGACTATCGATAAATTCATCATACAGTCGTATTTATATACTTTTCTTATCTATCTACAAGGAGACCCAAGCGTACAATCGTCTTGCTTGATAATGAAGAAGAGATAATATTCCAACATTGTATACAAACGATATTATCTCTTTTACATATGTTATCATTGTAGCGTTGTGTGCAAGACTGTACTAGAGACTAAAGATATCATTGAATACAAATAATGTTATCTTTTTTCTCAATATGTTTTGCTATGGATACTTAACTCCCCCCCTTGTTAAACGAAATCGTCCCGATTTTTCGACGCTATTTTTAACATCTCTCTTTCATAAGTTTTGTTATATGCGTCAATCTTTTTTTGTTTTTGACGATCTGTTATACATTGTATAGTTTTTATCATTACGTACGTAAATGCTAAAATAACAATCAGTGTTACAATTGTGTATATAGTTGATAATATCGGTTTTTCTTCAAAAGGAATAATTAGTTTTTTTAAAGTATCTATGTTATCGAATTTGTATATTGTATCTTCTTTAATTATTTGGTCGATGTAAGACTCTGAATTATGATTTCTTAATATAACTTCTTTAATTTGCTTATGCATGTTTTTGTATATTTTATCATCTAGATTTATAGTATTTTCATAAGTAACTAAGTTTATACCATTAATTGTTTGATTATTTAGCTTATGCTTACCGCTTAATAACATAACACCGGATTCAATTTCTAAGTCGTAATCGTATTCTTGTTTAATGTTGCATTTTGAAGTTATATTCTTTAAAAGTGGAATAAGACAATTTTCTTCTTCAAAGTTAATTTCACAAATGTTTTTAAATTTCGTATGCAAAGCTACAATCTTTTGGGGTTGTATAACTTCTTTCATCTGCCTTAGTAAAGAGTCTTTGTCCTTAAACTTTATTATGAGTCTTATTTTGTTACCAAAATAGATTTGTGTTTCGATATTATTTGTTATATCTTCAATAAGTTCGAACTGTGCAGTGTATGCATTAAAAGGCTGATTCACAGTTTTTATTATATCATTAGAAGAACTTTCAGCTGAATGTGCTGTTTCTATGGTAGAAGTATTTATGCGTTGACGTGATAATGCGTCAGCTACAAGATTTAGGTTTCCTGGTTTATAAACTAATTTTGCTCCAAAGTCTTCAATGATTCCCTTCCAACGTTTCAGCTTTGTGTTGGGATTTTTTTCTGATACCGAATATATAAGGCTCTGGTGATCGGTATATATGGTTAAGTCTGCTATACCATATATGTAGTTTCTGAGTTTTTGTAAGGACCATATGATCGCTAATAGCTCTTTCTCGTTTGTGCTATAGTTCTCTTCTGTCTTACTCAGTGTTCTTGACAAGAAGTGTATAGGTTGCTTATTCTGACTTAGTACGGCTCCAATAGCTATGTTGGATGCATCTGTAGTAAGCTCGAATGGTTTACTATAATCCGGTTGAAAAAGTTCGACTTGTTCTTTCAAATAATTTTTTAAAATTCTAATCGCTTCTAATGCTGAATCATTCAGATTTAACTTAATATTTTTACTTTGTTTTTTGTTTACTTTACCGTTATCTCCTCGTAAATATAATGTCAGGGGCTTGGCTATGCTTGCGTATCCTTTTATAAACTTACGATAGTAACCTGTAAGACCTAAAAATCCTCTCAAATCCTTTACCGTTTGTGGGACTGGAAAATTTTCTATAGCTGCTATTTTCTCAGGGTTCGTAGTGATTCTACCATGTCTGATTATGTGACCTAAGTATTCTACTTCTTCTTGAAAAAACTTACTTTTCTCATCAGATATTTTTAATGTGGCTTTATTGAGTACGTCGAATACTTGACTTATGTGCTGTATATGTTCTTCCTCAGATGAAGAATATATCAATACGTCATCAATGTAAACGTGTACGAATTTACCTACAAAGTCTCTCAAAATGTCGTCCACGCATCTCTGAAATATGCTTGGTGCATTTTTGAGCCCGAAAGGCATTCGTTTAAAATGATATTTTGCGCCATTTATAGCAAAAGCTGTTTTTTCTTTATCATCTGTTTTGATTTTAATTTGGTGGAAACCTGACTCCAAATCTAACGTTGTAAAGTACTTGGCTTTACCTAAATTTTGAATTGTCATGTTGACATCCGGAATGGGGTATCTGTCTGTTACAGTGTGAGCGTTAAGTTTTTGGAAATCAACAACCATGCGCCGTTTTGGTTTTCCTTTTTCGTCCAAACCTTTTTTAGGTACTGTCCATATGGGACTGTTATAAGGACTATGGCTTTTTTCTATTATATTGTCATGTAAGAGTTTCTGTATTTCTTTGTTTACGAATTCGTTATCTGCTATGGGATATGGATATTGTTTAACATAAACCGGATTATCATTGGTCGTCCTAATGCTTGCTTCTATAGTATCTGTAAAGGGTAACGGTCCTATGCTGTTATTAATCTTCATCAGTCTATCTATGTCTGCTTTATAAATATTATTTTCCCCAATTATGTAATTAATTTTCTGAATAGATTCGACACTGCTTATGGTAGTTAGAGTCATATTACTGAAATTTATTTCCGCGTTTAGAACTTTAAGTCCTTCATATCCTAATATCATATCAAAAGACTGAATATCCTCTAATTCAAAAAATGTTATATTTTTCTTTAATATCCTAACTACTTTCTTTGTATCTACCATAGAATAACCATGCATTGTTTTTATTTTTATAGGTTTAATTTTAATTTTTTCGCTAGAATCGCATTTTCTATTAATGTAATTATGGGTTGCACCAGTATCAATAAGAATTTTATAAATTTTCTTAGAAATAGTACTAGTTAAATTTAAGCAGGGCAACCCGTCTACTAGTTTAAATGATCTATTCTTATGTTATTATTTACCATACATTCCGTTTCATCTGCTTCTGCATATGTACTGCTGACATCGTCTCTGCGTTGTTGTCGGGAGTTATTTACTCTCTGCTGCTTGAAGTTCTGCTGATAAGATCGTTGCGGTCTGTTGTGTGTGTTGAAACTCCCGCTGTGTTCACGTTTCGCTGGTGGATTATATACATCGGGTTTGTATTGATTCCAATTTTGTCGCTGTGCATGTACAATTTGTCTCGAGTTTATCTCCATCGGCTGTGGTCCGTCATTTCTCTTGGAAGGGTTTAGGCGTGGTCCTTGATTGTGTTGCTGCATATTATCGTATTGCTTCTGGGGTTGATAATTCGTTGTTTGGCTCGAATAGTTTGGTCTTCTTTCGTTTCTGTGTTCATGTGGCATATTTTTGTGGTGCTTATCTTGAGTGAGATGTAAATGCCTGTGCACATTATCATGTTCTATTCTGCGAGCAATTGCGAATGCGTGTTCTAGATCATTTATTGTAGCTGAATATAATGATCCTCTTGTAAAGTTGTCACTCATACCATCAATGAATATACGAACTGCGTCGTCGTTAGCATTTTTAATTAGTCTGTCGATTATATTCGGCGGATCACCTGACATAGTGATTTTTGATATTATTAAATTGAGATTTTTATTTATCTCGTCGTGGTATTCAGACAGTGTGCTTCTTTTTTGCGTGATGGCTTTCATCATGTCTTGTAGCACGTATAGAGGTTCTTGATTAGAGTACGTATAATCTAATCTGTTACGTATCGCCTCAAAATTAAAAATTGTGTTATAATTAGTTAACACATTCGCGGCTGCTCCCTGTATTTTACTTTTCACTATAGTCAATGCTGCTGCGTACTTACTGTGTGTTTTGAGGTTTTTAATGCTGTCCATTAATCTGGATGCTTCTTCGCGCCACGACCGATAATTTGATTGATCGCCGTTGAAAATAGGTAGGCTTTTAAATGCGTCTAACTGTATTTCACTACCATCTGTATATGTGGTTCTTATTTCCTCTAGCACAGGTATGTTTGGTACTATGCCTAATCCAGATTTTACTTCATTTAGTTTTGTTTCTAAATTAGTGTTTATTTGATTTTGGTTAGTTATTATTGCTGCTAACCTTGCATTCTCTGTGCGTGTGTGCTCTAGGGTTTGTGTTACTGTGTTGCACCTGGTTTCTAAAGCTTCTAATCTTGCCATTAATACTGCGAGTTGTTCCATTTTGAACTCGTGTCTGTTGTTGTCGAATTTGTGTGTTTTTTTTTTTTTTTTTTTTTCCACATATACACTTTCACTGAATTGCTTTGCTGCTTCGTACGAAGGAGCTATATTTGTACCTGCTATGCTAGGTAATTCTTGTAACCGGTAACGCGAGTGTTCTGTTTATACTAGATTTCACTACTTGTTCCCGAGGTCCGCTCGATTGAAGTTAAAAAGTATATTTAACCTCCTGGCAGGATCGCCAATTAAAACACTTGGTTCTTACTTTTAAAATTAAACAATATTTATTTGGAACTATGTCCTTTATTATTGAAATACTTTTTACTAATTCTAAAAGGAGCTTAAGGCTACTATGTAGTTACAATAAGACTATCGATAAATTCATCATACAGTCGTATTTATATACTTTTCTTATCTATCTACAAGGAGACCCAAGCGTACAATCGTCTTGCTTGATAATGAAGAAGAGATAATATTCCAACATTGTATACAAACGATATTATCTCTTTTACATATGTTATCATTGTAGCGTTGTGTGCAAGACTGTACTAGAGACTAAAGATATCATTGAATACAAATAATGTTATCTTTTTTCTCAATATGTTTTGCTATGGATACTTAACTCGCGCCCATAAATCTTGTACTTTACCATGTAGAATGCTTTTGCCACTTAAACTCATCTCTGGCTGAGGCTGTGCGTTTTTTATTCCGAATTTGTTTGCACCATTAAAATGCGAATCGGATTCTGCGCTGTCTATTTGACAAGATGGCATTTACACAGCACACAAGGCATCACTCCGGCTCCTTTAGCAAGTGCGCCGCGATGTCTAAAATACAATTTAATAAGTACACGAAATTGGATAGTTTTTTTTTTTGTTTATTTGTTGCGCCACAAGATGGACTGACTACAAGTATCAACTGTCAGATTCCGAACATCAAATGATGCTGCTGCCTGCACAACTACTCAATTTAAACGCCGACAATGCAAGGCACATTGCACATACGAGGAGACGTGGCCCGTGTCAAACTCACTCAATTCGACACCCAACTGCGGGACATGTATCCAACCGATGGAAACATGGTAAGAATGCGAACGGCCAGACACCTCCGGGTTGACCTTGCTGGGGAAGTGAATGTTGTGTAGTAACGCCATTGCTGTTGTGATACCCTTCCAATGGGTATAGGCTAATGCAAAGAGATGCATCTCTCGTGTTCGTTTAGACAAAGTGTAACGAATTGTTTATGACATTGCCAATGTTTGGGTTTTAAGTGTAGACGACAGAAGCTACTGGTGACAGAGGTTGCTCTAGAAGTGGTTGGCAACCTTTTTTCAAAGAGTGGATATGAATCACATACTTTTCTTATAAGCACTTAGTTTGAGTTGATTGCTGTTGGCGAAGCTAGTACATCTAGTACATTGCAGCTGTGATTGTTGAATTATTTAAAGTGGACAATATCGATCAATGAAATCGACTCTAATTGCTTTTCTTGGCAGTCCATTTTTGTATTTTTTCCACTTTCCACATTTTTTCTACTACAATTTTTGGACTTACACAAATTTTATCTCAAACGATTAAACATATAAATGCATAAGAAATTGGCTTTTGCGACTCGTTGCATGATATTTCCTTTGGCGAAGCTAGTACATCTAGTACATTGCAGCTGTCATTGTTACATTATTTAAAGTGGACAATATCGATGAATGAAATCGATTCTAATTGCTTTTCTTGGCAGTCCATTTTTGTATTTTTTCCACTTTCCACATTTTTTCTACTACAATTTTTGGATTCACACAAATTTTATCTCAAACGATTCAACATATAAATGCATAAGAAATTGGCTTTTGCAACTCGTTGCATGATATTTCCTTTGGCGAAGCTAGTACATCTAGTACATTGCAGCTGTCATTGTTACATTATTTAAAGTGGACAATATCGACCAATGAAATCGATTCTAATTGCTGTCCATTTTTGTATTTTTGTTTTTCCCTTTCACAAATCTACTACAATTTTTGGATTCACACAAATTTTATCTCAAGCGATTCAACATATAAATGAATAAGAAATTGCCTTTTGCGACTCGTTACATGATATTTCCTTTGGTCTAAGTTAAAGTACGATCTTTCTAAAAAGTATTCTTTAAGACGAAAAGTTCAAGCGTTTTCGTGTGCACAAACGATTTACTTCTGCAACTTAGAGAAAACCATTCGTGCGCACGAAAACGGTTTGAAGTTTTCGCCTTACAGAATCTGACCTCGCATTTAAAAAAACTGATCTGGATCAATAAAGAAACCAGTTTCATTTGCATTTGAAATAAATATTGACTAGAATTGTACCAGATTACTTCAGGTGGGTACAGTTCTATTCTATCACATTTTTCGCTCTATATTGCATCTACTACATTTCAGCTGTCATATTTTATTTGTCACTAATTGCTAACGCAGTACATAGCTAGCCCGCAGACCTCATTTTCGCAACCCCTGGTAAGAACAAGGTGAAGATAAATGGTAAAATTGAGAAAAGCAGATTATCCTGCATATTGAGGCAATAAATATGTAGGTGAGTCTAATTAACTGAGTTCATTTGTGGTAGGGCATTCTTGAAGAGATTTGGGTCATAAACATCGTACAGATTCTGAGAGACGATAAATGTGGAACATATCCTTACTGTTCGCATAAGTGCTTATAAATCCAATGCGCACGCTATCCTGCTTAAGTGGATGTCCTATTTTTCTGTTTCTAGTTTTATCTTGGTTAGAAGGAACCTGCCTACTTCATGGAGTTTGGCTGGTAGTCGCTAAGTTTTTCGCTGATTTAGTTAACCAATCGTCACAACGGCGAGTGAGGAGTAAAGTTTTGTAATTAAAAAGTCCTTTACAAAATGTAGAATAAGGATATTTCGCATATTCTCCTTCGGTGAGCTTTCATAATCCACCAACTAAATTTATATCCATATTATATTCATCCCAAAGGAATTTTTAATAATTGAATAGCATTTTGTTCTTCCGCGTGGGTTTTAGCGAATCGCAACTGTTTTTATTTCTAGTTCAGCTTAATGTTTCTGTAGAAAATAAAATTTCGCTCGAACTGAGTGAAATAAGCCCTTGAATTGATCGTCAACGCCAACGAATTAGTCTGAATTGTCACTCCCTTTTTCATGTGTGACAGTTGTGACAGTTGTGACAGTTTGTCATTATATACACCACGAATGGGATCCCCTTAAACCCCGAGAAATTTATTACGAAACTAGTTACATTTCAAAATCGGAAATAGACTTCTGGTGATCTTTGAATAATTTTCCAAATTTAATTTAATATCTTGCAGATATCCGCTTTTTGGTCTTCCGCGTGGGTTTTGGCGAATCGCATGCGATTCTGTGTCAACACTTTCATACGATACTGGGATTTTAACATTTCAAAATTCGCTTGCGAAGGAAATCTTCTTCCAGACAACTGGAAAGCGAACGAAATGCAAATCGCGTTCTTTGCTGACATTTTACACAAATTGGAAAATATCAGTAAAGAACAGTGGCAACCCATTCATGGAGTAGAAAAGTATCGGTAAGTTTGCATCAAATTTTATTAAAATAAAAACTGCTGAAAAAAAGTTCCAAATCGCACTTCACTGCGCGGCTCATTAAAAGCTTATGTCATTATTAACTTTCTGAAATGCTGACCACTCCTCCCCACACACCGTTAGCAAGCAACACCGAGTCCGAGCCGCATGCAATAAATCGATTAAACAATTACTTCCATTCGATCGCTCTAAATACTTTCAAGAAATGACTGGTGAAATCCATTTCGAAATATAGGTAGTTTTTCTGTTTCTTGTACGTAATCACATGAAACAAATTAATTACCAAAGTTACACACACCTTCGCACTGCTTTATTGGCAAACTTCTGCTGCAGGCGCTTTCATGTGCTTTTGACCGGCCTAACAAGAGATGCCCTTTCATAACGCTGGTGTTTGCCCGGCCCGGTGGTTGGTAATTTTGCATTTCAATTTGCGTTTCCTTATCTCTTGGACTCGCTGCAGTGAGTATGAGCGCAGGTCTCTGCACTTTGTGGCCATAGCAATTCATGGTAATTTATTAAGAAATCAAGGAGCATGCGAGTGAATAGGCGCGCATAGGCTGCCACTTATCAAAAGTGGCATCTTGTGCGGAGATAGTGAGTATCGCATCTGCACTGCATATATGCGATGATGGGTAGGCGCGCAGGCAAATTTATTTCCAGCAAACAACGGAAGACCACCAGAGGTATAGGGATAGTAAGTGTCGCTGCGGAACTCATCTTTCGCCGCATGTGTCATTAATCAGGTGCAGATGAAACAAGATATGAGAGTCTTTACTCGACATTTGTGGAACGATGCTCAGAGGTGAAGGACAATAAGTTGCCTGGGCAATTAGGCAATTTATTTAAAATTTGCTGCCTATTCATCTGAGGTCACTCGTCCTGCACAAGCTTGTTCCCAGTGAAAAAAAACACAATGCTCAACGAGACCTATTTGTGGCGATGATCATTTGTAATAGTCGCAACGGCGAGCGAATGTAGGCTGGCTAGCTGGTCCTAAAATAGGTTCTCGCTCTTCCTCCGTCGCAACACCTATAGTCGAGATGCGTTTTATTATTGTGTAGGGCATGTTCCGTGCGTACACATCATTTGTTACTGTCACTGGGCCTTTATCGGGCGCGCAAAGTTCCCATTTACAATGCTCGCATCAAGTGTACGCATTGTTGGTGTGTTTTTCTTGTTTGGCGTTAAAAGCATAACGTTGTTTGGAATGGTGTTAAAATGTGCTGCAATAGGATGCTGGCCAGCAGACCTACACGCTAAATAGACGCACAACATTATGGAACATTGTTGACAGGCAATTGTCTTCTGTCAAGTCATTTCAATGAACTTAGCCTCGATCCTTTTTGGACTAACTAAACTGAAATAGTTCGCATTATTCTAAACCGGATGGAATCAAACTGGAAACAAGCGAGTTTGTGACACAGCATTGCCAACGCCTTCTGTGTTGGACAGGTTTGACTTTGACGTTTTATTTGCTTAAAAATCAATCCAAGGCTCACCACATATCTAGCCGACTGATTTGCGGGCGTCACCGTTGTCAGTGTTCATCACACTGAGTTATGATTCATCGATAAATTATATTTAAAACGCATTTGCACAGTGGGGCCGATCCAGTCAACGTATACGACTTTTGAATGAGCTCATCGACGGTGTTTACACCAGAGACAATACTGAGACCACCAACTCCGGCCGATTTCACGTTACTTGCCTACATTTTTATTTTATTTATTTTTATGGGGTTGCAAATGCAATTGCAAATAGGTTCGTTCGTGTACGTTCAGCATAGAAAAATGAAAAATGTCAAATATCAAAAATCGAGAGAGAAATCTCTCAATTTCAAGAGAAGTATGTGACCGCTTTTCTTACAAAAAGTTTAAGAAATGTCATTTTGACATTATCGTTAAATGCAGCATCTACAAAATAAGTTGGAATTGAATTTTTAATAAGCTAAATACCTATTAAACTTACCAATTTGGATGCGCTGATATGTTCTAGGAGAACATTCAATTACAACGTCTTTCTCCGACATCGTTGAAGACGAAAATAAATAGAGTTTTACTTGTCAAACTTTTGAGCTGTCAATAAGTTGTACATTTTCATTTTTCATTTTTCAGTAAGTCGAAATTCGCACAGTTCATTAGCAAATTTTTAATAATTTTACGTTTGCAAAAAAGTACCCGAACGAACCTATTGTTACATAGAAATTCGTATTGACAAATGTCACGAAACTTCAAAAATTCCGGCTCGCACCTTGCATATGCCACTTCCGCTTTGGGCAAAGTTGCTGCCAGCGTTCATAGAATTTTATCCGTTTAATTTGAAAACGTGTGAGAAGTATATTTTTTTAAGGAATAAGTGTACATTTGCTTAAAATATTTATGAAAAATGAACAATGTAGATTGGTTGAGGGAAAATTTAACAAATTTTCTTCTATTTAAGAAAAATTTACACACGAAATCGAAGTTAATGCTATCCAAAAGCGGAAAATACGCAGCCATCTTTGTCCTAATATGTTTCTAGTATATGAAACATCAACTTTAGATAGTTTTACTAACCAAACAAATCAAATTATTCGCCTTTTAACAATTTATAATAACTAACCAATGGCGTTCAGTAATGAAAAAATGTGGTATTCCCGAACTCTTTCACATTTCCCCACGGTTGCCGAGGTTGGCAGCATTTATTTTTGCATTTTTTGTATGTTTTTGCATGTCACACGGATTCTTTTTTGACATAACACCGATAGGAATACAAAATGGCGAATTTGAAAAAAAATCTGAGGGGGCCAGCAGCAAGAGGATTGTGAGTTGGGGGTCTCAGTATGGTTTGTCTATGGTTTACGCGCCCGCCTCTTTCTGATTATTGAAGTAGTGGACTGAACTGTTTCGTGTTACATGCTGTAAATATTTTTCAAACCTTTCTAGACTCATTTCTATTGGTATTTCCTTAAATCAATTCACAATATAAATGGACATAGGTTGACACTTGACAGCCTCCGCTTCCATTTATGCTCCTCACTTCTACCAACATTGACGTTCAGTAAAAAAAATAAAGTGCACGACTGGGTCGAACGTAACTTTCTCGTTCATCAAAAGTTTTAATGTAAATGAAGTGGGAGTTGCTGATTGTGTAAGCTCCAAGTTTTTGGAAATATTTTTAGGGTGCATATTCAATATGGCTGAAAAAAATTATAAGTTGGTAATATTTTCTAAAAATAAGTTTTACGTAGCTGTTATTGGATATTCATTGGAAGTTGAGATCGGAATTTGGGTAGTCATATTCGAGAAATATTTAAGAAATTTATTTGTTCGAATCTTTAATATGCTTTGTGGTCAAAATCGTTAGAGCGGTACCAAATATTGCAATGTTTAGTTTGAAAAATACTACTGCTTAGCTATTTAGCCGAAAACCGAGCACAAGTTATTGTTCGGGATGTAAGCATTATGCTTGGTTTTTAAAGTTTTGTCAAAATCGAAAATGGGGTTTTCAAAATATGAGCAGATTTTAAAATTACCGTTTTCGGTGATTCGAATTTAAACTTAAGGACGAAATAGTTTTTAGAACATAAATTTTACTATAAGTTTGCATTTTAGTCAAAATCGGTATTGCCGTTTTCAGGTAAACTAAAGAAAACTAAATTTTTCAAAAATAGCTTTTTTTAAAAAATCTAAATTACGATAATACAGAGATAAACTGGGTTTTCTATTCAGTTAGAATGAGAATTTTTGTTACAATCGTATGGACCGTTTTCGAGATATGTCCAAATTTCAAAAGTACCGTTACTCGATTTTTTTTAGCGGGAAACTGAGTATGCAGTTATGTTAACCCCACCTACTTAAGCTTAAATATCAATTTTTGTTGAAATCGTTAGAGCCGTTTTCGAACAAATCAAACTGGTAGGAAAATTGTGTATGGGAAGTACCATTAATATTGAGGTTACCATGCAAAAAAAACCGCGCCGAACTGTAAGCCCCTCAGCTTTAAATCCGAAGTTTGAACGAAATCCGTTCAGCCGCTTAGGCTGTAGGCCTCGGGACATACATACAGGCGGACAGACGGACAGACGGACAGAATTTTGCGACCAATTTTTTTGAGTTCGCCTATCATCGTAATGTCAGAATTGATAAACATCTCGATTTCGAAATTTTGTACGAATTATCTTTCTCTTACTACGTAATGGAGAAAGTTAAATATATTTCACCTACTATGTCAGAATAAAAAAATGAACTCACCCATATTCTTGGCAGGCACTTGGATTTTCCATTCGTTCATCATGTCATCAGCCATTTTTTATTTCCAATTTTGAGTTCATTATTCAACGCCCCGCAGCTCTCACAGACAGATGCCGCCACATTGTTGAAGAAGAATACATCATGTCACGTGTGAAATTGGCCAGAGTCGCAGTTACATCAAATTCATTTATATTACCATACAAAGGGACCTTGAGGGTCACTGTCCCAAAGGACTGTTCAGTGTTCACTCAATTGATATACCAAAGTCGTATCAGGTCTCTATACAAGGAACGTGTTTCCCTGTAGCAAAATGAATCGGAATTGTCTCACAGAGGTTCTAAAAGTGAGTGAGGCAATGCGGCTGCCTAAACGGCCACAAATGCCGGATACCAGTTGCGATTTATCTATCGGACTCAATCCGATAACCTTTGCTTTTGAGGCACGCGTTTTTCTATCAAAGATCAGTGATCTCCCCCTCTCTCTCTAGTGCATTGCACCGATCGCCGTATGTCGTTGGAGGAATACGAATTTTCTATAAATTCGCAGATGTAAAACTGCAACCCACAAAGGCGAACAGGTCGGCCGATAGTCGCAGTAGAAATTTACATTTTATCGCTTCGAAGTTGTGGTGGAGGAAGCCCGGTTTGACAGGGGTATCTCCATCTATCTATCGATCCCATGGGTTATGTAAATCGGCTGCAATAGCTGAGATGAGGCCTCATGATGTTGCATCATTTGGTTACAAATTGAAATGGATGCTGACGTACTCCCAAGGTCAGGTGAGGGACCTCTCAACGACACATACTTTTGACTAGATTTGCATTTATCAAAAGTCGAACATCCTTTTCTAACGAATCGATATTTATTTGCTTTTCCCGACCAACATGGAAATGTGTGTTTGGT
This sequence comes from Cheilosia variabilis, assembly GCA_951230905.1. Classification (NCBI taxonomy): domain Eukaryota; kingdom Metazoa; phylum Arthropoda; class Insecta; order Diptera; family Syrphidae; genus Cheilosia; species Cheilosia variabilis. The sequence goes on along the minus strand of OX579680.1, from coordinate 55,723,773 downwards.
TTTTCATTTTCGTGAATTTATTGTTATTATATCATCGATGGCGGGATTACGAAACAAGCGTACATTTGCATTTATTGCACTGAGGCTTGAGTGTGAGTGCATAGTGTGGGTATACCTTAAGAGATTCAAAGATAAAAAAGGGTTTTCCATTTGATGCATTCAGAGAGTCCTTTTTTACTGCAGCAACGTTGTGCATTGTTAGGGTCTTGGGGCATATAACATCGGCCAACGGAAGTGCAGATGTAACATTTGAGCGGGCGTGGATTATATCACATTGACTTTTACGGTGGGTCTATTGGCTTTTATGTGCACACAGTGTGTAGGCTGTAATAAGAGATAACGACTGAATATGAAATGTGATTTGAAAACGTTTTCACACGGCCTTTTTTTACGAGGTTTTTGGGCGCGTTTTTCCACACGTTTCTTAGCGATTTTTGGGACGCGATTTTGACGCTTTTTTTGACACATTTTTTGACGCGATTTTAGATAGGTTTTTCAACTCGATTTTTGACCGATTTTGACGAGTTTTTCGTGTGTATTTTAACTGGTTTTTCGACGCGGTTTTCAGCCAGTTTTTAATAAGTTTCTTGGCGAGTTTTGGGCCGTGTTTTGGCCTCGTTTTTTGACACATTTTCTTACGCGTTTCTTACGTGATTTTCGACCGGTCTCAATTTGTTTTTTTTTACTTGTTTTTCGTTCGTTTTCTGACGCCTTTTTGGGCACATTTTGTTAGTGTTTTGAAACTTTATTCGAAGCGTTTTTTATATTTTTTTCGACGCGATCTTAGGCACGTTTTTCGATTCGGTTTCGGATCGGTTTTGACTCGTTTATTAACAATTTTTTTTCGTGCGCATTTTGGCTAGTTTTCTGACTCATTTTTCCAGGCGGTTTTTGGTCGGTTTCTTATCTGTTTCTTAGCGAGTTTTTGGTCTTGTTTTTTTGACACGTTTCTTACATGGTTTTTGTCCTGTTTTAATTTGTTTTTTTACTAGCTTTTCGTTAGTTTTTTACGCCTTTTTCTATACATTTTGATAGTTTTTTGAACTTTTTTTCGACGCGTTTTTTGTATTTTCTTTTGATGCGTTTTTCGACTTGATTGCCGACCGATTTTGACTCGCTTATTAACAATTCGTGCGTATTTTAGCTAGTTTTTCTACGCGTTTTAATCTGTTTTAATTTGTTTTTTGACAAGATTTTCGCTCCTTTTTTGACGCCTTTTTCTATACATTTTTATAGTTTTTTGAACTTTTTTTCGACGCGTTTTTTGTAATTTCTTTTGACGGATTTTTTGACTCGATTTCCGACCGAATCGTTTATTAACGAGTTTTTCGTGCATATTTTGACGCGTTTTTCCAGGCGGTTTTTTGGTCGGTTTTTTATCTGTTCTGTAGCGAGTTCTTAGGCGTATTTTGGCCCCGTTTTTCGACACATTTTCTGACGCGTTTCTTACGTGTTTTAGCCCAGTTTTAACTCGTTTTTTTACTTGTTTATTGGCATGTTTTTTTCGACAAGTTTTTTGTCTCATTCCAATATAAAAAATTCGAAATCTGTATATTCTTCGTAAAGTTGTTCATTGTTCCCCAATCACCCTTTGATGCTCGCTGACATCCACCGCAACGTCAACCATTTCACCCAATACTTGTATAGACATTTTCAGATGTACTTGACGGCAACCAAAATCCTCTTTCAGGGTATACTACTGCACAAAAATTGCTTTGGGGTTATCCATAGAGTTCGGTCGTCACCTGCATACGGAGCTACCATCTGCCGAAATAGCTCAGTTGGGAGAGCGTTAGACTGAAGATCTAAAGGTCCCCGGTTCGATCCCGGGTTTCGGCATTATTATTTTTACTTTCTACTAATCGCAGTCACTTATAAGTTATTAACTCCTGTAAGACGACTTATCAGTGATTTTGTGTGCAATTTCAATTCAGTCTGATTCTTTAATTTATTTTTTCGACACTACAGCTAAGTGTGCATGGAATTTGTAGAAACTTAAAGTAACATAGAATCGTGCCTTTTGTCTGAATACCAGCAGTTGGTATAATACTTAATAAATATTAAATGTATGTATAACATAACAATCAACAAATAAAAGGCAAATTGAAAATAATTATTGAAACAAAAAAAAAAGTAGACTGCCGAAACCCGGGATCGAACCGGGGACCTTTAGATCTTCAGTCTAACGCTCTCCCAACTGAGCTATTTCGGCACATACAAATTGCGTGTCATATATCTTATTTGACAGAGCCCGAGTGTTGAAAATTGATTTAAAACTTTTTTGTAGTATTTCCTTTGTTTTATAAAATTTTATTTAAACTCTAATTCACTTTTACTTAAAGATATATAACACAACATAAAATAAAACTTAACAAATATAAACAGAAAACACTCAAAAAATTAGTTTATAAAATCACTTTCATTTAGAAGTAAACTCCTCAAGAACACATTTCCAACTCCCCGGCGTTCACCGCAGATCCTCCTTTTATACTTCTCGCGTTTCGCATTAAAGCATCTATTTGAAAAGCGAATAGCAGGTATGCTTGAAAGCAATAAAAAAAAAGGCAAGGATCATAAACATTTGTAGATCCTTTTACAAGCTGCATGAACGGAAGAATACAAAAATAACTAAGGGATAAATTATTCTAGATCCTTTTACAAGCATCATAAAAAATACTGAAAGTATACAAAAGGATAATGAACTATTCTAGTTCCTTTCTTCGGACACATAAGCAAATAGATAAGACAAAAGGTGATTAGTGAAAAACATAAAACATATTTAGATCCTTTCAGAATGATCTTTTTGTTCGCAGTTACGTTACTTATTATATAGATAAATCTTACATTTCGTTGACAAATGCATTATTCTTAACACCGAGTGTCAGTTGACTTAATTTAGTTGTAGCATAATAGGCAGCATTGACTTATTATAATACATGGACTGCTAGTAGACAACTTCGCGTTGGTTCCAACACAAGCGCTAGCTCTCGTGGTTCGGAGCGGAATAAATTGGAAACTCACATCTGACGTTTCCATTTCGTTGCAGATATAAGTACTTTAAGAAATATAGATGTAAGCAACTTATATGATGAATTAAATTCTCATGTACTTGAATGTGATATCCTTGACAATCATAAGTAATTATTGATCAGAAATGTGATTGAAATATACGCTGTTATTGTTAGTGTCATTACATCAAATTCATAGAGTAGGTAACCAAACTAGAGAGCCAACTTCCCGTGCACCTACCCGATTTTGATTTTCCCTACAAGTTTTGAATGACAGCCCTCACTCGCGCGCTCTTTTTTTCCTGTCTGTGAATGCGTGCATTATTAGTCGCCGGGTGGCACTATTTCTCAATTACAAACAATTTGTAAATGGAGTTATAACAATAAATGTACAAAAAGTAAATGTTGATTATGGTTTTTTAGATAACATAACTTGTTCTCTATTCATATTCGGCACCAAAAACTATTCATCCATTCACATTTCAGTTGTTTTTTAGTTTTATTTGTATGAATTCTATTTTTGACAGCTAAATTCATGCAGCTGCATAAATGAAATCCGTAGGGGGCTGTTCCAAAAATGAGTTAGCAACATGCAAGTTAAACCCAGCTTCCACTAGGGCATAAGTGAATTTTAGAAAATTTTCATGAACATTGAATACATTTATTTTATTTATTTATTAGGCTTGGTGAATGTTTCCAAATTCGTTTATTTAACACCATATTTGTACAAAATCAATGTTGAATAATGTTACTTAGGAGCGGTAAGAATGCAAATGCTATTCATATTTAAAAGCAAAAAAGTATTAGTATCGGAAAGCAAAAAAAGGGACTAAAGTCCTAACAAAAAAAACAATATAAATTATTAATTGACAAAAACAAGTGCACTCACTGTGCTTTTGGGATACAAAAAGTGATCAAAATAGTTTTTTATTGTTCCGAGTATTTCACATAAATATAATGCGATCTACGGGGATTTTTGTATTATGGCCTTTACCAGAAAAATCCAAATGCATACAAATTTGACAGCAATAAAAATATCGAATTCATTTTTAGAATTAAACAAATGCGTAGGTACTTAATATGTTATTGTTCATCTCACGTACTAGTTACAGATTATAATTTATAGTAAAACTAAAAAATATTTTTCGCCCCGACATAAAAAAAAAATGTTTTCCCTAAACGGCGTTAAAACATTTTGTTTCAGTATGATTTCGAAACTTAAAGTATAAAAATCAGAAAGAGAAAGTGTATTTCCTTTAAAATATACAAAAAAAGCTTCAAGTTACAAAATATCTTCTAACAAAAGTAAAAAAATCCTGTGTTGGTTCATTTTATAGAGTTCATAAACTTGGCAAAAAGATACATTTCTTTGAGAAATTGCTTTTTATATTCGATTTGCCAAAAAAATTAATCTTTTTTTTTATCTGACACTCTTTTGAGAAATCTTGATTTTTTCTCAGATTTCACACATAGGTACTTTCACTTATTCCAAAGTGTATGACACACAGATGCCGGTTACGAATTGTTTATCGTTGGAAGGGTTGCTTTTTTAACTGAATTATTAATTTTTCGAGTATGGAAACGATTTTTTATATAAAATTATTTCGAATGTAAATGTTTAAAAACCAATTGGAATGAATTTACAGTGCAAGTGAAAAAAAATATTTTTGCGGCCAACTCAATACACACAAGAACCAATAAAATTCGAATTTAATGTTCGATTTGTCAGCAAAAATCTGAAATCTCAGATCAAAATCTTAAAAGTCAAATCGAGAACGACATTAAATTCAACTGTGATGTGAACGCCGTGTAACTAATGGGCACAAAATGTGCCGAACACAGTCGCCCCCACTTGAAATCCCACCAGAAAATGGCCGCCCGATGGCATGAAGTGCCATACATTATATTGTATAAGTATTCGTGTGGCAGCAATGGCGCTCATTTGATTTGTACAGGCAAGAATACTTATGCAATATAATGTATGGCAGACAGCTTGTAGGCAAATATACCGTTTCTGCTCTCAGTTGGCTCTCTAGTTTGGTTACTCTATGATCATATTTCTAGAATTTATAATGGAAAACAACATAAAAAACTAATTCGCAAAAAATATACGAAAATTGTGCAATTTATGGGACAATGAAAAACGATTTTTTCTTCAAATTTTGTTGGTTCCATCTATTATTTTTATTATTTAAACTAGCACAATTTCGAGATGACATCTCTTGTAAACCATGCCGCAACAATTTGAATTTCAATCGTTTCACTTGGCAAATCCACTCACGCCCAATAGGTGGCTCTAGTATTCTATGGAGAAATCCAAGATGGTTGTCATTTTGTTTCGCTTATTTTTCGCATAGAACCACGAGCGCTTGTTATGTTGGCGTCATTTTTTGGGCAGAGATTGGGCACATTCAAGAATCTAGTTATCTTAAGTCGACTAGATTGGTCTGCATGAAATCCTGAACGCAAAAACTAGATTGGTCGGGAACGTCACTTTTTCTACGTCAGCCACATATGAGAACTGTCAACTTAGTACTCGGTCACGAATTTCTCGACTAGATTCGTTGGCTACCCCTCCATAAACGTCAACTAAAGAAACTATTCACGCGACCAATCTAGTCCAATAAAAAGTGAAATACATCAAGTCAGTCAGCTGTCAGATTTACTTAACTAGAAATCCAACCGTCTCCATTGTCATAGGTACTGGGTTAGGTTATGAAGCGTCGTACCTACTTCAGTACTCATGATGCATAATTTCAGAGGATTTCAGAGGACACATTGCCATAAGGGCGGCCTCTTTCTCTTGTCTTCGTTTCGTGATACAAGTGGTAATCTATAATCTGTGACTTAAGGCTAACGCGTTTTCGCTTGTCCTCCGATTTTCTATATCGCTGTCACTCCCCCAGATTCGATCGATTTTCAGACATAAATCAAGATCACTAGATACACAACTTCCTGGAGTTGAAACTCCAATTTTGATTCCCCCGAAACATGACTTTCAATTCGCTCAACAAATCCCCACCACCTGACATTCACGATGACACGTTGTTGGGCTTCCTTTAGCCCGAATCAGTCCATATGCCAAGCATCTAAGCAGCGCATGAATAAAATTGCGCAAGTATTTATATCAATAACAATCACATTTACTTGCTTAGCGTGGTAGGCAGTATATGTGCTACGAGTCTGTTGTAACATCTAGTAAAAAAAAAGGAAAGCCAATCTTGGCTCTTAGCATACCATACACTGAGCCATACACGAACAGGCTCCTTTATGAAAATTTAATACCAGATCAATAATGTGTATATATCTCTTATCCATGCCTTAAATCAAAGTCAGGAGGTATCGCATATACCTCTCGGCAGATGCTGCTCGGCGATTTATTGAGCGAAAGTGAAACAACATCTCCGAGATTGGTTCATCTTCCCAGTGTAATATCGGCGTGACGACTGCATCTCCAGGAGTTGAATGGATTCGTATACCAAAAGAAGCATTGGATCACCGAAAGTCATGGTGTCGTCAGAATCGTGTCGGAACAAATTCATGTCAACAGTATGAGGCTTGGAAGGTGGAAGCTCTGCATGCGCGGTGTAGAGTTCGTTCGCAGAGATGTACTTCACTTCCCATTGTGTGATTACGTGAATATGGTAGGTAAGGCACCGAAAGCAACCGCCATCGAGCTCTGCATGCTTATATTTATGAGACGTGCAAATTTGTTTTGTTTACTTGCTACTTAAACAAGCGTTTGAAGTGTGATTTAGTATCTAGATAGGTTTACGAAGTCGTTTTGCCATTTTCGGAAAAAGATACCAATTTGCTGGGAATTGCAAATTGAAACCGTTTGAGGTGCCATCTTGATCTCCTTTTTTTTTTTTTTTTGGTTTCTCCTCTCTCTGTCTCTCTTATAAGAACAAATTTACATCTGACATGTTTCTAATAATCTTCTCGGCGTGTCGCCTTTGGATTTACTGAAGCCCACAATATTCTGTTGAAATGTTTATTTATTGCCAGTTGAAATAAAAAATACAGCAACTACATTCTGTATATCGATAAACACTCGTACATCGACCCCTTCCCTCAATTTCGCATAATCAAGGCCTACATCACATCGATGGCCAGCATTGAGATTCTAAGATGAAAGACAAAAAATACATGAAACCAAACAAATATCAGCTAATTGGGAATTCGGGTTTTTTCAGTTGGGCATTCCTCGTTAACTAACTAGTTAGGTTCAGGTACACTGTGCACATGAGCGAATTGCCTCTTTGTGAACATTAATTTGGCTCTTTATAGACCAAAGCAATGGCCAATGGGTGTGGCAGTGGTGATTGGTGAATATTTCGCACATCGACTGTAGACTACTTGAGATCTGACCGCGAGTTGTCGCGCTCATTTTCGTCGTGCTGCGCAATATATTGTTATGTGCGATAGTTAATCTCGTACGCGTTTTAACGAATCACATAAATCACAGAGTTGTTAATTGGTTAAAGAGCTTGCGCAGCAGGTGGGATTTTTGTTTTTTATAGTTTTAGATGTTGTACCTTGCTTTACCCACTGTTATTTGTTGTTGTTTCTTTCTGGGAACCGAACGTGAAACGTTTCGGTGATTAGCCCAATACGTTAACTACTGAGACCTGGCGGGAACAGCAATAATTACCTTCTCTGGGGGTGTTATAGATTAATTGTCCATCATTTATGAGATATGTTGTGGCACGTGAAAGGTGTTCATACTTCACTTCAACCTTATTCTGTTCAACTGAAAGAAATGTCTATTACCTGTTCCACAAACTATTTTTCGCAGAATACTTTCACAAACAGAACTTATTGCATGAATTGTCATCGCAGTTTCAAAGTTTCCATCAATGAATGTCAGTTTGTGACACAAAAGTAAAAAGTAATCCTAGTTCATCCGTCGCATCCGGCATATCCGTGCTTTAACCATCTGTCAGTTGAATAAGTTGCCGAACAACGGACTCACAACGATTCCCTAATACTCTTTTCAAAAATTCACACATTCAAGAATCTAGTTATCTAATGTCGACTAGATTGGTCTGGATGCGATGTAACTCTTGAACGCAAAAACTAGATTGGTCGGGAACGTCACTTTTTCTACGTCAGCCACATATGAGAACTGTCAACTTAGTACTCAGTCACGAATTTCTCGACTAGATTCGTCGGCTACCCCTCCATAAACGTCAACTGAAACATCTGCTCTCACGACCGATTTCCCCCAATCAGAGCCGAGTTTCATCTAGTGAGAGAGCTGTCAGACTTACTAAACTAGATACTTGTGAGTTGTGACATCTGTTCGGTCAGCTCTTCTGTTGGATTTTCTAAATATTGCAAAAAGTGTGTTTCGCTCAACAGCCCAACAATTGGAAATTATTTTCGTGGTGATTTCGTTGAAAACGACTTTTAACACCTCGTTTTGTAAAATGAAATATGTGTGGGAAAACTTCTGTTTTCGAGTGTTTTGGCGAAAACCCAGTTTTCGGCTCGGTGTGAATAGGGTACAAGCTGGACCCTTATGGCGTTCATCCATCACTCCACCAGGCAGAGTAAAAAGCGATTCGTACGTCATGAGTCGCCAATATTACAAGCCTTATTGAATGCCAACAACTGATGTGAGCCTTGTGGAAAGTCCCAAAGACTTCCAGCGCTACTGCAGCTCTTCTGAGTCCGTTTTGTTAACCATCCAGCATCCAAGTCGGAAATCGGCACCTTAGCTTTCAAATTAATGCAAAACTTTGCCGCAATTTTAAGCAAAAATACAACAGAAACTCAAAGCAATTAGAAGCCTTAAAGCGTGTTTCCGCTAAAGAATGGAACGCTCCCATTGACAGCACCGAATTAACCATTAACGATTAACTGACTGGTAATTCAATACAAAATGAAGAAGGCATTCAAGTCGTACAGTACATTGAACCGCCTCGCGTCTTCGCTACATTGTCTTTGTCTGTCGTCACTCCTTAAGCGGTGTATGTTAACTTCTCTCTCTCTCTCTCTCTCTCTCTCTCTCTTTCTGGTCTGTAATTTACCTGTCAGTTGGATGAAACTTAATTGAATAACCGTAAAATTTCAGTTCAATTAGAATGCCAAATTTGAGATTCTCTTTTGGCCTCAATTACAACAACGCCGCAGATCATTTATCGCGCACTTGTTTTGACATTCATTCACGTAACGTTGTATCTGATGGTTATACGAGTACTAGTACAAGCCCAAAGAAGAAGATTTCACTTTCGTTTTTATTTCGGTGGAAGGTCATTCTGATTGAAGTAACTATACACACATCATCGCCGCGACTCTTATGTTTGGATGCTGCAACCAAGTTTTATGTGTATTTGCGCGGCAGTATTCGCTATACGGTAGGTAACCGGCCTTTCACTGTACTTATAACACATTACTCATAACCGAAGATGTCTCATCTCGTTCTCAAGTGCGCGCCACTGAGAATAACGATGATAATGATGATGGCTTGTATAATTGCAGTCCCAATTTGTTGCACCGCAAATATATCGAGGACACTTTTCCATATCCGGCAATTGATGATGTCAGTGGCAGATGAAGATTTTTCGTCGATATAGTACTCGCCCCAGCGGCGATACAAAATATGCAACTGAGTGGAGCTGAGAAAATGTCTGATGATAGACACATGAACATCTCCTCCAGGGACTAGGATTAAGTGACCGCTAACAAGCTACCACATTAGAGCTGAGGTGTCCAAAGTAACTTCCTATTCGTGGCGTCAGCTTGGAGTTGACATTTTGACAATGCTCTTCGAGGTAGGTGTATTGTAACAATTAGCGCACAAAGTGTTGTTAGCCAAAGTGCGGTGTGTGGTTGTTATATCGGGAAAACAGGTTCCAGTGGTGCGGGCGGTTTAATGTGATTTATTACTTCGGACTACTTTAATGGCTTCTGACGAAAAAGACCATTAAAAGCCTCCGTGAGTGATCATTTTACCTCGAACATTCTGAAATCTGGTTTTGGGGTTTCTAAGCGTTATGTCACTTTTGTTGACAAGTTCTTTGTGGATTTTATTGCTCACTTTTGGCAATTTGTAATCTTACGCAATGTTTGTTTCCAAAGCCATTATTAGCTGTGCTCTAATATTCATTAGATTCTTCCCATCGAGCTAAAATTCGTTATTCTGTCAAACAACTAGGTACTGAAAAGATGGTAACGTGCCTGACAGCTGCATATTTGGAGTGATATTTACATGAAATATAATTTTTGTTGCGTATGTTAAAGAAAAAAAATCAGGTTAAAGTAAAAATAACTTTTTTTTTATGTTTAGTAGCTAACGTCATTTTTGACATCTAAAATAGATTCGTAATTACTCTTTTCTACTTTTCAGAACAACTTTCGTTATTCGCCAAATTTGTTAACGGAAAATGACAGCGCAAATGCACTAAAATAGCACTGACTGTGGCCGCCAATCAATGAATCAACTTTGAGGACGGTTTCATCAAGCAATTTTAAAATAAGAGCTTCATAAACTTATTCGTCAAACGTCATAAGTGCAGATTTGAGACCGCTCATAAGAAACAAATAATTGTGTTAAATATTGCCTGTTATAACTACTAAACTAAAAAAAAAAACTTAAAAACGAACAATATCTACCAAAAATAAAACCTCAAATTACACTGTCAGTTAAATTGTATGACAGCCTGTGCTTTCACCCCTATTGCGAGTGTCAAATATCAATCAAAACAATTTTTGGTATTGTGTAACTCATTTGATAAAATTTATGGTTATTGTGAATAAATTGACTGTTGTGAATGCGGCATGATATTTGACAGTTGTCAAGAGCAAACAATTGTATTTGTTATTTTACCGAATTCCGTAGAATTGTTTTTTGACGATGATGAACAATCCTCTGCTTATTTGGAAATTTTGAGGAGAAAATTGCCATTTTTGCCATTCGCGCCGTGGAGGACCTAAGCCGTTCAACTCTATTGAAAAAAGCTTCCATTTTTGTTTCAAGATTGTTTTTGAACAAATCCCTTTTGCAATGTTCTCATTTTCTACCATTAGTTGAACCAATGTTTGTTATTGCTTACAACTTTTGCCCTAAAACCAAACACTTTCAATAAAGGCATATGTTACAATTGCTACAAAAAACATACATTTTTCTTTTGGAGCGTCTGATTTTGTCGTCCACAACAATCCAACTGACTAGACAATTGACATTTATCAAAAAAATTGATCACAATTGACAATCGCAATACCACATTGCCTTCATTCAAAATGGAAATTTAACACGAGTTGATGACAGTCAATTATTCATTGATAATTGACAATCACAATACCAACGATTACAATTGTTTGACAAGCATCGTTTATCGTTTATTTTTTGACACTCACAATAGGGGTCTTTGCTTTTGTTTTCGTGTTCATCATCTTTTAATTTTCACTCCGGCTTGTGACCCTTACCAATTCCTGTAATTTTTGTTATACCTATGCTACAAAAAATCTCCTAGAAGTCAAAAAGTACAATCCAAATACCAAAAAAACAAAACAGACAGACGAGCTCGCATTCAGTCCTGAAAATATGCCTACATTTTTCTTGTGCAGGTTCTAATTACTCCTGAAAGTATAGTCACTTTTGCTTTTGTTTTTCTATTCTAAAAAACGAATTTCAAATTTGTGCACCCGACTGTCGTTATACATGCCTTAAGTGGGGTCTGTTTGGCGACCTAGTTGCGCTGAACCTAGCATAGGGATCTATTCAGTCTGAGCGCAATGCTTCTGGAATAATTCCCAGCCAAAAAGTCACACTGCTCTGAGTTCTACGTTTAGAAGTAAATATTCGCCCACTTTAGCCTGGCAAAAACTTTTAGCATACTTTTCAAAGTGGAAGAAAAGGATAGGTACATTTGGAAGCTGTGTTTATTGCCTGGCATTCAATTGGACTCTAAATCAGACTAATTTACAAGAGGGAATTTCCAATTACGCTGATTAGGTACCTTGCGTACGTAAGGTTTCGATTTAAACATCAAAAAACAAATCAGAAAAGCAACAGGGACAGGACAGAGCAGTGTTTTTTTTTCAAGTACGAGGTAAAACAGTCACAAAATCCCCATTTACTAACTTTCAGTTTTGCAAATATGTAAATTGCACATAAATTTAATCTAAATTTCCGTCTCGCAATGGCTTTCTGCATTTTACAATTTATTATAAACTTATTAAACATTTTTCTCACAAAACTACGCCCCAGCCCGATCTACTCTACAAGTTCTTAAACCCGTCACTGTTTTTTCTTCTGCAACCAGCGACCACTGACGCTTTCGGAAACTATACTCAAATGATCATCATCCATCATCAACCGTCAACCGTCATAAAATCGCCTGCCGTACTCGCACAAAATCGTTCAGTTCTTCGCACCAGGTTCCCATGAAAAATAGCAGGTGGAGAAGGTACCCCAGCAAATTGTTTTCTTTTCCTTACATTTTTTTTATTGCGCGAGCTGTCAGTCTTCTCGTTGGAGTGTGTTCAGAAAGCGAATTGTGTCATAGACAGGGTTACCACTTGCATGTTTGCCGATGGTGGTAAATTACTTAGAAAGCGTACTTTTTTCGAAAATAAAATTGTGTATTGATTAAAAAAGGACAAACAACTTGTTAATTTCTTAATTTTTTTAGCAATTCATTTTCAAAAAAGACACTGCAATTGATTTCGTTTTATGAACATCAACTGAGCAGCAAAATAGACAAATATACGGACAAAAGACGGCTCTCTAAAAGGTGTTACTTCGCTGTTTTAATACTCACTCGACTAGTTTGTAAGCCACCGACAATGTCAACATCATTCCAATATGCAGCTATCGTTTAAAATAATCTTCAATACTTACTTCAGGAGAATGAAAGGCAAGTCATCAATTCAGTTTAATCATTACGTTTTATTTTTCGTATTAATTCACAAAAAAGTATAAAAGCGAGTATAAAAATGTACATTTCCCTAAAATACTGGAAATCTAGTAAATTTACTACTTTACACATTAGTTTTTGTTTGTTTACTGTATAAATATACACAAATTGTTATTTTGTTTCATTGTTAAAATCATCAATCTTGTTATGTTGCTTCGTTTTCACTTAAATTTAACAGTTTTCTTAAGTAAAAGTTGAAAAAACGTTGCTGGATTTGTTTTAGTTTACCCAAAATACTATGCTCAGTTATAATTGCAAATCCAACACGGATACAGTTATATGGAACGAAATAAAAATATGGGAGTGTTTGTGTATTTTTTTTTATTTATATAAATAACGTGCTATTCCTAAAGGGATTACAAAAAGTTTGCACAAAAAAGAAAAAAATACAAATTATAACCAAAACTTAAGTCTTATTAATGGTTTTGTGTTCAAGACACAGGTTTTTTTTCTTTAGAAATTCATGTTTAGTTGAAACGGAGTCAGATCTTTTGTTATTGCCAAGGAGGCACCGTCCTTGACCATTTTACAGGCTAGTGCTGCGAGATTTTTCGCGTCGTCAATGCCCGAGTGTGGCCGGCCCTCGAACTCGAGTCCGACGTGCGAGAGGGCATCGGTGAAATTGATCGGCTTGTAGTTGTACCACTCGCGGAATAGGGCACGTAGGTCGATCCATTGATTGAAGAATTGCGGCTTCTTTAGACGCTTCCGTTGGCATTCCTTGGCCAGGCAGAGGCCAAAGTCCCAGTCGGACCATGTGACGAACGCGCAATTGCCGATTTTGTTGTCTTTGGACATTTTGGGTAGGTGTAGCTTGCGGGCACGCAACTCTTTGCGCAGCCACTCGTGGAACATCATTAGGGCAGTTTGAAGTGGAATACCAGTGTCGACGGTCTTTTGTGTGATACCGGTTAGCTCGGTGCAGAATGCGCTCAGTTTGGGGGACTCGATCGGCATGATGTATTTGTGGAATTCAGCCTCAATTTTGCCCGTTTTCAGGTTGATAAGAACAGCGGGGAATTCTAAAATTACCGAAAGAGATTGGTTTTGGGTTGTTAAAGAGATTTATATGTGAATTGTAGGAATATGTAGGAGGGTATTGGAAATTTGTGTGCGAATTTACCTATTATCTCAGATTCTCGCCATTTGGGTGGTGCAATATTTTCCCAGCAGGTGGCCTCAAAGTCCACGGCAATCACATAGTCGTACGGTTGGAGGGCGTGTTTCTGCATTCTGTGCCGCCTCGACGAGTGTTGCGTACCAGCCGCGTCCACATAGATAGTCTCAAGAAGGCCCAGTTGTCTGAAACAGAAGAAAATACAAATTTATTGATGTTTCCAAAACGATGTCAACCTGTGAAACCTGCCTATTTCTTTCCAAAACTCACTACCATTGGTTTAGTTTTCAAAATAAACCCATTTGTCTCGTTGAGAGCTTGTTGCACAAGCACATACTGACCGTCGTCGGGCAAGTTTGCAAACGTGACAAATGCCTGACCCTTCATACGACCTTGTTGCATTACTTTCACCTCCAACGTAGGGTGGAATCTCGCGTATATTTTGTGAAGATCATTCTCTGTCACGTCCTTGGGCAGGTTCTTGATGTACAGCTTATTGCTGGGCTCGCCTTTGTTGTAGTTCTTGAAAACCGGCAAATCGTTAAGTTGGTTTGCCGGTATTCTATTGGATTTGAGATCTTCTGGAGGGACATAGGCAACCACTTGGGGAGTGGGCTCGTCTTGTTTGTCGGCTGTGCTGTCGGGAAGCTTGACGTTGTCCACCCTCAAGGCGATCTTTTGTTCGATGAGGGGTTTCTTTATTTCAAACACATTGCAAAGGTCCTCCTTCGTTTGGTTGCCGGGCTTCTTTCTTAATTGCGTGGTGACGTGAAGGATTTTCTTCGCCTTGTGCTTGAACAGGTGATCATTGTCCGGGAGTTTTCGCTTTCTATTCGTCGGCCTTGGATTGCCTTTCTTTTCACTGTCCGATTCCCATTCAGATTCCACATCAGATGGGAACGCAACGGGATCTGTTTGCACTGCAGCCTCACGAAATTTCTCTTTCAAGGGATAGCCCTCGGGCTTTTTCGCTCCAAATGGTGGATCCAGGTTCATTCGGTTCATCAAGTGCAGCACTTGAGTGTAAAACCTGGAATTGCTCATGAGCGCTATAGATATACTGTCCAAAATGTCGGGGTTTATCTTTGGATAGGAGTACTTTAGGTATGGAGGTGGAGGCTGCTCGTATCGCAGGTTATCACACGTTGCATAGAGTTTCTTCACAATCGTAGGAATACTGGGAATAGTTTCCTTTTCAGTACTTCTCCCTGGCTCGTTGTATTCATTGCCAACTCGGTGATATTCTACGGCAATAATCCTTCCCCCAATCTCTGTCTGGTGGAGTTTATGCAACACGAAGAAGGCGTATTGTGGGTCAGCAAATGTTAGAAGAGCTCGCCGACGACCGAATCGTTTGACCGAAGTGGGTTGGTGGGCAGAAAATATTTCCTCTAAATTTGTACATGGATCGGGGAGATTTTTCACTACCAAAACTGTTGTATTCATTGCTCAAAATAATAGAAAAACACTAAACAGAGTTAATAAACAAGAAAGCACACCTCAAAGAAACTCGAAATTCGCCAAATGACTGACAGAAAAGTGACAATTGACTTGGCGGTTAGCAAATGACGGCGTTCGCATTCCATTTGTTTCGCTTGGAAACGAAAACGGAAAACGAAACACTTAGCGGCGAATGTTTATTTAAGAGAGCCAAGCATACACTTGGCGGTTGAACGTTGCTTTTTCTATGATTTGCAATCTTAAATAGAGCTAAACTGCGCGAATTGTTGGACTATTCATCGGTTATAAGGTAGCGTTTGCAAATATGAACTTTAGAAAGTCTGAAGTGCCCATGAGATGGATATAATTAGAAGAATTCTGCGAGCAGCCAATAGCGCATCTGTAATCGGAATGACATCATCGCCCCCCCTTGCCAATAGATGTTTCTATGGCCTTGGAACATTAGGCAAGTCAAGCAGATATGGAGGAGATCAGTACGTGCTGCCTACGACGCTGGCGTTCTAGGCTTACCTTCCCCGATAGAAAAGTATATGAATAGAAAATACAGCACATCCTAAACGCTGCTGACCATCAATAATTTGAATCGATGCCAGAATTGTATAAAACTTGTCTGGAATTTTAGTGTCAGCCAATCAGAAAAGATGTATGGTTGCGTTTAACATTCGCCATCATTGATAAGTGCATTCAATCAACAAAGCATTGTTCACATGCATGGTAGCAACGAGATCTTTTTGAATTCCATTCATCATAAACACAAATTTCAATTGTATTGTAAGGTATAAAGAAAAATGATAAACAACTGATTGACTTCATTATCCATGCATGATGCTCTTCAATTCCATCTACATTTACATGCAATGGCGCCAACTGGTAATGTAGATTGCACTTTGCACTCTCACCATGTCTGATCCGCCGCCTGATTAATTAAAACAAACAATGTTCCATACCTGCTCTAGCGCTGTGACACTTCAAAGCCAAAGTCGTCATCGTTGTTTAACACTTATGCGGCTAGAAGCTATCGCAGTAACGCAGGGTGTGCGCATTTAAGTTTATTGCTAATGAATAATTACGAAGATTTACATATTACTTTGCTGCAATAACAAGGAAGCAATGATTCGCTTTTCATTACCTCAGTTATTTTGTTTGGTTGCTTTCCATGCGTTCGATCAATAATGCGGACGCAACAAACTAGAAGAAACCTGACTTGGGGCGTGTATGGGAAAGTAATGCAAAAATGATTCTGAAATCATCGTCCGATGACTGAATATATTTTTATACTCGTATACCAATTTCTCTAGCGGAGATGGGAAAACGTGAGTTACCTCACACAGCGCCCCAGCGGTACGTGTAATCCTAAGTCAATGTGACTCAATAAGAGGTTGTTTATAGCCCTTGTAGAAATTTCCACAACAAAATCTGGTTTTTGGTAAAATAAATGCGATGCCTGTGCTGCGGACGTGTGAATTGTTTTACGAATAAAATGAAATGTATGCGAAGTCACATGGAGAGCAGATTATTGGTAGATCTTTTCTACATGCGGTCCATTTTTTTAAGTTAGGAGTTAGTCTCTTGCTTTGGCTTCAAGAATTTGTGGAATTATAAGCATAAGGTGATTGTGCGTTTGAAAACTCGTCATTTTATTTCAGAAAAATCAGTCAATTGCATATTTCACAAGTGACACATTTACAAACGTCAAAATCAAGTCAAATATTTTTATATCGCAAAAATCTGGTCTCACGTATTATGATACGATCTCACTCCCCATTCCATCGCATCTGTAGGTATGAACATAAAAAAGGACAGCGAACTGAGGTCAATGTAAACGCAGTCAGAAACTGTCAACTGGTTACGACGTAAGCTATAAAAAGCTTTCTGCATCGATAGTTGTGATTGATACAGTTCAAAGAGGGGAATTGAACTAAAGGAACAATTCACGAAAGTGTGGTTGATTTTGCTGTCAAGTGTCAACGCACACAACCTCACTGACATTTGTCTTCTCTGCACAGATTGGTGATGTAAAGGGTGATTTTTTAAGAGGTTTAGAACTTTTTTTAAAAAAAAAACACAAAAAATTCGAAAAAATGAATGAAATATTTATTTGAATCGATAGTTTGAACCTTGCAATTTAATGTTTAAAGATAATTTCATGCAAATGTTGACCGCGGCTGCGTCTCAGGTAGCCCATCCGCTGAGTCCAATTTTGGCATACTCTTTCACACATATCGGCCGGTATCTCACGAATGAATGCATGGATGTTGGCTTCCAGTGCGTCAATCGGAGCGGGCTTGTCCCTATACACATTAGCCTTGGCATACCCCCACAAAAAATAATCTAATGGTGTCAAATCGCACGATCTAGGCGGCCAATTGACCGGCCCGAAACGTGAAATTAACTGTTCACCAAATTCGCCTCGCAATTGCGCCATTGTTTCGCGTGCTGTGTGGCATGTGGCACCGTCTTGTTGAAACCACATATCATGCAAGTCAAGAACTTCCATTTCGGGCAAAAAAAAGTTTGTTATCATCGCTCGGTAGCGTTCACCATTGACAGTAACGCTGCGATTCGCATCATCTTTGAAGAAATATGGCCCAATAATGCCGCCGGCCCATAAACCGCACCAAACAGTGGCTTTTTCGGGATGCATTGGTAGCTGTTGCAATGCTTCTGGCTGATCTTCACTCCAAATGCGGCAATTTTGCTTATTTACGTACCCATTCAACCAAAAATGAGCCTCATCGCTGAACACAATTTTTCGATAAAAAAGCGGATCCTCGGCCAGCTTTCCAAGAGCCCATTCACCAAAAATTCGGCGTTGTGGTAGGTCGGCTGGCTTTAGTTCTTGGACCAGCTGTATCTTAAAAGGCTTTACGCCCAAATCCTTCCGCAAAATTTTCCACGTAGTGCTGTAACAAAGGCCTAACTGCTGGGAACGGCGCCGAATCGACATTTCGCGGTCTTCTGTCACACTAGCTGATACGGCCGCAATATTTTCTTCACTACGCACAGTACGTAAACGTGTTGGTGGTTTAATGTCCAACAAAGTAAATTTGGTGCGAAATTTGGTCACAATCTTCCGAATAGACTGCTCAGAAGGTCGAGAATGCCGATCATAAAATGGAAGCAGCGCGCGATGAACATTTCGAACCGAGCACGAATTTTGATAGTAAAATTCAATAATTTGCAAGCGTTGTTCATTTGTAAGACGATCCATGGTTAAATTGCAAACCAAACTGAAGCTGTTTGACAGTGACACAAGGTACTAAACACACGTCAGCTGTCAAAACCAGTGTTGCCAAAACCAAACCAGCTAAAAAATCACCCTTTAGTAGAACCTACTTATGCGAAGGCATACCGTTTAATAAAAGCTGTCCCAGAATCCAAAAAGTAAATAAATAAATGCAGCCCGGAGTGGATTTTGTCGCGATGTCAAAATTAAATAGACTACCTACGCAAATGTATTAGACAAGTTCGACTTTGGATGTGCAAGACGTTTAGTTTGCACATATTTGACAATTTGACACGACGCATACAGACTGTAGTGACTTGATAATGGTTTGTTTAATACGGTGCGGTATTTTTCCTCCCCTTTCATGGTAAATGAGTGAGAAATATAGTAAACGTCAAACAATATTCTCCAGATCCATTTTATCTGCTACTTTTACTTTGCTACTTCACATTTCTGCAAGATTTCCCGGTTATGTTCACGGATATTTTACTTTTCTAGTTAAGTTTAAACTATGAATCAAAGATATACTACTTAACCACACAGGAAGTTGTGCAAATAACTTCCTGTTTTTGTTGTAAAATTTGACAGTTTGTCGACTCAGAAATGTATGTGATGTTATATTGGGACATACTTATTTCTTGTATTGTGACGTATAGGTATCCGAAAATCACTTGTGATATGGCAAAATCTGCAACACAAGTCAATGTCATACATACGTTTTCTGCTTGACTATGTCACTTGTTATGTTACGGGTAGCAGGGAAAAAGTTCAGAAATTGAAACCAAACGTCATAATCTAAAATAAGTCTGACAGTATTCGATGATAAGCAATAGGACGTTCTACGTTGTATCTAGCGTCGTAAGCATGCTTTTACCACAGCTAAAAATTCACCAAACCCTAACCGCACGTCTACTACGCACAATTTGCAAACAGTCTCGCATTTGCGAAAATCAGTTCCCATTATAATACACATTATTATGGGTATTTTGGCAAAAATTCCATTGACGGCGATTTCATCCAAAGCGTGTATTAGAATAGCACTACGATCATCGCCACAAACACGAAGAATAGCGTGCTACCATCTGATTGCATAACTGTAGTTATTGTTCTACAATAACTCTGCGCATTTTGATGGCGTGTTACAAAGTGCTTTTTTCCCGTCTGCCGCATTCACACGGTTTGAAAATAGCTGTACCTACACGGTTTATTTTGACGTAAGAATATACCTCCACAGGTGGTCTCAGGCCTCACATGAAATGCGAACAAATCGAATGCAGTGGAACACATTCGCCTTCAAGCCAATTGAACTTTGACGTCGTCTATTAACACGGTTTTATTTTTGCCCCAGATTGACAGCACTGCGCCTACATGTTCAGTTTTTAATTAAGATTGAGAGGTTTTATGTTTGCAGCCCGATTTGCATATATATATGATTCGATCCATTTCTATCAATTCAAATTTGTCCAGTCGATTGATACTGTGACCAGAAAGTTAAATTATTTGAGCTTTGATTTTGCAAGTTGTTGGGATTTTGTTGATTTATCAAAGGAAATCAGAGCAGATATTATGATGCTTATGGACTGTTCGTAATTGAACAAATGTATGTAGTGGAGAATGATTTGTTTACCCAAAGAAGTATGCAAACTTTAAATACACAAAAAACATTTCGCGGCTGATTTTGTTTCGTGTTTAAGCTGCGAACATGGAGAATGACTTTCGGGTGCCAAAGCTTCTTAAATGTTACCACACGTATTTAACTGTTACACGAACTATTTAAGCTTTTATTAATAAACGCTTGTAAAGAAGTTAAACGAATTAAATTCAAATAGAATTTATTTGCGTCTTGTGAGGTTTATTATTCCACACGTGTATACCAAAGATTCCATTTGTTTGCGGCACAATTTGTTGCATTTAAAGTGATTTGTGTGAAGCTTCTGACAAAAGCTGCGAAGCGATTATTCCCCTGGACAAAAATACACAAACAATCACATATTGGCATTTGCGTTCAAACGATGTCAACATCCGGCTGGAATTCCACATCAAGGAGATGAGTAGAAAAATATACAAAGAAATGTTGTGTTGTACATATTTGTACAGAACTGTTTATTTGAAGGAAAGATTTTGGGAACATGGTACATTGGGCTGGTGGGTTGAATCGATTTCTTGGGTTTTACTTATGGTTCTAGTGAGGCCCTTACGCGACTGTCTTTACTATAAGGCGTCGTTTGCATTACAAGTTGTCGCTGAAATTTACTTCTACGATTTCCATAAGCAATAAAACCGAAGATGAAGGGAAACTAAATAGTTTGGTTTAATTGCACGAGGCAAAATACAAGCGAGTATATAAATTCCATACAGTTGTAAGTAGCTTGTTAGCGCATTAAAGCTAAAAGCCACTATTTCGACGCAAATTCTGCTAAATATACGGAATTTCTCACAAGTTGTTGACAACTGCAAACACATTTACGAATCTTGTGAAAAGTCTATTCGAGGCAGATTTTTTTTGACAGAAAACATAAACAGCTGCAAGCCATAGAATCCATCGAATTTGTTGTGTCGACGGATACGTCAACAAAAATGTATTGAATGGAAAGATGAGTCCCATAAAAGCCGTCGCATATCCGATACACGAAATAATTTTTGCCAACAGAATTGGCTCATGTAAAACGGACTAAATTTTCGCATATGTGGCTGACGTAGAAAAAGGGACGTTCCCGACCAATCTAGTTTTTGCGTTCAGGTTACATCTCATCCAGACCAATCTAGTGGAATCTTGAATGTGCACAGTTATACATTCGAAATCCCAACTTAGTGCTCAGTCGGAAAATGTGTGTCTGAATTTTTCGACTTTACATAAACGGCAACTGAAAAATCTGTTCACTTAAGCAATGGGGATGTTAGGATACCTAGATTTGCCTGCACTGGGTATTACTTTAAATTTTGACTTTTGACACTATGCATGCAGGATTTTTTAAATATATTCGTCGACTTCCCCTCCGTCAACTGAAAAATCTGTTCACTTGAGGAATCTAGGACACTAAAGACTGAAATACATCAAGACGGACAGCTGTCAGACTTACTAAATTATAAGTCCGAACGTCGAAATGAAAGCTGCTTGTTTTTCCACTTGTGCCCTTTTCGATTGAAAAAAAAAAGAATTGCCCTATCTATCAAAAGATCAAATCCAGAAGTGCTCTTTCTATGTTTCTTTGAAGAAAAAAGGACAGTTCCAGTTCAATTCATAGCACGACAGAAGTATCTGGGCTCTGGGATATTTTATAAGAATTGCCCTCAACTCACCAACACTCACTAGCAAAATGTCAGATTAAAATGTGTGTTGTGCTAGAAAAAAATGTTGCACTATGTGTTCCGAAAATATGCAATTAAGCGTGCGAATGTAAACTTGAATTGAAATAAATTGATTTGGCTTGTTAAAACATTAATATTTGTTTTAGAAAACAACAAAAAAGTAGCAACAGAAAACAAAAATTCACATAATGGTGTTCATCACTATTGCAAAAGTGCTCCAACGAATTTCATTGAAATGAGCAATTCTGATTTTCGGGGCATTTTAGTCCGATCTTCAATGAAGAACGGCTTTAGTAAACTAGAGTTTTGAACGTCCCCAATGTGTTGCAATTGAACTGTCATCGGTGCAGCCGGTGTTTCAAAAGTATGAATGTGTTTTGTCTCGAATTCATTCAACGACAGTTCTTTTCATTTTCTCAATTACACCAATGAGCGTGCTGCTTTATGTCAATTTGTGTCCACTATAACCTCAAAACTAAGTTTAACGGAAATGTCATTATGATTGCGAGGTTTTTGACAAAACAGTTATAACGACACAACATGTCCTCAAAGTTAATTTAAATATAGAAAAAACATTAAAATTAGTAGACAATTTAAAGAAAAGAGCCAATAATGACATTTAAGGACTCATTACTTCAGGGTTGTGAAAAATGTGCTACATTGCAACTTCATAACAATGTAATCATTCAGCGCTAACACAAATGACAACATCCTACCTCAATCGATACAAAACACAGCTCTTTGCGACTGCTATAGCCGTTTTGAAAGCCAACCTATGTAAACAAGTGTCTATTTTTAAATGGACTTATCAAGATCTAACTGGATGCAACTATTTGCGTATGATTCGAGCAGAGATTATGATAATGCGAATGGGATGGGCCATAACTCAACTTGGTAAATCTATTTTAGACATTTACAACCACACAACGCAAATTGTTCTATACATTAAAACCAACGACTCATAAACTTTGCACCAGCCCCCACTGTGTGCAAAGGTATACGCAAACAAAGCCAACAGAAAACAACAAACAGACGTCATTAAAATTTCAAAGATCTCTAATCAACAAAGATAAATCCAGCGAAGTAAACAACTCCGCGGTTTCTTTAAGAGGCTTTTTCAAACACATAATCAAACAATGCCCTCAGCCCAGAGCGAGTCCCTAGATGCATTGCTTAATCAATTGATCGATAATATTGAATTAATAAAAGACCAACCACCGTCAATGTGTAGAGCGATTGTCGTGCACGCTAAGAGCTAGCGCGTGGCGAAAGGCATAATGAAAGACTTTTGCCCAGATGTTCATCATTGTTCTGCCAAAAACTGGTCAAGACCGCTTCAATTCGCACAGAAGCAACTGCGTCAAGATCGTACATGCACTCCGAGCCAGATCTATCCACCTCGAAACGTGTGCACAAAGCGTCAGTCAGTCCGTGCCCGATGCACATTTGCATAAAAATATTTCCGTTCTTGTGTTAATTGAATTAAAGCATCTCTGGTCTGGACTTCCTTTTAAGATTACAAGCAGCCTCTGATGGAAGTGCATTAAGGTAATCAGCACACAGAGAGCCTGTTTAATGGTGATGGCTTTTCAGCGATTTAAATTTAGATTTATTTTCAAAAGAGACACAATACAGATGCTTTTACTTTCTGTTCCAATGGGGCGGGACTGATGCAGTGTCCCTTGAACTCTGTTTAGCTTAGGTCATGTTCATCGTCGTCATTATCATCGTATGCATGACCGGACAAATAAAGATGGATTGGTGATATGATAACCGCGCGAAAGAGAACCAAATCTCGGTTGTAGAAAAATAAAGAGTTGCGGTAGAAACGTGCAGTTGGTAGTGTTTACTTAGTTGCGGTTATTTAGAACTACTGAGCTGATGCTAGTGCTTGGTGGCGATAAAAGTAATCATAATCAGTTTTGTAGCTACGTTTGTTTTGCCAGTCGAGTGCGGTTTGTTTTGATAAGGGCGTCTTATTTTGAAGAACTTGAACCTACAAGTGTCAATTGAAATCGTGCATGTGATGTTTAGATGTTTATGAAAGGTGATGACAAGAGTGTAGTGGATGATGACTGATGACACACATAAAAATACTGAAAATATACCTGTTTATAACACTTAATCACAAAAGATTGGGCCGAATTGTTTGCTGAGACGATCCATTGAAATGATTGGCAAGATAGCGAGCTGTCACTGGTGCGTTTCTAAATCCAAATTGAGATAGAATTGACAGATGGAATGTGAGCGAAACCAAATATGTGCTGCCAGCAAGAAGGGAAGCACAACATCCACAAATTGGACAAAATGTCTGCCATAACTTTAAGGTAATTATGGGGACCAATGTTGCCGAAAGTATTCCCATAAGAGTACTGTACTACTTTGAACACCTCCGAACTCCTCCATTCACATTCGTACTCCTTTATTTTTTAAAGACCTAAAATATCTAACACTTTTAGCAAAGGTTAATTTTTCAACCTTAATAAATTTAATTCACTACAAATTTAATGCAATTCGGTAGCACTTTTATCTTCCAAACTGTCGTCAAAAAGGGAATTTCCCTCCTTCTGGTTTGTTCTTGATTTTCGTTGGCTTCATGCAATTTTCATCCGTCAGTTCGGCATTTATTTTATTGTTATTTGAGATTGTGGTTTGGTGGTTCCGTGGATTTTGAAGACTAAAATATGCCTGTACTACTATTTTTTTCAAAATACTCCCCTCTTTTGGCTGTGGTACTACTTTATAATATTTCTCTCCGGCAACACTGATGGGGACCTTGTCTACGGTGAACTGCACTTGCCAATAGCTGATTCTTGGCCTAGGAGGCGACTGGGTATAACCGATTATATAAAGCCCTTGTCTTTTCAGTCTTGTTCTTTGGCATGGACGTTAGCAAAAGTGGACGGGAACATCTCTGATCCTCTTTAACCTCAAATTCTTCGAGAGGTTTTTGGCTCAATTTGCGATGGTTGGAGGAGAACATTCAACAACGAACTATATGAGCTGTACATCGACCTGATGCCAATCAGCAGTGTTGCCAGATTGGGCACGTTGTCGTACTTTGGGCTATCTTTTTTCTTAAAAAAACGATAGAATTTTCACAATTTTCCACGAGCGCCAAAACACAATTTTGTGCTATATATCGTTTAACAAATTTTGGGTACATTTTGTTTCTCTTATTCATTCACAAAAGTACAAAAAGAAAAGAAATATTTTCGAACAAACTTGGCAGCACTCTTGCGGTCAAGTGACATCGAATAGTCGTTCAACTTGCAGGCACACTACTTTATTTTGCAGGCCTTTTGATTTCACACAAACACACAAGACACAAAGGTTAATTGTAGAAGGTAGTGAGATGGGTAAGGGGGAAAAATACCAAAAAAAAAAAAACGTACTTAAGGAATTGGGAAAATTTTCAACAATTTTTTGGTTTTTTTCTGAGCAACGAATATGGGCTACATTTTTTTAAGGTTTGGGCGCTTAAAGCAAACGAAAATCTGGCAACCCTGCCAGTCAGTCGTCCAAGATAGATAGGAAGAACGAATGGACCGCAACGCTTCAAACTAACAGCAAGGAAGGCATCGCATGGAAAAATGGTTACAGCCGTTTTTGCAAAAGGTGCAGGTTCAAGTACAGTCCTTTAGAAATTATCAAGAAAAGGAGCGAAAGCTGTTTCAAAACAACCTGCTATACATACTTTCGTGAGTATCCCGCCATGCACGCTCAAGTTTGAAGCAAGAACAAACTAGCAATAAATGTAAAATAAGCCTATAAAGCCTTTAAAAAAACGTGGCAAGTACTTTGTATGTTAAAATAAGTAAATTCCTACAAGTTATACACAATTCTGTAAAACAGTGTAACCAGTTCAAAGATTATCCTAGGACAAGAAAGCTAAGCCAGTCATGAGAAATATTTTTAAATGTAATACTACGTTTCCACCGGAGATTAACTGCGAGATTTAGAGAAATTTCTGTAAGTCCCGCATAAATCTTGGGATTTATCATACAAAAGTTAATCTCATGAAAAGGGATATTTGAAATAAATCTCGATTATCAACCAGGTCCGGTTTGTGAACACACTTTCCACAGCTCGAAATGTCAAAAATACAAAGCAAACAGAGCTGTATTTGATATTGTGTCATAAAAAAAAACGAATTTATTTCTGAGAGACTTCTCCTACCCAATGCAACCATCAAAACTTTCATTTTATTTTGTAGAATTAAGCCAATAATATTTTAAGATTTTTGGAACTCATGTTTTATCACTTTAAACTTTTGAATTGTTTATTTTTTTTTTCAATTATCACAATTTTGCGTTGTTCGATTCGACAGTAATTGACAAAATCTGGTGAAACGTCAAATTAGTTTTCTTTTTTTTGTTGGAAACACCTCAGTATTTGTTTTTAATCTCTTGCCCTAAATCTCGCGATTTGTGTCCGGTGGAAACGTAGTATAAGTTGCATGTGCTCTGCTTTGATTTTGTTTTCTGACGGAGGCCACAACTTGACTGATGTTTTGTACTACCAGGAAGACCCCTCAATTAAGCTGAAAAGTTATAAGATTTTCATTCGCCAGGTCAGCTGAAAAGGCAGATCCCTTTAACAGAAACCTTTAACACAAAACTATTCCCCTGTACATTTGAGCTTTAAATTCTAACTGAACTACGTAGTTTGTGCGAATAGGTCGTTTAATTCAAGCTTTGTGAGCTGTTCACGAAATAATGTGCGACCAGTTCACTCAAAAGGTAGATCGGGATCAAAACCCAAACATGTACCTACTCCTTCAACAAAAATCATAGCAAAACTAGAAACGGCCAACAATTCTCCCTTTGGAACTATATTAGTCCAGAAATTTGATATATAGAAATTTTTTATCGGTTGGAGTAAATAACTCCCCATGAACCAAATGAACAAAGTCAATGTTCTTCTAGTTCAACTAGCTCGTTCGTGAACTACACCAGCCTGTGTTCTCATCGTTGCCAAATTTCTAAAAACAATCTTCTACTAGATCAACATAAAATTAGGACTCAAATAGAAATAAAGTCAAAGGTTTTGACTTTGTCTTCCTGTCTATCCCTTTTCTACAGCCAAACAAACTCACATCTACATTTGCATTTCCCTTTTGTATATCTGCTATAATTTCTCTTAATTTCCAATTGAATTCGAATCGCACAAGCTGCCCGCGACATTTCTTCTGTTTGAGTAAAATCTGGATCGAACTGGACCTACATTTTGACATCTATAAATGTAAAAATGTAAAGTATCAACGCGTCGTTTTCCATTTATGGAAATTCATAGAATCGCTAATACATAGTTATAGCAAGAGAACAGAGACAGCGAATGATTGACTGGCAATTTTATTAACTGATGTCTGCGGTAGGTATACGAATTGTAAAAATAGACATTTTTATTAAGTTTTACGTTTGAGGGTTATAAAGGGTGATTTTTTAGCTGGTTTGGTTTTGGCAACACTGGTTTTGACAGCTGACGTGTGTTTAGTACCTTGTGTCACTGTCAAACAGCTTCAGTTTGGTTTGCAATTTAACCATGGATCGTCTTACAAATGAACAACGCTTGCAAATTATTGAATTTTACTATCAAAATTCGTGCTCGGTTCGAAATGTTCATCGCGCGCTGCTTCCATTTTATGATCGGCATTCTCGACCTTCTGAGCAGTCTATTCGGAAGATTGTGACCAAATTTCGCACCAAATTTACTTTGTTGGACATTAAACCACCAACACGTTTACGTACTGTGCGTAGTGAAGAAAATATTGCGGCCGTATCAGCTAGTGTGACAGAAGACCGCGAAATGTCGATTCGGCGCCGTTCCCAGCAGTTAGGCCTTTGTTACAGCACTACGTGGAAAATTTTGCGGAAGGATTTGGGCGTAAAGCCTTTTAAGATACAGCTGGTGCAAGAACTAAAGCCAGCCGACCTACCACAACGCCGAATTTTTGGTGAATGGGCTCTTGGAAAGCTGGCCGAGGATCCGCTTTTTTATCGAAAAATTGTGTTCAGCGATGAGGCTCATTTTTGGTTGAATGGGTACGTAAATAAGCAAAATTGCCGCATTTGGAGTGAAGATCAGCCAGAAGCATTGCAACAGCTACCAATGCATCCCGAAAAAGCCACTGTTTGGTGCGGTTTATGGGCCGGCGGCATTATTGGGCCATATTTCTTCAAAGATGATGCGAATCGCAGCGTTACTGTCAATGGTGAACGCTACCGAGCGATGATAACAAACTTTTTTTGCCCGAAATGGAAGTTCTTGACTTGCATGATATGTGGTTTCAACAAGACGGTGCCACATGCCACACAGCACGCGAAACAATGGCGCAATTGCGAGGCGAGTTTGGTGAACAGTTAATTTCACGTTTCGGGCCGGTCAATTGGCCGCCTAGATCGTGCGATTTGACACCATTAGATTATTTTTTGTGGGGGTATGCCAAGGCTAATGTGTATAGGGACAAGCCCGCTTCGATTGACGCATTGGAAGCCAACATCCATGCATTCATTCGTGAGATACCGGCCGATATGTGTGAAAGAGTATGCCAAAATTGGACTCCGCGGATGGGCTACCTGAGACGCAGCCGCGGTCAACATTTGCATGAAATTATCTTTAAACATTAAATTGCAAGGTTCAAACTATCGATTCAAATAAATATTTCATTCATTTTTTCGAATTTTTTGTGTTTTTTTTTTAAAAAAAGTTCTAGACCTCTTAAAAAATCACCCTTTACAAGAATTTCCCAAACTACGCGATGGGAATAGCGCTTTTTTAGAAATTCTGAAGTCCTGCCAAATCAGTGACATCATCTGTCAAATTTTGGTCCAAGAGATAACTTACACTCGGTAATTGATATGCGATTTAAAAAATATACACACCATCGAAAAACTAAACGAGCTTATTCCAAATTCAACTCCAGCCAACACAGTCGCGCAAAAAGTGACTACAAATACCGAACAGACAGATAAAACAATCCTTTCGTTGTAAATATAGAATCTATGCCATATCCATCTTCTACAGAAGAAAAATAAACGCAGCAATGCTAATTGATAGTTGCTACATCAGGGTTTTATCGTTTCTGTTTATGGTGTGGAGATATCACTTATCTCTGTGAAAACACAGTTAACAATAATAATAACTTTATAAATCGTCTCATGTGAACATTTTATTATTCATACGAGTATTCTGGGCGTTATTTTAGCTCCCAATTCCAGTCGAACAGAGTTTGTAAATATTTACTGGCTTATTAAATGGCAATCACGTGGGTAATATTTGAGTACGAGGATTTCAAATTCAGTGGCAGTGCTTAATTTTTGTTTTAAACACGAATAGGTGGGACGGGCTCTCATTTTCATAAGACACTGTCTTGAGTTTATCTAGCTAACTGTATGAAAGCGAGTTTATTATTATCACATTTATTATTTTATGTGTTATTTGACTTTATAAATAAATTTATTCATAAGTGTGAAGTAATGACGTACAATCTTCTGTCAAAGTGACAAGAGTCGTATCTACGTTTCTGTTCTCTGTGCCTTCTTTTTAACTTTAGGTCCGCAAAAGTGGCTGGCTTAGTACCTTCTACAAAAATGGAGCGAGTCATTTACTACGCAGTAACTGATTTTAAAAAATCGTTGTTTTTATACGTACGATATTTTTGAAAAGGTAACTAAATTGTGCGCTGAGCTATCCGTTCGTGATGGTAAATAATTGTTTATTGATTTGAATATGGTCACAGATGCAAGCGACAGCACAACTTGACGTTTGGCTCTACCTCGTTAGTATATTTGTGAAAAGAATGGGCCTGGACTAGATGTAGCGTGAACGCGAAAACTAGATTGGTCGGTAACGTCACTTTTCCTACATCAGCCACATAAACGAACAACCAATTTGGTGCTCAGTCACGAAATTGTGGACTAGTTTCGTCGCTTTTCTAGAATTTCGTTTATTCAAGATTATTAAGGACTTCGTAGGAACTAGTTTTGACGTATCTGCTATACAACAACATTTTGTAGAATATTGCGAGCAATCTTGTGCGAACAAAAATAGAAATAATAAAATTAATAAACTTATATATAACACAAGATGGATGGAAGGCCCTGACCAATA
This sequence comes from Cheilosia variabilis, assembly GCA_951230905.1. Classification (NCBI taxonomy): domain Eukaryota; kingdom Metazoa; phylum Arthropoda; class Insecta; order Diptera; family Syrphidae; genus Cheilosia; species Cheilosia variabilis. The sequence continues at coordinate 55,693,614 of OX579680.1, read as the reverse complement.
AATTCTATTCGGTTAAGTTAACGTTTTTAACTGACAGATGTATACAATACATTACACGCCATTCTATGGAAGGCGAGGGGACAGACTGGTTCTCAACTTCAGCCAGATGAACTAAGATTACTTTCAACATTTTTGTCCTTTGACAGTTCTCATAAATTGAGGAAATATTGCGAGAATGAGAAAATGATTGCGACGTTCGTGGACGAAATTGAGATGAGGCCCAATAATGAGCTAACAATTTTAATTGGTTGTTGTACTGATTCAGTTTTGTTCTCAATTTGTAGCTATTATTCCTGTTTTTTCTTAAATTCCCGCATTTGATTTTGACATTTATGTACGCAACAGTGAAAATATATTCATTATTAAATTACCTAGACAAAACACAAGGACCTAGAAAAAAATGTTTACCATAGATTCGGCTAATCACTGAATTGACAAATGAACTGGAAAAATGGAACGTTTTGTCCGAAATGTATGGAAGTAAGAAAGCGGTGAACAAACACTCATTGGTTATCGCTGATTTGTAATCGTCGATGGTAACCAAACCAAGGATTTGACCAGCCCTTACTAAGCTACATAGATTCTTGTCATGCATATTTTACAAACTGTCAAAAAACTGTCATATGCAATAAGCAAATAATTTACAAAAACAAAAATGGTTACAAAGTTAGAAATCCGTTTAAAGTACGTTCATTTATTGTGAATTGAATTCGCTTAGAACACACATAAATGTTCAGTGTAACGAATTTCGCATACGCCCTTTTTCCGACTTGCTTTCCATTTCTAGAATGTTCTTGGCTTTGTCCGCAATGTTTGCATTTCCACCACCATCAACAGTCACGACTTGCTGTGGAAATTCGCATCTTGAAGTAATCTCAGTGTGTATTTTCTTTTCGATTTGTGTGTTTGTTTTCAACATCATAACACACACACAAATGCTGTCGCCGTCTTCCAATATGCTACACTCGTCGAGCTATTTATAGTTTGTGTAATTTTTCTGTTATTGTTATTAAACGAGGCGAGGCGAGGCGATGGAGAGAACTGACGGAGTCAATGGCTTTGCGACACCGGAAGATTCATCCTCACATGCGACTGCGAAGAATGCCAATTCCAAGAGAGACACTAAGAAAAGAAAGCTCCGAAAGGGCATCGCTGACAGTTCCATACTCAGTACAGTGGTATCGCGTGGTAATTTTCATCGAGTAATTGAACTCGATTGTACAACATCCCTTACCATTTCCTTTATGAATGAAAAATGGCTGCGGGGGCTGGTCGTTCAATGCTTTTGCGTTATGGCTGGTGGGTGCAATGGTCGTTTTGTTTTTATTTTATTCGTACGTTCCAGTTACAGGATCTATTTTTAGAGTCTGCAGTCGCAAACGCCACAACTCGCAGCCCGATATTCTTTATTGTTGTATTGCTGCTTGCACGGTTTTATGCTAATTATCGCGTACACTATTAAGGGCGCAAGAAAACAACGAAATTAATATGAATGGGTGCGACTACAAGTGGGGCACTGCCTTTCTCCAGTGACGGCGCGCTGAATGTATCCAAATGTTGTCTCGTTAGTTTTAATTGTCCTATACACGATACCGTATTTTTGTTTATGGTAGGTTTTTGTGGTACTTTTTCGAGGCGAATCCAACTGAGTAATTGGCTTAAAATTCTAATTTCTATAGATACCTCAGTTTTGGCCTTCCATTTGGGTGTTTGACAGGTTCTGTACTTATTTACGGCTGTTTGTGTTGACAGACCCAGACCCTCTGGCTGATGGCGAATAATTAATTCAATTACCTCTCCGTGAAGTGTTTATTTCCATTTTCAATTATATTATAGCAGCACGATAGAGAAGATATGTGTGAAACTGTGAACCTAATGGCGAGGCAATTAAAATTATTGCTTTCTTTCGAACGTGTGAAAAGCCAATAACGTACAAAGTCACACGTTTGTGCAGTATAGCTAAGTCAAATTTGAAATTATAGTTGCAATCACTAAAAATGTTCGGCTAGGCGAATTATGGGATACATCTCATGCTGATATATTTGCATAGTGATGGTCTATACGGAATTCCGTTTTCCCACAAAACAAAATGGCTTACAGAATTGTTGATCGTGCATTAATTTGTGATTTCCTTGCATTTATTTATGTATGGTTGGTTAAATGCACTGCCAGTTTTAAATCAGTTGCAGAAATGTTGTGCCGGAAGTTTTGTTTGTTTTTTTTTCACATCCACATCTGTCTAAAATGTTGGGTTATTTGTCCATTTTAATGTGATAATTTGCGATCTTCCTGTTTCTCCTTGACTTGCATTGAACGGGAAAAAACGGATCATGCTCAACTACCTCCTGCAGTAAATTGCATGTGTCATGTGTGTGACCATGGAAATGTCATATTATCATAAAAAATTAACCATTCCTCTGAGATTGAGAAACAACTTTCGGGTGTTTGTGATGTCTTTTTTTTATCCCGATTTACGCTGCCGACTTGATTGAATTTGCCACGAAAGACTTTGGGGACGTTTAAGAATCTAAGTTAGTACGTCTGACAGCTAGCTGACTTTATGTGATTGGACTAGATCGGTCACACGAACAGTGTTTTGAGTTGATGTTTATGGAGCGTTAGCCGACAAATACAGTCAAGAATTTCGAGACTGAGTACTAAGTTGGCATTTCGTACATGTGGCTGAAGTAGGAAAAGTGACGTTACCGACTAATCTCGTGTTAAAGTTCAGGTAACTTCATGCCCAGGTCCACCCCGGACTGTAGCGCCACCTTAAGTTAATAAGTAACTTCAAGTCCAGATAAATCCAGTCGACTTAAGACAACTAAATGGCTGAAAAGTAGAATAAATATGCGCAGTAAGCCAAATACTTCCCTGGTCGATTTAAAAAGAAAGTGCACGACTGGGTCGAACGTAACTTTCTCGTTCATCAAAATTGTTGGTGCAAATTAATTGGGCGTTGCCTGATTGTGTACATTTCAAGTTGTTGGATTTATTTTTGAGTGCATATCCAATACTATTAAATATTAGCTAAAAATAAGTTTTGCGTAGCTTTTATTTTACTTTTATTGCAAGTGGTCCATGGTAATTATTTTCAAATTATGCCGTAGAAATGTGTAAGATAGAGATTTGGGTACTCATTTTTGAGAAATACACGTCAATATTATAATTTTTTTGAGAAAAACTAAGTACGGGATGTTATTTAGAATACTTATATATCTTTAATATGTATTTTGGTCAAAATCGTTAGAGCGGTTTTTGTAAAATTTGGCAGACAAACAGTACCAAATATTGCAATGTTAATAGTTTGAAAAATACTGTTGCTTAACTATTTAGCTGAAAACCAGTACAAGTTATTGTTCGCAATGTAAGCATTACTTGGTTTTTAAAGTTTTATCCAAACCGAAAATGGGATTTTCGAGATATGAAAAGTTTTAAAAATTTGCGATTTTGGTGATTCGAATTGAAAATTAAGGACGCAATAATTTTGAAAACATCAATTTTACTCTAAGTTTGCATTTTGGTCAAAATCATGCCGTTTTGAGGTAAACTAGGGAAAACTATATTTTTCAAAAATCCATTTTACGATAATACAGAGAAAAACTGAGTTTTCCATTAAGTTAGAAATGACCATATTACCTTTGAAATTAATTTTTGTTACAATCCTATGGAACGTTTTTGAGATATGTCGAAGTTTCAAAAGTACCGTTACTCGATTTTTTTTTTTAGCGCAAAGCTGAGTATGCAGTTATGTTTACCTCACCTACTTAAGCTTAAGTATCAATTTTTGTTCAAATCGTTAGAGCCGAACAAATCAAACTGGTATGAAAATTGTGTATGGGAAGTACCATTAATATTGAGGTTACCATGCAAAAAAAAAACGGCCCCGAACTGTAAACCCCCAAACTTTAAATCCGAAGTTTGAACGGAATCCGTTCAGCCGCTTAGGCTGTAGGCCTCGGGACATACAGACAGGCGGACAGACGGACAGAATTTTGCGACCCACTTTTTTGAGTTTGCCTATCATCGTAATGTCAGAATTGATAAACATCTCGATTTCGAAATTTTGTACGAATACAATATCTTTCTCTTACTACGTAATGGAGAAAGTTAAAAAACAATGCTGCCAAATCAGTGTTGCCGTGCAACGAATCTAGAGGAATATTTTAATCACACAAAGTTAAATAAGCTGATATACTACCTTTTACTAATAAAACAAGTCAACCCCATAAAAAAAAAAAAAAAATTCTTGGTCCATCACACCTACTCCCAGAGGTTCAAAGGTGCAATTAAATACTTCCCCATTTGTATATATGACATTGCACTAATTTAGTCGACAGTGCATTTATGGCAGTAAACAATTATTCGCGTCTTGAATCTTCAAATATGTCAATGAAAACGAGAAGATCTGCCCAAAAGGGCTGCATGTATTATTTCCCAATATAAGTGCAGCTAATTCAATTACCTAACAGCTTTGACTCCATAAATTTCAAATAGTGTATATGGACTCTAGAGCTTACATATAATCCCATCATTATTGATTTCGCCATTGCTCGCACTTGACTAATGGACTAAATACGTCAAATATGTTGCAACAGGGGCATTCAATCAATGAATTGCGGTGGGTTCGCAGTTGTCGCCCTTAATTTGCACAAGTGTGACAACTTAAGAGAGGGGACTAACGTCTTTGCTAAGCCCGATATTTTTGTTTTTTGTTTTAGATCCATCAGCAAAAATCAACTGTTAATACAGTAATTTGTCTCAAGATCGGATTGTCATTAGCATTGGAATAAATAAAAAAATACCTATCCCGTCGTACTGTTGAGGTTGCAGTGACTGACAAACTGCGGTAATAGATCAAGCACTTCTGTTTTGGATAATCGGGATTTGCAATTGACTTGTTTTCAGGAAATGAAAGTACGTCTATCAACCGCAACCAGACCAATCAAACCAGCTTGGCATTGCCAATTGGTGCTTTGTAGACGTGGCCTCTCGTTATGCGAATAGAACTTCTTGTGTAGAAGTGGATAAGGGTAGATGAGAGCAGCCCAACTATTAACAAATCGAACGAGACGGCATATAAAAATAGAAATTATAAAGCACACCATCGAGAGATAATTTATGGTTTCCCACCCTTGGCTAAGTTGTCCACTTTTAATTTTCCATTGACACCAGACCACTTACGGTATAGACACAAATAGCACTTGAACATTCTTATTATCGCTGATTACAATATAAATATGTGTCCAATCAGTCACTAGACGGGTCTCGCGTTATCAATGAAATGCAATGTTTGCGTACTGACCCGGCCTTGCAACTCGGAAAATAAATATATTCTCAATGTGTTCAATATGTGCATGCGATGCAAAACTTAAACCTAATAGAGGGGCAGGCGAAATTGTAAATTATCAATTAGCACAAAGTTGGGCGCCTTTACTTGGGTGCATCGTTTCATTGTATGGGGGGATATTTATTTCTGAGCTTAGTAGCTCAATTGAGTTGAAAGTAGTTTTTTCGTTTTAGATTTTGAGATTTTGATAGATAAAAGCAGGCTTTCTAACCCGCATATTAAAAAACACTGCGTAAACGTTATCGACTCGTTACCCAGGACCCAGCACCATAGACAAACCATACTGAGACCCCCAAATTCGCCATTTTGTTTTCCTATCTGTGTTATGTCAAAAAAGAATCCGTGTGACATGCAAAAACATACAAAAAGTGCAAAAATAAATGCTGCCAACCTCGGCAACCGTGGGGAAATGTGAAAGAGTTCGAAAATACCACATTTTTTCATTACTGAACGCCATTGGTTAGTTATTATAAATTGTTAAAAGGCGAATAATTTGATTTGTTTGGTTAGTAAAACTATCTAAAGTTGATGTTCTATATAATAGAAACATATTGGGACAAACATGGTTGTGTATTTTCCGCTTTTGGATATCAGTAACTTCGATTTCGTGTGTAAATTTTTCTTAAATAATGAAGAAAATTTGCTCAAAATGTTTTCATTTACCCTACAGCAATATACATTGTTAATTTTTCATGAACATTTGAAGCAAATGTGCACTTATTCCTAAAAAAAAAAAATATTATCCACACGTAACGAACAATTTCAAATTAAATGGATAAAATTCTATGAACTCTGCCAGCAACTTTGCCCACAGCGGAAGTGTCTCATATCTGCTGGGAGTGTGTTGGTGAGCCGGAATTTTTGAAGTTTCGTGACATTTGTCAATACGATTTTCTATGTAACAATACTAGCGCACAAGATGTGTACACTCCATAAAAAATATAGCTTGTAGGCTAAGTAACGGGAAATCGGCCGGAGTTGGTGGTCTCAGTATTGTCTCTGCCCAGCACAGTTACGTCAAATTGGCGTTTGCTCTGTGACACCTACTAGCAAACTTACTCGTGCACATTTGTTTATTAATGCGGGGCATAAACTAAGTATTAAATAGACCGTCAGCTCCCGCGCACCTACCCGATTCCCCCCGCAAATTTTGAAAAGAAATCCTCTCTTAAATTTCCTATCTGTGAATGCGTGTGAAGCAGCAAAAAAAGAAATTCTAAATGGCGGGAGGCGTAATAAAATGCTAACACTCAGCAGTGTTTCTGCATCGTGGTATCTCTACCTTTTTGTGGGAATTTCAATTTTTGAAAAACTTTCCTGCGTAAAAGGAAAAAATGTCATAATTGTTGGACTATCAATAATCTGTCAGAAAAACATCCAAACTACATTTCACATAAAAATGTCTTTACCAAAAAATAATCATTATAATGTTAGCAAACTGCGATTTTTGTACTAAAGATTAATTTAATATGATTTTCTCTCCGAACAATACAAATTTTACTTTTAAAAGTATGTTTTTTCCATAAACAATACTAAGGGAATTTGAGTTTAGTGAAAAGGGAAAAATTAACACGCTTCGTGTGAAAAATAAAGAGAGAGTGCTGAGAGCACTGACTGAGAGTATTTGGTGAGTTTCTGTCAGCTGATGGATGCGTTCTGAGAGTTTAAGCTCGTTGTTTTATTTCACCACGAAAACATGTAGATATTCTCCAAAATGTAAAATAGCAAATGTAATGAACATAAATAAACAAATGAATAATGTGTGAAATAAAATAAGATATTTTTGTTCCTATAATTATTGTGTCTGTTTTCGTTTGCTGTTTTTGGGGAAAAATGATTTCACCGTTAATGTCCACAGAAAAACGGCAAAGAATTTAAAGAGAAGAATTGATTACGAATCTTAAGATTTGAAATAATATGAGTTTTTAGTTATAATCTTTTCATGAAGATTCCGTTTATTAAAAAAAAAAAAATGTTGTTTATTAGAAAATTTGGAACAATTGACATAATTAATGAAATTACATTTGAAATCAATTGCGTCAGCCGAGAATATGAATAATGTTCATTTATAACGAAAAAGTCTAATAAACATGTTTACTGATTTGTACCTTGATATGTCTCACGCATTTAAGTTTTGCTGCTTACAATTTATTTGCTTTTAATATATACGATTCATAATCATTAGTAATCAAATATTTTTTTATATTAATAAGCGTTTTTTTTTTATTTTTGTCAATGATTCATATAGTTTATCGATTTCGATTTTTTACAACAAAGATGAAAACATCCCGTACTATATAGATTATCTAGGTAAAATGAAAGAAATCTTATTACGTATACCTACCTAACCTATGCGTTTTAATAGAATTTGGTTCTAAATTCACCACACCATACCCACCGTTTTCTTAACACGTCCCGATAACGTGCAGTTATTTGAATTATTTGAATTTATTTCAATGTTACCACAAAATGAACTGTCAGGCAACTGTCAGGTTCCTATGTGCGAGAGTATGTGTGCGGCTAATCTACTTTAACATGGCACACATACTTTGCCACATAGAAACACGGAAAACAGCTTGTAGGCAAATTCTCTTAAGTTGCAAGAGCTGACGGTCTATTTAATACTTAGTTTATGATGCGGGGTTAGGTAAATGTGAAACGTCTTAAAATTATCAACTTTATAAGCTTCTGGTCTTTTTAGTGGTCGGATATAAGGCGTTTTTCGTTTTCGTGCACTAAACGGAGATCGAGCACGTTAAGAATGCTTTGATCCGAACCGAGTGTGTTCCGACAGACGTGGTTTATTTATGAAACACATTTCAGCACTAGCTGTCATATGACAGTGCTGTGCTGCTGGATTTTTGTACATTTCTATCCGGATTAGCAATCTATGGTTAGCTGTCAAAATATGCTGAGTTCAGATATTTACTCAGAATGCTCTGTCAATCTATTTTGAGCTCCTAGAAAGCTGATTATGCTCGTTACGAAAAAAGAAACAAAGCTTTGTTTAAGAACTATTCACATATTCGTGGTTTCTGACATTTCATTCACATGAACTCTTTTTTTGGCCGCAGAAACCCTATCAGTTTCATTTTTAACGTTTTATGTCGTTTTCCATTGGGATTTTCAGACTTTGCTCTCAGATTTCAGATTTTTCGTGCCCAATGGAACATAATAGTTTCGTTCGCGTTCGCGGTTTGAATCGAACGCAATCGATATAAATCGATCGCAATCGCACAAAGTCTATATACGTACTCATCAAAAATGACAGAAAAAGATAAAATTAGCAAAATAACGAGTAACGAGCAGTTCCTCTCTTGGCTCGAAACAGCTCATAGAATTTCAACCGGCAAAAACTGATAAAAATGTCAAATGCGCAATTGTACACAAAAATAAAGGTATCTGAAAATAAAAAAAATTCGGTGGTGGTCGAACGTTCTCCTAGAACCAGAGACAATACTGAGACCACCAACTCCGGCCGATTTCCCGTTACTTCGCCTACAAGCTATATTTTTATGGAGTGTTCACGTTTGGTGCGCTAGTATTCTTACATGGAAAATCCTATTGACAAATGTCACGAAACTTCAAAAATTCTGCTCACCAACACACTCCCAGGAGATATGAGACACTTCCGCTGTGGGCAAAGTTGCTGGCAGAGTTCATAGAATTTTATCCGTTTAATTTGAAATTGTTCGTTACGTGTGGATAATATTTTTTTTTAGGAATAAGTGCACATTCGCTTAAAATGTTCATGAAAAATTAACAATGTAGATTGGTTAAGGGAAAATGAAAACATTTTGAGCAAATTTTCTTCATTATTTAAGAAAAATTTACACACGAAATCGAAGTTAATGATATCCAAAAGCGGAAAATACACAACCATGTTTGTCCTAATATGTTTCTAGTATATAGAACATCAACTTTAGATAGTTTTACTAACCAAACAAATCAAATTATTCGCCTTTTAACAATTTATAATAACTAACCAATGGCATTCAGTAATGAAAAAATGTGGTACTCCCGAACTCTTTCACATTTCCCCACGGTTGCCGAGGTTGGCAGCATTTATTTTTGCACTTTTTGTATGTTTTTGCATGTCACACGGATTCTTTTTTGACATAAAAGGTAGGAATACAAAATGGCGAATTTGAAAAAAAAACTGAGGGGGCCAGCGGCAAGAGGATTGTGAGTTGGGGGTCTCAGTATGGTTTGTCTATGCCTAGAACGTTTCATATGTTGCAAAAAGGTAAGTAATACATTTATTCGTGATATGGATTAGATTTCAAAGATGTAAGTGGCTCAAAGTAGCTCGAACTGTATCCACGTACTTTGGAGTATATTTTCAGCTTTATGAGAGAGTTTCGCTCAATTTTTCCGAATGGACCTAATATGAGATCATTTATTGCAGCGGCCGAATGTAAGTTTTTCTCTATTTTTCACAGATTATAGTCGTCTAAAAACGTAAGTAATAACTCACTTCAAAGTTTGACAAATGCCAAAGGTTTTTGTGTAAATCTCGCTAAGAAATCGAGATTCGCAAAGCTGCTTTGACTCTGAAAAAAGTGTTTTTTTTTTGCGGTCAATGGAAAATGAAATCTGACAACCAGCTGATTTCGGGAGCAGAAAAACTGCACTGAATTTGAAAAGAGCCTTTTCTGTCCCAATGGAAAGCGATATAAGTTCGCACGAATTTTTCATTCGTGGGTTTGTGGATCGCGACTGTATTATGTTGATTTGTAAATAAAGTGTGACAGTTCGCGGCAATAATTGTTTTATTCGCGGGAAAATTGCTTGAATTGTAATTTATTTATTTAAAATTTACTTATTAAACCAATTGAGACTCATGTTTTTTCAGATAAGTTGTTAGATTAATTAGATATAATGCTTTGGTGGTAGAACAAATAGCAATTTTCAATTCATTATTACAGTTCAATTGATTTGTTCGCAGTCAGCGCTCATGTGAATAGTCCTTAAAAGTCATTGAAAATCGATTTCATACGTTTTTTGCTAAATTCGCTCATCTGTGTGAAATTAATGGAAACGTTCAAGAATATGGTTTTTTTAAGTAAGTCTGTCAGCTGGCTGACTTGATGTGTCTTATTTTTACTGACCTAGATGGTCACGCTTTTTTTCACATGACGTTTATAGAGATGCAGTCGACAGATTTAGCCAAGAATTTCGTGACTTTTCGTGACAGTTCGTAGGTACATGTGGGATGTGGCTGACGTAGAAAAATTACGTTACCGAACAATCTAAATTTCTTGTCAGGAAATATTTTTCCTAACCGCTGGGTGAAAAAGGAAAAAAAATCATATCTGGCAACGATTGCAGGAAGAGAAACGGTCCGACACACCCTCTTCTCCGAACAAAGGATTCCCCGCAAACGACCCTAGTCAAAGGAATTTGGTCGCACTTCATAACCGGAAGTAGTTAACCACCTGTTTGTGCACCCGCATTCTTCTGTTCTTTAAGAAAACAGTTTTAAATACTGTATTCTAAACAAATTCACTTCCCAATTGTAGTTTGAGATATTTAAATACAATTTATATTTAACCACAAAATGGATAAGGGAAAAGAAAACAACAATAAAATTATAAATCTTCGCGCACTGCTCTACTTCGTTCTGTCGTCTTTTTTTTTACTTTCACTTATTTTTCTACCCGTCGTCTACGTAATTCGTAAACAATCAACAGAAAACTACAAGCGAATGGATGGATATGGATGCATACCTAATACATATGCAAATATTAAGAGCAACAACAACAAAAAAACGCCGGTAACGTACCATACCAAAGTGCGATGCGCGGATAAAAATTTCTTCCTCTTCTCATATTTCCTTTGTTTACAAATTCAGACAGACTCACCTTGCTAATTTCAGCAATGCCATATTTCGTCCTGGAAGTTATATAGAAATCGTTCCTTAAGGCAGTAAAATTACGAATTTTCTTCTTCACTTCACTTTATTAAAGAACTCCGTTAAAATTAATACAATCGCGGAATAGGTTTGTTTTTCAGTCTTATTTCCTTTGTTGGTCCCGTCGTTTACATTTTTGTTCCCGATTGGAAGGTTGGTTAGCAAAAAATAAACAAATTCAAATGGTTTATCGCCGGACCACCTCAATTACCGCAGCGAAGAAGCAAACTCGTTTAACTGGAACAAAATAAAATATTACACTTGCTAATAATATTATAATGCGATGGGGTCGATTTGTGTGGGTATGCAAAAATGCAGTTACGTATGGTTAACGGTGTAGCGGTCTTTCTTCTGTGAAAACTCAAAGCGAAATGCAAGTGAAATTTGTGCTTGTGATGTGATAAAAAAAATTCGTTACGTTGTTTTCTCTTACATTTGCGGCGGCTTTTTTCTCTTTGGAAAACCTAACCTAGAGTGTTTCGTTTCAACTTTCATAATGGAAATGGGCCTTAAGCGAACATTTGCATGGGACAATTGATTAGTCACAATCAATGCAGTGTTCCATTCACCCACTGCAAAACCCTGTGTCACAAAGCAATCAAAGGGTGGGGAAGCAGAAGCATTTTGAACAACAAATTCGCGGAAAAATTCAAGTACGCAAAATAGCACAAAATCAATTTATTAGTAGCTTTCCAGTTCTAGTTCGTAAGAAATTAGGAGGTTACTACTTCTCCTTTGGCCTTAAGATAATTTAGCGCAAGAGACTGCAACTAGAACTCATAAACATGCAGACAGATTCGTTATCAATGCAAACCTCATAACTAACAAGCCTCTCCTTAGTCAACTGCCTCCAGTTGTTCACTTCATGTTGGTCGAGATCCTGTTCTACTTTACGTTAAAAACGAATATGTACTCTGCAAGCCGGAACGTTCATACATTCGCCTTCTTTATGCTCTAACGTTTTAAATTTTTTGCATCAGCCGACGTACCTACAGCTCGTTCTTGAATTAAATCTTCCATACATCGTCAATGCAATCCAAGCCTAACATCTGCCAAAGAACGTTCTCAAAACGATGTCTTACTAAATGGTTTATGTTACCGATGCCATTCTATGTAAACTTTAGTGAATTGCAGAAGTATCCTATTCGTCGACTTTGACCTTATTGACTGGACTGTTTGCACAATGAGTAGGTGACACAGCCGACAGCCAACTTTTTTAAGCTAACTGCACAATTAAGCATCAGATAGCATTCCTAAACAGGACGCGTAACTGCCACCAAGTTGGCAGCTCGAGCAAAAGCCTCTGAAAAGTTGACAAGCAAAATAAAACCCCATTGAATATTAGCGTCATTTTTATTTACATTATTGTTAAGACTAATTTATAATTCTGCATACAAAACGGGTCTACGCAATAGCGTATACATACTTAAATAAAAAAAAAGTATTACCTTATCGCGATACAAAATGATACAAATTTTGTATTCTTACAGGACGTACAAATAAAAATGTAACCGTATTACAATCGTATTTACACAAATAAAACCGAAAATCATGAGAACCGTTTGCTTTGTGTCTTCTCCTTGAATTATATAAGAAGCTTAGCAGTCCTTTCAGCTTGGGGCTCCAAGCCCCAAGAAGACTTTTAATTTGATTCTAGTGTTTGGAAAATATTTTAAATACTACTTACGCTAAATTTTGTTCTAAAAGCAGTGCTGAGCTAACGAGAGAGAACGATTACCTATGCAAAACAAATCAGGTGGGATACAGGGAGTAAGAGGATCGAATATTCGTATGTTCTGTTTTAGAAAACCTTGGGCACAATCAAATTTCTGACCTTCATACAATAGCGCACCCACGACGAATGGTATCGCGTTGAATTGCGGTCGCTCACACGCTGGGCACGATGGAGGAGAACGGCGACGAGCAAGAGCACTGATACCAGAGGCGGCCACGCGAATTTGAAGCACAAAGGCACTGTGAAGCTGAGCAGCGCCATAATCTCACCGGAGTAGTTTGGTTGACGGACACATCCCCAGAGTTTACCGAGCAGCAGGCGCCGTCCTTGGAAGGTGTGCACAGTCTCGACATCAGCAAAGTCAGGTAGGTTGGGATTTATGCGGTACTTGTACTTAATTTTGTTGCTAATCCGCTTCAAAGAGAGCCCAGTTAGAAATAGCACAGCCATGATAGTCAGCGCCCATATTGGCATCGCTACCGGCTTGTGTTCGAATAGGAACTTCGGCACAGCATTAAGTATGAACGGTGTGGCAGCATAGCGCAGGACAAGCAAAGCTCCAACTCCCTCCTGTTGTAGTTCAAACGACGACGCCAAATGATGCTCAAAGAAAATTCCATCCAGCGTATAGGCGAGCAGCATCAGCGAGGAAACCATCGACGGCCAGTCTATCTTAACATTCTCCGCATAGAACTTGGCCAACGCCAGCAGGCTGCCAACCCATGTTTGCGTCTCCTCCATTACCCCCAATGCAGGCACTTGAACGTTCTTGTATATGTAGACCTCTGCCAGAACCATAGTGAAGATGAGCGATATCTTGTAGTAAACCTGCTTAATGTCCACCTTTCCGAACCACTTTGGATTCACATGCTTGCCGAGGCAAAAGTCCACGATGAAGTTACCCGACTTCGCAAACGGATTCAATTGCAAATCCTGCGAAGCCAAGTAGCTCGACCTGGCGTAGCACCAAATGGCAGCCAACAACGCGTTCAGCAGCGAAAATAGACAGTAACGCAAGTAGTTCTTCAGTATGAACTCGGCCACGGGGTACTTCAGGTACTCTCCCACACCCAGTCCAATCGAAACCAACACGGCTATCGGCAGAGCATTAAAGTGGTATCCAGAACCCACGCGATCACTCGGCAAACGCACGAATCGTCCAAACAGCGCTGCAGACAACACAAACACACCGCTGGTAAAGGCTACATAGCTGGCCACTGCCTGGCCATTGAACACCTTCTCCAGGTACTTTAAATCCAACAGCGCTTGCGGGTTGGGCATCTTGAACTTACACGCCGTCTTCCTGCAGCACCACGGCAAGTAATATGTCAATGCAGGCACAATCAACAGCAACAAGCTAGCGCCCAGTAACCCACCAAATTCCTTGGGCACCTCGATCTTCCGACAGATTGATGTCGATTTGCTGAGCAGTGGCGTGTAGGCAGACTTGCTGCATATGTTGACACTCTTGAAGTTCTCCTCTTCGCTGTCGGAGAATTCCATTTTCAAGTAGGGATCTCCTTCGTCGTAGGCACTTCGACTGACCGATCGGCTTATTTGTGATGTCTGCGTAGAGGGAGTTTGAGATACCCCACGTCTCGATGTGCTGAATGTCTTCGAAACTGAACGACGTATAAAATCGGTGAGCTTGGCAACTTCCGAGTCGCCTGAGGTGTTTTTACTCGAGCCAATGTCGGCGGTTTTGTGCGTAGAGATGCTGAACGAGCTGTGCACGGATGAGGTCGTTGTAGTGGTTTTGTTGCCTGATTTTGTTACGTTTTCGCTGCTGGACATGGTGCTGCTCTTGTCGATGATCACTTTAGAGGCAGCAGATCGTGGCTGGAAAACGAAATTGAAATGTTAGTTTGTACCGTTTGGATGCGGGAAAAACAATAGCCAGTATAAAGTTAAATATTTTATAGTCCTACGTGTAATTCACGGTGCAGGATCTGCGTAGTTGCGACCTCCTCCGCAGCTAAGCTACCAAGTCCATTGCCAGTTTGTCTCCCTAGATGCTACTTCATCGATTGGGCCATTAATAAGTATACCAACAGTAAGAATGCATGAACCCTACACGGCCACAGCAGCGGCGAAGACCTTATTGCGTATACCTACATCGATTTGTGGGTTATGCTATTAGGCGCCGAGCATATATTTCTTGAGCGACTGTTAAACTGTAAAGTAAAAGTTGTGAGCATGTGTTGGACACTTCTGGTTTATCCGTGAAACTGATATGCTTCTACACAATCGGGTTAAAAAGAGAAAAATGAGTACCTGCCCCTCTTCAGCGAGTAAGTAAACAAATTCCTTTGTCTCGTTAACATAAACACAACGTTTCTAAAGTATGTAGGGAGCCTAAGTCGATAGCACAGAAACTCGTTTTCGAAGCTATTCCATTTGAAGACAACACTTACAACTCATGAAGTAAGTAATAAAATGAGCGAAGGAATTCATAGTCACATTCTATCTTATGGCACAAGTGTTCTCTATGTAACCCATTTGACCTTCTACGTCCAATAGTCATTCAACTAGAAGTTGAAATAAAAACAAAAGAGCTTTCCTCCGATAATATCTAAGCAAACTTTTGGCGGGAAACGAAAATAAAAAGTCCCAACTACTCCAAAACAATGATCAACATTTCTTTATCTTTCTTCTTTCGTCGTGTGCTACGTGTCGCTTGCGCGACGATGTAAAGGCGTTCACTGTGCCTGTGCGTTTGTTAAACCAAAAATAGATGAAAAATCCGGGAATGTATTTACAGAATTAATCCCCCCGTTTGGACCAATGCCAAGCGATATGCAATTAGACAGTGTATTCTAACGTTACCATGGAAGAGAACTGAAGACCGATGCACGTGCAAAAAAATGTTGCACGCCATTCGATTAGAAATCCAACCGGTTACGACTTACCTCCTTCTTCTCCTTGATTGGCGATGGTGGCACAACCACTGGAATCGGTGTTACCACAGCAGCGCTCCGCTGACGAAATGATCGTGTGCTGGTGGTCGATGCCGGCCGCTGTACGGGCGATGCACGCCGTGAAGGTGACGCTTTTCGTCCCGGCGAAGCACGTCGCGATGGCGACTTCCTGGTCGAAGGCGGTGAGGCCCTTCGTGAAGGGGACGCCCGACGGCTGGGCGAAGAACGCAAGGAGTTCTTCTTCCCGTCGGGCTTCTTGATATCTTTCACATCTTTCTGCCTTCCACGGGTGAGAGTACGTCGATTATCCATTATTTTCTTCTTCTTTTACAAAACACTACAGAACAGGGGAAAATTACAAATTAGCCATGTAGCAGCAAATTGATAAGGCGACGCGCGGGAATTCTATTAAAACCGCGTCACTTTTATGGAGAGGGGGTGAACAATTTTCGTCCCACACTCCACAACCGAGCAGCTTACCTTAATTACACATTAACGAGTACAGTAGACACACTTAAGACAATTCCACGATAATTGTTTATTTAATTTTACATAAATATTGAACTATTTTGTTTTTCTTTCGCGATTGACAACCGACGCCGGAATTTAAATGGTGGACGGTAGCCCTTATTTTTAATTTTCTGTCACAGAAAGAAAAATGGATGCCTGAAGTTATGTGGATGGTAATTTGCTTGAGTGGTTTTTCTTTCTGTTGAGTGTGGACTGTGAAATGTCGATAAAAACGTAATCGTAGGGAAATCTGGCTTGGGTTATTTTCTTGGCTTTTCGTAATTTTTGTTGTTGATTGTGAGAGGGCAGCACGCAAATATAACGTATTTTATTTATAGTTTTATTTGACTGCTATTTTTACAATAAGGATTTCTACAAAAACAATTTAAATAATCAACTAATTTATTTCTTTGAGTAAATATTCAAGCAAATAACTATAAATATGTTCCTTCGATGTTCTCAGTGGGATATTTCTATTCTTCTTAGGGGGATATTTCTAATGCTTGGGTATTTTGTTTTCCGCCAGGGTGATTCGGTCTCGTTTGGAATGTTTGTACTGAAAAATAGGGTGACAAGAAAACTGATTTTGAACAGGTTTTAAGTTTCAATGCTAAATCGGAATAATATAGTCTTTCTCTGTTGATATCAAAATAAAAACATTGAATTACTGATTCATTAAATACGATCAAAAATGACAAAAAATTAATTATTTTTCACTTTTTCATTAAGATATCCATTCAGTGATATAAAAGAGGAAAGCGCTTACCTATTAGTTTACGCGATTTTGAAATCGCTTATTCTACGGCAGAACAAGTTTTTATTAATTTTTTTCAGACCACTCGTCGCACCAAAATATGTGCAAAATAACATGCAAACATCTAAAAGAAGGTTATGTGCATAGCTTTGTCTTTTGCATGGATTTTAGTCCGACGTCAAGTATTTAACAGCAAGCATGAGATCCTCAAAAGAACTCTTCGGCAAACACTTTCGCAGCGTTTCCATTGACAGCTTGCTGTTTACTTCCAATATTTTCCGCCTACGCAAGTATTTGAACAGACTTTTGAAAGATCTTACCTTTTATTTGATTCTAATCCGAATTAGAGAGGTAATCCTGCAAAAACAAATGAAAAAGCACTTGTTTTTGTTACAATTGTTGTCTTATTACTTTTTGCAGTAATAAAATTTATTTTCTGCTTAAAAGGGAAAATATAAATTTTATTTACAAAATAATCTTCCTTCTCCTTGCGTTCTTTCCCTAGTGTAATCGTTTTATGCTTGTGTTTACAGTTTGTGTACTACTTAATAGTTTTGGATTTAATATACAATCGCCCTTGCATAGCTTTACGTCTAAATATTCGAATCAATTAAAAATAAAGAAAAGAGAGAGACAAATTGCAAACATATAAAAAAATTAAACAAAGTCTTAACATCGACCAAGGTCTAACCACACTCTTAACAAAAACGTTTTTTTAATTCGCTGCCAACAAATTGAACAACCAAACAAGCGTTTATATAAAAGTAAAACAAAACCTACTACAGGAATGAATTAATTGCGGGCGACGACATTACTTTAAACGTATAGGTATCACTTAAATTTAAATGTAAAATGTTAAACTTGTTCAAAATTCAAACAGCAACAACAAATTATAATCGACAACCACAGTCGGGTTTGTTGACGCTTCTTTGTCGGCTTTCGAGATTCCGGAGGGCTGCACCTCCATACTGAATACCACTGCCAATTCGTTCAGGATCCAATTCACCGGTTTCGATTTTTGCTAAAATTGTTTTCGAGCACTTGAGGAAAGCCTCTTCGACGTTTTCGCCAGTCTTGGCGCTGGTCTCCAGGAAGATCAGTTCTAAAATGAATAAAGTTAGCTTGTTCATCGAAAATGGGAGGCGGTTTTGCTACCATTTTCCTGTGCAAAAGAGCTGGCTTCCAAAAATGTCACATCTCTGGCCTCCTCAAGGTCCTTCTTGTTGCCGACCAGTAGTATAACTATATTTGGGCTGGCCAAAGTACGGGCGTCATTTAGCCAATTTGACAGGGCATTGAATGAATCACGCGATGTTGTGTCGTAGACGAGCAGTGCACCGGCAGCTCCACGGTAATAGGAACGAGTCACCGAGCGAAAACGCTCCTGACCGGCTGTGTCCCATATTTGTAGCTTCACTGCTTTGCCGCCGACATTAACAATGCGTGAACCGAATTCAACTCCGATTGTGTGGGAGCTGTCGTCCTTAACTGTTGGCAGAAAGGTTAAATTATTTTATAAGTGTTCTATGGGAACATAGTGGAGCCTGAATATTTGTATATTAAGATCAAGAATGGAGTTTGCATATGCTGCGTCAACAGCGAAGAACAAAAGACTGACCTCGATAGCAAACCGCTATGGACAGTTGGAAAATCCGAGTTGCAAGAGATTTTTGTATAAAAGCTGACGTTACTTCGCTGAAATGCACATCATCTCTTTGAAGAGACGAAGAGCTAAGGGACCTTTATTACCCCACGTTGTATAAAAAGTGTTAACTATGATGGTACACTCAAGAAAGTTCTTTCACATAGGTACCATCTCTTGCATAGGTAGTTCACGTACATAATACTTAATGCACTTTCATACCGGCATTAGCAAACATAATTAAACCAGTTATTACCCTCAACTCTGAAGCAGCTTCGCAAGTACCAAGACAAGGTCATGCTTGTTGAATTGTTTCTTTTGTTTTCCTTAGCGCACTTTAATGACCCATCAAGCGTGTTCGGGTGTTATTTCATCAGAAAAAGAACAATTTTCGGTGAAACATTGAAATATTTCCCAGTAAGGAAATAAACGCAGACCAGGAAATATTATGTGATGACACCATAGCGTGCTTTTGAAATCAGTTTCCATGGGGATAACCAGTTTCAGTTCTAGGCAAATACTAGCTTTTCTATCCAATCCATTCAACTCCATTTTTAGCTCCCACGGTACCTACATTAGTTTTAAAAGTCAAATTTCAATAACAATCGGCATTTCCACAAAGATCCCCCCCAAGACCCTTCGCCTTCAGTGTTCAGTCGTAAAATGCCAACAAAATAATATGCACCGACAAATCAATGAAAAACATTTCCCACTCTCGTGATGAGGGTGCGTTTCAAATATACGATTACATTTTCACGTTTCCTATGGATATAGCCACAACATGCATTGCAATTAAATTTGTTCGTCTCTTTGGTTTATATTTTTCAATTCACGCACTTACATTTGGATTCGGTAAAATGGTGTAGCAGACAACTTTTTCCACTTCCAGCACTGCCAATTATTAGAAATTTGAATAAATAATCTGCAAAAGATGTAAAAAAAATACAAAACACGAATTTTTTATTACGAATGGAAATACTACTGAGTGTAAAGTATACCGTATGTTTCGGACATGTTTGTTTTTTCTCCTCGCCTGAATCTTTTCTAAATTTGTAGACAATTATTTGTTCTTAATAATCACGCGAATTTAATTCACATAACAAGTGTTAATTTTTATAAAACAAATGCACTTTTCGTGTATTTCGTAGATAAAGAAAAACACTGTCGAGAGAGAACATAAAAAAACAACAACTGGCGAGATGGTCTTTTTTTTTTTAACTATTTTTCACAATTTTCTTTGTTTTCGATTTTTCTGTTTTGACATCTGTGAAAACAAATTTTTTTTTTCTCCGCCTTTATCTGTTTTGTTTTGTAACGTTGCAGGGATGTCTGGGGCGGTGTGTGTACACTTTATTAACAGAGGAATGATATTTGCAATTGGTGGGCCAATTTTATTTGGGAAATCCATTTTTTGGAAAACGAGCTGCAACACAAAACCAGCCACAAACGCCGTTACGGCTTACGGGTGCACTCTGACATACACCCGAGGATGCTATAAGAACTTTATTCAACTTACTGCCACTTGATATAGATTACTTCGAAACGACACACACAATTAAGTTGCAGTCATTTACACGACTGGTGAAAATAAAAGTTTTCCATTTCATACTAAAAACCAGACACAATACTGGTAATGGTTTGTCTATGCTAAAAACTTTCATGTAGGTACAGACCGAACCCGTGCAAAAGAAAGCGATCAAACAATTAGCCCACAGTGGCTGAGTTCCTTTGTCAATAACGTTGACAGGTTACTCACCACTTATAACACCTTAAATTTAATCACATAGGTACATACTTTGCACCTAAGTAGCCCTAAAATTATAATTAAAAATTAAATGCTCCGTAAATCGAAATATCCTAAATTCCCTCTGACGTCAGAGCAAACATAATATATCCCGCATTCGGAACACACCACTTCCTAAATATCAGCTGACATCTGCTATTACCAGAATGTATAATTTTCGAAACTAATTTTAAATGTCAAAAAAGCCGACAATTTTCTTGTGCTCTACTGCGAAGTAAAATACTTAATACGATTTAAACGAACTAGAAAGAAGAAAGAAAATGTTTTCCTTAAAACTATCAAACCTTCTTCATAGACTGCCGAAACAAACGATTCCCAATGCCCAACAACTGTGGGTATACGTCGCAATTGCCTTCAACAAAGTGGACAATGATCGTCTGAACCTCGTTGGTCCGGACCGTCTCTGTGCCGAGTGGGTCCTAAAAAACGGGGGAGCAGTTTCTTTTGTCCAAGCACCAGGTAGGTTTCTAAAAGACTACAATGCCCTACCAACAGAGTCCACACGAGTCCAAGTGAAAGAAATCGACGCGACAGATTCATCAATAATGAAAATTGGTTTAAAGCATCTCAAATCCTGCAAACACATTGACCGGATAATTCTACGTCGCTGCAAACATTTGGAATGTGATGGTTTGGAGTCGTTGCCGTATGTTAAAGATACGCTTAAGCAGTTGGAGGTATCGTCATGCTATAACATCAACGACGAAGGGCTCAGGGTACTGAAGGATATGAAGCAACTGAAGAGTCTTCTTTTGCTGGATTTAATAGCCGTTAACGATTTGGATAAAGTGGTCAAGGAGCTTGAACCTCATTTGATAGGGTGTGCCATTCAAACGAAGGAATGATTCAGAATCTTGCTGCTGCGGAATTGACCGCGCTTTGTGGCATTTTTTGTCGAATCCGTAGAATGGAAGTTCCTAATACGTATCCTGATATGCAGGAGTACTTTATCTTATGTATTGCAATGATGCGGCGTAATAAAATGTAAACTTATTTAACCAAGAACGGCTTTGTTTTCCTCTAATTTTGGGAAAAAGTGTTTTTATTCCAGGTTAGTCTGGTTTCTGAAAAAGCGTTGCCTCTGACTCAGACCAAACACCAACATTGTAGTTTTTTTTGCAATCACAATACAAATTTATTAATGCTTAGCCAACTTCTGTTTGTGGACGAACATACATTCAAATAAATAATTTAATAAATATTACAGACATAAATTCGAATTTTACTACATACACTAGAACTATGAAACGGACAGTATATACGGACGGATATCTTCTACGTCCAGCAAACGGCCGGAGTCTACGCTTTCACCGCACATTGGACATTCGTTAGTTTCCGAGAGAATTCTAAAATACAAAATATTGCATACACACGACAGACGACTTTATTGAACATACAAGCGCATTCTGATAGGAGCATTGTTCACTGTAACTATTTCTTTTTTCCGCCCAGCCATTAGAAACGATAGATCAAACATTACATTCTCTCTCGTCCCCATGCACAGAATGCTTACAGAAAGCTCATGAAAGGTGCTCTTCATTATCTCGTGAAAAAGGTAGAAATAGTGATCAACCTTTTATAACCCAACTGTGTTCGACCTACTTTATCATTCATGCGTCGGGTCTGCTCCTGAATTTCAAATATTAGTCAGTAAGCCCACAGCGCTGACGCAAAACTATGCACTGCACGTTTGAGTAGTGTTTTGTGTAATAATTGCAGAAATAGACCCACTATCAGAATACGCGTGTTATTCTCTATCATATACGTACTTTTCCATTTCTGACCGAAAGCAGATGAAATCACACTCTGGACATGACGTCATGTTGCTTTTGATAATGTGCTGGCCCTGTTGAAAATAATGCGATAATTGTGACGATTCGTTTAAAGCGCAATGGCAATTTTAGAACACAGATGCATATTCAAACTCACCGTAGCGATGCACATCGGCAGCGTTGTTTTACAGCTGTAACACGTGACTTCCATATTCGGCAAATTCGCATCACATATCGGGCATTCCATTGTTTCGTCCTCGAACTCATCCTTGAAGTCTTTTATTCCCTTCGGTGCCTTCCGTACAATCGATTCGATTTTCTTAGCGTACCTTGGATCGATTTGGTTACGATAATCGGGACGCATCAACATCGACGCATAAGTGAAAGCAGACTTCTTTATACCGGCGCGATGGCATTCAATGACCGTTGATGTTAAGATGGGAACTATATCTGTTTGGGGGAACATTTTTAGGGTTACAGGTTCAATTCATCTCACGCGAACGTTTTTACAACCAAAAAACAGTTGAATACTTACGTTCAGGAAACTGCGAAATATTCGCCGCCACTTCTATTAGCAACTTTGCTGCGAGCAAATGATTTCCCAGCTTGATATGTGTCCGCACCAAGGTGTATCGATGCAGTAGCAACAAATTATGTCGCATGTCCGACGTCACGGACAAATTGTTACGCCTCAGTTCTTGGTACATCGAAAAGAGTAGATCCCTCGACGCCTTATAATTCCCAGCCAGTTGTTCTTGATTCGCTATAATCACCGCTGTCTTAGCTGCATCCTTGTAGTGCTTGCGGGCCATGTACAAACGAAAGAGATACCTTGGATCCTTGGGTGATCCATCCACTTCGCCAAGCAGAAACTCAATCAATTGACTAGCCAGTTGGTCACTATTCGAAGTGGCGACGCAATCGATAGCCATGGACAGTGCCTGCGACTCTTCGCTGGTGAAGGACGATGCCTTGAGCAGAAATTTCAGTGACTTTGAGAACTCTCTGGCGAGGAAGTAATACTTTCCAGCGAGTAGGGTATGCTTTTCGCTTTCAAAGTAATGCGCGAGCGCTAAATAGTCCGCAGATTTGGCATTCTCATAGCGTTCGAGTAGTTCGCCATGCTGTCGTAGCTTGTTGTGTCTCTGTGCCAGGGAGAATGCCTCCTGGACACATCCACAGATGACAAGGAACTGTAGAGCTTGCTCGATGTCGCCGATTTTTTGGAAAAACTTTGCCAGCATTTTAGCTCCTTCCACGGATCGTGATTCGAGAACGATTTCTGAAGCCGAGTGCGGATCCTGCAGTTGGTCGAGGTATATTCGAACGACGGCGTCTAGATCGCCAGCGAAGCGGTAGCTGGAGATTGCCTCTTTGAATTGTCCCTCGGATTCTTTGGCTTTCGCATATGCTGCGTGTAGCTTGGTACTCGTGACGTTCGGGAGGATTTGATTGACTTTGTTCCACATTTTCACGGAGATGTAGTGCGCGCAGGCTTCGTCATAGAACTCACCGCGTTCGTAGAGGCCAGCTGCCTCGGTGATGTGGCCAACTGTGGCAAGAGACTCAGCACAGTCATGGAGCAGTTGTTTGTCGTCCAATTCCACGGCATATTGGATCTAATAAATGTACTTTTAAAGGTGTGAATGAATGTGGGTTACTTATGGTTTACTCACTCCTCGCCTAAAGTCGCCGGTTCGTATCGAGGTCCTTGCAATGCCAGCCTTACACAGCTTCACATGTTCCTCGAACTCGAGGGACGAGTTTACTAACAGTTCCTGATTGCCATTGATCAGATCCTCTTTGTACCCTTTCTCGTAGTGATACAGAGCATCGGCGTAGTTCCCCCTAAAGACACTTTCTTTTAATTGCATGCTTAGGAATGGGTCTGCAATTCTTACGTAAATTCCAACTGGTGGGCGTATTCCCTAGCGATGTACGGAACTTGGTCTGGATCTTGTTTTCCAGCCAAAAGCATAGCCTGCTCCCATTGCAGTAGATCCCTGCAAATTTCAAGGGCTTCTTTGGTGTCCGTGCTCTTTGCGAAATACTCCTTAGCCTCCTCAGATTTTTCCAGCAAAAGACAGCAGAAACCGCACAGGGTGTTGATGTCTTCCACATAGCGAATCTCCTCCAGCGCCGCGACCATTGAGGCGTCACCAACTTTCCGGTACACCTTGAGAGCTAAAGTGGAATTTGCAAACTCGATCTGGAGATTTATGAACAAAGTATACCAAAATCAGGTTCCAAATCCGATATAGCCTGTTGTCCTAGCTCCAACCATGATGACTTGAGCTGAATTTTCTCGCATACCTTATAGGCCTCTGTGTACTTTCTAAGACGAATCAGGCTTTGAAGATTGGCAGCAGCGCTGGTGCTGGGATTCACCAGATGTGTGGACAGAGTGAGGGTTGAGAACTGGCCACCATCGACACACAGTGCTAGCTCACCGTCGTACAGCATGAGAGGGATTTGGGTGGACAGCAGCTTGGATTCGCCTACTTTCAAGGTGTGCTTTCCTAAAATAGAACAGCCAAATGGAGGGCAAAACACACCGAAACCGACAAGTCCTTACCTTCTATCGAATACCGCTGAAATACATGCGTCGCGACAGTCTTGGAATCGTACACCACGAACGTATTCGTTTGGGATAGATCCCACAGAACTCCCTCGCACTTCTTTGGCAGATCTGATATCAATAGACTTTCTTCGGTTGTCTATAACGAGAAGCTTGTTAGATCGGTTTTCAGCTTCGCTGTCTGACGGACTTACCGGGAGGAAAACAAAACCCTGTTGATGGTCATCGAAGAAAATCAGTTTCGTTCCCTCTGCATCACATTGCAGACTGCTGATGCCCATGTTGTGTCTGTACTTAGTACTTACAGTCCACTTCTCGAGCGAGAAGTACACTAAATTTCCCAACTGTTCAAATAGACAAAGTTTAAAAAAGCGCCCAAAAAGTTGGCCATTTTCTACCCACATCAGTTGCAAATATAAGAAATTCGTTGGTCAGCAAATGGCAAGTTACTACAGCATCACTCAGACCGGATACAGCTGCAGGAAACGACTGGGTCGTCTTGTCCCTTGTGTTTGGATTATCCGATTCGATGGATTGAAGCACCAAGTGCGATCCACATAAAACGGCGCAGAAGTCAGCGTTCATCTTAACGTCCTTGATCTCGGATATGAACTCTCGATCACCGAGCATCATGGGGGCATCACCTAACGTCTTGCCCAAGTCGTAGAACCACGCATGGTTGTTCATGCCAGCAGCTAAATGGTACGGACCGATGCCAATGAATGACGGTTCGATTTCTAAACTCAGTTTGATGGGTGTTGGTTTGGTCTGAAATCAAATGAATATTGTGGATTTGCAAATTGTCTACAGAAGGAACCAACCTTGTGTGCGGTGTAGACGAAGATAGACACCTCTGCCAAGCTACTAAGCATGGCGATCCGAGGTGGAGACACCGCGTGCATTGTCTGGAGCTTCGTAACAAATGTACAAATAGATCCTGAGCTGGTGGTCACCGCCAGTAGTTGACCATCACTGCTCCAGTCGATCATCTGCACACTGGAATGGTCCGGAAGTGTAATGATCTTTTCCGTTTCTTGTAGATTCGTTATTGAATGTATCTTCACCCTGAAAATGGAGAGTTACACCCAGACTTTCCCTAACTCACAGACTCCCTAACTCACGTATCATCTCCACACGACGCAACAATATCCAATGCGGGACAATACGCCAATCCCGTCAGAATTTCCTTGTGGTTCTTCACTTGCCACAGTTCCTGGCCGACATCCTTGGGATGGGTGGATATTGCAACAACATGTCCGTTAGAGAAACCCAGCAAAATGTATCCATCGCCAAACCACTTGTGCTGCAGCAAAGATCCATAGCGACTCTGGAACCCCAGTTCGGTGGGGGAATCAGGCTCCGGCAGGTAGTACAGGAACAAAGTTCGTTTACCAATGATCATGCTTATAGCATTCTCCCCCGACAGCTTCTCATCGTTTGACATCTCGGCAAAGAATATGTCGCTAGGCACATCACGCAGCTGTACCACTCGCAGAGAATCACCCTCTTCGTTGGATAGAGAGAAACTCTTGTCGTCACTTCCTAATGCGAGCATATTTTGATGAGACCAAGCTCCACATGTTACCCTTTTCGAGTGCTTCCCCAGAATGGGAATCCGTTTCGATGTCTGATGATTGTAGATGGCCAGGTTGCCCCGCGTGGTGCCCACCGCAAGAATCTGTGACTCTTTCGACCAAACAATGCAACTAAGCGGATCACGCAACCCGGAGTCGATGATCTGCTTTCGGTGGGAGTTCGAGTCCCAAAGGAATATTTGCGAAGAGCTGGCAGTTATGATGCCCAAAAGGTCGCCGTCACTGTCCCAAGAGAATCCAGAACAGAGGCCTTGAAGTAAGATCCGTTCCACCATCTGGCCCTGCCGGTTAAATATCGCCACAGTGCCATCGGAACCAGTCGAAGCCAAAAGAGAGCCAGATGCACCTTTCTGCCACATAAAATACACATCGCCGGGTCCATGGGGTTCGTCGAACTTGTATAATACCTTATCAAACGGCATTTCGCGCTAAATAAATACTTTTGAACGCTTTTATTAAGAGTTTGATAACATTTTTGTAAAATATGAATACGTTCGAGTCGGTACGTTTATTGATACTTTTTTCCGGATTTGTTTGTTTTGGTTTTTTGTTTTCACGGGTAACCATAACAACAGGTGCATTCACCTGCATCGGCAGGTCTTTCAGGTGATTGAAGCGACACCTGTGTGACAATGGCCGGCGATCAGGACACAGTGGATGTGTTCCCAGGTATGTTTGACGACTACATTTGGCACATGTACCTACGAATTCTTTTCAAGGCTAACAGAGCCTGGTATTCAGTGCTGTAAAGGGTCCACCACTCCCAACTGAACGTGCAATGGAAAACATGTTTACAAACAATGGAGTAGCTACTTATGATTTAATTAAAAAAAAAAATATATTATTTGAGAAGTCTCTTGCTAAAATCAACACAAAAGCCACTAAACCAGTGAACGCGCACTACAAACATTCGCGTACCACACACCATCCCTGAGCTTTGACAACCCTCCACAACTGTCACTTTTCACTTGTACAAATCTCTTTTGATACTAAAATCGCAGTTGAATTAATCTTTTCCTAATTAAAGTGTCCTGCTTCGATTTTTTAACTGGGCTGGTCCATTTTTCTCTACTAAAATGGATGAACATCTTCCTAAAGAATTCGACTTGGTAGTCGTTGGAACAGGTAACTCATTTCCTTGATCTGTCCCACCCGAATGACTCATTCGACAACAAATCAATTTTTCTGCAGGATTTCCTGAATCAGCTGTAGCAGCTGCTGCAAGTCGCATTGGAAAGACAGTCCTCCACGTTGATCCCAACGACTTTTACGGAAGTTGTTGGGCTTCATTTAATCTCGAAAACTTTCAATCATTCCTCTCGAACCACAGCGTTACCGAATCGAATGGCATATCGCTGGCCAACCAAATTTGGTTCATTCCCTCGGAGAGCAATGAGAATATCGCAAACGAAGATGATTGGACACAGACGAGTGTCCAAAAGAATTCAAGAAAATTCAACATAGACCTATCGCCCAAGCTGCTCTTTTCAGCAGGTAAACTTGTAGACCTACTAGTATCATCGAATATCTGTCGATATGCAGAGTTCAGAGCTATCGACCGGATCTCGACACTTTTCGGAGGGGAATTGCTGAATGTGCCAAGCTCACGAACTGATGTGTTCAATACAAAAGACCTTTCGATTGTGGAGAAGCGTCTTCTGATGAAACTGCTCACCAGTTGTATCAGTTACGAGGAAAAGGCTGAGGAATTTGCAAAGTACCGAGACAAAACATTCCTAGAGTACCTGCATGCGAACAAACTGACGGAAAAAATCATTCATTGTGTAATGAACTCGATAGCTATGTGCGACGAGAAGACGCCACTGCACGAGGGAGTGGAGAAGATGAAGCGCTACCTGCAGAGCTTGGGTAGATATGGCAACAGTCCGTTCCTGTTTCCAATGTATGGATGTGGAGAGATTCCGCAGTGCTTCTGTCGACTATGTGCGGTATTTGGTGGAACGTACTGTCTTAAGAGGACGGTTAATGTCGTGAGCACGGGAGAGGAGGGTGTAACACTGCAAGTCGATGGACATGTCATCGATGCCAAGCATTTGGTCGTTTCGAGCGGAAGTTTGCCTGTGGGGGTTTTCCCAACTAACTGCCTGCCAGAGGGCCAACACCGGTGTGGAAATTTGGCGAGAGGAGTGTTTATAACGTCCACACCTATTGGCAGTGAGGAACACAACTCGGGCGGTGGAGGCGTGAATGTAATACGACTGATTGATGGTGCGGATAGAAGTAGGGGTGCGATTTTACTGCAGCTTTCGCATTACTCCGGAACTTGTCCCAAGGGGTTGTGTAAGTATCAATATTGAATTTGTAAATGTGGTACGAAAAACCTAACAAATTTGTTTCTCATCAGATCTAATACACATCACTGCAGAGGCAGTGTCCAACGATCCCGAGGCCGATCTTGAGCCGTTTACTAAGCAAGTATTCAACTTGGAAGGAAGTCCCAAATTACTGTATGCAGCATATTTCCTGATAACGCGGTGCAAAATGTGTCAACAGAATGAAATCGCCTCCACGGCACGTGTGCCAAGGGTATTATCGACCTGTGGACCCTTCTTCGAAATTAACTTTGATTCGTCGATTCGAAATGCAAAAGATATTTTCGAAGAAATCTACCCTAACGAACCATTCCTTCCCAGAGCTCCAGATCCAGAGGAGATAATCATTGGTGATGAAGACCCGATTGCATTGGCGGAACATTGTTTGCCAGATGATTTGAAGGAACAAATGGACGAAATCGAAGAATGTATGGAGTCGATGGACGTTTGCGAAGCAGATGCTGCCGGTGATATTGGAGATGTTTAAATACAGGACTTCACTTTTTAGTTTAACTTGCTTACACGTACACCTTTTAGACTCTAAGCTGCATAGCTAACGCTAAGGCGAACCTTTTATTGACACACAAGATTATACACATTATACATATGTATTTATTAAAAATATGAATAAACTTAACGGCTGCGTTCCATTGATCGCTAGATGACTAGTGGGTCGTCAAAGTTAATAGAAGAAAATGTGCATCTAAACATTTCAGGTTGACTTAAATGAATAAAAGAATACACCCCGGTAATGACTTTCACGATCTGCGCATCTGTAACATAAGACACGTTTGTCAACTACAGTGCAGCAAATTATAGAGTAGAGGCTGAATCGCCGCATCTTTGACTTAGTATAATTGCACGGAATTGTGTAGATTTCACAAAACGAAACAAATTCTGCCACGTATAAACTGTTCTTTGAAAACCGCGATAAAAATAGTATTCTAAAACCGTTCTTGACTTGAGCAAAATACCCTCTCCTCCAACACACCCTTAAAAACGATTTCGAGTTTCGAACGCCGAACTCACTCCAAACATACCTGGTAGCCAAGAAAAGCTGTCACTTTTTCCACCTGACACATCGAACGCGCACGTTGCGGACTTTCCGTGGCTATTCCAAATTTCCATTTGAAACCACTTTTACCTAGTGTTATTTGTGATTTCAGTGAGTGTGTCGTGGCAATTACTATTCGAGATTCACTGTGAAAATTCAATAATAAAGAAAAATGTCCGACGATACACCCGCAACCGCTGTTAACGGTGAGGAACCACCAAAAACAGCCAAGCAATTGGAAAAGGAAGCGAAAAAAGCTGCTAAATTGCAGAAACTCCAAGAAAAACTAGACAAAAAGGCCACTGCCCCAGTTGTTGTGAAAGAAAAGCCCGAGGTAAGTTGGATAGACAATAGGAGAAAGTCTCAAAAGTACATAATGCCATCTCCGGTAGAAAAAAACAAAAGAAGTGAAAGAAGCTGCCGTGTATACTGCGAGTACAACTGTGGGCGAAAAGAAAAACATAACCAATGCATTGCCCGATGCATATAGTCCACGTTACGTTGAAGCCGCTTGGTATAGTTGGTGGGAGAAGGAGGGTTTCTTCAAGCCCGAATACGGTGTGAGTATACAAAACGGTTTCGTCATCGAGTACGCAATGCACTGAGTCATGGTTTTCTTTTGAGCAGCGCAAATCTATTTCTGATGCAAATCCAAAGGGGAAATTCGTAATGGTGATTCCGCCACCCAATGTCACTGGGTCTCTTCACTTGGGTCATGCACTGACCAACGCCATCGAGGACGCAATCACTCGCTACCATCGAATGAAGGGGCTTACAACCCTGTGGGTTCCGGGGTGTGATCACGCTGGCATTGCCACACAGGTTGTGGTGGAGAAGAAATTATGGCGCGAGGAACAGGTCACCCGGCATGACTTGGGCCGTGAGAAGTTCATCGAAAGGATCTGGAATTGGCGACTTGAGAAAGGCGATCGCATCTACGACCAACTCAAGTGGTTGGGATCGTCCTACGATTGGAGCCGCGTTGCGTTCACCATGGATCCAAAGCTGTGTCGTGCAGTCACTGAAGCGTTCGTGCGACTCCACGAAGATGGTAGCATTTATAGAAGCTCGAGGCTAGTGAATTGGTCGTGTGCCTTGCGCTCTGCCATCTCGGACATTGAGGTCGACAAAATAGACATTCCCGGACGGACGTTCTTCAATATCCCCGGATACAAGGAGAAAGTTGAGTTTGGCGTCTTGGTCAAGTTTGCCTACCAAGTGGAAGGTACAAACGAGGAGATTGTGGTCGCCACAACGCGTATTGAGACTATGTTGGGTGACACAGCTGTGGCTGTGCATCCCAGCGACGAACGATTCAAGCACTTGCATGGAAAATTCGTGAAGCATCCCTTCTGCGACCGTAAGCTGCCGATTGTGTGCGATGAGTTTGTAGAGATGCATTTCGGAACTGGTGCTGTAAAGATCACCCCCGCGCATGACCCGAATGACTACGAGGTTGGCAAGCGGCAGAACTTGCCATTCATTACGATTCTCAACGACGACGGGTACATCGTTGGAGACTACGGCGAGTTTACCGGCATGAAGAGGTTCGACTGTCGCAAGAAGATTTTAGAGAAGCTGAAGGAATTGGGCCTGTACAGAGATACTGTCAACAATCCAATGGTAGTGCCCATCTGCAGCCGGTCCAAGGACGTTGTGGAACCTATGATAAAGCCGCAATGGTAAGTGCACAATTTGATTGCTATTGGTGAAGCCAAAAGTTGTTCCTTTTTAGGTATGTGAAGTGCGACGACATGGCGGCTTCTGCCACAGAGGCTGTTAAAAGCGGAGAGTTGAAGATCATACCAGAACACCATTCCAAGACCTGGTACCATTGGATGGACGGCATTCGGGACTGGTGCGTGTCGCGGCAGCTGTGGTGGGGCCACCGCATTCCGGCGTACTACGTCACGTTCAGCGATGCCAGCATCAAGGCAGCATCGGTAAGTTTTCAATATAAAAGAAAGTTCGGTTTGACTCTGTATTTTCAATCTTCCCAGAATGACAGCGAGGACTACTGGATCGTGGCGCGCAGCAAAGACGAAGCCCTCACCAAAGCAGCCGCCAAATTCAACGTCGACGCCAGCAAAATCGTTCTCGCCCAAGACGAAGACGTCCTCGACACCTGGTTCAGTTCGGGTTTGTTTCCCTTCTCTGTGTTCGGCTGGCCGGACAAAACCGACGACATGCAGGCCTTCTATCCAACGTCGCTCCTCGAGACTGGTCACGATATTCTCTTCTTTTGGGTAGCCCGCATGGTGTTCTTTGGCCAAAAACTCTTGGGCAAGTTGCCCTTCAAAGAGGTCTATCTGCATCCAATGGTCCGCGATGCACATGGTCGCAAAATGTCAAAAAGTCTAGGCAATGTGATAGATCCTGTCGATGTTATCCGCGGAATAACACTCGAAGGACTGCATGAACAACTGACCAACTCCAATTTGGATCCCAAAGAAATAGAACGAGCAAAGGCCGGCCAAAAGCAAGACTTCCCCAATGGCATTCCAGAGTGCGGAACGGATGCTTTGCGATTCGCCCTCTGTGCCTACATTACACAAGCTCGCGACATCAATTTGGATATCAATCGTGTGCTAGGCTACAGATTCTTCTGCAACAAACTGTGGAATGCCACCAAGTTTGCTATGATGTACTTTGGCGGCGAGGAGAAGTATTCCTCGGACATCAGTCTCTCCGGCCAGGAGAACAACATGGATGTGTGGATTTTGTCGCGCCTGGCTGCCGCGATCGAGGCTTGCAATGCCGGATTTGAGAGCTACGAGTTCGCAACAGCCACGAGTGCTTGTTACAGTTTCTGGCTGTACGATCTGTGCGATGTGTACTTGGAGTGCCTGAAGCCGATCTTCCAGAATGGAATCGACGATCAAAAGGCATCTGCCCGCAAGGCGCTCTTCACCTGTCTAGACTTGGGCTTGCGGATCATTTCGCCTTTCATGCCGTTCATCTCGGAGGAGCTGTACCAGAGGTTGCCGAGGTTGGATCAAACGCCAAGCATCTGTGTGGCCGCCTATCCTGGTGAGTTTTTGTATCATCTTCCGAGCGGTATTTTACTTTAATTTTCATGAATACAGAGAACACCACCTGGCGCAATGAGGAAGTCGAACGTGAAGTCGAATTCATGCAAAAGGCCGCACGTATTATCCGGTCCGCCCGCAGTGACTACAACATCCCGAACAAGACCAAAACGGAGGCGTTCATCGTCTGCACAGAGTCACAACCGAATGACCTGCTCAAAAAGTATTCAACCGATCTCGCAACCGTTGCCTTCTGCTCCAAGATTGAATTCGACACGGAACCACCACAGGGCTGCGCCATTCTGACTGTGTCAGGACAGTGTGAGGTGCATCTGCTGCTGAAGGGACTCATCGAAGCCGACAAGGAGATCACCAAGTTGGAGAAGAAGAAAATCCAACTGGAACAGACCGTCACTAAACTGAATCAAGCCATGGCAGCATCAGATTACAGCGCCAAAGTTCCAGCTGACGTGCAGACGGCAAATACCAACAAGCTGGATGAGTCCTCAAGTGAGATCCAGCGAATTGTCGCCGCTATTGACACCTTGAAGCTGATGTAGGAGGCTCAAATTATGATTTAACTTATTATACCGTAGTGATATCAGTGTGGAAGGTATCTTCGTCTCAAAAACATTTGCACAGTTACTAAACAGAAACAAAATAAACGACAGGTGTACTCAAAGAAAACAGCGCAGTGTTTTTTTTATTAATCGGCGAACAATAAATAAACAATTTACAAGTTGTGCTGGGATGTAAACGACTACCAAGTGAGTCGCGTAACGTGGTCGGTTTTCCGCTTGGAGGTTTTGATGTACCCAAGGAATTGCAACTCGGCAACGGCGCGGGTGAAGCGTGCTCTGAAAGTAATAATAATGAACATTATGGAGTTGAAGTGCTCTAGTCTTGTTGATTGTTTTCTGGATCAAAGGCAACGTTGCTTTAGTCGGCTGGGTGTGCGACGCAATTGTAGATGTTCACTTGGGGTTTGTGGACCCATATCACTAAACGTTTAGCTTTGAATTTGAATTAGACACCGGAAAAAGAAACTACGCGGTTGTTGTGTACGTCACAGAGTTACGCGCATTTAACAAGCAAAAATAAAAAGAATTTTGTCACGTAGTAAAGTCGGAGCTATGTGACGGTGCACATGGTACTTCGCGGTATCCACCCACTCATTTTATGCTGGTCACCGAGAAGCCAAGTAGGCAGGGCTACCACGGAAAGAGTACTTTTTGCCCATCTCTCACAAGAATTCTCTGGAGATTTGAAGGAGAGGCAGTTACAGGGGTAGAAAAAACAAGTCTCAGCTCAAATATTAAAAAGGATGTACAACGCAAGAACAGCAAAACCTATAAAGCGAACCAAAACCAGGGTCGGTCGGTAAAGTAGTTCACATTCTGTCACATGAATGATTTTCCTTTGTTAGCCTCTATCCATAACCCATTAAGGTGTCCCGGCTTCTGATAAACAATGACAAGTACCCGAACCCATTTACATAGTTTCTACTCACTGAATCTTTGGATCCACTTGCTCCTGGTCTTCCTCATTGTAGTCCACCACCGAGCGGAATGCTTGCAACCAATCGAAGAGATTAATCATCTTTCCGCACTCCAAGTGCAACTTGTAGGCCACCGAGAGGTCGGGCAGAGTTGGCACCATAGAATGCGCGCCATCCATGTCACAACATTTGCACTGCAGATAGAAGTACGGATTATTCAGAGCCATGTGCAGTGCAGCGCGTGGTGCTCCAATGATATTCCTTCGAACTGTTGTAATGTCGGAGAAAACAAACAACTCGTGAAGAGGTGGCGCCTTGCTAAGTGGCTGTAGACATTTTTCCACCACCTCCACCTTGATGTAGTCGAGTGTCTCATTCAGTAACCTAGTAAAATCCGACACAGGTTTGTCTTGCTTCGACATTTGCAAGAGTTTCTCCTTCAAGTCGTGACGACTGAGTTGCTTGAGGTCTTGTGCCAAGTCGTTGTTGGGTGTGGTATTTTGCTGTTTAGTTTCCAAGCCTGCCATTACCACTTTTGTGAGTAGGTCTTTCAAGGAGTCGAGTTTCTGAAAGGAATTCATAAAGTTTCTATGTTATGAGAGAAGAAGTGCATTCTACCTCGTTGATTTTGGGCTGGCATGCGTCAGCGAGATCCAATGACTTGACCTCGGCGTTGACAAAGTCGATTGTTGCCGTGATTGCGCGTGAAATTTTGGCAACAAACTCATCTTTGGACATAAATGAGAGCATCTGCCAGGCTTCCTTGAATTCGGGCGTTTCGGTGATGTCATTTGTTAGGCAAGTAGCGTAGAGTTCTCGTTGGAACTTGCCCAATGGACATTTGGGCAGGTCCTGCACGAGAACTGTGAGAAACTCAAGAAATGTGCGAAAGTAGATAAAGTGTAGGTGACAATCTCGCAGAAGTTGCGGCAGTTTTTTCTTCAAATACGCGTCCTCTGTAAGAATGGCGATGACCTTTTTGCAGTCATTCAAAGCCTCGACATATGGACGGAAAGACAACAGGCGGCGAATAGTTTCCATATCGTCGTGAGTGAGAGATTTGATCATCTTGAGTGATGCTGAGTAATTTGTGCAGAGGGCATACGCGTTGCCTTGAGAAAAGTGCTCCATTAGGCAGTACTATTGAAAAAAATATATAAAAAAGATCCACCTATAAAGAGACTCCCATCATTTACCTTAAACCCCTGAATGAATCCATTGATGGAGAAATCGTAGAAGAGAAAGATGTGCGTGAGGAACTTGAATGATTTGCCAGACAAATGGACACAATGCTTTGGCGAGAGGATCACTTTCTCTAGAACCTATAGAAGGACGATCAGTAAGTACATTTCTTCCTATCCCCATACAAACCTGCACTAACCTCGTTTAATCCAACAGGGGCGGCCTGTGTTTGAAAGATCTTGAGCTTGATTTTACTCGTCACATGGTACGGCAGTGTACTGTGCAACGCGGATATGGCCGTTGCGACTCCTAATATCAACACAATCGGTAACTTCGAGCAATAAGAGCTTAGAACCAATATGAAATCCTGCAGAATTTGTCCGCTAAAGCACTCAAAGTCGGGAAGGATCACAACCAAAGTGTTCTTCGTCGAATCCAAACTGTCATACCAAGCGGCGAGCACTTGCATTGTGCACTGAGACCGTCGCAGTCGCTTATGATCGCGATCCTCATCATCTTCACACGGGTCTTCTACAAATCCATAAACCATTGTCTCAATAGCGGCCTTGACACTTGGACAATCACGCGATTGAATAACACAAACGCTTGCCGAGAGTTTCTCCTTAATGCGGCGCGACAGAGTATCAAACTGCTCATGGTGATCCGGTTGGTTAATACCTAGGTACGCACGTTATGCCAAAATTTCAGTTTTACCCTTGTCTATTTACCAGTTAATAAAGCAGCTGCAGGGAGGATATTATCCGCCGTGTCCACCTCGCTAGTATACGCCTTGGCAATGTGCTCAACCAAGTCTTTCAGAGTTTTCGAGTAGCCCTTACGTTGGAGGCGTTCGATATCCGTTACGAAATCCGCCCATGTTTCGGAATAAGTCTTGTAGAAAGGCTGATCAATGACTTCCTTGCCTAGGAGTGGTACCGGTTGCTGTTTTGCTTTTTTCGATTTCTTTGTACCCTTTTCAGCACGGGTGGCGCCGTTTTTAAACACAAAACAACCCTGTCGGTGGAGTATTTTGTATGCAAATGTGAATAAGTAAAGTGATATATGGATATACCTTTGAAACCGATATTGTGGGATCCATTGCAAAGCAAATAAATTTCTGTTTATGCTTGCATTAAAGTGTACTTTCGAATGATTTGGCTGCTGTTTTCTTTAGGCGCCAAGTCAATGACATACGCAATTGGTTGTTAGTGTACAGGTCGGAAAGGTAGTACGTGGTTTTATTTTAATTTTTTAAACCAAACCTTAAAATGCGAAGATTTCAGAAGATTTATCTCCAGAATTCTACATAGATTTAATATATAGAGGTTATACATGTATCAACAGGTTCATACAGAAATATGAGCCCAACATCTGACAAGTATTCGGCTGAAATTTTATTTTATGTAGTGTTGACAAATTTCCCAATGTTTGTCGGGAGATGTGGCCCACATTCCGCTTGAATTGAAAACAAACATAAAAATGTCATCTAACAAATTACAGAAATTCTTCAATTCTGCAAAAATCTATTTCAATTGTTCGTCCGTTACTGTACACAAGATTTTAACAACAACCACAGATGAGTTTTGTTTTGGCGCCCTTTATTCCAAAAAATGTCAAAAACAACTTGTCTGTCAATGCGAAACAGCAAAATTTCTCGACGAAATAAAAAGTTAAAGTTTGTACTTTAGTAATGAATATTCCTTTACGAAATGTCTGATTTTAATATATATGACGATTTGGAATTGCTTCACGCACAACAGAAGCAGGTAAGCCTGTATGAGAAATGCATAAAAGTTTTCCTAACGTAATTTGTATTCCTAGAAAGAAGGCGAGGAACTACAATGGAAGGAAAAGTATCATGTCGCCCTTGAGACAATACAGAAGCTTCAAGTTGAGAAAAAGGAATTGAAAAAAAAGATCAAACAATTGGAAATAAATTTCGCAAGTCTCCTCGATACAGCACGCACTGAAATCAAAAGAAAGGACAACCAGATTCACGAACTTCGAAGAGAGTAAGTTTAAAGAGCCGTATGAAATTTGGTTTACAGTTATTTATTGATTGCAGGAAAGATGATATATGTTTCCGACGAAATGTACGTCCGATAAAAAAACAATCAAACGAAGAGAATGTGGGGGAGGATGTAAAAAGTGACGGTGGATATGTAAATCCGTTTTCTATTGACCTGAAGAGTACTGCGACTAAAAGCATTGTAACTCTGAGCAAACCTGTTGATGAAAAAAACAAGACATCAACTTCCCGGCAAAGGAATGCAAATTGTGAGGAAAAAGATAATAGATCTAGCTATAGAGACCCTCGTTCGGAAAGCGCTCGTGAACGGAGTAGGGACAGAGATAGAAGTCGGAGCAAAGAAGAACACCGACGGAAAGATGATAGGGATTCAGACCATAGACGTGATCGGTATGATCGAACTTCGTCTCAGGTTAGAAGGTAAGTGAAGAAATTAGCAGCACTGACTCCACAGTGAAGGTTGTCCTTTCTTTATTTAAATGCGATTTCTCCTCACTTTTCGCAAAGAAATGTAACTTCCCTTCCTGTTTTTCAGTTCAGACAGTAGCCGAGAGACAACCGAAAACGGCCAGAGCAGCCATTCCCATCGCCCTGGCTACTCCAAAGACAGTCATCAAGCTAAAACTAATAATGGCTACAGTTCCTCGTCAAAATATGAAACCCATTTAAAAGGCAAACGTGAGACGTGTACAGAACGTAAGGCATATAAAGAAAAAGAGACAAAGACTGCGAATGCGAGATCCGATGATGGTATCAAGGAAAAGGTTCCTCCAATTGAAAAGCTACCTTCAAAATTAAACACAGAAAACCGCAAATCATCGGCACTAGAAAAGGAGATCCTCAACGACGTCAAGGAATTAAAGAAAGCCAAGCAATCTGAGACCGAGAACGAGGCACAGGCGCAGATAGACGCCGTAAAAGCGAGAACAGAGAAGTCAAACAATTTCCTTGACGCACTGTTTGACGATATGGTCTTGAATGGTGCAGAAGAACAAACAAATGATCTCTACAACGATTTGCCACCAGAAACTGTTGTCAATGACATAATCGAACGCAAGAAAATTGGTCCGAAAACCGATGAAAACTGTAACGTGGAGCCCGTAATGCAAACACCACTCAAACAGCGTGTCACCACTCTGCTCGATGACCTTTTTGGCCCATCACCAGCTAATAGCGCAGTAAGCGGAGCAGTCGGGCGGAGGATTTCATTGTCGACTGTTGGAGAATCTAGTGATGCAGTGTCTAGTGACGAAGTCGAATTCGTGTCAATTGTGTCTACAGCTACAGAAAGAGACGAAAAGAAGAAGAGTGCTGTAGTTTCCGATTTAGCAATAGATGGTAGTTCTGCTCAGGGCAGTAAGGCAGACAAACCAATGGCCAATGAAGTGCAAATGAAAAGCTTACCAAAGCCAGTCAGTGAGCCGAAAGCATTCCAGTTTGTTGAACTTGATTCCAGTTTTTATTCAAGCGACGAAGATGATAAGACGGACAACGCCGATGTAAGAGAAAGTCAAAGTGACATCGACTCCCCGCCATTCGAAAAGTGTCAGTTGCTGAGGAGTGATTTTGAATCAAAGGAACAATCAAATGAAGTGACAAAAGACACGCATTTGCCGGAAGGTGTCCATGAGGAAATGACTCCTGTGAAGGATAGCCGCTGCAAGGAGAGTGTTTTGACAACAGCACCCGAAGATGTAAACAAGGACCCGTGCCGCAAACGTGAGTATTTAACGATATCCCCGTAACCTATAAACCTTTTAATCATTGTACTATTCTTCTGCAGAAAATCCTTGCACAGTTGAGATTGCATGCGACTCATCTGCTAAGAACGAGAAGAAGAAAAGTAGCCCGCAAAAAGAATCACACAGGCAGCACCATTCATCGAAACACGCCAAAAGTGCGTACAGTTCCAGATCAATCAATGAAAAACACCGCCATCGGTCAGAGAGATTTAGACGCGAAGAAGAGAACCACCATCGCCACCATCACCATCATCGTTCGTCAAAGGAATCGACTAAATCGATTCAACACAGGGAAAAGAGAAGCTCACGCTCTGTAGGGAAGCGCTCCAATGATAAAACAAACGCCTCTAAAGAGAAGAATCTGAAAGAATCTGAAGTGAAGCTGGTCTGGTCAGAGGATACCGAAGACCATACCCCAGCACAAGAGAAACAAACGGCTGTGCATGAAGACACCTCCTCCGACTTAAAACTATACCACGATCAAGTGATCGTCCTGCATTGTGACGAAATATCTGATGAGGAGGGAGTGGAAGCAGATCCATCAAAAATACCTGAGGCAGGTACAAAGGACGAAGTGCCAAGAACGCTAGAAGACTTAGTTATTTCTTTGCAATGTGAAGACTTGTCTGACGAGGAAGAGGTGCAATTTGTGGTTGAAACAAATAATGGAGCGGCGAGCGAGAGCGTAATGCCAGCGGGCAGTGAGAATTTTCTGGCAGAACCATTTGACTGTTTAAATTATGAAGAAGGTGAACTGATGGAAAGTCATGGGAAATTTGCAAGCATGGAGCAGGCAATTGTGTCGAGCAATGTGGTGATTCTATTAAATAATGAAGAACCGCAGTCTACGGCTGATATGAACCAACTCTGTCAGAGTATGTTTCCTACCCAATCAACTAAGTCCACAGCTGATGAACTCTGCGAGAATTGGGAGCAAATCACCGAAAGCGAGCCAACTATTCCCGCATGCCCCCAATTAGAATCGGAAGACCCACCGCCTGAGCCAACAAATTCACTGCCTCTCGTTTTGTCCCAAGAACAACTTAGCTCTCAAGATTCCGCTGACGTTTTTTCATCAGGGGGACGACGGAAAAAGCTAAAAACTCCTCGAAAAAACACCAACGCAGGGAGCATTTTGAATCATTCACCTGCAACGGATCTAAAGGCGTCGCATCGTTGGACAAAATCCGATGACGAGTATGGTTTGACCGTGACAAAGCAGGCCGACGCTTCAAATTGTCATCCACATCGCAGACAGTCAACTTCTAATTTGGAGCAAGCTGCTACAGGGAGTGGTAAAGAATGCATTCTGCCGGAAGTAACACATTCCGGGGAAGCAGATGCCGTAGTTCTTCGTAAGCCCTGCATGATTGTCGAAGAAGAACTACAAAAGGAGATGTCCCCCCTTTGGGTGGAAGAGGAATCAACTGAAGCCACCACTGGGCTTAAAGAAGCTGCGGCAATAACAAGTGAAGAAAAGTCAGACGCGGTCTTGGAGGCTAGGAAACAACAAGATTTTCCCGAAATAGCCCCAAGCGTAAGTAAAAAGCGAAATAGGGAGGATGACGACGAAGCATTGGTGACCCCAAGTGACTTCAATGCGAACAAACAGAAGAGGATCATACAAGTCTCAAGTGCTGCCAATGTTGAAGAGCCCGAAGCGCTAATTGTTTCGGAATCCGCAGTCGATTCCACAGCAGTTTTGGCGAGTGAAAGTGCAAAAAATGGAATAACGACGGATGCTGAAGTCGCACACATGCCACTGGACTCCATTGCAATACCAGAATCGGTTACTAAAAGCGATTGCACGAAGTGCGTCACAGAAGCTGGATCTTCGGTGGTCGATGCTAGCGACACTAGTCTCGGCGGGGGGTTGCCAAATGCGGTTAAAGAATTTGAGGTGCTAAGCAATGAGTTTGTTCAAAAATCGATTGATCTACATGTTAATGACAACCAGAAGGGCTTTCAAGAACCGGATGCCATGGGTGAGAAACAGAAAAAGGGGCTTGAAGATGTGAAAGAAGTTGCAGCAAGTGCAAACAGTGGAAAACGAAGAGAGAATACTGCCTCTGGCTGCGAAAAAGAACCTGTTGTATCGAAAACAACTGACTACAAGAAAACATGTAAGGACAACCGAAAAGAGCCGTCGGTAAAAGATGCTGCAAAAAGGGGCAGAAAGAACAAGTTTATCAAAGAACCTACCGCCCCGAAATCCATTGTTGCAGATGATCGAAAGACTACCGAAGTTTCTCTAGCCTCTCCTGGGGAGCAACCCGATCGAACAAGTGGCAGTGATAGTGTGTTGGCCAGCAATATCCTTCGTTGTGTGGTGAAACTTCCCATATTGCCTGTTTTCTCTCGTTTAGATGGTAAAAATTGTGATTCGCCGCTAACTGACTGCCAACAAGTAGCTACCAGTGATGAAAATAGATGGCTCAGCAGCACGCTTCATCTGTCTGAAGAAAAACCGAATGGGAAAGATGTTAAAACTGTGGAACAAGTCGCAACAAGTGATAGCAACAGAAAGCTCAACAGCAAACCTGTTCAAGATGCACCTTGTTCCAATGAGAAACAGGACACATTACGTCTACCCGATGTCAAAAGTTCGGAACCTCTGCTCAGTGAGGAGCAACAACCCAAAAAGGACCATTTACAGAATTCAACTTATTCAGATGGGAACCAATCCCCATCAACGGATTCATCAAAATTCGTTGGTGAAAAAGCAGACGCATCGCCGACTACCGAGCAACAAGTTCCAACATGTGACCAGACTGACAGCAGTGTTCCGCAGCATTCAACTAACTCCGATGAAAAGCCATTACCCCATTCTTTCGATTCCAAAATGCCTGAAACTGATGAGCAACGAGTTACAACAAGTGAGGCAGTTGGCAATGGTTCTGACGAGAAGAAGACAAGCCCCGTTGATCTCAATAACACTGACACTGGAACTGCACTAACAAGTGACGACAAACCCACAAGTAGAGCTAGTTTGACTCAGAATCCATGCGACTTAGATTCCGTCAGTGAGAATAAAAAGAAGGACCAATCTACCAATTCCCTGAATTCAGCTGTCGTTCAATCGGATGCCGCAAATACGCACATCAAAAAGTACAAGAAGAGAATATTGAACAGTTT
This sequence comes from Cheilosia variabilis, assembly GCA_951230905.1. Taxonomy (NCBI): domain Eukaryota; kingdom Metazoa; phylum Arthropoda; class Insecta; order Diptera; family Syrphidae; genus Cheilosia; species Cheilosia variabilis. The sequence goes on along the minus strand of OX579680.1, from coordinate 55,651,040 downwards.
CAATAACTCCAAATTGGCAGCCGGCGAGAGCGCCGAACAACACTCCAGTGGAAGTGAAATCGAAACACTTGTAACATCCAGCAACCAGAGAAAGCGAACAAAGGCGATTTTAAAAGATTTCTCTGATTCAGCAGGAGATGCTACTGTTCAAAGCCCTTCTACAAGTGGAATCAAAACAAAGCAGAGGAAGACGAATCCAACAAGCACTGCCAAAAATCAAACTGAATTTAATACCAAGAACGTACAGACTGAGCACCTTGCAACTGGGACAAGTAAAATTTCCCCCACAAGTGGTAGCAAACGAAAGCATGAGAAAAAACACCTCGCAGCTGTCGCCTCAAGTGGGGATAACAAAGTAGAGAAGATAACTTTAGAATATTCCACAGATTGTCATGCCCTACAATCTGTACCGACTGATACGCACCAAATGTATCAGCAGGCAGGTGTTGTCAAGAGAAAGTATAAGAAGCGCAGTTCACTGGACAACACTGACTCCGAAATGCACCGCCCTACAATGAGTGACGGTGCCCCAGCGGTAATACCGACAGCGACAATTTCAGCAGCAGCTTGCTCGGAAGACATTCAAAATCCCATCCCACAAGACGTAGCAAGTTGCACGAGCAACTCGAACGTGCCGAGTTCTAGTGAATCTCAAATCCAAGACGACAAAGAGTCCAGTGCGATCTACATCAAGAGGAAAATGAAACCAAGCAAGCACCCAGAAAAGAGACGAAAATGCTCAACCTCCTCATCGGATACGATCAATGTAACATCCGATTCCCATCCCATGATACCCTCTTCAAACGTCAGTGAGGTACAACCGTCTCCCACCGCAACAGAGAAACGTAAATTGTCTCTGTCTACACCAGCAGTAACTCCAACACACCATAAAATATTCAACGAGGATGTTTACCCCGAGGATCAACCACCATCAGAGTACAATGCCAACGGAGATGATATTCAGTATCAAGAGATTGACAATCGAATGCGTTCGATATTTCAATCGCCAACATATCCCTCCCTTGGTGTTGCCAACACGACGACCTGCGTTGAGCTGCAAGTCGACATCTCAAAAGAAGACATTACCATTGACGAAACATTGCATCCTGGTGAGGGCTCGCAGTGCGACACATCCTCCTCATCTAGGAAGATTTCGGTGGGGTCAAATGACTATGTTATCGAAACCGTTGGGGCGCACACAGCGAATGTGTTCGTCACTCGAAAGAAATGCAAGAAACGCACAAAACCTCTTAAAATGGCTGTCCCGTAGAGCTATACGGTTCCGTATAATGTATATAGGTACTACTTTAGTTTTAGTTTTAATTTATGGAAATTGCTTCTGTGAAACAAGAAATTATACTTAGTTTTGTTACTGAATCGAGTTGGCTGAATTATTGTCGTCAAAGAATCCTTTAATCCTGCAAGATATCACTCGTGTGTCTACTGTTCTTAGTTGCAGTGTTCGCATGAGTATTTCCCATCCAAGTCGGCTTACAAGACTCGAATACGGATCAATTGCATCTGTTTGTTCCGAAGCGTAAGTAATTAACACACCATTCATGGCGAAACCGAGAGCCAGCGATGCTACACAGATGTAGTGCTTCGAGCGGTGATATTCATTCACAGTTTTTGGTGAGAAATGCCTAATTATCTTTGACTTAAGTATGGTCGGGACCCAGAAAAGATTATAGTGAGCTTAGTGTTTCGCCGACTGAGTTCAAACAGTCCTTGAACTGTAATGTAACACATGCCATCCCAACGCAATCCATTCTAGAGATAGTGAGTTGTTTAAAATAAATAAACGTGTTTACGTGTTTACTGGTGATATCATTAACGCTACGTCTGCAAGAACGTCATTCCAGACATTCAAAAAGCATTCAAGACAAAAATATATCATGCACTAAAAGTCATGCCATCACAATTTATCCAACAGCAACCATCAAATTAAATGCAAAAAACTGAACTGGGCACAAAATGGCAGTCCTAGTAACAAAGTAAGTACAAAAAATATTATTACCATTGTAAAGGGTCATTCACTCTTCGACTTCGAAAGTAAAGCTTAATAAAACACACACAGCGATACATTTTTGATGAAAATTTTATTTCATTATAAAGCTTGGACTTTGCCATTAAGTGTGAAATACAATATCAGTCAAATGGCCGCCTCGGGAAGATTCGCAGCATGCGATTCTCTTGAGGTCATTTTTAACCACTTCTTCGCACGGGCGGTATCTCGGCCATAACTTGAGTAATGTTGGTTTTTAATGCGTCTAGAGTTTGGGGACTGTTGGAGTACACACAGTCTTTTGCGTAGCCCCACAGAAAATAATCTAGTGGTATCAAATCGCATGATCTTGGTGGTCAATTGACGTCACCAAAACGTGAAATTACGCGACCAGGAAACTTCTCGCGCAACAAAGCCATAATTGGTCGTGTTGTGTTGCTTTCTGCTTGTTTTGTAGTTAGTTTTACTAATTTTAAAGCGTTGTTCGATTGTTAAGCGATCCATTATCGTAAATGGCAAACATTCAACTAATATTAGGTCTATTCCTTTACTTTTAAATCTTACGAATTTTTACGAATTTTTACTCAATGCCGTTCCTTAACTTGACAAATTCGTAAAAGAGAGCGTCATCGAGAGAGCAAGGTAATACCCCTCCACTGAGAATCATACGAATTTTTACTCAACAAATTTATTGGTGTAAGAATTGAAAAAGCTGTTAGTCACCTTACAATTAACAGCTTATTTGACATATATGAGTGCATTTGTTTTGATTTATTGCATATTAAAATGGTATCAAAATGCGGGAAAATGAAATTGAATGTTCTCCTTAGATTCTTTCGAAAGTGGCGACGAATTTTTACGTAATTTTTAATCCGTATCGCTTTTTCCTCTTCTCGAATGCTTGTAGTTCAATCAGTACAAACTCTCATATACTCGGATTCCCGAAGAAGAAGTTCGCTTATTTCTGAATCACTTTCATCGCTAGGTCGTTTAATCAAATAATTTTGTTCGTAAATGATCAAATTCTTCGAGTTTATACGATATTTTAACGACTTTTCGTACAACTTTTTTGAATTTTTTAATTATGTATGTGTCATTTTCTAAGATTACTACAAAAGCGTTACCTAACTTTTTCGTAATGTCGTTTTCCATTGATTTCACTCGGGGATCCACTCATTCTGAAATCCAATGGAACAACAAAACTGCTTCTGACAGAATCCATAAAAGTATTGGTGAAATGCCAAAAAATAATCTACGGCTGCAGTCAGCTGACTTGTATAGCATACATAAAGTACACTTGTGTGAGTGCTTCTTGAGTGGATTCTGACTTCAAATCGAGAAGCGAAATTCTCTCCTCAGAATCACCAGAAGAGTATTTTTTGTGCCAATGGAACGGTTTCAGGAGTGATTTTTTCGATTCCGGACTCTTGCGGACGCTTCTTTTTGCCCAATGGAACACGACATAAGTGTCTCTCTCTTTGAGAGAATTTATCCCCACCAGTGCCATTTTGACAGTATTTTCCATTCTTAGTACAAAAGTAAAGGAACAGACCTATTACGACACTTCAAATGACAGCGCTTTCAACTTGAAACCAATGAATGACCCTGTATATATACCATTTTCGGAAGATAGATAGGAATAGGTTAGTTCAGGTTTACGGGCTGGTAGAGCAGGGTAAACCCTACTATACCACAGGTCCTTGTGGACCCATTTGTGATGACTCTACTCTCCACCTCTGTCATATTCTGGCCAAAGCTTCCGTGATACTTTCCAGCTCGTTAGTTCTTTCCATCTGTTATTTGTTTGCATACGAATATTGATCTCCACTCGTTTTCTGAGATTACAGAGTGGAGGCTTGATCGACTTTAGCACTCTTTCATGATTCCTTGCAGGCCCCTTTTCTACCAGTTCATTGCCGGCTTTGTCATTGAGTCCAGGGACCCAGCAGAGATTCAAAGAGTACAAAGAACCTTGAGCTGGTTCACAAAACCTGTGGCCGAATGGTAGATACAATATTTTCTTACAAAGTAAAACAATTCAACAAACGCAGAAGTAAAACATCACAAAATTCGATTTATTCATTTAAAACATAATATCAAACACCAATAACATATAATATAAATAACAACACTCCAATGTGGATTGAAAATGAAAAGAAAAACAAATTTCACTTGCGGAACAAATAAAACAATGGACAAACCGTTTAAAGCGTTAAGCTAACTTAATATTCTGTTCACGCACTATTGCACCTTCTTGTCAGCGTCATCCCTGATCAAGTACTTCCGTACAATGGGCACTCGAAACAGTGGCACTGATAGCACAGCGCCAGTACACGCTCCGATCCAGTAGACAATAATGTGTTCCAAATTCGTGTGACCATTGCAACCCCATTTGAGGGCAGTCGCCAGTACCGGATTGAAGTAGCCCCCCGAGAAATTGAATGCTGAAAACATGAGATAGTTAAAGGCGTAAACTGTTTTTGAGAGGTTTTTTTCCATAAGAAAGTTAAAATTGGACAGAATGGCTAATCTACAGAAGCTAGCTTGGCAATGCGAATACTTACCCGCTACCACAAGGCTTGTACCGACAAACGAATCAATTATGCTACCAAAACGTGGACCAGTCTCGCTGAGTGTCCTCGATGCCAGTCTACAGAGGAGAGTGGCGAATCCTTCAATAGCTGCACCGAGATAGGGATGTACCTGTGCAGATTTATGAATGAAAAAGGGAAATATTTCAGTAGATTGGTTCTTTAGCTTAGGACATAAATGAGTACATTTAATCAAGTACAACGATTTAAAAAGTGTTTAAGGAGCCTTAAGTTGAGAAAATCACACGCGAAACAAAACTAACGAATTGGCGCGGGCACTGGTGTGAAGAGTGTGGTTTTCTATTGGTTTTCTGTCCAAGCCAGGACCCCTACTCTGTATCTCGTTCCGAAAGTAACATTTTTCGAAAACGATCCTTTTCTACTCTGTGTTTCGAAAGTGGACTGAAATGTACTTATGTTGCATTTAAAAAGCGGAAGGGGAAAGGTATTTCGAATGGGACGAAATAGAGAGCAGGGCCCCAGGCGGCTGTGCGATACTCTGTGCATTGACTTCATAGAGTTTGGCAGAGACAATACTGAGACCACCAACTCCGGCCGATTTCCCGTTACTTAGCCTACAAGCTATATTTTTTATGGAGTGTACACATCTGGTGCGCTAGTATTGTTACATAGAAAATCGTATTGACAAATGTCACGAAACTTCAAAAATTCCGGCTCACCAACACACTCCCAGCAGATATGAGACACTTCCGCTGTGGGCAAAGTTGCTGGCAGAGTTCATAGAATTTTATCCGTTTAATTTGAAATTGTTCGTTACGTGTGGATAATATTTTTTTTTAGGAATAAGTGCACATTTGCTTAAAATGTTCATGAAAAATTAACAATGTATATTGCTGTAGGGAAAATGAAAACATTTTGAGCAAATTTTCTTCATTATTTAAGAAAAATTTACACACGAAATCGAAGTTACTGATATCCAAAAGCGGAAAATACACAACCATGTTTGTTCTAATATGTTTCTAGTATATAGAACATCAACTTTAGATAGTTTTACTAACCAAACAAATCAAATTATTCGCCTTTTAACAATTTATAATAACTAACCAATGGCGTTCAGTAATGAAAAAATGTGGTATTCCCGAACTCTTTCACATTTCCCCACGGTTGCCGAGGTTGGCAGCATTTATTTTAGCATTTTTTGTATGTTTTTGCATGTCACACGGATTCTTTTTTGACATAACACCGATAGGAAAACAAAATGGCGAATTTGAAAAAAAATTGAGGGGGCCAGCGGCAAGAGGATTGTGAGTTGGGGGTCTCAGTATGGTTTGTCTATGGAGTTTGGTTACTCTATGCGTTGACTTATTAATATGGACTGCTAGTGAAATGTCACTTCCATACAATCTCTGCCCAGAAAATGACGCCAACATAACTAGCGCTCGTGGTTCTATGCGAAAAATAAGTGAAACAAAATGACAACCATCTTGGATTTCTCCATAGAATGCTAGAGCCACCTATTGGGCGTGAGTGGATTTGCCAAATGAAACGGTTGAAATTCAAATTGTTGCGGCATTGTTTACAATAGATGTCATCTCGAAATTTTGCTAGTTTAAATAATTAATAATAAATGTAACCAACAAAATTTTAATAAAAAATCGTTTTTCATTGTCCCATAAATTGCACAATTTTCGTATATTTATTGCGAAATAATTGTTCTTCATTATTAATTTTAGAAATATGATGTAATAACACTTTAGCGTTTATTTCAATCACATTTCTGATCAATAAATACTTATGATTGTCAAGAATATCACATTCAAGTACATGAGAATTTAATTCATCATATAAATTGCTTAGATCTATATTTCTCAAAGTACTTATATCTGCAACGAAATGGAAACGTCTGATGTGAGTTTCCAAATTTGTCCGCTCCGAACCACGAGAGCTAGCGCGTATGTTGGAACCAACGCGAAGTTGTCTACTAGCAGTCCATATATAATAAGTCAATGACTCTGTGTTTCTCTGGAACACTCTGCCATGTAACCGCCTTCACTTTTCGTGAGCAAAAATCCTACGGATCCTACTTTGGTTTAGCGGTAATTGGACTCGTTACTTTGTTTGTTCAGGCAACTTATCAGAACAGTGCGTCGGCCTATATGTCGAACAAAAAGTGTCAACATTTGACACAAACCAAATTTTCTTTTTAAAAGAGGAAAATTTCCAAAAAAAAATCATAACTCGTTCAATTTTCGTCTCAAATTGACGTGGGAATTGCAAAACTTTCCGCAATTTTATAGAAAAAAAAAACACTTAAAATCTCACCTGCAAATCGGCTGAGCACTCCTCGAACGCTCGGCCCTTGTGAGTTTCGGCGAATTCAAACCACCAGAAAACCTGAACGATCCTATAGACACAACATCCACCCATTAGTTCAGCCCATGTTCGGAGAGCCACTTCTCGCAATGAAATTTTCCCCTCGAGCAGGTCCTCCATATGGGTGTAAGGACATGCAGATGCATCGCCCCACACCTTGCCCCACCACACGGTGAGAATAAACAGAAACACCGCATATGCCGCCACTCCGAAGTTATCAGCAACTAAAATCAAAAACGAGTTCAACAAATACAAACGAATAAATTTTTTCCAAACTCCAATACTTATGATCAATTCAAAACAACAAGCGCATAGCTCTGCCGCTGCGATAGCTTCATTGACCAGCACCGGCACCAACCCCTCCTTCAGAAGACGAGCGGCTACTTTGCGGGCGATTTGTGCCAGAACACAACAGCCGACCATAAAGCCAGTGCTAACAGCCAACGCTGACATGGACATTTTGACAGTTGACGGTTTTTTTTTTTTTTTTTCAAAATTATGCAACTTTTGATCAAACGTTTCGAAATTATGACAATCCTAATTAATTGACACGCATAGTTGGCTACTCATTATACACCAGGCACAACAATAAATTTTATAAAAGCGCGATCAGTGACGTAGAGAAGAGAGGAAAGCCTTTTTCCGCACTATACGTGTATATTTGACAGATACAAATTTGATGCGCTATAAATAAACAATTCGAATGATTCTATTTTTCGTGAGAAATTTTCCCAGAATTTGTGCAGATTTTCACAATTTATGATTCTATTGTTCAACTCAATTTGGAGGGTAGTTAAAGAATTAAGAGACAATCTTTGAAGTAGATGGGAAACTTCAAAAAAATACTGACTTTTGAGACTTTTCTTAATTGGCTACTAAGTGGACGAAATTAGCGATCCCCAAGCGTTTGCGACCCGCTGTCGAGGGGAATTTAAACTGAACAAAGTGATACATTTCGAGCAGATGCAAAGCTTCCCAGCACGACATATTCATTTTTACACATGTTCGATGACGTTTTGGTTGAGTTGAGTGGACAATCATTAAAAAAAGTGTACGAAAAAAGCTATCGGTTGGGGCTAATTAAATTTGAAAGTAAACAGTAATGGCGATCGAATGGTGAACAGAAAATCCATTCCTGAAGTAAGAACCTGTCATTCCTGTCATCTTTTTGTCATTCTAAATCCAAAACTAATGGTGCTTTCGATTGAAGAAAAGAATTGCCCTTTCTATGAAAAGAGCAATCGTAGAAGTGCTCTTTCGATGTGCTCTATGTTTCATTGAAAAAAAGTGCACTTCCAAGTCAATTCTTAATACAACAGAAGTGTCCGGAATATTTTTAGAGAATTGCCCTGAACTCACCAACACATACTAACAATGTTTCAGATTGTTGTGTTATTAGAAACAAATTTTGTCGCTTGTGAGCCGAAAATATACAGTTATGCGTGCAAAATGTAAACTGAAATTGATATATATGGATTTGGCATATTAAAACATTCATTCTTACTGTAGAAGTAAAATAAAAGTAGAAACAGAAAACCAAATCTCACATATGGTGTCGACCACGATTACAAAAGTACAAAAGAGCAATTCTGAATTTCGGGGCAATTCTCTCGGCTCTTCAATGAAAAACGCCATAAAAGTCAACGAGTTCTTTTATGCTTTCATCGTTCGAAACATTTAGCTGTCAAACTTCTGTCAGTCGAAATCTATATTGGGTCTGATGGCCTCATTCGTGAAAGAGCTATACGTTCACGGAATCAAGTTGATTTTATCTTAACCTGAAACTTGTTGCTTTGTTTATTCTTTCTTGTCAACATCCGGGTCCGTTGCGCCATCTAGTGACATATAACTGTCCACATAGTTAAACTGCATGAGGCATGGCCTCCTCTGTAATATCCTGCCTTAGAAAAATGTGTTGCTTTATGTATTTTAGCCTGTGTGGAATATTTGTTTTTATTGGCGTTGGCTTAAGCTAGCTTTTGGGCGTATTGTATTCAAGCCACTAGATTTTTTTTCCCAGGGGATAGATACTGTCCATCGTCTTTCTGGGTAAGCTATACATTGGATATCAAGTCAAGTCAGTGGTCATTATATAAAAAGAATTGGTGACAGAACATCTCACATTAGGTCTGCTGTTCCCTGACGATAATTCATCCGAACACATTAGTCAAATTTAGTCAAACTTCGTTCCCAGGATTCTCTGGAAATTATTTTCTCAGAAATGCCTTTTTTTGACAAGCCATCTCTATTGCAAATGCACTCATGATGTACATGATCGAATAAGGAAAATAATAGTACGCGCAAAAGGTCTCAACGGGACCCTAAGCTTTTCGCAGCCGTTCATTTATGTGGACACTTGGATGTTAGGCCTTCACGAAAATTTAAGAAAGTGAAAACTAATTTTAAGGTGTAGTTTGTGTTTTTGCTGAAGTTAAACCTGAGATTCCTCACTCAGTAGTCCAAGGCATTTACCACTGATGCCCCACGATCAGTGGTTGCGGAAAAGCAGGGATGTGTATGAGCGCAGGGATGTGTATGAACGCAAAATTTTTATCGGTCGGTAAGTTCACTTTTCTTACGTCATTCACATATACGAACTGTCATAGTACTCAGTCACGAAATTCTTGACTAGATTCGCCGGCAACCCCTCCATAAGCGTGAACTAAAAAAAAAACTGTCATTTAGGTCAGTCGAAACTGAAGACACATCAAGTCAGCCAGCTGTCAGATTTAATAAACCCCCCCAATGTTTTACCGCGGCATATAGTGTTTTCATCCAGATGGCGATGCTGCGCCGCTCTTCTGCTACATTATACCAATTCACGTCGTTTTATTTGGAAAAATACTTTAAAACAAGGGTTAATTTGTACATCTTCCCATCTATTTCACTATAAGTTTAAAAATGAAATTTTATATTTGACAAAATTTATCTTAATTGCTAGGTAATATTGTACCGTAGACAAACCATACTGAGACCCCCAACTCACAATCCTCTTGCCGCTGGCCCCCTCAATTTTTTTTTTTCTAATTCGCCATTTTGTTTTCCCATCGGTGTTATGTCAATTAAGATCCGTGTGACATGCAGAAACATACAAAAAATACAAAAATAAATGCTGCCAACCGCGGCAGCCGTGGGGAAATGTGAAAGAGTTCGCGAATACCACATTTGTACACAACTGACTCCCATTGGTTAGTTATTATAAATTGTTAAGAGACGAAGAATTTGATTTGTTTGGTTAGTAAAACTCTCTAAAATATATGTTTTATATACTAGAAACATATTAGGTCAAACATGGTTGTGTATTTTCCGCTTTTGGATGTTAACTTTTCCTAAATAATGAAGAAAATTTGCTCAAAATGTTTTTATTTTCCCTCAACCAATCTACATTGTTAATATTTCATGAATATTTTAAGCAATACAAAAATATATTATTCACACGTTACGAACAATTTCAAATTAAACGGATAAAATTCTATGAACGCTGGCAGCAACTTTGCCCAAAGCGGAAGTGGCATATGCAAGGTGCGAGTGCGTTGTTCAGCCGGAATTTTTGAAGTTACGTGACATTTGTCAATACGAATTTCTATATAACAATACCAGCGCACTTAGCATTTGCCACCCCATAAAAATAAAGCTTGTAACCGGAAATCGGCCGAAGTTGGTGGTCTCAGTATTGTCTCTGATATATACTATCACACATTGTTTTGTGAACTCCGTTAAAAAAAGAAACGGATACACAACATTCAATATCCTCATCTTTTCGCCTACATTATGTTTGTAACAAGATTTCTTAAAAATAAATAAAACAACTTCGGTCTACGGAGCCTGATCATTCGAACGCCCACCGATTTGTTCCGCTTCTTTGACCTTGAACAAAATAAAACAAATCATCCAAAGAACGTTAAATCATTTTGACAACACAAACTTACTGTGTCCGGTAGTTTCTGTTGAAACGTTTCTGGTAGGAACAAACCTAACAAGCCTGCGGTCAACGAAAGACCGCCAAATATCAACAGAGGCAACGATGTGTAATACACTCCCTGTAAATAAAGGTATAAGCGTCATTATTGTAAATCCGAGTCCAACTCACCAATAGCGGAACAAATGGAGCCAACATTGCGCCGAAACGTGCAAAGGTGGACATACAGCCAACACCTCCACTTCTAATCACCTAAAATTCAATTAAACAGTTTTACAATCGTTTCCCTCAAACTTAAGGCAGGGTAACCTACAGTTGGCATCATTTCAGCGGTGTATGTGTAGATGACCGCAAATGAGGATGTTATTCCTAGTTTGCCAATGAGGAACAGTGTTATAACAGCCCATTCGATATCTGTTGGTGGAAGAATGTTTTTTTTTTTTTTAATATTTACGGGCCATGCGGTGTTAGGGAAGATTTAAATGTACTTATAGTGTTGATACGTTTTGTAGAGGCAGATAACAAGCGATTGCACTTGTTATCTTTGTTGAAAATAGTGAGCCAAGCACTTGAACTTGTTCACAATGGTAGAGAAGGAGGAGTCGTTTAAGGGAATGGATTTTGATCAATGAATGGTCATTGATTGATTTATTGGTGGGCCAAACGCGTCTTTTATACTTATAATTAATTACATAAAATGCTAACCTAGACAATATATTCTTAAAGCTATAATAACCTAAATTGCCTAATGCTATACTGTGAGTCAGCACAACAAGCGATTGTTGTTTCTGGTGTGCTGACGGTGTTTTGTTATTATTTGTGACTGAGAGGGTCACTAGGTGCGGTGTCTTTGCACTTAATGCGTTGCTTAACATTCTCCCCGCGTTGCATTCAATTATCAATTATGCTCTTATGTTTCGCTGACATTGTACTGCGTTCGAGTTTGCGGAACAGGTACCTTGTAGGTGACGGCATTCGGCTGCGCAGTTTGCAGATGATCGCAATTCCGATGGAAAGTGACACCAGAAAAGCCAGATAACTAATGAAATGATGATGAATGCTATTAGTGAATACCGTGTGTCCTGTAATTCTGAGAATCCTTGAGGTTGTACATCTGCAAGTTGAGTTTGAAGAGTCGTCAAGGATTTAATAGATGTGTTGTTGACTGCAGGAGTTAATTCAAGTATGGCATGTGTTTCTTTGTGGTTGATGACTGATGATATGTTCCCAAAACAGCTGCTGGCCTTGATTATGGTCTCTTTTGCTTCTGGAAGATGGAGGACATCAAGCAGCTGGTTTCTTGCTCCCACGAAGTTGTTTGCATTATCGCAGTAAAGTGTTTGAACGCGTCCGCGTCGGCTAATAAACTTTCGAAGGGCTCCAATTAAGGCTTCCGTTGTTAGGTCAGTGACAATCTCTAAATGTACGGCCTTGGTTGTAAAACAACAGAAGACTGCTAAATACACCTTGTGCGGCTTTTTTCCTCTGATTTTGTAGTGTACCCATAGCGATCCACAAAAGTCAACACCGGAAATCATAATGCCTAGCAGCACTCAGAACGCTGGGTATCGAGACAGACTCCTGGGACCCACTCCTCAACCACCTATTAATCAAGAAATTAGATCGCCCAAGCCATCTTCTATACGAGCAATCACTGCGAAACAATAGCTGTTTTTTATTATCAGCTATGATCCATATAGATCATCGATTTACATGCAATTACAACAACAGCACATGATCCGGCTTCTCATAGAGATCAGGAATCATGATCTGAAAACTGTTTCCGACTAGGTGGCTTGTTTTATTTTTAAATGTTGGTGTGCCTGTAAACGATAGCCACACAATCACGTTGCCAGACTAAAAAATGGAACACAAAAAATCGACCACATTCATCTCCAATCTCAAACAAATATCCGCCAATACAAGAGGACTTCAAAGAAGACAGAAAGCAATGGTGAATTCTTTAGCTCGCATCATCCAAGGATCGGCCAAAGAAGAAGCGCCAACTCCGTGTCTACAGGCGATGAACAAACTGTGGAGGAAATTCATTACTCGATTTGGGAAACAGGCGACGACCCGGTAGCTGACGGGTTTGACATGGACGCATACATCAAGTTGGAGGCAGAGGTTCTAAGGCATCAAGCTCTTTTGAGAAAAGCAACAACAACCACTCAGAAGAACAACACGGCATCGCAGATTGTTGATCATCCCGCAATTCAACAGCCCAAGATGACGATACCCAAATTTGACGGAGATCATCTGAAATGGCAGACATTACGCCTCTTTTATACTTAAGATTAATTACATAGAATGCTAACCTAGACAATATATTCATAAAGCTATAATCACCTAAATTGCTAAATGCGATAGGGTGTGTCAGCACAACAAGCGATTGTTGTTTCTGGTGTGCTGACGGTGTTTTGTTATTATTTAATGTGTTGCTTAACATATAGTTTTTCCATTCAGTTGAAGGCGAGAACAAATTAAAAAAAAAAACAAATTTTATTCCTCAGTATGTCGATAGTGTTTTCTACAACAAGAGCTGTTTTTTATTATCAGCGTGATCTGATCCGAATCAGATCACGAAAATAAAACAAAACGGATCATTGAAAAGTTTAATTTTGGAATTGTGGCAACAGTTGCTTTAAAAAACAAAACAGATAATACAGGGTATTTCAAACTTCATTTCAAACTGGCCACCAGCCATATTGCAAATATTCTTCTCAACGTGACGTCACACAAGGCATATGTCATTTCACTTGCAATGTCGGGGGTGTTACCATATTTGAATCAAATTTGCATTATTTTTCTTATCAAATATATTTTTGTTTAACAAATTTAGTATTTTATGTTCAAATATGCATCGCATGAACAATATTTTGCTGCTTACACTTGAGTTTATTTTGGCATATTAAGGTGTGTCCAGGCCAGCGAAACATTTCACAAATGTTTATGAAATGTTTCTGAAGCAAATCGGACACATTTCATAAACACTTACAAAAGATTTCTGAAATTTATTTATTAAATGCTTAAGCCCGTATGACACTACATTTTTTCCTCATTCTTATTACCTCTATTCTGAGATTCGAATCGAGTCGGAAGTTATTCGATTTCCTCCAACTGACTTTCCTACTTTCGATTTCGATAGAGATTCATTTTTTGTTCATTTCTCCCCGCATTCTCAGTTTCGATTGCATTGAGTTAAGTGTCAACATTTATTCGAGCGGAAATTTGTGGCCGAAAGCTGTATTTAAAAATGTAAGTTGAATTGTTTTTAAATAAATCGAATGAAATGTTGCTTAATTTTATCACAAAATGTATATAAAAGGCATATTATGAGCTAGGAAGCAACATTTGTTTGTTTTATGAAAAAAAAAAAATTGTAATAATCGCAGGTCCCAATCCAAATGGACAATTTGGCAATTTGAAATGCTGATTATGTTATTGGAGACTCTTCCGTATATTGCAAAGGGTTTCAAGTTTCAACAGCAACAAAATTGATGCAACTTCTTTTTGGAAAGACGCAAATGGAAAATAGTTTGGGACCTCCATTTATTGAGCCGAAAACTTCCAACAAATCTTAAAGTAAAAAGAATTTGTATAATGTCCAAGTGAAACAATACAAACATACATGTTTGTGCAATCATTCGATAATGAACTTCTTTCCCTCGAAACTTAGAATGTGAGGAGTTCATTCGAGTGAGAGTTTTAAATTCGAGGAATACTCGATTCGATCGAATCTCAGAATTAGCGTCAATGTTGAAAAGTTAGCGGTGTGTAAAAGAGACTAAAAGTGTATGACGAAAGAGGTAGCAATTGTTTGCAAAGCAACGCAAATTTTCAATCGAATTTATTTTCAAATAATCTTGAAATGTTCAAAAAAGCTGCCAGCAGCTGAAAAATGTGATTTGAATACATTTTTAATGCATTTTTTTTTTATGTTTCTACATTAATAAAGTTGGTGTGTACGCACTCACTCCTATCGGGAATTAGCGTTTTAATTTTTCGTACTGCTCTAGTTTTATTTTAAAAGAAGAAAAAATTAAAAAAAAAAATGTTGTCTCATCGGGCTTTATGAAAGGTTTCAATGTTATTCTTCTTTGGACTAGAAGAAAATAATGTAGTAGGATTATTATCGCTGCTAATAGGTAGGTACTTTTTATTTTTTTAATTTTGGTCTAGGGAATCACGCGACACGCGATTTAATTCAAATAATCGTATTAATTGAATCACTTTCCCATTAGGTATTCCAAGCTTTTTTGGGCATTTTTATTTTACTTAAAAAAAATAATCGAAGAAAAACAGCGCTCACTTTCTGCAGGGAAACTTGTAAAACAAAAATTATTTCCCATCACGATTGGGTAACTGTGAAACATTTCATAAATGTTTTTTTGGTGTCCAGATCCAAACCAGCAAAACATTTCATAAAAATTGTTTTGTTTAATAAATGTTTTAGAATTTAATTGTTTATCAAATGTTTGCCTGGTCTGGACATACCTTTATAGAACGAGAAAAAACAAAATAACTCGGAATACGGACGAGGAGTTCATTCGAATGCGAAAAAATCAATTGATTTCTTGTGTTCCACTTTTTAGTCTGGCAACGTGAGTGTGTGGCTATCGGTTACAGGCACACCAACATTTAAAAATAAAACAAGCCACCTAGTGGGAAATAGTAGAAATAATTTTCAGATCATGATTCGTGATCTTGATGAGGAGCAGGATCATGTGCTGTTGTTGTAAGTGCATGTAAATCGATGATCTATATGGATCATAGATTCATAGCTGATAATAAAAAACAGCTAAGATTCCACTTGAAAATCAAACCGAGACGCAACAAGAGTTCAAAAAGCCAAAATAAGAAAGAAAAAGGGTATTGGGCGTTTTTATACCCAAACTGGGGTATACCAATCCGCCCGTCATCTTTAAAGCTCACGGCTCTAGAACGACAGATTTATACTTGTATCAGGAGGAAATGTAACAACCGCTTTTTAAAACGAACAATACGCGAGACAAAATGATAATCCGCTGTGCAGAGCTTTCTTCGCTGATGAATACCCAAGCTCAATAGTAGAGTACCAAGAGGCGATCATCTTTACTAACTCAAACAGTGTTACAATCTAAAAGGGTTTTCCAATAAGAGGTGTTATTGTGAATGACCCGCTATTTCGGTAGCTGTCACTTTTGGAGCTTTTATTCTTTGACATTTGACATTTGACAAGTATTTAGAAACTACGCCATTACTAAAAATGGAACGATACACGCTTCAACAACGCATTGAAATTATTAAAATTCACTACAAAAATGCATGAAAATTATCCGTAATTCCATCAAAAAATCATCTTGACTGATGAGGCCCATTTCCACCTCGATGGCTACGTCAACAAGCAAAATTTTCGCATCTGGGGCTCGGAAAACCCAAGAGTTATTGTTGAGAGGCCTCTCCATCCTCAACGTGTGACTGTTTGGTGCGGTTTATGGTCCGGCGGGGTCATTGGACCTTACTTATTCGAAAATGAGGTTGGATCAACAGTTACGGTGAATGGATTGCGCTATCGAGAGATGATTAATGATTTTTTATGGTCGGAGTGGGATGGTATTGATCTGGATAACATTTACTTTCAACAAGACGGCGCTACGTGCCACACAAGCAACGAAACCATGTTATCTCTCGAAGAGATGATCACAATTGGCCACCGAGATCTTGTGATTTAACACCTTGCGACTTCTTCCTTTGGGGCCACGTGAAAGATAAGGTCTACGCCAACAGCCCAGCGTCGATTCAAGACCTCAAAGATAAAATTCGAGAGGCTATCGAGGACATAGGGCAGCCACTTTACGATTTGGTTATGGAAAATTTCATGAAAAGGATATGTCCTGTATGCGTGCTTGTGGTGGCCATTTGGCTGATGTTGTTTTCCATTATTAACGGCATACCTTCCTCTTTATTATGAAATAAACATCCGATCATTTATCTCAAAAAATGGCATTTTTCTTTGAATACCAAAATAACACCTCTTATTGGAAAACCCTTATTCGTACTTACTTTTTGCAATGTAACCACCAGATACACAAGTAACCGCACAAAGGATCATCGATCCAGATAGAGACCATCGTCTGCCGAATTTGTTCAGCGCCACCTGTGAACAGATAGAGAGTTTATAGTTGGAAAAGAGGTCCCCCTCACAGACCTACCCACGCCAAAGTGTATCCAGGTATCTCAATCAGACAGACTAATGCGAAATTAACATACTTGTTACCGCTTAGGTTAGTCGAGTTCAATGAAAGTCCATAAAAGACTGTCGCATTCACAGCCCTAAGTCAAAAGGATTATAACCTAGTACATACCCCATCGAACAATACTCACCATATATACAACAATATCGTATAACGAACACACAGAGTCATTGATTTGAAAACCTCTTTCACAGCTGCATAGATCTCACCCTTACGATCGGGGGCAAACCCAGATTCCTCTGACTTTAAAGTACAGCTATCATCTGTGTTTCGTTGAAACGTCGACAACAAGGCCACAGACAGTTCCTTCTTGTTAACTTTTGCCGCTTTTTTGATGATCTCCTCTGCTTGTTCGTGCTCATTGCGGGCTATCAGCCAACGAACCGATTCCGGAACCATCCAGTAATACAGAGCGAACAACAGTGGCGGTGCCGAAAGGGCATACTGCAACAACTGCCAATCATGGAGGAGCCAAGCGGCTAGTCCGACAAAAGCCTCACCGACGGCGTAGAAATAATTCAGAATAATCGATGACATTTCGCGTCGCTTGGGACCAAACATTTCGACGCCTATAATGAAAGCGAGAGGATAGACACCAGACGTGCCGACAGCGTTGAGAAATGCAAACACAAGGAAGCTGTTGTAGTCCCATGCGAAGCCCTGCAGAATGCCCGTAATGGCCATGAAGATTATGCAGATGATGAAAATGATTTTTCTTCCATATCTATAGAGGGATTTTAGGTTAGAATCGATTGAGAGAAGATTCTGTTGGTTGATCTACCTATCGGCGAAAAATCCCGATACAGCTGTTCCCACGACTAGCCCAGCAAAGTGCATGGTTCCAACCAGCGCTAGTTTCCATGAGTTCTCCGCACAGGTCAGCTGCCACTGTGAATGGAAGTATACACAAGTTTTCTTTTGATTAGTGTACGCAACAACGTAATAGGGACAATTTCTACGTGACACATTGTAGATCACTAACGGACCAACCGTCTCAGGCAATAAAACAGTGAAGAGGATTCTTTACAGGGCGAAAAGAATTCTGCTTAAATTTACAGACCTATTATGGCTATCAAATATCAACACGATATTTGATAATAATTGATACGTATCAACAAAATGAATGAATCGGTATTATGGTTATCAACCTATATCAACATTTTTGATGAATTGTGAACTGTATTAGATTTAAGATCTATTGTGCATAGTTTTATCGATAAACTTGGTATTAAGGTATTTGATATTCATCAAATTTTCTATCAACCACAAATTTCTTGTTGATACGTATCAAATATTCGGGAGATTAAAAATTGCTATTAACATCAAATCATAAAATTTATTTCCTTGTTTTTATTGTTAAAAAAACGACCTTAGACCGAAATATCGTCGGTAGAGTTATTTTTTGAGCCACAAAACAATTTTTTTTTTACGCTGGGAGGTGGTTATCTTCCAAAGACGAAACCGAGCCCGTACTCAGTAACAGTGTGATGATTTCTACCCACTAACCCCTTCTCCCGTCTTCCCGTTTTCCCTGCGATACAACCTTCTTGGTATTTCATTGTCGCAGGGCGGGGATTAGCCAGCTTTCCAATTATTGCACCTAGTAGTTAAACCAATCAGCAATTTGTCTTTCATATTTTAAAATTCATATTCTAAGTATTTGTCCATAGAGGATTTAATACTGTTTTTGTTTTATTTTTCGAGCTATGTAGCTAGTTCAAAAGGTTTTATCCTTCTTAACCTCCTAGTCATATTGCTAGTATTTAATAGTTCCTTCATTTCTGAGCTGACGTGATTGAGAAGCCTAAGTTTGTGTCTATTAGCTACTTTTTGGACTTCATCTTCAATCATTTCTAATTCTAGATCTCTATGCAGATCAGCGTTTCTTATGTACGATGGTGCATTTACTATATTCCGTAGAACTTCCTTGTGGTACACCAGCTTTTATTTCTCTAAATGTGGAGTAGTCAGTAGAATTAAACAAGGTCTAAAGAATCTCTCTAATATATAGGACTCTAAAATTTCTGAAAATTGTTTTGGCAGATGCTTTTGCAATTTATAGATCAGTCCTTTGTGCTATACTTTGTCGAAAGCTTGTGCTATATCGAGAAATATAGTAGAGCATATCTTTTTTTCTTCAAATGCTTTTTCGATGTTATCTGTTATTCTATGCACCTGATCGATCGTGGAGTGTTCATTTCTGAAACCAAATTGATGGTTTGGGATTAGCGATTTTTCGATTATTTTGTTCATACGTTTAATCAACATCTTTTCGAATAACTTGGACAACCCACAAAGCAATACAAAATGGGAACGTCAAACTTCAAAACAGAACCCATTCTCAATGATATTTTGATTAGCGTTCACAATGGGGTAAAAATTATCAATTGATTCGCATAATACCAAATTGTCAATGAATTGATAGATGTTAATAATTGATATTTGATAGCCATAATAGGGCTGTTAGTTCGAAGTGCGTATCCTGTTTGCTTAATTTTATCTTTGGGGGAATTCTGTATGCAGCTTAATTTCAGCGTGAGCAAAAAATTAATTTTTCGGATAATCATACTCACGGTCCTTAAATTTTTTGACAAAAACATATTTATCGCGGTGTCTAGGGCGTACATACGATCAAACCCTTTTCCATAGCATAATGACTGTCATTTTTCGGAATGTCAATATCGCATTTAAACAGGATCTCAATAGTAGTTCCAGCAACGCCTACTTTTCGTGCGAATCTAATACCATATTTCCACTAACTAGATGTAGCAAAAAGATTAATAAAACTCTTTAGGTGTTTCCATTGAATGAAATGTGTTTATTTTGACATTTCTAGTGACATAAGACACATTCAAAACTCGTGCCGTCTTATGCGACTGGATTGGCCTGGAAAGGCCCGAAACGCATCAAGTCAGCCAGCTGTCAGACTTACTAAACTACATTCACGTTCTGGAAAAAAATATGGAATATGGAATTTGCCTCAGCCCCTCCAAAAACATAAAAGTTCACGTGATTTATCAAGGTCTGAAAAGGTCTCAGACTCATTACGTCAGCCAGCTGTTACACTGAGGGTTTTCAACTACCTAATTGAAAAGTCACTAGAACCATCTGCCCAATACTCGTAAAATTAAAACTGTTTTGATTGCATAAAGAAACCAAATATCCTCACGTTACATTTGCAAAAATGCACACCTGTGAGCAACCCGCTGTTCTGTGTGTTTGCGCTGAATGACATGCTGAATTCCAAAAATGCGCATTGAAAATTATTTTGTGCAACGGGCCGCGGTAACAAATTTCGCAAACTATGTGAACATTTTTTTTTGTTGAAAATCTAGTACTTTTTGCTAGATATCGTGAGAAACTAACGAAAAAACACCAAAAATGCACCCTTACCTCTTGTACAATTGTGCGCTCCTGTGAGTCGAATACCCATTGATTGCAACGCATTCGCTGATTGTGATCGAACATTTCGCTTGGACATGAGCCAGGTGACATCTCCGAGTGATTCACCCCAAATCGGTAGCACTTTTCTGGCATGAATCTTCCATTATTCAGCGTGCCGGGTGTTGCGTTCACCAGCCAGGGGGGATATTGTATTTCCGAGGTCACCGAATCTTCACACTCGGGTACTAAACATCTGAAAATGGAACGGCATATGAGAATATTCCTGTAGGAATGACATGGTAACACACTCACCTGTAGTTTGGCACTCCAGCTGTAAACACATACGATAGACTGTTGGCCGCTGCAAACATTACCGGCAGACATATAAGAAGGTAGTTTTTCTTCTGGTAAAGTCCGAATTCACCAATTTCCTCTAGAATCTGGTCAAAGTCCATTTTCGTTTTGGCAGATTAGTTAATAAAATACGCAGAGAGACAGGACAGTCACTCTCTTGGAGACAGCACGACTGGTGAAATGTGGTAGTATGGGACTGGTTAATGGCCGGCTGACCACTGAAACTGAACTGATCTGTTTCTGTACTGTAAGAAAGAGAGAGAGAGAGACAGAGAATGCGTTTGTTTTTAAATCGAACGAGACATAAATCTTTTTGTTGTGTTTTATTTTGGATGCATCTTCTTGGTTTTGTAAAACGTGCTGCTTCGTGGGCAGCGTGCGCATGTAGATCTGTTAGTATACTATACTTCAGTTTATCTATTGTGGAACAACTTGTTGCTGTTAACTTGAAAGGTGTTGTCGAAAATGCTAGCAACGATAAGCTTTCAGTCTTTTTATGACAGTAAATACAGCGACCTACCGACTCTTTATTTCGACATTCGTGTTTCGTTTAGGAAGTGTAATCTAGATTTGGTTCACATTCCAAAAATTAAATGATGATTAGATAAGAATCAATTGAGCTTTTTATCCCAAGAGGTAATAACCCTTCATCGAGTTAGTCAGAAAAAAAAGAATAACTCACACAACCCACTCATCAAGTCAAGTCCGGGGAATCTTCCAATTCTGCAATAATTAATCTAAGCTTCGTGTCCCATGCAATTATTGTCATTTGAGATACCAACTTCCTACTCTCTCCTACTAATAAACCCGATAGGTATTCCATGGAACAATTTTACAGCACGGCGTTTATTATATTTCATTTTCATTTGCCGACACTTTATTGAGAGGCATTTAGCAGCTCAAATCACCGCATGTCAGTCTTAATTTCTTTTAATTGCTTACTGAATTAAAAAGAATCATCTTGTTAACTTGTACTTTATGGTCGACGTTGCTATGTCGTCAATTAATTGTTTTGCATGAAAACATTTATAATGGAGTTACATGTACTAAGTCATACCCACAATAAAATAGATGTGTACATAGGTTTACATTCGGCTATCACATTTATAGTACTGTTGTCAATAAATTAAACTAGGTACGCAAATCGGGCACACAAATCCAGGAGCGGGCTGAACGGTTTCATTGGCCGATGTGAAATATGGCGCAATTTTTAAGAAAAGCTTAGTACGCTTCTCGAGGTAAATAGTTTAATGAATCCCTTATCCCGAGTGGTACGCAGCTCGAGCTTAAAAATCAAACTTTTGTTTCAGAATGTACTTCATGTTTCTGTCAAAATTTAGCGTGGCCATTTAATTGGTCGGCGCATTTTCTCAAGCTAAATTGTGACAGATCGTTGTGTTCTGTTGCGGAAAAGGATGCAAGGAGGAGCTTTTTTAATTATTACATGGACGAGATGTACCTAGAATCTGATATAGTTGAAATAGAAGAGAATTCAATTTTTGAAGGAAGTTTTTTCAATGAACAGCTGTTTTTCGGTGACACTTATCCACAGTGTACTTTATGTCAAAATTTAGCTAGGATTTTAGCTAATGTTTGGAGAGAAAAGTTGGAGAGCAGCTAAAATGTAGCTTAGCTCGAGCAGCGTACGAAGCTAAAAAAAGATAATAATCAGTGTTGCCGCTAAGAGAAAAAAAATCCGCTAGACCACAACGTAAAATCCGCTTGAAATGTTAGTTTATAATAATAATAATATTATTATATATTTATTATATTTAAAAGTAAATTATTATTGAATAAAATAAATAAAAAAAACAAAACAATCAACAAATTCAAGGTACAAACAAAAAACAAATTCAAGTAAAGAAAAAAAAAAAGACGTTTTGGAAAAAGAAATTACAAATTAATTTCCAACTCAAAGATCGATTCATCTATTTCTAAGTTTGAAGTAGAGGCCTCGGTTATAATTCTTGAATCAGATTGCGATTTCCAGTTTTAAATACCGAACATGTATAAACAATTTAAACAACTAACACACAAATAACTATTTAAAAAGAACGACAATAACAGCTACCTAACGTACCGACACCAATTACAAACGTTTTATGACATACAAATTCTTGCTAGTGGATAAGTTGAATACCTACATGTAACTGCACAAAAAAAAAATCTGCCTAATCTGCATGTGCAACCAACCATACGCAGTGGTAAATATTTTCAAACAGGTACGGAGCTGTCACTATTTTGAACATGGTTTGTAGTACCAGGGTTTGGTATTAAAAGATCGCTAGAGTTCACTAGATTTCATTTTAGCGACAACATTTTATTAAAAATCGTCGGTAGTCTTAAAAATCTACTAGATCTAGCGACAAAATCGCTAGAACGGTAACACTGATAATAATGGTCGATAGTTTCCTATACAGTCCGAAAAGAATATTGTTAAGCATCAAGTGCGTACTGTTTGGTTAAAATGCTTCGCTTAATTGAATCTGTTGAGGAATTTTGTATTGAACCTATAGTTCTAGTTAACACTCACATTTGCTTCAATTGATAAACAAGGCCGATGTACTGGTTGGCTGCGTTCGAAACATTAGTTGAATGACAGCTGGCTGACGCGATTAGTCTGTGCTTTGATTCAGTTAAACGCATCTTGTGATAAGCTTTGTAGTTACGTACTTGAGCAGTCAAAAATGAATACTTAGCGAAATTTACTGCGCCACTTTAATATAATTAACGCCTAATATGTGTCATATAGTGGGCCTTACTAATAACCATTTGTAACCTTCACTTTTTATATGTTAAGCGCCACAATATGCATTTTTTTGTGGAAAATGTTGCCATTGTGATAAAAATGATTATTGATGATGGACTTTAACTCATCTAAAAAAACTCCGCGGGGACTGATATGAAATGATTATTAGTACCGCGGATTGGATTCTTACATTAATTCCAGTTTTCGATGTCATTCGGTTTCGAAAAAAACCTACCCCAGATAAATTAAGGCAACTTTAGACGACTATACTACAAAATTTGTCAGTTTTTGCAGCTTATTGCCGTGGAATAACTCCCACATTCCACAAAATTACTAGCTGAACATCAAACTACTGTCAAACTCCATAATACAAGAGTTTTTTTTACAGTTTTCCCTTATGCCCGCGCTGTGTATTTCATACTACATTATAAGACTAGTCATATCCTCTTTAGCGCGTGCTTAATATAAAAAAAAGAAAAAAATTGGTAAGAAGTCGATTTACATAAATTTTGACAGTAATTTCATAATTTCACAGCAATTACATTTAAAAATAAATTTGTTCATGTCGACATTGAAACAAACATAGTCACAAAAACACTGTCAGAGTTTATGAAAAAACCCCGCGGTTACTGGGAGTTTTTCTTGAAAGTTTTTAGATTTTGAACCGGTTGCGCTCAACAGAACAAAATTTAGTCTGTGTCTCCGTCATCACTTTTTTTATACATTAATCCGCCAGTTCAGACTACTGCAAGACAATTTAAAGATGCATGTTTTACAGTAACAGTATCATGTAAGAAAACACTCCCGAAAGCAATACGTCACTGGGCCTTCAAAACTCACCGGTTTATAATAAGCAATACGGCTGATAACTTCTAATCGCACACACATTTGCCAATCAAGAAAAAATCACGCACTTTGTCCCAATTCGTATATCTGTAATCGATGTAGCCACCATATTAACATTAATATTTCATATTTGCAACAAATCAATACAAACAACTGTTGCGTTCTCGCCGTTCGAGTGCAAACTAAATGTATTTCTAACTTGGTCCGAGCATGCATGTGCTGTGCACACTCAATCCGGATCAACGGTGAAAAAGTTCCTCCTGCCAAACTCCCTAATGCGAATTAGTATTCCCAACAAATTGCTCTTGCATTGTTAATGTTTTCCATGATAAAGCCGTTTAATCCAAAATATTTACACGTACGTCTTCCTTATCAATAAATTGATATCAGGGTAACATTTTTAGCAGCGTTGCTTACACTTTGCGTCAGTAAATTTTGCGACTTACTAATTATTTTATGTGTCGCGTTTTCTTCTTGTTTTTAAATATGGCACAAGTATAATTTAAAATTTGAAAAAATAGAATCGCTTCAAATCGGCATAGTGAAAGGCCCACTTTTGCGCCCGTTTCGTGTGTCGTGATGATGATGATAAAAAATTACGATTACCGTTCACAGATTTATTTGACGGCTGGCTGTATTGACGCCGCCGCTGTAAAGTCAATTTACAACTGAGTTAAGATATTTATGAGAATGTACTTCTACCATTATTCTGGAAGTACCTAGCGGTTGATTCTTGATTGTTTAACTATAGCAAGCATTTCGTGGCCGAAGAGAACAATGGAGAGTGAGAGAGTCAAGATGTTATATTGCACTTGTCAATTGTGTTCGAAAGATATTCTTTCGAATCGAGCTGTGGGACTGGAAACTAATGTCGGTTTCCATTGGTTTCACTCGGGGATCCACTCATTCTGAAATCCAATGGAACAACAAAACTGATTCTGAAAGAATCCACAAAAGTATTGGTGAAATGCCAAAAAATAATCTACGGCTGCAGTCAGCTGACTTGTATAGCATACATAAAGTACACTTGTGTGAGTGCTTCTTGAGTGGATTCTGACTTCAAATCGAGAAGCGAAATTCTCTCCTCAGAATCACCAGAAGAGTATTTTTTGTGCCAATGGAACGGTTTCAGAAGTGATTTTCTTGATTCCGGACTCTCCCGGACGCTTCGTTTTGCCCAATGGAAAACGACATAAACTGCATGCAGGTGGTTTCACTTCACGCTGCTGTGGAGCTGAAACTACATTTGATTTTAATTGCTTTTGCTTATAGGGTAAATTAAGTATGACTTTTAGATTTGATTACTACTTTAATGAGGTATGAAATTGCATTTCATCGACGATAGCAACTGGACTCAAAACCATTTATTTGCTATGAAACTTGCATTCATTTAATGTCAACAGAAGACGTCAACGTCAATTTGTCAGCCAACCAAAAAATGGATAATCTTTCATGAGACTTATGGCGTTTTCGATTGAAGATCCGAGAGAATTGCCCCGAAATTCAGAATTGCTCTTTTGGATATAATAATTGTATATTTTCGGATCACATAGCGAAAAATTTGTTTCTAATAACACAACAAACACTTGAGTGAGTTCAGGGCAATTCTCTAAAAATATTCCGGACACTTCTTTTTTCAATGAAACATAAACTTCTAGATTTGCTCTTTTCATAAAAAGGGCAATTCTTTTCTTCAATCGAAAACGCCATTAAACCAGAAACATGAACTCAACGAATGTAGTGGCATTCCCAAAAGCTATGGGAAACTTCTAAAATTTACAGGAGATTTTCGGTGAACGTCAGAAGAGGCAAACAAATTTGTGTAGGTGTATATTTAAAAAATTCTAAAAACTGAATTTACTACGAATCTATGTACAAACTCCCCGTTTGACAAAAAAATATGTCTGGTTGCTTATAAAAAAAGTGCCAATAGAGTTTTATTTCGAAAAATGCCAAACTTTATTTACAAAAAACTAAATTTGTGACAAATGTTGATTTTTTTATTTGTACATTATTTTTTAATCAACTTAAAACCAAGCTCGGGTTTGGTGTTGCTTTTGGGTCCGTTTTCATTGGATTTGCAGCTTGTAACTGCAAATCCGGACCTACAACAATCTTAAAATAACCATAACAATTTTGTATTAAGGCTCGTTATATGCTTTTATTAAGACTAAATTAAAGCCTTGATCTAGTCTTAGCAGCTGGACTATGGAGTTTGTTCTTTCTGGAGTTGCGCTTTCCATATTTCAACAGACCTATTGTTTTGTGTACTGATTTCAACAAGAGTGAACTCCCTGGTAAACAAAATATAAACAATATATTTATATGCATATTCCTTGCAATTTCTTGAACCATCTTACAAAAACCTTTGACTCCTCAAAGTCTCAAACATGTTTCCCTTCTTTCCGGAAACAGCTGTGGCAGTGAAATTATTATTTTCGCATGATAAAATGAACACCAATCGACCGGGACCGTACACAAGTTTTGGTTTCTTACTTTTATTATCTGTTGGGGCTATTTCCGTGTTATATAGTGCTCCACCAACTGTGACTAATTTGACCTTACCCTCAAAGCCTTCCACGCACAGTAATGGCTCCAATATATCAGTATTTATATCCATGATTTCGCCCCTGCACTCGAATTTGTTACATTTCCGGCGCGGTTGCCTCCTTGTGTGAATGAGGATTATAGTTTCTTCGATATATGATTGATTTAGTTTCGTTACTATAAAAAAGAAAAAATCATTAGCCACATAATGAACGAAAGAGTTGTGTCCGGACTTACATTTTTCACAGCTTTTTTTACTTCAACTACATTACTGTTGTGTAGGACACTCACTAGCATATTCATTGTATACAAATCTGTCTTTATCCTCTCGATGATTGCTTTAGAGTCGGGGGACATCATTTACTATCACTAAACCAACTGAGTGCTTAGTTTTGGCTTTCATCGTATATCTGAAATAGAAAGTGTAAGCGAACTTGGCCGGACCGGTCAAGTTGGAGTTGGCAGCATTTGTTGTTAACAAAAAAAAAAATAATAATATAATAATGACGTTTTTAGAAGAAGTGTCATCACATCGCCACGTTTCTTTTTTCTTTTACTTCCTTTGCCGCATTTTGAATTTTTTAATCGGCAAGTAAATCGGTAATTTGAAAACAAATTTAAGTATTGAAATAATTATACCTATGCTGTAAAAAAATAAAAAAATAGAAGAACGAAACGTAAGTAAATTCTAACAAAATAAATTAAATTAAACTGAATAAATGTTCCTCACTCCAAATTGCGGAATTCTTTTTGAGTTTTATTGTCTGCCAAATAATAGGAAGGATCTTTCTTGTAGGCTATTTAGAATCTTTTATTCCGTTTTTTTTCTCTGTTGAAGCACATAGAACAAAGGGTCCTACTAAAAATCATTTTTAACCTTGACACTAAATATTTTGTGTGTCACAATTTTCACAAAAAAATTTCGCAATGCCTGCAAGTATACTCGGGATATAAAATGGATGGGGCTTTCATTATTAGTGTCCAGGTAAACTTTACCGGGGCACTTTCCATACATTTCTATCATAGACAAATCATACTGAGACCCCCAACTCACAATCCTCTTGCCGCTGACCCCATACATTTTTTTTTCAAATTCGCCATTTTGTTTTCCCATCGGTGTTATGTCAATTAAGATCCGTGTGACATGCAGAAACATACAAAAAATACAAAAATAAATGCTGCCAACCGCGGCAGCCGTGGGGAAATGAGAAAGAGTTCGGGAATACCAGATTTTTTCATTACTGAACGCCATTGGTTAGTTATTATAAATTGTTAAAAGGCGAATAATTTGATTTGTTTGGTTAGTCATTTGCTTCGATTTTTGTGTACATTTTTCCCAAATAATGAAGAAAATATACTCAAAATGTTTTTATTTTCCCTCAACCAATCTACATTGTTAATTTTTAATGAACATTTTAAGCAAATGTGCACTTATTCCTAAAAAAAAAAGATTATTCACACGTAACGAACAATTTCAAATAAAACAGATAAAATTCTATGCACGCTGGCAGTAACCAGAGACAATACTGAGACCACCAACTTCGGCCGATTTCCCGTTACTTGCCTACAAGCTATATTTTCATGGGGTGGCAAACGCCAAGTGCGTTAGTATTGTTACATAGAAATTCGTATTGACAAATGTCACGTAACTTCAAAAAAAATTCCGGCTCACCAACACACTCGCACCTGGCATATGCCACTTCCGCTGTGGGCAAAGCTGCTGACAGCGTTCATCAAATTTTGTCCGTTAAATTTGAAATTATTTATATACGTGTGAATAGTATTATTTTTAGGAATAAGTGTACATTTGCTTAAAATATTTATGAAAAATTGTCAATGCAGAATGGGTGCATGAAAATAAAAACATTTTGAGCAAGTTTTCTTCAGTTATTAAAGAAAAATTCACACAATAAATCGATCTAAATGATATCGAAAAGAGGTAAATACACAACTATGTTTATCCTAATATGTTCTAGTATATAAAACATATATTTTAGATAATTTTACTAACCAACCAAATCAAATTATTCGCCTTTTAACAATTTTTAATAACTAATCAATGGCATTCAGTAATATAAAAATGTCGAATTCCCGAACTCTATGTCAAAAAAGAATCAGTGTGACATGCAAAAACACACAAAAACTACAAAAATAAATGCTGCCAACCGCGGCAACCGTGGGGAAATGTGACAGAATTCGGGAATTCAACATTTTTACATAACTGAATGCCATTGCTTAGTTATTATTAATTGTTAAAAGGCGAATAATTTGATTTGTTTGGTTAGTAAAACTATCTAAAGTTGATGTTCTATATACTAGAAACATATTAGGACAAACATGGTTGTATATTTTCCGCTTTTGGATATCATTAACTTCGATTTCGTGTGTAAATTTTTCCTAAATAATGAAGCAAATTTGCTCAAAATGTTTTCATTTTCCCTCAACCAATCTACATTGTGAATTTTTCATGAACATTTTAAGCAAATGTGCACTTATTCCCAAAAAAAAATATCCACACGTAACGAACAATTTCAAATTTAACGGATAAAACTCTATGAACTCTGCCAGCAACTTTGCCCACAGCGGAAGTGTCTCATATCTGCTGGGAGTGTGTTGGTGAGCCGGAATTTTTGAAGTTTCGTGACATTTGTCAATACGATTTTCTATGTAACAATACTAGGGCACCAGATGTGTACACTCAACGCACCTACAGTTTGTAGATGGGCAGTCAATTTTTAGGAAACTAATAAAAGATTACACATTATACCAGTGGTTTTGGTAAAACAAAGCTCTCGCACATACGTCGTTGAAGAGCTTGTACTTGCATCTTATTTATGGTTAGAACTTGGCGCGATTGCGATCACCACACATCCCTAGGAATCCTCGCAATGTGTTGGATATAGTCGGCTTTTTACTTAGAATACGGACAAAGGAAGCATCCAACAAAAAAAATGTTAAGAGTTCTATAGCTTCTACAAGGCAGATACCTATGTACAGGGAAATATAAATATTGCTTATCGGTTTATTTGGTGTAATAACAAAAAAATGAACTCCACCCAGAATTGACTAAATGAGAACTATTTTGATATCGATCTGTGCCTGGACACATCTCCTATGCATTGAAAATGTTCCCGATTTGTTAATAACTGTTTAAGTAACTTTATCTTTATCTACCACTCTTATTTATCACAACCGGTATTGAGTTCATGCGGAACAGTTAAAAAAAGCAGATGGAAATAATGAAGTATACGAAAAATTTGACAGTCGAAATTGATCACGGCGGCGCATGTAGATATACTTAACTTTGAGCTGACTGTTGGTCTCCCTTTTTTACTTGGAATTTATTTCCTTTATAGTTATTAAATATTAATATAAAATAACCTGATTAAGAACTGTCAACACCTCCGACAGTTGTTTACTACAATTCCTGCGAAATTGGAGACGTTCGGAAATTTTGTTGATTAGATCGTTTACGAACGCGTCCACTTGTTTTGTGATCTTCAATTTTCAACTAGGGTACCGTTCCAAGTTGTTTATTATTAACCTTAAGAACAACGTCCAATGAAAGAAAGACGACGAGAAGGGACGACTAGTGAGGAACAGCGAAACGCAGGCTTGGTAGGCAGAGGGCAGAAGGAATCAGGCGAGGCAGATCATTTTATCTTCAACTGAAATGTTTTTATAAAGAGTAGTAATAAATACGTTTAATTTCTCTTAATAAATATCTTTTATTAAATATACGTGTTAAATGTGATAAAAACGATTATTTATTTAGTTAATTTGGGAACTTGGGACAACTGACAACTGCATGCTGCAAAATTGCGGCCAAATAGGCAACTAAATGTATTCAATCTGTACATTTTTTTTACAAATCAGAATTTATTTCACAATTTGTACAAGTGCTAATAAATTGCCAGAAGTGAAAAGGAAAATTCTAATTTTGCTGACAAGTCTAAAAATATGTTCCTAAGGAAAACCTAAAACTCGAGCCCACTGAACGTCAAAGGAGTCCATATTTATTGTACTTATCATTGACAATTCCTTTGTACAGCAGTTTTAACTGTGGAGGTTTCACTTAGCAATAACATAGTTAATGGGGACGTTCAAGTATCTAGTTAGGTAAGTCTGACATGTGTCTGACTTGATGCATCTCGGTTTTGATTGGCTTAGATCGGTCAAATGAACAGCTGTTTCAGTTGATGCTTTTGGAGGGGTAGCCGACGAATCTAGTCAAGAAATTTGTGACTGAGTACTAACTTGACAGTTCGCATATGTGGCTGACGTGAAAAGTGACGTTCCCGACTAATATAGTTTTTTGCGTTCAGGTTACAGTCCAGACCTATCTAGTCGACATAAGATAAATAGGTTTTTGAACGTGCCCAATACTCTACTTATGTAGGTACTAGCTGCGGTGTCTTTATTTTTTCATTTATATAATGACATCCGATTTCACTTAATAAAACGTCATTTAATGACTGATGCGATCAATTTTCCTCTCATTGAACAATAAACAACAACTCGCAACCATCTTGCAAATGGCCAGCTGTCAGATTCACATTCGTCTACTTACACATTTTTTTTTTTAGCTAATGGAGCTTTCAAACTTTTGTCAACTCAAAAAGCTGATTTTGACATTTTTAAGAATCGACACAAACGAAGCTCTGTCTTTTAGTTTTTATAGGTAGAATATAGACCAGCGAAAAGTGTTTCCCAAAAAGCATCTATGGCACGCAGACCTAAGTGCAGAACCACTGAACTTACCCATGACGTAGGTACATATTTAAGTATCTACAACTGCTCCAATTACTCGTACTCTTATACAAAGAAAATAAGCCATGTATACGGGTACCTCTATACAGAGATTGGTGATTCAAGCATGTACACGTCATTACGGTAATTTACCGTTGCTTGCTCTTATCCAATACATTATGTAGGAAACCAATAAAAATGAAACCGCTCGCACTTGTATCTGGACGCGCAAGCTCTGTGCCTGTACGTCGATAGATTTGCGCCAAAAATAGCTAAGTTGCTTGCGCTCGAGAGGTATCTGGAGAAAATGAAAAGCTTTTCATTTTCGCGAGAAAAAAGATCAAAAACAAGAGAACAACAATAAAATCCGAATTATTAACTTGTCGCGGTCGCTGTCTTCTCCGAATTTCACAAGTTCAACGAATTATCTTAATTTCGGTTTTGTTTGTCGGCAGTTGGCAGTCGGTTGTGGTGGCATTTGCGTTCTCTCCCAAGTGACTAACACCTTTGTGCGGTAACTAACACTACAGTCCGGTCTTTTTGTTCAGTTAAGTGTTTGTTTTCAATACGCTCGCATCGCGTTGTTAAGCTTGAATTCCATTTGTGTGGTGTGATAGTTAAAAAAATAAATAACCGGTCGTCGCACCACCCTAACAATCGCAGTATACATATACCAAGCTATATCTTATCTAGCCTTATCTAATCGAGGCTGCTAATGTCGATCTCCTATCAAGAACTCAGGCAAACAGCGTTTTCCTCATAAATAAGTTCTACAGTTTTCGGTTAGCCATGTTCTGGAAGAAATCTAAAGACAAACAGTCGCCAAAGAAGTCTTCAAGTACTGTCAGCACAGTATACCGTTCAGATGGAAACTCATCAAGCGGAAGTGCTGTTACTTCATACGAATCAAAAATGAAATCGACATCAAAAGGCTCATCGAGCAGGACAACAATCACTGTCTCCACCAAAAAAACAGCCTCTCAGACGCAGAACTTCTCAGAAGTCACGCGGACAGTCAGTCAGCTTGGATCAGGCTCAGGGCTGTTATCGATAGACTCGCCAAAGTGGACATTGTCTTCCTCCAATGTAAGCCTATCGCAAAAAGTAATCTTACCTCGGCAATACACTGAGCCATCCATAACCATAGTTAAAAGGAACATAGACGCTGTACCATTCACCACAAAGTATGAGTCACCTTATCGAAACGCTAATCTACCGACGTTGAGAACGCAAATTTTGCCTTCATCGACAGTAACCACAACGACAACGAGCTACCAATCGCCGTATAGGAACACAAATGCCACTTCTTCGATACGGGAAAATAAGACTACAGGTATAAATCCTAGTCGAACTGTAACTTCAACTGCGACGACACTGCTGGGAACCGTTCCCAAAACAACAAAGACTCCAACAATTTGGAATCCAATGTCCACGGTGGGGAACACAAGGACAGTTTATACACCAACCGTATTGCCAGCTAAGGCGTCAAATCCGGCCGCGAAAACTTATATCCCCTCAAGTGCTAGTCAACTAAAAGTCCCCACTGTAAAGCCTCCACCAGTTCCGGTTGCTGAGAGTGTCGTTAAGCCTGTCAGCAAAAAAAAGCAGTCACCGGGGGTGGTGTACATTTTTCACAATGACAAGTTTGACAGTCCCGATAAGGAGTTTCGCAATGGCAGTGCCGAAGATGTCTTTGTGCTGAAGAAGACCTTTAAGGCCTTCAAGATGCAAGTGAATCTGTACGAAAATTATACCGTCAAGGAAGTGGATAACGCAGTGCGAAAGAGTAAGTGCCTTGTTTCGCATTTTTTTCAAAAGCACGTTTTTTATATAGATCAGTGAAAGGTGCAACTTTCTTTTCTTCTTTTGTGTCTGTCGGGGGTTTTTCGGGCCGATGTTATCTTTGTTATTTTTTTGTGAACACACTTTTGATGAGGAGAGAACTTTGATATTATGACTGTTCTTTTGTTAACAACAGTTAATGAATACATACGCATATTAATCGTATACGTCACCTTACAGCACGTAGGCTAAGTAAGAATATGCTCGTGTGTTTGTCACGTAATTCAATATGGCGTAATGGATATTCCACGATTTAAATATACTACTTCTGTTTTTGATATAATACGCTGTATTTTCTAAAGCATTGAAAAAAACTTTGACAGCAGCTGTCGCATTTGAAAATGTTTAGCTGTCATTGTGTTTTGTGATAGTCAAGATTATAGTGGACCGAAAATAGCGAAAACTTTGCGACTGTATTAAATTAAATTAGATTTAAATTTGTTGAAAATATCTGCCCTCATTTTGACGTTCGTGAATGTCACAACAGATGCTTTTTTTTTTTGTGATATAGAAAAGATGTTAATTTATAGAGTCTTTTGGAATGAGTGCAATGAATATATTATTGGAGAGTTCCATTGACTGGTGTAGATAAGAAGTGCGAACGTTTTGACTGCTATTTTACATAAGTCAGTAAACGAAATCATTTACGAAGTTATATAAAAAATGTTCACTTGTAAAATGACAATTAAGAAGTTTGCGCCAGTATTTTTTTTACTTTCTCCATAGAAAGTAGTAAGTACTAAGAGAAAGATACCTATTGCATTTTTAAAAAATTTCGAACTCGAGATGTTAATCAATTCTGACATTACGATGATAGAGGAACACAAAAATGTGGTTCGCAAAATTCTGTCCGTCTGTCTGTCTGTCCGTATGTTCCGAGCATACAGCCTGAACGGCTGCCCGGATTAAGTTCGAATTTGGAGCTTGGCAACTTACTGTTCGGGGCTGTTTTTTTTTAAACGCGGTAACCTCAATATTAATGGTACTTCCAATATACGATTTTTATACCAGTTTGATTTGTTCGAAAGAAGTATTCCGCTGAAAAATCTAATAACGGTACTTTTGAAATTTGGACATATCTCGAAAACGGTCCATACGATTGTAACAAAAATCATTTCTAAGGTAATATGGTAATTTCAAACTTGATGGCAAACTCAGCTTTTCTCTGTATTATCGTAAAATACATTTTTGAAAAAAAGTAATTTTTTTAAAAATGTACTTTTCTTCAGTTTACCTGAAAATGGCAATAACGATTTTGACCAAAATGCAAATTTATAGTAAAATTTATGTTCTAAAAATTATTGCGTCATTAAGTTTCAATTCGAATCACCGAAATCGCTAATCTTTAAAACTGCACATATCTCGAAAACTTCATTTTCGATTTCGATAAAACTTTAAAAAAAACAAGTAATGCTTACTTGTACTCGGTTTTCAGCTAAATAGTTAAGCAATTGCATTTTTCAAACTAAGCATTGCACTATTTGGTATTGCTTTGTCTGCCAAATTTTACAAAAACTGCTCTAAAGATTTTCATCAAAATACATATTACAGATAATAAAAGTATTCTTAATAAGATCCCGTAATTAGTTTTTCTTAAAAAATTGTAATAGTGACGTGTTATAAATTTTTCTCAAAAATGAGTACGTACCCAAATCTCGATCTGTTCACATTTCTACGGTATATTTTTGAAATAATTACAGTGGCCCTCCTCCAATTTAAGTACAATAACAGCTACGCAAATCTTGTTTTTAGCTAATATTACCTACTTCTTTTTGTTTCAATCTTATTGTCTATGCACCCTAAAAAATAATCCAACAACTTGAAATTTACACAATCACGCAACTCCCAATTCATTTGCACCAAAAATTTTGATGAACGAGAAAGTTACGTTCGACCCAGTCGTGCACTTTATTTTGTTTTTGTAACCACAAATAATTCTCCGGTACCTTTTCGCGGACATTTAGTTGAAGGATTTGAAGACCACTGGAAAATTTCGTTTTAAAAGAGCAGCGTTCTTGGCTTAAAACTTAAGAGTCGAGGTGTTTAACTAATAATCTAGTACAAATTTCCATTTCATTAGCATTATTTCACACTGCAGCAGTGTAATTTAATGCAATACGAGAAGTAGAGCGACTTTCTGTATGAATTAGTCGTGTGAAATTTTTTTATAATGATATTCATAGCTTTATGTTGACGTTTCAATTTTGATGTTTCTGAATAACTAGTTAATTTGACTGTAAGTGATGCAGGTTTTTCATAGATAAATTACACAAATTTAAAGGATAAAAACGGGAAAAGAACATTTCAAAAAGAACCAGCGTCCTAAGGTCTATTTTTCAAAGGTCGAAAGTTGGGAAGGCCCGGGTTCGCCCCGAACGGTAGCGTCACCTAAGTAAGGAAAGTTGGGAAGTCTGGCATTTTATTAAAGCGCTTATTGCTTTATTCCTGGTCGACTGGTTCGCCTATATGGATAGTTCCATTTTTGCATAACATAGCAAAACTTAATATTGGATAAAACTCACTGCGCTATACTTATAATCATATTAACCATTGTGACCTACAAAACATTTTTAGTGTGAAGGTTAAAAATGACTATAGTTCCCCCAACATATTGAAAAACAAATTACACACATCACTCCATCTCTGCACAATCTTCCCAACAAAATGAATCAAACGAATATCTTGTGTTGAAGGCAGGAAAAAATGGTTCTTTACTATTTGCCTTCGCCTATTTAAATATATATAAGATTATTAGTAAGGCCCACTGTTTTTCGAGCAGTGCTATAATTTAACATTATTTATTATTAACCACGCTGTTTTAAGTATAACTGATTAATATTTCAAAATTTCCCTTCCAGTTGAAACAAAAGACTTTGGAAATGCATCTTGTATTGTTATTGTAATTTTGACGCATGGCACTCGATATGGAACTGTTGCGGCTAAAGATGACAGCTATTCAATTGACGATAATGTATTATTTCCCATTTTGAGAAATCGTACATTGCGATCGAAGCCGAAACTTCTATTCATTCAAGCGTGTAAGGGTGACATGGAGACAAGTGGCTTTCGCAAAGATGCTATTCAACCAAACGGTCCACCAAATGAGATATTAAAGTGCTACAGCACATTTGAAGGTACGTATACATTATAGACGCTGATGGCGATGTATTGTTCAATCTGAAATAAATTTGATAGGTTACGCTGCCTATAGGAATGAAAAGGGATCTCTCTTCATACAAGCTCTTTGCGAGCTAATGCAGACTTACGGAAAGTCGAAAAACATCAAAGACATTATGGACATGGTGACTAAGGAGGTGAAAGACAGATCACAGTAAGAATCCTTTTTAAATTACAGTCTTCCATTCATGTACGAATAAATGTTTCTATTTAATTGCAGAGGTAAACAGATACCGTCCTATGAAACCACTCTAACAGAGTCCTATATTTTTGGAGATTATATATAACCATCATAAGTTAGAAATAAAAACAACAGCTTCTGTGATTTACCCAAAAAGAGAATGAATACAATAGGCTTAAATAAAATATTTAAATTTACAAGAAACAATATGAAAAATATATTAACGAAGAAAAAAACATGAAGTCTACTTAAATTCATTTTTAACCTTCATTTGTAGTTACATTTTTTTGGCGCAACGTGCCTTACTAAAGACAAATTCTAGATTTCAAAGCAAAGGATTTGGAGGTTAAAAACAAGTGCGTCGGTGGTGATTTTGAGTTGAAAAGCAAATGCACAATCGCTCATTTAAATTTTAAACCATTTGACAGAACTTAAGTCAATTTTCATCCAAATTTGTTCATTTTTACACTAGCTTCGGCTCCCATATTTCTATTGTGATTGATCCTTACAGATTTTTAGACGATTTTGCATTCTTTTTCGGTGCAAAACGTGTAAATTAAAAACCTCACTAATCAAAACACAAACCGTTCTTTGAAGTATCAAACTCATAATGCCGCACAGACGAGTAACATTCGAAGAAAAATTCTCGTATGCGGATATCCAGAATTAGCAAATTTCAGTTTAACGCATCGCATCGGAGATTTTGACAGATAAACGTATGCGAGAATTTTGAATAATTGGGGTACTGGATGTTGATGCTGAAACAAGACCTGTCAAGGTGGTTGTAATGAGTCATGGAGAACAACATAACATAATTTACGATAAGGTTGGAAAAACTTACAACATCGTCAAAGAAATCATAAATTCGGATGTATTAAAAAAAAATAAAAGTTTTCCAAAAATAGTAATCACTCAAGCTTGTAAGGAGGGTACAGAAATAAATAAACACCCAGTAGTCGTCGAAGCTGTAGTACTTCGGATTGATGCTGCATTCGAGCGTAAGTATCCTTGCGAGGTAAGAAGGTCGATTTAATTAGCATTTTTCTATGATTACAACTAATCAATGTAACGTGGGCATTGCTAGGTATATTTGGTGAAACAAACCTATCACGTAAGATGATTATGGGATACTTAATGTTGCATTTAGACCATCACGCACGCACATTTTTGCACGATACGGGACAGAGAGCTCCGTTTGTCCGCAGTCAATGCTAATAAAGGCGAAAGAATGAGATCACAAATCAGACGCCTAAAGTGTCATGGATGTTCTACCCATAATTATAGATACGTAAAACGGAAACAAACACTAGTTCCGCCGAACAGCATCCCTACAATCACTTGAAAACATTTCTATTTCTGATTTAAAACATGTGAAATAAGAGTGGTTATTAGTTTCAGTAAATTAAACCAACAATACATCAATCAGTTATACGAAATAAATAAATAATTGTCCCTTCATCACTTCCGGAAGCAATTTTGTTTTATAGAAAAGCGGAGTTTCGTAAACCATCGCTATAAAAATATCAACATGCATAGCTTTCCCATAATTGGTAGTACGTAAACAAGATGGCCGACCAAAAATCCTGTCAAGTTTTTTTGCGTGTTAGGTAATGCCGTCTCTTTCAGTCACACGGCTATTTAGTATTTAGCATTCCTTTAATCTTCCGTGTTAGGAATGTGTGACCGTGTAAATGCGGCATAATACTAAATAGTCGACTGACGGTGATGTGTGACAAGTTCATGACATCTCTGACATGATTTGCTATTTCATTCTTACTCTTTCATGTAATCGACTGCAGGTCTCACGTTATCTCAATCTATTCTCGTGCAAAATTTGCATGCTTGTCCAACAAATATACCGAAAAATGTTGTCAATCTTAAAAAGTTAAAAGACATGACCGAAAGTTCATATTCTCCGAAAAGGAATTTATCCCTACTACGGAATTTGTGTTGATAATTACCTATAAATAATAAAATAAACTTGTTTTTCCAATAGGGCAAAAAGCGATTCGATATACTGACGGATCTCCCTTCATAGCAGAACTTTGCTCGCATTATTTGTCTAATTTTGGCCTCATTTGTGATTTCCATAAAATCGCCTACTAAGTTTTGGAGACATTCCAAGAAGTTCACGGTCTATCGAAGCGGTAACTAAAGCGGATGTTTAAACATAAAAAACAAACACATCTTAGTAAAGCACAGCAAATTATCCGTGATTGATCTTATGCTACGTTTCCACCAAACCGAAATTAAAGTTACTTAACCTGAAACTTTTTCCTAAACATATTAGTCCTTGAATAAAGAAAATGGGCACAAGTACTCTATATCAGACTCATTTAGCATGAAAACATTTAACGGAACTGCTAAGTTTCACGCATCATTTATTAACAAGAGGGTTTGGTACTTAATCATTGGTTAAAATTTTGTGGAAACGTACCACCGCCTGTATTTGCCTTTTGTATAAAATAGGTGTGTTTGTTTGGTTAAAAGAATTCAAGTTATTTCTTATTTTATTATCTAGGCAAAACCCAACCTTAGAAGTTAGTGCAGGTTTTCCGAAGTTTTGTCCCGGTGAGCGAGTACGAGATGATCAAAGTTTTCCCGACGTGGGATTAGAATGAAATTCACGCACTTAGAAACAACAAAAAAGTACTAGAAACTTTTTTTTATTTGTGTTCTAACTTTTGCCGAAAACGTATATTTGATATTCACAACTTTGAACGAAAAGTAAAGTGAACGTCATCCGACACCACCCCCTCCCCCCCACCGCTCTCCAAGTATAGTAGCTAACGGACAGCTGTTTTTATACAATATCAACAAAAATTAATTTAAATTGCTATAGACCTTAACATTTATTTTTTTATATTAAAACTCAGTTCTTTCTGCATTTTTTTTTAGATTATATTTATATTTATCTATTTATATTATCGTAAGCCAGAGGAATACATACATATTTTGGAACATAGTTTGTGTATTTGTTATTCATATTTATTTTGTTTGTTTGCGTGTTTTACTGTTACAAATTTAACAGAGACAAAGGACTTTTTTTTTTTTTTTAAGTTTTCGTTACTTTTTTTAGAAAATAAATTCATTAAGAACACAAACAGTTACTGAATACTAATTCTATTATTATTTTTTACGAGTATTTTTCTCTAAAATTGTTTGCTTGTTTTTATCTATATGTAAAGTATAGACAGCTTGTTTTATTTTAAATTCAGTCATATGAGAGATTTTTTTTAAACAGATATGACCAAAATTTAAATAATGATTTTGTGTGTAATTTAATTTTACTGTCGGTGGTTGTTATTACCGAAATATATAATTTTG
The DNA here is from genome assembly GCA_951230905.1 of Cheilosia variabilis. Classification (NCBI taxonomy): domain Eukaryota; kingdom Metazoa; phylum Arthropoda; class Insecta; order Diptera; family Syrphidae; genus Cheilosia; species Cheilosia variabilis. The sequence continues at coordinate 55,610,799 of OX579680.1, read as the reverse complement.
TTTAAGTAATATATTTTTCATTTTTCAATATATCGTTCCAAACTGTCGTTAACTTAACGTAAGATATTAAAAAAAAAAAACTTTGTATACCAACAATGTGATAAATGGAATAATCAAATGCTGTGAATCTGCTGGGAAAATAACGGAGGTAGTGGAAGTAGCTTATCAAACAGGTAAGTGTAGGTACAACATGTGTTTTTGTTGACCTAACCAATAAACATTTTTAGTTTCGATAGGTCAGAGTGGATATGTTTTCCATAAAAATTTCGCAATTGTGAGTATGCGTAAATTTAAACTTGAGACTAAAATTTGTTATTAATAAGGCGCAGTAAAACTAAATCTTACGGAATTGTGCGTCACATTAGAGAAAGGTGTAGCACGAATGCTGATCGCGCTTAAAATAAACACCCTACAAAATGTTCTCCAAAGATGAAATGAAGCAAAGCATTTTCTCCAAGCAGTGCGCACTTCACACCTGATACACAGTATTCTTCTCGGACTGTACAGAAAGCTTTGAATAATTTTTCAAGCTCGCGTAATAAGTGTGCGGTTTCATGTCGAACGCATGCGTTGAAAAGTTTTCTTGGGAACATCGTGCTCCTGGATATCTGTCACATCTTCGCGCAGTGGAAAAAGCCTTAAGATGTCTCGTTCCGCGGTTTGAATCTGGATGGTCAAATATTGTTTTTCTGCGATTCTTCCATTAACATTCTTTGCGACGTCGATCTCAGCAAAGCAAAGTAAAGTAGGATTGTCATCATGCAATTACAACAACTACGCTCTACTTGACACTTCGAGGCTCGGTTGTATTTAGTTGTTGTAATCGTGTGCTGAAAATCCTACTTTACTTTGCTTTGCTGAGATCGAAGCTAAAAAAAAACACGCCTACTATTGTAGATGAAATATGTTTCGCCTTGGATTCTCAGATGAAGAGAGATCTTCTTTCATTTGGAACTCGAAGCGAACAAATGGTGAATGGTCAGACTTTCTGCGGTTTGGTTATTTGAATAGGCGACCATTTTACGGAGTGAGTTTTTAGTGAGTATTTGGATTCTAAGGCCCGAATTAACTGCCGTTGGGCCTCACTAATAAACATTCATAGTTTCGAGTCTAAATTTAAGTAGTTCATAGTAGCAATATTTTCAATACTAATTTCGCAATTGAAAGCTTTCGTAAATTTAAAGTCGAGACTAAAATTTTGATTGAGTATGGTTTTTAACATTTTCAGAATACCCAGCGATACATCAAGCTCATGTCACGCAGCAATATCGAAGGATTTAGTAAAATCCCGAGTAAGGTAACGTGTCCCGTATGATGGCGTAAAGCCACTCTCTGATTTTGATCACAGAAACTACTGCAATTAAGACGCAAAAGAATCCCGCACATGCATCAAATCGCGGTCCGAAAATTCTTTCGGAAAATCAAATTTCACATGGAAACATGGAAGAGTGTTTTTAATACTCGCATCAAACGACCACTACATCCGTCAATTGACCGGTAGATTCATCAAAACAATTTGTTAACTTAATCTTAACCAATTACGACACAGTTGAATTATCCTCACTGTCGTCATTCTTAATGGCGAATAAACTGGCGCTTTGGCAATCCAGCACGGCCCATACCAACAGTGGGATGCAACCCATAATCATACAGGAACCCATACAATAGAAACAAATGTCATAGCTGCCAGAGAGATCACGTAAAAATCCAGCCAAAGGTGGCACGGATATCGCCCCAATACTCTGGAACATTCTTACTAGTCCGTAACTCGAACTTATCCGATCCGTTCCGAATATGTCTGCCAACAGAACTGGCATTAGCACGTACCAGCAGCCAAGACACAAACCATAAACAGCAGCCGATGACCCGATTAGATAGAACGAATGTACCGATGGAATTGTCAGAACGGCAATACCGGCTCCCAAAATGCTGAAACCAATATCGGTTAGACCTGGCTTTAAATGAGATACAGGGAGACTTACCAAACAATGTAGGTCTTCCTTCGGTCGAACAGTTGCAAATCGGAGAGCCATCCCAAACCCAAACGTCCAATAAGATCCAGAGCTGCACTGACAGCCACCAAGTAGCCGGCTTCGCTTTTGCTATAACCTGAAAGAAAAGAGAACACTTTGTAGTGGTCACACACAGACAGACTCTCCAGAGCGACTTACCAATGGAGATGACATGAGCAGGCAAATAGTACAACATGTATGGGCAACCCACTGACATCAATGTCACCGACAAGCACATCAAAATAAATGTCGGATCCTTGAGCAGGCTTATGTCCAAGTAGGTTTGAATACGATCACAGCATGTCCGCTTTGGTTCGCCATCATAGTCGTCCACTTCGTCTAGCTTTTGATTCTTCAACTCGGCTAAATTGCTGACTGGTGTAGGAATTTCCATGCTCTTGCTTAGACCACGTTTGGCGGAGTTCGGTGGTGAGATAGGCTTCTCCAAATGAGCCTGGATTTTCGAGATTAGTTCATCGTTCGCAAAGACATTGCGTCGTCTACGACTGCCACGATTGGAATCGCTGCCCGAATGCTTGCGATACACCCAGGTGGAGTCTGTGCTCAGGTCTTCGACGGAGTGGAGGATTCCCGAGCTACGTACACTTTTCATGGGCTTCATGAATGTAGTCTCGCCGATTGTGTCTTTGTATTCGTCGTCGCTGTCGTGTTGGTTCCTATCATTGTTGTTCACTGTAACAGAAGAGAGGTAGTGTAAGACAGAAGCGAGAACATTCTTTAAGTACTAAAAAATCTAATCCCAATGCACTCACCAAACTTATTGGTATTGTAGTAGTCGTTCTTGCGATTCTTGGACTCCTCCAAAAATAGATGTTCAATGAATTTCTTATTCGAGGCCGTCTCATCGCACGAGTCCAAATACGTTGAGTTGGTGAGCAGGCCGGCGTTACTAGGATTAATGTCTGTCAGCGGCTGCGAGCTTTCCATATTTTTCGGATCCATATTCTGGGTGTCTTCAAGAGGCCTATAAAGCGTAGCTGATACACAAACATGCAGCATACACCCGCCCAAGATGAGGATAGTTCCATGGAAACCAAATTTATCGGCCAAATGTTTTATCAGCACCGGAAGAATGAAACTTCCGGCTGCAGTTCCCGACACACATATCCCATTGGCCAGGGCTCGATGTTTGTCAAAATATTGCGACACAATCACTATGCCCGGTGTGGTGGAGAGGCCTCCACCGATGCCTACAAAAAAGAAAAAGCTAACAAACACATTTCCAGTTTGATACGGTTTGTACTTACCCGTTAAAATCCCAAAGGTGAACAGCAAGTGCAGAAGACTTGTGGCAAAGTAACTTAGCGTCATACCCAAAGCGCAGAACACTCCGCCAGTAAAGACAACCGATCGACAGGAGAACTTCTGGCACAGCGCACTCGAGAGAGGTGCCAATGCCAAGCACAGCGCCGACAAGATAGCCGGTATCCAAGAAGCAACAGTAGCGGTGGTACTGGGAAAGGTTTCCATAATTTCCACATAAAGGACTCCATACGACTTGACCAGTCCCGCAACCCAAAATTGCACTGAGAACGCTCCAAAAACAATAAACCAACCATAGCCGCCATCTGGCGGATCGGCGGATATTGATGACCGAGACGATGTGGCGTCCTTGGCATCCCTAGTGGTTTTCGCAATGCGAACAACTTTATTGGTGCCACCGCCACTTGCCGCCTTGCTGCCACCGTAATGCTTGTGCCTTTTGTCGGCTAGTCGATTCGATCGCAATTCATGCGATTTAGCTATCAATGGCCTAGCCGTGATACTCGACACAGTCAACAGGTTCTCGTTGTCGTCCTCTTCGATTTCGGATATCTGATGTTCCAACAGGCTCGAATGAAGTGTCCGCGCTGGATAGCATGTCGTCTCGATGGCCAGTGAGGCTGGTCGTCGTGGTGTTGTTTCAACAGCTGCTGCTGCGGATGTACAGGTCGTCTGAGATCCATGGATGCTTCCGCCGGGTCCACCGCCACTGGTACCAATACTGCCGACACCGATGCTAGACAGTGTGGAGATTCCATTGCAAGCGAACGCCTGGAAGCTGCTATCCGGTTGAGTGGTGAAATCTGTATTCGGCACCGGTGGAGCGGAATGAATGGAGAACAGTGAGCCGGATTCTTGGCATTCGGTAAGGAGGGATGGGGCGGCAGGTTGGGAGCTGGCCGCTTCCGGTATTGAATTGGGTGAACGAATGAACCCTCCCGACTGGTACTGGACTCCACTAGTTGGGTCCGGTTCACTCGGGCAGTATAGTGATCCCCGTGAATCCTGAAAAAAAAAAAAAAACAAGAAGATGGCTGACTGTCTTGTGGCATTACGAAGTGACAAGGGCTATTAGATTCGTAAGAAACACAAACACACTGCTCGAAGAGCAATGGGGACGTTCAAGTATCTAGTTTAGTAAGTCTGACAGCTCTCTCACTAGATGTATCTCGGTTTTGATTGGGGGAAATCGGTCATGAGAGCAGCTGTTTCTGTTAACGTTTATGGAGGGGTAGCCGACGAATCTAATCAAGAAATTCGTGACTGAGTACTAAGTTGACAGTTCTCATATGTGGCTGACGTAGAAAAAGTGACGTTCCCGACCAATCTAGTTTTTGCGTTCAGGTTACATCTCATCCAGACCAATCTAGTCCACTTAAGATAACTAGATTCTTGAATGTGGCCAATGTGAATTAATTTATGAAAACTGACAGCAATGTCATCATCAAATTCCACTAAATTGCATAAAGCTGTCTAATTTGCCTGCTCAAATCAATACAACGGGCATATTCAAAAATCTAGTTATCTTAAATCGACTAGATTGGTCGGGACTAGCTACAACCTGAACGCAAAAACTTAATTGGTCGGTAGCGTCGCGTTTTCTACGTCACCCACATATGCGAACTGCCAACTTAGTACTCAGTCAGGAATTCGTTGACTGGATTCGTCGGTTACGCCTTCATAAACGTCAAATCGAAAAACTGTTCATGTGACCGACCGAGTCCAATCAAAACTGAGATACATTAAGTCGGGCAGCTGTCAGACATACAAAAGTAGATATTTGAACGTCCCCAATTATGCGTGCACTGCTTGTCATTATTTTTTGACAGCGAAAATATTGCATATGCAGCCGAAGTGTGTCAGGGAAGTTTCATTGTATTTTGCTGATTGTTTGGCGATTGCTATATTTTGACAATTAGTTAGCAGAACTTTTTAGTTACCATGTTTCATATTATTAAGGGCTCATAAAAACTAAATTTAGGACAGGCCAACTCCCTTGGCAACGTATTCAGCCCATTGACGTTTTGTAACAACACACGCTTTTGTAACTCATTTAAAGTTTACAAATGATGACGTCTTCTCTTTAGAAAATAAAAATAGCATTTTGTTTAATCGATTGCAATCATGACAAGCGAAATGCAAATAAACACCAAGGTCAGCGAGTCAGCTTAAGAAAATAATCCTTTTCGAGTTATTACGACTTTCCCAGCACGACATCGTTCGAGAACATCTAAACCTTTTATTTTTTGCTCCTACTAAATATCTTATTTGTGTTTTTATTTATCGATTAACATAAACTGCGCCCCATTCTATAACATCTTCGAGGGATGTAGTCTGCGGAATGGTGGGTTGTTTTAGAAACCGAATTTATGTGGGATGAAAATATTTTTGCCTACCCACATGTAAATGGAAAATAATAATTTTATTTGACTTATATGTTGAAGATCGCGGGTTTTTTGAAAACAAAATAAGTTATTTAAATTGACTTGAAGGATATTTGACACAATCATTTTGACAGGAATTTGAGCAATATTCTTACATTATGTACATTAATCGCTAGATATCAAACAAGCGTATAATTACTGTCAGGATGTAGGTATACCTATATAAAAGTTGATATTAAAAATGTGTACTTTATCGTTCCAACCATGTGTCGTAGATTTTACGATGTCAGTATATTTCAGAAGTTTGATGTGTCACTATTCATTATCCGAAACATTGACTTTTTATATAGACTGCTAGTAGACAACTTCGCGTTGGTTCCAACATACGCGCTAGCTCTCGTGGTTCGGAGCGGAATAAATTGGAAACTCACATCTGGCGTTTCCATTTTGTTGCAGATAGTTTTGCATAAGACTGTGTTATTGCGATTAATTGAATAAAGATTTAAAATAAAAAAATTAAGTGTTGTATAATTGGTTGCAATTTGCAATTCAAGTTTCAAGTTTCTCTGAAAAGGGACAAGGGACAGTTTGCTTCAGCTTATAAACGACTTCTTATTCATAATGAAGCTCGTTCGTCGGCTGAAGCAAACTGTATTTCTTGCGACAATACCAACATTTTAATGGCATCTTCTTCAAAGTGTGAGGTGGTACAGTCGATGCCTGTAGTGGAAAACGAGGCTGATTTAATCATTTTTGACTATATCGCTGAACAACTCACCATTTGAAGAGATTGTTGTCTATATAAGTGGATTCATAGAGCACAAAATAATTAAAACAATTAAATGTACGAAATGCAAACAATTTTTAATTTCATTGTAGAACAGAAAAATCAAATTTTATAAAGGTTTCCTGAGAAACCCACATAAGGACACAATCAAAATTTGTAAAACTGTCCAGAAAACTGTGTCTTTGTATGAATTACAAAATAAATTAGGGTGCAATAAGATTTATAGCCTGATAATTATAAGTACTTTAAGAAAAATAGATGTAAGCAATTTATATGAGGAATTAAATTCTCATGTACCTACTTGAATGTGATATTTTTGACAATCATAAGTATTTATTGATCAGAAATGTGATTGAAATATACGCAAAAGTGTTATTACATCATATTTCTAAAATTAATAATGAAAAACAACATAAAAAACAACTTCGCAATAAATATACCTACGAAAATTGTGCAATTTTTTATTAAAATTTTGTTGGATTTATTATTAATTATTTGAACCAGCACAATTTCGAGATGACATCTATTGTAAACAATGCCGCAACAATTTGAATTTCAACCGTTTCACTTGGCAAACCCACTCACGCCCAATAGGTGGCTCTAGCATTCTATGGAGAAATCCAAGATGGTTGTCATTTTGTTTCACTTATTTTTCGCATAGAACCACGAGCGCTAGTTATGTTGGCGTCATTTTCTGGGCAGAGATTATATGGAAGTGACATTTCACTAACAGTCCATATTATAATAAGTCAATGATCCGAAATATCAAATTTATACTATCTGTCAATAGCATTAAAGAGCTTTTCAGACAATTGTCACGACTGAGTTCGTTCAAGAATACTCAACTAATTAAAAATGTAGGATGCTCGTCGATGAACTCAGTACCAATTTTGACAACTCGAATTTATCGTCATATGATGATGAGCTGTCAGATAAACAACGAGATTGGACAGATTTGATTTGAAATTGTTTTCTTTGATAACCGGCCACTGTTCCTGTCATTACGTCTTCTACTTAACCCAGTCGAGTCTGTCAAAAATGATTTCCTTAGCAAAAAGCGTTGCAGCGTGGAATTCATCCGCGCTGTCATTGCCTGTAGTAAAATTGTATTCGATGACAACAGCTCACATTCACATCGTCAATTTGTATATATTTGCAAATGAAAAAAAGTTACGTATACGCCTGAGTAACAGGCTTGTGTCAATTTCTATGGAAAAGTTGACTTTTATTTTTCAAAGTGTCAAATTATTCTAATTTAGTAACTACAGCTGCCTAAGATAATACCATAGCTTATTTAGCAAGTTATTACAATAAAGGGAGTTGCTTCAAAGACGAAGCCAAAGAGGTATATGATGAGAAAAGATTTGCACAGGACGAACATGTTGTTCGTATGAAGGCGAAGCATTTGGTACCGCAGGGATATCTATGATGCTATATTTGCTGTCAATATGAGCGCTGTCAAATTGATCGAGAAAAGCTGTCAGTAACAAACTCATTAATTATAATGGCGGACTGCGCTTTCGAGTGTCAGTAGTTAACCAGGAAACCGCCCAAAAAAGGATGTACATCAAATTTGCGGTAACGGATCTTCTAAAGGCCCTTAACTGCTTTAAGGCAATCGCTAGAAGTGCTCGAGCAAATATACCACGGTCCAAAAATGAGGGCCAATGCAGTAGACGAATTGGTGCGCACAAGCGTAAGGGCCTTTAAGTTATTTCGAGTGCGCAGCTTGAGGTAATTAGCAAAAGATTGCGATAAATATGGTGGCGTTTAATTTGTGGCCTACCCACCTCGGACTGCAGCGAAACTTTACTAAATAAGTAGGTAAGTCAAACGCCGATGTATCAATCATCGAGGAAATTGAAACAATATAATCTACTGAGAGTAAACATAGGCGTAGCCTCCTTTTTTTCCAAATATACCACCACCACTTTTCAAAGACGATATACGACCACCCTAAATCAATAAATACATTTACTCCCCATTCCCATTGCGGCGAATGTAGGACTTTTAGCCATTCACCCGAGAGTCGACCGCCTAAGTTCAAGTAAGGTTGTTTTAAAGCAATCACATTCGTTTCAATTAAATTTCAAACTCTATCTACAAAGGGCTGCTCTTTTGTGACAATTTAAACCCACCAGCATGTGCCAGAAAGTCTGATACACACAATCACAGTAACAGAACAGCAAAAAGTGGTGTACATGCGCACTCGCAGAACAACTCTGTGGTAAAGCGGGCAACATCTGATTTTATTTTGACTCACTCATTTTGCAAAATTTAGGGAACATGTGCAAGCTGCATGCATTAGTTCTTGCAACTTTGTAATTGCAGGGAGCAAAAGGATTTATTTTAAGGGCTTTTTTTAAGTGCTATACTGCATGCGAATTCTTTTTCAACATCCGTCATCTGTCGTTTGCATTTTCTTCATACTATGCCGTGGACGGGACCTAGATATGCTCTGACCAAGGTCGGGCAGGAGTTGCTATCCAATCCATCCTATTGCGAATGAGAACACAAGACACAAGTAGAGAAACAAAAGTACACAAAGTCCTATCAACATACTATGGATACATTGTGCGCGTGGATGTTTTGGACCGGAGTTGGGGGACGTAGTGATGACGCAAGAGCACACCTCTGTTGCACGGCCCATTTGGATGGAATCGAGTTTCCGCCTCAATATGCCGTTAATATGATACACTAAAGGATATTAAATTCTACCTCTACTAGATAAATGAAAGAAATACGGACACCCACGGCCGGTTAATTTCCCTAATGCGTCTTTGTCAGACATGTTAATAGCTGATGCGAAAAGGTGTCGACAGTTTAATGGTTACATAATGGACTGTTATTAAAACAGCATTGAATATAACTGATGGAGTGGCAGCAATTTAATATTTTGCTCTAGTCCTTCCACTGCCTACATAAAGAAAGGCATGCTTAAACTTTTACAAACAAAATCCCAAGATCAGCAACAACCAAGTTATACACTGGAGTTGAACTAATTCTTAAAACTTATTTAAGTGTTTGTTCCAACTTTAACCACATTTATCGAAGGGCTTACCAAATAAAAGTAGTATTTCATAAAAGTTTTGCAGTTTTGAAGCGCAGAAACCGTAAGCTGAACACAAAAACTAGATTGGTCGGGAACGTCCCTTTTTCTACGTCAGAACTGTCAACTTAGTACTCGGTCACTAATTTCTCGACTAGATTCGTCGGCTACCCCTCCATAAACGTCAACGGAAAAATCTGCCCTCACGACCGATTTCCTTCAATCCGAGCCGAGTTTCATCTAGTGAGAGAGCTGTCAGACTTACTAAACTAGATACTTGAACGTTTCCACTATCTAGTTCAGTGAGTCTGACAGCTGACTGACTTGATTTGTCCCAGTATTGATTCGGTTTGACGTTTGTGGAGAGGTTGTCCACGAATCTATTCAGAAAATTCGTGACTGAGTACTAAGTTGACAGTTCGCATATGTGGCTGACGTTGGAAAAATGACGTTCCCAACCAATATAGTTTTTGCATTCAGGTTACATTTAGTCCAGATCAATCTAGTCAACTTAAGATACCTGGCTAGGTTTTTAAATATGCCAAATAAAAGGAATTCATATTTTCTTATACAAAACACGAACTAGCTGAAGCCTTTTTTAGTAAAGGAATCGTTGTGAGTGGTGACAGTTAGATCACATTTCGCATAACTTTACACGTGATTGTGAATAATCGGCATTTGAAGTCTATTATGGTAAGTTTGGGTATCGATGCAGTTTGACTAATTTGCTTCGCTTTTTGTGTGAATGGAGTTTATTTGTTTGTAAAAGATTTAGAGCGCTTTAACAGAAATTGCACTAACTGGCGAGTACACGATTGGGCTAATTTGTCACAACTAAGGCATGTGTCTTAGGATGTCATTGGATATGTTATAGTGAAAACTGAAATCGTTGGCAGAAAAGTCTCAATAGTTTTTGTTAATTTTGTATATAAGGCCAGCAGCTGACATTTGTCAGATGAACCACGCCTCATTTGCACTATAGAAAAACAATAAATTATAGGTAGGTAGTTCCATCTCCTTCTGAGTTAGAATATGCATCAGGATAAGTATTAACAAACGCTGCATAAAAATGATATGCTATCTGACGTTTGTTGGCTAACGTGCTCGTACTTCAGCAAATTTTTATTATAATTATAATGGTATTTCGCAAACTTGAATTAGACATCTCTGCCAAATGTGTAAAAATGTAAGTCCTTACCTGAAAATTCCATTCTCGGGGTAAAGACATTTTTTACTGTTCGAGAATTTTCGTATTTTTTGTCGTTTAAAACCTAAATGCATTGGTTTATCTCTTCTTTTAGTTTTTATCTTAAATAGTGACACGTTCAATTTTCTACAATTTCCAATTGTCACAACACTCTGTTTTATATGGCTATAAAAACACCGTTATCCACACCACTCCGCCAATAATATTATTCTGTTTTCGTCTTTTACAGTTGGCTCAATATTTCACAAAAAAAAAGAAAGAAAAAAATTCAAAAAAAATAAAACAAAATTTAAGTTTTTTCCAACGCGTTTAATTTTGTTGTTTTAACTTTTATTGTCTCTCGTAGCAGTAACAGCAGCTTTTATTATGAAGCGTCTCCACAGCTGATTCACACACACCGCATGAGTTTGACCGCAATGACCGTGACGATGCGCTGTAAGTTTAGGTATCCTTTCTTCGAATATATTTGAGCGTTTTCAGGAATCGGTTTTCAGTCTTGATTTAATGTTGAATCTCTCTCATTGAAAAACGCAAGTCGGAAACAAACAGATGTGGCGAGAGAGTGAAACGTTTCCGTTATCTTAAAAATGTTGTTCGCTGTCGCCGTGTATCCTTTTATGTTTCCCGAGAGTACCTACAATCTATAATGGGGTAGGTTTTTTTTTCTTTGTTCTGTGTGTTATTTTTGCACTCTTCTTGTGTGCATGTGTGTTTCGCCTTTGCGCAGTGCTACCAAGTGTAAAAAAAATCAATTTGAGAGCAAATTTTTCTGTCGTGATTACAAAATATTTTCTTTTTCGAAAGAAAATTCCTTAAAATCGGAATGATGTTAAAAACTATGATTGGCACACATGAATTCTTTGTAAATAGGAGTTCCCGTTAGTCCTTACGAGATGCCGAGACTTTCAGCAACGAGAAAACTCGGAGCGAATTCTTTTTCGCTGCTGAATTTGTTCGCCCTTTCTGTTGTTTAACTTGATGTGAATTCAGCTCCAAGGATGCACCGAATTTTGAAAATAAAAGTTTCGATTCTGCAAGTCCTTTGAAATTTGTAAAAAAAAAAATGTTTGATTTAACTGTAAGGGCGTGCGTTAGGACGTGCGACTAATGCAAAACTTCGAACTCAACTGAGAGAAAGATGGAAAATTCTTCTTGGGATAGTATCACAGTGCTATTCTCTGCATGGTGTTTGAGGTGGAAAACCCAAAACCCCATCAACAAATCGATATTGCGTTGTGACTCAGCTGGAGCACATGAGGGAGTTAAACAGTACATTGTGTGTGTCCGCAACGACCCACCCTAGCGAAACTCCATTTGCGTGAGACAAATTGAAATGCGTGAGGCCTGCCTTTGGGGTAGGTTTTTTTTTTTTTTTTTCTTATTGTTTCGGGGAGTAGTTCAGATATCAACATAACCCCACAACATGAGGAAGTTAAAGAGGGTTGCTTTTAGTCAAAGGAGAATCTTGACCTTCTGTATGACAGTGCGACAGAGTCGAAAGTGAATGCAATCTGGGTCATGTTTAGGCCGGCCTCGTTCTGTGTAAATGTATCTGGCCTGCTTTTGTTTATCTGCACTGCGAGTGAGTATAGGGTTGACATTTTTTATTGCAGTTTTTTCGTGCAGATGAAGTCGTGAGGTGGTGTTCTACTAAAGTATGAATAAGAGCGGGTAGTTTTAGAGACATACGGATTTGATGTAAATGGAACATTTCTCATGTCGAGGATTAAAAAATACTTTCGACTGAAAATTGTTTCCGGTTTGCTTTACGCTATTTGGTTAACGAAATTTCTTTTTTGACATTATAGAACTTGGTACGTACAATTACTATTTAAACCGAGCTTTGACAGACAAGAAAATATATGTGAGGTAGGTCAGCATGACATGGGCACACTCAAAAACCTAGTTGTCTTTAGTCGACTTGATTGGTCTGGACTAGATGAGCCCTGTAGGCAATAACTAAATTGGTCGGTAACGTCACTTTTCTTACGTAGGCCTTAGTTCTCAGTTACGTACCTACCAATCAAAACTGAGACACATCAAGTCAGCCAGCTGTCAGACTTACTGAAGTAGATACTAGAACGTTCCGATTTATGTCTGTTTATTCCGTACCAGAAAAGGACGAATACACACAAAAATACGCCAATCGGGAGAAGAAAAAAAATCCCAATGTGTCCTTGTTAACTAATTAAAGGCTCACCAGCAAAAATAATATGGGTCAAAAGGTAGTAGATTCGTAATATGTTTCTCAATGTTTTTTCATTCATAAATTGTGTTAAGAAAACATAACATTATTTCGGGACGAATTCGCGAATTTGCTGTCGTACACTAGGCGTGTTTTTTTGAGCTTCGATCTCAGCAAAGCAAAGTAAAGTAGGATTTTCAGCACGCGATTACAACACCTACAACTGAGTCTCGAAGTGTCAAGTAGAACGTAGTTGCTGTAACTGCGTGATGAAAATACTACTTTACTTTGCTTTGCTGAGTTCGAAGCTAAAAAAAAACGCGCCTAATGTCAAAAGCTGTAATTTCCTTATCTTGACATCAAATAATTCAGTCTTGTTTACCGGCGATTGTATTTGCCCACGTTTCTAAAGCTAGCAATCAATTATTGCATTATTGAGGTTTTAGTTGTAAGTATTAATTTTAATAAATTAAGTGTCAATTAGTGTGTTTTTGAAAGTTGTAATAGGAACATCTGCATCACCCTATGATGGGAAAATTTCCCATATGTCAAAAAAAACATCCCACGTTATCATCCCAACTGTCACTCTGTCAAACTCGCACGAAATCGAAAGCATCAAACTACTGCTGCATTGTTCGTCTTTTCGCATTATTTTTGTTATTCTATTTACCAATATATTATATACCGAATGTATACTGTGCTTACGGTTGTTATGAAAATTTAAATTACATACCTTTTTGTTGCGCGCTATATTCTTATACTACAAGTTGTTGGCCAAGAATAAAACATGAAAACGCATTCGGTGGCTACGCTGTTCCCGAATGACAGCTAAGCTTAATTTGCGCTTTGGCTACAGATAACTACATCGTGTACAGTTATTATTATTTGTGTTTAATTCGTTTATAAGCAAATGCAAATTTCAAGTAAACTATGTCTTCGTCTTCGTACATAAAGTTATATCAAGAATTTCTTCAAATGAAAAGTGTTGTCTCTAGTTCTGATCTAGATGAAGAGCCGCGTTCACCAGAAAATAATTGTGGTGGTGAAGTGGGTGAAAAGAGGAAGAGCCAAATGGATAAGTCCGCTGACAAGGTAAGCTTTTTTGGCAGTGGTTAATGGGTTATTTTTATGAAAATGCTCTTGCAATTGGAAATTTGGACGGCGGTCATAATTTTGATGGAACATAAAATGTGATGTTGTTTATTGTGATGTTTGTCAAAGATTCTCACCACTGTTCTACTACTTTCCAATTGCTGAGTGGCTGAAACGGGGGTGACTGCAATTATCGCTGGGATCAATTCTCTCTACAGATATGGCTGAGGTTCTCTCTTATGTTTATGTTTTACATAAAGAATAAGAACTTCAGATTTTAGTATGTGAAAAATTTATTAATGTAATTTTGTAGAATTTGTGATAATTTTACGTGGATCTTATGTAAAAGAATTAGGACTTTATTGTCGTATTTGACAATGAAAAGCGACTATCCCATCTTGTCGCTTTTGTCCTCTATTATTTTCTCCTGCCTCAAAATTGCTCACATTTTTATCTCCATCGGAAAATTATTCACGCTAGCAATTTTCCCCCCTTTCGAAATTATTTGTAGTATCTTTTTTTTTTCCAAGGAATTTTTGTTCCTCTTCGAAAATGAATTGTGATACCTATTTTGTGAAAATGGTAAATATTCCGGGAAATACGATTCCCGATCTCAATTAGTTTACTCATTGCCAATCCTGCATGAATGGCCTTACCCAATCGACCAGAATATTCACCACGAAGTATTTGCACGACGCCATGTTCGCTCATCTCCGATAAAGAACAAAATGTGAAAAAAAAACGAAAAGAATTTTCAATTTCAATTTCTTTTGTTTATTCGCGTATAATGTACATAATATTCTCTCTTTAGTGCAAAACACTAGCAATTGTAATTTATTAATTTAGAAAATTTTAATCATAGCTATCGCGAACGCCCTGCAACCCCCAGTGTGCATAGAATATTTTTTTTTGTTTTAATTTTCATAGTTTAACATAAAACAATATTACAAACAAATAGAAATTTGTTAAACTTCTAAAATAAATATAGCTTGAAACGGTTCCACTTGTATAACAATTCCGTGCTCTGCGAAAAATCGAATTTGAACACGCGTAACCTATATTCTGTGTAAGTGTTTCATCATATCTTCGTTAACACGCAGGAACAACTGGAATCTACGGACATGGAGCATAGCTATACACGTGATGTGCGGACATTACCTGTATTGACTGGTTTGACTCCAGCGCGTACTCTGCTGGTGCGTCGTCCGCCGCAATGTCCGTCGTGTCATGCCCATCCCATGGACGAAAATAACGACATTGATGATGCAAATCAGGCTGTCATTCCGACATACAATGAGGTAGCCGCCAAGGACGCCATGAATGAGTGCTCACGCATTGCGAAAAATGTAAAGAATCCCAATGCAGACGATCAGAATTGGCAGGAGCGTGTTAGCCAGTAAGTTTGCGTTTTTATTTCAAATTCTCACCCGGTATGCATATTTTTCATGTTTTTCCCCATTGCAGAAACGGTTGGACACCTATGCAAGAAAAACTCTTCGCAAAAGTGGCAGACATTCTCGATGTGGATCAGCTGGGCCGTCTGGCAAATTTGGGTCGCCAACACGAAGCCATACAGCGGCGTGTAGTGATCGACAAATCCGCTCAACGATTTAGAAAAGCGCTGGCGTCTGTTTCGTGGGACCCACGATTGACTCAGTGGTTGCATGGTCTGTTGATGGAATGCCTTCCCCCATCATACATGGCGTCGTATTTGGACATTCTGCAAACGCTAAAATCCAAGCTGCCTACGTTGGTTGACAAAATGCTCTTCGGGCGTCCAATGAATACCAGTCAAGACCTGTTGGCGCCGGTGTTGAAAAAACAATGGGAACCGGTGCTAATGTCGCAACAGAAGACTCGCAAGTTGCCGCAGGCAAGTGTCATCATTGCGCTGCCCTCGATGCCGGTCAGTGGGCCAGTGCCCAATCGCATTCAAAAGTGGTATCAGCATTTTGCGACAATAACGCAGATCGTTCAAGTTACACTGCCAGCAGGTAAGTTGTTGCCAAATACACTTTCTGGTTCATAATCGGTAGTTTTAAATCGTTTACAGGCAGTTCCACAACAAAGCAATCGCTGGAGGGTATCGCCGAGCAAATTGTTTCGATGACGCGGATTAAAATTCAGGAGCTCCGCAATGAACAACCAAGCAGAAGTATCATTTTGGTTGGATTCAATGCCGGCGCATCGTTGGCCCTGCAAGTGGCCATGGTGGAAACGGTGTGCAGTGTTATTTGCATGGGCTTCGCCTACAATACCCTGAGTGGAGTTCGAGGCACACCCGATGATCGTATTTTGGATATCAAAGCGCCCATATTGTTCGTCATCGGGCAGAATTCAGCAAGATCAAGGTATGTTTTTATGTCGTACCGTTTGATTTGTGTTATAAATTGTGTCTTCCACAGTCAAGAAGAAATCGAATCGCTGCGAGAGAAAATGCAGTCCGACACCGCAATGGTCGTTGTCGGTAGCGCCGATGACGTCCTGCGCGTTCCAAAGAGCAAGCGCAAAATCGAGAACGTAACCCAAGTAATGATCGACACAATGGTTATCGTAAGTTGGCTCTTTACTCAAACCGGATGTCGAGACGCGTAAAACTTGTTTTTCTCCTTCCAGAACGAGATCTTTGACTTCATCAAGAAAATAATTCTCAATCCACCGGGTCCACGGACCCCGATCGTCACAACTCAAGCCACAACAGCCAGCAAGAAAGCGGCAGAAGCACAAATCGCTCAGCGCAAGAGAAAGCAAACAGCAGCCGATGGCTGCCAGACAGCCCCAAAAATGAAGTATACCATCAAGAATACGAGTAGTATCCACGCTCCGATTCAGAGTAAGTTGATTTTGTTTGCATGTGTGTTTGAATGAGTGATTGATTGAATGTCATCCCTGGATTCCGCAAGAATACCAAAGAAAACCCAAGACACCCCTAGATCCCTTCCAAATCAAACGAAAAGGTAAAAATCCGAGTCTCGTAAGTACCGTCGCTCATGCGCTCTTTTCTTGTCTTATAGTTGGACGGCCACGAATAAGACCCCTACCGGAGAATGCGGCTGCACCACAGTCCATACCTGTAAAGCAGCCAATCAAACAGCACATTATTCCGCAACCTTCTAACGATGACCTCAACTTGGCGATACAAAGTATCCTCGGTGACGGCGACACTCCGACAAAATCAACTAAAGACGACGCTCGCAGTGAAATCACTAACTACGAGATAGTTACCCAGCCGAAAGCGGCTCACATCAAGACTATTCTCGGATCTGGGCTCAGGACTCAACCGCTTTCGCTGGGCACCAGTGCGGGTACTAAAATCAAAATGATTCCCTCAAACCAGTTCGTTCAGTTGAAACCGCCAATGCAGAGTCAAACGAAGATCTACACCATCAAGCCGACGTCGATGGCATCATCGAGTGTAACACAAACTCCCGCGGTGTCAGGGAGTCAGATATTCACCATAAAGCCGAACAACAATCAACCGCAGATATTAACCGTTGGCAATCAGCCCAAGTTCACCATTCTCAAGACCTCCCCGATGAAGCCCTCCACATCTACCGCCACGAGCAGTAGTACCCACGATGATCTGTCGAACATATTTGATATGCCGATCATTTTCGCCGACAACGATGGCAATCTCAGCGAATCGGTATCGATTGCCAAAACGCCAGCTTCGACGCAACCGCCAATCATCCTCACGCCAACCTCAACATCCACCAAGGGCGGAACTTATGTTATCAACACATCAGCATTGCAATCGCCGCAACTACAACAGAAGCCCAAGAACAACAAAGTGGTTTTCATCAATCGCAACACCATGAAGCCCTGCCCGAACATCATTTCTCGTTCCACAAACGTTCCGCAGATGCAAAAGTACACCAAAGTGGTTGTCACCAATCCGAAGACGTCGTCCACTACCCTCGTCGCTAGGCCGCCTGTGCCACAAATAATCAAGCCCACGGACAAGGTCATTAAGCAACTGAACTTGCATTCGCTCAAGTCGGTGACATCGGGGACTACCACAGCTCCAACCATCCTCAACCTGAAACAATTCCACATCGTGAATATGGATCCGGATGGAAAGGCGAAACTTATTAAAAGCGCCACAACAACCGCCACAACAGCATCGACGACGACAAAGGACCCATCCAAGAACACGATCATCATAAAGCCCGGGGGTCTCAAACAAGTGACTGGACTGCTAAAACCCCATCTGTTGCAGAGGAACTTGACAGTGCGCAAGGTGGTGAGTTTGGTGCCGACCGCAAAGACCTCCGGAGTGATAACCACCACCGTTTCCCAGTTGCAATCTGGTGCAGCTGGCACCTCTATTGCAACAACAGTTGGCAGCGCATCGATTGCTTCTCCAACCACAACCACAACCCAATCGAATTTAAGCGGCAGTAGGACATCCTCGTAAATTTAGTCTGTTTCGTATCGAATAACCGCTTAAAAAGTAAAATAAACATGTATAGTTGCATTTTTTGACGTGTTTTTACTGTGTAAAGTTCTGGCAGTTTTAGATGGGACATTTCGATGCCGTTGCGATGCATGACAAACGATCGCAGTTTACAAGTATTCACCTACTCAACAGAAACGCAATCGATATCGAAAGCTCCTTATGACTTGATATAAATGTACATAAAGATTAGGGCATGCGAATATAAAAGTGCGTTTTCGGGCTCTATGTTTAATCACAAAGTAAGTAAGTACCTGGGGTCAGTTGCTAAGTTTATTTTCATGCCTCAGTCTTGTCGTTATTAAAAGCTTTACCTCCGCAGAGGTGAAATACTCAATGTAAAAAAAAAAAAGTAATGTTTGTGAGAAACCTAGGCTTATACCATGTTCCCACCAACGTGATTTAGCTAAATCAACTTGATTTAGCTAAATCATATCATAAATTACGTGATTTATCATACATTTTCGTGATTGATATTCACGTGATTTATACGTGTTTCAGTTTTATATACGTATCTGTCATCGCAAATACACACAAAATAAAATCGAACACAAATAAAATCAAACATACCTGTTATTGACTTCAGCACTTTATTCAGCAAACAAAAGATAAAAAAAAACTGTAAAAAAAAATTAATTCAAATTCAATTTTCTAATTTCTTTCGTGTTTCGGTGAGTTTTTGATATTTTTATTAATTACGAGTACATATAATCAAAAACTGTTTTATTATTGGCAGGTATGGCTGAAAAACAGAAACAACAAAAAAAATAACTATCTGGTCCGAAGTGAAGCGACTAATTTACAACATTGAAAGTTGGACACCTAATGTCAAAGTTGACAAAAATGTCATACTAAATCACGTAAAGTTCGGTGGAGACGCCATTCGTGATTTATAAATCAATTTGGCTAAATGTTGGTGGGAACATAGTATTAGCTTCACTTGTTCATCGATTTTGTGTTTGCGTTTTTTATTTTTAGGACTAATGGAAGCTGGAATGATCCTACGGGGAAATTGAGAGGTTTCCTCAGTACAGGCATTCCATTATCTTTGACAGTCATACTCTTTGATGTTTATCAAACGTTTGCGAAAGATGGCGCTGTAGAAGAAAAATATTGTAGCGTATTTGTGTTTTTCCGAAAGCCGAACCCTCGCAGAACCTAAACACTCAGCAACTTCGTTTTATAACATAACATTTGTAACGAATTAAATAAACAAAAGCGGGTACAACAACAACATCTCATTTTGGAGGAATTATTATCTTCTTCGTCTTCCTCGTCATCTGAAGGCTACGGATCACCAAAACTACTAAAGGGTGATTTTTTAAGAGGCTTAGAACTTTTTTTAACGAAAAAACACAAAAAATTCGAAAAAATGAATGAAATATTTATTTGAATCGATAGTTTGAACCTTGCAATTTAATGTTTAAGGATAATGTCATGCAAATGTTGACCGCGGCTGCGTCTCAGGTAGCCCATCCGCTGAGTCCAATTTTGGCATACTCTTTCACACATATCGGCCGGTATCTCACGAATGAATGCATGGATGTTGGCTTCCAGTGCGTCAATCGAAGCGGGCTTGTCCCTATACACATTAGCCTTGGCATACCCCCACAAAAAATAATCTAATGGTGTCAAATCGCACGATCTAGGCGGCCAATTGACCGGCCCGAAACGTGAAATTAACTGTTCACCAAACTCGCCTCGCAATTGCACCATTGTTTCGCGTGCTGTGTGGCATGTGGCACCGTCTTGTTGAAACCACATATCATGCAAGTCAAGAACTTCCATTTCGGGCAAAAAAAAGTTTGTTATCATCGCTCGGTAGCGTTCACCATTGACAGTAACGCTGCGATTCGCATCATCTTTGAAGAAATATGGCCCAATAATGCCGCCGGCCCATAAACCGCACCAAACAGTGGCTTTTTCGGGATGCATTGGTAGCTGTTGCAATGCTTCTGGCTGATCTTCACTCCAAATGCGGCAATTTTGCTTATTTACGTACCCATTCAACCAAAAATGAGCCTCATCGCTGAACACAATTTTTCGATAAAAAAGCGAAAAAGAACATTTCGAACCGAGCACGAATTTTGATAGTAAAATTCAATAATTTGCAAGCGTTGTTCATTTGTAAGACGATCCATGGTTAAATTGCAAACCAAACTGAAGCTGTTTGACAGTGACACAAGGTACTAAACACACGTCAGCTGTCAAAACCAGTGTTGCCAAAACCAAACCAGCTAAAAAATCACCCTTTACATTTGTATCTACACAACATTTTTCAAGTCGATATCTGAAAAATGATGTCGAAAAACAGAATCAGCTGTCAGATTATGTGCACTAATTTACTAATTTATTGTTTTAATTCTAGAGAATAAAAGGATAAATTTCGCAAAGATATATGCAAAGATAGCATAGACTACAACTCAAACGATAAGGGTGCGTAGTGAGAAGTTAAATGTCCAGTTGCAGAGTACAGATGTAGATGTCGCCAGGTGCAGGGATGAGATGCGGTGAGTGACCCCAAAGAAAGGCTTCGTTAACTTCCAGCTAAACTACATAATTCGAAATACATCTTAGTACCTATTTAAGTAGTGTTAAGTGATTACTTCCCTCCCTTTCCTGATTAGATTGCTCTAGTCCTGTGGAATGCTCAACTTTGAATGGAACTAAGTAAATGCCAACTACAGGTACCTACTTTTATATTTTTATTTATTATTTAAATTATAATTTTTTGAAAACCACACAGTGGTTCCCTTGGTCATAGAAACTTCTTTCAACCTGAATTCCATGCACTTGCTTGCAAAGGGCTTCCAATTCCTTCTCTTCGAAAACATGGTAAAATCGTAGAAAGGTCGACTTCTCCTTATTTTCCTCTTGTGACTTAAGTTTCCACGGTACGAGAACATCCTGCTCCAAGAACTCTGTGCGATTAGTATGAACCGGCAGCCGGATATCCATTTCTATCTGCAGGCTCTCAGTTTGGATTTTTCGCCTTAGTTCGGATTCAGATGTTTTGCCCTTGTTCACCGCTTTGTTCTGTCGCAAGTAGCTCGACTTCTTCGCGTTGGCCTTTTGGTCCTTGGCCCAGACATATATCAAACCAAGCCCATCAGGGCGCAGTATTCTCGACATTTCCTTAATTGCTTGCAGGCGACGCGACTAAAATTGAAGGGTCTACAAAAAAACACAAACTTCAGGTTCCAACTTACCTCACTCGCTAAATGGTGAATTACGGCTATGCTGATAACACCATCCGCCGATGCGGACCGAACTGGAACCGCAAGACAGTCACACTTGAACGCATGCTGTGCATTAGAACAACAGACATTCAGCAATCCTGTACTTCGATCGCAACCGATTTGTAGCGCTCCTTTGTTCAATGACATGTACTTGCCATTTCCGCAGCCAATATCGATGATGACGGAGCCTTCGGCGAAAGATCGGACAAAGTCGGCCACATTTGGCCACGGCGAGTGCCTAGTCTCGCTAAAATGACCTGCGATTTTTTCGTAAACGTCATGAACATTGGATTCTTCCAACTTCTGTGCGACATTATCCAGAGACTCTTTCGGTTCTGCCGCATTCATTCGACTGTCACACAATGCTGGATAGGCGCAGTCACATGGCCCACTTCGCAGTTTTCGAAAGGTTAACGATGTTCGTCTGTTTCGTGGTTGAGTTGTCAGTGTGCCCTTTGGAGTTTCTATGACGTCCATGATGCGCGGGGTTATGCCATGCGTCCAATCGTACCGACACTCACCCGACATAATCAGCAACGATCTTCGCGGTAAGAGTACCGAAGTTCGTTGACTACCTCTTCGAAAATCCATCACAACATCGCTTTCAAGAGACAGCGAGAGAATGGGATCACAGAACGCACTGTGAGTGTCCACGTGCGGTGGAATTCCATGTCCCGGCTGGTATTGGTTCACTGTCAGCTGTTCCGGTGTGAACCATCTTAGAGATGGATGTTTGTCTCTTAGCCTCTGCCAGAGGACGTCACATTCCGTTGGAATACCACACGCGAGAGGACTCTTTGGGTCAACTAAATTCGATCCATAGAGAAATTCGTAGCCAAAGTGTTTCACAGATCGGTTTTTCAACATACCACCATCTGTTGGTGTATTGATCGCTTCAAGAAGAATCTTTTCCTCTGCCGCGCTTACGAACTCTTCAATTATTACCGCACCAGGTGGCATTCCATTTGTCAAAGGATTCTCAACTTGAGGAATCCCCTCAAAGTATGACATATAGATTATGCATCCATTCTGTCCAAGCCCTGCTTTGCCATGCATGCCATTGAAAACTTTGGTTGCCTCAAGGATCTCACCAAACCCCAAAAAGCAGTAGGATTTATTGGGAATCATGGTCAACTGGGACACTTGTCCATGCTTTAGAGCTTCCTGAAGAACCGATTCGTCCGTTATACCAGTGCTAAGTCCAGCATTGCAGATGCCGATGAACTGAAATGGATTTATCACGTTTGTAGTTGAAAGGATGACATACTAGAATATGTTATTTATTGTACCATGGTTGGTTCATCGCTGACTGGAATCGATACTTCATTGGAGACAATAGCACGGCAGCGAACTTGCTTTCGTTTTATTTTTTTGTCTAAATAGTTTGTGGACATTTTATTGCAACAAAATAAAAACTTCCGAAACCCCAACGAAACACAACTGTCGCTCACATGGAAAACAGAATGACGTCAAAAAATGACATTTCTTTTGAAGTGAAAAGTCAAAAACGCGGAAGGTACATCTTAAGCTAAGATTAGACCGTATGCCAATTATGCATATGAATGCCAACAGGCAAATGACCAGATTAGCTGTCAAATGACCAAAATGTCAGGATTATCAAAACTGTATATTATACTATAGGGGTATTCACGATTCGGTGTAACAGGTCTAGCAAAATTGCGAAATTTTATTTTATTTTATCAGATCGTGAACACTCTTTTTCTAATCCCTAGCAACAACGAAGCAAAGGTACGGACAGCAAGTAACACTGACATTTGGCGAACTGTCAAAAGGACGTGGGTACACATTACTCCGTTGTATTTTTCTGTTGCAATAGGGTCAGGGTATAGATAAAGTGCAAAAGTGTAGCGAAATTTGATTCAGTATATTTTGTTGTTGGAGTGCGAAAAACAGTTGCACTTTCGCAATTTCGCAATGATACTAGACCAGTTGCACCGGATCGTGAATACCCCTTATATGACCAAAATTACCAATATGGTCATATTTGCCATGATGGTCATTTAAGGCATTTGTTATTTATTAACAAATATTGTAGTAGGGTAATGCTGTAAAGAAAAACAAAGCAAGACATGTAGATGAAAAAGATGAAAAGAAAAAAAGCCGACCCACAAAAGAACTAAAAAGTGTAAAATGACAAACAAAATATACACCAAGTGAAATAAGCAATCGAGCCAATGAAAAGAAATAAAGAATTTTATTAACAAAAATACAAATAACGAAAACAAAACAAATAGATAGCAAACAATTTCTACACAAACAAATTTTCACAACAGGAAAAAGTATATAGTATAGCCACAATTACTGGAAAAGGACAAAACACTAATTAAACCTAAACAAATTACAAAGAAAAGACTCAATTGAATAATTTACACAAATGACAGATTGAATAATAAACAAAAAAAGAGAACGAAAATAAATCAAAATCCCACGAACTCAAACAGTCAAACACCGATGACAACAAACTAATTCTTGTTCTATCAAAAATGCCAGCAATGCCATAACGAAATTTCAATAAAGTGCATATGGGCATATAGTGCTTTACGCTGGCATTCGTGCTCATTGTCCGATAACACTATATGCTATTTGGGCATTTTTATCTGTCAAAATCAGCCTGGTCAAATGTGGCATTTAGGTCATTAGAGCATATCAGATATGCCCATTACATTGTATGACCATATTTTGACAGGAGAACTGTCAGAAATTGGCATTTTATGACCACTTGGCATACAGTCTGATCTTACCTTTATATGAGAAATTTTGTGGCCGATGACGTCATTTAGGTAGATCATATTTGGTGGGTCCTTATATTGGCTAAGGGGTAGTTTTTTGAGGTTTGTGAATTAGCCACCTGGGAAAGAGGGCCACATAGCTCCTTGCACGTAGAGTGTGTCTAATGTCGTTTTCGATTTGGCAAAAAAATCAAAAAGATTGCTTTTCATTATCAGTGACATGTCGGAAACACAGCGAAAAATAAGGTTTATCGTCAAAGAGCTATATAAAATATTATCAGCCCAGTTCACCCTGTAATAATTGGTCAATTCCACCGTTCCCATCATTTCATGCCAGCTGATCGAAATGACATTTTTGACTTTCCTTTTTCTTTCAAATAAATTTTATAAATAAATTTCTTGACCGTACACCATTTCGATTATCTTATCGCTCAGTTATAGTTGATAATTGGTGCATAACAATCGCAATTGCGAATCTTGTAAATAACACAATTATTCAAGAGTTTCAATAAAACTTTTGCACAATGACAACAGCTGCAGAATTTGATAAAAAATACGATATCATCGATGAGAAGCCTCCGCGCCATGGTTTTTTGTGTGGTCGCTATAAAAAGTTGAGTACACATACCTCCATTTGGGTATTTATTAACAAAATTCGCATAAATCCCCCATCTATACCATTTATAGAAGCTTTGCATATTACACATTACGTGAACGTTTGCCAGTGATTCTGACACAAGTGCTGGATAACTTATCGCGGGATAAGGATGATATCGCTCAGCAATACGGAGATGTAAGAAGTTTGTAACTAAGTGCGATCGCATTTTTATATATATGTATTTTCCTTCAAGGAGTCTCGCGAAGAACTCAAGGAGATCGTCGGAAGTCTGTCCAAGTTGAAGTATCAACTACAGACCGATAAGGCACTAGAACCGTTTACTGGCAATGGTAGGGGCTCGTGTTTTCTTCTGCTTGATTTTACTCTTCTAATTGGAATGCTTTTAGAGCCTGATAAGGAAATGTGGAATACATTCATAGCCGGACTGACGCCGGCCAATGAGACCTTCTTCAAAATTTGCTGGCTCTATGGCGAATGCTACTTGTACCGTCGCATAAGTTCGTACTTTGAGTGCGTGGACAAATTGAGAAGCTACGACCACTTTAGGAAGCAAAAGGAGAACGCACTTACTTGCTGCATAGATGCTCTCGATAGTGTCGTCCAGAGTACACGTGATAGTCCTCTTAGTGAGGAGTTTTTCATTCGGTTGATAAAGGTATGTGTTCTGTTATATGACCTTGTCGTCGCTGGAAAATGATTTATTATGCGCAAATAGTAAACAACGTTTATTGGGCTTGTTTGTGTTATTTAGCGAATTTTTTTTTTTTGTTGCAAGTTTTAGAATACTTGCGCTCGATGTACCTGGCAGAGTAAAGTTTTTTTCTCTAGTTGCTATCAAGACTAGTTGCTATCATAGTGCAACACAACTTTTCCTGAGTCGACTCTGCGAAAAGTTACTATTTCTATTAATTTTTTTTTTAAATTTCAGTTGAACCTGTGGGGCAATCGTTGTGATCTCTCGATTTCCGAGGGTAAAGAAATCAAACAAACAGGCAACCTCTTCCATTCAATCGATGCGCTGGACGCCAACATTTTAGTCGATGACTCCAAAGCCATCTGGAATTGTATAGCCGAGCCAATTAAGGGAAATGCTCGCATAATTGACTTCGTGCAAGACAACTCCGGTTTTGAACTCTTCACGGATCTCCTTGTGGCAGAGTATCTTATTGAAAAGCGACTAGCGACAAAGATACGTTTCCACGTCAAAGCCATTCCTTGGTTTATATCGGATGTCACGCCCAGGGACTTCACCTGGACACTCGACTACTTGCAAAAGCATCCGACATCGTCTGCGCTGCGTGAAGTCGGCGAAAAATGGAACAGCTTTTTACAGGATGGCAAATTTGAGTTAGCGCCATTGGAGTGGTTTTGGACAGGTCCCTATGAGTACAATAGGTGTGAGCGTCCACTTTACTCGGAGTTGAAGCTAACTAACCCATGATTCCTCTTTAGAATGAAGGAGATCAACGAGAATTTGTATAACAAATTGTCCGAAGCGCATATAGCCATCTTTAAGGGCGACCTCAACTACCGAAAGCTGATAGGCGATTTTACATGGGATTACACTGAAAACTTTCGGACGTGTTTACGGGGTTAGTAGCTTTTTTGTGCGTGAATGTGTTTCAGTTAAATTTTATGGAATTTCTCAAGGATTTCAACCGACAAACGTATGCACCCTGCGCACAGTGAAAGCGGATTTGATATGCGGCTTAAAGGAGGGCGTAGCTGCGCAATTGGACAGTACCGAACCCGATTGGATGGTGACTGGACAGTATGGTGTCTTACAGTTTTCCGGAGCAACATAAATGCATGCGTGACAAGCCAAATAAAGGCCATCATGGGGCTGTAGTTAGATTCATCTCAATAGCAAATTAAAAAGAATAGAAAGAACAATTTTCTTCTGACAGTTATAGTTTCTTTAGATTTTATTACTCCAGCCGTGCTGCGCCGTCTTCGGGTCGTCTGAAATGGAAGCCAGCAATGCATTGACAACCGTAGTGCAATCCTGAACCTCTCCACTAGGTAGCAATATCATCTCATCAGGGGTCGGCTCATCAGACGCCTGCAAAGCCTCGTCGCACTTGTGTTGAACCAGCTCCTCTAGGGTTTTCCACTTACCACAGCAGGTGTCGCATTCGTGGCTCAGAGCATGGGTAAGTTTTTCATGAGTTATAAGATCCAAACGCGATAGCAATTGTGCTGAACACCATTTGCACTGAAAGTACTCCTGATCATGCGATGCAGCTTGATCGCTGTGCCACTGCATGTGGTCTTTGAGCGAGGCCGCTGCAGTAAACACTTGATGGCACTGCTTGCAAACAAACTGTTTCGGAATGGCATGCGTGCGCTTGTGTATCTGAAGACTCCACGATTGTTTGTAAGATTTCTTGCACTTGTCACAGCGAAATGGACGGTCACCAGTGTGTGTCCGCATGTGGGTAATCAGCGTTGAATGATGCCTGAAACTTTATGTGCAAATCTAGTTGAGCTCGTGGCGATTGGTCGCTTCTAACTCACCACTTTTTACACTGGTCACATTTGTGCGGCTTCTCATCTGAATGCAGCTTCTTGTGTGAGTTTAAGAGACGATAGTCGGTAAATCGCTTATTGCATTTCGTACACTCCCACGGACGATCGCCGGTATGAACGCGAGTGTGTACTTTTAGAGAATATGGATTGGGAAAGCCCTTTCCGCAGATTGAACAGATGTGAATTACTGCGCGTTTCCTTCGCGTGTGCCTTTGGTAGTGGCGCGAAAGCGATGCCATCTCCGAAAAGCCCATTTTGCATTCCCTACACCTGAAAGGTTTCTCGATAAAGTGTCTGGGAATGTGACGCTTAAGTTTCGCTAGATCTGCAAAGGCAAACTTTAAAGTTAATTGATGTGACAAAAAATGTAAAACGGGCTTACTTGCGAAGTCTTTGCCACAAGATTTACACTTGTGCACTGCTTCATGCAGTGAAGTGTGGACGAATAGGTCTTCCTGAGCCATAAAGACCTCCTCACATATTTGACACGTATACACCAGTTTTGTCGGAGCCCTGGCGATGGTTTTCTCTTGGTTATGACAGATTTGATGATCTTCGAAAGTGCCCAGATCTGTGAACCGCTTACCACAGGCATTGCAGCGAAATGTGTTCTCCTTGGGTGTATGCACTTTGACGTGACGATTGTAGGCACATTTACCTTAGAAATTAACAACCACTAACTTATTAAGCTCGACCATATACGAAGAATTAACTTACTTGCATATGACCGACTGCACACAGTGCATGTATAGAGTGACGAAGCTGGAGTACTGTGCGACGCTTCTTGAAAATTGCTAGAAACAGCTGTCGATTTATTCCCTCCAATACATTTTTTGTTTCTCTACTTACGAACTATTGTCACCGTCGTCTTCCACTATGATCTTCTGCGATGAATTAGCTATCAAATCCCTTCGCAGGTGCACAGCAGCGTCTTCCACTTTTCGCTTGAAGTCGAGGCACTTGTTCAATTGATGCAAGCAGTTGACGCAAATATTCCCAGGGAATCCATCATCTTTTTTGACCTAAGAGGAGACATTTTCAAAAGCTAAACAACTGGCTACCAAGAATCCCACCTCCACGGCGGTGAATAAGAAAATCGCCTGTGGAATGCTGCCGACTGGAGTAAAAATTGGTCTCAGCTCAGTCTTGTTCGTTAAACAGCAGCGGCAAATGCAATCGAAGGCAATTCTTGTATTTCTAGTCTGTTCCACAACAGACGACATTGTTAGACTTTCGTACTGTGTAGATTTCGACAAAATTCACGAAAAAAAAAAATTCTTCCGCGAATTTCTATGCGGAATGCCATTTGACTCCTAAACTGACAGCAATATGTTTCTGATGCGAAACAAAGTCGTGAATCGTGAAGATGTCACTTGGAACTGGAACACTTTGACTGTTTCTTTTGTGAGAAAACCTTCTATCAAACTAGGTACTTATCAAACATAATAAAATATGTGTTGTTTACCTAAAGGATTTGTAGGTGTCACTTGAATTTTCCTACTTCTCACATTTTGTTTTGTGTTTGCTGGGGAGTTCATCAGACAGTACTTGCCGGTTGAAATTC
Organism: Cheilosia variabilis; assembly: GCA_951230905.1. Lineage (NCBI taxonomy): Eukaryota > Metazoa > Arthropoda > Insecta > Diptera > Syrphidae > Cheilosia > Cheilosia variabilis. Next base: position 55,581,642 of record OX579680.1, on the reverse strand, counting down.
TCTGAGCTGTTTCGAGCCAAGAGAGGAACTGCTCGTTACTCGTTATTTTACTAATTTTCTCTTTTTCTGTCATTTTTGATGAGTACGTGTATAGACTTTGTGCGATTGCGATCGATTTATATCGATTGCGTTCGATTCAAACCGCGTACGCGAACGAACCTAGAGACACGCAACGGCGATTTTCGATAAAGACAGTGAGACAATTTGCCTCTGCCCAGTGTTTTGCTTGGGTAGTATAACCTGATGTGTGTACTTTGGGAGTGTATATGGTTGATCTTTTATAACTAGTATCTTTAAATTTATTTTTTAACATATTCCCATTATTATAATAACCTATTATTTATAGTATCGTAATAATAATTTCAGTCACCCTGCGCTGTAAATACCGATTACCGAGTTGCCTCTCGTTAGTACAAATACTGTGAACATCCCTAAGTGTTAACGGTGACATATACGTCACAGACGGACGTGGGTTTTTTTTTGTTGAGCATTTTGTAAACTCAGATAAATTAGGTATACCTTGTAGAATTATTCGAATTTTATAAACTAAAGGTTATAAGTATCATAGACAAACCATACATACAAACCATAGTATTGTCTCTGATTAGTATATTTTGCTATTAAGTGAATAATTTATTTATTATGGGCCCGAAATCTATACCAAGCAGGTAAATTGCAGTGCAGATTTGGTTTCACATGCTTAATGCATATAAATGTTGCTCAAAATGAATTTGTTTATATAAAACAGTCAATATTTGAAAAGGTGTTTGTAATTATATTGCATTGTCTAGCAGTGTGTTCTTTCTAAAGTATGTCTGAGCTCTATTACTGTGGTAACTATGTACTGCTAACTACTACACTATTAGTAAGTGGCAAAGTAACAACAAATTTTTGAACGGCAAGTCTCGTATAGTGTAGTTCAGTCAGTGTCCAGGGTGGTCCAGGGTAAGCTTACTGTTTCAAATGTAACATTCATGGCAGTCTCGATATTTGTGAGACTAGAAAGAAGTGGGATTGTGAAAACAGCAATGTGGTATATTCTTCGATTTAAATGAACTGCCGCATGACGAAACAGCTGTGTATACTTATTGAAACCTCTCCTGCCAATAGAAGCCAATAAAACTTTCGTTGAAAGGTGACAAGAGAAATGTATACACATTTGCAATCGTTTACAGAGCTAACAAATGGAATATTATCCGTGTAGAGAACACTGTTGCATGGAACAAGCTTATTTACTATTTCTCACATTCCTATGCATAGGCACAAGCCAGCACACAGCTAGAACTCGTCACCGTAGGTCGACGTGGTCGACGTGGCCCACTTACCAACACGATTCCCCCCCAACTGTGTGTGGATATAGCCAAAACTTGGAGCTTTTTATTTAGAAAAACGTTCTGTACAAAAGCACTTTTTAAAAGCCTAAATAACAGAAATTTCCTTTCTGTTTCAGATGGCTCAGTTACTCCCCAGTTGGACAAAAAATCACGGGAACAAGGTTCATTGCTTTCAAAGTTCCTCTAAGAGAGGTAAGTGGTTTGTCCATCATATACGTTTAATGTATGGGATGCACAAATATGTCAGTGTTCCTTGGTAAGCTTAGGAACCTGTTGCTTCCGGTCATCCAGAACAAGCGGTCTAGCTTCTGCTATGGCTTGTGTGTTTTCAAATGAAGGTTCGATATTCTTGTGCTATGCCTTTGTTGACGGCTCCCACATCTTGGTACAGATTATAGAGCTCATCGCATCGTCTTCATTCGCCCAGATCGCACCCATCACCGTGGAAAGGGCCCAGTATCTCTGGGTAAGAGTACCATTAGAAGACTTACCATAAGATAGGGAAATTCCTTAACTATCAACGTCGATCCTGCTATTATGCACATTGACGTACACAGATGTTTTTTCGTTGATAGCACAGACTTAGTGTTGTGCTGGTTTACTTTAGGAACAACTTTAACCGCTCGGAGAGCTTGGAGTGGGCTATGATGTCGGTAGCATTGGCATACTCCACTTGGTTTTGTGTTGAAATTTGGTCTATGTTCGATCTGCAGACCCAGGACCCATATTGTTTATGTGTTGCCCAACGGTTTGATACGTCCACAGAGTACATTGAGCGGAGTGCTAACCATAAATTTGGACCCAATCAATCAGAGATATCTGAACTCCAACCATTTGTGATGGCTTGCACTGTGAGGAAAACAAATCTACCGAAGCAAAGGGTTCAATCTGTAACGGAGTACGAAAAGGAAGTGACAACTTTCACAGTTCGTCATAAAATAAGCTCAGGAATTTATATGACGCCCTCTTCATCACCACCAGCATTACCCTACCCTTTTGTTGATTACTCCGAGTGCGTCGCCGTTTTGTTCCTTCCCCCATGCACCATTGAGACCCAAGCTTCCTCATCGCGCGCTTTACTCTACCCATTTTCCTGTCGCTTTTTCGTTTTTCGTCGGACTTGTCATAAAAAGTTTCACTCCAGAAACACAAATTCAGCTTTAGTTGGTGACCAACCTATTGAGCCAAGTAAACCTCATTCGAAGGAAGAATTTTCATGAATAAGGGCGTAGAAAATAAAGAAAATGCCACCAGAATATTTCTAACAAGCTGCTCGACAAAACTTATGTCGTTTTCCATTGGGCAAAAAGAAGCGTCCGGAATCGAAAAAATCACTCCTGAAACCGTTCCATTGGCACAAAAAATACTCTTCTGGTGATTCTGAGGAGAGAATTTCGCTTCTCGATTTGAAGTCAGAATCCACTCAAGAAGCACTCACACAAGTATACTTTATGTATGCTATACAAGTCAGCTGACTGCAGCCGTAGATTATTTTTTGGCATTTCACCAATACTTCTGTGGATTCCTTCAGAAGCAGTTTTGTTGTTCCATTGGATTTCAGAATGAGTGGATCCCCGAGTGAAACCAATGGAAAACGACATTACAAGCAATGTCCTGCATGATGTTGAAATCATGTTTTTAGCGTTAAAAAAGCAAAGTGCATTTTTTATAGCGCCTTCGACACTTTTCTAAGCGTTTTCCATTCACTTGTTAAATTTTGTATTAGGTTCAGAAAGCCAAGCACTAAAAATCTGTCAAACTCGAAAAATTGAGCAAAACTCTCTCAGAAAGCTGAAAATATGCTCCAAAGTACGTGGATACACTTCGAGCTGCTTTGAGCCACTTACAGCTTTGAAATCTAACCCATATCACCACTTAATTTATAACTTACCTTTTTGCAACTTATGAAACGTTCTACGAGAACATTCGACCACCACCGAATTTTCTTTATTTTCAGATATTTTATTTTTGTGAACAATTGATTTTTAAAACGGATTTTGAATTTGTTTCCTGTCAATTTTGCGCATTTGGTATTTTTATCAGTACTTGCCGGTTGAAATTCTCTGAGCTGTTTCGAGCCAAGAGAGGAACTGCTCGTTACTCGTTATTTTGCTAATTTTCTCTTTTTCTGTCATTTTTGATGATTTATATAGATCGCGTTCGATTCAAACCGCGTACGCGAACGAACCTATTAATTGATTATATTATTAATTTTTGCGCCTAAATTGATTTCTAAACCTTTGTACATAAATAATTAACAAAAAATATATCCGCCCGATGCAATGCGTTTCTTTGCAGTTGAAAAATTTCACGAAAACGTAAACAAACTTCACTAGTTGTCAAACTCAAACGCACGTGAATTGGTAAATCTGAAAGTAAATCTGAGAAAAAAAATCCAGATTCGCAAAAGTGCTCTGAAATATGAAAAATATGTTTTTTTTTGTACCAAACGAAGATAACAAGTGCTATGAGAAAAAAAAAAGTGCTCTGGAAATGCCCAATCGAAAACCACATCAGTTGACGGAAAAGTGTCAAAATTCTAGTCAAAGCGTTCGTATGCCCAGTTCAGACAAATCTAGTTGACGGTTTACATGAACTAGGTATCTGAACGGCCCCAATGGAATGTGAACAAAAATGACATTTAGTTTTATTAACATTTCTTGCAACTAAAAAACGATTTCCCAAGGGAAAAATATAATTTCACTCTTTAATTAACTCTATTCCGAATTTAATTGACGAACACCGCCACCACTTTTGTTTGATTTTGCAAATTAGTTTACCTCTAATTATTGGCCTAGTTTGACAGCTTAACTTGCGTCCTCATTTGTTTCAATCTGTCAGGAAATTTTGCGCTATATACAAAAATTTCCTTGAGAGGGAAATTTTACTATGATGAAATGTATTTTTTTTATATGGAGTTTGACACTTTGCTTTGGAACGCGACCAATGATGCCACATCAACTGGGGTGAGAGTATTCGATAATCATAGTCCTGTCCAACTGACAAACAAAAAATTAAAAGCTACTGTCCAAAGTGCAATGACATTCCGTTTCCATGGTAATTTCACAATTCGCCGTTGAATTCCTCAACCAGGAATAATAAAATCGATGCCAAATCGCATACCTCTAGCGCATTCACATTTATCCGAACGTATACACTGGAACTTCACAACGGCAGCGCAACAAGTATACAGTATACACCCTGTCACCGTGACTACCAGAAGCACATAAAGTTTGGTAATTTATGAGAAATTTTCTCCCATCCAACATTTACGCGCAGATGATGACATTAGACAACATTTTCTGCTGCATCTCTGCCTGCATCACCTGGAAACGCAGATAGTATCGTCGATGTCCAGAAGCGCTCGGTGTCGGTAGTCGGGAGCCATAGAGGACTTTTAGTTTTCATTCTCTTTCTCGACAAACCTAATTAAAACGAGAGCGAGCAGGCAGACAGGCGACTAATTAAGTTTCCCCCTTCCGGCCAATTCCTATTCGACTGCATGTGTGAAATCTGCCATTCCTGCTAATTAATACAAAGTTCTCAGTTTTATTGGCATGTGCCGCAGTCGCAGTGTCACACGAGTCACATACAGATACAGCGACAGCCGAAGCCGATGCGATGGGGAGAGTCGTCGTCGTACACGTTGTACCGTTGTGCAGACAACATTTTTGTCATCGTGGGATAATTTGATTATGGCGAATTGCCAATAAAACGCATACAGCTACAATTTTCGCTTTTAATATGATTTGAATTGATTTGAAATTATGACAGTTACATTTACATAGCCGGCTGTTGTCACACAAGTCTCTGGAGAAGGGTTCTGTTGGTTAGTTGGAATAAAAAGCAGGTTTGCGCTGGATAGCCCAGTTCTATGCATATCTGTCGGCCATTTCTTAGTGACCTCGTTAGTGAAATGCGCATCGGCGAATGACTGTAAGGGCAATAAATTTGAATGCTACTTGCTAAATGAACAAACAGGTATGACTGGCTGGCAATGCCAGTTGCGTGCATAAGTAGTGCACTGGGCTATGGTTGGACGATTGCAATTGTTTGACGCATCAACTCGGGTTCTTCAGATTTGACGAGAGTGATTGCATGCAAGGTAACTAATATAAAAAAGGGACGAAGCTTTTTTTTTTATAGCGTTTGCAACTATAAAACTGCAGTTTTTTTTGTAAATAAAATTGCATTAAGTGCGAAAATAAAACTTAGGTCTCGATTAATTCGCCTATATCGAGTTATGGCGGTCTTGAAACAGTGCATATGACTCTGATTGACTTACGTCGTTGCATAGTGAATGGGGTACTTATGAATCTTCTTCCACATTTTATAATGATGCATAAAAAACACTGAGAGTCTTCCGCATTGACTTTTAAGCTTTAAATACCATAATCCGTGGACCCCTCGGTCTGTACTGTACTATTTTGAAGCTCTTGCTGCAGCACTTAGTTTTTGGTAAGCGCTCATGTACCGCGCAGTTCAGGAATGTTAGAGAGGAGATTTATTCAGCCCCAGAACGTGCTGCTATAGTTTGGTCTTGTGAAATACATAAATGGGCAATGGGCTCTACCAACAACCATTTTTAGTTTCGACTCTAAATTTTAGTAGTTCACAGTGGCTATATTTTCCATACAAATTTCGCAATTGTGCGCTTCCGTATATTTAAAGTCGCAATAAATCGAATCTGTTATTTACGACTGGCCTAAAGGTACGTCACATTTTTTTGATTATAGCGGCCATGTTATTATAGTTCCACCATTAAAAACGCATTTTTTAAGCCTGAGAATTTAAATAATATTCACTCAAAAACATGTATTAAACTATTAAAGGTGTATTTAAACGCGAATTTTAAACAGTTTAAACCGATTTTAACCCGTTTTAATCCTACCTAATGTCAAATTTCACAAAAAATTACATTGGAATGACACTTGGAAATTGATTTGATTTGTTCTATGCCCAGTTTCATTTTTAGGTGCATTAATTATGTCGAAAGTACGAGTAAATGTAAATAAACGTTGGCGACGATGACAACGACAACGACATTAGTTAAATTAGTCAGCGGCGATTTCATGAGCTCTCCGACAAATTCGTCTCCTGATGACGAATACATCAACATTCCGCGAAATAGGTCCATTTTTTTAGCTTCTTGCCTTTTATTTTCTGTTTCATTTTTCTACTTTTCTTATTTCCTGCGAGCGAAAAAATGTCAATATTATGAAATTAAGTTGATATTGAGGGTTTAATTATTGGGTTATCTGACTTAAATCCGGGTGTAAACTTTAACCTGGATTAATGTGAGTTAATAATAGGCCGTAGCGTCGAAACGATAGACTTTCGAAACTAGCAACGCAGTACTAAAGCTGCGAGTTTGAGAGCACCATCCAGTTTAGTCTCCAGTCTCCACATATATAAGACAATCCGACAGTCAAACGTCATAGCGACAGTTGCTATTTCGCTGACATTTAAGCCATTTTTCAGGACTTTCAAGTGACGATCCAATTATTTGCTGAATTATTTTATTTGCTGAATTACTCCAAAGATGAATCTTTCGTTTCTCAGGACTACTAAAAGGCTCCCCAGTAATTTACCGAAACCCTGAACAAATTAACCTCTCGCTGATCCAAATCGACGAAAGACTGACAATCACAGCAACTACTGTCGAAAACTTACCTTCATCGCCGGAAGCAGGTTTTGTTTTGGCAATTTTGAAAAAAAAAACCGGCCTACGGTTTCGAGGTACTTTCGAAAAATGGATATATTGGTTTTCGGCCCGAAGAGAACTTGTCGTTTATCAGAACAGTCAGAAGGCGGTCCTATTGTTTATGTGTGTGAAGTTTGAAGTAAATAGGTCTGTTCCTTTACTTCTGTAGTAAGAATGGAAAAGACTGTCAAAATGGCAGTGGTGTGGATAAATTCTCACATAGAGAGAAACACTTACGAAAAAGTTAGGGAACGCTTTTTTAAAAATCTATGAAAATGACAGATACATAATTCAAAAATTCCAAAAAATTGCTACGAAAAGTCGTATAAACTCGAAGAGCTTGCTGATTTACGAACAAAATTAGTTGATTTATCTACATAGCGATGAAAGTGACTCGGAATAAATCGAACTTCTTCTTTATGAATCCTAGTACAAGTACTACAAGCATTCGGGAAGAGGAAAAAGCGACACGGCATTACAAATTACGTGGAGGAGATTGTCCTTTGTTACTCCTTACAGCGAGGAAGAATTTCATCGCCATTTTGTAAAAGAATGTATGGAGAACATTCAATTTTATTTTCCCTCCTGTTGATAACATTAAAAATATGAAAAATATGTCAAATAGGACTACAAATTTCAAATCAGCTGTTAACTGTAATCAATTCTTAAACCAAGAAAATTGTTGAGTAAAAATTCGTAAGATTCCCAGTGGAGGGGTAAAATCTTTTTCTCGCGCTGCCGCTCTTTCTTTCGAGTTAACGAACTGCATTCAGTAAAAATTCGTAAAAACTCGTAAAACTTAGTAAAAATTCGTAAGATTTGAAAGTAAACGAACAGACCTTATGTGAATCTAGATCTCTAAGGGCCGTTTGCTCATACGACTCTTAACGATTTAAGTTCTACTTAAATAATTATAGGCTACTTTTTTTTAGAACATAAACTGTCACATAACTAAACTGTCACATAACAGTTTATGTGGTATCAGCAAGCGGTCCTAAATATATTATAATTGAATTGTCACATCAGCATTGCCAGGTTTAGTGACTCAGTGATATGCGTTTTCTGAACAGTTTAGCGAGATGTCCCATGATCGACCCCCATAAAAGTAAAAACCAACTAAGCTTTCTTTCCACCTTTTGATGAATGCCTTGCAGACATCCGAGAGTACGTAATTCTTCTGAAAAATATTCTAAAATCAGTAGGTGTAAAAATTAAAAAAAAAAAAATTAAAACTCTCACAAACAATGGGCTGGGGGAAGACAGTCCTAGCGTCGTACATATAAACTTCCTGCGCCCACCTTCCACCTATACTTACTCCTAAATGCGTAAAACTTTCGGTATCGACACGCTAAACGTACAAACATCATACTTCGCTTCTAAATATCGTGTATAGGTTCACACCCAAAGCCGAAATAGGAATTTTTAATGTAGCTCTAAAATCAACGGTCCTTTCAGAAGCAAGTTTCGTGCGACCAAGTTGTGCCAAAAGGATGTTCTGTCGAAATCGAGTGATACGAGTATTCCTGTAGCAAGTAAGAAAGTCCTTGCAATAAAAGTAAAAACTCATCAGAGTGTCACTAGGCCCTATAGCATAAACTAAGTATTAAATAGACCGTCAGCTCCCGCGCACCTACCCGATTCCCACCGCAAATTTTTCAAATAAAATTCTCTCTTAAATTTCATATCTGTGAATACGTGTGAAGCAGCAAAAAAAAGAATTTCTAAAAGGTGGGAGGAGTAATAAAATACTGACACTCAGCAGTGTTCCTGCATTGTGGCATCTCTACCTTTTTGTGGGAATTTAAATTTTTGAAAAACTTTCCTGCGTAAAAGGAAAAAAATGTCTTAATTGTTGGACTATCAATAATCTGTCAGAAAAACAGTCGAACTACATTTCACTATGAATATCAACGCACTAAATGTACATAAAAAAGAGATTTGCCTTAAGCAAAAATTTCTATTATCAAAAAATTATCATTATAATGTTAGCAAACTGCGATTTTTATACTGAAGATTAATTTAATATGATTTTCTCTCCGAACAATACAAATTTTACTTCTAAAAGTATGTATTTTCCATAAAAAATCTAAGGGAATTTGATTTTAGTGAAAAGGGAAAAATTAACACGCTTCTTGTGAAAAATAAAGTGAGCGTGCTGAGAACACTGACTGAGAGTTAGTGTATTTGGTGAGTTTCTGTCAGCTGATTGATGCGTTCTGAGAGTTTAAGCTCGTTGTTTTATTTCACCACGAAAACATGTAGATATTCTACGAAATTTATAATAGCGAATGTAATCAACATAAATAAACAAATGAATGATGTGTGAAATAAAATAAGATATTTTTGTTCCTATAATTATTGTGTCTGTTTTCGTTTGCTGTTTTTGGCGAAAAATTATTTCACCGTGAATGTCCACAGAAAAACGGCAAAGAATTTAAAGAGAAGAATTGATTACGACTATTAAGATTTGAAATAGTATGACTTTTTAGTTATAATCTTTTCATGAAGATTCCGTTCATTAAAAAAAAAAAATGTATTAGAAAATTTGGAACAATTGACACAATTAATGAAATTACATTTGAAATCAATTGCGTCAGCCGAGAATATGAATAATGTTCATTTATAATAAAAATAAAAAGTCTAGTAGACACAATCAACGAGAATGTATTTTCTTTAAAATTTACGGGAAAGAACGAAACTCAAAATGTATTTAAGCAAAATTGGAAATAAACATGTTTACTGATTTGTACCTTGATATATCTCACGCATTTAAGTTTTGCTGCTTACAATTTATTTGCTTTTAATATATACGATTCATAAACATTAGTAATCAAATATTTTTTTATATTAATAAGCGTTTTTTTTTTTTATTTTTGTCAATGATTCATATAGTTTATCGATTTCGATTTTTTACAACAAAGATGAAAACATCCCGTACTATATAGATTATCTAGGTAAAATGAAAGAAATCTTAATACGTATACCTACCTAACCTATGCGTTTTAATAGAATTTGGTACTAAATTCACCACACCATACCCACCGTTTTCTTAACACGTCCCGATAACCGACAGTTATTTGAATTATTTGAATTTATTTCAATGTTACCACAGAATGAACTGTCAGGCAACTGTCAGGTTCCTATGTGCGAGAGTATGCGTGCGGCTAATCTACTTTAACATGGCACACATACTTTGCCACATAGAAACACGAAAAACAGCTTGTAGGCAAATTCTCTTAAGTTGTAAGAGCTGACGGTCTATTTAATACTTAGTTTATGCCCTATAGCTCGTGAGGTATAAGATCAAACCATGTGCCCAGTATATCGCTGTCGCCAAATGTCAGAAATTATTGCTCAGTTTAGTCAACTGACAAGTTGTAAATTCCACAAGAACTATATACAAACTGAAAACGGCAGTCAGAGCCTGATCTCACTTCTGCCATTAGAAATACTATACCTCCGGGTAACACCTCTTCACCGCAGCCATCCCGATCGATAGGGCGTATAAGGGTAACACAACAAATTAATCGAAAACCGAAATACTTTCCCTATGAAGGTATATTCCGGCCACCGGGCAGCACATTGTCCAACAATATTTCAATTAAATTAAATAATTCAATTTCGGTTTCAAGGGTGGTCCTTTCGATGATGAAAAGACAAACTTCGGCAACAGTTTCCCAGTTGCATCAATCATGTTTTGCTTGCCCAATGGTTGTTGTTCAAATTTCGGGTGCGATGGCGAACATGCCGTTGAATTAATTTAATCTCTGCCTCTGTTTACATTTCAGCCGAGCAATTAACTAAATTTATGCAAAATGCGTTTTTTTTTTCGTTTTTAATAAATTGCAAAGTAATTACAATCAGGGTGGTCCTGCGGACCACCAAAGGTGACTAAATTCTTGTAACTTTGTTGTTAAGTAAAATATGGAATTAATTATAAGGAAATTACTCTATCAGAGGATCACGTGTCCATGTCCATGTGAATACATGAGGCAGAGGTCTGGTCCAAGACTGTGGTCGAGTTTTTTAAGTTCTCGCGCTGCAAAATAAATGCCCAGCGTACAAGTAGGTGTTTTATGGACGCTCTTCCAAGACGGTACTAAAAACCGATATAAAAACAAGAGCTAAACCTCTCTGGAGGAGGGACTCCGCGTGGGAGTGTGGCTGATGGTGGCGCCATTGGGAGGTAAAACAATTAAATCGCATGATCGTGTCATGTGCACTGAAGTGAGTCCTTGACAGAGTGTGGATGTGGATGTGGATGCGCCCCTACAATGTGCCTTGTTGGATTCGAATTGAATTCTCGGTGATAATTATTGCGTTGTTTCTTTTTGGCAGCCAGTTAATTCATTCTCGGAAAGGACGAACATCGAGGCCATATATATACATACATGCAGGGAGAGTGGCAGAGGGCGAAATGTGCTTGAAGTGTCTAAAAGTGCTTCGTGCTGTTAGTCGATTCGCGTGCGCAGATATCATGCGAAAGTGTCGTTGATCGGAGTGACCCTATACCCAGAGCTGGCCGCTATGGTATTTGGATGGACCAATTAATATGTGTCCACAGAATACGGTGTGTAACACCTACACAACTTGTTTGTGCGGTAGATTTCGTTAGAAATGTAAAATTGATGAAGAAATGTGGCTGGGCTCCGATAGAAAGTCTGAAGCTACTGTCAAATTGAGGAGACTTAAGAGAGGAATCGCCTTGTGGCGTATTTAGTGAGAGGCGATTAAGACCTCGATTCACCAGTGTGCATCAATCTATGTCAAGAGTGGAAACAAACGAGTGACACATCGGACGCAACGAGCAATTGGGCACATTCAAAAACCTAGTTATAAGTCGACTAGATTTGTCTGAACTAGATGAAAATCGAATGCAAAAACTGTAGATCTGGCGGTAACGTCACTTTTCTTGACAGACAGTCAACTAGATTTGTCTGGCTTAGGTATACGAACGCGTTGACTAGTCAACTTGAATTGCTTTTGTATTCTCGCTGTTAATTTTGAATTTTGACACTTCGAAATGTCAACTGAGCCGACTTCATTCGTCGGCTACCCATTCATAGACGACAACTGAGAAAACCGATCTAGGGCAATAAAAACTGAATTACATCAAGTCAGTCATTTGTCAGACTTACTGAACTAGAAATCCGAACTTCCCCATTATTTCCCTCTGTCAAAATTCTTAATGGTCGATAAAGTCACTGTTACTTTACGTCAGTCGGATACAACTTATTACCCAGTCGTGAATTTGTCGGCTACGTGCTACCCCTTCATAAACGTCATCTGAAAAAAATGTTTACGTAATCAACCTAGGCCAATTAAAATTCAGAAATACGGCGGCCGCCAGCTGTCAGTTAACTATAGAGTTTTGATCGTCCCCATGTTTCATATGTCTTTCTTAGTACAACTTACTTAGCTCCTTCGACAAAAACAATTCACATTTGCATGCAACACTATAAAGGTGTAACCAGAATCTGCTTGACAGACACTTGTAAGATCAAATATCATATTTCTTTGAATGAATTGTGGTTAACAACCCACGAACGAGGTCAATGTTGCCGTTTAGTTTGAAACATAAAGATGTTGCCACAAAATGGAATTGTCTCCGCCCGCGCACAAAGTCGTGTCACAGCAATACACATCATCACCGCATAAATTTATTATACCAGAGGACAAATAGTCACAATGCACATTCGTATTTAAATCTTCTCAACAGGTGGAGCGCACAGGAATCCTCCATATATCTATTGTTGGATAACGCCTGCGGCAGTGATCGTAAAATTTTACATACTAAATTGCGGCTTGCTCCCATGTCAAACAACAATTTGTCTATATGTGTCGTCATAGATAGAAGCGGCAGCATTGCCTGGCCCACGCATTGGTTTCATTGTGCGTCGTGCTGGGTAAATTGATTGACTGAATGTGGTTGCGTTGTTGTGAGCAGCGCACCAGAACCAATATTGACGACTGTGTAATTTACATGGCTTGTTGTTTATTTTGAAAGTCTTTCAAATTATTGGATAATCGCGTCGCTTTTTTTGATTGTACTAGATGTTTTTGGTTATACCAGCAGTTGTAGCGAATTTTAGTGACTCGTAACAGGGCTGGATGATGTGTGTCTGACAGAAAATAACTTATTTTGTTTTTAAACTGACACTTGTGAAAATTTGTTCAAATAAATGAAACCACGACGACTATTTATATGAGTCTGTGTGTGTCTCTGCCCGCTAGATGAATAGAACGTCAAACTCATGTGAAAGTATACAAAAATTTTATCTATCTATAAGTGGCTAGATGTCAAATTTTATTTTATAGAGTCACTCAATATTTTGACGAGGTGCTCAATGATTTCATTCAATATTCGGATCGTTGGAGCATCTATAGTTTAATAAGTCTGACAACTGGCTGACTTGTGACTTGATGTATCTCAGACCTCAGTTTTAATTGGGGACATTCAAGTATCTAGTTTAGTAAGTTTGACAGCTGTCTGACTAGATGTATCTCGGTTGTGATTGGTTGAAATCGGTCCTATGAGCAGCTGTTTCAGATGTCATTTATGGGGGGGTAGCCGACGAATCTAGTCGAGAAATTCGTGACTGAGTACTAAGTTGACAGTTCGCATAATGTGGTTGACGTAGAAAAAGTGACGTTACCGACCAATCTAGTTTTTGCGTTCAGGCTACATCTAGTCCAGACCAATCTATTTGACTTAAGATAACTAGATTTTTGAATGTGCGCATTGGCTAAGATCGGTCACATGAACAGTTTTTTCAGTTGACCTCTATGGTGGAGTAGCCGTGAATTTTAGCTGTCATCTGTCAATTTTCAGTTGTAACGTGTATTCTTTGGTTCACCTCTTATTTTATTCCCAAGAACAAATTTGTTGAATAAAGACATTGACAGTTCGCATTAAGAATCGGACAAGTGAATTTTGATTGGAGAATTTCAGCAAGTAGTCAGTGACAGAATGCGGAAAAACATATGAAAAGGATGACTCTTTCGACAAAACAGATTCTAAGGGTTAGTGCGCCTTTATTTAACTACAGTGTTGAACGTCCCCTACGTACGTGAGTGAGCACTTGTTCATCTGGTTGTGATTGCTGTCCCTTTTTTTTTCTAATTTCGGTGGGAACTAAGACTGGAAGCAGGCGCGTGGGATTTGCCAGAGAAGTGCCGATGTCTCTTGAATGTTGTATCGACAAGCACCTTCACAAGTGCGAAGAAGCAGAGGCTCGGACTTAAGGCTTTCCTTCAGGTGTGGGTGGCGATGGTGGCCTTCCTTGTACGGTCTTCAATGTCAAGTTGTCAACTACGTTTTCTACCTAGCTCCTAGTTTTCCAGTCTAGATGGAGCTACATATACCTATAAGTGAGGCTTTTTGTAAACCATTCTACTATATAACTTATTTCCTTATTTCCACAGCACGTTGCCGATTCCGTACAGGACCGTCTCCGATTGAGCTGCGAATCGCTGGTGATGAAAATTCCCAACTTAGGAATGATCATCGACCTGACATACACCAATCGCTACTACAGCCCAGAAGTAAGTAAATAAATAAGGCAATTCCATTACTGTACCGTATTAATGAACGAATTTCTTTGCAGTTCTTCATCAAACAGGGCATACGCTACGAGAAGCTAATGATTCCGGGACATGAAATCCCCCCAAGAAATCTTGTACAAAAGTAAGTGTCTTAGTAATGTGCAGTCTGAAAAACTCTTTAAACATCCGTAGGAAATGTCAAACTTTGCCTTTCCAACAAATAAAATTGAACAAGCCAGTTTGTAAGTCTTGTGTTGCCTGTCAGACAGAGATAGGGAGAGATCAAAGCGCTCCATCGTACCCATTGCCTTATTGCCACTTACTAAATAAATTACTGTTCAAATTTCAGGTTCAATATGATGGTGAAAGACTTCCTCAGATCCAACAGCGAGAACAGTAAGTACACATCTTTTTATGGTCCATATTAACCATTCCCCGCCAGCCGAGCACAGTGATTTCTGGTGGGACGACGTTTTTATGTCCCACCACCCACAGTCATAACGCACACCAAGTCCACCGACTTTTTAGTGTTTTTAGTTCTGTTCCTTCGGTGCGGAGCTGCTGTTGTGGTTAACCTATAGCGAGCACAACAACCAGTTGTGTCTATATATTATATATTTACAATAACAAGTCAAGCGATTTGAAAAGATGCGAAATCACTGGCAATAAATTAGCTAACTGCCAGGGCAAACCGAGAAATCCGTCATGTTGCGGGCAATCCTTCTAGTTTCTAGACCGCACAGAATCCACTTTTTTCCCTTGCACCTATCATATGGCACGGTACATACGCAGCACCACAACCAACGGCAATGTCTGGGCTGCTGTTGTGCCGTCGCCGCCGGCCGTCGCGCCAGACTCTTGTTTTGTTCTGTTGCAGGAGTGATAGGAGCGCGCGCGCGCGCACGCGTGCAATCAAAATTTATTGGCTCAATAGTTTTAGGCCGCAAAAAAGAAATTAACAGGCCGGCATTAAAAAACAAAAACAAACCGGTGACTGGCTGCCACTTTGGCGGCAGAGATGCATACATAGGCTTGCCGAATGTGCTACAGGGTGAGGCAAAGACATTACCCTAGGCTGTGCGCATGCGGACTAGTGCGCGGTATTAATGCGAATGGGAATTTATCGATCTGTAATTGCAATTTGTACATCATCGCTTAAATGGAAAGGATCCCACGGACAGGACATACGAGCGAGAGCGAACTCGCTTTGAGCGCTGAGGCTGACAGCTCTGGTTACCGGTTGGATAATTTATGCCGAAACGAATGGATTTTATTGTGTTTAACACAGTTGGGTACTGCAGTTGATGATAATTGAAAGGGACGTTAAGGGCTGGGTGGTGTATTTATAGGGTATACAGTCGATTTGAGGGTCTCTTGCAGGGACTCAAATGGGAAAGCTATAGGCGTCTATGTGTAATCTGTTGGTTGATTCATTCGGTTGTTTTTGCTACGGCGCAGTGATTCTTTGACCCCTCGGGAGCTCGCTTATCCAAGTGGTCCTAGGATTTTTTCAGTGTATCTAGAAATCATATTCGACGGTACAATGATGCAAGAGTTTCCATGGCCAAGTGAAGACTTTCTACTCGGGACTTTGTTGCTCTGTAGTGCCAAAGCTTTTCTACTCTCAGGTCTGGGACCGAGCGAACGTTCACGGAATTAATTTGATTTTATATATGAAACAAAAAAAATGACCGTCACGTAATGCTTAACAGACGACGCGATTCGACCCCTGTTCTGTCGCAGAGAAGCCCGAATTATTTTGCTGTGCTCTCTTGAATGGCATCTTGGAGGTTGCGTCTCGCGAGCCTAAAGGTTGCTAGTCATTTATAGAACTCTGACCTTGTTCTCTTAGATCGCTGGCCGGAAGGCACTCAAGCCTAAACTTTTTGACGCCCATTTACCAGCTGATTTTTAGGCATTGCCGAATCGCGTGCTGTGGTGATCTTCTGTGTCATTAGTTGCGATAGGATTACCGCTGTTTTGCTGCTGGATGTGAAGTCGATATTCATCATTTCCATGAACGGATTTTTGTCGAAGCGTTTATCCTACCATTCAAGCGTTTTCCTAGACCTGTTTTTGTCCATCGCTTGATGTACGACCAATTAAAGCGAGCAGATAAGATCTTATGTACCTATACAAGCAGGGTTGCCAGAATTTTGTCCTTGAAAAAATTTATCCCAAAGTCGTTGCCAAGGAAGAAGCCCGAAAATCGTTTAATTTTTTTCCAATTCCTTAAGTAATTTTTTTTTAGTACTTTTCCCACTACCTTCTGCAACTGGCCTATGTGGCTTGTGTGTGCTTGTGTCAAATCAAAAGGTCTGCAAAATAAATTGGTGTGCCTGCAAGTTGAACGACTGTTCGATGTCACTTGACTGCAAGAGTGCTGCAGAGTTTTAAAAGTGCGGATTTGTTCGAAGCCCAAATTTGTGTTGGGCGCTCATTGAAGAAATTTCCATCGTTTTTTAAGAGAAAAGATAGCCCAAAATACGACAAAGCGCCCAATCTGGCAACACTATGTACAAGTGCTCCGAGTCCACTTGATGAAAGACAAGCGTTCCACATACATGCCGGTCTTAATGAGAAGTTAAGGTCTACAGTCGGCTCTGCGCCTCTTCGTGCCACAATCCCATTCAACTTGTAACTCCCAGCAGTCCCTCATTGTTGCAGATCGGCTGCCTTTCATTTACCATAGTTTATATCATTCGCTCAGTTCTCAGTCTCGCAGTGTTGTCTGCACTATATATATTGCCATTCTCCCATCAGAGATGCGCGCAACAAGCGAGTTAACAACGCGATAATCCTTTTGTCCCACGTAAACCAAAACAAATCTGTATTTGCGTGTACAAGGTCTCTTCACTCCTGCGCCGGCCGCCCAAGTAACACAACATCAATTCAATTAGCATGCTAAAACATTCCTTTTGCAGCTCACCGTCTCCATCTACACTCAACCAGCACCAGTTAGTATCTGAAAGATAGTCAGAGCATAACATGGCGAGATAAGAATCTCTGCTGCAGGTTAACAAATGCGCCACACGAATTCAACGCCAAATCATAACCGCACAGCGAGGAGCACCAGGCGCTTAGATTCTCCTCGTAGATAAAAATTTCTATAAACAGAATAGATACAGATTCGGAGATGCATACGCTTCCTTGTAGAAGCACGTAGCGTGTCGTGGCACAGGGGGTGTATATGTAGTGATAGAGCGTGGGCAGATGTAAGTAGTCTCTTGTGTCTGCTGCACTACTGTGCCGCGCTTCATACAGATCGTGATGATGTTGTCGTCGTCATCGTTATTGTATTCGTGTCTCAAAGCGAAATGGCGGCATTTATAAAAGATGCATATCGTTTCGGGAAGGGAATGTGCACCCGTTGGTTCGCCAAAAGAAAGTCGGATTGATCGAGATTTCACAAATCCTTTTCTTCTTCTTAAAAAAACAAAAAAAAAAAAAAACAAAAATTGAAAACGTAGGATCTTTGACTGATTATCGTTCTTCTTCTCTTTCCATTGCAGCTAAACTTATTGGAGTCCATTGCACGCACGGTGTGAATAGAACTGGATATCTGATTTGTAAGTTTATGATATCTGAGATGAAAATTCAAGCCAAGGATGCTATCCGCCGTAAGTGAAAATAAATTTGCATTGTTCAACATAAATGGCGAATGGATTTCCGTTTTTTTAGATTGCTAGTTCTGTGGGGGATATCTTTTGACTTGTGTGCGCCATCTATTGGTGGAGAATACTTTCGTTCTATTTTAAGTTTCACTGTTGGATAGTCTAGGACTAGATGAAAGCTTGCTAATCAGGGCTGCAAGTCTTTATAATGCACCGGGACAAAAAAAGTGGAAACGCGACGGAATGAAAGGGAATGGAACGCAACTGAATTCTGTACAGTTCCACGCAATCTCACAACGAAACGACATGAATGTCGGTATCTTAATGTATAAACAATAAAAAACCTTTTGCGAAAGAACCACAACACCATTTGACAGAATGCCGAGCAATAGAAGGGAATGCCACACAACGGAATGATCATAAGTGTCAAGAAACACAATAAAATTACTGTCGCGAGAAAACGTAGTGAGTTCCTTTGCATTGCACAGAATTTCTTTGCGTTCCACAGAATTCCTTCACTTGGGGCTGGGTTTTTTTCTGACGTTTTTCCTTGTCCTATACATATAGCGCGTTGTTTTGCATGACGCAGCATCTCGCTATGCATAGCTAAGCATTGTGCCACGATATTTTGCGTGCAATAGTAGAATTCCATTCGTTTCTAACCAATTGGGTCATTGGGTGGGTTCTGTATTATTCCTTACGTTCGCTATTTGAAGTCGCTTTTTGTTGCTTTTGGCGGTCTGCTGCTATTTGCTTTGGAATCCTCATTTGTAGTCCGAAATCATTTATTGCGTGGAACCCTTTTTAGTGTCCCCCTATTTATTTCCTTTTCAGGCTTCCATGCTGCTCGAGGCCACCAAATCGAACGTCAAAACTACCTACAAGATCTGACAGGACGTGTAGCTGCAGCATCAACAACAAGGGGCGAACCGTCCTCTAACAGGCGAAGTAGTCAAACAGAAAGCAGTACGACGAACTCAACAAGAGCGGGCCAAACATACGGAGACTATCGACGTAGTCAGGCTTCGAATCGATCAAGCGAATCTACGTCGAACGCACAAACCAATGGTAGGCGGAGAAGATCCCACCAGTCACAAGACAAACTGTATCCGGCTTATTAAATCGCAAAGCCATCCAATTTTTGTATAAATATAAATATTTTTTTTTTTAAGTACCTAATAAAGTTTTTGTTTCTTAAAAACTGTCTGTTTACATGGACGCATAGTTGAAAGGACTTGCGCCACCATAAACTAAATGTTATAATTGTGTTTGCACTCACGAAAAGAAGACTTCTGTCAGTCTCAGACTGATTGCAAGACTAGCAGGATGCAAGAGCAAATTACAGATCACAAAGGTATGTGCTCCAAAATTTATTCGCATCTCTCTTTCTCTCTTTGGTTTACATGTGCTCGATGGCGGCCTCGCTCCTAATCGCAAAACAATTAGGTACCAAATACCAAAAAAAAAAACCAACATCCTTCGTGCTTCTCCGGCACGTCCTAAGCAGAAGCACAGCCAAAAATAACCGCAAGATTACCGCAGCGTCGCGCCGTCCAAGATCAGCGATCTTATCTCGTAAAAATCGCAAGATCGCATTGTAATTATAATAATTTATCGTTGTCGATCTGTTTGGCTTTAATGGACATGCGTTCGAGAGATGAAAATTACCGCCGCGCCGCCACGGATCTTGGGTTAAATTCAAGAGAATTACATCACTAAAGACGGCTACGAACATGGTGATCGTGGCTGTACAACCACCACCATCAACCGCATCGTGTGGCCAGTTGATATCCCGAAAGGCAGACGCGACAGCGACCTTTGCCAAATTAAAATCGGCGATTTGCTACGCATATTAAACAGTTTTTTTTTTTCTGTTTTTGCCGCGTCAAACCGAAAGTAGGTAGGATTTTGGCAGGGAAATGAGAAGGATGCGATGCAGCCAGGGAGATCATTTTTTTGTTGGAAGGCTGTTGTTTTTGGAGACATTTTTCACGTGGATCATCGTCAATCATCATGGAGAGGGATCAGCTGTCACACTCCTTACAACTGAGTGAGGCTGTGAAAGAAAGAATTATTATGCGTCTGGCTGGTTAATTTGTTGGCTGGCGTCAGAGGTGGTATAGGTGGTGCTGGTCAATCAACGTTCGTGATGGGTTCCTATGAGATGTGCATACAGGTGTCTCCGTCTCTGGTATATCCTCCGCAGGTTATTAATTGTGGTGCGGCATCCAAGTCTGTAGGAGTAAACAAGTACGATAACCTTCGGTTTGTTGCACACTTGTGGAACACGTCCACTATTGGGCTGTCCGATCGCTAAACAGAGCATAGTTGCAAAACGGGGACGTTTAAAAATTTGGTTAATGTGGTATTCGATTGGGCTTCTTCAGATTCGCTCTCAGATTTCAGATTTCGTGTGTCTAATCGAACATAAAAACGTCACTTGCTCTTCTTTGTTTTGATATTTGTGCGATTGGAATATGTGTAGCCTTCGACACTTTTCTAAGCGTTTTCCATTCACTGGTTAAGTTTTATGAGAAAACATTCAGATTGATTTCTAAACATTTGTACATAAATAACTAACAAAAAATAGATCAACCCGATGTAATTCGTTTCTTTCCAGTTGAAAAATTTCACGAAAATGTAAACAAACTCCACTAGTTGTCAAACTCAAACGTACTTGTATTGGTAAGTCTGAAGCAAATCTGAGAAAAAATCCAGTGCTCTGAAATCTGAAAAAGATTTCTTTTTTTGTACCAAACGAACATAAATAGTGCTCTGAGAGCACCCAATCGAAAAACACATAAGTCTGGCAGCTGACTGTTTTGATGTATTTCAACTTTTTTCATTCACATGAAAAGTTTCTTTAGTTGACGTTTATGGAGAGGTAGCCGACGAATATAGTCAATAATTTCGTGACTGAGTGCTAAGTTGACAGTTCGCATATGTGGCTGACGTATAGGAAAGCGACGTAACCGACAAATCTAGTTTTTGCGTCCAGGGTACAGACCAATTTAGTCGAATTAAGATAAATAGATTTTTAAATGTGCCCAAAATGTTCTCTCCAAAGCTAGACGTCATCCGAAAATGAAGTCTTGTCATTTTGAAGATTATATAAAGCAACACCGTCACTGAAAATAAAATACCAGGGGCCTGTAACACAACGCGACAAGTCAACAAGTCTAAATTCACTTGTCCACTTGCGTACAAATTAATTCTGTAACAGAACGTAAGCCGTTGCACTTGTCAAAAGAATTAAATTCCCTTGACTTGTCGGCATTCTTCGACAAGTGTTTTATATGTGAAGATGGCAAAAATCACGGAAGACAAAAAAAGTGTTATTTTAACAAAAATAAGAGAAGAAAAAGATATCCTATTTGGTGCTTTCAGTGGTGTCCTAACAAAAGAAAATAAATGTACAAAGTGGAAGGAAATACACAGGCTGGCAAAAAGCCTAAATGTTGTTGCGCAAAATAAGAATTGGACGTATGTAAGGAACGTATTTTGGCAAAATGTTAAGAAACGCACAATTGTGTAAGTATGTACTAACTAAATAAGTAACATTATTAACACTATTTGTTTTCTGCTTAGGTATTACATTTAAAATGCACTTGTCAGTTTTTGACAATAGCCGTGTTTTTTGAGCTGCGATCTCAGCAAAGCAAAGTAAAGTAGGATTTTCAGCACGCGATTACAAAAAACTTCAACTGAGTCTCGAAGTGTCAAGTAGAGCGTAGTTGTTGTAATTGCGTGATAAAAATCCAACTTTACTTTGCTATGCTGAGATCGAAGCTCAAAAAAACACGGCTAATATTCAGATCACTTGTCCTCATTGAACCACAGTTTGACAAGTGTGTCTTGACACATGTCGTGATCTGTTACAGAAAGAGGGAAATTATATAATTTCCCACTTGTCATCTTTCATCGCGACAATTGTCGCAGTTCTGGCGGACTTGTCGTTTTGTGTTACACAATCTTTGACAAGCTGTCGAAATTAACTTGTCCTACAACTACTTGTCGCGTTTTGTTACAGGCCCCAGGTAGTATTGACAAAATTCCATTGTAAAATTTCAACAAAACTGGTTTTGTTGAACTGAAAAAAATTTGTTATAATGGTAAATGAATTTTATCAATACAACTTAAGTTTTATCAATTTGAACAATATTTTATCAAACGGATAAAACATTTACTACAAAACTACTTTGTCAGATTAACAAAACACAATTTTCAGTTTAATAAATCAATATTAGCCGTGTTTTTTTGAGCTTCGATCTCAGCAAAGCACAGTAAAGTAGGATTTTCATCATACAATCACAACAACTACACTCTACTTGACACTTCGAGTATCGGTTGTAGTTGTTGTAATCGCGTGCTAAAAATCCTACTTCACTTTGCTTTGCTGAGTTCTAAGCTAAAAAAAAAAACACGCCTATTGTATCAATTGAACAATTTTGTTGTTGAATTAACAAAGTTCTTATTATATCAATAAAAACAGAACCAAAAATCACTTTTGTAAATGTTTGTGAAATTGACAAAACTTATGCAAAATGTTTCTTAGCCAAACAAAACACAGATTATCAATATTACTTAAACAATTTGTTGAAATGAAAAAAATGTCTGTAGAAATAACAAACATTTTGTAGAATTGATAATTCACGTGTTAAATCAATAAAAATACATTTTAAACATTGCAATCCTTTGAATGTATTTTTATATGTATAATTTATATTTATATTTATATTTCACACTCGAGTTTGTTAGTGCGCATAAAAATAACCGGTACAAGTGAATAAAAAAGACAACATTTTAAAACTAAGGAAATAATTCATAATTCATAAACTAAACCTCTCCTCAGTGAAAGAAAGTGCGATAATTAACTGTTGTGTTGTTGAATTTTTATCAGGTAAATACCTACTGTGTTCGTATTATTGAAGTTTCGATGTTAAGAGAAGTATTTTCCTGATAAAAGACATTTACCTATCCCTACACAATACATAATTATATATTATTTTATCTGAACTAAATACTAAATAAAAATTGTGAATAAAAATCGATCAAGAAGCCCTGATACAACACCCAAACATTTGGCAACATTTTTTTTATAAGGAAATACCATTGGGAGTGCAGTTTTAGTATAAGTGAATGAATTTAATTTATCTTGTATAATTATAATCATTTATTAATATCTAATTTATTTTACGAGGGTATTGTAAACATATTTTGGATATAATTGCTTTATTTAGATAAATACTTATTTCGTACCTTTAAAATTAGGTTGAAGGATAACTGCAAGTGAGTATTAATCATATCGACAAAAAAATTTATTCAATTCAACAGAACAATAAATGAAGAATTGGCAGACTAAACAATTCTGCTGATGAATCAACAAATTAAAATGCTAGAGCTGATAAAATGTTGCTATATAACCATAATATTTTGTTTATAGATTCAACAAAACACAACGGCAGTACTGAGAAATTGTTTCTGTACAATCAACAAGTGTAAATTCAGAAACGTCAAACATTTGCGCAGTGATGCGGCATCACTGCTTATTTGCGATGCTGATGCGTTGCTGATTGAATAAATGAAGCTTGAGTTTTAGAACGCATTGTTTACATCAAACATTTTAATGTCAAGAATAAAGATGGAAGTTTTGCTAATTAAAGTTTTTGTCGATTACTATGATCGTAAAGACGATAAATTTTGTTCATGCCTTAGTATTGTCGTTATTAAAAGCTTTACCTCCGCTGCGCTGAAATACTCAATGTAGAAAAATGAATGTTTGTGAGAAAAATTAAAAAAGAAAAACATACGTATCTATTGATCAAAATGTTTATTAACTTTCTTTTCTTTCGCTTCCGGCATTTTTCTTACTTTTTAGCCGGCGAATCAACAGCGCATCAGGTATTTCTGTGATGCTTTTTTTCGTTATGTTTGCGCATCAGTTTGATCAAATTTGCAATAATGAACACTTGACGTTGAAAGAGATGCCAATAGTTGCATTAATGAACATTTTGCAAAGCATCATGATGCTCTATTTTGATATTTTGCTGTTGATTTAACAAAATACAATAGCTGAATTGACAAACAAATTTTGTTAATTTGATAAAAAGCCAAAGACCAAATTGATAAATTTAATTGTTGATTTGACAGAACAGCAACGGTATAATTGGCAAATCTCTTTTGTAAAATGAACAACATTATGATTAATTTAACAAATTAACAAACAAACGATTTTCGTTAGCACAACTATTTTTTTATCATCACAACAAAAGTTGTAAGACACGATAAGACTTATTAACATTTTGTCAGTTTGATAGAAACATTTTGTTGGACGTATATTGACAAAAAAATTGTTGAATCAAGCCTCATTTTTATCAAATATTTTATTTTCAGTGAGATGCCCAGCTATCTCGAGCGTCCATTGCGATTATTTCATGTCACTGTATAGCTTTTATTCTCCTAAACTATGGAATGCTCTCAATAAATCGCCCAGCACTTTTAGGGGACTAACTCGATTGAGGTTATATGTTCACTTTCTCCAACACCAAGATAACTACAATATGCATCTAATTATAAGTCTGTAGCTGTAGCGAATTGCAAGCACAACCTTCCAGACACCTTCCGTCTGAATACCGAGCCACACTCCACTTCCAAAGTATCCCATTTCGACTCGCCTTAATCGCACCAAGTGCCGATAAATGCCCATCATTTACTCATAAATTGTCAATTTGTTAGGTTGCATTAATACCAACAACAAAATTATAGTTATTATCAGTCCGCATGCGCAGAATGGTGCCCCCAGAGGCCGCATTGCCAAAAGGCCCCAAAGCAACTTAATACGCGCCTAAAAACTCGGTCATGTCCATGCCATTCCTCACCTGCATAGTGCACCTACATACGTATCCACACAAGTGCTGTATATTATGAACGTCTCTGAAAGAGAGAGAGACCAAAAATCGAGCTGGAATGCATAGGGTTTCGGCTTAGCGTTAGCAGAAATCAACTTTAGCACCGCCACGCCATCATGCGGTGAGATAATTGCGTTGTCTCAGCGACGTAATTATTCATGGTCAATAAATTTGTTCGTCCGTGCCGTCACTCTGACTCTGGGGCGAGTGTGCAAAAACACAAAACTGGGATAACATGGACATTGATTTAAATAACAGCTATTAAGGATAATCGAGCGACCGGCGACCGGCGACCGATGAGATTTATTTATACCATATTCGGACCTTGTAAAGAATGCAATTTGAAAGTGACCAACAAAGCACAGACGTGGTGTACCTCACGCGGGGGCCTTCTAAATCCGGAAATGCAACCAGCTTCAGCTTGGCTGTAATAAATT
Source organism: Cheilosia variabilis (assembly GCA_951230905.1). Taxonomy (NCBI): domain Eukaryota; kingdom Metazoa; phylum Arthropoda; class Insecta; order Diptera; family Syrphidae; genus Cheilosia; species Cheilosia variabilis. Next base: position 55,556,100 of record OX579680.1, on the reverse strand, counting down.
GTGGCGGATCTAATGCGCGCTGCTTCGTGCTAAATGCAATTCCCTCGGAAGTTATAATGCCCACCCCTAATCCAATCTGTCCGACAGGTAAATCTTGCGAAAACACGAAGATTCACCGTCTAATAGTGGAATAGCTCACACACCTCCTGTGCCGGTGTTTGGTGCATGTTTCTAGGTGTTGCCGCTGTTGTTCTTGTAACGATGTTGACTGCTACAGGAGGCAACCTTCACCTGTTGTATTTTGTTTGTAGGGAGAGCCCCCACGAGATAGATGTACACCGCATGCCGTTTGTGCTAATTGTGTTAGATGTTGGGGTACTTTTTTTGTAGTTTGTGGAGTGAAGTTGGAGCGGTTTTCTTTCCCGGTAGGGGGTTTGACGTTCGTGTTAAGATGCTCTTTGCATTTGTCTTTGGGTTTAGTTTTGAACACATTTTGTTATGTATCATTGCCTATGCAATGTCATATTTAGTTGACAATTAGCTATCGATTGACGTCGCTTTATTGTGGACATTCGGATACCTAGTTGAACTAGATTTGTCTGAACTAGGTATACGAACTCGTTGACTAGTCAACTTGAATTGTCTTTGTATTCTTGAGGTTTATTTTAAATGTTGACATTTCCAAATGTCAACTGAGTATGCAGGCAGGATTTTCTAGAAAACGACCCCATTATTTCATTGATTTGGTATTCGATTGGGAGCTCTCAGAGCACTTTTTTTTTGCTCTGTTCGTTTGGTACACAAAAAAAACATTTTTTTCAGATTTCAGAGCACTTTTGCGAATCTGTATTTTTTCTCAGAGTTGCTTCAGATTTACCAATACAAGTGGATTATAGTTTGAGAGCTAGTGGAGTTTGTTTAATGTTTATATTTTCGTGAAATTTTTTAACTGCAAAGGAAGGTATTGCATCGGGTGAATCTATTCTTTTAAATTATTTAAGAATAAATATTTAGAAATCAATTGGGGGCTCAAATTTCGAATGTTTCAATATTAAATTTAACCAGTTAATGGAAAACGATTACAAAGGCGTTGCAGGCTACACATATTCCAATCGCACTAAATATCAACACAAAAAAAGGGCAAGTGACGTTTTTATGTTATGTTACATAAATTGGTAATACCAGAGTTGCCATTCATATCCGCAATTATATATACAATTGAAACCCGGTAAAATGTAAGCCCATTCGCTCAGTAACTACTGAGGATAAAGAGGACTTTCAGGTTCGATACCTGAAAAACACTAAAACACATACATCTCAATTTTTTTCAAAAGCGCCACCTCACAGATGTTTGTAGTACTCTCGGACAAACATTAAAAGAGTTCGACTGTCATAAATAAATATTCCTAGTTCAGCCACTCGGACTAGTAAGGTATGGAAAGAGCGGTGGATGTTCAACTTCTTCGTTCTTCGTTATGCTCACAATCAGAATTGATGGTGTTGAGCACGGTTGCCACTTGCATAAAAAATTAGCTACCAAAATTGTAGAAAAAAGTTACCAAACCAAGATAAAATTTACCAAAAATCTGGAGACGATCTAAAACACGAAGAGACTAAATAGAAATATATTATAAAAGCCATATCCATATCCTAAGACTTTTCTCTGATTTACATTATATAAAAAACCGCATGGCAGTGTAAAAACGTCCATTTGCTTAGTCTTTAGAGAAACTAAAAGAAAAGTGTAGAATTCTTAGCACTTTATTTTTATTTATTATAACACACATTTGTAAAGCATAAAAAAAACATAAACATTCATAAACAAACATTTAAAACATTCAAAAAAGCATGATTTTCTAAGCTCAAATTATTTTATTTGTTTTTTTTTAAATTTGCTTGTTTAAAAACCATTTCTAAAACATATGACTTTTTAATTCAGTCAGGAACGTAGTAGGAACTTTGTCAGTCTTTAATCAACACCAACAACGGGCACAAAATACCAACTGTTAGAAGGCACCTACTGTTTCCGAGCCTTTTTTCGTATAACAAGCCTTTAACAAATTAGAGTTTTATATCTGCAAATAAATAATAATGATTATCTATCCTATCCATATCTATATGGACGTAGTTATAAGCAGAAATAGAAAATATTTCGAAGTCAAAAGAAGAAAATTAGTGCATTCAGTACTTTTTTGAACAAAACAGGTTTACATGGGTGGTGCTGACGCATATGCAAATGCAATGCGTTCGCTCAGAAACAGTAATTCAGCATTTAAATGAATTGATATCGAGCTCGTATTTTTCGTGCTCCTGCTCAAAAAGTTACCATAACCAGATAAAAATAACCAAATTACCAAAACTCAAAAAACAACAAGAAAAATTACCAAATTTGGTAGAAAATTACCAAAGTGGCAACCGTGGTTTTGAGTTGGTGTAGCATAAATAAAAAAAGACCTGTTGACGCCATCTATTAACGTGTAAAAAAACCACAGTCTAAGAATCTAGTACATCTAGTACGTTGTTGTTTCTCGTTCGTAGAAAGCAAACCCCATCCAATTTCAAATGGCCAAGCTGGCTAGCTTTCGGCATCTCGGCGTTTTTTAAATCTGTTTTTTTTTTGACAGCCATTGCAGAAAACAATAGGCTCAATCGTGTACTTTCAGCATAGAAAAATTAAAAACGTCAAATATCAAAAATCGAGAGAGAAATCTCTCAATTTCAAGAGAAGTACAAGCTTTTTGTAAGAAAACCGATCATTCCTACAAAAAGCTTATGAAATGTCATTTTGACTTTATCGTAAAATGCAGCATCTACAAAATAAGTTAAACTAACCATTTTTTAATGCGCTAATATCATTGACTTATTATATATGGACTGTTAGTGAAATGTCACTTCCATACAATCTCTGCCCAGAAAATGACGCCAACATAACTAGCGCTCGTGGTTCTATGCGAAAAATAAGTGAAACAAAATGATAACCAACTTGGATTTCTCCATAGAATGCTAGAGCCACCTATTGAGCGTGAGTGGATTTGCCAAATGAAACGGTTGAAATTCAAATTGTTGCGGAATTGTTTACAATAGATGTCATCTCGAAATTGTGCTAGTTTAAATAATTAATAATAGATGAATCCAACAAAATTTGAATAAAAAATCGTTTTTCATTGTCCTATAAATTGCACAATTTTCGTATATTTATTGCGAGTTAGTTTTTTATGTTGTTTTTCTTTATAAATTTTAGAAATATGTTGCAATAACACATAACATATGTTTCTCGGGAAACGTTTAGATTATAAAATATTAATAAAATTTGATTTTTCTGTTCTACAAGAAACTAAAAATTGTTTGCATTTCGTACATTTAATTATTTTATTATTATTTTAATTATTTTGTGCTCTACTAATCCACTTTTACACACAGCAATCTCTTGAAATTGTAAGTTGTTCATATGACCTTCAGCGATATAGTCAAAAATTATTAGATCAGAGAAACTTGAATCATATTGCAAATTGCAACCAATTATATGTACAACACATCATTTTTTAATTTTAAATCTTTATTCAATAAATCGCAATAACACAGTCTTATGCAAAACTATCTGCAACGAAATGGAAACGTCAGATGTGAGTTTCCAATTTATTCCGCTCCGAACCACGAGAGCTAGAGCGTATGTTGGAACCAACGCGAAGTTGTCTACTAGCAGTCCATTTATAATAAGTCAATGGCTAATAATGTTCTAGGAGAATATTCGATTACAACTTCTTCCTCCGACATCTTTGAAGACGAAAATAAATAGAGTTTTACTTGTCAAGCTTTTGAGCTGTCACTTAGCTGCCAGTTTTAATTTTAAATTTTTCAGTAAGTCGGAATTCGGCGACTAGAAAATTACGAAAAAATGAAAAGAGGGGAAACGGATTTCTCTCTCATTTTCTTAAATTTTCTCAGTAGGTGGTCGCATTTGCACAGTTTAGTAGCAAATTTTTAATAATTTTACGTTTGCAAAAAAGTAACCGAACGAACCTATTTTGTCCGACTTTTTTGTATATTCAATTTTGTTCGCAATATATACCCAATCGGGTTAATTTATGTTTTTTTTGGCATCTGATGGAATTCGGATTGCATCAGAACCAGAACCGCAACTCACGAGGAACCTTCTTCGAATCACAAAACGATATTTTACTGTATTCTTATTAAATATGCTACATAAGGACTATTTAAAAAGGACGGAAACAGCTGTCCCCGACTTAAAAGCAAACCAAATGGAACACTCCTGGCCTCTTGCCAAACTTTACTTAACGCTACACTCCGTGCAGTGTCATTGAAAGTCCTAGTTCTTGATCTAAAATGCATGTACTGTATACCACAATCAGTTCAATGTCCCTTTCCCCAAATAAATAGAAAACCCTCGTTGAAGACAATACAAAACAACAAATCTCCGCTCTCCTTGGTCGTTTGCCATGAATTTGTTCTGGCATTTAGCTAATTAGAACAATCAATTCTTCCCAATTAACCCCTGTCACCAGTGACCGCCCCCAAACACAGCAGCTGTACTTCCATCCTACATGACCGCACACTTCAAAATATCCATTATAGTCCTGCCCGAAGCAACATCTCAACATGCAAGTAATTGATTGGATGTAGTTTATTAGCCACCCAAAGGAGTGGGAGTCCATGCTATTCCCTGTCGCTTTAAGGATTAAAGGATCCTCTCACGAAACAGAAAGGCGAAATCGATTCGCTATAAAATTAGATCCCCAAATACCTATATACGTTTGTTTGTAGAATCTAATTCCATACGGAACCTGGGGACTGGATATTTATTAACCATCCTTTTTCGGTTCGGTTACTTTATGGAGAATTAATTGGATTTGTCGATAGATATTCGAGCAAGTATGTGTACGTACAGCGATAATAGAAATTTATGCGAGCGGATTAGGGATGTGGATTTCAATTGGCCATATGTGAATTGAGCCGAAATAAATAACGATAAGGATCGGATCAATAAGTCGAAGGATTTGTTATTAATCGGCGACCGATGGATTTCCCTTGAATATTTGTGACAACAGTTGGAGGTATAGGTACAGCATATACAAGTAGCGATGCATGATTGTTTATTAAGACTGTGGCGCCACAAGGACAATTTCACACATTTTGACAGCAAAATAGATACACTTGAGAAAGACATGAAAAAAAAATATGTATACAAAATTGCAAAGGCCCTTTTATAGCTGTGTACGAGTACTGTGCCCTCCCGTTGAGAAAACAAGGACATGGTTGGTTGAAGACTCTGTGAGTTACTGTCCTATGAGACTGTCACAGACAAAACGCGTTGGGTGAGGAGAAAAAATCAGGATGTGAGTACAATAAGTTTATACATGGAGATTCGGTAAGATGCAAGAACTAGGACATCTTCTTCAAGGAATTGCGATTTTTAGTTTTATTTTTTACGTTTGCAGGTGCCTCAGCTGTCAGTCGTTAATGTCACGTTGTCCTGTCATTGGGTAGTATGAATAAAACGTAGTAATTGCTTTTACTCAAGAGAAATGTCAAAATCGAAGCATTTGCTACATTTCGTATGAATAAAAACCAATTTGAGTTAGTTCCAACTTTTGACATTTTCGAAAAGCGGCGGCACTGTCCTTTTACTCACATCGGTATGAATAAAACTTATCAGACAAAGCAAATGCTATGCAAATTCTGAGTCTGCTATTTAGTTGACTCAGACCTTTTGCTAAATATTTTGTACGCACATTTTTTACATAAAACAATTTAAGCATTGTGAATTTTTTATGTTTTGTTTATAAATAGTTAAATTAAGTTTTGTTCGTGCAGGAAAACCAAACAAAACATGGATGCGATAAGTTTTCACATTATACCTGTTTTACCTCTTGTTGCTAACGTTCGTGCTCATAAAAAACAGTATAAATGACGATAATAACTTCTATCAATTGTTTCCTTTCACGCGTGAAAATGTGGACATTTTGGCTAATACCTACTTTTTTTAAATGATAATCTTGAGTATCTCTCACTCTTTCAAATATCCAGAAAATGAAATCTTTCGTAAGGTATTTAGGAGATCCCGGCTTTCAGGTAAACATTTTAAAAATCATGGCTTAGCAGGTGAAAAATGTATGTGTTTAGGTTGGTGTTGGAGAAGATCTTGGTGTTCATTACAACCGTTAATTGGCATGTGTGTCAGCAAGCGATTTGGCAAATAAAATTTATGTTTCCAGGTGCAATTGTAGCTATAGATTGCGTTTGATCATTTTCCCGCACAAATTTGAAAATAAATTCAAAATAAACAAACCACCGGACAGTTGTCACTTGTCAAGTTTGACAGAAATTGCTAGGCATGGACATGTACCAGAGATGAATGAATAAAAGAGATGGATATCTTTCGTACGTCTATCCCCCCAAAACCCATTTGTCTACATTGTTCTTTTTGTAATTTCAGCCCCTGTCTGTGAATACGTGTGAGTTACAAAAAAACATGTTGCTAATGGACGGCCGCCAATCGTCTTGCTTTTATGGGCATCGCGGTGTTTAATTGTTTTGTGTTTCGTATTGAACTTGTTTGGTTTTTGGGGAGGTTTTGAATAAATTGAAAAAAATCCTAAAATACACATTAGAAAATACCGAATTCCTGCATTAAAGTCCAATTCATGAACTCACATATACTTGAAAAGGAATGAGCATGGGTGCGTGACTTCATGAATTTTTCGGGAAAACAGCTTGTAGGCAGCCTCTTTTCCACTGGAAAGTTATATATCTCTGAATTCCATTATCTTTGACATGTACAGCGAAGTAAATGCTGTGTTCGAATTTTCGAACTTACTTTAGCAAACTAGGTTTTTATTCATACCGATTCAAAGCATTTGCTAAGGGCTTTTCCTTTGCTAAAACCTTTTACTCAAAGCAAATGCTAGTTTTTATTCATACGACCCATTGAATGAACAGCTGTAGAGGGAGTTAAAAACGAGGTTCTGGCATAAATCAGTGCCACCAACCAAACCCGTCTTAGATGAAGAGAGTTTGTAAAGTTTACAAACTATATCCTGTTCTAGGTTGTAGGTAGGTTTGACATTGAATTTCAAACCTCTAAGGGGTACTTTGACACTCATAATAAGCCTCGTGTTTCGCATTTCTTCCGATTATGTATGGTTTCCTCAAAGCCTGAGGTAAGCCCATCAGACCCAGGGCTTTTCTAAATTCCCAGAGAAACACCAAGCTTTTGGTCAATGTATAGATTTAGACGTCGAAATTTTGGACTCGATAAATTACTTTCAGCGCTATTCGCCTATAGCGAGCGGAGAATAGAAGAACCCTGAAGATCAAAATGGCCGCTTGCGGGTTACCGCATCGACTGTCAATTTCTTGCTTATAGGCAAAGTACAAAGTTCTCTTGAAGAGTTATAGTGAGAAAGACGTCAACCACGTGAGATCGTAGTAGAGATAAAAACTCGGACACCGTCAAAGCGGTAACTAGAAAAAAAAATTTAAAAACGTCGAATTCAGATCATTAGGTTCGTTCGGTTACTTTTTTTATTATTATTATTTATTAAAAATTTGCTAATAAACTGTGCGAATGTGACCACGTAAAATTGAAAAAAATAAGATCCCAACGGCAAGACGTGGTCCGTATGGTTGCAAAAAGCGGTCCAACGACATCAGAGGTTCCCAGAAGCCCTACGATGGCATCGTGATTTCTGATTCTGGCTGGAGGGACCTACCTGTTCTGGATCTGGCTGTCAGGAAGCAACATTCCGATGAACATGTTTGATGTTTGACTTTCAAAAGGGACAAAAAATGTAGTGTCAAACAGAACGGAACTGGCTGTCAAAATGCAACTCAATTTGAAAAATATTTCTTCGATTCTGGTCGCGTCAAAGTGGGTTGAATGTCACGAATTCATTTCGATTATCAGTTGAAGTTGAAGTTCGTCCACGTTGACATTAACAATTCCATGTCAAAGTGCCCTAAAAAAAATTAAACAACTCAAACTTTTATCGCAACTCATCATCAAATCAAAAAAAAAAAGGACAAACCCAACACTCCCACCAATATAATCGATTATCGTGATTTCTCACTGCCAAAGGTAAACATTCGGCCCGAAAAACAATCAGGATCTCAATGCCAACGCACACAGAACTGCAACCATACCTACAGCCAGACCACAGTGTAGCACATGGAAAGTGTTACGTTTAGCACCGCTGTGGCACGACAACGCCGCGCCGCCGGCCAACAGATTTGTATCTTATTAGTGGGCGGGCGCAGATCGAAAACCGCAACCACTTCCATACTGCCGAATTCCAATATTTGATTTTCCCATGACCGCGCGATCGATCCGCAGCAGCCCGGAGGATGCGACCGAGCAACACAGCAACAGAGCGTTTAAATCATTTAACCAGAAGCAGAGGCATTTGCAAGCGGAATCGGAACCGGGCTCCGATTCGAATCAGATACATAAGAATGTAATGTGGAGGTGGCAAAAGTCAAAGGATAACCATTTTGGGAAGATTTGTTTGTTTATGCGTGTAATGCGCGCGCCGCCGCCGCCGACTCCCCTGCAGGGATATCTGTCTGATTGCTTTTTCGCCGATGCCAAGGTAATTATTTCACTGGAAGGCGATGGAGTTCCCTTTTTGTGCTTCGCGATTTATGCTTTTAATGATACATCCAGTTCCAGAGATGATTGTCAGATAAGCACAGTTCCGAGAAATGCCCCAAAAGGATGTAGAAGTGTTTTCCAATTCAAACAGCATTTCCATAAATGCACTCAACTAGAGTACACCACACCCTCAAGTGGCGCCACGAAAAGAACAGGTCACCAAGACTTTACGAGTGCACTGAACTCGCTTCGAGGAGGTTGCATATATAACGGGGAAAAACAGAAACACATCCATCGAATCCGGTGCCATTAAGAAGATGAATAAACTATCCCAAGGACTTGCCTAGGACTGCTAAAAAAAAACGAGTATATCTATTAAAAAGCAATTACGTCCATCTTATTTCACTTACGGATCAACAATGACCGATGAAAACGATGACAGAGACGTATAGAGAGACTTCGGCAGGACTTCGCCTGGTTCTCATCGATAAAACCTATGGCGCCAATGTCGGGTCGATGTCGTCCTGTGAAACGAAACTTTTCACCGCATTTTTTCAACTCACAGAGAAGACTGTGTGTCTCTGTCTGTCTGGTTTGTGCTGCTGTTTTTGGCCAACAAATAATCACATTTCGCCGAAGAGAGCGATGAAATTAAATTTTTATTTTTATTTTTTATTTTGCTGCTCCCTTCGTATATTCATGCGGCAGATAAAAATGGTTTATTTTTAGCGCTCACTAAGGACATTGTCGTCCGTAGTAGACACATCAATAACTTGTGCAAGCCACCCAGACTGGCTGATGCCATGCATGCACATTCCGATGTAACTCATGTCTTTTGTGCAGGGATATAGACACATTTGTGATGTGTTTGTGGTGGGGCGCAAGGATGCGACCGTTTCTAGGAAAAGATAAAGAGATATTGCGCTCATCCTCTTGTGGCAATCTTTCCCATCATCTGCAATTTCAATATGACAAATTGTGTCACACGAGACGGGGGAGGCTTGAGTGCAGAAAACGGCAGAAAACGACAGAAAACGGCAGAGAATTATGTGTCTTCTCGTTGTCCCCGTTGGCGGTGTAAGGTAGCTGGACGGCGCGACTAATAAGGTGCTCAGTTTGCGTACCCTCGAGTGGAGCGAGTATGTATGGGTTCCGGCTTGTATTTCGATGCAACTTCCCGCACTACCGACCTCTAGTCCATCAAAAGAACGAATGCAACTATACCCATACCGAAAGAAAAAACCTTAGTTGAATCAATCACGTTTCATTGTTGATTGAAAATCCACTGAAAATATTCAAACTGAATACGAAAGTGGTTGTTTCAAATAACGCTGCGTGATTGAATCAACTATTATTTTTTAAAGATCATGTATTTAAATATGTTCCTGATTGTTTCAAATATTACATAATTGATGTTTTATGAACAACTTCGTATTTGATTTAATGGTTAAGCAACAATAAACGTGATAACATGATACATCAGCCTTTTATCGGTCATAAAAATAGCCAGTCATAGACAACAGTTGTTAAGGTATCACGATTGTGTTCGAATAGATCAGTATTGACAATTTGTAACTTCAGCAAAGTATGAAAATTATTACAGGATCACAAATATTGTACGGGCATAACGTATTAATACAATTGAGAAACCAGCAATCAACCACGATTGTTGTTAGTGTATCACGCATTATATTCAGGTATATAATAATGGTCAGCTAATTTTGTTTAGCGCTTTTTAAATCTAAAAAAGTATAAACAGGAATTTTTGTTTAGCATGATCGTATATTCTTCTTTTATTTGCAATGCATTTAAAGGAGCAACACAAATTTAACATTTATGTAAAGGGTCCGCCAAATAACTTTTTTTTGAAAATGCTATAAAAAAAAAACTACTGAATATTTTCTCAAATTTCTTTTTTTATTTGAAAGTACAATCCTTCCGGTTAATAATGGAAAATAATTTCATTCAAATGGCTGCCTCGGCTGGCCATGCAGTAGCCTACACGATCGGTCCAATTTTTAAGCACATTATCGATTGTGTGCAGCTGTATTTCACCAATGGCTTCACGAATATTGTCCTTAGGGCGCAAAACATCGAGTATAGCTTCGGCTGTGTGGCACGTAGCGCCGTCCTGTTGAAACCAAATGTTGCCAATATCCTCCTCTATCGATGAGGATGTCAGTTTCTTTCACTTTTTTTCACAAGATAACGAACATACGGAGCTGACGGTGCTTCGCTTCTTCCAAATTCCATACGCAATTTTCGCACACATTCTGCAACATTACCATGATTTTCAAAGTAATGTCGCAATATGTCCCAGCGTTGTTCAAGCGTATACACAACCATATTCGTTCAGCGGAAGGATAAAACTAATTATCTGTCAAATCAGACATAAGCTAAGTGTTACCATTCGCGAAATAAGCACTAGTTGAAAAAAAAAAGTTAGATGGCGGACCCCACTTCCAAAAAAACTTCAATAAATATTGAAATCAAACATACCAAAAGTGTGAAAATTTTAAAATCGTTAATTCAACTAAAGTACGACACTAGATTTTTTCGCCTTTTCCATTAAAAATGAAGAAATGTCAGACCTCAGACGTACATACATAAATGAAGAGAGATAGACATTACGCGGAAAGGACAAATAGCTACAAATGTTATCAGATCAATATGACTAGATTTCAACGAAACATTGGATGCAAATATACACCAACAACGTTTCGGTTTCATCAACCGCGAATGTTGTAAAACTACCACGCACGAATGATTAACTTCTGCAACACCGGACAAATCATTCTTTTTTTTTCTGATTTAACACTTTCAATGTTTTGCGAAATTATAACTGATGCCTGATTGGCATTAAAATAACTATTAAGTTTATTTATTGCTATGCTTTCATTATTCATGAGGTTATTATACCTACTAAAGTTAATTCTAGCTCTGGAAAATTTCCTATCATTTTTGATGCCTGAAGAATTTTTTCGAACGTGCGTCGCTGGAACCCTTACATTAAAGCGGCTCGTAGCTCTGGCCATAAAGCTGTTGCGATTCGTCTCTTAAAAGTGTAGGTATGGCAGCACCGTGTATTTTATTTTAAATTATTGTGGCATTTATTCGATTTACTTGCAAAGTGCCTAGATGAAACGAATAAAAAGTTCACGGCTAAAAAAGTTTTCGAAAAAATATCTGCCATTCTTGCTCGAGGAACAATTGTCCTCCGGCCGAGTTGTCAACTATTGTTAAAACGTCATCTTTCTACCTATTTAACGCACTCGATGAGTGCACCAACTGAACACAACTTCGCTAAATACCGGCTACTTGATTTTGTGACAGGAATTGACACGGAATAATAATGTTTTAATTTGAGGAAATCCTCTTCTTTGTTATATAGAGTCAATTCTGCAGTGGTTTTACATGTATTTTGAACTTTATTAAAAACTTTTCTGCAATTTGTTAACAAAACTATGTCGGAGTCACGTAAGATCGGCTTTGATTTCCCGGAAGTTTCTTAGCTATCACTTGGTTTTTCCTTTTCGTCATTTGACTATGATGTTTTCGCGAACTATTTTACTACTATTCATAAGCGAGTTTGTTTACAGTCATGTTCAAACTGTTTAAAATAAAAACGATGAACGATTCGATTGAACGATGCGACGATGTCGTTATATGAAGCAAACTAAAAACGACGTCGTTTTGTTCCATCGTTTGGACGACAATCGTTTCATAAATTTCGCGATTAGAGCCTTGGAACGTCTTTAGTGTCTTTGATTATGAATAGCGTTCCACATAGCAGCCCGATAAACTTAGCAATCATCTCTAAGAGATTTATATTTTATTGTATATTGTATTACCGCAAAAGTGCTAAAAATAACTTAAAAAATAATTCGCAGATGGCAAATAACAATACTTTGACGTACTTTACTTTGTATTTATAATGTTCCTGTAACGTTTTCTCATTTTTTAAGCCACAGAAAATTGTTTACACCACAGACGAGTGCGGGATATTAAATAATTTTTCAAATCTAAAAATTTGGCCTTATTACAGTTTGTGAAAGTGACAATGCGAAATTTTAGACCACTTTAGCTTTATATCACTTTCCACTGCATTTCGTTTTGCTAACCTGATAAATATAACGCTCCATAAACCAATCTTCGTCTAACAAAGTATCAAGAAACTAAAAAAAAAATCTAAGTTTTGAAAGATTTTTAATTTTTAAGATCAAATATGTATGGTTTCTTTTTTTTTCAATTACAGAAACAGTCTTTAGTTTGTTGAAATTATGATTTAAATCGTCCACTGATATTAATTTCGTGCTACACATACTTTTTTGCACGCGCGTAATTTAATATAATTATGTGTGCATATATATATAAAGGGTGATTTTTTAAGAGGTTTAGAACTTTTTTTAAAAAAAAAACACAAAAAATTCGAAAAAATGAATGAAATATTTATTTGAATCGATAGTTTGAACCTTGCAATTTAATGTTTAAAGATAATTTCATGCAAATGTTGACCGCGGCTGCGTCTCAGGTAGCCCATCCGCTGAGTCCAATTTTGGCATACTCTTTCACACATATCGGCCGGTATCTCACGAATGAATGCATGGATGTTGGCTTCCAGTGCGTCAATCGAAGCGGGCTTGTCCCTATACACATTAGCCTTGGCATACCCCCACAAAAAATAATCTAATGGTGTCAAATCGCACGATCTAGGCGGCCAATTGACCGGCCCGAAACGTGAAATTAACTGTTCACCAAACTCGCCTCGCAATTGCGCCATTGTTTCGCGTGCTGTGTGGCATGTGGCACCGTCTTGTTGAAACCACATATCATGCAAGTCAAGAACTTCCATTTCGGGCAAAAAAAGTTTGTTATCATCGCTCGGTAGCGTTCACCATTGACAGTAACGCTGCGATTCGCATCATCTTTGAAGAAATATGGCCCAATAATGCCGCCGGCCCATAAACCGCACCAAACAGTGGCTTTTTCGGGATGCATTGGTAGCTGTTGCAATGCTTCTGGCTGATCTTCACTCCAAATGCGGCAATTTTGCTTATTTACGTACCCATTCAACCAAAAATGAGCCTCATCGCTGAACACAATTTTTCGATAAAAAAGCGGATCCTCGGCCAGCTTTCCAAGAGCCCATTCACCAAAAATTCGGCGTTGTGGTAGGTCGGCTGGCTTTAGTTCTTGCACCAGCTGTATCTTAAAAGGCTTTACGCCCAAATCCTTCCGCAAAATTTTCCACGTAGTGCTGTAACAAAGGCCTAACTGCTGGGAACGGCGCCGAATCGACATTTCGCGGTCTTCTGTCACACTAGCTGATACGGCCGCAATATTTTCTTCACTACGCACAGTACGTAAACGTGTTGGTGGTTTAATGTCCAACAAAGTAAATTTGGTGCGAAATTTGGTCACAATCTTCCGAATAGACTGCTCAGAAGGTCGAGAATGCCGATCATAAAATGGAAGCAGCGCGCGATGAACATTTCGAACCGAGCACGAATTTTGATAGTAAAATTCAATAATTTGCAAGCGTTGTTCATTTGTAAGACGATCCATGGGTAAATTGCAAACCAAACTGAAGCTGTTTGACAGTGACACAAGGTACTAAACACACGTCAGCTGTCAAAACCAGTGTTGCCAAAACCAAACCAGCTAAAAAATCACCCTTTATATATAAAATACATAATTACATGTTAATTGTCTCAGCCAGAGACAATACTGAGACCACCAACTCCGGCCGATTTCCCGTTACTTAGCCTACAACATAGACAAACCATACTGAGACCCCCAACTCACTATCCTCTTGCCGCTGGGCCCCTCAATTTTTATGTCAAAAAAGAATCAGTGTGACATGCAAAAACACACAAAAACTACAAAAATAAGTGCTGCCAACCGCGGCAACCGTGGGGAAATGTGACAGAATTCGGGAATTCAACATTTTTACATAACTGAATGCCATTGGTTAGTTATTATTACTTGTTAAAAGGCGAATAATTTGATTTGTTTGGTTAGTAAAACTATCTAAAGTTGATGTTCTATATACTAGAAACATATTAGGACAAACTTGGTTGTGTATTTTCCGCTTTCGGATATCATTAACTTCGATTTCCTGGGTACATTTTTCCTTAATAATGAAGAAAATTTGCTCAGTTCATTGTTAATTTTTCATGAACATTTTAAGCAAATGTGCACTTATTCCCAAAAAAAAATATTATCCACACGTAACGAACAATTTCAAATTTAACGGATAAAACTCTATGAACTCTGCCAGCAACTTTGCCCACAGCGGAAGTGTCTCATATCTGCTGGGAGTGTGTTGGAGAGCCGGAATTTTTGAAGTTTCGTGACATTTGTCAATACGATTTTCTATGTAACAATACTACTCAAGAAACGTAAATTGCAAAATATGAATTGAAAATTGATAAAAAGAAGTTTCAATTTACGACTAAGAATTTGTAAATTGCAACTACTCAAGTAGTAAATCTACTCCTGTTAGTTCGCAAATGAACACTATTGCGTTGCAATTCAAGACTAAATGGTTGTAATTTGGTAAGGGAGGAAATCGTAAAATATTAAACTCTATAGAAAAGTGGTAATTTACGAATTGTTTTTGCAATTTACAATCCATGTAATATCAAATTGATAACTATTTGTGTCAAATTGCGATCGGTTATGGCAATATCTATTTCTCGTTTGATCGCATTATTGATACTGAAAAGTGTTGATTCACGACTTTTGAGGGTCAATATCTTCTTTTGATCTTAAAATTCTTTCCGTGTAACCTTGGCCTCAATATAGTGTTGCCAGATGGTTTTTGATAAAAGTAGTACATAGGGTTCCAAATCCTGGACTTTCTTGGACAAATGACGATCAGAAAAAGAGTACAAGACTAGGACAAAAGAAAACAAAATAGTTTTAATCCAAATTTGTTTACTTTCACATTAAAAACATTTGCTTTAAGAGAGCGCAAATCCAACACAATTGTTTTGACGTCTCAAAAGTTCTGTTCGTTTCGAATTTGCATTTCTGAATTATTATTTCTGTTCGTTTACTTGATTTTAGTGATCTCCGACTGATTTTTCGATGTAATTATAAATTTAGACAAGCTGCCAAGTAGATAAGTGAAAATATAATCCCGGACAATCCCGGACATTTTATTAAAACAATACCGGACGCTCCCCGCAGAAGCAAAAAAGAGTACATGTCCGGGAAAACCCGGACGGATGGCAAGGCTACCTCAATACAGCTTTAATTCGCGATATTCTTAACGCATTTGCAGGTGCTCCAAAACAGAAATTCAAACTAATTCTTCCGCAAACTTTAGCAAGAACAAAACAATAAGTGTCATTTATATAAGTACAAATCTTATATGTCATACTCATACCTGATATACCGACCTATTTGTTAAAACCAATGAAATATGAATATTGAAAACATAACTTAAATTTTGTTTTTTCTAATAGAAGTTTCAATTTGAAGGCGGAAATGGTTGCTGATTTATAATCAAACTATGTATGCTTAAAAATATTTCGGTTGCAATTTCTCACAGGACAATAGATTATCAACGATGGTGGTATATCAAATTTAAGTAAACACGGATATTTGGAAAACAGAAAACAAGATTTCTGTGTTTGGTGAGTATAGAAGCCATGAAGAATATTTCATTAACAATTTTCAGCGTTAAGTAACTACATGAACATTTTTGTTAACAGAATTGTTTTTGTGTACACACAAATGTGTTAGAACAACATTGTTAAACATTTTTGATGAACAATATTCGTGCTTAATGAACAACACTCACATACTTGTGCAAATAGGGATATTTTTATGAAAGCACAAACAGTTTACAATAACAATATTAGTGCTCAAAAGATCACGCGCAAAAATCATGAACGTGTTTAATTAACAATGATTCTGCTTAATTGTAAACAACACGATTGTTGCTTAGTTAAAATGGTGACGTTTTGATAAAAAAATTGATCACGCCACCTTTGTTAAAATAACAACGTTCCTTAGTTGACGCATATTCAAAAATTTGATTTTACAAAGGGATTTCTTTCAACCACCCAAATGCATATGATTAGTCCAAATTGCTTCGCAGTTCGCATACGAATTTGCGTGAAATTTTTCCCATTCGCAGTGACCATAAATTTAAATCCTCCCCCACCATTAACTTCGCTTACGGTCGTATGCATCTCTCGTCGCGGCCCCACAAATAGGACAAACGATGATACCATTTGGCTTTAGATACGAGTACGACTTCCACCTACCTATGGAGAAGATTCTCCTGCGGGCCAAAACTATAAATTAACTTGGCAATAAAAGTGACGATTATCATCTCGAAGTTAACTGTGCCCGGCCGACCAGAGGCCGTATACGTTCGGCACGCCACCGTGCTGCACGGGCCTAGGTTGAGCGCACAATTTGCATAAAGCAGATACGAAGAGTACTCGCAATCGATATGCAGATACACACAGGCAGCATGACAATTATTTTACTGGTGATGCCCTTTTGGTCCTCGAGGCGGAGGACGATAGCATCATCTGGGCCTGGGCACTGGCTATAGAATTAAGTTATTTGTAAGCGCGAGTTAAGTATCCATAGCAAAACATATTGAGAAAAAAGATAACATTATTTGTATTCAATGATATCTTTAGTCTCTAGTACAGTCTTGCACACAACGCTACAATGATAACATATGTAAAAGAGATAATATCGTTTGTATACAATGTTGGAATATTATCTCTTCTTCATTATCAAGCAAGACGATTGTACGCTTGGGTCTCCTTGTAGATAGATAAGAAAAGTATATAAATACGACTGTATGATGAATTTATCGATAGTCTTATTGTAACTACATAGTAGCCTTAAGCTCCTTTTAGAATTAGTAAAAAGTATTTCAATAATAAAGGACATAGTTCCAAATAAATATTGTTTAATTTTAAAAGTAAGAACCAAGTGTTTTAATTGGCGATCCTGCCAGGAGGTTAAATATACTTTTTAACTTCAATCGAGCGGACCTCGGGAACAAGTAGTGAAATCTAGTATAAACAGAACACTCGCGTTACCGGTTACAAGAATTACCTAGCATAGCAGGTACAAATATAGCTCCTTCGTACGAAGCAGCAAAGCAATTCAGTGAAAGTGTATATGTGGAAAAAAAAAAAAAAAAAAAAAAACACACAAATTCGACGACAACAGACACGAGTTCAAAATGGAACAACTCGCAGTATTAATGGCAAGATTAGAAGCTTTAGAAACCAGGTGCAACACAGTAACACAAACCCTAGAGCACACACGCACAGAGAATGCAAGGTTAGCAGCAATAATAACTAACCAAAATCAAATAAACACTAATTTAGAAACAAAACTAAATGAAGTAAAATCTGGATTAGGCATAGTACCAAACATACCTGTGCTAGAGGAAATAAGAACCACATATACAGATGGTAGTGAAATACAGTTAGACGCATTTAAAAGCCTACCTATTTTCAACGGCGATCAATCAAATTATCGGTCGTGGCGCGAAGAAGCATCCAGATTAATGGACAGCATTAAAAACCTCAAAACACACAGTAAGTACGCAGCAGCATTGACTATAGTGAAAAGTAAAATACAGGGAGCAGCCGCGAATGTGTTAACTAATTATAACACAATTTTTAATTTTGAGGCGATACGTAACAGATTAGATTATACGTACTCTAATCAAGAACCTCTATACGTGCTACAAGACATGATGAAAGCCATCACGCAAAAAAGAAGCACACTGTCTGAATACCACGACGAGATAAATAAAAATCTCAATTTAATAATATCAAAAATCACTATGTCAGGTGATCCGCCGAATATAATCGACAGACTAATTAAAAATGCTAACGACGACGCAGTTCGTATATTCATTGATGGTATGAGTGACAACTTTACAAGAGGATCATTATATTCAGCTACAATAAATGATCTAGAACACGCATTCGCAATTGCTCGCAGAATAGAACATGATAATGTGCACAGGCATTTACATCTCACTCAAGATAAGCACCACAAAAATATGCCACATGAACACAGAAACGAAAGAAGACCAAACTATTCGAGCCAAACAACGAATTATCAACCCCAGAAGCAATACGATAATATGCAGCAACACAATCAAGGACCACGCCTAAACCCTTCCAAGAGAAATGACGGACCACAGCCGATGGAGATAAACTCGAGACAAATTGTACATGCACAGCGACAAAATTGGAATCAATACAAACCCGATGTATATAATCCACCAGCGAAACGTGAACACAGCGGGAGTTTCAACACACACAACAGACCGCAACGATCTTATCAGCAGAACTTCAAGCAGCAGAGAGTAAATAACTCCCGACAACAACGCAGAGACGATGTCAGCAGTACATATGCAGAAGCAGATGAAACGGAATGTATGGTAAATAATAACATAAGAATAGATCATTTAAACTAGTAGACGGGTTGCCCTGCTTAAATTTAACTAGTACTATTTCTAAGAAAATTTATAAAATTCTTATTGATACTGGTGCAACCCATAATTACATTAATAGAAAATGCGATTCTAGCGAAAAAATTAAAATTAAACCTATAAAAATAAAAACAATGCATGGTTATTCTATGGTAGATACAAAGAAAGTAGTTAGGATATTAAAGAAAAATATAACATTTTTTGAATTAGAGGATATTCAGTCTTTTGATATGATATTAGGATATGAAGGACTTAAAGTTCTAAACGCGGAAATAAATTTCAGTAATATGACTCTAACTACCATAAGCAGTGTCGAATCTATTCAGAAAATTAATTACATAATTGGGGAAAATAATATTTATAAAGCAGACATAGATAGACTGATGAAGATTAATAACAGCATAGGACCGTTACCCTTTACAGATACTATAGAAGCAAGCATTAGGACGACCAATGATAATCCGGTTTATGTTAAACAATATCCATATCCCATAGCAGATAACGAATTCGTAAACAAAGAAATACAGAAACTCTTACATGACAATATAATAGAAAAAAGCCATAGTCCTTATAACAGTCCCATATGGACAGTACCTAAAAAAGGTTTGGACGAAAAAGGAAAACCAAAACGGCGCATGGTTGTTGATTTCCAAAAACTTAACGCTCACACTGTAACAGACAGATACCCCATTCCGGATGTCAACATGACAATTCAAAATTTAGGTAAAGCCAAGTACTTTACAACGTTAGATTTGGAGTCAGGTTTCCACCAAATTAAAATCAAAACAGATGATAAAGAAAAAACAGCTTTTGCTATAAATGGCGCAAAATATCATTTTAAACGAATGCCTTTCGGGCTCAAAAATGCACCAAGCATATTTCAGAGATGCGTGGACGACATTTTGAGAGACTTTGTAGGTAAATTCGTACACGTTTACATTGATGACGTATTGATATATTCTTCATCTGAGGAAGAACATATACAGCACATAAGTCAAGTATTCGACGTACTCAATAAAGCCACATTAAAAATATCTGATGAGAAAAGTAAGTTTTTTCAAGAAGAAGTAGAATACTTAGGTCACATAATCAGACATGGTAGAATCACTACGAACCCTGAGAAAATAGCAGCTATAGAAAATTTTCCAGTCCCACAAACGGTAAAGGATTTGAGAGGATTTTTAGGTCTTACAGGTTACTATCGTAAGTTTATAAAAGGATACGCAAGCATAGCCAAGCCCCTGACATTATATTTACGAGGAGATAACGGTAAAGTAAACAAAAAACAAAGTAAAAATATTAAGTTAAATCTGAATGATTCAGCATTAGAAGCGATTAGAATTTTAAAAAATTATTTGAAAGAACAAGTCGAACTTTTTCAACCGGATTATAGTAAACCATTCGAGCTTACTACAGATGCATCCAACATAGCTATTGGAGCCGTACTAAGTCAGAATAAGCAACCTATACACTTCTTGTCAAGAACACTGAGTAAGACAGAAGAGAACTATAGCACAAACGAGAAAGAGCTATTAGCGATCATATGGTCCTTACAAAAACTCAGAAACTACATATATGGTATAGCAGACTTAACCATATATACCGATCACCAGAGCCTTATATATTCGGTATCAGAAAAAAATCCCAACACAAAGCTGAAACGTTGGAAGGGAATCATTGAAGACTTTGGAGCAAAATTAGTTTATAAACCAGGAAACCTAAATCTTGTAGCTGACGCATTATCACGTCAACGCATAAATACTTCTACCATAGAAACAGCACATTCAGCTGAAAGTTCTTCTAATGATATAATAAAAACTGTGAATCAGCCTTTTAATGCATACACTGCACAGTTCGAACTTATTGAAGATATAACAAATAATATCGAAACACAAATCTATTTTGGTAACAAAATAAGACTCATAATAAAGTTTAAGGACAAAGACTCTTTACTAAGGCAGATGAAAGAAGTTATACAACCCCAAAAGATTGTAGCTTTGCATACGAAATTTGAAAACATATACAAATATGGTGAAAACATAAAAAAAGAATTCCCACTAGTAAGATTTATATTCACACCAAGAAAACTTCAAGACGTGACAAATTTGGAGGAACAACTAAAACTTGTAAGGGTAACTCACGAAAGAGCACACCGAGGGTTACGTAACAATATACAAGAAATCTCAGAGAAATATTACTGGCCCGATCTAAATAAACAAGCAAAGAGTTTCAACAAAAAATGCATAGCATGTCTATTTGGAAAATATGAAAGAAAACCTATCAGAGAACCCCTGAATAATTCAGAAATACCAACACATGTGGGAACACACATTCATATGGACATATACTTCAACGACAAGTATACTTTCCTTGTAACAGTGGATAAGTATTCTAAATATACAATCCTTCGGGAAATCGAAACTCGAAACAGACTGTACGACGTTATGGAAGAGGTCTTATCTAATTATTTCCCAAAATGTGAACGACTCATGACAGATAACGAGAAGGGATTCAAAACAGAAATGGTGAACCAAATGTGTTTGAAATACAACATAACTAAAGTAGAAACTCCAGTATACAGATCGACAGCGAACGGTCAGGTAGAACGTGTAAACGGTACAATAACTGAACTGTCTAGAATATTCACAATTCAGAATAAAACAAGACTTATCGAAGAAATATTTAGAACAGTGCGTGAATTAAATAATTCCATACACTCAGTTACCGGTTTGAAACCTAGAGACATTTTCTTTAATCAAAATAAATATAGCAATAGTGAAATTATAATAAATAAACTAAACTCAGCATCCAAAAAAGTGATCGAACGTCTAAATAAAGGAACTCGACACAGAGAATATAAAAAAGGAGATAAGATAATGGTAAGAATCACAGGTCTTAGAAAGAAATCTAACGCCAGATACATAACAAGAATAGTAGAAGAAGATAAAGGAGACACTGTAATCTCTAAAGAGGGAATAAAAATTCACAAGGATAACATAAAGAATTATCATTTTTTAGATGACGAAAATATTAATATTCCTAACATTACTAGGAATTGTACAGAGTCAAGAAGGGCAAGGAAACGTTCAAATAACTGAGTTACTAAACAAGAAGTTTATACTTACGCAAACAGATGACGTGTATTTATTCAAAGAACAAACTTATTTGTTACATGCCACCAACCTGACTTCGATATTTCAACCTTACGTAAATATCGTAACTAGTAACTATCAACCTACACAAGAAGAAAAAATTTGGTTAAGTAAAATTAAGAATTTAGCAGACCAATTACAAGAACATACTAGGCATACTAGATCAATTAACTTTTTAGGAACAGCTTTCAAATATGTGTTTGGTAATCCTGACCATTATGACTTAGTTAACATAGAAACGAGTATAAATAATCTCATAGAAAACAATAATAAACAAAAAACTATAAATTCTAGATTCGAACAAATTTTGCAACAATTCGAAGGTCAGAGCCTTAAAGAACATTTAGTAATAGAACAAGTGTACGAACAATTATTATTATTGACCAGAACAATTAATGCAGCAAAAAATAATGAATATTTATCAGAAAGCCTAGACTTAGATGACATTAAAAATATTATTCAACATGAAATAATTCAAGTACCCATAATAAATATACTTGAGTACTCTAAAATATTATTAGCTAGAACTGATGAATTCTTCATCACAATATATAAATATCCAGTTCTAATTAAATCATGTAAATTGTATAAAGTAACACCCTTAAATTCAAAACATGGAAAAATCATTACAGATAAAACAATTGCCTTATGTAACCAAACTTATTTAAGAACAAGAAATTGTCAAAATCATCTAAGTAAAAACATTTGTGAAATTAACTTTGAAGAAGAAAATTGTCTTATTCCACTTTTAAAGAATATAACTTCAAAATGCAACATTAAACAAGAATACGATTACGACTTAGAAATTGAATCCGGTGTTATGTTATTAAGCGGTAAGCATAAGCTAAATAATCAAACAATTAATGGTATAAACTTAGTTACTTATGAAAATACTATAAATCTAGATGATAAAATATACAAAAACATGCATAAGCAAATTAAAGAAGTTATATTAAGAAATCATAATTCAGAGTCTTACATCGACCAAATAATTAAAGAAGATACAATATACAAATTCGATAACATAGATACTTTAAAAAAACTAATTATTCCTTTTGAAGAAAAACCGATATTATCAACTATATACACAATTGTAACACTGATTGTTATTCTAGCATTTACGTACGTAATGATAAAAACTATACAATGTATAACAGATCGTCAAAAACAAAAAAAGATTGACGCATATAACAAAACTTATGAAAGAGAGATGTTAAAAATAGCGGCGAAAAATCGGGACGATTTCGTTTAACAAGGGGGGGAGTTAAGTATCCATAGCAAAACATATTGAGAAAAAAGATAACATTATTTGTATTCAATGATATCTTTAGTCTCTAGTACAGTCTTGCACACAACGCTACAATGATAACATATGTAAAAGAGATAATATCGTTTGTATACAATGTTGGAATATTATCTCTTCTTCATTATCAAGCAAGACGATTGTACGCTTGGGTCTCCTTGTAGATAGATAAGAAAAGTATATAAATACGACTGTATGATGAATTTATCGATAGTCTTATTGTAACTACATAGTAGCCTTAAGCTCCTTTTAGAATTAGTAAAAAGTATTTCAATAATAAAGGACATAGTTCCAAATAAATATTGTTTAATTTTAAAAGTAAGAACCAAGTGTTTTAATTCGCGCGACAATGACATGTATAACAACACACCGACCATTGAGAGGAGATGCGGAGAAAGTGCATAGGTATAGTCCTCCTTTGGGGGGTTATCACGTATGCCCTGTGCGCACAAATTGACTCGTTAATAAATGACTGCCGACATTTGTATGGCAATGGAGCAGAAGAGTGCACACTAGACACACGATCTATTGTGTGGAAGGTAGATTTTGTTGGCCTTTTTGTACGAATGGGGCTGTTACAATGTGCGAGCAGGTGATATCTGACAGATTATTGTCCTGCAGGGAATTTCGTAATTAAAATTGCAGTCGTTCTGTGGGGGGGACATTGCACTTGGCTTGTTTTGATGTTGCCAGAGAGACATGTGTCCTATTGCTTGTCGTTGGTAATAAAGTCAGGAATTCTCGATGTATGGCTCAATAAATTGATAGGGTTTATCTGATGGCTGTGATTTTAATTACCAACTGTGGCGGGGTTAATGGCTTGCACGGGATGAATTGATAGGGAGGAGGAGACACTTTTTATTGCTTTAAATTACACCTAAGACGAGGCTTTGAATTGGATTGGGAGTAGATATCTATCGCTGGTTTGAAAGTTTGGTTAATCGGGCTTCTTATTGTGAGTCACAGGTGGCGCGACACACTTTTGCGTTGGGATTCGTAGAATCTCCATTTAAGTTCTCTAGGTCGGAGCAACTAAAAACCTTTAACGAGGAGTAGATCCGGCTGCATGGAACAGAGCTCACCCGACACATTTTGGGACTGAAAAATCTAAGTTTCCACTGCAAGTGGGGGAGGAACCATAGGAAAAAAGAGACATGTAAAAAAGTTTGTAGCTTCCAAAAGACATCACGAGAAAGTCTGTAAACTATTTTCGATCTGTGGGCGTCCTCATCGTCCTTCTATACAAAGAGTAATCACTTTCGCTTTCTCTGGCAAGTTAAAAATGTATTATTTACCCTTGTCACGCCCGTTCGCACCGCAACGGGGAATCGTTTTCTCTGGCCACATAAAAACCTCACCCCACTCATGCCGCACAAAAAATTGTGCATCCTCACCAAGGAAAGATATCGATAACGAAACCTTCGGCGTCTCTTTTGCTCATCCAAATGTTGTGCTTGCAAACAGAAAAAAAGGAAAAAAAAATCCAATTAATTACCAGTCGGCGTTTCCAGAAATAGCAACTTTTCACGCAGGAGGTAGTAAGCGCGACTCCGCACCACGCCAGGACACACGGCGCGGCAAAAGTTGCGGCACCCTTCCATGGTCCAAGTTAATAATTTTGTTAATTGGCCGATCTTTTGACCATTTATACCGTCGTGTTGCAGCAGCCACACGCTCTCCGGCCGGACCTAGCGCGAGATGAGCATTACTATTCCGAATTTATTCCAATTTTACCGGTCCACCCGAATGGGCATTGTCTTGGCGGAACTTCTGCGTGTACGCCGAATGTAATGGTGCTGGTGCTGGTGCCCGCAGTGATTGCGAAGTAACCCATCATATGGGAGGGAGACTCGTTTAGGTTTTTAATTAAAATGTTTATTCGCCTTTGGGTCGAGAGATGCGCTGCTATGGGAATGTACGCGTCTTCAGAGCGGGCAGCTGTATATTAACCGAGAACCAACATTTTGTTTAATTGCGAATGTTAATGAGAAGATGGCTGGTTATAAATGGGAGAAAATCTGAGCATTGGGTCGGAGGCGGTATTTTAATTTCCTCAATTTGTCATGACCCTAGGGGACCGGCCGTATGTGGGTTACTGTGTAAAAGGATATCGTTGTGAATCAGGTGTTGGTTTTACAGTGAAATCGTATTGGTACTTGTTGTGTAGAATAAAAGAAAAACGTACTAAAGGTATTCCAAACATTTACCATTGGAAGATGAGTTTTGGCTGTCAATTCGAAGTCGCGCTTAATTTAAAGCCTATCCGTCATAAAGATGCTGCAAAGTTGCAGTTTTATTTTGTTGATTTATTGCACAGTAAAAAAATATTGGATATGATTGGAACTAGAGCATTTCCAAATATTACCTTTTTGAAATTGAATTTTGACAGCTATATTCCCAGTCGCACAAATGTTGAACCTGTTCATCCCGTCCCTGATAATATTTGATGTCTTATTTCGCTGAATTTTTGTTCGTAGAATAGATATAAAAAAAATGCTATGGTTGGAACTAAATAATTCCAACGCACAGATTTTTTTAAATTGAAATTTGACAGCTTATACCAGTCGCACGTATGTTGAACCTGTGCGTCTCATCCCTAACAAATTTTGCTGCAAAATTCCAGTCTTATTTTGCTGAATTTTTGTTTGGAGAATACACAAAAAATGGCTATGGTTGGAGCTAAAGCAATTTTTGAAATTGAATTTTGACAGCTATATTCCCAGGCGCACGCATGTTTAACCTTTCATACTCTCATCCCTGATAATATTTGATGTCTTATTTCACTGAATTTTCGTTCAGGGAATACAAAAAATGGGTACGGTTGGAACTAAAGCAATTCCAAAAACAATTTTTTTGAAATTGCATTTTGACAGCGGATTCCCAGTCGAACAAATGTTGAACCTCTCCATCTCGTCCCTGACAAAATTCCAGTCTTATTTTGCTGAACTTTTGTTGGGATAGTAAAAAAAAATGGCTATGGTTGGAGCTTAAGTAATTTTTGAAATTGAATTTTGGGGCTGTTCACAAATTACGTAACGCTTTTTTTGCCGTTTTTTAACCCCACCCCATAGTAACAAATCGTAACAAATTCCGAAGACCCCCACCCCCCAAGAGGAATAACGTAACAAAAGTTAAAACACTTTTTAAATATTTTTTGACAAATTTTTTTATTCGAATAACAAAACAAAATTGATTTTTTTTTGCACATGAATTTCATGAAAATGATAGGTTTTTTGCGTTCATTAATATTATATTTAGTGTAATTTTTTTTATAAAAAGAAGAAAATTGGTTACGTAACTTTTAATAAATAGCTCCCCCCTCCCCCGTAACAAACCGTAACAAATTTTCAAATCGCATTTTGACAGCTGATTCCCAGTCGCACCAATGTTGAACCTGTCCATCTCATCCCTGACAGAATTTGATGTCTTATTTCGCTGAATTTTTGTTCGGAGAATACAAAAAACTGCTATGGTTGGAACTAAAGAAATTAAAACACAACATTTTTTTGGAATTGAATTTTCACAGCCGATTTCCAGTGGTGCATATGTTAAACCTCTGTCCATCTCATCCCTGACAAAATTTGCTGTCTTATTTTGCTGAACTTTTGTTGGGATAGTAAAAAAAAATTGCTATGGTTGCAACTAAAGCAGTTCCAAACATAAATTTTTTTAAATTGAATTTTGACGGCCAATTTGAAGTCACACATATATATTTTTGATCCTGTAAAAGTACGAGCCATGTTAACGTTGCCACGTCACATAATTTCCGCTTTTCTTAAGCTTCTGAGAAAAATAAAAATATGTAATGTAAAAGATATAACATTTTTAACTAGTATTTCAAAGGCGCCAGCATAATAGTCTTAGACCCTTGTGACCCCACTATACAGATGAGTTTCCGTCATACCAAGTCCTACATTTTACAGTCATATGTAATAGTCGGTCTTGTTGTATGTAAAGGGTGATTTTTTAGCTGGTTTGGTTTTGGCAACACTGGTTTTGACAGCTGACGTGTGTTTAGTACCTTGTGTCACTGTCAAACAGCTTCAGTTTGGTTTGCAATTTAACCATGGATCGTCTTACAAATGAACAACGCTTGCAAATTATTGAATTTTACTATCAAAATTCGTGCTCGGTTCGAAATGTTCATCGCGCGCTGCTTCCATTTTATGATCGGCATTCTCGACCTTCTGAGCAGTCTATTCGGAAGATTGTGACCAAATTTCGCACCAAATTTACTTTGTTGGACATTAAACCACCAACACGTTTACGTACTGTGCGTAGTGAAGAAAATATTGCGGCCGTATCAGCTAGTGTGACAGAAGACCGCGAAATGTCGATTCGGCGCCGTTCCCAGCAGTTAGGCCTTTGTTACAGCACTACGTGGAAAATTTTGCGGAAGGATTTGGGCGTAAAGCCTTTTAAGATACAGCTGGTGCAAGAACTAAAGCCAGTCGACCTACCACAACGCCGAATTTTTGGTGAATGGGCTCTTGGAAAGCTGGCCGAGGATCCGCTTTTTTATCGAAAAATTGTGTTCAGCGATGAGGCTCATTTTTGGTTGAATGGGTACGTAAATAAGCAAAATT
The DNA here is from genome assembly GCA_951230905.1 of Cheilosia variabilis. NCBI lineage: Eukaryota > Metazoa > Arthropoda > Insecta > Diptera > Syrphidae > Cheilosia > Cheilosia variabilis. Next base: position 55,528,019 of record OX579680.1, on the reverse strand, counting down.
GCCGCATTTGGAGTGAAGATCAGCCAGAAGCATTGCAACAGCTACCAATGCATCCCGAAAAAGCCACTGTTTGGTGCGGTTTATGGGCCGGCGGCATTATTGGGCCATATTTCTTCAAAGATGATGCGAATCGCAGCGTTACTTTCAATGGTGAACGCTACCGAGCGATGATAACAAACTTTTTTTTGCCCGAAATGGAAGTTCTTGACTTGCATGATATGTGGTTTCAACAAGACGGTGCCACATGCCACACAGCACGCGAAACAATGGCGCAATTGCGAGGCGAGTTTGGTGAACAGTTAATTTCACGTTTCGGGCCGGCCAATTGGCCGCCTAGATCGTGCGATTTGACACCATTAGATTATTTTTTGTGGGGGTATGCCAAGGCTAATGTGTATAGGGACAAGCCCGCTTCGATTGACGCACTGGAAGCCAACATCCATGCATTCATTCGTAAGATACCGGCCGATATGTGTGAAAGAGTATGCCAAAATTGGACTCAGCGGATGGGCTACCTCAGACGCAGCCGCGGTCAACATTTGCATGAAATTATCTTTAAACATTAAATTGCAAGGTTCAAACTATCGATTCAAATAAATATTTCATTAATTTTTTCGAATTTTTTGTGTTTTTTTTTTAAAAAAAGTTCTAAACCTCTTAAAAAATCACCCTTTAGATCTTCAAGTCTGAGGTGAGTTGGCAACAATGACCACTTGGGTCCGTTTCTATTACCTAAATACGTCCGCCCAATGTCACCGCTCTAAGAGGCTCATGTCGAACTTCTGAAACCCATTCAGCCAGTCATTTCCAAGTTCCAACAGAGAGCGCAAAACCGATGCTTGGTCAACCCATGCCCTCATTAGTTTAGGAACTCGAGTCCGGACCGGACGGATAAAACCAGTACCCAGTGGCTGCTATACTATGGGGGGTAAATAAAAGCTGATTGCCGTGTTGACGCCAATCAGAGCTCGCCCTATTAATGTATCTACTTAAAAGTGTCAATAAAATAAAACCATTTAACTGCCAACACGTAATTTGAATCCAAGAGCCGTAAGTTTGTTTGGTTTTCTTGTAATAAATTGCAGTGCGGCACGCACTCCTATTTACTGCGATGCAATGGAGTCGATTCGATTAAAAACTCATCGTCAGTGTAGTAATCCATGACTTTATTCAGTCTTAGTGTGCGCGGACAATCACCGAACATGCAATTAGATTAATAATGACTTACGCAAGAATGGTCATTTAAACGCGTAATTGAGTCTGAGGCACACACAAAAACAACAAGGAGGCACAGCAGGCAAATCATGTTAATTTTAATTGTACCATCATACATCGGATGGCTCGGTGGCGTTGGCCATTAAATTTGTGTAAAGTCACTTGGACAACGATTCTGCGAGACAGGCGAAGTGTGACTTTCTATTTCGTTAGAAGCAACGCCATCTGTGCGCTGAATTGGGCAATAGAAGGGCCCTCTCGATTACCGCCCTCACTGTGTGTCTCTGTCCTACTTCCACAAAGCAACGCGGAACCATGAACTAAAAACACGATTCCCATCACAAAAGCGCTGACACTGACTCCCACAGGTCACCGCGTGACATGTCGTCTCACACCCCAGAACACAAGAACACGCTCGCCCCGCTCGGTGAAAGGAAGGGAGCCCCCTAATTGAATTCTTTTTCCGTCCACCCATATGCGATACTTTTTCACAAAACCAATAATTGGCTAACCAAACCAAATGCTTTTTCCAAGGAATTCTCTCCGCATCTGCAGCAGCACAATACCGGCGACATGCCACACTCTGCGTGCGAATGACCATTCTCGGAAAGTTCATAAAATCACCATAAATCACCGATTTCCAATAATTATTTTGTTTTTTTTTTATTTTCGCAGGACCATGTACCTTTACCGAAGACCCATATCCACCCAAGGGCAAGTGCGGTTTATGTGTGGTGTGACTGGTGGGGGAGCGAGACGACCACGACAGTGACTGGAGCTCCTTGAACAAAAAACCTTAAAATAAAAGAGGGCAGCCCCTCCCTGGTGGTGGAAACCGTGTCTTTCATCGCAGATAACTCTCTGACACTTGGGGTTTGTTTGTTATTCCATTTGTCCAGATGTCCGCCCACCGCCGAAAAAAACAAAATGTTACGGCCGGCCGGGCAATCGAGTGGAACATTGATTCGAATCGTGTGTGAGTCGGGTTCATCTTCGTCGTCGTCGTTGGTCGTTGCGAATCTGTTTTTTAATTAAAAAAATTCACAGCCCCATTGTTTGGATGTGTATACATGCGCGGTGCGACCGGCATGGTGCGATATGAGGAGCAGACACTTAGTGGCGATAGCCAAGAGCAGAAATGCACTTAATTGAGTTGAGAGACACCGAGACCGCAAAGGACGATGGGAGTAAGTTTTGAATTCGGTGTAACATATTTGGAGAGATTCCTCGGCTCAGATAAGTCACTGCTTCCGAGGAAAGGGGTTCATATTGATCTCTGGCTGTAAGAATATTTGACACTGTTTGGGAGCATGCTTCTGGGAAGGATCATGGCGAAAATCAACGAGGCTTAGTCGATTTTTTTGTGGTTGGGTAACCCGCTTGCATTTACTGACCTCAGTTGGAATGCAAAACAAGTTGCGTTTCAAATTGCAAAAGTTGTAAAGGGTGTTTTTTTAGAGGTATAGAACTTCGAATTGAAATAAAACACAAAAAAATCGTTTTAATGTCCATCAGTTTGGCTTTATTGGAAGGATAATTTTATGCCATTAATGTTTAAATATCATTTCGGGCATGTGGCCGCCGCGGCTGCTTCGAATAAAGCCAAGTCTAGAGGTCCAATTTTCAACCACTTTTTCGAGCATTTGGGGCTGTATGTCGGCAATAACGCCACTAATGTTGGCTTCCAAGTCCCCTAACGTCTCTGGTTTGTTGGCGTAGGCGAGCGACTTCACATATCCATAGAAGAAAATAATCCAATGGTCAAATCACACGATCTTGGTGGCCTGTCATTGGCCTGTCAATTGGTCCATTCCGCGAAATTATGCGCTCATCGAATGTTACTTATCACCACTTTAAAACTCGAATTTTATAAATCAACATTACGCTTTGTTCCCACCAAACGAAACATTTTTCCAAACCTTTGAGGTTTCGCCATACATTTTTGAGGTTTCGAAACCTCGGGCTTCAGCGAAACCGCTTTGAAACCCCTCTGAGTTCATCCGTCCGTGAGAGGTTATCAAATCGAACAAGCATACAGCGTAGACTTTGTGTTCATTCGTGGATGTCAAAATATTAAACGCCAAAAACAATTGAAATTGAAACAGTGATACCAGACCTTAGAAGCAGGTTATTCCACGGTTATACCCAAAAAATCCCTTTTATCCCTCGGCAAAGTATAAAAAATCCCACATTTATCCCATGAAATATTAAATTACAAAAAAACGTGTGTGTATTTCACTAAACTCAGTCCTTTTTATTATTAACAAATACAAGTTACATTATATACATATGCAAGCTAGCAAAAATAAATACATATTAAGATACGTTTGATCGTAGGTTGACGAATTTTTGTATTCTTAATGAAATTAGCAATTAGGAACAAAAATTGACCAAAAAGTAAAATCCCTTTTTTTTTGTAATATGAGGTTGGGAAAATCCCTTTGAAACTTTTAGCTTAATTTAAGTGAGAAAATCCCAGAAAAAGAGATAAATCCCCCGATCTGGTATCACTGGGTTAAAAATCATAATTAGAAATATTACTTCTACTTTTGTCTAAGCTTTTCTTGATTTCTTTCGATTTTTAGCTTTTTTACGTTTTTGTGGAATACTCTTTTAACACTATTATTTTTGCGTCAACAAACAGTTGTTTTGCAAAACACTTCAAAATTGACAGCTAATGACTTTTGAAATCACTTAAACTCGGAGGGAAGGACTTTAAAAGGTTTCGGTAAAAGTTCATCGAAACCTCGCGATTTCAGTTTGGTTGGAACATTTCATGTCGGCTTTTTTTTCTCCTTATTAGATGTCCTTTGTACGCGTATATCACATATACAACTTTTACAATAAGATAAGTTAGATAAGTCCAAGTTCAGACTGTTTGCCTTCGCTCCTTAAGCTTACCCAAAACTTTAGAAAAGGACAGCTTTAGACAGCAAAGATCTCCATAAGCTTATAGACCTTCTTCCTCATGTCTTCTTTCTAAAAATAACGTTTCAAAAAGACCGAGAATATATGCGGTGAGTTGTTTTCCCAACCCCAATCCCAACCCCGTTATTTATATGAAAGTTTTCCTTGACAGACTCACCAAAAACACAGCATAACCTTCTTATGATTGAGACAAGTTTTTGACGCTGGTGGCGCTGCAATCGTACGTCCCTTTTTTATAACATCTGAAACACAACTATGACCGGCACGGTTCAAGGCAAACATGCTGTTTAATGCATCTCCTTAAATTTGAGTGGTATCCACCCAATTAAAAAGCTTTGGAACAAAACCAAGTCTATTCATGTTTTCCAACCATGGGGGTGGTTAACATTTTTCCCGCAGTTTGCATCCAGCTCTACTCGTCTTGACTTTATCGTAGGCAGATAGTATCCGTAAAACTGTTCATCTGTTCTTCTATCTTGTCTTTCAGGGCTTAGGCATTACCTTTGGATGCGATACCACTTCTGAATATGTTTATATTTCCCTTCAATGCGTCGTTCCATTTCAGCTTCTGATTTATTTGGTCTTGAATACGATCAAATATGGTTGCCGCTGTGGGTATATTCTTCATTGAGCAAATTAAGAAGTAGTTACGAATCTTGGGACAGAAAAATCCTATCTCGAAATGTTTTATCTGTTCAAAATGCACCTTAGCTGAATAAACAAAGCCCACTTGCAAGCAGCGCCAATTCAACATTCACCACCGACATGACATCAATCCAATAAAAAAATACCTGCGGACATCCCATATCTTTTCCCTTGACAAATTCACTTCCAATTGCCAGCTACATTTCGATAGTTATTTCTCACTTTATTGCCATTCCTTTAGCGAAACTTTTCCTTGTTCCTCGAAAATTTGTCTGACATGACAGTTCCATTCTAAAAATGAACTCAACACAAGAGGCGCACAAAATACACCCATTTCAACTGTCAAGTGCTGCGGAATGCGAAATCCTTTCTTTTGGCTAAGGAAATGATGTAACTCCCGCTGAAATATCCAATCGATACAATAAACCCCAGCTGTGGGGAATCGATAAATGAATATATTTTCGATAACAATACCAGTTCGTTGGAAAATTCAAATTGCGCGCCGGACGTCCTCATTCGATTAAATTTGGAATCGTGCAAATTATCCAAACCCGTATTCATCACGTATATTGACCGCTCATATCCGAGCTCATGTCACATAACCGCAAATCCGATTACAGAACTATATAAAAAATTGGCGGCCATTCGTATAAATTTGCCGACAAAACCACGCTTGCATTTGATGCGATTGGCGCCATACCCAAACACTCGTCATTGACAATGCTCTTAATTGCGCTCTCACGCTGGCCAGAATTTTAATTTTTTTTTTGTTTCCAGGAAAAAGAGCAACAAATAAAATAAAAAACTTGCATAAAACCGAAGAAGGCGAATCAACAATTAGCCAGTTAATTGGTGCACAGTGCGAGTGCACCCATTTCGGGATATCCATGTCGGCTTCGACATGAGGGTCATCAACCACGTTTTAATTTATGAATTGGGAGCGGATTTTTTTTCTTTGGTCGTTTGCTGCTGTTATTCAATTTAGAAATGGAATTCTGAGTAACGTAAGCCTCGACGATGCAAAATTAGTGAAATATTCATGTGAATCAGAATTTCGAAAGACTGCTGATTGGGATTCGAAAGAATTTGGAAATGTTTCGGCTGGCTGAAAAGTGACAACCTACTTTTTGAAGTTGTTATTAGTGTCATTCATCAATGTACGGAGTGCGGCTACGGTGTGGCTCAGGTCCTTGAACTTCGGATTTATGTTGGCAAGCAAGATTGAAAATTATAGATGAAAGAGTTTCGAAATAAATGACGGCTTGAATCCCCGTTTCAAGAGCATTCTCAGAGGCTTGTACAACATGATTTTATGCCATAAACTTTTAGAGGACGTCTGGGTAGTATTTGTCGCCAAAACAGCAAATCACCTAGATCTTATCATGATAAGCCTGACACCGTTTTTGAAAATACCTATAAGGTGTTTCATATCAGGCAAGCCCCAATCATTGGCTTTACCAATATGCGTACCAAAAACGCAGTTCAGTGGAAGGGGTTTTGTTAAAATAACAATAAAGGAACCCAATTAAAACTTCCGAGATGAGAACCTTAGACTTCCATAATATTTCAGTAAAGCTTACAGAAGCAGAGTCTGAATGAGCTAGCAAAGTACCGGTGAGTCTGTGTGCCCAATATATTTTATGTAGTTGCACTTTATTACTTACTTAACAATTTCGTCAAACACACATTCAAAACCGCATCAAAAAACCCTGCTAAAAAAATTTCAAAAAATTAATCAACAGTTTGTCAAATACGGAGTCGAAAAGCGAGTCAAAAACACGCCGAAAAATACGTCTTAAAACGCGTCAGCAACGCTTCTAATTCTAGTCAACAGACCTGTCAAAAACTAGCCAAAAAACTGTTATAAAAGATTGCTTCAAAAATTAGCACAAAACGATTAAAAAAACCTGCAAAAAATACGACCGAAACGTTTTCACAAACTTGCCAATAATTACATAGACATTTACATAGAATAGAAACGCTTTCTAAATATGCGTCAAAAAAGGAGTTCACGATTCTCACCAAATACGGGAAAAAAAAAACGCGTCGAAAAGCTATCTAAAACACGTCAGAAAATGAGCCAAAAAAAGCTCCAAGAAAGTTCTATAAACACTTAAAAAAGCGTCCGAAACGTGTCAAAAACAGGTTAAAACCTGTCGAAAACAAGTCGAAAAACCGGGTTGAAAAGCTTCTTAAGACGCTTTGAAAATCCCCCCCGAAAACAATTTAAAGAACCCGTCAAAAATCACGCCAGTAACTTATCAAAAAACCGCTTCAAAAACTCGTCAAATGCATCAAATGCATCCAAAAACCAGTTCAAAAATCGCGTCCAGAAGCTATCTAAAATGAGTCCATAAACAAGGCAAAAACGTGTCCGAAATGTGTCTAAAAACACTTTTAAAAAAAGAAGTAAAAAACCCTTAAAAAATGTCTTCTAAAACGAGTCCAAGTTCATCCAAATCCACTTTTAAACAACACATCCAAAAACGAACCAGATTGCTCACGGTATACCCCAGATGTTTAAGACCCATCTTCATCTGTCTACTAGAAAGTTCATTCACGTTCAATGTGTTCACCCCCTAAAGGTGGAGCAGTATAACCTTTCTGTTGGAGTTATTTTCTAAAATATGCAAATCAATTCTCATTTGAATCGGTTGAGTTGTTCCACTCAATTATCTAAATATTTATTGCAATTATTCCCCTTAAGCTTTGCCCACACTACGCGTACGTTTCTACCTACATCGCCTGTCCTTTAGCAAAAGTCCTATTCAAATCGATTCAATCGATGTCAACCATTTTAATATTTTCCTGCCGTTTTAGCGATCATTGCCACACCCTGTAAATTCATTTAAATGTATCTGCCTATCCAAAACAGTTAAAATCAGATAGCCCAACGTTGTCCCTTTAATTTGACATCAGTAAATCCACTCAACGCCTATCCAATGCGGTAAAATTAATTATTGTCCCCACAACACCAAAAACCACTTGTTTCGCCTTATTTCACACTCTGAAAAATGCAATAGAGATCCATCGCTTTCATCCACTATTCGGTTTTGATGAGTGCGTGGTGAACGCCTTTGGTGAGTGGCTCGCTGCCTGGTGCATTTTCTGAGCGCCTGGTGCTTCAGACACGATTTTCGTCGGAAAAAGTACGTTTTTGACGTGTAGCTTTTACAATGAAGTTGCCATATGTGTTGAAATAATTCGAATGATGGATTTGATGAAATGTTTCTGAGAGGCATTGCCAAGTCAGCGTTTCCGGCATTGATCTTATTGTCTGTTCTATCGAGCTTAAATTTGTCATTCGGACGGATTTGCGCTAAGTATATAAATACTTGAAACGCAGATTTATCCTATTAAACGTATTTGTTGAAAATTTTCCTTTTAAATGCGAAATAAAATGAACAAGCTATTAGGAGTGATTTCGGTATACCATTTTCGCCCCTTTCTCGTGAGACCTGGAACATATTTAGATAGAACAGAATAAAAGCTGCTGGAGCAGAAAACTACAAAAATAAATGCGGCTGCCAACAAATGTAGGTAGGTGACAACTTTTTTTGAAGGCTGACGCGCTGGGTCTGAACGCAACCATTGAACCTTTAAGCTTTGTACGCTGCTCGAGCTAAATTTTAGCTCCCATAAAAAATTCTCTCCAAAATTTAGCTGAGTTAAATTTAATCGGATCCCTTTAGCCGAGCGGTACGCAGCTCGAGCTAAATAAACAAACTTTTGTTTCCGATACATCATGTATCTGCCAAAATTAAGTGTGCCCATTTAATGGGTCGTCACATTTTCCCAAGCTAAAATTTGACAAATAAAGGGTGATTTTTTAGCTGGTTTGGTTTTGGCAACACTGGTTTTGACAGCTGACGTGTGTTTAGTACCTTGTGTCACTGTCAAACAGCTTCAGTTTGGTTTGCAATTTAACCATGGATCGTCTTACAAATGAACAACGCTTGCAAATTATTGAATTTTACTATCAAAATTCGTGCTCGGTTCGAAATGTTCATCGCGCGCTGCTTCCATTTTATGATCGGCATTCTCGACCTTCTGAGCAGTCTATTCGGAAGATTGTGACCAAATTTCGCACCAAATTTACATTGTTGGACATTAAACCACCAACACGTTTACGTACTGTGCGTAGTGAAGAAAATATTGCGGCCGTATCAGCTAGTGTGACAGAAGACCGCGAAATGTCGATTCGGCGCCGTTCCCAGCAGTTAGGCCTTTGTTACAGCACTACGTGGAAAATTTTGCGGAAGGATTTGGGCGTAAAGCCTTTTAAGATACAGCTGGTACAAGAACTAAAGCCAGCCGACCTACCACAACGCCGAATTTTTGGTGAATGGGCTCTTGGAAAGCTGGCCGAGGATCCGCTTTTTTATCGAAAAATTGTGTTCAGCGATGAGGCTCATTTTTGGTTGAATGGGTACGTAAATAAGCAAAATTGCCGCATTTGGAGTGAAGATCAGCCAGAAGCATTGCAACAGCTACCAATGCATCCCGAAAAAGCCACTGTTTGGTGCGGTTTATGGGCCGGCGGCATTATTGGGCCATATTTCTTCAAAGATGATGCGAATCGCAGCGTTACTGTCAATGGTGAACGCTACCGAGCGATGATAACAAACTTTTTTTTGCCCGAAATGGAAGTTCTTGACTTGCATGATATGTGGTTTCAACAAGACGGTGCCACATGCCACACAGCACGCGAAACAATGGCGCAATTGCGAGGCGAGTTTGGTGAACAGTTAATTTCACGTTTCGGGCCGGTCAATTGGCCGCCTAGATCGTGCGATTTGACACCATTAGATTATTTTTTGTGGGGGTATGCCAGGGCTAATGTGTATAGGGACAAGCCCGCTTCGATTGACGCACTGGAAGCCAACATCCATGCATTCATTCGTGAGATACCGGCCGATATGTGTGAAAGAGTATGCCAAAATTGGACTCAGCGGATGGGCTACCTGAGACGCAGCCGCGGTCAACATTTGCATGAAATTATCTTTAAACATTAAATTGCAAGGTTCAAACTATCGATTCAAATAAATATTTCATTCATTTTTTCGAATTTTTTGTGTTTTTTTTTTAAAAAAAGTTCTAAACCTCTTAAAAAATCACCCTTTAGTTGTCTGTTGTTCTGTTGCGATTTTGTTTTTCGGATAATTAAGCACGGATGAGTTTTTTTAATAAATACCTCGATGAAGAGTACCTACTACCTAGAATCGGAAAAGTTTGAAATCAGAGAGAGTCGAATTTTTGAAGTTAGTTAGATTAGATTTTAGCTAATGTTTTTAGAGACAAGTTGGAGAGCAGATAAAATTTAGTTTAGCTCGAGCAGCGTACTAAGCTTTAGTAATTATTTCTGACTTTTTCGCTCGTAGCTGTGGAGGTTTTCTACTTTATTCTCGCACATAGCACTAATTTCTAATAAAATCACTTTAATTACACTTTTACGGATTATTCTAATAGTTCACTTCAAAACAATATTTCTTTAAACTAAGAATTGATTTAAACCAATCACTTAATTTACTTTATTACTTTACACTTATTTATCTTCTCAACCGATTACTATTTCGAGCTTTACCAATCACTGTTTAAAAATCAACTGTCCCTCCCTGTTCCCAAATCTGCCATTCATATCCGCTCCGCCATCTATCAGGAAGTTTCTTGTTAATTCCGGTTCGCCCCGAACAAACTCGGTGGTTCTAGCTCACTTATCGCTCTACTTATTTGACAGATTCTAGTCTCCAGTTGGAAGTGGAACTTGTTTGGAACACTTCACTATTTTAGGTTCCCTGATACATTCCACACCACAATATAAAGGAAAATAAAATGCTAGAGAAAAAATGAGCTGTCAATATTATTCAAAATAAATAAATAAAGAAGGAAACTCTGTTCGTTATTCCTTTGACAATTCTTTTGACATTTAATTTTACTTGACATTTCCTATAGAGTCTTACTCTTAAGGAGGAACTTTTTAGACGATTTGATCTTTTCAACGGATCGCGATTGGCTCACTGAGGTGCCCAGTGTGACGGTTCTCCTCACAAATATGCGTCTAACCTAACCTAACCTATCTTTTCAACACTCATGATCTATTTTTGACAGGTGAACTTTTCTAATTCCAATGGAAATGTAGTCTAAATTTATTTCTGAACTATTCCTTTTTAATTTACACAAGATTTCGGAATACAGTCGAGCTCTATTACCTACACCTCCATAGGTACTTCGTAGTCAATAAGTTTTCCAGTTCCTGTGCCCGACTGCTTTACAATTTTAAGCGCTTTCTGGTCCCCAAAGGAACTTTACAAGTACATGCACACAAAATAAAACGAGTTCATTGACCATTTAATTCACAAACTCTAAAAAAAGAATCTTCCCACCTGGACTTCGACCAAAAAGGATGTCCTCGTTCTCTACCAAAATCTACCGTCCTTGCCTTATCAGAGACATCAGATGTTTAAGCAAGCGTAAAATGTATTCCGCCACCTCCGAACCGAATTCATTTGTCACCTTTCATAGGACATTAACTCCACCCCAGCTCCCTCACACTATTCGACTTCGACCATTAGTCTGGCTGGCACACAGTGCAGTGGCAGTCGCGTCTTAATAGAATCCTCACTCCGCGGGCTTGATAGGAAATCCCAGGAAACTCATACACCCAGTGTAAATATTGACTCGCTCATATCGCATGCAACACACGACACAGCGATTTCGTGCAATCAAATTGTTTTTAATTCGAAGACAAATTGCAAACTACCCTCAGGCGCGGCACACATACAATTCATATCCCTTATCCCATTCCTCTGAGGAGCTCCGACTGCCTCTGACTCTGCCTAACGCAAATGTTATTGCAGACCACTCATCGTCGTCACAGGCACGGCGCACGGGGGCAGTCGAGAAGTGAGGGTTGTTTCCGTTTGAGTCGGTATCCAACAGAGTGTGCATAGCTCAAAACGGCAGCAGGATGATAAGGATAAAAATCAAAAATCCCAAAAATAAAACCAAGGACTTTGGACGCAAAAAAAGAAAAACCTAAGTCAGTGGAAGGGCGGTCGTTTCCCTTTAAACGTTCTTCTCATTCCTGCGAATGTGATGATGTAAGGATATTCCGGAGACGAAAAGTCTGCACACACACGAAGAATGCCCTCACCGCGCATTCACAAAAGCCGGAGCCACAAATGAAACGAAGGAACAGCAAAGGAATTCATGAGCTGGAAGCTACATATAGGACATGCCAGCGCATTTGAATGAAAACAACTCGGCAACACAACAGCCGCTGTTGTGTAATGTATAGTTGCCGTATATACAGAGAATGAGATGCAGACGTCAAGGGTTCTTAACCATGTGGCCAGAAAAATGTGCTCTCCAGTGCGATGATGTGCTGGTGTTGTTGGCTTGGCATTGGCACCCCTTTTCTTTGTATTCCGGATTTTATTGTATTTTTGGGCATAAATATCTGACTAGCTCTAGAAGCTGACGGGCATGGTGAAGTGGGCCTTCATTTCGACTGATGAAGGCATGAGCTGGAATTACATCACACACTTTTCTGGTGAAGTGATTCCAGGAGCCGGAGGTGGGTTCCGATTCACAGTGGACGGTGGACGAGTTGTGGAACACAATGGTGTTTGTAGTTGTAGGTTAAACAACCTTTGATGAGGAGAAGATGTGCAACCTTCTAAGCCTCGACGATGAAGCTGTGCAAGTCCTAGACCTAGACCTCTACAAGAGCTCATGAAGATACCACAGAAATATCATCAGGATAAGGAGAAGAAGAACTTCGATACTTAGAAGGCACACCACTCGTGCATTAAACGCTGAAGCCGTGAAAGGCCTTGAGACCTAGATCTCTACAAGATCTCATGAAGATACCACAGAAATATCATCAAGATAAGGAGAAGAAGAAGAACTTCGGGACTTAGAAGGCGCACCCTCGTGCATTAAACGCCGAAGCCGTGAAAGGCCTTGAGACCTAGATCCCTACAAGATCTCATCAAGATACCACAGAAATATCATCAGGATAAGGAGAAGAAGAAGAACTTCGGGACTTAGAAGGCGCACCCTCGTGCATTAAACGCCGAAGCCGTGAAAGGCCTTGAGACCTAGATCCCTGCAAGATCTCATCAAGATACCACAGAAATATCATCAGGATAAGGAGAAGAAGAAGAACTTCGGGACTTAGAAGGCGCACCCTCGTGCATTAAATGCCGAAGTCGTGAAAGGCCTTGAGACCTAGATCCCTACAAGATCTCATCAAGATACCACAGAAATATCATCAAGATAAGGAGAAGAAGAAGAACTTCGAGACTTAGAAAAGTCACCCTGTGCATTAAACGCTGAAGCCGTGAAAGGCCTTGAGACCTAGATCTCCACAGAAATGTATAGACTGGGCAGGAAGATGCACAAAATTCTAAGCTTCGAAGCTCCTCTTGCATATAACGTAGATCTTTGCACTCATTTATCAAAGCGTTTAGAGGCCCAAAAGGTATAATTAGGGCGTCTTCGGACTATCAGAAGACTCAAAGAGGGTCTCATGATCGCTAAAAAGATTTTCCATCCATACCGGGATATTTGAAGCCTCGTAAATAAAAGGGGTGGAGTCGGGCTCTATTGCCCACCACATACTGCTTGTTCAGAGATGTCGAAACGGACTTCTTTCTCATTTCCTTGAATTCACGTCCCTAGCTCGATCAGAACTGGCTTGCTACTAAAAGTCGGCGTCAATCAGAAACTAATTTTAATGTCGAGTTTCACTGCCTCGTCGCTGTAAAAATAGTCTCGCCGAAAACAAGTTCAAAGCGGCTTTCAAAATACGCCTTGCTCAACCCTTTAAGAGCCTTAAATGTTTAATACCGTAGGCATTAGGATAAGTACATTCCGTTTTCGATAAGTCTCTCCTAATAAAGTAGATGAGCCTTGACATTTGCAAGCTTAAAAGCTTTTTTTAAGACAGTCTACGAAAACTACTCCTTAAAAAATCAATATACAACAAAATCCACTCACAAAAAATGTCCCTTAAAATACGTTTTCCTTTTTTCTGTTTCCCTATATATACTTGCAAGGACACCACCGACACCGGCACGTCCTTCGCAAGAGTTTGAGTTGATATAAATTTATTTAGAGTTTATCCACCTTGGCGGAGACTGTTGCAAGTCCTTTTTTTCCTTTCCATCTGTGCGCACGGAAATTATTCCATTCACGTTGACTGCGAATAGGGATGGATGATGCTTAAAAGGAGCATCACCACGCAGATTACCTTCTTATACCTAATGGCACCGCCCGCACCGGGGCCATGAATAAAAATGAAATTAAATGGAAACGGTCTTATTCTTCGTTTGAAGAGCAAGCAAAACAAAAAATGCCACAAAAAAAAAACCAGAACAGACAAAAAGTGTGTAATATCCCTTTTATTGAATGGAATGTGTTTGCCTTTAGCGAGGGCGAAGGAAATTACTATGCGAAATGGGGAAGCTTTGCACAGACACCGAAAATTCAACCGACGACTTCACGTGGTGAGGGATGTAATATATTTGGGACTTTTGGCTCTCATCCTTTCGGCTCGTGATGGTGTATATTAAATTGTTATTACCCGCATTAAAGTGACAGGAGTTGTTTTCTCGCTTAAGTCCTGTGGGATACTGTGAGTTGTGACTGCGACTGTGAGATTTTGAGATCTTTAAACACTTTTCCGCTGGTCTATGAGGAGTTTGTGAAAACCCCTTAAAAATAAAAACCAAATAAAGGATTGGTTGTTGTTGTAGAGATAATAAAATATAATGACAGCTGTGGCGCGGGTCAGTTTGTGGAAAAAATGGGGAAAAATTCGAAGCAGGTGGGGCGATTGTAAAAATCAACTTGGAACAAGTGAATTTGTGTTACGAAGGTCGTGGGTAGAACGCTCTGACCTTGACGGAGAAACTCGCTAAAAAGGTTGGCTTTCTTATTGTTTTTTGGAAGCCATATTTGAAAGAAAATATCTCAAAAGCAGTTGAAAAAGCTCTAAAAGTAAGTGTATGAGCCAGGGTCACACACTTTACACTTATTTTTAGAGATTTTTCAACTGCTTTTGCGGATAATGTAGGTCCCTTATAGGTATATGGTTTCGTCTGTATCTCTAGCCTAGTTGACGAAACAAAAATTGCCATCAAAGCCTTTCAGGAGTTTGGTCTTCCTAAACAACCTTAAGTTGGAATTTAAGTTTAAACAAAACTTGGCGCGGTTTTACTAGCCAGGCTAAGCCTCTATCTCCGATAAGCAGTTTGACGTCTTGATCTGGATGTAAATGAGTTTAGGTCTGACTTCCGAGTGCCAAAGATTGAAGCTTGTATGTTGCAATTACTGTCGATCAGTCTGGTTCGTCGTTCTCTCGCTTAGCGATTTAATATACCTACTTGCAACGATGCACTTTATCTTGTCCTAAATCGGCCTTTTTAACGTAGCAAACCATTTACGGGGGTCGAATTGACACCCTTCATTCAGCAATCCAACGCACTAATCACGGAGTTACTGTGTCCAGTTTATCTTGTCCTAAAGCGGCCGTTTGATGCACCTTGACACAAATAGCGTGCCATAATATTAACGTAGCTAACCATTTCCGGGGGTCGAACCGGAGACCCTTCATTCAGCAACACAACGCACTAATCACGGAGTTGTGCAAATGCGGCGTTTTCTTTACGAATCGCGCTCCATCCTACTATAAAGTAATAATTTACGGGGGTCAAACCGGAGGCGCCTCGCTCAGCAATATAACACACTTATCAGTGCCTTACAGATGCGATTCCTCTAAGCGGCAAAGCTTCTCGAAAACGTTCCGAAAAAGACACCAACAGCAAGAAGAAGACCTGGTCAAAGTGAAGACAGCTAATTTTCAAAGGAAGCAACATTGGGGCGTGCGTTAAATAAATAGAGTCCAGTACACCGACTGAAGCTTAAAATATCCAGGCAACGACAGTGGAGTCCCAGTAGATACAAACAAGCACTACTTGCACAAATGCGATCTGCAAAGTTGCCTTAAAAAAAGAGTCGCATCGGCTGGCAAGTTATTCCCACGACTTCATACCTCTAAAGGTTAAGCAATTTCCATTGATCCCTCGTTTAGGCCGACAAATTGCACTCAGTTAGCCATGTTACCCTAATGACTCATCGCGCACCGCGCGCACCAGAAAACCGCGCAACAAAATAACTAGCTCCAACCCATTTATAGGTATAAAAGCAACCGCCTTTCACATAAACACTGTATCCACGTAGATAATTGAAATGCGCAATGTCTATCATTAAGCGCACATATATGAGTTTGTCCTTAGAATTAAAGAGGGCCCACATTACCATTTTCCCCGAAGATGTTTGCGCACGATGGAGCTGCTGCCGACCGTGCGTCATAATGCATTGTGTGTGCTTCATCCAATTATCAGCGATCGCGCGCACCGTATGGAGCTGCTCTCCACCTCGATCATGCTGATGCCGATCGTGCGCATAAATCAAAACGTTCATTACAGGTGCAGAGCAGCAAGATACGTGCTGGTGTAGTATAGGACTGGCATGCGATCGTCGGTGGGTCCAGCAGCGTTGAGCGGATCATCATCATCCGTCCAAGAACAAGACACGTACGCTTCCCGACAAGCGGACCGCACGATTTCTGCCCGACTGAAACATAACTCACCGCAACAATCACTCGGCATGTGTTCGCTGTGCCGGAGACAGAGACAGAGACAGAGCCAGACGAGCGGGGAGAACAAAATCTGGTTGGCTGGAAAGTTTAGGTGCGCGTGCGTGTCCATCTCTCGATCACGTGTGCGCTTATTAATTTGCGTCCCATGCAATCATTTGCCCCAAGTGCTCCAAATTGGAGCGGCTCTCGTCAGTCGGTAGCGGTTGTTTGTACTCCGGTCTGACCCCCAATACATTCGACCACGGGTTCAGGCACAGCAAGAGAGACAGAGGAGGAAGCACCCTCAATGTCAGGCGAACCTTCAATCCCGATCTGTTTCACTTGATGGCGATAATTTATTGCGACTGCAAGTACTTACCGGCCACCTGGGCAATATGCCGGTCGCCGGACCGCAAACCAGTCAGACGACGCAGATATATCTCCCGGTCCGTATGTGTGTGCTAATTCTCAGGAATTAGCATCGACGATGAGGTCGTAACTGCCCCCAATGTTGGGAATGAAGAAATTGCTTCGACCACCGCCGCGCCTCGCCGACGGACTAATGGGAAAAATCGCCGCCAGCCATGTTCCTGTGAATGCGTAATGTGTGCCACAGCGAAAGGCCGCTACAACTAATATCGGCCAATTCCGATACTAATGACCCGAACAAATTGACAATTTATTGCGCGATTGCGCGCAGTGTCCTGCTGTCCACACTATCCGCTGAACCAAGCCGCTGCCTCGAAGTTTTCGTTGCACCAGGCAGAGGCATAGGCGCAGGCAGCAGGCACCAGGCATACCGGCACCCGGGGGATGTTTAGTTAACCAAATGGAATGGCGTGTAAAATTATCATTTGCGAAGGTATTTCCTAGATAAACAGAGTATCTCTCCTTTACCTATGCGAGTAAATATCGTGGAGTATTATGCTCGTGTGTAGTTGGGTCTGCTAGTTTATTTAACGTGGCCGGCAGGAGAGTGCTTTTAGGTGTAAAATGTGTTGGCACTGAGCGAGGAGTTAATGCGAAGGGAAAGTGACCTCTGGGACACAATGGAAAGTCACAGTGTTATCGCTGTGGTGCAGTGGATTTGACAGGACAAACGTTCAAGCTGAATGAGCACGTAGCCTGAAGTTTGTAAACCTGTTTTTTTTTGTGAACTTTGGAGGGGTAAAGCGATCCTACATAGGTTGGAAGGAGGCAGAATTTTTGACAGAGTTCGTCACAAAATTTAACAGGTTGAAGAGATTCTTTAGATGTTGAACCTAGAAAGGGCTTCTTTTGAAGATAGGAGAAGGGCGTCGAGCCTAAAGGTGGACCTCTCTGCCATCTTACAAACGAGTCTGTTAGATAGAGGAGGTCTAGGAGCTTGATAGGGATTGGGACTAGACTTTTGGAATAATTAAGCCGCGTTATTTCAGTTATTTTAGACAAACTTGGATACTACAAAGCTACCTAAAGGCTAACTTGTAGTGAACTGCTTAATTATCTATGTCACCTAGAAACTCTAACAGCTTGGGCACATCAGGTGGTTGACGATTCTTCCCTGCTATGCAGATTTAGAAATCTGTGAGTCTAGAAACTGATGCGAAGCCGTTTTCTATAAATATAAATAAGAGAAATTACTTAAACGAAATATACATCTAGAAGAAGATTATGCGAATGTAGGGACGAAGATTGCTCAAATTTCGATGAGAATGCTATTCAAACTTGCGGAGGTGGATTATGAGAGTTCAAGGGCGAAGAAAATTTGCATTAATATGAATTTTTAATATTCACGGACGGCTTCTTCATTTACAATAACTGTTACACGGTGCTAAGTATGAAGCACTAAATAATAAAAATTTTAAATTGTTTTTTTCCGATCTACGTTTTACAAAAAATTTCGTGCGAGCGCCGTCTAAAATACACTCAAAGATCCAATCCGTCTCTTTCTATTTTTAAGTAAAATGTTCGCCATACATTCGCCTAGGAGAACATATCCGCCAGAGCTTTGCTGGGCTTGATAAAATCGTAGCGCGATACTAGTAATCATATTTAGTGTCCAGGTTGGATTTTACGAACTCACAATTGCAAAATTTTCCATATAAAATTACCCTTTGCGACTTAAAAAATATTTTGTTATTATATTAGTAGGACCCTTAGGCAATAATTCTCAACTGCCAACAGGTTGCTCCACTTTTCGAAAGCACTCAAAAGTAATTTTTAATTGGGAAAAGTACCCATAACCCGATTATGGCAACAGCAGATTTATTTTCCATAAATTGGCCAGCGCACAAAGTCATCCGATAAAGTCGCATCGCTTTGATGTCCCTTAACCACTTTATTTTGGGCCGTTTTGTGTCACTTATGCCGGCTGATTTATCACGTACACACACGTAACGATCATCGTTTTATGCGCGCATCGTCATTTAAGGTGCTGATTGGACTTGAGTTGCACACACAAAGGGAAGGAGGTTACACCTCATACACAGCACATTTATCCTCTTCCTTTTGAACAGGTTATTATTAATGCGTTTCGATTTGGTGACACACGATGGTCATCGCCTTGACACTCCCTAATGAAGATGCACTTAAATCATGCACCAAACCAAGTATGTACGGTCGAGTTCGAGTGTAATCAATGGTTGTTGTTGTGAACATAAAATTACACTTTACGATGGCGAAAAATGAGTAAACTTCTGCACAACGTGTTGCAATAAACTTTTCCCGGATTAGATTGGCCCTCCGAGTTGCAGTTGAAGTTTTAAAATAAATAAAATAAAATTGAAAACAGTTTCCTTTGGCAATTTGTGTTTTCTGCTGGAGCGGAGTAGATAAAAGACGAAGAAGAACTTTCCGGCATTGGGCGCCAGTTTAAACTATTGTTGGTTGACTAAAATGATGGCGGCTGTCGACTGTCGACTGTCGTCTGTAAAAGTTATCTTCGGTGCAGCGACCGCCACAGGAAAGGAAATGTTTTGCTCCACCAGTCGTTTTGTGTTGTCAATATCATCCTTGCAAATGCATTAATTTCTTTTTATAATATATTGGTAAATAGATATCCGACTATGGAATGGTGGTAGAAAAGTAAAGTTTTGACAGGGACTTTTCGACTTCGGAAAAGGGTGATTAACCTCGTTTGGGGTAGGCGACCTGTAAGTGCTGCAGAAGACATCATAATTCCATTAATTTAAAAAATTAACTGCGGGCGGGGGCCCCGGTTTGACCCCCGAAAACGGACAAATACATTTTTTTTTTTCACTATACTTCATCTCTTAAAATGACAAAGGGCTGAGAATGGAACTGTTTTGAAAATGATACTTAATTCGCAATAAATCTGTAGGTCCAAAAAATAAACACTTACGGTTCTGAGAATTGCTACGTTTTATTCATACGACCCAATAAATAGAGCAGCATTTGAAGAAACTTCACTGATTTTGAATATTTAATCTTCAATATGAAGACATATTTTATGGAAAAGTGTTAATTTGAATAACTGATTCGGCTAAAAATTATCAACATATTTTCGTCAGGATACCGTTTTGTTAACTACTTCAGTGTGATGACAAAATTTCATTGGTTTGAATACAATACGAAATCGGACAGCAGTTAAAGAAATGTTATTTAATTTGAATATTAAATCTTCAATAACACGAAAAGTATTATGAAAAATTGTCGATCTGAATAATTGATTCTTCAATGATTAACAAAATATTTCCGTCAATATGACAACGCGATTTGGTTTAGAAAAAGCGACACGTCGCCGGAGAGTAGGTACCTTGAAACTGGTGAGCTAAAAAGGCGACAGGAAACGGGAAAGAAATAAAAAGACGACAGCCTCGGATTAGGAATTAGGACATCAAAATAAAGGCTGTAACGCGCGGTGTGTGGCACTCACTCGTACAGAATATGCGGTGAAAGGAACGTCGTGAGTGAATGCACAACAGGCGCACGAGGTCCCATCAGGGTTGACAAATGTGTTACAATCGTAGCTTTTTTGTTACAATGGACTTTGGAAAAATACACAATACAATCGCCCCGAAAAAGTTACACTCAAAGAGTATTTTTTTTTTTTTTTAATTTTTATTTATAACCATTATCAATAAAATATATTCGGACTTTTGGAAATAAAAATCAACTCAAAGTCTAAATTGTAAGAAATAAACCATTCAATTTGGTTTTAAGTTAGGAAATAGTTAGATTGGAGTCACCGATGCGGGACAATTTTCAGAAATCTCAACATTTTCGCAGATTTGCATGTGACATGATTTACTTTCACTAATAACAACTACGCGTTTGGAAAAGAGTTTCAATTACAATGGATTTAAAACAGTGCAAGTAAACAAAAAGTGTTTTTTGTGGCCAACTTAATACACACAAGAACCAATAAAATTCGGATTTAATGTTTGATTTAGCAGCAGAAATCTGAAATTTCAGCTCAAAATATGAAATACCAAAAAATCGAAAACCACGTAGGTCAAATCCAAAGTGGCATCTGTCAAATCGAATTAGTTGAAATTCACACTGGGGCGAGTTCCAAGTTCCAAATTAGTAAAGTAAATTAATATTTTCTGCGGGAACTTAGGGCTTGCGCATGCATATGAATTTTTCTGAATATCATTTATTACGGCAGTCGAATAGCGGTAGGGTTGTATGTATTAACAACTAAAAGTTACACAAATCACATGAGTTTTCCCTTTTTCAAATTTCTCATTGCAATTTAAAACAATTTTGGTTCATATGGTTCACAACAGCGACAACTTGAAGGTTGAAGCTCGCCTCTGGTGGAACAACAAAATTTAGTCACAATAGCTAACAGAAGTTGGCTTTTGCTAAATTTATTTTACTTCTCACTGCCTACCAAAAGAGGAATTTAAATTAGATTTTTTTCCAATTTCTAAGGGCCAATGCATATTAAATATACTTTTTTTTATATGTGTAGGTGTACCTATCCTTAATTAGTGCTTTTATAAAACATTCGGAAGTTTCGGTAGGTTCTGTGGATAATGATAACGAAAAGGATATACGAGTAGATTTCTTTCAAACTTTTGCATCTTACATGATTTTTGAGTGAAATTGTTAATCCTTTCGGAAATGTTTTTAAAGTACATAATTGAAATTGAATGGTGATCATGAAAGTTCATTATTATGCAGATAAACAAGTTCAAAGTCAAATTGAGGGCTTTTAGTGAACCTACAATTTGATTTCTTTAAATATTACGCGGTTTTATGTACATAACCTTAAGAAAACCAATGTATAAAATTGAATTAAGCTGGCCATAATTACCTTTAAAATACATTTTTGTTCACATATCGCACATGTCCTTTTCGAAAAAAATCCAAATTTTGAAATTTCTGTACAAAAAAAAATGCCTCCGAACATTAAGCCCACAAACTCTAAAAACGAAGTTGAAACAAATCCTACGCGCAATACTACATAAAATTAACGAACATCTCGAAGTCATCAAAATTTTTTACGAAAAAAAATGTCTCCTATACGGAAGTAAAAAATACAATTGAGCCTGAAAAAATACAATCAGAACTAAGATTTGCTTCCAGTCCACACCATTCATTTTTCATCCCTGGGTCCTACCTACGCTGCATTCTCCGACCTTTGTGCGTGCTATCGAAAAGACCTGAGTATAATCAAGAGTTCAGCTGTGCGTTAAAAATACAGACTTAAATTAATTGTGATCTTGGGTGAGCATCCTCATTTTAACGTTTTATCGAGCTTCCTCTTTCACTGCCTATAGCTTTTCAGTGTTTATTCAGCAACTATTTGTTCTCTTGAAGCATTGCCAAGTAAAACATTTAAGAAATAACAGAAATACCTGGCCTTGTCTTTATTAAGGTCTCCTTAAACGGCTTTCTCGCAGCTCCCATGTACTTGGTATATGGAAGCCCATCAACCTCAACGCCACTTGTACATCGTAAACCATCAAAGTTAAGCTTTTGCATGTTTTCCAACAGCAACACAACAACCAGTTTGCCTTCGGACCAAATCCACACCATGCGTCGATAACTTAAGACAATTTACAATAATCGTCCTCGGGCTTTTGTATCCAGTTCGCATCGCTCCCCAAAAGGCATACCATCCATCTTGCGCTCCTCCCAAGCCACGGCAAAAAGACGACAGAAAAATAAAAAAACCCGATCGAGAACATTGGGGACTTTCAATTAAATCAGCTGAAATCTTGCCCACCAATCGAACGCAAGCTTAAGGCCAAGCAAAGCAAAGCAAAGCAAAAAAAAAATACTTATTGTTGGCCACATCATAATGACACGATCAGTCAAGAGAGTGGTGGTTCAGATAACTTGTGAGAACTTGGCTTTAATGCGAATAACAAGGTTTTGGTCACGCCCCGAACGGGGTGTCCAGTAGTAGGATACGTACGCACTTCCTCTTAGCCAGGCTTGTTGGCTTGTTAAAATTTCATTTTCTTGCGTGTCAAATCGAATCGGCTTGGACACGGCTTGTTTGTCGTCCCTGTTGGCTGTTGTGTTGCGCTGTTTGTTTTTTTTTTCGCCGCGCTTTGGAATGCCATGTATGCATATGGTGTGAGAAAATATTTTTGGCTGAAGGCCATGGACCACCGTCACAGTTCCGTGTAGCAAATCATGTCCGAAGTAGTTGAAAGCTGTGCATGGTTAACGACATTCCGTGCAGAAGGGTGTCTTAAATTTTGTTAAATGCATTTGAGCACGGATGGAATAAGCGGGAAATTATAGGTAATCTTATTGCAGGTCGTCTTTAAGAGCCTTGCACCTGAAGCAAACATATAAACGATAGATTCGACTTGAAGGCCTTCAGAGAGTTCACCGGAAAATCGAAGGACCATTATCCGATTGACTCGTATAGTCCGCTTACAGTTGCATCTTCTAAGTGAACCACTTACCACTGGATCTCTAAAATAAATACCACAATCAATCGTTCGCCCTTCCACTGTAGGATCCTTCCTTAATCGAATTCCAAAGCGCCAACTTATGCGCACGTAATTCGCCATTGCCTACACTCGTAACCTTAATCACATGTTATCCTCGGAAGAAGCGAATTTAATTGAAATTTATGCCCGATAATCCGACCAACTACCCATCCAATAGAACCAGCATCTCTCGGGCGCAATTGTTTTATCATTATGCGGCTATCTCAACCATCCACACAAAAAGGATATTTATGATTCCTTGCACTGCCATTTGCGAGATAACGCCGACGAATATACATTTTAATTAATTAATTTACATCCCGATAACATCGGCAGGGCGCCATAATCGTCAGAAGCGATTCGCTTGCGTCTTGATGGGTACTGGAAAAAACCCAGCCTCACACACAGTTTACGTGACAAGAAAAAACCACACGTTCTATAAATAAGTTAAGTCCACCGCCCTCGCTAAATAGCAAATAAAGCGGAAAATCAATAAACAATTCAATAAATATTATGATTCCAATGTAACAAATAATTCATCTACTAAAAATGTGCGATGGATAGAATCCACAAAAACGGGACACACACAGAGAGTTTGTGAAAAATTAAAACGGAAATTTCGCAACTAGATGTGAATTGAATAAAATTTGCATATGTGGGTGTAACGACAGGCGGCCAGACTGTCAGTTTGATTGTCATTGTCACAGTCACATTCTCCGACTCGGATTCAGCAATTGGCCGGCTACTGTTACACTCATTCGCCGCAGCTCGCAGCTCCGTCCGGGTAGAGGAGAAACAAAAACTGTAAATATTTGCATTTGCCTTTCTTATTTACGTTTGACATTCACGGGCAGCTCATAATTATCGTGGTATGTGAAAATGGCATTAAAATCGCGATAACCCAAAGTCCGGCCAAGTGAGCCAGACAAATAAACGCTGCCATTGGACATACAGTACACACATAGTTTTTAAATTTCTACAATGCGAAAGAAATTGACAGATGACAGGCGGGCTCCTGTTTACATGTGTAGCCGCTAAATTCGTTGGGCAGTTCCAACACGATGGCTGTTATTTATTTTTGGATTCAAAAATTCAATATACAACACACGCATAAGGTCAATACGAGCGATGAAGCCGGCAAAGATTTGTCTATGCAAAGTGACAGCCAACTTTTAAAAGCCATAATTGGCAAGTGATTCTGTTTACTCAACCCACTCGTATAAGCTCGTGGATTTTCAATTAGTTTGCATTTGATTTTTATTTTGTTGCTTTTATTCAAAGACCGTTTGTTGAAATTTTTAAGATGCACCTTTAACTTGTTAAACAGAGAGGTAGATTTAACCTGGCGGAACAAGACGTAGGGATGGAGGTGTTAGGAGCCCCAAAAGTTCTATTTTATGGCGGACTTCCCGCAGTATTTCTTTTGTGTTGATCTATTTAGTGCAGTGACTGAGAGTTATATTTCAAAAGCAACTCCTCAACTAAAGTCCCCAAGGAACCGTCTATTATGGACGAAGAGTGAAAGACTGCTGAGCGATGAGGGTCAGGGTTCGACCCCCAAAAAGCGCGCACTGTCCCATCTGTCACAGACTCTTGATAAACATTCGACAATGTAATTGGCCATTGAGAGGAGGGATAGGACTCCTAAAACAACCTCCACTTGTAGGCAAGTAGCCTTCATCGGTATAGAGGGTACCTTAAATAATGTGCACACTGAAGGTATTCAAAAAGCTCTCACTTAGCAAGGTGTAATAGTTGCTGTCAGCAAAAAGGTTAAATCCGTTCTAGAGACTGTGAATAAAAT
Organism: Cheilosia variabilis; assembly: GCA_951230905.1. Lineage (NCBI taxonomy): Eukaryota > Metazoa > Arthropoda > Insecta > Diptera > Syrphidae > Cheilosia > Cheilosia variabilis. The sequence goes on along the minus strand of OX579680.1, from coordinate 55,502,878 downwards.
ACTAAAAAAGTTGAACGGAACTTAAGATTTAAGGAACAGTGTCTTTGCGCGAAACCTCACCTTATACTAAGTTTCCACCGGAGATTAACTGCGAGATTTAGAAAAATTTCTCTTAATCCCGCATAAATCTCGGGATTTATCATACAAAAGTTAATCGCATGAAAAGGGAGATTAGAAATAAATCTCGATTATGAACCAGGTTTGCATGTACAGTCCGAGATGTCAAAAATTCAAAGCAAACAGAGCTGTATTTGATATTGTGTCATAAAAAAAACGAATTTATTTCTGAGAGACTTCTCCTAGCGAAAGCAACCATCAAAACTTCCATTTTATTTTGTAGAATTAAGCCAATAATATTTTAAGATTTCTGGAACTCATGTTTTATTACTTTAATCTTTTGAATTGGTTAATTTTTTTTTTCAATTATCACAATTTTGGGTTGTTCGATTCGACAGTATTTGACAACATCTGGTGAAACGTCAAATTAATCTTGTTTTTTTTTGGTGGAAACACCTCAGGATTTGTTTGTAATCTCTTGCCCTAAACCCGCATTTAGTGTCTGGTGGAAACGTATTAGCTTGTATTGGAACTCAATAACCAAAGACAACTGCAATTGCGCAATCAGAAAGCCTAAAAGATGAGTCTACCCTTAGGCGGAATCTTAAAATTCTACACCGCATTTGTGAGGTTATAACCTCTTGAATGCGTTCAAAAGAAGTCCATACATACAATCTATTTGTTTATCTCCAAAAAGGAAAGTCCAATAAACAAAAATGTAGATTTAATTTGATCATTCAAAACTGAAATTGGGTTCAAGTTCATTTCTTACTATTTAAACCGTAGTACGCTGCTCGAGCTCAACTAAATTTTATCTGGTCTCCAACTTTTCTCTCCAAACATCAGCTAAGGTCCTAGCTAAATTTTGACATAGAGATCGCCGTGGATAAGTGTCACAGAAAACAGCAGTTCATTGAAAAAACTTCCTTCAAAAATTGAATTCTCCCTTATTTCAACTGTTTCGTTTCAGATTCCAGGTACTTCTCGTCCATGTCATAATTAAAAAAGATAATTAAACGATCTGTCACAATTTAGCTTGAGAAAATGCGCCGACCAATTAAATGGCCACGATAAATTTTGACAGATACATGAAGTACATTCTGAAACAAAAGTTTGATTACTTAGATCGAGCTGCGTGCCACTCAGCTAAATGGGTTAGCTTAAATTTAGCTCAGGTTAATTTTGGAGAGAATTTTGTATGGGAGCGAATATTTAGCTCGAGCAGCGTACTAAGCTTAACCGTGAAAATATGACCGGGTTTTTATAATTCCACCGAGGAAATATGTTCACGATGAGATCTGCTCACGTTCAATCCATTTTAAGCGTCAAAATATGATCGCGTTTATGCTGTGCAAGCGAGGAAACGTCATCGCTTGTTAGATGTTTTCATGGTCACACTGTTTAAGCTTGAAAATATGACCGCGTTTATGTAGTGGCAGCGAGGAAACATAATCGCGTTTAAAAGTTCTCACTTTGAAACTGTTTGAGCATGAAAATATGGCCGCGTTTATACAATATCAGCGAGAAAATGTAATCGTGCTCAGAAGGTTTAACCTGAAGGTCAAATATGCTCTCCGCGAAAAAGCAAAGAGCACCAATCCGTCTCCATCTATGAACACTAATGGTCTGAAGTCAGTCTCAGTTGGAATAATGATGAACAATTGATATACATATACATTCCTTAATTAAAATTACAGCGCACTCGCACTTTTCTATTAAAAAATTCACCCTTGACCAAATTCATTTCCAACGGAGACATTTTTGATCAGAACGACCTTAACACGTTAGGAATGGCATGATGAAAGAGCAATAAGCTGATTATCACACGGCAGCATATATCCATACAGCGGATCTTCGAAAACTAAACATACGAAATTCCAGCAAAAAATTGACGAAATTAGCGCACCCCGAATAACCACTAGGCAAACGAATAATTTTGCACCTGCGCGATGACAAAGTTGCCCTATGAGAAATGTTGTGCCCACACGAAGGAGTGAATTAAATGAAATATATGAACTGTACACAACAACTGCTATCACTTGATTTCGATTTGTATTGGGCACGTTCAACAATCTAGGTATATGTTGGTTCTGGACTAGATGTAACCTGAACGAAAAACTAGATTGCTCGGGAACGTCACTTTTTCTACGTCAGCAACATATGCGAACTGTCAACTTAGTACTCAGTCACAAATTTCTTGACTAGACTCGTCGGCTACCCCTCCATAAACGTCAACTAAAACAGCTGCTCATATGACCGTTTTCAGCCAATCAAAACCGAGATACATCTAGTCAGACAGCTGTCAGACTTTAACTAGATATATACTTGTACGTCCCCATTGTTAGAGCGATGACCGTATACTGATTTTAAATGTGACGGCTGGCTGGTATTTTGAGCTACTCCTACGCAATTAAATATACTCTGTTCGAAAAGTAGCGGTTCAACCCCCACAAAGCACAAAAATCAAATCTTAATGCTTTTTCCGTTGTGTCACCTGAAACGAAGGACTGACTGACAGTTGAGAGTTGAACTGGCTTGAAAAAGCTCCTCAATTTAGCCGTTAAAATTCGGTAACAAAAATTGAAAGTCCCTCCTAACTAACCGTGATTTGAACGACCTAGTCCTCCTGCCGTCAAAAATGGTCACCCAAACTTATTGTTTAAAACTCACTTTCTGCCACTAAATTCTGTCAAACTTTTGATCTAATAGGCAACACTTTTCTGTTTCATTTGATTCCATTGATGTCGTTCTCAAAAAAAAAAAATCCTCTCCACCCAAAAATACGTTCGCAATCATCTGAGGAAAAGAAAAAAAATATTTCCATACCAATAAACCTACGGAAAAACATTAAAAATTCGTCAAAAGCAAATAGATTCCGTTCTCAACTTAAAAAAACAATTATTAACTACGCGAATATTTGAATGGGGTGAGTAAGATAATAACTTGGTCACATGCTTCGTGAGGACGGTCGTAAAACCCTGGTATTCACCGCCAGATCGACATTTTGTCACGACGACATCAATACAAAGTGCGTTGCATCCTAAATTTATAAAAACCAAATATGCGGACACCCGAAGGGTAATTAAATCTACGGATGGAAATGGGACATTTTAATTCCCTATCTTTGTAAATATTCGTCCAACACTAAGAAGCATTCGTGGTGGCGCACTATTGTTTCGAAACAATAAAAAGTTCCGATAGCGCACGCTATACAAGGGGAATGTTTTCAAATATGTGTCATTAGGTTGTCCTTTATTGACTGACAGTGTTGACAGCTTTGTGCTTTGGAGTGGTGGAGGTGGTGTGATATGGTGTGTGGCGGCTATTTTTAATCCGAGACTTAATGTTTTGCCGAACAACCAAATGTAGAGTGTTGAGGAGCTGAGAGGTGGCAGTTGCATTTTAGTTGAGCAGCAAGTCAAATAAAACTGAATGTGTGCCGTGAAATAGTTTTTGGTTCGCAAAAGTCCCGAAAGCAGTTAGTTTTAGAAGTCATTTCTCGGATTTGTAGAGGGTCTTATATAGAGTCACCGAGACAAGGTCTTTCTACTCAATTCCCATCTGAGGTCAAAGAAATATGGAAATTTGATGGGATACCACTTTTTAAGTTCAAAGCACTGACGAGGCACACAAAGTCCCTACGCAGTTTAAGGTTACAGCTGTCTGATATGATTTCCCGTCCCATTTGTCGATGATTTTTCTTACGCGTTCCATTTTGTTGATAGCACATAATCTAGGTAGGTATACCTGGTTTTGTCTTAGTTTACAACTAAACCAAATATTGACGCTACGCAACCGTTCCAGTCAGTGACAGTCAATGTCATTCGCGTAAGCAATGGGCACATTCAAGAATCTAGTTATCTTAAGTCGACTAGATTGGTCTGGATGAGATTGGTCTGAACGCAAAACTAGATTGCTCGGGAACGTCACTTTTCCTACGTCAGCCACATTTGCGAACTGTCAACTTAGTACTCAGTCACGAATTTCTTGACTAGATTCGTCGTCTACCCCTCCATAAACGTCAACTGAAACAGCTGCTCACATAACCGATTTCGAACAAGCAAAACTGAGATGCATCTAGTGAGAGAGCTGTCAGACTTACTAAACTAGATATTTGAGCGTCCCTAATGACTTTCGAAGAATTGTCGGTAGAGTGACAGCCATCTAGTGACAGTTTTTTAAAAAGAAATTCCACAATTAACAAACGTTGTGCTGCCGTTTATTTATGAATCTTATTCATTTCGCCATCCACAAAAACATAGTCACGATCCACAAACCCCGTTGAACTTAACCTCACAGACCGAATAGAAACTGACAGCTGAATTTCGCGGCCTCTTGCAATGAAATGTCAAAACTCGCAGGTTGTTATTCTCCTTCAAATTGTTGGCTATCGTATAAGGCAAACCTTGCCAAATGGGACGTTCAAATATCTAGTTTAGTAAGTCTGACAGCTGGCTGACTTGATGTGTCTCAATTTTGATTGGCCTAGATGGGTCACATGAGGTCTGTTCCTTTACTTATAAATCTTACGAGTTTTTACGAATTTTTACTCAATAGGTCTGTTCCTTTACTTTTAAATCTTACGAATTTTTACTAATTCTTACGAATTTTTACGAATTTTTACGCAATGCCATTCCTTAACTCGAAAAATTCGTAAAAGAGGGCGTCATCGAGAGAGCAAGAAATTACCCCTCCACTGAGAATCTTACGAATTTTTACTCAACAAATTTCTTGGTGTAAGAATTGAAAAAGCTGCCAATTAACAGCTGATTCGAAATTCGTTGTCCTATTTGTCATTTGTTTTGATTCTTGTATATTAAAATGGTATCAACAGGTGGAAAAATAAAATTGAATGTCCTCCTTAGATTCATTTGGTGGCGACGAAATTCTTCCTCGCTGTGAGGAGTAAGAAAGGACAATCTCCTCCACGTAATTTTTAATGCTGTGCCGCTTTTTCCTCTCCTCGAATGCTTGTAGTTCGATCAGTACAAACTCTTTCATATACCCGGATTCATGAAGAAGGAGCTCAATTTATTGCGAATCACTTTCATCGCTAGTTAGATGAATCAACTAATTTTGTTTGTAATTTAGCAAATTCTTCGAGTTTGTACTATATTTTAACGACTTTTCGTACATAACTTTATTGAATTTTTGAATTATGTTGCTGTAGATTAATAAAAAAGCATTCCCCCTCTCTCTGCGAGAGAAATTATCCCCACCACTGCCATTTTTAAAGTCTTTTCCATTCGTACAACAAAATTAAAGGAACAGACCAGCGTTACCACTTGTACTACATATGTAGTACTGTGCTACATATTTGCTGGATTTTTCAACGCCGTACTACATACTACATCGTTACCCTAATGTACTACATTTCTTAAGATCCGTCTAACCATTTTACTTTTTTACGAACAACAGTTCGAATTTTGCCCCTTTTGCTTTTATAACTAAATAAATAGATTTAATAACTTGGCATTGTGCAAATCTTCAACTCGCACACAAAGACATCGCAAGGAATGGGAAAACCAATTTTCGTGGGTCGAATGTAGGTCTGGCAAACGCTTTTGTCGCGCTTGTCAGAAGTCATTTGTTTGCAATATGACTTTGCTTGTCAGACAAGAACTCATTTCCAATTATAATAGTGCAAAACAACTCCAAGTGTGTCCGACTGTTTTAGAAACATAATATATTTTTTTTGTTATACTACTTAATTTCAATTTCAATAGAAAAAAACATTTTTTTTGAAAATGCTACATTTTGTTGGCTAACGTACTACATTTGCTATAGATTTTAGTGGCAACGCTGGAACAGATCTATAGTCAATAATTTCGTGACTAAGTACTAAGTTGACAGTTCGCACATGTGGCTGCCGTGGGAAAAGTGACGTTCCCGACCAATCTAGTTTGTCTATTCTGGTATTTGATCCTTTCCTTTCCTTGACGAACCTCCCTACAAATGTGCTATAAGAAGCATTAGTAATCAAAATTTACTGTGAAAGGTCCACATAGGCAACGAAATACGCTTCCTTCGCTGCGATTGTGACCTAGACTTTACACGTCCTCCTTGAATTATCACTCAAACCAAGCCGCCACTCTTCGAACACAATCCACTTTGAGGGGACCCACACTCGATTCAAACGGAGAAACCCCTTACCCACAAGCAACTACAACATGCCTCTCTCAGTCTGTAGCATCGATCATGCGCCTCATACACTCTCAAGCAAGTTTGGCCGCAACAAATGCCCAATCTAACGTTCAACCCCTTTTTCCGCTCAGATGTTTTCGCCGCTAGGTCACGATGCCGGTGTATGCCTATGTGTGCGACAAGGGATGAAGGAATTCCTCCTGCCAGCTCGGCTCTTCCGTGTTATTTTCTATTTTTCTCATCTATTCACCCAACCTCAACTCGAGCAGAAAAACACAGAACGTGTATATTTTCACTATGGCAAAGAGAGAAATATACTTGCATTGTATTCGATGTATTCGTTCTTAGCCACAGAGCTATCCATATCAGCTCTCTCTCGCTCCCACACTCAATCGCTCCGTTGTTGCTGGTGCTGCTGCGGTAAAATGTTGGTACCTATTGCCGAGTTCAACCATAACCCATCCGTCTGTAGGGGAGGATAGAACAAAACGCGCTCGACTCGCTAGCGCTGCAGATACTTTTGGTTTCCATATTCATATTCACACACTGACCCGTCTCGCAGTAGACACCACTCACCACCGTTCTGTTTTTCGATTTTTTCCCGTTCCGTTCGTTTACATATATTTTCAACTTATTCTTCTTTTTTTTTCTTGCTAAGTTTAAACCGTTTTCCCGTTGTCGATTCAACTCAGTTTCATAGCGCCTATCGTTGGGTTAACATCGTCGTGTGTGAAACGTTCCAAATATCAAAAATAATACAAATATCCAGCGTTTGGATCTGTCCAAGTTCCTTGAGACCATCGCGCAGGAGAAAACTCTGCACTCCTCTCACACAGAATCGAATCATTTTGCTTGATTATAGTGGAATTTGCAAGGGATGATCGTTACACGTTTCTTTTTATTGTTTTTAATTATTTTAATAATTTAAAAAAAAAAAAATCCATTTGGTGGTAATAAAAAAATATTTATTTTTCTTCTCCATCCCCAATAAAGAGATTAATAGAAATTTGTTTAATTTAGACAACAAAATAAATTGTGTTCGTGAAAAAAAAAAAATATTTATGTATTTTTTTTTTAATAAAAAAAAGTGAAAGTGAGAAAAATAAAATAAAATTAAAAAGTTCCTGATTTTAATCAAAAAAATAAATCAATCAAGTGCACGTGTACGTGTAAAACAGTACATCAATTTAAAAAAATAAATCGCTTCGCCGGGATTTAAAAAAAAAAAAAACTGCAAATGGTACATCAACCAGTTATTGGAATATAAATATACCAAACCCTAAATGAGGGTACAATGAGGTCAAAAAGATACGATGTAAGTTTTAATTTTATGCATTTTTATGAATTGTTTTATCACTATTATTATTACCCATCTGTCAAGGATAATTGGGTAGGTTTTTGTCAACTGTTATAAAACACGTGAGGTGTAACAGCGGATATTTTACAATCGGTTGAGCATAAGACAGCAGCAGGGGTTGCACAGAAAAAGGGGGAAGAATAATATTCGTATAAGAATTAGATATAAGAAAAGGGTTGTTTTTTTCTTTTTTTTGCTTCTCTCACTCTGCACTTATTTATGAAGTTTCTTTTTTATTGTGTGGAAAAGTGGTGGAAATGTTAAAAAAAAAACACGGTGATCTACGGTGTGCGAAAAGTGAAACCTAAAGGGGTTAGATTATTTTTTTCTGTGAAAGGTGGTTTTTTGTCTGTTGGAAGAAGGTAGAAGAAGGATTGTAGTATTTTTCTTTCTCTGTGCAATACGTAATAGAGAGGTAGACACGGAAATTTATACTCTGGGTAGCAGTAACCTTTGTTATTTGTTTCTATAGTGGTTTGCGCATTTCTTTTTTTGTTTTACATATTTGCATATATAGGTGGGTACATATTTTTAATTTTGTTTGTAATACGTTTGGTATTTTAGTTCAAGTGATTTTGGCTGCGAAACAAACTTAAATTGTGAAAAGTAGAGTGATTGATACTAAACTTTGGGACTTTGACAAAATCTGTCCTAAAAACCAACCCTGGTAGTCGAATGAGTCTTAATAGAATTTAAATACTTTTCTGGTAATTTTCAACGAGATTGTCTTCAAAACTTTGGACAAATTTTGTCATATAGTCCCAAAGGGCTTTTTCTAGAGAGATTGGACTTACGAGAAGTCTTCACCTTAAAATAGTTTTGAGGGGCTAGTTGCTAATTTTTTGTTCATTTAGAAACTATTTGAACATGAAATTATATGGTGAAACATTTTACTATAAAAATGGATTTAAGTGGCTGTCAGTAAGAGCCGACACACTTGGACCCTTATTTCGGACCTTAAAACTAGTTCAGTAGTATACGCGCTGTGTTTCCTATTAAGTTAGTTTGTTCGTGAAGAGTTTGATGCCTTTGCTTAAGCACTATGAGAAGTGCTGACAGAAAGATATCTACTGTATGAAAGGGAACTATAACTGCTTTATAGGAAGCATTCATTTCCAGGATACAGCCTTTTGAACGATTTACTAAAAAATCCACCATTGGGTGCCACTTCTTTTTATTTAAACTACCGAGTGGGCATTCGTTAATGAGTATATATCTGTATTTGGTGTTGCGGAATCACGCAGGCTTTCTGCATGTAGCCCTGGTAGAACCCCAAAAACTCTTCTGTGCCCTTCTGTGGATCGTCCCAGATATTTTAGAGTCGCTGCCGAAAGGGGTTATCAAAGAGGCAGTACTGGAGTGTACTACAACCTTAAGAATGAAGGGACTTTTGAAAGAAAAATATATATAAAAATGTTCAGATGAATTTATTTAGATACGGGAAAGTTTTTCACATTTTTTTTCCTAACAAGTTATCCCATATTAGACTCATAGGTCAACTAATAATGCAAAAGCTGGGGTATAAGTGGAGAAACTTCTCTAGATTGAAGAAATAATCGTCAACATTCGCACTATGCGTGTGCTCACTCAAAATCCAAAGTAATTGTGAAATTCAGACGCCAAAAGATAAAAGGAATACCTATGCCTGCGGAGATAACGTGTGACGGTTACAATTAACTAAGTTAAATGTTGTAGCTATTGTGAAAGGGGTCACAAAACGAAGGGACTTGTCCTTTTTTTTCTTTTTATATAAACTGGATATTTTGTAAAATCCTTCAGAGGACAGTGTCTTGTGAATAATAGTTTTCCAATGAGCTTTGTAGACTTTCCAGTCACCTAAGTATTTATAAACTCGAACAGCTGGGTTTAAAAGGTATATGTACTTGTGAAAAGACGAAAACACGGTAACAATTGGATTTGTCTAAAAGTATTTTATTTTATTTAAATTTCATCAAAGTCTAAGTGGTTATGGCTGGCACCTTTTGAGGAAGACTGTCTTCTCAAAGGAGGGACGGCTGCGAATCTTTAAGGTGTACAGTATATGGAATAATTTTTCGTTCATTGATGTCTTTTTTTTTTAAATAAACTGGCGCCCAACTCTCTGTACTTCGATTTAGACTACATCGATGAATCTGTGAAAAAGAAATTTTTGAAATCCAAATCTTCTTAAAATCGCTTTTCCTATTAAAAAAAAAAATTCAAATTCAAATTCAAAGACGTTTAAGTAAAAAGGAAAATGTTCTAGTCCTAAAAATAAACTGGCGCCCAGCCTTAGAGTTTTTGAATAAATTCGATCAAACCCTCTTTGGCTTGAAAAAATTTTTGCGAGTGTCATATTTTATGTGGGGCAAATTTCGCGAGCACAAGGTAGAAAAATACATCCGGAATAAGTCACAGGTCGCACAAATTAAACAAAAGTGGAAGCAGATACTCCTCCTACTCAATTACGGATATCTGATTAAAATTACATAAATTGCATTCAATAAAAGAAAGCCAATGGTGTTACCATCATATAACTATTCCCAAGTGGATTAAGCGTTATTGTTTACCCCTGTGAGTTTTTTTTTTTTTAGCAAACAATTCTAGTTAATACAAATGTGTGCACTCAGATAAACTCAACGTTTTTGCAATAAACATTGTTTATTTGTTTTTCGCCTTAACAGCGTTGTGTGTCGGCAAATGCATAATATTTGTTGTATTTATTGGCGAAAGTTAAATTTACAAAGTTCTTCCACACGAGTTTATGTAAGATTAGACGTGATGACCGCAAGTGATGCCATTTGTCATGGGGACAAAGTTTGCCCGTTTGCATATCAATAGATTAATGATTGAAAATGCTAAATGATTCAAATTGATTAACTCGCAAGAGGTGGCGCAGAAAAAAAAACAAAGAAAAGTAAATTTGCGACTGAATTAATATAAAAGAACAAAATGACGTTGGAATAGTTTTTTTTTTATTGTCTTACTTTGATAAGAGGAAGTGAACAAATTTTAAGTTTGGGGCGGTCTTAGGAAATATGGCAAATATCTTGGATAGGACAGATGAAGGGGCTTTGAGATGATTTAAAAACTGGTTTTGAGATTGACAGGGAGGAATTGATTTTTGCTGAGATGGATGGGATGCTATATTTTTAAAAAATTGCTTTCCACTAGGTCCCTGTTAGAAAATTGTCACATACCGATAATCACTACATCCACGTAGCCTCAACAGAGTATCAACAACTTCAATATTGGTGATGGATGGTCAGGGATGTCATATTTTGCAATATTTTGCTAAAAATAGGATTTCTAGAGCTGGTTTTACTAGAAAAGTAAATGCTTCGCAATTTTTAAGTTACATAATCATTGCAACTATGAAATGTCTATAGCCAAACTGCAGGCAAATAATATTTTTATGTTATCAGGGATGTCACAGTCTAAGAAATGTATCAGCAAAGTAAGATTTTATCACCAAATTCTTGCTTTCTACGAGTACTTTACAAATAATATTTTTATGTTATCAGGGATGTCACAGTTTAAGAAATGTATATTTTTATGTTATCAGGGATGTCATAGTTTATGAAATGTATCAGCAAAGTAAGATTTTACCACAAAGTTCTTGCTTTCTATGAATCCTTACTAAAAGGATTACACAAAACCATTTCTCGATTTATCGTTAATCAGGGATGTTATATTTGATAAAATTTGTAAATATAGGACGATTTTATAGACAAATTCTTGTCTCCCAACAGCCACAAATCGAATCAAAATTTATAACGAATTTATACCAACAGCCAGGGATGTCATACACATTTTGTACAAAAAAAAAAAACTAAAAATACAGTCAGCAGTTTTTTTTATTAACAAATCCTCTGGCACCATCTTAATACCTTGAAAATCTATTTCTCCACAATGGACTCATTCTGGCATAGAAAACGCACCGATAACGCCTCGAATTACAGGAAATCATTAAACTTTCAAATCAAATTTCGTATGCAATAGCTTCATCTCACTGTAAGTATACCAAGAACCTCCACAGCTTTGCTGGCACACAAACAATCTGCTGCAATTAATTAAACATTACTTAAACCAGACAGCAATTCTGTACAAGCCTCGAAGACAGCCTGTGCCTGCAAGCATGTCTGCACACACGCAATGTGTAACACTGGGTGTGTCTTATTCAGTTCACGTTCCAAGCAAACTATAATCTTTTTTACATAGATTTTGTATGCAATTACATGTGCATTGTTGGTGGTCAGCATGTGAGTAGGTGACAAAAAATTGTAATCCAGAAATTGATGGTTTCAGTTGAAAAAAAGACCACTTTTGTTCTGAACACTAGACAAAGCTTGTCACTTGAAAAGCAATAAATATCCACAGATCATAATATCAGTATCTCTTAAAAAAGGGCACTGGTTCAATGGACTGGCAATCCAACAAAAAGCTAAGTAGTCTTTCGAAACCTGCCGAAAATCACATCGTCAAGTCCATCAGCACTGATTCGTCATTAACAAATTGCAACCTTACTTCAGGAGCCTTATCGCCTGAAATTTCATCGATAATTTAGATTGTTCCTCGCCGGTTGCGAAAATCCAGTCCAAACCAGACAAACATATGTTAAATCACCTGACAGACATGTCCAATCATTGGCATTTAATCAGCAGGCTAGGTATGTATGTTTCCAACGTCAATCTGTACGAGAACCCATTTGAAAATGTACTCGAAAGATAACCAAAGTGCACACCTTCCTACACCTACGTGCTGTATCCTCTCTTTCGGCTGTAGTATGTATATACTTCTAACTGCGAATGCGAAATTCATGAAAAAAACATTTGTAAAACCGCATTGTCGTTCGAAATCTCCCGTCGATCTAATCAAAGTAATCGAAAACTTTGCCTGATCAAAGGTTGTCATAAATTTTCTCCTTCTTTTGTTGAATATATTAAATTATTTCTCGATCACTTATTAAATGAGCACACACACAGAGTACCCGTTACCCAAGCGCATTTGGTTTTGGTCACTTGAAAAAATATCTTCTTGACGTAACCACAAATTAAGCACGTGTTACAATGATATTCTCAAAGTCGGCCACTCCACATCGGGGAAAAAAAACGTAGGTATCCAAAGCAGCGCCAGTGCAATTGATCTCGTTCGGTGTTTGCGGAATTTTCGCACTCATATCTACACGTACTACACACGTAGATACGAGTCCGACAATGACAAATCTTATCACAAAATATATATCGCATTTGGTCCCGTGAAGGGTTGCACTTCACAAAACCATCCGCATCCACCTCTCGTACATATTTCTATTTGCTTTCCAATTTAATATCCAATTGGAAAACACACTCACACTCAAATGTACAAATGCCAGAAAGAGGTCATTGATTTTTGCAAGGCTGCTTCTGTTTGTTTGTGATTTCGGTTTTTAATATTTTGCTTTCAAATTCAATATAAAAATATATATACGATTCGCCTGTTTTGTGATTTCACAATAAACGAGAAAAATAAGAAATACACAGCCACATAAGATCTGGCAAGGAGAATGAAATTTCGGGAATTCTTTCAGCTGAAACGCAAACATGGAATAATAGCAGTGGAAGACGTAGAGGAGCGACCTTTCTATAGAAATATTTTGAAAACCAAATTATATGGTCCTCTATTGGCAAGGCAAAAACTTTGCGCACACAAAGATTAAACAGATTTAAAGCTAAAGACTTGGGCAATTAATTACAGACCTATCAATAAGTATCATGTTACCCGCATAGAGATAAAATAAAAGCTTGCCTCACAGACAAAGGAGGGAAAAGGTTCAATCGGATATGTATCTGGCACAGAAAATTTTAAACGTCATTTTCTCTGGCCCGATTTGATGGCCTATTATTATCGAGGATAAGGATAACCCTCATCATTAGTTGGATGGTATATAGTGCGTCTTCAAAGGAGGTTCATTACTCTATAGCAGAGATGTATCGAATTCCGACCCCCATCAGGGACCCGACTGAAGGATATTGTTATAGCAGAAGGTGGCATGTTGATTGGATGTAGTTCTGTCATTGAAATATCGAAATATTCGGACTTATCTTTACGACTGTGCGATTAAAGAAGCAATAGGGTTCGAGGAACAATAAATTTAATCGGAATGTTTTAGTTGTGATTTTGCATGCGTCTTTTCGGTGTGACGGACACAGTTTTGAGTACGATTTTTCATCAAATGAAATGGGGATTTACTCCTGAGATCAAAATTAACTATCATGATAGTAACTGTCGCTGTTGACAAAGAAATAATATTTCGTCTGTTCTGATATAAAATCGTAAATGAAACCAGTCTTGTCTACTGGGGCCGCAAGACGCGCATTGCATGAAAGACCCACTGTAGTTCAAAAATCCACTGTCATGACAATTCTATCAGCAACGATTTGCTCTCATCTTCAAGGATAATAAAAGAAGTACAAATTGGATAATTCTAGTTCAAAACGATTATTCAGTGAGGATTCTGGTTCAGATAAGTCTTAAAAAAAACTGCTGTCATGACACTTCTATCAGCAAAATTTCTTTGCCATCTTTTCTTTACTACAATATACAGATGTTTGACAATTCTTGTTCAAGACGATTATTCAATGAGGATTCTGGTTCAGATAAGTCTCAAAAAACTTCTGTCATGACACATCTATCAGCGAAATTTCTCTGTCATCTTTATTTTTACAGAAATATGCAGATATATGACAATTCTGATTAACTCTAGTTATATGCCGAAAATTCTGTACAAAAGTCATCTGTCATGACATTTTTCTAAGTGAAAATATTCTCAACCATTCTATACCTAGTGACATAAGTCTCGGCAAAACTCTGATCCAAGTCTAAATGTGAAATCATTCCTAGCCAGCTTTGCTCGTGGGGAATTCCAACCCATCTGAAGTGGAGTGGAGAACCAGACGATGGCTGTCATGATATTTCCATCAGCAAAATATCATTATCAAAAATTTGACAATTCGAATGCAAGTGATTGATGGTGACAACAAATGTGTCTGCGCCGCAAATTCAGTTGAAGAGTTAGTCTAATATGCTGATATCAGAACTCAGTGACTATGACATTTCTCTCAGCAACAAAAATACTCATAGGTAAATTCTATCCCATCTGGCACTCTGTCCCAGAGCTACTGAGGTCTGGTGTCCACCCAAATACAGCCTATCACGATAGTTCTATTAGCTGTCATGAGCGTTCTACCAGCTATCATGACATTTGCATCTGAGAACGTGTATTCGAAGTGGAAATTCGACATTTCTTGCGCAAAATATCGGAAGTGGTGGTTGGGAGATTTTATCAGTGATATAAAAAATTTCAGTAAACGATTTAAATTATAGCAAAAGTGCTCTGAAAAATGGAATAAAATCCACTCACAGTTACGTAAAGTGGCTGTCGTTGAAGGGCGCCCCGAAAAATGTCATGAGAGATGACGCCGACTGAATTTCTATTGCACAACTTGGTGGTTCTTTTTTTGGGTGTATGCGCCATCAGATCCGTATTTGTTTAGCCCAAAAATTGAGTTCAAATCGATTTATCGTCTCAATTAATTTCCGACAGATACGAATCCGAGAAAGAATTCGATTGGGCGATAGCTTTTACCCCGCAGTGGAGCATTCCCCTGCCTCGGGTTGTTGTTAAGAAATTCCGCAATATTGTCTGTGGATTCAGATAAGAGTACCTATTAACTGGCGAACTGAAATTCCAAAACTCCACTACATTCTCCAAGGTAGTTATTTTCTGCTATGACCACACACACATTGTATCAAAAAATATGGGTTATCTACAAGTCGAATGTCTATAAAGCAAATGGTGCAATCGGCCGGGCG
Organism: Cheilosia variabilis; assembly: GCA_951230905.1. NCBI lineage: Eukaryota > Metazoa > Arthropoda > Insecta > Diptera > Syrphidae > Cheilosia > Cheilosia variabilis. Next base: position 55,487,487 of record OX579680.1, on the reverse strand, counting down.
TTTATTGCAGGTGTCGATACTCGTCCATATCATACGCGTAGATACGCAATTTCTTATTAGGTTACGGATAAGATAGACCCTAAGCGAATACAAATTGGTTTGTGCAATTAGCTATGTGCGATATGCATTCGGCACGCTCCGAAATTCGACTCAATTAGAGGCGGCAAATATGTGAACAAACAAAGTCAAGTTATTAGTCAGCTTTGGGAGACCTGAATATACGCCGAGAGATGTGCTTTGCATTTTTGAAAAGTTCGCATCTGTGAGATGGGGATGGGAAAGTAGGTTTTTTTTTTATTTCGTCGATGGGCAATGTGCCAGAATTTTGTTGTGTCCTTTTCTGTTGCAGGGTAGTCCTGCTTTTAGTTGTTCCGTGCACGTTTCAATTTAATTTTTTGCCGTTCAAGGATACACTTGACTGCATAATTTGCCTGCATGTTATTTATTTTTGTCCTTCCTAAAAGGAATGTATAAAATCAGGCTAATGTCACAAACAGGTACAGAGGTTAGATACAGTCAGATGATTTGGGGAATGGAAAGTTGTTTAATTTTTTAAATTGGATTGGCGGCGTATTTAGAGCGTGAAAAATTGGAAGATGGCTTTTTCATATAGAAGACTGCGGGTATGCGACAGTTATAGGAGGAAACTGTTGTCAGTCTTCAAAGAGAAAAAAAGTCCAAAGGAAAGATATAAATTTGGGAGAACTCAATCATTTCTGTCTTTTACTACAACGACATGGAAGTAATCCCCGATGCCTGAGGAGTGAGATAAGACCAAGGATCATCCTCCCATCAGTTGTCATGATAGTTCTATCAGCAGATTTTCGATGTAATATTTACTGACACTAACCAATGCAAACATTTGACAATTCTTCGCAGTCCGGAAATACATTTTAGAATCAGATAAGTCTGATATAGATACCCAGACAAAAATACAGCTGTTATGATAGTTGTGTCAGTGAAAATGTTCTCATTCATACTTACTGACAGAAATTAGTACTGGAATGTGAGTTAGTTCAAGGCGCCGGACAAAAAGTAGCCAGCGCTGATTTTCGTCCTATGAACTAAAAATCATATATCATGACATTTTTAACAACAGTCATTCGCTGTGGAAGAAGTAGATATCTCACAGTTCTGATTGGGAATGACTATCTGTTGTATCCAAGATTAAGATAAATCTAATACTGAATCAAAAGGTAGCTATCATGACAGTTGTATCATTAAAAATATTCTTAGTGATTTCTTTGTGACGGTAATCGAAACAGAAATCGCACCTAACCAGCCTTGCTGGCATTTAATTCACTACGAAGGTTATTAGAGCTCAGTAGAGAACTATAAATCATCTGTCACGAAAGTTCTATCTGCGAAATATATTCTGGCATCTTTACTAATATAAATCAATACAGGAATTTGACTTAATGTTAAACTGGGGATCGTTATTAATTTACCTTGCTCGTCTGAGAAGCTGTCCGGGAGTGAATGGGGTTTATTAGAAGTGCCAAAATCGTCTGTCATGATATTTCTCTCAGCAAGAAAGAAATGGCTACCGAAATTAAGTCTAATCCAGAAGTGCTTAGCATAACCAGATTAACTCATCAGAAATTCTGTTACAGTAAGTAATCAAAAATCATCTCTCATTTTAGTTCTTCTATGGAATACTGAAAATATTTCGCCGAATTTAAAAGCAAAACCTTTCCCAGTTCAGAACACAGTTTGATTACTTGCCATCAAGTGCAGACATCTTGCATGACACTTCTATCAGCTGTCACGACAGTTTATCAATGAGCATATTTAAAAAAAATAAATTTTAGTTTCCCGTATCAAATGGCAAAGGTTGCGCTGGTCGATAATAGTGAGCATTTCGAGCACCTTAACTTGACCAGATCTAGGAGCTGAAGCTGATATGCAGATCGCTGTGCTACCCACACTAAATTAATGAAATTATTAAAAATCTCCAAAGCAAACAAGACTTTCAAGTTTGGTGTGACAAAAACATTTGAGTAAATTTATAAATCGACCAGGGAGCTGTTTTCATGATTAACGATGCCCAACAGAACTCGTTCGAATATTTCAGAGTTTTCGGTTTTGTTTATAATACTCCGTTTCGTAATTGCATCATTAATAACATTGAATGCCTTTTATTGGCATTTTGTTAAAATGTATTTCAGTTGGTTTGCTGTCGCATATAAAACGCACATGAATGCATGACTCACAGGCCGTCATATGCGCTCCTTCACTTGGAACTATAATCTAATCGGACACTGAAGCCATGACCAAATTAACATTAAATTAACCCTAATTTATAAGCGATCCGAAAAGGTGAATCATCGAAACCTTTTGGCTCACATCAAGTCCATCAGTTTGCTTGCCATCAGAGGGACACGTGTAATTGATTGGATGTCATAAATACCCAAAGAGGGTCAGAAAAAGGATTCAATTTCGTAGAGGATTTGAATTAATTTGCTGATACATCCGGCGCGGATTGAGGAATGGAGCTATAGAAGCTCCATTCCCTCATCCGTCATCGGAAGACAGACCTGTAAACATCTTGCCAATGGGCAGTAACTAAAACTGCTCATCCCACTTTAAAGCTGCTTTAAGAATTCTCTGCAATTCCCCACATCCATTAGCTACAAAAGGAAGACAGTTCTCTTCTTCTTTCGATTCCCCACATCGTCCAGTAACTAGCCCAAAGCGCACTCCCCTTCTGGTTCTGACACCCTTTCGAAGTCCCCCACGAAATTCGAAACCATTGTCCCGCACTTCAAGAATCTCTTGTAGTCCACATTTCTAGACCAAGGATGGCTACAAGAATACGCACAAATTGCAAGTGTTTCTTGTCAAGAATAATCCACTTCGAACACCCTTTCAGGGAATCCAATTCCATTGTCCACCTTGCGACCCATTTCTCCCATTCCCAAGTAGAGATTCCCATTTCCGTAATTTTCTATCGAAACATGTGCGTTGCGTAATACACATGCATATTCAAAACACGACCGACCATCGTCATGGAATAAAAGGACATTCACAAATCGTTCTTTCTGCAATTTGCTTTATGCAAAAATCCTCGCTTCCGGTTGGTTTTTTCTTTCCATTCTCCCCTTCGAATAATGCGGTTTGAATATCCTTTACACATACACATACGCATGTAACACAAATGACTATAACAATCGGAAGTTAATCAGGATCGCTGGAATGGGGTAAACGGATATAGTGTATACCGAGTGGAAGGAGAAGGATTTGTTATGGAGCAGCATGTAGTGTCAATATTTGATAACGGTTTGACAAGCCCAATTCTACACTCTCGGCTACACAAAACCAACACTTGAGTGTGATTCAAGGATGTGTGTTCAAGGATGTGTGAAACACACTCTTGTGCGGATAACGAGAGTAAAGTTCTCCGAAAATATTAAAGGAAGTGTGGGGTGGATTTTGTCACGTGATATCTTCTGTCAAAGCAAAGCCATCTTGGCAGTAGTGCTAAAGATTGTCAAAATAAGACTGAGATGATTTCAGAAATTCCGAGAGGGTTGGCGTTGGTGTTGCTGGGAGGAACTACTTTCCTGGTATCAATAAAATGAAAGATGTAGTTGACAGTTGACGAAATCTTCTGAAACTCGTTTAAAAACCAACAGATTAAAAGCGTCAGTTATAAATATGTGTCCATGCAGATTTTCTTTGAAATAATTGCGTTTTTGACGCATGATTTTCGATGACTTCTTCGAAAACGTTTTACTCCGCCACGTTGAAAACACAAAGCTTCCATAATATGACAGCCACGTCTGACACAGAAGACTTCTATTTACTGTTTGTTTTAAGCACTGATATTCTTAAAAAAAATATCTGGACGGATGTTTTGAATAGAATTGCAACTTGCGCCACTTTATTTGAAGCAGGTTTCTAAGACCTTTCTCCATGTTGAATAGAAAAATAGAAAAATAATCGCTATAGGCTTGAAAGATAAACCAAACTCCTGTCACTTGGCAGAGCAATTAACAAAACGAAAGAAACACCCAAAAGAGTCAGAAAACAGCGTAGAATCTCCAAATTAGTTCAGACACCCACCGCATTGCACAAACCCAACTTGGCATACCCCTAGTTTCAACACACTGCATCAGAAATTCTTTTCATAACTCAGGTTCATATGCCAAAGGCTATCACTTCATGTTTCCATTGTCCAATTTGTCGAAATAAATTTGTTTTGAATGAAAATAACCCATGTCCAAAAGCTGAATGTAGTTAAGTGCAGAACCAATTTGAAAAGTGGTCGAAATGTTTATTTTTTCCATCTGAATTCGACAGCGGTTAGCAAATCCTTTAAAACACTTATAAGTTGGTATTGGTTTTGTACAAAAAATTAAAAAGAAAACTGAAAGACACACAGCAAATTAGGAATAACAAGTCCTCCACTCCACTCTTCAATTCCTGTGTTTTTATAAAGACGAAGGCCGTCAAAAGTTGCACTGAATATCTGGCAAAAAGAGAGAATTAGACCAGACAGGTTGACACGCATTTCCGCACATAATACCCACCACCTCGCACCGCTTCCGAAAGTATCTTAATCAAGTCATAAGCACGTAATCCTCCCTAATTAAGTTCTCACAAATTCCAATCAAAACACATCTTTCACCGAGCAAACGGAGTCCATCACATAATCTCTCCAAGTATAAATACAGCATCCGCCGCCGCCGACACTCCCCCCAACAAACTTCACACAATTTGTCAAAAGTCTTAAGAAAACAACTCGTGCTCGTGAATACCTTTTTGTTTTGGCGCACAAACTCACACACCCATGCAGCAGTGTGCGTTCAGAAATTAATGACGATGACAGTAATCGTCAAAAGCTTCTTAGGTCTCGTCTCAAACCCCTGCATGCGTGTAATTTTAATGAGCGCGCATTAATTTTAAATCCCTTCAAATGCAAATGTGATTTTATTTTTGTATTTGTGTTAGAAGTAAACACCATAAGTAGGCTTTTAAATGCATCCACATCCACAGTGCTATAGATACAAGATTCCTAATGCATATATGTTTTTATCTATCGTTACAGGTTACCACAGTTTATGCCCAATGCCAAGATAATTTTTCTACTGATGGTAAGTTCGAAATGCAGTCATCATTTAATCCCCTTTTGGCTGAAACTCAAATGTCACCTGTCCCGGATGGTGGTGCGTGGCGCCGCCGTTGAAAAACCCTTTACCACACTTAATGGGCTTTTGAATTTAAATTAAAATTACAAACTAATTGCACATTTGATTTTGCGATATAATCCTGAGCCGGATTCGAGTGGTGTATAAAAGGGGGATATCGGATTTCGGTTCTCCTTTTTTTTTTTTTTTGCCAAATCCTTTATGACATTGATATGCACACAGTGCGGCGTGAAATAATTCCATGGATATTGGATCATTTCAATTGACCGGTTGTTGGCTACCGGTCGGTGCCAGACATGTGTATGTTGTCGGATTATTTTGTCAGTTTTGAAGGTTTAAGATTGTTTTTTTTTTTTCTGCGTGTGTTATTATTAACTGCGGTTGGTGGCTTCCTGTGACAATGTCCTTTGGGGAATTACATTCCTGGAAGGTTTAGCTTCCCCTGTCGGTGCTGGGTATTAATATCGAATTAATGACAATTTATTGAAATGAAGCCGAGCTGAAAATGGAAATTAAACAGCTACTTGCGTTACTTGCGTTACTTGCGTTAAATATGCGAAGGGTGAGGAGGGAGGTGGTAATTGAATTTTGCCAGATGGTTGATGACTACATTTGCGTGTGTAGTAACTTCCAAAAAAAAACTGGCATTCTATGTAATCCGGCTCGAATGACCAAGTGTGCATTTACTACTTGCGACACTGATCTCACTTTCATTCGGGTATTGTTGTCTTTGGCTTTGGGTCAGGATATGTGGCTTTAATGAGATGAATTTGGAATAATTTGATCAAACGCCAAATCTGTAAGACAGCCTTTTGAAGTTTTTGGAGAGACTTCCATATTTCACTGATATCCCTGTCGGTATAACCGAAAGTACTCTCTTAGAGTTCGTTTTCTTACAGAGCATTGCGTATTTAATGTAATAATTCGGCATCCCACATCATCCGGCTTGAAGGACAAAATTCCCAGCATTACAGCAAAGGAAATTATGAACTTTAACAGCGAATTTAAGGGTCCATTTGGAGGTAGTTTTCTATGTACTCAAACGACAAGAGGAAGAGTGTTGAATAAGACTGGCAACTGAAGTCACACCTCTTGAATTCCATTTTAATTTAAAAGGTTGGAGACATTTTATCGGGCTTGTGACTATGTAACGAATTTCGTTCCGCCATGGATTGCGATGTCCAAGTCTCATATCTAACTCGGCCCAATCTGGTTCGAAGAACCAACAAATCTGTAGGTTTCTCCCTTGCACTAGTAGAACATGATTTCTGATAATTTTTCCATAAAGCTTAAAGCAAATGTGGATCTTTCGAGTCGCAGAAACAGAAGCCCCTAAATTCTCGAACAAGTACCAAGTAATGGGGCAAAACCAGCTTATTACGATTACAAAGCACTCCGAACAATGCCCTGGCTGTCTCCAAATATACCGCAGCTACTTGCTAAATTAGCTTGGCCCTGTTACCTATACCTACACGTGTGCCTGTCAGAGTATGCCCTATGATATTGTTGAAAAGTTCTTAAAATACAAACTTAAATCTTAGCTCACCGTTTCCTTCCCAACGTTTGCCCAACGAGGCTAATGCCATATTTTTGGTGCAAACAATGTAAAAAAAACAAACAAATCTACGTTAACAGTGCCATTGTGTGCCGCCTCTGTGTCTCTGATTGGATTACCACTTGACAGAAGGGTGCTAACCCTTGCAACAAGCCATACGTATCCAATTTCAGTCGTGCAGCGCACAGAGCTTCTCGTTTGATGTGGAATAAGGTCACTAGCCTACACATAATATTTTTTGCATAAGAAATCCCATAGTAATCCGTTTACGACTCTGCGCGTATATAATAACATTCCAATCAATCAGACTAGAGACTGCTCTCTCAAATGAATCATCAATTAATCAGTGTCTAATTGAAGCCAGGTTAATTTATGTTTTGCGGTTCGTGATCTTTAATGGCTTAAGTCTGATGAGGTTGTTTGGTTTTTTTTTTTTTGTTATAAGTGCGAGAAGGTTATCTACCTTTTGATTGATTGATAGATGAGATCTATCATCATCTTAATAAGCATTTTGTTGACAGCTGCGCCAAAGAATATTAGACACTTTAGCTGGGTACACAGTTTGGTGGGACTTCGTGAAAAGATGGAGGTCAATGGTGTTTGTGATGCAGGTTGTATGCAAATTACCTGTGAGTACTGAAGGCGTGTTTTTTTTTTTTTTTAATTTGTGGCTTTTTAAAATTGTTCACATCTCTCTGCTTTGAAGTGAGCTCTTCCGGGTTGGAGGTAGAATTCTTTTCCGGGCTATCGAGCAATTCTGGCAAGGCGGTCGAATTGTCGTACTGAATTTGTATTGTGCTGTGAGTTTGAAAACTTGTTTTTAATTTTTTCAAAAGTGTTTTTTGAACTTACCCACGGTTAGGTGGACGACCTCTGGTAGTAAGGTCAGCTGTCATGGAAATTTTAGTCGTTTCTGGAGGCTTCATTAAATGGAGTTTGTTTTAGAAGCAAATACTAGTACAGAAGTTCTTTTGAGATATAATTTTAAGTAATTTTAAGGTAATCAAATTTCAAACGAATTGTTTCAAACAATCACTTCTTTCCACTCACACAAATGAAAGTTTGACTCATTCAAAGTGGAGTCAAGAGATTCACCGGCGTTTTTTCTTATTTAATTTTTTTTTTTTCAAGAAGGACTTTGATATGCATTACCTGGTAATGGTTACGGTTAATTTCAATTTGAGCATGTATTGAATTTTAAAGTGTTTTAGGCTTCATCGGTGTCCTCCATAAATGGAAATACATTCCTATTGAGTTAATTTTAAAGAGTTCTCCATAAAAAAACACATTCCGATTTAATTCGCTTCACTTTTATGGACAGGTATCAGGTAATGCATTACCACAAATAGAATGAAGAACAACTACGTTCTTCTGTTCAAATCGTTGAAAGAACTTAATCTTCGTTAGATAGGAATAAGTGTGTCTGTCAATAAAGTGATCTAGTAATGGATTACCTTTGTAATGGAAGAAGGAAATAATGTCCTGGGGATTATTATTAATTATTAATTTTACTAAAGTACCTCTTTAACTACACTTAGGGATAGTTTTTTTTTAATAATCGCATCGAATGATTTAAACTGAGTTTGTGTCTCAACGATTCATTACCAGTAATGGCTTTCATTTGAGGTTTAGTGGAGGTGCTTTATAACAATATTAACCTGATACACACAATTCCATTTAAGAAAGCCCACTTGCAATCTACAGGTAATGTATTACTGGTAATAGGTAAGGTATGTTCAAGAAAAAGATTTTTTTTTTGTTCAAAAAATTAAAGAAGACTAATATGGACTGCTAGTAGTTTTAAAAAAAGGAAGATAAAGTAATCCCCAAGTAATGCATTACCCATCTCTTTATTTATTCTTTTGGTTGTGATTATTGTGAATGCTTGCAAAACTCAGCTTTTTCTCCTATTCTCACTGACAAGTTTAAAAAACGTTTCACCTGTCAAAACAGCTATCCCCTAAAATAGTTGAAACTGAAATTGTCACACCTAAAGTGGGAAGAGTTTCACATATCACGATCGAGAGCAATAAATCGTTGGTAGATTAAACTCTCTCTGACTCTGCCTGACAGATAGAAAAGTGAAGCAGGAAAATATGTGCTTGTCATTCGGACTCTGGTCGATTAATCTTGATGATAATAGTATAAATATAAAAAAAATGTATGTGACATATACTTTAGGTTTTAATTATCGATAGGAGCCATGCTAAATTCAAAACAAGTTCCTTTGTAATCAGTGCGGGGTGTCGTGTGGTTTGTTGGGCTTTTGGAAAAAACCAGCAAGTACGAAAAACCAGATTTGCGTAATAACTTTAAATTCAACATTAGTGAGAACTTTAAGTATGAATTTAGAATCCCATTTGAGGTCACTCTCTCCTCTGGTGGGGTTCTCGTATCAAGAAGATCAGTTGAAATAACTCACAATAATTCCGAGTCAGTTATAAGCCGTACGACGCTCGTCGGTATCTCTTTTTAACTGGTGAGGCATTTCGCTTCCCCAGTAGCGACAACACTCGACTCAACAATTTTGAAATGCTCTTGGCGTGCTTCAGCACTTACATTTTTGACGAACTAATATTTTTCGGAAGTACCTAATTTGCGGATTTATGAAAATTCTTTAGATATAGTTCTGGGAACCTAATCGTTGAAGTCGAAGTCGGTTTCTTTCTTCTATTTTTGTTTTTAAATGCAGACATCATCAGCAAATCAAAGGCGATAACAATTTATAACAGTTAATCAGAATGATTCTGTCAAATTAACGTGATATAATCACCACGAATAATACGATCATTTCCATTGTACATGCCTTTGTCATTGGTTTGATATGGCGAACGTGTCTCTTGGGTGTTACTTTTATTCAAATGGAAGCAATAAAGAGGTAGATAGCGTTCAAGCGGGACATATTTCTGCGCTTTTCGGAGAGGAAATTTGTTTGAATGTAAGCAGTGTCAGAAAATTGGATTTACGACTTTTTATGGTATATTGTGGCGAATAAGAAATGTTGCACAACTTTTGCGAGCTATCTAATGGCGCTTTCGTTAAAAATAACCATTTTCGTACAAAATTTTGTACAGAAAAATCGGGCATTGTAGTTGGCTTACATTTTGAACTATTTAAATTGGTAAAACTTGGCGTTGAGGAAGTTCCCTGCCAGTCAAATCATCGATTTACATTTTTTTGGGTCAATGGGTCATTTTATCAATTCAGGACATATTAACTGGATTTGTTAATATTGTTCCACTTAAATTAAATTGGTGGCAGGTTTTTTTTTAATTCATCATTAAGAAACTCTGGACAGTATGAACATTTAAGTACAAGATTTTTGTACGTTATAATTTTGCATTTTTATGGCAGTTGAAGTTAGCATATCTAATGTACTTGCTAAAAATCTTGTTAATCTCACTCCGGCAGCTGATGATCCAAAAATCAACATTTAAGTTCAACATTTTTGTACAGAAAACCACTCCAATTTCACTTGATTTCCATAATATTCGCACTGAAAAAAATTTGCGTTGAGAAAGCCCAATGAATAGTCGACAGTACAAACTTTTTGGACGCGCAAAATTTTGGTACACTCTCTACTACCATACATGTCGATGAAAAGTTGTCAAGTTGTTGGGATATGGATAATTTGTAGAACAAAATTTTAGCAACAAATCACTGAAACATTTTAGTGCAACATTTTTGACCACTAAATTGGATGTCGAATAATAATTGAATGTCTCATCAGGATGACCCCAGGGTGAGACTTTTTTGAATTTTGGCGCCACTAAAGCAACTAATTCTTGCGATTCCCCAAACTCATCACCGCCATCGTTTTGACTTGACAGTCAAATTCATCTAAATTAATAGAAATTAAGAGCAACGCCACAATTACCGCCATGAGAGTAGTCAGACTATCCCCCAATTGACTCATTACTCTTTAGCCGCGTATCATTGTAATTAGGTTGTTTTTGGTACAATTTCGCAGAAATTCTCTCCGATAAACAACATAGTTCGTCATTAGTCACCCGTCTGTCGTCTAAACAAGACTCAAAACTATTTAACTTTTTATCTCTGATGACGAATTCTTGCCATGACTAAACATTTTCTAACATTTATGAAAATTTTCCTCCATTTCTAGGTGATGTTTGCCAGTGCACTATGTTCAACACGAGACTATGTGATAATGTTAAAAAGCACCCACAACAAAGCCCTACACATTACAAACAGTGGCAAAGTAACTGCAGCAGATATATCAATAGCACGTAAGTATCTTTTCTATCTCCAACAGCACTAAGCTGGCTATATACGGCACGCATCTGGCAAAGTTAAACCAACTGTCACTGTATCAAGTTTTAGGGCCAAAGCAAACAACAGGGTCAGCCAAGTCGTGGCTTTCTTATTCATTTGTGCGTCCACTGTTGTAGTCAATAAAATTATACATCAGCCTACGCACATTTCGGTTTAATTCACTTGTCGATAACCAAAAGAGTTTATCTTCTGTGTGGTGTTTTCTTTTTGTCTAGGGTCCCAGATTCTCCAGAGACGGATTTCGAAATGCACTTTTGTGTTGAAAACAAATTTGTTGGGCATATTTCTTCTGTTTCTTTTTACGATCTGCATGGGTTATAGTTTTGTTGGCGCCATGCTATTAAATAACATGGAATTTCGATTTCATAAATTAAGTGATTAATCTTTTTGTTATTAAATTGTGGGGAAAGATAAGAAAATTGGGAGACGCAGACAGGAAAAGATATTCAAATTGATTGCATAAAATCCAACTTTCTGTTGGTGAATATTTATAATAAATGGAAGAAGAATCGATGGAATGGATGATCGATCGGGAGAGTTCTAAATATACGTAGATACGAGTATTTTGAGCCTCATCACCTTGTGGGCGACATTCGCGTGCCTTAAAGTGAACAACAAAAAACTATGTGTGCAAAGTACGAACGACTGAACGGCGAATCGATAATGGTTTCTTAAGCTTTTGTCTATGTGGTTGGCACATGGGTGGCGCGGGCTATGTGTTTATGGGGGACAAGGTGGTTAGTGAAATTTTTTTTCACACGCAATCATTTGGAAACAGTTCTTAATAAGAGCTTATTTAGGGCTTAGGCGTAATAGGCGTGTAAAAAAAGGGCTATTTTATCAATGGGTATGTAGTTTCATTAACTGCAAAAACGGGTATAAACAATAGGTTTTGTACGCAAAATCGCCTTAATTCCATAAACTGATTGATCCTCATTTAGATGTGGCGATTTGTAAAGCTTTTAGAACATTTTAGTACACACTGGTTGTGATACAAAACGACGACAGTCAAATTCATGTGTTATTATTTTGAGAGTTGAAAGTGCTGAAACTGATTTTCAAATGCCAATGAAAACGTAACATTTTAGTACAAGAATTTGGTACACAACTACGCTGCCTTCTAATGGCCAATTGACAGAATCTAAAAATTGAGTTTATAGCTGTGAAAAATGCGATGGATAGTCTAATAAATTTCGGCAACAAATTATTAAAATGCAACATTTTGGTACACACAACAATTTGGTACAGTTTAAAAATTGAATATAATGGGTGAAGCTCTTCTAGAAGTGGAGGCGTTTTCAAATTCACATCAAAGTCGATAGTTAAAAAAATTTAACGCTTGCTCAGCTCATCAGAAAATGATTTTTGTACCAAATTTGAACGGAATTTAATCGCCCGTTGAAAATTTGAACCAAATTCAAATTTGCAACAGCAAATTATAGCAACCCAACATATTCGCACAGAATTCCAGTTCGCGCAACAAAAATTTGGTGGTAAAATTACCCTTCGGATTGGGAAATCAGTAGTCTCTATTAAAATTCAACATTTTGGTACACCTTGAATTTAAATTGTAAAGATGGGAAAGTAAAACAATTTGTTACTTGAAAGCCCACAAAGTTCAGCAGTGAATAAGAAGCTCATCATTAAAATTTCATACTAATAATGGGAATCCTCAACTTTTTCGCCCAAAATTTTGAACAAATATATTGAAATTTAAAAGTCAATCTGAACTTCATGAACAAACTCAACATTCTCGTACAGCAGAAATGATGCGCGTAACAATTTTTCGTACAGCTGATTTATGATGTACGAAAATGTTGGACTACAATTTATGACCGGCTTTACACCATTGACTCGAAATAGATAGGCAGAAGATTGAAAATGATGTTGCTGATTCTGATAAATGAGAAATTTGACCATCGACTAGGAAATACGGCCTAAACCAATCAACTTAAAGGCATTTTCGACCAAATAGTCAGAATTTTCAGCAAAACTATATCACAATTTCAAGAAATGCCCAGAATTTTAGAAAGAAACTCCAATGAGAGTTACTGTGTTTTTTTTGAAAGTCAGAACTTGTCAATAAACCCCCTAGCGACATCAATTACTACCCCTTCATTATCTGACGTAATCATATTTAAAAAAGGGAAAAGTCAACTCATTAAGAGCGCTCGCAAACAATAAGTTCAATTACTTTTCCCAACCACTTATCTGCATGTGTGTTTCTATCATATGATAGACAATTTCCTCTCGAATTGTATTTACTTATTGATTGTTCCCAACAAACGAGTATCTGTATCTGTCAAGAGTAACCCATGAGTAGGGGCGCTAATTTAACTTGTTACATTATACCAGACGGAAACTATTACACAATCGGTTTGCAACTTGGATACTCGCATTGCGTGATTATTGCCTGCACCAACCATCATGGATTTCCATTCGATTATGGTTCAAAGTTCTATTATGACATCCACTCTGACCACCTCTGCAGACATCGAACAAATACATAAATAATTCTCTAACTACCGCCTAATTGTGCAAAAAATGTAACTTAATATTAAACCAAACAGTTACCATGTGTGAATTTGTCGTCAATTATAATTTTTCTTTTCTAATCATGTCCCAATTTGTTGTTGGACGTTCTACGACGTTTCTTTTGATTCTTTTCTTTTTTCTCGCTCTACATATATTTCGTAGGTAGAATTTGTTTTTAGCAACTACAAGTAATATTTTTCATACACACGCTATCGCAATAATTTAATAAATAATCAAAAATCTCTTTGAAAGCTGAACAAATTACTTTCACAGCAAATTATCACACTTAAAGGAAAGAAAAAAAAATAAATAAATATTAAAAAAAAGAAACAAAAATGAAATAAATCGCTTTAGCATTTCAAGCAAGATAAGTCCAATTGAGACTGATAGACAGTTTGGGATCCAGACGAGATGGTATCTCATCTTTGATTGTATGTTTTGTGCACCGACGGACGTGCCTTTTACCTTTGGACTTCCACAACTAAGCGAATTGTGAAATATTTCAGTTTAAATATTCGTCTGAATATCCAAGTGCTTTCAATTTGCAAAGTAAATACTCGTAGTAGAAAAGAACAACTGCGCCAAACTGATAACCACGTTTGGATAGTTTCAGTTCGTTTGGCTGAGTTTATTTATTTTGTAAATTAAGCCACCTGTTATCATAAGGTAAGGTTGGTTGGAGGGTAGCAGTCTGGGGTATTTTAGAGTTGGTCTGTACAAGTTGGGAAGAGGATTCAGTTTTTAGATTAAGCTATTTGAAATGTATGATTAAGTGAATTAATTCATTTTGATTCGCTCACATGAATCCAATGACCTTTTTCCAAGTTAAATATTTAGTCGATCCATCAAGCTGTGCCAATGAAGAGAGAGTTCACTCTAAAGTCCATACTTAATGATTTCATTAAAAGAACCCATTCAGGGAATTTATCCCACTGATACTCACATTAATCGACTCACGTTCTTCAATGTTTTGGTCTGAAATGTATGATAAAATTGCTTTTTTGTTGCAACTCATATAAAAGCTTCCAATAAGACATACACTAAGTGTCCACCGAAAGAACCGATTCAGCGAATTGATTCAAATGAATCAAATGGTGCACTTTTCTTCTCTAAAGCAAAAAAGAGCAGTCCTGATCTTCATAGAGTCATTTAGCCGATTGCTTTGCCAACCTCAGTCAGCCTCTGCTTTTCTTACCTTTTTTTATCATCTCGTACTGAGCTCACTTGAATTGAATCGGTAGTGAATGGATGGTTGAATTTATTGATTTGAATCACGAAAACGGTCGATTGATCTAAAAAAGTCCCAGTTCACTTCTACGAGTCACAAACATCGAATGACTTCACTTTCACTCGCGGACATGAGTGTTCAAACTGTCGACAGTTGCGATTTACTTGTTTAGTTCTGAAACTTCTGAGTAGATACTTCTCTGCTGAGTGCATTCATTTGAATAGAAAAGAGTTACAAAAACAAACGATTCTTCTTCATTTCAACATCACAAGCCCACTAAAATACAACGCACAACCGCACTACAGTCGTATCTATGACTACCTGTAGATTCCTCGTCGGAAGATATGAAAGCGCGTGCTACACTGGTATACAGGAAACGATCGACATCATGATAAATACACAAAGCAATAAAACTGACCGAAAAATACGCCGCAAAACTAATCGAAAACAACAAAAAAAATTTGCAAACAAAAATAAAATTTCACCTACTGCTTATCACCGACAACCTTCCCGATTAAATTGCCCTGCCCCCGCACTAAGTGGCCCTCTTTGACCCCAATGAAAAAAAAAAAAATTAAATGCTCGCTTATCAACTTTAACTCGAGTGTCTTCATTGCCACACGACTTTTTATCAGCAAACAAATATGTGTAAAGACAAAAAACAGTTTCATAGTAAAAATGTTAATTTCTGGGTAAGTCCGGTCTTAGTTTAGGTAAGACACTTTAGCTATACACAAAAGAAACCCCCCCCCATTATGAATCGGAAGGAATTTCAAAAGTAAAGCGTAGTTTCTAATTAACCTCTGTCATTAAATTTATGTGGAATTTTATCAGGACCCGGTTAAGAATGGTTATCGAAAGGGCTGTAAGGCCGAGTGATAAACGTGGTGGAAAGTGTTAACCACCTAGAAGAGGCCACTCGAAAATGTGCCTTAATATATTTTGCACTATCTTTGTCTATTGTTTTGGCAGCAATTGGCTAATTCTAGTCCAGAAATATTTATACTCCGCTAAAAAGTTGCAGTTAAAAATATAAACCTTTAAGGAAAAATTCAATAAAAGTCATTGCTGGACCGGTTTAGAACTTGGGTATGATTTGTTTACCCGTGGTGAGAGTCCCAACTAGTCACAGCAGAATTCTTGCGATTTTCTTATATCTTTTTTTGACATTTCGAGCAATTTAAGAAAAGCACGAGAAGAGGTGACTTACATACTCCCACTGTATGGTAGGATGTCCAATTAAAAAAAGAGGAACCATTTTCTCATTAAACCACTCTTTCCAGCAAACCCTACCCTAGGGTAGACCACAACTCGCTGTAAAGCGCTGCAGTTTTCCTTTCGTCTTGAAAGCACCCAGCCTATCTATCCAAAGTGGGTTATGCAAGCAATTTTCAACTTGATATATTATGATGGGGTGCCGTGTGTATAGTCAGTATGTGGTCAAGTGGTCATTACTATCTGTGGTGCAGATTTATATTGTTTTGATCTGATTCTTTAACTTTACTAAACAAATTTTCTTTTTTTTTTGTTGTAGAAAACTTTACAATTGGCAGCACAGGAGATTTCCTGACAACAGGCATTTTCAAAATCACGCTATATTCAAAGGAAGTCGGCAGATATCTTTGCTTCAACAAAAATTGGAAACTTGTTGGAATGGTAAGTTGATGAGATTGTATTTCAATAGATCGTAAGATGTGTCAACAAGTTCGAACTGAATTATTAAATAATTTAAATTCAGCACGTTCGGAAATCTCAAATTTTAATATCGCATGATCAGTTTCGGATCAAGAGGAAATTCGTTTAAGATGTTCTTATTTATTTTCTTAAATACTTCGAAGACAACTGCAACCCTTATCGATCGTGAACGACGAAGATCAGTATGTTACTTCTTCTCAATAGATCTCTTACAGTTTGTGGTTGCTAAACCCAAATCAATATCACCCAATGAGACTTAAAACCGCGAAGTTTTCTTCAAAAGAAGAACTCGTTTCTGTAATATTTCTCGGTCAATGAAGATCGTGTTGGAACTTCTCCTAAAGATCATCTTCACTTAACTTAAACCAACAGGACTGAATCAGACTGATAAATCGTGACCTATTTCACATTTCACGGCTTTTTTGAAGCACACATCTGATCTGTCGATCCTTTCGATCAAGATCGGTGCAGATCTGTTTCTTACTTTAAAAAAAAAAACTGTCAAATCAAAAGAACACAATCAGACGCTAGTTCCTTCCAAAACACACCTCAAATCTGGATCTTTTTGCGCTGACGATCACTAAAGATCGAGTTCATACTCCTCAAGTTTCTAGCTACCAATTGTGAGTGCTAAACTGAAAGAAAAAAAGACGAATTCAGATTTTGTCCAGGTTCCTTCGATAAATTAGCTCGGTTCGGCTGTATGTCTCTTTTATGTCGATCGACCACGATCAATCAAGATCACTTCTTTTAAAAATCTTCAACTCTTGTGGGCTGAGATTACTTTTACTGAACTGTTGGCTTCTCAGAAAATCTGTTAGGCATATTTCGAACTGCAGACACATTTCCAACTGTAATTCGGAACGGATCGTGCTTGCTCCAGCCGTAAAAATGCCCAACTTCAGTCTGAAATTAGCCCGAATCCAACTTGTAGCTTAAAAAAAATACCAAAAATACCCTCTTCCACTGACCGTGACTTATGCGTTTCTGTTTCTTTTGTTTTTCTTTGCAGAAACACCTGAAAGAAAGCTGCCACTTTATCGAATCGCTGGATCGCGGTTATTTCGAATTCCGTTCGGCCCTGAATCGATCACGTCGTGTCGGTTTCACACGACGCTTTGGACCGATTCGACCGCTACGCAAACAGGACCTCGCCGATGCCTGCTTCCATTTCATGAAGATCGAAGCCGAGAACTTCGATCAGAATGACTTTCCCACAACAACGGGACGAAAATCGGCGACACAAAAAACCGTGACGATCGCACCAGTGCATCGTCGCAACCATCAACGAATTAATAAAAAAAACGGCCATAACAGTACTTTAAGCAACGACAGTACTAGTATTAACAACAATAGCAACTTAAGTCAAACAACAAACACCAACAACAGTAACTCCCTTCAGCCGAAGATCCTGGTACGACATCATCATGACAACAGCAGTCTGGTTGCGCGTCGGCGTCAACATCAGCGCGAGCAGAAAATTCGCCAACGCCGCAAGTTCATTCAGAACCAAGGTACTGCCTCATCGTCGACCAACCTATCGGCCAAGTCATCGTCGACCATGTTGACGCCATCAGTGCTGAATATTGTCGCAACTTTGGCGGCCAGCCGACGCACTCGTGGTCGCCGGAAAAATGACGACCTACGCGAGGACGAAGAAGAAGAGGACGCAAACGACGTGGACGCCGAAAAGCAGAAGAAAATCAATAACTCATCGGCGGAAGCCGCTTCTTCAATGTATCTGTCGCCAAAAAACCCAGAACATCGTCACCGACACCATCATCACCACCATCACCCGCATAATCAGCATCATCAGATCCCAGACGATGTCGTAGCAGCCGATCAGGAGGCCGGACAGCAACGACGAAAATCAACAACTGCCACCAGTGGCCTCATACAATTTCCAAACGAATACTCAAACAAAAATAGTAATACTAATAATATAAATAATAATAATATTGCAATACCTGCCTTGCCAAAAAACTTGTATAATAATAATAGAATGACTGAATACGTTTATAGCGGTAGTACTAATGTTAATGTTAATGATAATTTTAATTTAAACGATAACAATAATGATAACGATAGCAGTAGCAGTAGCAGTAGTAGAAGTAGTCGTAGTAGCAGCAGCAGCAGTAGTTTTAGTGGTAGCGTTAGCAAAGAGATGAACATTAACAACAACAACAATAATAATAATTATAACAACAACAACAACAACAACAACAACAACTACAATATTGACAATAATTTTAAGGACTATTTAATTGCTACTAAAGACAAGGATAACACCTATCGAAAAAACTTATTTGAAGCGATAAAACACAACAACAAAAATAAATTAAAAAATATAGTACAATACAGATATGCGGTTTCTTTTATTTCGGTGCGATAGTAATCCACCGACCGGCCATTTTGTTTTTCCATTTAGAAGGGAAGGCGGTTCTTTTTTGGAGGGGCTTTACAACCCTTTGGATGTTATTTTTGTGGATGAAGTTAGACTCTAAGCTCTAATGAAGGATGTGAAAGAATGGTAAGCTAAGTAAAACGGGACAATGCTTTCGTGACAAAGCGGGACAATTTTTTTAGGGGGACTTTAAGTTGAAGTAAGTACTTAGCAAGCTTATTAACCAAAAAATCCGAAGCTACCCACTTTTTAGGACCATCCTTTTTGATAAAACGCGACACATTTTGAACTTCGAGCCGAAGTAAGTATGACCCGTAAAGTCAATAAATCGAAAAGCTGAAGCTACCCAATGTTTAGGACCATCCTTTTTGATAAAACGCGACAAATTTCGGACTTCAAGCCGAAGTAAGTATGACCCGTAAAGTCAATAAATCGAAAAGCTTAAGCTACCTACTGTTTAGGACCATATTTTTTGATAAAACGCGACACATTTTGGCCTTCGAGCCGAAGTAAGTATGTCCCGTAAAGTCAAAAAATTAAAAAGCTGAAGTTACACACTGTTTAGGACCATTTTGTTTGATAAAACGCGACACATTTTGGACTTCAGGCTGAAGTAAGTATGTCCCGTAAAGTCAATAAATTAAAAAGCTGAAGCTACCCACTGTTTAGGACCATCCTGTTTGATAAAACGCGACACATTTTGGACTTCAAGCCGAAGTAAGTATGTCCCGTGAAGTCAATAAATTAAAAGGCTGAAGTTACCCACTGTTTAGGACCATCCTTTTTGATAAAACGCGACACATTTTGGACTTCGAGCCGAAGTAAGAAGCGGGAGCTACCCACTGTTTAGGACCATCCTTTTTGATAAAACGGGACACTTTTTGGACTTCAAGCTGAAGTAAGTGTGTCCCGTAAAGTCAATAAAAGAGAAAGCTGAAGCTACCAACTGTTTAGGACCATCTTGTTTGATAAACGGCGACACATTTTGGACTTTAGGCCGAAGTAAGTATGTCCCGTAAAGTCAATAAATGAGAAAGCTGAAGCTACCCACTGTTTAGGACCATCTTGTTTGATAAAACGCGACACATTTTGAACTTCAAGCTGAAGTAAGTATGTCCCGTAAAGTCAACAAATTAAAAAGCTGAAGCTACACACTGTTTAGGACCATCCTGTTTCATAAAACGCGACACATTTTGGACTTCGAGCCGAATTAAGTATGGCCCGTAAAGTCAATAAATTAGGAAGCGGAAGCTACCCACTGTTTAGGACCATCCTTTTTGATAAAACGGGACACTTTTTGGACTTCAAGCCGAAGTAAGTATGTCCCGTAAAGTCAATAAATTAAAAGGCTTAAGCTACCCACTGTTTAGGACCATCCTGTTTGATAAAACGCGACACTTTTTGGACTTCAAGCCGAAGTAAGTATGTTGCGAAAAGTCAATAAGTTAAAAAGCTGAAGCTACCCACTGTTTAGGACCATCCTGTTTGATAAAACGCGACACATTTTGGACTTCAAGCCGAAGTAAGTATGTCCCGTAAAGTCAATAAATTAAAAGGCTGAAGCTACCCACTGTTTAGGACCATCCTTTTTGATAAAACGCGACACTTTTTGGACTTCAAGCCGAAGTAAGTATGTTGCGAAAAGTCAATAAGTTAAAAAGCTGAAGCTACCCACTGTTTAGGACCATCCTGTTTGATGAAACGCGACACATTTTGGACTTCAAGCCGAAGTAAGTATGTCCCGTAAAGTCAATAAATTAAAAGGCTGAAGCTACCCACTGTTTAGGACCATCCTTTTTGATAAAACGGGACACTTTTTGGACTTCAAGCCGAAGTAAGTATGTCCCGTAAAGTCAATAAATTAAAAGGCTTAAGCGACCCACTGTTTAGGACCATCCTGTTTGATAAAACGCGACACATTTTGGACTTCGAGCCGAAGTAAGTATGTCCCGTAAAGTCAAAAAATTAAAAAGCTGAAGTTACACACTGTTTAGGACCATTTTGTTTGATAAAACGCGACACATTTTGGACTTCAGGCTGAAGTAAGTATGTCCCGTAAAGTCAATAAATTAAAAAGCTGAAGCTACCCACTGTTTAGGACCATCCTGTTTGATAAAACGCGACACATTTTGGACTTCAAGCCGAAGTAAGTATGTCCCGTGAAGTCAATAAATTAAAAGGCTGAAGTTACCCACTGTTTAGGACCATCCTTTTTGATAAAACGCGACACATTTTGGACTTCGAGCCGAAGTAAGAAGCGGGAGCTACCCACTGTTTAGGACCATCCTTTTTGATAAAACGGGACACTTTTTGGACTTCAAGCCGAAGTAAGTGTGTCCCGTAAAGTCAATAAAAGAGAAAGCTGAAGCTACCAACTGTTTAGGACCATCTTGTTTGATAAACGGCGACACATTTTGGACTTTAGGCCGAAGTAAGTATGTCCCGTAAAGTCAATAAATGAGAAAGCTGAAGCTACCCACTGTTTAGGACCATCTTGTTTGATAAAACGCGACACATTTTGGACTTCAAGCCGAAGTAAGTATGTCCCGTAAAGTCAATAAATTAAAAGGCTGAAGTTACCCACTGTTTAGGACCATCCTTTTTGATAAAACGCGACACTTTTTGGACTTCAAGCCGAAGTAAGTATGTCCCGTAAAGTCAATAAATTAAAAAGCTGAAGCTACCCACTGTTTAGGACCATCCTGTTTGATAAAACGCGACACATTTTGGACTTCAAGCCGAAGTAAGTATGTCCCGTAAAGTCAATAAATTAAAAAGCTGAAGTTACACACTGTTTAGGACCATCCTGTTTCATAAAACGCGACACTTTTTGGACTTCAAGCCGAAGTAAGTATGTTGCGAAAAGTCAATAAATTAAAAAGCTGAAGCTACCCACTGTTTAGGACCATCCTGTTTGATAAAACGCGACACATTTTGGACTTCAAGCCGAAGTAAGTATGCCCCGTAAAGTCAATAAATGAGAAAGCTGAAGCTACCCACTGTTTAGGACCATCCTGTTTGATAAAACGCGACACTTTTTGGACTTCAAGACGAAGTAAGTATGACCCGTATGCTTACATTTCCAAAAATCTGAAGCTTCCCACTGGTTAAGCCATTGGAACGTTGGGAGAAGTTCTTTTTTGACAGTGAATTCTGAGAACCCCAGGCGATAGTTGCAAATTTTTTCAAGATATATAACAGAAATATATCCTCACAGAAGTTGAGTGATTACGGCCTAGGTTGCTATTGGAATTGGAATTTCGGTTCCCAGATCAATTGAGGGACGCTCTGGCCTAAGTGTAGCCAGTCAATCGAACCTTACTTAACCTATCTGAAATATTTGCATATATTTTTAGAATTTCTCTAAAACATCGCAAGGCTTCATAAAGCTTCATTTGATATGACCTCGTGATAACACAAGAACTTATGGGAATTGTGCACTTAGCTACCTTTTACAACTCCCAAAACTTGGGAACAAAAGCTTTAAAAGTGAGGCTTAAAGGGTAGGTAAAAATTCTACGAATATGACATAAAGTCTCTTGATAATTTAAAACTTTGGACTGCAGTTCCATGGGAATGGGCTACGTCATAGCGGGTCATCGACAATCACCACCTCTAACGCTCAGAATCTAGCGTTCTCCTAGACCACCCATAAAAATTTAAGTCGAACAAAAAATACAACCCGATTTAAAAATTGAAAGATAACCGTGTTGCTTTTTAAAAATCCCGAGTTGGCCTGTTGACATGGGATTTGTACAACGTTCGTTGGTTTTTTGTTTCTCCTGAAATTGCAAAAAAAAGCCTTGAAAAACTCCCAGCTGTACATCAATGGATAGACTGGGGCAATGGGCCATTGTCTTATCATGTCGATGTCAGCACTTTACCGAGGAATAATAATCAGCAAGCAAAATATTAACCCCGACCTAGAGCTAGAGTAGGTGTGCTTTGGAAAGATCTGTTCGCAGTGGGCGAGATGGTTCAGATGAGTATCGCTGACGGGTCATGTTTCAGAATTGTCAAACGTTTTGCTTTGTGTTAAAAGCATTTGACATGTTTGAATTGAATAGTTAAACCAGCCTGGGTGTTCTGACAAATGTCTAAATGGCACACTTAGGAGACTTAAAAGACTTAAACTCGCGCGAAAACGGCAAACCATATCAGGCTTTTAATCAGTCTTCTTTTTTTTGTATAGGACGAGAGACGTGAGAGGCTGTAAGCGGGGATTGACTGTTGCGGCCACCCTCTGTCTTCCGGAAGTCGAACTGTTCACTCAATAGTATGCCCTGTCTAGATTTTTTTGGCCACCTTTCTATCCCTTAATTTGACTGGATCTCACGAAAACAGTTCCTAGAAGCTATAAACATATCTGAGGACAAACAACAACCCACAAGGACCTTCATCCTTCCCACAAATTCAAGCCGATCGGTCATTTTCAGTACCCTCGCATATTCGGTGCACCATCAGCCAGAAAAATTCATATTTTAAAACCAATTCTCTAAATAAAAAAGTCGCCATAAGCTCAGTAAAAAAAAAACCATCAGCTGGCCAATATGGAACCGCACTAATGAACATTCCCATTCCCAACCAAGCACACTTGATTAGACCCTGGGGACGGATCTTACTTCGAAAACCCATATCCCCATTATACTCCTGCACATCTCTATATATAGCAACAGCGAACATCTTCCAAACAAAAGACCAAACGCTTACCGCAGCTATTCATCCGTATCATCGTGATCCTTTCACGGTTGTAATTCTCTTTGTTCCAGTATTTCACTACCGGACGACCGACGCGACGGACACATGGTGAAAGGTGAGGGCGTACCCAAATGTTCATCGGTAATTTAAATATTTTTATTGCATCTTTGACAAATGTGTTTCTCACCTGGGCCTACCTCAATGTCAGCGGCTCTATCCGGCTGATTGATTGATCTAGCCACATGTGCCTCGGTTGGTTCTGGTGGCCGTGTGGCACTCCATCCCGGCCGCAAGATGGACTGCCAACGGATGGAAAATGGAATCATTAAGTGGACGCTGCCATAGTTGAAATATGTTGAGTGATTTTCAGTTTCAGTTTTAATTTTTTTCTTGAAAATTGTAATCGATTTCCTTTTGGATACTTGGACGTTGAAAAATCACGCACATGCCTGTGCCTATGAGGGGAACAATTCTTCGGAATTGCTTTCTCATTTCATGGAGGTCGCCCCGATATATTGGTTCGGTGTCCTACTGAGGTAGCTCCGCATGGTACATTTGGTACAAATTGAAAATTTATTGCCTCACAGGCGCCACGGCCGCTAATCGGGACTGCAATTTTACAGCTTGTTGCCGAAACAACGAACAAGGAGTAGCATCAAAGGGTGTCCGCAAAAGGTGGACAGGTATATATCTCAGATCAGTGACAATTTTTCCAGGTATCACAGGACGAGATAGATGAGAGGTGAATTAGGTCAGATGGAGTGAGATTGGCCGGGCAGGCATTTCATTGATGTCTTTCTTGGTCGGCCGGTGCGGGTTTGATTTCTACAGCCGCCTTATCTTGGCAGAATTCGTTGCGGTCTTATTGCGTATTTCATTGACTGAGTGATGTGTCAATTTTAATTTGAGCGCGATTATATTTAATTTGCGGGATTTTCTTCGTAATTAATTGGGCACCGTCCTTGTGATTGATAGGCTAGGCCCGGTTGTCCAAGAATGCAGTCTGCGTGGAAGGCGGAACTATCTGCCGATGGCTGTTCAATGAATTCCTGTTGTCGTGAGTTGGCTCCATCGGTTCAATCTTGAGGTTGGTAGTTTAGGAGCGACGTCTTTCTAAAATGGAGAAGTCTGTTTGTCTTAAGTACGTTTCCAGAATCCCTGCCCGATTTGATATCCATGGAGTGTAAAACATCAGTGGGTCTGCCGAGGGTGTTCTAAGCATTGTATGAAAAGTTTTGAATAAGGGGCGTGGCACCTTTCATAGGACAAACAAACTTAAGTCGCCAATCTTGGTACAAAAATGACTTGTACCGCTTTATCTTAGCATCCGTTGCAGCTAGAGTTTCAAAATTTAGTTCATGGATGAAGAGTCTATGTACGAAGGACTTTGCGAAATGTAGGTGGAATTTGAAAAGGGGGCGTGGTACGTCCCTTTCAATAAAGTAATTTATATCACTCTATCTTGTCATTTATTACAGCTTTGCCTTCGAAATTTGGAAAATGGGTGAATATTGCCTTTCTAATTGATTTTGAACTATGTGGGCGGGAGAGGGAATATGGGCGTGGCATCTCCAATATGAAACACGCGGTAAAAGCTCTATATCTTGACCCTTATGCCAGCTATCGCTGTGAAATTGAATACTGCGATTTAGAGTGAATTTGCGAGGCCCTTTGGTAAATATGGGCGGGATTTGACTATGGGGCGTGGCACATTCAATACGAAAGAGCCATTTAAAGTTATGTATAATTGCAATTATGGCAAATTTTGGCCTACAATTTGGTAAAAGGACCTCAGTTGTTAGATGAAAGCTTTTTGCAACATGAAGGCGGTGTTGAAGAATGGGGCGTGGTGCATACTATACCGAAAAATATTTGGAACAGTATTTAAGTAGCGGCGCAATAGCTAGTATGCTCTTAAGCAATTTGTCGAAGTTTGCAAGCCGTGGATTTCTTGTCGCCGCTATTTAATGGGTTTAAGTGTTACCTTGACCAAAGTTGTTAAGATTTTCTGAGAGCTTGTGTGAGCCGACAGTGCTCGGAATTATTTTCGAAGTTTTCGAAACATCAATGGACAGTTTAGGCAGGGCAATTAATATAAAGAGCTCTATATGGACCGATATTTAATTTCACGAAGTCGTTGCAATAATTTAAGTGCAGAAGTAACCCCTTTCTAAGACCGTCTTGGGAACTTGTTAAAGCTTTATAAGTCCGTCTTTCCTGACAGAAATATTTAGAGACAAGCTTAAGAAAAAAAGATGCGTTTTTCAATAAAATAATGCCTGAATATAGAAATATAAACAAAAATAATTTTTATTTCCATAAATAAAACTAAAATTAATAGGTAGGTCAAAGTATTGAACAAAACAAATATAGTTTTAGTCCAGCAGATAGCCTTGGTCCTTGAAATCATACATTAAAAAAATAAAAAGTCAGTATGTCGAATCAAAAAAAAAAAATTAGAAAAATATTTAAAATAAAAAAAAAAATGCTTTTTTGGAAAAAACAAGCCTTAAAGCCGTAGCTATTGAAATAATGCCTAAAAGCCATGAAAAAGCCTTAGTTGGCATCACTGCCCCTGCCCTAAGGTTCTATCAGTTTAGAAGTCGAATGTCGGATGTCTTGCTAAGTTAAAAAAAAAAAAACACCTACTGGTAAGTCTTGTGTTAAAGGTAGTTCCACTAAAGATCGTCAAAAACCACTTGAAGATAGTTAAAGAAATGATCTGTGTGACAAAGACCCACTTAAGTTACATTCAAGCTCGTTGAAATTAAGTCTCCAAAGACTTTTCGCACTTTTTAAGCGAGTTTCTTCAGACCCGCTGTCTGCGCCTTATAAGTTTTTCAAATACAGTTCAAAAATGCTCAAGTTCAGCCTCTCTTTGTCTACGAAAATCAGGGAGCACTTCAAACATAACCTGACTTTCAATATTAAATAACAATATGGTGAACAATACCCTACCCACTTTAAACCACGTCCTTATAAATAGAATGGCGAAAATTTCATCTCCTGCGTGCGAATAAAAATTTCAACCAAATGCTTGGAAACTTATCACCACGATCACTGCGTGTGGCATACGTTCCTACATGCCCCCATGTCTTCTTGGAATTTTTATTCAAAATGCAATGCAAAACACCAAAATGCACATGCAATCGATACATAATTCATTGGCAATTAAAACGTCACACGATGACGTGATGGCGCCGAAGTTTTGTTTTCGGCAATACATTCCAGATACCCGATCAGCGGTACTTTTGCGAATGGTTCCTCTTTTTGTTTGATGCGATGATAAATATTGCGCACAGTGAATACCATATAACACTCTTGTGGCAGTTGCATGCGGCGCATATATCTCTTCTGCCGCCCAGCGGGACGTCGTTGAAAAATCATGTCAACATTGTTCGACATTCATTGTCGAATCATGAATGAAACGTTTCGAAGAAGACAAAACGATGCCGCGTTGCGGGAAGCTTTCTTTTATATTATTTTTTCGTTGTTTTTTAATTTTATTTGTTGGTTCGGAATATTTTAGTTGTGATGAAAGCAGGTGGGGTTTTTGGATCGGAATTGGGGAAATATTGAGTGGGATTGGAGTGCTTGTGAGATGTGGATGCACAGGTGGAATGTGGCAGTTTTGACATTCATTTTGAATAAAAAATGTTGAAGACCAGCAGTCAGAGAAAAAAAAATCTGTAAAAAATGTGTGAGTTCACATAAGCGGGCCGAATTCGGTGTGAAATGCAAGGCAGTTCCTTAACTCTTACAGAGGAGATCCCACAGAAGGACTTTAACTTTCACAGAAAAACCTGACTAGATCCCGAAGACTCCTTTCGAATTAAGGCTGATCAATGTGGCCACCAAGTAATAAACTCTTTAAGGTAGTTTGACTGGATTTCGACCTTCTTAATAGTTGAAGTCGGCTTACATTAGGAAGCTGTGGAGCGTGCTTCTGAAGTACACTGGCGATCACTAGGATGAGGCCATACATTTTGCAATCAATTTTCACTCTTTATACCCGTTGAAAATTGTTTACCCGAAACTTTTACTACCTGTGAACGGGTACATATTTTCCCAACAGTAAGTCATGAAATTAAAGGGTAAATAAAAAACTACGGCTGGAATTTTCCAAGATCAAACAATGAACTACCTGAAAAGCGTATAAAAAGATGCGCCACTAGAATGAGGCTACATGCAAAATATTCGAAAGAAAGCAAAAAGTTAATAAAATGTTTAAATTTTATGGTTTTAAAAAATTTATTTATTATGTTTTTCTACATTAATAATGAGTATGCCCGCCATTTTTCGATATAACCTCTATAAGACGATTTGGAAGAGAATCAAAGAGTTTTTTTTTTAAATAATTAAGAGAAATTTGGGCCCAGGCATCACGAATAGCTTCGGTTAAAGTGTACTTGTCTTCAAATTGTCTGCCGCCTTAATACACTTTACGAGATAACCATGCCAAAACATTTTCGACTATGTTTAAATCCGGTGAATAGGGCGGCCATGGCACAAGTTCCACGTCTTCTGATTGAATCCAACTTCTAACAACCCTGGAAGTGTGAATAGGGGCATTGTCTTGTTGGAATATCCAAGGCAGGGGTCCGAAAATGTTTTTCACTTTTGGAAATGACCGTTCCAGCAAACATTTGTAGTTGTTTGCGCTCACTGTTGTGAACAAAAACTTCAACTCGATTGTGCCATAGTGAGTAATAGCTCCCTACACCATTACACCTGATGTACGGCTGTGAGGTTAAACTTTTTTCATCCGGAAAGACAACGCGTTTCCATTCATTGCTCCAAGCGACATGTTCTCTTGCAAAATTCATTCGATGCTCCTTGCCTCAAAACAGGTTTCTTTTTAAGTTTTCTTCTCTGTAAGATAATACGATCCTTCGGACCGTTGCTATGCTGGCTGATACTACACTCTTGGCCCTTAATTTAGTCGCTGGTAGAGTAGGTACAATTTGAGGCAAGCCGTAGAATTGACCGCTTTTCTCGTAATGTTGTTGCTTCTGCCGTGCGTCCTTTTTGATTTTTCCCATAGTGTTGCGGATCCGCAAGATAACTGTTTACAACAGTCTAACTTCTATTAAGCCTCCTTGCAATTTCTCGGCCTGAGAGTCCTAACTCCTTGAAAGCATCTATTTTTCCACTTTCTGTCGCTGTCAAAGTCTTTCCGAAACCCATTTTTTTTTAACTAAGTAAAAACAGTTCTTTTCAACGCTTTTTTAAATATTCTTAACAAAACTTTACAAAAAATCGCTGATTTGCACTCCTGCAACGACATATTCGCAATGGCCTCATCCTAGTGGCGCATCTTTTTATACGCTTTTCAGTTAGTCCATTGTTTGATCTTGGAAAATTCCAGCCGTAGTTTTTTATTTACCCTTTAATTTCATGACTTACTGTTGGGAAAATATGTACCTGTTCACAGGTAGTAAAAGTTTCCGGGTAAAACAATTTCAACGGGTATAAAGAGTGAAAATCGATTGATAAATGTATGGCCTCATCCTAGTGATCGCCAGTGTATATCAGACCGTTCATTACGAAGACGGTTTATCCCAAGATGTTACCCCTTTTAAAATTCCTTATTTCTCATTTCTCCGTCGTTGTGACATTCGACCTACAATCAACCCCCCTCTAATCAATTTCCCGCCGCCATAAATTGCGACTTGGCGCAGTCGAATTCTTGTTGGAATACCACTACTTTGGCAGAGCGATGTGCTGTCGTAATTGCGCGGTTCAATTTGGATTTTTATTCCCTCGCAATCGCATCCAAAGTTTGATAAGATTAGCCCCTCCAAAAGCAGTCTAGTTCAGCAGACTGGGCTGGCAGTGCTTAGCCCCCGATATACGGACATTCCCCAAGTGCGTCCGTTTGTCGGACCCTTATCTGCCACACCGCCGAAACAATGTGCTATTGGCCCATCATCGTTCATAAATTATAGCCCCGTTGGAAATTCTTAACAAACATTATTAATTATACAGCCACCATCGTGTTGTTCGAAAATAAAATCAGCCATATCCATCCAATAGTAACAGTGCACGCGGCATGGTATCTAAGCAAACTCAGATACAGTTTTATCGCATCACAACACAGAACACACCGTCTTGTGTGTATTGGACTGTTTACCGCTGGTCTAGGGTTTATAGCTGCTCTCGTAAAATAATTGTTACCGTGCGATGATATGAAGGTCACCTCTTACCACCGCATTTTGGGTGTACATTTTTCGTTGAGTTATTTTGTCCCGAAATGTCATGAGGTCAAGCCGTGCGTGTATGCCTGGGACAGTAATATCCTGATGATGTAACCATTGTTCACGAAATTCGAATGAAATCATCGATATTTTCCCGGCCCCAAATGGCCTGGCAACAAGGTCTCGTAATGACTTAGCGGGTGGTGCAAGTGAACTTTCCTAGTTGACGGTCCCTGACCTACCTACTTGTGCGCGGGTATATTTCTGTATCTTTTGACGTAACAGTGCTTGCGTCATTTGCTTGAAGAATTCGAGCGCGCCACCACCGCGGAGCCGAAAGAAAAGAAAGAAATTTATAAGAAATAGTTAAGCAGGCTTAGATTAGGTGTTATCGGTATTGCTGGGGCATATCTGCGCTGGCGGGCGGGCTGGCCACATACCGCAGCTTATGGCTGACACCTGTAAAATTCAATTGCCATTAATTGCCGCTGCCATATATAGATGACAAATGCATAAGGAATTGTTTTCGACTTAGGTGAAATCTATTGGGGTATACTGCTAGGGGTGGTAGATATTTTTTGGACGAGGCTTTTGTGGCCTTTCCGTAGGTGGGGCTGGTTTTTTTTATTGCGTGATTGGATTTTATGTTCTTAATATGAAAAACATAGCCATTTACATATCTTTTATCTATATGTGGACTGCTGTCGAACTGTCAATTTTTTACGAAAACCTACAAGAATGTTGGTCCTCAAGATAGCCCGCAACGCACTTGGATATCAATGGCGATTTGCGACGATTCTTAAATTTTTCCCATACAAAGTGCCTCCATCTGTTGGCTGCTCCTCTAAACAACTGAGTGCAAATTAAGAAAGTGATGCGATTGAACCAAAAAGTCGCACAAAACATGAAAGCCACTCATTCGTTAACTTGTTTTGGTTTGTGTTTCTGTTGCGTAGATATGTCAATATTTATCGCTTGTGACAAGGCAGTAGTGGGGCTTCATCTACGAAAATCCACCTTTCATTTGGTGCGCATTTCATAAAAATCGGTTTCCAAATAGCTCAGTAATCGGAACGACAAATGGGGTAGTGTTTTTCTTTTCATTGTGGTGCATTATTATCTTGGCAAATGTTTTTCTATGGCAGTAGTTTCAAATACTCTCCACTGGTCCCTTGAAGCGCTACTGGTTATGTTGGAACCAGTGTGAACTTGGCTAATAGCAGAGCAGACATAATGGCAATGATCTCACAAGCAACGCATCTGTCAGATCTTGACGGCATATTCGTTAAATCAGTTGATAGTTTTTTATAAATTGAGAGAAAGCTCATTCATCGGGCGAAAGAGAAGAGAAGAGAAGAGAGAAATGCATAAGAGAAACTGTCATCGTTGTTGATACATTCATTCATGACAGCTGCGGAACCCCGATGCCAGTTCAATCAATCACAAAACCATAAACTAAGTATTAAATATACCGTCAGTTCTTACAACTTGAGAGAATTTGCCTACAAGCTGTTTTCCGTGTTACTATGTGACAAAGTATGAGTGCCATGTTAAACTAGATTAGCCGCACGCATACACTCGCACATAGGAACCTGACAGATGCCTGACAATTCATGTCATGTGGTAACATTGGAAAAAATTCAAAAATTCAAAAAAATTCAAATAATCCCGTTATCGGGACGTGTTAAGAAAACGGTGGGTATGGCGTGGTGAATTTAGTACCAAATTATATTAAAACGCATACCTAGGTGTACACTGTACATATTAGGATTTATTTCATTTTACCCAGATAATGTGTATAGTACGGGATGTTCACATTTTTGTTGTAAACAATGGAAATCGATAAACTATATGAATCATTGACAAAAATAATAAAAAGCGCTTATTATGCCTAGTATGCTGTTCCAGGAAAGCTAAAATTGAGCGCCAGCGCCTCTCCAATGTTTCTCTCCACCGCTTCGCTTAATTTTTGCTTAATTTTTGCAATCGAAAGGTTCGGTCAAAAAAAAAAACTGTGTTGGAATTTTTTTTTCGTTTTTTTTATTTGTACTTCCTCAAAAACCTCTTCCAGGTACTCCTCGTTAAAATATTCATTCCATTTCTAAAAGAAATTAAATTAACATTTACATTGAACTTCCCGAATAGCACACTTGGGTTTTAATATGGTACATACAACTCTAATATAACTATCAAGTTATTTCCTAAGTATTGCAGTAACATTGTCACATCCCACATTGTAACCAAAATAGCCGCATTTCCCCTTATATTTTGCAACAACTTTGTAGTATTTGTGTTTTACTGAGGCTATTTTTTGTTAAATGATAGTTTTTATTACGTTGTTTCAACGAAAACATGTTGTATTTGACTTAACTAATGTTCTAGCAATGTAACCATTAAGTAACTGTTGAGTTGTCCTGTTGTTTATGCAAATCAGTTTGAATAACATTATGTTGGATATAAAATAAGTACGAGAAATGTTTCTGTTAACATTCCAGAAGTTTTAAATAAGTTATTATTAGAATGCTTTTTGAGTCTACATGCATAGACAAACAAATTATGAAGTATAAAAGGAAAGGTAAACATATTTGATCTGAAAGGTATAAGTATCTAAAACAGTTCAAGTTTGCTGCGATTTCCGACCAAAATCTTTAAACGAATACTACTTTTGTCATGAACATTAATATCTTGGGTCCGGAAAATTCACGCGCCTCCAAAAAAGGGTTAAATAGAAGAAAAGTTTGAAAATCAGAAAGTATTAAAATTTGTATTAAAGCTTCAAAATCCCAAAAGACTTGTAGAAACAAATTTTAATATACCATATTCATCAGTTTCTATACAAATGAATTGTAGAAGCTATGTAATATATTGGGAAAATTGATATGTATTTTTCACATCTGAAGACCTATGGTTAAACAGGTATATAAAATGGTGAACAATATGGCGGTTGTTACATGAAACATCATTAAAACATGAACCATAATATTATAACTAAAATTTTCCTTGAAATACTATTGAAATGGAGTTACAACAAAGTAACAACTGAATGTTAGCAAGCTGTTGTTTCCATATTTACGAGATGTAACAAAAACAAGTAAGATTTATCTGACATTTTAGTTTTCTTCGAAATAGTAAATCAACATTATTATAACATCATTATAATTGAAAATAAGCAATAGCATTATAACTTCTTTATAACTAACTTTTGTTTGTTGACATTATAGTCAGTGTTGCCAAACATTTTTAGAAGCTTGTTTTAAAAATGTTCATCGGTGATTTTTATAGATTTTCCGTATAAGCTTAAACTTAAGCTTTTCAGCTTTTACAAACACTTTTGATAAATGTAAAATTTCAGCTCTACAATGTTTTTTTGGTCCTATAATTTGCACATTACATATTTGTATCAACAACATTGCAATAAAATACTCCTCTGACCTTGCAAGTTTTCAGCTGCCATTTGGTTTTTTCTCCTTTTCTCCTTTTTTCGTGCAGATCGTAAGCAATATTTTTCCCAAAATCCGAAATTACATTAAACTTTTTAACTTACATTTGAAAGCTCACTTACATTTTAAGTTTTAAAATGATAAAACTACAAATCAGTGCTATTATTCCTTTTCGGCGAAAAAAATCGTGATCTCACTTTTACAACATATTTTTGAATTGCGGATCGTCTGCGTGGAACAATATTACATTCGAGGTTATGTTTTTTTTTTTGTGCATGGAAGTAACATTTTCTGCAATACAGAATAATTGCGGAAAGCTGATTTGGCAACGCTGACTACAACTACTTGATTATGTGGAGGATGTTAAGTTATAATGAAGCGGATTTTGTTACAGATTACTCAAATATAACAGAAATACAATCGAAGTTTTGTTGCAAATCGTAATCTGTGCTATTCGGGTTACCATTCTCCATACTGTTTTTTTGCTTTCGTTTGAAATACCGATATTTTCCCCTATCTGTCAAAAAATGTATTTTGCATTAATACGCCTACTTAAATTCTGTAGAGATTTTTCGTACAGCGGCTAACAAATTTAGCTTGAACTGCGTACTGCTTGGCTTAAATTTATCTTTGGAAACATTTTTGTATGGGGGCTTAATTTAAGCGCGAGCAGCATACTATGCTTTAATATAAAAAATATCTGATTACTAATGATTATGAATCGTATGAATTTAAAGAAAATTGTAAGCAGCAAAACTTGCGTGAGATCATTGAACTATATAGAGACTAATGTTTATACACAATGGTGAGACATATCAGGGTACAAATCAGTAAACATGTTTATTTCCAATTTTGCTTTATATACATTTTGAGTCTCGTTCTTTCCCGTACATTTTTAAGAAAATAAGTTTTCGTTGATTGTGTCTATTAGACTTCTTCTTTTTATTATAAAAGAACATTATTCATATTCTCGGCTGACGCAATTGATTTCAAATGTAATTTCATTAATTATGTCAATTGTTCCAAATTTTTTAATAAATAATTTTTTTTTTTTTTCAATAAACGGAATCTTCATGAAAAGATTATAGCTAAAAACTCATATATATTATTTCAAATCTTAATATTCGTAATCAATTCTTCTCTTTACATTCTTTGCCGTTTTTCTGTGGACATGAAATAATTTTGCGCCAAAAACAGAAAACGAAAACAGACACAATAATTATGGGAACAAAAATATCTTATTTTATTTCACACATTATCCTTGGTTTATTTATGTTGATTACATTCGCTATTATACATTTTGTAGAATATCTACATGTTGTCGTGGTGAAATAAAAGAACGAATTTAAACTCGCAGAACGCATTCTCTCTCTCAGCCAGTGTTCTTAGCACTCTCTCTTTATTTGTCACACGAAGCGTGTTCATTTTTCCCTTTTCACTAAACTCAAATTCCCTTAGTTTTTTTTTATGGAAAAAACATACTTTTAAAAGTAAAATTTGTATTATTCGGAGAGAAAATCATATTAAATTAATCTTCAGTATAAAAATCGCATTTTGCTAACATTATAATGATTATTTTTTGGTAAAGACATTTTTATGTACATTGAGTGCTTTGATATTCATAGTGAAATGTAGTTTGAATGTTTTTCTGACAGATTATTGATAGTCCAACAATTATGACATTTTTTCCTTTTACGCAGGAAAGTTTTTCAAAAATTGAAATTCCCACAAAAAGGTAGAGATACCACGAGGCAGAAACACTGCTGAGTGTCAGCATTTTATTACGCCTCCCGCCATTTAGAATTTCTTTTTTTGCTGCTTCACACGCATTCACAGATAGGAAATTTAAGAGAGGATTTCTTTTCAAAATTTGCGGGGGGAATCGGGTAGGTGCGCGGGAGCTGACGGTCTATTTAATACTTAGTTTATGCACAAAACATTCTGTCTGTGGAGTGGCACTTTCTACCAAAATTTCTCTTGTGCAAGGGACTTTATTTGTTTCCCCCTTTAGATCATGACTTTTGCTACATTTTGTATTAAATTTCCAAATGTCAAATCGGTTGGTTGTGTCTCTACAAATCCATATAAATTTCAGGAAAAAACCCGGACTTCGCCAAACACTAACCAACCACTAACCAACCACACAGTTAAAATCAGTGAAGTCAGCAAACGCCCTCATAACTGTCATTCCTGTCAACCCCTTATAAGCACTTGTCTTAACTGCCTAGACACCTGTCAACTATAGCCATTTCTCTGGCAACAATTTCATTTTATTGCCGCCGTATTAGCTCATCCGAGACCATCCAAATCCATTCTTCTGACCACACTCACTTCAAAACAACAAGTTCCACTTTAATGTCAAAAGTAACAAAAGTCACACCATTAAAAAAAAAGCTTAAATCTCCTAATCGCACATTCAACACCTCAAAAAAAGTCGTTACGATTATTCATACGACCGACATGGCAGTGCGATTTGAAACAACAATGGCGCAGGCTATTCAAATGTCAAAAATCAAATTTAAACACCTGTCAAAGTCGGGCGTCATTCCCTTTTGATTTTTGTTTTATATTTCCGCTTCCATAATTTTCTGAAGATCGGCGAAACCGAAATTAAATCGATCGTTGAAAAAAAGTTTTACGATCGTAAATAAAAACACAAAAAAAAAACAAGGCAACAAACGTCAACTTGAGGCGTTAAATATGCGCATGTGTGTCACAACTTGTGTGCAGCCTGTCCCCTTTCCTGTTTATGGATATTATAACAATATCAGTTAATTTATTGCAGTTTAAGTTATGATCTCCGCGAAGAATGTTAATTGCACCCGCAAATGTTTGGCCATTTGCTTCGCCACTATCGGCGGAGTGTTATCGACCGATCCTCGATTTGATTGATTCCGAAACTACACACAGAAAAGAAATATTAAATCGATCAGATTACAATCGCGATCGGCTTGGAACCTTTTATCATCCCTAATTGTGGTAGCCCCCACCAGCCGATTTTTTTTTTTAGTTTCTCATTTTGTTTCAAAGGATGCCTCCCTGAAAGTCCGATCTGCAGCAGAATCAACCGCCACCGCCGCACCAAGTGATTGATGTTAATGAGCCGATATACAAACCCAATATATACAAGCTGGGTGTGTTGCGGTTCGTCGGCAGTGTATAATCGGGACCTACGGCAGGGAACTTGTTTCATGAAAGGATTCACTCCTGCGTCATGTTATAAATTGATTTTTTTTAATTATGGCATACCGATCATTATCAATTGATCAACTGTACCAGATAACAATGTAAGATAAACGGGGCGCGATCAATTGATCCTCTACGTACCCGTGCGCTCGTGGAACGTGATTAGCATATTGGGGCGGGCATCCCAGAGAACAGATTCTCATTTGGTCTTGCGCTCTGGCAAATTGCCTTTGGATAACTTCATTGAAAGTGACTGATTGTGCGTCCGATCTTGTCCGTTTAGCGGTA
This sequence comes from Cheilosia variabilis, assembly GCA_951230905.1. NCBI lineage: Eukaryota > Metazoa > Arthropoda > Insecta > Diptera > Syrphidae > Cheilosia > Cheilosia variabilis. The sequence continues at coordinate 55,450,818 of OX579680.1, read as the reverse complement.
GTCACATTCTTAGCGATCATTACGAGGTCATTGCGTTAAGTACGTTTGAGTTTTGAGCACCGGCGGTCCTGCATGCAGCATATAATCGGAGAAGATTGAAAACTAAAATTAGATCACTTGTGACGGCGGAGATCTGATAGGACATTGAATCGTGTCCTGTTAAGTTTAGACTATAAATTAAGGCGCCACTGGTGGTCGCTAGTAAAGCGGACACAACTTGATGGGGATGCGTAAAGACTGCAATTTTTTTTCGTAGGTAAAAGATTCCATCTAAAAGCTTCCGAATCAGTTAAAACTGAAAGCTACTGACTTCTAGCCTCAGATCCAACAGCGCAAGATCGGCGCTGTGAATTACCTCTGGAGCAAAGAAGTACTTAACCTCGCAGCGACTGCGACTGATAATAAAACGACAGAAACCTACAGCTGACTTCAAAACTCCCTAGAAGGAAGATCTGCGTACTAGAAGGGCCCAAACAGAATTCTGGGACTTGTTCCTCATATCCATAAGGAAACGGAGGTTAAACAACCCAAAAACAGGAGGCAAATTATCGAAAAACATTTCACCGATCCTCGGAAGAGAGTAGCGAAGACAATATGCAACCTTGTGGGACACCACTTTGAATCGAAATCACTTTTGACACCTACTTGTGCCTCAGCGAAATCTAGTTTTATGCGACAGCAGCTCTCCTCTATATCAATCGTCCTAAAACCAGAAACCTGGCTCGCCGACAGATGCACCTATTCGACGCAAGCTTTCAAGACGAACTTTTGAAACTATGTCCCGCATCCCACTTGTTCCTATTTCACTTTTCAAAATCGGCTCTTCCCCCACAACTTGTTTACAAAAAAATTCAAACTGACTTCCCACGGTAAGCCCAGCGCGCTCCATTTCACCTTTCCCCCCCATCAACTCACAGCAATTCCGTCAAGGAAATCACGAATCTCCTTAGCTCCCAAACAAGACTCGACCAGAAACCGTATCCTATTGGAACTACCGCATCGCAATAAAACCCAAGTTCTATTGGATCATAAACAATTTCCAACCATAATCGAAACAGTATTTCGATCAAACGAACATCCATCCCATTGTGTTCGGGATCGGGACCATATCGGGACCAACCACTTGTCGCGCCGCTGAAGGGGCAATAAAAGTACACAAAAGTGCCCTGTTTGCCTATTATCAACATGAGATCTCGTCATCATCATCCGGCATAGTAATGATTATAATTTTTGTTATCTATGGCCGCATCTCAATTCAATGCTGCTGGTATGCGCGCTCTCCTTTCGGCGTTGTATCCTGACACGGGGTGCAATCGTAATCTTAATGCATTTTGTTTGTTGGCGCACACTATTGGTGTTTGGTTGCGATCGATCTGATCACGGATCGTTAAGTGAGATTTTTTTTATCATTTGAAGATGGAGCGACAGCGAGAGAAATGCTTTCTTTGCAGAGATCCTGAACGTTTGGACCCCGGGACAGACATTCATTTTCACTCGCTTTGACAGATTTTATTGGGGATTATTGATTATGGACATCGGTTTTTAATTGTGTGGGGGGAAGGAATTTATGGACAAATGGTGATCGGATGAGGTCGGACTTTTGTGTAGCGTGTGGCGCTCGTTGTTCTTTTTTGTTCAGTGGTTGGAAGGTTTTTATTAAAATTAGTAGCGTTTTTCAATTGATATTTGAACTAGGTCGGACTGCAAAGCTAAAAATATGTCAACCAGAGCTATTTCCTCGAAAAGAGTCCGAATTAAAACCAATTTCAATTACAATTCCCTGTGTCCACATATTTTAAAGGAGCACCTACTCGCATCGTTTTCATATCGACAACCCCAAATACACATCTCCTAATTGAATTTCGAAAATTCCTCCCTAAATGTTAGAATCGAAAAAAAAAAAAAACACGCAGCACATAAACATTTCATTTTATTACGAGTAGATAATAATTTTATTCCTCGATCCCGTGCCTGACCCGCATAATAAATCATACAACAAAAATTTCAAACACGTCCTGGAACTTTTTGTTATTTTTTTTTCGATTTTAAAGACCACCAATGATCCACGTCCTTTGGGTTGAGTTTCAAGGGTCAGTTGGATAAGATCTTTACAAAGAGAGAACGGGGAATTGATCGAGTACAATAACAACAACAAAAAAGGATATTAACACCAAATTAACAAGTTTATCAATGAAGACATGCAGCTGGGTGGAGGCCTATTTGATTACGTTCAATCGTAAATTACGCTATCGTCGGCAATCGGACATTTCATTTTGGTTAATTAACTTATGACAAGCGGAATTGGTAGGTAGGTAGGTATTCGTGGATGGAAATTTGTTACATCCATCTAGTGAGTTTCGATGTGACTTTTGAAGCTTATTATACACGACTTCAGCTGTTCAAACTATAGTCGAAGATTTGGCTGTCAGATTGTCATATTTTCGAACTCGCCGCTGTCGCTTTATGTGGAAAATCATACTTTAAATAGAATGGCAACAACTTTCTTTTGTGTTCTTACAAAATTATATGTTCGAACTACTATAGTCGAAAATTTGGCTGCCAGAGTGTCATATTTTCGAACTTGCCGCTGTCGCTATATGTGGAAGATCATACTTGAAATCGAAAGGCATACAACTTTCTTTTTGGTAAGGCCATCTGTCAGCTGTCAAATTAGAGTCACTTGAAATAGAGCTGTCAATTAAAAAAAAACCAAACCTCTAAAATATCATTCAGTGACTTTCGAAATAAATTCGAACTTGTAAGCGCTGTTCTGACGAAAATTTATTTATTCCGAAATGGAAAAATATAACGAGTACTAGTCATCGGCCAGGTGTCAAATTGGGTATCATTTGAAATAGTGTTGCCAATTTAAAAGACAACCTCTAAAGTAAATACCCTGTATCCATTAATATCACGAATCAGATTTAGGTTGTTTCGGACTGATCGTGTTTGATTCGGATTCGTTTAATTTAATGTAGAGCGACCATCTAGGTGCAGTGGAACGACATTTTCTTGAATAACCACTCAGCTACTAGAGCGACTTTCTGGCACTTGTACTTGGACTATACAAATTTCGAAAACGATGGCGTTGACTGCGTGCACATTTGCGACACAATGCGAGGTACTTAAAATCTGATTAAGTGTCCTGGCTAGATTTTACAAACTCACGATATTTTCTAAATTAAATTTCGCATTGTGACCTACAAAATATTAAGTTTGGAGATTAAAAATGAATACTTTTTTCAAGGCACAACGGAACTGACGCGAGGATTTCTCATCCACAGTCATTATGACACTTAACTATTTTGTTTAACTCCTTTTACATGCAAAGCACATCAATGGTAGAGCCCTTGGTTGTTTTAGTAGGCTAAGAAATCCTATAGTCATTAGAAGCAGTAGGGTGGGATTTATATGAAAGGGGCGTAAAATGATACACAAAATAGCGTCACAAATTTAATACATCATCGTCTTAAAGAAATATTGTAAAGGGTCATTCATATTTCGATTTCGAAAGTAAAGCTAAATAAAACACACACAGCGATAGGTACATAGTTACGATAGGTAGTAAGTTTTAATAATTTCTACGCGTTGTTGGATTTTAAAGCGATCCATTATCGTAAATGGCAAACATTCGACTAATATTATGACACTTCAAATGATAGCTGAGTTTGACAGGTGTCAAATGCCAGCGCTCCAGCGCTTGAAACAACGAAATGAATGACCCTGTACTTTATTCTATTGCACTGTATAACTAATTTTTTTTCAATAGATTACAACAGGTTCGAATGCCTTAATGAACACTAACATCCAGTATTGATGTCTGCAATAGGGTCACACAAATATTGATCTATTCAGTCTTTAAGCTTCAAAGAGCTGTCAGAAGAAAATTTGGTTCTGCCCAATCAAATGCAATTTCTGTTTATGTATTGAAAATTCTACATTTTGGCAGTTCAGTTCTTTATTTTGATTTAGAACTTGGGACTTTTATTTTTTAGAAAGGCTTTTCACTTTTTCAGCATAAGTTCAATGAATGTTGCCCCCAAAAATTTGAAAAGATGCCTTCGAAACCTTACCCAAAAATGCTTTTTCCAACTGCTATTCTGTTCAAATTTCGGACGTGACAATAAAGCGCCTTAAGGTTTTCGCTGGTAAAAAGTACAGTCGAATTTCTTTGAATTCCTGTTGGGGCAACAGGAATTCTATTTTCTAAACAAACACTTTGGTTGGAACTGTAGCATTTTTGAGCAAACGTCAGTTGTTCGTCATCGAACTAACTACAAAAATTTACCGTTTGATCATTTAAATTGGGACAGTTGACGATGGAAGTTGTATAGACCCCCCTCAGCACAGGGCGTGCAATTCTTAAAAGATTTTAAAATCTTTTTTTTTAATTTTTTATAAAATGTCGCTCACTAATAGTTTTGTTTGAATTTTTATTCAATTGGAATGTATAAAAGTCAGAACAGCTTTTGTTACCAAATTGGTCCAACTTTTCAATGAGAATAACAATTTTTTCTGTAAGCAAACACTTTGGTTGGAATTGCAGCTATTTCAAACAGTATCTCATTTTTACGGATTTTTTGAGCCCTGTAATAGAATCGGCTATTCACAAAAGGAATGCTATACAAGTCCACCAGTTCTCAGTCCTAAAATCAAACAAGCCGAAAGGGAGAGGTGACCAGTAATAGTTTTCAAGTAAAAATGGAATGGGATACCTTTTGACTGACCGCCAAATATAAAAGACTAAAAGACTCTACCGAAACGGAAGCAAATGCCGGATGTAGGTACCTAATGTTACGTAATTTCAGGCAGATGGTCATCTTGTTCAAATGACAAAAAAACTGGTGCTACTGCGGTCTGGCCGACAACCAAAAAAAATAAAAATATTCCCATTCATCGGAATAGAATAGGCGCTGTTTCCCGGAAGGTAACACATTCACAAACTGGGCGTTTGCGAATTGCGTCCCTTCGGATGCGTTAAAAATTGCAATTTTATGTGCAATTCGTTTCTAATTTATGTGGGTCGTCATTTTTGCACCCGTCTCATCCCGCATTACCATAACAATTACCCCCACCCATTCTCTGATTGAATAACTCAGAACGCCCCACTGGCTTGGAGGTGAATTCCAAAAGGAGAAGCGAAAATCAATTCCCTCTCCTTGGAGGCCAATAAAACACACACTCCGGCGACCTCGTGACCTACATTGCCGCCGAAAAGTGGCTACACTTCGACTTCAGTCTGTAATTTATGCATTATCCTCTAAAAGGATCAAACTCGACTGGAGGGGCTGCTCTTCAGTCGATAACTTAAACTGAAGCAAGTTTACCCATCCCTGCCCCTCGAGAAGGAATACTTAGATCTCGCAGACCTTTTTTTCCCTCTGTCGGCACACCAATTCCCCAATTGAAACGAATGAGTCAACACTTGACGTGGGTTGTGCTGGAGCGAATCCTCATTAAATAGAGGGACCCATCGCGCTACACTCCTCGTTGGATAATGGCCATTTATATTCATCTGACGTAGGCTTGCAAACACAAAATAAAATGCTCTGCACTCAAACTACCTTCTTCGGCGTGGTTGGAATTTTTCCTGTTTTCCGTTTCTTTTTTTTTTCAAGGATATTGGGCTTAGCTGGGGATCCTAATCACCCACCGGGGGGCGAGGAAGCAGAAAGAAACTTCTCATCTGCATTGCATAAGAAAGCCCAAATGGAGGTGAAGGTAAGAGAAGAAGAGCACCAGTATAAGGACGAGTGTTATACATGGAAACACTATTACAAACTGCCACAATTTTTGTCGTTGTTTTATTTTCAACAATCGAGATTCTTCTTTAAATTTGTTCTCCTTCGGCATCGGTTTTGTTTGATGAGAATTAAGAAGGGAGGTGGATTTTTGTTTGTGAGGCAAAAGATCCTAGAAAGTTTTGCTCCAGCCCGCCCTGTATCCAAGGAGGGACGTGGCGTCTGGGTGTCGGACATTTTTTTTCCTTGTGGCACAAGATAAAATGGTCGTCGAGAGATAAGTAGATATGTGTGAAGAACTGGATGGTGGGATATTTTTAGATGAAGTTCTGAAGACTGAGCAGAAGTTTAGGGTGAACTTTGTGATGGAGTGGATGAGATTATTATCTGTTATAAGTATGGGAGGTCGGTTTTGCTTTCTCCTTTACGATTATTCAAACGTTCATATCCCTTAAGTGCGGCGGGTTTATTGTTCATTCACATTTACATTCAGTGGGAGATGATGGTTGGCATGGCTGTTTGATTGCAGTATCTGGATGGTGACGAATTTGGCGGTGGTAGGATATTTATGGAGATCAGGGTGGATACTTCCTTAACTTGATTTGAGCACGAGGTCTTACATAAATGTATCGATTCATTACGATGCGGCACGAACCACCATAACTTGTAGAGGTTTATAAGTGGAGACCGTTCTATATGCTGGAATTTTGTTCCCTTCGCCTACGTCCGGTTATATTCCACCCGAAGTGACCTAGAAAAATAAATTTTATGGAGCTAGTAACTTCGACCTTCTGCCAGAAGTTTGGAGCTTTCATTAATTCGACGGAGCTCCGCCTGTAAATCAATTTTAGCCGAAGATCAAATCAGATTTACATTTTTTAAGATCTTCTTTTCAAACTCCATCACTCTGCATCTGTTCCTGCGAGTTACGAAATCAGCTCAATATGGAGGAGATTTCCCCAGAAAGACCTCAAAATCGCAGCCAAACTTCATACGAGTATAAAGCGTTCACTTTCTTCCTTCAAACTTACTGAAATAAGCTCTCTTTTTTATTTATAAAAGACGTTGTCTTGATGCCATAGGCCTTCTCGCAGCTGCTTTGACGTTCGTTGGTTTTTGAAACGGAGGTTTAGACACGGAAATCATTGATCTGGGCACAGGGAGCCGGTATATTTAAATTTGTTTACATACGGCCTGGAATTCTTTCCTATGCCTTGATTTAGCTCCGAAGTCTTGTGGTTGTGGAATTAATTTTCTTTTGGTATATAAAGAGAGAAGCTTCTACAATACCAAAGTTGTGGTCCTCCGATGGTCAATATCGAATCTCTGCAGATAATTCATGTACATGGGGACGATCTTGCTGACGTTGTTCAGCTCCAGGGCAGCATCTTCTTCGTTGAAAAGACGTTGAAAAGACGTTCAAAGACCCTCCTATAGTCAGGTGAGCCTAGTTATGGTTGCTCCACGTGTTCAACATATTGGAACATCAAAACGGATCCTGATATATGACCTAATACACAAGCTTCGTAGATCATTGGCTCCATGCAGTAAGGCACATATTGACGAAACATTCTGCTCCTAAGGTAGCGCACTATACACAGGGTATTTAAAAAATGGCGACCATTTTTCCAATAGATATAGATCGCCTCGCGATTCCTGATGTCAAAATATTCAAATAAAGATGACAGCTATTACATTCATTCATTTGGTAATGACAGTTTTGATTCCCTTCATTCGTTGGAAAATTATATTCAAGAAATCTACCAAAGTTCGAGCTCAGTTTCAGGTGATCACGATCTGAATGACTGCACTAATCTGGGGAACCACTGACAGTATTTTAATGGAATTTTCGGTGTTCTTTTGCATTTTTCGTTAAAAGTGTATAATAATAGATAAATTTTCATAATGAAACTATGAACCGTTTTTAAATAGAAATTAGGTGCTAAAAACCAAAAATAATTGAAATAAGCCCCAAAATTTGATTACATTTTAATGACTTCGTGAAATGAGGACCCAAATGGTTTCCTTTGAAGTTGAAATAAGGTCCCGAAATTCATAATGAAATTATGTCCTATTTTGAAAACAGAAATTAGGCCCCAAAATTCGAATAAATTTTTACAATAAAAATAGAAATTGAGCCCCAATGAAATGAGGCTTACATTTTGAATAAATTGTTTTGATCGCGCGAGTTTCAGATTATCACTCGCTTACAAAATTTAAAATGTATGTCTAGCGTTGAAAAATAGTTTTTGAATAAAACTAAAAATTGGGCTGTTCGGTTTTATTTTATTGCTGCCTTATTTCTTTATAAAATTAGGACCTAATTGAAAAAATGAAATAAAGCCCCAAAAAATGAGATTCCACCCCGAGTTTAGAAAATTGTTATTGTTGTTGTTTTGTATGCGCATTTTTGGGGCTTTATTTCATTTTTACTTCGGGTTTGGGATATTATTTCCTGGGGTTCTTTTGATAAGAAAGAATTCTCCTTTCATTCTCTTGAGGACCTTCGCCCTAACATGAATTTTGACTCAATTAATGGAAATAAAGGTCTGCTTTTAATTTACTGTAGCTCAGTAAATTACGAAATTCTAGTAAAGTTTTCATCGAAATCGGTTCGGTAGTTTTCGAGTTTACTCCAAACATGCAATGAGTAGTTAAGCCTCTCAGCAACTGATGTATCGGCTTTAAATTTGCTCTCCATTTGCACTCACCTTGGTGATGCAATGCGGCAACTTCGAGCAAAAGTCATTGTTGACAGCTGTCAATTATGTCAACTGTCAATTATGTCAGCTGTCAATCGCATCAGCCATCGCTGCCTTCAAAAGTTCCCTCTACCTTTGTAATTTCCCTCCAAGATGAATACTCGTGTTTCGTAAACTTATGGATCGCGACGGACCTTTAGTGTTGCATAAGAACCATGTCCTCTTCATTCAAAAATATCTGTACCTACACATATAAACCACATCATTTCCTAAAATGTCGTTGACTTTTGCAGCGGTTTCGTTTGACCTTTGAGTGCACCCAACCGTTGCCCCCAATTCCGTCCTCATCTTCTTCAAAGATGGTGCGCTATTTCAAATATCCTCAACTTTGACTCCTCTCAGAATTGGTGAAATTCCCTCGTCACTTCTAAGTACATTCCCCCGCAATTGAATTGCTGGCACACTCTCCTTCCATTAAAAGCAATTTGCACTCATGTTCACCCAGGTTGATATTAAATTACCACCTGAATTGTATGCTCAGACAGGATAAATATCCTTTCGTCCCATTAAGGAGAATTTATTGTTCGAATGCACTTCACATAAATTGCTCATACGGCTTTGTTATATATTCTTCTATGCTCCCCATGAATATGCAATGCAAAACTTGAGCAACACAAAAAAATGCGCCACCCCTCCCCCTCACCCAAAGGACACAAAATATTTGGTAAGACGACAAAGAAGCACCTCCTAAAGCCTTCAACGGCACATACACAGAGGGGGAGCATAATTTATGGTTATGTTCATTTACTGTACACCCGCATGTAGCATAAAAGTCACCCCCGCCACACAGCACTCCCTCTGTGATCTGTAATGGCAGGCCATTAGGTAATTTGGCAGCAATATTGGCATAGAGTGTCGATAAACGATAACTTAGTGAGTTGTGACTTCGACGAGGTATCGCTTAAACCCGATAGACTTGGCCGCCGTTACACCGAGGGGATTATGCTGCGTGTGTGCGCCGATGGGTGTGTTATTTGTTTGTTGTCTCTTTGATGGCATCAGGGATGAAAGGGAGCTGTGACGCGTGAAGGGGATTAGAGAGTCTTCTGTGTGGGATTAGCTTAATCAGCGCAAGGCACGCTTGGTTTTGAAAAAAGTTCCTCACCTGTTGGATGAAGAGTGACTACCCGCAACCAAAATCGACTCACAATTCCCACGAATTTAATGAAACGCGCTGCGAAACTCTTTATCGGTCAGCATATATCCATCGCTGACCGGTTTACCGCTAAGTGGCTCTCCTCAAGTCGTTACAAAAACAAAATACCCGACCCCCGTGCTCTTATCGCTTGTTGTCAATGGCATGTAGCCACACACCGTAGCCATAAGTGTTCGAGTTCCGGCCCATTCATGCCAAAGGAATGTGCTCCTCTATGTGGATGAGTGACTCATCCAACTGCATTCATTATTGGGCGATCTTCGACGTCCAAGTGAAAGGGTTTCAACCGTTTTATCAGCGGTCAGGTGAACCGTGGATGTTCCCAACCCAACCGATGATAGTGGGAATCAGTCAACAAGGGTTGTAAACATATGTTCGCCCATAGTGCAACGGACGCAGACGCCATGCCAGTGTGGGCTTATCGCGCTCGCACTACTCTGTTGGGGCGGCACTTCTTTGTAAGTGCATCGGCTAGATAGCACACACGACGGGGACAACAACACGTTGCTCGTAACTAGGTCTGCCACTACTCAGCCAGTCAGTCAGTCAGTCAGCTAATCAGGTGCGCAGTTAGAAAAAATTAACAAAAAAAAAAACAAAAACGAACCTTACTGAGAGAGGTAATGGCCAACGGAGTCGGAGTGGATCATCCCCGATTCGATTAATCGAAAGTGACGATTAGCACATGTTTGTCTTTGTGATTAGTTTTAGTTTTTTCTATACCCATACCTTTCCTTGGGGCGATGAACGCTCTCAAATTATGAGGGCATCTCACTGTAGATCACACCTGTGCACCTGTTGCGCCTATACGTGTGGCGCTAGACCGACTTGTGGAGTAGAATTTCCTGAGAAATGATGGACCCTTTGACTTTTGAATGGAAGAATAATTCGAAACGATATTCGTGTGCCTCTCATGGATATCGAATTGCGGGTCTCTAACTTTTGTCGGTGGCATACCTGCCAAAAGCATAAATATCTGACAAAGTTCGTTAGCTTGGAATTGTTAGATCTAAGATTTTTGGAGTTTAATTCAAACGTCGATCAATAGATTCACATGGGGAATAGGGTGTCGGACCTTCACAGTTTCCCTGTCGATATTATAAAAAAAACAAGTAAAAGTGTTATCATCGGCCTGGCCGATGCTTTGATACCCCCCACTGCATACAAGCCATGCAAAGTTTTAGACATGTGAGGTAGTACTCAATTACATTGAACATAAGACAGAGAGACACATGGGCCTAATATTGGTTTTGTATGGGAGGTACCAGAACTACTTGACCGACATATCCCATTTTTAATACCAACCTGACGACGATAAAAAGAAGTCCTTTCACAAACTTTCATTCGCCTATGTCAATTCCTTTGGGCGCTATCGTGCTTTCAACAGACAGAGAGACACATGGGCCTAATATTGATTTTGTATGGGAGGTACCAGAACTACTTGACCGACATAGCCCATTTTTAATACCAACCTAACGACAATAAAAATAAGTCCTTTCACCAACTTTCATTCGCCTATGTCAATTCATTTAGGCGCTATCGTGCTTTCCGACAGACAGACAAACAGACAGGCAGACAGACAGACAGACAGATAGACAGACAGACGGAAATGGCTAAATCGATTCAGAATGTGATCCTGATTCAGAATATATAATATACTTTATGAGGTCTCCGGTGACTCCTTCTTGGCGTTACATGGTGTAAAAACATTAAAATTGACATTTGGGAACCGTTACCATTGGCAGTAGTTGAACTGCACATTTTTTTAAGGTTCGCACGACATACTTCCATGACGACTGTGACGAAGTTGACGAACCTAAAACATCGCTGCGAACGCACTCGGTTTCTATGTGACTTACCATACCCAGTGGTTCACTGTGAAGCCGTGAGCTTCGTGAGCCAATCTCATGGATGGAAGCCGCTGTTCTGCGCATTTCCATTTCATCTAACTTCTCCCATTGACCAAATGTCAATCCATTCCATTTAACTACTTCTCCCATTGACCAAATGTTTTTAAGCGGCGCCATTGGTTAGATCCGCTATCTAGACAATTGGCGTTGAAAATGAATTAAAAACAATCACAGCCCGTTTCCACTAATGCGCTGCGTTGCCCACGATTAACCCTAAATTCGTAAATGACAGATCTTCATGAATTTTACCTTTGAATGTGACGCGCACCATTAATCCATTGACAGTATAAAATTCGGCGAATTCCCAGCCAACCCCATCATTTCGAATTCGAACATCCGAAAGCAAAAACCCAAAATGAAGTCCTTCACAGCGATGATCGTCGCAGCTCTTTGCGCTACAGCCATGGTAAGTTTTTACTTTTCAAGACCTTTTAAGGGCTTTTTTTCTAAATATTGAATAAATATTTGAATTTCAATTTGAATTTGAATTTGAATTTGTATCCCACAGTGCGATATAGAGGCTGACTGGAGAGCCAGCGCAGACAAATGCTCCCAGCAGATTAAGGTTTCCATGTCCGATGTCTACAAGGCATTGAAAGGCGACATCAAGCCGGCCAACGTCACCCCCAACCAGAAGTGTATGGTCCAGTGCATGGCCGAGAGTGAGGGTTACATGAAGGGCGGCCTTGTTCAAGTGCAGTCGTTGCCGAAAATGTTCGCTAGTTCTCCCAACAAGAATGTGGGCGCACTGAAAAAGGCATTTATTACTTGTAAGGACCTTGTAGGTGTCAACGATTGTGACACAGCCTACAAGGTTATGACTTGCTTGGTAGCCAATAAGGTTCTGTGAGCGCCTTTGTGATTTGTAAATTGTTGGAGCATTTGTTTTTAATAAAAGTGCGCAAGCTCATGAAGTTATTTACTTAGCAGACAAAAGGAGTTTGAAAATTGATCCGCTTTTAAACACCAACCTGTGTCACTAAGTCGCAAGACTGGAAGTTTCTTAACGATATAAAGTGAATGTCGTATTTCTTAGAAAAGGAGAGGGAAGTCTCAAACGGGCTTTAAAAGAAGGCCAATTCGAAAAATTAAGATATCAGAAGGCAACCTCTTGTACCTGAAGCTATGTATAACGATATCCATTTTTAACATTTAGGCTGCGGCCACGCAGTGAGCGACTAGCGACAGAGCGATTTAACGACGTCGCTCTAAAAATTTAAGACCTATGAAATCGTATGGCGGTGGCCACGTAAGCCCTGAGCGATTAGCGGTTTTGTTATAGGCAGAGCGACGTCGCTCACTACAGCTCCCTAATCCTTAGTATCTTAAAAGTTCGACCGTTGTGTGTTTGTAATATGTAAGTCAGTGGCTGCCTCATCAGCTTCATTTTCAATGTCCCGTTAATATAAAGCAAGGCCCACTTGTGTATGAAAGGTTAGGTTCGGTTTGGTCAAAGAGAGCTATGAGTTCTGTTTTTTTATAAGTCACCGGGCACCAAAATTTGCCCATGGCAAGTTCCAAGGTCCTAAAACCTTAACCTATTTCACATAAACACCGAAATTCCCTACAAAGCCTATACAAGTCTTCAATTTTGTGGAGAGAGCTAACTTCCTCTCCATTGCTGAAAAATTATCTTCCAAGGTACTTTATTCTTATCCAAGCTTGACACTCACAGATTTGGATGGAAGAAATTCTCTGTGACCTCACTCACTATCTACATACATCTGTAGATTGGTAGAGATCTTTTGGTAAAGATCTTTCGTAAAATTTGAGGACCCATTTCAGTTGACGGACTTTGGAGGAGAAGATTCATCGAAGCTGGATAGCAACAACGACCCAGTTAAAAAATCGCACATCAGTCATCTTAAACGATATTTTAAGCGACTGATGCGGAATTTTGTGGGTCCGGCCCGTAAATTCTTAAAGCATTTTAAAAAATTTTAAAAAAATTGCACATCAGTCGTCCTTAATGTCATTTTAGACGACTGATGTGGAATTTTGCGGGTCCGGCCCGTAAAGTCTTAAAGCATTTTAAAAAATTTTAAAAAAATTGCACATCAGTCGTCCTTAATGTCATTTTAGACGACTGATGTGGAATTTTTTGGCTCCGGCACGTAAAGTCTTAAAGCCTTAAAGGCACAAATCAGAACTTAAAAAGAAAGACATCACTTTAAGTGGGGAGTATAGATAATTATAGAAGGGCATCTTAACCGACTTGGAGTGCTCAACTGCACAGAGCGAAAAATTACTATATAAAATCAATAAGATTGCAAAGTAAAAGCCCTTAACAAATGCTTTGAATCGGTATGAATAAAAACCTAGTTTGCTAAAGTAAGTTCGAAAATTCGAACATAGCATTTTCTTCGCCGTACATGTCCTTGCCTTGCAATTTCTGTCAAACTTGACAAGTGACAACTGTCCGGTGGTTTGTTTATTTTGAATTTATTTTCAAATTTGTATGGAAAATTGATCAAAAGCAATCGCTAGCTCCAATTTCACCTGGAAACATAAATTTTATTTGCCAAATCGCTTGGTGATGTTTGATTTCTTCCTCAGTTGTCGGAAAATCTATCCAACCATCGGCTTGTTGATTTATTTTTTGACACACATACCAATTAGTTAACGAAACGGTTGACTGATGAACACCAGGATCTTTTCCAACACCATCCTAAACACATAAATTTTTCACTTGAATTTCACATGAATTTTGAAATGTTTACCTGAAAACCCGAATCTCCCAACTACCTTAGGAAAGATTTAATTTTCTGAAATGATATTTGAAAGAGCACCACCACGCGTCTCAAAATTATCATTTAAAAAAAGTATTAGCCAAAATGTCCACATTTTCACGCGTGAAAGGAAACAATTTTTAGAAGTTATTACCGTCACCAATTCTTCTTTGTTTATACTTACTGTTTTTTATCAGCCCGAACGTTAGCAACAAGAGGTAAAACAGGTATAATGTGAAAACGTATCGCATACATGTTTTGTTTGGTTGTCCTGCACGAACAAAACCAAATTTAACTATTTATAAACAAAACATCGAAAATTCACAATGCTTAGATTGTTTTATATAAAAAAGGTGCGCAGAAAATATTTAACAAAAGGTCTGAGTCAACTAAATAGCAGACTCAGAATTTGCATAGCATTTGCTTTGTCTGATAAGTTTTATATATACAGATCTGAGTAAAAGGACAGTGCCGCCGCTTTTCGAACATGTCAAAAGTTGGAACTAACTCAAATTGGTTTTTATTCATACGAAATGTAGCAAATGCTTCGATTTTGACATTTCTCTTGAGTAAAAGCAATTGCTACGTTTTATTCATACGACCTATTGTATGTACTACTTTACTATGAAATCTGATTAAAACGAATGAATAATATGATATTTCCATAGAGAAATCTGTATTGTTTCAATGAAGAAAAACTTATAATTTTTTTTAAAGATTTTTTCAAATTTCATACATTTCAAATAATATTTTCAAAACATCAAATATAGAGAAATGTAGGTACTGGTTTTTCGGAAAACATTCCCAGCTCAGTACCGAGAACAAACTGCTTTTATAAAGGGTGATTTTTTAGCTGGTTTGGTTTTGGCAACACTGGTTTTGACAGCTGACGTGTGTTTAGTACCTTGTGTCACTGTCAAACAGCTTCAGTTTGGTTTGCAATTTAACCATGGATCGTCTTACAAATGAACAACGCTTGCAAATTATTGAATTTTACTATCAAAATTCGTGCTCGGTTCGAAATGTTCATCGCGCGCTGCTTCCATTTTATGATCGGCATTCTCGACCTTCTGAGCAGTCTATTCGGAAGATTGTGACCAAATTTCGCACCAAATTTACTTTGTTGGACATTAAACCACCAACACGTTTACGTACTGTGCGTAGTGAAGAAAATATTGCGGCCGTATCAGCTAGTGTGACAGAAGACCGCGAAATGTCGATTCGGCGCCGTTCCCAGCAGTTAGGCCTTTGTTACAGCACTACGTGGAAAATTTTGCGGAAGGATTTGGGCGTAAAGCCTTTTAAGATACAGCTGGTGCAAGAACTAAAGCCAGCCGACCTACCACAACGCCGAATTTTTGGTGAATGGGCTCTTGGAAAGCTGGCCGAGGATCCGCTTTTTTATCGAAAAATTGTGTTCAGCGATGAGGCTCATTTTTGGTTGAATGGGTACGTAAATAAGCAAAATTGCCGCATTTGGAGTAAAGATCAGCCAGAAAGATTGCAACAGCTACCAATGCATCCCGAAAAAGCCACTGTTTGGTGCGGTTTATGGGCCGGCGGCATTATTGGGCCATATTTCTTCAAAGATGATGCGAATCGCAGCGTTACTGTCAATGGTGAACGCTACCGAGCGATGATAACAAACTTTTTTTTGCCCGAAATGGAAGTTCTTGACTTGCATGATATGTGGTTTCAACAAGACGGTGCCACATGCCACACAGCACGCGAAACAATGGCGCAATTGCGGGGCGAGTTTGGTGAACAGTTAATTTCACGTTTCGGGCCGGTCAATTGGCCGCCTAGATCGTGCGATTTGACACCATTAGATTATTTTTTGTGGGGGTATGCCAAGGCTAATGTGTATAGGGACAAGCCCGCTTCGATTGACGCACTGGAAGCCAACATCCATGCATTCATTCGTGAGATACCGGCCGATATGTGTGAAAGAGTATGCCAAAATTGGACTCAGCGGATGGGCTACCTGAGACGCAGCCGCGGTCAACATTTGCATGAAATTATCTTTAAACATTAAATTGCAAGGTTCAAACTATCGATTCAAATAAATATTTCATTCATTTTTTCGAATTTTTTGTGTTTTTTTTTAAAAAAAAGTTCTAAACCTCTTAAAAAATCACCCTTTACAAGCAAGTCCTAAAGCCGGTGTGGACTTACGGTATACAACTTTGGGGTTGTACCAAGAAAACAAATGCAAATATTTTACAAACTTTTCAGAATAAAGTGCGTAGAGAAATTGTCCGAGCACCGTGGTATACTAGAAACGACGATATCCACAGGGATCGCGGAATTCCTACAATCGAAGCTGAAACTAGAAGCTTCGCTCGAGAGCATAGGAACCGACTAATCGGTCATATCAACAATACAGTCCGACAAATTTTGGATGAGAGTAATTTATTGCGCCGACTACAAAGAACGAAACCTTTCGACTTTCGGATTAACCGCGTCTTAATTGCGGAACATGCAGGACCTTTCAGTGAAAAGTAACCTGTCAAAAGTTATTTTTATTTCGTGATAAAAAAATTGCCTGATAAGTTATATCTTAGTTGCAGTATCTAACAATCTATCGAAGGGTGGTGTTTTTAGTCAGTAAGAATCTGACACTACTATGAGCACGCGCTTGCTATTCTCATAGTGTCTTTGGAAGATTTTCACCTACCCTCGGCAAAAAAAAAAAAAAAAAATAGTATAATTTTTACGTGCAAAATCGTTTCAAATAATAAAAATAATATAAAAACCTTGTTAATATTTGGTCTCAAGAAGTCAATCTTATTAAAAATGTGTGTTTAAAAGGAGATCTTCTCAAATCCATAAGACTTCTCTTTACAATTTTAAAGAGATATCGCATTAATTGTACGTGGCATTTTCACAGAAGACGAACTTATTAAAAGTGCTTGTCTTTAAAAGTTAACCTTCTTTAATCAATAAGAATTTCCTCTTAGAACGAAAAGTTTTCTCATATTTTAAAAAAGTGCGAATAAGTTCAAACAGTGAAGTGATTAATGTGCCGTGCTTAATATGGTCTCAAAAAGACTTGGAAGAAACCCAAGCACTTTATAGTTCCTGGGGCTTAAGTAGTTCGATGTCCACGTTACTTTAAGTTTATGGGGGCAATTCTATCGACGTTTTGGACAAAATGGAAATTGAAGACGTCGATAAGTTTTTTTTGTAATATAGACAGCTCAGGCTACTTTGGCGATAGAATTAAATTTCAAGCTGGGTTAAAAAAATGGACAAAAGATAGGGTAAGTAATTAAATGATATATATTTGAAATAAATGATGTTATTTTAAAATTTTTGCCTGATTTTCAAATTGTTTTGATTTGTGGTATCGGATTTCTAAAGTTCTGGCGAACAATAAAATGTGTCACAGAAGGGCTCCATTTTCATGCTGTAATACAATTTTTTGGTCGCAAAAAACATTAAAAATAAGATAATAATAATAAGAATAAATGTAACTCTGTTCACATCTTGTCTTTCAGAATAAACCTTTATTGTGTGGCCAGGGAACGCTATCACCACCATCGACCCGAAAAGTCATGGAACTAATAATGGTAATTTTGAGTTTACTTGTGTATCCATAAATGTTAAATATGTACAAAATAAAATACTTTAAAAAGATTATAACCTGATTTTAAAATTTGCAAGCGTTTTTCATAAACTTTCGATAAGTTTTTCTCGTTGCTGCTAAGAGATTTTCACATAATTTTTAAAAAGTTTTCATAATCATATTCAATAAGATGTCTTTTTAAAATTATGTTGCTTTCATAATATAGAATATTCATCAAGATTTTAGTAAGATTTACTCTATTGTTTTGACATGACTTTCTTCTTGGATAAAAACCATAGAGAAATCTTATAACCTTCCTTCTATTTTATGTGGTGGTTTTCGCTCTGTGTGGAGGTAGCTGAGGACCGTTTTAACATGGGAGGCTTTCCCAATTATGGCGTGCTTCCTCAGAAGCCAGTCAACAGAGAAGGTCGCTAATGCTATATAAAGTTTCGATCTTATAATTTTTATAAATTCTTTTGCAAGGCCTTTGAAGCTGTGTGGTTTTTTAAGTTCCTAAGTTGTATGGTTTTATGGAGAAGAGGTTTCTCGGCCACGGTCAATGGTGGTCATATGTCCCATGAAGTGAGACGTCTGCTTTGTTTTGGGCGTCACGACGATACTCTCCTTACCCTCTTAATCACTGAGTTTAAATAGGTAGCCATTTTATTCCTCTTAATCACTGAGTTTAAATAGGTAGCCATTTTATTCTGGCATGGATCTGTGGCACCCTGAGTAATGGGCGGCAACCCCAGACTTTTTCAGACTTGGTCACATGAGACTCAACTGCCTTTAGCGCAGCCCTTAGACGATATACTATTCAATTCATCCGCAAGAATGACAGCCACTTCCGGGCCTAATGTCTGTCTCTTTATCCTCATAAACTTGGGACCATCCGTACATATTGTAGCTTCATTTGACATATATTCCTATGACGAGTGTATCAAGACCTTTATCCACTTTACCAGGAACATTGAAGAATTTTTTCGTTTAAGAACAGAGCTAAGTTTTCACATGTATAGCTTTGAAGAGCTCTACCCAGTCTTGGAATTTTGTAACAGATACGTAAAGACCTTAGGCGCGGCTGTGGGTACGGTTCTTAGAACATAAGTAATGCCAGACTATTCTTTGTACCCTAGCCATTGACATAACAAGGGTTTCAGCTTCATATATGTATATGTAAGAAGGGATCTGGCTTCTTTAATGGATACCCAATCCACCATGCAGGCCTTACTATTAGAACTTTGTTCCCGCTGTCTTCTTGTAGATGGAGAGGGAGTTGCATAAGCCCTTCTGATTATTTTAGCAGCTTTAGGGTTCAAGTTCGGCTTTATTTCTGGAACCTTATGAAGATATCTTTCGCTATCCGAAAAGGGAAAGCTCTATAGGGCGATAGTGTATGAGTACTCATTAGGGGACGGCTTAGGCCGTTTAGAGGAGAACCAAGGAATACAAAATCAGGGCTGACATGAAACCCAAGCCCTTTAGGGTATTTATACAGAGTTGATATCATCCTTCAATTGATGTTCAAGTTGCAACGTAATAGCTCTCGATTGTCAAGCACCCACAGAGGACAGATATCGGGTATCTCATTCAGAGCCCGCCTTGCTGATGCCTAGACTGATTTCAGAACGCCGATCTGACTAAAAGAACTTTCGAGGTGGTTTCAACACAAATGCCGTCCGATTTGAAAGCCTTCACGCCCACCTCAAGCAATCTGTCCGTTAGGTAGATCCGCATCAAATTTTACCCAAGAACATCAATAGGGAGAGGTAGCCTCCCTCGGCCGCATTCCAAATGCCACACGTCAGATATAATTCCGTTCCCTTCATAACACATAAATTACATATGACAACTAGCACGCACATTTAAACTGAATTCTATCACTATAAGCAATGTGCGCGACACTTCCGCCCCACCAAACGAACGCAAACCATCCTCGTTTCCATCACAACCAACAGAACATTCCGGCAAAGGATATGTATTATAGATACGAAGGAATTTTGCGGTCACTATAAATCACAATATAAATAAGGCGGCGATATTGGCTGGCACAGCGGGCGTACCTTTTGTCATCAGAGCCTGCTCACGTTCGCAAATGACCATAAATTTTGAGAAATTTCACCCTCCACTGACAGATTCAAAGCAATTACGGTCATATTATTATATCCTCGTTTCTTTATGTCGTATATGGAGAAAGTCCCGTCGAAAGGTGCATTGTACAGCACACCTTGGTTGAAATGTCCTTTTTTCTGTGCGCATTGGGACACTCCTCTGCACGTTGGCTTCTTTTGCAACCGCAGATGATTGCAGTTCAGCTGATGTGTAAAATGTCATAATGCATATACTCTGTTTGACATTTCTCTATAGTTGTTATTATGATGACTGTTTTATTTGAGCGTGTGTGTGTGTATAGAGTACATTTTGTGAATCCCTTTGGGAATAGTGTGCGGATGACAAAATATTTCCCAGTATTCGACCATTATGCGCAATTAGGTGCACAGATGTCAAATTATTCGCTTGCCGGTGGCACGTGCAGAAGTCGTAAATTTCAACTGCTGTGTGGGACATGTGTCAAATTTCCCGTCCGGATGTTGTATAAATGCTTCGGCGAGTGTCGCTGAGCTTCGTCTAATGAGCAAGGGTGCATCGTTGTTTCTAACAGTCAAAAGGGAGTAGAGTTCGACATTTTTGGAAGGACAGTTTCAAATTAGATGAAAAGGATGTCGCCTTTTAAGAAGGTGCCTTCTTCAGGAGTTTTCTAAGTGATTTATATAACTTTTATTGATAATTTCTTCTGACTTATTCAGTAGTTTTCCACTTGAGTTTGATAGCTGCTTCAAAATATTTATGGAAGTATTTATTTTTAAGCCTGCTTTTGACGAGTCTTGCTATCCCATTTACGATATATAGAAGAAGTCTCTCCGACAAAAATTTCCAATAGAACACTAAATTCTATGACCAATTTGTCTTCTACTGTTTATCAGTGACATTTCATATGTTAGATCCCTCTTGCGTTTTCCAGTGTCGATTGGAAATTTTTAGAGCAATGTTCTCCTTATGCTAAATGACAGTAAATACTTCCATAATATTTTCTGTCGAAACATTTTTAAGTCGACGATAATTTGGTAAACCCAAAATCGCGAAGATAGGTATTCACTGACTTGACATCAAAAGAGTCTTCTATTTTTACTCAAGACAGCACTAATAGGTACTTAGAGCTTGCCGGGCATTAATCTCTTTCAGGTAATAAAAATCTCTCAGCCCTTTAAGCTATTCCTCTCTATAAATGAGGCTCGCTAGAGTTGCAAGGGTTCACCATCAACGTCAAGTCGTAAATGGTTGGTTGGTTGGTTGGTTGGTTGGTTGATAAAGGTTGCCTAGCGTTAAAGCCCGTTTTGAAACCACTACTTACAGGACTTGCAATAAAGAAAAATAAATTCTTAGATGAGCTCAAAATTAATTTGTGGAGTCGGGGCAGTCAATGGAATTATTAAAATTGACGCCTGAAAGCAGCGTTCCCTCCCTTGTCGTTAGCCAGAGTTCTCATTGCGGTCGAAAATTGTACTTAAATGGGTCTGAAGGTAGTACGCACTAATGCACCTAAAACGTCTTTATGGTATTTTTCAATTAGAATCGGAAATTTGTTTATACAAAATTCACATTTATACTATACATTTTAAAAATGTTTGTTTTATTTGAACTCAAATTTTTTATTCATTATTAAAAAAAATATCACAAACAAAAGTTATATATCGAAATCTAAAAATAAATTATAGATTATGTAGTTCAATATATAGAGAATTTGAATTGGAACATGTTTCTTGTAGTTTAGGGCCGGTCTGTTCAGAGCTGGTTAAATAACATAGATTTACATTAACCCATGAGTTTAAATCTGTGATAACCGAACAGTGTCTGTTGAACGATTTTTGACTTCGGTCACCAATCCATTAGCTCTGCGACAAATCGTTCCGCTTTTACATCTTGAGTTATATATACGTTTATTGTATTACTAGCTGAAATAACCGACGATTAAAGATAATTAAGATCGAACACACGGCCCTTAATCTGTTGTTACAAAAAATTTTGAAAAAATAAGAAATGAGTTATTGATATGTATATTGTATATGAATCCACAAAAAGTAGTACGCGGTGGATCCAAATTAGTACCTACCGTACTCAGTTAGCAAAAATGTACTCAAAACATAGAAAACACTACAATTGTAGCACGGGAGGGAACGCTGCCTGAAAGGTTCACCCAAGAGCGACTTATCTATAGTGCGCGATGATTGAAGTAATAAGGTGCGCTCTCGTTTGCCACTCCGTAGCCTCGTCAGTCGGTATTTGTCAATGGCCTTTACTTGAGGTCATCAGTCCATCAACGTTTGGGCAAAGTTCTGAAGAAGATATTCTTTCTAATAACTTGTAAGCTATTTAAAAGTGCATTTTGTCAAATTCATCCACCTAAAGTTCGTAAAACAAGTTTTCTAAAGGCTTTAAAAAACTTAAAAAAACTCGTCAGCTCTCACATTCAACTCTGTGTTCTTTAACCGGGAACTAGGGTGGGAGTAGTTTGAAACCAATTGCAGCCCAGGGCCAATGGCGGTCCTTGACGAGCTGGGATAAAGTCATAGCCAAATCGGGGGTTTCAATAGCGGCCTATAGCTGTCGTTGCAGATATATATTTTTGGTTTGGATGTCGATTTATTTAGGAACAGGTTAGGCAAGGTTAGTTTAAGTGGGGTTGTGAGACCGTCACATAAGACCAGGCACCATAGCGAGCTTATCGCCATCCCCAGGAAGAGGTTGCTGAAACCTGAAAGACGCTGGTTAAGTTGGTATATTTCGTCATTTTAGAACCATCTATGCAAACGGATATTTGGAACTTTTTCGTAACAGGGACTGACTGTCATTGCCGCCTGTCTGAAATGACTGTCATTGCATACTATGTATTAAATTTTTGGAAATTAAGTTTGCATATGGGATGTTTTTTGTTTTGAGGTTTGACACCACTTTTTCCAGCGACAGATAGTTGGACATGTACTCAGTTTAGTTTGATATTTCACCATCTTTCGCAAATTTTTATCATTGCTCAAGAGCTCTTATTCTTCATGGACTAAGTCGGAATTTGGCCGAACATCTTAATCTAAATGTTCGTCAAATCCCATGAAATATTGAATAGCTTTTTTTAAGAATTTCGATGTACTATAGATACCTATGTCCAAGATTCACTTCAAGCGTCTATCGAAAGACCTAGCCATAAACCTCTCAGCCCCTAAAGCGCTATCGCCACAGCATTAAGTTGAGTGTGCCAACAAGTCCGAGGTCCGGTGTATTCCTTGACCCATTTCCATCTCCAGCCTCAAACTGAAAATACCAAACACAAAATCTTTTTCAGATAAATATTTATTCCGGTTTTCTTTGAGTCGAGAACACACTTCAACTCGTCGCACTTATCAGTGCATCTCCGAATTTAGTTGCCGTGAAATATATTTTACGCAGAATCGTTAAAACAATTCATAAAAGAGCCCTTATCGCCAGTAGGCATCTTAAGAGACAATGCTGCATACACAAAGTGGTCTCTGATTGTCATGTTCGTCTTATAGCTTTTTAATTTATCCGATAAAATTCACTCCGTTTCCTTACCACTATTTAATTAATCCATTTCAGCCATTTCAGGCGTTTTTTTTTTGTCAGGGTCACCAGACATATTTATATTTGTTTGATTGGTATAAATTTTAATTAAGCGAGATCACAGGAACCTCAGTCACCGTCAACATACAATGGGTGAGTGAGTATATGCGTGTGATTATCCAGATTAAGCCATAACTATGAAAGATATTGGATCGCTGATAAGCAAAATCAACTCGATCACATCGTTAAACACCATCCGTGGTATAGAAATGTATTGAGAAGATTAATGGGTTCTTTATAGAAAGAACGTCTTTATTGCCATCGCCTTTATCATAGATATTTATAGAGCTAGGTGAGACTAGAAGATCGAAAATCAAAGGCCCAAGTCCAAATTAACGACTGGGAGTTGTTTTACATTTAAATCGACTGGTTGTTGTGGAGTAGGAAGAAAATAGAGAGAATGATGTTATATCACTGGGGAAAGACGTCATTTGGTTACATTTTGAAGTTAGTGTGCAAAATGCACGACCGAATATTTTAAGCGGAGAACATCAACAGTTTCGGTCAAACATAACAGATTCTACCGACATTGCGATGGGAAGTGGAGATTACTGTGGAGTGAAGAGACAACGTCGGCTTCTGCGTGATTGAACTTCGATTGTATTCCAGAGCGCTTTATAGGAGGACCTTAGCATTAAATCAGTTAATCTACAACAAGGAGAAGTTGTAACTGGGTAAGTAAGTACATACGATTGATGTCTAACAATTTATGAAAAACAAAACTAAAAATGCCTCGAAAAACCGCCCAAGAACGACCGGAGGAACACTGACATAAATGCCTTAAAATATGTTCCAAAAAACAACCGGACCGAACTCCTCTTTAAACAAACATAAAATAACTAGCCAACAAAGCCCTGAAAAGTACCCCAAATCCGATCACGAATAACACCTTGAAAAAATTACTTAAAAGCGGCCAGAAAAATCTCGCAAAAACGACCTAAAACACGGAGAATAACGGCTCAAAAACTTTGCGGAAAACGTTCCAACAACCGCCAGAGAACTCGTCCGAAAAAACACTTTAAATCATCCCTAGAAATGGACGAAAAAAAATAACAAAAATGCCACTTAAAAGCCACAGGGAGCATCCCAAAAGGGGTCCAAGAAATGACATAAAAATCGATCCGAAATGAACCAAAAAAGAAACCTACCTGCAGAAATGCCCACAACATGTTCCAAAAATTTTTTAATTAAAGCTGCGGAAACCGCTTTAAAAATGCACCGAGGGAAAGAACCAAACAAATTTTCCGAAAAGACACAAACAGCGCTCCAAAAGCTGCTCAAAAACAACTTGAAAATCGTTCCAAAAGCACTCCAAGAACGGTCCATAAAAGCCATACACCACTCCACAAAAAACGCTCTGCAAAACGGCCAAAAATATTTACAAAATACGTAACAAAACCACCGAAAGAAACGGTCCAAGAGGCGATCAGAAATTGAAACCAAAAGGGAATAAATAAGGCCCAAAATAAAGCTCCCGAGAAGCGCAAAAAAGGCGACACCCAAAAATAGCCTGAAACCCTGAAAATCGGTATATACCTTATGAAAAACGCTCTACAAAACGACTTAAAAAATCAATGCATACCACATAACAAAAGATCCTCAAAAATTACCCAAAAAAACGACCAAAAAGCGCTTAGGAAGCACTTCAAAAAATGTCGTAGAAAAACTAGAAAAAGGACCATGGAAGTGCCCCAAAAACGACCTTAAGAATCACATGAATATAGTCTCTAAGAGTCTATGAAAAACGGCCTGCAAAAGGACTTTAAAAACATACAAAAATTTGTTCCTAAATAGAGCTCAAAAACAACCAAAACATTAAACCAAAAACTTTCCAAAATCATCTCAAAAATACTCCAAAAGTGCCCTGAGAAACGACACAAGAACCAACCCGAAAAACAAAAAAAAAACGGGCCTAAAAATGACCAAAGTCCTCGAAAAACTAGTCAGAAAATCCCACAAAAAATCACTCGCAAAACGGTTACAAAAACTAACCTACAAACGACATAAAAACACAACCAAAAACGCTTCGAAAAATACCCCAAAATCGTATTAAAATCGCCTCTAAAAACGAATCGAAAAGCGACAACGAAAAGCTTTAAAAAACTGCAAGAAAAACAACAAAATCGTCTTTAAAAACGATTCAAAAAAAGATCAGAAACTGATTTAAAAAGCGCAGCCAAAAATGCTCCGGAAAAATGGTTTCATGTTTGGCTAACTCCCATAATTTTCACAAAAGTGCGCGCAAGTGAAGAAAAACTTAACGAAACTAATCCATTTATGCTTTCATAGTCGAACAACATAATTTTGTTGAGGAATTCGTTCTTATAAATGCCGTATAGTATATCCAGCATTTGTACTTCGCAGAGCTACAACCGGATCCAGCAGGAAATCACAGTCCAAAAACAATAAAGCTACCTTTTTATTTTATTTCCCAACTGCCCTCGAATGCCCAAATAAAAACAAATTTGAAAATCAATCAGAATGCAATAAAGGTATCACGTTCACCATAGAACCGTCGGAAATTACCGGGTCTGCCATAAAACATGACCATGCGACTCAAACACGACATGGCCACGCTGTCATTATGGTCCTGCAAATTAAAACGAAACTCTGACTGCATGGTATATTTTGTCCTATTGTTAATGCGCTTGGCAACCAAACAAAATCTATTGTGTTATACCAGCGAAATCTAGGTCAGCGTTGTGGGTGGTCACAAAACATATCCGCATTATAATGGCTGCCAGTAGGAAATTAAATAGTCTCCACACGGACTAATAAATCATCAGAGTTATGGATCACATCGGACAGTGTATTGAAATTCAAATTCGTTACAAGTTTGGATAAGTTTGGCACACTCAACGAAGCCTCGACATACACGAGCTCTCTTAAAAGCCAAACAAATAAATACCACACAAGGACGGACCGACTAAACTGTAAATTATTAGACTCAACTTCCCATAACTCATTTATTTTTAACAAGAGGTGGATTGCCTGCGGCCTCAAAATGACAAACACCCAAAGTAAACAAATAGACAACGGACCACCGGCGTATACAAGAAAAATATGTTTTATGGGAGGTCGTGTTTTGTTCCTACTGCGCTCTCATAAAGTATCTTTTAATTGATTTTCTCGATAAAAAATGCGAGATACCGCATTAGAAATCTAATAAATTTCACCTCGACGAAGGAACAATTAAAAAGGTTACCAGGTTCCATGAGAAATCGCTGCCGAAAAAGGATAAATGAATCATACGAAATATTTTTATTTTCGCTCCTGTCCGAACCTAAATGTATGGAAAAGTCCTTTTGAATTATGAAAAAAAAAATTGTATCCCACTGAAACAAGTCCTTTTCGCATCGGCAAGTTGCGGTGGGGTGGTTCTTCTTCTTCTTTTTTATCTGTTTACGGAGGCAAGAGGACACATTGTGGAGTTGCGAAAAGATTTCTGTTTAGGGAAATGGGAAACTTCAAAAGGCATCTGGTAGACGCCACTGGATTTGTACTTCGATGAGATAAACTTGGGACAAGTTTTGTTCATTCAGAAGGAAGAGTCGATAATGCTGAGAAGAGAAGTGATTCATCTTACACTGAGTATGGAGATCTGGCAGTCGCAATCTCATTGATAGCTTTCTTCGGGCAGTTCATCAGTCTTTTATTAAATAGAGGGGGAGGTTTGCTTACTGCTTATTGACTGGTTAATTAAAAACACAGATCAAATATTGACAGCGGTCTTAGGTGAATCATTAGTACTTAATGGAATAGCGAATCAATTTTTGAAGACTTCTACTGGCTTTACGTTCTAACTGGAGTTACAGTCAAGTGCTCGAATAATTTAGTCTTCCTTGAGGGATGAACGTGAATTTTCAATATTCAATTCTCCGTCTTTTAGGATCAGCTCAGTGGAATTTGTTCCCATCTACGTAAGTTAACTGTTTTCTAGTGAGAGATACCTTTATTAATGTTAAATGTCTTATGCCAAGTACGAAGAAAAATTGAAACACAACTGAATACTTCCGTTTCGGACGCATTAATCCAATAGTGGACAGTTTCCAATGAGATGTAACTATGTTGAAGCAAAATTTCACGGAGCATAGGTTTGTTTAATGAAAAAAAAAGAGCGTAACGAAAATTGAAACGCAGTTTCTAGCTACCACTTCCACTCCTCAATTAACACTAACAGTGGAGGCGGACGTACGTATGATCTTAAAAAAATATATGCGCCAGCTAACTTTATAGGTCTCTGAAATAATTGCTACACTCTTGGCATAAAATAATTGGGTAAGCATTGGAAAGGCAGTTCGATGACATCTAGCTGGATGCTGGAGATTGATATAGTGTCCGCATTTTCATGCTTTCGCCACCAAAAGGCGGGAAGAATTAATTAAGCTATTGCCAGAATATAATATAAGTCGGACTGAAAAGCATGTGCGGTCTGAAAGAACATCGTTATAAGAAATGGTGGGGGCTACAACTTTCTAAGAAACCATTCTACGAAATTAAATATCAGATATGACAATATAATATAGACGCTGCGGAGACGAGGAGGTACACGAGGCTACACCTGACTTTCCTCTGTCAATGATTCAGTTAAGAAACAGGAGCGTAACGAAAAGTGAAACGCGATAAAAAAAATATCAACTTCCCCTGCAAAGAAACCAACTGAAGAGTGGAGACTTGAGAGCTTAAAATATTCGTTTAGTTCTCACTCTCAGGCAATCGTTTACGAAGCAATTCTATAGGGTTTCACTTTTTGTTATGCTTCAAACCATCAGTTTAGACTTAATGTGCCAAGTTTTAGCTTTAACGAAACTAGATCCGCATTTTTATAGACAAGGAACTGCTTTGGATTTGGTTGTGACTATAAATTCTTAGGTTTTGGTGAGTCTAAAAGCTGCATGGCGCGTAAATATTTTTCATTGAGCTTAATCTGAGAGCGTCGTAAAAGGAAAAGGCTGAGGGTGCTTGCAATATTAGACCCTTGAGGGTTTTGAGGCTCTCATAATGCAAGCACCCTGAGCCTTTTCATTTTATGACGTTCTCAGATTAAGCTCAATCCCCCAAGGACGTTCTTTATATGAATAAAGCTGCATCTTTTCTGCGGTATTTGGCTATATTGGCACCCATTGGACAACCGACAGAAACTATATACAGAACTACACTCAGAAAAAAAAATGATTGTGAAGCGAAGAATTTTGAGATTCTTAAAAAATTTTAAGTTAAAAGTTCTTGGTTCAAATACTATTCTTGTTAACAAGATTTTTATATTTTCAAGAATCAGGTTTTCAGCGTAAAAATAATATACTCTCTATAAGTATTTTATTAGATCATTGCCAACAATTTCATTCTTAAATCAAAGATTTTCATATTTGGGTTCATTTTAACCAACGAAAATTATCGTCATTAGAATTTTTTTTCCGAGTGTACGAACTTCCGGCTTAGGTAATATTGTTAACAAAGTAACAACGCAGACAGAATTTAGATCCAGCACTGGATATATGCCAATCTACGCATACCTCCAACACCCAAGGCCCTCACTCTGTACTCTGTAGTCCGCTAAAATCCAAAGAGCGATTTAATTTGTGGACTGCTGCGGCTATGACTACTCAGCACACCTCCCGCCCGTGAATTAAACACTCGATTTTAATGGCCGGAACCGAGTCAACAACATTTTTACAAATTTATCTCGGTTTTTTTGGGCTTTGGCTGCGTCTTTTCGCAAGAGATGTAAGACATTTCCAGTTTACGCAACCTTTGAGTACTTTTAGTACAAGACCGCACGGTCAGATGCAAAAGTTTACATATTGAAATTTCAGTTAATTCGAATGGCAAATAAATAATGAATTCACCTTTATCTGTCGTCCGACAAACATAGGTTGGGAAAAATATTCGATATTTGATATCCGATAACGTGTTTTTTTGGGGGGGCAATGTGCGTGATGCATGAGTACATTTATTCGTCTGTTTGGACTGCGTGGTTTGACATTTGTTTTCCGACATTCAACTCATGATTTATGCTATCGCAATTTGGCCACGGAGTAGACATGCAACCATCTGAGATTATCTCATACACGATACTTCACGTGAACACTTCGGCCTTTTGCTTGAATAGAGCTGAAAACTTGCTGAGGCATATGGTCAAAGGCACGTGAATCGAAACGAAATCAAGTGTCTCAGCAAAAATGTTGCGCGATAAACGCGTTTATCGACTGATTAGACCTAAGCAAAAGGGGGACTGACATTTTATTCGGATTCACGTGCAAAACTCATATTGGACTATATAAATGATTAGGTCAGTGATTGGCAGAGTACAGTGCCGGCTCTAGCCAAACTAGCGCCCTGTGCACGATTTACAGAAAGCGCCCCTTTTTTCATATTAGCACACACGCATAAGTCTTTTCCACATAACTCAGGAGGTAGACTTTACATGGGTTTTTTTTTATTGAGGTATTTTTTGTTTTGAGATTTTTGAGGTAGATTCTTTTGTAAAATGTAAGTGGATGTGCAAGAAATATGCAAAGCTTACATATTGAAATTTCAGTTAATTCGAATGGCAAATAAATAATGAATTCAATTCATGAATACATGAACAGGGTGGAATATTTTGGGATTATGTAGCATGTAGGTAAGAAGTGAACTTGAATAGGTCTAGTGGGATTTTTTATTTTGCGATATTTTGAGTTAGATTCTCCTTGAAGTTGCAACATTGCAAGTGATGTGATTTTTTATTTTATTTTGGGTTTATTTGAACAAGCTTTTTGTTTAAAATGCAAATGACAGTATTTGTTCGCGCAAGATAAAATTAATTTTTCTTTCCTAGAAATGCGACCCCAGCATTTGGCGCCCTGTGCATTTGCACATTCGGCACATATGGTTGGTCCGGCCCTGGCTGAGTAACAACAAAATAGTGGTGACATTTTTAGACGTTTTTGGTTTTAAATGGAATCAATTTTTTTCGGAATGAGATCACAAATTTTGACTTGAACAGTGTGCTGTGAATGTCTTGTGTAAAGCACTTCAATTCGTGAATTCTGGCTAGTCCTGAAATTGAAGGCCCCTTCCACTCGTTAAAACAAAATAAAGCCCAAACAAACGAATGGTTGAGGGAAGTTTCTAGGCCTCGGGTAAGGATATATTTTTTGTTTTTATGTTAAACTCGTTTAAATTACAATTTAAAGCTTAGTACGCTGCTCGAGCTAAACAAAATTTTGGCTGCACTCCAACTTTTCTCTCCCAACATTTGCTAAAATCCTAGCTAAATTTTGCCTTAACCCGAATCATCCTGAACGTTATTTTTAAAAATTTCTGAAAAAAAATGTCGGTGGGTTTTTTTTTAGAGCAAAAATAGATAAACTGTATCAAAACATTTTTGATAGAGGTCCTAGTTCTCCCAAAATATCCTGTTGCCATATGGCAACGCCGGGACCGATAGGGTACAGGTCTGTACTAACATAGAAAATTAGGGTTTTTATACTAAAAACTATAACCTTATTGAATAAAACGTATTTTCCTTATTTTATTTACTATTTATTAATTCAATTTTAAATAGATTTTACAAGTTTGGTAGGAGTTTTAAACGAATAAACATCTATCTAATTACAAATCCGCAGTATGATAAGGCTTGAAACATTTCAAGCAAAGGCCTCTATCGCACTTTGAGCAAGCAGTTCGTACAATCGAATTACAGCGTCTTTTCTTTTCTGAAGGAATGACAAGGTGATTTTTTTGGTCATAGCGAAGAGTATTAGCTAATGAACCGGCTTCCTACCGCCGTTTTAGGCTTGTAACACTGCTATGTGACTTTGGTGGATCACCGAAATGTTTGCAATAATAAAGTGCGATTTCACGTTTGAAACGTTTCTGTGACATGCCCGAGTCCACATGCCGATGAAGCTGCCATGCATTTTGCACGCATGCATCAATAAGCCATGTAAAAATGCAGCTCCACCACTTTTTGCCACGATATCCGATACGGCAATCAGAAACATTCTGGTCGAATCTGTCGACACCATTCATGTAATGGTTATACTCTGACAGAACACACGGTCGAGGGACTCCAACTTTCTTTCGAGCTTCTTTGGAATAACGCGATGCAAGAGATATTGGTGTGGATCCAAAGACAGTAGACAACATACAGACAACGGAATTATCAATCCATTTTGTAAGACGAAGTTGGCAATGGACAGCTGGAGGTAGACTGCTGAACACAACGCAACCGGATTGATAGTGGCTCATGAGATAAAGTATTTTCATCGGTTAAACTAATGGGTAAATTCGGAGATGAGTTATCCAGAATACTCGCTAAAACTTTATCTTTGAGAACTTCATCCAAATTCTCTCCGGGATCGTCAATGTCTTCAATACGTCGCCAATTTTCAAATACGATCGCACAACCCGATCGCAGCTGCGCTGGACAAACATTGTCAGGAATACATATGGACACGTTGTCAATAATTTGGAAAAATGACACAAAAAACATTTTTTTTAGTTTTTGTTCATCCAAAACACTATCAACACTGCCACGCACCCCTTACAATTAATGCACACTGTAAATAATATTGACATACTTACTTTTTGATGTCAGCCATAATAGGATTTTGCATAGTTTTTTTTTTTACTGACTCTCCAATATTCAACGCAGATGTATTGCTATGTTAACAAATTTAAAAATGGATACTTATATGTATAAGTTACCAGCTGAGCGGCGCCAAAACGCACGCAAGTTTTGCGTTGCCATATGGACACGCCATAATGATTAAAGTGCGCTGTGGATAAGTGTCACAGAAAGCAGCTGTTCATTGAAAAAACTTCCGTCAAAAATTTAATTCTCCCTTATTTCAACTGTTTCAGATTCAAGGCAGCGTTGCCACTTTGCTGCAATAGGAGTAGATCTACTGCACTTTTTGCAAAAAATAAATCTAAGCCACTAAATCCAATCTACTGCACTTTTTTTGTTTGATAAACATTCTCTTAAACCGCTGTACAAAAACCATGCATAAAAATAACCCCTGTAAAGAACCTCTCAACGAAATAAAAAACATTAAAGTGATGATTAATATATTGCTTTTCGTTTTTTTTTTTTGTTTAACAAAAAGTCTACTGCGGAAAGATCAAATGTACTGCATATTTTTTAATGATCTACTGCGCTCCTCTCTTATTGAAGTGGCAACGCTGATTCTAGGTACTTCTCGTCCGTGTAATAATTAAAAAAGCTCATCCTTGCATCCTTCTCCGCAACAGAACAACAGTATACAACGATCTGTCACAATTTAGCTTGAGAAAATGCGCCGAACAATTAAATGGCCACGCTAAATTTTGACAGATACACGCAGTACTTCCTGAAACAAAAGTTTGATTTTTTAGCCGACTTAGGGGATTCGCTTAAATTAAGCTCAGCTAAATTTTGGAGGGAATTTTGTGTGGGAGCTAAAATTTAGCTCCAGCAGCGTACTAAGCTTAAATAGGTAAAATAAAAAAAAGAAACCTTTCACCGAGTCCCATCACTAGCTAAACAAAATTTCCAAACTCCCATGCTCTTGGTTTGATATTTTTCAATAACCAGTTCTCGCATGCTATTTGTTACGCCTCCCTCTCATCATCCAACTCAGCAATATCGATGACTTCACTCCCTTTCCGCCAAAGGTAAAGACAAACACTCTTAATGACTTTAATCACTTTCGTACCAAAAAAAAAAAGTATGTTCAAACCCCAACTCGCTACAAACTGACCGCCACTTTCAAAGTGAATTCCAAAAAATTGAAAAGGCAAACAAAATGCCCTAACGCCTACAATTTGACACCCCAAATGACCTATGCCAACAAAACGCCGATTTTCCACACAAGGAATTCCGACAAAGCCGATCTTCCATCACGATGCGTTGCTGCAGAGTCACGTCGCATATAAAAATACCCAACAAGTCGTCGCATCACCGTCGACACATCGCTCAAACGCATGACAGGTACCTTATTTATTGTCTTTTTCTTCTTTTACGAAATCAATTCCGATTTGATTTAATGAAGTTGTCTCTTATCGATAAACAGCAGAAAACTGCCTAATTAATCATTAAATGGAAGCACCGAGACACTAACTCACCGCCGAAAACAATTTGCATATATATAGGAGTCGCAGTCGAGTAACGTAGGTACGCCTTGAGTTTTTTTGTTTTATTAATATCCCATACGGTTTCACACCTGTGAAAGATTGGCGCCAACCGACGAATGATGACGCCCAAAACAAAAAACAAACTTAAAGCGGTTTCGGTTTAGAGAGGAAAAAAAAAAGATTATTCAAATCCGGATTCCAAAAAAGTGGATTTTACGACTCTATCGCCAAAATAGTCGCGTCTTAATGAGCATAGTAGGGCGCCATTTGAAATTTGTACTGTGCCGACACGGTTGGTGTTTTGTTTTTGTCTTCAAGTGGTAAAGATCCCACGACATCCGTAATTGGTGGTAATTTCCTTAGCAAGTTTTCACTAATTATTGCCGGGATTACCGAATCATCAACATCATGCTCGTCGTTGATAAAAAGCTGACACGGCGAGGGGGATTTTCTCGGGAATCAGACACAAATTTGCATTCGAAATATTTTGTGTTTGTCAATAGATGACGTACTCGAACCACTGTAGCCGGATTTAGAATGGCGCACTTAGGCGTGTCCGAAATCCGTGTTTGATTAGCACGGACAGTGATTGATAGTGAGGGACAGTGATTGGGAGCCCTCGGTTAGAGATGCGGGCTAATTAGATACATTTTAGTTTCCATAAATGTGCGGGACAAGAATGATGTCTTCAAATTTGTTGTAATTTGAATTTTTATTGTTTTGAAGGCTTCGGACGTGGAATCTTCCTTCATGTCGATGGGGGGCCTTTCTCTTGCATGTGAGTGCTTTTGGGGCACAAAAAGGTGAGAATTTATGATAATTTGAAACTCAGTTGCATCGAAGTTTTTTCTTGATAATGATGCCGCTTCGGACTTGCGCTAAGTGGTATTAGTCAATTTGTTTTCACATGGGGCGGGTGTTGTAGTTTTTTTTTGACACTTGTGCTGGTAGGGTCGATTGCTGTGCCAGGAAGATCAGTTATCCCCCCTGTGCGCTTTTTTCCTAAACTCCCGCATTTATTATAACATATAATTATATATAACATATCTACGATTTAAAAAGCTGCCTTCTTTATAACCATTGACTTCAACGAACTTATAAAGACTGATAATGTTAAAATCGCTGTGTCGTAAACATCATTCATTCGTTTGTGTATATTGATCGGCTATTCAGAAGAAGATCTGGAAAGTCAATAAGAACAACGAGTAACGAGTGATTTGCCTCCCGTCTCTAAAGATTAAAGGAATAGAAATTTTAAATGAAACTTATTAATTCTCTTTAAAATTATTTATTAGGTAGGTCTTTGTCTTCTATAAAAATTACTAATTCCGTCTTGTACGTCCGTTCCCCTCCTTGGTCCTTTCTTGAATGCCACCATGAATCCCTTTTCTCATCCTCTCCCCTCAGCGCCAGTGATGCCGCCGTCTCTTTCCCTCCCCAGCTTCTCCTTTTATTCCGCTACAGAAACATTTTTGCCAAACGCTTTAAGTATTTTACTCCCTTTAAAAAAAAATATTCCAATCGCATAGAGCCAAACTTAACAGAGAGAATCCGGAATACAAGAAATAACGAGTGAATTTCTTACTGCCTCTTAAGAGCTAAGAAATTCTTCCTTTTTTTCAGCGAAGCTTTTAAAAAGTCGTATTCGATTTACAATGATCCCATTCGAATAAAGACAAAATCACAGAAAGCAGTATCATAAAAATAACAAGTAACGAGTAGTTTCCCTCTTGTCTCTTCAGAGCTCAGGGAATTTTTTTTCGAGCCAAGCACTTCAAATATTGTACTTCACTTAAGTAGATAATAGTTAAATGATGTTAAAGTCACAGAAATAGAGAGAATTCGAATTACAACGAGTAGCGAGTAAATTCTCTCCGATGTCAAAAAACATTTGGGAACAAATTCGGGAACTTTCGTATCCAAGCACAAATAATATCGTTCTCTGTTCTAAAAAAAGTCAAGTCCGAAACTGAGAGAATCAGAAAAAGAGCGAGTAACGAGTAATTTGTCTATTGTCTCATCTGAGGTTAGAGAATATTTTATACACTTAAGTACTGAATGGGAAATTCTTTATATTAGGAGGGTAGTTTAAATAAAATTTTCACAATTATGAGCATGACAAAATTACAAAACTGCAGTGGAAGCTTAAAATTCAGGTAGAATTTTCAAAAACTGTTGACTTTAACAAATCTCTCCAAGCAGCCGAAACAAGTTGTGGGAGCTCAAAAGGAAGCTACTCGTCCCAGTCGTGACTATTGACAACTTAATCCAATCAACTGAAAAATAAAATGACAGAACTCTGAGGAGAAATCTAGTTTTTACTCGTTGTATGTATTTTTTTTTGTATTTATGAATTACCGCAATATTTTGATGGGACTTCAGGATTTTAGGTATATTCGCATACTTTTCGGAGCCGAGTACTAAGAATCTGTCAAAAATCAAAATCAAACAAATATACCCTAAATCTCCTTAGAGTTGTAAAGAAACAAGTTCAAAATCGGTACGTTTAGATAGATATCCTTATAGTCCTATTTCAACTTTAATCATTTGTCAAATTTAACAGGGAAACAATTTCTCAGCTGTTTAGATCCAAAAGTGAAACTACTCGTTACTCGTTACTTTGAAAATTGGCTATTTTTCATTGATTTTTAATCAGGACGTGTATGTGCGATTGCTATCGGCCAGCAATGTGTGCTGGCGTTCGGGCTTAAAGTAGGTACCAACAGCGATTGAATATCAGAAACATTTTCCCCACTGAATGCCTACCGAAAATGGAACGAATACCAAGCGAATTCAGTCAGTGATACACTTCCTTATGTCACCATACTACTTTCCTACAATGTTGCAGTTGGCTTATGCTTAACTAACACCAAAAAAAAAAAACAATCAATTTCCCACAATCTACAATCTCCTTCATAGTCCAGCTCCAGCTCAATCAATTTCCCTCATACGCTGCGCATGGCTACCTTGATGTGACAAAATCACTTAGGCCAGCGCCGAACATTGTAATGTAACACACAGCACAACGCCCACATCCGTTGTACGAGTATAACTATAACCCACTGAGTCGCAGCTTGGAGCTATGTTGACATAATAACCTGTCCACAGTCAATTACCTGGAATTGCACACTCTCTTCCTGGGGGAGATGTCCATACAGAGCCTGCTCCCAATTGCGGCGATCTGTGCCAAGAACGTGTACACGTAATTCCGGAAGCATTCTTCTTCTTCGCGCAATTTGCGGAAAAATGGTCGCGTTCATAAAAATTGAAACAATCGATTAGCGCTCGATTAGAGCGCAATCTCACTCCGCGGAAACAGTGGCCAACTGTCAGTTTTAATTGCACCTGATAATTCCGCGGCGATTAGTCGGCGGCAAGGCCAGCTCCAGGTGCGCTCCCACATTAGATTGTGTCCATTCTTGGGCTGCTACGCTCTTCTTGTCGCATGTCGTCAATGTCGCGCAAGGGAACATTTCTCAAATTGTTTTCTTCATGGGTGGTAACCTGGCCTACCGTCTCCTGGAATTTAAAGTGCAACCGATCGGAATGAGGTATCCAGCTGATCGGAGCTGGTTCTTCGGCGTAAATATGCGCAGCAGCAGCCGGGGACGAAAAAATAACGACTTGCAGAAGGAGTTTCGCCAGCTTCGCTCTCTCAACAGTAGGCAAATCTAGGATGTTATGTCAATTGGGCGGGGAATTTATCTAATTAACCAAGTTATTTATTTGGCATGGCATAGTATGTGAATAAAAATGATTATTTGCGATTGTTTTCGAGTTTTTGTCTCCTCCTCAGTCGCCGTGTCGGTGGATGGGTAAAAGCGAAAAATTCACACGCCAGACGCAATGACTGCGCTGCGAAAAAATGTTTGGGAAAACTGCTGTTAAAAAACACAGCCACAAAACTCTTTTGTCAAGTGCTTTCTTAACGCACTCATTATCCAAATTGAATTATTAAATGTTTTTGGCAGCACCTTTCTTAGTGTACCTAAAGTAATAAGACGCAAACGATTTTTTTTTTCTTTGACATTTGAGGTACAGCCAGGCGGGAAACCAATAGTGAGTTGCTGCCCTTTTTTTTGTAACTAATATGTATTATAATTATTTTTTATCTCCAATAAAGTTTTTATAGCACTTCGTGCCAAAATAAGGCTTCGTTTTGATTATAAACGAAACAACCAGAGGTACGGAAGCTCATAAATTTGGGTCCCAAATCCAGAAAAACTGCAATGGAAAAGTTTCAATGCAGTCTTGTGGACTGAATGTGACTGTCATAAGTCAGTTGATCCGCAAGAACGTTTCGAATTGACAGACATAAAGGTAGCCCGTTTGACATTGTGACCAGGGATGAAAAATGAATGGTGTGGACTGGAAGCAAATCTTAGTTCTGATTGTATTTTTTCAGGCTCAATTGTATTTTTTACTTCCGTATAGGAGACATTTTTTTTCGTAAAAAATTTTGATGACTTCGAGATGTTCGTTAATTTTATGTAGTATTGCGCGATTCCGTCCGTCCGCTTCTGAGACTGAGACAGGTAGGATCAACTTCGTTTTTAGAGTTTGTGGGCTTAATGTTCGGAGGCATTTTTTTTTTGTACAGAAATTTCAAAATTTGGATTTTTTTCGAAAACGACAGTGCGATATGTGAACAAAAATGTATTTTAAAGGTAATTATGGCCAGCTTAATTCAATTTTATACATTGGTTTTCTTAAGGTTATGTACATAAAACCGCGTAATTTTTAAAGAAATCAAATTGTAGGTTCACTAAAAGCCCTCAATTTGACTTTGAACTTGTTTATCTGCATAATAATGAACTTTCATGATCACCATTCAATTTCAATTATGTACTTTAAAAACATTTCCGAAAGGATTAACAATTTCACTCAAAAATCATGTAAGATGCAAAAGTTTGAAAGAAATCTACTCGTATATCCTTTTCGTTATCATTATCCACAGAACCTACCGAAACTTCCGAATGTTTTATAAAAGCACTAATTAAGGATATAAAAAAAAGTATATTTAATATGCATTGGCCCTTAGAAATTGGAAAAAATCTAATTTAAATTCCTCATTTGGTAGGCAGTGAGAAGTAAAATAAATTTAGCAAAAGCCAACTTCTGTTAGCTATTGTGACTAAATTTTGTTGTTCCACCAGAGGCGAGCTTCAACCTTCAAGTTGTCGCTGTTGTGAACCATATGAAGATGAACCAAAATTGTTTAAAATTGCAATGAGAAATTTGAAAAAAGGGAAAACTCATGTGATTTGTGTAACTTTTAGTTGTTAATACATACAACCCTACCGCTATTCGACTGCCGTAATAAATGAATGCGCCACACTTTAGATATTCAGAAAAATTCACATGCATGCACAAGCCCTAAGTTCCCGCAGTAAATATTAATTTACTTTACTAATTTGGAACTTGGAACTCGCCCCAGTGTGAATTTCAACTAATTCGATTTGACAGATGCCACTTTGGATTTGACCTACGTGGTTTTCGATTTTTTGGTATTTCATATTTTGAGCTGAAATTTCAGATTTCTGCTGCTAAATCAAACATTAAATCCGAATTTTATTGGTTCTTGTGTGTATTAAGTTGGCCACAAAAAACACTTTTTGTTTACTTGCACTGTTTTAAATCAATTGTAATTGAAACTCTTTTCCAAACGCTTAGTTGTTATTAGTGAAAGTAAATCATGTCACATGCAAATCTGCGAAAATGTTGAGATTTCTGAAAATTGTCCCGCATCGGTGACTCCAATCTAACTATTTCCTAACTTAAAACCAAATTGAATGGTTTATTTCTTACAATTTAGACTTTGAGTTGATTTTTATTTCCAAAAGTCCGAATATATTTTATTGCTAATGGGTATAAATAAAAATTCAAAAAAAAATACTCTTTGAGTGTAACTTTTTCGGGGAGATTGTATTGTGTATTTTTCCAAAGTCCATTGTAACAAAAAAGCTACGATTGTAACACATTTGTCAACCCTGATTGTGACGTTCAGTTAAAATTGATACTGGTGTCTATTTGAAAATTACAGCCAAAGAAAGTATCCGCCAAGGGACGCATTTTTGATTCCCTTTCACCAATAGGTTGGTTAAGCTTTCGAAGAAATAGGAAGCTGTGATCGCCGATCACCAGGTTCCACACAATTTTGACGTCATGAAAACTGTTCATGAATAGAATAGGGGAAGATATCTCTTCACAGTGACTGAAGTGCAGGAAGTAGCTTAAATCGCTGCTGCTCTGAACGAATGATCCGCAGAGCTCGGCGAGCTCATAGACATCTTAACTTCGGAACTTAGAGAGGACGAGTCTTAAGCCAGCGATACAAAAAAGCTTCTGTAAAACGGGAATTCCAGTAAAGCAAGAAGAAAAAAAATCCCGAGCTCTACACGTGCTCTACGAGCACCCAAATGAGAATTGTGCGTGCTTTGATTTTACTTGACCAAGGCAGTCCTCCTCCAGTACTCTTCGTGATAAATGAGGCTTTTTTAAATACAAAGGGAGGGTCTGTCTAAAAATTGTATTCAAATTTCTGTTTAACAAAGGAGGATCGAGGGACTAATACATCAGTGAAAGGAAGATTTGCATGCGATATACCCACAACAAAATCACACCTGCTGTTGGCAAACACTTGCGCCCGTTCCTAATTGCAAATTTAAATAATAACATCGAGTTTATAGCAAAGACCTCTCATTAGAAAGACAACCTTGAATTCCCCCGAAAAGGACAAACAAAGTTCCTTAACTCTTCAGCGACTTTTTTTCCACCAACGCAATTTAAGACAATTTAAGATCAAACTGAACTTCATGTGCAAAGTTCACATAACATACGTTGCTACCCACACAGTGCACATGGACTTCCGTTCGGTGGACTGCAAAAAACACACACAAGTACATACCTATCCGTACTTTCCAAAATAATAAATGGGTTAGCGGAACGCCGCGGCGCACTGTCAATATTGGTTTATTTTGCATGGCAAAGTGTGAATTTTCAACACAAACATCGCCTTCGCCAGACGAAAGTAAAATAAAAAAACAAATTAGACACCCAGGTCAAGAGACGTGGCGCGTCAATCTGGGCGATAAAAATATTTAACAGCTTCGCCCTCACACACGGCTTGCACCCATCAGTTGGACAGCGCCATATCTTTCAGTTAAGACTGTTCTGGCAAAAACATCCTTTGAACATAGCAAATCCATGCAAAAAAAAAAAAAAAATAAGCAAAAAACAAACAGTCCTTTGTTGAAGGAAAGAGTCGCGAAAATCACATGGTGGTAATTTAATAACCAACCTACCTCAATGTGACATTCCATAATCATGATTATTTATTGAGGTGTTTTACACTGGTTATTAAATTAATTTTTCAACGGCCCCGACCACCGGCCGCCCGTTCCGATGCGATGATGGCGCGAATGTTTAATTTTGTTTTAATTCTCTTTTTATTATCCTCGGTTGGAATAGGGTGTGACAGGTTTGTTTCAAAGTTTGTGAGAGGATGTAATGCATGATTATAAGAAATAATGTAATTAGGTGAGCTCAAGCAAGTGTCAAAAGGCGGGAAACCAACTTTATTTGCGCCAAACAAATCCAGGATTAATCCAAAAAAATTCAACTGTGGCCCTTAATACTCCGTTTGCATTGGACTATTGTTGCCACAAAATCAGGGTAGATCTATGTATCCACCGTCAACACTGTCAATTTTGACATATACGTATCCAGTATTGTTAACACCCTCTCTTCATTTATCCCACGAAGCGTGGTCATTTTTCCCTTTTCACTATACTCAAATTCCCTTTTAAAATCCCACAAAACTTTTTTGCGTCAAAATTCAGTTCTTAAAAGTAAAATTTGTATTACACGGAAAGAAAATCACGTTAAATTAACTTTAAGTATAAAAACCGCAGTTTGTAACACTGCTTTGATTATTTTTTGGTACTAGAAAATTTTGATAAAAGAGCTGTTTTTTTTATGGACATTCAGTGTGTTGATAATAATGGTGAAATACAGGTGTTTTGATAGAATTTCACAAAAAAAAATCATAGTTTGAATGTCAGATTTCTGAAATTCCCACGATTTGGTGCTGAAATTCCCACAAAAAAGGGTAAATCCCACGATATAACAACACTGCGTATAATAAGTGACAGAAACGTCAGAAGTAAAGTAAATCAAACAAAAACAATAATCACTTAACATAACATTTTCGGGCTATCCATCTCAGCTGAAATGCGGATGTCAAAAAGAGCCATCGCCCTGGGAACTGTCATTTCACGTTTTAGCTGTAAATGTCATAAGTAGCTGTCAAATTAGAATTTTAATTGATCCTAAGTGACTGTGAATAGAGCAGGATTAGCTTTGAGGTGATTATAGCTATAATCGGTTTAGCGGACAATCTTTCCATGGCTATCAAAAATATGTAAAGTTGATTCAGTTGACATAGCAATATAGCCAGTTTAATGGACAATCTGCCATCTGTCATGGCTGAAATAAGCTCGAAATTTCCTTCCAACCGATGAAGGCAATCTTGCTCTCCAGTTTAACGAACAATCTGTCACTGCTGTCAAAAATTCAAATGATTATTCAGTTGACAAAGCAATAGCCAGGTTATTGAACAATCTGTCATCTGCCAAATTGTCATGGCTAAAATAAGTTCAAAACTTCCATTTAACTGATGAAGGCAATCTACCATGGCTGTTAAAAATGCCAATCTTGCTCTCGGTAGACAACCAGTTTAAAAAACAATCTGTCATCTGTCACTGCTGCCAAAAATGCAAATGTTGATTCAGTTGACAAAGCAATAGCCAGGTTATTGAACAATCTGTCATATGCCAAATTGTCATCGCTGAAATAAGCTGAAAACTTCCATTTAACTGATGAAGGCAATCTACCATGGCTGTTAAAAATGCCAATCTTGCTCTCGGTTGACAACCAGTTTAAAAAACAATCTGTCATCTGTCACTGCTGCCAAAAATGCAAATGTTGATTCAGTTGACAAAGCAATAGCCAGGTTATTGAACAATCTGTCATATGCCAAATTGTCATCGCTGAAAT
This sequence comes from Cheilosia variabilis, assembly GCA_951230905.1. Taxonomy (NCBI): domain Eukaryota; kingdom Metazoa; phylum Arthropoda; class Insecta; order Diptera; family Syrphidae; genus Cheilosia; species Cheilosia variabilis. The sequence goes on along the minus strand of OX579680.1, from coordinate 55,408,103 downwards.
AAGCTGAAAACTTCCATTTAACTGATGAAGGCAATCTACCATGGCTGTTAAAAATGCCAATCTTTCTCTCGGTTGACAACCAGTTTAACGAACAATCTGTCATCTGTCACTGCCAGGTTATTGAACGATCTGTCATATGCCAAATTGTCATCGCTAGCAAATAAGTTCAACACTTCCTTTCTACCATTGATGTAAAAAATGTAAAACTTGCCCCCAGTTTATAACCAGTTTAATGGCAATCTGTCACCTGTCATGGCATTTTCAAGCGTCACAAGTTTTCAAACAAAAAAACCAAATCTGAGTCTGCGTTTCTTCCTTCATGTCTAGCTCGAAAAAGTGTCTGAACTGTTGGTTGAATAAAACAGCCTGTGACTCTTATACAGAAAAAGCTGTCAGTTGATCGCGACAATAACCAGTGGCCGAATCGCTGCACCCGTGAACGAGCAATACGTGACGGAATCTGTTTTTCATTCCATTCCATCATGGCACGACGCCATATTGGCTCAAAATAAGATTTGACAGTCAAGCCCTATAGGGTACACCACACCTCCCCATACGCAGTCCCTCAATACTCTTTTTCAATTCGCTCATTTCGAAAAGCCCAAACAAACGGATTGATATTCGTCAGGCAACACTTTACGCGACAGAAAGTGAGATATACACACACACGCTCACACGTGTACCCATCGAGCAGCAGTTAAGCTGACTGTGACGCGAGGTGGTGATGCAACTTGATATCCTCCGTTTGATCGGAGGACATTGATAGTTATATACCAGTCAGTGATCCATAGATGGATGCCGCCCGTTGTGAGAGATAACCAAACAGAGAGTGACTGAGGCCCAAGAATGAAGAATTCTTGTCCTCGAACTATGCCGCCGAACTCTGCGTCTTTTAGTATGATGTGACGGCTGATGTGGTAAAACGTAAAACTGTGAGAATGCTCTTGGCCGAGTGGAGGTGGTGCTGCCGGCTATGCTCAGTTGGAATGCAAATTGTGGTTTAGAATGACACCACACTCATGTGATACTCAATTATCGTGTTGCGAGGCTTTTGTGTGGCTTGGGGATGGTTGCGATCTTGCGATGTTTGCTTGTTTATGCATAGTCCGAGTGAGAAATGAAATCGATTAGTGGAGCAGTGGGGGTATAGGTAGAGAAATTTGGGGCAGCATAGCCTGAGGGGATCCATAAAAGACACAGAATCACCTGGGAAAGATTTGGCTATACTCGTTGGTTGGCTTTATCTTGAGAGTCGAAGCTCTTTCGAGATCAGCACGATCGATGGGGGAAAATTTCATCAGTGATCATCAGTGATCGAGGAGATCACCGTAGTAAAGCTTATTTGGACTACGCTAAGACGGAAGACGGCAAAAAGCCGGAAAAATTGATTATGCGGACTTAGCCCACTCCCTATACCTCTACAAGGTTGCGCACGCTCGCCAACCAGCCCAAGGCTCCCGCCAAGTCCCATGAACCCGCAATCGGTGCCATCATAAATCCATACACTGTTAACATTAACTATCGGCGCTTAAATAACATTTCAATATCACCGGGTGTGTCTCAACGTAACTGCGAGCGGTGTGTAAACAGTTTATTATCGGAACGGTGCGCGCTCCACGAACTGATTTACGGTTCACTTCAATTGGGACTGACAACAAAAGCCACATCAAAGAGCCCTCACTTGACATCGCGCGCACCACAAAAATTCACAATAAATCGTAAAGTAATAAACCCAACAGCAAGAGGCAACCTCCGCGCCAGTGATACAATGCAAAAGTCATAGCGCACCCTGTATAGCGGCTCGAATCGCAGCGATAACCCAGTTTTGGATATCTCGTCTTCCTGAACAGCACTCCCATTACAGGTGTGTGAGTGTGCCTGTGCCTGTGCATCACCACAGCACAGCACAGCACACCGCCGCAAAACTAATTAGCGTAAAGGTGCTAGACATTGCAGGATCGTCATCATGTCCATTGGCATTATCGCCAGCGAGCGATCGCATTCCAATGCGCCTAGGGTAACAATTAATTTCGCGCGCACACACACAGCCAACAAGACCGCAGAGCACAGCAAGCAACCGCGCCAACCATTTGACATGTGATTAGGAGTCTTAAATGGTTTTCGAATTATTAAATTAGTAAAAGATACTCCACCGACACAGCCAGCGCCAGCGCACGCAACTGGAGAACCAGTTAAAAATCCATTAAAATCCGCGCGCCTGTTGTGTACCTATACGTGCACGCACATCCAAGCGTTTGTTGTGCGCATGAGGCATGGGGATGAGATTGTGTACCTGCAGTATGTGGTAATTACCCCACCTAATCGAATCTATCAATCTGTGAGATAAATCTTTGTTCTATCTGTAATCTAATTGTGATCATATTTGCCGGCCGGTGTGAGTCTGTGTGTGTGTGTTTGTGTCCTTTTCCCAATCCCCCATCTGATGGGATGGGCGGAAATGCTGCAGTAATGGATACCAACTCTGTTAGAGATGCCTATCAACCTCGTTTCATCTTTTTTTCTTCTTTTTTTTGAGGTGAATATCATCATAACTATCATAAAGCGGGAATCATTTTCATAGATTGTGTGCGGCGGCGCGCTGGTTATCGGTCTCAGGCTGTAGTCGTCGGCTTCAACTTCAATTACCGCACACCGCCGACACATCGGCAAGTAGGCGATGTTTAAGCTTTTAATTTGCACCTGCACCGAGGTATAGGCAGCAGAAATTAAAAAAAAATATGAATTTGTGTTTAATTGCAATCGACACGACATAGCCGCACAGGACGAGTGCTCAAGGTCGCGAGCGATCGTTACTCTCGCTGCAAGTAGTGATATTTGCGTTTCCTGGAGCCAAAATAGAATATTCATGCGTGCGGCTGTGTGGTTGTCAAGTGGCACCGCATTCCAATGACGAAATCCACTTGTGTCTGTTGGATGCTGGTTAGCAAAGTTTTCCGCGCAAGTTTCGTTTGATCTGATCGCAGCCATGCGAAGGGGTCAATGGAATTATGGCGGACTCAAGTTGATGGGGTGTTTTATAAATACTTGAATTAAATATACCGCGCAGTATTTGAATAGGTGTACTTCGAGTTGAAAGGCAGAGTTCGAGGTGCAGGGTCAGTGCGAAGTTGCCACTCGACTTTGGGGGGGTTTTAGAGGACTGTTTTCTAAGCATTTATGTAGACCGAGCTATTGTAAGTGTTTTAAAAGGATTTAAGCAGGTCCTCCATTCAGCTTGGAGATTTGAGAAGTTATCATTCGCAGTCTTCTGTTAAGAGAACGACTGTAAGAAAACGTATTCTTTTGAGGGCTGATGAGCGGAATCATTTGTTTACGACTTCCCCAAGTTCATGTGGGGATTTAAAAATAGTTACTTTAATATCTATTAAGCCCCTCGAAATATATAATCGATCAAAGCCATCGTCAACGACTTGTCATAAAAAGTTAAGGACGTTTTTATCTTTTTTTAGATTACTTTACGTGACTATACTAAGTTTTTACTTAAGGTTACCTTTGTCTTACCTCTGTCTAAGTCCCAAAACTTTCCATTTGCAGAACGTGCAAGCCTACACACGATCGATATCTATAAGCCCAATCAGAACAGATATTACCTCGTGCCTCTGCACACGATAAGACTGAAGTTCGATTTGTAATGCTTGATAACGTCGAATGCAAACTTCTCTCTAATACTCCGATTTGCTTTTTAACTTCATCCATTACGTAGTAGATGAAAGATATTGTATTTGTACAAAATTTCGAATTCGAGATGCTAAGCAATTCTGACATTACGATTATAGAGGAACTCGAAAAAGTGGTCGCAAAATTTTGTCCGTCTGTCTGTATGTCCCGAGGCCTACAGCCTAAACTGCTGCCCGGATTTTGTTAAAACTTCGGCTTTGGAGTTTGGGGGCTTACAGTTCGGGGCGGTTTTTTTGTTTGCTTGGTAACCTCAATATTAATGGTACTTTCCATATAAAATGTGCATACCATTTCGATTTGTTCGAAAACGGCTCTAACGATTTCATCCAAAATTGATATTTAAGCTTAAGTAGGTGAGGTTAGCATGACTGCGTACTCATTATTCGAATAATGGTACTTTTGAAATTTTGACATAGGTATCTCGAAAACGGGCGGTACGATTGTAACAAAAATTAATTTCTAAGCCAATATGGTCATTTCTAACTTAATGACAAGTTTTCAGTTTTTCTCTGTATTATCGTAAAATGGATTTTTGAAAAAAGTCATTTTCGAAAAATTTAATTTTCTTTAGTTTACTTGAAAACGGCAATAACGATTTTGACTAAAATGCAGGCTTATGCCATGTTCCCACCGAAACCTTTTAAAGTCCAGTCCAGTTGAAGTGATTTCAAAAGTCATTAGCTGTCAATTTTGAAATGGCTGGCAAAACAACTGTTTGCTGACGCAAAATAATAGTGTTAAAAGAGGAATTACAAAAAAGCTCAAATTTAAAGTAATTTTTTGTTCCTAATTGCTAATTTCATTAAGAATAAAAAAATTAGTCAAACTACGATCAAACGTATCTTAATATGTATTTATTTTTGCAAGCTTGCATATGCATAATGTAACAAGTATTTGTTAATAATAAAAACGTCTGAGTTTAGTGAAATACATACACGTTTTTTGTAATTTAATATTTCGTGGGATAAATGTGGGATTTTTTATACTTTGTCGAGGGATAAAAGGGATTTTTTGGGTATAACCGTGGAATAACCTGATTCTAAAGTCTGGTATCACTGTTTCCACCCTTTCTTGTCACAATTGTTTGGGCGTTTAATTTTTTGACATCCACAAATGAACACAAAATAACCCAAAATTCACGATGTATGCTTGTTCGGTTTGATAACCTCTCACGGACGGATGAACTCAGAGGGGTTTCAAAGAGGTTTCGCTGAAAACCCCAGGTTTCGAAACCTCATAAATGGCGAAACCTCGGAGGTTTGGAAAAACGTTACGAAACCTCGCGGTTTCTTTTGGTGGGAACATAGCATTAGAGCAAAATTGATTTTCTAAAAATGATTGCGTCCCTAATTTTCAATTCGAATCACCGAAAATGCTTATTTTAAAAACTGCTCATATCTCGAAAACCCCATATTCGATCCCAAAAAAACTTTCAAAACCAAGTAATGCTTACATCCCGAATAATGACTTGTAATCGGTTTTCAGCTAAATAGGTAAGCATTTTTGAAACTAAACATACTGTTTTGTCTGCCAAATTTTACAAGACCCGCTCTAACAATTTTGATCAAAATACATATTAAAGATAACATAAGTATTCGTAATAAGAGCCCTTACTTAATTCTTCTAAAAAATTCTAATAGTGACGTTATATAAATATTCCTCAAAAATGAGTACCCAAATCTCGATCTGTGTTCACATTTCTACGGTGTAACTAATTACAATGGCGCACTTCCAATGAAAGTACTATAACAGCTACGCAAAACTTCTTTTTAACTAACATTACCAATAAATCCGAAAACTTGAAATTTACACAATCAGGCAATTCCCAATTCATTTGCACCAAAAATGTTGATGAACGAGGAAGTTACGTTCGACCCAGTCGTGCACTTTATTTGATACGTTGTACGAAAAGTCGTTAAAATATAGTAAAAACTCGAAGAATTTGCTAAATTACAAACAAAATTAGTTGATTCATCTACCTAGCGATGAAAGTGATTCGTAATAAATCGAACTTCTTCTTCATGAATCCGAGTATATGAAAGAGTTTGTACTGATTGAGCTACAAGTATGCAAGAAGAGGAAAAACCGACACGGCATTCAAATTTACGTGGAGGAGATTGTCATTTCTTAAACATTACAGCGAGGAAAAATTTCATCGCCACTTTCTAAAAGAATCTAAGGAGAACATTCAATTTTATTTTAATACGCAATAAATCAAAACAAATGCACTCATTTATGTCAAATAAAAAAATATGTCAAATAGGACAACAAATTTCAAATCAGCTGTTAATTGTAAGGTGACTGAAAATATTCTCAATTCTTACACCAAGAAATTTGTTGAGTAAAAATTCGTAAGATTCTCAGCGGAGGGGTAAAATCATTCTCTCTCGCTGCTACTCTATTTTACGAATTTTTCGAGTTAAGGAACGGCATTCAGTAAAAATTCGTAAAAACTCGTAAGAATTAGTAAAAATTCGTAAGATTTAAAAGTAATGAAACAGACCTTATAAGGCAAAGCGGTTGAATGTTGACAGTGATGTCTGACGAGGGAAATTTTATTTTATTTAAAATTCATTGCTTAACAACTTTTTATATATTTTGCTTATAAAAAAAACGCTATACTCACGATTAACTTGACAAAATGTCGGTCCAATAGCGCAGCGTTTAATGCCTATAAATATATTCCGGTTATATGGACTTACTCAAGTAGTTCTTCTCTGGTAAATTGTGAGTTTCGTTTTTCGCAAGTGGTGTCAGTATTGCCGAAGATACTTCATTAGGAGTATTGTACTACTTTCAAGACCTCCGTACTACTCCATTCACATTAGTACTCCTTTATTTTTTAAAGACCTAAAATATCTAACACTTGCAGCAATTTAATGCAAATTTGGTAGCACTTCTACCTTCCAAACTGTCGCCAAAAAGGGAATTTCCCTTTTTCTAGTTTGTTTTTGATTCGTTGGCTTCATGTAATTTTCATCCATCTGTCATTTCGGTATTTATTTTATTGCTATTTGAGATTGTGGTTTGGTGGTTCCGTGAATTTTGAGGACTAAAAAATGCCTGTACTACTATTTTTTTCAAAATACTTCCCTTTTTTGGCTGCAGTACTACTTTAGAATATTTCTCTCCGGCAACACTGAGTGGTGTTCTCGGAGTTTTTAAAGTATTTGCTTACATTGTCTTATGACTGACTTATTTGTTATTATTTATTGAGAGCAAAAATATCCCGAAGGGGTAATTTATACATATTCTGCGAGGAAATTTATAAACCGATCCGCGGACATTACCGATTAGAAGTTTCCACTATGGTAGCCAAGTTCCAACAGACAATGCGCGGTACTAATAACCTTATTTAGTGTCTAGGCCAGATTTTACAAGTTCACAGAGTTTCCATATAAAGGCTCTCATTGTGACCTACAAAGTATGTTGTTCGAAGGTTTGAATTTATTAGTAGGTATTAGGGCCGAATGATTCTGTTCCTATATAATGTTTTCTGGGAGTAATTTGCCAAATTTTGCAGAAGGACTTGCCATCTCCACTAAAACTCGCTCTTAACCTCGTCTTATGCTCATTCAAAGATCAACATAGAGGTGCGTCAAGAAACGTCTGCTTTCCACGAAACGCGCACCCATCATCAAAACTACAACCGGATATCAGCATTCATCTCGACTTCAACTTTACATACTTAATAGAAACACCTAATAAAGGTGAAAACTGTTTTCAAGTGATCCAATCAAAACAAATGTGTCATCCACACTCATGTCAACAGTTATACCCCCCGTAAAGTGAGAACGTTTACAGCCCCATATCCACGAGTATACAGCGTTCCCCCGCTCTCTTGATTTATTGTTCAATGAAAATTCAATCGCAATCTAATGCAATCATCATCCTCGAATGAAAATCAATTTATGGCATACTGCAATGCAATAAAACTAACACGTTACGGTTACACCAGCCAGATATACACTTGTATGCCGCGCGCAGAATGAGTGTTGGCACCACACATGGTCCGGTTGCCCCCAACACAACAACAAGAGCATAAAACAAAATAACAACAACAAAATGTGGAAAACCTTTTAAGTGGATTTATGACATCTGAATGTGGTCACCCTTTGCGGTTAAATTAGAGAGAACCCCATACGACCACAAAGTATAGATGCAGTCAATCGATTTATACTCGCACTCCCATGCTGCATGCTGCATGCCGCATGCATGGTGATGACTATGAGTTTATAATATCGGAACGACTGTTTTGTTATTTTTCCGTTTTTTTTTTTTTTTTTTTGTTAACAGCCCGGGTCATAAATATTTCTGAATGTCAGCGAAAGTTTGTTGACGTACTCCTCAACATGTTCACCTGAAGTCATTTTAGATACGACCAGCATCCGCACGTAATACGTAGGCATAGGCGCGGTAGTTGCTTGGATGCTTTCGAAAGATGTACAGGTTTCTTTAAACTCTGGCTAAGCGCCACCATGCACTATGCAGTGCATAATGGAAGAGAGAATAATATTTTCCCATCATAACTTATAATGGTGTATAGCTCATCCTCTGACGTCTGACGTCTGACGTCCGACCTGCTGCTGCTCCTCCTACTCCTCCGCCAGCATGGAGATTGGAGAGTTTGTGTGCAGAGTGCGCGCTCAGTACAAAAGCATTTTTCTAGAGTCAAGTGCTTTGTTTGGATTCCATCACAGAGGGTCAAATATGAGACTTCCCTTCGTAGCTACAAAACATAACATGTGAGCGATGTGAACCGCGCACCAACCAGCATCACCGAGCACCGCTGGGGACCTTGTGTTCCTGTACTTATTCTACTTTTTATTCACATCTTCTTCGTATGTTTAGTGGCATCAACAGGAGCGAATTTTTATGTAAGCAGGGCTTCAGAGTGTTTTGGGAACAACCAGCAATCAGAAGTAAGAAAAAACGTCCTGAAATCGATTTATTAGTCCCTTTTGACAATTTTTGGACATACCCTGTTGCAATTAAAATGTTAACGAACCACAAACAAAACAATCAGCTTTGAGAAAATATGTCACAAGTTGTCCTTTAGTATACTAAGGTTCAATTGGAAAATTAGAAATCTGCAATTGGCCAGCCTTCGCTCGTATTATGTGGCAAACTTTAGATGCAGAATTGATGAATGTTAAATGCTCCTCTCGGCGTCTTCCAGTCTGTCCAACAAGGACAAAGTTCGCTCAGTAAAAGTGAAACCCGAATCGATAAGGAGGAAAAAGAAGGTCACTGTCCTTTAACGAGGGTTGATGAAAAAAATGCAACCTTTTGAGACGTCAATCCTCATTCGACAAAAAAACTAATAGGTTAGTTTGGTCCTTACCAAGGCACATTTCCCGTTTGCATTTGCAACCTCTTCGATCAGAACTAAAAAAAGGGCTCTAACCACCCTCAATGCCAGCCCTGGCCGTCTAGTATCTGCCTTTGTTATTGCGCCCTTTCCTTTTTGCTCTTTTGTCTCAATTGTAAATAAATCAAACGCTAAAAACGTGTAGATATATGTTACGAATGCAAAATGCTAAGTGGGTATACGAAGGATGATAGTCACTCGCCGACCGTGTACCGGACACTTCATGATGGAGGGAAACTCGTCCCCCAATCACACACATGCCATCCAAGTGAACTGAATGAGACTGTCTCCCGCTGTCTCTCTCTCTCTCTCTTTCTCTCTTTGTATGCAAATCCAACCAAATAGAAGAAGCGCTGTAGAAAAGGAATCATCATCATTAGCCAAAGGAAAACAAGTGTCAATACGGGCGAAACAGAATAGTATGGCACACCACAACCACACATATTTTTTTATTCCTTTTCTCGTTCCTTCATGAAGACTCACTCATTAGAAAATTCCTCACGCAGTTGGAACCGTCATAAGTTCATGGTGTCTTTTAATTTTTTATTTTTTTTTTGTTTTATTTTTTAAGGTAGGATATTGCTCCATACAACAACAGGTAGAAATTTAGGATTAGCCAAGCTACGCTCAGACAAGTACACATATTTGCATATTAGATACTTTTGCCAGTGCAAATAGCTCCGATCTCCTCTCAGCTAGACGGCAGATTTGTGCACGCTGCTGCTGGTACAGGAAAGCGTACTGGGTGATTAGATGGGTAAATATTATGGTATGCGGTATGCAATCAATTAAAGTGAACAGGAAAAAAAATGAAAAATCAGGACTTGTGAAGAGATGCAGATGACTGTTTGCATCAACTGTTTTGTTTGGATTTGCTTTAGTTGTAGATATAGGTGGAGAGGGGGCGCTGCTTAGGTCAGAGTGCTAATTTGAACTTTATGGCAGGTGTAAGTGCATATAGGCATGTGCAACAATGTTCTGTGGGATATATTCTGTTTTCGAAAAAAGGGTGATTGCTTGTTGACACGAGCAAATGGGCTGGTGCTGTTAATGGTTACTAGCCGTAGGTACTTGTGGTTTCTCTACGGCGGAAATATGAAGCCCAATAAATATTAGCCAGCGTTAAAGCAGCTTCTTTGAAAACCATGCCCATACTCCAACTCAGCCATGAGTTAGGTTTCTATAAGAAAAAGGACTACGTCAGTCAGAAAGAAACAATTTTTTTCTGAGTCTTCGTACTTTGCATAAGCAAGTAAAGCGATGGACCAAGTCTGATCCCCGGAGGAACGCCTCCTATAAAGATGGACTGCTTCGGTCCACTGTTGATGTGGTGTACCAGAAACCTTTTCTTGAAATTATTTCATCAGAATCCGCCGGAAAACCACTCAAAAGATCTTCCGTAAACGCCCTGAATGACGCTATGAGATAAGGCTTAAATACGCGATAAAAACGTTCCGAAAAACAACTAAAAAACGCAACAAAAATGTCACTGAAAAAGCTCCCAAAAACATCATGCATTACGCCCCACAAGACGCTCCAAAGACTGTCTAAAAATCAGCTAGAAAACATGCGAAAAGCAGCCCTTAAAACCATTTAAAAAGTGGTTCAACTAACGCTCAAAAGATAAAAATACGACCCGAAAAATGTAAAGAAAACGGTTTCAAAAGAAGACATCAGAAAGCCCCCAAACATAGCGCTACGAAAACCGGCAGCAAAGTGGTCAGAAAAGCAGCAAGAACGCCCCAAGAAACAAACAACTCTCGCTCCGAAAATGGGCACCGAAAGACTTACTAACTTACGTTCAAAAAATCGCCCAAAAATATTGACTAAAAGCCGCCCCTGAAACACTCAAAAAAACGTCTGTAAAAAAATTCAGAAAAAGTCCCGATTTACGCTACAAATTACGCTCCGAAAAACTGCCAAGAACAGGCTTCCAAAAACCAACAGAACGCTCCCAATACAGAGAAGAAAAACGTCGCGAAACACGTCCGAAAAATAGTCAAAATATCCGGAAAATCACTTCGAAAAACTTTCCAAAAATATGTCTGAAAAAATACACCAAAAACGCAAGTTTTAAAATCTTTTGTCATTCTCAGTCGAATAAAGATGATTCTCACAGTCTATTTCCATTCGACGCAACGGCTTGTTTTTTTTTTTGAGCAGTTGAGACCCTGTTTAATACGTCTTTACCCATGAAATGAGAAAAAGCCTACTAGCATTTAAATGGCAGCCTAAATTGAGCACAAATTAGCTGTCAACTTTCAAATTGGTTGTCACAGGGAAAAGTTCTGCCAAATCGAAGAAAAAAACCTCTAAAAGACAGCTCACTTAATGCGGTTTTGTATTTTCGACTAATTTTCGGGCAGCTGGGGAAATGTCAATGATCGCATATCAGCTGTCAAGTGTCAAATTACCTTAAGCTGGGAAATGTGTTGCCAATTCCAAAAACGAACCTCTAAAAAAAAAACATTTAAGAGCTGGTGGACCATTACATTCAACTGAATGCTTTAACTCTTGTCGACTTTTTGACACTAGCTTAAGTCAACTTAATCCTGTTATACATATTTGACTCTTTAGAACTACCCAAAAATTAAGCTATGATGGAAGTATTCGACCAATTTCGCTGCCCTTTTAAATTTTGTTTGGGCTAAGTGATCGGCAACCGTGTAGGTATCAAAATTACACAGAGGGCGCTGCAATACCCACAAATAGAAAAAGATACCGTTGTTGGATACCATTTATTAAAGCAGCTGATAACCTTCAGTTGCACCTAGGCAGCAGCTGATTGACTTGACGCAAATTTCGCGAGGTTATTCAATTTTTCAAGCTGCCCTACCCTACCATGCAGGTGCTTTACCGCATACCTTCTAATCACGGGATTTCTAATCGAAACCATTCCTCTGACGTATAGCAGCGCCTCGATGTAATCAAATCTAAGTCAAACCTCTCAGGACCAATTTCAATAGATATACGTAGTCCAAATCGAGATACGCTGATTTGTAATTAAATTTATTGTTATTACCGTTCGCATCGATAAACCCATAAATGCCAATAGAATACGGCCCGCAACTATCCTGTGAGAAAAGTGCACAAACCACGAGATGGTGAAGACTCACACCGCAGAGAGATCATCATAAATATGACGAAGTGTTCAATTACACCGACAAGTCGAAGGGGCGATGCAATAAATTGCACTTTCATACCCTAGGCGTCGTCTACTTGGACTGGTGTACCATATACGACTCTACTTATATTTATGTGTAATTAATTACTCCGGAACTGCTTTAAGGTACGTTTAACGTCGGTTTAAGGTTTTTACGGTGCGCCGCCATAGAGCTACGAGTATGTTTCAAAAGAGTTACCGGTACCGCCACAACCTACATTGGGGTTTTTTTTTTTTGTAAATAGTATTTTCTCTACTGTCAGAGTGTCAGACTGTCAGTTATCTGTGCCTGTGCCCCTTTGTGTGTGAGGAAATGCACATGAATTTTGTGCATGTTGGCAATAAAAGAAGAGCAGGACTAAATTGCTATCTGTTTGGTGAAACAAAAGGACCGAGGCAGACTATAAATTTGAAATTTTTATTTGCCTAACGAAGTGACGTTTGGAATGTTGAGTCGCCGTCGTCGCAGCGCGCCGCCACAAGTCATTATTCGTCAATGGGGGGTGCCCAATGATGACGATGACGATGATGGCACAGAACTTCTCTAGTCATTCAGACGCGCTTATCTTTTTCTTTTTTTGGGGGCAATAATAACGTTTATGTGTTTTTTGTCCTCTATTCCCTTTGTCGCTGTCGGGGTTAAATTTAGATGAAACAGTCTCCCTCTCTCTCTCTCGTCAGCGAGCATTTTAAAAGACGCGCAATATTCATTCATTATTTCAACGCTTGATGGATGGCAGTAGGTAAATGGTAAACTCAATAATAATTGTTAAATTATCTGTGGAATTTAACGTTCATAGCGGATATGAGATAGGAAATCGGAATTTATTGCGTTTTATATACCTCGGTATATCGGTTGACGGAAAACGTGCGATAGCGTGAGGAACTGTCGACATATACTTTTTGAGAATGTGTTTATTTTTTTTACTTTTCTCCTCAGTCAATAGTTGTTTTCGTATTTGTTTTTGGTTAGTTATCTTGCGACCTTGATGGGATTTTATTAAATTAGCCCGCTAAAAAAAAGAATGGTCGACTGAAATCGTCGCTGGAAATGTAGGGCAAAAACTGCGAAGATCATAAATTACAAATAAAGGGCCAAGCTCAGGCGATAAGCTGGAAAGTAAGCCAAATCGACAGCCTTGGGTGGGAGTTTGAAATTATCAATACGAACGATGTTGAGGAGTGTCATAAATCCGTCTTCGATCGGAGGTGTTCGAGGGATAATAGGTACCTCACAAGGTAGCAAGATTGGTCACGACTTTTGAAAGGCGTCTTGTAGTCGGTTGACGTGTGGCCATTACAAAAATGCCGTTCAAGAATGCCCAACAGATCAGGGCGACATGTGACCTGTTCTATATTGAAAGCAGAACCTCGTTAAAAAAATAACTCCAGCTCGCTCCCACCCAACTTGACTCGCAGATCAGCTTTGTTTTGTTTTGGTAACCGAAGGCGGTCAAAAATTGTATCGCTATCGCGTCCAGGAAACAACTGCAACAAATTTAATCGATATCTTTTCGATTGTTGATAGCTGGCCATTTGGAAAAAAACATGGGGGTACTACCAATGCGCGTGCGTCGTCATTTTTTGGTTCTGCTCACACTCAAAAGTTTCTCTCGAAATCGAATAACAATATGAATATCCATTCAAATCAAATCGTAGTCAACTAGAGATTCGAACGTGCGCAATATTGTTCAACTTCAGTTTCTACAACAACAAAAATGTCTAATAAGCGCGTGCTTTGTTATTGTTTTAAGTGCGAACTAGTGTAATCGTGCGAGAACTCTCGTGCGATAAGTGTGTTTGTTTTGTAAGAAATTATTTACAAAGGCAAAAACAGAATTAGCTATGTCTTTGATGACTCCCCATTTGTATCTTCTATCGAACGCGTGCGATAATTCTCGTGATATATTTTTTAGCAAGTTTTTAACATAAATTTACTCGGTAATTGTGAGCTGTAGGAAATTCTCCATCTTTTGACTGCTCACTTGTCGGAATTTGTTGTGTGACAGTCACGCAAAATTTGTTCATGCGGCAGAGATAATGCGCCGTACCTACTAATAACAAATTTTAGCATCGATTTTAAAATAACGGAAACTTACAATTGCTAAATTTGTATGGAAAGTATAGCCACTGTGAACTACTAAAATTTATAGTCGAAACTAAAAATATTGGTAAGGCCCAATAAATTCAATTGTACCCGTGCGAAAACTCCGACGAATGTTTTTTTTAGAAAACGTTCATGTTGCATAAGCAAAATTGAATTTAACAAAAAACTACGTATAAATTTCTTCATTTTGACTCGTCATTTGTTAAGTTTGCTTGGGTATGAATAATTATGAGAGCCGCTGAAGGTATTTTCCCGTGCGATAAGTTTCACGCGTTTTTTATTAACAAATCGTAAATATTTTTATCAAGTAAAATAGTTTTGTAAGTTTGATTCTCCTCCTTATGTTAATAGGCTCGAAACCAGCACTTCCATTATAGACTATTTTTGTCGTAGTCAAAAAACTAAAGAAATATACCCTATAGTTCCAGCCAACATTTTCTGTCAAACGTCAAACCGATAATAATAGTGCCTGTGGGTCCGTTGATTTAATTTTGACAAACTCTCTATAGGGTAGGTCCCCACAACGTCAGTGTCAAAGAAGAAAAAACCAAGTGACAGCCAAAAAGATACAGATTTTATATGGCTGTGGCATAAGGTCCATTCGCGTACTTTCACGAGCAAAGAACTAAAAATCTGTCAAACTGGAAAAATAGAGCGAAACCCTCTCCGAAAGCTGAAAATATACTCCAAAGTACGTGGATACACCTCGAGCTACTTTGAGCCACTTAAATCTTTGAAATCTAATCCATATCACGAATAAATTTATTACTTACCTTTTTGCAACATATGAAACCTTCTAGGAGAACATTCGACCACCACCGAATTTTCTTTATTTTCAGATATTTTATTTTTGGTACAATTGATTTTAAAAACGGATTTTGAATTTGATGTTTCCTGTCAATTTTGCGCATTTGACATTTTTATCAGTACTTGCCGGTTGAAATTCTCTGAGCTGTTTCGAGCCAAGAGAGGAACTGCTCGTTTAGCATTATTTTGCTAGTTTTCTCTTTTTCTGTCATTTTTCATGAGTACGTGTATAGACTTTGTGCGATTGCGTTCGATTCAAACCGCGTACGCGAACGAACCTATGATAATGTTTAAAGAGTACTGAAAGGTTTTTAAAAAAGCGCAGAGAGGGATAAACGCACTGAAAAATTACGTTTATCAAACGTATTTGGTGCAACTTTTAACAATATTTGAACAAAATACTACTCTGGCAATTATAAATCGGCTCTATCATTTTTTGACGTTTTAACCAAAAAAATGCTCAATAGAGTGTTTTTCGTAGCCATCCTTTCAAAGGCTTACTTTTTGGTTCAAATGTCAAAATAACATGTAAGATAACAAAGCTGGTTTATAATGGCCATCAGAATAGTGGTTTGTTCATATATTGTTAAAAAGCGCATCCATTTCTTTAACTTCTCAGCTGTTACCAATTACGTTTGATAAACATCATTTTCCAATTCCCCAATAACTTTTCTTGTTTTTTTTGCACTTTTTCATATATTTTTAAGTATTTTTTTAACATAATTATACTACACCCATATTGGCCGCGTTCGACTGCCCGCTAGAAGACTTCTCTTTCAGAGAAATTTCTCAATCTAGCGAAAAAACGCTGCATTGAGAAAAAAAAAAAAAAAAACGACCTGTCAAAGTAAATCGGTCAAACGTTTAAGCTTAGTACGCTGCTCGAGCTAAATCTAAGCGAGCCCATTTAGATGAGTGGTACGCAGCTCGAGCTAAATAAACAAACTTTTGTTTCAGAATGTACTTCATGTGTCTGTCAAAATTTAGCGTACCCATTTCACATTTCGGCACATTTTCTCAAGTTTAATTGTGACAGATCGTTGTGTATTTGATGTTTTGTTGCGGAAAAGTATGCAAGGATGAGCTCTTTTAATTATTACATGGACGAGAAGTACATAGAATCAAAAATAAAGAGAGAATTAAATTTTTGAAGGAAGTTTTTTTCAGAAAGAACAGCTGTTTTCTGTGACACTTATCCATGGCGTACTCTATGTCAAAATAATAGCTAGGACTTTAGCTGATGTTTGGAGAGAAAAATTGGAGACCAGATAAAATTTAGTTTAGCTCGAGCAGCGTACTACGCTTTACAAAATAAAAATAAATACGAAGCCTAGCAAGTGGAATTGTGATAAAATTGTTAATAAGGTAAGTAAAATCAGATATGGTTTTTAAAATATAATGTATCATTTCTTTAATTGTAGTGTGGAAATAATTGGTGTTAAATGTCACTTTGTCGCTGGCGCTAGGGTTCTAGCGCGGACGTTCCTTCAACTGGGATATTTTGTGCAAGACGTCTAGCGGCCAATGGATCGCGGCCACTGAATCGGTTCTGTTTTCCCACAAGTTTTTTAGTTGTCACTTGACTTTTTCTCCTACTTATTTGAAACGGACAGCCAGTAACACTGACATTTGGCGAACTGTCAAAAGGACGGAATATACTTTACTCCGCTGTATTTAAAGTGCAAAAGTGTAGCGAAATTTTAGTCAGTATATTTTGTTGTTGGAGTGCGAAAAAGAAGTCTCAATTTCGCAATAATACTAGACCAGTTGCATCGGATCGTGAATACCCCTATTATTCCCATCATTTACATTCCATAGAATAGCGAGAGAACTGTCAATTTCATACAAAAATATGTGAATAAAAGCGGTTCCAACGTAATCTGCAAAGCGATCTGGTGGAACCAGTGGAGATTTGTGACAACAACTCTAATTTTGCCCACAGAAAGTGCCTACATTTTTGGGTAATTTTCTCCTTTTGGCTACCTATATTCGTAATCAATGTACAGCAATTTCAATATTTATTTTGTTCTTAAGAATACCCATTCACCTCTTTTAAGAAATGCAAACTTTTAGAGTTTATTTGCATAATACCTTAAATCGTGGTTGGCAACACCAAACTGTCAATCATTGCAGTTCAGTTTTCAGCTCGCGAGTGTGCAAAGTGCAAGTGAAATTTCGGTGCGGTTACCTCGGGTGGAAAATAATCGATTAAAATTAAATCCGCATAGTTTCGGCATTAAATCTATAGTTTTCTTGCCAAGTGAAGTGTCACGTTTAATTTGATTTGTATTTCGGCCCATTTCCATTGGAAAAATAGTGAGTTTTCTTGAAATTCCCAAATTGCAATTGCAATAGGAAAGTGTTTTTTTTTGTTCTGTTTATCGCGATTCGTGTTGATTCGTGATTGATCGGTCGTTGAGTGCAAGAAAGAGAGAGCCGTTGCGCGAACGACGACGTTCGTTAAGTTTGTTTGAAAATTTGAATTTCGAATATATTGTTGTGGTGAGTTTTTAACCTTCGCAGTTTAAATTTGTGTTAAACACAGATGCAATATATAAGTATTTGGGAAATCTTGTGAAATTGAGTTTAAGGTTATCATCACTTCTTTAAATGTGCATTACTTATTTATTTAAAGTTTAGGAATGTTTCTCCCGCGGTTTTTTTTTCCTGGAAATTTTGTTTCCATTGACTTTTC
This sequence comes from Cheilosia variabilis, assembly GCA_951230905.1. Lineage (NCBI taxonomy): Eukaryota > Metazoa > Arthropoda > Insecta > Diptera > Syrphidae > Cheilosia > Cheilosia variabilis. Next base: position 55,390,261 of record OX579680.1, on the reverse strand, counting down.
TTCGATTATTAGGTGTTTGGCTGGTTATTGCTATTTGCCCGTCGTTCGGGACATTGCTACTTAACGAAATGTCAAAGTTATGTCGTTTTCCATTGGTTTCACTCGGGGATCCACTCATTCTGAAATCCAATGGAACAACAAAACTGCTTCTGACAGAATCCATAAAAGTATTGGTGAAATGCCAAAAAATAATCTACGGCTGCTGTCAGCTGACTTGTATAAAATACATAAATTACACCTGTGTGAGTGCTTCTTGAGTGGATTTTGAATTCAAATCGAGAAGCGAAATTCTCTTCTCAGAATCACCAGAAGAGTATTTTTTATGCCAATGGAACGGTTTCCGAAGTGATATTTTCGATTCCGGACTCTCCCGGACGCTTCTTTTTGCCCAATGGAAAACGACATTAATTCGCGTAAAATTTAGCTTCGCACTCAAAAACAATTCTAAACTCCAGCATTTGATTTTCGGTCATGATCCGTACGTTTTAGAGCTCAACTTATTTCTTAGAATACTATTTCTTAGTGAAAATGTCAATACGTTAAGTAGATTACGGTGCCGTGTCCCGAAGCCAGACAAACGTCAGTCAATACGAAAATCACTGGGGAATAGCCACTTCGTAGATGTTTTAGGTGATCTAGCAGGTAGCTAGGTAGACTTTTCCATGATTTATTGGAGACTGGAGCTAAACACAGGAAAATACTGGAAATTTCTAAACAAAAATAGATCTTTCGTTGATAATTTACAACCCAGGTCAGCACTTTGACCTTATATTGTTCTGTTCATTCCCTCGGGAGTTGCAGATATCCTCTGACAACTCACCTGCCAAAGCCACAAGGTGTAGGTGTCCTTTCAATGACATAAAACAAAACTTCATACCGACCAAAAACATATTCAAAACATCATACGCTTCCGCGTGGCTGTTATAAATCAACCAAGAAGTATAGAGATTTCCACCACCCATTTAAATTCATACTGTTCGTTAAAAATGTCTTTTTTAAAAATTCATAACACAACAATTGTGAACAACACAATTCTCTACCAGAGCACCCACATCTGTTACCTGTTTGAGTGATTGTCTTTTCCCCATGTTGCATTGCCACCGAAGCAACATGCAACAACTTCCACACAACTCAGCAAACTTACTCAATAGCCACTCACACAAATGGACTTCAACCATCGGCAATGCAACATGTTTGGCTGCACATTTGCCTTTGCGGAAGCGATTGCGCAGAGGGCGATTCGAAAGATACAAATATTCGTCTCGCATGAAACATTTCAATGTGAGTATAATTTAGACGTGGCTGTTATGCAAGGAGTAACGTTATTTTTGGTCGAAAATGGAGCAATCGCTTTCCTTAAAAATATTTTGGAATTGTTTCCGAATTTGATGTGATGGGATAACAGAGGGAGCTAGTCATTGAGCTGCTTTTGAAATTTGTGATAGCAAACGCTCTCTTTGAATAGTCTTCACTTTTCAGCGAAACAGTTGTCATCAAGTTGTCAAAAATTAATTGCATGGTAATGTCAAAAGGCTGCACAAATTTTGATGTTCAAATCGCTCGCATACTTCCAAGCTGCTTCGTATCCGCTGGCATAATGAATCAATTGAACTGCCGTTTACAAATTCCCCCTCTTGAAAGTTGCAAATTTCTGGAAATTCTTGTACAAACTATATATTATAACTCTTTTGCACTTCTGCCAAACGGAATAAATGAACTGTCACTTAGTTGTGAACTTCGTTATATTTTTGTCCAAAATGTTTGCGTCTTTTTATAGAATCTGTCAAATAAAACAAACAAACTGACGTTTAGGTATTGCTCGTAGTATTTCAAATGAAATGAATGACCTGACGTTTATATTTTTCCGCCTTGAAAGCTGCACGCTTCGTAAGATTGTTGTTTAAGCCATTCACGGTAGTTTTAGCAAAGTTGCTCGGTATCTGTCAAAACGAACTGTCAAATAACTTTTTTTTTTATATACGTCCATATTGTTATTTATCAAATGGGTCAAGTAAACTGACATTTCTGTGTTCCTGTTGTGGCTCTATATTCTCTATCTGTCAAATGGAATAAATGAACTGACGTCTATTTATCACCCCCTAAAAATTGCATTCCCTTCCTTTTTCATAACGTATTCCCGTCCACTCTTCTCTTCTTTATATCTTAAGGCAAAGCCCAGAACTAGCTACCTGTCAGCTGTCACTTTGCTTGCCACCTGACAGATTGATTTAACAAATGACACCAAATATGAATATCAATGATATTGACATCTCTTTTTCAAGTTGAATTTTTTGTACCTTGGTCATTTTCAAAAAGCACTATCCCCTTCAATCGATTGAAACACCCCAACCAACAGGAAACCACTCCAAATCTCACTCCGATGAACCGTAAATTCACGGTAGCCACAAGCCCCCATCCGATGCAGGCATTCTGCACTGCAGCGTGCAGCAGACTCCCTCTCAGTGGATGGCATCCATAGCCGTTGCACATCCGCCCGTTCCCCAAACACACCCACCCACGGCGCATTCTCACTCAGTATGAAGGGGTGTTTGGGTCGGTTATGATGAGTTGTGTTCGACCACCGATGTGGGATCCACATTCCATCCAAGAGCAAAAGCAGGAAGACCGAACAACTGGTGTATGGTGGAGCAGAGTCACAACACCGAAGGCCGCAACTAAACGGCACTAGCACTATACCACGGCAGCCTTTGCCTTACATCGCCTGCCAGTGGTGCATATTCCGACGAACACGTCGACGAAACGAGCCCCCGTTTTCGTGTAGTTTACGTTTTTAGTTGTTTTTGTGTTGTGGGCTTCCATCCAGTCCTCTTATAGTATCCAATCCATCCACCATCCGCCGTAGTCTCTTGTCGGTCTTGTTGTTGTTGTTGTTGCTGTTGCCTAGTGGTTCGTTCTGTATGGTGCACGATACGGAGAAGTTTAGTTTCACGGTTTTCCTTCAGTTTCGTATCACATTTAGTTGGGTTCACATCGTGTGTTTGTATTTTCCCCACATGGACTTTGTGAAGGGATAAACCAGAGTAGAGTAAAAAAAAATAAAAGCAAATTAAATGAAAAAAATATACAAATCGCGGCCGGGGGGCGGACAGTACTAATTTTCTTTTCGTTTATTTTTCCTTCGATTTCGTCTTGTAACAATTTTCGTTTTACCGAGAAGAAGACGGCGACGGCAGTAGCAGCAGCAGCAAGAACAAAAAAATCAATGAGGACACAAGTAGGAAAAAAGTGATTCGGTTTTGAGTGGAAATCGGAATTCGAAATTAAAGGTGGAACCAACACCGCACAGCTAAGGGTTGAATGCTGATAGTTTTTTTTGTTTTTTTTTTTTTGTGGAAATCAATTTTCTTTTTCGCCCAAAGGATATATCGCCCAAGGGGTGGTGGGACATACAATGACTACGAGTATGACTATGACACATAAACTATGCGGTACCGGTCCGCTGCTGCATTATTCGCAATGTTGGCCGGTTCTTGTCGGGGTTCGATCAAGGATTCTCAGTGGTGCTCGGTGTGTGCTGTGCTCATTAGGCTTTGTGGGTCAATTACGTGAATCGAATTGATTTGTTCCTCGGCACTGGGCTGCGACTGTGAACGGTGGTGAACGTGATAACCTCTGTCGTTGGGGTTGGATTTCTGATTTTCTAATTTTTCGTGGACACTGTTTTTATTTTCTATACGGAGTGCTGCAGAGAGTGAATCAAAGTGACACAATTCGTTTTTCGTGTAGTTCATCTAAAGTACATATTGACCGACACCCTGCCACCCTCTGTGGGTCTGCTCACAGTCCGCTACCAGTGTGCGTGTGTCCGTGTGAGGGGATGCGGATAGTTTTTCAAGCAAAAAAAAAAATAAAAATACCTCGGTACCTCTCGGTCTCGATGCATGTGCAATATGCCGCAACCTGTGCGTTTTTTCTTACCAGTTCCGCCTCGGAGTGAACTTGTCAATCGAATTTAATTACTGTAACTCTTGTTTTTTTTTTTTTTTTATTTATTTCTAATTTCCTATTCCGTGTGTCGACTGTTTTTAACGAATTTTTCTCCTCCTTCTCTATTTGTTCTCCAATCTTCAGGTGTCCGTGTGTGAGCTAGTGAATTGGAAAATTTTCCTTTGGTTTAAATTGTTTTAAAAAATTCCAAGGAATATAAAGAAAATAGCGCAGCTTTCGCAGTGAAACTTAAACTTGAGCAAAAAGAGTAAGATGCCAGTGGATTTATATAACGGGGCCGGGAAAAACAAATGCAATTATGTAAGAGAAGGAAATTTCAGAGTCACACGTGGCGAACTTCGGCTTTTCTAGTTTGAAGAAGATGACAGTTTCTGTTTGACATCGATTCAGCTATGTTCTTCATTTTATGAAGGTACCGTTGGCAACATTTTACAACATAGTTAGAAATTGTCCACACCACCACTTCCCGTCGTTTCCATATCATAAATCTACATGCCAACGATGTAGCTGTCATAAAAATCTGTAGAGGAAGCGTAGTGGTAAAAAATAATCTTTTGATCGATAGGTGCCACCATTCACAGCTTTCAACAAAACTGTACATTAACCCATTTCCTTTTCTTGCATGGGTGAAAATGTTACGCTCTGAAAAAAATGCCATAAAGCATGATGTCACGCCAGATAGATATTAAGGACTGTCGTCCTTTGCGTTTGATTCTAAATGTTGGTGGTTATAGGCAGTAGGTAGGTAGGTACCTGCGTAAATTTGTGGGTAGGATGACATAGACGTGTTCATTGCTCGGGAATACTTTTTGGGGGTGATCTATGAAGTAAATATTACATAACAGAGCGAAGTGTGAAAGCATGTCTGTTCTTTTATTCTCTGTCTCAATTACCCCATTTGATGGGAAGAGTTAATTAATTGTAAGGTACCTATCTTTGCTAGGGCGACCACAAACTATTCCATTTATTGGTAGAAAGTTTTTATTACCCTAAAGACAGTCTAGTTTTTTTCTCACTAAAACCATCGCCTTACGATATGAATTTGTTTCGTATTGCAAAACTAGCGACTTTAAAACGTTTATCGCGTATCCTTGCAACGAAAGTTCCTGTTCGAAATTTTCACTCAAAGATTATGTATCAGTCAAATTTGTTTCGTCAAATATTTTAACGAGTGCATAATAATCTTCAAGCTCTTCAAGGTTTTAAACGCGTGATCGGGACAAAGAATCAAAAAGGGTCTATACGATTTTTTTCTATACAGAGTTTCGTCTGGCTTTACGACAATAGAGAGTTTTGGGCCTTTTCACTTTGACTTGGAAAGTCTTATAAACTAATTATGAGGCATAAAAAGCAAAGAAGCTTGATTATTGCTTTGCGAGGTATCTGTTTCAAAAAATTCTTTGGTAAGAAGGTTGTAACCTCAGGCTTTTTGAGGCTCAAATATTTTGATTTTTATTTCTTATCTAAGGTCGGAAAGCATTGCGGTGCATATTATATTATTCCCGAAAATAGTGTTTATTTTCGCTGGAATTTAAAAGTTTCCTCTATAGGAATAGCATAGCATCTACATCGCATTTGGAGGCAAATCTCAAGGTCGCTTTGAAAAATCTACACGTTTTCCCTTAAAAGTCGTAGCCATACCTTGCAGGGGTTTTCGACCCTTTGATGGTCCGTAAAAGCTTTGTAGGCTGGCGTGTCGCTGTTGAAGATTTCCCCGGTTTAAAATAAAAGAATAAGTTCGGAAATATACTGCGAAACGATTCGTTTATTTTTATAAAAGCAAAAAGTCCAGCGGAAGCTTAGTAATAGTAACTTAAAAAAAAAACCAAATATTCAGAGACTTATAAGAATTATTAGGAATAGCGGGTGCAATTTAAAGGAAAAAACGAGAAAAAAATTACGTTCGCATTAAAAAAAACGAAAGAAATCATTTGAAAGCGTAATTTCGCTTTCTTTTTGCAACCATTTAGGAAGCAAAGCAGTTTGCATTGAGATTGATGAATGAAGTTTGAAAAAGTGAAACTCCTTTCGTTTTGTCAGAATAATTGAAACAAAACATTCGTGACAGGGAAAACGATCAAACGTGTTTATCTTATAGAATCCGATTTCTGACAAGTTTCGAATTGATTTCGTTAAGTGCTACTATCAATCTCCTAAAAATCAATAACAACAACAAGACGAGATAAGATACCCAGTACATCAACCTCTGTCATTACTTTTTTCTTTTTATTAGTATGACTTAAGCCAAAGGCATTTTGTTTAAATAATTCTCTAGGGAAAAACGAGCATTTATAGCTTCAAAAGCGCGGGTTAGTTTTGCACGTAAATTGTTGACAGCAATAAATAAGAAATATTTTCCTTTCATTAAAAGCACTTTTCAAAAAATCATTTCACAAAGGCCTGACAAACAGCCTCCGCTATAACAGATTTTAAATCTATGTACTCTAAGTCAGCAATTGCTCTCCATACCTACTCCGAAAAGTATTTCCGTGATATGCCACTGCAAGGCTTCAACGAACAGCTGGCTTGTATCCTTGTTGCCATTTGTTTAGTCTTCAATTTATTTATTTTTATTCTCATGGCTACATTCTAATTACAACTCCTACCTTACTTTCGTGTTTACTGTCACAAATATCAGTGACCAACAGAAAATGTTACCACACAATTAACCCAACATCGACCATGGCCTAGAATTTGTGATTTTGAATGGAGTCCCTTGGCCCAAAAATGGAGGTAGCTTTCTTCACTCAACCCCCATTAAGCCCAAGGGCTGTAAAAAACTCACTTCCTCAGTTCATAAACATTGGGGATATTCTATCGCAGAAATGAGGAACTTTCTAGACACGAACCACAATAATATCTATATCGAATTTGGGGGCATAAATAATTAAAGCAACGCATGGAATATATTTTTAACACAGTCACTAATGAAACAAATCGTTGAGCATGACTTTTGTGAAATAATTTGAGCGAAGAAAATTCGAAATTTAATCAATAAAGTGAGTGACAGAGGGGTATTCGGAACAGCGGGTAAATAGGACAAAGCTTTCAGTCCCTCGAACTGGATTAGGTTACAGATTTGTATACATATTTCGAAATTTTTACTTTCACACTTAACCATTGTTCAAGGTTAGTAACTCACTCACTGAGATGGCGCTGCGGTCCGAGATGGACATACGCATCAACCAATAGTTCGATTGCATTTGTTTTCTCCGTCACTCTACAAGGAAAACCCCTGTAAAGAATCACAACTCAAATAAAAATTATCTAAAATTTAAAATTCCTCCCCCTGTTAGTTCATAGTCCTAAACGCTTACAAAAATATTGTTACCAAAAGTGTTTTGCAGTGAAACAAAAAATAAAAATAAAAAATAAATTCGCTATGTACGAAGTGTGCTTGTTTGCTTTCGGCTAAATATGTTTTTCATTATATCGAAATAATCGACATCCAAATGGCTAGTGGATTACTCCAGTCAATGGATATGTGAAAAGTTCTAAACGAAAAATCAATTACAAATTGATATAACGAATCTCTGTAAATTCTGTATCAACGCGTAAAATATTGTTCATTTAAATTAAATTTAAAAAAAAAATATTCAACAAACAAACTTAAATAATATTATTCACACGAAATTAAGCAAATAATCTATTTAATCAAATTTAATCAAAATAATCTACACAAATAATAATCCATTTAAAATAATTCGACATTTAATCCAATTAAAATATTTCGAGATTTTTTTGAGTATAAATGGACGCTTACGACACAGCGTAACCGAATGCGAATATATATGCAAAATAAATGGGTACAATGAGGCCAAATAAATACGATGTGAGTATTAAATTATATTTTTTTTTACTATATTACTTTTAAATATTTTTTAATTCCATATATATTTAGATTTATATATTTTTTAATTTAATATTTAATTGGTGTACTTTTTTTAATTTCTTGGTAAGACTGTTAGTTATTATATTTTATTTTTTGTTACCAAAATGGTCGTGCGCTGAAGAGCCTATTCTAATGTTTAATAGCTCTCAAGGTAGTTCGTTGGGTATTGCAGGAAAGCTCTTGTTAAGTTGTCGTCTTCCATTTAGGTGTTGCAGGTGTCTTAGATATTTAAATCATACCTTGTCTGTTGTCTATCTCATGATCCATGGATCGGTGAAAAAACGTTTATCGCCGAACTAATCTTAAAAAATGTCCCCGACTTGAGGAACTTTGTAGTGAGCTGATCTCATTTGTTATAGTGGCGAGTTCGGAAGAATTTTGCAGCTTTTTTCCATCTCCACTAGGGCATGGTAAACTAGCTTAAAACAAACTCCGTGGCTACAAAGATGGGGCTATTGCTTCCGTTTTCAGATCCCTGCGCAATTTTATAAAGTGATTCCCTTAGATGACAGTCAATGATGGCTCCTAGACATTCGTAGCTTTTAACTACCTCAATATTATCAACTGGGACAGGCATCATTTCCGAAGTTTATATCGTTTTGAGTAGGTAGGTTTCAGGTGTAGATTTCGGACACAACCGTACTGCAGAATTACCGAACTTTATATTACATTGGCATAATCGTTTTCTCCAGAGGCCTGTCAGCAAAGGCAGACATAATGCTTTGGCTAAAACTGCAAGGTAGCCCCTTCGTTAAAAAGAATCGAATTTTTCTGTCACTTGAAATAGCTAATCACATTGGGCCTCAATGGCTTCTGGGTGAAATTGCATACAATGCAAATTGCCTAACATCAGCTAAAATGACACAAAATAGGACTTTTCGAATAAATTGCCGAAGCTAGTCGGCCACTACTAAAATCAGCTGTAGCGCTTCTAAGAGTTTGTGAATGATTTAAATTGTTAAAAGCTTTACAAACTGAGCTCAATGGGCCTACTTTTGCCTATTTTGGGCCGCAACCCTAACCTAGATACTGAAGCTAGTCGGCCATTACTAAAATCAGCTGTAGCGCTTCTAAGAGTTTGTGAATGATTTAAATTGTTAAAAGCTTTACAAACTGAGCTCAATGGGCCTACTTTTGCTTATTTTGGGCCGCAACCCTAACCTAGATACTGAGGTCCATGAACAACACTTCCACCTATTTTTAAGTAGCTCGTTGACACATGTTACGAATTCACTTAGCATCGTTGATTTTCTAGAATCCGAACTGACTTTTTTTGGACAACAAAACCTTTGTCTAAATACTTGGAGTCCTACTATGACCAAAGAGGTATGCCTCTTTTGGTCATAGTAGATATCTACAAGCCGAGAAGTCTTACGATTGCCACTGGGATTTCATCCACTTGTAAAGGGTGATTTTTTAACTGGTTTGGTTTTGGCAACACCGGTTTTGACAGCTGACGTGTGTTTAGTACCTTGTGTCACTGTCAAACAGCTTCAGTTTGGTTTGCAATTTAACCATGGATCGTCTTACAAATGAACAACGCTTGGAAATTATTGAATTTTACTATCAAAATTCGTGCTCGGTTCGAAATGTTCATCGCGCGCTGCTTCCATTTTATGATCGGCATTCTCGACCTTCTGAGCAGTCTATTCGGAAGATTGTGACCAAATTTCGCACCAAATTTACTTTGTTGGACATTAAACCACCAACACGTTTACGTACTGTGCGTAGTGAAGAAAATATTGCGGCCGTATCAGCTAGTGTGACAGAAGACCGCAAAATGTCGATTCGGCGCCGTTCCCAGCAGTTAGGCCTTTGTTACAGCACTACGTGGAAAATTTTGCGGAAGGATTTGGGCGTAAAGCCTTTTAAGATACAGCTGGTGCAAGAACTAAAGCCAGCCGACCTACCACAACGCCGAATTTTTGGTGAATGGGCTCTTGGAAAGCTGGCCGAGGATCCGCTTTTTTATCGAAAAATTGTGTTCAGCGATGAGGCTCATTTTTGGTTGAATGGGTACGTAAATAAGCAAAATTGCCGCATTTGGAGTGAAGATCAGCCAGAAGCATTGCAACAGCTACCAATGCATCCCGAAAAAGCCACTGTTTGGTGCGGTTTATGGGCCGGCGGCATTATTGGGCCATATTTCTTCAAAGATGATGCGAATCGCAGCGTTACTGTCAATGGTGAACGCTACCGAGCGATGATAACAAACTTTTTTTTGCCCGAAATGGAAGTTCTTGACTTGCATGATATGTGGTTTCAACAAGACGGTGCCACATGCCACACAGCACGCGAAACAATGGCGCAATTGCGAGGCGAGTTTGGTGAACAGTTAATTTCACGTTTCGGGCCGGTCAATTGGCCGCCTAGATCGTGCGATTTGACACCATTAGATTATTTTTTGTGGGGGTATGCCAAGGCTAATGTGTATAGGGACAAGCCCGCTTCGATTGACGCACTGGAAGCCAACATCTATGCATTCATTCGTGAAATACCGGCCGATATGTGTGAAAGAGTATGCCAAAATTGGACTCAGCGGATGGGCTACCTGAGACGCAGCCGCGGTCAACATTTGCATGAAATTATCTTTAAACATTAAATTGCAAGGTTCAAACTATCGATTCAAATAAATATTTCATTCATTTTTTCGAATTTTTTGTGTTTTTTTTTTAAAAAAAAGTTCTAAACCTCTTAAAAAATCACCCTTTAGTAAGATTCAAGAGCGTTAGACTTGTTACTCTCCTAGTTTATCTGACTCTGCCTAAAATGTTTGGGCAATTTGTCCTTAACTTTCTAGAACTGCTGGGAAATATTGTCAGCAGTCAAGGTACGATTTCAGTGTTCACTTGTTTTCATCATCTAAAGATCCACAAACTACCTACATCCTTGATAAATGCTATAAATGGAAACATGAACAATCAAAGTATGCAACCCTGAGGTACTCCACTTTGGATTTTGAAGACTTTTGTCATATTTTTATTCGTCACTTCGTCAGTGCAACCTCTCTTGCGCCAGGTGAATACTCTCCGCAGGCGGGAATTTTATAGTAGATTTTTTTTTTTATAGAAGTAGACTCCGCTCTCCCTAAAGATCTCACAAAACTATTCCCAGCCTCGAACAGAATGTTGAGCAAAATTGTATTTTCTCACATTAAACGGCCGGGCAGTACATTTTTCAAGAATTTTCCCCTGTAAAATCCTTTCCACATGAACTTTCGGAACAACTCGCTCAAGGGAAAATAACATTCATTCTATGTAGCAGCAATTAACTGAGCACTTAACCCCAACAAATGCTAACGACTTGAAAGAATTTCAGCCATTTACTCTAATGGGGCTCGGCACCGACATTTCTTCATAACAAAAGGCATCCTATCAACTGTACACACACAAAAGACGTGTACATCCATGCGGCAAGCAACCGTAGGTCACGAAAAGTCCTTGTCGTGCAAAAAGGCTCATTTACCTCCTCATACTGGTTTATTGCGAAACAGTGTTGGTAACTATTTACAAAGTAATCTCGCAGTATACCGAGTAAACCGAGTAAAATCGTGTTTAGTATACTTTCCGACTGTTGAGAGTTTTACTGGTGGCAGTTATCCTAGCGAAAGGAAGTTCTTGTTCGATTTTATATTTTCGGCGAACGTGCTGCAGTCTATTTATACAGTCAACTTTGTGTAACTATTTCTAAAGGGCGGACTTTTGAAGGTTCGTGTCAAATTGGTGCTGGTTTTTAGGGTATGGGTTAAGGGATGAGTGAAGAGCAAAGATATATAGCATTTCCTTGATGGTCTGCCACTAGCCACATGCAACTCAAAAACCAGGAAAACTATTTCCAACTTTTAAGTACCTCAAGTTCGATCTCAATAACACAAAAACACACACACTCGTACCGCAGTTGCACTTGCAGCTAAATTTATTAACCCTTGGGGGAATTTCCTGATGGAGTGCTCTCATTTTCCCAAAGCAAGACAACTTACATGACTGACTGCATGTTAACCAGCCAACGTGAAAATCTGTTTCTAATTAGCATCCTAATATGGTTTACACGCACACAATTGTTCATTTAACAAGTTTTGCACGAATTACCCGAGGTAGTTACGTGTACACAAATTGGAATTGAATGCAAATGCGAAATGTGCGGCAAAGTTATGTTTGCTAAGTAGATTAGTTGTGTGTCAACTTTTGGGTCCAAAAATGAACACTGCGCTGGGCACACACCTCCTAGTGGCTATAGATTATAGTGAGTGGAAATATTTAGTTATCGTTGATTTAATTAATTTACTAAAAGGTACTGACAGGTGGTAAGAGATTGCCAGTGATAAATCAACTGTGTTAACTAGGCCATTGGACATTGATTAGCGATTTTTTTTTTTGCGTTTTATCTCTGCGCACTTCCCTATTGCTGTGAACACGCGGCGAATTTGTTTTTTATTTGTCTGTGCATATAGTGAGTGCTGAGGTCTTTGAGCTTTTGGCGATGGGTTGGGTTTTGCTTTATTCGATTTGGGATGACTCTATCCACACAAATATTTGGACTGCACCTGCTTAAAGACATTGATTTCGAGTTAACACGAACATGTGCAGCGCCCTGATTTGTTCATGTGATTTTTATCCCTGATTTTAGCCAAGCAGACTAAGAGGCGCCGTTATTTTTGTTCTTGTGACGTTCGTAAAAGGGATTGTCAGAGACTGTACTTAGTTCATTTGGTTGAAGGTTGATGTTGGAACTTTTTACGGGTGCATTCAACTTTTAGGATTACTTTTTTTAATTGCCATGTCTAAGGTCGAACGTACACCGAAGAGTAAGTGTACTGTACTTTGTTTGGCTTATCGGGATTTTCGTAAAAGGGATTGTCAGAGACTGTACTTAGTTTATTTGGAGCTGGCTCGTTTGTTTGAAGGTTGAAGTTGGAACTTTTCGGGGGTGCATTCAACTTCTAAAAATATTTTGTTTTAAGTGCCATGTCTAAGGCCGAACGTACACTGAAGAGTGGATGAGTTTACTTTGGTGATTTATCGCAATCAAGGCAAGTCACTGTCGGAAGGTTAAGGTGGACGTTGGCCCTAGTATTTTAATGGAGAGGCTTTCGATATTAAAGCAGGGTTGGCATTCTTTGTTTAACGATTTTAGTTCGTCACACGGTAACACACGGACTGCTGATTGAGTGAGGTATAAGATTATGTGCTGTAACTCCACTCACCCACTCCACTCTGTTCTGCATCAATTTAAACCTAAGTTCGGCGACCGTTTTGTGATGTGTTCCATCCAGTATCTTAGATTTTTGTTTGCCCTTAATATCGCCGCAAATATCTGGATCTCTACCCAGTACGTATTTATGGAGCTGTCACACATAGTGGGTCCTCCTGTGTCCTCCGGAACTGGTCCGTAAACTGTATAACTGCTGCTTTTCTGAATGCTTAAACTATCCCTGTTGACCCATGACTTATACTCCTTATTACTAACAGATTTCTTATTCACTGTCCTTCAGTATTTGGCACAAGTGTGGCATAGCTCGATTAGCCTTCCAACTTGCCGGGCCTAGGTGTTCTTCAAAGTTCAGCCTTAGGTATGCATGGACGGCTTCAACTCAATGGTGTCTTAGTTCTACCTGTATATGGTTCACTTTATTGCAGCTGCTATAATAAGGGTAACCTGCACTTCGTAATCCGTTAGCTCTATAGCTTCAATTGGGGAAGTCAGCTCAATTCTGGTAACTCTCTCTTTTCCGTCTGTTTTCAGTAAGGCGTCGCTTACGATACCTCTTTCTTTCGCATTTGTTTATGAAGCCATATTGTAAGTTAGAAAGTCCGTCGTTTCTTTGGTGCACGGGTCAATATTTTCCAGCATATTACCCTGCACAGCAGTTTTAATTACGATGGTCCTTCTACTTTTTGTCTGTCTAGAAAGCATTTTCGAGTTTACTAATCATCCTCAAGACTTAAGCAAAGCAATGACTAAAGGTCCGTGAACTCCTTAAGGCTTTACAAAATTGTGGAAGAGAAGCTCAATGAAGAACCGGTTTTAAAAAGGTTTTTGTGTGACGTGTTTATAAAGTGTCATTCATTTTTCGGTTTCGAAAGTAAAGCTAAATAAAACACACACAGCGATACATTTTTCATGAAAATTTTACCTCATTATAAGGTTTGGACTTTGCCATTAAGTGTCAAACACAATATCATTCAAATGGCCGCCTCGGGAAGGTAAATTTTAACCACTTTTCACACATTTCGGTCGGTATCTCGGCAATAACTTGAGTAATGTTGGATTTTACTGCGTCTAGAGTTCGAGGATTATTCGCGTAAATACGGTCTTTTTCGTAGCCCACAGAAAAAAAATCTAACGGTGTCAAATCGCATGATCTTTTTCTTCACAATTTTACCGATTGCTTGTGTAGTCGGTCGAGTATGACGACCGTAATTATCGCGTAATGCGCGAAAAGTGGCTACGTTTGAATCACCACTTTTGTAGTAAGTTTTAATAATTTAAACGCGTTGTTCGATTGTAAAGCGATCCATTATCGTAAATGGCAAACATTCGACTAATATCATGACACTTCAAATGACAGTTGAGTTTGACAGGTGTGAAATGCCAGCGCTACCAACTTGAAACCACGAAATGAATGACCCTTTACGTGTATTTGACAGACGGAACTCTTTTGACCCATCGGCTTACAAGATGATGTAGTAGCTAGTGCAATGGGAGGCAGTTAGCCAAAGACTGAACTAATTGGAGGGGCGAATTACTACCTACCTACCTACTACTTCGTACTAAAATTTTACTACGCTCCAACTAGAAAATGACTTCGATTAAAAATAGTTACGAATACAATATAATCACGAATACAAAATATTCATAGAAATTGCTGTCAACCGCAAACTTGTTACTTCGGTTCATAATTTTTAGCACTGAACAAGGTTACGTGTTGCCGCCTTCACTTCAGATGCCCTAGTTACGAAAAAAACCTTAACTTGAGATTCGTTATCTCTCGAATTAAAAGACGTTTGAGGCTTCTAGAGCTGGCTTAATTATTAAATCCAAATATGGTTTTTGTCTGAACTACATAAATGGGAGAATCTTGTAATACCTAAAGTTTTTTTTATCTGTCGTCACAATTCACAGTATTTTTGATTCACTTATTGAAGTCTATGAGGTTTTTAAGTATAAGCTTAGTTAAGGTATCGACGGCCTTTTTATAACGTACATTATTTGCCAAACGTGTGCAATATTCATCCGGATAGTGTCTGAATGGCAGCTTCACTGAACTTCCTCCTTCGGACACAATTTTCGCTCATTTTGAGCATTTGATTTTAACTGAAATGGCGGTTACCCTTTTAATCCTTTTAAAGGGGGGTCACCCCTTGAACACACGACCGACGTTTGCATTCCCAATGATTCCTTCAAAGGTCCAAAAAAAAAAAAATGGTTCCATCATTTCCCAGGTGACTATACCACCCCAACCACCCTCATAACCTCTGTTTGACATTTAAAGTTAACCTTTAAAAGCAAGTTGCTATAATTAATCACCCACACCTGCCAAGCCTGCTCTATCTTTTCAATCTCTAAAGAGAAACTCCTGCAAAGAAAAACAACAATTCATCCATAAAAGCAAGCAACTGACTTAATTAAGCACACAACCAAATTGAAACCTAGAACCATACAAAGCATACAACAAGTACACACATACCCATCCATACATATAGCGGTGGCATGATACGAAAAAAATAAAAAATAAAAAAAAACGATCCAACTACAATAAAAAAGGACATTGTTTCGAACTCCACCATGCGAGCTACCGATGCAGACAGACAGACAAAGTTGTGCGCGGTATATTATTCCAGTCGGCCTAGCGCCCCGACTTCAATTTCACATTTAACCTCTTGGCGACCTTTTGACTAACTGAAAGACCTCGCACAATGTATACTCGTACACTATAAAAAAAAATCGAGGACATGCTACGACAACAGATGACGTAACACCATTCCACTCCTAGACAGGATAACAGGTGAACCGTGGTTGTACTTTTATTTTTCCCATTTTCTCCTGATCATCGTATTTTATTTCCCTCCTACTATAAGAGTCCTTAGCTTCCTGCAATTTTATGCAAATATTGCAGAAAAACTTGTGCGTTTTCTTTCTCGGAAATTCCTTCGCTAGAATGCAACTCTCGATGGGGCGCAGGAATTATTGTAAGGGCTGTTCTCGGCTTGGAACTTTCGCCCAATCATTACGGCAATGGTGATAATGACGGTTTTAAGGGCCATTAAGCGGTATGGTGTTAATTGTGTTCCACGCCGCGTGTGTGTGTGTGTAGGTACAGCAAACTCCAACCTATATGCAAATGGAATGAGGCGGAAGGAAGAGAACCCCATTGGGGGTCGTGTTGAAGGAGGTGCTTTGCATAATTAAGTGCGCCGGCCGGCGAATGCCGCATACAGCTGCAATACATATCCTGTCGTCATTAATAAAATCCCTCGATTTATGAGGTGGGTGAGTGGCAAAGGGACGAGGATTGGGCCGTTGTGCTGGGTAGGGATACGCTGTGTTTATCCTTGGGCGATGTCCTACATTTTCTATATGAAAGGGATTAATTTGGGCTCTCGCAGAGTATACACAGGGGCGCTAATTACTCTGGTTGGCGGTTCAATTTATCTGCCATTACGTGGTCCGTGCGAGACACTAATGGGTAAAAGATGAGGGTGTTTCATATGGTCCTCCCAAGTGTATCATTTGTATTGATAAAGGGAGACGCATTTGTGGTTAATTTGGATATCAGTATTGGTATGGTGGATGGCACTCTGGAACAGCAGTGATCCAGAAAAATTTTGCTGGTGTACCGCAAGGTGGGGGTTTAGGTCCCGTACTCTTTGTGATTTATTTGGGTGACCGAGGAGTTGGCATTTGGTAGTGAGTTTGACAAAGCGGACATGTGGAGGAGCTAGATATGGCCTCAAACGCTTTTGAAGGTGTTCCACAAGGCGGTGGGCTAGGTCCCGTACTCTTTGTGATTTAGTTGGACTGAGGAGTAGGAAATTGGCAGTGGGATTGGTAGCACAGAATTTGGAAGGGCTATGGTATCCATGATGATTAGGTATTTAAGTTATTAGCCTGAGGAATTGGCATTTGGTTGTGAGATATTTATAATAAATCTCAAACGCTTTTGTTGGTGTTCCACAAGGCGGTAGGCTATGTCCCTTATTTATTCCGGCTTTGCTATTGCATAGCTGGCACTTGGCATAACGTTTGCTGATACAGAGGTTGGAAATGGGAGCGCCACATCGCTTGCAGATGAACTTAGGACAGAAAACAATTTATGGAACTACTGAAAAACAGAAATGAGTGATATGACCTTTTGAACGACTTGTCAAGGTTGGAAAAATGCGATTTCGCCACTAATTTCGACACTACTCCATCATATCCATCTTAGAAATGATCAGATTCCCATTCGAGTGTATCTAAAGCGAATTCCAAACAGTTTTGCTCGTGTTCCACAAGGCGGTGCTTTCGGACCCATACTATTTTCGTCTGTTTTTTTCAGCTATACGACTCAAGAAGTTAGTTTTTTGATGCAGATTGCAGCGTTTGGGAACGTGTCGTTTAAGTGGACTAGGGAGTCAACCAGGATACTGGAAAATGTGTGGAGGAACAGAAATGGATGTCATCTAACTGCTCATTGTCAAGGAGATTCTGGGTATTCTTTTGATACTTTTCACTGATTTTAAACTGAAAAATGAACGGATTGCCGAAAATTCATGCTGGAATGTATCCAAAGCGCGTTTCAAACAATGTTTCTGGTGTTCCACAAGGCGGCGTTTTAGGTCCCTTACTGTTTTCGATTCTGTTCAGTTATGAGTCTGACGAATTGGCTTCTAATCTAGCAAGCTCAGTGATACACACTTAAAAGATCCCCCACGATAAATATCACCTTACCTACTATTCTAGAACAAAGATTTTCCGTTTTATAAATTCAATTAAACGTAAAGAGGTCCTTTCGGCTGGTGGACAATATCCAACAAACTAAGTTAAAAAAAAATCCATGAAAAATACAAAAGTGTTGATGAATCGGACGTCTGCCGTCTGCGGATAAATCACAAAATATCCATCTAAGGACTTTCTTTATAAATACCCCTTTTTCATATAGATTTACCAGAACGTCAACAATTTCCCAACAGCAATTGTCACCGCTTCCTCCAGCAACACCGTGGTGCCTCCTCTCATTCCCACTTCCATTTCATGCTCCAATTTCCATGGCAACCTTTCAACTGAAATCATCTCTGTACTTAACAGTTCATAAAAATGAATGGCCCCGTTGAAAGGCACCAACATTATGTCCCTGTGCCCGCTCCTATTTAAACACAACTCGTTCGAACTACCCCTATTGATATTTGTAAACAAAGGATGCACTCTTGCTTCCTGCATCAACAACATACAATCCATCGCAATGAATGTATCCGTTGGTATCTATTTTAAGCGATCAACAGGACTCGGAACACAGCAGATTGTGACTCTTCCCCGCTCACTCGCACTGATTAACTTCCGATTGTTCGACGATGCGTAACAAAAACAGTAGCAGGATACAATGTCCACCTAATTAAGTGCATTCATTAAAACCAGTGCCACCATGTTTATGTTTCTGTTTTGCATCGACGGGTCTGATAAATTTCGATTTCTACTGAATTGACAGTGTCGCTCAATGCGCAGCAGAAATTAAGGTCATCGCGGAGATAAACCGCGAGCGAACCTCTTAATTACGCCATTGGGCCGCTGCAAAATTCAATTCCATTCGAAATAATCTGTGTCAGTGATATGTAAGGATAATAGGATTACGAGTGTAATTACGAACGAAAACCGAACTGTAAACGACATCGACATCGACAACAACTGTCATTGAAGAAGCGCAGATACGCGAGCAATGTGCATGCCCAAGTATAATAATTTATCCTGGGTATGTGTGTTTGCGGATAACTTTGTCAGTTCTAATCCTGGCGGTAAGCCGTTTGTCATCATGATTATGGTTGTAAATTGGAAATTTTATATGCGCGCATCGTTGACATTGTGTCATTTGGCCTCGTGGGAAGGGATTTGCATTGAGGGCTTGGTTATTTTTTTTTTGCTTTGTTTCTCCGTCTTGTTGTATAATACTTTGTAAATATACAGAGAAGATTTGTTGTGGCAGCTATTTTTAAATGGTTGCAGTCTGCATCTACCTATTTGCATAAGGACATTAGAGTGGGAACGAGTGTTTGGGGATATTGGATTGACTCGGGGATAAGCATTAAGCTCGCAGCTTTAATCATTTAGGTGGGGGCTTAGTAAGAAAGCCACACACGAGTTGATATACTTGGCGAGGATTAGCGAGGCAATCGATCCAGGGAGTTGCACTTCTCGATCTTGTGGGTATTTCACGATCATTCGATGTAATGGACCTTCGTTCTGATAGCACTGTCAGTGGATAGTGGACGGCATTTTTTCAAAGTAAGTTTTAGCGCGGTTTTTTCGAATTTTGAGTATGCAAACCTGTCAACTGTCAAATTTGCGAGAACTCCGAGCTTGCTTCTGCTTTTGACAGAACACTCCAGGATATCCAACCCAGCAATCATCAGATTCTTGTTCACTTCCCATTCGAGTGTATATGAAGCGAGTTTGAAACAATTTCGCTGGTGTTCCACAGGGCGGTGCCTTTGGGCCCTTACTGTTTTCGGTTTATTTGATTGACTTGCGCCTATTGTTCGTAATTTTTAGTAAGCAAATGCGGAAGGCTGCGTTGCTATCGTGGCGTACTTCCTCCTAGCCACTGTCATCAATTTCGGGTAAAACATAAAGGCACGATTAATCTTTCTCTCTCTCTTCCACCTGCCATTTTATCTGTCAATGTTCCTGCTTCCGCATTGCCCCAATGGCTGACTGACTGACTTTAAATTGCTGCAAATCTCTGTTGTTTCTCCCAGATTGTTGCAGTACACAGTGTTTTTTTCCAGCAAGTGACTGATATTGTAAGTTATTGGGCTGACAATTTCTGCGGTTTTTCTGCCACTTTTAAAGGCGTGGCAGTAAATTCAACCAACATCAACCAAACCTCGACTATTAGTGAAGTCCCTAAATTTGTTAGTCAAAGCTTCTGACGTGCTCGGTCATCACCACTCCTATGCCGTCGAAAACTAGTCCCTAAATTTGTTAGCCAAAGCTTCTGACGTGCTCGGTCATCACCACTCCTATGCCGTAGAAAACTAGTCCCACGTCACAGCGTCCTTAAATTTGTAAGCCGAGACTTCTGACGTGCTCGGTCATCACCACTCCTATGCCGTCAAAAACTAGTCCCTAAATCTGTTAGCCAAAGCTTCTGACGTGCTCGTTCATCACCACTCCTATGCCGTCGAAAACTAGTCCCACGTCACAGCGTCCTTAAATTTGTAAGCCGAGACTTCTGACGTGCTCGGTCATCACCACTCCAATGCCGTCGAAAACTAGTCCCTAAATCTCTTCGCCAAAGCTTCTGACGTGCTCGGTCAACACCACTCCTATACTGTCGAAAACTAGTCCCTAAATCTGTTAGCCAAAGCTTCTGACGTGCTCGGTCATCACCACTCCTATGCCGTAGAAAACTAGTCCCACGTCACAGCGTCCTTAAATTTGTAAGCCGAGACTTCTGACGTGCTCGGTCATCACCACTCCTATGCCGTCAAAAACTAGTCCCTAAATCTGTTAGCCAAAGCTTCTGACGTGCTCGTTCATCACCACTCCTATGCCGTCGAAAACTAGTCCCACGTCACAGCGTCCTTAAATTTGTAAGCCGAGACTTCTGACGTGCTCGGTCATCACCACTCCAATGCCGTCGAAAACTAGTCCCTAAATCTCTTCGCCAAAGCTTCTGACGTGCTCGGTCAACACCACTCCTATACTGTCGAAAACTAGTCCCTAAATCTGTTAGCCAAAGCTTCTGACGTGCTCGGTCATCACCACTCCTATGCCGTCGAAAACTAGTCCCTAAATTTGTTAGCCAAAGTTTCTGACGTGCTCGGTCATTACAACTCCTATGCCGTCGAAAACTAGTCCCTAAATCTGTTAGCCAAAGCTTCTGACGTGCTCGGTCATCACCACTCCTATGCCGTAGAAAACTAGTCCCACGTCACAGCGTCCTTAAATTTGTAAGCCGAGACTTCTGACGTGCTCGGTCATCACCACTCCAATGCCGTCGAAAACTAGTCCCTTAATCTGTTAGCCAAAGCTTCTGACGTGCTCGGTCATCACCACTCCTATGCCGTCGAAAACTAGTCCCTAAATCTGTTAGCCAAAGTTTCTGACGTGCTCGGTCATTACCACTCCTATGCCGTCGAAAACTAGTCCCTAAATCTGTTCGCCAAAGCTTCTGACGTGCTCGGTCAAAACCACTCCTATACTGTCGAAACTTCTCCCACAAAATTTACGACTGAGCCCATCCTGTCTTACTTCAATATTCCCAGCACAAAGTCTCAAAATCAACACCGATCCTAACGGCCTGCTTCGTAAGCCCTCTACTCCTAGTTACAAACACCATTGTCATTCATAGCCGCCAACGAATGTAGCACATTAAGGTGACAATGTAACACCTTCACTTGTAACACCATCCACTACCACTACGCACGTTCCTTAAACGGTTTCCAATCCCCATCACCCATTCAGCTCACAGGTACCTATACCCACTCTGCACCCTGCCATTCGAGCGAACCTGTTCTCAAGGCGTCACATTGGTGTCCGCACGTCTAACCGAACTGACACAGTGAATAGCGAAATTACGCATCAAAGTCAAAATAGATTTGTTTTGCTGCGCGTCTCAATGACATTGCTGTGCGCAGGCGCCCATGTCTTCATGGGCACGGCTACCAATTGCTTTCAGAAAAAAAAAATCAACGACGTTCATCCATTCTCACCTTGCGCGCAGTTCTCAAGTCTGTCGTCTACCGAAGGAATCCATTCTTCAGCTCTGCACAAACTATCCAGTGACCACGCAAAAAGTCATGACCAATGCAGTGCGCATGCGCGCCTACGTCTCAATTCTCCGCACGAACGTGCCTTGGATTCCTAACCATGTCCCGGCCGCAAAAGGAAGAAACACTCGAAGAATGTTTCTATATAGGTACTCGGTACTGCCACTGTCTGTCACTCGGTGCTGCGTTTCGGCAACTATCCGCGCCGCTCGCTTTCCGAAGCGCTCGAATTAAGTGTGAATTTGTTCGCAATTTGACGGGGCACTTTGTCAAAAAGCGCCTGAGGCGTGTTCAATGTCAATTAATTCTGCAATTTTCATCTGGTGCGTGCTGGCATTTTTTTTTTTTGACCACTGATGTGGAGATGATGGCGATTGTGCGGCCACCTGTCATGTCAGATGAATGTGATGTGACACAAATGTGACAGAACATGTACACAAGCTCGACTTAGATCGGACGGACGTAAAGAACCAGCGCAAGTCCGCTCGCATCGTGACTGAACGCATCCGAGTGCTGATGGATGCAAAAAATACTCGCCTGACATACAAATTGGTGCGCGGAGTGATGGATTTGACAGAGTTGGACCGCATGACATGATTGCTGATTGCCGCGCGAGGAAAACGTTTGCTGGTTTCTTGTTTGTCCGTGAGCGCGCGTCTTATCTAATTGAGATGTGACCAGCAGTAGTTTAGTTAGTACGCGGCACCACAAGTTGTATAACTGGTCGAATCTTTTGACGATGCTGTTCGATCGAGACGATTGCGTTGATGATGATGGTGGTGCGGTGCAGCATGACGATGACGCTGATGATAGTGTAATGCTGCTTCATCTATGTAAAGCAAGTCCGCGATTCGATTGCGAAAAAGAGAAAGTTTCGCCATCGGCCAGATGCTGATTGAATATTTTAGATTTTAAGATTTTAAGATTTTATTGGATGTACTTCGGATATTTGACACGGTCCATTAGGTTAAGTAGGCGAGAAAGCTGCGACATTTATGGGCTGAAAAGGTGTCGCTCGGCACTTAGAGAATTGCCAGTCCGAGCGGTTGAGTTGCACTTAATTTCCCAGGTGCGGGCGATTTCGATATCGCATTTGAATCTATCGCTCTAATCTGGCGACAAAATAACGAGCGGTGCACTTACCTAAAGAGATATGCTCTACAACCGATTAGGGTTGAACGCGATTCATGTGTCAATTGGGGTTCTTCGGGCCAAACTGATTGGTTTGTTATTGCCATCGAGTTGTTTAGGTTTCCTTCATGATTTGGGGAGATTTTCATGGCTTTGGTGGGTGCCTTGGCGATGGAGTATAAAATATAGGTTTGATTTGGCTACCCAAATTCCATATTTTTTAATAGTCACAGACCGTACCTGGTCGACGTTTGAATATTAAAATTTTTTTAAATTTCTGACCCCTCTGTATGAATATTTTTAGGCGAACGTTGGCACAAACATAAATAAATGTTTGGCATAACTGATTGGGATTTTTAGGAGAAGACTGCGACTGCTAATGGCCTTAAGACGAACCCTTTAGATCCGAGGAACGTACTGGCAGCCGTCTCGTTCCATCATTTGAAAAATTTGCACACTTAGCTTTTACTGACAGAACGTTGTACAAAATTTGAAACACTCTGTCTAGCAAAGTGAAGGCCAAATCTAGGAACTCCTTGATTTTTGTAAATTTCTGACAAAAGTCCAAAATTGTTGTACAAAATTCGTTTTCATTGTTCTAAAATGTCAAGCATGTCCTTTAAAAATTTGGCAAAGTTTTTGATTCTTTTTCGAAGGTCCAAAATCGTAATTCAAAACTTTGTGCGAATTTCTGAATTTTGCACACGAAGGAAAAATGTCCAGAATCTTGTCAAAATATTTGGGAAAAGGACTTAAGGCGTCTCGTTGGATAAGATTGTGCAGTGCAAAGTAGTTAAAAGATTTATCCAAAATAGCCCTAAGTTTGGTTATGTTTTGGAGGCATTTTGCAAATGTCCAAATTGTTGGACATTATTTCTGAATTTCTTAAATTGCTTACATTAAGCACAGATGCCTTGTGGGTTATTTAAATTATTCCTCTAAATTGAAGAAAATATACTTACGGCTGTCGGAATCAATGATATTCGTAACATTTTTGAACAAATTTTGACTTAAGTCTTCTGACTTGATTTGTTTTTAATTTAATCAAAATCGTTGCATACAAATATCATCTCCATCACTAGTAGCCGACGTTTCTAAATAAGAGGTACAGCGGAAATGACTTTACGGACACAACATTTTTGAGAGCAGTCCAATCGCAGAGGATGGAATTATTGTGTGATCCACTAGTACCAGTTTTGATTGTGATCAAAAGTTCGTTTTGAAGTTAACTTTTGCTGATTTTACTAACATTTTAGGACACAAAACTGAGCTCCAAATGGTGGTATTGTTTCTCCTCCGATTTATTCTGAATATTTAAAATAAATGCTATTTCGGCAAAATAGTCTTTTTTTGCCTCATGAAATTAAGACCAACTTGTGGTGAATTTTGACCATATTTTCGATCAAAAAACGTAGTTCCAAATATATTTTAGTTGAACTAGAAATGATTGTTAGAAAATGTCGTCAATATTTGTTGAGTTTTCGACAAATTTTGAACTTTGGAACACATCACAAAACTCCAAATGGTGGGTTTTATTTTTGCCTCATGTTTAAATTGTTTAAATTTGGGACAAACTGTTGTTAGGAGGTTGTCAATATTCGGCAATCAAAAGAAGGACAACTTTGAATAATTCCGCACAAATTTTTCAACGCGCACCAAAATTTCAAACATTTTTAAATAGTTTTAAATATACATAAATATACATTTTTTAGAAGATTTGGTTATCAATATTGACTAACAAAGCTTAAGTAAACCTCTGCCGATTTTAGTCAACATTTTTGATCACAAAACTCCACTCTTAATGCGCGTATTTTTATCCTAAATTATCGTGAATTGGTAACGTAGTTCGGGTTGTTAGGAAAACCTGCCAAGAAGGTGCTATTATTTGCAAAATGTGTGCCCCACAAAATTTAGGTTGAGATTTGTGAAATTACTTATTTTGTACTTATTTTGTTAAATTGTTTTCATAGAAAGTCAGAAATCTTTCGTAAAGTTTTTCTGACATCTTCAGCGAATTCTGTTAAAATTCATTCATATTTAAGATGCTTAAACCTCTTAGGAAATTAGTCCAAAGCCGCCTTTTTGGACAGACAGAATTCAATTGCCCAACCATGTTTCACTTATTTCCAATGACGATCTCCACTTGCACCGTAAACAAAATCAAAACCAAATCACTTGGACAAGCACTTGTTTTTGTTAATTTTCGAAACTGAAATGGCACGCTTCCGCGACATTCCTTTTAATTCATTTCATCGATTATCGACTGATTGAAATCATGTTCACATTGCCTACTGAAAACTGTTCATGAGATAGAGATCTCGGTATTTCAAGTATGTACTTCCAGTTACCGTACTTGCTATTGTAACTACCAGATATAATCACATGACAAGCTGTTGTATTCCTTAGATTGTTGGCGCGAGATATGCACCTACCTACGTAAAAGTCTAAGTGACTTACTATTATATTTTTTCCGGTGCGCAGATGAATGTCGATGGTCTTTGCTTCTATATGAAACTAGTGGTATTTTGTGATTGGCTCTACTTTTCTAAGGCGCACTTGTAATGCGGACTATGCATATATAGTAGAATATTAGCCTTAAACTGTCACATCTCCTGAACGTCTTCAAATCAGCGAGCGAGACATTTAGTTTCGGGTTTCATAACATGAGTGAATGGACTCAAAACTACAATATGTCATACAACATGTTTATATGACGGATAAAATCAAAATCCTGAAGTGTCGCAATTTTGTATTGTAAATAGCGACACTTTGTTTTTTTTCCGCTCAACTACAGAGCCATAGAGAACGTGATACTACGTCATATCTAAATATTTAAGAATAATCCCTTTGATCTATAAAGTTCGTCAAAACAGAGGCTGCGCTATTGATCTCTGAGTGACTCACCGGCTTACACAAGACAGGAAGTCGTGCTGTAAATAGTGGTCACTCGAAAAGGTACATTAGCAATCGGCTATCACTCTCTTTATAACGTATCCGACAATCATTATCTTTTTCCGTCTGAGGATGACATCGGTATATGACAGGTAAGTCAATCTAATCACCGCAAATCCAAAGCATTGCCAAAACAAACGTGTGCTTTCCCCGCGTGTGAATATACATATTGTCAAACCAGTTTTGTCGGTGCTTTACCCAAAGAGCCCACTCCCTTGTTAAAGGTAATAAATGGCTATCTTTAGTTTTAATTGCGACTTCCTCCTCAGTGCGGCGCTGAATTACTATAAAATTTACTTCCAAAGGTTGGTGCATTACGATTGAGGGAATGTAAGACGATTAGACACTGACGATCCTAAATATTTCGTCAGCACAGCCACCCTTCGTTTTACCTCATAAAAAACACAATCCACTGTCAGATAGAGAGAACATTTTCGAGTGGCGTAGTTTTGTAGTACAAATGGCGCCACTTTGCTTTGCTGTTTGCGTTCAGAAATCAGAATATCGCTTCCAAAATGACCAGAAGTTTGAACAAATGTCTAAGCATACTGAGAGGTTGATGAATATCGATTTAAAAAAATTGTTGACTATTAAAAATGACAAGTCGAATAGAGTGACAGATTGGTCACTGAGTCTGAATGACGCAATCGATGAAATGTCTCGCAAACCAAGTTCGAGTTACAGAATAGCGATTTATAAACGCCTTCCCAATTTTTGAACACAAAGTTTTAAAGATTCTATTCCTTTAAAACGAAAATGAGACCCTCAATCGACAAATGGAACTACCAAAATATAACAGAATTCCAATGTCAGCCTGACTCATATGAATCAAACTGACTCTGAAAACATATACCAAACGGTGAAACTGTGACTTGCCAGTGAAAACATTTAGCTCCGACGCAAACAAAACACCGCTACTACAATTTTTTGTCGTCTTTTCGTTGATCGGACCCTTTCCGAGTGGCATTTTTAATTAATTCACAAACACTTGAATCGCGCACTTCATTTCCCTATCAATATAGAAAAGCGCTCCTAAACAACACCGATGAAGTACTTTTACCCAGCACTGTAAGAAGCACTCAATTTTCCGTATTGTCCGATACCTTAAAGCGCTGTCACTTTGCTCGTGTCACTACATCTCGGCATGTTTGGACTCTCAGAATCTCACGCTCAATTGTTTCACCAGAATCCGCATTCCGAACGCAAACACAAACTTCCCAACAGTTAGTTAGAAACTTTCCACCGAAATCCGTATTGACACACTGTCACTGTAGCGCCTCATTAGGAACTTGTGTTTTCAAAACAGACCTCGTCACTAGTTGTATACTTGGAATTTTCCAACTTTATCTAAGAAGAGCGTTGAGATCTAGCGTCACCAGTTTTAGGTCTACTTCTGACATTGACCTTGTTGTGACAGTATTTTTGCGGGGGTGTGCAGAATCTGCCCTGATAACTTGTAATAATTGTAACTTGTTTGACATGTATCTGTCAATCAATTATTATAAATTAATTTCGAAAGAAGGGCGTGCCGCACTTGTCGTTGTCGTTGGCGAATATTTTTATTCTTCTTTTATCGCCTCTGACATAAACGTTTAGTTGATTAGATTGCACATTGACAAGAGGTGAGTGTACCTATAGTACGTCTACCCCCTGTGATCTCGATTTCAGAAGAAACGAATTCCAGATACAGTTGGTTGTTTTTCCAGTGAATTTTCCGTCTCAGCTGTCACATGCTTTCGGACTACATTCTTTGATCGATTGACATTCCTTTGGCATGCATCATCAGGGGGAGCTTCAGGTTATAAATTGTAATCTCTGTGTCGGCTGCGAGATAAGCCACAAAGTTTTGCCCAACAATTGGGTGGCCTGGCTATGTTGGAAAATCCCCTCTGATTTTGGGGGCGCAAAATCTGCGTTTTTGTTTTGAAATGATAAAGGTGGATTGTGGGTGCATTTTTTGGACAATCGTTGAAGCAACTCGGAAGAGCGAATTACATTTTTTTTTGCAGAAAAAACCACCGATGTCTATCGATGACAAGTTAAATGACTGATAGGTGTAGGAAGTCTGTAATAGGTTGGTTGCGTCTCTGGAAATGAGCAGATAAAAGGTGGCCTATGGTGTTGGTGATGAAGGCTGGCTTCCTTTTATGCATAAATTACTTGTCAGTAGTTCGTTTTTGAGTTAAAGATGCTTTGTTTTGCTGAAGGTTGACTCTCCAAAAATCTCCCCTTAAACGTGCTTTTCAAGCTCAGATTGAACGACCGTCTCAAGCCCCAAAGTATTTAGAAAGTTTTTAAGGTCCGTACACAAGTTTCCAAGAAGCTAAGCAGGTACTTCCTCTTCACCTATTTTTTTATAGCATATAGCACGTGGCTTCAAGGACGAAATATTCTTCTGGCTTCTGACATTTTCGTAAAAACTACCGCTGTAAATCCGATATGATTAGCTCTAGAACCGCCTGTCAAAAATTCTGTCTTCCCGATATCAGTTCTTTTCGGAGGCGGTTCGGAAGTCAATGGAAGCCAATTCTCGTTGTTGACGCATTAGGCTAAGGGCTTATCCATGGGACTGAGGACGTAAAATATCTGTCGCGAATCGCGTCATGTAAATTCAAGTTTTTAGCCCCTAGGTAACAACCTGTAACATTTAGTGCACACAGGTTTATCAGACCATTTAGACCTGGGTCCGCACCCCCGAAAGTATTTTCTCAACTGTCTCGTAGCTCCAAGGAACCTTTTTCTCAATGAGCCCTATATTTTGCTAAAAGACCTATTGCGCTGTCATAAACCTGACATATTTTTAAAGCTTTTTCACTCGTCAAGATTAGATCCAAGACTCACGGCAGAGCTGCTTACAAGCATTTTTGTCAATTTACGAAAGGCAGCTTAAATTTTATACGGTGTTGGAGGTTTTTAAATTTCTTCTGTCCGAATGGCTGAATAGAAAAGCTTTTCTCAAGACAGTCGTAGCCTGGATATCTATTTGTTGTTAAACGTTCAAAAGAGATAGGCGATCAGGAAAAAAGCAGAACCTAAGACCCCTCACTCAGAGGCTCAACGTAGTATCTACTCAGCTGCTAAGATCGCACCGTAATATTTTACTTTTCGGCATATGGGACGGTAATTTTGACAACCTTTAGCCTCGGCCACGTCAAACCTGTGAGCTTCCTTCTCCTTATAAAGACGATGGCGAACGACGTTCATAAGAAAAGAAGCTCATTCACTTATAACGGATCACAGACATAAGTAGCATTGACTGTCCCATGGAAACCATATACCACTATAAAGGAGACAAAACTCCACCTTGCGGGAAGCCTTTGCTTAAGCCTTTATAGGAAGGGGGGTAGATCTCCTTCTTTTAAAATAAGAAAGATGCCACTAGGTATTTCAAATTAATTTCTCTTTCTACACCCTGCCACACACGTAAACGACTTCCAGTGAGATTTTCGGCGAGTCACTGATTCTCAAGCGGCCACTCACATAATTGAGTTTCACACTTTTGCGACTCCCGTTTTATGTAGACTTTCGTCAGCTTAGTCCTTGGATATAGTCGCCATTAACCGATTTGAAAGCAAAGGTGACTCTCCGGTGATAGTCTGGTGAGTGGTGACTCACGCCTATCGCATCTCGTTTGAACTGGGTCTTTCTGAATGAAACAAGGTCACCTACACCAATTCCAAACAGCTGTCAGTTGCACTTGAAGAATGGGCTACGTTAAGCTTTAACAACCCATACAAATACATGCGCCGTCCTTATGACACACAAACACGCACTGCCCAAGGTCTTTTCATGTCTGTTTCCGAAATATCAGACACACTATAGCCACAATTGGATACCCCAGCACAATCACAATTTAGCTCAAATCGATGGAAATGTGATTTCCAATTTAACTACAACCGAATCCTTCAATGCCAGCCTGCCCAGTGCTTTGCCGAAAAGCCTGCCTCCAGAAGCTATCAACTAAATTGCCCACAAGCACTCGCTTGATTAGCAAAAACGCCACGATTGTGTTCTTTATAATCCAAACGACCACAACACCCATGGATGTGTGTATATCCTGATTAATGACACAGAGGATATATCTGCACGTACAAATTCCTAGAACGAAACACGAAAGCATTAATTTCGCTGGAAATTTTATTTCCCGGCACGCAAGCACAACTATATACAAGAGCCTGGTAGGACATAAAAAACGGAGCGAATTCCTCACTCATTCGCTTATCTTGAAATTTAATTAGGCACCGACAGGGCTCCTTTTAGCCCAATTTATCACACACTGCGAGGGAACTCACTCCGTACTCCGTATCCGTATGTGTATTTTTTTTGCAGACAAAAACGTGCGCCACATTCACGTCCTGGCTTACATAACAAGGATACGTACACGGCCCAGGTATTACCCCAGTTCAGCCAGTTGGTGGTGTTGTATCTCCTTGTATCGAAATTCTTATTGTGAAACTGAAAATCCACCAACAAACAACTATTCACAGTAAATGCCTAACGTACCTACATAGAGCTGTAGTTGGTGTTCTGTGTTTGAGAGAGAGCGACCGAGAGAGAGAGGGATAGTCGGGGGAAAATTAGGTGGCCTACTTTCGAAAGCATTTCGAAGCCCCCAAAAGCCGGAAGCAAACGAACCGCACACTCCGCACACCACGTGCTATAGTCAGAGGATGGATGGCATGCGGTGCAGGACGAAATGAAACATATACCACAATTTCCGGCAGCTGCAGCTGCAGTAGCAACAGAAACAGCAACCGAGCGACAGAAGCAAATGCTGCAGTGCCTCCTTTTGTGTACGAACAAGAACAACTATCGCACTCGTGGATAAGGTGTATCGATTTTCCACTACAGAATATTCAGTTGAGCGTGTGTGTGTGTGTGTGTGTGTGCTCTATGCGCCTTTGGTAAATGGGCCTCCGTCTTTTAGAGGTATCCTCGTATTTTACATAAGTGTACTCTAAAATAAAAGTGGTCGACGATTTGAACCACAAGAGGATTTGCAATGAGTTAATGATTTTTATAACCCAAGGATTAGAGCAAAGAAAGGCAGGCTCTCAGGCCGCCAATGAATGACTTTTATACGATATACTCGTAATGGTGGTGAGGGACTCGAATCAAATTAAGAACCTGAGCGCTAGAAGCTCGATGATCCTCTTTTGGGTGGAAAGGACGTGTGTCGCATTGACATTTCGATAATGGCACACGAAAAGACCTTGAGCTGTGCGTGTTCTTGTGTCGTAAGTTCCTCTTCAGGTTCTGCCTTAACTTAACTGTGACAGTTGTAGTGATGAGTGCGAGTGAGTGTGCACTGTGCAATTAGTGGATCCTTGTTTCGTTTATACGGGTTTTATTGAAAGGAAGACGAGTTGTAGAGTTGCTGATGACCTACATCAGGAGTCGCAGGATATATCAATCGATATCCAATCGCGGCTGCTGTGGGAGAAAAATTCTTCATAAAGTATTTGTACCGTTTATATTGACTGGTTTGTGAGGAGACGGTTCAAGGATCGTCCTACTCAAAAAACAGCGACGCAAGGTCCCGTCTTCCTTTCTGACCTTTCAACGGATTAAAGCAACCCCTCGCCTAAAGTGGCACTCCTTTCAGCAAACGTGGAGTACCTATACGCAACTGGAGGGAGTTAGCTACGTACTGGTCTTACTGAATTTTATGTTAGTCCTTGACCTAAGTTTTCAGCCGAATTTGGAATCGCTACGCATCGCACCGCATCCGTCAACAGACTATTCCGAGTCGATTTTACGTACGAAAGACTGTTTCCGTCACGCGTTGCAGGTTCACGGAGTACGCGATTCGACTTCTTTTTTGCTATGGGTGCTTATGGTGAAAAATTTTCAAATGAACGCTGAAGATAAAGCAGAACTAGGTCCTTCGTTGTGCCTGGCGTCGCTTTTAGAGGTAAACCATGGCTTTAACTGAAGCTTGTTGTGTCGAGTTCCATACGTCGAGTTTGTTGAGGTTCCCCAATACTTAACTACGCCATAGAACCTTGGACTTATCTCTTCTGCTTGGTCACTTTGTGTTGGCTTCAAAGACTCTTCTGCCTAAGGCCTAGCGATTGATCCGATTTATGTGACCAGTCCACCTAGAACCGAGTCTTTTTAACAAGTTCGACGTCGCTGTTCACCACGTATAGGAAAGTCAGCTCGCTACGAGCCTTCACCTCCTAGGGGATGTATAATAAAGACAGAGGCTACCTTGAGGGTTTGGCTTTCGAACAGCCAGTGGTATACGCATTATACCGAAAATTTTGTGCTGATTACTGGAGCAGATTCCACCCACCTTCAGCTAAAAATTTGTCCACCAGACACCGTTGACTATTTTATCTTCCAGCTCGTCAAAAGGTTCAGACGAAGTGTGCCACCACATTCGAAAAGGGATCATCTTTTGCTACACCTGGCTACGCTTGCCTTTTTGTCATTTCTCTGTCATCTAAATTACGGTCCAATTTGCGGTTATAAGTCGGTCCCAGATGTTTTGGACTCTCGTAAGGCTGACCGGTTGGACCCTTGTTCTGTTCAGTGAATTTTCTCTAAGTCATCAGGTAGATCAAAGGTCGTTTAGAACCGCCTTCTTAATTATTTCGAGAGCTTTCGTACAATTTCGTATAAAACTAGCTACGCTTCGTTTGTTAGCCTTCCTACTAAAAAGTCAGAATAGGTTCCTTTTAAAGTGGCCACAGCGCCAGAGCCCCGTGAAGGCTCTCCCGACTAATTATCTAGCCTACCTTTTGAAGATCTCAAAGACTTCGCAGTTGGGTACCACAAAGTAACGAAATTCCTTAGGTATCCATTAAAAAACTTAATTTAAGCAATAGGTACTTAAAACCCGTCAACAGACATCCCTGAAGCTACCACTATCACTTTCACAGTACATAACTCTTCGTGATGTATTTTTCGCACGATCTTTTTGCACTTCCGTTTTAAAATTAAAGCTGTCAGCTTCTGTTGGCTCAGTCCCTTCACACATCCCAGCCAATGATAAAGTCTACGAATTTATTAGTTGACAAATTGACAAGGTTACGTGACCTACACGAACAAATTAATACCATTCATAGCCAGATGATGATTCCACTCAATCTGAGAAGCGTTTCAGAACAGAGGACACATTCCATTGATGTTTTGTGGCTTTGCGGTTTTTAGACAAACAAACAAACAAACAGCAACAAAACTATCGGCAGTGTTATTAGCAGAATGATTATAATATATCTACCTGGGTATTTTTTCTTTTTATACTTTTGCGGTTGTAAAAGGTGACATTTGCAAATACAATTCGAGCAAACACAACCTGATACGTAACACACGTGAAGTAGACGACTCGTGTCAAGTTGATCAATGACGATTGGCGCCAGTAGAATTCACGTTTAAAGACGTTTTACGAATGCGGCTGAATTAGGTCTGAATGCGTCACGGAATTTCGGAATTTCGTTGGCAACTGATGAATTCTGTGAGTAGATATGAGGTGGAATTGAATAAGGTTGATTAATATCCCAACCAAATGTTTAGTAACCCATGGTTGAAAACACTGAAGCTGCCGCCATTCATATATCGCACAAGTCTAGGTATACCCTGCCTGATATTTGTCCCATGTTCGCCTTCTGAAAATGAGGGGCTCAATGGTTATTGAGCGAAATGTTTCACGTTCAAAGCCAAAATTGCTTCTGAGGCTTTCTTTTCACTGTGCCACCTCTCACGAACGTCTGTCAAACATCCCAGAGTAGAACCGTCCTGAAAGAGCTTCCACATTCAGCCATTCGGAGTCGGTATATAAAATTGTGTGGTCCCTTCCATTTGTCACACAAAACTAATGGTTTCGTGCCAAGGTTCATATACATACGAGTTGCGCAAACATAATTTTTTTATTTATCTATCCGTAAGCTAAAATTGGTAAAGCATACTGCAGAAAATAAGGGCTCGCTATATCAAAATGTGATGCCTCTGAGTGAAAAAGAAAAATTTGTGGAGTTTGTTGAACTTTAAAAACAGCCTTTAAATATATTTTAAACCCATCCTTCCAAGGCCAGCTTCGTTTGATAACATTATCCGGCAGTTTGGTCTAGATCGGCTTATATCGCGCGGAAGTCTGTGTCTGTGAAATATAGCGCGAACCCTTTTACAACGCTCAATTTTTTAAAGCCAATGAGCCCCAGTTCCTACTTCAAATAAACAGTTTTGAACTCGCTTAGCGCCTTTGAATCAAATTGGAACCAAAACTCCTTGTGAATTTATGAACTATTCTGATTCTGAGTTTTATATTTGTATTTGCGCAGTGTGGGAGAACCTAGTTAGGAATTATGGTTGAATTATCAATACAAAATTACGCCATTTGCTTGCAGTTTCATTTGTGCTAAATATATTCACACAACGTTAACACATTTCGTACATTTTTGTCGTAATTTTGAAGTATTTTGCGTATTAGAAAATGTGGTTTAAGAAGTGGCGTAATTCGCAATACAAAATTGCGCCATCCGCTTACTTTAGCTGATAAATAAATGAAGAGAACGAAAACTGGTTTTTTAAATATATCTTCGACATAATTATGACCTAATTGCACATTTTCAGAAGAAGTGGCGCAATTCTCAATACAAAACTGCGCCATTTCCTGGTGACTTCCTCCGTAGCTTTTCCTGATAGATAAATGGAGAGAACGAAAACAGTTTTTGTACATCTTCGACATAATTGTGACGTATTTGTGAATTTGAAGAACAAGTGTCGCAATTCTAATACAAAATTGCGCCATCCGCTTGGTTTACCTGATAGATAAATGGAGAGAACGAAAACCGGTTTCGTAAATATGTCTTCCACATAATTGTGACGTAATTGCGCATTTTCAGAACAAGTGGTGCAATTCTCAATGCAAAACCGCGCCATTTCCTGGTGACTTCCTCCGTAGCTTTTCCTGATAGATAAATGGAGAGAACGAAAACAGTTTTTGTACATCTTCGACATAATTGTGACGTATTTGTAAATTTGAAGAACAAGTGTCGCAATTCTTAATACGAAATTGCGCCATCCGCTTGTTGGATTATTCTTCGTCAAAGATACATGCGTGTACTTATGGCATTAATGCAAATCGACCTAAAGTCCGTGTGTCGGTGAAATATTATCAGCTTAAATTATACGGCACTTAAAAAAGAAAGGTGAACCTGCGCTTCTACAGATCTTCGAGACAGTCGCAGGTAGTTCGAATAAGTTCTACACTCAAATTGTTGTAAGTAGGCTACATACTTGTCTAGTTTGTTTGTCCTAAGGAGGTTCTGGGAAACGCGATGTCCTCTCTGTCATGGATGCTGATAGAAAACGCTCACTGATTGTCTGTCTTGTAGAGATGTCCTCTAGTAAAAGTTGTTCAAGTTTTATGGACGTCCACTAGTAAAAGTTGTTCAAGTTTTTAAGTAGGCAGCTCACGAATATTTTATTTTAATACACTCATGATCATTAGATATATCTTCCCGCGCCTTACGCGGAAATGTATGCTTGGAAAGAAAACATTTCCTAAACCTTGCCAATGGACTTGTTCATAAATTCCTCAGCATTCCATACACCCAAACCCCTCCATCGGCATGATGCTGACTGTGATTAATTGGACTTGATTTATCTGCGGTGTCAAGAACCTGCTTAAGCGCTCACTCTTGTTTTCTCTCTCTCTTGTTGTTTGTCATAATCCCAAGACGAAACCAGTAATTAAGGATGTGCCACATTCGCACCGTAATTATGTCATCATTATTTCGAATTTCAATTTATTCGCACTGCTTCCCCTCGTGCGGTCGTCGATAGGTTTATGTAGTTATACTGAGTATCAGACATCGCAGTCATGGTTAGAATTAGCATCTCAATTTTAAATGTTTACACAAAAAATACCCACCAATACATAACTGCCGACAATCTATCATTTATCATTTTGGCACTCAATTAGTTTCGTCATCTGGCATCATTTTACCAGGGAGTATAGTACGCCGCGTCGTATCGATTGTCATTGACATCTAGGATTTATTACAGTTTGATGACGGTCAAAGGTGATCGCTCCGTCTCTCTCTCTCTCTCTGTGTTTCGTGTGAGTCTGAAACTGAAATTGAAGTGGCGGCAACACATGAACAAACATTTATTGGAATTTTTACAATTAGCATATTTTGCATTTCATTTCATTTAATTTTTTTTTCTTGTATTTATTTTTTATTGTTTATTAAGTTATATTGTCTCATCTCGTTTGGAATGCTGTTCTCTTTCACTTTGATTTATCGTACATTGATTTTGTATCCATTGAACGCAGTTCTCTTTAATAGTCGCTTATGACAGTGGAATAATTAAAAGTTTTGTGTGAATACATTTTTTTTTTGTTGTTGCTCTTGGGTGTTTTATTTGTTGAAATCTCATCGATCAAAGTGGCAACGTGCGGATTTGTGTGTGTCTGAGATCAGCAGCTGATTATATTATTGATTTGATGGCGCAGATAAATTTGGCGAAAGCCGACCGGGTGGGCGAGATTTTAATGGGGAAATCCAGTCGAGCTGGAGCTGGGAATGGAGGACAGCTGTGGAGTGCAATGTCTCAGTGGTGGTTTTTGTGCAAGGGGTGGAACATAGTGGGAGGTGCGGTTGATCTATATATAGGTCCATTTTGAAGCTGAAGGGATTTGAGGTATTTTTGGACATTCCGGCTAAAATTTCCTAGTCTTCTGAATGAAAATATGCTCTCAGGGGTTTGAAAGATATACGCAAAAAGGTAGGGCAATTGAATAAATTGAAATGAAGCTGTAATTTGTGAGTGTCCACCTCTGTAAATAAATTCTATATTGGAACAGTTGTTCGATCGGGACTAGGACCAGACAGTGAGACCTATCAGAACCCGTCTGCGGCTGGATTGAAAAAGTCTTCGGAACTATTAACCTTCGTGAATTAAACAGGTTAAATCTAGACTCTCGTCTTCTTAAACTTCAACCACAGGGTCAAAGTAGCATGTTGAATCAGTGGAAGACTGATTTGGAGCCATTTAAAACTGTTTCACTGTCACTCTCCGACTTTAAGAACAGTATTGAATGTAAAAATGGTTGGTTCTTGAAAACCGTGGAGCTCTGCCTCGAGCACGCTTGGTCTTTATTTCCTTGGTACTCGGAAATATTTTCTTGCTGCTTAAGTCTATAAGGCCGTCTTTAGGGCGCTTTGAATAAGGAATGTATCTTGTCCCTTCAAATGGTTACTAAGGAGTCAGTTTTTTTCTGAGTGATGCGACTTTTTAACCTCAGTAACTCCTTCCAGAGTTCTTGCTAAACAATAAGGCTAAGCTCATAACACGGTAAGATTAAAGCTATTGAAGAGGTTCGTTCGTTCAGTTCTCTGTGATATGTTACCTCCGTTTGAAACAAGGTTTTGGTAGAAGTGCACTCCCTTACTGAAGAGAACTTTCTTATGAAGGCTGTAATTTTTCCAGATGCGCAATATTTCCCTCAAGCTTTAAATCAGCATCAAAACGAGACCCACGACTCTTTTCCCTTTTCCGAAACCCTTTATCTAAATACCTAACTAAATTTAACTCTGAAACCCCTCCAATTGAAGACCCACATGTCGCCTGGAAAGTGCTCTGCAATCGGCCAAAGTTCCCTTTTTTGCCAACCCCGATATGTCACCACTTTGTCTGGCTCTGCGGAAAAGTCAAACGAATTTCCGTAAGTGAATTCGCGAAGTGAATGACGAAATCATGACAATTTGTTTGGAGTGTTTTTATTTTTCGCATTGTATTCCTTTTGTTTAACTCGCCGCCAACAGACAGCGGTATATAATAAGTAGGTAATGAATTTGCAATATTTATATTTTATTTCGTATTCAACGGATATAGGTTGGTCGGCGCGGCGGCTGCTCGTGTATGCAACGCTTGTCATATTTTATGTTCCCGTGTCAGTACACCATGTCAATCGAATGTTTATTGTTTTAAATGGTTTCTCATTGTTGCTGTAGCATGTCTGCTGGTAGTCAAATTACATTTTATTGCCGAATGGATATATATTTTTTGTGAGTGTTTACAACTAAAAGACGCCAAAGTATGCAATTTACCATAAAAGGCAAATAAATCAGGCGGTTATGAGACACACAGTGCATAGGGAATTGACGGTCGTTTTTCTGTTTCCTTTTTTGTTGTGCATTTTTAAGTATGACCCTCTTTTGCTGGATGAATGTTAATTGGTGTTTCGAATTTTGTTTGGAATTGGAGACTTTTTTTCTTTTTGCATATATCTGCAAATGTGACATACCAGGGTCTGTGAGGTTTTGTGGACTTTGTTGGTCGGTGAAATGGAACAGGGACTGGGACCTTTATTCGAAAAGTAAGTTAAAATTCCGGATTCGTGTACGACTTTATTTTCACTCGTTAACTTAACAAGAAAAGCAGCTAAAAGGAGAAGCTGTTTCAGGTAGGTAGGTCCAAGGTCTGGCGGTTCTGAAAATCTAGAGTAACACCTATT
The DNA here is from genome assembly GCA_951230905.1 of Cheilosia variabilis. Taxonomy (NCBI): domain Eukaryota; kingdom Metazoa; phylum Arthropoda; class Insecta; order Diptera; family Syrphidae; genus Cheilosia; species Cheilosia variabilis. The sequence continues at coordinate 55,351,884 of OX579680.1, read as the reverse complement.
GCGCACCCTTTACCAATTCAGCTTTACGAATTAAATCAAATTAAAGTGGGTTCCGGATTTTTATGTAACTGAGGGAACCGAAAAAGTCGGTAAATTTGACGGTAGAGGTTCAGAAACACCCTTTAGCCTTAAAAGGATTTAAAAACTTCAATTGTGTCGCAGGTCTAAGACAGGCTTTAAAAGTCTTTAAAAATTTAAAATTGTGTTTCAGGTCGAAGACAGTCCATGGTAAGAATGGAATATAAAAAAATCTTAGTAGGTTATCTTACATCTCATCAGGGTTTATACGATCCCACCTAAAAAAAAATACTCTAGACGACTCTATAGAATGCCGGCTTTATCTTCAAGAAAACGAAACAGCTGAACACATAAAACGTCAATGTCCAGCTGTTTGGGCAGTCACAAGGAAGATCTTTTCTAAGGAATGATAATGGCGGTCCAAGGAGATGAACTCCATGAAAAACCTACTATATCTCAATATCTTTCTGGTCCTCATGCTATATTAAGGTTTCTAGGCCGACAAACCTTTTATAGGATAGACGGGCTTAAAAAAAAAACCTGACTATAAGAACATCTCAAGCTGCAAGAGTCAATGGAAGTTTTTGGGTCGAGTGTGCAGAGCGTGTGTCTTTTAAAAAGCGTGGCGGCTACAGCCATACCATTGGGACTGAGGGTTTAAAGCTTAAAAGAAATACTTTTCCCGTCAGATGATGCGGCCATGTTTGATATACTTTCATATATTATACTGAATCTCGCAATTGTAGGAGCCATACATTGCGTTTTAATAAAACATTGTATGGAGGGTGCCACGCCCCTTTTTTAGTCCAGCCCACCTTTCGCGGAAAACTTGGTACAGATAGTGGCCGTAATTGTACCAAATTTTGCAATTCCGTCTACAATAAGTTCAAAGATATACCTAGCTTTTTAAATGAATTAATTGTTTGGACGGTGCCACGCCCTCTAATGCGAAAACTTTGATTTATTTATTTCTTGTCACCAACGAACAAAAATCTTTCATAGACATAAGGTCATACATTACAAATTAAATTAAATTAAATACAAATTAAATTAAAAATGAAGAAATAGGAAAATACAAAAGAAAAAGTAGAGCAACAAATTAGGACTGAACACTATCAAGTAATTTTCTTTTTATGGTGAAAATTGACAAGTTAAAATCGATTAAATTGACATAAGCATTATATGATATCATTAAACCGTTAACCGAAGTTCGTACGAGAGTGGTCTACTCTAAAAAATCTAGTGCATCGCAGGTTAAACGATGGAACATTTATGTTGAGGAGGCTTAGAATGTCTGTTGAATCAATCTCTCCTACAAGGGTCCTATGGACAAAGACAACTCTTGCCACGGTTCTCCTAACTTCCGATGACTGTAAGCTTATCAACTTTAACCTAGATATAAAGGGTTTTCCAATAAGAGGTGTTATTTTGGTATTCAAAGAAAAATGTAATTTTTTGAGACAAATGATCGGATGTTTATTTCATAATAAAGAGGAAGGTATGCCGTTAATAATGAAAAACAACATCAGCCAAATGGCCACCACGAGCACGCATACAGGACCATATCCTTTTCATGAAATTTTCCATAACCAAATCGTAAAGTGGCTGCCCTATGTCCTCGATAGCCTCTCGAATTTTATCTTTGAGGTCTTGAATCGACGCTGGGCTGTTGGCATAGACCTTATCTTTCACGTGGCCCTAAAGGAAGAAGTCGCAAGGTGTTCGCAAGATCACAAGATCTCGGTGGCCAATTGTGATCACCTCTTCGAGAGGTAGCACGGTCCGGAAACTTTTCCCGTAAAAGATCAATGGTTTCGTTGCTTGTGTGGCACGTAGCGCCGTCTTGTTGAAAGTAAACGTTGTCCAGATCAATACCATCCAACTCCGACCATAAAAAATCAAAAAACAATAAAAAATTCACGGCGACCCAAAAATGCTTTAGTTTTGCGAACTGTGAGTGAGCAAGATTTTCACCATTTTTGTATTGAATTTTAATAATTTCAATGCGTTGTTGAAGCGTGTATCTCACAAGCATTGCGCCTTAACATTCCCCATGTTCTATTTGACTTGTTTGTAATAGACTCAACATGGTAATTAAACGATAGGTTAGTGTCTAAAAACACACCCAAATCTTTGACTACGGAAACCCGGGGAATGACTACACCATCAAAAGTATACGTATACATAACAGCGGGAAAATGTTATGACAGAACATTTAGAAACATTTAATGAAAGGTAGCTTTTAGAGCACCACAGATGAAGTTTCTGAAGATATGAATTTAGAAGGTGAAAAGAATGATAATAAAAAGGAATAAATTTGACAATATCGTTGACAAACAGAATGAAAAGTAGAGGTCCAATGTGACTTCCTTGAGGAAAACCATAGGTAACCGATATGTGTTTCGAAAAATCATTACGAAACTTTACATTTTGAACTCTATCACTAAGGAAGGAAGAAAGCAATTTTAAATAGAAAATTGGAAATCGCAATTTTGTAAGTTTAAAAAGTAAAATTTTATGGTCAACTCGATCAAAAGCTTTGCTAAAATCCATATAAATCGCATCAACCTGGTTACCATTACTAATTTCAGAGAACACAAAGTTGGTAAATAACAAAAGATTGGTAACAGTTGACCTCTTTTTTACAAAGCCATGCTGATTACGGCAAATGAGGAACTTACAATAGAAATGTAATCTTTCAATAACAAGAAAATCAAACAATTTTGGAAGAGAAGATTGCTTACATATACCTCTATAGTTTTCAATTTTATTTCTCCTACCAGACTTTAAAAAAGGGAACTATAAAAGAAGTTTCCGAAACAGATGGGAATTCGCCAGTTTTTAAAGATAAGTTAAAGATATCACATACGATTTTATGTAAAAGGGAACGCACAGTTCCTTAGCATAACAGAAGGAAGACCATCAGGACCAAGATTAATGCTCGACTCCGAAGCAGCTAAATTGAAAAGAGGATAAGGAGAATCATCAATATAATTAAAAAAATTCTCATCAATCAACATGTCATTTTTCGAATATACTGTGATTGAAAAAAGCTTGCAAAATTATTACAAATAGTTTCGGGAGAATCCGCGAAAATTCCATTAAAAGATTGTGAGGCTGGAAAACCATCACTTTTGTTTTAAGAAATTATAAATTTCCAAAATTTGTCTGGCCTGGAAGCAAGAGTATACTGCAAGAGTATTTCATTTAAATATACAAGGTATGCATGGTAGATAGAAGTTTTCAACTCAGACTTCAGCCTTCTAAACAAAAAGTAATCTTCATTTGCCAAACCACAACGCCATTTCTTATAGGCTCGGTTTTTTGTGTTCTTAGGTTGCGTGTAATTACGTTGTCCCAAGGACATGACTCAGCCTTATTTTTAACGCGAACTACAGGAAAGACTTCATGTAAAATAGCCTCCACAAATTGAGGATGATTGAAGGTCTATTGACGAAGGAAGGAATATCGATTCTTTAAACATATAAGTGATATCTAAAGACAGACAGACAGGAGTGTTGCTTTTAATTTTCTTGTAGTTGATTGATGACTAGATGAGCTGTTATCGTCGGTGGTGAGGACATCTTTTTGGGTTTCCCCGTGACAAAGCAATTATTTCCTATCAATGGCAGGTTGATCCCAAGCCCAATTATACTTCATTTTCCAGGCTGTTTAAAAGACCCATAGTTCCTAAAAAAAATTTCTAGATACAGTCCGTAGGTTAGATCTTTCTCTACCGTTTTGTCCGACCGAAGGAAAGTGCCTTCAGACGGGCGGATTTTCGTCAGACTTCGTTTCTAACTGCCTTAAGTTTAAATCTAGAAGTGGCATTGGCATTTTATGTTTTAGCTCCCAAATTGATAGTAGGTACTTCCCAAGTAAAGTTTATATTATTCAAGAGCAAGTTACTTGGAACCCAGTCGTGCACAATTTTTTTTTTTTTGTTCTTTATATTGCTACAGCTTTGTATACTTATTACACACCAAAATACTATGTATCGATTGCAATAAAATCACGAATGCCTGCCAAATTCAACCTGCCACAATCCTGCACAGCCTTTCTCATAAATCCGTTAAACTCCATGGCACCGCCAACAACTTTGCACCACAGTTTGTAGTTTCGTCTGACTTCTTCATCAGATCGGCACACACATGTTTACCATACATACCCTCCACGAGTTCGGATTGTAAAATCGTTTAGGAAACACCCAGCTGAGTGAGAGAAAAACCTGTGCTATCCCCCCCTTCTCGATATCAATTCCCGCACACGGCGAAAATGTAATCAAAATTGCCTTCAAAATCGCTACCACTTGCTGGGCTCCACTTGCAAGATGTACCGAGTAGTTGCGCTTCTAATGCCATTTCAGTGGCACCACAGGTGGTGCATGCCCACTGCCCATGTGCTACCACCATGATGCCACTGTTTTTAATGGCTGTTTCGCCTTGAGCACACCATCTCTCCTACCTCGGAAGTGGTATGGTGTTAAATTCCCAAGGCATTCGTCAGGCCTCGTGCATAATGGCGACGACATCATTGATGATCATGCTGATGATGACGGCACTCTCCAATGAAATAGAATCCACCAACTAGACACAATCTGCTTCCAAATGATGGCTCAAAGGATTCGCTTCAACTGATCCACTCGGTCAGTCAGCCAGTTATTTAAAAAATTCCCTTAGTCACTGTAAGTAGGGGGACTTGAGTGATTTGTTTACCTTTCGATCGGGCAAAAGTCCATGTGTGTGCTCAATTAAGATGACCTACGACAAGGTTGAGTACACACATCAGCCGACTTCAGCTTCAGTCAAACAATGAACCGATCAGGCAAAATGACATTGACATTTATTTGTTAAGTGGCCGCGCTAAGGGTGTCAAGTTCAATATTTGCATTCGAATTATATGTCCAGCGGAATGAGGAATTGTATTTCATTTTTATTTTTTTGGGGAATTTCGTTGAGTTAATTGAGTTCGGCTTATGGAAATTGGAGGCTAGAAGTCTCGAGTGCATGCTCTTAGTCAGCAGAATGTCCTTAAGCGAAAAAAATTAACGCCAATCAATTCTGGGAAGCTCTGCGTTGATTTTAGTTTGAGTCGGGTGGAATTGTGTCACCCAGATTGCAGTTAAATAAATGAGCCGTGGCGTAACTGATATTTAACCTAAAACACTAATTCATCTCGAGAGACATCGTTATGGAAAAATCCCCTCAACATAAGTAACTCGAAGGAAAGTCGACGCCATAATTGCTTCTTTTACGATTTTCTGGTTAGGAGACTCCAGTGTTAAATGGCATCAACAACTCGTAGCCAAGAGTCTCGGTTTGATGGAGTATCCCGCACAGAAAGATAATTACACGCTCAGAATACCAGTAGCACCTGTTGGAGATTTTTTTCAAATAATTTGTTGGTTTGTTTGCACTGACTATGCGAGTCGCATCGGACCCCTTCGTTGCCAAACCTTTTTAGCCCAATCTAACCTTCTCTGCATTGAAGGGGGTTGCTTGATTTTATTGTGCAAGTGCATGGAATCTACTTTGCAAAATTAAATAAATGGACGAGACAAAAATTGTTTTAATCAAGAGTAAGAGAATTGATTTTTTTTAAAACCAAATAGAAAATAATAAATAAAAAATAAAAGAATATTGTTCCTTTAGAAATCACATTTTTTTATGTACGATATTGTTATAACAATTTTATTATTTCTCCATTTGCAGGTTACCACAGCTTACGGTCTATGCCAAGATTATTTACCTCCTGATGGTGAGTACATTTGTTAATATGTAAGAAAAAATCGTAAAACTAAAAATTGCTTTTTATGAACAAAGGTGTGAGGATTTTTCAAACTCCTCTTGGGGAGAGATTCTTCAAAACAACATTTTGGCTATCTTATTTATTGAAAAAAAAAAATTAATATAGTGAGCTCATCATTTGGGAAAAAATCAATTCTTGGGAAAATTTTTCTAGGAAAATCCCACTTTCATTTGGTCAACCTTACATCTGTATCTATACATATAATAAAGCTGTAGCCGTTTTCATGTGTTAACGGTTAGTGTGAAAACTACTGCACATATTTCGATGAAATTTTTTTGAAATGTCACTTAAGATCCTGAGAAGGACATAGGCTATTCCTTTCATTGCGATGCCTATTTTTTGGGAGTGTTTTTGACCAAAGTGTGTTTTTTTTTTCTGACTTACTGACTTTTAATCGTCATTACTCGAACAATTATCAATCAATGCAAACAAAACAAAATACTTAACAGAGCCAGTACTTCCATAATTATTTTAAGCAATCAATTAACTTTCTGTGTCATTTAGAAGCTGAGCTACAACTCAAGATCTAACATGAAAAAACTAAATTTATTTTCTCAAATCGAAAATTATCGGCAACCGTTGTTCTGCTTTGGGGTGGTTATCTGGCTCACATCGCACAAGGACATACATTTCAACAAAAACTGCTCGAAGTTTCCTCTGATTAAGTGAAACGAAAGAGAAGTATGCGAGGTGAATGAGGATATATGAAACAGCGACAATGTTTTCCTGAGGAAATGCGCAGATGGCTGATGACTGCTAATTTTTGCATTTTTACTCTTTTAAAATATTAACAATTGAAAAAAGTTTAATTTTACTACATTAAATTTCAACTACGCAGTTGTGTACAACTTTGATTCAGGGAAATACTTTTCTTCCATTCATCTTGCCCGTAGCCAGCGCTGCAGCAACAGGCACTTTCAAACATGTTTGGCACCTAGGCACTCATTGGCACTTAAAATTTATAAATTTGGCACTCATAAATTAAAAAAAATAACAACTAAACCTCCCGAAAAAAATTCAAACATTGGTTCATTTGTTTCTCTCCTGTGTAAACCCATCATTTTGCAACTGACATTCGCATTGTGTTTGCTGGTTAAAAGGAAAAGTCTTCTTTTTATGTCAAATTCAAAAAAAATTAAGGAATTTCCAAGGTATTTATTTCTTCACTAAAGCGTAGTACGCACCTGTTCCGAAACAAAAAATGCCATACTAAAATGACACAACCAAATCATGAACGAAAAATTTCGCTCTTCCTTTTGGCGGAAAATTAGGTAATTGTAGTACATTGCGTGGTACAATTCTCCACTCTCTTTTCGCACATATTTATTGTTCGGGACATTATTTGCTTGCGAAAATTTGACACTTGTACTGCGGTTTTACCAGGTTTCATAAGAGGTATGTGCCAAATTTGAAAAATCTTGGAGGCAAGAATAGGCAAACTCAAATATAAAGATCAAAAGTGTCCATTTTTTTGCAATTCTGTAGGGTTACTTATTCTTATTACATTGTTTTTAAGACTACAACATTAAACTTTTCTAGTTTCCATTTTACAATGTTAACAAAATAAAAACGGCTATGGAAACGAGATTTTATATTATTTTTTTTTTCGAAATTGGTCGGTATAAATGTGTGAAAATCAATTGCAATATATTTCTAGTGCAAGTGAAAAAGAATTAAAATTTAATGTTCGATTTGGCAGCAGAAATGCCCAATCGAAAAAGACATAACTGTTTGGAAAGTTTTAGAGGCCTTCGTATAGGTCAGAGTACGTTCGCAATAGAAGTACCTATGCATTTAATAAATTCCTAAGGAGCCTAAAAATCGCCAAACTTTAAAGTGAATATAGCGTAAATTAGGAAAAATTTCAAATGACAATTTTAAGGAGCCAGTGAATAGTTGGTAAACACTGATAATTGTGTATCAGCTGATGGAACTCTCCAAAAATTATTTTCCGATGGATTTTCGCAGGCGTTTCGCTCTCCATTTGGAGACCAGCGAAAAATGTCGTCCCGCGACAGGTGCGTACTAGGTTTTATAAATTTTATTATTTTTTTCTTTTGTACACACAATTTATTTTAATGAAGGAATGAAAAAAACAAGATATTTATAGTTTTTGTTTGAATATATGAGTTTTTTTTTATGGTTTGGTTTTGGAAGTTTGGCACTCTGTGGCACCCATCAAAAAAAAATTGGCACTCTACTTTTTTTTTCCAGCTGCAGCGCTGCCCGTAGCCCGTACAAACGACGCCACGAAAGAGAGTCGACGGCCGAAGAGAGTTACAGTCACTCATAGGAAATGTAAGAGAGAACTTTCAGAATTTGCGGGAAATCGGGTAGGAACGCTGTTATGTTATCTTAAAACATAGGTTTTGTTGACAGTTGCCATTTTTGCACAGAAAATTCAAGGTAACCTTGATATAATCCAAATATAATAAATGCGAAAGTAATATTATTTTAACGACCGCAAAACACATTTTTATGAATTTTGGTAAAAGGATAGATCATAGATGGGATCTCTGAGAATGACATAGGCTACTTTTTGTAGCGAAGACAAAACAAGAAGGGGATGAAGTAGGGGATCCAAGTTTAAATTTATTTCTCAAGTTAGGGATAATAAAACTCATCATAGGTATCTATATTTCGAAATAAATAAATATATTTGATGCGTTTTTTACCAATGAATTTAAATGTGTAGGCTAATTGATTGGCTTGAAAGAGAGGATAGTTTTGGACCCGATAAGTGGCGCTGTTGTTGATATAAATATTTTAATTGAGTTACTCGAAGTACTAATTCTACGCAGACGAAGTCGCGGGTACCAGCTAGCTTGGTCTATATTTCAAAGAAATCGGTTTCTAAATAGATTTACCCTATTAATGAACAAATGACAGATTTTATTTAAAGAATTTATTTTTATATGGTTTTGCAATATAAAGAATATATTTTATTAATTTTTAAGTGAACTTCAGCTAAAAGGCAAGAAAATAAAGTTAACTGCAAAATAGGAGCGTGTTTGGCTGACACAAAAATTAAAACAAGGACCGGACAAAATGGTATGAATTGCAGCCCCTGATGCCTTTACCAGCAAATCTAAATATTTTTACTTGTTAACTACTTCAATACTATCGCTGTTTAGGATCCACCATTTCTCACTACTCTCAGCTCGATTTTATCCCCTAAAAACCATGACCCTTGGCTTTTTTTAAATAATCCAAATGTCCCAATAACAGAATTGTTTTAGTTTGATAATTTGAAACGAGGGAGTTTCAGATAAAACAACCAAATCTTTTTTATACAAAAGTACTTTTATTTCCACGTCTTCATAGCGTACGCCACCTGGTGAGCAATCGTAAATATCTTCTATAACAAAAAGAGGGCAACGAGAATTGGACTCACCAGGCAGCTTTGTGGGACACCAGTTTTTCATGGAAATGCGTGCTTTTTGCATTTTTCATTCGGTCTGCAAATAAAAAAAGTTTGACTTTGCGTTCTATACTATGGGACCACTTTTTTTTTTTTTAAAAATAATTTCCTTATTCACGATGTAACTACATATTTACAATTTTATCCGTTGACATGAAACAGAGAACAATATTAGGAACGTATTTCGGGTTTAGATTTTATCCCATTTGTCCATTTTAGACGGCAGTTGCATATATTATTTGTATAGGAAAACAAATTTTGATTTACATACTTTAAACTTTGTAATAGACCTCGAAGACGTTGCAAGATCACCCAAAGCGTTTTTAGCGGAATTTTTCATTATATGGGCTTGGTTGTTAGTGGGCTGGACGACTTAAGTTTGATGAGTTGACCGATTCCGTTCGATTTAAAAATAAATCCAATTTATTAAAACATCGTTGACAAACAAAAAAAAAAGTCCAAACAGGAACAGAAAGAATATAAAAGGACAGTCATCTTGATGTGGTTTGTGGACTATAGGAGTGTCAATCTGGACTGTGGAAGTGGATGTATTCAGTTAGCGTTTCGGATTACTCAGAAAGAACGAAGCGCTTGATTCTGCTGTCATTTCTCTGGGTAGAGACAAATTTATAAAATTTATTCATTTTATAAAATGTCGAAACTTTCGTAAAATAGTTTGTATTACTTTTAAGTTGCGTTGCTCGAAAAACTAGTTGACAAATACATACAGCGCTCTATGCCACCATATCCCACCATATCACACTCAAACAGTAATGTCAAAGAATTATTGGTCTTATGAAGTCTTTTCCATGACCATTGCCATGATTTCTATGTCTCATTAGCTATACCCCAAACAAATTTTTGTCAAAATTGTGACTTCAAAACGAGTCTTTGCTCTTATTTCCAATACAATTGAACTTTTGTTTACAACAAAAATAGGTACTACGACGATTAATTCATCGCGATTTTCTGACGATTTTTCCGACCTTCACATCGGAGCCAGAACCTCCGGCTAATGTTAGGCTAGTTAAGTTTTAAAATATCTATGAAGTGACGAAAAATAAAAGAAACCGCGTACCGGACTTTGTAAAGAGTAAGATCTTGTTCATCTCAAAATATTTAGTCTATGCCCATAAAAAAATTGTGCACGACTTCATCGCACTAAACTTTCTTCTCATATAGCAATTATCCCTATAGGCTCTTAATTAAAACAAAATAAAATATAAAATCGAGACTTATTGTCTCGAAGTTTAGACTTACGGCGTATAGAAAGAAAAGGTTTAAGCAAATCTGTACCTAGCAAATTGGGCCTCAGTCAAATGTGCGAACGGGACTTGAAGCTTTAACAATAAAAAGTCCTATTGAGTCTTTTTTTATTTATTTATTTATTTTTTCAATGTCCCGCGCCCGACTATTTAAAGGGTCGCGAGTGAAGGAAGCTTTTTTAGACTTTCGCCACTGTGTTTAAAAAAAAATTCCTCATACGGTAAAGGACCATTTTCGGACTTGATGTGATCCTAGTTTGGGGGGGGGAATTTGGCGGAAAATTTAAAAAATCAGAGGTAGTTAGAATTGCCAGACCCTCGTTCATTATTTTACGAATTCAGACCCCGAGACTGGCATTTACCGATAAAACGATACTTGCCCATACAGTCGCAATTTGTAAAAAGAAACTCATTGTCAACTCGAATAACAGTTCTATGAAAACAGTGTTAGTGGCAATAATAATAACCAGCTTTTCCTCTGTAATACACCTTAAAGACTATTACACCTATTCAGCTGAAATTTGAAGCCCCTACGGAAAATAGCAGGAGGAATAATATTTTCAGCTTTTATTTCTATATCCAAACGCAGGTACGTTTCGAAGGCTTTTGCTTTTCACTGCGCAATGAATTTCCGAAATAGGACCGATCAGATTTAGATTTGGTTCTTGTTGTGGGGTAGAACTTTTATTCACGAGCTATGCCGGGTATTCAGCTAGTTGCACAATAAGTATCAGGGTCTTCTCATGCGGGGTTAGGTTTTTTTTTTGATTTTTTTTTAGTAAGTTTTAAGTTGAAACCCCTCTAAGGAAATCTCTGTTCAGCCTCAAATCTGATTTGCTTCCCGCTTTTTCTCTATTCGCTTCCAAAAATAGTTCTTCCAACGTGAGAAGATGCAATTTGCACCTGTAAAGAACTAACCTTATCATATCTTGAAAGCACTAAACCGATTTATGGCCCCTCTTCCGGCAATCGCAAAAGTTATAGCGGCGCTTGTGCCACAAGCTGCACCTAGCTTTCCCTTTCCAAAAAAGAGACGAACTAAATGAATACCCCCGAAGGTACAGTAATTATTTCATTTCTAAGCCAAGACACACCTTTCTCCTCTAATTGAACAGTAATTGAAAGCACATTGTTCCAGTTAAAAGATCGTTTCCACATTTGAATCTTTATTGCCAGAAATAGGGTGTGACACTTCTTGAAATTATAGTGACGTTTCACTTTGACGCTCGTACAAACTCACACGTCAAATCAATTTTACTGCCCGCTTGGCATTGTTTTAGTGCACAATGAAACTGTACAAAATGTTCCTATTTTTGGAATAATTTTGATTTTTATTTTCCAATCAATAATTAACTTGGCGCCGACAAAAGTTTCCATCCAACGATATAATGCTCAGTCATCGTGGATTTGCGAGAAATTCCACCGTTTCCATGTAGAGACCACTAAAGTTGGCGACACTTTTAGAAATTCCTTTAAAATTCGTTCCTGACGGTTGTGGTCGTCTAGCCTTATATTATCTGCCATGGATGTAGCGGATAAGTGTACGACACGTCGTGTTATCGTTTTACAATTGACCACACATCGTGAAATGCTCACGACACACAATATAATTGATTGCGTGAATCAATCGCTTTGGAATGCCGATACTGGGTATATAAGGCGGATTGTTATTCCAGATTTCTGGCTAATTGTGCTTTTGCATTGTAATTTTATTGCGATTGGAGTTATATGTCAAGATAGTCGAAAAGTCGTCGAAATCGTAAAGACAGGTCTTTGGGTTCGTGTTAACCAAGTGATTTCACAATAGTGCCGCTGAATTTGCGAGAAAGAACATGAAAGAATGTGAGTGGGCACTGGTAACAGGTTTTGAGACTTGTGCAAGGAGATTTATCCATTTAGGCATCGGCTTTTAGGACCATTTGATTGTGTCAGGTTTTACTTTTGGGTACCATAATTTTTAGGGCTTATTCCGAAGGCAAGAGGGAGAAGCTTTTTAAGGTGTTCGAAAGAGGGGGTCCTATAGAAAAAGACCTTAACAAGATCCAAAGCTCGTAGGGGTATCTGTCTCCAAAGCCTGACAATGCAAAACCAATATTACTCGAAAAATTTTGCGTTCGACACGGTCAAAGATACCTTTACCATGCTTCCCAGACACAGAGCAGGACTGGTATGACTAGGGTCTAATATAGAGTCTCCTTCATTTTCCTTGGCAAGGCCTTTGCTCCTTAATTGGCTCTTAAAGCCAAAGAAACAGCGATTGTCAAGCAATGTACTTCGCTTACTTTCTGTTGTCACTTTCAGAACCGAGGTGGATAAAGCTCTAAAACTACCTCAAAGGTATAGGTGAGACGTTCCGTCCAAGTCCTCGATATTTTGGGTCCCTTGTACTGAACAGCAGATAATTGGTTGCGACCTTATGCCCGACTAAGCATATTTTTCTTGTTTCTGTTAAAATATTTGCAAACGGGACAGGGATGTCCAAGACAAAGACTTTTTTAAAAATTGTGCCCCTGATGTTGGCTTGCAAGCTTTACGCATTTTTTTCAAGTGTGATGTTGAAGAAGTCATCTTTCTAAAAGCTTATTTGACATTAAAGGTCTTGGTGAGGTTGTTAATCGAATTTAACAGGGAGGCGAGAGTTCTTCATTTACATTCTGACGGGTTTAGGAGGGATGCCATGGGTCTGTGTATAGGTCGTCTCAATAAAGGCTGTCTTAGGCGGTTTGAAATCGACACATAGATGTTGCACTTCTCTTATTTTTTAACGAATCTGGCGTAGTGTTGGTTGGATTTATCGGTCACTGTAAAGGGCCAGAGGCTTTTTTGACGAATACCTTCAGTACCTAGCTGCAATCATCTCCAAGTGCTGTGGAAGCGTTATAGGTTTGTATTTGCCGAGAAAAGCATTTAAAAAGGAGTTTAGAAGATAGGCCTTGTGGATCTAAGGTGACATTCATCGGAAACAGCTTCTACCGATCCTTGAAAATGAGTTGGTGTTGGCATCCCCACAAAGTTGTGTCATAGTGCCTTAAAAAGTTCTGCCCAAACAGCCTGCTTAGACTTGAGTTTAGTTATTTGCTGTTTTCACAATTGGAGTCATTTTCGCATTTCAAAAATCTGCGGGAGTAATTTGCCCAACTATGACCCTATAGCAAGATTTCATTGCTCATATCTACAGGTCTCTCCTTGCATCTTGTCGGCTTGACAGGCAGTTCCATTATGAGCGAAACTGGTACCCCTCCCGGATCAGGGAGTTATTTTCAACTGTCAAGCATGTCTTTGATCCAGCTTAAGTGTGCAATTAAATATTCTCCGACGTTTAGGGGCTCAACCAAGAAGTCTCGTTATATTTGTTTTAAGCCTGTTCTCTTCACTTTTGACCAGCAAAATATATAAAAGAGGGATATCTGCTTCGGACAATGTTTGCCTCTGTAAAATATTCTAAAAATGATTTCAGGGGCTCAACCAACAGGCCTCTGAAGTTTCGCTTTAAGTCAGTTCCCTTCAGTTTTAGCCACCAAAATGTAGATAAGGTTGCTGTATGATTCAAACTGTGTTTGCCTTTGTAAAATATTCTAAAAATAGTTTTAGGGGCTCAACCAACAGGCCTCTGAAGTTTCGCTTTAAGTCAGTAATATTTAGTTTTAGCCACCAAAATGTAGAAAAGGTTGCTTTCTGTTTCAAACTGTTTTTGTCTTATAAAATATTCAAAAAATGTTTTTAGGGGCTCAACCAACAACTTCACTGTCCTCAATTCTTAGTTAGTTCACATTAGTTTTTACCAAGTTAAAGATAATGCTGAAGTGTACTTCCAACAGTGGCTGTCTAATAATATCCAATCAAATATTTTATAAATGTTATTAGGGGCTCAACCAACAGGCCTCTGAAGTTGAAAAATATAGAAAAGGTTAATGTCTGCTTCGGACAGTGTTTGCCTCTGTAAAATATTCTAAAAATGTGTTTAGGGGCTCAACCAACAGGCCTCTGAAGTTTCGTTTTTAGACAGTTACCTTCAGTTTAAACCACCAAAATATAGAAAAGGTTGCTGCTGTTTTAAACGGTTTTTGTCTTATAAAATATTCTAAAAATATTTTTAGGGGCTCAACCAACAGGCCTCTGAAGTTTCGTTTTAAGTCAGTTACCTTCAGTTTTAACCACCAAAATATAGAAAAGGTTGACGTCTGCTTCGAACCGTGTTTCCCATTGTAAAATATTTTATAAATATTTTCAGGGGCTCAACCAACAACTTCACTCTCTCAACTCATGGCAAGCTCACTTAAGTCTTGACCAACGAGTTATAAATGATGTTTGGTAAAAACAAAAGTCTGAAATCTTCCACCCAACTCTTGCAGAAACTTCCCTCCCACCACTTTTCCACAGCTTCCAATTCGAAGTCCCTTGATCGTTGGCCCACATACGAGTAGCAACCCATACTCCTATTGAAATCGAAAAAACCCCTCCCTCGGTATTGTGTAAAATTACAAACTGAAATCGATACCCAGTATTGAATTCCCATCTCATAAAGATCCGAATCTTTCCACCCAACAAAATCTACATACAAAATTAGCCCGAGGCTATAAGAGAAAAAAAAATGTTTCGCCTGCCATCATCGAGTGTATCGAAAATCGTCTCTTCCCCGATCGATCGATTTTACCGATTAATTTGCATAAAATAAAATAAACTCCCCATAAAGTCGGACAAAATTAAAATGACACTCCACAAACTTGCAGGGTACGGGTCGGGTATGGGCTTTCTTTTGCGGCTGCCTTCTGTAATTTTCTACGGGTAATCTCGTTGACTTTTAAGTTCCGATCTTTGGATTTTGTTTAAACAAATAAATATCAATAGGTTGTAAATTTCCCGGCCTACTGTATGGATTTTCTTATTTTATTGGAATTTAAATGGCCACCGATAGGCGGAGGGTTTTCTTCCCGATGGATTATTGTAATTCTGTGCGACACAAATCATGTACCGTGGGGCGAACGAAAATTAATGGAATACGTGATTACCATCAGCCAAAGGAAGACGACACTCGACAGCGTCTGAACCTTACACCTGCCAATCCAATCGAGGGCTTGAATGGCCATTTTAATTGAATTTTCTTCCACGAAAGTGTTCCACTATTGTCGGAGGTCACGTTGTCGCCACTCAGCGGTCTACACAACAGGTCCGCACAATAGTTTTTGAGTATTTAGAACTGCTCCAGCCAAAGTGGACTTGTTCTAAATTTGTTCTGCACAAGTCGCCCCCTCCCAAAAGCACTTAAGACCTTTCAGCTCGCCATGTACACGCGTATATGCCAGCTCAAGTGGATCGATGAGAGTCGAATGCAATTTAATTGAACCGTCCAGTCAGCGCATTCGATTTGGACTTTGTCCAATCGGCAAAAAGTTGTGCAATCACTGTCCAAGTTTTAAGTCCGTCCATCCGGTCGTCTGTGTATGCAGGGATTGGAATCGCTTGGCTGCAGCGAATGCAGAACTCTTTAGCGTCAAGTGGGCGGCTCATCGGTTGATAAGGAAATTTAAATCCTTCTGGCAGTCGGCCGTCTGAGTTTTGTCTTCGCAGCGTCGTCGTCGTTATTTGTTTATTATTTCATTGTTTGGATTTGAATTTGAATTCGCTGAACCATTTCGCTGAATCATTGTCGTCGTCAAGATGGAAATGTCACTGATGCGAGCGCGCACTGCATTCGGGTATCTGTGTCGTAAGATGTCGCCCAGATAAAGGTGCTGCCGCGCGTGAATTTGCGCGAATTTCACTGCGACGGTGACTGTAGATGTAGATCCATCAATGGGCCATTGAGGAAGTGTGTGCTCATAGCTCATGTGCTGAGTTACTCGCAGTGCCGTATACGCTGAAGAGGGCAACAACTCAATTAAAACTATTTATGAAGACATTAGGCGGGCAAATATTTGCCTCGGAAAGAAAACCTCTAAGCGCAGAACCTCAAGTGTTGGGTAAACTGGTCGACTTCTTACAGTGGCACATATGGAAGTTGGAAGAGCGAGGTGTTTGGACTCGCTGCAGGTCGTCAGATGTTTGTCTACGAGTATGCGGTGCGCGCGTTTGCCCATATGGGAATCTATCAATGGGTACTTTCCAAATGTGGGCAATGTGTTGAAAGCTGTGCGTAGACGAAAGTCTAGAAACTGCAGGTGGTGTTAGAGGGCTTCCAGATGAGTTTTTGTATCTTTTCGTTGAATTTAAGGCTTAGGACTATACGTTTTTGTGGCCTAAACACAGCACTTTTGTAAAGAGATTCTCCGAGACAGGGCATTGATGTGTATGATGGTTTGCCCTAGTTTTGCCCTTTTTTTTGAATTGAGCTACTAAGGCTGAGATGTCATTGGTCGGACATACCTTTATCGGGGCAAATTTAACTTACTTTTCTCCAACAAAGTTATTTCCAGAAGCTTTTAAAAGCTCTCAGTCAGCTTTTCCCTCATTTATTTAAGTCAGGTTAACATGATTTTGGTTTGCCATAGTCAATGCTTGTCATACTGCCTGACAGGTGGGGAATCTTGTTCGTCATCTCCATTTAAATTTGTGCAGAAGTGCTCTTTCTTAATTTTCATAAACAACTGCTGCAACTTCGGTGCAGTGATGCCTTCTTTTAAACTTTCTCCATTACGTAGTAAGACAAAGATATTGTATTCGTACAAAATTTCGAACTCGAGATGTTAATCAATTCTGACATTACGATGATAGGCGAACTCAAAAAAGTGGGTCGCTAAATTCTGTCCGTTGTCTGTCGGTCTGTATGTCCCGAGGCCTACAGCCTAAGCGGCTGAACGTATTTCGTTCAAGCTTCGGATTTAAAGTTTGGGGGCTTACAGTTCAGGGCCGTTTTTTTTTTGCATGGTAACCTCAATATTAATGGTAGTTCCCATATAAAACTTTCATACCAGTTTGATTTGTTCGAAAACGGCTTGATTTGAACAAAAATTAATATTCAAGCTTGAGTAGGTGAGGTAAACATAACTGCATACTCAGTTTTCCGCTAAAAAAAATCGAATTGAAATTTGGACATATCTCGAAAACGGACCGTTGTTACGATTGTAACTAAAAATACATTTCTAAGGTAATATGGTAATTTCTAACTAAACTAAACTAACTAAAAACTCAGTTTTTCTCCGTATTATCGTAAAATGTTTTTTTGGAAAAAATATTTTTTTAAAAATTTTGTTTTCTTTAGTTTACGATAAGTTAAGCAAAGTCCAAAGAACAGCTTGCTTGTGCATCGGCGGGGCTCTTCGTACTACCCCTTCCGCTGCCCTCGACATCCTGCTTCATCTGACACCAATTGACATCTTCAGCAGACAAATGGCAGCTTCTGCAGCCGTTCGCCTTAAAGCTACCTCACAATGGACCAGGAAAACAACTGGCCATGCCGCTATTTTGAACAATTTTAAAAACATCCCAGGAAACATCGATTACACTACACCGGAACTACAATTTGATAATAACTTCCAGGTCTCCATCCCCTCTAGATCATTCTGGGAGGAGAAAGCTTTCCTGGATGATGAATCGATCCATTTCTTCACAGATGGTTCGAAAACTGTGGACGGTGTTGGTGGCGGTGTCTTCTCTGACAGACTAGATCTTAGTCTCTCCTTCCGTCTTCCTGATCACTGTAGCGTTTTTCAGGCAGAAATAATGGCGATTAAAGAAGTCTTATCCTGGCTGAAAGAAAACGTGATATCTGCTAAAGATATCCGTATCTTCTCGGACAGCCAGGCGGCTATAAAGTGCCTGGAATCAGTCTCTATAAATTCAATAACAGCCCAAGACTGTCGTTCGTCTCTCAGAGAGATGGCGGAGCAGTTTAATATTCACCTCTGTTGGGTGCCGGGGCATAGGGACATCCCAGGTAACTGTAAGGCTGATGAACTCGCCAAACACGGAACAACACTACCTTTGCTTCCAGACAAGGACTCTTTAGGTATCCCAATCGCTACTTGCAAACTAAAAATAAAGCTGGATGCTATCGAAAGAACAAATCTTAGATGGACAACCGGCTCGACATGTCTAGCGACAAAACAGATCTGGCCAAAGCTGGATCTAAAACGTTCTAGGCATCTGATCTCCCTCGATAGGAAGCACATCAGTGCTACAATAGGTGTCATCACAGGACACTGTCTCATAGGCAGGCATGCAAAAAGACTTGGCGTAATATGTAATGATTTTTGCAGAAGCTGTCTCGACGAGGAAGAAGAGGAAACTATTCCTCATCTCCTCTGCACTTGTCCGGCGCTCTCACAAAGAAGAAAACTCCATTTGGGAGAGTTCTACTATAATGATCTTAACGATCTTAAAGACACGGCCATTCGCTGTCTCTTACGCTTCATTAGAAGCTCCAACTGGTTCAACGAGTAGGAAGAATTTAGTAGATAGATTCATGTGGTATCTCAAGGGACCGTATGGTCTAAGTGTGTCGGCTAGCCGACAGCCACTTCAACCTAACCTAACCTAGTTTACTTGAAAACGGCTAACTTAGACTGAAATTAAAGTTTTCAAAGTTATTGCGTCCTCAAATTTCAATTCGAATCACCTAAAACGCTAATTTTAAAAACTGCTCACATCTCGAAAACCCCATTTTCGACTTCGATAAAACTTTAAAAACCAAGTAATACTTACATCCCAAACATTAACTCGTACCCAGCTTTCAGCTAAATAGTTAAGCAATAGTATCTTTCAAACTAAACTTTGCAATATTTGGTACTGTTTTGTCTGCCAAAATTTATTAATAAGATTAAAAAAATAAGAAAATTTAAAAATTTAAAAATGTAATAAAAAACATAAATATTTTTCTTGTTTATATTTGAGCCTCTATAAAGCTTCCATAAAGTTTCGGTAAGGCCCCACCAAAGTGATAATCTACTGCTGATAAATGTGAGATGCTTCCGTGGATGTTAATTGCCTTTCAGACGAAGAAGTTGTGTTTTCGGTAAGGTCTATCCAAGCTGTTCAGAAAGTCTTAAGCAAGTAAATACCTGCGTTAAAGTGCGCCAAATGTGTTTCCATTAGGCCTTATAAAGTTGATGTGAAATAGCTTGGGGCATGAACCAGCTGCATTTATGCACAGTAACTGCATGTACAGTGTGTTTTTTTTTTTTAGAGGTATAGGACTTTAAGTTGGCAACACAACATTTTGTCAGATGTCAAGTGATTTATTTTTAGTTTGGTTTGCCATTTCAACATGAACAAGTTGACAAATGAACAACGCTTGCAAATCGTGCAAATTTATTTCGAAAATAATGGTTCAGTTCGCGAAGTTTACCGCAAGCTCCGTTCATTTTATGGTCGACATAATCGTCCATCAGAGCAATTAATTCGGTTAACCATGGATCGTTTTCGCACTACGTTTACTCTATGTGATAATACGCATCCGCAGAGACGTCGAACAGTGCGCACCGAAGAAACAATTGCCGCTGTAGAGCAAAGCGTTGAAGATGACCCTGACGAATCGATTCGCCACCGTGCACAGCAATTGGAGCTTTGTCCATCAACTTTATGGAAGATTTTGCGCAAAGATCTTAGCTTCCGACCTTACAAGATCCAGCTTGTGCAAGAATTAAAGCCGCGAGACCATGCAATGCGTCGTGATTTTGGTGTATGGGCCGAAAATGAGATTGATATCAATGCTGATTTTCATCGCAAAATTTTGTTCAGTGATGAGGCTCATTTTTGGTTGAATGGCTACGTCAGCAAGCAAAATTGCCGCATTTGGAGTGAAAAGAATCCACATCAGACCCTTGAAACGCCATTACATCCACAAAAACTGACTGTTTGGCGTGCTCTAGGGGCTGGTAGAGTCATTGGGCCATACTTCTTCCGAAATGATGCTGGAGAGTCAGTTACCGTTAATGGAGACCGGTATAGAGCCATGATAACCGACTATTTTGTTCCCGAATTCGTTCGAAGTTCTATACCTCTAAAAAAAAAAACACCCTTTAGTTGATGAGTAGATACATGAACCACTTAGATCGTCTCTGGCAATTTGTGACAACTCGAACTATTGTCGAGGTCCCTTAATATCTAAATACTTGACGACTATCTTTTAAGCTCCACCAAACATTTTCACATCACGAACACACTTTTAGGGCTCATTGGTGAAAGACCTTTGGTCGCACAATCACTGTCCGAGCCATGCCACGTTCCCTCTATCTTCGATAAGTCCCATCGATATGCGCATGTTAAGACCAACAACCAAACTGTCTCTGCATTCATTCCATGCCCGAAATTCCTCCAAGCAAAGCAAAACACTCTACGTTTTCAAAATGTCCCGATAGAGTATACATATCTCTTTGCAACAACAAGTCGCAGCCGCACATGTCATCGCACCAATTAAACCCTAATCTAGAAAGAAAACATTTTTGTCTCTGGCATGCCATGCCCCCCGGAAACGGCCCCTAATCTAATCATTACCCTAATCCGTCCTAAACGTTTGTCATCTATGAGTAGTTAATTTTCCATGTGGCGAAATTCCTGCTCACACCAATATCCCAACAGAAATTAAACGAAAACAAAATAAAGCTAGCTGCGATGTATCTAAACGACTTTATTATGTGCTTTTGTTGTTTTTTTTTATTTTCTTCCAAGTGTGCTGATTAAATTGACAGTCAGCGCCATACTCTTGAGTGATAAGAGTACAATGGACACACAATTAGATAAATCAGTCAATTATTTTATTTTGCCAGCACACCGCCATTTTACAATTTAATGACTTGTCAAATGGGGGCGCGGAACAAAATGCGAGAAAGGCAAACAAATATGCGCGCCTTTCTCCAAAGACTCCGTAGGTTAGGAACGGCTGAAGACGCCACGTTCCATCGATCTTGTCGATGTCAAAGCGATGTCGCGTTTCCATGGCAAATTCGAAGCTGTCCCGCTTATCTGTCCATAAATATATTAACTGAATTTGTTTAAGGTTGTTGTCAAAGTAACAGCGCAGTTAATTTTTTAGATTGTGCGTCGAAAGTAATTCTGTGGGTGGCGGTGCAGGGCCTGCCATTATCCCCCGCACTAAAATAATAAATAGTTTGCTCGGCTAATATCATTTGTTATATATGTTTGTAGGTTTTGTGAGGCCCGGTGCTACCGAGCACTTGAGTGTGATGCAACTTTCTCTGTCAAACGCTATCGAGGTTTAAAAGGGTTTTGGGGCCTGGTTTCGATTGGATTGAGGATTTACATTTGAAGTGCACCTGCCGATAGCAGCCGGAATTAGTTGCGGGTATCTGAGATTTCTCCATAACCTGTTGTGGGTGTATCTATCTATGTCTATTAGTGGGTATATCACGTGTGATGTTACCACACTATTTCGAGTAAATCACACGTATTAGTTATAAGAGAGTGTGATAGCATTTGTTACGGTACGTATTAGGAGTTGTGCAAGGGCGGTCATGAGAATCAGATAATTGGCGTCCAAATGCACCTAACTTGCAGTAGCCTTTGTCTGTTTTGAATGGCAAAATCAATGAGATAAGACTTCCCCCTTGTCGAAGGACCATCTCCCTATAAAATTGAGATACAAAGTCCACACCGATTAGCTTGCTTTGATTTACACCCAACCAACGACGTGACTACTTAAATGATCAAATAAAATCAATTTGCGGTTGAAATTTATTTGGTCGAGTTGAACCTCACATCGATATGCACTGAGATAGTGCAAGTGATTTACAATACCGATTTGCCGGGCAAACATTTTTTTAATTTCACGCATAGCGGGGATGCCCTTATTCGCGACCAGGAAATTCTTTCACAAATATTAAAAAAATATCACAAACTAGATTAGACGTCGTAGTTAGTTAACTTGGTAAAAGCCAATAACGCCGTTACTTAGCTTTGATTTATCGACAACAAATTAAAGATGCTATCTGTCTAGCTGATTATAGAAACAAGATTGGCGCAATCGCACTGTTTGCTGCCAGGGGCGGATTCGCGGTAAAAATTTTAGGTAGGGTCAGAATTTTTGTTTTTAAACAAGGTACAAATGGGAGGAGAGGCATAAAGTGTGAATGAGACTTAGAGATTTGTATAGAAAAAGGTCAAAGCCTGATAGATGTGGAAACAGTTGAGTTTTGAAGACCTAAAAAAGTTGCTACAAATCTCTAAAATAGCTGCAGTCCCTTTAAACTAAGTGCTTTATTTTTAGATGACCCCAAATCATGACTAAAAATACTCCATTAATTGACCAGGGGAAATTCTCTTTTATAGCCGAAGACCGTCTTTGCCAACTTTGGTCTAGAAATCTTCTAAAAACAGTTTGACACTGAACAATCAGTCACCTTTGAAATTTCAAGGCCACCCCTGCTTTTCACCGGTGATCTTACCTTCTCAAAACTTTCTTTTCTGTCCATGGTGTTACAGTGCCTTGGGATTGGGAGAAGTCTCCCTGGAGGGCTTCAGAATTGGAACTACGTGGAAGCACTAATCAACTCGGATTCTTACATGGAATGGATTGCCTTAAAATATTTGAGAGAGATTATAGGAAGTCCAAGGGGGTATCTTCTTTCGAAGGCATCAAGGCTAAGGAAGTCCATCTCAACCAACTCAATCACGCTGAGCCATTAGAAAGAGATTACTGGCTCTTGGGCAAATAATAGCTCCTCGTCCACAAAAATTTCCCAGGCAGTCTCTTCGATGCAAAAAGATCAAATGTGCATATTAGCAACTTGGAAGGCCTGATTACATTGAGACATAATGGGCGGCATACAGCTTTATATCATAACCCAAAGCCACAGGCGACCAGCAAATGACTCCGGATATAATCCTGCCGGCAGCGCTATAGAGATTTTTTTGAAAAGTTGCTTACGTCAGGTCCACATTCCCTTGATATGGAACGAGGAAAAAGTTTTTCGCATACCCAAGGCGAGTAAAGATTTTAATATTAGTCTGAAAGATCACTGGCGCTTTCAAAATCGGTCCGTTGGGTCGTTTGACTTGTTCATACACATATCAAAAACTGTAGACAGGGTTAAACGACCTGTTTTGGCTAAGGAAAAACATGATATTCTCTAAAGTAATCGTACCTTCTGGGATAGCCAATCGGGCTGGAAAATGAGTCTCTATGAGGTCTATAGTAGCCCGAGACCGTGGCTAATCTCTTAGAGACATGGAGGAGCAGATAAACATTTCACTTTTGCTGATTGACAGGGCAGAGAGGCATTCTAGAAACTTGTTAGTCTAATGAGCTCGCCAAACATATAAACACTAATATTGTCTTTCCCGGGTGTAAGTCACCTCATTTGTCAATGAGTGAACACACAGTTCCCCCTTGCACAAAATGGAATGCTATTCACTCATCTAATCATTTTAAGTGTCTAGTGGGCAGATCACGCAAGACGATGATCGCCTAGGATTGGAAATTGGTAAATTTTGATGATCAATCAAAAATTTTTGCACGTAGTTGCTTGTTTTGGAGGTATATCGTTTCAACGATAGTCGTCTCAGTCTCAAAAGTTATACGTGATTAGGGCCAAGGCTAAATATTTCTGACTCACAATGGCGAAATTTTCCATACAAAATTCCATATTGTGACCTAAAAATTGTGTAAGTTTTTATGTTTCTGGATCTCCCCGGACAGCAAGTGAACCACGCATTTGACGTGAAACTGGCTAAGCGTCACAAACTTAAGTCAGCTGCTGGCTATCGGCTTAGAACGCGAATGTTAAGGCTATAAAACTCCGGCTCTTGGTGGTCTGTAAAAGAAGACTTAGGACCAATAAACATTATTAATTTCGACTCTAAATTTTAGTTCAAAATGGCTTATTTTCCATACAAATTTCGAAGTTGTGAGCTTCCGTAAATTTAAAGCCGAGACTAAAATTTGGTATTAGTACGGCGCATAGCCTATGTCCTTCTCGTAGTTTTAATAGACATTCAACAAAAATGTTCATCAAACTGTGCCCAGTAGTTTTCACGTTAACCGCGGGCCAGTGTGACCTATTCAATATTTGAAATCATGTTAAGTTCAGCATGTTTTTTTTTGTATGAAAAAGTGCTAAAAATTATGCTAAATATTTTTTTAAATCAAAACCTGCTAAAAACCCAAAAAATAACATAAAAGCTGTTTTTCAGGAAAAAATAAGATATAATTCACAAAAATATCATTAAATAAAAATCACTTCGTAAAAAACATATGTTAATTCAATTAGGCTCAGTCTCTGTTCGTTGAATAAAAGTAAATATTATTTACCTGAATTCGTTGAATGGCTGCGTTCAGTGTTCACTGTCAAATGAGAATTTTAATAACTTTTTCACACTAAGGTTCGTCTGCTTTGGTTTTAATTCATTATTTTAGTTCATAATTTGGCTTAACCAAAATCCTGCTAATTTTTCCTGCTACAGCATGAAATCACGCTAAAAAAAATGCTGGCATGATTTGAAAAAAAGAGGCTAAAAATAAAATAATCGAGCTAAATTTAGCAGGAAATATGCTAAATTGGCCACACTGCCGCGGACAAACATAGAGCAGTCTACACTTTAGTTTTAAATATTTTTTATAGATTAGAGCTTGGCGCAGTTGGAAAATGATTGGCAAATGGCTAAAGATCAAGCCGAATATCGTTGAGGAATCACCAATGGCACCTTTTAGATTTTAATTTTAGTTTCGAAGTGAATCCAACATCTGTACTAGCATTTTCCAAGAGGGTCAATGTTTGACTGCAATAATAGTTTTCCGACTTTTGTTCGCTCTAAACGGAGTCATTTGAAAAGTCTGTTGTACCGTAAGCTGGGGTCACTTTGTGCCAACCGTGCTTTTTTACATTCAATTCCACTTTACGAATATACTTTTACATAAAATATGCACATTTTTTCACTGTGCAAGGCTGCTCTAAAAGCTTTCCAGTGATTCTCTAACATTTATTAAATTCTTTGTTTTTTGGTTTTTGAATAATGACATGAGATTCAAAATCAAGTTTTTTGGCGGAAAAGTGCTAGTGCGACAAATTTCATCTACAACCAAAAAACTAAAATCGCTACGGAATTGAAGGTGCGTTATTTTTTTTCATAATTTATTTGTGATGAATAATATCAACGAAAATATAAGTAAAACCTACTGTTTTAATTTTTACCAGCACTTTTCAATAATGTCGCAAGTTCATGGGGTAACATTTTACCTGTTTGTTTCACTTGGCACACAGTTACCCCCTGTGCATCGATTCTATTTTCCATATTCAACGTTCTAGGTCTCCTTACTTTTTAATTTAAAATTTGATGGTTCGAGAATTGAGCCGAAATGCCTCGAAAATAATATAAAAAAGAAAGTAGGGCCTACCCCAAAGGTGTGGTAACTTTGTGCCGCACTTTGAAGGCTTACATGTTTAAAATCGTAAGTCCTTTCTTTATTCTGTTTCTTTCATAAAGAAATAAAAGTTTTTTTACAAAAACATCAGAACCTGTCACAAAGTAGCCCCAGCTTACGGTACCTTAATAAAGAAAATAGCTTACTTCACTTCAATAGCTTAAAATCACTCAAGGATAGATAAGCTTTCTCCTACTGAGCGAATTTTTGGAATCGCCTCAGTATTTCAAAAGATTACCCCGTACATACAAATTTCACCTCTTTACAATTACCCTACTGAGGTGAAATGTCCTCCCCTTTTTCTAATACACTGTACAGGCAGACGTGAATTTAATGAAAAGGAGTAGGTACCTACCACAATGGCAGAGCATTTCATTTGTTTTCGCCAAAAGGGTGGCTCACACCCTCCATCCGCCCCTGTTGCAACCTACCTCCACCAAATGGACAACAAAAATAACTCTCCCTATCTATTTCGACTACTAGCTAATATAAATCAAAAGAAAAAAAAAGTCGCATACCTAATCTAATATTTATTGATTCCAAAGTTTATTTTTAAAATCAGAATTTATTAAACTCCCCCAGTCCTCACCGAGGAATGTCATGTGACACTAACTACCAACTTGTACTAACAACGAAATCGCATTCGGAATCTATCTACGTATGGTCGGTTGTAGATTTTTATTTTTTCCTATTCACACGCAACAATTTCGTCCGTTGTAAGGTATCACCGATATGAAAGACATGTCATGTGTAAAATATGTGAACGCGCACAGATGGCGGCTTCGATGATATTGTTCAGAAAGACAAGAACAAAAAAAAAGCCAGATAACCCAAAAAATGGTTTATAATTAAAACAGTTTAATTTACGATTTTTAAAGAAAACAGAGAGAGAGAAAGACAAAAAAAAATGGAGTAACAAACCTTTGGACTGTTGTTTTGGCACACCTTTTCAATTATGAATTATGAAATTGTACATCTACCTATTACACGAGGCGGCTTAGTGGGGCTAAAATAAAATAATGAATTGGGAGGAAATTTCTAAATGACAGTACATTTGATTGAACAGCAAATTCCAGCTGTAGTAAAAAAAATTCAATCGATGATCGATGTAAGCCGGTAGATTATGGCAATAGGGGTGATGCAAATATGATATCAATTGGGGGTCTATTCAAATATAAGTACGCAGTGAGGAGTTTTTTTTTTTTTTTAATTGATGTTGATATCATTCATGCTTTGATGTATTACGAGGGTATATAACTGGAATTTGGAGAAACATTTTTTACGAAGCGTAAGGGTGGGTGGGTTAATGGGTTTGGACTGCAAACTTTGGAGTGTGGTCCTAAGACGTGCTTTGGTTGCGTGTGGGAGACAGTGATTATGGGATACACTAAACACGCTTTTCAGGCCAATCGGTGCGTGATTTTATGTCGATTGGAGTCTACTTAATACTGCTGCCCAGCGGGGTAGGTGTAGGTCTTTTCAGCTGCCAGAGTATGGTTGATGTTGGACTAAGGTGTATAAATTGGGGTTCTATTGAGGCCTCGTGGAAGTAGGGTTATATATATAATGGCAGGGTCCATCCTTGATTATGGTGTCATGATACGTATGAGCCTTTCCTCTGTGTAAAGCAATATTTGCCACTCTCAAGAAATGCCGGAGAAATAGATTCCATGCATGAACAACTTTAGCTTCCCACCATTGATGTCCGCCTGTGGCAGTATAGACTTCTAAGCCGACGAAGCTGATTAGTTGATAAATCAGAATTAAACAGTCCATCTTCTGTTACACCCTCAAGCTACATAAGAGTCTTTTGAAAAAGTCTGTTGGTGGCGCCTACAGGCTACAGTTCAGGGTGTCAGGGTATCACAGCCTCAACCAAGAAGTCCCTTCAGCCAGCTCGGTCCCTAGCTATGGCTGCCTCCAATTACGCAAACCAAGTGCGCGCCACCTTAGGCGGGGTGTTCCTCTGCTTCTCAAACTCAGAACTCAAACACGTGACCCAGGCACCTCAGCCGCTGTATCCTTAGCTTTTTGACCAGCTCAGCGTCGCTGTATAGAGGTATTAGTTAAATCTTCTCTTCCACACTCCATCGATACAAACGCGACCGAATATCGCCTGAAGAATAATTCTCCGAAAACATCCCAGGGGGTATTCCTCCGACTTTCACAGATTCCATGCTTTTGGCATCGTACAGGACCGGGATGATTAGGGCCTTATATGGTTTTTCATTGGTTCCATGAAAGAGGGCTTTACTTCCAGATGCCTTCTAAACCTAAAGAAACAGCGATTGGCGAGAGTGCTTCGTTTGACCTCTGCGCTGATGTAATTTCACAAAAAGTCTTTAACTACTCAAAGATGTATCTGTCCATCGTGAGGTTTTGTCCAAGTCGTCCATGCTGAGAGTCCTTTCTCGTTGACAGCACTTCGTTTTATCCCCATTATTCCAAAGTGAACGTGCTTCAAATATGCACCCACCATCGAAAAGTATATCCCACGATGAAGAACAATCGGCGCTAGTCCTCGGTTTCGATTTACGACTGTAGTTCAGCTCCAGGTTAAATCAAAAAGCTTACTTACAGCTTGAAATATGTCAGGGTTCCTTTACTATTTTGTAATAATTTGGAATTATTTGACTTATGCCACGTTAAAGTCAGAAAAAAGTACATTTTGCCGGAAAACACCTCCAAAAAGTAGGCGTGGCAATGAGCGACATAGATGCCAGCTTTCAGAGTTTTAAGAAAAATTTGAATTTCATTGAAAACTGTCCACCAAACAGAAAGTCCACCACATTTTTATTATTATGTAGATCAACTACCTTAAGTTGGGCGATACATTTTCGCCCACCTCTGTGGATCAGCAAAGACACTACCCACTCCACCACGGACAGCCACCACACCTAAAAACTCCCTTTTCGTTTCAAATAAAATTTCCGTCTACCTTCGCCATTATCCACTCAAAGTTCCTGTCTAATTTTACCACTAAAATTCTTCATAACAAGCAATCTTGTGCCCATCAAAACTGATTACAACCGATAAAACTGTCAGTTTGACAGTGCTTCCTGAAAACATGTTTTTCGCTATAAAATGACATGATAGTTGGGTGCTTTTATATTTTTGTTTTTTTTTTTTTCTATTTTTATGAAACAGATGCGTGCTTCGCATTTTTGGGGTTGTTTGTTTATGTCAATATTTTTTGTTGTTATCGAAAATATTGTGAACTGTCAAGTTTTAGTAATATGTACTAAATTGTCGTACGCGGATATCTTGTCGAGGTGGACTTCGAACTGCCCCAAATCTTGTAGTGCTTGGCAGTTTCAGAAACAATTGGGTCGATTAAGATAGGGAACATGTGGTTTGGCGATAGATTTGATGTAGAGCTCGGTGCTGAGTAGGTTTGACTTAAACGTGAATGAGCCATCGAAGTTCTGAAAGATGATGAGAGTTTGACCACACCAGGTAATCGCATCGTGGATGGGACGCTTAAGAATCGTTTAGAAAATCAGATGTGATTCGTCTTTCAAGGCACATACAGCTGCCAATTTAACAGAAATTTGTTCGCTCAATTTTACAAATTTTCTCTTAAGATTTTCATAGTGGTTATCAAAAAAAAATACATTCATGTTAAATAATCTGCCACCAGGACGTTACACTAAAAAAAAATCCACAACCGCTGCAAATTAAAACCACACATCCAACGTTCAAGTGCCTTGAAACTTCAGCTTCGTTGATACCCGCAAATCTCGACAGAATTATGACGACAAACTCAAAAGGTCTCTTGATCGATGCAAAGCTACAATTATTTACACATTTCATAAAACGACTACTACCACAGTCGTTAGGCTTATCGTAGATCATCCTCATCATCACCGCCGTCAATTAAAAACAAAAATGGAAAAAAGAAATATTCAAAGTGAAAAACAAGCGTGGAAAACTTCGCAGATGGCCGACGCCGGAGGTGCTTATAATGTGAAAATGAATGGGGGGGGGGGAGAAAACTAAAAATCTTCTTCAAATTTCCACTTGAAATTACTGTTTAACTTATTGAATTGCCGTTGCATTTAAAAACAAATAAAGTGATTGGCGGACAGGTTTTCTTTTAGTTTTTCGCTTCCCCTCCCCCTTACCCCCGACTCTACATACAGTGAGGTAGGTAACCCCTTTAAGTGACAGTGGCGGCGAAAAGTGCGATTAGTTTTTTAATAGGTTTTAAAATAAGTACAAGTGTTTTCATCGTCATCGTCTAATATTGGTATTGTCTACCAACCAGAATTACCAGAACTACTTGACCGACATAGTCCATTTTCAATACCAACCTGAAGTCCTTTCACCAAATTTCATTCGCCTATGTCAATTCCTTTGGGCGCTATCGTGCTTTCAACAGACAGACAGACAGACGGGCATGGCTAAATCGATTCAGAATGTGATCCTGATTTTCTAGTGGATATATAAATTTCCAACTAGGTTTTTTACTAAAACGTGGGTTCTTTTTTAATTCGTGTCTAAATGAATTAAGAACTTTATAACAGGTGTGATATAAATTTCAGTTTTCAAGTCCACTTTGGATGTAAGTTGTTTCTTTTCTTAATTAATAACTGTCCCCTGATCCAAGAGTCCTTTAAAGACACTTACCCAACAGGTACCGATTAAAGTCTTTTGTCCAGTATAAACTCTTGAACAGATTCGTTAGGGTGCACATTTGTTCATTTTTAGATAGCGTGACCCCCATTTGGAGGGGCACTTTTTAATTTATGATTTAGATCAACAATAGCCGTTTTTTATTTCCCCCCTATGATCTAAATAGATCACTGATCCAAGGTTTACAAAAATAGTGCAAGATCCTGCTAATGAGTTGGATCATGTTTCGTGATCTGGAAACTAATTCTCACTATTGCCCGCTACGTTACGCTTTTAATTCTAAATATTGGTATTGCTGCTGCTGGTTGACAAAGTATAGCATTGCCAGTTTATTTTTGTAAATTTCGACCAAATCATTTTTAACTTGGAATTGTTTTATGTAAATTGTTTTTTTTTTAAATAAAATATCGAAAATTAGCCAACAAGTTTTCAACAAGTTAATTAACTGTAGGAAAATCCGAACATTTTTACCTTTTCCATTTAATGCTACTCCAAAAACAAATAAAATGATTTATCTGAATAAACGAAGAATCATTTCATTAAAATTTTGTTATTCATTGAGCATGTTCCTTTATTAAAAAAAAAAATACATGCATGAGCTGGTAACGCTTTTTCAAGTGTCAAATATTATAAAGCCGTAAAACCCCGGAAAACAACCGTAAGTAAATAAAAAAAAAAAACAAATAATAAACCATTTTACAGAATTTGTTTATTAGACAACGACGAATGTGGACTCCGGAGCAGACGTGGCTTTTCTGACTGCATATGGCAATCGGAAAGAAG
Organism: Cheilosia variabilis; assembly: GCA_951230905.1. NCBI lineage: Eukaryota > Metazoa > Arthropoda > Insecta > Diptera > Syrphidae > Cheilosia > Cheilosia variabilis. The sequence continues at coordinate 55,320,641 of OX579680.1, read as the reverse complement.
AATTTGAACATGCAAGGAAAAAAAAAGTATGCCTGGAACAACACGTCTTGGGAGATTTGCTTTCGCAGGGAGTTGATATTAGCCACGATGCAACCCTGTTGACAATTGCCCAAACTGTGGTAATTGATAGGCCAAACAAATTTGCGATTTCTCGAAAAGTATTTGTATTTGCCATGTACCACAAAAATATATATATTTCCGTTTCAGACGGAGTTTTTTGGTAGTCCTCTTGCAATATTTGTTTGAAATCGCTCCGAAAGATTGAAGCGATCTAAGAAAGTTTATGTAGATGGCAAACATTAAAGGCATCTACGAAGGTATATAGAATAGTATGGTCGAAATAAAGAAAAATTTGTATTCATGAGTGTTTATCTTTTTAGTTAACAATTTAATTCTATAATTTCGCGCCTGGGAGCAACGTGATTTATCTAAATGTTGATCGATCAATAAATTTATTTACCACTTATGTTATTCTGTGTGTACCTAGCAGTTCACAAACCAATTATCATTTTAGCTGTTGAGCGATGTAGTAATGAAATTGTTATTTTGGATAGTGGCTTGATCGGTACTCGAATCGGAAGAGGAATCTGTGAGGATAAAGAACGGAAATCCAGATGAACTTGTTGCTTTCTTCATCGCTTTTAAGTAAAAACTATAAAACAAGGAAAAAGCGAATTCTAAAATGTCATCGTTTGACAGGTTAAAGTGTCAAATATTACCAACATAGAAAAGTTACAACTGTATATGATCCGGGTTGTTTTATTTATCTTTATAGATAATTAGGCAAAATTAAAAACGGCTAATATTCTCTACAGAGTTTAAAAATGTGAACTTGGAATACCATTCAACAAGTCGCTAATTTACAGAACGACCTTTTTTGCGAATCAACAAATATTTCAAGCAGAGTGGCAGAACTCTTGGCCACCACTGTCTCTCATGTGGAATGTCGCTTTCGAAGGAGTTTTCTTTCATAATTCTCAATAAAGTCGTACAAACAGTGTCGTCTGTCAACAACTACATATTGGCGCGCAGTTATCAGTAGGCAGAGATCGGCATTTTTGTGTCTTATGCTAATGAATATTTACAAACTACGTGTAGTATTTTGAAAAGCTTCACTCAACCCAACAACGGTAGGTATGTGCAGCTATATCTAATGAGAGGTTACATTCTGTTGTGGGCAGAGTATAAAAATTATAATTACACGTTAGCCGCATTAGTAGTTGGATATTCTTCGATGATGAGTATTTTTTTTCCCTCTCTCACTCTTTTTAATTATTATTTAAATACAAATTGAATATGAATTTATGATACGAGTACTTAAATGGTATTATTTATGTACAAGCTTACTGGTATGTTTTTGTTTTTGTTGATAGGCGATTCTGGGTGTTATGTGCGGCGGTTAAAATGTTATGCAAAGATGATCGTCCAAGGCGTACTGTGATCTGAACAAATATTGTGGCTTTTTGCGATGTGGAGATGAAAAGGAACCGACAGCGAGTGCGGGTCAGTTGAGTTTTTCGTTGGAAATCGTGTCTGAAATTGGAGAAGATAGATAAGACACAAAAGATACAGTTAATTCGCATCCAGATGTAACCCAATTTGACTGTCAGATATTTCTATCAAGTAACCACTGCCACTAGCACTCTCTCGCTCGAAACGAAAACCAGAACAAAGATAAACCATTCCCAACAGAACACATTCATATTTGTAGTTGCAAAAGCAATTCCATTTGTTTTCCTATTTCGTGTGGTAAACCGAAATGCCAACACCAACAGTTAATATCCCCGATGGCCTTCGGAAGTAACCCTCCATAAAAAATTTCAAACGTGCGCGAAACCCTTTTACACCAACTCCAGATGCAATCTATCACCCATATCGCAGGAAAATTTATGAACGCCATCAAGAAGAGTCGGGGTATTGAACGAGCTGCCTATGATGGCGGACTTTCTTTTTCATTTTATTACAATGGGAAATTAATTGATTGGGTTATTTATATGTTTCTTGGGTTTATTTATTTCACGGAAATATCAACTGAGGCGTGCTGGCCGCCACGGGCAATATTTAAATGCAAAATTATTGCAACTCAATAGAAAGAGTGTCGGGTCGACACCCAGGAGTATATGGGAGTTTCAACTTAGCGTTGGTCGCTAAGACCAGTTAGGGATGGGATTTAGTTGACACTTGAAAAAAAAAGCAGATAAAATGACAGCCGACTGACTGAAATTAGTCTTGAAAACAGCGAACGAAATAAAAATATTGATCGAATGACAATAGGCATAAAAAGAAACGAGCGAGAAAATGCGTAAAAAAACGGTTCAAAATACGCGTCAAAAAAACGCGTAAAAAAAATAAGCAAAAAACGAGCGAGAAAACGCGTCGACAACCCGCGAAGAAACCGCTTCAAAAACGCCCGGAAAATACGTCAACAAACGCGTAAAAAATAGGGCAAAAAAATGCGTAAAAAACGAACGGTAAATCTGTCAAAAAATGTTTCAAAAACTGGGGGAAAACGCGTAAAAAGCGAGCGAAAAAAGGCGATAGCGCTTGAAAAAGCCGTCAAAAAACTAGTATAAAATCAAGCAAAAAAAAGCGTCAAAAAGCGCACAGAAAAACAGCGTCAAAAAGCGAGCGAAAAAATGCGTAAAAAAACGCTTCAAAATACGCGTCAAAAATATGCTTCAAGAACGCTCGGAAAAGCTTAAAAAAAACGTGTAAACAAAGCGCAAAAAACGCATAAAAAACAAGCGAGAGAACGCGTCAAAAACGCGTTAAACAAGATCGAAAAAAAAACTTGAGGAAACGCGCGGAAAAACGTGTCAAGAACGAGTAAAAAAAGCCAAAAAACGCTTCCAAAACGGGCGGCCAAACGCGTTGAAAAACACGCAAAAAAACCGTCAAAAACGCGACAAAAAGCGGGGGGGGGGGGGGAAGGCGAAAACGCTCGAAAAACCCGTCAAAAAAAAACGAGTATAAAATCAAGCAAAAAAATGCGTCAAAAAACGAACGGAAAAACGCGTGAAATTACAGAAAAAGCAATTAGCACAAATGGTTTTCGTAAAGAAAATCTCCAAATCATCAAAATCGAAGAAAAATTTTGAAAAATACGATCTGACATATAAAGCGCACATTTTGCAAACCTTTTTTATTGTTTTGCAAATTTTAAAAATATCATTTTAAAAGCACAATTTTGAGCACAACTGGTATGCCAACCGTCACCATTTCCCTTACAGTATTCCTAATAGTATTACATAACCCCCCTTTGTGTGATACGGCTGACGGTGCACTTCTATACCAGCACCGCCAAACCCAATTCCGATCGGAACTGGTAGCTCTTCAACAGACTTATGTCAATCTTGTGTCAAGTGGGGACAAAAAAATTTCACACTCAAATGTAAAAACAAAATAATGGCCAATGCAAACACGAAAATGGGGAAAAGATTATCACTCGCGTCGTACTTAGTGGCGCCTAGTGTTGCCTATGGCCAGGTTAACACCTGAAAGGTTCTCCATGCATCACCTCTCTCCATCTCGGATACTGCACCTAAAACATCCCAAACGCTGTGGCTGTTGTTGTGCAACGGATGCAAATTTGCATATTGGGCAATATGGTCTGTTGCTGTTCCCATGGACGACGACGACGCGACGTGTGGTGGACCTTCCTTAAGTCCGCCTCCAAAAAAAATAACAAAACCACGAGTCAGAGTCAGAGTCAACACTGCCGACGAGTGCAACACTTGTAAATTCACTGTCGGGGACACTGACTGCGGCTTTGTTGGTGTCACAAATCGAAGTGCAGTTTATGATCCGACATGTACTCCTCATGCCCGTGATAGACCAAATTTTGTTGAATACCCCACGGTATGACACAGTGCGCGCCAGCTACTCAGCCAGAGAGCGCCTTTGGCTTGGCTCTTGTTAAATGCCACACCTTGGGTTAGTTTCGGTGGAAAAAATCAGATTTACGAGCCGTTTCAGGTGGAAAATGTGCGTGAGCGGACTGCGGGTGGAAAATCTTGTGAAATTTTCTAACACGTGTTACAAAATCGCTTATCGCAAATTATTTATGTAAATTTGAGAAACTGCTGCTTCAGGTTTTGTCGTCTGATGTTGGGAGTTGTGATCTTTAGACGGCGACGTTGACGGCGGTGACGACGGACAGCGGCGATTAATTGTCGTCAGTGTAAATTTGTTTAATTAATTGCATGTCACTTGTTGCAAAAACAAATGACTGCGTTGACATTCTTGTAACAAAAGTTGGTACAATGTAAACCAGGTTGTGTATAGTAGGACATTGGTATGGCGATAGGCAGTTGGCAGGGTCAAGGTTTAGTAATAGTGGTGAAGGGTGTGGTGGAGTGGGTAGAGTATTAAGGCACGAACGTTTAATGCGACCTATTCCAACAAGAACGACCTTATAGGCTTAGTAAAACGCGTTCACAATGTCGGAAACGGTACCAGAGGGCGATAATGAAAAAGAACCGTTCAGCTTCCAGTAGGTTAAGTTACTCAGGTTGAAAGGTGTTCACAGCCCCAGCTACTGTGAACACCTTTCAAAATAAATTGAAAAAAAAAAAAAACCTTAGAAGGAAGATAAGCTCATGAGAAGTTTAGAGGGTTTCCCTGTGGACAGCTCCAAGCTTTTGTATAGCTTACACAAGATGGGTGTTCATTAAGAAGTAAGCCCTATAAGAGATCTTTGTTCTCTGAAGGCCTTTGGCTTTTGAAGAACTACGCCAAACCTTCACCAAAAAGGTCTGAATTTGTTTACAAAAAGAATCGAACGTGGTTCTGTGGTTATAAACAGCTTTTGGGTCGTATAGTGCCTCTGAAACTGCCGGGTTACTTTACTTAACAGGCCGGGTCCTCGCCATCGTACTCGAGTATTTATCACCTTCAGTCCTCCAGACGAATCGTATTTGTTTTTACTGTGCCGTTCTCTTTAAAACTTATATACGTAGGTTCAGTTTTCCATTAACATTTCGAATGGTTTCATCTTGGCTAAAGCTGTTCGCCTGTTACTTGACTTTTTTGGACTGCAGCCACCCTTCGATGCAGCTTATTAGGCTTTCAGTTGCATCTTCTCATCCTTTAGGCTTCCTTGAGCTCTTTACCAACAATTTGTCATAGAATATGATTTTTTTTAGGTTTTTGCTATCAAACTTTAAAAATAACCTTAAAGACTTGACTCTCGATTGACTTGAAGATTTTATAGCAGCTCAACGCATAAATTAACAGAGCAACTTATCCATGGACATTTCATTCCAACGCTGCACAGACAGGTTTTTAAAGAAATACGTGAGTCCTTATCGCCCAGGATAATGCGTCAGAAAATTATGAACAAGTGCTAAAAGCCTTTGCCGCGAGTTTTTATTCGCTCCGATGTCTATAGCGCTCCGCATTATCGAAACTTCAAACCCAATGAGGTTTATCTAAAGGTGAATGAGACCCGCTAGCTATAAGTTCAACACCACGGGGAATGACAGAGAGCAGGACAACATCAGAGCCAATGTAAGACTCCCAGATTCTAGATTCACCTAGCCCCGAATACTTAAGTGTGTAGTCAGAGGCTTAAATGCTTCGCACGTTGTAAGGAAAGCTGCCCTGCATATTTCCTATACGGACATCTTTATTCGCTTAGCTTGCTTAGGTCTAGCAGAGCAGCGAAATCGACTTCAGTGATCAGCGAAACCACAGATACTGTCAAGCCCATCGTAGGGGGCTTTCAAGACCTCGTGTAAAGCTTGTCCTTCATAGATGCATTGCTGTATACGTTAGGATGGTTATCATGGATGGGCCGCGTTGAGTATCTAAAAGGTGATAGCATAAAGACAATTGAAGGCCAACGGCTTACTTTCAATAAAGGGCATCAAAATGGGTTCAGAAGGAGTTCACGAAGCTCTGTCTAAGGTCATGCGTGCCCTTGTGACGTTAAATAGTTTAGCTTCCTAAGCTCAAACGGTGTTCTCTTCTCTGCTGCAATGTGAACCCATGTCTACAAATTTTAAGGGCTTATTCTGTTTGTCAAAAGTTTCGTCTTCTTCACGGTAGGTGCGGGTAGAATACAGCCTCTATGAGCTTACGACATCTTTTATGAGTCCTACACTTGATTATTTTATTTACCACTGACTTTGGGAAGCTTACAACCTCTGTTAGAATTTTAAGACAAGGCAGACGGGATCTTTGGGCTCTCCAAATCCTTTCTTTCGATCCTTCGAAAACATGCGACTTTTAAGCATCGCTAAATTTCTGCGCTATGATGATTTTACCTTTGCTTTTAGAGGTTGGGTGGCTTACTAAAAACGTCCACAGATATTTATTTATCACTCTTAAATATAAAATTTATATACCCACATAAATATTTTATATAGCACTCCTAATAAAATAATTCCTTCTTTTATTTTCAGGTAAGTGCTTCTGCTTATATGGAAAAAGAACTATATTACTTTCATATATAATTTCGTAAGTTTTGTGATTTATTTGGTCAGATAATTAAATTGTTATATGACGCCCTTTGATTTACCTAACATTATTTGTTCAAATGTAATAAAAAAAAAATTGTTTGTCATACAACGATAGGACGACCCTGGTCTAATATTTTCCCACCACATTTAAGCCTGACACTTCATTTCTAACCTATTCCCATAGCAGTTCATTTCACTTTAAATATAAAATTATATTTATTTATTAAACAACATCGACAACAGCACCACCTATTGGCTCCAAAACTATCCTACCTTACTAGGTGGAACCAAACATACCCATCCACAAAATTCCATTGAAATCAGTTGAGTGGTTTCGGAGATTGGCTACAGCTGTAGAAGGCGATAGATGACAAACTGATGAAAAATGTGCCTACAGCGCCACCTGTTGAATTTTTCCTAAACCATCCCTGACTCAAGGAAAAAAAATCAAAAAAAAATCATTCAAATCCGTCGAGTTCTTGAGTTTTTACCCGACTAACGCACCGCAATTGATTTTTTATATATACCTACCTAGATGATTGTGTGGAAAAAACCCAAAATGTACTGGAATTCATGTGGTTTTTCACGCACGCACAACATACAAATACGTCTTCCTATTTAAGCCAAATTTCACAAAAACCATATATAGACCAATACCAAAGATGTGTTAAAGTTTGCTTAAAATCGGTAAATGCGTTAAGGCGTGAATCGGCGACAAACGAACACAATTTTAAGGCTCAATTTTTATATATACCTATAGATAATTCACGTGTCGGAATTCCCCAGTCCGATATCCTCTGACGAAACAAAACAAACGCTTGACACTCTAAGCCCGCGACGTAGCTTTTCGGATTTGAAAAACCCCAAAAAACATTTCAACAATTTCTCTTTTGTTTTTTAACGCGCAATACTGTCTCAGTCAAATCTTCTTGCGCAAAGTAATAAATTTTGCACAGCAAGTTGTGACGAAATATGTCTTCATTTCTGTTTACTTATCATTTTTTTGATTTACACAAACAAAATACTGGGGGGTTGTAAATTTTGCGTTTCATTGACAAAAAAAAATGAAGAACGTCCTCTATCTTCTATGCCATGGCCTGGCCATGCCGTCCACGTAGATGTAGATAGCGATGAATACATTGCGGGTCGATCTAAATCGGTGCTTCATGTCAATAAATAAATTGTTATTTTAAATTTTTTTATTTTCATTTAATATTTTATGGATTTCTTCGAGTGTTTGCATTCAATGAACTTGCGGGTGTGTTTTCCTTGTGGATTTTTTATTACTATATTATTGCGGTGCGCTAAACTGCTTTATGGCTCTAATTTTATTCGCAGTCAGATTTATAAAGTTTCAAAAAGGTGTGTGTCCAAAGGTTACTGGGCTTGTTTTGTTTTTGCTTGGAAGGGGGACTTGATCTGCTCGTGTTTATAGGTGGGGTTCAATATTAACCGTGCAAGTGCACTGTTTGGCGAATAAAAAATTGTGTGCCGCAGGGGTCGGCGATGGGACCAGTTATTGAGACTTTTTCGCTGTGAGGGACTTGTATAGGCAGAGCTCAATTTTGGTATGAGGATTGGAGGTTGTCTATCATTGACAGTGGTCTTTGTTTCAAATTGAAATGGTGTCCCACAGGTTTATGTTTGTAGATTTTTTATTCTGACTAATCCGTTCAATATTTTATTATTCATGTTTAAAAGGTTTTGCATAAAGACTCCTAAAGCTTTGATAGTAATTTTAAAGTCACTCTAGATTCAAGAAGGGCCTTACGTGAACCTGTTTTCCATCTTTGAGACTTTGCGGCAGTACTTGACTGCATTCGAACTCGAAGCAAGGGCTCTAGACGCCACGACTTCAACAAGTATAGGTTATAAATAGAAAGCCCATTGCATTGAGGAAGACTTGTATTGTTCAAAACTTAGCAAAGCTCAATATTTCTAACTACTCTACAGCAAACGTCAAAAATGTTAGATAAGCTCTGTGCTCGTCATTTCTACGATTCCCTTCGTAAGATGGACGTACCGTATTTACCGTTTTATCGATGACCATGTTCAAGTACTTTGTTATACCTAAGGCCATTTCTAAAAGGGAGAGGTTAAGATACGTTGGAATATAAGTTCAGTTTGCCGTATTTATGTGCAATTTTCAGTCATAAGCGAGTTCCCGAGTTGTCTCAGATTCGGCTACCAGAAAGCATGATTTACATAGAACCTTTTAAACAGATAAGAAGTCCTAAACTTGTTCTGATTATAGAGCTTGAACGGGCCTTATCAAGTAGTAACATTTTTATACAAAGAAGGTATCTAAATGACAAATATCCACTGACAGTCACTTCAATGCCTTCTGCTGTTTCAGGAGGTTCTTAAAGCTCTAAGCCCCTTTTCAAAAAAAACTACAACCGCCCTTCCCACTCCTCTCGAACCATATCTTTCTCCATACACAGCCATTAAGTATACCGGCACGTGGCTATACTTCTGCTGGTAGGTATGTACGAACTTGGTAGTATTTTCTCCAAGTCGTAAAATTGACAACACAGATATCGGCTAATTAATTGCTAAACAAATGAAATTGAATTTGTTTATAAACAACACAATAAATAATGATTAGCAGAGATATAGAATACCTACTTAAGACCACATGGTGTAGGCGTGCGTCTATACTATACCGCTGCAACTATGTATTCGGTTTATTTTTTGTTGCCAAATGAGTGTATAAATCATCGGATTTTATTTGAAAGTTCTTGAAACGAGATGGCTCTCTTGCGGTTTGGGATAGGTGATAGGCTTAGGCGTTGGCGTTGGCGTCTGAAATCCGATCCGACCGATCAATGATAAATTCCAATAAAATGAAAAATATCAAACTGTACAAGGATACCATTACGATACCATACCGGTGTCAAATATTTGCCAATTAGCGCCGCCGCCATGCGACGATGTGTGGGGCAAATGTCGCCGCAGTTTATTGTGTGTGGCTTGTAATAATTTTTAAGCTTAATAATGCTTAAATGCTTTTAGAGTGGGTCAATTGGTTGAGCGGTGTACAACAGTGTGTACTGGGTACGGACAAGTGCGTGCGATTCCTCAGAGCAGCAGTTTTGTTTGCGAATGCATTAACACTTGTCATTAAGAGACAAAGACGCTGGGCGACATCGGGTAGTGCTGTTTGCGAGGGATGGATTTGTTTTGCCGGGTCTTGCGAGGTGACGCTACAGATTGTGCACAGGGCCCATCTGGGAATGGAAAGCCTGTTGCAATCATCATCATTTTTAGATAGAAAAAGATGCCAAGTTCCAATAAATATAAGACTGTGGAGAAAAGGAACTTAAAAGCTTTAATAAAACGAAGAATGATCATGTCCTTATTCGTTATATGAAAAGAACGGTTGATCGAAGAGGTAGGTTAAAAATTCCAATAGCACTCTGGTGGTGCATACCTAGGCCAGCCAGAAACGAAATTCTAGGTAAATCCGCTAACCCGTTTAGGCTGCAGTTGAGAAAAGATGCAAATGGGCTCAAAGCTGGCAAGATCAAATATTTTGATATCTCGTTGTGTGGGAAATAAGATAGAACCCGCTGTCGGAATGTCTCCACTAGGTGGCTCTGTACCAGATATGTCTCTGATAAGTCTTTCCTTGATATTTAAATTTGTCACTTCATGAGTAGAGACGTAGGAAACAGGGTCTCAACTGCTCAAAAAAAATAACAAGCCGTTGCGTCGAATGGAAATATACTGTAAGAATCATCTTTTTTTGACTGAGAATGACAAAAGATTTTAAAACTTGCGTTTTTGGTGTATTTTTTCACATTTTTTGGGAAGTTTTTCGAAGTGATTTTGCTGACTATTTTTCAGGCGTGTTTCGTGACGTTTATCTTGTCTGTATTGGGAGCTTTTTGTTGGTTTTTGGAAGCCTGTTCTTGGATGTTTTTCGGGGCGTAATTTGGAGCGTAAGTCGGTGCTTTTTCTGAATTTTTTTACAGTCGTTTTTTAAGTTTTTCAGACGTTTTTTTGGCACAACTCGAAAGACTTATTTTTTTGTTATCGATATTCCGTCGCATACCACGCCAACGATGTTTGGCTGCGACTGCGAAAATTGTCTCGAAACTTGGATAATATCAGACCTCACTTTAACGCGGTAGTTGTCGAACTGAAAACCCAGGCAACTCTAAAGACTCTACCCCATGTGGCGATGATCAGGTGAAGAGACAAGTGTCTGTGTCTGTATAGAAATAGCCACCCTTCCAACCGCTTAAATATTGCGCCAACTCAAGTACTCTCCGCATTCCAAAAAAAAATAAAAAATTTCGTAAGCCAGCTTAAGCCAGTTTGAGACTACATTAAAATTGCATCCAGTGACCAATCGAACTGGTAGCTCAATTTAGAGTTCTACTAAACTGAAGTTGATATACGTCCACCTTTGACGCTAGCTTAAGCCAGCTTAATCTAATATTATGATTCATTCCTCACAAGGGACGCTTGGCCAGAAGTTGTAAGCTGTGTGCCCAAATTGGATATGGAATCAAAAGCTTTTAAATCACCTTTCGCAACAAAAATCATTTGGTATCATATTTCCATGACCAGTCGTGTACTTGACCAAGCAGGAGGTTGTCGTCAGTCGTCCTTTTACATATTCCCACATTGAATCGGTGATATTGCAGAAAAAGACTCTTGAAAGTATGCAGTCAATAAGCCAGTCGTGAAAGTGTTTTGTAGTCTGCGATTTTGTAGTCTCAGACTTGAATTCTGTCTTCAATTGGAAATCGTCACTCCGACCATTCCAACTCACTTAGGTACCTACTTATGAGCGCTGCAGTCCGGGCGTTCGTCGGGTCTCAACAAACGACTTTTAAGTCGATAAATGATGGTAAGCATCGACCTGGGCCCATTGGATGCCATAATGGACGCACATTTTCAACCGTCAAAACTACCACTTCCAAATAACTTTATGTCAGGTCGTGCATAATTCGGTGACCATTTTAAACAAAATCAGCAGTCGTTTTGAATTTCCTTTTCAAGAAAACGACTGCAGGAATTAAAGTGTCACCAGAGCAAATTCAAAGTCGCCCTAACTGTCATATAGGAGTCCTCTCTCTATAACCGTGTCACACTTAAAAAACTTTCCCCCATATTTGTATCAGTTGTGTGTGGCGCTGCACAACAAACTAGTTACAACAGAGGACCCTCCAACACTTCTATGCAAACTCGCATTTCCAGCGCACTCCCTCGTGTCGTGTCATCTCTTCTCAAGAGTGCTGTGCGGCCACTTGAGAAGCTCTCCTCCTGTATACACCACCCCCCATCTGTTTATATGCTAATTCCCCCGCCTTGTGCGATAAATTCAATAGTTCCGACTCAGGAAATTATTAGGGGGCGTATTGTCTGGCAAAACAGTGTTTCCCCATCAGAGCGCAATAACCTCAAGATTTGGTTTATTGATATAAAAGTTCAAGAAAACCTAAAGTGTCACTTCCTGGCCCACAGGCAGGCTAGCACGAGACGTGTGGGGGTCTGACAACTTATGCAAATGAGTGCAAACGGCCTATTCTCCGTGTGTAAGGGTTGTTGGCCTTGTTTTGGCAGTCCTCGCGCACAAACGAAGGAGGCGTATCTACTCTGATTTATTGGCTCCAAATGAATGGGACTACAAGAGCAGCGCCAAGACAATGCGGAACTACTCTGCCACCACTCATTGCTATGATTATGCCCGGCAATCAGGGATCGCTCCCTCTCTCTCTTAAAATTTTGAAAGCAACCATGTCGAATCGCAGGTAGTTTGCTGCCAATTAGCAACCCTGGCTGTAACGCGGTTAAATTTGCATGGCTACACTGGCCCGAAACGACGACGAGGACGAAGGCCGACGGCGAGATAGCCGGCAATTTGATTTGGCCCGAGAACAGGTGTTAAGAGTGAGAGCCATTAATCAAGGCGCACTGGATGGCGGTCGCTGTTACACGATCAGTCAATCAAACACGACAGACGAGAGGGAGAGCTCGCTGAATTAAATGGACATCAATTCACATTGATGGCCCCGGCCCTCTCATCAGTGCAGATTCAATCAAAACAACTACTACGCGGTGCAGTTGAGCCCCTGTGTATGCCACTTATAAAATGGCAGCAGCAGCGACTGCGCGCCATGCTGCACATGGCCAAATTGTCTACGGGCGGCAGAAAGGTGTCGAAGCTACCAGGCAGCGGCCGACAACGGCCGTTGGTCCGATGGTCGTTTCTGTCTGTCGGCATCTCAAGTGCCCTCGATTATTGTTCTTATCGACGGCAATTGAGATTGTGGCGCTGCTGGTGCTGCTGCGGAGCGCACGCGAGAAGGTGCTTTATGGCGATCCATTAGGGAGAAAATGTTTTTCTGCGATTTAAAGAGTGGAACAGTGCATGTCCATCGCAGGATCTCATACAGCTGCGGTGTCTTTATCGCGCTTCACTCTGCGTAAAGTAGTTGGTATGAATGTTTTGTAATCTACTGATGGAAATTAGATACACGCTGACTGTCCCGGGTCTCCGAGTAAATGGCGGGAATCTAGTTAATCGATGTAATTAGTGGGCGAAAGGATGGTGGCTATTTGTCGGTGTTTTTCTTTTTTTTAGGTAAAACTGTAACACTCCTTTTGAGCGCCACTGTTCGCCACGACCATTGTGTCTGGCATGACAATGATGTTGCAATTTTTGAAGGGCGATGCTGAGTAAATAAAAGCCAAAGTCAATGGGAAGCCCTCTTCGCAGTTCACTTATCCAGCGACCATCTGTTCGTCAAAATGGATTAAGTGGCATAATCCTGATGAAATATTTATTGCGCCGTTACTATTTCCCTTCGAATTATACAGTTGAAAGTCATGTTGGGGTTGATTTGACGGATTAGCTCGTGGAAATCGCAACTTTTGATGGTAGTCTCCGGTGAGCTGGCTTCGAGTGTACGGATTCACCTTAGATGTATATATTTATGAAGACGTTCGAACTGCGTTCTTAGGAGTTGTGTGGATTCTCGCGGTAATCTCCCTTAAATCTAGATCATTGACACCGACTTTGCAGGGCGAGTTGTAGACGAATTATGCAACAAATCCAACGACGACAGTGCATTTGGGTATCAAGAGATTTGCAAGAAGAGCTTATCCTTGCCCCCTGATCTGAAATCTTGCGATACGAAAAGTCGTAATGAGTCGTGGGAAGGGGCTGCAGATAGTTGGGTTCGTTGGAGCGGCTGGTGATAGGTAAAGCGGATCAAAAACTGCTTGGTATCAATGTTCCGAAAAGTACCTTAAAAATCCCAGGGAGGGTCAAACATCTGTGGCTGAAATAAAATACTATGTGGGGTCTAAAGCTGACAGAGATTTTGACGACTAAACGAAAAGGGGTAAGGGTTTCACCAAACTTTCCCGTTCATTTCGCACTGCAGAATCGTCAAAGATACTTCCCGGTTGGTTTTGATCCTCGCCAAAGCTATTGAAAGATGGCTACCTATCTATGGATGGCTATTAAAAGCTGGCTCAATAGGTCCGTAGGTCCGTAAGAAACCCTAGCTTCTCCCAATTTTTGGGACAAATGAAGGGGACCTACAGTTTTATGCCAAGTCTTAGTTAAGAAGCTCGCTCAGAATAGCTCTTTTGGATGTTTTTTTTTTTAGAAAGAAAAACCCCAAGATTCAATTTGTTTTTCCCTATGGATCGAACTTGAAGCTCCTTGTTTCTCCTAGTTCAGTACACTCGTCACTGAGTCCAAAAATATTGCTGCCCATAGTTAAGCAACACCAACTATCCTATATCGGATGTGGACGGCACTTTATTGGTAGTTGTCTGTCTTCAGCTACCTACATAGGTAACCACTTTACACCATTTTGTCGAACTAACCACAAGCAAATACCTCTTAAAATCTATCTGTAGAAAAATTCATCATAAAGATTTTTGAATATTCCTTAACCAAGCCTAGCCGATCTTTTCGTCAAAAAAGAACTTCCTTTTGACTTAAACTTGTGTCAAAAATTTGTTAAACTGATCGAGACATAAATACACCTACGCAAAAGCTGCTAAAGGGACTCGAAATTTGGTTCTTTGGTTTCAAAAGTCGTCATCGAAGAGGTCATTAGTACCAACCTTTGCAATACCTTCTAAAGGCAATCCTGCACCGATATTTACTCACAAATTATCATTACATTAAGGATCATAAAATGCTGGTCCCTGAGCTTTAAAACCTCGTCAAGAGCAAATGGCAAATGTGAACCACATAAAGCTGTACGTATTTTTAAAATGATCACGAAGGGGTCTGCCTACCTTGGCTCTGCTCTTAAATTAAATTATTAATTTTTCGAAAACGATATTCGATACTCGATACTCGATTGTAGGTCTAAATCAATAAGACAATAAGACATTCACAAGTGTCTACGAATACCTTTACTATCAAACTTCTCAAAATTATTTAATTATTTAAAATTATTTAATTATTTAAAATTAAAAAAATTACAACGCATCTACAAATCTTGACAGCTCTTTGGCCCAAGAGAAACGAACTTTTCAGACAGACGATTGTGGTCGAGAAAAAAATATCAAATATTAATAATAGAAATTTTCCTTAACTCAGGGCTGGAGTTACAAATTGTAAACCACCACTTAGGTCAGTCTTGATAGCTCTGGCGGGAAAAAAATGCCGATAAAAAATTAAGTAAGTAAATTGCTCGCGCAACAGTTCCGAAACTAAATTTAACCACCCAGAAAACAGCCATAAAGGTCGTAAACATTTTTCGAAAACGATATTCGTCATATCCACTCGATTGTGGGTCTAAATGAATAAGACCCTCATACAAACATTTTTCACAAGTGCCTCCGACTACCTTTACTATCAAACTTGTCAAAATGTATGTAAAAATTAAGTTCTCTTTCGTGGAAATTTTATCTTCAGGCACCTTCTGGAGGCTATAAAAACAGACCTCTATCAACACGGGGCCTTGTACTTTTAAGCTCATCAAGAGGCGCCAGTTGGTGTCAAAATTACTATCTACACATGCCTTCAATTTATGAAAACCAAAAGCTCAAACCATGAGATTCAGAACCCAAAACTCAATCGAAAACATCGCTGCGCCCTCAATCGCCTTCAACAATCACAGAGC
This sequence comes from Cheilosia variabilis, assembly GCA_951230905.1. Taxonomy (NCBI): domain Eukaryota; kingdom Metazoa; phylum Arthropoda; class Insecta; order Diptera; family Syrphidae; genus Cheilosia; species Cheilosia variabilis. Next base: position 55,305,073 of record OX579680.1, on the reverse strand, counting down.
CCCATACAAATAGAATGTTTTCAAAGTAGTTTCTGTTTGTTTTTTTTTTTCTGTTCCTTTTTAAGAAAAGCAATAACAAACCTTTACACCCATTTCCACAGGCAGTACTATACTGCAACTATTTTATCGGATACTCGTAAATCATACAAAACGATTTTAAGTCATTCACCTCATCGGTTACAGTTTGCCTTCTCCCTTCCCCCACCTCTCGCTGCGGTGAATTCTCTCCCTGTCTACATATTTTTTTATTTTTTATTTTTTTGCTGCGATCAGGGTTAAAACAGAACCACCTTATACCACGACAAACTTACTCGTACTCATATCTGTATCCATAAAAAAAAAGTATCAATTGAAACATTTCTTCGTCACTCCACCCGCTTGGGGTTCCTTATCAGCTTCGAGTTGAGTTTACCTAAGGATGGTTGATAAAAGAAAAAGTGCAACGACAACAACAACTTTTGATATGAAACGGGACTGAAACTATGTCCACATACAGAGTGAGAGATTGACGTACAGAACGGTATGCGTATAGGGAACTCGCTGTTGAAACCCTTTAAGTTGAACAGTGGAGGGGTGCTGATTAGGCACACAGAATTTTAGTCGACACAATTTTTTTTTGAGAGTTTGGTGAATTTTAGTGCAAAAGAGGTTGTTGGTCTCATTGAAGTGAGCCCCCAAAAAATCTGGTTAAAATGTAGGTCCCTTTCTTTCGTTACAAAAATGAAAATCTTTATAGAATAAGTCGCCAGCGACTGTGGGTCGAACCTGGAACCTGTGGTTCACCCACAGGCATCGTTTAAGATCTCTTTGTGGGTCAAAATTGTGAGTCCCTTCCTTTCTTTCTAAAGCTAACAATCCCGTTGTAAGAACGAAGTCGATAGCTTTTCAATAATAATAGGCTCTTTTTCGAGCGGTTTAGTCTCCGTAGTTGGCAGTATTGAAAGTGCAGATGTGAAATCTTTGGCTGTAGCAATTTTCTTTTTAAGTTGTTTACTTTCAAAGATAAATCCTCTCAAACGGCACATCACTCGGACATCCAACTAAAATCGTCTTAATTCCAAGTGGACCTACAATCGCGTCACTCACTGTGGTAGATACCACAATCCACCACCTCTAGATGTTATCTTCAAGTGAATTTGCATGCTGGGCACCATATCCAACCGAGTATAACTAAGGAATACGAAACAACGAGACGTCGAATCCCACCGGAACGTTGGTCTTCCAACTGGAAAGAGGGAGCCGTGCGCTAGAGGTGACAATCACGAAACAGCTCACTAACATTTGGTCGCAAGCAATCGATAAGAAAATCGATTTTCCCTCGCATACCAAAGTGAGTACGGAGTACATCGCAACATGGTCGTTCTTGTGTCGGTTATGTTACGTAAGTTATAGGGAGAAGCCGAAGATCCTCCACCATCGACAGCAGGCTGTGTCCAGTCTATGTGTGGAAAGAGCGATTTTCGTTCCGTCAGGTTGTGCGCGCGATGTGCGTGACCTAATGTCGTCTGTGTGCTGTGATGGGGGAGCTGATAAGGCCAGGTATGCGATACACCTACCTACAAGGTGGTCGCATAGAAGCTGAACGAAGTGAATGTTTGTTGAATGCGATGCCGTGTCGATTGGTGGGGGCGCTGTAGTAGCACACTTTGAATGATTGATTCCCTTTCAGAGTTTACAACCGAATTTGACTTCTTGCGGCCTAATGCCCTGAGGGTATAACTTTCGCTATGAATATTAAATTTTAATGTTTATCGAAGGCGGCTCATTTACCGGAATGGGGAATGAAATTGAAACGAATTAGAGTGAGTGAGAGTGGGGGCGAAGCAAATAAGCAGGTGGTTTGGTGTTTAAAGTGAGCCGCCTTTCATGAGGGTTTTAAGTGTGCTTTTTCACGACTGTAAGGCTTGTTAAGTGGAAGGGAACTCATTCTGGGAAAGGCTGCTTTACGATTTTCTGAAACCGCATTCATAGATAAAGACTGACAGGTTTGAGCTGTGAGGCCCCTGTGACCCTCATTTGCTCTCTCTTTTCGTAGAATGTTTTCTTTATTAAACAGACTTAAGAAAAAGGCGCAGTGGTTAGTGTGTTGGACTACTAAGCGAGGGGTCACAGGTTCGAATCCAGGAAAAAAACCTAAATTCCAACTTAGAGTTTTTTCCCGCTGCGCCACCTCTCGCGAACGTCCGACAAATATTCGGAGTATAACTGTCATGAAAGGGCTTCTCAATTAGCCGTTAAATTGAAGATCCCTTCCATTCGTCCCAAAAATGAAAAACTCACACTAAACGAATGGTTGTGAGAAGCTAGGCATTGGGTCCCCACGGACCTGTTGTGCCAACTATTTATTTTTGAAGCAAAAGTATCGACCCTTGAAAGATGCGACAACCCTATACGTAAAATTGAATCGACTCAACAAATCATGAAAAATTGGTTTTGATACAGTTTTACTTTTTTGGGGGTCGAGTCTGGAATTTTTCTTACCAAGAGTCTATTACAAGACTTAAAATCAAAACTGTTCACTGGCGTCACTTTTTATCCTGGGGCAGTGCAAATTCCATTTTTATGCGTAATTTTTGTATTTTTGGGGGTCGAACCTACCACTCCCGGCTTCCCCAAACTGAGAAATTTCACCCGCAAGCATCGATTGCTACACTGAAGGTCTAAATTAATTAAAACTTATTTCTACAGCTATTTTTTTCCCGGACTATCTAATTTGTATTCCTCTGGGAGTCGAACCAAGAATTTAAGGTTCCACGATCATCACTCGCCAGCAACGATTACTAGACTCAAGGCCAAAGTCGTTAACCTCACTCTACAATCACAATTGTCGAGACCCCTTTTTAGGTGTCTGAATTCGTCGAAACGTCACTCTGTAGTCACTGTTATCACAAATATTTTGTTGGGGGTCGAACCCAGAACGAAAGTATCGATCTGCGATTACCGAACTAAAAGTCGGAATTCGTCGAAACGTCTTTCTGTAGTTACTGTTATCACAAATATTTTTTTGGGGGTCGAACCTAGGATTTCTGAGTCATCCATACCGAGATTCATCACCCACAAGCAGCGATTACTGAACGAAAGGTCGGAATTCATCGAAACGTCTCTCTGTAGTTACGTTATCACAAATATTTTTTTGGGGGTCGAACCTAGGATTTCTGAGTCATCCATACCGAGAATCATCACCCGCAAGAAGCGATTACTGAACTAAAGGTCCGAATTCGTCGAAACCTCTCTCTGTACTCCCTATTATCACAAATATTTTTTTGGGGGTCGAACCCAGATCGAAGGTATCGATTGATTGAAAGTCTCAGTTCACCCACGCTGCGTAAATACTTTATAAGCTAACAAATTTCGTGCCAATTCTAAACTTATGTCGTCGTTTAGTCACCCTTACTTTTACCCTCCACTGTAACGTAACGCATACGTCTATCATGCCTAGCTAAACAAACTACACTCTACGTACCAATGTAAATATTTGACAAATTAATGTATTTTTCTTTTCGATTGCGGAGCGAGCCAGCAGCTCAAGAAACACACAAAAGCAAATTGCAATTCCTTCGGGGGGATTGTTATGAAAGCATGTGTGTGTGTGTATGCTTCCTTTCGTGTAATACACTAGTATTCATTGTGAGTCACTATTATCCTGGCAGAGTTCGTTTTCGTTTCCTGTATGTCGTGCAAAACTCATCCCCCTGGGGGATTCTGTGTGTGTTTGGCTGCGTTCTTTCAATCAATCTTCCCGTACATCGTAGCAGTGGCTGTACACATTCATATCCGTTGACCGTTGGCAGGAAGTGAGTCCCATGAAAACGAGGATTACATTTCAGCCAGTCAACAGTGTATTGCATGATTTCATTAAAATATTCAGCACTATAAAGAAGATTGACCGTCAAATTAAAGGTTACCCTCGCCCAAGGGGGGTGGTTGTCGATTAGAGAACATTTTCAAAGTCATTTCCGCGACATTGTTTCTGCCTTTTTGATAAAGATTAAGCGGCGATGTTTGTTTATCGGAGGTCTAAGGCCTCCTCGTCCATTTAATGGGACAAATGCACGCAAACGTCGATCTGAAATGGCTTTCTGGCGGTGTGAGGACTGAAATTGTTATTCAAATTGAAGAATTGCTTTGCAGGACACTAGTGCTGGGTGTTGCTGACAATTGTTGGACTTACTGGTTTGGGGGAAGGCGGCCTGATATATGGCCCGAATAATGAGGTGAAAAACGATCCGGGGGTGTGTGGCCATCTTCAGGGATATATTTAACGACCGAGTGGAAAATATTTCTTTGTGTCTTCTTGTTGACCACCTTGTGTGACAAACAGCACGTAGGTGGCGACCCAATTTGAGACACTTGTGTGCATGCATGCACGTCTGCCTATATAACTTTGCTGAGGTCCGCCCAAAACAGCTTTAATTACCGTAATTGGTTGTTTGTTTTTGTTAATTATGCGCAATTTTCCAGCGAATTTGACGCTGCAAAAGATCGCCGGAAATCGTACACGAAGTAGGTGTGTGTTGCGAAACAAGAGAATATGTTTCGAAATTTTGTACACAAAAATTGTCCAAAACAACTTTTTTATATGAATATTTCTTGGAAATAAAAAAAACAAGAGGTTCTCGTATTCTGGGTGAATTGCGCAATCTAAGCGAAACTGTGGATGGGGGAGGTCATCAATTGCGTGGAATTTTCTGGCGAATTCTCGGAAAATTGGCAAAATCGCTGATAAAGCGAGATACCTAAACGTATAGATCAGTGACTTTGGGAGGTTTAAGCACCTACAGCTAGCTAATTACGACTTTAAATTGTTTTTGATGCAAAAAGTCTTTGGGGCATTGGATTGGAGGGGCTTTTTGCTCTGGGCAAATGAGGTTGGTGTCTACCGCGGTTCGTCATATCAGTCGGTGTTTTATATGGTGGGAATTGAAGACTTTCAGCCTAGGTCCAGATGAAAACTTCCATTTTAAGTTCAGATGAAGACTTTCACCCTTAGGTCCAGATGATGACTTTTAGCCTAGGTCCAGATGATGACTTTTAGCCCAAGTCCACATGATGACTTTCAGCCTAAGTCCAAATGAAAACTTCCATTTTAAGTTCAGATAAAGACTCTCACTCTGGGTGCAGATGAAGACTTTCAGCCTAAGTCAAGATGAAAACTTTCAGCCTAGGTCCAGATGATGCATTTGATGATCTTTGCTTATTGAAAAACCACATTCCTATCAGAGGACGAAGATCCCCCCAAGCAAATGCCTAAATTTGGTGTCCCTTGTACATTCGCTGCATTGAAAAATACTTAAGTCCGCCTTTTAACCACAACTTGTTCAAATTCCATCACTGAAGCATCTTCCTTTCGCGGCCGATTATTTGCGCTGCTCAAGTCTGTTTCGGATGACTTGCCAGGCTTTTCTGATCATAAATGTCAAAAAAGGGAACCTAAGCTACCTCAGCGAATGAAAAATACCCTCCTGAGCCTACAATCAGCTCCAATCTACACTTCTTGAAAACCATGAAAACCCCCTAAAATATTCCTTCAAACTTTATTAAAAAAAAACCATCCCCTACAAGGTCGACAACGCCTGCCAATTCTTGCTCAAAAATCTTGTGAAATGTGTCAAAGATGAACCAGTTTCTAGCTGCAGCTTTCAAAAAAAACTGTTTCCATTCATCGGACAAGTTCCCAGCGACCCAGTCGTGCGCAAAGTTAGCTGCACGTTGCACTACCGCCACCACCACAGTGCAACAAGACGGGAGATTATCCCACCTTTATATCTTCTTATGAATTTCCCAGCAATTTATTAGCCCGTTGACACCATTCAAAGCCAATGATGTAAATAAATCACCAAACTCTTTGACAGAACTGAAGAAAATTCTAAAAATAACCAGACCACCTCCCATTTGAAAAGCCATAATCTCCTTATCTGATATGATCCCCCTGATCGAAGACTCGAAAGTGTTGCAATATTCTTTTATTTTACTTTTTCTACTGCTCTTTTATCTCAAAGGTTTCACTGTCCAAATCCGTTTGATTTATAGCGCCAACGGCCAACCGCTGATAGGCGGGCAACACAATTTTTACTAGGTCATTGCATGACCATGAACAGTGGGGCCTGCATCGACCTCGTGTGTCTGTTTTAGAACACGTTTCGAATAGTGCTCGCCTATCCGAATCAGTTCTCAAAATTAAATTGTTATTTTTCGGGGGTATAATGCCTATAATTAGCCAGTCCGAAAGCTTTGCTATTTTTTGACAAAAAACAAGCAAAACAAACGCCACGCCAGTTGAACCTATTCAAGATTGATTTGGAGCAAAGATTGTGATAATAGACACGCATGTTATCGGGTCTATATTATTTATACATTTTTTTCAGATGGATACGGACTATATTTTGTCAGTTTGAGCTTTGTACCTCCGTGGCATGGGTGTGAAACATTTTTTCGGGACAATCTCCGTGAGACAGAATCATCTGAGGGAGTTCGTTCTTTTTTAGTTTTTCTTAGTCGGATCATGCACTTTTAGGTGGCCAAGAGAATCTTCTTGACTTCCTAAAGATTTACCTCCAAATATGCACATTTAAGTTAGCTAGTAGACGTCAAATAGCAACAAAAAATTGACGTTTATTAATACGGGGGTTAATTGTTCTCGTGTAAGCAATATATTTACATCTGAAAGCACCATAGGTTGTGTCAGAGATATACATATGCATGCACCTTTAGGTTATAAGTAGCAGTTCAGTGTACCAATGTGTCAAATAAAAGAAGAGAAAAACTGACTTGTGAAAAAGGTGTAAGCACGCGCATTTAAAATCGTGTTTTTCTGTTTAAAAATTGAGCTATCAAACTCGTATATTTTTTTTTCAACTGAATGCTGGCCCGTGGACATAGGAATGGTGCATCCCTGCCTTGGGCAATTATAAATTTCGCAGGATTAATAATTTTTCGGTCTATTTATAGGCGCAGAGTCTGTATCTGTGATAGCGAAAATTGTTTTATTTGGAAAATGGGTAAGCTCGATATATCATGTCAAAATAGAGCGGTCGCTATTTACAAAGAAATTCCACAGCTAATCGTGTTTTAGCGGTAGTTACTTTTTTTTTGTAAATAAATTCAGGTGGCCAGTGACACATCATTCGTTTTGGGTTCAATTTTAGTTGGCAAACGCTGGACATGCCTGTTGACTATTTTCGGGGTATGTTATTATTGGATTTAATACAAAGTTGCTCGATTTGAATGGCGATTTTTGGTTTTCGTGTTTGAATCCTTGAGTAATAGCCGATGTGTCATTTTGTCGCGTGATGTTTTGGGTGGTTGTTTGTGCAGAAACGGTGAAACGAAGGGAAAGGTTTGAATGGAGATTTAAGTGGGACCTACTCTGAAAATCCAGAATCATTTGTGATGATTTCTTAGTCCTTTTCGTTCCAATCCGGAAACCTCTTCTACTGAAGCCTTTTTTAGAGTGTCTATACTGATTCCTTGCATAGATCCATTAATAAAAAATCCTACGGACAGATTCATGGTCAACGACGATGTTCTACCATCGTTTCAAGCCCTTCTCCCTGGTTTTGCTGCAGTTGAGCGAGTGAACGAAATCGAAAAGCTAACATGTTACTTTGATAATGCAATTTAGCTGTCAGGTGTGAAAGCTGAGTACGTTCTTTGGTGCGAGAAAATTTCGTCGAATGATTCTTCGACTGAAGTTTTGAAATTTCTTGATACTTGTATTTGTATATGACAAGACACTTTATAGGCATAAACTTCGTGCTTACGGCTTTGGCCACGCTTCCAGTGACCACAGCTAGTGTTGAAAGAACCTTTTCAACTATAAAATTGATTAAAACAGTGTCTCAAATTTAAGTATTTTCGTTTAAGTACATACGATTTCAAAACTAATAAAAATCAGTGAATTGCAATAAGGGGTATTCACGATCCCATGCAACTTTTTTCCGCCTCTACAACAACAAAATATACTGACTAAAATTTCGCTACACTTTTGTACTTTATCTATACTCTGACCCTATTGCAACCGAAAAATACAGCAGAGTAAAAAGTAGCCTTGTAAAGTTGATTGAATTCGCAAAATTGTTAGTTCCTGTCTGTAGCTATCGAAAAAATAAATAAAGAGAATTCACAACAACGTAAGGAAGGAAAAATCCAGTCAAAAAATGGAGAGAAAAAGAGATTTTCATGATATCATCTTCATCTTTACTCTCTCCATTATCTAAAATATTTTTTTCTTTTATGCTTTTTTCGGCATAATTAAGAATTAAAAGCAAATTTTTCAGTTTCAGAAGTTTTTTCAGAACATAATGTCAATTGTCAAACTGGATCTGTCACTTGTTTCAGTTTTGCAAGAGATGAGAAAAAGCGTGTTCACGAACTGAAAAAAAAAATATTTCGTAATTTTCTACGTCTGTACACCGAATCGCGAATACCCCTATAATTTGTTTTGTTTAGAGAATTCGTCGTAAGATTTGGAAGCAAGCCCCCCCCCGGAAACAAAATCCTGGCTACGGCCCTGTGCTGTATGGAGCTTAATTAAATATAAAGCACTTCCAGAGAACGTTCCCTTATTGGTTATTTTTAACTCATAAGTATACGCAAAATGTTATACGTTTGTCGGGTCCTTTTGCATTAAGCTGTGTACATAATACAGGGTCCGCCAAATAACTTCTTTTTTTTTTGAAAATGCTATAAAAAAAAACTACTTAATATTTTCTCAAATTTCTTTTTTTATTTGAAAGTACAATCCTTCCGGTTAATAATGGAAAATATTTTCATTCAAATGGCTGCCTCGGCTGGCCATGCAGTAGCCTACACGATCGGTCCAATTTTTAAGCACATTATCGATTGTGTGCAGCTGTATTTCACCAATGGCTTCGCGAATATTGTCCTTTAAAGCGTCAATTGTCTCTGGCTTGTCGGCGTAACACTTATCCTTTACGGCGCCCCACAAATAATAGTCCAACGGTGTCAAATCGCAGCTCCGAGGTGGCCAAACGACATCAGCTCTGCGGCTGATAATGCGATCTTCAAAAACAGGGCGCAAAAGCGTCCGCCCTTTATATAACCACACTGAGTTTGAAGGCCCTTTTGATAATCAAATGTTTCTTCTTATGACTGTAGGCGCAAAGGATTAGCGGTTAGTCTGTTACGTTACTAAGCGAGTGGTCCCGGGTTAGATCAATTGAAAACGACAATTTACATCTTAACGTTTTTTCCACTACGCCAATTCTCGCAAACGTCTGACAAACATCCGAGGCTATAACTAGGCCGAGGGTCCTTACCGCCAAACTAAACCTTGTTCCCTTCCAACTCTGTTTTTAAAAGTTAAACCAGAGGAGGTCAATACCTCACATATATATGGTGATGGTGAGTGCTTCAACTCACTTCAGCGGAGCTTTCAGAGACCCAAAGCCTGCTATCCGGGAATGGAGCTCTAGAGTCACGACCTAATTTTTCTTCTTCTTCTTTTTGAAACTGACCCGCCAAGGCAATGTTGAGGCACGTTGACCTGGCAATTCTATTGAGCCGAGATCTTCTACTTATTTACTTACTTGAGGTGGTACTATCCACAAACAAACGTGTCCAGCCAGCACGATCTACAGCGAGCTGTTTCCAGTTTTACGCACTAAGTAGGTTAAGGTCGTCTTTCCATCTGAATGCTTATAATCCTACACATTATACCATCTACGCGAAGAGGAAAATGAGGTTTCTTACCGTAGATCATGTCCAAAGACTTTATTCAGCTTAAAGAGGCAAAGGCACTGACCCAGGAAGACGGATCATCTATATATAAATGACCTGCCTTCTTGGTTCAAGGAGCTTTATGTCAGTTAAAGTTGGGTTGTCTTGTCAATTCACTGACAAAGCACTTTAACCCCTGAAAAAAGGTACACTTACAAATAGCCTAGCCAACCACAGAGTGGTCTTCCCTGTTAAGTCGCCTTTCTCAGCGAGAAGTTGACAAAAAAAAAACTTCCACAAAGTCGTGGACAGCATGTCAAACCAGTTTTTCACGAAACTAAACAACTAGCGGCTGTAAACTTTCTGTTAATCAACATTTGTCGGCAATCGACCCTGGTGGTCTAATTTGATGGTAGGTGTCAAATGCCCTCGGAAAACTGATTTGAAGAGCAATTGCATAGAACTTGTGGTTAGAACCCATAAAGATAGCAAACACCTTGAGGTCTGATAACGGTCCGAATTGAATTGACTAAAGACCGCCATCTCAAGCTGTCTCTATAAAACCTCATTCATGTCAACTGCGAAATGTAATAGCTTAGTTTGACGCACTTGACAAGCTCTTCACATATCTACCCTTCTTCGGACTGTCTCTAATAAAAGCCTCAATCAGGATTAGCGACAATTTACCACTTCCATTCCTGCATTCCTCTTTCTCAGCCCCTGCAATGTCAAACTACAAAACGGCCGACTCGTGTACGTCCTAATAGCCGATTATGGGGAAATTCCAAAACCCAAACGGAAGTCGAGTTTCTCTTCCCGCATTAAGTGTGATTTTCCACCAAAGCCTGTCCTGTCACACATCCAACACCCAACTACGTGTACCCTAGGCACTTGTGTGTTAAACTTAAATGTCCAATGACACTTTAAGGTCCTTGAGCCCCATATGACAAGCAAAAACAAAAGCCACCTCCGCATAAATTCACTTTCTGACAAAGATATCTCAGTCATCGTGAAAAAAGTCCGTAACCGTAACATCTTCAGGCAGAGATACATATGACAAATCCCAACAATAAATTACCCCACTTCGCCCAAAGATATCAGCTCGGGCTAATACTATCCATACAAAACAAGGTGAGGCGCTACGCAAACCCTTCTTCTCAAAGACGACTCTTTTAAACGCAACCAATGATAATTATAAAATTTACAACACCGCTGTGCGATGGTTGTGCCACGACTATGCGATGGTTGTGCGATGGCTATGTGCCCCTGGCTGGGAGTCTAACCACAGTATACCCCGGGACGACCACCTCAAATAAATCACTCAAATTAGATAATAATTTCAGGAATCACAGACACAATCGAAAAATCCAAAAATTTATTGCCGCTTAATTTTGATGCTTTGTGATGTTTATCTTTCTGTGGAAAATGTGAATCAAAATCAATCGTGCACAGCAGAGCTTGGTGTTCTCTCTGCCCTCCTGAGACGCACGCAATTCTTCTCCGACACATCTTCTCCAAAGTATCAAAGCAAAAGATGCTTCTTCGACTCGATCTATCGACGACGCATCAAAAGCATCAATGGATGTGGTGCACGCTGTCGCTCATTACCACCTGTTCCAATCTGAGTGCGCAATCCATACCTCTCGCTGGGAAGATCGATTCCCGTGTCATTAAAAGCATCATGCTAATTAAATTACGTTACAATTCCAATTGGCAGCGGATCCGTCAACTGAGAGAGAGAGAGGGAGATACACGCACTCGGCCTGATGGGGACTATCATTTTTAATGCTAATCTGGAGCAGCGAGATACAGAATTGCATCCAAAATTTCGTTGGCATTTTCCCATGGATGCGCGAAGAGGGGAATGGCCGATGAAATCGATGGAACTGATGAGAAAAATGAGCACATTTTTGTCGGTTGATGTGAATTATTGTGGAATGCCGTGGCTGGAGTTTTTGGCTATCTCCCCCCCCCTTTCATATTATTACTCGTATTTTCGATTAAACTTTGACTATAAATATTTATGAATTTCAAATGGAATTTTCGGATTTTTTATCGGTTCGTTGTTGTGTGCTATTTATATAAACAAAGTCGGGAAAAGGCGTACTTTTGGGAAGTGCTGAAAACTGCGGAATTATGGAGCCATTCCATTTCGAATGATGGCTATTTTTGCTTGTATCAGGCAAACTCATACCCAAATAGTGGTCATAAATGGAGAGTGATAATAGTTCGTAAATTTCGTCGAAGTTAAGTCTTTTATTGTCATATTTAAGAACTCCGGATGGAACTTGTATCGGAAAGTGATTTGAGTCAGTTTTTGCGGAGCCTCTTCAGCGAGCTGCGAGACATTGACTGTCAGTGGATGGGTTGGCAAATTTCATCGAAGACCCAGAACAGAATTTGTGTCGAAAAGTGGCTTTTTAGAGTTTTGTGGTACATTTTCAGCGACCTGCGAGACACTGACTATCAGTGGATGGTCTGGTAAATTTAGTCGAAGACTCAGAACAGAATTTGTGTCGAAAAATGGCTTTTTAAAGTTTTGTGGTACATTTTCAGCGACCTGCGAGACACTGACTATCAGTGGATGGTCTGGTAAATTTAGTCGAAGACTCAGAACAGAATTTGTGTCGAAAAATGGCTTTTTAGAGTTTTGTGGTACCTATTTAGCGACCTGCGAGACACTGACTGTCAGTGGATTGGTTGGTAAATTTCATCGAAGACCCATAACAGAATTTGTGTCGAAAAATAGCTTTTAAAAGTTTTTGTGGTACCTATTCAGCGACTTGCGAGACACTGACTATCAGTGGATGGGTTGGTAAATTTTATCGAAGACCCAGAACAGAATTTGTGTCGAAAAATGGCTTTTTAGAGTTTTGTGGTACATTTTCAGCGACCTGCGAGGCACTGACTACCAGTGGATGGGTTGGTAAATTTTATCGAAGAGCCAGAACAGAATTTGTGTCGAAAAATGGCTTTCAAAAGGTTTTTGCGGTTCCTATTCAGCGACCTGCGAGACATTGACTATCAGTGGATGGGTTGGTAAATTTCATCGAAGAGTCAGAACAGAATTTGTGTCGAAAAATGGCTTTTTAGAGTTTTGTGGTGCATTTTCAGCGACCTGCGAGGCACTGACTACCAGTGGATGGGTTGGTAAATTTTATCGAAGACCCAGAACAGAATTTGTGTCGAAAAATGGTTTCAAAAAGGTTTTTGCGGTACCTATTCAGCGACCTGCGAGACACTGACTGTCAGTGGATTGGTTGGTAAATTTCATCGAAGACCCAGAACAGAATTTGTGTCGAAAAATAGCTTTTAAAAGTTTTTGTGGTACCTATTCAGCGACCTGCGAGACACTGACTGTCAGTGGATGAGTTGGTAAATTTTATCGAAGACATAGAACAGAATTTGTGTCGAAAAATGGTTTTAAAAAGGTTTCTGCGGTACCTATTCAGCGACCTGCGAGACACTGACTGTCAGTGGATGGGTTGGTAAATTAAGTCGAAGTTCCAGAACGGAGGTGGTGCTAACATGTAGTGGTTTGAAGGTCAGAAGCTTACCCTGCAATACAAAACCAAAAAATCTGAGGTCGATGGGGAACTTTTTTCGAAGCAAATACTTTCGACTATAAAAAAAAAACGGAAAACAGTCTTTAAAGTCTAAAAACTCTGAAACATCCTGCTCACAACCATTCATTTTGTGGGATTGACACACAGAGGGACGCTCAGAATTTTTGGTGGTTCTTTTCTGTTTTTAGATAAAATGACAAGCAGCAAGGAAATACAGAAGACTTTCGTCAACCTGACCCAGAAGAAGTGAGGGTAGTCTTTTCATATCTGAACACAGGAGGTTTTCATCCTGTGGACCTGATGAACAGAATCTCGGAAATATTCTGCCTGGTCCTGAAGAATGTCACTGACTGGCACTGAGGTATAAATCTTCTCAGCATCGGCTAAAGTTTTCTGTTTGAACTTGCTTTGTTTGACGATAGAGTTCCCTTGTCAAAAGTAGATACTGAAAGCGGTCCAAGGTGGCTCAGCGACATAGCCCGGTGACAGAGAAGCGGCTCAACGACGAATGTCAATCCAAGCTGGCTAAACGACAAAGCGTGGCTCCCGAGGGTCTGACCTCTGAGGGTACCTAGCGGGACTACGGAGAGTGCCAACAAACGAAAAGCTAATTCATGGGTATAGCTGGCGCAATAATACTCCAAGAAATGACCGAAATGAATTACGGTACGAAAAGTCGAATCTGGTACAAGTTCGCTTGGATATGATCTCCAGAGGGCACTCACATTTGCCTACTGGCGATATTCCCTACAAAAAGCGGGTGAGAATTGTGTAAACCGACGTTCAAAGACTTCTTTCAAAAATATGTCAAGCTCTATTCAGCCTCGGACCGATAAAGAAATTTTAATTCAAACCCTACAGGCCCTCATAAAAGCCTTTTATTGCCAACTACCAACTAGTAATTGCCGGCAAAAAACGCCTCTTTCATTCGACTTTTATTTCCGTCCATTTCAATTACAACTATGTCCTCCTGTCAACACCGACTGCCAGTCCATATCCCAATATTTAATCTTTATACCTTATATCGGAATTATACCCAATTTTTCACAACGGCCCACGATAACATTATTATCGCCAAAAGCTAAACCCGGTAGCAAAACCGCATACGCTTGTTAAAGCGAATGTCAATATCTAACCACTCCATGTCGAGATAAAAAAATAACTCAATTGACATTCCAACCTCCCCCTCCCTAATTGGAAACAATTGGCAAGAGTCAAACCGACGCTGTGGATAATCGCTAATCTCGATATACGACTTTTTTAATTTCCTCTGACACAACTTTTGTTACCCTTCTAAGGTACTACTGGTTTCAGATAAACAAAACAACAACAAAAAACACAATAAAATTTGCCAGATATCTGCGCGCCAATTGTGTTTGTAGATTAAAAAGTGTCGGTCGTCGGCGCTGCTCGAAAAACACAAAAGACTCTCCCCCGCTGCAGAAGACCTTCAAATTTCTACCCAGCATTTTATTGGTCGTGTTCATAGACCTTTGCCTAGGCAATCAAGCCACAGAAATACCTACATTTGTGGCAAATGATTTAAATACTCGTTCTGTGTTGGCTGTAAAAGTTGTTAATCCGTGACGAATGGGTGGCGCCTCTACCTTACGCAATAACCAAAGTGCACCTACGTACACTTGGTTTCTAAGGTCTGCCGGCGAATAATATTTGTCACGTCTTCAAGTCACATATTCAAGAATTAGCACCACACTGAGATGTGTTGCGAAAGCTGACAACTGCAGTAACAAGTCTGTGTTACGAAAAACATTGCAACAGCGTTTGACAGCGATTCACTTCGAAGGTCGATCAGAGATAAAGAGGTGTACAAATTTGGATTAAAGGTCGAAAATGTTTCCCCGAAAAGCAAAGTCAGCTAATGGCTGTCGGTTCGGATTCTAATCTTGTTCGGTTTTCGACATAGCTTCCGACATGGAATGCTGCACTAATTGGGGGGGCTTTTGACAAAGTTTTCGATATCAGTTAGGAGTAAAGTCGCGAGGTACATCGATTGATCTTTGGAGCACAGATGTTGACAGAAGCGAGTGACGGCATTGGATGGTGGTGTTTCGGGGTGTTTCTGAAAAATCGTAGAAGGTTCGAGTGGATGGAGGTCTATGACGAGCTGTACGTGTTTTATCTAACAATTTTCTATGTGGCAATATATTGATGGTCTCTTTGAAAAGGCAACGATTTTGAAAGTCTATGGAAATCATTGGAATGAAGTTTGCTCTGGGTTTGTGGGCGAAAGCCTCTCTCCTGTCTTATCTGTCCTTAAATGTCCGCGCTGTGTATTTTTATAAGAGAAGTTATAACCTCTGTAGAGCGTGGTCAATATATATGAAGAGAAGCTACTTAAACGGTGCCTGATATAGAGTAGACAAAAGTCCCGCTTGAAAATGACGGTCACGAGCGATTTGACCAAGGCGAGCTTGATTCTGTTGAAAGTTGCGAATCTATGTCACTTTGAAGTACATAATGCGATCTCTATTGGATTTTAACCCGCGAAAAAGACTCACGTCTAGTGTTGGTTAAGACTATAGGTCTGCTTTAGTTACATCAGACCCCCTCAAAACATCTCCAAGAAAATCCCAAAAAGTCGCCCATACCACCTATGGTCACTTGCATCTTCCCTGACTGATTTAACGGCAATTTATTTCGACATTCATCTTCGTTTTGAATCAACTATCCACATTCAAATGTAAATATTACTAACACGTTTATTTTTCCATCTTTAAGCTCATAATTCTTTGGATAATGAAATCATAATTCTGGTGATTTACGATGGATAACAAGTTTTATAATCGCGGATAAAGATATTTTGGATAATTTTGTGAGGAATGTGACATTAATCGAAACAGCCCGTCTACGGAATGGCGACTGTAATCTGTTGTTCAGAAGCCCCAAGCGGCTATTCAAATATTTTGTTAAAGACTGAAAAGATGAGGAAGAAAAGAAAACCATTTCTAGGGTCCGAGAGTTTGACGTTTTACACCTACGATGATGATGAAAAGCTGCAACTTAAGCTTCCGGAATGGCTTTTCAGTTGAGGTATCTTTTAGTCTATAAATGTCATAAAAGAGCTTCTCAATTGGCCGTTTGGACTCGGCGTAAAATTGTAGATCCCTTCCATTCGTCCTAAAAATTAAAAACTCCGCAAGACGAATGGTTGTGAGAAGCCAGCCCAAGGGTCCTGCAGGCCTGTTGCGCCAACTATTTTTTATTTCTTTTTTTTATCTTTTAGGCTTCCAAACGGAGGCAGACAAAGCTAGAGCGGTGCATATAAAAGTGGTCAGTCTGAGGATATCACAATTGGCACGTTATGTTAGCTACTTATTGAGTAGATTTACACCAAAATTCTTATAAGATCCACCAAAGAATCCATGTCTCGGCTTTCTCAAATATTTATCTCATTTTCAAAAATATTGCTCTATGTCTATTGAATTTATTTTGATTAATATTACTTAAAAATTCATGAACGACTGTCTTGAAACTCTGGATCCATTTCATGTCCCACAAGTCCACAAGGAGTTGTTTTCTATGAACCCCGAAACGGCCTCATATGGGAGACTTGTAGCACATGAATCAAAGCCACTATTGACGACATAAGCCGCTCAAAAAAAAACATCAAAAACGGTCCTTGAACGGCGACAAAATCGGATTGAATAAGAAAAATCCGCTGACTAATAAGAGCCCCTAAGGCAGCTTACTAACTAACGAATCAAATGATTTAGAGCTCGATAAAAGAGTAAAGTAACACATTTTCCAAAATGACCCCCTCGCAAGGGGGCAACCGAGGTTCAAATATATTTAACTGGGGAAAAAGGCAACATAAATGAAGAAAAATTCGATGATAATTAAAAGGCGTTAAGGCCGCTTTCTAATGGACGGATTTAAATATCTACACAAAAGTAGAGCAAATGCATTTTTCAAAATGACCCCTTCGCGAGGGGTAACCGAGACTCAAATAAATTAAAGTGGCGACAAAGGTGGCTGAAATTAAGAAAAATTCACTTAAACTTCGACAAACAAGTAAAAAAAAACCGTTTCGCTAAATGACCCTTCCCCAAGGGGGCAACCGAGGTTCAAATAGGTCTACCCATCAAATTTAGAAACTGATTTCGTGTCATCGCTGTAAGGAGCACAGAGAGACCGCTGTACAAATAGAATGGAGAAAAATGTAATTAAAAGAGGAAAGAGTATCGAAATCGCCTTAGAAACTTTTAGTGTTTGACCAAGACTGTTATAGTTACAATCAATTTTTATGACGTCAGATTGTCATCTCTCTGTTAAATGTATCGCCCTCTATCGACATTAGGTCAGTACCTGACTATGTCGAAAGTAGTTTAAGTGAACACCTTCGAAGTCCTTCGGCAGTTCTCAGGAGGCCTCTACAAAAATGCCAAAGAAAAGTGCGAAAAATGGAAAATTCGTGTCCCATTTTAAGAACACACTCCTGGAACGATTGAAATGGTACCCTCTGCATTTCAAAGTATATATTCCGACCTGCAATGTAGCTGGAGGTATTTTTTCTTAAAGGACGTCTCAGTTTTTTCCTGCCAAAATGAATGTTAAACCAATTTTCCGCAAATACTATTCCCCTAACAATTTTAATAACAAAAGCTTCGACCATAATTTGTCCAAAACATCGTCCACCTACCCTCCAATTGCTTCTTGAGTATAAATAAATCACATCCTTAATGGGCACGGGCAGCCTCCTACTTTTATAGGGTCTACCATTCTTCTGGTCTCCCTCGACTTTATTGACATCCAAACTAAGCAGATTACGTTCATTTAAGCGTAAGGACCTCTTACCCAAAAATTGACATATCCGTTTAACGAACATTAACAACGATTTTTCGTTACAGATAAACGGATTAGGTACATTCTGGTCTGGTAGCGGGTGGGCCACTAATCGCCAGCAATTGTTACTAATCTCTATTGTGTGTGGCGCGCTGACAAAAGACGACACACTTCTCGCTCTCTCTATATGTGTATGCGCACACACTTTTCCGAACATTAAGTGCATTTTTATGGCATTACAAAGGACACGCTGCTGGCGAGGGAGGGAGAGCAGGATCGGCAAAGAGCGGACTCTATATTATTGATCCTTTGTGTTGTAATTTTATGTATGCCAAGTGTCAATCAGACAAGTTTGACACTTCAGTTTAAGTACCCTAGTTGTAGTGTGTCAATGTGGTTTTAGCAGTCATGGAGACCCTCCTCTTAATCGATAGGGGTTGTCCATCCGTCGTCGTTGTCGCACGTACGATCGATTGTCAGAACAAAGCACATACCAAAACGCCAGGAAGGACATCCGGGGAGAAAGCAATATTCGGTAGTCGGTATACGGCAATGCAGGTTGATTGTTGCTAAATATTTGTGGATTAGGGGGTGTGTCCCGAAATGCTGTCACGGGGAATTTATTTTGTGAATGGAACCTCAGGATTATAAATTACACGGGCTTTGTAATAAAAGTACTTAGAGCTAAGCGCAGATGTACGGCAATAAAAGTGGATTGCGGGGTGGATACGTGCCATTGAAATTTAATTGAAGTGAACGGAGCACGTTCTTTTGACAAGGAAGTAGGGTAGGGGCGTTTTTTTTATTCCCAAATTCAATCCGCCAGCGGCCATTCCGGCAAGCCTTTTCGAGTTGTCGTAGGCATTTTCTGGCAGTTGTCTGGAAAATTTCAGAAATGTGTAACATTTAACGCAATTGAGGCTGGCAAATGTAGCTTATTTTTTCTTATGTAGCTTTAAATCCTCGGTAGCTTAAAATTGTCACCTTTATAGTGTTGCAAATGGTTAAAGCTCTTTTCAAAACAGGGATATACCAAGCTAAATAGGTACCCATATCCCGCAGGATATTTTTATCTGCAGAAATAGAACAGCGCCTCCTTTAAAAAGCCGACTTAACTAAGGGCCAATTGGCCCAGGTCCCCCTGGAATGTGGCGCCACCTATGTAAGCCACTGCAACACACAAACAAAATTTCTACCCTGCAAATAAAAGTTTCCCTAAACAGGAGAAGAAAGTAGATTTCCGGCCTAAGCAGTTTATTTCTGATTTGTAAAATTTTCTAAAAATGGTTCAAGAGCGAAAAAAGAAGAAAACAAAAACATTCTTAATTTAAGAAAACAGTTTTTAAATATGGTACTTGACCCCAAGAATTTTTTTTTTTTTCAATTAGAAGGCTTGCAATCAGTGATGCCAACTTCGGTTTTTTCATGCCTTTTGGCATTATTTCAATAGCTAAGGCTTTAAGGCTTGTTTTTTTCCAAAAAGGCATCTTTTTTTATTTCAAATATTTTTTTTTTTTTGATTCAACATACTGACTTCATATTTTTTTAATGTATGATTTCAATGACCAAGACTATCTGCTGGATTAAAACTATGTTTGTTTTGTTCAATACTTTGTACAATACTGTACCTATTAAGAATTTCTTCTGTGATTCATAATTTTATTTTTTTTTTGGAAATAAAAATTGTTTTTGTTTATATTTTCATATTTGTGTTTAATTTTTGATTTATTATTCCAGTTTACCTAACAAATTTCTTTTTGGCATTATTTTATTGAAAAAGTCATTTTTCCGTCCAAATTGGCTGGCAACGCTGCTTACAAGAAATTACTTTTCACTTTGAATTGACTTCATTGACCTTGCGATTGTGTTCATCAATCTTAATCAGTAGAAAAAAAGCTTGAAAACGCTTTCAAGACAATATTTCTGGGAGTATTTTGAGCTATCTTTCTGCACCTTCCAGAGGTTGAGCTACAATAAATTCAAAACAAGTCTTAATTGATCGAATGTGGAGGGAAGTAAAAACGATATTTTCGATTGCAGCTACGCTTTTTGAAAGCATAAGACCGAACACCACTCATTAACTTCGCCGAGTTCGGTGTCTAAATAAATATGAAATAATTGCAGAAGGTTTTTGTCCTGAGTTTTCGAAGGTTAAAAACTATTTATGGCTTAAACAATTTTTTTGTTCTTGAGTTTTGCTACAAAAAATCAGTTTCTTAAGTTGAGAAATATCTATTTATAATCGAACCAATTTTTTAGAATCATTTTTTTAGCTCAAGCTTTAGAAAAATCAGAATTTGTTGTTGTCTGATTTTCTTTATTTAAGAAACGAAAGTTCTTCTTGCAGAATAAAGTATTCTTTCTCTGAAGTGCAGCACTAAATAGCTATCGATGATTTGCAAGATATGATGGGAGCTTTTAAAGGTGAGGTTCGTACCGTGCGCAGAGAAAATTTGCCTACACCGTAGATAATGTCATTCATAGACATGAGCACAAATGCATCAAGACGTCAAGTCAAAACCAGCATGTTTCACCCCAAAATCAAGTACTCCCGCTTGTTAAAGAAACTACCATCTCCAAATTATTCGAATAAGTATTGCAGAAAGGGCGCTCTCATAATCAAATGCTAGAATTTGAAATCAAAACTCTCAAATCTGACTTCTTCCGAATCCGAATCCAATCCAAAGCACCAAAGCCATTTGCGAAAACCATTCTAGGAACTTACCCGACTTCCTGGTCCAATTTGTCTGCCCACGGCCATAATTATGCCTCGTGTAGGTGCGAAAGCCATTACACACAACAAATAAAATATTAGAAATTGCTAAATAAATGATGCTCGAAATATTTTAACACCAGTTTCGAGTTTCCAGTTTTAGCAGCAGCTGACCCACAAACAAAATTTGCTTAAACATTAAATTAACATAAAACATGACAACTGATGAAAAATTATTAATAAAATTATCAAGTAAATTACCCATAACCAATATTTGAGTAGTTTTCATGCAAATTCCCCCAACCCGTGACAGTGATGTTTACGCACACGAGACCCATAAGTTACCCGAGCATTCATTGTGAACTTAAATAACTATTTCGGTTCAGTTTAAAATCGTATATGTAAATAAAACTATTTGATACAAATTTTAAATATCTGCAGGCATTTGCATTTGTATAACGCCACTGCCTACGCGATATACATTTTAAGCTCTATCTGCGTATGACATTTACATAAGTATTTTTACGTAGCTTCTTTTTTTTTGCATAATACCTATGATTGAGATTTTGAAAAGTGAAGGACGGTGCGCATTTTGAGTGGAATCAAGTTTTGATGTGAGTCGATCGAGAGATTGGGACGTTGCACAACTGGTGGAAGAGTTTGTTTTCTTCTAATTAGTTGCATTTTTGTGTTTGACAGTGTTGGAATCGGTTTGAAATCGATTTGGAGTGGTGTGCCACAGGGCTGGCTGCTGCCAGCATTACTTCTTTGGTTAGTGGAGTTGCTCAATAGGTGCTGAAAGTGAGGGGAATCAATTTGCAGACCTTAGCAAAAACAAACAAAATTGTCAAACGCATGGCTGTGTTGGCCGACAATTTCTTGGACTTTGGTTATAAAAAATATACAATCAGCGATATTAATTATTTTGCTTCTTTTAAAATATTGAGGTGGTTTCGGGATGAAAAGCTAATAGCTCTGTCGATTTAAAAAAAAAATACTAATAAAAAAGACATCTGTTTAAAAATGAAGGTTTAAATCTTGAAAAATATACTGATGAAAATCCCTATTCATACTTTAAGATTCCTGTTAAAAATATTCTTCTCTTAGTAATTCATCGGCCCACTTGTGGCTGAGTGTAGAACCAAGAAATGCTGTCACCACGAAGAGGTGCCAACTTCTGGCGGATCCAAAAGAGCGTCAAAAAAGGCAGGCAGACATTTTATGTAGCTAGCAACTTTATCTTGCAAAAGACATAGCATCGGTTGCACTTGTAAGTCACTGCTCGAAGGTCTTGTCAAACTTCCCTAAAAAGGCTCTTTAAAGACCTCACTACCCCACTCTATGGCGAGTGGCGAGTTAGTAAAGATTGATGAAAATATCTTTGGTCGATTTGGATGCCAAATTCTTCAAATTTTCAGTCCCGTTTGTGTTGAAAGGCTTTAAAGGTGGAGATTTGACAGCGAGGTGTACATACGAGTTGCACAACGACGTTGGCCAAGCACCACTTAACCCTCAAACGGCGCACTGAGGTCCAAAATGACTTTTTTGGTTGCAAAAATGATAACTTTTGAACTCATGAAGATATCGCTACAATTTTTTCATTTTTTCTTATAGGAAATTTCCAAGCCTATAAAAATATTAATTTTTAAGAAAATTGCTTCAAAGGGTGTTTCTAAATCTTAAGCAGAAGTAATATTTTCTCTGAAAAAAGAATTAACAGAGAAAGAAAAACTTTAAAAACAGGTGAAATTTTACGAAACTTACAAAAAAAAAGGTCTGCGGCTATAAAATATTGAACTGCTCACAGGGTGATCCAAAATTATTATTTTTACAGTTGATGTATAAAATTACCGAACATATTTTTAGTGTTTTTTCCAAAAACTGTTTGATTGATATATTTTATATGAAACAATGTAGGAAAAAAGTAAACGGACGAAAAAATAATAATAAAATAAGCTATAGTTAGTTTATAAGTTCCTTGTCTACTCGGGTTATAGCTGACGTTACTTCTGGATTTTCGAAAAATCTTCATGAAGTGTTTCCATCATTTGTATTACCAAATCTTTGTTTTTGCGTATCAATAATTAACCCGAGTTGCTCCCTAAATTCATTTTGTATACACGATTTTCTTCTATTTTCGGCTTCTTTCTTGTCGATGCTCTTATCTTCTTGGTATAGTCCATAAGCTAGTTTTAGAACGAACTACATACATCTTTTTCAAGCGTGTAATGTCGAAATTCCAAATTCGTAATTTATCTTATTTGCTTCGGCTGAATCCGCTAAATCGGCTTCTCTTTGAAAATTTGTTTGTGTCCTTTTACAAATTGGACATGAAATTGTTGATTTTGTGTCATTGTCAGAAAGAATTCATGTCGAACCATCACATTTTTTTTCCTCAGTCTAAAAGTAACTACAGTTGGCCTCAAATTGTGAATTTGGTTCCGTTTATTCCTGACAGTTGTCTGAGTAATATCACTGGACTCTTTTGCGTATTTAAAAAGAATCGGTCTGCAAAAGTTAACTAATGACGTCCTTGGATTTTTCCAATATTCGGTTGATTCACCTTTTACGCGAAGGGGAACCAGTGATGCCATAAACATTTTCACATCAGATACTACCTGGCCATCTTCTAAAAATACTAAAAATGTTTATTGTGAGGCCCAATGTGATGAGAAAATCATTAAGAAGCCATATTTTTGATGCGTTTCCAAGGTATAATTTGTATATTACCTTAGAAAGAAAGTGGGCGGTTTACAAAAACCAATTGGCATTTATATAAAATGGGCGTGGCAGTGGGTAGAACTTTCAACGATCAAAATAATAACAAAAATATTTTTAATTGATATAAGAAGAAAATTTCACGCTCTCAGCTCTTTTAATTAACCAAATAATTGAAATATTCCATAAGAAAATTTACTTTTAAGGCCAAAATGTCAGCGCTGGGAACAAATTTAAATTTAGCTATATAAAAAACAACTAGCGTAAAGCTCGTATGACACTAAATTTTTTCCTCATTTTTATAATGCTGAAAAGTCAGCGGTTTGTAAAAGAGACTAAAAGTGTATTACGAAAGGGGTAGCAATTGTTTGCAAAGCAACCGGAAATTTTCAATCGAATTTATTTTCAAATAATCTTGAAATGTCAAAAAAAAAAACCTGCCAGCAGCTGAAAAATGTGATGTGGGAAATGTGAATACATTTTTAATACATTTTTTTTTCACGTCTCTACATTGATAAAGTTGGTGCGTACGCACTCACTCCTATCGGGAATCTTATTTTTCGTACTGCTCTAGTCTCATTTTAAAAGTAGAAAAAATGCAAACAAAATGTAGCGTCATACGGGCTTAACGTATACAATTATTAGCTGTTTTTTATTATCAGCCTGATCTGATCCGGATCAGATCACGAAAATAAAACAGAAACACGGATCATTGAAAAGCTAAATTTTGGAATTGTGGCAACAGTTTTCAAAAACAAAACAGATAATACAGGGTATTTCAAACTTTATATTGCCTCCAGCCACATTTCAAATATTCTTCTCAACGTGACGTCACACAAGGCACATGTCATTTCGGGGGTGCTACCATATTTAAATCAAATTTGCATAATTTTTCTTTTCAAATATATTTTTGTGAAACAAATTTAGTATTTTATGTTCAAATATGCAACACATGAACAATATTTTGCTGCTAACGCTTGAGTTTATCTTGGCATATTAAGGTGTGTCCAGACCACCGAAATATTTCAGAAATGTTTATGAAATGTTTCTGAAGCAAAGCGGACACATTTCATAAACACTTATAAGAGATTTCTGAAATTTATTTATTAAATGCTTATGAAAGGTTTCAATTTTATACTTTTTTGGACTAGAAGAAAATAATGTAGTAGGAAAGCATCGACTAAAGTTTTATTTTTGTAATTCTGGTCTCGGTAATAACGAGACACTCGATTTAATTCAAATATTCGTATTAAATGAATCACTTTCTCATTAGATATCCAAGCTCTTCTGGACATTATTTTGCATTTAAAAAATCACTTTCTGCAGGAAAACTTGTAAAA
The DNA here is from genome assembly GCA_951230905.1 of Cheilosia variabilis. Classification (NCBI taxonomy): domain Eukaryota; kingdom Metazoa; phylum Arthropoda; class Insecta; order Diptera; family Syrphidae; genus Cheilosia; species Cheilosia variabilis. Next base: position 55,280,255 of record OX579680.1, on the reverse strand, counting down.
CAAAAATTATTTCCCATCACGATTGGGTAACTGTGAAACACAAATGTTTTTTTGGTGTCCAGATCCAATCCAGCAAAACATTTCTAAACATTTCACAAAAATTGTTTTGTTTAATTAATTAATAATTGTTTTAAAAATAAATATAGAACATGTAGGTATTTAATTTTTTATCAAATGTTTGGCTGGTCACCTTTATGGAACGAGAAAAGAACGGGAGTTTATTCGAATGCGAAAAAAAAGCAATTGATTTTTTGTGTTCCATTTTTCAGTCTGACAACGTGATTGTGTGGCTATCGTTTACAGGCACACCAACATTTAAAAATAAAACAAGCCACCTAGTCGGAAATAGTAGGAATAATTTTCAGATCATTCGTGATCTCGATGAGAAGCAGGATCATGTGCTGTTGTTGAAAATGCATGTAAATCGATGATCTATATGGATAATAGCTGATAATAAAAAACAGCTATTGACACAGCAAAATGTCGATACAATTATTGACACCCTCTTCAAACACAAGGTCTCACTGGTTTAAATGCGGAGCAACTCCAGAAACGGCTTTTTTAAATCGTTTATTCTCTTTCTCTCTACACTCGTGCTTTATTGCGCTGTGAGAGACTTTCAGTCAGGTAAAATCAGTTGTTCGTGAATCGTGACTCTTAAATCGTGCGCAGAAACAAGAACAATTCCTTAAGGAACTGAAACAAGTAAGCGACTTTATATGATTTATTTTATACCATCATGATCAAATTTTTATTTCTTGCAAAAGATTATGCTTTCACCTATGATCTTTTATGTTTATTTGTTTGCTTCTACGGATTTGTAACTAAATAAATAGGGTGTCAACTATTGTATTAGTATTTGCTCTATTCCTTTTATTGACATCATGGTGTCAATAGTTGCCTTCTATGGGAATACAAAAGTTGACACCGTGTCTATAATTATGCTGTTGGAGGATGTCAATTATAGTTTCTTTCTCTAAATAAATATTTAGTTAAAAAAATGACAAAAATCAGCCACAAATACTTTTAAAATGACCTCCAAAAAGCTCTTTAAAGTGTCAGGACGCAAGATATGTCGAAAAAGTAGCGGCCAAATTTTATGGGGTCGATTAATTTTTTTAATTATTTAACTTATTTACTTGATTTAAAACACCTACCGACTTATGAACTGGTAGCTAGCTATATGATTCCTTTAGTTACCAAATAAAATGTTTATAACTAGATAGCTAGCTAGCTAATTAATTGTGGAAATTTTTGAAAAGATATGTCAATAACTATATCAGTACATTGCGTCAATAGCTGTGTATAAATGTCAACCATTGTACTTTTACGTGGTGTCAAAAATTGTACATAGGTGTCAATTAATATACAATTTTATAAGCCCTTTGAAATATTGTGATTAAACTTTATTTTATCATTTTTCCTTAATTTATTTAAAAACTAAATGAATTCTAATAATATAACATATTTCGAAGTCCCAAGAGTTTTCAAAGTACTCCTGTCAATAATTTTTTACGGCGATTTAAAAAAAATAATTCTTATGGGTGTCAATAACTGTATCGGTTACGCTAGACTACATTAAAGAAAAATACGATTATTCGTTCAATATGCCATAATTGCAAAAAAGAAAATAATGAAGTTCGTTTTTTCTGATTTTTTTTTTACTCTCGAACAAAATTGACCAACTTTGAAGAGCTCTGTAAGTCAAACTTGCTAGAAGAAAATTATTTTGTTTGCTGTTTTTGGAGTTCAGTTTATATTTCTATTAGAAATAAAAAATAAAACATCGAATTTAGTATTTTTGCCACGAGATTTGGCTTTTTGGCTGCAGTCATTTTAAGATATAATGTCTTCTCATGCCAAATCTAATTCGAAAATCCATTACTTCCAACGCCCCCAGAAGCCTTAATAAAGAACCTAACTACAATTCGCCTCAAACGATAAACCACTTTAAAGCTTGAAGCCCAATAACTCTCAACATCTTCCATCGCGCCCACAATTTTAAGTGCACAACTCTCGACGGCATGTCAAATCAATTTGATAAGCGTCGTTCCATTATCGATCGATAAATTCCAAATTTTACAGCCCTACACCTTAATGAGTCAGTCAGTCAGTCAGTCAGTCAGTCAGTCAGTCAGTCCTCGCTACACCGTCCGTTTCCGATTAGTTAAAGTTTATATGCCATTGCGGACGTCATGCAGGGCGTCGAATATAACAGATAGCCCTATCGTTAACGACCTCCCCACACACACTCGTCACATCTACCGTTTAATGTCTCTGTTAGGTCCGGGTTGTCCCTCCAACTAATTGAATAAATCAATGGCTGGATGCTGCCCCCACCTGCCTTTACTTTGCAATTAAAATCGCCCAAGAAAAGCGGGCCGACATAGGGGTGGTCCTGTTTTAGCTTTCAAAACAAATCGTATCCCTCGTTCACCGCAGCGTCCAATTAGAGAATGAACAGCTTTACATAAACCGTGGAGGAGCATTTTATGATGCCCCCATCCCCCGCAGACTATCAATATAGATACCCATACCTACGTAGGCTTCTAATCCGTTTTTTTTTTGTTTGTACGACGAGTATAATATGCCCCGTTTTATCACCGTTTTAGGACTTTACGACGGTCATCGATAATGGCCGCCAATTAAATGTTATCTCAAAGCGATGTTTATTCAAATTAAATGCTCTTTTATGTGGATGACTTTGGGAGTACGAAGAGTGATGACGGTAGATGGCGGCGGTCCTGCCGCACACTTTGGTCGGTCTATACTTTACGACCGGCCGCGAACTCTTGCAATGGACTTTATCGCACTTTTGCCTATGAATATGGATTACAATTTGAAATTTTTATCGCTGGGAATTATATCGGCTACCGCAGTTTGTACGAATTGGCACTAAAAAAAAATTAACAGGCGGTGTGTTCCTGTGTGCGACTGCTCGTACTTGTTGAAGTGAGATAAGCACGAGTTTATGCCGATAATTTTATCTGAGAGGTCATCGGGTATATGTTCAATTGGAAGTGCAATAAATGCCGGATAAGACCCAGAGTCCGGAGGTTTTCCGTGCTTATAGATGGAAGGTGATTTGGGGGAACTTGTGGTTGTCCTTTCCAATTTTGGTTACACTTTTACAGTGCAAACTATCAAAGGTGTCTGAGGGACTTTGAAAAGGCATTGAAATGAATGCTTTGTCTGTGGTCAACGAGGATCATGTCCAAGCTGATTACGGTCGACAAGGTTCTTTTATAGAATATGTCATAAAACGATCTTGCAGCTCTTCCCTTTCTTCTCCAAACTTCAAGCTTGATTCCGTTTAAGGAACTACATCATCTAATGAGTTTTTTAAGACTCATTTCGCTACAGGAATACAGAGCTTGGACCTCGCTTTCTAGAGGCATATTTCCAAGAGAAAGCAGCCAGCAACTTTGAGCAATTTAAGTGCAAAACTACTATCGGTCTCAGGGCACGTCCGTAGGGCCGTAAACTTCTCCTCAAAGCCATTCGGTTGCAAGTTCCTAATTTTTAAGGCTTGTGGTATGAACCTCTACTTCTCTGCCGTTTCCAAAAGGCTTTTTAGGTCACTTATACTGCAGGATGTCTGCCAGACGTTCGCGAGAGTTGGAACAATTCACAAAATTAGTTTTATGCAAGTTTTGGGGGTTGAACCTGGCGCTGTACATGCCCCACAGCTGATAAACCGTGCCGGGAAAAAAAAAAAAACGGGAAAAATGTTCCATCCAAATTGAAGAGCCTTTTTCTACTAGGATTTTGTCGAGTGGATTTATAGCGCTGTTGGTTATTGAATATCTCAGAAGTATTAACTTCTATACTACATCAGGGTCTATTTTGTCACCCACGGATAAGTTAGCAATTCTGCCTCCAGTAACCCTTCTAACAAACGTCACACAATCTTCAACAAATGACTCACTCCGCCCGCCACAAGTCCCTTGTGCGGTGATTAGTTAAAATTCCACTGAAGCCAATTAATGTCCTTTATTCCCTTGAATCCACTCATAGATCGGTTTTTGCGGTTTTTACTGTTCACAGCAATAAATATCGCAAATATGAAAGGCGGCAGGGAATACATATACCCAGGTCGTCCACACGTGCTCTGCACACCGGAATATGGAGGCCATCGGTCGACCGCACTAACATCCGTCCGTCTAGAGATATTACCGACGAGCTTTGTTACCTTTTGCAGCACACTGTTCGTCCACCAACTAGACCTAGAAGGCGCTCACACACAGACAAAGTAAAATGTCATTCACAACTACGAGTGAGGTGACAGTGATACTACTGTCATCATCATCATCATCATCATCTGTCTGTCTTTCAAGTTGGGGGCTGCCTGTGTGCAGGAAGGAAAGTGTACACCGCATAGAGAAGGGCACGCAAAAAAAACCGCATACACACGGTCAAGGAAACTGCTGTCGGTGCAGATATTTCCACAGAACGAACACGAAAAAAAAATACGTTTCCATCGCAGCAATTCACCCGCGCCATAGGGGAGCGACTACGTAAAACGTCTCAAATTTCCAGCAGTCGTCCGTTCGTCAAATGCGGCAAAATGAAGAAAAATTGCGTCGTTTTCTGTTGTGCCCACAACTCCCACCGCAGACGGAACTGCCACAATACTCCTTGAAGTGTATCTAATACATGAGCAAACAACACACATCCGCTCTTGCTTCGCTATAACTCTGATTGAGTCGCGCTAAGATTTTCACTTCGGTAATTTGCAAGTGCGAACAGGAGGTGGGGGTGCTGCCTCTTAAGAGTGCGCACTCGTGCTATTTGAATTGGGAATTGTCCAAGGGCCCACCGGTCCCCTCACCGCCAGTGACAATACCATGGAAATGGGTTTCAAATTTCATAACATAACTTCTACGAGTGGATTAGAAGCATTGCCCTCTGACGTGTAGCTCAGACGCTGACTGATCCAGACTCGAAACAAGTTGCGAATTTCCTTTTGATGTTTACAGTTCGTCGGATTGATTTCCGCGAACAAATCAAAACAATGCGGTGACTCCAGTGGTCCCAGACTGTGAAGACTGTTTTCACCTTTTTTTTTATCAGCAAAGGCAATCATTTTCCCCTAAATTGGAAAAATGTTCCCCTTTTTTCCCCTAAGTGAAATTTGCCTTTATTTTTAGGTAGGTATATGAAATTTGATTTTTGGTCCTGTGTGCGAGGAGGGCGAATGGAGGAGAAGATACAACCGCGAACTCTATGAGCTGTACCAAGATGTGGATGTAGTCCAAAAGGCCAAAATACGTCGATTACATTGGCTGGGCCACATCGAGCGAATGGACAATAATGCTCCAGCTAAAAGGATCTTCGAATCCCAGCCGCCAGGTTCGACACTGCAAGGAAGACGGAACCTCCGTTTCAAAGACCAAGCCATCGCGGATGCCAGAGCGCTTGGTCTGGATTATTGGAAGCAGCGTGCCCGGGATACAGTGTCTCAGGCAGAGACTCTTCACGGGTCGGGAGCCCGTTAAGTAAGTAAGTAAAGGGTTTTTCAATAAGAGCGCTACAAAAGCAAAAGTTTAAATAAAACAAAAACGGTTTTGGATATCAATGAAATTCTTTATTCCTGTGAAAGTACGTTCAATGCCATTATGTATGGAACTCGATTTCTTTTGCATGGCCACCACGGGCACGCTTGCAGAAGTCCAGACGCTGAACCAAATTTTCGACGGTTTTCAAGCATAAATCGGCCGATACTGCTGCAATTTCACGTTCGATATTCGTACGAAGTTCATCAATCGTCGCTGGCTTGTTGGCATAGACCATAGACTTGACGTAGCCCCACAGGAAATAGTCTAACGGCGTCAAATCGCACGACCGAGGCGGCCAAGCGACTGGACCATTTCGTGAGATAACACGTTCTCCAAACTTGGTTTCCAATAAATTGATTGTGACATTCGCTGTGTGGCTTGTGGCGCCGTCCTGTTGGAACCACATGTCCTCCAAGTCCATATGATCCAATTGGGGCCAAAAATATTCGGTTATCATTGAACGGTAGCGATTCCCATTCACAGTAACGTGCCGGTCTTGATCATCACGGAAGAAGTACGGCCCAATGACGCCGCCGGCCCATAAACCACACCAAACCGTAATTTTTTCGGGATGCAATGATGACTCATGGAGTACGTGTGGACTGCTGCCTGACCAGTACCGCATATTTTGTTTATTGACGAAGCCATTCAGCCACAAATGAGCCTCATCGCTGAAGATGATTTTTCGATGAAAATACGAATCATTTTCAAGTTGTTGCTCAGCCCAATTCACGAACATACGACGCTTCTGGTGGCCAAGCGGCTTCAGTTCTTGCGTCAATTTAATCTTGTAAGGATGTAGGCCAAAATCTTTTCGCAAAATTCGCCACAACGACGTCACAGAGATGCCCAACGCTTGAGAACGACGTGTGAGAGACACATTTGGGCTTTCTTCAACTGAAGCCTCAGCGGCAGCAATATTCTCGACACAACGGGCACTTCTTTGTCTCACTGGCACGGGAACATTTTGTACTGTGCCTGTGGATTCAAATTTGTCCACTAGACGCTCAATTGTTGATCTGCTAGGACGATTATGACGACCATAAATTGGACGTAGCGCTCTTAACGTTGAGGCCACTGACTCCGAATTTCGGTAGTTAATTTTAATAATTTCGACTCGTTGTTGGCTCGTATATCTTTCCATCATGAAATGGCAAACCTTACTGAAGAGAAATGTCAAAAGAGCGGCAAGAAATTCGGCGTCGTTTGCTGTCCCTGTCGCTCTACTTTTGTAGCGTCCCTGTTGAAAAACCCTTATATGAAATTTGAATTTTTCTTTCGAGTGAATGCATTCAGATACGCAGAAGTTCGATGGGCTGTTTTCTTTCATATTTAGAATGAGCATTTCATTCTGAGTAAACTTTGAAATTTACTTGTAATGGAAATGCGTTTAGATTTTACTTTAAAGCAATTTAAGTTTCAAAAAGATTTTTGATGTTTTCCCCTTTTTTTTAAGATTTCCCCTCGATTTCCCCTTTTTCATTGAAAAAGCTTTTCCCCTCAATCTGGGACAACTGGGTGACTTCTCTTGAATTGAGTTGGTTTTTGGTTAGGCTGGGTTGTAGTCCATGAGTGCATGACAAAATGTCCTTAAAGTGGTTGTTTGTTCCACTTTGAACAGTAAATAGGTTTGGCAACACTGGCAAGATATCCTAAGAGTGGTTGTTTGTTCGGCAACACTTGGTTACATATCTTGGTTATTTTTGTGGGTAAATTTCTGTGTTTTTTAGGCTCAAAAGGCAGTAATCCGGTGCTGATGTTCTATCTTGAGGTTGTAGCTCCAAACTGCAAGTCCGACAAGTGCAAGTTCCATTGTTCCATTCATTTGATGAAGAGTAGAATCTTCTAATCTCCTCCAGGAAAACCGTCAACCTTCAAGAAGTGCGCTATGATGCTTGCAGATAGGTACTACTTTTGCTCTTGCATTTTGGTCAGTTGTAATCCTCTTGAAATGCGTCTCTAAGAAAAGAGTTTTCAAGGTTGTTTTTGCTGGTATAGAACCACAAGACCGCTTTGCCTGACGGTGTACCCAAGTAGCTAAATCTATCTGATTTGTTGAAGAGCACGCGCCAGCTTTTATTTCTCAGATTTTGTCAGATATAAATAGATTTTCAGCATCGTTTCTCCGTGTCGCAAAATAGGAAGACGCCTTCCCCCATACCAACTGCAGAGGCATCAGTCAGTCAGAAAGATCTGCCTTTTTGTGTGAGCACCCTAAGCTCGTTGGTCCCCGGTTTCACGGCAGGAAAGTCCCCTGTCGATCGCAATTTGACAGCTCCTCTAAAAAGTCAAATCTTATCCGCCTAAAACAACTTCCAAAGAGTTGGGCTATATTTTTTTTTATAAATAACCATCTCTGCAAAACTCATCCGTCTCTATAGGATGACGATGGATAAACCTCTCTCCTGCATCAAGTTCAGTAACGTCCTAGATTTAAACATTAGACTTAAGAAAAAGATCAAGAAAAAACATCTGTTATAAGCCCTGCTTAACGGAAGCTTTGCACGAAACTGACAGTCAACATACAAGACACGATCTTTCAAAAGCCTGTACAATAGTTTTCGGGCTTGGACGAACAGATTTTTAGACTATACAGCTTTTGAGGTAGTAAGGAACTTGCTGCGGGCCTATTATTTCCAAATGTTGTATGATGATCCGCAGACCTAACCTATGAGACCTCGTATACACCTCAGCTCAGTGGCATTTTATTGGAAACGATTTAAAACCCTTGCTATAGATTTACGGACTAAGAAAAATTTTATGGAGACCCTTTCTAAGACTTTCGAAATAGAATTTCTTATTGTGGTAGGTACCTACCTGGTGGTTCCGTCATTTTGGAGGAGACGATTCGACAATGACCTATAACAAGTTTTCCGCTGCAGGTCGTCAAATAACTGGGCATTTTTCGTCTTGAGCCTGAATAATGTAGAGCCACTGGGTAAAAACGCAGAGCATTTGTCTTCTCTTCAGTGTAGAAGGACCTCGACTAAGATGCCGCAATCAGCTTTAAGGTACTTTGAGGAAGTTGGCTAAGGGCAAAGCCACCTCCTTGTCTGGTTTTTAGCTGAGGACAGCTTTTTAGGCCGAACAGTTGGTTTAGGCACGTTAACTAAAGGACTGATTTTTTCTTTGAAAGAAGCCCGGGTAGAGTCACTTTAGCTACCAGCCCCAAACTGTAAAGGCTTCTTTAAGGTATTTGACATAAATTCGTATAGGGACGCTTTCGAACATATTTTTTCAGTAAAACCCATGCAAAGAAGTGAAACTTCGATATTTTAAAATTTGGATCGAAAGTAACTTCTTTATTAGCCGAGCTCGAAGACCGCTTCGTTATTTTATCTCTTAAGAGATTAAATGTCCCTAAATTATCCGCCTCAACTCTTTCATCTTTTAAGGAGTTTGGTACCTGGTTCGTTGCTAGATCAAGCTGATTCACCATTCCCCCACAGTGAATGGATCCGTCAAGAATGGATCTATAAGGCTAGTGCTTTCTTCCTCCCTTCTGAGTAACCGATAAACCTTCAATCTCCAACAGTAAGTTATATTCATCAGAAATCCAAACTATCCACTCTTCCTCTCCCGACTGTATATGGGCAACTTCCACCCCCAGTCACCCCTAACGAAGCAACTCCCATGCGACTTTACCCATTTGTAGCTTATCTACCATCCAAGTATCTACTCTGTTAAACCACAAACAAATTCCAACTCAATCGAAGCCATGTAGGACAGAAACGACTCGAGTCGAAAAACCATCCACACAATTGAGTCCGTGGATCTGTGACTGTGACTGCTGAGTTCTGTCTGATAAGAAAGAAAAGAAACAACGCAACCTCTCTCTCACTGGTTCGACTCAAACCGTCTCGTCCACAAATGCTCGATGCGACCACTTGCTGCACTGCACCACTCCCAACTGCAACCGAAATACCAATCCAACTTGGTACAAGCTCGATGGTGTGGTGTGGGTATGGGTGGTATAGGGTATCTCGATCTCCGTCTTTATTGCGATACGAATGGAAAACGAGCAAGGTTACCCAACGTTTTGGGAAACAGCTTCTTGTATTTGTCGCGTGCGAGAATCACCTGTGCTCGCACGCACGTTTGACTGCACATGGGACGAGCCAACAGAGTAGCAGACCAACCGACCGAAAAATAAATGTCATCGTCGGATTTGAATTTGAATGCGACCGAGTGGGGTGGCCTCTGGCGATGGTTGCGCCTTTCCGCATGTCATGGGTTTGCCCGTTCGCTGGTGGCACTTTTCCTTCTTCGCTTCGTTGTGTGGCAGCCACATAAAACATCATCAACAGCAGCAAAGCGACACATGGGCATACAGCTACAGCATATTACGGGCGACAACAAATTTCGTCGTCGCATAATAAACTCAGTCTTAACAGTTCTATCGCAGCGACAAGACGTTTTTCCAGTGATTTTCCACGCCAACCAATCTGCATTTACCCACAATACACTCACTCATAACAGTCGTACACCAGTCACTCACACATACCATCATCTCTGGCCAATATTTTTGTAGTAGTTTTTCTTCGATTTTTCCTCGCAAGTCGTGGTGCTTCCGTTAGATTGGTGTCGCTCTCGTCCGGTGATTTGTTTTCCTCTTTCTTTATTTTTCCCATCGATGTGAATGTAGCTTTGTAAATGTTTCGTCTTAGTATCGCGTGATAGATTTTTATTAAAAACAACAACACCAACTGAAGTTTAATTTTCATCGCGAGGATTAAACGTTTTAGATTTTTTGAATTCGGTACGGTTACGACTTTTGTACGGTGGTTAGTCGTTGGAAAATGTCCACACTTTTCCAAAATCGAAATTCCATAACGTACGACGAGTTTTGTGTCTCTGAATTTGAGTCGCGGTTTTATTGTGATTTGCAGTGAAAAATAAAAAAATTCTATCTACCCCACAGTAGAAGAGAAAATTCGAATTGAAAAGAAAGATGCATTAATGTCCTTAATACGGACGACGAAAGGACGATCAGTGTTGAGAAGTGTTTATTGAAAATTTGTCGCCCACTTAACGACACGAAAGAGTGAAAGCAATTGCCGTGGGATTGCAAAAATTTACATGGTGACCCGCACAGGATTACACTCACTTCTATTATAAGGAATAAATTATGTTAAATGATCATCGCCGAATGAATGTCGAATCAGCTGAGACTGCTTATTTTTATTGTAAGTTATTAACTTTTTTTTTTAATATTTTTTAATGGTTAGGGTTAGTTTTACGAACTCACAAAGCGGACCTTTTCTTATAAAAAGTCACCCATTGTGAACTAAAAATAAATTTTAAGGTGAGGGCTATAAATTTTTAATAAAAAGGCTCAATGGTTTTAAAGGGTTTCATTGTGAAAAGGATGATTGACCCAGGACAGTGGATTCTACTTCAAAATTAAGTTCACAATAGCTATAATTCAACATACAAATTAAGCAATTGTGAACTTCCGGAAAGTGAAACCGTGATACTAACAACCATCGACTCACAGTGGCGAAATTTTCCATACAAAATTGCATATTGTGACCTACAAAATATTTAGTTTGAAGGTTTATTTCTTTTTCTCTTTTTTTTTGTAAGTAAAACCCGGGGTCTTCAATTCTGGGAGTTATTTCATTGGACCGGCGCTGTAAGAATGGGTACTGATTTTGCTTATAATTTTAGCTTGAAAACTTAGTTACTAATTTGGAAGGTTTGAGCTAGTGCGTCTGTAGAACTACACTTGTTCTGCGTCACATATATTCAATTTTTGGATGGTTGTAGGTTTTATCTATAGCAGAAGTCTTTTCCAAGATATGGAAAAATATTCTGAAGCATACTGCCCTGACAGCCCACTTTTGAGTTCGAGGTTTTGAAAAGTTCCATCATTATCACGCTAAATTGAAATCTCTTTTAAAAACGAAAAATGTCTTCAAATCAAGGGGTGAGTAGAAAAATGTTCAAAGCCAGTATTGAACTTATTTTTATGGACTCCTTGTAAGACATGATGCGCCGCCCGTAAAATTCAGAGACTGTTTGAGTAATACTCAAGAAAGGCTTGTCTGCGTTAGTTTTGAACCTAAGATTGCTAGTCTTATGGAAATATGTCTCAAACAAGCGATTTCAAAGCCTGCTTCTTATTAAGCCTATAAGGAGCTTTAGAGTTCCTCGCCGTTGTCATTTGATAGGTGATCTGCATTGATCGTCTATCATGTAGAGCGTTCATAGTCATGATAAGTTCTTCAAAACATCAGGTTATACCCATAAAATAGGCACAAGCCATCGGCGACTGGTCTTTAGTGCTTCAGAGTTCAGAGGTTGTAGATTGTAGACTAGAAAATGTATGTTAATGCTAAGGGCTTTGGCGAAAATAATCAATACCTCCAAATAACAATCGGTTTTGATTTTGATTTTTAGGCATTTTGTTGAGCAATAACAAGCGACTTTCGAGAAGCCAATTTTGACAAATTTGACACAATTGACTATTGTATCAAAAATCAGCGCCACCTAGTTGTTGAAAAGAAATTGTTTCAAATATTTTGGAATTACAGCAATTTCACTTGCAAGAGCGAATTCCGACACTCGTTTTGAACCATTTATTTGCTTTGTTACCATATGCGTCCAAAATCGTAGTTATCGCTGAATAAAACTCTCAAGCTGTATTCATATGTCATTGGGATAATTTTTCCCTCGGCTGTGTGTATATTTTCCCTTCGCATATTTTTAAAATTCCCATATAGTATGTTTTGGAAAAAGGGAAACAAGAAAATCATTTTAAAATGACTGCCATTAAAACTAGACATCTTTCAAATTCGCATCTCTAACCCAGGACTATGTTGCCAACACTGTACACCCGCTGGGACAAATGTTTCTTTGCCCTTTGTCCTTCCCGAAGATTTCTCAGTCCGAAACTTTTTTTTTAATTCAACAAAAACTAAACAAATAGAGAATCGTACATTGCGAACGGATCTTTAGCCATGGGAATGCGAACGAACTACTCTAAAAGCATTTTGCAACATATCTTTGTTTTGTTAAGTAACAAAAAAATGCTTTCAAACCGAATAATGTAGGTGAAATTCGTAATCTCAGTTGGAAAATTAAATCTTTTTCCCAATGGTGATTTCTCTGTTCCAGTATTTCAGTTGTTTGTCCGAAGTATTGTTTAAAGCTGGCAACCGTGGGTTTTTTTTTTCAACTTATGGAGGGACTACCTTTCGTTTTGTGGATTAGTTGACGAGTGCTTGAGCTCGCAGGTTTTATTCCTATACGCAAAAGTGGACATATACATTTCATGCGGCTGTATTTTTGTTTTTATTGTAAAAAAACAGCTGGTTTGTGAACACACACTTATGAAGTTAAATGATTGTTTAAATACGGGTATAACTATTTAACCTGCCAAGGTTAATATTTTCCCTAGGTAGACATTTTTTCTTATTTCGAATATATAAATTTCCCACGCCCTAAAAACACTGCTCCCAGTAAATTGAAATTCGTTCCTCCTTTGGCAAATGTACAGTGCCAACTTCCAACTGGGATACAAAAACCCCATGACGATGAAGGTGACAAATTTACGACCAGCACCAAAAGCAGGCCTAATAATATGCTCCCCACGATATTGCCCAATAAAAATGCAAATCTATGAAAAATTGCTACTATCGCGAATGGCAAAATTTTTAAATGAAAAATGACTCAATGTGCGGGCGCCATGCCGATGGATTCGGGTGTCACATTAATTATAATCCAGACAGAAGACCATTCATCTGAGTCACGCTTGTCGATAAACTCAAAAAGCTTTCGACCTAATTGAATGATCATCGTTACAATTTCATTGACCTCTCGATGGTCTTTAGCTTTATTTTTTTGGGAATTTCGCTAATCGCTTCAAATCGGTTTATTATTTCTGTGGAATTAATTTAGCTAACGAAACGGCACCAGCCACTTGTTTGTCAATTCTCTGCCATGTGCGAAATTTTACCCAAAATATTGTCTCATCCATTGTTTAATCTGTCTATAGTCGAATGGAGGGTGGAACTCTCTTATTCGCACAGAAAAACACCATTTAGGTGTTATAATTCAGTAAAATAATTTTCAATTTGAAAATATTCCATTTGCTTTAGCAAGAAGAACAAAATCTCTTGATGAAGATCATTTATGAGTAGATATTTGCAAAACCAGAGACATAAATAAAGCCGTTTGGTGTGTGTTTGGTTAATCGAACCTCACCCGACATGCCCCTACCTCTGGGATGACTTGTGCAAAGTGCCAAAAATAATCAAAACACACACCGTTTGTATCGCTACTGGAACGTGTTAGTTTGTCGACACCTACGTTCTAAAACAAAATTTACCAACAATTTGCCAAACTCGTTCACTAATCACATTCGGAGAATAAAAATTGCAAGAGCATTTTTCAGGCGAAAAAAAATTCTGATCAAATTGTAAACGCACATAGAATTAAATAATTTTTCTTATTCAACAGAATTACATAACGGCAAAGATTACATAGTACAAGCTATTATTCAATAGGAAGTGTCAAGTTCTCGAGCTGAATCTGAGAACAGCGCACAAGGTCTCGCAGTGGATGGGTGATAAAAACAATTATTACACTGCAAGTGGATGAATTAACAACTCAAGAACAATAGAGGTTTATGGGTTACTCATGTTCGAACACGAATCTTATCTGAAAAAGGAGCGAGGCTCCTACGTAACTATGTTGGGGCGATTTGCTTTGGAGAGGGGCGCTATATCTAAATGTGAACATGACTTGGTTGTTTTCATGTTTTCAAAGTCATCACTCTTGTTCATAGATATCTAGTGTTGGTCAGCTAAATATATGGCTATAAGATACGGTAAAACGCCGCGTGGATTTAGGCATTTGTGGGCATATCCGAATGAAGTTCACAGAGAAATTTTGGACTTTGGAGGTGATTGGTGAGGAATGGTGATTGGTTGGAGAGTTTTTGTGACTCAGATTTGTTTGTTTGCAGCTGTTTAATGGCTGGGCGAACATTTAATAAGAATGGGATTATAGTTTGCCTTGAGCACCCTCAATTAAAGCTTTCCAAGGAGGTATTGCCGCAACAGGTCTGTATAGGCTAAGTCGCTCGAAAATTAAAGGGACCGACAATTTTATACCGAATTGAGAAGCTTTCCCTGGACAGTTGTACTCTTGGATGGTTGTCAGAGGCTCACAAGAGGTGGGGCTTTCAAAAAAACTGGTTAACGTGCAATTTATGACTTTCCTGAGATTGAACCTGAGACCCCTCGCTCAGTAGTCCAACACACTAACAACTGAGCCACTGCGCCCACCTATATAAAATACTTGGACCTATTTGAAGCCGTAGTCAATAAGGATTTTCAAGACTACCAAGCTGATAAAAAAAAAGACGGCCTTCAAAAAACCAACTGCAGCTCTAATATTTCCAGATAACTTCTTCCGCCCAAGGTTTCTCCGTTTGGTGTTGCGCTTGTGACTTTCCAAGCTTCCCCGGTATTAAAGATGTTTAATCAGTCCCGGAACAGACATTTCTCGCCCCAGATAAGTCTACTCTTGCCGTTGGGTGGCTTTCTGACCCCCGGAAAACCTGGATTAGGTATACAGGACTTTTTTCTTGTCGTTGGCACGCTTTTTGCCACCCAGAAACCACTCTTGTACGTAGGGCCTCACGGAACCACGTCTATTTGTAGGAAGCATGCTCACACCTTCGGCCACTTTTTGAGACCGTATCTGTCGACAAAGTCTTTAAAGTGCTACAATCTAGGAGAAGTAAGAACCTTTCACAGGTTTAACCGCCTTTATTACAAACTACATTTTCGAGACAACAGCGCTCCACCGCCGCTTACTCCCCCTTCGCACTTCCACTCCTAATTCATTCACAATTTCTTACTATCGCCAAACTACACTCGCTAACAATGTATGCTCCGTCGAATTCCGAACAAAACAACTGATATCTCATATCTCATATCGAAAACATACACTCGTCTAATTGCAAAAAAAAGAAAAGAAAACCTCACCAGTAGTAGCCACCATGTCAATTCATTACGGCGAACACAGTCACAGTCACAAACAAGCGTGGGGAAACGTCATAACGATAAAAACAAAACAGCCAAAGATGACAGTCACAGAATTTACATGTTAATTAGCAACAAGATGTATTAAACAAAAAAAATTAAAAAACCCAGATGTAGCTGCTCAACGAAACAGCGGAATGTCGCTGCGTACAACAAGTGCATACACCTTTGAAATACTCAATGAATCCGTGCATGAGATAAAGATTTTGTTCGTCTTCAGGTCCGAAACAAGTTTGCAGTTGCAAGCGAATTTTGTTTCTTTCCTCTTTAGCAAACGCATTAAAATTATAAAAATTAATTCCGATAATGGTTGAATATTAAGTCGGTTAAGCTAGGCTATAAGCCGCTGGGATCTCCTGCGGCGGCTAAGGGGATTTTGTTACTTTCGATTTCAAATCGCGCGCACGAACCGCCATCCGCACCATCACCTTGTTCTGGGATGATAAAAATCGAGTTTTCAATGTTGGGTGTAATAAAGCGAAGAGCAGACCTCTTTGCGATTGTTGGCGATGTCGGCGAACAAGGTGAAACGAAACTGAAAATCAGCCGAAAACAGAGACGATCGTATGGTTAATATTACTGTCGATGTCCTTGGTTGCAGTGAGTTAGATAGGTTTGGCAGATATGCGACTTTTAATCAAGTGGAATGCGAACGACAACGGCGACGTTGATGTAACCCAGAGGAGTGTCTGTACTGAGATAAGAGGTTTTCTATTACACGTTAGAATTGTGCTCATTTTTTCGGTGTTTTGGTCTGTTTTGAAGTGTCGCCTTTTCTGCATCAAGGTCGCTGGGAACTCACACTTGGGCAATATACACACGAGTATTTGTCGGGAGTTGGGTGGTGTGGAGTGAAAGGTTTTTTTTTTTTTTTGAAAATTGGGAGGAGAAGATACAAAATAAAGGTCCTTATAGGTCCCCCAGCCACACAGTTGTATACTCCCGTAGGTTATGTCTAGATTTATTCGCCAATAGGTTGATTTGCGCCAATTTTTAAACAGAAAGAAAGAAATTTGTGACCTAAATTTGAAGGAGGCTAAGTATTTTTGACTGCAGGCAATGCCTAAAGACTGCCTCAATTCGCATCAGTCCATAAACAGGCTCTAGATACTGCAGAAAGTCAGTCAGAAAGTCTATTTGACTTAAATAGATATTGCAAAAACTCAGAAAGTCTATTTGACCAATTATTATGAAGACCTTTTTGACCCTATTCTTCCGAGGGTTTTACCTGACACCTCACGCTCTAAAGTCCCACTCTATAACACAAAAATAAAGAAAGATACGCACGCAAGTGCATCTTGAACGAGATAAACTTCCATTTTTTCAAACGTTGTATCAGAGCTTCAAAACCGACAGATTTGTCTTATTTTAGCTCGGACTTCAACCATAAATTTACCCAGAGACACTTTCCCCATACTTCCTCATCATTCTAAATCCCAAACCTAAGAAAAAAACGTCCGTAAATAACAGCTGAACGAAAAAATCATCAGTCCCGCCATTCTAAAGTACCCAATTTTATAGCCTACCCATGCAATCGTCTCATGCCTCTGGGTGGCAGAACATACATCAATTTCAGTACGTAGTTACTCATAAATGTGGACGTAAAAAGAAGACTCGAACGCCAAGCGTTTTGACGTAGATCTGTAAGTCTGTTTGACTTGTTATAATTCAATAATTTTCAAATAATAGCACGTACTTCGTAGACGCTACAAAGTCATGTCGAATGTGCGCTGTAAAACTACGTTAACTGCATAATGTTGTTGTAATGACTAACAGCTAAGTTGTCTTATCTATTTCAAGTCAGGGGAATAGCATCGGGCATCGTTGGAAACAGAAATCTGCGGCGCATTAAAACATCTTTTAGAGGTGTAGATATACCTACTGGAAGGAGCTAGCCTCAGCTACTGGACTTTAGAGTAGATTATAAGACGGGAGAGCCTTCATATGGGGCACTGGCACTGCGGCCCATCTTACGTGTCGAATAAATATTTCGCCTTCCACTGGATTTTACCAAGCTTGTCAATCAATTTAAATGATTTGGTAGGTTCATAAACGGAGTACCTGCATTTGAAGTTGGTTCAAACAGAGATGGCTTGAGAAAAATGTACCCTCTACCTTTATTCCAAAGCCTTGGATATCTGTTGAAGCATTTAGCCTCAGACTTAGTCCATTGGACCACTAGAAAGTAAGCTTCGCTCTACTGCGTTAATTTCTACGACTTTTAAAAAAGGTTAAGAAAGGTGCTTTTATGACATAGAAGCTTAGATCTTCAGTATTTACCTCAAGGAGGCCAATAGAAGTGTTTCACAAACTTTGCCTATATATGGTTATGTCTGTATGGGACTCGAACCCAACACAGTACATGAGGGGTGTTGCAAAATATTTGCTGGTCTTTTGGTGTTATGACATTCAGTCTTTTAGTCTTTTGTCATAAGTGTCAGCTACAAATAAAAAAACAGACTTAACACTTTGGACCCTTTCGAACACATTAGTCACACATTGTACCAACATAAGGACTGAACTGAAGTCAAAGCAACAATAAAATTACTATCAGTTTCCGATCCTGAAAAACCTCCTTTTGGGCCTTTTCGAGCAAGGTCATCAAAGATTCCATATCCCTGTGACTTTAAATCCAAACAAGATCTACCGCATTCAGTTTTTCGACACAGTTTAGAAACTTTTTGACCTTTTGCGGTATCTAACAGCCTTTTTGGAGATTGGGGTAGTCTTTCGCAGATAGTTGGTTCTTCCTCTTCATGGCATTTTGCATAGATTTGTGCTTAAAAACCGATGCGTTTCAACCTATTAAGGAATGAATTTCCACATGGTCTGTTAGGCCAAGCTTTTAGACGGCAATCCTCTACATAATTTGTGTACTCTACGACCCTTTACGATAGTTTTTTTTATAAAAAAATACCCTTACCACGGTTGGAAAGGAAGCTCTTCAGTTATATTCTTTGCAAGATTTGTGATCCGAAGGACCTTGCTATAATACAACCGGCAGTAAATATTCGGTCTTTGAAGTTCAAACAGGTCTCTGGATCTGAGCACAAGGCATCTGCTGCCAGTATCCTTTTCACTACGAATAGTATTGCTCGGCTTTACTTCAAAATGTTCTAGAAACTCCGTGTCGTGTAACAGAATTTCACATGCTAGACCGTTCGACTACCAAGAGAGAAATCCCGGTTCGACCCCCGAAACAAAACCAAATGCGCCATTCCATCCGTCCCGCAAAATGAAAATGAACTGTGGTAGGACCTGTTTTATTCATTTAGCTCCAAGCCTTTTCAAAGCTTTTTAGCAGAAAAGACGTTTCAATTTAGGCTTATAAGCCTAAAGTTCTTGGCCACCTATCCAATGCAAGGTTCGTGGGGGTAGGCTGTTCAAATAGACATTCATCATCAGATTCTTTGACTTTTAATTTTATAATTTAAGTATTTCCAACTCGACTATCGCAAGACGATGGCGTCTTCAAATTTGCATGACACTTGTTCCTTAGAATCTGGAAGTTGTACTTGTTAAAATTGGTGTATAAATCAGATTAAAATTCTGTGCACAAATCTCTTGATTACTCTCCGACCGAAAATTGATTCATTTATATTATTCGAATGAAAATTCATGAATAGTCGAATGTTAGTCGAATTGATTCACAAATTCATTCCTCATTCACTCGGTCGTTCTATTGCTTTTTGTTGCTTCGAACTTCGAACAAATATTTCTGCGCCGATCTACGCCAAGTACCCTGTCCATTCATTCAGTAGTCAGTTCTCCAACAAAAGGGAATTTCCAATCAATCGCATGCTTTATCTAATCAGCCGTCAATACGATGTATCTTTTGTTTATATCTGAGAAGTATCAAATAATATCCCATGAAAACCTATAACAACTCTCCGCTTTTACTATACCCAGTTTATATGGTCTTCCGGTATTCGGTATCGAGATGTGTTCACAGTTATGTCTCTCATTTGGCTTACTCAATTTTACCTAATGGCTTATTTGAATAAACACGGTTTTTTACTTTCGGCTGGTGTCGATTTTGATTTGTGGCCAAAACGCAGGAGAAGGCGTTTGTTACAAACAAATAGCACAGTAGGCATATGGTTAATGAATACAGACAGTGACCATCATATGTCTTCCGAAATGGATACTAATTGACAGATTTGCTTGTACGTGAAATGAGGTTTTGCATTCTATTAAGAGAGTGGGCTGTGAGTATTCACACAAAAAACATTATGAACATAGGAATTGTTTCGGGCTTACAAATATGGATGTAGATGGGGTCAAATTTGAAGGACGTGTAAAAGTAACGAATTGTTATTTTTATTTGTACAAACGTTCAATGTGCACTGTACGATTTAAACCTTAGGTTATTTGTAATTCCATTATTAGGGGAGAAGTTTCTTTTGAAGGACTTACACCCGAAGCCAGAAAAAGTAACGAGTACGTACTAGTAGTTGATAGTAATTGTAATCATGATCAGTTTTATTATCATTAAAAAAAGGTGTGGATGGCTCAATCTGGAAGCTAGTAAAAGTAACGAATAGCTACTAGCACGTACTGAAAAACCATTGGAGTGGTGTGTGTTAAAGCCGAAATATTTATATTACCATTAAGTAATAAGTATGGTTGGAACGAAGGTGTGGATGCCGTTAAAGTGAAGCCAGAAAAAGGAGCGAATACATAATAGAATGTTCTTGAGAATAATATAAATGTAACCATACAAATGCTGGTTAATTTTTATTCACAAAAGGTTTTTTGGTTATTCAGAGAAAGGGCCTGAAAGATCACTCTAGATCTAGATGCTGGTGAAAGTAACGAATAAAAAATAGTTGGTACTGAAAATGAATTTTTATCGTTTCAATGCCGAAATATTTGCATTGCCACTTTAATTAGTTGGTACATGGTGAAAAAAAAGGTCTGTTTGGCTTTAGTCCGAAACTGCCAAAAGTAACGAATAATATCTCTCAAAAAAACACTGTTATTTGTGGCAAAAGCAAAAAGCTTCGTAGTTAAAAAACGATAAAAAAAATAGTTATTCGAAAACAAGACAGACGCTAGAGAATCGAGTGACTACTAGTAAATAAAACTGTAAATACTTAAATGTTATAGAAATTGTACTAGATCCAAGATGCTTGCCGAGCAGTAGATATACGCGTTAAATACTTGATTGTTTAGTAAGTCCTTAGGAAAGAAATTAAGTCGTCGTGGGACAAGTACAATAACAATAAAAAGTAACGAATAAATACTCGCAAAACTCATTGTAATTGTGCTAAGAGCACAGATTTCGTGCTAGGTAAAGGATACAGATAGAACACACGAAATAGGCACCAAATGGGGATCTTGTCCACTGTAGCGCCACCTACAGGCAAGAAGAAGATGCATCTTTCATTGTAAATAGAAACTTTAAAGGTGATTTATGGCACTCACAAATAGTAGTAAGTACTCACAAGTAGTATGTACATCGATTACTTTCCCTACATCATTATAAGCACAAACAAAACGTCTTATCACTTACAAAAAAAATTGTCTAATTTCCCACTTGGTTTCTTCTCATTTTCAGGTGGTGATTTCGGGTGCATTATGTACAGCACAAGATTATGTAATAATGTCACAGTGTGCACACAACAAAGCCATATACATAGCTCCAGAGGGAAAAGTTTCTGTCACCGACATTCCAATGACACGTAAGTAACAAGCATACAATAAATATCGCTTCTCCTATACGTAACGCATATTTAAAGATACATTTAGGGTCTGCCGTCTGGCCTTTCTTCCCATCACCAGAAGACGGTCTTTCTCTCTCTTTCTCAAATCACAGAAGATCCTCCTCTCTAATATGCATACCTTACAAACCATGGGAACAACAAATAGCTCATCATCATCGATGCCACTAGATATTTTTCACCCGAAACCCAAATAGTGAAATGCGAACTCTTTAACATCGCTCGCTCTCTGTGTGCAGCCTATTTGCGTCGCTTATTAACATCAACCTGTCCTCTTCAATAAGCAATTATGTGTATTACTAGTGTGTAGCTGCTGCTGCCGGTTGATCTTCACAATGATGCACCAGTAGAAAGAATCTGGGCTGTGAGATACTGCCAAAAAGGAGCAGTATGTGTATCTCCGATATCGACCACAGTTCAAATGTCGATCGGTGGTAGAGCGCGGGAACGCATGTACTCTCCTCTCCATTCAGTGTTAGCAAACACCTCAAAGATACGGCGCAAAACGCATTTAAATACGAGTATGTATCTAGCGATGTTCTTCGGCTCTTGAGGTTACCGTATGATTACGCGGCATCGTTTGAAATAGCCATGTTTCGGCACACATGAGTATCCATCGCTCTCTCTCTCTGTGTGTGTGTATGCTTTGTGTGTTTAGTAGGAAATCATTAGAAATTGATGAGGTTCAAATTTGAAGAAGTGACTCCGACCAGTGGACTGAATGACTTTTTATTTGTGTTGCAGTCAAAGAAATCCTACCTCGTTTAACATGAAAAACGGTGTTGTGCTCGCTCCCTCACCGTGCGCGGTCGATGATAGACACTCTCTCTCTGTCGGTTTTCTATTTGAGAATTCAATTATCATGGTTGCATCTATGATCACCCTTTGATGCCATATACGTTAATCAAACACCCTTTGTGTTGTGTGATAAATTTTCCCTCCAATTAAGTGGAAATCCGAGGGTTGGAAACGAAAAATCACACAAAACTGCAACCGAATTCGAAGTAAACAGATCTACTCGTTGTCGCAGACGATTTATGTCCTAGGCGACAATTTGCCACACTTTGTGTGTCGCAAATCACTGGCAGATGTTTCGGTATCGGTATAGTCGCATGGGGCGAAAATGGAAAATTATTATTCATTGTTAGGCGGAGGGATGGAAAATTGAATGCTTTCTCATTGTGAGGCAAAAGGGTCCTGCGAGACAATGTTTCCAAATCGGTGTCCACAGCTCGTGCTAAATACACCGTGAACAAACAGGTGTGGAAATTGTGAAAACGACGGAACGCTGGTATTTCCCATTTCGCTAGGTTGTGTTTCCGAAACGAGGACAATAAGGAGTGGAATCGTGAACAGAGGATGAGGTTGCGGATGTTATTTTATGAGATATACGTGTTTTATTGTTTTATTGTGGTAAACAGTAGAGATTTACATTCGAATTTGAGAATGAACGGACGAAGAAACGGATTTCGGAGAACATTTTAGTTTGATGTTCCTCAGGGCGGTCAGCTAGGGCCGATTATGGTTTCGTTATTGATATTCGTTTTCTATTATAGGCTTAGGGATTTGCGGATGGCCATGAGAGGTGATAGTTGTGGGAAGTAATTGCCGTCGAGGTTAATCTCTGAGGATGGAAGTCTGTTTGTTGTTCATGGATCGGTAGGTAGTTTGCTGTGCATCAGGTTTCAAACTTCTGCACCATCACTCAAATCGTTGTGGGGTGTATTATTTTAATGAAATGTCGCAGCCGTAGTGAAGGGGTCGCAGGAATAGTTCAAGTCCTTTAGCCGCATGCGGATTGGCACTCAATATTTAAAATCGTTGGAGGCGGTTCAAGAGCTCGGTTTATTTAACATTTTTAAGCATGCGTCCCATAAAATAATAGCTCCTCTCTTGACTCTCTTGACTGCTAAATCTGCTTACTTTTTGTTGCCTTTCTTTGTTCGCTATTCAAAATTGTACGAAGCGTTCTTCAAAATGTAGCGGAATGGAATAAAAACTCCGCTTCAAGTATGCTTTCCGACTCCTAGATGGCGCTCAAAAGAGTAAAGATCAAGATGGAGCTGGCTATTCACCGAATTCGTTTTCACTCTGTAAATTCTTTCAGGAATTCAGTTACTTCAGTTCAGTTCCAACTTTCTGACCACTTTTGGGGATTTCGAAACTTTGCTGACCTTTTGTCATATAAAGACTGTTAATAACACTTGTTTAACTTATAAAGAAACATCGACTCCATTCGGTCAGAGAAAGCTCGTGAAGAAATAGCTCTTAATGTCTTCATATGCCCCATGGTTGTTATTTTGGTTTGTTTGCTATGACGATCTTCTCAAATCGGCAGAGCGAAGCAAATTCCTTGAATTCCTTCTTCTGACTCCAAGATGGCGCTGTATACATATAAAGACATTCGATAGAGATAGGTACACACAGAATCTGTTTTTAACATTATATATTTTGCAGAAAATGAGTTATTGATCCCAGCTTCCTATCCGCTCTTAAGTACTGCAAATCAGCCCGATATTTTGCTAACGCGGTGTCGTTCTTATTCCATTTAAGGTATTGTATACCGTCAGCAAAACAAATGTACAATGGGGTCGTATGGAGTCCGTACATGAAAGATTGCTTTGCTGGCTCCAAAGTTGCTTATTCTTTTTAGTATTTGTCTGCATTCAGTGAAAAATGTTGGGACTGCATTCTTCAAAATATAAGAACACAGTAGCTACCTCGCTTAGTGTCTTTTCCGACTCCAAGATGGCGCTGTTCATAATATGGCAACGCTCTATGGAGCTATATGTTATCCATCGAAGTCGTTTCCTACTCTTGACTCTCCTCAGAAAATCAGTAAATTCTTCGGCTTCCCATTTTTATATACGCGCTCTTAAATTCTTAAACTACAGTGCATACCCTAGTAGTGGATCTTCATAGTTCTCAGCGCCATCTTGGAGTCAAATTGCGCTGAGAAAAATATAAAACCGCTCGATACAGTAATGCTGGATGCTCACCTCGTATCCTCTTCAATATTTCAGCTATTTTTACCAACTTCCTATACTAACTTTTGGCAACTACAAACAAAACTTCAAAAAATACAGTAGAGCTTAGAAAATGCATCCCCATTAATTTACCACCAACTACAATACCCGAACGTCAACCATTTCTACCCTAAAACATCTGAAATAAATTATTTCTCGACCCTCCACAGCGACAGGCCTTCATTAACAAATTTCTACATGCTTCGAATTCGAAGGGATTACGGAATAAAAACGGGAAAGGAATTTCAACCGACAAGGCATTTATTAGACCAACCATATGCCCCGCGGTTAGTTTCAATCTTGATTTCGCAACAAAAACCATCCTCTTCCCGATTACAACATATTTATTAACCGATCTGCTGGTAATCACATGATCTTTATCAGAACACCACCGCGTACGCCATTTAACCGAGGCCCATCCGTCGTAACACACCGACCATCAGCAAGCGGAGTCCCTTTTGAAGATTCAATCTTCTTCAACAACAAAAGGATAGAAAAAGTGGAAAAGATGATAATAGGGAAAGTACCCTGAAAATAGTGTCCCATCACTCGGCGTTTTCCGAAAGGCGGTACGCACTCATTTATTAGGGGAGTGATGAAAAGCCAACACGGTCCATTAGTGGATGATCACCACCGATCGCGGCTGCTTTTCCATCATCGCACGGGCAATATCTACTCTTCGACAAGATGAAAGGCCCCATGCCTATGATGATGATGAAGATGATGATCGTGGCGATCAGGACGATCGCTGATCATGCGGTGGATCATGTTCGAAAATGATAATGACGGGGGTGATCGGAATAGAACTTTCTTCTTGTCGTCGCTGGCGATGACAACTCACCGGGTTTTTATTACACCCGAAGATCACCAAGAGTAAGATCAGAATGAAGAATTATACAGTCGCTTGGAGCACCCAGAGATACATATACCTACTACTGCAGCAATACTCTTTGTAATGGTTTTCAAGTTTCCGAGAAATTCAACAGTTTACAAGAGGATCGATTGATCTCGAGGAGATAATTGCTGCCTGGCTCTGTGTGGCAATGGTCTCTGTCTCGCTCGGTGCTATTGTTATTTGAGCGCTCACAAATTGGCGCTTAAATTTCGTCTGTGTGTTATTATTGTTGCCATGGGAAGCAAACATGCCACGAGTATCGACCAAAGGAAGCATACCTACATGAGTGTATACACGTTGAACGGAATCACCATTCGGTTTGTTATGGGCGCAATCTGAAGGAGATGGATCCTTGACTCGATCACTTGTAGTGGCGGTTCGAGTATTTATTTATTTTTTTATTTGATCGGTATTTTGTTTTCGGTTGGTTATCGAATTGGTGGAAGTCGATTCTATTTTTGGGTGTCTTTTGTGTATAAATACTGTTTGGAGATCGCTCTCCTCTCGTGGAAGCCTTAATGATGTCGATAGATGATTGAATCGTGTTTTGCCTCCATATATGTGGTAGGTTGAGCTGAACGATTGTTGTGTGTACTGTTGTTGTTGTTGGGTTGGGGTGTTTGTTGATTTGTTTAAGTAGGAACGATAATTGATCATCAATGTCGCCACTTGGTTTGCTATTGTTGGCACGGTTGAGGTGAGTATAGTTTATAGAGAGGAGTGTTTGTTTTTGCTCATTATTTTTTTACTTGTTCGTTCGCTGGAAGTGTAACTGGTTGCTCGAACCTGTTAAAAGTGACACATTAATGAAGAGGTTGTGTGATTGGTATGGCTGAAAGTGCGTAGCTTTGGCGAAAATATAGTACTAATCGTAATTATGCTCTCTTGCTCAGGAAATCAGTTCGAATGAGCTGAGATGCATTTCTGGTCGTGCTCAAAGTGTTTCCTAGGTTGAGGTTGTTTGAATAAAATTAGTTATTAAATTGGAAGAGTAATTTGTTGTCAGCTTTTGTGTGATAGATGATTTCCTGGTTTTGAATAAGCTGAGTGTTTGCTGAAGCAGATTCTTAAGCTATTTTGTGTAGAAGTATAAGAGCCGTGCTTCTAAAAGTCGAAAACAACCTCAAGAACAAATTAGTTGGTTGAAACTTTGCTTTTCCATGACTTGAAATCTTTCTAGGCTCATGGTTTGGCTTTTGTGTGCGGCTCTGGTTGCAATTTAATTCATTTTTCACTTTTAGAGAAAAAATTGTGGGGCTTTGCTCAAAATGTCCGATCTAAGCTCCCTAAATTCACTGTTTTTGAACGTTTGTAAGTCACCAGCTTGTTGCTAAATGGGACTTTGTTAGATGAATGTTTTTCTATCATCTTGTTGCCGGCGAAACATATGATGCAAAGCTTTTGGTATTTTTATTAATATACCTCATTTTGGGCGCCAGTTAAAACAATCTGAATGGCTTATTCGTGAAAATATTCATTTAAAGTTTTAACCTGACATTTCGGAGGAAATTAAAACTTTAAGCCTAGGCTAAATATTGAAAAACAACCCTCTGCTACCATTGTGAAACGATGGTCGATGCGCTTGACATTTTAAAGCCATATGACAGATTTTGGTGTCGAGGTATTTTATCGAAAACTCGTGCTTATTGACATTTTTTTTAAGTGGAAACTAAAGATGAAGAACTTTCTATTTTGGGTATTTGTGTTCCTAAGAGCCTTTTGTTTCAATGAACTTGCCAATGTTTCCTCGAAGTGGGCGAGAAACGTTGTTTTTTAATTTTGTTTGTCGATCTTAATTCCTGTGAGTCACCAACTCACCAGGCAGGCAACAAATTTTGCGAGTGAGTTCTGTAGTGAGTGACAGCATTTCCCTGTATAGCGCATGCTACCTGATGGCTTTGGACTATGAAATTAAATGCAAAATGATCTGCAAAGCTTTGGAAATAGATAATTAAGCATTTTTCGGTACTCACTAGTGAGGTTGTGAATGCCATTAGCATTCACTGTGGCATATTGCGTCATCCTGTTGAGCCCACTGCGATCTAAATAACTTTTTAAGCAATCCTCCGCTCTGACCATCGTTCTTAAAGCGGCTTGATTAAAGGTGGCTATACAATCTACAGTCTGATTTAAAAATAAGCTCTCTCATGACATTCTTCTGCTTCACTCCAAATTGAACAATTTTACCGCAAAACAAGTCTTTAAAACCCCATTCCACCAAAACATACACCTCAGGCACAACTCAATTCAAATTCGAACTCTTGAGATTCGTTTCACCGTCCTTCCAAAAGAATTCAAATAAAAATTTCCCACCCAACGAGTCAAAAGTCAATCCGCTATGTCAAAAGTGCCAATAGATCGTTCAACCGATAAATAAGAGGAAACAATTTATACCATCCCAAGATCAACGACTAAGAATTTGCTGTCAAACAAAATGTGTTCTGTCATCCCATCGATACTTCACTTGGAGACCTTTATACGTCGTGCGCTCTTCGTCTTCTTCCGTTGCTATAAATGTTTATCATATAAATTGTTTTCTTCCATTAAACAAATCGTTCATGTGCATTTCCACCGCAGGGAAACGGAAAATTGTATTCACACATTTTCGGTGACAGTGGGACGGTGGTGATTTTTATTGGGAGGAAAACGTGATACAAGTTTTGGGACTTGGGACTTTTAACCAGTTTTATATATCAGTTTTATGGGCTTCATTTGCCGATCGAAAATGCTTTTGATCATATTACGATTACAAATTTTGCTACTCAAACAAATGAGGTTTGGCTTCAAATTGTTGTTCCCTCAAAAAATGCATTTCTTCTGTGATTTTCCAACAGAAATTGTCCCGAGTATTGCGAGCTCCGATGACCTATTTGATCAATTGATGAGTGGCCTTTGATCAAGTTGTGTGATTTGTTCAAACAAACTCTGTTGATCAACTAGCGGGCCGGTGCAACCCAAAATTTAATGAGTTAATAATTTTCCTATCTATCTATGATCCCGCGAGTTGATCATAAGAGTATGGGATGATTTTGGCAATAAAAATCTGTTCAACTATGTGAAAGAGGCTACTGAACAATTGAATAAGTTGATCATTTATCCGGACGCGGATCTTATGGTTCCCGCGAGTTGATCAACTGAATTCTTGAAGTTGTTGAGCAACTAAAAATTGCACGAAATTTTTTCTTCTCTCCTTAAATGTTGTTCGTTACTTCTTTGTTGTAAATAGTCAAGTTAAAACAATTTACTGGTGTCCAGTCTGTCTGTCTGCATTTCCTTGGATGGAAAGTTCCCTTCTCCGATCTTTCTGATCCTGAAGTTCATTCCGCAGTCAAATTCATCAGTTTCTGTTTTAGAAAATCTTCCCCTCTTCAAATATTGATCGAGAAAATATCTTCCCCCACTGTACGTTGCGTGCGACAGCCCATGACCCATGAGTCATGCACACCTAATCCCCAGAAAGACAAAAAAAAAAATAAAGAAGAAATAATCAAAAATATAGCTCCAAATTGACTGATAGATACACAACCGAACCTAAACAAACAGCATCTACATCTAGTAGAACGCGCAACAAATCAAATAGCTTTCATCACTTCCTCGCATAGATGTCGCCACATAGATGATCGTTAATTCTCGATGTCGATTCCCAGCTCGTGGTTTATCTCCTTGGTGCTCGTCTTCCCCCTAGAGCACTGTTATTTACGATGGAAACGGATTTATGATGCCGCGTCGGTTTCTATTGGGTTTATGGGATCATGATCCCTCGCCGATCCTCAAAAACGATCGACCGATGATTATCTATATCTGCTGCCCCCCGAAAGTGGATACTATTTCCGATCTGTGGAGGATCAATTAAAATTTAATAGAGTTATCCCAAAACATAATCGGTTCCGACCACAAAATTAGCAGAAAATTGTTCCTAATTGACGGGGGAGATCAACTGAATTTTGCGTCCGAATTATTTTCGGTTTTTTGAGTTTTTTTCTTACCTTGGAGGCGTTGACTTGTGTCTGGGATACTCCAACCGAAAGGCATCATGAGAAAGTGCCTTTGGATGAAGCGATTTTCGATCGAATATGAGATTTTTCATAAAAAGATAGAGTTGGGCAACAGGAACAGTACGGTGTGCGAGTATCGGTGACTGTTTTATTATGATTACCGTCCACCCGCTGCGTTATGGACTATTTATATGATAAATTCTAACACTTAGGCCTTGATTGAGGTTGATGTTGATACGGTGCCGTTTGCCGTACTGTCGTGGCTTACTTTTGTGACATCCGACACACTGGCGATCATCAAAGTATCTGCGATTGTTTATTGACGGCGGAATAATCGAACAATTTAGATTCATCGAAAGACGTGCCTTGGCCTGTTGAAAGGGCTCGCTAGTTAGGCACGAAATACTAAACATGGCCATTTGGAGTGACGGAAATGACTCCATAATTGATGCCATAAAAATTCCCAAACAAAAAAATATTATTTGTGAGTTTTTTAGAAAGCTTTCGGGTTTTTTTTCTGTTGTGGAGAGCCCCTGCTTGGAGAAGGCCCATCACAATCAAGACGATGGTCATTACTATGATAATCATCCGCAGGTGGAATGTGTTTTTTTTTTTGTGCGCCTGTGTGGGTATGCATGTCCCTAGCTCTGAAGAAGGTTCTCTGTGGCGCATGTGTCATCTAAACTTTAGAATGCGTCGTCGTCTTTCAGTAATTTTTATGAGCCAGACAAGAGCTGGAACAGAGACTTGATTGTGTACTTTCACTGGGAGGGGGGCTGGACTGAAATAAGCCAAGACTGGGCTGCATTTTCTAGAGCATAATATTAGGTTCTCCTGTGGGAGGCGAGGGGCGACGATCTTTCGGTCTGTGATTATGATGATGATAATTGTGCGCTTGTGCGCAGTAGTAGTGAAAGCTGTTGTTGTTGAGATAACAAATTAAACGTGGGCAGAACAAGTTGAAACTGCTTGGTGAATAGACATGGGAAAATAAAACGTTTACTGGAATGAGATGTTCTGTGGCGATTAGCTGCAGGTTTTACCCTCTGCGATGCTTATTAATTGATGTAAGTCGGTGCTTACAAGCGGAGCTAGGCGGAGGATTATATGTCTGAATGGTGATTGAAATGAAAGTAAGGGCCAGACTTTAGGGCATTAACTGTTCAGTGTGAGAATGTGTGTGTTTTGTTTTTGCATTTGCTGCCTTTTTTCTGTTCAAAGAAACAGAGACCGGTCATCGCTTATGCAACTAAGAGGAGATTTTTTTCTATGCTACTAAAGTAGTCAGCGAATCACAGTCAGCGCTTTACAGCTCGTCTGGCCTTCTAATACTACTAGTCGCCTGAACCGCATAGTTGCGGAATCTGTTTGTCCTTCTTTCCCATTTTAAATACCTCTATATAAGAATTGCTTATTTGAGGCTTAAATTTGGCGGTGGATAAAATCGACCTAACACACCGTGACTATAATCTAGACTGTCTAGGAGTTTGTAGGCTTTTTCCGAATTCGCCATGGAACGCACCGATAGTGGTCCTTCTCGCAGTCGTTTTAGAGCCTCAAAGACAAGGAAATTGGTCCTTGATACAGTCCCCGACGTTTAATGTTTCACCCAACAAATCTGATTTTGTTTTAAAAAAATCCGTTCACCAATCCCTGATCTAGGAAAGAGCAAAAGTCTATAGATTTTGTGATGCCATCTGGCGAGTAAAATCAGTTTTATCTGCAAACGTTTTGCAAGGTCTCATTAAATAAATCTGCCTCTAAACCATTCTGTCATTTCTGTTGTAAGGGATTTCATTTCTGATGGCAACACTTGCTTTAAGTTCGTGGCGCCATCTGGCGAGTAAACATACTTTTTTCTTTAAGCTCTTTCCAAGGTGATTCGGAATATATTTCACAATACGAAACGTGTAGTAAGGCAATTCTGGTCTGAGTGGTTTTCCTAGCTCGCAAGGGGTCCAAAGATATATACGTTTTGTGGCTCCATCTGGCGAGTAAGGACTATGACTATGACTAAATGAATTGGTGTATCTAAGTTGTAAGCTTTTTCTGATCCAGAGGACAAAAAAAACTCTGAACTGGTAATGGTATGGTAGCTATTACTCTCACCTCAGGCAGACGACACCTACATTTCACTGCAAGGACACTTTCAAGATATGCCCAGTTTTTGCAGTTTCTTTTGTTTCGTTTGTTTTTCTGCTCACCCACCCGGCAGTTGTTTTAATTGTTCGTCCTTTTTTTGCATCTGTTTACTTTTACTGGACTCTTGTTTCCTAGAATCGCCGCACACAACTTGTGTGATCCTTGCTGTGCGCTCACCTTTTGTTTCACGTCACCTTCTCTCGCCCGCACATCATCAATGTCAAAGTTGTAACAAACACACACACGCACTCACGCACTCGACTGAAATGTGCAATGTTCTGTAATCAACCACCCCCTGGGGGCATAATGTCCTGGGTGAGCTGCTGGGCTGTTTTGTTTTTTGTGTCGCTTGTTCTACTTTACTCGGTTCGCCTTCACCTTTCCATTCTTTATCTGTGCCCGCTGGTTTGGCCTTTTGTATTTGTAATTACCAGCAAAAGTTGCCAACAAAGTAAAAAGACGCAACACAGTTTCACAAGTGCCTAAGTGTTACTTTAACGCGCGGCTAATAGAGAGATCATATCCCAGAGCGCCGGGCTGGGGCTCGAGGAAGCACGCACACTTGGTGCGTTCTTTTTTTGTTCTTCTGCAAGAATTTATGCGCATACATGCGTGCGAGCTCACACCTGGAACATGGGTTGTGTAATTTTAACCTTCCGGGGGTTCTTTGAGATACTTTTTGTATTCTTCGTCGCCTCCTCTGGCTGAACCTTTTCAATCTTTCATGAGATTATTGCGTGCCAAATGAGATATCGCACAATGTGTCTGCTGGCAGGCTGCGTGTGCAAAGGTGGCGCGCGGACTTAAACATACTTATTTGGTTATGTCGATGATGCAGCAGCAGCAGCAGCAGCAGCATCAGCAGACATCTTGAGATGCTCTCTGTGGCTTCAATTCAATTTGCACTTCATTTGGAGTACGTGCGGTGGCATCTACCATTATTGTTGCGCTGCCACGGGAGGACATGCTAATTTGCAGACGCCACAGATTCCAACGTGTGTCTGGTGCGTAGCTGTCTGACGTTGGGGGGTCGGCCGCAGTCTGATATATAATTCGGGTGCGTGTTGCATTACTATCAACCGACAGTACAATCCACGGATCTGTCAACATTTCATAATCAAAATCAATAGTTCTGCTGTATGATCACGACTTTGAATGGTGCAATTCCGGGCTTGTACCTGCGCCGTCTTATGTAAGTTTTTCACATGACATTTGTAAATCCCATTAGACGAAGAGAGGCCAATTGAACGTTGTAATGCTGTCGTACTACTCACAAATAGTTATGACCGAGCTCTTGATGACAGCAATGAAAAAAATGTAATAAAAGTGTATTTTTAGATTACACGAGTTGCATTTTTAATGCCAACCCTCACCCTTACGTACAGGGGAATATGCAGCGCAATCGAATGAGTATGATGTCAGATGTGGATTGGGATGGCGTGAAACTTTTATTGAAATGGGAGACGGAGATTTTTTTTCTATAATGTGGGACCCACCAAGAGGTGGTGGTCTGTCCATTTCATAAGCTGATGAAGTTGCATATGTGGCGACTTGAAGGGGAGGTTAATAAAATTGCAGTCTGGCAGGTAGATTGTTGGCCCAATGCAGAGGCTGTCTTCGGGGCTTGCTAAGACGATTGGTTTTGGACCTCAGATAGGTATATAGTTGCCCCAAACAGAGGCTGTCATCGGGGCTTACTAAGACGATGGTTTTGGACCACTGATTGGTAGTTAGTTGCCCCAAACAGAGGCTGTCGTCGGGACTTACTAAGACGTTTGGTTTTGAACCTCTGGTTGGAAGATGATTGCCCCAAACAGCGGTTGTCGTCAGGACTTACTTAGACGATGGTTTTGGACCTCAGATTGGTAGATAGTTGCCCCAAACAGCGGTTGTCGTCAGGACTTACTTAGACGATGGTTTTGGACCTCTGGGTAGGAAATGATTGCCCCAAACAGAGGCTGTCGTCGATGCTTACTTAGACTATTGGTTTGGGACCATTGTGAATACCAAGTGGTCTGAAATTCGACATAAACTTGTGTACAGTACGTCTTTCGTTTTTAGAACTATGCCGGATCTAAATATGTGCATACTAGGACTCTTTGAAGCGCTAAGTTTTCCAGCGACCCAATCACCTCATCCGTGACGGAATTCGATTTTGTTTTAAGTTTTATATCTAGCATAACCTTATTCGACGTATGTACGTAAGAAAAATAAATCCCTTCACGTAGGTACTGCTCGTTCAGGGAAAACGCGGTTTCAACTCAAGACATAAATACATCAAGTGCGAGGCACCAATGATCGTTGTGAACTAAGAAGTTGGTATCTCGTTGGATCGTTCCAAAAAGACAACATTCCCTTGTGGCATCCATAGAATCCCACATAGAAGCAGCGGCACAGATGAATACCGCTCACTCCTCTAAGCGTCGTTATCGCACCTCATCGCAAAGCCTTGCAGCGTTCCAAAGGAAGCGTTAAAATAATTACAGAAATGCGTCTTTGTATTGAGAACACCCACCATGGTTCGTCCATAATCTGTCACCGAGACGATCTTAACCATTCACAAACCTTTTACCCACATGAAGGAAGTGGTTACTCAATGGTGTTACTTAAATTTCCAAAATTCGTTCTGCCACATAAACAAGGACTTTACGGTGCACCTCATTCAAAAGCACCCATTTCCATTATGCAATCGACGTAAAAAAAAAGGCGATTTTTCCAAGCACAAGCAACTCCACCTGCCGACGCGCATATAATGGGATTTGTCTCTAAAAGCAAACGATTCGTATTATCCTTAGCTGCACCCAAGTCCGCATTATTTAAGTTTGTTTACCATTAAGTCCCAAAAAAAGGAAAAACAACTCGTTGCACTTACATTGCTCGAAATCGCGATTACTATTCCCAATCTAACATCTAAATCATAACAGCTGGCACTCCGGACAGCCTTTTCAAAATTCCTATCTAAATGAACCTGTTTGGGTATTTGAAATCCCACACATACGGCCGGCATCAGCTCATGTCTGGTGTAAACGTCTCTTTCGCCAGGTCTTTAGCCAACCAATGCCTTCCTAATGCCCATGGCTAATAACTTCATTAACCAGTACCCGGAGTGCGCTCGCAGAGTTTCCCAGAAATCTCCAACTCGCGATTTTGACCCAAATCACCATCAGGGGCAATCA
This sequence comes from Cheilosia variabilis, assembly GCA_951230905.1. Classification (NCBI taxonomy): domain Eukaryota; kingdom Metazoa; phylum Arthropoda; class Insecta; order Diptera; family Syrphidae; genus Cheilosia; species Cheilosia variabilis. The sequence goes on along the minus strand of OX579680.1, from coordinate 55,245,685 downwards.
GCATTTAATACACCAGCGCAATTCCACCAAAACATACATTTATCGGTGCTCGGTGGATATGGAGAACCACTCTTAGCCGTAATCCCCCAGCCACAAAAATTGTGTTGATGCATTCACCACCATCGATAACGCTGTAAATTAAGACACTTTAGATACGCATACGGTTTGATTAACTCTGACAGACCGTATCGCACCTACCAGTCCCATTTGTGCCGATGAGTGGGACTGTAAAAGTTCACTCCGAACGAATCAAGTCTGACAGGGTACGAGGGGAATATTGTGAACGCGCCTCCCCCCTGAGTGTGAGATAGCAGCTCGACGCGTCGTAAAAGGGGTCGCAGACACTTCAATTGAGGATGGGGTCATGAGTGGTTTTAAACTATGGAGCGTGGTACTGCCGCCAGTGTCAGGGGGTCAAAGCGTCGCACTTGATGCATTTGCGATGAGAATCGTTTATTGCTGGTGCATTTAGTTGTTGTCGGCGGGCCAGCGATATCTTCAATTTATACGACAGCTTAAGTAGATTTGAATAAAATTTAATAAAGCAATTAAAATGGTAAACGATGCATCTGTGGCGTGTATCTATGCCGCGATTGCGTCATCTACAAGTTGCAGTGCGAACTGGGCTTGGAAGTCGCGTGCTGCAAGGGAATTTACTCACCGGAGAGAGGTGATGTGGAGTCCCACGTGACTGGGGACTAGGACCGATTCTTTTTTTCTTTATGAGGCAAAAACTTTTAATTTAAGAAATATTTTATGCACATCTTGTTTTAGCAGAGGGGTACGAATTCACTGCAAGACTGAGAGGCAAAGCACTCGGGCACATCCTTATATCAAGAGCCCAACAAAAGGACACGAATTTCTCACAAGACTGAGTCGCATTACACTCTGAAGAGAAACATGCAAATGATTCGATGAGAAGGGCCTCTTTAAGAAGTGAAAGGCGAATCCTTTTCCCAATCGCTTGAGTGGAAAATTTGATTTTCAATTGTGAAGAATACTTCACAATTGAGCAGGGAATAGCTTCGGGGGGAGTTTCGCTTTCGCCCTCCAATGGAATCTAATTGTCGTTTTTTTTTATTCTCTCATTCGAATTTCAATTTCGATTGCTTTATTCAAATGAGCTCTGCGGTATTTCGCTGAGGTAGTTGGTTGTTTTTTTTTTTTTTTTTTGTTTGCCTCTGTACTTGAGATTCATTGTCAAGTGGATAGATCTACGAGTATCGATGGATTGTCAAGTTGTGGCCACTGAATGCGTCAGTAGTTTTTTGAGGGGTTTGCTTTTTTTTTGATGGAATGTTATTTGCTAGATGAAGGAATTTGCGAAACAAATTTATTTATTTAAAAATAAAGCATTACCAACAGGTAAATAAATGTGTCACCCCTCATCGATATATTCAAATGACCAACACGATATTTCTAAAAATATATCTTACCTCGTTCCAGCATATCTAAAGGTCGCCTCAGTAAATTCCGCAACTTTGTCGTCCAGTCCAATGGTTTATTATCGAAATGCCCGCGGTTGAAGTTTCGTTTTGCGGCGCACCAACCATCAACAAATGTCCAGTAATCCCTAAACACTCGTTCTCAACGCGGTTTACACTCGTAACCTTTTTGTGCGCACTCTGATAGTGTAGGCCATTCTCTGTTTTGGGGATTTTCGACAAATAATCCAATTGAATCTCTGATAAGTTGGCTGAATGATATTCAAAATTGGTTTTCCCTTCTGTTTTTAATGACAAATTTCAGATGACCGTGATCGATTGGCCCAGTTATCGATATCGGAAAGAGTGACAAAAACAAAATACTTTGAATAAAAATTATTTTTAACTAAAAACGAGCATAAATGTTGTTGTAGTTTGAGTAAATAAAACAAAAACAGTCGAGAAAATGGATTTATAAATCAATTTGACCAGAGGTTCTTCACCTGGCCCACATGCGTGATCGTGATTTTCCGATTAACTTTTGAACCAAAAAAAAACACCAAAACAAAAACAATAATTAGTAGAGCGTATATTTTACGGGATGACGAAGATGCACTATCGTTTTGTGGATCAGAATTTAATCGCTACACGGAACAAATTGAATTATGATTGATATTTCTTGTTTTTTGTGTCCCAAAATTAAATGTCAAAAGTGTAAATTTATCTGTGTCCCCTGGAGATTTGGTTGCAATTAAATTTTTGTAGTAGAAATTGACGAGAATTTTTTGAAAGTCTGATTATTTGCATTGTTTTGAGGCGTCCTCCACCTTTGTACTCATTTATTTGGGTGCGGTGCGATATGATTGAAAAATCGGCGGGCTACACTCCGTCACAACTTCGCCAGAATGTCGTCTTACAATATTTTTTTTAAGTTGAAAGAATGTCTTACACTGACCTTATACAAGAGGAAAATTCACAAAATCAAAAAAATCTTTTTGGACGGTACCCCAGGGTTACAGTCGGCGCACAATATGGTGGTCCAAAATGAGGAAAGTTTTGCAAAATATTGATTGCTAATAGAAAAATTTACAGAGCTTTAAAACAGCAAATGGACTAATTTTGTTAAATAGTTGGCGCAGCAAAAATGAATCCGTCCTGTGTTGTACACGGAAAGAATTTTAAGATCTAGTCAAGACTGTAACAACCCAAGATATTACATAGAATTCTTATTTATTTTCTTTTACTTTTCTTTCATTGCAATTTATTTTAATTATGATTTATATAAACTTCTTACATTACTGTACAGAAATATGTAAAAGCTCTTCCAGCTCTATTTATTCTTTGTGTATTAAAACCAGTTCTGTTGTTGTACTGCTTGTACTGCTTTCTGTATCTGTGTTCTGCTGTGCTGCACAGCTGCCTAAAATACTGCTTTTTCACCTTAAAGACAAAGTTTAGTTGGAAGTAGCAGCTATTAATTGAATTCTCTTTATTTCCCAATCTTATTGGAGATGTTAATATTGAAGAGCTTGATAGTGAGTGAATTTGAATTTGACAAATATTTCTATATCTACAGACCTCGAAAGTTTTTGAAGTGAAGTGTTCCTCCTTAAAAATACTATGGGAGCAGAAAGCTTCCCGTCTTTAAAAACTTTCATCGGACCATTAATTGCTATACCTCAGAGTAGTGCCACTTGCGAAAGAGGTTTCTCGGAGACAGACAGTTTTAAGACAAAAACTGGAAACTGATTAAATGTATCAACAGTAAGTGGCATCCTTTGCGCCAAATCGATGCTCGATAACTAGAACAGCTTCGAATTTAGTGTAATCTATTTTTTATCTAATATGTAATAAGTTATGGCGTTGACAAGCCAAATGTGATATCAACTATGAAATGTGCTCAAAATGTACATAAGACTTATGCTAATATCACGACTTCCTCTTTTACTACTTTATTTTTTTTAGTTTTTACTTTTTAACTACTTTGTGCAATTGAATTGTCTAATTTTTTTTTCTTTTAATTAAATAAAGACTATACGCAGTTTACATAAGTGTTTTAAGTGCTTTAATTTTAACTTTGATTAGTAGCCACATACATAGCTATATCGTATACGCTACTGCTTTGTACTGCTTTTTGTCGACTGGTAGTACTGCTGCTTTTTGTCTTCAATAGACAGCCCTGATTAAAACTCCTCCAGCTAGGAATATTTAAAAGCTCAAACAAAATGGGTATAAAAGGCCGGCACCGATCGCTTCTAGTCACTCTTACCAATCAGGAGTTTGACGTGGACACCATCTCGAAAGTTTACAACTGTCTCTTGGGAAACCACTTCACATGTGAATCGATCTTTAAATTTTGTTGCCCCTTGGCTGAATTGTCGCCCCTTGACTGAACTGTTGCCCCTTGGCTGAACTTTTGCTTGTTTGCTTTATTTCTTGAAACTTCAGCAAGTACTGCAGTCCTCGGACAGAATACTTGTGGGTAAAAAAATAAAACAAATATAAATTTACCCTCAAAAGTCGCGAATCAATAAAATTAAAAACAAAATATAAAATGACTTCAATGAACTTTATTTTGATTGAGATGAGAAGTTGGATGATCCTGCTATCCTGATAAAATTTATCACTTATTTAATTCGAAACTCACATTTTTTAGTTTTTTTTTTAGGTAGCGCGAACTCATCAACTGCAAATTTACGATTGAAAGAAAAATTGACAGCTGACAAGAAAATTGATGAAAATTGTTGTTCGCAATACAGATTTTTTTCATTCACAATCGATTTTTTTTTTAAATCACAATGTAACAACAATAGTTGACAGTCACAATACCATTTAATAAAATTTATTGATAAATTTCAATTATTAAAATTGCCTCTATAAAAACCAAAAAAAATGATTTTTTTTCCGAAACTCTAAAATAAAATAAAAATTAATGTGAATTAATTTAATTTAAAAATAAAATGAATTCCATTCGTTCGTAAATGTTTTTTTAATTTGTTGCTTAATATTTGTGGAAGGCAGTCGGATATAGCGACAGCCGGTTATAACGACCTTATTTCCGCGGTCCCTTCACCGTCGTTATAACCGACTTCTACAGTATATAAAAAAAATAATTTCAATTCGAGGACTATGGACATGTTTTGTCGTGTCGTTACTCTCTGTATAAAAAAGTTCTACACCGTTAGTTAATTTGATGAGAAATTACAAAAAATATTTTGCAATTTACGACTTCTCTACGTCAATATACGTTTTTAATTTCATTTGTTAAATTATTAAAAGATTTTATTGATTCATCATTCAGTGCTGGTAAATCAGGAAATATTTCTTGCAATTTAAAATTTTGAAGTGGTGTTAGAGAAATTGACCTATTCAAGTGGTAAATTGCGCCAAGCTACAACGCAAATCACTACACATATAAGAAGATCGAATTAATACTTCTAATCGTAAGATTCGTAGGCACAGTGGCTTAGTGGTTAGTGTGTTGGACTGACTACTAAGCGAGGGGTCCCAGGTTCGAATCCCGAAAAACCCAAATTCCAACTTATGGTTTTTTTCCGCTGCGCCACCTCTCGCGTACGTCTGACAAACACCCGGGAGTATAACCACGGGTTGCCACTTGGTAATTTTGTACCAAATTTGGTAATATTCTTTTTGTTTTTTGAGGTTTGGTAATTTGGTAATTTTTATCTGGTTATGGTAACTTTTTGAGCAGGAGCACGAAAAATACGAGCTCGATATCAATTCATTTTAACGCATTGCATTTGCGTCAGCACCACCCATGTAAACCTGTTTTGTTCAAAAAAGTACTGAATGCACTCATTTTCTTCTTTTGACTTCGAAATATTTTCTGTTTCTGTTTATAACTACATCCATATAGATATGAGGTTAGTTAATCATATTATTTATTTGCAGACATGAAACTCTAATTTGTTAAAGGTTTGTTAAAAGAAAAAAGGCTTGGAAATAGTAGATAATCCAATGTCTTCTAACATTTGGTATTTGTGCCCGTTGTTGGGGTTGTTTAAAGACTGACAAAGTTCCTACTACGTTCCTTACTGAATTCAAAAGTCTTATGTTTTATAAATGGTTTTTTAACAAGAAAATTTAAAAGGCCACATCAAATAATTTGAGCTTAGATAATTGAATATTTTAAAAGACTTGTGTGTTATAATAAATAAAAATAAAGTGCTAAGAATTCTACACTTTTCTTTTAGTTTCTCTAAAGACTAAGCAAATGGACGTTTTGACACTGCCATGGGGTTCATCAGAGAAAATCAGAGAAAAGTCTTAGGATAGTGATATGGCATTTTCACATTGGCTGTGTTTTGTGTTTTAAATCGTCTCCAGATTTTTGGTAAATTTAAACTTGGTTTGGTAACTTTTTCTTCAATTTTGGTAGCTAATTTTTTTTGCAAGTGGCAACCGTGAGTATAACTTTCATGAAGGAGCTTCTCAATTAGCCGTTTGGACCCGGCATAAAATTGTAGATCCCTTCCATTCGTCCCAAAAATGAAAAACTCACACAAAAGAATGGTGGTGAGAAGCTAGGCCTAGGGCGCCAACTATTTATTTTTTATTTTTGTTTTAATCGTGAGATTCAATAAACAGAATTTTGTATTTTCCGCCGTTTTCAATGGCAAGTTATGAATTTTTGTATCAATCCAAGACAAAATCGCGGTGATTTGCGATAATTGCAACTCAAAATTTTGCAATTGGTGATTCAATTCTTTTCGTGTAGACATTTAACATTTTAATTTTTTTTAAAGACTGTCTCGGTGAAATAAAAAAAAACCGCTGTGCAGTTTCGCCACAAATTTTAATAACTTGAAAATTTAAAAGTCCCTTTAATCTTCAGACATGGGTGCAGTGGTTTACACAAGAAAATAATTATTTACCGATTTTTCCATTTATGCCATTGACCTTGGTGGTCAATACGGACTCTCAAAACCTCCTCTAATTAAAGCTTTAATTTTTTTGGCGATTCCTGTGTCTAAATACAGGCATCTGCTCAAAAGATCTCTTCGTCACGCTATTCAATCTCGTTCACACGTTTTAAGTGTCCCATATACGGTGCAAAAGGATTGGTTGTTCCAATTAAAATCTACCAGGCGAATGAGGACGTTTTAAGAACGTCTGCCGTTCTTTTAACTACCATCTGGCTATGGATTTCTGTACCTAAACAGATCCAGCTACTTGGCAAAGCTGGTGCACAGTCCTAAAGGGCCCATACACGTTGCAAATAAAATTTGTTGTTCCAAATAAAATCTGCCAGGCAATGAGGACGTTTAGGAAGATTTACCATTCTACTAACTACCATCTGGTTATGGATTTTTGTACCTAAATAGAGTCAGTTGCTTGGTGAAGCCGGTGCACAGTCTTAAGGCGCCCATACACGTTGTAAGAGTATTGCCAGTCAACAATAAAGTCAGCGTTATCCAAAAGCGACCAAATGTCCATTTATTTTAGATTGGGTTATGTTCAAACGGACATACATCCAGTCTTGTGCATATACAAATTTTGTGGGACCATTTCTGATTTAAAAAATTGTCAATAACTAGTCCCGCATCCAAGTTTTATTTTTTCTTTTGTGTTTTAATAACAACAGCTTCGACTCTAAAAACTCAAAAAGAGTTAGATCCCATTTTTCCAACCGCAAATCGCTCCGTCTGTAGGTCTCCGCCTGTTTTGAAGTGCAACATCGGATACTTCAACTTTATGACACGTTTATGGTCCACTTTAAGCACTTGTTTAAAAAAAAAAAGCCAACGAAATAGTTTGTGATTTACCTCTTAATAGCGCCACGGTTTTTAGTGAGAAGCTTAGGGACCGCATCTCTTTCTATTGCCATCGTAAATATAACGAAAAATTCAAACCAATGTCGAAATTTCCGCCACCGACAACCACATCCCACAAACACGCACCCTAATCATGTACATACAGCGCGTCTACAGGAAACGATCTTCACCTTTGCAATTAAAAGCCGCATCCATGCGCAATAGCAAAGCCATGACGATGACGTTACACCGTTAATTGGATATTTCAAAACGTTTACACATGATACCTTCCAATTTATTTGCATATTACACAATTCATTCCTTTCGCATCTACTACATGAATGCCGATGCCGAACGCCCTCCTTCGGTGCTTTTGCTCATTCAAAATGTCAACAACAGTACACGCTCGCTGGCAAACTCTCCGAAAAATATTTACACAAAAATCGTAGGAAAAAATAATAAAAATATAAAATGAACGAAACAATATTGACTGACATATGCCAAGAAGGTATACTCAGAACAAGAAGCCTCACGGTAGCTCCGAAAGATTTGCACGTGCTCAGGCGTGTGTGTTGCTGCGGCACCCCCATAACAACATGTTCTTCCTCCACCTCCACCTCCGCATGTGTGCCATCGCTGTCGTTGTCGTCGTCGTCGTCGTTTCAAAATGAATCTATTACTTGATTTATTCAACTTCCAAATATGTTCCTAATGCAAAATCAATATAATCCTTTCACTTCTTCTTCTTTAATGTGGTACCCATTCCTCACTGCGCTAATGGGTGGTTGTGGCGGCAGCCAACAAACCAAACCCATTGTCATGTGCTTGTAATTTGAGAACTCTGTGACATGCATATGCACAATAAACCAAAAAAAAAAAAAGAGAAAAAGAATGAAATCAGAAGAAGATCGAAAAAAGGTGGAGAAGCAGCATAAGAATAGTAAATCGGAAGGAAAAATCGATGAAACAGAAAATAAAACGTACAGAAAGACCCCACAATTGATTGATTGGATGGCAACGCGCCCTATCGGAAAGATGGAGTTTTAAATCAACATTTGCATACGCATTACCGAGTGGGACAAATTTCTTAGATCGAATTCGGATAGGGGCTTCTTTTGGCCGAATGGATGCCAAGCCTCTATATGTGAGGTTCGAAGCAAAAACGGAAGTCGATAGAAAAACATTCTTAAAACTGTGAGAGCATCTTTTGGAGCTTAGGGAAAACCTCAGAAAGTTCTCATTGAGCTGAGAGCAGGAAACGATGGATAGACCATAAAATTTAGAGCAAGCTTCTTCCAAGTCGAAAGTGGCTCAAAAACTTTCTGCCCACCTGCAAAGACGTGGAGAACAATTTTGAACGGCCATCTTGGAGAGGTTTTTAGCAGGAGCACAACAAAAAACGCTTTGGAAACTTAAAACGAAGTCATAAGAAAATCAGTAGCCGCATCAGTGACAGTGTGTTGGACTATAAAGCGAGGGGCACCGAAAAACATAATCGAGAGTACAACAGGGATAAAAATTGAATGGTGTGGAATCTAAGCAAATCTTAGATCCGATTGTATTTTGTCGGGATCAATTGTATTTTTTATTTTCGTATACGAGAAATTTATTTTCGTACAAAATTTCGAATGCTTTCGAGATGTTTATCAATTCCGCCTGTCAGCTAGCTTCTAAGGTCTACAACTAGGCAGATTTGCTTCAAACTTCGGTTTTAGACCTTTTGCGATTAAAGTTCGGAGGCATTTTTAATTTTTCCAGCCAATTTAAAAACTTGGATTTTTCTCGAAAACGATGTCGAACAAAAATGTATTTTAAAGGTAATAAGTCGACTCAAATTCAAGTTATTGTATAGGTTTTCTAAAGGTTAACTACATAAAAACGGGTACAATAATTTTATCCGAAATGCATGAGCAATTTAAATGTTTAAAATGATTCCGTCTCTCGTTTTCCACACTAATTTAATAATAACAATAGGTAGGTACTTTAAGCAACTCTCAAACACCAAATTTTCGGTTTTTATAAAAATGTTTGCATGCTCAACAACACGTTGCACTTGATCAATTTGTATACCCTCCACAGGAAGGTATATTCACTTTGTCATTACATTTGTAACGCCAAGAAGGAGTCACCGGAGACCTCATAAAGTATATATATTCTGAATCAGGATTACATTCTGAATCGATTTAGCCATTTCTGTCCGTCTGTCTGTCTGTCCGTCTGTCTGTCTGTCTGTCTGTCCGTCTGTCTGTTGAAAGCACAATAACGCCCAAAGGAATTGACATTGGCGAATGAAATTTGGTGAAAGGACTTCTTTTTATCGTCGTCAGGTTGGTATTGAGAATGGGCTATGTCGGTCAAGTACTTCTGGTACCTCCCATACAAAATGTAATTACGTACTACCTCACAAGCCTTAAATTTTGCATGACTTGTATGCAGTGGAGGGTATCAAAGCATCGGCCAGGCCGATGATAGCACTTTAACTTGTTAGCTTAACAGTTGAAGAAGTGTACTTTGTCAAACCAATTAAGTCCTCCCACTTTATTTGCGATCGCATCGGTACAATTTCATTTTTAAAAAAATCGAACTGTTACTTCACTAGAAGCCCTCAAGTTGATTTTGAATTTGATCTTGTTTATCTGCATAATAATGAACTTTCATGGTCACAATTCAATTCCAATTACTTTAAAAACATTTCCGAAAGGATCACCCAAAAATCTTGTAGGATGCAAAAGTTACAAAAATATGTGCTCGTATATCTTTATTATTATAATGTACAGAACCTGTAAGCACATATAAAAATAGTGTATTAAATTATATGCATTGGCCCTTAGAAATAGAAAAAGGAAATCGAATCGAATCCCACCTAGCATTTCATAGAAATAAAATACATTTAACAAAAGCCAACTTTTACTGGCTATTGTGACTCTATTTTGTTGTTCCACCAGAGGCAAGCTTCAACCTTCAAGTTGTCGTTGATGTGAACCATGTGAAGAAAAATGTTTTTAATTTGCAATGAGAAATTTGAAAAAGCGGAAACGTATGTGATTTTTGTAACTTTTAGTTGTTAATACATAAAACCCTACCGCTATTCGAGTGCCCTAATAAGTGAACGCGCAACACTTTAGAAAAAGGGTTTTTCAATAAGAGCGCTACAAAAACGGTTTTGGATATCAATGAAATTCTTTATTCCTGTGAAAGTACGTTCGATGCCATTATGTATGGAACTCGATTTCTTTTGCATGGCCACCACGGGCACGCTTGCAGAAGTCCAGACGCTGAACCCAATTTTCGATGGTTTTCAAGCATAAATCGGCCGATACTGCTGCAATTTCACGTTCGATATTCGTACGAAGTTCATCAATCGTCGCTGGCTTGTTGGCATAGACCATAGACTTGACGTAGCCCCACAGGAAATAGTCTAACGGCGTCAAATCGCACGACCGAGGCGGCCAAGCGACTGGACCATTTCGTGAGATAACACGTTCTCCAAACTTGGTTTCCAATAAATTGATTCTGACATTCGCTGTGTGGCTTGTGGCGCCGTCCTGTTGGAACCACATGTCCTCCAAGTCCATATGATCCAATTGGGGCCAAAAATATTCGGTTATCATTGAACGGCAGCGATTCCCATTCACAGTAACGTGCCGGTCTTGATCATCACGGAAGAAGTACGGCCCAATGACGCCGCCGGCCCATAAACCACACCAAACCGTAATTTTTTCGGGATGCAATGATGACTCGTGGAGTACGTGTGGATTTCTGCCTGACCAGTACCGCATATTTTGTTTATTGACGAAGCCATTCAGCCACAAATGAGCCTCATCGCTGAAGATGATTTTTCGAAGAAAATACGAATCATTTTCAAGTTGTTGCTCAGCCCAATTCACGAACATACGACGCTTCTGATCTCGACACTACGGGCACTTCTTTGTCTCACTGGCACGGGAACATTTTGTACTGTGCGTGTGAATTCAAATTTGTCCACTAGACGCTCAATTGTCGATCTGCTAGGACGATTATGACGACCATAAATTGGACGTAGCGCTCTTAACGTTGAGGCCACTGACTCCGAATTTCGGTAGTAAATTTTAATAATTTCGACTCGTTGTTGGCTCGTATATCTTTCCATCATGAAATGGCAAACCTTACTGAAGAGAAATGTCAAAAGAGCGGCAAGAAATTCGGCGTCTTTTGCTGTTCCTGTCGCTCTACTTTTGTAGCGTCCCTGTTGAAAAACCCTTTATATTCAGAAAATTCCTATGCATGCACATAGAGTGTCTAATAAATTTTGAACTTCTAACTCGCGCAGTGTGAATTTCAACTACATAATTGGATTTGACAGATGCCACTTTAGATTTCACTTACGTGGTTTTCGATTTGGTATTTCCGATTTTGCCAAATCAAACACCGAATCTTAATTTTATTGGTCCTTGTGTGTATTGAGTTGGCCGCAAAAACACTTTTTGTTTTCTTACACTGGTACACTCAGAAAAAAAAAGATTGTTAAGCGAAGAATTTTGAGATTTTTAAAAAAATTTTAAGTTAAAAGTTCAAATGGTTCAAATGTTATTTTTCTTAGCAAGAACTCGTTTTTAAGTTTTCAGGAAGCAGGTATTCAGCGTAAGAATAATATACTCTCCATAAGTCTTTTGTTATATCATTGCCAACAATTTCATTCTTAAATCAAAGATTTTGATATTTGGGTTCATTTTAACCAACGAAAATTGTTGGCATTACAATTTATTATTCTGTGTGATATAAGTCCTTGTAATTGAAACTCTTTTCCATACGCGTAATTGTTAGAAGTGAAGGTAAATCATGTCACATGCAAATTTGCGAAATTGTTGAGATTTCCGAAAATTCCGAAAAATTGGTGACTCCAATCTCACTATTTACTAACTTAAAGCCAAATTGAATGCTTTATTTCTTACAACAATTGAGACTGAGTTGATCTTTTTTCCAAAAGTCGTATCTTAAAAGTTTTATTGCTAACGGCCAATGAGTATAAAAAAAATTCAAAATAAAAAATACTCTTTGGGTGTAACTTTTTGGCGGCGATTGTATTGTGTATATTTCCAAAGTCCATTCTAATTAAAAAGTCACGATTGTAACTCATTTATCAATCCTAGAGTATAACTGTCATGAAAGGGCTTCTTAAATAGCCGTTTGGACTCGGGATAACTTTTTAGATCCCTTCCCAAAAAGTTAAACTCACACAAAGCTTGTGAAAAGCTAGGCTTAGGGTCCCTACGGACCTGTTGCGCCGACTTTTTTTATATTTTAATAAGAAAACACGCGACTCCTTCCATAAGCTGCAAGTGAAACCCTCCATTAGTATCCGTGGGTTAGAAGGAGTCCCTCGCGATGGGTCCACTAACGTGCCCAGTGTCTTCTGACGGTTCTCCTCACAACCCTGCGTCTAATCCGACTTAGTCAGTTTTGAGTCCTTATATACAACAGAGTGGTACCTCTCTTAGCCAATTCCATAGCACATTCATCCGCGGATTCATCGCCAGCAACTCCCTTGGGACACGGCGTACCCAACTTTGATTTTTCAAAGCCACGCAAACACCTTCAAAAAGGACCAGATATTTTCATCAAACCCCTCCCAATGAATGTGTCTATGCCAAAACATCAGTCTGCGACTAAGGACCACCTGTGCAAATTCCAGCCATGCCACAGAAGCACCTACCTTGCTACGTGCGCGGGCTTACATTGTCTCCGCTATGCCTCCCTTATTCCTGTCACCCAATGTCAATCCGCAACTGGAATGTCACATGACCACCAATACCACACGCTAATTAACCCATTAGGGCAAGTATGCGCGCTCCCAGACCACTGTCACCGCCGGCCGCCTCCAACGATCCACAAACCACACAGTCCAGCTCCGGTAGTTAGCATTCAAATGCAGTTCTCAAGCTCACAATCTATAGCGGGGGCGGTGATGGTGGTCTAGCGCGCCATCTCACCCGCCGACAGCATAAATACACACACAGCCATCACATAGAGATACCCGAGTGATAATTACAACTGCGATCGTGCAGAACGGATTATTATGATCATTTCAATCGGACCACAGCGCGACAGAAGCAGAGGTACCCCGGACGAGGGGGCTGCGTGTGTTGTGTCTGCACTTGACACTTGGTCGCATTCTCGAGCTTTTTGCGCCTCGTCTTCCTCCCTCCCGTGGGGTAAGTGTCAACCGAGGATCACTCTGCAACAATGCAACACGACGCAGTCCAAGAAGTCATTTGGTGCAAACGAATCCGAGAAGCTGTATACTCGGCGTCGGCGTCGTCGCATTGCTTGAGATTTCTTGTCTGTGTATTTGTTCAGATTGTTTGTTATAGGAAACTGAGAATTCTTGGAATCGTGACAAAACATTAATTCCACATGCAAAGCAATAGAGAGAGAGTGTGACCATAGGCCAGCCTGATGGCATGGTAAATGGGACTGAATGGCGACATATTAAGTACAAAGTGTGCACACATTGATTGCGGGCAATGCGCGCGCGCTCTGGTGGCGCTCCATTTGCTCAATGAGTAGGTAGGTTCTATGAGCGTTTTCTCCGATGCCAGTGGATGGTCAGTGATTTTCACTTGAGACTAGCGGAAATCCAATAATGTTTGTCTTGAAACGAAACCTTGGTGTGACAATTTTCTGTGGGACGGACGGCGTCTCTTTATATATTTGTAGCGGGGTAAAGTGATGCGTCACTTTTTCTGGCGCCATTTTTCTTGAAATCGATCTTTTGAGAAATATTTATTGGGATGAGAGGGAAAGTCTTGTGGGTGGGCATGGTGAGTGCTTTTTAAAAATTAAATTTATGGATTCTTCACCGTCTAATGGTGAGTTTCTCTTTACGGTTACGATTAAGCCCTTCAGACACTTTGTGGACGGACTTTCCAATGATGAGACAGTCCCAGCCATGTGGCACATTCCTCTCATGCAATATGCAACAGGAACTTCTTTGAAACACGACAAAGTGCCAAAAATACGTCTTTCAGGAAGAACAAGCTGTTTCAGTTGCGTTTTTGAATGACCCGAGCGAACTGTGTTATGAGATGGGCGAGCTCAATTTGGTCAGGGACCGAATTTACCAATTCAGTTGATACAGAACTGGCCTGTCATGCCACCGTTGGTTAAAATAGTTCTTGCTACCCTTTTAAAAACTCCGTGGCCAGTTCTCTCCGTCCCATTAGCAAAATTTCCCTCAGCAAATCCCCGCATGGTACTGCATTTTAATTTTCCATTTACGGATCAAAGGATTAAAAAACAAAATGTTGTTGCGAACTAACCACAAAAATATTGCGTCATCGGCAACAATTCACTATAATCCTCAGGTGAATGCTTCGCATATTAATACGGTTGCTTTGCACCCCTATATCTCGCAGGGGGACTCTGCCATGTAGATATTTTCAATTCGCAGCGATATAATCGGGGAAAAATGTGTGTTTTCTCGTGGAAGCCGATTAAGAGGGCTTAAATATTCGATTCATCAGTGTCGCATTAAAATGAAAATCGCCCCAACCCTCCTGCTGTAGAAAGGGTTGGGACTATGAGAGAATATTCAAAAATATGCAATTTTTCATAAGCCCTACGCCATGAGGTGGATTATTCAGATGCAGGTGGCAGCCAGTTAATTTTTTACTATTTTTTTTTATTTGATTAATTTTTCGTCACAATTTCCATGATTTAAATTATATTTAACGAATTTTATTGTATATAAAGAGACACTTAGAACGCACTGGGGAGTTTCGAAATGAGAAGAACAAAATTTGGCAGGAGATTATTTCAGCAGAAAACACTCATTGAAAATGTAAAATGAAAAATAAAAAATGTAGACTTTTATAAATTAAAAAAATCGATTTAAATTAAAAAAAGAAAATTAAATTAAATAGCGCGAAGCTTATATTTTTGTCACAGTACAATCAGTTGATTTTCTTAATCGGTGAACCTCATTTTAACTGCTTCTCTGTATAAAAATAAAATAAACAAAAATTCGGAACAGTGCTGGCCCGAAAACCGAACCATGGGGTATCCCAATTTTTATTACAAAATTTGCTGATGTCTATCATTCACTGGTTTGGTTCTTCTTAAGCAAAAGGTAGAAAATTATTTATAAATTCATTTAGAGACCTAAGCGGTGCCGTGACATAAGGCCAAGCGTCATAAGGCCAAATCTGGAAAATCCTCCTTGCTTTTGTGGACTAAGCTGACAAAAGACAATATTTTTGAAGCTTTTCTCCTTAAAGCTTGGCAGAATGCACAAACCAACATTGTGGTACACTTTGCCATTGGATAAACTATTTGCAAGCTGTTCCTTATTGCCTTCTCATAATCCGTGACAAAAGAATTTTCTTTCAATTGAAACAAATTTACTTCAATGTATTGAAATACATGACGATACATTAGTTCGGATTTATGACTCATAAGTATAGATAAATATACATATTATGTATATATAAATGAACGGAAAAAAATTTAATTAACATGGATTAGTACAATGGGTAATCATTCGTAAAACTCGTGAGAATTTTAGAAATGATTTAAGTTACTTTTTTTAATTTATAAGAAAATATATCTGCTCGATTGTTTGGGCATTTTGTTCTGTAATAAAAAAAAATGTACTGTTATTTTCTCAAAGAAAAAGTCAAAATATTTGAGAAAAAAAATTCGCGCGAATTTATTTTCTCAAATATTTTGACCAAACAATCGATTTCAAAAACGATATATTTTCTTATAAATTAAAAAAGTATATTCTTTTTATTACAGAGCCTGAAAAAGCTATGGGAAACTGATAAGAAACTCGACACGACACATAATTAGTTTTTTTACTTACATGGTCATTGTGAGAAAAGTGTGCAATTAATAATTTCTTAAAACCGCAAGAGGGCACCACATTGAAAGTATCTACCATCCAAAAGATAGTTTCGTTGCGATGTTTCGGGTAGATTTTGGATTGCGGTCGCAATAGCTGGGGACAAGAATGTGGAGAAACTTAAGTTTTCCTCCAGTACTGTACTTCTATAAAAAGGACCGCTATTTTGGTAACTGGACATACCAAATTTATCCATGACACTACCGATTTTAAAAATAATAAGGACTTCAAGTAGATAACAAAAAAATAAGTACAAGTACAAGTATACGTTCATATGCGGTACAGTTACTGATAAATAATTAAAATATCGACTTGATTCGAAAATGTTGCTTTATGTCACTTTTCGGATTTGGCTTTATGACGCTTTCTCAAAGTGTCGAAATACCAAATGCTAGAATTTGGCTTTATGTCACTTTCACAACCAAACCTATGGAGGGTTTTAAAGTTTGCTAACTTCAAAGACTAAATTTTAAAACTTCTCCTCGTTCGGAGCGCAGACAGCCAATCGAGGTATACTCTTAAAAGAGGTTCCATCGGTAACTTCCCGTAGATCAGATACGCACATCTTCCTAAAGTTCTCATTCCTTTTATCGCCAGCTTAACAGCTTGCTCAATACCCCGGTCTGACTTCGTTATGGCTGCGCATAACGCCTTAACCATTGTGAAATTCACTCGCCTGAGACTGGTTCCCTTCCAAACGTTGATATATGCTTAGCCGCCCTAAGAAGAGGCAAAACTTTTGGTTATACGAACTGCTAGAGTCTGAAAAGCTTTTAGGAAGACCCTCACTCCGACAAATTCAATTATTAGATACTATGAGGCATTTTTCATAAATTATCAGCGGGCTTGAATTTTTTTATTCGGCTCTGCCATTTAATTGCAGCCAGAATAAAAATTAAAACCCGCTTCCCTTGTCAGGAACTATTACAAAGTTCCCTTAATTTTTACGAGCTCGCCCAAAAAATTGCGTTTAAGACTTCAAAACCATGGTGGACCGAAACCTAACCGATAATTTTACTGAAACCTTGGGCACCCACTGAACTCAAACCTTTAATGCGTTTTTCCTACGGATTGCCATTCTGGAATTTCCTCATCGGGCGTATTCGACAATCGACCTAATTCAACCGTAGGTCAGTTCGAAGCCTGCTATTCTTGCACGTCAGAACTTGACCGCTTGGCGAAATTTACCCGCGGGAATTCACCTTTCACTTGGTCCATATTCCATAAAAATCGGTTTGAAAGTGACGCCGTAAATGGTAGGACAAGAAAATGTGTACACATTTTTCATATACATAGCTACTTAATTATTTTAGGAGGTCCGGGCTGGACCTGGGCCTCAACCATCAGTCACGATCTTTAGCCAGCTGTCTCTAGTTGGTAAAGGTCCTTTCCACTTGCATGCGCCATCTGCGTCACGGTCTTTCTCAACTGCGTCGTCCTTTGGGAGTGGATTCGACGATCTTCCGGGCCGGAGCATTCGTGTCCATTCGCCCTACATGACCCAGCCACCTCAGTCTTTGAACCTCCACTCTTCTTTCTAGGTCGATTCCGCTTTATAGCCCGTAAGGTTCGTCTTTGTGTTTCCCCCTCCATTTACCATCTATGATGAGTTAACTCATCAGCTTCTGGTGGAGTCCATGTTTCTGCTCCATAGAGCTGAAATGGGTCGATTAGGGTCTTATAAAGGTTCACTTTAGGGCTTTACGTCGCAATTCCCTCCTTAGCCCAAAAGAGACAGCGATTACCAAGTTAATTTACTTTTAATATCCGCGCCCTGTTGTCATTAACTGAGTTGGACAAAGTCCCTAACCACCTCCTCAAAGCTATGTCTGTCTATGGTGACGTTCTGTCCGAGGCTTATTTTCTTTAGGAGGCGGCGAAGATGTGTTTGGCTGTCAATTTTGCCTCAATCTTTCCTAAAGACGTCTCTGCCGCAATACTACTCACGAACTCTTCATCTGCCGATTTTGGCAATGTCGTCGGGTAATTGGATGGACCTTTAAAAGATCCTGGCTTTAAATGCACCGATGATCGAAAACCAGTCAGCTGAATACATTCTAAAACTAATTTCCTGTCAGAGAACTTCTTTTTTGCGTTGTTATCTTTTTCGTTAGGAACAAAATTCGCCGGCAGTAGCCCATGGACGGTCAATTCCCTTAGGCGGACAAACTAACTCACCTTTCACTGTTCGTAGTTGCTCTTGTACTGTGGATATTTGAACAGCATTCATTGGAGTTGCCGTTATGGTAATGAAATCCGCATTCCTGCATCCACTTCAGCGCTTAAAAATATGCCATATACCGAATAAGACCGCACCTGCCTTTTGCTAAGCTTCAATGGAATTCAAGTCTCCAAGTCTACGCCCCTGGGCCCTACAGCTGTTACTTTTTTTCTTTTCGATTCTACATCTCATTTCGGTTATCGATTGCCCACCCAGGCATAGAAAAAACCCAATTTCCACACTCAACTTGACCCAAATTGATGTCATTCAATTGAAAAGAACACAAGCCTGCTCCCATGAGACAGCGCAGCACTCTTCGATTATCGTGGTGCTTTATCAAAGCAATTAAATTATTTTTGATTACCACACTAGAAGCAGAGTGGAGTCCCAAAACGGTCCACAAAGCCCCTTGAAACCCCGCCAGCGCAGCAGCAGACTGGATTTGTGTAAACAAAAACACCTTACACATCACAACAAACCTCCCCCTCCTACTCGTATTCGTATGTGGCTGTTGTTCGCTTTAATTTCACTCATAAGCATGTAGTGTAGGTATACCCTGGGTACAGTGTATCCCAGTCGACCGACGCTTATGCACGGTATGCAAAAAGGCAGAAACTTAATTACCGGGCCAGTTCAATCACCCGATGTGCGAGCATCCATAGACTTTGGTGTCGTCGTCGTTGTCGCATGTGTGTTGTATAGAGCTCTATACGAACACCTACTTAGCACACTTCCAATCGCCTTCAGCTGCCGTCTGCCTCTGCGGTGCCGTTGCCGGTGTCAGTGTGATTTTCAGTGCAAATATTCCATCATCTACCATCAAATCGAGATGATGTCGCCCCCGGCCCGACCAGTAGTAGATCCTTCGCGCATATACCCAACTACTGTCGAGTGCGGTTGCTGTTCGTCGCCTTCGTCTATAAATCAAGTGCAAATGACGGTCCGCCAAGCGACAACAAATATGATGCGGCCATCAAGACGTACTCAGTGTGGTTCCAAGAAGAGGGAGATGACGCACGGGGCTCCTCAAATTGGCACAAGAGTGCAAATGAAAACATCCATAGTTTCCTCTTCTGAAAAACCTTCGGCAATCTCCGTTGCAGTGGTGGTGGAATAGTGCGCTGGTCAGTGGTCTTGGTCGCCGTCTCCGTCTGGGCATCGCAATTGCGCGCACTGCTCACTGGAGATCAGTTTTAATGAAAAGCAAATATTGATACCTCAAGACGAATGTAAACATGACGTTTGTGCTTGCAGTTGCACCGGACCAAACGCGACGACGACGGTCCGGCATGTGGGCGGAGGGAGCTACTTGTGTGTGCATTTTTGTCGGCGACATCTACTGAAAATGACCGTGCACGATGAAAGAACGAACAAAACGAGGAAAAGCATTCTTTTTTTCCATCCCTCTCTCTCTTTCTCTCTATGTCCATTGTGTGGAGTTTGAATTCCAATCCATAGGAACTGTGCTACTTGTCCAATAAGTCACGGATCCGAATGGGACTGGATTTCCTTGGTTCATTATTTGATTTGATATCCTTGTGCGTAGGCGGCAGACGGCTGCTTGATTGACTTTTTTTTGCTATTGCTGATTGTGAATTTTATTGAACACTTATTGGGATTTTTCTTTTTTTTATTGCAGAAAATATAACGATAGCCGGCACAACAGACTTTTTGTCCACGCAAGTGTTCAAAATAACGCTGTACGCAAAAGAGACACAAATGTATCTATGTTTCAACAATCATTGGAAACTTGTTGGAATGGTGAGTAGAAAATTAAACAATTTTAATTAAAATATTCTCAGTCGCTTTGCGGGGTTGCTGCATCTTTTTTGTTTACATTTAGATTTGATTATAATACGGGAGAGTCTTTATGGGGCTATGGCTCTCTTAAGGGAGTCTATTTTGACTTCCCTAGTGAGCAGGAGCTTTTTTGGAAAATCCCTTCCAAACGAAGTTTTGTTTTAAAAAATCGCTTTCGATGCGGATTTGTCTGTCGATAGGTCACAATTGTCGGTAAGAAAGTGGGGGACAGTTGATTTGCTCGTTTCTGGAAATACATCTGTCCCTTACCCATGAGACGACTGTTAAAAAAATATTGGAAAGCTTAGCTATGAATCTGTAGTCGAACTACCGCATCCATGATTGACCAAAGGGTCGCGGAATAATGTGAACTTTTAGAGCAAAGCCAACACAAATTTACCGCAAGGGAAAAAAACTTGACCGCATTTTGGGAAACAGTTTGAAAGATTTTTTCGAAGGTCGGGGAATCTTTTGAAGTTTTAGAACCAATTGAAGAAAACTTGGCTTCTGGGAAAAAGTTAAGTGGAATTTTTTGAAGGCCGCGAAATCGTGTGAACTTTAATAACCAAGAGAAGAAAATTTGACCCCATTCTGCGGAAAAGTTAAAAAGGTTTCTTTTTTCGAAGGTCGAGTAATCTTTTAAAATTTTAGAATCAATCGAAGACCACATTCTGGGGAAAAGCTAAGTAGAATTTTTTCAAAGGTATTTGGCTAGGATTCAGTTCATAGAGGCTCATTAAACTTTGCCCTTTAGATAACAAAAGGATGTGCGTTACTTGTAAAGGGTTTTCCAATAAGAGGTGTTATTGTGAATGACCCGCTACTCGGTAACTGTCACTTTTGAAGCTTTTATTCTTTGACATTTGACAAGTACAAACTACGCCATTACTAAAAATGGAACGATACACGCTTCAACAACGCATTGAAATTATTAAAATTCTCTACAAAAATGGTGAAAATCTTGCAGTCACAGTTCGCAAAACTAAAGCATTTTTTGGTCGTCGATGATTAAAGATTTTTTTATGGTCGGAGTTGGATGGTATTGATCTGGACAACGTTTACTTTCAACAAGACGGCGCTACGTGCCACACAAGCAACGAAACCATTGATCTTTTACGGGAAAAGTTTCCGGACCGTGTTATCCCTCGAAGAGGTGATCACAATTGGCCACCGAAATCTTGTGATTTAACACCTTGCGACTTCTTCCTTTGGGGCCACGTGAAAGATAAGGTCTACGCCAACAGCCCAGCGTCGATTCAAGACCTCAAAGATAAAATTCGTGAGGCTATCGAGGACATAGGGCAGCCACTTTGCGATTTGGTTATGGAAAATTTCATGAAAAGGATATGGTCCTGTATGCGTGCTCGTGGTGGCCATTTGGCTGATGTTGTTTTTCATTATTAACGGCATACCTTCCTCTTTATTATGAAATAAACATCCGATCATTTATCTCAAAAAATGTAATTTTTCTTTGAATACCAAAATAACACATAGTAGATTAAGTCCGATTTAAAAGGTTTAGCGTCACATAACGAACGCCACAAACTCATATGGGACGACCTTCCGTGACAGCACAATGGAAGAAGATGGAATTTACCCACGAATATTGGCCTTTCTTTTGGTCTGTATTTCATATAAATCGGTTTTGAAAAAACGCCGTAATCGGTACGACAAAAAGCGGTTCGAAAAATGATTTTAAATGAATTTTGCACGTCGATGCGATAATTTATCCGCACGCCTGCAAGAGCAAGAGCGCAATTGGCCCTTTCCGTGAGAGGTTTTCTTTAGAGCCAGTGCATAGTTTGTATAGTTCATTTGTTTTCTTCACCATCATTGGCAATCGAAGTGAACGCTCTAATATTTATTTTCACCCGAGAAGTTTCCCTACGGACACTGGCTTAAGCTCGGCCTAAAAAGCACCAATTTTTCACTCTTATGGCAGGGCCTTACTTATGTTATATGATGTTAAAGTGGCTCTCAGTGAGAGAAGCCGTTAGTCGGACCATTGTGCATACCACTGGTATTGATTCGCTTACTTAAGTTTTGTCATTCCATGTTTGGTCGACAGATGGCGCTGTTCTAGTACACATTTTTTTTTTTTTTACATAAAACCAAGAGGTTCTTCTTATCCTTGCCTGCAAGTGGCTTGGGGAAAATGAAGCCTGCATAATTTTAACAAGTTCCCAAAGGTTTGTAAATCTCTCTCAGTCTTACACTTGAAGACGCAGTGGCTTTCCCTTTCTTTCTTTTTTTATTCGGACTAGCTATTGCAATAGGAGGCACTTCGACCTAAGTAGATCTATTGTGCCATTGGATCAGAAAGACGCAGTGGCTTAATTCTTAGTGTGTTGGACTACTAAGCGATGGGTCTCAGGTTCGATCCCGCGGACAAACACAAATTAGCTACATCTTAAAGTTTTTAACTTTCTCCATTACGTAGTAAGAGAAAGATATTGTATTCGTACAAAATTTCGAGCTCGAGATGTTAATCAATTCTGACATTACGATGATAGGCGAACTCAAAAAAGTGGGTCGCAAATTCTGTCCGTCTGTCTGTCTGTATGTCCCGAGGCGTACAGCCTAAGCGGCTGAACGGATTTCGTTCAAACTTCGGATTTAAAGTTTGGGGGCTTACAGTTCGGGGCCCTTTTTTTGCATGGTAACCTCAATATTAATAGTACTTCCCATACAACATTTTTATACCAGTATAATTTGTTGAAAACGGCTCTAACGATTTCAACAAAAATTAATATTTGAGCTTATGTAGGTGAGGTAAACATAACTGCATACTCAGTTTTCCGATAAAAAATCGACTAACGATATTTTTGAAATTTGGACATACATATCTCGAAAACGGTCCATACGATTGTAACACAAATTCAATTCTAAGGTAATATGGTCATTTCTAACTTAATGGAAAACTCAGTTTTTCTCTGTATTATCGTAAAATATATTTTTGAAAGAAGTCATTTTTGAAAAATATAGTTTTCCCTAGTTTACCTCAAAACGGCATGATTTTGACCAAAATGCAAACTTAGAGTAAAATTGATGTTTTCAAAATGATTGCGTCCTTAATTTTCAATTCGAATCACCGAACACGCTAATTTTAAAAACTGCTCATATCTCGAAAACCCCATTTTCGATTTCGATAAAACTTTAAAAAGTGACGCTTACTTACCAAACAATAACTTGTACTCCGTTTTCATATAAATAGTTAAGCAATAGTATTTTTCAAACTAAACTTTGCAATATTTGGTATTGTTTTGTCTGCGAAATTTTACAAAACCGCTCTAACGATTTTGATCCAAAGACATATTAAAGATAAAATCAATATTCGAAATAAAATACGTACTTAGTTTTTCTCAAAAAAATCGAAAAAAAACACTTTTTTTTAATTACTTATACTTCCCAATCTATTTCTCCTCCACTTCCGATAAAAATGCAATATCAGCTTCGCAAAACTTCATTTCAGCAAATATTACCCTGTTTTCAACCTTGTTGAATATGCACCATAAAATAATTGCAGCCACTTCCTTTCACAATTAGAAACTCCCATTTCGTTTGCACCCATTTCTCTTATGAAGCATCGGTTCTCAGATCTTTACCTACCTAC
Source organism: Cheilosia variabilis (assembly GCA_951230905.1). Lineage (NCBI taxonomy): Eukaryota > Metazoa > Arthropoda > Insecta > Diptera > Syrphidae > Cheilosia > Cheilosia variabilis. The sequence goes on along the minus strand of OX579680.1, from coordinate 55,221,972 downwards.
TTAATAAAATAAGAAAACAACCAACCAAACTTTTGATGAACGAGAAAGCTACGTTCGACCCAGTCGTGCACTTTGTTTAAACTGATTTAGCTCTCGCAAAAGTCTGACAAACATCCGACAGTATAACTGTCATGAAAGAGGTTATTAATTTGCTCTTTGTTTTGGTTCGACATAAAATTGTGGATCACTTTCATTCGTCCCAAAAATGAGAAACTTACGCAAAAGGCAAAACAACGGGTTGCGAGAAGCTACGCCTAGGGTCCCTACCGACCTGTTGTGGGAACTTTTTTTTTTTTTTTTAAGTTTAAGGACTTAGCTTAAGGAATTATTTCGATCTTCGGTACCAATTGTAAATCGGACACATTTCCGCGAGTCCCTCCCGATGCGGTACTATAAACGGACATATCGTGTTTCGGTCGGACTTGCGGACCGAAATTTCTCGTGTGCGGCATTTTGCCAACATGCACCGAAGCCTGCATCAATGCTCTCTCGGTAAAGCTGTAAATACCGAATACTGACACCGCCCAGACATCAGGAAGTGTCCTTAATCGCTTTTGCTTTTAACAGGGCTCTCCCTTCTCGGGGTGCATTGCCCGTGAGTTTGGCTTGCTACAGTCTTCGGTGTTCGAGTTCGGGAACGCGCTTAAATCTTAGATCGGAGGTTCGCGATTTCGAAGGTTGGAGCCGCAGTCTCCAACCTTCGCCAACCAACCTGCGCCATTACACGCAAGTTTTTGACTTTTCCTCTGTCGTGACCTTGCTTTTTCATCAATCGTAATGACATTCAATGTAGACCGCTTTTCCGATGAATAAAATACCAATCCATCAAAAGGCACGTGATGTGCAGTTCCCTCGCAACCTAAACTAACTTTGATACCTATTCGACTGAGTCACCATGAGTAATGTGTAATGCAATCTTGAACAGTGACAGTATACACTCGATGGGTATAGATAGTCCCATCGACCAGTGACTACACCAGGCCTAACCACCCGGAAACTCCAAGTGACCAAAATTTGGAAAAATCCAAAACAAAAAAAACCCAAAACTTAGCGCCCCCAAGTCGAAATTGATGGATGAGCCCTGCTAGTGGACAAGAGTGCTTCTCTAGAACGGTATTTCCAAACCAAAGTTGATGGAGTAGTTGCGATCATGTAAAATTCGGTATTGTGACCTTCAGCTAAACCAAAACTAGAGCTCCTGGGAACCCCCAAAGCCGCTGATTAAATACCCAGTTAGCCTGAATTACCCCAAAGCTATTTTCGACCTCCACCGAAATACTTCAAATTAATTCACAGAATCTGCAGCAGCGATACCTTTCTGCGATAAAAACAAGTACTACTTTTAATTCAAACCCCAGTGTGACTCAGTCGATCAACAAAAAAAAAAAGGAAGATAAATTCCATTTTCGACGGAATGTCAAGTGATATTTCGAACTTCGCACCCTGCTATCGCCACGCACCTTATCACGGCGACAACGATGCATCAACCTATCAGAGTTCGAGTGGGAAACAACTCAATTACCCAGAAGGTAATCTCTTAATTGCCGAAGACTCCTCAGGAATGTGTAAAGCTCCGGTCTTCCGACGGGTGAGGTCAATGCTCAAATTGGAAACTTTGTTGTCGGGTGTTTGTCAAAGCATGTTCAAACAATGTGCAACACTTTAAAGAGGTGTGTCAGCGGGCGTTCAACACTTTGATGTACTCGCACTTGCTGGTGGTGGTCTTTAGTCTTTATTGAGTGAGATGGGAATTTTTTGGATCCGCCCGGCCCAATGTCGTATCGGAAGAAAAACAAAAATTCGTCGTTTCGCTTCGTGTGGGAAAATGGGTGGGAACAAACTGTATATTTTGGGGCAAAACGGCAGCAAGGTGCAATTCCTCGAGACTGCCATTGTTCGGGTGTTTGTCGTGTTGTTAGTGTGGATAGGCGGCTAAAGTGCAAATTTGTGTACGAAATGAAGGCGTCTCTGGAGAGCAGGAATTCTTGAAATTCTTGAAGAATTACTCGCGAGGCATGTGACGAGAATGTTTTTCTGCAAATTTTCGTCCGAAGCACACCCTTTTTTGGGGAGACGTGCATTCCTGGCGTACGCGCAGTTTTCAGGTTGTTCGCAACTTGTTTCGTCATGTTGACATGGAATGTGGTTTAAGGGAACCGAGTGCGAGGTGAAACAAGACAAGTGAATTAGGGTGACACGAGGGTTATGCTTCTTGAAAAGGTGTACGCGCTAGGGTGGAATTTCAAGACTGTACATGGAATGAAGTGCGTAGTTTGATATAGGTGATGTTTGGCAGTTTTTAATCTAAATTGAAATGAGGTTTACCCGTATAGAGCCTGAGTCTACGACTTACTGACTGAAATCTCGATTTAGCGGTGAGTGATGATGCCTAATGTTTTGTTTGCCAAATAGGGTTGTCCGTCTAAGGAAAGATCTCGCTGCAATTGTGTCTATGGAACTTCAATATTTTGGTCCCTTGGTTATAAGCTTTCCCCATTTCTTGAATGATAAACCGGTTCACTTCCTCCCAGATCAATCAAAAACTGTATTTTTCGGCAATCTAAGTCTCAATTGTTCCTCCCGTCGCTGTAGTGTTTTGCAGCAGGCGGAAATAAGTTGAAAAGAAGTCTTGAAGTTTTCTCTTGGCTGAAGGAAAACGTGCAGTCTGGTGAAAATATTCGGTTCTGTGCTGTATGGGCTCTTTCTCAAAACCGAAGTTCCATCTAGGACCCTTCTACAACAACGATCCATTAAACACAAAGTCCAAGTCTCCTACGTTCCATTAGAAGCTCACTACAACTGACTGGAGGAACACCTTCCACCATTCATTTGGTGCAACTTCGTCGACAGGCACTTCCACCTAACCTATTCCAACCTCCTGGAAAGCTTTGTAATCGCGGGTAAAAAGGAATGAACTTTCGTAGTTTCATTTTCATAAGTCGTCTTTTTTTTTTTACGTAAGCTGACTTGAGGAACTTCAAGGCGAATTTGTTTTTAAGCCGTGCAAGTCCCAGGGAATCTTCGTTTCCTTGTATACAGTGCACCTGTCTGAAACTTCCTGAGACTTCCGGATACTGCCAGCCAGCCACCGAATTAAACTGTGCACAGGCATATCCCCGATGGAAAAAACAGCCAAAGTCATTAAAAGCAAAGCTCTAAGGCTATTGCCCGAGTCAATATAGCCTCAAAATTAGAATGTCAAAACGAGCTGACAAAGCGTTTTCAATTCAAGGCTTGATACCCAGATTTGGGTTCCAGAAGAAATCACCTTTTATTTCATCGAGTTAGATAGATTGAGCCCTCCACTGTTTACGTTCCGCTTGAAGCAGTGAAGGAAAAACTTTCTCGGAATTCCTATTGGAAGCCAACCTTAAATAGAGAAGGCTGTCGAATTGTGTCATATCTAGAAAGAAGTGGCCAATTTACGGAAAGAGAAAAGAACCCATCTTCTTAATAAAACGAGAGTATAACAGCGATCACCAGGGGTCTACCTGAAGCAGATTTTAAGTTTAAACTATTAGAGCTTCTTATGTGGTTAATTAACTTTAACAAAACCAGACGAATATTCAAGTTTAATTCCGTTACTTTCAAAAATCAAAATCAAAAATAACATCGTTAAGATGGCCGCCATTCGTCTTCTTTAAGTCTACATGGGAACACTGTATCGGTTTCACGTTCTCTGCGCACGTACGTAACAACAGACAGAGCGGATATGCATATGACGTTATTTTGTACAGCCATTTGCGCCACAAGTGCTTTGCTCGCTTTCTGTTGACATACGTCACAAATACAATTCGGCATCAATGAGCTGTGACAATGTTGCAACAAAAATAAGGACTCATGTAAATTTTGCAATCTTTTAGGTGTCCTACCTGCAGACTTAGCTACTCTGATTCCACATTTGTGCCTTCAAAGAAACAGTAGTCCATTTATATGAAAAAACAACATCAAACCCAAAATTTCTGATTTTATCGAATGTTTTGCCGCATCACCATCCGAATATTAGTAATCCATCATAGATTTCATTACTGCAAAATATCAGATTTTCAATTGAAATTCCCACTTAGCCAGCAACCAAGAGCTGTCAGTGAAAAGCACGTGGTGCCACCTCTTAAGATTAGAACTGGCAATAGGCGCCAACAGTTTAGCTGTGAAACTGGCGTTGCTATGATTAACTGAAAACTGTCAGATTAACGTACTTCAGTGACAGGAAGTGTTTTGCTTAAAGAGTACAAAGTGACTCACAGTGTTTTGCTTGCTTTTTATCGCCATTTTTAAAATAGAATACGCGTGCAGCGTAACAGAGGTGATCTTTATTTTTAACTTATGAAAAACGTAGGGGAAACTCATGAGAGTAACTCAGCTTAAGCCAGAGTGCGATGTATTGGAACTGTATGTGCCCAAGTAAGAATAAGTTTTTGGGGCGTTTGCATGGCTTCAATACTCGACAAGACGTTCATTTAAAGGGGCTCCAAACATATTCTAAGTTCTTGTCAGGTTCCTACTACAAGCTTATAAGACGTGAGCCTCCTTACGAAACTCTGCTTTCTATTGATATTGTACAATATCTTATAACCGTCTTGAAGGTAGTATATGGTAGCTTTTCAATACTAATAGTAGTTATGTGACATTCGATTTCTAATAACCGGCGTCTTTCAGTTGATTTACAGAACCGAGGCCCCAGCTGCCCCAAAGCTAAGCTCAATGAGAGGTCTTTGGACGTCTTTTGTAATCGAATATGCTTGGTTTGGATTCATTGACTTCTGACCACCGTTTTCTGACATTTTTGAGGGCGGAAGTAACTGCTCGTATCACTTGACTTACAGAGAGAATGTCTACTCCTCCGTTCAAGGCTCTTTTAAATCGGGAAGCACCGAACGCATTTTGTACTCGATTACGCTCTGTGGGACATTTCGTCGTTTTCGATTTACAGAATCTATGTTCCGGAGGCTCCAAGGCTCATTCTTATATTTTCTCTAGTAAGTCCATCAAATTCTTCGACTTACCCAGCTACGAAGGATCTAAAAGGTCTGTTCTAAAGAAAAGGTCTTAAACGACCCAAGCCTGTCAACAAAACCAGCTTCGACGAGACAGCTCATTTATTTTTACACACGGAATTTCGAGAAATTAGGGCTGACACCTCATAGAGCAGGAATACCCGAATTTCCTCTTAAGCCCAAAGTCCACCTAAAGTTGTAGGTTCACGGAAAGAATTTTAAGATCAAATCAAGAAAAATAAGCGCAGAATCACGAAAAGTTTGTCTAGTTTTAGAGCTTAGCTAAGGATTTACTAATTCACGACTTTTTATTCGCAATTCTAGAAATTGAGCGAAGTGAAGATATTGACCCTCAAAAGTCGTGAATCAACACTTTTCAGTATCAATAATGCGATCAAACGAGAAATAGATATTGCCATAACCGATCGCAATTTGACACAAATAGTTATCAATTTGATATTACACGGATTGTAAATTGCAAAAACAATTCGTAAATTACCACTTTTCTGTTGTAAATTACGATTTCCTCCCTTACCAAATTACAACCATTTAGTCTTGAATTGCAACTCAATAGTGTTGATTTGCGAACTAACAGGAGTAGATTTACTACTTCAGTAGTTGCAATTTACAAATTCTTAGTCGTAAATTGCAACTTATTTTTATCAATTTGCAATTCATATTTTGCAATTTACGTTTCTTGAGTAGTGATTTGAGGCATCGCCGTATTAAATTGAAAATGTTTTGTCGTGAAATTAGGAAACTTTATTCTCAATTTGCAACTTATATCTTGTGATTTACAAATCAAAATTCATAGTTTTATTAATTAGGCTATTTTCGTATTCCTCCTAATATCCAAGAAAATCATACGGCGCCATATCGTCCGGAGACAACGGGATTTGTCTGGGGTGGTTTTTTGGTCTTTGCTGAAATTTAAAATACAAATAAAATATTTAGATGAACTTGACATTGATACGAACCTTTGCAATTCTTTTCGATTACATATTTTACAATCCATTCCAATTTACTTCTTTTCGAATAGCGAGATGTACATTCTGAAAAAAATACAGATATATATGCATACTTCGGCGTTTTTGGAATTATTCAATAGGTACTTACAAAATATATTCCAGGATGCTTTATTATTAGTAGTACACTCAATATCCATACGAACTTGTTAAATAACTTTAACCCGACTGCTTTAAGCAAAGATTGAATACCGACTGCCAGTCTCTGCACCGACGCGCAACGTGCACATTGAAGATTTGGCTTCATGATTGCAGCTGTCTAGCAATACCACATACATACATTCATCCATAAAAAGAAAGGACTTAAAAGGATTTCGATAGGTACATGGACTATGAACTGTGCATAAAAAAAATCCACACATCAGGTAGTTGATTCCATGGAAATTACAAAAAATATTTAGCAATTTACGACTTCTCTACGTCAATATACGTTTTCAGTTTCATGTGTAAATTATTACAAGATTTTATTGATTCATCATTCAGTTTTGGTAAATCACCAAATATTTTTCGCAATTTGAGATTGTGAAGTGGTGGTTGAGAAATTGACCTATTGGAGTGGCAAATTGCGCCAAACAATCTCGCAAATCATTACAAATAAAAGAAGCTCGAATTTGGTATTCTCCGCCGTTTTCAATGTCAAATTACCAATTTTTGTATCAATCCATGAAAATTTTGTTGTGATTTGCGACAAATATATAAATCGTAAATTGCAACTCAAAATTTTGCAATTGGTGGTTTTCAATTCTTTCCGTGTTCCTACCCTAGACCGTCCGCACGAATTTCCATTGATAAATCTATCCAAATCTAGATCAATTTTAATACCCTGGTTCCAAACCACTTTACCAACCTCTTTGTCAAGCTTTTTTCCATATTTGCTAAATCCGTCAAGTTGTAAACCCATCAGGTCTTACGAAACAGTTGCATTCGCACACAAGCCTCCGCCCCGTGCAAATAAACAACGCATCTCATTTATTTTTAACTTATACACGACTATAGCGCTATATATTCAATTTTACCATAAATACCATACCGATCGCAAGTGGATTGCCTCTTATGTTAGTTAAACCTGAACTTTGTCCACCTTTAAGCCAAGCGCGTGCTTGACTTCAAGTTGTTGCTCTTCAAAATCACGTAGGTATGCCAATTTGAAGGTCTGCAAATAGCTTTAAGATATTTATACGTGTATTGTGTAATTTACGAATGTGCGGACTGCGGACCGTAGAACCTTCCCTTGGAAGTTGTTTCGAGAGCTGTGATTAGACGACTTCGTCGTGTCGTCGTCGTCGTTGTCTGTAATCGAGTTCCACGATTATCAAGTCAGAAGTCACCTCAATTGCCGCACTTGGCTTAGGGGGGATTTTTTTGGTCGATTATTCCCATGATCCCATCTGTACTATTTTTAAATTCAATTAGAACTTAGTTTGAGTGTTTTTTTGCAAAACAAAAAACTGTTGAAAAAAGCACAGGAATTAGGTTAAGTGCCTGCGAAACCGAAAGAAATGCTATAGATTTTTAACGGAAACTGACTGCAGTGCACTCGCTGATACAAAAGAGGTTAAAGTCTGTTTGTGTTTGTTTTTTTTTTGGCAGAGCTAGTTGCAGTAAATCCTTTGGTGGCGTCTTAGATAAATGGAGTTTGTGGAAGTAGCAAGTAGGAAGTCTTTTTTTTTAAATTAATTTTTCGAGCAGCAGAGGTGCTCTTTCGTAAGGTTATAAATAAACATAAATCGCTTGTCAGCTGTTAATTTGGCTGTCGCTTACAAAAGTGCTGTCAAATTCAGGAATCAGACTTATAAATACGAAACAACCATTTTTTGGTTTCCAATTTTCGTATAGCTTTTCGAGCAGATTCGGCCGTGTTTCGGAAGTCTATATATATATTTGATGAAATGGTAAATCAAACTGCACATAGATCGACTACCATCTCCCAGTTTGGCTGTCGCTGAAAAAAGTGCTGCCAAATTCAAGAATGAGACTTATCGATTCGAAAAAAAAGTTTTTTGGTGTCCAATTTTCGACTAGCTTTTCGAGCAGATATTTGATGAAACGGAGCAAATATTTGATGAAACGGAAAATTAAACTGAGCACAAATCGATTGTCATTTCTCAGTTTGACTGTCACTTAAAAACGTGCTGCCTATTAAAGATACATTTTGTGGTTTCCAATTTTCGACTAGTTTTTCGAGCAGATTCGGCCATGTTCCGAAAGTTTATACATATATGTGTTGAAATGGCAAACCAAAATAAACACAAATCGCTTGTCAGCTGTCAATTTGGTTGTCAGCGGAAAAAGTGCTGCCAATTCGAAACACAAACCAACTATTTTTTTGGTTTGCAATTTTCGACTAGTTTTTCATGCAGCAATGCAGTTCTTCGTAAGTCAATATATATGACGAAGTAGCAAATCAAACTGAGCACAAATCGGCTGTCAGCTGTCCAATTAATTGTCGCTGCAAAAAGTGCTGCCAATTCAAGAAATAGACCTCTAAATACGAAAGACACATTCTTATTTTTTTGGTTGGAAAAGATGCTGCCAAGTCGAGAAATAGATCTCTAAAGAACCATTTTGTGGTTTCCAATTTACGACAAGTTAAAATTTTTATGATGAAATGGCAAATCAAAATGAAAACAAATCGACTGTCAGTTGTCGCTGGAAAAAGTGCTGCGAATTCGAAAACCAGACCTCTTATAAAAAAATAAAAAAAACCCACACTTTATGCACTTTGACGACTACAATTAGTTCGTGATAAATAGACGGCATTGCCTTACCGACAGAACGCCACCAAGTCCATTCATAAATGTCACTGGCTTGCTTTAAACTTCAACATTTTTAACAAAACCTTGTCTTATCGCTTATCCACTCAATCACTTTGAGTAAATCTCAATTCCAGCGGTATGCTCTTCCTGCAAGTCAGCTAAACTCTTGCCGAGATAGCAGTGGAATTTTATCTTATCAATTCGATCCCGTATAAATTCGATGAGACGACACGCACAGCCAAAGCGAACGTCAATCGTTAAAATCGATCATCTTTCGCACACACACAGAAACACCCACGCCATGTTCTATACCAATCTTGATATGTTTGGGTTTTTTTTTTTTTCGTTACAGAAAAAAATACAAGAAACCTGCTACTTCAACGAGTCCATTGTACACGGTTATTTCGAATATCGGTCGGCTGTCGATCCAAACCGACGCGTCGGTTTCACGCATCGAGGTAAAGCAATCGGCCCTAAAAAGAATGTCACCGATGCCTGTTATTTCTTTACGAAAATTGAAGCCGATCGATTTTTCCATCAGTATACAGACGCCTTCAACCAGCACCAACACCAACACCACCATCAGCACACGTCATCATCCTCATCATCTGCATCATCCTCATCGTCATTATCAGGGAATGCCGCCCAGAGACTGCCATCATCAGGCAAGGCTTCGGGTAAGCTGTCATCATTATCATCCCCATCATCATTGCCATCGTCGAGGGCTAGCAGTCTGATCGGTGGTGGTGGACAGTCAGCAGAGGGCAGTGGACAGTCAGCACGCGGCAGGAATCGCGGCAGTGGCAGCGGTGCTGGAGCAGGAGGAGGTGCTGCGCGCAACCGTGGCAGTGCCACCGTCAATCGACAACCAAACGGCCATAATAGCAATCTAAGTAATAGCAGTACCAGTAATAGTCGTAGAGGAAATAATAATTTAAGTAGCACTAATATAAATCATAGAAATCATCATAACCACAACAACAGCCACAACAACAATGTACAGCAACAGCCAGCCACACAGTTACACAACATACATCAGCATCCACAATCGGCACAGCACCATCAAGTACGTCATCATCATAACGATCCTAATTTCATTGCTCGGCGTCAGCAATTTCAGCGCGAGCACAAAATGCGACGGTTACGCAATCATCAACAACAACAACAACACCAACAACAGCCATCAACGAAATCAGTGCAACGAATGACGTCTGAAGAGTTATTGCCAACGGCGCCAGCGTCGTCATCGCCGATGTCTGTATCCTCGATGTCACTATCGATGGCTGGGTCTTCGCCAATTGGTGCTTCGGTGTTGCCGCCACCAACGCTGGCCAGCAGCGACGAACTGATGCCTGGCCGTCGCAAGGGGAGACGAAGAAAAAATGGCGGCGCCAAGCATCGTCAATCAGCGAAAGATCCAAAAAATAGACGTGCCTCGAAACAGCAGCAGAAGTTGTTTGCCAGCTCATCGACGACGTGGCCAGCATCGACGAGCATCGAAGATCATCTGTCTGTGTCATCGTCTTCATCTCCTCTTTCATTAGAATCGACAACGCTTGATGAAATGGTGTCGCCTTCAATGTCAACCGCTGATGCATTTGCATCATCATCGACAGTTCTGACGTCATCCACATCATTTGATGCTAACTCATCGAGTGAACCCTCACCAACGTCGCTGTTCGATTTGTCATTCATCTCCCCATCGATTGATCCATCACCGTCAACCCAATCCGAGTCCTTTGCATCTTCCTCCATAGATCCCTGGTCTACCACTGCACTAGATGATGATGCATCATCATCATCGTTGTCGTCATCATTTGATAAGCTTTCCCCCACCCCACAATTAGCGGACGATCTGATGATGATGATGGAGTTAATTGGCGGCAATGACAGAACTGACGGCGGCACTTCTACCTCGACCGATGACAACAACTACAGCAGTAGCAGTAGCAGTAGCAGTTTCAGTACTGATTCAAGTGACAGCAGCAGCAGCAGCAGTAGTAGTAGCGACACTAGTGACAGTAGCAGTATCAGTAGCAGCACAATCGATAGCACGGTTAGCTACCGCAATCATAACGATGAATACTCGAATGACGATGCAAGTGCAACGATGCCTGTCTTGCCAAACAATTTGGATAATAGTATGACTGAATACCTATATAGTACTAGTAGTAGTAATAGGCATAGAAATATAAACAATAGTAACTTTAAAAAGTATTACCACAACGCCGCCGCCGGCAACACGGGTAGTGAGAAGCTCAATCGAAGTAAAAAGCCACCAATTGTCAGTGTCAACACTGCCGTCACTAACAGCAGTGTGGCATCAACAATTGCCACAGCAGCAACAACAAATCATAGAAGTAACATAAACAATTATAATATTAGTAGTTTTAGTAGTAGAAACAAAATTAGTACTAGCAGTGTTGATAGCATCAAAACAACAACATCAACAACCGAACGAACAACAACAACTAGCAGCAGCAGCAATTTTGATGAAAACGTTACTAATAGTCAGCCTAGCAGTTACTATAGCACTAGCAGCACCAAAATCAATAAAAACTTACACAATAGCAATTTCTTGGATAGCGAAACGAAAAAGTATTATAACAAAAAATCTTCTACCACTATTACTTCTACTATAACACACCATCAACCGCAACAGCAGCCACTACTATCTACTAGCGCTTCAACATCAACAACAACAATAGTACCAAGTAAAACAACATCAATGGCAACACCATCCAGAAATAAGAACAATTTGATGAACAACTATTATCCGGGGGAAATTGTTGAGAGCACATACGATGAACTGGATGATGATTTCATTTCTGGCGGAGGAATGACATCTGGCGGCAAACTGATGGCTGTGGGCTATCTTCCAACAACGGCATCACTAGCATCATTGCCAGAGTCGATTAGAATAGCTAAAATCAAAATTAATCGAGAGCGACGGAATCGATTGAGAAGAAAATTGCATATAGGTTCTTAAAATTTTATTTAATTGACTTTGTACAACACAAATACACATACTTACATGAAAACTTAAGTAATTGGACAGAGAGAGAGGTTCAATTGTGACAAAGGAGTTTTATTTTTGTAACGAAATGGCAGTTAGATGAAAGGCAAGTTTTTATTTTCAATCCCGAGGCGTGTGAATATTTATTTAGATTTTATTTCGGACAAGTATTTGGTGAAGCAGTTTTTGAGAGAAATCGGGTCCTTTTTTAAAAAAAACATAGAGCAACGACTTTTCCCAAAATATCTGTAGTTAGTGAAACTACTAACTGAACTGTTTCAAGAAATTAATGAAGAAACGCAGGAGATTAATGAACTACCCTAGCACTTTTTTTTAGCAAAGCTTCAAAGTCAGGTACTTAATGCAATCCCCAAATAGCTGATGAGCGGTTTCGAGGATTCAATGAACAATCGTACTAGATTGATGAATCACTCTAATTCACAGTATAACAGTAGCTTTCCTTCTCTATATTGTTATACTTGATTTATTCCACAAATTGCTGAAGCTAACAGCTGCAATGAATATTTAATGAACGAACGTACTGACTTAATGAACACGCAGACATTTTTCCAGAAGCAAAACAGTTGAAAACCGACAAATGGAGCGCATTCTAACTGTAACCAAATTCTCTCCAGCAAGTAGTGTTCAAACTCTCACGGGTAGATGGGAGCCGTAAAGTATGCAACATTAAATGAAGCGGTCTAACAAAGCGCTGTCTTTTAAATAGACTTTCTAACACTTTTTAGGTGTAAAAATGCTGTACAATGCTTTATGGGCAAGCATACAACAACGCTTACTATAGAACAGACCGCCTCTCTTAGGCCATGGGTGTTCTCCTTGATATTTTTGTCTCTCTTGTATCGCTGTTTCACCAAATGCCTAAAAGACTTTGCTATCGCTTAATAAAACAACAAAGAACTTTATTGTTCCTCCATTAGCAGTTCCACAATCTATCCTTCTCAAGCATTTCCTGGTCCGTAGTTCCAAGTTATTTTTTTCGCAGTCTTTCTTAACACTGTAATCGAATTTAAAAAGAAATACCTTCGTCTGAAATTCGTTAGAAACTCTTTAAAACGAGTTTCATCGACTCCCGTTCCAAACCTTTCGCACCCCTCTGCCTTAAAAATCTATATCTTGCCAACCAAGAGTCAACCAAAACTATAGGTACATTTAGTAATATAAAATTATCCAACCGCCCCCCGCCCACAGCCTCTAAATAGACAAAAGCCATTAATGACAATAACAAGGACGTGTTATGTAGTGTATATTATATTTAAAAACAAAACAAAACACATTGCGAATTAATTTATTATAAACATTTAAAAAAAAACACACTATAAAGAAAAGAAAAAACTATATTCAAAAAATAAATGTAACATAAAACCTTTAAATTAAAAGCTTGAATATTATATTTAAAACTGAGGAAAAAAACTCCATTATGATGTAGGTATGTGTATTCCAATTGAAAAATAAAATAAACAATATTTTTACCTGTCAGTATATTAAACAAACAACAAAATAATAAATAAACGAATTTCGAAATAGCCGATTAATAAATAAAAACAACTACCTATATAAGATATATATATACTATAAACCAAAATTTGAAACCAATATCCGTTTATATTGTTGAAGCTAAAAGAAAAAGAAAAAGAACACACAAAATGCATCGCATCGTAAAGTATGTATTTTACCAAAAGGAAAACTTAAAAGTTTATACATTATATTTAGAAAACTCCAGCGAATATTTTGGAATTCTAGTAACATTAATCAAAAAAGAAAACACACGTTCAAAAACTAAATAACGAATTAATAAGAACAATTTTCTATTCAACTGTTTCTCGAATATTTATATTTAACAACAACAAAAAAAAAATACTATAATGGCATACAAAACGCAAAACCGCTTGTTTTGAGTTTTCCATTTTTTCCAAATTGAGTCGGCATTAAAATTAAAACAAACAAACTTAAAATTAAATGTATAAAAAGAAAGGAAAACCTAATAAGCACTATATACAATAAAACAAAAGTAAACTTTAAAAAAAGAAAACAAAAACAAAATATATAAATATAGTACATACATATAATAATTTTTAATGAATGTAAGCAATGCAACTAACTTATTTTTTATTTTTTAATTATTATAATTACATAACATATAACTGTTCAATGTTGAAGAAGAAAAGAAAAGAAAAATATTCAATTAAATATAAATACGCTAAAATGGAAACAAATTTATTTTTTATTTCTGTTCAATTATTATGTATAATTTTCTCCAATAACAACAGAACGATATAATAAATTTAAAAACAAAAACAAAATATTTAAACAAATATATATGTATGTATATTTAAAGCGAGATATAGAAAAACAAAATAACGAAACTTAAATACAAATAAACTTGAGTGCATGTGTAGGATCGTATCCTTTGTTCATAATTATTTTCGTTTTCCTTTTTTTTTTTTTTTAGTTATATTTTGTTTTTCTTTTTTTTTATTAACACCTTCTGTATGCACGTTTGTATGAACTAATAATTTGTATACAAAAAACTAAACGAAAGAATATTACTATAAGAAACACGAAACAAACTGAAAATTTACATATTTAGCTTTCTTTTTAAATCGAACGAAATGTATATTTTATTTTGTAGATAAACGATTTACTTATCTTTTTTTAATTTCTTTCATTAGCATTTAGTTGAGATTGTTTTTCTATTCGGGTTAAAACAAAAACAAACAAAGAAACAGAAAGAACACTTTTTAATTATTAATATTTAATTTAAGATTATTTTGTGTCAAAAAAAAACAACAAAAAAAACAGAATTAATCCTCACTTTTAACAAAATAAAAAAAAAGAAGAAACAACAACAAAAAATAATGAAAAAAAAATTGAGAAATACTTTTGTTTTCAAATAAATTTTATTATTATGAAAATAAAGTACTCCACAATATATATAAAAAAAATACTACAACTTGCCTTTTATTTACAATCAATGATTGTTGTTTTGTTTTGGGTAGATTTATTTTCATTTTGGAATTTGTTTTGCTTTCAGAATATGGATTCATTCAGCGGTTCAGTGGTGAGTACAAGAAGAAGTCTAGCGGCATAGAGATAAATTGTTAGTTCATAATCTAAACTAAAATCACATGTCAAAAATTAGACCGTCTGAATGCTGTCATATACCACTTCTTCATTGGCCTGAACGCACTTCTTTTATTTGACATGTTCAGTTGTTTATGTGCCCACTATTTATCTACTTCAAAACTAATGAAATATAAAGCCGAGATGTATTCACTTTGAATTTCAGGCGACTTAGTGAAGAACATAGATTTGTTTCAGAATAATCTGTCAAATGTATTTTTTACAAATGACTTATTAAAAACGTCAAAATGGCCGATATTAAAGATTACGCATCAACTTCAATTTTCTTAAGTACGTCAAAGGTATGAAAATCGAAATGTCAACTGAATTATCACTGAGATGTGTTCATTTAATCAATAGGTCCATTCGCGTACTTTCACGAGCCAAGCACTAAAAATCTGTTAAACTCGAAAAATTGAGCGAAACACTCTCAGAGAGCTGAAAATATACTCCAAAGTACGTGGATACACTTCGAGCCACTTACATCTTTGAAATCTAATCCATATCACGAATAAATTTATAGCTTAGCTTTTTGCAACATATGAAACTCTTTAGGAGAGCATTCGACCACCACCGAATTTTCTTTATTTTCAGATATTTTATTTTTGTGTACAATTGATTTTTAAAACGGATTTTGAATTTGTTTCCTGTCGATTTTGCGCATTTGACATTTTTATCAATACTTGCCGGTTGAAATTCTCTCAGCTGTTTCGAGCTAAGAGAGGATCTGCTCGTTACTCGTTATTTTGCTAATTTTCTGTTTTTCTGTAATTTTTGATGAGTACGTGTATAGACTTTGTGCAATTGCGATCGATTTATATCGATTGCGGTCGATTCAAACCGCGTACGCGAACAAACTTAATATAGGTCAACAGTAACTCAAACACATAACATCAGCGTCAGCCAACTATCGGACTAATAGTCCATTTACACCATCACGCACGCGACGGGACAGAGAGATCCGTTTGTCCGGAGTGAATACTAATAAAGGCGTGAGAATGAGATCACAAATCAGACGCCTAAAGTGTCATGGATGTTGTACCCATAATTATAGATACGTAAAACGGAAATAAACACAAGTTCCCCGACCAACATCTCCCCATTCACTTGAAAACATTTGTATTTCTGATTTAAAACATGTGCCATTTTGTTTTATAGGAAAGCGAAATTTCGTAAGCCATCGCAATAAAAATATCAACATAGCTTTCCCATTATTTCTACCAACTAAACAATATGGCCGACCAAAAATAGTGTCACGTTTTTTTGCGTGTTAAGTAATGCCGTCCCTTTCAGTAACACGGCTATTTAGCACTTAGCATCCCTTTAATCTTCCGTGGTTTGGATGTCACCAATGAGGTCAGACCATGCATTTAACAAAACAAATTCAAATTACGTCCCTAGTAGCACACGACCGTTCCACTACACCTCTCTACAGACGTCAAATAGAGGCAATATAATTAGGTACACAGTGTCAAACAGGTCATCATTGACTTATTTTAATATGGACTGCTAATGAAATGTCACTTCCATACAATCTCTGCCCAGAAAATGACGCCAACATAACTAGCGCTCGTGGTTCTATGCGAAAAATAAGTGAAACAAAATGACAACCATCTTGGATTTCGACATAGAATGCTAGAGCCACCTATTGGGCGTGGGTGGATTTGCCAAGTGAAACGGTTGAAATTCAAATTGTTGCATCATTGTTTACAATAGATGTCATCTCGAAATTGTGCTAGTTTAAATAACTAATAATAGATCCAACAAAATTTGAATAAAAAATCGTTTTTCATTGTCCTATAAATTGCACAACTTTCTTATATTTATTGCTTATATTTATTATGGCATTAGTTTTTTATGTTGTTTTTCATTATTAATTTTAGAAATATGATGTAATAACACCTTAGCGTATATTTCAATCACATTTCTGATCAATAAATACTTATGATTGTCAAGAATATCACATTCAAGTACATGAGAATTTAATTCATCATATAAATTGCTTACATCTATATTTCTTAAAGTACTTATAATTATTATCAGGCTATAAATCTTATTGCACCCTAATTTACTTTGTAGTTCATACAAAAACACAGTTTTCTGGACAGTTTTACAAATTTTGATTCTGTCCTTATGTGGGTTTCTCAGGAAACCTTTAGATTTTATATTAATAAAATTTGATTTTCTGTTCTACAAGAAATAGGAAAAATTGTCGGTACTGATCTGGGAAACAATTGCATTCCAAAGCCAATTTTTTGTAGCAATTTGCATCGAAATATTTGGAGCAAATTCTTGTCAATGTACTGGTCATTAAGACAACGTATCGCCTCAAGCTAATACTTGTTAAATCCATTTTTTTTTTTACGCGATCTAAATAAAACAAAATGAGTTTTCTGCCTCATCTTACCTATGGAAACAGATTTGTCCTTTTTCTGAAAACTTGAATCATATTGCAAATTGTAACCAATTACTTCATTTTTTATTTTTAAATCTTTATTCAATTAATCACAATAACACAGTGAGCTTCCAATTTATTCCGCTCCGAACCACGAGAGCTAGCGCTTATGTTGGAACCAACGCGAAGTTGTCTCAGTGGTGATACACGTAGGGAAAAATCCCTACATGTAGGTATTTTCGACTAAAAAATTGCTCCGTAGGGGAAAAAGGACAGATTTTTAATATTTAAAACCGTTTGCTGTAAACGTAGGTATTTTTTTATATTTTATAAAAAATGCCTGATAAACGAGAACGGGTATGTTTTATTTTTAATTTCCCAATGTTTTCGTATTTCTATAGAGAAACTAGATTTGAGATCTTGCTGCATACATCTTACCCTGAATTCACAATTCTATTTCCACCTTAACGTTTTTCGCCCAAGTATACTCTTCTTTAAATGTCATTATCAAATGACATTTTGTCTCTTTTAAAATGAGTTCAAAACATGTATAGGTATATGATCATCACATTAACACGTTATATGATTTTTCAATACCTATATTTTGTATTTATGTATTTACTCTCTTTTAACTTTTAAAGACAATATGGCCGAGCAATTTGAATTATTTAAATAAACTAATTTAATTTAATAAATTTATGCCTACAATTTCCTTTGCGTCTCTATTTTTATTACTTTCTATAAAAATAACCTACTAATTTATTGTTTTGCCTTCATATTTGTAAATATAACATCCTTTTTTCATAATATTAACATTAACTTATTGTTTCATACTAACTTTATATAAATAACGAATTTTTTAAATAAAAAAATAAAAATTAAATAAAATAAATACAGCATTTGAACACTTTAGGTAGGGAATTTTTGGACCCGGGGTAGGTTTTTTTTTTTTTTTTATGTTCATCACTGAGTTGTCTACTAGCAGTCCAAAAAATAATAAGTCAATGCTGGTCATATATGTATTTCCAAACGAAAAGAACAAGACTTTTTCGACATCACAACGGCGGCTACGAGCATAACGAATGAAACACAAGAAGAACTACGCAAATCCATCGTCTGAATCGTGAGTTATGATCGCGAGTTCATACAAAAATTACATAAAGCCACTCCCAGTTTTTCCCGAATTTTTTAAATTTAAAGTAGCTACCTACTGATTTGAATTTTTTATTATTAAGAAAAAAAACTAGTAAATTGTGTCCAGCCGTTCTCAAGCGATTTACAGTCGCCATATGTGATATGTCTGTTGGCAACACTGCCTCTCATTGCAGTTCAGTTTTCTGCTGGCGAGTGTGCAAGTGCACAGTGCGGTTCCGATATCTCTTGTGAAAATAATCGATTAAAATTCAATTCGAATAGTTTCCGCTCAAAATCAAAAGTATTTTTGTTAATCAAAGTGTAAAGATTAATTTTATATGTGTTTCGGTCTGTTTTCACTGCCAAAATATCAAGTTTTTGTTAAATTCGTAAATTCCAATAACGCAGTGTTTTTGTTTTGCTACTCGCCAATGATCGGAGAGAAAGAGAGAGAGAGCCGTTGAACAAACGACATTCGTTCAGGGCATTTGAAAATTTGAATCCTGAATTATATTTGTGGTGAGTTAGCTTATGTTAAACAACATTTTTTTGTAAATTGTTTAATTGATTTGGGAAATCGTTTTAAATTGAGCTATTAATTTTCTTCAAATATTCGATTTGATTCGTTAGGAAATGTGTTTTGCATTGCTGTCGTTTTCAAGTACGACAATTTCATTGAGTTTTTCATCAAACATTAGATATTTCGTATGCATTTTCGGAGTCCGAATCATACCTAGAAACAAACAGACCGACGTTCAATTTGATTACGAGTAGATTAAGAATTCGAGCTCAATTTTTGCCAAAAGTGGCTTCGAGTTTTATTGGTTAGGGTCCACAGTTACAGTTGTGTTTCTGCCTTCTGAATACAAATCGTTGACTGCTCGTTAACTTTCTCGGTCGTACATTTTAATTGGAATCTAATTCGAAGAAGCCCAATTTTTTTTTTTCAAAATTGGGTTCTGAGCCCACTTTCAATATCCGCATGAGAAAACGAATCAAAAAGAATCCATTGTGAACTAGAACTTATTTAAGGTGAAGTTTCGAAAGTATTTCCGAAAATTTTTGTGAAATCCAATACCATGACCACCATGTCGGTTCTTTTGTTTTATAACTCCCCATCGTTTCCGGCTACAAATTATCCGATCCGCGTTCCATTCCGTCCGATCCCATAATTGTAGCACATAAATTCTCCCGACAAAATCAAAGACCGCGTGTAAATACACACATGATCCCATTATGCACACCCAATCAGTGATCAGTGTGCGTTACAATGTCGAACAGCACCGTTAAAATCGCATAAAACTTCTTTCCGCTGAAACTGTCACATCTGACAGACGTCCAAACGTTTTGTGGCTTTTTTGTTTCTTTAAGTGTCGCACGCATAAAATTTAATCGGTCGTTCGCAATACAACCCAAGAGAGTGGGCTTCACATGTCCCGAACACCCACCAACATGCAATGTGCATGTTAAGAATTTCGGACAAGTCCAAAATTTTGTACCCAATTGTTCGTGCATATATTAATCTTTTGGGCCCGTCCTTTAAGACGTGAACAAAAAGGAACCACATTTACCGTTGGGCCGCTGGAACTAGGTCTTCAAAAACATCACATAATTCCCCAGCCCCATGTTCGTGTAGGTATGCTCATCCTTCTGACGGCGGCGCGGCGTGATTACTTCTTCATTTAGGCCCTTAACACGGTCATTTGTTTTTGTTTTAAAATAAAATCGAAGACGAACAGACAAATCAATGTCCATGTCCACTTACAAAAGAACAAAAAAAAAAAAACAACACATTTCTTGTGGAATGCCGGTGCTGCCTCGACGCAGTCTGTAGATTTCGAAAAAAAAAAGAAGACAAATGGCGGCGGCGTGTGTGGTCCTCTTCAAATTGTCCATTTGAAGATGATCCGTGATGCCGTTGTGGAATCTGCGCGCTCGCGCTCGCGCTTGCACACATTTTACACTGCCTCCGGTCAGCAAAATCTCTTAAAGCTACCTCCATTTGATGGCAATCTCTCTTGAGACATGGGTATCCGCAGCCAGCCCACTGTGCCCGCGGGACAGTGACAGTGCGAATTCGCGCGCACAATCGGAGACAAACAAATGTCGCGCGAGAAGCCGGCACTTCTGAGTGACCGCTTGATTAAGGAGCCTTCGCCCGCCTCCCTCTGCGCGTAGATGGAGGTGGTGCACTTACATTTGTCACTTCTGTCACTTTTGACAGATGACAGAAAGGGGCAAGAAACTGTGTACGTTTTGTCAATTATTATTAACGTTTGGTTTTGCTTCCTTTTCGCTTTTTTGCGCCGATCCAATGACCAAAGAAAACAACGCCGACGACGACGATGATGTTGATGAGTTTTGATTGATGACATTTCGGGTGGTGACACTTCTTGACATAAGAGTAGCACGGCTGTGGTGGGTGCGATACAGTACACAAGTTGTTGCGGCGAAAGCCGTGGGTTTTATTCTTCTTCTTCTTTTTTTACCGTGGTTTATGTTCTTTTTGTTGCGCGTTCTTGTAGGCGGCCGGCTTGAAGAATTTCAGAAAAGATTGATGACCCGAATGAAGAAATGTGTCTGGCGAGCGTGCGCGCGTCCCATCGGAATCTCGCAGCGGGAAATTACTTTGTCGTGTTGTGCCGTAAAAGATGACAAATATGCTGACAAGATTACTGATTAGACAACGAGATAACTACTGACCTTAAGGTGGGATGATGGAATGGCCGGCTGTTGGTGCTGCGAGTGTGAATGAAGTGCTAAGAGTATGACCTTGTTTCGGCCTGATGGGTATTGTGTATACGGATGGTGTGAACAAGGGCTTTTTCAGAGGCAAAAGAAAGTTGCTGGCAGCAAACTTATGACTTGATTTGCTTTGAATAGGTGTTGCTGTTGGGTGTTAGAAGTGGATAATTCACGATAAGAAATCTTGATAGCCATCTGTGTTGTCCGGTTTGCTTCGGTCGAGGAAAACTTTGAATAAATCGAAAATATCTCTGACTTGGAGAATGTAAACCGGGCTATAGGTTGTTGCATATATTTTTAGAACTAGCTTTATCTCACCTTCCACTGTCACAATAGGTAGTTGAAGGGACAAGGGAATGTCGAACAGGATTTTACACAGCCGACAACTTTTCAAAAATTCTGTGTTTTCGTTTTTAATACTCTCGGACATTTTTGTCGGCGACTTTGTCATTTTGGCCATCGGTAACGCTGGCAGTAGGGATATATAAGCTATTAGCGATGTAGTCCAAAAGTTGCAAGTCTGGGTCGGCATTCTGTAAGGCGAAACGTTCAAACGTTTTCGTTTGCAAGGAGAAATTTGCTTGTGTAACATAAGGCAAATCATTCTCGCGCACGAAAACCTTTAATAGTTTCGCCTTACTGAATCTAACCCCTGATTTAGTGCTATGAGTTCATATAGCCCCATTATGTCCCAACGTAGACAAAATTTCACATAAACCACTTTCAGTCACCCAGCCAACCACACAAATACAATAAAAGTTGTGAAAATAATTTCACAAACCTCCCATCACTTGAAATAATAAAAAAAAAACACTCCCAAACGTCTGTGATCTGAACCCGCATCGGAATGTGAACTCGAAAAATTGCTCATTAAAATAATCAATTTATTTTCCCGCTGAGAAATGTGCGTTTCCCTTTTTCCACTACTAATTTTTATTTGTAACGAATTTTTTAAAATCGAAAAAAAATTAAAAATTCGGCTCCATAAAAGCTGCCTCCGTTCCGCATACCATCTCTGCACTTTCATATAACTCTGGTATGCATAAAATTAAAACACGAAACGCGATGGCGACCTCCCAAACGCACTTATTATAAGCGTTCGCGCTCCCACGTACAGTATGCCCAACAACCTAACAGATCGTTACAGCGATCGAAACAAGATTAAGTGGCAAATAATGTTTAAATAAATAAAACATTTGAAATACCAAAACACCGCAATGAAAATCATTAGTTATAGCGATAACATTGATAGAGATATCGGTCATTTTCAAAAGCCAGACGGCAGGCAATTCATTTCAGGTTGCGTGCATTGATTTCGTATATCAGCCGCAGTGACAGTGACAGTTGATCGAATATGGATTTTATTTTTGTTTTTTTTTTATGTTGTATTGCGTTGCGTTAAGGTTGAACTAGAATAGAGTAATGGGTACCATAAAGTCTAGTCGTTTTAAGGGCAAAACCTATATTGTTCAGTAACGTCACTTTTATACGTCAAATGTAGATAGAGATCGAAATGTCAACTGAGAAGTAATAGAAATATTCTTAACCCTTTATATTTATGTCAAGAGTCAAGTGATAAAAATTGTTTACGCTATCAATCAAGGCCTAAAAGAACTCAGACACCATTCTGTCACCTAGCTGTCAGACTAAGTGTTTTCGACGTACCTTTGAATGTCCTTTAGTACATCATTTTCACGCAAAGTTTCGTTAAGTTTTATCTCACTGAAGTCACTTGCGAAAAAATATCTTATTTGCACTTTTCTTACGAAATTTTGACAGGCTTTTGACAGTCGGCTAAGTAGTGTTTTGACTTCTAAAGCAGAACTTGTATTCAATTTCTTGTGAGCATTTTAATTGACTACAATAGCACTGAAGAAACTGCCGATGAATTATGACATTTGCTTCAGTTTGCTATTGACAGTTATACAGGGTGTAGCGTTTATTATTTTTTTTTTAAATGAATGCAACAAGTAAAATGCGAAATGGTTCTTTCATATTAAATAAGTAGATCGTGATCTTTTCAGTGAAAGTCATGGTTCTTTTGAACCTCTTTTTTCTCGCCTTTAAGTGTGATCTTGTCTTCAAGCAGTTGGTGTAGCCAACTTCGGAGTCATATGCTATAAAATGGATTTACTTAAATGGATGACTTACTTTGCATATTTTTTTTGTTTGAAAATGCATTCCAAAGCGATCCTCAGAAGGCCACACAATCCTCTACTCGGAATTTGTCAATTCCTTCTCTCTAGCCACTGTGCAAGGTTAGGACACGCTTCTAGGAACATGTTAAATTCCCGGTCAGAGTTATAAAATCTGACCCAATCCTCTTATTTTTATTGATTCGCCATAATCGACAAACCCAAATCCTTAACTGAAAAACGATTTTAGCATAAATTCTGTTAATAGCTCGCGATCATCTGATGTATAAATCAATCCTCCATTCTCGCACACTGCCCTGATCGTCATTCGGGAGTGACAAGATTTATCACCGAGGCGGTAAAAAAAAAAGAAACACAAAATAATTAACACTCCTCCAAGAAAGCCACAGGCAGAAATGCGACTTTAATTAACACCGAAACTCATCCGCAGGTCAGAGAGGTCCTTGAGGAAATACCAAAGAGATCGCTCTTAATGTGATATCATGTTTCAGCATAATCCCCAGTTAAGATGGCGGTGGCTACCCCCCAAACACATAACTCACATTCAACACTCATTTATCGATCGCAAATCGTAAATTTTGTCCAACGAACAAAAATGAAATAAAAAAACCCTTTTGATCCGAATTCCTTTATATGGGGATGGGGATACATGGGTTCCTTTCTGTGTTGGGGTCTCTGTAGCAAAACCGTTTTTTAAACTGACATCTTCATTGATTCACAAAAAGGCAACAAAATGAAGACCTCTCAGCGGGTGTCGCGCGAAATCCGAAACGGATAGCTCTGCAATAATACTGACGCTTGTATGGTATCCTCATTTTGGCACTCTGGTTAAGAAGCGTTTTTATGGGACCCAAAATGTGTACCGGCATGAGGTAGTTTGGTGTTTGGGTTGGCGGTGTCAATGGTAATGGCGACTAAAATTGAGAGATTTTGTTCTCTTTTTTTTCATTTTGCGTGCACATAAATTAATGTCCGATTGGAGAGAAGAAGAATGTTCGAACGGAATTGTTATTTATAATCATCACCCGTTTTGGTGGTATCCAATCGAGATTTCGTTCGCCTGATCGCCGATCATTTATGCCAAATGAGCAGATTTTTAAGGTTGATTCAGTTCGAATGATAAATCTTAAGGAGGTATGCCATAAAAAAAAGTCTGCCAAACTTTATGTCGGACAATTTGACAGCAGCCAGCTGCAATTGACATTAACTGCTTTTCTATTCAGAGTCAACCATGAATGAACATCGCGGTCTTAAGCTAGTGTCAATGTCAAATGTGAACAGAGATTCAATTAAATTCTGTCAGACAATTGAAATGGGCTATTATACCCAATATGGTTTCGGCATCCAAAAGAAATCTTGTAGTAGATTGGGCACATTCAAGAATCTAGTTATCTTAAGTCGACTAGTCTGGATGAGATGTAACCTGAACGCAAAAACTAGATTGGTCGGAACGTCACTTTTTCTACGTCAGCCACATATGAGAACTGTCAACTTAGTACTCAGTCAAGAATTTTTCGATTAGATTCGTCGGCCACCCCTCCATAAACGTCAACTGAAACATCTGCTCTCACGACCGATTTACCCCAATCAGAGCCGAGTTCCATCTAGTGAGAGAGCTGTCAGACTTACTAAACTAGGGACTGGAACGTCCCCATTGACTTAAGCTGGGTTGCTTTTGTATATAGTTCTATCGTAAGATAAGCATTAAAGTCAGTGGCAGAACTGTCAGCAAATGATATACGCTCTCTTGCTTAACGATATTGCATTCGAACACATCTGTCAAATTTAGTCAAAATTTCTTCTCTTCTACCCAACTTTTAAGTAAGGGAACGAAGTTTGCCTATTGTGTTTGAATGCTTTATTGTTAGGAAACAGTACTGTTTTATAACAATAATTTATATGTAATAATAATATATGTGTGACATATTTCCAAATTTAATAAAACTCTGTTCCACGCAAAGAGTCAAAAAGTCATAAAAACCCTGCTATGCCATCTATCAAACGCGAAGTTGGATGCGATTTACTCTTTTTTCGTGAAAATAGAAAAAATTTTAATTAAAGCAAACGCTTAAAATATTACCAGTAACCAGTTGCAACGCAAATGATTGAATGTCTGTCTCTTTTTTTGTAGTGAGTGAATTTTACATGCCGCTAGTCAACTACCAATATATGGAACGCGGCCAGTGTTGGAAAATTCATCGAAATCTGTCAAGCGGAACATGACATTGTCTCTAGTGATACGGGGTAAGTGCATAATTTTTATTTACTCATTAAATATCTTCATTCCTTTTTGGAGAACAACATTTGGGAAATATTTTTTTATGGATTTGACAGATGTTATACTGTGGAAATGTGAAATTCTAACCTTGATATTATTATCCCAATATTACCAAATCACGGTTTTTGTTCATATTTTGTTTTATATTATATACAGTTTTTTTTTGGCCTAAATTGGTCACGTAAACCGTTTTTTTTTCACAGCTGACGTTTATTGAAGGGTAGCCGACAAATCTAGTCAAGAAAACCCTGCCTGCATAATCAGTTGATATTTTGCAAGTGTCAAAATTAAAAATAAACCGCGTAATTACAAAAACAATTCAAGCTAACTAGTCAACGCGTTCGTATACTTAGTCCAGACCAATCTAGTTGATGTTTTACATGAACTCTCCCATTTTCTGTCTCACTTTGACGTTTGTCAATGTCTCACTCGAGTGATCAACAATTGGACTGTGTTTACTGATATAAAATGATGAATTAGAGAACAGAAGTGGTTAACGTCGAAAAATTTTTCACAAATTCAGGACGATAGAAGTGTAGGTAGGGTATTAGGCATTGGGGTCATTTGCGTCTACCGACAAGTCAAAAAACGGCAGCGTACTGTAGCCGATGGTGTTTTTTCTTACCTGATTAAGGGCCGGTCTCTTCACAGCTGGTCAAACCCTTGGTTAGGATTTTTTCAGTTCATTTGTCAATTCAGTGATTAGCCGAATCTATGGTTACATTTTTTTTTCTGGCTCATTGCGCCTTACCACTAAACATTTTTAGTTTTGACACTAAATTTTAGTAGTTCACAGTGGATATATTTTCCATACAAATTTCGCAACTGTGAGCTTGCGTAAATTTAAAGCCGAGACTAAAATTTGTTATTTGTAAGGCACCTTGTGTTTTTGTCCAGGTAATTTATTAATGAATATATTTTCACTGTTGAGTACTAAAATGTCAAAATCAAATGATATGAATTTTTTAAAAACAGAGAAATAAAATTGGAAACAAAACTGAATCAGTACAACTATCAACAAAAATGTTTAGCCCATTATTGGACCTCATCTCGATTTCGTCTACGAACGTCGAAATATCTTTCGCATTTTCTCAATATGTCCTCAATTTATGAGAACTGTCAAAGGACAAAAATGTTGAATACAGTGGACGTTCAGTATAACGAATGATAAAATGTTTGATGTCATTCATTATATCGAGCGCGTTCGTTATATCAATCGAATGTTTCATACTTTTTTTTTAAAATGTGTTATTGAAAAGTTTTTGATTAAAGTTAAATTGAATAGATGATGGTCCTGCCATTTAAATACTTCCATGGTTTTTAATCCAATTTATTTCTACGTTCGTTATATCGGATAGCAAATCGTGGGCACCATTCGTTATATAGAGATACTAATGTAAATCTAAAAAGCTTTCGTTATACCGAAAATTCGCTATATCGGATATTCGTTATAATGGATGTCCACTGTAATCTTACTTCATCCGGCTGAAGTTGGGAACCTGTCTGTACCTTCAACTTCCATAGAGTGGCATGCAGTGTTATACAGTATACATCTGTCAGTTGAAAACGTTAACTTAACCGAATAGATTTTATTGGTCACGGCCTTCGCTCCATCTTTCGTTATATATAAGTTTATTCATTTTATTATTTGTATTTTTTTTCGAACAAGATTGCTCGCAATCTTCTACAAAAAGTTTTTGTATAGCAGATACGTCAAAACTAATACCTACGAAGTACTTACAAAATCTTGAATAAACGAAATTCTAGAAAATCATTGGTTGAATCTCGCTAACCGCGCGCTGGTTATCAATTTCTTGCGTTAACTAACCAAACCGAAGATTCTCTGGTTAATATTTTTGCTGAACAAACACATTCAATGGGTCGTATGAATAAAAACTAGCATTTGCTTTGAGTAAAAGCCCTTAGCAAATGCTTTGAATCGGTATGAATAATAGTTTGCTAAAGTAATTTCGAAAAATTCGAACATAGCATTTACTTCGCTGTAGGTACATATCCTTGCCTTGCAATTTCTGTCATACTTGATAAGTGCCAACTGTCCGGTGGTTTGTTTATTTTGAATTTATTTTGAAATTGTTGTGGGAAAATTGTCAAAAGCAATCTATAGCTCCAATTGCACCTGGAAACATAAATTTTATATGCCAAATCGCTTGGTGATGTTTGATTTCTTCCTCAGTTGTCGGAAAATGTATCCAATCATCGGCTTGTTGAACTATTTTTTGACACACATACCAATTAGTTAACGAAACGGTTGACTGATGAACACCAACCTAAATACATAAATTTTACACTTGGTAAGCCATGAATTTTGAAATGTTTACCTGACAGCCCGGATCTTCTAAATACCTTAGGATTAGGAAAGATTTAATTTTCTGGATATTTGAAAGAGCACCACCAAGCGTCTCAAAATTGTCACTTAAAAAGTGTTAAGTAGCCAAAATGTCCACGTTTTCACGCATGAAACGAAACAATTATTAGAACTTATTATCGTCACCAATTCTTCTTATTTTATACTGTTTTTTATGAGCACGAACGTTAGCAACAAGAGGTAAAACAGGTATAATGTGAAAACGTATCGCATCCAAGTTTTGTTTGGTTTTCCTGCACGAGCAAAACTTAATTAAACTATTCATGAACAAAACATCGAAAATTCTCAATGCTTGTTTTACGTAAAAAATGTGCGTACAAAATATTTAGCAAAAGGTCTGAGTCAACTAAATAGCAGACTCAGAATTTGCATAGCATTATTTGCTTTGTCTGAAAAGTGTTATTCATACCGATCTGGGTCAGTGCCGCCGGTTTTCGAACATGTCAAAAGTTGGAACTTACTCAATTGGTTTTTATTCATACGAAATGTTGCAAATGCTTCGGTGTTGACATTTCTCTTGAGTAAAAGCAATTGCTACGTTTTATTCATACGACCCAATGGTTATCAGCTGGAATAGCCGATGATTAAAGATAACCAAGATTGAACAAACCGGGCATAAGTCGACTGTTTAATTTTATTTTTTGCCCTCGTGTTACCATAATTCGCAATAAAAAAAAAAAACAGTTGACCCTTTAATGAATGAGAAGGGCAAATGGGAGCATTTTCATCGAATCGGTCTTCAAATTCCAGTCTTAAAAACAACGCTGATATTGCATTCGTTTATGACAGATAATCTGGTCACTTAACTGCGTCGCATTTTTGTCATACGGTGGCAAACAAGTCTTGCATTTGGACCAAATTACCGATTACAAATGCCGACCTCCCTCACAGCCAATGTCGTTTCAATTTCGTCCCAACATCGCTTTACTTACTCAATTTAGCCCACGTCCACTTTCATATGAATACAAGTGAATGAACACAATAATGAATGTCCATACATACACTTGAAACA
The DNA here is from genome assembly GCA_951230905.1 of Cheilosia variabilis. Taxonomy (NCBI): domain Eukaryota; kingdom Metazoa; phylum Arthropoda; class Insecta; order Diptera; family Syrphidae; genus Cheilosia; species Cheilosia variabilis. Next base: position 55,192,931 of record OX579680.1, on the reverse strand, counting down.
TTGGTAGGGTATTTGTTTTCCTTTTATGTCCTCGCCCTCTTGTGATTCACTTTTATCTTCGGCGGCGTGCCTTGGCGGTCATTTAAATATCGAGTTGAATAACAAAAGGATCGTGGACTTCACAGTTAAGTGTGTTGTACCCACTAAGCCCACAGTCAAAGGAACTGACCGATCAGTCTCGAAGACAGTTGACAAATATTTTTATTAATCTTCAACAGAAAATGGCAGTTGTTTTTCGGTATCTCAAATTTGTTTTTCTTACGAAAACAGGATTCGAACAAAAGGTCACTTTTTCATTGAGAGAATTCCTGCTCTCCCATGGACTAGATTATACAACGAGTATCCCCCTACCCCATATGTAAATTGAGTTACTACTTGATTTCGATTGGGAAAATAAAAATCATAACGTTCCGCTATTTGTAATCCGATATTTCTTCGATTTTATTTCTCTGTTTTGTGCTGTGGAGCTGTAGAGCTGTGGTGTGCCCTGCAACACTGCAACACTGATCATCTCTCTGGCGTACACAAATTAGATTGTCAAGCCAACAACGCATCCAATCTGAATGTGAAGCCCATTGATTATGGTGACTGCACTGATTGATCGAGATCGGTATCGATACCGTTTCGAGAAGAATTAAGAACTATCTTCTCCTTGGGTTTTTTTTTATTGGGTGGGGGAATTTCCAACTCGATCAGCTTTATAGCTGAATAGTCGACGGCTGATGCAACCGTCTGCTGGACATGGAAAATTTATTGTGACTTCATACAAGTATGTGTCTTTTCGGGTAATTTATTCAGTCTTAATAGCGTTTACATGCCCATATGCAGCATCACCTGTACGGCCGGTCACATTAGTCACTTGTAATGGCGCTTCGTCCTCATCCGATGGACTGGACGGTGGCCGGAGACACGGGGGTTGCTCGTATCTTTTCTATCTCCAGATAGATGGTGAATGAATGAGTGAGTGAGTGCTGCTGTTGATGCTGCTGCTGCTTTGGAAATTGACTGCGGTCACTGTATAAATGCATATGGATGCTGTGCGTGTGTATGTATGTAAATTTTATGGAAAATAGATTGTTGTCCCATTACTGTGTTACTGTGACCGGGGATATCGTCTGTTGTTGCATAGAAAAATCAACATTTCTGATGTGAAGATACACAGCACACACATATGCACAGCTGCGCGTAGCTGGTGTTAATCACCTTGAGATTATGCGAGATAGTTACTGTCGACAAAAAAGTTTGTCAGGTCTAACGAAAAAAAAATCGTCTCATCGTTGTATGATCGTATATACAAAATGTTTAGTCGATGATTAATCACAAAAAACATTAAGGGAGCGACTCAAAGGCGGAAACATGGACCAATCAAGTCCATCTGAGACGGAGTGTGTATGAAAATTATCAAATTTAAACCGAAAAGAGGTGAGGTGGTTGTAGATAGGAAGCAGTGTCAACGAGTGATGGTGCTGCCATCTGTTGGAGAAGATTTTGTTTCTTAGATTTACATATATCCGGCCTTACCAATAATCAACTTTAGTCTGGCTTTCTGACTTTCCAAAATCCCTTTACCAATAAACAAATACAGTTGCCAAAATATCGCTAACTGTAGGGTTAAATGTTAATGTTCAGAAACGAAACCCATGTTTATCTCGGGCATTAGCTAAATAAATCCTCCCTTAATGTAATTTTGAAGAGGAGTGTTGCCCAACCATCCTAAATGATGGTATGGAATTTGCGTACGCTGTTGTTCAGCCTGAGCGTTTATAATTATAAACAAATTTTAGTAAATTGTAAAAGGTTTTTATTCGTTGGAATACAACAATGCAAGTGGTTTTTAATTCTAGCAAACACAAATTTGTACAAATGTACGCACAAAATTGAAAAATATTGCCTTATTTATAAACGTATTATAAAGAGTGTATAAAGTTATGCACCCTTTATAATGCCTCTATACGCTAACAGCCTTATTTATAAACTCACCGTAGAGTCTGCTTATCTTTACGCGCCCTCTAAAATGTCCTTACGCAGGAAAACGTGATTTATAAACAAAAAACACTTTGCGTAAAGCCTGCTCAACTTTAAACGCCAAAATTTGCCTTAAGAGGTTGCGTAAAGCTTGCATATTTTTTTTTAATTTTTGAAATGTCATTTTGTTTACATTTTTTTCGGGGTAGATTTGAAAATTGAAAAATAAACTAAAAATTGAATTAAAAATACCATTCAGCTTCGCGAATTTTGTTAACGACATTGATATGTATGATCGACTTCATAAATGAAAGTTCAATTACAAGAAGGCGAAAATTATATAAAACCAGGTTCAACCCCAATTTTCCGACCGTTTCCTTTTTATTTTTTGCTGCTCCATTTTTGTTTAAAAACAAAATAAATCTAACAAGAGAGATGCCAGTTTCTATTCATAGAAACAGCTGATATCATTCCGCAGGGAAAAAGTAAGAGATTTAGGTTTTTTGCAATAGTTTCGTACTTATTTAGACACCAACCTTGCGTAGTAAACAGTCAGGGGACATTTTTTATAAATAATAATTTCAGCAAAGCCACATAGAGGCCAGAGACAATACTGAGACCACCAACTCCGGCCGATTTCCCGTTACTTAGCCTACAAGCTATATTTTTATGGAGTGTTCACGTTTGGTGCGCTAGTATTCTTACATAGAAAATCGTATTGACAAATGTGACGAAACTTCAAAAATTCTGCTCACCAACACACTCCCAGGAGATATGAGACACTTCCGCTGTGGGCAAAGTTGCTGGCAGAGTTCATAGAATTTTATCCGTTTAATTTGAAATTGTTCGTTACATGTGGATAATATTTTTTTTTAGGAATAAGTGCACATTTGCTTAAAATGTTTATGAAAAACTAACAATGTAGATTGGTTGAGGGAAAATGAAAACATTTTGAGCAAATTTTCTTCGTTATTTAAGAAAAATTTACACACGAAATCGAAGTTAATGATATCCAAGAGCGCAAAATACACAACCATGTTTGTCCTAATATGTTTCTAGTATATAGAACACCAACTTTAGATAGTTTTACTAACCAAACAAATCAAATTATTCGCCTTTTAAAAATTTATAATAACTAACCAATGGCGTTCAGTAATGAAAAAATGTGGTATTCCCGAACTCTTTCACATTTCCCCACGGTTGCCGAGGTTGGCAGCATTTATTTTTGCATTTTTTGTATGTTTTTGCATGTCACACGGATTCTTTTTTGACATAACACCGATAGGAAAACAAAATGGCGAATTTGAAAAAAAAACTAAGGCGGCCAGCGGCAAGAGGATTGTGAGTTGGGGGTCTCAGTATGGTTTGTCTATGATAGAGGCTGCCTAAATTTTTACGCGATGTTTAACTAAACAATATCGTAGAGGCGTCGTAGGGGAATCTAATAAATACGGCTGTAAAACTTTATTTATAAAAATTATTCGGCGTTGTATAGAGCTTGTATAAGCTAAACGCACTTGGACGTTGTTTAATGCTTGTATAGAGGTGGAATAGTATCGAAATGTCATTTTGGCTTAAATAATCTGTCATATTTTCATTTTCAATTTTCAAGATTTTACAAGAAATATGTGCAGAAATGAGATATTTCAAATTGTTTCAAAAATTCCTTTTAATTTGCAAAAGACTACCGTTTCTTAGGAGTCCCAAATCATTATTTTTCTTTTTACTTTTCAATTTTGTAAATTCTTTGTAAACACAGAATAAATAAACGTCACCGCGGGAAATGGTTTGGTTGTTTTGGTTGTTTATTCAGCTATGCATTGTTGCGTAATGCAGATATGCGTGGTAAGCAACAATGATATTTAGCAATCATTGGTACCATAAGCATTTTTATGGTACATATATTTACAAGGTGGCGCAAAAGTAAGCCTCCTATCAGAAAATGCTATAAATTTTGCGATTGGCCCTAATGTCAGTTCTGTTTTGACATTTGTGTAGTAAACACATGCAAAATACACATTAATAAACAATGTTACGCTACACTGCTCCAGAACGCGGAATATTGGTGACTATTTATTTGAGCAATAATCGGTCGGTGACTTTGGCACAACGTGAATTTCGTCGCAGACTTCCTAGACGTCCAGCGCCTACTGGTGAAACACTGCGACGTTTAGCCGCTCGCCTCGAAGAGACTGGCACAACACGAGATGCTGCCAGGCGTGGCAGACCCCGGAGTAGCCGTTCTGCAGAGAATATTGCTGCTGTAGCCGAAGATGTCATGGAAGCGTTTATTAAGAAGATAAAAAAAATAAAAAAATAATAAAATGGAAAATTGAAAAATGTAATAAAAAAAATAAATATTTTTCTTGTTCATTTTGGAGCCTCTATAAAGCTTCCATAAAGTTTCGGTAAGGTCTATCCAAGCTGTTCAGGAAGTCTTAAATAAGTAAATACTTGCATTAAAGTGCGCCAAATGCGTTTCCTTTAGACCTTATGCAGTTAATATTGCGGGAGGTGAAATAGCTTCGATAGCGCCTTACCGAAGTCAAATTGTTACTTGGGCAGCTGTTAGCTGCTGACCGCCAATCGCGTCTAACATACGCTCAAGCCATCCTTAATCACCACCAAGAGGAAGATGATTTTTCATCAAAAATAATCATGAGTGATGAGGCCCATTTCCATCTTAGCGGGTACGTAAATAAGCAAAATTTACGCTTCTGGGGCACTGAAAATCCGCGTGTAACCCACGAAGAGCCATTACACCCGCTCAAAGTCACTGTATGGTGTGCTGTTTTCGCTGGAGGAGTCATCGGACCTTTTTTCTTCGAAGACGTCGCGGGCCAAACGGTTACTGTGAATGGTGAGCGCTACAGAGCAATGATCAACGAGTTCTTTTTGCCGCAACTTGATGAATTGGGATTGGAAAACATGTGGTTCCAACAGGACGGTGCAACGGAACAACCGATATGTTGAAGGATGCATTTCCCGGGCGCCTAATCTCCCGTTTTGGCGATTTGCACTGGCCAGCAAGATCGCCTGATTTGACCGCTCCAGACTTCTTTTTGTGGGGCTTTTTGAAGTCGCGGGTTTATGTCAACAAGCCTCAGACTCTTGCAGCTCTTAAAGACAATATCCGTCAAGAATGTGAGGACCTATCGCCGGAAGTTTTGGCCAAAGTGATGGAAAATGCCATAAAAAGGGCTCAAATGACAATCAACTGTGGCGGCGGCCATTTACATGACATCATATTCTCGACTTGATGTAAAAAAAATTAAAAGACCAAATAAAAATAATCCACAAGAAGAATCAAAGTTTTTAATTTTTTTTTTTAATTACAGCCAAAAAACATCGGAAGGTTATTTTTGCGCCACCTTGTACTTAAGTTAACATAAGCAGTTTGTATTATTGACCATTATTGATACCATAAGCAATTTAATTGTATAAGTAGAGAAATAAAGTTGTATAAGTTCGTCCACCAAACAACTTGTTTTATATTACCTGACTAGTATCCGCCCACTAGTGGTAAGGTGCTTGTCAGGAACCAAACAAATTCCTTTTCCTATTTGTATTTCAATTTTTCATTTCTTACAAGCTGCTTAATTTTTTTTGTCTTTTCGGACATAAATAAATGTAATAGATTTCTCCTTTTCAGTAGCTTTTTTGACGCAAGCCCTGTATAACTAGTATGCATGGAAAAATGTTTTATAAATAAGAATTTTTGGAACGGTGTATAAAGGACGTATAAATACTTATACACTGCATAACTATACAGTTGTATAGGCGCGTTTAGCAAATTCTAATAAAGGCTGTTGAAATATATATTTCAAATATTTTGATTAAATGAAATGGTTAATGCTCTTCTCTGCTTTATCTTGTTTAACTTGTGCTCGCTTTTTGATTGGTTTTCCTTTTCTAATAGATTGCGATTGCTTAGTAAAAAATAAATTTGATATAAGTTTGGGATCTTTCCAATACTTTCTTAATAGTCGTCACTTAAGATTGGACAGCTCATACCTGAATATCTACTTTTTCGCACAACTCTCAGTACCTTAGGCGGCTCGGGTAGATATTTGGCTGCAACCAAACCCTTTTTGAAAAAGAAGTTTGTTCCCCGAGAATGAGAATCTCCAATGAATCAATGGCTGGTGCGAAAAGGTTGACTGCGCGGAAAATATAGATACAGGAACTGTCAGCATTCAGCAAAATCCACGGAAAATAATAAATTTAGGAGCTTCTAGAGGACTGACAGGTGGTATATGCAAATTCAAGATATACAGAACTGTTTTATTTGTTGTGAATTTTTAGAGGAGAACACATGAAAGCTTTTGTTGTATAAGACTGTCCACGGCTTTCAATTTTTAAAAGATCTAATTATATTTATTTTTACACTTCCATATACTTTAGCACTTACTGTTTCGTAGCTTGGCAAATTGTAATTCAAAAGGAATTGAATTAGCAGGCTATTATTTCTTTCAAAAATATTCACTTGCTAATGATTCAAATGTGATCTTTAAAGGTTTAGACTACCAAAAAGCTTTGATTTGCATCATCAGCCCAAATCAAAGCGTACTAATAAACTATGTTCCGTTTATTGAATAATTTCAAAGAGATCTTATTACGACATAAATTCGCTCAGAAATCAATTGTGACATATTAGAAAACAAAGGAAAACGTACTAGAAAAAGTACCGAAAACTGTGTCCGATCGGACGATAGGGCTTAACTGATTTGCATATGATTTTTGACAGATCAGCGCATATTTTGTACATTTCCTATTTTGTGTTTTGTTTTTTGCTTATAATAAGCTTCAAAAAGCCTTTGAAAGATATCTGTTGGGCAAATTAATTCCACATATATTCCATTTTTTTATTTTATTTTATTTATTTATTTGTTCTTGAAAAACTCACACTGTAAGACAAAAGCCACAGAATAAACATCTTTATGAGAGGAAAAAAAAATAAAAGAAAATAATTTAACAATTAAACTTAATCATAAAAGACAAAAATTTAAAAATGAAAAGTAAGGCCGATCGTTCCCTAGAATGTTTCTATAATCACTTTCTCTGCATTCGCAAAAGCTTCCTCTAGATGATCGCATTTTGTTCTTCCGCGTGGATTTTGGCGAACCGCAGCCGATTCTTCCAGTTGAATTTGTCATGCAGGTGATTGGTTACGTCGCAAAAGGTATCCCTAGACTTTTTTCAGTCTTTGGAGCCTCCTTAAAGTTTAAAATGGCTTTTCTGTTTAAATCTTTCACGTCTTGAAGGCTTTTTATTACCAGGGGTCGAATCGCCACTTCCGTAAACGAGCTGTACGTTCACGGAATTAAGTTGTTTTTCTATGTTGAACAAAAATAAATTCCGTCACGTAATGCTCGTTCACGGACGACGCGATTCGACCCCAGTTTTCATTCGTTGGACCTTTTCTGTTGAGGACGAGTTCATCAGTTGTCAAGTCCACGATCTACGGCTCTCGACTGCTTCTTGATGTCAATCTAATACTGTAACCAAAGAAGAAGACTTTACAACTCTGTGCCCATGTCCTGCTATTGTCGCATCTATTGAATTGAAGCAAAATGTTTCTAGGTTTTCGATGCGAAAAGTTATCGCATCAGTCACAGAACTGTTAAGCCCAAGATGAAGGCCTCAGTAGGCTTTATTTAATTTGTCCGGCATGTTGAATGCGTGCCCTGCTGTTCTATCGATGCAACCAGGAAATTGGGTTAAAAGCAAAAGCCTCAAAAGATTTCTGCGTGGATTCCATCAATTCCTTTTATTTATAAAGTTCGACTGGGAGTGTGCGTCTTCACTTTTTTCCTCTGAATCTGGCAGAATTCTTAAGGACTTCGAAAGATTGACAGTTTTTTAGCCCCAGTCCGTGTCTTCACAGATAAAATTAATTTCTGGTAAAACTTTAGGCAACTGAATTGAAAGGTCTTCATCCGAGTTGCTCGCGGAAGTGGCATTTTCTTGTTTTAAAGGGTGATTTTTTAAGAGGTTTAGAACTTTTTTTAAAAAAAAAACACAAAAAATTCGAAAAAATGAATGAAATATTTATTTGAATCGATAGTTTGAACCTTGCAATTTAATGTTTAAAGATAATTTCATGCAAATGTTGACCGCGGCTGCGTCTCAGGTAGCCCATCCGCTGAGTCCAATTTTGGCATACTCTTTCACACATATCGGCCGGTATCTCACGAATGAATGCATGGATGTTGGCTTCCAGTGCGTCAATCGAAGCGGGCTTGTCCCTATACACATTAGCCTTGGCATACCCCCACAAAAAATAATCTAATGGTGTCAAATCGCACGATCTAGGCGGCCAATTGACCGGCCCGAAACGTGAAATTAACTGTTCACCAAACTCGCCTCGCAATTGCGCCATTGTTTCGCGTGCTGTGTGGCATGTGGCACCGTCTTGTTGAAACCACATATCATGCAAGTCAAGAACTTCCATTTCGGGCAAAAAAAAGTTTGTTATCATCGCTCGGTAGCGTTCACCATTGACAGTAACGCTGCGATTCGCATCATCTTTGAAGAAATATGGCCCAATAATGCCGCCGGTCCATAAACCGCACCAAACAGTGGCTTTTTCGGGATGCATTGGTAGCTGTTGCAATGCTTCTGGCTGATCTTCACTCCAAATGCGGCAATTTTGCTTATTTACGTACCCATTCAACCAAAAATGAGCCTCATCGCTGAACACAATTTTTCGATAAAAAAGCGGATCCTCGGCCAGCTTTCCAAGAGCCGATTCACCAAAAATTCGGCGTTGTGGTAGGTCGGCTGGCTTTAGTTCTTGCACCAGCTGTATCTTAAAAGACTTTACGCCCAAATCCTTCCGCAAAATTTTCCACGTAGTGCTGTAACAAAGGCCTAACTGCTGGGAACGGCGCCGAATCGACATTTCGCGGTCTTCTGTCACACTAGCTGATACGGCCGCAATATTTTCTTCACTACGCACAGTACGTAAACGTGTTGGTGGTTTAATGTCCAACAAAGTAAATTTGGTGCGAAATTTGGTCACAATCTTCCGAATAGACTGCTCAGAAGGTCGAGAATGCCGATCATAAAATGGAAGCAGCGCGCGATGAACATTTCGAACCGAGCACGAATTTTGATAGTAAAATTCAATAATTTGCAAGCGTTGTTCATTTGTAAGACGATCCATGGTTAAATTGCAAACCAAACTGAAGCTGTTTGACAGTGACACAAGGTACTAAACACACGTCAGCTGTCAAAACCAGTGTTGCCAAAACCAAACCAGCTAAAAAATCACCCTTTATATTGAACCGGCCTGGATTCTTTGGGAGCCATATTCGTAGCCTTTTTAGAACTGCGATATTGGCGCGTGTTTTCCAACTAAGTCCTTTTTTAGGTTCGGTTTTTAAAGAACCGGTTTTTGTCGGCGCAGTGACTTAGTGGTTAGTGTGTTGGACTACTAAGCGAAGGTTCCCATGTTCCAATCCGGAAAAAAAGGTTTGCTTCCACTGCGCCACCTCGCGCGAACATCTGACAAACATCCGAGAGTATAACTTCACAATTAGCCCTTTGGACTCGGTATCAAAAAATGTAGATCCCTTCCATTCGTCCCAAAAATGTATGAACCTGCTGCGCCAACTATTTATTATTTTTTTTTTTAAAGAAACTTATGACTTGATTGAATATATTTCGATTCCTGATGAACTAGCAACACCTACCTTGGTGTTCAGATCCAAGAGTTTCCACTAATAATCCAAGAACGGTTTTGAGTGAGATACCCTTGAATAAATTTAGCTGGGTCGCGTTCCAAGTTCCAACACGATTCCACGCGCACTCGTTTAACTAAATGCGCCCTCTCACTTCAACTCAAGTGTCAATTTCAAGTAAAACGTAATAAATAACCACACCAGACAGTACTAAAGCAAAATTGGATAAAAGTTCCAAGCGTTTTGTGCCCGCCTCAAAGGACGCCCTTCCTGAATATTTAATAATCCAATAAATATTCACTACCACTAAACGCGCACCCAAAACCAAAGACGAATTCAGTTAAACAACAACACCATTAAAGCGTCTTCAAACTTTGTTTTTTTTTTTTATTTTAACATCTTAATCACATCAGATACAATTTGAGATTTTTTTCCCATTTTCATTCGACGCACTAATTAATGCACAAAGAAAAAGAAATTAAATTTAATTGAAAAAAAAATATATATATATAAATGTATGGGAGAAGATCGAATGTCTTTATTGAGAGCGGCATCAAGGGGACCGTCACGCAGGATGATGGACCGAAATGTATGCAAAATTGAACCAAATAACGATCATGCTGTCAATTATTGATCGTCGCCAACGGCGATCCGTTTCATCCAAACATATATAGATACGCAGCAGCGCGAGCATTCCCAAATGAATAACCCTTTAATGACATTAAAGGGCACTTAACGTAATGATTTACAACTTTAATTCACGCAATTAAAGCGGAATTCCTCGCGTATATGTTGGAAACGCCGAAATGGCGCGATCGTTTGTTGTTTGTTGTCCGCATAGGGTATTGAGTAGTTTTTAGTTTTTTTTTATCGAAGAACCATTAATTTTGTTTTTTGTTTTTTGGGGGAGAACACGGAGAACAGAAGGCGCAACAGCTTTGTTGGACAAGATATGGTTTAAAGTATCAGTTAACTGGGTAATGAAATCGATGTGGACATGTGTCCATCAGTGAGAGAGATAGCGACAGAGAGCGGCGCGTTCATTAAAACCTCGTAAAAAAAGAAATTTCATTCCCCAGTGACCTGGAATATGCGTTCTTGTGCATTTAAAATCAAGTAATTAACTTTGCCAGACGGGTGAGTGTTGGTTTGCGGCTGTAAAAGCTTTGGTTATCAAAAGCGCGTTAAATAAAATTATGCACTGGAACGGGTGCGGCGGTGAGATCGACTTTCTTCAATTGTTTCATAACTTTTATCAACTAATTTTTAAAATGTAAAAATGTCCTGTTTTGTGTCGAAGAGATACGCTCGTTTGAGTGTGAATTCTTTCTAAAATAACTATCCCTGTGAAATGACTAAAATTGGACGAAATGTTCATGGATGAGTTGTCCATCGATGAGTTGGGCGGCTTTGAAGTGGTTTCTGATGCGGTCCTTGCTGATCGCGTTTAATAATAATAAATAAATAGTTGGCGCAACAGGTCTGTAGTGATCCTAGGCCGAGCTTCTCACAGCCATTCGTTTGTGTGAGTTTTTCATTTTTGGGACGAATGGAAGGGATCTACAATTTTATGCCGGGTCAAAATGGCTAATTGAGAAGCTCCTTCATGACAGTTATACTCTCGGATGTTTGTCAGACGTTCGCGAGAGGTGGCGCAGCGGAAAAACCATAAGTTGGAATTAGGGTTTTTTCGGGATTCGAACCTGGGACCCCTCTCGCTTAGTAGTCCAACACACTAACCACTAATACTGATCGCTGATCGCGTTAAGCATTCATTTTAATTTGCAGGTAGCCCTTGGCTTAATAAAGAATGTCCCCTTCTCTGCGTGAGCGTTATCGACTAAACAATTCCTTGGAATGTCCCTTTGACCAGGTACTCAGTGATGCCAGATTACAAGATATATCTCTTTTTTTTCAAGATTTTTTAGCTCCAAAAAATGTACAAGACATTTTACCTCGAAATCGTCAAATTTCAAGATTTATGATATCAAGAACTTTTTAAATCTAGCACATTAAAAGAACCTTTTTTATTGCAAAAAAAAAACGTTGGCTATTAATTCCATTCTTATTTATAATGTGAGTCGAACAGAGCCCATATGCACAATTTCTGTCTCACTAACGTTTTCATCAACTCTAAGGAAACATGAATTTTAACGAATTTGATAAAATAACTGATGAACCGAGTTTTTGGAAAAAATTAAAAATTATTTATGAAAAAATTACACCGCTCGTAAAGGGAGCTATCTCTCATGTGCAACATGGATTTGTAACTGGTAGATCTACCTCTACAAATCTCGCAGTCTTTTGTAGCTCGGTGCTGAATAACCTGGAGAAAGAATTACAATGTGATGTAGTTTATACTGACATTGCCAAAGCTTTTGACAGCGTTAATCACCATGCGTTAATTTGCAAACTTAAAAGATTTGGATTTCACTCCAACTTTCTAGAATGGATTCGCTCCTATCTCACGGATCGTATTCAGTATGTTCGTTTAAACGATGTACTTTCATCACCAGTTTACGTCACCTCCGGAGTGCCTCAGGGTAGTCACTTGGGCCCTTTGCTTTTCCTTTTATTTATTAACGACATACCCGATCTGTTTTTGAATTCACGGTGCCTGATGTTTGCTGATGATTTAAAAGTGTTCCGACACATTCAGTCTGAACATGACTGCATACTTTTACAGGAAGGTCTTAAAAGACTTTTTTTGTGGTGTCATAAGAACAACCTTCGCCTTTCTAAATGTCATAGCATGTCATTTTGTCGTAACCTCTCCCCAGTATCATATACGTACATGATCGATAATATCCCACTGTCCACTATTATCTCCTCTAAAAAAGACTTGGGAGTCATATTTGACAAAAAACTCGACTTCCTGGTTGCTAAGAGTAATTCTATGTTGGGTTTTATATTGCGGAACTCTAAAGACTTTCATGATCCGCATACTCTGAAATGTCTATTCTTTGCTTTTGTCAGGTATAATCTTGAATATTGTAGTATTTATAAATATGGAATCCAAGTACATTCCATGAGAATCGAGAAGATCCAAAAACGTTTTACTAGAGTCGCTGTTCGTAGATTACGTTGGAATATCGAAATGCCATCGTATGAGACAAGATGCAAATTATTTGGTATCTTACCTCTGTTTAAGCGTAGGCAATATTTATCAATTATCTTCATACGGGACTTGATAAACAACCATTTATATCGACTGCCCTTTTCTTTTATCATTAATTAGTTTTCATGTTCCATCTAGAATGCTTAGAAATCGCTTTTTATTTTATGTTCCTTATCATAGAGTTAACTATGGTTGTAATGAACCAATTACCAAATACCTAAGAGAAGCTAATAATTATAGTAGTTTGTTCGAGTTTGATCTCAGTAGGGACTCATTTAAGAATAAAAAAAATTTAACGTTAGGCTTTGGTGGTAGTATTTAAGTATTTAAATTTTGTTTTAAGTAATCTAGCGAGAGCAGTAAATGTTCTCATTTGATGTGAAATAAATAAGTAAATAAAATGGTTTCGTATGTACTGAAACGGTTGTTGAAATTGTTATCTTTACAAAGGATTTGTTGAGCTTTAATGAGCCGAAATTCTTTGATCTTGATATAGGTAAGCAGTGCAATTCGAAGTCAATTTAATTCAAATATGTTCCAAACTTTCAAAAAAGCATTAAAATTAATTTAGGGCCAACGTTTTTAGGTGATTTATGAATTAATAGTACAGTACTTCAAAATTGTATTTGAAATTTCGCTCTTTTTATATTTTGAAAAAAATCTTGAAAAAATGATTTTTTCTTTCGGGAAAAGAAGATTTTCAGACTTTTTATCTGGCAACACTGTAGGTATAGGTACTAAGTATAGGGGAATATTGATGGATGCTTTGAGTACCCCTAAATAGCCCAAATAATACGTTCTTAAGACAGTTTGCCCCGGAACTTTAAAAGCTGTCACTGATAACGCTTTCGATGTGCTACTCAACTCCGTCGTGTCGACCTTTGATGTCCTCATTCAAGCCAGTCCTACCAACTTAGATCAGTCCTCGAATTACGCCCAATCAATAAAAATAGGCCCGCAAGACTGCTTGTTGCCTATAAAACTACCACGTCCTTCGAAACATAAAGCATCAGCTGTACGTTTCACCTTGACATCGGTTTTAGTTTTCTCTTTAACCAACGCAATGGCAAAATGTATCCTTCATCCAAGGATGTGCAAAATCCAAAACACAGACTATCCGTTTGCTGTTGTATTCAGCTGCATGTTTTGTTTGCCTTTGATCCTTTTCTTCTGTTTGTGAAAATTCATCTGCATATGCAGTATACCAGCAGAAGACACGTGCTACGCTTCTATAACACTCGTAGTGTTTTGTTCTCCATTTTGATTGACTTATAGAGTCATAACTCTCAGCCGCCATGGTGGCTGTGTGACTGATGAACTGTCATGTCATGGTCAATGCCAACTGGTTTAAAGTGGGCGGCAAAGACTCGCCAATCAATGGAAAATTTGTGCGGCTTCATTCAGAAGGAAATTGCGTCACATCCCATTTGGACAACAACTCTGACAGGACATCGCTCATGAGGTGTTTTATGGGCTGCGGAATCGTCCTCCTTCTGTACTGAACATGCACTTTGGACAAATGACATATCGAACATATTGAACATCTGCATTAGGGAGTGGGATTGCATGTTCGATAGGACATATGGTTGCCGTGTTCATTAGATGATAATTGGATTACAATTACAGTCTGAACGTAGTCCTGTTTGTCCGGCGTGTGTTTAGGATTACATGCGAGTTGGCATACGGAATGCTTGCATTTGCAGTTAGAGGTCGAGAAGGGGATTGACAAATTGCATTTCGCCAGAGTGTACATTGAATTTTCGAAATCAATTTCAATAGGGGCGGAGTAGGCGGACCGTGATTTTACTATTGTCCGGAAATGGATTTCCAGCTGCGTTCTTATGCAACTAAACTTTCCCTAAAGAGGGAGCCCGATTTTAAAGCCACTTTGTGGTTTTTTTTTGTAACTCCTCAAAGCAATAATTGATTGAACTGGGAACTCATTCCGTAATTTTTCGGATTATCGTCAAAACGATGGACCGCCAAAAGTAGCAACTAAGTGCCAAAATTACGAGTTTGAGGCCTTAATCCAATTCATTTAACACAAATGCAACGATAGCTGACGATAGAGAAACAAATTCGGCAGAATATAATTTTGTATGGTCATCAAAGTTTCAAAAACGATATTGTCCCGACGATTATTGTTCTACGGAATCCGCACCCAGTTTGACTTTCCATCTGACAAGTAACAAACTTGTGACAGGGAGGTAAACAATTTCCGGAACTGTCAAAAAAATCGTGTTTCTTTTCAGCCGCCTCAGAGCTCTAAATTTGTGCTATTATTTTTGTTCAGAGCGCAATCATGGCGCACTCTGTGAATTTGACTTTATAAGATCGATTTAAAGGACGCATTCTAAAATCTGGTTATCTTAAATCGACTAGATTGGTCTGAATAAGATGAAACCTGAACGCAAAAACTTGATTGGTCGGGAACGTCGCTTTTCCTACGTCAGCCACATAAGCGAACTGTCAAATTAGTACTCAGTCTTGTCTAGATTCACCTACTGCCCAGCTGTTCATATATATCCGATCTTAGCCAATCAAAAGAGAGATACTTCAAGTCAGACGGCTGTCAGACTTACTAAACGAGATACTTGAACATCCCCAATCTGACTAAATTCGAACAAAAACAGTTTTCATATTTAATTATGACAGCTAGTGCTTAATTGTGTTTTATAAATAAATCAGATCGCTCTCAGTCCGGATCATGATTGACGCACTCGAGCTCTGTTCAGTGATATACTCTTAACGTGAAAAGAAAAACGTCCAATAAATTCAAGAAGTCATTAACATGATCACAAATCAAACGTCAAACATTTTGCATTCGTATTGTAGTTGTATTCGCAGATATAAAAAAATCACGATCGCAGAAAAGTTATGATCTTAATTGTAGTAGCCTTGTTTTAATTAAGGCACGTTAAGCACGATCACAGTAAAGAGTATAATGATGCTACTCTTAGTAACTCGAGACGGTCCATTTTGATCGAAAATGATTTTGGCGATCGTGATCTTTCAAGCAGATTTGTCTATTATTGAGTAAATTCCGTAGAGGAAAATGTTTGTCCATTTTGTCTGATAAGGATTTTTGCGATCGTGATCTTTCCGGCGAAATAGCTTGTCGATTATTGAGTTGTCCATTTTGATCGAAAAATGTCCGTTTAGGGACAGGTCTAGCCCTCCATCCGCATGAAGAACGTTTGCCTACGATCCGATTCGTCTCAAAGGGCTTTACAGATCAACTAACATCCAAGTGATCGTGGCATTGATGAGAAAACAGAATTCTACTTAAGGAGCTTAGCACTTCTTAAATCCAGAACGTTCGTAAAGGATCCGTTTTGTATAAAAGTGTTTTAAAGATCAATTTTTTTGATGGTGATCGTGTCAATTTTTAAATGAATTTAGTTCACGGAAAGTTAGCATTTCATCCGAATATAGAGTTTACTTTTCGTTTTGTCTAGAGGGGAATTGTAGATCAATGAAGATCTTGGTGATCGTAGTAGTGATCAGAGAAAAAAGTACTTTGTTGTCAATGATCAATAGAATTCCGTACAAGGACAGGCTTAGAATGGCATTCGAATGCAGATATTTATGAAAAATCAGTGTTTCCAAGTGGGCTTTGACGATCGATAGAGATCTCGGTGATCTTGGCAATAATCAGGAAAAATAGGTCGATCAGTCGATTTTGGAAAGCGTCCCGTTTATATAGAATAAGGTTTTAATTAGGGGACTTTTAAGATCAATGAAGATCTTGGTGATCGTAGTAGTGATCAGAGAAAAAAGTACTTTGTTGTCAATGGTCAATAGAATTCCGTACAAGGACAGGCTTAGAATGGCAATCGAATGCAGAAAGTTTATGAAAAATCAGTTTCTAGGTGGGCTTTGACGATCGATAGAGATCTCGGTGATCTTGGCAATAATCAGGAAAAATAGGCCGATCAGTCGATTTTGGAATGCGTCCCGTTTATATAAAATAAGGTTTGAATTAGGGGACTTTTAAGATCAGTGAAGACCTTGGTGATCGTAGTAGTGATCAGAGAAAAAAGTTCTTTGCTGTCAATGATCAATAGAATTCCGTACAAGGACAGGCTTAGAATGGCATTCGAATGCAGATATTTATGAAAAATCTGTGTTTCCAAGAGGGCTTTGACGATCGATAGAGATCTCGGTGATCTTGGCAATAATCAGGAAAAATATGTCGATCAGTCGATTTTGGAATGCGTCCCGTTTATATAGAGAAAGGTTTGAATTAGGGGACTTTTAAAGATCAACGCAGATCTTGGTGATCGTCATCAGATTAAGTGATCATAGCGTCAATAGCGTAATGTATTTCAACTCAGTATACAAAAATTTCTTCACGATCAAGGGTAAGAACTGTACTTCCAACTGTCTACCACATTTGTGCTTCGGTCTTCTAAAATCGTCTTCTTCGAAGGTGCAGGGTAGTACGAATTTTCGTTCCATAGTCCCACAGTCACATTTGTTATTTGTTTCTGGTCCTTCCCCAACACCAAATCAGTATTTACGCACTATCAAACTGACCTACAAAAATTGTATCAGCTTTTTAATAGCATCCCAACGATTTATGGGCACACCACCCTACTCCGGAGATAAACTTCAAGGCGACGACCGCAGTAGATGCTCGTGTTTCCCATTAGAAAACCGCACGACACAGTTTGTTGTCACTATTCCAAGCGCAACCAAACCATTCTGTCATTCATACCACAGGCTTACATCAATTACAAGAGTGTTACGCAATACTCAAGAGATAATAAACTTTCAACGTCAAAGTTGCCAAATTGACACAATTTATCTCTCCCAAAGGTGCGCCCACAAAGTGGCCACAGTTGTTTCAAATTACATTGCGCGTTCAATTTATCCAAGTCAAGTCCTTGGGGAAAACTAAATTAAGTTCAAGAAAACTGAATTTAAAACCATAAAGCTCATGATAAGGTTCACCAAATTTGTTTTTTATTTTTCGAAAATACTTCATCTTGTGCTGTTCTTTGTGCAGATAGTTCTTGTCGGCGATAGTACACATAAATAAGAGTGCCTCTTCAGGTAGACACTTATCAGACAGAAAGGCGGGCTTTCAAGGATATAAATGCTGACGTTGTTCCTCTCCTTTTGAAATGCAAATTGTTTGAACAATAAAATTCGGTAAATGTGCGCCAAAGAGAAAGTCGCTCCACATTGTGGATGTCCTTTTCTACCGTTGAAAGCTGGTGGAGTCTGGAGTGCCACGAAGGAGGTTCTGTTCTAATAGTGTTTTCGTATTTTCTTTTTTTTTTCAGTCACAATGATGGCTGTCTCATAATGAGATTTTGTGTGCTGAGCTTGTTTTGCGTTTGCTATTTTAATTAAGGTTGACTCGAGGGGTTTGGCGGAGGCTGCAGTTATGGGTGGTTTGGAAATAAAATTCGAATGGATTTACGAAGGACGCTTTCTGTGTCAGGAATTCGATTTTTTTTATTTAAAAATGGAGATAATGTGAGGTGGGAAGCAAGCAGCAGAGTGGCGCAGTGGAAGCGTGCTGGGCCCATAACCCAGAGGTCCGTGGATCGAAACCATGCTCTGCTAACAAGGAGATGGATTTTTTTTTTTAATTTCACAAATAAGAAATGAAAATCAAATCCTCTTGAAAAATACATTTGAAAGGACTTTTTGTCTGTTTCAAAAATATCATTTTTTGTGCATTCATTTTGGGTTTAAGATGTACATCAGAATCGTCTGCAAATCTGGAAAGAAGATACGAAACAGAGCCTAGTACAGTGCCTTGTAGTCATCCGAAATACCTAATCAAAGACTCCTGAGTTTCAGAAAGTCGGTTGTGTAGAAGTTTTTGCAGTTTGTGGATTACTCCTCTGTGCCAATTTTTTTTTAAAGGTTATAGTCATAGACAAACCATACTGAGACCCCCACTTACAATCCTCTTCCCGCTGGACGCTCAATTTTTTTTTTAAACTCGCCATTTTGTTTTCCTATTGGTGTTATGTCAATTAAGAATCCGTGTGACATGCCAAAAAAAATAAAAAATAAATGCTGCCAACCGCGGCAACCGTGTGAGAAGTGAAAGAGTTCGGGAATACCACATTTTTTCATTACTGAACGCCATTGGTTAGTTTTTATAAATTGTTAAAAGGCGAATAATTTGATTTGTTTGGTTAGTAAAACTATCTAAAGTTGATGTTCTATATACTAGAAACATATTAGAACAAACATGGTTGTGTATTTTCCGCTTTTGGATATCATTAACTTCGATTTCGTGTGTAAATTTTTCTTAAATAATGAAGAAAATTTGCTCAAAATGTTTTCATTTTCCCTCAACCAATCTACATTGTTAATTTTTCATGAATATTTTAAGCAAATGTGCACTTATTCCTAAAAAAAAATTCCATACACGGAACGAATAATTTATAATAACTAACCAATGGCGTTCAGTAATGAAAAAATGTGGTACTCCCCAACTCTTTCACATTTCCCCACGGTTGCTGAGACCACTCAGGCGGTCTATAAACTCCTTTGGGACTGTTCCCTTTCTTAATTCATGGTTCCATTTTGTAGTTAGTGAAACAAAGATTGGAGTTGGACATTGTTTGTGCAATGGACTGTTGGAAATTTTCCTATAAATTGGGAATCATTTGCCCTACGATCAAAAATAATTTTTTTAAGTGACCTCGCCATCTAACAAACAGAACTTGGATGGGACAATTTGGCCACTCAAACTCCGCCGATTTGACAAACACATGCTGTAGATATAAAAAAAATCACGTAAATATGTCTATGAACCCCTGACGAGTTCATTTCCATTTATGCATCCCCACGAGTTATGTCCATAGGTGTACCGAACACCAAGCAGATATATAAATTCCAAATCAATTTCTCAAATTTTATCAATTAAAATTGAATTCGATGTGCGTGATTGAATTTCGAGTTCAACCCATCAGTTCGGTGGGGAGTGAGTTCAATTTAATTGCATCCATGGTGACATTAATGTCTCTTTCGGTTTTATTTTTGTTTTATTTCTGAGTGGATGTCCGCCAGACGTCTCCATGGACATGGTTGTGTCTGCCTGCCAATAGGAAGGGTAATTGGATTATTTTTGCGAGGAAACATCAGAAGCAGAAGCAATCAATTGCCGCAATTTAATTGTCAGAAGATGTCATCATCGTGCCGTTATGATGGCTGTTTCCTATGCTGTTTTTGAATTGAATTTTTCAATGAAAGGCAATTGAACCCGTATGACCTATTTTGTTGTGGATTCACGTTTCTGACAGGTGACGCGTCTAAGTGGGAGGGGATTTTTCTTTTTGTTTTATTCGCTTTCGTCTGGCAATTGACTTTTATGATCAGGAGTGGGGTTGCAATAATTTGCCAGGCAGGGTGGAAGTTCCTTATTTGATTTTATTTTATTTGAATGGGTCTTTTTGTTAAATTTGTAATGCCGGCACATAAATCGCTTTGCATGTCAGATTGCCTATCTGTTATAAGTGTTTTTTGGAACTAAGGCTGCCTTATATTTTACCCTATAGCAATGTCAAACATTTTTTACCCAAATTTGCTATTGTGACCTGTAACAAATTTGAGGTAAAGAATAAAATGGATTATTACTAAGACACATTGGACCTACCTAATAACCATTTTTAACCTTCATACTAAATAAGTTTTAGGTCACAATGGGTAATTTTGTATGGAAAATTGCGCCATTGTGAGTTCGTAAAATCTATTCTGGACACCAAATGAACCTTACCGATAAAAATGTTTACATTTTTAGTTTCGACTTCAAATTTTAGTAATTCAAAATATGTAGCTATATTTTCTATAAAAATTTTCCAATTGTGAGCCTCCGTAAATTGAATGTCGAGACGAAAATTTGTTTCAGTATGGCGCAATGTGAATATAAGAATCGCGCAATGAGATTTACTGATATCTGTTCATTTTTTAAATCCACCTTAAATATTTTTCTGGTCACAATAGATAAATTCACATAGAAAATTTGTCCATTGTGAGCTTGTAAAAAAATATAAGCGAGGTGCTTCAAAATGATTATTAATGGCGGACATTTTCTATAATTTTAAATATAAAAAACTCGAAATGCAAAACTAATAGAAAGTAACTATTGTGACCTTCAATGTGTTTGAGGTGCTGGTTAAAAATGATTCTAAGAAAGGCCCAATGTCATGTATTTTAGATAGATGGATAAATAGACATTGATAAAATTTTAAACCGAATAAGTTCATCAATAGTAATCACTGGAAAAAGTATTGAAGACTGTTTGCAGCCCTGTGGGATCCCATGAGTCACATATTCATATTTCATAATTTAACTTACTCGTTCCTCGGTTTACCTTATTTCTTCATCATACTAATATTCTCAAAGGTAAAAAAGCCTCATACAGCTTATGTGGCTTTCCAAAAACGATCTTTCAAGTGGGAGTCGTAAAAGGTCTACTCCACATTTTCACACCACAAAAATTCGAAATTCATCTCCGATTTTAAATAAATCACTGTGGGAGTTTTACATTCCCGATCTTCACCAACACACACTCGCTGGTAAACCCTATAATAACGTCCAACAATCAACAGTTTAACCAAATGTTCGTCAATCATAAAATTTTACGACAATGGTTATTACGCAGAACTATTTGTAATATAACAAGGTGGCGATGTCGATGCCAACTTGTAAGAAGGTCGTGTGCTCATTAATTCCAAGCGGGAGACAAAACCCGAGCAGAAAAATTGGAAATTAATTTCGGCCAGACCTTATGGGGCGGATCTGGAATTTTCGATTCGATGTGGTTATCCGCATATATAATTAAAAACATATCATAATCTGGGTTAAGGGTTAATTAATGAATTGACTTTTTATTCAAGACGATTAACGGAATCATCAGGCTGGAGGTTTAATTTTATGTCATGTAAGCTGTGAACGTGAAGGAAGGCCTTGAGGATTGTTGTTAAAAAATAAAAAGCGAAGAATGAATGTTAGTGATTTTGAAAGATGTCACATGGAGTGATGTACAAAAGAATCTGATCTGGGATTTAATTTTGATAGGTATGCGGCTGTTTTATGACATTTCTACAATGACACAAGGTGTGTTTAAGTAACACCTGCGAAGAGTTGGATGTTAGACGGTTATTTGTTCGAAGTTAAGGAGGTCTTCATTATGCAGCAACTTCTTGACTGGCAGAACCATTTTTTCATTGACAGAAGTCGTTCGAAAGACATTGAAAAAAGCGGCAGCAACTTTTTTAATGGTGGAAAAATGCATTTCCTGTCAGTTGAATGGAGTCAGCACATTGAACATTGAACGTTGTATTGTAGCTGTCACATTTGCTGCGGCAATCTGTTTCCAGCCTTAGAGACGACAAATATTTAGTGAACAAGGGAATATACTTTGAGCGGGTAATATTGTTGTTCGTTGGTTGTTGCGATTCCAAACTATAACCGACGGACCAATCGACTGTAAATTTCAGTGGCTTTATTTTCCATACAAATTTCGCAACTGTTTCCGTAAATTTAAAGCCAAAACTAAATTTTCTTTTATCCCTATTCCTGTATAACGAATGGTGACTGTGTTCCCAACTAGCATTGAAAAAATATTCATAACCCCTTTGGAGTTTGCATCATAAGCGAAAGTTGCATTTTGAGATAAAGTGTATGAAATATATTCCAACTGTTTGATTTGTAAAATCCATCTGACAGATGATGACATCCATAGATTGATGTATGTATGTATTTTATATAGATTGCATTAATATTTGGTTTTACATAAATTAATTATTTTTTTTTATTAAGCCGACTTAGAATTGGTCTAGCTGTCAGTGCAATATTTACTTGTTTCTTATTGACGAATGGAGGCTAACCCCTGGTGGTAAATTTTCGCATCGGTAGGTTGCTATACATTTTGTCAGCTGGTGTGTATTTCTATGAAAACTCGAGAAGTTATTGTGAAAAATTGTGTACTAAATTCAAAATATACATTTAATATAAGAAAAAAACTCATTTTATAACAGAAAAATTATATCTTAAAAGTGAGTGCGATAAATATTGATATAAAAGTGAATACTAAGTTTTTATTTTTGTATAGAAAATGCGGAAGACAATTCATATCGTAAAGATGGAAATACATTGTACCATCTTCCAAAAGAAGTTCGGAACTATAAAGTTCCTTTCATTAAATGGGGTATTGTGCTTAGGATCGGGACAAAATTTCCCAATTTCCCGAATACACAGGATGGTTTTCAGTATAGAACCAAACTTGTGAAAGGAGCCTTTCCCAGCCTAAACCTTCCGAATTCAGCTATGAAAATTGCAGAAAATTTAATGAAATTGATGTTGTGGCTACCACCAGCTCAGTAACTTCATCTACGGATGGAAGTGGGGAGAGGCCAATCTTTTGTATCCAGCCACTATTTTTAGCCTTCCCGGATAGACCTTTTAACACCACTGAAATAGTCAATTACTTCACAGAGCGATATTGTGACAACCTTAGAAACTTCTAAGCAATCAGATCTCTAAAAATCATAATTAACACTCTTTTTATAAGATAAAAAGCAACCAAAAGCAAATTTATTATTTGTTTACATTAAATTCAACACTACTTTGAACAGACTTTTGTGCTAGTTTTACAAGATGAATTGACTCACACTACACAAATTTCGGACAAGTAGTACTTAGACTTGCAAACTAAGTTTGTTTTCAATTAGTTGGTTAACTTTTTAATAGATAAACAATTAATTGTCTTACATGAAAACACGCTTATTCCTTATCCAAGTCCTTTGCAAAACAAATAGAGTGTCCACCAGGTGTCGCAGGAAAACTTTTCCACTCGTCAATTAAGTTAACAAGAAATTCAAATTATAAACTTGGCAGTTACATAAAAAAAAAAAAAACATGTTTGCTCAATCGGAACATGACAGATAGTAAAGGGAAGATTAGACTGTATGCCAAGTGGTCATAAAATGCCAATTTCTGACAGTTCTCCTGTCAAAATATGGTCATGCAATGTAATGGGCACATCTCATATGCTCTAATGACCTGAATGCCACATATGACCAGGCTGATTTTGACAGATAAAAATGCCCAAATAGCATCTAGTGTAATCGGACAATAAGCACAAATGCCAGCGTAAAGCACTCACTATGTGCCCAAGCCCATATGCACTATATTGAAATTTCGTTATGGCATTGCTGGCATTTTTGATGGCACAAGAATTATTTTGTTGTCATCGGTGTTTGACTGTTTGAGTTCGTGGGATTTTGATTTCTTTTCGTTCTCTTTTTTTGTTTATTATTCAATCTGTCATTTGTGTAAATTATTCAATTGCGTCTTTTCTTTGTAATTTGTTTAGGTTTAATTAGTGTTTTGTCCTTTTCCAGTAATTGTGCCTGTACTATATACTTTTTCCTGTTGTTTATATTGAAATTGTTTGCTATCTATTTGTTTTGCTTTAGTTATTTGTATTTTTGTTAATATTCGTTATGTGTTTTTATTGGCTCGATTGCTTATTTCATTTGGTGTATATTTTGTTTGTCATTTTACCCTTTTTAGTTCTTTTGTGTGCCTTCTTTTTTCTTTTCATCTACTTGTCTTGCTTTGCTTTTCTTTACAGCATTACCCTACTATAACATTTGTTAATAAATAAGAAATGCCTTAAATGACCATCAAGGCAAATATGACCGTATTGGTAATTTTGGTCATATACCTATAGTTAAATATACAGTTTTTTGACATTTTGGTCATTTGACAGCTAATCTGGTCATTTGCCTGTTGACATTCATATGCATAATTGGCATACAGTCTAATCTTAGCTTAAGAACTAGGTATATACTAAGGATAGAGAAAGGGTGCTTGACAGTCATGCCAGAGAACTCAATGTTTATTTTCCAAACATAAGCCGACATCTGTTATGCGACAGCATGGAAACTTCTTCGTCGAGTGTGAGCTTCTTATCGGCATGTCTGCTACTTTGTGGCCAATTCATTCATGTTAGCTTTATCGGCAAAAGTCAATAGGAAAAAACGCTCAACGGGATTAAGACAAATTGACGTACAAACACACTTTCTACGGCTGTACGGCCGACTCCAGGTCGGTCCTCGGCAAACTGGTATATCCTTGCTGCCAGTCTCATTTCTCTTTTACAATCTGGAATTATTGCAGGCGCGCATCTGAAACCGCAATTGCATTCATCTAACTCACATTAATCAAGCCGCATGTCAATAACTGATCATGTGGTACTTGGGCCGTACCCAGAAATAAACGTATTGCCAATTTAATTAGCTTCATCGAATCGCGATTATATGCAAATCCATCCGCATAAACTAAGCCAGGCTTATAGTCTTAATTTATGACACATCGCACACCGAGACCGAGACCGGGACGCGACCAGTCAGATAGAGACAGAGAGAAAACCCGCCGAACAAATATTTTTAATTTATTAATTCATATATGCAAATTGAATTGGCTGCACAGCCGCATACAAACGCGCTGCACAGATCATCGAATCGATCAAATCTCGTAACTCGAAACACTGGTCGATATAGAAAAGCGATCGCGTGGACTTTTCCCTTTTCCATCGGGAATCAATCGATCACCACGCGAGACACGAGAGTGGCGCAGATCAATATAATTGGGAGCACGCGTCAAATGCACTTGGAGCGCGGCTTGTAATTTAACCGCCCACATCGCGTGTATTGATTGCAGATTGTCGCGCTGCTGCAGCAGAGAGGAGAACCTGATTAATGGCGGCTGATTTGAACATAAGATATGTAAATCTGGACGCGGATCGTGCTTTGGCAGCTGATCTCATGCCATAGGCTTTGTGCGCACTTATGGCCTATGCCGGTGAATTGGTAATTGCGACGATTAATGGTTAATGACGGCTGGATTCAATTGTCAGGTGTGGGCATACAAAATGCGAGATAAACGTCTGTGACGTTATCGATTAATGTCGATCGTTTTGCATTTGCTTCAGATCTGTACTCGTAATGTTGCTGACATGACAGTGTATATGCCATTTGTCCATTGTCACCTTCTTTCATTGGGAGCGCTGTGCGAGGAGTAGGTAGGTGTTGATGGTTCGGTCATGAGGCATTATCGTGCGGTGAATGATAGGTGGATTGGGGGTCTGGTGACGGCGCCACAAATTGACTTCTTGGGCTTTATTGTGTTATAAATTGAGTGGAAACAGCGATATTTCTTTGATTTTCTCATTTTCTGTTGAAGTTTCAGATTTACGAGTTAAGTGGATCAGACATGATGCAATTGCAAAGTTGGGTCAAATGTTAGCTTGCAATGTCAGTAGCTGCCGTTAATAGGTGGCTCTTTTGTTCAATATAGGTTAGAGAGGATTATTTGACAGCCTTAAGATTCACCGCGATACTAATGTCGTTTTCCATTGGGACCACCAAAAATCTTTTTCAGATCTCAGATTTAACGCGGCTCATTGAACATGCAACGAAATTGATCTGCTTTTGTAAATGGATTAGTGCGATATTTGACAGCAATATCAGCTGTTCAAATTGCATTTTGGAAAAATCAACTATGGATATCGACTTGAAAAATGTTTCCCCTGTTGTAGATACAAATGGGGTAGTTTCGGTGATTCGTAGTAGCTCAGATGATGACGAAGGCAATGAAGATAATAATTCCTACAAAATTATATCCATTTATGGCAATTGATGTACTTCTTTATTTTGGTTTTCACGAAACTTTGCGCATTCGGTTTAAAACGAAATTCTTAAAATGACGTAAAACAGCTGTGCAAAGTATATTGGTATTTGTGGTAGTATGTGTAAATCTGTAAAAATATCGAGATCTGCAAAAAGTGATCCGAATCGAAAAAAAGATTGATTTTTTTTCCCAATGGAACATGAAAAGTGATTTAGATCAAAAAAAAGATTGATTTTTTTGTCCCAATGGAAAACGACATAATATTCATTTTAGTGTCCAGGCTAAATTTTTCCAACTCACAATGGCGAAATTTTCAATATAAAACTGCCCATTGTGACCTATAAAATATTTAGTGCGAAGGTTAATGCCCAATTCACAATGTCGCGTTGACGCGCGCGTGCGTTGACAGATTATGTAGAAACAAAGCGTTCATATGCTGCCTCACAAAACTCAACCTCAGGCGTTCAAGTTTCAAGTTTCAAGTTTAATTTATTTGGTAAAGTACAAATAAGAACAATAGTCTTTTATAGTACATTAAAGCTCAAGAAAATATACATTAAAATTACATTAAATTTAATAGCGAGCGAAGTAAATATAAATAGAAACATTAAGTGAAAATTAATTAAATGCGCTTAAGTAAAAGAGAGAAAAAATAATAAAAAAAAAATAAACTTTAACACGTATTGGAGGGGAGTTGGGATTGGTCTAATAAAAAAAGGACAAGAAGGGAGAAAAATTAGAATAGAAGAAGAGTAATAGAGTAAAAGAAGAAATACGTAGATTACATTAATGTGCAAAATGTGCAAATAGTGCATTTTTAAATTTTTCGGCTCCAATTATTTGTTTGACGGTGACAGGTAAAGAGTTCCAAAGTCTGTCAGTGTGGACAAGAAAAAGGCGTGATGTATTCGAAAAATTAGATGAAGGCGTTATGAGGTTGAATGTTCGCGGTGACTGGACAAATTGCAGTTTCTGGAATAGATATTGTGGTGAACGGTTATGTATTATTTTGTGCATGAATACACAGCACCTAATTTCCCAATAATGTTGTAATGAACAACCAAGGACATGTTTGTGGTAGACAGAAACATGGTCATATCTTCTAATTCCAAATGCATATCGCACCATATCATTAAAAGCAACAAGTAATTTGTGCTGAGACTGAGAATCTAATTTTGGGTGTACCACTATGGCGTAATCAATGATAGGCATAAGCAAAGACATAATCAACCTAAGTCTTGTATCTACAGGTGTAAGACTAGAATACAACCAGAGTTTTCGTAATCCTGCATAAACACGCGCCACGATAAAATTTCAATGGTCGATAGCGGAAAGGGATCGATTCAACTTGAACCCAAGGCTTACAACTGTATCGTAAAACTCAAGTCTGTTGGAATTAAGATAAACAGGCGGCATCTCTTCAGTATCATAGAGCTTTTTTGAAATCAGAATTAATTTAGTTTTAACCGGATTTAAAATCAGACCATTACTTTGGGACCACTTTACTATTGAAGAGAGATCAGAATTGAATCTAGCCACGAGATCTTCCACCAATCCATTTGGTCGAGAAAGATATATCTGTGCATCATCAGCATATAGATGTATAGATGCGTTGCAGCAAACTTGTGGTAGATCATTTATATAAAGGCAGAACAGGATCGGGCCAATAATTGAACCCTCGGCACGTGCAGGCCGAGAATATTTTTGCTCAGCAAAGACCTTTTGAAAACGATTCGAAAGATAGCTCCTAATCAGATGCACTGAATATTAACTTAATCCAAAGTACAGCTTTAATTTCGTGCATAAAATGTCATGGTTTACCGTGTCAAAGGCTTTTGAAAAGTCAAGCAAGCATAACATCGTAAGGTAGCCCTTATCATACTCTATTCTAATATCGTCAAGAACTTTGATCATTGCCGTTTGACAGCTATGTTGAGCTCGGAAACCGGACTGCACTGGGGACAATAAATTGAAGCGATTTAGGTGGCTAGAGATCTGATTGGCAAGGACTTTTTCAAAAACCTTAGATAAGCATGGTAAGATACTAATAGGACGACAGTCAGAGATCGATGAGGGATTGTTTTTCTTAGGCACGGGGATGACCTTAGCTTGCTTCCAGCAATCAGGGAAAGTGGAAGACGTGATACAAAAATTAAACAAATGAGTTATACAACTAACAATATGAGGAAGTATTATTTTTACAAAGCGTAAATGTAATCCATCCTCCCCAATAGCGTTCGACTTAAGGTCTTGTATATGATGTATAACATCCGCTTCTGAGACAACTTCAAAATCTAAGCAACGGTTAGAAATGAAGAAAAGGTTTCTGTCTGGAATAAAATAAGAGCTGGTACTAGGGCAGGCAGAGTTTTTTTGGCGGTTGGTCAGCACTTAGTTTGGACAAGAGTCCAAACAAGTATCTTTTCTTTGCCCTTCTAGTGATAGCTGAAGAGTTATTCCTGGCTCTACAAAAAGCATCCCAATTTTGACAAGTAGGCCTTAGTTTCCATTTGGCATACAGTTTCCTACGAGCTTTTATAGCAACGTGCACCTCTGTAGTGAACCATGGCCATTTTTTATTGCGCACCGCAACTGTCTTAAAGGGGACATGGATATCAAAAAGATTGTGTATTAAAGTTTGAACAATTTCTACTTTTTCATTAACATCTGCTACGAAGTAACAGGAATACCATGGGAGCAAACTTGCATCATATTGTAGGATGTCGTTATTTATTGCTGCATAATCTCGGTATTGAAAGGATTCCTCCAGGGGAGCGCAAGAGAGGTCAATATTGTAGGTGCAGAAAAGGAGATCATGATCAGATACCCCCTCTAGAGATAATTGATCACAAAGCAAGACGTTGGAGAGATCAGAGACAACTATTAAATCAAGAAGACTTGGCTGAGAGTTAGGCGCAAAGCGCGTAGCGCAGGAGTTGACCACAGTCAAACCAGATGGAGCAATATTATCTAAAAGCTGATTAGATCTGTTATCAGATTTGAATAGATCTGCATTAAAATCGCCACAAAGTATAATGTGTTCGTAGGACACTGAAAATTGTTGAACTGTACAAAAAAATTTATCAAACGAACAATTACGGTTGGGACTATAAACAACACCAAGTATGCATTTTACATTGCCATTCGAAATTTCAACGACTAGATATTCCGTGTCGTTACCTATTGATTTCCCTAATATTTTACATGCCAAAGTAGCTTTGTGATAAATTGCAATCCCTCCACCAGTAGTGTTAGTTACTCTATTATGCGGAACCAGTAAATACCCTGAAATGCCGTAGATTTTGTCATAATCGCTTTCATTATCCAGTGTTTTAAACCACGTTTCACTGACGCAAATAACATCTACTCCCGAATCTATAAAAGTATGTCGAGCATAGTCCAATTTAGACAAGCCAAGACTGCGAGCATTAAAGTGGCATACCTTAAAACCATCACAAGCAGAGACAATACTGAGACCACCAACTCCGGCCGATTTCCCGTTACTTAGCCTACAAGCTATATTTTTTATGGAGTGTACACATCTGGTGCGCTAGTATTGTTACATAGAAAATCGTATTGACAAATGTCACGAAACTTCAAAAATTCCTGCTCACCAACACACTCCCAGCAGATATGAGACACTTCCGCTGTGGGCAAAGTTGCTGGCAGAGTTCATAGAATTTTATCCGTTTAATTTGAAATTGTTCGTTACATGTGGATAATATTTTTTTTTAGGAATAAGTGCACATTTGCTTATAATGTTCATGAAAAATTAACAATGTAGATTGGTTGAGGGAAAATGAAAACATTTTGAGCAAATTTTCTTCATTATTTAAGAAAAATTTACACACGAAATCGAAGTTAATGATATCCAAAAGCGGAAAATACACAACCATGTTTGTTCTAATATGTTTCTAGTATATAGAACATCAACTTTAGATAGTTTTACTAACCAAACAAATCAAATTATACGCCTTTTAACAATTTCTAATAACTAACCAATGGCATTCAGTAATAAAAAAATGTGGAATTCCCGAACTCTTTCACATTTCCCCACGGTTGCCGAGGTTGGCAGCATTTATTTTAGCATTTTTTGTATGTTTTTGCATGTCACACGGATTTTTTTTGACATAACACCGATAGGAAAACAAAATGGCGAATTTGAAAAAAAATTGAGGGGGCCAGCGGCAAAAGGATTGTGAGTTGGGGGTCTCAGTATGGTTTGTCTATGATCACAAGCATTGGATAAGATGTTAACGTTGGATCGACTTTAGATCGTAAATATCGTAAAGTTCAACGCGACGCCTGAGTAGACCTACTGTCTACTCTTACGCTCGTTTGACAACATTAGAGTTTTGAATTGTTCGATTTGATGTCATGGGGTGTGCCGTTCTTAGTTGGAGTGGCACAGAACGACTAATGTTTATCACACACAAGTTCTAAAAAGCAATATGATGTTTTTTTAATGCAAATTAATTAATTTGGTTAGTAAAAATGATGAATGCCCTTTTTTTGTGGAGCTAATACGTATTTGTTTAAATTTTCTTGGATAAAAAAAAACACTAATCATTGGTCCTGTATCTTTGTTAAGGTTGTTCTTTGCATTACTGTTATGAATGATTTTTTTATCTTTTTTGGGGAATCCTTATTTAATTCTTACACAAAAATTACAGCTACAAGAAAAAAGAGAGTAGACTTGAAATTTTAAATCTGCTCTCTATTTGTGTATACATTAGTTTAAACCAAACCGAACTTTTAATCTGTCATACTCTACTCTCTCAACGCGCATTTGCTCTAAGCGGCATTTACAAAATTGTTGCTCGCGCGCTTTGGCATTTAAAATTATACGATTGGGCTTCTTCAGATTCGCTCTCAGATTTCAGATTTCACTTGCTCTTTTTTTTGTTGATATTTGTGTGATTGGAATATGTGTAGATACTTGAGTAGCCTCCGACATATTTTTAGCGTTTTCCATTCACTGGTTAAATTTCATATTAAAACATTCGAAATTTGAGCCCCGATTTATTTTCCAAATATTTATACATAAATAATTTACAAAAAAAGATTCACCTGATGCAATGTGTTTCTTTGCAGTTGAAAAATTGCACGAAAACATAAACAAACGCACTTGTATTGGTAAATTTGAAGCAACTCTGAGGAAAAAGTTCAGATTCGCATTTGTGACAGTAATCTATTGTGACAGATATACACTTCTTGCAAACAACTTGCCCAAAGATTATACGGGTGTCCGCCGGGAAGGTATACTACTTTGTTTCGCTGCCATTTTGGTAAACATTAGTCTTGACAGTTCATATTTGGCAGTCGTGAAGTATAGACACGTGGCAAATGTATTATGGAAAAATATTTGACAATGACAAAGTTACGTGAAATTTTTGGTAGAAACAACGTGCCAACAAAACGCACTATTTATCGTGTAGTGAATGATTTCGAAGAAAGAGGGTCTGTAGGTGATAGGCCCAAGCACCTTTGCATCCATTAAAAGTTACAGTCTGGTGTGCAATTTGGTCAGGAGGAATCATTGGACCTTACTTCTTTAAAAATGAAAACGGCGTTTTTGATTGAAAATTTTTTAAAGCCACAACTTCATGCTTTGGGCTTGATTAACATGTGGTATCAACAAGACGGTGCCACATCACATACAGCCAGGATTACAATGGAATTACTGCGAGAGCTCTTTCCACAACAAGTTATTTCAAGAAATGGTGATGTTGATTGGGCTCCACGGTCGCCTGATTTTACTGCTCCGGACTTCTTTTTGTGGGGATATCTGAAAAGCAAGCTTTATGAAAACCAACCAGAAACGCTTGAGCAACTCAAACATAGAGTAACCGAACTAGAGAGCCAACTTCCCGTGCACCTACCAGCGTTACCACTTCAAAAAAATAAAGCGAAGCAGATTTGACCCAAAAAGTGAAGTACAAGGTCCGCCAAATAACTTATTTTTTTTTGAAAATGCTATAAAAAAAAAACTACTGAATATTTTCTCAAATTTCTTTTTTTATTTGAAAGTACAATCCTTCCGGTTAATAACGGAAAATAATTTCATTCAAATGGCTGCCTCGGCTGGCCATGCAGTAGCCTACACGATCGGTCAAATTTTTAAGCACATTATCGATTGTGTGCAGCTGTATTTCACCAATGGCTTCACGAATATTGTCCTTTAAAGCGTCAAATGTCTCTGGCTTGTCGGCGTAACACTTATCTTTTACGGCACCCCACAAATAATAGTCCAACGGTGTTAAATCGCAGCTCCGATGTGGCCAAACGACATCAGCTCTGCGGCTGATAATGCGATCTTCAAAAACAGGGCGCAAAACATCGAGTTTAGCTTCGTCTGTGTGGCACGTAGCGCCGTCCTGTTGAAACCAAATGTTGCCTATATCCTCCCTTTTCAATTTTTGTGAACAAAAATTCGTTCAACATGGCCCGATAACGATCGCCATTGACTGTAACGGCCACTCCTTGCTCATTTTCGAAGATGACCATGATTTTCAATGTAATGTCGCAATATTTCCCAGCGTTGTTCAAGCGTATACACAACCATATTCGTTCAGCGGAAGGATAAAACTAATTATCTGTCAAATCAATCATGAGCTAAGTGTTACCATTTGAAAAAAAAAAGTTAGATGGCGGACCCTTTAGTAGGGAAGTAGATTTCAATGTAATAAATGATATATTTAATTCCATATTAGTTTTATACATAAAACATGTCCAAAACAACGTTTTAAGACCTACAAAATATTTTTTTTATTTAATAATAAATTTAAATAGTCTTCTCACTTTATTTTTACAATTTTTTGCAAATTGTTTAGAAAAAAGTATATTATAAGTGGTGCACAACGACATGTTCATTAAATTATAATTTTTTTATTAAATTATTCACATTTTTGATTACTTCAAAATATCTTTTCATCGCGTTTGTAATAATTCTTTGTTTCGCCACACTTTTCGGAACAGACAGGAACCAAAACCAAACCAAACGTATCACCTCTTTGACAGAAAATTGCAAGGAAAACAATAATAAACGTAAGAAAATTTTGTGTTTCAAGTGAAATTTGATGCAAATAAATTTTTTGAATCTGGGCTTAGTGAAAGAGTGTAAAACATTTTTTAAATAATTTCTTTTTGGAAGTAGAGTAGAAGGTTTTTTTTTATTAAAATTGTAGCGGACTAAAGTGAAGTAGATATAAAGAATTTAACAATAGTGCGAAGTAGGGAGCAGATTTTAATTTTTCTTCCAAAATTGAAGTAAATCTAGTTCAATTGAAGTAAAGTGGTATCGCTGGCACCTACCCGATTTTCGCCGCAAATTTTGAATGACAGCCCTCTCTCGCGCGCTCTTTTTTTCCTGTCTGTGAATACGTGTATTATTAGTCGCCGGGTGGCTTTATTTCTCAATTACAAACAATTTGTAAATGGATTTATAACAATAAATGTACAAAAAGTAAATGTTGATTATGGTTTTTTAGATAACATAACTTGTTCTCTATTCATATTCGGCACCAAAAACTATTCATCCATTCACATTTCAGTTGTTTTTTAGTTTTATTTATATGAATTCTATTTTTGACAGCAAAATTCATGCAGCTGCATAAATTAAATCCGTGGGGGTTGTTCCAAAAATGAGTTAGCAACATGAAAGTTAAGCCCAGCTTGTGAATTTTATATAATTTTCATGAACATTGAATAAATTTCTAGTAGGCTTGGTGAATGTTTCCAAATTCGTTTGATGTCGTTTAATAACACCGACCAGTATGCAATAATGTTACTTAGGAACAGTAAAAATGCAAATGCTATTCATATTTAAAAAAAAAAAGGATTAGTATCGGAAAGAAAGAAAAAGGGATACAACTCCTAACAAAAACAAAAAATATAAATTATTAGTTGACAAAAACAAGTGCACCCATTGTGCTTTTGGGATACAAAATGTGATCAAAACCTTTTTTTGTTTTCCGAGTATTTCACATAAATATAATGCGATCTACGAAGATTTTTGTATTGTGGCCTTTACCAGAAAAAGCCAAATGCATACAAATTTGACAGCAATATTGTAAGCAATAAAAATATCGAATTCATTTTTAGAATTAAACAAACGCATATTTGATATGTTATTTTTCATTTTACGTACTAATTACAGATTATAATTTATGCTAAAATTTAAAAATAATTTTCGCCAAGACATAAAAAAAAATGTTTTCCCTAAACGGCGTTAAAACATTTTGGTTCAGTATGATTTCAAAACTTAAAGCATTAAAATCAACTAGGAAAAGTGTATTTTCTTTAAAATATACAAAAAAAAAGCTTCAAGTCACAAAATCTCTTTTAACAAAAGTAAAAAAAAACCGTGCTAGTTAATTTTATAAAGTTGATAAACTTTATAAACTCATATGTCGTTTTCGATTTTGTAAAAAGATCAATTTTTTTTGACCGAGATTGCTTTTCATGTTCGATTTGCCAAAAATATCACCCTTTTGAGATAAAAATCTCAGGAACATTTGAGAAATCTCGATTTTTTTCTCATAAATTTACACATACTTTCACTATTACCAATGTGTATGACACACAGCTGGCGGTTACGAATTGTTTATCGTTGAAAGGATTGCCTTTTTAACTGAATTATTCATTTTTCGAGTATGGAAACTATTTTTTATATTAAATTATTTCGAATTTAAATGTGTAAAAACCAATTGGAATGGATTTACAGTGCAAGTGAAAAAAAATATTTTTGCGGCCAACTCAATACACACAAGAACCAATAAAATTCGAATTTAATGTTCGATTTGTCAGCAAAAATCTGAAATCTCAGATCAAAATCTGAAAAGTCAAATCGAAAACGACATTAAATTCAACCGTGGGCACAAAATATGCCGAACACAGTCGCCCCACTTAAAATCCCACCAGAAAATGGCCGCCCGATGTCATGAAGTGCCATACATTATATTGTATAAGTATTAGTGCGGCAGCAATGGCGCTCCTTTGATTTGTACAGGCACGAATACTTATGCAATATAATGTATGGCAGACAGCTTGTAGGCAAATATACCGTTTCTGCTCTCAGTTGGCTCTCTAGTTTGGTTACTCTATGAACTCAAACAAAATATTCGTGATGCAATTAGTGAAATACCGCGTGAAATGTGTGAGAATGTACTGAAAAATGTGCTCAAAAAGGCTCGCACTTGTGAGACTAACAGAGGCGGACATTTACCTGATATTGTATTCCATACATAATTGCCGACATTAAATAAAACATTTATCAATATAAGATCCATTCTCTTTCATTTAACCAAAAATTATAAACAAACAAAGTAGTATACCTTCCCGGCGGACACCCTGTACTTCGTTAAGGCTAGTACGCAGTTCACGTGAAATACAATTTTTCACTGCGAAATGTCAAAATTAACTTTCCACGTGAAAATTTCACTAGACAGTACGCAATTTCGAGGGAAAAATAGCTCCTTTAAAAACCGAGTTGTACGTGGCGATATTAAAATATCTCCATAGTTATTTCACTTGGCTATTTGACATTTAAGCGTGAAACGACTCATAGAAGAATTTTTTCATTGTTCAATCTGGTACCTACGCAGTTCACAATTTCAGGTGTTTCTTTAAGAGAATACTAAATTTTTCACACTTATAATAGTTTTATAAATAGTTTTTGCATTGAATGTAATGCGATAATTTTGTGGCATGGATGACCTTTTTATTAGCAACAGCCTAAATTTTTTATGCCGTGTCGTTTGAAGTATTTTTTTTATTTTATAGGTAACCTAAGATCTTCCTGAACTCCCGTCGCTCAGTCTCCTCCGATTTCATTGCACTTTTTGGAGAACAGTGAACATTCCTCTTCACTCGATCAGCGTACCAGCCTTAAGGTCTCATATTGTTCCCTAAAAAAATAGGACTGTCTTCGCGTAGAATCTTCCTCTATATACTTGCCTTTTGTTCTTCAACGTGGGCTTAGCGAAGATAGGCCAACTATTCCATCAGTTTTCACCGTAAAGGCACCAAGTGACAATGAACAGGAACAGGAATAGAAACAGAATCCCATATATTTGCAACAGAAACAGAATTAGGAAGAGAACATAATTTTTTTAGCAACAGAATTTAGCGACACAAAAATGGCTGTTTAACAAGTCTAACATGTCTGTTCTGTTTCTTCGTCACTTGGTGCCTTAAGATGTATCGCCTGGGATTCTCAGATAAACTTGCCGGAGAACGAAGCATTCTTCCCGAGAAATCCAAGCGAACGAAATGCAAATAAATGTGGAAAGCATTGGACAACAAATGGAGTACTATTCTATATATAAAAAGTAGAGTTGAGTCTTGAACCTTGTTTTAGATGTTTGTCAGAGGAGCGGCCACAAAAATGTGGACCAGTGAACTCATTCTTCCGCCAACGACTGCAAATCCATCAAACCAAATCCCATTATGGGAAGAAGAGAGATATGTGACCTGATTCAACCACTTCATGGTGCGTTACCCAAAAAAAAAAATGTCAAAAAACCGGGCTCTAAACGTGAGTCTAATGTAACCACCGAATAAGCATGGATCGCTCTTTCGAAAACGAACCTGCTGAAGAGTTGTTTTTTAAAAATGTATTCCTTGGGATAAAAGCAATGATAACGGTCTACCTAATCACTCCGACCAACTGCACTCGTTTCCCTAAACGAACTAAAATAGGACGCAATCTAACCTCAAAATCAGATTTATATTAAGTCTAGTTTGAGTTTCGGAGGCTCCTCACCTTAGGTACTGCCCAAATTGGCACTATTCGATTCATTGTGTAAAGCGAATTCAAAGAACTGTCGAAACTGATAAAAACGAAGCAGTTAACGCCGCTAATTCCTTCACCTGCTTCGCGGCTTAGGCAAACAACGCCACAGGTCTTAACAGTGAGTATTGGCACGAACCATTCAAAACCGTGTGTCACCAGGCTAAATGCGTGCAATTCAATTAATAGCCCGATTAGCGACTTGTCTTGCATAGGCGACACAGCCACGGGCGCATTACAAACACCTTTGTAACCTGTATCAGCGTTATCGCTAAAAGGAAGTGAGCGTTCTCCCTCTTAAGGGTGATTAATGAACATATTTCAGTCTTCGCACTGTAATCTTGTTTACTTATGCAAACTTTGTCCAAAGCCACGTTGATGTGGCCATTTGGGGCGATTTGTTGAAGGAATTTCACGTTATCACTGACTTTCGACATGTAAATAGAAGGGCTTACGAAAAGCTGACGAAAACTGATCCAGCTTTGGTCTGTTTTCGTGCGGTTGATGGATTGACTGTCAGAGCGGCTTTGGGGGGTCTGCGACTCCGTTTCACTGATTAAAACCAATTTCACTCGCAATTCCCAACAAACAATACGTTCGTTCGGGTACTTATTTGCAAACGTAAAATTATTTAAAATTCGCTAAGAAACTGTGCGAATGCGACCACGCACTGAGAAAATTAAAAAAACAAATGAGAGAGAAATCCATTTCCCCTCTTTTCATACTTTTGTATTTTTCTGCTCTCCGAATTTCGACTAGCTAGGACTTTAACTGATGTTATAATAATATAATATTTATAATATTTAATATATAATATAATATTTATTGTATCATACATGCTTACACAGTAAGAATTCACTTATAAGGCTGTGAAAGATAAACATTTTTAATTTACTATTCATAAATGATTTGAAAGTTAAGTTAGATTTAGTTTTAAATTCATTTTTTTTTTTTTTTTTTTAATTGAAATTGAAATCGCTTGAGGGATAGGGATGGGAAAAAGTTGTTTGGAGGGAAAAGTTGGAGACCAAATAAAATTTAATTTTGTTTAGAAGAGTACTAAAGCGTAGTACGCTGCTCGAGCTACATTTTAGCCAAATACCTACTAACAAAATGTCAGATTGGTTTGTTGTGTTATTAAAAAAAAAATGTTCGCTTTGTGATCCGAAAATATACAATTATGCGTGCAAAATGTAAACTTAAATTGAAATATATTGATTTGGCTGTATTTATTACTGCAGAAAAGAAAAAAAAATAGCAACAGAAAACCAAATCTCTCATTTGGTGTCTACCACTATTACAAAAGTGCTCCAACGAATTTCATTGAAAAGAGCAATTCTGAATTTCGGGGCAATTCTCTCGGATCATCAATCGAAAACGCCATTATCCACAGCGTACTTTATGTCAAAATTTAGCTTGGATTTTAGCTAAAATGTTTGGAGAGAAAAGTTGGAGAGCAGCTAAAATTTAGTTTAGCTCGAGCATCGTACTAAGCTTTACTGAAAAGTTAAAAATTAAAACTAACAACTAAGTGACAGCTCAAAAGTTTGACAAGTAAAACTCTATTTATTTTCGTCTTCAACGATGTCGGAGGAAGAAGTTGGCCACATTCAAGAATCTAGTTATCTTAAGTCGACTAGATTAATCCCGAACGTCACTTTTTCTACGTCAGCCACATATGCGAAGTATCAACTTAGTACTCAGTCACGAATTTCTTGACTAGATTCGTCGGCTACCCCTCAATAAACGTCAAATGAAGCAGCTGCTCACATGACCGATTTCGACCAACCAAAACCGAGATGCATTTAATGAGAGAGCTGTCAGACTTACTTAACTAGATACTTGAACGTCCACGTTGTAATTGAATGTTCTCCTAGAACATATCAGCGCATTAAAAATGTTAAGTTTAATAGGTATTTAGCTCATAAAAAATGCAATTCCAACTTATTTTGTAGATGCATTTTACGATAAAGTCAAAGTGACATGTCTTAAACTTTTTGCAAGAAAACCGCTCACGTACTTCGCTTGAAATTGAGAGATTTCTCTCTCGATTTTTGACATTTGACATTTTTCATTTTTCTATGCTGTCCACGAACGAACCTATCCATTGAATATTGCTCAACAGATGGCGCCATATGGCGGTGTCACATTCCGCCACTTGCGACTTTTATGCAAACCAACTAAATCATCTCGATTACCTTGCCACCTCCGAGGATGATGTTAATTTTCGCAATCTAAGTGCCAGCCAAAAGATCATTGCAACAGGCGTCGCGTCGGTGCAACATCACTTTTCTTTCGCCACATCACACGTACCTACTCTTATATACGAAGGCGCTTGGCACGCGATCTTAGCGCGCCCGAGGACATCATTATATATTGAAACACAACATTAATGTATCACTAAAGCAATCTTCATCTATCATGTTAGCATGTATCGGAGGTAGGTACCCTACCTTGAGAGCTATCAATTGCCAAGACCGGTAGCCGCGTAATGACGCCTATTCGTCCTTTCGTGTGAGTTGTCGTGTGTTTGGCAACACATCTCCGGATTATGTATGGGGTGGGGCACAAAAACCGATGCCATTTGC
This sequence comes from Cheilosia variabilis, assembly GCA_951230905.1. Taxonomy (NCBI): domain Eukaryota; kingdom Metazoa; phylum Arthropoda; class Insecta; order Diptera; family Syrphidae; genus Cheilosia; species Cheilosia variabilis. The sequence goes on along the minus strand of OX579680.1, from coordinate 55,153,112 downwards.
ATGCGGAAAATTGCTTAATTGAATTACGTACTGGTATGTTAAACTAACACCGAGAGTAGGCGCGATGTAATACCCCTCGGGCTCTCACAATAAATCACTTTCAATGTCTTGAGAAATGTGAGACTCGGCTCGGTGCGAATTGGCACATTCCTCCTCTCGTATACCAAGGGCGAAATTTCTCCAATTAGCTGGCGTATTGTATTGGATGCGTCCATTGTTAAGGACTTTCCAGGTCGATCATGCAATTTCGCTTCAATCATCAATCAAACGTCAGTTACAGGCGCGTCGTCTTTTGTGGATCTTCAGCGAAGGCTTGGGGCGGAATTGGTGCTTCAAAGTCAAGTCTTACGGACGTGAACATTGATTTATTATTCGCACATTTTCCGAAGCGGAGTGATTGGTTACACATGTCCAAACGCTGTATGGTAGCTGTTTGGTTAGCTAATTTGTCATAATCGTGCCGTGTTTAGGTGGTACGTAGAGTGGAGTCGTGTTTTCGACTTGGTTAATCCGGCAGCTAGGAGTTAATTGAAGGTCCTACGACGGAAGGCAGCCGCGGAGAAATGTAATTGTGGGTTAATGGGAACTAAGTGGTCTTTGGCGAATTTAATGAGCTTCAGAATAAGCAGTCGCTTTTAGCTTCAGCGACGGCAATCTCCGAATAGGGGGGCTACTTTCCTAATACGAAGTTGTTATTGGGCCCCATTGGTGAGGGGTCAATCGGCAGTTATTTTCTGTCGTTGTGTAGATAGCTGACGTCAAATCGATCCACCGTGTGACTAGAAAGTTCTTGCAACAATTTGTAGGGGCTGCCACTCGTTTGTTGTAGTGGCGATCGCTTTGCAAGGTGAGTGCTCGAAGAAGGGAGCCTTTAAAAGAGTAGACGCAGAGCAACGGCTGCAGAACAGGACCCCCTACGACTACCGGTGGGCCTAACGAGTTGTGTCGTTCTTTTTCCCCATAAACAACTGCTGAAGGATGAGCGCAGAACTAAGAGACGCAGATCACCCTTGTCGTTGTGCAGCCTTCACTCCTTGGCCTTTCCCCATTCACACTCCGTCGTTGGGGCTACTCTGACCGCACTAGCCAAACAAAAACCAAAATTTCTTGACATATATTTAAAAAAAAAAAACACATTTATTCTGAGCCATAAAAAAGGAAAATACAAAAGTTTCCAAAAAAAAGAAAACTCTTCCTGTTTGGACATATTCTAAAAAGTTGCCACCAACTCGATTGGTGTGCCCTCTGCAAGAGAAACTTCCCCCTAATTCGTTTTCTTGGCTGCGTCCAGCTCCTTCAGTCTGTCCAAGCGCTGCAGCAGCGTCGGATGGGAATGGTTCCACGAGGAATACAACCAGTCATAGACTGGGAAGCCCAGGTTGTCCAAATTCAGCTTAATCAAAGCAGCGCCCAGCTGCTCTGAGAATCCCATCTTCTGGGCGAATTCGTCGGCTTGGTACTCAAACTTTCGCGACAGCATGGTCATTGCGAAGTTAACCAAAGCGTTGTAGGGCGCCATGACATAGCTCAGAACCACGAGTAGCCCGACGAGAATGGGACGCTTTCCGGGGGCGAAGCCAACAGCTTCGTAGAACGGCTGATACTGGAAGAAGTACCCAAACACGGCGAAAATCAACAGCACGTGAACTTGCATGATGATGATGTTCTTGGTGACGTGTCCCAGTTTCCAGTGGCCCAGCTCATGGCCGAGGACGGCGACGACTTCCTCGTTTGTGCAGCCCTTGCCTTTTTCTTCTTCCTTCAAATCGGCCTCGTCTTTGCCCTTGTTTAGCAGAAGAGTGTCGAAGAGGACGATTCGCTTCGAGCGCCAAAGTCCATAGAAGTAGGCATTGCTATGAGCAGAGCGCTTCGAGCCCTCGACCACATACAGCTTGGTCAGGGGGAACTTCAACGATGCAGCCAATTGCTCGATGGCTTCCCTGAGTGGTCCGTCCTCCAGCGGGGTGTACTTATCGAACAGCGGCGCAATGAAGATCGGGTGGATGGTCAGCAGCAGGAGCGATACAATGCCGGCGAACAACCACAGCCAAATGAAGAAATGTTCGCCGCCGATCTGTACAATGTACACCAACACCGCCACGATGGGGGTTACCAAAGCCTGCGCCACTAAGAATTGCTTAATCTGATCCTTCACGAAGAACTTTCCCGTCTGTTTGTTGAACCCATGCCTCTCCTCCAGCACGAAGGTCTTGTACACCTTGAACGGCATACCCTTGACCAAAGAAATGCAACTCACGATCAAAATAAAACAACAGCTGACGATTATCTCGTTTTCTGAATTGAGGTTCAACCGCTCAGCCAGCAGCTCTGCCTTCTCCCAGATGTAGGCCAGAACTCCAAAGTACATCTCGAGGGATAGAATGATCACGTCTGTAAGAAACGACTGGAAGATTCCAAACTGTTCTCTGTCTAGGCCGTAGAGACGCGCCTTATGGAATGTTTCGTCATTCATCACATCTTTCAGTTCTTTGGGTACATTTTTGGTGTTTTTATACACTTTAACCTGCAAGTGGCGAGGCGTTGGAGATTACGCAGTAAATCTGGAATATGATAAGGCTTACCTGGCGGCTGGCGATGTAAATTTCTAAACTGTTCTCGATCAATATCAAACCAAGGATGCTGAATAGCACAACATCGGCTGTAATGATTTCATCCATTGTAGTGAAGCGTAATTAAATGGAATTTAATAAATAGTTGGTCAGAAGTTTTTATTTTATGTAAAAATTCGATGACACTTCATCAAACAAGCGCCGGCGGTGTCAAATTTAAGGGCTGTTGGATGCGTCACAATGGTCAAACAAGTGAAAATGATGTCAAATTGAATGCGTTTTAGGAAGGGGTTGGATACTGATAAAAATGATAACTGGGTGCCTTCAGGTATGAAGATATGTTTAATCATCTCGTATTACAGTTAGTGGAATTACGAAATTGGGGTGTTTTGGGCCTACAGCAGTTAATTTTTATTGCACATCAAAAAGGAAAATAAAAATAAAAAAAGACAATTCTAACGGTTGAATGCGCCAAAGTACGTACAATCACAAAATCGGTGTAGTTATTTAAAAGCTATTTTATTGCATTTAGAAAACGAATTGAAATTTCTTTATTAAATCTTCATAATCGCAGGTTATAAGCATATAATATACAATTCTTTTTTTTGTTTCTTTGTGTATAGAACGAAAAGAAAAATAGAAGAGACATTCCATTCCTGAGCACAGCCAATTCTAACAATTCCAATCCGCCATTGTGAATTGTGCGAAAAAAACACAGCTGTGAATTTGTGCTGTCAAAAAATTCAATTGTTTGTGTTTTCTTCACTCTTGCTAGCTCCTAATTTTATTCTTGCGCAAATTTACTCGATTTTGTGTAATACATCGTGGAAAAATATTACTTTCTTACAAATTTCCAAGATGCCCAACAATTCTACAAATAAAAAGAGTTCCACTTCAACAGAATCTACCCAGAAGAGCACTCCAAAATGCCGGAAAAGGTTTGTACCACCAACAAAAAGTATCGACGCCTCTTGAAAAACACCTGGCAAAACTAAAAAAACTTTCAGAAAGCGGTCTATATCCAGCGATGATGAGAGTGGAATAGACACAGAGAGCGCCACGGCCATCGAAAAGAAACTACGAAGCGTTGCCAAAATGAACAACCTGTCCACGGTGGAAATGAAGAAGCTAATTAGGGTATGGGGGTGCTGTATCATTTGGAGGTGGTTTTCAATGATTGGTTTTGTGTGTTATAGAAACTGGTGGTGAACGATCATGTGCTGGCATTTATCACTCTGAAGGCCGAAGATGAGCTGGCGCGTGAGAAAGACGAGGCGGAGAGACTCCAAACAGCAGCGCTGATAGTTAACGATGTTGATCCATCAATTCCTAAACTAACCCGTGCTAAAGCCAGAGAACTGAACAAGCCGCCGATGATTGCCCTGCCGTCGCTAATGGAACCGCAGACATCGGAAATCGCCACGTTAATTCAGGAGGACTTGCACTCCGATGAGGATGACGAGGAATACACCTTCAAAGAGGACGATTTCATTGTGAGACATGACGCGGATATTACTGCCTACTGTGCTTACATTTTTCATTTCAGTCAGATGAGGATCAAAACCTGACGGCGTCGGATATCGACTCGCAGCCAAGGACGCCGATGACGCCGTTCCAAGCCCAGGAGACGGAGTCGCCGCAGAAGTTCTCCGCAGATGGGGTGTTCAAGATTCCCCAAGAGATCGAAGCGGATGGCATCGGGGAGGAACTAATAGCCACGCGGACCAGGTCAAAGTTTTGCCTGCAGGAGACCACGATCGAGGACATCCAATCGGAGTTTGTCCCGCCCGATGACCACCTCTATATGACTGACACTGAGGTCTACGGCAATGACCAGGACTGGATGGAGTTCTTGAACACGTTCTCAAAGCCTCTGAGTGAGTTGATCGCCAGGCAACCAGCTTCTCCTGATTGCACACTTTTCTCTTGCAGATAACAACTTTGTCGGCGACGACGACGATCCAGTGGATGACCCCGAGTACGTGGCCGCAGAGAAGATTCCATGTAAGTCGTCACACCTGACAGCCCAAATCCATAGTTATTTGCGTCTCATTTCCCAGTTGACGCTGAAGAGTTGCGCGACGTGAACATCTCCAAGAAGGAGCTCACGGAGTTGGTGGCCGAGCTCTTCGAGGGCCTGCTCAACGAGGGCGTTTGCATGGAGAGCATTGAGCTGGAGACTCCCAAGAAATTCTTCGAAAACACCAAGTACACCTCACCCAAGGATGGAGATCTCAGCATTTCCACGCATGACACCAGCCTACTCAATGCTGCGGACAAACCGCAGGCGGCGCAGATCTCCGACGCAACAATTTCCTCGTCGAACTTCAACCAGAACGAGTTCTCCTTCTACCCGAATGTGATGTCCACCCCTCAGGCCTTACCCAATCCTAGACAAGGCATAGCTAGCCACCTCTTTGTCGAAACTAAAGTACCAGAGCCCTGCCCGCAGAACTTCTCGGCGAATGTGTCAGCCCCGTTCGAAGTCGCATTTACTGATCCCTCTACGACCGACAGCCGCGTCATATACCTTCCGAATACAACACCAGCCGAGACGGTAAACACCCACCTGGAAATATGGAACAAGAGCTGTTACATTCCAACGCAGAGACTGGTCAGGGATGAGTATGTGAATAGATTTGATAGACTGCAGCACGCCACCGTGCCGGACATGGGTCTGAGTGAGGAGCCGATCGGGTTCACTCCGACGCAGTATCAAATACTCCAGCAGCAGCTACGGATCCATGTGCAGTTTTGTGCGCAGAATATCTTCCAAACCTACTGTCATCCCGATTTGTGGAAAATCGCCCCACGCCAGAAGCAAATGCTGCTGGAGTTGGAGGAGAAGTCGCAGCAGAATGCCGCATTCGATGTGTGGAACCTAAAGCCGGCCCTGAAGCTGGTGAACGAGTGGGAAGTCGAGTTGCAAGACGACTCAGAGGAGAACACCAAGTTGGTGAGGTAAGTAGCTCTCACTTTATTATCGCTCAGAAAGAAGTTTGTGATATCCCCCTTTGCAGGTACATCGTGAAAGAAATGAAACGGGCTTCCAAGGCCCGCAACCAGCTCTGTCGCTTCTCACCACGAATTATGAAGAAACTTCTCAGCAGTTCGGTGTTCATGTACCCCGAGTACCTGCCGCGGGTTCCGTTTTTCGCGCATCACATAGCTTTCCACATGTTTGCACCGGCTGAGGCATTGTAGGTTTTGAAACTGGCTATCCTCGCCCATCTGACTTTGTTTCCTCTTTGACAGCCTCATTGCGATGGGTCTGGAGAAGCATTTAAACGAAATTCTCCAGCATGAACAGCACTTTACCTACATGAAACGAAGAGCCCCACTGACGCTGGCATGCGAGCGAATGAACAATACCATCGTCCATGGAAAATCGCCAAGACGTCTGAGGTGCTACATCAACGAGTTGCAGGCCGCAACCACTTATAATCCTATCAAGGTGGGTTTTGAATTCGGTTGCGCTTCTGAGTTGGATGCAGTTGTTGTTTTTGTTGTTTTTCTACAGTTTTACTATGAGCATAAGAAGGCGCCGCCAGCCGAACATCGGCTGATTTATGTCGATTTCAACAATGTACTGCCACCGCAGCAGCGTATAGCGGAGCTGCCGACTTCGTGGCAGGAGTTTCTTCAAGTGGTGAGTGTTTGTTGGTTCGTAGGACAGAAATTGAAAGTTGTGGAATTTGTTGTAGAAAATGTAGGAAATGTCACAATTTTCTCCGAAGGTGGAGAATTTCACAAAAAAATGCCACATTACGTGGCACGAGCAACACAAAATCAGATTAAACTGTTTTTCGAATTTTATTTAGTAGCTAAATATCGTCGCAATCATGAAAATTCATTTTTTCCATCATGTGGACGCCGCTTAAGAAAGTGTTATACCAACACCTGACTATTGTGAACTGATTGCATTGCTTTGTTATGACATTTCATAGAATCCTTTCCTACGGCCATCTCAAGTTAAATTTTCTTATACATACAATTTGTTCGTTTATTTTCGTTTCAATTTTCAGCTAAATGCTGGTGGTATCGTAAACAACACCTATCCCGAGAACTACACACGCTACATCAGAGAAATAACCGGCGAGCTGATTGATTTTCCATCGAACTCGTATCGGTCTGTGAAATGGGCACAGAAACACGCAGCCAAGGAGAAAGAGAATGAAAAACCATCCGTCACGATAAACATCAACTATCTGTTTGGGCCAACTCCGGAGAAGTTGCCCGCATTTGAAGAAACCTGCCCCCGTTTATTAGAACTGCCCGAGACTCACAGCACCCCGTTATCGGCAAGTGCTTCTCCGCTGAAAAGTACTACGACTCCATCGGCTGTGCGACCCGACGCCCAAAAGAAGTTGACCGACTACTTTGAGGTGCAGTCGACCGATACCGAGATTCTCAACAAGTCGAAGCCTGCCGAAGCCGGCCCACTAGTGAGGGCTCCAACTAGACGCAACAAATCCGCACTGCGGTTGAACAAGTACTCGAGCTCCTATCTGGGCAAGAAGCTGAAGTTGGCCGGGAAGAGATTCCGTTTGGCAAAGAACCTGCAGAGGCGTTATGAAAATCTGCTGTCGGCATATAGACTGAATTTGGAGAAGCAGTTTGCGAGGTACAAGCATCGCGGGTTGAGGTTTGTGTTCCGCCATTGCAAGGCGCTTGAGTTGTACACGTATTTGCTGAGCGATTTGAAGATGAACTGCAAGAAAGTGAAGCCTGCCGACGAGACGGGCTGCAAACGAAAGGTTGGAGACGAGCACGACGGTCCTAAAAGCCGCAAGGCCAACAGGCAAGAGGAACACCTGAGGCACATGCTGTTGCCAGACAGTGCAGAGGACGCGAATCGGAAGGACGCAAGTGAGTTGTTTGCGCATTCCTATTCCGAGTTGACATTTAATGTATATTTTTGAACAGTTTACGCGTTCAATTTTTACGAGAAGGTTGAGGAGGTCCTCAAGCAGTCGAAGCGGCCCGAGGACTGCAAGAAATTCAACCACATTCTGAGGGCCTTCGATCCGAATAAGGACAAAGTGGCTGATCTGTATGGCGTAAGTAGAGCTGTCTCCAGTGGTGGACGCATTTTGACTCATTTCCCTTTCAGAAACTGGAAAAGCTATTTCTACCCGACCACCCGGAGTTGGCGCATGTGTTCTTGACGTTTCTACTGCCACCGGAGGCGGCAGAGGTTGGCAAATTCTTCGAGCACTTCATGTACACCAACGCCGGGACGTTCTTCAACAAACTGAATGTCTACTTCAGCAAGCAGCCAGCGCAGATTCGGAAGATCTTCAATTGCATCAGCGAGCTGTCGGAAGACGCGGACGTTACAGTGGACAAAATCAAATCCAAGATCTTTCCCCTGCTGAAGGGGAACACGTTTCTAATCGACTGGTTCACGCAGTTGTATGCGTCGGAGCCGCCCCCAGATAGGTAAGGGTGGTCCACCCCCTGCCCCATGCGCCCTCACAAGTTATTTATGTTGCAGGCTGTTCAGTTCGGCGGAAAACACCAACATGAAGGAGGTGCAGTCGAACCACACTGGCGAATACATCGAAACCCTCCACCCGAATGATCTCCTGGACTCGCCCACAGAGTCGCAGACTTGCCAGCTGAAGTATATCAACGGGCGAATCTTCTACGGCACGAAGATTCCACTGCCCGCGAAGCTGTCGTTCATGGCGACAAGTTACCAGCCAGACGAGTTGAACGACTTCGAAGAGGAGGACAGGCGCACACCCACGGAAGGGGGATGTGTTCACGGCATCAGAGACTACGGAGAGAAGAGACTGTCTGCGTCGATCCACGACTGCAGTAGCGACGACAACGACAAGTCCGAGGAAGAGGACATCAAAAGTAAGTTCCTCCGACACTGGCCCACGAGAGATGCAATTTAAAGTTCTCCATTTCAGCTGTCATATTGCCCACACCCGAGGATGAACACTTTGAGACATGCGACGATGCAACACTCCGCGCCCATGCGATCCGCCTCAACCCATCGTACTACTCGACCAGTTGCTACAGCTCCACGCAGACGCACACGCCCAGCACTTTCCATCGCCCACCCAAGGTGGCCCTGTCCACCATAGACGACGGAAAGGGCTCTCCGCGAAAGCCAATGTCTAAAGTCAACCCCCCGCCAGGCATCGCTGCCTGCGTATCATCAGCATTCAAGGAGCGGCGGAAGTCGCCCAAGAAGAGCTTGGTCAAGTCTCCACTGTCGGCGTGCAAACGCCCCCTGACGGACGGCGCAGGCAAGTCGAACGCCATAGCAGCAGCGAAGAAGCTGCGGAATCTCATTGACGAGGAGGCGAACTCTGAATCGGACGCGAGTAGAAGGAAGCTTCCAAAGAAGAAGAGGGACGCTGATGGTAAACCGGTCGAAGAATCGACAGGCACCAACAGCAGCGAGATAGGACTCTCGCCCAAGAAAGAGATCAAGCTGGAGCCGGTGCAACCGTGGACGAGGGATGAGGATAAAATTATTCTCGAGGAAATCAAGTCTGGGTTCAGAGACCAGCACCTGTACGAGAGGATAAACTCAAAGCTTGTGAATCGCACGCTCCCAGAGATCGCCGAGCGCCACGCGTTTCTCATGGATTTCCTCTCGAAACTGCAGAGCAAGCAGTGAGAGCAGAGGTCAGGATCTCTGTAATTATTTATGCATTTTAGTATTATGCTATGTTGTGTTACCGCTATTATTATCGTTGTCTAGCGTTACTCCTCGAGGGAGTACAATCGAATGACTATTAAAGACTACTAAATACAAAGAAAATATAAAGTTGTTGACGTTTTTTTTTTAGAAAAAGCTGAAAAATTCGCATATCCAGGGACACAAGTTTTCTTTCTCTAACCTCAAAATCGAGAATTCAATGAGCACGCCCCGTGTACAGAGTAAAGTACTTGTCGCGCAGAAACAACCGCAAGGTGCTACAATTTGTTTTTCTGCAAAATAGACACGATTTAAGCCCCGCCCAACAAAAAACGGCAGTACATTTTCAAAGTAAACAAGAATCTATGATCACAAGGCAGGGTTGCTATGAGGTTGAATTGAAATTTTTTTTTCATTATTTTGAAGGTTGTGGTAACTTTAAAGCCGAAATTACATTTTCTATTCGGGGGAAAGGGAAATAACGAGGGCTTTGACAGCGACATTGACAGTAGTCATATTTTTATCAGCTGTAGAGTTTGCGACAGCTAATATGCAACTTATGAAACGTGTTTGCGAATGGAAGGAGAAAATCGAAGGCGGTTCCATCAAGCTTTGTTTTGGCATGATTTTCCCTGCTTTGTAATATGCGAATAAGGTTTTTGTTTCCCTATTTAACCGAATCACACCCCAAGAACTGTTTTTAATAAGGTTTAAAACGTTTTACAGCGAAAGAAACTGAAAGGTAATAAAAGTTCTTAATTCAGCAGTTTCAATTCGGCACAAAATTGTAAGTAGGAGAACTTACACAAACGGTATGACGTGCGAATCCTGGCTGAGAATGGATCTTCTGCTGCGCTAACTACTTATTGGGGACGTTCGGATTTCTGGTTTTATTAAATTTGACAGCAGCTGACTGACTTGATGTATTCCAGTTTTATTGGGCTAGATTTGTCACTTGAATAGCTCTACAGTTGACAATATTAGCAGTACCTGTTGACGTTTCGAAGTGCCAAAATTCAAAATAAGCCGAGAGAATACAAAATCAACTCAAGTTGACTAGTTAACGCGTTCGTGTACCCAGTCCAGACAAATCTAGTTGACGTTTTACACGAACTATGCATCCGAACGTCCCAATGCCGATGGAAATGACACATAGCTATGTAAAACGTGTGGAAACAACACGAAGACACTCGACGCCTCTTAATGTGTTAGAAATTATTTATTGAATGTAAACAAGCACTGAACTCTTTCAGTTTACTATCTGTCATATTTGAATTAATAAATCACTCTTGTTCCTAACGACGTAGAATCGTAAAGCACTTTTGTTAATTCTTTTTAATTCACGGCGTTGTCTATTTCGAATCAACATAATAACTTTCGGTCTTAAATCAACGGAAATTTAAACGAACTTATGCCTACCCATCTCTTTATCAAATAAAACTAAGGAATTACTACGATAAGTTACCGTAACTCTAGAATAATTTGAGTTAATCCCACATTTCGATGGTTGTCCTCTCGTTTGTCCTTTTTTTTAAATTTCATGTAGACAAAAACAACTACGGTTCTTTAATTTATTCGTATTCCTTGAATGGCCTCATAACATTTCTGGACAGTGGTACAAATTTGTGGCAAAAATTACCGTTTCTTGGGGGCGGAGTCAGAAATTTGCTTGTCAGCCATAAAAATATGAGAAGATTGCTTGTTGCCTTTTCTGAGTCCCTATTAGCTTGACCGTCGACCATAATTATTTTATTTTGTAGCCACGGCGGTATGACGTCATCCTATCTCCGAAGGAAACAACAATTTTTCACTAACTTCTAATAATTTTATTTGCGGGTTAAATTTGGTATCGCTTAAGATTAATCTCGTCAGCATTGCATTGAAATTTCGACTGTCGGCTTTTGAATGGACACATGGCTTCACTTGGTTACCTTGACGCAAAGGAGTAGGAAATTCGCAGTAAAATCCGCCTCAGTCGCAATCATACACTTGAACTGTTGTCGTGGAAAGTTGACACACTCAAGATCTCGTTGTCATCCGCCATGGACGGTGTCTTGATGCGATTGCGTATATTCTCGCGCTCCTGGTCCTGGTCTTGGATGTGATGCTGCTGTAGGCCGAGTGTGAGATTGACCTTGGAATGATGTCCACCGAGTTCGCCACCCACGACAGGGGAGTTGGAATCTGCGTTCAATGGCGGCGGACGCAACCGCGATGGGTCCAGCAGCGAGTGCATCTTTGTCTGTTTCTTTGGCGTTCGCGACGGCGATGTCTTGCGGCTGTTCGAAAACGATTTCAACTGTTTCGCACTGCAGGAGGACGGAAGTTAGAAAGTGCCAAGAAAAACTAAACGAAAACTTACGCATCAAGAAGCTTGAGTAAGAGCCGGTGATAGGCTTCGTACTCCTCGCTGCCGAAATCATTCGGATCGTGTCGCGCGTGCTCGTACATATCGCAGAACTGATGAATAAGCCGCTGGCCGGAACCGTTCAGCGAAGTCGATGCGAGGGTTGTCAGCAAGAATGCCCTCAGACTGTCGTAGGGATGGCGCACGCTTCCATCGCTTTTGGCGATTTCTTTCTCTAAAAAGAGGTAGGCTGCATGATTTCAGAGATCGCTTTCGAAACCAACTAAACTTACCAAGAATCTTGATATCGTCGACGGCCTGCATGCGATAGTAGTACGGCGGTAGAGGTTGGTCTGGCTTCAGAATGTACTTGTCGTCTTCCCACAGCAGTTTAGGTTCATGGGCAATCTTTTGGATGCAGTCGATGCGACGTTCGATCTCTCGACGAATGCCCTAAACAACAACGAAGCTGTTACCTGTCGTCAAGAACTGCGGCACAGCGCTTACCTTCTTGGCGTCATTGCCAACAGGAACATGTGGTCCACGCCTAGATCTTAGTGTGAAACGCATTATTTGGCGTTTGGCAAAGATGAATAGCATAACAAAGGTCAATACTCCGCCACCAATTATGATGATTATCATAACGCCCGAGAGCTGCTCCATTTTTTTCTGATGTTGTTCAGTCGACGACAATTTGTTAACGCGAATCGCATCCATAGAATATGGGTATGGCTTTGTTTGCCCTTTTCCGCGTTACTTACTTGATGATTTATTAATCATAAAGAACTATTGTGGATTTTTTCCAATTTAATCGATTAAAGAAAGCACTCTTATCACACAACAAAAAACAAATGCAACCCAAGTGACAGCAAAGATGTTACAAATGTCACAATGAAAAGTGTTATACAGCTGCGAGAGGTGAGTCCAATTCGTTCACAATGGAGAATAAACATATCAGAATTTTATTCGTTTTAATAATTGTTAAGTATTTTAAATGTTTTTCTGCAGGAAAATAATAATACAAACCCTTATTTTATTAAATTTTATTTTCAATCACCAATTCCAACTATTAAAAGGACAGCGAATGCCTCTGCAGGATTCTGCCGGTCTTTGACCAATCCGCATGGTCCAGCCTCAAGTCAAAGCATGATTTCCACGATCGATGCAAGTCCACAACCCGTGTCTCGTCCAAAGCCCTGCACAATTCGCACTCTCCCTCAATGCTAAACGCTTCATTGTAGTACGATCCGGCAACCGGATTCTCGAAAATCCCAACGACACTGACTTCATCGATCGATTCTTGATGACGATACTTCCCTCTGATTTTCTTCCAGCATCTTTGAATCACAGTTACCCCAATTACAACGCAAAATATGTCTGACGCTTCCTGCAGGAATATGAAAAATTCCGACATAAATGCTGGATTCACGGCAGCGTATACCACGATATTGAAACTCAACTGAAGCGCGTTCAACGTCAAAAAGATCACCTCGAACTCCTCGACATTTTGGAAGCTTATTTTTGTTGCATCGCCACCAAAGAGCAGATTGACAGCGCTTTTCCTTGACGTTATATGTGCTGGTAGTTCACCGAACATATAAAGGAAGACGACGAGTATAACTGTTATTGTTAGTTTCGTTTGGTGCTAAAAAGATAAGGAAACAAAATTGTAAAAAGCTTGCTTTAGCAAACACACCCAATTTACAGGGAAAAAATTCAACAAGACCTTGTGTTGCATTGTGAATTGGGTGTGTTTGTTTGTGAAACTTGCAACTAATGCGAAAAGAATACACACCCGATGGCGATTGCGTTGCTCTGGGTTATTGACACGATTCTGAGAAGACCTGGCCTTGCTTTTTTTCACCCACCGACGGAATATGATAATCACAACTGCGTTTCCTCCCAATAGAAATAAGCCGGGCACTATGCAGAACACTATGAACGTTAACCAGTTGTGCACTCTATAGAATCTAAGAGGAAAATAGATTAGGATGGATGTGGATCAATTTGATATAAAAGAACAGAATAATCACGGAAGATTCGCCAAAAACCTCGCGGAAGAACAAAAAGCGAGAAAGCTTAAGCTAATTGCGAAGCGATACAGAAGTTTTCAGGGATTGCTCTGTTGGTAAAGAAGAGTCAGCGAAACGCGCTTAGAATTTTTAATATTGGAACGGACTTGCTCCTCGGATATGCCTCAATCTCTGCTGGTTATCTAAATGCAAGCCCCTCTGGGAACAGCTCTGTTTACAGGCAAACTAATTAACACAACAATATATTATCGCAATCCACAACATATCAGCATTTTACATCCGATAAGCTCTAGATTTACGACCCACTGTACTATAGGTACTCACTTTGAACAGTAAAAGTTCGTTGTATAGAAGGTTCCGTCTTCGCGGACAACGAATATGAAAAAGTACGGAGTATTCAGCAGCGCTGACATCAGCATTATCCCGCAAACGTTTCTTTTGGCTACTCGGCGTTTGCAAAATGACGGCGGATTCAGCGGCAACCCCTGACGCAGGTATATCATTCGATCCAACGTAATCGAAGCCAGTATCCAATTTGCTCCTCCGGTAAGTATCCCAAAGAGAGGTGTCTGCCATTGAAAGTCAAAAGTTATCCAACTGGGCGAGTTGTAGAAGACACTCCTCGACAGGGACGTCATTAGAATGATGAAGCAGCACAGACAGTCGGTCCAGGATAGCGCCGTGAAATAAATGAACACAGATGGCGTCATTTTGGGACGCATAAAAACGAGTGCGTTTAGAAAATTCGCGAAGAAACCGAACAATGCCAAAACCGGGATGACTATCGCGTACATGAAGTATACCGTGGGATTCAGCTCGGATCGCTCCCAAACGCATTCATGTTCGCGGCTCTTCGTTAGGGATACGCATTGCATTTTGTGCTGTGCCTCCTTGTGGAGCAAACTTCCCGAATATGTAACCGTTTCCATTGGCCTAGTACAATCGACTAAATCTAAGTTCGTTGTCTGCCGCGAAAGGGTGTTATCACGAAAGGTACCTCTACAATAATCGGTTTTGCTGTCTGATATCTTACAATCTGAATGTGGTGCGATAAGGACGTGCGCGCTGTTGCTATCTATTCGTTACTCCTGGTGGGTAACATGTTTCGATTCAGTTACCAGTATTAGTGTCGATTCGATGTCAGAGTCAAAGGTATTAAGGACGACCTTTCCCCACAAGGCTGAGAGTGTAAATTACACATGACGTGAAGTCGAAGATAAGGGTAATTAATTCATTTGTCATAATATTTTTATATTGGGTGTGCTCACGTTGATTTCCATAGAAAGGTAATCGCTGGTGCTTCAGCGGAAGCTTGAGTGAAAACTCCGCAATGAGTAATCGTGTTTACTACATAAATTATTGGCTGAGGACTGCTAATAATTGGGTAATAGGTATTTAACATTCCCGCCCACGCGTGAGTTGGTGCACGCATTTGTTTGTTTTGTTTAGCGACCGATGACTGCGTGAGACGAAAGGTTTTACTTATGGCGTTTTCGATTTGGCTTTTCAGATTTTGATCTGAGATTTCAGATTTCTGCGGGCAAATCGAACATAAAATCGGAATTTTATTGGTTCTTGTGTGTATGCAGTTGACCGCAAAAAATATATTTTTTTTTCACTTGCACTGGAAATACATTTCAATTGATTTTTACACATTTATAATAACTCATTTCGAAATCATTTCCATTCTCGAAAAATTAATAATTCAGGTGAAAAAGCAATCCTTCCAACGATAAACAATTTGTAACCGCCAGCTGTGTGTCATACACATTGGTAATAGTGAAAGTATGTGTAAATTTATGAGAAAAAATCGAGATTTCTCAAATGTTCCTGAGATTTTTATCTCAAAAGGGTGATATTTTTGGCAAATCGAACATGAAAAGCAATCTCGATCAAAAAAAAAATTGATCTTTTTGCAAAATCAAAAACGACATATGAGTTTATAAAGTTTATGAACTTTATAAAATTAACTAGCACGGTTTTTTTACTTTTGTTAAAAGAGATTTTGTAACTTCAAGCTTTTTTGTATATTTTAAAGAAAACACACTTTTTTGTTGATTTTAATGTTAAGTTTGAAACAAAATGTTTTAACACCGTTTAGGGAAAACATTTTTTCTTAGTTTTAGCATAATTTATAATCTGTAATTAGTAGGTACGTAAAATGAATACTTGCACTTTAATATTTATACAAGTGCATATGCATTTGTTAAATTACAAAAATTAATTCTATATTTTTATTGTTTATAATATTGCTGTCAAATTTGTAAAGGGTGATTTTTTAGCTGGTTTGGTTTTGGCAACACTGGTTTTGACAGCTGACGTGTGTTTAGTACCTTGTGTCACTGTCAAACAGCTTCAGTTTGGTTTGCAATTTAACCATGGATCGTCTTACAAATGAACAACGCTTGCAAATTATTGAATTTTACTATCAAAATTCGTGCTCGGTTCGAAATGTTCATCGCGCGCTGCTTCCATTTTATGATCGGCATTCTCGACCTTCTGAGCAGTCTATTCGGAAGATTGTGACCAAATTTCGCAACAAATTTACTTTGTTGGACATTAAACCACCAACACGTTTACGTACTGTGCGTAGTGAAGAAAATATTGCGGCCGTATCAGCTAGTGTGACAGAAGACCGCGAAATGTCGATTCGGCGCCGTTCCCAGCAGTTAGGCCTTTGTTACAGCACTACGTGGAAAATTTTGCGGAAGGATTTGGGCGTAAAGCCTTTTAAGATACAGCTGGTGCAAGAACTAAAGCCAGCCGACCTACCACAACGCCGAATTTTTGGTGAATGGGCTCTTGGAAAGCTGGCCGAGGATCCGCTTTTTTATCGAAAAATTGTGTTCAGCGATGAGGCTCATTTTTGGTTGAATGGGTACGTAAATAAGCAAAATTGCCGCATTTGGAGTGAAGATCAGCCAGAAGCATTGCAACAGCTACCAATGCATCCCGAAAAAGCCACTGTTTGGTGCGGTTTATGGGCCGGCGGCATTATTGGGCCATATTTCTTCAAAGATGATGCGAATCGCAGCGTTACTGTCAATGGTGAACGCTACCGAGCGATGATAACAAACTTTTTTTTGCCCGAAATGGAAGTTCTTGACTTGCATGATATGTGGTTTCAACAAGACGGTGCCACATGCCACACAGCACGAGAAACAATGGCGCAATTGCGAGGCGAGTTTGGTGAACAGTTAATTTCACGTTTCGGGCCGGTCAATTGGCCGCCTAGATCGTGCGATTTGACACCATTAGATTATTTTTTGTGGGGGTATGCCAAGGCTAATGTGTATAGGGACAAGCCCGCTTCGATTGACGCACTGGAAGCCAACATCCATGCATTCATTCGTGAGATACCGGCCGATATGTGTGAAAGAGTATGCCAAAATTGGACTCAGCGGATGGGCTACCTGAGACGCAGCCGCGGTCAACATTTGCATGAAATTATCTTTAAACATTAAATTGCAAGGTTCAAACTATCGATTCAAATAAATATTTCATTCATTTTTTCGAATTTTTTGTGTTTTTTTTTTAAAAAAAGTTCTAAACCTCTTAAAAAATCACCCTTTATTTGTAGATCGCCTTACATTTATGTTAAATACTCGGAACAATAAAAAAAATGTTTTGATCACTTTTTGTATCCCAAAAGCACAAAGAGTGCACTACCAAAGTAACAATTTTACTTCGGTAAGGTTCAAATTTGTAATTTCTGTAGGCAACAGCTTCGATAGAGCTTCTATAGTCTTTGTTAAACGAAGTTGATCTATTTCGAAGCAATTGTTTCGATAATAACTTCAGTAAGTCCTTTACGAAGCATATACATAGGCTTTATAGAGGGATATGGAATTAAGCTTCGATAAGATCTCTATTAGACATCTGAAAATGTGTCTGGAGATGTGTGGAAAGTGAATTGCTTCGATAAAGCTTGTGGTTCGAAGCGCTTCCTAGAAGCTTCTGACCGAAGGCATTATAGAAGCAATGAACTGTCATGCAGTCAACCGCTTGCGATTGGAAGCTGTACAGAAGCACTTACTCGTACTTCCTCCTAACTTACATATGGAGGCTTTATAGAGGTAAAAATTAATTTCATATGAAATGAATCAAAGCTGTCTAAAGAAACCATAATTAATGAATCGGGGAAAAATTACAAGAAATAAAATACTTCTAGCACATTGAAAAATATGTCAGTAATGTGATTTTAAATAAACACTTTTCGCCTATGAATAAATAAGGGTAACACTAAATGTCTTACTTACAACTTCGGTCGAGTAAGCTGCAAATTTATTGCAAATCTTAACCAAACTCTAAAATGTACCAAGTAGTTCAGATTTACATTTTGAGCAAATTTTCTTCATTATTTAAGAAAAATTTGCACACGAAATCGAAGTTAATTATATCCAAAAGCGGAAAATACACAACCAAGTATGTTTTGATATGTTTCTAGTACATAGAACATCCATTTTAGGTAGTTTAATTAACCAAACAAATCAAATTATTTGCCTTTTAACAATTTATAATAACTAACCAATGGCATTCAGTAATAAAAAAATGTGGAATTCCCGAACTCTTTCACATTTCAACACGGTTGCCGAGGTTGGCAGCATTTATTTTTGCATTTTTGGTATGTTTTTGCATGTCACACGGATTCTTTTTTGACATAACACCGATAGGAAAACAAAATGGCGAATTTGAAAAAAAACTGAGGGGGCCAGCGGCAAGAGGATTTTAAGGAAATGTACACTTATTCCAAAAAAAAATACTATCCACACGTATATAAAAAGTTTCAAATTTAACGGACAAAATTTTATGAACTCTGCCAGCAACTTTGCCTCATATCTCCTGGGAGTGTGTTGGTGAGCAGAATTTTTGAAGTTTCGTGACATTTGTCAATACGATTTTCTATGTAACAATACTAGCGCACCAAACGTGAACACTCCATAAAAATATAGCTTGTAAGCTAAGTAACGGGAAATCGGCCGGAGTTGGTGGTCTCAGTATTGTCTCTGCCCGGTCCATGGCTAACTGCCTAAAGTTCGTGAACTTCGTGAACGCACCCAGCAAATTGAGAGATTCGCTCTTCGTTCGCTTCGAGTTCCTCGGAAGAAGGTTTTGTTCGCCCGCGAGTTCATCTGAGAATCCCATTAGAGACATTTATTAAATTAACAGAGTCATCGGAGGCACAATTCATAAATGCAATATTGCGCAACATGTGCTAAGCAGAGAGTTCACATATGCATGAATTGGTATCACTGCAAAGCAGAGAATTCATAAATGTAGTTGAGTTTCACTCATAGCCATAGCGCAAATTTGAGAGCAATCTCGCAGCTGTCAGAATCGTATTGCATTTACATTACCGTTGTTATTGCGCTGTTGATTTGTCGTGTTTCAAATAATTGAAATTTTTTTTTTTGCTTAAAAATGACTGAAAAAACTATAGATAAGTAAATTTTAATAAGTACGTTTTGCAAAACAATGAGTTTTAAAAATGTTGTCGATATTGGGAAGAATTCATAACAAAAAAGTGTTGCGACTCATCCGAAGATGGTTTCGCAATACGTCATCGGAAAGACGTTCTATTACTCCGAAATATCCTTTGGATTTGAGAATTCTGCGTTTCATTTCTGTCACTCTTAAAATTAGTAGTTTTTTTTTTTAATTTTACTTGTTTTTTTTCGTTTATGTAATGGTTGAGAACAATCGATCATATTATTTATTAAAATGACAGCAATCGATTCCATTTTTACGCAGTTGTTCGTTCATAAACATTTGACATGTGCTTTGCAAGCGCATGCTTTGTAGGAAGCTTGAACTTTATTTTGCGCAGTGTTTCCTGCCTTGCAGTGCGATTGCTTTGCAAAGCTTGCATTTATGAATTGTGCCGGATATTTATTTTGAATTTTGCAAGCTGAAGTGTTCGACACTTTATTAAACAAGAGGTCTGTTCCCTTACTTTTGTAGTAAGAACGGAAAAGACTGTCAAAATGGCAGTGGTGGGCATAAATTCTCTCACAGAGAGAGACACACGAAAAAGTAAGGGAATGCTTTTGTAGTAATCTATGAAAAACGACAGATATAAAGGGTTTTCCAATAAGAGGTGTTATTGTGAATGACCCGCTATTTCGGTAGCTGTCACTTTTGAAGTTTTTATTCTTTGACATTTGACAAGTAGAAACTACGCCATTACTAAAAACGGAACGATACACGCTTCAACAACGCATTGAAATTATTAAAATTCACTACAAAAATGGTTAAAATCTTGCAGTCACAGCTCGCAAAACTAAAGCATTTTTTGGTCGTCGATGATTAATGATTTTTTATGGTCGGAGTTGGATGGTATTGATCTGGACAACGCAACGTTTACTTTCAACAAGACCGCGCTACGTGCCACACAAGCAACGAAACCATTGATCTTTTACGGGAAAAGTTTTCGGACCCTCGAAGAGGTGATCACAATTGGCCACCGAGATCTTGTGATTTAACACCTTGCGACTTCTTCCTTTGGGGCCACGTGAAAGATAAGGTCCACGCCAACAGCCCAGCGTCGATTCAAGACCTCATGGCGGCCATTTGGCTGCTGTTGTTTTTCATTATTAACATATTAAAAGCGACACTGCATTAAAAATGACGTCGAGGAGATTGGAAATTAAAATATATGCACGAGTTTGCCAAATGGCGCAATAAATTTCAAATCATGTGTCAATGGTCTGGTACCACTTTTTCCAGTTCTTACACCAAGAAATTTGTTGAGTAAAAATTCGTAAGATTCTCAGTGGAGGGGTAATATTTTGCTCTCTCTAAACCGCTCTCTTTTAGGAATTTTTACGAGTTAAGGAACGGCATTGACTTAAAATTCGTAAGAATTCGTAAGATTTAAAAGTAAACGAACAGACCTAAGTTTTCCCACCACTTCCAGCGATTGTTGTTGACGCTGAGTTAATTGATGACCTTTTAGTTGCTGGGACGTACATTGGGCACATTCCAAAATCAAGTGAGGTATCTTAAGTCGAATAGATTGGTCTGGAAAAGATGTAACCTGAAGGCCCCATGAAATTATGCCCCAATGAAAAAATTAAAATAGGAAAAAAAAAAAATTAAAACAGGCCCCAAAAATGGGGTAATATTTCTCCATTCCATTTATGGAATATTGCATACAAAATGAAAAATTGCCCCAAAATAATGCATGGCAAGCAACAACAAAAATGATTACGAAATTAGGGAGTATTTTCACTGTTTTGGGGTCTTCTTGCAGATTTTTGGGGCCATTTATCATTTTCTTATTTTGGTATCAGAACAAAATTCTACGAGAAGAAACGCGAAGTATACCGTTGATACAACGGCGTCACTCGTTTCAATTCGGGCGAATTTTTAACTTTTATTTTCTCAAATTTTCTAAAGTTATTTGAAAACCTTAGCTTTAGGGAATTAAATAAAAAAATTAAGTTGTCGGGACTTGCGGGGAAATATATTCTTTTTCTGCAAGCACTTAAAAGTTTGCTCTGAGTGCGACCTCAAATTAATGGCCGAGACAGAAGCGGTGGATAACAGCCAAAACTATAATTGTCCGTATCCGTATTGCAGGCAAAACGTTGAAAATACAATTCAAGCTTTTATTTAAAATAATAAAAAAGTTTACGGACAATTTGTTTCTTTTTATTGAATAATTGTTGTAATTTGGGGCTCTATACATTGAATTTGGGGTGATTTTTCATTACTTTGGGGTGATTTTTCATCTATTGCAAATTATTTATTTCGTTCATTCTAAAAAAAGACCCCAATAATCACCTCGATTACCGTTGTCGTTTCTTGAGTCGTGTCGTTTTTCGATCCTCATTACCTAACACAGACGACCCGCAAAATTTGTAGCAGATTTGTAGACGACTACAATGTAGCAAAATCTTTTCGAAGGATTGGTAGCACGTGTAAGAAAATGTCAAAAAGACTGTTTATTTTTCATTTTGAAAATAAATGGTTGTGGAAATGACTTTATATCTTGAAAGATTTCAGTTTTCAAACGATTTATAAGATGAGCATTGAAATGTTTTACAGTTAGATAGGGAGGAAGCGTTTAATAACTTTTTGCTAGATGAAGTCCACATTCCCGACGCATTCCGGTCGTCATCAGTGCCGTCTGCGTTGAGGATATAAGCAAGTTTAAGAATTCTTACGGTGCTGGAAATGATTTCAATTTGTAACTTGCTCAACCATCGGTAAGCAAATACTTTGCACAAACCATAGACGTCATTGAAGCGCATATATGTCGTCAATGGATTTGTGCCACACCATGACCAAAGAAGAAATTGGGGAGTCCAAATTATTCTTCTTCTTTTTTGTGCAGGAGTACGTCCAGTTTGATGGTACAAGGAAGTGGATGGTGTTGGCGAGTTTGCGAGGAGATCGATGGCTGACGTTTCAGGGAAATCATCCCATTGTGATGGGATTGGTGTGGAAACTGCCTGCGATGTCGACGGATGATTCATGTTACAATCAGGCAATTGTGCCAAGCAGATTATATAAAATACACAATTCAGTGTCAAAATTAGTACCTATTTACAGTTGTAACGATTTTATTAAAATTCCAAGAACGTTCAAAATCGACTTTATTTAGCCCTTGTTGAATCCTTTCGCAAGATGAACATTCTTCTCCATTAATGAAACAAGAACTTCCGATTGTTTTTTATTTGTTGTTTTAATTTTCTTTCCATATTTTTTTTGTTCTCATTTGTTTTGAAAATGAAAATGAAAACGACAAATTTTCCAGCAAAAACAAATGCCTGCGTTTATGTGTACATTCTTCCGTTAAAAAGAAATGAATTCTCTTTTAAAAAAAACCGAATACAAACGCTCTAACACAGCCTCATTGAACCAACCGACTAGGTACCTGTCGGCGAAATTGCAAACGACAGAAAAGTTTGTTTTTCAGGTCATTAGTCGTGTCGCTTTTTCTTAGGTGATGAAAGTACAGTCGTGCGACGACTACAAAACTAGTACTAAAAGGCACTCGACATTTTCATCCGACCTTTGTCGTGTGAAAACGACAAGCGTAATACAGATTTGCAAGAGTCGTGTATTTTTGAATCGGAAACGACAACGGTAATCGAGGTGATTACACTACATTTGAAAAACTTAAAAAGTGAATTCACTGTCTTTTTTCCTGACTGCGAGGACAATGGTATTCGGAAACTGATCTGTTTCTTAGGTGCTTGATGAAATTCAAGAAGAAGTGATTAAAATGCAACACAAAATTAACTTGAAAGATACATTCGAGACAGGAATTAATCTTGAAGATTTTTGGAGGCAATTTCCTTACCAAAGATTAGAGAAATTGCTATGACCTACTTATTTTTCATCGACATATCTATGCGAGCAGGGGTTTTCGGCGCTTCTGCTAATTGAAACAAGCACTGTGATCGGTTGGATGCTAGTGCAGACATGCTTTTGACTTCAAGTAACAGTGAACCAAGGATCCAGAAGTTAACAAAGAGTATGAAGTCGCAAAAATCTCATTAAAAAATTAACATACATACTTAAAACACAGTAAAACTTTAAACAATTGTATGCGTGTTCTATTTATAGATAGAACAAGCTTTTATTCATTTACTTTTACATTTACTGTATATTACCTTTAAACAGTTGGTGGTCTATGGCAAGACAGAAATTTTGTCAAATGGTCCCTAATCACTAAAAAGTTAAGAACCACTGCATTGTGGTATTATTTCACAAACAAAAATTTTATTTTACCCCAAATTATCAATGACAAAAGGCCCCAAAATAATGAAAATTCACCCCAATCAGATTATCAAACGTTGTTGTTGCCTACTTTATAATTTTGTGGGGCCTTTTTTCATTTTTTTTTTTTTGCCATTTTTCATTGGGGTGTAATTTCATTGAGCTCACTTTTTATGTTCGATTGGTATGAAAAAAAACAATCTTTTTCCGATTTCAGAGCACTTTTGCGAGTATGGATTTTTTCCCAGAGTTGCTTCAGACTCACCAATGCAAACGCGTTAGAGTTTGACAACTGGTGGAGTTTGCTTACTTTTTCGTGAAATTGCAAAGAAACGCATTGCATCGGGTGGATCTATTTTCGTTAATTATGTATTTATGTAAAAATGTCTAGAAATCAATCGCGGCACACATTTTGAGTGATTTAAAGTTTAAAAGTGTGGAAGTCTACAAGTTAACTGCAGTCATCGGTACATCCGATCATAAAGTCCCACAGCACACTTCCACGGTCAATATAGCACATTATATTGTGTATATTAACCCTGGATGGTTACCCTTCGTCGTGTCGACGAACACCTCTTTTATTTTTTATGATTTCTCTTTAACTATTCGTCCTATTCTATTCTTCTTTCTTACAACATCAGTTGGCTGTGGTTTCTACCAGAGACAATACTGAGACCACCAACTCCGGCCGATTTCCCGCTACTTAGCCTACAAGCTATATTTTTTATGGAGTGTACACATCTGGTGCGCTAGTATTGTTAGAAAATCGTATTGACAAATGTCACGAAACTTCAAAAATTCCGGCTCACCAACACACTTCCAGCAGATATGAGACACTCCCGCTGTGTACAAATTTGCTGGCAGAGTTCATAGAGTTTTATCCGTTAAATTTGAAATTGTTCGTTACGTGTGGCTAATATTTTTTTTTGGGAATAAGTGCACATTTGCTTAAAATGTTCATGAAAAATTAACAATGTAGATTGGTTGAGGGAAAATGAAAACATTTTGAGTAAATTTTCTTCATTATTTAAGAAAAATTTGCATACGAAATCGAAGTTAATGATATCCAGAAGCGGAAAATACACAATCATGTTTGTCCTAATATGTTTCTAGTATATAGAACATCAGCTTTAGATAGTTTTACTAACCAAACAAATCAAATTATTCGCCTTTTAACAATTAATAATAACTAACCAATGGCATTCAGTTATGTAAAAATGTGGATTTCCCGAACTCTTTCACATTTCAACACGGTTGCCGAGGTTGGCAGCATTTATTTTTGAATTTTTTGTATGTTTTTGCATGTCACACTGATTCTTTTTTGACATAACACCGATAGGAATACAAAATGGCGAATTTGAAAAAAAATTGAGGGGCCCAGCGGCAAGAGGATTGTGAGTTGGGGGTCTCACTATGGTTTGTCTATGGTTTCTACCAGTGAGCGAACGTATGCTCTCCTGCTATCATCAGAAATATTAGTTTTTTCTGTTTTTTGTAAGGTATGTTCGTAAGTGTTTGTTACTTTTTGAATATAAAACTGTTTTTTTAATTTTTTTGTTTATTGATTTAGTTGATATGGACTTCTACTTCTTATTTGTGTGTTTATTTTGGAGGTGCTATTATTTTATTGTTGTTTTTTTTTTTTTTTAAATCAATGACTGTCAATGTATCAAAATTAAGTGATATATTTAAATTTACATTTAAAATGAGAAAAAATGCGGATACCTAATATAAATCTAGTTTAAATATGCCTAAGAGTCTTATTGAACAATTTCAAGTTAAAGGCAAGACAAAGTTCGGAGTAAAGTTCGGAGTATGTAGGTTTTAAAGTGGACTTTGTCGATTCGACGAAGCATAACCTTAGAGTGTGTAGAATAAGGGTAACCATCCAGGGTTAAGAGCAAGTGACGTTTTTATGTTCGATTAGGCACACGAAATATTAAATCTGAGAGCGAATATGAAGAAGCCCAATCCACATTCCTTGACTAGATTCGTCGGCTCCCCTCCACAAACGTCAACTGACAAACAGTTGTTCACATGTCCGATCTAAGACACCTGTCTAAATAAAACCTCCAACCCATTTGAAAGAGAAATAAGAGTTTATTTTTGTATATATATATATGCGCCTTGTTTTTTTTTTATTTATAATTATGTATATTTATTAAATAGATTTCCTACGAATAAGATGTCGTTTAGAAATAAGACCATTAAGTTAATGTTAAATTTATTTCAGTATTTGTTTGTTACTATGTGTTTCTTATTCTTCTTTCTTAATCTGGTAGTTGTTGCTAGTTTAAGATGTTTGTTTTGTTTACTTTATTTCTTTTCTTTCTTTTTTTGAAAATGTTGCTCGCATATTTTAGTTAAATAGATTTTCTTTTTGTAAATATTACATCGGTCAATTTAAAAGAGATATAATCTAAAAAAGTACTCCTTTATAAATAGACTTTCTTCATATATAATATATATTTGTTTCTTAAATGTATTGTTATAATCTTATTAACTATTTTCTGTTTGTTCAAAAAGTCATAATAAATATTTTGAAATTCAAATCTTACTATATCTCATAAAAATAACTATTCATAAGAAAACAAAAAAATATATACGTTCACAATAATGTCAATATGATGGTTTAGGCGAATTTTTTAAAGATCCATACAATATCATGAGTATATTTTTATAAGTTTAGCGATTTGATTTAAAACAGTTTTTGTTTTGCGTTTAACTTTGGTATAGTTGCGATTTCTGTAGTAGTACTTTTTGGGTTTCTGTTCTTACAAGTATAAAGCTAAAGTCGAAACTAGTTTCTTCGAAATTAAGTTAAAACTCTAACGAAGATCTCACTTGTAGTACAACTAAGATCCAAGAGTACTAAAATAGAGTTCTGCAAATATGTGTTGTTTTTGTTTGATTTAATAGTTTATGTTAAATGTTAACGTCATAATTGTGTATAATATATTTATCTAGTTTACTTGTTTTAGTTGAATTTTGAATACGAATATTCGCTCTACATAATTTGTATTCTACCAATAATACGATACGAGTAATTTATTTATCGGACAGTACTGTAGTAAACGCGTGTATTTTCTTAACGGATATTACAACGAAGAGGTTGGTTTTATTTTTATTAGTTTCTGTAGTTTTGTTTTGGAAAACCGGTAACAGTTGGCAGGCCATTAGGAGTTTTGAAATATATATAAAAAAATGCGTAGTTTTTGAACACAGCTACGACTGTCAATCGAATTTTCTTGTCAAGTGATTTAATGGGAGAAGATAATATTGGCGAGCTATTCGACATATTGCGCTCTTCTAATAACCATTTTTAGTTTCGACTTAAATTGATGCAGTTCACAATAACTTTCCTTTCCATATTTCTCGATTGTGAACGTTCGCAAATTTAAGGTCCAAATGATACCAACAACTGAATAGTATTTGTCCATAAACCACGCGAAAGCAATACAAATATTTCTTTTGATTTACGTTTGACATCTTTGTTATGACACATTTTGTTCGCCGAACCCGGCGGCTGAATTGAGAAGCTTTCTCAGTGTAGTTAGTTACACTCTTCAAAGCTTGTTAGACGTTTGTGTAAGGAGGGCAATGGAAGAATATTATTTTCTCTTTGCTCATAGTAGAGTATGGGTTAGGGAATTGAAAAATCTGATTGTTTATGCCAAAAATCAAACTCTGCCTAAGACAGTGCTACAATAGAAAAATCGTTTTGGATTCCTAACTTTACCACCAAAACACCACCAAAAGTTATCGGCTTTCCAATACCCAATGAGTCCAAATAATGAATTTAAGCAGTTTTTGCTTAAAAGTTTAATTCACACATTTTTTTTTTACTAAATATATGAGGTTATAATCGCTTTCGCTTCCATATTCTGTTTGTGTTTGAGACTAAGGATTGCGCGGACCATCATTCTCATACAATAATGCTATTTAGGATAGATTGTCATCAATATAATTTATTTAACCTTTTTCATTAAATTTTTTTTACTAATTTCTAATTGGTTTACATTTTTCCTTACACTTGAGATCGCAAAAAAATGTTTAATTTTGTTTATCCATAAATAATATTTTATATTAAGTATCTATATTTTTTTTAGTTTATTTTGTAAGCAACGCGAAGCTTTTACGGCCAGCGGTTACTTTGAATATATACGGTACATTGAGACTCTGTTTTTCAAAATGCATTATACTAATTAAAAGAAAAAAGAAAAAAATTGTCTTATTCTTAAGAAGACTGTACTAAAACTTTTTGTGGAACTTAAACGTTTGATTTTGTAATGTAGGGGCTGCATTACTAATCAGTACGTCAAGTGTTTCTATTTTTTTGTTTTATTTTCTAATCGTAAGAAATTGTTTAACTTTTATTTAGCTTCTTAAATAAACTGAATGTATTTACAAAAGTTGATGTCAATGTTAAATGCTGTTGGGTTTTTATAATTTTTGTTTCGAAAATCTATTAACATTTTTAATGTAAGTTAGAATTAAATTAAATGTTCTTAATAATAATACCGTTTATTTGAATTATTTTTTTTATTTTTAACCACTTATTTATATATAGGTAAATTTATATATATTTCTGTTTAAGTATCACATAGTAGATCTTTGAAAAAAAAGGAGGTGATCAGAGGGAAAAAAAATGTGGAGCAAGATTTTTGAGAAACATGTTGTGTCGAGGCGATTTATCGGAGTAGGTGCGTTAAATATTTTAATGGAAAGGAAAACGATTTTGTTTGTGAGGTTTGTACTGAGTCAGAAAGTAGTTACAAACGATGGGACACAAAAATGGATGAGTAAATTGAGTATTCTCTTGAATGATGAAATATTTACAGAGTTGCAGTTCACAATAGTTGATTTGTATGCCAAATTTTATCCATGTGAGCTTAATAAGTGAAAAGCTAATATAGGTATTACTTACAATCATTTTTAACATTCACCTTAATTATTTGTAGTTCACAATAGACAATTTCATATGAAAAAATTTCACCAATATGCGTGTGCAAAATGTAACTTGGAATGATCTTTATTAGTACTGTTTTTCGAAAATGTTTATGTGGCTTTAAATTAAGAACACGCGATAAAAATTTTAAAACATCTAAAAACAACAATAAATGTTCGAAGTCGCCCATTTGTGTTTTACAACAGACTAAAAATCAACTCTGAACAGGAGTTGAGTTGGGACGACTTTTGACTTTGAAAGTTCCAACAAAAGTCGAAAAAAGAAACATCTGCACAGGGACGGACTTCATAATGGTTTTATGACCAACATTTATGGACTTAAATAGTGCGATTCAAATTTTAAGGGCACACCTTTAAAATGCTACCGTTTAGATAGGGCTTTGATTTCCAATTCACGAAATCACCGAGCCTCTAGTTTTTTAAGGTCTGTGCCCAAGCAAATACTTATTACAAATCGTGAATGACATTTACCAGTTTCAGGCCCACAGCTGCTGAGGTTAGAAGCAAAGTTAACTGATGTTCCTAACTTCAAGGAAAATGACAGTTTTATGCCAACAAACTCAGATCTTATTTCTTAAGTGCTCCTGGGTTGCGTTATGAAAATCAGTCTTGATAACTGTCACAAAATGCCAAAAATTCTCTCTTACTGACACACCTGCACCTAATAATCTGTCAAAATGGAATTGTGTGCTGTATTTCACTGGAAGCACAACCATTTTCGTGACACCAACAACTGAAACCGCATCAACGTGGGAACAATAATTTTGACTAAACTGTCATTTTACCCTGTGTTGAACCATGAGAATTATACGGTTTCTAAATGACAACTGCAGTTCGGTTGTGCGGTTTTTAAATGACGACTGCAAGACAATTGCAATTTGCAAGTTGCGGGTCTAAGCGTCGCGCCGCCTTTATTATTTGGAGAGAGACGTTTTTATTCCCTTTCGCTGTCATTTGCGATTGACGAGTTGCAAATGACTGCATTCAGGGAAATTTTATGAAATTGTCATAGTACAAGATGCAAGAGCGGTAGTTCGCTCTGAACATATTTAGCTGCAATAAAGCGTTTAGGGAAGATCGAAGGTAAGATAGGGACAAGGCCTTTAAAATTCACATACACATCTGTCACTGAAAGAAAATGTTCCATTCTGATATGCATTCCTAAAACGTCAATTATATGACGGCTTTCGACAACAGCCAACTGCAACAAGTACCAATAATTTTGCACAAGAAAGCGTGCAGTTTTCAAAGTGATTCAGCGCCATCTATACTCAATTTATCTCTTACAAAAGCTGCACCACGTGGCTTTCGCAGCGTCTATTAAAAATTTAACATATTTTCTCACGACATTTAGAAGAAAAATATTAGTTGTTATTTTAAAAATGTTTATTCTTCCAAAAACAAATTTTTTTCTCTCTTTAATTTTACCTTTTCTGTTCACAAACAATTAATATTCAGCTCAACAATTACATCAAATGTGTTATCCATTCAAATAAGAAGACATCATTGACCCTTGGTTTTTTCAACAAATCATCTGTATATTGCTAAACCACTTTTTTCCAATTCAACTATTCGCCATGCATTTGTTCGCTCCTTTTAATTGTTATTATGAATGTATGATCGTTTATATAAATTTAATACAATTAAATGCAATTTACTTTTTAAACAAATAGAAGGACAATTAAAATATACTGTGTACTACTCCTCTTACCCTAAAAAAAAGAAGAAAACATTTTATTTTTGTTTATGAGATTTGATAAAAAATGAGTGTTCATACATACACATTACACATATATATATTTTTTTTGTTTAATTTATTAATATCATTTGTTTGTTTGTTTTTAGTAAGTGTTTTGTTTTCCCATAAATATAATTCATATATTTCTTATAACATTTAATAAAAAAAAGAATTAAATAAACACTGTTAACACTTGTTTGTTTTTAATATTTTTTTTTCATTATAAATAAAGTTTATTTTCTATTTAATCAAAAGGAATGAATAGTTTTCTATTTTTTGCTGTGTTTTCTTTTCTTAAACAAAGACAATCCGCTTTCTGTTTTGTTCTGGTCGTCCTAATTGTGAGATTCTCGTGCTCTAATTTGAAAACATTTATTTTTAGATTTACTTGGCAATTTAATTGAACCAATAAAACAAATTATATACAATGTCGTGTTGCTGTTCTAGTTTTGTATAAAATTATTCAATGTAAAATCGAAACGAAACCACAGAAAAATATAATAAGTAAAATTAACTCTGTTTCAGTGTTGAATTTGTAAAATATCAAATAAATGTTGTTGGTTAAGCTTTAGTATTGCTTACAGTGTTGCCACATATTCGGGATTCAGATATGAGAAACCAACAAATTCCGATTGATCCAGATTCATCATAAATACTTTGTCGGTTGGTGTTAAGTCTGTCTTCTCTGATGTAAATTGCTTATCGAAATTAGATACATCTTTGCGATGTTTCTGCGACGGAAGAGAAATGTTATTCAAACTATAGAATTATGGTTGTTTGATTTGGCTTACAATCTTTGGTTTGAATGGCGGTTGTACTTCACGATTTTCGATTTTCTCCCAATCGATACGCCGAAAGAAGGGGTGCAAGCGAACGTCTTCTTCGCCAGTTGATCCACATCCCAGCCGTTTTGAGGGCTGCTTTGTAAGGAACTGCAGAAAGAGGGATTTTATTCGAAAATTAATCGTGTACATTGAGACATTTGTTATTCTTACCAACAAGTAAAAAGTTAAATGAAAAATTTAGCAATGATTGAATTGAACTCTTTTTTTCCTGAAGTTGCATTTTTTGTGGATCACAATAACTGCATTTGTACAGGGTGGATGCAAAGGATGCTTGGGCCTATCACCTACAGACCCTCTTTCTTCGAAATCATTCACTGCACGATAAATAGTGCGTTTTGTAAATAAAAAATTTCACGTAATTTTGTCATCGTCACAGTAATCGATGATTGATTTTGATAAAATGTTTTAACGATTAAAACACGTTGGTTTATCAAATATTTTTCCATAATAAATTTGCCACGTGTCTACTTCACGACTGCCAAATATGAACTGTCAAGACTAATGTTTACCAAAGTAGCGGCAAAACAAAGTAGAATACCTTCCCGGCGGACACCCTGTATGAAGAACATCGCCACTGAATAGAAAGAGAAGGTGAAAAGAGCTGCATTCAGCGATAAACTGTTCAGTTTGTCAGCCTCTTAGTGTCCCAATACGCAGCAGGAATAAATTCATCTATTTTCAGACAGTTTTTAATGATGCATGCCCAGAAAAGAACTGAACTGAACACATCTCGAGAATTCTCTGAACTGAGTGTGTTCAGAGCGATTTGCTGGTGGAACACATCTGAGCATAAGCTGTCATATGACTTTTAATACACACAACTTCTTCAGTCGATTTACCACTTTTTGTCAGTCTACTGCACTTTTTTACAATCTCCTTTTTTTTTGGGACGTTCAAGTTTTTAGTTTAGTAAGTCTGACAGCTGACTGGCTTGATGTGTCTCAGTTTTGATTGGCCTATATCGATCACATGAACAGATTTATCAGTTGACATTTATGGAGGGGTGCCGACGAATCAAAACAAGGAATTCCGGACTTAGTTGACAGTTCTAAGTTAGGCTGACGTAGGAAAAGTGACGTTTCCGACCTATCAAGTTTTTTCGTTCAGGTTACAGACCAATCTAGTCGGCTTAAGATAACTAGATTTTTGAATCTGCATCGTTTCTTTACATTACCACTAGCTGTCAAAATATGTGGTTCTCAGATTTTCACTCAGACAACCCAGTGAATTGCATCCCAAGTTCATAGAGTGCTCACAGATTATTCTCTAAACAAATAAAGAAACACAAACCTAAAGTTCTGAAATGTTTGAGATAAAACAGAAACTCGAACTCCTTTTTGACAGTTCAAACTTTGCTCTGAATTAAAAAAATGGACAGCACCAACTGAAGAGTTCAAACTTTGCTCTGAATTAAAAAAATGGACTGTGCCAACTGAAGAGGCGTTCTTTTTGAGGCCTGTACTGTAGCAACGACGAAGTAAGTTATCTGTAGTAAATCAGCTGTCAGTTCATACAAATTACTTTTTCGAATCTGAACTAAAGCATCATTCACAAAAGCATCTCATACGAGACTTCCTCACTCCTCAGTGCTCAGTCACATCACGATTTATATTCAAAAATTTGGGTGAATACCGTACGGGGCATTTATCTTACTAAACTGTCGCAGCTCCCACCAACCACCACAGAGGCACAAGGCACAACCCTCATGTGTCATGTCTGAATTCTGAAGGCGAACCTATCTCTCTCACGTAATTTATAATTTGCCAGCAACATTCCGTAAAACTCGTCTCCAATTTCATGAAAACTCCTGGCATACCCACGCGTAATGATGTTAAAATTGATTCTTCCTTTTCTTAGCGACATATATATAATGTAAGGCAACACTCACACACCCGCACATGTACTTATCAAACCCCAGCCAATGTGACTACGAGCTTCCCGCCCATTCACACCTTTGTACGACAGAACTGAATCATCTCAGAGGACGCCATACACCATCGTCACACAGCACGCCTCTCCAGCCACACAAGTGCAATGCGCCTCTTAATGAAATTTCATGAATTATCCCATACCCTAGCCCGCTCCCACAGTGAAAAAGAATTTATATAATATAACACCACACACTCACCCCTTTGCATGCTTCCTTGGCCTCTTTACTCAAGCTCTTCGGATACGACACATTATGGTCCGTAATTGCAGCAAACAATTCCTCCTCATCCTCGCCATCGAATGGCGGCTGCCCCACAAGCATCTCGTACAGCAAGACACCGTAAGCCCACCAATCCACCGATTTGCCATAGGGTTGGTAAAGGATTATCTACACGAGCGGAAAAAAAAATGAAAATTTAAAACTCTGCAAATCAAAGCACACAATCCTTGAAAGGGGATGAGGGATAAAATAAAATCAAGAAACGTAGCCCGCATTATCCATACCTCGGGGGCTATATAATCCGGTGTACCGCAAAATGTCTTTGTAGTTTTGTCCCCGGCAATGCCCTCTTTGCACATTCCGAAGTCAGCTATTTTGACATGTCCATCTGCGTCCAGGAGGACATTGTCCAACTTCAAATCACGATACAGTATCCCCTTGGTGTGTAAAAAGAACAATCCTGCGGCGATTTCAGCAGCATAGAATCTACAAGGATTATTGAAAATGAAAATGAAAATGAAATACATATACCCAAGGCCGATAGAGCAGAGTTTGTCCAACGAGATATTTATTTTGTGTAACAAAATACACTATTACTGCCGAAGAGGGGGAGAGTGAAAGTGAGATGGCGCTGTGAAAAGAGGAGTACACTGGTTCGCTGAAGTTTGTTGACACGCGAATTGAGCCCGTCAAATTGGGACCTCCAATTTCAGTTCTGTAGGTTCTGTTCTTAAGGTCACAATAGCCAGATTTAAATAGAAATGTCACTCTTGTGAGTTAGGAAAGTTTAAGGCCGACTTTATTGATGACAACGATGCTTAGTATCTCGCTCTGACACACCGGGCCTTTCTAATAATATTTTTAAGCCTTCACACTACATATTTTCTAATTCACAATGGGTAATGTAATATGAAAAATGCCGCCATTGTGAGTTCGAAAAATCTAGCCTGGAAACTAAATAGTATCGCACATTGAAAAGTGTGCGGAATTATATAAAAAGTGTTTCTAACTCTAAAAACTTAAGAAGTTTGGTTTGCGCACACAAAATTGAGCGTAATAAGTGCGTAAGTCAATTGTTTTCATATAAAGGGTTTTCCAATAAGAGGTGTTATTTTGGTATTCAAAGAAAAATATAATTTTTTGAGATAAATGGTCGGATGTTCATTTCATAATAAAAAGGAAGGCATGCCGTTAATAATGAAAAACAACAGCAGCCAAATGGCCACCACGAGCACGCATACAGGACCATATCCTTTTCATGAAATTTTCCATAACCAAATCGCAAAGTGGCTGCCCTATGTCCTCGATAGCCTCACGAATTTTATCTTTGAGGTCTTGAATCGACGCTGGGCTGTTGGCGTAGACTTTATCTTTCACGTGGCCCCAAAGAAAGAAATCGCAAGGTGTTAAATCACAAGATTTCGGTGGCCAATTGTGATCACCTCTTCGAGAGATAACACGGTCCGGAAACTTTTCCCGTAAAAGATCAATGGTTTCGTTGCTTGTGTGGCACGTAGCGCCGTCTTGTTGAAAGTAAACGTTGTCCAGATCAATACCATCCAACTCCGACCATAAAAAATCATTAATCATCGACGACCAAAAAATGCTTTAGTTTTGCGAGCTGTGACTGCAAGATTTTCACCATTTTTGTAGTGAATTTTAATAATTTCAATGCGTTGTTGAAGCGATACACGCGTTCCATTTTTAGTAATGGCGTAGTTTCTACTTGTCAAATGTCAAAGAATAAAAACTTCAAAAGTGACAGCTACCGAAATAGCGGGTCATTCACAATAACACCTCTTATTGGAAAACCCTTTATAACGAAACAACTTTTCCCGTGAACGACAACGTAGCAGATGAAGACCCTCACTGAGGTGTTGCGCACAATTGAAGTGCGACTTAAAACAACTTGGTGTCCGCAACTGGTGCGTTACGAACACGGGGGCTATTGACGCAGCTGGCTAAGGGAGTTTATTGTTTAGGCCTTGATTCAACGTCGACTTTAAGTGCAGTCGAAAGTGCATTTAGTGAAATCCGATTTGTTAGCGCACTCTTCGTCAATTTGTGAAACTTGCTAAAGCCCACTTAATCCTTTTATGGGTACAAGTTTGGCAGCTTTTGCATGAACATTTTATTACTCTCTCGGCAGCTCCGTTTTATGAAACTTTTCTAAGAAGATCCACGTTTAGATATATTTCCCAAAATATGTACTCTCCCCTCTCCAAGTGAACTACAACTTTTAGTTCCCACTGTAGCCACTGCCCATCCCTCATATATATATATATACTTACACAGCAACGGGTTCTTTAAATTTTCCAAACTGCTGTATCTGAAACATCAAATCGCCACCATTCACATACTCCATGACAAAGAATAATCGATCCTGTTCGTGACCGGTCGTGTGTGTTTGTGTGTGTGCACATTGGGAAGAACAAACATAATCATTTCAATTCAACGTTGCCATCCAATCCATCATATATGTATACACTCGTTCAACTCACCATGGTTTGGAAGCACGAATGCAACTGGACAAGGAACGGTGGTTTCTCACCCAATGCCAGGACCCTTTTTTCAATCATTGTACACTCCACATCGTCGTCCTGAATGATAACGTCTTTTTTTAAAATCTTAATAGCGTACAACTCTTCGGTGCCCTTGCGTTCGGCAAGCATGACCTGCAGATGGGTGGACAGACAAATGAAAAAAAAAAATGCTTGCGGCTTCTTTTCAATAATTTACCTTTCCAAATGATCCTTTTCCGAGAACTTTGATGAAATTGAAATCAGTTGCTCGAATCAAGTCGCGTTTTGACGCATTCTGCATGGTGTTGGTGTCGCTACGCATAACGAGCGGCTTCTTTTGTGATGCTTTCTACACGGAGGCGGCAAAGAAGGAAATCGATTTCAATTGAAATGATTTGACTGTTTTTTTTAATAGTTACCCTCATTTGGCTTTT
The DNA here is from genome assembly GCA_951230905.1 of Cheilosia variabilis. Taxonomy (NCBI): domain Eukaryota; kingdom Metazoa; phylum Arthropoda; class Insecta; order Diptera; family Syrphidae; genus Cheilosia; species Cheilosia variabilis. The sequence goes on along the minus strand of OX579680.1, from coordinate 55,117,116 downwards.
GAGCTTGATCAAGTCTTGGGTGGCATCGGCACAAGGAACATTATAAAATTCACCCTCCTCCTGTGTGAGTAGCTTGAACCAACCATTTGCAGGATTCTGCAAAAGAAAACGAATGTGGATGAGAGAAGACGAAATTAAAATGCGATTTGTTTGTATACCTTAATAACTTCTGATATGCCGAAGGATAGTGAACCCATAAAGTCATTTCTGGATGTTCTGTCCCAGTCCCATACCTCAATTAGCACCCGACGATCTTTGTCTTCTGGCTTCAGCTCACTGGAAGGGGAAATATTTGAAACAACCGATACGGGAGGCGGTTACACTTACTATGTGATTGTTTCGTGCCACACTGGATTCAAGCAGGCCTTTATGGTTCGTGTCTTCTTCTTGGACTTTTCATGTTCGTCTGGAATGAGTTTGACTTTGACGTACGGATCACTTAAACCGTTTGGGTCCATTGGGATGAGGTTAGCACCTTCGTTAACTGCAAAGGATTTTTTTCCACAGAGTTGTTAAGTTTGGTGTATTTGAGTGATGAATTTGAGACAGATTGCAATAGCCGTCAAATTTTTAAACGGAGCCCCTTCGGATAGATTTTGTATACGTTTTGTTGTATTCAGGCAGCTACACAGTTTTTAACCATTAAGGTCAGGCCAACGTTACTAAATTCAGCAAACGCAGATGAAAATGCTCTCAAAAAGGTGCTCTCAAAAATGCTTTCAAAAACAGGGGATTTCCTAGTTCCGCTGGTGGCAGAATTTTACATCAAATGCAGATTGGTGACAGTTCATATAATGACAAAAATTCCCTCTGTGTTCAGCGCCAAAGACTCTGTTTTTACGAACTAAGAGCACAATAGACAAACCGTCAAGGAACCACTTTTGCTCTAGGTGAAGATTTTTCAAAACGTGTCGGCTCTGTAGAGCTACACCAGAGCTCCGCCAATTCAGCTGAACTTTCCACTCAGAAGGAAACTATTGTCAAATCGAAGGAATCTGTCAAATTATCAAACTCTCCTCTTTCATAAGTGAAAACAGAACGAATTTCACTCGAAACTTTGCCAGCAACTTATATATAAATACTTAAGTGGGCTTAAGCAAATGACAGAAATGGCCGAAAGATTAAGCTCAGTCAAACTGTTGGAGCGCATCATTAACCCATACTAACAACATAAAGTTCACGACATACAGTTTCAAATTCACGCTGGCTTAAGTTAGATTACTGGCGAATTAGAATACTTTCCATCGCGTGTCAAAAATGAAAAATCTGTCATCTGAAAAATCGCTGTCAACTTGATCAGGTTTTACGTTCTGATTCAGGCGCACGACTTTTTGGATATTCAGTAATTGCGAAAGCCGAAACAATTTACATTAAACGTAATAACTTTCCCCACAGAGGGCGCACAAAAGTTTGAGTTGTATGAGAATAGTTGTCATAAAATATTCCACACAGAAATTTAAATTTGATTTCAATCTGTTTTGTCAACGTCAAATTAAAGAGCAATACATATGTGGCCAGCAAATGAATGAAGTATTTTTTTTGTGTTTTAAAAAATGTTATTTAAAAAATACTAGGTCAGCCATTTTGCTTTCATAGCACAAAGTTTTAATAATTTTAATATTTCCTTATCCATAGCCAAGAATTTCATTTAAATCCTTTCAGTGGGTTTGAGCGAGTACTACAGCATTTTTTTCTCTTTGACAGCGCGATACAATTTATTCTAATTCACCAGTAATCCAGCTTAAGCCAACCTGAATTAGAAGCTGCATGTCGTGACCATACTGGGATTAGTGATGGGTTTCCAAAAGTCTTACTGTACTTAAATTTTCGGCCATTTCTGACACAAACGTAAGCCTACTTAAGTCTACTTAAGTCTAAATAATTTTTTTGCTTGGTTTCGAGTTAGATAGAGGACATTATGAGAGTAGCATTTAAGGCGCCTCTTATACCAGCCCCAAAACTTTTTAGCGAGGAGGAAGGTCTTCTCTTCTTCCTATAGTCCTCTCTGTCAGTCATCAACAACCTACATACAAAACTAATTGCGAAACCTAATCCAAAGAAGCCAAATATGTGACGAAACGCAGTCCATCTTCAAGGGATTTCAGTTCACCAATGTTAAAGGACTGAGTTAATTAAAACCGTATTGCGTATCCTTTGTCTACTCATCACTAACACACATTCCAACCTACACTGCTGCAGAACAATGAACATTAATATCTATCCACAAGTGTTCCATCTCTGTCAACAATAATCATCATCCGCATAGGATGACAAGAGGTATACGAACCGGAGAAGCAAACGTCCTATTTCGCAAAAATCAATGCAATCCTGGCACTGGACATGACGATGCTCTCCCAACGATCCACTCCAAACGAAATGAAGGATTGAACAATGTATACATGTACATCCTGCCTCTGTAAGGCGTGAGATTAGATGATTCATCTACACCAGGGAAAGTAGGACACAGCTCTCCTTTCATTCATCTTAAATTTATTTAACTTAACATTTTATTTCCTTCGTCCTATAATAGTTCGCCTTGCATTTCGAGTAGATACACGGAGAAAATAGCAGCAGCATTGAAAGCAGCTTTTTGTCAGTTTATTTTTATTTTTTATCTGCCTTTGTTGATGTTCGCCCGCTGTAATTGTCATCGTCGTCGTTGTCGTTGTCGTTGTCGTTGTCGTCGGCACAAGGATGAAGGAGTCTGAGCTTTTGTTTCATAAATCGTATTGTTCTTCGAATAAATTCACCCATAGCACGAATGAATAGTGTATATCTATCAAACTTGAAACGAGAGTATGCCTCTGCCGACTATATACAACCTTCGGCAAATAGGCATCGCACACAAAGCTACCAAAAGACTGTGCGATGTGGGTGGCAGGAGATGGCGATTAAGGACACTTTCTAGTGCCTAATAATCCTATGATTGTGCAGCGTGCTGTGTTGGGTGAGAAAAAGATGAAACGTTCCTGGATTTAATTAAGCGACAAACTGCGTGTTTCACACGACTCTAGTGCTGATATATAGTTGTGGCTTGCGGGACAACGACATCATTTCGAAAATAGAGGGCTGTTATGGTTAATTAAGGTTAACACTGTGATTATGAAAGAGAGAAGATAAACGAGATGCTTGACGATGGCTTTCCACTATGAGCATTAGTGTATACTCGAATATATCTCACGTACTTTTACAGTGTGTGTGTGCTCGGGCTTATACTGATGACAAATTTTATAGTGCTGGTGAGTCGGAAGAGCCTGGATAATCCCGCCATGTCATGGCTTCTGATATTCTGGGTTCTAGGTGACTATGCCGAAAGTAAGGCGAAAGACTAAAAATTGAACTATGATTCTAATGGAAGTTGACTGAGTTACAACGATCTTTGGCTTTGGAAACATTTCGTCAGAGAGTAGTAAAGTAAAAAAATAAAGTGAAAATACCCCGCCACACTTAAAAATATGCCCAGCTAGGGTTGAGTGTTAAAAAAAAAACATCAACTCTTTTAACAGAAATGTGTGTACTTACTTTCAACGGTGAGTGTGTTCCCTTTGACGTGCAGCTCGAGAAATATTCTCCCTCGTCGCTCTGTGTGATCGCATCCGCATAAACTTGGCACGTTCTCCTTACACCTAGCATGTACATTCATGTCACATGCTGTACATAAAAAAAAGAGTAAAATCATTAATTCCCAGGAAAAAAGTCTCCAAATAGAAACTACAAACATTAAACGGGAAACAGGAAGCAGCCATTTAAAAGCACGCACATGACACTCTTGCATACACTCGCACGTCACACAGCAAGGCAACAATTAAAGTTTATAACAGAAGCCTTATACTAGCGCAAAACCAAACGCACAGCAATATTACGTCGAGGGGCTCAGCCCCCTCCCTCAAGTCGGACAGTAAAACTTTTCGTGGCTTTAAGGTTTAAGGTGAAATTTTCTAATTAATAGAAATCATCCATTCCCTATCTGCTATCCCCCCCTCAAAGGCCAATGGACGTAAATAAGTGCAGCTATATGGAGTACGGTGATGGCCTTCGGGGGGGGGTAGGTAATGACAGTCCCGAAAATGATAGTGTAAAATGGCTGGTGGGATGTAGGTGTGGATATACCCTTAGATAGAAAATAAATGAGTGTACATGTAAATTAGAAAAGCGCACAGAGTGTGGCCCCTCCTGGGCAACAGGATTTTCCAATTAGGAACTCACGAAATTCGAGTAAAACGCTGGCGAATTTATGAGATTGAGGTTAAGGAGAATATAATTTGCGAGAGCCCTGTTAATCCTTAACAGAGTAGTTAAATTCAAGGTTCACCCTTGCTACGGGCGAGCGCTGGTGATATTTGAAACTGTGTGCGCATCGTGGCAGGGAGTTAGATGGGTAAATGGTGTGCCAAACTGTGGCGGACCTACGGTGTAATTTGTTGTGTGAATTTCCATGGCGACTAGATTTAAGTAGAATTGTTGTTAGATGAAATATGATTAAGCGGTTAGTGGATGAGCCATTTGGTGAGAGTTCATCACGAACAAAGGTTGACGGAGATTTATACATTTTATTGGAGCGTTGAAGGACGGCGGCTGTAAGTAAGGTATAAAGCACTTTTAATGGCGCTAAATTTACGGCTTTTAAATAGTTGTAGGGGCGCTAGCCTTTGTTGAGGGTTTTTATCTAGATTGAGGTGCGTGTAGCGCCTACACTTTATATTTTATTGCAAGATTTGTTTGGTTAGGGTGAGATGCGTGGCGAATGCATTGCAAACGTCACATGTGGAGGACAATTTGTGTTTTCTTTAATAGCAGCAGAAATAGAAAACTCGAGCGGCCAATTGCCCACTTGAAGGGTTCATCTACTTGCAAGGAAAGTTCTGAAAAGGCTTTCCCAGATGAGTATGCTTAGGAAACTTACCTCCAGAATTTATAATAGAACCTAAAATTGCCTATTATTCCAACCAAAGTGTTTACAAAGCTCTGTTGATCGGTCTATGGGGCTAACTAATAAATATTTTGTAGGTCACAATGGACAATCTTGTGTGAAAAGTTCCGCTATTGTGAGTTTGTACATTGGAAACTAAAAAAATTCACCAGCCATACTAATTGTAAAAGGTTGAGCCAGCCTACTAACAGCCATTCTCAATATTTACCGTGAATTTATTATAGGTCACAATAGCTATTTTTGTATGAAAAATATTGCCATTGCGCAGTAGTTAGGTTAGGGCAAAATTGTTGAAAATGTCCTTCGATTTAAGCTGTGTTTTGCATAATATTTTAACTGCGGGAGAGTATAACATTTATAGCATTAACAAATATTGTGTACAACAATTGTAGACGCAGAAAACTGGTAGCTAAAAAATACAGGTTCTTATTAAATCTAATTTTTTATTTAATTCTACTAAACAGCATACACCCTTTCACCTTGGCCCTTAAAATTTAACATGCAGGTACGTTTTATGCTGTAAAGGCCTTTTAAAATTTCTTTAAATTTTTCAGCTTCATTTCATTGAGCCTGTCGCAAGGTGTTAAATCACAAGATCTCGGTGGCCAATTGTGATCACCTCTTCGAGAGATAACACGGTCCGGAAACTTTTCCCGTAAAAGATCAATGGTTTCGTTGCTTGTGTGCACGTAGCGCCGTCTTGTTGAAAGTAAACGTTGTCCAGATCAATACCATCCAACTCCGACCATAAAAAATCATTAATCATCGACGACCAAAAAATGCTTTAGTTTTGCGAACTGTGACTGCAAGATTTTCACCATTTTTGTAGTGAATTTTAATAATTTCAATGCGTTGTTGAGATTGTATCGTTCCATTTTTAGTAATGGCGTAGTTTCTACTTGTCAAATGTCAAAGAATAAAAGCTTCAAAAGTGACAGCTACCGAAATAGCGGGTCATTCACAATAACACCTCTCATTGGAAAACCCTTTACAATTGAACTCTGTTTGCTTTTTAGACGCTTCCAAGCTCTTTATTCGATTTATTTATTAATGCACCGAAAAACATCCATAGGTCTTTGGAGTATATTCCTGCCACTGTAGGAAAAGTTTGAGACTAGGGGCGTGGCACCTCCCATAAAACAAACGCTTAGTACACAAAAAAAATCTTAAAAAGCTAAATCTTTGCACCTTTTGTAGTCGAAAAAGATGGAAAATTGTTGGTGCGCAACACTTTGCGGGAAATATTTGGAAAAGGAGGCGTGGCACATCCTTTATAAGAAAAATGCAATACAAAATAGTAATTATTGCCGACTTTTGGAGAATAAAAGTAGAACTTAAATCCATATTCGTGGCACAAGCCAAAAGTAAGTACCTAATCTGTAAAAACTCTCACGAAAATTGATCGACTTTTAAGCCGAAAAGATGTCCTTACGGTCCCTGGCTGTCACATCTTTAATGCTTTTAGGATTCTGATCCAAACTGATTAACCAACCTTACAGAACTTCGTGAAAATAATTACATTTTCCCATCGACAGGAGAAAAAAACTCCCGTGGGACCTATCATCATTAACAAATATTAAGCAAAGTCCCAGCTGCCATAAAACGGCATTAAATGCCAATATCTCCTTGTCTACACATTCATACGTCCTATAATCCATTTTCGCTGCCAAGAGGCAATCTTCATTCTCACCGCGCGCACCACTCCATCAAATCCTTATAATTACCAAATTATATTCGAAGGAACAGATGTTGTACCGCAACCATGTCCAATGTGGAGGCGACGGCACCCATAAAACATTCCATGAATATGAGTATTGAGTATTCAACTTTAATTAGTCGCTCCTCGATAAATGGGATTTTATTTGTCCAGCTTCCGGTGCGCATCCATCATTCTAACAACTTTTGTTCCGCACTAAGACGTACCAGACCGACAGACATGTTCGACATTTCGTAAATACCCTGTCCCGACATTGTTTCATAATCCACCCCACTCAGAGATGAGATGGAAGGTGATGGTGGTGGGCCAGCATCCGCACAAGGATACCGAGACATGGAGCAAACAAATTTGCTCCGGCAAATATGTACGCAAGGATGTGCTCGGTCGCAACAGACGACGAAGGACTGCATTTGAATTGCATATTAAGGACGCTACATTATCATTTGCAAGTCGCCGGAAAGCTTCAAAGTCCGTATATCGATAATAAGGACGTAGCCTGTATTCGACTGCTGCGATTATGTATGCACACCGGGCTTAGGGGAAGGGAATGGTAATTTAAATTTGTATGAACTCGTCGGTGTGTTGGTTGATGTAATTAATGGCCCAAAGTAATTGGCACTTTTGCAGGCTTTAGGCGGATTTGTTCCGTCACAGTGTGGAGGACGTTTTTGTTGGTATGACACATGCTGTCTCATGACACATCGCAGGTTGGGCGTGCTTGGAATTTTGGCTAAGTAAAACCGTATTTAACAAAGAAGTGATGTTTCCAAAAATTTAATGAGCTTCATAGACGTGGGGAGCCATTCAAAAGTATTTTTGAATAACGAGGAGCCCACTCTAGGATTAAACGAAGTTGCTTCAAAGCCATACCAACATTTCTTAGACGAAGCTATTATGCTTCTGGTAGCCAACTCGTCACTGACAACAACCCTCGCATAGCGACCTTTAATTTTACACAGCATTAAAAAGCTTTGACGAAAATCTGGCGTCTTTGCTTGCTTTTAAATACTTCTCTCGACAAAGTTGAAGCTATAACGCTAGAAACAGTGCGCTGAGATGATTGCACTTGAATTGTTGTATACGTGTTCTTGACTCCTGGAAAGACCTTGAAATGTTCTGAAAGGCAGAGGGGATAATCTTCAATCTTCAAAGAAAACCCCAACGCAAACTCTTTCAATCAGCTCGTCGCTTTTAAGTATTGTCTAGGGCCTTCGATTGAAGCTTCTGCAGACGGACAATATAAACCAAAACCATACATGGCTATCGGTCTAAAAAATTTGATTTTAAGGCCTCATTTGGCGAGGAAGCCCCTTTTCAAAAAAGCGTAACCACCTAGCTCGTTCGTCAATTGAAGCTTCGTAGCCTCAATGATAGGTATGTTACACTGTGAAAAAACTTTAGTGGATGCCTGGGAGACGAAAGCCGATAGAGAAACGCCAGATCTTGAGAAGCTTGAACTTTTGGTGAGGGCTCTCAAGCAAAAAATGGCGCTACATTGAATCACTGTTCCTATTAGAATGCAGATCTATATAGACCGAAGTGAATGCTTCAAAAAAGTCTTAAAAACAATAGACTACTTATCGAAATCTGTTCATAAAAAAATCGGCTTAAGCTGGATTACGCCATGAGATTCTCCCATATTACCCCCATAGTTCCATTAGCAGTCACCTCTAATTGCCATGTTATAGACAAATTGTGTCGCATAAAACGATACAACGGAGAATCAGTAAAAAAAACTGCCCTCCACTACATTACCGACATCAGTTGCCGAATCAACTTCAACGTCCATTTTAAAGTGTACCACCATGGACAACATGAAATTAGTACAATTTTCCCTGCCCCTCAGCGAAATTCAATCAAATTATAATTTTGCAAATTTTCTCCCATGCATTCGCTTGTTGCACACAACTTTGCGCCTCCTCTACACACAGAGAAACACATCTGTCAATCGATTTTCATAATTTCCGTTCGATGTAATCATTTAAATTGGATTCCCAACTCGGAATGACTCAAAACATTTGCAATGCACTAGGCATTTGCAAAAATAAAAAAAATAACCCCTATACTACGATGTACATCCAGAGGATACACAGGATATTAAAGAAATATAAACTGAAATATCGCTGAGTACCAGTAGAGCCATCTTCGATCCGAATCATAATGAATAAGCGGCAAACAAAATGCAGATGCACATTAATATTCCACATGCTCTGCTACTCAAAGAACAGGACGAAGTGGCCATATGCGAGTGGGTATATGTGTGTGCACCACTCGAGTTATATGTAAATAGGAAACATTTTCCAGCTACACGAACCGCTTGCTCATGCGAGAAATTGGTTTCCTCAGTGTGGAGGCCGCAAAACTAGCATACGGATCCATCAGCATTCCTCTAGTTCGGATAGTGGCGTGTGTGTCACAAATAGCCACAGGATAATGGCCGAGTAGAGTGTCATGGTGTGTAAGAGCCACAAGGTAAAGCGCCAGCTAACCGCACCATACTACACCAACTCGTGTGTATGTGTATCATAGATGTGCATAAAAAGGATTTGCCAGCAGGATTCCCTTGCCATCTGCTTTCTCTGCGGGCCGCCCTTCAAGGCGGCCTCATTTAAAGCGCAATCACCATGGATGTGGCCATGTGCAAGTTCGAGTGCCACTCGAAGGTATTTATCCTGCTTGTCGAGTGGATGTTAATAATTATAAAAATGAAAAGGATCCTCTTTTACCATTTTTTAATTATTTTTTTTTGGCTGAAAAGATAATTTGTATAATACGAAACGAGTGGATCCTTGGCAGGGCTGTTTGAGTGCTCTTCTGGAGGGGATATTATCATGTTCTTAAGGAATATGCTTTCTAATTCGATTACTAAACGCTTCTTGTTTGGCAGAAGGACTCTGCTAACGAAATCAAAGCGAGAACACAAGTTTCCCATGAATCCGTTGAGGTTATACTTTCCGGCGATATTATGTCCTCTGGTTTGAAACAAATTCAAAACCAATAAAATTCATGTATGCCTGCAGTAGACCCGAGGCAGGAGTACCTACAATGGCTGCAAAGGAGACTTCAAAATTACTTAAAGCGAAAGATGCAGATGGATGGTGAAAAGTTTGAATCTAATTTGAGTTATAAATATTTAAATCGAGGAGCTGCAAAGCTATCTACCTCGCTGTAGGCAGTTCTTGGATAATATCGCTTAAAATGGAATAAATTTGAATACAACCGTTAGTGTATTGAATCATTTGAAATATCTGCACACAGAGGAGTTGTTTTAAGTAAGTTATGCGGGGCTTCATAGTGGTGGCAAATAAATGGCAACATTGTGAGAAAAAACTGATAGTTCTTGAAAGAAGTATCCGCGCAGCTTTTTTGCAAGCAAAATAAACCAACTGATGGGTCACGCAGACTTTTAAGTTCGGCGATTGTCTTTCGACTCAAAACGGCGCCTAGATTGAAAAGTGTTGGACTTTTTTTTAAAAAAGAGCGAAAGAGAATACAATTTGAAGACGCACTACAACGGTTGCAACAAAGTGGTACCCAACTTTGAACAGAGAGTAGAGAGTGCTGCAATTTTCAGTGCTGCCTCCTAAGCTCCTCAAAGCTTTCCGGAGAATATTCCTCATATCGAGTTAAAGGCCTTCTGAACAAGATTGACAATTTTTTAAATTTCAAACTCGTTATTCACGAGGTATTCCAAGTGGTCTATTATTTGATCGTAAGTTCGGGTTCAGAACATATCGTTCCAAGGCTAATGTCATAATAGTGGTTATTGGGACCGCATTCAAAGCGATAGAGGGAGTTAAAGATGCCAATTCGGTGCGAAGGAATAGCTACTGCGGCATTAATGACGATAAAAAAGGCTTTAAAGCTCGGCAGACTGGCATTTCAAACGACGAAAACACTCTCTTAGTGTGATGCTAGACGATAATCGAGCTAAGCTAAAAGTAGCAATCATTTTTAGTCCACAGGTGAAATTTTGCGACATTTTTACAAAATTAACCATTTCGTTCTTTATACCCTCTCGCATGAAAAATCTGAGGTACATCACAACTGAAGTCGAAGAATATTTTCAACGATTTTCCATTTATTCTATGTAACACAGGGCAAAACTTTTATCAGTTTTTAGTATCCACCTTACAAAAATCATACGAAACAACAACTGTAATAATATATTCCAAAAAAAAAATCTATTGTGACCTATTGAAAATTTATGGTTAAAACAATTATTCACAAACAATCCCAAAATATTTCTGTTGCTATTGCGCTGCACTGATAATAATTTTTAGCGTCCATTGTATAAAGTCACAATAGCAAAAATAAATTTCAATAAACTAAAGTTGAATATTTCGAAAAGTAGAGAAGGGTAACCGGTGAAAGACTACGATAATGAATGTTATTCTATTTATTATCATTCGATTTATTCACCGGGAAATGGAGAAAACTTGCGCCGAACAGAGACGATTATTGGTCCAGGTTTGTCACTGAGGTTTACGTTCATTAGGAAAAAAGAAAAATAACAATGAAAAAAAGAAAAATAGCCACCATTTTCAAATTGATCTTACATACTACATTCACTGTGGGCCTTACTAATAATCATTTTTAAGATTCGCACTAAATCTTTTGTAGGTCACAATCGCCAATTTCATATGCAAAATTTTTGTGGAAAGAATTGTAGGTTCGTAAAATGTAGCCTGGACTTTGCGTCGTACTTATAATAAACTTAAGCGTCGACTTTAAACTTACGGAAGGTCACAATCGAAAAATTTGCATTCAGAATGTAGCCATTTTGAACTTCTCAAACTTTAAGTCTGAGCTAAAAATGTTTATTGGTAATAGAAAAGTCATTACGCGGTAGACGTTAGTCCTTACAATTTAGCCTTTTAACATTCACAGTAAATATTTTGTAGGTCACAATATGCAGTTTTTCATGGAAAAATTGTGAGTTGGAAAAATTTAGCCTGGACACTAAAAATGATTATTAGTATCGCGGAAAGTCACTATTGTCCACTAGAAGACGTCAGCCACAAAAAAAGGACTCAAAACTGCAACTGCAACTAGCCTAATCTTCCCATAGCAACAGAAAACAATTCACTCTTACTTTCTCTATATAGAACAAAAATAGCGAGAACATTATTCAAAAGCACAGTGCCTCGCACAAAAGTGTACTTAAAAGCACACAACAAAAACCAAGTCAAACTATACTATATATTCTAGCTAAACAAACAAACTCAAAGCCATTGACAGGTACACTTTAGAACAAAACGATCACTCCACCAAAAATCAATTCACAATGGAGTGATAAAAAAGGAAAACATTACAAAAAAGAAAAAAAAAAGACAAACTCAAACATAGAACACAACATAACGAACGCATACTGCCACTGAACAGCTGAACATCCTCATACCTTTACACTTGAGACCCTTATGCGTGATACCATGCAACAGGGATCCACAATGATCGCAGAATATCGGCGACAGAAACGTACTCGTTTGCCATTTGTGAGGTATCTGATGAGCCTAATGTGAAAAACTGATGGAAAATTAACACGATCCGTTTCGTCGTCCTCGAAATCGAAATACAACACATAAACGAGGTGCTATCACTACGAGTTCTAAAATTCTAATAATTTTGCAATAGCTCTCCCCAATGACTTGTGCCTCACAATGATAAGTGCGCTTATACGAAACATAGTTTATTCATGGTATTTAAATTAGATGCAAAATAAACTGAAAGAAAAATACTCTTCAAGGACTTTGGCTGAAGTCCCCTCGACAAAAACAAAAATCATATGTAACAAAAATTCAAACGAATGTGGCAAATGTGAGCTGTAATGGTATACATAGAGAACATCATCATGGTCGGTGTACTTGTTCGAAAAAAAGAAAAGGAAAATAAGAGACGAGTGTGTAATGTCCTTTGGCAGTTCAAAATTCACATAGGGAGATGGGGAGCTATTGTTTTCTTTTTGTAAATTTGATTTCCATCACGCACCGGGGAGTGGAAATATAACAACGCAAAAATCTAACATGCGCCGGAATAAAACGAATCTGTTGTCGAAGCAACATAGCTGTGGGGCAACATCGCGATGGATCTCTGTCGAAAGACTATGCTGTGCGATTTTGTGCTCCTTAAAAACAAATAAGACCGAGTTCACAGCCACCGAGGGGGGCGGATTTATTAAATCAGCCGCGTACGAGGTATTATTTCGATATGGCACTGGCGCATGCGAGTAGTTGATATCATCCTGTGAAGTCAGGCAATAAATTGTCGTATTTTGAGAGACATCTTACGATGGTAGGGATATGTCGTCTATTTGTCTACTTGTGAGCGAATGTTTGCCATATGTGTTTGCCTCGGGTTAACGTCGAAACTATCTAGTAGGGTAATTTCCCGATTAAATGCGCACTCACTTGTAATGTCTGCAGAGAAACACGGATCAGAGTGAGGCGGGTTTTAGTACTGGTTTTAGTACTAGTGGTTTGTCTTTAGATTGTGGTGATTTTTTGTACAAAAACAAAAGGGCTCTTGCCATTTACATCTGAACTTGTAAAATCGAGTTAAGAGACAAATTTTTGCCAAACTTTTGAAATAAAAATGACGGCAGCGTTGCTGTCCGGGAGAGTAGGAGGTATGAAATCTAAAAATGCAATTTTTTGTGTCTACTTGGGGGAGATGTCTAAAGAAAATTGGCTGCCTAATGGAGTTGTCCGCCTAAGAGAACTGCCCCCCTTAGAGAAGTGCTTGCCTCCTTCCTGCAATGGAAGATTTCAAAGTACTTTTCACAAAATGGCAGCCATTTTAATTTTAGACTCCGAGGGTTTCGAACTTTATACAAAAATTGGATTGCACTATTTTCTGCTGCAAATACAATAAAACGGCCGCCATTTCAACGAGCTTGGTTTTCTCATAGGACTGCATTTTGAAAAGCGGGTGTTTCGAAAAAATCTCAGTTGTAGGACTCATTGAGAATTAACTGGCTATAAGACTAGGTAGGGAGTGTGTCTTCACTAAGTCAAGACACACTTAGATTGCTTTTTTACGGTGTAGAGGTTGATTACAAAAGTTAAGCTGCTGGCAGCCCTTTAGGGACGAATGGAAATTAGTTCTCACGGTTTTTGAACTGCCCTACCTCTTGTTAAACAGACTGCCCTGAGACCAAGTTCGATTTAAGTCTGTCGACAGACTTGTCACCCATTTTAGAAATTTTTGCAAGTCTTAGAGCTGCTTTAGAGGAAGCTAACTTCCCATGGATTTTAAGAGGAAGAAGTGGTTGAGATTTATCTAAATTTTTTTGGAATTGCACACACAGCGTCAAAAATACGGACACAGTTTTAAATAGTAGACAGCTACAACATTGAGGTAGTTATACAAACTCTGTCAACCTAGGCACTGCTGTAGATTCCAAGTATGAGATAAGCTCAGAAATAAAGCGAGGGATTGAACTTGCCAATAGATGTGGAGAAGATCTTCATCAAACCAGCTTTGATCTAAAACCATCCTCTTCAGATAAAGCGGCATGGAAAGCTATGCTTGCTTTCTTTACACGCTATTCATGATAGATTGTTTTTATAACTTTAAGGCTGTCAATATAGGCACGTGTGACAGATATCTAGTCAACTTTCTTATCTAGTCAACTTTCTAAGATTAGAGAGTTCCTCATACCCACCTTTGGAGGAAAGGTCTCTCAATATTTGAAGGTCGACAAGACTTTTATTTCACAGAGATTTTCGTAAGTCAATCCCGTACCTAGGTGGACAAGGACTTATGTGAGTTGTGCACTGAATTTCAAGTTGTACTTGAGGAAAACATAACTTTCGCTGTACCCCTTCATTTTAAAAGGTCAAGGGCTTCAAACACTTTTTGCCAATAACTCAGTTCGCAGCCCATACATTTAGGCACATTTTCCACTGACAACCATAACCACAAACCACTGACAATCGTACACCGCTTAGGTGTTAGTTACCATAACTTTTGCTTGCATTGAAAAAAACAGTTGCGAACAATAATTCATGTATTTCAGATTCTGCTGCAGCCTTTCACCTTGCGCTTTAATTTTATTTAAATAGGTGAGAGACAGATGCATACACCCGAGATGCACGTGCACCATCGACAACCATACAACCATCGTCTCTTAAGTATTATTAAAAAGTTTCCACAAGGGCTTTTCCGACTCTGAATATTATACTCTCGAAAGTTTTTCTTCGGGGGGTTTCATGCATAAGACCTCAAAGAAGAAGAAAAAAAATCTATAACACAGGTAGCAATATTTATAAAGACGATAAGTGCGGCGCTCGTCAAGAGGCTTTAGAAACTCGTTTGTCTGGGTCATGCGATTATATAAAAAATAACACCAGGCGATTTCACTTTGGCTGTGGAACAGCCCCTCTGACTCGCCGGTAAATTGAGTTCTAATGGAATACGGGAAGGCAGCAAGCTGCAGTTCCTACAAAGCGGAGTGGATGAATCTTTTGCATTGGGTATCATAGTATCAAAGACGTAGTAGTTTTTTCCTTGATCCACTCCGAACCATCTTAGACAATTTTTTTTGCATTTATGTGAAAAAATTATATATCTGGGAGCGACTTCTAGCTTCTAGCTAGAAAAATTTCTTAATCCCGCTAGTCACAGGTACGTATATCTAAATGGGTAAGAGAGGTATGCGGGTACTCTTTATCGGACAAATCGGCGAACCCCTCAGACGGACCAATGTCGTTTGAATATCTTTCAGGATAACAAATGTTCACGCAATTCTGATGTAATCGTACACTGGCTTAAGCTGGATTAATTTCCCATGAATTACAAAACAACGGATCCACACAACCTGATGACACTCAAAGAGACAAAAACGCTGATTTTTGCACTTTTTTCGACAGTAGTCAGGGGAAGACAGGAAGCGTTGAGTGGAAAAATTAAGCCGCAGTTGGCTTCTGTGGGCTTAAGCTCATGTCAAGTATGAAGGAAAGTCTACTGAAGTTCTATTAAATGCCTGATGTTCTGCATTAACTTTGTTATCGTTAGAACATGCAATTCCTATGCAATCGTGCACTGGCTTAAGCTGGATTAATTTCCAATGAATTACAAAACAACGGATCCACACAACCTGATGACACTCAAAGAGACAAAAACGCTGATTTTTGCACTTTTTTCGACAGTAGTCAGGGGAAGACAGGAATCGTCGAGTGGAAAAATTAAGCCGCAGTTGGCTTCTGTGGGCTTAAGCTCATGTCAAGTATGAAGGAAAGTCTACTGAAGTTCTATTAAATGCCTGATGTTCTGCATTAACTTTGTTATCGTTAGAACATGCAATTCCTATGCAATCGGGCACTGGCTTAAGCTGGATTAATTTCCCATGAATTACAAAACAACGGATCCACACAACCTCATGACACTCAAAGAGACAAAAACGCTGATTTTTGCACTTTTTTCGACAGTAGTCAGGGGAAGACAGGAAGCGTTGAGTGGAAAAATTAAGCCGCAGCTGGCTTCTGTGGGCTTAAGCTCATGTCAAGTATGAAGGAAAGTCTACTGAAGTTCTATTAAATGCCTGATGTTCTGCATTAACTTTGTTATCGTTAGAACATGCAATTCCTATGCAATCGGGCACTGGCTTAAGCTGGATTAATTTCCCATGAATTACAAAACAACGGATCCACACAACCTCATGACACTCAAAGAGACAAAAACGCTGATTTTTGCACTTTTTTCGACAGTAGTCAGGGGAAGACAGGAAGCGTTGAGTGGAAAAATTAAGCCGCAGCTGGCTTCTGTGGGCTTAAGCTCGTATCAAGTATGAAGGAAAGTCTACTACAGTTCTATTAAATGCCTGATGTTCGCCATTAACTTTGTTATCGTTAGAACATGCAATTCCAATGTAATCGTACACTGGCTTAAGCTGGATTACTGCCAAATGCGTTCTGTTCATAGCAAATACCCGGACGGATCGAAAAGAGGCAAAAACGAGGCTAATTTTCATATAAATCATGAAAAAACCCAGGCTAACCCCGTCAATCCTCTATCCCATTAAATTATTTCCCAGTATTACCGCTGCATATGCCCCACAGTTTTGAAAAACCCTTTACAGCGACAAAACAGACCAATTGAGATACCCCCCTCCTCCAGTCCTGCTTATAAAAAAAAACTTGTTCGCTGTTCAACAAAAGGCAGTTCATCTGTCTAACAATAAATTGATGAACCGTAAGGTCCTATTTTTTATCCATCCTTCTGAATTATATCTCCGAACGATGTATTCTTCGTCCGAGTCGAAAATTTATCTACAAAGACCGAATCACCATGAAAACCACATAAAGTCCTGTTTCTTTGAAGGCAACTTTGCACGTTCCTGATATCGATGGGCTTCGTGCGCACATCTTGAACAAAGTGACACACTAGACAAACTCACGCATATCTCACAAAGGATCACGTTCATCAGTTTCTACGATTTACAATATTATTGTGCCGCAAATGTTGCGTAATGATTTGAGTGGGAATTGTCCTTTGATATGTGGCTGTCACTTAGCGTGTGTGTAGGTGAACAATTTACGTACAACAGAATTATGATGTCCTTTGACAGAATTGATTCAACCAACAATTGCGGTTTTCCTGTCGACGCGATTTTCAGTTGGCAAGAAGACACAATGTAAATCCGCTCTGTTGACATTTTTATGTGTCGCCTATTTTCGTCCGCAAAAAGGATTTACCCTCTAAGAGGATTACACTTTTGAATGTTTCCTCGAAACCACACACACACACACAAAATTCCACTTAAGCGAGCGCATAATATCCCATTCTGTCGGGTCGCTATATACGTACACAGGATACAAAAGGCTTTGGCAAGGTCAAAGCCATTTCCCTTCGGAGTGGGCCAGGGGGGCTGCCATGCCATACACCAGCGGATAAGAAAGAGCCAAGCAATGATAATGAAAGTCGGTGATGGTTGTTGATGACAGATTACATGTGATGTATGTGCCTATGTCGACGACGTTGGTATTAAGAAGATACATGGAAATTATTGTGCCTTCTCCTTTGGCGCGCGTACCACACAAATTTTGTTATTGTTCGCAGGCGAAAGGGCACGAGAAAAAAAGGAATAACAGAGACAATGGAGAGACTATAAAAGGCGACCGCCTGGTGAGTGGATGCCAATTGACCTTCGAGATGTGTACGCGCACTAGAAAATAGGGGACGCATTTAAGGATCCATAATTAGCTTGACATTGTCCGACTGCTCGAGTGGATAAAGTATGAGACCTTCAAAATTTCATTCGACTTTTAATATTCGAGAGCGTTGAAGGTAATTAGGCTCAAGTAGTCGACTATCGTGGTTAATGGATCACAATCGATTCTGTAGGGACCACGAAACAGACGCAGATAACTGTGGGTCGTAAAGTTCCGTTTCCAAGCCATTTGACTTTGCGGCTTATGGACTTGGTGTCTGTTTATTAGAACTCTTTGTGGCCATAATAGACGTAGTTGTCTGATTACTGAAGTCAAATGTCGGACGCATAAGTTTGTTTAACCAAATGTAAGGGTGGTCTCTACAGTGGGCGAGACTCGAACTTGGTTAGGGAGCTACTCCTGTCCAAAATACGTTTTCTTATTGGTATCGAAGACTTTTCGGACTGCAGCATTGGTTCGATTTCCATGTCCTAGCCCTCTTATATGACTGAAGTACAATTTTAGTGGCTTTGACGAATGTATCAGTGCAGCTTCTAAAAAACTTGACAACGCAAAAAACACCCCAATCAAAAATCTTCGAAGCTTGAGAAGCTCCAGAATTTCGCCTCTAATTTATGTTGATCTTCGCTCTCAAGCAGCATTAAAATAGCATAGATTTTTGAGGTAAATCGTTTCCCCAAAAGGCTGGAATACAATTCCCTACAAAAAAAATAAAACAGTTGTGGTACTTAAATGCAGCCTTGTGGTAGTCCAGTTGTGACTTAAAATTATTTTGAGAGTCTTACATTATAGTAGAAAGTAAGCGGTTGCTTATTGCATTTCTGACTTTTTTCTTCATTGCTGCTAGAATAAAATTTGGAAGAACACCGAAAACAGCAGTGGGACACACACGCAACCTTGTGGTACCTAACTTTTCATTTAAGACTTCTTTACTAATTTTACAATTAGAGCAATGTCCATTGTAAGTTGCATACGACCGCTCTATAGGTCGTTTCTGCCCTTAAGACTCTTTACAGAACACAAAAGGTGACAGTGCTAGTATCCAGCCTTGCGGCAGTCCACTTTTGACCCCAAATTATTAAGACAGTTTATTGAAATGCGAAGTAAGCTGTTGAATAATATTGCCGCTGTTTTTCTTTTGTGCTGCTCTTATAAAATTTGGAAGATCGCTTGAAACAGTAGTGGTGAAAGCGCACAACCTTGTGGTATCCCGTTTTTTTTCGGATTTTTCTGATACCTTTTTATTATTCGAGGAGCAATGCCCATTGGATTCCATGGCTTTTATGCGTCACTTCTGCATGAAAAACTCGTTAAAGACCACAACATTTGACAGTGTATGTATCCAGCCTTGTAACAGTCCACTTTTTAATACAAATTCCTACGTCAGTTTTTTTTTGACACTAACCACGAACTTCTGCAGATCTCTACAAACAGCAGTGATACTTGAACATAGCCTTTCGTGTGATGCTCAAAAAATTCGTTTAGTAACAGCTATAAAAAGAGGGGTGCTGCTATTTAGCCTAAACTGTTGAAGGTCCCTAAAAACAGCAACAGGTGCTTGTATACCCCATTGTGGTACACCACCTTTGCCTCAGAATTGCTGCGCGACCACAGTTAATAGACGAGGTCCGTTGCTGTTAGAGAAAAAAAAAACCTGTTAGAGATTGCTAAAAATAGCACAGGTGCTTGTATGCAACCTTGTGGTACCCAATTCTTTGAGCTTAAAATTATCTGGCCCCTTAAAATTGTCAATGACTTCTCTAATTAGCAGGGCTCTAAGAACAGAGTCTCAATTTAAGCTGGTATATGCTTTATCGATTTCCTTCGAAAGGAAACATCTGTAACTCTTCAAGGCAAATAAGCCTTCCAGCACAAAGCTCTCTCCGCAACATTGAACTTCGTTAAGAACCATTCCCATTTACAATTCTTATAAGTTGATAAACTGGTTTCTAAATATTTTTTCGACGAGGACGATTTAACAGATCTACTGATTGACAACAAAGACTGACACCTTATTGCAACAATGAAACTGTCTACTAACAAAGTCCATAGTGAACCATCGAAACTTTTTAAATAGACAAACCTTTTCTAAGCTGACTAGGAGCGATTGTGTGGGGTGGAACGCAGTGTGGAGTGGCTACTTCTCTCAATGGAATAGTTTTTGCTTCGATAGTTTGATCTCGTTGAAAGCATGTGACAAACGCGTCTTCCTAGATGAATCCGTGTTAGAAACTAGGATTCTCTACGTAAATAAATAAATAAATAGTTGGCAAAATAAGTCCGTAAAGGAACCCAAGATCTAGATTCTTACAGTGAGTTGTTAATTTTTTGGGACGAATGGAAGGGACCTGCCGAGATTTATTTGAGAAGCTTTTTAAAGGCAGTTATGCTCTGAGATGTTTGCCAGACATTCGCGAAAGGTTCTAAAGTGTAAATTATGTTTTTCTGGTTATTAAACCAGAAGTAGTACAGCAACCACTGACCCACTGCTTGTACTCCTCCCTCTCCCCTATTTCAGACTAGTAAGAATCTGCGCCGAGCTTTCAGTTGACGGTGACGGAAAGGTGTCCAACCCTAGACATTTCTATGTGTCAAAGTTTCTCCGAATTTAAATAAATACCAATTGTGGCTGCAAATTTAACCAAGCAAAAGTCATCGCCATTTTATGTAAAAAAAAGGACATTCGCGGAACACACATAAACCAAACTCCCCGCGGTAAGTGTGAACGAACGTTCCAATTATCATATCATACACACAGGCATGTTCTTCCACTGCTATGCAAATCGCCAATAGCCACGCGAAAGAGCAGTTTTCTTTTTTCTCTCCCTCTTCGAAACCCTGCCCCAGCCTAGTGGAACCCACTTGGTCGACGGGTATAGGCGGCCTTAACAGGTTGTCGATTGTCGTCTGTAGGAAACACGCCAACAAAATTGAGGCAGCAATTTCATTTGCAAATATTTGCATATAATTTAGTGGGCTCTGCGGCGCGGCGTGTCGCTGCCTTTCACTACAGTGAATGGGCCTTTTTGTTCTGCGAATCAATGATTGTACGGATTAATTTATTTACTAGGCACTCAATCAGTTTTAATCCTTTCACTGTGTAACCTCCTCAGCACAGCATAAAGGATGTGATTGCAGAGGTACGAGGCACTCGCATTTTGACAGATCTCGTGCGGGTTCTTTTCGCCTTGTATTTGTGAGTTTATATTGTTCACAAGTCGAGCGTGTAATTTATTCAGGTCAGGTTTGAATTTATTATTCAAACACAGCACAATATCGGAAGAAGGATTCAAACAAAGGAAACACAGCTCACTACTGCCTACCGAATTATTAATTGTTGAATTTGTTAGCAGCAGGTACATATTTCTTTTGACTGTGTGTGCGGATGAATGGAGTCCTTGTTGTGAATAATTTTGTTTTTTCTTCTGTTATGCTTGTCGCATGCATTAGCAGGTAGAGCAGAGACTTTGAAGTCTTTTCCACATGAATAAGAATAAGAATGATAAGGAAACGAAATTTGTGTATGTTTTTTTTGCGAAACCAAGTGCCTGTGTGAAGGTAATAATCTCGAAAAAGACTTCCTTTTTAAATGAATTTTTCATAAGTGACAGGGCCGGAGTTTGAGTTGTGGCCGCAATTCTTCTGGGAAAATCAATATTTTCTGAAAGAGATTTATGAGAAAGTTTCGGGGTGGATGAAGTGACACTACACAAATTATTTATGGAGTCCTTTCTGCGATATGACTACAGAGGGCGTCATTTATTTTCAATTTAGGTCGTTTGTTGAACATCAAAGTGCCAGATATTTTAAGGGGGGGATACTAGACAAACGATGGGAGTTTTTTGTACGTCTGTTCTTTGTAGGGAGCAAATATTTTCTGCGCTGGGTATTCAATTTTTATGGTTGGCAGGGTACTTCCGTGGTTGGATTTGAATCGTTTTATGGGGTAGCTAAGAGGGTTGCTACTATAAACGGAATTTCATCCAACCAAGGAGTAGCTAAAGGTCTGCTTTAAAAGCGACCAACCATATCCGGGTCACAAATATATGCATATCGTGTTTTTTTATATCCGGGTAGAAATTTAAAATTTACTTGCATTCTATCCGGAAATAAACATTTGTTATGTCATTCCAAACTTATTTTGTATCCAGAGCAAAAAATAAAATTTTCTTACCGGGTCAAAATTCAGATTTTTTTTAATCCGGGTTGAAATTTTGAACTGATCTGTATTTTTGTCGGAAACGAATATTTTTTCATACTTCCTCTGCATTCCGGTCAAAAATAAAATTTTGTTTACCCGCGTCAAAATTCAGTTTTTTTTTTATCCGGGTAGAAATTTATAATTTACATCATTTCTATTCGGAAACGAATACTGTCGTGTCAGGGTCCATATTTCAAACTTCTTTTGCATCCCGATCAAAAACGAAACTTTTTTCACCCGTGTCAAAATTTAGATTTTTTTTCTATACTGGTAGAAATTTCCAACTTATCTCTTTCCTAGCGGGAACCGAATATTTTTTGAGTTAGGGTTATCATTTCAAACTTATTTTGTATCCCGGCCAAAAATACAAATTTGTTTACCCGAGTCATAATTCAAATTTTTTATTATCCGGGTAGAAATTTCCAACTTATGTCTTTGCTATTCGGAAACGAATATTTTCGTGTCAGTGTCAACATTTCAAACTTCTTTTGTATCCAGAGCAAAAAAGATTTTTTTTTTAACCAGGGTCAAAATTCAGATTTTTTTTTATCCGGTTAGAAATTCCGAACTGATCTCTATCGTAGTCGGAAACGAATATTTTCATGTCAGGGTCAACATTTCAAACTTCTTTTGTTTACCGATCAAAAATGAAAATTTGTTGACCCGTGTTATTTTTGTTTTATCCTAGTAGAAATTTCCAACCTTTCTCCAGTCGGAAACGAATAGTTCTTAAGTAAGGGTTATTATTTCAAACTTCTTTTGTATTACGGTCAAAAATAAAAATTACATTTTTTAATTATCCAGGTAGAAATTTGCAACTTATCTCTTTCCTATTTTCGTGTCAGAGTCAACATTTCAAAATTCTTTTGTATCTTGATCAAAAACGAAAATTGTTTGACCCGTGTTAAAATTTAGATTTTTTTCTATCCGGGTAAAATATTTAATTATTTCTTGTCCGGGTCACAAATGAAAATATTTTGCGTCCCGATTAAAAATTAAACTATTGTATAGCGGCTCAGAAATTAACTTTTTTCATCTAGGACAAAATTTCGAATTTGTTTTTCTTAAAATTTCAAATTTTACGGGTCACAATGAAATTCATATCTCGTCCGTATAGGTATTTAAATTTATCTTCATCCCGGTCGAAAATTAGAGTTTTGACGTGTGAACGCAGTTAGAGAAGACACCGCACCATTAAAATGAAGCGCGCTTTCCTCTTAGACTTATTGGCTCAGAAGTCTGTCCATATCGGACTATAGAGTCTTTGACATAATTATAGGTGATATATCCTTGTTTTCGAATGAAACGAGCACCTCGAGGTGGTCCGTTGATCATCCGTTGACACTTTGGACACAAATTGAAATATTTTTTCTAATTTTAAATCGTACATGAGTATTGGGTTCTACAAGTGTGACACGCAAACGTGCTGCTCTTCAACCACACCAAACTCAGCAGACACCCTGTAAAACGCTGCTAAAATATATGCTGCCCTTCGCAATGCAATAAGCAGAAAACTTAAGATGATACGCTTTTGATATTCGCCGGGTATACATTTTCAATCAGCCTCTCCTCACATCCTGTGGTCCAAACTGACAAAGTATAAACTATATAAGGTATATATATATAATATATATACCCACCCACCGCTCACACCACAAATGATGCCGCCGACGATGCAAGCCGCCGGCGACAAGAGCAGTATATTATTCTGACAACTCCTGCGTAGGATGTGAAGCGAGTGTGTAGTCAAACTAGAGGGAAAATATTTGCAAAAAATGGGAAAAAAAAACCTTCACCACCACTTTGCCTGTCGCTTTCATTTACAGAGTCCTCCCCCGGCTGTTTCTGTTTTATGTGTGGAAAATAAGAAATTATGCTTGTGCCTTGCGTAAGGACATGTACATTTACGTACACGAGCACGTATTTACAATTAGCCTCCATTCTCTCCGACCAAATGAACGGTATTTACTTTTATCTTAATTTTGTATGAGGGTATTGGAAAACAGGAAAAAGACGCTCGCTACCCTGTAATAGAACATCTGGCTGTTCCCGATTAATTCCAGTGAAATTATAAAATCAAAGAACATTTTGATTTAAGGCCGAGGGTACCAGGAATGCTGGCGCCACTGTCGGTGAAATCGCCCTGGAGGATACGTAAATGATATATCTACGGTGTGTTTGTCTATTATTTCTTTGATTGTATTTGAAATAAATCACAGGGTCTTTTGCACAACCAGTACGAAGATGAAAGGGAAAAATGTTCTTGTCCTTGGGAAGTGCGTGCGGCGGTTTTTTGTTTGGATATTTCCCTTTGACGAAAGTTAGAAAGCACATACATTTTCATTCGTAAAGAGTTTGAGCGGTTCGATAATGGTGACAGTTGACAGTTGGGAAATTTTAAGGTGGAGCGGGCGGTTTTTTTTTAGGCGTACCTTCAAACTGAATTCGTTAGTGTTGAGGATTTTTTTAGGAATTTTTTGGGGAATGGTAGCACTGAGAAGAATGCCGTCACCTTGAAAGGTGGTTTCAATTGTTCTCATTCCCGAAGCAGGAAAGGCTCCATATAAAAATATCCAAGGACTTTCGATTATTCAGTCAAACCGAAACCAACTGGCTGTCGATTAGGGGACGCAGATATACTGACGTACACATTGGAAAAAGTTGGACTTTACAACCTTCTTCCTTCCTCCTGTGCGATCCAAGGGAATTAAGCTACCCAAGCTAGGCTTTTAGGATATTAACCAGTGACTGCTTTTGCTTCACTGCCCTGTGTCAGACAAAACACTCATGCAAACCCAGTTCGCAATTCCAAAGATGAAGTCATATAGAGGATACTGGGCCATAGCTAGTTAAACCTGGTCGATACAAAAATATCCAAGAAACTTGTACGACTTGTAAAGACTCAAGGCCTCCAAAACCGTTAGCACGATTAACGACTGCAGCACCTTAGGTAGACATGTGCAAGAATTAAGTTCACCCGACAATGATTTTGGCAGAAGCTAGAAAGAGGAAACTACTAGCAACTTTCTCTGTACATATGTTTCCCTTGCCAATCTTGAGAAGCTTGTCTTAGTAAGCTACATTCTCAGCGGCCTTGATAACAGCTCCGGCTATTATTCACAGCTTTACCAAGAGCAGTAAATGGTTTCCTTAGGGACGTATCAAGGCATCCCCTACCCGACTCCACTTCGACCGCTGTTGTATGTTAAACAAACAAAAATTTCATTCGTTCGTACAGTTCACACTCGCTTTATACATATACTTCTTTGCACAGAAATTGTCTTCTCTCGGTAGCTAATTTTTTTGCGGCTAAATTTGCTTTTAGGGCGCTTATGACGACATACGAAGGATGTGCGACCGTAGGGCCTTATGGAATAACGTAAGTCATTACGTCGGTCTGCAAAGTTTCAAATGTCTCTAAGTGGTTTATTGAATCGAACCCAGAAACCAGCAGTTCAAACTTCAGTCTTTTAAAACGAACAAGACTGAACGAACAACACAGACTGTTGTTGTCAACATTTAGATCTGTCTCTTTGCAAAATAAGTTCAGGGACAATTGACCCCAATTGATCCCATTACTCCCATCCCCCCCCCTTTACTTGACCCCTACAAGGATTCAATGTTTTTTTCGCGTAACACTCCTTTTTTTAAGATTTATTGAGACAAAAAGAAAACCAATATCGATCTATCAGCGATTTTGTTTAATGTTCAACCGTCTCTCCGCAACACTCCAGCTGGGCCACTTCAATTTTTCTATCCCAAAAACAATGCAAAGAACATCATAAGAGCACGTTCAACAGAACTTTTCCCCGTCATGGACTTTAAAAAGTTAATAACAGCAAAAGTACCATACAACAAACAGAAAATGTGTTACTCGGGCGTATACGTAACATTTGTTGCCATTCGGCGAGTTTTTATTTCTTCGGACAAAACTTTCGTGCTAAATTAAATTTAAAACAAAAAGCACATCCAGGGACTGTATGGGTCTCCATTCGACCCAGCCTCAGTTCGACACAAGGACACTTGCCGACAAGTAGGTCCCTTTGCGACATGTATGTACCTACAATCGTTAGCAGATCCTTAACGTGATTTCTCTTTTGCTGCTGTTGCTCTGCTTCCAATTTAGGGCAGATTTTTTTCCCCCAAATGGAGGTGAGTCCTGGGAGGCGTACGCAAAAAATAACGAACGAACGAAGAACTCTTGTTGGAATAACTTTGGAGTGCGCGATTAAATGACCACACTCCGAGTTTGTTTTTTTGTATACGACATTTCACGAACTCAATAAAAAAAAATCTGAAAAAGAAACAGCCTCATCCTCAAGGGAATTTTAAGGAGAAATACCGCTTTGAGTGTCATTGAGCCAGTATTGGCGCAGGCGGGTCATATAAACTACCGAACAGATTGATAAATGTTTTTTAATTAATTTGTAAGAATCCGCTCCTTCCGCGGACGAGAAGGATAATTAAATCATCAAAAAAAGGATTAAAACGTAATTACACTTCAATTATGATTGGTGTAAGACCAGAAAACGACCACGAATCGTCTTAAATTGGTTTCGCTTTGGAATTTCGGGGCGCTCTTGTTGCTTGCGGTTTATTTACACTATATCCATACACACAAGGATTGTATAAGGGCGGATGTCAGAGGGGTTTGAGGAAAATAGAAGCAGAAGCATATCATAGAAATATTAGGATACAGTTGAGAGAAGTAGAAGTAGAAAGAGCGGGTTGTTGGGGGGTTGAAAACGAGGGGTTACTTTTCAAAATTTACCTGAACATTTAAGCCCCTGATGGTAGATACCATACAGCAGAGAGCCACAGTGATCGCAGAATGTGGGGCCTGCATAGGTGAATGGTTCGAAATGATGTACGGTTTTTGGTGAATCCTGTGGGAGTAATAAAAACACAACAAAAAACAAAAAAAAGATAGAAAAAAGAAAAACCAAAAACAAACCGAAAAATGTTCAAAAAGAAAATGAATACGTGAAAAATTAAAGGCACATATGATTATTCTGGGATATACATGTGTGTGTTTATGGGTATGAGTGAAAGCCAAAATGGGTGGACATCTGTGTGCGAAGTTTGCTTAATGGTTTCTACAGTCTAGTGCATGCGGACTACTCTTGGACAAAAGATGATTTACAATGAGCGAAACGGAATTTTCTTTTCGATGCGAAACCAATGAGAAAACTTCACAGGATGTACTGTTTATGGATGGAGAATATTGCCTGTGTGTTTGTGTATGAATTGATGTTGAAAATATTATCGCATAACTATAGTAAAACTTACGGAATCGATTCCTTTGTCTTTGCCCGGGCAAATGAAGGTGACATACTCATGGCAGCGTTTGTGGACAACAAATGAACAAACTGGAAAGAGACAAGTTTCGTTAGTCGCAATCGGTGAGTTTGGCCGTTGAAAATTACCTTGACATTGGAATCCTTGTTTGCCAAAACCCCTGAAACGAAGAGATGAAAGAATGTATAAATTAATCGAGAATTGCCGATGAATATAGAAATGATTTGAATAGGTAAAACCAACCGAATGAGTGGGACAACAAATACGAATGTTACAACTTCTACCACCACAACAATCAATTAGCATGTACCTCCGGAGAGTGTGTTGTCGCTGTAAATAATTCTGCACTGAAAAGCACTCTGGCAAATGTCAGATAAAGCGACTACTCGCTTCGTTTTTATTTGTCTGATAACGAGTCACGTAATTTATTTATTACTAGCTGACGCGGCGAACTTCGTTCCGCACAAAATCGTTAATGTACTGAATATAATAAATAAATATGCACATGCTGCTTCATTTAATTCGGTCAAATCAAGTTCTTCTTCTTCTCAAAAGTTAAACTGAAGTACATATAACAGTGTCGATGTTTTTCAATCAAACCGCAATGATTGACGTGTCGACCAACCGCTTTTCCATTGAGCTATTCACATACAATTGACCATGGGAACTCAAGATTGATGCCACAAATATACAGAGATTGTCTCGTGCATATGTTTTCATTTCCAATCTCCTCTACGTCATTTTTAATGCAGTGTCGCTTTTTCCTTTTATCGAGTGCTTGTATCATCAATCAGTAGAAATTCTTCCACATACTGGGACTTATAAAAAATATAAGTTTTATTAACTCCAAATAACTTTCATCAACTAATATTGTTAATAAATTAAAATACGCCAAATCTTCGAGTTTATCAGACACGACTTTTCATCGTTGAATTTTTGCATTTTGAAATTATGTGTCTTTCATTTTTCGTAGATTATTACAAAAGCGTTCCCCAACTTTTTCGTCGGTAGGTAGGTAGGTAAATGGGTGCTCTTGTGGCGGCTGCCCCAGCTTCACATAGACCATAAGTTGGATCCATTGTGGCCAAACTTATGCGTAAGTGTCCCTTTTTGCAAGACAATATTATCCCAAACGCAGCCATTTTGACAGTCTTTTCCATTCTTACTACGAAAGTAAAAGCACAAACTTAACATCTTCGCCTTGAATTTTCACCTTAAAATCGTCACTTCAATTGATTGGCGATATTCCAAATTCTCCTTGCATTACGGGTTCGATGCGAAAGATTTGATCTTCTGGCTCGCGTCTTTTACCACAAATGTAATGAAAACTGACGATAGAGAAACAAATTCGGGCAGAATATAACTTCCTATGGTCATCAAAGTTTCAAAAACGATATCGTCCCGACGATTATTGTTGTACGGAATCTGACCCCTGGGTTTTTATTCTTGTTTGACCGGAGACCAGTCCAGTGCGAATCATCGAAATCGGTCAAGGCGTTCTTAAGTTTCAAGCGCAGTAACTAACGTCACTCTCATCAAAATCGGTTCTAAATGAAAAAATTTTCAGGTACTTTGGTTTGTTTTGTTGGCGCTCACAGACCCACCCCAAGCGCCACTCAATTCTGAATCGAATGGATCATTTATTTTCACAGTAGGTACCGCCTTTAATAGAATTTAATTTCCTAAAATCACTGATGACACGCACTGCGCTCCGAGTGGGAATGCATATTTTTTCAACTCTCTCCAAATCCCATCAAGGACTTCTATATCGATTTCAAACCTAAATCGATCCCACATCGCCTTAGCGCAAATATACGTACCACCCAACTGCCTTTCCCATTCGAAATCAAAATCAGATCAAGTCCCAATAACTGAGCCGTATTTTTCTTGTTCTTATTTAAATTCAAATCCCTAGCAATACACATTGAAAAGAGTTCCCAGAGCCTGTTGCGACCCTAGCTCACCTTCAGATATGGAACTAACAAAAGCAAAATCACGTAGAACATTGACAATTTTGTTTTCCTCTTCCGGATCCAATAAGCAACATAGCCTTTCACCTGAATGGCTCTGGAATAGGGAAACAATATGCCGAGAATAAATATTTTATTCCAAAAAGTGATTTTCTTGTCTCTTCAAGATTCATTCTCGGGACGGTTCCTTTTCGAGTGCGAACGCCATCTGTCTGAATACGATATCACTCATGAGCAGGTCCGGTATACGTATAGGTACATCCTTTCAACTCTTATTCCAAGTAATATAAATTGCGAATTAGGGATACACGATTTTATTCGGCTCACTGTGGGATTGTCTGTACGAAGTGTTCACTATCAGCAAGGGCACACTTGCACGGACTTGGCGTTGTTTTTTTTTTACCTCCGTCCTACAACAAAAGTAGGTATCCAGTCATGTGTGAGAATTTGGCAAAAAATTATATCCCAAGATACATATGTCCTGGTGCTGGCGGACTTTATGAATTTGCCAGGCACAAAATGTAAATTAAACTCGCTCTCGCACAACCCAAGGTCTGCATACGTTTGGAAATTTACAACAGCCATTTGTTTAATGTCTGGAGGGCTGCCAGGATAGGTAGCAATTACCCGGAAGCACATGACTGCAATGGGTATTCGAAATGTTTGCAATCACAAAATGGTCTCGGGCTCAAGTGAAATTATATGCGTTCTCGCAACAATGCAGCTCCGCAGAAGTGGCACTCGGGGACAGGGGGGGATGCAAGTGGAAATTTGTGTTCGGTGACGAAAACGCTTTCGGGATACATGCTGAAACAAAGGTAAACATCTAGAACTATCCCTACACAGTATGGACTTGCTTCTGAAAGGCAATTCAGCAGTTGACTGCGACGATTTTAGTGGCGCACAGTGGGTTTGAGTGGGATTTTAGTGGACGGAGGAATTTTTCTAATTTCTGCGACGTGTTCCTTGGACCCCTTCCAACTCATTTACACGATTTTATCGGATGCGTCAAACTACCAGAGGTCACAAACTGAGGAAAAGTGGCGTCGGACGTGATTTTGCTCCTGAAAGTAGGTCACAAAAAATTTCCTAGCGTGAGGTCCAACAATACTTTACAGATTACGAATTGTTCAACCCCACAAGTGGTGAACTAAATTAACGAAGCAGTCTTTGAGAGCATTTCTCTTTTGGCATTTTCGTCCCACAAAAACACAACATTGGTCCACTGTGCGCCGTGGCAATGGATTCGTAATGCGCTTAGCAATCTATTTGTTACCACGTCCAGAGTAGCTTCGCGAGAGGATGTAGGTGAAGAGTTAATCTCTAGTGTTAGTTGCATATGCAGGCGATGAAGTGCTGCAAAAGTACACTTGGAAAGTTTAATCCCTTTGGAAAGAGAATGGCTAAAATGGGATGACAGCTCTTAATGACTCGACTATGGAGTGAATGACAGATGGAGTGTTAGTGTTAGTGAAGGAGATAAAACTTGGATTGTACTTTTTGCACACAAATTTTAAGGCACGTTTTTTTTTACGGGCTTTCCGAAGGGTTTTTTTGACGATTTTTTGGCAGGTTTACCGAAGCTTTTTGTTGACTTGTTTTTGGAAGTGTTTCTGGGTGGGTTTTTCGACGCGTTTCTAAATGCCATTTGAATGGTTTTTTGAGTAGTTTTTGGACGGTTTTCTGTCAAGTTTTTCGACAATTTTTTTAGACTGTTTTTGTCAGGTTTTTCGATACGTTTCTGGATGCGTTTAGGCACGAGTTTTCCGAAGCACTCATGGACGAGTTTGTGATAGGTTTTTCGACGCATTTCTGTGTGTGTTTTTTTGGACAAGTTTTTGGCAGGTTTATCGATTCGATTTTAGAGATGCTATTGTCAGGTTTTTGGACGGATTTCTGCTTGCGGTCCGGATTGTTTTCGACGAGTTTCTTAACCCGTTTATGGATTAGTTTTCTGGAGGTTTTTCAACGCTTTTTGCCGACTTTTCTGTTTACCATTTGGATGTGTTTTTTTAAGAGTTTTTTAAAAGCTTTTTGTCAACCCTTTCTTCGACCGGTTTTTGTTAGGCTTTTCGACGCGTTTCTGGATGCCCTTTGAATTGGGGTATGTCTAGTTTTCCGACTCGTTTTTAGACGGGTTTCTGTCAAGTTTTTGGACAATTTTTGTAGACTGGTTTTTGGCAGGTTTTTCGATACGTTTCTGGATGCGTTTAGGCACGAGTTTTCCAAGTTTTTCAAGGCACTTTTGGACAAGTGTGTGATAGTTTTTTCGAAGCATTTCTGTGTGGGTTTCTTTGGAGAAGTTTTTGAAGAGGTTTTGTCAGGTTTTTTTTGACGCGTTTCTGAATGCATATCGGATTGCTTTTGACGAGTTTTCTTACTCGTTTTTGAATCGGTTTTAGCAGATTTTTCAACGCTTTTAACCCTTTTTTCGACCGGTTTTAGTTAGGCTTTTCTTCGCTTTTGGGCGACTTCTTTTTGACCCGATTTTTTTAATTATTTTTGGACGCGTTCTCAACGGGCTTTTCGACGCATTTCTTGATGCCGTTTGAATATTTTTTTGACTAGTTTTTGGACGGTTTTCTGTCAAGTTTTTCAACAGTTTTCTTAGACTGGTTTTTGGCAGGTTTTTCGATGCGTTTCTAAATGTGTTTTGGCACGAGTTTTCCAAATCTTCCGAAGCACTCTTGGAAATAGTTTTTTCGAAGCATTTCTGTGTGGAAGTTTTTGGCAGGTTTATCGACTTGTTTTTGGAGGGGTTTTTGGCAGGTTTTTGACGGGTTTCTGAATGCGTTTCGGATTGTTTTTTTGGACGAGTGTTCTAGCCTGTTTATGGATTGGTTTTCTGGAGGTTTTTCAACACTTTTTGCCGACTTTTCTGTTTGCCATTTGGATGTTTTTTTTACGAGCTTTTGCTAGTTTTTCAAATGATTTTTCTCAACCCTTTCCTCGACCGGGTTTTGTTCGGCTTTTCGACGCGTTTCTGGATGCCGTTTGAATTGGTTTATGTCTAGTTTTCCCACTCGTTTTTAAACAGGTTTCTGTCATGTTTTTCGACACTTTATGAAGACTAGATTTTGTCGGGTTTTCCGATGCGTTTCGGCACGAGTTTTCCAGGTTTGGGAAATTTTTTTCGAAGCATTTCTGTGTGGGTTTTTTTGGAGAAGTTTTTGAAGCGGTTTTTGTCAGGTTTTTTTTTGACGGGTTTCTGAATGCATATCGGATTGCTTTTTCCGAAGCAATTTTTTTTTGGCTGAGTTTATGGAAGGTTTATCAACACTTTTTATCGACTCGTTTTGGGAACGGTTTTTTGCTGGATTTTCGTCACCATTTTGACTCCTTTTTGGTTGGATTTTTGACTCATTTTTGGAAGCGTTTTTAAAGGGCTTTTTTAATCGTTTTTGGACAGGTATTTGCACGTTTTTTGATGAGATTTTCGACTCGTTTTTGAAAAGTTTTTTAACTGGTTTTGATACTTTGGTCGATTTGTTTTTGAGCGGGCTTTTCGGACGCTTTTTTGACGGTTTTGGCACTTATTTCGACTCATAATTGGGCACGTTTGTAAGCTTGTCTTCGCACATTTTTCAATTCGCTTTTAAGGGCGTTTTGGAAGACATTTTAAACCCGTTTTTCTACAAGTTTATAAATACCTTTGTTGGTGCTATTTCGCGTTAGTTTTTTTTTAATGAGTTTTCGAACGATTATTTGAATGCCAATCACTTCTGTTCTGTTCTGGGCAACTGGAAAAAACCTGCTCGGGATAGCAGAGGATGGAAGACAGATGTAAGTGCCAAAGTAAACAAAATATGAGTACACACCCATTTACATCCAGCGTTTCCTTTTTGCAAAGTTTAACAGCTTCATTAAGATTTTATTTTGTTCGTCCGATTCTATTAAAACGCATGGTCGACAAAAGAAGAAAGAAAAATGAAGCCTATAGACTGAGCTCACCTGACTCTCACGCCAAATTATCTGATCACTAGGGTATTAATCTCAAAGAAACATCTGTCATTTCAAAACGAAATGTAAACGCTTTCAAAAATGTTCCTACCCACCCCAAGTCTAGGCAAAAACTTCCTATATAAATTTAAAACCACCATCCACCTCCATGACAACAATTAAATAAAAATCATCCATCCCCAAGACCGCTTTCCTTTCCCAATAATCCCTATAGCTCCGGAAAAAGGCCAACAATCTTCATATTTCTGTGTAGCAACTTCTTAGTCTAAAAAAATCTCCTCGCTCAGCTCAAAGAGACCACCGTACCCTAGTTACTACTTAGGTAACAGATCCCGACTTTCAAGTCTCTTATTCAACGAATCAAATATCCAATTTAAGCGGAAAAACTCTTTAAGAACCATCTCCCATGCAAATATATACGAAAGGGTAAACATGACCCTTTTTTCCGGGAAGCGGCTTTGTCGCAACGTCTTCCCCCAAATGGGATTAGAATAACAAAAATTAATTTATCAACTCTATTCCGTTGCGACGTAGTGTCAAATCAACCGACCACTACGTGGCGACCACTTAGTGTTCGCCCTCTAATGAGATACATAACGAACACCAAACTGAATACATGTCGTGTGACAGAAGCGCAATCATAGAGACTAGGCCATACGGTTTGATTTGGCGCGTATTTAAGGAGCAACTTCGACGACAGGCGATCGTTAAACGGGGGAAAACGGTCGCCATTAAAAATAAGTCATCACCATTATTGTTGAGTTAATTTAGTATATTGATGGGGAAACGGCCCGATTGTCTGAAAGGAATTGAAATAAAGTTCTACGACCGAGGAGCGATGAAGAATAAATATGATTTTCGAATTTTTCCTCGGTGAACTTTGTAAACAATTTCATTTTACGAGTCATTCACGAAGTTTATGTTTGGTTAGCTTTAAGTGTATTTGTCGATTTTATGCGCGGCAAAACGTATGAAGCTTGTACTGCCAGTATTCAGGATTTAATGAGTGCGGGCGCTTTTTATTTTGCACTTAATTTCTCCTCCGGCAATCTGTTTCAATTGTTTCTCGTTGGCAAGTGTCTGCTATTGGGTTCTAGTACATCTTGTCGATGGCCAGCTGGGGATGAAATGTGAAAAGTGGTTGGAAGGGTTTTTAATGGGGTTTTTGAATTGTTCCCTTTCAAAAGAGCGGACATCTTATTTATGATGCTGGCTTAAGGACTGAGTGGAGCTGTCTGAGACGCATCATTTGCTCGTCATCGGGTGGGCTCGGCTTGCCCTTTGCTTGTGAAATGAAACTACTTCAAACAGGATTACTAAGACCGTCGCGTCGCAGCCGGTATTCCGTGAGTTTGAACTTCAAACGGACGGTAATGAGGTATTTCACTCGCGGCGCAGCTATTCCAATCAAATTTTGACATTCGGATAAGCAGTAATTTGAATTCATCGCAAAGGAGTTTATGGCAAAACAGAAATTGTTGGCCGAAAATGCAAACGGAGAATAATTATGTACACTCCTCGAACCCAGAGCCACACACCCCCATTCAATGTACCATCGTCTGCTTTGAGCTTTAGCCATATACTTTTAATGGTTAAGGATTTTCTGCTCAGAGACCGAGAGAGAGAGAGAGACGGTTGTTTGTTAAGCTGAGTGCTGTACATGGGTTTACATTTTCTGCTGCTATATTTCTACAGACAAACCAGAGGTACTGCTTTTTAAGGACAAACTTTGTTGTTGTATTTTTATTTTTAGTGTCATGGTGAAAAATAAGTTTCCGCTTTTCTTCTGTGGCTGTGTTCGCCTTTTTACCAGCCGGGAAATTATGCGAGCTGAAAGTGGAAATTGTTTGAACAGTGAGCAGGAGATTAAGGGCGACCCATTGAAATGGAAGTAATACCTTTAATTTTTTAAGGGAGACGATGCCTTTGTTGAGCAGGATTTCCTTGAGGCAGCCAACACATGCGTTAATCATCTGAATTCAGTTTTTATGTGACAGAAAACGGTCGACTTCCAAAAGCACGCCATACTCACACAGCCAGATGGACATACTTTCCACTCATCCACTGGTCGCTCTGTTCAGGATGCGAAGAGGGGGCAATGGCGAAAATATTTACTTTTCGCTGCCCAACCACGGATGGATATGTTGGATATGTGATTAATGGAATCGATGGATATCGAAACAAGTAGCGGTGGTGGGTAATAAGCGCGCCGAAGCCATAAGTAGTTGCTCGTTGCGGCTGGGGCTGCCCATTATCGGTGGTCGTTATCCGCCTGATGATTTAAGTGATTAAATGAGGACATTGCATTGATATGGATGTTGATTGTACATGTACGTTGATGTGGATACGTGATGTTTGTCAATTTGCCGCTTGATTTGTGCGCAATGTTGCTGTACACCAAAGGTGGACGGGATGCGTTAAGGCTGCTTGTGAGTTTGAGGCGTGGCACTTTCTGGCTTTGTGACAGCTGAGTGGGTATTCAACTTAGGGAATTTTGTATTTACAGTCGATGGCGGTCACTTAACGAGGAAGATATTCGGTCATGAGGTTGTGAATGTCAATTAAGAAGAGCTTTATATAACTCGCTGATCGGAGCAATAAAATCCTTCATTTCGACGACAAAATATCGAGGCAAATTCGCAAACTAAGCGGGAATTAACTCATGACACTACTTGAGATCTTGTTGGGACACTGTCTCCTGAAGAAACATGCCAATAGACTCAGTAATGCAGGCACCAACTCTGCAGATTCTGCGGCGACCTTAAGGCCGAAGATTCGTCAGATATACACTGAGCGGATGTGAGGGAGTGTCGGGAAAACGCCAGAAAGTTCTATGCAAAAGACCATTTTTAACCTTCATACTGAATATTTTGTAGGTCACAATATGCAATTTTGTACACTGAGGGAAAAAGTGCACTCTGAAATCAAAAATTCGCATATTTAAATTTAACGTGTTTTATGTAAAAAAAAAAAAACAAATATTTGCGAAAGTTAAAAGGAAAATATTTCATTTTTAAACTTTTATATTTAAAAGTAAAAGAAAATGCTTTTAATTTGTATTTAAATAGAATAATTTTGAATTTTAATTTAAAGCACTTTATTACTTTTAATTTTAAATGAGTTCAGTTTTAATTTAAAGCGCTTTGATTCAAAATGTTCATCTTAATTTTAAAGCGAACACTTTGATTTATGAGAGAAACACCTTCAATCTCTCAACATATGGATAGGTAATTGAAAATAAATAATTTCAAAGTTTTTACTTTTAATTTTAAACGAGTTCAATTTTAATTTAAAGCGCTTTGATTCAAAATGTTCATCTTAATTTTAAAGTGAACACTTTGATTTATAAGAGAAGCACTTTCAATCTCTCGACATATGGATAGGTAATTGAAAATAAATATATATGGAAAATTTGCCAATTGTGAGTTCGAAAAATTTAGCCTGGGCACTAAAAATGATTATTTGTATCGCGGTGGGAGTATTTTGCAGAGCTATAGGGTCCAGGGATGGAAAATGCCATTTTTGATTTGTACTGAAAACTGTTGTAAGATCGTACTGAAATGGAGCCAGTTGTATTGAAAACATTTTTTCGTATACAGAAGTGACTTCAAAATATTTAATTTTCAAAAACATAAAAAAAATAAATTAACAAAACATTAACATAAAGAAACATTAATGACTTCATAGCCAAGCTATACATACCTACAAAAAAAAATAGTTTAAATTTTTAATCTATGAGCTTTTCAGGGTTTATACTCTCAATTTGCACATTCGTCTTTAAAATGTTGCCCTGAACTTGAAACTTAGAACAGGATGAGTTTCTAATCAAATTTTCTGTTTCAATCAAAGCCCAGCAAGTGTCGACTTGAAGTCGGTTTCGACATTTGGACTTTATTAATGTCTGGCATGAAAAAATCCTTTCGACATTTGCTCATGAGTGAGGAATACCGAGAACGGCTTGAGCAATTTTGTAAAAAATTTTCAAACATCAGCTCATTAGACTCGTTTTTAATTGAATTTACTTCAGCCCAAAATTCTGAAATTGAATAATATTTAAATTGTCATTGTGAATTTGTTGAATATTCTTTTTTTCATAAGGGAAAAATTCAAAAACAAAATTTAATATAAAACTGGATTTTCCTGGATACAACTGCTTCTGATGTAAAATACTCTAGCAAATTTAGGAAGGGATTTTGAATATTAATTTTTTTGTTTATGTCTTCCAACATAACATAAAGTCATCATCATCTCGATTATTTTAATTGTTTTCTTAGGAAAAGCTTTACAAATTGCAAGAGAATTTGAAAGATACAGATGGATAAATTGTATCGAATTAAGGCAAATTGTACTTTTGTACTTAAGCACACTCATTTGTATCGAATTTGATACAATTGTATCGACTTTTCCAACCCTGATAGGTTCTATAATGAGGACGGAGAGCAGGAGGTAGCCCCCTATTATACGCAGAAAGAACCATTCAATTTAGACGAAGGTAGACTAAACTTCCGTCCATTTGATGACAACAAAGTAAGGATAGCAGTATCCAAGCTTGAGTCCAATAAGGCTGATGGGACTGATGGTTCGCTGATGGTTGGTCTTAAGAGCAACTGGAACTGACTGGGAAGAGAGGATGAACTAGGTGAGGTTAGGTTAGAGGGGCACCCAGAGGATGAACACTAATTCAGTACTAGCTCAGTTCTAATACTTGGTCAGAGGAACGTGTTTCTTAAACATCGAACTTGGGCTTACAAGCAGATTCCCTCAACAAGAATTTTTTTTTTTTTTTTGTATGGTATGGTATGGTATGGGGGTTCGCTGGAAGGGAACATCATCGAAAGACATTGCAGAGCTAGAACGCGAGGAATGCTTCTGCAATAGTGAGGGACTTCAACCCATCTAAAAAACATCCCTGGGGGACTGACTTTCGTCATTCCAAATGTGATTGCACCTAGTTGTTCAACTAATCGGCAATTTATTTTTGAATTGTTTAGGAATTTAAAAGAGAAATCCACCGGTTGTCGGATTTCTGAACCTTTTTGGTAGAAAATATAGCCTAATTTCTATTCTTAGCTAATTTTTATAGATCAAGCGGTCTTATTCGCCTTAGTCTCCTGATTACATGGTCTGTATTTAATAATTCGGTTATTTCTAAGCTAACGTGGTTGAGAAGCCTACGTTGTGCATTTGAGCAACTTTTTTAATTTCGCCTCCAACCATTTCAATATTTAGAGCTCTATGAAGACCAGTGTTGCGTATGTACCAAGGTGCAGTAACTATGTTCCTTAGTACTTTATTTTGGAAAATTTGAATTTTTTGTAAATTTGTTTGGCATGTGCATGCCCACAACTGGAGCCCGTAGGTCCATACTGGTTTTAGAATTTGCTTGTATAGCAATAGCTTATTGTAGTTGGCCAGGGATGAGTATCTTCCAATAAGCCAATACATTTTACTGTATCGCATGTTCACCTCGTCTTTCTTTTTCTTTACATGTGTTTTCCAAAGCAGTTTAGAGTCTACAGTCATGCCTAGATATTTGGCTGCTTCTCCGCTTTCAGGCAGATCGCTAGTGAATAAAAGGTAAAGCACTGGCCCAAGCACACTGCCTTGTGGTACATCAGCTTCGATTTTTCTTAATGTTGAGAACTCTGTCTCTTGTTTAATTCTGAAGAATCGATCTGATATGTATGACTCCAGAATTGTTGAATACTTTTTCGGCAGTTGCCTTTGTAACTTGTGAATTAGTCCTTTGTGCCAGACTTTATCGAAAGCCTGTGCTGTATAGAGAAATATTGTAGAGCACACATTTTTCTCTTCAAATGCTTTTTCGATCTTATCTGTGATTCTATGCACTTGGTCAATTGTAGAGAGCTTATTTATAAATCCAAATTGGTGATTGGGGACTAGCGATTTTTCATCGATTATTTTTTGCAGGCGTTTTACCAGCATTTTTTCAAATAACTTTGACAACATTGGTAGTACCGATATTGGGCGATATGAGGCTACTTCGCTCGGTGGTTTGCCTGGTTTTGGTATCATTATTACATCCGCGACCTTTCACATGCTTGGCACATATCTCAACTTAAATGCAGCATTTATAATCTGCGCTAGTTTTTTTTAGACCTTTTGTGGGAATTGTTTTAAGATTTCCCCTGTAACCAAATCAAACCCGGGGGCCTTTTTTATATTTATATTTTCTTTAATTTCTTTGGCAATTTCTTTAGCTGTTACCGATCGGATTGCTCGATCTTCTTCGCAACTTTCTTCGATTCCTTGGTAACTTTTATCTTCATAGGGTTTGAAGACGTCCTCAAGATACTCTGCAAAAGTGTTTGCTTTCTCTTGGCTGCTTTTTGCCCAGTTACCATCTTTGGTTTTTACTGGAGGCATGTGGGCATTTGGTCGGTTCATTTTCTTTGTTGCCTTCCAGAGCGTGTAGTTGGTACTAGCATCATTTGTAAGACTGCTAAGCTAAGTTTTTAAAGACTCATTCTTGAATTTTTTATAGAATTTCTGAGCTTATTATTTAAGTTGTTTGGTGTGGTTTTGTCTCTTGGCGCCCTTGTCTGTTGCCAACGCTTTCTAGCTTTCCTCTTTCGTGTAATGATTTCACATATTTCGCGAGGGTAAGAGTTTTGCTTAATCTTTTTTGTTGTTTTAGGAGTTGCAGCCCATGCAGCATTTTGTATGTTCAGTGATAGTATCTGCACTGCTTTTTCTGGTTCGTCTACTGTCAACAAAAACATCGTGTACAAGATCTTTCTATCTGTTTTAACTGTTTTAACTGTTTAAGCGTCTAAATCCATTCGAAAACAGCCGCCGTCGTTCAAATTGTGTCCACTTTTCCTGTAAGAAACCTTTGAAGTTCAACTCGATTTCTAACTTTTTTTTGTCTATGTTGAAACCGCCTGTGGAAGCACCTCAATACACGAGCTACAAAGGACTACATCGAGTATTGCTATCAAAATCTGTGCGTTGGGCGTTTTTAATGACTAAAAAATTTAGGAGAGTCTTCGTTTCTAACTCTAACCAGCAGGTTAATGCAGTGGAAGAGCATCTCTCATGAGGTGAAGAAACTGACTTCAATCGACTTGGTACCAAAGGCTAACTTTCAAGGCTTCTGGTTTGCCCCAAACTGTAGCTCCTCCTAAAAAGTGGAATACTTCATCAAAGCAATGAACCGCGCAGCTAGAAATATCGATGGTCCCTGTACATTCCCAACCACTGATTCCCTTTAGCGAAATCCGCAGCACAATTTAATCTAAAAAAAAGGACCACCTACTCACATAATCTTCAAAGGTAGGTATGCCACGCACATATAAAAAAAAACCATTCAATGAGTATAATCGGCAACAAAATGAATAAACCCATAAGCGACTTATAGTCTCGAATAAATTGCAAGTCCAGGGAGCACGTGTCTTTTGTGTTCTCCGTTACGCTTCCAAAGATATTCATCATCTCTCAAGGACATACGCTTTCATCGATGTACCTACACACATATTTTACTCAAAAGTTCTTAATCAAATTTCCGGATTTAACTAAAGATCCTATATAGTTTGACAATACGTCCCTAACCCTCTCCTCTTCTTATGCCGATATCTCAAAGTGACCTCCTTTTCATCGCAGCGACGACGTCTAATATCCACCTTTTCGTGCGGTGTTTCATTTCATGCCCTCCGTCGCGATCCTTTCAAATGGAATTTAATAATTCCACTTGGAATTTAATCAACGAAAAGAACGAACGTGGGAGTAGAAGCGTGCGAGATTTAATAAGAAACGAGCGCAAAAAAGTTGAACGGAATTATAGGCAAAGGCACGTGTCAAATGTGGCATAAGAATTAACGCCCACCCGGTGGGTCTGGGACAAGAATGTTATCCTTCCAAAAGAAATACCCCGCGCCACTTAAAATTATGAAAATTACCTTTCGCATCTTAGAGCGAGAGAGGGAGTCCTGTGTGCATGATACTATGAGTGCGTGCTCATGAATTTTTTTGGGCGAACAAATTCTCTCAGTTTCGCTGTTTATCAAGATTTTGCGAGCGACAGCAGCACACAGGATTACGTGGTATTGGAATTTGGATATTAACTGGAGGTTTCTGTGCGTTTTTTGTCAAGTCAGTACAAGGACAAGGACTCGGACTCGTGACGGACTATATAGCTGATGCGTGCGATTCGATGTAATGCGATTTTTGTGCGTGCTTCACCAAGTGGCGAGATTAGTGGGCGATCAGAGGCGTGTCTGACTGTGTGTGGATTACGGATGTTAATAGTTTGTTTTGGCTGAGTGGTATTTGACACATCAGACTGAGGTGGTCCGCTGCTGAAATTTTAGGGAGTATTTTCTAAAAAACAAATCGCAGGCATTTTGCGATGTCAGAAAATTCGAGGAATATTTTCTTGAAATAAAATCGCAGGCATTTTGCGATGTCAGAAATTTTGAGGGGTATTTTCCGAAAAAGAAGTCGCAGGTATTTTGTGCTGTCAGAAATTTTCAGGAGAATTTTCTTAAAAACGAGTCGCAGGCATTTTGCGCTGTCCAAAATTTTGAGGAATATTTTCCGAAAAAGAACACGCAGGCATTTTACGCTGTCAGAAATTTTGAGTGTTTTCTAAAAAAGAAAGGAAGTCGCAAGCATTTTGCGCTGTAAGAAATTTTCAGGAGTATTTTCTTAAAAACAACTCGTGACTGCATTTTGCACTGTCGGAAAATTTGAGGAGTATTTTCTGAAAAAGAAGACGCAGGCATTGTGAGCCATCAGAAATTTTAAGGATTTATTTCTCAAAAACAAGTAAGAACTTTTGAGGGTTACGCCAACAGAAGGTGCAACAGACTCTGATATCTTTCTATTGCTCGTAAAAATTACCAGTTCGGCTTTCTAGAAAGACTGCTGTTCCTGGTCCAGAAGTCAAGGGTTTTGAGAGCTTTTTTAATTTGCTTGGTTATTGTTGCTGACAGCGATGTTCCCAAACTGAAAAAGTACTTAATTAGGACAACGACCCAAATCAGTGGGGGATAGCAAACTTTCGGCCTAGAATATAGTAGGTTCTACTTTAAGAAAGTGCTATCACTCTGTGAATAGGATAGAACATTCCAATGTGAATGGAAAGAAAGTGGATATATGGAGAAGCTGCACTACGGGCATTTCAATTCGATCCAATTAGCGCCATCTGTTGGAAACTAAATATAAAAGTATATAGTTGCAGCGACCCGTCCTCTATTTGTGGGTTACTTAACTTGGGGGTTCGACTTGATTCTCAATAGTGAATAATTGAGATTCGAATGGACTAAAAGGATTGACACTAGAACGTACAAGAAGTTGGTTAATTGATTCAATATAATATCGTAAAACGAAGTTGTGAAAGCAGATGACTGTCCCTGTTGACATTAAATCACTCTTCATATGGACAGAATTTCAGAGCGAATTTTATACAAACTCCCCCTGCCTAATGAACCCACTTCCTCCACTTTCAAACAACCGAATATTAAAGGTTCAAAACACCATCATTCGGCCGCAATTCTACTCCAACATCAAACATTATTCTTTTATACGCAATTGTGGTTAAAAAAAACCAAAGATCCTTCCGAGAAATCGCCCACTTAAAAGAAAGAATCATCACCTCTGCCAATTGTATCGCAGAGAATAACAACAGAGGGAAAAAAGTTCGCCCTAAAGTTATGCTTCTCCTCTGTTGGCAAGTTTTCTGTCGCGCCATAGGCCAAAGACCACCCCTCCCGCTCTAGCGGTAAAATAAACCATTTTAATTGAAGGAATTAAAAGTTTGCATGAATTTTCCGTTGTTTCCTGAACATAAAACAAAAATCTACTCCTTGCTGGGCATGTGTATGGAACTGGTAATTATCCCCGAACACGACAAAAAAATAAAGTGAAAAATTACGCTTTGTTTGCCATCTCCATTGGGGTTTAATTTCCCCGCACCCAACCCAAAGTCGCAGCCGAAGTCATCCTGAAAAGAGAAGGAAATATTTCTGTTCACACACACGCGAGTGCGCTACATGTTGATACATTCAAATTTGATCTATGTATGTATGACGCCGGCAAAGAATTTAACTACAGAGTGTGAGTGTTGTTTTCTATGCGTGACTGTACAGCGAATGCAAATTGTATTCATACACAACTCAAGGGACATACTCAAGTGTTTCTAGTTTTGTTTTATGACTGGATGAATTCAAAAATACGGACCCACTACTCTTGTGAATGTGTTCGAAAAGCAAAGTCGAACTTACAAAAACTACACAATAAACGACTCGAGTTGAGGTGATTTTGAAACATAGAAGAGCGGTTACGTACATCCATTTGTATCCCGTTTGGTAACCACTGTAAAATAGAATTAAACAAATAAAATGAAATCATATAGAAAGTTGATAAATAAACGTCATTGTTGATTTTCAGATATTTTTTTAGCGATTTTCTACAACAAAACATTGAAAAGCTTGCCACCTCAAATGG
The DNA here is from genome assembly GCA_951230905.1 of Cheilosia variabilis. NCBI lineage: Eukaryota > Metazoa > Arthropoda > Insecta > Diptera > Syrphidae > Cheilosia > Cheilosia variabilis. The sequence continues at coordinate 55,073,402 of OX579680.1, read as the reverse complement.
AGGCTGACAAATGAAAGCATTTTCCTGAAACAACAAAAAATCGAGCAAATTATTCCAAAATTGATTGAATAAACCATGTAAGCCCGGTATTTTGATCCTTGCAGAGGGACCCTCTATCATAGAACCAAGGAGACCTTAATTTTGTCGGCTGAACGAATGACACAGAAGGGTGGACTTTTTTGATAGTGGATGCGACTTGAGAGGTCTAAAGAGGTTTTTTTGAGTGACAGAGCTTGATGTGAAGTGCGTTCCGATTTTTATCGTTGGAATGCACAGAAGAAGATTTAACGACGAAATTTACAGACTATGGAGTGATACTGACAAAGTAGAAAAGATTGAAAACAAAAACTCACAGGTCAGCCCGACAAATTCGACGGGGTTTTTAGTCCAACTACGTGGAAGAACGGCGCAGAGCAAGACATTAGATGAAGATGACAAATGAAAACTGACCTCAAATGACTTTTAGCTGGGGGAAGGTAGATGATGATGGTTTAGGACCAAGGTTCTTGCTGGTTGATTCCGTTGTAAAACCGGACCGTGGGTGACATCTATAGTTAAGAAAGTAACCATCAAACGCAAACTCAAACTCGAAAGGAGATTGTAGATCTTCCTAGGAACAAAACATTCCGCTGTTTATTGCATTTGGAAAATATTGGAGTTCTCTAACTCTATGCGAATAGTATTCTGTAGTAACTTTTAATTTCATGGGAATTTTGGAAAGATTTCCCAAAGCTGTCAAAATACTGCAAAACAAAAAAATGAAAATTATTTCACAGGGATTTTCAGTATCGTTGTTTTTAAAAATGTTTAGCTTTTCACTAATTTTGGGTGAAGAATACGATGGGTGTAACATGTTACGGATTCAAAGGCGTGTACTGAGAGATAGCACAAACCCTTTTAAAATGCGGGAAGCAAGATTTCGGGAGTTGTATAATTTTTCCCGTGGTTCAGCTTTTAGATACTTATTGAAGTTCACATTTGTGCAAAGGGCAAAGGAATACACTTATTCCAATCCCGATTCGGGTCTGTGCTGCATTACATTTTTTTTTGCGGCTCCGTTCTTACAGAGATTTGGGCCATTATTTTTCTGCGGCTATTAGTAGGACTTTGGCTTCTCGAGTGGTTTCGGAAGTTGCTGATGTTTTCCGAAACAAAATGATATCGAAATACATCGAGTTTCCAGCCCCAATGAGATAAACCAAAAGTTAGTACACGGCTAACATCTTTTATCAATCAATTGTTCACGAAATTCAATTAGATTTAATGAAATGACTGGATTCCCAGGGATTATTGGAGCAGAAGATTGTACCCACGTTTGGATTAAGAGACCTAAGCAAGACGTAGAAAATTGCTACTTTAAACCAGAAGGTTTACCATTCAAAGAACGTACAATTGGTAATTGCAATGTGACATTTCTGATAATTTAACAATGAAAAAAGATTTTAGGAGGATTTGCAAGGTTTGGTGGAGCTGCTCATGATGCATACGTGTGGGAAGCATCGCAAATAAACGCACTATTAGAACAGCGCTATGAAATGAATTTTTTGTTTTAATATCTACTCTATAACCGCAAGCTTCGAGTTTCGGGATAAAATTCGACAGTTGAAGTGAATATTTTATCGCTCTTGATAGTTACGGAACCTGAATATATCACAAATTTCCAGGCGTTTCATATCGAAATGTTCCATGTGATATAGTTTTCGATTCACACAGTTACAGAACGTGTCATGTGGTATTATGGAATTTTGTTTCGTTTTAGTGATAGATATATCGATGCGATAATTACAGAACATAGGCACTCCTTAAGTCACCCGAGTTTAAGCCCGCTATACGAACTACTGAGAGGCATAGAGGACATTCATTTAAAATTTATTTTCAAAGCTAATTTGGAGATCAAGAGATGAGAGGTTCACTGCGCTGTCATTTACGAGTATTTGTCTATTTGCAAACTCATGGAACTCTATCCACCAACTTCGTCCAGTCGAGCTGCATATGCAGGACCTATTCTAAATAATACGTAGTTCAAGCATGAGTGGCTGGGATTTCACCACTCATTACAGTATGGACGTGAAGGTGAGACCACTGTTGGTTAACATCTGGGACAAAATCGAACATTTTTTAGGTCCAGAACAAATTTAAGAAAATTTTTACATGACCAAGTCAGAACTGAACATTTTTCTTTATACGGATCAGACCTGAAAGTTTTGTTCTTTTGGTAAAACTGCAAGAAGGGAATGGTCCCTCAACCAAACAGGACTCGTAATACACATTTTCAGACGACTTGACTTGTGCATTTAAATGCATTTGGGGGGAACATTCAAGTCAGTTAAAATCCTCTTACTGAACTAGTTCCTTCATTTAGCGCCAGCTTAAGTGAACTATGTACGTTGAAAGTGAGCTTGGTAGTTCTTGAACTTAAACTCTGACATAAAGCAGCGAGGGGATATTTTAAATTTAGTCAAGCAGTATACAAAATTGTAAAGCACAGTGAGGCTTAAAACACACCGGATAAAGCAAAAGGTTTTTTTTTGTTTCGTGAAACAAGAGAACATTGTTTCTTATGAAACAACACACACCAAAGCAAACGAAACAAAACACAGGTTTTTGTTTTGAAGTGTTTTGGAGGTGGTTGTCGAAAATATATTCCATTGTATACGAGCAACACACACCGAATGCAACAAAACTGTTTCGAACCAGCGTCGTTGACGATAATAACCTACTTTCTTATGGCGCAACATACACCAAATGAAACGAAACATAAAAACCAAAGCAAAACAGAAAAAATGTTTCGTTGCCGTTAGCTGACCTGTTGTTTTTTGCAAAACAAAATTTTGACTCCGTTGTTTTTATTTTCAACTTTCGTTGCACTTTACAGCTTTGTTCAAATAATCAAAAGTTTCAATCCGCATTCTGGTGAAATTATTTAATTTGTAAGGATAAGTTCTTAGCTCTGCTATTAATTTTATTATCACTTCCTCAGCATTTCGTTTTAGATTATATGGATGCACCCACCACTCTCTGCTATTTGCGTCCTTTTCCTAAACTTCATCGTCTGAGTCCGACCACATGTTGAACAAAACTAAAATCAAGTCGAAAATTCCATTTTGTTTTATTTCAACGCACACCAAACAAAACAAGAAAACAAAACGTTTTGTTTTGTTACATTCTGTGTCGCTTGGTGTGTTCAAATAAAAAAACGTTTTTTTGACTATCGAATCAAAAACGTTTTGTGTTCCGGTGTGTTTCAGCCTAAGACTTGCTAATGACTTTCTATTTACTGTACAAAAAAAAACATCAAAGAAACATATAAAAATTGTTCAATGAACTCAATTAGTTCAAGTGTGTAGTTCACGATTCAGAATTGTTCTGCTTTTATAAAGAAAAACAACGCAAGACAATTTGAACAAGAAAAGAATCAGTGAATGAAGCATTGAAAAAAATATTTTTCGCTATTGAAGTAGTTCACATAGTTCACTTGTCACAAAATATTTGTGCACTTCGTTTTTCGAGAACTAAAGGGTGTATTTTTAGAGGTATAGAACTTTAAGTTGGCAACGCTATTTTGACTGGCGGCCATTTAGTCAGCTGTCAAGTGATTTATTTTTAGTTTGGCTGGGCATTTCAACATGAATAGACTGACGCCAGAACAACGCGTCCAAATTGTGGAAATTTATTTTGAAAATCATGATTCGTTTCGAAATACGTATCCCAATTTTCATAAGAATTTTGTTTACCGATGAAGCTCACTTTTGGTTGAATGGATACGTCAATAAACAAAACTGCCGTATTTGGAGTGATGATAATCCTCAAGTGTATGTTGAGACACCGTTACATCCACAAAAACTGACCTCCACTGATTGGCCTCCAATATCGTGCGATTTAACGCCGCTTGACTATTTTCTATGGGGATATTTGAAGTCGCTAGTCTACGCCGATAAGCCCGAAACGATTGACCACATGGAGGAAAATAGTCGCCGCGTTATTGCCATAAATGTTGGAAATAGTCATCGAAAATTGGACCTCCAGATTTGACTACGTTCGAGCCAACCGTGGGGGTCATATGCCAGAAATCATATTAAATGAAGATTATCTTTCGAATAAAGTAAATTTCATGTCAATTTACAAAAACTCATCTTTCTTTTATTCCATTTCAAAGTTCTGTACCTCTAAAAAAACACCCTTTACATAACTTTTGGAAGAGGTCAAGATTTTTCTTATATTTACGGACAATCAGGAGGTTTACAATAGCCCTAAATTGACGTCAAAGGGGGTGCGGTATTCGTAGCTTGTGCCCATAGCTAATTTTGGATTTAACACCACTGGTTTTTGACGCGTTTTTAACAGTTTTTGGCCTTTTTGAATCATTTTTTGGCGCGCTTTTAAAAAACCTTTTTAAAGTGATTATGAGATTGAATTCTCTGAGTTTTTCTTTAACACATGTTGTCCTATTATCTGCGGGAGAACTGTGAAAATTTGTAACATTTCTCAGTATTTACAAAGTCAACATGACATATCGCCAAAATGTCATAGGACTCTTAATTTATTTTCTTCATCTGTCAAACATTAACGAACGTGGCTAAAGTGCCACGAGAACTACACAATTTTTGGAAGAGGTCAAGTTTTTTCTTTTATTTACAGACAATCATCGGGATTACAATAGCCCTAAATTGACGTCACAGAGGGTGCAGTATTCGAAGTTTGTGCCCATAGTTAGACCAATAAGTTCCGCAGATTTTTTTTGGGTTAAATAACAGCGCTTTTCGATGCGTTTTTAACACTTTGTTGCTTTTTTGACGCATTTTTTTGGCGGGCTTTTAAAAAGCTTTTTTTGAAGTGACTATGAGATTGAGTTCTCAGAGTTTTTCATCACCTATTACGTCTTATAATCTCCGGGAGAACTGTGAAAATTTGTAACATTTCTCAGTATTTACAAAGTCAACCAAATCGCAAAAATGTCATAGGACTTTAAATTTATTTTCTTTACCTGTCAAACTTTAACGAACGTGGCTAAAGTGCCCCTTGATCAGATGTCTTGTAGAGACGTGTTCCATCACATTACCTGAACCTTCGCACAACAATTGAGACACGACAATTACCCACTCGCCTGTACCGCTCATCAAACACATCGCCATTGCCTTTCATTTGGCAAATTCAACCCCATTTTGCTGTTTTCATCCATAAGCGATTGTCCCAATCCGCACATCAGTTCACTGAATGCAAATTTCCATGGAAATCCATAAATTTTAACATCCTCACGTGTGCACTGCATATGCCAGATGTGCAATGTGCATATAAGGACATCCCCTAACACAACTGCATCCGGCTAATAGCATCCATCGTCCAGCCATTAAGTTGCCACATGCAATCAGCATGAGTGTGGATATGCAGTGCACCACCAGAAACGCTTTATGGTTTTGACATTTTCATTGTGTGTCCTCCTACGGTCAATTTGCGGCTCCATTATCGTAACGTGATAAACATCAATTGGTAATTCAATGCAACAACGAGAAATAATAGTCCACATGCCAGAATGAGCACACATTCCGATTAGAGTGAGCGCGATATAGATAGCCACCACAATCCGCTGTGCATCCTCTTAAGAATATTGGAAATGGAAATGGAAATGGAATTGGTGCGGTTCACCTAAAACAGCACTTCAAATGGCCAAAAGAGGTCACTACACGTACACAAATGTAACACGAGTTCATAAAACTGAAAACCCACACAGGCAGACGTGAGATTTCAGGAGCCCAAGGAGTGCAGTATCCTTTTACGATTTCTATGTTATTGTCTGGACCGAAATGTATATTGGGAGGATCCACTTTCAGGATGAATTAAATTATTTTCCCTTCATCGGGCTGGCAGAGATATATATAAAATGAAAGGATTCTGCAAGGAGATACTTGCGATATCAAGAGATTGTTATCGGTGGGCCCATTCAGATCCTGGAATATGTGATTGGCCAAAACAAACCGATGGTATAGGTCGTTATGGATTTTATTTCATGAAAAATAGATTGGTTTAGTGTGGCCCATTGACGGCTTGCTCAATCGAATGAGAGTGAAGCAATTGAGTTATCAAACTCGAGAGGGTAGGCTGTGATTTATTTCTGTTATGGTGGTTGTAAAAATTCACTTGAAGATTCCTTACTTTTAATGGCGCTGCAGGGATCGGTAAGGAAGATTTCTGGTCCATCTAGACATTCAACGCACTTGATGAACTGTTTGAACAAAGCAAAAGGTGGTCAGGAGTGGAAAAGTGAGGAGAGTTAAAAATGTAATTGTGCTCTTCAAACCAAGAAATTCTCTGAGGGGCACTCGAATGGGTACGGAAAGTACTGGAAGTTATGGAAACTTCCTCTCGATGTTCTTCTGAGTGGGTTTATTGGCGAATCGGCGGCGATTCTTCCATCGTCATTCACCGCGATGTTAATTATTTAACACGAGACATGTATCGCTTCTGATTCTCAGATGAACTCGCCGGCGAACTCGAAGCGAACGAAATGCAAATCGAGTGGTTTTGGCTTTTCAAATGACACCTTCCTCAGTATTAAAAAGAAGTAAAACACAATTGAAGTGATAAATGCTAGTGACACTGATTTTAAGGCAATTTTGAAGACAATTTCGAGAACATATATGCACCGAAGCTGTTCCTTTTAAATGCTATATACTATATATGTATAATTCAGACTTCCGCCAGAGGGCGTGCAGTAAAAATAAAGTGCACGACTGGGTCGAACGTAACTTTCTCGTTCATCAAAAGTTTGGTTGGTTGTTTTCTTATTTTATTAAGTAGATAGGTAAAGATCTGAGAACCGATGCTAGATAAAAGAAATGGGTGCAAATGAAGTGGGAGTTTATAATTGTGAAAGGAAGTGGCTGCAATTATTTTAAGGTGTATATTCAACAAGGTTGAAAAAAAGGAAAATATTTCCTTAAATGAAGTTTTGCGAAGCTGTTATTGCATTTTTATCGGAAGTGGAGGAGATTATAAGAAAAAATTAGCATAGATATGTGCAAATAGATTGGGAAGTATAAGTAATTAAAAAAAATATATTTTTTGAGAAAAACTATACGCATTTTATTTCGAATACTGATTTTATCTTTAATTTGTATTTGGATCAAAATCGTTAGAGCGGTTTTTGTAAAATTTGGCAAACAAAACAGTACCAAATATTGCAATGTTTAGCTTGAAAAATACTATTGGTTAACTATTTAGCTTAAAACCGAGTACAAGTTACTGTTCGGTATGTAAGCATTACTTGGTTTTTAGGGTTTTATCGAAATCGAAAATGGGATTTTCGAGATATGAGCAGTTTTTGAAATTAGCGTTTTCGGTGAATTCGGACGCAATAATTTTGGAAACAGACATTTTACGCTAAGTTTGCATTTTGTTCAAAATGGTTATTGCCGTTTTCAGGTAAACTAAAGAAAAGTACATTTTTTAAAAATGACTTTTTTTCAAAAATCCCTTTTACGATAATACAGAGAAAAACTGAGTTTTCCATTAAGTAAGAAATGACCATATTACCTTAGAAATTAATTTTTGTTACAATCGTATGTACCGTTTTCGAGATACGTCCAAATTTTAAAAGTACCGTTATTCGATTTTTTAGTTTAAAACTGAGTATGCAGTTATATTTACCTCACTTACTTAAGCTTAACTACCAATTTTTGTTGAAATCGTTAGAGCCATTTTCGAAAAAATCAAAATTGTATTAATATTGAGGTTACCATGCAAAAAAAAAACGGCCCCGAACTGTAAGCCCCCACACCTTAAATCCAAAGTTTGAACGAAATCCGTTCAACCGCTTAGGCTGTAGGCCTCGGGACAGACAGACAGACGGACAGAATTTAGCGACCCACTTTGTTGAGTTCGCCTATCATCGTAATGTCAGAATTGATTAACATCTCGAGTTCGAAATTTTGTACGATACGAATTTTATATCAATACAGACGCTCTCGTCAAAAGGCTTGCATGGTTAGATGCGAATTGTCAAATCTGCGTAGATAACATTACAAAAGCCCCTATGGTTTGAAACAGCTTCGCCCATGGTTGAAATTCAGCCGAATGATCCTTATATTTGACTCGAGGATTTTTACAACTCAATTTTGGAATGCTGGCTATTTTATCCGAGGCTCTGCATCCGCATTTTGTGGTCTGAGAAGACGTCATGTGTTCTTTTTGGCATGTGTTCCTCCTGTATATCAACTCTTAAACCGATCGTAGCTTTTAGAATTTTTGAATATAACCCCTTTTGGTCTTAGTGGTTAGGCTTCTGAACTACTTAGAGTGATATAAGGTCATATCCAAGGCATCTTCTCAAAGCCCACTTCTGTAGAGAGAAACTGCCGAAGATATAGGGATGAAAAATCAGAACCTGCCCGTCAAGATATAGAAGGTGGCGGTCCATAGAGGTTGGAGAAAGTGGTAACGCAGGAAGCAGTTCTGAAGGTGGTTTAGCTAAAACGAGCCTGGCAAACTCGGACACCGAAGAAACTCTTGATCTTGAACTCATTTTGCCTTGCCTCTCAAAAAAAGAAAAAAAAATATGGCAAGAACCAGATCCGGGGAAAGTTCTGTACACTTGGGGAAAGTGGTTGCCCCTGAAATGCATCAACCGAGAAGATTTATAAAAAGTTCTAAAAATACTAGAATAAACTGAAATTTTTCAGAGTGATAACAGCAACGCATCAGACAACTAGACTTAAGACAAACTTCTGCAGGACAAACCACCAGCCTATTAAAAATATTTCCCCGCTGTCCATAAAACCGAAGGACTCCTAGCAACCGATTGCAATCGACGCACACTCACTTTCCAACGTCCTTCTGCCATCGACTTCATTAGCACACGTCAACAGCTCAATAAATTCATTTCAAAAATTTGCAACAACCAAAAAAAAGCAGCACATCAAATATTCGATTGATAAATCGAAGCCAATAAAAAGTCCTTCAATTTGGAAACCATTTCGCACAGACGTCAGTATGGATGCCGCCCAACTCCGAGCCTTAAAAAAACAATTTTATTCACGCATATGGTGTCAAGAACGTAACAAATCAATGAAATTTTGACAGCAGCTGACAAAAACATGTGCGCCAAGCAGAAAAATCCAATAGCCAGGAATTAATATCCTCCCGTTCACAGTCACCAGACACAGACTGTGTGCCCGGAATCGGAATATATTGAAACATAACTACCCCTCTCAAGTTTCTGTTTTTTATAATACCTTGAATTTCATCATGTTGGACAGTGGAGGTTGTCCCCCTCGCACAAGGCAAGTGAGCGCTGCTGTATATATCCGTCATGCGATACCGTTTAATCATTCCAGTAATGTTGTCCTATTATTCATTCGTTTTTCCATTGTGCGAGTATTTGTGTTGCACGATAAAGGGTGAACGAACGGAACCATCTTAATGATAAATGAACGTGGAGCAGAGCCTCGGGCCTGGGAGAGTAGTACACTCCAGAGAGCTGTATGTGGTGAGACCATTGTTCCTTATTTCATTATTGCGCTCGCTAGCACTCCACATAAAAGCCATCAAGTCGTTCTCTTCCGTTTTCTCTGTGTCATATTCAAGTGCGTTATATCGGCCTTGCAGTGCGTCTTCCTTGAGAGGACGGGAGGGCGAGCATATTTACCGAGCTATCTCGACTAAATCGAGGTTGAGGAATGAAATTAATGGGTTTTATATAAAAAAAAAAAACATTCCAAAAGAAAGGACGATATAAATCGATGGAGCTGTATACAAGCACATCCCGCCCGAAGGGGATAACAAATTTTGTGTAGAGTAAAAAAGTCAGGTGCTATAGTCACATTGGTGGAGGTTTTTTTTTTTTTTTTGAGAGATATGCTTAAGTGCTTGTTCACACGTAACCGGCGACGGACTACGAGAATGAAATGAATTCGAAGAATTTTATAACGAGAGACAAAACGACGACGACTCTCTAAATCCTGGCGTACACTCGTATATATCTTGAAGTGGAAGCTATATCGCTTATACGTGGAACGTGGGTGTGGTACAATAATGGTGATGAGTGTGTGGCAGCAACTGGTGCGTATACGTAACCAATTTGTTTCCTTTATGGTTAAGTGATTGTGGATGGGGTGGAGGTCCAGTCATGCGATTATTGCCTGATGAATGAATTTTTTATCGAAAACGATTTGTCTCTCATAAGTTGTAAAGTGGTTCCGAGTATGTGTGGCGTGGTGAAGATGTTCTTTCTTTTTTTTTCGACAGGATTTCGTGCGCGATATTTTTAGAAATACCTTAGCGCGGTCGTATAAATTCGATTTCACTCACGGGGTCCTCCATTACGACAGTTGCGTGATGGGATTGGGATAGGAAATGTGTGACGAGCACTTGAAGGGTGTTTATGTATTGTCTAAAGAAGGGATATATTTTAGATCCATTTGGCAGTTAAGGTAGAAATGCAACAAGGGGTAGTGAGCGCATGAACTTAGACCTAAACTGTGGAGGGTTACATTCACTGTTGCATTTTTTGAAGTATAACTTCTTTAGGCACACTTGACTTCGGGGGTAAGCTGGTGAATGCGTCACGAAAACGTTACGGAAATTGCGAACGGGAGTTGAGTGGGAGATATAAGTTAGTGAAGATAGAAAGAGAGAGAGTTACGTTTCGTTTCGTATGTCTAAGACACAGCCCACAGTGCAGCAGTGATACCAGATCGGGATTTTCTCACATATAATAAGCTAAAAGGGACGAAGGGATTTTTCAGACCTCATAGTAAATACAAAAAGAAAAGGATTTTACTTTTTGGTCAATTTTTGTTCCTAATTGCTCATTTCATTAAGAAATTCAAAAATTAGTCAACCTACGATCAAACTAAATAGTTTCATGTTTAGAAAAGTCATTGAAAATATCTGAATGCTTTCATTTTCTTTTTTTTATTTCCCTAAACTGTTTCATAAAATGACATATCTGTGAATGAATTCATGAGTATTTTTTAAAATAATAAATTTATTTTTTTTGTAAACATTGGAATGTATGTAAAAAAGCCTTACCTCATTCTCAAATCAAGTTTCTGTGCCATTTTTGTATAAAAAATCAAGAATAATGAAACTGCAAACCGAGATAAAGTTTCTTTCGTACCAGTCATTTTCAAATAATTCATAAGATATTTATTTTATGTTGAATATTATTTTCATTTTAATGCCGAATGCAATTTTATGTTTCTTTTTGTAACGTCTTAAAAATGTATAAGATGTACCCACATTTATATTTGTATTTTTGTATTATATACAAACGTATCTTAATATGTATTTATTTTTTTTTAGCTTGCATAGTTAATGTATAATGTAACTTGTATTTGTTACTAATAAAAAAGACAGAATTTAATAAAATACACGTTTTTATTCATTTAATATTTCGTGGGATAAATGCAGGATTTTTTTATATTTTGGCGTGGGATAAAAGGGATATTTTGGGTATAGCCGTGGGATAACCTGCCTTTAAAGTCTGGTATCACTGCAGTGCATGCCTATTGTCTGTTTCACACTGTAGGAGCTAGAGAGTCGCACCTCACCTCACCTCGCACCGCCAGGGCCCGACCAACCGTATGTGCAAGATGTGCAAATGCACAGGGCGCCAAGTTCTGGGGGCGCATTGATAGGAAAGAAAAATAAGTTTTATCTTGCCTGAACTAATACTGCCATTTGAAAAGCTTGTTCAAATAAGCCCAAAATAACAACATCCATCACACCTGTGCTGAATTATTTCTTGCACATTAACTCACATCACTTGCAATGTTGCAACTTCAAAGAGAATCTACCTCAAAATATCGCAAAATAAAAAATCCCACTAGACATATGCAAGTTCACTTCTTACCTACATAATCTCAAAATATTCCACCCTGTTCATGTAGGTATATTCCTTGCACATCCGCTTCCATTTAACAAAAGAATCTAGTTCAAAAATCTCAATATATAGAAAATACCTCAATAAAAAAAACTCCATTGAAAGTGTACCTCCTGGGTGATGTGGAAAAGACTTATTCGTGTGTGCAAATATGAAAAAAGAGCGCTTTCTGTAAATCTTGCACAGGCCGATAGTTTGGCTGGAGCCGCCACTGCGCACCGCACTTTCTTTCTCTCTTTCTTTCATAACCAGTTATTTTTCGTATATATAGACACAGGTCACGCCTATTGCACGGTTGCCACTTTGGTATTTTTTTTATCCAAATTTGGTAATGTTTTTTTTGCTTTTTGAGTTGCGGTAATTTGGTAATTTTTATCTGGTTATGGTAACTTTTTGAGCAGATGTACCAAGAATCAACTCATTTACTGTTTCTGAGTGAACGCATTGCATTATTTGCATATGCGTCATCACCATCCATATAAACCTGTTTTATTCATTATTCAAAAATTTACCGAATGCACTCATTTTCTTCTTTTGACAGATGGTAAACTTTGTAACGTGCAGCTGTATTGTATGTACAAATATAGCAAACAAGATACTCTTTAAATCTTTTTTTTTTACGCAAATGCGTTAAACAGAAAAAGTAAACATTTGTTCACCACCCTGCACTTTCAAGTGCATTCAATGGCAAGTCCTTCGTTAAAAATTTGATACGATTTCGTACTCAATGTGTAGAGGTCGTGACAATGATTGCACTTGACACTTGGACAGAGTATGGCAGCCTATTTCCGCTCAACTATGCTTTCTTTCTTCTCCAAACTCCGACCGAGTAAGATGTCTCTCCATGTTTATCGGGCGATATACAGGGTTTATTGAAGCCTAAGACAATTTTGTAACATATAAGCCTAATAGTGGAGCACCACAGGTAATTTTTCTTGCATCATACTCAAGTTATTTATAATGGCTGATCATATCATCCACAGATATACTAGATCTCTCTCGAAAAGCGACATAAAATGGCATATGGTAATTTCTTTTCCAACCTCCTAATCTAATTCTGATTGGAAAGAATTACCCTTTCCCATTGCTCCGCTTAAGAGTTGATGATCGAAAACAGAAAATATTCGCGCTGCACAAAAATTTACGCCTATTTCTTGATCTGCCACTTATCGCGGGAGAAATCGGAGAAGCTGTGGTATAACCACAAAAAGTCTTCCCTGCGCAGCCCCTGGACCAAACGATACCCCATCATCCTCATTCATCTGTCGTCATCGTACACTCGGCATCGTCGCAGATTTCCTAGCCGTCCAACGCCTACTGGTGAAACACTGCGACGTTTAGCTTTTGGGGCATTGAAAATCCGCGTGTAACCCACGAAGAGCCATTACACCCGCTCAAAGTCACTGTATGGTGTGCTGTTTTCGCTGGAGGAGTCATCGGACCTTTTTTCTTCGAAGACGTCGCGGGCCAAACGGTTACTGTGAATGGTGAGCGCTACAGAGCAATGATCAACGAGTTCTTTTTGCCGCAACTTGATGAATTGGGATTGGAAAACATGTGGCTCCAACAGGACGTTGCAACGGCACACACTGCACGTGCCACAACCGATATGCTGAAGGATGCATTTCCCGGGCGCCTAATCTCCCGTTTTGGCGATTTGCACTGGCCAGCAAGATCGCCTGATTTGACCGCTCCAGACTTCTTTTTGTGGGGCTTTTTGAAGTCGCGCGTTTATGTCAACAAGCCTCAGACTCTTGCAGCTCTTAAAGACAATATCCGTCAAGAATGTGAGGACCTATCGCCGGAAGTTTTGGCCAAAGTGATGGAAAATGCCATAAAAAGGGCTCAAATGACAATCAACTGTGGCGGCGGCCATTTACATGACATCATATTCTCGACTTGATGTAAAAAATATTAAAAGACCAAATAAAAATAATCCACAAGAAGAATCAAAGTTTTTAATTTTTTTTTTTAATTACAGCCAAAAAACATCGGAAGGTTATTTTTGCGCCACCTTGTATAAAGGAAAAATAATCTAAAAGAACAAAAGTAAAAAGTAATGAAATCTTAACTTTCCTTACAATCTAAACTAAACTAAACAAAAAATTAAACCTAACCGAAATAGAATCAAACATTGAATGCAATGTAATCCATCCAAGCTAATCATCGGTAATTGATAATCTAAGAATATTGAAAGTATATTTTAACCGTTAGTATCCCCTACTTGAACTACGTATTTAGTAAATAAGGTTATGAAATCTATTATTGTGAGCCTAGGAAGATAATGTGCACATCAACATCAAGGAGAATTAGAAGAACAATTGTTAGTGTGTTAAAAAAAGGGGGAAACATGTGGAGGGTTTCCCAAAGTGGTGGACACAATATCTGCGCCATCATAAAAAGAGGATGCAGTTCTTGACATGATATCTATTAGGTAATGCATATCCGTTTGTACTTTTTCTTTGTACAGCATCTAGTGCGAATTCATCTAGCACAACTACTGTTACCTAATAATTCTGTTCAGGGGAGTACAATATAATTTTCATTTCAATTTTTTTTTTGTGTGTGCATTTCTTTTTACTTCTACGTATACTTTTGTGTACATTCTCATGAAATTATGATAAAAATTGTTTTGTGTGAGAGATAATAGCAGCAAGATCCCCGACAAATACGGCGAGCTAAGCCGAGCAGATACCAACGTGCCAATCAACTGCTGAAGCGTAAGGATTCGTTACATTGCTATGCTTTCGCATAGCCAGTCCAGGCTCTCCCCACAACTTCGAAATATTTTCTGTTTCTGTTTATAACTTCTTTGAGATATGGATAGGTTAATTAATCATATTATTTATATACAGACATAAAACTCTAATTTCCTAAAGTTTTGTTAAAAGAAAAAAGGATCAAAAATGGTAGATGATCCTATGCCCTCTAGCAGCTGGTAATTTTGTGCAGAACTTTGTTTAGTTGTTTAAAGACTGACAAAGTTCCTACTACGTTCGTTATTGAATTGAAAAGTGTTGTGTTTTATAAAAGTTTTTTTTTTAAGCAAGCAATTATTTTAAAAATTAAAAAAAATAATTTGATTTTTTTTTTGTGGCCTATTGTCTGTATCACACTGTAGGAGCAAAAGACAGCAGTGCGCGCGCACATTTTCTTTTTCTCTTTCTCTCATAGACAGTGTATATAATATCTCAGTCAGTATTTCGTTTGCGAGTACATACAACCGACAACCGCAGAATGTAACACTGCTATGATTATTTTTTTGGTACTAGAAAATTTTAATAAAAGACGAGCGGTTTTTTTGTTGTGGTTTTTCCCTTTATCCCACGGAAGGCTTTTCGGACTTCGAAATTACCACAAAAACGGATAAATCCCACGATATAACAACACTGCATACAATCATATAGAATTATATATGAACCTGGCGAAAGATGTGGAGGAACAGCGGTGAAAGATTCCATGTCTGCCCTCCTAATGGAGCTGATAAAAATCAGTGAGAAGTGTGCGCGGCCCTAAGGAAACGTCGAAAGTATGCAATAAAAAAGGGTTGGCGTCAAAACTCTGGAAGCGCGCGCTTTTTACCATTTTTTGTTTCATTATTTGGAAAAAATATTATAAAACAATATTCAAACTTTTATAAATTTTCTTTTCTTTTTTATACTCTTTCAATTTAATTTTTATTTTTATTTTAAATAAATTACGTATTTTTATTTAAATTTTTTTTTTTAACTTGTAATTTTTGTTTCATTTGATTTTCTTTTTAAATTTAATTCTTAAACTATTTTTTCAGCTTAAATTGTAGAAATGTGTTGCTTAAAATTTGAAAAGCAACATTTTTTTAAGGCAAGTTTAAGAAAAATCCAATAAAATCCCAATACAACTCTTATTTAAAAACAATTGACCCTCTTGGAGATCTGTGCACCAAAACCGAAAGCTGCCGGTCCGATGAAGCTATCTGCCATTAGAGATATCGCTGCAGGCGTACAAGTATTCCGAAAGTTCTGCAAATTCAGTCAAAATATGGAGATCCTATCATATTTGGACTGACTCTCCAAAACTTTGAAATAATATAAGTACGCCCTCGGTGAAAGCAACCCTCGATAAACGCAATACCTCAGTTAAAGCAAGACCTAAAATTTTACCATTAGCGGCTCAGTAATTGCAACTTTTCAAAAAACTGTGACTCGGTAAGCGCAACTTTCCATTCATGCTCTTTTTTCATTTAATTTTTGTTTCGTTTTTTTTTTTGTGATTGGTTTTACTGTAACTGGGCAGTTATTTTACAGCCACTTTTCTCAGAATTTTAAACACACATAGATCGTAGGTGCATTTTTTTTCCATCATACAATAATAAGAAGCAAAGGAGGGGAAAATGTTTCGTATTTCTTACCAGTGTTCATGTGATTTTCTCGCGGTCGGTAATTGCTTTGTTTCGTGTAATAAAGAAATCATGGCTATCGTAAAAAAGGCTCCCAAACTGTCTATCCAACCAATAGACCAAAATGTCATCAACTTGACAAAACTGTACTACAAAAAAGGACTTTTGGCACACTTAGTCGGAAGCCAAGGCTCAGATTTGGAGAGTAAAATTAAGGCTTTCAATTTAAGACATGTCATATGCCTCCTGGCTACTTCGTGGGACAAGGTTAAGTCTTCGGCTATACAAAAATGCTGGAAGCCTTTGATGTCTCCTGACAGTGAGTGGGATGAGGAGGATGAGCTGCCGTTGAGGATCATCAGCGATAAAATCATTAGTGACTGCGAAATGATGACATCCATTAATGACTTGCTTCAAGATTTATTTGCCACTGAAATTAAGCAATTGGATTGCCGAAAACGATATCGAGCAGGTGCCAGTTTGCACTAATCTAGAAGCTGAAGAAATCAAGAGTGAAGAAGAAAGCACAGGTGCAAGTGTAAGTCCTCCACGGCCAAAAATCAAAACAGAACATATGCTATCCAAGCATTTAGCATTTGTCTTCAATGGGCTGAAGAAAACTCGGCACCACTAGAAGATACCTTGGCTCTTCAAAAACTGAGAGAGCTGGCCGTTGACATTAATATATCCTCTAAGAAAAAGCAAACGAACATTTCCCAATATTTTAAACCTAATTTAACCAAAAACTGTATTAACTGTACTACATAATGTATAAATATTTTTTTTAAGTGAACTAAATTATTATTTTTTATACTATGGTTTTCACCTTAAGTTCAAATTCAAGGCACATTTTTTTTGTGACTCGGTTAAAGCAACAACCTCAATTAAGGCAACTGCTCGAATTTCCATCGGTTGCTTTTACCGAGGGCGTACTGTAATTTGACTTTATTTATAGCTATAATAAAACTGTAGGAAGTTTTATGTCCGTTTCCAGTTGGAAAACTACTGGACAGCGTTGCCACTTCAATAAAAGAGGAGCGCAGCAGAAGATTCGATCTTTCTGCAGTCGATTTTTTGTTAAACAAGAAAAACAAAGATCAATTGCTTAAAACTATATTAATCATCACTTTAATGTTTTTTTTATACAATAAGTTCACAATAAGTTGGCTTCGTTCAGAGGTTCTTTACAGGGACTATTTTTATGTATGGTTTCTTCACAGATGTTTAACAGAGTGTTTATCAAACAAAAAAAGCGGAGTAGATTTATTTTTTTGCAAAAAGTGCAGTAGATCTACTGCTATTGCAGCAAAGTGGCAACGCTGCTACTGAACAGATATCGGTAAAGCGTTTTTCGAAATGTTCTATGAGACCCAGAGAAGGCTATAAAAAATAAATAAATAGTTGGCGCAACAGGTCTGTAGAGACCCTAGGCCTAGCTTCTCACAACCATTCGTTTGTGTGCGTTTCCAATTTTCGGGACGAATGGAAGGGATCTACAATTTTATGCCGGGTCCAAACGGCTAATTGAGAAGCTCCTTCATGACAGTTACACTTTCGGATGTTTGTCAGACGTTCGCGAGAGGTGGTGCAGCGGAAAAAAAACCGTAAGTTGGAATTTGAGTTTTTTCGAGATTCGAACCTGGGACCCCTCGCTTAGTAGTCCAACACACTAACCACTAAGCCACTGCGCCTGTGAGAAGGCTATAATCTATGTCATTTATCGCCACGCCCACTTTTTGGAGGCATTTCGACCAAAATGTGTTTTTTTTTTTTTGACTTTACTGAATTCAAGTTGGCATCAGGCAAACAAATCTTAAATTAGTAAAAATACCTAAAACTTTCTTAAAATTTTCTAGCTTTCAATGTGCTTTGCTCCATCCAGACGCTGAGCTTCTGATCAAAAATATATCAACAAATATTGCTCTTAATCGTGGTTCTGCTTTGGGGGGGTTGGCGCATATCGGGAACGAAAGGGTAGCGTTTTCTCTGTTGGAGCGGAAAGGTGTCTACGATGTGCTCCCGAGTGGCGACTAAGAAGTAAGTGAGACTTTATACCTTTTTTGAAGTACCCCCTTGCTAGAGATGAAAAAAAAAAACGATGCAAAAAATTCAGTTTTCAATGTGGCGACTGTTTTAGCTCGAAAATATACTTACGACAAGGAAAACAATTTTACAGGAGCAGACGATCGGTAGTCTCTTACCCATGCACTCCTTAAAAGTTTCTTGAAACGACATTCACCACCAAAATTTACAAATTTACAACATACCTAAGCCAGACGAATAAAATCCAACAAAGGGTTTTTTTTTTAGAAGTTATGAGGTCAGACAGGCAAAGGACGGAACATTTAAAAACCGCACAGAAAGCTAACTGCCATCAAATCTGACAAAGGCAGCACTCTTTCATTCTCTGCCCCGGGTCGTCAATAAATCATGACTTTTTTAGAAATCAGAAAAAAAAATGCCCAGCCAATCTGCCCTTAAATAAACATTTATCTCCGCGTCTAACATTTTCGTTGTGAACATGACTCTGCCGCACTTCAGACCAACCCAGAAAACCAATCAAGCAGTTGTGATTTATTAATTGCGGGTAAGTAAACCGACAATTTTCGGTAAAATTCATTCGTGCGCGCTGCGCTCCTTCCTTTCCCTTCCGCTCATTCCAATCCACTCAGCAGAGAGTGTAAAAAAGTACTCGAGCGAGGAGAATTTTTCGGAAAACGTGGTTTTCAAGAGCCAGAAGTCTCTGTTAGTGTTCTCGTTGTGTGGAGACTTTCCACTCTCGTCTGTAAATAAAATAATAATAGCTTCGTCGTTGGTACTAATTTGGGATTCATGTATGATTGGGCGCCCTCCCCGTATATGAGTAAATCGTTTCTAAATCTAATTTTAATCGACAACGTAAAATTTTATTTTTCCCTAGGCAAAACGTCTTTCCTACCAGATGTCAATCACGAAGTGGTAGTCCCTTTTTAAATAAAGTTAACCTCAATTTTGACAGCACTGCGCGAAGCAAATGTTAACAGAGGGAAATTGTTATTTTTTATGTTTTTTTCTTACTACGGATGACTGACCAGAGCTGTCTTTTTTTTTTGTTGTCCTCGCAAATAGAGAATGTCAACAAGTCACAGTCAAACACGGAGAACTCTCACAAAAAAAGTGTCAAGCGTATTTTCATGGACTGGTGGATGTGTTTCGTTTGGCTTTCATGCTGGCTGCCTGTCCGATGGTGTATTTTTGGATAACGAGATAGAAGAGGACACTTTTGGATAGCTTTATGAGTATTTTCGTGTTCGTTTGAGAGATTTCCCATTTCGTTGATGGAGGGAAATGTAATTAGAAAAGGGATGTCTGTTATTTCAATACCGGATGAATATTTATTTTTTTGGGGTCGCAAGTGGACCTAAGCCACGTGTAAGCCGAGTCGTATTTTATTCGCAAGAAAAATATGTTAAGCAAATTTACCCTTGTTGATCGTCTAGAGAGAGAGAGGCGCGTAAGCAGCGAGCGGTACCAAATGTTTACGAAAGCAATTGATGGAACTCACCTGAAAGGAAAAAGAAAGAAAAATGTAGGTATTCGATTTTTGTTCAATTGAATATTGTTTTATTTATTTATGTAGCAGGGAGAAGGTTGGTCAAAGATTGTAGGGCATTATTGAAGATTTTAAGTACAAATTTTGGAGAATAACAGACGGCTCAAAATGATTTTCTTGAAGCATTTGCGGCCGCGATTAGAACAGTTTTCCCCCGCCTGATAGACCAAGTTTTTGGCACTAAATCTAATTAATCTTATTTTTGATTAAGTGAACTTAAGCTTGTGTCAAATGTCGTTGAAAATGTACTATTGAAATAGTAGAAAATTAGAAACAGCTAAAAACAGCGTTTTGAGAGCACTTGCATCCCGAATTCGAACAGTTTTCCCTATTTGACTGATCAGACTTATCGGAACTAAACGACATAAAGATTGTGTTGGATTATTATTATTATTAATTAATATTAATAATTATTTTGTCTTAATCGTGAGTCAAATATGGACGAAAGTTGACTGCAAATAGCTTGAAATGCCCCACTAATCACGATGTGGTAGCGACGAACATCAGGTTCAATAAGAGCGCACGTCAGCTTAAGCTGGATTGCAGATTCAATTTCAATTTAATTCCGCCTTCAGTTTTTGCAATTAGTTGCTCTTTCGAATGAGTCCCATTTCGCCTACAATCGCCCAAAAAGATTAGAGAATTTACCCCTGTTTAAGTATAAGTTTCAAGCCTCCTAAGTTGCTCAGTTCGCAGTGGAAGATGGCGGTCGAAATGTACGGATATACTCAGGAATGTCTAACGAAGTACACCCTCAAGCTTACAAGTCTTTTCGCCGCGATACTAATAATAATCTTTCGTGCCCAGGCTAAATTTTTCGAACTCACAATGGCGAAATTTTCCGTACAAAAATGCATTGTGATCTACCAAATATATTTATAAAGCGAAGGTTGAAAACGATTACTAGTAAGGCCCTCTCTGATAATCTTCAGATACAGTGCGGTTCCCTTGTTTAGACGCAACAATTTTTTTTCACAAATTTTATTTTTTTCCTTCGTTGGTGTGAAAAATAATAAGAATAGCATTAAATTCTGCTCACTCCACGAGCAAAATTAAGGAACGAGCAGCGGTTAGTGCCAGCAAATCAACTGTTCGTCGAGTGATTGATTCTAAATGCTAACCACTTGAAATTAAAAAAAACTACAAAAAAAACCCCCACTCACAAGCGCAAGGAAGAAACATCGCTTTGAATTCGCACGTGCTCACATGACATGGGATACGCAAGTTGGAAGTGTTTTAAATTGGCGAAAAGTAGTGTTTTCGGACGAAAAGAAATTTAATCTGGGTATAACTATTATTGCCACGATCTCCGAAAAGAAGAATGCTTTTTGAACCGTCATCATTCGAGGCAAGGAGGAGTAATTGTGTGAGGGGCCATTTCGTACTATTGTGCGTTTGAATTGGTTTTCGTGTCGAATAAAATGACTGCAGTTGCATATAAAGCCCTTTTGCAATCCGCTCTTCCTGCAGTAAAAGAGCAGTTTGGACCTCTCCAGAGGATTTTCCAACAGGATAATGCACCGATTCAAAACGCCCGAGTGGTAAAAACTTTTCTTGCGGGTGAAAATGTGGAATTATTGCCGTAGCCACTATATTCACCCGAACTTAATATAATTGAAAATGTTTGGGAATGGCTGACCCGTCAAATTTATGAAGGAGGCAAGCAGTACGAAAGCTGTGAGGAACTGGTTGCCGGAATCGAAGCTGCCTGGTCGAAGATTCCTTTGGATTACTCTTGGAAAATTTCTATAATTCATTAAAAAGTAGAATTTTCGATGTAATTTTAAATCTTGGAGGTTGTACAAGTTTTTAAAAATAGGAGAAATATCGAAAAAATAACGATAAAAACCCAACAAATTAAAAAAGAATCGTTTAAGTTTGATTTTAGCGAGCATTTTGCAGGTGCGTCTAATCAAATGAACCAAAACATTACTCTTGTTTTTACATGACTGAGAAGAAAGAGCACAAAATAACCGTTAAGTGTCTCCCACCAAGCACATAATTCTTCTTTTTTTTCATTGAGAACTAAATAATCTTTCTGATAAAAGCATTTGCTTTGCAATTACCACAAACACGAAGGATAAAATTAGACTTTATGGAAAAAAAGCTGTTGCGTCTAATCAAGTCAACCGCACTGTATTACCAATCTTGTCAAATTTAACGACCTTTGGAGGAGGATTTCAAAGTTGGGAGTTGACTTCTTTTCCGATTTTATCGATTACCAACTATATTTTTGTGTGGAAACCCGACTCTGTTTGAGAAGAGAAGAGACGAGTTGTGCCTACTCTAACCTGTCAAACTGTGCCTACGCCGAGTGCGAAACACTAGCATCAAGTGGAATCATACCATGCCCATCCTTCTTAAGATACCATCCGTGTCTCATGTACCACATTTATTATGTCCCATGAATTGAGTTTCGTTTTCTATGACCATAATGACTAAAGTGCCAGATTCGAGTGATTGAGTGATGGCAAAAATCTCACTTAAATTGACACGATTTTCAACAGAGTCAAATTGCCTGTCTTTGGCGTCGAAATAAATTAAGGTGACAAACTGTCAAGGTAATAAAAGCAATTTCTTGCACGAGCATGACCAACGACAGGGGATATCACGACACACAGACGAGATAAGGGTGTCAAATGCCACTCATCATAAATGCGAGAGCAAGCCAACTAGACGGTGCCAGGTGAATTACTGATTGTCGGCAGTTTATCAGGATTTATCATAAATGGATGGAGGATGTAGCCCCCCTCCCGTTGTGAGTCTCAACAAAAACATAAACCAATTGTAAAAAAATGGCCTTCAATTTGTAGTACCACCCACAGTTTCTTTCAAAACACCAAAGACGCATCGGTCGCTTACACCCCCAACAAAATTTCGTAAAGGTCGAAGACTAAGCCTAAGGTAAACTGGGTTTGACGAGGGGTTCCCCATGTGTTCCACACAAATTGCATATATGTCTTCCTCAATTGCCTACTTTATCGGTTGTGCTTTGTCTCGATTTGTGTTTATCTTGCCCCATTTATCTGGGAATAACTTACACAGTGATCCTAACTACTGTAGGACCCGACTTTGTCTAACTTAATGAACGAAATTGCCTCACAGGAGAAAAATATTTTCACAGACTTACTTTCCACTACAAGGACCAAATATATGTCCACGATTGGTGTGCATAAAATTTGGCAATGTAGACATTTTATAATCCTTGCCTACATGTAAACCGTGTCTTTAAATTGTATTTGCAATCTGACGTGGATTATTCATAGTATCTGAAGGTGTGATGGTTGTGGTGGCTCACTGCCTATGTATCGAAGTTTTTTTTGGCAAATATTTGGCAAACGAACGCTTTTACAAGTCAACAACTCATCCGACTGAAAAAGGGCCGTCCTTAAGTGCCGATCAATACTTTGTATATACGATGTTTGTTTTGGCCCTAACAGCCTTCAGTCAATATTATTATCTTCTTTCGTTTTTTCCCCCCGCTTTCTTTGTGTAATTGTTTTGTTTTTCGTCGGCTGTGTAGTTGGGATTTTTATTGATGTTATTTATGTTATCCTTGTTTACCGAATGTTTAGTATTAAATTTATTTATGAAACGGATATGTGGTTAAGTACCAAGGTGACAATAAAAGGAGGATAAAGAAATTCAAAAATAACATCTGTCGAGTTTTTCGATACACAATTTTCTTTGACTGTGCATTTTTACTTTTTTAGCGCGTGTTGAAAAATACGTATAACTCCAATCAGGTTTGTTTACCAAAACACAAAATAAAAGTCCAATCACTGAAGGATTTTTCATAACTTGCAAGAGTTTTAGAAGACTCAAATTTATCGAAGTATCACTTGGAATAACTTTGAAAGAATGGAAATTTGTTTTGTAAGCAAGCACTTTATGCGGAGCTTAAGGTAATTTTTAAGCACCCGTGGAAGAGGTTAAACTAACGTAGCGTACTGTACCATTTACAAAATCGAAAAAAATGGACATTGGTTTCAAAATGTCTGTATGTTGTACCGAGAGGAGACATTTGCATCAAATCTCTGAACGCAAAATGTTCGCCACAACAGGTAAAAAAAAGCAGAGAGTCTGTGCTAATGTGTAAGCGAAGAGCAGAGCTGTGTCTAGTTAAAAAAAATGCGACAGCTCTGTAGGGACCTCCATTATTGTATTCGTACAAAATTTCGAACTCGAGATGTTAATCAATTCTGACATTCGATGATAGGCGAACTCAAAAAATCGCAAAATTCTCTCCGTCTGTCTGTATGCTCCGAGGCCTACAGCCTAAACGGCTGTCCGGATTTCGTTCAAACTTCAGATCTGGAGTTTAGGGGCTGACAGTTCAGGGCCGTTTTTTGTTTGCTTGGTAACCTCAATATTAATGGTACTTTCCATACAAAATTTTCAGTTTGATTTGTTCGAAAACGGCCCTAAAGATTTTAACCAAAATTAATATTTAAGCTTAAGTACGTGAGGTTAACATGGATGCATACTCAGTTTTCCGCTAAAAAATCTATTAAAAGTACTTTTGAAATTTGGACATATCTCGAAAACGGTCCATACGATTGTAACAAAAATTCATTTCTAAGCTAATATGGTCATTTCTAACTTAATGGGAAACTCAGTTTTTCTCTGTATTATCGTAAAATGGATTTTTGAAAAAAGGCATTTTTGAAAAATTTTGTTTTATTTAGTTTACTTGAAAACGGCATCAACGATTTTGACCAAAATGCAAACATAGAGTAAAATTGATGTTTCCAAAATGATTGCGTCCTTAATCTTCGAGTCGAATCACCGAAAACGCTAATTTTAAAAACTGCTCATATCTCGAAAACCTCATTTTCAATTTCGATAAAACTTGAAAAACGAAGTAAGTGTTACATCCCGAACAAAACCTTGTACTCGGTTTTCAGATAAATAGTTAAGCAATAGTATTTTTCAAACTAAACATTGAAATATTTGGTACTGTTTTGTCTGCCAAATTTTACAAAAACCGCTCTAACCGCTCTTTTGATCAAAATACATATAAAGTATTCTTAATAAGATCACGTACTTTGTTTTTCCCAACAAATTCTGCTATACATTGTTGTAAATATTTCCCAAAAATGAGTACCAAAATCTCGATCTGTGTTCACATTTCTCGGTATATTTTGGAAATAATTACAATGGCGTCCACTTGCAATGAAAGTAAAATAAAAGCTACGCAAAACTTCTTTTTAGCAAATTTTTATTAATAATATTGAATATGCACCCTAAAAATAACCCCAACAACCTGAAATTTATACAATCAGCAACTCCCACTTCATTTAAATTAAAACTTTTGATCAACGAGAAAGTTACGTTCGACCCAGTCGTGCACTTTATTTTTTATTTTTTTTTTGTGTGTGCGTTTTTAAAATTTTTCTTGGAACGAATGGAAGGGATCTTCAATTTTATGCCGAGTCAAAACGGCTACTTGAGAAGCTCTTTCATGACAGTTATACTCTCAAATGTTAGTCAAAAGTTCGCGAGAGGTGGCGCGGAAAAACACCTAAGTTGTTCGCTTAGTAGTCCAAAACACTAACCACTGCGCCGATCTTTGACTAGTTATTAGTCACTATCCCAAATGGATGTATTTTTCCATAAAAACGCTTATGATGTTTTTTTCCAAAAAAGCTATTGAAAGTAAAAGGTTGTAGAGGGTTTCATGTCTGTTACCAGTTAAATGTTAAATGTTTTTTTTAAGACTACTTACGACATTAATTGCCACGCCTACTATTTGTGGGCGTTTTTAAGTGAAGTGTACGTTTTTTCTGAACTTTACTGTCCTTAACTCGTCATTGCTCAAATTTAATGTTAATGAATGCAAAACAATAGATTTTTTAAAACTTTCCAAAAGGTTGTTATTTCTGCTTCATTTAAAAGCTGAGCTAGAGCACAAGATCTAGCACGATTTAACGAGGCTTACTCCAATAGATCGAACAAATATCAGCAACGATTCTTCTTGATCGTTGTTTGGCTTTAAGATGGTTGGGCGTAAATCGAAGGCGCCTTCGCTGGAACAAAGACAGTCCGCGATACTAATAATCATTTTTAGTGTTCCGGCTAAATTTTTATAAATCAAAATGGCGAAATTTTCCATTCAAAATTGCATATTGCGTCTAAAAAAATATGTAATAAGTTGAGGGTTAAAAATGATTTTTGGTAAGGTTACTGTGCGAACGAAAAGTATGCCATGCACATGAAAATGCTATTAATAGCGACAGTGTTTTTCTGGAAGAAATGCGGACAGTTACTCGCTAATTGAATTTGCCAAATATTTTTAAGAGAAGTCAGACGTTGTAACAGGTATGCCCCACACATAGAGAGCATTTGTGTCAACTATTAGTAGGCTCAGAGAAACGACGACCTTTTCCACAAGTTTTTTTTTTAAACAAAAACTGCGGACACTTCCAAAACAACCATTCAATCATATGGAACATCCCATATTCCATCTTAAGTTCTTTTTCCACTGCGCCACCGCTCGTGAACGTGTGACAAACATCCGAGAGTATAACTGTCATAAAAGAGCTTCTCAATAAGCCGTTTAGACTCGACATACAATTTCAGATCCCTTCCATTCGTCCCAAAAATGAAAAACTAACACAAAACGAATGATTGTGGGAAGCTAGGCCTAGGTTCCCTACGGACCTATTGCGCCAACTATTCCTTTATATATTTATTATTCACAACCTTTCGTTACAATAGATCTTTCAGGTCGCAGTGTTAGCCATCAGGGATGGGATTTATTTAAATACCTTGGATGGAAACCATATCCTTTGAGTCGGATAAAAGTTGTCACTTTCGTCTCAATGCATTAAATGTCATTTCCAAATCCACTGTCATCGTAAACCCTCTCCAGCCCAACGTGAGGAGATCAACATACCCCACCCCTGACTCTTGAACTCCAAGTCGACAACTCCCATGTGAAAACGTATTCCCCTGCTTATAACACCCTCACTTATGCCCTTCCCGGAGTACCTCTTAAATTATGCACCAAGACAAGTCTTTATCTCTGCTATACCCTTCTTGGATACGTCCAGTTAATTACCAAGTTAATGCCAGTAAGCTACAATACCAATTTATTCAATCTAACGGATACAGCCGCCACTATATTAAATTAGTGTATTCCATCTCTGTGTATGCTCCAAGGACCATTGTGAAACTTCACATGCAGACCACACAATGTGGCCGACACTGCTATTCCCTCAAGTTATCACTACTTGATGGTGCCCATAATATTCTCAAGATACAAAGGCAAATTGCTACCTATTACCCTTAACCATGCAATTGGCCAAACAACAATGTAAATCTACACCTCCCCCCCATTACACAAAACTCTGTATGTGCACCAAACTAACAAACTATTTTTGTGTATTGATTACCATAAATAAGACTCTGCCGCCTGATAGGCAAAAAAGGCTTTCCAGGTTTGAAAAATTCCTCACTGGGATGTGGATTTGAGACACCAAGTGGCAACAAACTCGGTAACTGCCGATGGCTATGAAGCGAATATTGATTTTTCCATCATTCCCGATTCTATTCAACCTGCTGTCAGCAGATTTTTTTTCGCCGTTCAACTTTAACCAGAACCACCACCACCATCACCAGCTAAAGTAGTGCAATCGATGAGAGTATTACACATGAAATCTGAACCACGCTGTTGGCAGGAGGATGCTATTCAGCCAGAGTGCTGTTGTTTCAGTCACAGCGGTTCGTTTTATTTCTATTCCCATGTCTGCCTGGCAGTTTTGTCTGATGTATACCAGCTGCGTGTGAGTGTGCATTTCCTTTAAGAAGTCGCTTGGAAGGATATCGATTAATTTTATTTTCAGGCTTGCGGTTGGTTTCTTCCGGAATGGTCATTCCATGCGGAAAATGCACGATGCATGGATGCAGAAAAAGCACAAATAGAAATCGCCTCATCTGTCACTAATGGGCGAGGTTGATAATTTCATTCCATTCCATGGTTATGGATTCGTCGTGTCTGTGTGTCTGTCTGTCCGTCCGTATGTCACAACCACTTTTTTCCGAAACTATAGAAACTTGGTAAGTAGATGTATTCTGTGAACCGCATTAAGATTTTCACACAAAAATAGAAAAAAAACAATAAATTTTGGGGGTTCCCCATACTTAGAACTGAAAAGTTCCAAATTTTTTTTCTATGGATAGGTCTTCAAAAATGATATTGAGGTTTCTAATATCATTTTTTTCTAAACTGAATAGCGCGAGAGATACTTCCAAAGTGGTCAAATATGTGCCCCCCCCCCCCTGTAACTTCTAAAATAAGAGAATGATAAAACTAAAAAAAAAAATATATGATGTACAAACTTCCACCGAAAAGCGGCCAAGTGCGAGTCGGACTCGCCCATGAAGGGTTCCGTAGCAGCAAGCAACATACACTCCTCGCCACTTGAATAGGACACCCCTTATTTCTGTTTTCTATCGCCGACTGCTAATTTTTTTTTTAAATTAAAGTTTTTTTAATAGTTATAATTTGACCACAAAGTAGATTTAATACTAAAGCTTTGAGTATTAACAAAATATTAATAACAAAAAAAAAATACAAAATACGAGATCGTAATTTTGCGCCACTTGAATAGGACACTTTAATGAAAAAAAACGACACAAACATTTATTAAATTTTAGGTAATTGGAGTATTTTGAATTAAAAAAAAAAAAGAGTTTAATTGTGTGTTGAGCCACCTTTCTGCTCCAAAACTTCACACATCCGGTTGGGAAGGGATGCATAAAATTTTTTTAAAAATAGTTTAGAGAAATCGAGCTCCGAGCTAGTTCAATGGCTCGGGTATACTCGAGAATTGCTGTCCTGATCCATATACTTGACGTGTCAACCATCCCCAGACATTTTCGATGATATTCAATTCGAATAGGGCGACCAGCTTAATAGCTCCACATTTTGGCTCTCTATATAGGTTTTAACAACTCGGGCTGTATGTATGGGCGCATTATCATGTTGATAAATCCAATGCAGAGGTCCAAAAAGGTTATGAAAGCATGGCAATATCTCTTTCTTTCGACCCATTCGAGATTTTCTCATTCGAGATTTATCAAATTAATTTTCGAGATTTTAACCATTCTAGATTTTAGTCGTTCTAGTTAACGTCATGATCCCCAAGGGGATCCCTATTTACCCTGATATATAGAAAAATATAATACAGAAAACCATAATTTAGAAAAATAAAATCTCGCAACCAAAATCTCGAAAAAAAAAATCTCGAATAACAAAAATGTAGAAAAAAAAAATCACGAAAGCAAAAATCTAGAATTAATATTAATTCAAGATTTACTCATATGGAAAACTATTTGAATTGCAACAACAATTTGATTCACTGTTCATGCCAACAAATGAGTCAGCTAAAAAACAACAGGTCTTCTTAAACCTCATAGACGTGCTATTGTCAAAACACCGCGTGGCTTAACTCCGACACTAGCTGCCTATATATTTTTGCCGTGTACGTATAGAGTCAAAGAGTGGGACAACTGAAAATGAAAGTTATTCAAATTAAAACAAATGAGGGCTTAGTAAAAATAGAGAAATGGTTTCATTTATCATAAGAACAAAACAGTGAAAAATGTGTTTTATTGGCTTTGTGAATTAAATAAATCGCATCTTTGTCGAGGCAGGGTTACCACAATTGAAACTAAAGGTAACCACGTAGTACATAAAATGCCATCTGATCATGTTCACACAGCTTTGGCATATAAAAAAAGTGTCTACAAAGCGAATGCTCAAATAAAAGCAAACGCTAAAGACACATGCGACCAACCCCCTCAAATTGTTTTGAAATCTAAGGTGGAAACTTCATCTCAGTGTAGAGTATATTTACCGCCTGACAAAGCCCAAAAGAAGAAAATAACTCGAGTTAGAGCATCACTTGAAAAAGAACCCACCACAGTTATCCAAATTAATATACCTGACCGATTAAGGGTAGTATTTTATTGTTTACGCTTTCTGTAGTGCAGCTGCCGTTCAATGTTTAAATTCCGTACAAGTTGTCCATTATGTAAAAACATACATAGCACATAAATATATGAATATAACCTATACGTGCATTTAAGTATTTCAACTTATATTTTCAGATATATTGATGGGGAACTTTTCATATTGTCGGAAATGGATTACGATGATGGCAATAAACTCATCATTCTGGGTACAATTAATTTATTGAAAACACTGGGAGCTTCAAACGTCTGGTTAATGGACGGTACTTTTGAGGTTGTTCCATCTATAATGCGACAGCTTTTTTCTCTACATTGTTTGGTTGGAGATGAAACTGTGCCTGCAGTTTTTTGTATAATGAGTTCAAAGTCCAGAAATGCGTATGCTATTTTCTTTAATGAACTACGCCGATTAGCTTATGAAAATTCCATAACTTTAAATCCGTCTTTAATCATCTCCGATTTTGAAAAGGCCAGCTCTCGATCAGCGCCGTCATTTTTCCTTAGTGCCAAAAGCAAGGGATGTTTTTTCCATTTTGGCCCAATAATTTATAGAAAAATTCAAGAAGAAGGCTTTGCGACCAAATATGGAACAGGGGAAAAATTTAGTCTTCAAATGCGAATGCTTAAAAGTTTAGCATTTATTCCAGCAAACTAAATTCCGGACTATTTCAAAGCATTGAGTGATCAATTCGGCGTAAGTAGCAAACAAATTGGAACTTGGTTGCATACAAATTATATCGGATCCGGCAAAAAGAAGCCAATATATTTTCCTTCCTTCTGGTCATGTGCTGAACAAGTACAACTAAGCTTACCAAGAACGCAAAATAAAGTTGAGTCTTGGCGACTAAAAGTTTAAGTGGGAAGGCCACATATTGGCCTATATAAATTAATTGAAGTTTTAAGTAAGGAGACTGTTAATGTATCTTGCATACTTCAATCCATAGAGAGTGGTCAACAAGTGAAGAAAACAAGACGTGAGTACTATTCAAAGGAGAAAAATATATTAAAAATTATGAACGAAAAAGAAGAAGAAAGAAGTTTTATGGGATATTTAAGAGGCATTGCCTACAACTTGAGCTTGTAAATATATCAGTAATCACTTTTGTACATATTTGTTAAATTACAAAATGAGTTTGTTTACGTTTAGATAAGCAATCGAATATGTAAATTCATTTTCTGTTGAATAGTTATAGTTATAGTTTCAAAATAATGTATTTTGTTATGAGTATTTGTTAAAAATTCATTATTTTCAATAAAAAAGCTATTGAATGTTCATTCTAGACTTGTTTTCATTACTTTCGGACTAAATTTAAGAAATTATAAAAAACTCGAAAGCAGTTTTATTTTCTAGATTTTTTTCGAGATAGAGTCTTTCGAGATTTCGACCCATTCGAGATTTTCTCATTCGAGATTTATCAAATTAGTTTTCGAGATTTGAACCATTCTAGATTTTAGTCGTTCTAGTTAACGTCATGATCCCCATAGGGGATCCCCATTTACCCTGATATATAGAAAAATATATAACAGAAAACCATAATTTAGAAAAATAAAATCTCGAAAAAAAAAATCTAAAATGAAAAAAGTCTCGCAAGAAAAAATTAAGTTATTGATAAGTAAACATTATAATTAGGTAACTAAATGATGGGATTTAGATCGAACTAAAGGGTCCGCCATCTAACTCTTTTTTTTTTTCCAACTAGTGCTTATTTCGCGAATGGTAACACTTAGCTCATGTCTGATTTGACAGATAATTAGTTTTATCCTTCCGCTGAACGAATATGGTTGTGTATACGCTTGAACAACGCTGGGAAATATTGCGACATTACTTTGAAAATCATGGTAATGTTGCAGAATGTGTGCGATCATCAGATGATCTTTTCAGATGAAGCTCATTTTCATCTTGGCGGGTATGTAAACAAGCAAAATTGTCGCATTTGGGGCACAGAAAATCCGCACGCATACATTGAAAAGCCGATATACCCAAAACCAGTCACTGTTTGGTGCGGAATTTGGTCCAGAGGCATAATTGGGCCATTTTTCTTCGAAAATAAGCAAGGAGTGGCCGTTACAGTCAATGGCGATCGTTATCGGGCCATGTTGAACGAATTTTTGTTCACAAAAATTGAAGAGGAGGATATTGCCAACATTTGGTTTCAACAGGAAGGCGCTACGTGCCACACAGCCGAAGCTACACTCGATGTTTTGCGCCCTGTTTTTGAAGATCGCATTATCAGCCGCAGAGCTGATGTCGTTTGGCCACCTCGAAGCTGCGATTTGACACCGTTGGACTATTATTTGTGGGGTGCCGTAAAAGATAAGTGTTACGCCGACAAGCCAGAGACAATTGACGCTTTAAAGGACAATATTCGTGAAACCATTGGTGAAATACAGCTGCACACAATCGATAATGTGCTTAAAAATTGGACCGATCTTGTAGGCTACTGCATGGCCAGCCGAGGCAGCCATTTGAATGAAATTATTTTCCATTATTAACCGGAAGGATTGTACTTTCAAATAAAAAAAGAAATTTGAGAAAATATTCAGTAGTTTTTTTTTATAGCATTTTCAAAAAAAAAAAAGTTATTTGGCGGACCCTGTATATGCGAGCCCATATATGCTGCTACGGAACCCTTCATGGGCGAGTCCGACTCGCACTTGGTCGCTTTTTTTATACTTCTGCTGTAGGCACTGCGCACGTCACATGTACCCATGAACTGTATTCTTGATGAATCACAAATTCGATCCAGTCGAGGACAAGGACTTACAAAAAGAAACATATTAGAGACTAGATGCGGACGCTGATCACTTTAAATGGTCGCACAAGGCTGTGTTCTTTGGCCCGTTCTCTTTTTTTTTTTTCTTTTTTGTGAATAGTTCTAGATGGTGCTCAGTTGGGCAGCTTTATCAATAAGTAGCTGAGAGGAATGAATGAATTCTGACGGTTGAATCGGTTATAACGACCAAATTTGTCACTCTTCTGGAGGTCGTTATAACCAATTTCCACTGTAGGTACCCCGAAATATATTTCCAAGATTGGCAAGAGAAGGTACCTAAAATCGGTTGCAGCGGGATATTGTTTTAAACAAATTCGTTGATCCCTTAAAGGTAGTTATAATCGGTTTTTATTGTGCTTGCCACTTGATCACGGATCTCTATCAAACGACAGTATGCGGAGCTACTACATTTACCTAAGTACTTTGAAAGTAATTCCACTTACAGCCTTCCCAGTAACACATTCCCTCAAGCAGCAACTGACAACCAGATGCTGGTAAGAAGTTGGCACCCGTCTTTTACTTCTTCGAAAGGGCAAAGGATGATAGAAATCTATTTTCAGTACCAGCATCCCAAGACGTCTACCGTCAATCCACTAGCAATTTGATGGATTAAACCCTCGATTACATCCCCGTTTAACTTTCTGGTTGAACAACTCGCCTCCGCTTTCTATAAAACAATTGAACTGCAATAATCGAGTCAGATCAGTCCGCAGCATAAATAATAAGGATGCTCGCATTTCCTGAATCTTTATCCGCCCCGTCATTCGACCGGCAGGGACGATACTCCCTTCGATTTATTAATCGAAATCGAATCGAAAATTGATTTAAGAAAAACTTATTATCCCAAATGGTTGCAAGTTGCAACTAGCAACTCTATGTCCTTCTAGAGACTCAACAGGGATACAACTGGGCGAACCATCCATGCGGCGAAACAAAGCAATAGCAATTATTGCAATTTAAAACTTTGAGAACTAAATCAGTAGATCCCCGTGGAAACTTTATCGTTTCACAGAACGGCACACTGCCGAGGGATAACACAAATCTCACGTTCCAATTGTGTGTACTTTGTTCTCTACTCCTGTACTCCTATTCCCACTCCCACTCCCACTTCACCATCTGTATTTCATTTCCTTGTGTAGGTACTTTCTTCGCCATTGAATCGAAAGATGCCTGCAGGTCGAGGAGCAATTCGCCGTCCGTTCTTGGGGCCACTTAAAAAATTTTAAATTGAAATTAAAAAGTTTGCACAAAATACTTACGGACGACAAGTTGAATTGATTTAAATATACTCTAAACGATCGATAGTCCTGGCTGTCTTTCATTGTAATCG
Source organism: Cheilosia variabilis (assembly GCA_951230905.1). Classification (NCBI taxonomy): domain Eukaryota; kingdom Metazoa; phylum Arthropoda; class Insecta; order Diptera; family Syrphidae; genus Cheilosia; species Cheilosia variabilis. Next base: position 55,039,472 of record OX579680.1, on the reverse strand, counting down.
GAGATGGCCGTTCGACTGTCAGGCGGGTCAAGTGGGCTGGAGATTAGGTTGCCCATACATTTGTGGACGCAAATTGCTTGCAAGTACTTGGCCGATGACTGATGCATTGTGTACATGGAATCGATAGTGCATTGCATCATTAATTAACCAAATGCCGAAGTTGGCAGAGGATGTAATCAATTGAATGTGTACTAGAAATCGAGGGATGGTGGTTATTCTCAGGGAAAATTTGCTCAACTATGTTTTGTTAGAAGAAATCAAATGCGGTGTGTGATGCATCGGACGGCATAAATTATTTAGTGACTTTGAGTGGGTGTGAACAGGTCCGAACGCACACTGAAGTCCGCAACCACCTAATAAAATGCAAATAAAATGTCACTTTCATCAGTTGACACAGATCCATATAACCATCAATGCCAACAATCCAATTACGTGTAACCCAAGGAGACGGTCATTATTTGTATTCGCTCTAAATAGACAGATACAATTAGAAATTCTCGTTAAATTCATTATGAAAACCTGTAACCGAACATCTTGTAAGTCTTCCGAATGATGCCTTTCCTTTTCTGTTAAAAAAAAAAAATGAATTCCTTTCATAATTGACTCCAAGGTGAAGTCCTACAACTCAATTTGGCCCCATCCATGTTGCATCACAGGTAGTAGCCTATATCCTCATCTCACGCCCTCGTTGTAAACGATAGAAAAACGGAAGGTAAGAACCACCTCCCGGAGTTATGTCAAAAGCAGCCCTTCCTTAACAGCATGCGATGCTTAAATTCATACCCTCAGAGGGTAATAAGCAAAATTTGCCATGGCCCCAGGAGTCACATCGTATCCTTATCGTTTATTACGAAATTATTCCCTTATCTGAGAGTGAGTGAAGTGACATAGAAAAAGAGACACAATAGCACAAATTGGTAGGTACGCACTTCGGGAGATGACGACAAGTACGACCTGCCTACGCCCGACTCTTGAGGCTGTGATTGTATAAGCCAATAAAAATGATTTTGCCGCGTTGATTTATCGGAATCAAATCAAATGGAAATTCCATACGTACGTATGTCATTTGAAAATGTGTCGAATTTCACCGTTGTGCAGACGTAGGGTCCTCGTTCTTAAGTGGAATTATCCGATGAAATGAAATATCTTTGCACCCCGATTGGATTAGTATCACAACTAGAGGGTGAAACAGTCAAAGAGGGCTTTAAAAAATAAAACACATAAACACACACAGATACAAACACAGATATAACATTGATTCAATTATGCGCTACGCCTAATCTGCTACAGGTCCTTTTGCGCTAAGCTCCATAGGGGGTATTATATCGAAGTCAGAACAAATCCCAATTCTAAAGTGGGGACATGCCCTAACAGTGTTGGCGGAGCAGAGTGTGAAATTGATGTCAGTCGTCATATAGCCCCACTATACAGACGTAGACTCATTCAATGAATTTTTGATTTAATTCAATTATTTTCTGAATTGCGGAAATCTGTTGAGGAAGTAAGGTGCCAGACGCCAAATATTGGTGCACGAGGACAGGATTCGTTATCAGACTGTAAATCTCTCTTTTTGGGACTTTAAATTGGCTTTTAACTTTTGGGGAGTCGTTTTAAACTGTTTTATACTTTATGAAGGAGGTTTTCTTTCAAATAAAAGTTAGTAACTTTAATTGTTTTGTTAAGTTTATTATTTTAGAAAATGACTTTAAATTATTTTAAAGCTATTATTTAGTTTTATTAACATTCAGATAAGTAGAAGAAATATGAAAAATATGTTAGCTCAAAGATAAAATAGATGAAATAAGAATTTTTAGTTAAAAAGGCAAATTATTGAAGGAAGAATAATTGAAGATAAAAAAAAATAAAATACAGCAGTAAATAAAAAAGTAACTCGTAATAAGTTTTTGAATGATAAGCTTTTGCTTGAAAAGTTTAGTTTTTCATGTCAAGTAAATAATAAAGGGTTTTCCAATAAGAAGTGTTATTTTGGTATTCAAAGAAACATGCCATTTTTTGAGATAAATGATCGGATGTTTATTTCATAATAAAGAGGAAGGTATGCCGTTAATAATGAAAAACAACATCAGCCAAATGGCCACCACGAGCACGCATACAGGACCATATCCATTTCATGAAATTTTCCATAACCAAATCGCAAAGTGGCTGCCCTATGTCCTCGATAGCCTCACGAATTTTATCTTTGAGGTCTTGAATCGACGCTGGGCTGTTGGCGTACCCCTTATCTTTCACGTGGCCCCAAAGGAAGAAGTCGCAAGGTGTTAAATCACAAGATCTCGGTGGCCAATTGTGATCACCTCTTCGAGAGATAACACGGTCCGGAAAATTTTCCCCTAAAAGATCAATGGTTTCGTTGCTTGTGTGGCACGTAGCGCCGTCTTGTTGAAAGTAAACGTTGTCCAGATCAATACCATCCAACTCCAACCATAAAAAAATCATTAATCATCGACGACCAAAAAATGCTATAGTTTTGCGAACTGTGACTGCAGATTTTCACCATTTTTGTAGTGAATTTTAGTAATTTCAATGCGTTGTTGAAGCGTGTATCGTTCCATTTTTAGTAATGGCGTAGTTTCTACTTGTCAAATGTCAAAGAATAAAAGCTTCGTAGATCTCGAAAAACGCCTTGAAAAACGCCTCAAAAAACGCCTGAAAAAACGCCTCGAAAAACACCTGAAAAAACGCCTGAAAAAACGCCTCGAAAAACGCCTTGAAAAACGCCTCGAAAAACGCCTTGAACAACGCCTGAAAAAACGCCTCGGAAACGCCTCAAAAAACGCCTTGAAAAACGCCTGAAAAACGCCTGAAAAAAACGCCTTGAAAAACGCCTCGAAAAACGCCTCAGAAGACGCCTAAAAAAACGCCTCCAAAAACACCTTGAAAAACGCCTCAAAAAACGCTTTGAAAAACGCCTCAGAAGACGCCTCGAAAAACGCCTTGAAAAACGCCTTGAAAAACGCCTGAAAAAACGCCTCAAAAAACGCTTCGGAAAACGCCTCAAAAAACGCTTTGAAAAACGCCTCAGAAGACGCCTGAAAAATCGCCTCAAAAAACGCCTTGAAAAACGCCTGAAAAACGCCTGAAAAAAACGCCTTGAAAAACGCCTCCAAAAACACCTTGAAAAACGCCTCAGAAGACGCCTCGAAAAACGCCTTGAAAAACGCCTCGGAAAACGCCTGAAAAAATGCCTCGGAAAACGCCTTGAAAAACGCCTCAAAAAACGCTTAGGAAAACGCCTCAAAAAAACGCTTTGAAAAACGCCTCAGAAGACGCCTAAAAAAACGCCTCCAAAAGCACCTTGAAGAACGCTTTGAAAGCGCCTCGAAAAACGCCTCGGAAAACGTCTGAAAAAACGCATCGAAAAACACCTTGAAAAACGCCTCAAAAAAACGCTTTGAAAAACGCCTGAAAAAACGCCTCGAAAAACGCCTCAGAAGACGCCTAAAAAAACGCCTCCAAAAGCACCTTGAAAAACGCCTCAAAAAACGCTTTGAAAAGCGCCTCGAAAAACGCCTCAGAAGACGCCTCGGAAAACGTCTGAAAAAACGCATCGAAAAACGCCAGCAAATAAGAAAAGTTACGAGCTTTTAATATACATTGCTTAAGAAGAAAACCAGTTATATCCACTTGCTAATGAAAAACTCTAAGAATGTTATCTTCACTTTGATACATTTAAAAGATTTCAATTAATTTCACTTCCCTTCGTCGACTTAAACACAACAATTTCAATTAAATCAATTTTTTATGCAGTTTTTTGAATCCAAACATACATTTCAATGCCTACTTGATATATTTCCCAAAATCTAATTTATGGCAAAAAGAGGATTTACGAGGTTTGCATCTTTAGCCGACGATATGGCAAATGTGAGGTTGGACAATGTGTTGAGTTCTAGATTTTGATGTAGAGTGACCTTTTCGAGGAATACTGGAGTTAAAATGCTAACGCACACCAATTATTCAATATACCAAAGACATGTGCGGAATGAGTATAGTCCAAAGAAAAACTACTCTTTCAAGAAATTCTTGAATGTGTATGCCAATGCACGCAAATGAGTAAACATACCGACATGTGCGCTATGAGCTAAGTTACTGTAAGCATATATTTAAATTTGTATACTAACGCACTCCATGAAAGCAACGAAAAAGCATGTGCGCTATCAGTTATATACGAAGAATAAGCTTTTTCGGGGAACGCATAATTTGATATGAAATGAATAAAAATACAGACATGTGCGCTATGAGCTAAGTTAGCAAAAAGTTACTGTAACCATATATTTAAATTTGTATATTAACGCACTCCATGAAAGCAACGAAAAAGCATGTGCGCTATCAGTTATATACGAAGACTAAGCTTTTTCGGGGAACGCACAGTTTGATATGCTAACGCACACCTGAATGTTTGTATATTATATTCAATGTATGTGCGCTACGAGTTACAGTACACTAGAGAGCAAGGACTTAGCCAAGCGCACTTCAAACAATCATGGAGGCCAGGTGGCGGTTATAGTCACTATTAAATAACCCTTAGACGACCCTTCAGAGTATTTTTGAAAAATTATTTCCTTGAAAATTGTGTTTGGTCAGTAATTGCTTGAGACAAAGAGGCAACAAACAATCATGTGCGCTATGAGTGAATTGACGACAGAAATAAATTAGCTAAGCGCTCCTGCACATATGTAAAACCGTCTTGCATTCGATTATAAACATGTGCGCTTCGGTCTAAAATTTATTATCTAGCCGCACTTCAAAAACCTGTGGAAATTAGGTGTGCGCTACAGACTAAGGTATGAGTTATGCAACGAACAGGCGTTTATCAGCTAATCAAGTCCACTTACATAATTAATGTGCCATTTAAGTGAATATTTACAAAGCGTGTGCGCTACGAACTACTTTTCAAAACAAAGTGGTAAGTTACCTTAGGGCAACCGAATTAAAGTTATTTCGTTTGGAAGCGCTCACTAAATGTGTGCCTAAGGTGTCAAATAAATAAATGGAGGATGCAAAATGTTTTTTTGGGAACCTTCTTTGTTTTGGGATGAATGATAGGGATCTCCAATTTTCAGACGCATTTTAAGGTGTGAATAGAAATTTCCTAACAGCTATACTCTCGAAACAGATTAAAAATACAACTGGCACTTATAACTCTTTCGCTTTTACGATTGCGCACATTTATTATTATACGTCAAAGAAGCTCCATTGAATCCATGTAAGCAAAACGGCTACATATGACAAACAGCGTCAAAATCTACTCGAGAAGAGCCGGAGCAAAGCGGAAACAGATGACACGAAGGTGTCAATGCGGGAGTGTGCTTGGGATTTCCAAGTTTCAAACTGGTTTCACATGGCCCCTGCCAATTTCCTCATCCAATTCCGAAGCAAAGCAGCACCATTGGAAAAAAGGAAAAAAAACCCATCTTCAGTGTGTGCGCGCTCATCTGTCATCTTTAATAATTAATTCGACCTGACACGTCTCGCAATAATAATATCCGGCCAAAGATAATCAACGAGAGATAACACTTTGAGTTGACATTGCCGCCTGTTATGCGTAATTTATTCCTAATTATGAGTGAATGCCATTCGTATAGCTCTGCTCTCCAACCCCTATCTGGCCATTAAACTAAAAGCTTATCCTTTGCCAGTCGACTTTGGGAGCAACAATTGCCGTACTACTTTCTCCCATCCATCACAATATTGTCAAGCACGTTCAATTAGCATAATGCGGGTTAAGGGGTTTCATGAACTACTTATCGTTTGTCATATTTCGTTGCCTTTGACGACGCCAATAAAATAGTGCAAATGAAATAACTATAAATCGAATTAAATTGTTTAGCCACCACCTGCACCACTCCACCTTGGTGCATCTAAATCACTCTCGTGTCTTCCATTGTGCATGTGCAAACCCATTTAAGCCATTCAACGCTGCGTATGGATGCCAGATCCTTGGATGCACCCCAAAGTTGATGTAAACGAATTGCCTGAGAATAAGTTTTGTTCTCTCTTTTCTTTGCCTGTGACTTACGATTCGTTTTTATCTCTAAAACGGATTTCAAAGGAGGGAAACTGAAGAAGTTTTCTTCCTGTTTCACGGCTGGCGTCGACTGTCAAATGCATGCACAAAGCTGAAAGTTAAAAGTTGGGAGGCTTTTCAAAATCAGAACAGCTCGCTATGGGTAAACAACGCTCGAAGTTCGCAAGAAGTTTTTCCACCAGCCAGAGCAGCACTCGAAGTTTTTCGTGGAGATACTCAGGTGTTCAAACAGCATGGAGACGAAAATTCACAACAGGAGGTAGATGAAATAAACGCAAACGTGGGTGAGTGGTGTTTTTGTCTCCTTAACCGACATTAGTTCATTTTCTTTATGTTCCGAGAAGCATTCAAATCTTGATAGGATGCGTTTGATATTTGTAGGAGCTTACAGAGGTAACTTTTCTAGGTCTGATCTTTACATATGAAAAAAAAAAAGGGATAGGATGTCGAAGAAGGTAAAATTGTTTCCAGGTCTTTGTGGGTTTTTGGAAATGCGACAGAGGTTATGCGGTTTAAGCGGTTCATTTAAGACACATTAGGATGGATTCGAGGACAGCTTGGAAAGGATTTGAGAATTTAAAAAAAGTGACCACTCTCTCCACTTGAAAAAGTAAAACGACAGTTTGAAGTCAGCTTCAATATAAGAACTAATTTCAAATAAATCTTTTATCTACTTGATGCAATTTTGGTTAGATTTAATTTTTTTTTTTGTATTTAAAACATGGGCAAAGTTCGCAATATTCCTTTTATTACAACAAAATGCAACCTTGCTCAAGGGCCCTTAACCGTATCTTTAGAAATATAGAGTAAGCTGGTATGGAATAAGGTCGTGGAGTAGCAAAGATTCTTTTTTTAATTTTTAAATGATTATCAAATTTTGTCCGCGAATTATTGTTAAGAGAACAACCTAAAAAGTAAGTTAAAGTAATTTTTAATCTTTACCTTATATAATTTGTAGTTCACAATATGCAATTTTGTACGGAAAATTTCGCCATTATGTGTTTATTCAAAAGAGCTGTACCTCCTACCAAAATACCTGCCTGTGTTGTGTTATCCTTTTAATAACAATTCATAATGAAAATATAAACCCAACCTGGGTTTTTTTTTTGGGATTTTTCTTAATACTGTAGGGATGTAAAAAATCCCACTGTGCGTTAACACTTTTACAAGGAAAACTGCGAAATTCCCTCTCGCAGTCAGTAGAATTGTTTTGCATATGCGTTTTTGAGTTCTACTGTGTTATATAAAGCTGGGTGAATTGGGATGAGGATACACTAGGGATGCCAATGCCAGTTCGAAATGAAAGCATATCTTGGTACTAGACATTATGTTGATCTTCCGTACTCGTTTGAACATTTCAAAGTTCGATGGTTTTAATAAAAAAAGGGACATTATTTTGTTTTTTTTTTCTACTTTTTTAATAACAATGTGTATTTCAATTTCAAGTCTTAAATTGCAATATCCTCATAAAAAATAATGGAGATTAAAAAAAAAAAGGTTAACTAAATTCACATTTCTTCTCAGTTACATATTTACATAGACCGATGGTTTTTTTAACCACGTCATAAGGGACTTGTCAAACAAAAATTTATGTAAACCTGAATTCTTTATATAAAGAAAGCCTATTCCAATTTAATCTAATATTGCAAGCATGTATTTTACAACCCATATACAATTTTTACGAGTGTTTCTTGTAGATGATTATTGCCACATTTGAGGGTTTTTTTTACGTTAGATTTTAAAAATGATTTAAAACTAAGGAAATTTTAATAAAAATGTACACGAACGAATGACTCGTCCTTTGTCAAGTCAAATGATATTCGATTTCATTCTTGAGTTCAATGAATTGAAAACTCTCTCACGAAAGGCGTTATTGACGTAAGAGCAATTGAAATTAGCTTCATTCAGTTTATGAACTGATCGGAAGAATTTTTAAAAACGGAGACTGAAATTTGCCAATAGGCACGGTAAAATCAGTATAAGCCAGAGCCATATTGCAGGCAAAACGCGAACCTTCTAGTCCTAGAATTCTCGTACGTTCATGTGAATTTATTTTTGTTATTTCCTTAATTCCATAGGATTAACAGAAACAAACCTCGAGAAACAGGACATTTAAAGTTCAGGAAAAAAAAAATATATTGCCGGCTTTGGCATAAGTTCCTTAACTTATCGGATAGCGAGGTGCATCTTCCGATTCAAAGTGGATGAGTTTAGTCAAATTCTTACCTTTCTTAAATTAGAAACATTTCAAAGTTATAGGAATTCGAAAATCATTGCCGAGACATTTGAGACTGCACGAATTGTTTTTAACCGGGAGTCTGTACACGGCTAAAAAATATCTGGACAATCCCGGCCATCTGGCAACCCTAGGATACACGCAGAATAATTAAAATCAACCAACTTTCGGTTAAAAACTACTAAGTATTACTGTTGATAAAACTCGTACAGAGTTAGGCCCGGTTTGTTGAATCTTGGTTATAGTTAATCATCGGTTATTCCAGCTGGTAATCATCGACTGTGTTGTGTTTGGTTTGCTAAATATTAACCAGAGAATCAGTGGTTTGGTTAGTTAACCCGAGAAAATGATAACCAGCCAATCATTTTCTGGAATTTCGTTTGTTCAAGTTTTTTTCAGCACTACGTATGTACGTACTAATTTTGACGTATGTATGCTATACACAACAACTTTTTGTACAATACTGTGGGAAAAATACAAATATTACAATAAAACTTATGTATTACAACGCATGATGGAGTGAACTGAATGAATAAAGACTGTCTCATCGGTTTCGTAGACGTTTTTAACTGACAGATGTATTGAATACGGTACACACCAGTCTATGAAGATGATAGTAATAGTTCCGAACAAAATAATGGGTGAAGTAAGATTATTTTCAACATTTTTGGCCGATGAAAGCTCTCATAAATTGAGATAAAGCGCACTAATTGGAAGAAAAATAGAGAGAATGAGAAAACTGTGAAGTTGTCGAATAAAAATTGAGATGAGGTCGGTCCATTTGTATCGAATTTTATTGGTTGTAGCTTTAATTCGGTTTTTGTCGCAAAAATTGGTTATTCTTTCACAACGAGATCTAATTCTTCAGTCTGCATCGTTTAATTATGATCATTCTTATGTTAAGCAAATTTTGCTTTTGGTTAATACATTAATAAAATACCTAAACAAACAAATAGACCCGGAAAACAAAACAATGTAACCATAGAATTGACAAATAAACTGGAAAAATGGAACGATTTGTCGCAAAGCTATGGTTTGGTGACCGAAGTCAAAAATCGTTCAACAAACACTCATCGGTTATCACAGATATAAATTCATGGGTTATTCAAAATCTATGGTAACCTAACCACGGATTAAACCAGCTGTGAACAGACCGGCCCTTAGTGGATTAAAAAAAAATTTTAAATTTGGGCCTTATCTACAAGTAATTAATTTTATCCTTCACACTAAAAAATTTCCTGGTCACAATGGTTAATTTTATATATTATTATAAGGGTTTTCCAATAAGAGGTGTTATTGTGAATGACCCGCTATTTCGGTAGCTGTCACTTTTGAAGCGTTTATTCTTTGACATTTGACAAGTAGAAACTACGCCATTACTAAAAATGGAACGATACACGCTTCAACAACGCATTGAAATTATTAAAATTCACTACAAAAAAGGTGAAAATCTTGCAGTCACAGTTCGCAAAACTAAAGCATTTTTTGGTCGTCGATGATTAATGATTTTTTTATGGTCGGAGTTGGATGGTATTGATCTGGACAACGTTTACTTTCAACAAGATGGCGCTACGTGCCACACAAGCAACGAAACCATTGATCTTTTAGGGGGAAAGTTTCCGGACCGTGTTATCCCTCAAAGAGGTGATCACAATTGGCCACCGAGATCTTGTGATTTAACACCTTGCAACTTCTTCCTTTGGGGCCATGTGAAAGATAAGGTCTACGCCAACAGCCCAGCGTCGATTCAAGAGCTCAAAGATAAAATTCGTGAGGCTATCGAGGACATAGGGCAGCCACTTTGCGATTTGGTTATGGAAAATTTCATGAAAAGGATATGGTCCTGTATGCGTGCTCGTGGTGGCCATTTGGCTGATGTTGTTTTTCATTATTAACGGCTACCTTCCTCTTTATTATGAAATAAACATCCGATCATTTATCTCAAAAAATTACATTTTTCTTTAAATACCAAAATAACAGCTCTTATTGAAAAACCCTTTATTTTATTTCGCCATTGTGAGTTCGTAAAATCTAGACTGGACAGGACAGTAAATATTATTATCAGTATAGCGCAACTTGTTTATGGAACTCGGTTGTAATAACCGATCTATCATATTTCTGTGGCCACAAACCATAACCGCTAAAATCGACTTTAGCCGAAATTGAGATTTTGATGCCATTAGATGCAGCGAACTCAAATCTATTTTGTAAATTTTTTTCCAGCTTTATATCTTAAAAAAAGTGGCCACAACTTCAAAAAAACTTAACAGCTTAAGTCACTAGAGTCAATTATTAAAAATTTTAAACTGCTCTCCTGAAAAATGAGTAAAACAGACTTTTGCAGTGTTTCCTTGTGACCACAGATTTATCAATTATCTCAAATTTTTTCAACCAACTTTTTAATACTAATCTAGAAACTTGGTTCATAAAAACTGATAGAGTGAGTTTAATTTTTTTGACTAAATTTATATAACTTTTTTTAGTTTTTAGTTTTTAAGAACGAATACTTTTTGTTTTAACAGAGACTTAATTTTAGTTTCCACCCACTTTTTTACCGAGCAAAAATCGCACTCAGTTAGGTCCCATTTTCGGGCGTGTAGTGATTATTGGCTTGTAAAATTTAAATTTACCATTTCCATAGCAGAAGTATCTTACGTGGAAGGAGAGAACAAAAAACATGATCAGGTACTTATAGAGATATTTAAAAAAACATATTTAGAGCACCAGGTAGTAACTTAAAGGACCCTAAGTCGATTAATAGAGTTGATAGGATTTGACCTGTCAAAATAATCAAAGAAAATAAACAAAAACTCAATGAAAAAGCTTTCGTTTTGCTGTTTTGTACAGAAGACAAACTCGTTCGTGTCCAACTGAATTAAAACGATAAAGAAAAGGAAAACGATTGTTGACCGTTTTCATCTGGCAGAGTTTTGGACATGATTCATCAAGAGATTTACTCTTCTATTCTTCAATTCACACTACGACGAAACAATGAAAAAGTCGGAAAACCACGTAAAAAATGGTTCCCTTTGATTTATTTACCAGACCATCTGCAGCACCCCATCATTTTTCAAAACATTTTATCTTCCCCATAAACCGCACAAGCGCTCTCCCTATTTGACCTAAAAACTGTGCAAAGTGCACTGAACGCACTTTTAATATTGCACTTCACACAAACAAAAACAGAAACAATCTTTCATAAAATCACTCACTGAAACAGCATTCCTTCATCAGATCGATTTTTCAAAATTCATCAAGAAAAAGAAAACAAATGGAAATGCTCCATTCGTCGCTGCATTCTCATTTCTCATACGATAATTCAAATTTTCTAACAATTTATGTACAGACACACGCGTCTCGTATGAGTTGCTTTTCGCGTTTGCTGTTTCTATTAGATACCACGATGAAATGCATGAGCGATCTCTGATGTAAATGGGTGATGTATCCAGTGTGAGTGTCCAATCATTGGACTTGGGTCAGATGTTGATTTACTCATATTGATGCGAACTAATTAAAGTCGCAATGTGTGAAATGAACAAGTGCTGGAAGCTGTTGGCGAATAGCTTATGTCAAGCGTGAGCCGTTAGGCAAATGACAGGTCTATTTGAAATTATTCAATTTATTTGCTTGGACAAATGAAAGAAAAGTAATTCTCGGGATGTGATGAGTTGTGAATTCGAATTCAATTTGAAGTGATATTGATGGTTGAGTGAAAGGTTGGGAGGATAACTGCATCTGGCGCCATGGGGAATTTTATTGTGTTCATGGACCCGTGAGTCGAATGATCTTTCTTTCTAGTTGGAGCTCTGTCTTGGAAACGGCGGAAAAGGTCATTTTACAAATGTTACAGGTCGAAACCTGAAGATGTATTTTTAAAAGAACTAAAGGGTTTTTCAACAGGGACGCTACAGAAGTAGAGCGACAGGAACAGCAAACGACGCCGAATTTCTTGCCGCTCTCTTGACATTTCTTTTCAGTAAGGTTTGCCATTTCATGATGGAAAGATATACGAGCCAACAACGAGTCGAAATTATTAAAATTTGCTACCGAAATTCGGAGTCAGTGGCCTCAACGTTAAGAGCGCTACGTCCAATTTATGGTCGTCATAATCGTCCTAGCAGATCAACAATTGAGCGTCTAGTGGACAAATTTGAATCCACAGGCACAATACAAAATGTTTCCGTGCCAGTGAGACAAAGAAGTGCCCGTAGTGTCGAGAATATTGCTGCCGCTGAGGCTTCAGTTGAAGAAAGCCCAAATGTGTCTCTCACACGTCGTTCTCAAGCGTTGGGCATCTCTGTGACGTCGTTGTGGCGAATTCTGCGAAAAAATCTTGACCTACATCCTTACAGGATTAAATTGACGCAAGAACTGAAGCCGCTTGACCACCAGAAGCGTCGTATGTTCGTGAATTGGGTTGAGCAACAACTTGAAAATGATTCGGATATTCATCGAAAAATCATCTTCAGTGATGAGGCTCATTTCTGGCTGAGTGGCTTCGTCAATAAACAAAATATGCGGTATTGGTCAGGCAGCAATCCACACGTACTCCATGAGTCATCATTGCATCCCGAAAAAATTACGGTTTGGTGTGGTTTATGGGCCGGCGGCGTCATTGGGCCGTACTTCTTCCGTGATGATCAAGACCGGCACGTTACTGTGAATGGGAATCGCTGCCGTTCAATGATAACCGAATATTTTTGGCCCCAATTGGATGATATGGACTTGGAGGACATGTGGTTCCAACAGGACGGCGCCACAAGCTACACAGCGAATGTCATAATCAATTTATTGGAAAGCAAGTTTGGAGAACGTGTTATCTCACGAAATGGTCCAGTCGCTTGGCCGCCTCGGTCGTGCGATTTGACGCCGTTAGACTATTTCCTGTGGGGCTACGTCAAGTCTATGGTCTATGCCAACAAGCCAGCGACGATTGATGAACTTCGTACGAATATAGAACGTGAAATTGCAGCAGTATCGGCCGATTTATGCTTGAAAACCGTCGAAAATTGGGTTCAGCGTCTGGACTTCTGCAAGCGTGCCCGTGGTGGCCATGCAAAAGAAATCGAGTTCCATACATAATGGCATCGAACGTACTTTCACAAGAATAAAGAATTTCATTGATATCCAAAACCGTTTTTGTTTTATTTAAAAACCTTTTGTAGCGCTCTTATTGAAAAACCCTTTATAACATAAATGTTAAAGAGAGTTGGGTTTGCCATTTTCAGCAGAAGTGGACCGCTCACTACATCAGTCTAAAAGGGTCGAAAACTGGTTTCCAACTTAAATTTTTTAGTTTATATTGAGACTTTTTAATAACACTACATAACTTGAAACGAAAATAGAAAATAACTGAATGCCTCCCTCTGGAAAGACTACTGAAGATCTATTTGAAAAGTGATTCCCTTCCCTTTGACCATCGCTGACTTATGTGTCGTAACTACACACGCAGTGGTACTAATATTGCTCTTTTTTAATGGCTGTACGTTTAAACTACTGCAGGTTTCTTTTATTGGGCCTATGTCTCATCAAAGCAAAGTTCATAGAAATAATTTAGAGAAGTGCCCACTCAGTAAAACAAATCAAGGGCAACTTTCTTTTAATCAGCGCCCGCAAGTATGCAATCAATTCTGATAAAGTACCGAAAACTGTCTCTTTTAGTTTGTGTCACGACTTTTTGTTTAGCTCGGTGATCCCCGAGCACCCTCTTCTTGGGTTTAAACAAGGTTTCGACAAACCTTTCTATTGAGGGAGAGAAGGAAAACCTTTTTATAGACAGATTGCCAACTTTCGGTGGAGTTTTACTTTATCTCCCAACCAAAAATGTTGGCAAGTCCGGCGTAGGCTTCAAGCCTAGAAGAACCCTCACTGTACATTGTCTTGCAAGTGCATTTGGCACATTTGTGTCTCTGAATGTCAGTGTGACCTAAAAGCTGAACATTTTTCAAGGTAAATAGTCTTGGGAACAAATTTATTGATAAACTCATGCACCAATTTCGAAGAAGCTTAACTGTTACAAACGAATACAGTGCTCCCCTCTACCTCTTTGTCACACCATAGTACACGACCATCGGAATTCCCTATAGCTCTGTTTTAACGACTGGTGTTTTTCTCTGTCTTCTGTTTCAACAAAAAACCCTCGCACCAGACCCAGTGAAAACTGTTTTCCCCTTTTTCATCAGCAAATGCTATAATTTTCCCCTAAATTCTAGAAAAGTTCCCCTTTTTTTCCCTAAGTGAAAATTGCATCTATTTTTATATGAAATTTGAATTTAAAATGATTTTCTAACGTCAAATCAAGTGAATGCGTTCAGATACACAAAAATTCTTACGTAGACGTTCGATGGGCTGTTTTCTTTCATATTTAGTGTGAACATTTCATTCTGAGTAAACTTTGAAATTTATTTGTAATGGAAATGCGTTTTAATTTTATTTTTAAGCAAGAGTCAAGAGATTTATGATTTTTCCCCTCGTTTTCCCCTTTTTCATTAAAAAAAAAAAACCCAAAATTGGCGCTTTTCCCCTCAATCTGGGACCACCGGACCCAGTCGTAGGAAATCAAAAATCAACAGGCTTCCTCAGGAAGGTTGCTCTCCGTTCTCCGTCAGACGTTCGCCAAAAGTGGGCAGAGAAACGGTCACTAAAGTGTGACTTGCGTCTTCTGGGCGTTCAACTTGACACCCAGTAGTTTTAGGACTTCGAATTCTATAGAGATTTTTGTCAAAATGAGAAAGAAAATGCTGATACTTCCGCACTTGGTGTTGAGGGACTTTATCAACCCGCATGTCAAAATAAAGTTCCAATGGGCCGTGCTACCTATTAACATTCCATCAACAACAGATGAGGGAATTTCCACTTTCCTAGCAAATACAAACTTCCCAAAACACATTTCTGCGGTAAAAGCTTCAAAATGTGAATTTTCCAAGTGCCCCCTCGTCGGTCGTACGGCTTCTGTGTTTGCATCAGGGTTGCCTACTTTGGGCATACCCACATCGAATTCCCGCAATTAATTATCCATTAACCACTGTATTGGTTTGGGTCGAAGGGCACCCTTTTTTGGCCGGCAATCTATTTCACAGAGGGCACAAATCAATTCACAACACATCGGCTGGCATGCACAGGAGAAACAAGAGAAACAAGAAAAACAAGAGAAACAAGAGGAAACCCCAAAAGGAGAAGAAGCAAAATAAACTGTAGACAACACTATCGCTAGAACCGTTCGGATCTGTTACACGATTGTTTAAGTTGTGCTTAATCGTCTAATTTAAGCATCCAACCATTAAATACTCGTACACGTTGATCTGAAGCACTTTGGTCACACGTGACCGGACTTCAAATCCAATTTGAATACGTATCCCTACAGCCGGATTAGATTTCCTTTAAAATTAATTCGAAAAAAAGGTCCACTCGGCCGGGAAAGGTACAAATTTGCGATTCAAGTGGCAGCGGCATAGGGACACGGTATCTCTATTGCTTTTATTTAATTTTGCAGCCGGAAAGGAGCAGTTTTTCTTTGAATACCTTCGTCAGAGGATTGACTTTTGCCATTCTCTGGGGACACGGTAGAGTCTTTGCATCTTTTGAAGTTCGTTCTGAATATCCACTCAACTTCAAGTGCGACAAGTCCACAGCTACACCCAAAAGTCAGCGACCTCTAGAGCTAATTGTATTCACAAAAGCGGCGTGGCATAGCGTGCGGTCTACGGTCGAGTTTGAGGTGGTAATGTTCGACACAATTTTTTTCTCTTTATTTCCATGCCACAGAAGGTGCTGCAATATACATTAATACTCCAATAAAAGCATAAACAATAAAAATTGTATATAAACGGTAAGCGGAACAGGAAAAAAGCGAAACCCACACACAAAACACGGAACAATGCAAATTCATTTGCGTACAGAGTCAGAGTATACCTGCTACTAATGGCTGCAAAGCGATAGTTGGTGTTTTCTGTTTTTGTGCACAATACAAAGGAAGTTGTTGTTGTTGTTGGTTATTAATCAGATTTCAGAGAGAGAGACTGCATGGGGTCAGAAAGGGAGGAGGGAATTTAACCTTTGGTTGGGACAGATTTCTACTTTGTGAATGGAAATGCCTTCGGGAATTTTAAGGTCCAATATTTATTATACACAAAATCTGGTTGGGCAGTAAATTATATTTTCAATTCTGCAAATATATAAACTCGTTATACCTCAACCGAGCGGGGGCGCAGGTTGAAAAACATGAAAGCAGTTCGGGGAACCTTAAAGGTGCTCACCAGCTTGAGGGTGATTTAAGGAATTTTTGAAAATAATACAAAAGTCTCTGGTGAACTGGGAATTGTTTGAATGTCAATGAAAGTGTATCCTCCAGCTCTGCCAAAAACCAGGCAGTTACCTGCTTTCCCAGTGGTTTCACAAGTGATGTAGCGTCCATTGATTTATTTTTGAAGGAATGATTTGGTAAGCAAAAGCACGGGGACGCTGATCATGATTTTGCGTATTTAATTTGGGATATTAATGGTGAATGTGCCAAGGAAAGTGATATCTTTTGACAGTGGTTTTAAATATACTAATTTGGATCAATTAGCCGACTGTTCCCGACTTTAGAAACCATCCTTGTCTGTGGATTCTAGGGCCCAAACTTTTACTAATCTCCTGATTATCAAGACGACAAGCTTATCGCTTTAAAAATATATCTTTCGAATCGTCGCTTGTTTCATTTGCAGTGATATCAAATAAGACCCAAAATACGGATCACACTTTTTTTTTTTTTTTTGGGAATTCGCTGGAAGTAAAAAATCATCGAAAGACATTGCAGAGCTATACGCGAGGGATGCTTCTGCAATAGTGATGGACTTTAACTCACTAAAAAGACTGACATTCGCCATCCCGAATAGGATTGCACCTAGTCGTACGACTAATCAGCAATTTATTTTTGAATTATTCAATGAATTTAAAGAGATAAATCCGCCGTTTGTCGGATTTTTAAATTTGTTTTGTTTGAAATCAATACCTAATTTCTTAGCCCTAGCCAAATCTTACAGATCAAGAGGTTTTATCCGTCTCAATCTCCTGATTACATTGTCATTATTTAAAAGTTCTGTTATTTCTGTGTTTACGTGGTTGAGAAGCCGATTTCTATGCCTCCGAGCAACCTTCTTAACCTCATCTTCAACCATTTCAACATTTAGATCTCTATGCAGATCGGCGTTGCGTATGTACCAAGGTGCATTAACTATGTTCCTTAGTACTTTACTTTGGTAAACCTGAATTTTTTGTAAGTTTGTTTGGCATGTGCATGCCCACAATTGGAGCCCGTAGGTCCATACTGGTTTTAGAACTTGCTTGTATAGCAATAACTTATTGTAGTTGGACAGGGATGAGTATCGCCCAATAAGCCAATACATTTTACTGTATCGCATGTTCAACTCATCTTTTTTTTTCTTAACGTGCGCTTTCCAACGCAGTTTAGCGTCTAGAGTCATGCCTAGATATTTAGCTGTGTTAGAAAATTCTACTACATTGTTGTTAATGTAGACTGGAATGTGTGGTACGTTTTTATACGTAAAATTAATATGGACTGACTTAAGGTCATTTAATCTAATCTGCCATTTCTCAGTCCATTCTGAAATATTGTTTATTGCCGTCTGGAGCTTTTTTGTTGCTATTTCGACATTTGCTCCCACAGCAAGGACGGCTGTGTCATCTGCAAAAGTAGCTATGGTGGTTTCTTCACTTTCAGGCAAATCGCTAGTGAAGAGTAGGTATAAAACTGGACCTAGCACACTGCCTTGCGGTACACCAGCTTTAATCTCTCTTAATGTTGAGCATTCTGTATCTTGCTTAATTCTGAAGAATCGATCTGATATATAAGACTCCAGAATGGTTGAATACTGCTTCGGCAGTTGCTTTTGTAGTTTGTGTATCAGTCCTTTGTGCCAGACTTTATCGAAAGCTTGTGCTATATCAAGAAATACTGTAGAGCACACATTTTTCTCTTCAAATGCTTTTTCGATCTTATCTGTGATTCTATGCACCTGATCAATTGTAGAGTGCTTGTTTCTAAACCCAAATTGATGATTTGGAAGTAGCGATCAATAATTTTTTTGGAGCGTAGCATCAATAATTTTTTGCAGACGTTTTGCCAGCATTTTTTCGAATAGCTTGGACAACATTGGTAGTATCGATATTGGGCGATATGAGGTTACTTCGCTAGGTGGTTTACCTGGTTTTGGTATCATTATTACCTCCGCGACCTTCCACATGCTTGGCACATATCTTAATTTAAATGCAGCATTTATAATCTGCGCTAGTTTTTTTAAACCTTTTCGCGGAAATTGTTTTAAAATTTCCCCTGTGATTAAATCGAACCCTGGGGCTTTTTTTATGTTTATGCCTTCTTTGATTTCTTTGGCAAGTTCTTTAGCTGTTACCGGCCGAATAGGTCTGTCTTCTTCGCACGTTTCTTCGTTTCCTTGATAATCTTTATCTTCATAAGGTTTGAAAACGTTCTCAAGGTACTCTGCAAAAATATTTGCTTTTTCTTCTATGCTTTTTGCCCAGTTACCTTCTCTGGTTTTTACTGGCGGAATGTGAGCTATTGGCCTGTTCATTTTCTTTGTTGCCTTCCAGAGCGAGTAGTCGGTACTAGCATCATTTGTAAGACTGGTAAGATACGTTTTTAAAGACTCGTTATTAAATTCTCTTATAGATTTTCTGAGCTTATTATTTAAGTTGTTCAGTGTGGTTTTGTCGCTCGGCGCCCTTGTCTGTTGCCAGCGTTTTCTAGCTTTCCTCTTTTCTGTAATAATTTCACATATTTCATGAGGATAAGAGTTTTGTTTAATCTTGTTTGTTCTTTGGGGAGTTGCAGCCCATGCAGCTTTTTGTATATCCAGTGTAAATATTTGCACTGCTTCTTCTAGCTGATCTTCTGTTTGAATAGCTGACGATAGTTGGATACATTCTTCCAACTTCTGCCTAAAGTGGTTCCAATCAGTCAGTCTATTAACTAGTTTAGGGCTATGTTCTTTTATTATTATTCTATCGCCAAGTGTAAGAAGTATTGAGGAATGATCTGATTGAAGATCAGGGCCTTCTTCTATACTTATTTTATTTGATGATATATTTTTGGATATAAAGAAGTCTACAAGATCTGGGGTTTTATTCCTATCTGTAGGCCAGTAGATAGGTTTCCCCGTTGAGTGATATTTGCCGCCGACTTCTTTAATAGTTTCATATAATTTTCTGCCTCTAGTATTTGTTAATATAGATCCCCAATATTTATTCTTGGCATTAAAATCCCCTCCCGCGATTAATCGATTGTGAAATATGCGGAAAAGACTTTTAAAATCAGTTTTCTTTAGTCTATAGCTAGGAGAGCAGTATACTGCTGCAACAGATATTTGCCCACTACTCGTTTCTACACTTATGGAAATTCCTTGGATGGCACATGATTGGAATTTTGTTTCTATATGGTGTTTTATTGTATTCTTTATTAGCACTGCAGCCCCACCTTTTGCACAGTTATGAGGATGTGGGGAGTGATATAATTCATACCCTTGCAGTTCAAAATTAGTTATCAATTTAAAGTGTGTCTCTGAAATGAGACATATATCTATCTGGTGTAAGTCAAGAGCCACTTTCATCTCGTCCTTGCGACTCTCGATGCCATTAGCATTCCATTCAAGAATTTTTATTCTATTCATCATGTTTGTCTTTTTGGCACAGCTTTTTTGTTGCTCTCTAACAACGATATTCTATCTAATATCGTTTTATTCGATTTTTCCATGGAACCAATCCTGTTTAGGATTTGTTTCATGAGGTTTTCCATTCCAGTGTTTGGCTCTACTTTGCGTCTTATCGTTTTATCTGCTTGGTTATTTATTGATGCTGCCTCAGCATATGTCATTTTTGGACCCGCTGTATTTTGTTTCGGGACCTTTTTGATTATCTTTTCGTCTTTAGGCTTTTCTTTTAGTGGGCTCTTTTGTAAGTCCTTTTTGACTTTTTGCTCTTCCTTATTTGAGCTTTTTTTTTGTTTCTTTAGCTTTTTGACCCTTGCAAGTTGGATTTCTTTTGCAACTAAACAACCTCTGTAGCTAGCAGGATGGTTTTCATTGCAGTTTACACATTTAGGGTGTTCATTTTCTTTCTTCCTACATTCCTTGGTGTGGTGACTTCCTGCACATTTCACACATCTTGGATTTGAGCTGCAGTATCTATGTGTATGCCCATATCTTTGTCAATTTTTGCATTGGGGTACTTGTTTCGATTTACGTAGGGTATGAATCTCAACTTGCATCCCAAGTATATTTTTAATTTCATATACTTTTTTCTTATCTTCGTCATGCTCAAAACTGAGTGTAAACATTGGTAGTGGTACTTTGCTTCTAAATTTAAGCATATTTACAACTTCCAAGATTTTAAAGCCTCGGTCTTTTAGATCTTTTTTTATGCTTTCCGGTGAGCATAAATAATGCAGTCTTTTCACTACAACCTTCATTGGTCTGGTCTGCTTATTTTTATAAGAATACCACTGCACCTTTTTTTGGTTTAGTATTTTAGTGAGGCTTCTGTATCCCTCTTCTTCAACCACATTGATTTTGATGTCATTTTTGTTTATTAGCGCTGTGCTAGCTTTAATTTTATTTTCCTCCAATACTTTGGCCAAGCTTTCATACTTATTTACTTGCAGCGCTATAATTGGTGGGGGCTTGGTTGGATTTTGTGTTTTATTTTCTTTGTCTGAAGCATACACAGTGACTGTGCAGCTTTCTTTTGTTGGTGAGACTTTTGGAGATGCACTCATTTTGCGTTTTTTATTTTTATTCCCCTTGTGACGATGTCCTTCTGTCTCTTTTCTAAGTTCCTCTTCGTCAGTCGAGAACTCGACAGGTTGGACATTCACTTTTTTTTGGTTTTTGAATTCTTCCTTCAACAATTGCAACTCTTGCTTAAGATTATTTATTTCCTTAAGCAGTGTCTCATTTAGTTGCTTATACCCATCTCTTTCTTCACAGGCTTCTAGATATTTAGCCTTCAGTATTTTACAACTTTCTTCTTTTTTAGATGGGGGTGTTCTCTCTACCCTTTTACTTCTCCCAAACGGGTCGCTGCTTAGCAATAAATGGTCCCCCCCAGAATCCATGAAACCGACCTCCGAAGAGAGTGGATTTACCAGTGTAACTGGCATACCACCTGGGGTATTACTATCTTTTGTTTTGTTCATTGCATTTACATAGCTATTAATTTTAACTTTTGTGAAAAGTTTAAACTTTTTTGAAGCACAGCCGCTCCTAACATGGAGAACAGACGCTGACCAGGGAGCCGCCCAATATGGGTCAGACGCTTCTGGGTTTAAATGACTAGGGTCCGCGGGGTCGTTACGCCCGTTACCTCTCTCTCTCTCCAGATAAGAGAAGTACCCTTGCGGGGTACTTTTTCTAAAATTTAGTCGTACGAAGCGGCACGAACTCCCTTCTGTTAAATTGCAATCCAATCACTGAAATGCGAAGTTTTCATGGGTACTTCTTGGAAAAGATTCCGTCAATCATATATAAAACCGTCCATAACTAATATTTCCCTAAATGTTATGTGGAAATAGCCCTGGTCACTTAGATACCTCGAAAAATGTCTTTAAAATGTTATAGCATTCTTAAAAAAAAAAAAAACGGAAGGGAATAGCAAAGCTTAGCAAACCCTTAAGCTTTCCGGAAACAAGCCACTTCCTTTAATTAGCTCGAATTCAGTCTCGAAATCAGTACCAAACTCAAGAATTAAACTTTTTCATTTGACAGCATTCAGCTATTCAAACTGAGCCGAAAACACTTGAAAACTTGATCGAAAGCAGAAGTTTTCCCATACAAATTTCAGTTTTCAAAATGAGTGGTTTAAGTTGTTTTTCACGAAACTCCAAGAAAACGACTTCCAATCGTTGGGTTGTTGAAAGAAACATACCTTTTGTAATATTCAGCAGATTCAGCAGAACTGCTGACCGAACAAATGTCACAACTCAGAACTTAAAATCATTTTCCACACTTAATTGTAGCCCATCAATTATTATTATTTTTAAATGCTCTGAAATCATTTTATTTGCTAATAAATGCGATCGAAATTTGTAACCAAAATAGTTTACACAGAAGATTCACGACTAGTGTCTCACAGCTGATTCAAACGTCCAACGAAAACTAATTGATGTTCGGTGTGAATGCATCGAGGAGTCTCTCTTTTTCTTCTCTCACTCTCTCTCTCTCTCTTCTAAAAAACAATAAACAGAATTTTCGGACTGAATTGCCGACGATACACGTCAAAAACACCCAAAAATTTTTGTCCATGCCGACGTTGAAAAACAACAAAATACACAATTTTTTCTTGTTCCAAGAGATAAAAAAAACGCCCTCTTTCGCCCTTTTAGCTTATTTTGAAAGGCAAAATGCCCACGAAATGGGTAATTACCCACGGCGATCTGGCATCACTGCTTGAACTGACATAAATTATCTCACGCAAAGTTTATTAGGCTGATTCTTTTAGCAATAACTTTTAACCGAGCTTACATTTATAATGACTGTTTATTAAAAAATCAATTTTCCAAGCTCCTGGAAGATGGCAAAAAACATTCCCATACAAAAGAAAATAAGAAGGTTTGGAAAGCTTGATGTTAACTAAGCTCCAATCCTTTTTCAAATCAGAAGTGTAACCGCCGCTTCAAGCAGGCATTTTGGCATATTAATACATTTAATTGAATTAGAACGCGATCTGCTTTCAAAAATACAAATATGAGCTTGGAAGGTATAGAATAATTTTGCAAAAGTATGAAATGACTTTTCAGCCATGCGGATAAGTAGACTCAAGATCTCTTAGTGTTTTATTCTTTTTCTGTTTACCGCATTTAACCCGAAAAGCACTCACCCACTTTCCATATTTTTGTTTTAAGTTTATAGATCTATTCGAGAAAGGGTTTTTGAAAATATTTTCTAAAGGTGTAACTATATGTTTTGAACGACGCTTTTTTAAAAAAATTAAGTCTAATGAATAAAATAGCTGTGGTAAAGTATTAAATAAAAATAAATAGATGGCGCATCAAGTCTGTAGAGACGTAGAGACCCTAGGACTAACTTCTTTCAACCATCCGTTTTTTGGGCCCAATGGAAGGGATTTTCAATTCCAAACGGCCAATCGAGAAGCTGCTTTGTAATAGCTATACTCTCGGATGTTTGTTAGAGGTGGTGGTGTAGTGAAATACAAAATTTGGATGGAGTTTAGGTTTTTTCGGGAAAGTATTTGGATTTTTTAAATGAAATTGTTCGAGCGTGTTGCGCTCGGGTCATAAGCAACTTCAATTGAAGTTAGAAGTTCTTATATTTCCAGAAATGACAATATGCAACGTATTTTAGGGCATTCCTCCATCTATCTTCTTCTGCCTTTTTCTCTTCCTTTTCTACCAAATTTAGAAGTGAATGTAACAAGCCTGTTTGTCCTTTAAACGTTCCCAAAATGATCATCCGATCTCATATCGTTGGACCGTCAATAACCTGTGGGTCTTCTGGGAGTGTTCTTAGCCCTATACAATGAGTTTCGGAATAGTAGGCGTGGCACTTCCAACAAAAAAACCAAAGACGATATTTTCGGTAAAAAAAATTTAAAAATTCAAATTAAACGATATTTCCTGCCACCTGTAATTGCCAGAGATGCAGTTTGTGAAAAATAATGAATATAGTCCGCGAGAGTGGGTTCAAAAATGTGGGCGGGGTGGCACCTCCTATAGAAAAAGCCATTCAAAAATCTGTACCTTTGCATTAATTTTAGTACTCGCCTCGTAAGTCCGTAAATGGATTTATATTGTCTGTTTGAAACATTCCGAAAAATGTGGACTGTTTCACAAAATGGGGCGTGGCACCTCCTATACAATTTATTTGAGTTCAAATCGCAACGTTTATAACATTGATGTATCCATGGGTATGGTTTGTTTCGTCTTTTTTATCTTGTTTTTTTGTCGTTTCGCATTTTCTTGTTTCAGCATTTTTGCTAATAGGTTTTTCCATTATTTGGCTTAGGTATAATTGTTTCGAAAAAAAATTGTTCGTTTGTTTGTTTTTTTTTTTTATGAAAAGAGCCCAAGGGCGTTCAAAATCGCGGGAAGTTTTTGAAGAAATTTAATTTTTTTCTTTTTTTAATTTTACAGATTTCTAAGGTTTCTACTAAACTTCCATAAAAATTAATAAAATTAATACAAACCATAATATCCACATATCGCATGCTGTTATTAAAATAATAAAAAAAGAAAACGATAAAAATTGAATTGTTATTCATTTTAATATCTTAACAATTATTTTTAGAAGCTTTTCCCGCACGGTTTCAGTCACACTACAGAAAAATTTACCACACCCCAAATCGATTGATTCTAATAAAAATAAAATGCGAAATAAACCTTTAGTGAGATAACATTGACCTAAATAACTCATTGCAAAACGAGTAAAAAGAGAGAGAGAAAGAAATGCGAAATTATTGTAGGGCGATGTGATTGAAAACCAAAGTAAAACAAAAACGAAGTAAACAGAAATAATTGTAAGGAACGAGATACAACAAAATGCGAAGTAAAAAAAAAAAACAAAACAATAGGCACCCATGTATGTATGTATATATGTTGTCTGCTTAAAGGGCTGCACAAAATGTCCACAGGACGTGGCACTCAATATGCCTTAATTTGCACTTTTAACTTTCTCCATTACGTAGAAAGATATTGTATTCGTTGTTAATCAATTCTGATATTACGATGATAGGCGAACTCAAAAAAGTTGGTCGCAAAATTCTGTCCGTCTCTCCGTCTGTCTGTCTATCTGTCTGTATGTCCCGAAGCCTACAGACTAAGCGGCTTAACGGATTTCGTTCAAACTTCGGATTTAAAGTTACAGTTTCGGGGCCGTTTTTTTTTTTGCATGGTAACCTCAATATTAATGGTATTTCCCCTACAAAATGTTCATACCAGTTTGATTAAGCTTAAGTAGGTGAAGTAAACATAACTGCATACTCAGTTTTCCGGTAAAAATAGAGTGACGGTTTTTTGAAATTTGGACATATCTCGAAAACGGTCCATACGATTGTAACAAAAATGCATTTCTAGGGTAATATGGTCATTTCTAACTTAATAGAAAACTCAGTTTTTCTCTGTATTATCGTAAAATGGATTTTTGAAAAAAGTAATTTTTAAAAAATATAGTTTTCCCTAGTTTACGTCAAAACGGCATGATTTTGATCAAAATGCAAACTTAGAGTAAAATTGATGTTTTCAAAATTATTGCGTCCTTAATTTTCAGTTCGAATCACCGAAAACGCAAATTTTAAAAACTGCTCATATCTCGAAAACCCCATTTTCGATTTCGATAAAACTTAAAAAAAAAAAACAAGTAATGCTTACGGAACAATAACTTGTACTCGGTTTTCATCTAAATAGTTAAGCAATATTATTTTTCAAACTAGACAATATTTGGTACTGTTTTTTCTGCCAAATTTTACAAAAAACACTTTAACGATTTTGATCAAAATACATTAGATAACATAAGTTTTCTAAATAAAATCCCGTACTTATTTTTTCTCAAAAAAATCGAAAAAATCTGATTATTAATTATTTCTCAAAAATGACTACCCAAATTCCGATCTGTATTCACATATTTTCGGTATAATTTTGAAATAATAACAATGCCCCAACTTCGAATAACAGCTACGTAAAACTTATTTTTACAACTTCTAATTTTTTTCAACAATATTGAATATGCACCCTCAAAATCAGCAACTCCCACTTCATTTACATTAAAACTTTTGATGAACGAGAAAGTTACGTTCGACCCATTCGTGCACTTTATTTTTTTAAATAGACGTATGCCCGTCGAAAGCATTTCGCAAAACGTCGACTTTTCGTTGCTATCCTTCGAAGTGCGCTATCAATCACGATCTGCATAAGCCACCAGAGAAGGTTATCCAAAGCAACCACCCAGAGGTTTAAAGCGCGGACTTATGAAAAATCACAATCACTCAGAAAAAAGAGGATTATTAAGCGAAGAATTTTGAAATTTTTAAAAAATTCAAAGTTAAAAGTTCTTGGTTCAAATATTATTTTTGTTAGCAAGAACTCGTTTCTATGTTCTCAAGAATCAGGTATTCAGCGTAAGAATAATAAAATCATTGCCAACAATTTCATTCTTAAATCAAAGATTTTGATATTTGGGTTCATTTCAACCAACGAAAATTGTTGGCATTACAATTTTTTTATTCTGAGTGATGGCTTCCAAAATATAGAGGGGAACACATTTTTAGTCAAACAGTGGAAATGTTCAAAATATTCGCACTAGTCGTTTTCATTTCGTTCATCTAATTCCATACGCAACTTCCAAGACGACCTTGCCATGTTTCACTACTCAATTTAACGACTACAACAACAATTCCTGCCCATCGCGCATTAGCACAAAAGTGTAGATTATCTCGCCTGAGATCTATTTTCGTCTAGCCTCAGTAATAACCACTTAAGAACGTGCATCTAACTTCAAACACCGTCATCAGGCATCACTCAATTTCATGTTTGTTCGGCTCCTCTACCCGCTTCATCATGCTGCTGGTCTCCGCTGCTGTAACCAACTGCTGCGGCTGCGGCTAACATGACACCGAGTGTTTACATAAAGTTTTGATCTAATTTTTCAATTTCAGCGGCTTGCATGCAGCGCAGCGTATTTTGCGGCCCACTGACGACGACAACGACGACGACGACGACGGCGATATCGACGCAACAGTTCGCGCAAATAATATCACCTTGAATATTTATTTCGCGCTGGGATGCTGTCGCACGATCAGATTACATGCAGTCGCAGTGATCGATTCGACGCCACTTTTGTGTCGCACATAAATTACCGCACCGAGGGAGTAGATCTGGATTTTGATTTATCGACTTGTCACTCTCTCGCTCTCTGTCCCTGTCTATGTTGATCGGTGGAATTAATAAATTGCTTTGCTAGACCATTTCGCCGTAGGCCCCAGTAGGGGGTGGAACGATTAGACGAGGTTTCATTTAAATAAATTGAATTAAATTGCTCTATGATAGGGTTGCACACACACATTCTCATCTATCGGTTACATGGCGAGCGCATATTACACAAGCTGCCAGATGACGCGTGTTGCCTAATTGGTAACAGACGTTTCAGATAAATCACACTGAAACTTGTCGGACACGCTGAAGGCATCTCAGAGCCCGCGAGTAGGTAAATATTTATGTAAGGTTGACGTTGAATCAATTACTTTTGCGCCGGGTAATATAATCTCGATGACAGACGTTTCGGGTAAACATCACAGCCGTTTGGCTGTGGCTATTTTCCCTCTTCCGACCAATTGATTTAGATTCAAATTTAGATTTAGATCCAATTGAAGAGATTGAGAACTAAATTTGTGCGTGGCGTCTATTTTTGGGACTCTCCTCGTGGTTTTATTTTAAAGAAGATTAATTAAATTTTTTTGGATTTTTCTATGGGAACAAAATAATTGAATTGCGATGACGCATTGATTTCGTTTTTTTCTGATTTTTCACTGGAAACAATAAATACAATAAATACAAAGAAAAAGAGTGCGTTGCTCTTGTTTGTTTTTTCTTTTTATTGCTCACATTTACTAACACTTTACTTTCAGACGGAGGACGTCGGGAAAAATTGTTATGAAGCTATCAAAAATGCCACTCAAAAAAAAAGTGATCGTGACATTTGTATCGGTACAGTTCTCCGAACAGCTGTTTGGAAGAAACCCTCACAGCAAAAATCCTCCGAATCGTATAAAATCGGAGAATTTTCGATTCCGACGGATACCTCGCTTGGGCCGAATGTTTCAATGTTTTCAATTTAAATGTTTTTAAGAGACTGCGACCTTTGAAAGCTCGAGAGTCCTTCAGATCGCTGGCGGATCGTCTTTAATCTGATTGATTTTCAGGGTCTTCAGTTTTCAACGGTCTTATTGCATTCTGGAATTGAGTGGGAACCATATCCTCTTTGACATCAAGAGACAACATTCGAGAAGAAATTCAGTCAAGTCCTAGAGTGTTATACAAAATCTCTTCGACCAGCAGACCCACCTTGTCATATTTACAGCTGATCGAGGTAAAAGCCCACTCCAACCCACTTTTCATAGAGAAAATTGATGCAACTTCCACGAAATACAGTGAGGGGTACCCGGAGCTTCTGATGAACACAGAATTCCCTGACTACAGGCACCATTGAGTTTACCCCGTCAAATTGCAGGGCACACAAGAAATATAACCTATTTTAACTGAGGAAAAGGTTACCTGGCCTGTCTTTGTTATTTATAAATAACCAGGTTTAGATAGCATCTGTAGGCGCAGTGGCTTCGTGGATATAGACTGTTGGACTACTAAGCGAAGGGTCCCTGTTTCGATCTCCGAAAAACAAAAACCACAGCTCAAATTTTTTGCACTGGGACACCTCTCACGAACGTCTAACAAACATCCGCGAGTATAGCTGTCATGAAAGAGCCGTTTGGACTCCTGGATCTCTTGCATTCGTCTCAAAAATTAAAAACTCACACAAAGCAAACGGTGGTGAGAAGGTAGGCCTAGGGTCCCTGCGGACATGTAGAGCCAACTATTTATTTATTTATTTATTTTTTTGGTGGCAACTTTCCTAAAATGCTGCAAGACCTTTTAGAATCCTTTGCTTCGTCTTAATTTTCAGAAGCCGTATCCTGGTAAACCGTTACCCACTTGACACACCGCAGCTCCCCCATCACTGTCCGACTGAGGTTGCCTACACTAAACTACGCATTTTTGGACAGCATAGCTTAAGAGGCAGCCTCAAGAAAAAGCATTCACTGTCGAGCAGATATTGTTTTATGACTTTATTGTTGGAAATGTAACGTGTTTCGATGTTTTATAGGCTCCTTCGCTTCGACTTGATCCGAAGTTGCTTCTGTACTCTAGCGGCAACGGCATATAAAAATACTTTAACATGAGATTGACTTATATTTGAGGATAAGTCTTAGGTCCAAAGAGCTTTAAAAAAACCGGCATAACAAGATACGTTTTAGTAGTTTTCGTGCCAAGTGTCAGCAGAAGATCACGACTCTTGTCTTGGACCAGCAAACAAGACAGGAAGTATTTGAAACAACTAGGAGATACACCTTATAGAATGAGCCTTGAATGACTTTCATACCTGCATCTAACCAAGGTCTATCAAGGTGTAAAAGAAATGGGAACCTTTCATCCAAAGCTAGTTAGTAGTCTTTCACTCTTCTCTGGAGACTTTCCACCGTCGCGTCGGCTACAGCAACTCAATTCATAGCCACAAAAACCACGAATAAAATGAGCTTAAAAGATGGGATACCACAAGGCAGCATATTCATTCCACTGCTTGTTCAACTCATCATCTGCTCCTTGTTAACTTTCTCCATTACGTAGTAAGCGAAAGATAATTTTATTCGTTCAAAATTTCTAACTCGAGATGTTAATCAATTCCGACATTAC
Organism: Cheilosia variabilis; assembly: GCA_951230905.1. Lineage (NCBI taxonomy): Eukaryota > Metazoa > Arthropoda > Insecta > Diptera > Syrphidae > Cheilosia > Cheilosia variabilis. The sequence goes on along the minus strand of OX579680.1, from coordinate 55,009,703 downwards.
GATGATAGCCGAAGTCAAAAAAGTGGGTCGCAAAATCCTGTCCGTCTGTCTGTCTTTATGTCCCTAAGCGGCTGACCGCATTTCGTTCAAACTTCAAATTTGGAGTTTGGGGACTTACAGTTCGGGGCCGTTTTTTTTTTTTGCATGGTAACCTCTGTGAAGGGATCGCACCAGCGGCCACTTAATTAATTGCACCAAAGCAATTAATAATATTTAAACTCACTTCGATACTGGATACCCATAACCCAAAACCATTGCATTATGTGGCATTGCTTCAGAGTGATATGAATCACGTACTGAACAAGTAGAAGAGTCATATTACTCTGATGGCACACTCGGCACATGAAGCCAATGGGTATAAAAATATGTATCGTTATGCTGAATCGAGGGCACGACCAGGGTACGTTTGCGTATGACAATAAATATGCCAACTAAGCATCGTACGCAAATGTACCCAAAACACTTGAAGTGTTTGGTCGTTTACCCTCGCTATGAGTTAATGCTGATAAGGCATAATATGGGAATATCGATATTCGAAGTGGGTCTTTGATATCATTTTGTGAAGTATAAAAAGGGAAACATTTTAAATAAACGGGGACTTCTTCTGCGAAGTGCCAAGACTACAGACAACAAACCACTTTGTTTTATTTAGCTTACGAGCTGCGAGGAATTTGGTTACAGTCTTTAGGTTTGGAACTCTCACCCTTAGCGGGCAAACTATTGCCGAAGGGTCCGAGCTACGGGCGTTATCGCCAAGCGAGAGAGTCTTCCCAACAGGTACGTTGGCCATAGGACCAGCCAACGTTACATGGCGATCCTGCCAGGAGCAGAGAAATATTTGCTCATAGGGGAGAATTTGTCAGAGAGCAGTAGGGAACGGCTAGTACTCGCCGCCACCTACATCCAAAAGGCCGAGGTCCTTTTGAAGCAGGCACCCCAGCCAGAGCCTACTCTAAGAATCGGACCGAAACCCCTCACGCTAGAGGAATACAGGCGCCGGACAAAAGCCGGAGCCCCATCTAGACCCATTACTCTAGAGAAACCAAAATCGACTCGAGGAGGTCTCCGAGTCAAACAACGAAAGGAGCTTGCGGAGTTAAAGCGGCTGGCCAACATTCCCGGCCAACCTTCTGACACGCGACGAAAATTCATCCAGCAACTCAAAGAGAAGAGGAAAGAATTGAAAGCCGCAGTAAAACAGAAACGAGAAGAAGCTAAGCAGTTCCATCGTCTCTTTGAACATACGGCAGCAAAACTAAAATCCTGGTCCGATGGGAGGACAGGAAAGTAAGGAAATTGTCAACACAGGCCCGCAATTGATTGCGGCGTCCGCAATCCCAGAAAGAAATTCCACGGACCAGACAGCTGCAGTACTCCTGCTAATATTCATAACCGCGCTGATCATCGGATTAGCATACTTGGGACTGAAACATTACCGACGCAAACTGATTGCCGATACCATCAAGCACCTAGAGCGACGACCTGCTCAGGTATAGACGCTAACATTGTTTTCCTTTTTCAAAATTCTCACCGTTATTTTAGATTCGTTATATACTATAATTTAAGTAACAAGACATATTTTTATTTACTATGAACTAAAATATTTGGAAAAAGAGAAATACTAAGATTGTTTCGCAATAAATAAATAAATAGAATATTTTTGAAAACTAAAATCATTGGTCTTATGAGGACGGGATCTACTTTCTGACGCTCATTTCCTTTTAGTTACACCGCCAAATGAAATTCGCTCAACTTCTTGAATCTTTAGACGCCCTCCAGCAATGCCTGGCTAGCTTAAAGAAATCACCTAATAGGACGAGAACGGAAGAAAGCATCCATAACAAACTAGCGCAGATTGAAGGGCTTTGGACTACTTTCAAGGAACACCTAGAAGTCGTTGATCAGGAATCCATTACTGAGATAGAGAGAGCCAATCTGAAAAGCCTAATAGCTACGGCAGAAAATCTCAAGCAAGAATCCGAACGAATAGTTAGGAATAGCCTAATAATAGAATCCAATATCGAACTAGTAACTATCGAGAAAAAAGATACTAACATAACACCACAAACGGTCACAATGACCGAATCAGTCAGTTTTAGCACCGCCCAAAAACTGCCCACTCTCACTTGTGACACGGACGACAAGCGTTCAGAACAAATCAGGGACTTTGTGAATAGTACAGAGTTCTATCACGACACCCTCAACAATACAAGCAAACCAACCTTGATCAAGTTCCTTTTAAAATGTAAGATACAAGGGAAAGCTCTCACCGAGTTAGGGTCGTGCCAGCCATCCACCTTTGCAGAGCTAAAGACCGCTCTGAACAATAAATGCGGTCCCAAAGAAAACCTCGAGACTCTGCAGTACAGGTTAGACAGGCTCAAACAAGGCAATAGGCCTATGCGTGAGTACGTGTCCGATGTGGAAACCCTAATCGCTAGGATGACCACTTTGGAAGTATCCGCCCAGGGAGAATCAGCACGGGCTACGCTAACAACTGCGAATGACCGCCGAGGTCTCGCCTTTTTAAAGAAGGGAGTAAATGAAAGGTACAAGCTTGTACTAGATTGTGCTCGACATACCAACATGCAGAGCGCAATTGAGCATTTGCTAGAGTTAGACCCTGGCAACACTCTTCCTCAGACTGAAACAGTCCGATACACAAATGATTTTGTACCACGGCAACAGTATCACTACGGACAGCATCCAAACGGCTATAACCCACCCAATACAAACAGGGGTGGCTACAGACATGGTTACAGGGGGGTGTCCCAAAACCGCCCCAATTACAATAACCAAAACTCGTATCAAGGTGCGAGGAATGCGCAACAAGGTCGAAATAGTAACTACCAACAACCCCAACATCAACACCAACAACGATCGAATAATCGTAATAATAGACGGAACAGCCAAAATCGAGGAAATAACCGACATACGAATCGGGTTCCCCATAACACCAATGGAAGAAACAACAACTACGGCTCTAACAGCAACCAATATAATGATCAAAACCAAGTTCTAGCTTTTGACTCGGGAAACGACATACCCCACGGCGGGCAAGCCAACCCGTCGGAGGGGGTACAATAAGTACGCCACCACCCATTGCCATTTGCACGGGAGGAATCGCGAACGGCCTATATGTCATTTTTAAAACTATAGACAATAACGAAATAAAATTCTTGGTAGATACAGGAGCATCCATATGCACTTTGAGAAAACAAGCACTCGGAGGACAAACGCGCATTAACAGCGAGGCGCGCACGTCTATTATGGGAATAGCCGGATATATACAATCCGAGGGTACCTGCACCAATACATTATTCCTTGGTGAACGAAAAATTCAGTATGATTTCCATGTGGTACCAGATTCATTCCCAGTACCAACTGATGGTATTTTAGGTGCCAACTTTTTGCAAGATTATGGAGCAGTTATAAATTTAGAAAACTTCACGTTAGAACTCCAAAAGGGGATACCTGTATCCATACCCATAGTAAATTCAGACCATCATAATTCCGTTACCGTTCCTCCAAGATGCGAAGCCACCTATTGGTTCGACACGAAGCATGCAGACGATCGCATATTCCACCCCCAAGAACTCTGCGAAGGAATCTTCATAGCAGGGTCAATTTCCAAACCAATAGATGGCAAACTACCAATCAAAATTCTTAATACTCGTGAAACGGAAGCAGTTTTGAAATGGGTAGAACCAGTGTCCTCACCATTGATCGATTATTACGTTCTAAAATACGACAAATCAGAGGAATTACCGACAAAAAGAACTAAAAAGTTGATAGAAGAAATGGATCTCACCACATTAAATGAAGAAGAAAAATCCGAAATCATATCCATCTGCACAAAGTTTCAAGATATCTTTCATCTCAGTGGCGACAAACTTACCTATACACACATAGGAAGCGCCAACATACAACTTAAGAATGGAACTACTCCAAAGTATACAAAACCATATAGGCTACCACATTCGCAAAAGCAAAACATAGAGGAGGAAGTACAGAAAATGCTTCAAGACGACATTATAGAACCATCTGTATCCGCTTGGAACTCACCTATCCTTATCGTGCCAAAGAAAAAAGACCCTGTGACCGGATTACAGAAATTTAGGATCGTGATCGATTACCGAAAACTGAACGAAGTCATAGAAGATGACAAGTTCCCGTTGCCTAACATAACGGATATCTACGATATGGTAGGAGGAGCCAAATGGTTTTCATGCATAGACTTAAGTCAAGGCTACTACCAAATGGAGTTAGAAGCTGAATGCAGACCATGTACAGCTTTCTCGACGGAAAACGGGCACTACCAGCTAAAACGCCTGCCCATGGGACTCAAGATCTCACCAAGTACTTTTTCCAGGATGATGTCCATCGCGTTATCCGGGCTGACATATTCAAGGTGTTTTGTCTACCTGGACGACCTAATTGTTTTTGGTAATAGTTTACATCAACACAACAAAAACCTAATGGACGTATTTCAAAGACTTAGAGAAGTAAACTTAAAAATACACCCTGGAAAATGCACTTTTCTCCGCAAAGAAGTACTATACCTGGGTCATATTATCTCAAACAAAGGCATTGTACCCGACCCATCTAAATCAGCAGCTATACGAAATTTCCCCATCCCCACCAATGCAGACGAAGTAAGAAGATTCGTTGCATTTGCCAATTATTATCGCAAATTCATCCCAAATTTCGCAACAATAGCCATTCCACTAAATAAACTACTAAAAAAAGATACAGAATTCAAATTCAACCAAGATTGCGTAGAATCATTCAATATGCTTAAGGAAATACTGGCAAGTCCGAAAGTTCTACAATTTCCGAACTTTGAGGAGGAATTCATCCTAAGAACTGATGCCTCAGGGTTCGCCGTAGGAGCAGTCTTATCAAACTATGACGATAGACCCGTAGCTTATGCTAGTAAAACCCTAAATAACGCCGAAAGAAACTACAGTACGATAGAAAAGGAACTACTAGCTATAGTTTGGGCAATCAAACACTATAGACCGTATCTTTTCGGACGACGTTTTAAGATTCTCACCGACCATAGACCATTAGTATACCTATTTTCATTGAAAGAACCATCAAGTAGATTGACAAAATTTAGATTATTGTTGGAAGAATATAATTTCTATGTGGAATATTCACCGGGAAAAGATAACTGTACCGCGGATGCTCTCAGCCGAATACAGCTAGATTCTGAAGATTTAAGAAAACTTTATGTGTGCGTGACAACAAGGTCAAAAGCAACACCTGCAGATAATACGATTATCACCAAAGACAAATTAAGTTTCGAAGAAAAACAAAGCCTAATTACCGAACTGCTGAAACCACCGAAGACAGGTTTAAAACTCGTTGAACTAAAGATAATAGATAGTTTCGATAACATACCAAATAAGGGTTTGGAAATAATAATAGGTCCAAGTAAAATATTGGCCTATATACCGAAAGAAAATTGTATACTCCTAAAATGGGACAAGGATTGCACTATAGCCCGATCAGCATCATTCGACAGAATGTTGTTGAGGGACGTGCGAACAATCTGCGGACCCCTATTAATTAAAAGAATTTTTATTACTAAAGAGGAATTAAATAAAATTCCAATTGGCCGCCATACATGTACAATTAATAATATAAAGAAAATATTAGGAGAAATGTTTAACTCGAGTAATATAAAAGTGCACTTAATAAATAATACAACACAAATCACCGACCCATATAAAAAGAAACTAATACTCAACGACTACCACATGTTACCAACCAGTGGACATAAACCGCATGATAAGAAATATCAAGAAGAAATATTTTTGGACAGGCATGCAAAACGATGTGACGACATACGTTAAGCATTGCACCATATGTCAGAGGAATAAAAACATACAACCTCGAAAACAACCAATGACAATAACAACAACAGCAGAATCAAGTTTCGACAAACTATTCTTAGACTTAGTAGGTCCTTTAGATGAAGCCGAAGATGGATCAAAGTACATCCTGACCGTACAAGATGAGCTAACCAAGTTTATCGAGGCAATACCACTTCCGAATAAAGAAGCAACCACAGTAGCAAGAGGATTGGTAGAATGTCTTATTCTAAGGTATGGAGTACCCAAAACGATAGCAACAGACCAGGGTACCGAGTTTCTAAATCAAGTGTTCAGGAGTATTTGTACGCTATTGAAAGTGGAACAAATTCAGTCCACGGCATACCACCACGAAAGCATCGGAGCGCTGGAAAATTCTCATAAAGTTCTAGGAGCGTATCTCAGAAGTTATGTATCAGAGAAACATTCGGATTGGAGCACATGGCTACCTTACTATGTTTTCTGCTACAACACTTCTGTCCACTCAGAAACCGGGTACACACCTTTTGAACTAATGTTTGGAAGACATTGTAATCTACCCTCAAACTTAACGAAACAGGTAGAACCCGTGTATAACTATGATGATTACGTCATTGATCTAAAACACAAACTACAAGTAGCACATAGGGACGCTAGGGAAACTTTAATAGAGAAGAAAAAAGCTAGAAAATGTCAATACGATGCAACTGGGCGAACAAAGAATGTAAGTTTTGAGGCAGGAAGTCTAGTGTTGTTACGAAATGAGAACAGAAAGAAACTAGATCCAATCTACGTAGGGCCATACGAGGTAATAGCGCAGAAAGGCGTAAACTGCGAAATAAAGCAGGAAAACAAAAAAATGTCTAGTTCATAAGAATAGACTTAAACCCTTTTATATCTATATAGCATTAATATAAAAAAAAAAAAAAAAAAATTTTTTATAGTAAACATTTTTTTTTATTAAGTTTAAGGGAGAAACACGTGCACACTGTAAATATTATATGTTGATCAACCTAGAATAAGAACCTAAAGTATGTTAAAATTAAATATAAAACTACTATAAAATAAAACTAAGTATGTTAAAATTAAATATAAAACTGCTAGTAATTGGAATAACTCTAAAATTGGAATATACGTAAGATTAAAATAACTGTAAAAATTAAAATAACTGCTAGTAATTGGAATAACTCTAAAATTAAAATATCCGTAAGATTAAAATAACTGTAAAAATTAAAATAACTGCTAGTAATTGAAATAACTGTAAGATTAAAATACAAAAAAAATGTTTAATAACTGTAAACTTATTAAAATAACTGTATAGTTATAATCAAAATAACTGTATAATTAAAATAACTGTTAGATTAAATTAGAGTAAAGTAAAAGTTGTTGAAAATTAAAATATATGTAAAATTAACAGCAAAAGCCTAATCCCTTAATGTACAAGTGACGCGTAAAAGAAGAAATCAAGTTATATCATGATTTCTCCTTTTTCCCCAGGAAGGGTGGTGTGAAGGGATCGCACCAGCGGCCACTTAATTAATTGCACCAAAGCAATTAATAATATTTAAACTCACTTCGATACTGGATACCCATAACCCAAAACCATTGCATTATGTGGCATTGCTTCAGAGTGATATGAATCACGTACTGAACAAGTAGAAGAGTCATATTACTCTGATGGCACACTCGGCACATGAAGCCAATGGGTATAAAAATATGTATCGTTATGCTGAATCGAGGGCACGACCAGGGTACGTTTGCGTATGACAATAAATATGCCAACTAAGCATCGTACGCAAATGTACCCAAAACACTTGAAGTGTTTGGTCGTTTACCCTCGCTATGAGTTAATGCTGATAAGGCATAATATGGGAATATCGATATTCGAAGTGGGTCTTTGATATCATTTTGTGAAGTATAAAAAGGGAAACATTTTAAATAAACGGGGACTTCTTCTGCGAAGTGCCAAGACTACAGACAACAAACCACTTTGTTTTATTTAGCTTACGAGCTGCGAGGAATTTGGTTACAGTCTTTAGGTTTGGAACTCTCACCCTTAGCGGGCAAACTATTGCCGAAGGGTCCGAGCTACGGGCGTTATCGCCAAGCGAGAGAGTCTTCCCAACAGGTACGTTGGCCATAGGACCAGCCAACGTTACACCTCAATATTAATGGTACGTTCCTTATAAAATGTTCATACCATTTTGATTTGTTCGAAAATGGCTCAACCAAAAAATTTCAACCAAAATTGATATTTAAGCTTAAGTAGGTGAGGTTAACATGAGTGCATACTCAGTTTTATACTAAAAAATCGAATAACGGTGCTTTTGAAATTTGGACATATCTCGAAAACGGTCCATAAAATTGTAATTTCTAAGGTAATATGGTCATTTCAAACTTAATGCCAAACTCAGTTTTTCTCTGTATTATCGTAAAATGAATTTTTGAAAAAAGGAATTTTTGAAAAATGTTGTATTATTTAGTTTACTTGAAAACGGCAATAACGATTTTGACCAAAATGCAAACCTAAAGTAAAATTGATGTTTTCAAAATTATTGCGTTCTTCATTCTCAATTCGAATCACCGAAAACCCTAATTTCAAAAACTGCTCATATCTCGAAAACCCCATTTTCGATTTCGATAAAACTTTAAAAACCAAGTTACGCTTACTTGCCAAACAATAACTTGTACTCGGTTTTCAGATAAATAGTTAGGCAATAGTATTTTTCAAACTAAACTTTGAAATATTTGGTACTGTTTTGTCTGCCAAATTTTACAAAAACCGCTCTAACGATTTTGATCAAAATACATATAAAGTATTCTTAATAAGATCACGTACTTTTTTTTTCCCAAAAAATTCTAATATATATTGTTGTAAATATTTCCCAAAAATGAGTACCCAAATCTCGATCTGTGTTCACATTCTCGGTATATTTTGGAAATAATTACAATGGCGCCCTGACACTCGAGCATACTTCACATCTGCAACAATAATTATTGCAATTCCAACTGGAATTAAAATTTTTAGTTGATCTTGCAATGAAAGTTAAATAAAAGCTACTTCTTTTTAGCAAATATTTATTAATATCATTGAATATGCACCCTAAAAATAAATCGAAAAACTTGAAATTTATACAATCAAGCAACTCCCAATTCATTTGAACCCAAAATTTTGATGAACAAGAAAGTTACGTTCGACCCAGTCGTGCACTTTATTTTTGTATCTCACAGGTGAACAAAATCGGAAATTAAAAGCGTTCGGAATAATAAGACAAATGGAGCAGTCTGAGGGATAAGATGGATTTATCAAAAATTTATTGGTGCCAAATACATAATGAAGGTTGGTTCAAAAAGCAAACACATTTACGAGCATAACCTAGATGCAGGTAAAATATTTCGGAAAATCCCCTGCGATATATAAATATACATTTATGTAGCTACCTTCTTCCAAGGACACCTCAAGATATACCTCCACATAAATAGATCATCTACTAAAGCCTTCTTGGCCATCAATAGCAAAATATACGCTCATATAATTCAGACCCAAATGAAGCGTAAAATGAACATTTTTAAAAAAATTCACCCGCACACAACAATAAGCCCGCTTAATGCCTTCACATGCTCGCATCATTGTTCCTTTCCTATCGTTTTGGATCCACACAAATCAATATTTTTTTACCCTTTATTCAATTCAATGACTCTTACGGAAGCGACCATGTACGGCAAGAGACCTTGCCCTTATCCGTTTGCCATATTTTGTTACCGAAAATAACATGTAAACCAATGTCTCACCCTGAAGCGATTGTATAGGAGAGGTTACGCTACAAGGACATGCCCATATATGCTGTTGGAGGAGCTATATGTAGGGGTATGTGAAGAAACTGATTATAGGCTATTAATTGTCGTTTATTGGAAGGTTTGTTGGGCGAGTTTTTTGACGGTGGGGTAGATTCGCCAAATGGCGCCTTATGCTGATGTGAGTACATCTGTTTGGAGGGGTTACACAATCTGGTAGAGTATGCGGTCGTGATGGGAAATGCGAGTCCAAGTTGCAACTGCTTTTTAAGTTCGTTATGATGTGTTCAATGTCGAGAGGGAAGGTCCTGGCAATGTGCCTCTAGCTACATTTTTCAAAGCCCAAAATTGTTGGGTATCCCAAAATATGTCGAAAAAGTTCAAGAAGTTTACCACTTTGCATTTTCTAAAAACAATAAACCTTTGAGACCTTTCCTATAGGGCGGGGCTAGTACTTAATGGGAGGGCGCGATATTTTCATATTTTGAGGTCTGTTTATTCCTGCCGACAAATTCAATCTCTGAAGATGTCGTTTTCACTGAAAGGTGCAAATTTAACTGGCTCTGCAGCTGGAAGTGAGCGTGGTCCTCAACAAAACGAGGCTACATCCATCTCAAGTCTCAATTTAGGTCACAAAACATCTTTGGAAAAAAAATAAACGAGTGTGCTTGAGACCACACGACTGAAGTAAAACTTCCTTAGGTCTATCTATATGTATTTATATATATATATGTCGCAAACGAGCTACTGACTGAGATATATATATATTTCATGCACTGGCTATGAGAGGAAAAGAGAAAGCAAATGTGCGCTCACCTCTCTCTCTTACCCCTACAGTAATATACGAAACGTAACTCTCTCTCTCTTTCTATCTTCACTAACTTATATCTCCCTCTCAACTTCCGTTCGCCTCTCCCGATCACACTTTTCGTAACGCCCTCGTCACGCGTTCACCAAGTCAAGCGTGCGTAAAGAAGATTTACTTCAAAAAAGAAAAGGCCATTCAACAAAAGAGAGTGTCGAAAGACGTGTATAGAGTGTAACGCTAAGAGCAACGCTTTAGCTAACATGTAACCCTCGTTGCAACATTTCGTTTCATAAAACTACAATTCAATAAAAGTAAGAGTCGAAAGACGCTGAGTGCGACGATGAGTGTAACGTTAAATTCAACGCTAAATGCAACGCTAAATGCAACGCTAAGTGTAACGTAGCAGGTAACATGTAAAGCTAGTTGCATCATTTCGTTAAATGATGCGGCAAAGTAGTACTTTACAAGGGATTTGTCTACAAATTTAACGGACCAAAGAATGGCATTAAAAATAGAGATAGGGCCGTAAGTTTCCAAGTTAAGCGTCCAAAGAAAATATAGAAACCTGAGGCTTCGGTGAATATCAAAAATCGTCAGTACGTCCCATGTTCGCCACAACTCATTATCATCCAACGTGAACTTTCCAAGGACACCCATTCGGTTTTAATAGACGACAAAACGGGAATTACACACGTCTCCAACATAGATGAACAGAAAATCAGAATTAACCCAGAGAGAAATGTATATAAATGCCGGCAGCAGGTGGTTGGGTGCAAAAAATATATATAAATTGATTGCACTCTGACACAACACGAACAACTGACATGGGTCTCTGTGCAAATCCACCAAACGGAACAATGTGTCTTGTTTGTTTTGCCCGATAGCGCAGTAGTTTTGCTTCCGATCAATGGTGGCCCACAGGCGGGTGGTTAAGCGGACAAAAAAAAGGGGTAACAAGGAAAAAGTTGTTCGAGTAGATGTACTTGAGAGTAAATTGAATTGGATAAGGCGAACAACACTCTCCATCTGGGATGTTAACTGTTTAGAAATGTAGGTAGTTCTTCCTTCCTTTTACTGATGGGGGGGTAGTTCTTTTCTTTTCTTTTTTCTCTTTCTCTGTTGCAATGAATGGACAAGTAATTAAACAGTGGAGTACCCACTACAAAACGTGCTATATAGGTGTATGGTATAATGTGCAACAGTACGGTCGCACTTCGGGCGACATTCGTTAGCAATTACATGCCAGAGAGAACCATTTGTGGCATAGAATCTGTGTTATCCTTTGAGGACATATAGTTGAGATTTACTTTGGGTTTTGTATTCTATAACTTGGGGTAACAGATAGCTTTAATTATATCCAATTAGGAGGGAGATAATTGGACAGGGGTAATAATTTATTCGTAGTCTAGGATGCAGGCTGAACCTGCTTTTTGTGACAGATCTGATTAATCTGATTAGGATTACTCCTCGCCAAAGTTGTAACAGACCTTAAGTTGGTAATTTTTTCCGTTGAATGTACGAAGTATACTGACTTCGAAGTAAGGCATGTCAAATGTGCAGGACTTTTTAGGAGAACGTAACGTCATGAATCCAGATCGAGATTTTGAAAAGTTACTTCGTCACCGGTTCAAAAGATGGCGCTTTGGGGATCACATTTCGTTCGGCTATAATTTTCAAGGGAGAAACATCGTCACTTCGATACTTAGCAGAGCTATCGTTGATCTTACTTCATCGTAGATTCAAAAGATTGCGCTATAGGGATCACATTTCGTTCATTTTTAAGCCAGAAACTTCAACATATCGATACTTAACAAAGAGCTGTGGTATTTGTGGTTCGAATGCTTGGGATTGCGCTTGACAAACGGATTCGTTATGTGAACAGATTTTGATATAAATAGTGACTTTTTATAGATGGGAGATCGTCAATGAATACGAGAACAAAATACGGTGAGAGAACAGAGCCCTGTGGTACATCATTGTTAAAGAAAATCGAAACATTTCTAATTGCAATATAGGCTCCTCCCTTATAACGCTTTACTGATCTTCGCCTACAATTGGTAGATATATATGAAGCGCATGATTATGAGCATTCGGAGTTAAGTGTGCAGCGCCTACAGCCTTCAAACACCAATTTGGTCTTAATTACAGCGATCTTACATATTTTGTGGGTCACAATGGGTAATTTTTATATGGAAAATCTTTCCATTGTGAAGTCGTTAAGTCCTTTCCGGACCTGGACACAAAATATTATTATTAGTATAACGCACGAGCTATAGGGAAGGGACTTATATTTATGGTTGGAAAACCTCGATAGTTACCGACTGTCTGACAAACATTCTTTAGACCTGCACAACCCCTGATGCGGATTTATTTCGAAAAGCCAGATGGTCACAAACGTGTTAAACAGTCCCAAGTAGCATTCGAATACACATTTTAGGCCTGGCGACGTTCTGGTGTCAATTCGTGGTCCTATTTAGGAATTTATGTTTCGAAACAACGAAGTAACAGTTCCTTTTTTGTTTCGGAAGTGGCGCAACACAAAGTAGGCATTTTTTGACGCAAATCCTACATATATACCATCTTTGAACACACAATTTCAGCCCAAAGTGTAAGGCCATAAGAATTTTCAACACAAATTGGGAAAAATGCGTTAGTAATATTTAATTCTGTATGTATACCATATAATTGTGATGTGTGATATTCATTAATTTTGTGTTAAGTACCAAAATAATATTCGGACTGCATCAACCATTATGTCATTATTAAACAGAAAGCAGCTACTGAAATTTTATGGGGAACATAATTTTACCTTGAAATGTACTTCGAAAAAAACCTTCATCCTTACAAAATATTCTATATTTAATCAAAAATCTCTATAGTCTATTAAAATGCTTATAGGGAGCATTATAAAATCAGTATAAAATAATTTAATTACACAAAATCCGCCAAAACTGTAAATTTTAAATTTCTTATTTTCCTAACCAATAGGGGTTACAGTAAAATATTCCTAATTAGGAATTGTGTGCACGAACACACATCTCCACACATTTTACACGCCGCGGACCTAATGTTTCATTGAAGAAACAATTTTGACACAATCTACATAGGTAGATATAAAACTCCAAGATAGGAATATTCCTAAATGGGAAATGTTACCTAGCATGTGTCTTAAATGTTACTAGTTGGGAATATTTTCTGCTAACAAAACCATCTTAACGACGTCGCTCATGACACATGACACATGAAGCCGCAAAACCCTCCTTGGGGTAAATATGACCGACTTTTGAAGCTTTTAACTGACGCAGCCAAACAGCAACATCGTTTAGAAGACATTTAGATGACTACTTCAAAAGAAGCTTTTCCTTCGAAAGCATGCTGAAAACAAAAACCTCCTACAATTCGAAATTCTAGAAAATTTAAGCCAAATTTAAATTAAATTAAAATGGTTATTACATAGCTATACTAAATAAGATATACATACAAAATTTTAGGAACTAGGGACCAATCCTCAAATTCAAAGACCTAACAGTTTACCACGCGTTCAAGGGACTTGGAGAACAATTTTAGAGCGTTCCACAGCAGAAGCAATATTTTTAGCTTGCGCCTGAGGGTAGACTCAATTTTTAATTTATTTTTTCATATTAGGTACCTACTGCCTGTGGATGTTTTTTTTTAAACAAGGTAGAAAGTAAAAGAGAGAATATTCGGCCAAAATTTAAGTGGGAGTTTGGTTCTTACGTCCTGGTGGAACTATTTTCGATTTTAGTGTTCGATAATAATTCCTAGAATTATTTTCATAGAGCCCTCGTAATCGCTAAGCTGTCACTGGACTTTTAATTTGTTCTATTCACAAAAGTCTTTTCATGAATCTATTTTAGCTTGAACTTGAAAAGGATGCAGATAACTCAAGATGCAAAAACTTTACCACATGCGCCACAATCGCCCCACATTTCTTATTTTTTTTTTTTTAATAAAGGACAGTTCTAAAGTTCTATATAAAACAAAAGCGATCTCTGTTGAAAAGGCTCTGCGGCTGTCGGCTGAAGCTCTGTGAATATATTTCTATTCCGCGATACTAATCATTTTTAGTGTCGAAGTTAAATTTTTAGATCCCACAATGGCGAAATTTTTCCATACAAAATTTAGATTGAAGTTAAAAAATGATTTTTAGTAAGGCCCATTGTCTGACATTATGAACCCGTCAGAGGTGTGTAGTAAAAATCCCTTTCAAGGCCGTCTTAGGAGCCTTTGACCCACCAATATCCGAGCTCCAAGTGCCTGCCGAGATTTCTGTTCTCTTCCCACTTTCAAATACACAAACTCCACTTAAATGTGACCCACTAATCCGCTCAAGGGCTCCCAGACACCCTTCAATATTCTCCCGCGAAAAAATGCGCCCACAACCCGTTAAAACTGGTCGCCTTTCATCGATTCCCAGCTTCTTGGAAATTCCAATTAGCAAATCCTGTGTGAGATTGATTTTCGTTAAAAATTCAAAAAATTCGCCGCGAGACATTCAATCGAAAAAGAAAAAACCTCCCGCAGCACAAAACATCCCAACGCAGTCCTTTTCATTTCGTAATTAATGGCAACACAATGAACGCCATCTCTATGCACAATCGACTTTTGCACAAAAGTCGCCACCAGAAAACATTCCAACTGTGTGCAATTCAACTTGAAAAAAAAACCGTCTTGGGTGTGTGTAGTGTGCCTGGCAATTTCTGTTTGTCATGAACAAAGGAAAGAAATGCCATCTCCAACTATTGTGAACAAACCGTGTTGTTTACACATGGACATATTTTTCTCTGTCAATGCAACAAATGCCATCTAAAGGCATTCCCAGATTCAGCCTGCAGGTGGAACTGTGTGTCACACGGCATTTGTCAGCGGCGGGTGAACGAGTGTGCCGTAAGCAGCGAAAACATGATTTCGACATTCATTGTGCGGAACACATTCCATTTCCCATCGCAGAGAGACAGAGCACACATACGTATCCAAACAGGCAGCGTCAGGTTGGTATTTGCGAAATACCATGAATAGGTAAAGCGCATTGTTTCTTTTTATATGGTGTGGGTGTGTGCAGGGCATGGACTGCAGCGTGATGGATTAAGTGGGCTGCTCACATCCATTTTGGGCGTATAATTGTGAGTTGGATTTAAGTACATTTCGTGCAACAAACTTGCAGTTAAAATCAAGGATTTGGTGGAATAATGTTTGCATTATGCGAAATAGCTGAATGTGCCAGTGAAATGCTGCTGTTTGGTGGGGGAATCTATCTTAACGACGCCTTCCTCTTTAATGCAATCCTACATGGATTGCGAGGTGTGCAGATGTTTAATTGGGTTTTCCGAAACAGCCCCACGTTGGGCGCCCGTTCATACATCCAACACACCACAATCTCTGTATCCCTTGCGATATTTAGTGCTACAACACTCTGAAAAGTTTGAAGGCAACTTTGAAAGCCTCAACAGAGTTTCGGCAAAACTTTTAATGCCATTACACCACAAATGAAATTATTTCACACCGACTCTTAATGGTGGCCCTGAATGGAGTGTCACACACACACACAACCAGCCACCTATTTAAGACATCTGTTGCAGCACATTTCACTGCGGACATTCAGGCGGATTGACATTGTTTCACCTTCTCCCTGCAGAGAATAGAGAACGCATACACACAGAGTCAGCCCTATGCCTCTCAGGAAAAGTTTCCTGGGCGATAAAGCATTTTACGTCGGATATATCATTGCCCACAAGTTGCTTTTCGATGGTTCGCAGACGTCGAGGTTTAGGTAGAGGTACCTACCGGTCCGCAGGATGGCATTTAAAATTAGTTTTTCCCTCTTTGGCGGAAGTTATGATGTGGAGGGACTTCCAAAAGGGATACGGATTCTGACACACGACAGTCGAGTGGTAAAATACCAAAATCAGCACAGCGTTGAAGGTGGGAAGGGATAAAATAAAATTTACGACGACATGTAGCCTTATTTGACGAAGGCCTTTGTACGGCCGTTCAGTGAAATGTACAAGAGTCAAGGATCGACGAAAAGGTGGGCTTAAGTATTTTACTGCTATCGGAGAGTTGTGAGCTGCTTAACTGGTGCCATTTGATAAGTTTTTCAAGTGAAATGGGTGCGTTTTGCTTTGGAAAATTCGCACAACGATTTTTTGCCACTAAGCGGACTGTTTTCTTTTTGTCAATCAGCGACTATCAACGGGGACAGGGGGCTCACAGTTTTAATACGCGTTTATATTAAGAAACTGCCGCATCGGGAGGTAAAATGAGTGTCTGCACGAAGCCGCGAAAAATGACAGCTCAGAACAAAAACCGGCAACGTCCCAAAAGTTGACGACAAAACCGAAACTCATTTCATGTCTGAGACGAAACCGAAACTCATTTATGTCTAAGAAAAGACCGAAATTCCTTTCAGGTCTGAGACAAAACCGAAACTCATTTCATGTCTGAGACATAACCGAAATTGATTTCATGTCTGAGTCAAAGCAAAGATTCAATTGGAATGAAACACAACCGGAACTCATTTCATATCTAAGAAAAAATCAAAATTCATTTCCATGTCTGAGACAAGACCGAAACTCATTTCATGTCTGAAACAAAACCAAAACTCATTTCATGTCTGGGACACAACCGAAACTCATTTCATGTCTGAGTCAAGGAAAGATTCAATTGGAACGAAAATGGACAACTGCGGAATTTTTCAGCCTTTCAGATGTCACTTGCGACATTTTATTTAATTACATTTTTATCCAGATAGGGTAGTAACGATGTCGGTGTTGCTGAGCAGGACTACTGAACGAAGGAAAGCATAACTTACATCATAAGGAATTTGTTTGTGGTCTGACTATAACTGTCCTGAGAATACATCCTAATTTAGTCGGCATAAAATTGTAGATCCCTCCATTTTCGCCCCAAACAAAAAAGCTCACAGTAGCTTGTAGCGCCATCTTTATTGTTTTTTTTTTTTTTGAAAGCAATGCTGAAAAATAACAAGCGTTCTAAAAATGGTCAACTTCATACTGTGGTATTCAGTTTAAAAACTGAAAATCATGTTTTTCCGAAATAAAAAATTTTTTTTTTAAGATTTTGTTCAAAATATAAAAATAGCGAAATATAAAATACATTTTTGAGGTACTACTTTACTACAAATATACAAAAAAATGTATCATAAATGAATGTTAATCCTTTTTGATCTTTTGTAACATATTTGAATTAAATTGATTTAGAATTTCATTTCTTATATCAAGATCATAGAATTTCGGTGCATTGAAGAGCATAAAATCCTTGTAAAGATTCAAATTTCAACAACTGTTTCAGTACCTACTCAAACAATTACGATTTTTTTTTGTATTTAAATTTAAACCAGAAAATATTATTTCAACCTTTGCAGAGAAATGTGGAAGAGATAAAATATCGAAAATAAAATATTTTAAGACTGGATAGGCGAAGTTTCCATCCGCTGATTTTACTCCTAAAAATGTTTCCAAACATACATTACATCAGTTATTTAATCAGATTCGTTAGTGAAACAGAAATTGTGCATAAGTATTAATAAATAAAGTCCACGACTGAGTCGCACGAAACTTTATCGTTTAGTGCGAGTCTGACTGAAATTCAAAGTCATTTAAGCAAATCTTTTTTTCGGTATGTAAGCATTACTTGGTTTTTAGGGTTTTATCGAAATCGAAAACGGGGTTTTCGAGATATGAGCAGTTTTTAAAGTGAGCGTTTCCAGTGATTCGAATTGAAAATTAAGGACGCAATAATTTTGAAAACATAAATTATACTTTAAGTTTGCATTTTGGTCAAAATCATGCCGTTTTGAAGTAAGCTAGGGATAACTATATTTAAAAAAAAAATACTTTTTTCAAAAATCCATTTTACGATAATACAGAGAAAAACTGAGTTTTCCATTACGTTAGAAATGACCATATTACCTAGAAATGAGTTTTTGTTACAATCGTATGGACCTATTTCGAGATATGTCCAATTTTCAAAAGTACCGTTACTCGATTTTTCACCTCACCAACTTAAGCTTACATATCAATTTTTGTTAAAATCTTTACAGCAGTTTTCGAACAAATCAAACTGGTATGAACATTTTGTATGGGAAGTACCATTAATATTGAGGTTACCATGCAAAAAAAAAACAGGCCCCGAACTGTAAGCCCCCAAACTTTAAATCCGAAGTTTGAACGAAATCCACTCAGCCACTTAGGCTGTAGGCCTCGGGACATACAGGCAGACAGCCATAGTTTTGCGACCCACTTTTTGAAGTTCGCCTAGCATCGTAATGTCAGAATTGATTAACATCTCGAGTTCGAAATTTTGCACGAATACAATATCTTTCTCTTACTACGTAATGGAGAAAGTTAAAAACGTCTTTCTTCAATAGAAAATGTTCTTTTAATTTGTTGTTCTTGAAATTAGAGGTAAAAAGTCTTGTACATATTTTGGAGCTAAAAAGTCTTGAAAAAAAAAGATATATCTTGTACTCTGACATCACTGGACGGGGCTTTTGTCACCCCCTTGCAGAGAGACCATTGTCCCAATCACCTTCTACAGAATCTCCTCCTCCAAACTACCCTCACCGAGCTCAATTTGCACCTCTTTATTGAGAACGCCATAAATTAGTTTGTGTCCAAAAATTATGGATTTCAAAAACCCCCAATTCGCAGGCTTAAATGTGAAATTTTAATTTTTCAATTTATTTCTCGAGCTGCTCCGACACAAAAGCCACAAAGGCCACAAAAGGTATAAACGCGCCCCCTTCGTAGATACTCGTACATAATGTATAATCGTCCGTAATTATGCTTTTGCATAAAATGAAAATCACCCCGTCGCTTCAGAGGACATTATAATGAATAATCGATCAAGCGTTTCCTTTCAATGGCTGGATTTTGATTTCCATAAATAAAGCAGCCAGCTCGCGGTGGGCTTTATGGTCTGCTCGGGACACAAAATGTACCCACGCCATCAATTGTTGAATACGAGAATTCCCGGGGCCAGAGCCGCAACTACTCGAGGTGATGGTGGAGCCGCCAGCAGCCACCCTTGCGTTGTGCCGTCAATACACAGGGTCCTTTGGTGAGAGATATTTTCACACTACTGTGTCTAAATTGGGTTGATCCTTTTTTTTTCTCCAATAGGACTTATGCGCACCTACATGCCACACGTATCGTGGAATTTATTAGATGCATGTTTGTTTTATTTTTATTTGCGATATTATCGATTCAAGGATATTTTAAAAGTCCGCACTACTGGTGGGAAGGATACGAATAAATATTTCATCGGTGCTTAACAGATTTTTAACATTCACAAACGAGTTCAGTGGGGGCGGGATGGCTGAATATTTTAATTATTAATTTTGTTCGTTGTTCTTTTAACAATTTAATTGTTATATATGCGCATTTAAAGTTTATATATCGGAAATTGAGATATTCAGGATGAAAGGCGCGGTTTAAATTTGGGTTTTATTGGCTAATTAATATGCACACGCCTTTGATGGCGGGAATTACGCGCGTTCCAGTCGGTTATGCGGGATAAAATTAATTTATTGGTCATCCGATACCACAACGGGCGAATGGAATAAGTACTTGTTGGGGGGGGGGGACTTTGTTTTAATTAAACCACATACAGGCGAATGGGGTTAATCAACAACACCTGCGTCAATGATGTGCAGGAAGTCTTTCGAAATCACAGTCTGGGTGAAGTATGGTTTCAGGTCATTCTGAAATGTGCTGAATGTGATGCTGATAAATGTGCTGAATCAAAAAGGAGTGGGTGCAGAGTGGTTTAGTGGTGACTGGACTACTGAGCGAGGGGTTTCTAGTTCGAACTCCGTAAAAACTGAAGCTTTTTTATTTGCCACTGGGTCCGGAACGAGCTTCTTAATTCATCCCTTTGGATTCTGGAGAAAATTGTACGTCCCTTAAGCTCGTCGCAAAAATGAATACCTATACAGCTCAAGTAGGCAGTTTGTAGAAAGCCAGGACTAGGGTCCTATTTTGCATATAAAGCTGTCAATACCGGAGGAATTTAATGAGTCTTAATAGGAATTGAGTCTGGGAAGAAGTTTAAGACTTGAAACCACCAAACGAAACTTGGATTGGGCTGCTTTAAAGGTGGTTTATCATCCATTGAATAAGGAACGCATCAGCGTACATTTTCCGGCAAAAGAGTGGGTATACCAAGCTCTGTGAGTGCCCATAGAAATTTCAAGCGCAGGGATTGGTTCCACTCTTCGACAAGATGCCAAGATAAGCCATGAAATCACCAGTGAATCTGTTGTCGTATTGGCCATCATTAAGAAGTTTCACCGGCTCAAAATATTTTGTGACGCACCGATTTATCAGCTTTTTAATGACCTTAGAAAGAATAGACGTAAGTGCTATAGGTGGGAGAAAAAGATCCTTCTTTGCTATGGGAAGTACTGGGCAAATGGTGTTTTCCACTCCAACTTCTCAAAAAGAGTTCTAGAAAAATATATCAGACTTCTTTAGGGGGAGATACGTTCTTACTTATTTATGTTTAGACCATAAAGTACTCTTGCGACTTGAGCACGATGTAAATCGACTTTTCCCATGGTAATTTTGACGCCTCCATGTACAGGTGAAGATAAAGACCTTTCTGGGGCGCATAAGGCAAGCAGCTAAGTGTGCTGCGAATAATGTCAGCTTGTTCAAAGAGCTGTCAGCTAAATTGATAGTATTGCTGAGCATTTTGGATTGACAAAGAGGCCGAATTTGTTTTTGACAAACAACCAAAAGTTCATTCCACTCTTGCTCATTTGACACGCTGACATGAGGACATTTCAGGCATTAATGACTCGTTTAAGCCTTTCTCGGTTTTTCCCAGATTGATTGGTGTCATGCTTAAGGTGATTATACAGTCGACACCATATTAGCGACGGCATTTACGACGAAGAGTAACGTTCAGTTAAACCTCCTAGATGATGTTAAGTCCGCGCCAGTTATCTTTATCGCCAATCGGTTTTTTTTTTCTGAGCTTTTTCCTTACCTACCCTTTGCTCTCGGAGTTCGAGAAACTACCTGACATGCGATGCAGTGTTCCGACAAACTTAGGGGCGACTATTTATTAGGATGGCGGCTAAGAAACAAATCCAGCGTGTTGACCATCAATACTGGGCATTCTAGTGTTGGCTCATTTACAAAGCCGGGTTCAGGTAACTCAAAAAGGTTCTGTAAAAAAATTCTTTTGGGATTTGTCTGCGCAGAATATCAAAGCCGGGCAATTTTTCTTGTGGAGTCAGACAGCAAAAAAATACCTTTTGGAGGTATTTGTCCAAAATATCAAAGCCAGTTAATTTTTCTTGTGGAGCTAGACAGCACATATAACTCGTCGAGTTGCTGTCAAAGATGGGGCTCGCCTACGGACACAGAATTTGAATTATTTGGAATCGTTTGGATCTTGATAGGCTACACTGTTGCACACATAATTTCACAATTCTCCTCTGACCAGTGCGGCTTTCACCCAGGCAGAGGCACAACTTACATGATTGCACTTGGAGAGTCCTAGCAGTATGACAAACCTATTTTCAAATGGCTTACGACCGAGTACGTCAATTTAAACTCTGGAGTGTTCTGCAGGAGTATGCAATTCGATTCTCTCCTCAGTCAATTTATTTAAACAAAATGTTACGGATGAGTTCGTGTAAATAGTTGTTAACCTTCCACACAGGGCATGGGGTCCTTTACCGGCCTACCCTTTGAATTACATGTTACAGTGCAGCCCAGATGAAGAACTTTTGAATTGAAGACCCAAAGTCATCCAAAGGAATTGGTCATCTTTGGGCCTTCCCAGATTGAACTTTAGCGCCCTCTTTAGCTTATGCAAAAGTTACGACAAGTGCGAAATATCTTCGCATGCTCTTGATAAGTCCGGCTTCTGTTGTGTGCTGGTAGGAGCTCGAAACTTCTCTAGCTCATTGGAGACCGTTTCTAGTCACATTGGGGACTTCTGAGAACTACGATACTGTACCTACATTAGAGAAGCCATAGATGCAATTAAGAGTCAGTCACAATTTAAAAGGTACGTTAAAGGCACTCAATAGAGACCTTAAGAAAGTTTTTATTTTTTTAGGTCTTCAGAGCAGATTTTCTATTGGTCCCATGTAAAAATTTTGTCAGTTTCATGCCGAGTTTTCTGTCTTTCCTTGAACCACAGTCAATTCTCTATGACTAGTTGTGGGTTGCCCGAGCCCCAAACACGTCAATTTGATGTCAATTTTCAGCTGTTCTATAGACTATTCAAATTTGGATTAATTTTGCTTCAATTTCTAAGGAAGTTTAACCCTGCAAGGGGATTAAGTCATTCTTCCCCCGCCAATGTTCAATTGCTGGGATTTGTAGCAAGTTGATGTATGTAATCAGTTGTAGTTGCCCAGAATGGTAGCAATTGAAAGCACTCTTCGGCAACATCAGCATTTCTCTTAGCTGATTGCACAGAATCGACACAAGGCACAGTTTGTGGACTTTTTCTACCGACAATTCCTTTTGAACGCTCGATTTAGAAATAAATTTTCAGCATTGCCCAAAGTTGCTGAAGTCGTTTATTTTAAACCCCACCGATGTTATCCTGATCTTCTGTAAGTTTTTTTGAGACAAAAAAAGCAGCAAATGTCAAAATACCATGCAATTTCAATAGAAACCAACAGATGGCACATCTATCCAGGCACAAAAGTCATCCCCCATTATGACAGACAGGTGGTCAATTATCTGGGACATTCACAGACGAAAGGAAATACGAACCGACGATGATAACGCAAACTCCCCCAAACAATCCGTCTAATGTATTCCGTGTCAATAGAATCGGCTTCCCTATTCCTGTCCGCCCAGGCACACCTACAAATGACAAAGAAAGCAACATCCATTCACGGTGAGAACATTAGAAAACGCCCGCTTCAATTGAGAAAAAACGAGTCCGCCGCCACTCAATATTCAAAGGCCTCATTCCGGAGGGTTAATCGAAATTTTTTCTGGTTGTAATTAAACGCACTTCCACTCGGAAAAAAAAAACAGGACACAGCTATTCCCCGGGGGGTGGGAGGTAAATAATACACACCGCCCCCGAATTCCCCGATGTTAATTACAAATGCGTCTGTTTGCCATATTTCCAATTGACAAACTGTGTCCACTTTCCCGCAGGAAGCAGGCATTTCTCTCGTTACACAGTCCACCAGACGAGTCGCTCTCGGCGCAATGGATCCCAGTTAACAAAACAAACTTGTTCGACATTTTTCAACTTCGAAATCAAAGTCCCTTTCGAAATGGAGAACTCTTTCAAATGGAAATATTTTTTCTTCCCCCCATCAAATTGAACTGAAGACAAACAAGCAGAAGTGTATACCGAAGAAGGATGTGTTTTCCTTTGTTTGTTTGTGGGGGGTTGGAAAAAAATCACCATAACCCTTAAAAGCAGTGGCATCTGTTCGGTGGTGGTCTCGCATCTTTTTTGATGAAATAAAAAACAAAATTAAAATCACTTTTGAGACAAAAAAAGCTAACTTTACGCAAAGGGCATTCGATTGATTGGCAGCACAGATGTTCCAGATGTTCGCCCCTCAGAAGAGGTGATGGCAGGACACATCCGAAATTGAAAATTCGACGCAAAACATCCGCATGTTGAGGGAATATTGCTGTGGCCAATTACCTGGAAGAGTAAACTTAATCATTCATTTGGTTTAACTTTCTGTGTGTATCCTCTCCCCGAGGATGGCAAACAGGGGCGCGTAAACTTTTTCCAACCAAACTTTGTCGGGTTCTTTTCAAAGTTATTTCCCTCTCGCCCCGTGGTTTCAACGTGCTGCTGTATAATAAATATGTGTATAAAGATAGCGTAGCAGCACATCCTGGCTATCACACGGCGATACGAGAATGAGACCTAATGGAATAATTAGTTGCAACATTAGCTTTTTATTAGTTTGGTCCTGGCGGGGGGTGGCGTTGCTCGTTTTATACATTGAGTCATCCGCAACATTGTGAGGACATCAGGAAGTGCGCGCAACTCACATTCAGTCAACTCCTTCGTTTAAGAAGCTTATGCCGCGGCAGCGAACAAACATCGTAACTCGCACTCGAAGTGCAAGCCGTAAAACGAATCGCTTCTGACGCTCTTTCTCGGAGATCTATAAACCATCTTTATAGTGTTAACTTACATTGCATGTGTGCCGGGTTTTTTGTGTGTTGAGGAGAAATTAAAAATTTATTATTCCCGCCAGAGAGTTGCAAAATATGCAGACCCACGCATAAGGGAAAGGTCACCGCTAACCACTTTGAACCGGACTTGTGGCAGAAACGAGCAGTGTTTTGTGTAACCACATAAAATGCAAATTAAATATTTAAATATTGTAGCAAAGGAAATTTTAATGGGACTCCACGCACCAACAGGTTGGAGGGGGCTACACATTTAAGTTTCATACAGACGAAAACTGTTTGCAGGCGACTGGCAGGCAAAGGGAAAAATTCAGACAAGTTGGCGGATGTTTACACAACTTCTATGGGTACCTACTGTAGCTTTTGCAGCGAATTTGCATGCGGACAAAATGTCAAGAAGATGACCAGCGAAGCACAGAAGCTTTGATTTTGCATGAAAAAAGTTATTTCTTAAAGGAAGACGGATTTTTCTTAAATGTCTAAATTTCAGAATTTTGATGGTTTTTGTCAATTTTTGTTAATGGGAGCAGATGCAACTTATGAAAAACATTTTCTTAAAGTAAGCAATAATATTGCTTAGTTTAAGAAATTACAATTTCTTTCACAAAATTTGTTCAAAATGATTTCCACTCGGTTTTCATCAATAAGGCACTTAAAAGAAGACGTAAAACATTTTTACCAGTGGAAATTAAGTGCAGTTTTGGAAGTTCAAATGATATGTGATCAACATGATGCGATGCTGTCATTTTGAAGTGGTTACCCGATGGTCACTGAAGTCTTTAGCTGTTGAATGTCTAGTCCACGGAGAGACTTTTGCTCGAGTATGAGAGGTGTAGGCATGAAGTCAGTAGACTTTATTGCCTGCAGAGGTTCAGTTTCAAAAATCGAACTCGTCCGTGAGAGAACTGAAAATATAGTCGATGAAATACTGCCTCGCAGAAAGCTATTAGGTAATCTAGCCCCTGAGCTCCAAAGAAACAAAGAGTGAAAATGATGGGTAGAAAGAAGAAAAACGGACTGTAACGCAAGAAGCGGCAGCAACATTTGCCACTTTGAAACCGCTGGACGGAAGCTAGATATATAAATTTTGAGGTCTCAGACAAGGCTCAGGAATATAAACGTCACAAGACTAGCTCTGACATGAAGAGAGGCAAATGTAGTCTTGCCGCCGACACCGGGAAAGGGATTACACCGAAAGATGAGATCAAGAAGTCCTCAGGATGATTTGTACGTATCAATGTACTAAGTACATAGTTCACTACAGCACTTAGATAGGATTTCTATGGTTAAAGGAGAGCCGGCGGTAATCACAATGGGTCAGTATTGACCTGAGTTTGACACGGGATACGCCCACAAACCAAACCTTAACAGTCAGACCAGTCAGGCGGACAATCCTTCTGTTAAAGGCAATGAAAGGAGGGTTGTGGCGGAGTAAATGGAAAGTCCTGCACTTGAGTTGTATCCTTTGAATAGTAGACAGCAACAGCCCCCTGAACGATTTAGGAACGTCTGCAGAGACAGCGCTACCTCAAGTCGCATGCGTTGCGGAGGAAGAGCTAAATACCGGGGTATTGCAATGAGCACACAAATTGCCAGTAAACGTGTCTTTGAAAGTCTGAAGCAAGCTATAATAAAGTGCACGACTGGGTCAAACTGAATAATATATTAGTAAAGCTGGCTTAAGGTGTCTATGATTGGAAGCAGGGTTCGTGAAAGATCGATATCTTTACATCAGAGATTTGTTTCTGAATTTGCATTAGCATTTATAAACCGAAAATGCCGATAGACGTGTGTGAGGGTGCAATTGAAGTGGGAGTTTCTGATTGTGCATGGAAGTGGTTGAAATTATTTTAAGGTGCATATTCAACAAAGTTGGAAAAAAAGGGAAATATTTGCTAAACTGAAGTTTTGCTTAGCTGTTATTGCATTTTTATCGGAAGTGGGGGAGATTATAATATTTCTATTTTTTGTAAACTAAACATTGTTATAAACTAATGTCTATGAAAATCTAAGTATTTTGCCGACATATAAATAAATAAATAAATAAATAAATAAATAAATAAATAAATAAAAATAGCATAGATATGTGAAAATAGATCAGAAAATATAAATAATTAAAAAAACAGATTTTTTCGAATTTTTTAAGTACGGATCGTAGGATCTTCGAATACAGATTTTCTCTTTGATATGTATTTTGATCAAAATCGTTAGAGCGGTTTTTGTAAAATTTGGCAAACAAAACAGTACCAAATATTTCAAAGTTTAGCTTGAAAAATACTATTGCTTAACTATTTAGCTGAAAACAGAGTACAAGTTATTGATTGGGAAGTAAGCGTAACTTGGATTTTAAAGTTTTATCGAAATCGAAAATGGGGTTTTGGAAATATGAGCAGTTTTTAAAATTAGCGTTTTCGTTGATTCGAACTGCAAATTAAGGACGCAATAATTTCGAAAACATGAATTTTACTCTTAGTTTGCATTTTGGTCAAAATCGTTATTGCCGTTTTCAGGTAAACTAAAGAAAACTAAATTTTTCAAAAATGACTTTTTTTCAAAAATACATTTTACGATAATACAGAGAAAACTGAGTTTTCCATTAAGTAAGAAATGACCATATTAACTTCGAAATTAATTTTTGTTACAATCGTATCGACCGTTTTCGAGATATGTGCAAATTTTAAAAGTACCGTTATTAGATTTTTTAGTTTAAAACTGAGTAGGCAGTCATGTTAACCTCACCTACTTAAGCTTAAATATCAATTTTGGTTAAATCGTGAGAGCCGTTTTCGAACAAATCAAACTGGTATGAAAATTTTGTATGGGAAGTACCATTAATATTGAGGTTACCATGCAAAAACAAAAACGGCCCCGAACTGTAAGCCCCCAAGCTCCAAATCCGAAGTTTGAACGAAGTCCGGGCACTCGCTTAGGCTGTAGGCCTTGGGACATACAGACAGACAGACAGACAGACGGAGAGAATTTTGCGACCCACTTTTTTGAGCTCTGAGAAAGGGTTAGCAAAAGTTGTCCACAAAATTGTAGGATATAGAATATCACTGCGAAAAAAGCGACAAGAGGCAGAACCATTGACGGCACCGACGATATTAGTCATGTGAAGAACTGCAAGTCCGGGGAGAACCATCTCCGACTCTCTTGCAGAATATGGGTCAACTGGGGTCAGAACAGAACTTTTTTTATTCAGCTGGGAAATGAATGGAAGAACACCTACAAGTTCGACAAATGCATCAAGGCTAAACAGCTTAGAAGGCGATCATAAGTGGGACAATGCAGATAGTCTAAGATAGCAAGAAGGTGGCCGAACAACTTCGCTTAAAGAACATTTCTAAACATCAATCGGAGAAAGTCGGAATGGGTGGTAGTTCTATCTGGAGAACATGGTTGTTACGGGTATAATTCAAAGAAGATGGACTTTAAGTAAATAGAACAGGAGATGATAAACTAAAGAAAGTTGAGAGAGCGGCACATTTACTCTCTCAATGTCCGGCACTAGCTGGAAAAAAATGAGATCTTCCACAATCACTTCAGACTTTTATGAAGAAATGACAGTGTGGACGATAGCAATCGAAACCAGGCAAGAGCTGGACTAAGCCGCTTCTTGGGAATTTTTCTGAGTCGCCACCCAGTTAAAATTTACTATGGTTTAGAGCTAGAGACTATTAAGAGACGAAAAAGGGCCCGTCTGTTTTGAACAGAACTCTCAAATATAATACGGATATTTCTCACAGGTCCAATGTCCCATTATGTTGATCCTTTTTCGCATAAATGCATCTTCTAGCTGAAGTTCACTCCCAAAAAAACAGTCTTAGATCGTCTTCAATACCCAAATGTGGTCGTCATATATCAAAATGGGTTTCAAAAGCAGAAGAAGGCGCTTCTTTCATGCCAAACTCAATACCAATAAACTTGGAAGGAGATCTCTGCACAAAATTTAGAAAAGAAATACTGAAATTTCCCCACATATATCAGACATTTGTCACCACCTCCCAAAAAAACCCATCAAATGCGACAAAATCGCAACCCTCCCTACTGGCAGCCAGCAACAACTACACAGATCCCCGAAATCCGATTAACGCTTGTCACCCGACATCTTCATATGCAAATCGGTAGTAAAATGTAATTTTTATTGACGCGAATATTCCCCGTCTTTATTATAGACAAGTAATTCTTTATAACGTCTTCTCGCGTCTACCAGGCTCGTTAAATTCCAGAAGACGCTACATCTCAGTGGCATGTGGCTTATTTGGTGTGTAAAACGGTCTATAAAACCCATTTATCACCGGCGATGATTGTTCTTGTAGACAGCGACCGACGAAGGGCACGTAGAAAGCTGAACCTTATTATAAGCTATTCACGTCCGCCCATAAAAAGTGGGGAAAAAAAAATATCATAATACCCTACCTTCCACTAATCCACATCTAATTAATAGAAGAAGCTGTTCAATGGTAGCCCACGTTATTAGAATTTAGAAAAAAATATTTCCCAAAGTCCATCGCAAGAGCAGAGACCACCACCCTCAGCGTTTGGAAAACAATCCATTGATGTGATTTTAATTTAAATTGCGACCTAATTATAATGTTCATCCCTAAATTATTATTCATTAAAAAACAAGCAAAATAGAATAATGATCCACAAAAAAAAAAAGTACAGAGGAAATGTAAATATTGACTCTTCCCCAGGGGACTTGCTGAATAAAAAATGATCAAATCTCAGCACGTTCGCTAATTCAAATGACTTTATTAAAAACAATTACCTTCAATGGAAAGCGACTTAAAATAGACACAGGAAAACAGGACAATCGAGGACAATCGCAGTAAAGAATAATATCACCTTGTCCATGTCGATTGGTCTAATTAAATCGGAATCACATCATTTCGAGGAATTCAATCGAAGTCCCATTACGAGAAATGGTTCTGGCCCGCACTGCTCCGGATAGAAAAAATGAATATCGCAGGAAACGCACAGCAACACAGCTGAAAGAGGGACAAATCGTAGGAGGTAACGTTCTGCAAGACATCCCTTCGGGCATTTCCTGGAAAATAAATCAATTTTAATTTTTTGCGCTCAAGCTCACTTTTCAGGGCCATCTTCTTTTTTTCTCCCAAGGACGTATAATTTTGAGTAAAGAAAAATAAGGTCAGAGCTGCGTGTAACATACGGCATACCCAACCCATGGCTACGAGTGGAGGTGGGACAAGGTCTCCTTCCTCCGCTAGGACAGCAATTACGTTCGGGATTGTACAGTTTTTACATTTTGTTGGTTAGATATAATTTTTTTTTGGTAGATTGGTAGCACTGTTCAAGCGTTAGACACATTTTGTTGCTAAGAAAGGGTGGGCCATCTAGTGGCTTCTTTTTAAATCATAGGTTATTTCGCCACTGACGGCTGTTTCCCGCTCGAAATCTTGACAGAAAGTCAATGAAAAGAGTCGCTTTGCAAACTGATTTCCAAAGTGCTGTGTAGGTTAAAAAGTGCGTTTTTTAAAAAGAAAAAGTTTTGGCCGAACTGAAGCACCCACCGCGCCTGCTGTACGCAAGTTTGTGCAAAAAGTTCGTGAGACTGGTATGCTAGTGGACAACACTCATGGTCCCCGTCGTCGTACGGCGCGCACAGACGAGAATGTGGCTGCTGTAGCCGAAAGTGTGTGAGACTCATTTCACGAACATCAACTCGCAGTCGATCTCAACAGCTCAACATTTCACGCACTAGCCTGAGGAGTATTCTGCACAAAGACGTAATGCGCTACTGCGAGGCTAGCTCCATAATTAATGGGAATGTTTGCCCTTACTAATAAAGCCATAATACATGGAAAAAATGTAATTTTGTTCATTTTATTGCATTTTTAAAAAGTTACTTGTATTTGGCGCACCCTGTATATCTATACATTTAATAAAACTGTAGCCATTTTCATGTGTTAACGGTTGGCGTGAAAACTGTTGCACAGATTTCGATGAAACTTTTTTTGAAATGTACCTTAAGATCCTGAGAAGGACATAGGCTATTCCTTTCATTGCCATGCCTTTTTTTGGGAGCGTTTTTGACCAAAATGTGTTTTTTTTTTCCTGACTTTACTACCTTTTAATCGCCATTACTCAAAAAATTCTTAATCAATGCAAGCAAAACCAAATACTTAACAGAGCCAGTACTTCCATAATTATTTTAAGCCATCAATCAACTTTCTGTGTCATCTAGAAGCTGAGCTGCAACAGAAAATCGAACATGGAAAAACTAGATTTATTTTCTCAAATCGAAAGTTATCAGCAACCGTTGTTCTTGATCGTTGTTCTGCTTTGGTGTGGTTGGCTAGCGCACATCGCACAAGCACATACATTTAATGAAAAACTGCGTGAAGTTTCCTCCGATTAAGTGAAACGAAAGAGAAGTATGCGAGGTGAATGTGGATGTAATCAACAGCGACTAAGTTTTTCTGGGGAAATGAGCATATGGTGGTGTTAATATCCACTGTGTTATTTCTGTAGTTACTGTAGTAGTATATTTACCTCTTGCGGTTCACACTTCACACGCCAATTCCAATCTTAACAAATGAAGTGTCAAAAAAAGATGATATTTTCGAGGCGCTTATTTTTGCGTTTATACTTTTTTTAAATATTAACAATAATTGAAAAAGTTGAATTTTACTTCATTAAATTTCAACTACGCAGTTGTGTACAAGGTACAACTATGATTCAGGGAAATACTTCTCTTTCATTCATCATGCCCGTAGCGCCGTAGACGTAGCAGCGTTCGGACTATTGAAATCGTATTTCGAAGTAGATGAAAAGAAAAAGCGAAGTAGAACTAAATTTGTTTTGTTTAAGTAGATTCTTAGATTTATTGAAAACAATGACTATTTTTTTAATTAAAAAAAAAGAAATTGTATTTCAACAGAAACAAAAATTGCAGATTTATTGCTAAGACAAAAAATAAATCTATATGTACATTTACATTGGGATTTTTAATAGGTATTTTAGACACCATTGCATTCCTTAAATATTTTTTTTTATGTAGCGAAAACATGTATTATGCATTTAAAACAAATTCAGCATTAACAAATTTGAATTACTTTACAAATTTTATTAAATTAAGCGGTTGAACTTTTTTTTTTTTCTTTCCAATTTTCCGATAAACATCTTGAGAACATTCGATTTTCAACTGTTTTTACATTGAATCTGTTTCGGAATTTGTTTTTACTAAACTCATTTCGGATCATTTTCTTTCGGCCGCTGCACTACTGGGCGGTATAGTAGCTAAGGTTAACATGTTCTCTATTAAATTGTTAAACATGAATTCTTCGACAGTATTTTTATGCTACGTTAAGGAAAGCCAAGACTTTAATAAGTCTTTTTGATCCATTTTGTTTAAATCATAAATTAAAAAAGATCTCCACTCATCTGCGAATGCTGCAACTAGTCTTACAATGGAGAGTAAGACGAACTTTTGTTAAGTAGCGTGAAAGAGATAACCTGCCAGGTTTAAGTTTATTTCAAAAACAAATCTTCGATAATCAGTGGTGCCACATTATTATTCTCTGATTTATCTATATCTAAAAAACAAATCCAAGTAAAGGGTGATTTTTTAAGAGGTTTAGAACTTTTTTTAACGAAAAAACACAAAAAATTCGAAAAAATGAATGAAATATTTATTTGAATCGATAGTTTGAACCTTGCAATTTAATGTTTAAAGATAATTTCATGCAAATGTTGACCGCGGCTGCGTCTCAGGTAGCCCATCCGCTGAGTCCAATTTTGGCATACTCTTTCACACATATCGGCCGGTATCTCACGAATGAATGCATGGATGTTGGCTTCCAGTGCGTCAATCGAAGCGGGCTTGTCCCTATACACATTAGCCTTGGCATACCCCCACCAAAAATAATCTAATGGTGTCAAATCGCACGATCTAGGCGGCCAATTGACCGGCCCGAAACGTGAAATTAGCTGTTCACCAAACTCGCCTCGCAATTGCGCCATTGTTTCGCGTGCTGTGTGGCATGTGGCACCGTCTTGTTGAAACCACATATCATGCAAGTCAAGAACTTCCATTTCGGGCAAAAAAAAGTTTGTTATCATCGCTCGGTAGCGTTCACCATTGACAGTAACGCTGCGATTCGCATCATCTTTGAAGAAATATGGCCCAATAATGCCGCCGGCCCATAAACCGCACCAAACAGTGGCTTTTTCGGGATGCATTGGTAGCTGTTGCAATGCTTCTGGCTGATCTTCACTCCAAATGCGGCAATTTTGCTTATTTACGTACCCATTCAACCAAAAATGAGCCTCATCGCTGAACACAATTTTTCGATAAAAAAGCGGATCCTCGGCCAGCTTTCCAAGAGCCCATTCACCAAAAATTCGGCGTTGTGGTAGGTCGGCTGGCTTTAGTTCTTGCACCAGCTGTATCTTAAAAGGCTTTACGCCCAAATCCTTCCGCAAAATTTTCCACGTAGTGCTGTAACAAAGGCCTAACTGCTGGGAACGGCGCCGAATCGACATTTCGCGGTCTTCTGTCACACTAGCTGATACGGCCGTAATATTTTCTTCACTACGCACAGTACGTAAACGTGTTGGTGGTTTAATGTCCAACAATGTAAATTTGGTGCGAAATTTGGTCACAATCTTCCGAATAGACTGCTCAGAAGGTCGAGAATGCCGATCATAAAATGGAAGCAGCGCGCGATGAACATTTCGAACCGAGCACGAATTTTGATAGTAAAATTCAATAATTTGCAAGCGTTGTTCATTTGTAAGACGATCCATGGTTAAATTGCAAACCAAACTGAAGCTGTTTGACAGTGACACAAGGTACTAAACACACGTCAGCTGTCAAAACCAGTGTTGCCAAAACCAAACCAGCTAAAAAATCACCCTTTAGTTTGTTAGCCAAGAGGAGTGACGAAGTACATTTAAGAGATGTAGCGAAAAGCGAAGTAGATCTACTCCGATAGGAGTAAAGTCCGAACCCTGCGAGGTAGCACGTAGCACCCCGTACATACATACTACGCTACGCAAGAGAGTCGACGGCCGAAGAGAGTTACAGTCGTAGGAAATCTAAGAGAGAATTTTAAAAATTTGCGGGGGAATGGGGGAGGACTCAGTAGGAGCGCTGTTATGTTATTTCCAAACATAAGTTTTGTTGTCAGTTGTCATTTTTGCACAGATATAATCCTAATATTATAAATGCGTAAAAGTAAAGTAAGATTATTTTAACGACCGCAAAACCAATTTTTATGAATTTTGGTATAGGGATAGATGGGACCTCTGAGAATGGCATAGGCTACTTTTTGTCGCGAAAACAAAACGAGAAGGGGATGAAGTATCGGATCCAAGTTTAAATGACGAACCAATTATTTCTCAAGTTAGGGATAATAAAATTCATCATAGGTATCTATATTTGGTAAGAAATAAATATATTTGATGCGTATTTTACCAATGAATTTAAATGTGTAGGCTAATTGGTTGGCTTGTTGATATAAATATTTTAATTGAGCTACTAAAAGTACTAATTCTACGCAGACGAAGTCGCGGGTACCAGATAGTAACTTATAAAGCAGTCCAATGAGCTGAGTTCAGTTTAATCAGTATGTAGGTCTAAAATAAACTCAAATCATTCGAATAATCTGTAAGATATAACATTCAAAACTGGTTAACGCTTGAACAGTCCTACCAAACTATCCAAATTGACCTTGCAAAATCAGTCGTCAGCAGCAGCCGCACGATTGTCTGGAGCGATGGGACTCGTTTCTTAGCTAAATGAGCTCATTATTCAGCTGAAATAGCAGAGTCAGACCAATCTACAAGGATCCAGCTGATCGAGCTTAATGAGCGATGAATCCAAATGGCCTTGGATCAATTTAGAAGACCCCAACTTTGGTCATCGCAACTTATCCACACCCAAGTCATTCACGGCCATTTGGGTTCCCTAGTCACTCATCTATGAGACAACTGAATGGGTATAATTATTGTTTTTAGACTGACTCTCACGAGCGCTTTTCCCGGTATGAACTTGAGGAAGAAATTCATAGAAAGAATAAAGCTGCAAGTCAGGGTTTTCGTTTCATATCCTGATCTATGGACAATCAAAGTCGCTACGGTCGTCGGTCTTACTAGATTCTTTCTGTGTATGAGTTGGAGGACGTCAATCATTCTAAAATGTTGCAACTTATATTAAATAAGGAGTTGAGCCAACTGTCACATGGGAAATATGATTACACCGAATCACCGAGGCAAAGTTTTGGGATTCTATTCTGTGCTCACAATTCTGGAAGGTTCAAAATTCTTCTTTCCTTTTTTCATTGTTTTTTTTCTTTTTTAATTTGTAATTTGTGTTAAATTGTTTTTTTTTTCTTTTAAATTTGGTTTTCTTAAAATTTTTAGCTTGGTTTTTATTTTTTATTTTTAAATTTGTTAGTTGGAAAAAAGCGGAATAAGCTGAATTTTACTGCTATAAGTTTAAAAAGCAGAAATTTAGTGCGAAAAGACAGAATTTTGAAAGTAGCATTTCGACCCGTTTCCCATTTCGGCATCGAAAAGTTCGGTTGAGAGTTTTTCATCGACATAAAGACGAAAACGATGATTGACAGGAGTCACCAAGCTTGGCAAGGCTTTTCTAAGACTCGTCTCTATACTTATTTGCTTAGTCAATGAAGATGTGAAATTTATTCTTAGATTTGCCGGACGTAACTTTTCCGATCGTAGTCGAAATGAAAGCCCTCAAAAGCAAGCGGCAGAGTGCTAAGGTTAGAAGTGTGGAAAAGGAATAGGAGCAAAGGGTAGTCAAAGAGGATGTCCTCCAGAAACTAGCTTACTACGATTGTCAAAATATCGAAAACTTTTTCGTCCAAGTGATCTTCAAGATCTATACCCTCGTTGAATTGTTGACTTTCTTGTCGTGAAATCGCCGAGCAGGTCATTGAAGTTCATAGTTTTGCCAACTGGATCTTCTACCTGACATTCCAAGGATTTATTCATCCAAAATTGCAGCAGTTCAGAGTCGCTCTCAGCAACTTGACATCTCAAGCCTCAATGACTCGTTTTTGTGGACGTAAAAACGAATTGAAGGCTGACATTGTATTTTCACATTTTATAAATAAAAAAGCCAAACCAGCTTTCAATAACCCCTTCCACGTACGTCACTTGTCAAATAATTAACCGATTTCAAGTTAACCAATTTATATTCAAAGCACTAATGAACCGCCACTCATCGGCAATTAATTCAATTACCCAAAAATGGAATTCATTTTCAGGCTAAACGCTACATCGCTTTCAGTGACTGACAAATTACCATGAAACCTCCCAAAACAAGGGAGCTATCCCAAAAGCCGCTGCAATTACGAGCCAAACAATCGAATTTTATTCATCCCCCATAGATGTGCAAATTGCTTTCATCGGAATTTATAGTTTCACTTTATACACAGATAAGTGCCGAGTGGATGGATTAAATTTTCCCCGATTGGTTTATTTTCGCAGTTGCATTGATTAAACAACAAAAAATATTTAACTACGCTTCGCTAAAATAAAACGAGCTTGGATTTTCTATTCAAGGAAACCGTGTGACACACTTTGGAACAAAAAAATCCCTCAATGGTTTGTAGCGATTCCAATGAAAGAGTATTTTTTGGAGTTGAAATTTTTTAAATTTT
Organism: Cheilosia variabilis; assembly: GCA_951230905.1. NCBI lineage: Eukaryota > Metazoa > Arthropoda > Insecta > Diptera > Syrphidae > Cheilosia > Cheilosia variabilis. The sequence continues at coordinate 54,973,396 of OX579680.1, read as the reverse complement.
ATACGAACCAATTCGGAAAAAAGAACTACCAAAGCATGTCCGGGATACTGTTTGAAATTCGGGTAAAGCGAAGTCCTCTTTCATCTGTCGGTGTCCGTCAGATTCACATGCTCATTGCTAATAGAAATAAAGTGCACGACTGGGTCGAACGAAACTTTCTCGTTCATCAAAAGTTTGGTTGGTTGTTTTCTTATTGTATAAATAACAATGTTTATAAAATGAAGCTGTCAGTAGCAGGCAATTATCCCAAGTTATGGTTAAAGAGTTAAAAGCGTCTACAGTACAGTGCAGTATTTTATAAGATTTTTGAGTACAAGGCAAAGTGTAGCAGGAGTTTCTGTATAACTAAAAAAACTGATTTTTTCGAATTTTTTGAGAAAAACTATGTACGGGATCTTATTTCAAATACTGATTTTATCTTTAATATGTATTTTGGTCAAAATCGTTAGAGCGGTTTTTGTAAAATTTAGCAGACAAAACAGTGCCAAATATTGAAATGTTTAATTTGAAAAACACTATTGGTTAACTATTTAGCTGAAAACCGACTACATGGTATTAATAGGTATGTACGCCTTACTTGGTTTTAAAAGTTTTATCGAAATCGAAATGGGATTTTCGAAATATGAGCAGTTTTTTAAAACTAGCGTTTTCGGGATTCGAGTTGAAAATTAAGGACGCAATCATTTTGAAAACATAAATTTTACTCTAGGTTTGCATTTTGGTCAAAATCATGCCGTTTTGAGGTAAACTAGGGAAAACTATATTTTTCAAAAATGACTTTTTACAAAAATCCATTTTACGATAATACAGAGAAAACTGAGTTTTCCATTAAGTAAGAAATGACCATATTACCTTAGAAAAGAATTTTTGTTAAAACCGTATGGACCGTTTTCGATATATGTCCAAATTTCAAAAGTACCGTTACTCGATTTTTTAGCGGAAAACTGATTATGCAGTTATGTTTACCTCACCTTCTTAAGCTTAAATATCAATTTTTTTTGAAATCGTTACAGCCGTTTTCGAAAAAATCAAACTGGTATGAATATTTTGTACGGGAAGTACCGTTAATATTGGGGTTACCATGCAAAAAAAAAACGGCCCCGAACTGTAAGCCCCCAAACTTTAAATCCGAAGTTTGAATGAAATCCGTTCAGCCGCTTAGGCTGTAGGCCTCGGCACATACAGACAGACAGACAGACGGACAGAATTTTGCGACCCACTTTTTTGAGTTCGCCTATCATCGTAATGTCAGAATTGATTAACATCTCGAGTTCGAAATTTTGTACGAATACAATATCTTTATCTTACTACGTAATGGAGAAAGTTAAAAACACTGCAGACTATGTTTTTCCGAATGTGCTCTCGATATACATTCACCAATTCGAATTAGATGCAGAGCTAGAGTCGTTAAGGGTCGTATAATAGATTTTTCTTTCAAAAAGGATCTGTTTTCGAATTGCAGTAGCTCATCTTCTGCACTACTAAAAGCTGACCATAGGATACGTTTGTGAATTTGAAAGAGAATAATTTAAATTCGATCATTGGTCCTCGAGTTGAAAGCGGTCTTATGGACAGAAAGACGCTGATTTGCATGACATTGACATGTATGGATAGATACACCAAGATTTTGGGAATATTGGACTTCAACGCGTCAGAAGCACTACAAAGCGTAGAAGCCACAAAAAAGTCAAACACTTCAACCTCTTATCGCCGGAAAAATGTCGCATCTTGTCAAGAAGTAGTTGTTGTAGCTGTTGCATTGTAGCCGATAAAATGACGGACCATTTAAGCTTGTAGTAGATCGAAAAAAATATTATAGAGTATGTAATAGCTTCAGCTGGAAAACCTTTGAACCCCTTGTTGCATAGTAGCCTGAAGAAAAACGCAAAACCACCAAAGTAGTAGATGAAAAGACCACATTATAAAGTAGAAGCCACAAAAGAGCCGAATACTTCAATAAATAATAACTGAAAAAAAAAATGTCGCTACGTAGTTGGAAGCTACAAATGAACATCATTTCAGGGATTACTACCTGCAGCCGTAGAGAAGTAGCCGATAAAACGTCGGACCACTTCAATTTGCAGTTGCCTGAAAAATATCAGACAATAAGGAGTCGCTTCAGCTGGAATATCTTGGACCACATCTTGCAAAGTAGGCGAGAAAATATGCGAACCACATCAAAGAGTAGTAAGCGAAAAAAGAGGAAACGTAGTAGCCGGAAAAATATCATTCAACGCCGTAAACTACAGTAAATCAGTAGCAGCTTGGTGTGTAGTATTTAATAAAAACTCACTCGAAAGTAGAAGTTGTAGCCCGCAAAACGACGGACCACATGCTAATGTGATAACTAGAAAAGTGTCAGATGCTCAGCACACGGCAAAGCGTGGTAGCCGCAAAATATCAGACCACACCAAAGAGTAGTATACCTGCAGCCGACAAATTACCAGACTACATCGCGCCTCAGTGTAGTAGCTACAAAATGTGGGACCCTATCCTGACAACAAAATACAAAAACTATAAGAATATCGGAGCTCACAAAAGAGCAGTTTACCTGCAGCCGACAAATTGCCACTCTACATCGTGTTGTAGTGTGGTAGCTACAAAAATGTGGGACCCTAGCCTGACAAAAAAAAATGCAAAAACAAAGTTTATCGGAGGTCACAAAATGGGTAATTTTGCGGACAACTTTCAAGCGAAAGCTACTGACACCAAAATGTCAGCACATGGCCGCCTCTCATGTGAGCCCCTTGCGAAACATAGTGTAAGGTCAACTTCTTGGATTTGACAATGACTCCACTACTTATGGACTTGGGCAACAAGGCGGTTAGGTATGACAGTAATCAGGGGAATTGTGTCGTCAACTATCACTGGAACACTGAAAGTGTCATTCGCAATGCGGAAGAAATGGCCGATTCTGATGGCTTTAAGTGTGGAAGAAAACAGCAGCTCAAAGGGAAACCAACTGAAAACTATTTCGCTAATTCTGCTCGTCGGATAAGAAGCGTATCAGCGTCATATATAAATTCTGTTTTAGAAAGCGAATCAACAGCCAACTTTCAGTCTAGAAAATGGTATAACGGGCTGTAAATTTTTAGAGGCAACGTGCGCCTATCAAAACCTTTTATCTTTGTGAAGGATATGCGGTCGCAATACCTAAGGCTAAGGTACCCTTCCATCAGTAAATGGAAGTGGAGTAAACAGTTGCCTTGGTTTTAGAAAGACGTGTGTAGTGGCGGGTAAGCTATTTGTTAACAGAGGTTCCACAAGGCTTCCTATTTTCCATACTTAGGGTTTTTAATCCTTCGGTATATAAACTTTAAAAAAATAAACACAACAGAGCTTTCCGACGTTTGGAAACCGAAATGTAACTCGAGGCAGAAGTAAAATTTGGCAGGACCTTGAGAATTTAATTCGAGACAGAAGTACAATTTTAGCTCCAGTTTCAATTTGGTCTCGAAACGGCTGAGTAGAAAAGCTCTCCCGGGTCAGTTTCTCGTTCTTTGACATGAGGTGGGGCTGGGAAAATTCTTAAGCGAAAATATTCTTCGCTGAACCCTCATTTTCTCGGTTTCCTCTGATTTGCTATAAAACTCCGCCTCTTCCCAGAACGCGATTGAAACTCAGCATCCACCAGCAAATATTTGATCACTCAGCTAAAATGGAAAATCTGTCTCCATCAACAATCCTCCCTTTTTTATCAACAAAATAAATTAGCTTAGTAGACTCGCGGCATTCCGTCAATAAGTCAGAATATAACCAAAGGACAATAAAACCACCTCTTTGGTTCTTCATTCTTGTTTCCCCCGTTTATGACGCAGAAGAATGGGCGCGCACCATTCAATTCACTCAATTGTCAAGAACAACAACACGAACAACTCATGGCTTGCCCTTGGCCATTTATACAGCGACAAATTCCAGAGAGCCAACAAGTCTATAAAAATATACCAGTAGGTAGAACCAGAGTGGTGTTAATTACCAGGCGAATTATTCATGTCGCCAAGTCCTGACCCGCACAAAAAGAGAAAAAAAAACAAGTCTTTCTATTCCAAAACGATTTCCACTATAATTAAATTACAAGAAATCGACCGGCGACGTATCACTTTGTTTGGTATAGCAAAGCCCCGCAAAGAACCACAAACCGTTTGACAGTGTCAAACTATCGATATTTCTGTGCAGTGTGTAGTTTATTTCAATCCGTTCACCCGATACTCGAGTATCTTTGGCATTGCCTTGGCATGTCAAAGTCGGAAGGCGGAAGATAACCACCTCGCAGACATGCCAACACAACGAAAATATCGATTTCCGTTTTACACGGCTAACAACATAAGCGGAGAGAGGTGCGGGTAGGCGACTGTGGGAATGAAGCTCCTGTTGGGCATGTTGCGCCCAAGTTTTTTTTTTTTAACTTGTTACACAAACTTTGAGGGTGAACAGGGTGGCGGGGAGATTTTAGCGAAAGGTACATTTTTTCCGACAATACTTTTGTGTGACCCCAAGCTCAAATCGACTTTGTCGCTGTTTGAATGTGCAAGAGATATATTTGTACTTCGATTGAAAGCAGAAATCGACTGAAATCCGCTAAAAACCACCGTCACTCTGCGGCCCAGTGTGGATGGAAAAACTAGGCCGATTATCGATTCAACTTGATCTTAAGCTTCATCGTTGGATATTGGATGTACTTGTGTTCAAGGGCACAATGGCTTCTTGATGTTTTATTTATCTCCCAGCACTATAGGGACCGTTGAGGCTGGGCGTCATCGCATCGTCCTTGAATATATTCGGCTGGAGGGATTTGTTTTTTTCTTTTTTTTAAGATAAAGATACGAGTAAGCATGTCTGAACAAAAAGCAGTTTTTCCCTGCAAAATCTCGTGCTATCGTAATTTGGGAAATTACCACAAAAGGACCTTTTGTTCAAGGTCAGTGTTCGCTTAATGACTTTTGCGCGGGTATAGAGAAATTGCTTTTAATATTTTCAGAGCCATATATAGGAATGTGACATGTAATGTTGATGTGCACATCAATGATTCACAATGAAAAAGGGAGAAAGAGAGCATGAGTAAAAAAAAGAAACAGCGGCAGACATTAAGAAAACCATTATCCTTAGGAACATGTGCGGAATACGGTAATAATTGATGAGGCGGTTGAAGGGAAACGTTTTCTCATTTATCGCTGTTTTATGCCATCGGAATTAGTTGCAATGGGCGACCTTAGGTGACTGGTTTTGGTAAGTGAAACAACAAATATTTGAAGGCCTTCTAATGTTTGTCTGATTAAAATAAAACAAGGATCGAATGAAATGGCGCTTTGTCAAATTAGCTTAGTAGACTAGTGAAAAATATACAAATTGAACAATGGAGTAAGAAACCAATAACAAATATTCTACTGTGGATGAGATGTCCATAGAGAAAATGACCGACGGTGAGGTGTCCCTCATGTGGGTTGCTCTGTAGATCAGTTGTCATCATAAACTAAGTATTAAATAGACGGTCAGCTCCCGCGCACCTACCCGATTCCCCCCGCAAATTTTGAAAAGAAAAATCTCTCTTAAATTTCCTATCTGTGAATACGTGTGAAGCAGCAAAAAAAGAATTTCTACAAGGTGGGAAGAGTAATAAAATACTGACACTCAGCAGTGTTCCTGGTGAGTGGTATCTCTACCTTTTTGTGGGAATTTAAATTTTTGAAAAAATGTCTTAATTGTTGGACTATCAATAATCTGGCAGAAAAATAGTCAAACTACATTTCACTATGAATATCAACGCACTAAATGTACATAAAAAAGAGATTTGCCTTAAGACAAAATTTCTATTATCAAAAAATTATCATTATAATGTTAGTAAACTGCGATTTTTATACTAAAGATTAATTTAATATGATTTTCTCTCCGAACAATACAAATTTTACTTTTAAAAGTATGTTTTTCCATAAACAAAACTAAGGGAATTTGAGTTTAGTGAAAAGGGAAAAATTAACACGCTTCGTGTGAAAAATAAAGAGAGAGTGCTAAGAACACTTACTGAGAGTTAGTGTTTTTGGTGAGTTTCTGTCAGGTCAGCTGATGGATACGTTCTGAGAGTTTAAATTTGTTGTTTTATTTCACCACGAAAACATGTAGATTTTCTAAAAAATGTATAATAGCGAATGTAATCAACATAAATAAAATGTGTGAAATAAAAAAAAAATCACCGAAAAATTATTTCACCGTGAATGTCCACAGAAAAACGGCAAAGAATTTAAAGAGAAGAATTGATTACGAATATTAAGATTTGAAATAATATGAGCTTTTAGTTATAATCTTTTCATGAAGATTCCGTTTATTAAAAAAAAAAAATTGTTTATTAGAAAATTTGGAACAATTGACATAATTAATGAAATTACATTTGAAATCAATTGCGTCGGCCGAGAATATGAATAATATTAACTTATAATAAAAAGAAAAAGTCTAATAAACACAATCAACGAAAATGTATTTTCTTTAAAATGTACGGGGAAAAATCGAAACTCAAAATGTATACAAGCAAAATTGGAAATAAACATGTTTACTGATTTGTACGATAACTTTTCGCATCGAAAACTTAGGAACAAAACATTCCGCTGTTTATCGCATCTGGAAAATATTGGAGTTCTCTAGCTCTATGCGAAAAGTATTCTGTAGTAACTTTTATTTTAATGGGAATTTTGGAAAGATTTCCCAAGGCTGTCAAAATACTACAAAATAAAAAAATGAAAATTATTTCACAGGGATTTCCAGTATCGTTGTTTTTAAAAATGTTTAGCTTTTCACTAATTTTGGGCGAAGAATACGATAGACGTAACATGTTACGGATTCAAAGTCGTGTACTGAGAGATAGCACAAACCCTTTTGAAATGCGGGAAGCAAGATTTCGGGAGTTGTATCATTTTTCCCGTGGTTCAGCTTAGATACTTATTGAAGTTCACATTTGTGCAAAGGGCAAAGGAATACATTTATTCCAATCCCGATTCGGGTCTGTGCTGCATTACATTTTTTTTTTTTGCGGCTCCGTTCTTACAGAGATTTAGGCCATTATTTTTCTGCGGCTATTAGTAGCACTATGGCTTCTCGAGTGGTTTCGGAAGTTGCTGATGTTTTCCGAAACAAAATGATGTCGAAATACATCGAGTTTCCAGCCCCAATGAGATAAACCAAAAGTTAGTACACGGCTAACATCTTTTATCAATCAATTGTTCACGAAATTCAATTAGATTTAATGAAATGACTGGATTCCCTGGGATTATTGGAGCAGAAGATTGTACCCACGTTTGGATTAAGAGACCTAAGCAAGACGTAGAAAATTGCTACTTTAAACCGGAAGGTTTACCATTCAAAGAACGTACAATTGGTAATTGCAATGTGACATTTCTGATAATTTAACAATGAAAAAAGATTTTAGGAGGATTTGCAAGGTTTGGTGGAGCTGCTCATGATGCATACGTGTGGGAAGCATCACAAATAAACGCACTATTAGAACAGCGCTATGAAATGAATTTTTTTATTTTAATACTTTATCACCGCAAGCTTTGAGTTTCGTGATAAAATTCGACAGTTGAAGTGAATATTTTATCGCTCTTGATAGTAACGGAACCTGAATATATCACAAATTTCCAGGCGTTTCATATCGAAACGTTCCATGTGATATAGTTTTCGATTCACACAGTTACTGAACGCGTCATGTGAAATTATGGCATTTTGTTTCAATTCACGCATTTAAGTTTTGCTGCTAACACTTTTATTTTAATTCATACGATTCATAATAATTAGTAATCAGATATTTTTTTATATTAATAAGCGTTTTTTTTTATTTTTGTCAATGATTTATATAGTTCAATTTCTTGGGCGGCATTCTGGTTTGACCGCAGTAGAATTTCAGAGCAAACCGCTTGGACGGCCATCTTGGTCTCTCTGCAGTAGCATTTAAGAGCAAATCGCTTGGGTGGCCATCTTGGTTTCTCTGCAGTGGCATTTTTTATTTGAGAGAAAATTATTTAGATGGCTCTCTTGGTTCCTCTGCAGTAGCATTTGAGAGCAAATAGCTTGGGCCGCGATCTTGGTTTGACCGGGAAAACGTTGATCAGAAATTAAACTATTTATACAAACTAGCACTTGTTGCGATGAAATTCAAATAGGACTGATAAATGGATAGCTAAAGAACTCCCAAATAATTGGATATGACGTATGAGTAAGAGGAACGTGCGATCTTCTGTCAAATCCAAAAGTTAAATTGAGCAGGCTTTTGTGGCAAGCTACTAATCGGAAGTTAGATAGACTTTCTCGAGAGATGAACAGTAAACTCTTGAGGTGAAGCGAAGCAGCAGTAATTGTAAGCAACAGCGTTCGAGACCGTTCGACTGTAAAGGAGATCGTATTGGTACTAGTATTTCATGATGAACTCATAACTCTAAAGTACATCCTCATTTCTAACCCAAACTAACTTACTACTTGAAGTATCACAATCATTGCGAAAAACCTCAATAGAACTAATGAGAGTTATTCGAAGAAGACAGCATTACAGTGCTTAAAATGGAGCAATGGGTTTGTTCAAATTTTGTAAGTCTGACAGCTGAGTGGGGGATATGTCTGAATTTTGTTGCCCAAAATTGATTATAAACAGTTTTTTCATTTGACATATTCGGAGAGCTGAAGACAGGACGACTCCACAACTTCTGGCCAGTTGACATTTTGATTGCGCCAAACTGCTACAGAGAAGCAATTATAGGTTTCAATTTGAAAGTTTTGACACAAAGTTTTTTTTATTGAACATATATTTTCGCTAAGCTAAGCAGACAAATGCCCAATAAAACGATTCAGGGTGACTTGCTCCCAACAAGCCTACAGGTATGCAAGGTTTTTAATAAAAGCAAGTGATCTGTGGGTGTGTGTGTCATGACTTTTAACTTTCAGTGCAGATGGCGCTATATTCGCACTGTTATATCAGTTCGTGTAGGACTTTAAGCCACTTTACAGTGTGCCAATTTCCTGGCCTCCACTGTATATCAGCCACTTTCCAACTTTCCACAGTGGTGTAAGCAGAACGGACTCTTGTGGGGCGTATGGTGTAATTTTATAACCTCCAGGCCTCTTTGTTTTCTCGTTTGATAAACACGTTACGCTCTTTGGTGTACTGTTTATTGTTAGGGACTGCAGCAAATAACGTAACGAAAATCATTTTTTGGATAGATTTTAAATGCAAATCCCTTTCCATAAAAATCAAAAGAATCGGTAAAAGTAGGTACGTATGTTTAACTACTGAAACAGATCTTTAAACTAAACTATTTTTAGAAATAATTTTAAGAATCTCAGCGTGGGAACACGAGAATTGGACAGTTTTTAAAATATTTCTTTAAAGACTTACAAGATACTCGTACCAGTTGAAGAAGTAAAAAGTTCCTTACCTGAAACGAGAAATAAAAAAAAGGGATTAAAAATAACGTGCAGTAAGTAGGGGTGCGTTCAAAAATCTAGGCACCTTAAATCGACAAGTTTTTTCTTAACTAGATTTTCTAAAAACTTGATTGGTCGTCAATTTAAAAAAAAAAGGAAATGGAAATGTCAACTTTGTTCTAAGTCAAAATCGAGACAGTGTCAACTGAGTGCTCTGTCGGGAAATTTAAGATTTTACTAGATTTAGAATGGTAAAAGAAATTTGGCGCAGTGCGAAGATTGAATCGGTCTGCAGGCCCAAGAGGCTGACCCAAGTTTGTATCCAACAAAAAAGGGGCTTAGCAAATTGAAGATGAAGCGAAATGAAAAGTCCTCTCTAACAGAGGACTTGTATACAGAAAATGAATGCCAGAATTTAATTTTAAATCACTCAAAAAGCGTCTGATGATGATTTAGTGGTATAATGGTTGCACCCGAAGCGTTTCTAAACAAACTGTTTTCAATGTTCATACTACAGCGCTGTAAAATAAAAACTCTGACAGAGGAATGGTTGTGAGGAGCTAGACTATGAGTGTGATGATGAATTTTTTGTGTGGTTGGAAATAGCTATAATTGCAACTCATGTGTTTCTAAACAAGTTATTTTCAAACTCAATATTATGGTGATTTGAAAGATAAACTCTTGCAAACAAATGGTTCTGAAGAGCTGGACTAGGGTTGATGATGTCTGATGTTGGATAATTGATGTGATTGGAAATAGTTATAATTGCAACCCATGCGTTTCTAAGCAAGTTAATTTCAAATTTAATATAACGTTAAAATAGAAACTGTGCCAGAGGAATAGCTGTGAGGAGATCTACTAAAAGTCTAAAGATGCATTTTTGGTGTGGTTGAAAATAACTATAATTGCAACCCATGCGTTTCTAAACAAGTTATTTTCAAACTCAATATTATGGTGATTTGAAAGATTAACTCTTGCAAACAAATGGTTCTGAAGAGGCCGACTAGGATTGATGATGTCTGATGTTGGATAATTGATGTGATTGGAAATAGTTATAATTGCAACCCATGTGTTTCTAAACAAGTTATTTTCAAACTTACTTTGGCATTAATATAAAAACAAGAAGTCTCTGACAGACGAATAGCTGTGAGGAGCTAGACTAAGAATCTAAAGATGAATTTTTTGTGTGGTTGGAAATAGCTATAATTGCAACCCATGTGTTTCTAAACAAGTTATTTTCAAACTCAATATTTCGGTGATCTAAAATAAAAATTCGGAAACCAAACGACATTTATGGACTAGTTTCTTTCACTACTTGTTAGTTTATTAAGTGTGAGCTATATAGCTATTGACATTGATGTCATGAATGAGTATGTGTACTAAGAACTATTAAAATAAATCTAAAAAGATGGTTAAACTAATATTTTCATTCATGCTGTTCAACTGCCTACTTGGATGATTGTTTTTGTTTTTTAACATCAAACGAAACGACTAAATCAATAGACAACTTCAAAATTCGAAAAGCAAAATTTGCGTGCGCGAGGGAGAACTTAATTACCGCACTGAGCGTAAAGTGGAAAATGGAAAATATTTGCATAAACTTATATAATTTCATCGAAGGCATGGCTTGGGCAGGCGACAGCTGACGTTTGATAGATTGATATGGCCGAATGCCACCGCACCGACAACCGTCAGCAGAGTGAATTTATGATCGGCGACAGCGAAGGGGTTTTTAGTTTTTAATTAACGCGGGAGCGAGGCACATTCATTTTCATATGAGTGATACCGATGCAACTGACGGTCGGTGGGTGTCTATGGTAAGTGATTAATTAAATAATCATTTCATGTCACCCACACACTACACACTGTAATGCCTGAATTAGGAACAGATTATGTGCCGCGTTTCGGTTAATGAAGGTCCAAAAGTTGTCACCGACAATGGCATCGATTCGAGTGTGCTTAGTGGTAATCCCTCGAATGAATTGCTTCATTTCCCGTTTCTAAGAAACTCCTAAGTACACACATTATCGATGGCCCTTATACCGCTAGGCCACTCCAAGTAGTTGTGGACACTCGGAGAAACTTTTCAAGTCCACTTAACGATTGGACTTTGAAATTTGTGCGTTGTCTTAGTGTGCGTTCCTCCTGCGCCTTCAGCTTCAACTACTGTCTCCTCCTAAGGCGATAATTTATTGTTATTCAGCCTTAATTACGAACACATCGTATTATATATGGATACAACTTTCATGGATATTTGAAAAAGGAAACAACAACTTTTGTATGTGCAATCCTTAAACATGGTCTTAGTAAGAGCACACAACAACCGCTACAAAACAACATAAAGTAATCACTCACGGAGTACGACGAGTAACCCGCTTTCGGCGTTTAATGCATAATGTTTACTGACTAACAAATATGAACACAGAAAGATCCTTCGTCGTCCTCGTCGAGGCAACACACTACCTCAAAGTATGTACATACAAAAGTAATTTTTTGAGGAGCATATACCTCCAAAGGCGCTTTTGGTTTTTTGTACTCGTCGTCCTGTTCGCCGCTGGTGTAACGTAAAACTTTATTCTTTTCGACGAGAGAGAATGGTGCACGACGACGAGTGTGCTTAGGCAATTACATTAAATATTCGGTTGCCGTTGCACGGGTGTACAGTTATACAACTCCTCTGACGACTCACGGGAGAGGAGGATATTCTTCAATGCGGTGTTGCAACCTGTTACGTGGCGCTTTCATGTCATCAACCTTTTGTGTAGGACGAGAGAAGTGTGCTTCCTGGTGCCCTGGTGGCCCCTAAAACAATCTGAATCCAGTCGCTGTCGTTGTGGGCGTTGAGTGCAGATTGGCTGGTGAAATGAAAGCACTTCCGTCGGTGGATAGATAGTTTTCTGGGTAAGTGGTTGTTTATAGTGAGTATGCGATGAACGGAAGGAATGCACAGTTGAGTTTGAATAATGGTGAGTCCAGATAGCTGTTTCATGAAGGTCGTAGTTGTTCGTTCTGCCAGTATTTAACATCTGCAGTTGATGTACCAGCGCTTAGCCGCTAATGAAAAGTACATGTTGATCCTTATAAACTGTGAGTCCTTATATACAGCGGACTGCGTAATAATTCGTCGATTTTTTGCAGGCGGCTCATTAAGGAAACCAGTAGGTCTGTGGTAGCAAAACTATGAAGTGGCTTAGCAGTACCATAGCTGAGGTAGTGCCTTAACAGAGCAATAACAGTACACTAACAGAGTGTTAACAGGTCAATTTTAACTCATTTTCATATAAGAAAAACAGCAGAGAAGAGGTATCAATCGACGACTAACATAACATAACCATATCTAGTAGAAGTAGCTTTCGGCACACAGTTAACAGAGAGTTAACAGAATAAAAGTCGATCATAGAGCTTCTTTGTGAATTAGAGAAGAAGCTGAGAAACAGACAATAGAGCTGATTTTCCTTCACGATACCATCTATCGACACATAGTAACATTCGAGCAAAAGAAGCAGATCAGTTGTTGATGAGTTACAGAGCAGTTAAATGGCCATAACAGAGATGTGACAGATGTTAGTCAAATGGATAAGTAGTAGCAGTAAACAAAATGAACAAATTGCCAACGCAAATTTAACCAACCATAAAAAGGAAAGTCAGTAGCAAAAGCTACAAGGTAGAACTGTGAGTTAACAGAGAACAAACAGAGCTTTTGTTACAACAAGTTTCAACTGAGAAAGAGCGGTATATTTACTAGTAACAGGTAAAAATTAGCAGAACTACCAGTGACAGAGATGAGTTTTATTCTACCCGAGAAGAGACGAACGCGATAAGATCAGCTAGGGGCTGTAATACAACAAACTGAACTCCTTTTTTGTCATATCTGACATATTAACGAAACAAGTGTCTGGTATCAGGCAACTTATGTATCCCTATCAAGCCCATGTCGTACAATAACATCTTCTGGCTTGTTTAGAACCTTTTGTGACACAGTTTTTACTACTCTCTGTCGGTAGCTTGAGAATATATTTTTCTGTGATCGCCTATTTTTCATGCTCGTCACTCATGCTCTTCAGTCAAAAAATGTTGAGTCCTACCTTAAGCAGGACTGCCTGTTAGTGATATTCTATTATACATATCAGAATCTCTAGTAAATTTTTGGTGCTCGCCAATCATGCTCATCAGTCATGATCATCAATCACGAAATTTTTTGAAATAAATTCAAAGCGAACGGCATTGGGAGATTCACCAGATTTATTTGATTTAATCGAGGAGATGCTTCTTCTTCGATGTCGTGTATCAGTGGGCGCCATTTGAAGATTAGAAATGCAGCCCACTGGTAGGACCGCATTTCAGAATCGCTTTCTTTCGAGTTTTACTGCTGCCAACTATGATCTTTAAAAATCCTCGCCCATCATATTCGCCACTTATGCTCTTAAATCATGCTCGCCACTCGTGCTCTTCCATCACGAATTTAAAAAAAATATATAAACCCCCGACCTAACGTGCTTTTAACCTTGAGAAATGGAGCAGACTGAAAGACTTATACTGACGGACGGATTCCGCTTCTAAAAGACCTAAAGCACTGCTCCAAAAAACCCAGTCGCACTTTATGCACAGCTATTACCACACATCAATTAAGCTCTAATTGACCAGTACACGACACACGACTAAACTAGTGCACATTCAAGCAAAACCATCGAACCCTTCTTAGCCCCTTCTATCCACCCTAAACTAAAATCAATTCAAAAATCGATTCCACACGTGCCGCGTGCACACCTTCGGCTTTTTTTAGAACTAGTCCTGAAAAATCAATAACCTCATGGAAAACGTGAAAAGCGCTTCAAAACAAACGGCAAATTTGTATTTAGGCTTCGACAAGTTCAACACCAAGGTATGGATTTTCATTGCGAAGCCGTATCGCATAGGGCCAGCTATCTGCCTCTCTGGGGGCTAAGCAAAATCGTATTTTTTGCGCGAAAAGAAAGCCATGTTGACATGAACACAAACACAATTTGAATGCCATCCACCCCGACCGGCCCCTACAATATAAATATACCCTAATGGCTGGTCGCAAATATAAATAAACAAAACAACAGAGAGGGAACAGCAAAGAAAAGCGAGAGAAACTATCGACAAATGAAATCATCATCTGTACCGACATTTTGAGTGAAAACCTCACTACATGTGGTGTAGTGCGGCATTCCAGTGTCCAGTCACCAGAAAGGTGGGTGGATGGTGGTGGCGCTTTGCCCATTTGGACACCCTCATGGGATTTCGTATTAGATGAAGGAATTCGTCAGCGGTTTTCCTTTGCTTGTTGTTTATTTTCTCGTTTTAGCTGTCCCAGGGGACATGCGGATAACAATAATTCATTATGGGAGCTGTGTATTCCCTTTAGTGGAGGTTGGGGGTGGTCTTCGGTGGGACGGAGCTCATTTACGGGATAGCGCGCAAAATTGTAGTACACTTGTACATGCTAACATGAAGGTTATTCGGTGCGGCTGGGCGGGGGAATTTGTTTATTTTACCACTAATGCGATAACAGTTAAGGGTTAAATAATGAGCTAAGCATACACTCTGACGAACGGCGCAACGTAATAGGCTCTTACTTCAATTTGGCTGTATGTAGTATGTATGTAGGTATTCGTGGTGGACCTAGGTCTAAATTTATTTATTAATGGACGGCGGTTTGACGTTTTTGTTGTTGATCCAACTGGGCATCGTGTTTCATTCAAGGGTGACCATGACAGTACTGTGAATAGGTGCGGGACTCACTGTGTAGCCAAAAATATTGCACAGGCAAGTTAACGCCCAGTTTAACTAAGCCAACTCTTTATAAACAAGATTTATTTTCGCGCCGATTCGCCTCAACTTTATCTAAAACGCAGACGAAACTCATTTTTCTGATTAATATCCGTTTATAATTAACAACTGCTAAAAAGCTGCCATAAAGTCAGTCGCAGTGCGAAAAATTCCCCGACCAAGCTGCTACGAACAAACCCTTAAAGGGAACTTTGTTGTTGACCCAAATATCCGACATCCGAAGGAGGGGATATTGTAAAACTTGCTGCCAACCAAATCGTCTTGCAAGGCAACAAAGTCTACATTTTAATATTCGCAAAAAAGAAGTCGTACTTCACACGGGATAAAGTTCGTCTTCTGGACGTTGTTTTTGTTATTTAACTATATACCTACCCCTTCTGTATGTATGTAGGGTATGGTGAACATGAACCACTAAGAAAAGTTTTTGCCGCTTATTTTGTAATTTTCTGCACGATGAAGTACGAGTATCGAACCGTGCATCGTCGTCGTCGGTGGGAGATGTCGCAGACACATTTGCCAAAGATGAGCAAGTTGCAAGTATAGCAGAGGAATGTACGAGTACGAGTAATTGAAATTTTGCAGACGCAATGAAATACATGCGGTTTTCAATTAATTCCAATTGAAAGGGGCCCATTAAATGGATGTGTTGCAAGTGCAATCAAAAGTTGTTCCAACAATATGCAGTGGAAAGTTAAATTCCTTTCAAGGATAAACACACACTGGCATACAAAATGAACATTTACTACTTCAGAGATAATGTTGATAGATCTCATGAGTCTGTTTTTCCCTTTCGAGAGCATTCAGGGCAAACAATTCCAAATATGAACGCAGTCAATTGTCAAAGTTTTGTCATAGAGAGAAGGTTTTTCTCAAGGTTTTATCATAGCTTGCTGTCAAAGTTGAGTAACAGGTAGCTGCCAAAGTTCCGTCATATACGACTGTCAAGTTCTGTCTTAGCTAGCTGTCAAAGGTCTGGCATAACTTGTTGGCAAAGTTGAGTAACAGGTAGCTGCCAAAGTTCCGTCATAGACGACTGTCAAGTTCTGTCTTAGCTAGCTGTCAAACTTCAGTCTTAGGTAGCTGTCAAAGTTCTGCCAGAGCTGCTAAATGAATGATACAGTCACTATGCTTTCATTAAATAAGATAAATATTGCATCCTACAACCTGTTTAAGTTGTTGATCTTTCAGCTTACAAATGCTCAAAAGCGATAAATAAGGAATGAAGGGAGAACTCGTTTTCTGTATGTGTTTTCCTGTCAGATTGATAGCTGATAATATAAAAAAGTTTTTTTTATGGTCAAAGTGATTCAGTGGCTAGTTTTCTGAACGAGGGGTCACACGGTTCGACCACCAAAAATTCACAAATTTAATAAAAGACTTTTTGCACTTTTTTTTTACGAATTGCGAATGTCTGACCAATATTCGAGAGCGTAAATGCCAAGAAGTATTTTCAATTCAGCTCTTAAGAAGAGATGTGTATAAAATGTTTAGTTCCATAAATCCGTCCTCAAAACCGGAAGTTGAAGTGGCGAACTTTCAAAAAGATGGGACTGTAACAAGCTAGGCATAAGGTGTGAAGAAAACTCCTAAGTCAAGGAACCGACTCGTATTTCGTGTCATCTTCAAGCGCGACATCAACGATTTGCAGTACAAAAACGTGTTCGACGTTTCTTTGGACAAAATAGTGGAGTCCCATCAGGTTCGATTGTAAGGCCCATTCTTTTATTTTAGATACATAATTGATGTTGGTAAGAATACGATGAAAAGTTTATGGGACCTAGAGACTCAAGCCTGTATTAGCTTCCTTTAGCAAGACGTTTGTGTGATTAAAATTGAAAGACCGCTTTTATTTGGATATAGAATGTCATGCCGAGTGTGATCGGCTGAATTGAGAAGCTTTTTTAGGACAGTTTCGCTATCGGTTGTAAGACTTCCGCAGCAGGCGGGAAAGTGTAAATGACCTCATGGAGTTGGTTTGGTTGTTGTCATTTGTCCCCATGTTTTTAGAAAGAAATTGTTGCAAAGCAGTCAAAAATATGACGAAGGAGAAAAAACGATTTCCGACTAAAAAAGAACAGTGTCGAAACTCCGTTAAGAAAAAAATGTACATCAGAAAATATCTTCAACTGAAGACGAAAAGGTTCAAGAGATTTTAATTCGCTAAAAATTACTGGTGACTGTTTTGTCACGCACTTCCAAACCTGTTCGACTTCTAGCTAGGAACGCGAGATATTTTGTTAAAGTCTGACGTACCTCGTTTCATCTTCAAGAAGGAAAGCAACAAGTCTTTTCATTGGAAGGGTTTTCACCTTTTCATTCTCAGTAAATTTGGGGGAGTTATACAAGGCTTCTTTCTAAAGACCAAGTTTTGGGACAGTAAAGGTTTGCCGTTTGCCTTTGATATGGCGATGCTGCTCTTGGCTACTCAGTGCAAAAGGAGGGCCCACTCAGTCCATAGCGCATAGACTGACACCCTACTCTCTTATACCCCTTCTGAACCAAATCTAACGTAAGTAGAAAGACTCCACAAATAAATCAAATTAAATCTATATTGTACCCAAGGAATGAGAAGAAAATGCAACAAAATAAAGCGAAAGCTGCAAGTGCTGTCAAAGACCAAGATTCTTAAGAAACGAAAATGATCTAAAAACCCATGCAATTTAAACTTCACTAATTCTTAAATAAATTATTAAAGTTTTCAATGTTGAAGAACTAAAGGAAGCAAATTTTTGCTTTCTTATAATTTTTTCGTTTTTTTTTTTTTAAATGCGAAAGTTGTTTTCGTTTCGTTTTAAATAGAATACTATGCGTAGATTTCATGGTTTTATTTTTTATTGATTCGTTTTTTTTTTAAACGTGGAAGTGGTTTTCGTTGCGTTTGTAACAAAATACTAGCTGTAGATTTCGTTTTCGCACGATTTCTTTCGTTTTTTTCTCTCTTTAAATGCGAAAGTGCTTATCGTTTCGTCGATTTGTTTGTTACTGTCTTATAGGTCCTACCGACGGCTTAACTGCCGAGCTTTTCAAGGCAGCGGGAGATGATTTGGTGAAGTGCATACACCAACTCGTCCACAAGAAAGGAGACCCTCTAAACTGCGCCAACTATAGAGGCATCAGTCTCCTTAACATCGCGTATAAGATCCTTTCTGCCGTATTGTGTGATCGCCTGAAACCATATGTCAACGAACTGATTGGACCCTATCAGTGCGGTTTTAAGCCCGGTAAGTCCACAACCGACCAAATATTCACACTACGGCAGATCCTGGAGAAAACCCAAGAAGTCCAAGTCGATACCCACCACCTGTTTATCCATTTTAAGGCCGCATATGACAGCATTTATAGAGACGAGCTATACAGAGCCATGTCTAGTTTTGACATCCCTGCCAAACTTGTCAGATTGTGCAGAATGACGATGGAGAACGCTCGCTGCTCCATAAAGGTCGGAAACAATCTTACCGAGACCTTTGGTGTCAAAAAATGATTTAGACAAGGTGACGCGCTGTCATGTGACTTTTTCAATATAATTCTTGAGAAGATTGTGCGAAACTCACAAGCCAACACCAGAGGCACAATTTTCCAGAAGTCTGTGCAACTACTTGCATACGCTGACGACATCGACATCATTGGCAGAACCCAGCGAGCTCTCACTGGTGCGTTTGCAAGTATCACTACAGAAGCGGCAAAAATGCGTTTACTGGTGAATGAGGGCAAAACAAAATATATGCTGTCAACAAGAATGGGCACACAACATCGGACAGAACGTCACGATAGACAGCTTTAACTTTGAGGTAGTTCGGGACTTTGTCTACCTCGGCTCCGCTATTAACTCTGAAAATGAAATCAAGCCAAGAATCACACTTGCCAACCGCTGTTACTTTGGTCTAAGAAGGCAATTGATTAGTAAGGCCTTGTCGAGAAATACTAAGGAGACTCTATATAAGACCCTCATCATCCCAGTCCTGCTTTATGGTGCAGAAGCATGGACCCCATCAAAGTCGGATGAAGAGCTCCTTGGTCGTTTCGAACGCAAAATTCTTCGTGTGATTTTTGGTCCTGTTTGCGTTGACGGGCTCTGGAGGAGGAGATTTAACAGCGAACTCTACGAGCTGTACAGCGACATCGACCTAGTCAGAAAAGTACGTATCAGTCGTCTAAGATGGCTGGGACATGTAGAGCGAATGGACACCAACGCTCCGGCCCGAAGAGTCTTCGATTCCAACCCAGAGGGACAACGCAGTAGAGGAAGACCTCGCCTTAGGTGGCGCGCGCAAGTGGAAGGGGACCTCAACCAACTTGGAGTGCGCAACTGGAAGCAGTTAGCTAAAGATCGCGCTAACTGGAGAGGCGTATTGGTTGAGGCCCAGGTCCACCCCGGACTGTAGCGCCACCTAAGTAAGTAAGGTCCTAACTTGAAAAAATGTCAGCAAGAGAAGAAAAATGTTGTGTATAATAATTTTTTTCGTTTTTTTTTTAAATGCGAAAGTGGTTTTCGTTTCGCTTTTAACAGAATACTGCCTATCCGTAAATTTCAAGCTTTTATTTGTTGCTGTAAAACGGTCTCAGGGGGAGCCAAATTTGTGCTTCTACATGATTTCTTTGTTTTTTTTTTTTTAATACGAAAGTTGTTTTCGTTTCGTTTTTAATAGAATACTATTCGTAAATTTCATGGTTTGATTTGTTATTGTCTAATAGATCCTAGCTTGGAAAAAGCTCAAAAGGAGAAGCAAAATTCTGCTTCTAAATGATCTATTTCGTTTTTTTTTAATGCGAAAGTGGTTTTCGTTTCGTTTTTAATAGAATACTATCCGTAAATTTCACAGTTTTATTTGTTATCTACATATATACAAATTGAGCCTTTAAATTCTGTTCGTTTGTCGCCGGTTAACGTCTTAACGCATTTACCGATTTTATCCCAACTTTCAGACATCTTTGGTATTGGTCTATATATGGTTTTTGTGAAGTTTGGTTGATATCGAAAAACGTATGTTTGTGTTGTGCGTGCGTGAAAAAAACACATGCATTTCCATACATTTTGCTCGACGGATTTGAATGATTTTTTTTATTTTATTTGTCTTGAATCAGGGATGATTTAGGAAAAATGAAAATTCGGAAAATTCTCAACAGGTGGCGCTGTAGGCACATTTCGTTTTTCATCTATCTCCTTCTATATAAATATGTCAAAATTAGTCGCCTTTTGTTTGAATAATTGATGTTCTCTTAATGCGTGAACCGATTTTGTATCTGGAAAATATAGTTTTGGACCCGATAGGCAGCTAGTTGTCTTATAGGATCGCAAGGAAATCCAAGTTTATGCTTTTACATGATTTCTTTCGTTTTTCTTTTTTTAGTGCGAAAGTGGATTTCGTTTGTTTTTTTGTGCAGCCGTAGATTTTGTGATTCTATTCATTAGTGAGTGGCTTTGGTCACAAAGAGTTTCATGACACACGGAGCGGTTCCTTTTACAATGGCGTCCCTCAGGGTTTTGTTTTCGGACCCGAACTCTTTTTTATTTATTTTGATTTACTTACTAATTTGTTTTAAAACTATTACTGGCAGCATTTTGCGAATGGTGAGGATTTTCGTCGTTTTTCAGACATAAATTTTGATTCTAATTGATTCAGTTATCCGTATATTGTGGCATCTTAACAAGTTTTGCAAACAAATAACCTACTTTGGCGCACTCCATCCTGAACTCCACTGCGGTTGTTAGACTTTTAAAAACAAATTCTCTGGTTATTTTTTTTTTCAAAAGTGAAATATTGAGGAGGCTTTTGCGAAGCAGACCATTTCCTTATTGAAAATTCTTTCAGTCCTGCACACGTTTTAGTTTTAGAAATCTTTCAAACAAAAGTCTATCGATTGACAATACAACTTTACAAAAGTAAGCTGCACTATACAAGTATATGTTAATGCAACGAAGTAATTTTTCGTCACGATTCTATACCAACAATAACCAGCCCATTTTAACTGACCTAGTTTAAGTTTATTTTGCAATGTAAGGTAGAGATAGAATTAAAGGAAAAATAAAGAGTTCTTTTTTGATAAACGAACGTTCTTTCATTTATACATTTACCGACCTTTTCCCAAAAATTGCAATCCCCTATTCCATTGTAATTGTAACTAAAAAACATATCCCTTCAAGTCCACACCTAAATCCCTTTGTCTCTGGTCAGCAATTAGCCTGGTGTACATAAAACCAATTCCCTTACGGAAGTGATGATGGCGTCTACCCATAGTTCCATACTTCTGACAGCATCATAGTTATATAGTTAATTTAAACAACAATATGCGAATCCATCGGTGCGCAAATATTTAGCCACGTCTGTCCTATATGCCGTGCGTCTACCGCATTATGAACGTCCTGGGGATTTCCACCCATATCAGAGGCAATAACCTCAGAACCAACAAAAAAAAACACCCACAAAATGGTAGGTGGCCGAAAAACTCACACTGAAATCCGCAACGAAATGGTTTCGGATACATTCATGTATATTTATCTGCAGCGTGCGGTTTCGTATTTTAATATTATAGAGCTCAGCTTTCACGATTCCAATTCCGAGGGCTCCATAGGTCAAAGGTTACATGATTTTTTTTTTGTTAGAATATTCACCAAGATTTTTTCTTGGTCTTTCAATGCTGACCTACTTAACCACACATCGGTACTTTTCACATTTTTCTACAGGAAATAACAAACCTAGAGCAAAGCAAAGTGAATCCACCTCTCTGTCGGCATCTCTCGATCTCATCACAAAGCAATTTTCTGCACGAAATCGTTGCGTAATTTCTTGTGGGGTTTGTTTGTTGTGCGGTGAATATGTTTGCCCTCACCCCCACATGCGGTTTCGTCTCCCATTAAGGGATGGTAAATATTAAAATTTGATGCTGAACGTTCAAAAATTATTTCATGCCAGAAATAGTCGTCGACAATACGCGTTTGTTTGTGCACGCAATTAGCAAATCGAAAAACCCAGGGGTGAAAAAAAAAAAAAAAAAAAGTAATACTACAAACTTTTAGCTGGTTCGTGCTAACGAAGCTATTCTGGGTATACGGGAAGGTTGCAAGTGTGGGAAGCGCTTATAATCATGACGGGTTGGCATGGTCATTACGAAGTGCAAATGTAACGTTGAGTTACACAATTGGTTTTATTACGAAGACAGATATCCGAGTGTCATGTGAGAAGATTGTTCTTTTTTTATTGGAATTTTCAAAGCTGACAAAGGTTCGCTTTTGATGGGGAAAAAGTCATTAACGGGACCGCATCATAAAGAAGGAGATGTGTGCTCAAGCTGGGAAGTATGCAGTGCAGTTTTCGAGTGCTGGAAATCCAACGGGAGGTGGATTTTAATACAAAATTTGGGAGTAAGGATATTTTTAGGAAATCCAAATGAAACTAACTGGAGATAAACCCTTCCAATTCGAAGCTCGTTAAACGTATATTTAGGAATCACGGGTGTAAAACAAAAGTGTCTCGTGTTTTAGAGGTCTTAGAGGTGGATTGGCCCAAAACGTATCTCTTTTGGTACCCAAAAGTGTATCAAAACGCCCAAAATCGAAGGGTTCTCAACTGAAAGCTGGCTTACCTCTGCTAAAAGTTATAAAATAGTGCGAAAGAATAAAACTTGCGGTAGCCTACAAGCTGATCCACCACAACCTCCTCTTTTAACGGAGCTCGTAGAATTCCTACTGGGAATGAATTAAGTTTGACGATACTGAAGCTCGGAAAACCTTCTGCAAAGTGCAAGTTCTACGTGAGGGGTAACCATCATAAATACGACAAACAGTGCTGGATCGAAACCTGCATTTGTTCCATCTAAAACAGGAAGCTGACCTAAATCTATCAGGAAGGTACTTTTACCTAAGGTCGATCATTAGCTTGAGATGTTTTTTTTGTCAAATCAGAGGTTCGTATACAGAAATTCGTGAGGTGCAGGAGAGGAAAAGTCCCAAAAAGACCGATCTGACAAGCTTTAGTTCAGGGATTGGTAGATCATAGGCCCGTATATCCCCCGTTCTTATATATTTCCATTGACGACTGATTTATTCACAGATCCGCATGTGATATCACAAAGCGACTTTCACTGGCCTAAGTGTGCCTGTCTTCTCATCTGTTTACCTCTGTACGTCTGTCGAACCACTCATTAAACTGAGAAGAAGACTGAAGCTCGACTAGGTCGAATATAACAAGAAAGTAGAGGACCTTACCAGATGGGAAGACCCCAAAAGGATAAACGAGAAAATAAATGGTCATTACTGGGCACTTAGGCCGACTTAGCAGAAGCTTCAGAGACAAAGCTTTTGGCTGCACCTGATCTTGTATAGCTTGATCATTAAATCACTAAATCAAACATTTTTGCAATTTTGGAAACACCACCACGCAGGTAGAATTTTAATTTTCATTGATAGGGGCAAATTGCTTGCAAACGGCGGCTTGTGAGGAAAATATTCACCCCACTCTAGATGTATACCGCTCCCGACTAGCTACCTAATTTTACTGGAGAAAAGTTCCCCGTAGACCGTCGAAAAAGGGCCAAATTTATCAGAAATACAGCCTCGAGCTCAAAAGCTTTTTACCCGAGGGAATAGATGTTAGAAATGCTTAAAGCAAGCAAAGAATTGCATCGTTTCTTCACGACCGATTGAAAGAAGACATATCACCGAATATCAGAATATCGAATCAGAGAATACTTATGTGCCAGCACTGATAATCGAAGATTTGATTTTTGAAATAAACTTAAAACTCGCAGGTTATCTGTTTCACGCTACCCAACAAAAGTTCGTCTTTCTCTTGTGTTGTTTTTTTTCTTATTTGGTTTGCCGACGAGTAAAAATATTAACCAAAAATAGGATGGCAGGGTGTTTTGCAATTGACTTTAAATTGGAAAAAGCGAATTAAATCCGTCGACAGCACATGCAATATGCAAATAAAACTTAAAAGTTGTTTTTATTTTCAAAGTAGTGAAATGTTGGGTTTCCTTAACGGAGCATAAAAATACTGTCGAAGAATTCATGTTTAAGAATTTAACAGATAAATTTATCTATTTTACATCACAGCAGTGCAGAGGCCGAAAGCAAATTCCCCGAAATGAATTTAGTAAGAAACAAATTCCGAAATAGATTAAATGTAAAAACAGTTGAAAATTTTGTTGTTGATGTTTATGTTCCACCGCTTAATTTAATAAAATTTTTAAAGCAATATAAATTTGTTGACGTTTATTTAAGTCATTAAGCAATCTACATTTTTTGCTATATAAAAAGAAATATTTAAGAAATGCAATGGATTCTAAAATAAATAAATAAAAAACGCAAATGTACATATATATTAATTTCTTGTCATAGTAATAAATGTGCAATTTTTTTTTTCTTTTGAAGTATGTACCTACAATTTTTTTTGAAAAATAGAAAAATGTTCATATCTAAAAATCTACTTCAAAAAATGTAGTTCTACTTCGCTTTTTCTTTACATCTACTTCGAAATACGATTTCAAAAGTCCGAACCCTGGTGTGAGGTTATCTTTTCTCCACGACCAACAGCTGATATTTGGACTGAAAGAAGGCAAAACAACATCAAACAGTGGTAGTGGGGAGACAGCTCATTTTGTCATCGGCAGTTGCAGCAGCGTGGAGCTATACCCCCCCCCCCCCCCCCACGACCAAGAGCTGAAACTTCGGCTGAGAATCAGCAGTGAATATAATTTCTTCATGACCAACAAGTGTGACAGCCATCCAAAGCAAAGACATTATACACAGGCGGACCTAGGGTAAGAGTTAGTTTCACATTAACTGAGGTCGTAGACAGCGGGCCGCAGAAAATACATCTTAATAATAGAGAAAAATTATACCTAAATAAAAAGGAAAGATGTTTTGAAGAAGCGTCTTTTAGCAAACCACTCTCCGTACAGGACTCTTTTCTCAAAGCGAGAAAGCACGGTCGATTGTAATAATAATAATAATAATAATCTTTCTTTATTTCACATCAAGAAACTTAAATATTTAGTACAGTGTAATCCAGTTTAAATTAAGCTTGAAGTTTTTTAAAAATTTCTTTTAAAAAGCTTAGTACAATCTATTTTCTAATATTTGACAAGAGGCAAAAGTATGTATTTTTTTCATTTCATTTCATTTATTTTAATTGATTGCTTACACATTAAGACATACAATTATCTTATAATATAGTGAAGCTTGATAACGCCGAATTCATATATGATACAAGCTACTAAAAGACATGTTCAGAAATTAAAAAAAAAAAGAGAAAGAGAAAGAACATTTCTTAAGAAAATTTTACTGTATAAAGATAAATAGATAAGGCAAAAACAATATATACATATATCTCCATTCAATTAATTAAAGTTAAAAAAAAAAAAAAAAAAATAACTAAAAACAAAATGAGTCGGGAAATTCCAAATAAAAGGACTTAAGTTTAGTCCGAAACTGTTCAGTGCCACCTAACCTTCGCACATGCCGAGGCAAGTAATTCCATAAGCGGATGGAGTTAGTGAAAAACTGTCGTTCCGATGTGAGACATGCGACTCGAGGGTGAACAAGTTGTTGGGGTCTGTTAGAGCGCAATTTAGTAAAAAGATAACTTGGCTGATGCGTCTGCACCACATTGGATAACAAGACAAGTGAACGAAAGCGATGTAAATTGTCAAGAGTCATATTATAAAGTGATTTGGAATAATTTGAAACACTGTCAAAACGATTCAGGTTATAAACATAAAGCGCAATATTATTAAATGCGACGTTAAGCTTCCTTCTGCTTGCAGCATCACAGTTGCAGAAAATTTCGCAACCATAGCTTAGGATTGGAACTACAAGTGTTTTTGCATGATACGCGTTTTTTGAGGGGTGAAATATTGTGAGATCCATAACTGGCGTAACACACCGTATACTTTGTCAGCGGCTATATTAATATGAGTATTCCATGTTAGTGTCCTATTAAATATCACTCCCAGATTTGTTGGCTGAATCATCGTACTCTATTCTGGAGCCGTTAAGTTTTATGCCTGGAAAATAAGAAAGGTCCAGGGACATTTTACTGATAACAACACATTTAGTTTTACCGGGGTTTAGAAATAGCCCATTCCTATCGGACCAATCAGCTATCCTCCGTAGATCAATATTAATCGAGTTAGCACAATCTTCAATCATACCAAGATGACAACTCCGATTCAACTGTACATCGTCCGCATACATGTGTACTGATATTGATGTCGATACTAATTTTGGAATCTCGTTAACATAAACAGACAGTTAATTTGCTTTTGCATTATCCTCTCAAAGACCTTCGTGAAATAAGGAAGAATGGAAATAGGACGGTATTCTTTACTGTTTGGACTTTTTGGGATCGATACAATCTTTGCATTTTTCCATTGAAAAGTATACACATCTGTTGTTAGTACATGATTGAAGACATGGGTAAGGGCAGACAGAATTGTAGGAAGAATGATTTTAACAAATGTTGGATGTATTTCATCCAAACCAACAGCATTCGACTTCACTGACAACAAGCCAGCAACAACATCTGCTTGAAACACAAGAGAATTCGAAAGTGTCTATTAATACGCTAGAAGAGACGGATGGACTTGAAGGAACTACATTAAGATCAGGGAAAGGAAGTGCAACGAAGTTTTTGTTCAGAGTGTTTAAGTCTAAATTAACTTCCAAACTAGGATTATTTTTGCCCATTCCTATTGCACGGAGATTTTTCCAAAGCTGTCGACCTGTCAACGAGGGATTCAATTTGGTCTTATAAAATCTCTGTTTAGCAGCCCTTATTTTACTAACTACCTGTTTGCGTCGGGTACGATAGAGGCAGAGATGAAAAACTAATCAGTAGCGCTTCCACTCGTTATAAGCCTGATTTCGTAGGTTCATAAGATCCCTAATTTCTTTAGTAAACAAACTACACTTACTTATTATTATTTTTTTTTTTTTTATTATTATTATTTAATTTATTTTCCTTTAAACTTAGAGCTAGGTACAATTTCTTTTCGAAAATAGCGGAAAATAATAGTTATCACTCCGTAATTTAAAATTAGTGTGGAGAGTGATACAGCTAGGTATTTAATTAGCATAAAAAAACTATTTAAATTGATGTGGGGAGACATCGGTTTTGACATAATGTTCATGGACTTCATAAATAAAAAGAAAAGAAAGCCAAGTTAAAAAGGAAAAAACGGAAATTCAAAAAAAAAAAAACAGAAGGAGCAAACACATTTGGAAATTAATTTAACATTTGGAAAAAAGAGAAAACAAAAAAGAAAGATTTACAAATTTAATTAATTAATAAAATAACATTTATCTTTAACATATACTTGTGCTGATATTATTTATAGTAGTTAATTTTTAATTAATGATTCAAGGACATCATAACTGATAGTGAATAACCAGTCTTTACTTTTTTTTTAAGAACAAATTATAATTTATGGCTGTCCTAACAGAAAATGGTAGCTTATTGAACATTAAAGGGCCTATAACAGAGTAGAAATAAGAAAAATGGTTTTTGTACGCGATTGGAACATTAACAAGATACATGGAATTTATACGAAGACTATATAACTGCGAAGTTCTACTAGGTATATTACCACTTTGCTTAAAAATTCCTTTAGCACTTTAAAGACGTAAAGGTGTCTTATTGGTAGAATATGTAGGTCTCTAAATAAAGGCCAGCTCTGAGTAAGGCGATTTTTGTTACAGATAATGCTAATTAAATGTTTCTGAGCAATTAACAATGGACTGAAGGAGTTACTATAAGAACCACCCCAACTTGTAATACCATACTGCAATTTAGAGTGAGCCAGGCCATGATAAATTGACGTTAGCACTTTTTTGGAGCAGTAGGTTTGGTAAGATACATTTTACGCGTTACAAGGAGCATATGAGATTTAACAGTTTGAATATGATGCTTCCAATTTAAGTTATGATCAATTAATACTCCAAGGTATTTATAACGATTCACTGATTCAATATTAAAACAATTATTAGAACAAGACGAACTACTAACAAAATTAGATTTTTAATGGAACATGCCTATTAAATAACATAGAGATGTTGTAATTAAGGAATTTAATTTGATCAAAAGGGTAGGATAAGAAAAATATTCGACCCCATTCAAAACGACTTGATAGTTAATGTTTTTAAAATCTCTGTATTCATGGTGAGAGACGGAGCAATTTATGGCAATGTCAAATATTAGAAAAACAAGATCATGTTTGGAAAAAACGGGTGCCGAAAGTTGGTCATAAAATAAAATATCATTAGACTTATTAACAAAAAAAAAAACATCTAAAGGAGTACTTGATTCCGAAGAAAAGTGTGTGGGATTATTTGTATTAACAGGGAACAATTATAAACGTATCAGTTATATTAAAGAAATACAAAAATATCTATTGATGGGGAAAACAAAACAAAAACAAAAGTGGAAAAGTGGAAAATTGCAAAATATGGAAATGCAAGAATAATTTACAAATAATTATTATAATAAACAAATAATTAAAACAAAAAAAAAAAATTATAAAAAATAAAAAATATAAAAATATTGAAATCGGTGTTAAAAAAGCATCTATTTCAGATTGGTTAAAGGAAAAAAGCCATTTCTTAATACTATTTAAGATTACTGTTTTCACTTTCTCACACCTAAGGTTTTCTGGTAAATAATTAAAATAGACGACGACCAGTAACATAATAGAAAAGTGAAAAATGTATTTTGTGGATTGTTGGTATATTTAAGAGGTTCCTGGTATAGACACGCAAGTTGTTATTCTAACTTCATAATACCCGGAATTTTCAAAAAATATCTTTAAAACTTTGTAACAGTACAGGTACCTTAAAGGAAGCAGGTCGAGACGTTTGAACAATTCAAAACTAGGAGTTCTACGATCAACTCCACAAATTATTCTTATTGCATGCTTCTGTTTGATCAGTAATGGCTCTAATGTATTGAAATAAATGCCACCACAGCAAGAAATCCCATATG
This sequence comes from Cheilosia variabilis, assembly GCA_951230905.1. Classification (NCBI taxonomy): domain Eukaryota; kingdom Metazoa; phylum Arthropoda; class Insecta; order Diptera; family Syrphidae; genus Cheilosia; species Cheilosia variabilis. The sequence continues at coordinate 54,944,204 of OX579680.1, read as the reverse complement.
GCAGCTTTGATTTTAATATGCCATTATAAACTAACTTTAAAATAGGCAGTTTTCAGCGTAGACAAACCATAGTGAGACCCCCAACTCACAATCCTCTTGCCGCTGGCCCCCCCCAATTTTTTTTCAAATTCGCCATTTTGTTTTCCTATCGGTGTTATGTCAAAAAAGAATCCGTGTGACATGCAAAAACATACAAAAAATGCAAAAATAAATGCTGCCAACCTCGGCAACCGTGTTGAAATGTGAAAGAGTTCGGGAATACCACATTTTAATATTACTGAATGCCATTTGTTAGTTATTATAAATTGTTGAAAGGCGAATAATTTGATTATCTATTATCTATCTAGAATATATGTCTTATATAATAGGACAAACATGGTTGTGTATTTTCCGCTTTTGGATATCATTAACTTCGATTTAGCGTGTAAATTTTTCTTAAATAATGAAGAAAATTTGCTCAAAATGTTTTTATATTTCCTCAACTAATCTACATTGTTAATTTTTCATGAATATTTTAAGCAAATGTACACTCATTCCTAAAAAAAAGTATTATTCACACGTCACGAACAATTTGAAATTAAACGGATAAAATTCTATGAACTCTGTCAGCAACTTTGCCCACAGCGGAAGTGTCTCATATTTCCTGGGAGTGTGTTGGTGAGCCGAAATTTTTGAAGTTTCGTGACATTTGTCAATACGATTTTATATGTAACAATACCAGCGCACCAAATCGTGACCACTCCGTAAAAATATAGTTTGTAGGCGTAACGGGAAATCGGCCGGAGTTGGTGGTCTCAGTATAATTGTCTCACAACTCCATTTAGATATCTTTTCAAATAGGATGTGTGCTCCTTCCAATTAAACGTATGGTCCAATATAATGCCAAGGTATTTAAATCTATCAACGTGCTCAATTAAAAAGCAACTGTCACAACAGCTTGCTTGACTGTCAAATGATATTATGATCACATGCATATCCCAAACAAAGTCGACAACAGCTTGGACATCTGGCGGATAGCGGGTTGTGTGTGAAGGTTTTGTTGGTGGACCAAAACAAATTGTCGTACGGGCATAACACCTACGGCAGTTTGGTTTGGAAAACTAAACTAGGATCTTCACTTCATAATTCTGCTTTGTTAGCTTCGGAATTGTGTTTTTTTGTGTCTGGTTTTTGTCTCAAGTAGATTTTAGCAACATTCGTGGGCTGCGATCTCGAATCTCTTTTCGGTGGACGTCCATATTGCCAAATACAAACCAGCTGTTTTGGCACTGTGCGAGACCCAGGTGGGTGACAATTCAAGTAACTCAGAATTCGATCTTCCTGGTTATAGCTTAGAGCCTTTATTCTTTTTACATCGCGGTCTCACCATATATGTGCGTAATGATGTAGCCTACCAAATTCCAAAGTCGTACGGCCACTGTTTCAATGCCGAATTTAATTTCAAGTGGCTTAAATTTCATGTCCGTAGGCAAATAATTCATTACTGAAGCGATGAACAAAACCCCCTCAGCAATTTTGTACGCAGAAAATAATTTTAAAAACAAAACGTAGTTATAAGTTTTTTATTTGGAATAAAAATATTTAAAGTTGAATTTTTACTTTTAATACAGAATTTAAGAGTCAGAGCCGGATGACCAGGTTTAGTGTTCAATCTGTCTGCTGACTAAAAAATGACTGCCAATGATTTTATTTCACGCTGCCCTTTTATACCCAGAGTCGTTACGGTGAATAATTATTCTTTATTGCTATTCTGTGTATGCAAAGGCTTACAGCTGCGTGTGTGCGTAGCACTTTTAAGTTTGCATAAAAAATGTGCTTTTAAAAAAAATGTGCTTTCTACAAATGATTCAATTAAGGTTTGTAAATTATTTTAAAACAATGATTAATATGAATGAAAGAATATGATAAATACCAGATAATAATATAATATTTGGGATGGCTGTTATATTACTGTTTTATTTACAGAAGCCCTAACTTTGACAGTATCTCTACTTGTAACGAGTTTGATGTGCTGTCCGACTCCATAACAAGAATTGTTTCCCTGTACCCCCATACTGAAATCGTCATTGCGGGTGATTTCAATATACACAATTGTAATTGGCTTCGACATTTTGGACAGACAACACCCGAAGGAATTTATATACAGATCTTTTCAGAGTTAAATCAATTAACTCAGCTTGTAAATGAGCCAACACGTGTACCTGACATTGACGGTCAAAATGCCAACACACTGGACTTGTTTCTTACCTCCCACCCTAATAAATACTCTATTGAAGTATTATCGCATCTACGCTCGTCTGATCACTGCACGCTTCTTAATGACCGGCAGTATGGTTTCCGTAGCAATAGATCCACTGGTGATTTGATAGCTTATCTCACCGAGAAGTGGAACCAATCTCCGCTCTTTTGTCGAAAATGCGTACTTATGGGATCGATGCGTCTCTTATTCAATGGATTAGAAACTACCTTTCTGGTCGTTCAATTCAAGTTGTTTTGGACGGTTTCAAGTCTGATATTCACCATATAAATGCTGGTGTTCCCCAAGGCTCTGTTTTGTCTCCGACTCTCTTTCTCATTTTTATAAACGATCTTTTGTCTATAACTTCTAATCCAATTCACTCCTTCGCTGATGACAGTACCCTCAGCTTTTCATACTCGTTTCAAGACTCGCGTCCCTGTTCTTCGGCCATAGAACTGGAACGACAACGTATGCTAAGCTCATTAAATTCCGACCTTGACAGCATTATAAAATGGGGTTCAGCTAATAGAGTGGAATTTAATACTTCTAAAACACAATGCTGTCTGCTGTCTCTTAAGCGAAATCTGAATCTACAGCCATTATCCATGAATGGCACTTGCATTACCGAAACTGAAAGACTCTCCATTCTCGGTATGTGTGTTCATAACAACCTTCGTTGGAATGACCACATACATGAAGTCGCTAAAAACGCTGCAAAGTGTCTCGGTTTTCTCAATTGGTGCAAGAAATATTTTACCCCTTCTGATCTGGCTACAATATATAAAACATACATCCGCCCAAAACTTGAGTATAACTCCCATATCTGGTCTGGTGCGCCAAAGACCACATTGCACTTACTAGATAGAGTTAAAAATCGTGCGATTAAACTAATCGGAGATACGAATAATGGACTTTCTATAAATTCGCTTGAACATCGTAGAAATGTTTCGTGTCTCTCATTGTTCTATCGTTATTTTAACAAACAGTACTCCAAAGATATTGCCAGCTGCATTCCTCCACCTCAACAATTCAACCGCAATACTCGTCATGCTAGGAATGCACATCTGTTCACCCTTAAGCCTATTTTCGGTCGTACTACGAAATATAGAGACTCATTCCTAAGCCGTTCAACACGAATGTGGAATGCTTTACCAAGCTCTGTTTTTCCTTCTTGTTACAGTTTGCAGGCATTTAAGACCAATGTGCATAGGTATCTCCTGTCTAATCTGTCCCCATTTCCCTAATGCCCGCGCTGTGTATTTCATACTACATTATAAGAGTAGTCCTAATAATATCCTCTTTAGCGCGTGCTTAATATAAAAAAAAAAAATAAAAAAAATTATAATATAAAGGCAACTCTTCGCATACCACACCCTTGATATTAAATACCATACATTTTGTTTTGTTGCTAATGATCAGTTTATGAGCATTGAACCATCGTCGTAGTATATCGAGATCGTAATTAACATCAGATGAACATACCGAAAAAGTTCTTCTTAGAATACGAAAGAGCAGTATCATCAGCAAATGCCGTGATTTTGCTTTTAAAATGTTGAATAAATAGCGAGTTCAAATAGCTAAATTAAGAATAGTATCGGGCCCAAGACTGATCCTTGAGGAACCACTACAATTAAATAAGTTTGCGAACTAAAATCATACTACTTGTTTACGATTTGTTAAAAAAGAGGTAAGCCAGTCATGAATGAAGCCTCTGAAACCTGCATTAAATAATTTATTTCGTAATAGGGTATGGAAACATCGTTATTTGAGGGCCCTTAATAGTTCCACAATTTAAGGAATACGGGGCCCCTTTGACTCTAGTTCCATATGCGATAGCCCAGGTTGAACCTCTTCAAGTCCGGCACTGGGTATGACCATCACCTGCAGCTGGAATGGACGAAAAGTAAATTTTTCACTTCAATGCTATGGAATCTCAGGTCTCAGGTCTCAGGGCTTGGGCGCAGAGGTTAAGTTGCTGAACCACATAACGAGTGCTTCCAAGTTCACTTCCCAGTAAAATGAAGATAGAGCACAAGTTTTTTTCTGCTGACCCACTTTTTACGAGCGTTTATAATAAGCAACTATGGTCTGACTGATCACAACAACCTGCACTACTAGAGGTGAGTGTCTTTTAGAACTTCTAGTTGGTAGTAACGTTGATATCTTAAACTGAAGCCTCTTTATCAGACCACCAACATATTAGGTTTGATATACCCGGTCAGTCTGCACTTGCACAAGATAGATATGATCCCAAGTCGACGGACTGGAATAAGTATCGAGAACTTGTGTTTTCAAAAACAAATATGTTTGTCTCTCAAATTGAGACAATGTCCCATATGGGACATTGATGAGGCTGCTCACCAGCTTAGCAACGTGTTGATAACCTCCTACCATGGTAATTGTGTCAACAAAACCAGTTTGAGTAAACCTAAGCCAAACTCAGAAGGAAGATTCGAAAACTCTTCAATCGAGCAAAAATAAACAAAATGTGGGACGAATATAGATCCGCTCTCACAGATTACAACTTAGAATTGAGAAGATCTAAAAGGGCCTCCTGGAGAAAATGCTGTGAAGACATATCTGATATATCAGTGGCAGCTCGTATCCACAAGGCTCTGAGAAAAGATCATTCTAGCTGTGTAGGCCTACTTAAGAAAACTGATGGAACCTACACGACGGACCGTACGGAAACAATCAAAACAGGTTCATTTTCCGGGTTCGACCATCCGTGAATCACACGAATACTCATACGACACTGATTCCAGAATCTCTGTTTCCAGACGAGTAAATAGTCTATCTGGCAAGATTTTTAGTCCAGATAAGGTTAAATGGGCAGTTGGCTCTTTCAAACCTTTTAAAGCACCTGGTGGGGACGGCATATTCCCAGCCCTTTTTCAGAGGGCTATTGACGTCATACTGCCAAAAATTACAACCTTATTTGGCGCTAGTTACAATTGGGGTTACATTCCTTACACTTGGAGACAGGTGAACGTAATTTTCATTCCCAAAAATGGCAACAGGCCAAGCGAACTACCTACTACCAGCTAGGGCTGGTTCCGAATCTCTTCTCTGTGGACCAGAACCCTACTGCACAGTCAATTGGACTACTGTGCTAAGGCAAATTAACGATTGGGAAAACCAGCTTCGTCTTGAACACTGGGAACATGTCCCTGGTCTAAGACAATCCAAACGATTAATTAAGCCCTACTCCTATAAGGAAATCCTTAGACTCAGTAAGGATAATATAGGAAAGCCTGTGGGCTTCCTCACAGGTCATTGTGGCCTTAGATACCACCTCAACAAAATGAACCTCTGTCCGGAAACAGAATGCAGATTCTGTCTGGAGGATGTCGAATCCTCCGAACACATCTTCTGTGACTGCCGCCCGGCTTTTCATTGGTTAAGAAAACGTGTCTTTAATAGAGAGACTCGTACACCAGCAGATATAGCGCACTCTGCTACTAAGGACTTATTGACCTTCATCAGGGAGGTCGAACGTCTCTTAGATTAAACCTCTCCCCATTGAAACAATAGATCTTTCAGTCGCAGTGTCTGGGAACATTAAAAAAAAAAAAAAAAATCACCTGCAGCTGGAATGGCTGAAAAGTAAATTTTTCAGTTCAATGCTTGGTTAAATTGCTGAACCACATAACGAGGGCTATCAAGTTCACTTCCCAGTAAAATGAATGTAGAGCAAAAGCTTTTCTTCTACTGACCCACTTTTTACGAGCGTTTAGAATAATCAACTAGGGTCTGACTGCCCTAAAAAGGCTTCTCAATTCCGCCGAGTCTATATATGGCACAAAAATGATGATAAGTAAGGACTCATTAAATGAGAAGGTAGTCCTTGGGACCAAAAACAAGAAAAATTTTATTCTATACTCAGGACGTTCTCAAAATTCGCGTGTCAATTTTCCTCTCTGCTAAGCAATTTCCAAATCCAATCGATTTGACAGCACTCCTTCGAGTTCACTTTCACAAAAGTACCGAGTTATTCTTAAAGGATTTTCGCAAAATTTCAAGTCGGCAGTATACCCGCTGGTTCTGCCAAATTGTCAGCAATTTTCAAGCGAACTTTTCACAATTTTTGTCAAATACCTACAGCTACACACGGAAAAATAAATTGTAATGCCAACAATTTTCGTTGGTTAAAATGAACTCAAATATCAAAATCTTTGATTTACGAATGAAATTGTTGGCAATGATGTAATAAAATACTTATGGCGAGTATGTTATTCTTACGGGGAATACTTGATTCTTGAAAACTTAAACTTAAAACCGAGTTCTTGCTAACAAAAATAATATTTGAACCAAGAACTTTTAACTTACAATTTTAAAAGGATCTCAAAATTCTTCGCTTTACAATCTTCTTTTTTTCTGAGTGTATCACAAAATGAGTTCCAAGTGAACTCATGTCTTGCATCACTCTAGCTCAAGTTCAACCTGCATTCTATTTCCCAATTGAGATAAAAAAAAACCTACAAAAAAAAGCCAACCTCCTTATCCACTGACCTATAAATTTCAAATGAAACCCACCCGGTATCGCTATGCAATTTACCCAAGACCTTGACATCCACTGTAAAATATCCTTCGAGGCAAGAATCCCACAATCGCACATTACAGCCACCTGAGAGGAAATTCAGAAAATTCAGAAAATTCGGAAAATTCAGGAAATTCTGAAAAATTCACAAAACTAGGTCAAAGTGGTCGCAACCCGAGCAGGCGGGACACCTTATCTCAGTCCGAACATTCGTAGTACACCTCGATTATGAACTTGACAGAGAAAAAATGACACTATAAGACTTACCATATAAAGTCCTTGCAATGTGAACAGAATGTCGGCTGCTTGAAGAATCGCGGTATGAAGCAATGATCCTTCACATTGAAGACGTTCTTCTTCTTGAGGGCACCCTTTCTGAGGCGATTCTTCATCATGTTCTCGGCCCCTCCACTGGCGCCATCCTCCTTCATCTGTTCGATGTTGCTATCGTTCTCGGCTGAGGACATTTTCCTTCCTTTTTTTTCTTTTTTTTTTTGTTAATTCACTTTATTCACAAAATTTTTAGACACGCGTAGGGATTTTTTTTTTCTTCTATTTTTAAATTTCCCTTAAACACTAAATCATAGAGAGAGGACTTCAACTTTTTCACACACAAGACACACAAAGTTGTAGAGACTTTTTTTTTTTAATTTTATTTTGCTGTTGAATTTGTTGAAATGAAAAGAAAAATCGTTAAAATCCAGGTGCAGGGGTGAAGTAACCAACGTATTGTTACAGTGGCCAATGCGACAGGTAGTTGGTGGGGGGCTGGGGGCCTGGCAAACACACCGTTAAATGTAGGACGTGTGTGGTATATATTTATACACGAAGGCGAGTTGTAAAGCGAACGAGGACCGATGGACGTGCAAAGGAGTAGATCGACAACTGTTAAGAATTATCACGCGCACAATTGTTGCACACTGCCAACGAAATGAGCTGTAGATTTGTGTTTGTTTTGTTTCTTCGAAGCGAGCAACAGATACAGTTTGGTAGAGGGTGGAATTTGTTTGCTATTTTTGTTTAATGCTGTACTGCTTTCTACTGGTTGCGCTACTGCTCGCGGCGTCGTCCGACACGCTCAACAAACCGAAACGGAGTGAAAAACCTTTTTCACGGAGCACGGACCACGGACCTTTGTCGGCACTCTCTCTCTCTTCAAATTGAATGTCGGTTTCGTATTGGTATGGTAGCGGTAGGGCGGGAAAATGCATACGGCGGGAAAGCCATGCAAATATTTGGAATATGGAACGGCACTGACAGTGGTACCACCCGCCAAGCTGACGGCTGACCCCAAACAAGTGCGAGCGAAAGTTCAACAAGAGCGCGCCATCGCAGAGTAGCACCCTCTTCTGAATTGATTCGGATTTTGGGGGGGCTGGAATAAGCTTTTTCTGTTCGGCTGCAAAGCGTGTTACTACGAATGGCTTTTGTTTTGCTTCGGCACCTTCTTCGTTCGACGTTTGCAGCGCGGGTGGATTGGCTTTGATTATGATAATAGATTCGAAAAGTTCATTGGATCGTATGAGAATTGGTCTCACTCTCGCTCTGGCTCTCTTGTTCGCTGCGGATTGTTTACGCGCGAGGCGCGACAGGCGACACAATGCACTAACACTTGGAGGAGATTATATAAATAACAACATTTAACAATGGGACAGTAACCGATTCAGTTCAAACCATGCAGGGAGGGGTGAAGCGATATTCACAGGCAACTGCTGGATATTTTCAATTAATTAGCCGGCTCATTTAATTACACAAAAAAATGTCAAATCGAGGGGACGAGGCTTTTTAAACAGACTCCGAGTCGCGACAGTGTTCGTTTTTTGTTTGCGAACAAAATGTACCACAAATGAATTTGTATCTATAGCAAAGCTAAAGAGGAACGGGCACTGTCGATGGATATCTACAGATAGCAGCCGGAGAGAACGAACGCGGGCGCGATTTCTGGGATCTGGTCCATACGGTCGAAATATTGTATCTGTGCTTTGGATTTGGATTGCCCGAGTCGATGCTGCGGCGCTTTCGATAATTTTTTATTATTACTGTTGTGGAAAAAAATAAAATAAAACCGTATATATCCACAGCAATAGGAATTATACGATGTAGTAGAAGGTAAGCTAGAATTTGTGTTGATTTTTATTTTATTTAGCTTTTAGTGGGATGCTGCGTGTTGCCAAATGGGGGAAATGGTACTAAGAACTGTCTTCATCAATATGTCACTAGCTAATTTGAGCACGGATTGAAGATGCTCAAGGGAATTGTCCATTCAGGGGGCTTTGTTCCCTTGGTGGAAAAGCATCAACAAATTTGAGGCATTTCTTTGAAAGCGACGCAAGTTTCGAACGACTTCTACTGTCAAAAAGGTCATAATTCTATTATTTTTTTTCCTGTGAGCGCATTCACACCATCGCATTTGGGGGTTTCAACGGATCTTCAGAGAAGGCTTCAGTCAACGCGTTCCCGAAATTGTCAGTTTAGAGAAATCTAGTTGCGCTTTCCTAGTTTTATCTGCCATCAAACTTTTCTCTCCAAACGTTAGCTAAAATCCTAGCTAAATTTTGACATAAAGTACGCTGTGGAAGTGGAACAGCTGTTCATTGAAAAAAATTTCCTTCAAAAATTGAATTCTCTCTTATTTCAACTACGTCTGATTCTAGGTCCATTTAATAATTGAAAAAGCTCATCCTTGCATTCTTACACAAACATCTGTCACAATTTAGCGTGAGAAAATTAGCCGACCCATTAAATGGGCACACTAATTTTTGACAGACACGCATTCATTGAAGTACATTCTGAAACAAAAGTTTGATTATCTAGCTCGAGCTGCAAACCACTCGGCTAAAATGATTCGCTTAAGTTTAGCTCAGCTAAATTTTGTAGAGAATTTTATCGGAGCTAAAATTTAACTCGAACCGCGTACTAAGCTTTACATTTGCAAACTGTGCCGCATACGTTGAGGTTTGTCTCACTGACTGCAGTTCCTACAAGTAGTTTTTGACACCTATCAACCCTGCGGCAACACTTGCCAGAAGCATTGACTATGCTTTAGACATAGGCAACTTTTGGTCTGCAAAATATGTATATACAAAGCTTTTGTCCATTATGAAGTGGACTACACGGCATGACGAAGCAATGACGTTAATAGCATAAAAGTGGCATGCACGATATTTATGCAATTAAATTAAAATCGATCAGCATATGGGCAGAGTGATTTCGCGAATGAAGAATGTCTGTTGTCACGCACAGGAAAACAAAGATAAGCTGTGCCTGTCTGTCCAGTGGACATGTACGTTCGTAATTGACAATTGATGAGGTATGCAAATTTATTTGCTACAATCAGAACTGGACAAGTACCACCAAAATGTGCATTTCAATTGGAAACATGTGAATGCTGACTGGGGTGACAGTAGTAGCGTCAAGAGCCAAGCAACCATCAATGAAAACAGTGGTAGGTACTCTAGAGACTAGAAAGAAAGGCAACAGTCGTTCACAATAATTGAATTAGTTAGAAAACATATACCTACTCGAACCTATGCAAATTTGACATAAATAACTGCTGTTGATGTGCAGTAGGTTGATGACTTTTAAGTAGTGTTTATTAATACGAGCGAAAGAAAACAAAATTACAACCCCGTTTGCCTACGATTGGAGCTTAGGAAATAATGGGACATTTTGCGGTTGGTGTATGTACTAAAAAGAAAGAAGAAAACAGCAAAAAGTATCGACTTTTTGAAAGCTTTGGCTAATTGTAACATAAAGCTAAGTTATTTGTGCTTACGAAAGAAAGCCATTCGCTCATAATAATTGTGAATTTATTCTCATTAGAGAACTTAAAAAAGCGCCTTATCTAAGAAAACATCCAATACCTGTGTAGTTATTTTGACTGATGCTGGGCTTGCTTTTGCACACGTCATTGTCACTATTGTTATTGTTTCTTCAATTTCACTTTGTCCATTATTTTGAAAAAAATCGGTTGTTAGTTTGACGGTTATTTTCACTATCGCGTCGGCATTTAAAGGCGAAAAATGTAAACTGTGAATAACAACTCGACGTTTGTATAATTTAAAAGCCATTGGAAATAATATGTTTCAGTTTATTATAGCTCCGAATGTGGGCAATTTTTAAATACTGAGCCTGGAAGCAACTGAGTTGGCTTGTGGATTATATTTTATGCTTAACACTGAGATAACTTTTTGCGTACAAAACACTCGAATATTCACGAATAACTAAAAAAGACGAACTTAAATAACCGAAAAACTCGATTATTTCACTACGCGACACTACGCGACAAACACCGACTTGATTTGATTTGAAAACTGAGACTCCGCTGACAGAAGGGTGCTCCGCAAAAACACTGTGGAAAATGGAACGTAACCGACCGATCTATGTGTTATGAGAAACTGATTATCACTGAGAGAGAGATGTGAAACGAGGAACGACTGATGATGAGGAAAGATGGCGGTACACAGGAAAAAGTGATGCCAAGTTGAATAGGCTTTTGTTGATTCATGCGCTTAGAAAAATCTGAGTAAATTGAGTGGAAAATAAAAATATGTACTTCATTTCATTGAAGTAATATTGAATCCGATAAGGGGTATTCACGATCCGAAATACTTGGTCAAGTATCATTGCGAAAGTGAAATTTTTCTTGCCACTACAACAAAAAAATATAGGTACTGACTCAAATTTCGCTACACTTTTGCATCTTAATTATACCCTGACACAGTGTTACCATATCGTGGTATTTATCCCTTTTTGTGGGAATTTCGATGCCCGATAAGCCTTCCGTGGGATAGAGGGAATAAGCACCAAATCGTGGGATTTTCAGAAATCTAGCAAAAAACCATTCAAATAAATTTTTGAATTCTATCAAAATACCTGTATTTCAACATGATTATCAACACACTGAATGTCCATAAAAAAAACGCTCTTTTAAATCGTCTTTTATCAAGATTTTCCAGTACCAAAAAATAATCATAGCAGAGTTACGAACTGCAGTTTTTATACTAAAGGTTAATTTAACGTGATTTTCTTTCCGTGTAGTAAAAATTTTACTTAAAAAAACTGGATTTTGACGCAAAAAAGTATCGTGGGATTTTAAAAGGGAATTTGAGTACGGTTAAAAGGGAAAAAAGGGAAAAATTACCACGCTTCGTGGGATAAATGAAACTGCCCTGACACTGTTGCAACAGAAAAATAAAACAGAGTGAAGTATACCCTTGTTCTTTTGACAGTTCGAAAAATGTCAGGGTTACTGGCTGTCCGTAGCTTTGCTTCAGTGTTGCTTGATATTAGATAAAGTGTGTTCACAAACTGATAAAGAAAAATAAAATGTCGCAATCTTCCAAGGACTGTGACATCGAATGGTGAATAACCATATTAATAAATATTCTTACTTGACAGCACATGCAATGCTACGTATCTGTTGTATTTTGCATTGGGCAGTATGTAACACTGATATATCGCGTATATTAGAAATATTTTCCACTCTTCGTGAGGGTCAGTCTTGATTCGAGTTTCTGCCGTCAAAATAGAATACACAAAAGACCAATAGTGACAGCACAATTCGCATTCGCTCATCACTGCCTCACTCCCGCTGATAATTCTCAACTTTTGACCCAATCGATTGGGCCAAATAGGAAATATTCACAAAAACATGGCTTTTTCCTATTTGTTTGCTATTTACACATTTGTTTGATGGCGCTAGTGCTTCTGCCATCTTTAACCACATAAATTAAGCACAAATAGAATTCTTCAATTACAATTACGCAATTGAATTAACTTCGAATCAAATCTGGTACAATTTCGTTTCTCTGAACTATGATCTTCACAGTGGAATAACAAAGGCAATCATTGTCCTAAAATCCGTAAACTTGCACATTTAAGGCACTTAAATTTTTTCATTCGATTATTTGTTCTCAAATGCCAAAATATTGGCAGCTCCACAAATGCAAGCCCCGCCCATTTTCAATACCTACCAAATGCATAGCACAGCGATATAAGATCAATCGGCTGGGCAGCATTCTTTACTTATTCTACCACTTAGATTCCACATCGTCCACATATGATCCATTCTCATTGGTAGCGCAGCCTTAGTCATTAGAGCAGAGCAGTTCGGTTTGTGCGGGTTGAAAAAATGTAAATAAATATAAAAAAAACTAGTTCGCGACTTGAAAATCGTAATCCCCAACCGATGCGGTGTTTTTTAAGTGATTTCTCAACAACGAATGTATTTTTGGAAATAAATAAATGAAAAATAGAACACAATTTCTCTCAGTGTGTATAGTATTGTTGTCTCCTTTTTTCTTATAAAACAAGATTGTGCGATCTGGGCGAACATTTTCCTATTGAGTGTAAAGGCAAATTAGTATTTTATTGAAAGTTCGGGTTTCGCGAGCCATGATTGCTCAGAAAAATTTAACAATTTGTTCTTCGAAAAACAGAAATCGGTTTGGGACTCGCTTCGAGTGTATGTGTGTGTGAAAGTGTGCGGACTCGTTTCCAGAAATCTACATCGCAAGCATTATAGACAATATATTCATGTATGTACATTATCAACCATTTTATATACTTTTTTGTCGCCATTTTGTTTATTTTTTTGTGCTGATGGGTAATATTCACAAATTGGAGGTTTTTTTATTGGAAGGTTTTGAATTTTTTTTAGTACGTCAAGAAAATCACGTATATCTTCATAAATTTGGTCTCTCATTAGAGAGAGATGGGGAGTTTGCGAAAACTATACATTTCACATTAGATTGATTGAAAGTTCAGACTTTAGTTGTTTTGTTTAGGAAAGTTGTTATCAAAAAGATGGCGTAAGGAACTAGATTGCACGGGGTACATCTGAGTGAAAATTCTTCTGGTGGCGGCGTGGTGCTAACGTTTTTGAAGTTGGCCGCTCGCACTTTTTGGAAGCTAAGTGCCGATCGTATCATTTCGTTTTTGATTTCGCTGAAGGGCGAATAATTTTCTTTCGAAATTTAACATAACCAGTAACCACAGATGGAAAATTGTTTTGTCGGCTGTTGGGATTGGAGAACAACAAAAATGGTTGCCGCAAAAGGATTTTCTACATTCTTTGAGTGTGACACATATTTTTGTCGCTAAATAGAAACGAAGTGGCTATTCACACGACGTTAGGGACATGGCTTAGGTCGACGGCTACGTATTTGACGTAACGTAATAATTAAAAATTGTATTTTAATAAATAAGTTGGGCCTTAAAACGCACAGGCTCGTACCCGAAAATGAAATACTGGAGTTTAGGTCCCTTTAAGCGACCGTAGCCGTCGACCTAAGCCGTGTCCCTAACGTCGTGCGAATAGCATCAGCCAAAAAGAAAATTGTAGGTACCGGGCATAGGTATGTGGAATATTTTGCTACGAAAAATTGTGTCGTGTACACAGAATTCCGTTTTATTTGTAGGTACCTACGCATTTCCCTATACCTATCAAGTTAAACCTTCGACGCAGTTTTCATCCGCCTAATTCTGCTTTTCGACGCGAAAAAAACTTTATTATTAATTGTCTTAGGAGTGTAAACATTTTTGTAAAGTGAAGTTTCAAAATGTGACTTAAACGGTGAAGAAGTGTACAAAAGTGTGAAATTTATGCAATATTTTTGGATTTTTATCTTTATGAAACTTCCAGCTTCATGGCCATCCAAAATTCATGACTGGCACAAATCAACACGGGCGACGATCAGTGGCTGAAGATCAAATGCTTGCGAACGTACAAAAAAAAAGTAAAAGAAACGTAACTCTTCTGTTTTCAATTTGGGAGGATGCAGTTGGTTGACTTTTTGGGCTATAATATTGCAACAGTAACCCAAAAAAAAAAAAAAAACATCCATAAACATACATTAGGTTCGTTCGCATACGCGGTTTGAATCGAACGCAATCGCAAAAAGTCTATACGCGTACCTACTCGTCAAAAATGACAGAAAAAGAGAAAATTAGCAAAATAACGAGTAACGAACAGTTCCTCTCTTGGCTCGAAACAGCTCAGAGAATTTCATCCGGCAAGTACTGATAAAAATGTCAAATTCCCAAAATTGACAGGAAACAAATTCAAAATCCGTTTTAAAAATCAATTCTACACAAAACTAAAAGATCTGAAAGTAAAGAAAATTCGGTGGTGGTCGAATGTTCTCCTAGAAAGTTTCATATGTTGCAAAACGGTAAGTTATAAATTTATTCGTGATATGGATTAGATTTCAAAGATGTAAGTGGCTCAAAGTAGCTCGAAGTGTATCCACGTACTTTGGAGTATATTTTCAGCTCTCTGAGAGTGTTTCGCTCAATATTTTGAGTTTGACAGATTTTTAGTGCTTGGCTGGTGAAAGTACGCGAATGGACCTTTTGTGATCATTTAAAAAAAAAAACACGTGAATTTGCAAAACACAAAAAAAAAACACAAGTAAGTAAATCTATAAGTTATTATAATTTTTTTAACGGATTTACTTTCGCACCACCCAGTTTGTCCGATTTTTTTTTTTACCAATTCGGTTTGTTGACGGATGTTGAAGTGTCGTGATGTTTCGCCACCAAGTACAAGTGTTGAAAAGTTTAATAAAATATCGAAAAGTTTATAAAATATCTGTGAATCCATATGTGGGTGTAGTGATAGGGTGCTCCAGAAGTTGAAGAAAGTGTGTTTCATGCATTTTATTCGTCCGTTTTAGGTTATAACTTTGCCTGGTTGATTTGTGAAGTATTTGATTTGCTAGTATAACGATTTTCAAAAGGCTCTACTAGTACTTTGAACCCACTCCGCGATACTAATAATAATTTTTAGTGTCCAGACTAGATTTTTCGAACTCGCAATGTCGAAATTTTCCATACAAAATTTCATATTGTGACCTACAAAACATTTAGTGAGACGGTTTAAAATGATTATTGGCAAGGCCCTCTGAAACTTTAAAAGAAACTTTTCAGGGCATTTTTTTTAAGAAAACACCAACCATTTTCACTTATAGTTAGATCTAGTTTTTATTATTCGATATTCTTAGTTTAAGTGTGTTTTCGAAATTCCAAAATGTACCTGTAACACTGTATAGCCTGTAACCTTTTTTATAATGCCATATAATATTTTGATATATATAGTAATATGTTTGATATAATAATTGAATAATATAGTTGTGAGTATTTAATAAATTTCAATATATGTAGCTTCCTACAAAATAGTAATGAATTCCGGATTCAGATACGAGAACCCAATGAACTCATTCTGATCCAGGTTCATCATGAACAGCTTATCGGTCGGAGTCAAGTCGGTCTTCTCCGCCGTAAAGAGCTTGTCAAAGTTTGCAATATCCTTGCGATGTTTCTGCGGAAATTTTTTAAAAATAAATTCTAATATCGACCAAGCTACTCTGTATGCACTTACAATCTTGGGTTTAATTGGTGGTTCCATATCGCATGAAGCCACCTTATCCCAATCGATGTCCTTGAAGAAGGCGTGGGTTCTTATATCGTATCGACCATTGGATCCATAACCGAGGCGATTCTCTGGTTTCTTGCTAAGAAACTGCAAAAACGGAAAGTTACAGCATCGATGGATGTGACAAAAGAAGACCTCAACTCACTCCAGTGCAAACATCCTTTGCCTCCTGCGAGAAATGCTTTGGAAAGTTGACTTTGTTTTCCTTGGCGGCCTTGAATATTAACTCATCATTGTCCCCCTCAAATGGTGACTGGCCAGCCATCATTTCGAATAGTAAGACGCCAAAGGACCACCAATCTACTGCGTTGTTGTAGGGTAGATATTGGAGGATCTATAGAAAGGGGGAGGAGCTCTGTGTAGTTGAACTTGTTGCAAGCTGATTGTCATATGTCCGTCATTGATATAAAATCGTGGGTACCAATACAAAATTTTAAATCATATTAGCTGTTCAAACGTCACAAGCAAAATTTTAAAAGTAGCTTTTAGTCGTTGTTGTGGTTGTTTGTTATTCATTATTCATCAGCCATTAGTTATTATTCACCAGGGTTGCCCTATGCACCAAGAATGCAAAGATATACGGATCTATTGATTTTTTGTCGGGCAAGTATTGCAAACAGCGTTCGTTTTGAGTTGTTATCTAGCAGCCATTTTTTGTTGCCTGTCATTGGTAGTTATTCATCAGTCATTTGTCATTGAAAAAGTCGTTTTTGGGAAGAATTTTAAGGGCCATCGGTCTGCATCGGCCGAAAACCGTATTACTCTCAAGTCGAGACTCTGCAGTCAGTAGTTACTTGTCATTGGCAGTTGCTGCTTAACCATAAGTTATTGAAGAGTTTTAATGCAAACTCACCTCAGGTGCCATATAGTTTGAAGTTCCACAAAAAGTATTGGTAGTGTCCTCATTCATAACACCCTCCTTGCATAGACCAAAGTCGGCTATCTTAACATGCCCCTCAGAGTCCAACAAAATGTTGTCCAACTTCAAATCGCGATAGATGATTCCCTTCTCGTGAAGATAAAACAATGCCACAGCTACCTCAGCTGCATAGAACCTGAAAGTATAGAACAAATTAAAGAGGTCCCCAAAAACCCTGCGATGTCACCCTACAAAGCAACGCTTTCCTTGAATCGTCCGACCTGTTGAATTTGGTACATCAAATCGCCACCCTTGCAGTATTCCATGACAAAGAATAAGCGGTCCTGAAAGTGGAAGTGAAATAAAAAAAAAATCCTTAACTCAAATTAAACCTTACCATGGTTTGGAAGCAAGAATGCAGTGACACCAAGAACGGTGGCTTTCCCGACAAGGCCAAGACACGCTTTTCAATCATTGGTAGTTCCATGTCGTCAGTTTGAATGATGACATCTTTGCGTAGAACTTTGCATGCATACAGCTCGTCGGTACCTCTGCGTTCGGCCAGCAGAATCTTAGCAAATGAACCTCTTCCGAGGACCTTTAGGAAATTGAAGTTGTCAGCTCGAATCATATCGCGTTTGCTCATGTTGTGTGGCATATCCTTGTTGTCCATGCGTTTCTTTGGTTCGCGTTGCGATTGACGCTGTAAAATGGAAAGTTGCAAAATTTTATAAAGCTGGATTTTAAAAGACATTGCAACGTCTCGATAAAGAACTCTACGCCCCTTTTGACATAAGGCTCGTTTGGTAGTAGTCGCTTTGCTACGTTTATCTGATTTTATAGCTATGATCGGTTTTGTCTGCGAAATGGGGGTGATGCGGTTTTTTAGTTTGACCCCCTTTTGGGGGCGCACAACTCACAGCCACAACTCTTTAGTTGATGGGGCCGTTTTTGATATAATACTAATTGAATAAGAAGACGAAAAATAACTAAACTAGGAACGTACAAAAAAATACCACACTTCAGTCTTACATTTTCGAAATATAGGTATTTAATTTTTCAATGACCCCTTTAAAGGGGGGGGGGCAAGCATATCGAAGCGAAACTGATGGTTCAATTGTTCACCATTTCTGAAGCGCTTTGAAAAACTCTAAGCCAAACTGAGTAAGCTACCGTTGGGCTCAAAATTGCTAAATGTAGGGACCGCAAAAATAAACAAAATTTTGCGAAATGCCTTCCGTTAAGAGGGGCAGTTAGTTTCTAACTAAATTTGCCTTAAAATCGAATATTACTTCCTAGGGACTTGATCCCTTAAAGACACTTCTCGGAAGATTTTAAAAACAATTTTAGGGGCGATAACTAAGTTTTTAGGGAAAATTCGTTATTACCGCTTTCTTTGACAGACGGCAAAGCTATTGGGGGGCATCCTGTGGGTTTGAATTTGACCAGGGTATGTTTTACTGGGGATCTACAATTTTTATGCCAAGAACTCTGAATTGAGAAACTTTTTCGCACATATGTCGAACGTTCACAAAAGGTGGCGCAGTATAGAGATTTGTTATTTATTCAAATTTTTCTTGGGGGTTGAACCGGAGACCCATCGCTTATGAGAAAAGGACATCGACCACTGCCGAACTCTAAATTGAGAAGCTTCACGGATGTTTGTCAAACCGTCACAAAGCGTGGCGCAGTATAAAAAGCCTGGAAATGTAATTTTTCCGGGGGTTGAACCGGAGACGCATAGCTCAATAGGAAAGTACATTGATCACTGCTGAACTCTGAGTTGAGAAGCTTTTTCGCAAATTTGTCGAACGTTCACAAAGGTGGCGCAGTATAAAAAGAGTGGTTATTTATTCCACTTTTTCTTGGGGGTTGAACCGGAGACCCATCGCTTATTAGAAAAGGACATCGACCACTGCCGAACTCTGAATTGAGAAGCTTCATGGATGTTTGTCCAACCGTCACAAAACGTGGCGCAGTATAAAAAGCCTGGAAATGTAATTTACGTGGGCCGGGGGTTGAACCGGAGACGCATAGCTCAATAGGAAAGTACATTGATCACTGCTGAACTCTGAATTGAGAAGCTTGTTCGGATGTTTGTCAAACCTTCACAAAAGTTGGCGCAGTATAAAAGGTTTGGTCATTTATTAAATTTTTTCTCGGGGTTGAACCGGAAACCCATCGCTCAATAGGAAAGTACATTGATCACTGCTGAACTCTGAGTTGAGAAGCTTTTTCGCACATTTGTCGAACGTTCACAAAGGTGGCGCAGTATAAAAAGAGTGGTTATTTATTCCACTTTTTCTTGGGGATTGAACCGGAGACTCATCGCTCATTAGGAAAGTACATTGATCACTGCGTAAACAACTGGCAGTTACAGTCCGTTTGTTACTGGATTCTGAAGCAAATTCTTAGTCAATAGGCTTTCAAGCGCCGAATGTGAGATTAAATAACAGGCTTGACAAAAACAGGCCCTTCTCTTCTTCCTCATTGATTTTGGCCAATAAATTCAAGTTATAACTGACAGATACTCAACGTTAAGTGGAAGTTTGACTAGAATCTAAATCGACTGCGCCCCATTTACCGAGGACACCAACCACTGCATGCAGATGTATGGGAAATTTCACCGAAGTCTCAAACCGAAATAGTTAGGAAGCAGAAAAAACCCACAACTCTTTCGACTTACCCTAACTTGATCCCTCAAAAGAGCAATATCAGTGCTGGGATCACTACATGGTATGTTGTAGTGTTCTCCCTCCTCCTGCGACAACAGCTTGTACCACCCTTCCACTGGTTCCTGAAAGTAAAAGGTCGCATTTCAATTATCAGCGTAAACCATTTATAACACCCTTCAGACCTTAATGATCTCTTGAATGCCAAACGACAACGAACCCATGAAATCGTTACGAGAAGTTCTGTCCCAATCCCATACCTCTACGAGGAGACGCTTTTCCTTGTCATCCGGCTTGATGTCACTTTAAAGAGAAACAAACTTTTTATACCAGCAACCTGTTTGTGCAACGTCCAACCCTTACTAAGTGAATTTTTCGTTGAATACCGGATTGAGAGTCGCCTTGATGGTCTTTGTCTTCTTCTTGGTCTTGTCTGCCTTGTCTGGATGGATCTGCACTCGCACATAGGGATCGGAGAAGCCGTTTGTATCCATGGGAATCAAATTGGCCGCTTCCTTGACTGAAATCCAAAAACTCTCTCACTCTATTGATTTGTATAGGAAAGCCAAACTCACCATCCACTGTTAGGACACCACCCTTGTAGGAGATTTCCAAATTTATGCGACCCCTGATCTCGGATATATCGCTTCCACACAATTGGGGAATTTCGTCCTTGCACGATGCATGGACGTTCAAATTGCACCCTTAAAAATGAAACAACCCTATAATAGCGTATCTAGAAAAAAAAACCCCAAAGTACAGTCCTTACCCGAGCAATTGTATCCCTGATGAGCGATACCATGGAGCAGCAAACCGCAATGGTCACAGAATGTGGGGGCCTTGTATGTGGTCGACTCGAATTTATGCTTGATCTTTTGACAGTCCTTTTCGTGTGCAAAGTAATGAAGTTATTCAATGCCCAGAGAGTGAGCGTATGCAAACTTACCGAATCGATTTCAGTATCCTTGCCAGGGCACTTGAACACCACATACTCATTACATCGATTGTGGACGTTGAATCTGCATGCTGCCAAGTTATACATTGCATACACATACTTTTTGGATTACTTAATTTATGGATGGAAATATTTACCTTGACACTGGAAGCCCTGCTTGCCGAAGCCCCTAAAGGTTTGTGTTGCGAGAAATGGATAGGTGATAAAAGTAAGCTTGTCGTATTCGGATACTTACCAAATGAACTCCTTGCAGTGACCGCAGAATGTGGGCTGTTTGAAGAAACGCGGCTGGAATCGATGTCCTTGGACGACGATTATCCCTTTGCGTTTCATTGCACCCTTGCGGATGCGATTTTTCATATAGTTGATGATTTTCTCTCCATCATCGGGAGCAGCGGCGGCTGCTGCTGGCGGTTCCGCCATCGTCCAGTTGTTGGACTGGAAGAACTACTATGCAATGAACTGGTGTTGGTTGCTATCTCTCGGATGGACAAAAAATGAATAGCCTCTAGGGGCTATCTGTTCGAGTTGTGGACTCGAACTGAACGGCACACTGTATGACTTCTGTGCGAGTCTAGTGAATGCCGTACAAGTGCATATTCTGTGGCGGCAAATAAGGGTTAATTTCTGCAGTTGCAAAACTTTTAAGCGCATCAGTGCACACATAGGGGAGGATGGCATTTTGTGGATAGTTTGTTGTTTCGAAGAAATAATGCCGAACTGGGTGGTTGGATGGTGTTTCCTTAATGGGTTCTATTTTATCTGCAGTCTTTCGCCCCCTAAATTGGTTCAGTCCGTCCTGTAACCTTGCAGAGAGATCTGTTAAGCTTCACTGTCATTGTTTGCCACAACAGGCCCAGTTCCGCTTAAATGTAGTCCTCCATCGAAAGAAGTAAAATGGTCTTTCATACCTCCAATATTTTGCAGTCAACCATGGATTAGGACCTCTGTTAAGAGACGGTCTGCCATTTTTAGTCCCTCAATTTGCTCTGAGCCTCAATCTGATAAGTTTCAGTATGTCTATCATATTTTCTCTGTACCACAAAGCCACAAATCCAATGATGGGGCCTACTACTACTTCAGACTGGCTATTCTGTACCTTACAGACTCCATTTTTCTTTTGTCAGTCAAAGAAAAATTAATTGACCTAGACAGCCTCTCTACTGTGTCCACTACAGCAGTACCACAAGTAGTTGTGGTACAAGTAAATTTATTTTTAAGTCGCCCATATCTTTCAAGTCAATGTTTCAGTCAACCAATAGGCCTGTTATTTTTCTTTTGTCTGAAATTTGTTTCACTTGAAATCTACACTTTTTTTTTTAAAAAATATCATGGTAACATTTTTGATCAGACGCTACAGGTAGCTACAACGCCACTAGTTCGTGTAGTACAAGGGAAATGTTATATGTGGAGTGCAATTCAGTATCAAAAATATACAAACCACTTCTAAGAGATGCTTGTTTATAAAGCATATAAAAAAAAAATCTTTGCACGCTCTATATACAGACGAGAAAACAAAACAAAACCACAAATACTTGTAGTACATGTGGAGATGAATTTTTTTAACACAAATTTACCAATTCAAAGATGTGTCTATCATCGCTTCAAGGAAGGAACTCGGTGAATTGTAATCCCTTTTTTCCGTTGAAGTAAATTTAACTAAGATGTAGTAAATACAACTGATTGCCTACACTACAAATGTAGCACAAGTCTGTAGCACTAAGCTGCGAGTCCATTGCCAAAGCAGCACCACTTTTAAGGGATTTTCTTTTTGTACTTCTTGACTTGAGGTCTTAAATTATATTACTGAAAAGACTTTTTGATCACATTAATGTAGGCTCGGCTACAAAGAGCCACAAGTGGTTGTAGTTCAAGTGAAAACTCAGTTCTCTTATACTTATAGATTTTAAATTTTGTTTATCACCGGTTTTAAAAATCTATTTGTTAGTTTTAAGGAACTGTATTAATGATCTAATGAATTGCTATGACTGGATGGCGGTGTTTCGTCAACAGATGGCGCAATAAGTAAATCACTGCTAGTCACCGCCTATTTCGAAAACTAGTGAACCGATTTTAATAAATTAAATGCAGTTCTCTTAAGGAGGGTATTGACATAATAACCATATATAAACAGGATGTAAATGTTAAAATGTAGCCGAAAAAATATAAACTTATTGAAGCGTCTCTCTGCATTGTTCACTTGAGTTGTCTTAAATTTTTTTTTTCTTTTATTGCAAGCTGTCAAGGGATGCTGATATTTGCTTTAAACGTTTATTTTAGTTCTTTTGTGGTATTTTTATTGTGGTAAACATCAACCATCCGTTACCTTTTTCAAACCTCTTTCCATAATTAAACAAATAAAAACCACACAAACCATACCCTACAATCGATGGTTTTATAATTGCATTATAGGACAGCATTTGTATCGTAACCCTGTTGATCCGTATCGATTTGCAGATCGATAACTATGCGGACATTTGAACTTTATTCGCCGTCGTTGATGAGGGTGCTTGCGAACGCATAACCATAATTATCCATATGGCGAATATCTGCCTTCTGCGAATATTAATTGAACTCATTCCATCTCTGTTGAGTGTAACAAAAGCCTTTAGTGTTTCGTCCGCCTCCTAATTTGATTACATCCATTATCCTAAGGACTATGCGGAAACCCCTTCTGCAGAGTACGGGCACAGTGCCCCGAAACTAAATCATATTTAGCTATTTTGGGCCAACGATGCTGCCCGGTATATACCGCAATCGACCACACACAGCCATCCACACAACGACCGTCGAGGGAGGAATTCAGTGATTTAATTTGACTCTTGGCAACGTGCTGACGCGCGGTATTCCTCCGACCGGGCACTGTGTCTATGAGGTTAATGTAGAACAATGTCATCGTAATTATGGTTTAATTGGTTTCCATATGTGTATGGGTATGTGCGGCTACCTTGATCCAAATGAAGTCCAGAACTGGAGCTCATTAATCGCGTGGCATACACACCGCCCATGAGTGTGGCACTCGGAAAGGATGTTTCCGGTTCCATTGGCTTTAGCTTTTCAAACAATCTGACGGGAGGGTGAAGACTGCGAGCGATAACAAAGGGACCAACACAGGAAACTAAGAAGTAGGGTATTCTGGTCAAAGTTCGGTTGAGAGTCAGCTCGTGTATTCGAGGATGTGAATAAGTAAACGACCATTAGCTCCTTGAACTCACTGACCCACAAAATCAAATTCACCCACTCACTCAGTGCATTAGCAGGGGCAACAAAATTAATGCATACGTGAAACAAAAACAGAAAAAACACATTCTCCCCCACTCGGCAGAAACCCAAAGACATCTTGAGCTCCCCCTCCTCCATACCCCACGACGAAGCGAAAAGCAATTTTCATCATTGAACCCAAAAATTGCACTACCACCATCAGCAGCGAAAAACAAAAGGAGCAAAAAGAAAAAGTGAAAAGAAAAACAAGGATCCTACACAAAGCTTAAGGACATTCTGCTTGTTATGACGTCGGCAAAATATTTCCACTCTAGCGGGCGAGAGAGAGATACACCGAAAGAGAACATTTATAGCCCATCAGAGAGGCGCTGCTGATGTTGAGAGCATTCATGTGGACACAGACAACGGCACAGTACAGTTTTGTATATTTTTAGTCCACACATAATCAATCTGGAACAATGGTCCATTTTATTCGGATGAGGATCCATTAACGTCATCAATTGCGCAGGGGGTGGAATGGGGGTCAATGCAAAGCGGGCTTCGCGCTATTTCCAAACGTATACTCTCAAAATTCGTCTGCCATTGCACATATATACAAATCGGAGGAAAGCAGCAGCTCTTCCAGTGGCTGGTGGTATGGTTACGTTTTCCAGGACGTCACCAGTCACCACCAGCAGAGCACACAACAATAGGAAGCACTACAATATTTGGCCAACAGTAGGCAAATTTGAATCATGCGCAGGACATCCTTATCGATCTGTTGTACACTTTGGCTTTGGTTTTGTCTTCCCCCGGTATTGAGTGTGTAATACTTGCTGCTCAGCCGAGCTAAACGAGTACGAGGCTCTTGTGTCTTGTTTGGCTGTGTACACCCAAAGGAGTAGGTATTTGCACAACAGGACTGGTTTTTTTTTTCCTTACCGTGGATTTGCACAGCTGGGTGAGACATGTTGGAAGGTCGAAGCGAACGGTTGGGAGGACGTGTTTTTGGTCTTGAATAGGGTGTTGCCAGATGGTGAGTTTTTCCATTCAAAAATCAGTCGAAAAATGTTGTTAACGAACAAGGTTCGAGGTGACCTCGAGTTTTTCCGCTCAAAAATCAGTCGAAAAATTTTGTTAACGAACAAGGTTCGAGGTGACTTCGGAGAATGTTTTCGACGCAGATGTAGTGTCGCAATTGCGTTTATTGGCAAGTTCCTTAGAGTTGAATTGTTCTAAAAGTGACAGGAGGATTAGTCATTCTGCAGTTTGAATTTATTTTAGCGCCTACTTCTGCATGCTGCTGTGGATTCAAAGTCAGTCACCGTTGGACAAAAGAATGATTCGCGGACTGAGAAAGTCTTTAAATTTCCCAACCAACTGCGAACGTTAAAGGCTGAGGTTAAGAAGGTCCAGGTTCTTGTCGCTTGCTCTTTCGATGGTCATTTATTTTAACATCGACACTAAAAGCTGGTCTTTTGAGGTTAATCCCTGTCCATTATGTTTTTTTCCTCGCCGATGCACCATAAGCTCACCGAATACCTCAAAAAGGAAAATAAAACAACCAGCGGTGCTTACATCCGATCGAAAAAATAAAGGGAACTGACAAATGTGAGAACTTTCGTCCTATCGAAAAGGTTGTTGAAAAAATAGTGCAGATTACTTTGAAGTTAACGATCTTTTCATTGAAAACCAGTCCGAATTTCGGAAAAAAAACACTCTTGCGAGTCAGCGCTAAATAATGTACCTATAAGCTGGAAAGAGGAAGTAGCAGAAAAAAGTTCGTGTTTGCTGTTTTTCTCGATTTCAAAAGAGCCTTTGAGACAATAGATCGGAAAATATTATTGACACAGCTGTGTAGTTATGGTGTAAGAGGGAAGGAACAAGACTGGTTTTCGTCCTATCTATCAAATAGAACACAAAAAACATCAGTTAACGGCGTAATGTCGCAGAGCATCGAAACAAGGCACGGAGTTCCTGAGGGATCGATTCTGGGAGCACTGCTCTTTATGACAGTCTCAAATTGTGCTTTTTGCCGATGATGCACTTATTTTTATGTCGGGAAAGAATGCGGACGAATGTGAGAAACCTAAACAGAGTTAACGAGTGGTTGAAAGCGAACAAACTAAAACTGAATGTAACAAAATCGAAATGTATGGCCCTTAAACAAAACATCAGCCTCAACCTGGAGATCGATAGGGAACAAATAAAACAAGTCAATACAATAAAATATCTAGCCATAGTTGTAGATGACAAACTAAAGTTTGATATAAAGGGTTTGTCAACAGGGACGCTACAAAAGTAGACCGACAGGGACAGCAAACGACGCCGAATTTCTTGCCGCTCTTTTGACATTTCTCTTCAGTAAGGTTTGCCATTTGGCAAGATATACGAGCCAACAAGGAGTCGAAATTATTAAAATTTGCTACCGAAATTCGGAGTCAGTGGCCTCAACGTTAAGAGCGCTACGTCCAATTTATGGTCGTCATAATCGTCCTAGCAGATCAACAATTGAGCGTCTAGTGGAAAAATTTGAATCCACAGGCACAGTACAAAATGTTTTCCGACTAAGGCCAGTGAGACAAAGAAGTGCCCGTAGTGTCGAGAATATTGCTGCCGCTGAGGCTTCAGTTGAAGAAAGCCCAAATGTGTCTCTCACACGTCGTTCTCAAGCGTTGGGCATCTCTGTGACGTCGTTGTGGCGAATTTTGCGAAAAGATTTTGGCCTACATCCTTACAAGATTAAATTGACGCAAGAACTGAAGCCGCTTGACCACCAGAAGCGTCGTATGTTCGTGAATTGGGCTGAGCACCAACTTGAAAATGATTCGGATTTTCATCGAAAAATCATCTTCAGCGATGAGGCTCATTTCTGGCTGAATGGCTTCGTCAATAAACAAAATATGCGGTATTGGTCAGGCAGCAATACACACGTACTCCATGAGTCATCATTGCATCCCGAAAAAATTACGGTTTGGTGTGGTTTATGGGCCGGCGGCGTCATTGGGCCGTACTTCTTCCGTGATGATCAAGACCGGCACGTTACTGTGAATGAGAATCGCTACCGTTCAATGATAACCGAATAATTTTGTCCCCAATTGGATGATATGGACTTGGAGGATATGTGGTTCCAACAGGACGGCGCCACAAGCCACACAGCGAATGTCACAATCAATTTATTGGAAACCAAGTTTGGAGAACGTGTTATCTCACGAAATGGTCCAGTCGCTTGGCCGCCTCGGTCGTGCGATTTGACGCCGTTAGACTATTTCCTGTGGGGCTACGTCAAGTCTATGGTCTATGACAAACAAGCCAGCGACGATTGATGAACTTCGTACGAATATCGAACGTGAAATTTCAGCAGTATCGGCCGATTTATGCTTGAAAACCGTCGAAAATTGGGTTCAGCGTCTGGACTTCTGCAAGCGTGCAGAAGGCCGCGGTGGCCATGCAAAAGAAATCGAGTTCCATACATAATGGCATCGAACGTACTTTCACAGGAATGAAGAATTTCATTGATATCCAAAACGGTTTTTGTTTTATTTAAAAACCTTTTGTAGCGCTCTTATTGAAAAACCCTTTAGAACTATTTTCAAACATCCCCCCCTTTTTGTGAACAAGTTTAAAACTTTAAAAAACGTATTTACAATATTGCCAATAACAATGTTACAAATAGTCCCGCGTGAATATGAATACAACTGATATAGAACGGATTTTGTTACAGATAACATAAATATAACAGAAATACAATCGAAGTTTTGTTGCAAATCACAGTCTGTGCTATTCGGGTTTCTTCTGATAATGTTTTGTTAAAATTGCAACGCCTACAAAATAAATCCATGCGCATCATACTTAAAAGGAATCGCCTTACACCAAAAACAACAATGATTAATATGCTTCAATGGTTAAGAGTAAGGCAAAGAATCTTTGTTAATGTATTATGTTTTATTTTCAAAATTCATAATCTTCTGCCTAAATATTTAGGTAAATATTTGAGATATGTGGGGGAATCCCAGCCATATAACCTAAGAAGTAGAGAAGAATTCAGGCTACCTAATTATATTGAAAATGTTACTCAAAACAGTATTCTGTATAAGGGATGTGGATTATTTAACACACTTCCGCACAGAGCAAAAAGCGAAACAAATTTAATAATATTTAAAAGATATGTAAATGAATTCATAAATGTAGCCATCCTCCATGAACTAATAGCATTATTAAAATGTATATACCTACTTTTTTAAGTTGAATTGTTAAAGCTGAATTTAAATAGCAGAGTTCTGCTAAATAAATAAATAAATATAAAAAAAATATATCCAGTCTTGTGGTACCCCACTATTATTTTGAGCTCCGACTGCCTATTTTTAGGGAAATTAGGTTGTTGCCTCTTTAGTCTTTGCTTGTCTTCAATCAGTGCTGCATGAACAAGGTCCTTCAGATCACTCAAACAGCACTCAAGCCAAACAGGCAGCCTTGAGGTATCCCACCTTCGATTTTAGTTCTCTCTAGAGTCTTGTTATTGCGAAAACAACATCCATTCCACGGCAACCTGACGAAAGGACTCGATTTAATTTCCAATTGTAATTGTAATTGTAAGTAATAGACCCTGTACGTTGCGACCAGAAGAGATCTATTGTGTTGGCCTCTATTATTTAACCCAGGGAGCTGATGAGGCTCTTTACAAACCTCAGTACCCTTCTTGGTTCCATGTTTCCTATATCTGCAGGACTTAAAAATGCCTTTTGCATATGGATCGTTCTGCCCCTTGCCACACCAGGGCATTCGCAGAGTATGTGTTCCGTTCTCTCCTCCTCCTCTCCGCAGAGCCGACAGGAGTCATCAGCGGATATTCCCATCTTTTTGAGATGGTATCTTAGTGGCCAGTGACCAGTAAGATAACCGGTTAGTATCCTTAGATCTTCTTTGCTTAGCTCGAGTAACTTTTTTGCTTTACTACGAGCTGGTCTTATGAATCTTTTTGCTTGTCTCTGTCCTTTGGATTTCGTCCATTATTCGGCAAGGTGATCATATTCCCATTTCCTGAATTTTGAGTGTACGTAACTCAAAGGTAACCCAAAGTAGGGCTCAGGACCAGTGAGCAGGCGTGATGCCCCTCTTCTCGCCAGACAATCCGCTCGTTCATTGCCATCAAATCCCTCATGACCTGGTATCCAAGCAACGGTAACTGCATTGTCCTTGGCCAGATCTTCGAGGAAATTGAGACATTCCCAAACCAGCTTTGACCTGATCGAGTATGATCTTAGGGCCAGAGCTGCTTGGCTGTCTGATAGGATGTAGATGCGGGCACCTTTAGTCCGCCTTCGTAAGCATTCTCGGACACATATCTCTATGGCGTGTACCTCCGCTTGAAAGATGTCTGGTGATTTTCCCAGTGCTATAGCTCTTTGGAACCTAGGCCCATAGACCCCAGCCCCGGTGGCATCATCTTCCATCTTCGAACCTTCGGTGTTACAGATTTGTGATCCCGATGGTATTACGAATTGGTTGGTTCTCCGGGTGCTCCTGTCTTAAATTTTCTGGAAAAGCGACGCCTTTTAAGCATGGTATCTGATACCTTGATCACAGGATCATTTTTGAAGGTGTCCTGTGAGGTTTCCTGCTTTAAGATTTGATATATCAGGGAGCCTGAGGGCACTGAGAGGCCAGCTTCCTTCTTTACAGAAAGATGTAAAGGCAGAAGGCTGAGCATTGTTCCTATGGCTGCAGTTGGACAAGTTTTCATTGACCCTGTTATACCAACGCATGCTAAGCGATATATCTTGTTTAGTTTTTGTTGTGCCGTTATTTGTTCGGTTTTTGGCCACCATGATATCGCTGTATAGGTGATCATTGGTTTGATGATCGTGTTGTATGACCAATAGATCATTTTTGGTTTTAAGCCCCAGGTTTTGCCGTAAAGACGGTGGCACTTAAAAATTGCCTTTGTCGCCTTTTTGGTGACTTGATCAAGGTGTGAATTACAGGTGAGAGTCTTGTCTAGGATTACTCCTAGATATCTTACCTCTTGATCCTATCTTACTTGATAAGTCGATGACTACGTTATTCAGCTTGATCGGTTTCAGTTCTAGTTTTCTCTTTCTTGAGAATGGTATCATGTTTTTGATGGATTTATGGTCAATCCTTTGTTCTGCACTGCATTGCATTGGAACTCACAATGGCGAAATTTTCCTACAAAATATTTAGTGCCAAGGTTGAAACTGATTATTATTAGCCCTCTGAATTTGTTCGAAAAATCGAAAATAAATAAATGACCCACCCTACTCATTGCTACCATCACCCACTGTGCTCCACTCCGAGCCGACATCATACATCAAACCCATCAAACCCATCAAACCACCGAGCAATCCTTTGCAAGAGTTCCCCTCTTCCAACAGCAAAATGTCAGCAGCCTTCGTGCTTGCCTATACAAACTTTGTTTACAGTCAAACTGTCAGATGTTGTTTACCTCTAGGTAGCACGAGCAAATCCCTCTAATTACCTGGAAAGTAGGGGAACCAGTAATCATTCTTCCCGTGGTGTACACAAAAACCACATCAACAGAGAATCAAGAGCACTTCCCTAAGTCGGTAGCAGTCGTTCCACAAAATCCGTAGTACTTCCAGTTGAAGTTAGGGCACGAAGTCGCACGGTCTACACGAAAGGGACGTATTTTTCCTCGCGCACGTAACACATCGTTTCGCTTGCTGGCTAAAGTTTTCAATAGCCATGTGCGCGCTAACTCCTCTCGCTGATAGTTCATAGTGTGACTTGAAAACAAAAAACGATGGCGGTAATTGCGCGATCCACTCCTCGGTACTGTATCAGCAAAAAACATTCCAATGTGTCCATATCAATGTCCATGTCCATGTTATAGCATCTGCGAGTGACGCTGAAAAAAAAAAAAAAACTTGCTTTTGACAAAAATATTCCAGCGCCTGGAAGTGAGCCCACACAAGCAGAAGCCGAAGCAGAAGCAGCCACGAAAACTTACTCCTCTGTGTGTATTAGTTGCGAGTCCTTGTGTAGGGGGATGCTGGTACGAATAGTAGTGAAAAATTCTCACGTGTGATTCCGTGTATCGCGTCGCTGTCACTGCAGATGCCAGAGTTCCGCAGTCGCCACGCTAAAACGGTGGTTAAATCGACAAGTCTCCTCAGTGAGAGGTAGCCAGAGTTTCCTTTTCTTTTCTTTTTGTTTTCGTTCCTGTGAACAGTCACAGTCGTCCTGCAAATTTGTGTGTGTCTATTAATTGAAATCAATTCAATCGCGTTGTGTCACAGGATGATGAAAAGAAAAAAGAAAGGAAGGCCTGTTTAGAGAGTTCAAGCAACCGACCGGCGGCGTCTGTATCGTGTTTAGTGTTCTAAGGAGGTGCCATAGTTAGCGTGCACTTATATAACATACAAGAGCGGGAGGGGGTTTCTTACAAAACAAAAAAAAAAACAAAAAAACAACCCACAATCCTCCGCACATAAGTAAGAAAATAAAGAAAATCTCTTTCGGGTCGTTCGGTTTGGTTTTGGTCCTTTTTCGGTTTGATGCCCGTGTAGAGTGTGCGGCGAACACAAGGAGAAATACAGAAAGGATGCCATTCGGCAGGAAATCACCCCTAGAGGCATTGGCTCTTCCTGGCGTTATCCTCGCCTATAAGTACAGCCAATTTCGGCAGAGGCGACGTGAGGCAGCAAGTCGACGTGTTACTGAAAGGGAACTATCAGCGTTACATCATAAAATCGTAAGTTTCACTACATTCGGTCTATTATTTTCAGGTTCCTTCGGTTTTGTTGGTTTTTTTCCCCTACTCCGGGCTGCAGCACCACCACAATGTCTGCAAAGGTAAACGAAGAGACGGGGGGTTGGGGGTGGGGGTCTCCTTTTCGATTAAATTTTTAATGGACATCCATAACATCTCGAAGTGACACTAATGGATACTACTCAACTGATTGTCTTCTGTTCGGGTACAACACACATACACACGGCCACATACGGCAGGCACGTCTATTGAATGATAGTGGTGATGAGGCACTCTGGCGTATACACAATATTTTGTTTCTATTTTGAGAAATTCCTTTTCCGAAAGACCATCAAATGATGATGAAGTGATTTGTGAAGACGAATCGTTTGCTCAGCGACCATGCAGATAAGAAGTTGTCTTCAACCAAAGTGTGGAATGTGAAATATTGTCAAAAGGATGCTGATGGGCGGGAATGGAAGGCATTTTGTTGATGTAGGTTCTGCGAAGGTACACATCTTGTTTCTTTTTATCCTTTGGAAATGGTGGGTTTCGTAAAGTGTGTCGTACTGAAAATTGAACAGGACGGTCGGGAGTTTTCTTCGGTAGCCTTTTCCTTCATTGCTTTGATGTTATGTGAGTTAGGGGGGTGAGTTTTTTTTTTGGTTCAAGGCTTTTTCGGTGTATTTTGGTTCGCGGACGGAAAATTTAAGATCGGGGGAATTTTTTATTATATCCCGCTGTAGAAATGGATTTGTCAGAAGAAGGATGAAGTCTATTTTGGAATTGATGTCCTTCGGGGGTTGAATTACTTTTATCTAATGAACATACGTTAT
The DNA here is from genome assembly GCA_951230905.1 of Cheilosia variabilis. Taxonomy (NCBI): domain Eukaryota; kingdom Metazoa; phylum Arthropoda; class Insecta; order Diptera; family Syrphidae; genus Cheilosia; species Cheilosia variabilis. The sequence continues at coordinate 54,911,734 of OX579680.1, read as the reverse complement.
TGTTTTGGCTTTTAGAGCCTGTAAATAGGATTTAGAGTGGATAGAGTAGACATAGTAGCTTTGGAGGGCATTTGACAGGCCAGCTGCATACAACACTTTGTAGGAAGAAACATCGAATATTTTTCTTAACAAAAGTTGTGCTTGTTTGGTCCTAACTTCATCCTCTAAAATGTTTCGTCATGTCTACCTGTCATTGTTTTAAGTTCCTTTCGGGAGCTACAAGTTTCATTTGCCTTTCAACATTTGCTTCAATCTGAACCATCGAAAAGCTTGCCTTGCTACATGGTCACGTGTCAACCTTTCGCAATTTATGTTCAATCCGCTGCCATTAGTGACACTTTTTAATGGAAATCACAGGGCGTAAGCCCTTGCCATCTTAAATCGAGTCATTTGAAGGCAGTTTTTTTTTTTGCATTCACCATTCATTCCGTTTTCCTTGCATGTTTGCACATACAAATTTTTGACTGCGTCTTAAAACCCTTTTTTGAGAGTTTTAAATCGCCTATTACTTTCTTTCTTTTTAGTTATAAAACACAAACCACCAAAGGCTGACATAACGCCAGCGTTCCATAGAGCTTCAAATTGGTTTCAAACTGTGTATAAAAAAAATGATGTCTAAATGTTTGTTTATGTTTGTTTATGAAATTTACTTTGATTTCTGGCATATGACCGCCACGGCTGGCTCGGACGTAGTCTAATCTGGAGGTCCAATTTTTTGATGACTTTTTCCAACATTTGTGGCAATAACGCGGCGAATGTTGTCCTCCAAGTGGTCTATCGTTTCGGGCTTATCGGCGTAGACTAGCGACTTCACATATCCCCACAGAAAACAGTCAAGCGGCGTCAAATCGCAAGATCTTGGAGGCCAAATCACATGTCCGCAACGTGAAACTATGCGGCTACCAAACGTTTCCTTCAATAAATCAATTATGGCACGAGCTGTGTGACATGTTGCGCCGTCTTGTTGAAACGACAGCTCCTGCACATCAATTGTTGAACGAAAAAGTCAGTAATCAGGGCTCTATAGCGGTCACCATTGACTATAACGTTTTTAAAGAAGTACGGACCAATTATTCCACCAACCCATAAAGCACACCAAACAGTCAGTTTTTGTGGATGTAACGGTGTCTCAACATACACTTGAGGATTATCATCACTCCAAATACGGCAGTTTTGTTTATTGACGTATCCATTCAACCAAAAGTGAGCTTTTGTAGTGGGATACGTATTTCGAACAGAACCATGATATTCAAAATAAACTTACACGATTTGGAAGCGTTGCTCAGGCGTCAGTCTATTCATGTTGATATGCCAAACCGAACCAAAAATAAATCACTTGACAGCTGACAAAATGGCCGCCAGTTAAAATAGTGTTACCAAATTAAAGTTCTATGCCTCTACAAAAAAAACACCCTTTACATAATTCGAAATTAGTTTTACGTGTCACTAGTAATAAAGGGTGATTTTTTAAGAGGTTTAGAACTTTTTTTAAAAAAAAAACACAAAAAATTCGAAAAAATGAATGAAATATTTATTTGAATCGATAGTTTGAACCTTGCAATTTAATGTTTAAAGATAATTTCATGCAAATGTTGACCGCGGCTGCGTCTCAGGTAGCCCATCCGCTGAGTCCAATTTTGGCATACTCTTTCACACATATCGGCCGGTATCTCACGAATGAATGCATGGATGTTGGCTTCCAGTGCGTCAATCGAAGCGGGCTTGTCCCTATACACATTAGCCTTGGCATACCCCCACAAAAAATAATCTAATGGTGTCAAATCGCACGATCTAGGCGGCCAATTGACCGGCCCGAAACGTGAAATTAACTGTTCACCAAACTCGCCTCGCAATTGCGCCATTGTTTCGCGTGCTGTGTGGCATGTGGCACCGTCTTGTTGAAACCACATATCATGCAAGTCAAGAACTTCCATTTCGGGCAAAAAAAAGTTTGTTATCATCGCTCGGTAGCGTTCACCATTGACAGTAACGCTGCGATTCGCATCATCTTTGAAGAAATATGGCCCAATAATGCCGCCGGCCCATAAACCGCACCAAACAGTGGCTTTTTCGGGATGCATTGGTAGCTGTTGCAATGCTTCTGGCTGATCTTCACTCCAAATGCGGCAATTTTGCTTATTTACGTACCCATTCAACCAAAAATGAGCCTCATCGCTGAACACAATTTTTCGATAAAAAAGCGGATCCTCGGCCAGCTTTCCAAGAGCCCATTCACCAAAAATTCGGCGTTGTGGTAGGTCGGCTGGCTTTAGTTCTTGCACCAGCTGTATCTTAAAAGGCTTTACGCCCAAATCCTTCCGCAAAATTTTCCACGTAGTGCTGTAACAAAGGCCTAACTGCTGGGAACGGCGCCGAATCGACATTTCGCGGTCTTCTGTCACACTAGCTGATACGGCCGCAATATTTTCTTCACTACGCACAGTACGTAAACGTGTTGGTGGTTTAATGTCCAACAAAGTAAATTTGGTGCGAAATTTGGTCACAATCTTCCGAATAGACTGCTCAGAAGGTCGAGAATGCCGATCATAAAATGGAAGCAGCGCGCGATGAACATTTCGAACCGAGCACGAATTTTGATAGTAAAATTCAATAATTTGCAAGCGTTGTTCATTTGTAAGACGATCCATGGTTAAATTGCAAACCAAACTGAAGCTGTTTGACAGTGACACAAGGTACTAAACACACGTCAGCTGTCAAAACCAGTGTTGCCAAAACCAAACCAGCTAAAAAATCACCCTTTATGTTGTTCCTTTTAACGCGTGCACAGTTTGAAAGTGTTTTTGTATTTCGCATAACAACTTTTGACCATTACATCAAAAACTATTGTTTAGCGAAATTTCTGCAGAGGAGATTGCCATTATAAGTTTTGAGGTGATTGTTCAACATATTTAGGACTTTCAGAGCTCCCATTGCGAGCATCAACATTACTGCAGAACGGATTGCGTAACAAATTTTGACTCCCATTTTTTTTTTTGAATACACGAGGCTGTCGGAAGAAGTCGGAAACTCTTAAGCAGAGAAATCATTCAAGAGGAAATCGTCATCAGAATTTGTAAGACATTTCTAACTATTTTTGCAAATCATTTTTGCAATATCCAAAGTCAGAAGTTGACATCAAAAACCCTCTTCAAACGAAAGTTCTCCCGAAGGGATTGCCATTACAGGTTTTTGGCGACATTCTCAAAATGTTGGAACAGCTCTTTTGGAGAACTTAAAAGTCCAATCGTCACGTTGGAACTCTTTGGATTGGCAGCACAATTTTGGAAAAGTAAAAATACTCGAGCATTGAACCTGTTACCTATAACATTGGCATCACAATTTTTGACATGGTAACAAAGGTTTTGCAAGTTTTGAGCTCTGAAGTTGGAAACTCTCTCTCTCTCTCTTAAGCAACATAATTCTTGTTGAGGAGAATGATGTGACAATTTAACAGCTTTCGATGTTGGAAGATCTTGGGGTTGCCATCACAATTTTAAGCATATTTGACACATTTCCTTGGTTTTCTACCGTCTAGTTCGAGCACGGAATGTCGGCAAATTTGCAGCAGATTTTGCGAAAAAAATGTCGACAGCGTTTCTTTTCACACGAACCACGATTGTAGCCACTTTAAGTAGCTTTCTGTCAGATTTTGACACTAGCTTGAGTCGATTTAAACCTTATTCAGTTGACCCTTAAGTACCTACTTATTTAGGGCTGCACCTTCAAGTTTTCCATTTTCTGGGTCATTTTCTTTACATGCTGAATTTTGACACTTTTTTTCATCATTGCTCAAATATTTAGGCTGACGTTCAAAGAGTTATTTTCACACAAAAAAATGTATGTCCACTAGTGTATCGAAAGCATTTTCGTTTAAGATATTTAAAGGGTGTCCCATAATTCGCGCAAAACTTGAATTTGCGCCATTTAATTTTACAGTGATGGCAACGGAAAAAAGATAACAATGTGACAGCTGACAGTTCGGGGTTAGTAAAAATGCAACGCTATACGAAAGAGCAACGCATTTCTATTGTTGAGCAATATTTTAATAATGATGAAGGTTTGTCAGCTACAGTCCGCAATTTTTCGAATAAAATCAATGATGGCTTCGTTAATTGTCAAAATTGTCGCATTTGGGGTTCGGAAAACCCACGAGTAATTGTTGAGAAACAAATGCATCCACAACGTGTGACTGTTTGGTGCGGATTTCGGGCTGGAGGCATTTTCGGACCATTCTTTTTCGAAAATGCTGTTGGTCAGGCAGTAAAAATGAATGGTGTTCATTACCGTAACATGCTAACCCAGTTTTTAGTTCCTAAATTTCAAGATATGGATGTGACCAACATGTAGTTCCAATAAGCCGGTGCCACAGCCAGAGAAACAATTCTATTACTACAGCCATTTCCAAATCGTGTAGTCGGCCTTTTTTGCGATCAGAACTGGCCATCCAGATCTTGCGATTTGGACTTTTTTCTTTGGATTTTTTTTAACTGAAAGGTTTATGCAAAGAAGCCCACGACCACTATCGCCTTGAAAAAGGAAATTGGGAGGTGTATTAATGAAATTCAGCCACATTTATGCGAAACGGTCATAGAAAATTTCAATAAAAGAGTACGCACTTGCAAGCCAAGCCTTGGCGGCCATTTATCCAATGTGCTATTCCATACATAACCCCAATCTGTATACTCTATGAATCAATAAATAAAGTGCACGACTGTGTCGAACGTAACTTTCTCGTTCATCAAAAGTTTTAACGTAAATGAAGTGGGAGTTGCTGATTGTGTTAGCTCCAAATTGTTGGAAATATTTTAAGGGTGCATATTCAATATTGTTGAAAAGAAAATAGAAGTTGGTAATATTTGCTAAAAATAAGTTTTACGTAACTGTTATTGGATTTTCATTGGAAGTTGGGGCATTGTTTTTATTTCAAAATTTTACCTAAAATATGTGAAGTGAATACAGATCGGAATTTGGGAAGTAATTTTTGAGAAATATTTAAGAAACTGATTTGTTTGAATTTTTTGAAAAAAACTAATTACGGAATCTTATTGAGAATACTTATATTATCTTTAATATGTATTTTGGTCAAAATCGTTAGAGCGGTTTTTGTGAAATTTGCCAGACAAAACAGTACCAAATATTTCAAAGTTTAGTTTGAAAAATACTATTGCTTAACTATTTATCTGAAAACGGAGTACAAGTTGTTGTTCGGGATGTAAGCATTACTTGGTTTTTAAAGTTTTGTCGAAATGGGGTTTTCGAGATATGAGCAGTTTTTAAAATTAGCGTTTTCGGTGATTCGAATTGAAAATTAAGGACGCAATCATTTTGAAAACATCAATTTTACTCTAAGTTTGTATTTTGGTCAAAACCATGCGGTTTTGAGGTAAACTAGGGAAGACTATATTTTTCAAAAATTACTTTTTTCAAAAACTAATTTAGGAAAATACAGAGCAAAACTGAGTTTTCCATTAAGTTAGAAATGACCATATTACCTTAGAAACGAATTTTTTTTACAATCGTACGGACCGTTTTCGAGATTGGTCCAATTTCAAAAGTACCCTTACGTGATTTGTTAGCGGAAAACTGAGTATGCCGTTAAGTTTACCTTACCTACATAAGCTTAACTACCAATTTTTGTTGAAATCGTTAGAGCCGTTTTCGAACAAATCAAACTGGTATGAAAATTTTGTATGGGACGTACCATTCATTTTGAGGTTACCATGCAAAAGAAAAACGGCCCCGAACTGTAAGCCCCCAAACTTTAAATCCGAAGTTTGAACGAAATCCGTTCAGCCTCGGGACATACAGACAGACAGACGGACAGAATTTTGCGACCTACTTTTTTGAGTTCGCCTATCATCGTAATGTCAGAATTGATGTACATCTCGAGTTCGAAATTTTGTACGAATACAATATCTTTCTCTTACTACGTAATGGATTAAGTTGAAAATTTAAGATTAATTTTAATTAAAAATCTGAATTATTTATCAAAATTACATTTTGCGTGAATTATGTGACGCCCTTATCAAGTTGACAGAAAAACGTGGCAAATAGCAGGCCTGAAATTTAACCCATTCAAAGGTTAAGCGAAAAGAAGTCGATTGAATATTTTTGAAAAGGGAAATGTCGTCTTTCTTCGACCTCATAGTGATTCTCTGTTAAACTGTTTGAACAAATTGGCAGAAATTGTAGCATAGAATTAAAAAATATTCAATTGGCCTCACTTAACATTTGCTGCTTACATTTTGCAACATTCCCTGCCTGTTTGTCCTCAATCAGTTTTCATAATCTTCATCGGATCTAATATTCATTGACCTATAAACATCAATTGCTCTTCTAAGGGTGTTTTAGGCACTATATGAAAGGTTTTCAAATAGGGGGGCGTGGCACATGCAAGTACCATCCAAAAAGGCACCTATATATATATTTCGAGAGATAATCGAATCAGACCACCATTGTCGGGTCTCTTTTCGTCTCTCTACCACTGTAAATCTTACTCAGAGAGACTCTCTGGATTTCTCCACAGTTCTTCTCTGGGCTCAATTCCTAGTGTTAACGCTAGCATTTGTTTATGGGAGATCCGTTTCATCGACTGGGTCTCGACCCATTGATGTCCCAAGATCCTCATTCTTCTGCCAGCCAATGCCGGGCATTGACACAGTATATGTGCCGCTGTCTCAGATTCCTCCAGGCATAGTCTACAAGTATCATCCTCTATAAGGCCCATTTTCCTTAAGTGATACCTGAAATTACCACGTCCTGTAGACAAAGCCACCACCCATTTCAATGTTCCTCGACTCATGCTTAGAACTCTTCTTTGAGTGGAGCAGGTCGGCCACTTTATTGCCATTTTAGCTTGTCTACATTGTTCCACGGTTGACCACCTTCTCAGGTGTTCTGCCGTGATCCATTTGTGGACAAGCTGTTCAACCATTCTTCTGCCAATTGAAGAGAATGGTTCTGGTCCCAGCAACTTTTCAGTTGACCCCTGTTTTGCAAGGGAGTCCGCCTTTTCATTGCCTTCGATCCCTATGTGTCCTCGTACCCAAGTCAGTGTTACTTCATTTTTAGATGAACACTTATTGAGTTTAAGTACGCATTCCAGTGCCAGTGATGTTGTGATGTTTGTTTGTTCCATGCATCTGATCACCGCCTGATTGTCCAGTGCTATGAGGATATTTCTTCCTTCCACCTGACACTGAAGCAAGTAGTCCAACGCATAAAGCAAGGCAATCATCTCAGCCTGGTATACTGAAGTGTATTTCCCGAGGCTAATGTGACGGGCAAGTTCCAGCTCTTCTGAATAGATACCGGCCCCCGCCCCGCCATCCATCATGGATCCATCCGTGAAAATCACTATTTCACCATTTCTTTTTTCTGGAAGTAATCCGTTCTCAATACAAGTTTTGTGATTTCTTTCCATAATACGCACCCTTGTTATTCGATCCATAGGCATGCTTAACAAGTTCCAGGATCTTCCTATGTCCATAGATCGTACCACGATGGTGCCATTTCGCATCTCGATGCAAGCGAAGTGCCGTTTGGGCCGCTGTTTTCTTAATAAATAAGTCTAGCGGTAATATCCCCATGATGACTTCCAATGCGCATGTTGGGGTTGTACGTATTGCACCTGTAATTCCCATACATGCTAAACGCTGAACCCTATCCAGGTGCTTCCTCACAGTTTTCTGAGAGGCTTTCGCCCACCATACAACCGAGGCGTACGTGATAATGGGTCTAGTTATCATCGTATACATCCAGTATGCTGACCTAGGCGAGAGTCCCCACCTCTGTCCACACACACGTTTGCACTAATGTAGTACTCTTTTTGCCTTCCGGACCTTCTCCTCAACGTGGTAATTCCAAGGAAGTCCAGTATCTAGATAGACTCCCAGATACTTAACCTTCTTAGTCATTGTTAGTTCCGATCCGAAAAGTGTTAAGGGCCGAAATTCCAGATTTTTCCTCTTCCTCGTGAAGACTATTAGATCTGTTTTCGCCGCATTAATGGAGAGCCCTTGTTCCAGACACCACCGCTCAACCACTCTGAGTGCATTCCTCATGATATCTGCGGTGACGTCCATGAATTTGCCTCTGGCCATTATTGCTATGTCGTCGGCATATCCCACTGTGTGAATGCCCGTCGCTCTATATTGAATAAAGAAAGCGATTGCAAAATGTGGGTGGAATTGTAGAATAAGGCGTGGCACGTTCCATACCACAAAATCATTTTAAAATATCTAATGCGATGATTTTGCTGATTAATGTAGTCCAATTCGTTGTCCTTGTAACACAAATTTGGGTAAAAAACGCCCACAAAAAGTAGGCGTGTCAATAAACTATGTATGAACGAATTTATACGACATCTTTGGGGCGAATATTTCGCAACGACATATTTTATTTTCGTTTTCTAAAGAAGTCAAATTTTGATCTCTTCAAAACGAGGACGTGTCAAACACTTAACCTGCCTAAGAAGGACATTGTTTCTTTAAAGTCCTACGACTGCAGTTTTCTTGCCAATAAGGAATTAAAAAAAACTTTTAACTGACAAGCAGTAGTAACCTCCGATGACACATTCACCCACTATATACGACTCCATCTCGCTTCTAGGACAATTAACCGCAAAAAATAATTTAAAACTTTAGAGCCCCATAGCATCTAAAACGAAACAGGACACAGTTACTCCATACTCGCAAAATTGCATCCAACATCGATCTCCCTGTCCTTTATGTGCCTCTTAATACCCCCGTCATCTGTCTGAATATTCTATTTTTTTTCAAAGAGACTCCCAAGAGTCACTGTTATAATTTTTTTTTTCTGTATTCTGACGAACGGGACCTGCATCCAATGACAGGCGAAAATCACGTACAAGAACGATAATAAACATTTACGAGTATTCAGCACCCCGCGCACTTCATTGTATAAAGGTCAATCGTGATGTTGGTTTAATCACCCGAACCCGGGTTTTATAACGACTTTTACGAGCCGTAATTTGAGCGGAAAAATGCGCTCTCAAAAATGTTAGTAACCCCCCCATGAGTATGAGGAGTAAAAAAGTGTATAGTAACCACCACATCGTCCTTTACCTCAAATAAATTATTTCTTAATAAGCAATTGGCGATGATGTACTCGAAAGTAGTTTCGCCAGCCTTGAAATTGCTAAGAGGGCAATTTCATATCGACGGACAAGTAGGTAGTAGTCCTGTCTGATTTATTACCCTGTCAGCCTTCATATTGGGTATACACTTGCACATGATGTGTGCACTGTAAACACTCCATCAAGATAACCTACAGAACGAAGTGTAAGGACAAAGAATTCAAGGTTAGATTGGCAAATGACGGCAAGAACTGCTTACCCGACAGGCGTACTAATATTCGCATTCATTTGGCCTTATCGAGATAAGAGCAACTTGATATGTTCTATTTGCAAATGTTTTGCCATGAATTGGGTTTTTTTTTTGTCTATTCGAATGTCGACCGACGCATGCTTTTGATAGGTTCGTCCTTGAATGGGTTTGTTCTTATGGCAAATTGAAGAAGAATCGGTTTGACAAGAAAGCAGACAGGAGGAGGAATTTGGGTTGTGAGTTCTTTTTCGAGTATGGTGATAGGGATCTGTTGAGCTGTCACTATTAGTCTGAGTTCAGTTTTTCGTTTGCCGTGGTGAAGTTTTGAAACGAAGTACGGAAGAAACGTCTGGCCTCTGGCAGAAGTTATATTAACAGAAAAAACCTTCTCTGACTATTAAATTCGTAGAGTGCCAATGAGTTGTCCAATAATTTGACAGCGATTGAATTTCAGCCGACTTTATGATCAATGAATACTTGAAAAACTTACCACTTCAAACGTTGCCAAACTCCACCAATAAACTTAGAAATTCTTCAGTTTTAATCTGAATATACGTCATCAGTATCAAATGTCAGTTTTGAGCCAGCTTTGATGTTTCTTTTCGGAATTTCATCGGGGTCCAACATACAGGTACAATTTCAGTCGAAAGATTTATAAATCCAATTGGAAATGTAAAAGTCAAAAAGCCTTGTCCTAAAGCAAAACTAAAGAAGGATTTTAAAGGAGTAATCCAGCTTAAGCCGATGAGCGATGCCATTCAAACTACATTTCTTCGTAATAAATTGTAAGCTAGCTTAAGCCAGCGTAAGTCAATTTTCGGATCAACTCGCTCTTCTGGCAGATTGCATCCGCCTCGTTGTGTACAGAAGTCGTTCTGACACAGATTCTTCAAAATCTTCGTTTTTGGAGGTTTCGATAGGAAGAAGCCGCTGTATTGTATAAGTTATTTTAGTTCAGGGGGCCACTATTATCGAGCCCGGTTAATATTTTATTTCAAGATGCATCGCATAAAACCAGATCACGAAAATAAAACAAAACGAATCATTGAAAAGTTTAATTCGCCATATTGCAAATATTCTTCTCAACGTGACGTCACACAAGGCAGATGTCATTTCACTTGAAATGTCGGGGGTGTTACCATATTTGAATCAAATTTGCATAATTTTTCTTTCAAACAATTTTTTTGTGAAAAAAATTTTGGATTTTATGTTCAAATATGCAACACATGAACAATATTTTGCTGCTGCCGCTAGAGTTTATCTTGGCATATTAAGGTGTATCCAGACCACCGAAACATTTCAGAAATGGTTATGAAATGTGTCTGAAGCAAATCGGACAGATTTTATAAACATTTATAAAAGATTTTTGAATTTATTTAATTTATTTACTAACCCCCGTATTAATAAACACTGCGTAAAAGTTATCAACTCGTTACTCAGCAGTTACGTAAAATGTTTGTATACTTATTTGTTTATTAATACGGGGGTAAATGTTTGTGAAATGTTTCAACTTTATCCTGTTTTGGACTAGAAGAAAATAATGTGGTGGGATTATTAGCAGCGAGTAAAGTTTTTATTTTTTTAATTTTGGTCTTGGCAATCACGCGAGACGCGATTTAATTCAAATAATCGTGTTAATGAATCACTTTCTCATAAGGTATTCAAAGCTTTTCTGGACATTTTTATAATAGCGCTCACTTTCTGCAGGGATACTTGTAAAACAAAAATTATTTCCCATCACGATTGGGTAACTGTGAAACATTTCATAAACGTTTTTTTTGGTGTCCAGATCCAAACCAGCAAAACATTTCATAAAAATTGTTTTGTTTAATAAGTGTTTTAGAAATAAATATGGGTAAATATAGGTATTTAATTGTTTGTAAAATTTTTGGCTGGTCTGGACATAACTTTATAGAACGAGAAAAAACAAAATAACTCGGAATACGGACAGGGACTTTATTCGAATGCGAAAAAAATCAATTAATTTTTTGTGTTACATTTTTTAGTCTGGCAACGTGATTCTGTGGCTATCGTTTACGGGCACACCAACAGTTAAAAATAAAACAAGCCACCTAGTTGGAAATAGTAGAAATAATTTTCAGATCATGGTTCGTGATCTCGATGAGAAGCAGGATCATGTGCTGTTGTTGTAGGTGTATGTAAATCGATGATCTATATGGATCATAGCTGATAATAAAAAACACCTATTAAATCATGTTCAAAAGTCCGCTGCGTGTAAAATAGACAAAAAGTGTATTCCAAAATCGGTAGCAACCACAAATTTTCAAATGAATTTATTTTCAAATAATACTGAAATGTCAAAAAAAAAAATGTCTGCAGCTGGAAAATGTAATTTGAACATATTTTTTAAGTCTACGCACTCACTCCTATCGGGAATTTTCGCTCTAATTTTTCTTACTGCTCTAGTTTCAACTCAAAAGCATACAAAATTTAGTGTTATACGGGCTTAGGAGCCACGTTGTTTGAAGTTCAGCTCGCTTCCCTATGCAGCGCCATCTATAAGAAAGTAGAGTCAGTAGAAGTGCAAATGTACTTCTATTCAATTTTCTTTTGATCGAATTTTGTGACCACAGACTTTGGTCACCTAAAAGCAGTTGTCCCAGATTGAGGGGAAAAGCTCCAATTTTGGTGCTTTTTCAATGAAAAAGGGGAAAACGAGGGGAAAAAATCATAAATCTCTCTATTTTTGCTTAGTAAAGGTAAAATTTAAACGCATTTCTATTACACATAAATTTCAAAGTTTGCTCAGAATGAAATGTTCACACTGAATATGAAAGAAAAAAGCACATCGAACGTCTACGTAAGAATTTTTGTGTATCTGAACGCACTCAGTCGATTTGACGTTTTTTCTAATAGAAAAGAAAATCATTTCAAATTAAAATTTCATATAAAAATAAGGGAAAATTTCACTTAGGGGAAAAAAGGGGAACTGATAAAAAAAAAAGCAGAAAACTGTCTTCACAGTCTGGGACCACTGCCTCCAAGACGGGTCTTCTATTTCTGTCTTTCTTTTTATTTACCTGCCCGACACACTGTGCAACAATCCGATCCGCCATCGCCCATCATGTCGCTCGAACTTCATGCAAATCTACCCACTGTTTCGGTGACCCTTCCCCTCGATGATAACAACTGAAGGACTATACCACACAACAATCAGAGAGAGCCCTTCCACTTTATGAAGGGGCATTTCTGTATAAATTGTCGCAGTGGCTATAGTGCACAAAAAACACTTGTGGTGATTCAAAGGACTCGGCAAAAGTATACCAGTCTCTCCTAACTGAAGATGGCAAAATATTTAGAATGCATTTTCCAACACATCCCGCGCCCGTCGTCCCTAAGCCAGTGTGGTGTATACGGTCTCGCAAGTTTACGAGTTAAGACAAAAGCCACTTAGTTGCGCTTGAATCGATTATCGGACGTTCCGAGTGGATGAGATGTGGTCATTGAATTACAATGAGGTCTCCTTCTACCTACAAGTGACATCAAGGAGTCAATGTTTCTTCTGACTGTTTGCCAAGTCGGAATTATGGCTGGAATTTAAATACGAAAACAATTAGGTACCGAGAACAAATTTTCTTTTGCGCAAACCAGACCAACACAAACGTGGAAGTCTGTCTAATTTGGTGCACCTTTGTATACTCGTACCTATGGCAAAAGGAATTAAATTATGTTAATTTCAAGGGACATTAAGATCCCTAATGGAGTTGGTAATAGAATTTCGCCTGCCATCTCGTTTGAACTTGCTCCAGTCCTTTGGGGAGTGTTCTTTTATTTTTGATGTTAAAAATATATTTTTCTAATTGACTGACGGTGCGCTGTGCGGGTTGTTTGTACGACTTTCAAACGGAGATTGCAGGATGTTCGGGGAGAGTGCTTTTAGTCGTAAATGATTTCGTTCTATTGAGATTGAAGCTACGAGTATTTTTGGATGGCAATTTGATGGAAAGCAATCCAATTTGAGTTTAAATGAGGATTGAAGAGTAAATATTTTTGAATGTGATGGATACACAAACAAAAACACATACGAAAGGTTCCAAGGGGAAGTATCCATTAAAATATTCATAGAGCAAAAATCAAAAAAAAAAAAGAAGTCTCAGCAGTGAAGTGACAGTGAACATGAAATTTTGGTGGAAGTAATAGGTCTGTTCCTTTACTTTTGTAGTAATAATGGAAAATACTGTCAAAATGGCAGTGGTGGGGATAAATTCTCTCATGGAGAGAGACACTTACGAAAAAGTTAGAGAACGCTTTTGTAGTAATATATGAAAATGACAGATACACAATTCAGAAAGGTGCTACGAAAAAAATTAGTTGATTTATCTACCTTGCGATGAAAGTGATTCGGAATTAATCGAACTTCTTCTTCATGAATCCGAGTAATGGACGAGTTTGTATTGACTGAAGTACAAGCATTCGAGAAGAGGAAAAAACTACACGGCATTAAAATTTACGTGGACGAGATTGTCCTTTCTTACACATTACAGCGAGGAAGAATTTCATCGCCACTTTCTAAAAGGATCTAAGGAGAACATTCAATTTTATTTTTCCGCCTGTCGATACCATTTTAATACGCAAGAAATTAAAACAAATGCACGCATATGTCACATAAGACAACAAATTTCAAATCAGCTGTTAATTGTTAGGTGACTGGGCACATTCAAGAATCTAGTTATCTTAAGTCGACTAGATTGGTCTGGATGAGATGTAACCTGTACGCAAAAACTAGATTGGTCGGGAACGTCACTTTTCCTACGTCAGCAACATATGAGAACTGTCAACTGAGTACTCAGTCACGAATTTCTCGACTAGATTCATCGGCTACCTCTCCATAAACGTCAACTGACACATCTGCTCTCACGACCGATTTCGCCCAATCAGAGCCGAGTTTCATCTAGTGAGAGAGCTGTCAGACTTACTAAACTAGATACTTGAACGTCCGCACTGACAGCTTTTTCAATTCGTACACCAAGAAATTTGTTGAGTAAAAATTCGTAAGATTCTCAGTGGAGGGGTAATATCTTGCTCTCTCGATGCCGCTCTCTTTTACTAATTTATCGAGTTAAGCAACAGCATTGAATAAAAATTCGTAAGACTTAAATGTAAAGGAACAGACCTAATGTAGGGTCATTTATTTCGTGGCTTCAAGCTGGTGGCACTGGCATTTGACACCTGTCAAACTCAGCTGTCATTCGAAGTGTCATAATATTAGTTGAATGTTTGCCATTTACGATAATGGATCGGTTAACAGTCGAACAACGCGTTAAAATTATTAAAACTTCCTACAAAAGTGGTACAAAGACGGCCAACAAGCCACACAACATGGCCAATTATGGCGTGAGAAGATTCCTGGTAGCGTAATTTCACGTTTTGCCGACGTCAATTGGCCACCAATATCATGCGATTTGACACCGTTAGATTATTTTCTATGGGGCTATGCAAAAGACCGTGTTTACGCGAATAATCCCCGAACTCTAGACGCATTAAAAACAACGTTACTCAAGTTATGGCCGAGATACTGCCCGAAATGTGCGAAAAAGTTGTTAAAAATTACCTCAAATGAATCGCATGCTGCGAATCTTCCCGAGGCGGCCATTTGACTAATATTGTATTTCATACTTAGTGGCAAAGTCCAAACTTTATGATGAAGTAAAATGTTCATTAAAAATGTATCGCTGTGTGTGTTTTATTTAGCTTTACTTTTGAAACCAAAAATGAATGACCATTTAGTTCACATTGAAAGTTGGCACATATGTCACTAGATGTCGCTGCAGGTGATCAACTTTGACACTGCTAGACCGATCACTCTGAAAATTTCCATATTATATTGACATTTAGAAGGCTTTTATTAAAATCAGTGGTTGTAGCTTGTAATTCCCACATAACATGTGCGCCACTAGATGTCGCTGCAGCGGATCAACTTTGACACTGTTCGGCCGATCACTCTGAAAATTTCCATATTATATTGACATGTCGAAGGCTTTTATTAAAATCAGTGGTTGTAGCTTGTAATTCCCACATAACATGTGCGCCACTAGATGTCGCTGTAGCGGATCAACTTTGACACTGCTAGACCGATCACTCTGAAAATTTGCATATTATATTGACATGTCGAAGGCTTTTATTAAAATCACTGATTGTAGCTTGTAATTCCCACATAACATGTGCGCCACTAGATGTCGCTGCAGCGGATCAACTTTGACACTGTTCGGCCGATCACTCTGAAAATTTCCATATTATATTGACATGTCGAAGGCTTTTATTAAAATCACTGGCTGTAGCTTGTAATTCGCACATAACATGTGCTCCACTAGATGTCGCTGCAGCGGATCACCTTTTTAAAGCTCTCTGTTTGTCCCTACAATAAATAAATTCCGCCAACTGTCAGTCTCTATCGATTGTGGTGTCTCCAGCTAATCATTGTTCAAAATCGGGCATTTTACTCACAAATAGAAAAAAAAAAAAACACATCTCCATTCCAAAAACGGGATATTCCCCCAAAAATCGAGTGCAAATTATGTCAAAAATTATATGCGGAAGTACAGTTGTAATTAATCTTTGTGGCCCTGCTAATGCGACTATAATGTGCTTCAAATACAAATACAAACATTACTTGCATGTGTCACGAAATGTAATCATTTGGCGGATTCAATAAAACTAAATCGGAGAACCTACCTAACACGAAAGGAACTTCGTTCACCAATATGTCTGGATATAGCTTTTTTTCGGTGGCGCCTCACCTCCTCATTTAGCGGCGGTGAACTAAATTGTGCCATCGCATTCGAAATTAAATACAATCCATCCGAAATGGGAAACAATCGGCACAACTCACCTGTCAAGCAATTGCAATTTGTGTCAATTGTGCTCGGCATATCTGTATCCATCAATCGTAATTACAGGATCAACTGTGAGGCGCATATAATTAAATTTCCTCCGGCATCCTATTCGTTTTTAATTGAACGCAATTTTTCATTTGCACATACCTCGGTAACTGTTTTCATGCACACACATATACAGATGTGTTTGTGTGTGCAGTTTAAGTTTTCACAAAAGCGTCATTAAAATGCCAACATCGACATCAGCAGCGATAGCATTAAAACAACAACACAGCATCAGCTCGCACATATAGCCGACCTGTCATCAGCAACATCGTTATCCTTGCGAGTATATGCCAGAGCCTACATCCACATGCATGCATACGTGAATGTGTAAAAGGAAATCTAATACGTCACACCCGTGTGCCAGTGCATGGCAGGGGATACAAGTTTGTTTTCCGGCTCGCAGAAAAGCATAATGGAGAAACGAAAATGAAAACTGCACTTCCACCATCAGCAGCTGAATATATCTGAATTCTGAAATCTACACCGACAAAGTTCCGCCATAACATACAAAAGGACCTCTATCCAAAGAACCGTACTCTGGGGAACTCTGAGTTCAGAATTTGTATATCTCGAGAAAATGTTTTTCCACTTTTTTTTTTTTTTATATCAGTGAGGTGAGGAGGGGTGCTGCCTGCCTGCAGGTGCTCAACGGAGGACTTAGTTTTCCGATTCACGGCATTTGTGAGGAGGGGTTATTGGGGAGGGGGAAGGTGCTTCTGGCGGTGGCATGGCGTTCGCCTTCCTTTCAATGGATATAATTGCGGCCTATATTTGCATTGGCAATTATAATTTTGTTTTTTTTTTTTTGTGTATGCTGCTCTGATGTACACCACTAGTTGGTTGTTGTTGTTGTTGGGTTTATTTAGGAACGAAGGTCAAGTGGAACAGGTGCAAAGAAGTTAACCTGCAGCGGCGCTGGATTAATAAATTTCTTGTCGCATTTGCCTTTTTAATGATTTGATGAAAGTGCGGAGCCACCGCGTCTGAGTGGACTAGGTGTGGGTAGGTTGATTTATGGCAGCAAATCTGTCAAAGTGTTTATTTGACATTAATTGTAGGGATTGAAGTTCAGAAAGGGCTCAAAGGACAAAAGTGTGCCATGAACAATTGTTGATCCTTCGCCAACGATTTTGTTAATGACATCAAGATGTCAGAGTGGTGTAGAAGTGAGTCCCCACTTTTGGTAACTGACAGTTGTGAGAGTTAGTAAATGGCGAGTGGGAATAATTTCGGTTAAAATCAGAACTAAGACACATATTTTTGTCAGTGGAAAGTGAGTCAAAATCACTCAGGAGGTAGCCACCTAGTAATCGACAACTCACCCCTATTCTATTGCGTGAGTCACTTGAACTTTGAAAAAAAATGTGCAACCTCGCGCTAGTAACGAATTTTTGTCAGAGTTTCTAACTAAAAAAGGTCTTGAAAGTTAAACAATCGGCAAGCTAAAATATAAACTCTAAAAATGCAGCGTAATTTTGGCAACTCAAGGTCTGTTGCGGTATATTGTAAATTTTACAAAAACTTGTATTTTCAACTAAGGGAATGGGACTTTGTAGAATTTCGTAAGTTTATAAAATACATATGCGTTAGTGTTAGGGAACAAAAATGTCCCTTCGTGGAAAATTATTTATCCTTTCATGGGTTTCCATATAAAAGGTGTTTTTTTTAGAGGTGTAGAACTTTAATTTGGCAACACTATTTTAACTGGCGGCCATTTTGTCAGCTGTCAAGTGATTTATTTTTAGTTTGGTTTGGCATTTCAACATGAATAGACTGGCGCCTGAACAACGCTTCCAAATTGTGCAAGTTTATTTTGAAAATCATGGTTCTGTTCGAAATTCGTATCCCAGTTTTCATAAGAATTTTGTTTAGCAATGAGGCTCGCTTTTGGTTGAATGGATACGTCAATAAACAAAACTGCCGTATTTGGAGTGATGATAATCCTCAAGTGTATGTTGAGACACCGTTACATCCACAAAAACTGACTGTTTGGTGTGCTTTATGGGTTGGTGGAATAATTGGTCCGTACTTCTTTAAAAACGATGCTGGCCAGAACGTTACAGTCAATGGTGACCGCTATAGAGCCATGATTACTGACTTTTTCGTTCATCAATTGAACAACCATGATGCGCAGGAGCTGTCGTTTCAACAAGACGGCGCAACATGTCACACAGCTCGTGCCATAATTGATTTATTGAAGGAAACGTTTGGTAGCCGCATAGTTTCACGTTGCGGACCCGTGAATTGGCCTGCAAGATCGTGCGATTTAACGCCGCTTGAATATTTTTTGTGGGGATATGTGAAGTCGCTAGTCTACGCCGATAAGCGATTGACCACTTGGAGGACAACATTCGCCGCGTTATTGCCACAAATGCTGGAAAAAGACATCGAAAATTGGACCTCCAGATTTGACTACGTCCGAGCCAGCCGTGGCGGTCATATGCCAGAAGTCATATTTAAATAATAACGCCAGAAGATTATCTTTCGAAATGAGTAAATTTCATGTCAATTTAAAAAAATCATCTTTCTTTTATTCCATTTCAAAATTCTGTACGTCTAAAAAAACACCCTTTAGTCTGTCAAAATGATGAAATAAACTGTCATTTACGCGTTCTCTTCCTGCTAAATTTGTGCGACAACTCAATAGACCTCTGAATTCCGCCTGAAGGCTGAGTAAATTCTGTCGTCTCTAGTTTTTAATAAAGTAAAACTCGAAATACGATATCCAACAAGCTTGCTCAGAAAAATTTTTCTGAGGTCTTGAAACTAAATCGGGTTTACCGGTCATTGTCGCATTTTTGATGAGGTATAGAGGAACAGGTTTTTTTTTTCCACTACTCCACCTCTCGCGAACGTCTGACAAGCATCCGAGACTATAACTGTCATGAAAGAGCTTCTCAATTGGCCGTTTGGACTCGGCATCAACTTGTAGCTCCCTTCTATTCGTCCTAAAAAAATGAAAAACTCGACACAAAATGAATGGTTGTGTGAAGCTTGGCTAGGGTCCTACGGGCCTGTTGCGCCAACTATTTATTTATTTATTTTTTTCATTTTAACAAATTAGTGCGTCTTGAGAGACTTTCGAATTGCTTCTGTCTCAAGCGTTTATCCCCGCCACTGGTATAGTGTCCACGATAAACTGCCTTCAAAGTCCATTAGAGATATTCATTCGTCAAAAATGATTATAAATACATGCGCCAATATTTTTTTCTGTCGCCTGTGCAAATATCCCAACCAATGTTCGTGTCCTTTGTTTGCGAATCCAAAAGCAACGCCCAGTCACGCAATCACAAATCAAAATAAAAATTGTATTTTTTCCCAAGAGTGGACAAGGACAAACCGTTGGATTATATGCAGAACAAGGAAGGACTAAACCATTGTGCTGCCTTAAAAAAACTAAACCAAAAAGAATGACAAATAGGAACTTACGACTGACCTTGCTTAGCGTGTACCTATACCTACTCTTATTTTGCGTGGGACAAGAACCTGTTTTTTTTTAATGAAAATGTCGCACTACCCCGCACTATCTGGCCGAAAAAAGAAACGTACCAATTAAAGTAATGGTATAATCCCAGTAATAGGTCTTCTCTCCTCCTGAAGAATAATCCTTCAACCTCTCAACTTTTAAAACGACACCCACGGGGGCGAGATTTTAATGAGCAGCCACCATTCTTCTAGTTCTTTTTTTATTTTTCGCATTTTTTTTTACTCTGTTTTATGTAAGGACTTTCATGGCTTGGGCTCGCTCATTGCACACGCATCCACCAGTTTTATCATTTTCGTTTTTATGCTTTTAATTAGTCGTAAATTTTAGCTGTAATTTCGGCTAAGGAGATGGTGTGCATGCCAGCCGCAACTTGAAACATAAATTCAGTGAAAACTTGAGTACGCTCCTCGCATGTCTATTTTTGTAAAATTCTATTATTCCCACGGGACGAAAAAAGAAAAAAAGGAGGATACAATAGAAAAAGCACGCCCCTTTCCCACGAGTCTCGAGTGGATTTTAATCCTGAAAATGGATTGCATTGCCTTTTGTGTGTGCAGTAAAATAAATTCAACCGCCAACAACTGCTATTTCCGTTCGACCAGCGGAAATGGCAGATACAATACGCGAGTTCTCCCGAGAGATAGTTTGTACATTATCGTCCTTTACACTCGTTCTATTGTTGCAGCGAACGGATTTCGATATAATACCCGCAATGCAATGCCGTTTGATGTCCTTATCGAGCGTGCGCTATAACCGCGGTGCATAGCAATTTTATAAAACACGATTAAGCTGTCAATGCGCGATGGATATGAATGTTTTATATGTTTCTATGGCGCTTTGCTGTTCATTAGGATTCAATGAAAATGCATTTAAAAATATTAAATCGACTTGTTATAGATAAGTAAGGAGGGGGCCTTGGATATTATGTATGAGGCAGGATGTGTTCAAGTTTTGAGGGTGCATTAATGTATTCATGTGATGCGGCCGGCGTGTGGATTTTGGACGTGGTGACCTAGTTTAGTTTGTGGTTATGGTGGACCAATTTGCTTAGTAAACTCAATCGAACGGCGGCGCTGCCAGACACCCCAAAAGAATCGACAAAACTTCTAGAATCAAGCGAAGTAAAATTTATTTTTAAAATTTATTCCGGGCACTTATTTTCGATTAAGGCACCACTGTCAAAAAAATCATGCTTTTCCATAGAGTGGGGTGTGAGGTCACAAGAATTCGCCATGATTCACGCGCGGACAAACTCTCCCAAAACGTGTATAAAGAGGGACTACAATTTTTGTGTCGCATTATTTTTGATATGAGTGCCGATTGTGGTGTCTCAGTCAGTGCGTCCTGACGCTGCGTTTAATTTTTATTTCGTCATCATTTGAAAAACATCGAGAAAGGCCATCAGAATGAGAGGAGAAAACTAGAAAATTTAACAACCTTGGGTGCAAAATTTGGAAGAATTTTTTAAAACCCAAAGCAGCTACCCGCAGGCTAGAAGATCGACAATGGAAATCAACCTCTATTTAAAACCGAGGCATCAGAAAAGCACTCCGCAGATCTGTGGACAGCTTTTGTCAAAACACTGATAGAGGGCTTTTCAAGGACACCTTCTAGGGTGAGTAATCTGCAACAGAGCCCACTGTGCAACCACTGACCTCCTCTGAGTTCTGATCCAGAAACAAGAGCAAGTCTTAAATCGTCTAAATCTTGGTAAAGCTCCAGATGGCATTCGGAGTTATAAGACGCAACTTAAACTGATTGAACCCGACACCTGTTTTGGACCAGGTCGCTTTAGTTATTTAATTAAGAGATGTTGCTTTCTCCTTTCTTTTATGGAAGGTCTGTTACTATTCACTGTTAGGACTTGAACGTATGTCTCTCGTGAAACGCTGAGCCTTGGTCACTGTCTTGCAGACTTCTCATAAAAACTATTTAAAAGTGGATGATGGACTGCTCTCCTTCTCGTCGCTGCTGGTTTTGAACAAGTCACTGAAAGTAAAACCCTGGTATATTTGATAAAAATGAGGCTTGATTCAACAATTGTTTTTGTCAATTTACGTCCAACAAAATGTTCTTATCAAATTCACAAAATTTTAATAAGTTTTTTTGTTTAAATCAAAAACCAAAATAGGTATCATTAATATTATGTCATTTATTATAGCAACTAGTTTGATGTGATCTAAACCTTATCTTGTATTTTACCACTAGAGGGCGATCTCACCAAGCGAAGTTGGTTGCAATTTCTATTTAAGTTTCTTCTATAATGTCTTAAAACTTTTGTTGTGGTGAAAAAAAATTCTTGTGTTTACAAAAATCGTTTGTTTGTGCGTATAAAAATAATTTGTTAAATTAATCAAAATGTTGTTGATTACAAAAAAGAGATTTGCCAATTCTACCGTTGCTGTTTGGTCAAATCAACAATTAACAATTAAGAAATTTATCAATTTCGTCTTTGTCTTTCTGTCAAATTAACAAAAAAAAATTGTTAATAATATCGAGTTAGTTTGTCAATTCAGCTAATTCATTTTGTTTAATCAACAACAAATATTGAAATAATTTGTTGAATCTATAAACACATTGTTGGTTACATATCATTTTGGCAGCTCCAGCATTTTAATTTGTTTATTCATCAGCAGAATTTTTGAGTGAATAGAAATAGTCTGTCATTTCTTTTTTTATTGTTCTGTTGAATTAAATAATCTATTTAGCCGATATGACTAATACTCACTTGCAGTTGTCCATTAAATTAATTTTGAAGGTACGAAATAAGTATTTATCTAAATGAAAAAATTATATCCAAAATATGTCTGCAAAATACCCTTGCAAAATAAATTGGGTACTAATAAATCATACACAAAACAAATAAGTTAAATAATTAGATTTTTTTAAAAAAGTAATTAAGCAAGTTAAATTCAATTAATTTTACTTATTTTTTGAGTTGAAACAAAATCTGCACCCCCAATGGGGTTTTCTTATAAAGGGTTTTTCAACAGGGACGCTACAAAAGTAGAGCGACAGGGACAGCAAACGACGCCGAATTTCTTGCCGCTCTTTTGACATTTCTCTTCAGTAAGGTTTGCCATTTCATGATGGAAAGATATACGAGCCAACAACGAGTCGAAATTATTAAAATTTGCTACCGAAATTCGGAGTCAGTGGCCTCAACGTTAAGAGCACTACGTCCAATTTATGGTCGTCATAATCGTCCTAGCAGATCAACAATTGAGCGTCTAGTGGAAAAATTTTGAATCCACAGGCACAGTACAAAATGTTCCCGTGCCAGTGAGATAAAGAAGTGCCCGTAGTGTCGAGAATATTGCTGCCGCTGAGGCTTCAGTTGAAGAAAGCCCAAATGTGTCTCTCACACGTCGTTCTCAAGCGTTGAGCATCTCTGTGACGTCGTTGTGTTTAATCCTTACAAGATTAAATTGACGCAAGAACTGAAGCCGCTTGACCACCAGAAGCGTCGTATGTTCGTGAATTGGGCTGAGCAACAACTTGAAAATGATTCGGATTTTCATCGAAAAATCATCTTCAGCGATGAGGCTCATTTCTGGCTGAATGGCTTCGTCAATAAACAAAATATGCGGTATTGGTCAGGCAGCAATCCACACGTACTCCATGAGTCATCATTGCATCTCGAAAAAATTACGGTTTGGTGTGGTTTATGGGCCGGCGGCGTCATTGGGCCGTACTTCTTCCGTGATGGTCGAGACCGGCGCGTTACTGTGAATGGGAATCGCTACCGTTCAATGATAACCGAATACTTTTGGCCCCAATTGGATGATATGGACTTGGAGGATATGTGGTTCCAAAAGGACGGCGCCACAAGCCACACAGCGAATGTCACAATCAATTTATTGGAAACCAAGTTTGGAGAACGTGTTATCTCACGAAATGGTCCAGTCGCTTGGCCGCCTCGGTCGTGCGATTTGACGCCGTTAGACTATTTCCTGTGGGGCTACGTCAAGTCGATGGTCTATGCCAACAAGCCAGCGACGATTGATGAACTTCGTACGAATATCGAACGTGAAATTGCAGCAGTACCGGCCGATTTAGGCTTGAAAACCGTCGAAAATTGGGTTCAGTGTCTGGACTTCTGCAAGAGTGCCCGCGGTGGCCACGCAAAAGAAATCGAGTTCCATACATAATGGCATCGAACGTACTTTCACAGGAATGAAAAATTTCATTGATATCCAAAACCGTTTTTGTTTGTAGCGCTCTTATTGAAAAACCCTTTACATAGAGAAAAATGTTGCCAAATGTTTTGGCGTTCCGATCGATTTCACAATCTAAAAAAATATTCGCAATTTTTGTTTAGTACGAGCAATGCACTTTCGGTTGAGATAGTATATATACAAGGTGGCGCAAAAAAAACCTTCCGATGTTTTTTGCCTGTAAATTAAAAAAAAAAAAAAAAATTAAAAACTTTGATTCTTCTTGTGGGTTATTTTTATTTGGTCTTTTAATTTTTTTTACATCAAGTCGAGAATATGATGTCATGTAAATGGCCGCCGCCACAGTTGATTGTCATTTGAGCCCTTTTTATGGCATTTTCCATCACTTTGGCCAAAACTTCCGGCGATAGGTCCTCACATTCTTGACGGATATTGTCTTTAAGAGCTGCAGGAGTCTGAGGCTTGTTGACATAAACCCGCATAAACGACTGACGTCATCATGAAAGAGAGAGTTTTCCCTGGAAAGCATTGTGCATTTAAAAAAAAATACTCATTAAATGTATAAGCTACATCCAGTGACACCAGATTACAAGATATATCTTCTTCTTTTTTCTAGATTTTGAGCTCGAAAATATGTACAAATTACCTCAAATTCAAGATTTCTTATGCCAAGAACTTTTTAAATCCAACAAATTAAAAGAACCTTTTTCTATTGAAGAAAAACCTTGCCTATTAATTCCATTATTATGTGCCTTCACTAATGTTTCCAGCAACTCTTAGAGAAACATCAATTTTAACAAATTTGATAAAATAAATGATGTAAAATGTTTTTGGAAAAATTTCTTCGGAGTAAAAACAGCGGATGGAAACTTCGCCTATCCAGTCTTAAAAGATTTTATTTTCAATAGTTTACCTCTTCCACATTCCTCTAGCAAATGTTAAAATAATATTTTCTGGTGTAAATTTATATAAAACAAAAGCTCCTAATCGTTTGAGTAGGTACTGAAACAGAGTCGTTGAAATTTTAATCTTTACAGAGGATTTGTTTTTAATAAACTGAAATTCTATGATCTTGATATAAGCAATGAAATTCTAAGTCAATTTATTTCAAATATGTTCCAAAATTCCAAAAAGCATTAACATTCATTTATGACCAATTTTTGAAGTATAACTTCTTTAGGCGGGCTTGCCTTCGGGGGTAAGCTGGTAAATGCGTCACGAAAACGTTACGGAAATTGCAAACGGGACTTGAGAGGCAGATATAAGTTAGTGAAGATAGAAAGAGATGCAGCTACGTTTCGTTTGGTATATCTAAGCCACAGCCCACAGTGCAGCAGTGATACCAGATCGGGGAGATTTTTCCCTTTTTGCGGGATCTTCTCACTTATAAGAAGCTAAAAGGGACGAAGGGATTTTTCAGACCTCTTAGTACAAAAAGAAAAGGATTTTACTTTTTGGTCAATTTTTGTTCCTAATTGTTCATTTCATTAAGAATAAAAAAATTAGTCAACGTACGATCAAATTAAATATTTTCATGTTTAGAAAAAAAGTCATTTTTTCTAAAAGTTTCCCTAAACTGCTTCATAAAATGACATATCTGTGAATGAATTCACGAGTATTTCTTAAAATAATAAATTTATTTATTTTGTAAACATTGGAATGTATGTAAAAAAAGCCTTACCTCATTCTCAAATCAAATTTCTGCGTCATTTTTTATGAAAAATCGAGAATAATGAAACTTGAAACCGAGAAAAAGTTTCTTGCAAGAAGAAGAATACATTGAAGTTGATAATTTTCTATCGATTATGTCTTCCTTTGGCCTCGATAGTTTGATATCACTTCCTACTCGTGGGGTTTACGATACAACCTCTTGTTTGGACCATATTTTCATTAGATTACATAGAAATAATCCTTCTAAATTTAGATCAGCTATATTTGACCTCAAGATAAGTGACCACTGCCTGACCACCATCCAACTTGACCTTCGGATCTCCAGATTGAAGCAATATGAAGTTAAAAAGTTTACTTCAGTGTTGATTTTTCAGCTCTCAAGACAGCTTTAATTTTTGAGTTCTGGGATGAAGTTTACGTGGAGCAAAATCCATCTACGGCCTTTGATTTGTTTATTAATAAATTACAATTGCACTTACTTCGCGCAAGTACACAAATAAAAACTAGCAACAAATTGAAACCCCTTAAAAAGTGGATGACTAGTGCTCTTATTAACAAAATCAGACAGAAAAAACTTCTATATAAGCGTTAAAAAAAAACACCCAAGTAACCTTAGGCTAAAAAGGTATTATGATAAGATCTGTAAGGAGCTAAAAATAGAAATACCTCTTCAAAGGGAAGCTTTTTATTGTACTATATTAGCTAATAATATTGGTAACTCTAAAAAAGAATGGCAGGTTGTGAACGACATTTTGAACAAAACTAAGTCTAACATGGATATCGCAGTCTCAAATAATAATAACGTGATTATATCTGAGTCTTTTGAAGTTGCCACTGTATTCAATGACTATTTTGCCAATGTAACAAAGTCTATTCGGGATTCCACTCTTAGTAATGATTCTGATTGTGTATGTGACAGCAATGTTACTACTTATGACCCTTTCGAAGAACAATGTTTTTTCTTTAAATGTTTTTCTTCATTTGAAATTCACACCTACATACAGTCTCTTAAAGCATCTAATTCAACTTCATGTGATCAAATTTCAAGTAACGTTTTGAAAAATATATCTCTTCTTGTTTCAGATGTATTATGCCATATCTTCAATCTAAGTATACAAAAGGGTATTTTTCCAGATTCACTTAAAACAGCTGTTGTAATTCCACTACATAAAAAAGGTGATACAATGTCCTTAAACAATTACCGTCCAATTTCCCTTTTATCAGTCTTTTCAAAAGTCTTCGAGAAGGGGGTCAAATCAAGAATGCTGTCTTACCTAAATAAAATAAATTTCTTCAGTGATTCGCAGTTTGGCTTTCGTAGTGGCAAATCGACTGAAGATGCATTATTAAAGCTGTGCGGTGAAATATATAATAGTCTAAATGAATCTGTTATACCTGCTTCCCTCTTCATTGACATCACTAAAGCTTTTGACATGGTTGATCATAAGATATTGCTTAATAAACTTTATAACGCCGGTTTCAGAGGTTTTATCCATGACTGGTTTACTACTTAGTTAAAAAATCGTAGTCAGAGAGTTAGAATTCGAAATTGTTTGAGTGAAAAAGTTCACATCAACATAGGTGTTCCACAAGGATCTGTTTTAGGTCCTATTCTGTTTTTAATTTTTGTAAATTCTCTTTTCATTCAACATTTCAAAGGTAAACTCACAGCTTTTGCCGATGACACCGCCTTGTCTTATCACGGTAAGTGCTATTTCAACATTTTTTTGGATGTAAATTATGACCCAGATTTAATGAGGAGATGGTTCAAACTTCACAAATTGGTCATAAGCAATAAAACGAAGTTCATGTTTTTTAACATAATGGGTAAAATTTGTGAAGAAATGCCTTTACACTACCACTCACCATCAATTGCAATAGATTCCGTTTAACTAATTCCTGTACACACGATAATAATATAACCACTTTTGATTGCCATGCATATTGCTCTGCCGACTGCTTTGAAATCGAACGCGTAGACAACTTTAAGTACTTAGGTATTACTTTGGATAATAGGCTCAGTTGGAAAGAACATACCACGTCATTGAAGCAATATCTAAACAGTGCTGTTAGGCATATTTACCATCTTAGTCTATATAGCAGTTTGCCTGTCTTAAAGCTAGTCTATAACGGTCTACTTAAATCTAAACTCCAGTATGGTATAGCTTGTTCCAATAAAATAGAGCCTCTGCTAGTCAAACAAAAACATGCTGTGCGTATTTTATGTAAGGTTAATCGTCTTACTCCTAGTTTTGAGCTGTTTAAAAGTCTTGGTTTTCTGCCTTTACTGTTATAAGGTTTTAAAAATATTTTTTGAAAATTCCGGCTATAACTCCTCAAGGGTTTATGATAACCAAAATCTACGTGTTAACACCAGAAATTTCGTCAATGTACCCACTATAAAAAAATCGCATTTTTCTCGCTTTTGTATAGTTACTGCGCCCCGCTTATTTAACAAAATGCCTTGTGGTCTAAGATGCCTAAGAGTTAAATCGGTCTTCCTTAAAAATGTTAAGCGTTGGCATTTTTCTTTAAACCACGATATTATTGGTGACTTGCTGATTCCTTTGGTTTAATTTTATGTTCTTTTCTTTTTGCTACTGATTATATCTTTTTTAAATTTTTGAAACTTTTTTGTACTTAATCTCTTATTTTATTTTTTAATTTTTTATTATTTGTTTTTATCACTGCATTTTATCGCATCCCCATCGATAAATTAGTCCCTGTTTGTTAAATACGTTTCGTACATTCGCCTCTTGTCAGAATCTGACAAAAGAATGTATGTAGCTATTTCACTTTAAAGCTAAAAGCTGTATTCTTTAAAAAATAATTATGTTGAACTATCGATTTATCTTTTGTATAGCTTTAAGTTTTTTGAATGAAATAAAGATAAAGATAAAAAAAAAATTTTGAAATAATTCATAATATATTTATTTTATGTTGAATATTATTTTCATTTTAATGCCGAATGCAATTTTATGTTTCTTTTTGTAACGTCTTAAAAATGTATAAGATGTACCTACATTTCTATTTTGTATTATATACAAACGTATCTTAATATGTATTTATTTTTGTTAGCTTGCATAGTTAATGTTTAATGTAACTTGTATTTGTAACTAATACAAAAGACAGAATTTAAAAAAATACATGTTTTTTTTTTCATTTAATATATCGTGGGATAAATGTAGGATTTTTTATATTTTGGTGTGGGATAAAAGGGATTCTTTGGGTATAGCCGTGGGATCACCTGCCTCTAAAGTCTGGTATCACTGCAGTGCAGGCCTATTGGGTGTATCACACTGTAGGAACAAGAGAGTGGCACCTCCCCTCACCTCGCACCGCCAGGGTCCAACCAACCAAATGTGCAAGATGTGCAAATGCACAGGGCGCCAAGTTCTGGGGCGTATTGCTAGGAAAGAAAAATTAATTTTATCTTGCGTGAACAAATACTGCCATTTGCATTTTAAACAAAAAGCTTGTTCAAATAAGCCCAAAATAACAACATCCATCACACCTGTGCTGAATTATTTCTTGCAACTTCAAGGAGAATCTAACTCAAAATACCGCAAAATAAAAAATCCCACTAGACATTTATGCAAGTTCACTTCTTACCTACATAATCTCAAAATATTCCACCCTGTTCATGTAGGTATATTCCTTGCACACCCACTTACATTTAACAAAAGAACTAAATACTCAAAATAAAAAATACCTCAATAAAAAAAACCCCATTGAAAGTGTACCTCTTGGGTGATGTGGAAAAGACTTATTCATCTGTGCAAATATGAAAAAAAGGGCGTTTTCTGTAAATCTTGCACAGGCCGCTAGTTTGGCTGGAGCTGCCACTGCGCACCGCACACATTTTCTTTCTCTCTTTCTTTCATAACCAGTTATTTTTCGTATATAGACACAGGTCACGCCTATTGCACGGTTGCCACTTTGGTATTTTTTTTATCCAAATTTGGTAATTTTTTTTTTTTTGCTTTTTGAGTTTCGGTAATTGGTCATTTTTATCTGGTTATGGTAACTCTTTGAGCAGATGTACCAAGAATGCGAACTCGATATCAACTCATTTAAATGCTACCTTACTGTTTCTGAGTGAATGCATTGCATTATTTGCATATGCGTCATCACCATCCATATAAACCTGCTTTATTCATTATTCAAAAATTTACCGAATGCACTCATTATCTTTTTTTGACAGATGGTTAACTTCGAAATATTTTCTGTTTCAGTTTATAACTACTTTGAGATATGGATAGGTTAATTAATCATATTATTTATACACAGACATAAAACTCTAATTTCCTAAAGTTTTGTTAAAAGAAAAAAGGATCAAAAATGGTAGATGATCCTATGCCCTCTAGCAGCTGGTAATTTTGTGCAGAACGTTGTTGACGTTGTTTAATTGTCTAAAGACTGACAAAGTTCCTACTACGTTCATTATTGAATTGAAAAGTCTTGTGTTTTATAAAAGTTTTTTTTTTTAAGCAAGCAATTATTTTAAAAATTAAAAAAAATAATTTGATTTTTTTTTGTGGCCTATTGTCTGTATCACGCTGTAGGCGCAAGAGACAGCAGTGCGCGCATACATTTTCTTTTTCTCTTCCTCTCATAGCCAGTGTATATAATATCTCAGTCAGTATTTGGTTTGCGAGTACATACAATCAGCGTTAGCGGCACCAACAACCGCAGATTGTAACACTGCTATGATTATTTTTTGGTACTAGAAAATTGTAATAAAAGACGATTTACAAGAGCGTTTTTTTTTTTGTGCTTTTTCCCTTTATCCCACGGAAGGCTTTTCGAACATCGAAATTACCACAAAAAGGGATAAATCCCACGATATAACAACACTGCATACAATCATATAGAAGGATGGAGCTAAAGAAGTTTTACTTCAGTCGTGTGGTCTAAAGCACACTCGTTTTTTTTTTTGTATAGATGTCTTGGTGACTTATATACAAGGTGGCGCAAAAGTAATCCTCCTATCAGAAAATGCTATAAATTTTGCGATTGGCCCCTAATGTCAGTTCTGTTTTGACATTTGTGCAGTAAACACATGCGAAATACACGTTAATAAACAATGTTACGCTACACTGCTCCAGAACGCTCAAGCTCAAGCCATCCTTAATCACAACCAAGAGGAAGATGATTTTTCATCAAAAATAATCATGAGTGATGAGGCCCATTTCCATCTTAGCGGGTACGTAAATAAGCAAAATTTACGCTTCTGGGGCACTGAAAATCCGCGTGTAACCCACGAAGAGCCATTACACCCGCTCAAAGTCACTGTATGGTGTGCTGTTTTCGTTGGAGGGGTCATCGGACCTTTTTTCTTCGAAGACGTCGCGGGCCAAACGGTTACTGTGAATGGTGAGCGCTACAGAGCAATGATCAACGAGTTCTTTTTGCCGCAACTTGATGAATTGGGATTGGAAAACATGTGGTTCCAACAGGACGGTGAAACAGCACACACTGCACGTGCCACAACCGATATGCTGAAGGATGCATTTCCCGGGCGCCTAATCTCCCGTTTTGGCGATTTGCACTGGCCAGCAAGATCGCCTGATTTGACCGCTCCAGACTTCTTTTTGTGGGGCTTTTTGAAGTCGCGCGTTTATGTCAACAAGCCTCAGACTCTTGCAGCTCTTAAAGACAATATCCGTCAAGAATGTGAGGACCTATCGCCGGAAGTTTTGGCCAAAGTGATGGAAAATGCCATAAAAAGGGCTCAAATGACAATCAACTGTGGCGGCGGCCATTTACATGACATCATATTCTCGACTTGATGTAAAAAAAATTAAAAGACCAAATAAAAATAATCCACAAGAAGAATCAAAGTTTTTAATTTTTTTTTTTTAAATTACAGCCAAAAAACATCGGAAGGTTATTTTTGCGCCACCTTGTAAAAATTGTAATTGTATTTTATATTTCGCTTTTTTATATTTTGAACAAAATCGTAAAAAAAGAAAAGTTTTTTTTATTTCGGAAAAACAAGATTTTCCAATGGTTTGGAAATAGTTGGTTTGTCTTTACTTATTCTGACTTCTGACACATTTCTATTTCGAATTTCGTTCACGAGTCTCCCTCTCCATTCCTTTTTAACATTGCCGAGGTTGTCAGTTAGATTACGAGTGTAATTTTGATCTCTGCATTTTGGTATATCGGTTTTCATTTCATTGCATAAGCGGGGATAATAGTTTTTAAGTCGAATATATTTAGGGTGTTACTGGCCGAGGCACGAAGACGACTTTTCTTTTTAATTTTATTTAAAAGTGACAGTAACACCCACGACTTAACTTATTTGATTTGTCATTGAAAAATCGGCTGCAATTCGAAATATGAGTCTGTAATTTATTTAAAAATATATCGAACGCAATTGATGGATAACTTGCATCATAGACTTCATCCCAGAATTCGTATGTCAAAACAGACCTCAGAGCAGTGTAATCAACAGTTTTAGACTCAGACAAAGCAATAGAATTTTGCATTTTTAATTTATGATCGAATTGAATTCAAATTATGGAGTGGTCAGTTAACCTTAAGTCAAATATTGCTCCTTTAAAACGGACTATATTGTTCCTATGCAAACCTAGGAAATCTATCGAAATATGAGGATCACTACTTGATCAAAATTGGGATCAGGGATCTAGAAGGGTTGTTGTAAGTTCGGTTGAAAAAACCGCCATCACAGGTGGATCTTTGTTGGACGGTATAGCCAACCACATTTGTCTCCAGGGTACCAAAAGTCTGTATATCTAGCAGTCCTGCTGCCTTCGGTGAACCACCTACCCATTGTGACTGCAAGACTATTGATTTATTGTCTTCTTTTACTGTTCGATTTTCGTCTAAAATCTGCATTCTGCCTTCCAAATCGTTGAATTTAACATCGCCAACTTCCCTTCATTGAAATGCCTGCATTATCCTGTTATCTCCATAAAATATTCTACACAATCAGAAGATCCCTTCAATTATTCACTAAATTGCGTCAATTATTCATCGATTAGCTGGAAATGTCATGCGGAGACTTGAAGTTGGCAGCATAATGCCTCATTTGGAAATCAACTGCATTTCCGCAGGGCAACCAACACCACCCGTCGTCCCGACGTTGTGGCCACTTACTCTATCTATCTCTCCCTCTCTCGCTCACTCTGTGTAAATTTGTAATCACTTGCACAGCGACTTCTAGATCTAGTTTGAAAACTATAAATAAAGGAACAAAAAATCCCCCTTCAACTAAACTGCACTTGCATAACTTTGCAGCTCCCTGCTATCCTTTGGAATCCTTTCTTCCGTTCGCCATGTATTCAGTTTCAAACGCGCGATTAATTTCAATTTGCATAAATTGAACAAAAATACACAAACCGCACCAAGACAAGGCGTCCTCAGGGGGGCACAAGCACAAGCCCCCCCACAATGCTAGGGTAGTGGTCAAACTGCTTAAACATTTACGCGAACATTTTAAATATTTTTATGGAAGTGAAAAGCGAAAAGGAATGAAAAAAATCACCGACACCAATGGTCAATGGCAACATATGTGTGCGTGTGTGTAGGTGTTCACTTGCTATACAATGCGATGGCTGACAGTTTACCAGCAAACGTTTCATACGTGCGCGGGTGCTTCCGGATTGTTCATTCACACGCGGCTCTAAGTACCTTACGTTGAGCAACACTTAGCATACTGTGGATGAAGGCTACCTCCTCCCGGCCGCTCGGAGATGTCCTTGTGTGGGGTTTGTCATTTTATCAATGAAACAACACGTTTCGTTGTTACATCAGTGGGGACTGCCGTCGCTACGTAAGTGGCTACCAAGTGATTGTGCATGTACATCGTTTGCGTCGCTGTTCGATGGCAGGACATTATGGGACGAAAGCACGCGACTGCCGCTGCAGCTGCAGTGCTAGTAGAGACTCCGTAATGGACGCACTTTTGTTTTGATGGTTATTGCAGTCGCAATTAGAAGTGGAAGTCGCAGCAATTAAGCGCGAGGACTCTCCAGAGTGTATGCGGTGTATGGAGTGTGGAAATAGTGTGTGACAGCCTGTCAAATGGCCGCAGCCGTAAAGCAGTGAAGTGCTTGTCCTGTTTCGAATGCCGATTGGTGGTATGCTAAGCCACATGAGTACTGCGATGGGGATTAGGATTGCAGGAATTGCAGAGGAAGTTGCCACAGTTGCTTGGCTAAATGTCAAAGCGATTTGGGGGACATTAGACCGGGTTCATGTGGGTTGAGCTGATTGGGGACAGCTAAGGGACATCAAGGAAGGAAGGGTCAAGAAATAATAGAGGTACGAACATTTTAAAGTGACTCCCTCACCATAGAAGATCGGGCATATGAAAAATATTCTAAACAGACGAAGAAGGGCAGTTTTTGTTGATCTTTTTCTTACTTATTTCCTTAGGACAGTTCAGGACAGGATCGTGTTAAGGAACTTCTTTAGCAACAGTCTTGGTATCCACCAAGAATAAAATTAAATGCCGCATCACAACGCGCTGTCTGTGACATCATGCGTTGTTAATATTTTTTTGTGTGACTTCCGCATCAAGAAGCTGTAACAAGACGTAATTTTTGTCCCTAAAAAAATTGAACGAGGACAGTCTACAGCTTTAAGCTCACTAAGTCGCCAGCACACGACGATGACGACTTCTTTAACTAATTCTTAGACACTTTCTGGAGAGCTGTTTGTCACTGTAGAACCCAGTTGCGGTTATAAGTTAAAGAGTCCAAAATTACTGCTAAGTGTGCCGAACTGCATAGAGAAGGGTTGCAGGATCGACACCCGGACTTACGAAATTTTAGTCTGCTTTTTGCACTGAAATATTTCTTGCGAACGTCTGACAAAACATCTGAGAAGGCTTTTCAAGTTTTTATTCTTTGACATTTGACAAGTAGAAACTACGCCATTACGAAAAATGGAACGATACACGCTTCAACAACGCATTGAAATTACTAAAATTCACTACAAAAATGGTGAAAATCTTGCAGTCACAGTTCGCAAAACTAAAGCATTTTTTTCGTCGTCGATGATTAATGATTTTTTATGGTCGGAGTTGGATGGTATTGATCTGGACAACATTTACTTTCAAGAAGACGGCGCTACGTGCCACACAAGCAACGAAACCATTGATCTTTTACGGGAAAAGTTTCCGGACCGTTTTATCTCTCGAAGTGGTGATCACAATTGGCCACCGAGATCTTGTGATTTAACACCTTGCGACTTCTTCCTTTGGGGCCACGTGAAAGATAAGGTCTACGCCAACAGCCCAGCATCGATTCAAGACCTCAAAGATAAAATTCGTGAGGCTATCGAAGACATAGGGCAGCCACTTTTCGATTTGGTTATGGAAAATTTCATGAAAAGGGTATGGTCCTGTATGCGTGCTCGTGGTGGCCATTTGGCTGATGTTGTTTTTCATTATTAACGGCATACCTTCCTCTTCATTATGAAATAAACATCCGATCATTTATCTCAAAAAATTACATTTTTCTTTGAATAACAATATATATAAAGGGTGATTTTTTAAGAGGTTTAGAACTTTTTTTAAAAAAAAAACACAAAAAATTCGAAAAAATGAATGAAATATTTATATATAATACTATATACTATAATAATCGATAGTTTGAACCTTGCAATTTAATGTTTAAAGATAATTTCATGCAAATGTTGACCGCGGCTGCGTCTCAGGTAGCCCATCCGCTGAGTCCAATTTTGGCATACTCTTTCACACATATCGGCCGGTATCTCACGAATGAATGCATGGATGTTGGCTTCCAGTGCGTCAATCGAAGCGGGCTTGTCCCTATACACATTAGCCTTGGCATACCCCCACAAAAAATAATCTAATGGTGTCAAATCGCACGATCTAGGCGGCCAATTGACCGGCCCGAAACGTGAAATTAACTGTTCACCAAACTCGCCTCGCAATTGCGCCATTGTTTCGCGTGCTGTGTGGCATGTGGCACCGTCTTGTTGAAACCACATATCATGCAAGTCAAGAACTTCCATTTCGGGCAAAAAAAAGTTTGTTATCATCGCTCGGTAGCGTTCACCATTGACAGTAACGCTGCGATTCGCATCATCTTTGAAGAAATATGGCCCAATAATGCCGCCGGCCCATAAACCGCACCAAACAGTGGCTTTTTCGGGATGCATTGGTAGCTGTTGCAATGCTTCTGGCTGATCTTCACTCCAAATGCGGCAATTTTGCTTATTTACGTACCCATTCAACCAAAAATGAGCCTCATCGCTGAACACAATTTTTCGATAAAAAAGCGGATCCTCGGCCAGCTTTCCAAGAGCCCATTCACCAAAAATTCGGCGTTGTGGTAGGTCGGCTGGCTTTAGTTCTTGCACCAGCTGTATCTTAAAAGGCTTTACGCCCAAATCCTTCCGCAAAATTTTCCACGTAGTGCTGTAACAAAGGCCTAACTGCTGGGAACGGCGCCGAATCGACATTTCGCGGTCTTCTGTCACACTAGCTGATACGGCCGCAATATTTTCTTCACTACGCACAGTACGTAAACGTGTTGGTGGTTTAATGTCCAACAAAGTAAATTTGGTGCGAAATTTGGTCACAATCTTCCGAATAGACTGCTCAGAAGGTCGAGAATGCCGATCATAAAATGGAAGCAGCGCGCGATGAACATTTCGAACCGAGCACGAATTTTGATAGTAAAATTCAATAATTTGCAAGCGTTGTTCATTTGTAAGACGATCCATGGTTAAATTGCAAACCAAACTGAAGCTGTTTGACAGTGACACAAGGTACTAAACACACGTCAGCTGTCAAAACCAGTGTTGCCAAAACCAAACCAGCTAAAAAGTCACCCTTTATATATATATATTTCGAGAGATAATCGAATCAGACCACCATTGTCGGGTCTCTTTTCGTCTCTCTACCACTGTAAATCTTACTCAGAGAGACTTTCTGGATTTCTCCACAGTTCTTCTCTGGGCTCAATTCCTAGTGTTAACGCTAGCATCTGTTTATGGGAGATCCGTTTCATCGACTGGGTCTCGACCCATTGATGTCCCAAGATCCTCATTCTTCTGCCAGCCAATGCCGGGCATTGACACAGTATATGTGCCGCTGTCTCAGATTCCTTTGAATAACAAAATAACACCTCTTATTGGAAAACCCCTATATAGGTATAGAATGAGATAGATTAAAAACGAAATGTGCCTACAGCGCCACCTGTTGAAAGTTTTCCGAATTTTAATTTTTCTTAAATGATCCCTGATTCAAGACAAATAAAATATAAAAAAATCATTCAAATGGAAATTCATGTGTTTTTTCACGCACGCACAACACACACATACGTTTTTCGATTTCAACCAAACTCCACAGAAACCATATATATTCCAATACCAAAGATGTGTGAAAGTTTGGTTAAAATCGCTAAATGCGTTAAGGCGTGAATCGGTGGCAAACGAACAGAATTTGAAGGCTCAATTTTTATATATATAAAGGGTTTTTCAACAAGCTCGCTACAAAAGTAGAGCGACAGGGACAGCAAACGAAGCCGAATTTCTTAACTCCGCTCTTTTGACATTTCTCTTCAGTAAGGTTTGCCATTTCATGATGGAAAGATATACGAGCCAACAACGAGTCGAAATTATTAAAATTTACTACCGAAATTCGGAGTCAGTGGCCTCAACGTTAAGAGCGCCACGTCCAATTTATGGTCGTCATAATCGTCCTAGCAGATCAACAATTGAGCGTCTAGTGGACAAATTTGAATCCACAGGCACAATACAAAATGTTCCCGTGCCAGTGAGACAAAGAAGTACCCGTAGTGTCGAGAATATTGCTGCCGCTGAGGCTTCAGTTGAAGAAAGCCCAAATGTGTCTCTCACACGTCGTTCTCAAGCGTTGGGCATCTCTGTGACGTCGTTGTGGCGAATTTTGCGAAAAGATCTTGGCCTACATCCTTACAAGATTAAATTGACGCAAGAACTGAAGCCGCTTGAACACCAGAAGCGTCGTATGTTCGTGAATTGGGCTGAGCAACAACTTGAAAATGATTCGGATTTTCATCGAAAAATCATCTTCAGCGATGAGGCTCATTTCTGGCTGAATGGCTTCGTAAATAAACAAAATATGCGGTATTGGTGGCAGAAATCCACACGTACTCCATGAGTCATCATTGCATCTCGAAAAAATTACGGTTTGGTGTGGTTTATGGGCCGGCGGCGTCATTGGGCCGTACTTCTTCCGTGATGATCAAGACCGGCACGTTACTGTGAATGGGAATCGCCGCCGTTCAATGATAACCGAATATTTTTGGCCCCAATTGGATGATATGGACTTGGAGGACATGTTGTTCCAAAAGGACGGCGCCACAAGCCACACAGCGAATGTCACAACCAATTTATTGGAAACCAAGTTTGGAGAACGTGTTATCTCACGAAATGGTCCAGTCGCTTGGCCGCCTCAGTCGTGCGATTTGACGCCGTTAGACTATTTCCTGTGGGGCTACGTCAAGTCTATGGTCTATGCCAACAAGCCAGCGACTATTGATGAACTTCGTACGAATATCGAACGTGAAATTGCAGCAGTATCGGCCGATTTATGCTTGAAAACCGTCGAAAATTGGGTTCAGCGTCTGGACTTCTGCAAGCGTGCAGAAGGCCGCGGTGGCCATGCAAAAGAAATCGAGTTCCATACATAATGGCATCGAACGTACTTTCACTGGAATAAAAAATTTCATTGATATCGAAA
Organism: Cheilosia variabilis; assembly: GCA_951230905.1. Taxonomy (NCBI): domain Eukaryota; kingdom Metazoa; phylum Arthropoda; class Insecta; order Diptera; family Syrphidae; genus Cheilosia; species Cheilosia variabilis. The sequence continues at coordinate 54,873,425 of OX579680.1, read as the reverse complement.
AACTTTTGTAGCGCTCTTATTGAAAAACCCTTTATATGGACTGAATGAAAGGTGAGATTCCATGCAAATTCCCGGCATATATTGTCCTCTAACGAACGATAGTCGCATGGGTTAATGTAGTTCATTATGTGATCCTGGACATTGTGAATCGGGAGTTACCTTTTTAATATCAATCAAGCAGTAAATCTACCTCCTTTAACCTAACCTAAGACTAAGCTTTTCCCCTGATTTGAATGAATCCAAATTTCCCACTACAAAAATAGATCCAACCCGCCGTCACTGCAAGCCAACTAACTCGGTCGTATAATTTAATTTGCCCACCACAATTATCCCTAATTTGGCCCCCACATTGTGACAAATTAATTGACTTCGCAACAAGCTACCCAACTTCCTCCGTAAAGCTAAGAGTCATGTTGAATTGAGTTGCACTCTCTAACCGCACCGCCTTCTGCTCTCTCATTACTTTGGCAGGATTCAAAAAAAAAGCCGACGAAAAAAGAAGAAAACCAAGCAACAGCAACCCACACTGCAGAATAATAATTTTGTACCACAATTTGCATAATGAAAGAGGATCACAAATAAAGCCGACTGTGGTGAAGTTTGCCCCTTCTGCCATACCACACCAGCGAATGTACAGAGCCCACATCCAGTTTGCCTCTCCGTACATCTATTTATTGTACACACCCATCGGGGGGTCGCAGTTTTGCGATACAATTAAAGTGCTTGTCAATTTTTGAAATTGTGCTACATCCTTGCAGCGTCCTCAAACATGGATCCTTAATTAATAACCAACGACAACGATACAAAAAATTGGTATATTGCGAAAAAAAACCCCACACATTCAATCAGTTTTAGTTAACAAGCTCCGCCTTGATTGTATGACTCATACGAGTGTATGTACAGGGATACTCGATATAGACAGTGCATACTCTATATAGATACTCTTGCGGAAAACTATTTTTAGTTTGTACGTTGGCAATAAATTGATTATCATTTTCCTTTTCGGAGCGCTGCCATATTGAGGAAAATTCGATAACAATCCTAATCGAGTTAAAAACGAACGATGATGGTGGAAGGTGTTGAAGGACTTTGTCGTCAGCGCTGGCAAATCTGATTAGTTTCGCTATGATGAGTCCTTTTTTATAAGAGTATAATGTGTCATGTGTGTTTCGTTTTTTCATTATTAAAATACATGCCAGGGGATGTACTTTGTTTGGTTATTTAAAGGGCGATGTAGGCGAGTTTTTATTGCTGATAATGACAGCCTTAAAAATATGAGAACGAGGGCGCACAAATTTGGTCTTTGATCTCGTGTCAATTTTTTTGAGGAAGCTCGTTTTAGCATCCAATGTTTTTCACACCTTTTTAAAGTGTTCCATGCTGAGTTTGACAACATCAATGGTCAATGTTCCGTGGTCACTGATCAGCGATCCGATCGTTTTACCATTCAATTTTTGTCATAATTTATTAAGGGCTCCATATTAAATTTGACAATATCAATGGTCAATGTTCTGCGATCAATGATCAATGATCAATGGTTTGTTCTTAATGATATATTGTCAATAATCAATGATCCCATCTCAATGATCAATGATCTAATATCAATCATCAATGATCCAATATCGATCAACGGTACAATATCAATGATGAATGATCAAATATTAATGATCGACAAGTCCATGATCGCACATCGCTTCTTAAGGGACATTTACACAGCGGCAACTTTCGCAATCGTCATCCTAACATCCGTGGAAGCTTCTCAATTGAGCCGCTTGAATTCAGATTGTAGACTTCTTCCATTCGTCCAAAAAATAAAAACTTAAACAAGGGAGAATCAAGGGCTAGGACGCGAAATGGATCTGTTAAGGCTATACAATATTTGGCCATGGTTGCAGCCGCTCAATGGCACGTAACGCCATCTTGTTGAAATCATGAGGTGTTCCGCGCTGACAGTTATGCGAATTATGGCCTAATTTTTGAAAAAAGATCGTCCGACGACTTCAGCGCGTAAACCTTATCAAACTGTCTGTTTTGGTGGATGACTTGTCGAACTATACTCATCATAAATGTAAAAAAGTAAACTCATTATGACAACTCGTTTGACAGTTGCCTCAGTACTTCTATTTGACGTCTTTGAGCAGTCACACTGCGGATGATCCGATACCCAGTTCACGTAAAACGTCAACTTGACATGTCTGGACTAAGTTTTCGAACTCGTTGACTATTCAACTTGAAATTTGTTCGTATTCTGGCGGTGTATTTTGAATTGTGACACTTCGAAATGTCAACTTAGTATGTACGCATGATTTCTTGACTTGATTTGTCGGCTACTCCGCCATTAAAGTCATCTGGAAAAACGGTTCACCTGACCAATAAAAACTGAAATACATCAAGCCAGTCAGCAGTCAGACTTAATGGACCAGTGGCGTAGCGAGGGTGGGGGGGTTCAAGGGTGGCACAGGCCCCGGGCGGCACCTTGCTAGGGGCGGTTACAATTTTTAAATATATAAAATTTAGAAACCGGATTCTTTTTTCAGTCCAACGAATTTATTTACAAAGCTTACATTCCTTGTGTTGCTTATTGTACCTGCATTGTGTACCTACACCTAACTTTTTAACTTTGTATTCGTATAAAATTTCGAAATCGAGATAATAATCAATTCTGACATTACGATGACAGTAGAGGAACTCAAAAAATTGGGCCACAAAATTCTGTCTGTCTGTCTGTCTGTATGTCCCGAGACCTACAGCCTAAACGTCTTCCCGGATTTCGTTCAAACTTCGGATTTTGAGTTTGGGGGCTTACAGTTCGGGCCGATTTTTTTTTTGCACGGTAACCTCAATTTGAATGGTACTTCCCATATAAAATTTTCATACCAGTTTGATTTGTTCGAAAACGGTTTTAACGATTTCAACAAAAAGTAGGTGAGGTAAACATAACTGCATACTCAGTTTTCCGCTAAAAATCAAGTAACGGAAATTTGGACATATCTCGAAAACGGTCCATACGATTGTTACAAAAATTAATTTCTAAGGTAATATGGTCATTTCTAACTTAATGGAAAACTCAGTTTTTCTCTGTATTATCGTAAAATATATTTTTGAAAGAAGTCATTTTTGAAAAATATAGTTTTCCCTAGTTTACCTCAAAACGGCATGATTTTGACCAAAATACATACTTAGAGTAAAATTGATGTTTTCAAAATTGCTGCGTCCTTAATTTTCAATTCGAATCACCGAAAACGCTAATTTTAAAAACTGCTCATATCTCGAAAATCCCATTTTCGATTTCGATAAAACTTTAAGAACCAAGTAATGTTAACATCGCGAATTCAGCTAAATAGCTAAGAAATTGTATTTTTCAAATTAAACATTGCAATATTTGCTGCTGTTTTGAGTGCATAGTTTTACAAAAACCGCTCCAACGATTTTGACCAAAACACATATTAAACATAATATATAAATATCCCGATCTGTATTCACATATCATCGGTGTATTTTTGAAATAGTAACAATGCCAAACTTTCAATGAAAATCCAATAACAGTTACGTAGAACTTATTTTTAGAAAATATTACCAGCTTCTCCTTTTTTCCACCATATTGAATAATTCCAACAACTTGGAGCTTACACAATCAGCAACTCCCACTTCATTTGCAACTAAACTTTTGGATGAACGAGAAACTTACGTTCGACCCAGTCGTGCACTTTATTTTCCTTTTACTTAAAACTAAACTTTCATTTAAAAATATATATTTTTTTTTAAATTTTAGTTATTAAATTATTAATTTAATGCAATATAATTTAATGTACATAATTAAATTAAAAAAATTCAAAAGTTAAAGAAAAAAATTAAGGCTTAATGGGAATTACCGTTGTTTATTTGATATCCTGAGTTAAGTCATTTTTATCCGCTTAAAGATTGGGAAATCGGAAAGTAACCGATATGGGAACATTTTAAATATGCGGCTTAATTTTTGCTTCACTTGCTAGAAAGTACATAGTACGAGTTTTGAAGAGAAATTTTACCAAGTTTATTGACATACATACATATTATATGTAGGTATAACTGGTTGAAACCGTAAACAATTGTTTTTTTTTTTGTTTAGTGTGTGAAAAATTACTTGGGCGGTATAAATCGGGTTTGTCCCGGGCGGCTTCAACCCACGCTACACCGCTGTAATAGACTAGAAATACAAACGTCCCCACTGTGTCATGTTGCATGAGGCTAGATTTTTAAATTTGATGTGGTTGATTTTGAGAATTTTTAATGTGTCAGTTGTCAAATAGGGAATTGACAGCTCCTTCTGAAATATGTGATGGGTTAAAAGCTTTGAGGGAATAGGGATTCATCAAATTGTGCGTCAGCATAAATTTCGAAGCTCTACTGCCCACCCTCTTTGTCACCTTGCACAACTTCCTCAATAAGTCATCAAATCAAATGGCCCCCCTTTTCCACGAAATTTTTACATTTCTCAAAGACACACAGCAAAACAAAAAAATAACCTAAATCAAAACATTTCGCACTTTATTCGGCAAAAATGTCCTTAAATCACTTTGTCCCTATTCGCCGATGTGCCATATCCTTTATCCAAGTCATTCGTTTGCAGAGCGAAATTCAATTTATGATGTAATTAACTTGAGGAAGAATTATTTGCTTTGCCTTATCTTTATGGCAATGCCAAGGAAGCCCATAAACCAACAAACTGTATTAAATCCGTTCGCTGAGGTCTGGGCCAAATCAATTAATGAGTAGTCCGTCGGGGTATATATATTTCGCCATAACCCAACAGTACATCGACCGAAAATCTGGACGAAAGAAAAAACGAAACCTGCTAAAAAAGAGGCGAAAAATTACCAGAAAGACAGTTTTTATGCACGAGCAGGACGACGGCAAATGGAAATGAGCTTAAGACACGCAATTCCTCGGTGGCGGCGGCGAATCCTGTTCGATGTTATAAAGTGAGGTCATCGTGGTCGAATGTTTTTGTTTTGGGGATATTTCTTTGCTCTGTAAGTAGTTTGAGAGGACTAACGAAATTCGCTTGCCAAATGGAACGTGCAGGACTTGATTTTTGTGTTGTTGTTGTCGCCTTGCTTGGTAGCAAGGAGCGGTGGCCTGTGATAGCACTCGGCCCGAAAGAACTTTAGCTAAAAATTACATTAGCAGCACGAGGTGTTGAAGGTAGTCTCATATTTCACAAGCACATGAGTCATGAATGAAGGTTTGCTTGGACGGTACCTTGGAAATCTAATTACACGAGTGACGTCGGGATAGGAACGCTCCAATGTATAGCAGATTAAGGCTAAACAGGGTATGGGGGCACTCGTACAACACGAGGCATCATAATGGGACTGGGACCATCGCATAAGAGAGTTTGTAATTGGGCTTTACAATTATTTTGGGTAGAGGAGTCACACTTCGACTTGTTCGCACTGTCCAATGAAACAGTGTCCTTTCAGCCAGAACTTTGTGTAGATGAGAAATAAACTGCTGAACACATCCGACCGCTTTTTCTGTTTCTGTTCTGTTGTCTATTCTGTGGAAATTCCATTTCCATTCCATTCCATTTGATAGGCTGTCAACTGTCAAACAATTCATGCAAATGAGTCGACTTATCATTTGTCACTGACATCTTTGCTCTCTAAAATCGAACGCAAAGTTTTTTTTTAAACCGCTTTTGGCATACCATCAACTGTCAACTGTCTTCCGCATGAATGAATGAACTTATCATTTGTCACTGACATTTTTGCTATCGAAAATCGACCGCAAAGTTTTTTTTTAAACCGCTTTTTGCATACCATCAACCTACAGTACAGACGTCCAACTGTCATCCTCCTATATTCTGTTCTTCCCCGACATGTCACGAAATAATATCCAATTCCATTTCCATTCCATGCCATTCCATAGGCTGTCAACTGTCAAACAATTCATCCGAATGAATGAGTCGACTAATCATTTGTCACTGACATTTTTGCTATCGAAAATCGACCGCAAAGTTTTTTTTTAAACCGCTGTAGTACAGACGCCCAACTGTCATCCTCCTATATTCTGTTCTTCCCCGACATGTCACGAAATAATATCCAATTCCATTTCCATTCCATGCCATTCCATAGGCTGTCAACTGTCAAACAATTCATCCGAATGAATGAGTCGACTAATCATTTGTCACTGACATTTTTGCTATCGAAAATCGACCGCAAAGTTTTTTTTAAAAGTTTTCTAAACAATAATTAAATATTTTATTCTTAAAACAATGTCGCTTACATACGATTCAACCAATTTACACATACGCATTCAATATTTTACAATTTATACTCCGAGCCTGCTTGCAGACATTTCTGACTCTTCCATCAAAAGCTATTCCCAACGAAAGATTCCACTCCCACAATGGGGCTGTCCTTTCAACTCACACCACACTCAACTCAGGCCACCAGGGAAGTGTCTAAATCGTTGGCGAAAACTCTCCCGACTCAAACATGCGTACGGAATTTACCTCTATAGTATATAAATATGGTCCTATAAATAAATACAATTGTTCAGGCTTAGTGTTGTTATCAGAGCGGCAGTCCTCGGTCTGTGTCTGTCTCTGTTGCATCAATTCGCCACGGCAACTCGGTGCGTTTCACCTACGTCGAGGAGCATTCTTGCCAAACGGTGACTCCTCACGGGTGGTTAAATAGAATTTGCCACGCAATCTGGAAGGAGAATAACAAAGCAAAAAACTTTCTGTCACACGTCGCAAGGATAAGAGATGAATTAGCACAAAAATATGACAAGGAGCAATTATCTGTATATATAGCGAATTGTTTGCTTCCTCAATTCGTTCTGTCAGATTTCATTAGGCCATATTACGATGTGATTGCATGCGGCACAGGACAATAAAGTGGGAGCGGCGTGTTACTTATTTTTGATGATTATGAAAATTGCGTGAGATCCTCGACATATAATACTCGTTTATATGTCATCGTAAGTTTGTTGGTTATGACAGTGAAGCATGTCAACGCACTCACCGTTTGTCCGCCCCCATTCCCATGTAGGCGGCTAGGTCCGTACGGCAGAGTGGCTCGTCGTCGACCGCCTTTGTGGAGTTCTCGCACCGCTCGGCTGGAAACGATTGCAGTGCTCCCACAGACTCCGCGAAGTACTGCCACGCACGCTGGTGACTGCATCCAACTGGAAGGAAAAAAAAAGTCCACATTTAGCATGCGACACAAAAGGACGTTTGTAACTCACTTATAATATTCAGCCAACGATTATTGGCAATCTCCTGCCTTGCACATCCTGGCTGCAGTGGTACTCCATTATTTGGATAGAAATCCGCATGTCCCAGGGGCAGTGGATTGCCCAGCACACCGCCATCTGTGTGAATGACATCGACAAAGCGCGCGTCCGTCGGCCCAAGTCGTTGATTCGAACTTTGGCCATTGAAGAGCGGCAGAGCCGGATCTAGACCTAAAGTAATGGCCCACTTTAGAAATATCGTCCCAAATGCATTTATATTCAAATCGTAAATTTTGCAAACAATTTTATTTTCACTTCAACGCCTCCCCTCTTTTTGGTGTCAAGTTCTTACATACCGAGTCCTTTACTCCGGAAAAGGATGGCGAAAAACCGCTGGGCATATAAATTCACGTTATGTGAGGACCCTGACTTGGTTCCTTTGCGGTGGGTATTGGTTCTTTGGTGGCGCGGACGGGAAGCGATTAATACTCACTTTTGGAGTGAATTCGTTGGTAAAAGGAAAATAATGACAGAGCGAGCGAGTCCGAAGGGATGGAAGGACTTGTGTGAAACGTAGCATAAGGGCCCTACCTCAGGAGTTCTTAGAAAACAGCTCCAGTGACTGATTTTTAATTTAGAAAAGACCTTTTCGCGACTTCTTATATTGACTCTCTGGAACCCTAATGTCCATAACCTCTTTAAGAAATGCCCACCAATCGTTTCGGCTGTCTGCAAGTGCCATCGATTGGCCGGTGAGTGACCTTTTACGGTCGATTTAGATGTAGCTTTCTCTGTCAGAAGAGCTCCTGCTATTTAGTTGGCAATCAGGTATTCTTTGCACGGTTCTCTTTCACCCAACTTACGCTGCGATTTCCGTCGCACGACTATTTAGTCGCTGGAAAAATATAGCACAAACCTTTCAATGTAAACGAGGCACAAGACACATAGCAATCGGCAATCGGAAGCTTTTCTCATAAAAAGTCGGTCGTTCGTCTGATGCAACTAGAAAGTTGTGCAACTAAATAGTCGTGCGGTGAAAAACGCATGCGACCCGCTTAGCCAAAATCTGCGCAACTTTGCAACCCTGGCGGAACTTGCTTATACGGATATACTTCTTTCAGTACCTATTCATTCCTTTCACTATAAGGTCAGGCCTAGGTATCCAAATTCGTTCCACAGGTTTTTACTAGCCATCTTAGACGACCTCTTCGATCTTTCTGACTTTCCAAGAAGATGTAGCTTTAGAGCTTGAATAGATCGCTGTTAAATCATCTCCTCCAAACTTCATCAACACAAACGGGACCAAGAATTACTCTCTTTCAAACGACAATGCTTCTGCGCTATATAACTTAACCCGGATGATTTGCGTCTTAAAAGTAGCAGTCTTCGTATTTTAGGGTTAAGGCGTAGCCACCCGATTATTGCCTTCTTATGACAAAGAAACAGCGATTGGCAAGAGTGCTTACATTTCGCTCGATTTCTGTTCTGATGCCGTTCGCAGAGCTTATGGCGAACCGGAGGTCCACAGAGATACCCACCTCAAAGGTATAGCTAGCTATCTGCCCGTCGGTCGGTTCGTCGTTGCGTGTGGTACTCGGTTTACCAGCTACCTTAAATCTAGCTCCTTCTTTGCAACAAATTTAAGTCTTTTGCTATTCGGAGTCTACCCAACTCCATTGACGATAGCTCTACAAGATCTGGGGCCTGTAACAGAATGCGAAAAATAGTTGTAGGACAAGTGAATTTCGACAACTTGTCAAAGATTGTGTAACCAAAAACGTCAAGTCCGCGAGCAGTGCGACAATTGTCGCGATGAAAGATGACAAGTGGGGAATTATATAATCTCCCTCTTTCTGTAACAGAACACGACAAGTGTCAAGACACACTTGTCGAAGTCGAACTGTGGTTCAATGGAGGACAAGTGATCTGAATATTGTCAAAAACTGAGAGTGGATTTTTTTGTGTAATTAACATATTAATTCGAATGTTACTTATTTAGTTAGTTAACAATTGTGCGTTTCTTACGTCCAATTCTTCCAGGCTGTCTATTTCCTTCCACTTTGTACATTTATTTTCTTTTGTTAGGACACCACTGAAAGCACCAAATAGGATATCTTTTTCTTCTCTTATTTTTGTTAAAATAGCACTTTTTTGTCTTCCGAGATTTTTGCCATCTTCACATATAAAACACTTGTCGAAGAATGCCGACAAGTCAAGGGAATTTAGTTCTTTTGACAAGTGCAACGATTTACGTTCTGTTCCAGAATTAATTTGTACTTGTCGGACAAGCATAAGTGGACAAGTGAATTTAGACTTGTCGACTTGTCGCGTTGTGTTACAGGCCTCCAGCACACGCCTGGCACCGGGAGGTTCACTATTAAATTTTTTTTTTTTCCTCGATAAAGCCGCTTTCTCGCAGTTGATCGTTCGACGATATATGGAGTGACATTCACATCCAATTTTTTAAGTGATTTGTAAGTTGAGCTGAGAAAAAACACTTAAGTCCCGTCCATTTATTACCGAAACCCCATAGGTGAAGAGTGCATAAATGGACCCTCCATAACTCGCTATCTTTCGCCAGCGCCTCTTAGTCATCAGGTTCAAACCCTATTTGGATGGAAGAGAGGTATATAGCTCTTACAGGACGCCTTCTTTGTACTTCCAAATGCACGTCTTGGAATGTAATTCTGCGTTTAACGCGACCTCCTGTTGTCCCTGACTGCGTAGAAAGTCTCCAAATCCGAGGTGGAGAATGCATTTAAGCTAACCAAGCCTATAAACTTTATACCGCTCCAGGAAATACATTTTTCGCTTAACTTCGGGAGCTGCTTTGATAAATTCTATTTTAAAAGTTACTGCCAAGGATATGGAGAAGAAATACCTGGGGATGGACCCGCTTAGGTGCCTGATCTTGTGTGACGATCTCACAACACCACTCAACCTAACCTAACCTACCTCTTTTACCTAGCTGGAAGAACAGTCCTCCTTACAGCCTGCTTGCAGTGAGAATTTTGTGATTTTTAAGAAGAGCTTAAGCCTCAACTAAACTTGCCGCGCAACTCTCATACCTTTCGCCTTCTTGGTGTCTGTTTTATCTAAGAGCTTGACCGTCTTTTTGTGTTTTGGATTCGAGGACAACTATAAAAGATCTCTAAGTTTGAAAACCTTTTTCATCGATTTGCACAACGCGGATGTTTTTACTTTCTTGTCACATATCACGCGAGCTATATCAAAGTTATCGACAGCCCACCCTCAACAACCATTTCCAACCTTTTGTAAAGGTCTTTAATTACCCCTTGTTTGAAATATCCGCACATTGTCCACAACAAAAGTCTCCCAATACTTGAATATGCTAAATGCTACTGCTATTTGCCTGTCTCGCTGCCTAGACATAAGGGCTACCGGTATGCAATTAACTGCAACTAAGTGCAAATTAACTGGTGCGCGAGACCAAGCTTCAATTATCTTCAACAATATGGTAAGACCTAAGCCAATAATTAAAAAAAAGAAACATTATACAACCGACGACGATTTGAAATCTCTGTCCACAACAATGGCTCGTAAAAGTAATTAAAAACTTCGTTTCGGTAAAGTTAACACGTCAATAAAAGTCAAGAAGACCCAACTGTCGCAAACAAAGCAAACATCTGACTGTCGATTCTCGGCCAAGGCACAGCACCGAAACTGGCTCAAACAAACAAGCGCACCGACTGTCATTCGCCAAGAGAACTTCTCAAGTCCACGAGTGCGTGCGATGATCTCAAATAGCTTTTAGCTTAGCGTCTCAAGTTGTGTTTGTCCAGTGATTTGATTTGCAAAATACCCCGACTTGTGCAAGACACATTCATCACACATTGCATGCAATTTATGGTTGGACCTTGGTCGGCTAAAAGCTGTTTGCCCAGGTTGTTACAATTTCCTGATGTCAAACTTTGGCACATAAACACACACGGACAAACCTGTTATTCGTGACAGCACCACTCCCCACTCCTGCATTTGTTGACCGGCAAAACCTGCGACCTCGGCACCTAAACTGAATCCAATCAAATGAATGCGAGCCTTGGGGAATCCGTTGCCGATGAGGTAGCGCAAGAAACGTGCGATGTACCGTCCAGCTATGGGTATGTTGTCCACCGAGTTGGTGTACCATGGCATCGCAGTCAGTGGACTCCAATCGACCAGGATAACGTTGTAATTTCCGGCCTTGAGAAAAGCTATTGCGCAGGGAAATTGCAAAGAAACAAATTGTCAGATGAGGCAAGAATATTAAATTAGCAATGGGGGCAGAGGGAGCGACTGGGATAGTACCATCCTTGAGTTGTTGACTGCTCTGGTCGTCGCCGTTTGATGATTCCGAGAAGCCATGCAGGTACATCACCAGTGGATGGGAATTGTTGAAGTTGCTCTGGTCCAGTCGTCGATTATTGCTCAGATAGAGTTGATAGGGCTTCGTCGGATTTTGGCTGTGTTCAATGGGCATAGAATGAGCATAATTCAATAGTGGTGTGGGTGTGTTCGTGTCTTACTTGGTGTAGAGCAGGAACTTGATGTCTTGAACTTCTCGTATCGGGCAGCAATTCGAGCATTCGCCTCGCGGTGCGGGACTGTAGATAAGAGGAGTGCCAGCTGGAAAGAAGGATGTTTTTCGTTATTCGTTATTCGTTATTCAGTTATTCACGTGTAATGCAATCAAAAAAATGATTCTAAATGTGTCAATCAGAAAGGCTGTGTCTACAAGATTTCATATAAACTCTTTAGAAATATATAGGCTTGTGCAAATGTGAAGTGCTGAACTTTTGAGGATAAGAAATTCGAGTACAGGGTGATAGATCAAATCGGTTACTTAGATTTTTGGGAATATTTCAGACCACTCAAATTTGGTTTCGTGGGCTAAGGACCTTCTTCTATTTAGTTCTCACTTTAAACAATTTAAGGAATACAGGGTGTAAATTGAAAAGACACTGGTATAATTCTTGTTTCGTTTTATTCTATACAAAAATGGCTGCCCTTTTCAGGCTTTTTTCAAAATCGAATGAATTACAAAAATGCCGGAAGTTGTATATACATATATAAAGAGAATGGGAAGGAGAGTTTCCACAAGAGTGAAGTTAGTTGGAGTTGAAAATGACTTAAGGCGAGGGCACAAAATTCTTAACTTTACAAACTATGTATTCACTTTCGCCCTTCAAATTGAAATACAAAATATTTAAAATGTTGCCAAATGTTCAAAAAATCTGGTTTTAATATATTCAGGATTGGAAATTAAACCTTTTCTAGACTTATTTATCGATCTTTGGGTTGTTCTTTGAATTGTGCTCGCTACTAATAAATACAGGGTCATTCATTTCGTGGTTTCAAGTTGGTAGCGCTGGCATTTGACGTCTGTCAAACTCAGCTGTCATTTGAAGTGTCATTATATTAGTTGAATGTTTGCCATTTACGATAATGGATCGCTTAACGAACAACTCGGTAAAATTAATAAAATTTACTACAAAAGTGGTACAAAGACGGGCAACAAGCCACACAACACGACCAATTATGGCTTAATTGCGTGAGAAGTTTCCTGGAATCGTAGTTTCACATTTTTCCGACGTCTCGCCAATAGTCCCCGAACTCTAGACGTATTAAAAACCATCATTACTCAAGTTATGGCCGAGATACCGCCCGAAATGTGCGAAAAAGTTGTTAAAAATTACCTTAAATGAACCGCATGCTGCGAATCTGCCCGAGGCGGCCATTTGAATGATATTGTATTTCACACTTAGTGGCAAAGTCCAAACATTATAACAAAATTAAATCTTCAACCAAAATGTATCGCTGTGTGTGTTTTATTTAGGTTTACTGTTGAAACCCTTTAAGTCTAGTTCTGGTTTTTAATTTTGCAAACCAAGATTCCGACCAATATTTTCTACAAAGCAAGCTTTAGTGAGCTTTAGTTGACTTAAGGTGGGCAGTATTTAAAATTCGAATGGTGAATGACCTGGCAATTGTAATTTCGAAGTTCATGGGATATTGATTTTGGTTGAGCGGCGTAACATTTTGGGCGAGCGACATTTTTATAAAAGAATACATAACAGAGCTTCAGTTTTAATAAGGCAAACTAGCTTAATGAGCTGTCACTCTTTATTGCATCTAGTTTTTATGTCGCGAACATATAATTTAAGTGGTCAATAAAAACAGTTTGCCGAAGAAATAATATTTTGTTTCTGTCAGTTTTATGCCCAAAAGCGTTTAATCTGAAGCTCATCGCACGCCAATTACAGGGACATTGCGTCAGGTTAAGGTACCGCCTACTTCAGCACTACCTACTTACCTCTATAGACAACGGTTGCAAAAAAACATGCACGATGCATTAACACACAAGCTATCAGTCTAAACCCTAAATTTAACGAACGACAATATTTTATTCGGGCTATTAAAAATGTTAGCCTGGTACGCAGCTGTTCCGGAACGAAATTTTCCAGTGAAGCGTCTGCGAAAAGGCAGCGGAAAAAAATTAGTGGAGTGTTCCATCACTGTTACCAGCACTGGCTATTTATATCTGATTTGGCTACTCGAACTTTTCACTGGCTCCTTAAAATTGTCATTTGGGATTTATCTTTATCTACACTATTCACTTTAATGTTTTTCGATTTTTAGGCTCCTTAGGAATTTATTAAATACATACTTCTATTGCGAACGTACTTATTTCGAACAACTAATGTCATTTTCGATTTGGCTTTTCAGATTTCTGCTGCCAAATCGAACATTAAATCCGAGTTTTATGGGTTCTTGTTTGTGTCGAGTTGGCGGCAAACAATTTTTTTCACTTGCACTGGATGTCCATTTCGAAATAATTTAATATAAAAACTAGTTTCCATAGGCGTTTCTTTTTTCAAAATTTTTAACATTGAAAAATGGAAATAACTAGAAAAGTCTCTCAATTATGAGTATGTGTTGTGTTGCTTTTATTTTTAATATAATATTGTCGTCTTTAAAAACAATGTAATCAGAATAAGTAGCCCTAAAGAATTGCAAAAAAAAATGCGCACTTTTGATCTTTATATTTGAGTTTGTCTTTTTTTTGGCTCCAATATTTTTATAATTTGGCTCCATACCTTAAAAATCTGGTAACACTGCACTACAAATGTCAAATTTTCGCAAGCAAATAATGTCCCGGACAATAAACGTGTGCGTGAAGAGAGTGGAGAATTGTACCAAGCAATGTACTACCATTACCCACTTTTCCGCCTTCATTTCGCGGCAGCTGCGTACTGCAAAACGAAAAGGAGGGCGAAATTTTTCGTTTGTTCCGGAACAGCTGCGTACCAGCCTTTAAATGTTTTAAAAATGTTTTTAGTTGGACCTATTGAACATGCCCTTTCATGTATATTGGCTGTCAGTGTTTAAATTAAATCGCACATAAGGAATTTCTTACCATTTTGTTTGGTCGTGTTTTCTGACACTTCGTTATGAGCAAGCTGTCAAAAAGTTAAAGAAATTCTGCCGCTGGATAATTTGTTAATATTTTATTTTATTTCGGACTGTTTAAAATACAAGAAAGCTGTACTTCTAGTTGTTGGACAGTCTGAAGTCGGCAATAAATATTTGAACGTCAAAAATGATCCCTGTGACAAAATATACACAATCCGTATAAGAAGAAAAGCAACATACAAAATTTGGCACCACAGCATACTCCCTTCTTTCTGACACTTCATTATGAGCAAGCTGTCAAAAATAATAAGTTAAATATATTCTGCTTAAATTTTGTTTCGGACTTTTGGACAGTCAGAAGTCGACTTAAAATATTTGAATGTCAAAAATCATCCATGTGCCAAAATATCCACAATCCGTATACGGCTTAAGAAGAAAAGCAACAACTCTTCTATCTGTAATTAGTCACACGCATCTTCTTCTCCACAATGGTGTAATTATAATTTAAGTGACAAACCCTTCTTTTGATAGAGAGGGTGTGCCAGAGAAAGTTTAAATGGGCAATCACACAATGAGTGACAATTACACTTGCCATTATTTGCTCTTCATATCAATTATCACATTACACCATTGGGAGTCGAGTAATTATCATGGCGGATGATGTTGTTATAGCTACATGCACATGTGTTGACAGCTTTAATAGTTTGAAGTTGTGAACGGCTACGAGTTCCGAGAATACTCCGCCACCGCTTATTCAGAGCACGGCGCTTCTTTATTAATTGCATTTGCTGATGAGCTCATAACAAGGTTTGGATATTCTTTTTAATAATTTATTAATGAACGACTGTCAGAGTGAAATTTATGTGGCAGAATGCATGAACTTGATTTTTGCTGTTGTCGTTACATATTTTTATTTTATTTTTATTTTTGTCTGTAGCGTGTTATGATATGACAACAGGTGTAATGATGGTTATGTCAATGTTGAATGTATCTTGTCAGACAATACAAACGAGTTTAGTAAAATTACCCTCATATTAGGCAAGAATTGTATTTAATTGATGGGTGTATGTGTCAAAATGGTTTTTCAAGTTTGTGGCCTTCTTTCAAAATTCAGAAGCAATTTACTTGTAGGTCTGATTTATTGCTCGTAATTGGTAACTACCGCTTATATTGGGGAGAATGTTTAATGCCTAGGTAGATTTAAAAAAATGGTTTTGATTCTCATTGCCTTAGCGTTATTGAGCTGTCATAATTGACTTTGATGTTTTTCCGGTGTTTTCCCTTTTGGTTGTATTTCATGCATTAAAAGTTGTCCACCGCCTTTATTCTTTATTTTAACAGATTTTATTTTTGTGCGGCATTGATTTTTAGGACGGATTTTGGATTTGTTTCTTTGGGCATTTGACATGTTTATCAGTACTTGTTGCTGGTTGAAATTCTCTGAGCTGTTTCGAGCCAAGAATTTCCTTTTTTTTTGCTGTCATTTTCGATGAGACGATTGCGTTCGATTTAAACCGCTCACGCGAATGAACTTATGTTGCAGTTTCAGCCAGTTTTTTTTTTAATATGCTAGTGAGTCGTGGGAAATTTATTTGTTCGGAATGTTATAGAATAGGACTTCTGGGATTATTGTGAAAGGTCTATGCAAATGTATATCCAATATACTGCGGGGGTTCTAAACAATGTGGCATATTCAGCCATTTTACAAAATGGTCCAATTTTGGTTAATAATTTCTCAGATCTTGACATAATTACAAAGGCGTTCTGTAAAAGCTGAATTAAAAAGAAGTTTTTATTTTGCAAGCCATACGAAAGTCGTTAGGAATCTTGGTTGAAAATCGTGAATTCCAAACGATTCCAACTGATTTTGGTAGCAATAGCCTTAGAAAATATGTTCCCTTTTCAAAAATGACTTGGTTGGGAAATTATGGTAATATTGCGAAGGAAAAATAATGATCCCAATGACATACTAACACTTATATGAACTACTAACTAAAAATGAATGTAAAGCGCGATAATATACCCTATGCCTATATGCTCCAAGTGTCATGAGTCAAATACTCCGATTAGCTATTTTGGCAAGTTCGTTGAGGTTGAAAATGATTCATTGACAGCTGGATACTTGTTTACTGAACATCCATCTCATCAAACCAAGGTATTATTTTCGGCAAGCAATTAACACAACTGCACTCTACAGATTCGCAAAGGTTTTTTCTTATCCCGGGTAGAAGTAACTTGACAGAAACAGGTTAATTTTAAATATTTTTGTAATTTGCTACATTTGAAACATATACAACAGAATATAACAGTTTATACCACTTTATAACAAAACGCGACTGTAAACTGTTTTATTGGGCATTTTTCTACTTTTATTTATTAGCAATGCTAAGACGGGTGTTTAATAAGCCAGAGTTAGTATAATATAACAAGCACTTAAAAGGACTTTCATCCGTGATTTGTGACAAATTGAGCGAGAGTCCTTAAATACTACTAAAGATAATACGTCACCATTTCCTACATTTTTTTCCCGGTGCTACATTGTTTGACTTAATAACGATCGACGAGAACTAAAATCTTATACACAGAACAAAAGTCAAAGTGCCAGTTTTGATAAGTCATTCCTTATTTTGTGCGTTTGAAATTGTCGAAAGTTCAGGCTGGAACGCAGCTGTTCCGGAACGAAAAATCCCATACAAAAATGACACAACGAAATCATGAACGAAAAATTTCCACCTCCTTTTCGTTTTGCAGTACGCAGAGATATGATGGCAGAAAAGTGGGTAATTGTAGTAGATTGCTTGGTACAATTCTCCACTCTCTTTTCGCACACGCTTATTGTCCGGGACATCAAGGGTATTCACTTAACCTGATAAATTAATGCAGTTCGTAAATGTATAAATTTCTGCGGTGCTTTACGTGAACACCCCTCGGAAATGTCATTGTGTAAATCGCGTAAATCGACTGTCAAGTCGGCTGTCAAACTCAGCTGTTCAAATTATTTCCAAATTATCAAAATGCCGAAAGTAAGCGAAAAGAAGTAAACGAATAATTTATATTGGAAGTATTTGACGAAAAGGAAGGTAGAATTTCAATTAAATGTTCTTATTAAAATAATCGATCAACATAATTTCTAGTTTCTAAAAAAAACTCTGGAAACAAACAAACAACAGACAACTGTCTGTCAAAGTTTGACATTTGTGGTTTGCGCAACTTTCCGCGGTTGATTTCCGAGCCTAAATCGTCGCGGAAAATTACGAGGTCTGCGTAAACTATTCTCCATACAAAATCTGACAGTTCATTTACGAGGTGGTAAATTTCTGCCGTTTACGCAGTTTATGAGGCTTTTACGCGTTTAAGGGTGTACTCTTATTATTTGCTTGCGATAAATTTGGCATTTGTAGTGGAGTGTTACCAGTTTTTATAAGAGGTATGGAGCCAAATTAAAAAATCTTGGAGCCAAAAAAAAGCAAACTCAAATATAAAGATCAATTGTGCGCATTTTTTGCAATTCTTTGGGGTTACTTATTCTGATTACATTGTTTTTAAAGACGACTATATAAATTTAAAAAAAGAAACGCCTTTGAAAACGAGTTTTTATATTAAACTACATATTTTGAAATGTGTTTGTATAAATGTGTGAAAACCAATTGAAATGGACTTCCAGTGCAAGTGAAAAAAAATTTGTTTGCGGCCAACTCAATACAAACAAGAACCAATAAAAGTCGGATTTAATGTTCGATTTGACAGCAGATATCTGAAATATCTGAATATCCGATCAAAATCTGAAAAACCATATCGAAAACGACATAAATGTTTAGAAACTTTTAGTTATGCGAAAAGAGTAAGTTCGCAATAGAAGTATGAATTTAATAAATTCCTCAGGAGCCTCAAAATCCCCAAACTTTAAAGTGAATAGCGTAAATAAAGATAAATCCCAAATGACAATTTTAATGAGCCAGTGAAAAGTTCGAGTAGCCAAATCAGATATAAATAGCCAGTGCTGGTAACACTGCTACTTGTGTATCAGCTGATGGAACACTCCACTAATTTTTTTCCGCTGCCTTTTCGCAGACGTTTTGCTGTCCATGTGGAGACCACCGGGAAAATTTCGTTCCGGAACAGCTGCGTACCAGGCTTTCGCCATTAAATGGAGGTAACTTTAACAGCGCCTTTTGCTACAATTGTGGAGTCGATTAAAAATCAAACTGACCCGCTTGTTGCTTAGATTCAAATGTTGAATTCCAAATCAAAGAGAGGTCCAATGGAGTATGTCAGGTGTCATCAAAATTCACTAGTCACATCTTCAGTGAAAATTTAGATGCGAAACACTTGTTTGGCACAAGATATTTTACCCCGCAGTTTCAAAAACCATGCGGTAATATCTATTGGGAAATTATAACCGAATTTCAATGGATTATTGCTGAGAGAACCACCTCGCCGTTTTAAACAAACACTTTGGTTAGATTTTCGGCTGTTTCAAATTACCCCACTTGTTTGGGCACTGGGGAAGATATTTTCAAAAGTCACACTTTTACCAATCGATCGGATGATGAATAGCTTGTTTAATTGTTGCTCAAAATAGCTGTGAGTCCAACCAAAGAGTTTGTTTGCAAACAGTTGGCATCACTTTTTAAATGACAGTTTTTGTAAAAAAAAAAACAGGTATAAGGTTGAAAGTATGTAACTTAAAAAAAAGAAGAAAAGTTTGCCAGTTTATCCCTCAAATTCCCTCGAACGTCCGTAGCATCCTTGAACAATTTTTTTTTTACATTCTTACCAAAGAAAAACGTAAAGATCCGACACAGCGTCGATGTCGATGGAAGCGTCATTGTCGATGCTGTTGATTGATCTTCTGCTGATGCCGCTCTCGATAACTCGCATGTACCAACCGAAACTTCAAATTTTTCTATCTAATTCACTATTCACCGTGAACTTTCTTGCGCAATGTTACTCGAATATTTTCGTATTTTATTTTTTAACAATACACACCGTAGCCGTAAGTCGAATTCACGCGCCGCGTCTCATCGGATATGCACACTGATTAGCACGACGCAAAAATCACATGGAAATCTATTTCTTCTTTTCTTTTATACTTCAGATACATATATAACGTATAAACAAAAAAACACAAAAAGCAAAGCAAAGCTTTTCTAATTGCAACCGGCAAATGCACTTAAACAATCAACCCGCATAGAAAAGCTGATGAAAATCAGAGTTTCCCGCCTTGAAACGATGGGAAATACGATTCAAAATCGGTATGCAAAGCTTCACAGAAAAAAAAAAAAATGTATCTATCACGATGCTTGCTGATCAGGCCAACCGATGAGTGATAACTAAACGACGACGACTGACTGGCTTGACTCAATTCGAGCCCTCATCTAGCAGTCTTTGGAGTTTAAGTAAAGTTCGCGCAGTCGAGTTTGGAGAGACAAGAAAACCCCGCACTATAGACAGACAGACAGACCCAGCAAAACAGTGACAGACATTGACTAAGGTCAGTGGATTGTGTCTTGCTTTTGTGGTTTCCTATACGAGCGCACGCCGCCGGCTGATATTTGTTTCGGTGATTTAATTGAAATATTTTAATTCTCTTAGCGAATATAGAATTCCGCATCACCCAAAAGAAGATCCGTGCCGGCGGCGTGGTACCGTGTTGTAGATGGCGTTTCCGTGATTCTCCTGATGAATACTAAGCGGAGCAGTCCCCGTCTGGGAGGGTGTGTAACGAATTCGCTTATAGACGCGGAAGTTTTTGCTTGAGCGTGATGTGTAGTACATTTTAGTTGCCAAATTGGTACTAGAATCTTAAGTGCTGCGAAGTGGGCTCCCGACTCCCGAGACTCATTCATATTCGAGCGATACGCTTTTGAGTAATTTTAATTAGCCGTGTACGCGCCGTATATGAGAGTTATGCTTATTGCTTTACTGTTATTAGTGGATGCTTGCTGTTGTTCTCACTAGGAAGTCCGAAATGTAGAGTGAGGTGACTGATATGGGGAATTAGTGCGAACAGAGTGATAGAGCATATTTTAAGCGGACCGATTCCGATATTCTGAGCACACGACAGATTTGCGTACATAATATTCAACGTTGGTGGTTTTCATGGGCAACGTGTGATCCATAGAGATGTGCTAATGTCCATATAGTGATGCGCAGGCTTTTTAATTTGTTGTTGTGAAATAGGATCAAGCCTAGTCATGCAAAAGGGGTGTTTTTTTTACAATGAATCAAGGCGGATGTAAATTGGAAATGCGTCGCAAATAAATAAGAATGATTGTGTGCTTTTGAAGTATCCGTGGAATAGAGCTATAACTAGTCTGGGAGTGGCTCGTCGGACCGGGTTGAGAAAGACATCAAGCAAGAAGGCAATTGTCAACAAAATTCGAACCTTACATCCGAACTGGCATAATTGGTCGTAGTTTGGCCGATTTTCGACCACGAACTTTAACCAATAACACGACAAGCAAACTGGAATATTATGCACGACTTTGAACAGTATGAATGTTGATTGTTGAACTTGGAAAAGTGATTAGTTAGTGGAACCGGTTCGTATAGGACTAAGACTCAAGGTCCACATTCGTTTGTGTGATATTCTATTTTTGGGGATAATGGAAGGGACCTACAATTCTATGCCGAGCCCGAGCGACTCAATTAAAAAGCAGTTCTGCTTTCGTTTGCTTGTCAGACGTGTAAAGAGAAAGATATTGTTTTCGTACAAATTGTAGAACTCGGGATGTAAATCAGTTCACTCAATCAAGGCACTCAGAAAAGTGGGTGTCGCAATTTCGCCCTTCTATTTGTCCATCTGTTCATCTGTCCGTCTGCCTACATCCTGAACATTTGAAGTTTTTTTATTAACGTCTTGACAGATTTGTCTCAAAATTCGTATGTGGAACTACAGTTCGGACTAATTTTGTCTTCCCTAAATATTACTTCCTATATAAGGGCTTTCCAAAAATTGAGTTTATCAAAAACCACGCCATAGATTGGCATTTAATTCAACGTAGTCATGGTTAGCCGCATACCCAATTTTTCACCTTAAAATCCGAATAATCGTATTTTAGAAAATTCGATTTTTCTCGAAATTCCTGGAAAGATTTTTTCAAAAACGTATTTAAAGGTTAATTTAGGCTCACGCTTAAATTGAATGCTTATTCAGTTTTCCTCTACATAATCGTATGATGGATAATTGATTTGAAAATTTGTTCAAAGTCGGATTTTTCTATATTTTACCAGAAAACTGACGTAGCACTTTTGAACAAAATATATATTTGGCGTAAAATTGATGTCTTGAAAATGACTGCGTCCTCAGTTCTTAACAGGAGGTGTTAATAACAATATTTAAATAAACTGCCCGTATCTCAAAAACCCGTTTCCGACCTATATATAAATTACAACATTAGTTAGGTAATGCTTACATTCTTAACAACAAGGTGTACTCAGTTTTCAGCTAAACAGTTGGAGAATGGTATTTTTTAAAAAAAAAGACTAGGTTAGGTTAGAATCACGATTTGTTTACCAATATTTTGCTATATCACAGAAACCACGCTAAAAAATTCAAATAAAGGTGTATTCTACATATTTGTCAAAGGGGACCACCCAAATTCCGCTCTTTGTTAACACACAATATATTTTTGAAAACATGAAAATGTTAGGTTGGGTTAGGATCAGTCAGATCGTCACAAAAGACAAGACACCAGAGCGGGCCAATCGCCATCCCATTACGGTTAAAAGCTAAAATAAATCGCCCAAACATTCAATTTCCCTACAGAATTTAAGTACGGTCTCAATATTGTAAAAGGAACCAACCTCCTCTTAGTTATTAAGGAAGTACCTGCCGAGGTGCTTCCTTCTACTCCGAGCAATTGCTTGACAGTCACATAGAAAATATGAGATACCTTCCGCGACTTGCAGGTCCTCCTTCAGGAGCTGCATATATCCGCACATCATCCAAATGTTAATTGCAATATAAGTCCAATAGCAGCCACTCAAAACTTATAATGAATTATATAAACCCCACTACATTTTTTTAAGTCCTAATGGACATTTTAGCCTTTGTAAAACCAGCATCTACTAAGTGCAAATTAAAGAACTCCTATTTTACTTGCACCTACAGAAACTTATACTTATTTGAAAGTAGTGTGAGGCTGTGTTCCCAGACTTTGAAGACTGTTTTCCCCTTTTATTATCACCAAAAGCATTAGTTTTCCCCTAAGTTCGAAAAAAAAATCCCCTTCTTTCCACTAAGCGAAATTTGCACTTGTTTTTATAGGAAAGAATTAAAAAAATTTAACCGGTTTTATAAAAAAGCTTATAATATCCATATAATATAAAAATCGACGTAATTTCAATAATTTCCTTTTCTTTTAGACATAAGTTCTGTTTTTTAGCTTCGAACTCAGCAAAGCAAAGTATAGTAGGATATTCAGCACGCAATTACAACAACTACAAAGAGTCCTCGAAGTGTCAATTAGGGCACAGTTGTTGTAATTGCGTGCTGAAAATCCAACCTAACTTTGCTTTGCTGAGATTGAATCCAAACCGAGTGAATGTATTCAGATACACAAACATTCGTACGTAGACATTCGATGGGCTGTTTTCTTTCGCGTTTAATATGGATAATTCTTACTTTGAAATTTGTACTGAAAATTCCTTTAAATTTTATTTTCAAACATTTTACGTATGGAGGACTTTTGATTTTTTCCCCCTTTTTAAGCTCGTCCATAGTTTTCCCCTTTTTCATTCAAAATGCTTGGCGCTTTTCCTTTCAATTTGGTAGCACTGGTGTAAGGTAATAGTTTAGACAGACATTATTTTTGTCAATTGTACGTAGGTACTCTTACATACCTTCATTTCTAGACATCACAAAAGACACAATTAAGAAGCCTTTAAAAAGGCACACAAAGCGCTTGCTATTTTTGTACCAAAATAGGCGGAAACTTGCCAAAATTGACTGCTCTCGAGAACTGCTACTTAGCTTAATAAAAATGTTCCCCACCAAGAATTAAACTTTACCGAGTTTTTGAATATGCTTAACATAAATGTAAAGAGTATTTAACGCTATTCTTAAATGTTGTGTACAGTTTATTTGAGAGGGAATCTCGCTTCTATTGTGTACTTGCAATCAGAGATGAGAACTTACTTCCTATATGTAGTAGATCTACTTTATTAAATTATTTTTATACATCTGCTACGTTCCAACATATTTCTACTTTGTTGAACTTATGTTTATCCTACGTTTAAAACTTCCTTTAAGATGAATTGTATTGATTTATATTTGCGTGACTGAATGAACTCATCGCGAAAATCTACTACATTCATTCATTGTATTTCAGTTCTGCTTTATATCTTGCAGATTTACTTAATGGGGCTTACCAATACATTTCTCTAAATTTTAGTATTTTAGTAGTTCGCAGTGGCTATATTTTCCAAACAAATCCCGCAACTGTGAGCTTCCGTAAATTTAAAGTCAAGACTAAAATTTGTTATTAGTACGGCGCAATGTCTTTCCCAATTTGTTTCACTTTTAGTAAGCTGCTAAAATTAAATTTTAGCTGCTCTCCAACTTTTCTCTCCAAACATTAGCTAAAATCCTAGCTAAATTTTGACATAGAGTACGCTGTGGATAAGTGTCACAGGAAAAATGCTGTTCTTCAAAAATTAAATTCTCTCTTATTTCAACTAGGTACTTCTGGTCCATGTAATAATTAAAAAAGCTCATCCTTGCATCCTTTCCCGCAACAGAACACAACGATCTGTCACAATTTAGCTTGAGAAAATGCGCCGATCCATTAAATTGCCACGCTTAATTTTGACAGATACATGAAGTACATTCTTAAACAAAAGTTTGATTTTTTAGCTCGACCTTCGTACCACTCGACTGAAGGGATTCGCTTAAATTTATAATAAATAAATAAATAAATAAATAGTTGGCGCAACAGGTCTGTAGGGACCCTAGGCTTAAATTTAACTCAGCTAAATTTTGGAGAGAATTTTGTATGAGAGCTAAAATCTATCTCGAGCAGCGTACTAAGCTTACTTCGTTAAACTAATTTTAATATTACGTTCAAAACTTAATTTAAGATGCATTGTATTGATTTCATCGCGAAAATCTACTACATTCATTGCATATTTGCCTTCAGTTTTTCAAACAGAGAAAAAAATCATTTGCTTTATATTTAGCAGATCTACCTAATGTTCTTCCCAATTTGTTTTACGTTCAGGGCTCTGTATTCTCATTCATTTAGACTTCTTGCAATTAAGTAACAAAAAAAAACCAACCACACTTCCAATGAACGAAGAAGTTTCGTGCGATGCAGTCGTGCACTTTATTTTAACTGAACTTGCACTGGACGTGGTCATTTTTCCAGCCGTCGGAGATCATTTTTTTGCTGATAATCGATGCATTCTGAGCTCTGACAATGGGTACATTCAAGAATCTAGTTATCTTAAGTAGACTAGAAGTGTCTGGATAATATATATCTATATATATATTTCGAGAGATAATCGAATCAGACCACCATTGTCGGGTCTCTTTTCGTCTCTCTACCACTGTAAATCTTACTCAGAGAGACTCTCTGGATTTCTCCACAGTTCTTCTCTGGGCTCAATTCCTAGTGTTAACGCTAGCATCTGTTTATGGGAGATCCGTTTCATCGACTGGGTCTCGACCCATTGATGTCCCAAGATCCTCATTCTTCTGCCAGCCAATGCCGGGCATTGACACAGTATATGTGCCGCTGTCTCAGATTCCTCCAGGCATAGTCTACAAGTATCATCCTCTATAAGGCCCATTTTCCTTAAGTGATACCTGAAATTACCATGTCCTGTAGACAAAGCCACCACCCATTTCAATGTTCCTCGACTCATGCTTAGAACTCTTCTTTGAGTGGAGCAGGTCGGCCACTTTATTGCCATTTTAGCTTGTCTACATTGTTCCACGGTTGACCACCTTCTCAGGTGTTCTGCCGTGATCCATTTGTGGACAAGCTGTTCAACCATTCCTCTGCCAATTGAAGAGAATGGTTCTGGTCCCAGCAACTTTTCAGTTGACCCCTGTTTTGCAAGGGAGTCCGCCTTTTCATTGCCTTCGATCCCTATGTGTCCTCGTACCCAAGTCAGTGTTACTTCATTTTTAGATGAACACTTATTGAGTTTAAGTACGCATTCCAGTGCCAGTGATGTTGTGATGTTTGTTTGTTCCATGCATCTGATCACCGCCTGATTGTCCAGTGCTATGAGGATATTTCTTCCTTCCACCTGACACTCAAGCAAGTAGTCCAACGCATAAAGCAAGGCAATCATCTCAGCCTGGTATACTGAAGTGTATTTCCCGAGGCTAATGTGACGGGCAAGTTCCAGCTCTTCTGAATAGATACCGGCCCCCGCCCCGCCATCCATCATGGATCCATCCGTGAAAATCACTATTTCACCATTTCTTTTTTCTGGAAGTAATCCGTTCTCAATACGAGTTTTATGATTTCTTTCCATAATACGCACCCTTGTTATTCGATCCATAGGCATGTTTAGCTCCCTAATCTCGTCTTTAACAAGTTCCAGGATCTTCCTATGTCCATAGATCGTACCACGATGGTGCCATTTCGCATCTCGATGCAAGCGAAGTGCCGTTTGGGCCGCTGTTTTCTTAATAAATAAGTCTAGCGGTAATATCCCCATGATGACTTCCAATGCGCATGTTGGGGTTGTACGTATTGCACCTGTAATTCCCATACATGCTAAACGCTGAACCCTATCCAGGTGCTTCCTCACAGTTTTCTGAGAGGCTTTCGCCCACCATACAACCGAGGCGTACGTGATAATGGGTCTAGTTATCATCGTATACATCCAGTATGCTGACCTAGGCGAGAGTCCCCACCTCTGTCCACATACACGTTTGCACTGATGTAGTACCCTCTTTGCCTTCCGGACCTTCTCCTCAACATGGTAATTCCAAGTAAGTCCAGTATCTAGGTAGACTCCCAGATACTTAACCTTCTTAGTCATTGTTAGTTCCGATCCGAAAAGTGTTAAGGGCCGAAATTCCAGATTTTTCCTCTTCCTAGTGAAGACTATTAGATCTGTTTTCGCCGCATTAATGGAGAGCCCTTGTTCCAGACACCACCGCTCAACCACTCTGAGTGCATTCCTCATGATATCTGCTGTGACGTCCATGAATTTGCCTCTGGCCATTATTGCTATGTCGTCGGCATATCCCACTGTGTGAATGCCCGTCGCCTCGAGTCTGTCGAGAAGAGAGTCCACAGTGATATTCCACAGTGTAGGTGAGAGAACACCTCCTTGTGGGCAACCTCTGCTAACCCTTCCTCTGAGTTTTGAGGTTCCCGTCTGAATATTAATCGCCCTCGTATTCAACATATTGTCCACCCATCTTACCACCAGTGGGTTAACCCTACGTTTTTCCAAGGCTTGTTTCAGACTTTCAAAGCATATCTTATCGAAGGCACCTTCAATGTCCATTATAGTGGTCATCGCAATGCCCCCGGTATTTAGCTCTTCCTCCGCAACGCGTACTACTTGGTGTAGCGCTGTTTCTGTAGACATACCTACCCTGTATGCATGCTGTCTACTATTTAAAGGATACATCTTAAGCGCAGTACTCTCCATATAGTCCACCATCACCCTTTCCATTATTTTTAACAGGAAGGATGTTAGGCTGACTGGTCTGAATGACTTTGCCTCGGTGTAGTCCTTCTTTCCCGGTTTTGGAAGGAAGACCACATTTGCTTCCCTCCATGTTATCGGGATATAGCCTATTGCTAGGCATGCAACGTATATATTCCTGAGCCTTGGTGCAATTACGTCTATACCCCATTGCATTAGACCTGGAAATATACCATCCGGCCCCGCAGTTTTGAAGGGTGAGAATGTTGCTATCGCACCCTTGACCGCTTTTGGTGTCACGATCCGTTCTGCTTCCGTCCTATCCATCCTGTTCGCTCCTTGTTTCCTTGGAGCCCAGGGCTGAGCTGACTTATAGCTTCCTGGAAAGTGTACCTCCATTAGGACCTCATTTGTGTGATCCAATGTTTCCACCATCTCCCCCGCTCTATTACGAATGAGTCCGATCTTAGAAACTGGATCTCTCGAGACAATCTTTTGTAGTCTACTGACTTCAGATGTACTCCTCATACTCGAGCAAAAGTCCCTCCATGACTCCCTTTTACGTCGTCGCAGAGTAACATTTAGCTCTTTCTTTTTCGCCTTATATTCATCCCATGCTTCGGGTTCTCCCCTCCTCATGGCGTGATTGAAGGCCTTCCTCGCAGCCTTTTTTAGCTTTTCAAGTTCCCGGCACCACCAAGGCGCAGGATCTTGTTTTTCCACTAAAGTAGGTGTACAAGCCACTCGGTACGCAACTTCAACAGCTGATTGCAGATGCTTCAACTGTGATTCTACATGCCAAGTGTTTTTCGGTATTCCGAATGTCATTACATTCAGTTTTTCCTCCAACACTTCAAGGTATTTTATCCTATCTGTGTTCTTCGGAATTCTGATGTATTTCCGATCTTTTTTCCTTTTAGATCCATAGCGAACATCAAATGAAATGGCTCTGTGATCCGACAATGTAGCCTGATCCATTACCCTCCAATTTGATATTCTTTCAATTATCTGGCTACTGCACAGGGTAACATCGATCACTTCCATTCGTCTCACATCGACGAAGGTTGGCTCTGTTCCCCGGTTTAAGATAGCTAGATCCTTGCATGATACAAATTCGAATAAGGCTTCTCCTCTGTAATTATCGTTGGTGCTGCCCCACACTGTATTATGTGCATTGGCATCACAACCAATTATTAGATCCTCGTTCCTGTTCCTGCATGCATTCACCAAAGACTCTAACTCTCTTGTCGGAGGAGGTTCTGGAGAATCATACGGCAGGTATGCAGATGCTATGACAAAACTTCCCGCACCTGATCCTACTCGTACTGTTGCAAGGTCTGGGGCACACAGATCCGGCAATTTATATGCTTGAACTCCGTGCCTCACCAAGATACAGGACCTAATTCTTCCGCTAGTTTGTGCATAATGCAACTCAGCCATGCTATTTGGGAGTCCTCTAATCTTTCCTCTAAAGATCCAAGGCTCCTGTATCAGGGCTATATCAAACGAATCCTCATCAAAACACTTAGTCATCATTGCCGATGCTGCTTTGCTGTGATGAAGGTTCAATTGAATCACCCTCAGCTTTTCCCGGTACGGGCCCACCTCCCGCCCGACTTGTGTTGATCCCATCTCCATGGTGTCTATCACTTCGTCGCCCTACCGGGTGGCTTTCCAGGTTGAGTCTTTTCCGATGATCTTTGGAACTTCACGAATGCTATGTCCAACCCGCAAAAGAGTCTATCTCCTGCTTGTCTAACCAGCCTCGCTTCCTCCCTCGGACACCAGATCGTCAGCTTGGTTCCACCAATTTTTTTGTCATCATATCTTCCCACATGAATAACCCTCCATTTCGAAGTGTCCTTCACACAGGAATTTTGACGACAAAGTCTGGCAAGGATGACATCCTTGCTCACGGGTTCACCGGGAACGAAGATTATCAACCTTTCCACATCCTTTAGTATGTGAAGCCTGTCTATTTTAAGGTTGATTCCCTCCCATAGGTCGGTCATCTTCCCTACAGTCTCACATAGCCACCCCTTGGTTTCTTGGTTTACGCATTTTATTGCTATAATCCCTTCCTCCAAGGTTATCTCCTTTACACCGATATCACCTGCATTTGTCGGAAGTAAGTCAAGAGCCCTCAGCAGAGCATTCTTGAAAATACTCAACTGTGAAGCTTCTATCCCCCCCTCTCGACTCATGTCGGCAACACCCATTTGGAGATCGTTCGCCGCTGTCTGAGCAAAGGTTTTTACACCCTTGTCAACTTTGGCTCTCTCACTCCTAGCGTAAGGCTTTGCAGCATCTGCTTGCTTTGCTCTCCTTCCCATAGCTTGGCTCAGCTTTCGCTTTACCTTGCTTGGTCCAGGTTGCTCGGCCTTGCACGATTTCTGCTTTCCGGGTTGACTAATAGTCCGTTGAAAATGTTGTCCATCCACATAACCACTGGAGTGTGGTACCTGTAGACTGACCCCATATTGTACAGACTGTCCGTCTTCCCTTCCGCCTTCCGTCCCCTTCTTCACAGTTTTAGGTGGATTCATGGTCCCGGAACATTTGAACCGTTTCCTAGATCCACCGTCTTCTGGAGAGGTTTCGGTCGACGTCAAGTTGGCAACCATTTCAGTCAACTCCTCAACCGACTTACTTATGCCTTTCGCCGAGACAGATTTGGCCAAGGCCAATCTTTGCCTCCTTCTGACCCTCTTCATTCTTTGCTTCAGTTGCTGGTGCAACTTCCGCTCGGAGTCGGGACTTCTCTCCTCTTCCAATCCGGCTTCCGCAGTTCCGGCTGACCTCTTGGCGCATTTCTGCCCCGCATTGTCCACCTCCACTGACGATTGGTCTGCTAACTCTTTTGGTTTCCCATCAGAGTCCACTGACCCCTCGAGCTTATTCGGGTTCATGTCAGCACTTTCCAGCGCCTTCTCGACCCCTCCTAAGCCTTCCACCTCGTTTTCCGAAGGAATATTATTTTTATTATTTAAATTTAGGTCCATATATGTACCCACGAGTAGGGGAGAATTAAACGGACCGAATAGGCAGAGATCCCCAATACCTATCCTACTCAACTAAATTACAACAGAGGATTGAGCTGCCCCTGAGGAGTCTCCATTAGCGGTTCAATTACCCCTGAACCCTGTGAACAAGTAGTTTTACCTACCTCATCACAGCTCCCTCGACATTGCAGACTAGTCATCTTGGAGTTTAAGGGTTGATCGATTGATCGGATTGAGTCTTGGTTCTTCAATTCACATTCAGCTCTACCAGAGGAGTTGGGCCACTACCCTGGTCTAGCATCCTGTTAATCTACTTAAGCCGCCCCACCACGACAAGGTGCCCAATCTTCGGATAAAGGTAGATGAACTTACCGGCGGTTGGTTGTCTGGATAAGATGTAACCTGAACGCAAAAACTAGACAAGTCGGGAACGTCACTTTTCCTACGTCAGACACATATACGAACTGTCAACTTAGTTTTCAGTCTCGAATTTCTTCACTAGATTCGTCGGCGGCCCCTCCATAAATGTCAACTGAGACAGCTGCTCATATGACCGATTTCAGCCAATCAAAACCGAGATACATCTAGTCAGACAGCTGTCAGACTTACTAAACAAGATACTTGAACGCAAATGCAAATCGTATTTCTTTTCTGAGTGTTTTTTAATTACTCCAAAAACAACCCTGGTAATTTACATAACGATGTGTTGCAGTTAACTGACAGCTAATTTTTTTTTTTCACCATTTACAAAGTTGCTGTCGATTATAGTACATTTTATCTGATTCCCGATGTACTACTTTTTCATTGAATTTCGTTTAAGCTGCAGAACACTCGCCTTTTTATTACCATTCCCATTAAATGTCTACACAGCTGTAAATGGGGAAACATTTTCGCCAAACATTCGAAAAGACTCAACGTTGGTTTTAACATATCCAAACGGACACCAACTTCGCTCAGTTTGATGTTCACAATTGCTTTTAACAATCCAACGACAAAGCCTTATAATCTTCAACTAGTCTGTTAAACAATAAACCTCCTTTTTAACCACTCGACTCAAGAACTTTTATCTTCATTCAAGTCCACGAAAATAAACATCATCCAATATTTTTTCCGTGCACCTTTTTGCATTCTTCCAGTGAATGTGCGATCTGTTCATCTCTAGATACAGCCTTACCTCTGGGTACGGCAATAATAAACATCAATTGAAGGTTTTGCTGTTTATCGTTCAATTGGAGAAAAATCAAAAACCAAAAAACAATAATCGGAAATCAAAAGATACTCGAACATCAAGCGGAAGGAAGGAAGGTGTGCATAATAATTAATGGCAGAACCTCTCACTTTTTTTTTCTTTTTTCTTTCTTCTTTATTTTGCATTTTATTCGTATAACTTTTGTTAATTATTTTGAGCGGCACACATTTTTGTTTAATGGATAATAAACAAAACAAAACAAATCAGTTCGCTACTGTTTTATGGTTATTTTTTGCAATGAAAACCTCGCATCTGTAAAGTTCCATTAATCCATTTGTGCATGGTGTGCAGCAGTGGTCAAGGCCGTCGCAGATGTACCTGTTTACGAACAGATTATCAAAACATTTCCCTGCCGAACAGTTTTGAGACCAATGACTCAGGTTGCGTTATGCGAGGTATTAGCTTTGCTTGCTAGAGTTAACATGTGGTCAATGTCAATGTCGAGCTACAATTTTTGATTAACTGATGGCAGTTAATTGGCTTTTGTTGTTTTTTTCTTTCAGGCAGTAGTTGTGAGAATGGCTCATTCAAATTTGATTTTTTTTTCAAGTGTCGTCTGCGGGTGGCACTTGAACTGAGTGTGACTTCCTGAGAAATTGGAGATTAATGTGATGCAATCAACTAACCATTGGCACTGGTTTCTCATCGCAGATTGTGTTTGGTTTTTTTTTTATTTGTAAGGTGGGAGCTAGCCATGGCCTCAACCATAACAAAAAATATTTTTGCGCGGTTGTACGACGACTGTTGGTTGAAGTCCTAAGCCACCGCTGCTGGGGCAATACATCTGATTTGCTGTATGATCTCCACAGTTGGAGAATTGCTTCCGATTTGATAAAAATATAATGCCCCGTGTGGGCGGCCATTTTTGAAATCAGCCCCCTTGAGAAAATCTTAAAATTCTGTCTTCTGAAAGAGTTGGCCGAATACGATAAAATTAAAACTGAATGTTGCTCCATTGAGTCCTGTGTTTGGTTTAAGAAATCCATACCGGTTGGTGGAGTAGTTTAAGCGTAATGGGGTAACAAATCCGAATCCACATATACAGGCAAAGAGATGTCATTAAAATTCCAGCTGTGGGGTGCTTAATATTTTTTTTTACCATCAATAGGTCTATCGACTTTTAGAGCACTCGAGGCGTCAGTGTAAACAAATGGTTTTTACAAATTTGAAGGATGTCTTGTTTGAAATATAATTGCATTAAAAAATTAAAGTGCACGACTGGGTCGAACGTAACTTTCTCGTTCATCCAAAGTTTTATTGTAAACACCCGGCTTCGCCCGTGTAAAATGTGGTTTCAGAACAGTTGATGGAAACAAAATTAAGAAATTTGCTGTCTTGTTGGGGACACATTTTTTTGGCTGTTTTGTTTCTATCGACTAAGATAGTGATATTGGCTGCATTACTTACCCTGGAGCACTTTACATATAACTGCCCGTGCTTGAAGCAATTCTTGCTTAAATCAACTCCCGCATTTCTTAAAGTTTGATCCTGTTACTTATGGATTCTCATTTCAAAACAAACATCGAATCGAAATAAATAATTACTGTGAATTATTTGTATTCTTGATATAAACACCGCATCTCCTTTACCACACCCAGTTAAAATTAAAGCCTCATGTCAAGCATTATGTTGCTTATGTTATGGGAACTCCAACTTTTAATACCATTTTATGAGCATTGAGGCCATGGGCTGTTAAAAACGCTATTTAAAAACTCTACTCTATAAAAAACGAAATGGGTAATTACCCACGATCTGGTATCACTGAAAGCTATACCTATCTGATATTTCTTTCATAGAATTTTTCTTTTTTTGTAAGCAAAACAGAGGTAAACATATTTTTCCTACATATTTGACATTTCTTTTATGGTTTTTTTGTTCTTAGCAAACCACACAGCATACTGCCTCTGTCTGTCTCCCTCTCCGCCACAGGAATAAAATAAGGTTAAAAGAGATGTGAATATATTGCGCGGTTAGTGTATTTGATTTGAGAATGAAATGCATATTCACTCACCCAGGTGAAAAAAGTAGAAATGTTTCAAATTTTGCCTATTTATTTAAAAACTAAGTTATCGACATATCCTAAAATGTTACCGCAGATGTCCTCTATAAGCTGGTGTTTACTATATTTAAATGCTCCCAGTATTTTCGAACGGAAAGCGTGACAAAAAAAAAGCGAAACCAAACGATAAAATAAATTACTCTTGTCAATTTTTTTCCGGAATTTATAGCGATATAGAGTTGAAACAAAGTGGATATTGTGGGCCTATTTATCCTCTATAGGACTGATAAAAATGCATCAGAATATATTCAATAGTTTCTAAGATTTTTGCATTTAAAGACATGCAGTCAAATTCAATCTTAGTCGAACAGAACTACACCAATTTTATTTATATGATAAAGTGGGAGTTGCTGATTGTTGTTGGAAATATTTTTAGGGTGCATATTCAATATGGTTGACCAAATTAAATTAACCGGATTAGATTTTCATTGGAAGTTGGGGCATTGTTATTATTCCAAAATCATACCGAAAATATGTGAATAAAGATCGGAATTTGGGTAGTAATTTTTGAGAAATATAAAGGGTGATTTTTTAGCTGGTTTGGTTTTGGCAACACTGGTTTTGACAGCTGACGTGTGTTTAGTACCTTGTGTCACTGTCAAACAGCTTCAGTTTGGTTTGCAATTTAACCATGGATCGTCTTACAAATGAACAACGCTTGCAAATTATTGAATTTTACTATCAAAATTCGTGCTCGGTTCGAAATGTTCATCGCGCGCTGCTTCCATTTTATGATCGGCATTCTCGACCTTCTGAGCAGTCTATTCGGAAGATTGTGACCAAATTTCGCACCAAATTTACTTTGTTGGACATTAAACCACCAACACGTTTACGTACTGTGCGTAGTGAAGAAAATATTGCGGCCGTATCAGCTAGTGTGACAGAAGACCGCGAAATGTCGATTCGGCGCCGTTCCCAGCAGTTAGGCCTTTGTTACAGCACTACGTGGAAAATTTTGCGGAAGGATTTTGGCGTAAAGCCTTTTAAGTTACAGCTGGTGCAAGAACTAAAGCCAGCCGACCTACCACAACGCCGAATTTTTGGTGAATGGGCTCTTGGAAAGCTGGCCGAGGATCCGCTTTTTTATCGAAAAATTGTGTTCAGCGATGAGGCTCATTTTTGGTTGAATGGGTACGTAAATAAGCAAAATTGCCGCATTTGGAGTGAAGATCAGCCAGAAGCATTGCAACAGCTACCAATGCATCCCGAAAAAGCCACTGTTTGGTGCGGTTTATGGGCCGGCGGCATTATTGGGCCATATTTCTTCAAAGATGATGCGAATCGCAGCGTTACTGTCAATGGTGAACGCTACCGAGCGATGATAACAAACTTTTTTTTGCCCGAAATGGAAGTTCTTGACTTGCATGATATGTGGTTTCAACAAGACGGTGCCACATGCCACACAGCACGCGAAACAATGGCGCAATTGCGAGGCGAGCTTGGTGAACAGTTAATTTCACGTTTCGGGCCGGTCAATTGGCCGCCTAGATCGTGCGATTTGACACCATTAGATTATTTTTTGTGGGGGTATGCCAAGGCTAATGTGTATAGGGACAAGCCCGCTTCGATTGACGCACTGGAAGCCAACATCCATGCATTCATTCGTGAGATACCGGCCGATATGTGTGAAAGAGTATGCCAAAATTGGACTCAGCGGATGGGCTACCTGAGACGCAGCCGCGGTCAACATTTGCATGAAATTATCTTTAAACATTAAATTGCAAGGTTCAAACTATCGATTCAAATAAATATTTCATTCATTTTTTCGAATTTTTTGAGTTTTTTTTTTAAAAAAAGTTCTAAACCTCTTAAAAAATCACCCTTTATAAGAAATTGATTTGTTCGATTTGTTTGAGAAAAACTAAGTACGGGATCTTATTTAGAATACTTATATGTATTATCTTTAATATGTATTTTGGTCAAAATCGTTAGAGCGGTTTTTGTGAAATTTGCCAGACAAAACAGAACCAAATATTTCAAAGTTTAGTTTGAAAAATACTATTGCTTAACTATTTAGCTGAAAACCGAGTACCTGTGATTGTTTGGAACGTAAGCATTACTTGGTTTTTCAAGTTTTATCGAAATCGAAAATGGGGCTTTGAGATATGAGCAGTTTTTGAAATTAGCGTTTTCGGTGATTCGAATTGAAAATTAAGGACGCAATAATTTTGGAAACATCAATTTTACTCTAAGTTTGCATTTTGGTCAAAATCGTTATTGCCGTTTTCAGGTAAACCAGGGAAAACTATATTTTTCAAAAATGACTTTTTTCAAAAATCCATTTTACGAAAATACAGAGAAAAACTGAGTTTTCCATTAAGTTAGAAATGACCATATTACCTTAGAAATTAATTTTTGTTACAATCGTATGGACCGTTTTCGAGATATGTCCAAATTTCAAAAGTACCGTTACTCGATTTTTAGCGGAAAACTGAGTATGCAGTTATGTTTACCTCACCTACTTAAGCTTAAATGTAAATTTTTGTTGAAATCGTTAAAACCGTTTCCGAACAAATCAAACTGGTATGAAAATTTTGAATGGGAAGTACCATTAATATTGAGGTTACCATGCAAAAAAAAAAACGGCCGCGAACTGTAAGCCCCCAAACTTTAAATCCGAAGTTTGAACGAAATCCGTTCAGCCGCTTAGGCTGTAGGCCTCGGGACATACAGACAGACAGACAGACGGACAGAATTTTGCGGCCCACTTTTTTGAGTTCGCCTATCATCGTAATGTCAGAATTGATTAACATCTCGAGTTCGAAATTTTGTACGAATACAATATCTTTCTCTTGCTACGTAGTGGAGAAAGTCAATAAAGCAGCAACGAGGTCTTCACCATCACTTGCGCTGAGCCTTTTAATATCGAAGACACAAGAATCAGAAAAAACGTTGATGTCGCTGTACAGCTCGTGAAACGTTAATGTCGAGGTACAGCTCATATCGTTCATTCGTTTCATCGTCTCCTACAAAACCAAGTCAAACTTGAACGAATGCCTTATCCAGAATTCTTCTCTCCAAACTTCCGTTTATATCTTAGATATAAACACCAAGCTACGTCATTTTCGGTCCGATGCCGAATTCGCTCTGCAAAATCACACCAACTGTCACGAAAAAGCTGCGCAAACGCTCGTTCTCTGCTGTTTCTGCTCCAAGAGTGCCCTCTGATCGTGCTCCGAACCTCAAAAAGAAACACAACTTCATTTCAGAGCTCTGAAGTGCGACGTGTCTGAGAAACACGCTATTATTTCACGTAAATGGAACCAGTTTTCAAATGGGTCCTCAATCGACCTGCAACAAAACCGACTTTTGTCACGATCTCCCATGACAAATCAAACAAGCATCCGATTGTTGCACGAACATTCCACCAAGGGTATGCGCAAGATTCTCGTTTCCTGACCATTGAACCGATAGTTGTTAGCAATTCTCTCTACAGTTTCACAAACAAGCTCCCAACTTTAGTTATCCAATTTGCATCAGCGTGTGAAGGCCAAACGTCACTCTACGTCTGCTTTGACTTTCCGCGGCATAGTTGCTTCCGCTTTCGGTCGAAAAATTGTTCGAAAACTTTTATGCTACGCCATGCTCAGGCAATCTCCACCAAATACCGTCTGTCATACTCAGCTATTTATGTAGGTAGGTATCCCAAAGTGCACAAAGCCATCAAACAACACCGACTCTCCCACACACACACACCGAATAAAATTAAATCGAAAAACGAAAATCTGCACAAACCACTGAAGAGTTGACCATGACCCAACATAATCATTTAGCCAACAACAGCCATGACGTAGCAGAGCCACACACGAGCCGGTTTGGCAGTGCTTTCAAATATTTGTTCATTTAATTAATATGACGTCGTATCCATATGCGCCTACAGACCCACCACCACGCACCACCAGGCGCAGATGAAAAACCAAACTCTACACCAGCAGCTAACGTGCGGCGATTATGCTAATCGCGATGACCTTTTAGCGTTTAGCTTTGCAACAGCCGGCGTATGTGTGATAGTTAAATATTAGTTACCACTTTTATTTGGCATACTTCGCAAGCCCACACCCACCACGGCACTCAGAAAAATCAATACAAACCGTCGCAGAGTGTTAATCAATTCCAACTCAGCCCAAGGCCTTCGGTGGTGAAACTCTGCGGTATACTTTTAGGCGGAGATCCAATTCGCCATAGGGTGCGTTGTAATGCGTTTGTTCTTTTGTTTCAGGACAAACTCCTCAGCAAGCTCGAGGAAAGCGAGCCAGAGCCGCCCACGTCGCAGGAGGATGAGTGCGTCATCTGCATCAATGCGCGTGCGACGATGCAAACGTCGCCCTGCGGCCATCGTGTGGTCTGTCGACGATGCTTCGTGAAGACCATTCAAAGTGCGGTGGCGCAACGTTTGCTTCCACTGCGCTGTGTCATCTGTCGGGCGCGGGTGAATCGACTCACCTCGAGCTCCGGCACATGGCGGATCCAAGAGTCGGCCAGCAGTTACTCGATGGGCGCGAAAAGTTGGTCATCCGCCTCGGGCTGTATGCCACCATCGGCGAGCTCCTACTCGATGGGCGACGCTCACAGTGGCCATCATCAATTCCACGCGCACTCTGTACAGCACAATCGGGTTGCCCAGTCGGCCAGCCTGTACTCGATGAGTTCGGGCACCTCTTCACTGTCTAGCGCATCGAATCTGACGAGCTGCTCGAAAACGTCTTCCGCCTCGAGTGGCGTCGATTCATCAATCAGTTCGTCAGCCAGTTCCACAACGAATCGAAACTTTCTGGCTGCACCGCCCGCATCGGGCGGTGGTATACCCCATCATACTCATCATTCGACATGTCCCAGTGGATGCTCGGGCGCGATACCTCGCAAGCCACTGTCATCCTCATCGTCGTCATCGTCGTCGGCGGCGGGTACGACGATAAGCACCTATCCGGGTCGACGGCATGGCAAGGGGCGTTTGGCCGACCTGCAGAACCGCCTGCCACCCATCAAGGAATTTCGATCGCCAGCCAAGGTGCCACATCCTTCACCAGTTCACATAAGCAATCCGCGGTTTCGGTGAGTTTTAGAAAAATTCAATCCAATCCCCTCTGTCTCATCTATCTTCGTCTCTAGCTACTCATCGTATACGAAACCGTCTACTAATCCTCACGAAATGGTGCCACTGCTCACCAAGGACCCCTCACCGCCTCGTAGGGCATCGGCTGCCACAATGTTACTAGCTAAGCAATCGTCTGCCACATCGTCGTTGGGTCTGTCGGCGAAGATTAGTCCAATCACTTCCAAGAATTCGGTACCAAAGAGTGGCTTCTTGATGCCGCCACCGCCGGCATCCGCACAATCAAATGGTTTCCTAAAGGGGAAGTACACTGCTGCTGCGAACGGTGGCTGTCCATCAACCGCTGACCCAACCAAGGCCGACGCAATCAACCACGCTGGCAAAAAGTTCGTCGACATCAATGCAAACACTTCCAGTTCTTCCAGTAAAACTTTTCCATTGTTTAGTTGTAAGCTAATTAGCGACAGCAACAACAGCAACAACAGCAATAATTACAGTAATTCTCGTAACAATTGTACCAATAGCAATCACAATAATAACAATTTAACTGTAAATTCTCGCAATCTTCATCTAGAGGAGAAAGCCGACAATAAAAAGAACGAATCCGTTGAGCGCAAGAAAAGAGACGAGAAACTGAAATTGAAAGCGGAAAAGGAAGCTCGAAAGGTTCTTATCCCAATCACAAGTCTGACGGT
Source organism: Cheilosia variabilis (assembly GCA_951230905.1). Taxonomy (NCBI): domain Eukaryota; kingdom Metazoa; phylum Arthropoda; class Insecta; order Diptera; family Syrphidae; genus Cheilosia; species Cheilosia variabilis. The sequence continues at coordinate 54,834,109 of OX579680.1, read as the reverse complement.
TATCATCTTTTCTTGCATTTTATTTTTAGGAAGAAAAACGTCTCGCCAAGGAGGAAGAACGTATGGCAAAACTGATGGCCAAAGAGGAGAAGAAAAAGGGGAAAAAAGAATCCAAGGAATTGCTCCTAGCAAACGATGGCAATAACAAGAAGTAAAAAACAAAATTCAAATATCCTGCGAAAATTCTATCATCCAAATATTTATCGTTATAAATGAAACTCGTTAATTGTTAAAAATACATATACATATTCATTTTATAAAAAAAAAAACAAAAAAAAACGGAAAAAACTCTCTTAAATGCCAATTTGTGGATAAATAAAAGAATTTTGTTGTCTTTATACAAATTAGTCAAGTTTTGTTTGGATTGCTTTTGTTTTGAGCCAAGTAAATATTTATATTCTCTACCTTACCTAGTGTACATAAAACAAAATGTTTTGGAAGTCAATTGTTTAATACAGACGAGTAGTTATGTATAGTTTTTTTTTTTAAATAAGAAAATCATTTGATTGTATATATAAAAAGTTTTTAAACATATTGTAACCATTTTCCTACCACCTTTCTTATTTATACTTTTGTATTCGCCTTAATAATCGTGTTTTGTTGACTGTCAGTGCCAGCTGACTAGCGATACTTCAAATTAATGTCAAAATCTGTCAAAAAAAAAATGAAGAGCTCACGGTATATCAACAACAGGCCGAGCACTTGTATTCATTTTGTGCAGCGCATCTGTCAGAAAATGTGCAAACAATTCCCATACATTTTTTGACAGGGCCGCCATGACAGATGTGCAAAATTTGCTTTCAATAGGTACCTTCCTATGTGTTCTGTTGTCTACTGTCAGCGAAACTCCCTTCTAACTATACGCGCTGTAGTTCTAACAATTCGTGCGATTTGAACAATTTTTAAACAAAATTACAAATAGATTGTTGACGTAAGTTTGAAGTGCCGCTGATTAATGTTAATTGAACGCTGGAAATGACAATGGGTATGATTATGAAGTTTGATGGATGATCTTTGGGATCTACTTGATCCATAAAACTAGCTTTAATTTTCTTTGCGATTTCTATAATAATATGGGCAATTCTTTCTGTCAACGCTTGTTATTTGGCGTTTGACCTTGTACTTCAGTGTATATCGTTAGCTGTCAAAACAAGTTTGTGTTTCCTTTTAAGCCCAAACGCAGGCGCATCCGAGGCAGAGCTCTGCGTTTGTATTTAGAGTATTACCAGAGCGCACTCTATCAGCTCAGAATATATTGACTGAGTAGTCTGAGTAAATATCTGAACACGTATTCTGACAGTCCCTGGAAATCTAAAATTAACACTAGTCAAAATTCAGTCAAACTTCATTTCATTCTACCCAACTTTTGCGTAAGGGAACGAACTTCGACAAATGTGTTCGAATGCATTATCCTTAGAGAACAGACCTAACCTAACGTAATAATTACATCCAAAAAATCATCCATAGTGACTTACATAGTACAGTTTCGTTAAGTTTTCTGTCACTTGCAAAAGAGCGATCTCATTCGCATTTTTTGTACGAAATTTAGCAGTCAGCTGAAAATAAAAAGCAAACGCCAACTCAAGCCTGTTTACAGCGTTTAATAAAGGATCGATCTTGCGGTTGCGCCAACAGATGCACTGCAATCCAAATGACCTAGAGGTTTTTTTTCACCAAACTTTTTATTGAGATAACAGATAATCGCCTGCTGGTATCCGAAGTTCGCATACTAGGTAAAGAACTATTCACATGAGAGCGAATTGCAAACTGCGAACAAGTGAATATTCACAGTTTCTGACACTTCGTCCACATGAACAATTTTTTTTTAGCCGCATATACCCCCGTTTCAGTTTCATTTTTAAAGGTTAAGGTCGAACGAATTTTTCATTCGTGGGCTTATGGATCACGTCTGTATAAAGTCTGACAGATTAATTAAATATAATGCTTTTTGGTAGATCAAGCAAGTTTCAAGTCTAAAATACAATTAAAATTTGTTCGTAATTCGCCTATTCGCAATCCGCGCTCATGTGAATAACCCTTAACTATCAAAAGTGACATTTCCATTTAGTATTCAAATTAGATCGTACCTAAGTACTTACTAGGTCGATTTTTTTCGTAAGGTATTTGACTTACAACACATTTCCTACGGTGAATAATAGTAAAGCCCATTAGAGCAGTCTTTGCTTTATAAGTAAAAGTATACATATTTTGACAGAAAAATCACTGAAATTTTGGGACTCCAAAAAATTGAGAAATCGCTTTAAATCTACTAGAAGAATGGCCAAACTGAAAAAAAGGTCTTCTGTCCTTAAAAACTGTTTTTGTGTGTTGAAAACCATCTAATTTAAAGAACTTTAAGGTCAAGAGCACTGCGTGGATAAAATAACCCAACGGCTGTCAGTTTCATTTCCAGTTCAATTACGTTGTTAAGCTACCATATCATTTGTGTTCTTTTTTCCACAACAAAATAAAATTCCTCACTATCATAGCAAACATTTAATTTTCAAACACAAAAAGACTCAATAATGTACAAAGAATGTAATTAAATCGACCACCATATTATCATCGCAAAAAGAAATCAAAAGGCTTTACACTTTTTAAAGCGAGTTTTTAAAGATAAATCAGCTAAGGCCACAATCGTTGAGTCGCACAACGCTTTGATGACAAACAAAAAGAAAACTCTTTACAAAAATTTCTAAAATATTCAGAATTCACGCCAGTGCTTTAATAGCTCTGAAAAATAGTGCAGAGTTATGTCAAAAGTTTTCATACCGGCACTAGCACGTTATTTCTTGTTTCGATTTTTTTTTACTTATTTTCTACATAACTTCGATGGAGGTCATTATGAACGAACTCTATTCATCTGTCATTTATTTTTATCGGCGGTATTAAGAATCATTTTTTTAGTCTGACTGATAACCGTTGTTTGGGATTTTGCTACCTTAAGCTAGTATCAAAACTTGTGGAAAACTACATTTGACAATCAAATGTTTGAAGTGTCACTTCAGACATAAAATTTCGATGTAAACGTACAATAACTTAAGTAGTGGCCTACTTCCATGCGTGGTGACTTTAGTGTCAAATTAGACATATAATGGCGATGTTTTCCATACAAAAATAGCTATTGTGACCTACAAATAAATATTATTATTTGCATGGAAAGTATAACTATTGTGAATTGTTTACCTACATCTAAGTTCGAAACTTGAAATGGTTATTATTATTAGCAGGACACCGCTGCAAGTCGGTGGCATTTTCCAGTCGACTTCAAAAATGATTATTAGTACCGCGTTCACATGTTTTTTATTAAAAAAAGACACCTCTTAGATCTAAATAACAATTAACTGTTGACTATTACTAAAATTGCAATAAAATATTGTTTCTAAAGTTTTTACTATTCTAACTACTATCTCTCAACTATCTCTACTATTCTCACTTTAAATACAACAATTACAAGAAAACTTTACTTCGATAATTAAATTAAAACAATATATTAACAAATTAATGATATTCATCACCACCCACTTTCAATTCGAAATTAGAGACTGGAATAGAAAAGTAATAGAAAAGAAAAAAAAATAGTTAAAAACCTGTAAACAATTTCACAATTATACTTGTAGCTTATTTTTTATTAACTAAACTAATTGTAATAATAATAAAAGAAAATACAAAAAACATAAACAAACTTGAGGTTGTTGATATTTAAATCTTTACATTGTATAATGGTTACATTTTGAATTGTTTAAGTAAATAAGAAACTTCATGTAAAAGTAATAGTTTTGAGTGAAATCTATTATATAAAACGATAGTAGTAGAATAGTATTGAAATAATTATGTATAGATACGTTATATATTGAATTGCATACATATTACGCATATAATTAAAAACAAACAACAACAAACTATTTATTTAAATAAAAAAAGAAGACAAGTTTTAGTTTAATTTGGAAATATCTCTCTTTTGCATGTATGTAGGTGAGGACACGGGAGGTGAGTCAGATGGAAAATATAATCTGATGTCTAGAGTATGTATTAACAGTTTTTGTATTGGTTACCACAAATATCCACAATTTTGATAGCTGTCAGACGTCAGTTAGCAATCAAAATCTTGACTGTTGTGTTGATAACTTTTACACAGCACTTATTTATACTTTTATGTTGTTCACAGATCAAATAAGGAATAGAAACGCAGTAAAATCATTAATCTCATTTATTTATGAAACTTATTTTAGCAATAGCTGTCATCTGAGATATGTTTTTTGTTGTATGACATTCGTTTGCTTACTTTTCCTCGATCTACTAAACTTCCACAATCTAATTTATTTGTATGTACCTGCATTCGCATTTCTGATCAGCAATTATATTGTTAGCTGTCAAAATATGATCTGCTTGTATTTGAACTTAGACTGCTCGCTCAGTCAATTTAATCTGATCTCTAATCATGTTCTGGACGACATGAAGAGACACAAATTCTGGCTGAGATAAACAAGAAACACGAACTTTTTTTAACAGTACAGACTGTAGTCTGAATTTCTAGTGCTCTAGTCCATTATGTAATACGTCAGTGTCTGAAAAATAACATTTGCATTCATGTTTTAACAATTCCAGTTTGTACTTTTTGTAACCTCGAACTATAGGCCTTTTTTATTATGCTCAAATGATCTATATAGATCATGGATTTCCACGGTTTACAACAACAGTTGGATCATGTACTGTTGTTGTAAACCGTGGAAATCAATGATCTATATAGATCACGTACGTGATCCAACTGTTGTTGTAAACCGTGGAAATCCATGATCTATATAGATCATTTGAGCATAATAAAAAACGCCTTATGTTACTAATGTCAGACTTAAGACTAACACATGTGTGGGCTCAACAGCAACAATTTGTGAAGACAAACGTCAGACAGGTTGTTTGCGGAAAAGCCGATGACAGGAAAACCAACTACACGTACGTCTGTAATTCTTTCAACTAGATTTTCGCTTTTTTCACTGTCACAACTGTCATTACTTTTTTAGTTAATTTTGTTGCCAACGGCGGAAATTGGAAAGTATAGCTGAAAGCAAAGCTTCCTCGTGACAGTTCCACTTTCGAACGTTTGTCAGAGGTTTTCGAAAGGTTGTATTCTTATTTTCTATAAATTGAATCTGTCAGTCAGCCAATCAACCACCTTAAAGTGTTTCGTGTTATATCACTTAGATTCTCCTCGATAGACAGAAACTTAAATCGCAAATTGACCGCTGCGTATATGCGCCTCCATATCAAACCATCTGCCACTTTATTTTTAATTTAATTTGTTTTTATTTAATGAATGAGAATATAAAATACATAAGCATAAAAAAAAATGTTGAATTCTTATCGATCTCTGATGCGAATATCAGTTTTAACCGAAAGTTGCCAAACATCTATTCAGGGTCGTCGCATAGTTGCCGCTCAAGTCTCCAGAGCATCCATATCCTCCCAATTTATGGATAGCGGCATAGTCGTAACAATCGATGGTGCCATCGCCATTGCAATCCTGTCCGAATTTAGCCATGTAATTTTGAATAATGTTCGCCGCACAGTAGGGATCGTTTACGCAATTTGGATAAGCTATACACACAAGACACAAGGTTAAGTTAAATCACAAACAAAAAAAAAATACGCTGTGCTACTTACCAGTTTCTGAATCAGCTGGCTCGTTATTCAATGTCAATTTGCCACCATCTGACCAGTAGGCCCAGGTGATACGGAAAAGTCCACACACACCTCCAGTACAGACTTGCGTTTGATTGCAGCCGCTGATTGCCTCACAAATGCATCCAAGGCAGACGTCGGTGACTTGCTTGTTGGGCACTGCACCTAAATTAATTTATCAAAATTTAGTAACCAAAGATATCGTTAGGCATTTAAACAGTTGGTGTGTATAACCAGCCATGAACTTGAGATTGAATTTTATAGTTTTCTTGTCTGAATCAGGGGCAAGCGACCGATCATAATTAATCACATTTTGATTTGAATAATCTGTTGAGCGACAAGATGACCACACCCGCAAAAGTGTTTGCATTGGAGGTGTTGAAGATTGTGATTGAAGGTGCAGCTCGGGTATTGTTGTAAGATAAATCATTCGTATTTTAAGACCGACAAGAGCGGAATGCCCATCAGACAATCGAAATTCGGGTTAATAACATTCGCCGAAGTATGTCAAACTCATAGCTGTCAGCCGTAATGTTCCTTAATCCATTTGTATTCTAATTTCGTGGTCTTAAAGGGGGGTTTGGCATTCGCCGCAGGTAACTCCACCTAATGTATTATGTATGAACAAGGTTTTTTGTGTTCAGTGAACTTGTGGTCATTTGTGTGGCAAAAGAGTCAGAATAACGACGGGCAGTAAATTGGGCCAACGGGAAGTAGATAACGGTTTAAGAAAACTTATCGAAGACGTCATAGTTGACAGACAGGTCAAAAGTTTATTGGCTTCATTGAAATTGGGAATTAATTTCATGCAGGGAATGATCTTAGCTTCAGAAATGCGACAGGGTGAACTTCAAAGGAAGAACCTTAATAGGATTGAATGGAAGTAATCCAGCTTAAGTTAATGTGCGATTACATTGAAGGTTTGGGCGCGACCTTAGTCATTAAAGAATTGAATGTCCCATATGAATCGTGCGAATGAACTTGTGTGGATATTGTTCAATTTTTTGACACTTCTGGCTTAAGCCCACATAATCCCATTATGCTTGCCTCTTGAGTCTGTTTACTAAGAAATTGAAACCGAATTCATTGAAGTAGGTTCTAATGTGAATAGCTTCGAGTTTTGTAATTCGTGAAGTTCTGATCATATTTTTGAGTGAAATATGACAGCAACTACGATTATCAGTATAGATTACCAGTAGTTTAAGAACATTGCATCACTCGGTATGCAACACGAAAAATTAGAATATGCGATTTGACTGAATAACTCGTTGCATTTGAACAGCGTAGCCTGACTTCATGGCTCTATTTGCGCAGGAGGTCAGACCAGTCCAATGTTCTACCACCTGTTACAGCGTCATAAAAATATTGTTCCTACAATTACTATCGACTACGAATGGCTACGAGTATATTTATATATGGCTATGATTTGACCTTGAGCAATAAAGCTCCCATTTAAAGTAGCAAACGTCACTTTATTATCTACTGTAACTTCGAGTATATCCATTTACATAAAGTAGTAATTTGTTTAGTGGCTAATCGGTATTCCATTCGCAGACAAAACGCATTGAAAGGCCAAGTAGGCAAAGCTTGCCATAAATATCGACCGAAACGGTTTTGAGTTATTTTTAAGTAAATTTATCTGTCAATGAAGTGAGTTTATAAGAATACTAGTCAGTAGCATTTACTTTTTTCTACAATGATTCAATATTTTATTGATATTGCTCAAAAAAATTGACTTAGAGTCCTCTAAGGCCCAGCTTCTGATAGTCTTTTAGATGAAGGTTCAAGTTTAACTTAATTCAAAATTCGTATATTTTGCTCCCATACAAAATTCTCTCCAAAATTTAGCTGAGCTACATTTAAGCGAACCCATTTAGCTGAGTGGTACGCCGCTCGAGCTAGATAATCAAACTTTTGTTTCAGAATGTACTTCATGTGTCTGTCAAAATTTAGCGTGCCCATTTAATGGGTCGGCACATGCAAGGATGAGCTTTTCAATTATTTCAATGGACGAAAGCACCTAGAATCTGAAACAGTTGAAATAAGAGAGAGTTCAATTTTTGAAGGAAGTTTTTTCAAAGAACACCTGTTTTCTGTGGCACTTATCCACAGCGTACTCTATGTCAAAATTTAGCTAGGATTTTAGTTTTAGAGAAAAGTTGGAGACTTGATAAAATTTTGTTTAGCTCGAGCAGCGTACTACGCTTTATGTTAAAAAAAAAAACCCACGAATGTATGGCGTAGAACGGTTGCACGAGTTCGCATCCCTTGCGAATGCTGCTGTGCGTTATGATTGTGGGTGTGGGTAGTTAGAAATGCATTCAGAAATGGGCTTTAAGCCGTCATAAGCTAATAGTGCTAGACATCCACTGATTTACTTCTTGGGTACTCTTATTAAAAAATGATCAATCACGACAAATTATTTTGTAGTGAAAGTAAAAACCCGATGGGTTGACACAATTTAATGTCCACTGAATATTAAGTCAAGAAATTGAGCATAGTCAAAAGTCTATTTATTTTGTTTAGTCGCAGTATCGCAAGCGCTCGCTTAAGGTGTGCCCTCAAGTTCTATTGGACTTAGATGCAACCAATCTTCAATGTGACACTGAACCCATTCAGCGAAAGCCCAGACTTAATTTCCTACACAAGTGTTTTAATTTTTATCACTAACATAAAACTGTAATAATGAATCATAAATGTGATTGATTCCTATTGTTTATTTTTAAACACGTGCCTTAAATTTAACAATCATTATTTCCAATTTTATGAGTCGCCCCAGCCAATCCACGACCTTAAGCGAGCTTCCTAATTGCACCAGTGAATACCAACCTTATGTCTGAATTTGTTCCTCATTAAACCGATAACCGGTTAAATGATAGTACCGTATACTCCTTCTGTATAATTTTGAATTCCTAATCGATAAACGATTTAAGTCTAAGTCGCGGTTATAATCATTCCTATAAAAAATCTCAATTCGCTTGATTTTGCGCTTGTATTGTTTGTAATTTATGCAGATTCTCTGAATTGTGTCATTGTTTATTTAACCAATAAGGATGATTGCTTCTTATTCCAAAATCCGGGTTGTGTGGCACATTCTGTTGTTCGTTCTGATTTAATTGCTTGTTTTGGAATATTCAATTCATAAAATTGAATGCAAACAATTAATTTATTGTTCTGTTGTTAATTTGATGAAACAAATTTTAGATTATGCTAATGAAGGTTGCTAACCATTTGTCAGATTTACCGCAAGATTTCCTGAAGACAACCATTTTAGTTGTTGCTGCTACAGCCCTAATTTGCAAAACTATTTCCAGCTCATCGTCATTAAATAAAAATGCTAACAAATTGCTTGCGCTCTCCTATTATTTAGCGCTTAATAATAAAACTGGAAATTTTACAGCAAAGAAATTATTGTAGGAAATTATGAATCACTTTGTTGGGATATTGTACTAAGTTTCAAGTTGTCTTGGGAAGTATAGATTTATAGAACCTGAAAAACCAGACCAAAACGCAGCAACTCATGCTAGCCGGCGCGCAAGTATTGCGAATGGATAAATGGTTAGCAATTGCGAAAACTGGTTTATGGGATGCACAGCACATGCAATGCTGCGTTTAAAGAGCCATTAATTTCCGGACAATGTCTCGAAGACATTTTTGTTTTTAATGCGTGCATTTTATAAACAAAAATCAATCTGCAAAAAAATTGCGAGAAGTGACCTTGCTTAGTCTTAGGATAGGAATTTGCGTTTGAGTCGTGAGAAAAGCGTTTTTTTTTTGGTTCTTGAATGGAAATCCCCAAGAGCGACTTAAACTGGTTAACGATAATAACAAAAAAGAAAGAGACGTTCGGCTACACAAACGAATGTAACATATGACATTTATAGATTATTATTTTGCCACAAAAGAATGCGGATTTTTTTGACTACCATTGAGTTCGTACAATGAACTGAGATTTTTACTTTGGCAAATTAAGATCGGATTTTTGAATATACGAGAGGTTGAACTTGAAGAAAGTTTGTGGTGAGTCAAACCAAGTATCCATATATGAAACAAATTGACATCTAGCTATTATTTCTTATTGGAGACGTTGAAGTATCTAGTTAAGTCAGTCTGACAGCTGTCTGACTATATGTATCTCGGTTTTGATTGGCTAAAATCGGTGATATGAGCAGCTGTTTCAGTTGACGTTTATGGAAGGGTAGCTGATGAAAATAGTCCAAAAATTTGTGACTGAGTTCAATGTTGACAGTTGGGAATGTGGCTGACGTAGGAAAAGTGACATTCCCGACCAATATAGTTTTTGTGTTCAGGTTGCATGTAGTCAAGACCATTCTATCTACTTAAGCAACTGTATTTTTGAATGTTCTTACTAAATGGATTAGAAGGGGAAAAAACAACGAGCTTTTCGCGAAGCCCATCTTTTCTACTGATGGGCCTTCTTTCTTGTTTAAACATTAAAAGAAATTGTAGGAAAGTAGTAGTCGACTTTATGTGACAAGCCAGCAGTTTTTGTTTAAAAAACTTAAACCTTTCAGATTTAATAAAAATATACTTCCGATAAAAATATCATTTCAATTTTGCACTTTCTTAAAATCCTTTCAACAATTTTTAACCAAAACTACGCTCCAGCTGCAGGAAATCTGTTTTTGCTGTCACTTGGTTTTCTTTTCTTCTCATTTGACAGTCACGTCGTCGGGAACTACTCTACAAAGCATTTCGGAGAGCTCTTTCACCAGTGGAAAAGCTTGGAATCCTGATTCGCCTATTAATTTGTAGTGGCGATGACTTTAATAAATACATTCGATTTCAAAAATTATATCTATTTCGACATCTGTCATTTTCGGGTGCAGTCTTCCATAGATTCACTATAGCATTTTTATATGTTTTGATAGTCTGGACATTAATCTAGGAGAATTTGCTAAAAGTTATAGGAAACCGACTGGTGTCATCTCGTTTCCTCCGAGAGATGAACTGACAGTTGATAGGCCGTTTATTTGACGTATTTTTACTTCAGTATCTACTGTCAGGCCTTGAAGTTCTAAAGTGTTGCCAAAAATGGCCGAACTGTTTGATTGAATATGCCTGTTTGATAATTTATGCTCAGAAAGTACAAATTTAGTTATATTGTACAATTAATCCAGAAAACTGCCGTGTAATGCAATATAATGCCTGTTTTTTTGAGCTTCGATCTCAGCAAAGCAAAGTGAAATATAATTTTCAGCACGCAATTACAAAAACTACAGTGAGTCCTCGAAGTGTCAAGTAGAGCGTAGTTATTGTATTTGCGTGCAGAAAATCCTACTTTACTTTGCTTTGCTGAGATCGAAGCTCAAAAAAACAGGCACAATGACATGATTTATCAGAGAGAAGAGAGTAAAGCCAATTTATTTTATGCAAGAAGAGATTTTAATTTTCAACCAAAGTTCATGTTTATATTAAATTAGTTTCCAATATGTGTCCAAATACAGAAACCCAATTAAATCCACCGATTGTTTATTTTGTTGACCCCTAGAGTGAGTTCGCGTAGCTTCGGAAAAACCTACTTTTTGACATTAGCTACGCTCTTCTTCACACTTCGAGGAATCACAGAGTAGTTGTTGTAATTGCGTGGTGAAAATCCTACTTTACTTTGTTTTGCTGAGATAGAAGCTCAAAAAACATTCCTATTATCAGCTGAAAAACCAAACTGCTTAGTTAATGAGCTGATTATCACGATTTTGCACCCAAGCCCTAGGTTAGAGATAAGCGGGGAATTACGCAAAATTCGTCTTCATAAATGTTTTCCATTTGATCCTCTCGTCAAAACCATGAAGATAATATTTAACTTTAAAAATTGGCTTTATGCAACCTCTGGCTGAGTATTTAAAGCCGTCAGTTAGCTAGGTACGTGAACCTGATTTACTGACAAATTTAAAACAATTAAACGAAGACTAAAAATAACAAATTCTCTTCTTAATTTTGAAGACTCTAGTATACAAAGTCTGACAGCTAAATAACTTGATGTGTTTCAGTTTTTATGAACCTAGATTGGTCACGTGAATAATTTTTTCAGCCGACAAAATTAGTCAAAAACTTCTTGACTAAGCGACTGATAAAATATGTTCACTTTCTACTTTTTCCTTTGTTGAACCGTTGAAAAGGGCATTCATTGGTTAAAGTAATAAAACGCCGATGACAGTTCAATCAGAAAACATAATACGCCATACTAATAACAAATTTAATTTTTTTGATGGAAAATGTACCACTAGGTAGGTACTTCAATTTAAAATCGAAACTGATACGAACAGCTCTCACAATCGTTCACCTTAACCAGCGAACAAACGCACCTACGACTGACAGTTGTCATCTTCAACAACGAGCGCTTGTTCGTTCCCAATTGTTCCCCCTTCGCAACCACACGTTTTTTAGAGCTTACAATTAATTTCCTTACTTATATTAAATAACTATTGAATAATAAAATTATAACGTTTACTTAGCTTTGGTGTTTGCCTTTTTTAAAAAACTCCACCACACAACAGAAACTAAAAATGTGCAATAATATTTTTCAAGAAATGTACTACGGATTTTATGGAGTTGTTCCTTCCAGTGAATACGTTAACGTTGACACATCCGTCAACGCAACAGTCACAACGGATTGGATGTTGTGTTGGTCTGTTTGACTTGAAAAATATTTCGGAATAGGAGTTTTTCTTTTTTAGTTTAGAACTGAACTCGAGCATTATGAGCAGAGGTATTTATGAAACACATATGAGTCAAGAGCTCATAAATGTAGTTGTCATAAATGCATAAAAGGAATATTTATTAATTGTTATTTATTAAGTTGGTTAATTTTCAGCTCCAGAACAATAAGGTTCGTCCGCCATTTCAACTATTTTGCTTATCCTGTTTTTTTTTTTCTGTCAAATGCGACTGCAAGTGTCAATTTATTCTGAGCTCATAGAGCGCGCTCTGAACCAAAAAAGAAATACAAATTCTGAGCTAAAAAAGAAACACGAACATTTTATATAAAAGTTAAGGTTGCGCTCTGAACTAAAAAAGAAAAACGCATTAGGGGGAAGCCCGTATGACACTAAAATGTTTTTGCATTTTTTCTGCTTTTAAAATGAAACTAGAGCAGTACGAAAAATTAAAACGAAAATGCCCGACAGGAGTGAGTGCGTTTCATTTTAAAAGCAGAAAAAATGCAAAAAAAATTTAGTGTCATACGGGCTTTATGACTGAAAATCTGTGTTCGATTCCGAAACTAAAGCCCCTTAGATCACAGTGATGGGCAGGGTTAAATACAGCAGTAAATAAATGGAATCAGAAAAAAAACACAAACTTATTTTTCAGTGTCAAATCTCTTATGGCGTTTTCGATTGGAGAAAAGAATTGCCCTTTCTATGAAAAGAGCAAATCTAGAAGTGCTCTTTCGATGTATTCTATGTTTCATTGAGAAAAAAAGTGCACTACCAGGTCAATTCTTAGCACGAGAGAAGTGTCCGGAATATTTTTAACAAAATGTCAGATTGAAATGTTTGTTGTGTTATTAGAAACAAATTTTTCGCATGTGATCCGAAAATATTCAATTATGCGTGCAAAATGTAAACATAAATTGAAATATATTGATTTGGCTGTATTTATTATTGCAGAAAACAAAAAAAAAATTAGCCACAGAAAACCAAATCTCTCATATGGTGTCTACCACTATTACAAAATTGCTCCAACGAATTTCATTGAAAAGAGCTGTTCTGAATTTCGGGGCAATTCGCTCGGATCTTCAATGAAAAACGTAAAATTTTAATTGACAGTTCTCTGGTTTATTGGGTTGACGACATCGGGGCATATTTATTGCTGTCGGATTTTTTTTTAAATAATGAATGGGATGATTGGAAATTACCTACAATTTCGTTCTTTAAGTTTTCTCATGACAGTTAAACTCTCGGAGGCTTGTCAGACCTTCGCGAGAGATGTGGTAGTGGAAAATTTTGGAAGCGCAATCTCGGTGTTTTTCATGGGGTTAGTCCTGAAACTTATCACTTGATATTTTAGAACAATGTCCACTGAAAAAGTTGTTTATTATTTGCCGAAAAGCTTGAGGTCACTTAAGCGCAGAAGTGACAGTCCGTGGTGCTGAATGGCAGCATGGAAAAGTTCTTACTTTCATTATATTGCTTGGTCCATATAACTAGTCATAGTAGCGAAGCTAATTGGTACTTTCTTGCAGTTAGAAAACGAGTTTAGGGCTCCTAAAGTTGATAAGGAAACTCGCTGATTCGTAGTTGCAAGTTGCAACTATTACAACTTTATCTGTCTTATTTGGCACTTCACACCGATAATTCCATGCGTACCGACAGTTAATCACTATTTTTAATAACATTAATTACACAAGTGCCCTTAAATAAATTAGAATTTAAATTCTAGATGGCAATCATTTTTTTCCCTGCCAGAGCTTCTTCTTACTTGCTTCGGATCTTCACTTGCTTTGAAATAAATGTATAATAGATTCAGTAACTTTTTTCACACAAGTTTTTAATGAAATTCGCAATAACTTTTGATTAGCATCTTAATTCCTATTTAAAGATGGCATATTCTAGAATAACTGGATTTTCCTAAATACACGGAACTAATTCGCAAGTCTAGTTGCCTTAAACAATCTGTCTAAATCGTGCAACCTGCTGAATCTGAATAGCAGATTCAGTGTCAGATAGACAAGATACGCCACAATGATCACCATGTAACCATAAAACCGATGCTCACGTAATTTCTATATATAATTAAATTTACTATTCACGTCATGAATAATATACATATGACAATGGAGAACAAATCTAATGATGGCAAAAAGCCAAGCTTAACTCTTAATCAATTTTATAAACAAACCTTGACTGTTGGCCACGAGCGCTAGGCCCAGTAGCACTATCGATGCAACGGCAACAGTGTAGATAACTTTTGAACTCATTTTTTTAAAAATGTCTGTTTTATTTAAAAAGAAGATGGACTGAAAATACTTCTAGTCGTTTGTGTTTGCTTTTTGTTTTTGACTTGAGATACACTCACGGACACCGCACGAACGCTGATTTCTGTATTTGAGCTCCACCACGGTTTGAACGCAACTAACTTCAGATCAAGTGGGTTGTAAAAGTTTATTACCAGCAGTCTTGGCGGGTAGAGCTTTTGGTTTCTTTTTTTTTTGTTCTTTTTTGTTTTGTTCGTTGTTACTCCTTGCGCGGTGGAACGCGTTTTGAGCTGAACGCCGGAGGGGGGAGAGAGGGCTTCGAACATCTAATTCGAGCCTGATTGTAGCTTATCAAGACAGCTCAGATAGTCGAATCAGGAATTTCATTGTTCTCTTCTTGCAATAAAAACAAACGACTGGTGAATCAAGTTAAGATGGGATTAGTGTTGGGTTTCTTTTCTTTTTCTGTTTTATAGATTAAAAGTAATGCCCTTAAATCCTGAGAGTAGGATGACCTTAACATTCCACTTGGATAGGTGCACTGTTGAGAGCCTTGCCCTTGATACTTTTTCAAATCGAACCGGATTGACGAGCACTCAGAGCTCAGACCTCAGAGGTGCTGAGCATTCTTTTCTGGAAGATGATGCAGTCAGCCAAGCTTATAATCGAGGCAGATTTAGTATCAGAGAAACCCCTACAGCGTAGAAGCGGGTATAGTGTGGGAGCTGATCTGGTTTGAAATACAAGTTCTTGTTGACAGGCACTTCTGCTTTAACGTGTGCGACGTCATTTGTGTATGAGTAACCGTCGCATTCATAGATATTATGGGAGATGATAATATGAGCTTAGGGTATGTTGTTTTTTTAACTGACTGGCGCCATCAGTTGTGTTTGCTAAGGATACTCGGAGAAGTACATTCAATTTGGCATCGGATCGCATGTATTGGCGTCTTTTTAAAAAATATGTGGCAGTTGAGATGTGTCTATCAACACAAATAAGAGATTATTTGACAAAAGTCATACAATTGTAATGGAAAAATTTCTTTCTTTTCTTCTTTCGCTGTCAGGCTTCTGAAAAAGAAGCCAGGATGGAGTCTTCTTTTTTAAAAGCGTGACAGCGACTTTGCCTTTCCATTAGCAAGAAGCAGTGCAATTAAATTGCATGATCTTGGTTTCCAATTGACAGCTCAACTGCTACGTCAGTTTACCTCTTTATTTTAGCTAACAGATGGGATGCTGATCCATCCAATTGAAGCCGCATGTCTGCCTGTTGCAGTTCATAAACTTTTTCACACAAGTTCTGTTCCATTTCTTTTTAATTTTTGAAGTTTTCTAAATCTAACGATTTTTTTACGAATTTTTACTGAATGCCGTTCCTTAACTCGAAGAAAAGAGGGATAAAAGAGATCGTCTCCGAGAAAGCAAGATATTCAAACCATTCACTGAAAAAGTTACGAATTTTTCTTGTAGTAAAAATTGGAAAATCTGTCAGGCTATTGACAGATGTTTTGCAATTCGTTATCCTATTGGCATAGGTACGCGTGCATATGTTTCGGTTGGGCCCATTCACAAATCTAGTTATAAATATTAAGTCAACTAGACTGGTCTGGCGTAGAACTGAACGCAAAAACTGAATTGGTAGGGAGGAACGTCACTGTTCCTATGTCAGCCACATATGCGAAATGTTAACTTAGTACTCAGTCACGAATTTCTTGACTAGATTTGTCGGCTAACCCTCCTTAATCGTCAACTGAAACAGCTGTTCATATGACCGATCTAAGCCAATCAAAACTGAGATACATCAAGACAGACAGCTGTCAGATTACTAAACTAGATACTTGACTTTCCTCTTTCCTGCGTATTGATATGGTATCAATCAACAGAGAAAAATTAATACCTATTGATATTAGGTCTGTTTTTTTGAGCTTCGATCTCAGCAAAGCAAAGTAAAGTAGGATTTTTATCATGCAATTACAACAACTACACTCTACTTGACACTTCGAGACTCAGTTGTAGTTGTTGTAATCGCGTGGTGAAAATCCTACTTTACTTTGCTTTGCTGAGATCGCAGATCAAAAAAAACAAGCCTATTGACTATTCTCCTCCAGATTCTATTCATTTGTTTGTCAGTGTCACTTTTTCCTCTGCTCGAATGCTTTTAGTTCAGTGGTTCAGTATAAACTCTTCCATATACTCGGATTCATCAAAAAGAAGTTCGATTATTCCGAATCGCTTTCATCGCTAAAATGAATCAAGATTTGTCAGACTTTTGTGTGCCACTTTTTGGAATTTTTAAACTATGTCTGTTTCCTTACTTTTGTAGTAAGAATGGAAAAGACTGTCAAAACGGCAGTGGTGGGGATAAATTGTCTCGCAGAGAGAGACGCTTACGAAAAAGTTAGGGAACGCTTTTGTAGTAATCTATGAAGAACGACAGATATATAATTGAAAAATTCAAAAAAGTTGTACGAAAAGTCGTTAAAATATCTGATGAACTCGAAAAATTTGCTAATTTACGAACAACATTAGTTGATTTATCTACCTAGCGATGAAAGTGTTTCGGAATTAATCGAATTCATGAATCTGAGTATATGTAAGAGCTTGTACTGATTATACTACAAGTATTCGGGAAGAGGAAAAAGCGGCACAGCATTTAAAATTACGTGGAGGAGGTTGTCCTTTCTTACTCCGGACAGCGAGGAAGAATTTCGTCGCCACCAAAAGAATCTAAGGAGAACATTCAATTTTATTTTCCCGCCTGTTGATACCATTTTAATATACAAGAAATCAAAACAAATGTCAAATAGGACAACAAATTTCGAATCAGCTGTTAATTGACAGACTTTTCAATTTTTACACCAAGAAATTTGTTGAGTAAAAATTCGTAAGATTTAAAAGTAAAGGAACAGACCTCATAAATCTCTCTCCACTGTAATTTTGACAGTTTTTTTCATTTCAACTACAAAATATTTCCTGATTATCCTTCTTTAGCGGGATAAATTGACAGTAGTGGTAGGACATTAATAGAATTAATTGGAAGTAATCCAGCTTAGCTATAATACGCCGTTTGCAAATTATAATTCCCATTTCATTCGTTCCACTGAGCTTCATAATGCTCGAGCTCAGTTCAAGAACAACGCCTATAGTCTTCGTTCATTGTTGACACTTGCTTAAGCCCACATAACCCCTGGGTCCTTTTAAGGCAAGGACCAGCCTAAATTTATGTTGATTACATAAGTTGGCTGCCCTATGCTCCAGGAGGAGTTGAAGCGCTGCTTTGCGGCAAATTTTGCAATAAAATAAACGGTTCACATCCAGCTGATTCAAAATCCAAGTGGGTTGACGTAAATTCTTGCTTTATAACCTGCAAAAATTGAATCTTGTAAGCTAAGAAGTTTTCGTGTCGCAAAAACAGCACAAGATCAATTACTTTCTGTAGGTACACATGTCGATCAGCTTAACACGTTAGTTTGACAGAATTGCTCGCTACGCACATTAAAGTTGAATGCGTTCAGTTGGAAGTTAATGCGTTTGAGAGTGCGTTATCCTGAGCGATAGAAAATTTAAATGTAGAGCAATTAATATCCGTATGCATCCGTCGTCCTCTTTCCACTGAGGTTGGGTAGCCCGTTCTTGAGACGAACAATTTCTAGATATCTAGTCAAAGCTAATTCCAATTTACGAAGGTGGATTAATGCGAAGAATATGCGAAATATGTGTGACAACTCTACGTTGCAACGAATTCTCTACTTACACTTAACTGCTCTTCAAGGTAGCGAGTAAATATCGCATAGCCTGAGACCGAGCACAGTCAAATATCCCAACAATGTTCCTCGAAATTGTCGTCCCACTAATTTCAAGAATAAAAGAAATTGACTAGACCAGCTATACTCAACCTGCGCCCCACTTAACACAGTTAAATAATACTAATATACTAATAGAACTAAAGAATCGTTTGCCAAGATTTTTTTATAACAACAAAAATAAACTATGAAATATAAATAACGGTTCTTATTAATAGCTGAGTAAATATATTTATGTTGCGTTGCGGCCCGAGGCACCACGGCTAAAACGCCTTTGTGGCCCCTATTGACAAAAAGTTTGGGTATGGCTGGACTAGACCGTAGGTTTAAAATAAAAAAAGGACTTTCTGCCTCTTTTTAATTTCAAATAAAATGTAATGATAATGTAATAATATTGCATTCATTTAGGGGAACGCTTAAAAAGAGAAAATCCTCGTTCAAAATGCGATTTATTGAGAGAAGCTAATCCTTAGGTCGCACTAGGAAAGCGAGACCTTTAGCCAATAAAATTCCACCAACACTAGTTTGCGTTTATTAATGTATATAGCGGTTATTAGGTATTAAGTTTTTATAAAAACAATAAGCAATTTGCTCTCAGTTTTACTTTTAATCTGAACATTTGCACACAAATGCAGAGATGTTCAATATTCAATTGTTTAAGATCTATTTCTCTAGATGGTGCATTTCTACCCACGATCTTGCCAATGTCAAAATTTAAATCTTCTTTTGATTACCGCTATACCTAACTACCAAACAGCTCCTGAACCCTAAGAAGTAGCAAAGTGCCTTTATAAAAGTAGCTTAACGCTTTCATACTACGTATGCTCTTCGAGCACTATTTTGAAACTTGATTACTCAATTATTCAATTCTCTAGTCCCGGAGTTGTGGTATATACAAAAATACTGCTTCTGTGCTGTGTTAGTTCCCACTTTTATGATCATTCACAACCAGCGTAGCAAAAGAACCCCTCGGCAAACATGAAAAGGGATAATAAACGAGACAAACCCGATGAAAAACGAGTTTTTTTTGTAAATTATATTGTCACATAACAGAGAAACAGAACCCCTCAGCAGAACTTTTAGGCTTGCTCATTCTTGAACTTTTGGCTCTCACAATTTACCACAGAGCAGACTGATGCAGAAATCGAACTGTGGAGACTCATCGCACAATCGAGCAAATTACCGGACAAAGCAGCTGATCAACTGGTCCTCAGTTGAGGACCAGCAACAGACCGTTCACACGCAAGAAATAACGCACATCCCCAACAAACAAACAAACGAAACACATCCTTGCTTGAGTATAAAATAGTATTTTCTTTAATCAAGGCATTTTGTTTTTAAAATGTTCAATTGAATTGGACAAAAAGTTCAGAGAACACAGGCATCTCTCAGTTGATTCCAGATCTACGTGCGCGCTGTTGTTGGCTTAGATCTTGTTGAAAGCTGCAATGTCAACCGATTGGACAAAGTCCTCGAACTCTTGCATCTTTTCTTGCAGCAAATCAATAGAAACTTTTTCATCCTCGATGACGCACATAATTTGCAACTTGTTGATGCCATAACCGACCGGGACGAGTTTCGACGCACCCCACAAGAGACCGTCCATTTCGATGGTCCGTACGTTGTCTTCCATTGCTTTCATGTCGGTTTCATCGTCCCATGGCTTGACATCAAGCAGGACCGACGACTTGGCAATAAGGGCGGGCTTCTTTGATTTCTTGGCAGAGTAGGCGGCGACACGTTCCTCACGGATGCGTGCTGCCTCGGCATCTTCCTCCTCGTCGTCAGAGCCGAATAGATCTACATCATCTACAATTTTGGAAATAAAAATCGAAATAAAAACAGAACAAATCAAGTTTTCATTAGCATTTTCATACTAACCATCATCATCGTCGGCAACTGTGGGCTTAGCGCCAGCAGTTTGTGGGAGAGCCTGACCGGCCCAAGCGGACTTTTCGGACGAGTCGAACGATGCGATGTGCTTGTACCAGCGTGCAATGTGAGAGAAGATCGCTGCTGGTGCTTTGCCAAGTGCATCGAACACAGATAGATCAGCCTTCGATGGGGTGTAACTGAAAATGTGAAGAATTTCTCTAGTCAATTGACGTGTCATATCGTAGTTATCCCGGTTTAACCTCAAACCAAGCTATGGTATTTTAGTGAATTTTATTGGATTGGAAACTTACCCAACGATGTAACTGTTGTCGCCCAAGAATTTGTTCAATTCTTGGAGGCCTTTTGGAGTTTTAACATCACCGAAAGACATTTTTACTGTGTTTTTTTGATGAACTATTCGACCGTCCTGCAAAATGTGCTGCAACTTTCAATTCGTTTGACAACCGGAAAGGAAATTCGTAAGTGGGAAAGGCAATGCCATGTAGTAGATGCATTGGAATTTTTTGCTTGTCGGTGGTGCCAAACTATTTTTTATTGTTTTGTTTTGCTTTTATTTGCAAAAATTATGATAATTTCTTGTGTATTGCTTGAACCATAAAAACGGTCAGGTCTAATGAAAGAGTAAGGCATTTCCGGAGATTCGTCCTAAATACATAGTTGGAATGTGAAAAAATTCCAAAGGGACCGTCATTGAATGGTTATGAACAACAGAAGCCCGAAGACTCTTTCAAACCTCCACTGAATCGATTTTAACTAAATCGCTTAATTAACGAACGGTTACGAAGGCTAAACAATAAACCCCGCATATTTCTTAATGCGTATTTGACTTCAGCTAGCTAGCTTCCTTGGTCAGATTTTTTTCAATTCGGTTTAAAAACGACAGTAAAAGAATCCGAACAAAATCCATAGAAATTAAAATTCCGTTTGACACGACACATTTTAGCTGTAACCGTACGTACTCAAATAAAACAAGGTAGAATAAATTTGGGAAAATAAAAGAAAAAAATTAAAATGGTTTCAAACTAAACTTGGCACTACTTCCCGCCATCACTTTGACATTTCTATCCGCAATTCCACAGCTGCCACTACACAAACAACAAAAAAATGGCACACAAAAACTCCTCCACTCATCTCTTTCGCACTCCTGCAGTCATCGTATCCCCGTTGGAAAATATTATATATACATAAAAAAAGTTGCGCGAGAGAAGGATCCGTCGAGAAGTGTTTTCATCCTGCAAAAAAAATCCAATTTTCCTGCACACAAAATTGTAATTCACGTTTAAATTTATCGCCAAATTGCTCCCGAAATAACCCAAATCCTAGTGCAACTGTTTGTTTTTGTATATGTGCCGTGTTTTGCGTTTTAAAAACAAAAATAAAAAAAACTCAAAAGTGATGCTGATGAAGGTTTTTTTTTCATTTTCCTCTGCATATCTGTTGGGAAAAGGCATCGAGGGGGGTCTCAGTGCAAACAGAACTTGTTAAATAACAAAAAAAAAAGTGGAATATAGAAAAATCAGAACTGTGTCCAAAGTGATTTTACGGACAAAATTAGAGTGCTCCGGGAATGTCCTTAGAGCGATTGGATTGCAGTACCCCAATTTCCATAAGACGACCACCTCAACCACTCGTCCTAAGGACTTCCCATTTTATATATCCGTTTTCCGCTCTTCCCTTTTGCCAACCATCTTCATTCAACCGGTTCTAACGTTACAAATTTACTTCCTTTTTTTTTGCTCTCTTTTTAGGAAAATCTTCGTAAATTTCTTGTGTGCGTGTGAGGAAGTGAGTGGAAAAGAATAGAAGCCAAACCGATAAAAAAAAATAAACGAACGGACATTAGAAACTCGGTGCGAGGAGAGAAACACAGATTTTTCGATTGTGAAGTTTGTAGAAATTTAATTCTTCAAAATACACAAAAATATGAAGAGACGAAATGCCGATTGTGGCAAAATACGGCGACCGATAAAACGTAATAAAATTACGGAGGGAATGTACGGCAGGTGAGTTGTGTGTTTGACTGAAAATGCAATGTTACATGTTGGTCCTTGGTCTTCTAATACGGTCTGCGGATTTGATTCTATTTATCCTCAGCTGTTGCTAGGATGACGGCATGTTTGGTCGTGTTTCGTTTTGTTTGACCGGGAATACCCACAGCGTACAGTTGAGATTTGTGCTTTTGCCCGCTCGCACTCCCCAAAAGGGGCGCTTTAATTTCCGCAAGATTACTGTGCAATTTAATCGTCAGTAGGGATGAAGGGAACATTGATACAAGGCATCCGTCGTGGGGGTTTGTCTGCAGTCTGGTTCACTTTGTTCTGTAGTGGAACAAGTTGCCAATGAGCGGATATTTGGTTTGTATATTAGAATCTTCGATAAATCGATTTCTTCTCGAAGGATGAGAATTGCAACTCGTACTTTGTCCTGTGGGTTGATGCTCAATTAGGTAAATTGGTTTAATTGCTTTCATCTCCTTACCATCTCTTAGTATTGACTGCGGAGCCAAGGCAATTCAATTATCCAATTTAAGTGTGGTAGAGGTTAACTCGGTTAGCATCGAATATTTCTGCTGTTCATCCTGACGTTGCACAAGCAATCAACGTAAATTATCAAAGAAATCTCTGACAAGGCGGACGATCGAAAGCAAACGTCACCTCCCCGTTGTGTCCCTTAAGTGGAGAGTGGAAAGTTGAATTGCAGAGTACAGTTTATCTGACAGCTACTGAGAGCTTAGCAGGAAGGTAAGCTTCACTTTTAGCAGGACACTTTTATAGAGTAGAGCAAGCAGCGGTGGAATGTCTGTCAGAAGAGAAGGTAGTTAGAAGGTATCCAACCTTTGTAGTCTATAATTTCAACAGAACTAAGGTCAGTAACACCGCAGGTTGAATGACTGAAATTAGGACAGACCGGAGAACGTGGATATGCACAAAGCTGATGCTACAGAGGGAAAGCACAACCATCACGACTACACCATCCGATACTTGGGTTAGAAACGAAAGGGTACATGGCATTCGTCCGATTTGTCTCGCTGTGATCGACTCCAGACACACGAATGTCCGAACGGTTTTGAGCACCAAAGCCAAGGAACGAATGCAGACGTCCATCAGGGCATTGCATACAACCAGTGTAACTTTGGTAGCCCGCGTCTCCGTTAACCTTTCAACAATTAGCGCATCACGAGGATTAGCCTCAGAAGATTAGTGGGGACCTTGGGAACGTGCGCGTCGAAGTGCCTCCACCATAGCCGATCACAAACCCTGTTTCGATGGGAAGTTCAATGTACAATGAAAATGATACCAACTGCTATCCCTGGATCTATGCATGCAGAAAACTGACTGCTATAAAAGCGCGGTCCTTGGCTGACTGCCTGCAGTTGTTGTTTAAGGTTCTTTCTGCTAGCGCGGCCCACTTGAGGCCTCCTTCTCTAATATCTCTCTGCATTGGAGTCGAAAACTTTTGTACCAAGGCCCGCCTCATCCCACAGATCGTAGAATTCGCTGTTTAGTGTTTTAGGCGCTTGCTCATAAGCCATTTGCTCAAGGAAAAACTGTCGCACTTAATCCGAGGTGGACCTGCTTTTTGTTGAAGCCATCGTACTAGCTTTTCCAATAAGAGGTGTTATTTTGGTATTCAAAGAAAAATGTCATTTTTTGAAATAAATGATCGGATGTTTATTTCATAATAAAGAGGAAGGAAGGAAGAGGAAATGGCCACCACGAGCACGCATACAGGACCATATCCTTTTCATGAAATTTTCCATAACCAAGTCGCAAAGTGGCTACCCTATGTCCTCGATAGCCTCACGAATTTTATCTTTGAGGTCTTGAATCGACGCTGGGCTGTTGGCGTAGACCTTATCTTTCACGTGGCCCCAAAGGAAGAAGTCGCAAGGTGTTAAATCACAAGATCTCGGTGGTCAATTGTGATCACCTCTTCGAGAG
This sequence comes from Cheilosia variabilis, assembly GCA_951230905.1. Lineage (NCBI taxonomy): Eukaryota > Metazoa > Arthropoda > Insecta > Diptera > Syrphidae > Cheilosia > Cheilosia variabilis. The sequence continues at coordinate 54,809,853 of OX579680.1, read as the reverse complement.
ATAACACGGTCCGGAAACTTTTCCCGTAAAAGATCAATGGTTTCGTTGCTTGTGTGGCACGTAGCGCCGTCTTGTTGAAAGTAAACGTTGTCCAGATCAATACCATCCAACTCCGACCATAAAAAATCATTAATCATCTCTCGATAGCGCAATCCATTCACCGTAACTGTTGATCCAGCCTCATTTTCGAAAAAGTAAGGTCCAATGACCCCGCCGGACCATAAACCGCACCAAACAGTCACACGTTGAGGATGGAGAGGCTTCTCAACAATAACTCTTGGGTTTTCCGAGCCCCAGATGCGACAATTTTGCTTGTTGACGTAGCCACCGAGGTGGAAATGGGCCTCATCAGTCAAGATGATTTTTCGATGGAATGGACTGCAAGATTTTCACCATTTTTTTAGTGAATTTTAATAATTTCAATGCGTTGTTGAAGCGTGTATCGTTCCATTTTTAGTAATGGCGTAGTTTCTAAATACTTGTCAAATGTCAAAGAATAAAAGCTTCAAAAGTGACAGCTACCGAAATAGCGGGTCATAAACACACAATAACACCTCTCATTGGAAAGCCCTTTATTTACGTTCTAGCGTGACCTGTTTAGGGTCCACTTATGCGTTGTTGTTCTCTTTCCTCTGCTGGGCTCGTCAGGATCTACTCATCAGTCGCAGTCATAAAACAGTCAATAATAAATTGCCTCTCTCTCTCTCTCTTTTTGCAGCACCACAGTTCTGTACATGAAATTCCTGGTACTCTGGGCCATTGTGATAACAGCGGACTTTATGTTTATGTTTCGATTTGAATTTTTATGGCCTTTTTGGCTACTTCTACGCTCAGTCCATGACTCATTCAAATACAAAGGATTGGTAGGTTCTCATCACCATCACGCGGTGCAAACTTCTAATGTGTTCCCAATCGACTTGCAGGCATTTTCAGTGTTATTTGTATGCATAGCAATTACATCAGATTTGGTGTGTTTATTTTTCATCCCGGTGCATTGGCTTCTGTTTGCCGCCAGCACGTATGTCTGGGTGCAATACGTGTGGCACACGGGTGAGTCGAGTGTCTGCATCGAGCGATGGTGGGCGCATTAATCGAACGATTTCATATTCCAGACAAAGGAATCTGCCTGCCGACGATAATCCTTTGGATGTTATTTGTTTACCTGGAAGCAGGAATCCGATGGAAGGACACCAGGCACATGCCACACTTGGACTTGTGTCGGCCTTTTGCTGCCCATTGGTAAGTTGCCTTAAAAATATATATATATTTTTTTTTGTCATTCTAAGAATTTCTGTTCCGCAGCATTGGCTATCCGGTTGTCACGCTGGGCTTTGGCTTCAAGAGCTACGTTGGCTATAGGATGCGGCAGCGCAAGCAGCGCGAAGTGTCTAAAGAAAATGAATTCTACATGCAATTGCTGCAGCAGGCGCTGCCACAAGAAGAGAGTCAAGACGACATAACATTGTTGAACCCAGTGGGGGCGGCAATGTCAACGACGTCGGCTGTGACGGCTGCGCATAGCGCCACTTCCACACAGAACGGATCGGTGGCGTCTGTGGCACACCAGAACAATACTGACCCACATCAGCACAATCATAATCACCACAACAATCAGTTGGGCGCGTCAACGCTGACGTCGTCGCAATCCTCATCAGCGTCGTCGTCCACATCGGCATCGTCAGCGACAGCGACGAGCAACGACGACAAGAGCTATGTTCAAATAGCGGGACAATTTCAACAGCCAGGCGGCAGTAGTAGTGTTCATCATCAGCAGCAGCCGCAACAGCATAATAACCTAAATAATAATAACTCTAGTTCCAATTCAAGTAAAAGCGCTCAAACAAGTAATCGCTCTGAATTTTTCAAGAGACCCATAAAACTACTAAATTCACTTTGTTTGATAGGATCGTCATCCTCGGCAAATAGTAGCGGCTGCGGTAACGCCACCAGTTCCACAGCGGCCACTTCCAATGGCCATGTGAGTGGAGGTGGTGGCGTTGGCGGCGGCAACCCCAACAGTGGTAGCAGCAGCAGCAACAGCACGAAGAATAATCGCCGCAGTGTGGATAAGGAGAATAACAGTGGCAGCGCAGCCACCATCAGTAGTCGCAGCAATGCTGCCAACCAAAAAGACCATTTCTCTGTGTCGGCGGCGGGGAAAATGGCCAATAACAATAGCTATCACACAAGTGAATTGAATGGCAACAAAGATTGGGGGGATGGTGGCGCCGGCAATTACACAACCGCTACGCCATCCCAGAAAGAGAAGAACAGCAATAACTATGACAGTTCGAATGTAAGTTGCCATCAGCAACATCAACAGCAGCAGCAGCAGCATAATACAAGTGATTCCAGTTACGGAGGAGGTTGTGGATCTACGAAAAAGTCCACGACGACATCGTCCGCTGGCCAAGCCAATGGCAATGTCATGCAGTATGAAGTGGAAGAGGTGATCGAACCAACCGAGAAAGTCAAAGGTGAGTGTGTCGTTGGAATGAAGTCAACGTTTGATCGTTTCGCCTTACAGAATCTGGCCCCAGATCTTTGGGCCAGTGACGTGGATGCAAAGGGGAGATGTACCCTTTTTCCTAAATCTGTTCTTTCTGGTCTTTTGCATGCAGTCGCGCCTTACCTTGTAGTCCGACTGGCAACAGATGCTGCCCTTTCGGCTCTGAAAGCCCTTGCATTCCTCGTGCAACTCCCGCAGAACGTTGTGACCATCTCCATAGATGTGTCTGGTATCCATTCTGGACTGCGATCACCTTTTGCATGGCCAATTCGGCGAGTTAATGTCATCTGTTGCGTTTTTTCTTGTATCCACCTTTGCGACAGCCAGTTGAAGGTGAATTCAATTCAAAGCGATTCCAAATTGAACTTCCCTTTGTCCCGAAACCACGGCTTTGGAATTCTTCCTTTCTGAGCCCATTGCGATCCATATTTAATTTGAATTTCTTTCCCTTTAGGACGTCGTAATCGCTCCAAAAAAGACTCATCTTCCAAAGACAATCATCAGAATCACCACGCAAACAACAGCAATACATCCAATCACTCCAACTCAAATCATTCGCATCACCATCATCATCATCATAACCACAATAACAGCAATACGAATCACAGTCACAGTGCAAAGGACTCGAATTCGGACACTTCGAGTATATCGTCGTCGGCTTCGGTGGCCTCGTCAACGTCCACTATTGCCAATTTGGCGGCACAGGTCGTGTCGAAAATCTGCGAGAGCTGTCTCAAGCTGGAGGCCGACGTCAAGAAGTATCGCGCCGAAATCAGTCATATGAAGCAAATCGAGAACGAGTTGCGCCAGAAACTCGAAGCGAATCTAACCACGAAGAGCTGTTTGCAGGCCAAACAGAAGGAATGCGACGATTTGGAGAAACGCATCCAGGAGCTCACCAGTTTGCGACAACACGACATGATTACGCTGCAGAACACCGAACGGCGGCTGACCGAAGAGCGCCGCCAAAAGCAATCGATCGAAGCGCAGCTGAACAATGAGAAGAAGGCTCGCAAGGTGGCCGAGGATAAGGCCAGTCGTCCGGAGTGCAGTGAGGCGTGCAAGCAGCGCAAGCAGCAGATCGAAGCTGAACTCAAGCAATTGCGACGTGATCTCAAGACTGCCGAAGAGGCAAAGGAAATGGCCCAACAGCAGGGAAGGAAATTCGAACAGGAGGTGAGTGCGAATCGAATCGCCGGCGTTGATGGAAAGTCATCGGTGGTGTTTTGTTTGTTTTTCAGCTGCGGATGTTTGAAGCTGAAATACGAAGTCGCGACTCTCAACCAGGCACTGAGATGTTGATGTCGGCGCTGGCGGCAATGCAGGATAAGAATTGCACCCTCGAGAAGAATCTATCAGCCGAAACGAGAGTTAAGCTGGACTTATTCTCGGCTCTGGGGGAGGCCAAGCGTCAGCTGGAAATTAAAGAGAGTAAGTATATCGAGTGCAGCAGCTCACCAGGGTTACAATATTTTGTGCTTTAGGTCTCTACCGGTCGAAGAAGGACGAGGTGCACGACTTGAAGGCGAAAATTGCTCAGTTGCTCGCGGTTATGCCCACGGACAATCTGTGTTTGCCCACATGCAATAACACGGGAAGTTCTATGTTGCGCATGAATGATACCCCACCACTGCAGGGTCCATCCAGTCCAATGATGGGTCTTGGGCCGCCGACTCCCCATCAGCAAATCTTGAACAGCCATCAACTTAATCAGAGAGTGAACTCAGGGGTGAGCAGTAACCAGCAGCAGCAACAATTGCAGCAGCAGCAGCAACAACAGCTACAGCTGCAGCAGCAACATCAGCAGCAGCAGCAACAACAGCAGCAGCAACAGCAGCAGCAGCAGCAGCAGCAACAACAACAACAACAACAGCAGCAACAACAACAGCAGCAACAGCAGCAGCAACAACAACAGCAGCAGCAACAGCAACAGAACGTTGCAGTGTCACAATCATCAGTTGTTGGCGGAGGAGGTGTGCCGGTCTCACAATCGGGCACCTCGAACTTGGATCCGAATGCCAGTGTCTACACGCCGAAGAACCCGAACATGGTCGGCGGTGGCGGTAATCAAAATACCGATGCCTGACATAAACGCCGCCAAGTTTGAGGTTATTATTTCGATCATAGAATCTAATCTACGCCCCAGAGACACAGAAGCAAAACAAGAAAAAAAAAATAGGAGAGAGAGAGAGGGAGGAGAGTCCAAGTCAAATCCACAGACCGGAGAAAGTGAGCGAAATTTACTTTGAATTAATTAATTTTCGTTGTATGTATGTAGCGCGCTCCTTTTTCATTTTACTTCCACAAGAAACAAACAAACGAGTTTTTATTGTAAGTTTTTAATTTCACCCGATGGCCGGCGTTTCCGAAACTCAGCCGCTTAAACTGAAGGCACAATTCAAGTTGTAGAGTTTGTTTCTCCTCTCACAACGAGTTCAACGAGTTCTTATCGACTTTGGTTTGTTTGGAAACGGTTAATCTTTGATTTTGGTTAAGAATTTTTATTTATTTTCCATGTAGCAAGAAAGTAGAAATATTCCCCCGGGGCAATAGTAGCGATCGTTAATTGTGATCTACAAGTGTGCCCCTTCAAATGACAAGTTGACCGTCCTTTTTTTGGGAATCAGGCTAAGCCATCGAGCAGTCAAACATGTCAATTCTAGATTACAAATCTAATTAAAATGTTCGTTCGCAATTATAGAGTCCGTCGTATTCGGGGAGTTAAAACGCATGCAGCAAAAAGCCCTTGAAATATTACTTTTCAGGGTACATTTAACGATAATTGACGATCAAAGGATGCTTTTTAGTATTTAGTTAAATTCAGATTGTTCTTCTGTTCAACAGACAACTTTGGGACAATCCCAGTGCGTGCCTGTTCCTCTTGTTCTATTTCTCACATTGGAGACACGTTTGCGGGTATTTATTGTTAAATTATGAATGCCGAAAGTGACGGCTATTTTCCTTTGTGTGACTTAGGTTAGTTTAGGACTTACTTTTGATGGTGCTGCAGTCCGCGGGGGTTTTGGGCCTTAAGGAACATGCAGGTCGATTTATTTATGTGCCTCCGATTGCACACACGATGCTTTTGTGAAGGCTCCTTCTAATTTAGCGCGTCCGTTCGAATTTTATTTACTATTTCTATATCCGTTTGTCTATAGCCTTAAACCAGCTACCAGCTCTAAACTCCAACTACACAAACTGGAGGGAAAATCACACAGCAGGGCAATTCAACTAAGTTCATTTTTGAATGCCCTCTACAGGATCCGCTCTTCTACTTTGTAATGCCCAAATGTTTGCAAGAGTTTCTATCAAACGAAATTCGTCTGCGAATGGAACACTTTTCTTAGCTTTTCACTGTTGCATGGACTTTGCCGATTTTGTGTGTCAAATTTGGCTAAAGAACACTGGAACGTTTCTTTTGACTGTAACTTTATGGACTTTGGATTCTAAAAGGCCAACCCATAGCCTCCGACGTGTCCGTTGTATTGTATACTGACTGCAACTTATGAATGCAACCAATTGACCACTTTTCGTTTTCTACATCGCATATCCATAAAACAGACATAGCAAATGCAGTGTGACAGGACATCTGTCCCCTTGTGAGCTGCATTGACCTTTGGCTGTAGTCTGCGCATGTAGGACAGCACTTCTCGGACCAAATGCATGACATAGTAGCAAGACTTCATCAAACTTCTAATGTCTTTTTAAATTTTAAAGTTTAAGAGTGCTGTTTCAGTTGTGACACGTGTCGCCCTCTGTTATGAAACGAGATTCATGTTGTTTCACTTGTGCAACGTGTCGCCCTCTGTTATGAAACGAGATTCATAGTTGCTACGTCCGCATCGACCACTTTGTCTAATCTGCACCTTTCTGGTGGATCATGTCTGTTTTTATCCGCATTTTGTGCCCTCAGCTAAACCGCGTACATATGTTCGACGAAAACCGACTATTCCTCTACAAGACACTTGATCTCCCTTCGCCCTCATTAGAATTAAATTCTTTCAACGTGACTCCGCTTCCCGTTGTCGTTTGTAGTGTCAAACCAAACAACTGTGGTCGAATCGCCACTTCTGTGACCGAGCTATCCGTTCACGGAATAAAGTTGATTTTACATCTGAAACAAAAACAAATCCCGTCACAAAGTGCTCAGTCGCAATTTGACCCCTGGGGCCCTACTCTGTATTTCGAAAGTGGAATGTCGCATTTAGAATTCCGAAATGTTTACGGTGTACCAACCAATTAAAAAGCGGAAGGGGAAAGCTATTTCGAATGGGACGAAATAGAGAGTAGGGCCCCTGCTTTATGGTGTCGTCCCAAGGTATGTCATTTACGTTGCGACGGCTGTCCGAAGGTCCGTAGAAATATCCAACAACCGTTGGTCGCACGGTCAAACCAATTCAACCTGACGACCGTCCGCACGAACGTCGCAAAGTGAATGACATACTGTAGGCGGCTCGCTGCTTTGTCGGCGCAGTATCGTCGTATTTCTTGGTTTTCCCGGCATACATGTCTTTAGTACTTTCCTACTTTGTTTAAAACGCTGCAAAGCGCAGCGGTACGAACAATCTGTCTCTAGTGAATTGGTATTTACAGGATGCGGTGCTGACAAAATAACAAAATATGGGAGATTCTTTTGCTTACAGCCAAGATTCTGCAAGATTCCACTTCGGAAATATACCCCCAAAAGATGACAACCGGCTGTAAATATCGAATACAAGTACCTTCCCGACAAATCAGAGAATGGCTTTCGTTTTTCGTTTCCAGCCACTCTTTCGATAGAAACTATTTTTGGCCCAATATCAGACGACCTGCCAAAGATACACCTACAGAAAACCAATACAAAAGTTCAAACGACTGAAAGATGTCGTTGTGGTCAGTAGTTCTATTTGTTTTCTGTCAGGTACCCAAATGGGAGCGCTGAAAACGAAGCTGGCTTAAATGATAGTGCACAACTAATTCAGTTCAGCGACATATGACTTGCAAACGACAACAGGAACGTGAGCTTCCTGCCTTTGTACTTAATTTAACCCTTGCGTGACTTATTGTCTTAACCAAATCCCAACAGAATCTTCGCCAAATCCCGCTCAACTAGAACTAAACAGTTAGTCCCTCCTCCATCTTCATCTCTCTCTTTTGATCTCTGCAAATGCAAGTCCTCCGACCCTCCCTCCCTTACCTCTTACTCACTTTCTAATAGTTTTTGTTGTGATTATAACTATTCAAGTTTTTTTTACTATAATTTTTTGTATTTTTTTTTTTATTATACTTATTATTATTAATTTAAAACGAAGTGAAATGAAACCGACTGATTTTGTAATTTAATTTTTGCACCTTTCTTATTTTTTACGAATTTAAACCCAGAAGAAATTGCTACGTTTTTTTTCTATTCTCATTTATTAGTCTTATGATTTTTGTTTACAACAATTGATGAATTTGCTTTAAGTTTAAGTCAACAGAAGACAGAAAGGAAAGGCCGTCTCCTTAGTACAGCTAAACCAGCGAGTTGTGTTTCTTTCTGTTTGTCTAATTTGTTTATTTCCTTTTGAATAATAATAATCAGCCAATACGAGAGCATACAATTTATATTTATTGTACAAGAATAAGCTTATTATTAATTTAATATCGAATGACTAAAAAAAAAAAAAACACGAGAAACTTTAAAAAAATATATGAAAGTAAATATTTGTCGATTGAAAAGAGTAAAAGAGAATATTAATTGAATTGAGCGACGAGATAAAATCTACTGAACGATGATGACAACTAATGCGATTCACATCCTCCCATTTTGATTAATTAATTATTAAAAATTAATTTTTTTGAAATAAAAAAAAAAAAATAAAAAAGGTTCGCTAGCTACGCAAAAGAAAAAAACAGAAAAATAAATACCAACTACCAACTGATGATTGAAATACTCAAACAAAGTCCATTGGCGTTTTCATTTTGTTGTGGTGGGGCCGGTTTGTATTTTACAGGAGCAGAAGGAGGACGTAAAGTGTTTAATACCAGAGACATTGGTAGTGGAGAAAAAAAAAACACACCTGCAAGGCCGCGAGCTTCTGTTTCATTTATTTTAATTGTATGATTACATGTTAAGACGTGAAATTATCTTATAACGTAGTAGTTCCTTTTATTTTGTAGTAAGAATGGAAAAGACTGTCAAAATGGCAGCGGTGGGGGGTGTTCTCACAGAGAGAGACACTTGCGAAAAAGTTAGGGAACGCTTTTGTAGTAATCTATGAAACTAACAGATACGTAACTCAAAAATTCAAAAAACTTGTACGAAAAGTTGTTAAAATATCATATAAACTCGAAGAATTACTTGATTCACCTACCTAGCGATGAAAGTGATTCGCAATAAATCCAACTTCTTCTTTATGAATCCGAATATATGGAAGAGTTTGTACTGATTGAACTACAAGCATTCGAGGAGGAAAGGAAAAAACGACACGGCACTAAAATGTAGACTGTTGCTATTCGCACGTCGTTCGGGACACGTAACGAAATGTCAAAGTTAAATCGCGGCAAATAGGGATAATGTCGCTGGCTTAAACGACTCTAAACTCCAGTATTTCATTTTCGGGCACGATCCTGTACGTTTTAAGGTCCAACTTATTTCTTAAAACACTATTTTTAATGAAAATACCATTACGTTACGTCAATCCCGAAGCCAGACAAACGTCAGTCAGTACAAAAATAACGTGCGAATAGCCACTTCGTAAAATTTACGTGGAGGAGATTGTCCTTTCTTACTCCTTCAACGAGGAAGAATTTCATCGCTACTTTCTAAAAGAATCTAAGGAGAACATTCAATTTTATTTTTCCTCACTCATATGTCACATAAGACAACAAATTTCAAATCAGTGGTTAATTGACAGCTTTTTCAATTCTTACACCAAGAAATTTGTTGAGTAAAGATTCGTAAGATGCTCAGTCGAAGGGTAATATTTTGGTCTTTCTTTTACGAATTTTTCGAGTTAAGGAACAGCATTGAATGCAATTATGATCTGTGCGATCTTTTTTCAATTTCCTATAGCTTGCCTCTCCATCAACTACATATTTGCAACAAAAAGTGCAAGAACGTGATCCAAGCATTATTAAAGGTACTTATGGCTCCGTTTTACCGCCGCGCTAAAAACTCGTTCTGTTTGGCGGATCCTTTCGGAATTCGGAAGCAACATTTGAATTTTTATATTCTAACCTACAATAAGAACCAATTTGTTCATTGGGAAAACTAAAAGCCTTCGTAAGGTAAACTCTTGATACATATAAAGGAATGGAGCGCCCAAGTCATATTCTTGCACATCTTTTTCGTTAAATCTACCAACCAATGTTTCAAACCTTAGCTTCCCTAGCCTAATACGAGGTAAGTCACTTTTCATATAATAGACCCATGGAGGACAAACAGGGTCGGCATTCTGTAAGGCGAACGTTCAAACGTTTTCGTGTGCACGAACAATTTCCCTCTGCAACTTAGAGCAAACGAGTCGTGCGCACGAAAACGTTTTAACCTTCCAGAATCTGAGCCGGGTTTTTTTTTTAGAAGTATTCATAACCCCTAAAGCGTGCTTAAATATACAATCGAATAGACATTAGTAGCTCGTTTCCAACCTCGCTTTTCACAGGAAATTCTGAGCCCGTTTATCTGCTGAAACATCATCCCACTCAGTTCTAAAGCAGAAACAAACAGTAGGTAAGCCTGCCCGCCCACGATCAAATCAACACAAAAATGGAGGAGTGGAAATTCGTTCCCTGGAAATATAATTGACACTACTTGGCAGCACTATTGGATAGAAAAGATCATTCTTTTCCGAGTTGCCCAATCAAGTTTTAATAATTTAAGCCATATTTTTAATTTCGGAGAACATTTTTCCAGAAAATCTACACAATTGCATCAGATTTGACAGCTTTCGGAGTTTGTTTACCTTTTTTTCGCAGAAACGACCTACACATAAAACAGCATTAACACAGATGAGAAGACAGAATATGTAATATGTGAACAACTTTCCAGTGAAAATTCTCACACATTCTCATTTCTTTACTAGAATATGGAACCTGTGAGTTTGTGAATTCTACTCTGGCACTCGGCTCAGTATTTTTTATTCAATTTTGTTTATTAAATCGTGAGCAAAAACAAAAGAAACTGAAGCCAAATAAATTGGGCAGCATAATGTCCATGACAGCAAAAGAGTAAACCTATTGATGGTCGTCTTTTTTTTGTAAATCACACGGGTTAAAAATGCACCTCCATAAGTTTGCTCGCCTGTGCTAGTCACGCCATAAAATCTTGTCCCCCTTAGGTACCTACTTTGCTGCTAAAAGCAGCTCCATCCATCTGCTGCCATCAACAAAATGTTCGTAGCCGGAGTCACAAATCATAGTTACGGGGACACAGGTGCGATTCCACAGATCTACCGAAGAAATTCGTCACGACCATGTCATGCACATTTCCTTCAGAATGAAAGTCCAACTGCAGAATACGCGTAAACCTGAGCCTAATCCTTTCCTATTCCTACCACCTACCCACAGCAATCAACCTGGCAAACATCCGTCATCCTCGTTCAGTAATATGTGCGCAATGTGCTTTGTACGATCTTAACGCGCGGCCCTAACCACAGATTCGTATATTGTACCAGGCAAACATGAATTTTACAAGCTGCAGTAGTATGAGAATGAAGGACCATCGTCACTGATTTCCATGATTTGCATTTTTTTCTATGCATGGCTACCAAGCATACATACATTCTGCCGACTTCATATGCTTTGATTCACACACATGCTAGCAACTTACTTCCAGTGCGCTATTGGAATGGAATTTGTTTTGCAATGAGAATTCTTCCCATCACTGAGCTTCTATTTTTTCTGAGTGCCTGGTGAAATGGATGCGCCCACCTAAGAAAATGGGCTGCTGTGGATTTTTTTTTAAATCACGCGTCAAAATGTCGACGTTGCCATGTATACATTTTTTTTTCACGTTTTACTGTCGATTTTCTCCGACACTATTGTCGGATGGGGCACAAAAACCCTCAAAAAATGCCATAGGCAACTTAGCGGGAAGCAACCTTTTCGATCATTTAAAGTACATGTTCATTTCAGCACTCGATTCCAGAAAGAAGAAACCCCAAGTACAAAATAAACTTCTTTAAAACTTTTATTAAACTATGCGCAAGCTTTAAATTTAAAAAAAAATAAAGAAAGAAAAACCTTAACAAGATAACTAAAGATGAACCTTACGTAGGTGCAGTCGCATTCGATCGAGTCCATTTTAGGACAAACTCTCTCAGGCTACAAACTGCCAGCATCGACGATGTCTCCGTTTTCGCGACGACCAAGCCGCGACAGAAGCTGTCGTTGCTCTCGGCTCCGTCTGCGCCATTCGCCTTAATGCTGACCACGCAGTTGAACAGCTCCTCGCCGTACGATTTCTGGGCGCAACTTATGAGCCGGTCCAACTGCACCTCGGCCAGCACTTGCTGCGAGTCACCGCTGGTAGTCTTGTTTAAAATATTCAACAGTTTGGCGAAGTTGCCGCCTGAAATTCGTCCCGACAGGTTGGGCAGCAGTCGCAGTAACAACCGATGAATGTCCGACTGTATGTGCTGGAAGTTGTGGAACTGGTTGGCATTCGCCTTGACGGCATACCACAAATTGTTGATGATGCTGATTATGCCCTCGATGATGTCGAAGTGATAGAACTCGACCGCGGCGAGGACGCTATTTAGCCAGGGGATGATGCCCACATGCTCGATCATGATCTTGGAAGAGCCGGGAATCTTGACGCAGGTGGACAGGACCGAGAGGATCTGTAGATTTATGTCCAGCGTGGACATGCTGCTCGCATAGAATCCCATGAGAGCTTTGAAAGTGCTTTTCGTGACCAAAAGGAACAGGTCCGAGCTGCTCTTCACTCCGTTGCGGATGATTTCGACGATAAACTGCCGGAAGGCGTGATGCTCAATCTCCGGACTGTGGAAGAGCACATTGAACTCGGGCACGCAGAGGAAGTTGAAGGTGTCTTTCAGCCGCAGGAACATTGTGAGCTGTTTGTATAACGTGTGCGTGGGATCGGCGGTCATGTTGATCGTCTTTGCGAGGAACAGCCCCGAAATGTAGGGCACTCGAGGAATGCCGCCGTTCTTCTTGTGCTTAAGCCAGTCGGTGCGCAGGGCGTCCAGCCCGCTTTGGATGTTGTCGTACGCCTGCACCCAGAGGGGTTTCTCGAAGAATTTCCCGTTTTCGAAGTGTTGGCGGTAGCGCAGTTGGACACAGCCCGCTGCCATTCGCATTTCCTTGTCCTGGCTAGACAGCGAAGCGAACACAATCGACAGGAGTCCATTGTGGACAGGCCGCACTGGCTGCGAGTAGATTTCCGGCGCAAAGCACATCGACATGAGGGGCACTATGAAAGCCGGGTCGTAGCACTCGTCAAAGAGGTTGCTTCGCTTGGGGCAGAGCCGCAGTTCCACTTCGCTGAAATCACTGATGCCTTGTTCGATGCGTTTCTCGAGGAAATTACTGCCGAATGACGCCAAGTGAACGCGGTCTGGATCCTCAAGGACCACTGTTGGAAGCTGACTGCTGGGATCCAACCGCCGCCAAATCGGAAAGTTGTCCAGGGTGTATTCACTCACCTGGCGATCGACGAGGGACATCACTTGGGCCACAGAAGTCTCTTGATGTTCCAAATTCGCATGCTGGTCGTCTCGAAGGGAGTAGAACGCGATAGCTGACTCGCCCCAGATGAAGGGTCGGTACTGGTGCAGTCCCACGTCGGCCTCCTCGTACAGTTGGAGCAGCGCCAATGTATACTGATCGGACGGCGATAACTTGGCCTGATACGCGCCGAGAATCACCGGTATCTGCTTGGCCTCCAATGCGCTGAGGCACTTTTTGGCCAACGTGTGCAGCAAATGCATGAGTTGAGTTTTGACAGCGGTCGGCTGGATTTGCAGCACAATACTGTGGAACTTCGAGTGTGTGAAGATCATCTGGAAGAGCTGCCCAGCCTCATTGTTCTCGCCCTTGTCCTCGTAGAGTCTGTCGCAGAGGAATGCAAGCATCTTCAAGAGTTCTCCGTGCACACGATCAACTGAGGATCGGTGCTCCTCCGTCTCGCTCATGTACATGCCGGCTTTGAGGGCGGTCTTGCAAAAGTTCATCCAATTCTGCGACTGCAGGATCTTTCCAAAGTCAACTATCTGTTTGCTGGACTGCAGCCATTGGAACAGATAGAACCCGATCAAGTTGACTTTCTCCTCGTCGACAGCGTCTTTCTTCAGCACGATTGTGAGCATTTGAATGGCGAGGTTCACAAACTGCACGTACACCTTGGCGAAGACGTCGTTGTTCTCCTGGTTTTCGATCGACTGTAGGGCCTTTTGGAAGATCGCTCGGATGATCTTCACCTGGTAGACCTCCACGGAGTCGAACTTGATGTTCTTGTTGCAGAAGTCAATGCACTCGGACTTTGGCATGAACGCCTCGATCAGGCGGATGGATGTCTGCACGTTGTCCTTGTATATAACTCCAGCTTTTTGCGGCTTCTCTATCGTTTTCATGAACCCGTTCTTGTACTCCTGGTAGATCGAGCTTAGGAGAGCGTCCTCAAGGTCCATTCCGTTGGCGATGGCGATGTTAAGCAACGGATAGACGAGCTCTTTCTTGGAAAGGTTCGCTGGGAGCGCCGCGACAAACTGCGCCTCTAGTTTGGGCGTCCTTTCCAGCAGCAGACATGCCAAACGTATGGCAGACTTGGTCATCTTTCGATGGGTGAATATCGACGAAAACACCTCCACTGGCAGCCGCGGGATGCACTGATGGCATACGAGCAGGAAATTGTATAGGGCGTCTTCTAGGCGCTCGAGGTTGGCCTCGACCTCCAGCTTGGTCACCAGATCGATGTAGATGTGAGAGATCTTCTCCAGAAACGCGTCGCACTTTACCGATTGCTTTAGTTCGGCGATCCTGCCGAGAATCGCGACGAGTACATCGAGGAATATCACCTTCTGGCCACCGTTCGTGATGAAGTCCGTGAAGGACAGGCTCGACAGATGCTGGAGAATTTCCAAACAGTCCTCGGCCGACAGCTGGAAAGTTTCAATCAAACGAATCACTGGCTGCAGAGCTTCGGTTTGTTTTTTTAGCGGCGCCACCTCCTCGACCGTGGCCAATTCGACGGACTTGACAATCTTCTGGCGGAAATTGATGGTGAAGTCGGGGAAAGTCTTCAATCCGAAGGAGTGTACACAGTCGGTGATCTGTTGGAGGAAGTTCAAGAAGTTGATGTTGCTCCCGGTGTCGTTGAAGAGGCTTGTGGTGCGAATCATACCCAATCGGGTGTTGAAGATGTATTTCAGGGCCTTCTCCAGATAGGTCAGCTGCACTTCTTCAGCATTCTCATCCAATGACGTGGAAACGACGACCTTCTCAGTAGCGCAGAGAGCTTGCATGATCTTGAGTAGATTCAGCATAAAGTCTGCGGCGGATTTCGACTGCTCCACGGTGAGAGACTCAGACCTGACTGACTGCGAGACCAGGTACATCACCTCCTGAATGTATATCATCACAAGGCGGTCGTTCTGAAGCAGCACCTCCAAGTGAAGCTCCTGGCCATCGATCAGGCTTAGGGAAACCACGTTTTCGGTGTCCTTTGTGCGATGGAAGATCTCCTCAAACTTGATCTCGCCTCTATGAATTGCGGATTGTATCTCATTCAAATGTGGCACCAATTTGGCGGCTTTTTTGCCCTCTCTGTTGCCCATTCCGCTGTCCATGTAGTGACGCATTAGCATGCTGACCAAATCGAGGTATCTGCCGAGTTCCTTGCCGATTTCCACACCTTTGACGATGAGTGGATACAGCTTGCTCATTGTGAGATTCTCGACATAGCCCTGCACGGACAGACCCTTCTCAATGTTGGAAAACAGCTGCACCAACTGGTTCTTCTCAATCGGAGCTGGGTTCTCCACGTCTGTGGTCGAAACATCCGCCTTTGTGACCTGAAGTACCTCAATGAAGACCGCGGTGACAATGTCGACGGTCTCGGAATCCACGAAACGCAACGCCTCCAGCCACAAGTCAATCTCCAGGCCTCCAGAGTCGAAAATCCCCGTGTTGTGGAAGATCCCCCGCAGCAGTTCTCCGGCTTCGCGCTGAATCTCTGCATCGCCGCGAACGAAGGCGCTGATGAAGCTCTTTAGCACGTTGGCAAACAGATCCTCGTGGGGCTCCAGAGCCTTTGGGAATATCAATAGAATGGTTTTAATGGCCTTCAACTCAAGTTTGATATTGCCCTCGCCCTCGTCGCTGGAGTACAGCGGCCTCAGGAGCTTCAAGTAGTCCATTATTGTGTTGGTTTTGTTTACGAACGACCGATTCTGCTGGCAAATGATCAGCACCAGGTCGAGCGTGATCTCGAGGTGCTGTAGCACGTCCACATCATCTCTCTGCTGAGCTCGGATGGTTTCATACAGCGAGATCAGAATGTCTTCGACCGTCGGGAAGTTGACAAAGATGTGATTGAGCAGGTCAAACTTGAACCGCCGCAGGTTGTTCTTCCTCTGCTGCTCGCGAGCAGTGATCGCAGTCATGTAGTTGGCATACTGCCGGAACATGGCCAACAAGAGACGGTTCGCAGTCAGGCGGTGCTGGAAATCTTGGTTTTTCAGAGCCCGGCTTCCTGTGAGATGCATCAGCATATCAATTGGCAGACAGATGTCCTTGATCCAGAAGGAGAAATCTGTCAAGGTGATCTTGTCGATGGCGCCTTTCAGCAAGTTGGGGTGCAGCTCGTTGATGATTTTCACGATAAATTCGCAAGTGGGCACCCAAAAATGCGCCGAAGTGCGCATCGGATTGACCAGCGCTCCGAAATGCCGCACTGTATGTCGCGCCAAGTCCGGACAGGCTCTTAGGATCTTCAAAACAAGTTCGGTCTTCCGTTCACACATCCAGGGTTTGTCCAGATATCCGATGAGCTTTCCCTGCAACTTGTTGTGTCGCTGCTGGAAGTGCAACATGGAGTCGAAGGTGATGCCGTGCTTGCGCGACGTGAGCAGAGTCAGAAGGAATTCATGAACGGCCTCGGCAACAGGTTCCCGTTCAGCAGGATCCGCGTACTTTTTCAGTTTTTCAAAGGACGGCTCTGGAACGGAGCCCTTTCGAGTGCCAAACTTCGCTGCCATTGCCTTGGGGCCGAGCCAGCCATACAGACGGGCCAACGACCTCACGCAGTCAATATCGAAGACGTGCACCTTCTTTGTCTTCGAGATGTCTGGGCATTCCAAAACGTACTTCTTCAAAGTGTTTAGTACAACGCACACTGTCACATGGTCGTCGAAGAGCAGCCCCGATGCCAGCGCTTTGATGAGCATGCCCTTGTCGAGGATGTTCCGAATCAGAAGGATGTTGCCGTCCACTAAGTACGCCAGAATGAAGTGGATGTAGCACTTGCGCACCGTTTCGCTTTGGTCCAATTCGTACTTGGAGTGCGAGAGGAAATTTTCAATTGCTTTCACATTCGACAGGATATCGAACGACAGAAGTTGCCTGCCTAGTTGCGGTTCAGCGCACACAATCGCTGTCAACAGTTTCAAAGCGCTCTTGCGGTGGCCCAGATTGTTTGATTTGAGCAGACTTTCGATGACTGCACCGTGGCTCTTCAGGAAATACCGACAGGCGTGGACTGCCGATTCCAAATGGCCCTTCTGGTTGCTCAGAATCTCCATAACGACCAATTGCAACGCCTGGCAGAGGTACGAGATGTGGAAAACGTTTGTTTTGTCCACCCGTTCGAGTGCTTCAGCCAACTCGAGTGGTTTTCCACGCTTTTCAATATATTTGGCAATAATTTGTGGTTTCACAGATGTCAAATGGAGGAAGTGGCGGAGTTCTACAAAAAAAAAACATGATAGACGGAGAACTGAAAGTCTGCATCAGATACTTACCGGTTATGAAATCCTGCCCCCTCAGCTTGGTGCGAAAGTGCAACATTTTGAAGTCTTTGGAGAACTTCAAATCATCCTCGTCCGGCTCGAAGCCGGAATCATTTGTTGTTTCTTCCTCTTCGGCGGGCGGTGCTTCGTATTCCTGTTCCATCAATTCAGCCGGTGGATTTGGATTCTGTTCACTTTTTGCCTTTTTAGTCGGAACATTATTGGACTCGCCTTTTAGTTTGCGTTTTCGTTTATTTGTTTCTATCGCCATTGTGATTGGAAATAAATTTACACTTTTACACTCTCGAACGAATTTGTTGAAAACGCGTGCAACTTCAATGTTTAAAGGCGGACATGTGCTTTTTCTTATTTTTTGCTGTGACAGAAGATGACACTTCGCTTACATAGCTGTCAGTTGTTATGTCAGAAATGGGAATCAGCTGTGCGCGGCGTCTCTTCGAGACTCGACAGAGGGCATGGATTTCATAATGGGCAGCTTACATTTGTAAATTGTGTGGACATATTTTTGGCAATAAATTCTAGACAGAAATTTTATATAACATCATCACACCGCAAATATTTGTGATTTGTCGTGAAGGAAAGAAAAAACAAGGGAAGTTGTAGGCATGTAGTACATAGCCAATGCATACTTACAAGTCAGTTTTCGTAGGCAGAAATTGGTTAGTGACTTTATTCCGTCCAATAAAACATCGATGCCATTGCATTTTGTAATTTTTTTTTATTTGTTTTAATTCATAACTTTATTATTATTATATATATTTTTTTTTTGTTTAAATATTTTTCTCTCAATTTCGAAACAATTAAATTAGTTGTTAACTGTGTGTGTGTGTGTGATTAATTAATAATAATAATCAATATTTATAATTAAAATAAAATAATATTATATAGACAGAAAAAAAAAATAATAATAATAAATTGTGGAACAGCATCGCCCTCAGGTTTGACCGTCGGTGCGGTAAATCTGAGCTTTTTTGGTGGCTCTTAAATATTTATATAAAAAAATACAATTAATCTTGATTTGTTTTACTTTCTTTCGTGTGTTCTCTGTCTCTCTGCGGTCTGTGTACTGTACCCTCTATCACTTTGTGTTTTTTTTTTCTTTTCACATTTTTTTATTACGTACTGTGTGTTCAACTATATTGTTATTTTATACAGTGATTACAACAAATCCACTTGTTTGTTCTAACGTTTGGCTTTTGAATGCAGTTTTGTTTTTCATCTGTTTTTAAATTACAAACAAAAACAAGAAATAATTGAGATAAATGTAATGCGTATACATTGCAATTCTAAGTGTATTTACTAAACAAATGAATCAAACGTTCATGTGTGTTGTGTGTTCATTTGTTGGTTTCCTCAAACTGTGTAGTAGTAGTGTTATTTTATAATAAAAACGTATTTTCTTTTCTTCTTAAATATGCACAGCGTTTTACAAGAAGCTCAGGGGGGGGGGGGGGGGGGTTGGAGCTTGTTTGTTGTTTGCTTATATAATTGGTTTGTTGTGGGGGATTTGTTTTAGGCTTAGGTTTTACTTGTGCCCCTTCTTAAGGGAATCAACAATTTTCCTTTTTTCTGTTTGTTTGTATTAATTTAAAGGCTATGATACAATTACTACTATAAATGTAAATCTCTATGTATATAAAATGTTATATAATTGTTTCTTAAAAGGGCGCACGTGGTGTTTAAATCAGTTGTCTGCTTTTCTTTTACTGAGGAGATGAAGGTTGGTCTGTTGTGGTCTTGTTGTGTTGTTGTTCTGCTGCTGCTGCGGCTGTTATTGTAGATGTTGTCGTAGATTCATTACTAGCATCGGCACTTTTGGTGATCTCAGCTGGAGTTTCCTGCAAATACCATTGAAAGAATGTTTATTTTTTGTATTGTTGCATCACTTAGGGGCCGACGAAAACTGCGCAGGTCCCAAGCCTGTAGGGATCATCAATCCCAAGAGTTATTGCACAACGTGTTGGCGGTGACTAGTGAATAAAGAATAAACCAGCAACAGTCCTGGTTAAAATCTGTTTTGTACTTCACTCGCCGACGATGTTGGCAGGAATGGTAGTGCAGGCGGCTACAGAACCCTATATCGAGTTCTGTATTGGGTCCGCCAATTCGAAATGAGAAAGCCAATGACGTCTCACAAACCTAACAAGAAACAAAGCACCCACTCACCATATTGGCTTCAACTCTCTGGCGTTCGTGCATGGCATTCAAAAGCTCCCTCAAATGCTGATTCTCTCTGCGCAAGCGTTCCCTCTCCTGATCTCGTTCATTGATTTTTGGCTGTAACAAGAAAAGAATATGTTAGCTCATATCCACCGGAGGGTGTCCTTCGATTCCTTACCAAAAGTAATGAAATTTGTGAATTTAGGGTTTGGACAATTCCATTGATTAGATGACATGGTACACTTGGTTCTAAGGAGTTCGCATGTAAAAGGCGATTTGGTCCACAAAGTATTGGTCCGGGTGAATGACAGTGGAGACGACCAATGCTGCTGTTGCCATCGATTAGCGATAAGGTTGCCAATTTGTTGATGGTGGCCTGATAAAAGTAAGAACAAAATTGTAAAATTCATTCAGTTCACTCATGAAGCCGCCTACTTACCATCGTATCATAGGCATCATTAATCTCAATGTGTTCACTGCCCAGTGAATCGTCGGCGTAATTTCGCTGCTTCTCCAGCTGTGAGGGCTCCAAAGACCCATTACTGCTAGCCTGCTGCTGATGTTGAATGTGTACATCTCCATCGTCCTTGCTACTGCTTGTCGTCGTCGTCGTCTTTGATATACTCACGCTACTACTCAGTGTAGGCTCGTCAAGTTGCGTCATATCGTGTTCAGACTCTTCGGGAATGCTATCGGTACTAATTGTGCTTTGGCGCTTAATCAACTCGGGTGTGGTCGAGGCACGCGTTGCCATTTCGGCGGCTACCCCAATAGGTAGTGGAGCTTTGAATTGTCCAGCGGCTGCTGCTGGCGGCTTCGACAGTGGCACCGATGGCAGCCGCAGCTCGTCAATCTCACAATATCCATCGTCGTCCTCGTGGATTATCTGCTGATCCGCATCAATCGATGTGGATGTTGTCAATGCGCTATTGCTGGCGGGTGGAGTAGTAGCAGCAGCAGCAGCGGGCGCAGGTACTTCATCGGGAATCACTGTCGTCGCTGTGTTCGTCGTTGATGCAACACTCGACGGCAACGGCGAAAGCGACTGTATGCCCAGTTGCTCCTTCTGCGTTTTATGGCACTGATCACAGACCACTGTCGAAACAGCGGATATCTCCTGTTCGGCTGAATTGATCTTCATGTAGTCATTCAGAACTTCGGTCAACGACTGCACTTGGGCGTACGCAGCCAGCGCAATGTCTGAGGAGTCCTTGGGCGCCTCTGGCTGGGCGGCAATATCGACAATCTCATTGAAATGCTCTATCGGCAAACGGAACATATCACAAATGATTTTCTGCTTCTCCACGAGATTCTCACGAATTGAATTGTCCAGACGCTTCAATCGTTCGCTGGGCGTTAGCACCGGCTCAGCTGTGTGCGCTGGCGATATACTTATTTGTATTGCACTCGGTTCGACTAGCGGGCTATTCTGCATTAGCGTGCGAGTGTTATTGGAATTATTCGAATACAGGCTGCTGTTGTCGCGACGTGCTGCAGCGGCAGCGGCCGCCTCTTCAGCGGCAATTTGCAACTGTTGCCGGAGTTTCGCATCGTCCGTAGCTGTTGGCGAATCGTAGTCATTGTTGTTACTCTCGTTGCGGGATCCATTGCGACTGATGCTGCGACTGCGGCTGCCACCAGCGTAGCCACCATTGCCGCCGCCAATGTCTAGTGAATTATTGTTATTCGGTAAACTGTTGCGGTGTCTCTCTGTGGCGGGTGTACTCTCGCGATCACTAACATTATTGTTTTGTGTTGTGGTCGCGGCAGTTGTGGTTGCTGTCGCCGTGGCCGACGAGGGCGTCTGACGTTCGGGGGTACTTTCAAGTGATTCTTTTGTATTGGAATGCGGTAGCGTGGCACTGGCGGGATCATCGACCACTTCATGACTGCTCTTCGAGCGCTGTTTGTACTGTTCTGCGGCGTCTGATATGTGCTTGAACCATCTGCAATGAGGAGAAGAAGACAAAATGTTTTAGTTGGGTGTTTTAAGGAGCGCGCATTCACCGAATTGTTGTTCTTCGGTGTGATGAGGTTTCTAATTGCTTCGCCCTAGTTGGGACACATTTACTGGCTGAAATGGTTGTCCGCACGTGCATTTCTGGTCGCAAGTTCAATGCGAACGAGCACATATGACACTGTGAAAGTTGTGAGCTCTACTTTTGCGACGGACAGAAGATGCAAAGCCAAATTAAACAACTGCTTGCTGGAGTTCTCAACAGTCGAACACTAGAACAGTCGTAAGACCATTCCAAGAACGAACAGTTCACAGTATGAAATCGAAATAAAAAAAACAAAAACAAACAAATTTCGAAACAATATCTACCTTGACACCAATGAGGACCGCCTGCCGGTTGGCTCATTGAAACTGCCTCTGCGTCGTTCTTTCTTTGTTTTGCTCGGTGTCGAATTGGCACTATCCGATGTGGACGATTTCCCATTGGACAGTGTCAGAATTGCTCCATTGCAGAGACTCTTTCGACGCACTCCCGTGAAAATATCATCGGGTGATAGAAAGTTCATTGTTTTTGATTTTCTCTTTTGCGTATAACTCACGGTTTACCGAATATGCGATATATTTCTAATGAATTTCGCGTTGCCTTTATGAAATTGTTTATTTTTTTGTTCTAAAATTGTTTACATGGTTCTGTTGTTGATGGTTTCCTTTTTTGTCTGGATAAAAACAGATAAATGTCGAATTGAGTAAAATATACCAAAAC
The DNA here is from genome assembly GCA_951230905.1 of Cheilosia variabilis. Classification (NCBI taxonomy): domain Eukaryota; kingdom Metazoa; phylum Arthropoda; class Insecta; order Diptera; family Syrphidae; genus Cheilosia; species Cheilosia variabilis. The sequence continues at coordinate 54,787,513 of OX579680.1, read as the reverse complement.
TCATTTGGCAGACTGTATTGCGTACAATAAGGATATTTCGAGTCCAAATCATAAATGTTAGTGACCATGTGCAATAAAAAGAAAGAGTATAATAATTACATGATGAAATAACGTTTCGGTTCAATAAATTTTTATTTTTATTGCGCACACTTTTGTTTTTTTTACCCCCTCGTTTCGCACAATGATTGATCCAGGAGAGATTTATTTACGAGCGGGCTGGCGAAGAAATAGTTTGTGTTGGCGGACAGGATTGGGTTGTTAAAATGTCAAAATGTTGGAGACAATAAAACTCAGGAAACTACTAAAATTGAATACTAATGAAATACACATACACTCATGCGATCTAAGTGATCCATGGGGAAATGGATAAATTTGGAAGGCACTCATCAGTGAGAGGGTTGTCGAAGATGAAAATATATAAATAATGTAAAGCGTGTGCGTGTATTCGCACAAGAGATTTGCAGTGACGTTTGCAATGGGAAATGTGACATTTATCTAATTTGGCTTGATGTGGATTGAGTTTAAATGTACAAAAAATTGAGAAATGAGTGGAGTGTACATTGAGAAAGCCAGGCATTGTTTGCATTAAATTGACAACTGTATGTCAGTCTAGTTGACATCTGCATTACAGGTTTTGACACTCTTAACCTTCAGGACTGAGATGAGAGTTGTGACAGTTCGAAGAGGGAAAATCTAACTAAAAGAACAAGGCAACAATTTTGGTATGGCAATATTAAAAAATCTAATCATCTTAAGTCGACTACATTGGTCTGACCTAGATGTAACCTGAGCGCAAAAACTAGACAAGTCGGT